>OX392535.1:20000000-30000000 GCA_947623455.1 Mimachlamys varia
AGTGTGTTATACAGTATAACATCTCCCACAAGGTTTTACTTCAGTATTACTGATAGTGTGTTATACAGTATAACATCTCCCACAAGGTTTTACTACAGTATTACTGATAGTGTGTTATATAGTATAACATCTCCCACAAGGTTTTACTACAATATTACTGATAGTGTGTTATACAGTATAACATCTCCCACAAGGTTTTACTACAGTATTACTGATAGTGTGTTATATAGTATAACATCTCCCACAAGGTTTTACTACAATATTACTGATAGTGTGTTATACAGTATAACATCTCCCACAAGGTTTTACTACAGTATTACTGATAGTGTGTTATATAGTATAACATCTCCCACAAGGTTTTACTACAATATTACTGATAGTGTTATACAGTATAACATCTACCACAAGGTTTTACTTCAGTATTACTGATAGTGTGTTATACAGTATAACATCTCCCACAAGGTTTTACTACAGTATTACTGATAGTGTGTAATACAGTATAACATCTCCCACAAGGTTTTACTACAGTATTACTGATAATGTGTTATACAGTATAACATCTCAAACAAGGTTTTACTACAGTATTACTGATAGTGTGTTATACAGTATAACATCTCCCACAAGGTTTTACTTCAGTATTACTGATAGTGTGTTATACAGTATAACATCTACCACAAGGTTTTACTACAATATTACTGATAGTGTGTTATATAGTACTGATAGTGTGTTATACAGTATAACATCTCCCACAAGGTTTTACTTCAGTATTACTGATAGTGTGTTATACAGTATAACATCTACCACAAGGTTTTACTACAATATTACTGATAGTGTGTTATATAGTACTGATAGTGTGTTATACAGTATAACATCTCCCATAAGGTTTTACTACAGTATTACTGATAGTGTGTTATACAGTATAACATCTCCCATAAGGTTTTACTACAGTATTACTGATAGTGTGTTATACAGTATAACATCTACCACAAGGTTTTACTACAATATTACTGATAGTGTGTTATATAGTACTGATAGTGTGTTATACAGTATAACATCTACCACAAGGTTTTACTACAATATTACTGATAGTGTGTTATATAGTACTGATAGTGTGTTATACAGTATAACATCTACCACAAGGTTTTACTACAATATTACTGATAGTGTGTTATATAGTACTGATAGTGTGTTATACAGTATAACATCTCCCATAAGGTTTTACTACAGTATTACTGATAGTGTGTAATACAGTATAACATCTCCCACAAGGTTTTACTTCAGTATTACTGATAGTGTTATACAGTATAACATCTCCTACAAGGTTTTACTACAGTATTACTGATAGTGTGTTATATAGTATAACATCTCCCACAAGGTTTTACTACAGTATTACTGATAGTGTGTAATACAGTATAACATCTCCCACAAGGTTTTACTACAGTATTACTGATAGTGTGTTATACAGTATAACATCTACCACAAGGTTTTACTACAATATTACTGATAGTGTTATACAGTATAACATCTACCATAAGGTTTTACTTCAGTATTACTGATAGTGTGTTATACAGTATAACATCTCCTACAAGGTTTTACTACAGTATTACTGATAGTGTGTAATACAGTATAACATCTCCCACAAGGTTTTACTTCAGTATTACTGATAGTGTGTTATACAGTATAACATCTCCCACAAGGTTTTACTACAGTATTACTGATAGTGTGTTATACAGTATAACATCTCCCACAAGGTTTTACTACAATATTACTGATAGTGTGTTATACAGTATAACATCTCCCACAAGGTTTTACTACAGTATTACTGATAGTGTGTTATACAGTATAACATCTCCCACAAGGTTTTACTTCAGTATTACTGATAGTGTGTTATACAATATAACATCTCCAACAAGGTTTTACTACAGTATTACTGATAGTGTGTTATACAGTATAACATCTCCCACAAGGTTTTACTTCAGTATTACTGATAGTGTGTTATACAGTATAACATCTCCCACAAGGTTTTACTTCAGTATTACTGATAGTGTGTTATACAATATAACATCTCCAACAAGGTTTTACTACAGTATTACTGATAGTGTGTTATACAGTATAACATCTCCCACAAGGTTTTACTACAGTATTACTGATAGTGTGTAATACAGTATAACATCTCCAACAAGGTTTTACTACAGTATTACTGATAGTGTGTAATACAGTATAACATCTCCAACAAGGTTTTACTACAGTATTACTGATAGTGTGTAATGCAGTATAACATCTCACACAAGGTTTTACTACAGTATTACTGAAAGTGTGTAATACAGTATAACATCTCCAACAAGGTTTTACTACAATATTACTGATAGTGTGTTATACAGTATAACATCTCCCACAAGGTTTTACTACAGTATTACTGATAGTGTGTAATGCAGTATAACATCTCACACAAGGTTTTACTTCAGTATTACTGAAAGTGTGTTATACAGTATAACATCTCAAACAAGGTTTTACTACAGTATTACTGAAAGTGTGTAATACAGTATAACATCTCCCACAAGGTTTTACTTCAGTATTACTGATAGTGTGTTATACAGTATAACATCTCCCACAAGGTTTTACTTCAGTATTACTGATAGTGTGTTATACAGTATAACATCTCCCACAAGGTTTTACTACAGTATTACTGATAGTGTGTTATACAGTATAACATCTCCCACAAGGTTTTACTACAATATTACTGATAGTGTGTTATATAGTATAACATCTCCCACAAGGTTTTACTACAGTATTACTGATAGTGTGTTATACAATATAACATCTCCCAAAAGGTTTTACTACAATATTACTGATAGTGTTATACAGTATAACATCTACCACAAGGTTTTACTTCAGTATTACTGATAGTGTGTTATACAGTATAACATCTCACACAAGGTTTTACTACAATATTACTGATAGTGTGTTATACAGTATAACATCTCACACAAGGTTTTACTACAATATTACTGATAGTGTGTTATACATTATAACATCTCCCACAAGGTTTTACTACAGTATTACTGATAGTGTGTTATACAGTATAACATCTCCCACAAGGTTTTACTTCAGTATTACTGATAGTGTGTTATACATTATAACATCTCACACAAGGTTTTACTACAGTATTACTGATAGTGTGTTATACATTATAACATCTCCCACAAGGTTTTACTACAATATTACTGATAGTGTGTTATACAGTATAACATCTCACACAAGGTTTTACTACAATATTACTGATAGTGTGTTATACATTATAACATCTCCCACAAGGTTTTACTACAGTATTACTGATAGTGTGTTATACAGTATAACATCTCACACAAGGTTTTACTACAATATTACTGATAGTGTGTTATACATTATAACATCTCCCACAAGGTTTTACTACAGTATTACTGATAGTGTGTTATACAGTATAACATCTCCCACAAGGTTTTACTTCAGTATTACTGATAGTGTGTTATACAGTATAACATCTCAAACAAGGTTTTACTACAGTATTACTGATAGTGTTATACAATATAACATCTCCCACAAGGTTTTACTACAGTATTACTGATAGTGTGTTATACATTATAACATCTCCCACAAGGTTTTACTACAGTATTACTGATAGTGTGTTATACATTATAACATCTCCCACAAGGTTTTACTACAATATTACTGATAGTGTGTTATACAGTATAACATCTCCCACAAGGTTTTACTACAATATTACTGATAGTGTGTTATATAGTATAACATCTCCCACAAGGTTTTACTTCAGTATTACTGATAGTGTGTTATACAGTATAACATCCCACACAAGGTTTTACTACAGTATTACTGATAGTGTGTTATACAGTATAACATCCCACACAAGGTTTTACTACAGTATTACTGATAGTGTGTTATACAGTATAACATCCCACACAAGGTTTTACTACAGTATTACTGATAGTGTGTTATACAGTATAACATCCCACACAAGGTTTTACTACAGTATTACTGATAGTGTGTTATACAGTATAACATCCCACACAAGGTTTTACTACAGTATTACTGATAGTGTGTTATACAGTATAACATCCCACACAAGGTTTTACTACAGTATTACTGATAGTGTGTTATACAGTATAACATCTCCCACAAGGTTTTACTACAATATTACTGATAGTGTGTTATACAGTATAACATCTCACACAAGGTTTTACTACAATATTACTGATAGTGTGTTATACAGTATAACATCTCCCACAAGGTTTTACTACAGTATTACTGATAGTGTGTTATATAGTATAACATCTCAAACAAGGTTTTACTACAGTATTACTGATAGTGTGTTATATAGTATAACATCTCAAACAAGGTTTTACTACAGTATTACTGATAGTGTGTTATATAGTATAACATCTCCCACAAGGTTTTACTACAGTATTACTGATAGTGTGTTATACAGTATAACATCTCACACAAGGTTTTACTACAGTATTACTGATAGTGTGTTATACAGTATAACATCTCACACAAGGTTTTACACCAGTATTACTGATAGTGTGTTATACAGTATAACATCTCCCACAAGGTTTTACTACAGTATTACTGATAGTGTGTTATACAGTATAACATCTCCCACAAGGTTTTACACCAGTATTACTGATAGTGTGTTATACAGTATAACATCTCCCACAAGGTTTTACTACAGTATTACTGATAGTGTGTTATACAGTATAACATCTCCCACAAGGTTTTACTACAGTATTACTGATAGTGTGTTATACAGTATAACATCTCCCACAAGGTTTTACACCAGTATTACTGATAGTGTGTCATACAGTATAACATCTCCCACAAGGTTTTACTACAGTATTACTGATAGTGTGTTATACAGTATAACATCTCCCACAAGGTTTTACACCAGTATTACTGATAGTGTGTTATACAGTATAACATCTGCCACAAGGTTTTACTACAGTATTACTGATAGTGTGTTATATAGTATAACATCTCCCACAAGGTTTTACTACAGTATTACTGATAGTGTGTTATACAGTATAACATCTCCCACAAGGTTTTACACCAGTATTACTGATAGTGTGTTATACAGTATAACATCTCACACAAGGTTTTACTACAATATTACTGATAGTGTGTTATACAGTATAACATCTCACACAAGGTTTTACTACAATATTACTGATAGTGTGTTATACAGTATAACATCTCACACAAGGTTTTACTACAATATTACTGATAGTGTGTTATACAGTATAACATCTCACACAAGGTTTTACTTCAGTATTACTGATAGAGTGTTATACAGTATAACATCTCACACAAGGTTTTACTACAGTATTACTGATAGTGTGTAATACAGTATAACATCTCCCACATGACATTGGTCACAGAAAAGTTTTATTTCTGATCAGAAAACTGCACAAAAGTCTCTACAAAACTGTAAAATCTATAGACTTTCAATGTCTTTAGGTTTTTAACAAAATGCTGTTATAAAGAAAAGACTTATAAAGAAACCATTGTTTCTTATAAAATTTGTAAAAATGTAAAAATTCAGTCGATAGTAATTTTCAAAATCAAAATTAATTGCTGCATCATTTGTAATAATCAAATCTTTATTCAATATTTCAAAATATTGAAATCCCATAGTAAATATGTTATGGAGGCCCTTATATTGGTGAAAAAATGTGAAAGAAATATGACCATAAACTGTTTTTGAATAGAAATCCATTACCCAACACTTGAATCACACACTAGATACAGCCCGCATAAAAAGTGAGTAGACCATGGGACATGTCATTTTCTATTACAGTTCTTGTGAACAGAACCGACAGCTTCAGCAGTTAGATTTCAGGTCAGAATGAGAGTCAAGTGCTGCAACTAAAGCTGAAGTATGAGGTCTGTTTGTGAACACAACCTTCCCATTAAATCAGCCGCAGGCTCTCATTCTTCTATCCCGCAGAAATGACGGCAATACTCCTGTTATTGTTGAGCAGGGTTAAGGTGTATTTTCGTCTCACAATGTTTGTTTTTGTAACTCTGGATAAACTTGCTTTGCCATGATAGTAAATTGTTATACCTGCCATGTGTAGTAATTACCATCATACTGATAGTAAATTGTTATACCTGCCATGTCTAGTAATTACCATTATACTGATAGTAAATTGTTATACCTGCCATGTCTAGTAATTACCATTATACTGATAGTAAATTGTTATACCTGCCATGTCTAGTAATTACCATTATACTGATAGTAAATTGTTATACCTGCCATGTCTAGTAATTACCATTATACTGATAGTAAATTGTTATACCTGCCATGTCTAGTAATTACCCTCATACTGATAGTAAATTGTTATACCTGCCATGTCTAGTAATTACCCTCATACTGATAGTAAATTGTTATACCTGCCATGTGTAGTAATTACCATCCTACTGATAGTAAATTGTTATACCTGCCATGTCTAGTAATTACCATTATACTGATAGTAAATTGTTATACCTGCCATGTCTAGTAATTACCATTATACTGATAGTAATTTGTTATACCTGCCATGTCTAGTAATTACCATTATACTGATAGTAAATTGTTATACCTGCCATGTCTAGTAATTACCATTATACTGATAGTAAATTGTTATACCTGCCATGTCTAGTAATTACCATTATACTGATAGTAAATTGTTATACCTGCCATGTCTAGTAATTACCATTATACTGATAGTAAATTGTTATACCTGCCATGTCTAGTAATTACCATTATACTGATAGTAAATTGTTATACCATGTCTAGTAATTACCATTATACTGATAGTAAATTCTTATTAAATATGATAGTGTACGTGTTATACAGTAACATCTCACACAAGGTTTTACTACAGTATTACTGATAGTGTGTTATACATTATAACATCTCAAACAAGGTTTTACTACAATATTACTGATAGTGTGTTATACAGTATAACATCTCCCACAAGGTTTTACTACAATATTACTGATAGTGTGTTATACAGTATAACATCTCCCACAAGGTTTTACTTCAGTATTACTGATAGTGTGTAATACATTATAACATCTCCAACAAGGTTTTACTACAATATTACTGATAGTGTGTTATATAGTATAACATCTCCTACAAGGTTTTACTTCAGTATTACTGATAGTGTGTAATACAGTATAACATCTCCCATAAAGTTTTACTACAATATTACTGATAGTGTGTTATACAGTATAACATCTCCCACAAGGTTTTACTACAATATTACTGATAGTGTTATACAGTATAACATCTCCCACAAGGTTTTACTTCAGTATTACTGATAGTGTGTTATACAGTATAACATCTCCAACAAAGTTTTACTACAATATTACTGATAGTGTGTTATATAGTATAACATCTCCTACAAGGTTTTACTTCAGTATTACTGATAGTGTGTTATACAGTATAACATCTCCCACAAGGTTTTACTACAGTATTACTGATAGTGTGTTATACAGTATAACATCTCCCACAAGGTTTTACTTCAGTATTACTGATAGTGTGTTATACAGTATAACATCTCCCACAAGGTTTTACTACAATATTACTGATAGTGTGTTATACAGTATAACATCTCCCACAAGGTTTTACTACAGTATTACTGATAGTGTGTTATACAGTATAACATCTCCCACAAGGTTTTACTTCAGTATTACTGATAGTGTGTTATACAGTATAACATCTCAAACAAGGTTTTACTACAGTATTACTGATAGTGTGTTATACAGTATAACATCTCCTACAAGGTTTTACTACAGTATTACTGATAGTGTGTTATACAGTATAACATCTCCCACAAGGTTTTACTTCAGTATTACTGATAGTGTGTTATACAGTATAACATCTCCAACAAGGTTTTACTACAGTATTACTGATAGTGTGTTATACAGTATAACATCTCCCACAAGGTTTTACTACAGTATTACTGATAGTGTGTTATACAGTATAACATCTCCCACAAGGTTTTACTACAGTATTACTGATAGTGTGTTATACAGTATAACATCTCCCACAAGGTTTTACTTCAGTATTACTGATAGTGTGTTATACAGTATAACATCTCACACAAGGTTTTACTACAATATTACTGATAGTGTGTTATACAGTATAACATCTCACACAAGGTTTTACTACAATATTACTGATAGTGTGTTATACATTATAACATCTCCCACAAGGTTTTACTACAGTATTACTGATAGTGTGTTATACAGTATAACATCTCCCACAAGGTTTTACTTCAGTATTACTGATAGTGTGTTATACATTATAACATCTCACACAAGGTTTTACTACAGTATTACTGATAGTGTGTTATACATTATAACATCTCCCACAAGGTTTTACTACAATATTACTGATAGTGTGTTATACAGTATAACATCTCACACAAGGTTTTACTACAATATTACTGATAGTGTGTTATACATTATAACATCTCCCACAAGGTTTTACTACAGTATTACTGATAGTGTGTTATACAGTATAACATCTCACACAAGGTTTTACTACAATATTACTGATAGTGTGTTATACATTATAACATCTCCCACAAGGTTTTACTACAGTATTACTGATAGTGTGTTATACAGTATAACATCTCCCACAAGGTTTTACTTCAGTATTACTGATAGTGTGTTATACAGTATAACATCTCAAACAAGGTTTTACTACAGTATTACTGATAGTGTGTTATACAATATAACATCTCCCACAAGGTTTTACTACAGTATTACTGATAGTGTGTTATACATTATAACATCTCCCACAAGGTTTTACTACAGTATTACTGATAGTGTGTTATACATTATAACATCTCCCACAAGGTTTTACTACAATATTACTGATAGTGTGTTATACAGTATAACATCTCCCACAAGGTTTTACTTCAGTATTACTGATAGTGTGTTATACATTATAACATCTCACACAAGGTTTTACTACAGTATTACTGATAGTGTGTTATACATTATAACATCTCCCACAAGGTTTTACTACAATATTACTGATAGTGTGTTATACAGTATAACATCTCACACAAGGTTTTACTACAATATTACTGATAGTGTGTTATACATTATAACATCTCCCACAAGGTTTTACTACAGTATTACTGATAGTGTGTTATACAGTATAACATCTCACACAAGGTTTTACTACAATATTACTGATAGTGTGTTATACATTATAACATCTCCCACAAGGTTTTACTACAGTATTACTGATAGTGTGTTATACAGTATAACATCTCCCACAAGGTTTTACTTCAGTATTACTGATAGTGTGTTATACAGTATAACATCTCAAACAAGGTTTTACTACAGTATTACTGATAGTGTTATACAATATAACATCTCCCACAAGGTTTTACTTCAGTATTACTGATAGTGTGTTATACAGTATAACATCTCACACAAGGTTTTACTTCAGTATTACTGATAGTGTGTTATACAGTATAACATCTCAAACAAGGTTTTACTACAGTATTACTGATAGTGTGTTATACAATATAACATCTCCCACAAGGTTTTACTACAGTATTACTGATAGTGTGTTATACATTATAACATCTCCCACAAGGTTTTACTACAGTATTACTGATAGTGTGTTATACATTATAACATCTCCCACAAGGTTTTACTACAATATTACTGATAGTGTGTTATACAGTATAACATCTCCCACAAGGTTTTACTACAATATTACTGATAGTGTGTTATATAGTATAACATCTCCCACAAGGTTTTACTTCAGTATTACTGATAGTGTGTTATACAGTATAACATCCCACACAAGGTTTTACTACAGTATTACTGATAGTGTGTTATACAGTATAACATCCCACACAAGGTTTTACTACAGTATTACTGATAGTGTGTTATACAGTATAACATCCCACACAAGGTTTTACTACAGTATTACTGATAGTGTGTTATACAGTATAACATCCCACACAAGGTTTTACTACAGTATTACTGATAGTGTGTTATACAGTATAACATCCCACACAAGGTTTTACTACAATATTACTGATAGTGTGTTATACAGTATAACATCTCACACAAGGTTTTACACCAGTATTACTGATAGTGTGTTATACAGTATAACATCTCCCACAAGGTTTTACTACAGTATTACTGATAGTGTGTTATACAGTATAACATCTCCCACAAGGTTTTACACCAGTATTACTGATAGTGTGTTATACAGTATAACATCTCCCACAAGGTTTTACTACAGTATTACTGATAGTGTGTTATACAGTATAACATCTCCCACAAGGTTTTACTACAGTATTACTGATAGTGTGTTATACAGTATAACATCTCCCACAAGGTTTTACACCAGTATTACTGATAGTGTGTCATACAGTATAACATCTCCCACAAGGTTTTACTACAGTATTACTGATAGTGTGTTATACAGTATAACATCTCCCACAAGGTTTTACACCAGTATTACTGATAGTGTGTTATACAGTATAACATCTGCCACAAGGTTTTACTACAGTATTACTGATAGTGTGTTATATAGTATAACATCTCCCACAAGGTTTTACTACAGTATTACTGATAGTGTGTTATACAGTATAACATCTCCCACAAGGTTTTACACCAGTATTACTGATAGTGTGTTATACAGTATAACATCTCACACAAGGTTTTACTACAATATTACTGATAGTGTGTTATACAGTATAACATCTCACACAAGGTTTTACTACAATATTACTGATAGTGTGTTATACAGTATAACATCTCACACAAGGTTTTACTACAATATTACTGATAGTGTGTTATACAGTATAACATCTCACACAAGGTTTTACTTCAGTATTACTGATAGAGTGTTATACAGTATAACATCTCACACAAGGTTTTACTACAGTATTACTGATAGTGTGTAATACAGTATAACATCTCCCACATGACATTGGTCACAGAAAAGTTTTATTTCTGATCAGAAAACTGCACAAAAGTCTCTACAAAACTGTAAAATCTATAGACTTTCAATGTCTTTAGGTTTTTAACAAAATGCTGTTATAAAGAAAAGACTTATAAAGAAACCATTGTTTCTTATAAAATTTGTAAAAATGTAAAAATTCAGTCGATAGTAATTTTCAAAATCAAAATTAATTGCTGCATCATTTGTAATAATCAAATCTTTATTCAATATTTCAAAATATTGAAATCCCATAGTAAATATGTTATGGAGGCCCTTATATTGGTGAAAAAATGTGAAAGAAATATGACCATAAACTGTTTTTGAATAGAAATCCATTACCCAACACTTGAATCACACACTAGATACAGCCCGCATAAAAAGTGAGTAGACCATGGGACATGTCATTTTCTATTACAGTTCTTGTGAACAGAACCGACAGCTTCAGCAGTTAGATTTCAGGTCAGAATGAGAGTCAAGTGCTGCAACTAAAGCTGAAGTATGAGGTCTGTTTGTGAACACAACCTTCCCATTAAATCAGCCGCAGGCTCTCATTCTTCTATCCCGCAGAAATGACGGCAATACTCCTGTTATTGTTGAGCAGGGTTAAGGTGTATTTTCGTCTCACAATGTTTGTTTTTGTAACTCTGGATAAACTTGCTTTGCCATGATAGTAAATTGTTATACCTGCCATGTGTAGTAATTACCATCATACTGATAGTAAATTGTTATACCTGCCATGTCTAGTAATTACCATTATACTGATAGTAAATTGTTATACCTGCCATGTCTAGTAATTACCATTATACTGATAGTAAATTGTTATACCTGCCATGTCTAGTAATTACCATTATACTGATAGTAAATTGTTATACCTGCCATGTCTAGTAATTACCATTATACTGATAGTAAATTGTTATACCTGCCATGTCTAGTAATTACCCTCATACTGATAGTAAATTGTTATACCTGCCATGTCTAGTAATTACCCTCATACTGATAGTAAATTGTTATACCTGCCATGTGTAGTAATTACCATCCTACTGATAGTAAATTGTTATACCTGCCATGTCTAGTAATTACCATTATACTGATAGTAAATTGTTATACCTGCCATGTCTAGTAATTACCATTATACTGATAGTAATTTGTTATACCTGCCATGTCTAGTAATTACCATTATACTGATAGTAAATTGTTATACCTGCCATGTCTAGTAATTACCATTATACTGATAGTAAATTGTTATACCTGCCATGTCTAGTAATTACCATTATACTGATAGTAAATTGTTATACCTGCCATGTCTAGTAATTACCATTATACTGATAGTAAATTGTTATACCTGCCATGTCTAGTAATTACCATTATACTGATAGTAAATTGTTATACCATGTCTAGTAATTACCATTATACTGATAGTAAATTCTTATTAAATATGATAGTGTACGTGTTATACAGTAACATCTCACACAAGGTTTTACTACAGTATTACTGATAGTGTGTTATACATTATAACATCTCAAACAAGGTTTTACTACAATATTACTGATAGTGTGTTATACAGTATAACATCTCCCACAAGGTTTTACTACAATATTACTGATAGTGTGTTATACAGTATAACATCTCCCACAAGGTTTTACTTCAGTATTACTGATAGTGTGTAATACATTATAACATCTCCAACAAGGTTTTACTACAATATTACTGATAGTGTGTTATATAGTATAACATCTCCTACAAGGTTTTACTTCAGTATTACTGATAGTGTGTAATACAGTATAACATCTCCCATAAAGTTTTACTACAATATTACTGATAGTGTGTTATACAGTATAACATCTCCCACAAGGTTTTACTACAATATTACTGATAGTGTTATACAGTATAACATCTCCCACAAGGTTTTACTTCAGTATTACTGATAGTGTGTTATACAGTATAACATCTCCAACAAAGTTTTACTACAATATTACTGATAGTGTGTTATATAGTATAACATCTCCTACAAGGTTTTACTTCAGTATTACTGATAGTGTGTTATACAGTATAACATCTCCCACAAGGTTTTACTACAGTATTACTGATAGTGTGTTATACAGTATAACATCTCCCACAAGGTTTTACTTCAGTATTACTGATAGTGTGTTATACAGTATAACATCTCCCACAAGGTTTTACTACAATATTACTGATAGTGTGTTATACAGTATAACATCTCCCACAAGGTTTTACTACAGTATTACTGATAGTGTGTTATACAGTATAACATCTCCCACAAGGTTTTACTTCAGTATTACTGATAGTGTGTTATACAGTATAACATCTCAAACAAGGTTTTACTACAGTATTACTGATAGTGTGTTATACAGTATAACATCTCCTACAAGGTTTTACTACAGTATTACTGATAGTGTGTTATACAGTATAACATCTCCCACAAGGTTTTACTTCAGTATTACTGATAGTGTGTTATACAGTATAACATCTCCAACAAGGTTTTACTACAGTATTACTGATAGTGTGTTATACAGTATAACATCTCCCACAAGGTTTTACTACAGTATTACTGATAGTGTGTTATACAGTATAACATCTCCCACAAGGTTTTACTACAGTATTACTGATAGTGTGTTATACAGTATAACATCTCCCACAAGGTTTTACTTCAGTATTACTGATAGTGTGTTATACAGTATAACATCTCACACAAGGTTTTACTACAGTATTACTGATAGTGTGTCATACAGTATAGCATCTCCCACAAGGTTTTACTACAGTATTACTGATAGTGTGTTATACAGTATAACATCTCCCACAAGGTTTTACTACAGTATTACTGAAAGTGTGTTATACAGTATAACATCTCCCACAAGGTTTTACTTCAGTATTACTGATAGTGTGTTATACAGTATAACATCTCCCACAAGGTTTTACTACAGTATTACTGAAAGTGTGTTATACAGTATAACATCTCCCACAAGGTTTTACTTCAGTATTACTGATAGTGTGTTATACAGTATAACATCTCCCACAAGGTTTTACTACAATATTACTGATAGTGTGTTATACAGTATAACATCTCCAACAAGGTTTTACTACAATATTACTGATAGTGTGTTATACAGTATAACATCTCACACAAGGTTTTACTACAATATTACTGATAGTGTGTTATACAGTATAACATCTCCTACAAGGTTTTACTACAGTATTACTGATAGTGTGTTATACAGTATAACATCTCCCACAAGGTTTTACTACAGTATTACTGATAGTGTGTTATATAGTACAGTGTATAACATCTCACACAAGGTTTTACTACAGTATTACTGATAGTGTGTTATACAGTATAACATCTCAAACAAGATTTTACTACAATATTACTGGGTGATACCTGCCCCGTGTTAATACACAGGTCACAGAAACTAGAAATCGATTCCTAAGTAGCATTAAATTCATGTCTCAACCAGTTTTCAATCAAACGACCTGAAATTCCATTTAGTTAAGGGCTTTAGAAACGTAATTGAATTTTGTTGGAATCAAAGTATCCTTGCTTTATTGAACACAAAACTTCAACTAGGGTTGTTACATGGTGAAACCTTCAATTTCGAGTGTTTTATTTCACTTTCACACTTTTAATATAATACACAACCTGTTGAAGCCACTCTGGGCATCCATGACCTCATTTCTACAAATTTGAATTATGGCAAATCTAAAGTGATTGGCTTGATTCAATGAAGGACAAGAATTTGTGTGATAAATCAGATTGTATGATGTTAAATTATTTTACAAATTTTGTACATGTTATAATTCTGTGACTACCATGTTACAGTCTATTTATTCTTTTTAAGGCTGACAAGTGTAAATTATATTTCATATGCAGTCAAACCATGGGCTCGAATCATCAAACATTAAAAAGATACACAAATTTGACATACCAAGATTAAACTGTAGGTAACAGTACATCATACTAATTAGAAACCAGTCTATAAACCACCATTTATCAGCCTCAGAGATTGCCCAAATGTTAAGTCTACAGTCACATAGCTGTAGATATTGTCAGTCACAGAAATTGACTCAATGTCAGTCTACAGTCACACAGCTGTAGATATGATCAGTCTCAGAGATTGACTTAATGTCAGTCTAAAAAAACAGCTGTAGATATGGTCAGTTTCAGAGATTGACTCAATGTCAGTCTACAGTCACACAGCTGTAGATATGGTCAGTCTCAGAGATTGACTCAATGTCAGTCTAAAAACACAGCTGTAGATATGGTCAGTCTCAGCAATTGACTCAATGTCGGTCTACATACCATCACACATCAGCCTCAGAGATTGACTCAATGTCGGTCTACATACCATCACACATCAGCCTCAGAGATTGACTCAATGTCGGTCTACATACCATCACACATCAGCCTCAGAGATTGACTCAATGTCGGTCTACATACCATCACACATCAGCCTCAGAGATTGACTCAATGTCGGTCTACATACCATCACACATCAGCCTCAGAGATTGACTCAATGTCGGTCTACATACCATCACACATCAGCCTCAGAGATTGACTCAATGTCGGTCTACATACCATCACACATCAGCCTCAGAGATTGACTCAATGTCGGTCTACATACCATCACACATCAGCCTCAGAGATTGACTCAATGTCGGTCTACATACCATCACACATCAGCCTCAGAGATTGACTCAATGTCGGTCTACATACCATCACACATCAGCCTCAGAGATTGACTCAATGTCGGTCTACATACCATCACACATCAGCCTCAGAGATTGACTCAATGTCGGTCTACATACCATCACACATCAGCCTCAGAGATTGACTCAATGTCGGTCTACATACCATCACACATCAGCCTCAGAGATTGACTCAATGTCAGTCTACATACCATCACACATCAGCCTCAGAGATTGACTCAATGTCAAGTCTACATACCATCACACATCAGCCTCAGAGATTGACTCAATGTCAGTCTAAAACTGAAGCATGTGAATTAACTCTGTATAGTCCTTTTGAAAGAAATAAACAAAACTAAATGGCACTTCTAGAACAATGAAACAATTATCACAAGGATCTTTACAATGGCAATTTGCACCACTGCTTTGTTCCCATGGTGCAATAGTTAGGTTCATCAGCATGACAGCAGGATTAAAACTTGAGCTCCAGGCAAGAGTGTTATCTGGAATTCAAACAAGTTTTGTTTCCCATGATGACAATAAAGGCTGGTGAAGAAATGTAACCAATATGGTCTGACTGTGCAGAAGAGCATATTCCACACACAGTCATGTTGTATATATACAATGCAGAGAACTCAATACCCTGTATAGCTGGCTACCAATACCAGTCAGCACAGTACAGCTGGCTACCAATACCAGTTACCACAGCACAGCTGGCTACCAATACCAGTTACCACAGCACAGCTGGCTACCAATACCAGTTACTACAGTACAACTGATTACCAATACCAGTTATCACAGTACAACTGACTACCAATACCAGTTACTACAGTACAGCTGGTTACCAATACCAGTTATCACAGTTCAGCTGGCTACCAATACCAGTTACCACAGTACAGCTGGCTACCAATACCAGTTAGCACAGTACAGCTGGCTACCAATACCAGTTAGCACAGTACAGCTGGCTACCAATACCAGTTACCACAGCACAGCTGGTTACAAATACCAGTTACTACAGTACAACTGATTACCAATACCAGTTACCATAGTACATCTGGCTACCAATACCAGTTACCACAGTACAGCTGGCTACCAATACCAGTTACCACAGTACAGCTGATTACCAATACCAGTTACCACAGTACAGCTGGTTACCAATACCTGTTATCACAGTACATCTGGCTACCAAAACCAGTTACCACAGCACAGCTGGCTACCAATACCAGTTACTACAGTACAGCTGGCTACCAATACCAGTTACTACAGTACAGCTGACTACCAATACCAGTTAGCACAGTACAGCTGGCTACCAATACCAGTTACCACAGCACAGCTGGTTACCAATACCAGTTACTACAGTACAACTGATTACCAATACCAGTTACCATAGTACATCTGGCTACCAATACCAGTTACCACAGTACAGCTGGCTACCAATACCAGTTACCACAGAACAGCTGGCTACCAATACCAGTTATCACAGCACAGCTGACTACCAATACCAGTTACTACAGTACAGCTGACTACCAATATCAGTTACCACAGAACAGCTGGCCACCAATACCAGTTACCACAGTACAGCTGGCTACCAATACCAGTTACTACAGTACAGCTGACTACCAATACCAGTTACCACAGCACAGCTGGCTACCAATACCAGTTACCACAGCACAGCTGGCTACCAATACCAGTTACTACAGTACAACTGATTACCAATACCAGTTACCATAGTACATCTGGCTACCAATACCAGTTACCACCGTACAGCTGGCTACCAATAACAGTTACCACAGTACAGCTGGTTACCTTGAATACCAGTTATCACAGTACTACTGATTACCAATACCAGTTATCACAGTACAACTGACTACCAATACCAGTTACTACAGTACAGCTGGTTACCAATACCAGTTATCACAGTTCAGCTGGCTACCAATACCAGTTACCACAGTACAGCTGGCTACCAATACCAGTTAGCACAGTACATCTGGCTACCAATACCAGTTACCACAGCACAGCTGGTTACCAATACCAGTTACTACAGTACAACTGATTACCAATACCAGTTACCATAGTACATCTGGCTACCAATACCAGTTACCACAGTACAGCTGGCTACCAATACCAGTTATCACAGCACAGCTGACTACCAATACCAGTTACTACAGTACAGCTGACTACCAATACCAGTTACCACAGTACAGCTGACTACCAATACCAGTTACCACAGTACAGCTGGTTACCAATACCAGTTACCACAGTACAGCTGGCTACCAATACCAGTTACTACAGTACAGCTGGCTACCAATACCAGTTACTACAGTACAGCTGGCTACCAATACCAGTTACTACAGTACAGCTGGCTACCAATACCAGTTACTACAGTATATATAGCTGGCTACCAATACCAGATACCACAGTACAGCTGGTTACCAATACCAGTTACCACAGTACAGCTGGTTACCAATACCAGGTACAGATAACAAGTACTGATAGAGCTAGGTTACACTCCATCAACATTTAAACATAAATGCACATCTTTGGCTCCATTTCTTGAATGATTTTATTTTTCTAGTTTCAATAGTCCAGACATTAATTATGATTTATCAAAGCAACAAAAAAAAGAATTCAGAGAGTATTAATTGTTAGTTATTATTACTATGAATAATAAAAATCATAAAAATGATAAAATTTCAAGGTCATGATGAATCCTGTTTGAAATGGATCAATATACATTACCTGTGAGAACAGCCAGTAAACAGACCTGTACATCTAGACTTAGTTCTAGTGTCAGGTGTCATACTGGGATCACTGCAATCAGTAGGGATGGATACATTTCAATATCGGACATCCGCAAATCTCATTAAACTCTCTACACCACAGGTTAGGTTCTATAGATTATCTGTATGAGCCAGGTGTGTTTCCTTAGCATATAACTCTACAGATGACCTGTATACAGTATTCTACAGATTACCTGTACAGGCCAGGTGTGTTTTCTTATGTAAACAATTCTACAGATTATCTGTACAGGCCAGGTGTGTTTCCTTATATATACAATTCTACAGATTACCTGTACATGCCAGGTGTGTTCCTTATGTATACAATTCTACAGATTACCTGTACAAGCCAGGTGTGTTTCCTTATATATACAATTCTACAGATTACTTGTACAGGCCAGGTGTGTTTCCTTATATATACAATTCTACAGATTACCTGTACAGGCCAGGTGTGTTTTCTTATGTAAACAATTCTACAGATTATCTGTACAGGCCAGGTGTGTTTCTTTATATATACAATTCTACAGATTACCTGTACAGGCCAGGTGTGTTTTCTTATATATACAATTCTACAGATTACCTATTCAGGCCAGGTGTGTTTCCTTATATATACAATTCTACAGATTACCTGTACAAGCCAGGTGTGTTTCCTTATATATACAATTCTACAGATTACCTGTACAGGCCAGGTGTGTTTTCTTATATATACAATTCTACAAATTACCTGTACAGGCCAGGTGTGTTTCCTTATATATACAATTCTACAGATTACCTGTACAGGCCAGGTGTGTTTCCTTATATATACAATTCTACAGATTACCTGTACAGGCCAGGTGTGTTTCCTTATTTATACAATTCTACATATTACCTGTACAGGCCAGGTGTATTTCCTTTTTTACACAATTCTACAGATTACCTGTACAGGCCAGGTGTGTTTCTTTATGTATACAATTCTACAGATTACCTGTACAGGCCAGGTGTGTTTCTTTATATATACAATTCTACAGATTACCTGTACAGGCCAGGTGTGTTTCCTTATGTATACAATTCTACAGATTACCTGTACAGGCCAGGTGTGTTTCCTTATATATACAATTCTACATATTACCTGTACAGGCCAGGTGTATTTCCTTATGTATACAATTCTACAGATTACCTGTACAGGCCAGGTGTGTTTCCTTATATATACAATTCTACAGATTACCTGTACAGGCCAGGTGTGTTTCCTTATTTATACAATTCTACAGATTACCTGTACAGGCCAGGTGTGTTTCTTTATTTATACAATTCTACAGATTACCTGTACAGGCCAGGTGTGTTTCTTTATTTATACAATTCTACAAATTACCTGTACAGGCCAGGTGTGTTTCCTTATGTAAACAATTCTACAGATTATCTGTACAGGCAAGGTGTGTTTCTTTATGTAAACAATTCTACAGATTATCTGTACAGGCCAGGTGTGTTTCCTTATATATACAATTCTACAGATTATCTGTACAGGCCAGGTGTGTTTCCTCATATATACAATTCTACAGATTACCTGTACAGGCCAGGTGTGTTTCCTCATATATACTATTCTACAGATTACTTGTACAGGCCAGGTGTGTTTCCTTATGTAAACAATTCTACAGATTACCTGTACAGGCCAGGTGTGTTTCCTTATATATACAATTCTACAGAATACTTGTACAGGTCAGGTGTGTTTCCTTATGTAAACAATTCTACAGATTACCTGTACAGGCCAGATGTGTTTCCTTATGTAAACAATTCTACAGATTACTTGTACAGGCCAGGTGTGTTTCCTTATATATACAATTCTACAGATTACTTGTACAGGCCAGGTGTGTTTCCTTATGTAAACAATTCTACAGATTACCTGTACAGGCCAGGTGTGTTTCCTTATATATACAATTCTACAGAATACTTGTACAGGTCAGGTGTGTTTCCTTATGTAAACAATTCTACAGATTACCTGTACAGGCCAGGTGTGTTTCCTTATGTAAACAATTCTACAGATTACTTGTACAGGCCAGGTGTGTTTCCTTATATATACAATTCTACATATTACTTGTACAGGCCAGGTGTGTTTCCCTATATATACAATTCTACAGATTACCTGTACAGGCCAGGTGTGTTTCCTTATATATACAATTCTACAGATTACCTGTACAGGCCAGGTGTATTTCCTTATGTATACAATTCTACAGATTACCTGTACAGGCCAGGTGTGTTTCCTTATATATACAATTCTACAGATTACCTGTACAGGCCAGGTGTGTTTCCTTATATATACAATTCTACAGATTACCTGTACAGGCCAGGTGTGTTTCCTTATTTATACAATTCTACAGATTACCTGTACAGGCCAGGTGTATTTCCTTATTTATACAATTCTACAGATTGAAGCTCCTGTGACAATTTAGTATTATTAGAAGGAAAACAACAAATTAAGTTTGCTTTGATGGTGGTAAAAACTCAAAATGAACTTTGTACTAACGTATAATCTCTATATTTTTTTAAGGAAGCAAGCCAGTTCTATCAAAGGCTGATGTCACTGTGATGACTCAAAACAAGTTTAATAGTTCATTTAATCCAAATCAAAATATATATTTTCTTGTGTTCCATTGTCCTCATTACACATACGCCACAAACAGGAGATCAGGAAAATGTGACACTAGCACAAACATTGTTAGGTGTTGGTTATTAAGTAAAACACAATCATCCATTGTTATTGTCTCAGTGTTCTCCATTAAAGTTTACGGCTAGACTTTATGGAACCCAGCACCAATTTTAACATTGTCAGACAAAGCATGATGTTCAACAACGTATCAGATTAAAGCAATGTTTTTATCCGCCAAAACTCCGCATATAAATCCTCTGGGGTTAGATTGATGATATTCCAAAAAAGTTAAATCGTATTGATGAATATTTACTTCGACTATAGTTGAAATTTGCTATGGATAATAACTTTAAGAAAGAACTAAATATGAAAATCCTGATTCCTATAGAAACGGTTACTGAGCTTGGCATTCATTGTTGAAAGGGATTAATCTTTTTGTTTGAAGCAACTATAATGGGAAAGTAGCGCCGACAATGACATGAGATGACGTATGTTACACAATACAAAGACCCAGATGTACGTATAAAACATTGTGCTGTCACAGATCTACATCGCTGTAAGTCACGGAGAGTCTCCGGGGACAGTTTGGAGATCTACCACACTGTAAGTCACCGAGAGTCTCCGGGGACAGTTTGGGACTACTGATCCACATATATTGATTTGAAGCTTGGAAGGTAGACGACAAACTAACTGTCACACAACCTGAATGCACTCGTCCACCATCTAGGTACTAATCCCACAATGCTCGCTGAACTAGATTGACGGAAACCTCGCCGGAGACTGCACCATCACCGATATACTGGTGCTCCATGTCATCATATATACGCTGACAAAACTAGCAGGCTAGCACATGAGCTTGATTTTATGGCAGTTGCAAAAAAAACCAGACCCTTCCCCAGAGGGAAAGAGTGAGGTAGAGAAATATAATGAGGAGGAATGTGAGAGTGCTCCTAGCTGTTGATTTATCCTGTAACAGTACCAATACAATAGGTAACACACATACTTGTTATTGTACCAGGTTTAATATTCTGGTCCTTTTTGTGCATCAAACTTTCATGCAAGTGCCCTTCCGTGCCACTCACGTAATCAACGTAAAATGCAACGCCAGTTTGACGCCATGGTTTGTCAACTTCACGGGGATATCCGCGGGTGTTCTCGGTTGAGAAAAAGATTTTGAATTTTGGTGTCAGTGTTGATGATGGACACTGAATATCCCTGACCTCAGACCTACCAAATATCCCTGACCTCAGGCCTACCAAATATCCCTGACCTCAGACCTACCAAATATCCCTGACCTCAGACCTACCAAATATCCCTGACCTCAGACCTACCAAATATCTCTGACCTCAGGCCTACCAAATATCCCTGACCTCAGACCTACCAAATATCCCTGACCTCAGACCTACCAAATATCCCTGACCTCAGACCTACCAAATATCCCTGACCTCAGACCTACCAAATATCCATGACCTCAGACCTACCAAATATCCCTGACCTCAGACCTATCAAATATCCCTGACCTCAGACCTACCGAATATCCCTGACCTCAGACCTACCAAATATCTCTGACCTCAGACCTACCGAATATCCCTGACCTCAGGCCTACCAAATATCCCTGACCTCAGGCCTACCAAATATCCCTGCCCTCAGGTCTACCAAATATCCCTGACCTCAGGCCTACCAAATATCCCTGACCTCAGGCCTACCAAATATCCCTGACCTCAGACCTACCAAATATCCCTGACCTCAGGCCTACCAAATATCCCTGACTTCAGGCCTACCAAATATCCCTGACCTCAGGCCTACCAAATATCCCTGCCCTCAGGCCTACCAAATATCCATACAGTGGATATAACATTCTTAGGAAGACCAGGAAAATGATACATCATATTTTAGTTTTAATGACACAGTTTGAATTAAACACTAGTGCACTCGTCAAATGCGAATTGATTTCTGAAATTGCGAGTAGAAAATTATTGTACTTGCATTTTTCGGCGAGTGGGTGTAATGCCTGTTGAAAGGGTATATATAAGTTATTTCTGTGTTCAAACTCAGATTCTTGACTGACAGACTTATGGTCCAAGTTTGATTGAAAGTCAATACAATTGTTTTTTCAGCTCCTCATTTACTGATCAATAATAAAAACAAAAATTTTATCTGAATGTCCTTACAAGAGATTGTGTGACAGACATAAAAAATGACAATAAAATCAATAAATGGCAAGAAATATTCTTTGTGTTCTGATCAAAGAAATTGATGTCCTTAATGAGGAACTTATGAACCATACAAAATGTGCTGCTTCCAAGATGTCAAATTAGTCCGATGGAGATCGACCAGCATATTTATACCGATGTGGTCAACTTCATTATTTCATGGAAAGAAACCTACAAAGGCTACAAAGTCAATTAACTCATTGTTACCACCGAGGGTAAACCTACATTTCTATACTACTGGGCCCTGTAGCCATGAAACTGCTGTCTTATGCTCAAAACGTAGATTCTTTGTTCACCTAGAAACTGTCTAAGACATGGATGTACACGTTTTTACTACTTTCAACTTTTAAAATATATCAACTGTGACCTTGACATTGGCCTTGGCCTTTCAGCCTTGAAATGTAATGATGTCCAAGGCTTGACAAGGTATACAAAACTAATAAACTCATAAAAATATACTTGACTTTAAGGGTTTGACGAAAATATTTTGAAGAATAGTTACTGTCAGAGAACAAAATTATACTGGAATATAAAAATTGGTTTCATGAATAATCTATACAGTGTAATTTGTAATATCAAAGTTTAATATGTGCTCCACATAATTTATACATATTAAACATGTTGTAAAATGTTTCAAGACTGAATGGTTCCTTTGTCAAGCTCTGACTGAAATTCATCAGTTCGGATATTGTAATATCAAAGTTTTACACACAAGATTAATTAATGTACCAAATGTGAATATGCTTTACTTTATGTTTTAATCTGATGATTTCACCTATATAAAGGTCAACCAAAAAGATGCCATTTAAAGTATATACACATAATCTATTTCATACTTTTAATTCCGAGTCTATATATAATCCCTTAATGCCTTTCATGCAAATTGCTTAAAACTGGTAAGTGCTGCCGACTTTTGATTGGTGAATCGATCAGTACTTTGACAAGAGTCAGGATTTGTTCTCATTATCATATCACAGTGAACTAAAACACCTCAGGATTTTGAATTAACAAATCACAGAGATTATTTAATAAAAATTTCCATTTTTATTCTGCTGTAAAGATCCAGCCTAAGGGACAGACATTGTTATGAGAAACGTTGTCTCCGAGCAGACGGCGAATATCTGATGTCTTAGAAACAGATAAACGAGCTGAGACAGCACAAGTGCCGCGCTTTAAATGGTCACGAGAAACTTATATAACCCAGACATGTAAATTCACACCAATTTAACTAAAAGATCTGAAATTCCAGACAGAAATTTAAATGATATAAGATTGGCAGCATATGGACTTTTTAAGTAAAAGTGACTTATACGATTAGAGAGCACACATAGGGAAAATGTGAGGTGACTTTTCAGTTGAACATTCGTTCCATTTTTTACTTATCAAAGGATACTTAATTTCTCTAGCTACTTGTATGTTATGTCACATTAAGGTAACATGTACCCTTAATTTCCCTAGCTACACAAAAAAAATTGTTGTGTCACATTAAGGTAGCATATACCTTTAATTTCTCTAGCTACATGTTGTGTCATATTAAGGTTACATACACCCTTGATTTCTCTAGCTATGTCATACTGTATCACATTAAGGTAACATATACCCTTAATTTCTAGCTACATGTTGTATCATATTAAGTTTACATACACCCTTAATTTCTTTAGCTACGTCATGTTGTATCACATTAAGGTAACATATACCTTAATTTCTCTTGCTATAATGTTGTATCACATTAAGGTAACATATACCCTTAATTTCTCTAGCTTCATGTATGTGATGTTGTGTCACATTAAGGTAGCATATACCCTTAATTTCTCTAGTTTCATGTATGTGATGTTGTGTCACATTAAGGTAGCATATTATGCCCTTAATTTCTCTAGCTTCAGAATTGAAAACATAAATAATATGTATACATGTACATTCAGAGGAAAAATAACACTTTTAAATGACTTCTTTTGAGCTCTTCTTTCAGATGAAGTCATCACATCTTTAAAAACAGGAACAGTTAATCAAATTCCAAAGTTGAAAATGCAACATTTTAGGGTCTAAAATTGGGAGTCTCCCTCCTAAATAGGGAGGGTTGGCAAGTATGATGTTGTATCACATTAAGGTAGCATATACCCTTAATTTCTCTAGCTACAATGATGTGTCACATTAAGGTAACATACACCCTTAATTTCTCTAGCTACTTGTCGTATCACATTAAGGTAACATATACCCTTAATTTCTCTAGCTACTTGTCGTATTATATTAAGGTAACATATACCCTTAATTTCTCTAGCTACATGTTGTATCACATTACGATAAAATTTCTCTAGCTACTTGTGTCACATTAAGGTAGCATATACCCTTAATTTGTCTAGCTACTTGTGTCACATTAAGGTAGCATACACTCTTAATTTCTCTAGCTACATGTTGTATCACATTACGATAAAATTTCTCTAGCTACTTGTGTCACATTAAGGTAGCATATACCCTTAATTTGTCTAGCTACTTGTGTCACATTAAGGTAGCATATACCCTTAATTTCTCTAGCTACATGTTGTATCACATTACGATAAAATTTCTCTAGCTACTTGTGTCACATTAAGGTAGCATATACCCTTAATTTCTCTAGCTACTTGTGTCACATTAAGGTAACATATACCCTTAATTTCTCTAGCTACTTGTGTCACATTAAGGTAGCATATACCCTTAATTTCTCTAGCTAATTGTGTCACATTAAGGTAGCATATACCCTTAATTTCTCTAGCTACTTGTGTCACATTAAGGTAGCACATACCCTTAATTTGTCTAGCTACTTGTGTCACATTAAGGTAACATATACCCTTAATTTCTCTAGCTACTTGTGTCACATTAAGGTAACATATACCCTTAATTTCTCTAGCTACTTGTGTCACATTAAGGTAACATACACCCTTAATTTCTCTAGCTACTTGTGTCACATTAAGGTAACATATACCCTTAATTTCTCTAGCTACTTGTGTCACATTAAGGTAACATATACCCTTAATTTCTCTAGCTACTTGTGTCACATTAAGGTAACATACACCCTTAATTTGTCTAGCTACTTGTGTCACATTAAGGTAACATATACCCTTAATTTCTCTAGCTACATGTTGTATCACATTACGATAAAATTTCTCTAGCTACTTGTGTCACATTAAGGTAGCATATACCCTTAATTTGTCTAGCTACTTGTGTCACATTAAGGTAGCATATACCCTTAATTTCTCTAGCTACATGTTGTATCACATTACGATAAAATTTCTCTAGCTACTTGTGTCACATTAAGGTAGCATATACCCTTAATTTCTCTAGCTACTTGTGTCACATTAAGGTAACATATACCCTTAATTTCTCTAGCTACTTGTGTCACATTAAGGTAGCATATACCCTTAATTTCTCTAGCTAATTGTGTCACATTAAGGTAGCATATACCCTTAATTTCTCTAGCTACTTGTGTCACATTAAGGTAGCACATACCCTTAATTTGTCTAGCTACTTGTGTCACATTAAGGTAACATATACCCTTAATTTCTCTAGCTACTTGTGTCACATTAAGGTAACATATACCCTTAATTTCTCTAGCTACTTGTGTCACATTAAGGTAACATACACCCTTAATTTCTCTAGCTACTTGTGTCACATTAAGGTAACATATACCCTTAATTTCTCTAGCTACTTGTGTCACATTAAGGTAACATATACCCTTAATTTCTCTAGCTACTTGTGTCACATTAAGGTAACATACACCCTTAATTTGTCTAGCTACTTGTGTCACATTAAGGTAACATATACCCTTAATTTCTCTAGCTACTTGTGTCACATTAAGGTAACATATACCCTTAATTTCTCTAGCTACTTGTGTCACATTAAGGTAACATATACCCTTAATTTCTCTAGCTACTTGTGTCACATTAAGGTTACATACACCCTTAATTTGTCTAGCTATATCTACCCTTAATTCCTCTAGCTTTAAGTGTTTCCCACAATGCCCTTCCCCTATAGTTAGATGTTGATCTGTCAGGGATGCCTCCGCCACTACAAAGGCACTTGACATTGATTGGAGGGTGTAAAGACGATTCGGTTATTAACTTCAACAAGTAGTGCCACAGTTCTATTACTGCATGAACACACGTTCGGTAAGGTTAATTCTACAATATGATAATCACGAGATAGGCTATAAAGCTAATTGAATCTGGCCCATAAATTCTAAACCTTATGTTACGGTTAGTGTCGGTGAGTAACGGGAAGCTCTTTTTCCACCAGAAAAGCAAGAATAAGCAATATCTATGCCAAAGCATTGTAAAAGGATGTGGCTGGAAAATTGTACCAAATCAAGGTGCTTTAATGCTACAATACACTTAGCTATGGCAAATAATCGATTTCACTGTGGATAAACCTGTGCTGCAAGCTTCATAGTCATGTACACTATACCAATACACATGAGACTAGAAAATCAGGCAAATTGAAATGCAATTTTAGCGAAGTTGTCATTATCAATATCATGGTAATTATATAAAAAGGGGGGCACATTCTCCATGTTTACAGAACTGATTCAAATTTGATTTTTACTGTTGGTTTAAATTCTTCAATTTGTATGAGAGGAAAAGGAATTTCAATATTTAAATATCCCAACATGTCACTCTGCAATCTGGGAAACAGTATGCTCTCTGTTTATACAAAATGGAATCCCCTTTCATTTGCCAAGAGAAGCTTTACAACAAATTTGGCATTGTCAAGTTTGTTTGTGTTACGTCCTATTAACATCTATGGTCATTTAAGGATGTGCCCAAGGAGTAAAGTACCTGGTGACTTCCCAACTTTGGCCTTGAACCCGCGACCATTTAATTAATCCCCACTCAGCTTGCCCTTCTGCCCCTGAAGGAGAGCCAAACTTAAAGTAAAATTAAAAAAAAAATTGTTGGTTTTTGTTAAATTGAATCCCATTTTTTGGACTAAATTTATCCCTCCAACCACACGAAAAGAAATTTTTTTTTTAAAAGTTTGCCATCATTTTCCCTTTACATGTTAAAATTTTGATACTGTTCCAAAATACCTTTTCTGTATAATCAACTTTAGGTTGTTAGATACCTTGGTAAACACAAGCTGTTTTCGATGGTTTACTGTATAATCAAATACATGCTGTTTTGGATACCTTTTTCGGTAAAATCAAATACAGGCTGTTTTAGATACCTTTTTCTGTATAGCTAAACACTAGTTTTTTTTATAGGTCCAAAAACTCAATATAATATTTCGTAACAGGAATGAATTGCAAACACATGCTTTGCAAACAAGAGCATTATATTAGATCAGATTTTAAAGTTAAAACATGCCAATAGAATCTTATATCAGATGGTACCTGGACAAAATTGATATAGAATTGTAGCTGAACCAATCAATATGATACATTGTACATATAAACATTGGGAGGAGTACAATTGACACATAGGGTCAGTATTAAATTTTCAAAAAGAATAGAAAAGAGAAAATTAATGAAAAAGAGACAGGAAAGATCAAATACATTTTGAAAGGACATGTGCGCCATCCTTTGTCAGGGGGCCTTATTCAACCAATACATCAGGAGTTATTTTGAACCTTACTAGCCCAAGGTCCAGTATAAAATATCCCGTACATAATTTGTCAGAAAAATTATCGGTAACATGGTGGTTCTAATTTAGAATAATTCCGGTACAAACCAACGCCGATGGCAATCTATGTGAACTCCACTCCTCTTTAAATGGGACAAAGCGATAATCACTAAAAGCCATTTATATTTCTATAAAATAATTCACCATCATAACCCCTACACAAGTTTTATATGTATGGAAATGTCTAACATAAAGAAAGGAAATTTCAGTGCCCCTACTCTGAAACCCTTTAAGTATATATACTAGCTGACAGTGAGAAATTCTCAGAGCCCTATAACCCTGATTATTTCTACAACACAGTAATTAAGGAATCCTCACAGTCCTTACCCTGTTTTTTTTCTATGACAAAGCGAGGAATCCTCAGATCTGAAACTCATTCACACTGGCCTGCGTTTCCTTGACTGCCAAAAGTTCTGGCCCTTGGTCAAACTTACAGCTCAACATTCCCAGACTGAAAAGAGTTATGGTCCTTGTTCTAGCCTAAACTTTAGGAGCATTTACCAAAGACTATAAAGAGCTATGACCTTTGATATAATCTACAGGTGCCTCAGACCATTAAGAATAATGAACTTTTATTTAATCCACAGGTACATATATACTATAATGTACAGAGTTATGGCCCTTGGTAACATACAGGTACATATTCGAGTGTAAAGAGTTATGGCCCTTGGTAACATACAGGTACATATTTGAGTGTAAAGTGTTATGGCCCTTGGTAATATACAGGTACATATTCGAGTGTAAAGAGTAATGGCCCTTGGTAATATACAGGTACATATTCGAGTGTAAAGAGTTATGGCCCTTGGTAATATACAGGTACATTGTACATATTCGAGTGTAAAGAGTTATGGCCCTTGCTTTAACTGTTGTCTTAAAGACTTGGTCCAACTTGCAAACACAATCTATATACCCTACACTGTAAAGATTTATGACCCTTGAACCAACTTGCAAACACAATTTTTATACCCTATACTGTAAAGCGTTATGACCCTTGGTCCAACTTGCAAACACAATTTATATACCCTATACTGTAAAGCTTTATACCCTTGGTCCAACTTGCAAACACAATTTATATACCCTATACTGTAAAGATTTATGACCCTTGGTCTAACTTGCAAACACAATTTATATACCCTACACTGTAAAGAGTTATGACCCTTGGTCCAACTTGCAAACACAATTTATATACCCTATACTGTAAAGTGTTATGACCCTTGGTCCAACTTGCAAACACAATTTATATACCCTATACTGTAAAGATTTATGACCCTTGGTCTAACTTGCAAACACAATTTATATACCCTACACTGTACAGAGTAATGACCCTTGGTCCAACTTGCAAACACAATTTATATACCCTTTACCTTAAAGAGTTATGACCCTTGGTCTAACTTGCAAACACAATTTATATACCCTACACTGTAAAGAGTTATGACCCTTGGTCCAACTTGCAAACACAATTTATATACCCTACACTGTAGAGAGTTATGACCCTTGGTCTAACTTGCAAACACAATTTATATACCCTACACTGTAGAGAGTTATGACCCTTGGTCTAACTTGCAAACACAATTTATATACCCTACACTGTAAAGAGTTATGGCCCCTGGTCTAACCTACAGGTACATCTATATACCCTACACTGTTAAGAGTTATGGCCCTTGGTCTAACCTACAGGTATAATCTATATACCCTATACTGTAAAGAGTTATGGCCCTTGGTCTAACTTGCAAACACAATTTATATACCCTACACTGTAAAGAGTTATAGCCCTTGGTCTAACTTGCAAACACAATTGATATACCCTACACTGTAAAGAGTTATGACCCTTGGTCTAACCTACAGGTACAATTTATATACCCTACACTGTAAAGAGTTATGACCCTTGGTCCAACTTAATGCAAACACAATTTATATACCCTATACTGTAAAGCGTTATGACCCTTGGTCTAACTTGCAAACACAATTTATATACCCTACACTGTAAAGAGTTATGGCCCCTGGACTAACCTACAGGTACATCTATATACCCTACACTGAACAGAGTTATGGCCCTTGGTCTAACCTACAGGTATAATATATATACCCTACACTGTAAAGAGTTATGGCCCTTGGTCTAACTTGCAAACACAATCTATATACCCTATACTGTAAAGAGTTATGGCCCTTGGTCTAACTTGCAAACACAATTTATATACCCTACACTGTAAAGAGTTATGGCCCTTGGTCTAACTTGCAAACACAATTTATATACCCTACACTGTAGAGAGTTATGACCCTTGGTCTAACTTGCAAACACAATTTATATACCCTACACTGTAAAGAGTTATGGCCCCTGGTCTAACCTACAGGTACATCTATATACCCTACACTGTTAAGAGTTATGGCCCTTGGTCTAACCTACAGGTATAATCTATATACCCTATACTGTAAAGAGTTATGGCCCTTGGTCTAACTTGCAAACACAATTTATATACCCTACACTGTAAAGAGTTATAGCCCTTGGTCTAACTTGCAAACACAATTGATATACCCTACACTGTAAAGAGTTATGACCCTTGGTCTAACCTACAGGTACAATCTATATACCCTACACTGTAAAGAGTTATGACCCTTGGTCCAACTTAATGCAAACACAATTTATATACCCTATACTGTAAAGCGTTATGACCCTTGGTCTAACTTGCAAACACAATTTATATACCCTACACTGTAAAGAGTTATGGCCCCTGGACTAACCTACAGGTACATCTATATACCCTACACTGAACAGAGTTATGGCCCTTGGTCTAACCTACAGGTATAATATATATACCCTACACTGTAAAGAGTTATGGCCCTTGGTCTAACTTGCAAACACAATCTATATACCCTATACTGTAAAGAGTTATGGCCCTTGGTCTAACTTGCAAACACAATTTATATACCCTACACTGTAAAGAGTTATGGCCCTTGGTCTAACTTGCAAACACAATTTATATACCCTACACTGTAAAGAGTTATGACCCTTGGTCTAACTTGCAAACACAATTGATATACCCTACACTGTAAAGAGTTATGACCCTTGGTCTAACCTACAGGTACAATCTATATACCCTACACTGTAAAGAGTTATGGCCCTTGGTCTAACCTACAGGTACAATCTATATACCCTATACTGTAAAGAGTTATGACTCTTGGTCTAACTTGCAAACACAATTTATATACCCTTCACCTTAAAGAGTTATGACCCTTGGTCTAACTTGCAAACACAATTTATATACCCTATACTGTAAAGAGTTATGACCCTTGGTCTAACTTGCAAACACAATTTATATACCCTACACTGTAAAGAGTTATGGCCCCTGGTCTAACCTACAGGTACATCTATATACCCTACACTGAACAGAGTTATGACCCTTGGCCTAACCTACAGGTACAACTTCCAATATTTGTTCTATCCTATAGACTTGTTTATATATATTACATTGTAAAGAGTTATGGCCCTTGGACTAACCTACAGATAAAATTAATAAGCCATACACTCTTTACCCTGTAAAGAGTTATAATCCTGGTTTAATTCACATGCATGATTTATATATCCTACGTTGTATTGAGTTTTGACCATGAAAGTCCAATTAACAGATATGATCTACATATATATGTATATACCCTACATTGTATAGAGTTATGGCTCTTCGTGTATCCTAAAATGGATGATTCATTAGCTCAAGGTATTTGGCTCCTCAGGTCAGAAACCTTTGAATATAATTCATAAAACCCCTGAAAATGATATATATGCAGTTATGTCCCTTGGTGCAATGTTTATGCTAGTCTGTATAAATATAGAACTGTGAGCTAGCTTGGTCTGATGTACAAATGTACAAGTAAATATGCCCTAGATTATATAAGGTATATTGGGGTTTGGGAGGGGAAGTGAAGGAATGAATAGGGGTTGCTGATGGAAATGTATTTTTTTAGGATGCATACAGTATTTGGGGCAGCTAGAGGATGGGACAACAGAGATCTAGAGACAAATGGGGGAAAAACTGGATAGTCCATTTCATGATTATATTTCAAAAACGATATGTAAGAGAAATATGGCTGTTATAAAAGGATGTGCATTATCACTTTTATTACACATCTGATTATAACAATGAACATCTTCATAAAAGATTTAACAGCCAGTCATGCAGTCATATTTTCAATATTGAGGTTCATGAAATAATAGAACTACCTCATCCTTGGTCAGTAAGTGTTGACTTGAACTATATGGTATAACATTATATAGTAGCATGCATACAGAATAGAGATTAATTAAACAATTACATGATATTGCATATATCCAAAACATGATAAATTCTACATAAGGTCAACCTAAGATCCTTGCAGCTCATGCATCAACTGTTCAGAAATAAAAATAAAATAAAATTAGATTAAAACATTGTATGAAGATTCAAGATGCAAGTGTTATAGTGAAATAAGTATTGGCAGTATCATGGAATTTTTGTGGAAATTTCTTGCACTCTAAAAGTAGATATAGGTATAGTATACCGAATATCAAAAGCTGGTCATTACAGGTGGAGTAGATGTATTAATAGGTATGATAGTGTTATTGATTTTGTATGGAGACTCTCGCAAGAGAACCAGAAGGCCTGTATCGCTCACACGGATGATAAAACAATCACAAGAAATAAATTGTATTACCATATATCCCTCCAAAGGTACATTAGAAGGATTTTAAGGATTAAAACCTAAAATTCCTCCACTGGGACCCGTCCCAATGTCCCAAGGGTGTTGGGTGTGGAAAGGGCCCTCAGAACTAGTACAATTTTACTTCTAAATTCATAAATTGAAGGGGTTTTATGCACCTGACCCTTCTGCTTCTACATTAGTTTAGAAATTTTGGATTCCCACCTTTTGGCCTCTAGCATCACTGAAGAGTCCGAGGAGGATGAAACAGCTGTATGGTGCAGTTGTTTTGCATTTTTGGCATACTGTATTACAGAATTTAAAAGGACATCATATGTGTGTGTTACGTCACCTTTATAGTACTCTGTTTCAGGTACCTACTGGCTAAATATCATTACCCTAGGCCTTATTGGTTATTGCAATAAAGTTGTTTGATGTAAAAAGTTTGCTTCGTATGGCGAAGGATAAAGGACACTGGACAACGGCATAATAAGCTCCCTTAGATCATATTTCCATTTTCTCAAACCATGCAGTCACTTTAGTCAAGGGCTGTACAATAAAAATGTCTAAATATTGATACATGGGGCTGTTTAATTTGAAACATCTCTGTTCATTGTGAGCTTTTCACACATATATCACTTTATTTACTCGTTGTGTGTTTTTATTGATCCATGCACAAGCTAATGACAAGGAAATCCTTTTTTGTTACTTAATTAACACAAGTATGTATTTGTTACTTCAAAAGAATATATAGGTATACGTAGTAGCAGCCTTGGTTTGAAGTAATATGGAGTGATGTGATTGGTTAGGTAGCTATGGTTTGAAGACTAATGGAGTGATGTGATTGGTTAGTTAGCCTTAGTTTGAAGTAATGGAGTGATGTGATTGGTTAGTTGGTGACCAGTAGGAATGGGAGATACTTCCGGGATACTGCCAATACTAACAGTTATCAGGTAAATATATCTGGTTGCGTGTCAGTCCTACAGCAGTCATTAGTGGCTCCATAGTATTCCAACATCATCATTACATATCTCTCAGGGTCCAAGATGACACCAGTCATGCATAACAACAAATCCCATCTATTTATTGATAAAATGCAAACTCATTTAAAAAACATGTAATTGTAACCAAATATTGTATTTTCATTTCAGTTCAAAAAATTCTCTTTTTCCCATTAATGATCAAACTAGGTTATTCATTATTAATGAAGGTTATGCAAATAGAAATTATACAACAGCATATCATGCCTGTTGTGTCTGAAGAACTGGTGAACAATGGTGATTTCTGAGAGCTAGTGTAATATACAGATGCTGCTGAAATTAACTCTTTACAACATTGTTAGGTTCAAATTTGTAAGAGAATAATTAATGTATAATAGGAAACTTTATAATAAAAATTTATAATAAAGAAAATAATGCAAGCCACATGAAAAAATTAATGATATTTGAATTGATGACTCTGAGCCAGCATTATGAAGGTGTAGGATTTGCCCATAGGGTATGTATACAACCAGATATATCTAGGTGTGTTATACAGGTCTATTGTGCCAGTAGTGCCATTAAAATTAGTAATAAATGAGAAACGATGCTGAAAATTCCAGGCAAGCCTACCTCCAGCCGGTACCCTCCCCAGTTCACCAGCTGTCAATAGAGCATACAAACAATGATTATAAGTGATACAGGTAAAAATACAGGTAAATGTACATATATCACAACACAGGGTTTCTTACCTTTTGTAGGTTATCTATCATATGGCAAACTTGTCTTACCTTATTCAGGTAAAATACAGGTTATCTTTCACATCACAGTCTTTCTTACCTTTTACAGGTAAAATACAGGTAATCTATCAACCCATAGGTTTTCTAACAATTTACAGGCAAAATACAGGTTATCTATCAATCCAAAGGCTTTCTTACCTGTCGCAGCTAAAATACAGGTAATCTACCACACCACAGACTTTCTTACCTTATACAGGTAAAACACAAGTAATCTATCACATAGATGAATTTTATTGATACAATACAGGTATAACTGTCGAATAACCATTTCTAGTGCATTTTACAGGTAAAATATGGGTAGTATATCTATCCAATCTCAGGCTTTCTTTACTATAAGCCCAGATGAATTTTATTGATAACTGTCAAATTGCCATCTCTGGTACTATTTACATGTACTGTCATGTTTTAGGCTTGTTTACTTTTTACAGATGAGGTACAGGTAAACATCACACACAGTTGGCTACATGTATATAGGTATAATACAGGTATCACCAATATATAACAGACTCTGTTACCTTCACATGTCAATTAAAGGTGAATCTAATCATTCACAATGAAGTCATTGTCCCTTACACAGGTAAAATTCAAGATACAAATGTATATAAGATGTTTGACATACACAATGATCAAAAGTCTGCAGGAACAGCTACTACTTCTGGTGTACAAAATCACATCAGTTAACTTTAAGGGTGTCTTCTCTCAGGATCTTACATATAATTCTCTGGAAATGATGAGGAATATAACACAATACTTTGATCAATGTTAGCCTATTGTAGAAACTATCCAAGTAAAATGAGACAATATTGTATTTTAGCAAATTATCTTGATGAACAATAAACACCACATTTGGTGAAATTTGAGCTAATTTTGGCCACTGATTAGCACAGCGGCCGAGCTTTGTGGCAGAATGTCGGACGTTGGCCAGCAGTTGGAGTGTGCGGTTAATGTAAAATAACAGCTTCAGTATCGACGGTCATCAACTGGCACACATAATCAGAAAACCCTACTGTCAAAGATGACAATAATGGTAAAATAGCTTAGCTGTATTGTGTGTGAGGGTCTGCCAGTCCACAACCACTTAGCTGCTGACAGCACTTTCTCTGTCATACATCAAGGTTCTGTCGGTAAACAGCCCTGATCAGCTGTCTATAAATATATCACCTACGCCCTGATCAGTTATCTCCAATACTGTCACCTCCAACCCAAGTCTACAATTGTGTCTTCATCTGCCTGACTGAATGTCTGCAAATGTGGTGTTTCATCCTGATCAACTGTCTATAAATGTGGTACCTTCATCCTGATTATCTATCTATAAATGTGGTACCTCCATCCTGATCAACTGTCTATAAGTGTGGTACCTCCATCCTGATCAACTGTCTATAAATGTGGTACCTCCATCATGATCAACTGTCTATAAATGTCGTACCTCCATGCTGATCAACTGTCTATAAATGTGGTACCTCCATCCTGATCAACTGTCTATAAATGTGGTACCTCCATCCTGATCAACTGTCTATAAATGTGGTACCTCCATCCTGATCAACTGTCTATAAATGTGGTACCTCCATGCTGATCAACTGTCTATAAATGTGGTACCTCCATCCTGATCAACTGTCTATAAATGTGGTACCTCCATGCTGATCAACTGTCTATAAATGTGGTACCTCCATCCTGATCAACTGTCTATAAATGTGGTACCTCCATGCTGATCAACTGTCTATAAATGTGGTACCTCTATCCTGATCAACTGTCTATAAATGTGGTACCTCCATTTTGATCAACTGTCTATAAATGTGGTACCTCCATTCAGATCAAAAGTCTATAAATAAGGTACCTCCATTCTGAAGATCAAACTTAACCAGAAATAATCATTAAGCCTTACCATTCCCAAGTCAAAAACTTCAAAACTACCAACAAGAAAACAGACCGGCCTCCATTATATCATCTTATTACATCCTCATGATATCCTGTTATATATTAGGAGCCACAGTGGTCTAGTGATTGGACGCTGGGCTTGTGACCAAAGGGTCGTGAGTTTGAGTCACAGTTGTAGCACTGTGTTGTGTTTTTGAGCAAGATACTTCACTGTGCTTGTTCCAGTCTACTCAGTTGTAAATGAGTAGGTGGTTGGACAGTGTTAGATATTGCAGAATGCTAGCTATGCCATGGGTGCCGAAATGACAGCATAGCTTTTGTATGCTCCCATGGGAGTGGAGAACAATATTTGCTGGTTGCTAAGGTCTTATAACCAGGAATAGAAATTTGTGTATTACCACTTGGAGAGGACCTATATTAAACTAGGGTGTGAAAGAGCAGTTATATTATTAAGAACCTCAAATTATTATTATTATTAATCATCAGATAAATCCTCCATCCTAACAAATCATCTGGTATATACTGTAATAAATCCTGTTATATACACAATTACATCCGACATTCCTCCACTACATCACCTTATCGTATCCTGCTGTATATAAACAAGATCTTTGTTATATTACTTGCCTTATTATACATGAATATATATATAGTCACCAATATAAGCCCCTGTGTCCTATATACCGTATACATCCATTCTTCACACAAGAGGCTCAAACAGCCTGTATCACTCTCTTGGATAAATGTGCAATCGTACAAAAAAATACTGACAATACAGAACTTCTGACGTTTCTTGACATATTTGAATATAAGATTTCAAAGAGAACTCAAAGCACAATATCTCAAGTAACCACAGACCATTAACTATCAGTACTCTAGACCTTGCAGTTATTCAGAAGAACATTTTGAAATGTTTATACATTATTCACTTTTGTGACCTTAAAAGTAGATCAATGTGACCTTGAAAGTTGAAGGGCACTATATTTGAGGAACTAGTACTTTGTGCTAGGTTCTACTGGCAAAATATCAGCTACTCTAGATCTGGACCTTCTGGTTATTTAACTCTTTCGGCGCCAAATTACCTTTTTAACATATTGGCCCAGCGCCAAATATCAATTACTAATTAAAGGAATTTTAATTAACAATATATGTTTTTTCTTATTTGTTGGTGCAGGGACATGCTACTTGGTGGATATGAAGTTCAGATGATGCTTTACCAAATGCACCTCATCACAGGTCATTCAAGGTCAATCAAGGTCATGTAACCTTGGCGGCCATCTTGGATTTTCATAATTTGATAAAATTGTTGATTTTACAGCTATATTTCACTTTTTTTTTCACTTATCTGTAGGTTTCAATCTATATTATGAGTGTCTGTATATATATCTACTGATATAATGAAGAATATAAGTGGTGGCAGGCATATATTACAATAGGAAATAAAGTTACCAAAACATGTAATTCTGACATAATATATATATTTATTGCTAAATATAGATTTTTGCTTAAGACTTTATAGCATTGTTTTAGTTGGTGTAGGAACATGCTTCTTGATGGATATAAAGTTCAAATGAAGCTAGCGCTGTACCTTTTGGACATTGTTCACATTCAGTCAAGGTCATGCGACCCTGGCAGCCATCTTGGATTTCCAAAATTTTATGAAAATCTTAAGATTATTGTTTTCAAAATGTCGACTATAGTCGACTTTGGCGCTCGTCTTCGCTGTCGACAAAAGTCGACTTTGGGGCCGAAAGAGTTAAAAGAAGGATTTTAAAGCTTTTTATAGGTATTCAACTCCTGCAACCTTGAAAGTAGGTCAAGGTCATTTTATGAATAAACTCTATACAAGATACTTACTACTGGCCAAAATAGCAGCTATCTTGGGCCATTTTGTTATATATAGCAAAAAAGTTGTTAAAAGTAAAAGGTTGATGCCTGGAGACTGTCAGTATGACAGATGCCACACCATGGTATAATTCAACTTCAAACTTGGCAAGTTGGGCCAGGAAAGCAAATTATCTAAGAAAAAACTGGAGCTAAAAAACCTAAGTAATATCCATGCCATTATACAAAGTAACTGGGACAACTTAATTGAAATCTATTCCAGACGTTTATATAACATACACAATACGCCATTATCTGTTGTGTATATAGACAGATTCTATCTGCCACGCTAACAGGATTTTCGTGAGAGTTGTATATTACCAGTATAGTAATAACAAGCCGTCCTTACACAACAATTTATACATATTGATCTGTAATTCATGCTATCCTCTATTTTGATTTAATATACCTAAATATAACTAAGATGAAATACTCTCACAAGCCTGCCGATAACGATGAAAGTTTTCCGTCACATTATCTGATGATAGTACTTGTAATCATACCACAGCCAACCCATAATCATTAAACTTCCCAGATAATTACCAAAAATTGCAGCCATTTTCAAAGATACTGCACATAATTTACACATTGATTTTTCACAAAAGGACCAATTTTCACCGTGACATGTGACAGTGACTGTCGGAAACACAACATGCTGCACCGACCACTTACAGGCGTCAGGATAATCGCCATTGACAACACTCTCTATTAACCTCAGTATTTACATGTATAATACTACAAATCTCCTTATTCTAACCTTTAAAACCCTATATCACTTCTCTTAAATGAAGTATTTCTGTGATCTACTTATAAATCCTTTTGTAGCTGTTGTCTTCAAACTATAAAGACTTTTTTAAGCAAACACGGCTTTCATTTGGCATTCATATTGACTACAAATGCCAGCTGAAAGATTGTGTTCCAACCATTAACACACGTTTTTTCTTGTTTTCCTGTTGTTGAGTTCATCATATAGCATCTTGAGAATTTAGCAGACTTAAGAGGATTGACTTTTCAAAGTGCTGAATGGGTAGGCTGTGTCATCATGCCTTAACATTGACACTGAAAACCAAAAGGGCTAGCAGTTTCAAAGGGGAATTCATACAGGGCTTGCTGTCTCTAAGGGAAATTCATACAGGGCTATATCTGTTTCTGAGCAAAATTCATACAAGGCTAGCTGTTTCTAAGCACAATTCATACATAACTAGCTGTTTCTAAGAACAATTCATACATTATTAAATAAGCTAGCTGTTTCTAAGCACAATTAATACATAGCTAGCTGTTTCTAAGCACAATTCATACATTATTAAATAAGCTAGCTGTTTCTAAGCACAATTCATAGAGGGCTAAATGCAGCTATAAGCTGGTTTTGGTAAGAAGAATTAATACAGATCTAGCTAACCTCCACAGGACAGATATTACAAACATAGACAGTTATATGAAATACTTGTGTCTGCTACAAACTATGGGAGGCAATCTGAGAGCCTTTTAAGAGTCTGCTGATTAATGTCAATTCAGAAACCAAAAAATTGTTGTAACGGAGAATATGTGTGCTCTTCCTGGTGCCACTATAACCATTTCATTCATCAGCCTTATAAAGGAAATTGAGGAACCACTAGTAGGTATTCATTTGGTCCTACATATCAAACGGTTAATTCAGCCATTATTTATGGATCTATATAAAGCATCACTGCTGTACCTTATCTTATAAAAAACTCCTGGACACCAAGCAGGACATGTGGAATATTATCTGAATGACAAGCACGTTGCTGTTTCTATTTCTCCCATTAAAATGAGTGTGCTACATCCAAGTGATTTTACAGTATGCTTTACTTTTATGCATTCACTTTGGTAATTTATCTTAGATATTTAGTTTCATCATTGAGCCACTGTCCACACTCTGAGCTGGACTAAACTTTACTTCCTGTAGCCTCCCTTTGACTTTGACAGACTTAACTTGTGATAATAAGACACTTGATTGAGCTGGACTTTTGGGTTTGACAGCACTACTTGTGATTATTAGACCCTTGTTTCCTTGTGTAAAAGATGTGTATTGATTAGTTAGATTGCCTTACAAGCTTGAGCTGTAGGGAACTTCCCTTAAATAGCTCAGCATAGGGCATCGGGTTGAAGAACCAAGGGTCACAGGTTCGAGCCCCAGCGATGGCACTTATGATCTAGCCTCTCTTTGAGTTTGGCAGACTTTGAGCTGGACTTCCTGAAGCCTCCCTTTGAGTTTGCCAGACTTTGAGCTGGACTTCCTGTAGCCTCTGTTTGAGTTTGGAAGACTTTGAGCTGGACTTCCTGTAGCCTCTGTTTGAGTTTGGCAGACTTTGAGCTGGACTTCCTGTAGCCTCTGTTTGAGTTTGGCAGACTTTGAGCTGGATTTCCTGTAGCCTGACTCTTTGAGTTTGGCAAACTTTGAGCTGGATTTCCTGTAGCCTCTGTTTGAGTTTGGCAGACTTTGAGCTGGACTTCCTGTAGCCTCTCTTTGAGTTTGGCAGACTTTGAGCTGGATTTCCTGTAGCCTGACTCTTTGAGTTTGGCAAACTTTGAGCTGGATTTCCTGTAGCCTCTGTTTGAGTTTGGCAGACTTTGAGCTGGACTTCCTGTTGCCTCCTTTTCAGTTTGGCAGACTTTGAGCTGGACTTCCTGTTGCCTCCTTTTGAGTTTAGCAGACTTTGAGCTGAACTTCCTGTTGCCTCCTTTTGAGTTTGGCAGACTTTGAGCTGGACTTCCTGAAGCCTCCCTTTGAGTTTGCCAGACTTTGAGCTGGACTTCCTGTTGCCTCCCTTTGAGTTTGGCAGACTTTGAGCTGGACTTCCTGTAGCCTCTGTTTGAGTTTGGCAGACTCTGAGCTGGACTTCCTGAAGCCTCTGTTTGAGTTTGCCAGACTTTGAGCTGGACTTCCTGTTGCCTCCCTTTGAGTTTGGCAGACTTTGAACTGGACTTCCTGTAGCCTCTCTGATTTTGGCAGACTTTGAACTGGACTTCCTGTAGCCTCTCTTTGAGTTTGGCAGACTTTGAACTGGACTTCCTGTTGCCTCCTTTTGAGTTTGACAGACTTTGAACTGGACTTCCTGTTGCCTCCTTTTGAGTTTGACAGACTTTGAACTGGACTTCCTGTTGCCTCCTTTTGAGTTTGACAGACTTTGAACTGGACTTCCTGTTGCCTCCCTTTGAGTTTGGCAGACTTTGAACTGGACTTCCTGTAGCCTCTCTGATTTTGGCAGACTTTGAGCTGGATTTCCTGTAGCCTCTCTTTGAGTTTGACAGACTTTGAACTGGACTTCCTGTTGCCTCCTTTTCAGTTTGACAGACTTTGAACTGGACTTCCTGTTGCCTCCTTTTCAGTTTGACAGACTTTGAACTGGACTTCCTGTTGCCTCCTTTTCAGTTTGACAGACTTTGAACTGGACTTCCTGTTGCCTCCTTTTCAGTTTGACAGACTTTTAACTGGACTTCCTGTTGCCTCCTTTTGAGTTTGGCAGACTTTGAGCTGGACTTCCTGTTGCCTCCTTTTGAGCTTGGCAGACTTTGATCTGGACTTCCTGTACTTATGCACCAGTTGACACCAGGGTGATTCTATTATTCTGGATAAATTCCAGGGCCATAACATTTCATCTAAATCAATGCTCCTTTTTAACCTTGTTATTAGGATGGTGTGTTAAATGTGGATTGCTTTAATCAACTGTAAAATAGATGCAGCTTTGAAATGTTAAATCAATTATTGAGACTGAGAGTCATTTGTCTTATAGCTAACACACAAATACTCCAACTCTTCACAGGTTATTTTGGTCCTGACAAAGTACATTTGTAGTCAACAGGAAAAAGTGACATTCAAGGAAAAAGAAAGAAACCATTTTTTTTTGTTCATTCGAACAAGATGCTATTTTCCACAATTTCATGATGGCATAATGAAATTCTCCTTTTCCCTAATTCCGTTAAACCGTGTAATGTGCTGGATTCTCACGGCTGCCACAATTTGGTATCACATGTAATTCAATTACAATTTGTATCCTACTTCTATCTCATACAAACATTATTTCATTATTGCATCAATTGTTGCTTGAATTTCAAATATTCTCCTTAAAAAAAGGACTGTCAGTCTGTCATCATAGAAATGGCTGCCATTGTATTTTTGGTTTTGTAAACCTGCCAATTCTTTCTGTGGATTTACATCCTACAGCTAATAATCACTGTAATATGACATTTCTGAAGCGTAGATAACAGGTATTAGTGCTATAGAACGGCCTTATAATATCCTCAGCCTATCAACTCAACTGCCCGAGAAAAAAACAGTCATTTTCTACCTGACTGTGGCCAAAAGGGCAATACCAGCGTACAGAGTGTGCTGTAGGCAGCTGAAGGAGAAGTTAATGAGCCTGTTTCTATTCACTCTCCCAAACCATTATTAGCTGCCATTTGTGCGACACACTGCATTTTCAGCAAACTAAATGACAGGCAAATTATGGCATCCAAAATGGCACAGAAACAGCTGCCATATAATGTGGAGTGAGATTTGGCAACAAGAACAAAGTTGGCGGCCATGGACAGAGACAACAAATAAAACCAAGGTGTAAGGCTAGTATTTAGGTGTCACCTCATACACACAATGTTAACAGCTCTACCCTGACAACATACAGAACCAAGGTGTAAGTCTAGTATTTGGGTGTCACCTCATACACACAATGTTAACAGCTCTACCCTGACAACATACAGAACCAAGGTGTAAGGCTAGTATTTAGGTGTCACCTCATACACACAATGTTAACAGCTCTACCCTGACAACATACAGAACCAAGGTGTAAGCCTAGTATTTGGGTGTCACCTCATACACACAATGTTAACAGTTCTACCCTGACAACATACAGAACCAAGGTATAAGCCTAGTATTTAGGTGTCACCTCATACAGACAATGTTAACAGCTCTACCCTGACAACATACAGAACCAAGGTGTAAGCCTAGTATTTAGATGTCACCTCATACACACAGTGTTAACAGTTCTACCCTGACAACATACAGAACCAAGGTGTAAGTCTAGTATTTAGGTGTCACCTCATACACACAATGTTAACAGTTCTACCCTGACAACATACAGAACCAAGGTATAAGCCTAGTATTTAGGTGTCACCTCATACACACAATGTTAACAGTTCTACCCTGACAACAAACAGAACCAAGGTGTAAGTCTAGTATTTAGGTGTCACCTCATACACACAATGTTAACAGCTCTACCCTGACAACATACAGAACCAAGGTTGTAAGCCTAGTATTTAGGTGTCACCTCATACACACAGTGTTAACAGTTCTACCCTGACAACATACAGAACCAAGGTGTAAGTCTAGTATTTAGGTGTCACCTCATACACACAATGTTAACAGTTCTACCCTGACAACATACAGAACCAAGGTGTAAGTCTAGTATTTAGGTGTCACCTCATACACACAATGTTAGCAGCTCTACCCTGACAACATACAGAACCAAGGTGTAAGTCTAGTATTTAGGTGTCACCTCATACACACAATGTTAACAGCTCTACCCTGACAACATACAGAACCAAGGTGTAAGTCTAGTATTCAGGTGTCACCTCATACACAATGTTAACAGCTCTACCCTGACAACATACAGAACCAAGGTTGTAAGCCTAGTATTTAGGTGTCACCTCACACACAATGTTAACAGCTCTACCCTGACAACATATAGAACCAAGGTGTAAGTCTAGTATTTAGGTGTCACCTCATACACACAATGTTAACAGCTCTACCCTGACAACATACAGAACCAAGGTGTAAGTCTAGTATTTAGGTGTCACCTCATACACACAATGTTAACAGTTCTACCCTGACAACAAACAGAACCAAGGTATAAGTCTAGTATTTAGGTGTCACCTCATACACACAATGTTAGCAGTTCTACCCTGACAACAAACAGAACCAAGATGTAAGTCTAGTATTTAGGTGTGACCTCATACACACAATGTTAACAGTTCTACCCTGACAACATACAGAACCAAGGTATAAGTCTAGTATTTAGGTGTCACCTCATACACACAATGTTAACAGTTCTACCCTGACAACATACAGAACCAAGGTATAAGTCTAGTATTTAGGTGTCACATCATACACACAATGTTAGCAGCTCTACCCTGACAACATACAGAACCAAGGTGTAAGTCTAGTATTTAGGTGTCACCTCATACACACAGTGTTAACAGCTCTACCCTGACAACATACAGAACCAAGGTGTAAGTCTAGTATTTAGGTGTCACCTCATACACACAATGTTAACAGCTCTACCCTGACAACATACAGAACCAAGGTATAAGTCTAGTATTTAGGTGTCACCTCATACATACAATGTTAACAGCTCTACCCTGACAACATACAGAACCAAGGTGTAAGTCTAGTATTTAGGTGTCACCTCATACACACAATGTTAACAGTTCTACCCTGACAACATACAGAACCAAGGTGTAAGCCTAGTATTTAGGTGTCACCTCATACACACAATGTTAACAGCTCTACCCTGACAACATACAGAACCAAGGTGTAAGTCTAGTATTTAGGTGTCACCTCATACACACAATGTTAACAGTTCTACCCTGACAACATACAGAACCAAGGTGTAAGTCTAGTATTTAGGTGTCACCTCATACACACAATGTAAGCAGCTCTACCCTGACAACATACAGAACCAAGGTGTAAAGCCTAGTATTTAGGTGTCACCTCATACACACAATGTTAACAGCTCTACCCTGACAACATACAGAACCAAGGTGTAAGTCTAGTATTTAGGTGTCACCTCATACACACAATGTTAACAGCTCCACCCTGACAACATACAGAACCAAGGTGTAAGTCTAGTATTTAGGTGTCACCTCATACACACAATGTTAACAGCTCTACCCTGACAACATACAGAACCAAGGTGTAAGTCTAGTATTTAGGTGTCACCTCATACACACAATGTTAACAGCTCCACCCTGACAACATACAGAACCAAGGTATAAGTCTAGTATTTAGGTGTCACATCATACACACAATGTTAACAGCTCTACCCTGACAACATACAGAACCAAGGTGTAAGTCTAGTATTTAGGTGTCACCTCATACACACAATGTTAACAGCTCTACCCTGACAACAAACAGAACCAAGGTGTAAAGCCTAGTATTTAGGTGTCACCTCATACACACAATGTTAACAGCTCTACCCTGACAACATACAGAACCAAGGTGTAAGTCTAGTATTTAGGTGTCACCTCATACACACAATGTTAACAGCTCCACCCTGACAACATACAGAACCAAGGTGTAAGTCTAGTATTAAGGTGTCACCTCATACACACAATGTTAACAGTTCTACCCTGACAACATACAGAACCAAGGTGTAAAGCCTAGTATTTAGGTGTCACCTCATACACACAATGTTAACAGCTCTACCCTGACAACATACAGAACCAAGGTGTAAGTCTAGTATTTAGGTGTCACCTCATACACACAATGTTAACAGCTCTACCCTGACAACAAACAGAACCAAGGTGTAAGTCTAGTATTTAGGTGTCATATCTCATACACACAATGTTAACAGCTCTACCCTGACAACAAACAGAACCAAGGTGTAAGTCTAGTATTTAGGTGTCACCTCATACACACAATGTTAACAGCTCTACCCTGACAACAAACAGAACCAAGGTGTAAAGCCTAGTATTTAGGTGTCACCTCATACACACAATGTTAACAGCTCTACCCTGACAACATACAGAACCAAGGTGTAAGTCTAGTATTTAGGTGTCACCTCATACACACAATGTTAACAGCTCTACCCTGACAACATACAGAACCAAGGTATAAGTCTAGTATTTAGGTGTCACCTCATACACACAATGTTAACAGTTCTAACCTGACAACAAACAAAACCAAGGTGTAAGTCTAGTACAGTGTATTTAGGTGTCACCTCATACACACAATGTTAACAGTTCTACCCTGACAACAAACAGAACCAAGGTGTAAAGCCTAGTATTTAGGTGTCACCTCATACAGACAATGTTAACAGCTCTACCCTGACAACATACAGAACCAAGGTGTAAGCCTAGTATTTAGGTGTCACCTCATACACACAATGCTAACAGCTCTACCCTGACAACATACAGAACCAAGGTGTAAGTCTAGTATTTAGGTGTCACCTCATACACACAATGTTAACAGCTCTACCCTGACAACATATAGAACCAAGGTGTAAGTCTAGTATTTAGGTGTCACCTCATACACACAATGTTAACAGCTCTACCCTGACAACAAACAGAACCAAGGTGTAAGTCTAGTATTTAGGTGTCATATCTCATACACACAATGTTAGCAGCTCTACCCTGACAACATACAGAACCAAGGTGTAAGTCTAGTATTTGGGTGTCACCTCATACACACAATGTTAGCAGCTCTACCCTGACAACATACAGAACCAAGGTGTAAGTCTAGTATTTGGGTGTCACCTCATACACACAATGTTAGCAGCTCTACCCTGACAACATACAGAACCAAGGTGTAAGTCTAGTATTTAGGTGTCACCTCATACACACAATGTTAACAGCTCTACCCTGACAACATACAGAACCAAGGTATAAGTCTAGTATTTAGGTGTCACCTCATACACACAATGTTAACAGTTCTACCCTGACAACATACAGAACCAAGGTGTAAGCCTAGTATTTAGGTGTCACCTCATACACACAATGTTAACAGCTCTACCCTGACAACAAACAGAACCAAGGTGTAAAGCCTAGTATTCAGGTGTCACCTCATACACACAATGTTAACAGCTCTACCCTGACAACATACAGAACCAAGGTGTAAGTCAAGTATTTAGGTGTCACCTCATACACACAATGTTAACAGCTCTACCCTGACAACATACAGAACCAAGGTGTAAGCCTAGTATTTAGGTGTCACCTCATACACACAATGTTAACAGTTCTACCCTGACAACATACAGAACCAAGGTGTAAAGCCTAGTATTTAGGTGTCACCTCATACACACAATGTTAACAGCTCTACCCTGACAACATACAGAACCAAGGTGTAAGTCTAGTATTTAGGTGTCACCTCATACACACAATGTTAACAGCTCTACCCTGACAACATACAGAACCAAGGTGTAAGTCAAGTATTTAGGTGTCACCTCATACACACAGTGTTAACAGCTCTACCCTGACAACATACAGAACCAAGGTGTAAGCCTAGTATTTAGGTGTCACCTCATACACACAATGTTAACAGCTCTACCCTGACAACATACAGAACCAAGGTGTAAGCCTAGTATTTAGGTGTCACCTCATACACACAATGTTAACAGCTCTACCCTGACAACATACAGAACCAAGGTGTAAGTCTAGTATTTAGGTGTCACCTCATACACACAATGTTAACAGTTCTACCCTGACAACATACAGAACCAAGGTGTAAGTCTAGTATTTAGGTGTCACCTCATACACACAGTGTTAACAGCTCTACCCTGACAACATACAGAACCAAGGTGTAAGTCTAGTATTTAGGTGTCACCTCATACACACAATGTTAACAGTTCTACCCTGACAACATACAGAACCAAGGTGTAAGTCTAGTATTTAGGTGTCACCTCATACACACAATGTTAACAGTTCTACCCTGACAACATACAGAACCAAGGTGTAAGTCTAGTATTTAGGTGTCACCTCATACACACAATGTTAACAGCTCTACCCTGACAACATACAGAACCAAGGTGTAAGTCTAGTATTTAGGTGTCACCTCATACACACAATGTTAACAGCTCTACCCTGACAACAAACAGAACCAAGGTGTAAGTCTATTATTTAGGTGTCACCTCATACACACAATGTTAGCAGTTCTACCCTGACAACATACAGAACCAAGGTGTAAGTCTAGTATTTGGGTGTCACCTCATACACACAATGTTAGCAGTTCTACCCTGACAACATACAGAACCAAGGTGTAAGTCTAGTATTTAGGTGTCACCTCATACACACAATGTTAGCAGTTCTACCCTGACAACATACAGAACCAAGGTGTAAGTCTAGTATTTAGGTGTCACCTCATACACACAATGTTAGCAGTTCTACCCTGACAACATACAGAACCAAGGTGTAAGTCTAGTATTTAGGTGTCACCTCATACACACAATGTTAGCAGTTCTACCCTGACAACATACAGAACCAAGGTGTAAGTCTAGTATTTAGGTGTCACCTCATACACACAATGTTAACAGCTCTACCCTGACAACATACAGAACCAAGGTGTAAGTCTAGTATTTAGGTGTCACCTCATACACACAATGTTAACAGCTCTACCCTGACAACATACAGAACCAAGGTGTAAGTCTAGTATTCAGGTGTCACCTCATACACAATGTTAGCAGCTCTACCCTGACAACATAAAGAACCAAGGTATAAGTATAGTATTTAGGTGTCACCTCATACACACAATGTTAACAGCTCTAACCTGACAACATACAGAACCAAGGTGTAAGTCTAGTATTTAGGTGTCACCTCATACACAATGTTAACAGCTCTACCCTGACAACAAACAGAACCAAGGTGTAAGTCTAGTATTTAGGTGTCACCTCATACACAATGTTAACAGCTCTAACCTGACAACATACAGAACCAAGGTGTAAGTCTAGTATTTAGGTGTCACCTCATACACACAATGTTAACAGTTCTACCCTGACAACATACAGAACCAAGGTGTAAGTCTAGTATTTAGGTGTCACCTCATACACACAATGTTAACAGTTCTACCCTGACAACATACAGAACCAAGGTGTAAGTCTAGTATTTAGGTGTCACCTCATACACACAATGTTAACAGCTCTACCCTGACAACATACAGAACCAAGGTGTAAGTCTAGTATTTAGGTGTCACCTCATACACACAATGTTAACAGTTCTAACCTGACAACAAACAAAACCAAGGTGTAAGTCTAGTACAGTGTATTTAGGTGTCACCTCATACACACAATGTTAACAGATCTACCCTGACAACATACAGAACCAAGGTGTAAGCCTAGTATTTAGGTGTCACCTCATACACACAATGTTAACAGCTCTACCCTGACAACATACAGAACCAAGGTGTAAGTCTAGTATTTAGGTGTCACCTCATACACACAATGTTAACAGCTCTACCCTGACAACATACAGAACCAAGGTGTAAGTCTAGTATTTAGGTGTCACCTCATACACACAATGTTAACAGCTCTACCCTGACAACATACAGAACCAAGGTGTAAAGCCTAGTATTTAGGTGTCACCTCATACACACAGTGTTAACAGTTCTACCCTGACAACATACAGAACCAAGGTGTAAGTCTAGTATTTAGGTGTCACCTCATACACACAATGTTAACAGCTCTACCCTGACAACATACAGAACCAAGGTATAAGTCTAGTATTTAGGTGTCACATCATACACACAATGTTAACAGTTCTACCCTGACAACATACAGAACCAAGGTGTAAGTCTAGTATTTAGGTGTCACCTCATACACACAATGTTAACAGTTCTACCCTGACAACATACAGAACCAAGGTACAAGTCTAGTATTTAGGTGTCACCTCATACACAATGTTAACAGTTCTACCCTGACAACATACAGAACCAAGGTATAAGTCTAGTATTTAGGTGTCACCTCATACACACAGTGTTAACAGCTCTACCCTGACAACATACAGAACCAAGGTGTAAGTCTAGTATTTAGGTGTCACCTCATACACACAATGTTAACAGCTCCACCCTGACAACATACAGAACCAAGGTATAAGTCTAGTATTTAGGTGTCACATCATACACACAATGTTAACAGCTCTACCCTGACAACATACAGAACCAAGGTATAAGTCTAGTATTTAGGTGTCACATCATACACACAATGTTAGCAGCTCTACCCTGACAACATACAGAACCAAGGTATAAGTCTAGTATTTAGGTGTCACATCATACACACAATGTTAGCAGCTCTAAGATGACATTTTCAGAACCAATGGTGTAATACTGACAAGACCAAGAATTTAAATGACAATAGACAGACAAGAACAATAGTTTTGGTGACAATTATATAGACAGACTAGACCGAGAGTTTAGATAACAACGTAGAGACTATATATTAGACCAAGAGTTTAGGTGGAAACAAACAGAAGGAAAAATGAGCGGAATCAAAAGGGGGCTGGAGGAATTAGGGGAATAGGGGACTCATGAAGAAAGAGGGGAAGGGAGCTGGGGGACTGTATTAAGAGAGAGAGAGAGGGAGTGACCGAGAGGGAACTAAGGAGGAAGAAGAGGAAGGTGCCGGATGGGGCTGTGAAGAAAGGGGAAGGGGGCTGAAGGGGCACATGTAATGTCAGAGGGGAAGGGGGCTGAAAGGGCACATGTAATGTCAGAGGGGAAGGGGGCTGAAAGGGCACATGTAATGTCAGAGGGGAAGGGAACAGACACTTAATTAACACAGCAAATTATTCTTCAACACCCAAGCTGTTAATACATTTAAACACACAATAGTTTGCTACCTACATGAATTTTTCACAGTAAATCATGTATTAATATTTTAAATGACCATGGGAAACTCCAAACAGTTGTTTCTTAATTAGTGTAGGTGGTCTTCTTTATCAATACAGCTAGCTGGTCACATTCATAATGAAATCAGTGTTACCATGCTTTCTTGCAAGAACAAATCTCCATCTTTACATCTTTCAAGATGGCCTCATTACTTTTCTGTGACGGTATCAGAACATTGGCTGTGTCTGACAGTATAAGGTTTTAGATTTGTTTCCCAGTCCTTGTTTTAATTCCTTCAGCTCTGCAGGATCCGCTGTGATTCTCCAGATATCGACTTAAAGTCGGAACAGAAAGCTATTGTAGGTTTTCTTTGATGTCACCTCACTAAAACAGCCAGGTATTTAACAACAAAGCATACAATATGTGAAACCTTGATTGATCATTTAATGATAAATAAAACAAATTTAAAAGCTAAATGGAATTACTCCAGCAAGATCATTCTTTTTCACCAACTGTGAGTTCATTTTTGTACGCAAATGTCAACTAGATCATTCTGACAACATATATATATAATTATGCATTGGGAAATTGTTAACCATGAACGACACAGTTAAACTCATTATGTATATGAATCAAACATACATGCAAGGACTAATATACAATTATTTTCTAAATTTTTGTTGTGTTTTAGACTTTTTCATGATTATTACACACTTTCATCAATATTATGATATTCTTTGTGAAAGAAAACAAATGCATGAAATATTTCGGAACCCATCTTGAAGAACTACTCATCATTTTTTAGGATTAGCATTATATTCAAATAAATCAATCACCATATTTGTTGTAACAATAATGAAATCAATGAAGATGGATTATTCTGTCTCAGCAATTATGCTATTCAACTCGGACCGGGGGATTTAGTGGGTCACAGAGTTTCCTGTATCCAACGGAGATTGTCGGAGATCTCTTTGTCTGTCTCCTGACAGGGAAACATACTATAATATCCAACACGACATCTTGTCATTTTGTGACGACCATTGATTTCTCGTTGCTATACGGTGATATACACCACAAAGGATCCAAGACCATTGTACTTATACGTTATTTACGAGTATACACACACTCACATTACAGATTTATATATCAAAGTTTTACACCCTTCAACGGTTTTATTCCTATATTGCATGAAGAAGCGTTATTAGCAGTATATAACTGTCTCTGTTGTGCCCACATAACCTATATCACCAATAACATTTACATCAAGTCGGTTTCTATCGAGATAAAATATGGACCTCCAGAATATATAGGGATTCAGGTGAATTAGTGCCCGGTAGATCAAACATTAATAACAAATATTCCACGGTGAACCTACCTATGTTAGGTTCAGATAAAACTGTATACCTGAAACATCAGACTATATCATGACATTGTGAGGACTCAAATTTATGACATTGTGATATCATATTTCTTATTTTAATAGGAATAGGATTTCTATTTCGGTTTAGACATGTGATTAAATAACGATTTAGGGATGTGATTTTTAATACAACCATGGGTATGCTTTTTGTTTACAATGTTTTTGCAATGTTTTGTGATCTTAAAGATATCTACCATAGAAACTCAGCAGATATATTTTCTGACTAATGAAATTTTGAGTTCCTTAGAAATATCTACACTGACTTACCGTTACTGTGAGTGAGGTAACATGAGAAGTAAACAGTTTTATCGAGAGAAATCAAAGCATTACAGTCATACATTGTAACTACGAATAAGAGTTTGTTAATTATGATAGTTCTGACAGAGTAAAGATATATCTCCATATTGATACCATTTTTTTACCTGATTTCACATTAAATACATCTATACTTAATGCTATATAATAAAGGAAGATAACGCAAAACAGCCACTTTCATTATTCATTTAAAGGTGTGTGGTTCTTATTTCTTCACTTAAGGGTGTGCCACTTTAATTCTAGATTTAAGGGTTTATGCTACTTTAAATCTTGACTTAAATGTGTATGCCCCTTTGCTGTATGCCACTTAAGTTCTGGACTTAAGACTTAATGCCACTTTAATTCCGGACTTAAGGGTGTATGCCACTTTACTTCCGGACTTAAGGGTGTATGCAACTTTAATTCTTGACATAAATGTTCATGTCACTTTGCTGTATGCCACTTTAATTCCGGACTTAAGACTTAAGGGTGTATGCCACTATGCTGTATGCCACTTTAATTCCAGACTTAAGACTTCAGGGTGTATGCCACTTTAATTCCGGACTTAAGGGTGTATGCCACTTTAATTCCGGACTTATGCTTTTATGAAAAACACTTATTAATGATATATTTCAAAGGTTACACAAAAAGCATTGTTAGTAATCCTTTAATAAATGTTGCATTCTGAATATAAAGACTTCTTTCATTAAGATGTGCAATTTATCCTTAAATGCCTTTTTTTCTGGTAATGGAAATTCAACCACTTTAGTGTGTTGTTTTAGCAGATTAAGGACAGCCATACTGTATTGTTATCACTCAGATTAAATGCTACTTCACAGCCCTAAAACATTCTTTACATTAATTTCTTTCTGTAGTTCTGATGACCCATATTCTGTGGCTGTTATTTCACACCAATCAAAGGATGTGCTGTCCGTATTATGTTTCAGTTTTAATCTGATAATTTATTACACAAGGGTATCCACTAAAGACACAATTAATGAAATTAATGATAATTGTTTCTTAAAACTGCAAATAGGTGTACAGAATTTCAATCATCATCTATAAAATATTTTTAAATCTGACAGTTAATACCAATATCATTCCATCCCAATAGACAATGAGAGAAGCTGTAGGTGAGAAGGAGAGCTCACAGAACCACATCTCTGATAAACGATGAGTGAAGCACCACAAAACCAAGGAAACCACCCAGAATAATTGTGGTGCTCAATGCCTGGCTTATCCCACTCCTCCACGGATTCAGTTATAAACTGTGCTTGTCTCTTCTTTTTGTACACTGACCGCAATCTATGTCATGATGTGACAGATGGCCAACTGTTACAATATAGATACAGATTCTGTTCACGCTCCAGAACATATTTGATGAATTCTGGCCATGTGACTGATGACATTCCACATGATACAATATGTATATGGTTTATAAACAAGCATTTAGGTGACGTAGATAAAAGAATTAGGGTAAATCCGTAGATGCAATCATAGCCAAACTCTGCACATGTGGATTGATTACATTATTTCTTCATATACCAAGGTCACTCCAGACGCAGATTTTAAGGTATAAGATTTAGTGATAATAATAAAAGAAAATATTATTTTTGATATATTGTTTTTTTCCCCTTTGAAGCTGTGCATCTTTTGCTTAGTCTATAGTTAGGTCTATTAGTGTGGAATATTTCTGCACCACCCATACCATTTAAACCAGTAATACGAATAACAATATAGAGAAAACAAGCATCTAGATGACCTAAAGAGAACGAGCATTTAGATAACCTTTAGAAAACAAGCATTTGGATGACATAGAAAAAAAACTGGGGCAAGTGTTATGGATACAACAGTGTATATATATGCTGGTATTTGTATGAATTAGATATGTTTATCTAGCTATTACACACTTCACCATGTAATGGGAACAAACAGATTACAAAAAAAAAACAGAAATATCCGTCAGTCTACATCCAAGTTTGTTATATTCCAGGCTTTTTTTCCCCAAAAGCTTACATTTTTGCCTTTACTGACACATGGCAAATGGACAACCGCTTTCAATTTATAATTCATGGCTGTTTTACTTCCATGCTTTCCATGTTGTTGGTATATGATATAAATCAGATTACTGATTTTGTTATGATTCACAGCCTGGCACATTGTTCCGGTTGTTGTGATTAGTCCTGTTCAACATTGTGTGTATTAATGACCAATTTCTTTGTCTACCCTTCCTAAGTATACAAACTTTAGATTCAACAATTTACATGAGCCAATAGCATTTAACAATTTACACAAGCCAATAGCATTTAACATTTTACACAAGACAATAGCATTTAACAATTTACACAAGCCAATAGCATTTAACATTTTACACAAGACAATAGCATTTAACATTTTACACAAGCCAATAGCAATCAACATTTTACACAAGCCAATAGCATTTAACATTTTACACAAGCCAATAGCAATCAACATTTTACACAAGCCAATAGCAATCAACATTTTACACAAGCCAATAGCATTTAACATTTTACACAAGCCAAAAGCATTTAACATTTTACACAAGCCAATAGCATTTAACATTTTACACAAGCCAATAGCATTTAACATTTTACAAAAGACAATAGCATTTAACATTTTACACAAGACAATAGCATTTAACATTTTACACAAGCCAATAGCATTTAACGATTTACACAAGCCAATAGCATTTAACATTTTACACAAGCCAATAGCATTTAACATTTTACACAAGCCAATAGCATTTAACATTTTACACAAGCCAATAGCAATCAACATTTTACACAAGCCAATAGCAATCAACATTTTACACAAGCCAATAGCATTTAACATTTTACACAAGCGAAAAGCATTTAACATTTTACACAAGCCAATAGCAATCAACATTTTACACAAGCCAATAGCATTTAACATTTTACAAAAGCCAAAAGCATTTAACATTTTACACAAGCCAATAGCATTTAACATTTTACACAAGCCAAAAGCATTTAACATTTTACACAAGCCAATAGCAATCAACATTTTACACAAGCCAATAGCATTTAACATTTTACACAAGCGAAAAGCATTTAACATTTTACACAAGCCAATAGCATTTAACATTTTACACAAGCCAATAGCATTTAACATTTTACACAAGACAATAGCATTTAACATTTTACACAAGACAATAGCATTTAACATTTTACACAAGACAATAGCATTTAACATTTTACACAAGACAATAGCATTTAACATTTTACACAAGACAATAGCATCTAACATTTTACACAAGACAATAGCATTTAACATTTTACACAAGACAATAGCATTTAACATTTTACACAAGACAATAGCATTTAACATTTTACACAAGACAATAGCATTTAACATTTTACACAAGACAATAGCATCTAACATTTTACACAAGACAATAGCATTTAACAATTTACACAAGCCAATAGCATTTAACATTTTACACAAGACAATAGCATTCAATATTTTACACAAGCCAATAGCATTTAACAATTTACACAAGCCAATAGCATTCACCATTTTACACAAACCAATAGCAATCAACATTTTACACAAGCCAATAGCAATCAACATTTTACACAAGCCAATAGCAATCAACATTTTACACAAGCCAATAGCATTTAACATTTTACACAAGCGAAAAGCATTTAACATTTTACACAAGCCAATAGCAATCAACATTTTACACAAGCCAATAGCATTTAACATTTTACACAAGCGAAAAGCATTTAACATTTTACACAAGCCAATAGCATTTAACATTTTACACAAGCCAATAGCATTTAACATTTTACACAAGACAATAGCATTTAACATTTTACACAAGCCAATAGCATCTAACATTTTACACAAGACAATAGCATTTAACATTTTACACAAGACAATAGCATTTAACATTTTACACAAGACAATAGCATCTAACATTTTACACAAGACAATAGCATTTAACATTTTACACAAGACAATAGCATTTAACATTTTACACAAGACAATAGCATTTAACATTTTACACAAGACAATAGCATTTAACATTTTACACAAGACAATAGCATCTAACATTTTACACAAGACAATAGCATTTAACAATTTACACAAGCCAATAGCATTTAACATTTTACAAAAGACAATAGCATTCAATATTTTACACAAGCCAATAGCATTTAACAATTTACACAAGCCAATAGCATTCACCATTTTACACAAACCAATAGCAATCAACATTTTACACAAGCCAATAGCAATCAACATTTTACAGAAGTCAATAGCAATCATTACTTTACACAAGCCAATAGCAATCAACAATTTACACAAGCCAATAGCAATCAACAATTTACACAAACCAATAGCAATCAACAATTTACACAAACCAATAGCAATCAACAATTTACACAAACCAATAGCAATCAACAATTTACACAAACCAATAGCAATCAACATTTTACACAAGCCAATAGCAATCATTATTTTACACAAACCAATAGCAATCAACAATTTACACAAGCCAATAGCAATCAACAATTTACACAAACCAATAGCAATCAACATTTTACACAAGCCAATAGCAATCAACAATTTACACAAGCCAATAGCAATCAACAATTTACACAAGCCAATAGCATTCACCATTTTACACAAACCAATAGCAATCAACATTTTACACAAGCCAATAGCAATCAACATTTTACAGAAGTCAATAGCAATCATTACTTTACACAAGCCAATAGCAATCAACAATTTACACAAGCCAATAGCAATCAACAATTTACACAAGACAATAGCAATCAACAATTTACACAAACCAATAGCAATCAACAATTTACACAAGCCAATAGCAATCAACAATTTACACAAACCAATAGCAATCAACATTTTACACAAGCCAATAGCAATCATTATTTTACACAAGCCAATAGCAATCAACAATTTACACAAGCCAATAGCAATCAACAATTTACACAAACCAATAGCAATCAACATTTTACACAAGCCAACAGTGGTATAAACCATTAAAGCAAAAGCATTAAAAGTTGAGCATGGAGACACCAACATTACCTTAAACAATATGTAAACTACATAAGACACAAGCATTGAACCAATCAACTTTCCCCAAAAAGTGAAATACATAGCTATATATTTACTATAGTCAAGGATTCAACTTTAGAAAGCAAAATGATATACCAGACATATACAAGCAACAAAAACTCTGTCTATGACTTGATAACAAATAACCTTCTACAGCTGCCATTGACGTATAAGGCGATTCTATTCCCTGGTGACGAGTGTTTTAATGTCTAAACCAACCTGCGTCTGACAATGAATTATAGTCTTACTCAAGACGACTCTGCTGCACGTGTGCTCCGTGTTCATAGCAAACTCAAACTATGCTAACTGTCTTCAGGTTTCGTAGAAATTCTGATAAAGCTCTAGTGTCAAAGAACTAAAATATACCAATTTATAGTCCTACAAGCTTCATTGCATATCAATTTTATTACAGCTAAAAGTCTGCAGAGCTTCAGTTCATACTTATTTTACTACCATTGTTATCTATTCTATTGATTTTGTGTAACAAACATTAGCTCAACACAAGGACAAGCCTTGCTGGCTTGCACAAGAGATGAAAGTTGATAAATACCACATTTCAATACATCATGTTCTGTCATCGTAGCTTTGACATTCTCGTTAATATCCAGTGTGAAAAATTAGCAATACCGTAAAGCATGATTAGCAAAGATCAACATGTAAATAACATTGGGTTGGAATGTTCATTTTCATTTCTTACTTTTATTTATAACTACAGAAAAGTAGGAACAAATAATATGTCCTAAATTTGTTGTCCTGAAAAGTGTATAAATATCAACAATCTTTTCAAATATCTCATTAAATTAAAACCTGTATCTCTATACAATATCTAGGATTTTTTTGCTGTTTTTATATGTCATTCAATCTAAACATGATTGCTTAGATTGGAAAATGTCGTTATAGTACATGCAGTCATGTGATCACCACGGTGGTAAAAGTGTTCCACGGAGGGTCATTAACTGGCGATCATGGACAACGGAGGTCAGAGGGGACCTGTTGCTGACAAGGAAATCGGCCAGTATCACACAAGACCTCGCATCCTTTGCCTATTGATTTTGCTACTTGCCCTACTTCTCCATCACCAACAAATGGCAAGAACATCACCCCAATGTTTAATATATTAATTCAAATCAAATCTGACTTTCTATTTTACTATAATTTCAACAAGATACAAAGCTGTTATTTGAATTTTAAAACTTGAAATACGTTCAATTCTACAAAAAGTATTCGGAATTGAAGTTGACAAATATGGAGTTTACAGTGTACACAGTTAATGAAATTTTGATGTTCTGTAAAAGTTAAAAGGAAGGCAATTACCACTGCCGTTTTAATGTGTTGTCTCCAACAACAGAATTGAATCTAAAATGAATGCTGCTGTTATCTTCATTTCTAATGAGGATAAATCTCTTTCCCTTAGAACAATTATAGTATTTTAATTTAGATTAATCATAAAACCATGCCCTTACAAATGGAACTTTTTGTTTTCTCAATAGGCAGATTTTTTACAATACACAGGTTCAACTTACACAGCATTGCACATAAGGAGATCATAGTACGTCTGGTTTGTACAATTACAACAAGATTTCCAAAATGTTTCAGACCAATTTAACCACAGATCAAACTATTTTAGAAATATTTAATTCCTACAGTTTTTAACTCATTCTGGTCAAATAAACGATTCCACTCAGGTTGTTACAGGTTTTATGTCAATCTATATACAGGCTGTCATCTAGAAAATGAGAAATTCACTTTAGATAGGTTGTCATAATCACAGCTCAAAACGAGATTGCTACAGATTTTTGCTTACATATAATTTTTTTATCTGTAGGATGATAATATTTAACTTGACTTAGAGCTCCTGATCATTGGGTTTTTAAGAGCTCCATAACAATGCCATAAAACATATCTGAGACAAGTTGTTACTAGGAGTGTCCTATATATATATAAACATGTATCATTGACAGTATACGATAGTGGTAGATCAATGCTCTCTGCCCTAGCTGCGCTATAATGATAAAAAAGTCAAGTCTTTCAATCACACAGTGTGTTTTTGTAGCGTTGAATGTCACAGGAGCTTCATACCATAAAATAACTTTCCTACCTTGGAGACACGATTTGAAGGAATGATGTGTCTCTCATTTTGATGTTATGCATTAAAATTCCTGGATATCAATATTGGATTTAGTATTATAAGGATTGGCAATCGGTAGACATAGCTTCACCCAGAGCTAATCTTGGTAGCATGAGAATACTTAGGTTCTTGACATGCCCAGCAATTTAGCGAGTAAGTCCCCAAGGGTGGGGTTGGATCTCCATGCTCACCTTGGTAGCATGTAATGAATATATCATAAACTATCAAATTATAATACCTGGAAAAACATCAGTTTAGACAGTGTCTTGATCAATGTTAATTTCTTTGTGATTGTGTGAAATCAAATTTGAGACTTTATTTTGTCTGGTTTCTTGTACTTTATGATTGGCCATGATATATGAGAGAGTCAGTATGATTACCTTTCTTCCACATAAACACATATGTCAATGGTAGCATAAACCAGGTAGACAGCTATCAATATATGTAATGAGTCTCATTGTTACAATATTGGGTTAGGAGCCAAGCTTTTGTTTCAGGTCTCTTTACAGGTCAAAGATCACAGTATACTGTAGTAATATGTGTTGACTACATGCAGTGCGCATGGAAGCCATCTTTGATCTTCCACTAAATGTTTTATATGTCTGGGGTGGAAGTTAGAGCAAAATAAACAATAATCCAGCGATGTTTTTGTCAATATGGAAGCCTGTTTGCATGACAACATCATGAAGGTGGTCATTATTGTATTGCATGGCAACAACTGGAAAAACAATGGTGTCTGACCTCCGCTATATACCTTGGATACAGTCAGTAATACAATAGGTTTATCTACATTGGTACCAATGCTCATCCACCCAAAGATGGAAGCACGGTTCTTAACCACTCCTTCCCTCTCTCTTTTAATTTCTACATACAGAAATACATCTCCATCCGTTTTTTTTTAATTCTGGAAGAGATCCACAAGCTTCATTCAGCTTATACTGGATCTATTACACAACACTGTAGTTTCAGTTTCAATGCCTGACGCTGCTGCCGAAGCAGCACCAGATGTGAACTAGGTAATTAGCAATATCTGGGTTCAATTTTCATATGCTTAATTGATTACCTTAACAGCTTATAAACTGCATGATTTTTAATTGGTTGGGAAATGTTTTTAAAATACATAAACATTTTCATGCCAAGAATGTTTTACTAATAATACACAGATTTTGAATTTTATGTTGATATCTACAAAAAAAATCATAAGCTGAAATATTTTCAATGTTAATCTAACAGTGCTTAAATTCAAGCTGCATTGTGATCTCCCTGCAGTGTAAACTAGACGTACACATACCAAATAATTGTGAAACGACCATAGTCAATATTGATATAACAAACAATGTTTTGAGATTCTGTTTGATCAATATTTTGTCAAGCCAGATTATAGCACAGCTTCATTAAAGATTCATGATAGTAGTGTGTGCTACTCTATACTGGGCTAATTTCCTACCATAGTCATATTCTATAATTACTCAGGCAAGCACTGCATGAGACAGCTAATATATTCCCATTTTAACTTAACTATGACAGGGAAGATACCAGCGGAACTTGCCCAGACAGTACTACTAAAGGGGTCAATCTCCCTTAACCTCTCACCTCTGACCTACACTACTTCAAAATCAATATGTTGAAATTGGAAATTCACAAGTTACATTGTGACATTGCTGAAAATAAGTGACTTGGTATGACCTTTTGTTGGGTGACCTTGAGAGAGCTAAATATTAACTTCCTGTTTTGAAGATGGTCAGAGCTATACCTATCTATTATTGATGAAGTTTGTAATGGTGGCTGTAACATAGTGACATATTGTTTCAACCTTGGAAAAATTCACAAAATTTCAAACTTAATTCTCTTTTTATATTGTTTCAATTAAAATATGCATTCTTTAAGTCCAAACTATTTTTTTTTTTGGTGGCCAAGTGGTTAAGGTGTCCAAACATTCTACCACTACGTAGCCCTCCACCTCTTGGTTGCGAGTTTGAAATCCACATGGAGTAGCTGCCTGGTATTGACCACATGTTTTTTTTCACGCACTCTGGTTTACCTCCAACTGAAAGTCCTGGCACGTCCTTAAATGATCCTGGTTGTTAATAGGATGTAAAACAAAATAAACCAAACCAATATTATTTAATACCTACATTTAACATGTAATCATGGACATATCGGTATCACTGTAAACCTGACAGTGGCTATAACCCAACCATTTACATTAAAATCCCTGAAGTCCTAACAGCTCCAGTACTAAACACATTGACTAATCACATATTGTCAGAGTAGAGGTGACCTAGATATATTGATGGACAAATAGTAATGACATTTTTCTACTCCAAGCAATATGGGACAATCAATGCCCAGCTTCCCACCAGTATTACTCACCAACACTTATTAATGTTAAAATTATATGATCCTGTGTGTATTAAATGTAAAAAAAAACTGATGCATAATTGGCCTTCAAAATAACGGATAAAGTATTTTCTTGCACATTCTGAGCAGGCAGACATACCAAAACAGGGTTCAAACCATTACTTGTTATTGCATGAGTGCAGTTCAAATGTACTGTCGAAAATCTCATTTACTTGCATACTGCAGTCAAATCTTAACTTTGATAATTAAGAGCAGTCAACTGAAATGAAACAAGAGGCCCAATGAGCCTGCAGCGCTCACCTGTTATCAATCTCTGACTTGTTACCCTAAAGTCACCTAAAATCTATTACTGTATGACATTCAGAACAACATATTAAGATTTAAACATATTTTACCTTGTGACCTTGAGAGACAATGTCATTTCATTTGCAAATTTTGTTTGGCTTCATCAAAGGAAGCTACCAGCCAAACATCATGTCTCTAGGCCTTTTGGTTTAGCAGAAGAAGTCTCTCAAAGATTTTAACAGATTTGACCCCTGTGACCTTGAATATGGGTCAAGGTAATTTTTTTTTCGCAACCATTGTCAGGCTTCATCCGAGGAACCTTTCAGCCAAATATCATGCTTCTAGGCTTTTGGTATTCAGAAAATGTTGTTTAAAGGTTTCAACAGATTTGACCCTTGTGACCTTGAATATAGATCAAGGTCATTTCTTTTCACAGACTTTGTTGGGCTTCATCCAAGGAACCTTTCAGCCAAATATCATGCTTCTAGGCTTTTGGTATTCAGAAGAAGTCGCCTGAAGGTTTCAACAGATTTGACCCTTGTGACCTTGAATATAGATCAAGGTCATTTCTTTTGGCAAAATTTGTCGGGCTTCATCCGAGGAACCTCTCAGCCAAATATCATGCTTCTAGGGCTTTTTGGGCCAGGTGAGCTAAAAAGGATAAAATATTTGTTTGCATATATATATACTGTGTGCAGTCTGATTTACTGAAACAGCTAAAATTCATTGCTAAATGCACATTAAGAGCAGTAAACATGTTGCTTGCTTTTGAGTGCAGAATTTTGTGCCGAAACAAGGTTCATACCATATATTCATTAATGTTTTAGAGTGAGTCAAATGCACTGTTGAAAAACTTATTGCTTGCTTCAATTATTGAACTGAAAAATGGATAAAATAATTTCTTGTATACTGAGTGCAGTTAATGTACTGAAAAATGGATGAAATAATTTCTGGCATATTGATGGGTGCATTTAAATGTATTTATGATGAGATGATTGTTACAAGTTGCAGTCAATCTAGACATTCTGGTATCGCTATGAAGGAAACCTTAATATGATTCTGTATTACTGCATTGATTAGGTTGCCTTACAAGTGTGAGCTGTAGGAATTTCCGTTTAGCTCATTCGGTAGAGCATCAGGCTGGAGAGCAAAGGGTCAAGGGTTCGAGCCCCAGCGATGGCACTATCTTTATCACTTTTCCTCATCCTATTACACTACAGACCTTTCAGCAAGACACAGAACAATCATACGGTTACTAAGTTATCTGGATGTCTGAAGCCCAAATACATATGTGTTCCTTCACACACTCCCAACCTTGGTTTTTAATTGTTTATCAACACTGTATAATAGACACTTCAATCCTCATACAACTCATTCACCCCTAGAGTTTCTTAATGAACTATTCCAACTTTTCAATGAGAAGAGTTCAAACATGTCTTCAGGGGTGAGTGAGTTAATTACAATATTTGGAAGCTCTACCTGATTAAACACTCAAGGTCTTAACCCTTGTCACGGTAATTACGAGATTAAAACTCCGAACAATGCTGGAGATACTTCTTTATCGCAGGAAAAATTAACAGCTTAAAGAACTGGAGCAGCAGGATTAATTTCTAGTTTACACTTAATTATAAACGTAATTATCACAGAGCAACCAAATGAAATACAAAATAAAGCAACCAAGATATTCTCGCTGTTGTGTCTTTCTACAGAAAACTATTTTTACAGAATGTTGGCATTATATTTTCCCATCAATTTCTGCATTAATGTACAGAAACTACATGAGAATTAAAGTACTCCACTAATGCAGAACAACTTTGTATTTATCATATGAGTCAAAATCATGTAACCAATTACAGCTTATATTGATAAAACAAATTTTTATGTCCATCATTCTGACATTAGAAATTTTAGCATAATTGGTCATTATTTCCCAAATAACACTTCATTGATGGTAAACAATATCAAAATAAACAAATTGCTTGATCACTGTTTGTTAAGAGTTATAATATAGTGACCTATTGACCTGAGTGCTGATTGGACAACTGATTTTTGTAATTAACAGTAACACTTTGATGGTGCAATGCTTTCATCCCTCCATGAATCTATCTTACATTTGATCATCCTGAAATTTTATTCTGATTTTCAGAAAAATAATGATGGTAATAGTGAAGAGATAGCACGTTTGAGATGCTTATTTGGTGACATGAAACAGTTGTTAATATTCCACTTGCGTTTCTACATCAAAGAACAGAGCAAATGTTTGTCATTGATCCGGAGAGCTTTACGACCCAGATAGGCAATACACAGGCACCAGCGGATGATCAAGCCACACCATATCCTTTTCCGCCACTTGTGGTTTCCGCCACTTATACAATAAGCATAAATTTGTGCTGTAAGGTCCAAGTTATGTAATCAGCTTTGAATATCAACATTATTTTCTATACAAGATTTCTGATTCAAGATGGAGAAGACTTAAGTTACTAAAGGATTCTATTGCTATTGATTCCATCCCAGTGCTACTATGGATAAAAAACAATCATCATTATGAAGAAGCTGATCTGTGATGAAATTTTCTGCAAAAATAACCGAAAGAATTTTAAATCAATATATATATATCTACGTGTAAGTATATATGTGTTCATTAAAAAGATGTTGAATTCAAATTATAATTAAGGACTTGAATTCAATAATTTTAATCAATCTCGTAAATATTCTTCATTGTAGAAGTCCTTTAATACCTTGTTTCTGCACTGTTATTATGCTAAACATTTAAAAAAGGAAAGACAGAAATACCTGGACGCTACATAATCTAAGTAGTACACTGAACAGCACGACATATAATCAGCAATGTCGTCCAACAGCTCTCCACTAAGTGATTAGAATCCCTTTCTCTACCGCTGACATTAGTCTCCGGAGGAGGACACCGTCACTACAAGGTACAGCTTCACCGCTACCCAGCACTGGGCACGCGATCACAAACTTACAATGTCAACCAAAACACGCATGTACTATCTGTCTCCGCAGACCTTCACTTTCAATTAGGAAATGAATCAACAAATAAAAAGTTGTCGTTTCTGATGCATTGGCTAAATGTTGTTTCAACTCTCACAGACTCTCATTGGTAGAGGCGCGTCTCAATATGGTTTTCTAATGTCATGAAGAACATAAGATCTATATATACTTAAATTTGAAGTGAAATGTACAGCAAAATGAAACCAAGTCCTTGACCGAACTGATCTTGAACAAGTATTCTAAAATGATAGCAACAGCTAACAAGAACAAATGCTCAAGGAAGATGTAAGCAAAAATGTAAAACAAAAGTTCAAGGAAGATGTCAGCTATGAATGGGAACAAATGTTCAAGGAAGATTTCAGCAATGATGTAGAACAAATGTTCAAAAAAGATGTCAGCAAAGATGTAGCACAAATGTTCAAGGAAGATGTCAGCTATGAATGGGAACAAATGTTCAAGGAAGATGTCAGCTATGAATGGGAACAAATGTTCAAGGAAGATTTCAGCAATGATGTAGAACAAATGTTCAAAAAAGATGTCAGCAAAGATGTAGCACAAATGTTCAAGGAAGATGTCAGCTATGAATGGGAACAAATGTTCAAGGAAGATGTCAGCTATGAATGGGAACAAATGTTCAAGGAAGATGTCAGCAATGATGTGGAACAAATGTTCAAGGAAGATGTCAGCAATGATGTGGAACAAATGTTCAAGGAAATCTCAGCAAAGATGTAGAACAAATGTTCAAGGAAGATGTCAGCAATGATGTAAAACAAATGTTCAAGGAAGATGTCAGCAAAGATGTAAAACAAATGTTCAAGGAAGATGTCAGCAATGATGTGGAACAAATGCTCTTGCCCAATCAAAATTCCATGGGGATCAGTTGCACATGAAATAGTTCACAAACCCTCCACCATGATGTTCTAGGTTCATACCAGACTACTCTAAAAGCCAATATTTAAGTGTGTGGAATTTTCCCCTTTGTCAGCTTCCAAATTGTTCACAATGAGGAAATTTTCGCTCTGTCAGTCATGGTGTTTAACACACTGTATAGAGATTGAGTTGTATTAAATATTTTCTCATGTGGATATATTTGTGAAATTTAATTCCACCAAAATAAATTCTACTTTTACACTATATTTGGTGTTTTCAGTGAAATATAATACAATGTATCATATCAAATTGTGTGCTAGTTGTGATGCTACAGAAACAAATAGAAATGTGCACTAGTTGTACATGTGATGCTACAGAGTTCAAGAGACATGTAGAATACTCGAACTGTGTGCTAGTTGTGATGCTACATGTTTTTAGCACACAGTTTTACAAATTGTCTCCTGAAATCTGCAGCAACACAACTAGCACACAATTCTACATGTCTCTTGACTTCTGCAGCATCACAACTAACACACAGTTCTACATGTCTCTTGACTTCTGCAGCATCACAACTAGCACACATTTTACATGTTTCAGTAGCATCACAACTAGCACACAATTTTACAGGTTTCTGCAGCATCATAACCAGCACACAATTCTACATGTCTCTTGAGCTCTGTAGCATCACAGCTAGCACACAATTCTACATGTCTCTTGAGCTCTGCAGCATCACAACTAGCACACAATTCTACATGTTTCTGCAGCATCACAGCTAGCACACAATTCTACATGTTTCTGCAGCATCACAGCTAGCACACAATTCTACATGTTTCTGCAGCATCACAGCTAGCACACAATTCTACATGTTTCTGCAGCATCACAGCTAGCACACAATTCTACATGTTTCTGCAGCATCACAGCTAGCACACAATTCTACATGTTTCTGCAGCATCACAGCTAGCACACAATTCTACATGTTTCTGCAGCATCACAGCTAGCACACAATTCTACATGTTTCTGCAGCATCACAGCTAGCACACAATTCTACATGTCTCTTGAGCTCTGCAGCATCACAACTAGCACACAATTCTACATGTTTCTGCAGCATCACAGCTAGCACACAATTCTACATGTTTCTGCAGCATCACAGCTAGCACACAATTCTACATGTTTCTGCAGCATCACAGCTAGCACACAATTCTACATGTTTCTGCAGCATCACAGCTAGCACACAATTCTACATGTTTCTGCAGCATCACAGCTAGCACACAATTCTACATGTTTCTGCAGCATCACAGCTAGCACACAATTCTACATGTTTCTGCAGCATCACAGCTAGCACACAATTCTACATGTTTCTGCAGCATCACAGCTAGCACACAATTCTACATGTTTCTGCAGCATCACAGCTAGCACACAATTCTACATGTTTCTGCAGCATCACAGCTAGCACACAATTCTACATGTCTCTTGAGCTCTGCAGCATCACAACTAGCACACAATTCTACATGTTTCTGCAGCATCACAGCTAGCACACAATTCTACATGTTTCTGCAGCATCACAGCTAGCACACAATTCTACATGTTTCTGCAGCATCACAGCTAGCACACAATTCTACATGTTTCTGCAGCATCACAGCTAGCACACAATTCTACATGTTTCTGCAGCATCACAGCTAGCACACAATTCTACATGTCTCTTGAGCTCTGCAGCATCACAACTAACACACAATTCTACATGTCTCTTGAGCTCTGCAGCATCACAACTAACACACAATTCTACATGTTTCTGCAGCATCACAGCTAGCACACAATTCTACATGTTTCTGCAGCATCACAGCTAGCACACAATTCTACATGTCTCTTGAGCTCTGCAGCATCACAACTAACACACAATTCTACATGTCTCTTGAGCTCTGCAGCATCACAACTAACACACAATTCTACATGTCTCTTGAGCTCTGCAGCATCACAACTAACACACAATTCTACATGTCTCTTGAGCTCTGCAGCATCACAACTAACACACAATTCTACATGTTTCTGCAGCATCACAGCTAGCACACAATTCTACATGTTTCTGCAGCATCACAGCTAGCACACAATTCTACATGTTTCTGCAGCATCACAGCTAGCACACAATTCTACATGTTTCTGCAGCATCACAGCTAGCACACAATTCTACATGTCTCTTGAGCTCTGCAGCATCACAACTAACACACAATTCTACATGTCTCTTGAGCTCTGCAGCATCACAACTAACACACAATTCTACATGTCTCTTGAGCTCTGCAGCATCACAACTAACACACAATTCTACATGTTTCTTGAGCTCTGCAGCATCACAACTAACACACAATTCTACATGTTTCTGCAGCATCACAGCTAGCACACAATTCTACATGTTTCTGCAGCATCACAGCTAGCACACAATTCTACATGTTTCTGCAGCATCACAGCTAGCACACAATTCTACATGTCTCTTGAGCTCTGCAGCATCACAACTAACACACAATTCTACATGTCTCTTGAGCTCTGCAGCATCACAACTAACACACAATTCTACATGTCTCTTGAGCTCTGCAGCATCACAACTAACACACAATTCTACATGTTTCTTGAGCTCTGCAGCATCACAACTAACACACAATTCTACATGTTTCTGCAGCATCACAGCTAGCACACAATTCTACATGTTTCTGCAGCATCACAGCTAGCACACAATTCTACATGTTTCTGCAGCATCACAGCTAGCACACAATTCTACATGTTTCTGCAGCATCACAGCTAGCACACAATTCTACATGTCTCTTGAGCTCTGCAGCATCACAGCTAGCACACAATTCTACATGTTTCTGCAGCATCACAGCTAGCACACAATTCTACATGTTTCTGCAGCATCACAACCAGCACACAATTCTACATGTTTCTGCAGCATCACAACCAGCACACAATTCTACATGTCTCTACAGCATCACAACTAGCACACAATTCTACATGTCTCTACAGCATCACAACTAGCACACAATTCTACATGTCTCTACAGCATCACAACTAGCACACAATTCTACATGTTTCTGCAGCATCACAACTAGCACACAATTCTACATGTCTCTTGAGCTCTGCAGCATCACAACCAGCACACAATTCTACATGTTTCTGCAGCATCACAGCTAGCACACAATTCTACATGTCTCTTGAGCTCTGCAGCATCACAGCTAGCACACAATTCTACATGTCTCTTGAGCTCTGCAGCAGCCACATGCATTGCATGACCCATTATTTACTTTGTCATGTGTCAACCTTGGCATTTCTCACTGGCCATATTTGTTTAGGAATCTATCCACTTTCTAAAACAGTTATGTACACCATTAGCATTACAAACAATTTGTATCTCCATCATATCCATCTCAGATGTTTCAATTTAATTCAGACAAAATGACACATCTTTTCCATCGCAGCAGCTCAGCAGCTATCTTATAAAATGTGGCCCAGCGTCCTTACAGCTTTAAATTACTTTCTGCGGAACATTGGATTGGTTGTAATGACTTACATACTAGCCTGTGTACTTTAAAATACATTAATGTGTGCAGGGCTAGTTCATATACAGATCCATGAAGCAGACAATTTAGCATTTGAGAATTTTTTTTAATTAAGCTCCAAATTTCCTTTAATAAAATCAAGCTATTTTAGCGATACAGCCAAACCCTCAACAAGGATTGCTCCATATCAAACTTTTTTTTTATCTTCCTTTACTTTAATTATACTTTTCACTGCACTTTTCATCCCTCCATAATGAGGGCAAAATTATTGTAAAATATGGATTTTACTGTCAAAGGGTGGAAGTTTGTCTGCATGGACAGCATTTGCATGTCAGTTAACCTGTATTATGAGACCACCTGCAATAACAGACCATATCAACCACTTCCTATTGAATATGACCTTTTTGCACCTAAGACAGACAGTAATTGATAATTCCATTGCTAGATTTGAAAGTCCAAATTGTTGGGTTCCTTTACATGATATATAGATTGATCTTTACATTCTAATGTATTCATCCCCGTGTTGACAGCTCAAAATACTGACTATCTGCATTAAAAATATTCTGTTTTGTCAATATGTTTCCTGATTGCAGATAACATAATAGCATCCACAGTGTGAAATACATGAGCTTTTTTTAAGGACAGACTAAATGTTTTACACAGAAGCAATAATGTAGCTATAATTAAGTTATGAAGACCAGAGACCATATTTACTTTAAGCACCGGATAGGAAGGAGTTGAGGCCATCATGACATAATGAGGAAGAGTTCAGTACTTAGTCTCACAAACTGGGTCATCATGTGTTTGTAACCTATTTCAGGAAAGCAATGATGCAGTTGGAATTTCATTAATTTTGGCGACCCACATAAAACAGGATGATTTAGGATTGGTTAGCAAACACTGAAATAAATTATTTAAATGCACAAATCCCTGTGGGCAATTTGTACGGTTCACCATATATCAACACCATGGATCGGACCATGTTGAGAAATGGTAGGGGACACCGGTATAACCAGCAATAAATGGCCGCCAGAACGCTGACTGAGCCAGACATTCTAGTGCCACTCAAACAATTAGGTTAGATTTATGTGTAGTTGTACATCACAGTATACCTGCTGATGATGGTGCCGTTTACCCGTCGATAATTATAGCGTAATTTCCGGTCCTTGGAAACCCCTCATGGCAGGACATTCTGAATCTATCCCTGTTTCCATGAAAACAATTGTGTTGCAAAATTTAGTTTTCACAGCCTTTGAATGTTATGTCACTGGCCAGAAAGAACTTTGGAAAATTCAATTTTCGAGGAGAATTTGAACAAGTCTTAAATGTTTGTTTCTATTTTTTTGTTGTAAAATTGTGTAATCATTATGCTGGAAGGCTAACTGGCCATTGTTTCACTCAGAACGGAGTCGTGAGGAAAGTGATCAATACGTTATTATCGTAGCCTCACTTTAAGTTGGACAGATATGCTGTATGATGTACCTGTGTATCAACACAATATAATATACATCTGTCACCCATAGGTGAAACAAGCTGCCATGTATGGACTGTGTGGGAGTAGAACATATCACTATAATAAACGACAGGTACATACGTACTCCACTTCTCTGATCCTTAACCGTAGGCTTTACAAAATATCTCATTTACACCTTCATTTTCATAATAAACTATTCCACCCTTTGCATTGGAAGGGTTCAAATTTACCTTCAGGGGTGAATGAGATAATGTTGCCAGCTCGACTCACTAACTTAACCCAATATCTGGAGTGACCTGTTATCAACCGCTTGGAATAATGATTTTATCAATTGACTAGAATTAAAATATGATGAACCTCAATCTCTGCTAAAATAAACTGTGAACAAAGTGACCTCTAGCACTATCTCAAACATTGACACTTTCATCATTATCAGCCCTCTGTAGGAAATAATACCATTTAAAACAAATTAATAAAGAAACAAGCTGTGACTCACTGAGCCGATAAATTGGCCCCTTTATTGCTTTGTAAACTTATATGTGGAATATAGATTGGTACTACTTCCACAGACTCTCGGTACTCTGTACTTAAGGAGTCGTGGGAGAATGTCCTGCTCACTAGGGCAAAGCAACAGAGACTCAGATGAGTGATTCTTACCAAGGCAAAGCTACAGAGACTCAGATGAGCGATTCTTACCCAGGCAAAGCAACAGAGACTCAGATGAGTGATTCTTACCCAGGCAAAGCAACAAAGACTCAGATGAGCGATTCTTACCCAGGCAAAGCAACAGAGACTCAGATGAGCGATTCTTACCAAGGCAAAGCAACAGAGACTCAGATGAGTGTTTCTTACCCAGGCGGGATAACAGAGACACAGATGAGTGATTCTTACCCAAGCAAAGCAACAAAGACTCAGATGAGCGATTCTTACCCAGGCAAAGCAACAGAGACTCAGATGAGTGTTTCTTACCCAGGCAAAGCAACAGAGACTCAGATGAGTGTTTCTTACCCAGGCAAAGCAACAGAGACTCAGATGAGTGTTTCTTACCCAGGCAAAGCAACAGAGACTCAGATGAGTGTTTCTTACCCAGGCAAAGCAACAGAGACTCAGATGAGTGATTTTTACCCAGGCAAAGCAACAGAGACTCAGATGAGCGATTCTTACCCAGGCAAAGCAACAGACTCAGATGAGTGTTTCTTACCCAGGCAAAGCAACAGAGACTCAGATGAGTGATTCTTACCCAGGCAAAGCAACAGAGACTCAGATGAGTGTTTCTTACCCAGGCAAAGCAACAGAGACTCAGATGAGTGTTTCTTACCCAAGCAAAGCAACAGAGACTCAGATGAGTGTTTCTTACCCAGGCAAAGCAACAGAGACTCAGATGAGTGATTCTTACCCAGGCAAAGCAACAGAGACTCAGATGAGCGATTCTTACCCAGGCAAAGCAACAGAGACTCAGATGAGTGTTTCTTACCCAGGCAGGGTAACAGAGACACAGATGAGTGAATCTTACCCAAGCAAAGCAACAAAGACTCAGATGAGCGATTCTTACCCAGGCAAAGCAACAGAGACTCAGATGAGTGATTCTTAACCAGGCAAAGCAGCGGAAACTCAGATGAGTGATTCTTACCCAGGCAAAGTAACAGAGAAGAAACCACATAGAGCAACAAAACCAGGATCACAGCTGTATCAGTTAACACAAATAATTAGGTACATGAAACCAATGTTATTTATGAAGAATGACCTGAGTGGTAAAGGTGTTGCTTAAGGTAGCCATCTTGTCACTTGTCACAGAGTCAGCTAGGCAATAACATTGAGTAGAACAATTGTCAGCCAGGTTTTACTCTACAGCAGATTTTAATTGCTCAGAGCATTACAGTTGCTTTCCCGCTTCATGCTACAGAGAATTCCATTTTAGCTCAGAAGTAGTGTGTCCGACTAGGAGGTTCGACTTCCAGGGGATTCCCCTGGAGATCCAACCTCCTAGTTGGATACCCCAATTACCCCGACCCTGCAGGGGAAGCACACTTTTAACCCTGTTTCCTGTTACAATGGCCCCATCGAAAGTTTAGAGGTCGAGAACTTGTTGTGATGTTCAAGGCAGAATACATTTTAAATGTTTGGGAGTAGTGTTGCAGATTTTAATTATACACAGGATAATTAATGGTCACCCTCTAGCTTCCAGCAGTAAAGCATAGCGTGGAGGGGGAAGAGTCACAGGTTCGAGCCCCTGAGTGACTGCAGTATCTTTATATCAGTATTCCTCCTCCAAGTACACAAGCATGGTGGTGTACATTTATCCTGAAGATGTTCTTCCAGGAAAGTAATGGTGTCACAGTGGTGATTACCTCGCCATTAGCGGCTGAAACAGCTATGGGCGGTTTCTCTTTAGTTCCGTCCTTAGAGAACTCTGCCAGTAATCTACGGTCTCCCAAGTTGGGTCAAAATAACAATGACTTCATTCTCACCAACAAGACTTTTCATCAGCTAAATCAAAATCATGTCTGCCTACCTAAATACAGGTCCGTAGGTCTGACCAGCTACAGATCTGGAAGTTGAATGTCATCAAGGCAATTATCTTTTAACTCTTACAGATTTTACTTCTTACATATACTACTGCACCAGTCAAATTACAAAGAAGAGTTCCACTCAGAACTGTCTGACTTGGAGTTTTTTCAATTCTACAGAGAAGATGAAACAACAAAAAAAGAGAATTTTTTGCTTAGAATTTCTTCCCCATTAAGTTTTTCATTTGATTTATATGACCCATTGATTAGACAAAAATTCTGAAAATGACTTAATCTTTTCCTGTATGTATTATTCGCAATTATAATGATTCAAATTTAACCCCAGCTTTTTCATTTCTATTTTCAAACATTAACTTTTCAACAACTTTAACAACTCTGTCAAGTGCATTGCAATGATTATTTGTCTAAAACCAATACATCATAGAAATGACAGTAGTATAACAATAGCTGATCAAATCCTACTCACCTTAACTTAATTATTCGCCCCTAAATACACATTTGAACTGTTCCAAAAGATTGGAATAATTCTTAATGAAGTTCAGGGGAATTGGGTTCATATACCATATATCATATTTGCCAACCCCTTCCTATTTTTAGAGGAAGACTGATCCTGATTTTGAACCCTAAAACTTTGCATTTTCAACCATTGAATTTACACTATTCATATTTATTTTTTTAGATCTGATGATTTCATCTGACAGAAAATCTCAAAAGAAACTGTTTTTTTTTTTTTTGCTTTTGGTGTACATACATACGTATCATTCTAAGCATGCATAATCTCCCCCATGGAAATTTCAAAAGGTTGTGGGCAAGTATGAGACATGGAATCCCTATAGTAATCAACAGAATCCCTGAAGTTTGTCTCTTCATTACCTGTCTTCTACATATAGTTTTCCTAGTTAGACTCCAATAGCTATACTCAATCTTGCTTTTGCATGGAGCAGCTTAAACTTTGGCATTTAATGCTATCACGTTGAGACGTCAACACATGGTTAATTGCGTGAAGATTTTAAAGGGAAAAATAAATATGATATGGGAGGGGAAACTCATATACTTCTCTTCAACTCCGCTGTTTCAAGTACTTTAGACTAGTATGTTCTCTGTTTTGGGTCAACCCCAACTAATATTACCACACAATACATTGTATTTTTACTATTCCCATGCTTTCTCAATTACTGTTGGTATTCAGGCATTCAAGTCTGTTGTACCTAAAATTTTGAAGCTTCTTCCATTTATAATGTCAACTAGAATTAACCAAGTTCTTTCAGAAAAGAACCATATTAAAATCTGCACAAAGACAATGTTCTTGAACTTAATTACTTAAATGCATGTATACAATTTCCTTTTTGAGACAAAATGTTTTTTCTGCATGTAAGCTTGAATACAGACAAATAACAAAATTTGTTTTCAGTGTGTTTATAGCTCAATAAACAATAATCATACTCATTCAGAGCTATAAATGATGCACCTAGTCTGGACCCAGCATGACCTGGAAATGACTGACAGCATGTGATCGTCGTCGGTGAGCAGACAACAACAGTTAGATGTAGGATTGGTGTAGAACTCTACTATTTCTACAAACTGAAGCTAAGGGCACCATGGTCTAATCCCGGGGGTTCCACAAAATTAAATCTCATTAAATCTGTTGTAGGGATGGTTTGGAGTGGGAGTACATAGGATTGTCCTTGAATTCACAAACACACTCCAGGAATGTCTGCTGTCACCGAGTGGTTCGCAGACAACTGTTAGATAATCGGTTTTTGACAAGTTACTTCAGATAAATATATTAAAACAATAAAAAGAACAAAGTAACAAATCTGTGTATTTATCCTACAATACAATGTCACACAAAGTCCTTCCCATTTCGGTTGCTGGATCTACTTGTTCTTTTTGATTGGGTCGAACATATTGACCCTCAATCATCATATAGTTTCCGTTAGGTTCAATGTTGAAAGATCACATTATACAAGTGAGATGTTTGTGTGTGGAAAATAGGACCACAAGTATTTTGTTTCAGATCTGACATATTCCTAGCTGCCCTACCTTTGGTACAAACAGGATAGATACATGCAAGATAAAAACTATACCCCATCCAACGCCTCAGGTACATGGTGCATATATAGTGGGATATTTTTAAAGATGATTTGTTTAAATCTAGTTTATGATCTACTATTAACCAGCGGACACTCTCACAGATTGAGTCATTGATGATGTACAGTACTGTATGATGCCATTGCTTGCAGGGCTGATGTCCACAGGGAGCCACGCTTACAACAGAATTCCTGCTTACAACAGAATTCCTCGGTGTATTATATTGTCTCTATACAGCTCCCGTCTACATACTCACTTAAAGTGGTCTGTTGAATTATTAAACCAATCTTCAATGATAGAGAAATGAGTAGGGACAGCCAATACTCATGTTTAGGTACTGGTGCATGTAAGTCTCCTACTCCCGTACACAATATTATCATCTGTCTCTGGATCTTTTCTGACACAGCCCTACATATCCCCCCAACCCCCAAATTTAACCCCTAACCTATATTTCCTTATTGATATACATGGTGTGTTCCCTGAATCTTTATTGTCATGCCCCTATCTTATGATCCTTAATGATATATCTAGTTACCTCCCCTGATCTGTCTTTACTGACATGGCCCTATTCCCCCTTATTGATATACCTAGTTATATAATTACCTCCCCTGATCTTTACTGACACAGCCCTATCTTTCTCTGATCCTTATTGATATATCTAGTTACCTCCCCTGATATTTACTGACACAGTCCTATCTTTCTCTGATCCTTATTGATATACCTAGTTACCTCCCCTGATCTTTACTGACACAGCCCTATCTTTCTCTGATCCTTATTGATATACATAGTTACCTCCCCTGATCTTTACTGACACAGTCCTATCTTTCTCTGATCCTTATTGATATACCTATAGTTACCTCCCCTGATCTTTACTGACACAGCCCTATCTCTCTCTGATCCTTATTGCTATACCTAGTTACCTCCCCTGATCTTTACTGACACAGCACTTTCTCTCTCTGATCCTTATTGATATACCTAGTTACCTCCCCTGATCTTTACTGACACAGTCCTATCTTTCTCTGATCCTTATTGCTATACCTAGTTACCTCCCCTAATCTTTACTGACACAGCCCAATCTTTCTCTGATCCTTATTGATATATCTAGTTACCTCCCCTGATCTTTACTGACACAGCACTATCTTTCTCTGATCCTTATTGATATACCTATAGTTACCTCCCCTGATCTTTACTGACACAGTCCTATCTTTCTCTGATCCTTATTGATATACCTAGTTACGCCCCTGATCTTTACTGACACAGCCCTATCTTTCTCTGATCCTTATTGATATACCTAGTTACCTCCCCTGATCTTTACTGACACAGCCCTATTTTTCTCATTGTAATCCCCTGATCTTTAGAATTGACAGTTGCATGATTGTGGCCCTATTTCCCCCCCCCCCCCCTCCCCCGACACTCATTGTTACTGACTCGTTGATGTGCTGGGTTCTGATCTATCAATACCCCCATGGAAGAAGGAGGTTATGCATTTAAAGTGGAACTGGACAAGGTCAGTACTAGCTGATGGCAAGGAAAGTAAGCTGGTAAGATCATAAAAACCTTCACTGGTCCTGAACTTCATTATTGTCTCAGCACTTCTCTTTCCTTTTTATTTAACAAATTCCTTTATCAGCTAATCAAAAGTTTAAATTGGCCAAAAATTTTGAATGCTCCTCCATTTGATATGTCTTTTGACTCATTATTAAACAATGGCTGACAGTCCCATTACCTCGAAATCCTCCATGATTTTAACTCCTATATGCTGTTGTTATTAGCAACTGAGCATGATGACAGTTAAGGTGAAGGTCAGACAGGCAGGGCTCATCAATACATCTCACCAGGCCTCAAACAGGGACATGATTGAAAAGTCAGTTACAGTCTGTCAGCGTCTGATTTTTACCGTATCATATCACCTATTTCAGTGTCAAGAACACTCCCTGTTAAACCTTCAATCTAGGTGGTAACTATCCAATCCTGTTATTAAACTCAATATGGCTATTACTTAGAATCTATTTGAGTAGCGACTTGAGAGAAAAGTAGATTTCCTTACCATTTGAACAAAAATCAATAGAAAATCTAATACAAAGCAAATCTTCCATGTACAAATTGTATTAAAGACAACAACAGAATGGAGATCATTGTTCAAATATAGATTTTTCTATCAACTAGATTTCCTCTACAATAAAAGCCTTCAATGTTAACTAAAAAATGATTTTCTCAAATAAATCTTATCAGTTTCTACGCGACAGTAACAACCATCAGTTAAAACTGTGAAGATTCTTTTTTTTTAAATCATATGCTCGATCAATGATTAGGTGTCAACCATAACTTGATTTATTTATTATTTCCACTGAGTCAATGTCACTGAGGAAATGTATCTACGCATGTGTGTGTAGCAAAACAAAAGTAAATACACTCTCTTGTAACAGGAGAAATGTAGCAGCCAGACCAGAGATCGAACACGAACCTTCTGAACTCTAGATGAACACTCTACCAACTGAGCTACAAAATCTTCATCCAGACTCTTTCACATCCCCGAACACTTTCACTCAGTTTGCCCTTAACTCATTTACCCCCGAGGACACATTTGAACTCTCCTAATTCAAAGGTTGGAATAGTTCATCATGACATTTCAGGGGTGAATCAGTTAATTTGAGGGGATTACCAACACATTTTCCACCGCCTTGAAGACACTGTATACATGTTTCGTAGTTTGATTACTACTGTTGTTTTTCAATTAATTTCTCTTTACAGGGAGCTTCCTGAAAAATATTATGTGAGTTCAATCCTTGTACAAGTTTTATAATATGACATTACCAACGTACTTGATCATGGGTTTAACTGCCGTTTCCATGGCAACCAGTTTCATTCCAAATATCATAGCACTTATTGCAAGTAATTTTCCACAGCATTATACAGAAATGTCAATTTCAGATTTGTAAGAATTATCAAGTGAAGTGTCAAAAATTCAATTGTTTAAATTGAATGGATTATCTCGACGGATCCTGCGAGCTTGAACATTAGTCAGCAATGTAGTGCTCGCAATTACCCAGCTAATCGGTTAATCCACATCGCAGGAAAACCAATAACCTTACATGATTGCCTGGCTGTTATTCCTAATTTCAAAATAAATTCCGAACTATTAAGAGATACACAACTGGTATTTTTGGAAAGCTGGAAAATGAGGAAATTAATGAAGGAGCAAGGACAAACAAATTTTCATCATATTATGTCTAGTGAACTCGCAGTATGTTATGACAGGCACCAGCTTGCGTTAGATGAACAAATTAATAATAAACAATCTGTTTGTTTAGCTCTTTGAGGAGTTACAAACTTGTAGAGAGATTTACACAAAATTTGAATCAATGACAAACATGTGTAGGTGGCTATGGATACACAAAGGTAATGCCTAAATATCATTAATATTTTTATGTGTATTTATATTATTATAATGCTTTATATGTAGAGTTATATCAATATTTAACAACTGCATTTCTTTAAACAAAAGAAATAATTGTGTAAAGCTGAAAGGTAGTAGATATTTGTAGAGAAAGGTATTATTAGACCCTGTTTGTCACGAACGCCAGCAGCCGTATCGTTCTCTGCGGCAGCCTTCAAGTTCATGCCTGATCATACTATAAAGGCATTACTATCAGCGCCCAATAGCCTTCCTTTCTTCTCTGATGGTGGAGCCAAATTAAGATCAAAGTTGCTGGTTGACAGGCTAATCAGCATGTAGCTGTATTAGCGCTTCTACAACAGGTAATAAGAAAGGCTGCCATTCAAACACACTGTATCTCCTTTAATCTTTTCCAACCCCACAGCAAAGGAAATTATCTGTTTTACCATTATGTAGATCCATTCCTCCACATACGTTCTCCGGTCAGCGTCGTGTCATCCCTTGTCTCTCTGTCGTGATCCCCGGCAGGTCGCACACATGATTATTCCATCATCTAAGCCTGGGGGTTTTTATACATTTTTATATGTTAAGTCCCAGTAATAGATAATAGTGTTTATCTGCTACAGTGCCGTTGGTTTTGGTATAACTGATGAGACAGGAATAAAATGGTCTCTGTGTAAGAACTGTTTGTTCACTTTGTTTATTGTGGTTCCTTTCTATTATACAATGAGGTATCGTGGAATTTATAACCCTTTTTATTCTGTTACATTAGCCAAACTAATATCTATTCTAGTCCATATAGGTTTCTATAGGTAATCTTGTTCATGCTTATAATTCACCAATGTTCTCTAAATAGGACTTATAATAGTGATACCACAGACAAAATAAGCTCAATCCTACATCCTATTTTTCTTATCTATTTTTTACAGGAAAACAAATAACTGCCCCAGCATCCCTGTGTCTGAAGGGTGAGGATTGAGAACTGCCCCAGCATCCCTGTGTCTGAAGGGCCAGGATTGAGAACTACCCCAGCATCCCTGTGCCTGAAGGGCCAGGATTGAGAACTGCCCCAGCATCCCTGTGTCTGAAGGGTGAGGATTGAGAACTGCCCCAGCATCCCTCCACCTGAAGGGTGAGGATTGAGAAGTGCCCTAGCATCCCTCTGCCTGAAGGGCCAGGATTGAGAACTACCCCAGCATCCCTGTGTCTGAAGGGTGAGGATTGAGAACTGCCCCAGCATCCCTGTGTCTGAAGGGTGAGGATTGAGAACTGCCCCAGCATCCCTCCGCCTGAAGGGCGAGGATTGAGAACTGCCCCAGTGTCCCTCTGCCTGAAGGGTGAGGATTGAGAACTGCCCCAGCATCCCTGTGTCTGAAGGGTGAGGATTGAGAACTGCCCCAGTGTCCCTGTGCCTGAAGGGTGAGGATTGAGAACTGCCCCAGCATCCCTCCGCCTGAAGGGTGAGGATTGAGAACTGCCCCAGCATTCCTCTGCCTGAAGGAGCGAGGATTGAGATATTTGCTGTTACTTACTTTCTATAGCATGAGGGAACTAATAAAGGAAACCTTGCAGATTTGGGGTTTGGATTTCTGTGCTCAATTTGGTTCCAAAAATTGATCAAAATGTATAGCTGTTGCACCCATTCAAAATTTTTTATCTGATCTCCTCTTCCTTTTTAAATTTTCTCTCCTCTTCCTTTTTGTATTTTCTCTTCTCTTTCTTTTTACATTTTCTCTCCTCTTCCTTTTTATATTTTCTCTCCTCTTCCTTTTCACATTTTCTCTCCTCTTCCTTTTTGTATTTTCTCTTCTCTTTCTTTTTATATTTTCTCTCCTCTTCATTTTTACATTTTCTCTCCTCTTCCTTTTTGTATTTTCTCTTCTTTTTCTTTTTATATTTTCTCTCCTCTTCCTTTTTACATTTTCTCTCCTGTTTCTTTTCATATTTTTTGTCCTCTTTCTTTTAACATTTTCTGTCCTCTTTCTTTTTACATTTTCTCTCCTCTTTCTTTTACATTTTCTCTCCTCTTTCTTTTTACATTTTCTCTCCTCTTCCTTTTTACATTTTCTCTCCTCTTCCTTTTTGTATTTTCTCTTCTCTTTCTTTTTATATTTTCTCTCCTCTTCCTTTTTACATTTTCTCTCCTCTTCCTTTTTGTATTTTCTCTTCTTTTTCTTTTTATATTTTCTCTCCTCTTCCTTTTTACATTTTCTCTCCTCTTTCTTTTTACATTTTTTGTCCTCTTTCTTTTTACATTTTCTTTCCTCTTTCTTTTTACATTTTCTCTCCTCTTTCTTTTTACATTTTCTCTCCTCTTCCTTTTAACATTTTCTCTCCTCTTCCTTTTTATATTTTTTGTCCTCTTACTTTTTACATTTCTGTCCTCTTCCTTTTTGTATTTTCTCTCCTCTCTCTTTTTTCATTTTCTTTCCTCTTCCTTTTTACATTTTCTGTCCTCTTCCTCTTTACATTTTCTGTCCTCTTCCTCTTTACATTTCTGTCCTCTTCCTCTTTACTTTCTGTCCTCTTCCTCTTTACATTTTCTGTCCTCTTCCTCTTTACATTTCTGTCCTCTTCCTCTTTACATTTCTGTCCTCTTCCTCTTTACATTTTCTGTCCTCTTCCTCTTTACATTTCTGTCCTCTTCCTCTTTACTTTCTGTCCTCTTCCTCTTTACATTTTCTGTCCTCTTCCTCTTTACATTTTCTGTCCTCTTCCTCTTTACATTTCTGTCCTCTTCCTCTTTACATTTCTGTCCTCTTCCTTTTTACATTTTCTGTCCTCTTCCTTTTTATATTTTCTCTCCTCTTCCTTATTCTGTTTAAATTGCTTCCTAGCAATTTCCTTGAAAAAACCTCACAATTCGCCTGAACATTTGTCAAAGTAAGGATGGAAGGCTGCATGAGTATTGCCTCCAGACATATACGATATATATACATATATCAAATAAGAAAAGTACTTTTGACTGCATCATCATCATCATCATCGATCATCATTGTCGTCATAACCTCTTTTGCAAAAATTTGATATTTTTCAAAATAATCTACGGTAGTATTATTTCCTAAACATGACAAAAGTTGTCATATCTTTTGCAATTGCGAAATATGTTTTAAGGAAATAAAAAACAAAAAGATCTCCTTAGCTAAGATATAACTAGTATTCATTAAATACCATGGAGTATTTGGTTCATTACATTTTTAAATGACAAACACATTACTGAAAGTGACAGAGCTCATCATTAGCGAAACATCAACTAGTGTAGCACACGTCCATTTAATTATAACTTCACAATTAAAATCACAAAGATTTCTCACTCTTGTTATTTTCTCATTAAATACTGCTTTCTGATTGGTCAGATTTTTGCTGAAAAAAACAAAAGTGGGTTTTGTTTTCGCACCAGTAAAACATCAAATTTTCTCCATGGCACCTGAATTCTGATTTTTTTTTCCAGAAACAATGTCATAGGTTTTAGTAGCTCACCTTAAGTTTCCTTGGTAACGCAACATAAGTTTCTTTATTTCAGTTGTAAGTTTTTAATATATTCATGGTGAGAATTCCATCTTACAAATGTTTTTTTCAGACTATTAAATAATTTTTTTTTTCTATTATTCATCATGCAACGTTGTTATTTTTTCTTTCAGTTACAACAGTTTTTGTTTTTTCTTTCTGTCACAATGTTGTTATATTTTTTCTTTCCTCCCAATGTTGGTTTTTTTCATTCTATCGATGTTGTAATCCACAGTGTTAATGTTGTTATTTTTCTCCATGTCAAGTGCTTACAGGGAAGACGCTAATGAGTCACCAAATCGCGTCCTTATCAGGCTGCGACAGACCTGACGCTCCTGCCTGCAGGGTGGCAGGCTAAGCTTGACTAGGGCAGTGCAGTCAGCGATCTATATATACCTACAAACCCCAGCTTCCAGGGAGCCAAACATACAGACACAACTCACCCAGGGATTGTATCTACGGCAACGCCGAGAAAACAGAAAGGTCACATGTTCCACAAATCTCTGAGTTTCTAGCTTTGCTACAACATGGCAACTACAATTTCCTGAACAGATTATCCTGTTCTGTAGCAAATGCAAGGCTGGAAACAAAAAAGCATGTTTCAACAGAAAGTGCATTTAGAATCAGCAAAAGTTTTACAATATAAACCACCCTAGGCCTGCATGTTCGCAAGTTAAGACACAATAATGTTTAAAGTTAAAAATATCAAAATCCCAAAGGTTGAAAGTAAATAGTAAGATTCAAATTAACACACATTAATCTGAGAGCATGAGCCACTATGAGAAAGTCAGAACACAGTATTAAAACACGAAAGTTACGTACAACATAGTCATATAGTTTTGTTTCTGTATTTGAGGCTGTTTTATATTTCGGGGCGTGGTGGCTGAGTGGTTTAATTATAAGATACTGTCCCAACAATCTACCACTATATAGCTCTCCACCTCTGGATTGCGAGTTCAAAATCCACATGAAACAGGTCTGTGATTTTTCTTTCCCCCTTTTTTTTGCTCTTGAACAACAACCCAAGTTCAGTAACTCCGGGCTGACAGACACTGTTTGTAACAGGAAAGAGAATAGTGTGCTTCCGTAGGGGATTTGATCACCAATTAACTCTCGATCCCCAGGTTCATAGTCCTACGCTCTACCACTGAGCTAAAGGCAAATGCCCTCTAGCTCCAAGCTTGGTGTCTGTAATTCAATGTACAATTAAAATCAGTCACATGAATAACTATCTTGCAAGAAGATTAATATGCTATTCCATATTTCACAGTTAAACTTAGCAGATTAACAGCTGATAATCAGATTGGTACAACAGCTGAAAAATGAACATATGTCAAGAGTTAATGCATGTTTACTTGGATGTTGTGACCTTTTGACCTAAACATATAGTTAATGCATATAAGGATTGGGTCTGTTTAGCTCTGACCTGAACATTTATGAATTATGCATGAGATATGAATATGTATGTCACTCTTAAGCTTAGCAACATCTCAAAAGTTATGGAACAGTATCACATGATACCGATAACAGCCGATTCCTAAAAGACAATCTGACAGGAAATTAATAACGAAATCTCAAACACGTAAAAAACCGGAAAACTCATTAAATTTGATTTAGGAATTCACGCTTTAGCTCCAATTATAAAAAGAAAGGCTGAAATCACAAAACATGTTTGGTGGATTAGGTCGGACTGACATCGCTGTACTGTTTACTAGTGATCTGATTCTTTCCAATCTTCGCCAGATCATAACATTAAATTGGAGTGATGTCACATCCAGAGAACTGTAAGGGAGTGCTTACAGGCTGAGCGTCTCCATGTTACGTCTCAATATATAGTGTCGTGTCACATCCATCAACAGCACACCGACACTTTTTGTGTCGCTCTCGTTGTACGCCACTTTCCGCATTCCCATCAACAATTCTGTATCCATTCAAAAGATAATTATTGGCAAAGGGATAGAAAAAAGGTTGTAATTGATAAAAACAAGAAGACATATTTTATGTATCTGAGAAATCTGTTTTAGAATAGGTAAGCCTTTACCAAGGAAGAGAACATGCTACTGAATCAGAATGTCAAGTGTGTCATGCTGAAACTGATTTCCTAGATCCTGACAAGTATATCCCAAATTATGGTTTCCAGGTCCTTGTATAACACTTTAAATGCAACTCAAGATATTTTACACCTAAGTTTTTAAAGCCAGAAAGTATTCACTTAGGAGTCGGCAACCTTTTAAGTATGGATAAATAACAGGGTAGACAAAGCAGAGATCAAGATATATAGTCATCTTTATGTGTCTCTGTGTGTATCTTGTATACCATATTCAATATTCAATGGTCCTATTACGAAAACTTAGCAATTGAAAACTGGTTATAAGAAAATACAAAATTAGTAAGCAAAATGTATCAAATATATATTGTTACACTATAGATATACGGCCTTACTGGCATGCAGTAAGACATTTGGATGTGCTCACTCTTGCTAGCAACGTGGCGGCTTATCTTGGACACTGGCTAAAAGGGTGATCACCAAAAAACCAAGAAAAAAAAGACATCAAAATAACCCAGAACATGACCTCCAAATAACCCAGAACAAGAAGACATCTAAATAACCCAGAACAAAAGGACATCCAAATAACCCAGAACAAGTAGACATCCAATTAACCCAGAACAAGAAGACATCTAAATAACCCAGAACAAGAAGACATCCAAATAACCCAGAACAAGAAGGCATCCAAATAACCCAGAACAAGAAAACATCCAAATAACCCAGAACAAGAAGACATCTAAATAACCCAGAACAAGAAGACATCCAAATAACCCAAAACAAGAAGGCATCCAAATAACCCAGAACAAGAAAAATCCAAATAACCCAGAACAAGAAGACATCCAAATAACCCAGAACAAGAAAACATCCAAATAACCCAGAACAAGAAGACATCCAAATAACCCAGAACAAGAAGACATCCAAATAACCCAGAACAAGAAGGCATCCAAATAACCCAGAACAAGGAAACATCCAAATAACCCAGAACAAGAAGACATCCAAATAACCCAGAACAAGAAAAATCCAAATAACCCAGAACAAGAAGACATCCAAATAACCCAGAACAAGAAGACATCCAAATAACCCAGAACAAGAAGACATCCAAATAACCCTTAACAAGAAGACATCCAAATAACCCAGAACAAGTAGACATCCAAATAACCCAGAACAAGAAGACATCTAAATAACCCAGAACAAGATGACATCCAAATAACCCAGAACAAGAAGACATCCAAATAACCCAGAACAAGAAAAATCCAAATAACCCAGAACAAGAAGACATCCAAATAACCCAGAACAAGAAAACATCCAAATAACCCAGAACAAGAAGACATCCAAATAACCCAGAACAAGAAGACATCCAAATAACCCAGAACAAGAAGGCATCCAAATAACCCAGAACAAGGAAACATCCAAATAACCCAGAACAAGAAGACATCCAAATAACCCAGAACAAGAAAAATCCAAATAACCCAGAACAAGAAGACATCCAAATAACCCAGAACAAGAAGACATCCAAATAACCCAGAACAAGAAGACATCCAAATAACCCTTAACAAGAAGACATCCAAATAACCCAGAACAAGTAGACATCCAAATAACCCAGAACAAGAAGACATCTAAATAACCCAGAACAAGATGACATCCAAATAACCCAGAACAAGAAGACATCCAAATAACCCAGAACAAGAAAAATCCAAATAACCCAGAACAAGAAGACATCCAAATAACCCAGAACAAGAAGACATCCAAATAACCCAGAACAAGAAGACATCCAAATAACCTTTAACAAGAAGACATCCAAATAACCCAGAACAAGTAGACATCAAAATAACCCAGAACAAGAAGACATCTAAATAACCCAGAACAAGAAGACATCCAAATAACCCAGAACAAGAAGGCATCCAAATAACCCAGAACAAGAAGGCATCCAAATAACCCAGAACACGAAGACATCTAAATAACCCAGAACAAGAAGACATCCAAATAACCCAGAACAAGAAGACATCCAAATAACACAGAACAAGAAAAATCCAAATAACCCAGAACAAGAAGACATCCAAATAACCCAGAACAAGAAGACATCCAAATAACCCTTAACAAGAAGACATCCAAATAACCCTTAACAAGAAGACATCCAAATAACCCAGAACAAGTACACATCCAAATAACCCAGAACAAGTATACATCCAAATAACCCAGAACAAGTACACATCCAAATAACCCAGAACAAGAAGACCTCCAAATAACCCAGAACAAGAAGACATCCAAATAACCCAGAACAAGAAGACATCTAAATAACCCAGAACAAGAAGACATCCAAATAACCCAGAACAAGAAGACATCCATATAACCCAGAACAAGAAGACTTCAAAATAACCCAGAACAAGAAGACATCCAGCTATATATCTCAACAATTAAGGGAAATTTGAAAAATATGACATAGCACCTAAATACTAAAATGTAAACTGAGAGCAAAACAACTTCTGTTTAATCATGTCTTGAGTTTTTTCCACACTAGATCTCTCTTTAGGAAAGAATTTTTCTTAAAAAAAGTGTGCATCATTATAACTGTCATACATACATCGTAACATGGTGACAATCTTCTACAATCTATTGTGTAAAAGGTTAACTCACTTAAGGCAAAAGTTCAGGGTTCAACAGTCCCCACAGGCCATAGTCTCAAAATACCGGAGATTAACTCCTCACAGTCTAAAGTCACATATAGGTCAGGGGTCAACTCCTCATATTCCAAACCCTAAAAAGATCAGGGGTCAACTCCCTAAAGGCCAATTATCAAAAACACTTGAGATCAACTCCTTGCATTCTAAAGTCACATAGGTAAGGGTCAACTCCTTGCAGTCCATACTCTCAAAAAGTCAGAGTTCAATCCTCCCAGTTAGTAACCAAAAAGCCTCGGGAAAAGGTTCAACTCCTCACATGCCAAAGCCTCAAAAGGTCAGAGGTCAACACCCACAGTCCAAGCCTCAAAAGGTAAAGAGTCCACTCCCTGCATGCTAAAGCTGTAAAAGGTCAAGGGTCAAAATTTCATAGGCCAAAGCCTCAACAAGTCAGGGTTCAATATGTACAACTCACAATTAAGCAACAAAGGTAAGGGGTTAACTCCTAAGAGCCCAAGGCCTGAAAAGGTTAAGTGTCAACTTCACACTGTGACAGGCTAAAACCTCAAAAAGTCAAAGGTCGACCAACTACACACTGGCCAAAATCTCAAAAGGTCATGGGTCACCAACCCACAGGCAAAAGTTTCAAAAGGTCAGGGGTCAACACCTCACAGGTCAATGCTTTAAAAGGTCAGAGGTCAACCCTCCACAGGTCAATGCTTTAAAAGCCAAAGGTCAACACTCCACAGGCCAAAGTTTCAAAAGATCACAGGTCAACTTCTTGCAGTCCAAACCCTCTAAAGGTCAGGAATTGATGATGTAGTTGGCTGTATCATCAGACTGATCAGTGGTGTCGTGGGCTTTGTCTGTTACCGTCTGTCACCGCACTGCATTTACCATTCTATATTTAGATACCACAGCTAGAGAGATATCATAAATCAGGGTGGACAGTAGCGCTCAAGGACAAAAAGAAATAGTTGCCATGGAGACATGGTATTAACAGCTGTAAAAACACAGCACAATAGAAATGGACAATCCAGTACTTGTCCAACCTACATGTATTCTTCATAAAGATAATCACCTAACACTTAATTGCCATTCTCCAACATTGCAAAATATCTTTCTATCAGTTTTATGATGGTTGCAAATTTCAAATATGACTTAAAGGTTCATTTTTAGCTTTAAACCGCTGGTACCTTTTTTGCATTAAATTTCACTGTGTATATTTAGGTGTTTGCCAAGATCAGATATAGTACTTAATTGAATACTATGATGACTTTCACAAGACTGTGAGATACTTTTGCAACATTATAAAGATGAAATTGATAATTAAGGTAATAAAATGGCATTTTAGGAATCATTATATGTCACAAGTGTATTTATAGTTATTATTTTAGCACTTTCTCCTACGCATAACACTAACTCTTTTTTTCTGCCACAGGAAGTTGGCCATAAATGAAGAGCTCTCTAAAAAGGGCAACAACTTAAAGTGGGTTATTACACTCAGCCTAATTCAACCACTAAACCTGTCTATAAACAGCTTTCAGCTAGAAAGTACTACATTCATTACCACACGGTACTTGATGCAAATGTCATTGTCCGAGTCATCCGTGGCCTGTCTCCTGGGGAAGGAACTCAGCTTCCCCAGCGACAAACATCTCTGGTTATCTGAAACGTGAAGCTGATGACACCTCGTGTGTCCTTTGCCTTTCTAATGATAAAGATTTCACAAATGAAATAAGCACTGGTGGGTGAGTTATATATAAGCCCTGTGGCTGGCTTATCATATCAAAGTTAATCAGTTGATCAAGCATGCTCGCTTCACATTTATTATAATATAAAATCAATGACGGCCTCCATACAATCCTTTAGCCAAACGCTCCAAAGATAATGATCTATCGGTTACCTTAGGGTTGGCCGATTATCTCGTGAAATTATGGCCAACAAAAGGTTAAACTGCCTAGAGAGCTACAGGTCCTCAAGCATATGATAGGTAATTAGGTTTTGTCCCCAACTCCGCACGGCCAGCACAGAATCAAGACACTTCATGAAATAGCACTACATCTGCTGTAGGGTCGGTTCACATCCTGCCTGTTATAGCACTACGTACGGTAGGGTCGGTTCCATCCTGCCTGTTATAGCACTACGTACGGTAGGGTCGGTTCCATCCTGCCTGTTATAGCACTACGTACGGTAGGGTCGGTTCCATCCTGTCTGTTATAGCACTACGTACGGTAGGGTCGGTTCACATCCTGCCTGTTATAGCACTACGTACGGTAGGGTCGGTTCACATCCTGCCTGTTATAGCACTACGTACAGTAGGGTTGGTTCACATCCTGCCTGTTATAAAACTTCGTACAGTAGGGTCGGTTCACATCCTGCCTGTTATAGCACTATATGTAGGGTAGTGTCGGTTCATATCCTGCCTGTTATAGCACTATGTACGGTAGGGTAGGTTCACTTCCTGCCTGTTATAGCACTACGTACAGTAGGGTTGGTTCACATCCTGCCTGTTATAAAACTTCGTACAGTAGGGTCGGTTCACATCCTGTCTGTTATAGCACTATATGTAGGGTAGTGTCGGTTCATATCCTGCCTGTTATAGCACTACGTACGGTAGGGTAGGTTCACTTCCTGCCTGTTATAGCACTACGTACAGTAGGGTTGGTTCACATCCTGCCTGTTATAAAACTTCGTACAGTAGGGTCGGTTCACATCCTGTCTGTTATAGCACTACGTACGGTAGGGTCAGTTCACATCCTGCCTGTTTTAGCACTACGTACGGTAGGGTAGGTTCACATCCTGCCTGTTATAAAACTTCGTACAGTAGGGTCGGTTCATATCCTGCCTGTTATAAAACTTCGTACAGTAGGGTCGGTTCACATCCTGCCTGTTATAAAACTTCATACAGTAGGGTCGGTTCACATCCTGTCTGTTATAAAACTTCGTACAGTAGGGTCGGTTCACATCCTGTCTGTTATAGCACTAGGTACGGTAGGGTCGGTTCACATCCTGCCTGTTATAGCACTACGTACGGTAGGGTCGGTTCACATCCTGTCTGTTATAGCACTACGTACGGTAGGGTCGGTTCACATCCTGCCTGTTATAGCACTACGTACGGTAGGGTCAGTTCACATCCTGCCTGTTATAGCACTACGTACAGTAGGGTTGGTTCACATCCTGCCTGTTATAAAACTTCGTACAGTAGGGTCGGTTCACATCCTGTCTGTTATAGCACTAGGTACGGTAGGGTCGGTTCACATCCTGCCTGTTATAGCACTAGGTACGGTAGGGTCGGTTCACATCCTGTCTGTTATAGCACTACGTACGGTAGGGTCGGTTCACATCCTGCCTGTTATAAAACTTCGCACAGTAGGGTCGGTTCACATCCTGTCTGTTATAGCACTACGTACGGTAGGGTCAGTTCACATCCTGCCTGTTTTAGCACTACATACGGTAGGGTAGGTTCACATCCTGCCTGTTATAAAACTTCGTACAGTAGGGTCGGTTCACATCCTGCCTGTTATAAAACTTCGTACAGTAGGGTCGGTTCACATCCTGCCTGTTATAAAACTTCGTACAGTAGGGTCGGTTCACATCCTGTCTGTTATAGCACTACGTACGGTAGGGTCAGTTCACATCCTGCCTGTTATAGCACTACGTACAGTAGGGTTGGTTCACATCCTGCCTGTTATAAAACTTCGTACAGTAGGGTCGGTTCACATCCTGTCTGTTATAGCACTAGGTACGGTAGGGTCGGTTCACATCCTGCCTGTTATAGCACTAGGTACGGTAGGGTCGGTTCACATCCTGTCTGTTATAGCACTACGTACGGTAGGGTCGGTTCACATCCTGTCTGTTATAGCACTACGTACAGTAGGGTCGGTTCACATCCTGCCTGTTATAGCACTAGGTACAGTAGGGTCGGTTCACATCCTGCCTGTTATAGCACTAGGTACAGTAAGGTCGGTTCACATCCTGTCTGTTATAGCACTACGTACAGTAGGGTTGGTTCACATCCTGCCTGTTATAGCACTACCTACAGTAGGGTCGGTTCACATCCTGCCTGTTATAGCACTACGTACAGTAGGGTTGGTTCACATCCTGCCTGTTATAGCACTACGTACGGTAGGGTCGGTTCACATCCTGCCTGTTATAGCACTACGTACAGTAGGGTTGGTTCACATCCTGCCTGTTATAGCACTACGTACGGTAGGGTCGGTTCACATCCTGCCTGTTATAGCACTAGGTACAGTAGGGTTGGTTCACATCCTGCCTGTTATAGCACTACGTACAGTAGGGTTGGTTCACATCCTGCCTGTTATAGCACTAGGTACGGTAGGGTTGGTTCACATCCTGCCTGTTATAGCACTACGTACAGTAGGGTTGGTTCACATCCTGCCTGTTATAGCACTACGTACAGTAGGGTTGGTTCACATCCTGCCTGTTATAGCACTACGTACGGTAGGGTCGGTTCACATCCTGCCTGTTATAGCACTAGGTACGGTAGGGTTGGTTCACATCCTGCCTGTTATAAAACTTTGTACAGTAGGGTCGGTTCACATCCTGTCTGTTATAGCACTACATCTAGTAGGGTCGGTTCACATCCTGCCTGTTATAGCACTACGTACGGTAGGGTCGGTTCACATCCTGTCTGTTATAGCACTACGTACGGTAGGGTCGGTTCCATCCTGTCTGTTATAGCACTACGTACGGTAGGGTCGGTTCACATCCTGTCTGTTATAGCACTACGTACAGTAGGGTCGGTTCACATCCTGTCTGTTATAGCACTGCCTATTTTGTCATCCTTCTCTTTGGAAATTTTCACGTGTGAAAAAGATGCAGAAAACATAACAGAATTTCAGAACAGACTTTAAGTGTTCTGGAGTTTTCCAAACTATCATTAGTTTGTCATTTAATAAAATTTAACCTATTTACCCCGAATACATATTTGAACTCTTCCAATTCAAAGGTTAGAATGGTCCATTATAAAATTTCAGGGGTGACTGGGTTAAACTGTAAATCGTGCTTTATGCCACATATTGCATGGAATTAGCTTTAATAGATTTGGAGAAATAAAGTTATTAACATATGATGAGGCATAATTTGTTTTCCATTTAACTTGCAATGTACAAATAAACTCAAAGCTTTAAAGATGATTTGACTTTGGCAAAAACAATCAAACATTAAAGAAATGAAGATTTATAGAAAAAGACTTTTAGAAAACCTAAAAAACAGCCCTAAATCTTTTTTTACTTATGTTTTGTTTGGTTATAATGTATCTCAATCAAAAGGAATTTAACTTTGGAATTTAGCTTGAGAAAGAATTACTCTTCATCACTGTTGAACATGGACAATATATCTACTTAATTGAGGAAGTTCTAATTTTAAGTAATTTTTTTAACTTTCATATTGCTATGAAAGTCCAGCGGTTGATTTTCAAAAATTGCTAAAATAAGCTTAATATGAATGTTTTCAGTAACAAGATATTTCGCAACATACTTTCAACATTTCAAAATGATATGAATAAATAAAACTGCCATTGGGGAATCAATTATCTTCATATAACAGCCTCATTCATATAAGTCTTGCAAAAATATCTGCACTATATAGTCTGTTCGAATTTGAATTTCTTATAACCAAATGCTTCAATACCATGTCTGTAATCTACATTTATACCACACTTACCTAACCATCTACATGTGACATCTGCAGAAGACAGGAACCTAACTCCTGTAAAGGTGACCCCTTGTAACCTAGGAGACCCAGAGGAGGGGTAGGGGAGGGAGACGGTGGGAATAAACATCAGTCACATACAATTTTATCAACAAAATGACAGGCAACTGTGTAGAATTAGACCCACCTAAAAATAATTAGTTCTTAAGTTATGGATAATGTGTTTTTCCAGTTTATATCACAGAAACACATCTTAAATCTATCTCAGAGAACTGCTCAACTTAAATATAAACAGTTGTAGGTGTAGGACAGTATCTTAATTTTGTAATTTGACAAGTAAACAAAGTAAATTACAATACTTTTCATGTCACCAAATGATGATTAGGAACTTTAAAACTATTCAAGTAAAACATTCTGCTACTGAAGATAATCTTCATCATGTAAGAATCATTTCCTACTAAAATACACAAATCATACTCAAATGGGTCTATCTTCAGTGGGAAATTATTGCTACCTGGTGAAAGTCAAGCTTAATGGTATAAATTTGCACCAGCCAGGTAACATGCCGGGACTTATACATCATAAAGTATTAAAGTAACAGTGACCTATTTTCACCAGCTATCACAGATATTAGTGACCTATATATATATATTTATTACCAGTACAGCAGATATCAATGACCTATTTATTAACAGTATAACAGGTAACAGTGACCTATTTACACCAGCTATCACAGGAGTTAGTGACCTTTAATTATTACCAATAAAACAGGTAACAGTAGCCTATTTATCAATATGTAAAGTATAACAGGTAACACTGACCTACATATCACCAGGTATCACAGATATCAGTGACCTATATTTATCACCAGGTATTACAAATAGCAGTGCCTTATCTATAACAGTATATAGCAGGTAACAATGACCTATTTATCACCAGTATAACAGGTAACAGTGACTATTTATCACCAGTGTCACAGGTAACAGTGCCTTATCTATAACAGTATATAGCAGGTAACAATGACCTATTTATCACCAGTATAACAGGTAACAGTGACTATTTATCACCAGTATCACAGGTAACAGTGACCTATTTATCACAAGTATAACAGGTAACAGTGACCTATTTATCACAAGTATAACAGGTAATAGTGACTTATCTATAACAGTATGTAGAAGGTAACAGTGACCTATCTATCACCAGTATAACAGATAACAGTGACCTATTTATCACCAGTATAACAGATAACAGTGACCTATCTATCACCAGTATAACAGGTAACAGTGACCTATTTATCACCAGTATAACAGGTAACAGTGACCTATTTATCACCAGTATAACAAGTAACAGTGACCTTTTTATCACCAGTATAACAGGTAACAATGACCTATCTATCAACAGTATAACAGGTAACAGTGACCTATTTATCACCAGCATCACAGGTAACAGTGACCTATTTATCACAAGTATAACAGGTAACAGTGACCTTTTTATCACCAGTATAACAGGTAACACTGACCTACATATCACCAGGTATCACAGATATCAGTGACCTATATTTATCACCAGGTATTACAAATAGCAGGTAACAGTGACTTATCTATAACAGTATAACAGGTAACTGTGACTTATCTTTAACAGTATAACAGGTAACAGTGACTATTTATCACCAGTATAATAGGTAACAGTGACTATTTATCACCAGTATCACAGGTAACAGTGACCTATTTATCACAAGTATAACAGGTAACAGTGACCTATTTATCACAAGTATAATAGGTAATAGTGACTTATCTATAGCAGTATGTAGAAGGTAACAGTGACCTATTTATCACCAGTATAACAGGTAACAGTGACCTATTTATCACCAGTATAACAGGTAACAGTGACCTATCTATCACAAGTATAACATGTAACAGTGACCTATTTATCACCAGTATAACGGGTAACAGTGACCTATTTATCACCAGTATAACAGATAACAGTGAACTATTTATCACCAGTATAATAGGTAACAGTGACCTATTTATCACAAGTATAACAGATAACAGTGACCTATTTATCACCAGTATAACAGATAACAGTGAACTATTTATCACCAGTATAACATGTAACTGTGACTTATCTTTAACAGTATAACAGGTAACAGTGACCTATTTATCACAAGTATAACAGATAACAGTGAACTATTTATCACCAGTATAACATGTAACAGTGACCTATTTATCACCAGTATAACGGGTAACAGTGAACTATTTATCACCAGTATAACAGGTAACAGTGACCTATTTATCACCAGTATAACAGGTAACAGTGACCTATCTATCACCAGTATAACAGGTAACAGTGACCTATCTATCACAAGTATAACAGGTAACAGTGACCTATTTATCACCAGTATAACAGGTAACAGTGACCCATTTATCACCAGTAGAACAGGTAACAGCGACCTATTTATCACCAGTATAACAGGTAACAGTGACCTATTTATCACAAGTATAACAGGTAACAGTGACCTATTTATCACCAGTATAACAGGTAACAGTGACCTATCTATCACAAGTATAACAGGTAACAGTGACCTATTTATCACCAGTATAACAGGTAACAGTGACCCATTTATCACCAGTAGAACAGGTAACAGTGACCTATTTATCACCAGTGTAACAGGTAACAGTGACCCATTTATCACCAGTAGAACAGGTAACAGTGACCTATTTATCACCAGTATAACAGGTAAAGCTTAAGGTGACCTTTTATCATCAGGTATTACAGGTAACAGTGTCCTATATTTCATCGGGTATTCCAGGTAACAGTGGCCTCCATACGGATATAACAGGTAAAAGTGACCTATATACATTGTATCACCACCAGGTTTTACAGGTAAGAGTGACCTACATATTATCAGAAAGTACAAATAGAAGTGACATATGTATCTATACACATCTGTGAGTATGTGTTACCAGGTAACCAGGACCCAGTCCTAGTCTATATCTGATATATATGTATGGTGGTGACCAGTCTATATCTGATACATATGTATGGTGGTGACCAGTCTATATCTGATATATATGTATGGTGGTGACCAGTCTATATCTGATACATATGTATGGTGGTGACCAGTCTAGGTAAACTCTCAAGCTACTACATAATGTAGCATCTCAATCAGTTATGCCGTAAGATACAACAAGGATGTATACTTCAACAGCAAAATTTCTAGCCATTAGCCAACATTTTTGTTAGGTTGGACTTAATTCAATTTATATACTTAATAACAACAGATGCACGAAATAGTTTTCAGATATACATGTATCTGTATATACAGTCCAAGCTCGTGTAGATTACAAACCAGATAACAGAACTTTAGAACATTTAGTTGTAGCTGTGAACAGAAGTCTCCACACAGCTTATTAAACGGATCCACATGTTCACCTGTTTCAGCTCCCCAGGTGAAACACTTTATCCTGCATCACCTGAGGGAACTGCTAACGATGTGCAGATTAGGTATATAGTATGTATAAATATATAAATAGCCCATTTATCATTAGCGCGTCATCCTTTCTCCACCACAGAAGCTGAAACGTGTGTGATGTTACGTTTCATCAGATGTAAACAAGGGGTCACGGCACACTTGTGCTTAGTTGTACCTGTTCACACGTGCAGTGTGGTCATCGGTCATCAACATATAAGTGACCACCACAACCCTATAAATAAACCTCGTACATTATGTAGTAAACACCATTTGTTCTCTCTTTGTCTGACCCATGTACGCTGTAGTACATCGTAACGGCAACACAACGCGGGGGCGTGAACGCCATTTTGAATTAGGAAACAAACTATAACGTTATTGTTGAATCAAAATATTTACAAACCAAATCGACCATTTTGGCGCGTACCAACTCGCGACGTCGTTCAGCAACACGTTCGATTTCCTTAGCTTGTTGACTATATGTCGCGTGCTGAACACCACACGCTCGTTATGCATGAACGAATCTGTTCATTGTGTACTCTAATCCTTCATTCTCTCTGTGAAAAAAAATACTGACTTAGATTACAGATCAATAAACACTTTTTTACACGCACATCAAATTTCCAATAATTTTAATCAATTAGACAGACTTACCTGTTTCTCGGTGTCCTTTCCGGCCTTCAGCGCGGCCGGTGTGAGAACCCGATCGCAATAGCTGCCTTCCAGCAAGGCGACTCCAGACGGCCGCCCAGCAGATTCACTCTCGAAGTAAAACAATAAATTCTGATACAATATGAAATATCTGAGTTGCCATTTCCCAGTGTCCGAACTTTTCTTGTGAAGATATCCAGCAATGGTATTTTCCCGCCTTGATTTTGATGCCAGGTAGAGAAGTTGGTTTTCGTTGAAGCGGATCGCCTTCTGCATGGTGGTAGCGCTGTGTTGGCGAACTCATGAAATCTGAAATCAGTGTGTGAAAAAAAATGTTATCGTCTGTCGAATGTCGGGTACACTACGACTGAAACAGACATCCTGGGCCACTATACCTGGCGAGTATTTTTCTATCAACAAAATTGTGTGAAATTAATTTGCAAACATCCCTCAGGCTATCATGCACGTGAGCTGTGTATACACCTTACGGTATGCGGCGCAACAAAGGCGGCAAATTTATTCGAGGCGCGTATCACTAGATTCTGAACAAATCTAACGCTGTCAAATGGCAAGCACCTTAGCACAGCCGTCCAGGTTATTTCTGTGGTGACGTTTATCGTCATAGGATAATTATGTAAATAATAGATCCAAATGTAATTCCCGTTATTGAGCCTACTGCTGCTGAAACACTTTACTAAAACTCGCTTGTACTTAGCTGTACGTGTAACTACTGGCCGATAATATCACGAGAGCATGTCTCAGTCACAGTGCACGCGGCGACCAAAATCCATGCAAACCTTTCATCAAGCATTTTTTATGAAAATTTCACATTATTTATCCGCAGGGAAAAGTTGGATTCTTATTCATATCAATATTCACATCAAAAACTCACACTATTATAAATATCAAACAGACAACAGATAATAAATTATGTTACCAGTATTATATGTATACTGATTAATGTATACGATCTTTCCTTGGTAACTGTTGGTGATAGTTATCTGGTTTCCGCCGAACTCCAAGGAAATGGCGAAATGCGATAATGTATCGTGTTATTGCAAATATAATCTCTCCGTTTCCCTACCAGACGGATCCAGTGCTAATTGGAGATCTGCAATTATCAGCGAGTGACATCATCAGCCGACTTCCAAACACATTGTCATTGCGTGTGTGACTCTTTTGCACGCTCCTTTAAACATTGCTTTTGTTTTGCACGCTATATTTTAAAAAAGAAAACCGAAGCGAAAAACAGGGGATTGTACAGAAAGGGAACAGTGGTAGGATGGAGATAGGGAGTAGGTTTTTCCTACATACGTACCTTGGATGCGCGTCTATAGCTCCTGTTTATCGTTAATTCCTACCAATCGACGGGCAAGTAAAGTAGCTATCCGTCCGTCTCACTACCATCCGCATTAATTTATGCAAAGTTTCCATTTCGGTCCACAAGCGCACACTGCATTTAAAGTTTTTTCATCTCCAAATTCAACAAAACTGACAACTTTTCCTTTAAGCAATATTATTTCACACTATATACACCTCCTGATAATGTTCAATATTTACCACAATATCATTTCCACATACGTTTTTAAAGCTTTTCCGTAGAGAAAATCTTCCGCGAACAAGCTATGTTAAGTATGTTTGCGCGCAAATTCCGTCAAAACAATTCATATTCTTGCTTTTTGAATTAAAAACATAACAAAACTATAGTTGTTTTAAAATCCACAAAATGAAAGGTAACCAATTGTCTTGACAGAAAAAAATGAAATTGTCACAGCCTTTTACGGTGATGTTTGGTTTCACCAAGGTATACGTTTGCCGCCAATACTTGCAGTTTCCTTGTCCATATACCGCGCTATGCAATGGCATTCAGCCGCGCCAATCGTGTGTAGAGAGCACCGTACGGCGCTAGTCCGTGCTAGTGTCGTACAGCGTGTACATACATTATCAATTTTGTCACCTGCCGGTTCTGGTCGATGGCAGGCCTATGTATAGTAGTAGTAGGGTATGGTACGCATTGGCTCAGTAAACCTGTGACGACACGGGCAGGAACTCTCGCCATCACCCAATACTGCTGTCAACCAGAATGCTGGACAGTTTGTGTTGAGTTTTACTTTGTAAGGCGACGAGATGCTAATCGTCGAGTCGTTAGTTGCAGCGGCTGCCACGGCCTTGTGTTGTCAACCTTCTGTATATTTAAGTAGGTAAGATTATACAGGTAGAGGGCGTCATTCGACCCGTTATAGTAGATCATCTCAGGTAGCCTTAAATAAGACAGAGCTGTTCAGTGAAACCATTGCCCTGGGTGTTTACACACCAACTAAACCATAACTTAGTAACAGTATTGGCAACCAATTAACTTATCCAATTAGGCCATGGTATCGTTTTGATGATTCCGCGGGGATTCGAACTTAGGCTACGGCGAACTAATCCGGAGCGCGGGTCAATACCAGCGTTCCCCTTGCGATAAGGATGCTGACTTCCCGTTCACCGATCAATTACCGACCACGTTTTTCATGTTTGTTGACTGTTAAACATATATGTAATCAAAATGATGGTATCCAAGGATAGACATAATGAGTATCTGTGTGTGTCGACAGTCACCAAGGCTTATTACCAAGGATACGGGGTCCATATACTGAAATTTAATCCTGAAAGCAAGAATATTGCTTTCAATGCTACCATGATATTCGGAGCCATTTCCATCCTTTTATCAACGTCATAAACCCACGGTACACTTCTCAAACTAACGTTTACTTATTGTGTACGGGACACAAATTTAAACGTTAGAGAAGTGTATCGTGGCTTTCCGACGATGCACTTTTAGTACCCACTGTACGATGTTTTTAATTTATTTTATTCCTTTCTTATTCAACAAAATGCAAATTTGTAAGCGTACATTTTTTTGTACTCGGAACCACCCCACGGGCTGGAGATTCGTGATGTAGAGAATATGTTCAATCAGACAAGACATACACCACTGAACCTATACTCGGCGCGATCGGCAGAATGGGGAAACAATTGGATTGGGTAAAATTTGCTGAACGCCTTAACGTATGTTTTCGTATCACGAAAAAATCCAGTGTCACAACAGAAATAGCGTCTGATGGCGATGATATCCGTAAATAGCCAAAAGCTGTTGAAGGCCAGAGAGAAACCAATTCCGTTTCCATTATAAAGGTCGAGTAATTTTTGTAGAATTTTCTTTTAAATATCATGCACACTGTTTTCACAACAGTTTAACATTCAAACACGTCATTAGCATATTAATAGTGATGTCGTATTGCTACATTTGACTTCCTCTAATTGATGTCGTATTGATACATTTGAATTCCTCCTAATGATGTCGTATTACTACATTTGACGTCCTCTTATTAATGTCGTATTGCTACATTTGACGTCCTCTTATTGATGTCGTATTACTACATTTGACGTCATCTTATTAATGTCGTATTGCTACATTTGACGTCCTCTTATTGATGTCGTATTGCTACATTTGACGTCCTCTAATTGATGTCGTATTACTACATTTGACGTCCTCTTATTAATGTCGTATTGCTACATTTGACGTCCTCTTATTAATGTCGTATTGCTACATTTGACGTCCTCTTATTGATGTCGTATTACTACATTTGACGTCCTCTTATTAATGTCGTATTACTACATTTGACGTCCTCTTATTAATGTCGTATTGCTACATTTGACGTCCTCTTATTAATGTCGTATTGCTACATTTGACGTCCTCTTATTGATGTCGTATTACTACATTTGACGTCCTCTTATTAATGTCGTATTACTACATTTGACGTCCTCTTATTAATGTCGTATTACTACATTTGACGTCCTCGTATCAATGTCGAATTGCTACATTTGACGTCCTCTTATTAATGTCGTATTGCTACATTTGACGTCCTCGTATTGATGTCGTATTGCTTCATTTGACGTCCTCGTATTAATGTCGTATTGCTACATTTAATGTCCTCTTATTGATGTCGTATTGCTTCATTTGACGTCCTCGTATTAATGTCGTATTGCTACATTTAATGTCCTCTTATTGATGTCGTATTGCTACATTTGACGTCCTCTTATTGATGTCGTATTACTACATTTGACGTCCTCGTATTGATGTCGTATTGCTTCATTTGACGTGCTCTTATTTATGTCGTATTGCTTCATTTGATGTCCTCTCATTTATGTCGTATTGCGACATTTGACGTCCTCGTATTAATGTCGTATTGCTACATTTGACGTCCTCTTATTGATGTCGTATTTCTACATTTGACTTCCTCTTATTGATGTCGTATTTCTACATTTGACGTCCTCTTATTGATGTCGTATTGCTACATTTGAACTCCTCTTATTAATGTCGTATTGCTACATTTGACGTCCTCTTATTTATGTCGTATTGCTACATTTGACGTCCTCTTATTAATGTCGTATTGCTACATTTGACGTCCTCTTATTAATGTCGTATTGCTACATTTGACGTCCTCTTATTAATGTCGTATCGCTACATTTGAGACCTCTTGTTAATGTCGTATTGCTACATTTGACGTCCTCTTATTGATGTTGTATTGATACATTTGACGTCCTCTTATTAATGTCGTATTGCTACATTTGACGTCCTCTAATTGATGTCGTATTGCTACATTTGATGTCCTCTTATTGATGTCGTATTGATACATTTGATGTCCTCTTATTAATGTCGTATCGCTACATTTGACGTCCTCTTATTGATGTCGTATTGCTACATTTGACGTCCTCTTATTAATGTCGTATTGTTACATTTGGTGTCCTCTTATCAATGTCGTATCGCTACATTTGACGTCCTCTTATTAATGTCGTATTGATACATTTGATGTCCTCTTATTGATGTCGTATTGCTTCATTTGATGTCCTCTTATTGATGTCGTATTGCTACATTTGACGTCCTCTTATTGATGTCGTATTGTTACGTTTGACGTCCTCTTATTGATGTCGTATTGCTACATTTGACGTCCTCTTATTGATGTCGTATTGCTACATTTGACGTCCTCTTATTAATGTCGTATTGCTACATTTGACGTCCTCTTATTGATGTCGTATTGCTACATTTGACGTCCTCTTATTGATGTCGTATTGCTACATTTGACGTCCTCTTATTGATGTCGTATTGCTTCATTTGATGTCCTCTTATTGATGTCGTATTGCTACATTTGACGTCCTCTTATTGATGTCGTATTGCTTCATTTGATGTCCTCTTATTGATGTCGTATTGCTACATTTGACGTCCTCTTATTGATGTCGTATTGTTACGTTTGACGTCCTCTTATTGATGTCGTATTGCTACATTTGACGTCCTCTTATTGATGTCGTATTGCTACATTTGACGTCCTCTTATTAATGTCGTATTACTACATTTGACGTCCTCTTATCGATGTCGTATTGCTACATTTGACGTCCTCTTATTGATGTCGTATTGTTACGTTTGACGTCCTCTTATTGATGTCGTATTGCTACATTTGACGTCCTCTTATTGATGTCGTATTGCTACATTTGACGTCCTCTTATTAATGTCGTATTACTACATTTGACGTCCTCTTATCGATGTCGTATTGTTACATTTGATGTCTTCCTATTAATGTCGTATTACTACATTTGACGTCCTCTTATTGATGTCGTATTGCTACATTTGATGTCCTCTTATCAATGTCGTATTGTTACATTCGATGTCCTCCTATTAATGTCGTATTACTACATTTGACGTCCTCTTATTAATGTCGTATTGCTTCATTTGACGTCCTCTTATTGATGTCGTATTGCTACATTTGACGTCCTCTTATTGATGTCGTATTGCTACATTTGATGTCCTCTTATCAATGTCGTATTGTTACATTTGATGTCCTCATATTGATGTCGTATTACTACATTTGACGTCCTCATATAAATGTCGTATTACTACATTTGACGTCCTCTTATTGATGTCGTATTGCTACATTTGATGTCCTCTTATCAATGTCGTATTGTTACATTTGATGTCCTCCTATTAATGTCGTATTACTACATTTGACGTCCTCTTATTAATGTCGTATCGCTACATTTGACGTCCTCTTATTAATGTCGTATCGCTACATTTGACGTCCTCTTATTGATGTCGTATTGCTACATTTGACTTCCTCCTAATGATGTCGTATTACTACATTTGACGTCCTCTTATTAATGTCGTATTGCTACATTTGACGTCCTCTTATTGATGTCGTATCGCTACATTTGACGTCCTCTAATTGATGTCGTATTGTTACATTTGACGTCCTCTAATTGATGTCGTATTGTTACATTTGACGTCCTCTTATTGATGTCGTATTACTACATTTGACGTCCTCTTATTGATGTCGTATTGTTACGTTTGACGTCCTCTTATTTATGTCGTATTGCTACATTTGACGTCCTCTTATTGATGTCGTATTGCTACATTTGACGTCCTCTTATTGATGTCGTATTGCTACATTTGACGTCCTCTTATTGATGTCGTATTGCTAGATTTAACGTCCTCTTATTGATGTCGTATTGCTACATTTGACGTCCTCTTATTAACGTCGTATTGCTACATTTGACGTCCTCGTATCAATGTTGTATCGCTACATTTGACGTCCTCTTATCGATGTCGTATTGCTACATTTGACGTCCTCTTATTGATGTCGTATTGCTACATTTAACGTCCTCTTATTGATGTCGTATTGTTACATTTAACGTCCTCTTATTGATGTCGTATTGCTACATTTGACGTCCTCTTATTGATGTCGTATTGCTACATTTGACGTCCTCTTATTGATGTCGTATTGCTACATTTGACGTCCTCTTATTAATGTCGTATTGCTACATTTGACGTCCTCTTATTGATGTCGTATCGCTACATTTGACGTCCTCTTATTGATGTCGTATTGCTAGATTTAACGTCCTCTTATTGATGTCGTATTGCTACATTTGACGTCCTCTTATTAATGTCGTATTGCTACATTTGACGTCCTCTTATTAATGTCGTATCGCTACATTTGACGTCCTCTTATCGATGTCGTATTGCTACATTTGACGTCCTCTTATTGATGTCGCATTGCTACATTTAACGTCCTCTTATTGATGTCGTATTGTTACATTTGACGTCCTCTTATTGATGTCGTATTGCTACATTTGACGTCCTCGTATCAATGTCGAATTGCTACATTTGATGTCCCCTTATTAATGTCGTATTGCTACATTTAACGTCCTCTTATTGATGTCGTATTGCTACATTTGACGTCCTCTTATTGATGTCGTATTGCTACATTTGACGTCCTCGTATCAATGTCGAATTGCTACATTTGATGTCCTCTTATTAATGTCGTATTGCTACATTTAATGTCCCCTTATTAATGTCGTATTGCTACATTTGACGTCCTCTTATTGATGTCGTATTGCTACATTTGACGTGTTCTTATTGATGTCGTATTGCTACATTTAACGTCCTCTTATTGATGTCGTATTGCTACATTTAATGTCCTCTTATTAATGTCGTATTGCCACATTTGACGTCCTCTTATTGATGTCGTATTGCTACATTTGACGTGTTCTTATTAATGTCGTATTGCTACATTTGACGTCCTCTTATTAATGTCGTATTGCTACATTTAACGTCCTCTTATTGATGTCGTATTGCTACATTTAACGTCCTCTTATTGATGTCGTATTGCTACATTTAATGTCCCCTTATTAATGTCGTATTGCTACATTTGACGTCCTCTTATTGATGTCGTATTGCTACATTTGACGTGTTCTTATTAATGTCGTATTGCTACATTTAACGTCCTCTTATTGATGTCGTATTGCTACATTTAATGTCCTCTTATTAATGTCGTATTGCTACATTTGACGTCCTCTTATTGATGTCGTATTGCTAGATTTGACGTCCTCGTATCAATGTCGAATTGCTACAATTTATGTCCTCTTATTGATGTCGTATTGCCACATTTGATGTCCTCTTATTGATGTCGTATTGCTACATTTGACGTCCTCGTATTAATGTCGTATTGCTACATTTGATGTCCTTTTATTGATGTCGTATTGCTTCATTTGACGTCCTCTTATTAATGTCGTATTGCTACATTTGACATCGTCTAATTGATGTCGTATTGCAACATTTGACGTCCCAACATTAATGTCTTCTTGCTTTATTTGATGTCCTCTTATTATCATTTCATTTCCTGTTTTTGCTCATATGAATGTCACCTTGTTACATTTAATGTCCTGCTATTATTTTGTTTCTGTGAGAATTAAAAGTTTGCAATTATTTCCTTTTATAAGTGTTTTTCGCTGCTACGTTCTTTATTCTTTGTATTTTGTCTTTTCGTATCATTGTCCTCTTTTAAATCTTTTATTGGGTTTGGTTTTTCTCTTGGTGATATAGCAATCTGTCATTTGGTGTTAGTTTGGCCATGTCGTGTTTCTCCTGTTAAACGATATGTTTTTATCTTCTTTTTATGTTTGTTGTTTTGCTTCTATCCAGCTACGTAATTTGCTGATTACGTTATACTCGTTTTGGTGCGTAGCTATAATCACCCTCTCATTCGACAAAAGCATCCCTTCGTCATGAATGGTACATCTCACCGCCGCGTTCACTATTTTCATTTCATAAGTTTCTGGTCGTTATTTGTACTATCATATTGCAAAATGTTTTGTCATTGTCCTTCACTTGTTGAAAACTAAACAGTTTCGCGACGCTGTCTTTGTTCATGGAAAAGTTTCTGGTTGGTATTATTCTCAGTGAATAGCTTGGCAGTGATATTAATTTTGTTGTTATCAATAGGGTCGTATTGTTATCATTGATGTCCGCATAACTAATACTGTTACGTGGCTACCTTAAAATGATCATGTTGCTGATATTTGCGTGCTCGCAGATATTTTCTTATTGCTGTCGTGGTGACGTCAGAAACACGTCATACGGTAGTAAATCGTTTCCTATGCTGATCGCTCTATACAGGTTTTGCCAAATATTCCAGTCATTATTAACAAGTTTCATATGATATTGGTCACAGGTCTTCATTCGTGGTCGATTAAATACGTTTCCAGTTGAGGTTGTTTAAAAACTTTTCATCTGGTGGTTTTCCATTTTCGGATTCCCTCCGTCGGTCGTCTGCTCTTCCGGTACGTGTAGCGCCATCTACCGTAGGTATCGGACAATGGTGGTCGCTGATCATGATCAATGAGACTTTCTCTGCTGGTCGTGCTATACAGTCTTTCTCTAGGGGTCGCATTATACGGATTTCTCTGGTGTTTATGCGATTTATTTCCTGTGGTCCCTTAAAATATCTTTCTGATGTGGTCGTTCTTATTAATAGCGAACATAAACTTATTTTCTTTAGTGATAATTTTATACCAATTTCTACTTATTGTTTTTCGGGTTTTTTTTTTTACGATGGTTACTCTAGGTACGCTTCCTCAATACCGTGTGTCCTTTTCCTCCAGTGCTCGTTCCATACAGGATTCACATAGTCGTACTTACCGGTACTTATATTTTGCGTCATTCTAAAGCACTTATCAAATGGCCGCTCTATACAATTGTTTTAATATGACACGCCACGCTACGAGAAAAGTGTATGTAATATTTTGCGATCGATATTTAACACTAGGTGGTACCCTTGTGCATTCTTTTGGCCTATATATCTATTGTTGATTCCGCCAATATTCTATATCAAATCTATGACCAGGAACCCTCACACATTCACGTACAGGAGACCATCACACGGTCGCTCGAACTAACGAAGTCATAACAAATGTGTTATTTGAGCGCGGTAGATCAAAGGACGATGGGATTAGTAATTTTTTTAATCAATAGACATATTAAAAACATGTCCAGGGCAGTTACTGACAGAGACTACACTGGTAGTATTCTAACACTATCACATCATATAGTAACCACCTGTGACAGCGGAAGGCCGCTGTACAGCACTGGCAAAATATATATTATCCAACAACTGTTTTAGGTAGTGTTATGGACAGTTGAAATATTTATAAGTCAACATGTGGACTTGTACTACGGACTATCTCACTCGTCGTAAGCTGAGTAGAACAACTTGCGTTATGTTACCAATACACAATGATTCCGGAGTCAGCATCCCGATCTCGGCCTGTTAATTATTCATCAGTTTGCCGTGCCGATATGCTAGTGGACCTGTTGTATCCTCACTGAAACACGGCTACTAGACCAGTCCCCTTTAATTAAGGTAATTCTAGGCGACCAATTGTTGGAGAATGTCTCCCAATTGTTTCCAAACGGGATTGAAATAAGTTCGTATGTTTTGTGACGCACACTATACAGTATTGAGTGTATTGTCAACATATCAGCAATAATACCAGGACTTGATTATCTGCAAAAGCAAACGTTTACATGTCGAGGCAATTTACAAAGTTGAATCGACGTCAAGTATATTTGTATTCTGTATTCTTTTTGTTCACCCATACGTAGTTAGAAAGCACAATCGAACGAGAGCACGTATCGGCATTCCATACACAATAACCAGACAGCATATGAACGAAAGAAATGCATGTTAAATGAACATAAACAACAATAGTCATGTATCATCAGTACATGTAGAAATGACAGACGACGTGCAGGTTATTTAGCGACATCAGTACGTGTGCAGCGAAATAACTCATAGTTACCTCAATTATATCATCTCATCACGTCATATGTGCAGGACTCTCTAAATTATCAAACAATTTAGGAGATTCATGGTTTCATACGCAAAAAAACGGAATAATTCAAGAACTCATTCTTCCCACGCACCACCATTGCATGGCATCTGCTTGACGAGGAAACCGTCAATAGTACCTCAACTGAGACCTTCAAGGCCTCAGTTAGTGCTGGCCTCCAGCACTATATCATGCACCCCCCCCCCCAATGCATTATATGTCCACAAGGACCCTGCAGTGTAAACATACAGATACATATTTACAATGTAATGGTGTACATGTGTCTAACCCATGCGCATCACGCCATGCTACCAAACACGTATTCGGGTATTTTGAGATAGACTTGGTACATAAAGGTCAACATTTTCTTCGGACAGTTTGTGATCATGGTACAATATACATGTAACTCACAACAATCAATCCATCGCGTGAACATCCGGGTACTTTGTATTGGTATATACTTCCTGTATCATTCATCAATCCATCACGGGAACATCCGGGTACTTTACAGTGGTACATGCAGTACGTTTCCTGTATTCATCAATCCATCGCGTAAACATCCGGGCACTTTGTAGTACATTTTTTGTAGCAGTATATTTGACTAGCGCTAGATGCAACTGGTTTTCGTGTATCGTTGCTGTGGCGTCACAGCTTTGTGTGGACACTGTTGTTGTTAGCCGGGCACGATATGACTTCGTTACAGAGACATTGACTGTGACACAGACGGTGTTGTTCGCATTTATTACTCAAGATATTTTGAACAAATTTTAATGATAAAGTACTACCGATACTCATGAATATAATTATGCCCCTTAGTTGCCCATCCGAGGGTGCTGTTCACTTCAGTACATAAAACACCACGTGGTCAACATCCGGGCAATGGACTGGCAGTATCTACATCACCCCGTGGCCATAAGGTGAAATTAATACTACACCCTACATGACTTACTCGCGGACATTTGTTTCACAGACAAGCTTTTTAGTCTGACATGATACGGAAACAGGTCGGAAGCTTACGTCGATCGCCGACTTATGCTAAATGGTTTCAGAAATAGGCTTTCAGTGATTGACCTTGGTCCAGCTTATCAAGGACAAAGAGGAGGCACGATCACACGTTATCAAGTGTTCAAGGTTCGCGCGCACTGCTCACATTCAATAATAATTTCAGAGATTATTATTTGGTATGTTACATACATAGGGTTAACTAACTTCACTTGTTCGAAAGTTAAGGACTTTTCCCACAAATCAAGTAAAGAATATGAAAAAATAATATCCTTCAATATAATCAAGAATATGTTATGAAAATAAATGTAATTGCTAAATGGCCGATCGTTCAATTATGCAATGTACTCAATGTTGTGTCTGTTTAGTGTGCTGGTATCTAGTGCACTAATATTGACGCAATGCATTTCTGTACGAGAGTTTATAAGTTGTGAATCTCATATTTAAGGGTTTGCCTTTTGGCGGACATATTGCATTAATTTTAAACATGATCCCCTTCAGTATCTATATACTTTTGCCAGCGATCTTAAAGGGCCTTAATGCCACTTTTGAAGAAGTCATTTTCATAACCGTTCACAAATTCCTCCAATGCAGGTATGACGTCATCATCTGACCGAAAGTAGGTAGTAGTGAGATCAAGCGATTAATTCAAAACCACAATCTTAAATGGCAGCCATATCAATGACAGTATTGTGAACAGGGATATTGGTAGAACAACACACCTTCGCTGAGTTTTCAATGGCGCTTGAGTTTAATATTTTCTCTTAAATACCTAAAAGGTGATGCATAATGTGTGCCATTGATTGTAAACGGAGGCCATATTTTTCAGCTGATGGAACAGTCTTTGCCTTCTTTGGCGGGAATGTTTGGCCTTTGGGGTGGAATACAGAACCCACGTTTCATCCATAGTCACAAATCCCTGCAGAAAGTTAGCAGGATCTGCTTCTTAAGGTTCAGATTAGCACGCGACAAAGGCCGTCTTGTGTGCTTCTGATCATCTGTTTAGTCTTGGTACACAACGGGCTCAGAGTTTTCCCATTACAAGATATTCCTAAGAATTGAATGTACTCTTTTCTGCGAAGTCACAACAGTACTGGCTATATATCTCTCTGTAACTCGCCTGTCAGGCAAAAAGTATGGACATTATTGACCTTTTCGGGGGTTGCAACAGTGACAGACCTTCCAGGACGGGCGTCATCCCCAAGAGTCTGCCTGCCATGCTTGAATTCCTCCACCTGTTCACGGTAACACATGAAGGGGCATCAACACCTAGTGTTGCTACCATATCAGTATGGATATCCTGCGTCCTAGACCTTTCTTATGCAAATATTGAATCGCTGCTCTTTCAGTGACGTTGTCAATTTCGCAAAAATCACTTGCCTTGTTAACTTTGGAGTGCTATTTCTTCGACATAAACTGACCAAACGACACTAGTCTTCCGGTACATAGCCTTAAATAGGCAGGGAAAAGTAGGGCTTCAATTAAAAAGAACACACCGCTTAACGTTTTCAATACAAGGCTCACAACTTGTCAATCAGCCTTCGTAGCGACACATCTGTTTAAGTTGTCGTCATCATTGTGACGTCACATTGAATTGTACTTGACGGCCAAGGATGACTGACTGTAGTTGATCTAATACGTAGATAAGATTAACATATTTCCCTCGGCTACATAAGATCTGAATCTTTCGTTCCCCTCGTACCCAGGAGTTCAGTCAAATTGTACATAATCACTTTATGGAAAACACCAAAGATTCCCAACTCATTTTCTTTAACGAAGATTTTTTCAGGTCTATCATTCAATAAAGAATTAATTTCGTAAGATTTAAACTACAAACAAAACACAGTATATATCTTGACTTCGACGCCTTAACCACGTAATAAGTCAACGATCTACACATGACAATTTTGTAGTTGATTCTACAGAACAAGCATCACAAACTTAATCCAAGCGGCATTACATTTCCTGCTCGTAAAGAAACTTGGCTTATTGTTCAGTAACCAAGGAAACCTTGCATAGACATTTCCCAATATTTGAAACACGATATACTAAAGGCACAGTGGTCTAGTGGTAGAACGCTGGGCTCGTGACCGAAGGGTTGCAAATTCGAATCACGGTGTGCTGCATCTTTGAGCAAGATACTTTACTCCACTTGTTCCAGTCTACTCAGCTGTAAATTTGTATATGGTAAGGAAGTGCTTGTAGAATGCCAGCTGTGTGGGCCGATAAAGCAGCACTGGCTGTATGCTCCCCACGGAGTTAAGAAGATATTGGCCGGCTGCTCTAAAACCACGGATAATGATCGGTGAACCGCTTCGAGACAACTTACAAGGCTGCAATAAAACACTTAAATTATTATTCTGTATCACAATTTGATGAATACGAATTTAATAAAATAAAATCTTTTCAGTACAATGTTTTATCACTGGGCTTTCTGGTTACTCAGTCAAGCTATAATCCAAACTTCTTTATATCATTCTTATACTTCAGAAGCAAAACTGTACCTTCCTGATCTTGAAATCAGATTCTTTTAATGCAGCAACTTCCCTTGATGTTTAATTTCTATATAACCAACAGTGTCTTATGTCGCTGTCACTACCACCGACCTCGGAACAACATTGCTTGGAATCAACTATTAATTCAAAAACATTAAGCTTATATATTATATTGATCAACTAGCTATAATATTCAATGCATTGATATATAGTTATTTTATTAAAAAGAAATAACAGAATATAGTTATTTAGCTCACCTGGCCCGAAGGACCAAGTGAGCTTATGCGATCGTGGAATGTCAAATCTGTTAAAACATTTAAACAACTTCTTCTGATTAACCAAAAGACCTAGAAGAATGCTATTTGGATGAAACGTCCATTGAGTGAAGTCTGCCAATGTTTCAGAAAAAAGACTTTGACCCATATTCAAAGTCACAGGGGTCAAATCTGTTAAAACATTTAAACGACTTCTTCTGAAATACCAAAAGGCCAAGAAGCATGATACTTGATTGGTAGCTAACTTGGAGGAATCCAAACAAAGTTTGCGAATGGAAATGACCTTATCTTATTTTCAAGGTCACATGGGTAAAATATGTTAAATATTAACATGTTCTTCTGAATGTGTTACAGAAATACAATTAAAGCGACTTAGGGTTACACGTAAAAGAATTATAGCAAAGGACAACATTAACACAATGATTTATAGTAACTCTGAAAGGAGAACATTGATACATGTACTATGATTTGTGGTAATGGAGAACCCGATACTATGATTTGTAGTAAAGGAGAACATTGATACATGTACTATGATTTGTAGTAATGGAGAACCCGATACTATGATTTGTAGTAAAGGAGAACATTGATACATGTACTATGATTTGTAGTAATGGAGAACCGGATACTATGATTTGTAGTAAAGGAGAACATTGATACTATGATTTGTGGTAAAGGAGAACATTGATACTATGATTTGTGGTAATGGAGAACATTGATACTATGATTTGTAGTAATGGAGAACCGGATACTATGATTTATGGTAAAGGAGAACATTGATACTATGATTTGTGGTAAAGGAGAACATTGATACTATGATTTTGGCAAAAGAGAACATTGATACTATGATTTGTGGTAAAGGAGAACATTGTCACTATGATTTTGGCAAAAGAGAACATTGAGACTGTGATTTGTGGTAAAAGAGAACATTGTCACTATGATTTTGGCAAAAGAGAACATTGTTACTTTGATTTGTGGTAAAGGAGAAAATTGTTACTATGATTTGTAGCAAAAGAGAACATTGAGACTGTGATTTGTGGTAAAGGAGAACATTGCTACTATGATTTGTGATAAAGGGGAATGTTGATACAATTATATGTGATAAAGGAGAGCATTGATATTGATATTCTAGGTACAGTTCGGGACACATTGATATTGTTATTCTAGGTACAGTTCGGGAAACATTGATATTGTTATTCTACATGTAGGTACAGTTCGGGAGACATTAATATTGTTATTTTAGGTACAGTTCGGGAGACAGTGATATTGTTATTCTAGGTACAGTTCGGGAGACATTGATATTGTTATTCTAGGTACAGTTCGGGAGACATTGATATTGTTATTCTAGGTACAGTTCGGGATACATTGATATTGTTATTCTAGGTACAGTTCGGGACACATTGATATTGTTATTCTAGGTACAGTTCGGGAGACATTGATATTGTCATTCTAGGTACAGTTCGGGAGACATTGATATCGTTATTCTAGGTACAGTTCGGGAGACATTGATATTGTTATTCTAGGTACAGTTCGGGACACATTGATATTGTTATTCTAGGTACAGTTCGGGAGACATTGATATTGTTATTCTAGGTACAGTTCGGGACACATTGATATTGTTATTCTAGGTACAGTTCGGGAGACATTAATATTGTTATTCTAGGTACAGTTCGGGACACATTGATAATGTTATTCTAGGTACAGTTCGGGAGACATTGATATTGTTATTCTAGGTACAGTTCGGGAGACATTGATATTGTTATTCTAGGTACAGTTCGGGACACATTGATATTGTTTTTCTAGGTACAGTTCGGGAGACATTGATGTTGTTATTCTAGGTACAGTTCGGGAGACATTGATATTGTTATTCTAGGTACAGTTCGGGAGACATTGATATTGTTATTCTAGGTACAGTACGGGAGACAGTGATATTATTATTCTAGGTACAGTTCGGGAGACATTGATATTGTTATTCTGGGTACAGTTCGGCAGACATTGATATCGTTATTCTAGGTACAGTACGGGAGACATTGATATTATTATTCTAGGTACAGTTCGGGACACATTGATATTGTTATTCTAGGTACAGTTCGGGAGACATTGATATTATTATTCTAGGTACAGTTCGGCAGACATTGATATTGTTATTCTAGGTACAGTTCAGGAGACATTGATATCGTTATTCTAGGTACAGTTTGGGAGACACTGATATTGTTATTCTAGGTACAGTTCGGGAGACATTGATATTGTTATTCTAGGTACAGTACGGGAGACATTGATATTGTTATTCTAGGTACAGTTTGGGAGACACTGATATTGTTATTCTAGGTACAGTACGGGAGACATTGATATTGTTATTCCAGGTAAAGTTTGGGAGACACTGATATTGTTATTCTAGGTACAGTTCGGGAGACATTGATATTGTTAATCTAGGTACAGTTCGGGAGACATTGATATTGTTATTCTAGGTACAGTTCGGGAGACATTGATATTGTTATTCTAGGTACAGTTCGGGAGACATTGATATTGTTATTCTAGGTACAGTACGGGAGACATTGATATTGTTATTCTAGGTACAGTTCGGGAGACATTGATATTGTTATTCTAGGTACAGTTCGGGAGACATTGATATTGTTATTCTAGGTACAGTTCGGGAGACATTGATATTGTTATTCTAGGTACAGTACGGGAGACATTGATATTGTTATTCTAGGTACAGTTCGGGAGACATTGATATTGTTATTCTACATGTAGGTACAGTTCGGGAGACATTAATATTGTTATTTTAGGTACAGTTCGGGAGATATTGATATTGTTATTCTAGGTACAGTTCGGGAGATATTGATATTGTTATTCTAGGTACAGTTCGGGAGATATTGATATTGTTATTCTAGGTACAGTTCGGGAGACATTAATATTGTTATTCTAGGTACGGTTCGGGAGACATTGATATTGTTATTCTAGGTACAGTTCGGGAGACATTGATATTGTTATTCTAGGTACAGTACGGGAGACAGTGATATTATTATTCTAGGTACAGTTCGGGAGACATTAATATTGTTATTCTGGGTACAGTTCGGCAGACATTGATATCGTTATTCTAGGTACAGTACGGGAGACAGTGATATTATTATTCTAGGTACAGTTCGGGACACATTGATATTGTTATTCTAGGTACAGTTCGGGAGACATTGATATTGTTATTCTAGGTACAGTACGGGAGACAGTGATATTATTATTCTAGGTACAGTTCGGCAGACATTGATATTGTTATTCTAGGTACAGTTCAGGAGACATTGATATCGTTATTCTAGGTACAGTTTGGGAGACACTGATATTGTTATTCTAGGTACAGTTCGGGAGACATTGATATTGTTATTCTAGGTACAGTACGGGAGACATTGATATTGTTATTCTAGGTACAGTTTGGGAGACACTGATATTGTTATTCTAGGTACAGTACGGGAGACATTGATATTGTTATTCCAGGTACAGTTTGGGAGACACTGATATTGTTATTCTAGGTACAGTTCGGGAGACATTGATATTGTTAATCTAGGTACAGTTCGGGAGACATTGATATTGTTATTCTGGGTACAGTTCGGGACACATTGATATTGTTATTCTAGGTACAGTTCGGGAGACATTGATATTGTTATTCTAGGTACAGTTCGGGAGACATTGATATTATTATTCTAGGTACAGTTCGGGACACATTAATATTGTTATTCTAGGTACAGTACGGGAGACATTGATATTGTTATTCTAGGTACAGTTCGGGAGACATTGATATTGTTATTCTAGGTACAGTTCGGGAGACATTGATATTGTTATTCTAGGTACAGTTCGGGAGACATTGATATTGTTATTCTAGGTACAGTTCGGGAGACATTGATATTGTTATTCTAGGTACAGTACGGGAGACATTGATATTGTTATTCTAGGTACAGTTCGGGAGACATTGATATTGTTATTCTAGGTACAGTTCGGGAGACATTGATATTGTTATTCTAGGTACAGTTCGGGAGACATTGATATTGTTATTCTAGGTACAGTACGGGAGACATTGATATTGTTATTCTAGGTACAGTTCGGGAGACATTGATATTGTTATTCTACATGTAGGTACAGTTCGGGAGACATTAATATTGTTATTTTAGGTACAGTTCGGGAGATATTGATATTGTTATTCTAGGTACAGTTCGGGAGATATTGATATTGTTATTCTAGGTACAGTTCGGGAGATATTGATATTGTTATTCTAGGTACAGTTCGGGAGACATTGATATTGTTATTCTAGGTACGGTTCGGGAGACATTGATATTGTTATTCTAGGTACAGTTCGGGAGACATTGATATTGTTATTCTAGGTACAGTACGGGAGACAGTGATATTATTATTCTAGGTACAGTTCGGGAGACATTGATATTGTTATTCTGGGTACAGTTCGGCAGACATTGATATCGTTATTCTAGGTACAGTACGGGAGACAGTGATATTATTATTCTAGGTACAGTTCGGGACACATTGATATTGTTATTCTAGGTACAGTTCGGGAGACATTGATATTGTTATTCTAGGTACAGTACGGGAGACAGTGATATTATTATTCTAGGTACAGTTCGGCAGACATTGATATTGTTATTCTAGGTACAGTTCAGGAGACATTGATATCGTTATTCTAGGTACAGTTCGGGAGACATTGATATTGTTATTCTAGGTACAGTTCGGGAGACATTGATATTGTTATTCTAGGTACAGTACGGGAGACATTGATATTGTTATTCTAGGTACAGTTCGGGAGACATTGATATTGTTATTCTAGGTACAGTTCGGGAGACATTGATATTGTTATTCTAGGTACAGTACGGGAGACATTGATATTGTTATTCTAGGTACAGTTCGGGAGACATTGATATTGTTATTCTAGGTACAGTTCGGGAGACATTGATATTGTTATTCTAGGTACAGTTCGGGAGACATTGATATTGTTATTCTAGGTACAGTACGGGAGACATTGATATTGTTATTCTAGGTACAGTTCGGGAGACATTGATATTGGTATTCTACATGTAGGTACAGTTCGGGAGACATTAATATTGTTATTTTAGGTACAGTTCGGGAGATATTGATATTGTTATTCTAGGTACAGTTCGGGAGATATTGATATTGTTATTCTAGGTACAGTTCGGGAGATATTGATATTGTTATTCTAGGTACAGTTCGGGAGACATTGATATTGTTATTCTAGGTACGGTTCGGGAGACATTGATATTGTTATTCTAGGTACAGTTCGGGAGACATTGATATTGTTATTCTAGGTACAGTACGGGAGACAGTGATATTATTATTCTAGGTACAGTTCGGGAGACATTGATATTGTTATTCTGGGTACAGTTCGGCAGACATTGATATCGTTATTCTAGGTACAGTACGGGAGACAGTGATATTATTATTCTAGGTACAGTTCGGGACACATTGATATTGTTATTCTAGGTACAGTTCGGGAGACATTGATATTGTTATTCTAGGTACAGTTCGGGAGACATTGATATTGTTATTCTAGGTACAGTTCAGGAGACATTGATATCGTTATTCTAGGTACAGTTCGGGAGACAGTGATATTATTATTCTAGGTACAGTTCGGCAGACATTGATATTGTTATTCTAGGTACAGTTCAGGAGACATTGATATCGTTATTCTAGGTACAGTTCGGGAGACATTGATATTGTTATTCTAGGTACAGTTCGGGAGACATTGATATTGTTATTCTAGGTACAGTACGGGAGACATTGATATTGTTATTCTAGGTACAGTTCGGGAGACATTGATATTGTTATTCTAGGTACAGTTCGGGAGACATTGATATTGTTATTCTAGGTACAGTACGGGAGACATTGATATTGTTATTCTAGGTACAGTTCGGGAGACATTGATATTGTTATTCTAGGTACAGTTCGGGAGACATTGATATTGTTATTCTAGGTACAGTTCGGGAGACATTGATATTGTTATTCTAGGTACAGTACGGGAGACATTGATATTGTTATTCTAGGTACAGTTCGGGAGACATTGATATTGTTATTCTACATGTAGGTACAGTTCGGGAGACATTGATAATGTTATTCTAGGTACAGTTCGGGAGACATTGATATTGTTATTCTAGGTACAGTTCGGGAGACATTGATATTGTTATTCTAGGTACAGTTCGGGACACATTGATATTGTTTTTCTAGGTACAGTTCGGGAGACATTGATGTTGTTATTCTAGGTACAGTTCGGGAGACATTGATATTGTTATTCTAGGTACAGTTCGGGAGACATTGATATTGTTATTCTAGGTACAGTACGGGAGACAGTGATATTATTATTCTAGGTACAGTTCGGGACACATTGATATTGTTATTCTAGGTACAGTTCGGGAGACATTGATATTGTTATTCTGGGTACAGTTCGGCAGACATTGATATCGTTATTCTAGGTACAGTACGGGAGACAGTGATATTATTATTCTAGGTACAGTTCGGGACACATTGATATTGTTATTCTAGGTACAGTTCGGGAGACATTGATATTATTATTCTAGGTACAGTTCGGCAGACATTGATATTGTTATTCTAGGTACAGTTCAGGAGACATTGATATCGTTATTCTAGGTACAGTTTGGGAGACACTGATATTGTTATTCTAGGTACAGTTCGGGAGACATTGATATTGTTATTCTAGGTACAGTACGGGAGACATTGATATTGTTATTCTAGGTACAGTTTGGGAGACACTGATATTGTTATTCTAGGTACAGTACGGGAGACATTGATATTGTTATTCCAGGTAAAGTTTGGGAGACACTGATATTGTTATTCTAGGTACAGTTCGGGAGACATTGATATTGTTAATCTAGGTACAGTTCGGGAGACATTGATATTGTTATTCTAGGTACAGTTCGGGAGACATTGATATTGTTATTCTAGGTACAGTACGGGAGACATTGATATTGTTATTCTAGGTACAGTTCGGGAGACATTGATATTGTTATTCTAGGTACAGTTCGGGAGACATTGATATTGTTATTCTAGGTACAGTACGGGAGACATTGATATTGTTATTCTAGGTACAGTTCGGGAGACATTGATATTGTTATTCTAGGTACAGTTCGGGAGACATTGATATTGTTATTCTAGGTACAGTTCGGGAGACATTGATATTGTTATTCTAGGTACAGTACGGGAGACATTGATATTGTTATTCTAGGTACAGTTCGGGAGACATTGATATTGTTATTCTACATGTAGGTACAGTTCGGGAGACATTAATATTGTTATTTTAGGTACAGTTCGGGAGATATTGATATTGTTATTCTAGGTACAGTTCGGGAGATATTGATATTGTTATTCTAGGTACAGTTCGGGAGATATTGATATTGTTATTCTAGGTACAGTTCGGGAGACATTGATATTGTTATTCTAGGTACGGTTCGGGAGACATTGATATTGTTATTCTAGGTACAGTTCGGGAGACATTGATATTGTTATTCTAGGTACAGTACGGGAGACAGTGATATTATTATTCTAGGTACAGTTCGGGAGACATTGATATTGTTATTCTGGGTACAGTTCGGCAGACATTGATATCGTTATTCTAGGTACAGTACGGGAGACAGTGATATTATTATTCTAGGTACAGTTCGGGACACATTGATATTGTTATTCTAGGTACAGTTCGGGAGACATTGATATTGTTATTCTAGGTACAGTACGGGAGACAGTGATATTATTATTCTAGGTACAGTTCGGCAGACATTGATATTGTTATTCTAGGTACAGTTCAGGAGACATTGATATTGTTATTCTAGGTACAGTTCAGGAGATATTGATATTGTTATTCTGGGTACAGTTCGGGAGACATTGATATTGTTATTCTAGGTACAGTTCGGGAGACATTGATATTGTTAATCTAGGTACAGTTCGGGAGACATTGATATTGTTATTCTGGGTACAGTTCGGGAGACACTGATATTGTTATTCTAGGTACAGTTCGGGAGACATTGATATTGTTAATCTAGGTACAGTTCGGGAGACATTGATATTGTTATTCTGGGTACAGTTCGGGAGACATTGATATTGTTATTCTAGGTACAGTTCGGGAGACATTGATATTGTTATTCTAGGTACAGTTCGGGACACATTGATATTGTTATTCTAGGTACAGTTCGGGACACATTGATATTGTTATTCTAGGTACAGTTCGGGAGACATTGATATTGTTATTCTAGGTACAGTTCGGGAGACATTGATATTATTATTCTAGGTACAGTTCGGGACACATTGATATTGTTATTCTAGGTACAGTTCGGGAGACATTGATATTGTTATTCTAGGTACAGTTCGGGAGACATTGATATTGTTATTCTAGGTACAGTTCGGGAGACATTGATATTGTTATTCTAGGTACAGTTCGGGAGACATTGATATTGTTATTCTAGGTACAGTTCGGGAGACATTGATATTGTTATTCTAGGTACAGTACGGGAGACATTGATATTGTTATTCTAGGTACAGTTCGGGAGACATTGATATTGTTATTCTAGGTACAGTTCGGGAGACATTGATATTGTTATTCTAGGTACAGTTCGGGAGACATTGATATTGTTATTCTAGGTACAGTACGGGAGACATTGATATTGTTATTCTGGGTACAGTTCGGCAGACATTGATATTGTTATTCTACATGTAGGTACAGTTCGGGAGACATTAATATTGTTATTTTAGGTACAGTTCGGGAGATATTGATATTGTTATTCTAGGTACAGTTCGGGAGATATTGATATTGTTATTCTAGGTACAGTTCGGGAGATATTGATATTGTTATTCTAGGTACAGTTCGGGAGACATTGATATTGTTATTCTAGGTACGGTTCGGGAGACATTGATATTGTTATTCTAGGTACAGTTCGGGAGACATTGATATTGTTATTCTAGGTACAGTACGGGAGACAGTGATATTATTATTCTAGGTACAGTTCGGGAGACATTGATATTGTTATTCTGGGTACAGTTCGGCAGACATTGATATCGTTATTCTAGGTACAGTACGGGAGACAGTGATATTATTATTCTAGGTACAGTTCGGGACACATTGATATTGTTATTCTAGGTACAGTTCGGGAGACATTGATATTGTTATTCTAGGTACAGTACGGGAGACAGTGATATTATTATTCTAGGTACAGTTCGGCAGACATTGATATTGTTATTCTAGGTACAGTTCAGGAGACATTGATATCGTTATTCTAGGTACAGTTCGGGAGACATTGATATTGTTATTCTAGGTACAGTTCGGGAGACATTGATATTGTTATTCTAGGTACAGTACGTGAGACATTGATATTGTTATTCTAGGTACAGTTCGGGAGACATTGATATTGTTATTCTAGGTACAGTTCGGGAGACATTGATATTGTTATTCTAGGTACAGTACGGGAGACATTGATATTGTTATTCTAGGTACAGTTCGGGAGACATTGATATTGTTATTCTAGGTACAGTTCGGGAGACATTGATATTGTTATTCTAGGTACAGTTCGGGAGACATTGATATTGTTATTCTAGGTACAGTACGGGAGACATTGATATTGTTATTCTAGGTACAGTTCGGGAGACATTGATATTGTTATTCTACATGTAGGTACAGTTCGGGAGACATTAATATTGTTATTTTAGGTACAGTTCGGGAGATATTGATATTGTTATTCTAGGTACAGTTCGGGAGATATTGATATTGTTATTCTAGGTACAGTTCGGGAGATATTGATATTGTTATTCTAGGTACAGTTCGGGAGACATTGATATTGTTATTCTAGGTACGGTTCGGGAGACATTGATATTGTTATTCTAGGTACAGTTCGGGAGACATTGATATTGTTATTCTAGGTACAGTACGGGAGACAGTGATATTATTATTCTAGGTACAGTTCGGGAGACATTGATATTGTTATTCTGGGTACAGTTCGGCAGACATTGATATCGTTATTCTAGGTACAGTACGGGAGACAGTGATATTATTATTCTAGGTACAGTTCGGGACACATTGATATTGTTATTCTAGGTACAGTTCGGGAGACATTGATATTGTTATTCTAGGTACAGTACGGGAGACAGTGATATTATTATTCTAGGTACAGTTCGGCAGACATTGATATTGTTATTCTAGGTACAGTTCAGGAGACATTGATATCGTTATTCTAGGTACAGTTTGGGAGACACTGATATTGTTATTCTAGGTACAGTTCGGGAGACATTGATATTGTTATTCTAGGTACAGTACGGGAGACATTGATATTGTTATTCTAGGTACAGTTTGGGAGACACTGATATTGTTATTCTAGGTACAGTACGGGAGACATTGATATTGTTATTCCAGGTACAGTTTGGGAGACACTGATATTGTTATTCTAGGTACAGTTCGGGAGACATTGATATTGTTAATCTAGGTACAGTTCGGGAGACATTGATATTGTTATTCTGGGTACAGTTCGGGACACATTGATATTGTTATTCTAGGTACAGTTCGGGAGACATTGATATTGTTATTCTAGGTACAGTTCGGGAGACATTGATATTATTATTCTAGGTACAGTTCGGGACACATTGATATTGTTATTCTAGGTACAGTACGGGAGACATTGATATTGTTATTCTAGGTACAGTTCGGGACACATTGATATTGTTATTCTAGGTACAGTTCGGGAGACATTGATATTGTTATTCTAGGTACAGTTCGGGAGACATTGATATTGTTATTCTAGGTACAGTTCGGGAGACATTGATATTGTTATTCTAGGTACAGTACGGGAGACATTGATATTGTTATTCTAGGTACAGTTCGGGAGACATTGATATTGTTATTCTAGGTACAGTTCGGGAGACATTGATATTGTTATTCTAGGTACAGTTCGGGAGACATTGATATTGTTATTCTAGGTACAGTACGGGAGACATTGATATTGTTATTCTAGGTACAGTTCGGGAGACATTGATATTGTTATTCTACATGTAGGTACAGTTCGGGAGACATTAATATTGTTATTTTAGGTACAGTTCGGGAGATATTGATATTGTTATTCTAGGTACAGTTCGGGAGATATTGATATTGTTATTCTAGGTACAGTTCGGGAGATATTGATATTGTTATTCTAGGTACAGTTCGGGAGACATTGATATTGTTATTCTAGGTACGGTTCGGGAGACATTGATATTGTTATTCTAGGTACAGTTCGGGAGACATTGATATTGTTATTCTAGGTACAGTACGGGAGACAGTGATATTATTATTCTAGGTACAGTTCGGGAGACATTGATATTGTTATTCTGGGTACAGTTCGGCAGACATTGATATCGTTATTCTAGGTACAGTACGGGAGACAGTGATATTATTATTCTAGGTACAGTTCGGGACACATTGATATTGTTATTCTAGGTACAGTTCGGGAGACATTGATATTGTTATTCTAGGTACAGTACGGGAGACAGTGATATTATTATTCTAGGTACAGTTCGGCAGACATTGATATTGTTATTCTAGGTACAGTTCAGGAGACATTGATATCGTTATTCTAGGTACAGTTTGGGAGACACTGATATTGTTATTCTAGGTACAGTTCGGGAGACATTGATATTGTTATTCTAGGTACAGTACGGGAGACATTGATATTGTTATTCTAGGTACAGTTTGGGAGACACTGATATTGTTATTCTAGGTACAGTACGGGAGACATTGATATTGTTATTCCAGGTACAGTTTGGGAGACACTGATATTGTTATTCTAGGTACAGTTCGGGAGACATTGATATTGTTAATCTAGGTACAGTTCGGGAGACATTGATATTGTTATTCTGGGTACAGTTCGGGACACATTGATATTGTTATTCTAGGTACAGTTCGGGAGACATTGATATTGTTATTCTAGGTACAGTTCGGGAGACATTGATATTATTATTCTAGGTACAGTTCGGGACACATTGATATTGTTATTCTAGGTACAGTACGGGAGACATTGATATTGTTATTCTAGGTACAGTTCGGGAGACATTGATATTGTTATTCTAGGTACAGTTCGGGAGACATTGATATTGTTATTCTAGGTACAGTTCGGGAGACATTGATATTGTTATTCTAGGTACAGTTCGGGAGACATTGATATTATTATTCTAGGTACAGTTCTGGACACATTGATATTGTTATACTAGGTACAGTTCGGGAGACATTGATATTGTTATTCTAGGTACAGTACGGGAGACATTGATATTGTTATTCTAGGTACAGTTCGGGACACATTGATATTGTTATTCTAGGTACAGTACGGGAGATATTGATATTGTTATTCTACATGTAGGTACAGTTCGGGAGACATTAATATTGTTATTCTAGGTACAGTTCGGGAGATATTGATATTGTTATTCTAGGTACAGTTCGGGAGATATTGATATTGTTATTCTAGGTACAGTTCGGGAGATATTGATATTGTTATTCTAGGTACAGTTCGGGAGACATTGATATTGTTATTCTAGGTACAGTTCGGGAGACATTGATGTTGTTATTCTAGGTACAGTTCGGGATACATTGATATTCTTATTCTGGGTACAGTTCGGGAGACATTGATATTGTTATTCTAGGTACAGTACGGGAGACAGTGATATTATTATTCTAGGTACAGTTCGGGAGACATTGATATTGTTATTCTGGGTACAGTTCGGCAGACATTGATATCGTTATTCTAGGTACAGTACGGGAGACAGTGATATTATTATTCTAGGTACAGTTCGGGACACATTGATATTGTTATTCTAGGTACAGTTCGGGAGACATTGATATTGTTATTCTAGGTACAGTACGGGAGACAGTGATATTATTATTCTAGGTACAGTTCGGCAGACATTGATATTGTTATTCTAGGTACAGTTCAGGAGACATTGATATCGTTATTCTAGGTACAGTTCGGGAGACATTGATATTGTTATTCTAGGTACAGTTCGGGAGACATTGATATTGTTATTCTAGGTACAGTACGGGAGACATTGATATTGTTATTCTAGGTACAGTTCGGGAGACATTGATATTGTTATTCTAGGTACAGTTCGGGAGACATTGATATTGTTATTCTAGGTACAGTACGGGAGACATTGATATTGTTATTCTAGGTACAGTTCGGGAGACATTGATATTGTTATTCTAGGTACAGTTCGGGAGACATTGATATTGTTATTCTAGGTACAGTTCGGGAGACATTGATATTGTTATTCTAGGTACAGTACGGGAGACATTGATATTGTTATTCTAGGTACAGTTCGGGAGACATTGATATTGTTATTCTACATGTAGGTACAGTTCGGGAGACATTAATATTGTTATTTTAGGTACAGTTCGGGAGATATTGATATTGTTATTCTAGGTACAGTTCGGGAGATATTGATATTGTTATTCTAGGTACAGTTCGGGAGATATTGATATTGTTATTCTAGGTACAGTTCGGGAGACATTGATATTGTTATTCTAGGTACGGTTCGGGAGACATTGATATTGTTATTCTAGGTACAGTTCGGGAGACATTGATATTGTTATTCTAGGTACAGTACGGGAGACAGTGATATTATTATTCTAGGTACAGTTCGGGAGACATTGATATTGTTATTCTGGGTACAGTTCGGCAGACATTTATATCGTTATTCTAGGTACAGTACGGGAGACAGTGATATTATTATTCTAGGTACAGTTCGGGACACATTGATATTGTTATTCTAGGTACAGTTCGGGAGACATTGATATTGTTATTCTAGGTACAGTACGGGAGACAGTGATATTATTATTCTAGGTACAGTTCGGCAGACATTGATATTGTTATTCTAGGTACAGTTCAGGAGACATTGATATCGTTATTCTAGGTACAGTTTGGGAGACACTGATATTGTTATTCTAGGTACAGTTCGGGAGACATTGATATTGTTATTCTAGGTACAGTACGGGAGACATTGATATTGTTATTCTAGGTACAGTTTGGGAGACACTGATATTGTTATTCTAGGTACAGTACGGGAGACATTGATATTGTTATTCCAGGTACAGTTTGGGAGACACTGATATTGTTATTCTAGGTACAGTTCGGGAGACATTGATATTGTTAATCTAGGTACAGTTCGGGAGACATTGATATTGTTATTCTGGGTACAGTTCGGGACACATTGATATTGTTATTCTAGGTACAGTTCGGGAGACATTGATATTGTTATTCTAGGTACAGTTCGGGAGACATTGATATTATTATTCTAGGTACAGTTCGGGACACATTGATATTGTTATTCTAGGTACAGTACGGGAGACATTGATATTGTTATTCTAGGTACAGTTCGGGAGACATTGATATTGTTATTCTAGGTACAGTTCGGGAGACATTGATATTGTTATTCTAGGTACAGTTCGGGAGACATTGATATTGTTATTCTAGGTACAGTTCGGGAGACATTGATATTGTTATTCTAGGTACAGTACGGGAGACATTGATATTGTTATTCTAGGTACAGTTCGGGAGACATTGATATTGTTATTCTAGGTACAGTTCGGGAGACATTGATATTGTTATTCTAGGTACAGTACGGGAGACAGTGATATTATTATTCTAGGTACAGTTCGGCAGACATTGATATTGTTATTCTAGGTACAGTTCAGGAGACATTGATATCGTTATTCTAGGTACAGTTTGGGAGACACTGATATTGTTATTCTAGGTACAGTTCGGGAGACATTGATATTGTTATTCTAGGTACAGTACGGGAGACATTGATATTGTTATTCTAGGTACAGTTTGGGAGACACTGATATTGTTATTCTAGGTACAGTACGGGAGACATTGATATTGTTATTCCAGGTACAGTTTGGGAGACACTGATATTGTTATTCTAGGTACAGTTCGGGAGACATTGATATTGTTAATCTAGGTACAGTTCGGGAGACATTGATATTGTTATTCTGGGTACAGTTCGGGACACATTGATATTGTTATTCTAGGTACAGTTCGGGAGACATTGATATTGTTATTCTAGGTACAGTTCGGGAGACATTGATATTATTATTCTAGGTACAGTTCGGGACACATTGATATTGTTATTCTAGGTACAGTACGGGAGACATTGATATTGTTATTCTAGGTACAGTTCGGGAGACATTGATATTGTTATTCTAGGTACAGTTCGGGAGACATTGATATTGTTATTCTAGGTACAGTTCGGGAGACATTGATATTGTTATTCTAGGTACAGTTCGGGAGACATTGATATTGTTATTCTAGGTACAGTACGGGAGACATTGATATTGTTATTCTAGGTACAGTTCGGGAGACATTGATATTGTTATTCTAGGTACAGTTCGGGAGACATTGATATTGTTATTCTAGGTACAGTTCGGGAGACATTGATATTGTTATTCTAGGTACAGTACGGGAGACATTGATATTGTTATTCTAGGTACAGTTCGGGAGACATTGATATTGTTATTCTACATGTAGGTACAGTTCGGGAGACATTGATATTGTTATTCTGGGTACAGTTCGGGACACATTGATATTGTTATTCTAGGTACAGTTCGGGAGACATTGATATTGTTATTCTAGGTACAGTTCGGGAGACATTGATATTATTATTCTAGGTACAGTTCGGGACACATTGATATTGTTATTCTAGGTACAGTACGGGAGACATTGATATTGTTATTCTAGGTACAGTTCGGGAGACATTGATATTGTTATTCTAGGTACAGTTCGGGAGACATTGATATTGTTATTCTAGGTACAGTTCGGGAGACATTGATATTGTTATTCTAGGTACAGTTCGGGAGACATTGATATTATTATTCTAGGTACAGTTCTGGACACATTGATATTGTTATACTAGGTACAGTTCGGGAGACATTGATATTGTTATTCTAGGTACAGTACGGGAGACATTGATATTGTTATTCTAGGTACAGTTCGGGACACATTGATATTGTTATTCTAGGTACAGTTCGGGAGACATTGATATTGTTATTCTACATGTAGGTACAGTTCGGGAGACATTAATATTGTTATTCTAGGTACAGTTCGGGAGATATTGATATTGTTATTCTAGGTACAGTTCGGGAGATATTGATATTGTTATTCTAGGTACAGTTCGGGAGATATTGATATTGTTATTCTAGGTACAGTTCGGGAGACATTGATATTGTTATTCTAGGTACAGTTCGGGAGACATTGATGTTGTTATTCTAGGTACAGTTCGGGATACATTGATATTCTTATTCTGGGTACAGTTCGGGAGACATTGATATTGTTATTCTAGGTACAGTTCGGGAGACATTGATATTGTTATTCTAGGTACAGTTCGGGAGACATTGATATTGTTATTCTAGGTACAGTTCGGGATATATTGATGTTGTTATTCTAGGTTTAGTACGGGAGACATTGATGTTGTTATTCTAGGTACAGTTCGGGACACATTGATATTGTTATTCTAGGTACAGTTCGGGAGACATTAAAATTGTTATTCTAGGTACAGTTCGGGAGACATTGATATTGTTATTCTAGGTACAGTTCGGGAGACATTGATATTGTTATTCTAGGTACAGTTCGGGATACATTGATATTGTTATTCTAGGTACAGTTCGGGACACATTGATATTGTTATTCTAGGTACAATTCGGGAGACATTGATATTGTTATTCTAGGTACAGTTCGGGAGACATTGATATTGTTATTCTAGGTACAGTACGGGAGACAGTGATATTATTATTCTAGGTACAGTTCGGGAGACATTGATATTGTTATTCTGGGTACAGTTCGGGACACATTGATATTGTTATTCTAGGTACAGTTCGGGACACATTGATATTGTTATTCTAGGTACAGTTCGGGAGACATTGATGTTGTTATTCTAGGTACAGTTCGGGACACATTGATGTTGTTATTCTAGGTACAGTTCGGGATACATTGATATTGTTATTCTAGGTACAGTTCGGGACACATTGATATTGTTATTCTAGGTACAGTTCGGGAGACATTGATGTTGTTATTCTAGGTACAGTTCGGGAGACATTGATATTGTTATTCTAGGTACAGTACGGGAGACAGTGATATTATTATTCTAGGTACAGTTCGGGAGACATTGATATTGTTATTCTAGGTACAGTTCGGGACACATTGATATTGTTATTCTAGGTACAGTTCGGGACACATTGATATTGTTATTCTAGGTACAGTTCGGGAGACATTGATATTGTTATTCTAGGTACAGTTCGGGAGACATTGATATTGTTATTCTAGGTACAGTTCGGGAGACATTGATATTGTTATTCTAGGTACAGTTCGGGAGACATTGATATTGTTATTCTAGGTACAGTACGGGAGACATTGATATTGTTATTCTAGGTACAGTTCGGGAGACATTGATATTGTTATTCTAGGTACAGTTCGGGAGACATTGATATTGTTATTCTAGGTACAGTACGGGAGACAGTGATATTATTATTCTAGGTACAGTTCGGCAGACATTGATATTGTTATTCTAGGTACAGTTCAGGAGACATTGATATCGTTATTCTAGGTACAGTTTGGGAGACACTGATATTGTTATTCTAGGTACAGTTCGGGAGACATTGATATTGTTATTCTAGGTACAGTACGGGAGACATTGATATTGTTATTCTAGGTACAGTTTGGGAGACACTGATATTGTTATTCTAGGTACAGTACGGGAGACATTGATATTGTTATTCCAGGTACAGTTTGGGAGACACTGATATTGTTATTCTAGGTACAGTTCGGGAGACATTGATATTGTTAATCTAGGTACAGTTCGGGAGACATTGATATTGTTATTCTGGGTACAGTTCGGGACACATTGATATTGTTATTCTAGGTACAGTTCGGGAGACATTGATATTGTTATTCTAGGTACAGTTCGGGAGACATTGATATTATTATTCTAGGTACAGTTCGGGACACATTGATATTGTTATTCTAGGTACAGTACGAGAGACATTGATATTGTTATTCTAGGTACAGTTCGGGAGACATTGATATTGTTATTCTAGGTACAGTTCGGGAGACATTGATATTGTTATTCTAGGTACAGTTCGGGAGACATTGATATTGTTATTCTAGGTACAGTTCGGGAGACATTGATATTGTTATTCTAGGTACAGTACGGGAGACATTGATATTGTTATTCTAGGTACAGTTCGGGAGACATTGATATTGTTATTCTAGGTACAGTTCGGGAGACATTGATATTGTTATTCTAGGTACAGTTCGGGAGACATTGATATTGTTATTCTAGGTACAGTACGGGAGACATTGATATTGTTATTCTAGGTACAGTTCGGGAGACATTGATATTGTTATTCTACATGTAGGTACAGTTCGGGAGACATTGATATTGTTATTCTGGGTACAGTTCGGGACACATTGATATTGTTATTCTAGGTACAGTTCGGGAGACATTGATATTGTTATTCTAGGTACAGTTCGGGAGACATTGATATTATTATTCTAGGTACAGTTCGGGACACATTGATATTGTTATTCTAGGTACAGTACGGGAGACATTGATATTGTTATTCTAGGTACAGTTCGGGAGACATTGATATTGTTATTCTAGGTACAGTTCGGGAGACATTGATATTGTTATTCTAGGTACAGTTCGGGAGACATTGATATTGTTATTCTAGGTACAGTTCGGGAGACATTGATATTATTATTCTAGGTACAGTTCTGGACACATTGATATTGTTATACTAGGTACAGTTCGGGAGACATTGATATTGTTATTCTAGGTACAGTACGGGAGACATTGATATTGTTATTCTAGGTACAGTTCGGGACACATTGATATTGTTATTCTAGGTACAGTTCGGGAGACATTGATATTGTTATTCTACATGTAGGTACAGTTCGGGAGACATTAATATTGTTATTCTAGGTACAGTTCGGGAGATATTGATATTGTTATTCTAGGTACAGTTCGGGAGATATTGATATTGTTATTCTAGGTACAGTTCGGGAGATATTGATATTGTTATTCTAGGTACAGTTCGGGAGACATTGATATTGTTATTCTAGGTACAGTTCGGGAGACATTGATGTTGTTATTCTAGGTACAGTTCGGGATACATTGATATTCTTATTCTGGGTACAGTTCGGGAGACATTGATATTGTTATTCTAGGTACAGTTCGGGAGACATTGATATTGTTATTCTAGGTACAGTTCGGGAGACATTGATATTGTTATTCTAGGTACAGTTCGGGATATATTGATGTTGTTATTCTAGGTTTAGTACGGGAGACATTGATGTTGTTATTCTAGGTACAGTTCGGGACACATTGATATTGTTATTCTAGGTACAGTTCGGGAGACATTAAAATTGTTATTCTAGGTACAGTTCGGGAGACATTGATATTGTTATTCTAGGTACAGTTCGGGAGACATTGATATTGTTATTCTAGGTACAGTTCGGGATACATTGATATTGTTATTCTAGGTACAGTTCGGGACACATTGATATTGTTATTCTAGGTACAATTCGGGAGACATTGATATTGTTATTCTAGGTACAGTTCGGGAGACATTGATATTGTTATTCTAGGTACAGTACGGGAGACAGTGATATTATTATTCTAGGTACAGTTCGGGAGACATTGATATTGTTATTCTGGGTACAGTTCGGGACACATTGATATTGTTATTCTAGGTACAGTTCGGGACACATTGATATTGTTATTCTAGGTACAGTTCGGGAGACATTGATGTTGTTATTCTAGGTACAGTTCGGGACACATTGATGTTGTTATTCTAGGTACAGTTCGGGATACATTGATATTGTTATTCTAGGTACAGTTCGGGACACATTGATATTGTTATTCTAGGTACAGTTCGGGAGACATTGATGTTGTTATTCTAGGTACAGTTCGGGAGACATTGATATTGTTATTCTAGGTACAGTACGGGAGACAGTGATATTATTATTCTAGGTACAGTTCGGGAGACATTGATATTGTTATTCTAGGTACAGTTCGGGACACATTGATATTGTTATTCTAGGTACAGTTCGGGACACATTGATATTGTTATTCTAGGTACAGTTCGGGAGACATTGATGTTGTTATTCTAGGTACAGTTCGGGACACATTGATATTGTTATTCTAGGTACAGTTCGGGAGACATTGATATTGTTATTCTAGGTACAGTTCGGGAGACATTGATATTGTTATTCTAGGTACAGTTCGGGAGACATTGATGTTGTTATTCTAGGTACAGTTCGCGAGACATTGATATTATTATTCTAGGTACAGTTCGGGAGACATTGATATTGTTATTCTAGGTACAGTTCGGGAGACATTGATATTGTTATTCTAGGTACAGTTCGGGACACATTGATATTGTTATTCTAGGTACAGTTCGGGAGACATTGATATTGTTATTCTAGGTACAGTACGGGAGACATTGATATTGTTATTCTAGGTACAGTTCGGGAGACATTGATATTGTTATTCTAGGTACAGTTCGGGAGACATTGATATTGTTATTCTAGGTACAGTACGGGAGACATTGATATTGTTATTCTGGGTACAGTTCAGGATACATTGATATTGTTATTCTGGGTACAGTTCGGGAGACATTGATAGCATATTGTTAATGTAAACAACGTCAAAAAAGTGGTTTTGTGAAAAGTTGTGGAACTGTAATTCCTGGTGCATGTAAGTCAAAAACTGCTGTATGGGGTCCAGAAATCTAAATGAAAGAAACCAAAACAAAAAGCAATGTTATGTTTGACGGAGAATTTCGATAAAAATTGTGAAATTGAAATAAAGATTTGGTATATTATGGTAAGTGATATACCGAAACAGAGTACTTAAGTGTAGAATGGAAAAATTAAAATTTTATTTATGGTAAGAAAAAAGTTTGGATAGATTGTATGACGGTGAATTCGTGTTACTACAACTTTCTACTTTTTTTTTCAAGTTGACTGATATTTAACCATTTTTATAGCTGATAAATTGGATTCGTTTCGATTGACCTTGATATTTAACGTCGCTGACTTAGATTGACGGACTTGGATACAGGGGACCAACACTATTAAGGTTGTCGTTGAGTCAGCCATTGTTTTTCATTGACACTTATTGATGACTAAGGAGTATATTCTTACGGAGATAAATATTTAAATGGCTGGTAACCCTGATAGACAGTTTCCATGGAGACTAGCGCTGACCTTGGATACGTGTCAGTTTTCTCTTAAGGAATCATGACACTATAAAAGCCCACATTTTTTCGGGTTTAAATCCATTCCAGGTCTAGTGCCAGACGATAAATGTTCGTTCGCTTCCGAGATCATCTCCTTCCTGTAGTGATGTTATACGCATGCTTCGGCACGTGAATCCTTTATGTAAATTGTTTTCTCGTTTTTAGTTCTGAATTAGCATCAGTCAAGGTGCAACAAGCGAGATTTTGTTATTATTGAAGAAAGAAAATATAACTGACGGTTGGGGTGACGATGAAAGTCTAGACTTTTCCAGCGTATCAGAGGTATATACAGAAACAACAGCACAATATACTGGCGGATTTCATGTCTCGTTTTTCACAGTTGCGATCTTTGCGCTTCTCTTTTTTACTGTAGACAATACCATTAGGGATGGATATACTATCAATGTGTGTCCCGCTTTCGGCGATAAATTCTCTACTTAGCAGCCGTGCCGATACATGCAGGGTATACGCTGATCGTCTGTTTACCAGTTACAGTCCTCGGTATAAACCTTACTTCGCCTTCCTGTCTGCTTAACGACAATACAGTTTTATTCGAAGCCACTTTGACGGGAAGTGATGTACTTTGATGTTTATTGACAATCATTTCTGCAGTTTTTCTTGAGAAATTTGTCAATTTTCTTCGTATACCCCGAGAAGCTGTGTCTAGCTATACCGAGATGAGCGGCTGTCTCCTGTGACAATAATGTGGCGTGTTTTGATTGGCTGCTCCGCTGTTGTTACCTTGGTTTTGCTAGAGATCCCGTGTTGCTGGGTGTAAGTGTATCATATATATATATATGTACATTTCTCCTGGCTGTCTCGCAAACTGATGACGTCACGTGCTTGAATGTCAAGTCCAAGAATAGGACGCGGCTATGTACAGTATATATTCCCGTGATAAAAATTTACATGCCGATTATACCTCGATAACGCGAGCTGACATTCGTACTAGACAGTGCTTTAGGTAGGTCGTGGGCAGGTTGTATCCGATTGGTATGAGGTCCTAACGCGTCACATAACGGGAGATTTAGCCTCGAACCCACAAATAGAAACGTTAACACATAAACAATCTCCGCATTTCTCACTATAACTACATACAGTATATCCTTAAATGCGTTTTGTTTAGGTAAGAGCTATGGGATGACTCTTTATAGATTTTAATGTTAAGTCGGAATCAAACATTGCAGAACAACATCATATAGTGTTTTTATCGTGCACACACGTAATATCATTTCACACTTAATATCATAACACACGTAATATCATTTCACACTTAATATTATTTATCACGTAATATCATAACACACGTAATATCATTTCACACGTAATATTATTTCACACATAATATTAGTTCACACGTAATATCAATTCACACGTAATATTATTTATCACGTTATATCATTTCTCACGTAATGTTATTAAATAATTATAAGAAGGTTGATTCCATGGTGCGGTTCAGAAATGATTGCTTGGTAAGTATAAGACAGCGGCATTAACAGGAAAGAGCTTTGGCAACTAGACATTAGTTTTATTAAGTTGCACCATACGTTATGTATTGCTGCCTTTAAAATATTCCATAAAATGTGTTAACTTTAAGACAAAGTTTATCAATATGTCAGTTTTCACTCCACACTACCTATTTTTCCATTGCTCCCCATTAACATGTTCGCCTGGTTTCAGTGACTAGATCTAAAGGTTGGGTCTCCTACTCTCCGTACACGTCAACTCTATTTCGGAACGCATTACAATTAAAAGTGCAATACCATTACTCCGCGACCGAACCGAAAAGTTCGAATATGTGATGTACATATGTCAATATGCTGCATTCTGTTCGGCATGCCTAACGTAGAACGATACGATTGGTGTGTTTGCTTCTCTCTAACCCAAATAATCAAGGACATATTTATATTTATAACTTTCTCCCGATATGAAATCATGCATTTTTCTTATAAACTTGAAAATATCTGAGATGCTCAAAGTACATTGTCAGACGCACCGATCTGTTATAAACGAAACAAAATGGCCTTGTTTACACCCTCGCACAGAATATAGACGTACGTAAACGTCACCACACCGGAATGAGGCACGCAACTTACAACTACATCTTAAAAACGACGAAATCCCTCTGAACCATTTCCTTGTGTTCCGATGTTGGCATAGAAAACGTATCTCGCACTCGATAGATTGCCAAAACCACTTACTTCCGGTGATGTATAGGCGCAATACTTACATGTACTTCCGGTGATGGATAGCCACAATACTTACATGTACTTCCGGTGAGATACTAATGTGCTACCCGTTGCTAAGAATGATAGACACGTCGACATCATTGACGACACGTTGGCTCAGATGCGTCATTAAGGAAAGGATTCTTGGACATAACTGACGAGTGTATGTCTATAGATGTGCCTTTGTATCTCACGTAATGTAAGATCGTGTTTGCTGTTTCAGTTAATTCCTGTTTACTTTTTACATAAAAATACGTTTTTATATTACAAGTATACACACATCCATGTATGTCGACGGCCGATAAACTTAAAACACTCGGGCCATTTCTAAAACTCTATTTCACATATGATACAGAACTATCTGAACGCTTTCCAACTGCATTTCTGTAAATGTTCATTTCAACTTTTTATTATAATATTTTGAATTAAAGGGATTCGGAAATACTGTTATCATTTACATGAACCTCTCCTGAAAAATTAACACGAGTGTCATGAAGATTAAATAAGAACATTTTCCTAGAATTTGGTTCGTTTAGACTCCGTTTTAAAAGGTGCATTACCTTACTAATTAGATTGTAAGGTTGCTAGACAAGGCATTTGGTGATGTGATACATAGTGCCGTTGATGGTCACTCAAACATCATGCTTCCCCGGGATAGGTGCTTAATGCAATTTAAAAGGTACCGTGTGTGAGTTTAAATCTGCTGAATCCTTTGCAACAATTAGGACATATTCTGTACTTTATATCAATATATTTGTTGTACCTTATTTGGCACTTCCTTACTTTCGGCGTTAGTGTTTGGCGTTCGCTCAAGCGATGAAGGTTATGGCTCTATCCCTTGACCTTATACATTCAGCATTGATTGGCTGTAGGTACGTACAAGGTTGGTAAACCTGTGTCGGTATAACGTTTCTAGGTCAAGTTAGTGCCTTTCTAGCGGTGCGTATAAGGTTGGTAAACCCGTGTCGGTATAATGTTTCTGGGTCAAGTAAGTGCCTTTCTAGCGGTACGTACAAGGTTGGTAAACCCGTGTCGGTATAATGTTTCTAAGTCAAGTAAGTGCCTTTCTAGCGGTACTTACAAGGTTGGTAAACCTGTGTCGGTATAACGTTTCTAGGTCAAGTAAGTGCCTTTCTAGCGGTACGTACAAGGTTGGTAAACCCGTGTCGGTATAATGTTTCTAAGGCAAGTAAGTGCCTTTTTAGCGGTACGTACAATGTTGGTAAACCCGTGTCGGTATAACGTTTCAAGGTCAAGTTAGTGCCTTTCTAGCGGTACGTACAATGTTGGTTAACCCGTGTCGGTATAACGTTTCTAGGTCAAGTTAGTGCCTTTTTAGCGGTACGTACAAGGTTGATAAACTCGTGTCGGTATATTGTTTCTAGGTCAAGTAAGTGCCTTTCTAGCGATACGTACAAAGTTGGTAAACCCGCGTCGGTATAATGCTTTTATGTCAAGTTAGTGCCTTTCTAGCGGTACGTACATGGTTGGTAAACCCGTGTCGGTATAACGTTTCTAGGTCAAGTAAGTGCCTTTCTAGCAGTACGTACAAAGTTGGTAATCCTGTGTCGGTATAACGTTTCTGGGTCAAGTTATATAATTAGTGCCTTTCTCGCGGTGCGTACATGGTTGGTTAACCCGTGTCGGTATAACGTTTCTAGGTCAAGTAAGTGCCTTTCTAGCGGTACGTACAAGGTTGGTTAACCCGTGTCGGTATAACGTTTCTGGGTCAAGTTATATAATTAGTGCCTTTCTAGCGGTGCGTACATGGTTGGTAAACCCGTGTCGGTATAACGTTTCTAGGTCAAGTAAGTGCCTTTCTAGCGGTACGTACAAAGTTGGTAAACCCGCGTCGGTATAATGTTTTAATGTCAAGTTAGTGCCCTTCTAGCGGTACGTACAAGGTTGGTAAACCCGTGTCGGTATAACGTTTCTAGGTCAAGTTAGTGCCTTTCTAGCGGTACGTACAAGGTTGGTAAACCCGCGTCGGTATAATATTTTTATGTCAAGTTAGTGCCCTTCTAGCGGTACGTACAAGGTTGGTTAACCCGTGTCGGTATAACGTTTCTGGGTCAAGTTATATAATTAGTGCCTTTCTAGCGGTGCGTACATGGTTGGTAAACCCGTGTCGGTATAACGTTTCTAGGTCAAGTAAGTGCCTTTCTAGCGGTACGTACAAGGTTGGTTAACCCGTGTCGGTATAACGTTTCTAGGTCAAGTAAGTGCCTTTCTAGCGGCACGTACAAGGTTGGTAAACTCCTGTTGGTGTAATGTTTCTAGGTCAAGTTAGTGCCTTTCTAGCGGTTCGTACAAGGTTGGTAAACCCGTGTCGGTATAACGTTTCTAGGTCAAGTAAATGCCTTTCTAGCGGTTCGTACAAGGTTGGTAAACTCGTGTCGGTATAATGTTTCTAGGTCAAGTAAGTGCCTTTCTAGCGGTACGTACAAGGTTGGTAAACCCGCGTCGGTATAATATTTTTATGTCAAGTTAGTGCCCTTCTAGCGGTACGTACAAGGTTGGTTAACCCGTGTCGGTATAACGTTTCTGGGTCAAGTTATATAATTAGTGCCTTTCTAGCGGTGCGTACATGGTTGGTAAACCCGTGTCGGTATAACGTTTCTAGGTCAAGTAAGTGCCTTTCTAGCGGTACGTACAAGGTTGGTTAACCCGTGTCGGTATAACGTTTCTAGGTCAAGTAAGTGCCTTTCTAGCGGCACGTACAAGGTTGGTAAACTCCTGTCGGTGTAATGTTTCTAGGTCAAGTTAGTGCCTTTCTAGCGGTTCGTACAAGGTTGGTAAACCCGTGTCGGTATAACGTTTCTAGGTCAAGTAAATGCCTTTCTAGCGGTTCGTACAAGGTTGGTAAACTCGTGTCGGTATAATGTTTCTAGGTCAAGTAAGTGCCTTTCTAGCGGTACGTACAGGGTTGGTAAACCCGCGTCGGAATAATGTTTTTATGTCAAGTAAGTGCCTTTCTAGCGGTACGTACAAGGTTGGTAAAGTCGTGTCGGTATAACGTTTCTAGGTCAAGTTAGTGCCTTTCTAGCGGTACGTACAAGGTTGGTAAACCCGCGTCGGTATAATGTTTCTGGGTCAAGTAAGTGCCTTTCTAGCGGTACGTACAAGGTTGGTAAACCCGCGTCGGTATAATGTTTCTAGGTCAAGTTAGTGCCTTTCTAGCGGTACGTACAAGGTTAGTAAACCCGCGTCGGTATAATGTTTCTAGGTCAAGTAAGTGCCTTTCTAGCGGTACGTATAAGGTTGGTAAACCCGTGTCGGTATAACGTTTCTAGGTCAAGTAAGTGCCTCTCTAGCGGTACGTACAAGGTTGGTAAACCCGCGTCGGTATAATGTTTCTAGGTCAAGTAAGTGCCTTTCTAGCGGTACGTATAAGGTTGGTAAACCCGTGTCGGTATAACGTTTCTAGGTCAAGTAAGTGCCTTTCTAGCGGTACGTACAAGGTTGGTAAACCCGCGTCGGTATAATGTTTCTAGGTCAAGTTAGTGCCTTTCTAGCGGTACGTATAAGGTTGGTAAACCCGTGTCGGTATAACGTTTCTAGGTCAAGTAAGTGCCTTTCTAGCGGTATTGCACGTTGTTGAATGGATAGTACATGTACATCTTGTTTATGATATTGTCTCCATATACTCTAGCTATTGCGGGAAAGCAACACTTCAAACCAACACCCATTAAAGCAAATGCAAGTGGCGTACAGTCTGTATACGTGTCCTGATGTATCGCTCTAGACAAATGTATCACTTAATTAGAGTTAAGTCATATGATTGTGTAGACCCAAAAACAAGCCGTGGGTTTACGATTTTAACGTCTGGCCACGTGGTCGTACCTTTAACATGATAAGATGTCGGATTGGTCTCTGATATACGATGTTCAAACAGGCCATCCTGGGTATATACATTTTGAACGGAATGAGCCCTGAATGCCGACCCCAATCCATTAAAACTCCAATGCTTGCTCAAGCACTAAAATTAGGTGGCTGCATTGAAATGTATAAAGACATAGCGTAATTTCCTAAGGGTTCGCCTCTAGATAACACATTCTTCATGTAATATTATTGATTCTGGGGGAGATCAGGGTAAGATCGTCCCCGGGGTAAGTGTTTTGGTGCGGTCGATAGGTCATTCTGACAAGTTTAAACGTTATAATTTACATCTACATCCGGGCCGTAAAATACATACATCAACTATAGAAATAGTAACAGTATTAGGGGTAAGTCCGACACGGAAATGGATGCTTTAGGGGCGACAATCTAATTGTGATTCCTTCTATAGACTCTATGGCACTGAAATAGGCTAGATTACTAGGTTACAAATGTGTCTCGCGTAGACATGCAGGGCTATTTAACTGGACACTGGCTATAGAGTGGTCACGCCCACAGTCATGGAAAAAACGGAATGGCATGTCGTAGGTTTTAAAACGAAACGCATTTTTGTTGATGTTGATTGGTATAATATTTCATAAACTGTTTCAAATGAATGATTGAATCGTAAGCATTATGCAAACGATATTTTCTTTTGTAGTAATTTCAAGGGAATATTATATTGGGGAAATTGGATAAATAATATTGGGGAAAATTAGATTAAAAATTATTTTGTAATAGTAACCTTGACAACCAAAGTGTCGCGATGATTTCATCAATTTAATGATATTACATTATTTTGGTGTAAATTACTTATCATACTGTAACCTCTCATCAAAGAAATATCTTCTTGGTTATTAAATCTCAGTGGATATGGCGAAAAAGTCCACCAATATATATTTCTGTTGACAGCCCGTTTTCTGATCCTAACGGAGGTAGGACATGTCCATACAGCGATATCCGGAAGGCGCCCCGGATAGAAGAGGCCGGTTCACATTTATTTTACGCATGAATGGTTTATATATACTACACGTAGTAATATGTTTCATATACAAATTACGAAAGATAAAAAAACTCAATTTGTTACATAATCTACAGAATTTTACAGATTGATTGACAGAACATGTGTTAGACGATGCTTATAATCTCCTACCACTAGAGCAACAGGCTGACACAGTTATTGCTGTCATATGTTGTGACTTTACCATAACCAAGCTAAGGGAATGGATGACGCTCTCAGTAGACGTCAGTCACCGTAGTTAATATCCCGTGTACCGCGGCACAAGTTATATGAGAGGAAGCAATGAAAGATGCTTATTCTCTGGCTTGTAGTTGTTCCCAAACCCAAAGTATTCATCTCTCATTTTGATAAAGTGCACATTTAATTCCTGTCTAAAAATTTTGGCAGTTGGCATTGGATACTTCTCTATCTCGAATTGTTGATATCATTGAGAGAAACATATAAACAGGGTCGCATTGACCTACTTATCAATCACGTAGGTCACATTGACCTACTTATCAATCACGTGAATTTGTTTATGTTTTTAGCTTGTGCTTCCCATAATAGGTTTGAATCATAGAGAAGTATTTAAGAATAGCATATACTTTTGGGGAAAAGCCCATCCTTTGTCTTGCATCCCTGCCATCCCACCACCCATTTTACCTTCATTCCTTGGAATGGTCTCCAAACTGGCATTAATTTCATGTCATTATAATTATGATGTGGCATAATACCTACGTACGTTCAAATATAAAAAGAATATCTTAGCAATGACAGCAACAAGAAGGCCCAAATTGGCACCCATTTTTCTGGTGAAAATAGGACCATATCAAAATTTGACGTAACAGAATATGTTGCAGACGTCTTCAATGTAAAACGGACATGTTAATTGCGGACGTCTCCAACGCAAAACGATCATGTTTCGGACGCCTCCATCGTAAAACAATCATGTTGCGGACGTCTCCAACGTAAAACAATCATGTTGTGGACGTCTCCAACGTAAAACAATCATGTTGTGGACGTCTCCAACGCAAAACGATCATGTTTCGGACGCCTCCATCGTAAAACAATCATGTTGCGGATGTCTCCAACGTAAAGCAGACTGTTGCGGACGTCTTCATTGTAAAACGATCGTGTTCCGGACGTCTTCATTGTAAAACGATCGTGTTCCGGACGTCTTCATTGTAAAACGATCGTGTTCCGGACGTCTTCATTGTAAAACGATCGTGTTTCGGACGTCTTCATTGTAAAACAATCATGTTGCGGATGTCTCCAACGTAAAGCAGACTGTTGCGGACGTCTTCATTGTAAAACGATCGTGTTCCGGACGTCTTCATTGTAAAACGATCGTGTTCCGGACGTCTTCATTGTAAAACGATCGTGTTCCGGACGTCTTCATTGTAAAACGATCGTGTTCCGGACGTCTTCATTGTAAAACGATCATGTTCCGGACGTCTTCATTGTAAAACGATCGTGTTCCGGACGTCTTCATTGTAAAACGATCATGTTCCGGACGTCTCCAACGTAAAACGATCATGTTGTGGACGTCTCAAAGTAAAACAATCATGTTGCGGACGTCTTCATTGTAAAACGATCGTGTTCCGGACGTCTCCAACGTAAAACGATCGTGTTCCGGACGTCTCAAAGTAAAACGATCATGTTGTGGACGTCTCCGACTTAAAACAATCATGTTGCAGACGTCTCCAACTTAAAACAATCATGTTGTGGACGTCTTCATTGTAAAACGATCGTGTTCCGGACGTCTCAAAGTAAAACGATCATGTTGTGGACGTCTCCGACTTAAAACAATCATGTTGCGGACGTCTCCGACGGAAAACGATCATGTTGTGGACGTCTCCAACTTAAAGCAATCATGTTGCGGACGTCTCCGACGGAAAACGATCATGTTGCGGACGTCTCAAAGTAAAACGATCATGTTGTGGACGTCTCAAAGTAAAACGGATATGTTGCGGACGTTTCAAAGTAAAACAATCATGTTGCGGACATCTCCGACGGAAAACGATCATGTTGTGGACGTCTCCGACGGAAAACGATCATGTTGCGGACGTCTCCGACGGAAAACGATCATGTTGCGGACGTCTCAAAGTAAAACGATCATGTTGTGGACGTCTCAAAGTAAAACGGACATGTTGCGGACGTCTCAAAGTAAAACGATCATGTTGTGGACGTCTCAAAGTAAAACGGACATGTTGCGGACGTCTCCAACGTAAAGCGATCATGTTGTGGACGTCTCCGACTTAAAACAATCATGTTGCGGACGTCTCCAACGTAAAACAATCATGTTGCGGACGTCTCAAAGTAAAACGATCATGTTGTGGACGTCTCCGACTTAAAACAATCATGTTGCAGACGTCTCCAACTTAAAACAATCATGTTGCGGACGTCTCAAAGTAAAACGATCGTGTTCCGGACGTCTCCGACTTAAAACAATCATGTTGCAGACGTCTCCGACTTAAAACAATCATGTTGCAGACGTCTCCGACTTAAAACTTTCATGTTGCGGACGTCTCCAACGTAAAACAATCATGTTGCGGACGTCTCCAACGTAAAACAATCATGTTGTGGACGTCTCCGACTTAAAACAATCATGTTGCGGACGTCTCCAACGTAAAACAATCATGTTGTGGATGTCTCCAACTTAAAACAATCATGTTGTGGACGTCTCCAACGTAAAACAATCATGTTGCGGACGTCTCCAACGTAAAACGGACATGTTGTGGATGTCTCCAACGTAAAACGGACATGTTGTGGACGTCTCCAACGTAAAACAATCATGTTGTGGACGTCTCCAACGTAAAACGGACATGTTGTGGACGTCTCCAACGTAAAACAATCATGTTGTGGACGTCTCCGACTTAAAACAATCATGTTGCAGACGTCTCCAACTTAAAACAATCATGTTGTGGACGTCTCCAACGTAAAACAATCATGTTGTGGACGTCTCCAACGTAAAACGGACATGTTGTGGACGTCTCCAACGTAAAACGGACATGTTGTGGACGTCTCCAACTTAAAACAATCATGTTGCGGACGTCTCCGACTTAAAACAATCATGTTGCGGACGTCTCCAACGTAAAACAATCATGTTGCGGACGTCTCCGACTTAAAACAATCATGTTGCGGACGTCTCCAACGTAAAATAATCATGTTGCGGACGTCTCAAAGTAAAACGATCATGTTGTGGACGTCTCCGACTTAAAACAATCATGTTGCGGACGTCTCCAACTTAAAACAATCATGTTGCGGACGTCTCCAACGTAAAACGATCGTGTTCCGGACGTCTCCAACGTAAAACGGACATGTTGTGGACGTCTCCAACTTAAAACAATCATGTTGCGGACGTCTCCAACTTAAAACGGACATGTTGTGGACGTCTCCAACGTAAAACGGACATGTTGTGGACGTCTCCAACGTAAAACAATCATGTTGCGGACGTCTCCAACGTAAAACAATCATGTTGCAGACGTCTCCAACGTAAAACGGACATGTTGTGGACGTCTCCAACGTAAAACGGACATGTTGTGGACGTCTCCAACGTAAAACAATCATGTTGCGGACGTCTCCGACTTAAAACAATCATGTTGCGGACGTCTCCGACTTAAAACAATCATGTTGCGGACGTCTCCAACGTAAAACAATCATGTTGCGGACGTCTCCGACTTAAAACAATCATGTTGCGGACGTCTCCAACGTAAAACAATCATGTTGCGGACGTCTCAAAGTAAAACGATCATGTTGTGGACGTCTCCGACTTAAAACAATCATGTTGCGGACGTCTCCAACTTAAAACAATCATGTTGCGGACGTCTCCAACGTAAAACGATCGTGTTCCGGACGTCTCCAACGTAAAACGGACATGTTGTGGACGTCTCCAACTTAAAACAATCATGTTGCGGACGTCTCCAACTTAAAACGGACATGTTGTGGACGTCTCCAACGTAAAACGGACATGTTGTGGACGTCTCCAACGTAAAACAATCATGTTGCGGACGTCTCCAACGTAAAACGGACATGTTGTGGACGTCTCCAACGTAAAACGGACATGTTGTGGACGTCTCCAACTTAAAACAATCATGTTGCGGACGTCTCCAACGTAAAACGATCGTGTTCCGGACGTCTCCAACGTAAAACGGACATGTTGTGGACGTCTCCAACTTAAAACAATCATGTTGCGGACGTCTCCAACTTAAAACAATCATGTTGTGGACGTCTCCAACGTAAAACGATCATGTTGTGGACGTCTCCAACGTAAAACGATCATGTTGCGGACGTCTCCAACTTAAAACAATCATGTTGCGGACGTCTCAAAGTAAAACGATCGTGTTCCGGACGTCTCCAACGTAAAACGGACATGTTGTGGACGTCTTCAAAGTAAAACAATCATGTTGCGGACGTCTCAAAGTAAAACGATCGTGTTCCGGACGTCTCCAACGTAAAACGATCATGTTGCGGACGTCTCAAAGTAAAACAATCATGTTGTGGACGTCTTCAAAGTAAAACAATCATGTTGCGGACGTCTCAAAGTAAAACGATCATGTTGCGGACGTCTTCAAAGTAAAACTATCATGTTGCGGACGTCTTCAAAGTAAAACTATCATGTTGCGGACGTCTCCAACTTAAAACAATCATGTTGTGGACGTCTCAAAGTAAAACGATCATGTTGCGGACGTCTTCAAAGTAAAACTATCATGTTGCGGACGTCTTCAAAGTAAAACAATCATGTTGTGGACGTCTTCAAAGTAAAACTATCATGTTGCGGACGTCTTCAAAGTAAAACTATCATGTTGCGGACGTCTCCAACGTAAAACGGACATGTTGTGGATGTCTCCAACGTAAAACGGACATGTTGCAGACGTCTCCAACTTAAAACAATCATGTTGCGGACGTCTCCAACTTAAAACAATCATGTTGCAGACGTCTCCAACTTAAAACAATCATGTTGTGGACGTCTCCAACTTAGAACAATCAAGTTGCGGACGTCTCCAACGTAAAACGGACATGTTGTGGATGTCTCCAACGTAAAACGATCATGTTGCGGACGTCTCAAAGTAAAACGATCATGTTGCGGACGTCTCAAAGTAAAACAATCATGTTGCGGACGTCTCCAACTTAAAACAATCATGTTGCGGACGTCTCCAAAGTAATACGACCGTGTTTCGGACGTATCCAACGTAAAACGATCATGTTCCTAGTGTCTCCAACTTAAAGCGATAATGTTGCGAACGTTTATTTCAACCTTACACTTTCAATCTATTAATAAAAAGTTTATTATTTTAACATCTATATAATACCAACGCATGCGGGAGAGAACTGATATAGACCCAGCCTGTTGTTCAATCCCATTCAGTGTGCCATCAAAATGGATAAAATTTGTTGAAATGAAATGAACGTCTCCAACGTTACGCGATAATATTGCGGACGACTCCAACGTAAAACGGACATGTTGTGGACGTCTCCAACGTAAAACGGACATGTTGTGGACGTCTCCAACGTAAAACGGACATGTTGCGGACGTCTCCAACGTAAAACGGACATGTTGTGGTCGTCTCAAACGTAAAACGGACATGTTGTGGACGTCTCAAACGTAAAACGGACATGTTGTGGACGTCTCCAACGTAAAACGGACATGTTGTGGACGTCTCCAACGTAAAATGGACATGTTGTGGACGTCTCCAACGTAAAACGGACATGTTGTGGACGTCTCCAACGTAAAATGGACATGTTGTGGACGTCTCCAACGTAAAACGGACATGTTGCGGACGTCTCCAACGTAAAACGGACATGTTGTGGACGTCTCAAACGTAAAACGGACATGTTGCGGACGTCTCCAACGTAAAATGGACATGTTGTGGACGTCTCCAACGTAAAACGGACATGTTGTGGACGTCTCCAACGTAAAACGGACATGTTGTGGACGTCTCCAACGTAAAATGGACATGTTGCGGACGTCTCCAACGTAAAACGGACATGTTGTGGACGTCTCCAACGTAAAATGGACATGTTGCGGACGTCTCCAACGTAAAACGGACATGTTGCGGACGTCTCCAACGTAAAACGGACATGTTGTGGACGTCTCCAACGTAAAACGGACATGTTGCGGACGTCTCCAACGTAAAACAATCATGTTGTGGACGTCTCCAACTTAAAACAATCAAGTTGCGGACGTCTCAAAGTAAAACAATCGGTTGCGGACGTCTCCAACGTAAAACGGACATGTTGCGGACGTCTCCAACGTAAAACGGACATGTTGTGGACGTCTCCAACGTAAAACGGACATGTTGCGGACGTCTCCAACGTAAAACAATCATGTTGTGGACGTCTCCAACGTAAAACAATCATGTTGTGGACGTCTCCAACTTAAAACAATCATGTTGCGGACGTCTCCAACTTAAAACGGACATGTTGCGGACGTCTCCAACGTAAAACAATCATGTTGTGGACGTCTCCAACTTAAAACAATCATGTTGCGGACGTCTCCAACGTAAAACGGACATGTTGCGGACGTCTCCAACGTAAAACAATCATGTTGCGGACGTCTCCAACGTAAAACGGACATGTTGCGGACGTCTCCAACGTAAAACGGACATGTTGCGGACGTCTCCAACGTAAAACGGACATGTTGTGGACGTCTCCAACTTAAAACAATCATGTTGTGGACGTCTCCAACTTAAAACAATCATGTTGCAGACGTCTCCAACTTAAAACGATCATGTTGCGGACGTCTCCAACGTAAAACGGACATGTTGCAGACGTCTCCAACTTAAAACAATCATGTTGTGGACGTCTCCAACGTAAAACGGACATGTTGCGGACGTCTCCAACGTAAAACGGACATGTTGTGGACGTCTCCAACTTAAAACAATCATGTTGTGGACGTCTCCAACGTAAAACAATCATGTTGCAGACGTCTCCAACTTAAAACAATCATGTTGTGGACGTCTCCAACGTAAAACGATCATGTTGTGGACGTCTCCAACGTAAAACGATCATGTTGTGGACGTCTCCAACGTAAAACAATCATGTTGCGGACGTCTCCAACGTAAAACAATCATGTTGTGGACGTCTCCAACGTAAAACAATCATGTTGCGGACGTCTCCAACGTAAAACGATCATGTTGTGGACGTCTCCAACGTAAAACAATCATGTTGCAGACGTCTCCAACGTAAAACGATCATGTTGTGGACGTCTCCAACGTAAAACGGACATGTTGTGGACGTCTCCAACGTAAAACGGACATGTTGTGGACGTCTCCAACGTAAAACGATCATGTTGCGGACGTCTCCAACGTAAAACGATCATGTTGCAGACGTCTCCAACGTAAAACAATCATGTTGCAGACGTCTCCAACGTAAAACGATCATGTTCCGGACGTCTCCAACGTAAAACAATCATGTTGCGGACGTCTCCAACGTAAAACAATCATGTTGTGGACGTCTCCAACGTAAAACGATCATGTTGTGGACGTCTCCAACGTAAAACTATCATGTTGCGGACGTCTCCAACGTAAAACAATCATGTTGCGGACGTCTCCAACGTAAAACGGACATGTTGTGGATGTCTCCAACGTAAAACAATCATGTTGTGGACGTCTCCAACGTAAAACGGACATGTTGCGGACGTCTCCAACGTAAAACGGACATGTTGTGGACGTCTCCAACGTAAAACGGACATGTTGTGGACGTCTCCAACGTAAAACGGACATGTTGTGGATGTCTCCAACGTAAAACGGACATGTTGTGGATGTCTCCAACGTAAAACGGACATGTTGTGGATGTCTCCAACGTAAAGCTATCTTGTTGCGTACGGACAACACATTTATGTAACGGACATGGTGGGGACGACACAAAAGTATAATTTAATTTCACTTTTTCCATTTGTCATTCACCTTTCAATGCTGACTGAGAGCAGCTTGATGTTAAAAAAGACATTGACCGCACACAGTTTGGGTAACATATGTTTCATACACATAGATAATCCGCCCTAACCTACCGACGCTGTCGACATATCTACAATACGTACAAAGGTCGCCTGGTGCATCATCAGTAACGATGCACGAGTAAACAAATATGACAGGATGATCATACAGAAAGATCGATAGTATCCTCGACACTGGAGTCGTGGACAACAAAAACAGATCGGCATGGCTATTGAGTTGTTCCTGATTCAGGTAACATTGCCGGTATGTGTACACGTGTTTTATTCTGTATTCAGTCGAACTATAATTGCCAGGTAAACAATGTATGTTGACAGGTAAAATACAATGTTGATTGAGATCAACTTTCCATTGCTGCCTATGCCGTCGTTTGTTCGTGAGGACCTACACGAATTGAAAATGTAGCATTTGTCGGAGCAATGTTTTTTTTATAAATATATATTTTAATTTGTGTATATGTAGTTTTGATCAGTTACAAACGGTATCGTTTTGGTTTTGACACCGCATCACCAACATTGTATGTAAAACTGTAACTTTAAAGATCCCTGTACCTTGCCTGTAAAAAATATCACTAAGGATCCTCATGCCACTGTTTGTATAAAAGTGATAACTTGAAAGAGCGTCATACCATTGCATGTAAAACAGTAACTTTAAGGATAGCCAAAACCGTTGCCTGTAAAAAAGATAACTTTAAAGGAGCCCCGTACATGTACCACTGCTTGTAATAACTTTAAGGACCACGTACCATTGCATTTAAAACCGTAACTTTGAGGATTACCCAACCATTGCCTGTCAACACTTTCAACTTTAAGAATCCCCGTACATTCTGTAAAACTGCAACTTTAAGGAATGCCCAACCATTGCCTGTCAAAAGTTTTAACTTTAAGAATCACCGTACCAGTCTGTAAAACTGTAACTTTGTACCACTGCCTGTAGAACTTCGCCGAACCATCATTGCCTGTAAAACTTGTAACTTTATGGATCCTCGTACCACCGCATGCAAAACTGTAACTTTATGGACCCCTGTTATGGACCCCTGTACCACCGCATGTAAATTGTAACTTTATGGACCCCTGCACTACTGCATGTAAATTGTAACTTTAAAGATCCCTATACCATTGCATTAAAAACTGTAACTTTATGGATCCGTGTACCACCGCATGTAAATTGTAACTTTATGGATCCCCGTACTACCGCATGTAAATTGTAACTTTATGGATCCCTGTACCACCGCATGTAAATTGTAACTTTATGGATCCCTGTACCACCGCATGTAAATTGTAACTTTATGGATCCCTGTACCACCGCATGTAAATTGTAACTTTATGGATCCCTGTACCACCGCATGTAAATTGTAACTTTATGGATCCCTGTACCACCGCATGTAAATTGTAACTTTATGGATCCCTGTACCACCGCATGTAAATTGTAACTTTATGGATCCCTGTACCACCGCATGTAAATTGTAACTTTATGGATCCCTGTACCACCGCATGTAAATTGTAACTTTATGGATCCCTGTACCACCGCATGTAAATTGTAACTTTATGGATCCCTGTACCACAGCATGTAAATTGTAACTTTATGGATCCCTGTACCACCGCATGTAAATTGTAACTTTATGGATCCCTGTACCACCGCATGTAAATTGTAACTTTATGGATCCCTGTACCACCGCATGTAAATTGTAACTTTATGGATCCCTGTACCACAGCATGTAAATTGTAACTTTATGGATCCCTGTACCACAGCATGTAAATTGTAACTTTATGGATCCCTGTACCACCGCATGTAAATTGTAACTTTATGGATCCCTGTACCACCGCATGTAAATTGTAACTTTATGGATCCCTGTACCACCGCATGTAAATTGTAACTTTATGGATCCCTGTACCACCGCATGTAAATTGTAACTTTATGGATCCCTGTACCACAGTATGTAAATTGTAACTTTATGGATCCCTGTACCACAGCATGTAAATTGTAACTTTATGGATCCCCGTACCACCGCATGTAAATTGTAACTTTATGGATCCCCGTACCACCGCATGTAAATTGTAACTTTATGGATCCCTGTACCACCGCATGTAAATTGTAACTTTAAAGATCCCTGTACCATTGCCTTTAAAACTTGTAACTTTATGGATCCCCGTACCACCGCATGTAAATTGTAACTTTAAAGATCCCTGTACCATTGCATGCAAATTCTAACTTTATGGATCCCCGTACTACCGCATGTAAATTGTAACTTTATGGATCCCCGTTCCACCGCATGTAAATTGTAACTTTATGGATCCACGTACCCCCCGTACCACTTAGGTAAAACTATATTTTCATGGATTTCCTTACAACTGCCTGTAACACTGTAACTTTAACTGTAGTTATGTTTTTTCAGTCATTGCTACACCGCTGATATATGATCTCTTAACATTCTTTTATGAGAATGAAATAAAGACGAATTAAGGAAAATACAATCAACAACGGTGCGTTACATATAGTGTAAGCGTTAAAATTCAGCTGGACAAGACCGTGATTCGAACTATTGCTCTAGACTGATATTCCATCGCTCACACTGATTTAGCTGTCTGGTCAGCTGAGGTGTCAAACAACGAATGGTACATGTGTATGGTGTCGTATATAGAAAATACTGTCCAAGAGAGCCGTTAGTTCAGCATGTTTTTTGTTTTATGATGTACAGTTGTCGTTCTGGACAGGTACAATCCCAAGAAATAGCCAAAATGTAAACAATGTGATGGCGATTTTGATGATGTGTATTATATTGTATTTTACAGTGCCACCTATTGGACTGGATTGGTTGCTCTCTGCTCCAATACAATACAGCGTTACACGATTTATACATCAATCTGCACCATGTCTTTCATTTCTGATATGTTAAGACGTAACGAGCTGTCAAATATATCATTTAACCATTGGTTGTACATCAGCATGGCGGTATGACTAGCTAACATTACCATGTCAGCGTGAGGGCTCCCTGGGGGCTGCCGTGCTCTGAGCGCCGCTTGTGACGAAGTGGCCAAGTACAGCGTTGCTCTCCATCAAGATCAATTGTCACTCGGTCCCTCCTGACTCCGGCAAATACAGCAGTTCCCTGCAGATCCCAGCGTCATTGAAACATTGCATGTCTGCTGTTGTTTTAAGAAATCAAAATGAAATAGGCTTTCCCTTTTTTTGTGACGTATTGAATTTTGCGATATTGCAAAAGATAGCCAAAATCATTGGAAACGGTTAGTATGTAATATCTGTCAGTTCATTACTCGGTGATTTAGTGGCTTCGGGCGTTCGTATTTCGGTTAAGTGCATAGTGTGTATGCGAACTCGCGCGTGGCGACACCGCGTGTGTGTACATGTATGGCTCAGTTCAAAACGAAAACTCTTGCTGGAATTAATCAGATATACACGAAACTTGTTTGTTTATTCAATCGATACTTATAAAATTATAAAAATCGGAGAATGACGAAGCATCAACAAAACCATAAATCCGATTTAAAAATCAATTTGACTAGGGGCAAAATGTGTACAAAGGAAATATTTACACGGGGATCATTGAAAAAGACCAGATGTTCCGGAAGAGTAAGCGGCTTCTGCTTCATCGACGACACCCGCCATATAAATCTTGGTCTCACCCTACTTGGTCGAACTTCAAGTCCTCGAAGTGAGAATCAAGTCATAATTTTCAATCCCAACACGTTAACACACTAATGAGCATATTCCAAAACATCCATCTTCATGTCATACAAGGATACTGAATGTTTATCAATGAGACTAACATGGCGACCATACAACCTGCGCACAGTCCTCATCAACCTGCATCTCTTGAGTCCTTGTGTCGTAAGCAGCCTACATCTAGCAACAAAATCTCGATATTTAGAGCAAGCCTAAATATAACGAATCCACTGCGACATGTAAACACCTTAGGTTGCAGAAACAGGGCTGGTACTATTAAGAAGGGGAAGTCCATGATAGGAAAATCGAAATCGTCACGTTTATCGTTTAGTTTAGTAGTAAGCCGTCCGCGTTGAACGTTGTTTAAGTAAAGGTCAAGGTAAGCAACTGGTAGAGAAAAGCATGTTGTGTCCTTTATTTCCAGTTCAGAAGAAAATGCATCGTCGATTTATCTGAAAGTAAAATGGAAAGATTAGGCAACATGTTTGTTACCTGTCCTGATATTAAGCTCTTTCACAAATTCAGCCTCGTATGAAAAAAAGTCTGCTGAAAAATCTTTCCTCCTAAATCAACAAATATATTGTTCGCAAGGAAGTCAATCATTCGTACCTCAGTACACTTCATCCTCGCTTTTGTTATGTTTTTCACAAACTATGTTTAAAGCTACATGTAGCTGACAACCTTATATTTTTAGCATCCTCCTTCTTTTCCTTAAAGAGATAGAAGACGTTCCTTTTGTTTTGTATGCGATATGGTAGTGTACAGGGAGGAAAAATAAAATGTTCTGATAGACAAACTATTTTAAGGACGGGGTGTTCAAGATTGATCAGAAGATCTTTCGAGTATTTTTCAAAATCCACATCCCATTAATTCCACTTCTGGAATATACGGTGTCACAATGAGACCGTGGCCCTGATTTAAAGCATATGTTATTAAGAATGGTAGTTAGAAATTTGGTAAAGGCTTGTTTGAGCAAGAAGCAGAACAAACGATACAAAGTTACCTATATGGATCCTGGTGTAGTTTGGGTATCCAATAAAAAACAAGATAGACCAGCGTCTTGCTCATTAACCGGTATCTTGAAATATTATCATACTGAAGCATGGTTAGAAAGTAAAGTGCCATAGTGTAACATACATTATGATGCCAGGGGTTTCTACCGGAGATATTTCTATAAACGAGGGGAACAGTTACAGACATTGCCACCCAACTTTATTCCATAGTATGGAATATCAGTATCGCTAAACGAGGGACATACTCCGACAATAGGAATACTGCCCGTTATAACAAATTGTCGGCTTTTCCATTGAATAGCTTCATGATATCTTTCTGTTTGGGTGACCTCTCAGTTTCTATAGCTTTCATCATATGGATGTCTTTGTCGATGTCTTTTGTTTGACCAAAATATGACCAGACTTTGAATTTCGCTTTTTCTCAGTTATTGTAAGATTTGCCATCACTGCCCGCGTGATCGTTGCATGGCAATGACCTACCAGACCTAATGTTTAGAACAACAATTAGCTCGGATTTTACGGTGGATACATTCCCGCATTTAGACGAGAAGCAGCCATGTCGGTGGTGTGTTTACGGCAGTGATGCTGTCTGATGTTGTCAACTGACTACAAACCACCATCCGAACATACGGCCTCGGCCTAATTGATTTATTATAGTGTCCCGGACGTCTGAACCGTATTTGTTTCCTCGCATAAATAATGATTTTACAGCTGATCGGTCACAACCTAGATTTCCATGTTACATGATTATACGAGAATCAAGCTCACCAGAACGACACCCGATGTAACTACTACCTCGCCGGAAATAACTGGGCAGGTTATAGCTCTGGGAACATCCTCATCGACATAAACATCTACTTCTTTTGAGATTATATGACCTTCCGTGGTCCACGTGTCGTCGTGCTCTGTACGTAATGTTATAACGGACCAAATAGTAACGGTGAGGGTCAGAGTCAGATACAGAAATGTACGGAAATACGATACTAAACTTAGTAAGTAGCTCCAACAACAATTACGTGTACGTTGATGGTCAAGCCTAGCTGTGGTTATTACAATGTGAATTCCAATGTTAAAAATATACAGTCACAGATCTAGATAAGGTTAAGGTCAAGTATTGCGGTGCGCTGGATTTTGATCCAGAAGATGGGTTTGTGAAACTTTTAAATTGAAGGTAAAATCTGATAGTGCGACATACAAGTACAAAGTTCCATAATTGTGAAAACTATTTTTCGAAGTTCAAGGTCATATATTATGGTGTGCTCTAGACCGTGTAGAGTATACCATAACGTTCCTAGGGTGGGCTTGTGAAGGTCAGCAAAAACGAGGGTCAAGGTCAGGAATCGCGTTTGACATAATTTACAGGAAGTTGATACGTCGTAGATTTCACTCTTCTTGCCAAACTCATAGTTATCATGCTACAGATTAACAATGATATATGTACTAGAATACGTCACTGCCTTTAGCCAACCAGTGATTATCTCCGAAATTTACTTTATCGCTCGGTAGAAAAAATATTTTGTCCAAGTATGATGTTGATTTAAGTGTTACCCCCCACATTTATACCGTCGTATTCGTACATACCTTGTTATGAACCATGGGCGACATTTATAAGAAATGATTACATATCTATCGATTTTTCCTTTATTTTAGATGCCAGAGAAAACAGAAAAAGACATTAGTCAAGTATTAATACCGCAGACTGACGTAGTGACGATGGCTTCAGAAGCGTTTGTACAACATTGTATATGTACTGTTAACACGTGAACTGTTTATCTGATCTAGGAATGGTCGCTTCTATACGAAACTGAAAGTCTAATGCTTCCACCTGTAATGTCACCGGGGAGGGGGAGGGGGGGGGGTAGTTCTAATGCTAATTATACATATGTATAACTGAATGGCTTTTGCTTTCACTTGTTATGTCACAAGGGGGTAGTTGATAGTTTCTAATGGTAATTATATAGCTAACACGTATTATGTCACTAGGGGAGATGGTACTTAGTTGGTAGTTGAATGTATATTGCTTTCACTTGTTATGTCACCAGGGGAGATGGTAGTTGATCTATTTTAATGTCTGGGTGGTCAGTATGTTAGGGTAGGGGTGTCCATGATGGGACAGGAGAGTGAGAAGGGTAGGGGTATGGTATCGATCCCTGACACACTCGACTACTGGTCGGTAATAATTACTCTCGGTAAAATATCTGTTGACAACAGCGGTAATTAATTAAGCCAAACACCATATAGAATTGCATGTCCGGTGTCCATCAAACCAGGTACAACATTTTTCACCTGTACACAGCGCTCCCGTTTTATCGTTACTTGGCTGATGTGTGCCGCCGATGTGATTTCCTGTCGCTAGGACAATGGCGGGCGACGTCCGTCAATAGGTAGACCAAGGTTCATAGGCAGCTGGCTATGGTTGTTTGCAACATTAAATGGAATGGGACACAGTTAATAGTACATCAAGTCTGGGCACCTGCTGTGCTGCGTCTTAAATCTCATTTTCTTTTACTGATGTATGTTTCATTGTGTTACTTCCTGTTTCAGAACCACATTGTTAATCATCAGGGAAATACACTCTGCTACTCCCATGATGAGATCCCCACAAAGTTACACAACCCTTGTGATATGTCTTATAATGAAATGTCGACAAGTGCGTACAGACACTATTTGTCTATTGTATCAGAACTACCGACAGAGAACAGTTCCATTTCTGCGAAAATGAAATGCCGAGTTATGCTCTTTTAAAAACGCCGATGTACTGATTACGTATGGTTATAGTTTGGATTTTGCTTTTCATTATTTAAAATGAGTTGCAGTTTCCAGTAATTGACATGAAAAATAAACGGGTCAAAATTATCTAATATTTTAAGGTTTTGAAAAAGAGAAGTTTTATTTTTTAAACCTTTAAACAAAAACTACCATGGCATCTACGTTAATAATTTAACAGAAGTGGATGTGTCGCCTGTGTGGCCATAAATAGAAAGATTAAAATGAGACGGAATAAATTTTAGCCAAGAAATCTGTCTTCTTAAAAACCAAATAGGCAAGAATCATAAAGGCGCTATTCTATTTAAAGTAATGATGACCTTGATTTATTTAATCAGCAGACCCGAGGAGCAATCCATAGCAAGTTTGATAGGCCCAAGGGAACTCTAGTTATCGCACCGATACCTTTGTTTGAACGACAAAACCGACTACCGAAGACGTCGTCAAAATAATTCCTAAAATGAACCAAACATATCCAAAACATGAAACAAAGATTTATTTCCTTTTTTTGCGCGTAGAAACAGCTCTGTCTTGAACAAACAGCTAGTTGATGGTTAAATAGATACATCATGTAGCTTGTTTTGAACAGTGCGTCATGTACTCTGTTCTCGTACCTTCCACAGTGGTCATACATACACTGGGCTATATAATTAGAGTGCTGATATATATTGCTTATATATAATGTACCTCTATTAGTGGATTAAAACTAGGTTAAAAGTGTCACTTGTCAAAAGTGTGTCATTTATGAAATTTCTATCGATTATCAGTGTGGCGAAGACACTCTGCTCCCTGTGTACATTAATTTCAATTCTGCCTCAATGATGGTGACGTTTTCTCCTGCAGATTTTGACGTGTACTGTGGCTGTGTCATCTAGCCTTTAAAACGATTGTCACATTGAATGTTCTTAACACAAGATACGATCTCCTACTTCCAATTCAAAAGAGTATGACATGTTTGAGTAATGCCAGGAGTTCAGGCTTTACAAGATTTTCGTAAAATAGGATTTTGTTGAGGATGCCTTTTTGTAAACTATTCAATTTTTTTTAAAAATTTACAGTCATACGGTTTTTAATAGTTTTGTTGTACAGCCTAATTCTAAGGTTAACGATTGAACCAGTGAAACAAAAAGCCACAACGACAAATTAGAATGGTACATGTACGTAGCATAGTATCGATACAACACGACAAAAATACAACAGCGTCAAAACAAACGGGCAAAATATACCTCAGAGTCAAACAAAAGGATACAATTTGCCACAGAGTCGAAATACACGGATAAAATATTCTACAGAGTTAATATAACGGAACAAATTATATAACAGCGTCATAATACCAAGACAAAATATACCACAGCGTCAAACACAAGGACCAAATATACCACAGCGTCAAACACAAGGACCAAATATACCACAGCGTCAATACACAGGACAAAATATACCACAGCGTAAAAACACAAGGACCAAATATACCACAGCGTCAAAACACAAGGACCAAATATACAACAGCGTCAAAACACAAGGACCAAATATACAACAGCGTCAATATACCAAGACAAAATATACCACAGCGTCAAAAAACACAGGACAAAATATACCACAGCGTCAAAACACAAGGACCAAATATACCACAGCGTCAAAACACAAGGACCAAATATACCACAGCGTCAAAACACAAGGACCAAATATACCACAGCGTCAAAACACAAGGACCAAATATACCACAGCGTCAAACACAGAACAAAATATACCACAGCGTCAAACACCAGAACAAAATATACCACAGCGTCAAACATAAGAACAAAATATACCACAGCGTCAACACACAAGAACAAAATATACCACAGCGTCAACACACAAGAACAAAATATACCACAGCGTCAATACACAAGTATACAAATATATCATGGGTGTCCGTGCAATAGTCCAGAATATTTGACACGAGGTACTGGTAATCGACCAATGTTCTATTGCACTCGGCCGACACGAGGTACTGGTAATCGACCGATGTTCTATTGCACAAGGCCGAAGGCCGAGTGCAATAGAACATTGGTCGATTACCAGTACCTCGTGTCAAATATTCTGGGCTATTGCACAGACACCCGTGATATACTTGTTTCATTACATAATCACTGAAACACACTTTGAATATACTGAAATTGTTTATTTCATTTAAATGTTTTTGAATAATAATATATCAATTTTATAATGTATCGCGTGAACTCTGGTATGTAAAAAAAAACAAAAAAATAAACATTCCATTATCTGAGTAATAACCACAACAATATCAATCCGTATTCATCTGACTGACTTTGACGCTTGAAATGGTAGTAAACGTCACGCGGTGTTCAATAGTTTGCGCGTGAACGTGCAATAGTCCTTTTAGCCGTGCAATAGTTCATTTCACTAGTAAATGGTTCAAAATATAGCATATGCGTATAGTTAAGGAAAATCAAACGCATTATGTAATAAAACAAAATATACCACCGCGTCAAACACGAGGACAGAATTTACCACAGCGTCAAACACGAGGACAGAATTTACCACAGCGTCAAACACGAGGACAGAATATACCACAGCGTCAAAATACAGGACAAAATAGACATTTATATATCAGAACCATAACTCCTCATTTTCAGGTGTTCGGTATCAGATACCCGAATCGGAGGTTGGACAGTTTCAATTGTTTTACAAACACATTGATTTCATCAAACACAACTGATGAATCTAGCTCATCAACCTATGCATCTTTTGAATTATTTGTATTTATAAAGTTGTTAAAAACGCAAAAAACCTACAGCCCTTTTTTGATCTCTTACGTGACGTCCAAGAGTCATTTATTTCCGTTACGTATTGTTCGCCTTACTTGTTTAGCTTTCTTAAAGTCCTGTGGGTTTTACTTTGTTTTCATTAAAGGCCCAATATACGTAACTTCAGGAATTTATTCGTGATTCTGAAAAATTCTGAAAAAAGTCCAGTTGATAGCCATGCAAAAATAAGCCTAAAACGAAGTAAACCCGAGCGGTAACTAACAAGAAACTCTTGACAGAAAAATCCAAAGAATCGAAAATAATCCAGGTGGGGCCCACTTTAACAACAAACCGAAGATAAAAGACGGTTCAGAGTGGACGCGTGTCTACAAATACCCACTTTCAACTGCTGCTGTACCGGTATCCGCGTAAGAATTCATCTTGAATATTGCTGATATCAGTTATTCTCGATTAAATCTATAACAACAACATACAACATTTGATATAGCGCCCTATCTAGCTAACATAAGCCACTCTAAAGCGCTTTACAATTCTCATACAATCAATACAATTAACACATACAATTCTATCATATACAATTCTGAGGAGTTCGCAGGAGCTGTCTTACAGGCGCTTACTACTTGTCATATACCACCTGGCTAATATATCCATATGTGTGTGTATGTATGTGTGTATACTGGTGATGGATTGTGTTCTGTTTGTAGTGGGACCGTGTTTTCAACGGCATCTTTTAGAGTGCCACCCCACTTGAATGCTACAGCACAGATACTGCAATACTCACACCAAACCATTATATACTTCACCTGGGTTGTTGGCTGCATGGAAGGCCGGAGTGTTAACCACTCGACCAATCCGCCCATAAATATAAAAAAAAGTTATTAGGCTAGATTTTCGCTTCAAGTTTTGCCGAAAGTTACGTTTATTGGGCCTTTAATCCACAATCGTCTTTGGTTTAATGCTGTATTATGTGCATGCTCTATAGCCGATGTCCATGGCAGTTGTTGATATTGCCGGAAATGACGTTTTGAAATTAATTCGTCTGATGACAACAACCTGCATAACAATAGCCGGTGCTATGACGCGACCACTCCTAACTTTGTAGTCGTATCACAGTTCTGGACGTTCCAGTTATTTCATGGTGTATGATATAATACTGTTTCCTCTACACAGTTCTGGACGTTCCAGTTATTTCATGGTGTATGATATAATACTGTTTCCTCTACACAGTTCTGGACGTTCCAGTTATTTCATGGTGTATGATATAATACTGTTTCCTCTACACAGTTCTGGACGTTCCAGTTATTTCATGGTGTATGATATAATACTGTTTCCTCTACACAGTTCTGGACGTTCCAGTTATTTCATGGTGTATGATATAATACTGTTTCCTCTACACAGTTCTGGACGTTCCAGTTATTTCATGGTGTATGATATACTGCTGTTTCCTCTACACAGTTCTGGACGTTCCAGTTATTTCATGGTGTATGATTTACTACTGTTTCCTCTACACCGTTCTGGACGTTCCAGTTATTTCATGGTGTATGATATTACTGTTTTTCTCTACACCGTAGTATTGGATACTTAGGACAGATAACTGATAAGTGATCGGACCCTACAGTATGTATTCCTATAACAGCATCATCTAATGTTCGATTATATGTGGTGTCTAGCTGTTGATTGATCTGTGATTATGAAGTCCAGAGCCGTTTGATATGTTCTTTATGTGAGGAGATGACTAGATCTCGGTGGCTGATTGTTGAATACACACAGATAAACATCGCAAACAACAGTCCAATACAATATGTCGGGATTTCGAGAATCCCTGCATTGGAATCTCCCGCTTTGATAAGTCGTGCTTGTTAGTCACAGAATGTCAGTAAATCATGCGAAATTGATGTTGCTATCACTTTGAATGTACACGCGAAATATATATATATATGAGTTTGCTTTGTGTTATTGACATCAACAGCAGCAATGCGCTAGTGTGTTACGTCGTCTAACATCCGTATGCTATGTCGCAAAGACTTTTCGATTAGAAATGCCGCTCCTTTTCCATCATTCCGAATTCCTTTACAGTTTACACACAAAGGATAATAGTTTTGATTAATGGTATCTAAATATTCGTGGTACAATCACACAACCATGATCCGTTTAGCTAACTTTTACAGGAGGAGAATATTCTATTCACCTGGTCTTCTTCTCTTGTACTTTTACAAGGGTTTCCATGTAAATCTTTCCTTTGTTCATAGTTTGCCCCTGATTTAATCGATTTTGAGTTCGGATTATGGTTTTGTTGACGCTTCGGTATTCTCTAATATATATTCCCCTGACACTCCATGTCTGAATAGTAAACACCATCACCATTGCAACACTTTTAGACTTACGGAATACATAGATTAAGAATAAAGTTTGTTACGTATCGTTGTGACTTTAAACTGATATTTCCTCTGGTATCTGTTTTAGTACTACCCGTAATCGTCGTCCTATACCTCAGTATTTCGCACGCTGTCAATGCGGTTGCGATATCGCGTTCTGTTTCTTATGATTGCTGAGATTTACGTTTTTTTTCTTGTCCTTCCTTTTTGTTGAACCAAGTGGCCCAGAATACCGGTTGGTCAAGTCAATCAGAGCAACTCGGTTCAATATTTATTTTATCTGTATAGTACTTAAATCGCTGTTTAAATATTCGTGTATCAGTTGGCTTGATATCTTTCTCTGTAACTGACGGCACCCGTTTTCGTTGTTAAATGTTCAATGCCACTGAGATAAGATCTTCCCGCACGTTTCCGATTATGTACTCCAAGTTTGTCCACAATTTGTGTTTGCCTTATATGGGTTTGAGAAGGATGACGTAGCACATACATATGATGCATCTTTTAAAACAAAACATCAGAAACTATCAAAGCGTCAACAAAACCATAATCCGAACTCAAAATCGATTAAACTAGAGACAAAAAAGGAGCAAAGGAAAGATTTACATGGAGACTCTCGTAAAAGCACAAGAGAATAAGACCAGGTGTTCTGGAATTAAGTAATGGATACAGTATGTCTAAAAATGAATAAAACAGCATACTACAGCCGTTTCATCCTCCTACATGTATGACGTTTCAGTGATGCTTTGGGCCAAACGGTGGGAATCCAAAATTCTAAACTAGAGTAATGTAGAAACAGAAGGGCCAGGTGTGTAAAACCCCTTTAATTTATGAATTTAAAAGTAAAATGAAACTAGTTCTGTGTCATTTCAAATCCTGCACTACGAAAATGTATATATTATGTACCGTGTCACCACTCAAATGAGATAACTGTGACTATGGAAGCTCCAGCAAACCTCGGGGACTAAAAAAATCCACCACCAGGATCTATCGTTTCGTTTTGACAACGTGATGTTTACTTGGATGTGACAAAGATTTACATGGAGGGTGTCGTCGATGAAGCAGAAGACGCTTACCCTTCCGGAACAACTGGTCTTGTTCTCTTGAGTTTTTACGAGAGTCTCCATGTAAATCTTTCTTTTGTCCCTATTTTGCCTCTAGTTTAATCGATTTTAAATTCGGATTATGATTTTGTTGACGCTTTGGTATTCTCTGATTTTTCCCCATTTTTATCCAAATGCTCGAATCACCTTGGGTTTGCTTACTGATACCGAGTTATTACCTGAAGGCCAGTAATAGAATCTATTTGTCTCATTATTTTGCAGTTGTGGCTTTCATTTAATAAGTATATCCATAATCCGACATACTTTTTGCGCCTGTATTACTCGCTTTCTTTGTGATATCATCCGTCACCATATTCGGCACCGGTAGTTGTCCATAACAGCGTTGCGTTCTGACTTTCGTGTCTTTGGTCACCGAACTAACAGTGGTATTTCACCTGTGTCTGGGCCGAGCTCGATACTGTAAGGATACTATTGTGACCAACACGGAGAAAGATTTCACGGTGTGCATTCCTGTTTAACAGTTGAGAAAACATTATATAGCTCTATTTTATTTTGAAGAAACTTATTATTTTCCATCATGATATCTTGTGATAATTTCAACATCTGTAACTTTGTTTAAAACACTCGTTGACACTTTTTAAACGTTTACATATTGAATGAATACCACTTTTACTGTCGATTTACTCGAGTGTATTCTTAAATGTGTTTCGGACGCTTTCTCTTCCAGAAGAGGCTTAATCTTACGGAAAACCTGGTCTCGTTCACTTGTGCTTTTTTCGAGTATCTCCGTGTAAATGTTAACTTTGTTTATATTTTGCACCTGATTTAATCGATATTGAGTTCGGATTGTGGTTTTGTTGATGCTTTGGTATTCTCAGATTAATAAAACCCTTTCGGTTTAATTCTGTTACGATTCACTAAAAGAAGTGTTCCAGTGAGTAGGCTGCCCGATAACGTTCCCTGGGTCAAAGATGATGTCATCTTACAGTTGAATCTCCGAGTATAAACGCCAGTATCAATAACAGTCTCCCATATTTGACATCATTCTGATCCGTTTGTTGTGGTTTTCCTTGTTGCTATTTTAACATTAAGACAAAGGGAATGTCTCTGATCTGACTCCATAGCATACCTCTGTACCAGATAATAGCCCACTCACACAGTTTTATAATCTTATTTTATTATATATTGCCTTCTAGGGAGATACATCAATGTCCTATCTAGTGTTTCAACGTTTTCATTGTTATATGATGGGCTTTCCGATAGGTAAAATATCTGGTTATTATCGGTAATATAAAGAGTAGGTCAGGGACGATATCTAGTTTTTGGTCAGGTGGAGAAAAGAGCATATCACTATATAAAGGAAGGTCATGGACAATATCTGGTTACAGGTCGGGGGTGGAGAGCAGATCATATCGGTAAAATAAAGGAAGGTCATGGGCAATATCTGGTTACAGGTCGGGGGTGGAGATCGAATAGATCATATCGGTAAAATAAAAGCAGGTCAGGGACAATTTCTGTCTATTGGTCGGGGTGGGGGCAGAACATATCGGTAAAATGAAGGTAGGTTAGGGCAAATATCTGGTTACAGGTCGGGGGTGGAGATCGAGTAGATCATATCGGTAAAATAAAGGAAGGTCAGGGACAATATCTGGTTACAGGTCGGGGGTGGGGGCAGACCATATCGGTAAAATAAAGGAAGGTCAGGGACAATATCTGGTTACAGGTCGGGGGTGGGGGCAGACCATATCGGTAAAATAAAGGCAGGTCAGGGACAGCATCTGGTTACAGGTCGGGGTGGGGGCAGAGCATTTTGGTAAAATAAAGGTAGTTCAGGGACAATATCTGGCTATTGGTCGGGGTGGGGGCAGAACCTATCAGTAAAATAAAGGTAGGTCTAATGTACTATATACAAAATGTATGTTCGGTTCGGGCTTTGGTCAGGCTGATCACCGCTCACAGAATCTGACACATCAAAATCACTCTCATGATTGTGTCATTCTCTTAACTTGTGGACAGTGATTTCGAACAGTTCTCCACCTTCCTGGAACTCCTGAAGGCGAGTTCACACGAAAACATCCCGTTCTGCCAGAAATAGCATTACAATGGAAATCTAATATCATTAAACGTATTTAGAATGCGTGTACATCACAACATGTCGTTATCGCATCAGTAACATGTATAATATCTTGGTGTCGACAAACACAGAGGATCGCTTTGGTACACTGTGTTGATACTGTGTTTATTATTTCTTCTAGTTTTGTATGTTTCTTTAGACTGATCCGAAAAACAAAATGGTGACTAGGCAGTGATCATGAATTTGGTCAAGTCGATGCTGATACTGGTCTATCTATTGCCCCACTTTATTAGATTGCTCTCGTTGGCTCCGTTAAGCCCCCTAGTAGTGCATGTCCAGTTTGGAAAAAGTAATTTTACCGCGAAAATACAGTATCGGGACATATCACAACAGCAACATTGCTGCGATTTTTAATCAACAAATGATTATTTCTAATCAATGTTATCATATTAGTGAGAATGATTTCAGAAAATATTCTTGTAGGTGGCGTTCCGATAACTAGTAATACGATATATACTCTGTCACATTCATTAGTTGGGGCCGCTGTGGCCGAGTGGTTATGGTGTTGCGACATTCTACCCCTTGCCCTTCATCTCTGGGTTTCGAGTTCGCGTAGGTCGGTGGTTTTTCTTCGGGTACTCCGGCTTTCCTCCACCTCCAAAACCTGGCACGTCCTTGAATGACCCTAGATGTTAATAGGACATTAAACAAAATAAACCAAGCTAAACCAAACTAAACCAAATATTCATTAGACAAGGTCAGGAATTTGCAATGCTTGTCGTTTCAAAAAGACTAATTAGTTGATGTAATGTTTCAATGATGATACGTTTATGGTTAGATACATTATGTACCAAATCAGGTTTTATTTAACTACGGGTAAAATAACTACCGTGTATTTTAGTCGCTGGGGAATACCACGCGTACAAAGCAGGAGGCGAGACCCAGGTAAACATCTGACACTGCGCTGCAAAGGCAGACTCCGACGGATTTACATCCATCTTCTCACAAATCATTTAAACCAAAAAGAAAATAGTCTGCATTGTTTTTTCAACCGAAAGTGATAATGTCTACGACAATATATACAAATCAATATCTTCCCTATTTACAGCTTTAAACTGAGACAGTAGAAACCAGAACTGCAGCCAGGTTAGTAGGAGCTTTTAAGAATGTCCATGGACACCCTACACTTATAACGCTAGCCGCCATTTTCCCTCTCCTGTAAGCATTGCTTCTGTCATTCTAACACGCTGCCTTCCAAGCATTTATCGGCCCGACAATTTGGCGGATGTCGGGGATGGCAGATCATTTATTTGTCACACGTTCGGGCGGGAAAAGATAATCTTAAGTCGCAATGAATTACATAGGATGCCAGATGAATAGTAATGAAACGGCTGGGTTTATCTGTCGGTGTAGACTTGATGAACAGACATAAACTGTATTCTTCTATACTACAGGATCTACCATGTACAGACTTGGAGGACTAACGTTATAATTATAGTATTAAGTACGTCGCTTTAAGAGACAGGACATTACGTGTTACCCAGAAGATCGCAATACTTCACATTTCTCACAATGTTCCTTAATATAGGATTAACTAACAATTTCTGTTGATATTTGATCTTGATATTTACTAACAATGGATGTTATTATTTGATTATGATAATTACTAACAATTTTGCTAATATTGATCTTGATATTTACTCACAATTTTTGTTCATGTTTGATCTTGATTTTTTACTAACAATGTTTGTTATTATTTGATCTTGATATTTACTAACACTTTGTGTTAATTTTCGTTATGATATTTACTAACCATGTTTGTTAATGGTTGATCTTGATATATACCAGTGAAATATACGTCCCTGTATATACCAATTTTGTTTTGTTAATGTTTGATTTTGATATTTACTAACAAATTTTGTTAATTTTCGATCTTGATATTTACTAACCATGTTTGTTAATGGTTGATCTTGATATATACCAGTGACATATACGTCCTTGTATATACTAATTTTGTTTTGTTAAAGTTTGATCTTGATATTTATTAACAAATTTTGTTAATTGTCGATCTTGATATTTACTAACCATGTTTGTTAATGGTTGATCTTGATATATACCAGGGACATATACGTCCCTGTATATATACTAACATTGTTTTGTTAATGTTTGTTCGTGATATTTACTCACAATCTTTGAGAATGCTTGCAATTCACTTGAAATGTTTAATAAAATTAGTTTTGAAAAAAAACTATAATTAATTGTCCAATAAAAGTTATATTTGTTGACTTTCATGAATTTGTCAGCATCTGAATTACAACTGTTAAACTAAAAAGGACTGTAAAAAGAACATAAATAAGAAAGCAAAATGTAATTTAACCAGGGAATTACAAAAATAATGTATTCAATGGTGCCAATGTTCTGTAAAATAATCTCACCGAGATTTCGTAACAGCTTTACTTAGAAGTACATATGCTACCGTTTCCTCTCATAAAAATTCAATATGAGACCATTTCACGACAGCATTGCTGGCGGACTAGATCTGGGGGTTTAAAGACGAACACCTGTGTCGCATCTTAAACACGAGACGATCATTCAACACAGCACAGAGAGAAACAGTGAAGTTAATCAAAACGGGAGCAGAGATTATGTGAGAGGATAAACCTAGACTGGCAACGACTGAAAAACGCGCAGGAATAACGGGCGATGACGTCGTTCACCATAGGACATAAAACAAACAAGAAATCTCGAAAACTAACAACCACAAGCGAGCTGGTTGGAGGTGAAGCGGACGGCGGCGGCGGGGAGAAACTGGAGGCGTTTGAAATTGTGTAGTTAAATGTCACTAGGCGACTGGCATGAAGGAAAATAGTCCGGATATTGAAGTGTAAAGTAGAAAGCAGATGTAATTGTAAATCATTATTACAGCTCAAATGATAGTGTCTCAATGTTTATGTACTGTTTACGTAAAGAGTAAGATGTGTATTTAAAGTGTATTGTGTTCCAAATCTGAACTCAAAATAATTATGTAAAAATCTAAACATGAGGATCAAATAATGTACAATATGATGAATAAAACATCTAATAAAAGAATCGAAATAGGTAAAAATATGATGTATCATTAAAGTCATAGCATCAGTATAATCCAAACTCCATGGAATTTGTATATTATGTTCTACGTAACAGGGTTTGGATTTTGAAAATCTCTAAAAGAAATATCTTATTACTAAGCTATACAATCGATGTGACGATCTCAGTTTTCCGATCATGGACTTTTCCTTTCATGATAGTAACACCCCTGCTTCTCCAACATATGGTGTTTACATGTCGATCGCATTTGTTCCGATATTCTAGGGCTTGCTCAAAATAAATGATTTCCGTGATAGATGTCGACTGCTGACAAACTCATTTACTACACAGGGATTCGAAAGATGCAGATTGATGAGGACTATGAGCACGTTTTGCAGTCGCTATCGTTGTCTCATTGAGAGAATCTTGATGTCCTTGTATGCTATGAAGATTGACGATTTTGATAACGCTCATTAGTGTGCTTAGTTCGACCAAGTAGGGTGAGACCAAGATTAACATGGCGGGCGTCGTCGATGAAGCAAAAGAGGCTTACACTTCCGGAACACCTGGTCTTATTATCTTATTATAAGGGTCTCCATGTTAATGATTCCTCTGGTTATATTTCAACTCTAGTTTTATCGATTTTCAGTTCGGATTATGGTCTTGTTGACTAATGAAAACATAGCACATCGTCGGACTTTTACTTTCTCCTACTAATCAAACTTAATAATTTTTTCGGCACATCGACGCGGCAATATAATTGGTTTAAGATATATAAAAAATTATCCATCTTGAGGTACACAGAAATATATGGTCCATGTTTGACGCTTACATCTAAATGCTAAAGTGGTGGATTTGGCAGTGTTCCTGAAAACTCATCAATAAATTCAGTGAAGAAAACAAAACACATCGGCCGGAAGGGCACAGTTTGTCCCACAGGAATGTTTACACTCTGTTGATATATTGCCACCGAATTTAACAATGCTATTATCAACCAGGAACTCAATCACAATTTCGACCTCAGTATAGTTCCTTTTGGCGTTTGTACTTTTTACAAAACATATACTCTAAAATAATTTACAAAATATTTGTATCGCCGGTCGCCTTTTGTTTAACCGAGCTCTTAAAGATGAAGTCATGCTCACCACAATAAAAGATGAATTCTTGCGTCACCACAATAAAAGATGAAGTCTTGCGTCACCACAATAAAAGTTGAAGTCATGCGTCACCACAATAAAAGTAGCAGTTTCGATGAGTGTTTTAATTTTTCTCTCAAAAGGTACAAACACCTGTTATATTATGAACCCAAATGCGGGTTGGTCATGCTAATCGTGTGCTGGCTTTGCATTTGTACAGAAAGGTTATTTGAATAGAGGTGAATATAAAAATATTCCGCAACGAAACACGTATGATTACGCTTGGAAATAGCTACTAATGGATTTTCCTTGCCGTCAATATACCTCATGTACTTGAGCAATTGGCTATTTATGATAGATGTTCGATAAGCTGATAATCGTCTCCTGCATGTGCATATTGCTATCCGCTATCTAAATTCGGTAATCTTTATTTCAAATTGCACGCCCCTCACTTTTCATTTGCTAAGTAAATACAGGCTGGGCTAACAAGTTCCAGGCCTAATTTGACATTAACATCGAAGTGAAGCCCATTCACTTGTGACATCACATCATGTGACCTTAGTTGACTGACAGATTCTCTGCTGACATCATGTCATATGATATAAGCTGTTGACTGACATATTCCCTGTTGACACCACGTCATATGACGTTAGTTGTTGACTGACAGATTCCCTGTTGACACCACGTCATATGACCTTAGTTGTTGACTGACAGATTCCCTGTTGACACCACGTCATATGACCTTAGTTGTTGACTGACAGATTAACTGTTGACACCACGTCATATGACCTTAGTTGTTGACTGACAGATTCCCCGTTGACATCACGTCATATGACCTTAGTTGTTGACTGACAGATTCCCTGTTGACGCCACGTCATATGACCTTAGTTGTTCACTGACAGATTCCCTGTTGACATCACGTCATATGACGTTAGTTGTTGACTGACAGATTCCCTGTTGACACCGCGCCATATGACCTTAGTTGTTGACTGACAGATTCCCTATTGACATCATGACATATGACCTTATAACTTCATCTGCTTCATCTACTAAAATCGTCACCGTACGATTTTATCTATTTCGTCTGCAGAGATCACGACTAATTAACGACTTTATCTGTTCCTACTACAGAAGTCATCACCTTACGACTCAGCACCTTATGACTTTATTTGTCCTATCTACAGAAATTGCAGTCATACGTTTTTATCCATTCTGTCTACAGAAATTGTAGCCACACGTCTTTATCCATTCTGTCTACAGAAATTGTAGCCATACGTCTTTATCCATTCTGTCTACAGAAATTGTAGTCATACGTCTTTTTATCCACTCCTATCTACATCAACCATCAGCTAACGATCTCAAATATTATGGGGTCTTTCAGCCCAAGAACAAACAATAAAACCAGGCATCCAATTATTTAAAAACAATGACACACAGAGATATTTTACATGATTTATTATCTAATTAACCAGTATAAACGATAAGGCGATCACTAGATTGTAGAATATCACATCAGCTTTAGTTTAGCACAGAGAAATGAGACATTTATACAAGTATATGGAACTAAAATGTAAATGTAACATAAACGCATTCAAAAATTCTTTCTATACAACTCTAACAAACACAGAATATTTCAATGATTGTATCTACATCTATAACACACATTTTACACACTTTCTTGATAAATCCCTTTGATTTAAACTAGTTTTTTTCCATATTTTGACATATCTCGTTGTTCCTTTGTTTAAAGTGACAGCATACGTATGAAAAATTTCATTTCAGACTGATACTATTTCTCAGCAATCGCTATATATACAATAATAGTAAATAGTCCAGTCGTAATATAAATATACCAAGTACAAAAAGCCATTAATGGTGGATGACCAACTGCTTTAAAAACCTGAATAAACACCCGTTGCAGACGCGTCTTCGGCCGGTATCAAGTTGTCTTGATGTATGGACATTGGTTTTGAATTTCGGATCGCCATTCACTCTCTGTCCAGAAACTTCATCTACTGTAAACGTACTTAATTTGGCGCAATCAAATTTTAGCGCATTTTTAGTGTTTGTCATATTAGCGCAATGATAAATTCGCGCATCAGTGAAAATAACTATATAAACAGTATATTAAAACTCCAATTAGCGTAATCATATTTTAGCGCAAAACTTTCAACGCGAAAAGCGCTAAAATAAGATTACCGCGAAAATATGTACGTTTACAGTATTCAATCTAAATTCTTTCATTCAACATCAGATGCGAAGTGTACGAATTTAATGTCGGGTGAGAGGAGGCATACATTTAATTTCAGGTGAGACGATTCCTGATATCAGCTTCCGGTGGGAAGTGCTATGAAATCGACTTCCGGTGGGAAGTGCCATGCAGTTAACCTCAGGCGACTTAACGTTCTATCAAGCCAGTGATTATTTGGACTACGGGACAAAATTTGATAACCAGCTCATTTGTAATCAAGTATTTTGTTTTATATTTTGGACGAGAGATTTTAACTAGTGTCTGTGTTTACAGTGCACAGATTCCTATTAGATTGTACCATATAATCTACTAAGCGTAAGCAAATGAAAACACTTCGACTGACGCCCCGATACTTCATCAACTTGCTACGAAAGTAATATGATTGAAGAATTCAAATGCTCTTGAAATATAGTTAATACGAATAAATTAATATTAAACATTTATTCATGAATACACAAAATCGATTTCAATTTTGCGTTTTAATATTACAGTAAACTATTGATTGTGACAACTTTAATTAGATTGTTATATCATGTGTAGAATTTGTGGTGTAAAATTAATATATGTTAGAATTCTAAAACATTAGTAAAGTAATAAAAAATATATATATAAACTCAAAGTTGGATCAGCAACAAAAGGGTCGAGACCTTGTACCTCAAACTGTTTGCAGTTTTAAAGAGCTCAACTGCAAAAGACTACAACTGAATAAGAATTAAAAAAACAATAGTATTCTAAAATAAAAATAAATGATAATCTATCAAAATGATCATCTATCAAAATAAAAGTACATTAACAAGGCTTGGTGTTTCGATTACTTAACATGTTATGGTTATTACATATTATATAGAATAGCTAAATATCCCAATGATACAAAGATACCAGAAGACTTGGATTGCCGTCCACTGTTAGCTGTGTTTATACTAATTTCCCTATCACATCACAACACATGTTTTGGAGTCTTTCACGTTTTGATCTTGGCTCTCCTCGCCTTTCGTCTTCTTATCGTCCACAAGCTTCATGTGCTGGCTATGGAGATAGCTCTCCCTGCAAAGAGACAAACACATCATGTCACGACATACAAAACATTACGTCAATATGAACAGGATCAGAAGGATTCATATCGGTCGGTATTCAGAACCATTAAATCCATGATGTAAAATATAGTTCCATTTTTTGTCAGACCATCCGTATCAATAAATAGGATTTAATATTATCTTATCATATCCCTAAACGACAAGGAAGTAGATTAAGGCTTCACGAAAACAGATTGTCCCTTGGTATCACGAATAGACAGAGGATGTGATGTAGCATGTAGACTATGAAATCATTTCTCCACGACAATTTATTCCTGAATGATAAGTTACAGCTTATTCGTGAAAAGTCGTCACACAGAGGTCAACTCCTAATAGATAATGATAAGTATATCAAAATAATAAATAATAAGGGATGTTGATAAAAAGGAGATCGAAACGAGCCCACTATTTATAGTGTGCAACCTGCACACAAGAGATACACAAAGATACGAGAATGGTTGTAATATAACGGAAGACATTGAAAGTGCAGTCAATAAACCAACAAACATATATTTTTTTATAAATTGTTTTACGGAGTTCGGTGTGTTGGTATCCTTTATTTCAACAACAATATGAAAGCCATAATTTAAGGATCATCCATGAAGGTTTATCCATATAATAAACTACAGAAAGTTATATCTACTATTTTATAGCATCATTAATAGGATCTCTATGATTAATAACATCTACTCTAAAGCATCATAATCATGATAATGAAACATTTCTATCAACTACTATATAGCACTCTAGCATTAGTCTATACAAGGTTTTTGACCATCGGCATTCGTCACGTTATCTACCAAGTCCATCAAACTTTACATTATTGGAGTGTTGACTTAGACTGACTCCCGCCTCCAGATGGTATACAGATATTGAAATGTTTCGAAAATAAACAAGTAATTTTGAGAAAGTTTCCATTAAAACTGGTTACCAGTCTAAATACCACCCTATGTTGGAGTCGAGTGACTCAACATCATTGATAATGTGTCCTTCCCCCGAACGTTCCAGTATTGATTGTTTAATACATGACAAGTGATTCATTATTTTCTTTTCAACTTTGTACATGTATAAAACATAATTCATGGTATCGGATCCTGTTTAGTCTTAAAATAGTTGTAATTCATCAAATGGAGTTTTGCCGTCGTCTAACGCATTGTTTTAAGGATGCTTTTCTTGCAATTTAGTAGTTGGAGTAAACTCATTTTAACACTAATGTATAAGTAAACTAACAAATACAGCAGCTAACAGTACATATTAATAATAATATATATAGAGGATATCTAACAGTGTATTCAGTAATATGAAATATATTTTCACGACTGCGCAGCACGAGTGAAAAATATCAAAATATTAGCCACACGAACGTTGACCCTCTCGTGTGAAACGCCATGGGTGAGAGTGATTAAACCTCACGTGTGAAACGCCATGGGTAATAGTGTTGACGCTCCCGTGTGAAACGCCATGGGTGATTTTGGTTGTACCTCTCGTGTGTAACGCCATGCGTGATAGTGTTGACCATCTCGCGGTATTGTCACGGGTGATAGTGGATGACCGTCTCGTGTGCAACACCACGGGTGAGTGTTGACCGTCTCGTGTGTAATACCACGGGTGATAGTGGTTGACTATCTCGTGTGTAACCCCACGGGTAATAGTGATTGACTATATCATGTGTAACACCACCGGTGATAGTGATTGACCATCTTCGCGATAAGATCACGGTTGATATTGGTTGACCCTCTTGCGTGTAACATCACGGTTGATAGGGTTGACCATCTCGCGGTAAGGTCCTAGGTGATGGCGGTTGATTATCGTTTGATACGTCGCGGGTGAGAGTAGTTGACCATCATGTGTGTAACGCCACGAGTGAGTGTTTGACCTTTTGTTTGTAACACTACGGCTGATAGTGTTGACATTCTCGTGTGTAACACTACGGGTGATAGTGGTGACATTCTCGTGTGTAACACTACGGGTGATAGTGGTGACATTCTCGTGTGTAACACTACAGATGATAGTGGTGACATTCTCGTGTGTAACACTACAGATGATAGTATTGACATTCTCGTGTGTTACACTACATGTACAGGTGATACTGCAGCGATTCTGTCGCCTCACTTAGCATGTGACATCAGTAACACTGGTTGGCTACGTCGCCTGTCCGAACACGTGACTGTGGTCATGTGCCACTAGTGACAGTGGCAAGTTAATGTCGCCCCTCCTTCGTAATGTCATCTAACAGTATTTCTGTTCTATCGATTTTTCTGGCATGACTAGCTCTGTATATGTGTCGATTTGAAACATGCTAACGCATGCAATTGTGACAATCAACATGAGTCTAATAGATATGTGACAAGCGTCCTCTCGTGTCACGCGCAGGGAAAACCAAGTAAGGTCGACTAGCTAGATTGGTCATGTAATAAACGATTACGTTCGGAAACAGAACGATAGTGGTATTGATAATGTTCATCATGTCGACCAACTCCGGTCAATTTACAGTTAGGACATTAACTACATTTACTGTTTTCGGGAAATAACACTTATTACATTAATCCGATGTTGTCACAATGTAACGAGTCCACAATACCGCATGTTTTTACTTTATATTGCATTTTATGATAATGAGCAGTAGTCAGATCAAACATCAAGCGAATCAAGTGTTTACGTCGTCTTTTCAGAATCGACTCAGGGACTGTAGCTTGTCTCCGACGCCACCTGTCTGTGTTCGTATACAAGCGAACTACACTCTTTATCACTATAATCACTACACAATTAGTCCCATTAGTCTATACACCTTACACCATATCTCAGAAATCGATGGAATAACCCAGATGACAATTAATTATATCTGAATCTTATTTTCTATCAAATATTGCTGTAAAATAAAATCAATTTTCTGCTATTCACGTTTTGTGTAAAATTAGATTCCCAATTATATGTTTCAGCAAAAAGGCAACAAGATTGAAACGCTTTCAAGTGTTAATTAAACAAACCTTTCCATTTTTGCCAGTTTTCTACGTAAACATTTAAAACATTTCAATCATACTACATTGTAGTAAATGATCAATCTTTTATCTTGGATAGTGTACCACTGATGAGCACTAACTCGATGACAAATTACCGTGGTGCAGAATGTTTCCAATATTTTGTATTATTTCTGCATCTACTTGCTAACTATTTAACAGGTGAATCTGTTTTCTATGGATTACATAAAACTTCATGTACATCTAAATTAGGCGTACCCTGTTAAGAATAATACTTCACCACGCCTTGAAATTTTCTTCAGAGACACAACGATATCAACATTAACTAGATACATCTTTAAGTATAATGTCAGTTATAATGCTACATTCATCATACAGAGCATAATGTCATTTATAAGAAGATATCTCACTATAACCACATAAAAATAATTTTGGTTGTGTAAAATAATCTCTACATATATAGCCATGGGGTGTCAAGGAAACAAAGCTATAACAGGATCCTACTTAACAGTACCAGGCCCTACATTAGAGGGATCATTATTCATCTGACGTCACAAATTGTAACGGATTAATGCAGGTTGCGCGTGTTGTAGTATGTACTTGACAACAGAAAAATACGCATCGCCAATAGCATTCAAAGAGGGCCAATTACTTACAAATCAATAGCAAAATGGTGTTACAGTATTGTTAAGTGAAAGAGCCATACAACTGTCATTTATTCTCACATCCGTCCTAGTAAAGCCAAATCACTTATACCGGAAGTACATACCGGACGTACATCAATCATCCCAAACGAAACGCTATACCTACTACTGTAATGTGTAAGACCGTTGTGAAGATTGTATCACCCCAACAACACAAATCACTATGTGTCAGTATATCATTAAGTACTTCACGACACCTCCAGTCTCCCATAACGGCACGCCAGTTTAATAATGGACAGCTTACAATTATCAACATATGTTCATACATTATTCAAATGAAAAAAATCTATTTTTGTCTTGGAGAAGACATGGATTGACAAACAAAGGCAGTAGTAAATATAAACGATGTTTTTAATTTGTAATCAAAGTCAATTTAAATCCAGTTTTTACCTGATAAACATGCTACAAAAAACTTTAAGACATTATACTAAATAAAGCACCTTCTTTCTTTCACAGATGGACGATCGTTCAATAATGGAGGTTATCAACTCAACCATGAAAAGTATCCCAGAGGTATATGAAAACAAATCAGAGAATACCTAAGCGTCAACAAAACCATAATCCTAACTCAAAATTAATTAAAAATATGAACAAAGGAAAGATTAAGGTGTTCCGGAAGAGTAAACGTCTTCTGCGTCATCAACGACACCCGCATGGTAAATCTTGGTCACATCGAAGTAATAAAAAGTCCTCAAAGTGAGAGCCGAGTCATTATTCTCAATCACAACAAACCCAACAAGTAAACACACTAATGAGCATACTCAAAAACACCCATCTTCATATATCACACAGATACAAAATATTTCTCAATGAGAAAAAGATGGCGACCATAAAACTTGCTCTTAGTTCTGATCCACATGCAACTCTCGAATCCCTGTGTAGTAAGTTTGTTTAAGGTAGACACGACCGTTATTCCAGCGAGATTTAACCCAATCAACTATCACCACACACTGTCAAGTTTGATCCGACGAAATTTCAACATAGACGCAGAAACATAGGAGGTATCAACTAAGGAGTCATGCAGAAATTATTGAATTCCCGTACCGTGAGATTTGACAGAGAGATGATTTACTTGATTGTTTAACGCGAGACTCGTTTCACGTGGAAGGTTGTGCATTCAAGAAAGTCACGCTGTGTATCAATGTTGTAACGTGTTGATGTGCCCATTGAAAAATAAAATATCACTTATAATAATAATGTCACGACCGGGATTGAGATTTCTTGGGCATAGCCGGCTTTGTAATGGGCGACAAAAGATCTTCCCTGCAATTTTTTTAGGAAGACTAACGACACGATCGAGGAAACCAATGATAAAAGACATGGCGTCCATGGATAGAAAATGGTGGGGTGCAAAAAACCCCGACAAAATACAGAATTGTCAATCATTGATGACTTAACGGAAACATGAGACATCTTAGACGGTGAAACAGCGGTCAAGTCGAGTCCCTTTAGAGAGGTACGGGAATGACTTTCAGCTCTAGAAAGCAAAATATGCCAGAATGTTCAGCCATTGCGGTTATTAAGAAATATTGAAGGTAACATTACTAGTTATGCTAGATATTTTGAAGGCCACAGTCGAGCAAAAACGATAATATACAGTCGGCCTGTGTTTATACGAATATCTCTATCAATAGTCCAGCGGTAGCCTTGTCGTTATTGATGAGGTAAGTTTGAGAGATTACGTGAAGATATCAAACATGGCCGACAGTTCGTAAGAGTCATTTGACGCATAGACAAAACCAAAACTAGGATTGTTTGCATGAGCTGAAAGATAAACGAAATACACAAATATGTGCTGCAATTTTTAAATACAGTATTAAATGCAGTGTGACGATGAAATGAATTACAACGCGTCATACAGCTGTTTATCCTTCTAGGACTCGTCCGTGATGCTAGGGGCCAAAAGATGACGTATAACACACATGCTGCACCTTCTGATTTAGTAATAGATACAGTATGCCGAAAAAACTAATTAAACCGCATTATACAGCCATTTCATCCTTCTGGAACTCGTCAGTAACGCTACGGGCAAAAAGATGGAAATCCAAAAGTTCTAAAATAATGTAGAAGCAGAAGAGTCGTGTGCGTAAAACCCCTTTAATTTATGAATTTAGAAGTAAAATCAAACTAGTTCTGTATAATTTCAAATCGTGTACTACGAAAATATGTATATAATGTACCTTGCCACTACTCAAAGGAGATTTACCTAACACACATACATGTGCTGCACCTTTTAAATTTAATAGATATAGTATGCCGGAAAAATGAATTTAAACTTCCCCATATAGCTGTTTCGTCCTCCTTGTACTCTTCAGTGATGCTAGGGGCCAAAAGGTGGGAATCAAAAATTTCTAGACTAATGTAGAAGCAGAAGGGTCGTGTGCGTAAAACCTCTTTCGTTTATGAATTAAGAAGTAAAATTAAACTAGTTCTGTATAATTTCAAATCGTGTGAGATAAACTGTGGCTATCGAGTAATTTTGATTTTAGTAATACAGTGTAGATACACAATTCCGAAAAATGAATAGAATATAAAACTGGGAATAGAAAATATCTAAACTACTGTAGAAGAAGATGGACAGGTTAGCAAAACCCCCTCAATGAGTACCGTTTATTTTAAAATTGTGTACTTTGCAAGAGTGAATATCATGAACCATGCCTTTAACCAATGATATAACTGTGGTACTGAAGTTTAAGGCTCAAGCAAACATCTGGGACGAAAGAGTCCATGAACATATATGTTACATCTAAACAGTTTGTCTACAGATACGTAACACTGCGCCATAACAACTGTGCTGTCCTTTCAGGACACATTAGTGATGCTGGGGCCAAACAAAAGTGGGATTACAAATGGATTAAAACTACTGTTGATTCAGTGCCATTACCACACCATACTTGGCATCAATTTCACTCGACCTATTTCGACAGTGTTGTTTAGTCAGCAACACTTTAGCTCTACACATCGTTAATTATGAATATGTTTATTTGAGCCAGTGACACTACAGCTGTGCTCGTCCACACTTCGACACAGTGTTGGGTTTAGTCAGTAGCTACTAGGTCTCTACAGTTCTACTCAGTCACTGTGTTAATGTAACTACGGTCCTGTTACATCACTACATCTCACACATTCTAAGATAGCTGTTTGTTGTACATCATGACACCAGGTGTTAGGTATTGATCGTGGCGTTAGTGTAATAAGGGCTTGCGTTTGTACTTAAAACATTTGTGTGTGAATTTTACAGATATATGAGATGGTATCAGATGTAAAAAAATCAATAATCTCACAGTCATTGAATGTCCAAATCAAACGGGGACATTGGCGGACTAAGTTACACAACTCTGAAGTTCCGACATGTAGCGGTTGTCTCCCATCCGACAGCTAAAGTTTAAAACGTACAATGCTACTCTCTCTAATACTAACGCAACCGTAATATATGGACGTTTTTAAATAGAGGGAATTCCTTTACTTGAAAATCTCCATATCAAAGCATTACAGAAGTTGAGGGGAAAATTTAAATTTAGGAAATTTCCTTTACTTCTGTTATGAGGAGCGTTCATGAAACATGGACACGCACGTTTCGATGTTAACGGATAAAAGTATGTTTTACATCGCGAACCATATAGAAAATATACAATAGTTTGTACACCTAAATTTGAAACACAAAATATCATATAACATGGGCATTACAAAAAGCATTCGACAAAAACAATTATCAGGAACTTTGCACTTGATATGAGAGCAGGAACGCACGTAGGTCGGCACGATCTGTGGCTATTAAATAATTATGTTAAATGTTATGTAATTATGTTTATAATTGATTTCACTAGGATCCATCATGTACAATTTCCCCTAATTATGACGTAAAGCTGTCCACCAAATGTTTACCTGTTACAACAGCATTCAACAACTCTGTATATGCATTCACTCTCAACAAAACTTCAAAGGAACTTTGAGATGTAATACTAACAAGTTCAATAAAAACTCCACACATATTTACATAAATCAGACCTTCTGCATCACAGACAACATCTAACGAACATATGAAGCAATACATAAAATCGAAATTAGCATCGGACCAACATGACGATACTCAATCTTGTGACGACAAAGATATCCTCTTGCAACACGACAAAGACATCCAATCGTGTGACGACAACGATATCCAATCGTGACACGACAAAGACATCCAATCGTGTGACGACAACGATATCCAATCGTGACACGACAAAGACATCCAATCGTGTGACGACAACGATATCCAATCGTGACACGCCAAAGACATCCAATCGTGACACGACAAAGACATCCAATCGTGACACGACAACGATATCCAATCGTGACACGCCAAAGACATCCAATCGTGACAGGACACCGACATCAAATCGTGTGACGACAAATTAAACATATCAAATTTTAACATAACAATGGCATCCAATCGTGACAAACGACAAAGATATCAAATCTTGACATGACAACGGCATCCGATCGTGAGACAACAACGATACCCAATCGTGTAAGGACAATAGCTTTGACAGGTATAAGGACAACACAGCACGGGAGTGTGGAAAACGGTAGTAGTACCACTATGTAACATACAACAACTGTGAACGGTTACTTTATTCTGCAATAATAATTACATACGTACATAACGAAGTGACTCGAGAAGTGTGCACGTGATTGAAATCTCTGAAATCATTCTATCGAATCTACTATTTGGTTTCTTACATTAACGTTCGTTTTGCAAGAAAAGTAAACTTACTTAAAGAAAAGTATCTGGTTCAACAACACATCATTATGATGTAAGACAGCAAAATTATTTGTAAAGTAATTCGTGTTTATGGTTTGAAACATCATGTCGGGATATAAGTTCAATAACAGTATTCATATATAGCATCTATGCTCTATGGTGAGATCAGCTAATTAGTAATATATATATTTTTTCATGTATATATTTTATTAAACTAATTTTGGATAAAAAAAAATAATTATACAAACGCATAAAACATAACGTATTAAACTATTTGACGAGTGTGAAATTTTTACATCAAATTGTGTTGAACAAACGAATAAAAACATTACTTTCAACGTCTAAGGAAAAAACATGTGTCATGTCGTAAAATCATGTGTATTTCATAACTATTACGATATAAACAAACACTAGTCAAACAACATAACACGAGAAGCTACAGATCAAGGACAAGCCACTACTGATTTATACATACTGATCAGCACGAGCTTGGCTGGAAAGCAAATAACGAGCACATGGTACTTAGAAACAACATCACAAAAAATACTAAATCCTAATAAACAAATACAGCCGGGATTAACCTACTCCAGAACATTATCATGGGCATGTTATCTCGTTTTCCTTACTATAATATATCAGGTCAGGTTTCGTGAAAAATAGCATTAGGTATACACTGTAAAATGATATGGGGATTACCATAGGTGTTAATATAGCGTTGTGTTGGAACGAATACCGCAGGGAATCATGTTTTTGTTTTCTATAAACTATTTAACTGGCATATCGATTTATCCTTGACACAATACCGAGCTAATATATGATAAGTGGATTGTTTTATTTCAACAGAAATATTGTTACATAAACATCAATACGTACTATTTGCTATAGTTGGTCAATAAATCCTGAAGGCAAACTATTTATGGGAGACTCAATATTGCTGTATAAATTACATGTACCAGTTAACAGGTGTCAATATTTTTTTCATTACCATATTAAAGATATACATTTTATGTGACATAATTATTCTACATTTTTACTTCTGAATCATGCAATGAAAACTATTCGACGCATGCAGAATATCAAAGAAAACTACTAAAGAATTATCATAAATTCAAACATTTTTAGATTTGTTTTTATATATTTTTTTTGTAAGAATTCAACACTGACATACATTGTAAACTTTGACTGATAATAATTTGATATACCTAAACAGTTTTATATATAAAATTCAACCAAAGCATACATATCTTCACGATAAGCAAAACGATTAACAATCGTTTTGAGTAAATGCTATTGGATCATTTAAGTAAATAATAGCACGGACTTAGATAGCAAATCTAAGTCCGTGATAATAGACGTGAACATGATAAGCAGAAGACAGAACGCTATAAAACGAAGCAAATAATATCTGCAAATATATTTTGCTTATTTGTGATTATTCTACAACGTGATACTCCCATAAAAAATCATTGTAACAATTTCATGAGAAAATTACATGCATATTTAATGAATGATTAAAACGTTCTAATGAATTCACAAAGTTTACAAACATACTGCTATATATATATATATCATGAATAGTCTACATATATGTAGAAGAAGACAGCAGAAGGCAGTCGATAGTCTACTGAAACTATTATACAAAGTTTCGATTTTGGTTTCTGTGGCATGCATAAGATTATATTGGCAAAACATTCTGTTGGTGAGAAACGTTCTATATATTACGTTTCCATGAACAAAAACATGTAATATGTAAGATATATGATTTATGGACAGTTATACATAAACTGTTTTATATATTAATGTTATTATAGACCTTGGGTATGTGTATGTACAATTGATAAAAAAGATGCACAGTATATAGAAATGGTATCTATAGACATACAACAGAAAATGAAATATTGATAAGAAGATGATATGTAGTTTAAGAATCAAAAAAGGCATCTAACAATCTGGGGTGGGTAATGCAGATCAACATCATGTTAATAAATTTACCTTTCTCCTCTCGGTAGGTCGGACACTTTTTCAAAGGAAGGGGTATCAGCAAAGCCTTCGTGTCGGGTGCGGAAGTCAATGCTCTGGTAGGTAGGGTCTTCCTCGCGATGGTCTTCCCAATTACCGGCAGCCCGTGCTGCTGCAGCAGCTGAAGGTCACCAAGACAGAGGTTAAAGGTAACTATTACTTCAGTTACCCTATTTTTGCATTGTGCGAATAATTCAATTTATTTATTTGACAATGTTCCGTATTTAGATGCATTGTTATCGAATAAATGCATAGGAAAAACTTTCATAAACATCTCTAGGTAAAGAACATTTCGTTGTCTAATTGACATCTTATCTAACCAAGTGAACATTAAATTGTATTTCAAGAAGTATAATTGATTGTGCAAAACAAGTTATAAGCAAAACAAAATTGGATACTATTAAATGTGCTAAATCTATGCATACAATGCTAAGGTTAAAAATCCAATTTAATTTTGGTTTTGTTTCATTTGCAGTGTAAACAATTTTATAAACATTGGATTTCAATTCTTTAGCGTATTGCAGATGAAATAAATATTGCAAACTTCGAGTTTATTTTATTTAGCCTATTGAAGTTTAAATTAATATTGCAAACTTCAAGTATATTTTATTTATAAACGTGCCGTACAGTATGATTGTATGTAAATATTTTCCTAAGTTATTATTATAAGGAGCTTTATGATAAGAGATGTTATTAGAACATCCATATTTCGTTTTCTTGTTAACTTCGCGCTAATATTTCTTCCATATTCTACATGCTACAAGAAGGAAATGGTAGCGTTTCTCTACTTCTATACAGATACATTTGTATGTCTAAAACACGACTATCAGTAAACTGAAACAGGCAATACAGTTCTACATATTTTTTTCTTATTCATTAATGAAAGATGACGTTGCACTCACATATGCTGCACCTTTTAGATTGAGTAATATAGATACAGTATGCCGAAAATATGAATTTAACTGCATCATACAGCTGTTTCGTCCTCCTAGGACTCTTCAGTGATGCTAGGGGCCAAAAGGTGGGAATCTAAAATTTCTAAACTAATGTAGAATCAGATAGGTCAGGTGCGTAAAACCCCTTTAATTTATGAATTAAGAAGTAAAATTAAATTAGTTTTGTATAATTTCAAATCGTGTAAATATTAAATAGGATACTAAGAGTAGAACAGTGTGTGGGTATCGTTCCTTGTTGAGTAAGAAAGATTAATGCAGCAGCCATATTGTCAAATTAGCAAAGGAAAAAACAAACCATTTTATCCATCAGTACCAAACACTTCCTAAGAACTAGCCTTTTTCCTGAAAAAATATTATCTGCACGAACTAAAGATATGGTTAAAACGAATTTTATCTTTGTGCGGCAATTAGATCACAAACAGTGATTCACAATGAATATGCAATACATATATACACATACTAGAGAACACTCACGTCAATCTCAGCAACAACTGCTAACACATAGGGGGAGGGTGGGGGGAGGGAGGTGCCAATATTTAAACAACACAAACTACCTTTATATAAAATTCTAACAACAGACTAGCTACAGTCTTCTCACATCAACATAGGGGGAATTACGACCAAACTTCAACAAACAATTGCCAACACTTAACCTTGGGGAAGGGTGTCGATATTATTTGTTCTACACCAAAAGTTTGTCAATGTTCAGAGATGTATCTTTCTATATCATTTTTATTAATTGTTATCACCACATCTTTATATTATGTAATTGATTTATATTCATTTCTACTACGATCCTATATAATGCACCAGTTACATAGATATAGTATATACAGTACAGAAAAAATACCATGCTGTACTATATAAATTATGTACATATATGTATCACTATTTGTCTCTGTCAATGGATCTGGGAATATAATGTACGAAGGACAAAGAAATATGGGATGTTATATATGAGCTTCAAGCAAATTGGCAAACAAAATGGAGACAAATCAATCTAGATATTCAATATACACTCGAGCAATGATTCATATTAATTTCATTCAGCTTATACCAAAGTATTCTCCATGCAAATTCTTTACAAAAAAAAAACCCTTGAAAAATACTACGGTTTGGTTATAAAATCAAACAGTTACAATTTCTATACAGAAATCAGATTCAAAAGCAAGAATGTTTTGACCGTTGGCGAGCCAGTCTGAGATATTAGAGAAAGCAATGCACAGCTTGATGTTCAAACAAACCATAACACTAGTGTCATACCTCGTTCTTCATCCTTAGGAATGGCATCTGTTTTAATTTATTAAATATAATGCTCAATTAAGATTCTGTTAAATAATTGAATATAACACCTCATTCTGTTACCCACCCTCATTACAAGGGAGACTCCCTCATTTTGACTATAATTTACCAATCTCCCTTGAAATCTCCCTCATTTAAGTCCAATCTCACACAAGGTCAAAATCTACATCCTGTGATCAAAAGACACTCTAGTTAATGTAGGGTGTGTGTAATGACCATAACAGGTGTGTCTGGATCAAATGAATACTTTTTTTAGTTGTTTTGATACATAATAAGGTGAAAACAAATTGAGTAATGCAGTTTTAGACGTATTTCACACACTTTCTCCCTCATTGGAATGTGGAATGAAGTTGTATACATAAAATTGATCATAAAATACTTTGTTACATGACTACACGTGTATTTTTTTCAGGAACTAATGTGACAATAAAATTGAAAAAAAAATATATATAATATTATATTGAATAATAACTAGACATCCAAATGGTGCCTTATACAGTGTGAAAATGACATGCTATCATGAATACTAAAATGACATAAAATGTATTTTGCATTTCATTCCCATTTAAAAAATATCCGTTGTGATATTAATCTTATACAATCTGATTAAAGTCAGCTGTTACCAGTGGTTTTGATAATTTTCACGTAGTACGAAGTACAAAACTATACAAACCATGTAACAGATGATGTTAATCAGATTGAATTGCATGTACAAAATGAATTAATGAGCCTGTTCAAATTCCTGTCACATTTAGTTATACATACTAGATATTGATAAGAAATAATTACAATCTTCTTTAAAAAAGTTTTTTTAGATTGAAAAAAAACCCAACATGTTTCTGAACAACTATATATTACATATTAAGCCGATTCATCCCTGAAGTTTCATAATAAACTATTCTAACCTTTGCATTGGAAGAGTTCATATGTGTCTTCAGGGGTGAATGCCTCAGCTATGAAAGAGCTGTTCGTTTGTCCTAGGCTTTGGAACAAGATCATTAAGACCCATCATTCAATCATAAGTGTAAATGTAAGGTTTTAAGGTTTACAATTTCACACATAAGCATTTAGTACTTAATTATAAAGACATACAAAATATACTGATGTGTTAAATAAGATGCAAAAAAAAAACAACATAGAACTGGTAAGAATCATGTCTAATGGACATAAGCTGAGTTTTGTGTCACAAACAACTATCTACGATTATAAAGTAGGAAGCAGAAAATAGTTATAAACAGTTGTTGAAAATTCAGAAACCTGTATAAACCATATCTTCAGCTTAGTACTATTGCAGATAATTATATGAAAATAGCACCTATAAAATTATTCTGCTTTGGTTTTTTTTAATCTTTAATGAGTGATTTGGACAGGTTTCACCATTCTCATCATCAGAAAGAAAATCCATTATTAGTTTAAACAACAAGATCATGAAATCACAAGTGTGTCACCAGTCACCATAGTAAGTGTATACAAAACGTATGGTGGAGATATAAAAAGATTATAGCCAAAAGTTTGAAAAGTGTACCCATGCATATTGACTAGCTGAGCAACAGACCTTAGGAGAGAGTAAATACCTTCATTAAAACACAGGATGATATAAAGTGTATAGTGTGTAGTCTATATACTATAATATGTACAACTGTTTATCTTTTCATTATGTCATAATTATAGGTCAAGGAGACAAGAACAATCTGCAGTAAAAACAGTTCTAGCCACTTTTCTAAATCCGCCACTATTGAGGACTCCCATTTTTCATTTAATGATTTTGGGTAAATTGACGTCAATAACGTTTTGGGTATATACGTCAATTTCATTTTGGGTATATAATCTATATCAATAATTATGTATAAAAGTATTGATAGGGTATAAAAGATGTATCATAATTATGTATAAAAGTATTGATAGGGTATAAAAAATATATCATAATTATGTATAAAAGTATTGATAGGGTATAAAAGATGTATCATAATTATGTATAAAAGTATTGATAGGGTATAAAATATATATCATAATTATGTATAAAAGTATTGATAGGGTATAAAAGATGTATCATAATTATGTATAAAAGTATGGAAATAAGTTAGAGTTTATTCAGATAGAAAGGTGGAGAGGTACCAGTATATAAGGATTACATGCATTGACAATTGCATAAAAATAGCTGTTTTAACTCTTCAGATTCCTGAAGTCTAAGATTGATCATAAACAATGCATAGCTTGAAATTTACATCTTCAGCATGTCCAGCATGTTAACAATGTGAATTCATTTTGCAAAGTTTGCTTTCTGACATTTTTTTAAATTCTTGACTCTAAATTTCCAAAAAAGTTCATTATTTTTGTTCATTACCTAGTAGTTGTATTGTAAATATTTTTAAGAAAGTAAAAGTAGAGAAAAATGGCTTGATGCACAGTGCAAGGATTACACAGGAAAATGACAGCTAGTGGTTTATATTTCTCCCTCCTGAGGTCTATGGATAAATTGTTAGCTAAAGCTATATCCTACATTAAAAAAAACTCGTCCAGCTGGTATATCAGGTACCTGTTTGGCTAGGTGATGGGGCAGTTACAGAGCTCTCATGGGTCCTTAATTTGTGAACATTTTCGTAATTTCCTGAACTTGTGAAATCAAACTCATCATCACTTTCATCTTCCTGATCATCCTCTTCTTTAGAGAGGTCTGACTGCCCACTTAAATAGTTGGGGTTGTCTCCCTTGCTGTGAGTAGAAGCTACCTCACCTTTCTGCTTGTTTTCAAAGTCGAGCTGTCCGTAGTGTAATCCTGGACTCTCGTATGTGTTGACTCGTCCCGACGGGAAGGGGGAGGATGTGGGAAGGGGAGGGGATCTGAAAGTGATATCAGAGGTTTCAAAACTGGAACATTTTCTTATACCGGTAATTATCTATTCAGATATTCTTGGATTTTCTGTAAGCAATGGTTCTGGACTGAATTGTCATCATTTTGTAAAATTTTAATCATTTCCCAGTTCTTCTGATACAGGTAATACTTTCGTTTCTATAAACAATTCCTTCAGACAAGTACGGATTATGAAAAGATTATAGTAGGACAACCAAAAAGTGTTTTTAGGTGACATTTTGGTGACAAGGACAGTTTGGACAGTTTCTGGATATCACCTTCATAAGACCAGGCCAATGGCCTGTTTACCATGGTGGATTACAAAGCTGTAGCTATGCCTAGCTGCGATAACGAAGCTCTCCACCACAAGACCATTTTCATATATTGTGTAACCACGACAAAACCATACGAGGCTGGGTATAATACTGTAGTACTATACCCAGTATATATATTGCTATATGCCAAGACTGTGATAATTTAATCCTCTGGATGGTTTCTGATATACCATTTATTTACGCCATGACCACTTGACCTTTGGTTCTTTTGTTATCCTTGACTTCAGCATAGCTGAATCAAGTCATTTCAGTAGGTATATAACATACAGATGTAAAAATTGACTTGTTGACAACTTCTACATTGTCAACACCTTTAAATTTGTGTACATAAACACTTCACTGGTCATTTGTCATATGATGGTGACACTAATGTCACATAGAAGCACCTTTTGATTGTGCTAAAAGATTCTTTTCATATTAAGATTAACCAACCATTATAGTATTGATATTGGGAGTTAAACCAAGTGTCCCATAATTATTTTTATATGTTTGCCAATCAAGTCTTATAGCCTCTAATGCAGTTTTGTTGAATTTGCTTCTTAACTGATAAAAAACAAATTAACTACCAGATTTGCTTGTATTTTGATGTTGAATACATTTTTTATATTTATTATAGTTTATTTCATTATAATGTGGCTATTCAAGTTTGATCTTTTCATGTAAATACATGTATTCATGCTTCTGAGTCTCAAGTTGAATGACCTAATACTGAATAAAATGCTTACTTATCTTCTTCATCAGAATTAGATGAAGATGATGATGATGAGGAAGAGGATTCTTTGCTTCTCTCATCCACTGTCACTAAGGCAGTAACGTGCTGGAATGAGAAGAAAAGTATTGTCATAACAAGAATTGAAGTAGATGTGTCCCCTACGCAGCAAGCTGGGAGATAAGTTTTGAGGAACAAGCTATGGATATTCATTGAATCAAGTCCAAGTTTTATTTTTATGATTTGCCTGATGGATTCCCATTCAATCAATAAACTTGCAGATTATGACATGTCTGATAACACAGACTTCAGATGGACAGGTTTTCCTGATTTTTTACCCACTATGACAAATGTTTAAGTGTTTATTCTAGACTTTTCATACAGAATTAAGTAAGCACTATATAAAGTTTGGGGTTGATTTGCCCAAGGGAAACTGGACACAGATTTTGTATTTATAGTGACAGTAACCTTGATTTGAACATGAAAAGCAATGAATTCCAAGCAAGCGCTTTTACTAAGGCAGCACTGTATGAAGATTTTCTATTTATTGTTACAGTGACCTTGACCTTACAGAAACCATTGTGCGGAAAATGCTGCCCCTGATGACGCATACATATTGTGATACTTTTTGCAGGTAAAACAAAGTGTATATTTACACAATCAGGTTTACAGAAAGTAGCTTCTTAATAAAATAATCACCCTATACCCAAAACCTCTCTATTAAGACCACCTTAGGGACCGCACCAAAGTGGTCTTAATAGCGAGGTGGTCTTAATAGTGAAGCTTAGAATACAAAGATATACAGTGTATAGAAGATTGTTTCGGGACTAAAATGAAGTGGTCTAAATAGCAAGGTGGTCTCAATTCTGAGGTGCCTTTAAGCGAGGTTTCACTCTATTGTGGCAATTGTTTTTAAAGAACATATTATTTTTCAGTGAATTAGGAAAGCGTTTGCATCAAGTTTTGAGAGTTGATTTGTTTGACTTGACAAGCTCATCATGTACATGGTACCAGTACATGTGTAAATCAAAGTTTAGTCACTCCCTTTGCATAAAATAACTATATATAATATATCTAGTTAAAAAGATTGAGTAAACATCAAAGCAAGCTTACTTTCTGTTTTGTTTCATTTTCTTCTTCTTCAGAACTAGAGCTGGAACCTGTGGGAAAATAAAGTAACTTTATAGTACACGTAGAGCTAACACTTACTGTAGAGTAAGGTGGGGTTAAAAAAACGATACATTTGTAATTTACAATTAAACAATTATAACAAATAACAGCCAATATCATTTCTACAATGACTAGTTTTTATGGTTGCATTTCTAGACAGAAGAATTTCATGTGTAATTTATAGTAACAAATAAAAAACAGATTCAGAGACGAACATTTTTCAAAGAACTTATTTCCATTACAATGTTTGTATGGGTTAATTCACCCTCTACTGGGAACTATGATACTCTCCCTGTGTATAGACGTCACATACACTACAAATGAAAATATTGTGCAATTCCAGTCAATATTTGAATAGACTTTATTTTCTTTAACATAAAAATGAAATCATCAACATTGTTTTCCTTCAATCTTTTGTAACAAATCACAAAAGAGGTCATAAACTGATTTCTGTGTAGTGTTATATTCTCTAGTGTCCTTGGTGTTTATCAACAAGACTTTATATCAGGGCCCATATTTATGAAACCATTCTCATACTCAAGCATGGATTTTATACTCAAATAAAACATCTCGTAAATTATTTAATATGATGAAAAAAACTAGACACATATTTGAAGATAGTATTCCACTACAAGTCTCTCCATGATTCTTCAATATCAATGACAAAATGTCATTTTTAACAAATTATTAATTTATCTCAGAAACAAGATATTGGGATTGAGCAGGGAGTCCGAGTTTGAACAAGAAAACAGTTTTATAAACACATGTAGGCAAAGAGATCACTTAAAATGATTGCTCCTTACTTTCTTTAACGTCAGCAAGTTTTTTCATTTCTGCCTTGACAGCTTTTTCATCATCATCTTTTTCTCCTTCGTCCTCAGAGGATGAGGAGTCAGATGATGATGTTTTTTCCGACGTTGCCGACAGCAATGGCTGTCTCTGCATCCTTACAGTCTTGGAATCTGGTCGTTTTGAAGCTGTTAAACTATGTACAACAGTGACAAATTGGACATTAGTAAAACTGTCTCGCATTTGGTTATGTCAATAGCATATATTAAATGAATACTAGAGTATTGTTAGTTCTTATCAAAGCAACAATATACTTAGTGATTTGCAATATACATCAGTGCATTTATAGTGATTTGTATTATACTGAAGTGCATATATTTATATCCGAGTTAGAAGGTGTGGATTAAAGAGGATTCAGTATTACTGTTAAAAGGTTATTCAGACAAAAATGCTGAGTGCAGAATGAAAATAAAATAAATATGAAAATATAAGTGATATTGAGTATGTACTAAATTCCTACATGTATTCTACATTATTGACTACTGTATTCGCTGTAATTATAGCGCCCCTTCACTAATAAGCACCCCCGCCGGCTTCCGCTGAGGTATTGAAATTATATAACAATTCTTATAAATCGTGATAAAACTTAATCATTTTAATGGTGCGCATATTTACAAGACAAAAACCCCCACAAATACTGTATCTGTAAATGTGTAAATATTGTCCAAAATTGATGACAATAATATCACATATTGTGAGTACTACCCATTCTGATCACATATACATCATGCATATTGATTTACAAAAAAAACAATTTTTTTTGCCCTCAACCTACTTTTGGTATCCTTTTAAGCAACCCCCTTTTTGGGGGGCCTTGGGCGCTAATTACTGCGAATATGGTACTCAATTTTTGTGAGTTAGATTTATTCATCACAATTAATGTTTATAGGTTAGTTTTGATAATATAGTACATCAAGACAGTTGACCAAATTAACTTGATGATTGTTTCACTGTTCCCCTTTACCAACACACTTTTTATCTGAATCAGACAAATACTTGATCATTACAAAGTAATTTTGACAGCAGTAACACTAAAAACCTACAAAATATTATTAAGTAACAAACATGTTTCACTAATTATTGAAAATTATATTTTTGACACTGGTTTTCAGTACCTTCCATATTTAGAGGTTAGTTGGAGAGTTTCTTCTGGTTTTACCTCTACTTTCACTTTTGCTCTCCTTCTACAACAAAAAATCAGTAATGCTCACATCCAGATAATCCTCACAGAGACTGTGTCTTAACTTTCAGCATTACACACTAAGATAAAAAAAAAATCATAATACAAATGAATAAGATATGGACACCTCATCAAAGATTGCACCTTTAACTCAGTAAATGATATTTATTAGACTGACTTAAACTCTATCCGAATTTGATCTCAATATTTACGGTTATAAAAAATACAAGGATAAAGGAGGTGGATGGATGGAGGAATAGTGCGGGGCTCACTGTGGGTGTTACGATGAGAAAACATTCTTCAGATCAGCCATTACCTATGTTATCAGTTATAAGTATAATCTCCTACCCATCACTCCCAAATGATAATTAACATATATTATACAATTCAGTTTTAATTCTGTGAATGTGATTATGATACAGATTTATCCAAAATATTAAAAAGAGAAAAACATGCGGAGGCTAGAGAATGTGATACTTTCATGTCATCTCTCTGTCCATTACAAATATCAAACAGAAATACTAAAACTAAAGCACATGAATATTAAATGTGACTTGTCTGCCCTTCACAAAGATTAGATTAATAAATTCAACTAAAGTATATGTAACATGTAATTATGACATGTGAGTTATCTGTCCTTTACGAAGATTCCAAAACTATAACTAAAGTACATTTATATGACATGTAAGTTATCTGCTAATCCTGTCATGCAACCATAATACAATGCATATATTGTTAAAACAAACTACTTGTTAAAAAAATACTGCGATCCCACCACCATCAAAATTAAAACACTGGCTTTAAGAGCCTGGCCCCGAGATCATGAAACAATCTTAGACTTAAGTTTGTGCTTAGCCAATCACGTATGACGTTACATTTTGTAACATTAATCGTGATTGGCTAAGTCAAAACTTAAGACAAATTTAAACTTAAGATTGTTTCATGATCCTGCAGCCTGGATATAATATAATAAAATACATTTCATTCATACTGTATACTGTAAGCATATATAACTTATTACAAGGTTAATATATATATACTTTTCCATTTTTCTGCTTAAATAGAAACTGCTAAATAAGATTCTGTTTAGCATATTAGTGCCAATCAGTAGAAAGTATATACATATTAGCAGACTAATTTTGCCTCTGGTGCCATCAGGACAGAGAGGGGCCCAATAATTTACTAGTACTAATTTAAACATTATCATTACTGTATACATTCCTAAATGTAACATAAATTAACTGTTCAGCTCATTATGTGAGTCAATTTCAATTTTTCGCTGATTGGTGGAAATATAAGTAGGTTAACATATTGAATATGTTACAGTATACAAGTACATGTAGCAGAGGTATTAAAGCACAAATTAAGACTACCATGGTATACTACTAAAGTGGTGTTACTGACATAATTATATACAAATTCTTACCACCACCCATTATTATCATACATAGTCTAATTGTGATCAGAGAAATATCAAACAAATAAGAAACAGTTTCAGTAAAAACACAACCAAAAAGACTTAAGTTACTTCATTCAAAAGTTAAATATATATATTTATCAAGCAAACATAGCCAGAAGAGAAATATACACACAACTTCTGCTTTGTGAAACAAAACATATAGTTATGTAGAGCTTTTGAGATATAAACCACCAAAATTAAGTAAAAGCCAGCTTATAGTTGATAATACATAGCAATTTTTCAGACATCTTTCTGCAAGCTGTTCCGAGTGAACAAAGTCTGAAAAAAGATCTAAAGTACTCTGATATTATCCTTTCTTGAAGGAGCGAGTATTTGACTGCAAGCAATACAGTATGTCTGTCATATAATCACTTGAGTTTAATATATATGTGAATTTTTGTGTACATAAAGTCAAGCTTTAAGGATAATGACTTTTATCATGACTATATAATTTACACAAAGTTTAATAAATGGTAAAATTACAATGAATCCATATTGAACAGGACCCCTTTCTTCCTACCTGCAAAGCAGAATATAGTTAACAATGAATCTAAGCCAGACTTACTTTTCATCCTGGCTGTCTTCCTCTGAGGACGATGAAGATGATGATGATGAAGAGGATGATGACTCAGAACTCTCTATCAGTGTCCCAGGCCTTAGGGTCTCACTCCCATCCATCGTTATTGATCCTCCAAGTGAGCTCAGGCCCCGTGCCACCTTCTGGAACTCTCTCCTAGATCCAGGTCTGTTCACGGGAACAAATCTGTAAAAAGACCATTTTGTTTTCTAGAGAGCTAGCTAGGAATTTAGCCTCATCACAGACTCATCAGCAGCTTACCTGTGACTGTCAGGTCGATTATTTACCTGTACAGGCGCAGTAACTTACCTGTGACCGTCAGGTAGATTATTTGCCTGTACAGGCTCAGCGGCTTACCTGTGACCATCAGGTAGATTATTTGCCTGTACAGGCTCAGTAGCTTACCTGTGACCTTCAGGTCAATTATTTGCCTGTACAAGCTCAGTAGCTTACCTGTGACCTTCAGGTCTATTATTTGTCTGTACAGGCTCAGTAGATTACCTGTGACCTTTAGGTCGACTATTTGCCTGTACAGGCTCAGTGGCTTACCTGTGACCTTCAGGTCGACTATTTGCCTGTACAGGCTCAGTAGCTTACCTGTGGCCGTCAGGTCTATTATTTGCCTGTACAGGCTCAGCGGCTTACCTGTAACCATCAGGTCGAATATTTGCCTGTACAGGCTCAGCGGCTTACCTGTAACCATCAGGTCGATTATTTGCCTGTACAGGCTCAGTAGCTTACCTGTGACCGTCAGGTTGATTATTTGTCTGTTCAGGCTCAGCGGCTTACCTGTGACCGTCAGGTCAAATATTTGCCTGTACAGGCTCAGCAGCTTACCTCTGGCGGTCGTCTCGATTATTTGCTTGTACAGGCTCAGCTCCTTCCTCTTTGATGGGTTGGTCAGTCAATTGTGTTGGATCAGCTTGTGAAGCTCTGCCGGAGAAAGTGTTGGCCATTGTCAGGTGCCGCTGGTCAGTCTTCACCTGTTATCCGAAACACATTGCATTTAATTTCTATATTCATGTAACTACAGTTTGTAAATTATTAGGTTGATGCATGACAAATGTTGATTTCTTGTACTGTCTTAATCTCAATATTAACACTACAATTATGTTCACAATTATTTCCAGGGAAACATTTCAATTGATCAATAGCATATTGCTTGCAGACACATAAAGTTACAGAACAAAAAAAAACCCGTTACACATCATTTAAGTCATACAATGAAATTGCAAATAAGTTATTTTTGATGATAAAATCTTACAGGAAACTCCCGTTTGATGGTGCCACCTGACTTTCTAATAATCTGTTCCTGAAGAGCGTGGGTCAGTTTGCCTACAATTCTGTCCTGTACTGCTGTGTTTGCCTCGGAAGCCGCAATAACAGCTAGGGCTCGTTTGAAGCAGTCGATGGCCCGAGCGATGTTTCCATTGTTAAAAGCTACTGCCCCAAGGCCCTCTAGCACCTGCCATTGTGTACGAGTATCCCCTGTCAAATAAATAATCAGGAGGTTATTTCCGCAAAAATAGGAAATGGCATTCTGTGACAGCAATGCATGCAATATGAATAGTCGAAATCTTCATATATTCAACCTTCATGAGATACTTAAAAAACGTGAATTGAGAATGTCTAATATCTTCTATCTCTAACGAAGCATTTCTGTTTTCAATGTATTAAAAGTTCAGATTACATTGAGGTAATTGTGCAAGTGGACATTAATTCATTGACAGAAACTGCTGTCTGATAAGTTACAGGTTACATAGGTTAATGGATGGAGTTGGGTTAGGTATAGTGGAAATATAAATTTATAAGAAAAGTTTGGCATGCAATTGAATAACATTTACAATAAGTGCTCACCTTTTTACATTTGGCTGTACATCATGCTGACAGAAATGGTCATGCAGATGTGTACAGTGTGCATTAGGGTGAGAACTAAGGGATGGCAGACCTAGGGGTCAAGCTCTTATCTGGTAGGCATAGAACTTGTTTATGTATCATTGTTTTGATTAGGTTAAGATCACTTAATTAGCTTATTAAGCAGGAATGTTCCGATCAGTCTCTTTGGCTCTCCAATGAGGGGGAGGGGTGGGGTGTAAGATTGTCAGGTTAGGGGGACAATAATAGCTGTACTTCAGATACTCACTGGTATCTTTGGCACTCCAATGAGGGGGAGGGTGGAGGGGTTGTCAGGGTTAGGGGGACAGTAATAGCTGTACTTCAGATACTCACTGGTATCTTTGGCTCTCCAATGAGGGAGGAGTGGAGGCCTGGAGGGGTTGTCCAGATACTCACATGTATTTTTGGTTGCCCATTGAATGGACAGACTTAGGGATTACTAGTCATGACTTCAAGTGCTCACCAATATTTCTGGTAGCCCATTTAGAGTCCAGGCATAGGGGTCAACTTGCCATGACTTTAGTTAGGTACACACCATATCTTTGGTTGCCAAATGAGAGTACAAAATTTTGGAGCATTATGGTCATTGATTTCAGATACTAAAGCATTCATCAATCTCTAGCTATTAAATAGAGAGGTGGGATGGCACAAGTGTATGGGGGTTTGATTGGAGCAGATACGGGTGGCTCAGGGTAATTATCTCTCATTTCCTAGCAGAGGATACATTACTCACCAGTATCTTTGGCAGCTTGGTGGGCATGAAGAAAGGCCTCCCCAGCTCCTTCTTTGTCTCCTAACTGACTCAGAGCAAATGCCAGATTAGCAAAACACTGTCCCTGGCTGTTACGATTTTTTAGCTCAGCTGTTGGAATAAAATTGTTTAGTATTATAGTATACGCATCCATTGCAAATAGAATTCTTAATGGCACATTATATTCCATCATGATTTCTTATGATTATATATTAAAAGTAATTGAATATCGATTATTAAATATAAAGAAATTAAAATCAACCTTCTCTTCATAAATCTTCAAACTACCTGATATCAATATTGTCATACACTCTTCTATAAAAGTGAAATTATAACGTGTATACCATGTGTAAGATGAACCACATGTCTCTGACCATGTGTAAAATGAGCTTTAAGCTCAACATGTTATCAAGTTTAAATAAAGTCTATTATTATATAAAAGTTGCAGACTCAGTTATCCATGCAGTTCTAATACACGGCCGATACCATTTCTGATAAAAAGTGTTTCCAATGTTTAATATATTGAAAGACAAAAGTCATTCTATAAAGCTCACCATATAAGGACGAGGCAGATTCGTGGAAGCTCACAGCTCTCTGGTAGTCACCTAGAAAGTTGTAGGTGGCACCGAGGTTCTGCAGGATCACAGCCTCCTGCTTCTTATCACCGGACCTGCCACGAACCAATGGTAATGCTTGCTCGAAACAAGCAATGGCGCGGTCGTACTTCTGCATTTGCGTGTAGATCAATCCAAGGTCATTTAGAACATTTCCTGAAAAGGTAATTTGGAAGATATGATTTACTTAGGAAGATAAGTGCTTTACATGTACAAAAGAAAGTGTATAAAAGAAAGCATGAATTCCAAATTTAAAACAAGAGGCCCAATGGGCCTGCATCGCTCACCTGGTATTAATCTCTGACTTATATTATAGTGTAACCCTAAAGTCACCTAAAATCCCAGGACGCTACCAGCCAAATATCATGTCTTTAGGCAAATAAAGATAAATGTCATTTCTTTTCGCAAACTTTGTCAGGCTTCATCCAAAAAACCTTTCAGCCAAATGTCATGCTTCTAGGGCTTTTGGTACTTCAGAAGAAGTTGTTTGAATGTTTTAACAGATTTGACCCCTGTGACCTTGAATATAGGTCAAGAACATTTCTTTTCGCAAACTTTGTCAGGCTTCATGCAAGGAACCTTCCAGCCAAATATCATGCTTCTAGGGCTTTTGGTATTTCAGAAGAAGTTGTTTGAAGGTTTCAACAGATTTGACTCCTGTGACCTTGAATATAAGTCAAGGTCATTTCTTTTCGCAAACTTTGTCGGGCTTCATCCAAGGAACCTTTCAGCTTAATATCATGCTTCCAGGGCTTTTGGTATTTCAAAAGAAGTTGTTTAAAGGTTTTAACAGATTTGACCCCTGTGACCTTGAATATAAGTCAAGGTCATTTCTTTTCGCAAACTTTGTCGGGCTTCATCCAAAAAACATTTCAGCCAAATGTCATGCTTCTAGGATGTTTGGTATTTCAGAAGAAGTCGTTTGAAGGTTTCAACAGATTTGACTCCTGTGACCTTGAATATAAGTCAAGGTCATTTCTTTTCGCAAACTTTGTCGGGCTTCATCCAAGGAACCTTTCAGCCAAATGTCATGCTTCTAGGGCTTTTGGTATATCAGAAGAAGTCGTTTAAAGGTTTAAACAGATTTGATCGCTGTGACCTTGAATATAGGTCAAGGTAATTTTTTTCCGCAAATTTTATCAGGCTTCATCCAAGAAACATTTCAGCCAAATATCAAGCTTCTAGGGCTTTTGGTATTTCAGTTTAAGTCATTTAAAGGTTTTAACAGATTTGACCCCTGTGACCTTGAATATAAATCCAGGTCATTTCTTTTCGCAAACTTTGTTGGGCTTCATCCAAGGAACCTTTCAGCCAAATATCATGCTTCTAGGATTTTTGGTATTTCAGAAGAAGTTGTTCGAAGGTTTTAACAGATTTGACCCCTGTGACCTTGAATATAGGTCAAGGTCATTTCTTTTCGCAAACTTTGTCGGGCTTCATCCAAGGAACCTTTCAGCCAAATGCCATGTTTCTAGGGCTTTTGGTATTTCAGAAGAAGTCGTTTAAAGGTTTTAACAGATTTGACCCCTGTGACCTTGAATATAGGTCAAGGTCATTTCTTTTCGCAAACTTTGTCAGGCTTCATCCAAGGAACCTTTCAGCCAAATGCCATGTTTCTAGGGCTTTTGGTATTTCAAAAGAAGTTGTTTAAAGGTTAAAATAGATTTAACCTCACTGTGACCTTGAATATTAGTCAAGGTCATTTCTTTTCGCAAACTTTGTCGGGCTTCATCCAAGGAACCTTTCAGCTTAATATCATGCTTCCAGGGCTTTTGGTATTTCAAAAGAAGTTGTTTAAAGGTTTTAACAGATTTGACCCCTGTGACCTTGAATATAAGTCAAGGTCATTTCTTTTCGCAAACTTTGTCGGGCTTCATCCAAGAAACATTTCAGCCAAATGTCATGCTTCTAGGATTTTTGGTATTTCAGAAGAAGTCGTTTGAAGGTTTCAACAGATTTGACTCCTGTGACCTTGAATATAAGTCAAGGTCATTTCTTTTCGCAAACTTTGTCGAGCTTCATCCAAGGAACCTTTCAGCCAAATGTCATGCTTCTAGGGCTTTTGGTATATCAGAAGAAGTCGTTTAAAGGTTTAAACAGATTTGATCGCTGTGACCTTGAATATAGGTCAAGGTAATTTTTTTCCGCAAATTTTATCAGGCTTCATCCAAGAAACATTTCAGCCAAATATCAAGCTTCTAGGGCTTTTGGTATTTCAGTTTAAGTCATTTAAAGGTTTTAACAGATTTGACCCCTGTGACCTTGAATATAGATCCAGGTCATTTCTTTTCGCAAACTTTGTCGGGCTTCATCCAAGGAACCTTTCAGCCAAATATCATGCTTCTAGGATTTTTGGTATTTCAGAAGAAGTTGTTCGAAGGTTTTAACAGATTTGACCCCTGTGACCTTGAATATAGGTCAAGGTCATTTCTTTTCGCAAACTTTGTCGGGCTTCATCCAAGGAACCTTTCAGCCAAATGCCATGTTTCTAGGGCTTTTGGTATTTCAGAAGAAGTCGTTTAAAGGTTTTAACAGATTTGACCCCTGTGACCTTGAATATAGGTCAAGGTCATTTCTTTTCGCAAACTTTGTCAGGCTTCATCCAAGGAACCTTTCAGCCAAATGCCATGTTTCTAGGGCTTTTGGTATTTCAAAAGAAGTTGTTTAAAGGTTAAAATAGATTTAACCTCACTGTGACTTTGAATATTAGTCAAGGTCATTTCTTTTCGCAAACTTTGTCGGGCTTCATCCAAGGAACCTTTCAGCTTAATATCATGCTTCCAGGGCTTTTGGTATTTCAAAAGAAGTTGTTTAAAGGTTTTAACAGATTTGACCCTTGTGACCTTGAATATAAGTCAAGGTCATTTCTTTTCGCAAACTTTGTCGGGCTTCATCCAAGAAACATTTCAGCCAAATGTCATGCTTCTAGGATTTTTGGTATTTCAGAAGAAGTCGTTTGAAGGTTTCAACAGATTTGACTCCTGTGACCTTGAATATAAGTCAAGGTCATTTCTTTTCGCAAACTTTGTCGGGCTTCATCCAAGGAACGTTTCAGCCAAATATCATGCTTCTAGGGCTTTTGGTATATCAGAAGAAGTCGTTTAAAGGTTTAAACAGATTTGATCGCTGTGACCTTGAACATAGGTCAAGGTCATTTTTTTCCGCAAACTTTATCAGGCTTCATCCAAGAAACATTTCAGCCAAATATCAAGCTTCTAGGGCTTTTGGTATTTCAGTTTAAGTCATTTAAAGGTTTTAACAGATTTGACCCCTGTGACCTTGAATATAGATCAAGGTCATTTCTTTTCGCAAACTTTGTCGGGCTTCATCCAAGAAACATTTCAGCCACAGATATCAAGCTTCTAGGGCTTTTGGTATTTCAAAAGAAGTTGTTTAAAGGTTTTAACAGATTTGACCCCTGTGACCTTGAATATAAGTCAAGGTCATTTCTTTTCGCAAACTTTGTCGGGCTTCATCCAAGGAACCTTTCAGCCAAATATCATGCTTCTAGGATTTTTGGTATTTCAGAAGAAGTTGTTCGAAGGTTTTAACAGATTTGACCCCTGTGACCTTGAATATAGGTCAAGGTCATTTCTTTTCGCAAACTTTGTTGGGCTTCATCCAAGGAACCTTTCAGCCAAATGCCATGTTTCTAGGGCTTTTGGTATTTCATAAGAAGTTGTTTAAAGGTTAAAATAGATTTAACCTCACTGTGACCTTGAATATTAGTCAAGGTCATTTCTTTTCGCAAACTTTATTTGGCTTCATCCAATGAAGCTACTGGTCAAATATGAAGTCTCTATGCCTGACGGTATTTTAGAAGAAGTTGTTTGAAGGTTTCGACATTTTTGACCCCTGTGACCTTGAAATTAGGTCAAAGTGATTTTTTTTCGCAAACTTTGTTCAGCTCCTTCCAAGAAATCTACCAGCCAAATTTCATGTCACTGGGCCTTTCAGTATTTTAGAAGAAGTCGTTTAAAGGAAAAAGTTGACGGACGCAGGACGGACGGATGGACGACGGACGCTGCACCATCACATAAGCTCACTTGGCCCTTCGGGCCAGGTGAGCTAAAAAGATAGAAAGAAAAAGAAATTACCCTTAACCACTAGGTAGCTTTAGGTGAACATATCATTCGTGATCAATGATCTGGAGGAGTCCTGGTTATACCAATATATTGGTATACACTATACACAATGGTGAAAGAGTCAAAAGCCACACCACAACAGTACAGGTTCTCTCACACTTTGGGTCTATTTGTGGGTAAAATTATTGGATTTCAATGTACAACACAAAATGTAAGTATACAGCTGTTAATAATACATATCAGTGTATACATATCAAATAATAAGACTTGACTCACCAACTTGGGGAACAGAACCACATTTCTCGGTAAGTTTGAGACACTCCTCAGCAGTAGCCTCACACTCGGTAGATTTGCTCTGCTTGTGCTGTTGGTTTGCTCTCTGACACAAACTCTCCAACTGCTTAACAGGTTTATTCAATAGAGCATACACATCTGCCAACTTTCCAAGGGAATCTTCAGCAAAAATGTTTTCAGTTTTCACTTGAAGATTTCCAAGTTTTTCCAGGGTTTCTGCCTCCATCTGAAGGTTATCTCTCTCCGATTTATACTCTTCATACGCTTTTGTATAATGTCTTACAGCTTCCTCAAGGTTTCCAAGATTTTCGAATCCTAAGCCGAAATTGAAGTACAAGTCACCATTTGATCGACCCTCCTTCTTGTTGTCCGGAGGAACTGCTTGCTGCAGAACATCCAATCCTCTTTTAGCCTGATTAGCAGCAATATATGCAGCACCGAGGTTGAAAGCACATGCTCTTTCAGTATAGCCATCGTCTACATCGCGAGAGCGTTTGTAAGCATACTTAAATGCATCCAGGGCTTTGTCTATGTTTCCCATTTGGAGGTCGGTTGTTCCTTGCTTGGAATACCTCTCCACATCTAAAGCTGCTAGGCCTATTCTTCGGTCCATCTTCATGTCATTAATGTTCCAACTAAGTTTAATCAAATCTGAAAGAAATAACAGATATGAGAAACATTTTAATTCATCTAATCAAACACATTATAATTGTTAGTTAAAGACTAATTATAATGCTGTAAACATTCTTTTTATTATAAAAATAATAAACTTTATTTTCAAAGGATAATTAACATACATGTTTAGTCAAAGGCTAATCTTCCACGTAGTCCTCTGATTAATTTCAGGTCAAAATAATTACATTTTAGCACTTTTCAATCTTATTTTAATGCATGATATTGCATGTGTTAATTATCAAAATCATCTTTTAGATATAAACTAGCTGTAGCTTTTATTAAGATTGCATGACCCTTCTACTCAAAATTGTCCTGGAAAAATGTTATTTAACTTTCCTCCAGGATATAATGTGTATCATTTGGTTTGGTTTATTTTGTTTTATGTGCTATCATATATATAATTAACTGATTAACAGCCAGAGTCATTTAAGGACGTGCCAGGTTTTGGAGGCGGAGGAAAGCATGAGTACCCAGTGAAAAACCACCGACCTACAAATGTATGGTCAGTATGTACACTGTATACCTGGCAATTGCCCCACTCGCAACCCAGAGGTGGAGGGCTAGTGGTAGAATGTTTGTACACCTTAACCAATCTGCCACCGCTGCCCTAATTTATATATATTGCATGTGTATCACTGATATATCTAATAATGATAATAATAATAGCATGGACTTAGAGAGCAATCTAATTCGGTAATAATGGATAGGATTTAGACTCCAACAGAGACTGATAAAAATTGGTAAATATTCAGACAGCTACATGTATACCATGTATATGCATGTATACAATGTAGTATTTATAAACAAATACACAATGTAACTATAATATAAAACTTGTGAAATTCAATCCTAATTATGGACCAAGCCGAGTTCGTCTACATTTACAGGTATATATAAGTCTATGCTAAATACGTAACGTTCTTTTTCACATGATGTAACTGGAATTGTAGAAGACTCATAGAAGCTTAATTAACGTGTAAGTTTTGTTAATTATACACAGTATCTTTCAATAATTTAACGCATATTCAGCTGCCTTCAAATCCTGCGTGTGTGGTATATGTTATTTCTACCGTAATGATAATCATAGCCGAACAATTTAACCCTGGAATGATTACAGCCAACATCAATACACAATCTTAAATCCTAGGTACTTACGTCAACGGGCACCTGTCGGCTTATCTGTCCGCCATTGCTGTTTACAACCTGTTTCATGGCAACTCGAAGCGTTGAAGAGTTCTACATTTAACCTCTTCACTATATGTAAATTTATGCATGCATTCACTTTCGATGACAAGATCAAACATTTACATATTTAGAACTGAAGCTGAGCATTGCATCTTATTATCATATGTTTGCGTTAAGGGCGAAGAAACAATGCAATCGGATAAACTTCTTCGCATTAGGCCAACGTCTCGCAATTAAGGGGAGCCAACTCTTACACGAATTACTTTCATGCATTGATTACAGTTGTTGTCAATGATGCAAATGATTTCAGTAAGATTATAATGTACCTTATAAATGTAACATTTACAATGCAGTTGGGTTCTGGAGTTTTAAACCATACAGATTTTAAGATGAAAAAATGTTCCAGACAATATAAATACATTTTCTATGTACCCCAATATAGTAGGCATAGACACAGGGACATGCAAATTTGTTACAACTAGTTTTGGACCTTAATTAGGGTGTTTAGAGTAATTTTACACTTTTGGGGGGTTTAAATAAATTTTCGATAGAAATGCCCCCTCAATGTTCCAAAAGGCTTTATTTCTACAGAAGGAGGGCACATTTGACGTGCATTTAGGAGTTTTTTTAAATAAAAAATATCCATCTTTCCAATAGTATACTAGAGACCAGAGACGTATATATATTGTTTTATATGTCTCTGGCGGTACCAAGCGTTTTTTTCGTGCCTCAACTATAAATGTGATTTTTGATGCAAAAATAGATTTGGTCGATTTTTCGAGCTTTCCATCCTTTAGACTTTATGACTATTGCAATTGAGGGGGCATTTTTATAGAAAATAAATTTATCTGCACCCCCCCCCCCCACCCCCAAGTTTAAGATTACTCTAAACATCCTCGATATGGATCCACGCAATAAATAGTCGGACACGTAATCATTTAGCCTGCCCTGTTAAAGATCAATTTCGTGCATGTTGACAAATTTTCAATGATTCTTTATAATCAGGACATCGTTTTTTCAATGTATATTCTTGAAATTCCATACACACTAGTTCGGAATTGTTAGCTCTTTTATCTGATATTTTTCACTATACTTTTCTCCTGCTTAGTTTTCCCGAAATAGACGTATATATGCAAAGCAACAAAAGCATGGCGTCGTTTTGTTCTTTATTCCTTATTTTATGCAATACCATGACGGGAGGTGGAAGGCATCATGTACGAATGCTGGTTTTGACGACAGGCCCTAGTTCTAGAATGCGAAGTACGAGGTGCTGATGGCAGGCGGTTCACGCCATGACAGGAAAACATACATGAACCATCGTTCCCGAATGCTACCCGGCATGAATGAGCTTTCTTGGAGGCTGAATTTTTTCGGCTTATGCTTTTAGCGACGTTCTTACCAGAACATTAACAAAAGCCCTTGGCGACGGACGTTATTAACAGTTTACAGTTGCTCGTCTTTTGGAAACTCGACTCATAACAATCCCGAGTCCCCCTTTGAAAAATCGCCGTAATTGGAGTGCGCTTGAACTCTTTTAAGCTTCGCAACAATTTCATTTATTTTGTGATGTTTTAGGTCCGACAAGATTGTATTCATACGTTTTTTGAAAGTACTTATTTACTGCTGTTGGGTTGAGTGTTCTTGTTCTGGAATTTCCAAACTTCTCGGGGTTTCTCTCACTTCCTACCTCAGAATCGAGATGAAGGGGCTCGTAGAGTTATGCAAATCTCTATAAACATGTACACCAAATTGATGTTTTACGTCACTGGTATACGCTCTTCCCACCAGCCTTTGTTCAGTACTAACTCTTTTTAACGGCGTTATACTTTAACTTTGCGAAATAAGATGGCAGTAGACGCGTACAGATGTCACACATCCCACATCTCGCTTGGATGGTTCCTATATTATACATTTTTCTACTACGCTGTCCCTACGACGTGAGTGGGTAAAGCGGATGGTCTTCCTATTTTTTGTAGGCCAAATCAATCCCCCAGACACTTTATCGACACTTGAAAAGCAATAAACGCTGCCCTTACAGATAGAGCCATGTTTCATGCATCGGGATTCTGAAAAATTATGAAAAAAAAATCCAGTTGATAACAGTGCAAAAATAAGTCTAAAACGAAGTAAACCTGACCGATAACTTAAAAGAAACTCTTGACAAAAAAATCCAAAGAATTGAAAATATTCAGGTGGGGCCCACTTCAACAACAAACCAAAGGTAGAAGACAGCTCAGAACGGACGCGTGTTTACAAATACCGAGTTTCAACTGCTGCTGTACCGGTAACCACGTCAGAATACATCTTGAATATTGCTGATATCAGTTAATCTTTTCCAAATCTATAAATGTAATAAGTTATAAGGCTTGATTTTCACTTCAAGTTTTGCCGAAAGTTACGTATATTGGGCCTTAAAAGGAAGAAAATGGTCATGATCCGGATTATAAATCTTCAGAGGGGATCTTACGGAAGACAAGTATAAATGCAGGCCTAGATTTCTACGTCATAAAGGTTAATGACTTCTGAATTCACTATTAGTATATAACGTTATATTTACAGTCTACACTGATATTCACTCGATAACCATTGTACGGCAAACTAGAGTTATTTTGCAATATTTACAGTCTACACTGACATTCACTCGATAACCATTGCACTGCAAACTAGAGTTATTTTCCAATAACTATACTTGAGAACGTGCAAAAATTCCTTGACGTCGACAACAATCCATGTGGGCGGAGCTATGCAAATTATCCCGTTCGAATCACAATTGTATGACGCCATTAACAATTGACATAGGCGGAGCTAGCTACGGCTTGTGCAAACTTCATGCTGTTACATTTATTGAACTGTTTTCACGTTTGTAAGTTTTGAAATGAAATATATGTCCGCAGATGGGGCTAAATTGAACAGAAAAGTTATGACCCATTTACAGAAAAATACTGTAAATATAAGGATTAACCTTTGATTTTGTTTAGTCCAATAGAGCAGTCGGTAAATTTAACGTAAACGCAAGCGTTTACGCAGTTTACCTCGTGCTCCATTGGATTTATGATCTCATAAACTAAACAAAATCAAAGGTTAATCCTTAAATAACTATATTTGAGAACGTGCAAAATTTCTATGACGTCGACAACAATACATGTGGGCGGAGCTATGCAAATTATCCCTTTCGAATCACAATCGTATGACGTCATTAACAATTGACAAGGGCGGAGCTATCTACGGCTTATGCACTTCATGCTGTTACATTTATTGAACTGTTTTGACGTTTGTAAGTTTTGAAATGAAATATATGTCTGCAGATGGTGCTAAATTGAACAGAAAAATTATGAACCATTTATAGGAAAATACTGTAAATATAAGAATTAACCTTTGATTTTGTTTAGTTTATGAGATCATAAATCCAATGGAGCAGTCGGTAAATTTAACGTAAACGCTTCGCGTGTACGCAATTTACCTCGTGCTCCATTGGATTTATGATCTCATAAACTAAACAAAATCAAAGGTTAATCCTTAAGTATATCCAAACTATTCAGCACAGGGGTTCGTTTCATCAGAAACGTATACAGATTTACGTCCCTGATTTCATGTACTATAGGCGGATCCAGAGGGGGGCGCAGCCGGCGCCCCCCCCCCCCCTAAAATTTGTCAAGTGACCAATTTTTCCAAGAATTAAAATAAGAATTTCATCATCAGATAGCATTGCGGACCATATATTTGGTAGAAATATTTATAAAAAAAATCGACAATAAATTTCATCATCAGATAGCATTGCGGACCATATATTGGGTTACGCCCCAAATCAAACGTACACAGTTTACAATTCCTATATATTACAGTGTAGTTGAATGTAATATATCATGTACGTCTTACAATTAACTACTCCCTCCCCGACCTCTTCCATGTTTCGTTCTCCTCACAATTTGGCTGATATCGATCACACGATGATATACGAGGAGTGTTCGAAAACTTTTGCGAATGACATAGTTTCTCAGGAGCGCTTATCAAATTCGAATGCATTTTTCTAGTTGCCTTAAAAATATTTACCTTTAACTTGAAGACACCGTTAGAATCCAATTTGTGAAGCAATGTTCATACTATTCTTGGGGTACACTAATCAGAAACGGGTTAACTGCAGATTCCAGCTAACTTCTTGAACTATATCTCCTATCGGATATGTGGGGGTTTTTAGCTTCGGAAAGAGGAAAACAACCACACAGGGCAAGGGCTGGACTGATTGGAGGGTGTGGTATCAGCCATTGACCTTTTCCAACTTAGAAAAACGGTAGTTGCCGATTTGTGGGCTTGGGCATTGCCATGTAACAACTGGACAGAACTTTATTCTTATTGAAGCCTCCAGAGACACCCTACCGTTTCGAACAGCAATTTGTATGATTTATCCACTATTTCTAAAGAATACTGCGTATAACACCTTCTTTGCTGTTATAGTGTTTGTTTAGCAATTCTGGGCATTTTGGCATGTTTAAAAGCCCAAATCCTATTGTCAACTTTCCTCTGAGGCTCATAAAAATGCACCAATGTCTCATCACCCAGTATGAGACTATCAAATGCCCCTTTTATGATAGTTTAGGTTCTTTATAGCAGACTCTTAGCCATTTGTACCCGTGTACGTTTCTTCTCGTCTCGTCAGTGAGTAGACACAACGAGCACTTATTTTCCTAACCATGAGATTTTTCTTCTTCTGAAAGAAATGAACAGATGCTAAACCAAAGATTGTCATTCGTGCTAGCTGTCTGACCGTATAACGCGAGTCTTTCTCAATGATTTACTTGATTTTATTGACGTTCAATTTGTTGGGAACCGCAGACCCAAGTCTTTCCGAGTAAAGGGCATCTTCAACCGATTCATGCCCAGAATGAAATTTAGAAAAAACATCTGTAAGGGAACCGGTTAGTGGATTTTAATGAAATTTATACACACAATACAGGGATGAGCAGTGAACTTGTTCGTACCACAGGGACCTGTGAATTTGTTACAGCTAGTTTTAAACCTAACCTTAGGTGTTTAGAGTAATGTTACACATTTTGGGGGTTAAGATCAATTTTCGATAAAAATGCCCCCACAATGGTCATAAAGGCTAAAGGGTGGAATGCTTACCAGCTACCCCATCTACATTTCTTGCATCAAAAATCAAATTTCTAGAAGAGGTATGAAAAATAGCTTGGTACCGTTTGAAAGATGGATAATTTTTATTTTAAAAACCTCTAAATGCACCCCAAATGTACCCTCCATCCGCAGAAATAATCTTGATTTCCCCCCAAAAAACCCTCGCAAAATGTCCGTGCCTTTCGTTAGCTATCGTGCCACTTCCTGCATAGCAATGAGTTTTGACGTCATTGCACGCGCTAGCCTTTCACTGTCAATGGATTGCGGTCTTCATCTTAACAAAGGCATCCAATGACATTTTGCGTGTTTTTTTTTTTTGAGGAAATCGAGATTATTTTTACGGATGGAGAATACATTTGACGTGCATTTAAGAGATTTTTAAAGCTTTCCACCCTTTAGCCTTTATGACCATAGAGTGGGGCATTTTTATCGAACCCTCCGAAAGTGTAAAATTACTCTAAACACCCTAGTTTATGTTCAAAACTAGCGGTAGCAAAGTCTCAGGTCCCTATGGTTCGTACTGGTTTAATGCGCGTAGATCACGTGATACTCTAGTATAAATTTCGAACACTCTTCGTGTGAACAACAAAGAAGCATCTTATAATGTTGTTGTGAACTCAATATTGATGGGGCGCCGAACACCCCACACACAAAAGTGTGTTCAGCCAATCATAACATTGCTTGTAATATTCCCGGGGAGAGGAATTTATATAAGCTTTCAGATTGTTTTCCAATCTCCAATATACAAAAATGTACTTTATTATTTTGAACAACTGTGTCAAAATTTTGGAATAAAAAATACTGTTTATACTAAATGTTTATTTCAGAAATGTACGCCCCTCTAACCCCAAATCCTGGATTCGCCTATGGTTGCAGATATGGATGGAGGAGGATGATATTGAGGATGTGGATGAAAATGAGGATGATGATAAAATGGTGAAGTTGTTGCGGTGAGGATGAGGTGGGTGATCGTGAGGATGCTGATGATGAGAATTAGGATAAAGATGATGTGGATGAGGAGGATACGGATGATGATCTGGATGGAAGATGATTATGAGAATCAGAGAGGTAAGGATAAGGATGTTGATGATGAAGATACAGATGATGTGGATGATGATGTTGATGAGGAGGATGCGGGTGATGTGGATGGTGTGACTGTAGGAGTAAGATTAGGGGGTGGATGATGAGAATGAGGTGGACAAAGATGAAATGGATGAGGATGATGTTGATGTGAATGATGCGGACAATCAGGATGCTAATTTGAATTGAGGATGATAATCAGAGTTGGAAGGTATAAGATGTAGATGTTGAGAATAAGGTGGAGGATGAGGATGAGGATAAAGATGGTGTGGATGAGGATGATGTGCTATCAGAATGGCGAGTATGAGGCTGTTTATGATGAGGATGTGATGGATAATGGTGAGGATGGCGATGATTAGGATGTGGATGATAAAAATGAGGATAAATATGGGGATGAGGATGTGGATAAGGATGCAGATGATTATGTGATTTAGCATGATGAGAATGAGAATGGCGTGTAGAATATGAGGATGTGGAAAATGAAGAGGATAAAGATGATGGTGATATTGTTGATGAGAATAAGGTTGAGGATGAGGATAAAGACGATGTGGATATGCAGGATGTGGATGATGATGTGTATAATGATGAGGACGTAGAGGAGGATGGTGATGTGGATGATGATAAAGATGTGTATGAGGAGGAGGATGCAGATGATGTTGATAAGCAGGAGGCACATGTTGATGATGATGTGAATGTTAGAGGATGATGTGGAATATGTAGAGGAGAAGGATGACGTAGATAATGCAAATGGTGTGGATGAGAATGAGGATGCTGTTGATAAGAACAAGAATGTTGAAGATTAGTATGTTGATGATGAGATTGAAGATGATGAGAATGAAGATAGATATGCAGAAGAGGATGCGGATAAGCAGAATAATGATGTGATGGAGAACGATGGGAATCAGATTGGCGGGAGTGAAGATGATGTGGAAGATGTTGGTGATAATAAGAATGTTAATGATAATAAGGTGGATGATAAGGATAAAGATGATTTGGATGGGGATTATGCGGATGAGCAGGATGAGGATGAAGTGGGTGATAAGCAGGAAGCGGATGATGCAAATGAAGGATGATTTGAAAAATGATGATGTAGAGGGTGATGTTGATAAGGATAATGTGGATGCTGTTGATGAAGACAAGAATGAGGATGAGGATGCAAATCTGAATGAGAATGACAAAGATGTGGATGATAATGGGAATGAGGATATGGAGGAGGAAGATGTGGATAAGCAGGATGCGGATGATGTAGAGGAGGGTGATTATGTGGATGAGAATGAGGATAATGTTGACGAGAATATAATGTATAATGCTGAGGATGTTGATCAGGAGGGTGTTGACGATGCGGATGATGTGGATAAGCCGGATGCAGATGTTGGTGATGTGAATGTAGGAGTATGATTAGGATGTGGATGATGAGGTGGATAAAGATGTGGATGGGGATGATGTTGACATGGATGATGCAGATAATCAGGATGCGGATGATGATGTGGATGGAGGATGTTAATTAGAGTTGTGAGGATGAATATCTTGATGATGTGGATGGTGAGAATGTAGATGATGAGAATAAGGTGGATGATAAAGATGTGAAGGATGCAGATAAGCAGGATTCAGATGAGATGGATGAAGAAGGATGTGCAAAATAATGAAGATGTAGAGGAGGGTCATGATTTGGAAGATGAGAATGATGAAGATGATAAGGATGAGGATGATAAGAATGTGGATAAAAATGGTGTGGATGAGGATGATCATGTTGAGTTAGATGCTAATCAGAATGGTGAGGATGAAAATATTGATGTGGATAAACAGGATGCGGATAATTTGTGAATTGAGAATGATAAAATGGTGATGTAGAGGATGATGAACCTGATGATGTAGAGGATGATAATAATGATGATGTAGAGGATGATGATAATGATGATGTAGAGGATGATGATAATGATGATGTAGAGGATGATGATAATGATGATGTAGAGAATGATGATAATGATGATGTAGAGGATGATGATAATGATGATGTAGAGGATGATGATAATGATGATGTAAAGGATGATAATGATGATGTAGAGGATGATGATAATGATGATGTAGAGGATGATGATAATGATGATGTAAAGGATGGTGATGAGGTGATGATAATGATGATGAAGAGGATGATAATATTGATGATGTAGAGGATGATGATAATGATGATGTAGAGGAGGATGATATAGATGTTGTAGAGGATGATGATATAGATGATGTAGAGGATGATGATAATGATGATGTAGAGGATGATAATGATGTAGTAGAGGATGATAATGATGATAAAGAGGATGATGATAATGATGATGTAGAGGATGATGATAATGATGATGTAGAGGATGATGATAATGATGATGTAGAGGATGATTATAATGATGATGTAGAGGATGATAATAATGATGATGTAGAGGATAATTATGATGATGATGTAGAGGATGATGATAATGATGATGTAGAGGATGATGATAATGATGATGTTGAGGATGATGATAATGATGATGTAGAGAAGGATGATATAGAGGATGTAGAGGATGATAATGATGATGATGATGTAGAGGATGATTATGACGATGAAGATGGTGATAATGATGAAGAGGATGATGATAATGATGATGTAGGGGATGATGATAATGATGATGTAGAGGATGATGATAATAATGAAGTAGAGGATGATGATAATGATGATATAGAGGATGATGATAATGATGATGTAGAGTATGGTAATGATGATGTAGAAGACGATGATGTAGAGGATGATGATAATGATGATGAACAGGATGATGATAATGATGTAGAGGATGATGATATAGATGATTATGATAATGATGATGTAAAGGATGATAATGATGATGAAGAGAATGATAATGATGATGAAGAGGATGATGATAATGATGATGTAGGGGATGATGATAATGATGATGAAGAGGATGATAATGATGATGTAGAGGATGATGATAATGATGATGTAGAGAATGATGATAATGATGATGTAGAGGATGATGATAATGATGATATAGAGGATGATGATAATGATGATGTAGAGTATGGTAATGATGATGTAGAAGACGATGATGTAGAGGATGATGATAATGATGATGAACAGGATGATGATAATGATGTAGAGGATGATGATATAGATGATGATGATAATGATGATGTAAAGGATGATAATGATGATGAAGAGGATGATAATGATGATGTAGAGGATGATGATAATGATGATGTAGAGGATGATGATAATGATGATGTAGCGGATGATAATAATGAAAATGTAGAGGATGATTGTAGAGGATGATGATAATGATGATGTAAAGGATGGTGATGTAGTGGATGATAATGATGATGAAGAGGATGATAATATTGATGATGTAGAGGATGATGATAATGATGATGTAGAGGAGGATGATATAGATGTTGTAGAGGAGGATGATATAGATGATGTAGAGGATGATGATAATGATGATGTAGAGGATGATAATGATGATGTAGAGGATGATAATGATGATGAAGAGGATGATGATAATGATGATGTAGAGGATGATGATAATGATGATGTAGAGGATGATGATAATGATGATGTAGAGGATGATGATAATGATGATGTAGAGGATGATAATAATGATGATGTAGAGGATAATTATGATGATGATGTAGAGGATGATGATAATGATGATGTAGAGGATGATGATAATGATGATGTTGAAGATGATGATAATGATGATGTAGAGAAGGATGATATAGAGGATTTAGAGGATGATAATAATTATGATGATGTAGAGGATGATTATGACGATGAAGATGGTGATAATGATGAAGAGGATGATGATAATGATGATGTAGAGGATGATGATAATGATGATGTAGAGGATGATGATATAGATGATGTAGAGGATGATTATGACGATGAAGATGGTGATAATGATGAAGAGGATGATGATAATGATGATGTAGGGGATGATGATAATGATGATGTAGAGGATAATGATGATGTGGAGGATGAAAATGATGATGTAGAGGATGATGATAATAATGAAAAGGATGATGATAATGATGATGTAGGGGATGATGATACTGATGATGTAGAGGATGATGATCATGATGATGTAGAGGAGGATGATATAGATGTTGTAGAGGATGATGATATAGATGATGTAAAGGATGATGATAATGATGATGTAGAGGATGATAATGATGATGAAGAGAATGATGATAATGATGATGTTGATGATGATGATGATAATGATGATGTAGAGGATGATAATATTGATGATGTAGAGGATGATGATAATGATGATGTAGATGAGGATGATATAGATGTTGTAGAGGATGATGATATAGATGATGTAGAGGATGATGATAATGATGATGCAAAGGATGATAATGATGATGAAGAGGATGATAATGATGATGTAGGGGGATGATGATAATGATGATGTAGAGGATGATGATAATGATGATGTAGAGGAGGATAATAATGATGATGTAGAGGATGATGATAATGATGATGTAGAGGATGATGATAATTTTGATGTAGAGGATGATGATAATGATGATGTAGAGGATGATGAGAATGATGATGTAGAGGATGATGATAATGATGATGTAGAGGATGATGATAATGATGATGTAGAGGATGATGATAATGATGATGTAGAGGATGATGATAATGATGACGTAGAGGATGATGATAATGATGATGAAGAGGATGATAATGATGATGTAGAGGATGATGATAATGATGATGTAAAGGATGATGATAATGATGATGTAGAGGATGATGATAATGATGATGTAGAGGATGATGATAATGATGATGTGGTGGATGATAATAATGAAAATGTAGAGGATGATTGTAGAGGATGATTGTAGAGGCTGATGATAATGATGATGTAAAGGATGGTGATGTAGTGGAAGATAATGATGATGAAGAGGATGATAATGATGATGAAGAGGATGATGATAATGATGATGTAGAGGATGATGATGTAGAGGATGATGATAATGATGATGAACAGGATGATGATAATGATGTAGAGGATGATGATATAGATGATGATGATAATAATGATATAGAGGATGATAATGCTGATGTAGGGGATGATGATAATGATGATGTAGGGGATGATGATAATGATGATGTAAAGGATGGTGATGTAGTGGATGATAATGATGATGAAGAGGATGATGATAATGATGATGTAGAGGATGATGATAATGATGATGAAGAGGATGATAATGATGATGTAGAGGATGATGATAATGATGATGTAGAGGATGATGATAATGATGATGTAGAGGATGATGATAATGATGATGTAGAGGATGATGATGTAGAGGATGATGTAGAGGATGATGATAATGATGATGTAGAGGATGATGATAATGATGATGTAGTGGATGATAATAATGAAAATGTAGAGGATGATTGTAGAGGCTGATGATAATGATGATGTAAAGGATGGTGATGTAGTGGATGATAATGATGAAGAGGATGATAATGATGATGAAGAGGATGATGATAATGATGATGAAGAGGATGATGATAATGATGATGTAGAGGAGGATGATATAGAGGATGATGATGAATGATGATGTAGAGGATGATAATATTGATGATAAAGAGGATGATGATAATGATGATGTAGAGGAGGATGATATAGATGTTGTAGAGGATGATGATAATGATGATGTAGAGGATGATGATAATGATGATGTAGAGGATGATGATAATGATGATGTAGAGGATGACGATAATGATGATGTAGAGGATGATGATAATGATGATGTAGAGGATGATGATAATGATGATGTAGAGGATGATGATAATGATGATGTAGAGGATGATGATAATGATGAAGTAGAGAAGGATGATATAGAGGATGTAGAGGATGATAATAATGATGTAGAGGATGATTATGATGATGAAGATGGTGATAATGATGAAGAGGATGATGATAATGATGATGTAGAGGATGATGATAATGATGATGTAGAGGATGATAATAATGATGTAGAGGATGATAATAATGATGCAGAGGATGATGATAATGATGAAAAGGATGATGATAATGATGATGTAGAGGATGATGATAATGATGATGCAGTGGATGATAATAATTAAGATGTAGAGGATGATTGTAGAGGATGATGATAATGATGATGTAGAGGATGATGATGTAGTAGATAATAATAATGAAGATGTAGAGGATTATGATGTAGAGGATGATGATGATGATGTAGAGGATGATAATATTGATGATGTAGAGGATGATGATAATGATGATGTAGAGGACGATGATGTAGATGATGTAGATGATGATGATAATGATGATGTAGATGATGATGATAATGATGATGAAGAGGATGAAAATGATGATGAAGAGGATGATGATATTGATGATGTAGAGGATGATGATAATGATGATGTAGAGGATGATAATGATGATGTAGAGGATGATAATGATGATGTAGAGGATGATGATAATGATGAAGAGGATGGTGATAATGATGATGTAGAGGATGATGATAATGATGATGTAGAGGATGATGATAATGATGATGTAGAGGATGATAATGATGATGTAGAGGATGATAATGATGATGTAGAGGATGATGATAATGATGAAGAGGATGGTGATAATGATGATGTAGAGGATGATGATAATTATGATGTAGAGGATGATGATAATGATGATGTAGATGATGATGGTTATGATGAAGTAGAGGGTAATGATAAAGATGATGTAGTGGATGATGATGTAGAGGATGATGATGGTGATGATATAGAGGATGATGATAATGATGATGTAGAGGATGATGATAATGATGATGTAGAGGATGATTGTAGAGGATGATGATAATGATGATGTAGAGGATGATGATGGTGATGATATAGAGGATGATGATAATGATGATGTAGAGGATGATGATTATGATGATGTAGAGGATGATGATAATAATGATATAGTGGATGATAATAATGAAGATGTAGAGGATGATGATAATGATGATATAGTGGATGATGATGTAGAGGATGATGATGGTGATGATATAGAGGATGATGATAATGATGATGTAGAGGATGATGATAATGATGATGTAGAGGATGATTGTAGAGGATGATGATAATGATGATGTAGAGGATGATGATGGTGATGATATAGAGGATGATGATAATGATGATGTAGAGGATGATGATTATGATGATGTAGAGGATGATGATAATAATGATATAGTGGATGATAATAATGAAGATGTAGAGGATGATGATTATGATGATATAGTGGATGATGATGTAGAGGATGATGATGGTGATGATATAGAGGATGATGATAATGATGATGTAGAGGATGATGATAATGATGATGTAGAGGATGATTGTAGAGGATGATGATAATGATGATGTAGAGGATGATGATGTAGTGGATAATAATAATGAAGATGTAGAGGATGATGATGTAGAGGATGATGGTGATAATGATGATATAGAGGATGCTGATAATGATGATGTAGAGGATGATGATTATGATGATGTAGAGGAGGATGATAATGATGATGTAGAGGATGATGATAATGATGATGATCACGATTATGTAGAGGATGCTGATAATGATGACGTAGAGGATGATTAAAATGATGATGTAGAGGATGATGAAATTGATGTAGTGGATGATAATAATGAAGATGTAGAGGATGATGATGTAGAGGATGATGATGGTGATGATATAGAGGATGATGATAATGATGATGTAGAGGATGATGATTATGATGATGTAGAGGATGATGATAATAATGATATAGTGGATGATAATAATGAAAATGTAGAGGATGATGATAATGATGATATAGTGGATGATGATGTAGAGGATGATGATGGTGATGATATAGAGGATGATGATAATGATGATGTAGAGGATGATGATAATGATGATGTAGAGGATGATGATAATGATGATGATAACGATTATGTAGAGGATGATGATAATGATGATAAGTGATGATGCAGAGGATGATGATAATGATGATGTAGAGGATGATGATGATAATGTAAAGGATGATGATGATAATGATGATGTAGAGGATGATGATAATGATGTAGAGGATTATGATAATGATAATGTAGAGGATGATGATAATGATGATGTACAGGATGAATTGAATGAGAATGAGGATGAAGATGATGATCTGGAGGATGAGAATGCGGATGATAGTGAGAATGTTGATGAGAATAAGGTTGAAGATGATGTGGATGGGGATTATGTGGATAAGCAAGATGCCCAAGATGATTCTTATAATGATGAGGATGTAGAGAAGGATGAAGATAAGAATGGTGAGGATGAGGATGTTGATGATGCGAATAAGCAGGATGCGGATGATGTGATGGATGATGATGGTGAGGATAAGATAATGATGTGGATGATGGTGAGAATGTTGATGAGAATAAAGTGGAGGATGAGGATAAATATGGATGAGGATTGTTGATAAACAAGATGAGGATGATGATGTGTAGAATGATGAGGATGTGGAGGAGGATGGTGGTGTTGAGGAGGATGATAACGATTGTAATCAGAATGCTGAGGATGCGGTGGATGATATGGATAAGCAGGATGAAAATTGGGATGCAGTTGAGGGTAAGAATTGTGAGGATGATGAGAATTAGGGGGATGATAAAGATGTGGATGAGGATGCAGATAAGCAGGATGTGCATGTTGATGAGGATGTGAATGGAGGAAGATGATGTGTATGATGTAAATGGTGTGGATGATAATCAGAGTTGTGAAGATGAAGATAAGCAGGATGCAGATGATGTGGATGGAGAAGGATGTGTTTACTGATGAGGATGTAGAGGAGGATAATGATGTGAATGCTGATGAAATTGACGAGGAAAATAATGAGAATTAAGGGAAAATGATGATAAAATCCTGCTGATGTGGATGTTTAAGGATGTGGAGAATGATACTAGTAATCAGAATGGTGTGGATGAGGCTGATGATATGGTGGGGGATGGTAGGGATGATGTGAATAAGCAGGATTTGGATGATGTGAATAGAGGATGATGATTTGGATAATGATGTAGAAAAGGATGAAGTTGATGAGAATGAGGATGCTGTTGATGAGGATAAGAATTTTGAGGATGATTATGTTGATGAGGATGATAGGTGATGATGATGATGACAATGAGGATAAATATGAGAAGGGGGATGGGGAAGATTCAATAGAGGATGATGAGAATCAGAATGATGAGGATGAAGATGATGATGTTAAAGATGAGGAGGATGTGGATGATGGTGAGAATATTGATGAGAATAAGGTGGAGGATGAGGATAAAGTTGATGTGGATGAGGATTGTGGTTAAGTAGGCTGCAGATGATGATGTGTATAATGATGTTGATGAGGATAAGAATAGTGAGGATGTTGATAAGTGGAGAATGAGGATAAAGATGTGGATGCAGATGATGATGTGGTTGGAGGAGGATGTTGATAAGGATGAAGGTGAAGGATGATGAGGATAATATGTAGAGGAAGAGGCGGATGTAGAGGATGAGGATTATGTGCGTGATGCAGATGTCGTGGATGAGAATGATGTCGATGAGGATGAGGATTTTGATGGGGGTGTGAAAGATGAGGACGAGGAAAAATATTATATGGATTTAGAAGATGCAGATGTTGTGGAGGAGGTTTTTGATGAAGATGATGTTGATGAGGATAAAGATGATATGGAAGATGCGGATAAGTGGGATGCAGATGATAATGAGATGGATGAAGAATGATGTGGAAAAGGTTGCGGATGTAGAGGATAATGATGTGGAAGATGAAAATGATGAAGTTGATGAGGATAAGAATGGTGAGGATGATGTTGATGAGGAAGATGTGGATAAGCAGCACGACGATGATGTGGAAGAGGGTGATTATGTGGATGGAGGATGATTAAGAATCCGAATGGTTAGGATCAGAATGTAAATGATGTAGAGGATTATGTGGAGGTGGGTGATGTGGAGGATGAGCATGTGGATGATGTAGATAATGAGGAGGAAGATGTAGAGGTGGGTGATGTGGAGGATGAGTATGATGAAGATTATTTTGATAATGCGGATGGTATGGATGAGAATGATGGTATGGATGATAATGATGTTAAGAATGATGAGGATGTTGATGATGGGAATGAGGCGCGGATGAGGATGTGTAGGATCTGGTAAATGAGGAAGCTGATAATGTGAATAAGGAGGAGGATGCAGATGATGAAGAGGCTTCTAATGTGAAGGAGGAGGATGTGGAGTAGTGATTGAGGATAATGAGGTTGTTGTGGATGAAGATGATGAGGATGAAGAGGACGTGTATGAAGGTGAAAATGTGGATAATGTGTATGATGAGAATAAGAATCAGAATGGTGATGATTTGAATGAGTATGTGAATTATGATGTTGAAATAGCCCAAAAATATTACTTACCGATATATTTTTACAGATTAACAAAGGATAATTTGAAGAGTTTACTATCTAACGATGCTGGATATATACAGTATAACCTGTTTAAACTGGGACTAAAATGTTTGACCGTATGTAAAGGTAAGATATCAGTAAAAGGAAGTGCCAGACCAAACAGTAAGGCCACAATAGACAGGATTTCAGATTAGACAGGGCCAGTTTTGACAAGTTATACTGTATAATATTGGCTTTACTAGTAACACTCAAGTTGTGTATGGTGTGTATGATTTTATCATGCATGTTGTCTGTAGTTTATATGACAATTCAGTCACTATATTTTTGTTTCATTCATTTTTAAAAACAAGAAGAAAATATTTCAACTTTTTGACGAATTTTATTGCTTGTCCATCATGGTCTAGGATGGTCATTCTGAATAGTCCTAGATCTTGGTCCTGCAAAATACAAGCAAAAGATTTTTGTTATGTTTTTGGTAGTGATATGTTGATTACTGTTATTAATTAAATACTTTTAACATTTCCAGGAGATACATACAATACATATGTACATAAAACCAATATTTGTTGAAAATAATAGTTAATAGTGAAAACAAGACTATCATGCCTGAAATCTGTAATATCAAATTTTAAAAAAAGCATTTCTTTTTGCAATGACTTTAAATGTTTTCATCCAGAGTAAGATAATTTCTCAAGTTTAAGTCACAGAAACAGGTAAATATGATAAGAAACCTTTTTCTTACTTCTCTTTTCGATCGATCTTTCTGATGGTTATGGTGGTTTTCATCTTTCTGGATGTGGTGGTGGTGGTTCTCATCTTTCTAGTGGTGGTGGTGGTTCTCATCTTTCTAGTGGTGGCGGTGGTGGTTCTCATCTTTCTAGTGTTGGTTCTCATCTTTTTGATGGTGGTGGTTCTCATCTTTCTGGTGATGGTGGTGGTGGTGGTTCTCATCTTTCTGGTGGTGGCGCTGGTGGTACTTGTCTTTCTGGTTGTGGCACTGGTGGTTCTCGTCTTTCTGGTGGTGGTGGTGGTGGTTCTCATCTTTCTGGTGGTGGCGGTGGTGGTACTCGTCTTTCTGGTGGTGGTTCTCGTCTTTCTGGTGGTGGTGGTGGTGGTGGTTCTCATATTTCTGGTGGTGGTGGTTTTCATCTTTCTGGTGTTGGTCATTGTTTTTGTATTGTTTTTTGTATTTGGATTTTGGTTCTGCAAAAAAATGAAGGTAAAAGAATAAAATTTGAGAAGTGCTTTAATTGTATTTGTTAGATTAAGAGAATATCCTTAAATAGCTTAATTTTCTATTGAAGACATCACTTCTACAATACCTGTATGTTGTTTAAATCTGTTTGTAAAATTTCGAAAAAGATTCGCGAGTTAACAAAATAATTAATTTAATAGGGTTTACATTGTAATAATTAACAGCTAGTCTACCTTTCTCCCTGTAATGTACATGAATACTAATTTCAACAAATATGCAAATATTTGAAAAAACTTAAGCTCAGTCTTAATATATAATTGTAACATTCTTCAAACATTATTAGTCATTAATGATATTATTATCAATAAGATTGACCTATCTATTTATTTAATAATAGGCCTTTCTGTCCCCATAGCAACTCAACACATCAAGTTAATTCACAAGTGATCATGGATTTCCTTTGTCTAAAACATTTATTATGATATATATATGTCACCCCTATTCAGCCCACAGCTGTTTATAATAAGTTTCCTTTTGGACTCCATCTTACATTCAGTTTATACCCTCTCAATGCAAAAGGAGTTTCAGATACACTTTATCATTTAAATTTGTGCAGTGATTTCAAGTAAAGGGCATAACTCCAAAAACAAAGGGAAATAACTATTTTTTATAGTTATGCTGTGTACAAATAAAGTATCATTCATACTGGTATATTTATGGATTTTTTTAAACTTGTTGTGTGTGAACACTAGTCTAAGGACGAAAAACACAATTCTAGTATAATTTTGTTACACTTCCCTTCATAATGTCAAGGAAAGTACAGCTAAGCTTTACTTACTTTGGGGTCTTTAGATCCAGGCTCTCCGCCCTGAGGCCAGATTTCTTCAAACTTGTATCATCTTCACAATAAACAGAGTTCCCAGCAATGAAGATATATGAGGCCTCAAGAAGATTTACTCATGCCCCAGCCAGTTCTGTCTCCTCTTTCACAAAGTACTTAAGTCCAGATACAAACAATCACCCAGCACAAGATTTACAGAGCAGTACAGAACCATGTCAGTCCATTGGCCCATCAGGCCGACTGCAAACCCGATGGACCAATCATGGTACTGTAAAGCCATACTCATGCCAGACTCATGCCTGTATTTGGAATTAAATACATTTGTCAAAAAAAGGACAGTTCGAAGCTGAGAAATGACTAAACCAGCTGAGTTCCACATAAATCCATTGCTAAGTCATCCGTCTAAAGGAAGAATCCACGCATTCGAAGAACCTGACCAGGTGATTGTCCTAACCGTTGGACAATACCTACAAAACAAAAACAAAATAACCCAATTACAAAACAATCATTTATTTCAGTAATAAGCTGATCTTCTGATTTTAATATTGCTTTTACACTCATAAATATTATTATGTATATTTGTAATAAATATAACACAATTTGAAGGTCATTCAACAATATACCAGTCTCCTCAGGCTCTAATGTACTGGGCCTAGTTGTTCAAAGGGTGATTAGCTTAATCACTATTTAACAACATTTTTCAAACTTTAATAATTCTGTTAATATACAAGATAAAATCTTACAATTTTGCAAGTTAATTGAAACAATTGGATATTTGATATCTGCAAAGTTGTAACTAAATCTATGGTTTTATCTCATAGTTACAGGATAATAAATAAATTGTGCTAATCACTGATTAAGCTAATCAAGTTTTGAACAACTGGACCCAGATATATGATAGCTGGTTGCTGAATTAATCATACTGTTCCACCAATTCCCAAGAGCTGCCTAAGTGACTCTGACCTCTGAAGCATTACAAACTGGCAACTGTGACCTTGAAACATATTACTAACCTTATTCACTTCTCAGTCTGTCTTTAATACTCTATATTGTGAACTTTGGTATTAAAAACTTATATTTCAACTCTATATCAAGTGACTTTAACAACAGACTCTTTGAATTCTTTCCATCAATATAGTGATGTATGAGATCATTAACAAGGACAAAGTATTCTGTCATTGTCCACACATTCATATACACAGTATGTAGTAATTACACACATTCCTATACACAGTATGTAGTAATTACACACATTCCTATACACAGCATGTAGTAATTACACACATTCCTATACAGTGTGTAGTAAAATTACACACATTCTTACATACAGTGTGTAGTAATTACACACATTTCTATACACAGTGTGTAGAAATTACACACATTCCTTCATAAAGTGTGTAGTAAAATTACACACATTCTTACATACAGTGTGTAGTAATTACACACATTCCTATACACAGTGTGTAGCAATTACACACATTCCTTCATAAAGTGTGTAGTAAAATTACACACATTTTTACATACAGTGTGTAGTAATTACACACATTCCTATACACAGTATGTAGTAATTACACACATTCCTATATACAGTATGTAGTAATTACACACATTCCTATACACAGTATGTAGTAATTACACACATTCCTCTAATATACAGTATGTAGTAATTACATACATTCCTATATACAGTATGTTATTAATTACACACATTCCTATATACAGTATGTTAGTAATTACACACATTCCTATATACAGTATGTAGTAATTAAACACATTCATACAATAAACCTATAATCCAAGTTTTAATATTTTGTGAGAGACATTGATTTTTTTAAGTCCAGAATTAGGAGGTTTTTACCCCAAAATACAAAAATTGTTGAAATACTAGTAAAAAGTGTAATGTATTCAGGTAAACATCCTGTGATAATCAAATGGCCGAATTTTACATATTTTTTAATGATGTACGTAGTCTCTACTACCCATGCTACGTCATTGATTGAGGTTTTGTTGGGCTAACTTTGTCAAAAATAGAGCTAAACACAAAACATTGTTGATGCCATTCCGACATCCGTCGAAGGCGACACAATATACAGCATGTTAAGTAATTACACACATTCCCATATACAGTATGTAGTAATTGCATGCATTCCTATATACAGTATGTAGTAATTACAAACAATCCTATATACAGTATTTCGTAATTACACACATTCCTATATACAGTATGTAGTAATTACAAACAATTCTATATATATATACAGTGTGTAGTAATTACACACATTCCAATATACAGTATGTAGTAATTACACACATTCATATATACAGTATGTAGTTATTGCATGCATTCCTATATACAGTATGTAGTAATTACCTACAATTCTATATACAGTATGTAGTAATTACACACATTCCTATATACAATGTGTCGTAATTACACATTGGTATAATTTCTTCTGAAGAATTTGCCGTCATAATTCGTATAATACATGTATCCAGATATTTTTTTTTTATACATTTGATTATTTTTTTATACGTTTGGTAATGTACGTACTTGGAAAAAACAAAAACTGTAAGCTGAATGACTAACAAATACCCATGAATACTCCTTATATATTTCCAAAATATTTTCTATTTTTCTGATAAAGATTGGTTCTCACTGCTAAATTATAACAAGAATTACGCGTAATTATGTGTCGCCTGTCCCGCTTTGTCATCATCATATGCATTTTACACATCCCACAATAAACCTATAATCCAAGTTTGGCTGCTCTAGCTTTCATACTTTATAAGAAACATTGATTTTTCTTCAAAGTCCAGAATTTGGAGGTTTTTACCCCAAAATGATAAAAATAGTTGAAGTGCTAGTAACGAGCATCCAGGTATTTATCCCATGATACAACATGCACAGTATACCCCAGGTTTGGCTTCTCTAGAAGTAGATTTTATACTTTGCGGGAAACCTTTTTTTTTTAAGTCCAGAAATTTTAGATTTTTACCACAAAAATTGTTGAAATACTAGTAAAGAGTGTAATGTATTCAGATAAACATCCCATGATAATCCTATAACCTGAATTTGGTTGCTCTACTGTATAGTACTTGGTTATTAATACTTTGTCAGAAACAGCTTAATATGCAAGAGCTGAACTGAAAACTTAAACGTTGAATTTTTTTCAAAGTCAAGAAATATGATTTCTGTGACCTTGACCTACTTTATCTACTTTTCTCTATTTTTTTCTACTTGATTCTTACAGTGTACTACTTATTGAGCAGAAACTACAAAACAATAATGTGTTATTACAATTTCCAGTTGATAAGAACTTCCACAACAAATTTTGAATTTTACACCCTCCCAACTTTGACCCTAACACTCCTGTGTAGTTTCATTGACATTTACAGGTTTAGGAGGAGTTATCCAGACAATATATGTCTACAGACAGACGGTTGGACAGGCAACATGATTCCAGTATTATACCCCTCCCCCAACCCATTTAACTTCATTGCAGGGGGTATATACATATTTGATAAAAAATGATCTGTAATTACCAGTAATGACTTAAAAATAAGTCGAGGTTCTCATGCTGATTAATTTAATTAATATTTATAGACAATGGTTGTAGTGGGATCTTCATGACTGAATTATAATACAGTGTACTCCTCTTTATATCATGTTCCATTTGTCAGACAAAAAAATGATATTAACAGGAAAGTGACGTTAAGAGAAACATGTTTTTCCACTAAATCTAGTGCATTTCTGATCTCCATAACTAAAAATAAGCTATTCAATGTACATATGGAGATGTTTCAATATGAAGATAACATTATTTTAATTAAAATTCATTTTTGGGGTAATTTTCATTTTCGATGCAACATTTTGTACAAGTTGTATCTGAAATCAATGAAAATGACATCATTTTCTAGATATTTTACTGCAATTGGTTAAAAAAAACCCATGATATTAAGAGGAATTCACCCCAAAATACATGAGACACGGTGTATTAAATAAAATTACATAGATTATATAGAGAAAAAATGTGCTTTGGAAAAACATGATATAAAGAGGAATGTGATATTAACAGGGGTGATATTAAGTGGGATCCACTGTACCACTATACCAGTTTTTTATTCAGGCCTCTACATTTAGCAGTAAACAAATTTATTTCCAGAACATATCTATTGAATTTCATATTACACATAATTTAGAAAAAATATAGGTTTATTTGACAGTAAAAATAAAACTATGAAGCCTTTTTTTGTCAGTGAGAACCAATCTTTCCATCCAAACTCTGCACAATATTCATAAATAATCCTACCTTCAGGTCAAGGCACTAATGCTTCAGATGAGTCCAATAAAGTCGTGGATCACACATCTTACTGTAAGAGAAATTAACAATGATACATACAATTTAGCATGAAATCAATTTTATAAATACAGGTTATGACTTCAGAATGGAACAAGACATAATCTAATTAGCAAAAATATATAATTGTGATAATTAAAAATCTAAATAGTTTAAAGACATTATTACAATGTAGTTTTGTTTCATATGTGGAAATAAAAAAAATAATAATAAATATTCTTAAATTAGCTTATATTAAATCATATTCAATAATGCTCACCTTGCCTTACGGAATGCCCCGCTATATGGTGCTTCATAGACCTGCCACTATGACAACACCCCTGGGCCTTTGAGCGTGGCCCTGTTTGACTGCCTCCACACTAGCTACGGCTAAAACAGGAAATTGACTTTATTGAATATTGAAATCATAAAATCTTTGAAAGCTCTATTGAAACAAGACGAAGAACACTTGTCAGAACGGTGACATTTAACAAAAACAAGTATGAGAAATCATCAAGGGACTACGTGTAAGTTTTACAATAACTTAATTGTTCCCATATATACATACCTTTGAACGAAATCTGCCAATATTTAAAATTCAGCCAATCAGAGGCCACAGCCAATCTATCAGATGACCAAACAAACAAGAGTTCCCAGAGGGATCTTGGTACCCATCTTAGACGATCTTTATTTGTTCTTAAATTGTTGGATCTTTTCCCTTCTTTTCTCTTACATTGAGTATTTAATTTTAATTCAATGAAATTTGAGAATTCCTCTTTAGAAAAAACACCATTAATTAAAAGATGGTAGCTGTATTTTTTTTTCATTTTGATCAGTCCCAAAAACAAACTAAGAACCTTAGCAGCACCTATACATGAAATAAGAAATTTCCATTCTCAAAATCAAGATGGCCATCTGTCAGCCATTTTTTTTTTATCAGTCCCAAAATCAAATGGGCACTAGTCTACTTAACGCCAAGGAAAACATAACTTATGAAATTTGAGAATGATCCATGATCCAGTACTTCAAGAAATAGCAATAACAAGCTATTACTTACAAATCCAAGATGGCCAACTGCCAGCCATTTTGTTTCATATTAATTTTGTCCAAAATCAGACTATGCACAACTAGGCACCAACGGGAACCTACATATAAAATTTGAAAATGCTCCATCCAGTACCTCAAGAAATAGCGATAACAAGAATTATTTAAGGATGATGATGGATGATGGACGATGGACGCAGGGCATGGTGGGCTAAAAATGAAAACACTCTTATGCACCACATGGGGTAGGGGGGATGGGGGCATAGAATTATTTAAAGACTGGCCAAAGAACGGACCATAGCACCAACACAGCTCCAACTGTCATACTTTTTACATAATATTACTTACCTCAGTGTGAAGGAAGTCAAACCAAAGAGACACGGCAGTGTCTCGGTGCCACCTCCAGGCACGGCCCCCGTGTCCTTCATGAAAAGAAATAAAGTAAATATGAGATTCTCTGTCTTATGAAATCAATTGCATTATAGAGAAGATTAAATATTGGTCTGAAATGAACATTATATACAAATTTAATGTAATCTTTTATTTCATGAATTTGGCTATATTCATACAAGGTCAATTAACATTTAAGAGAAAGAAATGATTTGTAATAAACAAAAAAGAATGTCAATTACCTCCAACGGACCGGGAGCATATAATGAAGACCGGGTAGGACGACGGTCTTCTCCTCCTGGCCGGGATGGACGACGGCCTCCTCCTCCTCCTCCCGTCTCCTGGCCGGGAAGGGCGACGGCCTGGCCGGGATGGACGACGGCCTGGCCGGGATGGACGACGGCCTCCTCCTCCTCCTCCTCCCGTCTCCTGGCCGGGAAGGGCGACGGCCTGGCCGGGATGGACGACGGCCTCCTCCTCCTCCTCCCGTCTCCTGGCCGGGATGGTCGACGGCCTGGCCGGGACGGACAACGGCCTCCTCCGGGTCTAAAACACAAAACAATAGACTTGATATTTAATACTTGATAAACTTGATGAAAGTTCTTCCGTGAAATGCAATATTATGTAGCATTTGGTCAACATATATTTAATAATTTTTTCATAGTTTTGGATGTGATAATTATGTGCTCTTCATATTCCAAGATATGAGAACAGTAATGGACAATAACTCTAGTTAAAAATTGAATCACAATAATCCAGATGAGGGGAAGTGACTGAAAAGCTAAAAATGTAACTGTATGCTAAATTACACTTTCCATATTATAAGCACTTAATGAAAGTAATTATTATTCCAAACATGGAATAAGTTTTAAATGAAATAACTTAAAATAATCTATATTATTTACCCTCGTCCGGAGGCTGGGAGGCCATCCTATCCCATCAGTCAGATATTCTGTATCAGATGACCTTTACCCTAATCGGACTCTCCGACGCAAGGAGTACTGATGCTAAATAGATTCATTTCCATTTCAGCTGCACTCATCCCTCCAGTAACAAGCGAATTCAGCCCCAGCTCGGAAACAACCAATACTGAAGCACTCAAATCAGTACGATTATATGCCCCTCACGGGACTATCATGGAGGGGTACATGATATCGGATCCCTACATATAACCATAAAGATCCTTGCACCTCAATATTGATTATTCGCCAGGGCTAAAAACCTTGTTAAAGGGGGGCAGAGTACAACTGAAATTTCATAAATCTATTTAGCTTCAGTACCCCAGACGCCAAATCGTCCAACTAGAGCTCAGATCACCCTTCCAGATCTATACCTGACCAGGGATCTGTCCACTTGCAGTAAGACAGTCCTGTTAAAACAAAAACATATTTAATAGCATCATTTTGGTATATGTTTAACATAAATTGGAAAAAATGAAATGGTAATAAAAAGTTTTTCTTTGTAACATTTTGCTGATTTCCTGTATTTTTCCGATCGCCCAGCCTATATGTAATATTAATCCAAATCATCATTAATGTATCAATTGGGTGAAATAAGCTAAGTTGTGAAATTTTTTTTTTCAAAATTATGATATAACAGATAAAACTTATAGCTGAATGCAAAAACTGTATTTATATAGTACAGATCAAACTAAAACTGTCGTCAGGGGGCCAACTCATACCCCCCAGCCCCTTAAAGTTATTTGTACAAAAAATGAGGGGCACATCTTCATAAGCGGAATAACTCTCTGAAAAGGGTAAAAAATCAAAAGGTCAAAAATGTTAATTAACTTTAGAGGCACATTTACATACTGCACTGTCTATTCCCATAACATTTTAAAAAGATCCGTTGAAAACTAAGTGAATGCATAGCCGGACAAAATTGTGGTCATTTTTTACATAAAAGGGGGACAACTCTATGTAACAAGGGGAATAATTTTCTGAAAAAGGGTTGAAAATGCAAATTTTAAAAGATTTGTTTTAAAACTGAGCGAATGCATAGCCGGACAAAATTGTGTCTTCAGACGGATGGACGGACGGACGGACGGACGGACAAAGATATCTTTATATAGATGTCTCTTTTTCAAATACAGACATCTCTATTCTAAATAAAAATATCTTATGACTTAAAGCAGAAACTAACTGTCAAATATGACAGAATTAATAGCTTAATTATTTAGCATTGAAAATAGAAAAAAATAATTGCTACCCAACATCCAACACCAGTCGCACAGGGTATTATTGTAAAATGAATAATCCAGGTCTTACTGAGGATCAACTATGTTATACAGTATTTGTTACGTAGTCAACCTTCGGCAAGACCGGGATAACTGATCATAACAAGTGCCTGTGGCCAGACAGCAGGAGGCTGTCATGGCAACTGTACTGCAGGAAAGAGAGAGAACTGTTGTGGTTATACAGAGTACCATCGAAAGAACAGATGACCAGTCATTGAGGTAAGGGCTTGGAAAAGGAATGAAAGAACGGATGACCAGTTATTGAGGTAAGGGCTGGTAAAAGGAATGAAAGAACAGATGACCAGTTATTGAGGTAAGGGCTGGTGAAAAGGAATGAAAGAACAGATGACCAGTTATTGAGGTAAGGGCTGGTGAAAAGGAATGAAAGAACATATGACCAGTTATTGAGGTAAGGGCTGGTAAAAAGGATTGAAAGAACAGATGACCAGTTATTGAGGTAAGGGCTGGTGAAAAGGAATGAAAGAACAGATGACCAGTTATTGAGGTAAAAAGGAATGAAAGAACTATGGATCAATAAACTTTTCCCACTATTTTTATTTCATTTATGCGACTAAACCTCTGTCATGAGCAAAATAACGAGACAAAGGGAGTTATCTTTTTCCTATTTAGTGATTAAATACAGATATCTCTATTTCTAGTCAAATAGAGATATCCTAATGAAAATTAAGATATCTGTTTTACAATTACAGATTTCTCTACTTAAAATACATCTAGAAATATCCTCATTTGAATTAAAGATATCTGCATTTGAATTAGATATATCTCTATTTCAAAACCGATATATCTTTCTACAAAGAAATGTAAATATCTTAAATTCAAATACAGATATCTTGAATTCAAATAAAGATAAAGATATCTCTTTTTAGATAGAGATATTTTTATTTAGTGTTGGATTAGAGATATCTCTATTTCAAATAGATATCTGTAATAGAAGCATCTTTATTTTCCATATAAATAGAGATATAACTTTAATATTTTGAGACATCTATATTTAATGGATAAAAACCCAAACAGCTTGCTGTAGTTCTATCTCTTACAAATCAATAATATTTCAGAAGGACAGAAATGTGGCTCTACCAATATCAATATTTGTAAACAAATGGTGAAACCAGTGTTTCATCTTGGTTTTAATGAAAGCGTGTCACGACAGGAAGTGGATGTTTTGGACCAAAAAATAGATCATCAATAATTTACTTTTTATTTTAATTTGTGTTCGTATGTCTATATTTACCATTGTATGGCATTGCCATAATATAACTCTACCAAATTCAGTTGGCATTGATAAGGCAATGAATGCCCTTGATAGGTTATTGACGTCATCATTAAAATGACACTGTTATTCTTAAGTGGGATACCACTGACCATCCCCTGCCGATGGCTGTTCTACACATTGTGACGAACAAACATACACATGATAGGTACATTATTTGAGGTAAAGGCTTGGAAATGAAAAGAGAAATTGAATTATTTTTTAGAATAACAGATTTTAAAAATGGTGAAAATAAGTATTGAACAGCTTTTAGTTGGCATTCTTATAAAGCGCTTCATTGAATTTGCCTTTGTTCAGTTGGCATTCATGAAAGTAGTGCAATACTTAACTATGCTGTATCTTATCAATTTCAGTTTCTTAATTTTTTTATATCATCATCATTTTCAGATGCAAAAATAAGGATTTTCAAATAAATATTAATTCTGTCATATTTGACAGTTAGTTTCTGCTTTAAGTCATATAATACTGCCTAATTTTTTTTTTTATATTTCTAGTCAATAAATGAGAAATACACCCGTTCACGGAATGTTGTACACTAGTTTGTTGTGATATTTCATCTGATTTAGTCAAATTTATACCCAATAAATTATTTACCCAAAATTGAGGGGAGATAATCCAATCAAGTATCATCATTAAAACCAAACATTTTCTTACATATCATAACAATGAAAATGAAAGCTATGATTTTAATTTTTTCTCTACATAGTAACATTGTGTTATCATGTTTTGTTATATTGTGGATATGGTTATAAATAAAATAGTTTTGTTCAAACTACTAGGGTTGAGATGGGGGGGGGGGGGGATTTCCCCATTCACAACAAGGAGGTAAGAGATTCCGTTATTCTCTTACCCTGGACAGGGATATCGGCAATTTTACCGTTGTGAGATTTTTTTAATATACCTCTACTTTATTTACTCAATATAAAATCAGCTATATCCCCACTTTTGTCTCGACTTCGCTTAGCTGTGTTTTAATCCTGTGTTTTAGTCTGAGAATTAAAACACCTGCACTCTTGTGTTTCCGCCAAGCCAATCGGGCGAGAGGTGGGTGGAGCTTGTTGCCAAGCTTGCTCACTGATTGGTTATTGCCGCGAGAGATGTTGCGGAGCTTGTCACAGAACGTGCCACCTATGTTTGTATCGGTATATTAAAAGGTTAAAGTTTGGGATTGAGGAATAGTAAGTTTCTGGTTTCCCTCAACCATGCCTTTTTTTGAGGCTTCGCCTCGGGAAATAGACCTGGTCATAGGAAACTAGAACCTTGCTATATCCCTCAACCCCACCTCAAACTGTATATTATCACAAACAAGGGTTGAGACATTAGCTGTACATGCTTAGTGCACATTCTCAACAATTGTTTGATATCATAGCATGACGTCACGGCAACATTACAATGACATCACATCAACATTGTCTTGCATTGATGTAATGTCAATATCAGATAATTATATAAGAGAATTAACAGGGTAAGAGAAAATTAATCATTCACCACCTTAATTGGTAGTGAGACAGGGAATCTCAACCTTCTGGGTAAGATTCTTACAACTGGTAAACTGCCAAACATAAGGCTTACTCTCCAGTTGAGATCCCCATCTCATCCAAAATGAGGAGGAGGTGAAAGATTCTATTGATCTCACCCTGGGGTTAAGGCAAGCTTCACATGCTCTTTGGACTCAACAATTGTATGACGTCATAAACGCATCAATACCATGACGTCATGGCAACAATACATGTACAATGTCAAGTCAAAATTCAATCATGTCACATCAGCATTGACTTGCATTCATGTATCATCAATATTAAATATATTTCTGATGGTTAAAAGGGTCACCGAGAAATAATCATGATTGAAGTAAGTCAGGAGGATCTCAACCCTTAAGGAAAGATCCTATGCTGACAAACACTTGGCAAGGCTTCATCATGGTAGCTTTAGAATCCCCCCCCCCACCCCAGGGGTGAGATTCTTTCATATCACATAATAATGAAGGTGAAGGATTCTTTAAGCATTTTAATAGATGATAAAATAACTAAAAGGTCGATAACTACAATTTTACATCTAAGGACATAACTCCATATTAGCCTAACCATTTCCACAAAAGAAATATGTTGCATAGCCAGACTAAACTATGTTAATTTTAAGGGGGGGGGGGGGGGGGGGGGGCTATTTCCTATTTTTTGTAAAAATGATCCATTAAAAAAAGAAGTGCATGCATAGCTGGACAAAATTGTGTTCATTTTTTACAAAAGAAGGGGGACAACTCTCTGTAAAATTATCTAAAATGTAAAGTTCCTTGAGGGGGCACATCTCCATATTTTACTGGTTATTCCCACAAAATTTTAAAAAGATAAAATGAGCGCATGCATAGCAGGACAAAATTGTGTTCATTTTTTACAAAAGAAGGGGTACAACTCTCTGTAAAATTATCTAAAATACAAAGTTACTTGAGGGGGCACATCTCCATGTTTTACTGGTTATTCCCACAAAATTTTAAAAAGATCCATTGAAAAAAGAGCAAAAGCATAGCAGGACAAAATTGTGTTCATTTTTTACAAAAGAAGGGGGACAACTCTCTCTTAAAAATTATCTAAAATACAAAGTTACTTAAGGGGGCACATCTCAAAATTTTACTGGCTATTCCCACAAAATTTTAAAAAGAGAAAATGAGCGCATGCATAGCTGGACAAAATTGTGTTCATTTTTTCCAAAAGAAGGGGTACAACTCTCTGTAAAATTATCTAAAATACAAAGTTACTTGAGGGGGCACATCTCCATATTTTACTGGTTATTCCCACAAATTTTTAAAAATATCCATTGAAAAAAGAGCAATGCATAGCTGGACAAAATTGTGTTCATTTTTTACAAAAGAAGGGGGACAACTCTCTGTAAAATTATCTAAAATGTAAAGTTACTTGAGGGGGCACATCTCCATATTTTACTGGTTATTCCCACAAAATTTTAAAAAGATCTATTGAAAAAAGAGCGAAAGCATAGCTGGACAAAATTGTGTTCATTTTTTACAAAAGAAGGGGGACAACTCTCTGTAAAATTATCTAAAATATAAAGTTACTTAAGGGGGCACATCTCCATATTTTACTGGCTATTCCCACAAAATTTTAAAAAGATCTATTGAAAAAAGAGCGAAAGCATAGCTGGACAAAATTGTGTTCATTTTTTACAAAAGAAGGGGGACAACTCTCTGTAAAATTATCTTAAACATAAAGTTACTTAAGGGGGCACATCTCCATATTTTACTGGCTATTCCCACAAAATTTTAAAAAGATCCATTGAAGAAAGAGGGAACGCATAGCAAGCTCAAATTGTATTCATTTTGTTAATAATTGTGGTATACAACTGCAACATGATCAGGGAAACAGGATTGAAATTCTCCCAGACAAGATACATGTATCTTTAGTTTATCAAGCATAGCAATGTTAATTGATAAATAGCAAACATATTTACCTGTCGGCCTGGGGTAGTTCGCTTGCGACATTGGTCACAGGTCGGCTGCGCCTAATGTCCATCCTGCAAATGAAAATATATACATGATTATCTCCCTTGAAATGTGAACAAAATCTTAATATGTGGTCATTACATTTGAAAATGACATTTAATTAGATTTAAGTATGGTATTATCATCAATCATTAACTTTTCAAATTTGAAAGATGACTATTTATCTGGTAAAAAGTGAAGTTATATGCATGTAGAAACAATTGAAAAGGAAGAATATCCACAATGTATAAACCTAAAGAGGGATAAACTGTATAATTATATACATACCAGAACCGCTGATGGGCTTCCCCTCCAGTTCTCATGGACAACGCTGTAAAGAGAGAGTGAAGAATAAAATATCGTTTTCGCTGTAATTAGCACACACGCACCTAAAAAAAGTCGTGCTTAATAGAAAGACATTTATTTTTTTCTACTATTGTGTGTACACACGATAATAATAGTTAGGATCTGTATTTTAATCAGATTGGTGTGATGTAGTGTGACCAAAATGGGTAGTTCTCGTAAATGCGTTATTGTCATATACCAATATCTGTGTGGGGGTTTTGTTTTGTTAAAACATGTGGAGGGGGGGGAGGGGGTGCAATTATAGAGAAGGGTGCTAATTATGGCAATTAAATCTAGGAAGTAGAACAATTATGTTGTAGTTATAGCCAAATTGTGGAAATGGTTCCCAAATTTTAACAAAATCACAAAGTATATAATACAGGTATCATCTTTTTAAAAGTATAGTACAATATTTCAGTTAAGATGTTAGATCTAACATGGGATTTCTTGATCAATAATCTAAATTGATTATTTTTAAAGAGATACTATGGGTAAAATGCAATTTTTTCAAGGGGGTTGGACCAGAACTTTGGCCGAACAAACAACTGGGAAACAATTATTAAGTCAGGGAAAAGAAATCAGAATTGCAAAGGGCTATAACTCTAGTAACAAGAGGTCCAAGGCCATAAGGGTCACCTGAGTAATATCATAGGTACTGGTAGCTTAATTTCTGTACATTGGACTCCACTTAATATCGACCCTGTTAATATCACATTCCTCTTTATATCGTGTTTTCCCAAGCACCATTTTTCTCTCTATATAATCTTTGTAATTTTAATTGGTTAATAGCATGTATTTTAAGGTGAATTCCCCTTTATATCATGTTTTTTTAACCAATCACATAAAATATCAAGAAAACGATGTCATTTTCATTGATATCAGATACAACTTGTACAAAATGTTTGCATAGAAAATAAAAAATAACCCCCAAAATGACTTTTAATTGAAATAATTTTATCTATATGTTTCTCTTTATGTCACATTCCTGTTAATATCATGTTTTGTCTGAAAAATACAACATGATATAAAGAGTAGTGCACTGGCTCAAGATTTGATGAGGAAATTAACATGTAAACAAAGTGAAATACAAAACTTGTCACCAAAGGATAAGAGATTTAAAAACAATTCAAATAAATTATTTTGCTATTGTATTGAGGATGACAATCACCAAGTAATGTAAGAATAATTTCTTACTGAAAATGGACAAAATATAAGCTATGGTAAACTTTGCCCCCTCCGCAAGGGTTTTGAAATTTATAACCTTAACATAGCCCCTGATGATCTTTTAATATATATATGCTAAGAAATAGGCTGTAGTACATGTACTTCTGAGACTGGTGAAATAATATCCTTTAATCACCCTTTTGGAGCCCTGCCTTGACCCCTTGCATTGGGGGCAGGGATCCTAATTTTGATTTCATATCATCTTTCACCAAGGGTGATTCTCATCAAAAGTATGATATATTAGAAATATATGTTCTACTGAAACCTGACAACATCTGTAGGATAATTGATAGTATCAATTATTTAACTACTGTAATACTCCCTGCAGATGCTGGTAGTTTATATAGTAAATGACTTTGAACTTGGGGTCAAAAAATAGAAATATTTGGCTCTGAAATTTCGCATAAAACATATATAGTAACTCCAATAAAAGGGTTGGAACCTACATTGCTGAAACATGATAATTATATTGAACATTTCCAGAGAAGTTTCAATAAAATCTACTAATTTGTTATAATAAAGATAGAGATTTTAATAGGGATACAGTCGACATGATTTTTACAAAAAGGGGCATAACTCTAACAAATGTTGTTGAAATTGGATGAAAAGTGAAAGGGCACAACTAAGCCTATATATATAATTTATTTCGAAAAGGGAAAAAACTCTAAAAACAAATACAACTGTACAAAATGCAGTGTCAAACTTTCGTGAAAATGACTGGAGAAGACGTTTTTGAATTATTTGATTTTCCCTTTGGTGCCCCACCCTGGCCCTGGGTGTCTAACCATTAGTACAAAATGTAATCCCCTTCACCCTAATATACTAAATATGTTCACTTTCCTGTTACATTGTGTATCTGAAATTTCTATTAAATTGGATCTCCTTTGCCTAAGGATTCTTTACATTAAACTAGGACAGTAACCCCATTTTCTTTCAGTAGAAGGATTTTAAAGAATAACCTTTATTTCCCCTAGTGGGCCCCACCCCTATGTCCCCCTTGAGGTCAGTCCCGCCATTTATATACATATTTAATAGTGAACCCCCATCACCCAAAGAATGCCGGCACTAAATATGGACAGTTTCCTGTATTTTTAAGAGGGATCTTACACTATTTAGACAATATCTATAGCTTGTCAATCCTTCAGTATAGGCTTATATTTTAAAGAATTAACTACCCCTTTTTGGGTCCCACCCCTCCGGCCCAGTCCAACCAGTTATACAAATTAAATCCTCTTCATCCAAGGATGCTTCAAACTAAATTTGGACATTAATATCATGCCAATGCTTTAGAAAACAGGATTTGAAAGAATAACATGTATTTCCCAGTTGGGGCCTCAGCCCAAATAAAACTGTTCACAACTTAAGAAATCCACGCCTCTGTGCGACCCCCTCCACAACCATCTTTATCAAGAGTTCAATATTAAAAATGAAGAAAGTCCCAAGGGTTCCCGACCCACCATTACTACAATATTGAATCCCCTTTCCCGAAGGTTTTTGTTTTCTAAATTTGGTCAAAATCTGTTATATGGCTCAAGACTAGAAACAAGGGATGTAAAGGTTGACGGGCGGCCGACGGACGCTGCGCCACGGCATCGGGCTCATCGATCACTGCCCTTCTGTCAGGTGATCATGAACTAATAACCATGGAGATATGTCGATTCGATCTTAACCACTTTTATATGTAAATTTACTGAATACCTTAGCCTAAGTCCTATCTGTACAAGTTCTCAGGTCCCTGTGATCTGAGCAGCTACTCACATTATCAAACGGTAGGCCCATTTTATTTTCAACAATAATCTTGAAAAAGAACATCTAATCATTTGAAAAGACAGACTTCAAGGACGTTTAACAGGAGCTTTGCGTCTCTATTTCTAATATTGATAAATCCATGATCATATTATCAGTTATTGAAAGCTTTTAAATCATTTCCATGTGTACGATAATTGGTCACACAATAAAAGTACTAATTCGTCAAAAGATGAATTCAATATCATAATTCACTGAGTCAGAGATTAAACCTATATGACAGTATCAAATTTCACAGCATGATAAAGTCATATTTTGCTATAGTAATGAAAATCTGTTGGACTTACCCAGATGTCAATCCATGATAGCTGACTGCGCGGGAAAAAGTGACGCGAACTTTCAGCTCGCCGGGTCTAGTATATGACCAGACGTTTTCATTGGTCGAAAGCTGACATGAACATGAACACGTACTCATCATGTACTCAGGTTTCCACTGACGCCGGGGAACGAGGGTATTTGAGGGGTCGGTTATAAACAGGCAGCTATTCTGATTGAAATTGTAAGAAAAATTACTTAGTGAAGAAACACCAAAATAAATGTCTTTTCTTGAAAAAAAATAACAATCTTTTACTATCCTGGTTTCCACACTTGCAACGTTTTGTTTAACAGACTTTCTAGCCATGTCCCCCATTTGAACCCCAGCAAAGGTGTGATTCTGTCGGTTGCAAAAAACTGTTCATGGCAATATTTCTGACAAATTTTGTGCAAGACAATCATCAGACAATGTAATATATATATTGAATTCCAACAAAAGGCAGATTGTAATTTCTAATCATTGACAAACTCTTGTGATTTAAACCTACAATCTAATTACTTGTAGACCATACTACATCATTTTATATCTGATCCTTTATAAAAAAATCGAATGGTACTAGTCTACAAAATACAACAGTTTGTGATATTAGTTTAAACAGTATTTATTCAAAATTCAAGCATGACATTAAATACATATATTATTACACTGGGATTGGAAAATAAGCTTAGAGCTTATGTTAATTCCTCTCCCTAATATATACTACAGGCAAACAAATCTTCGAGATTGTTGACACCTTAAATAACAACATATTGATTTGAATAATATAAAGTTCAACTTATAACATATTTACAAGTGGTGAAAATTGTATTGAAACTTGTAACGTTTAATGTTTAACACATTAGATTAGAAATCATGTGTCTAGTGCTTTACCTCAGCCACTCATACATGTATGATAGAACATCTCCAGTGTAGTATAGTACATATAAGCATATGTTATATAGAAATAAACACAATAATAACAATATCTTTAGAATACTACAAATGTAATAATAATAATGAGATCGTTTATGAGTATTAATGCAAATGTGTATTAGCTAAACCGTTTAGCGAGTTTAATAAAATTCTGAACGGATAGAAATATTTCTTTGTTCTTTTGAACAGTATATTCAGTACTTCCCCATAGTAAGGTATTTTCAGTAAGGTTAATGTTTAGGCTATCTAAAGTATTTTGTCTTATTCTAGTATAATTATTACATATTAGTAGAAAGTGAAAATTACTTTAGACTAGTCCACAACTACATAAGGGGCTTAACTCTAACTTTCTCATAAATAAGTTTTGTTTCAAATTACTACATTTTAATCTTAATCTTGCATGTAATATTTGTAAGTTTCTACATCCAGTATTAAAATTATGAAGGAATCAATATTTTATCTTTTTGTAGAAAATGTTTAAGGACATTTACGGACGGGTTTTCACGAACTTCTAATGGTAATTCATTCCATAATTGTATTGAAGAGTTCAAAAACGAGTCTTTGTAAAATGTAGTTCTACAGTTAATTGAATGTAGATTATTTGAATGTCAAGTGTTGTGACTATGGCCTTCTGATATTTTACTAGGGACTAGGCTAGACAGATATGCTGGAGTTTTATTATGATACATTTTATGAAATTGTATGGTTTTATGATTTTCACGCCGTTTATCTAGTTTTTCCCAGCCTAAATCCTTATATAATAGATTAATGTTTGACAGTTTTGTTGCACCTGTTACTATTCTGGCAGCCTCAATTTGAATATTTTATAGGTTTTGACATAGATAGTTAGGTATGTTGTCCCAAACCACATCTGACTATTCTAGAATAGGTCTAAAAAAGGCAAAATAAATAGTTTGAAGAGAATTTCTATCTAGAGTGTTTCTTAGTTTACGAAGTACAGCTAATCTCGGTGATGTTTTCTTTAGTATGTAATCAATGTGGTTATTCCATGCACCATTATCAGAAACCCATACACCTAAATGTTTGTGAGAACTTACTCTAATTACATCAGTTTCATTCATAGCTTTAGGATCATAATGTACTGGTGTAGTTTTTCTACTTATTAATAGTGATTCGGTTTTGTCCGGATTGAATTTCACTAACCACTTGTCTGCCCATGTCTGTATTTTAGAAATATCGTTATTTATAGTATTAACAGTAGTTACAGGATTGTCAACAATTATGTATAATGCAGTGTCATCAGCAAATAGTTTAATTTTACAGTCAATGTCAGCAACAATATCATTAATATATATAAGAAAAAACAATGGACCTAAGATAGAACCCTGTGGTACACCCGCTTTGATATTTGAGAGCTTGAAGATATCCCATTTATTACAACTTTTTGACTTATATCTGATAAATAATTTTCACACCAAGTTAATAATTTTCCTGAAATACCTGCAGCTTTTAATTTATAGATAAGACCCCTGTGCCAAACTCGGTCAAATGCTTTGCTTATATCACAAAATACTGCTATAACTTCTTTACCCGCATCCTAAGCCCTCCCAATATCATTAGTAATGTTAAGTAACTGATTAATAGCCGAATCCCCAGGTGTGAAACCAGACTGATGTTTAGGGAAGAAATTAGTGTCCCTAAGAAAATTATATACATGTTTTAAAATGCATCTTTCAATTAACTTACCAACAATTCTTATTAAAGATATAGGTCTATAATTCGACACAACAGACTTGTTACCTTTTTTTAAATACAGGTGTGACATTTGCAACTTTCCAAATAGCGGGATATCTACCACAGTCTAAAGATTTGTTATATAATTTAGCGAGATTTGTAATGATACTTTCTACTTAAGCTTCCTTAATAATTCTCGGACTTATATTATCCGGACCCGCAGCTTTAGACTTATGGCATCTTTGACATCCTGTTCAGTTATAATGACAGTTTCTAGTTTATTAGGTAAATTGGGTATATCTTCAGGGACTGGGACATTTGAGTCATTAATTGTCGACTGACTTATAAAATAATTATTTAAGAGTTCTGCTTTTTCAATAGTATCTACATAATTTATTGTCATGAGTCAATGTAGGTATGTTCGATTTTTTGGTTGAAAAATTAGTGAAAGTGTTAATTAGTTTCCACCAGTCTCGTGATGAAGTATACATACATTTTATTTTATTAGTTAATTTTAAAGTGTACTCTTTTTTTGCCTCCCTAATAGCACTAACACAGTTATTTCTAGCTTGTCTATATCGCTGCCAATTATATGGGTTTTGCATGTTTTTAGCTTTCCTGTGTAGTTTTTTCCGGACTCTGATCAATTCCCTAATTTCATTGTGTATCCATTGCGGTTCATTACTTCTTACCACTACATTTTTATTCGGAAGCAGCAGATAAAATAGAAGAATTAAAAAAATGCGAGTTCATCAACAGTTAATTTTTCAAATGCATCAGTCCAATCAATATCATTCAATGCATCGTGTAACAGATGATAATTTCCTTTGTCGTATAACCAAATTCGTCTTTCAAAATTGTTATATATTTTAGTTCGATCAATATCTAGGAAAGCGTATACAGGACAGTGATACCTGACATCAGCTGGTAAGAAATATTCACCAACAATTACTTTTTTAACAAAATTGTCATTACATGTCATAAATGTATCCAGGAGCGAAGATGAATGTTCTGTAAAATGAGTAGGTTCATTAACAAGCTGAACAAAGTTATATCTGTACATTATATCAATAACACGGCCTGCATTTATAGCTAATTGGTTTTCGTTAAAATCACCCGTAATTAAAATACAATCGGCATTATAGTTAATAACCATATTGATCAATAGAATGGTCTATTAAATTCCAAGTTTCACTTCCTGAGTAAGGCGGCCTGTAGAAAGTATCCAGCATTATAATTTTATTACTTATCTGTAATTCTATCCAGACACATTCAAGAGTATCAATTTCAAATTCTAAGTGTCGAAATGCTGTAATATTTTTATTTATATACACCGCTATGCCTCCACCAATTCTATTTGCCCGTAAATGATAAAATATCGTATTGGCGTAATTCACTAAATAGAATATCAGCTTTTGGTAATAAACTCTGGACATTATAATGTACTAATGATATATTATTTTGATTAAGGATTGACAAATCAGAAAGAGATAATGATTATTCGGGACCTGGGTTACGTTCAATACCTCCACTGAGCAAAATTATTTCAAAAATATAAACCATGATTACAACACAAATCACATAATTAAAACTAACAATATTTACAATCTCAAGATCATCTAACTTCTTAACTTTGTAAAATCGATCAAATTTTTTTTCTTGTATCAACATGTATATAAAATAATTACACTGGGTAAAGCACTTTCATGACAAAGAATAAATAAATTTATCGCTAGAATACAAAGTAAATCTATTTGTTTATTTTTATGTAACCTACTGGACCTCACATAATACAAACCAGTCTGGACACGATGCAATACCTGGTCAATAGGCATCAGGTGATACGATACACGGGTATCGACGTGTCCAAAACCTAGTTCGTAGCATGCTTGGTTTTATTCAATTTATGTGATTTTCGGTCATGTCTACCATAACTGGAGTAGAATGAGTTTACTGTTGTACTAATGTGTTGACATATTAATAAGGCTATAACTTACTTCATCAGTCAAACACCTATAATGATAGAGGAGGCTCATTTCCCAACTTTAGATATTTGGCGGGAAATAATATTACATCTTTTCATCCAATCAAAATCGACATCACATTTAGCGCATAGCTAACATCATGGTGGACAGTGAACAAGAAGTGGTGATCGTCAAAACATTGAAGTGAAATTTCAGATACATATGGTTCAAACAAGACAGGAAATTAGCTGTTAGTTATTATATTACATTGTTTAGTTAACTTTGCGTTATTGACGTTAAGTAATTCTGCTTTTATTACCGATCTGCTTTCGATTGGTAAACACCCCTACAATGAATCTGCAGTTTCCTTTTCAGCAAGTTGGATCCATATCATCGTCGGAAACCCACGGTACACTTCTCACACTTCAGGGTATGCAAACGTCAGAGAAGTGTACCGTGGGTTTCCGACGATGCAAGTTCATCAGCCTACAGACTTTCCCCACGGAAATCGGTAAGGCCTACCGTAGCATGACATTAAGTAGTCCGAAGGGTTCTGACTCTCTGACCCGCTAAATATTTGGACGACAGGCGGGTGCGAGAGTCAGAATTCCTCCTTATTTAAAAGTTGATAATTTACCCATCCGTACACGGGTCGCCGTTTAAGCCGTGTTTTATAATATGAAACATGTTCGATCACATGTAAATTAAGTATCAATGGAAAGAATAGATATTTTTTTATCAACCTACACATTTAATCAAGTCACAGGAGGTCATAAACCAACTGTCGTCATCCATTTCTAAAAATAACCAGTTTCCTGACATCTGTTTGAAAATGGCCACTGTCTCATGTCTCATGATCAAAAATAGATAGGTCAGAAAGTAAATCTCTCGGGATCTCGCGACACACGGCCATTTTCAAATTGCAGAAGGTTGTTAATTAAATATTGTAAGCAAGAAAAAAATTAACATGTTTGAAAATGGGGGCTGTCAGGTAATTTATCGAGAGCGTTCTTTGCGAATTGTACATTTTTAATCATGTGACTTTATAATTAGATGGCAGCTTATATAATTATACTTCCAAAGCAATACGATTTGTTCCTCATTGTGCAGCCCATATTAGATTTAACCGATATTATGACTTTACATGGTATTGAAGGCGAGCATTTTCAAATGCTTGAGATTGATGGCTCACATGGCACTAGACATTTTCTAGTGTGAGATTTTCAGCTCAAAAACATCTTGTGTGACTTTTAATTTTGTTTACAGCTGCAAGAGACTGTAACGTTAACCCTATGTATGTTATTTATGTTGCACTAGAGTTATAACATTTCTAATACATTCATTTTATGGACAAGTGATTTCTTGTTTCAAACAAGTACACTTTACTTAACTGATGGACAAGTACTTCTGAAATTTTTGCCAGGTCCTAATTTTTTTTTTTACATTTAGACAGCTAGCCTGCTATATAAAGCCACCTAATAAACCTTCATGGAGACCAAAGAGGAGACCGCCATGGATAACAGGCCGTCCTATAACTGGGTAGACATCACTGAGGAATTTGTAGAGGCCTCATCAGACCTTCAGCTGGGGGAACTCCTACATGACTCCACGTAAGAATATCATATTATTAATTATTATTGCAAATACATGTACCAGGTAATAACATAACGTTCTGATAATTTTTCATTGCTGGTTAAAACATGTGTAATCTAATCACTGAGCATTCCCATTTTGATGTTAAGTGTGAAAGTATCAGAATCATCTGTGAATGTGATGCCTTGTTTGATTAGCTATAATGCAAAAGTTCACCGCTACAACATGACCTCTTAGGGTCTGATGGGAAGTTGTCAGATCCCGTCCCGTCCCATGGTAATGTAACCAGCTGGGAGCGGGGGCATTTATGTCTCACAGACATTTCTAGTTTCATATTGCTATATCTACATTTCAGATTCGGACTATTTGAAGCAATGTCTGCTATAGAAATGATGGACCCTAAGATGGATGCGGGTATGCTGTGCAATCAAATCCAGAGGAAAGTCCTCAATTTCTCAGATAGTACAGAGGTCAGTTTTGATTAGGATGTTTTCTCAACAAGATTTCTTGGGTCAATGCAAATGGTTTACATTTTGGTTAACTTGAGTACTTCTATGTCGGTCATAAAAGCTCATTATTTGTTGTGCCTGACATGCCGACTTTAAGTAAAACTTATCCTATCTGATCTGAAATTATTCACCCTTGAAGACACTTTTGAACTTTGCCAGTTCAAAGTTTGGAATAGTTCATTATGAAAATTCAGGGGTGAATGAGTGAAATTCTGTGATGGTATAGAGGTCAGTTTCAATATATGGATTTTTTCTCACCAAGAGGTTTTGGGTTAAAGCAAATGATTTACATTTTGTTGACTTAGTACATCAGAAATATGTTGACTGATTGCCATCAGTCATCTTGAGATTTGGTTGGAGTTGGGTTTTAATTGGGTGTCGGATAAAAATCTATAGGACAACATATACAATATCACAGCAGTCCTCTTTTTGGTAAACATTAAAACAAGGTCCATTGAATGTACTGATTTAAATTATTTGAAAAGGTATAATTTCAAAAAGGGAAAAGAATAAAAAAAGGAATGGTTTGAATAGTCAATAACATATTTATACTAATGATGTGATTTTGTTCTGCTGTGTAGTCGGGAGAACTGAAGATCAAAGACCTGAGTATACCCGAGCTGATAGGTATCATGGATGCTACACTGGCATGTATGGTAAGTGTGTAGCTGTGTATTGTATGGTAACTTGGTAAGTATGATATATAATAACTTTCGGTTTTTATGGTGATATTTATCTATTATGGCCCTGTTGAGAGGGCACTATTGCCTCATAGTATTGTCGAGGGATGGAATAGTGCCCGAGCCTTCGGCTCGGGCACTATCTCATCACTAGACAATACTATGAGGCAATAGTGCCCTCTAAACAGGACCATAATGGGTTTAGTACATCACTTTTCCATTTAAATACACACGTATACACCAAAACTCGTTTTATTGTGCAAGATCATGGCCAGCTTTTGGTCATTTTCAGAGTCAGCCATTTTCTAGCAGAACAGTAACACGACGTAATAATGACGTAACTTAATAGTGACGTCATAATAGATTCACTTTGAACATCGTGCCAAATTTGATAGTGCCCGGGTGAGGGGCACTATCGCTTAATAGTACCCATGTGTGTAGCCAATGGGAAGGCAGTATTCAGTCACGTGATGTACTAAAAGTGTATATTAGTTAATTGCCTGTAGAGAAATGCTCATTATTATAACCTGATGTTAATACTGAACTATTATACGATTAATAGCTTTCTGAAATTTTTGAATGCTTCATTTATGTATTCATTTGAAGTTAAAATAATAAACACTTAATATTTAATTGTAATTATAATTTGTATTGAGTTCATGGTGTAAAAAAGGGAAATAACATCAGTTGAATGTGGAAGGTGATGAATTATAATTTGTATACAACATTTGTCTACTTCAGTAAACAATATATTTAATGAAAAGTAATGAAGTATTGAGTTGTTTTCTAGAATATGACATGGTTTACAAAACCTGAGATGTATTATTTTGTATTTAGGTGACATGGCTGGAAGGTCACTCCCTGGTCCAGACATACCAATTTTATTTATTGTTCGTCAGATTTACCGCTCCTGTTTTGGAAAAATAAAATAAAAGTAAAAGTAAAATATTACCGCTCTAATTTTAGTGTCAATGAAAAATGACAAATCTGGATATATTTTAGGCCATACCAATTTGATTTATTGTTCTTCGGAAAATGAGATTTAAAAATTGGAGCGAGCGGGCGCAATTTTTTTGTTTTTTACATAAAACTTGAAATCCTTAAAATTTCGAGCGAGCGGTAGTTTTCAAAAAACTAAATGTCAGAATAATTGTTTGACTATTGATATAATGTTTAACCAAATATTACACGTATTTAAACTGTGGTAGGCGTTTTTTTAACATTTGAGAGAAAAAACTTTATTGAATAACCTTCTTATTAGAAGACCCAAGGCCATTCATTCAAGTTAAGTGATTGAACCAAAGCAGTAGGAAACACCTTTAAGCAACCACATTTTTTTCTTGTAGGTATTAAGATGCTTCTATTCATGCAGAATGCATATTTGATTGAAATGATATAAATTAATGATGACAAAATATATGTATGATCACGGACTTAGATAGTCTAATCTAAATCCGTAGTATGATGTACCACTATATAAAACAAACCCTGAAGGCTAGATGCATGACACTTGTTGTTTTGCTGACATTTGTGTTTCCTGCGGCTTTGGTTCACTCAATAAACTTGAATGAATGACCTTGGGTCTTCTATTAAGAAGGCGATTCAAGAAAGCTTATTTTCAAGACAACAAGAAATCAAATTGGTATGGCCTAACCTGAGATGTATTATTTTGTATTTAGGTGACATGGCTGGAAGGTCACTCCTGGTCCAGACAGTGTTTACTAACCTGAGATGTATTATTTTGTATTTAGGTGACATGGCTGAAAGGTCACTCCCTGGCCCAGACAGTGTTTACAAACCTGAGATGTGTTATTTTGTATTTAGGTGACATGGCTGGAAGGTCACTCCCTGGCCCAGACAGTGTTTACAAACCTGAGATGTATTATTTTGTATTTAGGTGACATGGCTGGAGGTCACTCCCTGGCCCAGACAGTGTTTACAAACCTGAGATGTGTTATTTTGTATTTAGGTGACATGGCTGAAAGGTCACTCCCTGGTCCAGACAGTGTTTACAAACCTGAGATGTGTTATTTTGTATTTAGGTGACATGGCTGGAAGGTTACTCCCTGGTCCAGACAGTGTTTACAAACCTGAGATGTGTTATTTTGTATTTAGGTGACATGGCTGGAAGGTCACTCCCTGGTCCAGACAGTGTTTACAAACCTGAGATGTGTTATTTTGTATTTAGGTAACATGGCTGGAAGGTCACTCCCTGGCCCAGACAGTGTTTACAAACCTGAGATGTGTTATTTTGTATTTAGGTGACATGGCTGAAAGGTCACTCCCTGGTCCAGACAGTGTTTACAAACCTGAGATGTGTTATTTTGTATTTAGGTGACATGGCTGGAAGGTTACTCCCTGGTCCAGACAGTGTTTACAAACCTGAGATGTGTTATTTTGTATTTAGGTGACATGGCTGGAAGGTCACTCCCTGGCCCAGACAGTGTTTACAAACCTGAGATGTGTTATTTTGTATTTAGGTAACATGGCTGGAAGGTCACTCCCTGGCCCAGACAGTGTTTACAAACCTGAGATGTGTTATTTTGTATTTAGGTGACATGGCTGGAAGGTCACTCCCTGGCCCAGACAGTGTTTACAAACCTGAGATGTGTTATTTTGTATTTAGGTAACATGGCTGGAAGGTCACTCCCTGGCCCAGACAGTGTTTACAAACCTGAGATGTGTTATTTTGTATTTAGGTGACATGGCTGGAAGGTCACTCCCTGGCCCAGACAGTGTTTACTAACCTGAGATGTATTATTTTGTATTTAGGTAACATGACTGGAAGGTCACTCCCTGGTCCAGACAGTGTTTACTAACCTGAGATGTATTATTTTGTATTTAGGTGACATGGCTGGAAGGTCACTCCCTGGCCCAGACAGTGTTTACTAAACTGAGATGTATTATTTTGTATTTAGGTAACATGGCTGGAAGGTCACTCCCTGGTCCAGACAGTGTTTACAAACCTGAGATGTGTTATTTTGTATTTAGGTGACATGGCTGGAAGGTTACTCTCTGGTCCAGACAGTGTTTACTAACCTGAGATGTGTTATTTTGTATTTAGGTGACATGGCTGGAAGGTCACTCCCTGGCCCAGACAGTGTTTACAAACCTGAGATGTGTTATTTTGTATTTAGGTAACATGGCTGGAAGGTCACTCCCTGGCCCAGACAGTGTTTACAAACCTGAGATGTGTTATTTTGTATTTAGGTGACATGGCTGGAAGGTCACTCCCTGGCCCAGACAGTGTTTACTAACCTGAGATGTATTATTTTGTATTTAGGTAACATGACTGGAAGGTCACTCCCTGGTCCAGACAGTGTTTACTAACCTGAGATGTATTATTTTGTATTTAGGTGACATGGCTGGAAGGTCACTCCCTGGCCCAGACAGTGTTTACTAAACTGAGATGTATTATTTTGTATTTAGGTAACATGGCTGGAAGGTCACTCCCTGGTCCAGACAGTGTTTACAAACCTGAGATGTGTTATTTTGTATTTAGGTGACATGGCTGGAAGGTTACTCTCTGGTCCAGACAGTGTTTACTAACCTGAGATGTATTATTTTGTATTTAGGTAACATGGCTGGAAGGTCACTCCTTGGCCCAGACAGTGTTTACTAACCTGTACCTACACAATCCCTACGTTATAGAAGACCGTTGTCTAAAGGCCTTCAGCCTCTGTACCCTCAAAATAGTCGACCACATCCGCGACCGTGTCAACAGAGCAGGTGTTTTTGAAGAGGTTTGTTCAATTTCTGTTTGCCATGTAAAAAAAGATATTCATATTTAACTTTTAATACATATAGATCTTTCTGATCTGTTGCTATATTTTGGTGAGATAATTTCTGTTTACGATTTAAAGGAAAGATATTCATATTCAACTTCTATTATTAGGTCATCTGACCCAAAGGGTTAGGCGGGTCAGGATGACCCCAAATCCTGACCTCTAGTCATCGTGCTTCTTCTGTCTTCTGTAATCCATAAACTTTTCACATTTCAAACTTCTTCTGAAGTTCCACTGGTGTGATTGAGCTGAAACTTTCCTAAAATGATCCTGGGATGGTCCTGACCAAGTGTTGCTATTTTTCGGGTTGATCCAAAATCCACAGCCACAGTCACCATTTTGAAAACACATTTTTAAACTTCTTCTCAAGTTCCACCAGTGGAATTGAGCTGAAACTTGCCTGAAATGATCCTGAGATGGTCCCGACCAAATGTTGTTACTTTTACATGTCAACCTATACGGCCATTTTGTAACATGATTGTGCAATTACTGTTTTCTACATATAGGATGATATACTTTCAAATGATAGTCAAATGACCGTTAAGGCTCTAGGGCCTCTTGTATATAGATCTGAACTATTGAACTGTTGCTAGATTTGGGTGAGATAATTTCTGTTTAGTATACCATTCATGATATGATTTAAAGAAAAGATATTCATATTTAACTTCTAATACATGTAGATCTATCTAATCTATTGCTAGATTTAGGTGAGATTTGAGCAATAAAAACCTTAAATTCTATTATGTTTTGTAGGAAGATTTCCAGACAATGACATATGGGTTTAAGATGGCAGGAGACGTTACTGATGTACGGGTGACTGGTATGATGAAGGAATTGGAAGATGACCTACATAGAACTCTCAAGGTACTTACTCCAGCCTCAGGAACATTTATCTTCTCTCTAGTTGTTTTATAACAGTGGAAAGTCTAAGGACTCATAACCATCAAATATGCAAATTTTAGATTTAATATTTCATATATAATTGTTCTTTTATATGTTGTTCAATATTTTTATAAATATAATATCACAGAAAATTTACTAGGAAAATAATTTTTTATCAATGTCAGATTTCAAACTTTCAAAAAAAATATTGTGGAATACTATAGATAAACATTTATCATGCAGACAACTAGGAGTAAACAGGGTGAAGAAAGAGATGCAGAAACAGAAAAAGAGGTGTGTGTTATAACTATACATAAAACAAAAAGGGAGATGTGTTACTGTAAATAAAACAGAAAGGGAAGTCTGTACCAAATAACTCGGAAGTATATTTAAAAAGTAAAATATAAAGCACTGTAGCTGACATTTTAAAGAAGTGATGTACATATTGGCCCAGTTGTTCAAAAGGTGATTAGCTAAATCAATGATTGGTGCAAATTTAAATTACCCTGTAATTTTAAAACCAAACCATTGCATTAATTGCAACTTTCCAGGTATCAAATGTATGTACAATCAATGTACATGTGAAATTATGGGATTGTACCTTGTTTGTCGACAGAATAATTAAAGATTGAAAAGTGTTGTTAAATAGTGACTAAAAGCCCAATATATGTAACTTCAGGAAATTTTTCGGGATTCTGAATAATTATGAAAAAAAATCCATTTGAAAACCATGCAAAACTAAGTCTAAAATGAAATTAAACCTGAGCGGTAACTAACATGAAGCTCTTGACAGAAAAATCCAAAAAATTCAAAATAATTCAGGTTTGGTCCACTTCAACAACAAACCGAAGTTAGAAAACAGTTCAAAATGGACACAAGTTTACAAATACCGAGTTTCAACTGCTGCTGTACCGGTACCCGCGTAAGAATTCATCTTGAATATTGCTAATATCAGTTAATCTTAACTAAATCTAAAAGTTATTAGGCTTGATTTTTTTCGCTTCAAGTTTTGCCGAAAGTTATGAATATTGGGCCTTTAAGCTAACCATCTTAAGAACAACTGGGCCATGGTGTTCCTATAGAATACATCCTTATCCCCGGGCAGATACATTATAAATAACCTTTACTGTTGATACAATTATAATTCCTGTACAACTAACCAATCTTGCCTGCTATTTGAAGATCTGTTTAGCTGGATGTCATCTCTACCCGTGACTTATGTATGTTGCTGTTAATTTTTATTTTCAGCACTTCCTTACAAGTACCTTGTACTCTAGAGTAAAGTTCCATCGACTGTTTTATGCCATGCTGTTGTCATTTAGTAAAGAGAAGGTAAGACTTCATTACTCAGATTTATTTTTAGACACATGACTTCCTCAAATCAGACCCACACTTCGGTAGAGATAAAGTAGACTAAGGGAGGGGGTCATTTAACTTACTAGTACTTGATCCTTCCAAAACCAACTGGGACTTTCAAAAATTAAGAGTTACCTCCCTTATTGAGTATATGTCATTAAATTTCCATTGTCATCATTATATTGATAAGACACTAAAGTAGATAGCCAGGAAACTGTAGGCTGTTTACTTAACAAACAAATGATATCACAATGATTTTGACGTAAATACCTGCTGAAAGGGAAGCACCATTGTAAACAATACCATATGATGTTATATCACTTTATGCTCCTCCACTATATTCAAGAAAGGATATAAGAATATGATCATGTAAATTGTTGTACCATTCATTATTTAAACAAAAAATAATTGATACACAAACTTTAAGTCTTTGGTTGTGTATCCAAACTCATATCATACCTTCTACAGTTCATTACCATCGCGTGCCACTTATATACTGTTAACAGAAGTAACACGGAATGTTATACACATACTCGCCGGTATCATAAGTTTCAATTCCTGGCCCTTATCACCTCAAACATACTGCTATCACAAATAACACAGCGCATTTAATCTACCAATATATTATAATTAACTTCCTGGCCCGAGCCCCTTGGCTTATTCTGTATGTACATCAAATTATGTTTAGATGGAGGATTTCATTATGGGACGAGCTGTGCTGACTGTAAGTACGAGAGTATCCAGCCGTTTAATAATGTTATTTATTTATATCATTATTCCCAGTTTGTTTACTAATGTAACTGGAATGTTTTGATTGAAAAAAAAAGTCTTTTAAAGATTACTTTGATCGTTTTACTTTTTTTTTTGTTATTGTGCGACTTTACTGTTTCATATTACCACTTTCATAGATTTGGTTGAAAGAAGAGGCACATCCATCTTGATATAGTTATACATGAATATGAATGCCTGTACCCCATTGGCGTTAGAATCGATACATGTATATGATATTTCGTACCTGTTTTTAGTGTTGGAGAATGAATGTAGAAGGATGGCAAAATTATATCTGTATGTAATGATACATACCTATTATAACCATATTGGTATAAAGCACCTGAGATTGTATATTTTCTAGGTAATTCTGTATCTTTCAGTGTGAAGGAATACCTCAGTCCCAGAAGATGGTCGTCCAGCTCCAGGAATTGATCCCCGCCATCAGGGACACTCTACCTGTCGGTGTGCAACCCGAAAAGAGGGAGCTGAGTAAAAATGGTAGTCATATAAACCTGTTATAAAAATCTTTAGATTTACTAAGTATGAATAACATAAAAATTTTATCTTTACTCTTCATTATGTTTCGAGTTTGGCATGAAGGAAACAGCTGAATAATGAAAAGATATTATTGTAATTATTTAATATCCCCAACAGGCATGAAAAAGATCTGTTTTCAACTTTTGACAAGTCTTTGTATACTGTTGTAACAAACCTGGCATACACACCAGCAGTTACATCTCAAGAATGGTGTGTTCTTCAGATTATTAAAATGATAAGAGGGGAGCCAGTTTGCACCTTCTGGTACCGATCGGCGACAAGTTAAATTGTTTCTATGTACAGACTTTAGTGTTATGCCATCATGATATGACATGAACTTAAGGCCCAGGGGTATTTATAAATGCATTAACCAAATCTCAATATTTTGAAGCCAAGTAGAAGGAGAGAAGGGGCAGTGGCTGGTGAGGATCAAATTATTCCCTATCTACAACTAATGTCACTCATTAGTTGGACAGTTATCTTTTATTTAGACATGCATTTGATTTTCGGTTATATCAAATGGTAAGATGGTAAGTATATGCATTAACTTTTTTTATTCTGGTCAAATATCTCTGAAATGCATGTCTAAATAAAAGATAACAGTTTTGTGGCTTTTGTACCAATAAGTACAGTAATGATATAATTATGAATCAATGTCTTAATAAGGTATCAAGACCACCCCTCAATTCCTTTCAACCTAACATATCTTGAGATTTGGTTAAGAAATACTGTGTACCCTCATTATACCGCCACCTTTCATCCACAGCAATAAACGGGGTATAACGAGGGTGGCGATAGTATCGAATAATGAAAATTCTGACCATGAATTAAATTGCATAAAAGATTGTATTTCCAACATTTTATTAAAAACAAGCTTAGCAATATAACGTCATATAGGTCTACATTGGCACAAAAATGTCATTCCAAATTGAACACTAAAGAGTTTCTCGATCTCCAAAAACAGAACAATATAACGTTATCGTCGAGGGAAGTATATAGCGATTCTGGATGTTTGTATTAAAAGGGTTTTGGCCACGATTTTTCATAATTTCATATTTTGATTTCATTTGATGCAACAACACGTGTAGTAACCGATACCCTGTCTCCTTCAGTGTTGGGAAAATACGCAAGCTAGGTGACGCCCCATTTCTATGAGCCTAGTGAATATGCATATTTTGACCGGGATTCTAGGTCACGTGATGTGTGACGTCATTGAGGCACAACGTATCCGATACCTGTACACGCCCATTACATATGTATGTATTATCTGTGAGTGTAAAGATTGACTTTTATCTAATTTTTTGGTGCAAGTAATGACAGCAACCAATTCATGTCATGTGATTAAAATTAACAATCATCATTAATGATCTTGTCAGAAAAATAAAACTTATCTAATTCCGATTTTTGCATAAATTGCATTCAATTAGAATCTAGTCCGTGACGTCTCAGCAACTCCAAGCTTAAAGACAGTGATACAATTTACACATCTGATTTTACAGCTATGTAAATTACCTGTAGCCTTACCTGTCATACATATACTAGCCAAAAGGCATTTGTAGGAACTACCTGTGAGTTGTGGCAGGTGTACTAATTGCCCTGTAATTACCAAGAGGTGTGAATGTAATGGCCAGTGAATTTGAAGGGCATTCATGCTATAATTACCGATCCTCTAAATAGCAATATACACCGGCACAATTATTTTTATCCCTAGCCGTCCCCAGTGTTGTAAGAAAAACTTTGTTATTAAAAAGGATTACAGGAGTTTTCAACATCTAACAATATTTATCAGTAGTTAACATTAGGCTAGTAATCTTGGCAAAACTTGACACTGTTAATTAGGTTAAACTATATTTGTATTACATATATACGATGTTCTGAAATTTCTAAATTTTTAAGTTTAATTATTTTTGTAAAAATGGTGATGCTGATACTATGACATTTTTTTTTAAAAAGTTATTGCATATTATAAAATATCAACATAAACATTTGGTTATTAGATTTATCAGGAACGTATATGTGTCCTTAGATTTATGATGTATATTCAGGGCGGATCCAAGAATTTAGATGCGTTCATGTGACACACTTCTACTTTCAGATATAAACCCAAATTTATCCAGATCTTGTTTATGAAAACTGTATGAAAAACAAGATTTCACTTGTCTAATGATTTCAGTCCTAGTTGAAATGAATATCACCAACTAGAGTGCGCTTAACAAAATTCATTTAATTTCACGTATATCTAGAATCCTGTGCCTGTTCTAGTACGATTCAAAGAATATGGCACAGTATTTTTCTGCGCTAGGATTTAGAGTAATTATTTCAAACTGCAACCACTTCAACCCAAAACTGGGTGACTAAGAGATGTAAAAATGTATGCAGTAATCGTAGGAGAACAATTTTTCAAAATATTCTTTCAATAATCATTAGCGTATATTATTTGTTTTAATCATGACCAGACTTTATCCTTGGAAAATATTTATAATTATACCACACAAAGACTGGTGTGTTACTGAATTAAGGGAAATAAAAAGTCAGGAAGAGCTTTTTATTTTTGCAAACCGATTTCAGTCCTAATTTTAAACAATATTTCAATTTAACACAAATAATTCAGACTGTCATGTTTTCACATCTATTTGTGACAGTTTCTGCTTTATTGAAATCAGACAGAAATGGTTTGTTTACGTGCACAGTCCAAAAATTGAAGGATTTGTTTTTGCATTCCATATGTACATGCTGTACTACTACCATACATGTATACTTGTACAGTATATGTTATAGAGTGGTGGGGGTTTGCCGGACACTAAAACATAACTCGCTGTGGCTTTATTTACTCCATCTCCACAAATCATACTGTACTGTTGACGTCATAAAAGAGAATACTTCTGATGTATTAACGAAAACATTTGATTGTACGGCGTCAACAGTTTGTATAAGCAAATCACATGATTTTGAAATCACCAAGATCTAACATGGAGTATATTACCGGACACTATATATGATATGCAATCAAGGAAGATTTTACATGTTGTAGGTATAACCAGAGACGTGTTATACGTCTCTGGTATAACTTGGAACAAATATTCATGATTCAGCACTGTATGCGGTTTTAATTTAATTCCAGCTTAATAAAGTCAATACAATCAAACGTTTGAAAAAAACCTGCTATTTAAAGAAAATGGCTCCGTCCGTAATATACCTCACAACCACTCTATGCGTGTATGTTGCTACTGTTTTCATTTACTATCTATAAAACCAATTTGTAACGTGTCTGTAAAAATCATATAGTCCTTTCACAGGCTTTACTAATTCCGTGGTCCTTTGTAGAAGCATTATTGTTAGGATGTGGTTGATGTGTAATACACACTCACAACACGATGTTTTTAAATGGCATTTCCTATTTCCTTTCTTAAGTTTACAATTACATATCTATATTTTTTTCAAGGTATTTTATTTGTTAATCAATAGAATTAAACAACAATCAAGATCGACTTACATGTCGAAATCAATAGGCGTTATTCTACTAAACTTTCTTCGTCAATGTACCACAGATCAGTTTACCTGAGTCGATCAGTTGTGCTTCAATGACGTCACAGGTACCACGTGACCGGTCAGCTCATTAAAATTCTCGCCAGTCAGGAGCGGTCAACTTTGACTGTCAATATCTAGATCCCGAGACACAATCGAATGCTCGTTGATGGGCTAATCAGTATTTATTGAAATGTATTACAAGTTTCATAACTTTTTACAAGATTTTCAAAATTGTGGCCAAAACCCTTTAAAGGGTGTGGTGGATGGCGGAATGCGAGGGTGGCGAACATAACAAGGGAACTATATAGGACAAAAATCCGTTCTAGAGGTTTAGGTGGCGGTATGCGGGGGTGGCTGTAGATTCGGGTGGCGATATGTCGAGGGTACACTGTATATTAATACAACTGAACAAGATTATTGTGTGGTTCTCAAATATATCTATGCTCTAAAAAAGAAACATTGTTAACAAAATTTTGCAAATGATATAGCAAGGTCACAGCGACCTACATATCAGGTACAACTGTTATAATTCTGTCTCTGTCCCACAGACTACCCGACCATTATGGGGTTTGAGCCCCTGGTGAACCAGAGGCTACTTCCTCCCACATTCCCTCGGTACACCATCATTAAGAGTCGTGAGGCGGCCCTAGAGTACATGGAGACCCTTCTTAGTCGTCTAATGGTGGTCTCTACCGTCCCACAGATGACATCACTGCACACGGTGCTGGTGAGTTGGGCTTAACAGAGCAACCCTACCTAAAAACTTTAGGCACATCCAAGTTTGAGCTGAGATTAATATACTACTACTCATATTTCTTTTTTTTGTTTCGATATTGGATTTTCTTTTAAGATGATTTACAATTTTTTGTAAGCAGCTATCTAAATTGTGCAATACATGTAGGGTAAATAAGACTTGGATAATTTAGAAAAGGAAAGAAGAATTTAAGACATCTTTGATCATGCAAATTGTCTGCATTATGTCGATTTCTAAACTAAATATTAATCTGAAAATTTATTCAGACATGTATTGTAAATCAGTTTTGTTGGACAGAAATGAAAGAATATGTCATCCAGTTGCTGTAACTGTCAACACACTAAATATGTGAGATCTTGGGATACCTAGCTGTAAATTTATACCTGGTTAACTAACATGTTGTAAACTTACACCTGGTTAACTTCCTTGTTGTAAATTGATACCTGGTTAACTACCATGTTGTAAACTTATACCTGGTTAACTACCTTGCTGTAAATTGATACCTGGTTAACTACCTTGTTGTACATTTATACCTGGTTAACTACCTTGTTGTAAATTTATACCTGGTTAACTACCTTAAGTTGTTGTAAATTTATACCTGGTTAACTACCTTGTTGTAAATTTATACCTGGTTAACTACTTTGTTGTAAATTTATACTTGGTTAACTACTTTATTGTAAATTTATACCTGTTTAACTAACTTTTGTTTTAGGACACCTTTAAAGACTTTAGTAAGACCTCCCCCTGTGTTTTATCAAGGTCAATTTTACAGGTAAGTAGGCTCTCACCATGTATTAGGTCTGTGTCAATATTACAGGAAAATTCAGTACTTAAGTGTTTTTACATAACTGATAAAAAAGAACATTATTTTACTTTAAATTTATAGAATCAGGTGGAAGAAAATGATAATTCAAATGTTTTTACTTTGTTTGTTATCAATTGAAGTAAACCATTTATTATTGTTTCTTTAGCTGACACTGTTGCCTCCCAATAAGAGAGTGTTTGGAGTGAATTCCATAGTTGACTTTCTCAAGGAAACCATCCGAGGCTTCATAGCACCACCTGCCCTTAGTCCCAAGTAAGTACCTGTGTTTGGTATCATAGCACCACCTGCTCTTAGTCCCAAGTAAGTACCTGTGTTTGGTATCATAGCACTACCTGCTCTTAGTCCCAAGTAAGTACCTGTGTTTGGTATCATAGCACCGCCTGCCCTTAGTCCCAAGTAAGTACCTGTGTTTGGTATCATAGCACCACCTGCTCTTAGTCCCAAGTAAGTACCTGTGTTTGATATCATAGCACCACCTACTGTAAGTACCTGTGTATAGAATCATAGCACCACCTGCTCTTAGTTCCAAGTAAGTACCTGTGTTTGGTATCATAGCACCACCTGCTCTTAGTCCCAAGTAAGTACCTGTGTTTAGGATCATAGCACCACCTGCTCTTAGTCCCAAGTAAGTACCTGTGTTAACATTTTCAGGTTTCTGGTCAAGGTCTGTATCTCTCTCTGATCAAGGTCATATAATGGTTTAAGATCAAATCGCTGTATTCCCTATCCGTATTGACTTCCTCTGAACACCAGATTTTTTGTGAAACATTTGTAACGTTTCTGTTGTTGTAATTTCAGATCATCCCTGTTCAACAATCCCCAGGCCAAAACATACGTAGATGCCTGGTTCATGCAGGCCGTGAGACCTATATGTACTCTGATTCAGACTACAGGCCACAACCGGGCACGACAGAGAGACAAGTGGGGCCATCTACTGGAGGATCTGTCAGCTCTCCAGGAGGAGGTAATAAGTTACCAAACTGTACTGTAGAACACACAATCTGTAAACTATTGTCTGTCGAAGCTGATGTTTATTTATACCCTACACGTTAATAGGAGGAGGTGAAAAAAGGCAAATCAAGGTTTGCATTAAAGATTCTTTTTTCTTCTGTAGTTCTGAGATAAATATCCAACATATTTAGTATAAAACAATCTCTTTTAGTTGGGTTTTAAGATTTTACAAATGGAGGGGTAGAATTTCTTGGATGTCAGAGAAGCAGGCCAAAACATTAAGTAGTTTGGCTCAAAGTGTTTTTTAGAGCAGTTTCTCCATGACTGTTGGATAGATGTTTTTGGTTGAAATCATCTTGACAGCAGGACTTTAAAGGCCCAATATACGTAACTTCAGGAAATATTTTTGTGATTCTGAAAAATTCTGAAAAAAAATCCAGTTGATAACCATGCAAAAATAAGCCTAAAACGAAGTAAATCTGAGCGGTAACTGACAAGAAACTCTCGACAGAAAAATCCAAAGAATTGAAAATAATTCAGGTGGTGCTCACTTAAACAGCAAGCCGAAGTTAGAAGACAGTTCAAAATGGACATGTGTTTACAAATACAGAGTTTCAACTGCTTCTGTACCGGTAACCACGTAAGAATTCATCCTGAATATTGTTTATATCAGTTAATCTTAACTAAATCTTTAAATATAAAAAAGTTATTAGGCTTGATTTTTTCGCTTCAAGTTTTGCTGAAAGTTACGTATAATGGGCCTTTAAGAGCTGTCCCCAGGGGATGTTGAGGGACTGAGGTGTTTATAGTGGTGTTTATTTATCTACAGGCTGACAAAGTGGATGCTTACTTACACCAACAGCTGGTGAAGACCGAGCCAAACCGACAACACCTGGCGTGTCTTGGTAACTGGGTCTTGTACCACACTCTCCAGGCCATGATTAGCTATCTGCTGTCGGGATTTGAGCTTGAGCTGTATGCTCCTTACGAATACCACTACATATTCTGGTAAGTAAGATATACCGTATATCGGGTTATTTTAGCGACTGTCTAATTTCAGCTATGTTCGCAACGATACTCCATCGCGAAAAATGAAATAGCGCTAAAATTGGTTTCATTATACAGTATGAGGATACAATACAAAATAAAAAACCATTAGGTGCAAAATGGGTGTTAAAACTGTATGATCACCTCAAAGTACGACCTGATGTAACTTTAGTGGTCCAACAATGGCATATTGCCGAGCTACTGTATCCTTCACATTTGATGCTATACCCGAGGATTTTCAATAGATATAATTGTTCATAACTCATTTTTGTGTTACATATGATACATGTGCTTAAAATTAATAATTATAGCTGGATCACCGCTAAAAATAAAATATGCTAAATATAAAACCTGTCATCTTGTACAGAAATCGCGAAATATCACATGCAAAAAAAACCCAGATGTACGGTATCTAGATTACATTGTACTGAGGTACAATATTCTGTATCGCTAATTATTCTGGTTGGTCAGATGTATACTTTGTCATACCGTAATAAATACATTTCCATTGCACAGAGATCAGATAAATCTCCTTTAGGTTTCTTATTTCACAATAACATACATTGGGACATTTGGATGTCATCATGCTATCAGCATGATTGACTGTAACACTGCAGATTGTACCGCTCCACTGTCAATAGGTGGTTGTTCTCTGTCTGGATTTTCCCGAACTTTGAAACATGTTTTGACTACCAGTAATACCATATAATGGTATAAATCTGCATCAGCTTTATTTTTAGTAGAAAATAAATGTAAATTTAGATCTAATTGTTGGCATATTTTGACATTCATTTGTGAGTAACATACATTGGTTTACCTATATATTCAACATGGTGATTTGGGGCAGAACTGTTAAGGTCCCCACATTCTACCGCTAGCCCTCCACCTCTGGGTTGAGAGTTCCCATGTGGGGCAGTTGCCAGGTACTGACGTAGGTTGGTGGTTTTTCTCCAGAACTCTGGCTTTCCTCCACCTCGAAAACCTTAAGGCACATCCTTAAATGACCCTGGCTGTTATTAAGACGTAAAACAAAATAAACCAAATCAACATTGTGCACCATTCAGTATGTAGATAAGCCAAATTGAATGTAAGTCACGTACTAATGACCAATACTTAAATGGATTGTAAGTCTCTTAATGAGGTGTTTATTTTGTTTTATAGGTATCTTTATGAGATGCTGTATTCATGGTTAATAAATACTCTACACCGAGCAGATAACTTTCTCTTGGAACATGAAACAATAGCAGGTAACTACTGAAGGGTTGACTGTTGGTATGTGAAGCTGAAGGGTTTACTGTTGGTGTGTGAAACTAAAGGGTTGACTGTTGGTATGTGAAACTGAAATGTTGACTGTTGGTGGGTGAAGTGAAGGGTTGACTGTTGGTGTGTGAAGCTGAAGGGTTGACTGTTGGTGTGTGAAGCTGAAGGGTTGACTGTTGGTATGTGAAGTGAAGGGTTGACTGTTGATGGGTGAAGTGAAGGGTTGACTGTTGGTATGTGAAGTGAAGGGTTGACTGTTGGTGGGTGAAGTGAAGGGTTTACTGTTGGTGGGTGAAGTGAAGGGTTGACTGTTGGTATGTGAAGGGAAGGGTTTACTGTTGGTGGGTGAAGTGAAGGGTTGACTGTTGGTATGTGAAGTGAAGGGTTGACTGTTGGTATGTGAAGTGAAGGGTTTACTGTTGGTATGTAAAGCTGAAGGGTTGACTGTTGGTGTGTGAAACTGAAGGGTTGACTGTTGGTGTGTGAAGTGAAGGGTTGACTGTTGTTGTGTGAAGCTTACATAGGCTCTGTAGATATACCCTTACTCATGATTTATTGAGATCGGATATTTTTGGTATATGACTTGTCAAGTCAGTTTGATAGTGATTTGGAAGTTAATGATAGATGAAATTATCAATAGAATGCAATTTATTTTCAATGCATTTTAAAACAAGTAAAATTGATTACATAACACAATGAAAGAAAAATGTTTCACATGTTATGTTATTTGCTTGTAGAAAATCAACAGAAAGGCAGAAACAACAAAAAGAACAAAAAGAAAAAAAGGACAAAGACATTAAACAAAGAAATAACAATGGCACAGGCAGAACAACATATGTTTGGAGGTTATTATAAGGTAAGGGTAGGCAACTGTGTCCCAGGCAGAACAACATATGTTTGGAGGTTATTATAAGGTAAGGGTAGACAACTGTGTCACAGGCAGAACAACATATGTTTGGAGGTTATTATAAGGTAAGGGTAGATAACTGTGTCCCAGGCAGAACAACATATGTTTGGAGGTTATTATAAGGGAAGGGTAGACAACTGTGTCCCAGGCAGAACAACATATGTTTGGAGGTTATTATAAGGGAAGGGTAGACAACTGTGTCACAAGCAGAACAACATATGTTTGGAGGTTATTATAAGGGAAGGGTAGACAACTGTGTCACAGGCAGAACAACATATGTTTGGAGGTTATTATAAGGGAAGGGTAGACAACTGTGTCACAGGCAGAACAACATATGTTTGGAGGTTATTATAAGGTAAGGGTAGACAACTGTGTCACAGACAGAACAACATATGTTTGGAGGTTATTATAAGGGAAGGGTAGACAACTGTGTCACAGGCAGAACAACATATGTTTGGAGGTTATTATAAGGTAAGGGTAGACAACTGTGTCCCAGGCAGAACAACATATGTTTGGAGGTTATTATAAGGGAAGGGTAGACAACTGTGTCACAGGCAGAACAACATATGTTTGGAGGTTATTATAAGGTAAGGGTAGACAACTGTGTCACAGACAGAACAACATATGTTTGGAGGTTATTATAAGGTAAGGGTAGACAACTGTGTCACAGACAGAACAACATATGTTTGGAGGTTATTATAAGGTAAGGGTAGATAACTGTGTCACAGACAGAACAACATATGTTTGGAGGTTATTATAAGGTAAGGGTAGATAACTGTGTTACAGGCAGAACAACATATGTTTGGAGATTACTATAAGGGAAGGGTAGATAACTGTGTCACACACAGAACAACATATGTTTGGAGGTTATTATAAGGTAAGGGTAGACAACTGTGTCACAGACAGAACAACATATGTTTGGAGGTTATTATAAGGTAAGGGTAGACAACTGTGTCACAGACAGAACAACATATGTTTGGAGGTTATTATAAGGTAAGGGTAGATAACTGTGTCACAGACAGAACAACATATGTTTGGAGGTTATTATAAGGTAAGGGTAGATAACTGTGTTACAGGCAGAACAACACATGTTTGGAGGTTACTATAAGGGAAGGGTAGATAACTGTGTCACTTACAGAACAACATATGTTTGGAGGTTATTATAAGGTAAGGGTAGATAACTGTGTTACAGGCAGAACAACACATGTTTGGAGGTTATTATAAGGTAAGGGTAGATAACTGTGTCACAGACAGAACAACATATGTTTGGAGGTTATTATAAGGTAAGGGTAGATAACTGTGTCACAGGCAGAACAACATATGTTTGGAGGTTATTATAAGGGAAGGGTAGATAACTGTGTCACAGACAGAACAACATATGTTTGGAGGTTATTATAAGGTAAGGGTAGACAACTGTGTCACACACAGAACAACATATGTTTGGTGGTTATTATAAGGTTAGGGTAGTTAACTGTGTCACAGACAGAACAACAATGGTTTGGAGGTCTGTCACAGACTGGGCAATATAAATTTATTCTATTCTGAATGGTTTTAGATATGTATAATTTTACAATTAGACCAGTAAAGATGTAGTAATGATGTAATTTTCAATATAATATCTTGTAGATATCTCTTAAGATCTAACAATCCTGTGTTGCCACTCTTATAACAGGCTGTGCTGGGCCTACGACTGGACGGTAAGCTGGTGTACCCTTCCTTTGAGTTTGACAGTGAGGAGGTGCAGTACTCTCATCGCTTCCTCCCATTCACCACAGTGTCCACACCTCCCTACATACACTACGCCCAGTACAAGGTATTCTTACTCTAACTAGCCTATTGTCAACTATTTAATCTGTAAATCTTTACAAACAGCATATCTGACGAATAATTTTTTATAGTATTTGGAAGTAAATTGTAAAGTGTCAAACCTGAATGATTGCAGTATTTCTGGTTTTTGGTTCAGAATGGATTTTATGTTTCAACCCTGTTTTGAAATTATGCAGATACAGGTTTTTGTTTAATATTAAGTCCTGATAAGTTATTCAGACATTTGGATTTATCACCAACATCTTGATTTATTTTCGGTCATGTTTTTCTGTGAAATTGATCTAAAAAGAGATTGATCATTTGTGATTCTCTTTGTCAAGGCTAAGGGAGTATGTGTTGAGTACCTGAAATAGCTCTGTAAAGTTTAATGTGGTCTGTCGTTTAGGATTAAAAATTGTACAAATACAGTAAAACACAAAAATCTTGATATAATATTCAAATATGGGCTCCAAGTCTGTTAGGTACTTTAGAATCCAATCATCACAGTAAATCTTCATTTTTTATCCAATCATTACGACAAGTGTTGGTTTTTAATCCAATAAACATAGTTTATCAAGGCAAATATTCAGGGATTTTTTTATCCAGCAAATTTTCAATTTGAATCCAATCATCACTGCAAATATTCCCTGAAATGATGACATATATAATTTTAAAGGAATTTCATGTATTTTTTTCTTTCTCTCGCCAGGAGATGTCCGACTTGAAACGGTATGAACCAGAGGCCTCGGCCCAGAGTTTATACACGGCGTCTTGTAAATGTTTCCACCAAGCCAAGGCTCTTTTGGAGAGTATGTCCAATGCCAATGAAGAGGTAGGCATTTTATTACAGAGTGTAGGACAGTTTACTTACTGAACCATATCACTGGACCTGTTTACTGTACCTTTATACTGCCAGCTAGGAGCTTGTCAGGGTAAATTCTTGCTAGCTATATCAAATGAAATTCTTACCAAAGCTCATTGTTGCCTCATGGGTGACAACTACTTTTTAGGTCACCTGAGACGAAGTCTCAAGTGACCTATTCTAATCGCCTTTTGTCCGTCGTCGTCCGTCGTGCGTCGTGCATCGTGCGTCCGTAAACTTTTTACATTTTCGACTTCTTCTCCAAAACCGCTGAACCAAATTCAATGAAATTTTACAGGAAGCTTCCATGGCTGAGGGTGAACCAAATTTCAAAAATCTTCTCCTCTACTCTCAGATATGGTAGAATCAAATACTCTTCATAGATGGAAGGGTCTTAAGGTGCTTTACCAAAATTGTGAATTTCATGACCCTGGGGTCTCATGTTTGCCCCTGGGGAGGGGGTAAACTTTACTATAGTTTATATAGGGAAATCACATTTTTGACTATTATTTGTTGGATTTGTATTGGAATTCATTCTAACTTGTATCAAATTATCAGCATGGGATGACACTTTGATGGTATGTGCATGTTGGCCCTAGTTGACCCCCAGGGGCTGGAGGGCGGGGCCAAAAAGGGTCAAATTGACCAAAATTTCAAAAATCTTCTCCTCTACTCTCAGATATGGTAGAATCAAATACTCTTCATAGATGGAAGGGTCTTAAGGTGCTTTACCAAAATTGTGAATTTCATGACCCTGGGGTCTCATGTTTGCCCCTGGGGAGGGGGTAAACTTTACTATAGTTTATATAGGGAAATCACATTTTTGACTATTATTTGTTGGATTTGTATTGGAATTCATTCTTACTTGTATCAAATTATCAGCATGGGATGACACTTTGATGGTATGTGCATGTTGGCCCTAGTTGACACCCAGGGGTTGGAGGGCGGGGCCAAAAAGAGTCAAATTGACAAAAATTTCAAAAATCTTCTTCTCTACTCTCAGATATGGTAGAATCAAATACTCTTCATAGATGGAAGGGTCTTAAGGTGCTTTACCAAAATTGTGATTTTTATGACCCTGGGGTCTCATGTTTGCCCCTGGGAAGGGGGTAAACTTTACTATAGTTTATATAGGGAAATAACATTTTTGACTATTATTTGTTGGATTTGTATTGGAATTCATTCTAACTTGTATCAAATTATCAGCATGGGATGACACTTTGATGGTATGTACATGTTGGCCCTAGTTGACCCCCAGGGGCTGGAGGGCGGGGCCAAAAAGGGTCAAATTGACAAAAATTTCAAAAATCTTCTTCTCTTCTCCCAGATATGCTGGAATCAAATACTCTTCATAGATGGATTGGTTTTAAGGTTCTTTACCAAAATTGTGAATTTCATGACTCTGGGGTCTTGCATCTCCCGCTGTGGAGGGGGTTAAGTTTACTATAGTATATTGGCAGAAAAAAACATTTTTTTGCATTATTTGTTTAATTGCCATAAGAAATGATGCAAATTTGGTTGACATTATCAATATGACATGACTTTTGAGTAGCACGCACATATTGACACTGACTGACCCCCAGGTGCCTGAGGGGTGGGGCCTAAAAGGGTCAAATTGACATAATTTCAAAAATTCATTTTTTCCACTCCCAGATATGCTACAATGTATTGTTATAAATATTCATCTCAACATTCCCATATTTCTCTTTCATATCAATCATCAGGTGACCGTTAAGGCCCATGGGCCTCTTGTTCAGATTCTGAGAATTGTGGATAAGGGGTTTCCATATGAAAAGACTGAAAAATATTTGGTTGTAAAAGAAAATTGGATAGTGTGAGAGAAGGGGCTGCTTAATCTTAAGTGCTATTCAATAATTATGTGTATGGGGAGAGGTGGGAGGCACCTGTTTTAATAAATCATGAGTGGTGGGGTTTAAACCAGATCTCCATACTATTCTTTATATTAAATCTCTTTTAAAAATTTGATGGATGTTAGGGTTTCTGAAATAGTGCCTTCCGCCCCTCCCACATGGTTAATTCTGAAATAGACCTTATTAGAATATAAACACAGTAAATTGCAAGAGAGGCTCATTTCTCCTTTCTGTTATTAATCCATTTTAGCAAATTAACAGAAAAACTTAATGTGAATCAAACTGAGTTATTTGAAACTTTATGTTTTGTTTTGAGTTAATGCAAATTCTGATTTTTCAGATTCAGACACTGATAAAAGTAGCCAAGACCAACTTTGTGGTGATGAAGCTGTTGATGGGAGGACACAAGAAAGATAGTAATGTAAGTACTTGTTTTCTTACATGGCACAAAATGCTGTAAAGTATCCTCAAATAAGTGGCCTTGACCCACTTTCAAGGTTACAGGGGTCAAATATGTGTAGAGTAATGGCAGTTAACCATTTAAAAAAAAAATTGATTTTGATCCTCTGTTAAGGTCACAAATGTGAGATGGATAACAATTGAGCGATGCAGGCCCCTTGAGCCTCTTGTTGTATTTTGTATATTTTAAATAGTTTTAACTCTAAATACCTTTTACAGTAATATAAATCTTGAGAAAAATTTAAAAACAATGATAAAAATTCTATTCTCAGTTTTACATTCACTGTTGTATTCATCTTATTGTATCCATGTACCTGTATTATATTCCAGGAGCCACCAGACTTTGACTTTAGCCAGCACAAGGTTTACCCTGTGATGAAGCTGACGTGAGGATGGGAAGATTGTCGTGTGGAGAGTAATTCTGTGTGTGATAATATTACAGTGGTCGTATGACTATAAGACTTTGTGATATTTATAAATTGTAAAGCATTCTATTTGGTGTTTTTGACAATAAATTATGACAAAAAGGTACTAAAATGTTTTGGTTTGTTTTATATTAAATTCTTTCAAATCATTTACCAATAATGGAAGCAGTTTGCATATGTCCTTGTCCATTGACACTTTTTTTTTACATCGTATCAAGAATCATATGGCCAAGGATCATGCTATTTTACTTGTAGGTAGCTGAGATGAAGCCCTATCAAAAGTTACTATATCAATGACTTTGTTTTTCATTCAAGGTCACAAGAAGGGAACATATAGAAATAAAAAATCAATAACAATAACGCCTAGATGGAACTTTATCAAAGTTGTGCCAATAAATCATCTTGACATTCATACAATGTGATTGGAGTCAAATATACAGAAATTAAAAAAAATAATAATCATTTTAAGAACCATTATACCTAGTGTCTTTATGTTTTGCCAGTAGATGTCTGGAATGAAGCTCTATTAAATTTGTTCAAATAAGTGACCTTGACTTTTAAATATATATGCCAAAAACTTCAAATGACAAATCAAGGCCTAGGGACATAATATTTGGCTGGTAGGTAACTGAAATGAAGATTAATTGATGTCCACACAAATATCCCCCTATTTGGTCTGTAGGTAAGTGGGATTGAGCCCTGTAGCTCATCTAGTCGGAAGGAGCATGATGAGCTGATGCGGTACCACAGCGTCCACCTAATTTTTGATATAAATGCGCGATTGTCATGACTCGCATAACAGATTTTGTCAAAATTTGGTCAGAAACATCTTTGGTGGTAAGGGATCCAATATTGTATAAATGGTGGTCTGGACCCTTTGAGGGAAATCAGTGAATTCCTCAAAATCCTAAAGGAATTACAGGATATATATTATATTTTATCCAAATTTAGTCTGAATCATCCTTTTGTGAAACATCCTTTCCTTTGATGAAGAGGATTCAATTGTGTATAAATGGTTGAACTGACCCACGGGTGCCAGAGAGGATTGTCCCAATAGGGGAAAAGTTGTAACTTTTTCAAAATCCTTCTTTTGGAAGGAATAACAGAAAAGTGTCCATATTTTGTGTGAAGCAACACTGGGTGAATGGCAGTCAATTTTGTTTAAACAGTGGGTCAGAATCCATATGACTGCATCCTCGATATGTAGGGATTACGATCACCTTTACGCTCTCTACACCTCTGGAATATGTCATTGCAAAACTGAAGGCATGCTCCGGTATAAAAAATCCTGACCAATCGCTAAGCTACATGCCTGTCCTTTGAAGATTACAAAGGGGCCACAGCCGTCTTCAAAGCCTGTCAATTTTTACGGTTATGTGACCACAATATTCTTTTGATGTACATCAAAGGGTCGAATCAGTCTTCTTGTCTCATAATTTATCAACACGGAGCCTTCAGTTTTTCCATGACTAATATGTCAGGGATGTAGAGAGCGTAGGTGATCGTAACCCCTGGATATCGAGGAAGCCTGTACGGTGATGGTCACAGTGCAAAATATTGGTATACACTCTGGATGGAACAGCTCCCTAGTACGTACGGGAGCTTGTTACCTTGTATCGTCTCAGTGAGGTCGGAGACAGAATCATTGATGTGTGTCCCAAAATCTCGTGCTGTGACCTATGAAACTAGTGCTTTGGGAGAGTGTCGACCACGTTGTGGAATAGCTAACCATCTGCTATCAGAAAAAAACGAACATTCTCGTCTAATTTAAGAAATATTTGAAGCCACATCTCTTAATGTATGCATTTTAGGCTCTCTGGAGAGACGTGATGTATACACTGGCTCTTGTTTATTTATTCGTGTATTAATATGCACTTCTCAGGTAATATAGAGTGGGATTGAGTTTTGGGTCAAATTCATTTCACGCTCAGCCTCATAAAACAGTTAAGAAATGATTATTAAAATGACACATCTGTTCATTGCTATCAAGATCTAAGTTGCTTTTCTGATACGGTGTCCCAGCTGTCCAGCGGTCTGATAACCATGTATACTTGTGTGTCATCAGCATAACAGTGAAGGTTATGGTGACAGCAGCAATCTCCGATCGGTTCGGAATTCATGCATTTCCAGGGTCCCAACACCGACCCTTGCGGAACTCCGAAATCCAGCATTTTGTCATGTGAAACAAAAAACCCAATGGAAATGCATTGTCGTCACGTTGATCATCACTCAGATAGGACTGTATCCAGTATAGGGCGTCATCAGTCTCTCCATACGAATACTCCAGATGTGGATAGATTATGCTACAGTTGATAACGTCAAACGCAGCTGTCGAGTCTCGTTTGACGAGCGCCGCACTGCACATGTTAACTAATGTCGTTATGTACACGTAGAAGGGCCGTCTCATTTGAGTGTCCCATGTGTTAGGCCGATTGCAGGTTGTCATAGAGACTGTTTGCATGAAAACACCAGGACTCAACCTTCCCTAAGATCTTAGACAGAACAAGCAAATTATATACTGGGCGGTAGTTCTGCAACTTCTTGACCATTCCAGGCTTCTTCAGCAACGGTCTTCTATGTTCTTTCTTGAAACACAATGGAACCTTTGACACAACCAATGATTTGTTCATAATTAAGGTTATTACCGGAGTAGTGTTTCAAGACATTGTTTCAGAAGGTCTATAGGAAGGGGGTCAAGCCTACATGCCTTCGTTTGGAATTTAGAATGCTGCTGCATAGAGCTCATCAGGAGTTACGTGAACTTTGACAATGGTTTCCAATTAAACTGAATGTCAGCAGTCATGACAGAAACATCATTGTCAGCAGTAGAGATCACTTAAATATTTCTTCTAATCGTGCTGATTTTATCCAAGACACCGCTAAGTCTTTTTCTAAAGTACAACTTAGCAGGATGATTTCACCTTTTTGACCCACTAGGATTTTAGCGAGTCAAAGAGCTGCCTAGTGTTCCTCCCACATTTTCTTCTGAATGATAAGTCTTCTTTGATTGACTGAGAAGTGAACCAACTAGCCGTCGTTGGTCCCTCTAAATATTGGGGTGAACGGCCAAATTGGTCCTTCGCCACCGTCTCTCCGCTTTTCAACAACACATTATCAACAAATGTACTTCTTCTAACTTACATAATTATCAGAGGAAATATAGGATCTTCCTAGTGTCAGATTATTTGTAGAAGGCTGAAATAGTCTATGTCTGCTGCCCAATGTATTTTTCTCTTGGGGAAAATGATTGTAATTGATATCCATGGCGTTTCCGACCATTTAAGCCATCAACAATTCGTGTGTGCCCCATTGTTAAGTTGATGAAGCAGAAGACGCTTACTCTTTCGGAACACCTTGTCTTATTCTCTTGTGCTATTATGAGAGTCTCCATGTAAATCTTTCTTTTGTTCCTATTTTGCCTCTAGTTGAATCGATTTTGAGTTCGGATTATGGTTTTGTTAACGTTTTGTTTGGTATTCTCTGCCCCTCCCCCCCCCATCATCTTGGAAGCTTAATTTCTATTTCACTGTTCAGTCCTTTCAATTTTGGTGTCAGCTTGTCTAAGATGGATGTTACCTTCGTTTCAATATCCTCGAGGTTACACATTATGTCTCTCTGTTTATGTTTCATCCAGTTTTCTTACCTGAGTGGACTGTTCGTACAAATTTAGTATTGTCCCTATTACTTTTTGAGCACGCATTGTGTGCTATGTATAATAGACTTCCTGTAACGTTTCACTGAAGTCTCCAGGAAATTATTTGTATAATGTACCTGTATATCAGCACCAATCGTATTCTATTTCATCCCTTATCTCTCTGTGGATAATTTAATGTTATGAACGAGTCCCCTCCATTCTGTCCCTTCCTCTGTTCTGCCTGCGTTCGTCTATGAACTCGAATCTAGTTCTCTCCGTTTTCTTTCTACAGTTCTTCTCCACGTCTCCTGATCTAAGTGGACTGTCTGATTTAACTTGTTTTGACACTGTATGTACGAATGCTGTATTGTCCCTATCCATGCCATTACGTTTTGAGCTAGCATTGTATGCTAAATATATATAGAATGAGCTTGGTATCACTGATGTTTTCCAAGATATAAGTTGTATACCTTTATTATATACTGTAGTGTTCTTTTAGGTGTACATCTAATACTTTATCTAATAAGCCCTGACAGCAAGTCTTTTGACAGAACTACATACACTATACTCTACGATGCCTTTTTTACACGCTGTTTTGTCTTCGGGATCGAAAACATGTTTTATATTTATATAGTAGGCATTAACGGGTCAGGTAAAATGGGTCCGGTTCAACCACAGCAATACATTGGTTGTTATTCGGTCTTTTTTAACATAAATGGACATCATTTAGTAAGATTTACTTTGTTTAACTGTCTTATATACATGTAGAAACAATATTTTCAAACAAGTGTTTCCTTATATCTATATCTATAGTCGAGAGATACAGGCTGATCAGGATTTAGGCAAACTTAATTAATTATGGTCGCCATCTTAGATTTGTTGAGAAATTTTCTACATCCTTGTATAATATAAAGGTGGACGTTTTCTAATATGCTCATTAGTATGCCTCACTTCCATGTCATCTGACCAAGATCTACATGGTCTGGTGTCGTCGATGAAGCAGATGACGCTTACTTTCCAGGGACACCTGTTCTTGTTCTCTGAACTTTTTCTCCGTGTAAATATTTTCTTTGTTCATATTTTGCCCCTGGTTTAACCGATTTTGAGTTCTGATTATGGTTTTGCTGACGCTTTGGTATTCTCTGACTTTTTCCCCCATTCTAATGTCGGCCCTCTATGTAGTGCTCGAAGCGTACTCTTACGGAGGGGAAACTTAACACAGGATTACTAGTGATGCTGTTTGATAAAGACGCTGGCAAGTTTTATGGTCTCAGTCAATATTTCTAATGGGAAATATGTCGGTTTAGGTGGTTTGTTTAATTGTGTTATTAGTGTCCTTATGACCACAAATACAAAGCCTTTTATGTGACTTGACCGTGATATTCAAAACAACATTTGGGATATACGACTAGGAACAAGTCGATTCGTCAAGGTTATGGGAGACGAATCGACACGATATAATAGAAAAGTCAGGTCGAAGGCATTGGACGAAATCTGGCCCTGCACACTGTACGTATTTAACAATCAGCTACTGCTATACAACCAACTCGATCAGAAATAGGCTAGATCTATTTTTACTTCTAAATTCATAAATGAAAGGGGTTTTACGCACCTGACCCTTCTGCTCCTACATTAGTGTAGAAATTTTGGATTCCCACCTTTTGGCCTCTAGCATCACTGAAGTGTCCTAGGATGACGAAACATCTGTATGATGCAGTTTAATTCATTTTTCGGCATACTGTATCTATTACTAAATTTAAAAGGTGCAGCATATGTGTTTGTTAAGTCATCTTTAGACAAACGCTGGTGAATCAGAAGGTCCTCTACGAGGTCTTAAGGGTTGCAAAACTGCAAGGCTGACGATGTCATCTAAGTCATCTATGGGGAAAAAGCTAGTGCCTCTGAACTGTAAGTACCAATATTCAACGTTGATCTTATGATATAACAATACACAAAAGACAAAATGAAGGATATCATCTAAGTTTTATTTTCTGTCCAGCAGGACACATGTAACACCATTTATACAATACGCCAAAACATGCTTTCACGTGCTTTTACAATTATTGCAGCATTTATCATATGTTCATCACAATCATCAAATTTTCTGAAATATTCGATTCACTAGAGTATTCGTATAAGATAGTACAATTATATGTTTCTATTGAGCTGAGATTCTGTAAATATAATGTACATATCCCATAACTGCAATCATGCAATGACTATACCAAGTAATGCTAAAAATATGGACAATTTTCGTGGCTTGGACATGTTCACGCCGAGTAACTTAGTACGAACATGTTTTTGTAGATTTTAAAGAAATAGCACACATAGATTTAAGAGCTATTTTCAATACATGCATTACCATACTTTGATTAGTTAAAAGGGTCTCATTGCAAATATTTCAAACTATGCAACATAACAGATGCCTTTTGGTTTGGGATATTTTTGACACATTGTAATTTTAGGACCTCCTTACATTCTTGGTAAAAAATATAACTAGTGTTAGTGTAACGGAACTGACAGAATATATTGTTTAATGTTGTCTGGATAAAGCCACCGATTAGTTTAATGATATGTTAGCACCACTTTTTCATTTACTGATATTTAAAATTCTGAAATTCTTCTTGTAGTTTTGTGTATATTTTCCAAATGCCCTGGAGAAATCCCAGAATATCTGTAAATATTTTTAAATATGTCTCTTAATATAGATGTACTAACTTTCAAAATATATTTTGAAGGGATTTCTGAAAATCAACAAAAAATAGAGAAAATTTTAAATATTTGTTTATTTTTAAGTATAATTTGAAGGATTTCGGAAAAGCATCAAATATGGTTGTTTCTATGTGTTTAATTTTGAAATTCTATCCTCGAGATATTTCTGAATATTTGCAAATACTTTTGTATTTCTCTCTAAATTCTAATTTTCAAAGGACATTTTGAAGGATTTCAAAACACCGACAAAATTATTGCTGTGTTAGTGACAATATTAAAAATATTTTTGAATAAATACCCTATCTGAAATTATACTTACTATTCTTTCTCTGTTTCATACCACTCTTCAAAATGATATTTTTTTTAGAAAAGTCTGAATATCCTTTTTGTATTTCTCTGTTGCAACAAATTTAAGAAAATCGACAAATACTATTTTATTTTTTGAAATAATAATTTTCATAATTATTTTGCTTGGGAGATAGTTCTTAAAGTTTTCAATTGTAAGTTTGTGTTTATACTAGTTTCAAAATATTATTTCTGTGTATTTCCTTTTTAATTATAATTATCATGTTCTGAAAGTCCACTAGTATTGTATTTTGAGTTAAGTAACTTCAGAAAATTACCAATGTTATGGTCTATTTCTGTTAATACGAATTTTAAAAATGCTTTTCTTCGGAGACATATGAACAAATTTACAATATTTAACCTTTAAAAATGCTACCTTGGAGAAATGTTGGGACTACAAATATTATATTTCTAGAATAACTTCGATTGGTCTCATTACAATAATCAGGAATGGTTTATTTTCCTTAAGAACTGGTAACCAACTGGTTGTAAATGTCGTCTCCATTTTCACTTGACAAATTGACAATATCGTCAACATATTATTTAGCCAAGCCATCTGCATCTGAGCAATGGAATGTCGCAGACATCCTGTTATAAGACAAAAGTAAGAGCAAAAATAAACTGGATTATCTGACTTGAATTTACAGCTGTCCACCAGGTTTGTGAGCGACGCCTAGTGGAGAGTGAGGAACACTGCTATAACATGTGAGCCAGTCTTAGGGGAAGGACCACGCGTTGCGAAGTCCATACCAGAACACGCACTTGTTTATGCAGAGTTTTACACAATACAAAACATTGTATAATCAGTGAAATTGTAAACAAATGTTCAACTATTGCATGTTTACATATCGTATATTCTAATATACATTGAAAACAAGACTAGGACACGATCAGAAGTAAATCACTTATCAACAGAGGATATGTAACAATTATGAGTTGTACAACATATGATTAAGGGATGTTAGTTCCCATACTAATCCAGTTGAATGACTTAAAATATCGTTTTAAAACAAAAGAATTACCTTAGAGATTCATTGTTAAACTAAAAGAGTTAATCACAGCTTTTCCCCTATATTGCACACCCTTCTACATACTTATAACAAAGTTAAATGTCTTGATAGGACATGGGCAGGGTGGGTATGGATCAGACATTCTTTCGACATTTTGAAAATAGAAATACTTTATTAGATTTAAAATGGCAGTAATGGAATTAGAAAATGCATGGATTTTTAGCACCAGTGCATAACATTAATATATCAACTTTTTGACATGTACACGGATGTAGGTGATAATACCTTCGTTTTGAAATACATACATATGTATATTAAGTTTATTTGCAATGAGTTGAGTCATGATAAAGCAACACCTGAGAGAGTTAAACATGTATTTATGTATATATATGTAACACTTCTAGCGAAAAATAAAATACCTCGGCGTCAACACACAAGGACTATATCGCAGCTCAAAGTCAAGAAAAAGGTTGAAAGAAGACATAACACGGCCCCCTACTAACAGGAACCGGAACTATGTGTTCCGGAAGGATGGACCTTTCCTGCATCACGTGCCCAACCGTGTAATACTTCAATAAATCACATATTCAGAAATCAGATCATGATGACGACAGTTACGGCATTTTAACGAATATAATGTTAAGCATATCTTTACTGGCCAATACGTCGACTAGCCCCTCTTATGTACATTTAACGACTGGTAGAAATTCAGCCTGTGATATAGTTTGGAAGTGAGGAGTTTAATTTTCTGTAAGTAATAATACATAAAATAAAACATAACAAAGGTATTTAACGAAGAAGAAAAATAATTAACGAAGAAGAAAAAAGTACTGTGCTAACTATATTTTGTTATATTACAGCGATGTTACAACTGTTATAGTCGGCCTTACTCGTTATTTTAAACGGATAAACTAATAAGAGACCCGTTTAGTAATACCCGCCACAGAATGAGAAGGTATTGGACAAGCCATAGTTTTGTTTTGCTAAAAGTTCAGCAATAATAGAAAAAACAAGTAAATAAAGCAAACCCGAGCCAAAATGTGGAACTGATTATACAACGTTATAACGACGGAATGTAACAAAACTAATAAACCTGCTACACACAATGTATAATGTATAACATCTTACAAGATGTTTCCAACACTCCGAAATGCTCGAAAAATAAATGATGACTACGAAAAGATTTTAACAATAAAAATACTGACATCAATTAAATACGTGTGTTTCATAACTGTTATTTCGGTCTGCATACAGATAAAAGTTAGAACTGGTACTATCAATGTTCCATTAGATTATTTTACAATACTCAAACTTTGCAGTGTGTAATCGTATCATATGTACACAGTACAAAACAGCATGACTGCAGCACGAAAATTTCCACATCGCGAACAGTTTGGAGGCCGACTAAGAGAACATTTTCACGCGCGAAAATATTGGCTTTTGCAGTAACTGTTTCCATTGAATAATCTTTCTAAGAAAACAAATCAGCAACAGACATGTAAAAGTTACAGAATTAAAACAATTAGCACTATCGATATACATATAATGTATCAACAAAATGTACATAATAATGTAACAACATGACAAGTGGAATCAAATATACAACAATGATATATATAACCGAACCCAGTGTTTTATAGTAACAACATGCAATCGTCATGTGAATTAAAGAAACACGCAACCATTTCCTGGATTACAGAACCCCATATTTAGTAAAAGGAATCAAAAATATTTTTATAGGGATCGCTGGACCAAGTAGCCAATATCAGTTACTGAACCCAGTGTTGTTTAAATGACCGTAAAACCAAGCATTTAATACGAATCATAATTTTATTGAATCCTCAAACTTTTGAAATCATAGAATGAAGTTTTAAATAGAATTTGCACAACTTGTTGCCCAAAAGGGATGACAGAACCCAGTATATTAAAGGGTTCAGACAACCCAGTTTATCACAGGAACTGTTACACAAGGTTTTGAATGTTAATTACAGAACAGCGTTTTTATGACAGAACCAGTATTGTGTCTGGATCTCAGACCCAAGAACCTAACTAGCTTCTGAAAAGAAAACCCCGGTATTTAATGTTGGTTAGAGAACCCAGTAGTTTTACGGGATCTGAAGACCCAAAACGTTTATATGGATCAAGAATTCAGTATTTTAGAGGAATCTCTTAGGACCCCAAACAATTATCGGGATCAACAAACCCAATACTTCATAAGGATCCTAAAACCCACAACCTTTATAGAGAACAAGGAGGTCAAAACATAATGTTAAATTATGTATTAAAGTATCAGTTTATTTGAATCCCAGGACCGACAACTTTTTTAAGGCATCACAGTACCCAGTATTTACATTATAAAAATGTGCAACATAGACAACCGGAGCTAATATAGAACGTTAATTTAATTACCGTATGTCGTGCTCGTTAACCCTACAACCGTGACATTTATCGGTTCTGGAACCGCAACCATACATTGAATAGGAATAACAAAACCCAGTAGCTGCTGAATCATCAACATTTAAAGGTGTCACTAAATCTTTTATGAAGACTAGAGGGTCCACTCCTTGTAATGAAAATCAACCTCACATATACAAAATGTACCGTAGCCTTAAACTTGGTCAACAACAACAATAACGCTAATAACAAGTAAATAGAACTGTTACTGATATTTGAGTGTAAATTAAAAAACTTCTATAATTACAAAAGCGATCTAATATAACTAGTTTATATGTATTTTTTTCATGTTGTTTGAGATTCATTTCGGGTATTAAAAATAGCCTCGGTCTGTTTAGATCAGTCCTTTTAAGAGCTTCTGTTAAGGAAAAATATACATGTCTACCGAATGTTTACCGAATACGTAATTATTATGAAAAACATTCGTGTCTATCGAAAACTTACCGAATACTGATGTATAATGGAAAACATACGTGTCTACCGAATGTCTACTGAAAACGTAAGTATTACAAAAAAGAAAAGTGTCTACCGAATACATTAGTATTACGGAAAAACAAACGTGTCACCGAATAACTAATTATGTGTCTACTGAATAGTTGCGTGTCTACCGAATACTAAAAACATAAGAGTGACAGTGTCTACGGAATACCTAAGTATAACAAATCTATAAACGTAATAAGATGATACAAACACAACTAAACATAACGACCACTCATGTGCCTCACTTATATCAACGATCCTTAATTAAAGGAAATTTCTTAACTTTATATATTTTCCATAGAAAAACAAAAAAATATGTTGTACAGAAGTAAAAACAACTAATAAATGTGTTATACCTAAAATAGAACACATCAAAACTAAACTAAAATTATGCTAAATACAACTCTACATTGTTAAATTACGTTTTCTGTAATATGATTTCGTTTTTTAATTTTTGATACAGCGATTAGTGTTTACTCTGATACTGTTGAGCGTTCAGATAACAAGCTTTGTTTCCATGGAAACACCAAACATCTACGTTTAAACCAAATACCACAACAATAGAGCTACAAGTTTCACCTAAGTTGATATCAACTTATCAAACATAATTTCAAGTTTACGACAATGTTGTTACTTATCATGATTAATTTTGAACTCCTCCCTTACAAAACAAACTTGTTAGAGGCGTTATCTTCATCACACCATGAAAACATCCTGTGTTACAACTACAGCACATCCAATCCTCAGCATCTATATGAAATACAACCAAATGAACACACTCCATCCTTCATACTTGTCAGGGGTGAAACCATTTGAACACATTCAGTTTTCCTGTCGATGGAAAGTTAAAACAAAGGATATAACAACCTTAATTAACCTTTAACCCCGGTAGGTAGAACCATGGTGAACTCATCCTGATTAATGTATGACAGGGTCTACATATTATAATGAGCTGTACATAGGTGAAGCGATTAACAACTTACCAACCATGTCTAGTAAAATGGCCCCATAGTCAAACATCATAAAAATGTTACAATACCAGACACATTTGAACAAGTCTCTCTCAGCTTTTAATTAGCGCTTACGGTCCAGTTGTTCAAAATGTAATTAGCTTTATCTGTTATCAACACATTTTGTGAGTATTTCCGAGGAACAGCCATTTAATTATCTAATTAGTTAAATCTTTCCATAAATTATTTCAAACACTTAGAAGAGCGAATTACATGCAAGACTGAGAGAATTTACCTTGTATACTGACAAAATAATCAAAAGTTGAATAGAGTGTTGTTGAAGTGCTTATAAGCGAATCACGTTTTGAACAAGTGGAACCCGATATAAACCATGCCAAGCTGAGTGAGCTTCTGTCTAGCAAAACACATTAAATAAGATCTATCCTCAAAGATATTCAAATATAAATTTAGAATTCAAAATTTTGTAATATATCGTTCAATAAATACCCAATTTTGATTTATGATTTAAATAAATAAAACCAAAGTTTGGCTTGAGATGATATGGTATACGATCTAATCCCTAAAATAGAAAAGTCTTCTCATAACGAGGCCGTCTCCGATCTATTGTCTTTACAGGAGCACCCAGTAGGAGACGAACAGGCACAATCACTGACTATGTTATATTCGTCAGGATCCGGTAAAAATGGTATGTATTTGAGAATGAAATGTTTTCTCCACGCCTTGGGAAGCAGTGGTTCGTAAACGTCTATAGATTCCTCATAAATCTCCTCCTTGCCTTGGTGTGGATCATCATCTTTAGATTTGTGCTTAGTCACGTTCTGCCATGCAGTGATCCCTCTTTCCTCTTTGGTTGCTGCAAAAGTAAAACTCATCTTTTAGTTGACTCAAAGATCGAAAATGGTAAGACAACTGCACGACAACATCAAAATCTGAAAATATCTGTAAGACATTGATAAAATAAGTATTAGACGAATATGGCCCAAGCAATACCAACAACAACTCTGTAGATGATTTCAATGAATATTGACAAAACAAGAGCACTGCAAGCAGAGGCATGATACGCCCGTCGTACCCTATCGGAAGTAAAACGGTATGGAAACACACAAAAAATTCTGACACTTACTACATAATATCCGAAAATTGCATCAGATACGAAGTCCCAAAGGGTCATAACTCTAGTAAATATTGTCAAATCAAACTGTCATTCAGGCAAACAGAACTCCGGAAAAGCAACAGTTTACGACAGAAATGCATAATGCAACTAGGCAAATGCTGTTACGCGAAAAATTGAAATAACTCAACAAAACCGTTGTACATGTTAAATAGTATAGCTTTTCGAAGTACCGTACCAAGTTTTAGAGGAAGTGAAGAAAACATCAAAAAGTGTTGATGTTTTCTACAAAATGCCTGAATTACAAAGGGCCATCACTCTAGTGAATATTGTCGAATTAAACTGTCATTCAGGAAAACACAATTTCATGTCATGGTGGTTAGGCTTAGCAAGTATAAAAGAAATCAGTTGAAAACTGTGGGAAGAGATCTCCGGACAAATAACAGTTCACGACGGACGTACGTACTTACGTACATGTACGTAAGGACGGACGGACAACGCCATAATATATCCCCGTCCCATCATTTTTGATGGGCGTATAAAAACAGAACACACAAACATTCAAACCACCAAAGAATTCATATCACAGTGTTTAACAATAGGCAACAGACGATGAAGTTCTACACGTTAAAAGGTCTTAGTTGATTCAAATGAAATAAGGGTTATATCATTAATTTCGTTTGTCCACAAGAAATGATCCTGTCCTCGTGTGGTGGTCGATTTCAATTGTAAGGATGACTTCCGAAGATATGAATATAGAGTTGGAATATGTAATACGAGTCTGATGTTAAAGTATTTTGTGAGCAGCTGGTTGAGTAAGTTTGACAATAACGATCCGCTTATGATGTTTTTATTGAAGCCGTATTGGGACACACTTCCGTGTTTCATTAAAAAGAGGCAGTGATCGATTTAAATAACTCATGGTTATTCCAATTTGTTTCACGCTGAAATGACTTTGATGAGCAAATGTGCAAATTTAAAATAAATATTCAAAAAAAAGAGAAAAATAGGGACAAACCAGTTCCAAGCCAGATTTTAAATATCACTTCACGGTGATATGTAAATCAATTGTCTTAGATAAGAGATAAGACCAAGGTGTCACCAGTAATTATTACCTGGAATGGTGTTGTCAAGGAAACACGCCAGTACGGCCCCCGCGAAGTTAGCGTTACCAAGGATCACTCTCAGCACACGGTCGGTGTCGGGGTTACCTACGCAACAGATAATCAACTGTAATATCTCTGTAAAACACACAACCAACCGTAATATCTCTGTAAAACACACAACCAACCGTACCATCTCCGCTTAACACACGATCACCTCGTAATGTTCAATATATCTCTGTAAAACATACAATCACATCGAAATCCTCAATATTTCTGAAAAAAAAACAATCAAATAAAAATCTTCAATATTTCTGTAAACACAATCACTTCGTTATGCTCAATGCTCTAATAGAACATACAATCACGTCGTAATTAAACAATGAATGTTTTAGCAAATGTTGTTACGGTCCTATAACACTCATTGCTATCGATGACTTGATGAAGCCCGGTATGGCTTCATGTAAGTTTATCAGCAACAGCAATGTGTGATGTAGGACTGTTACAACGCTTGCTAAAACATTCATTACTTATATTTTCATTTTGATATAATAGTCATGTTTTATTTAGTTTTTTCGCACATATTTTGAACAGCAAATCAAGTGTAGACAGTAATGAAATTGAATTGATGACATCATAATGGAGTTTGATGATGTCACAATAGCAAATGTTGTTATAGTCTTTTTGCCTTCACAATGAATTAAAATGGAAGGAATTCGAGCAAATGTAAATATTGTTCAATCTCAATAAACACATAATCACATCGAAATCAGCAACGTCACTGTAAACCAAGCACTCGACTCATACTTCAGATTAAGTTAAAAATGCTGCATTTCGATTTTCACCTTTGCGTGGAAAGCACATCTTCTAGCTCAAGACATCGGTCATTTTTTTACAAAGTTTGGGCTTTTTGTTGAAGCATTTCTGGAGAAGAAAATTGTCTCAACAAAACAGTGACTTGAGCGGCTTTGTTAGATATTCATTTCAAAGACAATGCTGTAGTACTGTTGTTGATGTTAAGGGAAATCTGTGCTGTGGTTTGAGTCAATTGTTACAGTGCAGGTGTTTAGAGTAAATCGAAAATGTAGGATTTTTAATGGATGATTGGCGACGCAAAACCATCGAAAAAGATGGAAAACAAACGCTCTCGTAATCAATCTTATGAGCTAAAAGTATAGGTTATGTTACTGTTAAGATGTTAGTTTCCGTCACGTATCAAGTAGCCAAAAAGACAAAACTAAGCGCAAAGGGATATAAACCATTACATACCTGTATCTATTCCATAGGGGTTATGTTCCACCCAATAAGGGACCATAAGACCAAACAATATAGAGGTTCCGATGATAGCAATGTTCCGAGTGGACGTAAGACTCACGTACTGGAGATTAGATAATACCACACCAATAAACATTCCGAACATCACAACAAGAGCGCCCCCTAGAACGGGGTAAGGAATGGTGATGAAGACAGCCGAGAACTTTCCTATTAGACCGAAGGCGATGTAGATGATCCCGGTAAGGAGGAACACCTGCCTGCTTCCAACCTGGAATAAAACATACACAACAATGAATTTCATTAATTGACTTGGAAGTATAATATTAAAGTTAACTTTATTTCTTTAACACGAGATAAATCAGGTTATTGTTTGCCTGTTGTGACATCATTATATTTTAGTTTCTTTGTTATCAGGTATGTCTTTTTAGATCCGTTATGGGGTCCTGTTTGAACAGCAAGTAAGGTACCTTTGTGATGCCGATGGCGCCCACGTTACCGCCGTAGGTGGACGTGGCGTGACCACAGCCTACAACTCCTGATATGAAAGTACACAGTCCCTCCACCGCGATCCCCCTGTTGATTGCGTGTGACGGGGGTGGGGGAGCGTTGCAGGTCTTTGCGCATGCGTAATAGTCCCCAATGGAATCCAATATAGATATCAGAGTAGCAAGAAGAAAACCTGCAAATACACTGACGTTGAAGCCTGGGAGTCCGAATTGTCCTGTAACAGATAACATATATTCTAATTCACTCTGTTTGTAACACACTTTTTGATTGGTCAAAATAAAAAAATTGCGACAGTATAATCACTCCGCTCCGCGTCGCCAGTAAAACTCAATTTGCGACAGTATTATCACGATAAACCGTCGCAAATTTCAAAATACAGTAGGGTTATCCTCTAAATATAAGTATAACAGATAAAAATATTAAGAAACATTTATAACAATGTGAGATTAATACTATCTCAATGAAATACTACTTCAGCTAAAGGATGTACTTTTTCCTTCTGAACAACACAAATTGTATGTTGTAATGACTGTTCATAAGAGAAGTGTTCCAACAGTTAGTTTTATAATAAATTGAATCAAACAGCTGTGAAACAAAAAGACCAACTATAAAAAAGGTTGACAGAGTAAAAAAGTCAATAATTGAAAACAGATATGATAAAACGGGAAATGACGAAGGCGAGACCTAGTTAAATGGACATCCCTGCAAGTAAGGCGCAAGACCTGTATCTGCTGCCCCCATTGTATGATTGTAAGAGGCGACTAAATTGGGGATCCTATCTTTGTCATTTTTTTCTAAACAACTTTCTCCTTCCTAATGTCTCTCTTGACACAACCTTTATTGTGGCCTTTACTGGAGTTTTCGCCACTGTGAGGAAGGCTATATGATTACTATCTGTTTACTTACCTTGGTATCAGACTGAAATAGAATATCAACATATGATGTGATGATATGAATCGTACCTGGATGTGGGAAGTAGAACCAGCTAGCGTTAGTGACGATATCATGGTTAATATCTGTACGGGCCTTATACTGAAGGTCATTAGGGTCATCACTAAACAGTCCACAGGCCGTGAACACTCCACTGACCGCCCAGCCCACCATCATACCGATCAGCAGCTGTAACGACACAAGTACAGTCTGGTCACACAATAAACACGAAATGTTTGTTAAATGTCTTTACAAAATATCGAAAGTGAAGTACATTATGTAGCATCAATTCACAAGTAATAACAATAACCACAATGCTTTATGGGATAGGTCTAGAACATTGCTGATTGTGTCTATACTTGCGATTAAAATAAATTGTATTCCCTTACTACGGTACCGTATCAAAAAAGATCGAGTTTCGATCTTTGACGATTTTTGTGCAAATTTTATATGAAACATGTGCCTAAATGGTGCCTACACACGAATGGAACGAACGTATCATACATATATTGAGGTAAACAGGGAATTTTCACTTTCAATTCCATTTTTAATTTAATTTCTGTTTATGCCCTGTTGATTGTTAGTCTTATCATTGGAATTTCGTAAAGAGGCGTGCTTGACGCTATAAGTTTTGGAAAAAAACGGGGCGTGCCTTAGGTGCCATGGGCGGAGTTTAGCAAGATTGATCATGGATTTATTGCAGATTAGAACTTGGTCCATATCCAACCCAAACAAATGTGTTGGAATAATAGATAGACTACCATGTAAATGTGTAAGATCACATGTAGGCTAGTAGACAATATAAACCCGATAAATTCATATGTTAAGATGCAAATAACTGGTATTGGAGGGTAGAAGTCGACGAACAATAGGTGACGACGGATAGATGACATAATAACAGTAGTTAGGTTGGTTATTCCGACAAGATGAGAACATCAAACATCAGACTCAGACCTACAGCGAAAACTTGGTGAAGAGGATATCTGATCACGTGACAGCTTCGTTTCCGGGTCCAGACCGGAATCGGCAGTTTAAATCGTCCAAGATAGAGGGACAGAAGTAAGGATATAGCTGTTGTCCTGAAACGAAAGCAAGAAAATTAATGGATAGTGTACACACATAACTACAGATTTATCAACATCAACAAGATTACTATCTGAACAACGAAATAATCCACCTAGCTGCCTCTCTCTGAACAGCTGCAGATATTGGAACATAATTTATGTTGTACTTGCATAATCTCTTTACCCAAATTGACCTATATAAATTAAACTTGACGGCTCCCTGGAAGACAGTCCCGTATTAAAATATAGTTGTACTTACATAATGCCTATACCCCAGTGGACCTCTATAAATTTTACTGCCGTCCTGGTCATATACAGTCCTATGAGGAGTATAGTTGGTACAATAGTCACTGGCCCCACAAATCGCAGAAGAAAACCGACCAGACCAGTGGCTCCTATCAGAAAGTGGATAAAACCAGCGACCATTAGACTTCCCATCAACTGAAACACAGAAAGCAAATATCAGCAAATACCAAAATTAAAATCATTTGAGTAGTGGCATGTTCATATTATACACAGTGGTACACGACTTGAAGATGATGTAACACACACATATACATTTTATTTTCTAAAATCATAGATTAAAGAGGTTTAAGGCACATAATCAGTCTACTTATACATTAGCTTGGAAAATGTCGATTTCCATCTTTTGGCCCCTAACATCACTGACGAGTCCTAGAAGGACAAAACAGCTGTATGGTGCAGTTTACTTTATCGGCATACTGTATATATTACTAATTTTAAAAGGTGTAGCATCTGTGTATGTTACGTCACCTTCAAAAATTTGTAAATTTTGTAATTTTGACTCCAAAATATAACCTTATGTCAGTACTACAACACTTTGCCACGAACCGGTAGTTAATCTACCTGTTAGGGTTATCGATTGTTATTACAGCTAATGAAACGGGTACACCAATGTTTCTCTACGTATGTACATGGACAGTTATCATACACATACGTGTGTCCACTTCACTTATTTAGATCATGTAGAACATGTAACATCTGAAGATACCAGAGTATATGTAATACGAAAGCATGGGGGAATTAAAAAGAACCAGATGGACCGGTACTAGTGCAATATGTCTCCCTTCATTAAAAGGGAATCATAATTACAGTCGTGTACATGATAATTAAACTTTGCCGAAAACAGATCATAAATATCATGTTCGAAAACATAAGTGTGTTTCAACCAACGCCAGAAAGACGACAGGTGTTGGATTTACTGTCACGTACTGTTACTGTTATCAGCCTTTCGAGACCATGTCAGGTATATTTTATGATATTGTATTTTCAGGGGTTGTAGTGTTTTCGGTTTCTAGAGTCATGGGCTACAATCTATCTATGGCAAACGTAAACAAACAGAAAATCCCAAAAATTTGGGCGGAGGAATATCATGGACTTTGAAATTATGTAAAAAACAAAATTGAAAATTAATACTGTATCTTCATTGGCTTTCTTATTTCACATTTACGCTTCTAAAAATAGCTTTTCGTAAGATTTTATTGACATTTTTATGACGGATCACTTGTGTTAGGATACTATTTCCGGCTTACGATGTAATTTGAAGCGAGCAAACATTCTTTGTTGAGAAAATACGTTTTTAAAATAAGTGCTGGGAAATGGGAAAATGTGTTTCTAAGTTGTTTTCAAGTCGATCTCAACTTCTTCTCACACTGTCAGCCCAAGATAATGAGTTTATCATGTTACCGGTAGGTGGTATACATCAGTATATAGATATATAGTGAAAAATCAAAGGGACAATACAGACGGTCAGATGGAACATATGTATACAAAATAATCTGGAAGGCTAAGGCACGAATGATTTAGATACATATAGACAGTCTAAGTGTTTCATTTTATCCAAATTACAAAATAAATATCAAATTAATAATGGTTCAGCGGTTCTTGCTTGCGAAAAAAATGTTCTTGTCACAAGTATAACAAAAACAATCTCTGGCACGGAAACTCGATCCCAATACCCACTGACTAAAAAACATGAAGCTTAACAACACCGCCATATGTATTTTTTTTGGTTATGAACAGTTCCGACTAAAAATCATGCAATATAGAATTTTCCGGAAAAGGGCATGGTTGAGAATCTTAAAAATAATTCACAAAATAATGCGTATGTGTATGTGGTATCCGTTTGTGCTAAATAAAGTGATTATGTATTTCTATATTTTATGGTGCCTTTTGAATTAAATTGCTGCCTCAGTACCAGCTAATTAATTTCTATACAAACATAAGGCATTATAAGGCATATATATACAGCAAAGGTATGGTTGTGTAAATGGTATATCATTTTGAAAAGCACGATTTAGAGATTTAATATCAGTTAAAACGTTTGCGGAAATGACTCCTCTTCAACATTAGAGGGAACTATTTCAGAAATTGTTTGCACGCCCCAAAGAAACTTACAGCTTATTGTTGTTCGTGTGAATACTATTGCAACATGTGAATATATGGAAGATTAAATCTCAAAGGAAAACAATTTTTGTCATGGTCTGCAGACAGATATTCAAAGCCGGGACTCTATCAAATAACAGCTCAGCAAAATATCACGTTAGTGCTTGTCGCAATTAAAGTTTCTTCATCGACATTACGTGTTAAAATGCATATGTATCTTACATAACCTGGGCATAAAAATGTAAATGTCCTGCATATAGAAGCTCCTAACAATGATATGTGTGCGAGTTTTACAAAGTGAAGCAGTGTGCTTGACAACTGTAAGAAACATCTTATGTGTCCTGTCTTGTCAATTTTAGTCTAACAAAAACGTAAATGACGAACAGATGTGTCCTGTCTTGTCAGTTTTAGTTTAACAACAAAGTAAATGACAAACAGATATGCCTCGTCTTGTCAGTTTTAGTCTAACAAAAACAAAACCAAATGACAGACAGAACTCTTTGAAGGGTAAAACATTACTTATAGTGTATATGTATACAAACATGTTATTACCTACATAAATCTCTCCTAACTCAAGTAATTACTCAAATACTACATTATCAAGATAAATATGAAATATACATTATTTACACTTATAATGCAACTAGAGATTTGTTTTCAGGAACAAAAACCAAAAGTATATCTCCCCTTTAACGATGTAAATCAAACTATCCGGACAATATTTTCCTGAAAACGTGGCACAAACTCTAATTTTATCAGAGTACAGTATTTGACCTAATTATTAAAGGAATTGCCTCACGCTTTTTCTTCTAAAACGCATACATGGACAAGTTATAAATGTAATGGGGACCAATAAAGAAGCCATCAAAACTGACCCTCTAATCGGAAATGATGCATGAATAGAGTTTCTAATGCCAGGCTACTGAATAGAAACTTAGAACTCTTAAACACTAGGAAAACCTACGATGTTATCAAATCCTTAAGTTATCAGAGATGCAAAATCTGACACCTTGTTTGATACCAGTCAACGTCTAAAGAAAATGTTTAGTACATTTTTGTAGTTAAAGAAATGTAATGTTGACCTTGACCTTTTATCCGACCACCCTTAGGTTTGGTCAATAGGTACCTTTCTAAATAACATCCCGCTTTTGCTTTTAATATAATAGCAAACCGTATAGCAATTAAGAGATGTAAAATTTGACCCTGACCCTTAATCTGATGACCTTTAGAAGAAATATATGTGTAAATGTGTATATTATATAAGCTTGGCCTTTTGAATCAAGGTTTGGAAAAGTATTGTTACACGTTATTAGAAACAGAGAAGGACTATTGGCATCTTCTTCGCGCACACCTTTGAATGTTTGAAACAATCCAACATTTTTGATCTCTGACGTTGGGTGAAGGTCATTATAACTAATGTCAGTGCATTGCATATCGTCTATGGTTGATGTATGTTGCATTTCATCTGTGCATCTTAAACTACTTAGAAGTTATCACCCGGACAAGAATTATTGAAAAAGATGAATTTATTTTACTTTGAGTTAAAATCTACAGTAACATATGAGCAGTGAGCTACACATTGGCTTTTAGTAATATGCGGCAAGTCTCGTAAAGATATTTTGAATAGTTTAGAACCAGATGACGGGTACTTAACCAATATGTCTCCTCTCATTGAAAAGTTAAACAGAGTTAAAGTCGTGTACATGATAATTAATCCTTGTCGTAAAACAATGATAAATATCATGTTCGAGAACATAACTTTGTTTCAAACAGGTTAGAACGACAACAGATGTTCGATTAACATAATTCACCAGCCTGTCGCGACATGTCTATAATAAACATAAAACCATTTCATTCAATATTAGCATCACATACCAATGAATTAAGTACTGCGATGTACCGCGCGGGTTGCATGTTTCAGGTTAAAACTCATACCCAGTGATCTCTGATGAAATGGGGAGTATGAAGGGACTGGTCCTGGCCTTTACTGAGATAGTGATTATTTACATGATACCAAATAAGACCTACACTTTGTGCGTTGGTCAGGATGACCTGGTCGGAGTCCATTGTCGTGTTAACAAAAGCAGTGGAGTTCTGGCCAGTCAGCTCATTAAAAACCGTCTGTTCTAAAAAAAACAACAACAAAAAAAATCTCAGACCAAAGCAGACGATTGTTAAACGAAATGACTTTCAAAAATGGCAGACGAGAAGGGTTGTTATGAAACATCGTCCCGTACATCATAAAATAATATTGCTAAAACAGGCTGTCGTGCTATATTCACGCTGAAAACTGATATTTATACGAAAAGGTTTAGATAACAAAAAAATATGTCATTGTTAGCGACATTTACGCTTGGAGGTTGCATGTCAAATACGAATGGACGAATGGAGATGTACAATTATATAACATTGCATGACGTTACATGTCTGGAATTAACACGTCACTCTTACGTCTTGTTCGATATTTAATTATTCGTATTTCGCTATGGTATTTAAATTTAACGTCAGACGGTTATTCTTCTGGCCACATGTGCCTTCGATATATAAATAAGTCTTTAATATATTGTTTTTAATGGAAATTGGCTAAAAGCCGATCAGTAATATTTTACAAAAATATTATGTAAAAGCATACCAAGTATCAATAATCATATATTACATCCCTGAAGTGATCATCCACATGTTTTTCAAATTGAATAATTAATTGAGCGTTAACAATATGTGTTGGGAGAGTATTCCATGTATCAACCACTCTATATGTGAAGAATTCCTTCTGAGTTCTGTATTACAGCGGTTTTTATACATCTTAAAATTATGGCCCCGGGTTCGATGGTTGATGTCAAAAGGAAATAAGTTTGAGTTTACTCTGTTATCGAAAAAGTTATCAATTATTTTTAAAACGTCCCCTCGCATCCTCCTATACTTCAGTGTGGGGGAGATTTAACATCTGTAAACGCTCTCTGAAGGATAATTCCCTCAGTCCTGGGACGAGTTTTGTAGCTCTTCGTTGCATATTTTCTATCATGTTGATATCCCCTGTTTGTAGGGGTTCCATGCACAAGTCGCATATTCCAAATGCGGTCTGACTAATGCCTTGAACAGTTGTTTAAACATACATTCACCAATGTACATAAAGGTTCAAGTACCGATTTTGCTTTATTAATAGCCTTTTGTATATGCATTCGGAAGTCAAATTTATCACCTACTAATATACCCAAATCCTTTTCCATTATTTTTTTTCTAATGTGATTAAATTTTGTTCTCCGTTTCTTCCTTTGAATTTATATTCACGGTGGCCAGATCCTTTAATGTTGAGTACCTTACATTTGTGGGGATGGAATTTCAATAACCAATCATTTGACCACTTCTGAAGTTGATCTAAATCCGTTTGCAGAGCTAGTATATCTGTCATCTCAGATTATGCGGTATAATTTTGTGTCATCTGCGAATATAAAACACGGCGATATTGTGTTCTCCGGCATATCGTTTATATACAAAACAAACAGAATTGGCCCTACTACACTTCCTTGAGGAATTCCGCTGAGGACGTCGTGGGATTTCGATCAGCCTCCATTAACAACTCTATGGTGTCTATTGCTCAGGAAATTTTCTATCCATTTTACAGTTTGATTATTGATTCCATATTTGTACAATTTATGTATGAGGCGACGATGGGGAATTTTGTCAAAAACCTTCATAAAGTCAATGTTAATTTCATCTATTTCTTCTCCTGTATCCAATATCTGTGTCCATTGGTCCAGAACTGTTAACATTTGGAGTGTTGTTGATGTTCCTGGCAGGAACTCAAATTAATTGTTACTGAATAAGTTATTTCTTTGCATATGTTGTAGAATACTGTCGGGAATTAATCCAGTAATTTAGCTATGATACTTGCTAGATTCACTGAACGGTAGGTCCTGGGTCGTACTGGGGACCTTTTTTGTAGATGGGGGTGATATTTGCGTCCTTCCAAGATTGTGGCAATTTTCCTGTCTCCAGGGATCTACTAAATATTAGTGATAGTGGTTTTTGAAACATCTCCGAGTTCCTTTCATGTTTTTGGCTGCATTTCGTCTTTACAGCATCTTTCTGCTATGCCAAATTTCCGGTCTTGTAAGGAGTGTTTCTTTTCTTCGGTATGAATTTGTCGACTGCTGATTTAAATATTTCCGAAAGTCTTGTATGCCTCTTCAACAACAAGCTCTGACAATTTATCCCAGTTCACTTTCTGAAGGGCCTGTTCCATGCCGTTATAATTTCTTTTTTGGTAATTATATCCGAATCTGACTTGTATCTTCTTCTTTCTGGAGTAAATACTTAAAAGATAATAGCATATAATCACTGTTTCCAATGGGATATTCATAATCAATCTCGCTTACCATATCCTGTTCATTGCTTAGGATCAGGTCCAGGGTATTGGACTCATTTCCTGGTCGTAGACGTGTACTGTTTTTAATATGTTGGTATAGGTAGCTATCTCTTAAAAGTTCTATAAAGCATTCACTCTGTGTATCTCAATTTGGGAGCCAGGTGTTCCTGTCAATCTTGGGATGGTTGAAATGATCATCGGCTGATATAGACTTGATCACTTTGTACATCTCTTCATTATTCTCCTTTTCTGAGTTTTGGCTTCTGTATATACAACCGACCAGGGCCTGATCATTTCCCGGGAATTTATTTTAACCCAGACACTCTCCTTAAAACGATTTGCCTTGGTTACTTCGACAGGACTGAGACTTTCCTTGATATAGATACCTACACCGCGATTTTTGGCATCCGTTTCATTAACAAACAATTCATATGTTTTGGTTTTGATCCTCACGAGTTTGCGTTTCCAAGGCGGGCCTCTTACTCGGTGTATGTAACCCCCCGATTCCTTATCGTTTCGCTCTTTTACCTCCTCTCACATTGCTGCTTCCTCTGATCTCTCGGTTCTAATTAGATCATTACTGACTCTTACTGTTATAGTTCTTCTTATTTTTAAAAATTATGGATATTTTTGAAGAATTCCGGTATTGATAAATACACTTTATTTGTCACGTAAGGCTTACCTGATACTGTGACGATGTTACACCTGTCCGGATCCAGCGTTTGAAGTGCCAACAATGGTACAACATACTCAAACGCAGCGCCCTGAAACAAAGGCAACCTGCAACAAAATAACATTAAAAATTAATTATTTCTTACATAAGTTAGTTTGTTTGTAAATTTAATACCATCAAAATTCATTTAAAGGCAGAATCTGTTTAGCTTTTAAGCTAATTCCTGTTCGAATTCTATTCAAGAAGAAACTATGATGTAGGCCTGTTCTTGTCCCTCGGTCATGGGTTACGTTTAAAACTCGACATTGACCTGAAACGTTTTACAGAAGTCTAACGATTTAATGCAGCCATGTACATTATGTAACACCCGTAAATAACTCGTTGCAGATAACATTTGTTTTAGTCTGTGTCTAGATACACACACTTACAAAAACACGCCGTTTTACAGCAAAATTATTTAAGCATTAAACTGTTTTATATGTTTTGATGATCTAGTTGAATTCAAATTATGTTTTGTTTGCTTGCGTCAATGCCACACATTTAATAAAAAATATTTGAATTCAAATTATGATTTGTTTGCTTGCATAAACGCCAAACATTTAAAATTTAATTTTGACCTTAGAAAAAGTTCAATAGTTGAAACACCATCTGGTCGCGTGTTGATTGAAACTATTTTAAAATCATTCCAAAATGTTTCAGACAAAGTTTTGTGTTATTGTATTGTAGGGTATAAAACCAGAATTTAGTGTACAACAACACTTTAGGTTCAAAGATGTAACATAATTTAATGGTGGGTGTCGTCGATGAAGGACTCGCAAAACTAAATAATTTACTATATGTTATTACTAACTCGCTACATGCATCTGCTTCGGACGACCGGAAGTTTACATGTCAAACCAGTGAAATGGGACGGGAACACCCTCTGACTTTAGACCCCATATCAATCCGCCATCACATATCAAAATCTACCAAAAATATATAATTATTTAAAGTTAAATATCTATAGATTTCATACAATACAAAATAGGTCAACAATTACCTATTTAAATTACTCAGATCACTGTGCTTAGCCGGAACAAATTTTCAGTTGGGACTACAAACGCATGAAACACTTAGTGATAGGCTGATTTAGTTGTGTGAGTGATGCTTACTCTTCCTGAAAACCTGGTCTTATTCTCTTGTACTTTTACTAGGGTCTCTATGTAAATCTTTCCCTTTTTGATATTTTGCCTCTAGTTTAATCGATTTTGAGAACTTTTGAGAAGCAAGAGAACTGAATTATGTACAATATAGTTAATCCTCAAAACCCTGCTGACTAGGACATGGTCACGCATTAATCTTATAAGGGCCGCGACATAACAACAGGCTTGATAACTGATGGGTAAACACTAGCGCCTGAAGAACTGTTTACGCCGACATCGCTGACAAAAACGACTTTTTAATCATCATTATTATCATGCTAAGTCCATGTTCCTACCTTTTTATAGCTTAACTGTAATATAAGGTGTAATGAACTATTAGGGTAGTCAATCTCCGTTCCGCTGCTATGTACAAAATAACCACTATGAAGCCATCATCTACTAGTACGTACACTGTACATTTAGTGAACCGTGTAAACAAAATAACATGTACATTATACATGCTTTGTAACGAGAGTTGACATTAAATGAAAAGGCTATATCTGTACAAGCCATCTGGTACCGCTAAACTCTTCTAGAACGAGATGTCTCCCGCCTGCCAAACAACCATACGACGCCAATACCGAAAAACAAATATGCGTATGTGCAAATTGATCAATTGCTTCCGCTTTCATTTTCGCACGCCAACAAATCAGCATTTATCACCATTTCCGGGTCCATAATCACGGACCGACCAATCGGAAATCAATTGAATTTCCAGTGTTAGGACAGGCAGCTAAATTGAATTAGCATTCATGAAATGATCAAGTAAACAAACTGACACAAGTAGAACTAACTGTGTGATCCAGACTGTTATCGAACTCATCGCGGTGATGTTCCTGGTTTGTACAAGTTCGTACACTGTCAACGTCTAAAGAGTTACCAGACAAGAGTGCACGTGCATTTGATCCGACTTGTGTCATAATACGCTCAGACCTTATAAGTCAGCGTGTAGGCTAAGCTTACACGTTGTCATAACTACCATAAGGAACTGGCAGGGGAATGGTTCACGCCGGTTTCGAATAGGTGAGGTGGTTATTAGACTGTGTATTCGGTGAGGACGGTATCAGTCACACAGACGTTATCTTCTATATCCAGAGGTTACGTTCACCTACGCTCTCTACATCCCTGGAATATGTCACGGCAAAACTTAAGCCACGTTTAGGTAAAAAAAACCCTGATCAATCGCTAGGCTGCATGTTTGTCCTTTAAAGATCACAAAGGAGTCACAGCCGACTTCAAAGCTTGTCAATTTTTACCGTTATGTGACCACGAGATTCTTTTGATGTACGTCAAAGGGTCGAACCAGTCCTCTTGTCTCATCAACAAGGTGGTGCACACGGAGCCTTCAGTTTTGCAATGACATATTTCAGGAGTGTAGAGAGCATAGGTGAGTGTAACCCCTGGATGTCGAGGATGCACAGACGTAAACGTGGTCAAAAACGGTAACAAATAGATTGGAACGTGCACGTGGTCCAAGTCGATATCGAACAATTGTGATGTACGTGGTCCTGGTCGGTATCGGACAACATATTTTAAAAACACGTCTATGTATATGACCTACCTGACGCCGAACACAACCATAACAATGGTCGTGATGCCATCCATGAACAGGGTCGAGCTAAGCAGCTGGGTTTTGAACCATGCGCTATTATCGCCGCATACTGCTTGGGCCACCATCAGAGACAACGCTAACTGGTTCGCCAGGGAAAGTAGGGCTTGCTGCAAGTTACCAATACACAGTTATTTCACCTCAACGTCACTCTTTTTGTCAGCAACCAAAGAAAGTGACTGACTTATGTCGTTGCTGGTTGTTGTTAAAATGAATTACTCTCATCAGTTTGTCACTTTCATGTTACAGATACAATATGCAAATGAGCTCTTAATATCGTGTCTTTAACTATTGAAACAATAGGTCGACGCGGAAATTACACTTCTAAGGTTGACTTTGCAGTCGGTGAACACAATTTCAAAGTAATAAGAAATTAATCTGAAAATCCTTAACCTAGACAGACATTTCTCTGTGTAAATCACAGTCCCGGTTCCAGATTTCAAAATATCTTAATACACAAACACCATTATTTCATAGCAACCCCATACCGTAGCTACAAGTACTCTCATACTAAATTGAACAAACCGTGTCAAAACCGAAAGCGGCAGTGATCCTTACCTGAAATGCGAACAGAATAGTTAGGTGCATGGGAGGGTTGTCACGGATTTTGTAGACGAGTGTTTCCATCGGCTGGTGGTGTTCCTGGGCAGGCTCGTCCATGTCCATCCCCTCTGTTGATAACACAACATGTCCCGGGGCTGCTCCGTTCTCCTTCTCTCCGTCTGTCGTCTTATTCTTGTCCATCCAGACAGGGTCACCTGGACGCTTCTCACTAAGGAAGAAAAACTGTCCATTAAGATAATGAAGTTATAGGGCACAATTAAAGGATTTGACCATGAATGACTATCATGGTGACCATGAAGACAGAAAAAAATCGAAGAAACAAAGTTCAAATGGAGTACACGGAGTCGACCTTGAGTGTCTTGGACCTTTGACCGAAAACATGTAGTTGTTGCTGAGCAATTTACAGAAGGTACATTACGTACACAAATGTACGTTTCACTTAACAATCTCGGTATCGGATTAGTCTAGCTGATTTAATAAATTAATAATTTAATTGTTCGAGGTTCTTAAAATATACCGCTTGATCACGATCTTAAAGGGCGTCTCAAATCGGTTCACAAATTATTATCCGTGGTTATAGGGCCTTAGCAACCAACCAATATCGTTCTCAACTCCCAAGGAGCATACAACCGGTGCTGCCATTTCAGCGCTCACAGCTTGCATTCTATAATTTCTAGCACTACCCAACCACGTAAAGCTGAGTAGACTGGAATAAGCAGAGTAAAGTATCTTACTCAAGGATACAACACAAAAGCCGTGACCGGGATTCGAACCCGAAACCCTTCTATCACGAGCCCGGCGTCCTAACACTAGAACACCGTGCCTCCATAATTAAGTATTTATGTATGTCCGATAATGTATACGAATGAAATCGCATGAATAATTTCCTAGTTCAATATTAACAACATTCCACAAACGAAATCCACATGAGTACGTAGCGTGTCTTTGCCTCAATAAATTATCATAAATACAGATTCAGTAAAGAATAATTTGTTTTCGGATGAGGTTACATAGATACGTTACTGAGGCAGTTAATCTGATAAATGACATATGTGTACTAGTGGTTTTTGATGTTTCGTGTATCTAAACCTAAGAATATCTCGGCCTTGACATAATCTCCGCATTTCAATAATAATAATAATATTAATATACAGCATTTGATATAGCGCCCTATCCAGCTAACATAAACCACTCTAAATCGCTTTAGAGTACACAGATATACAATTCTCATACAAATAATACAATTAACACATACCCAACCACGTTCTCATTTACAGCCGAGTAGACTGGAACAAGCAGAGTTAAGTAATTTGCTAAAGGGATACAACACAAGTGCCGTGACCGGGATCCGAACCCGAAACCCTTCTATCACGAGCCGGCGTCCTACCACTAGACACCGTGCCTCAATAATTAACAAGTGTTTATGTATGTTCGATATTTTATACAAATAAAATGGCATTAATAAATTCCTGGTTCAATATTAACAACATTCCACTAACGAAGCGTACGTAGCGTGTCTTGGCCTCAATAAAATATGATAAATATATATATTGTCAGTAAAGAATAATTTGTTTTCAGGTGAAGTTACATAGACGCGTTACTGAGGCAGTTAATCTGATAAATGACATCTGTGCACTAGTGGTTTATGATGTTTCGTGTATCTACACCTAAAAACAACACGGCCTTGACATTATCTCCGCATTTCAATCATATTAATGCTTATGAATACAAAGATTCCAAGAAAAACGTGGTATTCCAGGTATGAAGTTTTAATTGATTTCAATCTCTACGAATTCCGCCTTCGACATTTATTTATTTTACAGTGGTGTTCATGTAGTACAGTCACAAGCGAAATGATATCGTACCATGACGATTGTAAATATGTGCTATCGTAAAAAGTCGTTTAATTGAGAAGAATTTATATTATGTCATTCGGACGAAAACTAACACGAAATACTGCCACAAGACCAAATCTCCCATGTCGATTTGTTATACACTCAGATCACACAATTCGTCGTGACACTATACCATGTAGTCGTACAGAGTTAACATTACTTGTCCAAGTTAGCAATCGAATGACTCAAAGACCATACCTACAATAATTATCACACTTACATAATTAGGTACATGTCAGATTGTTAATTGCACATTGACAGCGTCTTCCTCTAACCTCAACACCATTGTTAGAACTACACGCCAATCTGACCATCGTCTGACAAGGGTTACACAGACGTACATATAGCTTCTTTTGTAAAGGTTAGACATGTATCTAGCTACATGCCTATCCTTACTCACAGGGTCCGGTAAGAATCAGGCAGATTTATATGTCTGTCTTTCGGGCATTGTATTTATCTAAAGATATGCAGGTATTCCCTGCTTAAATGATGATCAGGACACTCATCGTTTATATTTTCTTTTTTTTTTATTATTTTATTCTCTTTCCTCTTATTGGATTGATTTCTACATGCATTGTTTCTTGTTGATGTGTCTGGGATACTTTAAGAACTGCCGTTAGTCCCCGTTCTATGATAATCGCAAAACAACCACTTCTCCGACAGTTTATATTGCTGACCTTCAATGCATTATGGAGCAAATGTGCTACAAGCTTGCCATCAACATCTTTGATAGGGTAACGAACGCTGGTCAAACTAAAAATAAGACTCCTCACACACGGTAGTTGGTCTATATTGCAAAATGACCTGTATTCGTGTATGATACAAGTGTGAATGTGGACAGTTTTGAATTTGTTCATCAGTATGCCATGTTGTCATCTGGTGTTTGTTACTACACAAGTTCTCACTTGACTGTGAACCAAATTTACATGGCGGGTGTCGTCGATGAAGCAGAGGATGATGCTTACCCTTCTGGAACACCTAGTCTTATTTATTATCTTAGATTTTTCCGTGTAAATCTTTCATTTGTTCATATTTTGTCCCCAGTTGAATGGTTCTGAATTCAGATTATGGGTCTGTTGACGCTTCAGTTTTTTGTTTGTTTTTCTGTCATAGGTTTTTAGTTCATATCACGAATTATTCTCTTGATTTTTTGTTGCACACAAGCCTCAATTCACTGATGGCATGGCTGACGGATCCTCTGTGATAGAACAGGATGGCTGATCATATATCATACAGCAGTATGTCCAGGAGTTTGAACGGAGTTACAGACTCATTGACAAGGCTGTTGCAATGAACTCTTTTTGCCAGTAATGCCAATCAGTACGAATTGGACTAGGTCTTTAGAACACTGTGGTCTTATTGTAGGATGATATCAGGACCAGTGGTGGCCAGAGTTCCTCTTCCCTTTAATCAATACAACAACAAAAATCAGAGAAGAAACCAAAGCGTCAACAAGACCATAATCCGAACTCAAAATCGATTAAACCAGACCAGACGCAAAACAGGAACAAAGGAAGACTTACATTGAGATTCTCGTAAAAGTAAAACAGAATAAGACCAGGTGTCCGGGAAGAGTAAGCGTCTTCTGCTTCATCGACGACACCCGTCATGTAAATCTTTGTCACATCCAGGTAAAAACATCAAGTTCTCAAAACAGCATTCATTCCAACTTTCTCTACAATAAGTGGGCAAAATGAAAAGACGGTGAATTTGGGTAAGGATGGAGTTTAACGTGGTCATGAATATAATGACATAACTGGAGACGGGAGTGACGTTGTAAGATACTCAACGGCCAGGACAGAAACAGTTCTTAGACATGGCATACAAGAGATCTGCTATGAAGAGAAACAATCTTGCATTGATACGACCAATCCCCAAGGGAAGCGAGAAAGAAAAACTGTTTTCCTAAGAGGAGTGGTTTTCGATCTTGATATATCTTGACCTTAGAAGCCTGCATTATGGATATCTTCTTCTATTCGCAGTCAGCAATAGTCTGACTTACAAGATTGTGGAGCAAGAATAAACATCTTCGAATCGGTGGCAATCTTAGAAAATGTTCTCGTGTGGCTCATTGACTTTTAGCAAAACAGAACTGTATATTTTATACGAGACCGATAGTGGCTAACTCTACCTCATATGTTAATACTGGTAGATGTCTATACATGACCTGTTTTAATTGACAAGATGCACAACATTATCAATAATCAATGACTATTTAACATATTTAAGTTATACGTGTTACAACGTATATGTGTATACATACGACAGTGTTTCGAAATGTAGTGCTTGTATCCGGGAACCTAGAAAAGGACTCGTAATTTAATCATTCATCACAACAGGAACCTGTGGTACAGATGTACTTAGTTAACGCAAGCCTACACTTTTATATACAGTAAAGTAGCTGCTATATATACCGACGTATGTATTGTTAACCTATAACAGTTCATTTAAACAATAAACCAGTTGCTATACACCGATGTTTTAGTAAAGATATAATAAATTATACAGTAGATTTTGGGTTAAGGTGGGGGTTGGGGGCGTTCCTTTTTTCGGGAATGAAATAAATTGCATCTTTTTGTTCAATATTTTATATATATATACACGAGGAGTGTTCGATTATATTTGAAAACGCACTGTATACTCGAGTTTCACAAGGTTTACATGCATAAAACCAGTACGAATTAGCTCACCGCTCATCGCTGTATTGTGTGTATAAGTTTCATTGAAATACACTTAGCGGTTCCCTAGTGTGCAATTTAAATTGCTTTCAGGTGTAGTCATATACACTGTGTTGAAAATGGATAGAAAATGAATAGAAAAAAAATACCCCGCCGTAAGATGACGTAACACACACATATTCTGCACTTTTAAATTTAGTAATAGATACAGTATGCCGAAAAAAAATGAATTAAATTGCATCACACACCTGTTTCGTCCTCCTAGGACTCTTCAATGATGCTAGGGGCCAAAAGGTTGTAATCCAAAATTTTTAAAACAGCGTAGAAGCTAAAAGTTCAGGTGCGTAAAGTCCAAGTTAGGATTGAGAATCAAAAATATACATTATGAGATATGTGCTGTTGATGGGGATATAGTTGGTTTACTAAATTTCATTCCGGTCACAAGTCAGTCAAAGATGACCTTTACTAAGGAAGATCTAGGTCAGTTGCTACAAAAATGTACCAAAGTGAACGTCAAGTAAATCATTGAGAAAAATGCGCGTCATGGTCAGACAGCTAGCACGAAAGACAAACTTCGGTTTAGCATCTGTTCACTTCATTCTGAAGAAAATTCTCAAGATTAGGAGAATAAGTGTTCGATGGATCCCACATTTACTCACTGACGAGCAGCAGAAACGTACACGAGTACAAGTGATTAAGAAACTACTGAGAAAGTACCCAAAATATCAGAAAATAGCATTTGATGGTCTCATAATTGGTGATGAGACGTGTGCTTTTTATGAGCCTAAGAGGAACGTTGACAGTAGGACATGAGCTTTGAAACATGCCGAAAGGCCCAGTACTGCTAAACGAACACTGACAGCAAAGAAGGTGTTATACACAATATTCTTAGGAAATAGTCGACCAATTATGCAAATTGCTGTTCTAAAAGGTAAGGGTGTGATGGGAAGCTTCTATAAGAATGTAGTTATATTAAAATGCACAAATGAGAAAAATTCGTCCTAAAACAGGCCTCTAGCATGTCAATTATTACATGACAATGCCCCAGCCCACAAATTAGCACTTGTAGTCCAGTTTTTAATTCGGATAAAGTCAATGTTTTACCACACCCTCCATACAGCATCCTTGCCCCGTTGATTTTTTTCCTCTTTTTGACATTTAAACAATAAAATTAGTAGGAGATATAGGTCCAGAAGTGAGCTGGGATATGCAGTTCAACAGTTTCTGATTAGTGTACCTAAAGAGGAGTATGAAAATTGTTTCAAAAAATGGATTCAAATATTGAAATGTTCGTTTAAGTTAAAAGAGGAATATTTTGAAGGTAACTAGGCAAAATGCATTCAAATTTTAATAAGCATTTCTGAGGAAACAGGCCATTTGCAAAGTCGGAACACTCCTAGTATGTCATCGTGTGGTTGTTTCAGCCAAATTATGAGGAGAAGGCAACATGGCAGAGATTGGGTAGTGGATAGTTAATTGTCAGACGTATATTACACTCAATTAGTACAGAATATAAGTATTATAAACTGTATTAGTCTGATTTAGGGCAAAGCCCCAACCTTTTTCATGAATATGTCTACCCAATATATGTGTTGCAATGCTATCTGATGATGAAATTCTTAGTTTCTTGGCAATTTTTTTTTGGGGAGGGGGGGGGGGGGCAGGGAGGGATGCCCCCTTCTGGACACTGCTGTTATTTTAAAATTTACACCTGTACGTATTTAGGGTGTAGTCGCTCTAGTGTGACACAGTTTCATTTGTTGTAACCAGAGGGCAGGGAGAACATACACGTGTGTGCACTAAAACATGTGACATATGTTGTTTTAAATTTATAGGACTGCCAGAGCGAAACCTACATGCAATATTAATGTGCTACGTGTCAGACGTGTGGATGAGGACGGCCGGTCAATATTGTCCTGGCTGGACACGTTGAACATACAGTACAGTAACTGTATATGTACTCGAAGAATTAAAAACACGCAGAATTGGTCAGTTCTCATCGCTTACATGTAATGTGGAAGAAGTGAACTTTATTTGGATACTTCTCTTTTAGCCTGGACTTGTTAAAAACAAATAGTAGAATAATCTTGACATAAATGTTACAAACAAGGTATGCAATGATAAGATTAGGAATGTCCTTGCCTATTCACTTGTACTAAATGTTAAAGAAATAACTGTTTGACTTTCCCGGCATCGTCGGAAACCAACGGAAAATGCATATACAAGCGTTAGAGAAGTGTACCGTGGGTCTCCGATCATACCAGCTTAGAGAAGTGTACCGTGGGTTTCCGACACATACAAGTGTTAGAGAAGTGTACCGTGGGTTTCAGACACATACAAGCGTTAGAGAGGTGTACCGTGGGTTTCCAACACATACAAGCGTTAGAGAAGTGTACCATGGGTTTCCGACACATACAAGCTTAAGAGAAGTGTACCGTGGGTTTCCGACACATACAAGCGTTAGAAAAGTGTACCGTGGGTTTCCGACACATACAAGCGTTAGAGAAGTGAACCGTGGGTTTCCGACACATACAAGCGTTAGAGAAGTGTACCGTGGGTTTCCGACCATACAAGCGTTTGAGAAGTGTACCGTGGGTTTCCGACACATACAAGCGTTAGAGAAGTGTATCGTGGGTTCCCGACACATACAAGCTTAAGAGAAGTGTACCGTGGGATTCCGACACATACAAGCGTTAGAGAAGTGTACCGTGGGATTCAGACACATACAAGCGTTAGAGAGGTGTACCGTGGGTTTCCGACACATACAAGCGTTAGAGAAGTGTACCATGGGTTTCCGACACATACAAGCGTTAGAGAGGTGTACCTCGGGTTTCCAACACATACAAGCGTTAGAGAAGTGTACCATGGGTTTCCGACACATACAAGCTTAAGAGAAGTGTACCGTGGGTTTCCGACACATACAAGCGTTAGAGAGGTGTACCGTGGGTTTCCAACACATACAAGCGTTAGAGAAGTGTACCATGGGTTTCCGACACATACAAGCTTAAGAGAAGTGTACCGTGGGTTTCCGAAACATACAAGCGTTAGAAAAGTGTACCGTGGGTTTCCGACACATACAAGCGTTAGAGAAGTGAACCGTGGGTTTCCGACACATACAAGCGTTAGAGAAGTGTACCGTGGGTTTCCGACCATACAAGCGTTTGAGAAGTGTACCGTGGGTTTCCGACACATACAAGCGTTAGAGAAGTGTATCGTGGGTTCCCGACACATACAAGCTTAAGAGAAGTGTACCGTGGGATTCCGACACATACAAGCGTTAGAGAAGTGTACCGTGGGATTCAGACACATACAAGCGTTAGAGAGGTGTACCGTGGGTTTCCGACACATACAAGCGTTAGAGAAGTGTACCATGGGTTTCCGACACATACAAGCTTAAGAGAAGTGTACCGTGGGTTTCCGACACATACAAGCGTCAGAGAAGTGTACCGTGGGTTTCCGACACATACAAGCGTTAGAGAAGTGTACCGGGGGTTTCCGACACATACAAGCGTTAGAGAAGTGTACCATGGGTTTCCGACACATACAAGCTTAAGAGAAGTGTACCGTGGGTTTCCGACACATACAAGCGTTAGAGAAGTGTACCGTGGGTTTCCGACACATACAAGCTTAAGAGAAGTGTACCGTGGGTTTCCGACCATGCAAGCGTTAGAGAAGTGTACCGTGGGTTTTTGATCATACAAGCGTTAGAGAAGTGTACCGTGGGTTTCCGATCATACAAGCGTTAGAGAAGTGTACCGTGGGTTTCCGATCATACAAGCGTTAGAGAAGTGTACCGTGGGTTTCCGATCATACCAGCGTTAGAGAAGTGTACCGTGGGTTTCCGACACATACAAGCGTTAGAGAAGTGTACCGTGGGTTTCAGATCATACCAGCGTTAGAGAAGTGTACAGTGGGTTTCCGACACATACAAGCTTAAGAGAAGTGTACCGTGGGATTCAGACACATACAAGCGTTAGAGAAGTGTACCGTGGGATTTAGACACATACAAGCGTTAAAGAAGTGTACCGGGGGTTTCCGACACATACAAGCGTTAGAGAAGTGTATCGTGGGTTCCCGACACATACAAGCGTTAGAGAAGTGTACCGTGGGATTCAGACACATACAAGCGTTAGAGAAGTGTACCGTGGGTTTCCGACACATACAAGCGTTAGAGAAGTGTACCGTGGGTTTCCGACACATACAAGCGTTAGAGAAGTGTATCGTGGGTTCCCGACACATACAAGCTTAAGAGAAGTGTACCGTGGGATTCAGACACATACAAGCGTTAGAGAAGTGTACCGTGGGGTTCAGACACATACAAGCGTTAGAGAAGTGAACCATGGGTTTCCGACCATACAAGCGTTTGAGAAGTGTACCGTGGGTTTCCGACACATACAAGCGTTAGAGAAGTGTACCGTGGGATTCAGACACATACAAGCGTTAGAGAAGTGTACCGTGGGATTCAGACACATACCAGCGTTAGAGAAGTGTACCGTGGGTTTCCGACACATACAAGCTTAAGAGAAGTGTACCGTGGGTTTCCGACACATACAAGCTTAAGAGAAGTGTACCGTGGGATTAAGACACATACAAGCGTTAGAGAAGTGTACCGTGGGATTTAGACACATACAAGCGTTAGAGAAGTGTACCGTGGGTTTCCGATCATACCAGCGTTAGAGAAGTGTACCGTGGGTTCCCGACACATACAAGCGTTAGAGAAGTGTACCGTGGGATTCAGACACATACAAGCGTTAGAGAAGTGTACCGTGGGTTTCCGACACATACAAGCGTTAGAGAAGTGTACCGTGCGTTTCCGACACATACAAGCGTTAGAGAAGTGTATCGTGGGTTCCCGACACATACAAGCTTAAGAGAAGTGTACCGTGGGATTCAGACACATACAAGCGTTAGAGAAGTGTACCGTGGGGTTCAGACACATACAAGCGTTAGAGAAGTGAACCGTGGGTTTCCGACCATACAAGCGTTAGAGAAGTGTACCGTGGGTTTCCGACACATACAAGCGTTAGAGAAGTGTACCGTGGGTTTCCGACACATACAAGTGTTAGAGAAGTGTACCGTGGGTTTCCGACGATAGTTTCCCGGGTGTATCTTTGTTGTGACGTTGGAAGTAAGATACATATAATTCTAAGGTAAAGATTTCTAGAATGGATGGAAGTAACCGCCATCGGATTTGGAACACAGTGACACAAATTATTATGTTTTGGGATTTGATTTGATTCTTCTGATTAGACTAAAGTATGTAGAATTGACGAACCAATCAGGCAATCACAGAAACAAGTGTTACTATGAGGAGACGCTGTCTATTTTGGCGTTGTTTTGAGATGGTAACTGTGTTATTATATAGATGTTATCCATCTATGACAGATGTACTTGTGCTCAGCTTGAAAATATCACCTCACAACCAGACTAAAATAGACAACTATTCCTTAAATACTGGCGTTTACAAATATCTGGTAACAGTTAATACTACGATAGACCAAATCTATCTAATTAAATCTCATAGGAGCCAAGGTGTTTTCAAAAAGCGACGTAATTACATTTTATACAAAAATATATTTCACTCTTGCGTTATCTTGTGTATCAGCTGCCGTTAGTACATTAATATATACCGAATAAGAAACTATTCTACACAACAGGTCAAAAGGTGATAAATTATATGGTCTAAAAGGATGTCATGGAGTTTCCTTGATCAAAATCAAAATTAAGTCAATTTTTAATTTTATTTCAAAATGGAGATAATAAAAAGTTATACCATTTCCGAAATTGATACTAAATAACTTCTAATTAGAAGAATGAATATTTAGTCGTTAATTTAAATTAACACTAATTATCCGGTCCCTGTGGTCCAGATAACATATGTAAATAAGTTGGAAAATATTTCTGCCATATCGCCTTTTCGCGTAATTTTTTACGCGAAAAGGCGAAAAGGCGAGAAAATGAACACGAAAAGGCGGGTTTTCGCCTTAAAATTTACGCGAAAACCCGCCGAACGGCGGATTGTTGCCTTCTTTAGTACGCGAAATCCCGCCGTTCGGCGGGTTTTCGCGAAATGAAAAAGGCGACAACCCGCCGGGTTTTCGCGTACTGAAGAAGGCGACAACCCGCCGTTTGGCGGGTTTTCGCGTAGTGAAGAAGGCGGAAACCCGCCATTCTTTTATAATATTATAAGCTACACGAAAAGGCGAGAAAAATAACACGAAAAGGGGAGATTTTTTCAAGAACAAACGGCGCCTTTTCGTGTTCATTTTTTTTGCCTTTTCGCCTTTCCGAGTAAAATTTACGAGGCGAAAACCCGGGTTTTTGCGTAAAAATTACGCGAAAAGGCGAGATGGCAGAAATCAGCCACCATAGCTAAGACTACAGGAAGAGTGAAACTCTATTTTTGTAATAATTTTGGTTCAAACAATACCATCCGTACTTGCCAATTATTTCCGACAGCATATTTAGTAATCATTATACAATACACAATGTCGTAGTGAAGTAATTCCTTTCCAGTCCTTTAAAACTATAATATCGATCTTTCATTTCACTTTAATCGCTGAACATGAAAGCTGATTATCGGCTTTATATTCGCACAAACTCACATGGTAGTTTTCGAAGCGTGACCAATTACTTTTCATCAAGATATTCGATAAATATTATGTGTTTACATGGGCTCGGAAACATACATCGCCACCTGACACTTTATCCCTGTCTCTGTACCAAGATGACATGAGCTGGGAAACATAAGCCGCCACCAGACACTTTATCCATGTCTCCGTATCAAAATGACGTACCACACACACACACACACATGATACAGTTTGCTGATAAAATTAATTAAACTGCATCAAATAGCCATTTCGTTCTTCTGTGACTCGTCTTTGATTCTAGAAGCAGAAGGTTTAGTCAGGTGCGTAAAACCCATTTAGCTTATAAATGTAGGAGAAAAATTAAATTAGTACTGTATAATTTCAAATCATGTACTACGAAAGTGTGTATATATAACGAACAGTGTTAAAACTCCAATGATATAACTGTAGCTATGGAGGCTCTAGCAATCATCGGGGACTAAACAATCCACCAGCAGAGTCTACCACCTCCTATCTTGAAAGATGACGTAACACACACACACACACACACACACACTTGCTGCGCCTTTTAAATTTTGTTATATAATACAGTTTACCGAAAAAATGAATCGAACTGCATCATCCAGCTGGTTCGTCCTTCCGTGACTCGTCAGTGATGCTTGGGGCCAAAAGGTGTAATCGAAATTTTAGGTTTTTGCTGAAAGGATATTCTGCTTAAACTTTCAATGTGTGCTATAGCATGGTTCAGTGGCGTACACCTGTAAACGTTCCAAACAAAGAAGGAGCCGTGACGTCCATATCGAATGGATACAAAAATATGAAGCAGAAAAGGGGTCCCATGAAATACCTGAAGTTTGAGACCTTGACCTTTGGAGGACAGAAGTAAACGAAGTACAAGACACACCTTCTAATAGTGGTTAACGCTCATGCAAAGTTTTATTCCTTGACTTTGACTTGTGTTTAAAGTTATAGAATGGAAACGATGCGTTTCAGACGGATGCACGGACGCACAGACATACGGACAAAGCGGTCATTGTTGGGTGTCCGCCAAATGTGGCGGGGCCCTGATTAGAAACAAAGCATACACAACATGTATTTTCACTTTGTTTGGGGGAAATAATAATGATAATTATGCGACAATTCAAAACAAGTCAGTCTGGAGTGTTAAAGCTATGCAATGTAAATAGTTATGTATTTGAACATGTGCAGGCCTTCATCAAATCCAGCAAAAGATTTCAAACATGCAATTTATGTCTATCTTCATATCACCATTTGCATATGTAAAATTGACTTATTTCACCTGTTGAATTCGTAATTGTCTACAGTGTATGTCATCACTTGTGTAAAATGTTTTGTTGATAAAAGATTGCTTCATAAGTTACCATTACTTGTGCCAAATCATCTGTACCTATTTTGGACAATAAATATGTTTAAAAGACAATACATAACTTCTGTTCCGACCTTTCCTCGGTGAAGCCAGTCTTACTAAACTGACCGATTTATACGCGTTGCTTAACTTGTTTTCCTATTTACAAACGTTCTGTTAACTTTACCCGTACTATACTAGGTACGATGAACTGTACATTAAAGCTTCAGCCAGTATTGTGATAAAAACAATCTTTTAAATGATTAATACACGAATGAAACCTCATCTCTGTCCCAATATTGCGATTTCACACATACAAGGCACTTGATGGAACAGCTCCCCAGTACATACGGGAGCTAGTTACCCTGTATCAGCCGTCACGATCACTGAGGTCGAAGACAGAATCATTGTTGTGTGTCCCAAAATCTCGTACTGTGACCTATGGAAACCGGTGTTTTGGGAAAGTTTCGGCCACGTTGTGGAATAGATTACCATCCGCTATCCGGAAAACAAATACTCTGGCCAAATTCAAGAAACTTCTGAAGACGTACCTTTTCACGTCTGCATATTAGGGACAACTTAGACGTCATGTATATACTGACATTTGTTTATCTACAGTAGATGTAGTTCGTATTTATATGCAATTTTTTATATTATCACATTAGCTTAGATTGTAATAACTTCTTTATTTATGCAGTGTAAGTATCAAATTATTATCTACATGTTGTAAAGCGCTTTAGAGTAATTTTACAAATTATATAGAGCGCTATATAAATGTTGTATATTATTATTATTATTATTATTATTTCATGATACCTTACGTTTTGGCGAGAAAGATGTGTGTATTATTGTCGCGTTGTGACAATGTCAAACGTTACAATTAATGTGTATTATTGTCGCGTTGTGACAATTTCAAACGTTACAATTAGTGTGTATTATTGTCGCGTTGTGACAATGTCACACGTTACAATTAATGTGTATTATTTTCGCGTTGTGACGAGAAAAGTTAAATGTGTTTTATTGTCGAATCGTGACGAGATCGAACGTTACATTTAATGCGTAATAATTTTGTCTCGTTGAAATGATGTTTATACGTTTATTGTGTATTACTGTCGCATGGGGCGAGATCGAACGTCAATGAGTATTTTTGTTGCGTTATGACGATACCGAACGTTACGTCTCATTTGTATTGCTATTACATTATGTACCACGTCGAACGTTACATTTAATGTGTATCATTGTCGCGTTGTGACTATCATTTTCGCGTTTTGACAATCATTTTCGCGTTGTGAGATATAAAAACTACGTTACTGTTGTACGTGTTGTGACGAGAAAGATTGTATATTGTTGTCGCGTTGTGACGAGAAAGATTGTGTATTGTTGTCGCGTTGTGACGAGAAAGATTGTGTATTGTTGTCGCGTTGTGACGAGAAAGATTGTGTATTGTTGTCGCGTTGTGACGAGAAAGATTGTGTATTGTTGTCGCGTTGAGACGAGAAAGATTGTGTATTGTTGTCGCGTTGAGACGACATAAAACGATACTGTACATTTAAACAGGTAATTTAGTGAATCCGCGTTTTTTAGAAATTAATTAGAATGAAAACTACCTTTATATATATTCGTACTTGATACGTAGATACCGTTTAGCCGATGTCCGATATGGTCAGTTTAATTTTTGGGAAAGCCCGTTCCAAATATAGCGCCATTAAAATATAGCACGAAATAACCGCGCCACCTCGCGACCACATGTATGTGTGTTGTAAACAATTGGACGGGGGACAAAAGAATTTTGATTTCACACGTACTAATTTCAAGGTATGTTAAATTAACGAAATACGTTGTCAACATTTATGACATATTATGATTATTATTATTAGATCCCACGAAAAATTGTTTTGGTATACTTCAAACTAATCAAAAGCAGATATTATTGAAATCTCGCACACACAAGGGCCCTCTGAAGGGAAATTTGTTAACCTGAACACACGCATGCTCCGTGGGGTCAGAGTGCTCAGAGATGTTTGTAAACATATGTCTCATTTGCATAGGTTGGACGATTCAGGATTTCTCTATTATTAATTCAAAAACGCATGGAAAACTTCAAGCTTTGTCAAAATATCGGTATGAATAGTTCACAAGGATTACTGAACTACAATTTTATAAAATATTTGGTGATATTATAAAAAAGTAAACAAACTTCGCTTAATTGCCCCTTTAATGTGTATTAATATACTGCTGTCGCGCGAGGACGAGGTCGAGCGTTACTTTAACTACTTCTGTCCCGCGAGGACGAGGTCGAACGTTATTTTTAACTACTTCTGTCCCGCGAGGACGAGGTCGAACGTTACTTTTAACTACTTCTGTCCCGCGAGGACGAGGTCGCTACTCTTGTCGCGCGAGGACGAGGTCGAACGATACTTTTAATTTCTTTTGTCCCGCGAGGACGTGGTCGAACGTTACTTTTAACTACTTCTGTCCCGCGAGGACGAGGTCGAACGTTACTTTTAATTTCTTCTGTCGCGCGAGGACGAGGTCGAACGTTACTTTTAACTACTTCTGTCCCGCGAGGACGTGGTCGAACGTTACTTTTAACTACTTCTGTCCCGCGAGGACGAGGTCGAACGTTACTTTTAATTTCTTCTGTCGTGCGAGGACGAGGTCGAGAGTTACTTTTAACTACTTCTGTCGCGCAAGGTCGAGGCCGAACGTTATTTTTAACTACTTCTGTCCCGCGAGGATGAGGTCGAACGTTACCATGTCAATTTATGGTAATGTATTTATTGACGTTATACCTGTAAAGTCACTTTCATGTTATTGTGGGAAAACAATTAGCTTAGTAAGTGTCTTAAGAAAATAGCTTAGTGTGTGTGTTTGTGTGTGTGTGTGTGAGGGGGTGGGGGGTTGTTACTCATTCATAGGTACAAATCAAAATAGTTGTTACATATTGAAGATTGAGCAGGTGGAATGTAAATAGTTTTCTTATTGCTTGTTAAAGGCGTAAGTAGAACACTTTATCATTGCGCAATATCAGATTATTTACATAATTAAATAAATTTTATAGTGCGTAGCCGTGTGTATAGTTACAGTAATGTTGAACGTATCACGGATATACACGTTTCTTATGATGCCGATAATCATGTCAATTTGAAGGCTGAAAGTAGTTTAGATCTTATCTTCTGTTCAGTTCAATCAACACCTTCCAGTAGGTATTGGACACGCTAAGGTACTCCTCACTAGATGAACTCTAATGACCTTTACTCTCAGTCATTGAACCCCAAAAACATACCCACTTATTTAATAATGATCTAGATTTCAGTACATGTACTTACAAGCATTCCCCAGCGCGTAAACATTCACATGAATCATAATGCTTACCATTCAAGCAATTGACGAAATTAAAATGCTATGTAAAATTTAGTACAAAAATAGGTACATTTAGTTCAAGTTTGACGCCGAATCACATGACTGGAGACGACCATGCTTGCAAAACATCAAGTACCGCATGCCTTTTAAAATTTCAAACTGGCTTTGACGATGATGAAAACGCACGTTACCGTTACATACAAACCGTCAGGAGGGCCCTATTATCAATTATGTAACTGTATTCAGTATCAGCATAAAAACTGCAATTATCTTTGCTTTAATGTAACCGATGTCGCAATTAAATGGACCAATTAAAAATAAATAGAAATCGGCAAAACGAATTTGAATATTGGAAGCCCGCAGCTACATATAAGTACATCTTATGTAGTCTTAAAGACTACAAACAACATTTTTTGTAAACATTTTCTTCAGGTTGGAAAGTATGATTTATGTAAAGATTATTTTGAAGTAAGGGGGAAAACAAGAAAAGACAAATTAAGGATAAGAACCAAAGGTCAAGTGGTCATTCCGTATATCAAAGGCATATCCGAAATCATTTAGAGGATATATCCAAGTCATGGCAAAGCAACAGCAATGAAGCCCCACAAAACATCCTTGTACATCATAAGGATAAAACACAAAAAGAAAACGTTGTAGAATGCGTGTACAAGATCGGATGCCAAACTGCAACGCATCATAATATTATATTGGAGAGAAGGGAAGACATGTTGGTGTTCGTCTTGGTGAACACAAGAAAGATACTGACACACAAGAAGGCAAGATATTCACCAGATCAGAAAAGAAGCAGGCAGAGTCCCAGATAAACAAATCGGCAATAACAGGCCATACCATACAGAGCAATCATGTGATTTACTAGGAAAACTCTCTAAAAGTGTTGGGCAGAGATAGAGCAATCTGCTGAGGCGGCATATCAAAGAAACCATCTAAATCGAGTTAGTGGGCTCACAGACTCTCGCAAATCTATGACCAAGTAATAAACAAAGCGTAGATGAAGTTAGGCATTCGGTACAATAATTTTACTATTGTACATACGTCTAACAGGCTAGACGAATTGACCGATTTTTCATTTACTAACTCGAACAAACTTTACACTTGTTGTATGAATACGCTTTGCGGGTCATAAGTCTGGCAGGGTACATATCGTACTAGTCATCGAAACGTCACATAAAACATATTCTGGTTTTGTAAAACAATATTTTTCATAAATATAAACAACATCGATGTCAACAACTATATGCTTGAACATTTATTTGTATTAAGAGATACTTGTTAAATTCACTAGTTACTTATCAGTTGATACGGTTTCAATGTTCCATGGGCTAGTGGCCATTGTTGACAATGGCAATGCTAAGTCTATCGGCTTTGTCATTATACAGTATATAATACTTGTATCAATAACAATAGGTTAATTGACAAGCTTGTCTTGATGTAAATAACAGCTTGTCTTGATGTAAATTAACAGCGTGTCTTGATGTAGATTAACAGCTTGTCTTGATGTAGATTAACAGATTGTCTTAATGTAAATTGACAGCTCTTCGTGATGTAAATTGACAGCTTGTCTGGATGTTAATTAACAGCTTGTCTGGATGTAAAGTAACAGCTTGTCTTGATGTAAATTGACAACTTGTCTTGATGCTAATTAACAGCTTGTCTTGATGTAAAGTAACAGCTTGTCTTGATGTAAATTGACAACTTGTCTTGATGTAAATTGACAGCTTGTCTTGATATAAATCAACAGCTTGTCTTGATGTAAAATGACAGCTTGTCTTGATATAAATCAACAGCTTGTCTTGATGTAAATTGACAGCTTGTCTTGTTGTTATTCAACAGCTTGTCTTGATGTAAATCAACAGCTTGTCTTGATATAAATCAACAGCTTGTCTTGATGTAGATTGACAGCTTGTCTTGATGTAAATTAACAGCTTTTCTTGGTGTAAAAATACGTAATCCTCCATTACCTCAGCCATTCAATAGTGAGAACGTACAAGTAAAGCCCCAGATACAGCTGATCGTTCTAAGTAGGCTTAGATGCAACAAGCTTTCCACTTATCGATGCATATAACAACAAGGAGATAGATACAGACGTAGACATGAAAACATTCGCGGGAGACTGGACTCAGAGAAACCCAACATTCTATTCACTATATAACACATTAACAAGGAGGAAGATCACAAAAGGAACAGCGGTAGAACCACCGATATTAGTAATGAGATTCACTACTAGTCTGTCGAATTTAGTGAATTAGGATGGGATATAAACTTTGGTATAGTTTATTTTGTTTTACGTCTTATTAACAGTCAGGGTCATAATGGGATCTATGTACAACGTATATACAACGTGCGTGAGCTTACTTCAAAAACGTAACACGAGAATTTCGATTTCATAACATGCTTTTGTGTAACTAAACCTCTGTGAAAGGTTACATAGCCTAATGTTATTTATATGTGTGTAAACCTGTATAATATGTTTCAGTCAGGTTGTAAATATTGTACATGTTCATGAATCATGCATGTGATATTAGATTTAAATAAATTCTTTTAATCTTTTGTTGCGGAAATGCACCTAATCACCAAGGCAGTGGTCAAAGATGCAATACAACGGCGATCCTACTATCTTAAGGCGACAGTAGCCCAAATTCTGACATCAGATTTTGACAAAACGTCTAATCCTCCCGACACCATAGGCCGACAGGAAATGACTAACCGATAATCGCACGCAGTCCGGAAATCTATGAACGAGAATAGTATCTTTCGTTTTTGGTCCGGATCAGTATGGGTTTTTGCTTTGTCACCCTATGGACCTACCATAATGGCACCCGGTCGCTCAAGTTGGAACTCTTCTAATGGAATTCAGAATCTGTGGATGATTATAAGAACGGGTTTGTACGTGTTGTGTAATAGTCGATTTTTTTTGTCAGCACCTTGAAACTCTCCGATATCAAAAACGGTGTCGATTTTCACGTCGCTATATGGCCCCACAGCAGGCATGGTTTTAGGGCCAAAGGAAATTCGGGCTTAGTTGACAAAGAATATCAGGCATATGGAAAAAAGGCCTGTAATTAAGACACCGTTCTCATGCTGAAGCATGAAGTTTGTGTTCAAAATATGAAACAGAAAAAAGGGTAAACTTAGAACACGTCATCTGGCTTTCATGGCTTCGATTAGTTTACCCCATCCCTGAAAAAATATCAAGTTTCTATATTGTATCCTCTGAACAAGCATGAATTCCCCGGAAGTGGATGTGTCGCCACTGTGGCCAAGAGTAGATCGATTATAATGAGAAAGAACACTATTTAATTCAGAATTCAGTTTTTATATAAACAAGAATCATTGAGCCACAAAGTAACTTAAGTTATCTTACAAAAAACATTTTTGTTCATTATATTTATAGCTACAGTGACCTTGAACCTTAGTTCCTTGTATAAGCCAAATAGAACTAAGTTATCGCACGAAAATTGTTTTTTCGTAAGACGCAACCGACGACGCCGACAAAGTGATCACTATTTCATGTCGCCTTTTTCAGGCGACTCAAAAACGGACTTAAACACAGAGTTTGGCCGAGTAGATTATAATGAACCCTGACCTTGGAAAATAGTACATTTTAGATGGACAAACCGCATATGCAATTCAACCTAAAAATTCGAACTACTTTATCATTGTAATTCCCTATATTGAGAACCAACACTAAGAGACCACTGGGCCAAGCAGCGGAAGGCGTAGGGAAGATAGGACAGGATATGACTGGGAAATTTATCTCACGTCGATCGGCTTCCTCCTCGTCTGATAGGTACATGTAGGCATCTATAGGAGGGGGACAGGGTAACAAACAATTAACAAGGTCGAGACAAAAATATACGTTTCTTGTAACATCTTGTAACATGTTAGACCAATAACGTAAGCAAAGGTAACATTTTCATCTTGATGAATAATTTTATATGGTTTTATAGGAGTGATTTTGTCTTCAACACGGGTTCTTTGACACGAAAGCCTTAAACAGTTTAGGATTGGCACAAACATTAGAGCACGTAAAGATACCATTGACACCAAATATGATTTGTTTGGCTTCGTCGTGATTCGCGAGTCATTCGAGGACAAACAGATAGGGGATGCGTGGATAACGACAAGCTGTGAAAGACGGATGAGCTGACAAATACAGCCAGTTTACTCCATTTCTCCCTTATAGTTCACTCCAGGCGCCCCCATATTTCAGTGAATTTATGAGGTACAAAGTGAACCAATTAAAACTTGAAACTGTGACCACTGTCGCCAAGTCACTAAACCTTGGGATAATGCTGTGTAATTCTATTTAAAGCTCAGTGCGTAGCTAAGCTCCAAGTTGGGTCGTTGTTAGACATAACAATGTATAGGATATATATGTTGTAACACTTGTAATGGTATGTAGATATAGATCAAAATCTATCATGGTCGGAAGTCGGAAAGCAGAGTTGTTTTTTGTTTATGATATACATATATGTAGGTATTTTAAGCATTCAATAAAGTAGGCAGGTGACATCTAGTCAGACACAAGACGTGTTTGATAAATGGAAGTATCTTTTTAACTTACCAATGTGTAACCATTTTCATATACAGATTTTGGCGAAACCAAAAAGGAGGGGTTTAATCAATTGACCCATCGCGATACCCCCAGCTTTTATGAATTGTCTTAGTAAGGCAAATGTATAGTCTGTATCAATTATATAACATCCTTAAAAAGTTGATTTTGGTTTATTACGTCCTATCAACCGCAACGGTCATTTAAGGACATGCCAGGGTTCACCTGTGGACGAAAACCGGAGTACCCTGAGAAAACCAACCGACCTACGGTCAGTACATATACCTGGCAACAGTCCCACGTGGGATTCGAACTCCCAACCCAAAGGTGGAGGGCTAGTGGTAGGATATCCGAACACCTTAATCACTCGGCCACCGCGGCCCCCTAAAAATGTTGAATCCATCGGGGAAAATGTTTCACTGTATCAGGACTCTGTGTTTTCCCGGGTACAAGTACCATATATTCAACATTGAAATAAATCAATTTGACTTCTGTAATGCCTTTGAAATACGATCATTGATTAAACGAGTAAACAACATAAGGTATGCACAATTAAAAACACGATAAACTGTAGGTGGCTATAGTGAGTTCCGAATAAGAACAGCCACTGAACCTGTTAATGTGGTGTGTGCACTCAATACCTACGTGTAGAATGCCCTGTTTGCACCACAACACTTCAAACACTGCTATATTTGGTTCACTTCAAATAAATAATTAAATAAATAAATAACTTAAATATTTGTAAATTACGTCACTGTAAATAGTTTCTGCTGTGTAGCGTTTTCTCTCACCCCACGATACCTACACAGTACAGCAGCACTAAGACTACACTAGTACTGGTGATGTAGTGTAAATTAATTACTAACCTAAAAACATCAGATATAAATTGGCACTGTCGTTACGTTAACCACATCCTATTATAAAACACATGACTATTCTGTACTTCACGCCGACTAGATTTAAATTATGAAACGAGATACCTGTCGTTACAGTTTCTGGCATCTGTTGTTATTTTATGAATGTAAAATGTCAATAATAAATATGTACGTCCGAGCGAATGGTTGTATAACGGGAAATCGCTGACCATTAGGCCTATACTTACCTCACTGTTTAGTCGTATATATCGTTGTCTGTCCCGATTTAAACACGAGTCCTTCACAGAATGTTTATCTTGTAAACGGGAATGTTGTAGTCTCTGAACCGGGAAATCTTTACGTAAGACTAACATAAAGGTACACACGAGGTGTGTATCACATGTACACTACGCCGAGGTTAGCATGACATCGGTTATATATAGTACACACGGAACGATTTTTGCCTCGACACCGGTACACACGTGTGTAGGTGTTTAAAAGAGTTAAGGGGAGGTGACTCGCATATAATTCGGTACATTTGTACCAAGGACAGGTAAATTAAAACATATCTTAGATCAAAATTTATCTGCTTTCACTTGTGAAACCGTTTTGAAATGTTCTAAAATTATCAACTGAAACAATTTTGAGTCGTATTATGTAATTTGTCTTTGCAGCTGTCGGCTTATTCACTTCTTTTTCGACGGAACAATGACAGTTCAGTGCTACATGTTTATATTAATTACCTGTACATACAATTCATTTACCTGTGTCACCTGCACATAATTAATTACATGTTGTCTTTTGAATGCATATGATTTATTGAAATGAAGTTATATAATTGTTTTCTCTTTATTTCTAATTTGTTTTCACTTTTCTAAAACAGACCAGCTTTTACACACGAGTTGGCCAGAGATAAGACGAAAGACGGAGGTAAAATATACAGCAAACATTTTGGGGAGTGTACAAAATCAACATACTTTATTTCAAGAATAAAATTTACTACATGTTAACAACTTTGCAATCATAATAATTGGGATTATTTTATTATATGGAAAAATACAAAATAAACACAATGATTTAAGTTTGATAAGGACTATCCACAAACAGCTATGCTAGAGACATTATTCAAATCAGACGAAAGCGGAAAAATCCAGTCTGAAAGATTAATCGCCGGAAATAAAAACCAGGTTTCATCAACGTTCCTTACCTTAAACATCTCCATAGGAAAGCTTAAAAGAAAGTAAGGGGGTGTTAAGTAAATTAAATTAACTTTCCTTAAATTCTATAATGCTTTCATATAGATATGTTTAAGTTAAGGAATTTCTTTAAGTTAATTAAAGGTACGCTGATGACTCCATGACCAGGGAGAAGAACATATTCAGTCACAAGGAAAAATGATGTCCATGCATAAAGTAGTGGAGGGACTAATACCAGCCACCCTCCCCATTAACTTGCATTGCTCTGACTTACATCATCGGTCAGCAATTAGAACAAGTTCGTACGAACAGTTAGTATGTATACAGGCCCAGATAGGGGAGGCAGGCCAACATCAAATATTCAATGTGACCTTATTACTATTCTTGAAAATTTTTCAACTTCATTGTTAACATGATTTATCAGCGTACAGTCAACTATGCTTGTATATATTAAGTTATATACTTAAACACATTGAAATAAGAATTGTACTTGTTGCTATTTATGTGAACACTTTAAACTTTGGATTTAAAATGACAAAGAGTTCAAGAAGAATGGAAATATTATATACGCTGTTTATAGTAGGGAACACAACTATTTGGTGAATCGTTTATGGATGTACATGTATGTCTATAGATTTCCGTGTTACACTTTTGTATATTACGGAAATGACAATACTCGAACTTGCAAATACCATTTGTATATATCATATTAGTAAACATTTGCGAAGCGACCATAATGATATACATCCTAATTTTCTGTGGAGTTTCACGCTAAATACATAAATACTACTTGCATAGATATGTAATCCAACAATTAAAATCACACCCCTGGTACATTGTACGTAGACATACATGTACTATATAATGACGAAATATTTACGAAATGTTCATTTCCCCATCTCTTCTTCAAATCGGCTTTTGTTTAATAAATAAACAACCCACTAATGATAAATGATTAGCTTCTAATTAATTACAGATTTTCATAGATATCTTTTTTTTTAATTTTTGAGTATGATATATATTTAATTTAGGTATCGTTTTGAACATCAATGATATGTTTATGGTATGTAGTTTGTAACCATGTGACCACGAGATAACTAGTGGCCGTTAACTGAACCTTTGGTAACGCTATATTTAGCACGTTTTTGTATTCAGAACACATGTACATCTGAGGACAACAAACTTTATCTATTATCTATTTCGTCAGTTCCAGTCTTATGATTTATAATTTTGATAGACGTGTAACACACTATCAGATATAAGTAAAGCCTACTCTCCGTCAACAGTCTTGTCAATTTTTGTAAATACATACTTTAGCTTTTTGTTTTTACTGTGAGGCCATGTCGTTATAAGAGGCTGTATGTTTATACTATGTTACTAAATTTAAACTGAGTCACTATGGTCATACTGTGTTACTATATACCGTGTCACTATGTTTAAACAGTGTTTCTATATAAACTGTATATATTTTTATACTATGTTACGCTAGTTAAATTATATCCATAAGTTTATACTTTATAAACTGTGTATATGTTTATACTTTGCTTCTATATTTAAATTATATCCATATGTTTATACTTTGTAACTATATTTAAACTGTGTATATTTTTATCCTTTGCTACTATATTTAAATTATATCCATATGTTTATACTTTGTAACTTTATTTAAACTGTGTATATGTTTATACTATGTTACCATATCAAAATTATATCCATATGTTTATACTTTGTAACTATATTTAAACTGTGTATATTTTTATACTTTGCTATTATATTTAAATTATATCCATATGTTTATACTTTGTAACTTTATTTAAACTGTGTATATGTTTATACTTTGTTACCATATCAAAATTATATCCATATGTTTATATTTTGTAACTATATTTATACCGAGTCGCTATATTTACACAGCGCTACTTAATTCATATTTTGTTCCTATATCTATGTTGTGTAACGTTACTATACATTGTATTTTTACCGAGTCACTATGTTAACAATGAGGGTGTACTGTAACTACCGGTGTTAAAATATAAAATATCAACTTTAACCCATTTTTTATAACTCGAACAAATACATATATGGAACATAAGTATGACACACTCCCAGTAACCAACCATAAACACACATGGTAAACAAAACGAGTTCCAGCCCAATCCCACGTTTTGTGAGTGTATATAAGGATTGAATGATATTTTTCATGTAGTCATGATTGTATAGACGCAAAGGATATACAGTGTATATAGACAGACTACCAACGAGGGGCTTCATGGTAAATATTCTCGATGAAACCGACCGGGACTTTATGGCATATATGAACGCAACTGACTTTTGCTTAATCCGTATACAGTGTATTTACATTCTGATTTAAAATGATCAGCGGCTGAAAAACCAAACATTCCCTTAGATGTGTGGCATTGAAAAGACTATCGACAGTTCAAACAAAATGCCCTGAATAGCTCAGTGTCATTTTAATGTTTGTTTTTAACGATCGATGACCCCAACTATCTATGGTAGTGAGAAACGTTAAAACGACTCTGATCCTTAAACCTTTTGTGACTGACACGGTATACTTTAAAACACTTCATTAGTTTAACACCAATCTATAATCTCCAATGATATCAGTCTCTGATGAATCAAATAAAAACAAAACAGTCGGAACGTATCGAGACAGAAACTGAAGATGGTTGTACTTAGGCCTCATTTACTGGGGGCGGTCCGTGTTATTGTGAACCCGGTGTCTATATCTGTATTGATGATGTATATGATATTGAAAAAATCAACACCGCTTAAAAAGTACACTTAACTGTAGGTTCCACGGCTAGAAAAGCAAAACAGAATCCATTTACAAGTACAGTCCATGCAGGTATAAAAGCGTCTTAAGCATTCGCATCACTGAACGTGGGAAATTATGATGACATAAAAATCGAAAGTTCCCTGTACGATTCCTTCGAGGATCAAGATGGAAGTCTGTATGTCAGATGTTTCAAGGATATTACGGAGAAAAATCCCTTTGAATTGAAATAAATCGGCCCAAAATTCTTATATACATCTGTCTTTATTTCAAAGGCCCAACATAACGCGCACCATAGAATATGTTCGTTGCCAATGGCATACTACCATATACGCAGTCAAAATGAGGTACAATAATTATATATAGGCATCATTTCATTTTTTCTGTTTTAAAAACCGGCAATGTTCTATCGAGGAACCATTATAACAAACTATTCTCATGTTCTTGTTATATGACATTTTAAAGTTGATTTATTGATAAAAAAAAACCCCAGTAACATTGATTTAAGAATATTGTAGGTATCAACTTTGAGCAAGTTTCATGGTCGCCATCTTTGTCTCAATGAGACATATGTTGTAACTATGTGTGGTACATGTATGGAGAAAGACGTTTTTGAGTATGCTCATTATCATTAGTGTGTTTACTTTTTTTTGAGAATGATGACTTGGTTCTCACTTTGAGGACTTGCCGTTTACTTTTTTTTTACCAAGAGTTATATGGCAAGTGTCGTCGATGAAATAGAAGACGTTTACTCTTCGAGAACATCTGGTCGTATTCTCTTCCTGTACAAGGGTCTCCGTGTAAATAGTTTTTCTTTGTTCGTATTTTGTCCGTAGTTTAATCGATTTTGATTTGGGATAATGGTTTTGTTGTCGTATCGGTATTGTTTGAATGTCTGACATGACTGATGTTGAGGATGAATTTCATTTCATTTTAAATTGTCCTTGTTGTATTGATATAAGGTTTAAATTGATAAAAAATAAATTTACATAAGACATCCGAGCATGTTTAAATTAATCCAACTTCTCACTAGTGAGAACATATCTGAAATAAGAAATCTTGGCAAGTTTTTAATACAAGTTAACAAAAGATCTTAGCTGAATTCTGATTAGTGTTCACTCTCCGCATTATATGTTTATGTATCATATAATTTGTTGTCTTTGTATGTATATATGTGTGTATTATGTTGTGCTGTACATATGTATGTTATCACTGATAAATCAACCGACTTAAAGAAATAAAGAACTTGAACTTGAACTTGATTTGTGTGTTCTACTAAACGTGTCCTCCAGCCTATGATTCACGTGTACGTGCTGTTTAGAACGTGTGCACATCATCACGTATTGTAATTTCATCAGATGTTATACATAGTAATACTGATATTTAGAGACCCTCTACAACTAAGTATATAGAGAACACCTCATTATAAAGGTTCTAGACTCTTATGTATTTTGTGTACTCCTATGGAGACCCCCTTTGGAGTTTCACTAGTTAAACAGTATGGTAGAAAATCTATATTGGCATGACCTTAAGTAAGATTATTTTTCCCCTAAAACAGCTATGTAATGCTTTCATTTTGAATTAGTAGCCATAGGATCCAACAATGGGTCATATATATAAATTTTAAAGAGAGATAACAATAAAAAAAACCCACAAATAATCATAAGAGAAGGAAATAATAGTATTAACTTGTCGACCTCAAAATCGATGAAACTTTAGCAAAAATATGGACAACTGAAAAATTGACAATGCTTACATTGGAAAGTGAAACGAGACGAAGATAATCAGATTCGGGAAAGTAAGTGCCGTTTAAATGTAGGTCACATACAGATATTGTGAAGTCCTTATACTAGTGACAACGAACCAGCTTATAGGTCACATTCAATGAGCGTAATGAATAATATCAAACTAGTTCACTGTAGACAGACATTAACCGACTATTATATTATCATATTACTTACGATAAGACAGACCTTGAAAACTGATACGACGTCCCATGTATGTACCTCTTAGGTAAATGTTTGGCAACTCAAGGATAGTCCCTCTTTGTATTGTTTCTTGTGTTAGGAATTTAATCATATTCTTTTAGAATAAAGCAATTTTTAATTAAGGTCAAATCAATCCAATGCGAAAAACAGTTGGTACCAGTGCTTAAATGATAAACATAGACAGCGAAGTCTTTAAAAACAGTCTAATATCAATACCTACCCGTTACTGTTTACAAGGACATGAATCTAAGGAGATTACGTTACTATGTAGCATTGATTACGTTCAATTAAACAAAACAAGTTTCAAGTTCAAAGTCTAACAGACACCTTGTACAATGTAATTATAGATTCTGAACTATTTCTGTTCTGTACACTACAGTAGGCGAGGTCTTTGGTTACCAAATATTTACTGATTTCTTTTCTTTGTAATTTGGATAAAGCTTGAGTTAGATCCTATTGTTCTAATATGAATTGGCACATTCCAAACACTTACCATTTTTTCTATGTACTTTGAACCTACCTTGAGTTAATTCCTGTTATACTAATGACTAATGTGCACCGTGTAATAGAAATGTTTCATATTATTTGTGGAAAATTGCCACAAGAAACAAACACCATGTTCCCATTATTATGTGTACTCACATACAGAACTAACGGAAAAAGTAGGAAAATTACTTTTGTGTAGGAAAAACGTAGAAAAATGACTATTGTAAGAAAAGTGTAAGAAAATAACTATTGTGTAAGAAAAGCGTAATAAAATGCCCTTTATTTAGGAAATGCATAAAAACATGACTATTGTGTAAGAAAAATGTAAAAAAAAAAAAGAACAATTGTGTAGGAAAAGTGAAGAAACATTACTATTATTTAGGAAAAGTGTAGAAAATGACTGTTGTGTAGGAAATGTGTAGAAACAAGACTATTGTGTAGGAACAAGTGTACGAAAATGACTATTGTGAAAGAAATAAGAATAGTGTAAGAAAATGACTATTGTGTTTATGATAAGAAAGGGATGTAGGGAATTTCTATAATACACCTTATTCACGTTACGTGACGTTACAATACCTGATCAATGGCGTCACATCATATAATTTTAAGCCGCATTGCGGCAAAGGCTATTAAATTACAGGAATGCATTTTTCGATACGTTTGTATTATATTTATCGTGAACATTAAAAGCTGAGATGATTTTTTCGGCACTTGTTTACTACATGTAGGAAGTAATATGCTTAATCTCGCTTACCTATTCGTTTTTGTTCAAACCGCTCAGCCCAAGAGAAAAGTTGACATCTTCAAAATGGTAGCAAGTCCAACAGAAGTTTTATAGCTTCAGCGAACCATAGAGTTTCATGCTCAAAGGTAGAGGGAATTTCCATCATCGTGATTTTTCAAATTTGGTAAAACACTCGGAAAAGTCTCGGGTTTTACCGAATTTGAAGATCCCCTGGATTGAATTTCCTTATCTTACACACCTGGTCATGAAAGTGTCTTAGCATTTTGTAAGTACGAATGTTGGTTTATATACATGTGTATATGTGTATTGTGTGTGTGTGGAATAAACGTGTACTTTTGTGATAATGCGAAGAAATATTTTTGTGGAAATATTTTATCTACATTGAAGATTAAAAAAGATTCCATACAAATGTTGGTGTCCTGTTAAAGTCTATAGTTAAAACGGATACATTTGGATTCGGGTTTCTTGCATGAGAAACAAAATATGGGAATTACATCACAAAGTTATAAAAAATCAAGATTTAACTATTTAAGTATTTTAAAACATTTTTTAAATTTTAAGCCTTCCAATTACACTGTATTGAAAAACCTCGTACAGCTGTACACCTTATATCAAGTAAGTTTGATGAATACCGCTAGCTTCATATACAAGTCGATCGATGCCAAATTATGATAAAATGAACGTCAACTTGTGTTATATTTCTAGACATGGACGTCAATCAGACTGACCTGTTGATCTCTACGACAAATAGGATAAACGTCCAAGGACGGACACAAAGTGACGACCGAAAGTATTAACGCTGAGTGAGCACAAAGAGTGACCGCTGTATATCTGAACGGCCATGGGAAAAGGACGAAGGATCTAGATACTAAAATTCACACATTCAAGCTCTTACTGACTCATATCATCTGATTAAAATCACACCAACTTGTTTTTCTTTTTAATTTCTGGTGTGATATGCCAATTCATATGATTAAATAAAATAATTCACCTTTTTATATATCACCTTTAGTGCTTTTGATGAACAAGTGGTGAAGAGAACGAAGGTCTAGAAATTCGGGGACACACACATTCACGGATTCATATCAATTGATAAAAAACACGTCATCATGTTTTGTTTTAATTTCTATTTATAATAAATGGGCAAACATTTGTCCTCTTATATAATTCGATTAAAGAATAAACCTCTGTAAACTTCGACTTGAATTGTATTGATGAAGAAGTGGCTTACCGTGTGGTCTCCATATGGTAGTCATCATTGACCACGTACACGTCATGCTTAGTCTGCTTCATGGCTGGTTATGGAAACAGTGAGTACCTGACCAAGCCAGAAAGTTTTGTGATGAGACAATTACCTGTCAACATCACACGTGTCAGGTCGATGTTCTCGGGGCACACATTAATAAACATCAGACAGGCGTTAGGGACGAGAAAGGTAATGTATGCTTACGCATTAATTCATTTGTATGACGTGATTTCACTTATCATTGGGAATACCATTTCCTCGTGTATATTTTAATTATAAAAACAAACAGGCACTTATGTATACAAAAAATAACATTAATGACGTAAATGACATAATGAACCATGTGTAGATTATTTTTGTTTTTGTTTTTTTCCTGATTAGGAACATTAATGCACCTGAACTATAGCATTTAAAGGTTGCTACTTTCTACGACGATTTATTTATGTATATATTTTTTTCATGTCACTCCTTTGTGTCATTAAGAAATGTGTTAAATTTTGTGATTCTTTAAAATTATTTTTATTTACGCAGACACAACGATATGCATATGTAAAGGTTTTTCAACAGAGCCCTGTTACGGGAATAGCCTGAACATAAATCTGTTTTACATGAATAGTCCTGCTTCAACCCTTCCCCTTAAATCTAAACACCTGGTTCCTCAAAACCCCCTGAAATAACTACTGAATGCATTCCAGTCTCCATATTTCATTGATGTATAATGACTTTATAAAGCAACGAATACTGAAAAAGGCACATCAATTATTCATCTAAGACCCCAAATAGTCTACCAATGGTGTCCATAGGTCAATCTTGGGTATAAAAGCTAGGATGAAATATACTGAGGAAGATATAGGAAGAATGATTGAATTCCTAGTGGACATTGACTTTTTTGAGTTTGGAGGAAACAATTTCCAACAGACTGATGGCATTTCTATGGGAACAAACTGTGCCCCACTCTTGGCTGATTCGTTTTTGATTTCATACGAGGTTGAATTTTCGAGGGGCTTATCAGGACGGGTAAAAAGAACCGAGCCTAACCTTTCAATTTCACGTTCAGGTATATCGACGATGTGGTGTCTATAAAAACAAGGTTGCTGACCACGTCGATCATATATACCCTACTGAACTTGAAATAAAGGATACAACAGACATTTCTTCATCAGCTCCTTACCTCGTTCTTTATTTAAACTTTAACCAACATGGACAGCATACTGCTAATCTATACGATCAACGTGACGATTTCAAACCTCATAAGGACTCAAGAGATGCAGGTTGATTAGTACTATGAACAAGTTTTATGGTCGCCATCTTGGTCTAACTGGGAAATATTTTGTATCATTTTGGGATATGGAATCATTTTGGTCATTACTCTTACTTGTTGTAATTTAGAATGATGACTCGGTTCTCACTTTGAGGAATTGACGTTTACTTGGTGTTACCAAGATTTACATTGCGGTTGTCGTCGATCATGAAGCAGAAGACGCTTACTATTTAGAAGCATCTGGTCTTTATCTCTTGCACTTTTATAAGGGTCTCCACATGTAAATATTTCATTTGTTCATATTTTGCTTCTAGTTTAATCGATTTTGTGTTCGGATTACGGTTTTGTTGACGCTGTAGTACAGTTTATGTTTTTTCCCCCATAGAGTTTTGCCAATCAAGGCAGTTCATTTTATTATCCTGTGATGCAGTGGGTGTTCATATTGTTTTTACCACAAAATAGAATGCAGTTTAATGCTTAAATAACCTTTACCTCGAATTTTATTTAAACTATGACTAAAACGGACAGCTCATTACTTCGATTTTCCAATCGTGAACTTTCCCTTTCTTAAAAGTAACATTCCTACTTCTTAAACCTATGGTGTTTACATGTCGTGATTCTAGAGCTTGCTCTAAATATCAAGACCTTTCGTAATTCACGTCGACTGATGACAAACGCACTGACGACACGAGTATTTGAGAGATGCGGGTCGATAGAAACAGTGAGCAAGTTGTATGGTTACCAACTTGGTCTTATTGAGAAATATTGTGTATCCATGTATGATATGAAGGTGAACGTTTTTTAATATTCGCATTAGTGTACTTACTTGTTGTGACTGACAATAATATCGATGAAGCAGTTTCTGCGTAAATTTTTCCTTTTTTCCCATATTTTGCCCCTACGTTAATCAATTTGGAGTTTCGGATTATGGTTGTGTTAACAATTCGGTATTCTTTTATTTCATTTTCACAAAAGTTATTCTTGTTGATTCTTGATACACTTTGAGGACGAGATATTACCTCAATTTGAGCTTAAAGTTGACGGATGTAGTTGATGAAGCAGACGACGTTATTGCTTTAAGAGCACATAGTTTTATCTTACAGGATCAACGTCTTATTTATATAGCATATGGCTTCATATTTGCTTAAAACATACATTAAAATTGTATTACTAACCCCTCTGTCCTGTGCCTAATTGTATCTTATATTTTCGTTCAAATATAGGCTTAGAACGATAGCACTCCACTTGACAAAACAGTGATATTGAGAAGCTTCTTCAAAGCATTGTCAACTTGTTTGAGTTCTCTATTCAAAACAATACAAACAGCACTGTCGCTAGGTGACAGTGTGTGTTTACAATAATAAGTTGGTCTGTGACATATGATATAGGGATATATTGTTAACTGGGACATACGGTTTAACCAGTACAGGATATTGAACCGGTGCCGGTACTGTCCATTGACAGATACAATGGGGCGCAACATTAACACTGCCAGACAGTTGTGGGGAACTGCCCATTGGCATAGATGTTATCTTAAATAGGTCATACGCTGAAAAAAGTGCAGAGTATTGTCTGTAGAGAAATAAATAGGATAACGTTAACTAGGCTATACGGTAGAACCAGATCATAAATCCAATGGAGCACGAGGTAAATTGCGTGAACGCGAAGCGTTTACGTTAAATTTACCGACTGCTCCATTGGATTTATGATCTCATAAACTAAACAAAATCAAAGGTTAATCCTTATATTTACAGCATTTTTCTGTATATGGGTCATAACTTTTCTGTTCAATTTAGCCCCATCTGCGGACATATATTTCATTTCAAAACTTGCAAACGTGAAAACGGTTCAATAAATATAACAGCATGAAGTTTGCACAAGCCGTATCTAGCTCCGCCCATGTCAGTTGTTAATGACTTTATACAATTGTGATTCGAACGGGATAATTTGCAAAGCTCCACCCACGTGGATTGTTGTCGACGTCATAGAATTTTTGCACGTTCTCAAGTATAGTTATCGGAAAATAACTCTAGTTTGCAGTGCAATGGTTATCGAGTTAATGTCAGTGTAGACTGTAAATATAACCAATTAGAAAGTGTAAAAAAATATAATTATATACAAGTATAGCCTTATGATGAAGTCGATACATGGTTTTATCAGCCTGAAAAAATATCGTCCTCGGTCGATATATTTTCTCAGGTCGACAAAACCATGTATTGACCTCATAAGAAGGCTATAATTGTAAATTAAATAGGGCACGGTAGCATCCGGAGCGTAGAAATTAAACCTCACAAAATCGCGCATGGTCTCATTGACATCAGCCCGGAACTCTACCTTCAACCAGCTAAAACATCGGCAAGACCAGACGACATGACCATCGATATGCTAGCCATCATCAAGAACTCCAACATACCAACAATCGTTCAGCATGTCTTATTTGAGAACATGAAACTTACAGCCGTCATTTGTGTCATCAACAAAAAAACACCATCCGCCAATGCTTTCCACCACAGCATCAGCAAGGTCTAGAGAAGAAGAGGATTTGTTCAATATAAAATCCTCTTAGAATAAACAATAATGTGTTTTATATTACAACAGGATTTCAAATTCCCTTGAACATAATGGATCTCGGAGGAACATCTGATCACTAACTTACACAACAAGTGTTCGGGGGAACATTGAATCACAACAAGTGTTCGGGGAACATTGAATCACTTATACACAACAAGTGTTCGGGGAACATTGAATCACTAATACAACAAGTGTTCGGGAAACATTGGATCACTTGTACACAACAAGTGTTCGGGGAACATTAAATCACTTATGCACAACAAGTGTTCGGGGAACATTGAATCACGTTTACACAACAAAAGTTCGGGGAACATTGAATCACTTATACACAACAAGTGTTCGGGGGAACATTGAATCACTTATACACAACAAGTTTTCGTTGGAACATTGAATCACCTATACACAACAAGTGTTCGGGGAACATTGAATCACTTATACACAACAAGTTTTCGTTGGAACATTGAATCACCTATACACAACAAGTGTTCGGGGTAACATTGAATCACTTATACACAACAAGTTTTCGTTGGAACATTGAATCACCTATACACAACAAGTGTTCGGGGGAACATTGAATCACTTGTACACAACAAGTGTTCGGGGGAACATTGAATCACTTATACACAACAAGTGTTCGGGGGAACATTGAATCACGTTTACACAACAAGTGTTCGGGGAACATTGAATCACGTTTACACAACAAGAGTTCGAGGAACATTGAATCACTTATACAACAAGTGTTCGGGGTAACATTGGATCACTTATACACAACAAGTGTTCGGGGGAACATTGAATCACTTATACACAACAAGTGTTCGGGGAATATTGAATCACTTATATACAACAAGTGTTCGGGGTAACATTGAATCACAAGTGATCGGGGAACATTGGATCACTTATACACAACAAGTGTTCGGGGAACATTGAATCACTTATATACAACAAGTTTTCGTTGGAACATTGAATCACTTATACACAACAAGTTTTCGTTGGAACATTGAATCACTTATACACAACAAGTTTTCGTTGGAACATTGAATCACTTATACACAACAAGTGTTCGGGAAACATTGGATCACTTGTACACAACAAGTGTTCGTTGGAACATTGAATCACTTATACACAACAAGTGTTCGGGGAACATTGAATCACGTTTACACAACAAGAGTTCGGTGAACATTGAATCACGTATACACAACAACTGCTCGGGGGAACATTGAATCACTAATACAACAAGTGTTCGGGAAACATTGGATCACTTGTACACAACAAGTGTTCGCAGGAACATTGGATCACTTATACACAACAAGTGTTCGGGGGAACATTGAATCACGTTTACACAACAAGTGTTCGGGGGAACATTGAATCACTTATACACAACAAGTAATCGGGGAACATTGAATCACTTATACACAACAAGTGTTCGGGGAACATTGATTCACTTATACACAACAAGTGTTCGGGGAACATTGGATCACTTATACACAACAAGTGTTCGGGGGAACATTGGATCACTTATACACAACAAGTGTTCGGGGGAACATTGGATCACTTATACACAACAAGTGTTCGGGGGAACATTGGATCACTTATACACAACAAGTGTTCGGGGGAACATTGAATCACAAGTGTTCGGGGAACATTGAATCACTTATACACAACAAGTGTTCGGGGAACATTGACTTACTTATACACAACAAGTGTTCGGGGAACATTGGATCACTTATACACAACAAGTGTTCGGGGAACATTGAATCACAAGTGTTCGGGGGAACATTGAATCACTTATACACAACAAGTGTTCGGGGAACATTGAATCACTTAAACACGACAAGTGTTCGGGGGAACATTGAATCACTTATACACAACAAGTGTTCGGGGATTATTGAATCACCTTTACACAACAATGGGTCGGAGGAATACTGAATCTCCTATACACAACAAGTGTTCGGGGAACTTTACAAACATGTTGATAGTCGATCTCACTAAGGATTTGTATAAAAAAGAATGTCAATAAAGCAGGAATGTAGGTTACTAATGTTAAACCACGCCGGGGACGAATGTGAGCGTGTGGGTGGCTGGTCACGGTCACCCAGTGGCAGTCAACAAACAATAGCTAATACATTGTATGTTTACTACATGTAGTACATTTGTATGCGGCTTAACCTCAATTTCACTCAACCGTTACGACAATACCTAACCCGATGATGTGGCATGATCTATATTTCTGCTGTTCGGCAATACATACATGTACATTTAGTTAGGGCCCTCATTGAAGGTCTATTCAAATATTTTATGAATGGAATTCCATTCACAAAAACAACAACTAGATAATACTAGGACGAGTTGAATATTAAAATACACTTATTTACGAACACATAGTTCAATTATTAAATGTTGATATCGATAGTTGTTACTGTTGTATAATATATTTACCTGACAATGGACACGTTTACTTCCATTATGTCCGGGACCTTGCTGCCTTCCCGAGGTTCCAACCAGATTTACGACATCGTGAAGTCGGCGAAAGTGTAAATCTACAAACTGAACAGTGTCATGTACGGTCTTGTTGTCCCGAGATACGTTGATTAGATACCTATTGTACTCACCTGTCATATCTTACATGTACCTGTACGACCACCTGTGCGCAACACATCGAATGTCAATGAAATGTGTAATGTATTACCTTTAATTGATAATTAGTAAATGTGCAAGATTATCAGTAACTTTGTCATATGCAAGTATACATGGCGATGTTGTATACGTCACCAGGGCTATTACAAAATTAATCTGAAGAACAAGAGGTATTGGAGCCAAAGAATACAAGGACATGTCCCGGACAACATGTGGCAAGCGTATGTTGAGAAGTGAAAAAAAAAACAAATACCACAAACACATGACGATAATCTGTGTTATATAAAGGTTGTCTGACCTTGGTGCTGGTACTCTGACCTTGGTGCTGGTTCTCTGACCTTGGAGCTGGTACTCTGACCTTGGTGCTGGTAATCTGACCTTGGTACTGGTACTCTGACCTTGGTAATGGTACTCTGAACTTGGTACCGGTACTCTGACCTTGGTACTGGTTCTCTGACCTTGGTGCTGGTTCTCTGACCTTGGAGCTGGTACTCTGACCTTGGTGCTGGTAATCTGACCTTGGTGCTGGTAATCTGACCTTGGTACTGTTAAGATTTATACAGACATGTAGACAGGGGAACTCTGATGGTTGTATAATTATGAAAGGTACGGCGTGTTGTAAGTTTATCTCTACTTTAAATAAATAGTAAATTATTTTATTTTCTTACAACATTGTTCAAATAAAAATTTAAGATAAAGATACATTGTACATGTACCTAGTTTATTTCAACAACTGTTACAAAAACAGCAACATAAATACTGATCTTTTCTTCGCGGAATCCGTATTTACAAAAGGTTGCTTAGTTACCTTTCTTCCCGAGTGTGTGCGCCGCGGGTTTGGCGAATTTACAATACTATCCATGTTTATCTCGAAAACAAAAAGCTGCTATTTCCCGTATGTCAGTTGGACTATACACCCCTTGGCGTCAATAAACAACAGAAAACAGCAACACACAAACGACTACTCAAAATTTAAAAAAGTATCGAACGTTTTGGAAAATATATCGGTGACCGGAACCGTCCGCCCACAACAGTAGTATAGCGTAATTAGCAGTGCACGGTACGACACTAAGTATATTGATACTTTAATTAGGGCTTTAATTGACCCGATCCTATTGGAATTTCAAGCAAGCGCATACCTGTTAATTATAATCGTAATATCGGAAGGTGACTGCTGTGGGTCTACTATTTCTATGTCATAAACACAAGTACTTTTTGTTGTTAGGGTGTGTGTTATACACCTGTATGTGTATGTTCTAAAATATAACCTGGTGTGGTCTTTTGTTAAATTGAATGACGAGCAAAGTGATTCCGCATCAGTCTATCGACCGGCTGTTATGATGCGAACTCAACCGGCACGACTTCTCACCTCGGTGAGACGTTCTGGGGTGAAAAGCTGTAACGTATCAGAAGGTTGTTTGTTTGTTTGTAAAGTAAAGTTCGGTATATGTAAACATAAACGGTACTGCATTAAACTTGATTTATCGATTACCATTATTGGATTGGCAATTTGGTGTTATTATGTACGGGCTAATGTTAATTTTCCTTTTATAGGTATAAAGCAATGCAATGACACATAAGCAAGGTGACTAATCCCGTTTTCTGTCGTATGTATATCGACAACACACAAAAATAGAGTCAGGAAAAAGAAACGGAAAGAGGAATAAAAGAATCTTTCACATCCTCGGGGTAAGACTTGGGGTTCTCAACCCGAGGGGTTAGATTCTTTAGTTGCCAAACACGAGTATTTAAAAGATCCTACCCTGAGGGTTGAGATTCCCCTAGCTCATCCCCAGGGCAGTAAATGATTATTTTTATATCTAATATTGACGTTACATCAATGCAGGACAATGTGATTTGACGCTATTGAATTTGTTGTTCCGAGATACAACTTTCCGGATAAAAAAAATCACGTGATTTGGCGGTCACGTGTTACAAAAAGGGGGCATATATAATTCCGAAGTAATAGCCATGGTAAATTGGTAGTTTACCATCTTTGTTGAAGTAAAACGTCGTTATATTTCAACAAAAATGACCGAAATTGACCGACAAACCTCGTGTTTGGCAACTTAAGAATCTTACCCCTCGGGTTGAGATCCCCCGTCTCAACCCCAAAGTGGTGAAATGTTCTTTTAATCTCGTTATATCTGAAATTTATATTCCCGACTTAAATGCAGTCTTGTCTTTTGATGGATACATGTCTTGTTTCGCTGTCAAATGACACATGTCTTTCTCATTGTCAGGAGATACGTGTCTTTCTCGTTATCAAGTGATACATGTTTTCTTTTGATAAATCAATTAAAACAGGCTTCGACCTTGTGAAGTAGAAAAAATCTTTCGTCTCGTCGCCAAAACTGGAAAATTCCCCTTTGTAAGGTATCCCGTTCCCTTGCTTAATATATGTATGTCTTACTCAATTGCATGTTTATAACAACCAAACAGTTAAAAATATTTTCTATTTATTGAACACAGTGACACCTGATCTGCTCACAGACAGTCTCTATTCACATTATCAACCATACGAGATTTTGGGTAAGGAGACTTTGTTCACGGTGAACGGTATATTGATGAGGAACTTTGACCCCGGCGACCCTGGTTCGAGTCTCAACTCCAGCATTTCCTGTCTGTTGTTAACAGGTCGGGATAAAATACAGCACGGGCTACCTGGGGATATAAGACAGAAACAAGATGAATTGTAGCTTGAAGAAAACTGAAGGCTTAATATATAGAGGCTATTCAATTCCTTCCCGTTAAATCTCAAATATATGTCACTACATGTAGTATGGCAGATTTTACGTGAAAATATATTTAAAATCTACCATACGAGTGAAATATATTTGATATCTATTGGGAAACCATTGAAAATTCTTTTTATTTCATTTATGAAATCCCCAAAAGTCTGATTTCATTTTTAAAATTTGAGGCTTATAGAATATTAAAACGCCACAGGATGAAGTTCTATTTTTTGTTCAAAATTCGGTAAAAATACAAAAAAGCATTAATAAAATCCATTAGATATCTATTATTTTCCAAAATACTAAAAAAGTTTTGAATTTCCTTACTTTACATGATTTGATTCTACAATAATGAAAATAAATGCACAAAATATTTTACTCAGTGGCCTGGTATCCCACGTATCTCATTGATTTACAATTTGACGTTAGCAAAACGTATAACCCCGAAACGCTATGTCGAACTCAATCTTTAGTTTCCTTTACACGTGCTATATCTGTGATCATGTTGTGTTGAAGATAAACAAATAGATCAAGCAGAGTTAAGGACTATATGATCTTATCACCAACCTTTCTTTGGAGGAATTTTCGGAACGTTGCGGCGGTTTGTAGTGTCAATAATGTTGTATGGTACCTTGTCGAGCCGAAAACACATTCGGAACGCCTCGTATTTTGTCATTCTGATGGTGAGGTTTTGGTTTTGACACTTGTGCCACTGGATCGTTCCATTACGACAGATAGGTTCCACTTCGATAATACCACTTCTGTAATGAGGTCAAACTGCACAAAATAGTATTCAACCGATAAAATCCAACGTGGCATTACAATATATTAAAACAACAAATATAAACATTAAATACGTGAATCCAAAACAAAACAAATATAATACTGTATTTATTATCATAGATGTGTCATATTTCTTTCATCTCGTCCGTGGAATATATTATAAAGAGTTGACCTCACCCAGTAAGAACCCATTGGCATGTTCTTATCTAGTAAGAACATAGGTTCTTACCATGGCCTATTTCCCCAATGTTGCAGTTGTACAATGTTGCAAAATGACCCCAAGTACATTGAAATATATACATTGTACAACAAGCGAAAATAGGTTGCCATGTACTTTTAAAAAACAACACATGTACACACATTTTCAGTTTTTCCAACTCAACATTTAATTAACCTTACAAAATACACACATTTTCTGACCTTAAAAATGTACACACATTTTCGGCTTTTCCAACTCAATAGACAATTCACCTTTGCACAAATATAACAAATTTCTTCAAATTGAGCGACACTGTACAAACGTACCTTTGGTCAGTGTTTTTGCTATTTTAGTGCAAATAAAACAGATCACTTCAAATTAAATTGATTGTCACTGTACAACTATTAAGGTATAACTCTCTGGTTTTGCACGTACCTGTGATTCGCGTTTCAGCTTTGGTTTCATTTGTATCAATTAAGACGTGTGTTTTCCTTTAAATTCATAAAGTCCTGTATATTCAAGTAGATCTACATTCCGAATTAACAGGCGGTCCGAACCGTGATTTGTGTTTTTCGTGGATTCCGGTCTTTCTTCGGGTAATTCCACGTTGAAACTTTGGGAAACAGAGTCCTCTAAATATACTGAAATGTCATACTTGTCCAGAACTTGTGGAACAGTGAATTCGTCCAAGTCATCAATGTTTTTCAGGAAGTCAAAATCAAAGTTCTTTACAAAATCTGACACTTTGAAATAGCATGCTTGGCAATAAAGTGAGCGTGGGTGGCTTATTGCTTAGTCTAATTAATAAAAACAATAATAAATCCAAAATCAAAATATTCCCAGGAATGATTTAGAAATAACCAATCATATTTAAAAAGGCGTACCTATGTGTATTATCAACTCTGGATTGACAGAATCAATAGCCAATCAAATTGAAGTAAGCATCATCAACCCAAGATTGACAGAATCAGTCCAGTGATTCCCACGCCTGCCCCAGTTCAGTGTACATTTTAACATTGTAGGTAAATGAACATTGTTCTCGATGAAAGAAATATGTCACATCTATGATACAAGTAGGTTACACAATAGTTTACTCGTTCTTCAGGTATAACCCACGCGGCACTTCGTGCCTTGTGGGTTATATCCTGAAGAACTCGTAAACTATGGTGTAACCAATACTTAGAATTGTATGTCATTATCGTCCCCTCATTATATCAATCAACCAATCAATCAACCAATCAATTTTTGTTTATTAAAGTGTCATACATGTACATCACAATTACATCATACAAGCATTGTTACACGGTATAAAACATATATTTCGATCCTTAGGCAGGTGATTGGGACAGCCCCTACTTAACAGAGAGTAAGTGATTGGGACAGCCCCTACCTAACAGAGAGCAGGTGATTGGGACAGCCCCTACCTAACAGAGAGCAGGTGATTAGGACGGACCCTACCTAACAGAGAGCAGGTGATTGGGACAGTCCCTACCTAACAGAGAGCAGGTGATTGGGACAGCCCCTACCTAACAGAGAACAGGTGATTAGGACAGACCCTACCTAACAGAGAGCAGGTGATTGGGACAGTCCCTACCTAACAGAGAGCAGGCGATTGGGACAGCCCCTACCTAATAGAGAGTAGGTGATTGGGACAGCCCCTACTTAACAGAGAGCAGGTGATTGGGACAGCCCCTACCTAACAGAGAGCAGCCCCTACCTAACATAGAGCAGGTGATTGGGACAGCCCCTACCTAACTGAGAGCAGGTGATTGGGACAGCCCCTACCTAGCAGAGAGCAGTGATTGGGACAGCCCCTACCTAACAGAGAACAGGTGATTGAGACAGCCCCTACCTAACAGAGAGCAGGTGATTGAGACAGCCCCAACCTAACAGAGAGCAGGTGATTGGGACAGCCCCTATCTAATAGAGAGCAGGTGATTGGGACAGCCCCTACCTAACACAGAGCAGGTGATTGGGACAGCCCCTACCTAACAGAGAGCAGGTGATTGGGACAGCCCCTACCTAACAAAGAGCATGTGATTAGGACAACCCCTACCTAACAGAGAGCAGGTGATTGGGACAGCCCCTACCTAACAAAGAGCATGTGATTAGGACAACCCCTACCTAACAGAGAGTAGGTGATTGGGACAGCCCCTACCTAACAGAGAGCAGGTGATTGGGACAGCCCCCACCTAACAGAGAGTAGGTGATTGGGACAGCCCCTACCTAACAGAGAGAAGGTGATTGGGACAGCCCCTACCTAACAGAGAGTAGGTGATTGGGACAACCCCTACCTAACAGAGAGCAGGTGATTGGGACAGCCCCTACCTAACAGTGATCAGGTAATATGGACAGCCCCTACCTAATAGAGAGCAGGTGATTGGGACAGCCCCTACCTAACAGAGAGCAGGTGATTGGGACAGCCCCTACCTAACAGAGAGTAGTTGATTGGGACAGCCCCTTCCTAACAGAGAGGAGGTGATTGGGAAGCCCCTACCTAACAGAGAGTAGGTGATTAAGACAGCCCCTACCTAACAGAGAGCATGTGATTGGGACAGCCCCTACCTAACAGAGAGTAGGTGATTAAGACAGCCCCAACTCACAGAGAGCAGGTGATTGGGACAGCCTCTACCTTACCAGCTCTCTAACATCGTGCTTACCAGTACATATTGCACAAAACAAACAAAAAACAATTTACTGCATTATAACAGTATGTCTTTAAAAGATTATTACAATAGTATTAAACGAAATGAATAATTTAACAGATATATAAAAATATAATTTTCTAGTTTGACAAAGAAGAGGAATTTAGGTTCCCACGGGTTGGGGAGCCCCTTACCAGCGAGGTCTGCTAAATTACCCTATCTAGTAGCTAAATACAATTTAGCGGGATATTATTTTAAAATACTGATTTACTCTATTATCATATTAAACAGATCCATAGATGCAAAAATGTATTTGTATGTAATATTCAGTCAAACATGGTTTACAAGACAGTGTTTAAAATAGTATCATTCACATAGGCTGCTACGCCTTCTATATTGTGAGTAAAAGTCTACCGAGAGTTATCGTTCCTTACACTTACTTCGCTGAAGTGTTATCACGGTTATTGGTAGTACAACTCAAACCGAGAGTTATCGTTCCTTCAAATACTTCGTGAAGTGTTATAACGGTTATTGGTAGTAAAGCTCAAACCGAGAGTTATCGATCCTTACACTTACTTCGTGAAGTGTTACAATGTAACAAAGTAATTGGTAGTAAAACTCAAACCGAGAGTTATCGTTCCTTACACTTACTTTGATGAAGCGTTACAATGTAACAAGGTTATTGGCAGTAAAAGTCTACCGAGAGTTATCGTTCCTTACACTTACTTCGTGAAGTGTTATCACGGTTATTGGTAGAAAAACTGAAACCGAGAGTTATCTTTCCTTACACTTACTTCGTGAAGTGTTACAATGTAACAAGGTAATTGGTAGTAAAACTCAAACCGAGAGTTATCGTTCCTTACACTTACTTCGCTGAAGTGTTATCACGGTTGTTGGTACATGTAGTAAAGCTCAAACCGAGGGTTATCGTTCCTTACATTTACTTCGTGAAGTGTTACAATGTAACAAGGTTATTGTCAGTAAAAGTCTAACGAGAGTTATCGTTCCTTACACTCACTTCGTGAAGTGTTACAATGTAACAAGGTTATTGTCAGTAAAAGTCTAACGAGAGTTATCGTTCCTTACACTCACTTCGTGAAGTGTTACAATGTAACAAGGTTATTGGTAGTAAGACTCAAACCGAGAGTTATCGTTCCTTACATTTACTTCGTGAAGTGTTACAATGTAACAAGGTTATTGGCAGTAAAAGTCTATCGAGAGTTAGCGTTCCTTACACTTACTTCGCTGAAGTGTTATCACGGTTTTTGGTAGTAAAACTCAAACCGAGAGTTATCGTTCCTTACACTTACTTCGTGAATTGTTACAATGTAACAAGGTTATTGGCAGTAAAAGTCTATCGAGAGTTATCGTTCCTTACACTTACTTTGTTTAAGTGTTACAATGTAACAAGGTTACTGGCAGTAAAAGTCTAACGAGAGTTATCGTTCCTTACACTTACTTCGCTGAAGAGTTATCACGGTAAAAGTCTACCGAGAGTTATCGTTCCTTACACTTACTTTGTTGAAGTGTTACAATGTAACAAGGTTATTGGCAGTAAAACTCAAACCGAGAGTTATCGTTCCTTACACTTACTTCGCTGAAGTGTTATCACGGTTATTGGCAGTAAAAGTCTACCGAGAGTTATCGTTCCTTACACTTACTTTGTTGAAGTGTTACAATGTAACAAGGTTATTGGCAGTAAAGCTCAAACCGAGAGTTATCGTTCCTTACACTTACTTTGTTGAAGTGTTACAATGTAACAAGGTTATTGGTAGTAAAACTCAAACCGAGAGTTATCGTTCCTTACACTTACTTTGCTGAAGTGTTAACACGGTTATTGGTAGTAAAACTCAAACCGAGAGTTATCGTTCCTTACACTTACTCTGTTGAAGTGTTACAATGTAACAAGGTTATTGGTAGTAAAACTCAATCCGAGAGTTATCGTTCCTTACACTAACTTCGTTGAAGTGTTACAATATAACAAGGTTATTGGCATTAAAAGTCTACCGAGAGTTATCGTTCCTTACACTTACTTGTTGAAGTGTTACAATGTAACAAGGTTATTGGCAGTAAAAGTCTACCGAGAGTTATCGTTCCTTACACTTATGACAAGGTTATTGGTAGTAAAAGTCAACCGAGAGTTATCGTTCCTTACACTTATGACAAGGTTATTGGTAGTAAAAGTCAACCGAGAGTTATCGTTCCTTACACTTATTTCGCTCAAGTGTGACAATGTAACAAGGTTAATGATTCTTGAGGAATAACAGCAGCCTTCTCCTCAACTTGTACATTGTATGTAAACATTGTACATTTGTAAATAGTTAATTCTCCATTGATTTTATGCAGAATGCGGCTTTCTGATATGAAAAGAAAATCCGAAAATGGCGCAAAAAATGTAACGTAGCAATGCGGCGATTTACGTTGCGTATTGAATTGTAAAAAAAAATCCGTTGTTAGATCAGTCAAATTGTACATAAACATGTTTTCAATTTGAAAATAACTTTCAAAAATTACTTATAAGCGTTGATGTCAATTATTTTTTGGTTTCATAGGGTTATGAAAAAAATATTGCTTGCAAACTTTTGTTCATTTGTATGTAAACATTGTCAACTCTTATATTGTTAGTAAAACTCTCACCAGAAAAAAATGAATCTTGGCCTACATGTTAAACACAAATCCAGATTTCAGTAAGATTCCTTGATAACTATACACCAATGGCAGTGTTTAATCTACGAAGGGTGTGCTAGAAAAAGGAATTATCATCTTATTGTTTCCTTTTATTGGTTTGAAAATAAAGCTAACCACGAAGCAGTACACAGAGAAGTGTGTTTGATTACTTTAGATATAAACGACGAAAAAAGTAAAATACACCTAAACACAAATCTTCAACTCTGTTACCTACCCAGACAACCAAGTGTTACACTCCTCAGCATACAGGGTATCATTACATAGGGTTGCTATGGAACGGTCTGGTCTCCATGCCAACAGCACCAATGTCGTGACAACTGTACAGATATGCCGATGACTGTTCATACTGTGGTGGTGTAACTATACTAACTAATTTACTTATTTCATCCCCAACTCTACCAGGATTATCTATTTCTCGTATTACTTATAATTTCCTTATCCTCAGGATGAACATCATGTGACTTAAACTCGATCGATTTGTCGTTTTAGTTGATAAGATCGAGTGCGTGCCCACAAGGGCTGTCACACGTGCACACAACAGCTTCTGTCCGCTATCAATATTTCTGCCTCTTCAAAATCTCATATTATAACATTATTGAAGTCGCAGCCATATACTCCCACTTTAAGTGTTTTTTATTTTGCGAATGTAGATTACAGCAGTAATTATACAGGTCTAGATTGAAACATGTTGTTCTCTAATTGTTAAAAAAAAGCATCATATTAATAAAATTTCTAGCCTGCAGTTGATGACGTGACCCTATTTTCAGGAAATTAATAAATGAATAAAATAATACGTTTATTTCAAATATTATTCGCTCAAATAATTCAAATACCATAGCGATAACCGTATTCAAAACAACCATATCCATGAGCTTATAAAGATGACATGTAAAGTTCGTTAAGATACATGTGTAATAGGACGAGGAAAAGTGATAAAGATAGCGCCGTCGCTGGGGCTCTAACCCACGACCGTTCGCTCCCCAGCCCGATGCTCCACCGACTGATCCATAAGCTAAAGTGAAATTCATTACCACTCACGCTTATATAAGATAATTGTAAGGCAACCTAATCAATGTACATCTTTTACAAATACATGTACGAGACAAGAATCGGAAAGCCAGTCGGAGGACCCCAGGTTTGCGGTCCGATCTGGTCGTATTTCCCCCCTCTTGTGTAATTTGGAAACTAAGACACACATCCTCAGAAGGTGGGATAGGGTCTCAAGAGCATTGTTGGGGTCCGACACTTCAGTAGACCTGGCATGAGCCTGTCATCGATGGCTGGGTGAGGCCGATATTGACGGACCGTCTGTTGTTCGGAGGGTCCAAGGTTCGATCTGACCACACGATTTCCTTCTTCTGTTGTTTATTAATTTAATCGTTATTTGTTTCTGTTATATATGGGATACAGAATTAATGTATTTTAAGGACTAGGTACAGCCATATTGGTTGTTACCTGGATGAAAATGGTAATATTGAAATTTTAATGTTTCCTTCCAATACATGGCATAAGCTTTATCCCATTATGTTAAATATTGATATAAAATGCAGTTAAGCCCCCAAAATTAAAAAAATCTGTACTTAGGAAAAAAATATTCAGTAAATTATATCGAAATGGGAGTGCGCAAATATGTTTCATATAGTTATTTGAAACATTTCAATAAAATAATACAAAGTTACTGCAATGTTCATAGAATGATAACCCAGTGTTAAAATTTCGATATTATTCTGTAAATCAGAGTATCAGGGAGAAATACACAGGTACCCCCTCTAAAAAATGTCGTCCATTGCTTGCTGTTTTCAGTTCAGGTAAAAGTAGTTACCTGTATCTCGTGGGGGCAATATAGGGGCATTTTTTTATATTGAATAGGTCATTTGTCATGTAAATGTAAGTTTCGTGTCAAAAAAAAGTATAAAATTAAAATGATAACACCGACATAACGTAATATACATTTACGATAGGTTACCTAATTACTAATTAAGTTTGAGAAATGTATTTTGATACCAATGTGCCTCAACTGCCACACATGTTTACGATGGCAACAATTTACGCTAGCGATGTTTGACAGGTGCGAAGCCGATAACGAATCGGTATAATCAGTGAGTTAATACTGTTCGATCCACGCGGAAGTGTATAATATATACGAATTCCATCAGAATTTATACAACACAAATTAAACTTTGTTGACAATTCTTTCAAAATCATTAAATTACCTAAAAAAACACTGCCGGAAGTGCCGAACAACATCTTTTCACGTGCTATACATTCGCCCAAAAATGGAAAACTGGCAATCGCTAAAAACAATTTATCGTGATAGGAACGGGCAGTTTTTGCTTTGTGACGATATACCAAGTAACAGTGACCTTTACTGCGTTCTTAAATCCAATTTAATTGTTAATTTTGTCGATGTTTCACCATGCCTCTAAGTAAGGCGTATGAATTTCTAAAACAGTAAATAGTTCAAAATGGAGGACATAGGATAACTTTTCGCTACATGCTACGGGAAGATGTTTGATTTAAGAGATCTGACATAATGTCATAACTCGTCATATCGCAGACGGTAAGATTTTTGTTTTGGCTATGCGGCTTGCCGCATAAATTTGCCGATCGGCGATGGAAATTTTAAAAATTTGATCCAGATGTGAGCGGTGTTCAGAATGTACATAAATTGCCATTCATGTGACGAGTACGTTCTCTTATTCTGCAGTTTTCAATTGAAAGAGAGATTTATTCAAAAATCGAAGGCTCGTCTATCATTCTGTGTATATTAAAGTAACAACAAATTATATTCATTGTTTTTATTATCTTTCGCAGTATTCTGCAAACGTGCACGCGTTTTTAGACATATAACATCAAACATCAGAAAAACCACCAAACGTACCAAAATATGGTTGAAATTATCGATTCTCCATCACAAAATGTACTTTGTGGTCTATTTTGGTCATGTATTTTGCAGTATTTAATAAAATAACAAGTTTTGGTAAAAACACTTCCGCCATATTGAATTGTCCTGTACCTAGTCCTTAATTTTACATGTAGATTCTACACACAAATGTAACATACACATGTATAAATGCTCGAATCTTAAAAGGTTCTGCAAAGACTTTCTAATGGTTCAATACGCATATTTTATTAACCATAACACTATCTTATTCTGCACCAGAGACTTTCGCTGTATTCCGAAAATTCAAAGCTTCATAGCTTTTGTAGATCTATGTCAACTATATTCATTAACTGGTCCGTATATGCAAAATGTTTTATCAATTTGCGTCTCTGCACACATACGTTGCAACTTTATTGAACTTTAAGTCGGATGGGAAAACACCTTTTTATTTTCATTGATCTTCTATTTATGAAATCAACGACATCAGCATCATTACCACTGTGAACAATATAAAGTCGGAACTTTTTATCGAGCTTTACATACGCACCGAATCGAATGCGCCGGTGCGTTCGGAACATACGTACAGTACGGATTCCGAATGGTTGACTAAAAATAGCACTGGGAATTTTCAGTTTATAATGAAAGTCAGCAACACAGGAAGAGGTATGTAAGCCCATATTTTGTGATTAGCTATCATTCTGTCAGTTCCATTGACTAATGTAGAAAGTATGATACTGTAGCATACTCCTTAAAGTGAAGTCACATGACATTACTTATAATCCTTAATTGGAAATCCCATGATATTTTACCGAAAGTGATACGAAGTCACAACAGTTACTATCTAACTATAGCTCTAACTTATCGTCGTTATGGATGTTGGTAATTTATCAAGACATCGCTAAGCATATGTTGATTTAATAATACAAGCCACCGCCACTTGTAAGTTGATTATATTGATATTAGTGACCCATATCTATTGACTCGAATCTATTTTGAACAGAGGTACATGTATCTATAATTATCCCTACTTTCACTTTGTTCTGGCAGGTGATTGTTGTACTCAAAAGAAAATAATTGGTAGTGAATGTTCTATGGCTTCAACTTATCTCAGTTTGATGTCAATTTGTTTATCTTTAATACGTCTCGGATGTTTCCTACTTTCACTTTGACTAGAATGTATATTATGTAATACAAGTCCTTGCAAAATCTGTTTAAACGGGAAAACCAGATAAGATAAATCAAAATAAAATATAAGAGTAAGCAATTTTATTCATTTGTTATTAACAAATTATTTGTTTATTTCTGCAAATGGACATGTGCTACAATGTTACAGAAAAAAACGAATAACCACAACAAGAAAACCATTTGAATCTTTGTCATGAAATACTGACAATTATTTAACTCTAGAAATTGAAAAGTAAAAACTGAAAGGATGGTAAAATGTAACGATAATTTATCACTTTTAGATAATGTATACATATTAAACAAACTATGACAATAAAGAACTAAATTGATGATCTCCGTGTGGACAAAATAGAGTCGAATGTTCGAAGCGGCCCGCTCCCTTAAAAATAACAAATTTTGTATTCCAAAAATATGTCATAAATAAAAAAAAATTGAAAATGTTTTTTTATCACGATTCAATCCCGGCAGTTCAGGTAATAAAGTAAAAACCTTGATATCTGACTATATAAACAATGGTATTCATATGGTCATGATTACATGTAAGAATAAACGGTTAGTGTTGAAACATTGAGTCGAAAGAGGTGACGTAATACGTGGATGAAGCTACAACTTCCTCCCTTAAGTCAGCCTCCGCAGCATAAAGTCACGTGTTTTGAAAGCGACCTATATATTATAAATAGTATTTTAACAATTACCCTGTTCTTACAAAATACTAATTTCTTCCACGTTATTGTAATTTTAACGCTTCATGTATAACGTTTTGATTTTAAACCAATTTCATGTAGTCAATAAAAATGGTTATAACAACACAACATTCAGAACCCGGCAGCTTATTTTTTGTCCAACCAATATTTGCGTATTTTTTTTTGCCCTTTTCAAGGTCAAAATCATAGTGCGTCAGTTACACTTGATAGATTATAATTTTAAAACGAGGTTGAATGTGATTTAAGCCCCAGCAATATACATCATCACATGAACATAAATGTAATAGTACCGATACACATTATGAGCCTATATTTAACAGAGTAACCAACTAGCCCGTTTTATGGCGAACAGCTGTTTTACCATCCCACATGGTCACACCATATTTACTCCACTTCAACAAGCGGAAAGTACACGTTTATGTACATGTAATTTACTACTGAGTTGTTATTTTTCCTTACTTTCACTTTCGGTATACATTTACAGTTTATCAGTACATGCACATCAGTAACTTCAGACTAATGCTGACGGTGTATTTGTTCACATCCGGAAGTGCCCATTTCCCAACCCACTAGTATCGACGGATCATTTAATACAGTTAATTTCCTTTCTCATCAATCAATTTTTTCCGAAAATTAGGGAATTATTTTTGCAGATTTTATGTGACAACAACATACCGGGTGTTCCGGAGGTGTAAAAAGCATAGTGCTCGACAGGCGGCCTGGTAACGGCTTTAATATAAACTCTGCCATTTACGAAAAACATGACGCCAGGAATAGGACTCCTGTTTGTTTCAGTGATAATTACAACAGCCCGCTGAAAATTCATACCGTCATATTTAGATATTTTTAGAAAATATGTTCCGAACTTGTCTGTATTTTATACAGTATACATTGTATACAATGTATGTCTAAATATACATCGTCGTCCACCTCCCTTGAAAACATACCTATAGAACCAATACGAGGAGTGAATTTCCTTTAGTTGGATAAGGTTAAGTATGTAAAATATGTCCGTAAAAAGCGCTTTAGAGTTAATTTTGTTTGTTTTAAATTCCCAACCAACACTAAATGAATATATCTTTTCGTTACCGTAGTGTATCCAATAAAAAGTGTCGATAGGGCGTTATGAAAAGTGCAATTTAAATATGGCTTCAATCAGATTGCTACACTGTAGTTGAAAAGTATTCATTGTGGCAATACGGATGGGAATCTTGATTGTACATGTACATGTATGAATATTTATGTAATATATATGGTAAAAGGAAATTCGAAAACAAATTGTGTGGGTGAACAACTGGTTTAGCATCCTACGACGGAATATTTACAGTCTGTTTGGAATTGATATTATATTGCCTATACATTTCTACGAATGCCTACTGAACTTTATTTTCCGATAAAATCAGTGGATCACGCGCCTATTGGCGCCGTTACGAATTGAACACGAGGCGCGTCACTACTTTACAGACTCGATCAATATCCTGCCGCGTAGTATGTGTTAATTTATTTAAGAAGTAAATAAGAAGCTTTTTAATGTTTTTTTTTAAAAATACAATAACAGTAACAAAGACAGTATGGTTTGTTTATATATGAACTTATGTGAAAAAATTACAATGAAAAGATGTAATCTTTTGGAACTTTTTTGTTTACTTGTTGACTGAAATTTCGCGGGAGTTCGTCACCTCATAAGGCGGCTGTTTCAACAGTCTACCGAAACCAAACGATACTGTTTGATTTCATCGCAGTAAGTATCATAATATCTGATTAAAGAAATAATTATATTTGGGAATACAAGGTCTGGACAGTAAGTATAAGGATTAAAGTTTCTTTCTGGTGGTTTTATCAAAGGATAAAGTTCAGTAGGATATCGATAGTTGTTTCATGGAACGCTTCGCGTTCCATTCCAACTATCGATATCCTACTGAACTTTATCCTTTGATAAAACCACCAGAAAGAAACTTTAATCCTTAAATAAAGGTTTCTTTTGTAGTTTCAATATTCAATACACACTAGTTATGCCCAAATTGTTTTCATTATCTACATGCTACATGCAGAAATATTGTTCTACATAATTAATATATACATATGTAGCATCTCGTTTCGTTTGAAAATATACAGATAGGATTTCCTAAGGCGTTTTTAGGTTTTACATGTCTGTATATATACATAGCCTTACTCACCTGTTTTGTTAACAATCCGTCACCGGTACCCGAGGCAGTTTTACCCCACTTCAGAAACCTAGTATTAGATCCATTTATAAGTAAAGTGCTCTGATTGCTGATTTTGTTTTCAGATTATGGGAGATAGACTGGATGATGAACCTAATATTCCTTGGCTGAGAAAGAAACCTAATACTCAAATAGTTGCTGGAGAAACAGATCAAACGGGAAACTTGAACCACCAGACTGCGACAAATATACCATGGAAAGGTTCAAAATCTGTAAATAGTAATTCTCCAAAGACACAGAAAGATAGGTCGGTTCGAGACCGAGGCTCTGTCTCCTTGCATCTACCGGTTAAGTCGGATTCGGAAAAAGTCTCGGCTAACATTACATCTTCAAACGTCCACACAGATGTAGAATCTACTGTGACTGAAAACAACCTTCCTTTTCACAACCAATTCCCGTCTCCGATCCATAGAGGAGATCCAAACATACCGACTGATTATACAATCCCCACTAGTCAGAGAGACACCCAAGAACATGATGCACAACGACAAAAGGATGGGCTACGCGCATTTGTGTCAAATGTTGTTGGCACGGACAACCTTGAGTGTGAGAATGTCATGACAAGAAAACCAACTGCATTCGAACCCGTCATACCTACAAAATCTCCCGGTACGCTTGACCCAACGTTGTCCGTACAATCTATACACGCCGTCTCTGATAATGACGTCACTTTAGATGACCAGTCGACATCTTTAGTATTGTCCGAAGCGTGTCTTCAGACTCTACTAGAAAAGGTGAGTTTTGAATTTCTACCACAATTAAGAATATATTTTTATTCACGGCTTAGCATCGAACTTCCGCTTCTACAGAACATAAGTTTTGAAAATTTCGATTATCACTTTTTGTCCCCTAGCATCACTGCCGAGTCCTAGGAGGACGAAACGGCTGTATGGTGCAATTTAATTCATTTTTCGGGATACTGTATCTGTTACTAAATTTAATGGATGTAGCGTGTTTGTGTGTTACGTCCTCTTCCATCATTTGGGACTAGAATATGCTGTTTGTTTATGATTTGCTACATTTTCCAATATTGTCATTGATAATTATCATGTGAGTGATATGATTTGTTTAGAAACAATCACCAGTGATACTATCACCAGGAATGTTATGGTTTGGTTTGATTGTTTTTACGTCCCGTAAACAGCCATGGCCATTCAAGGACGGCCTCCCGGTGTATGCGATGTGTGGGTGGGTGTTGGATGCGTGTGTATTTGTGAGATTGTGGTATGTTCGTGTAAGCCTCCTTGCAACATTCATGAAATAACGATATACTGTTCCAACTGGTTAAAAGTCCTTTCATAAACCCCTGGTGTCATGAAGCCCATGTGTCATTTCCTAGTTAATTTTATATCGGTAGGTCGTGTGAAGTTGTTATATAACTATAAATGCTTCCTCAGTTTCAGGATGTGGTACAGCAGGCGAACGACTTACAGCGGAGGAACGAGACCTTACTACACAGCATTACACACGACGACAGGTAAAACAACACACAGTACAAATACCTGTTAACCTACTCACAATGACGTCAAAAGGAACGAGATCTTACGACACAGCATTACACACGACGACAGTAAACAACACACAGTACAAATACCTGTTCACAACACACAACGACGTCAATAGGAACGAGACCTTACTACACAGCATTACACACGACGACAGGTAAAACAACACACAGTACAAATACCTGTTCACAACACACAACGACGTCAAAACGAACGAGACCTTACTACACAGCATTACACACGACGACAGATAAAACAACACACAGTACAAATACCTGTTAACCAACACACAACTACGTCAAAACGAACGTGACCTTACTACACAGCATTACACACGACTACAGGTAAAACAACACACAGTACAAATACCTGTTAACCAACACACAACGACGCCAAAAGGAACGAGACCTTACTACACAGCATTACACACGACGACAGTAAACAACACACAGTACAAATACCTGTTAACCGACACACAACGACGTCAAAACGAACGAGACCTTACTACACAGCATTACACACGACGACAGTAAACAACACACAGTACAAATACCTGTTCACAACACACAACGACGTCAAAACGAACGAGACTTTACTACACAGCATTACACACGACGACAATAAACAACACACAGTACAAATACCTGTTCACAACACACAGTGACGTTAAAAGGAACGAGACCTTACTACATAGCATTACACACGACGACAGGTAAAACAACACACAGTACAAATACCTGTTCACAACACACAGTGACGTTAAAACGAACGAGACCGTACTAAACAGCATTACACACGACGACAGTAAACAACACACAGTACAAATACCTGTTAACCAACACACGACGACGTCAAAACGAACGAGACCTTACTACACAGCATTACACACGACGACAGGTAAAGCAACACACAGTACAAATACCTGTTCACAACACACAACGACGTCAAAACAAACGAGACCTTACTTCACAGCATTACACACGACGACGGATAAAACAACACATAGTACAAATACCTGTTCACAACACACAGTGACGTCAAAACGAACGAGACCGTACTAAACAGCATTACACACGACGACAGTAAACAACACACAGTACAAATACCTGTTAACCAACAAACGACGACGTCAAAACGAACGAGACCTTACTACACAGCATTACACACGACGACAGGTAAAGCAACACACAGTACAAATACCTGTTCACAACACACAACGACGTCAAAACAAACGAGACCTTACTACACAGCATTACACACGACGACGGATAAAACAACACATAGTACAAATACCTGTTAACCAACACACAACGACGTCAAAAAGAAACGTGACCTTACTACACAGCATTACACACGACGACAGTAGACAACACACAGTACAAATACCTGTTAACCAACACACAGTGACGTCAAAAGGAACGAGACCTTACTACATAGCAATACACACGACGACAGTAAACAACACACAGTACAAAAACCTGTTCACAACACACAACGACGTCAAAACGAACGAGACCTTACTACACAGCATTACACACGACGACAGTAAACAACACACAGTACAAATACCTGTTAACCAACACACAACGACGTCAAAAGGAACGAGACCTTACTACACAGCATTACATACGACGACAGTAAACAACACACAGTACAAATACCTGTTCACCAACACACAACGACGTCAAAACGAACGAGACCTTACTACACAGCATTACATACGACGACAGTAAACAACACACAGTACAAATACCTGTTCACAACACACAACGACGTCAAAAGGAACGAGACCTTACTACACAGCATTACACACGACGACAGTAGACAACACACAGTACAAATACCTGTTAACCAATACACAACGACGTCAAAAGGAACGGGACCTTACTACGCAGCATTACACACGACGACAGGTAAAACAACACACAGTACAAATGCCTGTTAACCAACACACAACGACGTCAAAACGAACGAGACCTTACTACACAGCATTATACACGACGACAGATAAACAACACACAATACAAATACCTGTTAACCAACACACAACGACGTCAAAAGGAACGAGACCTTACTACACAGCATTACACACGACGACAGTAAACAACACACAGTACATATACCTGTTAACCAACACACAACGACGTCAAAACGAACGAGACCTTACTACACAGCATTACACACGACGACAGTAAACAACACACAGTACATATACCTGTTAACCAACACACAACGACGTCAAAACGAACGAGACCTTACTACACAGCATTATACACGACGCCAGAAAAACAACACACAGTACAAAGACCTGTTAACCAACACACAACGACGTCAAAAGGAACGACATCTTACTACATAGCATTACACACGACGACAGGTAAACCAACACACAGTAAAAATACCTGTTCACAACACACAACGACGTCAAAACGAACGAGACCTTACTACACAGCATTACACACGACGACAGTAAACATCACACAGTACAAATACCTGTTCACAACACACAACGACGTCAAAAGGAACGAGACCTTACTACATAGCATTACACACGACGACAGGTAAAACAACACACAGTACAAATACCTGTTAACCAACACACAACGACGTCAAAACGAACGAAACCGTACTACACAGCATTATACACGACGACAGATAAGCAACACACAGTACAAATACCTGTTAACCAACACACAACGACGTCAAAACGAACGAGACCTTACTACACAGCATTACACACGACGACAGTAAACAACACACAGTACAAATACCTGTTAACCAACACACAACGACGTCAAAAGGAACGGGACCTTACTACACAGCATTACATACGACGACAGTAAAAAACACACAGTACAAATACCTATTCACAACACACAACGACGTCAAAACGAACGAGACCTTACTACACAGCATTACACACGACGACAGGTAAACAACACACAGTACAAATACCTGTTCACAACACACAACGATGTCAATAGGAACGAGACCTTACTACACAGCATTACACACGACGACAGGTAAAACAACACACAGTACAAATACCTGTTCACAACACACAACGACGTCAAAACGAACGAGACCTTACTACACAGCATTACACACGACGACAGGTAAAACAACACGCAGTACAAATACCTGTTCACAACAAACAACGACGTCAAAACGAACGAAACCGTACTACACAGCATTATACACGACGACAGATAAGCAACACACAGTACAAATACCTGTTAACCAACACACAACGACGTCAAAACGAACGAAACCTTACTACACAGCATTACACACGACGACAGTAAACAACACACAGTACATTTACCTGTTCACAACACACAGTGACGTCAATAGGAACGAGACCTTACTACATAGCATTACACACGACGACAGGTAAAACAACACACAGTACAAATACCTGTTCACAACACACAACGACGTCAAAACGAACGAGACCGTACTACACAGCATTACACACGACGACAGGTAAAACAACACACAGTACAAATACCTGTTAACCAACACACAACGACGTCAAAACGAACGAGACCTTACTACACAGCATTATACACGACGACAGGTAAAACAACACACAGTACAAATACCTGTTAACCAACACACAACGACGCCAAAAGGAACGAGACCTTACTACACAGCATTACACACGACGACAGTAAACAACACACAGTACAAATACCTGTTAACCGACACACAACGACGTCAAAACGAACGAGACCTTACTACACAGCATTACACACGACGACAGTAAACAACACACAGTACAAATACCTGTTCACAACACACAACGACGTCAAAACGAACGAGACTTTACTACACAGCATTACACACGACGACAATAAACAACACACAGTACAAATACCTGTTCACAACACACAGTGACGTTAAAAGGAACGAGACCTTACTACATAGCATTACACACGACGACAGGTAAAACAACACACAGTACAAATACCTGTTCACAACACACAGTGACGTTAAAACGAACGAGACCGTACTAAACAGCATTACACACGACGACAGTAAACAACACACAGTACAAATACCTGTTAACCAACACACGACGACGTCAAAACGAACGAGACCTTACTACACAGCATTACACACGACGACAGGTAAAGCAACACACAGTACAAATACCTGTTCACAACACACAACGACGTCAAAGCAAACGAGACCTTACTTCACAGCATTACACACGACGACGGATAAAACAACACATAGTACAAATACCTGTTCACAACACACAGTGACGTCAAAACGAACGAGACCGTACTAAACAGCATTACACACGACGACAGTAAACAACACACAGTACAAATACCTGTTAACCAACAAACGACGACGTCAAAACGAACGAGACCTTACTACACAGCATTACACACGACGACAGGTAAAGCAACACACAGTACAAATACCTGTTCACAACACACAACGACGTCAAAACAAACGAGACCTTACTACACAGCATTACACACGACGACGGATAAAACAACACATAGTACAAATACCTGTTAACCAACACACAACGACGTCAAAAAGAAACGTGACCTTACTACACAGCATTACACACGACGACAGTAGACAACACACAGTACAAATACCTGTTAACCAACACACAGTGACGTCAAAAGGAACGAGACCTTACTACATAGCAATACACACGACGACAGTAAACAACACACAGTACAAAAACCTGTTCACAACACACAACGACGTCAAAACGAACGAGACCTTACTACACAGCATTACACACGACGACAGTAAACAACACACAGTACAAATACCTGTTAACCAACACACAACGACGTCAAAAGGAACGAGACCTTACTACACAGCATTACATACGACGACAGTAAACAACACACAGTACAAATACCTGTTCACCAACACACAACGACGTCAAAACGAACGAGACCTTACTACACAGCATTACATACGACGACAGTAAACAACACACAGTACAAATACCTGTTCACAACACACAACGACGTCAAAAGGAACGAGACCTTACTACACAGCATTACACACGACGACAGTAGACAACACACAGTACAAATACCTGTTAACCAATACACAACGACGTCAAAAGGAACGGGACCTTACTACGCAGCATTACACACGACGACAGGTAAAACAACACACAGTACAAATGCCTGTTAACCAACACACAACGACGTCAAAACGAACGAGACCTTACTACACAGCATTATACACGACGACAGATAAACAACACACAATACAAATACCTGTTAACCAACACACAACGACGTCAAAAGGAACGAGACCTTACTACACAGCATTACACACGACGACAGTAAACAACACACAGTACATATACCTGTTAACCAACACACAACGACGTCAAAACGAACGAGACCTTACTACACAGCATTACACACGACGACAGTAAACAACACACAGTACATATACCTGTTAACCAACACACAACGACGTCAAAACGAACGAGACCTTACTACACAGCATTATACACGACGCCAGAAAAACAACACACAGTACAAAGACCTGTTAACCAACACACAACGACGTCAAAAGGAACGACATCTTACTACATAGCATTACACACGACGACAGGTAAACCAACACACAGTAAAAATACCTGTTCACAACACACAACGACGTAAAAACGAACGAGACCTTACTACACAGCATTACACACGACGACAGTAAACATCACACAGTACAAATACCTGTTCACAACACACAACGACGTCAAAAGGAACGAGACCTTACTACATAGCATTACACACGACGACAGGTAAAACAACACACAGTACAAATACCTGTTAACCAACACACAACGACGTCAAAACGAACGAAACCGTACTACACAGCATTATACACGACGACAGATAAGCAACACACAGTACAAATACCTGTTAACCAACACACAACGACGTCAAAACGAACGAGACCTTACTACACAGCATTACACACGACGACAGTAAACAACACACAGTACAAATACCTGTTAACCAACACACAACGACGTCAAAAGGAACGGGACCTTACTACACAGCATTACATACGACGACAGTAAAAAACACACAGTACAAATACCTATTCACAACACACAACGACGTCAAAACGAACGAGACCTTACTACACAGCATTACACACGACGACAGGTAAACAACACACAGTACAAATACCTGTTCACAACACACAACGATGTCAATAGGAACGAGACCTTACTACACAGCATTACACACGACGACAGGTAAAACAACACACAGTACAAATACCTGTTCACAACACACAACGACGTCAAAACGAACGAGACCTTACTACACAGCATTACACACGACGACAGATAAAACAACACACAGTACAAATACCTGTTCACAACACACAACGACGTCAAAACGAACGAAACCGTACTACACAGCATTATACACGACGACAGATAAGCAACACACAGTACAAATACCTGTTAACCAACACACAACGACGTCAAAACGAACGAGACCTTACTACACAGCATTACACACGACGACAGTAAACAACACACAGTACATTTACCTGTTCACAACACACAGTGACGTCAATAGGAACGAGACCTTACTACATAGCATTACACACGACGACAGGTAAAACAACACACAGTACAAATACCTGTTCACAACACACAACGACGTCAAAACGAACGAGACCGTACTACACAGCATTACACACGACGACAGGTAAAACAACACACAGTACAAATACCTGTTAACCAACACACAACGACGTCAAAAGGAACGAGACCTTACTACACAGCATTACACACGACGACAGTAAACAACACACAGTACAAATACCTGTTAACCAACACACAACGACGCCAAAAGGAACGAGACCTTACTACACAGCATTACACACGACGACATGTAAAACAACACACAGTACAAATACCTGTTAACCAACACACAACGACGTCAAAACGAACGAGACCTTACTACACAGCATTATACACGACGACAGGTAAAACAACACACAGTACAAATACCTGTTAACCAACACACAACGACGTCAAAACGAACGAAACCGTACTACACAGCATTACACACGACGACAGGTAAACAACACACAGTACAAATACCTGTTAACCAACACACAACGACGTCAAAACGAACGAGACCTTACTACACAGCATTACACACGACGACAGTAAACAACACACAGTACAAATACCTGTTCACAACACACAACGACGTCAATAGGAACGAGACCTTACTACATAGCATTGCACACGACGACAGTAGACAACACTCATTACAAATACCTGTTAAACAACACACAACGACGTCAAAACGAACAAAACCGTACTACACAGCATTATACACGACGACAGATAAGCAACACACAGTACAAATGCCTGTTAACCAACACACAACGACGTCAAAACGAACGAGACCTTACTACACAGCATTACACACGACGACAGTAAACAACACACAGTACAAATACCTGTTCACAACACACAACGATGTCAATAGGAACGAGACCTTACTACACAGCATTACACACGACGACAGGTAAAACAACACACAGTACAAATACCTGTTCACAACACACAACGACGTCAAAAGGAACGAGACCTTACTACACAGCATTACACACGACGACAGGTAAAACAACACACAGTACAAATACCTGTTCACAACACACAACGACGTCAAAAGGAACGAGACTTTAAAACACAGCATTACACACGACGACAGATAAACAACAAACAGTACAAATACCTGTTCACAACACACAACGACGTCAAAACGAACGAGCAAAAGCGTTGTCATGTCGTGCAAGTTTGACTGAAATGTTTTTCTGTAATGCATTTTATTACAAAAATATCAAACTTATTTCTACATGTTTATATAAATTCAATGATTTATTATATACTAAAGTAAATCCATTGGAAATCAGAATCCTTTTAAAGACCACTTATTTCCCATTGAAATAGGAAAACATTGATCAGTATCAATACGGAATATTCAAGTGATTACATTGAGGTTACACAAAGAGTGGTTGTTGGATATTGAATTTATTTCACTCGAGTTAATTTTTTTTTTTAAAGTTAAAAAAGACTCGAGCTTAAGTTTTAAACTTTTAAAAAATAATTAACGAGAGTGAAATAAATTCCATATCCTCTAACCACGAGTCGTGTGACCTGTTTCTACCACAATACTATTAAGTCGCAGTGGCAGTGTTGTTTTCTGTGAACCACGGGTGATATTTGCGTGAAAACACATCATCTCGTGTATATTCCCGCCAAATTGTGACGATGTCAACAATCGATGACGACGTCAACAATCAGCACATTGTATTGACCCATATGATTTCCGGTCAAAGTTCAAATTCTCAACCAATCAAGGTCATATTCCACTAGTGGTATATAACATATATTTATCCAACAGTCAGCACGTGTATACAATGGTCTGAGAGTGGAATAACACAAGGTATTGTGGTAGAAACCGATCCAACCACACCTTCACCTTCAGTAGCAGCTGTTGTGCCCAGCAGTAGTTTGTATGTTCACATCAAGTAACGATTATTGACATTTGTTTCAGAACAAACTGTAATGACCTGCAGCGACGGATAACTGGTAAGTCATTTTGTTATGTGTTTAGAATATTACTTATTTTCATTGTAACCTAGTATTGTATTTAGTCAGCCATATCAAAGTAAGTGCAGCTGATATTTGATTATATTGCAGTTAATTTGAATTTTTATTTGTCAGTATTACTTTCATTGTATTTAATTGCAATTCGTTAATAAAAATAACTACATTATTTGCGTTTCATGGAGAGACATTACTATGATGGCAAAAATTTTGGTATTGACATACCATAGTATATAAAAGACAGCTGGTACAATGGGACGAACAGATTGACTTTTTCACAATTTTGAGTTTCCTACATTTATGTCCATGAGGTATTTGATTCATTATACGAGTTCAATAGTGAGAGATGACCCGGTCGTAATTTAGGGTTCTTTTTTTACCTGATTAGTCAAGGAACTATAACTCAGTATAAAACAAAACAGAGAGTGTGTAGCGAATATGTATTTTATGTAAGTGGACCCAAAACTCCACTTTCGGTCAAATTTTTACCTTAGTATTTTTTGCATGTCGTACACTAGGACTCCATTAAACAAATTGAGAAGGTGAATTTCCAAATATACCGGACCCAAATAGAGTCTTTTAGACATTCATCCTTTCATGCACTTCAAAGCATTGAAGTTGATTAGCAACAGTTTTGGTAATGTCATTACTCTTTATATACTTGCACAGAATTGAATGTTTCAATTGCTACGTAGTTTGTTATAGCGTATTAAGTTGTTTTGATGTACGTTTTAAAATTCTGTTATTGCTTTCAGAAACGCAAGATAGTTTGACAAGTTTAGGAGACAGGATCCAAGATGGCGATGAAGACATGAGATCCTTGGAAGAAACTGTTGGAAAAGTGGTTCACAGAGTAGACGTTATGTGTGAGGCGTTTAAAAGAACAGACATGACAACAGTCGTCCGCGGAGACAAACATCCACGACATCGTCGTAAAAAGACGACCAAAACAACAGACGGGAACAAATCGACCAATCAAAAAGACCAAAACGAAAGTTCTGATCTAGAAGACACTAATAAACTGGCGTCTGAGGACGGTCATGCTCGTGAGGAACAGGTAGGTCCTAGGGAGGACAGCGAACAACGTAGTAACCGAAAAGGATATATACAACGAACGAGCTCCGAGCTTACACAGGAAGACTTTTCCTCAAATAGACGTGTATCCAGTGACAGCAATGGACGGCATGAAAAGTCCGACATTCCATATAGATCGGCAACCGAACATGTAACAGAAGATTCTGCGGAAGTGAATTTACATGCCGAAATAGGTGAAACAAGTAGTCAGTCTGTTTCGTCTTCATCTGCAAATAACAAAATTAATGAAACTGTTGCTAGTAGAAAATCACAAAATAGCGATGAAGTCTTGGAAATAAGTACTAACGTTCACAAGCGAGACAGAAATAACTCTAATATTCCTGAGTTACATTCAAAGTCCGATTCGAAATCAGGAAAAAGAACAAAGTCAGAGTCCATGTTAAAAGTAGAATCTGCAATGAGCGATGCCAAGAAAAAGACCCGGTCAAAGTCACAGACGAGGAGGTTAAAATGTTCCGAACTAGGGTTTAAATATCTGAAAACGAATGCGAGGAGAGATAACAGAGTAAAGGTCATACGTCATGAGGTGGTTTTACGAGGTGGCGCCACAGGTCATCTGGTGGACACCAACATTAAGATCGGCGGTCCTAAAGAAAATAGGAGTACCAGTCAGGAAGGTGCAACATACACATCACAGAAGTAAGTGGCTTTGTTCGGTCTTTTGCTTGCAATAATAGTGAATGCCATTTGCTTAATTTCCGTACTAGATTAATGGAGAAAAGCTATTTATTGTATCTTTCTCATTGGTTATCATAATTATGAACCTGTTAGCAAGGGTGTACTAGTAATGAATTTTTCTCCTTATTTTTCAGTCCATTCTTTGAGCTACAGGGTGATTTCGATGGTTTCGGCCTACCCTCTGATATGTCGACGCTTGGATGTAAGTTCATCAAACAATAAGATAAACAATTCATGAAAAAATGAAGTATTGCTTAATTATTCTCTAGTGCGACAACTCCATATTTGACATGAGGTAAATGACTCCGCTGATTTCTACACACAATTAGGATTACTCGCAAGGAACACCACCGGGGTTTTTACGACTCTTTTGATTTTATGTAAATAAGCAAGACCCTGCCAGTTTGCTCGCTATATTCTTTATTTTGTTCACGGTTTTACAGTGGATGCGATGAGAATGACAGAGGCCGATATTACGACGTCAAACAAATGGGTAGCGAAAGCCAACGAGGAACGACTACAAGGTATAGTGAAATAATTACAACAATGTTTACAATGTTTACAACAATGTAGCAAATCAGTAGACAAATGGCATCATTGATAAGTTTTACCTTAGAGTCAACACGCAAATGAATAATATATACATGTATAAAAGACAGCATCAACACATAACCATATACAATAAATTTTGAACTTTGAACTGTTCACAATTTCTAAGGAATTTCAATAGTGATCTCCTCAAACTTAATATATCAGCTCACGTCGGTCTTGCAAGTCATTGTTTAAATGACCTAAGCTTGTGTTTGGATGTACCTAAGCTTGTGTTTGGATGTAAGACTCAAACAAAAAAACAACCAACTTTATAAAAGTGTTTGGTTATATACATAAATTGTGGGAACTGACAGAAAAAACAACGTTTTTTTGTTTGTGCTTGTAAGGTACTTAGTGATAATTGCCGAATTTTATATGCATACTCCCCTTGTTACATGTTGTTAAATGGTAATTAATTTATCCATATTGGCTTTTAAACGTTAACTCAATTGGCAAATTATATGACAATAAAGAAAGTATGTTCGTGATTTCTATTAAGGATTTCAATTACGGGACTGGGTAATAGTTCTAGAGGATTCTCGATCAGACAAGATGATGGGTACCAAGACATTTCTTTGATATCTGGTCAATCATTTTCATACAATGTCTGCACCGGAATGTGTATCAATGTCGTATGATTTCTCAGGTACATTCCTCGCTCCGTATCGAGGGAAAGGTCCCGACACTGTGCTGATATTGGATACCTCAGAAAGTATGCGTGGTCAGCCGTTCAACGAAATGATTGAAACTGCCAAGGAGATCATCGATGGTATTATTGTGTTGATTTGTAATACTTAAGGATTAACTTTCTATTTTGAATAGAAAGTTTATCCTTATATTTACAGTATTTTTCTGTGAAATGTTCGTTACTATTTTGTTCATTATTGTCCCATCTCCAGACACAGCTTTCATTTCAAAACCAATAAACGTGGGAATGGTTCAATAAATGTAACAGCATGAAATGTCCATATATCGTTGTTAGCTCCGCCAACGTTTATTGTTAGTGACGTCACAAAATGTTGTTTCAAACTGGAGGATTTGCAAAGCTCCGCCCACATGTATTGTTGTCGACGTCATATAAATTCGGCACGTGTTTGAGAACAGTAATGCGGTGATAATGATAGCCTTTGGAACGATGGTTATCGAGTGAATGTCAGTGTAGATTGTAAATATATACAGTATGTACTACCTGATGACACATCACCTGTTTGTATCCCTCGTGCATTTCTTAAGAAGCGAGAGAGACTAAAGTTTGAGTTGCTGCCAAACTATCCTGGTATCCCCTTTACGTATCTGCATTTCGATATTGTGTCCCTTGAAACCCGTCTTCATAAATATAAGACCCATATCTTACTATCTGATGACTTACCTTTTGATCTCATTCGGCAAAGTCTAAATGTCATGTCTTCATAATACAATTTATTTTGCAATAAATAGAATATTACAATAGCAACCATATTGTAGTAAACTATTGAACTAGCTTACCAAATTCAATATCATGTGGACAATCGTGTAAGATATTCTGTATACTACCAGATCATTTATATTTTTATACACAGTTATACGATTGGCCACACCTTTCTATACCACAGGTATCCAGAACATAAGCGTGACACTAGGGGTGGAGGAGAACATTGGGATCGCTGTATTTGGACATGAGACCACAGTATTGAGGCATTTAACGATGAATTATACTGATCTAAAGTCTGCTTTAGGTAAGAACAGAGCATACCCTTTCCATAATGATGACGTAATACACATGTGCTGCACCTTTTAAATTTAGTAATAGATACAGTATGCCGAAAATGAATTAAACTGCACCATATAGCTGTTTAGTTCTCCAAGGACTCGTCAGTGATGCTACGGGCCAAAAGGTGGGAATCCAAAATTTCTAAAAACTAATGTAGAAGCAGAAAGGTCAGGTGGTACTTAATAACTTAATGTATTGAATATTGATGTCAAAATACATTCTGTGACATAGCTATTAACTATAGCCTATTGAAATAACGCGAGAAAAGATAACCAAGTGTCTGTTGGCATTACAGATACACTACAAGCCTCAGGCCCTAGTCCATTATCAGCCGGTTTTGTGATGGGTCTTGCAGCTTTACTGGGAAACGGTGAGTTAACTTTCGATGTTTGTACTTTTGAACAAATCCACTCATGTTATTTTTCAGCCATTTGTTTGATTGATTTTGTTGTTGTTTCTTTAAGAAACGTTTCCACCATTTAATATACAAATTATCTAATGATGGTTGGGACTTTTACAAAAATAGGAAATATCGAAGCGTCAACAATACCATAATCTGAAATCGAATCGATTGAACTAGGGTCAAAATATGTACAAATTAAAGATTTATAATACGACACTTTAAATTCCATGAGAGTACTTCTGCTTCATCGACATTATTCATCATGTAAATCTAGGTCACCTATCACGTCATCAAGGTGATAACTGTGTAATTTCCCGACCGGACTTGAAAAGTATGGAGGCCATCTGCCCAACCACGTGGGTTTTCTCCGGGTACTCCGGTTTTCTCCCACAGTAAGACCCCTCGCGCACACTAACATCCGGGCCAACAAAAGTGATTAATATTAGTTGTATAACTTGTTTCATAATTGTTTTAAAATAAATAAAGTTTATATTTTACTTGTACGCCTTTATCCATCCATTTTGTTATTATATTTTTTAATAAATATGTTCTTGTATTATTTGTTATATGTGGCTCATATTTCAGTATCCGGTATTACGAGTGTGAAACACGTGCCACTCTATTCACGAGTTATCCTGATCAGTGATGGTCATGCTACAATGGACAGATCGACGACAGAGGAGACGCCGGAAAACGCCCTAATGATCTCGCATGTAGGTCGAAATAAAGAAGAAAAACCCAGAAAGGCAGACATTGCAAAACGAAGCAGATATCATACTCCCCTTTTGCCTTAATTCCACCAATAAACGATGCCGGATTGTAAATATGTAATAACAAATATTAAGTGACAATTGATCCCCTATATGTTTTATATCGAAGTGGTTTTGTCGTATAGTGCAACATCCATGATCATCGGTTGATGCAGAAATCAAAGTGACTGGAATTTTATGTTCCAGACTCTTTACATGTTGGTTCTCATGTGTAATGGGTAAAACATTTCCTGTGGTCGTCCTTATTCATAAATAAATATATACAAACTTTTTGTTTTATTTCAATAATTAGGAAGCAAGTTTTGACATACATGTACATGCATTATTAAGCATTGTTGTCGGCTAGAATATTAGCAGAGAGAAAACTGTAGTGGTCCGACTTGTAATCCCATTCGTTTTTAACATCTGGAAAGGGAAGTTTAATTCTTCTATGCGGATCGATTTTGACATATCTTCTACAACAGTAATTCTTTGCTGGAATTATGTCCCTTCACATTGCCGTTGAACTTCAAATCAATTTTTTATGTAAATGTGTAAGGTTAAGATAAAACCATCCTTTGGTCTACGATCAAAGCTAGCCTATGTGCCCTATTATAGACTCTACGATACCTGTACATGGTTTTAGAAGGATTCGACTGAATCCAACTTTGAAAAAAATACCAACTACTCTAAGCACTTGTATCAATTACATAATAATCGCTTTTTTCAATTTAAGTTACGCCTTCTCCTGCTTCCGACCCTGAAAGACTACGCTAGGCGAGGATACCGTGTGTTTTGTGTACCTGTTGGAAAAGCTAACATGGTAACTATTCTCTGTTAATGTTTTTTGTACCTGTTGGGGATGCTAACATGTTAGTTAATGTTTTTTTACCTGTTAACAATGATAACTGGTACCTGTTGGATATGATAACATGGTAAGCGTTCTCGGTTAATGTTTTATGTACCTGTTTGGGATGATAACATGGTTAGCGTTCTCGGTTAATTGTGCCAGGTTTCCTGGCACGTGAAGCATCGATTTTTTTCTAGATTCAGACGACTGTGTATAACATGAATTTTAGTGTCACTGCTAGATTTATCACGGAAAATACTTTTATTCAAAGAACGTAAACATTTCTTTAGAGTTAAACAATTGATGTACTTTTAGGTCTACTTTGAGGACATTTGTAAACAGACAAAAGGAAGACTTTACTTCACCAGGGATGTCCACAGACTTGTTAAAATGACTCAGGCTGAGGTAATTATTTGTATTATAATCACATTATAATGGAACTACACTAGCTATTTGGGTACCGATTATCACACACCCAGACCACGCAACATAAACTGTATACTGTATAAAGGAAAGATTCAATATCAAATCAACTGAAGCGAACAGATTTTAAGTAGTAATTATCATAATTCCTTTTGTGGGTTTCGATTTTATATACTGTTCGCCTTGTTTAAGGAATACGATAAAATGCAAAATATCTTTAACATTAATACGTTATGTATCCATATCCACCAAAAACACCTACTATTGCATGTCTTAAAACTCTATAGATGTGATGACGTATGTGATAAACTCTCTTTAACATTCATACGTAATGTGTCGATTCCTCCCAGAGTACTCACTACTGAATGATTTATTACTGTATCGTAGATATGACGACGTGTGGGATACATGTAGATGCTACGCTAATTATGTGATACAGGTTTCTGCTATAGAGATGTTCGAAGGACTGAAAGGAAATAACCGGGAACAAATGTTAGAAATACTCACGGCTGGTTCAATGCATCGTTCGTCGGTCCAACAGGATGCAGTAAGTATCAATGCTTGTACAATGTAAAATTGGGCCGTCCAACAGGATGCAGTGAGTATCAATGCTTGTACCATGTATAATTGGTCCGTCCAACAGGATGCAGTGAGTATCAATGCTTGTACCATGTATAATTGGTCCGTCCAACAGGATGCAGGGAGTATCAATGCTTGTACCATGTATAATTGGTCCGTCCAACAGGATGCAGTGAGTATTTCATCAACCACCCGGGGTGTAACACCCAGTAATGTAATCGCAAACATGGTATCACTGTCTTGCTGTTGTTCTGACATCAGTCCCCAGGATCATGAAACACTCTTAAGTCTGAATTTGTCTTAAGTTTGGACTTATCACAAATAACGTTACAAAAAGTAACGTCTTACCTGATTGGCTAAACACAAACTTTAGTCTAAGATTGTGGCTAAACACAAACTTTAGTCTAAGATTGTTTCGTGATCTCGGGGCCAGATCGAAGGATTCTGCTATTGTTCCGAATCAGTTTTGAGATCCCGTTTTTAAGTAAGATCTTTGGGCGTAATGATTCTGAACTTGAGTGATAACCTCAAAGTTAGAAATAAAATATATTCCTATGTACAAACGCGATTGAGTGACCCTACTACTCTTTAAATATAACCTTGGCCACTTGAAAAGTCCGTTAGAAATGTCATTGAAATTGTGATGGTCTGATCACCCTCTTGTTGATCAAATTGAGTAAACGATCTTGTTTTGTGTTAGTTGTAAGCATAGTTCGATAAAAGACGGAGCCCAAGTCTGTTCATGGAGACTTACATTACTTTGAGTGATGGGCCCGTTAAATAGTTATCTCATTTTCCTAAAGTTGAATTGAACAGGTAGATACCGTACTGTGTGCGACTGTACGCTACAGACATGTAAACACAGGACACGTTTTAAACTGAATTTACTTTTATCAGGAAGACATAGTTGACTACATCGAATACCTCAGGGACAGAAGCTCGTCCACGTCGGGTTTTGAACTACCAATGCATATCGAACAAGACCCAAATATGCCTCCGATAGGAACGCGCATGCGCCGTGGGCCGGCTTGGAAATGTGGAAACCAGGACACAGAGGGTCCGGGAACTGTCATTGGACACCAGAAGAATGGTTTGTTTGTCTGCTACATTAATATAATTTATGGGTCAGCGTACCTTTGGAAGATTTCAAGTTTTCTTTCATGCCCTTCCAATAAATAGTCGTTGCTTTAGGTTTTGGAAACCGTGTTATAACCGTTTTATTCGAAATTCAACGGAAAGCAGTTTTTACTATTCTTTGATTGTGCGAACTACTTTTTAATCTAGACATACTTTGTGAAAAACACAACAAAAGCTAGAATGAAATACACTGGGGAAGATATAGTAAGAATTATTGAATTCCTGGTTGACAATATATGTTTTGAGTTCGGAGGAAAGATTTTCTGACTGTGGGCATTCCAATGGGAAATAATTGTGTCCCAACTTTGCCTGACTTGTTTTTGTTTTTATACGAGGCTGAATTTGTCGAGGGGTTTATCAGGATGGGCAACAAAAACCTTGACAAATCTTTCAGTCTCACTTTCAGGTATATCGACGATGCGTTGTTAAAAAGAAGTTTGATGACCTAGTCGATCGCATATGCTCTACTGAACTTGAGATTAAGGACCCAACAGCTTCCTATCTTGATCTTTACTTAAGCTATGACCAACACGGGAGCTTACTACTAAGCTTTGTGATAAACGTAATGATTTCGATTTTACGAGCGCGAACATTCCATCTCTTGATAGTTACATCCCTGCTTCTCCATCTTATGGTGTTTACATGTCGTAGTTGATTCGTTATCCTAGGGCTTGCTCTGAATATCGAGATTTTCGTGATAGATGCCAGCTGCTGACAAAAAAACTTATGGCACAGGGATTCGAGACATGCAGGTTGGTGAAGACTTTGGGCAAGTTTTATGGTCACCATCTTGGTCGCATTGAGAAATATTCTGTATCTTTGTGTGGTATGAAGATGCACCTTTTTGAGTATGCTCATTAGTGTTTTCCTTTATTGTGATTGACAATGATGACTCGGTTCTCATTTGAGAACTTGATGTTTACTTGGATGTGACCAAGATTTACATGGCGGGTGTCGTCAATGAATGAATCGTGAATGAATCAGAAGACGCTTATTCTACCGGAACACCTGGTCTTATTCGCCTGTACTTTTACAGGGGGTCTCCATGTAAATCTTTCTTTTTTTTTCAGATTGTGCCTCTAGTGTTATCGGTTTTGAGTTCGGGATATGGTTTTGTTGACACTTTGGTATTCTCTGATTTTTTTTCTCGAACAGTATATGTATTCCAACATAACACCTTTTGGATTCTCTATCTGAAACTAAAAAGTGAAGATTGTATCATTCCAACAGAACTTTACATCATAGTTTTACACTAAAAATTCAAATATCATATCACCTTCTGCTGAGTTCCCGGACATTTGGGAATACTAGGTAATAAACAGGCCGAAAAAACTTGTCTGATTTTATCAGACATTGAAGCAAATATCCCTGGCAAGTGAGAAAAAGAATTCTGCTGAATCTGCAGTTTGTTGACCCCAAGAGGAATCTGTTTGGGGCACAAAAGGGTGTTTAAATAGGCATTTTCAGCTTCAATTAACTTTTTATTAAACCGTTAGTCCAATTCTAACCAAAATTCATTGCAATTATACCATGTAGCTGTAATCAGAATCTATATTTAGCATATTGCTCACTTTCTTGGGGCGCAGTGGGCGCCAATGGGGTCGCATAAATTTTGGCATTAATTTTACCAATGCTTCCTCTGTTGGTGTAATTATCAAAACAATTAAGATGTTAGGCAAAAAGGACATGGTATTTGATGAAGATGGTCTTTAAAAGTAAATATATCATTAGTCTGATACTGACCATGAGACCCAATAGCAATACACAATGTTTTGATGCAATCCTGTCAGATATACTGTACAGTCATAGGAGTGTGCCAGGGTGCATTTTTGGTTTAAAAATAATAAGTTTATTATAAATGACATAAACAGCAACATTATACGTTTCTTTTAAGATACCAATTGGACCTCAATAGATATGAAAGACTAAACGATCAAAGCTAGAAATGGCATAATGTTACCCTTTTGCCCCCTCCTCTCACTCACCCCCCCCCCCCCCCCGACACACACACACACACACACACACACACACACACACTCACACACACACACACACACACACACACACACACACACACACACTACACGAACTAGAATTTTTTCTTTATTTTTTCAGTCCATGAGAACTTCAAAAACAAAAGTTTCATTTTAAACTCCCCCCCACTTTGACCCCCAAATTGTCTATGAGCCCACACAAAATCAGATGTTTTGAACATAAAACAATATGCAACTGACATTAAAGTATCTTCCTGCAAAATATTAGCTTTATCACTGATTGGCCGCGGAAAGGCCCAAATTGGCACCCCTCCTTTCATGAAATGAAATGAACCATTCATTTTTGATATTATTTTTAAGGGATGATGTGGATCGAGTGGGACAATGGTCATAAGAACCGGTATCACTACCAGCCCGGCGTCTATGAAGTGAAGGTGGTTGATGAACCGCGACAAATCTTGGAGGATCAACTGATAGCTACTGGCTATCAAGTCAAAAGAGGTAGACACAGCTGAATCCTTCAACCCTACCATAAGAAAACTATAACTAAATTTGATGTCGGCGTGAGATGGTTAAACAACGTATATTGTTCATTAGAAGGAACGATCTTGTTTCCGGATTACTACTTGTAATTTAGTTTGGAACGGAAAGGAATTAATTTGTGCAAAACTGATTGGTTGTTGCTTTCGTTAATGGGCTGAATTATTGTCACAGGTATTGACTGGACGTATGATGACCAAGATGGCGGGGAAGGCAGCATCGGAACTGTGTTTTTAGTGAACGAAAATGGCAACGTTGGGGTAAGCTCTGGAACTTCACGTTTGTTTATGCGTCAATGTAAGTTATACCGCCCTGGCCAATGTTACATTGTAGTGGTGGTATTAATAGTGTGTACCTCGATACAGTCATCGTTAGATATTACAGCTGTTTATACATACATGTAATTGTCTCTGCTTTATCTACAGTAATTATCAAACTGTGTTGAAAACTTTTTAATATGAATTACATTGGTTATTAACTCCAAATATCTTCTTGTGTTGCAGATTGTTGTTTGTAAAACTTCAAGTTTCATAAATTAAGAGACGATTTCAATTTAAGATGAAATCCTTGACTCACGTGATTTACTTTGTTCATTTTCAGGTTCGTTGGCCAAGTGGTCAAATGAATACCTATAAATTTGGTGCGGAAGGACGATTCGATCTCGAGATATGGTATGGTATCACTAACAATATAATCAAACATGCAGCTTTTTAGGTCACCAGACCATACATGTAGGCCATGGTTACCTATTACGATCATTCGTTGTCCGTTGCCGTCCGTCGTGCGATAACTCTTGTGAACACGGCATCCTTAATACTTGTCTATAATCTTCATCAGCCTATATCTCTCGGATCCGTGTGCTGTAATATTTTGTTCGTCAGCAGCCGACATCTATCACGAAATTCCGATATTCAGAGCAAGCATTAGAAAAACGAATCAACTGCGACATTTAAACACCAAGTAGCTGATGAATAGTTATATCCCTGTTTTCCCCTCCAATTGTGTTTTTAACTGTACATGTCGCAGTTGATTCGTTATTCAGGTGCTGGCTAGAAGAATATCGTGATTTTCGTTAACTTACAGCGTAGGGATTCGAGAGATGCAGGTTAATGAAATCTACGATTAAGTTTTTCGGTCGCCATCTTGGTATCATTGAGAATATTCTGTATCCTTATATGATATGGAAGTTGACTATTTTGAATATTCTGCTCGTGAGTATGCCTACTTGTTGTGATTGAAAACGATGCCTCAGTTTTTACTTTGAAGCCATGGCATTCACTGTGTTGTGACCAAGACTTACATGGCTAGTGTCGTCGATGTTGTTATTATTATTATGGATTGTGGATTTGCTGATGCTTCGGTATTCTGTGTATTTTTCAAAGCTCAATTTTAGGGTCTCCTGATTTTTATATCGGAAAAAAATGCTGACTGTTCTGTGATGATGTTCTTTGAAATTATACAGAACTAGTTTAATTTTACTTCTAAATTCATCAATTAAAGGGGTTTTACGCACCTGACCCTTCTGCTTCTACATTAGTTTAGAAATTTAGATTCCCAACAGGACGAAACAGCTGTATGATGCAGTATCTATTACTAAATTTAAATGGTGCAGCATATGTGTGTGTTACGTCATCTTCTTTGTACATGTTGCAGTGATCCGTTCTCCACACCACGCCCTCGTGTTCAAACCGGTCGAGAAGATTCCCCGAGCGTTCAGACAGGAGTGAATGAAAGCTTGCCAAGGATAACTCCAAAAAACGATACACCGCACAGACCAGATTCAGACATCCCCCGACATATAGAATCATACCTACCATCCGTGGAGGAAATGAACAAGAAAAACACGCCATCTATGTCATCTGTATCTAATGTACATCTAACATCTTCGTATTCGGAAGAAAGAGATAATACCCGAGGTGATAAGTCTGAAATCAAAATATGCTAATAAACTACAATTAAACGCTTCGTCATAAGACAATGTTGTAATAACGGACAAACAAGTAAGGAATTCAATACGAATGCAATATCATATCGTTTGATTTTTTTTCTTAAATCAAATATAGATGAACCTGTTGCGTTTCCGCGGTTATATTCCAAAATGCATCCTCTACAGGGAATGCAAACTTTGTTTTATTTCTTTTTCAATTCAATACGTAGTGAAGAGAAACTACACTAATTTTAAGGTCATCAAAGATACATGTACCACAAAAAACAATGTTTATTTTTAGATTTCCTGACCTTTGCTCCAATGACCTTTTCTGGTCGCTTTTTGACTGTTGTCCTGCATCGTACTTCGCGCATAAACGTTTTACATTTTCGACTTCTTTTCAAGAGACAGGATATTATTCTACTTTGTTTTTATCTGTAGTATCAAGCTTGATCAGAATCATCCTTGCCAAATCACATCTTTTTGCCACAGATTAAATTGGCTTAGTGACGTAAGATATTATGTTTTTCAACAATAACACAATTTAAAAGTGTTAAAGTTCTTTTAACATGTTAACATGTTGGCCCTCTTGATTACTGTTACTAATATTTCATATCTTTAATAAGTGTTACCATGACGACGGTTGTTTTGTGCCTATAGATTCAGGAAGTGGTGATGTACCCTCGTCAGTAAATCCTGGCCCGCCGGGGACTGACTACCGTGTGAAGTGGCAGTACGCCACCAGTGACGGAGAGTTTAAAGACTACCCCGGTAACGTCAACGGCAAAATAGAGGCGACGTATATAAAACGCCCAAACGGTACTGTCATCATTAACATGGACGGTGTCGGGTAAGGACCGCGGTGTATCCTGGGAGATTTCTCCCTGTATTGTAAACAAAATCAACCTGATAGCATCATATCACTAAACTCGTGTTAATTATAATTGCAGTCTTTTTCAGTTTCATCTGATTTGGTGAAGTTAAAATAAATGAAATGAACATTACAGAAGTGTTCCCCACCCAGATAAACAGTAATTGTGTTTGTGCAAAAATGAGATCGAAAAACATATTTTAAAGACGTTTACAGGACCATGTATAGAAATAATAGAGATATTTTGTTGGATGATTACAATTTGTACCACAAGTCTGTACTTACAACCACTACCAAATGATTGTACTTACAACCACTACCAAATGATTGTACTTACAACCACTACCAAATGATTGTACTTACAACCACTACCAAATGATTGTACTTACAACCACTACCAAATGATTATACTTACAACCACTACCAAATGATTGTACTTACAACCACTACTAAATGATTGTACTTACAACCACTACCAAAATGAGCTACGCCAACAATACATCAACTAAATAGCGAATCAATTTTGTTACTCTTGTTTCTATATGTTCCTTCACTTTCATTTCCTATCTAATAAATTTCAATGTATTTATAAAGTATATGTTGTCAATGTAAAGGTTATATATGTTTTATCAGCTGATTGTTGTACCTGATGAGAAGGACAAAGTATAAGTACGTTAGTACTTGTTTCCATATCATCTCTCGAATATAAATTTCTAAATGTACATTTCCAATTTCCTGAATAAAATACAGTTTACACTAACAATACATCAGGGCAAAATCAGAATTCATAATCTGTTAAAATTATCAGAAACTAGAAAATCGTCAAATTAACTAAACGAATAGAAGTAGGAAGACTCGCATAAGCTGGATTCGCTTAACAAATCGGGTTCTATTTTCCACATCAGGAAATCATGTTATCATTCATGATTGTAAAACATTTTCATTTCTTTGGATACGCCATTTACAAGAATAATATTTCATTACTTTGGATAAGTCATTAACATGACGAATCTTTCCATTATTTTGGATAAGTCATTAATAAGACGAATCATTCATTACTTTGGAAATTTTGCATTTTTGAGAAGAGGATGTTCAAGATTGGTTGGGATCTTTTTAATTCTTAAAAACTTACACACATTACATAAATTTCAGTTCTGGAGCATACAATGTCATAATGCAATTGTAACCATGATTTCATGAAACTGAAATGGTATTCTGAAGTTTGGATAATTGCATTGTTGAACATTGAACGCCTTTTAGATTCACCAATAAACAATCATCTGTTACAGTAATGTTTCCATTAATTATTGACCAGAGTTCTACACGAACGAGTAATGCCTTTCTCCAAGTTATTAATGGATATACTTTGTAAAGGTTCTAGAATAGAAAATTAATACTGACAGGTTAATTCCATGAACAGGACAGACCTGAACACCTTACCAATGTCAAAATTTAACCGTTCTAGAAGGTATAATTTTGAGTAATGGAATTTTGAATTCAATGTTTGAAAAATCCCCCAAAATCCTTTATACTAGATTTTGAACCCTTATTTTAAACGAATAGTTATAATAGTTATAATTTGCTCAAGTTCTTGTTATAGTTTCTCCTATCTGTCTGTTCCAGGTATAGAATAAGTTTCACAAAAATGGTGCAAGTTGAAATGGTTTCCAAAGCAACAGTAAATATACGACGAACAGGTAGGAATATCATTTAAGGATTGAATGTCTATTTTGTTGTTTGCATCGGCTGATGAAGTCAAGTGAACCTCGCGCAAATGAAGTGAACTGCGAAGCAGTTCATGTACCATTTGCAAAAGGTGCACTTGACTTCATCAGCCGATGCAAACAACAAAATAGACATTCAATCCTTATATTTACGTTAACTATTTTAAATGTCCCGCCATTTGCATGCACTTTAAGCTGCCGGTGTGACACAGTGCTTTACTTTTGTTACATTGTTGCATACTTATCGGCATGTATGTACTAACGCGGAACAGCTGATAGCTAGCTTCATTCATCACTAGGCAACAGAAAAAATGTAGTCCAGAGACAAGATTTTTATTTTTTGATTTAAAAAAAATGTGCAGTAATCATACCTCTCAAACTTTTATTTTCATTAAGAATTGATTGATATACCTTTCCAGTATAAAATGAATTACAAGAGGGTCTCTTTAAGCGGTTTGCATCGCGCAGCAATAAACATAACGACGTTGTGATTTGGTCACAGTTGAAGCGAGTCAAATAAAGTTGTCGGAAGTCAGATTTCGGTTAGGCCAGTACTGAAAACGTCTCATAACAGTTAGTGGATTTAGGCATGAATAGCTTATTGATGAATATATGATGAATGATATTGGTGACATGTAATCAACTGGATCAGTGATTTAACGATTTTTAATTTGGGACATTAACCGAAAACTGCAAGCTTTAAAGGTAAGCACACGGTACAGTTATGTTGACAAGATCACAGGTGCCTGAGAATTCTATACATCTGCTTTTGGGCATAAACGAAGGTTTTTAGAGTATGTTTAAACTTTTGGAGGTTAAGATCAGTTTCCGATAAAAATGCCACCCTAATATAAACTCCTCGGAAGCATTCTAGACACCGTGGTTTAGGTCCAAAAACTACGCTGTAAGTGTAACAAATTATCGGGCCCTTATGAGCAAGCTAGGTTAGGCCCTAACGTAGATCTAGTCTAGCTAGCTTATCAGTTTCGTGAACATGTTACATTTGTCGAATAATAGAAAAAAAACATATGTAACTTCATAAAAGAGAACGGATTTCTGTGACCAATCTCAAACATTTTATTTTAGTATTGGACATGAAATGAAAAAAAATGAAAAAAAAAAAAAATGCGAAATCTGCCGACGGGCAGATGATCCCATTTGCATTAAACGCACGATCATCGAGGGAATCAATAAGGAATTTAGGACCAACATATCTTGAATAAATGCTTTCGGAAATGTCAGAATTTTGTCATATCAAGTTTTATTAAAGCTATGTGTGATTTGATATTGGCATAACTCATTGGCATGTAAAACAGCTGTTTTACACGTGTAGTACACCCGTACATTATTGTACACATTAAACAAATGTATTACTTCGCCAGGAACGAAAAGGCGCGTGCCCCACTTGTTTCATCGGGAAATGAAGCAACCAGAGTTTACTAGTTTCATTGAGGCGGAGTGAAGTGAAAATGTAAATATTTATGCATGATGTAATATCAAAATAACAGTAAATATACGACGAACAGGTAGGAAGAACATTTATACGTTATATAATATCAACATACTTTGAGAACAGAACACGCTTAATGACGTGATAAAATACATAGATCTATTAGTGCATTTCACATACTATTCTTTATTATGTCAATAGTAAACTCTTATACAAAATCATTTGTGAAAAAAGTGTCATGAATGGTTAATAAAAATATATCACTGAAAAGGTCATCCTTAAAATTCCAGCGGGTACGCACATTTCTGTTCTCCTCGATCCGGTGGATGATACAAGTACAATACTTTGATAATTTGATGTTAAACGAACGAAAGAATCACGCGTAATTGACTTGTTTTGGAGTCGGATGTCTCATTCCTATAATAATTTTATATTTGTTACTTCAATTGTATTGTTGTGTAAATACATGTAGCAAACACATTACTCGTGTTATTATAAAAGTGCTAAATAAAATTGAATTGAATTGAATATAATTGGTAAGGAATATATAAACCTAGAGATTGGTGTTTTTTAAAACTGAAACCACTTAGTAATTACGTTCTTTCGATGTCGTTCTGACATATTCCATGGGTCTATCGTGACGTGATCGAGCGTTATGCCTTAAGCTATTGGCTTTGCAAAACAACTTTAATCAATTTCATTTAATTACTTGTATAATATAGTTTGTTTTTATGATTCAGTGCTAGCATGAAGGAGTTCTTGCAAGTACCACCATGGACGGTTCTCCGAATTATAGAGTTCTTAGGACTGCCATCATGGACGTTTCACCAAATTATAGAGTTCGTACGACTACCAGTATGGACGTTTCACCGCATTATAGCGCTTCATCGAATTTTACAGTTCTTACTACTGCCAACATGGGCGATTCGTCAAATTGTGGAGTTTTAGGACTTCCACCATGGACGTTTCATCGAACCAATTCTTAAGATGACCACCATGGATGTTTCACAGAATTATAGTAGCTACCTTTCTCTGTAATTTATTGGATTATACAGACAACCGCCATTTATGGAAAAAGGAGTTCGAACGATTTTCCTGACTACATTTGTGAGGTTGAATTAATTACAACACAAACTAAAACAAAGCTACCTACGTCTTTCAATAATTGATTGGGATGCTTTGAAATTGTGTTCTTATTTTTTGAATGATCAGCATCAGTATGTGTAAAATCACAGAAGGAAGTGTCAGTATATCAGTACATAAGTGATAACGTGTTACCATTGGTATGAAGCTTTACTATCGATATATATTTAACATTGTCACATCATTAAACTGTGCCAACACAACGTGTACTCGCATTTGTTAAAATGTCGTATCGCGGGGCAATTTGCATGCCTTTTTTTATTGAAATGTTCATGTTTTATTAACGTTCCTTGTCTTTAGATAGGAACGCATTACTGAAGTTCTGTATGAGTCTTTTTATTTTAACATTTTCCTTGAATTCCAATAATTCTGGCCCTAAGAAAAAATAGTTTCCTTAGTATTAGGAGAACGGTTTTACTTTAAAACTACAAACAAAAATACAATAACGAGATGCTTCATATAGATGATATTATTAGACAAGAGTGTTGATGTCAGTATAACAATATACTTACATTCATATTTAACTATCAACTTCGGAGCCCTTCGGGAGTTTCCTGAAGAGCCCCGAAGAGGGTGAAAGCGTTAGGTAGTCGGTCGTCGTGTTTTCATTTATTTTTTCTTTATACATGTACCTGCATACACATGGAAACAAACTATATATTTTTACATTACACGTACATATGTATTTTCCACGATGAAATAATGTGACATAAATTGGTTATCTTCATTATACATGTACATGTTCAACCAAACAATCAAACTGATTAATATACAAATTCGTATTCTAACTCCGTTTACAAAATTCGGGTGAACTTTTTAGCCTCTTAATTTCTAGTAGAATTGTCTAATTGATGACAGTTGACAGTCATCTGCAGCAAGCTTGAAATAACGACACAGATAGGATAATGCCAGCTATTTTGCCAACAAACATTCACATTCAAGATTATAAAAGCGGTAATTTGATTGGTTGATGCAACAATTCACCAGAACATTGCCCTTATAGAATGTTGTCAGATCATAGGTATTCGTAGAGTAACGGAAGGAGAATGGATCTGCATTTCTGTCTGATTGACCAAACAATTAATACAAATGTACAATTTTGCCATGATGAATGTTGATAACATGAGAAAAATAAACTTGCTTCATTTTACTGAAGATCAAACTGCATTAAGATCCATTTGAATAAGATCAAGTAAGTTTGTTATTGGTAAGACATCATCGACGAGTAATGATTTTTACAAAGATGACGTAACACACACGTACGTGCTGCACATTTTAAATTTAGTAATAGATACAGTATGCCGAAAAAATGAATTAAACTGCACCTTACAGCTGTTTCGTCCTCCTAGGACTCTTCAGTGATGATAGGGGCCAAAAGGTGGGAATTCAAAAATTCTAGACTAATGCGTAAAACCTTTTAATTTATGAATTTAGAAGTAAAATTAAACTAATTATGTATAGTTTCAAATCGTGTACAACGAAAATGTGTATATTATGTACCGTGCCACTACTCATATGAGATTAACTTTGGCTATGGAGGCTCCAGCAAAATGTAGTTATATTACATAGGCTCAATTGTTATTACCTGAACCGTCCAGGATAATTGTGTTAATGTAACGAATAGACATACACTTTAGTTACAAGACTTTGAACATGTTGTAAAATGAATATGTTGCTATACAGCTAGTCACTATTCTATTAGTCTATTATGTTGCCCTGCTTGGGCAGTGTTGTTACCTAATAAATGTGTTAATGGACAAATACACGTAATTGATGTATTGCTTTACTTTGATCCTGCTCTGACACTGTTACATTGTATAACTAATGAACAAAAGTGAATAAAAATGCGACAAAAGGAAAGTATGTGTTTCTGTTATAGTCTTTGTGAAGTCATTGTCAGGTGAAGATATTATCCAATTCTATAGGATTACTAAATAACTACAGCATATACAGTTATATTTCGCTGTTTTACTCCAACTTGTAGGCTGATAAATTACAATATTTACTTAATACACGGTATCTTTAGTAAATGTGTATTAGCATATTGATAGTTACAGCATTAATATACTTGGTTATTAAAATCGTGTGTATATTGAAACAGAGATAAATTACAATATGTACTCAATATATTTGATTATCTAGGTGTTTAACAAAAACTTGTGTGTCTACAACACACACGTTATTAACTAAGCATACAATATTTCCATTTTACATTATTTTAACATCATGAAATAAGGAAGAGCCATGCCACTACTCAAAGAGTTAACTGTGACTATCGAGACTCCAACAAATTGAAACTTACTAGAGTTACTAGAGTTATCCCCTGTAACTTACACATGTTGATATACTGTTGTACTGTTAGTAGGAGTATAGAGCATTAACACTGTACTGTGCTAGTTTATGGGTTATTGTTATATGGTTTGGTTATTAGGTAATCTAAAGTAGAGATAACAAGTGGGGAGATACATTTGGTACACTTTCCTGGGGTTTGGAGAGGGACAGAATTTCACAGAAAGCAGGTCAAGATGGAGGTTGTTAAGTTTTGGTTAGGTAGCAATAATATTTTTGTCTTAGAAGCTATATAGGTTTAATACAGTTTAAGTTACTTAGATGTACGTAGTATGCGAGATACAACCCGTTGTCCTTACTAACTGTACATTGAGTGATTTGTTCTCACCTGTTCAGCATACACTTGTTATGTGACTGTGATTTAAGACCACGAATAAATTGTAACTGTTACCAGCTACTATGTAACACCCTGTCCATGACGGAAACACATACACACAAACACAACGGATAACTGAATACATGTACCATAAAAATGCACGTAACAAAATATCTCTCACATGATATCTTAATATGATGAATATGGTACATCTAGATTTAGATACTGACACTTGTGTATCAAACAGCGTCTATCAACCTACATATATTAGACAATTGGAAAGGAAGTTTAGACAACGGTGTCTTTTTAGGATCCTGTCTGAGACTTTTGACTTTGTAGATCATGACATACTGAATCTCAATCAAACAACATCGTCGGAAACCCACGGTACTCTTCTCAGGCGCTTGCATACCGTGTGCTAGAATATGGAAACCCTCATTTTCGTACCGAAATAGTAGCCAATCATATCGATACTTTCATCCATGATTACATCAGCCGGGGTATCTCATTTAATTTGTAACACCGCATATCAACAAAACCTGTCGATTGTGTTATTGTTTCGATTTTGTTAGAATATAAGGTCCTACTATACGGAGATTGACATCGGCGTCATGCCTACAGAAATATACTGGTCGTGGTCAAGGTAAAAAGATGTAACAGAGTGTCACAAAAAAGGACCATCCTGATTGGTCGGAATCTCTTCTATTCGGGGAAACGAAGATCTGAATCTATTCTAGCCAACGGTATACAAACGTCAGAGAAGCGTACCGTGGGTTTCCGACGATGTAAAACAAATGGTATGTTACTTTGTTAATCCATAAACGTAATCCTCTTATGACATGGATTAACGGCAAGATTAAAAGCAGAGACCGATCTTCAGTAAATATGCAACAAAAACAAACAATGGAATGCAATCAATTTACACTGTTATGCTATCAATGTCAATTGAGCTATAGACCTATAAGTATAAAGTAAATAATTATTGAGATATTGAAATGTTTATCATATCTTCTAAACAGAATAGTAGTTGAATACTACAACTACAAAATATATAGTGTTTTATATAAGTTATATACTCTGATACTTTGGTTAATGATTGGTATTCCACTTTAATGTTATCAAACTAAATATAATTACGCCAGTAGTACACATGTACCCATTTGTATCGATCTCGGTCATGTACTGGTGTCGTTAAATGATGCAGAGATGCCGACATATATTTCTTCATGTGAATGTCGTGTGAAATTAACGTCTGAATATTAATGTGAATGTGATTCAAAAAATTTGTACACGGATTTTGTGTCTGGTTCATCATCGGGCCTATACATTACGCGTCCCCTCTCTTAGAGGCTCTTTCGTCAAATAGGTTGACAACACTGTCACTTGACGCGTGATCATCGCAATTTTTGTCGGGCTTTCCCGAGGAATGCAATTTTGCAAGTGGCTAATAAAGAAATTTTGAGTGGACTTTTCAAATATTGAAATAACAAAAAAAATATATCTGGTAGTGCAGACAGCATGTACATTCAAGAACTTCATTGTAGACTTCCCCGGGAAGCCCCTTTTAACTACTGATTTCTTTAAACTACTGTTTCTGTACACTAGGTACTAAACATTTCCTGTTGTAGTTCAAGTTCGTGTAAGTTTTTATAATCATATTTCCCTAACTTCAGTTATACGTTTGTCTGTAAGATATTGATTTATCATATAATTGTCGGATCAAAATATGTTATAGTTTCGTCAAATTAGTAAGTAAATTATAATTATATGGTAACCGAGAGAACAATATGTAAAGGATTAGCGTTTCAAGTATACGCTCTGTGTATGTACTTACATGTATTTACCCCGTAGGTTACCTCGCAAAGCCAACCCAGTCACGTGATAAGAGTTGTTACTTTAAATAGCAACGTACACTAGGGAATAGCTTTTGTTGATGCTACTCGTAAATATATGAGGATTTCAACAAATCACTAGGGTATTCACCGAGGGGCGAGGTGATTCAACTAAAACCATGTTTATTCACCAATTAGCGATGATACTCAACAAAAAATATTAACATCACTAATGCTCGATAATAGTCACTAATGTCCCGATAAGAATCAACAACGGTCCGGTAAAATTCAACAAGGTTCGATTTGACCACGTGACCAAACTGATAGAGCAGCTAGTTTACCTGTACACACGACTGGCAGTGACCAAGATCTCGCCATGGTTACGGCCACGGCCGTACGCCGGGTCGACTTACATGCATTGGAGCACACACTTTCACAGAGATGTTATGTTAGTGTAACAAAGTTATGAATGCTAATCCCATCATTAGGATGTTTTGATGTACCACGAAATTATATTAGATTGCTTTCTAATTCCTTTGTTGTACGTACACGTTTCGATAGTACATTGTGTACACAAGTTTTAGGTTACAAAGTTAAATCTTTTGCAGTAGCAAGTACTGCCTCAGGCAACTCACCTATTGAGCTGACGACTTCACGCCTCACTGCACACGTCTTTGACAGCCACTGTATGGCTTCCGTTGGTGTATACTGGAGAGCGACACGACAGCCTAAGTTCCAAGTGGTATTTAATATCATTCGTTTTCTGCAACTGTACGCGTAATCTTTCCATTTAACACTGTGATTAAAACTGTCCATGCTTTGTATGACGTATGTATACGTATAAAACATTTGTGACTATGTGGTTTGCATTAGTTTATCTGTAAATGTTCACGTAATTTTTCCATTGAAAACAGTGAACACGGTAATATTCACTGCCGATCAAATGCTTTGTATGTGTTTGTCTCAATAAAAACATGCTTGCATAATTTTTCATGATCTGGTTTTCATTCGTTAACTGTAATTGTAGTTGTACATCGACTTCGATAGCATAATTCCGTGATTCTTCATATTATTTTGAGCATTTTTATTAAATTAACACAACATCAAACGTTCGTCTCGAACGTGCTGATAATGCTGATTGACAAGAGACTGATTTTTACGTACATTTGTAAGAAGTTCGCAAGATGGAGTCATATAAGATTAATATTTGAGATTGAAATGTTAGATACACAGAGCGGTGTATGCTTAAATTCTATTTTCGGGTCACCTTCGACCGGTTTTAGATCGGATTTAGATAGCATCCAATTCCGTGGTATTCGGACTAAAATAAGGTCTAATATTTATGTCGCACCATTATGAGAATGCGGGGATTTCCAGGTATATACAGAGCAAACCTGCTCATGAACTTTTAATGTGTGTGTAGATTTGTTTCGTTATCCGCTTGTGGTTGGTCTGGTGTGCAAGTTCTCATTAATCATCAAATCCGCCAATGGGACTGATTTGTCTGAAACATCTATCGAGCTCCTATGTCAGATGTGGGAGGAGCTTATCTAGTACATGTGACGCCTAATAAATGTAATATTACCGTTTTTTATTTACATGTTCTGTAATATTGAATCATAATCAAAATGGCGGCGTAACGCTTTAACCTTTATGAAATTAATGAAAGCCTAACGGGTATCAAGTTAATCACCCTTGATCAAATGTAACCAGTACCGAGCAGCCAGACACATTTTATTGTGTCCGAATCCTTATCCAATAATCAATACTAATGACCCTCATGTGTTGAAATCTCAGCGACACTTGCCTAATTATTATTAAAAGTGGAAGGCCTATTACCATGACAAGAGGTATTTCGATTCGGATCCAGCTCATTGACAATTTCAAACGGTATTTAAAGGGGATGGATGAATGAATAAGGGCAAAAAGGGTACATGACAAACGGGAGTGCGCATAAAGCGTTATTTTTACATACTTTCGTTTAAAATCATTTAATTTTCAACGTTTCGTGAGTGTAAGTATGTATGAAGCTTATCATAAAACAGTTATTTTACCTATATTGTGTTTACATATATAATTGCGAATTGTTACAGTTAATTCAAAAATATTTTTGTTGGTCAGGTGATTGGAAAAAGGAAAGAAGATACGCCCTCGACACATACGGAAGACGAACAAGACCTCGCCACATTTCTTATAAGTACATACCTGTGTTGACGTCAAAGACAAATATCAAGAAAAAACGAAAGACTCACCAAACCTGTTATGGTTATGCATCAACTTCTGAAACAGTCTTCATTAAATACTCCAATAAAAGATCGACCATTTATTGCTATCGCTATTTGTGCAAAAAAATCAAGTCCCTGTCTAACTGGTCTTGCACTATTTTTGCATGTTTATTTTTTAATCTGATTAGAAAATCAGTTGTGTTATTTCTTGTTTTCCTTTTTTGTTCATAATACAGTGACGTTTGTCACGTTACGTCATCTTCACATTGAATTCAATGTTAATTTGGGGGTTTTTTTCGTCAAAACAAAAACGTTTACGTCATCGAGCTTGACACCGAAAGTTTAAAGCCATCCTGAGTTGTCCAATGTTTCACCTGTAATGTTTTTTCAAATGTCATTGTTCACCCCAGTATAAAGATTATAATTCAACAAAAATTCACACAAACACCCAAGTATCCACAGGACATGTGTTAACACACACACATATATATATATTTGTCATTTCAGGCCCCGAACTATGTACATGGCGTAATACACATTTACAACGCCATCTGTAACACGATCTCAACCACACGTTATCAAAGAAGCATTATTGAACTGTAATGAAGCTGTATGTTACAGTTTTAGCGTATTATCCCGATGAAAGCATATACAGTTACGTGCCATAAGTCTTTCAATTTTTTTTTATTTTGCTATGTATTCTTTGTATTTCCAACTTTTTTCAATGAATTTTCCCGACTTCGTTTCGGGATCATTTTTTATGAAATTTTGTGTACTTATAGAGAACTGTTTCCTGTTTCATCTCATAATATTTTCACTGTTTTCCGTTATGTATAATTAGAGAAATCATAATTTATTTACAACATCCAATTTTCGGGACGCCATTTTGACGTCATTTTGGTAACGTTATACGGAAATTAGCAGTGTAGATAATTCTGTATAGCTCAATAAATACACAACGGAAAATTAAATAAATATTATGAGAGGAAACCTTGTATATTTCTGTACCAAATGACAAAAAATTGTCAAAATCCATTCATAAACGAAGTCAGGAAAATTCATTGAAAAAAGTTGGAAATACAAAGAATATATAGCAAAATAAAAAAAAATTGAAAGACTTATGGCACGTAAATTTTCGATAAAAATGCTCCCCTCAATGGTTATAAAGGCTATTATGACCATTGAGGGGGAATTTTTATCGAAAATTGATCTAAACCCCTCAAAAGTGTGAAATTACTCTAAACACCCTTGTTTAGGTCCAAAACTGGCTGTAACAAATTCTCAGGTCCCTGTGGAAAACATCACTCACTTCAGAAGTATCGACACGGACTTGCATAGATAATTTCCCGTGCTGTCGACGATAATAATTGTACACTGAAGTACATAAATGAACACAGGTCATTCCCCCCTGAACTTTCATAATGAACTGATCCAACCATTCAATCAGACCAGTTCAAGTGTGTCTTCATGAGTGAATGAGTTAGGGATCGACAATTTTACGACATCATATGGTAATCATTACAGTCCATTTTCGCCACACCTGTACGGGTATACACCCCAGGGCAAGTTTCACACCTGTTTCCTGGGGGTTGTTAAAACTGTGTTGTAGTTGATACTGTCCATTGTGTCAAACTGTTTCGATTGACAGGTGTTACGCACAGGTGAACCGCCCCCCCCCCCCCCCCATCCTTCCTGTTAAATGCAAAGTTTTACACGATCTTAAGCGACTGCCAGGTGAGAGAAACCACGGTCAACAGTTAATCGTACGGTGCCTATATCATCAATTTACTATTGTGTGTATTGTCTGAAAACAATGTTTGACGATAGGTGAAGGGCAAAGGGAGTGAGGGGTACGGGGCTCAGCCATTTCCCGTGTTTTATTGCAATTTTGCTGTTAGAATAAAAAAAAGTTTTATAATGGTACGTACACAAGAAAAAGTTTGGATTAAAATACACGTATCTTAAGATTATTTTTTTTCCATTCATCAGAATATAATGTGTTTTTTTTAAGTGTGTATAGAGCATTTCGTATCTGCAAGATGAAATAATAAATGGAAACGATTAGCGAGATTTGATCTTTTGACAACAGGCCCCTGAGAATTTGTTACAGCTAGTTTTGGACTTTTAGCCGGTGTTTAGAGTATTTTTTCGAAAATTTGACCTAAACCTCTCAAACATGTAAAATTTATAGGTCCAAAACTAGCTGTAACAAATTCTCAGGTCCCTGTGCTTGACTTCTTGGGTAGCTGTCACTCGTCAGTCACAGTTCGCTGCATCCATGGGTTTAGTAAGCTTGTGCAAAAGATCCGCTAACATTTCGATTTAAAACTAGCCAAAAATTAACCTCCGCTAACAATATGCCTACTGTCAGAAGACCAAAGTGTTCCAGATTGTTCCATATATATACATTAGTTTTCTGTAAATGCAAAATAGATGAGTTTGTCCAATACATTAACACATAAAAAGAATAATAAAGCTAACCAAGCTTTCACAACTTGAGACACCTGTTAGCTGGGCTGCAGAGCTCCTTGCTGTAGGTCAAAGGTCCCCGCCGCGGCCGGTAAAAAAATCAAACGCTTTCTACCCTCTGGCAGAATATGGACTAGCTAATTAAGTCAGGTATGGACCAAGTATTCTGTATTATTAGGGTTGAAAGCATGACTCCAAATCCGTGAGTGCCATGTTTGTTTTGTACATTTGTCAAGATCGGAGGCGAAAGGGACCCATGACTTTCACTACGATAGCGAATGATTTGCCAAATGCGTTTTTTTTTCGTTAACTGTTTCTTAATATTTCCTTTCAAAAAATGTTTTTGAAATACCAAAACATTTTGGCACGGACGTAAGTAAATTAGCAATCTTATTCCGTACTTTTGACTTCACCTTTATTGACCTCGCATTACGTAATGTAAATCATCGGCGGATTTTGCCATTGAACATTTTCGATTATATGATAAAGCAACATTTCAAAACAAGGGACTTCTTTTAACAACTGCATTATAGCCTCGTGTTACGCATATACAGTACGTTAACTTAGCAATTGTTAGCTTGCGTATTAATTGTTTTATTAACCATTTTCACCTGATGATCTGACGTGAACGTTAACAATACGACACGACACGTTTTACGTCTGTATTATATTTCATAAAAAACACATATAGATGTGTATAACATTCAGTTATCCTGGACTGTCGGTGTTCACCTCACAGTAGTAAGTCGCAGATAGACTTAATCCCCAACGCTGGACCGCGCGCTGGGAGCGGGACCCCGCGACTTTGCCCAGGTGATTACTCCGAGGGGTTTTAAGAGAGAATGCAGCTAAGCACAAGAGATTAATTAATTTCAAGTCTATAACGACTTTATAAGGAAGGAAAAAGATGCAGAGTTTAAACTACTATCTGGCACTGAGGAATCAAAGACTAAGTGAGAGGCCCTTCCTTGAACAATGAAGAATAAAGAATACAAATTTAAAGTAATATCCGGTTAATATTTCTATTCTGAATATATATAATAACAATTACCATGACCAAGATCTCAATACATACCCGGGTACACATTTAGCACAGGAACATTTTCAAATGTAATCAATAACTTTGTTTCATTGGTCTTTCAGCAAAACCTTTAGGATTAAGTTTTTTTGTCGCTGGTTCAAGAATTACAAGATAATATTGGATAGTATTTTAGATATATGGATATACAGGCCATAGGCCTGCCGCCCTTATTATAAGATCATTGATTAATGTGTGATCATTAACAATTTCTATGGTAATTGCGACCAATACAGAAGCCCTCAAACTGACCCGTCTAATCTCAAATGATGGTTGGATAGAGTTTACAAATGAAGGGTTTGTTTCATTTTGTTTTACGTCCTATTTACACCCAGGGTCATTTAAAAATGTGCCAGGTTTTGGAGGTGGAGGAAAGCCGGAGTACCCAGAGAAAAACCACCGACCTACGGTCAGTACCTGGCAACTGCCCCATGTGGGATTCAAACCCGCAACCCATAGGTGGAGGGCTAGTCAGTGGTAGAATGTCGGAACACTTAAACCACTCGGCCCCCTTAATGCTTTACAATGCTATCATATATAAAAATTTGCATACAAAGTGTTTAAATATAGTGAAGTACCTTACCTGCTTCACCTTCATAGTGTTTACCTGGGAAATTCAAGTGCCATTCTTTTTTTTCCTTTTGACTTGAGGTTAAGGTCACTATGACATTGCAATACCCAATACCTGTTGGTGATTCGGGAAATAACACTTTAACAGTCAACGGATCATCAAGTTCATGCAAGTTTTAAATGTGGCAGTGTTATACAGTTGAACCTTGTTATCTCAAAGTCGACCGGAACACAAAAAACCTTCCAAGTATTTGAGGTAGGTGGGTTTGAATACTTAATGTGAATTCTAGATTAAACAGGGTCTTTAAGTTAATACAAGTTTGAGATAACGAGATTCAACTGTATCAAAGTCCATGCAAAAACCCCAAAAGTACAATTTTTCAATGATTTCAGTGAATAAACAGCTTGCCAACCCTGATGTTAAAAGCATTGTGAGTACTAACTGGGGTAAATCCCAAGAGAAAATATGGGCAGGAATCCCACCAGGATCCCGGTGGGATTCAACAGGATTTCCAGTGGGATCCCAGCTGGATCCTTATGGGATTCACAATGATACCGGACCGGATCTCAATGTGATCTTAGTAAAATCCTTGCAGGATCCGGACAGATTTCCAGTGAAATTTCAGCAGAATCCCAGTGATTCTGCAGGTTAGTAGCAGATTCCAGTAACATCCCTGCAAGATTCAAGTGAAATCCTAGACGGATCTTACAGAAAGGTGATGTGATGTGTTTCTGACCCTTAAAAACAACATAAAATAAAAATCAATGTACACATGTTTATTTAGCTAGAACATTAATTCTGGCTTTGCATCAATCTGCCCTCCTGCAGTCTTTGCACACCCACATTTTGCATCAAATCAATGGATTCGTTTATCTGTGCATCGGTCCCTGATTGGTTTTCTTCCATCCACCTTTAACATCTTAGAACTTATTCTGAAAGAAATTAAAGCAAACATTCAAAACCCACACAACTTTATAGCCATGGATATGATTTTATTTTAGTTCTTGTACAAAATATTGAACAATTGGTCTTGGAGCCTTATTAACTAATGATGACCTCAGTTATTCTGATCATGACATAGTAAAAAATTCTTAACTGAGCCAACTGTAGGGGTGTGCCATCTTTAGCGATATATCACACCAATCATAATAATTTGGGACAATTGTAAACAAACGGTGCAAACTTGTGTTTACAGTATAACATTCTGTAACCTTATGCAAATTAAGGGTACCAACTAGGGCATAATGGGCCTCAACGGTCATCTAACAATCTATATAATTTTCTGTTGGTAGCTGTTTAAAGATATAACAAAATTTGACCTGTTACCTAAGAGAGTCAATGAACAAACTTGTTATTCCTTCATTACGGCATTGTGATAATACCCGAGTTAACTTTTTGTTACTGAGAAGAAGTGTTTGAAACATTTTTAGAGATATGACCCCTGTGACCTTGAAAGCAGGTCATTCACTTGAACAAACTTCGTAGCCCTTTATCCCCAGCATGCTACACACCAAATATCGGTACCCTAGGCCTTTCGGTTATTGAGAAGAAGTTTCTTAATTTTTTTTTACATATTTGACCCCTGTGACCTTGAACATTGGTCAAGGTCATTGATATGAGGAAACTTTGTAGCACTCTATCCCAGGTACTTACTGTTTAATATCAGCACCCTGGGCCTTTTGGTTATTGAGAAGAAGATTCTTAAAGATTTTTTATATATATGTGACCCCTGTGACCTTGAAGGTATGTCAAGATCATTGATATGAGGAAATTTTGTAGCCCTTAATCCCAGCATGCTATAGGCATAATAGCAACACCCTAGGCCTTATAGTTACTGAGGAAAGTTGTTTGAAAGAATTTTATTACATTTAACCCCTTTGACCTTGAAGTAGGTCAATGTCATTGATTTGAGGAAACTTTGTAGCACTCTGTCCCAGGTACTAACTGACCAAATATCACCATCCTGGGCCTTTTGGTTATTGAGAAGAGTCTTAAAGATGTTTACATATTTGACCCCTGTGACCTTGAAAGTACAAAATGTAGGTCAAGGTCATTGATATGAGGAAACTTTGTAACACTCTATCCCGAGTACCTACTGGCCAAATATCAGCATCTTGGGCCTTTTGGTTATTGAGAAGAAGATTGTTAAAGAAAAAGTTTACAGACGGCGCACGATGGCAATAGGTTATCCTGACCCTTTCGGTCACATGACCTAAAAAAAAACATATAGTGGCCCTCTTAGTCTTGGTGAAAACAAGAGGCCCATGCCATGGGCTTAAATGGTCATCTGATTTTTAAGTATTGTTGGTTATTGCTAAAGATATTAACATATTTGACCCCTATGACCTTGACAGTCGGTCAAAACTTGGTAGCCCTTCATCAAGAAGTACATTGCAGTTTGAAGGAAAGTTTATGCACCGATCAATTTTCAAATTAATAATTGGTAAGCCTACCGTAACATAATCTTTAAAAAAATGACCTATAGCCATCGTGTACCGTCTGCCATGCAATAAGTGCAAATGACGGTAGGCTTGGCAATTATTAATAAAAAATTGATCAGTTGGCACTAACCGATTATGTCTGATCATCGTTGTTGAAATTGATTACCGATTCCCAACACTAAAAAATCCTCACATTACACACAGAAAACAATGATAGACTTTTCTTGAAAAATAATATACATAACGTATACCTAGACTGTTAATAACAGCATGCCAATATCCTGTAACCATGGCTGTCTTCTTTTTTTTATTTTAAATAATTCGTAAATGTGTACCATTTGTTTTTTTAGTTTATTTAAAATGGAATCACAGGATCACAATTTTCTTCACTATCTGACCTCAACATTCACTATCAATCAGGACACCTGTGTAAACTGATCAAATACATTTTCCCTCGTGAATACCGGTGTACGCAGCTAATACTTTAATATTAATCTATATAATTACTTGACTTATGTCATCATATCGCATAAAATCTTGAATCCAAACTCTAACGGAATCGAGTCCTAGTTTGAAAAATCATTAAAATTCAGATTTGATCAGATGGGATTTAACTCAACCTCGAACTGTTGACATGTTTGGCATTATCACAAACATATAATTAGACAGCATAATGTAAATCCGTGGAGTTTAATAATATATGAATTATTTATCTTTTAGTAGTTCTAGATGTCTTGGCCCCCTGTACAAGGTCATTTCGTTCTAAATCTAGTACCATATAGTGACCGCCTTCAACAAATAGAACATTTTGCCACGATGTTGGGTTTGTATACCACAAATGGCCAAATATAATCAGATAATAAACAGGTTAGGCAGAGCGGTGCATATGGGTAATAGTCCTGCATTTGGGTAACAGTTACCCATTTCTGTAAAAAAAATTGTTTTGGTAATAATGTGAAATAAAAACACTTAAAAGTCCTTTTAAACTCTTGGAACAAAAAAGGGTGTCATCCTTTTCATATGTTTGTAAGTATACAACAAGGTGCATTTGTGCACCAAAAAATTATAATTCTGTTGTCAATTTTTTTCTGAAATTAACAAACAATAGTTACAATATCACAGAGTTGGTTCTCCATTGACTATAGTGCTAACAGCTTAGCGATTGGGGGCATGCAGTGCACAATAAGTGACGTCATGCCTCTGGTAAACTGACATTCTATTTATAGCTCTACTCTTCACCATTATAAAAAATGGAGGCAATACATTGTCTTTTTTTTTTAAAGTTAGACAACATATTATATTCTTTGTGCACTAATGCACCTTTTTGTATTGTTTATTCGATTATGTGAAAATAATATCGCCCTTTTTTACTCCAAGTGTTTAAAACGGCTTTGTGTTTTTATTTCACATTATTACCCATGAGTAACAAAATTGTTATTGAAATGAGTAACTGTTACCCAGATGCATGACTATTTCCCATATGCGCCGTTGTGGCCAACCTGATAAAATATTTTATGTTGTCAATGTAATCAAGACAACAATCATTATTTCTTACCTTGATATTCCGGTGTCGGAAAGAAGTTCTGCATGGATACACAGTTCTGTGAATTGACAGGCGAGATATCAGTAGGGTCCAATGGATAATTATTGGCTCTTGCAATTATAATCCACGGAGTCTTTTCCGACACGAGCACGTCCATTTTGACGGCACAGCAAAATTTCCTTATCGGAACAGCACAGCCATCTGAATACATTTTCCCCATGTTATTTGATATTCCGTAGCGTATTTTACGATGTTTTCTTCCTTTTCTATGGTCTTAACATCGTGAAGGAGTATTAATCCTTGACAGAAAGTAAAGACAAAACACAACGACACGGAAAACGTGGTTTGAAATATAAACAGGAAGCTTATGATATTTTTACCGTAAACGATAGAGAGTTTCAAACGGGGGACAACTGAAGTAAAACAAGGGCGGATTATGGCGGGAAATTTAAAATAAAAAATGCAATAAAAACGGCAAATTGTCGGAAATTCCTAAAGGGTCGACAGGTAGGCCGATGTGAATATGTGTAGGCATAATGGTCATTACCATGGTTAATGAAACGCAATTAATATGCAGTTAATTTTTTTTAAGAAAAATGCATATGAATCAGCAGGGACATAGGCCTATACGTCCCTGTTAATCAGTTATCGTCATAATCTTGAAAATAAAATGAAAAAAAAGTTCATTAATTTGTATATGTATTTCGCAGCTCTGTGTAAATTGAATCTGATGCTTAATTGTAATACATCGTGTTTTATCTACTGGTTTGATTGGTAATATTATTTGGATCTATATCTTAATTTTTCTCATTAGAGAAAATATCAACATCAGTTTCTTTGTATTTTAGCAATAATTTGAATCGAGCTTTGGCAAAACTCCATTTTTATCCAAGTTTTAAAGTCTGATCTAGCCCATAGGGACATGTTACAATAGTAATGTATGTATAAAATGTATGGGGGATCGATATAACATATTAAACTGGTATTTTTATATTGACCCCCATACATTTTAAACATACATAACTATTATACATAACGTGTCCATGTATTATGTATATATCGAGCCCATACATTTTTATGCATTTTACTACTGTAACGTGTCCCAGTGATTTGGACATTTTGACAGATAGATGTATTGTGTTGAACCACCCAGTTAGATCACAGGAACACGAGCACTTGTTACAGTTAGTTTTTTACCTAAAGTTAAAGTAATTTTACACTTTTGATGAATTTAAGATCAATATTCGATAAAAATGCCTCCCTCGGTGGTCATGAAGGCTATTATATAGCTGTAACAAATTCTCAGCTCCCTGTGATCCAGATTTGGTGTGGGGGCCAGAGGACATTCAGACTAAATCCGATCCTGTACATCAGTTTCATTGTCAAGTCCATTTTCCAGTCCAGTGAGAGGGTAAAAGCTCACCGGTATGGTATGATCATATCCCAGAGAGATATGAACTCTCAGTAGGATTCAAATATGATTAATACTGGGATTTCTGCGAGAAGGCAAAATCTCGCCGGGATATGAAATCCTAATGGGATTCAGGCGTGATCACAGCCATATTGTCTAGCTCTTGAGATAGACTAAGCAAGGGATAACCAGAGCTTAGTAAATGAAATTGTAACTGCTATATAGATGTTGCTATTTATATAGATCTAACGAACTGGAGGATGAATATAATTTTATTTTACAATGTATCGCATATGTTGAGTTTGGAATTTTCACCGACGTCCATTTGCGAAGGAGTTATTGTCCAACAATAATGTAACATGCATTAGAAATGATACACGCTACTTCAAAAAGATCACGTTTATTACTATGATACGAATGAATGTAATCAGATAAACTTTCTCTGTTATTTTGTATAAAATTCCATACGGAAATTTACATATGACGTTGTAATTTTTGTACTCGATGTGACCAGATAATCATACTGTGCAGTTCATATACGTGTTCATGACATTTTTTCTGACAATACTTTCATCGATTCAACTTTTAAGCTAATTTCAAATAGATCTACCTGTTGTCCTTTTTAATGTTATTACAACAATATTATACATTGACTAAAAAATGTGGTCGACATTAAATATACCATTACATGTATGTGCAAATACTTGTATGCATCTCTGTACACATGTAAAACATTCCATTCCAAAACTACATGTAATTTTGCCAATTAAGATGATGGAAAAGAATAAAATCAAATGTGTGTTTTGTAAGAATTTATTTAAAGATGTGCACATGGAGGGAAATTGAAACGATAAATGAAACCATATTGGAGTTACATCATCACCTGTCCATCTTATGACATAACAGGATTAGTCTAATTGGCTTCCTGCTGGGAACTGACCACGGGTGACGCTGTAAGTGATGTCAGTAACTCTACCAAGAGACAATATCTATATCGTAGACGTATGTGTATACCTGTGAAGACGTCGTGTAGCCACTCATGCGAAAACCTCATCACCTGTTCATCTTATTACATAACAGGATTAGTCTAATTGGCTTCCTGCTGGGTACTGACCTCGGGTAGCGCTATAAGTGATGTCTGTCGCTCTAACCAGAGACGATATCTACATCGTAGACGTATGTGTATACATGTTGTATGCAATCTGATTAAAATACAGATCCGTGTTCTCACTCCGTTTTACAATGATCTGACAACATCCCATAAGAGGTCACGTTCATATGACCTCTGTCGCCTCTTTACTTAATTTTCCAATGACCTGTAATCTTGCAGCAAGCCATTTCGTCACATTATTACACATGAACTTTTTGGTGACGAAATGACTAAACGGACAAATTCAATTATGCATGCTTTGTCGCCTCAAAATTTCACTGTCAAGATTCTGACACGGAGACGATATCTGTACGTAGACAATGATTTGTTAGTTACGGCACAGACTTAGCAGAGGGGACACGTTAAACTAGTGATATATGTATACATGCAATGTATGTGGGTCGATATAAACATCGAACCCTTTGTTTTATACATATATTACTATTGTAACTTGTCCCTGTAGACTTGATAATCTCATCTCATTCCGTTGTTCATTAGCGAGAAAGCGGGAGAAACGTACCGATATATGAAACATTACCAGGATATAAAATAATTATAACCTAATGCAATACGTATGATAATCAAATCTAAAAAGAGAGAGACTGGGTAATTAATTAAATTCTTTTAAATTTAATTTGGTAATGATCTCAACGTCTTGTGTTTACATGCATTGTATGTTTTTTTTATAAATGTGTATGATTTTTAAAGGTTATGTCGAGTGTTTATCATAAAAACAAAGATGTTATTAGCCATACCCTTAATTCCTCTGTTTACAATAATCTATTTCTAGACAGGTACACAGGATTCCGATAGAGCGTTATTACAGTGGTTCTATCCTTTACACATCCTTGGGGAAATAGGCATACACACTCGCCGCAAAAAAGTACTTGTCTGGTTTTCAGCGGGGTAAATGTGTCATATTGACTCATCTAATTTTAACTTCCCTCACTCTAATTCGCATCTCGAATGCGGAACAATTTATATACATAGATGGTATCTTGGGAAAATTAAAGAGCCCGATTGACTTCATCTTAGCTTACAAACTTGAAAGGGTTACGATCCAGTACCCTCATCTTCGTAACATTTTGTAAGCAAAGAGCGATTGACTTCTAATATTATAATAGTAAATATATAATACCAAATAATATAAATTGCTTAACTTCTTCTAAAAAAGGAATTTGTCTCCTAGTAGTGAGCTATGAATGTTCCTGTGTAATGTGCAGGTAAAAACAATTTATAAATAAAAATTATAAATGTTTAAAGAAGGTGTGTATATTGTATTTGGGGAATAGACACGCAATTAATACAAGTAAATTGCCCTGTTCTGAAATATTGCGTATTTGATCTGATTGTACTGTCATGAGGCTATTTGTTATTTTGTATAGGCTAATTAGCATCTAAATATAAATATGCTCTATATCTTGCATTGTGTAATATACGTCATAATGATATACGTATATAATGTACGTCATGTTGAATAAAGCAAATTAGAAAGCATGTACGTAAATGTTATATGGAAGTTTTATTTAGCTACTTAATGTCTATCAATTGTAAGTGTTTGTGGAATTGTTAAATATACAGCACATAGACTTAAAAATCATTCAGGTGTGATGACATATTCTCGTCAAACAATGAGGGCCCTCGGGTCATTATTTCAAGATCTTCACACCTTCTGCTATCAAACCGTATATAGGTAAACGTTGACTAGGTGGGTGTCATTATCTTAATTACATGACAGCCTAAATCTTCACACTTTCCGTGATCTGGCAAGGTAAACATTGATAACGAAGGAAGGGGGAGCTTATTGTTAAAAGCAATTGATTGTGTTATGAATTGGTTTTTGAAATCTGTCAACATAATTATAACGAACTTATTTGTTTTACAAAATTCCTAAAATCAATGATATGCCATTTGCTTGGTAAAGCTATTCTAATCAATATGATTGATATTATATTGTCTTAATTACGCTGCACGTTCAGGATTTTGTGTATCATTTATTTAAATTGAAATTTATTGTATTTCCTTTAACAATTTATGACATAATATTGTAATAACAAGCCCTGTGTTTACTTTACCTGTAGTCCTTTAAGTGTAACCTTTAGTCTACCCAAACAAGATCCCGGAATCGCATTGGAATATATATATACTGACGTTTTTTTATAACTATCTTGTGTTAAGCTGTTTTTGCTCATTGGAAAACGTTGACTTTACAAGTGGAGACAATTAATTCATGTATGTATATCCTTGAAATTGTGCCGAATTCCAATCAATTAATGACCCTCGCGCGAACAGGTATTTATATATTCTATCTTTTAATAAATAAAAAGCCCCCCCCCCCCCACGAAATTTCTCTTTGACGGGATTACAGGGACCTGAACATTTATAACAGCTAGTTTTGGACCTAAACTTAGGCGTTTGGAATCATCATTGAGGAGTCATTTTTATCGAAAATTGATCTAAACCCCCAAAAGTATAAAATTACTCTTAATTTCTACAATTTAGATCCAAAACTAGCTGTAACAAATTATCAGGTTCCTGTGCTCGGGATGTCTAGTAATAATAGTGTTACGGGTTCAGTAATCCATGCTCTGTGTTATTAACTACTATAATTGAAGTAAAGTGTTTGTATAGCTCATTGATATGACATCAAGAGTAATGAGAAAATAAACGGCAAGTGCAATATATTGACAATCGAACAGACGACGTGAATCTAATCTGTAGCTAGTGTATGACATGCAGCCTATACGTTTTTTCATTCGAAGGACACTCTATTAATCCTGTTTTGTTCCCCTTTGCCTTTCCATTGTTCATTTGTTTCTTTTCTTCCGGTGTATTTCGTTACCCGTATAAATATAATGTATGATAACACCATAATTAGAATGAATACTGTACATTACTGAGAGGGCTTCTTTAAGTTTTTAATATTTTCTCATTCTGAAGCAATAAAATGTATGTATGATCAAATCAAAACGATCTTTCATTTCGGTATTTTATTTGAACATTGATGAACAAAAGTTTGATTGACCTGAAAAAGGGTTGTCGATGTTATAAAATATTTGTTGGTTTGGCTTTCACCTCACAACAGGGTGTAAAAATGAGAAATCGTGGAGAGGTCCCTTTCCGTCTTTCGTGTGTGATGGTGTATCTTCGGCATCCCCTTTCTTTCTGTTTCCAATCATCTGACCTGGAAGAAGATTTTTAAATGAGTGGAAGAATAAGGTACAAGTAAGGTATACATACGTAAAAGGAAAAGGAAGGGAAAAACTACATTTACACAAATAAAACCTGTGCACATACGTACAGAGGCTGTATATTACATCCGTACATACAATTACACCTTTTTAATGTTATACCCAATATCATAGCCCATTTCGCATGAAAACTAGATACTGATAAAGTATATAAGCATGTTTTTTATTGAAATGACTCCATCTCGCGAACTTCTCACAAACGTACGTAACAATCAGCTTCGTGTCAATCAGCATTAACAGCACGTTCGAGACGAACGTTTGATGTTGTGTTAATTTAATAAAAAAATCTCAAAATAATATGTACAATCAGGGAATTATGCTTTCTAAGTCCGTTGTACAAGAACAGATAACGAAGGAAAACAGTATATATTAAAGCATGTTTTTATGTACAAACACATACAAAGCATTTAATCGGCAGTGAATATTACCGTGTTCACTGTTTTCAATGGAAAAATTACGTGAACATTTACAGATAAACTAATGCAAACCACATAGTCACAAATGTTTTATACGTATACATACGTCATACAAAGCATGGACAGTTTTAATCACAGTGTTAAATGGAAAGATTACGCGTACAGTTGCAGAAAACGAATGATATTAAATACCACTTGGAACTTAGGCTGTCGTGTCGCTCTCCAGTATACACCAACGGAAGCCATACAGTGGCTGTCAAAGACGTGTGCAGTGAGGCGTGAAGTCGTCAGCTCAATAGGTGAGTTGCCTGAGGCAGTACTTGCTACTGCAAAAGATTTAACTTTGTAACCTAAAACTTGTGTACACAATGTACTATCGAAACGTGTACGTACAACAAAGGAATTAGAAAGCAATCTAATATAATTTCGTGGTACATCAAAACATCCTAATGATGGGATTAGCATTCATAACTTTGTTACACTAACATAACATCTCTGTGAAAGGAACTTGGCATGTTTGTGTGTGCTCCAATGCATGTAAGTCGACCCGGCGTACGGCCGTGGCCGTAACCATGGCGAGATCTTGGTCACTGTCAGTCGTGTGTACAGGTAAACTAGCTGCTCTATCAGTTTGGTCACGTGGTCAAATCGAACCTTGTTGAATTTTACCGGACCGTTGTTGATTCTTATCGGGACATTAGTGACTATTATCGAGCATTAGTGATGTTAATATTTTTTGTTGAGTATCATCGCTAATTGGTGAATAAACATGGTTTTAGTTGAATCACCTCGCCCCTCGGTGAATACCCTAGTGATTTGTTGAAATCCTCATATATTTACGAGTAGCATCAACAAAAGCTATTCCCTAGTGGTACTATGTGTATATAGTGTTTGGGAAAACCCTATTTATAAAATCAAGTGCTCGCTTCCACATACGAGGAAAGGTACTACAAAAGGTGACGAGACCTATAGGTAAGGTAAGTTTATGTTTGGGTATCTTATTAATAAAACACGGACAGAAGGCGGTCGACGTTACAGAGAAGACATGGCTGTTTACTGTCGTTACTCGTAGGCTGGCCTATATAGGTCAGGAGACTACGCCTCTGGTTTTACACTCTACTTTCGTTCCGACACTATTCAACATAACAAACAGATCAACAGTACTACAATTTACGCAGCACGGCATTAGGAAGAATTATCTCTATCTTTCGGGTCAAAGCGATTGACTGGCAGATTTTTAAATACTTTGTTTTGAAAAAGAAAGTAGAATTATGCTTGTTTGAGGCAGGTTTAGGGGAAATGTGCCGATTGTTACCTGTACACATAGGATTTGCTAACAGTATTTATGATACTAGGATATGATAAACTAGAGAGCTTCCTTGTACTAGTGAGTGGCAGGAACGCTTTTGAACTTTATATGATATTTGGTAGACAGTGTGGAGTGGCGTCAGGGGCTGTCGATCACTGAGGCTAGCTAGGTCCGGGGCTTGTGGGGACCGTCAAGGGAGGATAACTCAACACGCCCCGGTCACAGTGAGGCTAGCTCAGCTGTTTGATGTTGTTGTGTCAGGTAAACTGTATCCAAATGCATATCACGTAAAGCTTCCCTGTAAAGTAACGCTAGATTGTCTCCGTTCTTAAGCAAGTGCATTTGAGTATTATTTGCTTCATTTCCTCATGTTTTATATTGATATATTCTTTACCTCTTCAAAACCCGGCACGTCCTTAATGACCCTAGCTGTTAAAATAGAACGTTAACAAAATAAACCAAACGAAACTTCAACAGGTTGTCTATAGTGAATTTGCTTCTTTCAGACAGAATACCATTAGACTATCATGACGACGGTAGCAAGGCAGAATAATGTACTATCGGAACAGGGGAAAACTTCTAAATTATCTGCTCAAGACATTTTTAACGAGGTAAGTACCTCAGTTTACTTTTTATTTTTTATTGTAATTCAATATTTCTAGATATGTCATAATTTTAGAAATTAGTATATATGCTATTTGAAACTAATAGGTGTAATGAAACTGTATTCCTAAATTATCTTTGAAAAAAATGTGATTAATAAAATTTTCAAATTTCTAAATATAACTCTAATATAACTCAGCTGAAGACTATTCGCGATGTGTTGGAGCAAGTGGAAGAAACCAATGGGAAGGTACTCAAACAAATTCAGATCAGGGCCAAGTGAGTATTCTCTTTAATAAAAGTGTATGGTTTTTGTATTATTGTTGATTACAGGAAAGACTGATGGAGTTTTTTTAAATTCCTTTTTGTTACAATGGATGCTAATATATAACATTTATAAACGATGAAAAAATCACAAGTATAATTAAAAATTTTGTTGAGGCGATGACTGGATAGATAAATCTGTCCTACAAAATTCTGTGCATATAATTTACTGTTTTTTTTTCTATTTTTATTAAGGGAACCATCTGTATTTGAAAATACCGCATCAAGAATTGCAGGTTTGATATGATTTCAATTATTTTGCAACATGATTTATTTTGGAAAACAAATACAATATATTCGAACTTTAAAATAGTTCATTTGAAAATCTGTCATAAATATCGTTCTTATTTCGATTGTATGTTTTCTGTTATTAAAACAGACATGAGGGAAAAAGCCAAGCGTATAGGAGAAGTTATGGACAGCGGACAGACACGTTTAAACGAACTAGAAAAGCAGGTTAACGTAGTATGTGGTAGAGCTGATGAAGTTATCAACGCGATTCATAAAGCTGAGAACAGAGAAAAGCACGGACACGAAGCCCGGGGAGTGACAAAATCGAGACCGACAGACGTAGGGAGAAGCAGAAACACAGCAGACGAACCAACGAACCGTGGTTCTAAGGTTAAAGCGAAAAGTACTGAGAAACCTGTACAAGTCCAAAAGCCAAAGGAAATTGACAAAAAAGTCAAAAGTGGGCCTGGAAAACAACGAAAGACAGATCCTAAAGATGACGTACCGGCGATGGTTTGTATTTCCGGGTTAAAGAGGCGCCGGACACTGGATAGCTCCGACAATAGACAAAAGACTGATAAGCTTGCTCAACACAAGGAGATGGAAAGCCAGCGGCCGAATGTATCGGATTTAGACCCAACTTATGTGAACATCAAGAATACCTCTGTTCGTATCAGAGAACAGGATGCTCGGTAAGTAATTTTCAGATCTATCTTCACTTATACATGCAATGACATTTTAAGACAGTAATTATAATTGTTCTTAACTCAAAACGAACGATCCGATATTTTGAAGTGAGATACATTATATACACATTTCTCCCGCATCTGAGGCACAGGGGCTAGTAGCACGGACCTATGTCACTATGGAATGATTGTCAGGCAATTATTTTACCACTCTCGAATATAACCAAGTTTGTCACAAATACATAGTAGTGGGAGGGGTTATATTTGTCGCAGATACATAGTGATGGGAGGGGTTATATTCGAGAGAGGTAAAATAGTTGTCTGACAATCATTTCATAGTGACATAGGTCAGTGCCTAGCCCTTTTGATCTAAGGTACATTTATGTTTTTGCTTAGGAAAAATAAAACGTGTCTGGATTATCTTGCTTGGGAAAAGACAACAACACGCACTATTATCTAAAACGACATTAACGCGTCATCGCTTTTTGCTGTGTAATCAAAGTAACGTCATCAATTTTGTCACACGTCATATCCACCATTTATGATGGTGCGTTGAACTTGGCTCATCATTACAGCTTATCTTACTGTAAGAAAGTATTGGAGAAAATAATCAATCGTTAATGTAGACCCTCGGGATATGATTGATGAGGTTAAGCACCCGCAAAAGCCTCGGACAAAAATACAAATATTTCCCTCGGGTTGAGAGGTCTACATCACACAGGGGGGACAGATTATATAACATGTAATCTTAGGAGCATATCACATGTATACCTAATTTGTTGTGATTCTTACACCAGTTAAAGGCCCAATATACGTAACTTCGGGGAAATTTCCGCAAATCCAGTTGATAACCATGCAAAAATAAGCCTAAAACGAAGTAAACCTGAGCGGTAACTAACAAGAAACTCTTGACAAAAAAAATCCAAAGAATTGAAAATAATTCAGGTGGGGCCCACTTCAATAACAAACCGAAGGTAGAAGACGGTTCGAAATGGACGCGTGTTTACAAATAGCGTGTTTCAACTGCTGCTGTACCGATAACCGCGAAAGAATTTATCTTGGATATTGCTGATACCAGTTAATCTTAACTAAATCTATAAATATAATAAGTTATTAGGCTTGATTTTCGCTACAAGTTTTCCCGAAAGTTAAGTATATTGGGCCTCCAAAGTTTATTGTTCTGGTATGTAATAGCTATATAGATATCAGGAATCATTTATAATGTTATTATACATTGACTTTGTCTATATCTGTATATTACAGATTTGAGGCTGAATTCAAGAGCATGCCAGGTAAGAAATACAAAATATCTGTTTTGATCCTTTATTCTTTTGTTAAAAAGAAATTGATATCGTGTTTCATTTCTCATTTAAGATAGCATGACATCCTGCCATTTTGTAAATTCTTGTGTACATTCCTAGTAATTTGTTTCTGAATATTACTCGTATTCAAAAATTGTATGGACATGAGGTATTATGCCTTCTACAAATTCTTTAGAATTATGCATAAATTCTCGCGAACAAGAATATTGGTATATGTATTTCATGATCTAATCATTAATCGATATTTATGTTTTTAATTTACTAAAGTTACTGTAGTGACTAATGCAACTCTTTATTTACAATTGAAGTTAACGATGTCATAGAGTTTTATTCTTTGCCATCATGATACAATAGAAGTTAATAAGTTTTCGAACCGTTTGCTAATTTGCTAGCTGCAATGTGTCCTTCAAGAAATTACAACAAATATATTCAATATGTCCACAACATTTACCATGGGTTTTGTTTACATTCTGACCAGGTTTAAGCCCGGATATTCTCGATGGACAGGGAAGTGATACCATGTTAGCAGCCCTAGTTTGGCAGCAGTGGCATTCATACGCAGAATTGGAAAAGAATAAAGGTAAATATATATTTCTAAATCTGAACACATTTATATATTCTGCATCCTAAGTATACTTACTTTATCCAACTGTTTACTTTACAAATATAGTAATAAGTGATAAAAAGTCAATGAAGAAGCATTTGTAACAGGAACATTCAAACTGATATCTCCCGTTTATTTATTACTGATGGTCTCGTGTATTTTCTTGAAGATTCCCAACGCCATATTGTTCGTGCTAAAGGCCCGGATGTTGTCCTGTGTTTAGACACTTCTGAGAGCATGGAAGGAGTGCCGTTTGAGGACATGATGGCATTCGCTATGAAATACGTAGAAGGTTGGTTCAAGATTTATGTTTAAAATATTTTTTTCAGGTATCATAACAAATATTTTCAGTTATCATATCTAGCAATTTTCATTGAATTTTTTATTCTGACTTAAGTTGCCAGGTAAAATGGACACAGTAACAAGGTTAAAGTAGTTTTATAAATAGATGAATAATGATACATATGTGGATAAGGACATGATGTGTTGGTGTTTCCTTGTGGTAACCATTATCTGTTAAAATGCATATTTGATCCGTCGCTTCTGCTTTAACGGATGCCACCTATTGCTTATTCATTTTTGAGTTATTGAGACGATCTTTGCTGTCTGAGTTATTGAAATGAACTTTAACATTTAAACCGTTATCTAATAACATATGTTCTGTTTAAATTATTGAAACGACCTTTATAACCTTTACCCATTGGTTGGGTAATAGACGGTTTTTGGCTTTCTCTACTAGTTTATACACTAAGTATGTTTTATTCGCTTACAGAGGTTGAACGAAGGGCAACTACACTTTTTATACAAGAGAATATATCCGTCACTACTTTCGGATATATTACAAAAGTCTGGCTCCATTTGACGTCGGACTACAATGCTGTTAAGGCAATACTACGTAAGAAATCACTACATATTCTTAGTACATTAGTACCATGTACACGTGTTTATTTAAGGATCTTGTCTTGTGTGGTTTCAATCACGTCCGAATCCCGTTTTGATCTCACTTGAGATATTTTTGTAATACCTGACAATTTATCATCAAATTCGATAGCAAATATGCAACTGAAAAAATGTAGCAAACAATTAGATGTCTGTTATTTGTATAACTTTTTTGAGAAGAATCTTTAAAAAATGACCATTATGGCGGCCATTTTGAACATTTGTATTTCTGTGTGTTTCTTCCACTTCATGAACGGCCAAAATGTTTATGATTTTTGTGCTTGATTGATCATTTTAAATCGTCATATTGTCGCAATTTTTCATTACATCGGGTTCATTTTTGCTATTTTATCTTCATTATAAAGCAACTATGATGCACTAAAGACATTTTTTATATTTTGGGTATGTTTTTAAGATATTTGATGTTATTGAAGTGATTTTAATTTTTGACTCAAGAATAGGGGAAAAAACACATTGATAATGGGACAAAAAAAAACAAATCCCGCGGAAAGAATAATTTAAATACTTTTGTCTTCCGTAATTAATAGGAAAATACTATTTTGTCAATTCTGCAAACATTCAAACATATCTGATCACAAATCTGGAAGATATTGAATGAAATTTTCCTGTAATTGGCCAAAACAGCATTTTTCAAATAAATCACGTGCTTTGCTCATTTTGGTATCGTTGACCAAGCATAGCACAAAAACGAGTTCACTAACTTATATTTCTTCTTGCATTTTCTGCTATGCAATGAACTCCCTTTTCCAAAAATGCATATTAGAAAAAAAGTTAGTCGTCAGAAAATTTCACCTTTTCACAAGAGAAGATCTTTAATACCAAAACCAGTAAATCTTCATTTGGACTAAATTAAAACCATAGAAAGTAACATAACGTTGATCTACAGTTTATTTAGAACGATTTGAGCACAAAATTCATTTAAATCATACTTTGACCAACATACACTGTAAGCTCCTATTTTATCTGTAAAATTTCCTTGTTCGTGTTGTTTACACTAATGTGTCTTGCGTGTTCTTTTGTCAGGAGACATCCGGTCCTTAATGCCGAGGGGGCGAAGTCCAATAGCCGGTGGCTTGCTTGTGGCCCTTGCTGGTTGTCTGGGCAATGGTAATATGATCGTGGTTGTTATACAATCATTGTTTTACACATTCTTATTTAATGACCAACATGTATTTTAGACACAACCAATCTCTTCTGTATTGACAATCGTACCCTCATTATTTTCTATATAGCCTATCCTACAGTCAGTACTTTCTTATAGCCCATCCTACAGTCTGTATTTTCTGTTAAACTCATCTTACAGTCATTATTTTTTATATAGCCTATCCTTCAGTCAGTATATTATGTATAGCCCATCCTACAGTCAGTATTTTATGTATAGCCCGTCTTATAGTCAGTATGTTCTGTTAAACCCATCTTACAGTCATTATTTTCTATATAGCCCATCCTACAGTCTGTATTTTCTGTTAAACCAATCTTACAGTCATTTTTTTCTATGTAGCCTATCCTTCAGTCAGTATTTTCTGTAAAGCCCACCTTGTAGTCAGTATGTTCTGTAACGCCCATCTTACAGTCAGTATTTTCTGTTAAACCCATCTTACAGTCATTATTTTCTATATAGCCTATCCTACAGTCATTATTTTCTATATAGCCTATCCTACAGTCAGTATTTTCTATATAGCCTATCCTACAGTCAGTATTTTCTGTTAAACCAATCTTACAGTCATTATTTTCTATATAGCCCATCCTACAGTCTGTATTTTCTGTTAAACCAATCTTACAGTCATTATTCGCTATATAGCCTATCCTTTAGTCAGTATTTTCTGTAAAGCCCGTCTTATAGTCAGTATGTTCTGTAACGCTCATCTTACAGTCATTATTTTCTATACAGCCCATTCTACAGTCAGTATTGTCTATATAGCACATCCTACAGTCAGTATGTTCTGTAACGCTCGTCCTACAGTCAGTATTTTCTGTATAGCCCATCTGACAGTCAGTATCTTCTGTTTCTACCACAATACCCTGTGTTATTCTACTCCCAGACCATTATATAAACGTGCTGACCACTAGTGGAATATGACCTTCCGGACTTCCGATTGGTTGAGAAGTTGAACTTTGCCCGGAAATCACGTGTTTCAATGCCACGTGCGGATTGTTGACGTCCTCATCGATTGTTAATATATACGAGATGATGTGTTTTCGCGCAAATATTCCGCGGTTCACTCCAGAAAACACTGCAACTGCCGATTTCATATTAGTGTGGTAGAAATAGAGATTTCACAAAGCTCGTGCCTTTTGTAACTTTTAAAAACTAATTAACTCGAGTGAAATAAATTCCATATCCAACAACCACTCGTTGTGTAACCTCTATTTCTACCATAATATCCCGTGTTATTCCACTCTTTGACCATTGTATAAACGTGCTGACATATATGTTATATACCACTAGTGGTATATGACCTTCCGGACTTTTGATTGGTTGAGAAGTTGAACTTTGATCGGAAATTACGATTTTTGACGTCGTCATAACTTGGCGGGGATATATGCAAGATGATGCGTTTTCGCGCAAATAGTCCGCGGTTCACTCAAAAAATCAAATCTGACACTGCTAATTTAATGTTGTGGTAGAAACAGGTCACAGAAGTTGTGGTTATTGGATATGAAATTTATTCCACTCTAGTTAATCATTTTTTAAAAGTTACAACAGACTCGCTAAAGCTCGTGTCTTTTGTAACCTCTGTATAACCCATCTTATCGTTAATGCTTCTTGTTTTGCTCCTAGGCGATGCCATTGTGATAGGGAACATTCCAGTCCATGCACGAGTCATCCTGGTGTCTGACGGGAAGGGTACGCCCGACCATATAAAGACTGGACCGGAACTCACCAGGGCACAAGACGAAGACATGCGCTCTAGCTTAAGGGTATAATCATCTTTATCTTTGATACAGTCCCATGACTTCGTTCACTTCTTCTAATTCACTCTCGATTTAACTTAATTTAACTTATTAGGAAAGGGAAAGTTCACGATCGGAAAATCGAAATCGTCCCGTTTACTACACAGCTTAGTAGTAAGTTGCCGTGTTGATAATAGTTTAAGTAAAGATCGAGGTAAGAAGCTGTCGTAGGATAGTCTGTTGTGTCTTTAATCTCAAGTTTAGTGGGGTAAATTTACGATCGACTAGGTCAGCAAACCTAGACAACACATCGTAGATATACCTGAAGTGAAATTGATTAATTGAAATGAACTTTAACATTTAAACCGTTATCTGATAACATATGCTCTGTTTAAATTCTTGAAACGACCTTTATAACCTTTACCCATTGGTTGGGTAATAAACGGTTTTTGGCTTTCTCTACTAGTTGATATTTGCCGACAGATCCTGTTTATACACTAAGTATGTTTTATTCGCTTACAGAGGTTGAACGAAGGGCGACTACACTTTTTATACAAGAGAATACAAGTGTTTGTTACCCGTCCTGATAGGCCCCTCGACAAATTTAGCCCTCTAATGAAAAAAAACAACAAGTCAGCCAAAAGTGAGGCACAGTTATGTTCCCGCCAACAATCTGTTGGAAAATCTTTCCTCGGAACTCAACAAAGAAATCGTCAACCAGGAATTCAATCATTCGTACTATATCTTCCCCAGTATATTTCAACCTAGCTTTTGTTGTGTTTTACACAAACTATGCTCCAAGATAGCTTACAACCATGTATTTGTATCGTCATTCACTTTTCTTTGAAAAGCAAGCCCTCATATATAATTAGAGATCGAAGACGTTCTTTCAGTTTGATATGCGATAGGGTAGTGTACAGGGTGAACAATCACATGTTTTGATACATAAAAAAATTTGAATGGGAGTGTTCAAAACTGATCAGAAGATCTTTTGAGTTTTTCAAAATCCACATCCCGTTAATGCCACCCATACAGTGTCACAATAAGACTGAAACCCTGATTTAACGGTACTAAGAATGGTAGTAAGAAGTTTTTATAATGGCTTGGTTGAGCAATGAGACGAGCCAGCGATAAAACGTTGCTTATAAGGATCCTTGTGCCGTTTAAGTATCCAATATAAAAGAGGTAGGTTAGCGTCTTTATAATTAACGAGTATTTTGAATGATTGGAAAACTGATGTGTGGCTAGAATGTATTTAAAATATTTATGATAAGATATGTTTTGTTGATAGGGAGAAACGAATGTCATGTTCCACAGTTTATAGGTGGTTTTTAAAAATGTCATTCTAGTCACGAATCAGTCAAATATGCCTCTACTCAGGAAGATCCAGTAGGGCAGTGACTACCAAATTGAACGTCAATAAAATTAAGTAAATTATTGAGGAAAACATTCGTTATACAGTCAGACAGCTAGGACGAATGACAAACTTGGGTTAAGCATCTGTTTACTTCATTCTGAAGAAAATTATCAAGATTAGGAAAATAAGTGCTCGTTGGATCCCACGTTTACTCACTGGCGAGCAGATACGGGTACAAATGGCTAAGGAACTGTTTAAGAAGTACCCAAAATATCAGGATAGGGCATTTGAATGGGTGTTGAGACATCATTGCATTTTTATGAGCCTAAGAGGAAAGTTGACAATATGTTATGGGCTTTGAAACTTGCCTAAAGGCCAAGTATTGCTAAACGAACACCGAGTGGAAAGAAGATGTTATGCGTATAACTTATACGCAATATTCTTACGAACTTACGAAATAGGGGACCAATTATGCAAATTGCTTTTCCAAAAGGTAGGAGTGAGTCGGGAAGCTTTTATAAGAATGTAGTTCTGGATATATTCCATGTCCAGTTGTTGCATGACAATGCCCCAGCCCACAAATCAGCATATGTAGTCCAGGTTTGTTTGGTCGGAAAAGGTCAATGTATCACCACGAAAAGGTCAATGTATCACCACACCCTCCATAAAGCTCACACCTTACCCCGTGTGATTTTACCGAAATTAAGTAAACAGCTATCTGGTAGGAGATATAGTTCAAGAAGTGAGCTGGGATCTGCAGTTTATCAGTTTCTGATAAGTGTACCCTAAGGGGACTATCAAAGATTAAAACGGTGTGTTCAAGTGTTTCTAAGAAAACAGGTAATTTTCGAACACCTCTCGTATGTCATCTTGTGGTCGTTATCAGTCAAATTGTGAGGAAAAACAAACATGGAAGACGTAGGGAGCGGGTAGTTAATTGTCAGACGTATATATATTTTATGTATCACTTAATTGATACAGAATTGAAGTAATACAAACTGTTTAAGTCTAATTTTGGGCGTATTCAACCAAATATATGCTTTATTTTTCGCCAAAAAATGGTCACTTGGCAAATTTAAGGGGGGGGGGGCCCTCTGGATCCGCCTATGGTGCTTCACTGAAATTTTGCTGGCAATGTTTTTTTTTCTGCAATTTACCGCGTAAAAAGTTTATTGTGTACGTATTACAAGAGGTGTAATATAAATATGCTCAATTAAATTGATGGTGTCTTAATAAAATTCTGTAAATACATAACCCCGATAGTATTAGTTCCGTCAATTTGGACGAATTTATTGGTTCACACACACACATGGAAATGTGTAACATAAAGACATTGTTAGTCAGAAGAAATAAGCTTGACAGGACGGATAGTAGGTATAATCTCCAATAACGAATCAACTGCTAACTCCGGGCCCCCGCTGTACAGGGGATATACATGTATACAGTATATTGCACATACCGCATGTTTCGTGTAAAATTTATTTAAATCAAAGGCATAATTCTAATCATGGAATGTATTTTCCTGTTAATAAATCATCATGGATCTTTCTCTACTTTCTACAGTCAGATAAGGTACATGTACATGTTAATAGCAAAAGGGATGTTTTGTTGCAGTCCTTACCATTGATAATAGGGACACCTTTTTATTTGTTTACGTTTCCCAAACTATCTGTTACAGAAACAACATTCACTAACGAGACACCATTTCATTTTAACAACCTTTGATATTTGTAATGTTTACGTTTCCACAGCTATATGTTACGGGAACAAGGTTTAAAGAATACTAAACATCAAAGCTTTAATTTTTAGTACTAGTGTGAATAAGGGTAGCAAGAGTCACGTCACCAAAACTGGTATACACATTGGTGTTTTGAAAATTGTTTGTAATTAAGCTGTTTTGTGACTGCGTCATTACAAAATCTGCCATTCATTGATAGAAATGTGTTTAATTTACATTAATCTTTCTTGTTTGCAGGTAGACGGAAATCTTCGAGATGCGTCAAAGAATTTGAAAAAAAGAAAACACATGGTCTGTTGTGTACCTGTAGGAAATGCAAATATGGTATGTGTATCGTTCAATGAGGAATATTTACAGTCTACACTAATATTCACTCGATAACCATTGTACTGCAAACTAGAGTTATTTTCCAGTAACTATGCTCGAGAACGTGCAAAATTTCTATGACGTCGACAACAATACATGTGGGCGGAGCAATGCAAATTATCCCGTTCAAATCACAATTGTATGACGTCATTAACAATTGACATGGGCGGAGCTAGCTACGGCTTATGCAAACTTCATGCTGTTACATTTATTGAACATTTCACGTTAGTAAGTTTTAAAATGAAATATATGTCTGCAGATGGGGCTAAATTAAACAGAAATCTTATGAACCATTTACAGGAAAATACTGTAAATATAAGGATTAACCTTTGATTTTGTTTAGTTTATTAGATCATAAATCCAATGGAGCAGTCGGTAAATTTAACGTAAACGCTTCGCGTTTACGCAATTTACCTCGTGCTCCATTGGATTTTTGATCTAATAAACTAAACAAAATCAAAGGTTAATCCTTAAATGAATACATATTATAATGTGTACTTGGGATGAAAACAAATACATGCTGCTAAAACATTTATATCAATGTTATTTGATTATTGTGTTATCATTCAATACACATAGTTGTTTGTTGACTTACTGCAGCGTTTGTATATATGTAATTAGTTTTTTACCTAACTGAATCATCTGATAACAAGTTATATAAAATGTTCACGATTTATTTATCTCGCTTTAGCTCGCAAGATAACATTCTCGTTTATCAATAAGATGAAAATAGAAACTGATGCAAGTTTGTTTTGATTTGAATGTATATTGACAAATTATGCTTCATATTAAATATAGTAAAACAAAATGTATATTTTTTTAATAAAATATGATCATAAAATATTCATAAAATGTAGAAAACACCCTGTAGAAAAATCTAGGTACATGTGTGAATTATTTTAAACACACTATTTTTCAGAAAACTTTGGAAGAGATCTGTAAAATAACCGGAGGAAAAGTGTTTTTGCCCTCGACACGTGACCGGCTGGCGAAATGGTCCGGACTAACAGTAGGTGTTTGAGCTATAGACCATTATGTTGATACAGTTTTAACTTACGTTAAATGTAGGCAAGGGGTGGTACTTATCCTGCTCTATTATGGAAACGCAGCAAGATTATCTTAACACAGAATTTACACCCAAATAGGCAACACAAATAATTGTTCTTCAACTTTTGACAGCACTTTTAGACAATTTTATCATTCTCCTTGCGTAATAAAACGCAAATTATTGAGCATTTATAATAACCTTTGACGAAACAGTAGTATGATGCAGTATAATTCCATTTTTCGGCATACTGTATATATTACTAAATTTTAGAGGTGCAGCATATATGTGTGTTACGTCGTCTTTGGCGACTTCTTTCTGAATTTCTATTAGTGTACAAAGAGAGATGACGTAACACACACATATGCGGCACGGTTTATATTTAGTAATAGATACAGTATGCCGAAAAAACTAATTAACCTGCACCATACAGCCGTTTCGTCCTCCTAGGACTCTAAAAGATGACTTAACAAAAACATACTCTGCACTTTTAAATTTATTAAAAGTTACAGTATGCCGAAAAAATGAATTAACTCCATCATACGGCTGTTTCGTCCTCCTAGGACTCTAAAAATAAGGAAATACCTCTTCATCAACAACTGAGAAGTCATCGACTTCCATGTCTTTTTCAGATCATTGCAGCTGATATGTGTAAGAAATCTATTGATTTTACCGAAGGCAAGAGTTCTGAGGAGCTTAAATCAGCACTGGAGCTTGCCATGGGAATTCAAATGCTTACAGAGTCCGAGGAGGACAAGGTACTGTTCTAATTCTCTACTAACAGTGTGTTAAAAGACATAGATGATATCTAACAGTGTCAAAAAGTAATACCAAATATATATTTCACGAGTGGGGCTAATATTTTGATATTTTTGTCACGAGTGCGCAGCACGAGTGAAAAATATCAAAATATTAGCCATACGAGTGAAATATGTTTGGTATTACTGAAGATACTGTAAGATATTCTGTTTATTACATTTATATAGCAAAATCTACAGTAGCAACTCTTGATTTTTCCAAGCGTCATTTGTAAGCAGCGTTTTGATTGGTCAGATCAGCAAAAGTGATATTTTTCACAAGTGAAAAATATCGTAAATCTCACTAGTGAAAAATATCACTTTTATAGAATGAATGCAACTAAGGAACCTCAACTTTTGCGTGATATTGTCCTTTTCATTACAAGTCGTTTGAACTGAGGAAGGTAGGCTTGCAAGTCGCTTAAGTTTGTTCTATACTATCTATGCATTTGTCATTTATATGTATATTTGAATTTTTGGTTAGATTATTTGCAGCCCGATCCAATACAATGTTATTTGTATGTAAAATGCAATAAAATTGAATATATTTAGATCTTGACATGGTTTATCACGGGGACTGGGACAGATAATATTCTATATAATAAGGTTGTTGTATACACAGTTGCTGGACACATAAAAATGTTGTGTATATTATTATATAATAATAAAGATATATAACGCAAAGTCGACTCCTATTACCAAAACCCTCGAAAAAATATAAACCTGACAATAAAGTTACCTTACCCGCTTTTAAAACGGACCGTTATACCCTAATATATTCATCAAAAGTAATGGTTTGGTTACTGTACGCCTCACCTTCAATATACTGCCATTAAAGACGAAAAATCTACCCAAAAATCCTCGTCAATCCGGACGTCCAGTGAAAACTTGCGTTTTAAACTCAATATCGGCGATTTACAAGAGTAATCGGCAATGCCCTCTTTCTGAATAACTCTCCTTCTATCGAGCAAACCGTTACAATGCCATTCACCGACTTCAGCAACAATAGCCATTCCGTACTTGGATCAGAGAAGCCTCGGAATATTTTGGATCGTCGACTGCAGCTAAGCCGGTGTCATTTTACATGAAAACTAAATAGCTCCGGGTGAATATTATATAAACGCTATTTCCCCCAACAGTCTGCTGGCAGCATATTTGTTATTGACAGTGGATTCGTTATTAGCAGTGTATTCGTTATTGACAGTGGATTCGTGATTGACAGTGTATTCGTTATTGACAGTGGATTCGTTATTAGCAGTGGATTCGTTATTGACAGCGGATTCGTTATTGACAGCGGATTCGTTATTGACAGCGGATTCGTTATTGACAGCGGATTCGTTATTGACAGTGGATTCGTTATTGACAGCGGATTCGTTATTGACAGCGGATTCGTTATTGACAGCGGATTCGTTATTGACAGCGGATTCGTTATTGACAGCGGATTCGTTATTGACAGCGGATTCGTTAATGGAATCTCCAATCTGCTGCTGGCAGCGAATTCGTTATTTTAATTTTAAATAACGAATAACGAATCCGCTACTGACTGATAAATATAGGTGATAACACACTTTTACAGCGAGATAACATTATGACTATATAGTACTCGGGGGATCGTTACTGTATTTCAGAAAGACATACTTAGCATAGCAACTCAACTAACACGGGTGGCTGACGGAACATCGGACGAGCATATAACATCAGAGCATGACCCTGACCTCCCGGCCCTGGGGACACGGGTACGACGAGGCCCGGGATGGCACTACCCCGATCACCAGGACAACAAGGGACCGGGCACAGTCTGTAGTCACGGCAAATCGGGTATGTACAGCACACCTTAGATTTACTGATACACTATCACGGCCAGGAATGATTGACCGATAACCAATGTTCCTTACTTTATGTATTGCATGTGATGAACTAGTGAATTATTTAAGCATTATATATCATTCTGTTCCGTGTTATGGTCCTATAACACGGAACAGGATTGCAGACAAAATGAATAACGCGCGTTACAATCTTAATAACGTCATAATGGCCAGTCCAGTGTTATTCTCCCATAACACGGAACTGGCCTTGGTAGTGTTATATTGTGGCAATGCAGAGCAAATGTAAATATACATATATATCTACGACAAAGTACATATACATTTCTATTGTCAATGGTTTTAAAATTAATTCTGGATCAAAAAAAAGTTTTTATATCTTCTGATGTTATGTGCTATCTTTCACCGGAAACATATACCATGCTATTTTTCTGAATAAGGCATGGTTTGGGTGGAATGGGACAACTCCCACAGGAACTGCTACAATTACAAAGCAGGAGCCCTGGAGGTGGTAGCAGTGACGGAAAAGAGAGTGCTGAAAAAAGATGAAATCATCGCTACAGGCTGTTACGTGAGGAGAGGTAGGTTTTACCCTGAACAGCAGTAGTAATTTACCTAAATAAGCTAATCATTAGTTTTACCCTGAACAGCAGTAGTAATTTACCTAAATAAGCTGATCATTAGTTCTATCCTGAACAGCAGTAGTAATTTACCTAAATAAGCTAATCATTAGTTCTATCCTGAACAGCAGTAGTAATTTACCTAAATAAGCTAATCATTAGGTTTATCCTGAACAGCAGTAGTAATTTACCTAAATAAGCTAATTAATAGTTCTATCCTGAACAGCAGTAGTAATTTACCTAAATAAGCTAATCATTAGTTTTATCCTGAACAGCAGTAGTAATTTACCTAAATAAGCTAATCATTAGTTTTACCCTGAACAGCAGTAGTAATTTACTTAAATAAGCTAATCATTAGTTTTATCCTGAACAGCAGCAGTAATTTACCTAAATAAGCTGATCATTAGTTTTATCCTGAACAGCAGTAGTAATTTACCTAAATAAGCTAATTAATAGTTTTATCCTGAACAGCAGTAGTAATTTACCTAAATAAGCTAATTAATAATTTGATGTAAATATTTTAACCACTGACACTATTACATGTATATTGACGATTAATAGAAAATATAACGTTACGTAGTATCAAAAAGGAGGACAGATATCGTGAACACTTGAGCTACCATTACATTTAATAATTAATTTTTAAATACATGTTAGTTACGAAAGCTTTGTTTTATGACAGGTGAGAATTGGAGTAAAGGTGACGAGGATGGAGGACCAGGAACACAGGGCGTGGTGACGAGAGTACATCAAGATGGGACTGTCATTGTACGTTGTTTTTGAGTTAATATAGTCTACGCTAAGACAATCATGTAAACAAAATCTTTGTCTTTATATATTTTAATATTTTATGAGGAAAAAGTGAGATATCTTTTATAAAGTGTAGACAAAAGTTTTCCAAATATGAATTGATTTTAATAAATTTCGGCTCAAGGCACCAAGATTATATTTACAGGTTCGCAATGTCTAATTAAAACTAACAATCATCTCAGAGTCAAACCCTCATCTGTGTGTCGTCTCCAGTCTAATATGACACTTTGAAATCTTTTCTTTGCATGTTACTCGATATACGATAACTATAAAGTACATACATGTATTTTTCCATTTGGGCTAAAGGCAAAATTACATTATATTGGAATATATACAATTTTTATTATACTTACCGTCAAATTCACGCCGTCCACACAAAAACAGCTGTAATACAACAGTCACTAGTGTATTGTCTTCGTGTATTGTCTTCCTACGCCCTATTATCACTATAGTCCGTACATTCTATGTGTTACAGGTGCGATGGCCAAACAAGACTTACAAGGAGTACAAGTTTGGGTCGGAAGGGTTATTTGAAGTCCAAGTCTGGTACGTTAAATGTGATGCTTTGTTTCAATAGTAGTTAAACATGGAAGATATGTGAGAATCACAAATAATGTAAATGTCACAGAGTACACCTGGATCCTGGTAAAGAATAATGCGGATTCTTGTTTTTAATTTCTAAGTGTGAGTCAATGCAAATCTTACAAAAATAACATTAAGTCTTATAGAACTCAGTCCTTCGAATTGAAGAAAAAGTAATGCAACCCATTCTCTCCTGCATATTCTGGGTCCTGAATATTTTAGATAGTTCTATTTTTAGTTTCCATTGCAAATTCTTATCAGTAGATGATATGGTATTCGTTTATTGAGGTTTCTTGATAGTTTAATATTCGTTATTTGTTTTAACAATACAGACCCAATGAATCGTTTGTGTTGGGTATGTTTAATGTGAAATGATATACCCTGTTACAGCACGGACGATACAAGTACCGCCCACACACCGCAACAGGAACCTAACAGTCACGTGGCACCAGACGGAGATGGGCTCAGAATCGAATCATTCCTTCCGCCTCCATAAAACATTTTAACTACAGATATATGCGTATCTCAAACCTATATTATCACATAGACAGGAAGCATGGATGGGAATCGGAGTAGGGTAACTCCTTCAGCCCAGAAATGGAAAAAAATGCAATTATGAGCGGAGATGTTCTAGCAACTGCTTTCAATAAAACGAACTAATGAAGAAAAAGTGAAGTGTAAGACTGAGAAGGACTCTTATAGAAGCATCACTATCCCACTGAAACTTCAAGAACACTTTCCTTTTTTGACAAAATAATATTCTTGTTTATCAGTCATTATCTTCTTGAATGTACATATATATTTGTAAGTCAGTAAAATTATACAATGATTTGTAATAACCTTATGATGCATTCTGAAATAAACAGTAATGACAAAGCCGACATCAATTACGGATTAAAATGTCAGGTAAAAATGTAAAAACGTCATTAAAAAAATCATCTTTGAAATGAGGTTCCTTTTTATTGATGTACTGCACCCCCTTTGGGTTTCTTTTTCATAGCAAATGCTCTCATTAAAACGATCCGAATGCATTATTTGTATTGAAAAGAAGGCAAGCCTATGAAAATTATATCACTGAAAGCCTGAAAATAGTGTGGCAAATAGTTTTGCTTGAAGCAATCAAAACTTTGACATTTTACAAAAACAAGGGGCGATAACTCGCACTTATACACACAATTTTTGTTATATCCAAATTCATATTCAAGATCAGTAACATTGGCTGAAAAGTGATGTTGCTACATGAAGCATATGCGATTTTTAGTGTAAAAATGAGGGCAAACACATCTTTTTAGTTCCAGTTGTTGTTTATTTGGTTTGTTAACGTTAACGTAGTTAACGTAGTTAATGACCCTACAACAATAAAGAATAAAACCTATCATTAACGTACAGTCATAAATTACTGCACTCGTTCTTTCTACATAGACATCATCGTGTATTAATTATATGAATACACAGATTTACATTATAAGATAAAGTTATATATAATCCATAAATCTATGGATGTACAATCAGTACAGCATACGCTGTTCATACTTTAATATATTTAAATAATGATTATTACCATTTACAAAATACTATGACAATCGTTTAGATTGTATAGAAATAGTTATATTGGACTTATACATTTATAATACCTACCCTAACAATGGGTCAAGGGTCTATTGAATATCATCTGGAATATCCAGGACAATTGTAAATACTGCAAATAAAATATACAGCTAATAAGACCATGTTACACTTATACATTACCCTATCATAGCAAAACTATTAACTTATAAAAAGATCAGAAGAACTTATTCATGGTATATCAACTAATTATCTTTACCGAATATGTCAACTATAATCTTTTACTTTTATAAAAGATTATTACATGTTATTTCATTACAAACAATACATAGTTTGTTACTACTATAGTTTACTATTCTTTAAATCTTAATTACATATAGATATTCCATGTTACATACCTAAAAATGGTCTTGACGGCTACAGAATATTTTCTCCGTCCGTAGACAATGGCTACGTTCATTTCCCCGCCAAACCCTAACAAAGTGACCACAAAAGACACCACATGGACACATATAATGATGACGTCACATAGGTAAACTGGACATTACATATACATATAAGGTAGACTCACAGTAAATGACGCAACGGTCAAATGTCGCGCAACGCGATACGGTTACGTTATAAACGGATAAATGACGTTAAAAATGACCCTATTACATCCTCCCCTTGCTAATAAAAGACGTCCTCGTCGCCTTAATAGCTATCAAAATATCAAGATATTCAACATTACATATATTGCAATGTTAATGACTTATAATTATTGCATAACTACGGTATAAAATACATAAAATACATATAATAATGTGAGGGAAGCTGACAATGCAACTTCTCATAATATCATATACATGACATATTATTGAGTTACTGAGTTACTTAAACAGATAAAATATATATACACAGTTCAACAGGATTTTACACTACTCATCACAGATGGTTTTGATGACATTAACAGAAACCTCCGGGGGGATTCCGGAAAACACACCTTGTTTTGCTAAATTTTGGAGCAACCCAGCTTTGATCTTCCAAATATCTAAATTCGCATGGGTGTGCTTGTGTGTTCCCATAATAAAGTCCCCGGAGGTTTGCCAATCAGGAGGTCTACTTTTTCTAATTGATCTTCTGGGTAATGGTAATGGACGTTCTGACGAATCCACATTGACCGATACATCATCAGTTGGGATAGCAACTGGGTCCTGGTCATCTTCATCCTTATCAGTAGATGCCACTACTGACTTCGGAACAGTTTCCTTATTGGCATCATCTGATCCTCCCTCCTCAGCAGAGAACTGGTCGTCACCAGACGGATCAGTGGCAGACACGGGAACATCAGGATCGTCATCCGGTTCCAGTGCTGCTGTATCGCCTCCTTCATTATCCGACTCAAAGCTGTCAGATACACAAGGCACCAATAAAACATCTGCATCATCATCGTCAGAGTCACTTGAATCTGATTCTGGTTTCTTTGGATGAGGCTGACTTTCGCCATCTTTATTCCCGGATGTTTCCTCCAAGGGCATCAGTTCTGTAGGAATATATCCAATGGGGAGCAAGTTGTTCCTATGTAAGGTTCTTGTTCTTCCTTCTCCTGACTCAAGTTCCACAACAAATACAGGAATATGTGGGTTTGGCTGCTTCAATACAGTATAAGCATCTTCTTCCCAAAGATCTTCCAACTTGTGCTTCCCATCAAAAGCCAACCTCCTCACTAATACTCGATCCCCAACCTTTACGGGTGTTCCTCGGACCTTGAGGTCATAATGGGCCTTCTGTCGCCTCTTCGCTTTGGATAACATCTTCGATGCTAAGTCATAGCTAAAGGTAAGTCGGTCCCGAAGATTTCGTGTGTAGTCAGAGAGAGTCTGTTCTTCTTTGATGAGCCCTCCTAAGCCGAATACAACGTCTAACGGTAGACGAGGCTCTCTTCCAAACATGAGGTAGAATGGTGAAACTTTGGTGGAGTCATGACGGGTGCAATTGTAGGCATGTACTAGCGATGGAATAAAAGCCTTCCAGTCCTTTTTCTCATCAGGTTTCAAAGTCCGAAGCATGCTGATAAGTGTACGGTTAAACCGTTCTGTGATTCCATTTCCCATAGGATGGTATGGCGTAGTATGAGATTTCTCCATCCCAAGAAGATTACACAGTTCTCTTATCACTTCACTTTCAAAGTTTGGACCTTGATCTGAATGAAGTCGCCGTGGTATTCCATAGTGGACTATGAAGTTGTTGTACAATGTTGCAGCTGTTGTCTTTGCGGTCTGATCACGAGTTGTGAAGGCTTGTGCATACTTGGTGAAGTGATCAGTCACCACAAGTACATTACCGAATCCGCCTTTGCATGGCTCCAAGGAAAGAAAATCCATACACACTAATTCCAGTGGATGTGAAGTGTGGATTCCAATTAAGGGTGCACGTTCCTTCCTTGAAGATTTTGCTCTCATACAACGTGGGCATTTGTCGATCCACTCCTCAACATCTTTTGTCATGCGAGGCCAGAAAAATCTGTCTCGAAGTAGAGATAAAACTCTATCCCGACCAGGATGTCCAATATCATCATGAAGTCCCTTCATGGCTTTCTGAGTATATTCAGAGGGCAAGACCAACTGATAGTGGTATACTCCATCTCTGTTTACTTCCTTAAATAGAACTCCACGACGTAGTGTTAAGCTGTCAGCAATCTTGAACATCTGGGAATGCTCCCTGGTCATGGGAAAATCGTGACGATTCGGCTGTCGATATTTCGATACTATCTGCATCCATGGCCGTAGAAAAGAATCATGACGCTGAGCTCTTCTCCAATCCTGTGAAGTCATTTGCTCCAATTCAGTTACACCGGGGTCCCGCAGAACATCCAATACCTGAGCAGGTGAACAAAGACTTTCCACATAAGTCTGTGGTGTGATGATGGACTGGTTCACTGCATGAATGGAATCCATGGTGATTGGGAGTCTTGATAGTGCGTCTGCGTCCTTGTTGGCTTTACCCGATCGATACAATATGTCGAAATCGTATGCAGCTAACGCAGAAACCCATCTATGGCCGGTGGCGTCTAATTTAGCTGATGTCAAGACGTAAGTCAAAGGATTATTATCCGTGAACACTGTAAAATGCTGTCCATACAAGTAATCATTGAATTTCTCAGTAACGGCCCATTTTAGAGCAAGAAACTCTAATTTGTGCGCGGGGTAGTTCCGCTCCGCTTTGGAGAGTACTCTGCTGGCAAAACTGATCACCCGTAGACCGTCACCCTGGTGTTGGTATAAAACAGCTCCTAAACCTTTTCCGCAAGCATCTGTATGAAGCTCGAACGGTTGGTTAGGTTGTACATAGCCAAGCACTGGTGGTGTAGACAAACATGTCTTAAGTCTGTCAAAAGCTTGCTTCTCAGCTTCGCTCCACTTCCAATTGGGATCAGACTTCTCTTTCGTTGTCTTCTTTCGACCTTTCTTGGCACAGGCAGGTAAGAGGTCATTCAATGGCTTGGCTATTTTGGTAAAATCTTGGATAAACTTCCTATAGTATCCAGCGAAGCCTAAAAAGGAACGAACCTCTTCTGGAGAAGTCGGCTCTGGCCAATTAAGCACCTTCTCAATCTTACTAGGATCAGGTGAAATTCCCTCCTCAGAAATCATATGTCCAAGGTAGACTACTTTCTTTTGGAAAAACTTGCATTTCTTCGGAGACAACTTTAAACCACATTCTCTTAATCTCTGAAGTACCTTTTCGAGTCGATGAAGATGTTCCTCATAAGAATCGGAAAAGATAATGAGATCATCCAGATATATGAGACAAATGCTAAGGTGTAGGTCGCCAAGGCATTCCTCCATTAACCTTTGGTATGTCGCAGGAGCGTTTGCTAATCCAAATGGCATCCTTGTGTACTCATAGAAGCCTAGAGGTCCAACTGTAAAAGCGGTGCGCTCCTTATGAGTTTCTTCAATCTCTATCTGATGATAGCCTGATTTCATATCCAATACACTAAAGTATTTGGCTCCAGACAAACACTCTAAGATTTCCTCAATCCTGGGAAGAGCATAAGAGTCTTTTATAGTACTCTTGTTTATTTCTCTGAAGTCAATACACATGCGTAGTTCACCATTCTTCTTCCTGGCTAGAACAACTGGCGAGGACCAAGGACTATGTGACCGACGAATTATTCCGATGTCCAGAAGAGTATGGAGATGATTCTTTACTTCTTCATACATTGACGGTGGTACTCTCCTATGCCTCTGCTTAATTGGGGTAGAATCATACATATCGATGTTATGTCTGACTGCACTGGAAAATCCAATATCCTTGTCATTCTTGGAAAAGATATCCTGAAATGACACGATGAGTTGTCTCCCCTTGTCAACTTCTGTAGAAGTGAGAGAGTCTGTACCAATGTCGATCTTCTCCATCAGCTTCTCTATCTCCTCTATCTCATTGGTCTGGTCATCCTTATCCGGAATTGTCACTGGTGTGATTTCACAAAGCAAAGCTCTGGGTTCAACAGTCACACATCTGCTGGTAATGTTGGCAAGTTCAATGTCAACACTTCGATTCCCTTTATAATGATAAGAGATCAATCCAGGAGTAAGGTCAAGGTTTTCTGATGTAACACAGTTTTCCGCTGGCTGAATCAAAGCACAGGTGGGATGATAAGGTAATTCCTTATCCACGTAGGCTTTAACTTTCACTTGAGTGTTGGGCTTCACACAAATCACTTTATCCTCTGCACACCGCAGAACACCAAGTTGAAATTTTCTGCGGTTCAACTCCTTTTCCTGAAGTGAAAGACACCTAAAAGCCAAGAACCAAGGAGTAAACAAATCAGCGTTCTGTAAAAACCTGGCTCCATTCTTCTTGCAGCACTTATCCATAAGCACAGTCAAAACATTTGTGCCTAGCAAAACTGGTACTTTGAGATGGTAGTCACTGTCAGGTACAACAAGTAATATACAGTCCTGTACATGAGTTCCCGATAACCCTGGCATTTCTATACTCACCTCAATGTATCCATGATAAGGTAGTGATTTACCATCTGCACATTCAACTTTTAAAATACATTCCAGTGGTTGAACAGGTAAATGTGATAAATATGTGTGATAAAACGATTCCCCGACAGTAGATACTGTAGAACCGGTGTCCAATAATGAAGTAGTTTTATGTCCAGCAACAAATATATCAACTTCATTTGATGAACCAACAAGCTGAACACAGTCCTGTGAATCTGTAGGAGACTGCTGGCTAAACCCTATGGTCGTCCCCTTCCCATAGGTCTCTTTCCGTTTAAAGGACGGCTTCTGTTGACATACTGACCTCTGCGTTGATGATCAAGTCTCACCTTGCAACCTAACTGCAAGTGTCCATACTGGCCACAACGCCAACACTGAGGTTCAGCATAAGAATCGTCATGATAACTTCCACCTGAAGCATCTTCAGGTCCAGTTGTAGCTTTCTTCCTCTCTGCTTGTGGAAACTGCTGAAATTGAGGCTTTAGCTGCTTCTTCTGTTGATATCCTTGAGACTTCCATGATTTCACATCAGAAGAAAGTTGCTTTATCATCCCTTCCAGTCTATCTAGTCGACTATCCTCTGCGATAGTACCACTCACCATCTTTGAGGCTGCTCCTTTTGTGTTACTACTCACTGCCTTTTCCACCTTCAGTTCTGATTCCAACTTTCTCAACTCCACTTTCAGTTCGTTGTAATCTTTTATCAGCTCATACTTGGTAGCAGACCGTTCCTTTAAAGGTGACTGAAGTCCTTTCCAGATACGGCTATGCAACATCTGATTCCTTTTCTCTACAGGCAACATCTCACATCTCGAAACTTTCATAAGAATATCCTCCAATCTACAACCCCAAGAGGCAACATCTTCACCATCTTCCTGATGAGAACTGAAAAATTTCCCAAGTAGTTCCTCTTGGTCTTCTACACCATAATTTGTTTCAAGATGACTAAGCAAGTCGTTGATGGGTGCCTGAGGTCCAAGTCGCATCGCTACCATGCCTGCATTTCCACGAAGTGAGCTTCTCACAATCCGAGACACCATATCCTTCGAAATAAAACTATCTCGCAATAAACATTCAACATCATACTTCCAAAGCTCATATGGAACTTCTCCCTTTGAGGTAGGATCTCCACTAAAGAATGGTAAGCGAGGTGGCTGAGATAAAATGTGTTCCTTGGGTTGAAGTGAAGGTGGGACATTAGACTCGCTTGGCTCTGTCTTAGGAGTAGCTCCAGTTGATTTCACATAATCAAACATCCACTGCTTAAAATCAGCAACTGAATCACATTTTGGGGTTATTCCCATCTGTCCAAACACATCTGCCATCTTCTTCATCTCCTCCGTATCCATAATGGAAATGTGAATTAATAAGCAATAAATAAAAACACAAGTGGAACAGCTAGTATGAATGAAAAGCATCAAATCAACAAAACATGCTGAAATTACAAAAAAAAATCCAATGTAAATATCTGAAACCTGAAAATAAAGTCTATGAATGTAAACAATACAATTCCAGATTTTAATAAACTCACCTGATGTATAAGACAACAGTCTGATGTATCAATACAACATTGATTAAACAATAGCAAAGTAGGATGTAATAGAGACCGCGAATGAAATTTAGTGATAGCACATGAATATTAATCGCGATATATGCGAAGTATTGTCAAATATATATGCAAAGTGCCAAAGATTACCACGTCATGGTTAGTTAACACAGGGCAAACAAACATTTAAGACAACAATACCATAAACACATACCCCATACTTTGCCTATTGTAAAAAAAATCTAAGGTAATATAAAAAATATGTCCTCAGTACCAAATAAATAATCTAAGTGCAAAAACAAAATTTTATAGAGAAAGAAAAAAAAATCAAATAATAACCAATAAATAAATACTTATATTACCTAAATTGTACAATAATACAACCTAAATCTCGAAATGAATTAATTATACTATGGATAAATGAATGACAATATCTGATTTTCACATAAACATAATACTATAGTGTCAAAAAAAATGTAAACACAAATTCCGGAACTACGAAAATCCAAACCGGAAGTTAAATAATATAGAAAAAAAAACCAGCAAAGTTCAATAAATGTTTCACTCCAAACTAATGAAGGTAGATAATCTGCTATACTGTCTAATTAAATGGTATATGTCCATAAGTATCCAGCTCCAACGACGTAACAGCAGGGATAAACAAGTTCATGTCAGGAAATGATAAGACAACACAGCAGCCGAGACAACACACATTTCAATTTATAATTGAGTATCAATATATATGCTGTCGATAACGCGAGGCAGGTCACAAAGCAGTGGGTTTTTTTTTTATCGAGTGTACTGGACCGTAACACAGTCACAGGTAAAGTCGACTACAGGAGCATACAGCGTAAATAGTACACAGGTACAAATTCACAAGCTCTATCAGTTACCTGGGGCATCTGACGCTGTACTTGTGTCCACTGAGCGGGTGTAAATAGTGCATATTTACGAGAATCAACAAGACGTGTATCGTTTCTGTCAACACATGTATGTCATTCTCAACCGGAAGTTAAACAAACCGGAATTCTAGGGGTCGTAGTAATGTCCGGAGAGAACACAGACGAACCGGAGTGCCCGGATCACGCCGAGAACCACACTGACTTCTCACACCGTCTTCATTTCTCCAGAATAGAACATCTACGTGGGCGCCATTGTAAAAAAGTAATATAAACTGTTTAAGTCTAATTTTGGGCGTATTCAACCAAATATATGCTTTATTTTTCGCCAAAAAATGGTCACTTGGCAAATTTAAGGGGGGGGGGGAGGCGCGCGGCCCCCCTCTGGATCCGCCTATGGTGCTTCACTGAAATTTTGCTGGCAATGTTTCTTTATCTGCAATTTACCGCGTAAAATGTTTATTGTGTACGTATTACAAGAGGTGTAATATAAATATGCTCAATGAAATTGATGGTGTCTTAATAAAATGTTGTAAATACATAACCCCGATAATATTAGTTCCGTCAATTTGGACGAATTTATTGGTTCACACACACACATGGAAATGTGTAACATAAAGACATTGTTAGTCAGAAGAAATAAGTTTGACAGGACGGATAGTAGGTATAATCTCCAATAACGAATCAGCTGCTAACTCCGGGCCCCCGCTGTACAGGGGATATATACAGTATATTGCACATACCGCATGTTTCGTGTAAAATTTATTTAAATCAAAGGCATAATTCTAAACATGGAGTGTATTTTCCTGTTAATAAATCAGCATGGATCTTTCTCTACTTTCTACAGTCAGATAAGGTACATGTACATGTTAATAGCAAAAGGGATGTTTTGTTGCAGTTCTTACCATTGATAATAGGGACACCTTTTTATTTGTTTACGTTTCCCAAACTATCTGTTACAGAAACAACATTCACTAACGAGACACCATTTCATTTTAACAACCTTTGATATTTGTAATGTTTACGTTTCCACAGCTATATGTTACGGGAACAAGGTTTAAAGAATATTAAACAGCAAAGCTTTAATTTTTAGTACTAGTGTGAATAAGGGTAGCAAGTGTCACGTCACCAAAACTGGTATACACATTGGTGTTTTGAAAATTGTTTGTAATTAAGCTGTTTAGTGACTGCGTCATTTCAAACTCTGCCATTCATTGAAAGAAATTTGTTTAATTTAGATTAATCTTTCTTATTTGCAGGTAGACGGAAATCTTCGAGATGCGTCAAAGAACTTGAAAAAAAGAAAACACATGGTCTGCTGTGTACCTGTAGGAAGTGCAAACATGGTATGTGTAGCGTTCAATAACGAATGAATAAATGTTGTAATATTACTCGGAGTGAAAACAAATAGATGCTAAAACATGAATATCAATGTTATTTGATTGCAGTGTTATCATTCAATACACATAGTTGTTTGTTTCCTTACTGCAGCGTTTGTATATATGTAATTAGTTTTTACCACATCCTAACTGAATCATCTGATGACAAGTTACATGTATTTAGAATTTTCAAGATTTATTTATCTCGCTTTAGCTCGCTAGATATCATTCTCGTTTATCAATAAGATGAAAATAGAAACTGATGCAAGTTTGTTTTGCTTTGAATGGATATTGACAAATTAAGCTCCATATTAAATATAGTAAAACAAAATGTATATTTGTTTAATAAAATGTGATCATAAAATATTCATAAAATGTAGAAAACACCCTATAGAAAAATCTAGGTACATGTGTGAATTATTTTAAACACACTTTTTTCAGAAAACTTTGGAAGAGATCTGTAAAATAACCGGAGGAAAAGTGTTTTTGCCCTCGACACGTGACCGGCTGGCGAAATGGTCCGGACTAACAGTAGGTGTTTCAAGTATAGACCATTATATTGATACAGTTTTAACTTACGTTAAATGTAGGCAAGGGGTGGTACTTATCCTGCTCTATTATGGAAACGCAGCAAGACTCTCTTGACACAGAATTTACACCCAAATGAACAATAAAAATAATTGTTCTTCAACTTTGACAGCACTTTTAGACAATTTTATCATTCTTCTTGCGTAATAAAACGCAAATTCTTGAGCATTTATAATAACCTTTGACGAAACAGTAGTATGATGCAGTATAATTCCATTTTCGGCATACTGTATATATTACTAAATTTTAGAGTTGCAGCATATATGTGTGTTACGTCATCTTTGGCGACTTCTTTCTAAGTTTCTATTAGTGTACAAAGAGAGATGACGTAACACACACATATGCGGTACGATTTATATTTAGTAATAGATACAGTATGCCGAAAAAACTAATTAACCTGCACCATACAGCCGTTTCGTCCTCCTAGGACTCTAAAAGATGACTTAACAAAAACATAATCTGCACTTTTAAATTTATTAAAAGATACAGTATGCCGAAAAAATGAATTAACTGCATCATACGGCTGTTTCGTCCTCCTAGGCCTCTAAAAATAAGGAAATACCTCTTCATCAACTACTGAGAAGTCATCGACTTCCATGTCTTTTTCAGATCATTGCAGCTGATATGTGTAAGAAATCTATTGATTTTACCGAAGGCAAGAGTTCTGAGGAGCTTAAATCAGCACTGGAGCTTGCCATGGGAATTCGAATGCTTACAGAGTCCGAGGAGGACAAGGTACTGTTCTAATTCTCTACTTACAGTGTGTTAAAAGACATAGAGGATATCTAACAGTGTCAAAAAGTAATACCAAATATATATTTCACGAGTGGGGCTAATATTTTGATATTTTTGTCACGAGTGCGCAGCACGAGTGAAAAATATCAAAATATTAGCCACACGAGTGAAATATATTTGGTATTACTGAAGATACTGTAAGATATTCTGTTAATTACATTTATATAGCAAAATCTACAGTAGCAACTTTTGATTTTTCCAAGCGTCATTTGTAAGCAGCGTTTTGATTGGTCAAATCAGCAAAAGTGATATTTTTCACAAGTGAAAAATATCATAAATCTCACTAGTGAAAAATATCACTTTTATAGAATGAATGCAACTAAGGAACCTCAACTTTTGCGTGATATTGGCCTTTTCATTACAAGTCGTTTGAACTGAGGAAGGTAGGCTTGCAAGGTGCTTAAGTTTTTTCAATACTATCTATGCATTTGTCATTTATATGTATATTTGAATGTTTGGTTAGATTATTTGCAGCCCGATCCAATACAATGTTATTTGTATGTAAAATGCAATAAAATTGAATATATTTAGATCTTGACATGGTTTATCACGGGGACTGGTATAGATAATATTCTATATAATGAAGTTGTTGTATACACAGTTGCTGGACACATAAAAATGTTGTGTATATTATTATATAATAATAAAGATATATAACGCAAAGTCGACTCCTATTACCAAAACCCTCGAAAAAATATAAACCTGACAATAAAGTTACCTAACCCGCTTTTAAAACGGACCGTTATACCCTAATATATTCATCAAAAGTAATGGTTTGGTTACTGTACGCCTCACCTTCAATATACTGCCATTAAAGACGAAAAATCTACCCATAAATCCTCGTCAATCCAGACGTCCAGTGAAAACTTGCGTTTTAAACTCAATATCGGCGATTTACAAGAGTAATCGGTAATGCCCTCTTTCTGAATAACTCTCCTTCTATCGAGCATACCGTTACAATGCCATTCCGTACTTGGATCAGAGAAGCCTCGGAATATTTTGGATCGTCGACTTCAGCTAAGCCGGTGTCATTTTACATGAAAACAAAATAGCTCCGGGTGAATATTATATAAACGCTATTTCCCCCAACAGTCTGCTGGCAGCATATTTGTTATTGACAGTGGATTCGTTATTACAACATTACACGATGTGCGGTGGGCGCACGATGTGCGAACGCTGTATGCACGATGTGCGAACGATGCGATCATGGGCGATTATTTCTAACGCACATGTGGGCGCACGATAGACTAACATTGTGCGATGACAATCGTGGTTGATGTAAATTTAGTAATGGTTTAACAATATATACGGTTTCGCGCTAGTTGTTTTAAAAATATTTCGATATTTTAACTATTTACATAAGCTGATAGTTCTATCTATATATTCTTAAAATTAGTAATAGTCTTTCTGTAGTTTTTGAAACAAACCTAATAGACACATGTATGTAAACTTTCAACTTATATTGACAAGTTCTCATTCAAGTAAATATTGCCAGTTTTACAAAGTTATAAACTGCACCTGTACTTGGACACTATATGTAGATGTCTCTGGCCCGGGGCACTTACAACACTCGCCTAGGTGTGACAAAAACAGGTAAATCGTTTGGGAGGAGAGGGTTTCTCAAATAACTAATTATAGGAGTCCAGTTTGTTTTCATAACGGTCGCTCGGCAATGGCTGTTGTAGCGTATCGCCGTACACGGGACAGGTAAAACCTTGGCATGTTATTTATATATTCTGTTACCTAGAAGCTAAACTTGGCTGTCTCATGATCACTGTAATACCGTTTACTGTATATTCTGAAATTGACATAATCCCAATAAATATGATGCGAATTTAAATAGTTTTAGGACAAGAGGGTTCCATATGTTTTTCATTCCGTTATATGTATAGACCAATTGTACCAAATCGTGCGTGTGTGCGATAGAATCGCACACATAAACGCACGATCTTAAGATCGCCCCGTTGTGCGCACCATGGGCGAACGATGTGTGCGCGATGTATGCACGATGCACGCACGCAGTTGTTGGTGCGTTGTGCGATACCATAACTGTAGCAGCGGATTCGTTATTAGCAGTGGATTCGTTATTGACAGCGGATTCGTTATTGACAGTGGATTCGTTAATGGAATCTCCAATCTGCTGCTGGCAGCGAATTCGTTATTTTAATTTTTAAATAACGAACAACGAGTCCGCTACTGACTGATAAATATAGGTGATAACACACTTATACAGCGAGATAACATTATGACTATATAGTACTCGAGGGATCGTTACTGTATTTCAGAAAGACATACTTAGCATAGCAACTCAACTAACACGGGTGGCTGAGGGAACATCGGACGAGCATATAACATCAGAGCATGATCCTGACCTGCCGGCCCTGGGGACACGGGTACGACGAGGCCCGGGATGGCACTACCCCGATCACCAGGACAACAAGGGACCGGGCACAGTCTGTAGTCACGGCAAATCGGGTATGTACAGCACACCTTAGATTTACTGATACACTATCACGGCCAGGAATGATTGACCGATAACCAATGTTCCTTTACTTTATGTATTGCATGTGATGAACTAGTGAATTATTTAAGCATTATATATCATTCTGTTCCGTGTTATGGTCCTATAACACGGAACAGGATTGCAGACAAAATGAATAACGCGCGTTACAATCTTAATAACGTCATAATGGCCAGTCCAGTGTTATTCTCTCATAACACGGAACTGGCCTTGGTAGTGTTATATTGTGGCAATGCAGAGCAAATGAAAATATACATAAATATCTACGACAAAGTACATATACATTTCTATTGTCAATGGTTTTAAAATTAATTCTGGATCAAAAAAAGTGTTTTATATCTTCTGATGTTATGTGCGATCTTTCATCGGAAACATATACCATGTTATTTCTATGACTTAGGCATGGTTTGGGTGGAATGGGATAACTCCCACAGGAACTGCTACAATTACAAGGCAGGAGCCCTGGAGGTGGTAGCAGTGACGGAGAAGAGAGTCCTGAAAAAAGATGAAATCATCGCCACAGGCTGTTACGTGAGGAGAGGTAGGTTTTACACTGAACAGCAGTAGTGATTTACCTAAATAAGCTAATAATTTGTTTTACCCTGAACAGCAATAATGATTTACCTTAATAAGCTAATCATTAGTTTTGCCCTGAACAGCAGTAGTAATTTACCTAAATAAGCTAATCATTAGTTTTATCAAGAACAACAGTAGTAATTTACCTAAATAATCTAATCATTATTTTTACCCTGAACAGCAGTAGTAATTTCCTAAATAAGCTAATCATTAGTTTTACTTTGAACAGCAGTTGTAATTTACCTAAATAAGCTGATCATTAGTTTTACTTTGAACAGCAGTTGTAATTTACCTAAATCAGCTAATCATTAGTTTTACTTTGAACAGCAGTTGTAATTTACCTAAATAAGCTAATCATTAGTTTTACTTTGAACAGCAGTTGTAATTTACCTAAATAAGCTGATCATTAGTTTTACTTTGAACAGCAGTTGTAATTTACCTAAATAAGCTGATCATTAGTTTTACTTTGAACAGCAGTTGTAATTTACCTAAATAAGCTGATCATTAGTTTTATCAAGAACAGCAGTTGTAATTTACCTAAATAAGCTGATCATTAGTTTTATCAAGAACAACAGTAATACTTAACCTAAATAAGCTGATCATTAGCTTTATCAAGAACAACAGTAGTAATTTACCTAAATATAATAATCATTAGTTTTACCCTGAACAGCAGTTGTAATTTACCTAAATATGCTAATCATTAGTTTTACTTTGAACAGCAGTTGTAATTTACCTAAATCTGCTAATCATTAGTTTTACTTTGAACAGCAGTAGTAATTTACCTAAATAAGCTGATCATTAGTTTTATCAAGAACAGCAGTAGTAATTTACCTAAATAAGCTGATCATTAGTTTTACTTTGAACAGCAGTAGTAATTTACCTAAATATGCTAATCATTAGTTTTACCCTGAACAGCAGTTGTAATTTACCTAAATAAGCTAATCATTAGTTTTATCCTGAACAGCAGTAGTAATTTACTTAAATAAGCTGATCATTAGTTTTATCCTGAACAGCAGTAGTAATTTACCTAAATAAGCTAATCATTAGTTCTATCCTGAACAGCAGTAGTAATTTACCTAAATAAGCTGATCATTAGTTTTTCCCTGAACAGCAGTAGTAATTTACTTAAATAAGCTAATCATTAGTTTTATCCTGAACAGCAGTAGTAATTTACTTAAATAAGCTAATCATTAGTTCTATCCTGAACAGCAGTAGTAATTTACCTAAATAAGCTGATCATTAGTTTTTCCCTGAACAGCAGTAGTAATTTACTTAAATAAGCTAATCATTAGTTTTATCCTGAACAGCAGCAGTAATTTACTTAAATAAGCTAATCATTAGTTTTACCCTGAACAGCAGTAGTAATTTACCTAAATAAGCTAATCATTAGTTTTATCCTGAACAGCAGTAGTAATTTACCTAAATAAGCTAATCATTAGTTTTATCCTCAACAGCAGTAGTAATTTACTTAAATAAGCTAATCATTAGTTTTATCCTGAACAGCAGTAGTAATTTACCTAAATAAGCTAATCATTAGTTTTATCCTGAACAGCAGTAGTAATTTACTTAAATAAGCTGATCATTAGTTTTATCCTGAACAGCAGTAGTAATTTACCTAAATAAGCTAATCATTAGTTCTATCCTGAACAGCAGTAGTAATTTACCTAAATAAGCTGATCATTAGTTTTTCCCTGAACAGCAGTAGTAATTTACTTAAATAAGCTAATCATTAGTTTTATCCTGAACAGCAGTAGTAATTTACTTAAATAAGCTAATCATTAGTTCTATCCTGAACAGCAGTAGTAATTTACCTAAATAAGCTGATCATTAGTTTTTCCCTGAACAGCAGTAGTAATTTACTTAAATAAGCTAATCATTAGTTTTATCCTGAACAGCAGCAGTAATTTACTTAAATAAGCTAATCATTAGTTTTACCCTGAACAGCAGTAGTAATTTACCTAAATAAGCTAATCATTAGTTTTATCCTGAACAGCAGTAGTAATTTACCTAAATAAGCTAATCATTAGTTTTATCCTGAACAGCAGTAGTAATTTACTTAAATAAGCTAATCATTAGTTTTATCCTGAACAGCAGTAGTAATTTACCTAAATAAGCTAATCATTAGTTTTATCCTGAACAGCAGTAGTAATTTACTTAAATAAGCTGATCATTAGTTTTATCCTGAACAGCAGTAGTAATTTACCTAAATAAGCTAATCATTAGTTCTATCCTGAACAGCAGTAGTAATTTACCTAAATAAGCTGATCATTAGTTTTTCCCTGAACAGCAGTAGTAATTTACTTAAATAAGCTAATCATTAGTTTTATCCTGAACAGCAGTAGTAATTTACTTAAATAAGCTAATCATTAGTTCTATCCTGAACAGCAGTAGTAATTTACCTAAATAAGCTGATCATTAGTTTTTCCCTGAACAGCAGTAGTAATTTACTTAAATAAGCTAATCATTAGTTTTATCCTGAACAGCAGCAGTAATTTACTTAAATAAGCTAATCATTAGTTTTACCCTGAACAGCAGTAGTAATTTACCTAAATAAGCTAATCATTAGTTTTATCCTGAACAGCAGTAGTAATTTACCTAAATAAGCTAATCATTAGTTTTATCCTGAACAGCAGTAGTAATTTACTTAAATAAGCTAATCATTAGTTTTATCCTGAACAGCAGTAGTAATTTACCTAAATAAGCTAATCATTAGTTTTATCCTGAACAGCAGTAGTAATTTACTTAAATAAGCTGATCATTAGTTTTATCCTGAACAGCAGTAGTAATTTACCTAAATAAGCTAATCATTAGTTCTATCCTGAACAGCAGTAGTAATTTACCTAAATAAGCTGATCATTAGTTTTTCCCTGAACAGCAGTAGTAATTTACTTAAATAAGCTAATCATTAGTTTTATCCTGAACAGCAGTAGTAATTTACTTAAATAAGCTAATCATTAGTTCTATCCTGAACAGCAGTAGTAATTTACCTAAATAAGCTGATCATTAGTTTTTCCCTGAACAGCAGTAGTAATTTACTTAAATAAGCTAATCATTAGTTTTATCCTGAACAGCAGCAGTAATTTACTTAAATAAGCTAATCATTAGTTTTACCCTGAACAGCAGTAGTAATTTACCTAAATAAGCTAATCAATAGTTTGATGTAAATATTTTAACCACTGACACTATTATATTGACGATTAATAGAAAATATAACGCTACGTAGTACGGAAAAGGAGGACAGATATCGTGAACACTTGAGCTACCATTATATTTAATAATTAATTTTAAATACATGTTAGTTACGATAGCTGTGTTTTATGACAGGTGAGAATTGGAGTAAAGGTGACGAGGATGGGGGACCAGGAACACAGGGCGTGGTGACGAGAGTACATCAAGATGGGACTGTCATTGTACGTTGTTTTTGAGTTAATATAGTCTACTCTAATATAAGACAATCATGTAAACCAAATATTTGTCTTTATATATGTTAATATTTTATTGGGGAAAAGTGAGATATCTTTTATAAAGTGTAGACAAAAGTTTTCCAAATATGAATTAATTTGAATAGATTTTGACACAAGGTACCAAGGTTATATATACATGTACGCAATGTCTAATTAAAACTTAGAATCATCTCGGAGTCAAACCATCATCTGTGTGTCGTTTCCAGTCTGTTATGTCAGTTTAAAATCTTTACTTTTCATGTTTAATCGATATACAAGACTATGAAGTACATGTTTTTCCATTGGGGCCATCGACAAAATTACATTATATTGGAATATACAATTTGTATTATATATGCCGTCAAATTCACGCCGTCCACACAAATACAGCTGTAATACAACAGTAACTGGTGTATTGTCTTCCTGCATCCTATTATCACTATAGTCCGTACATTCTATGTGTTACAGGTGCGATGGCCAAACAAGACTTACAAGGAGTACAAGTTTGGGTCGGAAGGGTTATTTGAAGTCCAAGTCTGGTACGTTAAATATGATGCTTTGTTTCAATAGTAGTTAAACATGGAAGATATGTGAGAATCACAAATAATGTAAATGTCACAGAGTACACCTGGATCCTGGTAAAGAATAATGCGGATACTTGTTTTTAATTTCTAAGTGTGAGTCAATGCAAATCTTATAAAAATGACATTAAGTCTTATAGAACTCCGTCCTTCGAACTGAAAAAAAAGTAATGCAACCCATTCTCTCCTGCATATTCTGGGTCCTGAATATTTTAGATAGTTCTATTTTTAGTTTCCATTGCAAATTCTTATCAGTAGATGATATGGTATTGGTTTATTGAGGTTTCTTGATAGTTTAATATTCGTTATTTGTTTTAACAATACAGAACCAATGAATCGTTTGTGCCGGGTATGTTTAATGTGAAATGATATACCCTGTTACAGCACGGACGATACAAGTACCGCCCACACACCGCAACAGGAACCTAACAATCACGTGGCACCAGACGGAGATGGGCTCAGAATCGAATCATTCCTTCCGCCTCCATAAAACATTTTAACTACAGATATATGTGTATCTCAAACCCATATTATCACATAGACAGGAAGCATGGATGGGAATCGGAGTAGGGTAACTCCTTCAGCCCAGAAATGGAAAAAAATGCAATTATGAGCGGATATGTTCTAGCAACTGCTTTCAATAAAACGAACTAATGAAGAAAAAGTGAAGTGTAAGACTGAGAAGGACTCTTATAGAAGCATCACTATCCCACTGGAACTTCAAGAACACTTTCCTTTTTTAGGTCATCTGACCCGAAGGGTCAAGATGACCTATTGCCATCATGCTTCGTCCGTCGTCGTGCGCCGTGCGCCGTCCGCCGTCCGCCGTCCGTAAACTTTTCCTTTAACAATCTTCTTCTTAGTAACCAAAAGGCTCTAGGTGCTGATATTTGGCCAGTAGGCACCTGGGATTGAGTGCTACAAAGTTTCCTCATTTCAATGACCTTGACCTGTTTTCAAGGTCACAGGGGTCAAATATGTAAAAACCTTTAACAATCTTCTTCTCAGTAACCAAAAGGTCTAGGGTAATGATATTTGGCCAGTAGGCACCTGGGATAGAGTGCTACAAAGTTTCCTCATATCGATGACCTTGACTAACTTTCAAGGTCACAGGGGTCAAATATGTAAAAAAGCGTTTGACAATCTTTTCCTCACTAACCAATAGGCCATGGGTGATCATATTTGGCCAGTAGGTACCTGGGATAGAGTGTTCTAAAGTTTCCTCATATAAATGACCTTGACCTACTTTCAAGGTCACAGGGGTCAAATATGTTAAAAAATCTACACAACATTATCTAAAGAACTAAATGATCTAGAGCAATGATATTTTTGTATGATATGTAGACCAGCAATGCGAATCTTTTTCTAATATATTGTGTTTAGGTCAAAGGTCAACTTTGAGTGCTGGACGGGGTCAAAGGTTAACATGGGTTATAATAGGTAAAAAGCTTTAAGAATCTTCTTCTCAAGTTCCATAAGGCCCAGGGTTCTGATATTTGGCCAGTAGGAACCTGGGATAGAGTGTTCTAAAGTTTCCTCATATAAATGACCTTGACCTACTTTCAAGGTCACAGGGGTCAAATATGTTAAAAAATCTACACAACATTATCTAAAGAACTAAATGATCTAGAGCAATGATATTTTTGTATGATATGTAGACCAGCAATGCGAATCTTTTTCTAATATATTGTGTTTAGGTCAAAGGTCAACTTTGAGTGCTGGACGGGGTCAAAGGTTAACATGGGTTATAATAGGTAAAAAGCTTTAAAAATCTTCTTCTCAAGTTCCATAAGGCCCAGGGTTCTGATATTTGGCCAGTAGGTACCAGGGATGGAGTACTCTAAACTTTTCTCATATAAATGACCTTGACCTACTTTCAAGGTCACATGGGTCAAATATGTTAAAATATCTACACAACATTATCTAATGAACCGAATGATCTAGACCGATGATACTTGCATATATTATATGTAGACTGGCAATGCAAATCTTTTTCTGATATATTGTGTTTAGGTCAAAGTTCAACTTTAAGCGCTGGACGGGGTCAAAGGTTCACTGGGGCTATAATGGGTAAAAAGTTTTAAGAATCTTCTTCTCAAGTTCCATAAGCCCCAGGGTCCTGATATTTGGCCAGTAGGTACCTGGCATGGAGTGCTACAAAGTTTCCGCATATGAATGACCTTGACCTACTTTCAAGGTCACAGGGGTCAAATATGTAAAAATCTTTAACAATCTTCTTCTCAATAACCAAAAGGCCCTGGGTGCTGATATTTGGCTGGTAGGTACTTGGCATAGTGTGCTATCAAGTTTCCTCATATGAATGATCTTGACCCACTTTCAAGGTCACAGGGGTCAAATATGTAAAAATCTTTAACAATCTTCTTCTCAATAACCAAAAGGCCCTGGGTGCTGATATTTGGCTGGTAGGTACCTGGCATAGTGTGCTATCAAGTTTCCTCATATGAATGATCTTGACCCACTTTCAAGGTCACAGAGGTCAAATATGTAAAATCTTTTAACAATCTTCTTCTCGCTAACCAAATCCCCCAGAGTAATATGGTATTTGGCTAGTAGGTACCTGGGATAGAGTGCTACAAACTTTCCTCATACAATGGACCTCAACCTACTTTCAAGGTCATAGGGGTTAAACATGTAAAAATACCTTTAACAATCTTCTCCTCAACAACTTAAAGGCCCTGGGTGTTGATATTTAGCCAGTAGGTACCTCTAATGGAGTGCTACAAAGTTTCCTTGTATGAATGACCTTGACCTACTTTCAAGGTCGCAAGGGTAAAACATGTAAAAATCTTTTAACAAACGTCTTCTCGCTTACCAAAAGGCCCTAGGTGCTGATATTTGGCCAATGGGTACCTGGGACAGATTGGTGCAAAGATTCCTCATATAGACCTTCACTTATACTTTCAAGGTCACAGGGGTTATAAACATGTATGTAGATATCTTTGAACAACTTGGCAAAAACAAACACAAATGATATAGATCTTTATAGTCAGATGACCGTTGAGGCCCCTGGGCCTCTTGTTTGACAAAATAATATTCTTGTTTATCAGTCATTATCTTCTTGAATGTACATATATATTTGTAAGTCAGTAAAATAATACAATGATTTGTAATAACCTTATGATGCATTCTGAAATAAACAGTAATGACAAAGCCGACATCAATTACGGATTAAAATGTCAGGTAAAAATGTTAAAACGTCATTAAAAAAATCATCTTTGAAATGAGGTTCCTTTTTGACACAAACGTAAGTTTGAGTCATTGGTATTACCCTGGGAGGTAGGCGACAAAATCTACGATGCCCTCTGGCGGACACTTCGTTTTGACCAATCACAACATTGCTCTACAGTAACTCCGTTATTTTATGCAGTAAATATATGTTAAAACTTGTTCAACTTCATGATAGAAAAAAAAGTTCAGTAAATTTGTTCTATCAAAAAAAATCAGCTTTTAGTTCGTAGTATTTTTGAAGCGAACAGGACAACGATTGTCTTTTTTACATTTTCTCGTCTTGGCTCAAGCTACCATTGCCACTTCACAAACATATGTAATCGCAAAAGAAAATAGTTCCTTTTCTTGCTGACTGAAAAGTCACGCTTTCGTTTCGTAAAATATATGACAAAGCAGTAGAACATCATTTACAAATTGCATGTTCAGAGTTATGTAATTTGGGATTATTCTATCGAGGTTGCGTAACACATGTGCGCGTTGCATTTCCCGCGGAACGATATCCCCCTATCCGCTTTTCTCTGGCGCCATATTGCTGTTTACCTGTGACCCGGAAGAAAAATCTACTTTCCCTCAAGCTCTTTTGCATCATCGACATCTAGAAACGTAAGTGTTGAATTTCTCGGTCTCATGTTACTAGACAGGTTATAGATTTTTTGTAAGTTTCAACAGAATGTCGTTGTTATTTTGTACATTTGAAATCACCAATCCAGCATCCTTTTGTGTCCGCCATCTTTCAGTTATGTCAACAAAATAAAAGGAAGATAAGTAACCCTAGATCTCGGACTGTCAGATGTGTCGTTCTTTAAAATATGTACTTGCATATGATTTGTGAAGTTTGTAAATAAAGACCCTGGTATAAAAGCGCGTCCCGTCAATATCACGGTGACGGCATACACAGTGCAGTACGCATAACACGATTGTTGTTTGTTTACAAGTTAAAAACGTAACGACTTTAGCCCTAATTTCCCACTCTATTGAGTTTCGAAATGTCAAATGGACTGCTGTATACTTACGATAGCCTTTTAGAACTATATATTATATGCTTTTACAGAATGCATATCGGAAGTTTTCGCTTTTACCGTGACTGTCAGTTTTAATTTGATCCTCTTCACGGATGGTCAAAGGGCAGTAACTCTTAAACAACATTTTGCAATAGAAATGAAGGAAGTGGTATATCTATCGACTCATTGCTGAATTTAACCAAAGATATTAAAGGAAATGGAAATCATATATTCCCACTTTTACAGTGTGTTTTGAACAACTTTTTGATTCATTTTTTTTATCCAGTTGCATGACAATTTGACAAAATTATGTCCACCATTTCATTTCAGTTAAAAAGCTATGCAAAAAAAAATTATAACAACAAAAAACATAATGTATTGATGTAATAGGAACAACTGTAATAACATTTCTTTAATAAACCGAAATTGATGGCTGTTGTTTTAGTTGTGTTATCGTTCTCTGTAGGAAATCATCTGCAGCTTGAGGATAACAAATAATAACATGTAACATATTAGGTCTAGTAACATACTTTGACAATATATAACCACTTCTTAATATCAAATACATTTGGGTTGTAATATTTAATAAGACAGTTCAATGGTGAACTTCGCCGCTGTTCTTTTAACTTTTTTTGCAAATTTTTCCCCCTGGATGATTGAATGTCTTAGACCTGTTCAGACTGTTTTTTGTCCGCCGTTTTCTTTTTAAAAATGTACATGTTGATAGGAATGATCTCCCATTAGGTGCATTCAAATGAAAAAACAAAAGGCGTGTTCGATCAGTACAATTTTTTTACCGATGGTCAATTAAAATGAATGAAACACAATCGATTGTCGCAATCTGCAAGTGTAAATCAACTGATCAAAAAGTGATTATGACAACCCGGTTCATCGTAAATGCATTTTTCTTTTGAAGGCCCAAAATACGTAACTTTCGGCAAAACTTGAGGCGAAAATCAAGCCTAATAGTAATAACTTATTATATTTATAGATTTAGTTAAGATTAAGTAATAACTGATATCAGCAATATTCAAGATGAATTCTTATGTGGTTACCGGTACAGCAGCAGTTGAAACTCAGTATCTACATCAACCTAGATTATGTGACAGATATGTTGTATGATGTAAACCATCGTTATATTACAAACCTGGTAATCTATATGAAATTAAATGGAAACATGTCTTTTCTGTCTTGTCTTCTGTATCAATTAATAATATTTTCATTTAATTTACAGGTGACAAGTTGACAACAGCCATGGAACCACATTGAGAAAGAGCTTCGAGCTCGAGGGCGACAACAAAATGAAATACAGAAATGCCAAATGGACAGTTTAAGAAATCCACAACTGTAACTTTTTCAGCAAACTTCATTATATAAAATTAATATTTACATTACTAGGAGCAATTCAGGAAAGTGTTACATAATCTGCCAATTTCATACTTGAACAAATTAATAGATAATGAAAGATGTTTGCATTCTTGAGATGATCTTGAGAAATTGACAGATTCTGACATGAAAACAAAGCTCTGATTTTAACTGTTACTTGATGTTATTTATTGCTAAATGTGAAAATAAAGTGTATGGTTCATGTATTGATGTTGTTTGTTTCTTCAAAGTTATAGCCATTCATTTGAATTTATGAATTCTAAAAATAACATCATTATATATGCATCTTAATTAAGTTGGTTTGGTTTATTTTGTTTTGCGTCCTGTTAACAGCCAGGTTCATTTAAGGACGTGCCAGGTTTTGAAGGTGGAGGAAAGCCTGAGTACCCGGAGAAAAACCACCAACCTATGGTCAGTACTAGTACTTGTACCTGGCAACTGCCCTACGTGGGATTTGAACTCGCAACCCAGAGGTGGAGGGCTAGTGGTAGAATGTCGGAACACTTTAATTAACCCCAGGGCCACCACAGCCCCTTTCTTAATTATAAATAGTGATTATGTAATCTTATAACTATTTGCTAATAAATGTTGCAATGCAGACTGAATAGCATTTGGAGGGATGACTAGTCGGGAACGACTGGAGGCAGTGAAAAGAACACTACTGTTGAAAATAATTGGCTACTGGCTACTGTGCAAGTCTATGCAGCGGAAGGTGCCAAGACGTAATGTCATCATTCACTGTGTGACGTCATCCCAATGAAATTCATAGTTGTTTTCGTATTGAAAACAACTATAAAACAGTACAACACAAACACTTATTTGATCTGAAAACTGAAACAAACCCCAGGTTGTAAACAGTGTGGAAAAAGGGACTAATTCCTTTTAGTAAAATAAGTTTTGGTAAAAATGCCTGCCATTTTGAATTGCCCTGTACCTAGTGCTTAATTTGAATCGCCTGTCTATAAACTAGGATTCAGATCATTTTCTATAATATAATATGGACATATACTGGTCCAGTTCGTTTGTGTCTTCAGTACTTTCAGTACTTTGATTATTGATGTACTGCACCCCCTTTGGGTTTCTTTTTCATAGCAAATGCTCTCATTAAAACGATCCGAATGCATTATTTGTATTGAAAAGAAGGCAAGCCTATGAAAATTATATCACTGAAAGCCTGAAAATAGCGTGGCAAATAGTTTTGCTTGAAGCAATCAAAACTTTGACAATTTACAAAAACAAGGGGCGATAACTCGCACTTATACACACAATTTTTGTTATATCCAAATTCATATTCAAGATCAGTAACATTGGCTGAAAAGTGATGTTGCTACATGAAGCATATGCAATTTTTAGCACTAAAACCAAATGCTTTTGGCATCACCATCTGAAAGTTTTGCTAATGATGGCGAAATTACCCACCCGGCTCCGGTGTTAAACAAAAGCCAAACTACTAGTATATGATATCTATGATTGCAAAAACTTCAAACACATTCAAACACCAGAAAGTAATATTTACGTGTTCTGCTTTGGTTTTGTTAACTACACAGTATTCTATAAACGATTTATGATTAATGGAATTATATAGTTTTTTTTGTTCTGGCCTCTTTCTTCCTTTTCACTTCCCTTTGTAGATAAAACAAAACCCTGCATGATAACAAAGGTAACCCTACTTACATATTCACCGGGTTTTCGAAAGATGAAATACTATCTACATGTAACTATGCTTCTGTATACATACCGTTAATGAGCAAAACGCCGATCTACCTCGTCTTTAGCACAGGGGCCTGAGAATTTGTTACAGCTAGTTTTGAACATAAACTAAGGTGTTTAAAGTAATTTTATACGTTAAGGGGGTTTAGTTCAATTTTCGATAAAAAGTGTTTTTCGTACCTCAACTAGAAATGTGATTTTTGATGCAAGAAAGGTAGGTGGAAAGCTTTCCACCCTTTAGCCTTTATCACCATTGACGAGGGGCATTTTTATCAAAAATTGAACTAAACTTCCCAAAAGTGTAAAATTACTTTTAACACCCTAGTTTAGGTTCAAAACTAGGTGTAACAAATTTTCAGGCCCCTGTGGTCTTTATTGGATAAAAAAAAACCTTCACAAGGACCTTTAAGCAACGTTTCATCCCTGGCTCTGCTAATTGCTCAACCAAGCCATTATCAAAGCGTCTTACTACCATTCTTAGTACCATTGAATAAAGGCTTCAGATTTATTGTGGCACTGTATACTCTAGAAGTAAAATGAATAGTGTGTGGATTTTGAAAATGTCGAAAGATCTTCTGATCAAGCTTGATCACCCCTCCTAAAATGTTAAGTCTATCGAATCATTTGATTTTTGCACCTTGTACACTACCATATCTCGTATATACAAAACTGAACGAATGTCTTCTATCTCTCATTATGAGGGCTTTCTTTTCACAAAAAAAGTGGACGTCGATACAAATTGATGTTTGTGAGCTTTCTTGGAACAAACTTTGTGAAAAAAAGCAAAAGCTAACATGAAATACACCAAGGAAGATGTAGTACAAATGATTAATTCCTGGATGACAATATTTTTTGTTGATTTTGGAGGGAAAAAGAGCAATACTTGTTGGCGTTCCCACGGGCACAAACAGTGCCCCACGTTTAGCTGACTTCTTTTAGATTTCATACGGATCGTCGATCGTATAAACCCTTCTGAACTTGAACTAAAGAACACAACCTTATCCTCTACATCAGCTGCTTTACTTGATCTGTACTTAAACTATGACCGACATGGTCAGCTTACTACTAAACGTGATGATTTCAATTTTCCGATCGTGAACATTCTCTTTCTTGATAGTAATATATCTGCTTCTCCAACCTATGGTGTTTAAAGGGGCATCCCGCGAAAGTCTAAATGCCTGTTCTTGAATATACATTGCGTCTGCACTACTAATTATATTTTCCTACTATTCCAATATTCAAAGTCCACTCAAAATGTCTATAAAGCCCAGATAAAAATAGCGGTGATGACGCAACGTGACAGGTTTGCCGATAGTTGCCTGGTCGGTTTGACGGAAGGGGCCGTACGGGAGGGGACGCGTAATGTATACGGCTGATGAAACAGAGACACAGTCCGTGTATAAACGTATTGAATCACATTCACATTAAAATTAGACATCAATTGCACACATACCGATATTCAAATGAAGAATAATTGTCGGCATATCGGCACCATTTATCGACACCAGGAATTATCTATATTATATTTGCCTGACCGAGACCGGTACACATAGGTACGGAATACGGCCATAATACAAACCATATTTTTATGTAAAAGGTAACAGCGTAAGGCCTCCGCGTGCAGTAACGTCAACCTCAATGAAGATTTAAAGAGTGGCGGGCAAGCTGACGAAAACTTTGAGACATGGAAATTTTGCGTGTTTTTGGAGGAAATCGAGTTATTTCTGCAGAAGGAGGAAACATTTAAATTGCATTTAGGAGGTTTATAAAATAAAATAATCCATCTTTCTAACGGTACCAAGCGTATTTTCGTACCGACCTGGAAAGCTTTCCACCCTTTAGCTTTTATGACCATTTAGTGGGGCATTTTTATCGAAAATTGATCTTAACCCCGCAAAAGAGTAAAATTACTATAAATATCCTATTTTAGGTCCAAAACTAGCTGTTACAAATTCTCAGGTCCCTGTGGATAAGACCATGGGTTTTTAACTGGATGAGGTAAACTCTTCTAAATATATTTTTCGGAACTAAATGAAAGAAATATGACACATCTATGATACGAAGACGCTTACTCTTCCAGAACACCTGGTCTTCGTCCATTGTACTTTACAGGGGTATCCATGTGCAGCTTTCCTTTGTTCAAATTTTGACCTTAGTTTAATCGATTTTGAGTTTAGATAATGGTTTTATTGACGCTTCGTTGTATCATCATTTGAACACAGTATATTACGTCTAATTTCCAGCAGTAAAGTTTAAATGAAATGTTTCTAGCTCTCAAATATTTACTCATAACTGACATCATTGTCACAGTTTATAGTCTGGTGGCGGGGACCGATAAGCATGCAATACGGTCCGTGCAAAGTTTTTTAGCTGTTTCTATACCTCTGAGATGTGCTCTTTAAGAATCTGAATGATGCCACTCTGTCATCATTGGGCAATCCTCGTAATATGCAAATTAAGGTCGCCATTACTGAAAATCATATTTTCGTCAATATCTCAGTAACTATGCATGGTATCAAAATAGTTTTGGTGTCTATCCCCATGTTTTGAGGGGTAACGAATAAGATTAAGCCATTTTAGTAAAGATCACACTTAAAGGTTGTGCTGAATAGGCATATTTAGACCGCCATTACTGAAAATCTCGTTATCGACAATATCTCAGTAACTATTCATGGCATCAAAATAATTTTGGTGTCCATCCCCATGTTTTGAGGGGTAACGAATAAGATTAAGCTATTTGAGTAAAGATCACACTTAAAGGTTGTGCTGAATAGGCATATTTAGACCGTCATTACTGAAAATCTCGTTATCGTCAATATCTCAGTAACTATTCATGGTTTCAAAATAATTTTGGTGTCTATCCATATGTTTTGAGGGGTAACGAATAAGATTAAGCCATTTAGGAAAGATCACGCTTAAAGGTTGTGCTGAATAGGCAAATTTAGGCCGCCATTACTGAAAATCTCGTTACCGTCAATATCTCAGTAACTATGCATGGTATCAAAATAGTTTTAGTGCCTAACCCCGTGTTTTGAGGGGTAACTAATCAGAATAAGTCATTTTAGTAAAAATCACACCTATAGGTTGTGCTGAATAGGTATATATAAGGCGCCATTACTGAAAATCTTGAATTCCTCAATAACTCACCAACTACATATTGTATCAAAATAATTCTGGCGTCTATACACATGATGTCAGGGATAAAGAATCTGATTAAACCATTTCAGTATTAATCACACCAATATTTTTGCAAAGTCGTCACGTGCACAGAGCATCCTCTTTACTAATGCTAATACATGCCCTACTGCTAATTTGTCTCATTCCGCAGGGCCGCGATGGCGGAGTGGTTAAGGTGTTCCAACATTTTACCACTAGCCCTCCACCTCTTGGTTACGAGTTCGAATCCCACGTTCCCACGTATACGTAGGGCAGTTGCCAGATGCTGACCGTAGGTCGGTGGATTTTCTCCGAGTCCTGCGGAGTTCCTCCACCTTCAAAACCTGGCACGTTAAATGACCCTGGCTGTTAATAGGACGTAAAACTAAATAAACCAAACCAAATGTCTCATTCCTCAAACAAATAACTTTCAACAACATTGTAAATCATCAACCCGTCGGGTTTGCCCATTCTGGCAGTTTGTGTCCCGGTGACATCCACTTATCAGTGTGCATGGCAAGTGAGTTGTATAGCATCCATACATTCTTGTCCAACAGGGTGTATTCACATTTGATCATTTTCAGTACCTCCGGCGGAGCAACATAACGTTTGGAAGCAATGCTACTGGAATCAAGCATCTAGTGCATTCCCCACGTTCCAATCCGAACTCGACAGAATCTAGTGGTGGAGGTTCTGAGCTGAGAGCTGATATCCAAAAGGAAGTCTGAATGTGCACCCACTTTACGTTCTCTTTTAATGTTTCTTAAGAAGGTGGGGGTGTCTTAAGCTCTGGAGCCTTTGCCACATTTTCCAACCCATTAATCTGCGACCAGACGTCTCTCCGGACCTCAGACATATTTGATGTCACCACACTTTGACCCTGTAGGAGGTAGCCATGAATACTGTCGCTTCTTCAATGATATCATATATATCCTCAGATGAAACGCCCCAGTTGTGCAGTTCTACACCACTCTTAAGGACTTTGATGACAGTGTTTTTTTCCTACTCCAGAGCACTGAGCCACATTTCAACAGCCTGAGAGGGCATGGGCTGCTGGCAGTTGTGAAAGCACGTGTCCATCTGTTCAATTGCAGTTGCCCCAATGTCTATAGCAGTTCGTACTGCACTGGGTCCTTCCATTGTAAGACGACAGGTCATGTTTAACTTTGCGTAGAAATGCAGCAGGAGGACAAAAACGTTTGTGTCCTCACACATGATGTTGATTCTTTTTCACGCCACTTTCAGCTGCCTTAACCATCTGCAGTCTGTTTATTTTATCTGCTTTATCGTGGTAAGTCATGAGGTCTTCCCTGCGGAAGACAATATCATCCTGAATTACAACTAGTAGAGAGTCAGTGGAGGTAATGACCACACTTTTGATTTGGTTCGTCCTGTGCTTTCTAAATCAAATTCTGACATGTCAGAGCCCGTATTCATGAAACCGTTCTCATGCTCAAGCATGGATTATGTGCTCAAGCCAGCTAAATACTCATGTCGAAGAGTCAAAAAGCCAAGGCAAATGTTGAAAACAGATTAGATTTTTAAATAATTTATAGCCAGAACAAGAAATAAGGCTTAAGCACGAAATCCATGCTTGAGCATGAGAACGGTTTCATGAATACGGGCTAAGATCTATGACCTCTACCTTATTCTCAGTTACTTTACTGAGTCTGCACCAGTTGTAATTCAGGATGGCATTGTCTTCCGCAGGGAAAATCTCATGACTTGCCATGAAGAAGCGGATATAATAATCATACAGCAAAAGGTTAAGGCAGCTGAAAGAACAAAGATGAAATCATTGAAGAAGCGACAGCATTCATGGCTGCCTGCTACAGGGTCCAAGCTTGGTGATATCGAACATGTCTGGATGTCTGTAGAGAAGTCTGGTCGCGAAGGATGGGTAGAAAAATGAGACAAATGCTCCAGAGCTTACGCCACTCCAACCGTCTAAAGAGGCATTCAAACAGAATGTAAAGTCGGCTCACATTCAGGATGAGGATATCCGACGGGTTGATGATTGTGACAATATTGTTGAAAGTGATTTGTTCGAGGAGTGAGTCAAATTAGTCGTGGCAACATGCATTAGCATAAGTAAAGGAGAGGTAGGCTAGTTCTGTAACGACTCGGATATACACAGACGTTGCTTTTTTGTATATTTTGGTGTGATCAATATAGAAATGGTTTAATCTGATTGTTTACCCCTAACAACATGTGTATGGACGCCAGAATTATTTCGACACCATATGTGGTTGCTGAGATATTGACGAAAACGAAAATTTCAGTAATGGCGGCCTAAATATGCCTATTCAGTACAACCTTTAAATGTGATCTTTACTAAAATGGCGTAATCTTATTCGTTACCCCTCAAAACAAGGGGATAGACACCAAAATTATTTTGATACCATGTTTAGTTACTGAGATATTGACGAAAATAAGATTTTCAATAATGGCGGCCTTCATTTGCATATTGTACGGATTGCCCAATGATGACAGAGTGGCATCATCCAGATTCTTAGAGAGAACACCTCAGAGGTATAGAAACAGCAAAAAAACTTTGTACGGACCCTATTGCAAGGTTCTCCAAAAATCTGGGGTTTGGCAACCGGACTATTACACTAGCACACAGGTACACGATATCAGTGTATATCCGATAAATTGTTACACTTTGTTTCTTTTAGTATGTGTATATATTACACCGTCGTAGTGACTTAACCATCACAGGTACGTGTGATACCTGTGTTTACTTCTGAGAGAGTACTAAACATAAGTGAACCGACGAACTTTCCAACGAAGTAGAGAGATTTAAGTAAACATACTAGTATTCATCAATTACCACAAAACCTTCAAAAATTCTACCGTCTGTAATATACATGTGGTGTCTATGTGCGGATCTGTTTTTGTATCTGTACTGTATGATAACTTGTTTAAATAAATTAATTAATCCTGTGATATCTGCTTGCTAGTTCTTATTTAACTTTATATCTGCATGCTAGAATCATTTAGTTACCTGTCACTCGGTGTCTTGTGTACGTGTAAGCGTGTATTTGTATATGTGTGCCGGAGACAGGGTACATGTGTAAGTGCCGATCTAGTACCGAGTTTTTAGTGATATCTCACTGATAGCTTCCGTCCAGTCACATTATACTGCTAATGGCTGAACTATCAACCAAAATGCTGAAAGTTAGGCAGGAAATACCAATGCAGTTTTAAGGACTTTTTGTCCCGGTCTGGAGCAGAACCAATGCGATTGTCTCCTCCACGTGGCGGATATTTCAGCATTATAAAGCCAAAAGTAAGAAAAAAGACAGTTGGGTGATCACAGAAAGATCATAAATTATGCGATGTTTGTAAGCAGATTTGTTTTATTTATTTTTTCTTGTTTTTATGCCCACAAATTGAGAATTCAAAAGCAAATTTAATCCATAGTTCTGCTGGATTTTCCTAAGCACAGTAGTCGTTTCATATATATGCTATATACGGTACGTTTCACATGAGAGACGAATAAGTTAATTAAGGAGGGATAGCGCAGAAGAAATAGATGGAGAATGAATTCACTTTTTTGTACACAATAGTTTTGTAAGAAGGCTGAAATCAGGTTCTTAAAACTGGCAAATAGTCAACACAGAATAGTGGCTTGTTCTAAAAATAGAATATACGAACAGGGATTTCCTTGTTGGTTGGGAATTCCCAAACAATATCGGACGCACAGTTCATTATGACATCGGTACAGGATGATTTCCCCGATGCGTACGGTTATTGGGCTGAATGAGGTAAGTACATGTTTACCAGCCCTGCGTTCACTATCAATCACACCAATATGTAAAGTCCAATGTGACACGGTCTTCAGGTAACTCTCTCAGGTAAGATATACACAGGATAATATGTCAATGTAAAACGAAAGTTTGTACACCTGTCTTCCGCGTTGTGTTGTACCTACTGTAGTCTGTGTTTCAGTGCATTTTAGATCTATCTGTTACAACTATCGTTGGTTATATTGACTCTCTTAATTAAATCCATTTTTGATTGGCGTGTATATGACCTAAATATTTTACCTAAGTATGCTTAAAGGTCAGAGGTTAGGGATATACACACATACTCTACTGAGCTCGATATTAGATCAGATTTAGGCTCCGGGTCATTACTCTACATCAGACTTAGTAACTTCAATAAAACTGCCTTGTATTAGGCCTAATAACAAACTCGGTAAATCAGAAGAAAATAAAGCTTTTGAAAATGAAACCAGAAAGTGCCCCGGTAATTGTGTAATTATCTATAAGAGTTGTGTCCCCTTAACCAGTGTGTCAATTTGACGTGACACAATCACCAAGAAAGGTAGCTCCAATGGTTCTTAATCTGTGACTACTATTCCGAGATATTGACTAATTTGTAGAAATACAGGGTAAGGATCATATAAATGTTCAGCCCGTAACGTCACAAGCTTAGACAGAAAAACAAATTTATATACGAACTAGTGTTTCAAGCTACGAATGAAGGGTAGCTCCCGGGGTGTTTAGTCGACAGGCAGAGTAATTCAACTTTTTATTTGAATGATCAAAAGCAAGAGAAAGAAGAAAGAATGATGTTTTTCTTTCTTCAAAATACATTTCAAGTACTTCCTAACTTCAATATTTTTTATGGATGTCACATTCAAAAGAAAAGTGTTAGCTTGAAATTTTATGAAATATGCCATAGACATTGCATTTTGAATTTTTTACATGAGTGTGGTCCTATACTGGTAGTGTATAAATAAAATCAAATTTTATTGGCACGAAAATACCGATCTGTTTGAAGTGTATCTATGGGATGTTTGTGTTTACAGTGTATCCCTTCATGTCAAAATGAGAGCGAAGTGCCACCGTAAGCTACGACCACCACAGATAAAATCAATATCAATCGCGACGGTACATGTATATACCCGGAAGGAATTTTTCGTGTCATAATGAAGCACATGCTTTAACGAAACGATGACGTCGGGTAACGGAACAGGTGTCAAACTCTCCATGGCGGAGTGTATGGCGGAGGTAAGTATTTCTTATATGTAACCTTTACACCCCATTACTGTATCTCCCGGAAACCAGGTCTCTGTCGATAAAGTAATTTTCGTTTTGTTTTTAAAATAAAACTTCTAGAATAAGTTTTCTGATATTGTAAAAAAAAAAAAAAAAAAACAGAAACAAAAACAAACAAAACATAGCGAAAAGAAAAAAGAAAACAAAATCGCCGAGTATATTTCATGTGAAAGTTCAGTTATGCAAATCCCTCAGAATAAGAACAATGTAGAAGCGACGTGAATACAAGGCGTCCCTTCTAAGAATAACACGGCATAAAACAGTAACCTTCCTATCTACAGAAAACAGCATGAAACAGCAACCTCAAAAAACGGAATATTGCCAAACCAGGTCTTGGTGACGACAAAAATGTCTGTACAGTTCATCAATAAGCATCTTTGGAAACTATTTTTTTTATAAATTTATCGGTCAAAGAACGATCTTTATCACGGAAATCATGTACTATTAGAGTTTTCTGTTAAATATCGAGAACTGGATATGTGGACACTTGGAAGCAGGAATTTATCTATTAAGAAAAGGAAAAGTTTACAAATGGGAATTCTAAATCCTCATTCGTAAAGCTAACTATTAGACTGTTCATATTGTTAATTAAGAGGTATATACATGTCTTCAACGGACTTTACAGAGACATCATCGATATATTTGATGTAAAAATGTTGATCGAACTATACAATGTTGTTCTAAGCATCCTTAGATGCACAATCCATCAATCATTATACTTAACCATACCCTAACAACACATAACACTGTAAGGCCTAAACAATGGTCATTCAAGTGAAAAATAAAGGTCAAATCCAGCACCCGAAACCTAGCATGTGCTTGTCATCCTGAGATACATAAGTCATGTAAGTTTGGTTATAGTTATCTTACCTCTTACGTAATCCTTGAACTTTTACTGTTTGCTGGAAAGTCTTGCCATCGAACTCAAAAAAGATATTGTCAATTCGAAATCGACTTTTTGCATAATTTCCGCCTCCGTATATTTTGTAAATTTGTATGCACTTTGTTCACTCAAGCTCAAAGCTTTCCGTCAAGTTTTGGAGAACGTAAAAACAACAAACAGGACAGTCCTAGAGAAGTTGGACACGAAACAAAGGTAAGGTGTAAATATCTGTTTTAATGTAAAACAGAAACCTTTGATGGGTGTTTGGTTGATTGATTATTTTTACGTCCTATTAACAGCCAGGGTCATTTAAGGACAGCCTCCCCTGTATGCTATGTGGGTGTATGTGTTGAGAACGTGTATATTTCGGAGGCCGCGGTATGTTCGTGTAAGCCTTCTTCCGATAGTCCGGATCTTTTGCCGATTTAAAGTGCAACACACTGAAGTCTACTGCCGATGGCTCCCAGCAGAACACCCCCACCCGGTCACATTATACTGACAACGGGCGAACCAGCCGTTCCACTCCCAAAATGCTGAACGTCAAACAGGAAGTAGTAACTAACATTGTAAGAGACTCTGGTATATCTCGGCTCAAGTCTCTAACATTAAAGTAAAGGTTTTGTAGAATATGTCAATGACTCCACCAACATGGTTTTGTCTGGTGAAGGTAACCTAGTGTATACTATGTAACCAATGTAGTCATCTAAATGTCACGTACAATGTTTTAACTTACTAGTTGAGCTACATGGATATTTTAGCGAAGGATAGCACAACGCCAATAGGCCAACGTTTGCCTAACAAACATGTACATTGTACCGTGGCCCAAAGTCTGCTTACAACATTGGCCCAACGTTGGGCCACTAGTGGCTGAAAATTCCGCCGACACAACGTTGAGTCATCGTCTGAAAATATTGTTGGTCGAACGATGGGCAGTTGTCTGAAACTATTGTTGACTCAAAATTACCCATATGAAAGGGACGAGAGGCCCTTGTGGTGATTTTTTATGCTTTGATTGCTTTGCCTAGTGCTTCTAGTATTAACATTAATTTAAGTATCTTATTGGTAAGGTAATTGCAAAAGCGACTCACTAACGCTAGCAAATAGTAACCATTACACAGTATGGCATACGATAAGTGAAGGACAAATAGGAAAAAAACACAATTACGATGCATCAATTTCAGAATGTTTATTTTTGCCTATAATCATGACCATGTATAATTACGTGAACAAACAATAGGTATGCACATGGACAGAAGTACTAACGGGACAAGGGCTAAGTAAACATAACTCGAAATTAATTGAAATTATTTTAAAAAATGAGTTTTATATTGTGTTCAACTTCACCATTTGCATGTGCTCAACCTACTGGTAGATCATTGTAGATACAACAATAACTTACTTTTGCCTGCAGAAATCCTCTTGACATTTCTCAGGCTTTCCTAATTGTGCGTGCAAGAAGAGTATTCAGAACGAGGCTTTGATAGATATTCGTTAGACTTTGGTTGGACAATCAGCTAGTGTCGGACCGTGGGCCAATGGCGAGATACGATCGTTAGAAATGCAACTTAACTTTAACGTTGGGTCAACGTCGATATGGGCTCGCCGCATCGTACCGTTAGCCAAATAATGTATTGCTATTAATTGTCATGCCTGGTTGGTTATGGAGGGGTCATGTCTGGTTTGACATGTATGGAGGGGGTTTTATCACTAATGTGTTTCGTTACTCAACACTTATTTTGAAACCTCGAGATGTAGTTTTTATTTTCCCTGTTTTGGTCGTAAGTGCAATATTTTTCTTTTTATGTGTACCATCATCGTTATTCAGTTTGTACCTTACGACTAGGTGGTTAGATGCTTTACCATAAATTGCATTTTAATGTATTCGAAGCAAAGGCTTTACCGTGGTGAGAGTGGCATCATGTTGTATGGTAATTATTTTACCGTTTTTCCGTTTATTCCAATTATTTTGCTTTATTATCACCCATTTAAAATGAAATGACATTGCTTTTGATGGTCCTTTCTTTTTTAAATAGTCATCATGCAGTGTTTGAAGAGAACAGAATGAAGATTACAGGTAAGAATACCAATTCACAAGTTAGGATTGAAATACAGGCCAAACTACTTACACTAACGTACAAATAAGTACGTCCATTCATAAATACGGATTACAAATTGCAGGTCATTTCATAAGTACAGTGAAGTACGTAATTTCATCTAACACTTCACGGCTGCATCTCTGTTTTTGCTATATCTTATTCCTGGTTAGAGATTTCACAGTCTACAGCACACAGTGTTTATAGTTTTATTATTCAAAAGAACAGTCAAAAACGTTGTTCGATTAGCAAATTAAGGAACGCTTATTCATTAGTACTGTTAAGAATGTATTTTCGTTAGTACAGGAAAGAGCTACAATTATTTATACTCATGAAATAACAATTCGTTGTTAAAGGTAAGAATTCTAGTTCTTAATTACTTGTTAGAATAACTATTCATAATGACAGGTACGAACGTCAATTCAATAGTTTGGAGCATCAAATAGAGATGTTGGCCATATTACCTTTATTAGTTTGAGATGACTAAGCACTGTCAGCACCTTGGCTGTATCATATTTCTAACTATAAAAAAAATTGGCTTCTTTACAATTGAAATCGTCATTTTTCTTATTATTTTACTGATATTTTCTCAAAGATATGGTTGCTCGTGGAGACCAGCTTGTACACAAACTAGAAGACCGAGACAGGAGTTTAAATGACCTCACGGATACCGTTAGTAGTCTGTGTGGGAGGGTTGATGGACTTCTCAGTGACTTTTCTTCTATCGAGCACACATCTAGACAGAACAGGAGGCGAACACCAAGGATAAATACTGCAGGAGGAATCGCTTCTGATCAAGTTCTAGATAAACAACCAAATACAGACAGACAAAGTACGGACACTGGACTGACAAGTCCTTGTGATGACGATATAAATAGAGACGAAGAGGCTACTCGAGAGGAGCTATCGCCCGTAACAAAAAACTCACGTGGGTATAAACGTCGTCTGACAGACGATAGGACAGACAATAGGTTAATATGTCAGACTAACGTACGTACGCTTCCACAAAAGGTGACGCCAAGTAAACCGGAAGCTGTTAACGTAGAAAGACGTTCGGCTGTGGTACAGAGGTCGGGACAGACAAATTCTGAAAACAATTTGGACGCCAGTCTGCAGGCACTGGCGCTAAAGCGTGGAGGAAACCCCGAGTCCGGGTATTACATATGTTTGTCTTTTTTTTTGTTGCTTTTTAAAAAAAATTGATTTTTTTTCTGAAATAAATGTGTAACCTAAGTATGAGCTGAAAATATTATTAGTTTCTACGAAATAACATGCTGGACCTTTCGGAACACATATTTGCCTTCAAAAGGTACGTTCGTTCGTAATTTGCTATATTTTCATCAATTTTGAGCTGGCATTACGCTTTTGAAACTTTGGTATTCTTTTGTGTGATGAATAGTTTTATTTAAATGTAATATTAAGTAGACTTAACAAATTTTCGATCCATTTCAGTTTGTCTGGATTGTTGTCATCGGAAACGTCAACGATGCCAGGTAATTTATTATAAAAAACAATTAAACTTAATGGCAGGGAATGGACACTTACTTACAAAACACAATGGTTAAGTTCCTGTAAAAATGCAGTACTAGTTAATTACAATTCCCTGGGATAAAAATGATGCTTTTTTTTTAATTTGGAAACTAAAGCTCAAGTTCAATAACGCAATTGTAAATATACACATTATTACATATTGCATACTTGCACAATCTGATTGAAATGCATATTTCTAATTGTCGCTCAGTTACTCTCCGCTTACAAAGATCTGACAACTTCTTATAAGAGGTCGTGTTCTGTTTAATTTTTTGAATAAGCCAATCGAAATACTGCTTACAGACTTCTGGCAGTGAATGTTGGTTAAAGAATCAAATAACATAGTCCTATTTGTATGTTAAGTCATTTCGTCACAAGAGAAGGTAATCTGCATGTTGTGACGAAATGACTCGGTACAGATGACAGCTGCATGTTGTGACGAAATGACTTGGTACAGATGACAGCATATCAGACAATACGACTTGTATGTGAAGTACAGAGGGTGCAAAGGTCATCAGAACATGACCTTCTACGGAGTGTTTTCAGACCATTATGATAAGGAGCTGCATTTAAATAAGATTGCTTATTGCATACATTGATATAAAAAATCACAAAAATACCTATGGATATGTCATTTTATTCAAAACATATTTTTTTTGCCACAGGATTAGATGAATGTGAAGAGAAAAGATTGGTTAACCTCGGAAACAACGCCTTTGTAGCTTTTCACGTCTTTCAAAAATGGTTTAGCTACGCTGAGACAGAAAAAGCTATAGGTATGAACAAAATTTTAAAACATTGAATAAACCATTTAAGGGTTATAACCATTTACAAGTATCACTTCAATATTATAAAATATAGGATATGGTCTGTCAGTGTATTGTATATAAAAATATTTAGGTATGAATAAGATTTTGAAACATTGTAATTTTCAAAATATAAATCATTTACACCAATAACCATTTATAATCGTCACGTCACTGTTTTAAAATAAAGGATAGTGTTTGTTTATGCATATATCCAAATATTATAAGATGTTTTATTATAATACCGATATCAGGATCAGTTAGCGGACTCGCCAGAGGAAGGGGACCGGACACCGTTTTGTGTTTAGACACTTCCGCCAGCATGGAAGGAGAACCATTTCAAAAAATGATAGAGTTCGCCATTGACTTTGTCTCAGGTAATGTGAGAAAAATAAAACTGACTTTTTGTAAATCAGTGTGACCTTAACTTTACGAAAACCTCGGGTTCTGCTTTTTGATTTCCACGAAACACAGGTGAACAAGTTCATCTAGTTACAATGTATAATCAGTATAGAGTGATCGAGGGGCTACAGTTGTGACTTCTTACAAGCATCACAGTAATGTAGTAAGGAAAAATCGTCATTTTTATTTCAGAATATTTTTTGTTAAGGTCATAGATACAAAGGAATTTGGCAACATGCATAGCATACGAGAGCCCTCTCCTTAAAATAATTAACAGTTACACACATCCTATAGTACGAAAGTAATACAGAGGGATACATAAATAATATTTCACAGTTACAAAGGTGTACTTCGTTTATGATTTACCATTAAGGTGTGGAGACGCTGAAAGCACTGATAGACATTGAGGAGAACATCTCGGTAACGACTATTGGACAGGTGACCAAGGTGTGGATACATATGACCAGTGACTATAGCGCTGTTAAAGCCACTCTCCGTAAGTCTTATACCTAGAGACTAGGATAATCAAAACTTGTTACATTAAATCCTGATATTGTCATATTGTAAAATTTGATGTTATGATATTAAAACTTCATATTTGAATATAATAAAAGTTCAAGTTATGATATTAAACTTACTATTCGGATATGTTTTGCTTGATATTTTTACGTATTAAAAGTTTATGTGAATGATATTAAACCTTGATGTTTATCCATATCACAATTGATGTTATGATATTAAACTTTGATTTTTTTTCATATTAAAGTTCATGGTATGATATTAAACCTTGCTTTTGGATATGTTATTTATTAAATAGAGGATCTTGCACGACAGTCGATGTAATATGGAATTTATCAAACGAGTTCAATAATTTAATATGTCACGAACCTTTAGGCGAGTGGCTTATTTAATTATTCAACGAGTTAAATTTATAATTGATATGATCATCCATTAAAAGTATATATTAAACCTTGATATTTTTCCATATTAAAGATGATGTTATGATATTAAACCTTGACATTTTTTCATATTAAAGTTGATGTTATGATATTAAACCTTGACATATTTTCATATTAAAGATGATGTTATGATATTAAACCTTGATATATTTCCATATTAAAGTTGATGTTATAATATTAAACCTTGGTAGTGTTGTAAAATAAATAAGAGAATACCGAAGCGTAACCAAAATAATAATCCAGTCTCAAAATCGATTAAACACATTAATGAGCATACTTAAAAACGTCCATCTTCATATCAATTTAAGTTAAGATACAGAATATTTCTCAATGAGACAAAGATGGCGACCATAAAACTTGCCCATATTTCTGATCAACCTGCATCTCTCGAATCCTTGTGTTGTTAGTTAGTTTGTCAGAAGTCGACATCGATCACGAAAATTCCGATATTTAGAGCAAGCCGTAGGATATTGAATCAATTGCGACATGTGAACACCATAGGTTGGAGAAGCAGGGACGTCAATATCAAGAAATGGAAAGTTCACGATAGGAAAATCGAAATCATCAGGTTTATCGTATAGCTTAATAGTAATATTAATTAATAGTAAAACTTGAGCTATACCATTTAGCCTTTATTCTATGATATATAAAATATGATGTAAATATATTGAAGCTTACTGTTTGGGTACATTAAAATTTTATTTTGATATTGCAGGCCTTTTTCATATTCACGATCAATTGCTTTCAAGTTATTTTGGGACGCCTCGTCATATTCCTTTGTACTTTTTCAGGTATGACCGTTTAAATTCTTCCGTTGTTCATATTTTGCCCCTAGTCTAATCGATTTTGAGTTCAGGTTATGATTTTGTTGACGGTTTGGCATTCTCTGACTGTTTGGTACACACTCCAGCTTATTTTATATTTTCCAGGTGAAATACAAGCTCTTGGACCACGAGGACGTAGTCCAATAGCTGGTGGTCTGTTAGTGGCGCTAGCTGGTTGCCTTGGAAACGGTATGTATTAGCTGGTTTCCTTGGGAACGGGACCTATATATTTAATTTTGTAACATGAAGTAAAGATTTTGTCATAACTTACGTTATGATATTATTATTAACCGCTCAGTGTGACGTTAATGTATAAAAAGGAATTACATTGTATTTTGGGGGAAACTTCTATTTTATTATTTAAGTCAAGTCATATTTGACCCTACAAAATTAGGTTTCAATTATGTCAACTACAGAGAATACGGAAGATGTTTTCGAATATAGGATTTCTTTAACAGAAAAAAATGTTGACAAAAAAAATCACTCTATAATAATATCTATAAAAGACGTCAAAGGTATATGAAATAAAGCTTAGTGTACACAGAAATGCAGGGAACTGAAGAATATTGGCAGGCTCTATCACATCATCCTACATCGTACCTTAATTAGAAATATTCTATTTCTCTTTACTATAACGAATATAATGTTCGTGTTCTTTCGTGTGTCTTCACTGTAAAGAAATGCCACTATTCGTAATCAACTTAGATTTACATGTTGGTAATCAAACGTACCACCTTCGATATTCAGGAGTTAAGGTCACCTACGCTCTCTACATCCCAGGTATAGGTCGTAGCAAAACTGAAGACTTTGTGTACGCCACAAAGGAGGCAATAATACTAGTTCGATACATTGATGTATATCAAAATAATCTCGCGGTCATATAACGGTGAAAATTGACAGGCTTTGAAGTCGATTGTCGCTGTTGTATACATCGGAGGTTAATCTTGTAGGTCAGAATATGCTAGTAGGGGACGTGGCAATATCACCACGGATAGTGCTGATATCGGACGGGAGAGGCACCCCGGACCACATCAAGTCTGGACAAGATATGACGGGGGACAGCAGTGTGAACATAGCGGCGAAAACCATTGTAATATTTTATATTTAACAATTATAATAATTTATATTCAACCATTGAAATAATACTGAAATCACTCGCTATACAGTATAGGGTGTCTACGATAAAGGATATGTTTCTCTTTTGTGCAATGTAATGTATTGATAAACCATAGTATTTCATTCTCTATAACAATATCATGGAATGAGTTTTTCTGGCCTTATATTTGTAATTATTCAAATCAATACTTAGCACCGAATGCTGTAATACTATTGTTGTACATAAAGTTATTATGAGAAGGCTTAAAGATGAGAGACATTTACAGATTAATGCTCCATGGAATACTTGTATAACACTCAGTATCTATTGTTTAGGTGGACGCAAATCTGAAAGACGTTTGCGAAAACCTGAAGCGAAGACATGACAAAGTGTATTGTATTCCTGTCGGGGATGCTGACCGGGTAGGCATTTATTTAACTTCAAAATAGGATAAGAATGCTTTTTCTATTACTTTATAACAAAATGCATTTCATCCTGGCAACAAATAATGTACGCGTTATATAAGTAGATGTTGTTTATTGAATTCTAAGTACTGTAGATAATTGTAGATAACTGTAGATTGCTTACGATAATTAAGAAATACATTACACATACGAACATCGAATCCAATTTACAATTTTGCCGAGTTAATAGTTTTTCTAATGTTTTTTTTTTTTTTCATTACAAATGACCGCTTTACGAAATAAATGTACACATCCTCAAGTAACGCATGCTTGTTTTGATTTTGCACTAGAGATGCAATGTTGGTTATTTGTTTTAATATAATTTATGTTATTACGATATTGTATTCAGACTGTAATGGACAATATATCCAAAATAACATCAGGGAAGGTCTACCTACCAACGCAGCTAGAGAGAGTCCTGAGATCAATGGATAAAACAGTATGTATCATGTAACGTTCTCATATAAATTCGAGAATACCGACGTGTTAACAAATTCATAATCCGAACTCAAAATCGATTAAACCAGGGGGAAAATATGAACAAAGGGAAGATTAACATGGAGACCATTGTAAAAGTACAAGATAATAAGACCAGGTGTTCCGGAAGAGCAAGCGTCTTCTATTAGTCACATCCAAGTAAACATCAAGTTTTCAAAATGAGAACCGAGTCATCATTGTTATCAGAACAAGTAAACACATTAATGAGCATACTCAAAAAACGGCCATCTTCATAGATGTATCACTAAAAGAGACAGAATATGATTATTTCTAATGATAATTTAACATAATTATTTCTAGTATCAGTTAAATCCCGAAAGGATTCCTACGCGTATGAATATCATATTAAAATCGACTTACGAAAGTTGTGATATTTTTGTTCAAATGTTTTGTTTAAATATTACTGAGTTTACCAATGAGACGTATATGTTTCAATGACTGTAACACTGTATAAATTCAGTACCAATCCTTTGTATCACTGTACATACATGTACACTGTACCAACTACTTCCGGGGCAAAGCTCACTTTAACTCTTTTACACCCTGGAATATATTGTAGTAAGTTGACGGCGCGCGTCTAGCACTTCTATCGATCTCAATGTAAAAAAAACATGCTATTTTCATAACAACAATATTAAGGGACGCATTTCATTATGACCTATTGGCGAACAATTATTCTTGTAAATATCGTTATTTATAGATGTTCGGTATTCATACCAGTGATGAATGGTGCTAATAGATATAACTTAGAAAAATTGGGTGGGGTGGGGGAGTGAAAAGTAGTTTCCAAGAAGAACTGACAGTATTGACAATGCTTAAGCTTATTATGTTTTACGTTTCAGATTGCAGCGGCGCAACTGTTAGCTCGAGTCATAGGTTCCCTAGGATACATCCCACCGGGAGACGGGATGCGTCGGTTGTTTGACAGACTGCATGAACATAGACCGTTGACACAAGAGGGCAGGGTAATACACTGTGCTGTATTCTGTCAGTCAGTCATACAAAATTATATACTATCATTATAACATATCATTATGATATACTATAATCCCCTATATCGTGTTCCAGACGTTTCGATAAATGGAACGCGACGTTTCGCCGGAACGAACCTGTTCGTCGGGAACGTCTCATTTGAGGGTTCCAAGTTGGACCCAATATGGCGGCCAGTGAAAGGTTTTTGTTTCAGATGTTCAATAAATTGTTAAAATTTAAAAAAGGTACCATTTAAACAGCATTTTATCTGTAAAATATATCACTACAAACTTCAAGTGGCATCATATAGTGTGTAAAATTTGTAACTAAAAGGGATTACTCGCATTGTTTTGGATTTTATGACGGAACCGTTTTGGTTATTTCCGGAAAAGGTGTTGCTTTTTCCTTTTCAATTATTTGATTTTCACCAACAGGAACGGAATTCGGCTCGTTCTGTTCCATTTAGCAGACCAGTTCCAGGTTGGCACATCTGAAACGTTCCGATAAAAAGAATATACAACTAGTCTGTATGAATTCCCGTTTCTCACTTCGAGTAGAGTCAGCATGTAACAATCGATGTTATTGCTAAAAGATAATTGATTATAAGAAAAGTTTTAACATATATTGAGGGTATGCAGCACAGCATACAGATAACAATAGCTCCAATGATCTCATGTTGTCCATAAAAGGTATGCGACACAATTACAATCTGTTGAACTGTATTGTAGGTACATAAGAATATTGATGTTTCGATACTTTTTTTTTATAAATACGGAAAATGCAATGAAGTCAATATCTATCAAATGGTGAAGTAAAATTTAACTGTCTGCATCGACCTCCTGACATTCGTTTTCTCTTTTTTTTTCGTTAGTATTTAATGCAACCATACGTTATGGTGCAATCTCTTCATCATTATTGTTTGTAACTGTGTGTGTTTACATGCAGATGTTCTAGACCTGGTTCAGGTTTCTGTGGATGATGTATCCAACCGTCTGATTATTGTTTATATGTGTGTGTGTGTGTTTACAGGCAGAAGTTTTAGACCTGGCTCAGGTTTTTGTGGAAGAGTTACCTGACCATCTGATTATTATTTATATGTGCGTGTGTGTTTACAGGCAGAAGTTTTAGACCTGGCACAAGTTTTTGTGGAAGAGTTACCTGACCATCTGCTTACATCTGAGCATGATGACGATTTGCCGACACTAGGGACCCGCGTGCGCCGTGGTCCAGGCTGGAAGCACCAGGACCAGGATTCTAAAGGCGTAGGAACTGTCTGCAGCCACGGGAAGGATGGTATCTATACCAAATTCCACCATTAGTTCTTCGTTTAGCATATTTTTGAAACAGTCATTTCGCATTGAAGACATTTTATTTCAATTTTGATGTTTAGGGAAAGGGTGGTTATGATTGGTCTTTATTCCTCCCAAGAGCATGTGCAGTGCTTTTTTTTTCTATACTATTTCACCTGACGTTATCAGACTAGGTAAACTAGTACTTTTGGGGTCCAAATGGTAAAACGTGGGTTACCTATGATTTGACCTTCGTTCTCAACTTTTGAAATAAGTTAAGTCATGGGTATAATTTAAATTATTTCATCTCTAGGAACTTGATCTGCAATGTATATTGTATATGGCCGAAATGGCTTTTTGACAACAAATACAGTTACTTACACGTACGTATTTGTTTTATAGGCAAAGTGTGGGTTGAGTGGGATAACGGAAACAGAACTTGCTATGAGTACAAGAATGAAACAAAAGATGTCGAGGCTGTTAACGAACCTAGGGTTCTCAAGTCGGATGAGTTGATTGCTACAGGATGTCGGGTTACAAGAGGTAAGTTTTTACCGTTCGTAGAGCTACCGGAAATGAATTCTTACAAAGTGTTTGGTTACCCGTGGATGGCTTTTCAAAGATGTCGCTTAACAAGAGGTTATTGAACGCATATCGATTACCAGAAGCAGGTTATTACCGCAAAATGTCGTGTTACCACAGGTAGGTCAAACCAAGTGTTGGTTTTCGAGAGGTTGATTATTTACAATTTCGGTTGACGAGATGCACGTTATTACATATCTTGTTTTGGTACGATTTTCATATGAACCTTTAACTTTATAAAACGCTTCCATACAATGTTGTGTGTCTTGACGCTCTGATTTGATCCATATTTTGATATAATTGAGGTAATTGGCATTGGGTGGAACCGCATTGTCCATTGCATTAGACATAAAGTTCCCTGTTAGCAAATACCACAAATGGAACGCTGTATGTGATACAACAATGCAGTATGGATATCTAGTTATTTTCTATAGCTTCGTTTCATGTAAATTCCATCAAATAGTAGTGCCATTATGATGTCTCAACAGGTGATACTTGGCCGTATGGAGATGAGGACGGAGGGCCTGGGTCGGTTGGTGTCGTCGTACGGGTGTTTTTTAATGGAACTGTGGTTGTGAGTGTTGTTGAATTATTTTTTAATTATTTTTTCTCGCCTTCGACGATAGTCGAGAAAAGTGACACTAACATATTGCTTTTCTGACGGCAACCGATACCGTGTCAACATTTTTCACGGTGTTATAATTATCCAATTGAATTGAAAAATTGAATGTTATTCAAATTATCGTATTTAATACCTTACTTCAATTTGAAAGAAAATGTGCAGAAGGGGTTTTTATTTGGGGAGGGGGGCAAAAACATGGAAATTTCTAGAATTTGCGTTAAAGTACACTTTTTATAGTGTTACTGATATCCGATTGAATTGAAATTTAGCGTAATTACTGATGTCATCATATTTCCTGAAATTTTAAGCAAATTTATTTGCAGATTGTGCTGTTTTGTGATAAAAACATGTTAATTTTGACAGTTATGTTAGTTTTCACGTTTTATAGTGTTATTGATGTGTTACTGTATTAAATTGAATCTTGACCAAGTTACTGATACCATCTTGCTGTGTGTATTTTGTTTACTATCGGTATATTCCGTTTGTTCGTTACGTTATCGACAAAGCGAGAAAGGCAAGACCTAAGTATGCGTAGTTCTTGTTTAATTGTCTACTTTATTTTCATGGGTTTCAGTTTGTTTTGATTGAAAAACTTGTCGGGTGAGAAGTAAGAACTTATGAACTCAATATCTCAATTCATTTGGAAATTCTTGTCTATACATTGGTGATAAATGGATAAAAGTAAAAGTTAAAATGGAAAAGATTAACAAGAATATTAAATGTAAACTGTAATTGCAATACCGCTCTAGAATTCGAATTTGTTACAGATGTATCAATCACCACTACTATAACACTCTCTACACTATCATTGTCTTGCTCTACAGATACGCTGGTCAAATAAGAGCCTTTCTAACCTGAAGTATGGCGAAGATGGAGAGTTTGAAGTGAAGATATAGTAAGCTACCATAATGTTCTTTACATTGTATATAGCAAATATATAGTAAGCTACCATAATGCTCTTTATATAGCAAATATATAGTAAGTTACCATAATGTTCTGTATATAGCAAAGATATAGTAAGCTACCATAATGTTCTTTATATAACAAATATATAGTAAGTTACCATAATGTTCTGTATATAGCAAAGATATAGTAAGTTACCATAATGTTCTTTATATAGCAAATATATAGTAAGTTACCATAATGTTCTTTATATAGCAAAGATATAGTAAGCTACCATAATGTTCTTTATATAGCAAAGATATAGTAAGCTACCATAATGTTCTTTATATAGCAAATATATAGTAAGTTACCATAATGTTCTGTATATAGCAAAGATATAGTAAGTTACCATAATGTTCTTTATATAGCAAAGATATAGTAAGCTACCATAATGTTCTTTATATAGCAAATATATAGTAAGTTACCATAATGTTCTTTATATAGCAAAGATATAGTAAGCTACCATAATGTTCTTTATAGAGCAAATATATAGTAAGTTACCTTAATGTTCTGTATATAGCAAAGATATAGCAAGCAACCATAATGTTCTTTATATAGCAAAGATATAGTAAGCTACCATAATGTTCTTTATATAGCAAAGATATAGTAAGCTACCATAATGTTCTTTATATAGCAAAGATATAGTAAGCTACCATAATGTTCTGTATATAGCAAAGATATAGTAAGTTACCATAATGTTCTTTATATAGCAAATATATAGTAAGTTACCATAATGTTCTTTATATAGCAAAGATATAGTAAGCTACCATAATGTTCTTCATATAGCAAAGATATAGCAAGCTACCATAATGTTCTTTATAGAGCAAAGATATAGCAAGCTACCATAATGTTCTTTATATAGCAAAGATATAGTAAGCTACCATAATGTTCTTTATATACAAAGATATAGCAAGCAACCATAATGTTCTTTATATAGCAAAGATATAGCAAGCAACCATAATGTTCTTTATATAGCAAAGATATAGCAAGCTACCATAGTATTTTATATAGTGAAGATATAGTAAGCTACCATAATGTTCTTTATATAGCAAAGATATAGCAAGCTACCATAATGTTCTTTATAAAGCAAAGATATAGTAAGCTACCATAGTATTTTATATAGTGAAGATATAGTAAGCTACCATAATGATATATTAATTAGACCTCAGTTATGTGTGAACATGATTATTTAACTATTTGAAATATCTGTTGTATAATTCATTTTGCAAATCATAATGCTTCCTTAAGATTTCTGTTTAATCCTTTAATTACACTTACACTTACAAGTGTACATTTAGTTTTCAATCGTAATGAGGTGATAAAAATACGGCTTTGTAGACATAATCCATGAGACAAACATTACTAAATAAAACGGTGTTATTTTAACGAAGTGTTGATCAAGATCTCTGTTTTCCTTACAGCGATTAAAGTCTAATTCGGGGGGGGGGGGGCTGCTTTACAGCGATTTATGTCTAATTCATGAGCAAATTACGCCCCCTGTACTATGGAATTAAAGAGTGTCAACACGCAGAAATTAAGTTATCTATTTTATGCAAACATGAATGTTAGTGGGTACAAGCATACATAATATTAATATTCTATACTGTTACACAGGCACATGCGGCCAGGAGAATAACCATCTAGGCCTATACTGTATAGATAGTATAGAGAAATATGAATAATTAAAAATAAATGTAAAAATAAAAGTTTCAAATTTTCTTTTTAAAAAATTCATTTTCTAAAACCATAATGAAAAAAATAGATACATTTTCAGCTTCTTACGTCAAACGGTTAAATTTCACGAACAATGGACTATCAGACACTGAAACAGAGAGCTTCTGTATATATTAGATACAGTATAGGCCTAGACGGTTATTCTCCTGGCCACATGTCCTACATGTAGTGTGCTGTTAATATTTTCATTGACATAGTTTTAAAAGTTGGATACATATCAGCAATTTCATATACGCAGCCATGTTGTAAAATGAAGTGGTTATGTTATTTACAGCACTGGAGATTCACATTCACTCCCAGACAGAACCCGGACAGTACCGCAAAGCGGCCCCGTCTACATAGAGTCGGCTTTGCCATCTATTGGCGATATGAACAGGCGAAACAGAAACTATAACCAGTAACCTTGTACACTGTTACACAGGCAAACGGGATGTTAACCGGCCAGGTGTTTCAGTACTATCGCGCATGCTATATTTGGGGTATTTTATGTGTTCGTATATATTGCAAGAAACGATGATATGAAACAAATATATCGTGCAAACTCACTTAGGCACATGTTTGACGATATAAACAGGATTTTAGTTGTTTCCATTCCATATGAGAGTTATGAAATCAGTCTAAAATCTTCAATTTTGTGGATATCTGGCGAGTTAAGATGAACAATTCTTTGCGTTTTTCAAAAAACAAATAATATGAAATGAGGACGAGTGTAAGAATCTTTTATCATATAATCGATAATTTTGGCATTTATTTGATTATGTGTAAAACGGCAACTTTTATACAATCTTGAAATATATTACTCCATTTTGTGCTAATGAAAAGATTAACAAGGGCACGTTGCGCACTATTGAAAGTGCACGTCCGCGTTTCTTCATCTTGAAATTGTGAAACAGTAACATTGAAAACAAAGTCAAGAACAGAATGTTTGTGTTCACGTATCCGAGAGGTTTAACTTGTGACTTTTATAATACAATTCATGTGTTTTATAGCATGGTATCATTAATAATAGCAATATAAAACAAACTGAATTTTGCCCTATACATGTATATAGTCCGCCTAGAAAAACCCTAGTAAACAAAAAGTATACAAAGAGGTTATTATCTATAAAAATAATCTCAACAACACATCATTGAACGAATTTTGAAAATATTGTGTTTCTACGGTAAAACAATAATTATTCATAATAAATGCAAACATAATATTACTCTTAACCTAAAGATCAAGTATTTTATTGCTGTGATATCACTGTGACGAATACGTAATACGGACGTCGGAATAGTGAACTATGTGTGATGTTATTTCATGACGTAATAATTCCTCCTTTCAATAAAAAGTAAATATATTCTTAGTGACATAAAAACGCTACAAATGTAAAAATATAATTTACTTATTATGCCATTTTTGCCTTTCTTTGTCTTTAAGGATCAATTTCAACTATATCATATACATGCTTATTCATATATACAGTTGTGTATATTTAAATCATTGGAAATATGTCTATGTACCCCGAAGGACTATCGGGGAAAATGAAAGGACTTAATTTGTGATATCTTAATACAACATTTATTCACTTTAAATATGACATGTTTTATTCGATGTCAGAATAACATAATTTACATTTGATAATATCCAAGTTATGATTGATAGGGTGTAAATGTGATACGATATATGTGTTATTTTTTTTTTTTTTATAGATATACATTGTATTTTACCATTGTTACTGTTCTCTCCACGCGTTTGTTTCTTGTCTTTGTTTACTCTCTAGTAAATACCTTGTTTACTCAATTTTATATTTTATATTTTCGCGTTAGGCGAAATGTGATAAATTATTGAACACATTGGTACCGGTAAAATACCAAGTATAATCAGTATGATAAATCTTGGTAGAAATCTTGTGAAAATATTCGAAATGTTATATTTTACACGTGATGACCTATGGTCAATCTTCAATTTTGCATTTACCAATCCAAATGGTAAATTTCTATGTTCATTTTTGTAATAGTGTAACGGAAAGCCATTAATCATCCAATATCGATGACATCTTAATGTGATATAACGTATACATTTAATAGTGACATCGTATCAATTTAAAAAAGAAGAGTGTTAACTTAAAAAAGGGGAAGTAATTCCCCATCTAGTACATGTATGTTAATATGTTACATATCACACTACTAAGTTCAAGTTTAAAAGGATTATCAGCTAAAGTTTCGAACTATGTGAAGATAATAATGCTAATGAACTTTGTGTAAATGGTGTTTTCCTTGAAATTAAATATCCGATTAATTAAATTTTAAATTGTGTATGTTATTATGTATTGAAAGTACTTTGTAATTCCAACCTTGTCCATGCCATCCATGTGTTGTACATTTGTGTAGTTTGTAGGTGTATTACTGGTATACATGTGTAATACATGTACATATGGATTCGAGGGATTGTAGTTGATGGGGACTATCGAAAACTTTTATGGTCGCCATCTTGGTTGAATTTTTGTATATTTTCCATTGTTGATCAATGACAAGAAGGATATTTGCTTCAATAAGTTGTATTGTCAACCATCAAATTTGACGTACATTTTTCTCATTTGATATCATGGTCTACTTTTACACAAACTATTAGCTCCTGCTCTGCCGGGGTCTATAAAAGCACGTGGTATGGGATATAACAGAACTTGCGTCATATTTTTAAGCACTGACTTCTGAGTTTGAACTACGTTTTCTTGCGCTATTTAAATTGAAAAAAAATTAATCCCCCGTAAGAAAAAATGGTGTATGAATTATAAGACTACATCATTGTTATAACTGACCTACACTTGTATTGACACGTTCATTGATTATATAGTATTTGATTTTTTAAAAAAATCCGATTTTGGTACTGATCCGACTTAGATCCTGCCCCAATAATAATATATATTAAACTCACAAATAACCTAAACATTTGTAGAAAAAAATCATTAAACGATTTCCAGAGTGGGAAATTCGTTATTTCTGGATAAAGAGAGGTATGTGGGCTCATAGAATAATAGCAGCTTATAATCATTGGCTAGTTATAGAAATTATCAAACAATAAACTACCCCTGTCGGTCATGCTGTTAGTTCATTTTTGGAAAAATCGAAGTCAGCAATTGCTGTGTAACAGCACACCTTGGAAAAATCACGCATTTTGATTTTTTTTTAAATTTCGTTAATAAATTTGACCAAGTCAACGCACTTTGAAAAGAAAATGAAAGCGGGTTATAACATGTCATGTTGCAACCATCTTGAAAATAATTTCGCATTTTGAAAAATATAAATAAATTTGTTTCAAATCGCGTCAGAAACTAAGGCAAGTCAAGACACGTTGAAAAAAACCAATGAGTTGATTTAGTACATAATATTCATTTTGAGTGATTTGATGTTTTCGCAAATGTAATGAACTTTTACAAGTAGTATTTCAGTGGGTTGGTGTGATACATATGTACGGTATATACACCTAATTATATGATAAAAAGTAGCTCTTCCACTTATTTATATGATGTGTTATAAGATAAGTTTAATTCGAATTTCGGCCCACATGGGTAAGAATACAAACATATATGGACAAGGAGTGGAGTAGCCAAAAGATACAGGTAATGGACATGTTTACATACAAATATTGGATGTGATGTATATAAATACACACGAGCCTTTGGTATTACATAATCTTATTGATGTTCATATTGTATAATACAATCAATCAATCAATCAATCAATTTGTTTATTAAAGTGTCATACATCACAATTACATCATACAAGCATCATAGTTACACAGTATAAACCATATAGTTAAATAGCGGTGAACAGTTATCTAAACCGTGTTCAAAATATCCTAATACGTTATATAAAACCAATAGACCTATCAAAGATTTCAATCTAGGGAACAGATAATTTGGACAGTCCTTACCTAACAAGCTCTCTGAGATTGTTACTTACACATTACATATATTATAAAATGTATGTCTTTAAACGATTATTACAATAGTATTAGATAAAATGAATAATTTGACTGAATATATCATTTCTATCTCTACATAGCAGGGGAATTCAGGTTGCCAAGGGTTGGGGAGCCCCCTGCCAGCGAGGTCTGCCAAATTCACCCTATCTAGTAGCTAAATACAATTTAACGGAATATTATTTAAAAATACTGATTTACACCTTTATCATATTTAATATATGCATAAATATAGAAATCTAATTGTATGTGATATTCAGCCAAATATGGCTTACAAGACACTGTTCAAAAATAACCATTCACATAGGCTGCTACGTCTTCTGTACATATGATATATATGATTCGCAAGTGAAATTTGTAATTCATCGTTAGACATTAAAAAGTCAAATTGGCTATGTTATCAAAACTACTAAAATCATTTCTTATATTATTTGCGTCATTAAATAAGGATGATCTGATATCATTATGCACATTACATTCAATGTTTTACATGTATGAGTAGGTAAAAGGAAATATTTCAATATGTGTCACGGGATTGACTCCTTTTACAAAACACTTCAGTACCTTGTACGTGTATATATATTAGACCAGTTTTAAAGTGGTATACTCACTAACGAGAAGGTCACGGCCTGACTAATAATATCGTATACGTTGTGCAATATGTATACCCACGTGACCTGCATTGTGGCAGGTGCTATATATACTTCCTGAATAACTACAGTCGATAATCAATGGAGGACGTTAAATGAACGGAACTTGACGACATGAACCCACTCATATGTCCTTTACATACAAGTTTGTATGTGTGATTGGACTATGTATCTATGTATCTATGTATCTATTCCTGTACCATAGCCGGTGCACAGGTCGGTATGTATAAACAGGTCGGAAGGCGGGGTAAGTTGTATTTACTTATACACGTTAGGGTCTTGATACATGTACCTAAAATATCTAAATATAAAATTAGATTGTATTGGTGTTATGTAATGATATGATTATGATGGTTCAATGATTCAACGATAAAAACAGATGTATCCATAGTGATTCAAAGCTAAATGTTATTTTGTTGCTAAATCGAAAGTAGCAACATGCTATGCATACGTATATATAAATCGAAAGTAGATTATAACCTTAGTTTAACCCATTTTTTTGTAATGACATGATATCCAGATGCCGAGTGAAATATTTACATTTATTGATAAAAGGTTTTGTTTATTTACAAGTTGACATGGATCATTATGAAAACCAAGTCCTGAACCCAGTATCGCCCTCTTATTGACGTGTAGACCGGCGAGAGGCGACATATAACCAGCATGGAAGAGGTAAGTTAAACGGTATACATTAATGATTTAACTATTGTCTTGTAATGCATCATGACTTCCGGAATAGAGGGTTACCTATAAACAAGTCTACGAACAAGACGAATGATGCTTCCTTTTATCAACAACATTTCCGTTCTTTAATCTCTGATTGACTTTCGGTTTCTTTTAGGAAATAATGTATTTTTTTCTTATTTAATGTCTGCTCATGTTTCGGTTTTTATTTGTTTCCTCCTCACTGGAGTACCTCCTCTCATCAATCTCCGACTCTGATGTATGTTGTACTTTTAAAAAATAAATAAATAATAATAATAAACTTTATTTATTGAGGATAAAAACCTGTTTAGCAAAGCTAATCTTCCACAGGGTCCTCTGTTAGTAAAATACGTTAGTTGCACATAAACATTACAGTTATAATGTACATAAAATTATGATCAAACATATAAAGGATTGAACTTGTTTAAGGGAACATTATATTATATAACATAAATAATATTACAATTCTATAAAAATTATTACATAATGCATACATAGTATTGCTATAAAACCGCCCTAGTAAAATGAATGACACTTACAAGGTTAAATAATGTTCATCTGAAAATATCACAGACAGTATGAAATAAAATTATCACAGAAGCAAAGATATCAACATCCAAGCTTAACCAGAAGGTAATCAGTAAAAGACATTATGTCCAATATACATAAATGCTAATATAGCAAACTGATAAGATTTGACAGAATACACGCTAATATAGCGTAAACAGTATATATCACCAACCATTAAAAGATCATTTATAAAAATAAAATCAACTTTTTTTCTTAATGGTTTGAATCATGTTCTGTTTAAAACTATGTAGTGAAGAGGATAGTCTGACTTCCACAGGTAGGTTGTTCCAAATCTTACAACCGTCTATCAAAAACTGCTTGGAAAAGAAAGTAGATTTGTGTTTGGGTATCTGAATATAATTTTGTGGCCCAGATCTTGTACGTGTGTTGTTACAAAAAATGTAGAAACTTGAAATTTGTTACCCAAATAATGAGGTACAAGGTCATTTACACATTTGTACACCATGACACCTCTTTTAAAATTCAAATATTCATTGATTGGTAACCATCCTAATAATGAAAACATGTCTTTGGATGGTGTATCAAATGGGGCATCTAGAATTAGTCTAGCTGCCTGTTTTTGAGCCTTTGACAGCTTTTGCATAAGGTTAAGGGAACATCCACTCCAGACAGTACTACTATATGTAAAATGAGGAAAAATACAGGCATGGAAAAATTTGATTCTTGCTGAGAGTGGAAGGTATTGACGTATATGTCTGAGAAGGCCTAATCCACGATTTATTTTGGAAATAGTATATACAATATGATCGGACCAGGATAGGGAATTGTCAATTTTCACACCGAGAAGTTTTTCGGTAGTTATCTGTTCAATATGTTCTTGATCCAAAGTGAGGTTAAGGTTATCGATAAAACAAAATAAAAAAAAAAATTGTTTATTTTCTCTTTCTGACTTGCAATCAGCATCACAAAAATTCAAAAGAATCTACATTTTTTAGCAAGAAAATAAGTAATCCAGAAGATTGATGTCATTATATAAGTATTGTCTCTTCAAGCAAATATTTTTACATAAAAAATATATATTTTGCAGGTAAACAGAATGAAAGAAATGATCACGGGCATCTTTGAAACCAATGCTAAAGTGACACAACTCGTGCTAGAAAGGTAAGCAGTACGGACAAAATAGGAAATGTCTTGTTCAAAAAGAAAATATCTGATAGATCGGATTTATAACGACAGGAGGCACAATGGGGAAGGTATGTCACTGAAGCTTAAATGGTTTAGGAGATGTAAGGGGTAGTAATGCACAGTTCTTAGGGCATACCGGAGGTATATCAGTACCAAGGGAGTTCGTAGTGTCACAATTATTTGTGGGAAGAGCTTATCGTATATGTCTATATTTATTTCTTATCTCACAGTAGTTCAGGGGTAATTTTTACATGGTTTATCATTAGTAAGCTTTAATAATTATTACTTTTCTGCGAAATGGCAGTCGGTAGAAAAAGAACACAAACGTCCGAAACACATCAACAAAACTATTAACCAAACTCATAGTCGATTTAACGAGGGGCAAAATATTAACGAAGGAAAGGTTTACACTGTAACTCTTGAAAAATTGTAATAGAATACAACCATGTGCCCCGGAAGAGTAAGCATGCCTTGTTTCATTGACGACACCCGCCATGTAAATATTGGTCAGATCAACGTTAAAGTAAACAAACAACCACACACACACACACACACACACACAAAAGTAAGTTTATTTGAAATATCACATAGCCGGTCATTTTTGCGGGGATGATATTTTCGCTAATTCGCGGGCCATTTACATGATCGCGAAAATTTGATCCGTGAAATAATATAACACACAATAAGGCGGTCAAATACAGTTGATTAGTCGTTGTTATAACTGTGAAAAGTTAAAGCAACACGGAATGTCGGGAAGGTCTGTTGCTGATTGGCAATATCCGCTAAATAAAGATATTATCACATCTCTAGATCGCGAAATTTTAATCCTTATAATTTTAATTTCTTCATTTTGAGTGAAAATTTACATCCGCGAAAATAACCGACGATACGGCATAGTCCATATACACCATATAAACACATTTCAAGACAAACGCTATGTAAGTTATTCTACATGTTTTTCAGGGAAGCCGATCATAAAGCAGATGAAGAACAACGTCGTCGAATTAATGGTATACTTTTATAACTATACAGAACTAGTTTAATTTTACTTTTAAGTTCATAAATTAAAGGCGTTTTACGCACATGACCCTTCTGCTTCTGCATTAGTTTAGCCATTTTGGATTCCCACCTGTTGGCCCCTAGCATCACTGAAGAGTCCTAGGAGGACGAAACAGCTGTACAGTGCAGATTTGTTCATATTTACGCCATACTGTATCTTTTACTAAATTTAAAAGGTACAGCATATGCGTGTGTTACGTCATCTTCACTATTCTGTTAACATTTGATAGAGAGGTACTATATTGATTCAGCGTTGAAATGAATGCAGATTATAACTCAATTATTATGTCTTCATTATGAAGGAAACTTAAACGTAAATTTGTCTCCAGTGTTCTATATAATATTCATTGGCGTACGAACCAACGTGTTTGGAAACATCAAATAAATTCAAATAAATTCTCTTCGCCAGAAAATATTTTCCTAAAAAATAATGCCGATGTTAAGTATCATGCACGATATGATAAAGTTTGCGTTGATAGCTTTCAATATTCAGTAACTTGTCTTTCGTGCAGATTTAGAAGATTCCTTCCAGCGACTGGAGAAACGCATGCAAGAAGGAGAGGACGAATTTCAGGAATTGGAGAATATGGTTCGTGATCTTGTTCCTCGAATAGAACGGGCAGCTTCTTTCGTGAGGAATTACTCACGTCATCTAAACAAAGAACAGAACCGAGGCATTCCGGAAAATCTCGATCCTACAAGACGTCATAGAATTCGAACAAGATCCGGAAGTCGACAACATAATGACGGGGAGTCCGAACGTCTTTCTGGACAAGGACGGAGAAACACACAAACACCAGCTAGTACTCCTGATTACAATCGCGAAAATGATATATCATTGGTAACCACGTCTTCACAAAGTGACACAGAAAAGCACAAAAGTAAGAAAAAAGTGAGATTTGCTGACGATTTGGAAGTTCCTCAGAGCATGGACAGTGTCGACTCTGGGGAAGTTTCAATGAGAATGAAATCTGGATCTCATGAAGGAAAAACAAAGGAAGAGTCAATGAGTCAAAGTTATAACAACGGTTACAGCAGTGGTAAGTCCCATAAAGACAAAGTGCATGTTAGTGAAACCAGATTTAAACGAAAACTGACAAACAAAGATGTCGACAACAGACTTCATTATGTCAGGAAAGTTGGTATGAGAAAAAAGGAGAACAAATACTCTGTTAAAGGGAGTAAAGAAGAAAAGAGCTCAGTTGAGGATCACCAAGATGATACTGCTAGTAATATATCCGGCATGCTGAAAGATAAAGATGTGTTGGGATATGTGAGAGAAGAAATAACACGTCAGTCTGAAACTCTTATGAAGGGTATGGCAGGACACGATGGTCTAGACATGTCCCTATTCAGGTAACAAGATTTCACACTTTATTTGCCAATTTGATAGAGTAAACATCACAAAATGTTTTTCCTTATTGCTGGTGTCATATATTAAACATATGTGGTAAATGATAAGACAGTTTTACAACATATATTTATGATAAATACCGTGCTCTAATTTTATCAAATTATTTTTTATTATTATTTTTTTTCCAAAATATTTTCCGCCTGATAGTACTGGTCTGGAGGAAACTCTGAAACTGGTAAACGAAGACACAGCTCTTTTCCATCAAATTGCACAACAGCAGGAGCACGTGTGTATGTATGCTATTTTGCTTTGCTGTACTATCTTTATCATTATATAGGTACTCTTATTATTCAATAATTTTATCAACGTCACTATTTCACCTACTTTTTTAACACACACCAGGATTTATTCAATGTTGAAATGAAACATTTAATTATTAACTGGTTTAAATTAACGAGATAGATATTTATTGCATTTTTACCAGTGAAATATCGAAACTTGTTCATTCTATAAAAGTGATATTTTTCACTAATGAGAAATATGATATTTTTTACTAAATTTCATATTATTTCTGATTCAACCGATCAAAACACTGCTTACAAAAGACAATAGGGAAAACTGAAAGCTACCCGGTATATTTTTTTAAATCACTATTGATACACCATCAATGAATTCTTCAGATTTTCAAGTTGTCGTACATGACAAGATCACGTTTAACATATATATCCTGCCAAGCTTTGTTATTCAAACCTGCTCATTTCGATTTCCCAACAAGGGTGGGTTGACATTTTCTATTTAAAAAGTATTGCTGAATGAATTCAACTGTGTATGAATAGTGGAAAATGTGTTATTACATATATAGTAGCACCTAGTATTAAATTTGTAACATGTACAGTAAGTGAAAAATACACACTACAAAATACAGTTTTTGTTTTTCCTAACAAGATTGCATTAACGTTGCTAGTGACAAATATCGAATTAATACAAATAGGTTAACCCCTAAATGATACGAATTATTGAAAGTGTGTCTATTATACTGTTATACTGTTATAAGTTTGATATTTCATTGCATTGTGATTTTGTTACAGCATTAGAGACCATGATGAAAGACAACAGGGAACTATCGGCATACATTGAGGACATATCCACGAAGGCAGACATAGAAAAGGCAAAAGGTAACAGGAATATAACATACATAATTGTACCAGTAATTAGTATACAGTTAATTTATACCCTTTAGGGCAATAGTCAATACTGTTTTCCCCGGATGAAAACTAATTGTAGCTTTTCACTGTGAGGGCATGAATGAACTGTTTTGTTACCTTTGATTCAAATGCATTAATTTGTGCACCGCGTTCATCACTCATTTCTGAGTCATCGTGAATCATTTTGCGCCTTAATAATTCGTTAATTTAACATGTACTTAGTACTACATGAAAATCTCGAGACAGCTGTCTTTACTTCGCTCGGGCACAATTGTTTGTAAGGAAGCCTGTATTAGTTTATGACGTAACCGGGAAAATAGTTTAACTAATTCATGGCTGTATATGAAATGAATGGGAATAACCATGAAACGTATTGATTATATTTTTAAATAGAGAGCCAGGTAAAAGTAAATTTTGAAGTACGTTTTTGATCGGTTTCTCTTTTGACTTTTAATGACGTGTACCATAATATACAATTATTGACCTTTTTTTTTACTTAGTTTTAGATAAATATGTAGATTTACATGTATTTAGTATCGAATGTGCTATTTTCCGAGGCCGAATGCTTGGAATATATCACCTTCGAGGGTCAATAAATCCGCATATTCACTTGGAAACGGATAAATTATTGAATCAAATATATATACTATGTGTACAATCATACTTTATATATTTCACTTTGAACCGGGTAAGTTAACACTAGTTTCTGTCATTTTCACTCCAACATGGTAATAGCAATCCGGGTTTCCGATTAGTCAAACATTTCAGCACAGATTACTCGATTGTATTAAAGTAATGTATTTACCTCTGATGCGATGGACGGGGTCTAGGATTTTATATGCAACTCCCATGCACGGATTCGATTTATTTTGGTCTAACCTCGCAATATGATACAACTTATGAGAGGTATTTTGACCAGTCGGCGTGTAGGAAAAAGGATAGTCATGCATGGAATGTGTTTGAAATTATTTCAACTAAAATATCGCACTTACAATGTATCCCATCAAACATTATTTTATTGTGGCTGCCTTTGAATGCATTATTTATCGTCTTGGCTATCACAACAGATACTTCAAGGAATATATCAGACACAATATGAAGTGAACTATAAGTGTACTTAATAATGTGCTGAATACAATAAAGTAATTTGCTAGTTCAGATTTTATAAACAGTCAAATTTGTTGTGTAGGGGCAGCAGCCAAAATACCACGGGGAGTCGGACCTGACACGGTCCTGTGTCTAGATACCTCGGGGAGTATGGCAGGTACAGCGTTCCATGAGATGATTTCTCTGGCCATTGAGTTTGTTAATGGTAAGTATAGAATTAAGTAAAAAACATGTTTATCTAAACAAACATGTTTATCAGTTGAAAATTTCCACTGTTTAAGGTATGATTGAGAAGGAAAAACCTAAAAGTTAAAAAAAAAAAAATGAATGAATGACAAAAATATTACATTTAAAAATAAAATGTGAGCAAATCAAAGGCAATGTGAGTTGGAGAATTATTTTAATGAATCAACTTTGCGAATTTCTGATAAATAAAAGTATATATGGAAATATATATAAGTATTTTTTAAATGTCATTATGATCTAATCGTGCTGTATATAATTTCCTTGTGTGATATGAAGGTCAATGTTTTGAGTATACTATTGATTCACATTGTTGTTTGTCAAAATTTAAGTTTCTGGCAACGAGGAGTTAACACTATTTAAGCAGAAGACGCTTACTCATCTCGATCACCTGGTCTTCAAGTACATGTTTGTATATCTCCGTGATACTCTCGCATTTGTTCATACATTGCCCCTAATTTCATCGATTTTGATATCGTTTTTTAACGCTTCGGTGTTCGCTGATTTTTTAAGGGGCAAAGCTGATCATAATGATCCATTCAAATTGTTTATGATATATGATGTCATATTGTAAATTTATTATATTATTTAATGATAAAAAATTCATAAACATATTTAAGGATAGATACTAAAGTGTCATTATTTAATATACAACAGCGTAATACAAGATGTACATACAATAGTAACAGTTTAATACATAGTATAATACCAGCGTAAGATATATGATTCCAGGACAATACCAAGATAATACCAGCGTACTATATAGGCCGATACCCGAGTAACCCAAAGTATGTATAGGCCGATACCCGAGTAACCCAAAATATGATACCAGTGTAACACACAAGATACATGTAATACCAATGTAATACCAAGATAATTAAAAAAGGAACAGACAAGATGATACCCGCGTACCATATAAGCCGATACTGTAGTAACCCATAGTATGATACCAGTGTAACAGACAGAATGATACCAGTGAAATACACGGGATAAAACATAGCATAGTACAAACGTATGCTATCGGGAAATACAAGTGTAACACGAAGTAAAATACAAATGTAATAAAGTAAGATATTACCAGTATAACACATACGATAATACCAGTGTAACACATGATATAATACCAGTTTAACACATAAGATAATACCAGTATAACACATAAGATAATACCAGTATAACACATAAGATAACACCAGTATAACACATAAGATAACACCAGTATAACACATAAGATAACACCAGTATAACATAATACCAGTGTAACACATAAAATAATACCAGTATAACACATGAGATAATACCAGTGTAACACATAAGATAATACCAGTGTAACACATAAGATAATACCAGTGTAACACATATGAAAATACCAGTGTAACACATAAGATAACACCAGTATAACACATAAGATAACACCAGTATAACATAATACCAGTGTAACACATAAAATAATACCAGTATAACACATGAGATAATATCAGTATAACACATGAGATAATACCAGTGTAACACATGAGATAATACCAGTATAACACATGAGATAATACCAGTATAACACATGAGATAATACCAGTATAACACATGAGATAATACCAGTATAACACATGAAATAATACCAGTATAACACATGAGATAATACCAGTATAACACATGAGATAATACCAGTGTAACACATGAGATAATACCAGTATAACACATAAGATAATACCAGTATAACACATAAGATAACACCAGTATAACACATAAGATAATACCAGTATAACATAATACCAGTGTAACACATAAAATAATACCAGTATAACACATGAGATAATACCAGTATAACATAATACCAGTGTAACACATAAAATAATACCAGTGTAACACATGAGATAATACCAGTGTAACACATAATAAAATACCAATGTAACACATAAGATAATACCAATGTAACACATAAGATAATACCAGTGAAACACATGATATAATACCAGTGTAACACATGAGATAATACCAGTATAACACATGATATAATACCAGTATAACACATAAGATAATACCAGTATAACACATGAGATAATACCAGTGTAACACATGATATAATACCAGTGTAACACATGAGATAATACCAGTGTAATACATGATATCATACCAGTGTAACACATGAGATAATACCAGTGTAACACATGATATAATACCAGTGTAACACATGATATAATAGCAGTGTAACACATGAGATAATACCAGTGTAACACATGATATAATACCAGTATAACACATGAGATAATACCAGTGTAACACATGATATAATACCAGTGTAACACATGAGATAATACCAGTGTAACACATGAGATAATACCAGTGTAACACATGATATAATACCAGTGTAACACATGAGATAATACCAGTATAACACATGATATAATACCAGTGTTACACATAAGATAATACCAGTGTAACACACAAGATTATACCAGTATAACACATCAGATACTACCAGTGTAACACATCAGATAATACCAGTGTAACACATCAGAAAATACCAGTGTAACACACAAGATTATACCAGTATAACACATAAGATAACACCAGTGTAACACATGAGATAATACCAGTGTAACACATGAGATAATACCAGTGTAACACATCAGATAATACCAGTGTAACACACAAGATTATACCAGTATAACACATAAGATAATACCAGTATAACACATGATATAATACCAGTGTAACACATAAGATAATACCAGTGTAACACATGAGATAATACCAGTGTAACAAATCAGATAATACCAGTGTAACACATAAGATAATACCAGTGTGACACATGAGATAATACAAGTGTAACAAATCAGATAATACCAGTATAACACATAAGATAATACCAGTATAACACATAAGATAATACCAGTGTAACACATGATATAATACCAGTGTAACACATGAGATTATACCAGTGTAACACATAAGATAACACCAGTGTAACACATAAGATAATACCAGTGTAACACATGATATAATACCAGTGTAACACATGCGATAATACCAGTGTAACAAATCAGATAATACCAGTATAACACATAAGATAATACCAGTATAACACATAAGATAATACCAGTGTAACGCATGATATAATACCAGTATAACACATAAGATAATACCAGTGTAACACATGATATAATACCAGTGTAACACATGATATTATACCAGTGTAACACATAAGATAACACCAGTGTAACAAATCAGATAATACCAGTATAACACATAAGATAATACCAGTGTAACACATGATATAATACCAGTGTAACACATAAGATAATACCAGTGTAACACATGAGATAATACCAGTGTAACACATGATATAATACCAGTGTAACACATGAGATAATACCAGTGTAACACATGAGATAATACCAGTGTAACACATGATATAATACCAGTGTAACACATGAGATAATACCAGTGTAACACATGAGATAATACCAGTGTAACACATGATATAATACCAGTGTAACACATGAGATAATACCAGTGTAACACATGAGATAATACCAGTATAACACATGATATAATACTACTGTAACACATAAGATAATACCAGTGTAACACATGATATAATACTACTGTAACACATAAGATAATACCAGTGTAACACATAAGATAATACCAGTGTAACACATGAGATAATACCAGTATAACACATGAGATAATACCAGTGTAACACATGAGATAATACCAGTGTAACACATCAGATAATACAAGTGTAACACATGAGATAATACCAGTGTAACACATGAGATAATACCAGTGTAACACATGATATAATACCAGTGTAACACATGAGATAATACCAGTGTTACACATGAGATAATACCAGTATAATACATGAGATAATACCAGTGTAACACATGAGATAATACCAGTGTAACACATGATATAATACCAGTGTAACACATGAGATAATACCAGTATAACGCATGAGATAATACCAGTGTAACACATGAGATAATACCAGTGTAACACATAAGATAATACCAGTGTAATACATAAGATAATACCAGTGTAACACATGAGATAACACCAGTATAACACATGAGATAATACCAGTGTAACACATGAGATAACACCAGTATAACACATAAGATAATACCAGTGTAACACATGAGATAATACCAGTGTAACACATAAGATAATACCAGTGTAACACATGAGATAATACCAGTGTAACACATAAGATAATACCAGTGTAACACATGAGATAATACCAGTGTAACACATGAGATAATACCAGTGTAACACATAAGATAATACCAGTGTAACACATGAGATAATACCAGTGTAACACATGAGATAATACCAGTGTAACACATAAGATAACACCAGTGTAACACATGAGATAATACCAGTGTAACACATGAGATATACCAGTGTAACACATGAGATAATACCAGTGTAACACATAAGATAATACCAATGTAACACCTGATAAAATACCAGTGTAATACATAAGATAATACTAGTGTAACGCATGAGATTATACCAGTGTAACACATAAGATAATACCAGTGTAACACATGAGATAATACCAGTGTAACACATGAGATAATACCAGTGGAACACATAAGATAATACCAGTGTAACACATAAGATAATACCAGTGTAACACATGAGATATTACCAGTGTAACACATGAGATAATACCAGTGTAACACATGAGATAATACCAGTGTAACACATGATATAATACCAGTATAACACATGAGATAATACCAGTGTAACACATAAGATAATACCAGTGTAACACATGATATAATACCAGTGTAACACATGAGATAATACCAGTGTAACACATGAGATAATACCAGTGTAACACATGATATAATACCAGTGTAACACATAAGATAATACCAGTGTAACACATGAGATAATACCAGTGTAACACATGATATAATACCAGTGTAACACATGAGATAATACCAGTATAACGCATGAGATAATACCAGTGTAACACATAAGATAATACCAGTGTAACACATAAGATAATACCAGTGTAATACATAAGATAATACCAGTGTAATACATAAGATAATACCAGTGTAATACATAAGATAATACCAGTGTAACACATGAGATAATACCAGTGTAACACATAAGATAATACCAGTGTAATACATAAGATAATACCAGTATAACACATAAGATACTACTAGTGTAACACATAAGATAACACCACTGTAACACATAAGATAATACCAGTGTAACACATAAGATAATACCAGAGTAACACATAAAATAATATCAGTGTAACACATAAGACAATACCAGTGTAACACATAAGATAATACCAGTGTAACACATAAGAAGATGCCAGTATAACACATGATATAATACCAGTGTAAAACATAAGATAATACCAGTATAACACATCAGATAATACCAGTGTAACACATAAGAAAATACCAGTGTAACGCATAAGATAACACCAGTATAACACATAAGATAATACCAGTGAAACACATAAGAAAATACCAGTGTAACACATAAAATAATACCATTGTAACACATACGATAATACCAATGAAACACATAAGAAACTACCAGTGTAACACATAAGTTAATACCAGTGTAACACATAAGATAATACCAGTGTAACACATGATATAATACAAGTATAACATATAAGATAATACCAGTGTAACACATAAGATAATACCAGTGTAACACATAATAAAATACCAGTGTAACACATATGACAATACCAGTGTAACACATATGAAAATACCAATGTAACACATAAGATAATACCAGTGTAACACATAAGAAAATACCAGTGTAACACATAAGATAATACCAGTGTAACACATATGACAATACCAGTGTAACACATAAGAAAATATCAGTGTAACACATAAGATAATACCAGTGTAACACATATGACAATACCAGTGTAACACATAAGAAAATACCAGTGTAACACATAAGATAATACCAGTGTAACACATAAGATAATACCAGTGTAACACATATGAAAATACCAGTGTAACACATAAGATAATACCAGTGTAACACATATGAAAATACCAGTATAACACATAAGATAACACCAGTATAACACATAAGATAATACCAGTGTAACACATGAGATAATACCAGTGTAACGCATAAGATAATACCAGTGTAACACATGAGATAATACCAGTGTAACGCATAAGATAATACCAGTGTAACACATAAGATAACACCAGTATAACACATAAGATAATACCAGTGTAACACATGAGAAAATACCAGTGTAACACATAAGATAATACCAGTGTAACACATAAGATAATACCAGTGTAACACATGAGAAAATACCAGTGTAACACATGAGAAAATACCAGTGTAACACATGAGATAATACAAGTGTAACACATTATATAATACCAGTGTAACACATGAGATAATACTAGTGTAACACATAAGATAATACCAGTATAACACATGAGATAATACCAGTGTAACACATAAGATAATACCAGTGTAACACATGAGATAATACTAGTGTAACACATAAGATAATACCAGTAAAACACATAATATAATACCAGTGTCACACCTGAGATAATACCAGTGTAACACATAAGAAAAAACCAGTGTAACAAATGAGATAATACCAGTGTAATATTCAACAAATACAATAATACAATGATTTAACACTTTAACTTAGTGTTTTCCGTCAATTCTCTGTTTAATAGGGATTCAGGAAGTGTCCAAAGTCCTCGGTATAGAGGAGAATATAGGGGTGGCCACTTTCGGGAAACAGACTGGTGTCCCTCTCCATGTTACCAACCAATACGACAAAGTGAAGGAGGTGTTACGTAAGTAATCTTATTACAGAATGTACCTTATTGTGCTAATACGTGATCACCATCAACTGAACACACATTGGAAAAATAGTTACTATATTAAATGTTCCTCGTTTCCTAATGTATACAAGTTATGCAACACTTTTCATGTTTCGACCTTTAACATGGACTAGGTTGAATACAAAGTAAACCAAACATAATTGTAGCCGATTATTATAATGTTATTGTATGGCTGAAGTGTTTTCGCTCTGACTTTCCATTGATAGTGTCATTAAAGCCAGAAGGACCAAGTCCAATCTTTGGGGGCATACACATGGCAATAGCCGCCTGCGATGGAAATGGTAAGTGTCGGTCTGCGAATGAAGTCATTGTTTGAACGATAATTTGTAAGATTGTAGATAATTACAGGCCCCGGTTTCATCAACGTTCCTTAACTTATGGAAATTCCTTAACTTAAAAATCTCCATAGGAAAGCATTACAGAATTTAAGGAGAAAATCCTTAGTTAAGGAGCTTTCCTTAAATTCTGTAATGCTTTCCTGTGGAGATTTTTAAGTTAAGGAATTTACTTAAGTAAAGGAACGTTGATGAAACCGGGGCCTGTCTCATTCAGTTCAGTTGTCTGCGTTTCATTTGTTTTTGAAAATGATAAATCAATATACAACATGGATAAAACGCCCTATATAATTTGTAAAATAAACTTAAAGCACTTTTCAATATATATTTATAGTATTGATAATTTATACACAAAAATGCTTACAATAAGACTTTAAGCAAGGCACGGTGGTCTAGTGGTAGGACGTTGGGATCGTGATCGAAAGGTTGCGAGTTCGAGTCCCGGTCACGGCACTTGTGTTGTATCATTGAGCAGGATACTTTACTTGGCCTGTCCCAGTCTACTCAGCTGTAAATGAGTACTTGGTTGTGCAGTGCTAGATTTGTGAACCGCTTTAAGGCGGCCTTCAGGTTGTGATAAGTCGGTGTATAAGAACCTCGAATTATTATTAATAATAGATATTATTAAGAATTCTATAAGGTATCCCAAAAAAAGTGTTGATGTGTGCATACACACATCGCTGCAAAGAGCTTTAAAAGGCAGATGTGAGAATTTTTGGGTCTTTAAATCTTTCTTCAATTTGGCCTGGGTATTTTTTTTTTTTTTTTTTTATATTTGCTAATTGTAAGTTAGTCCATAATGTGGCCGAAACTCTCCAAATGTGCCTGTTTTCAAAGACACACAATATTGACTCCCGAACGTAGCTGTGATCTTGACGGCTTTTACGTGATTTCTAAAATACTGGGGAGCTGTTCCATTGAGTGTTTCGTATGTGTACACCAAAATATTGTGCTGCGACCCGTAACCTATTGGTAACCAGAACCACGAATTATCATAAATATATAGTTTCTGTAGCCAACCGAGTTCCTTGGATGTGGATGAAGCAGTATCCCCACATGTAGTATCTCAGTTTTAGTGGAGTATGATTGCCCGACAACAATTTCCTATTTTATTGTATAACAGGAAGACGTGTCACGATGAGAGGAATCCCTGTTGGTAGCAGGATCATACTGATATCTGATGGTAAGGGAACACCGGATCAATGGCATCTACTGGGCGACACTGTCGACCCTAACAACGGAAAGGCCAGGCTAATGGTGAGTTGGGACAAGATGTTAACGTATGTAAATACAGGTCTCTGTAGTATTTGTTTCTGAAAATTCATCACCGTGGTAATGAAATTGTATTGCAAATATGACAAACATGATACGACTTAGATAAATAACCATGTAGTTTATCATATCAATAAGTTTATTTGGAACTGCCAATACACTAGATATGAAATAACAAGAAAACTACACGTACATGCATCAACCTAAGAAACAATACCATACCAATTTAGCTGTTTTTCCCATTTGTAGGTGGTTAGCAATGCGGTTGCCGCAGGTCATCTAGTGAAGTCATTTAATCATACTGTGTATTCAGTCCCAGTAGGAGATTACACGGAGGTGAGTATAAACAAAACGACACACGTGTTCTGCATTCTTTCGGTTTATCTTACATAAAACAAAATGAAACCACTATGACAAAGGTAGGTTCAAAAGTGAACCATAACTTTAACTTATCCTTTATTTATGAACTGAAACTGAAGCGATAAAGCTTAACCCTCATTTGGCATTTTTCTTAATACAGGTTTTGAGGTTTTGTAATTTCCTTTGTTCATGCATGAATACCATACAAAGCATTATATTAGATTTTATTTAACGAAAATGACCAAGACAATCAATTAGGTTGTGTACACATTTTGCTCACGTATTTCTGTGACGTCAACACCAAATTCTTTTATGTGTAGTTCTTTCGACAATTAAAAATTTAACTTTAAGTTTGCGTTTTGATTTTAATAAAAAAACAAATTTCCATTCAAACAAACAATATGTTCACTTGTTAAGCAAAATATCAAGACTCCAGGCTTTTTGGTGCTGAGAACAATTACCGGTTGTCTATTTTTGTTTGTATCCAACGTTTTATTAACTATGAAATGATATTCAATTTAGTATTGTACAAGTTAAAGCTTTCAAAATAATGTTTTCATTCATATCCATTTTTTCAAACAAATTTTATCAATTGTGTTACACATACGTACTTGCAACTGACTCTTCCATATTAAGCTTTATTTTCAGCTCAAATTTTAAATAAAAAAAATTTAACAGCGCTATGTTTTTATCAATATGATAGATCATGTCTCACACAATGGTGAAATAATTAATATAAACTGTGTCTTTTAAAGTTAAATTTTTGTATAACGAGCGCCTTTTACACAGATTTAAAAGTCAGTCAATGAAGTCGCACTCGTCGTTAAATGATTTCTGAAACTCTACTCTTCCAGGTTTGACGTTTGCTCTACTTTTTGTATGATGTAGTTTAATTCATTGTTTCGTCATACTGCATCTATTACTAAATTAAAAAAGTGCAGCATATGTGTGTGTTACGTCATCTTTAATGATAGGGGGTGGCAGACTCTGCTGAGGGATCCTTTAGTCCCCAAGGTTTGCTGGAGCCTCCATAGCCACATTTATTCTCATTTGAGTAGTGGCAAGGTACATAATAAACAGTAGTAGTACTCGTTTTGAAATTATACAGAACTAGTTTAATTTTACGTGTAAGGCATAAATGAAAGGTGTTTTACGCACCTGACCTTCTGCTTCTACATTAGTTTAGATTTGTTTTGGCCCCTAGCATCCCTGAAGAGTCTAATGAGGACGAAACAGCTGAACGATGCATTATTATTAAACTTAAAAGGTGCAGCGTATGTGTGTGTTACGTCATCTTTATATATATTAGGTTATAAACATTTCCTTTCCCGTTGTTCCTGTAGATCTGAACGTATACCCATAAGGTAAAAGATGTTGTTTGTATGTTAATAGGGACATATAGAACGCGTTGCGAGAATATCTGGAGGGCAAATCATACACAGACATGAAATTGGCCGACTTATACAATTCGCACAGCATCAGGTAGGTCATGGGAATTGTACACGTCTTTGATTGGATCATTGTCGTTCATGAATGATGCAATAAAAATGTCTTACTTTACGTTGTATGTCTTATTTCATAAGTTTCTGTCTTATTATATTGTAAGTTCCAACCTGCTTATACATTTGACATTTACTACATGTAAGATATATCTAACGTACAAACTTATATATGATGTTTGAATGTATATGTACAAAAAACAAAATATATACAAAACTACATGTAATATCTATCTAACGTATAAACTTAGATATAAAGTTTGAATGTATATGTTTATCTGGACTGGATCCATGGTAACAAAACTACATGTAATATCTATCTAACGTACAACCTAAGATATAAAGTTTGAATGTATATGTTTATCTGGACTGGATCCATGGTTACAAAACTACATGTAATATCTATCTAACGTACAACCTAAGATATAAAGTTTGAATGTATATGTTTATCTGGACTGGATCCATGGTTACTAAACTACATATAATATCTATCTAATGACAACCTAAGATATAAAGTTGGAATGTTTATGTTTATCTGGACTGGATCAATGGTTACAAAACAAGATGTAATATCTATCTAACGTACAAACTGAGATATAAAGTTGGAATGTATATGTTTATCGGGACTGGATCCATGGTTACAGTTTGAATGTATATGTTTATCGGGACTGGATCCATGGTTACAGTTTGAATGTATATGTTTATCGGGACTGGATCCATGGTTACAGTTTGAATGTATATGTTTATCGGGACTGGATCCATGGTTACAGTTTGAATGTATATGTTTATCGGGACTGGATCCATGGTTACAGTTTGAATGTATATGTTTATCGGGACTGGATCCATGGTTACAGTTTGAATGTATATGTTTATCGGGACTGGATCCATGGTTACAGTTTGAATGTATATGTTTATCGGGACTGGATCCATGGTTACAGTTTGAATGTATATGTTTATCGGGACTGGATCCATGGTTACAAAGTGTACGTCCACGACCAGATATCTCATTGGGATGGGCGTACGTCTGTAGTTTGTAAGATCAAAGGTTCGAATCCCGGTCTGGTCGTACATTTTGTATTCCATTTTTATTGATATATGAATGTTTGGTATATATATTGTACATGTCATGGAAGAATTTTTTACAGCAACAGCCTAAGCTAATCTGATTCCGTTATCTCGAAAAATATATGGTAAACGTTTTATGTATTCTTAAATGGTGATTGTCTAGATCATGTGACTATTTATTGCTATAGAGCGCAGCCGCAAACTTTGTGTACGAGTGTAGGGATCTCGGAGAGGATGTCGATCGCGAGCCGTTCCTCAGGGCCATGATCGGTATCGACTCGACGTCACCTGGGGAGGATAACTTCGCTTTTAGCAAAGTAATTGTTTATTTATCACGTTGGAATCATTGTTCAGGCCATTTGTATAATAACTTTCTAATAGTCATAGGAATGTACGTGCAATAGACAATAATGTATCCTCTGGTCAAAAGATGTATAACATACTGGTCAAAGCAACAAATATATGACGTAGTACAAGATTTGAAATTATACGGAACTAATTTTATTTTACTTCTAATTCATAAATTAAAGTGGTTTTACGCACCTAACCCTTCTGCTTCTACATTAGTTTAGTAATTTTTGGTTCCCACCTTTTGGCCCCTAGCATCAATGAAGCGTCCCAGGAGTACGAAACAGCTGTATGGTGCAGTTTATATCATTTCTTTCGGCATACTGTATCTATTACTAAATTTTAAAGGTGCAGCACATGTGTGCGTTATCAAATATGTATATATATTTATGAAAAATACCGGATGAATGTACCACACAATATGTCCAGACATGCTGTCTGTTTTATTTGTCATGGTCATAATTTTATCAGAAATATTCTTTTCATTTCTTGCTAATAAAACTCGCTTTTTTAATTACGTCTATAGATTCGCGTTGCATTTTCGTTGTCTCCCCTACTGTTATTTGTTGACAAAGCCTAGATTTACAAATCGGATGTTGTCGAAGCAGCATAAATCGCCCCTCCTTCTGAACACCTAGTCATGCTCTCTAGTTGCTGTTTCTCCATTTATTGTAATTGTTTTCAAAATTTTTATTGTGACAGAGTTCCATCGATTCTGAAGTTCATGTCTTAACTCGGAGAAACTATATCGGCCTTTGTTTCTAATGTATCAGATGGACATGCTCACTCTAGCATTGAAGTTTATCAAGCGTCCGGTCGAGCTAAAGAGCCTTACAGGCGACAAGGGTGACGTCATGGAAGAGGTTAACACGTATATGCCGTCCATTGGAACACGTGTTCGACGCGGTCCAAAGTGGCACTGGGGCAACCAGGATCTAGGGGGACCTGGCACTGTCGTTGGACATGACTCCCAACGTAAGTTCGAGGTAGATTTGTAGTGCTAGAACATGATTTTCCTTTTAACAATCTAACATTTGATCACAGATCGGTTGAAAATCATGGGAGATGAAAAAATAAATAATTTGACTTTTACGTCGTGTACATTGTCAACAACAAACAACATAAGCTCTGTAGAGCCTTTATTCGACACCATGAAAGAAAAAAAAATTCAGAGAATACCAAAGCGTCAACAAAACCATAATCGATTAAACTAGGGGCAAAATAGGAACAAAGGAAAGATTAACATGGAGACTCTCGTAAAAGCACAAGAGAAGAAACAATGATTCTTGTCCGAAAAAAAAACAACAACAGGAAACCAAGGAAACTCCATCGTTTTTATCAGACGTCACTCTCTGTTTCCGCCACTGGTTGGACTCGAGCTGAAATTCTTGTGAGAATGAAAAGTCTGTGGCTCAAGCTTGCCTATATACAGTATAGATACCGAGGCACACAAAACTTACCATGATAGCATACGTGACAACATGACGTGGATAACAACATGACAAGGATAACAACACGACATGGATGACAGCACGACATGGATAACAACATGACAAGGATAACAACACGACATGGATAACAACACGACATGGATAACAACACGACATGGATAACAACATGATAGGGATAACAACATGACATGGATAACAACATGACATGGATAACAACATGACATAGATAACAACATGACATAGATAACAACATGACATGGCTAACAACATGACATAGATAACAACATGATATAGATAACAACATGACATAGATAACAACATGACATGGATAACAACATGACATGGATAACAACATGACATGGATAACAACATGCAAGTAAAGCAAAATGAGAAACAGCAAGCAGATACTACATACATTTTTAGCTAAAATTAAATGCTAGATAAGAAAACTTAACAGCAGCACATATATAAGTTATCACAGACAGAAGTATTTGAACCCAAATTTATGAAAAGGAGTTATGGCATGTTGTTTTTTTTTTGTTTTTTTGCGGAAGGTTCCATTGGATTTGGCATTCGATCTGTATTATTCAAAATTGTTATGCATAGAATATTGCAAATGGAAATATAAACCCTTCATGCTTAACCCTTGTCATGATGCATTGTTTGATATTACCTGAGCACTCCGTACTGAATTGTTTGAAAAAAATGTAATTGATCTTAAACATTCTAAATATGTTATTTATGTCTTGGAAACCATCTTCATATTATTTGATTTTAAAATGGCGATCATCCTGATGTGATGTATAGGCAGTATCGTGACGAAGATGAGATAACTGACTGTAATAAACAAGCGTTTCTACCTTAAACTTTGGCAATTTTGATGAGTTAGGAAGAGTGTTAGTTGTTATATTCACGTGTTCGTTTTTGTTGACAGAAATGGTGTGGGTGGAGTGGGACTTTGGCGGTAACAGAAACGTATACCACTACATACCAGGGGTGCATGACATCACAGTGGTCGAGGAGGAGAGGATTCTAAACGCTGGCGAGGATATAGGTGTTGGTTGCAAAGTCAAACGAGGTAATGTGTTATACCGTATTCTACCATCTGTTATACATTATCTTGGAAATATATTATTAAAGGCCCAATATACGTAACTTCAGTAAATTTTTCGTGATTCTAAAAAAATCTGGAAAAAATCCAGTTGATAACCATGCAAAAATTAGCCTAAAACGAAGTAAACCTGAGCGGTAACTAACAAGAAACTCTTGGCAGAAAAATCCAAAGAATTGAAAATAATTCAGGTGGGGCCCACTTCAACAGCAAACCGAAGTCAGATGACAGTTCAAAATGGACGCGTGTTTACAAATACCGAGTTTCAACTGCTGCCGTACCGGTTACCGCGTAGGAATTCATCTTGAACATTGCTGATATCAGTTAATCTTAACTAAATCTCTGAATATAAAAAGTTATTAGGCTTAATTTTCGCTCCAAGTTTTACCGAAAGTTATGTATATTGGGCCTTTCAAATGTTGATTTTAAATATTTTATAGACTTTAATTATTTTACAACAATTATGAAACAAACTACACAACTTATATTAATCACTCTTGTTGGCCCGGATGTTAGCGCGCGAGGGGTCTTATTGTGGGAGGAAACCGGAGTACCCGGAGAAAATCACGTGGTCGGGCAGGTGACCCCTATAATTTGCACCACCCGACCACCCATGTTGCTTTTCGATCTTATCATTCCATACAGTATAGATTCAGCATTAGTTCAAAGTATTTGTGTTCTTAACTTCAAGATAAATACAACGAAAATTTATATTTCCTTACTTACAATAACACGTATCTCTTTCATCATGCGTAAGTGTCAATTATCATTAAAAAACTTAAAGTTGATTACATTTTTTTCATCAATCACAGTGGAATTGACGTAAAAACCTTCCAAATCGGGTGGGGGGACTCTTTTTGATAAAAGATTAATTATCAATACAAAACATATCGTGTGTTGGATTATCAGGAAATGAAAAAAGATTCAGAGAATACCAAAGCCTCAACAAAACCATAATCTGCCCTCAAATTCGATTAAACTAGAGACAAAAAGGGAACAAAAGAAAGATTTACACGGAGACTTTCGTAAAAAGCACAAGAGAATAAGACCAGGTGTTCCAGAATTGTAAGCGTATTCTGCTTCATCGACGACACTCGCTATTTAAATCTTTGTCACATCCAAGTAAACACCAAGTTTTCACATGAAATACAAAATACACTACACTAAATTGTTATGTTTTGGGCCAAAAACATAGAAATCACAAGCAGAATCCAAATTGAAAATAGATTAAATTGGGGGCAAAAAATAATAAAGCAAATATTAACATTGAGAAGCTTGAAAAAGTACAAGAAATGTGATCATGTGTTCCGGGAAGGTAATTGTCTAAACTATTGGTGAAACAGAAGATGGGATGCATACAACTCTTTAAAATCGTTTTATATGTTGGCTCCCGACATTAGCTTGATTTGTTTCTACTCAAAATATTGAGCCTGTTTTATTTCAATATGAATATAAAATTATTGAACTAGCTTCCGGACATTTAAAAGGTTTGTCACTTGAGCAATCTTCTATACTAGTTTTGCTCAGCAGTGCAATCACATTACCGGTAGATACTTTTTTCGTTACCTAACATGGAAACATGGCTTACCTAATTGTATTTATGATTCTGTACTTTTTATCTCTTGTTCAGGTAAAGACTGGTCATTTGGAGATCAGGACGGTGGTGAAGGGACAGTGGGAGTTGTCTGTCGAAAAGATACTACAAAGACTGTCCATGTAAGTTATTAAGACAACAATACAAAAACTCGAAGAATACTGAAGCGTCAACAAAACAGATACTACAAAGACTGTCCTTGTAAGTTTATAAGACAAAAATACAAAAACTCGAAGAATACTGAAGCGTCAACAAAACCATAACCAGAACTCAAAATTTATTAAACCAGGGGCAAAACGTGAGCAAGAGACATATTTACACAGAGAACGTTGAAAAAGAACATTAGAATAGAATCAGGTGTTTCAGAAGAGTAAGCGTCTTCTAAGTAATCGACGACACTCGCCATTTAATCTAGGTCAGATCCAAGTTAATGACATGGCCATGAAGTAAGAATTGAGGCATCATTATTGATCATAACAAGTAGGTATTATAATGAGAATATTTTAAAAAACGTCCACCTTCGTATCATAAAATGATACAGAACATCTGTCAATGATACCAAGATGGCGACCATAAAGCTTGCAGTGGAGCGAGTCTCTCCATATATATATCAATAGCTGACATTATTAGATCCTAGCAACGCGTTTTTTAAAATATGTTTTAAAATGTCATTTAAAAAAAATGTATGACCTTTTCCCCACTTTAGTGCATTGTGTAGGTTAGGCCTGTGAAACAGTTACACAAGTTTCTAAAAAATGAAGTAGTACAACTTTTTAATCAGGATTTATGCCCTATTTTACTTTGGTTACGTTTGGACAATTTGACAAAAGCAGTTGTCTAACAAAATTCATAAGATATGTCAATATGTATGTCCTAGTGTTCGACATTGTTAGCTTAACATATATAGATAAAGTATGATGGTTACATTTGTCTAACAAAGGGTGAGCTTGTAAATGAAATCTACCACTAGCCCTCCACCTCTGGAGTGCAGGTTCGAAACCCACGGAGGCAGTTGTCAGATACTGACCATAGGTTGGTGGTTTTTCTCCGGTAACTCCAGCTTCCATCCACCTCCAAAACCTGGCACTACCTTAAATGACCATGAGCGTAAAACAAAATAAACCAAACTAACAAAAGATATCATTTTAAATGTAATGTACACGTCTTATTCCTCTTCGGTACAGGTACGATGGCCTAACAAGACAGTGAAGAAATATCACTTCGGAGCTAATGGACGCTTTGACGTGGAACTGATGTAAGAAATATCATATCATTTTATAAGTTTATGTATATTCGATATATCGTACATATTTATCACGTTCATTGCGTGATTTGTCATGCGAGTAATAATTATGACGTCAACGGTTATGATTGTTCTTTTCGATATGTAAAATAAAATCGGTTTCGTGTTTAATACGTTCAGTGAGTTCACATATAGAACAGTTCAATGTACTTAGGATTTTTTTTTAAAGAGTTGCTCAAAGGGAACTATTTTTGTCTGTGATATATTCAAGTCTTCTACTAGTAGTACATCAGCTTGGTTTTCTGGTCGACATGTTTTATAGTACATTCGCTTCATTTAGTGCTTACGTACAGATGTAATTGGTTTTAGAAACCAACGAGATCCCGGTGTAACTTCCGTCTCCATTTTACCACCCAGACGAGGAGAAATGACCACTGCACACCAGGGCAAAGACGCTCGCAGGGAATTGTCCATTGAAGACATGAACCGTCTCAACCAGAGAAAATAAACGTGATTTAATCATTAAAATCACATAGAAGGGAAATTATACCATGGACAAAGATAATAACACCTTATTTATAGTGTTACAAAATATGACAATCAGCCGGTGTTATACATGATCGTGTTTGTTTTATCTTGTTTTAGTTACGGTATATGAACGTTTTGTTTTATTATCCCGTATCTCCATGTGATGACAATTTATATATTTTTTTTCTTTTTTTTTCTTATGTTTACTTACTGGCAAAGCTTTTTGAAAATCATAATCAGCTGAATAACGTGTATTATCTGAGGTGACGTGCAAAGAGCTGATGTCATGTAGACAACATGGCGCCAAAATGACGTCATGTTACTTTCGGTGGTCTAGACTAAAGCTATACTCCTGCGAATACAATCCATATTAACATTGAGTTAATGGAAAGACAAAATAAAAAACTGCAAACTGTGTTTTCGAAGGATATACGCATAGACGCAGAGAAAGTTCACAATAGGGCGCCCACCACAATGTAATATGGTATATTTAACATTTAAACACCATATGTTAGAAAGATGACGTAATACACACATGAAAACACCTGAAAAGCAGGGATGCTACTACCAAAAAATGGAAAGATTACAAGAGGAAAAACGAAATTATCACGTTTATCAAATATTAAGTAAAGGTACAGTTAAGTAGCTTATATAGAAGAGTCAGTTGAGTCCTTGATTTCAGATGCAGAGTGATATACACTGTATACGATCGACTTCGTCGGTAATGTTCTTGTTATTTATAGACAACACTTCGTAGGTATGCCTGAAAGTGATATTTACCGATTTTGAAAGGGGTTTTTTTCCTGTCCTGATAAACCCCTCGTCTTATTCTACCCTAAAATCAACAAAAATAATTGTCAACCAGAAACTCAAACTTTCGTACAATATCTTCCTCAGTATATTTCATCTTTGTTGTGTGTTTCACAAATTAAATTCCAAGAATGCTCAAAACTATATATGTATATATATTGTCGTCCTTCTTTCTTGGAAAGGAAAACTATCGGAATGGGAAAACCTAAGCTTAAACATCTGCTAACAGTCTGGAGATCCACACTCCACTACACACACATACCCACACAAACACACTCATTAACACACTCATTAACACAGTAACAGTCAGCTCTATAATTCTTATCGTCAAAAGTATCTATGTTTCTTCTTAGTTGATGTACTGATGTATTGAATGGTTTGTGATTTGTTTATTATTTTTTTAATAAAAAGTGCCGTTGGATTGCTTTCCAGTGCAATTTATTCTTAGTACTGTACTTTTCTTGACAGGAAGAAGGAAATTATTCAATTGTGAAACAGGATTGACGCGTTTTCAATACACATCGGGTAACTGCGCATAGAAAGAGGTGTACGTGGTGAGCCATATCACGTGATTAATATATAGGAAATAGATATCTACAGGAATAGCTAAATTGTTGTACTAGCAATTACATGGGGTTTGAAAAAGAACACTACCGGCACAGGAATAGTTTAGTTAGTTGTTGCAATAACGACGATACGTTGTCACATGTGGTAAATATAAGAACTAACGACAGTCTAAGTGCGATATTCACATAACTCAAGTGACGTAACTGGTGATATCCTGTATAACTACATTTAGTAAACATTTTATATTTAGTTTTGTATGCGTGCGTAGTTAACTCGAGTGGATACAATCTGGTCGAATAGGGCGGTAAGTTTTACATACAAGTGACAGAAAATGAAAGTATGTCTGTCCATATGTTTCGTAATCACGTGATAAAAATTATGATGATGATTGCTATGATTCGTAGACGACATAAAAACCCCAATGTGAATCGCAATATGGTTTATATTCAAATCGAAAGTTGATTTATAAGTTTAACTAAACCGTTTATGGTTTTTTGACATGGGAAGTTTCAGTCATATGTTTATCTATTCGTTTAAGTTAATTATTTTTATTATGATAGAATCAGTGTTTACTCAACCAGTAATCTCCCCTGATCGCCGTGAAGACGTGGAGACCAGTGACAAGTGGCAGATAAATTGACATGGAGGAGGAACACAGCACTGTGAGCATAAGTCATTTCATGAATGTCTTCGTATAGATATCACTATAAACTGCAGCATGACTATAGCTATATAGACTATAGTTAATGAATCAGAGAATTGTTGGCTTCCCTTTTCCATAAATATTATAACACTCATGATATCATTATTATTGCATTGCATGCCAATGTACGTATCTGTGTTTAATGGGATACATGGTACACGTGTTGAAGGGAGACAAGGTAAGGACATACTTACATCTGTTTAACAGGAGACAAGGTAAGGACATACTTACCTGTATGTAAGGGGAGACAAGGTAAGGACATACTTACCTGTATGTTACGGGAGACAAGGTAAGGACATACTTACCTGTATGTAACGGGAGACAAGATCAGGATATACTTACATGTGTTTAACAGGAGACAAGGTAAGGACATACTTACCTGTATTTAACAGGAGACAAGGTAAGGACATACTTACCTGTATGTAACGGAAGACAAGTACGGACATACTGACCTGTATGTAACGGAAGACAAGTAAGGACATACTTACCTGTATGTAACGGGAGACAAGGTAAGGACATACTTTCCTGTATTTAACGGGAGACAAGGTAAGGACAAACTTTCCTGTATTTAACGGGAGACAAGGTAAGGACATACATTCCTGTATGTAACGGGAGACAAGGTAGGGACAAACTTTCCTGTATTTAACGGGAGACAAGGTACGGACATACCTACCTGTGTGTAACGGGAGACAAGAAAAGGACATACCAACCTGTATGTAACGGGAAACAAGGTAAGGACATACTTTCCTGTAACGTGAGACAAGGTAAGAACATACAGTGTACTTACCTGTGTTTAACGGGAGACAAGGTAAGAACATACAGTGTACTTACCTGTGTTTAACGGGAGACAAGGTAGGGACATACTTACCTGTTTTCAAAGGGAGACAAGGTAATGACATACTTACCTGTGTTTAACAGGAGACAAGGTAAGAACATACAGTGTACTTACCTGTGTTTAACGGGAGACAAGGTAGGGACATACTTACCTGTGTTTAACAGGAGACAAGGTAAGGACACATTTACCTGTGTTTAACGGGAGACAAGGTAAGGACATACTTACATGTGTTTAACAGGAGACAAGGTAAGGACATACTTACCTGTATTTAACAGGAGACAAGGTAAGGACATACTTACCTGTATTTAAAGGGAGACAAGGTAAGGACATACTTACCTGTGTTTAACAGGAGACAAGGTAAGGACATACTTACCTGTGTTTAACAGGAGATAAGGTAAGGACATACTTACCTGTATGTAACGGGAGACAAGGTAAGGACATACTTACCTGTATTTTACAGGAGACTAGGTAAGGACATGCTTACCTCTATTTAAAGGGAGACAAGGTGAGGACATACTTACCTGTGTTTAACAGGAGACAAGGTAAGGATCGACATACTTACCTGTATTTTACAGGAGACAAGGTAAGGACATACTTACCTGTGTTTAACAGGAGACAAGGTAAGGACATACTTACCTGTGTTTAACAGGAGACAAGGTAAGGACATACTTACCTGTATGTAACGGGATACAAGGTAAGGACATACTTACCTGTATTAAACCGGAGACAAGGTAAGGAAATACTTACCTGTGTTTAACGGGAGACAAAGAAAGGACATACTTACCTTTATTGAACGGTAGGCATGATACAAGACATATTTAACACTGTTTACTGAACATTTTCTCATATTCGGAAGGCAACACTTGATATTCAGTAGCCTTGGTTTAACTTCCAGTTTTGCTATCTAGTTTTTGTTTTGTTTTGGTAGTGGTATTTTAACATCGATAATAGGTTTATTTTATCCTCTGGACGCTCATTAGTGTGTTTACTTATTGTGATTGACAATAATACTTGGTTCTCATTTTGTGAACTTGATGTTAACTTGGATGTGACAAAGATTTACATTGCGGGTGTCGTCGATGAAGCAGAAGACGCTAACTCTTCCGGAACACCTGGTCGTGTTCTCTTATACTTTTACAAAGGTTTCCAAGTCAATCTTTCCTTTGTTCATATTTTGCCCCAAATGTAATCGAATTTGTATTAGGATATGAATATTCTTAACGCTTCGGTATTCTCTAATTTATTGATCCTAACATATGTATTTTTGCAGATAAACGGAATAAAGGAAATGACCACAAACACCTTAGAAACTGGTGCGAAAGTGAAGCAAGTTATGCAAGAAAGGTAACTACGGGAAACAAGGGGTGTCGGTAACCTAAACTTACTGTGGTATAATGTATATAAGATAGCAGGAAAGTTAGGTGAACATTTGTTAAGGGTTAAAGAGTGTTAAAAGGAGAACTGAAAGTTATGAGAGGAAAAACCAACATATAGAAGGAGCGTTACAAAAGCTGAAAGCAAAGTACCAAGTATTACGAGAGGTGAAATTAGAACTAAACCAAAGAAATATATATTAGTTGCTATACATGTATATAACGTTAAAGAAGACGCTAACCCTTCCAGAACACCTGGTCATATTATCTCTTACTTTTTTTCAAGGGTCTCCGTATACATTTTTTCCTTTGTTCATATGTTATAACTGGTTAAATTGATTTTGAGTTTGGATTATGGTTTTGGTGACGCTTTGGTATTCTCTGATTTTTGATAACTTAAGATGGGAGGAGTTAAAGAGCTAAGAATATGTTATGAACAGATTAAATAATATCGTGGAAGGCGAGGTGATATAAACATACACATATATTTATATCATTTGGTTAGAATGACAGAGGGAATTTAAAGAAAAACAGTCACGTGCAGGAAGAGTTTATTTTTTTATCTATTGTTTTCAGGAAAGCCCATACTAATTCAGATGAGGAACAAATTGATCGAAGGCATGGTAAAGTATATGAATCTTCTTGTTTTAGTTCAACACGTCTAACCTCAGACTGGATTAGTATTTGTTTTAAATTCGATCCTAATGATAATGCCATCATTATGTCCATACACTATAAAGAGGTTACAAACGAAGCGTTGACTCTAGTGTTCTACAATACACATTACAATTGTAACGTAACCGATATGTTTGAAAACATAGCACTATCAACTTATTGTTACCTTAGCAAATTAATCTATATAATCGTCCATGTACATGCCACGCAGGTTTAATCTGTCATTCGAAATAAGTTTTGTTTATCAGCTATACATAATCTTTAATGTATCATTTGTAAATATTTAGAGGTTTCCAACCAACGACCTGAGACATGCATACAGGAAGGTGATGACGAATTTCAGAAGTTAGAGTCTATAAATAGTATTCCTGGGGCCGAAGGGGAATCGTTTGTACTGAGGAGTTACACGTGTAATCCAAATGAGGATCGGACCCAATGTATTCCGGAAGACCTAGATACAACAAAACAACAGAGGTCAAAAGGTCCACAAAATGATGACAAAATTTCTGAAAGTCGGTCTACACGAGCAAGTAGTAACACAGAAACGCAAAGAGGTACTCATGGACACAGTGGCGAAAATGATACACTTTCGGTAGCAAAAGCATCCCAAAGTAACACAGATACCCATGAGAATGAAAACGCTGTAAGATTTGCTGACAATTCGGCAGTTCCTCAGAGTATGAACAGTGTCAACTCATGGGGATCTTCAATGATAACGAAATCTGGAACTCCGGAAGGAAAAGCAAAGGAAGAACAAAGGGGTCAAAGTTATGATAACAGCGCTTATGAGCCCCATACAGCCAAAGGACCTAAACATGTTACCAGATTTAAACGAAAACTGACGACGAAACAAGGTGATAACAGACTTTGTTATAGTAAGAAAATTCAGATGATCAAGGAAAAGAACAAAAAACCGTACAAATCCATATTCAGGTATTTAAAACAAAATTATATTCATCGGTTTCATAGGAAGCTATTTCGAATCAACATATACATTTCAAAATGGCGTTTTTATTACCTATCGTTTTGAATATCTTCACTAAATTGATAATCAGCATTTATATCAGTAATTATATACATTTAAAAAAACATATATTTTTTTAAACAAAATATGTTATTGTGTTCTATTTCGCTTCAGTTCTTCGAAAGAAGAAGATTTCAAACGAGTTACAGCATACCTAGATCTTCCAGTTGCCGATGAGGATGAACAAGTGTGTATGTATACAGCTGTACTTCTCCTTCTTCACTATTAATATTCAAAATTACTCATTAAATGAAATAACATTATTATCAAGTAAGCCTTTAAAATGTTAAACTGTTTAAGATATTCCATAGGAAACGAAATTTGTGTTAAAATAAGAATTGATTGTTTTACTACATAATGTACTTAAATTTAAATTCTGTTGAATTATATCGATGAATAGCAAATATGTTTTGATAAAACAGGTTCAAATTTACAAGTATATAATGTCAAACTCAGTTATTCTAGCGGCTCACTTTCGATTAACCAATGCTTTTTTATATTAAAAGATAAGTTTGATGTACTTCTGTAATTGATACTAAGGACTAACGTTTGTTTGGACTATGATTGTTTTTAGATGGCACTGAATTTTTTATCAATGAGAAATAATGCTTGTTTTGAGATTCGGAGTTTCCACGTTTAAATAATGTATGAGCTGAAACTTGTTTAAGCAGTCATTACGGTAAATGTATGGATTATCGGTTTCTCTAGCCTTATTTCTTATGGTTAGGAACCAGACAACTTTGACAGATAGATATAGTGTCGAGGCAAGAAGAATCTCGAGTTTCCTTTTTGCTAAAGTGTATCTAATTACTCTGATCGTAACGGTTATCTAAAATAACCTACGGTGCATGAATTGTATAAATGAATTATAATGTTCCTGTTCGTTTATAGTAGTTTTGTGTCGTCCAAATCCTGTTTAAACAATATATTTTTTTCACTGCAGCAATAGTCACTTTGATGAAGGACGACATGATAATATTGAATCATATGAATTGGTTGGTCAGATTAGCAGAGGAAGAGAAATCCAAAGGTAATATATCTGTGTAATAATAAATGTACAGGTGCGTGGTAGCGCGCATTTGATCTAAACTGTTTATAGATTAAAGTGTTTACGACTGATATGATAAAAACAGCGTTCAAGTCTCATTAAAAATGAAAAACGTTAATGGGTTGACACAGTTATAGTTTACATTAATGTGTTGTGTATAACCTTCATGCACAGTGTAAGATGAAGAAAATTCATGAAAACCTTTGAGACAATGGGCCTTAACAGAACCAAGCATATATATCAAACCAAAACCTCAAGAAAAAAAAACTTACGGTACATTAACTTTCATGTTATTTAACAACGTGCTGTATAGGGGCAACAACAAAATTATCACGAGGAACCGGACCTGACACAGTCCTGTGTCTAGACACCTCAGAGAGTATGGAGGGTGCAGCATTTCAGAAGATGATTTCTATAGCCATAGATATTGTTTTTGGTAAGTGTACATTTAATGAAATATAAAGAAAACAACTATACAACTGTAAAGAGCCGAATACTGAAACACCAACATAGCCATAGTCCTAACTCAAATCGATTAAACTAGAGTGCGACACCTTAAGGGGTTTCGCAGATGGAATGAGAGAAGCGAAGAATCTTGATTCACAGAACAAAAGACTGGTTGGTTTGACGATTACAGCACGGGACTGTAAGCTGTGGCTATAACCGAACGGGAATGTACATTTTGACGATAATAGGTTGGGCTGTAGACTGTGACTGTCTGTAAGGTCCAACGGTTCACAGTTGCTTGAGTTACTGCTAGTAAATGCAAAAACATATATAGGCCTATACATGTATAACGAGCCACCCATTATAGAATATAATGGAAGTATACCAACGTTATTTCCCAACGTAAACAATGCAAATACCTTACTTGTTGTTACTAGACTGTCGTGCAATTCTCAATCAAGACATAGTTAACGATCGGAAAATCGAAATCGTCTCGCTTATTGTAGGTTTAATGAGAAGAAGAAGCCTGCTTATTCACTACTATTTCAGACAGTTATGATTTTGTTGAATCTTCGGTAATCTTTTATTTTCTCCATACGTTTACTAAGCCTTTTTTAATTTCAGTTTCAATAAATTTTATTGTCAAAAGACAAAAGTATCTGGCACAGGCGTAAACTATTGCATTGAGGAAAAGAAAAAAAACCTTTTGATGTATTGATTATCTACATGTTAATTGACGGTAATACCAACATTCTGACTGATTTGATTCGCCCCTGGTATATCATAGAGAAATTTTATTTTCTGGTGAGAAATCGAAACGTTTTAAAACAAAATAATCACACTTGTTATATTCTTATCTATCTTATTTTTGAAGCACAAAACGATTACAGCCTTTAAATGTACCCTTTGTTCTAAGTTCTAATGTATCGTAATGGTCTGTGTACTAGGGATTCAACACGTCTCTCAAGTCCATGGTATAGAAGAGAATATCGGAGTGGTCACTTTCGGAAAGCTCACTGGTGTCGCTCTCCATCTAACCAACCAATATGACAAAGTTATTAATGTGTTACGTGAGTACTTATAACAGAACGTTATCGCTACCATATATCACTCATACTATTATCATGCAGTAAAATTTCATCAATAATTCATATGACATATATGTAATAGTTAAATCGTAAAATATTGCTATCATGTAAATTAATCATATCTAACAATGTTATAAAACACTGATATAATATATAGTGATGATATCATAAAATGTCATAAATCACTGATATAATATAAATGTATTATGATAATAAACATGTAATATATAGTGCTAATTTCGTATAATGTCATAATTACTGATATAATATATAGTCATGATATCGTATGATGTCATAATTACTGATATAATATATAGTCATGATATCATAAAATGTCATAGTCACTGATATAATATATAGTCATGATATCATAAAATGTCATAATCACTGATATAATATATAGTCATGATATCGTTTAATGTCATAATCACTTATATAATATGTGGTGATGATATCGTATCATGTCATAATCACTGATATAATATATGGTCATGATATCGTATAATGTTATAAATCACTGATATAATATATAGTCATGATATCGTATAATGTCACAATCACTGATATAATATATAGTCATGATATCATAAAATGCTATAAATCACTGATATATTATATAGTAATGATATCATAAAATGCCATAAATCACTGATATAATATAAATGTATTATGATGATAGACATGTAATATATAGTGCTTATTTCGTATAATGTCATAATCACTGATATAATATTTAGTGATGATATCGTAAAACGTCATAATCACTGATATCATAAATAAAGAAAACAGAAGAAAGCAGAACCAACAGTATTCTCTCTGTCTTGTACCACATCATACATTTGTTTTACTTGTCCATTTGTACAATGCACTTTACCTACATATAGATAGCAATTATTATATGTAATCCACTAACTAAAGTCGCCGGACAGGTTACATATTTGTCAAATACACTCTGCAGAATATGTATTGACAATAAGTGTCCGCGAAGAATGTGCTACACAAATAATTGTGACACAAGTAAAATATCCCTCATTTAATAGTGATGTGGGGTTTTATCTTTTTCTGTGTTTTTCTTATGTACCATTTTCGCGTTAAAAAAGCAAAATCAAAAAATACTACAAGACAGCTAATGATTAAGGAAAACCACCAAGTGTCTTACGGAAGCAGTTGTATAATTATGGTTTTGATTTTGTTGCTGTTTTTTTTTTTATTTACAGTAACACTGAAGGCGAAGGGACCTAGTCCAATGTTCGGGGGGATTCACATGGCACTTGTAGCCTGCAGTCTAGGTACTAATCAGCTGGAATAGACAGTGTTTTTTACGGAATGCTCTTAATATATTGTAATAATAATTTACACCGAAATGGATAAAATTCTTAGCATATTGAATCATTTTAGCCAAAATATTGAATCATTTTAACCAAAATATTATTTATTAATCACCACAATGTTTCAACATGATACATGCACTTTTACATTTTGTTGATCTATTTCTACAATTTTTTCAGTCGTTTGGCACCAAAATAATTTATCATATCACTGGCGAGTAATATCCATTTTATCTTTCCCCATAACGCTTTCTTCACTCCACAAAACAGGCAAAACGGCCACGGAGAGTGGAATCCTTGCGGAAAGTAGGGTCATACTGATTTCTGACGGAAAGCTCACCCCCGATCACTGGTACCTGGTAGGTGACTACATCGACCCGAACTACGACACGGGGAAGTTATTGGTGAGGAAGACTAATTTAAATAGTATTTGAAGAGAACGTTTTTATGTATTATCCTGGAGACATTTACCAATGTATTTATTCCATTATATCATAACAAATATGAAAAGGTAGGATATATAATGGATGTAGCACCTACGAAAAAGAGGTGTAGTTGTTTACACTGTACCTTGGATTACTGATACATTATATATGACCTGGTGCTATCCACGAAAAACTACATTGTTTTGTACTTTCGATTTACAGGTGAAAACCTATACGTCTGCTGCGATTCATCTGGTAAAGAAATCCGGTCATACTGTTTACTCAGTCCCGGTTGGAGATTGCACAGAGGTGGGTCAAGATTAAGCCAGGCTTATCTCACCTGCTCGCAAATTACGTGATATTCCATGTCACTTAAGTGTGTGATCTGACATGTTGTTGCTCATTTAATTTATTTAGTTGTATATCACAAACGCATTCAAATACTATAACTGTTCTGATAGCAATTTAGAAATTCTGCCGGTATTGTCTTTATTTCATAGGATGGCCTGGAGCGACTATCGAAAATATCCCACGGACATATCATTCAAAACAATGAGCTTGGCCTACTAGAACGGTTCGCAAAAATACAGGTAAATCATAAAGATAAAATCAATATCTCTCCTTATTAACGCCTTAGTTTATCTTGTTATATGAAGATATGAGGACGGACGTTTATTAATATGCTCATTATTATACCTGAATGTTGTGATTGAGAATAATTCCAAAGTTCTCACTTTGAGGATGGGACATTTTCTAGGATATGACTAGCCCGAGTTTCCTCTGGCCCTAACACCAGACTTGGACATACAGTGTAGTATGTTGTGGGACCAGAGCTCAGTCCTACATCAAAACATGGAATTATCCGACACCGTTTGGTAGCTGAGAGTTTAAGGGTGCTGACAACAAAAATAGAATATGACACATTACATACATCACATATATCGATAAATAAATGTATTTATTGACCCAAATCCACTCTTATTATCACCAACAGCTCATATTTTCCGTTAGTAGAGTCCTCGGTTTTCAACTGTTAGAAATTTCTCACCTGAGCGGTCTCCATGTTTTACCTCGTAAGCAGGCCACGGGGCAAACCGTACTGATCCGGACGGAAAACGGAAGGTCATATTCTTGTTCAGAGGATATCCGGACAGCATCTTTTTGTTAATTAGTCACTTCCCGATACCGTTTTTTATCGGCAAATTCCACGTCTTTATAGGCATGTGCGCTATGGACCCAAACCAGATATGCTGTCTGGATTAGAGCAGACTCGGGCTAGGATGTGACATTTACAGAACGCTTACTTGTTCGGAACACCTGGTCTTATTCTCTTGTAATTTTACAAGGGTCTCCTTGTAAACATTTCATTTGCTCATAGTTTGCTGTCTAGTTCAATCAATCAGTATTGTTCTTTGATTTTTTTCATGACTGCAGGGCGCAGCCGCACCCGACGTGGATGAGTGTAGGGAGAACGGAGAGGATGAAGATCGCGAACCTGTCCGCAGGAGCATGATCGGTGACGAGTCGACGTGCCTTAATGAGTCCAACGTCAGTCAAAACAAAGTAATAATTCATATATCATATATGATTAAATGTTCACCTCCTTAAGGTGATACACTTGCAGTAGACAGAAATAAATTAATATCCGCTATTATCTATATCAAAAGACGACCGGAGGCATTTCCTTCTTTTCAAATAATCCTTCCATTATCTTATTGACTTACATTCTGATGACATTTTTAAGTTACTCAACAAGAACATTATCTGATAGTTCGTTCTGCAATTCTCAGCACATTGTACCTTTAATTCGGGACGACAAATCGGGAATCAGCAAAAACGGCCAGAGGATATCAAAAGATGTTTTACTCGTCTTTTTATTCCAAAAGGGGTTTCTTTTGTGAGACTCTGCCACCGATATTCATTGTCATATTTTATATCAAACACAAATATGTGTTTATATTACTTAAAAGATGACTTTGGTATCTACATGTAAGCAGTTTTCAAAGAAGGACATACATCTACAGGAAAAGATGGCTTTTTATTCTTTTCGAATTTATTTAAGCATTGAACTGCTTTCAGTTGCATTCATAGTAGGTAATATGAATGTCAACTGGACAAAGGCAAATCCAACATGAAGCGCATTATGAATCCCAACTTGAAACAGTTCAATACTCATGTGTACCATTTTTAGAATCCTATACAAAATTCAATTACGGTTCAGCGGTATCCAACGTAATAATTATGACGTTATGATAATGATGAACTGGTCGTATTCTCTTGTACTTTTACAAGGGAATCCATATAATTCTTCCCTTTGCTCACATTTTGCTGTCTAGTTAAATCAATTTGAATTCGAATTATAGTTTTTGACGTTTCGGTATTCTGTGATGTTTTCATGACTGCAGGGCGCAGCCGCACCCGACGTGGATGAGTGTAGGGAGCACGGAGAGGATGAAGATCGCGAGTCTGTCCGCAGGAGCATGATCGGTGACGAGTCGACGTCCCCTGAGGAGTCCAACGTCGGTCAAAGCAAAGTAATAACTTATATATCATATACAATAAGTATGATAAACTTTCCACCACCTTAAGATGATACACATGCAGTAAACAGAAATAAATCCATATCCTCTATTATCTATATCAAAAGACGACCGGATGTTTTTGCTTATTTTCAAATAATCCTTCCATTCTGATGACTTGTTTTAGTTACTCAACAAGAACATTATCTGATAGTTCGTTCTGCAATTCTTAGCACATTGTACCTTTAATTCGAGATGACAGATCGGGAATCAGTAAAAAGGACAAGAAGATATCAAAAGATGTTTTACTCGTCTTTTTATTCCAAAGGGGGTTTCTTTTGTGAGACTCTTCCACCGATATTCCTTGCCATATTTTATATCAAACTCAAATATGTGTTTATATTACTTAACAAATGACTTTGGTATCTACATGTAAGCAGTTTTCAAAGAAGGACATACATCTACAGAAAAAGATGGCTTTTTATTCTTCTCGAATTTATTTAAGCATTGAACTGCTTTCAGTTGGGATTCATAGGCAATATGAATCCCAACCTGAAGCAGTTCAATACTTTTATTTACAATTTTCAGAATCTGTTCATCTCTTACAAAATTCAATTGCTCTTTTTATTTCTCAGCTTTTAGCTCAAATGATTTATCTTTCCTATCAGTTCATTGAAAAGAACAGCTATCGCCCGGGGACGGTAAGCGGTGTCCAACGTAACAATCATGGCGTTATGGTAATCATGACGTCAAAAATAGGTCAATGGCGCTGATGGTCTTATGAATGCCGACTGCATTTGATAGAGTCATATTGTGGCTATGCCATGAAATGGTAAATATTTCGTAATAACTAGACCAATACCAACATAGAACAGAAGGTGATATGATAGGAATGATTCAGTACCTGACTGCGTTGTATATTGTTGCATTAGGTGATCAGATGTCCAGGCAGATTAATCTTCTAGAACTGTTCCCCGTTCTTGGCCGAGTTTTGTTTGTCACGTTCTTCAATTTCACTTTGAAATATATTGAGGGTTTGTTATTTTAAAATGAAATAATTCACAATATCTATCATACCTACTTTCTTAAACATGAACTCAATTATAGTCCCCACTTGTCTACTTCTACTGCTCCTCTTTATCTTAACGTGACAATCTCACCCACGGGGATGGTTTATCATTAGGTTGTACCAGAAGCGGACGATTTACAATTACAACAGTTAACGTTGTTATTCTACATCTGTTGATTAACTTCATGCTGCCACGCAGTGTTAAAACTTCATTCCGTATCCAAGGATTTGATCGGAATAACACTACTTCCATGAAAGATGTCGTAAATATAATGTACAACACAATATGTCGAGAGATACAGGTGATCCGTTCGTGTGTCTTATCTGTTACAATCTCATTACGGAATATTCTTTTGATGTGAGTTATAAAGGGGACTTCATGACGTTGGCAGATTGGCATTTTAGTTTCGTTGTCATTCATAAGGTTCGTTCTTGGAGAGCTTGACATCACTATATAAAACCTAGATTGGCAAGTCGATTGTTGTAAGGGGAACTGAAAACGTTACATTTCCTAAACACATAGTCGTATTCCCCATTAATAGTGTTTCCGTGTAAATACTTTCTTTGTTCAAGCTCTTTGTTTTAGCTCAATTTCGTATAACTTAGAAACTACATGAATCTTTGTTTCTATTGTATCAGATGGACATTCTTACTTCGGCGTTTAAGTTCATGAAGCGTATGGTTAGACGAATGGGCTTTTTCGGTGACAAAGGTGACGTCATGGAAGAGTTCAACGAAGATTTACCGTGTATTGGAACACGTGTTCGACGCGGCCCAAACTGGAGCAGTGATGACCAAGATTGCAAGGGACCCGGGACTGTTGTTGGTCACCATTCCAATAGTATGTTCGAATTTGATCTGTAATCATCGGGCAGGTTTTTCCTTCAACAAACTGAATAATGATAGTTGATTCGCAAATAACCATTGATAATATCATTATTTAACTGGTTCGTCGATATCTAGGCATCTTAATGAGATTCAATTGATTAATGTTAAAAAATACAGGTAAGGTTGCTCTACGACAAGCGTTTTGTATCACTTATAAATGTGTGATATACATAACTGGAAATGAGCATTTCATTTATTCTTTATTTAATATATTAATATTATTTAAGGCGACGATACATACAATGGATATAATGCAATTGTCAAAACTATAAGCTTTCTAGTCAACAACTTCTACAGAGAATTCGGATTCAAACATGATTTTCTCACCAGAGGAGTAAACTATATCATACCAAATGTAGGTTAACTGACTAGTGCAAGCTATCCTTTCTACAGTAATTGAAAACTTTTTTTCTACTGACATATTCTACTTGTTGGTAATTTAATAACGTGTATAAGTTGTAGTATTAACGTATGTGCTGTCGTTCATAGATATGGTATGGGTAGAGTGGGACATCGGAGGTTACAGGAACGTATACCGATACAAATCTGGGCTGTATGACGTCACTGTGGTCGAAGAGGAGAGACACCTAGCGGCTGGCGAGGATATAGCTGTTGGTTGTAAAGTCAAACGAGGTAACGTTTTTGGAATATTGCCATCTACACAATAGCGTTTGTAACTGTTTGTTATGAATTGTTTTGGGAGTATTTAAGAAAACTCTTAGCTATTCAATCACCACTTAATACAGTCCTTTCAAGCTTTATTGAAATTGACAGATCAGTTAATTCATGTTCATCTATATCAATTAAAAATAAAGCAGAAATTACATTCCATTGATTTACAAAATCACATGCCTCTCTTGTCATCATTGATAGAAAGGCCCATAAAATTTGTTCAGAAATTAGAGTTTATTGATGAAAAATATTAAAAGATATTTTAAAAACTATTCTTTTACCTTAATAAATATAATAAACGTAGCATCCAAACTACACTTATACACAAGCAAATTATCTTCACGGTCATTCTGACCTGAATAAATCTTGACCTGAAATTGACCTGAAATTGAGGTAAATTTGACCTAAAAATAAGGTACAATTGATCTAAACCCTTTTTTCAAATTTACCCAGATTTCAGGTACATAAAATTGACATGAAGTGCCGTTTGTTTCGCTCTTTTCAGGTAAATTTAACTTTTGACCTGAATTGACATGTGAAGAATTTTTTCTTGTGTATATCAATATTGATATATTAAAATGGATATCTTGCCACTAGCGATAGGAAGACATTGTCGGCAATTTCAACTAGTTAGTTATTTATAAACATATTAGTTTTGGCCAACAGTATTGGAAAATTACCGGTAGATACAGTACATTTTAGTCACCTAATTCTGTAACAGTATTTACCTCCTTTTTGCTCATGTTATCTCTTGGTCAGGTAAAGACTGGACATTTGGAGATCAGGACGGTGGTGAAGGGACATTGGGAGTTGTCTGTCGAGCGGATACAGCAAAGACTGTCCATGTAAGTTAATAATACCAAAACACTTTTTGTGAAATTCTTAAAATATAGGTAATTTAGTCCTTCAAATATCGTGAAGTGAAGTTTCATAATTTGTGTAAAATAAACATAGGGTTGGGTTGAATGACGGTAAATGAATAAGACTTGATGCCCAACTCTACATTGACACGCACCTCTGGTCTTTTGACAGGTCTAACTAATGACGTCATTTTTATTTAAATGTATGACCTCTTCTACTCAGGTACAGTTACAATTTTCAAACAAAACACGCCATATCAATCAATATGTAGGTTGTGATTTACTTTAGTACGTTTGCTTGTGTTACAGGTACGGTGGCAAAACAAGACAGTGAAGAGATATTACTTCGGAGCTTATGGACGCTTTGACGTGGAACTGATGTAAGGAAGTCTATATCTTTGATAAGTTAATTGACTACATACCTGAAGTGTATTTCTGTCTTATAACTATTAGTTATGACATCCATGGTTATACTTGATTTGTAATATACAAAAATGTAAAAAATGATTTTCGTGTATTCCATACGTTCCATGAGTTCATGTAAATGAAATTTTGATGTATTTAAAAACGTTCTAAAGTATGTTAAAGGGGAAATATTGCTGTTTGTGGTATATTCAACTATAAATCATTGACGGGGTTATTTGGTCGACAAGTCTACAGTAAATTTGTTTCAGATTTTTTTCTAACATACACATGTTATTGGTTTTAGCTAACAAAGATGACCCAGTACAACTTATTCCTCAAGTTTACCACCCAGATGTGGAGACAAGTGCAAAGACCTCGTAGCAAAATGTGTCCTAAAGACACGAATCGTCTCAATCAGAAACTGTACAGAGAAAAATACCAAGGGCAAACGTTGAAAGAGACAAACTTTTTGCTTAGCGATCAAACAGATACCGATATTAACACCTTTTCTACAATGCTACAAAACAGGACAGACATTGGGTGGATCTTGTTATATTTTGTTTTAGTTAAGGTACATCATGTTTTCACTATCCTAGTTCTCGATGTGAGGACGAAATGTGACCTTTATTCACATGGCGTGTGTTGTTTATCTAGCAGTCGACGCTTACTCTTTTGGAACATATGGTTCTATTTTTCTGCCTTTACAATGGTCTCCGTGGAATTTCATTCTCTCATTCGATGTTGAGTTTGAATATTGACTTTGTAAACACTTCGTTTTTACCTGTTTTGTAAGTTTGTTGTTTTACTGTTAACATCAATATTGGTGACAAATCAATGTTAATAATAAAGTAACAGAGTGCGTGAAATAGAAAGCGGGACGTGTATAATGATTACTGAATGTAGTTACCGTTTGTCTTCAGGAATGACAAAGCGTTTAAAATAAAATTTTGCATGTATTGTAAATAAAAAGTGAATTTGTTGTAATTTGATAGAGATGCTCTAATGATAATTTAAATTAAATGTCATATAGATGGGAACCACGTTGCAACAAACATATATAGAATATGTCTAGTTCCAAAATTATAAATTGGCTTAATAAAGGGCAAATATTTATGAAAAATACAAAAAAAGCCAAGAGCATGGATCAAAGGCTAAGGACACATCAGTCCATAACTAAGGCCACATGGGACCATCACTAAGGCTACATTGGACCATCACTAAGGCCACATGGGACCATCACTAAGGCTACATTGGACCATCACTAAGGCCACATTGGACCAGCACTAAGATTACATCAGTACATCACTTAGGCCACATAAGTAAATCAATAAGACTACATCAGTCCATCACTAAGGCCTAATCAGTCCTTCACTAAGGTCACATAAGTTCATCACTTGGGCCACATCAGTCCATCACTTAGGCCACATCAGTCCGTCACTTAGACCACATTAGCCATCACTAAGGACTAATCAGTCCATCACTTAGGCCAAATTAGTTCATCACTAAGGCCACATCAGTTCATCACTCAGGCCACATCAGTCCATAACTAAGGCCACATGGGACCATCACTAAGGCCACATGAATACATCACTAAGGCCACATCAGTCTATCACTAAGGCCAAATCAGTCCATCACTAAGGCCACATCAGTCCATAACTAAGACCACATGGGACCATCACTAAGGCCACATGAATACATCACTAAGGCAAAATCAGTCCATCACTAATGAAACACCAGTCCATCACTTAGGCCACATCAGTATATCACTAAGGCCACATCAGTCCATTAGTAAGGCCACATTGGACCATAACTAAGGACACATGAATACATCACTAAGGCCACATCAGTCGAACACTAAGGCCACACCAGTCCATCACTTAGGCCACATCAGTATATCACTAAGGCCACATCAGTCCATCACTTAGGCCGCATTGGACCATCACTAAGGCCACATGAATACATCACTAAGGCCAAATCAGTCCATCACTAATGAAACATCAGTCCATCACTTAGGCCACATCAGTCCATCACTTAGGCCACATCAGTTCATCACTTAGACCACATCAGTCCATCACTAAGGCCACATTGGACAATAACTAAGGCCAAATCAGTCCATCACTAAGGCCACACCCGTCCATCACTAAGGCCACATTGGACAATAACTAAGGCCACATGAATACATAACTAAGGCCAAATCAGTCCATCAGTAAGGCCACATCAGTCCAACACTTAGGCCACACCAATTTGATGTTGAATTATTTGGATTTTCTCAATATCCAGGAATTATATTCTGAATGTAAACTTGTCTGCAAGTAGTTTCAAATTGCTGATCTGAAAATAAAAGTTTTAAGTTAACTTATGAAATGGTATTGTTTGATTCCTACTTAAAGTGGTGCATCATAAAGAATATTAAGAATTTTCTGAATGAAAATTAACTCTTACAGTTATTCTGTACATTTTTCGGATAAGCTTTTCAATGAATTACAAGCAAACGCTACAACAGCTATATAAAACATGATCATATCCTTCATCGCAAATTGCTGTTGTCCAACTGAACTGGTTATCTGAATATTATTCGTAACTCAACACTACGGGGGTGTTCACGAAAGCATCGATAAAGTGTAGTATACATATATCGAATGCAATGTGAAATGTACATGTACGATACTTATGGATTATGTGGAAGATTACGCCAAACAATAGGCGTGACGTGAACATACAGATGTCGGATCATGTTCAGATCCACTATTCTGTTTGTGATAAATGAGAACTAAACAAAACTCGATATTCAAATATTGGCATTATTTACTCTACTTTAATTATGAAACAATTAATTAAACGTATATAAATCTTACTTGTTGGCTAACATGATAGTGCTCAATGGATGATTTTAGTATGATAAAATCCGACTGACGCATTTGAACCCATTCGCAATAGGAAATGTCAGATTTTTGTCGAATAAATTGTTTTTAAAGCTGACATTTTTTTTTATTGGCGTGTACAAAAATTGTTCCATGCGCGGTTGTAGCCTAGATACGTACATGTATGTACCATTTCGCCGGGGTGACCCACCATCTACAAGGGGCAGTGAAGTGTTCAGTGTTAACTAGCTTTGTTGAGGCGAGGTGATGTGAAAATGCAAATACCACTGCTTATTGAAAGTACTTGTATGCACAGGAAGAAGGAAATAATTCAATTGTGACAACGGATTGTTTCTATTTCATTACACAGTGGTAACTAGTAAAACCACGGTAAGAAGATGCGTGCGTAATGAGACATCACAGGGGAATGACTTTAGATGAATACGCAGGAATCCTTCAATTGTTGTACGTACGTGTGTCTAATTGTGATACATATATATATTACCACGTGGCGAAACTGATGCTATAGTTCACGTATAACAGATGCTAATTCACATTATGTGACGTAAAATGAAGGCGACCTGACATTTTCTTTACATTTATAGTTTGTATATGCGTGGACTGTGAGAACAAAGTTGTTAGTCGATACATTTTATCAAATTATTTTCGTGGTATGTATTGGATACATAAGAAACGCTGACATATAAAATAGTATAGGTAATCCATAAATCATGGGTGTCTATGAATGATCATATACATACTATTTCATACAACATGATGATGGTGATGATGATGATGATGATGATGATGATCATGATTCTTCGACGAAATTTTTACTCAATTGTAAATAATCTTTTTATATTTTGCTTCTTAGGCGAGTGTTGCAATGTATTATGAATCGACTTGAAGATCAGAGAAAGGCGACTGATAATCAGCATGGAAGAAACTCCCCTAATCGAAGTGAGGATCAGCATGGACGAGGTACATGAGACCATATAGATAAATTAATGCATGACTTAAAAATCAACATACATGTATACGTCCGATTTATCATGACTTCTATTAGCAATAGTTTATGAATAAGAGGGACATTATTTCCTTTTCTCAGAAAAATTATTCTTACATTTATTCATTCTATAAAATTTACTTTTCATCTCCATTATTCCATTGTTATGCATTGGGATGTTATTATGTGACTATAACAACATTTGCTATGGTAACATCATCAATTTCTATTGTAAAGTCTGCATTTCCGTTGTCGTCAAAACTTGATTTGCCGGTCAAAAGCATAATTACATAATTACTTCATAAAATATTAATATAAATAATGAATATTGCAACAAATATTGATATGATTCTATATAATACGCTTTGCTATTGATGACAAAATTAATAGGGCTTTATTAACTTTGTCATCAATACAGTGTAGCACTGTGTATATGACCATAACAACATTGCTTAAACATTCATTGCTTCAATGATCACAGATTTACTTCTGTAATTATACAAACTGCATGTGGGCACGCTGGTAACATATAACGGGAGACTTGTATTGGACAACCGTGACAGGGGAGACGATACAGAATAGTGTTAGGGGCGTTCTGATTAAACCTTTAGATAAGGCTCCCCTGACTTTCCTTGTGGTCTCATATCTTGTGTAATGAGGAAAGGGTTGTGCAAAATGTCGAATATGTAACGAAGAGCATCATAATCTGTGTCACACATCGGTTCGAGGCAACACTTACTACTCAGTAATCCCTGGTTAAACTTCCGGTTTTGGTAATATGGTTTTCCTCGTCTGTTTTGTTGTTTTCTCAGTCTGGCTAATGGTGTCGTCAAATCAACAATAGGTTTAGTTTTTATCAATCTCACACAAAGATAAAGATATAATTTATTTTTACTTATTTATTCTTAAACATAACGGAATAAAATGTCATGTTCTTTTATTTCCGACAGAAATTATCGAAGTTGTCTGTAGCTGCGTACAACTTTTCTAAAACTTACATCTTGCCCTGACATATATATTACAGGTGTACCAAATAAGGGAAATGGCTACAAACATCTTAGAAACCAACGCAAAAGTGATGAATATGCTGCAAGAAAGGTAAAAAGAGTTATGGGAAAATAATGGTGTCAGAAAGGAATATTATATAACTGGTAAGAAACATTAAGAGTGGGGTGAAATGAGAACAGAACATAAAAGTAATATTATTTAATATAAAGAAATGAATTTAAGAAGAGCTACAATTTTTATAAGAAGTGAAAGGGAAGGATATAATACTTATCGGAAGGAGCGTTTTGAGAGTTAAAGGGGAACTGAAGATGACGTTAAACATACATTTCCGTACCGTTTAGATTCAGTCTGAAGGAAACTTTTACTTAACATAGTTCGGGGGTTGGGGGGGGGGTGAGGGGTTAAGAGAAATAAGGCTATGCCATGGACATGAAGTAAACATAAATATTAATTTCATATATATGTGGTTTGAGTGACCGAAGGAATTTATTCAGTTGCGAGAAGAGTTGGGCGATATTCAACGCACTAATTATTTAACTAGTGTTTCTACATTTAATTTATAATTACGAAATGAACATAAAAAACCAAGACCAAACGTGATAATGAACTAAAACAATAGACGTTTCATAGGAATAATTGTATCCTTGCGGTTAAACATTTTATTTATTCATTAATTGCAGAGAAGCCGATTCTAATGCAGATAAAGAACAACGTGATCGAGTACATGGTATAATATCTCCACTCTTTGTGATAATTTGATTAGTAAATGTGTGTTGGTGATTAAAGGCCCAATATACGTAACTTTTAGGAAATTTTACGGATTCTGAAAAATTATGGAAAAAATCAAGTTGATTACCATGCAAAAATAAGTCTAAAACGAAGTAAACCTGGGCGGTAACTAACAAGAAACTCTTGACAGAAAAATACAAAGAATTGAAAATAATTCAGGTGGGGCCCACTTCAACAACAAGCCGAAGTTAGAAGACAGATTAAACTGGACGCGTGTTTACAAATACCGCGTTTCAACTGCTGCTGTACCGGTAACCGCGTAAGAAAGCATCTTGAATTTTGCTGATATCAGTTAATCGGAACTAAATCTATAAAAATAATAAGTTATTAGGCTTGATTTTCGCTTCAAGTTTTGCCGAAAGTTACGTATACTTGGCCTTATAGACCTTAAATCCACATACTATACATCGTGGGTTTAGTTTATATTTTTCTTAAAGAAGGACTCATTGTAATAATTAAAATTTTATTCTAACAATTTGTGTAAATGCAGCTCTGTCTCTTGTGCCCTATAATAAACATTTAAGTGGGAACATAACCGACTTGTTTCAAACTAAATCATTCAGCACTATGAATTAATTGATTCATTTTTTCTGCATATTAGTACTTGCACATGAAAACGTTTCCGTAAACTCAGGTTTAATGTACAACTGTATGATTTGAACAAGCTTGTGTTAAATACCTATACTTATATATTAACGTATCATTTGCAGATTTGGAGGACTCTTTCAAGCGACTGGAGAAACGCATGCAAGAAGGAGAGGACGAATTTCAGGAATTGGAGAATATGGTTCGTGATCTTTTGCCTCGATTAGAACGGGCAGCTCCTCAAGTGGGGAATCATACACGCGGTCTGAACATTGATCAAAATCAGTTCATTCTGGAAGATCTCGGTACCACAAAACTTCTTCAAAGGTCAGGAGGCCAAAACTTAAATGATGGATTTTCCGAGCTTCTTTCTCACCGAGAAAATATTGACACAAATATTCGAAAATTCACCACTGAACAATATGACGCAGATAATACACCCTCGGAAACAAACCTTGCTCGTAGTAACATAGAATATCACACTGGTAAGAAGGAAGTAAGATTTGCTGATGGTTCGGCAATTCCTCACAGGAAGACCAGTGTTGATTCTAGGAAATCTTTCCTGGGAATGAAATCTAGATCTCCAGGTGAAAAAGCAAAAGGAAAACAAAAGAACCAAACTTATGATTACAGTTCCAGCGGTGAAACGCCCCATACAGCCAAAGTGCCTGTTACTGAAACTGGATTTAAACGAAAACTGACGGACAAGAAAGTTGACAACAGACTTCATTATTTCGAGAACTTTGGGATAAACAAAAAGGAGAACCAAAACAAAGTTGAAGCATGTAAAGAAAAAAAGAATTCCGAAAGTATTCCTCAAGGTGAAGGTCATAGTGATGCTAAAGTGAAAAGTGGTGCAGTGGCTGAATACATGAAAGATGGAATGGCGCGTAAATCCGAAACCCCAATGAGAAGTGACGGAGGGCACGATAATCTAAAAGAACCCATGTCAAGGTGGTTAAACGATGGTACATTTACCAGTTGTATCGCTGAACATTTCAATTACAAAATAATGTTCTTTATTCTTATTGACGGTCTGGTATTATTGAATAATTAAAATCAAATAAGAGAATACCGAAGCGTTAATAAAATCATAATCCAAACTCGAAATCGATTAACTGACATCGATTAACTGATTAACAGAGTAAGCGTCTTCTGCTTCATCGACGATACCCGCCATGTAAATCTTTGTCACATCCATGTAAACATCAAGTTCTTATTCAAACATATTGTAAAATTATTAGGCAGCCGTTACAATTCTAATTAAATGCACCTGCTTCATGTTTTAATTCTTTTTATCAAAGAGAATTTTGTGTTCCATTTGACAGTTCTTCGAAAAAAGAAGGTCTCGAACGAGTGAGCAAATATCCAGATGTTGCACAACAAATTGCAGATAAGGATGAACACGTGTGTATGTATGCTGCTGTACTTTTCCCTTTTAACTATGAATATTGAGAAATACTGGTTAAACGAGATGTTAAAGTATTTTTTAAATCTACTGTTGTTGAAATATTCAAATCGTTGCTACTATTCCACTTACTTCTTTCACATCCCCAGGAAAGTGAAGTCAAGGCTGAAGCAGTGTTATTTGTTAACTTATTACTGTAGAATGAAACATGGTAGCATGTATTGCCTATCGTTTTAATATCAGCGACTACATCCGTTTAATACAAGACAAGTCATGGTTAAGATTGTTTGGCTTAGATTCGTTACCTTCTTTCGCTTATAGGTCAATGTAAGCAACGAGTTGGTGGTTCATTTTGACTTCTTTAATTTCAGTATTTTTCTAGCATGTATGACCTGAAATTTTGTCGATGAATTTAAAGCATGTATCACAATTAATGTATGAATTGGCGACTTCGCTAAAGTGAGCTAGATGACTGATCTTGAAGGTGAGTATTCATTGTTCGACGTGAAAAAAAAATTTGAGAATACCGAAGCGTTAACGAAATCATAATCCGAACTCAAAATCGATTAAACCAGGGGCAAAATATGAACAAAGGAAAGATTTACACGGAGACCCTTGCAAAAGTACGAGAGAATAAAAGACCAGGTGTTCCGGAAGAGTAAGAGAAACTTAGTGGACGCAGTCTGATGATTTTGGTTCTAAATGTTCATCCCACATCCAATATTTAAAGTGACTGTTTTGTTACAGCAACTGGACTTTCGCTGAGGGACGACATGGAAATATCTGCTTATATGGAACAGGTGAATAGAAAAGCTGAGAAAGAAAGAATAAAAGGTAATGACTCCATACTATACCATACTAGAGTATACTACGGTGCATGTTGGTGCTGAATGTTACTGTCGATACATGACAATGTGTGATGTATGATAACATTTAATTTAACTAAAGAAGTTACGGATCCCTACTTTGATAGCTCAGCCCAGCCTTTATGTTTAAGTTGTAAGATAAACATATCCATAGTTAAAGTCCAAAAAATTGTGATATCACAAATACAAATAAGAATATACGATAAACATTTGAAAGACATTTTACACTTTTCTTTATTAGGGGTAACATTTAAATTACCACGAGGAAACGGACCTGACACGGTCCTGTGTCTAGACACCTCAGGGAGTATGGAAGGTACTGCATTCCAGGAGATGATTTCCATAGCCATAGGAATTGTTGCTGGTAGGTAAATTATAAAGAAATTTCTGTACAATGTTATTATAAGTTTGAAATATTAGCAGTTTGAAGTTTGGTTGCGAAGAAGATTTGATTTCTGCATTACAACTTTGAACGGTTAGAAACATTACCATAAGCCCTGACTGAGGCGTTTGTTGACGGTAAGAAACACAAAAATAAGTCGTGACTGAGGCGTTTCTGGATGGTAAGAAACATTACAATAAGTCCTGACTAAGGCGTTTCTGGACGGTAAGAAACATTACAAGGAGTCGTGACTGAGGCGTTTGTGGACGGTTAAAAACATTACAATAAGTCGTGACTGAGGCGTTTCTAGACGTTAAGAAAACATTACAATAAGTCCTGACTGAGGCGTTTGTGGACCGTAAGAAACATTACAATAAGTCGTGACTGAGGCGTTTGTGGACGGTAAGAAACATTACAACGAGTCCTGACTGAGGCGATTCTGGACGATAAGAAACATTACAATAAGTCCTGACTGAGGCGATTCTGGACGATAAGAAACATTACAATAAGTCCTGACCTGACTGAGGGCGTTTCTAGACGATAAGAAACATTACAATAAGTCCTGAGTGAGGCGTTTGTGGACGGTTAAAAACATTACAATAAGTCGTGACTGAGGCGTTTCTAGACGTTAAGAAAACATTACAATAAGTCCTGACTGAGGCGATTCTGGACGATAAGAAACATTACAATAAGTCCTGACTGAGGCGATTCTGGACGATAAGAAACATTACAATAAGTCCTGACTGAGGGCGTTTCTAGACGATAAGAAACATTACAATAAGTCCTGACTGAGGCGTTTGTGGACGGTAAGAAACATTACAATAAGTCCTGACTGAGGCGATTCTGGACGATAAGAAACATTACAATAAGTCATGACTGAGGGCGTTTCTAGACGATAAGAAACATTACAATAAGTCTTGACTGAGGCGTTTGTGGACAGTTAGAAACATTACAAGGAGTCGTGACTGAGGCGTTTGTGGACGGTTAAAAACATTACAATAGGTCGTGACTGAGGCGTTTCTAGACGTTAAGAAAACATTACAATAAGTCCTGACTGAGGCGTTTGTGGACGGTAAGAAACATTACAATAAGTCGTGACTTAGGCGTTTGTGGACGGTAAGAAACATTACAACGAGTCGTGACTGAGGCGTTTGTGGACAGTAAGAAACATTACAATAAGTCCTGACTGAGGCGATTTTGGACGATAAGAAACATTACAATAAGTCCTGACAGAGGGCGTTTCTAGACGATAAGAAACATTACAATAAGTCCTGACTGAGGCGTTTGTGGACAGTTAGAAACATTACAAGGAGTCGTGACTGAGGCGTTTGTGGACGGTTAAAAACATTACAATAAGTCGTGACTAAGACGTTTCTAGACGTTAAGAAAACATTACAATAAGTCCTGAGTGAGGCGTTTGTGGACGGTAAGAAACATTACAATAAGTCCTGACTGAGGCGATTCTGGACGATAAGAAACATTACAATAAGTCGTGATTGAGGGCGTTTCTAGACGATAAGAAACATTACAATAAGTCTTGACTGAGGCGTTTCTGGACGGTAAGAAACATTACAAGGAGTCGTGACTGAGGCGTTTGTGGACGGTAAGAAACATTACAAAGAGTCGTGACTGAGGCGTTTGTGGACGATAAGAAACATTACAATAAGCCCTGACTGAGGCGTTTCTAGACGGTAAGAAACATTACAATAAGTCGTGACTGAGGCGATTCCAGACGGTACGAAACAGTACAATTAGTCTTGACTGAGGCGTTTCTGGACGGTAAGAAACATTACAATAAGTCCTGACTGAGACGTTTGTGGACAGTAAGAAACATTACAATAAGTCGTGACTGAGGCGTTTCTGAATGGTAAGAAACATTACAATAAGTCGTGACTGAGGCGTTTGTGGACAGTAAGAAACATTACAATAAGTCCTGACTGAGGCGATTGTGGACGGTTAAAAACATTACAATAAGTCGTGACTGAGGCGTTTCTAGACGTTAAGAAAACATTACAATAAGTCCTGACTGAGGCGTTTGTGGACCGTAAGAAACATTACAATAAGTCGTGACTGAGGCGTTTGTGGACGGTAAGAAACATTGCAATAAGTCCTGACTTAGGCGATTCTGGATGGTAAGAAACATTACAATAAGTCCTGACTGAGGCGATTCTGGACGATAAGAAACATTACAATAAGCCCTGACTGAGGCGTTTCTAGACGGTAAGAAACATTACAATAAGTCGTGACTGAGGCGATTCCAGACGGTACGAAACAGTACAATTAGTCTTGACTGAGGCGTTTCTGGACGGTAAGAAACATTACAATAAGTCGTGACTGAGGCGTTTGTGGACATTAAGAAACATTACAATAAGTCGTGACTGAGGCGTTTCTGGATGGTAAGAAACATTACAATAAGTCGTGACTGAGGCGTTTCTGGATGGTAAGAAACATTACAATAAGTCGTGACTGAGGCGTTTGTGGACAGTAAGAAACATTACAATAAGTCCTGACTGAGGCGATTCTGGATGGTAAGAAACATTACAATAAATCGTGACTGAGGCGATTCTGGACAGTAAGAAACATTACAATAAGTCGTGACTGAGGCGTTTGTGGACGGTAAGAAACATTACAAAAAGTCGTAACTGAGGCGTTTCTGGACAGTAAGAAACATTACAATAAGTCGTGACTGAGGCGTTTGTGGACAGTAAGAAACATTACAATAAGTCCTGACTGAGGCGATTCTGGACGGTAAGAAACATTACAATAAGTCGTGACTGAGGCGTTTCTGGACGGTAAGAAACATTACAATAAGTCGTGACTGAGGCGTTTGTGGACAGTAAGAAACATTACAATAAGTCGTGACTGAGGTGATTCTAGACGATAAGAAACATTACAAAAAGTCGTGACTGAGGCGATTCTAGACGCTAAGAAACATTACAATAAGTCGTGACTGAGCTGATTCTGGACGATAAGAAACATTACAATAAGTCGTGACTAAGGCGTTTGTGGACGATAAGAAACATTACAATAAGTCGTGACTGAGGTGATTCTAGACGATAAGAAACATTACAAAAAGTCGTGACTGAGGCGATTCTAGACGCTAAGAAACATTACAATAAGTCGTGACTGAGGTGATTCTGGACGATAAGAAACATTACAATAAGTCGTGACTAAGGCGTTTGTGGACGATAAGAAACATTACAATAAGTCGTGACTGAGGCGTTTCTGGACAGATTAATAACAATTAAGTTTGTGCAAATGACGGAAATATCTACAGACAAAATATACATGCAATTTGCTAACGGTACAAAATGTTTGATATATGTAATACTTCATATCCATTGTTTCTCATTAAAAAATTAATTTTACATTGTCACATGTACTAGACGTATGATTCCTTGTTTAACAGTTGCATATGTTGAATGATCATCTGAAAAGCAGTGGTTTTCTCGTGTACCTTACGCCTTCCAATCGGGCAAGTTTTGGTCTTCTGGTATATCTAACGGTTACCTATCGGGCAAGTTGTGATCTTCTGATATATCTAACGGTTCCCTATCGGGCAAGTTTTGGTCTTCTGATATATCTAACGGTTACCTATCGGGCAAGTTTTAGTTTTCTTATATATCTAACGGTTACCTATCGGGCAAGTTTTGGTCTTCTGATATATCTAACGGTTACCTATCGGGCAAGTTTTGGTCTTCTGATATATCTAACGGTTACCTATCGGGCAAGTTTTGGTCTTCTTATATATCTAACGGTTACCTATCGGGCAAGTTTTGGTCTTCTGATATATCTAACGGTTACCTATCGGGCAAGTAATGGTTTTCTGATATATCTAACGGTAACCCATCGGGAAATTGTGGTCTTCTTATATTTCTAAGGGTTACCTATCGGGCAAGCTGTGGTCTTATCATTTGAGGGTCGTGTTTCAGAGCGATCATTATAGGGATTACGCCACTATATGGGAGAACTGTAGGTAACAAAGAAACTGTTCGTTTAGTTATGTTTTGGTTGTCTTGTTTACTAGAGATTCAACGGTTCTCCCGAGAAGCTGGTATACCGGAGAACATCGGGGTGGCCACGTTTGGAAAACAGACTGGTGTCTCTCTCCATCTTACAAACCAATATGACCAAGTCAAGAAGCTGTTACGTGAGTACATTTTACGAAAATATATAGAGGCTATTCAGACAGTTCAAAATGGACGCGTGTTTACAAATACCGAGATTCAACTACTGCTGTACCGGTAACCGCGTAAGAATTTATTTTGAATATTGCTGATATCAGCTAATCTTAACTAAATCTATAAATATGATAAGTTATTAGGCTTGATTTTCGCTTCAAGTTTGACAAAAGTTACGTATATTAAGCCTTTAATGGTACTTAAAATGGTAAAAAGAAGTTTGGATAAACATTGCTTAAAAGAATCATAGTTGAATTTTGATATCAATATAAATTACATTGTACGTAGGACCGTTCGTGTCTTTCTCATCAACCGGCATTTGCAAAGATGATAAAACAGATACGTGTAATATTTTGTTGTTACAGCATTAGATTCAGCAACTGTGTTCCTTGGTTTACATACATGTAAACACCTATATAACTGAAAGGTGTTTGCGTTTGTTTTCTGTTGAAGTATCACTAAAGGCAGAAGGCCCTAGCCCAATGTTCGAGGGGATTCACATGGCACTTGCAGCCTGCAATATAGGTACGTATTAATCTGGAATAGGCATTGGTTATTTAACGAATGTTGAATTATTTAATAATGGATTATTATTTCCGTCGAGGGTTGTGAATATCTGCACGTATTACATTGCATTGTACACTGTACCAGACAGCTCTACAACACTTTGCATTGTTCACTATACAACAGACAGAAATGTCAGCATCAACGGAATCTATATTGGGAGTAGGATCATACTGATATCTGATGGTAAGGGAACACCGGATCACTGGAATCTGCTTGGTGACAGTGTCGACAACAAAAACGGAAAGGCCAGGCTACTGGTGAGTTGGACCTAATTTGACTGTATTTGAAGAGACAGTGTTTATGTATTATACGTTTCTAAAGACATTCTACAACTGACGCATTACATTATATCAAGAAGTTTATAAGTATACAAACTTTTGTAGTACACGATTTTAGAATGTTTCCTTGAACTCATCAATTAAACGGGTTGTACGCACATATCCCTTCTGCTACTGCAGTAGTTAAGACAAATTATATTCCCGAATCTTTGTCCTTAGCATCACTGACGAGTCCTGGAAGGACGGAACAGATGTACAATACTATGTTATTCATTTTACGGTATACTGAACTACTTATTTATCACTTAATTTAAAAGGTGCAGCACAGATTTGTTATGTTCATCTTTAAGATAAGGTAAGCAGAACCTGAGAAACAATTATTTTTTCCCTTTTTTGTTGTTGTTTATAAACTATATGTAAAATGAAGCTTTCAAAACGTTCTCTAAAGAAAAAACAAAAGATTGTTTGTACTTTCGATTTGCAGGTGAATAACTATATGGTTGCCGCAGGTCATCTAGTGAGGTCACATGGACATTCTATTTATTCAGTTCCGGTTGGGGACTACACGGAGGTGAGTTAGGCAAACAAGTGAATTTTCGATTTATTTCATTTTTGAAATTCCCGAAAGTCTTATTTTATTTTTATAATTTGCGGTTACAATTGATCGGGATGGAGCGCCTATGCTTATAGAAAATGAATATGCCACATGATGAAGTTCTATTTTTTGGTTCAAAATATAGTAAAAATACAAAAACTAATTTATAAAATCCATTAGATATTTATTAATTTCCAAAATACTATAAAGGTTTAGAATTTCCTTATTTTATACAGAGACGTATATGTGTTATAAACGTCTCTGCTTTATATGATTTGATTCTTGAATAACGAAAAAATAGTACACAAATAGTGCACAATGATATCGGACTGAAAGTAACTAGTGGTGATATAAGTTTTATCAAGCTGATATTTTCAGATATTTCACCGGTAAAAATGTACATGTAATATATTAATAAAATCCATTGTTTTTATCGTCCACAGGAAACTCTAGAACGAGTGGCGTGCATATCCGGCGGCTATTGCATTCCAAAAGATGAGATTTGCCGAGTTCAAAATTTCTCACATCTACAGGTAGGGTATCAAATTTGAATTAAATAGCCTAGTTACCGCCGTGATTGGCTCTTTCAAAATTGTTTTAAGAAATGAGAGCAAAGAAAATGTTTCCTTTTTATTGTGACATTTTGTATTATTTACATTTTGTTTGTTCCAGTTAATTTATACCTCATTCCCGGTCAATAAACTTGTTTACGCAAGATTCTGTTACTTTCAGTCCGTTAAGGATTAATTATTTGTTATTCTATATTTTTTCTAAGTACTTAACGTAAATTGGTGGGTAAAATGTATATGTATCTTATATTGTTTAAGTCTTTGAAATGAATGTATATTGTAATACAACAACGAAGGAACTTTACCCGATTGAATCATTTTCAATATAAGTGTTTATGTTTTTGTGTATGCTGAAATGTTGATAATTAAATAATGCGTCTTATTTTCTATGACCGTAGATCGCAGCCGCTACACACGTGTATAATTGTCGTAACTTGGGGGAAGGCGTAGATCGCGAGCCTTTCCTAAGGTCCATGATCACGACACCAGCTGGAACGCAAGCGGCTTTCTGCAATCATTGTCAAGTAATAGTTTTTTATGTACATCCTGCCATATCACATAACAAGAAAAACTATGCATGACTGAATTGAGTAATCTTATGTTGACATTTAATATATATTCAAAACAAATGATACACAAACATGACAATAATAAAGCTATGATAAGCAAAGAAGTATATATATATATATATTGTAAGTAAAACAATTAAACGCTTGAGTAGGGTTGCCAAAATCCTCTACTCAAAGTGAAACAAACGATGTTTTATATACATCAAAGAGGGATAATGGTGGGTGGAAAAACTGACCGAAAACATTAAATATCCTCTGCCTTTAGTTGGAAATTTGAAACGCTTACGTGAACTTCATGTGAAATTAACACGAAATTTTGTTCACATGTAAGTTTACGTGAATAATTTTAAGAGAAATGAACAGGTTGTCAGGATGATCCTTCCTACAATGTTTATAATATATTTACTTAGGGAAAATCGTTGAACAACTTAGTTATGTGAATGGGAAATACGGACCTACTTCCATGCTAGCTTTTCCATTGGTGCAGAATATACGCGGGGATCAGCATCGACGAGCTTGTTCAGGAGTTGGATAAAGAAACTAGAAATACTAATGTGAATTTAAAATAAATAAGAGAATACCGAAGCGTTAAGAAAATCATAATCCAAACTCAGAATCGATTAAACCAGGGGCAAAATATGAACAAAGGAAAGATGTACACGGAGACTCTTGTAAAAGTACAAGAGAATAAGACCAGGTGTTCCGGAAGAGTAAGCGTCTTCTGCTTCATCGACGACAACCGCCATGTAAATCTTTGTCACATCCAAGTAAACATCAACTTCCCAAAATGAGAACCGAGTATCATTGTCAATCACAACACGTAAACACACTAATGAGCAGACTCAGAAACGTCCATCTTCATATCACTTAAAGAATTTAAATATACTGTTTGACAGAATACCGATACTGGTCAAAGCTATTGAATCGTTCGTTCTGGAATTAGAAATTTCCGAATATCCTTAGTAACAATGTATTATTACTTTCTAGGCTAGTTACTCAACCGAACTGTTATCTAATTTAATGTGTATTGCTCGTAGAACTTAAAATTAGGGTGACAGTCGTGAATTAATGTAGAGAGGCTGATGAACTTTTACGATTTTGTTTTCTCAATCTTGACTAGCTGTCAAAGTGTACAATTCCATACATATGCCTAATAGCAAAAACAAATACTTAAATGTTGCTATATTGGTGTACTTACTCGGATATTGTGGCTTTTACGTCACTACAAATTCCGTACAGGTCATATCATAAGTCAGATGAGCAGATATATATTGGGCTGGTTTTATTGTAGGAATCCAGCTGTCTTGAGGGTAGATTTAAACTCTAATTAGTGTTTCGTCGTAAACATATTTTCTATGTTTGAATCTGATCGATACCTAATTTTGAGTCCCATTTCGTAACACTAAGAAACTATATCACTTCGTTTCTATTGCTCCAGAATGACCTTCTACCTCTGGCTTTAAAGCTTGCTAAGCGCCCAATCAAAGGAAAGGATCTTTCCAACAAACAAAGTGACGTCACGGGCTACACGTACATGCCGTGTATCGGAACACGTGTTCGACGCGGCCCGAACTGGCACTGGGGCAACCAAGATTACGAGGGACCCGGGACTATCGTTGGTTATCAATCTGAGGGTAACATACATGCAATTTATACAAATAAATGAAATATTGTTTAATTCGTATCTTTGCATCTTCAATTACTTCATCGACTAATTTAACAGAACGACACACGAGATAAACAACCGTGTTACCCCGCATGTCTTAATGTATTTATATATCCGATTTTGTTATTTTAAAACGACGATACTTACATATTAATGTATACATATTGCTTTTACAAAAACTATATATCTTCTTGCTACGAAAAGTTGGACTCAAAGCATTTTTGCTCTAGGAGTATCAAGGAGTATAATGAATTGTAACAAAGATAAAATGACCGACCTTAGCAAGATTTTGTATCAACCTCAACTTAATAATAGTGTTACTGTTTTCTTTTCAATATGAAATTGTTTCTCCATACATTGACTTGAATATTGAACAGTCATAACGTACGCGGTTGCTGTATTCACATGTGCGTTGTTTTTGTTAGAATGGGTAAGAGTGGAGTGGGACATTGGAGGCAATAGGCACCACTACAAATACGCACCAGGGGTCCATGAAGTCACTGTGGTTGAAGAGGAGAGACATCTAGCGGCTGGCGAGGATATAGCTGTTGGTTGTAAAGTCAAACGAGGTAACGTATCTTCATTTTGGGGACGTGCCATCGACTTGGATATGACCTAGATCAATATGGCGGGTGTCGTAAATCAAGCAGAAAACGCTTACTTTTCCGGAACACCTGGTCATATTTTTTTTTTTAATTTTGTTTTTCAAGATTATCTCAAGCTACATTTTACTTAATTTAAAAGGTGCAGCATATGTGTGTGTTTCGTCATCTATGACAACACAAACAATTTTGTTATTTTAAGTCTTTTTATCAAATGCGCCCTACAAGTAAGGTTATGGACATTACCTGCTGCTGCCATTCAATGATTCGTTATTTAATGTGGGACAATAACTATCTGATCTTACCTAACGTCTCCTTTGACTCTGCCTCACATTTTGTCAATAACTGACCGCTCGCCCCGTTGGGAGATTAAGACCGTTGACCATGGAACCGAAGTCTTTAAAATTGGTAGCTATTCTTCTATGCTTATTGTTCAATATTTATGGGTTGGTGACAACAACAAATAGTTCATCTGTTGTCAGTAAGATTTGTTTGCTGCCTAAGGCATCGTGTCTCAGTTGGATTTCACTATACTTTTAAGTAGGCGTCACATCCGCGCTAAAGCAAGGAGACAAGTTCACCAACATACCCTGTCTCAAGCACACATACACCAACATACCCTGTATCCGGTACATACACAAACATACCCTGTCTCAAGCACACATACACAAACACACTGTATCCGGTACATAACCAACATACCCTGTATCCAGCACACATACTCAACATACCCTGTATCCGGCACGTACGCCAACATACCCTGTATCCGGTACATACACCAACATACCCTGTATCCGGTACATACACAAACATACCCTGTCTCAAGCACACATACACAAACACACTGTATCCTGTACATAACCAACATACCCCGTATCCGGTACATACACTAACATACCCTGTATCCGGAACATACACCAACATACCCTGTATCCGGCAAACATACATCAACATACCCTGTATCCGGCAAACATACACCAACATACCCTGTATCCGGCACACATACCCAACATACCCTGTATCCGGTACATACACCAACATACCCTGTATCCGGCACACATACGCCAAAGTACCTTGTATCCGGTACATAAACCAACATACCCTGTATTTGGCACACATACATCAACGTACCCTGTATCCGGCACACATACACCAACATTCCCTGTATCCGGCACACATACACCAACATACCCTGTACCCGGCACACATACACCAACATACCCTGTATCCGGCACAAATACACCAACATACCCTGTATTTGGCACACATACATCAAAATACCTGTATCCGGCAAACATACATCAACATCAACATACCCTCTATCCGGCACACATACACCAACATATCCTGTATCTGGCACACATACACCAACATACCCTGTATCTGGCACCAATACATCAACATACCCTGTATCCGGCACACATAAGCGAAAGTACCTTGTATCCGGTACATAAACCAACATACCCTGTATTTGGCACACATACATCAACATACCCTGCATCCGGCAAACATACATCAACATACCCTCTATCCGGCACAGATACACCAACATACCCTGTATCCGATACATACACCAACATACCCTGTATCCGGCACACATTCACCAACATACCCTGTATCCGGCACACATTCACCAACATACCCTCTATCCGGCACACATACACCAGCATACCCTGTATCCGGTACATACCCCAACATACCCTGTATCTGGCACACATTAACACATGCTCGCTTACATAACACACAAGGAGACATGTCCTGAACATAGCTGGGAATAGGACGTTAGATAAAATGATACCAAGCCATATAACGAAACATAAACATGCTTGATAAATGAAACGTTTTAACTGATTACACTTATCAGATTTAGCATTTGATACAGAATGCCAAAATTGAATGACCCTCCTCCGTATAGTTGTTTGGTAAGTACAGGATTTCTGTGAATAAGTCTGACCTACTGTTGAAACAGATGGAAGACGTTCATTACCTCGTTTAATATTCCATTAACATTTATTTAATATATTTAAAGTAGGATATGTAAGATACCTATATGTTTTCGTCACTTCAAAAATGCATCAGATTTTAAGTTTTGAACGGCAATACAATAAAATCAAACGTAAGTTCATGCTACATTACTTAATAATATTTGCAATAATAATATAAGACTGATTTTCTATAAATCTTGCTCAGGTAAAGACTGGACCTTTGGCGATCAGGACGGCGGTGAAGGGACAGTAGGTGTTGTCTGCCGCGTAAAACGTGACAAGACAGTCGATGTAAGTTGATGATAATACAAAAACAAAATTCTGTAGAGTTCTAATTCAAAATCATCCTGCGACTTCTACTGATAATTTATCGCGAGTTATAAAGACATTTAAAACGTTTTCGAAACTTTTAATCGAAAGAGATAATCAAATCCTTTTTTTGAACAAACGCAGCTGCAGTTTTCAAAATATGTTCAAAAGTGGTCATTCTAATAAAAAACAGGTCTAAAAAAACAGAGAATACCAAAGCGTCTAATACCGTCAAATAGTCATTATACATGAATTTTGATTCCTGTACTACTCCAATATGTTTGGCGTATACAACAGTTACGTATTTCTAACAAAATACGTCGTTTTATCAATATCTATGTCATGTTCTATTTCCGTATGTTCGCCTGTGTGACAGGTACGATGGCCGAACAAGTCAATGAGGGAATACAACTACGGAGCTGGAGGACGTTTTGAGTTGGACGTGATGTAAGAAATAATTTACAATTAAATACGTTTTCGGACTACATACATTACATTTTTAGTTTTTCTTTATTTACAATAATGACGACAAAAGCTATGCTTTTTGTTTTATACATATACATGTATAATTAATTTTCCATTGAGTGTATGCAGAATGCGGTTTCTGATTGGATGAGATTTTCTTTTCATACATTTATATTTACATTTGCGCTGCAACCAAATGAACATAACCAATGAACATAACCAGCAAAAATGCATTTCATAAAAGTATGAAAGCAATGGTTTTCGTGACGTAGCACGTGATTTTATTATGACGTCATAGATCAAGTTTGTTCAATGAGAGTATTGTCGCTTGCTTGCAAACTTTTGTAAGAATCCGCTACGAGTTTGCAAACAATACTTTTTTTCATACCCAATGAAACTAAAAACAATTGTCATCGATGTTTAAACAAAATAATATTTTTCATGTTCAAGTTAAGGAAATTCCGATATATTTTAGGAAATATTTGAAATACATATAGTATTTTAATACAGTTCTACAATCGACATGTTTCAGTTTTTTCTACCGTTCCCATTTTATTGATTTTAGTAACCAACGAGAAACCAGCGTAACCTCAGCTTCTATTTTACCACCCAGAAGAGGAGAGAGGATCATTGCAGACCATGTCAACGAGGCTCCGAAGGAAATGTCTATTGAAGACATGAATCGTCTCAACCAGAACAGATAAACATGTCTTTTATAATTAATATCAAATATGGACAAAGAATGTAAGGGATAAACGATTCTAAGATCTTTATTGTGAAACTATCGTATGGTTACAAATATTATAATAATTGTAAGTGCAATTAAGTTGTTTTGTTTTATGTGGTTTTTTTAATGGCGAAATACTGTATTGTTACTGTGACAGTTCTACTTATATACCTCACATAATGAAAACACGTCTGACATCTCTTGTTATGAGAGCTTTCTTTTCCTAAAATGGCGGACGACGATACAAATATATGGTAGTGAGCTATCTTAGAGCATACTTTGTGAAAAACACAAAGTATGCTCAGATGAAATAGTTTAGATGAAATATACTGAATAGGATATAATACGAATAATTGGATTTCTGTTTGACACTATTTTTGTTTAGTTTGGACGAAATATTTTCCAGCAGACTTTTGGCAAGTTTTATGGTCGCCATCTTTGTCTCATTGAGAAATTTTCTGTATCTTTGTGTGATATGACGATGGACATTTTTGAGTATGCTCAGAAGTGTGTTTACTTGTTGTGATTAACAATGATGACTCGGTTCTCATTTCAAGGACTTAATGTCTACTTGGATGTGACCAAGCTTTACATGGCGAGTGTCGTCGATGAAGCAGAATATGCTTACTCTTCCGGAACAACTGGTCTTATTTTCCTGTACTTTTACAATGGTCTACATGTGGATCTTTATTTTTTTGTATTTTGCCCCTTGTTTAATCGATTATGGTTTTGTTGGCGCTTCAGCATTCTCTATATTTTTCTGAATTCTACTAAGCTGTATGATAAACATGACAATTTCGATTTTCCTATTGTAAACTTTCACTTTCTTGATTGTACAAAAATATAATATCCCTGGCCCCGGTTTCATCAACGTTCCTTAACTTAAGGAAACTCCTTAACTTAAAAATCTCCATAGAAAAACATTACAGAATTTAAGAAGAATTTTTTTAAGTTAAGGAGTTTCCTTAAGTTAAAGAACGTTGATGAAACCGGGGCTTCTCCAGCTTGTGGTGGTCCCATGTATATTACCTCAAATTCTTTTCTTGTCTTGAATGTAGAATACACTTGTGGAGTGTGCCATATTTACGGTACGTTGCCTGTGCTATACGTATGATAGAAAATAACATTTGATGCTATATCTGCGGCAATTCCTTTCAAGATTCTGGTCCACCAGGTTTATTTAAGATTTTGTAGAATGTCATAGACACCGTTTTGCGAAGTACCATATATACGGAGAACTGCAAAAGTGCATTTGTATGTCTTACGTTGAAAAGAAAGTTGTGTCAATAAAGCACATTTGAATATCAATGATATGTGAAATGTGCAAAATTATGGAATGCATAGTAACTAGTCATATTACTGGACACGCAGAGTTTAACATTAGTCTATAGGCCTACTCCATCATTATGGATTTCGCAAAGGACTATATCAGGAACATCGACTGAGGTAAACAGACATATCGCCTGATCATTGACTTATTGACTTTTGATCCACAAGTTACATTACTATGGTATCAATGGCAAGATGAGAGTTCCCACGGCAACTGGAAACAGGCTAGGCTGTATTGTTAGACGTGGAATCTGGAGCCCAGCAATAAGACTTCGTGTTCGTTCCCAGCTAGTCGAAGGGTTCTGACTCTATGATCCGCTGAAATATTGATATTTCAGTGGATCATAGAGTCAAAACCGTTCGGACTTGTTCCAAGCTTGTTTCTTTATTACAATCTGTACATAAAACATCATATTCGTTTTAGCTTGTATGCAGACGATGTCAGTATCTAGCTGACGATAGTTTAACACCAGAAGAAGACGGTGAACACCTCAAGAAAGATCCAGACAAACTGGCCCAATATAGGAAAGTGTCTGGTTTATTGACTTCCAGCCAAACAATTGTAACGTACTTACCATATCCAAGAAAAAGTATCAAGAAAAAATATGCATTACGTTCGCGAATTCTAGAGCAAATACAGTCCAGTAAATAACCATCACATTTGACATGAAACGGAATTTACATATCTCTACAATATGTAAAAATGGCTAATAACACCATCATGCAACTTCCTGATGAAGAATTTTACCATCAGCAATCGTCATACCAAATATACTGAGTATAAATCCCTAGTCAGACCATACTTGGAATATGCACGTTTTGGGATTCCCGTCAGAGTAACAATATTAGGCACAAGGAATGGTTGCAAGAGACACTAAAAATCACTATTCATGCCGCAGTCCCAACATCCATCACCGAAATTATGCAGGAATTTGAATGGGAAACACTTGAGAAAATGAGGAAGGCAAGGTTAGGGCTCCGATGAAAGATCAACAACAATCTTGTGAGTATAAATGTAACAGGTATTTGAGCGCGTTAATTTTTCACAACCCTCTTTAGATTTTGTTTTTTTTTAGTTTTAATTCAGTTCACTAAGTCTGCTTATTTCATACTCCAAAAGCCTCTCCGTGAACTCTACAATACTGTTAGCAATAATGCAATTTCTACACCAATAACTGAATTTGGCGGTGTGCAATATTATTTAGTATAAACAATTTTACAAACAACATATTTGAGCATTATATAGAATAAGTAATATCCAATCTATACACAAAATCGTTAAATCTTTGGGATAAATGTACATGAATTTACTAGGTGTAATAGGGTATATATTTAGATTTATTTGTAGCCATATATAGTTACATATATACTAAATATTATATAATTAGTTAAAATATATATGTCAAGCATTTAGAATATATAGTGTAATGTATCAGGTTTTGTCAGAAATGTTTTATCTAAGCACATGTTTTCTGGTGTGAAAGGTAGTGGTTGAAGAGGAATATATCCAAAGAAATTATCAAACATGGTGACATATGGCTATATGTATGGTTAGGTACTTGTGATCTCGCTGCCAAAAATAAACAGTATATCTCATTAAACAACGACGAAGAAGCGATTGAAAAGATCGAAAGCAAACATAGAGAAATAGTGGACACCCTGAAAAAATATCAAGGATCGAGGCTAACATTTCTTGAAACACCAGTGTACTCGATAAAAAAATGGAACCAAACCAAAGGTCATAAAGACCCAGACACCTTTGATGAACAAGACAAAACACTTGAACAACTAGTGTATAATTTGAACGGGAAAACACGCGATATAAACAACACACTGGGATCACACTCCCCACAGTTCTCCGCTGATCTAAGAGCAAATGACAAATACAAATGCGGGAAGAACAGGAAGCCTAAAACAAAGAAGTACTACAACTTCAAACTATACAGAGACGGGGTACATCCAGACACACTGCTAGCAAAAACCTGGCTAAAAAAGATAGCAGATCAAGTCCAGAGAGACTGTTGGGAGAGCACTAGTGAAAAATAGGGAGGAGTAGACAGACTTAGTAAGCGCGGGTTTTTCTGCATTAGACTAAGTCACTATGTTTACTTTAACCTTGATATTGCTGGTGCACATAGCCCTACACCGAAACTGGACTGGAGGATCATGGGACAACCAACAACTGCAGCACAATCCTAAACACCAGGATGACCACCGCAGGAAGAAGACCGATTGCTTTACCATCAAACCCCAGCAAAACATGCAACATCATCATATTAGCAACTCTACTGGCCGGAGACATAGAACTAAATCCGGGACCTAGAAGTACCAACCACTACCCATGTGGATTATGTGAAAGACCTGTCAAATGGGTATGTCAAGGAGTCTGCTGTGATGCATGTGATATATGGCATCATAAATCATGCATGGACCTGTGTTCTCATGATTATGAACTATTGAATAGATCAAACGTACAGTGGCTCTGTTGCAACTGCGACAGCATCAATGTAAGTACATTTACATTCAGAAGCTACGAAATAGAGCTCTCAAACACATATGAGCCTATTTCCGGACTAAACAGCACCATGGAATCATTACAATCAGTATTCAGTCCACTACGATCAAGCAGTCCGAAAAACACATCTTCAAAACGAGTAGGATTAAGATCAACAAAAACATCAGGTGGATCACTGCACAGCAACCCATACGATGTGCCACCAAAAAAAACCCTCAGAATTATGACGGTTAACTGTAGGAGTGTGGTAGAAAAGAAAGGTGAACTGGAAACAGCATTACACTATACAAAACCAGACATAGTGTGTGGAACTGAGTCATGGCTTAAAGGCGTAAAACCCGGGGGAAACCCAACAGGAGACGCAATAAGATCCAGTGAATATTCCAAGCAAACTACAACACCTACAGAAATGACAGAGGAACACTCGGTGGAGGAGTTTTTGTACTTGTAGAGAAGTCACTAGTCTCAGTTGAGCAGCCAACCTTCACAACTGATGGCGAAATATAATGGGTAATAATCAAGCTGAAAAACAATAAAGATCTACTAGTAGGAGCATTCTACATGCCACAAAGAAAACATAAACATCTGGAGGAACTAAAAAGATCCCTAGAGAAAATCGAAAAGAATAACATAATACACATCGTATTATGCGGGGACTTTAATTGCCCGAACATAAATTGGAACCATGGAACAGTATCAGGACCAGACAGAAAAGTACAACAAAGTCTAGCGGACATTATGAATATTCATAACCTTACCCAGATCCATGAAACTCCAACAAGAGAAAACAACTTACTGGACCTAGTGTTTGTAACTAATCCAACACTCATAAAATCTTCCGTAAACATCCCAGGTATATCCGACCACGACATTGTCATAACTGATATAGAAGCAAAAGTACACCACCAGAAGACAACACCAAGGAAATGTTACATATACAGTAAAGCAAACTGGGAGAATATAAACAAGGATCTAAGTAATACCAAAAAAATGCATAGAAAACAAAGCAGGGAATGGATCAAATGTACAAGACCTTTGGGACTCCTTCAAAGAACATCTATTTAAAACAAAGAACGAAAACATACCGAGTAAGGAAATTAAAGGAAGAAACAACATACCATGGATCAACAGGAAAGAAAAGAAAATGCTGAAGAAAAAGCAAAGACTATACAACCAGGCACGCAAAACAAAAACACGGCCAACTACAGAACAATGCAAAAAGAATGCAAAAGACAACTGAGAAGAGCAGAATGGGAGTATGTCAACAAAAATATTATCGAAGGACTTAACAATAACAACAACAAACCTTTTTGGAAGTATGTTAAGTCAAAAAAACAAGACGCAGGAGGTATTGCCCCGCTAAAAGAAGGACCAAACCTTATTACAGACAGCAAAGGGAAGGCGGAAATTCTACTCCAGCAAATTAAGTCCGTCTTCACCAAAACTACAAGCCAAGAACTACCAGCAACAAGAATAACATCAAAACAGAAGCTAACACCAATAGAGATAGACCAACATGGCTTACAAAAACTCCTAGAAAAAGTAAATCCCTCAAAATCATCAGGACCCGACAACATACCGAACAGAATATTGAAGGAATGTGCAGAACAACTAGTCCCAATCCTAAAAGTAATTATGCAGTGCTCCATAAACACTGGGAAACTACCAAAAGACTGGAGAAATGCGAATATTACCAGCATTTTCAAAAAGAGAGATAAACATCAAGCAGAAAACTACAGGCCCGTCTCATTAACATCGGTAACATGTAAAATTCTTGAACATATCATCTGCAGACATCTCCTTAAACATCTCGAGGACAACAACATACTCACAAACCTGAACCATGGATTTAGGTCAGGGTACTCCTGCGAAACCCAGCTAATAACAACACTGAACGACCTATTAAAAGAAAATGACAAAGGACATCAAGTCGATATCGCCATCCTGGACTTCTCCAAAGCTTTTGACACGGTAACACATCAGAAAATACTCCACAAACTAAGTCAGTACGGAATCCAAGGAAACATCCATTCTTGGCTAACAAACTTCCTGACAACAAGAACAATGAGGACGATTGTAGAAGGCGAACACTCCGAAGAAACATCAGTAGACTCCGGAGTACCTCAAGGAACAGTTTTAGGACCTATACTCTTCTTATGCCACATTAACGATCTACCGGACTGTGTCAGCTCAACGGTAAGACTTTTCGCCGACGACTGCCTTCTCTATAGAACAATAAAAAAGAGGGAGGATCAAGACAAACTTCAACAAGATCTGAACAATATGGAAGAATGGGCTAACAAATGGGGCATGAAATTTAACGCAAAAATATGCTATATACTGCCAGTCAACCAAAGGCAATCAAAATTTTACCAGCTAAGTAACACCATCCTACAAGAAGTACAAGACCACCCTTACTTAGGCCTCCAAATTTCCAAAGACCTGAAATTGCATATCCTCATAAATAACATCAGCAAGAAAGCCTCATCCACACTAGGGTTCCTAAGAAGAAACCTAAGAAATGCACCGGAACACTGCAGAAAAATGGCCTACATCTCACTGGTGAGATCAATCATGGAGTACGGAGCAACAATCTGGAACCGGTACCAGAAAGGAGACAATGACAAACTGGAGAAAATACAAAGCAAATCGGTGAGATTTATCAAGAAAAATTATAAAGATAGAGAAATTGGGTCAATCTCCAGGATGCGTAAGAGCTAGACCTGGAAACACTGGAAGACAGAAGACTTAGTCTCCGCCTGATCCTCATGTACAAGGTGGTTGAGGGGTTAGTACCGGCATTACCGACTAACCAAACCATACAATTTGCAAAAGCACGAAGACAAATTAGGGCAAAACAATATAATATTTAACGCCACAAACATTGTGAACAAACGTGTATGTAATAACACCAGGGGCCTAGTCATTCCAGACAGCAAGACACCCCAATATAAACATTCATTCTGTGTGGAAACAACAGTGCATTGGAACAATTTACCAGACAGTGTAAGGCATGCCAGCTCTGTAGAAGCTTTTAAGACCGAGCTAGAGAACAAACGCCAATAACAACTAGGCGTCTCTCTCTACCGTCGTGTAAAAACCTAACAGGGATCTACGACGTACAGATACAGATACAGAAAAGTAGTGCAAGGGCTTGTAATGGATCTGTGTGTGTGACATGTATTCACCTGTGTATGAGTGAGAGAGAGTTGTTATAACACCTGACAGAGGACGAGCCATATGATTGGTCAGGACAGATGCCTAAGTTTACCTGGGTAAAGGCTTTGGCCACCTTGGGTACTTTGCTCCTGACCTTCATCTGAACAACAGCTTTTGACATAATGGGGGAAACTTTGAGCAAATTAACTCTTGGGTAAGTTTTTACTTTAATTTTTGTAATAGGTTTTTGGTATCTTATATTAGAGATAATGTAGGATATATTGTGTTTTGTAATTTAATTGAAGTTATACAAGTTTATATTTTCTATATAAAGTAATTGACATTTTGTCATTGAAATTATTTCAAGGTCAGAGTGAAAATTGAATATGCAAAGATAAGTCTTTGTGTTAATTTACATGTTTATGCATTTCTATTTCAATTCATAAGGGTTAAGTTATTGATGGTTAAATTTATATTATTTTAGAATATATAATTATAAAAGCTCCTGTGAAAACTGAGCTGTACTGTACATTGGAGAACTTGGGGAAAACCTTCACACCATCGCTGTGGGGTGAGTGTACCTCAGGTCTGAAATGATTTTAAATATGTATGTACTAGGATTTTATCTGAAGAATGTATGTAGAATTTTAATAGTGTCTTTTTGTAATTGTTAGAGTAAAAGTATAGGTTTGAAAGTAATGATATTTATGTGATTATGTAAAGAATTAATTTATAATCATTTGGAATAGTTAAATGAATCTATATATTCATACTAAGGAAATTGTTATATTTATAAATATCATTGTCTATATGCATTTGATAGGGTAAGATAAATATATGTTATACAATAGCATTTTGTTAATGGAGTTATTTCCCTTTATTTATGTTACATATGTAAGTATGCGAGGTATGTTTGGTTGCATGTGAGATTTATATGTTGTATTTGTTTTGCCTACAGGGTTTTTATTATCGGACCAACAATAAACTTGTCGAGAATCTAAATCTGGAGTCATCGTTTTGATGTATAGTGAACTCCGGTAACACTAGGTATAAACATATCGAAACTGAAATATTTTTGTCTGATAGACGATGCTTTGGAAATTGTCAACTGTTTCAGGATTTCAAAATTTGTGTATTTGCTCTTCAATATGTATTGAATTGAAAAAGAAATAAAATAAAGTTTATACTAAATTGTCAACTGTTTCAGGATTTGAATAGATTAGCAAGATTTACAGGGATATTTCAGAATGGAATAGAGTTCATCTGCTACACAGGCACTTGTGGTCAGGAGAATAACCATCTATATATATATAGATAATATTGTTACTTTAAATTTTTACAGTAAAATATGAATTATTAAAATAAAATATAAAAAAAAAAAAATTCTAACTTTCTTTTTATGTTATTAATCATCTAAAACCATTATGAAAATAATTGCTTAATTTCAGCTTGATAGGTCAAACGGTAAAGCGGCTGGCGCCCATTTTTAATTTCTAGATGGTGAGTTGAGAATATTATGTTTACAATCAATGTACTAGTCCAAATCTTAATTATGGTGATAACTTACTATTGATGTAACTTTCACATAGCAACTTGTATATTATGAGTGAATGAAAATTACTGGTTGCAATACCTTTTTTTATATTTCTTTTATTTTCAGACAATTTACATGGTATACAAAAATAGACATCAACAAACAATCACTTGAACACTCGCACCCACAGCATACAAAAAATCATTGTGTATGCTATGATAGGTCATACATACACACACACACCCACCGATACACACACACACACGCATCCTCACACACACCCTCACAGACAGAAAGGTAGAAGACACACTAAGGAAGACAGATAGGAAGAGAGAGAAAGGAAGAGAGAGGGGGAGGTACCATTTCTTAATTACATACATGTGATTATTGCATACATGCATGTACAAGAATATTGTAATACAATATGTATTAAAAAATAAAATACTGATAAATCACTGGGCTAGTCAGCGATGCAGACCACAGCATTCAGTGTTATGATATACAACAATAGAAGATAAGTAAAAGAAAAGTAAGTTACCTGTATTTATATAATAATACAGTGTATATAACAATAAGTTTAAGACCAGGTTAGGATGTGTAAAAAACTAATATAAGTACAACTCATAGATCCAATAAAGGCTTCCACTTCCTCCAGCCTAATTCAAATTGTCTTTTACCGTGGTCACTAAGACTGTTATATATATATTTTTGGACTACAAAATTATCTTTGATTACATTAATGAGAGCATTGATATTCAAAGAATTGCTAAGACATCTGGTTTTATATATGTAATGTTTCATAATGATTAAAATTTCGATGTCAACAGAACTAGAATTTTGTAAAACTATTCCAAAAAGAAATGAGTTTTTATCATATGCAAAAGGTATAAACAACAAATCTAACAAAGTTTCAAATTTATGAAGAAGAGTTTGCACCTCCTTGCATTCCCATAAGCAATGTATAATTGTCTCCCTTTCCATATTACATAAAGTACACATAGGGCTAGGATTTATTCTTATCTTATGAAGGAAGGTATTTGTAACTAAGATATGATGAATAATTCTGACTTGAAACCATATCAATTTAGAATTTTTTGTTACCTTAAAGGAAGATTATATATTTTTAACCACATTTCTCTATCAAAGTTAAAGCTCAAATTCCATTTCCTAGTACCTGTAGGAGTTGTTGTTGGAGTTATTATAAACCTGTAGAAGTCTTTCACACCCTTTTTGTTCTTAAAAAATATTTCTAATAATTGTGGTATAAAAGGGTGTGAAAGCTTCTCTGGTTTTAACTCGAGATTTCTTAAATAGCGTTTTATTGCCAATATTAGTCAATGATATTGTAAAAAATTAGTATTAATTCCAAATTTTTGTATAAAATTGTTGCAATACCTCTTCAGCTTAATAAGCATATTTATAAGTGAAATCATTAAAATTTTGACACCTTGATATAGCCACACATCTTCAAATCCAAGTTCAAAGAGCACCAATGTGTTCTTTCATGTTCATACAGCATTTTATAACACAGTTTTGGTAACTAGGTATCATCGATATTTTTTATTTTAATAAAAGGTACTTAATAGGTTTGCACATATAGTTAAAACAAAGTTCGTATCATTTGGTTGTTTTTTCATAATTTTCGAATTTATGATCAGGAAATATTTGTTCAGCAAGTTCATTGATATGATTTAACTCATTTTTGATGAGTGTCATAATATCTCCAGTTTGTTTAGACATTGTCATGAATTTGAAAAGTTGCTTATTTATCGGAAAAATAAATTCATACTGGCGTACCTCTTTTTGAATGTTTTTTAAAACTAGTCCGAAGGGTTCTGACTCTCTGAACCGCTAAATATTTGGACGACAGGCGGGTGCGAGACACTATTTTTTTTTCGTTCACAGAATCCCTTAAATACTGAGATATTATACGAGTTTGTATTTAGACTTTGCACTTTAAACCATCAATGTTCCATGATGATGCTTATAATAATACTTTTAAGAATTTGTTATAATTATTTAGGTTATTTACAGTTGTATTACTGGTGACCTTGACTGCACCTCTAGATCTATAATAATATATGTTATGATCAGTTCGAATTCCATTGACACATTTTGATTATTACCTCTGGCTTCTAGAATTAAGAACTTTTATTTTTTTCCCCGTTTTCCTTTGTCTTTAGGTGTAAAATCATCACTCAAATCTGTCGGACCAGTGCTCCGAGTCTTAGCGACAAATGTATATATACATACTTTAATAGCCTTTCTCGTTACTTTTATTTCTACTATTCTACTACTTATTTTTAAAAGACGTTATATTACGACTTTAATAGCATAAAGACTATAGAAAAGATGCACAACGACTTTTAGAAAAGGATTTAATCGCCTTTATTATTTCAATTGCTTTAAGACTTTTGAAAAGGCTTTTAAATATCCCCGTAATAACGCGAACTTTACTCTTTTTTTCCGTTTAGAAGTTGCATTTTACCCTTATATTATAAATAAAAAAAATATAGATCTTCACACAAACAATATATATAGTATATAGTCTCGATGCAGTTCTCACAAATAAAATCATACAAAAAATGTACATGTAGGCCTGGATCTACCATGAATAAGATAACAGAAAAATACCATTGAACATGCCTTAAAACATGCAACAAACCTTGATCGTGCCTAGCCTAGGTCTAATAATTAATATTATAAAATCACAACAAAAGGAGTTGCGTCCCTTGTTCGAAGTCTTCACTTGGCTAAAAAAATCCGCGAATTTTGCATCTAGTCGCAGAGTAATAATTAAGGTAACCGTAAATCAATTGTGTATGCGAGTTTCGTGTGTATATGCAGAGATGTTGTACTTTCATGAATGTTAATTGATCAATGCAATGTTTTAAACTTGTTGACACAAGATCAGGAGTCTGTTATCTAGTGATCGACATTGTAGATCTTGGCCTAGCTAGTGGCCAAGTTCTAATCTGTCGCCTGTTTAAATTATCACTGAAGTTTCCGTCGTTGGAAGCCGGATCAGGCTTATCGAGATGACTCATATCTGCTTTCATATGCCTAGGTCACAGATACATTCACGGTAGGACTATAGATATAGCTTCTCCCTCCAGTGGACTGTTTTCATCTGCTGGTACAATGTATACATGTACATGATATGGTAAACCTAGTGGTATAAACTACATGTATCTGGGTTCACCCTTGGACTGCTTGCGCATCACCTCCTGTACTTGTTATGTAGCTCCTTCCACAAAACTCAAGTTTTGGTTCAGATCTTCCTACTCAACTTTACAAAAACTCGAAGATATCCACAACTGCCTGAAAACAGTAAATTTTGACATATGCAATTTTGTACGTTTCCTGTGGTAAAAATATCTTTTTCAGTAAATTCAAACTACCGTCCTTGTCCTATAGTTCTTACTGGTGAAGTTATATATAAATTTAACACTTCTATTAGTTACCTTGTCTCATCCTCTTCCTTGCTAATGATCTATTGTCTTATATCCCCCCCCCCTCGCCCGCACCCCCCCCCCCCCCCCAATTTAATGGCCCTGTATCCCCATTAAATGACCCATTTAAATTTGTAGGTGATAAAGAATATAGTTTTTGTATATCAGTAGAGACGATGTTGGGAGAAACAGGCTATGATAATGATACAGAAGATGACGAGGAAGAGGAAAATTGGATGGACACATCATGGGGATGTTCAGAAGATCCAAACTTGACGACCTCCAAGTCTCAGCTATATCCCAAGGGTAACAGTTGATCTTTTCTTGCACACTAGCTGTACTAGTATAATTTTAAACATTAAACACAGATCATTTTAAACCTTGCCACAGTTTAAATTATAGGTGGCAATTTTTTTTCTCTAATTGAATTGGGAAAATCACAAAGATGTTTAAAATCTTTTAAGAATTGTTTGCACTTAAACATGGTTTTGCCATATAATAAATTACAAAGAACATGAAAAAAAACCAAAAAATGATTGAGAAAATTGTTTTTCTTCTTAGAATGTTTTGTAAAGCTGGATTTTAAGGTAGATTAGGCTTGTTAAGAAAAAGTATTAGACATCTATTTGTAGAGAAAGTGCAGCATTTAAAATAGCAGTAATAACCCATAAGTCAAAAAACAATAATTCATATTTTCTCAGATCTTTCCTAATTAATTATGAAGTTTCATTGTAATTCTCACTTTTATTGTTGTACATACAAAAATTTATATTAACAGATGGGCATGGTCCTCCTCCATCAAAGCCTTCCAGTACTTCAAGTGTTGTGTTACCTACAGCAGGTAACACCAGTATAAAGGAGGGTGGCCTGATGAGTCGGATGCTTCTAAATGATAACAAAGCAGGCATGGAGGGTCTGGATAAGGACAAAATCAACCAGGTCATCCTGGAGGCTTCAAAAGGTAAACTATGAAAGACACAACCAGGTCATCCTGGAGGCCTCTAATGGTAAATTATGAAAGACAACCAGGTCATCCTGGAGGCCTCTAATGGTAAACCATGATAGACACCACCAGGTCATCCTGGAGGCCACTAATGGTAAACCATGATAGACACTACCAGGTCATCCTGAAGGCCTCTTATGGTAAACCATGATAGACACCACCAGGTCATCCTGGAGGCCTCTAATGGTAGACCATGATAGACATCACCAGGTCATCCTGGAGGCCTCTAATGGTAAACCATGATAGACACAACTAGGTTTACTGGAGGCCTCTAATGGTAGACCATGATAGACACCACCAGGACATCCTGGAGGCCACTAATGGTAAACCATGATAGACACCACTAGGTCTACTGGAGGCCACTAATGGTAGACCATGATAGACATCACCAGGTCATCCTGGAGGCCTCTAATGGTAAATTATGATAGACACCACCAGGACATCCTGGAGGCCTCTAATGGTAAATCATGATGGACATCCTGGAGGCCTCTAATGGTAAACCACGATAGACACCACCAGGTCATCCTGGAGGCCACTAATGGTAAATTATGAAAGACAACCAGGTCATCCTGGAGGCCTCTAATGGTAAACCATGATAGACACCACCAGGTCATCCTGGAGGCCACTAATGGTAAATCATGATAGACACTACCAGGTCATCCTGAAGGCCTCTAATGGTAGACCATGATAGACATCACCAGGTCATCCTGGAGGCCTCTAATGGTAAATTATGATAGACACCACCAGGACATCCTGGAGGCCTCTAATGGTAAATCATGATAGACATCACTAGGACATCCTGGAGGCCTCTAATGGTAAACCACGATAGACACCACCAGGTCATCCTGGAGGCCACTAATGGTAAATTATGAAAGACAACCAGGTCATCCTGGAGGCCTCTAATGGTAAACCATGATAGACACCACCAGGTCATCCTGGAGGCCACTAATGGTAAACCATGATAGACACTACCAGGTCATCCTGAAGGCCTCTTATGGTAAATCATGATAGACATCACCAGGTCATCCTGGAGGCCTCTAATGGTAGACCATGATAGACACCACCAGGACATCCTGGAGGCCTCTAATGGTAAATCATGATAGACATCACCAGGTCATCCTGGAGGCCTCTAATGGTAAACCATGATAGACACAACTAGGTTTACTGGAGGCCTCTAATGGTAGACCATGATAGACACCACCAGGACATCCTGGAGGCCACTAATGGTAAACCATGATAGACACCACTAGGTCTACTGGAGGCCACTAATGGTAAATCATGATAGACATCACCAGGTCATCCTGGAGGCCTCTAATGGTAAATTATGATAGACACCACCAGGACATCCTGGAGGCCTCTAATGGTAAATCATGATAGACATCACCAGGACATCCTGGAGGCCTCTAATGGTAAACCATGATAGACACTACCAGGTCGTCCTGAAGGCCTCTTATGGTAGACCATGATAGACACCACCAGGACATCCTGGAAGCCTCTAATGGTAAACCATGATAGACACCACCAGTTCTGCATGGAGGCCTCTAATGGTAAACCATGATATACACCACCAGGTCGCCCTAGAGGCCTCTAATGGTAAACCACGATAGACACCACCAGGTCATCCTGGAGGCCACTAATGGTAAACCATGATAGACACCACCAGGTCATCCTGGAGGCCACTAATGGTAAACCATGATAGACACCATCAGGTCATCCTAGAGGCCTCTAATGGTAAATCATGATAGACACCACCAGAACATCCTGGAGGCCACTAATGGTAAACCATGATAGACACCACCAGGTCTACTGGAGGCCTCTAATGGTAAACCATGATAGACACCACCAGGACATCCTGGAGGCCTCTAATGGTAAATCATGATAGACATCACCAGGACATCCTGGAGGCCACTAATGGTAAACCATGATAGACACCATCAGGTCATCCTAGAGGCCTCTAATGGTAAACCATGATAGACACAACCAGGACATCCTGGAGGCCTCTAATGGTAAATCATGATAGACATCACAAGGTAATCCCGGAGCCCTTTTATGGTAAACCATGATAGACACCACCAGGTCTGCCTGGGGGCCTCTAATGGTAGACCATGATAGACATCACCAGGTCATCCTGGAGGCCTCTAATGTTAGACCATGATAGACACCACCAGGTCATCCTGGAGGCCTCTAATGTTAGACCATGATAGACATCACCAGGTCATCCTGGAGGCCTCTAATGGTAGACCATGTAGACACCACCAGGACATCCTGGAGGCCTCTAATGGTAGACCATGATAGACATCACCAGGTCATCCTGGAGGCCTCTAATGGTAGACCATGTAGACACCACCAGGACATCCTGGAGGCCTCTAATGGTAGACCATGATAGACATCACCAGGTCATCCTGGAGGCCTCTAATGGTAGACCATGATAGACATCACCAGGTCATCCTGGAGGCCTCTAATGGTAGACCATGATAGACATCACCAGGTCATCCTGGAGGCCTCTAATGGTAGACCATGATAGACATCACCAGGTCATCCTGGAGGCCTCTAATGGTAAACCATGATAGACACCACCAGGTCTACTGGAGGCCTCTAATGTTAGACCATGATAGACACCACCAGGTCATCCTGGAGGCCTCTAATGTTAGACCATGATAGACACCACCAGGTCTGCCTGGGGGCCTCTAATGATACAGTAGACACAACTCTGTCATCATGGATGCCTGAAATGGTGTCGTTTCTGATGAAACACAGGATGAGAGTTCAGTCCTGTTGGCTTCAAAATTTGTACTTAAAAATGATAGAAACAAAGAGTTGAAAGACAGCCATATATAGGTATTCTCATCCAGAATCAGTTCAGTCTCCTGAAGGCCTCAAACAGTTTCTCTTGAAGAAACTTCTCATTTACCTAATGGCCCAGGTTACTAATATTTGGCCTAAAGCATGCATTAATGATGGACTACCGAGTTTGTTAAAATGAATGACCCTGACCCATGTTCAAGGTCACAGGGGTCAAATGTATTAAAAATCTTAAAATTGATACATTAGTCCTGAACCTGTTTTGGGGAACTTTCATGGTTTATCAAAGAACTACTTGTTACATAGATCAATTGGAATTATGACATGTTCCTATACATTTAATTTTCTGATCAACTAAGACAGACATTGCTTCACTTAAACAATTTTAGAGGATAACACAATGAGAAACTTATGACAGGTGCCTTGTTGATTGGTTTCAGAACAAAAACCATCCAAAGACCTTTACCAACAATGTACATATGTAGATGACACATTCAATCACCATGGTATACCCTGGTACGTACCACAGTATTTGCATAAATACCATGGTATACGATATGGCACTTTTGATTTTGTTGTACCAAGCTCTAATTGAAACAGAGAGCTAAAACTACTAAGTTTATTCAAATGAATGACCATAACCAACTTTCCAGGTCACAGAGGTCAAATGTCTCAAAACCTTCAAGAAACTTCTTCTCAATACCCTTAGTGTGCAGTGTACCAATATTTGGCCTGTGTAGTGCTAGGATGAAGAGCTGCCAAGTTTGTTCAAATAAATGACCTTGACTCACTTTCAATATCATAGGGGTCAAATGTGTTAAAAATCTTCAAGAAAACTTCTTTTCAATAACTGAAAGTCCCAGGGTACTGATATTTGGCCTGTTGCATGCTGGGATGAAGGGCTACCAGGTTTGTTAAAATGAATTGCCTTGACACAATCTCAAGGTCACGGGGTCAGATATGTAAATATCATATCATAACTAACTATAAGATAATATATAATCAGATGACCATTAAGGCCTGTTAATTTAAGTTGGACCTCTTGTTTAAACAGTGACTATATTCTCACTTCCTATAGGGTCCAAGTATTTTGAGAATGAAAAGAAGAAGGAAGAACAAGTAAACAAAAAAATTGAGGAACAGATGGCAAAACTTGGGAAGATTGGTGATGTCCAACTCCGCCAGGGACTGGTAGAGGTACGGTACACATGTACAGGGATAGCTAGAGTTATAAAAATAATAAATATATATTGATTAAATCTTTTAGAAGGATCTTTCAAATCTGGTTTGGACCAAAACTTTTGAATTTTTTAAGATATATGGATAAAAATGGAAGTATGCCTACATCACCTTTAGACAGTGTGCATTACAATGTCATAAGGTCAGTGTTACCTTGACCTGAAGGTCAAAGGTCAAATACCAGTTTTGAACAATTTTGTTTAAAGAAACCTTGTCCAAGCCATAATTTTTAAACTAAATCATTAAAGCTAATAAAGACTTGATGAAACTTATAGTATTCCTGCATCGTCCTAAACAATTTGAAACGTCATGATTTGTTATTGTGACTTCGGACCTAAGGTCATCAATATATGCAAATTTTTCAGAATCACCTTTTTTGTCTGTTTCCTAAATAAAAAAGGGTTCATTTAGTGTCCTGTCTGTGTCATGTTAGACTCGTATGAAACATTGCTGCATACTTGTCAACTTTCATAAATTTAGATGGAGATGTTTGATTAATGCTGAAACACAATGTGCTAAATAAAGGCATTGCATTCTCAATATGCAGTGCAGAAGTTATCTGCCCTGTAACAAAGCAGAAATCGAGGAAACAACTAATTCTATCTGATGGTATAAACGTTTGTTTGTGTAACCACAGGCTGACCGGCTGTTGGAGGATCTGGAAAGTCAGCGTGATTTGAGTCGAGTTATCGTACACATAGACATGGACGCCTTCTACGCTGCTGTGGAGATGAGAGACGACCCGAGTCTGAAGAACAAACCCATGGCTGTGGGTGGTAACTCCATGCTAGTGAGTAATCTGAGTATAGCATTGTACCACATTGTTTGTCTTTAATATTGATGAATATATTTATTATATATACATCATTAGATATATAGAGGTTACACAATGAGTGGTTGTTGGATATGGAATTTATTTCACACGAGTTAATTTTTTTTTAAAGTTACAAAATAAAGGAGCTTAAGGGAGTGTCATTTTCAATTTTTAAAAAATAATTATCAATCAATTATTATAATAATTATATTTAGGTGAACATCACTCTTCAATAAATTATTTTTTTCAGTCCACTTCAAACTACTTGGCCCGTAAGTTTGGTGTGCGTGCAGCTATGCCAGGGTTTATTGGTAAGAAGCTTTGTCCCGACTTAGTGATGGTAAAACCAAACTTCGAAAAGTACACAGCGGTCAGTAGAGAGATCCGGTCATTAATGGCCGATTATGACCCAAATTACTGTCCCATGAGTTTGGACGAGGCTTACCTAGACATCACTGACCACCTCGACAAACGGATCCAATCTTCAGAGATCGAGCGTACATTTCTCTGTCGTCGCCCTGACAACAAAGATGGCACCTGTAAGTGTGATGTTAACACTGCAGCTCGTGGTGCTTTGCTAACATCTAAAATAGAAACTCCACAGGAAAACTCTAGATTTATGTCCAAATCAGAAAATAAAAAACCTCCAAACAGAGTTCCAACAGAACATGTAGCTTCTGAGACAGAAGAACAGTCATCTTGTACTTCTGGTGTGACCTTGACAAGTAGAGGTCACACTGAAGGACTTTGTCCTGTTTGTGGAAAGCCCTTCCCATCATATGATGTTGTGACCTTTGGCCTTTCTGCTGAAGATACTGTGCAGGAAATGAGGTCAAGGATTGAACAGAAAACACAGCTTACAGCCAGTGCAGGTGAGAGAACACTTGCTGTGATCATGTGATCTGATTATGGTCACTTAACAGGACCTGACACCTGACTTTATACAGCATACAGCAATAGTGCAGGGTAGAATCATGGTTTATACTAGGCTAACAGTTTAGGTATGTCAAATGAATATAACACAACACACAGAAAACTAAGACAAATGAAATAACCAGCTAGAACATATAACATGTAAAACATAAATAGCATATGTAAAACATTGTCTCATTGTCATGGTGACAAAACAAGAAATCTTGATATTGATATTGTTATTATAAATATTCAACCCAGAATCAGAAATGTTAATATGGTACATGATAGAAAATAAGTTTTGAAAATTCAGAGATATTTTTGATAAAAGAAAATTTTTTCAGGTATTGCACCAAATATGATGCTGGCGAAAGTATGTTCTGACAAGAACAAGCCTAACGGTCAGTACAGGATAACACCTACTAGAGATGTAGTGATGTCCTTTATCCGAGATCTACCCACACGTAAGGTAAGATCACACATATGTACACTATGTATAGGATAACATCCACTAGGGATACAGTGATTGCCCTAAATTTGTATGTCCCCCCACAAAGTGGTGTGGGGCATTAAGTGTTACAATTGTCCACCTGTCCCGGTTTAATTTCTGTGTTTAGGTCACTTTTGGCCAAAGGACCAAGCCTGTGGTCATTAAACTTAAAGAGTAATGTTGGTTGCAGGGTTTTTTTATGACCTTAACCTTTCACCTTGACCTCTGACAAACTTAGTTACTGACATAGCGGGAAGCGGGGCATCCTTGTTTTACAAACATATTTCTAGTTTTTAGCTTTATCTCCGAACTTATGAGAAGGAAATTTTCTCTTGATTGAGTAGATCCCCCTTGGTCCTGAGTTGCGTATGGATGCTATTGAGGTTGATTGAATGATTGATGGAGGGGATAGACAAAGAACCTGAACAAATAGATAAAAGAAGAGAAAGGATCACACTAATATAGAACTAATTAAGATGATACATTTGTGGAGGCCAGGATCTGTCTTCGATCTCTTGTACATATATATATACATTGTAGTTTAACTGATTTTGTATTGTACATCTTGGTACGGACCAGTGAAAAGAATTAAAGACTTGTCCTGGTCTTACCTGTAATCTTGTAGATGTTCACTTTACTTTCTCTTACTTGATGAGTAATCTTATTCAGCTTTTAGACATATCTTGAATTACTGGTTCATACCTGGTGAGTTAATGTATAAAATTCAGTAAAACGATATTGTTTTGACTGTAATTATATCAGTATTGTGTTTCCAGATCAGCGGTATTGGAAAGGTGAGTGAGAGGATGTTGAATGCACTAAACATCCATACTTGTTCTGACCTGTACCACCAGAGGGCACTGTTGTACCACCTGTACTCTCCGATCTCCTTCAACTACTTCATGAGGATCTGTGTGGGGATCGGCTCCATCAACGTGGAAAGGTACACAGTTCATCTTCATTTATTTGGCAATGGTGTTAATAAAACAAACATTTGGAGAATTTTGTCTGAAGAAATTGTTTGGTAAAGTAGTAGAGGAATGAATTCATCTGTTTATAATTCCCCAAAAATTACACCCTACTTACTTTTTACACTAAAAATTCTTAAGAATTCGATTGCATCTTCCTTATTGGAGAGGATTTTTCTTGTTTCTTGACCATGGTTGTCCTCACTCTAAGTTTTGTTTTACAGAGACAGTGACAGAAAAAGTATGAGCACAGAGAGGTAGGTGTTTATATCGGGGCATGTATATATCTGCTTCTACAGAGAGGTAGGTGTTCATCTCGGGGCATGTATATATCTGCTTCTACAGAGAGGTAGGTGTTCATCTCGGGGCTTGTATATATCTGCTTCTACAGAGAGGTAGGTGTTCATCTCGGGGCATGTATATATCTGCTTCTACAGAGAGGTAGGTGTTCATCTCGGGGCATGTATATATCTGCTTCTACAGAGAGGTAGGTGTTCATCTCGGGGCATGTATATATCTGCTTCTACAGAGAGGTAGGTGTTCATCTCGGGGCATGTATATATCTGCTTCTACAAAGAGGTAGGTGTTTATCTCGGGGCATGTATATATCTACTTCTACAGAGAGGTAGGTGTTCATCTCGGGGCATGTATATATCTACTTCTATAGAGAGGTGAGTGTTTATCTCGGGCACGTATATATTTGCCTCTACAGATAGGTAAGTGCTTATCTAGGGGCACGTATATATCTGCTTCTACAGACAGGTGGGTGTTTATCTCGGGCACGTATATATTTGCCTCTACAGATAGGTAAGTGCTTATCTAGGGGCACGTATATATCTGCTTCTACAGAGAGGTGGGTGTTTATCTCAGGACATGTATATATCTGTTTCTACAGAGAGGTAAGTGTTTATCTCAGGACATGTATATATCTGCTTCTACAGAGAGGTAGGTGTTTATCTCGGGGCATGTATATATCTGTTTCTACAGAGAGGTAAGTGTTTATCTCAGGACATGTATATATCTGCTTCTACAGAGAGGTAAGTGTTTATCTCAGGACATGTATATATCTGCTTCTACAGAGAGGTAGGTGTTTATCTCGGGGGCACGTATATATCTGCTTCTACAGAGAGGTAGGTGTTCATCTCGGGGCATGTATATATCTGCTTCTACAGAGAGTTAAGTGCTTATCTAGAGGCATGTATATATCTACTTCTACAGACAGGTAGGTGTTTATCTCGGGGCATGTATAAATCTGCTTCTTTTTACTTTATCTGATTTAATTTGCCTTGTGTCATAAATGTTTTGTGTAAACAAATGTCTCTCATTAGAGAAATACCTTTGGAGACTTCTTGCTATTTTGAAGGAAAAATGAAAAGATAACATTTTGAAAGTGTCCATTATACATTTATGTATTACACAAAAAGTATGCATTTGTATTGATTTTGATAGTGGGAAAACTGTTTACTCTTTAAAGAAAAAAAATCCAAGAGTTTATGTAGTGTTTTTAAAGGCCCAATATACGTAACTTCAGGAAATTTTTCGCGATTCTGAAAAAATTCAGAAAAAAATCCAGTTGATAACCTTGCAAAAATAAGCCTAAAATGAAGTAAACCTGAGTTGTAACTAACAAGAAACTCTTGTCTGAAAAATCCAAGCCGAAGTTAGAAGATGGTTCAAAATGGACGCGTGTTTACAAATACTGAGATTCAACTACTGCTGTACCGGTAACCGCGTAAGAATTCATCTTGAATATTGCTGATGTCAGTTAATCTTAACTAAATCTATAAATATAATAAGTTATTAGGCATGATTTTCGCTTCAAGTTTTGTCGAAAGTTACGTATATTGGGCTTTAATAGATATGAAATTTTATGATGTTTCTTTAGTCATTACTTGACTCTACAGATGTAATATAGAGATCATTTCTGATATTTTGTTACATTTTTCTGCTGCAGAACGTTTAGTGAAATCAGTAAACCTGAAGATTTGGTGAAGAAATGTCAGGAGCTTTGTGTTTCTCTATGTGAGGACCTCAGGGAGGAGAAACTCATGGTAGGGATAATGTTGTTACCTAGACTGGCTCCCGTCTCTAGAATAGTATACAGATATTGAAAACATAATAGTCAAATAATTTTGATCACTTGGATGTCTGATCCTAAGTTTGAAACAAGAGGAGATAAGCTAGTAGTAAAAATCAGTAGAGAAATTCTCTATAGAAACTTAGGGGCAGGTAGCCAGTCTATTTGTCGCCCTATATCTACCAGTAGTGGTAGATATCCGAAAAACTCCGATATGATTCTGATTTACATAGCTAGTCATGTACCTCAGAGCTATAGGACCAGAAATAACTAAACAATTACATGTTTCAGATACTTCAGAAATAATGTAAAAGGTTAACTTTTATTGTAATACTATAAACATAAATATTGTGGTGTACATTGTACTCAAATATTAGCGTATTACTGAATTTAAACAGATATGTACTTGCTGTAGAAAGAGGTAAGCAGAACTATAATAAGCACAATCATAATCTAGTCAAATGCCTTCAGCATGACAATCACTAAGATAGTATTAATGCCAAATTATGAAATATGTATTATAGTACATGTAATTATATTTTGTACCTGATCATTTAGACTCAATTTCAGGCATGTATTATTGGAGTACATTTATATGGTTTACCAAAGGTGATATGTATGTTTGATATGATCATTAAACTACCTGAATTGTTGTAGGGTAAGACGGTTGCCATTAAGTTGAAGACTGTTAAATACGACGTGAAGACTCGAGCTCACACACTAACAGAGTACACTTCAGACCTCAATGTGGTATTCTCCGCAGCCAAGGAACTCCTACAGACGGAAATAAAGGGTGTGACACCCCAGCCCCTCCGTCTCAGGCTCATGGGTAGGTTATACAGACAGAAATAAAGGGTGTGGCACCCCAGCCCCTCCGTCTCAGGCTCATGGGTAGGTTATACAGACAGAAATAAAGGGTGTGGCACCCCAGCCCCTCCGTCTCAGGCTCATGGGTAGGTTATACAGACAGAAATAAAGCGTGTAGCACCCCAGCCTCTCCGTCTCAGGCTCATGGGTAGGTTATACAGACAGAAATAAAGGGTGTGGCACCCCAGCCCCTCCGTCTCAGGCTCATGGGTAGGTTATACAGACAGAAATAAAGGGTGTGGCACCCCAGCCCCTCCGTCTCAGGCTCATGGGTAGGTTATACAGACAGAAATAAAGGGTGTGGCACCCCAGCCCCTCCGTCTCAGGCTCATGGGTAGGTTATACAGACAGAAATAAAGGGTGTGGCACCCCAGCCCCTCCGTCTCAGGCTCATGGGTAGGTTATACAGACAGAAATAAAGGGTGTGGCACCCCAGCCCCTCCGTCTCAGGCTCATGGGTAGGTGAGCATAGGGCCCTAACCCCTCTGACTTGCACTTAAAGTTTATGTAAAACTAAAAATATTTTATTTTATCATATTAACTATTATATTGAATTTTCTGTATTTTATGGAAAATGGTACTATTTTCCAGAATTTGCATCAAAACAAAATGTTCATGTAATTTTTGTTCACGCCCATTTTCACTGCTACCATAGTGATTGAATACAGATGAAATATAGAAGAAAATGGGTATTACATGTATATGAATATCACCCACACCGTTTGGTCTACAGTGGTTCCTCTTAAACACAACAAAAACTTGAAATAGATATTATCTTCACTATTATTTGTTGTTTGTCCTTATGCTGAGAGAGCCATTTTGTTTCATTGTTATAGATTGTCTCTGCAACAAATTGTTTCCATTTTAAGGTGTTCGGGTGTCTTCTCTTCTAAATGAAGATCTGTGTCTAAAGAAACCGCAAAACACACTGACACGATTTGTCAAACAGCTTGGGCGTGCTGGCTCCAAGGAAGCCGCGTCTAACAAAGATGGCCTTTCTGTGACCTTGATAAAACCAGAAGAGGGAGGCACTTCAGGGGAGATTTTACCTTGTTTGGTGGCCGATTCCAATACTGCCATCTCAGACAAAAAACAATGCAATGATAATGATGAAATTCCAAACGAGATCGTTGATCTTGAATGTAAAAATTCTTCTGAGAAAAAAGCTCAAAATTCAACTTCCATGCTATGTTCTCTGGTTTTCAAGCCTGCAAGTGATCCTGAATTTCAGACAATACAGGAGCCAGGAGATGAGAGAGCATCCAGATCAGCAGACCTAGAATCTGATGATGTCCTCAAATCAACTGTTTCAAAGAATTCCAAGAATTCGGTGAATTCTAATAACCTTGGTGACAAATCTGTGACAGACTCTAAGATGCTTCCTTGCATAGGAACTTCAAATCTGACTAATACAGCAGAAATTCCAAATATGGCTGAAAAGGTAGACAAGGGAACAAATGGAGATTTTAAAAAAAGCGCTTATGATGCTTTGTTGTGGGAACCAGTCAGTCAGGGCTGTGAAAGTCGAGATAAAACAGAAAACCTACAGGAAACTTTAATGGAAGCCAGTTCTATACAAAGGGTAAACAATTCTGTAGAAAGTGCAGAGAAAACTCTACCAAGGGTAGACAAACCTATACCAAGGGTAGACAATCCGGTACCGAGGGCAGAAAATCCCAAACCCTATGACTGCCCGGTATGTCACGATGACATTGTGTGTGAGGACTTGTCAGACTTTAATAAACATATTGACATTTGTCTGAACAAGAAGGTAGTAATGGATTGCTCTAGGTATTGTCCAGAGGAAGATAAAAAAGCGAAGTTTTCAAAAACTCCTAATTCAGTGAAGAAAAGAAATCCAGCCAGGAGATTGTCTGGTTCTCCTTCTACTCAAAAACCCAAAACCAAAATATCACAACTATGCAGCCCTAAAGTAGGTGTAAGTTATAAAAATGACCATTCCACTCCAGGGAGTAAAACCAAGGACGAAAATTCGAATGAAAAAACATTGACTGGACTTGATGCAGTATCCATGGTGACAGTAACCAGTAACACGAAAGATAATTCCAGGACATGTATAGCCTCTATATCCAGGACAGAGGTTTCGACAGACACTCAGAAAATGGTTTGTCCTGTTTGTTTTATGGAGCAGACTGGGACAAGTCTGGATGGATTCAACACCCATGTAGATGTGTGTCTATCTAAGGGTACCATCACACAGATGTTACAGGAGCAGAGGGTCAATACTAAACGGTGAGGGCAAGTCAGCTTACAATGTAATGTAAAAACAGTGAGGGCAAGTCCGCTTACAATGTAATGTAAAACCGGGGAGGGCAAGTCAGCTAACAATGTAATGTTAAAACAGTGAGGGCAAGTCCGCTTACAATGTAATGTAAAAACAGTGAGGGCAAGTCAGCTAACAATGTAATGTTAAAACAGTGAGGGCAAGTCCGCTTACAATGTAATGTAAAACCGGGGAGGGCAAGTCCGCTTACAATGTAATGTAAAAACGGGGAGGGCAAGTCAGCTAACAATGTAATGTAAAAACAGTGAGGGCAAGTCCGCTTACAATGTAATGTAAAACCGGGGAGGGCAAGTCAGCTAACAATGTAATGTTAAAACGGTGAGTGCAAATCAGCTTATAAGGTAATGTAAAAACAGTGAGGGCAAGTCAGGTTACAATGTAATGTTAAAACGGTGAGTGCAAATCAGCTTATAAGGTAATGTAAAAACAGTGAGGGCAAGTCAGGTTACAATGTCATGAAAAAAACGGTGAGGGCAAGTCAGTTTATAATGTAATGCAAAAACCAGACATTTTACAATTTAATACAACTGTTTAACAGCTAGGCCAAACCATCTTACAATGTAATACACCTGTTTAACAGCTAGGCCAAACCAGACAACTTACAATGTAATACACCTGTTTAACAGCTAGGTCAAACCAGACATCTTACAATGTAATACACCTGTTTAACAGCTAGGCCAAACCAGACATCTTACAATGTAATACACCTGTTTAACAGCTAGGCCAAACCAGACAACTTACAATGTAATACACCTGTTTAACAGTTAGGCCAAACCAGACATCTTACAATGTAATACACCTGTTTAACAGCTAGGCCAAACCAGACATCTTACAATGTAATACACCTGTTTAACAGCTAGGCCAAACCAGACATCTTACAATGTAATACACCTGTTTAACAGCTAGGCCAAACCAGACATCTTACAATGTAATACACCTGTTTAACAGCTAGGCCAAACCAGACATCTTACAATGTAATACACCTGTTTAACAGTTAAGTCAAACCAGACATCTTACAATGTAATACACCTGTTTAACAGCTAGGCCAAACCAGACATCTTACAATGTAATACACCTGTTTAACAGCTAGGTCAAACCAGACATCTTACAATGTAATACACCTGTTTAACAGCTAGGCCAAACCAGACATCTTACAATGTAATACACCTGTTTAACAGTTAGGCCAAACCAGACATCTTACAATTTAATACACCTGTTTAACAGCTAGGCCAAACCAGACATCTTACAATGTAATACACCTGTTTAACAGCTAGGCCAAACCAGACATCTTACAATGTAATACACCTGTTTAACAGCTAGGCCAAACCATACATCTTACAATGTAATACACCTGTTAAACAGCGAGGCCAAATCAGAAATCTTACATGTAATACACCTGTTTAACAGCTAGGTCAAACCAGACATCTTACAATGTAATACACCTGTTTAACAGTTAGGTCAAACCAGACAACTTAAAATGTAATACACCTGTTTAACAGCTAGGCCAAACCAGACAACTTACAATGTAATACACCTGTTTAACAGTTAGGACCAAACCAGACATCTTACAATGTAATACACCTGTTAAACAGCTAGGCCAAACCAGACATATCTTACAATGTAATACACCTGTTTAACAGCTAGGCCAAACCAGACAACTTACAATGTAATACACCTGTTTAACAGCTAGGTCAAACCAGACATCTTACAATGTAATACACCTGTTTAACAGCTAAGCCAAACCAGACAACTTACAATGTAATACACCTGTTTAACAGTTAGGACCAAACCAGACAACTTACAATGTAATACACCTGTTTAACAGCTAGGCCAAACCAGACAACTTACAATGTAATACACCTGTTTAACAGTTAGGACCAAACCAGACATCTTACAATGTAATACACCTGTTTAACAGCTAGGCCAAACTAGACATCTTACAATGTAATACACATGTTAAACAGCTAGGCCAAACCAGACATCTTACAATGTAATACACCTGTTAAACAGCTAGGCCAAACCAGACATATCTTACAATGTAATACACCTGTTTAACAGCAAGGCAAGACCAGACAACTTACAATGTAATACAACTGTTTAACAGCTAGGCCAAACCAGACATCTTACAATGTAATACACCTGTTTAACAGCTAGGCCAAACCACACAACTTACAATGTAATACACCTGTTTAACAGTTAGGCCAAACCAGACAACTTACAATGTAATACACCTGTTTAACAGCTAGGCCAAACTAGACATCTTACAATGTAATACACATGTTAAACAGCTAGGCCAAACCAGACATCTTACAATGTAATACACCTGTTAAACAGCTAGGCCAAACCAGACATATCTTACAATGTAATACACCTGTTTAACAGCAAGGCAAGACCAGACAACTTACAATGTAATACAACTGTTTAACAGCTAGGCCAAACCAGACAACTTACAATGTAATACACCTGTTTAACAGCTAGGCCAAACCAGACAACTTACAATGTAATACACCTGTTTAACAGCTAGGCCAAACCAGACAACTTACAATGTAATACACCTGTTTAACAGCTAGGCCAAACCAGACAACTTACAATGTAATACACCTGTTTAACAGCTAGGCCAAACCAGACATATCTTACAATGTAATACACCTGTTTAACAGTTAGGTCAAACCAGACATCTTACAATGTAATACACCTTTTTAACAGCTAGGCCAAACCAGACATCTTACAATGTAATACACCTGTTTAACAGCTAGGCCAAACCAGACAACTTACAATGTAATACACCTGTTTAACAGCTAGGCCAAACCAGACATCTTACAATGTAATACACCTGTTAAACAGCTAGGTCAAACCAGACAACTTACAATGTAATACACCTGTTTAACAGCGAGGTCAAACCAGACATCTTACAATGTAATACACCTGTTTAACAGTTCGGCCAAACCAGACATCTTACAATGTAATACACCTGTTAAACAGCTAGGTCAAACCAGACAACTTACAATGTAATACACCTGTTTAACAGCGAGGTCAAACCAGACATCTTACAATGTAATACACCTGTTTAACAGCTAGGCCAAACCAGACATCTTAGAATTTAATATACAATGTATATATGTACCTGTTTAATAGATAGGCCAAACCAGACATTTTACAATGTAATACACCTGTTTAATAGCTAGGCAAAACCAGACATCTTACAATGCAATGTACCTGTTTAACAGCTGGGCCAAAGCAGACATCCTACAATGTAATGTACTTGTTTAACAGTGAGGCCAAACTAGCATTCTTAAAATGTAATACACAATGTAACATTTGCTATAAATAACAACTGACTGAATGAAAGACTGAAGGAATGATTTAACTGAATTCATGTACATTGTACAATATGATGTACGGTATACCATAAAATTATTTATTTAATTGATCGTTTTCCAGAATATCCAGTGAAACAGGGCCATCTCCACAGGCTGTCAAAAGGAAGAGGATGGACAGCGGACCTACTGTAGCCAAGACCCAATGTATAGACTCCTTCTTTAAAAAGTAGAGTTAACAAAGGAATCTGATGTCATAAAGAGGACTGACAGCGGACCGTTTGTAGCCAAGACCCAATGTATAGACTCCTTCTTTAAAAAGTAGATTAACAAAGGGATCTGATGTCATAAAGAGGACTGACAGCGGGCCGTCTGTAGCAAAGATACCACGTATAGATCTAGACTTATTCTTTTAAAAGTAGAATAAACAAAGGGATCTGATGTCATAAAGAGGATGGACAACGGACCTACTGTAGCCAAGACACCATGTATAGACTCATTCTTTAAAAGTAGATTAACAAAGGAATCTGATGTCATAAAGAGGACTGACAGCGGACCGTCTGTAGCAAAGATACCACGTATAGATCTAGACTTATTCTTTTAAAAGTAGAATAAACAAAGGGATCTGATGTCATAAAGAGGATGGACAACGGACCTACTGTAGCCAAGACACCATGTATAGACTCATTCTTTAAAAGTAGATTAACAAAGGAATCTGATGTCATAAAGAGGACTGACAGCGGACCGTCTGTAGCAAAGATACCACGTATAGATCTAGACTTATTCTTTTAAAAGTAGAATAAACAAAGGGATCTGATGTCATAAAGAGGATGGACAACGGACCTACTGTAGCCAAGACACCATGTATAGACTCATTCTTTAAAAGTAGAGTTAACAAATGGTTCTGATGTCATACTCCAACTGTGTTAGTCTATTATGTCGCCATTTAAAAGTATAACTGAACATTTTGTACTATCACAGAAATGTAAGTATCTCTGTCATTTTAGTGTATAAAATATATCTTATATAATAAAATTATATATGATACACCTCACTTTGTGATTAGTTATCCTAAGGGTTTATTTATTGTTGATTAGCCCACAATCATCTGATGGTGAACTATTCAAATCATCATTCCGTGGTCCGTCTTCAGTCCATAAACAATTCGCTATTTCTTGAGAAATACTGGATGGATTATTTTCAAATTTCATTAGAAGGTTCCCCTTGGTCACCAGTTGTGCCCTTTTGATCTTGGGGTGGAACAAACAACAAAACGGCTGCCAGGCTGCCATCTTGGATGTTGACAATCAAAAGAATGTACAAGAATATACATGTAGCACCTTAATAATTTAGAGTAAGGTTACAGTTGAGTCATACCGTACAGATGTTTTGTCTTTCTTGATCTTGTTAGTGATGCTCACTAGTCCTATGATTAAATATACTTAGTAACACATCTCAAATATTTAGTAATAATTACAAATAAAAAATTCAGCAGCAACAAAACCATAATCCGAACTCAAACTCTATTAAACTAGGAAAGATTATGAACAAAGGAAAAATTTACATGGAGACCCTCGTAAAAGTACAAGAGAATACGCCCAGGTGTCTGGAAGAGTAAGCGTTATCTACCTCTGGGTCATGTCCAAGTAACGGTCACGTTCTCAAAGAGGGAGCATACATTATAAGTATCGTTCTCAATCACAACAAGAAGGTATACTCCTTCTTAATATAGTAATATCAAACAAGGATACAGAATATCTCACAATGAGACCAATATGGCGACCATAAACTTGCTCAGTCTTCATCAGCCTTCATTTTCAGCTCACCTGGATCGAAGGTCCGTTGAGCTTATACCATGGCGCAGTGTCCGTCGTCCATCGTCCGTCTGTTGTCTGTCAACATTTGCTTCAAGTCGCTACTAGTCAAAAAGTCCTGAAGTTAGTCAGAAACATCCTTTGGGGAGGGGGAACAGATTTTGCATATATGGTGACTCTGAACCCAAAGGGGCAGAGGGGCGGGTCCAAATAGGGGAAATAGGGGTAATTCATTTCAATCTCTTCTTGTCAAAAAGTCCTGTTTGGATTTTGACCAAATTTAGTCAGAAACATCCCTTGGGGAAGGGGAACAGATTTTGCATAAATGGTGACTCTGACCCCAAAGGGGCCAGAGGGGCGTGGCCGAATAGGGGAAATAGAGGTAATTCCTCTAAATCTCTTCTTGTCAAAAACCTGATTGGATTTTGACCAAATTTTGTCAGAAACATCCCTTGGGGAAGGGGAACAGATTTTGCATAAATGGTGACTCTGACCCAAAAGGGGCCAGAGGGGCAGGGCCCAATAGGGAAAATAGAGGTAATTCCTTTAAATCTCTTCTTGTCAAAAAGTTATGAATGGATTTGCCTAAATTTGGTCAGAAACATTGTTGGGGGAAGGGGAACAGATTTTGCATAAATGGTGACTCTGACCCTAAAGGGCCATTTTGGCAACTTTAGGGTAACAAGTCAGAGATTAATTCCAGGTGAGCGATGCAGGCCCATTGGGCCTCTTGTTCGAATGTCTGCCTTAATTTGTTTGTCAGCAGTCTACAACTATTGACGGAAATCTTGATATTTAGAGCAAGCTCTAGATTAAAAAATCAACTTTACCACCATAGGTGGGAGGAGCAGGGATGTATAGTTACTCTATCAAATGTGTATATTTTAAAACTTGCCACTTTGCGAATGAATTAAAGCGTTGCATGCAAATTAATTACGGCAAATCTCGGGACTTTAAAGGTCCTGAGTAGATATACCACCTACAATCTCAAAGGATTGTACAAAAGACACGCACAAGAAAAGCACCTTTTTTTTATGGCATACGTCTTCCAAGAATGATCAAAATGACTTTTCTTTCCCGTTTCCAAAAATGTGTCTTTGATTTCCAACAAGATGCTCGGTTTTCGTAAGTAAACTCAATTTGCGACAGGGTTATCAAGATATACCGTCGCAAATTTCAAAATACAGTAGGGTTATCTTCCCTTATTACAGTCAAGTTATCTCCCCTAAATACAGTAGGGTTATCTCCCCTAAATACAGTCAGGTTATCTCCCATAAATACAGTCGGGTTACCTCCCCTTAATACAGTAGAGTTATCTCCCCTAAATACAGTCGGGTTATCTCCCCTAAATACAGTCGGGTTATCTTCCCTAAATATAGTAGGGTTATCTCCCCTAAATACAGTCGGGTTATCTCCCCTAAATAAAGTCGGATTATCTCCCCTAAATATAGTCGGGTTATCGCCCCTAAATACAGTAGGGTTATCTCCCCTAAATACAGTCGGGTTATCTCCCCTAAATACAGTAGGTTTATCTCCCCTAAATACAGTCGGGTTATCTCCCCTAAATACAGTAGGGTTATCTCCCCTACATACAGTCAGGTTATCTCCCCTAAATACAGTAGGGTTATCTCCCCTAAATACAGTCAGGTTATCTCCCATAAATACAGTCGGGTTACTTCCCCTTAATACAGTAGGGTTATCTCCCCTTAAATACAGTCGGGTTATCTCCCCTAAATACAGTCGGGTTATCTTCCCTAAATATAGTAGGGTTATCTCCCCTAAATACAGTCGGGTTATCTCCCCTAAATACAGTCGGATTATCTCCCCTAAATATAGTCGGGTTATCGCCCCTAAATACAGTAGGGTTATCTCCCCTAAATACAGTCGGGTTATCTCCCCTAAATACAGTCAGGTTATCTCCCATAAATACAGTCGGGTTACCTCCCCTTAATACAGTAGAGTTATCTCCCCTAAATACAGTCGGGTTATCTCCCCTAAATACAGTTGGGTTATCTTCCCTAAATATAGTAGGGTTATCTCCCCTAAATACAGTCGGGTTATCTCCCCTAAATAAAGTCGGATTATCTCCCCTAAATATAGTCGGGTTATCGCCCCTAAATACAGTAGGGTTATCTCCCCTAAATACAGTCGGGTTATCTCCCCTAAATACAGTAGGTTTATCTCCCCTAAATACAGTCGGGTTATCTCCCCTAAATACAGTAAGTTTATCTCCCCTAAATACAGTCGGGTTATCTCCCCTAAATACAGTAGTGTATCTCCCCTATATACAGTAGGGTTATCTCCCCTAAATACAGTAGGGTTATCTCCCCTAAATACAGTCGGGTTATCTCCCATAAATACAGTAGGTTTATCTCCCCTAAATACAGTCGGGTTATCTCCCCTAAATACAGTAGTGTATCTCCCCTAAATACAGTAGGGTTATCTCCCCTAAATACAGTAGGGTTATCTCCCCTAAATACAGTCGGGTTATCACCCATAAATACAGTCGTGTTACCTCCCCTAAATACAGTAGGGTTATCTCCCCTAAATACAGTCGGGTTATCTCCCCTAAATAAGCTAGAAGTAGCCTCTTAATACAGTAAAGGTATCCCCTTAATTGGCTAGCTGTAGCTTCTAAATATTACTGTTTAAATATGAGAGCGTTCTTGATACAGATTTGGTCATTACAGTGTAGTACCGGTAATGATATGTTGACCTAAATATCTTGTCTAATAGTTGATGTGTCATATTTGGTGCTTTCGTTTTTAGCTCACCTGGACCGAAGGTCCAGTGAACTTATGCCAAGGCGCAGCGTCCGTCGCCCGTCCGTCGTCTGTCAACATTTGCTTCAAATCGCTACTAGTCACAAAGTCCTGATTAGATTTTAACCCAATTTAGTCAGAAACATCCCTTGGGCTAAGGGGAACAGATTTTGCATAAATAGTGACTCGGACCCCAAAGGGGCCAGAGGGGCGGGGCCCTATAGGGAAAATAGAGGTAATTCCTTTAAATCACTTCTTGTCAAAAAGTCCTGATTGGATTTTGACCAAATTTAGTCAGAAACAATCTTGGGGAAAGGGGAACAGATTTTGCATAAATGGTGACCCTGACCCCTCAGGGCCTAGAGGGGAGGGGCCAAATAGGGGAAATAGAGGTAATTCTTTTAAATCTCTTCTTGTCATAAAGTTATGAATAGATTTTGTCAAAATCTGGTCAGAAACATCGCTGGGGGAAGGGGTACAGATTTTGCATAAATGGTGACTCTGACACCCAAGGGACCAGAGGGGTGGGGCCCAATATGGAAAATAGAGGTAGTTCCTTTAAATCTCACCTTGTCAAAAAGCTATAAAAAAAGGGGGAACAGATTTTGCATAAATGGTGACTCTGACCCCTAAGGGGCCATTTTGGCGACTTTAGGGTTACAAGTCAGAGATTAATTCCAGGTGAGCGATGAAGGCCCATTTGGCCTTTTGTTTCTATGAAAATTAGTGCGTAACTTGCAGAGCTGATATGTTATCTACATGCGTCATATACATGCCGACACAGAATAGCAACACATTGAACACCTTGGGCTGATAAATTACTGACACGATTGATATATTGTACTCATGAAGTCTGCACGTACTATCTGTATGTGGCCACAGCTGTTTCTTCATGCATGTGGATCAACAGAAATAGACAACAGTTTCTAACACAACTCTTGCTTTTGAAACTGTATATGCAATTTATTATCTTTTACATGAACATGGAGATGATGAGTTCGATAAGCAAGCCGCTAATATATATTAATTTGCGACATCATCGCAATACCCCCTAAATAACTGGTCGTGTGTACGTGTTAGAAATACGCTGGTGCTTTGAAACCCTCTCTTCGGAACAAAACTAATATTCGTAAGCTTTGATGTAGTATCTGTCGAGAGCAGTGTTTTTATTTATATGCAATCTTTATTTATATCCGAAACAAGCAAGAAGCAGAACTGCTATTGATATTGTGAAAAGAACACTTTTTGCACAAAATTACCACAAAAGTACCACAATGTTTGGCAGTCATAATGGCATGTACCTACGGTTTATGAACAAACACAGTCAAATTTAATTTAATCACTTCTTTGGAAAAATGACAAATGTCAAAAGTTGTGAACATGGCAGCTACACCCGCTAATTCGTTTCCATTCTGCGGTCACAAATGTTACACTACATGTGAAAATTCAAGGCTTAAACCCAAAATAAGGGTAAGGTTTGTTTACATATTTGTTTCGTGGCAAAAGTTTTTGCCATAAAAACGTCAAATGTAGGAATTCCTGAAACAGCTGATGGACCCGGAGGCTGCCTGGGTCATGGGGTAGTGTATAATATACGTGTACGACTGGTTATATTTCAGTGTTCTGACCTTACATTGGACGTACTTCTAACTATTTACACTGTATGAACGAGGTACAGGAGAGCAGAAGGATTCAACAGAAACTATATATCAATACGGTAATATTCAAATTATATAAGTTACTTATCACTTATGATTTTATACAATTTTATAGAAAGGGAGATAATAATGTGATTCACAAATGTATAGAAAGGAAGAAAATAATGTGATTCCCAATTGTATAGAAAGGAAGAAAATAATGTGATTCACAATTGTATAGAAAGGAAGAAAATAATGGATTCACAACTGTATAGAAAGGAAGAAATAATGCAATTCCATTGACACTGTGTTCCATCTAAAGATGAGATGAAACAGGGAACAAATACCTCTAATAATGCATAATTTTATTTGAAATGATCCATAAAAGAATTCAGAAAAAAATTTAGAAAAAAAATGGAAATAAAAAGAATATATAGCAAAAGAAAAAACTCCTTACCCATCACTTTTTGTTGATGATTTTCACATGTGTACGTAGTAAATTCGTGTCGGGACCGAAAAACAATTAATTTATAATCGTTGTATTAGGTATAACTGTAATTATAACCACATAAGATTTAAATGAAACATTTAAAATGTCCCAAAACTCCAAAATAGTCAGTATTTTATTTCATTTTTTTTTTATTATTTACATGTATTTCTAAAACGTTTTTATGTTTTTTTTGCTCAAAAAAGCAACAAGATTGTTTATGAAAACCCCGCTGACAAAGAGTGCTGATTTTTGTCTCGCATATAATACTCTTACCTTTTATCAACGGAAAACCTGGAAAACACACAAATTATAATAGTTTCTAGAAAGACAATCTCACTAAAGAATACAAATAATTCATTATCCTTTCAGTAAATTTTAAAGCATCATGTAACATTTTGTGCGAGCTTATGGACATGATCTGTTGTCCCTGGGGCTAGAAAGAAGGGCGACAACAGGGGAATTTCGGGTGCAAATCTGTTTTAATCAAATTAATCCGGAATACTGCCAGTCTTGCGTAACTTGCTTCCTGGGTCAAAATACACCAACACTAGCTATTTTTTTCAATCATAACGCTTGTAGACGTGTCCCAGACAAGAGCTTGATTTATAGAATTAATTCTATTTTTCATTGCAGTTGACCATAATGGCCCGCACCCCGATGTTGTTGGTGTTGTTTGCCTGTGTCGTCTGTCTGACGTCCGCGCAGTACCTAGTGTTCACCTAAGTGTACAACTGTATGATGGCGACAAACAGTCGCCTCCAGAGCTGCATTCATGATCCGGTATGTCTGTCAGACTCGTGCAAAGTCAGGTGCTACGAAATGAACTACAGGCGCCTCCAATTCTGTATTACAGGTGAAAAGTGAGCGATTTCTATCTGGTGTACAGACTCCACAGTTTTCAATACACTGATTTGGTAAGATATGTACAAAGTATTTGTGTTATTTATTTTTTTGTTCACTTCAGATATCGATATATATCGTTTTAACAATTTACAAAATGTAAGGTAATACAACTTTGTATTATCGGGAACTTAGGGAGGGGGTAAATATTGTTGCGTTGTTTAGTGTTCGTTCTAGCCTAAGTTTTCTCTGGCTCTAACACCACGCCTGTAGTTGGTGCTCCAGTGTCCAAGTCTGGTGTCCGGGCCAGAAGAAACTTGGGCTATGTCCGTTCGTCATTCCCCATTTGGTCCGGGCTCTATCTCCTACAACAGTGAACACCACATGTTTGTGTTGTCTATAGTCTTACAGTAAACCTTTCTTAAGACAAACCTGCTTGATAAGAAGTTTTGCTTATCACGAAGGAAATTCAAATCCCCGGTTTTGGCGGAATTCACATAACGAGTTTTCTTTTGATACAAAGTCATTTTGTGGTAAATACTTGGGTCTCTTACGCAGATTCTAATTTTGAACATATAAAGGTGTAATATTTAATTAAATATTGCCTTGACAAAGGTGAAAAGTGCATTGAACGTCCTTGAAAATTGTTAACAACTTTGCTTGAACCATAACTTTGACAAAAACATTTTTGTAAACCCATGTGTTTTTCCTATGAGAGACATATATACGAAAATCATAATATTGTAAGAAACCTTTGTTGGTCGTATGACAGAAATATATTAATTGTTAATTTTTTAACAATTATGAAACAAGTTATTTCACTTACATTAATGCTCATGTTTTGGCCCAGATGTTAGAGTACATGGTTTGAATTACAGAGGACAGGGGTGTAAAAAAAATCAGAGAATACCAAAGCATCAACAAAACCATAATCCGAACTCAAAATCAATTAAACTAGAGGCAAAATAGAAACAAAGGAAAGATTTACATGGAGACTCTCGTAAAAGCACAAGAGAATAAGACCAGGTGTTCCGGAAGTGTAAGTGTCTTCTACTTCATCGACGACACCCGTCATGTAAACCTTCAGCTTGGTCACATCCAAGTAAACAATTCTCAAAATGATAACCGAGTCATCGGTGTGACTATAGTGTAACCTAGAGTAACCTGATTTGATTATACAAGGACATCTTGCAACAGCGTATTTCAAGAGTTTGGGACGCTTCCTGACACAAGTGTTCCGTTTGATAAATATAGATATCATACGCCATGTTGGACTATGGTGACTGCCTTGCAATACTTTGTACTCAGTCTGGTAAAATATACAGTGTAGTAAGATAAGGGTTTGTTTACCTCACTACAATCTCTTTGGCTGATGAAGCTGGATGTCGAAAATCATTCTTCCAAACGAGTATTGAGTAGTGTCACTACACACTGGACAATATGCTAGTAGTAAAAGAATGAACAAATGGAACCAATTCTGTCCAGAAATACATGTATAATCACACACTTCCATAGATAAAATAAAGGCAAATATTTCTTTGAGCATGTTATAAAGTTTATTGACAAGGTATGGACTATGTGAAATATTTTCTGACATATCAACAAAGAATAAAACATTGCTTTAACATACAGCATCCACTACTACCAGTCACCTGGGCTTAACAGAATACTGATACAACACACTAGGGGACGTAGTGGTCAAAACTGACCACAACCAGGCACTGGTCAAGTCAGTAATGGTCAACGCTGACCACCAACAGGCACTGTAAAGCGCATTAACACCAGGTCATATTTAGATAATCCTGGTATAGTTAGCACTACATAATATATCAGCTGTACAGAACTTTACCAGGTTGGGAACAACTCCAGAGCTTAGGGATGGTACTTACTGTTTTTCGAGTTAAAATGAAAATACCTATTAAAATAACTTCAAAACTATATTTCATGATTGTTCATTACAATGAAGCATTGAAAAAGAAAACCAAAATTTGTCTTCTTTTCATATTAATATCTGTCATTTCACAATCAAAACTTTTTGTCATTACGCTATCAAGTCAGTATCTATTTTAACTTTAAAACCTTGAGGGAATACCTGGAGCTATTCTCCCCCTGTTTGTACACAACACATAATGCTACAAGTACAGGCAGGTGTATACATGATATTTTCCATTAGTTATTTAAAATGTACATTAAATTGTTCGGGATCTCCCTATATAGAGGTAAAACAGAACTGAGTATGATGTCGGAGGACCAGGGAAACCAGCAGATATCGGCAGGACAAACAATAGCACGTGATCAGCTGGTCATACAATAGGCTGAGATACTTAACAGGTGGGCACTATACACAGGTAGCACATATTATACTGGTCCTCACATATCTACAGACAAATGGTCCTTCTAGGCAGAAAGACCATTCAAACAAGTGGTCCTTCTAGACAGTTAAACAAAGAAATGAAAGGTCCTTCTAAACAGGTATGGTATAAATATATTCATACGAAAGGTCCTTATCACCAGGTAAATTCTACAAACACAAGGTCGTTCTTAACAGGTATATTATAAATATATTGATACAAAAGGTCCTAATTATTATGTTAATGCTACAAACAAGAGGTCCTTCTATACAGGTAAACAGACATGTACCATGTATAAGTGCTTCTAGCCAGGTAAACCATTCAATCAAAAGGACCTTCTGTACTTGCAAATATTGAAATGTCCTTCAAGCCTGGTAAACAATACAAACATCCTTCTATACAAGTAAATATATACAGAAGTTCTTCTTTAGCAAGAAAAACTTCAAAAACAAGAGAGTGAAGTCTTTATTACTGGATAGGCATAATATAAATCTTTCTTTCGATTGGTTCACTCTTGTACATATATTAATGTACTATAATTCCTTCTTGATCTGGAGCCTTTACAATCTTCATCCCCTTCTTAACAGCAGAGACAAACCAGATAAACAACATAAGCAAGTGGTTCTTTCAGACAGGTAAGCCATACAAATTAATAATCCGGCTGATATTCCTAGATACGTGATACAAATAAGTATCTTTCAAGGCAAATAACTGATATACACATGACAAGGGTTTTTAATTCAGACGAAAAGCTCACTTACAAGTGGGCCAATATAAATGTATGTTTATCTCTCTTTGAATCTATGTACATAATATATCAAAGGACAGCCTTTAAGGGCAGACAAATCATACATTCAGACAATGTCTATAACAGGTGGATTTTACATGTAAAAAGTGTCCAGATTACAACATTCTCCTCAACTTTCCATACAGTTGTCAGAGTTATCTCCCTTCTTACGTTATTTTAATACTCCCTTCTAACATTAAATGTTTTATATGGTGTACCATATTCCACCTAATAAGGACACCTGTCCCTACAAGCACACCCCTACCATTTTTTCAACAAAACGAAGGTGAATGCACAAATTAAAACCTTAAATTAGTTCCTTACATCACTGATCTTCAGTCATTTATAAAAAGTCTGCTCCAGAGAATCAAAAAACAACTTTATTTCTAAGATTTCATCTGAAAACTTTCCCCTCTATTTTGTTTTATTAAGAACACCTCCTTTGTTAACACAGACCGAACAAATTAAGTCGAATATAGTATACCTCTTTTTAAAACAGAAGATCCAAGTTTCACCACCTGTACTGTAAGCTAAATTTAATTTCAAGTGATCAGTAAAAGTCTTTTTAGAGAGAAGGAACAATCCGAGAGTCTTTCGAACAATGTTACAGAAAAGTATAACAAACTACAATGAATGTATGACAGCACTGTGGATGAGTTCTCAGTTTTACTATGGAAAGATCTTGCGATCTTTATCTTTCAGTTTGAGAAGAAAATTGTCATAAAAAAATACATTTCTCTTGTATATAATTTAACAAGGTATGGTAATGGTAAATGGCAAATTAACTCCAGTAAAACATCAAAATAAGTAAAACTCATCTGTTTTTGTAGATGTTGCATTGAGAGCTAGGACCCACTGAATTAGGATACTGTCTAGGTACGAGTATAAGTAACATGGGTTCTTCAGAATAGACATAGTATAGTGTACAGGTTATCTAACAAGGGACAAAAGTATAGAAGGATTACCAGACTATATAGTATCATAGTTATACAGTATAAATATATTACCAGACTATATAGTCTCATAGTTATACAGTATAAATATATTACCAGACTATATTGTCTCATAGTTATACAGTATAAATATATTACCAGACAATATAGTCTCATAGTTATACAGTATAAATATATTACCAGACTATATAGTCTCATAGTTATACAGTATAAATATATTACCAGACAATATAGTCTCATAGTTATACAGTATAAATATATTACCAGACTATATAGTCTCATAGTTATACAGTATACATATATTACCAGACTATATAGTCTCATAGTTATACAGTATAAATATATTACCAGACAATATAGTCTCATAGTTATACAGTATAAATATATTAACAGACTATATAGTCTCATAGTTATACAGTATAAATATATTAACAGACTATATAGTATCATAGTTATACAGTATAAATATATTACCAGACTATATAGTCTCATAGTTATACAGTATAAATATATTACCAGACTATATAGTCTCATAGTTATACAGTATAAATATATTAACAGACTATATAGTCTCATAGTTATACAGTATAAATATATTAACAGACTATATAGTCTCATAGTTATACAGTATAAATATATTAACGAGGAAAAAAGAAAATACTGACCAAAGACTCCCAAAACAACTTACAGTGATGAATACATAACAAAGTTTACATCATAATTATCTCGCTCACCTTCATTTTTATACAACATATATATACATACTAGCAATCAAATTGAATTTCAGGAAATCATTATAACAAGAGACTTGTCTTGAGTGAAGAGAAAGTATTTTTCTCAATTTTCATTTACAAACAATTTCACAGATTGTCACATAAGAACGATAAATAAATATGTTATTTCAATTTTGACCATGCGCATCTGACAAATCCCCATGGTTACAAGCTCACATATATTATTCAATAATAAACAGCTATCCTACTTTGATAGTAGTATACTGAGCTAAGAAATGTAAAATCTAGACATACAAAAACATTGGGCAATCTAGTATGTACAGAGATCACTATGCAACTCAAACTTCATAACAAATTACTAAATCTGGTTTATAGTGGCAAAGTCTCAACAAGTGACAAGGGACCACCCTGAACCGGGGTACAAGGTCATCAAGTGGATACTTAATATACTTATATGTATAACAGACTACAGTGTCTCCTTATCACATTCCAATCCAACACAGTATCTTGTATGTGAGTTAATATGTGTAACAGGAGAGGAAAAATGCATGGCCAGACCGTGGTTCGAACACGAGACCTTCTGAACTCTAGACGGAGGCTCAACTAATTGAGCTATCTGGTGGATGACAATCGTCCTGGTCCAGATCTGCTACATATATATATAGCGACACATTTCAACCCTTATTTTATGTGTATACCAAGCAAGTCTCTATCAAGTACATCTGGATACATCAATATTTACCACTGTAAAATCACACACTTCGATATTATAGAATCATCACATGTTTTGATGGTTGCATGAAACCTATAATATATCTGTAATTATAAAAGCAGTTTATAGTTATTTACAAGTTTCAGTAGTAAATCTGTTTATCGGATAAAATGTGCAATGTCAGCATGTCTACAATCAGTCTCATAGGAACTGCTGGGCAGAGGTCTGAGCAAATAGCGATGTACAAAACACAGTAGCTTACAAGGTTATGTGTCAGCTACATTACATAGGTTCTGGTCAGATCACAGACAAATCCATTGGACGCACCCTTGTGCGAGTCCTGACAGGGTAGGACAGCTTTAGTCAGGGTTGTTAGGACAGCGTTTGAGACAATGAGTCAAGTCCTGAACACATCTGTGTACATATCTGGATAAATCTCACCACACATTCCAAACATACAGCTGTAGTGGGGACACAGTTCTATCTTCTTCAAAAGTTGTCACATTTCACACCTGTCATACCTCTTTGCTCACATGACCTACCATTTCTTGTGACTTACTGGTCACATGACACAATGTCTCTGATCACATGACCAACCATTTCTTGTGATTTACTGGTCACATGACACAATGTCGGATCACATGACCTACCATTCATGGTGACTTACTGGTCACATGACAAAATGTCTCCGGTCACATGTGACATGACCTCTAGTCACTGTCACATTAACACAGTTGTCTCCCCTGTATCACCATGGAGTTCACTCTGTGTAATGATAAGTGCAGGTTGACTATTTCGATGACATGGCCTATCGTTACTTTGACATATTTCTCACTGGTATTAAGGTGCCTTTGATAAACCAATGTCAGATAGGAGAAATTCAGCATATCAACTTGAAATTTAGCACAAATCACTTCCTTGAAGTTCCATCATGTTCAGAAACACTTTTTCTTCATCTTTTGTATTCCATATGGAATTTCTCCAAGGTCAACATGTAGAAACAGCCTCATTAAAGAGCGTGTTGCTATGGTTTTACCTAGCTGTGCGCCGTTGGTAGGGGCGTCGTCTCCACTGCCGAACGTTACAGGTGAGACAACACTTGACACGGACGTACAGTTTGGAGCACTGGTTCATCTTGCGCAGTGCGCGGCATATCTGGTGACTCATCTTGTCCCTTGTACAACGGTGTCTGTTCAGAGCTATAAATTACACAGTAAACAGTTAGCTGGAGGTTGTCTATATAGTCTACATACAATAGTTAAGGTTATATGATAGGAAGCGGAACAACAATAAATCTTTGATGTTAGTATATTATATAGAGTAGGTTTTCTAATAATGTTTTTTTTTTTTTAAACTTATTCGAACAATCATCTCTAGGTTATGGAATCAAGATAAATGTATTTGGATTATCACCCAGAGCTTATCAGACCGAGTAAGTTTTGTTGTTTTTATCATCAGTATTGCATTATGAGATTATATTTGGATTATATGCTCTGCCTGATGAGATTTTGGGCCTTTCGTAAACAAGAGTTGTCTACCCTTTGGTTATCTCCAGACCAACACTGAGAATCCCTTTGAATTATTAGTCCTATTAGTTCTCTATGACACTGGTGTTCATTTCTGATCTGAACTACGATCACCAGATCAGATTCCGTTATACTGACCATGGTTGTTGTCTGGGCAGGAATCTACATTACACTGCTGCCTCTCCTCTGGTTTGGTGTGGGCGGGGCAGCCAACGCCCCTCTGCTGCGAGGTAATATTGACACACTGGACGAGTCGAACCTGTTCCCCACCAGCACACGTCTTTGAACACTGCAATACAACAGAACAGTTAAGTCTATTCCATTTCAATACCGAACAATCAAAGTACTGAAAGTACTGCAAGCTAAGGCGAGTAAATTACAGTATTTTTGGAATGAAGAACAAAATCAAAACAAGAGGACCAATGGGCCTGACTCGTCCACCCCCAATACCGGGTATCTCACATTTTAATCTTGAAAGTTGGTCAAGTTCATACATCTCAACAAACTTCGTTTCCCATCATGTTAGCATACTGCAGGCCCAAGATCAGAACTCAAGAGTCTTTTGGGTAATATGAAGAGGTTGTTTGAAGATGTTGACTGATGTTCTACACTCTAGGAAACATAACTTGTGTAAACACTTACCCTACTCCACTGGCCATGAACCCAGGCAAGACAAGCAGGAAGGTCACATGACATGGTTTCCGCAGGTTTCTGGTCAGGATCACACACCTGGCCCCTCGGACATGTCACCAGCCTCATTTTCATCGACAGACCACAGGTAGCGGAACACTACAAGTCAAAGCTTCTTTTAAGAATTGTTTCTTACTTCGAACTTCAATATCCAGAAAAAATTGGAAGTGTTTGTTAGGAGCATTTCATACCAAACTTTTCCACAAAAGTGATTTTTAGAACTATAAGTAGAGCTGTATTTTACAGACCAAAACATCAAGTGTTTCGAATAATATTCATCTTTCATTTTCCTTGCTCAGTTGATTAGTTATACTCACTGAGCTCCAGTCACCACCCTCCCACTCTGAGCAGGGGTGGACATTGCAGCGGTCAATAGCGTTTGGTTTGTGTTGGATCTCACACCGACTGTTGGCTACTGTCTCCCCGCTGACCTTGTCCACACAGAAGATAGTTCTGGTCTGGATTCCCGCACCACACACTCGTGAGCACTGAAAAAGTAAAAAGTCACAACACTCTGAACAATATTACAAAGTATAAATGCAAGAACTAAAAGAACATGTTACAGATATCCTGAAAAATGATAAATCACAAACTTCGTTATCTCGAACTTGTATAACTAAAATACCCCGTTTATTTTTTAAGTATTTTATCAGTTTCGATAAAGCTTTACAATAGCATTCAAACTCGGGAAACTTGAATATTGGTTTAACTCGAAGTTTTACCACAGTCCCGTGGACTTCAAAAGAGGTTCGACAGTATCAAAAGAAAATATTGGGACGGACAAATGGAAGAACAACTCAGATGTGTAGAATCGTGTGTTGGTTATAACTACCTCTGTCCAGTTAGCCGATTTCCACTCAAAGCCTGCACTATGGACCTTGGGCATGTGTCCCGGCTTTATCATAGGTGTGTTAGGCAGTGGGCGGACTGCCATCTTCTCCCCCACACCCCGCCCTGTTCCCCTTGTGGGTAGTCGTGGCATCATTCGCTTCTCCCCCGAGTTTGGCCTTGGTCTCTGTCCCCTTGACGGAGGAGCATTTTCTGGTACATCCAATTCTGGTAAATTTTCTATACCTTTGTCAGGACTTCCTACAGTTCTTGATAATGTTTCTCTGTCTGGTAATGGCGGAGGCAGACGCCGTTCCTGTGTTGGTGTACTTTCTTTTGGCTGTGGTATTTCATGTCTCTCTGTTCCAGAGTCACCATCATTGTCAGGGTTTGATCTCCCATCTGTTACGCGTTCATTGATTGGATTATTTTCTCTGGAAGGGGTTTTTGTTTCAGAGTCTTTCATTGGCTGATCCTCCAATGACTCTCGAGCATCATCATCACTGAAATCATTGTCCTCCTCATCTGCCTCTATCCCTCCCTCCATCACACTGTACAGTGATCCTGCAATCTCTTTATTCCCCTCTTCTTTCTTTACACCAACATCACCACCATTATCTCCGTCCAGATGGGAGGACCTGGATATGTGTATATTGACATCAACCCCTGGGTTGACTGCCTCATTCTGTGAGGGAGAGGGAATGTCTCCTGCCTGGAGGGATGGTATAACAGATTTTGTTCCTTCCTGCGTATTGGAGTCAGATGATAAAACGTTAAGGGTCCCTTCATCCTCCACTTGGAGGGGCAGATCTCTGGCTTCACTGGGAGTTGATGTTTGTCCCCTAGTAGTACTAGTGGTTGGGACAGGGGTTTCTGGAGCAGCCATTGTGGTTGGGAGTGTCGTGGGGGTAGCAGTGGTTGTTGTGGTAGTCTGAGCAGGGGTGGTTGTAATGGTAGTGGTAGTCGGGGCAGAAGTCGTTGTAGTGGTAGTCTTGGCTGGTGTAGGAGTACTGGTAGTTGGAGCAGGTGTAGTCGTTGTGGTGGTTGTTACAGTCGTTGTGATTGGACAATCTACGTTGTTACAGAGCATGTTTATGGCTGGTTCCTCGTCCACATTACAAATAGATCCCCCGACACAATGGACCTGCCTAGACTTCATCCCTCCCCCACATGTCCGTGTACACTGAAATACAGAGAACAAGTCTTAGCTTACCATTCAGCTTTTATTCTTAAATGATTATAATTTTACAAGAAATCTTTATTGTCATCAATGTATACTTAAAATAGTGATTTTACATGATGAAGAAGTATGTAAACACCAGGGCCTGCCTGTATCGCAAATTGCAAACCCCAAGTAAGTAGGAGATTTCTTTGAGAGGTTTCAAACATAAAGTGGGGTGAAAGTTCCCTAATGAGTATATCAAATCCTATCAAATATCCATTATGGAGAAAGTTAAAATGTTTATGACCTTGACACTGACCTCAGACCAGGCTTCCGATCTCCAGACCCCACAGGTTACATTAGTACAAGATTGTTCATAGCTGGGTTTGACAGACTCATCACAGCCGATCTCTGGGTCTTCACACAACACCGACCGATGCTGCTTCTCACATGGGTTACCATGACACTGAAGGCACAAGTAGGCAATAATATAAACAGGGTCTCCTATAACGGACAATACCAAAAATTCATTAGTCTCTGTAAAACTCTGGCACCATTTCATGAAATTTAATGTGAAAAGATAATACAGAAAGCAAAACACAGTTACCATCTGCAGTCAGACTCCATACTTTAGTTTAAACATATTTTATTGCTTTTAAATTGCAACAGGATAAGACACAAGTTATACAACTTATATCAAGCCAGCTCCATACTTATTCCATGATGTTACAACAGTGCCATATGTTATCAAATGAGGAACTAAAAGTACAGTGCTAAAATGAAACATGCACACATTTCCAAAAGTTCCTACTGTTGTTCCTGCTCAATACAAGGGAGAATACAGTGTACTCCAGTTGATGAAATTAAAATATTGTGCAGCAATGAACTTTGCCATACATGTCCAATTGGCAAGAAAAACAGGAAATTCAGGAATTTTTTTTACCTGTACTGACAATATCTCTTTACAAAATCAAAAAGTTTTATTTCAGTGTTCTTTTTTGTATAAAATCCATATTACGGTAACCAGGAAACACTGCCTCTTGTGGTGAAGTTCGGCTAAAGACTAAAGTCTTATTTTATTTTTCTATTAATGACTACTGTAGTTTCCTGGCTACCTCATAATTAACACTGTTTCTCTGCGGTGACTGTACCTGTGACCATTCGCCGATGATCCAGTTGGAGGTACCAGGACATTGATCCTTGTGGTGACATGGTTCTATCTCTGTCGGCTTCTCCTGATCCATACAGTTCTTGTCCTCCAGGGCGATCTGTTCGTCCCGTCCTAAGTTCCGCACACAGATCACCGTCCTGCGGTGTACTCCATTCTTACCGCAGGAGAGGGAGCAGTGTTGCCAGGCACCAGCCCACCATCTAAAACAGTAAAGCAACGGTCAGGAATTTCACAACTACTGATGTCAATTGCTGACGAACAAACTTAAGGCACAGGGATTCAAGAGTAAAGATTTCTTACATGAATTGCTTAAAGTCACAGCAAAAGATGGCTAGAGCCCAATTGAGGCCTAATTTCATGTGGTTCCTCTTCTCAAACTCTTATTTAGCTGGACACAGGTGTGACTTACTTAGCTGGACACAGGTGTGACTTACTTAGCTGGACACAGGTGTGACTTACTTAGCTGGACACAGGTGTGACTTACTTAGCTGGACACAAGTGTAGGTTACAAGCTCGTTGTTTGTCGTCTGGTTTGGTAGAACTGTTACAGTAGTGGTCCTCCACAAGTCCCGCCTCCAGCTCCTCACACACGACCTGTGACCTCTGGCTTCCTGTTACAACAACCAATCGTAAATTACAACAAACTGGAGGAACAAATGTAGTCCTCATCTATAACCACATGTAGTCTTAAAAGTCATTCACACAATAAGGTCACCAAAGGTCATAGTTCAAATATTGGTTATTTGAAGGCATGTCAGACAAATTAAGAGTAACCTTCCATAGGAAAAGTTACTTCCTTAACTCATTCACTCTGCAGGACACATTTAAACCCTTCAAATTCAAAGGTTGGAATAGTTCATTATGAAACTTCCGAGTTTCACCTCCAAAAACCTGGCACGTTCTCAAATGACACTGGCTGTTAATAGGACATAAAACAAAATAAATCAAACCAAGAATTTGTTAATGATAATGAAGTGGACTACAGCAAGTCTACAATAAAGCCTCTACCTACCACCTCCACAGGAGGATGTGCAGTGTGTCCAGTCCATGTACTTCCACCTAAACTCCGACTCCCTCGTCTCCGTGATATTCTCCCGTGGAACCGTGTACTCAAATATCACACCAGGGTTACGTGACTGGAGAAGAAGCTGTGGCAACATAAATGGTCCGATACAGAATAGCAATACAAAATAGTATTTTACCACTGTGTAATAATAGTTCCCGAAGAGCAGACAAGAACACCCTGGGTGGCAAACGAAACATAACCATAGAAGTACAAGGATACAGAATGATTGAAAAATAAATCAATGGTGCAATTTTTTCTTTTCCAAAATTAGAATTTCAGTTCACGTTACAGTATCTGATAACCACACATTTATCAGTTTTGAAAATTCAAACAGGTATTTATCATGGCAGACATGGGTTTAAGGATTTGATAGATAATTAGGCTTCAGACTCTCACTAACAGAAGTAATCACTCTGACTGTACAGTGGAAAACCATGCATTTGTTTATACAATCCTACCAAATTGCTCAAAGAAAAAATAATTAACACCTCAAACACTTATATATGTATTTACATGCAGGTAAGATGTACAATTAATTGTTCTCCCTGCTTTAGACACATGTTTTAAAGTAAATTTGACACATCAATAATCTCATATATCATAATACAACCACCAATGATATCACCCGCTACATCAGTTACAAGTCTTACCATGACATGTATGGGTTCTTTGAGAGGTCCGATGGCCTCCACCTTCTCCTTGTTGCCCTCCCGTTCGTAGTGGACGATGGTCCCAGCCATCTCGTAGTCTCCACTCCACTGTATGAACCAGTGCCCGTTGAGCAGGTACTTGCCCTTGTTGTCTCGCATGGCCAGGTAATTATTGGCTCCAGCCACTTCCTCTATCCGAATGTTCCTTGCCTCTCGTGGTATCACAGTTGCTTCCACATACCCTACACACAGTTAACAAATCCTTATATTCCCTGCCTCACACAGACCATAGTTGTTACTACATCGGCAGCAAGCTACCATACTTAAGTATTGCAATATACATACATATACAAAATGTACTATGATTATAATTTTTTTTACAAAACCTGCGAAACAAGTTCCAACTTCTATTAATCACTCTTGTTGGCCCAGATATCAATGTTAGTGCATGGGATTGCTATGGTTACATGTAAGGAAAACAAGCAAAGTAATGATGAAGCAGTTGATCTAATTTCTTGATTTTCAAATTTCCACAAAAATAATTGGCAGAGTTTTCTCACCTAATCCCTGAGTTTCGTTATATTGGTCCTTCACAGTCTCACAGGTAGAGCCGTCTCCGTGACAAACCCCACATCGGTCCTCCCTAGCAGTGGAGTCTATCTGCCAGTCACAGCCAACATGCTGTAGACAAAGTATATATATACAGCCACTGATATATTACAGCAGAGTCTAATGTGTTCTTGATTTCTTCTAGAATAAGTAAATAAAAAAATATCTGTTTTAACTGAACTGCTTTTAATTTTAACTAAACCCAGTGCATAAATTAAATTAGCCTAAAGTCCTATATACTAGTATACATTTTTTCTGGAAACTCAACCTGTGTGATTGATTTTTCTGTCTCTTAGAAATGGAATTAACGCTCCTGAATATAATCTGTTTATGACTATTTAACAATGATTTAACTGAGTATGGAGTACTGTGCAGAGTTACCTACCCTACATCGGCCACTGATACACATGTTGCGTTTGCCAGGTGAGCAGGGCGTCCCGTCAGCGACCATGTCAGACAGAAGTACAGAGAAGAAGCGGTTCTTGGGCTTACAGTGTAGCTGGCATGGCGCATCTGTTACATACAAGATAAGTAATAGGCATACTTAATATAACTGACTTATTAACAATAGTATTACGTACCAGATAAGTTACAGTCATCCGTTAATGTACCAGATAAGTTACAGTCATCAGTTAACGTACCAGATAAGTTACAGTCATCAGTTAACGTACCAGATAAGTTACAGTCATCAGTTAATGTACCAGATAAGTTACAGTCATCCGTTAATGTACCAGATAAGTTACAGTCATCAGTTAACGTACCAGATAAGTTACAGTCATCAGTTAATGTACCAGATATTTAAGTTACAGTCATCCGTTAATGTACCAGATAAGTTACAGTCATCCGTTAATGTACCAGGTAAGTTATTTAATTCAGGAATATCCACTGTAACAACTGTCCTTATAACAGTGTATAATCTTTCCAGTTACCCTCATATATAAAGCAATAAATCAACTTTCATTGATTTATTCGAGTAAACAATTGTTCATCCAAAAATTTTTAACAAAGATGATATATTTGTATTTACGATAAAGAATTTAATAAAGGTGATATCAAGCTAAACTGCTTTCATGTAAAATGTTTTTACATTATATTTTACATATATCAATCTACTTTTCCATACCATTAACATCCATTTCCACGGGCTCCCACTTGTAAAGCTTGTTTCGGTACGGAATGTAGTTGAACTCATGGCACTGCACTGTTATAAAGTTAGGTGTATTTTCTGGACATGGCTGAAAACAATATCAAAATACATTGTAATGTAATATGATAAAAAACCATATCAAAACAGGAACAGTAAGCAAATGGCTAATTAATACCCCCCTCTTCCCATGATGAAGTACATGTGTCAGTGTGACACACAATTAAGGAGAATAAGGAAAACAGGGATAACAAACTTTCTGCCCAAATCCAAGATGGCCACCTGCTTTTAACAGAAAGGGGCATAACTGTAAGATGTTTTGTCAACACTTAACGAAAAAGCAGAAGGGCACAACTATATATCAAAGGGATTTATTTAAAAAAAATATTGCTTAAATACTTAACTAGATACAGTCAACCCTATACAGTATAATACTTACATCCGTGTTACAAATCCTGTACCGCTTTCTCTCCCCTATACAGTATTTTCCTCCATTGGATGGTCTGTAATATAGAAGTTAATGAGTGACAAACCAAACAAAAAATAACAGAAGTAAGTGTCAATGACTAAAACTTCAGTGATCTTCAACTTGAACCTGGTTTTTTGACAAAGGACTTAACGTTGGAATTCTGTTCTAGCTATTACTTGAGTTTCATACAAAATTTGATCAAAATCTGTTAAATAAATTCAGTGTATAGTGTTGTTACTGAATTATTTGGGTAATTTTTATAAATTGTGACATTTAAATTACGGACTCAGTTAAGGTATTCCATTCTTGACCTTTGTACGTATCAAGTTTTATTAAAAACCATTAAGCAGCGAAGTTCCCATAGCAATGACACTGAAGTTGAACAGGACAGAATAGGACAAAATGGAGATGGGTACTAGTACATTCAGTCCTTTCTCCCACATCAACCAATCCAAAACGAAAACATAATATGGTACATAACATTTGCCAACTGATTTAAACTAGAGCTGTCCCTGAGGTGACTAAATGACCCCAGCATTCAACTTTTTCAACACAGCAAAACTCTTTCCAAATTAATTGGATGTTGAACCCCTGTAAGAATTGACAATTTTCATAGTGTAAAAATAAGCATAATATGTACAAATATTGAAAGCAAAGAAACTTAGTCTTAACCAGATGGACGGACAGACAAGGTGATTTCAGTATACCTTCCTTATACTTTGTTGTGGTAGTTTAAATATCAGGTAGTGAGTAAAATTATACTGCACCCATGCCAGTCATTTAGGTTTCATAGGGTTGTCTCCCTTGCAATAGTAAATGACACCACAATATGATGTAAAACTTACGGAGGGTTTTCACAGTGTCTCTCCACAGTAGAGACCCCAGCTCCACATGAACGGCTGCATTCCGACCAACTACTCCACTCTCCCCAGTTACCGTTAATAGCTAGAGGGCGCTCACCGATCTCCACACAGTCGCCATTGAAACACCACTGTAATCAGAAGTTATAATGTACGCATTCTTTAGAAACAGTTAACACAAGGATAACCAGTCTTCAAAATTTGTCTTAGAACATCTCTAAGGATCGTCAAAAAACAAGTCTACTGGATACACTAAGGATCATAATGAGGTCACAAGGTCACAAGGTCGTACATGCTGCAGCGTGAGACACAAAAGATAAAGTTGTGATGTCTCATTACAATGAGGAGACATAAAAACAAACATCCAAAGATCATGAACCTTCCATTGGACGTGGAAAAGTGATAGAGATAGACCCACGACCCTTTACCTGATCTCCAGCCTGATGCTCTACCAACTAAGCTAAAGGAAAAATCCCTACAGCTCACGCTTGTACGGCAACCTAATTAATGCACATCTTTTACACATAGTTTAATTTAAGAGAAATTTAACGAAAGTTGTACTTTTTGTGAAACAAAAAATGCAAAGAAGGTAATTTTTCTGCATAGAAAACCAGTTTAATTCATTTGCATTCAAAGATATTCCTTGTTTAAACTGAACATCCTTGTTAAATACATTCAACAAGTTGGCTGTATATCTCTTGTCATGCTTTAGCCATTGCTTTTGTTCAAGAAAGAAATTATTTATTACTGTAAAAAAAAAACATGAATTGCTTGCCACCCAGTTTGGAGTGGTTCTACACCAACGATAAAATCAAATTATCTAATGAAGCAAAAACATTTACACAAATTTAGCACCCAGTATTGTAACCGAATTGTGAGAAAAACTACAAAATATTCAAAGGGAAAAGTCTGATAAAATGTCAAGGTTCCTTTCTCAGTTTATAGTCATCAGAATAACCTTGGAACACATAAAGCATTAAAGGTGTATTACATAAGACTGTCTATCCTCTAGGGTAGGAATTAACACCCATGTGACTGATAGTCTTACTTCCTATCTCATGAAATCGCCCTGATACTTATCAACCAGTATATAATATGTCTAGCAGTATTGTAATACATAGAACAGAATCCACCCAGATAAGGTACTGGCCAGAATCACATTTCCAATATCTCTGACAACATTTACAATATGGCTGTGATGATAAGTGATTAGAGAAATACATTTCACAGAAACATGTCTGGCTTTGAAAAGTTTTTTTGTTGTTGTTTTACAGGAATCAAATTCTCAACATTTAAAGCTGCAAAAAGACCTTATCTATATAGGAAAATTGACAGAGTATGTAACTTTATATGTCTGGGACTAGTGGAGGGCGGGAATACAGAGTATGTAACCCTATAGTGTTTACTGTGTCTGGGACTAGTGGAGGGCTGGAATACAGAGTATGTAACCCTATAGTGTTTACTGTGTCTGGGACTAGTGGAGGGCTGGAATACAGGGTATGTAACACTATAGTGTTTACTGTGTCAGGGACTAGTGGAGGGCTGGAATACAGAGTATGTAACCCTATAGTGTTTACTGTGTCTGGGACTAGTGGAGGGCTGGAATACAGAGTATGTAACCCTATAGTGTTTACTGTGTCTGGGACTAGTGGAGGGCTGGAATACAGAGAATGTAACCTTTAGTGTTTACTGTGTCTGGGACTAGTGGAGGGCTGGAATACAGAGAATGTAACCTTTAGTGTTTACTGTGTCTGGGACTAGTGGACGGCTGGAATACAGAGTATGTAACCCTATAGTGTTTACTGTGTCTGGGACTAGTGGAGGGCTGGAATACAGAGTACGTAACCCTATAGTGTTTACTGTGTCTGGGACTAGTGGAGGGCTGGAATACAGAGTATGTAACACTATAGTGTTCACTGTGTCTGGGACTAGTGGAGGGCTGGAATACAGAGCATGTAACACTATAGTGTTCACTGTGTCTGGGACTAGTGGTGGGCTGGAATACAGAGTATGTAACACTATAGTGTTCACTGTGTCTGGGACTAGTGGAGGGCTGGAATACAGGGTACGTAACCCTATAGTGTTTACTGTGTCTGGGACTAGTGAAGGGCTGGAATACAGAGTACGTAACCCTATAGTGTTTACTGTGTCTGGGACTAGTGGAGGGCTGGAATACAGAGCATGTAACCCTATAGTGTTCACTGTGTCTGGGACTAGTGGTGGGCTGGAATACAGAGTATGTAACACTATAGTGTTCACTGTGTCTGGGACTAGTGGAGGGCTGGAATACAGGGTACGTAACCCTATAGTGTTTACTGTGTCTGGGACTAGTGGAGGGCTGGAATACAGAGTATGTAACCCTATAGTGTTTACTGTGTCTGGGACTAGTGGAGGGCTGGAATACAGAGTATGTATAACCCTATAGTGTTTACGGTGTCTGGGACTAGTGGAGGGCTGGAATACAGAGTATGTAACCCTATAGTGTTTACTGTGTATGTAACTAGTGGAGGGCTGGAATACAGGGTATGTAACCCTATAGTGTTTACTGTGTCTGGGACTAGTGGAGGGCTGGAATACAGAGTATGTAACCCATATAGTGTTTACGGTGTCTGGGACTAGTGGAGGGCTGGAGTACAGGGTATGTAACCCTATAGTGTTTACTGTGTCTGAGACTAGTGGAGGGCTGGAATACAGAGTATGTAACCCTATAGTGTTTACTGTGTCTGGGACTAGTGGAGGGCTGGAATACAGGGTATGTAACCCTATAGTGTTTACTGTGTCTGGGACTAGTGGAGGGCTGGAATACAGAGTATGTAACTCTATAGTGTTTACTGTGTCTGGGACTAGTGGATGGCTGGAATACAGAGTATGTAACCCTATATAGTGTTTACTGTGTCTGGGACTAGTGGAGGGCTGGAATACAGAGTATGTAACCCTATAGTGTTTACTGTGTCTGGGACTAGTGGTGCCACACCCTTATACACTTGTAATATCAGCAGGCTATCTACTCCAACGATACATATCTCAACATATTTTAAGTGCAGAAAAGCCGGAATACTCCTTTTGATGGTTTTTTTATAACCAATAAATGTGCAAAACTAAGACGCTCTTGTATAATATGGTAACCTTTCTTTTAAGTCTTCTAGTCTGTTTGAATTGATAAAAATGTATTAAATGTTGTTTATAACTTCAATAAATGCTTGTTACAGCATTTTTGAAAGCTGTTTAGCAATATATTAGATTAAACCTACAACCTTTTCAAATTTTATTTTTCTTAAGACTTTGATATTAAATGAAATTATTACTCAACTTTGATGCTCATATTTGTAAAGTTCAAAGTTCTAATACATTAAGTGTATTTGGTTAGTTATTAATTGAAAAGAACTTGTGTTTGTGCTTTCAGCCAAAATTGTTATCCACAAAATTTCTCAAGTTAAATGAAGTCTTTATCCTTTTCACCAAAGCTTCTCAACTTCCTTATAGTACATCTTTTTACATTCAAAAGAATAAATTGTGAATTTCAAATCTCATCAAGTCTCAGACGTTTCTCACTTACCAAGAGTTGTAACACTTAATTAGATCTACCAGACAAGTGTGTGTGGTATCAATTTACACTTTAAATTACACCCTCAATTGCACTGCATTTTGTTTGCATTTTGTATGTCACACTTTTATAAGAGTGTTTAAGGAGTATTTGACATTGTAAATGAATATCTACTTAATGGATTTTACGTCTCTCAGCAAAATGACACAGGAAAGATTTTTACAGCATGGCCGAACCAGTTTCATACATTTTGCTGATTAAGGAAAAATATCTATAAAATTAGTCAATACTTCTCCTTAATACAAGTGATTAGAAGCAAAGAACTATTTATAAACACAAACTGATTCCATTTTTCACTAAATGTCACAAAGTTTCTTGGGGAATTTTTCAGCCCCTTTTAATCATAAATCATATGTACATAAAATATTTACATAAGTTCAAAAAAAGTGTTCTCTGATAATAAACCAGCATTAAGATTTATTTTGCAGCAAATATCCGACCATCCCCTCTACCCGTCATGTCTGGGACATTACTATAACACCAACACTCAGATAGTCAAAAAACTTAGAGAAGATAAAAATCTGCATTGAAAAAGCAGAAATGCTAGGAAAAAAGACGATAAAATGTCTGGTATTTGAACCATTCATACAGATGTTTCTATTTAAAATTCACGACATTAAATCATTTCGTTTTTCTGTGTTGCCCTCTGAAATTTGACAATTTCAATAAACAAACTGACTTAAATGTTACAAGGGGATGACATAAGGTCAGCACAGGAACCGTGACATTTTACATTTGTAGAAAGTGGTAACAGCTCCCGAAATGGCATGCTGGGAATTCTGCTATGTTCTTACACTTTTTATCAGATCATAGGGGATAATTATTTTGAAACAAATCATTTCTCAATAAAACATATTTCTGACAGAAAATGTGTGAAAACTAACACAGACCACATAAATCTATAACCAGCGCTTTATCTACCAGACATAATATATTGTTATACCCCCTATAAAATAGTTCCTATATAATCTATGTATCTAAAAAAGCCAACAAACGAACTGTTCAGTCAGCGGGCTAAGTAACCGTTGAAATTGACTGTTAAAAAGTGCTGTTGTCCATTATGACGTCACAAAACAATCACGACGTCATAGATGTGAAGGTATAACAAAACACTGTTGTCGACTGGGATTTCAGGCAGCAGATGATCTGACGTTGGACCCTCATTCAAATTGTTGCCCTTGGCCCTCAACCTTGGGCAACAGTTTGTCTTCAGGTCCAACAGATCATTTGTTTCTCTCGACTCTGTATACTGTATATTAAGTTTTACTTAATACCGCAATGATTCAAAATAGACTGGTCCCTTGTCAATCTTAAATTGAGTGAGCAATATTATTATTGACTATTCACTTGTACAATGTATTGTAAACATTTACAATGTATTGTTGACATGTAACTTTGACCTTGATAATCTATCTGACCTTGACCTTGACTGACCTTATTCTTCCCGCATATGGTTCCTTCTGCTGCGGCCTCTAGTTTTGTGGTACACTTATTTCTGTATCGACACCACAGTGTACTGCACATCTCCTCCTGAAATGAACAAATGTTAGCAAAAACTGCAGAGGTTTATCTCACTGTATAGTCTAGGTAATCGTCACGGCTATAGTCGAGATCGAAACTTTCTGTGGTCACTTACAGCGATGAAACGAGTGTAAATTTTTGATATTAAACTGTCAGTAAAAGTAAAACCAAATCTGGTTAAACCTAAATTCTGTTAATTCATCATGTTTTGCAAAATGTAAAAGCTATCTTCTTGTGTTCAAATTTTACATTCATCATTAGAAATGTGTTCCTATCAATCTTGACCAAAATATTTTATAGTCATAGAGGGCATACACTTGTTACATAAGATTTTATTTTTGTAAAGATTCCAGTATCAAACTTGGTATTATAGTGTGTTACACCGACCTGTACACCCTCACAGAGAGTGGCATCGGGTCCGTAAACAAGACGACACTGGTGATCCGCATCGTACATGGTCCCAGGGGGGATAATCGGGTACTGGAATTCCTTATGGTGAAATTCAGCAGGTTCGTCATCCAAACAGTACGCCCAACCACGACTAGGAGAGAAAGCAAATATGTATTTTGAATATGTAATTGCTGTGCTTTTTTACTTTCACACTTATGGAACACTGAAAATACTTTCTCTGTATTTTCATAAGTGAGTTGAAGATAACAGTTTATGCAGTTATCCATAAGTACAATACCTTTCCAGGAACTTATTTTACTTCATTCAGTCTTGAGGAGATTTCTTTGTGTTTTTCATCATTAATCAAAAGCTATGGGTTTTTAAGGATGTACCCAGAGTTCATGTAGATAAACAACCAACCATTTGCACCCTTCCAATTCAAAGTTTGCAATAGTCCATTTAGACTTTCAGGGGTGAATTTGTGAACCACTTGGCCACCGCAGCCCTCCTTGAAGTGACCAAAATGTATTTCTAAATACTGATATTACATGTATGTGGATGAAGATATCAATCTTACTCAATAAACTTTGTGATGGCTGTCCTGCTACAGTTGGACCACCTCATAGGAACATTGACCGCCAGCAGTTGGGCGGCCATCACGTAGAAGAACTCCTCTCCATCTTTCATCTCACAGCCATTACGGACACTGTCATGGGTCATCCCAAAACTGCAACAAAATATCAACATCATTATGTGGTGATATTCATAGGGCTGTGAACTTAGGCAAGTTTTTTTTTAATTTGTTACATCAGATTGTCATGGGCAATGTTAACAAGAATCACCGGAAACAAAAAGAAATATGATAAGGCATTATAGCAAATAATTTGACAAGCAAAACTGATGAAAATGTGACAAGGATTTCAGATAAAATGGTTTAATATCTTTCAGAAAGGATCTGTTGTGGTCAGATAAAATGGTTTAGAATCCTTCATATAGGATCTCTTGTGTATGTGTCTCCATGTGTGATATACATGTAAGTGCTCCTTGCACTAAGTGCAGATCTGATGCCCACTTTGAAAGTGCTACAAAACTAAAATACAAGAAGTACCCAGCACTCTATTCTTCCTGGTTGCATTCGATCCACAACATATAAACTATAAGCAGTTCATAATTAGCTGTAACTATCCTAAATGTTGATCATAAATGTCAAGCAGAAAATAATACATTGTACCTTCTCTAGGACTTTTGGTTGCCCCAGCCCTGGGATATAACCCATTGCCTACCCCACCAGGGTGAATTTTCAGTATAAGTTTTAAGTGAAGTATTGCAATAATGTGTGATAAAGAAAAGAGGAATTGTTATGAAGAATAATGACAAAGAATGGGTTTATTATTTTTTAAAACATTTTGACAGCCAAACTTATGAAATTGCTTACCTCGGCAAACATAGCAATTGCTTATAAGAAACACCTCACTTTCTATATGCTACAAACTTCATGCATTAAGGAAAAACATATATCTCCCAACGTCCATGGATGTGAGGAGATTTATTTTCCTGGGCCATCTCAATCATATTACGCAGCTAAGGAATCAGCAATTTATTATAAGTGCAGGAGCTGAAACGATTGACCTACGCCTCTGAATCATTACATACTCGCAGACAACCTTGAGTTTTCGATATTTGGATTAGGACTGCAACTGAGATGCAACCTAGCCTATAATCCCGGAATGAGTAATGCCGGAGGTACGACCATAACTGTTAGTTTGATGGCATCAACTGTCAACTTACGGTGGCTATGACGATAGCACAATGCAAGATGGCTGTGGTTTATGTTGATAAATATTTTGAACTTTGATCTAATCTTCTGAGCTTAGGTTACAATAAATTTGACTACCTTTTGCTTTCGCTGCCAAAGCCAGCTAAACCCAACAAGCCATAACTTTTCTAGATTACAGTACAGACCAGAACGATCTCACAAATCCCTGTCGATCACACATGTAATATAGCTTAGTGCTCTCCACAACTGAATGCTTTTTTATCTTCCAGATTTTTATTCCTTACCACTGCATAGCACCATAAATCCATATGTTGGAAGAAAATCTTCGATAGTTTTTAAATTTATTTTTGGCCTACATGTAATTCTATGTTTTATTAGGGTGCTTTAGATTTTTACCAACACAACTTCAGGTACAAGGTATGATTCATAAATCATCTGCACGTTCAAGTATCGCTTAAGAAAAAGTCATTTGCTTATTCAGCAGTATGCGCGGATATAAAAATAGCTTGTCTTCTTGCCAAAATATTTGTAAGGTGTTTCACAATTATGACACTGGAACTCACAGGAACATCCTGTCACTCAATATTTCTATCCTCCTTCTGTTATACGCGTTGTCAACCGGCAGTTAAGTCCTATGCATTGTATTAATGAGTAAAAGGTTCCCGACTGACAAGGCTGATTACGGGTTGACTGACAGTGCTGCCACCTGGAGTCTATAGACATATCCACCGTTGTACAAAATCCCTCAATGGACCATTATATGTAGACAGCAAAAAACATCCCGGTGGAATTACTTTTTGCATCCTATGTTGCTGTGAAACATTGACAAGATATTTGGGCTGTAAACCGGACATTTTTGTCATAGTGCCTGTGTTTTCTCATTCCAACATTAACCCCATACACCTTGTGACTCGATCTAGCTGTATAACTATAGCTGTATCAGAGCGGGTGTATTGTTCTTATGTTTCTGATCCCAGTGAACCATTCTTCACCATAATTACACAACACTGTACAGACACTTTACTACATATTCCACAACTCCATAAAGACATTTCACTACATATTCCACAACTCCATACAGACATTTAACTACATCTTCCACAACTCCTTACAGACATTTCACTACATATTCCACATCTCCATACAGACATTTAACTACATATTCCACATCTCCATACAGACATTTAACTACATATTCCACAACTCCATACAGACATTTCACTACATCTTCCACAACTCCATACAGACATTTCACTACATATTCCACAACTCCATACAGACATTTCACTACATCTTCCACAACTCCTTACAGACATTTCACTACACAACTCCATGCACACATTTCACTACATATTCCACAACTCCATACAGACATTTCACTACACAACTCCATACAGACATTTCACTACACAACTCCATACAGACATTTCACTACACAACTCCATACAGACATTTCAATACATATTCCACAACTCCATACAGACATTCCAGTGTTCCCTAATACCCTTAGCATACAATTTCAGAATTTGCACTAATTAAAAATTTTGTCAGGTTTCTGTATATGATTTTCTGCTGCATAATAATTATAGTTTTTGACGAAATATGATAATCCCATATAGTACTGCATATCACATTTACAAGGTGTACGTACACTTTATTTCTAATATCCCCGGACGATGACTAAAGGCTTTTTTTGCGAATATTTGAATTTGCCAGGATCATTAATCCAAATGCAATATAAATGTAACTGTGCATTTCTCAACATTTTCACATCTGAATGAATCTTTCCATAAATCAACACAAAAAAAATCTCTTACAGACCTGTATTAAAGCTTATTTACAGATATTACACAATATATTATCCGGTGTTAAACCGCTTATGAAATCTTTCTGCCAGTAACTACCTGCCTATAAAGACTCAAGTCTGTGCAAATTGCATGATTATCATGATATGAACATATCCTATATACTGGAAAAACCACAGACCATTTGACAATGCCCTTAACTTTGACAAGTGTGACTCCTGATCATGATCACAGTGATCTAGGAAAAGTTTGATATTGCTGACCAGTGATGAACCTAGGAGATGTTTAACAGGTCTTACCCCACAGCTAATGTGACCTTGAGAAGTGTTATCCACTGACCAACGTGATACTGATGTATCTGGTTGACCTTTACGTGACCTTGAAAAGTGTTATCCACTGACCAAGGTGGTACTGATGTATCTGGTTGACCTGTATGTGACCTTGAAAAGTATAATCCACTGACCAAGGTGATACTGATGTATCTGGTTGACCAGTATGTGACCTTGAGAAGTATTATCCACTAGCCAAGGTGTTACATACTGATGTATATGGTTGACCTGTATGTGACCTTGAGAAGTGTTATCCACTGGCCAAGATGATACTGATGTATCTGATTGACCTGTATGTTGACATAATCTTCAATAATTGTCTCACAAACCCAAGTGACCTTAAAAAGTCTCAATAACCTTGGAAATATTGTGAGGATTGACTGACCCTGGCCAAGTTACATTGAGAACTCTTGTTAAAACAGATGATCTTCTTGACATTGAGAAGTCTTCTTCAGACCAAGATGACCCTGAGAGGTCTTCCTCAAACCCAGATGACCTTGAGAGGTCTTGCTAAACTAGTACTGATGGCCTTCAATTAGCTAGATCAGACTGACCCGCCACTGTTAATGTGGTAAGGAGAAGGTAACCACTTTGAGAAACCCTGGTAAAATGAGTGACAAACAGCTCATGATCATGTGATGGTGACTTGTGACTGAAGTAACCTTGAACTATCTAACCGAAATATAAATGACCTTGAGTAGTATGACCAATGACCTTTACATTTTACAAGGTTGTTCTCTCTTTCCTCTTTTGATAGTGAATATAGACATATTGCATTACAAATAAGGCACAATTCCAAAAGGTCATTAGGTCATTTCTGCGACATCAGATTACTTTTATATCGGTCAAAAACCACACCCTTCAGAAAAACGCATCTTAAATATCACAGCATACAGATACTTTGCCAGTTTGTTTACATGTACTTAGGTTGTAATTAAGTGGCTAATTAACTGGCTAGGAACGACCTACATTTCTGGGTGTGTTCCATGTCATCCTATTAAATATACCAGCTCTCATGCTGACAGTACTTAGAGAATTGACCTAGAAATTAAAGCTAGCTTATCTCTCACAGACTGACTATCTCTGCATTTCATTTTTTCTGTCCTTATCTAATTCCTCTTGTAGTTCCTACCACTGACAGACAAACAAGCAAGATTAACCAACATTTCAGGTCATCTCATCCCAACTCAATTTAATTGATTACAAAATAATTCTATCTCCACTCGTACCAATCCAAAATCATAAGTCTATTCCTATTTCCTGGTCGTACTTGTAATCCCCACACAGCCTTAGTTTTAAGCTATACAGAACAGCCCACTTTCACTAACTTGAGATACCTATAAGGGATACCTTTATTATTTGGGAAGTAACATGATTTGTAAGTGGATTGTCAAGTCTTTGCCAGGATTTGATCTTTCAGATAAAAGTGTTAGTCTTGTAATAATCAAAATACACCAGTTCACCAGGAACAAACAAGATATTCTATCATAAAAATTAATGGGGAAAAGATTTGGAGCTTATCTTCCATGATAGGATGCTTAATGTAGGGATTTATCAAGCCTAATGACATTTAAATAGCATGTTTTATCATTGGTGTGAAAAGGTCCATTCCAGATCCCCCCTCACTGTGTGTGATAAACATACACAAACATATCGTACCTACACAGATTCACCATTTTACAAGAGATCATTTCAGTATCAAACCCTTCCAAAACCTGTATCATTTTGTAAGATATTCTTTAGTTATCAGCTACAAATCTGCTAAATAGGATTTGAAATGAAAGCTTTTACACTTTCACTGATAATGAAGATAAAATGGCTTCACTATCTACTGATGCACCAAAATGACCTTGAGGTACAATCTGTTCACCTTGACCTTCTGTCCTCTAAATATTAAAACAACATCTGAAAATCCTTGAATATTTGTAGAAATGTGAGATTATCACAAAACATTAACATGAATTTGTTGAAAGAAAACTTCTTTGTACATAATGACCTTGACCTTTAACCTTTGCCATTGGTTCTTTCCAAACTGCTGATAAGCTTATATATTACAAACATTCAGTTTCACTAGAAATATTAATGTATTTTCATACACCTTTGAAAAACTTCCCAATCTAAAAATAATAGGTGACCTTTTACATAATAACCTTTACTTTTGACCTACCAGTATGCCATTGATTAAGATATGCTCATTTCCAATTCTTTTTAACTGCTGATAAGCTGTTATTACATACATACACTTTCACCAGAAATATTAGATACATGTTAATAACCTTTTAAAAATTCTTATAATGGAGGTTTTTAAAAACTTTAAAATTACCTACTCAACAATATTTCATGCACAAATAAAAATGAAGGGTTTTCCTTTTTTCACATGAAACCTTAACAAAATTACGTAATATGTAGGGATCTAATAGCATGTATGACCAGACTTATGGTACGGCTTCCTGACTGAGTAATAGGTACAAGTTCCTGCAGTGTACCTGTATATATATATATAAACACTTCCAGTTTATATTACCCATTATAATTAAATGTGGCATGATACAAGTAAATTGAAAAACCTGATACAGAGTAATCTAGAAATGTGGTAAGGATATAATCAGGGAAATGAAATATCTCCCGTTTTTAGAGAGAGAGATGCTCCATATTATGTTGGTTTGTAAAACTTGTAACACATGTCTACTATAATATATCAATGCTATCACGGCTGGTGGCCTGAGATTGCAATTGTCCCCGGTGTTTTTTCCACACATAAATGTGCCAAGATGCATATTTCTGTCGCGCCTGACAGGCCCTTAACATCAACAAGCTGATTTCAGTCCTAATTGGACCAGACCAACAAGGGGCCTGGCATCATAAACTGGGTCATGCCCTATATTTGATCTGCTATTAAAGGAGGGGGTAGTATATATAAATGTCCTACATGCATTAACTGACTGCTGAAAAATGTTGCAATCTGCATAAACCAGATTATCACATACACATAGATATATTTAGCTCTATATACCAAAGGAATGCAAACACCTGTCATCTGCGAATGACAAAACAATTAACTTTGAAGTGTTCAGTATTTTGAACAAGCAGGTACCAATAATATCAGAGAAACAACTTTGTCTTTTTAGAAGTAATGGTAGAGAGTGAGTGTGTAGAGGAGACAGGTCTCACCTTCGCCATTCTGTATCATTGGACACAGAGCCGTAAGTTCTGTGGGGCGCCGGACGGGCCAAATTTAAGGTCTTACCTATGTCATGTCTTGTCTGTCACAATTCAATATATAACAGGTAGTAAAGAATGGCAGGGATTGAGTGGGTGTGGGTGATCTTACTTGTATCTTTGTGCCACAGTATAGGCTGGGGGAAGTCTTGGTGGAGTGAGGGGGGATCTTACTTGTGTCCTAGTTCATATGCCACAGAGTAGGCCAGGGGAAGTCTTGGTGGAGTGAGGGGGGATCTTATTTGTATCATTGTGCCACAGTATAGGCTGGGGGAAGTCTTGATGGAGTGAGGGGGGATCTTACTTGTATCATTGTGCCACAGTATAGGCTGGGGGAAGTCTTGGTGGGTGAGGGGGGATCTTACCGTATTTTACCATGAATAAGCCCCCTCTCACGAATAAGCCCCCTCCCCACTTTGGCAAAGGTTCTTGGAACAGGGTGGGAGCCTGGGAATAAGCCCCCACCCTAAATTTTGTCTTTCTCTCAATAAAAAGTATGTTAATTTCTTTTTAATTTTGTGTCTGAACATAAAATATATCTAACTGTGGGCAGAAAAATAATATCTATAAAGCTAAGCTTGAATAAAACATTGTTCAGCTGGTGTTAAGAACACCATACTTTCATGTTTGAACTGGTTGTGCATTTTCCAAACTTTGAACAAAAACGAAATATTATTCTTGTACTAGATCCATTATATGTAAGTCTGTATTGAAAAAGAAAATAAAGAAAATATTTTTTATAGTGATAAAGCAAAAGTAAATTCATTTTGAAGTAGTTTGTTGCCAAGTAGTTTGTTTCAAATCTAACATTTCTGTCAATATCAGTTCGTTAAAATTGTCATTCTGAAATTTGTATCAACCGGCTCTCTGAGAAAACAAGATGGCTGCCTTCAGATGGCCTTAGCGTTTTTTGGAAGACTTTTATCCATAAATACATGTCTCTTGCTCTTAATGCTTCCAGACTCATTGCAGAAAGTTGGTTTGTTGTTTTTGTATGATTCATGCATTGGTTTTGTGTTAATTTTACATTGTTTACTCAAATTTCTTAAGCTATTTACTGCTTGTACATGTAGCTGCAGGCCTATCTCAAATCTCGTAATGGCGGTAGCCAAACAACAAGCAGTCTTATTGTCATGCTATTAATTCCTTTTACACATCTGAGTGTTATTACTGTATCTAAATGAATACTTATTAACTTATAAATGAAAATTCATTCAAGATTATGCTTGATAAATTGAATTATCTAGACCAATTGCTAATAGAAAATCTGTTAACAGCACCATCAATGGCATCAATTTGTAGTGACTGTTTTTAAACATTCTGAATGTAAATTGTTATTTTAACAAAACAAACAACTAGAATTACATTACTGGTATAGTGGGGACTGAGTTCCTAGATCAAAACAGTAGAATATCCAAGATGGCGGACTTTTGTGAACAGGGGTGTATTCGGGAATAAGACCCCTCCCTACTTTTGATCAATTATTTTTCTCAGGGGGTGGGGGCTTATTCCCGGTCAAATACGGTACTTGTGTCCTAGTTCATATGCCACAGAGTAGGCCAGGGGAAGTCTTGGTGGAGTGAGGGGGGATCTTATTTGTGTCCTAGTTTGTGTGCCACAGTATAGGCCAGGGGAAGTCTTGGTGGAGTGAGGGGGGATCTTATTTGTGTCCTAGTTTGTGTGCCACAGTATAGGCCAGGGGAAGTCCTGGTGGAGTGAGGGGGGATCTTACTTGCGTCCTAGTTCGTGTACCACAGTATAGGCCAGGGGAAGTCTTGGTGGAGTGAGGGGGGATCTTACTTGTATCCTAGTTCATGTGCCACAGTATAGGCCAGGGGAAGTCTTGGTGGAGTGAGGGGGGATCTTACTTGTGTCCTAGTTCGTGTGCCACAGTATAGGCCAGGGGAAGTCTTGATGGAGTGAGGGGGGGTCTTACTTGTGTCCTAGTTCGTGTGCCACAGTATAGGCCAGGGGAGGACCTGGTGAAATGAGGGGGGACCTTACTTGTATCCTAGTTCATGTGCCACAGTATAGGCCAGGGGAGGACCTGGTGAAATGAGGGGGGACCTTACTTGTATCCTAGTTCATGTGCCACAGTATAGGCCAGGGGAAGTCCTGGTGGAGTGAGGGGGGATCTTACTTGTGTCTTAGTTCGTGTGCCACAGTATAGGCCAGGGGAAGTCCTGGTGAAATGAGGGGGGATCTTACTTGTGTCCTAGTTCGTGTGCCACAGTATAGGCCAGGGGAAGTCTTGATGGAGTGAGGGGGGGTCTTACTTGTGTCCTAGTTCGTGTGCCACAGTATAGGCCAGGGGAGGACCTGGTGAAATGAGGGGGGACCTTACTTGTATCCTAGTTCATGTGCCACAGTATAGGCCAGGGGAGGACCTGGTGAAATGAGGGGGGACCTTACTTGTATCCTAGTTCATGTGCCACAGTATAGGCCAGGGGAAGTCCTGGTGGAGTGAGGGGGGATCTTACTTGTGTCTTAGTTCGTGTGCCACAGTATAGGCCAGGGGAAGTCCTGGTGAAATGAGGGGGGATCTTACTTGTGTCCTAGTTCGTGTGCCACAGTATAGGCCAGGGGAAGTCTTGGTGGAGTGAGGGGGGATCTTACTTGTGTCCTAGTTCGTGTGCCACAGTATAGGCCAGGGGAAGTCTTGGTGGAGTGAGGGGGGACCTTACTTGTGTCCTAGTTCGTGTGCCACAGTATAGGCCAGGGGAAGTCCTGGTGGAGTGAGGGGGGATCTTACTTGTGTCCTAGTTCCTGTGCCACAGTATAGGCCAGGGGAAGTCCTGATGAAATGAGGGGGGACCTTACTTGTATCCTAGTTCATGTGCCACAGTATAGGCCAGGGGAAGTCCTGGTGGAGTGAGGGGGGATCTTACTTGTGTCCTAGTTCGTGTGCCACAGTATAGGCCAGGGGAAGTCTTGGTGGAGTGAGGGGGGTCTTACTTGTGTCCTAGTTCGTGTGCCACAGTATAGGCCAGGGGAAGTCTTGGTGGAGTGAGGGGGGATCTTACTTGTGTCCTAGTTTGTGTGCCACAGTATAGGCCAGGGGAAGTCTTGGTGGAGTGAGGGGGGTCTTACTTGTGTCCTAGTTCGTGTGCCACAGTATAGGCCAGGGGAAGTCTTGGTGGAGTGAGGGGGGATCTTACTTGTGTCCTAGTTCATATGCCACGGTATAGGCCAGGGGAAGTCTTGGTGGAGTGAGGGGGGTCTTACTTGTGTCCTAGTTCGTGTGCCACAGTATAGGCCAGGGGAAGTCTTGGTGGAGTGAGGGGGGATCTTACTTGTGTCCTAGTTCGTGTGCCACAGTATAGGCCAAGGGAAGTCCTGTGTCCTCGTTGATGTTACATGACTTGTGGGGGAGGCAGATCCCTGGAACCTGGGCAAGCCCCAGTGTACTGCATGGCTCATTCATACGCGAACAGATGTTGATTCTGTGGGAATGAAGAAACAAAACTTACGTAAGATACTTCAATATCTGGGTTAGCAGGCGAACTATTGTAGAATCTGTCAAATTCCAGAAAGGCTACTTCATCAACAAAACTCCAGTTTCTGGGTCAAGGACCTGCATACTCTTGAAAACAGCTACTTCAAACAGTGCATTAAGATCACTATTTATCAATTTATTGCAAATTTATTGCACTAGACCTGTCACCTACATATACCAGGTTTAAGGTAGAAAAATATACTACAAAACCCAATCCCACAGGTGGAACTTGAGAAGAAGTCTGAAATGTGTTTTCAAAATGGTGGCTGTGGCGGTCATCTTGGATTTCAGAATGACCCCAAAATAACAACACCTGGTCAAGACCATCAATTCTGGGATCATTTCAGGCAAGTTTAAGCCCGATCCCACTGGTGGAACTTGAGAAGAAGTTTGAATGTAAAAAGCTTATGCACAGCGGACGAAACATGATGACTCTTCGGGTCAGATGACCTAAAAATACTTCTATGGATAGTATGTGTTGGTTTACACAGTAATCACTTCTGAAACTTTCATGAAACAATCTTTCATTTCATCCAAAAAATAAAGAAAATAATGAAAACATTTGGATACGAATCTTAAAGATCTTTAAAAAAGAAGGGGGAGAACAAATATTAAATAGTTTCCAAAAATAGGCAGAAGGACAAGGTAAAGGATGCCAACAGAGGTAGCGAGCAATAATCAAATAAATATATGTTATTCTGCCAAATTCACTGCACTACAGATTGCACTGGCGATGTCTGTGGAGCAGGTATCTGCCATCGCCTTGCAGCATGCATCTGTTGGTAAGATATCACTTCTGAACTTACAAAACCTGGAAACCTTGACTGAGAACCTGGTACAACACGGGATCCGGGAACATATTTCTACACCATATGTGTTTAGTCTAATGTTATATCAATACCATAATACAGGTGATACAGAGTGATAAGTATGACCTTAGAACAAAATGTCTTTTACTTCTCCTTGAATTAAATTGCTTCAAAAAATTAATGTTAATTATTTGCAGAATATTGTAGTTGGCATGACAAGCCCTCGCTTCAGCTCTGGCACTGACAAAAACACCCAATGCACATTAATGATGATTACAGTGAAATTTTGTGCTACATGTCATTATGATACATATGTTCATACTTAAGAAGTAATTAAACTGCAAGGATGTTAAAAAAAGTCATCACATTTTCATTGCTAGAAAAAATTTATAACTTCCTACATTTCAATTTTTTCTGCTGGTAACATTCTTCAAGTGTAAATGAACCATTAGAAAACTCAATCTTTGTTTCTCTCTCTTTTGACTTTTATTACAACACATCTCCAGCGTAGACACATAAGGAGATATTAGCCATGTGGCATAGGACCGGACTAGTACATGTAATTATATATATAACTGCCTGATAAGGCAGTTCTTGCAAATTCTTGAAAATTGTATTGTGTAATGTTTATGAGATTGCATAAATTGTGAATCTATGTTTTGTAAAATGCTTCAAAGTGGATTTTACTAGAACGATAGGTGCTTTATTAAATGTTGTAAATGATTATTATTTTGAGAAACCCTAACATAACAACATACAACTGATCTACCTTGTCAAAAGGATGGCGACATCATGATGGTTGGGATGGTCATCATCTTTAAAGTTGATATTTTTCTGCCACTTACAGAAACTCCTCAGGGATTTATCTGCATGGTGGGTAAGCTTTAGTTCTTCCTGTCGTGTGGGAAACAATAAGAAGTGTTCATACACAAGTTTCACTCACATAAAGTGGGACAAGAAATGGTGATATTTTAAAGATAATGTTGAAGCTCGAAAGCCTCAACCCTTGGCTCTCCAGTCCAATGCTCTACCATTAAACTCAAAGGAAATTCCCTACAGCTCACACTTGTAATGCAACCGTTTAATTGCACATCTTTTACACATAAGCTACGTTTTTCAGATTATCTCAAGATTCTCAAATTCCGCCATCTGCAGGATTCCTAGTCCATTAGAAGATTCAACTTTTATAAGTACATGTACTTCTCATCTCTGAGACTTCAGTTATGTATTTTTTCAGACCAATTTCTCATATATATGGGCCAATAAATAAACAATTGTGCCAGTTTTGTACCTGTGGATCCTCGAGCAGCACCAGTCTAACAACTACTAGGTTGAGAGCATTGCCTATAGATGCTTCATGGAATAGAGTGGCCACCTGTAAACACAAGTATAGTCATAAGTTGTCACTTTTGATAAAGAGAAAGAAGTTACCTCCCTTTTTATCTACATTTCTTTTTTATTTGAGATTTTCTCGTGTATTTCTTGATCCATAAGGAAAAAGACTATGAAACTGTGTCTGCTAGAAACAAAATCCCACTCATTCTTCCTTTTTGTAAGTTAATATCTGATGTAGTGAATTTTCTCATCGGTTAATGTTACATAGAGAAACATTCGCTTTCCATCAAAACAGGCAAAAACCTGTAGGATCAGATTTGTGTGACTACACAGATCTAGAGTTCACCCCTTATCCTCCTTCATAAGGGTCCCCTACAGACTTCCATTTGTGATAATTATGATCAATATAAGTCTCAAAAAACTTGTTATATACCACGGGTAACAAAAAAACTTTTTACCGGGGAAAACCCCTTTAAATCAGAAGACTGAATCATCTATCCTTTATTCTGCACTCTTCTAAATTATAATCTCCCACAGCATCTGTGCTAAATGATATCAACAAAAACTGTTTAAAACTTCTGAAATAGAAACTAATTTAAATAAAATTGAAGGTTTTTAATTTTTTCACATTTACATCCAATATTTATTTTTGTGTGGTGTAGTGGCACTTAAGTCCAGCTGTTTACATTTATATCTAAATACTGGTATCAAATTTATAAAACCTGTTTGAGAAAACAACAAGAATTGTTCATAAAGATCTATAGATTATGAAGGTTATAAATGTAACCCCTTGGTCTATTAGTAATCACAACTCCTTGCTGTATAGTTAGCTGGTAGGTTTTGTGGGTAATTTACGTAAGACGGATGTGTGTTATACCTATAGCGAGATTTTCAATGGGTTATGAAGTATCTAATTAGCATCTGGCATATTAATTGAAAGGGGCACCTGTCATATCCATTAATACATGTTCAACGATTACTTCAACATAAATAATCTCAATATCTCAATGTCAAAAAATGGCCAAATCTATCAAAAGCTTTATCAGCTTACAGGAAAAATTACACTAAGTTTTCAAATGCCTTAATCTTTGGATTCTTTAGAGTAATAGCTCAACCTATATTTTCATTTAAAAATTATCATCTAAAGACAAAAATTGCAAAACAAAATGTTGAATATTTGGGATAAATTTTGAAAAATAATTCATTAAAAACTTAAGTTTTGGAATCATAAAGCTAGATAAGTTTTTGAACATACAAGCTTACTCTTGTTAATGTACGATCCTAATATCACTTTTTATCCGGCCCAGATTGCAATTAGCATACAACTCTAACAGGTGTATGAGATTAACACCTGGATTTCATTGTACATATCAGACAAGTAGAAAACACACCTGGCTTTCACAAATTACACAGCAGAGAAAAATGTACAATTAAGAAATCGTACTAGACAATTACCAGTACTAATTATTTCCCACTTGTGTTAAAGGTCTGCTGCACCGAGGCCCCAGTCAACATTTAAATGCAATGTTCGTGGAGATTTATGGTTGCAAAGTCAAAATGGACAACAATAATAATTTGTTTTACAAAAAAAATCTCTGACAGTTTTCTTGAAAGCTGTTGTCAAAGTCTTCTTTGCATCTTCAAAAAACCAAAATAACTCCCTAAAAAGGTGGGTTACCGGTAAATAAAAATATAAACAAAACAATCAAATAAACTTTAGCATATTTTTTTTCATTTTCAACAAAGTCTTCAATACTTGTACATGTAGCAGAACATAAACTTTGGTAGATTGACAAGAAACTGACAATGCTTTCAACATAACAACTATAAGTAAAATACTGCAGTATGACTCATCAGCAGGAATCAGGTACGTTCTACCATTGTTACACCAGGAAATTAGAAAATCACAATTTATAAGTCTACCAAACAAATAAAAATATGAGATCTGGTTTTACACATCCCAACACTAAAGCTATTAACAACCACAAAAGATCACTTAGAAAAATCTTCAAATAGAATAATTTATAAACCGTCGCCAATTTCATTGTGCGACAAAAATGTATAAAAAATGTAATTTACTGCCAAATAAACGCAGGCTTGTTTACAATGTCATGCTATTTCTGCTGAATGATACATTTTATTTTTCTGTGATGGGATAATTTGACAGGAATGCACCGAGACGCACTAGTGAACTAAATCCAATTTGACATGAAAAGGGCACACACATTCTACAGCTGATTGAGTGTTTATAATATGAAAAAAATCTAGGTCAAGTTTCTGTAAAATTCCAAACAAATTTCTTACTAAAAAAAATCAGAAGAACATAAATATTGAAGAAAATAAACTACACTAATCCTCCACAAAGGCACTGTTATAACTTTTGTCCTATGTTGACAAGAGAGAGAGCAATCTAAACCAGTCCGAGGCACAGGTAAAATATACAGGTAAATACACATTTATAATACACAGGTAAATTGGTATAGGTTTATGTATAGTGATTAAGGTAACAGTGTTCAAATGCAGCAGAATGTATACCTAACAAATGTCTCCAAAATTACACAACAAACTTTTCAATTACTCTAATTTGGGGCCGGCTTACATAAATTAATTAACATAATTTTCGTTAACATTAGACCTTGTACTGATTTTAAAAGGCCATACATCATTGTCTACTTTTTAAATTATCATGAATTTTCCTTCACTTGGTGGTATCCATTACACGGTGAAGCGTTGTGTTTTATATTGAAGTGACACATGTCTAATGGTAAAAACATGGAAACATACCTGCTCTCGGCTGATAGCATCATTGTTTTTAAAGTTTTAAATTACAGGTATAAACCAGGTGTAAATTGTCTACCTATTATGATTATAGGTAAAGTGATCCTATCAGGCCAACACTTGATACACATGGCCAATTAAATTCTTTAACGAGAAAAACATGTAATGTAGTGCATGTGTTTAAACTGTCATGTCAATTTAACTGTACAGGTTTTAAAGATCTCAAAATACGAGCAGTCTACAAAGGGTTTTCAATGTGATAAGAATGTGACAAGACAACCCTATCAAAAGGCCCACATCTTTTCTATCTCTAAGCAATCCGCTGTCTGCTTGCATTTTCAATTGAAACAAATTCTTGTAGTTTCCAAAAATAAGAAGTTGTTCATTTGTAGCTGAAGATAAGAATTTATCTTGCACAGCAGTCATTTTTTTTGGAGGGTACTTTTATGTATAAAAGTCTACATCTTTCATTCACGACTGCAGACAGTTATGGTTCAATCTTTGCTGCTGAACGAATAATTTAAACAAAGAAAGTTAATAGACAGCAATCTTCTCTCCCCCACACTACATACTTTGACAGCTTTAAATTTCAAAGAACAGCTGGAATTTTCGTTACATCTGTGAAGGGATTTCGTTTGAATCCATGGGGAAGCAAGTTGGTGCATATTTCTTCCCCAACTTTTTCATCCATAATCCCAATCTCAAAATCAACAAGCACATGTTTCGGGAAAAAATTCTGCATGGCAACCCATCTTAACCTTTTTACTAGAAATAAGCCTCTGATTAAAGGGATAAGCAAACACTACATCACAAACCATTGTTAGACATCATAATATGCGCAACAACCTTTCTGTTTTACTTTATCTTACTACATCCAATTTTTCCATTTAAGTTATGCACTGGTATATTGGGTTTCCTTTTCTTGATGAAATATCAAAGCTATAGATCTAGTCTTGCTTGTTACAAGCATAGTTTTCAGTGGTAAGGGGGTCCCCCTTAATTATATACACTGTATATGTACCTTATATATTTTATAAGATAGCTCATGGTGATGTTATCTTGCTTTTCTATTAAATGTTTTCATTTAAAATCAACACTGAAGAATTGTTACTTATACATATCAAGTTGATCCCCTAGCTTTCTACTACGCACTATCTTACACTTTGAAATGATATGTTTGTACAGGAAACCAAATCTAAAACATTTCTCTGCTGTAAAAACCAGGAGATCCACACTTCCTTAATGTAGATTTCTACATAATTAATGTCAACTTACAGTTTCTGTCTCATTTAATGCTTTATACAAAACTACAAAATAACATCTTCCAGATTTCTGAAAAGAAAGATTTCCTGCAAAAAGTGTGACAAAATTCATGATTTTACTCAACACATGTTGGCAACAGCTAGATTTTTGGACCCGCCCAATTTGATGGATATTCCCTACATAAGTATCTAATTAAACCCAATAAGTAGAACATCCCATAACTTACCAGCACGTTCTTACCAGTGCAGTTGCACTAGAATTTAAGATTAATCTGTTTCCGGTCAAATTAAACAAGATGCCCAATGGGCCTTAATGGTCATTTGATTTTATATGATTTTAGTTGGTTATGATATTAATATATTTGACCCCTGTGACCTTGAAAGTGGGTCAAGGTCATTCATTTGAACAGACTTGGTAGCCCTTCATCCTAACATGCCACAAGCCAAATATCAGTACCCTGGGCCTTTCAGTTATTGAGAAGAAGTTGCTGAAAGATTTTAACATATTTGACCCCTGTGACCTTGAAAGTAGATCAAGGTCATTCATTTGAACAGATGACCTAATAAAAGTTTACTAGATGTGCTTATTCAAAATGTACATCACCACTGTATGTCATTTCAATGTTAAGGTTTATTACTATGTATATTGAAGGCAGTTTTCTCTCACAGACCTCTCAGTTTTAAAACCCCAACAAATTACAATTTCTCCCTATTTGGAGGCAAAAATAATGTTGCGTTTAAATGTTGTCATAAACCTCAGTATTCTGCGCATGAAAAATAATAAAATTTCTCTGGACAACAATAATATATGCAATATATGTATACCATATTCATGATGGTGAGGACATAGGTCTTAACATCCTCATTCTTGTAGTAATCCACCATAGCTGGGTCCACCACCACCATGGCCTCAATGTGTCGTTCAATAGAGATCGACCGTTTTCTACGACTGTGGGAGTGGCGATGATTCTCCGCGGCTCGGTCATAGCTTTCTTTGTCTTCCTGTGAAGGTCCATCATGGCCTGAGGGAGAAATTTTTATAATATATATATCCAATATATAATATACCCTGTTATCTGTACTTTTCTCAATTGAAAAATATGTTAGCCTTGCTTTGAAAACCAGCAAGGAATAAACATTTTATTTTTGAATTCCTCAAACAGCACAACTACTGGATTGTTGATGAAAGCCATTTTCCTTTTTTACCTAAAGTCAACAGTACACAATATGTTTGAGAGAAAGACAGATCTAGAGAGAGAGAGGGAGAATAAAAGGTTTTCAATTAAAATACCTGTGGTTTGTTTCCTGGAGTTAACACAAAGTTTAATTTGGATTGAGAAAACTTCTCAACAAATGATGTGTTGTTCATGCCAGCAACCCTATAATTATATCCATTGATTCTCCTGATTCCTTCAAAAAATCTTAATTATTTTATCTGTTTTTAACCAGCATTTTTTAGCTCTCTTCTTTGCCAATTATCTTCTACTTGTTGAAGTTGGGCAATATCCTATAGACATAGACCTGCATAATGTTTACTTGAAGGAGAGGTTTGTTAATATTATAGGGATCCCTGACTAGTCTTGAACTTCATATGTGTCACAAATTATTGGCCATTTCCCACCACAGACTCAAAGTATATCTTTTGAGACATTCCAGATATAAGATTAAGAACCTTTTTGTGGTCCTTAAAGTGTAAGGAATTATTGCTGACAGGGTTAAAATACAAATGTCAAGTTTTATATTATTTACAGAATACTTAACTTTTGAAACAGGAGCCTTGTCACCAATATATTTAATAATAAATCATGGAGGTAACAAGCAATACTCAGCCCTTCTCTTGACTTATAAGAGGTTCTAAATAATGGCCCTCGGGAATGTCAGAAGTCAGAAGAGCTTCTCACCTCCCACTCAATGAATTGAAGAGCTCCACTTGCTTCCAGATCAAGAGAGGCTACAGAGGTGCTAAATAAATTATACCTGACCTTACACAGTATAGATACACAGGTACCAGGTCAGAATAACCTTCTGTTCTTTTTAATAACAATATTTAAATAATCTTACAGTATAATAATACGTCCTTGGTGTACCATTCCAAACTAAGAAATTTTTAACCCCAATTATACAAAATCAATTCTGTAACAATATGTTATCATAAAAGTATACATAGGTGTTATATAATAATTGCCATTTGATTATGCAGTGCATAGGTAAAACTGTAAATTATATTAAAATTCACATTGAAAACTTCTTTTCACTAATGCAATATTTTACAGGATTTTAAGTATTTCATAACAGTTAATATCAGAATCTTATGAAGTTAATAATTTTTTAGTCTTGTCACTGTGTTAATCATCATCTGTCTCATCCAACAAGGTACTCCATCATCTGACAGGATAGTGGATTGACTAGTCTTTACAGCTACAATACAACTTCTGTTATAGAAATATTGGATTGTGATGTCATGATCGTGCAGCATCAATGTCGTGACTTTTAATTTTATCTGACGACTTTAATTCAATCATCTGGATGAATCTCATTAACCTATAAATAAACAAGCTGGCTGATAGTCCACCAATCGGTTAAAATTATATACATTTATATATGTTAAATCAGATGTCATGGTACAAATACACATGGCTTGAACTGGAATTACTAGTATCTCCCTTAAGGACATATGTATAACCTTTGTTATATTTATCTGTTAGAGTTACCTCCCTTCAAACCATCTTTTAAAATGAGCTTAACAAGTAAAACCACCAGAGCTTTGTTGAATACATACCTTTCTATTAAATTAAAACTCTTTATATAGGAGTTTGGTAGACTGAAGTATATTCAAATGTATATCCCTTTAAGAAAATATTTCGGTATTTCCAAATTTCATTAAATACAGTATTTTATCTTTGATCCTAGATATTTTAAATATTGTGTTAAAACTATGAGCAACACCTTTTTTATCCTGATAAAAAAAAATCTGATCTCATATGGTTTATACCAGGTTCAAGATTATACAGTCTAGTGTGATATCTCTTCTCAAACAACTAAAAACTGCTGGGAAATTATAGCAAATAAACTTTTTTCTGAAAACAGCCAGCTGGCCCAAGTAATTACATGTATGTATGCACCTGTGCATGAACACATTTTCTTTCAAGCTTAAATTCTTTTTATTTAAAAGTTCCTGGAGCTGTTTTCTAATGATTAGGTATTTATCAGCATTTTAACTTCTGAAGGACTATATCTTCCCTAAGAAAACAAACCAATAAACAGCAACAGTATACAACATGTCGGGCGCCCCATGACCCACACTCTCAGTTTCTGACTCTGTAAACCCTGAGATACTGTCATCACAGGAGAACCCGATCTACTAGGGACACCCAATAACATTGTCAACAGTCAACCAAAACATGTGTCCTAACCTCTAATTGAAAAGGAAGCGAATTAAATTTCAGTTAATTAGGTAACGTCTGGCAATAAATTCACTTTTATCGTAGTTGTGTTGATGATCCTGTATACGAGTGCATCATTTACCGTAAATTAGTACCGCATTATCACGGTCATGTTACTCTTACAAAATTTACTTCATTGTATGCACTTTTACACTGTTATTTAAACATGTGCACAACTTTCATCCTCAAATTGTCACAGAAGTTCAACAATTAATGGGACATCATGTCCGAATAAAACTGTATACAATAATGTACAATGCACTGATAATCACAAAATTTACAAAGAACTGTTTAAATAATTCAAATTACTGGAGGAAAACACTTAAGTAGGTCAATAATATAATTATTTACGCATGAGCAGAAGTAGAATCTAATCTAAATCTGTAGTATTACCAATACTCACCTTCCACATCACATGAAGATTTTTGGTCGGGTGAGTTGTGTAGATTGTGGAGGCCAATGTTCGATGGTAGGGAGGAGTGTTGATACACGATGTGGGGATGACCATCGTCCAGTTCAGGATGACCTTTCACTGGTTCTATAAAGTAAGTCCCAGTACTGGTGCGCAGTAACCCTGTCTGGAAATACAAATATATCCCTCTGCATTAAAGCCATATATATGCATTTTGATTACTGTGGATATAAAATAGTGGAACTGGAATGCATGCATGTAGCTGAATTGGTTGACCGTGTCTAGATCGAGATCGGAAGGTTCCGAGTTGGACTGGGTACTTTTCCTCTGCTATAAACATGCATATGAAGATAAGATACAGTACATGTTTGCCAGCAACAGATTCTGGTATTATAGCAATTAATACATCAATGGTTTTCGAGTCACACTTGCCCCAGGTACTGTATCTAGATTGTTGGCCTGTTACACATGTCTACAATGTGACACAAACTAGTCTCAGATCTAATATGATGTAACTTTGCTTATCGTAGCATCATATCATCGTCGGAAACCCACGATAAACCCACGATCCACTTCTCTGACGTTTGCATATGGTATGCAAATGTCAGAGAAGTGTAACGTGGGTTTCCGACAGAGAAGTGTAACAATTCATTTTCAATTCACAGATATTTGACATTGATATAGTCACAGACTTGGATCTTTCCTGAATAAATTAGCGCAAGACTAAGATATATAGAATCTTGTATATATCCACATATACATGATAAACACATACCCAATTCAACCATACAATGTACATGTATAAATTGATAAATACCGAATATAACAGTACTACTACCACGGAATTAGATTGTCTATTATATAATTATATCTAAGTCCGTGTTATTATAGAACATTTCCAGGAAGCAGTGCTACACTATAATGACACTTTTCTTCCTAGTCCTTGATCGATAGGTTCACGTTTACACGATATATAATACTTCATAAAGCAATTCAGATCTATTTGAGTAAGCTTCAGATCCGATTACAGGGACACGTTACAATAGTAATGCATGTATAAAATATATGGGGGTCGATATAAACATAACGTGTCCCTGTGATCCGATATACATTACGTATATTATATACGTTATACGTTTTGGTTTTGACCCTTAAATATGATTAAAACCAAAGCCATTCGTGGTCAGAAATATATTGCGTTTGTATTACTGTTAAAATCTATAGACACAGCTTAATATTTAAAAGTTACGACTCCCTTTCAACACCGTTGCAAGATTCAGCAGCTGCGGGATTTCGCGCCAAATACTACAGGAAGTTGATGCCTATTTTTCAAAACGGAACCGGACTGCCGTTCCCGAATTATAGATTCTGATTTACGACCTTCGACAGTTTGCAAATTGACAGTAGTTTTGCTATTATTTTTTTCGCTTAAAAGCTTGAAATAAGTTTGTTTTTAGACCTAATCGGTTAAGTATGTAACAATACAACCATAAATCTTAAAACCATATTTTAGAAGTTTATACTTAAAAATTGAGCTGTCAAACTTACTTACACATATCACAAACTATGCGATAATTTAGCTGTGATATTTATCAAATGCCAAAGGTTAAACTCTTCCGACCTTTGTTTAGTGACTAAAATATTTAAGTCAAAATTAACTTTGAGAGAAGACTGACATCGGTGACATAAGTAGCATTGGCTATTAGCGCGGAATTGGAATCCTCTGATTCGGCCCTAACAAAGGTTAGGTGTATCTACTAAAACCCTCACAATAACACGCCGCTCTGATACCCGACCTAGCTGTGTTATAATTGGGATATCTTTATGTTTTATTTATGTCCCCCAATTTTCTATATGAGTCAGACACGAAATATGTTTCAACAATACCTGAGTAGATAATACATTTTTCATAAGAATATTGTAAGATATTATTTGTGGTCATTTGGTGAAAATAAAGGGTAACGATAATTAATGCTGTTCAAGAAACCCGACGTACCGTCGTCCAATTTGTCTGGGCAATAAAAAACATCGGCGGTATATATCTCCGTGCTATCCTCAGTATACTTATCGCACCTGTGAAGAAATTAAAATATGACCCTCCGACCTGCCCTAGCCATTAAAATACCTCCTGACAATGTGTACATTATACTCACATTAACCGGCCATTTGTGTTAACAGAACCATTAGCATGGTTGAGGGACGTGATTTTGATGTCTGAGTTATAATACTGTAGTGTGGCCCTTGATGTCTCTATATTCCGTACAAACCCACAGCTATCAAATGTATGTAAGGCCTCTCCTGGATATCTGACGCTACCTATAGTCACAAATAACTGATTATCATCCTTTAGAATATCTCTATCCAACCAATTTTTCCAAAGTGATGTTACTATATATAACAAACGGAAAGTAACCATAACTAGGCCTACATATATATAGCGGTTTGAGCTTAGATTACATCTATATGTAATGATATAAACATTTCAATATATACAATGATTTTATTTCTGCGTCATGTCCTGGCTTTCATTTTCTTGACGTCGTTACCTATAGCGTTTTACAACCACTTTACCATCCGACCACAGTGCCCGGAAGAGTATAACACCACTATATCTACCGTTCGTCACATTACACGCCAACGCAAGTTTTATATTCATTTTTTTTAAAATCAAAATGGAAACAAAAAAATATCGTACTAAATCCTTGTTAAACGGCTTTTAAACTATTCTCGTTAAAATAACGCATTATAATTTTATGCTTAAATGTGCCGACACATGACGTATAGAAAACGCTGCCATATTTCCTGCTCATGGCCACACATACTTGTAGGCTTGCTGAGTTCATAATTCGAATGTAATTTCTTTAAGAAAACAGCAATGAGTTGGTTTATAGCACACCACCTATATAGTGGCCAGCCATTTGGTTACGACTAGGACCTTGATAAACACATGTTCGGGGTTATGGGCGCTAAACGAGCAGACAAATTGGTTTGAGAGGCAAATTTGTTACTGGCTACATACCGACAATTTTAAACCACAACCGCAAAGGGAAAACCATGAAAAAGTACCACAGCTTCCTGTCAGTAACACCACCCACAATTACCGCCGAAACAGTCACCAGTGGAAATGGCATCAACGGTTTTTTTTTTAAGAAAACCGGAGAGGTCGATGATATTATCAATGCCCTTTTCATGGCGGTGTACATGTAACCAAAATACTCTGGGCTGCGTCACAGCTAGCACGACAATTTAAAGATGCTGATTTCGCAGATTCGTTAACACTTTATCGTGTGGCATAACAGCGTATAGCACGATCAGTTATATTTTGTAAGAAGACTTGATTTTGGGTATTGATTTTACGTTTCATCTCGTGACGTCACAGATAACTCAAGTTGTGACGTCACAGCTGGCACGGCTAAAACACTGATTAACTTATTATACACTTTATTTACATTATATGTTGCATTCGCCTATATATCATTAGTAAGCCAAATTGAAGTATATCACACTGTATACTACAATTTGCAATCCGCATCACATGACGTTATTTTGACGCCATGTTAGACTACGTAATATCAAGTACTATATTTATATTTATATTGAATTTATTTGTTATTATGATATGGATATAGAGGCTTTTAGCCTGCATCCATTACTTTGCTATTAAATGCTATTAAATCAAAGTTTTGCACTCCGCCTCAGATAACATGTATAATGGCTTTGAATCATTCGCTTAGATGACAATGATTTAAATCAGGCTATTATGACGTCATGTCTAGCGCCATATTGGACTACGTTACGTCAACGCTTTGTACTCCGCCTCAGATAATGGCTTAGTATAAGTTGTACAACTTGTGCCCAATCCCATTGCTATGGAAGGCAATAAATATGTTTAAATCAATGACTTTGAGTCAATAGCTCAGATGCCGTTGATTTAAGCCAGGCTCTTCAAGTAAAGAAGCACACATGTAAAAGGGAGAATGTTTAACGACTATATCCCAAATAAATAGACACGGGAACATTTTGAAAGTATCTGTAATGTAAATATAATTTGGGTGACAGATAAATAATCATGTCGCCCTAACGGGCGACATTCTATTTATCTGTCACCCAAATTGTATTCATATCGACTGTATACTACATCTGGTAACAGTTCAATGCTTAAATATTTAGTGATGCCACAGCTGGCACGACGCGAAAAAAAATCTGATTTCGCTGACTCTTAATATACATTTATGTCTCATGACGTCAAAGCTGGCACGAATTTGATTTCGCTGATTATATAATACAACGTGACGTCACAGCTAGTGCGAGAAATTAAAACGGCTGATTTCGCTGATTTAGCATTATATAGTATGACGTCACAGCCGACACGACACATGTATTTAAAAAGCTGAATTTATCTCAAGGACGGTGATTTATCAATTGACAGATAAAAAAATTATAGAAGTGGAGCAAGGCCTGTACTTGAACTGTTTTCATACATACATATGGGTCGATTAGAGATTGTCACACGCACGCCGATATTGTGTGTATAGACCGTATACGTACACCGGGACATATGTACTTCTCAATTTTTAAAATCCTTGAAAAGGGACGCAGAAAACACCGTTGGGAATAAAACAACTTTGCGTCAGGAGACACTTCAACAAGTATACACATTTAGTGACATTGACAAAGACAACTGAAATATCTCCAAAAAGTCAGATCCGTCATATCAGATCACCTTAATTCAAATGGACAGAAATCAAAGACAACAGAAAGACTGATTATAATTATTCCCCGTTTTGACGAACCACTTTCCCAAACTTCAGAAGAATTCTTCATAACGATGATTTCTAAAACCAAAGTCAGAAACTTGAACCCGTCTACATATACGTCTACAATGCCATTCAGTGAAGTACAGTCGATGAACCGACAATTACACATGATGGAATTCCCAGTTAAATTTCATGTTTATGATATCAAACAAGTTTGCATGTAACTTAATACAATAACGGAACAGATTTGATACGCGCCATTAACAGTAATCATATCTGACACAGTCTTTACTGAAACCAGGAGTCGGAAAGGCCCGTCCTAACGTCACTGGGAATACCGACCACCGGGGTTCGTTATACAAATAAATAATAAGTTCTTCTATATTATTAATATATACAAACGAATAAATAATAAGTTCTTCTATATTATTAATATATACATCTGTATCAACTTTACTTAAACCTCATTTGATAGCTATATACATTCTATAGCTTTTATGCTATTGATACACTATACGTATCAAATACGTACTTGATTGATTTGAGATTGTTCCAAACAGGACATACATGTAAGATGTACCCTTATCAGAAATTACATTTTTTATTATATAGTATATTATCATATGCCAAAATCTACATTAAGTAGTAAATTTAATACTACAATAGAAATTCTGCTCCGCTAAAATTGCATACAATTTTTAAACTATGATGTAAGATCAACTGAAACAATTTCGGACGTAGTATAAGAATTAGTTTGCCAATATTTGTTTCCAAACCAAAATGAGCTTCATAAAAAAGCAGCGGTTGGCGGAAACCGGAAGTAATGTCAGATAATTATCTGTGATTCGAATAATGTTGAAGTTGTCAAAGACAAGCTTACGTTTGTGCCAATATACACTGGAAAAAGTAATCAAAGTGTCAATTTGAATTTTAGTCTTTTTGTATCCGGGTTGTTTTTTCAGTTGCTTTCCTTTTTGCTCTTTTCATTAAATGCTGTTAAACTCCCGAAAAAACGCACTGTGTGCCGATAAATGCCATCTTAGAAATTTCCCTGTTCGTAAATCGAGTCAAGGTAACTATGATTGACTTAACAGGCTCTAAACTCTACAGAAATATTGGGACACTTCAGCATCTTCATTTGGTTCAGACTCCAGGACCAATATATAAGTACCGATTTTCTGCCAAGAATTTAAAAAATGTGTGAACGGTTTATCATGGCCTGTTAAAGAAAAGTCGAGGAGAAAATATTAGCTGGGCAGAGAGTTGCTGAGAGCCGATAATGGCTGTGAAATGTAAGACAAGATAGTACCGAGATATGGTACACTTATCTCCGTCTGTAATTTATGTTTCATCTGTGTAACGGTAGGAGAGAATTCCTATAGAAGTCGGCCATCGACATCCAGACACGTACATGACCACGTGGTAATACAGCAACCCTCCGAAAGTATCACTATAGTAGCGATTCATTGTAACATGCAAGTCGGATGAATTCGAATTCCGGAAAAAATAAAGAAATCAATAGTTACTCAACACTATTCGTCATCGGTAACAAAATATAAGGTATTTTTTTTATAACAAACTACTTTCTGACATTCAATCCGATTTTAACATTTGAATTTTTTTTTCTAAAGTGTGCGTCACTGAACTGCTGAAAATTGCTCATTTTCTCGGCCATGTCTGAATCATCAGATATTTTTTGGACTTGTTTAATATCGAACAATGCTTGTTTTGTTTATTGGTCTTAAAAGAAATATCCTAATATTGCATAATACCAGATCACCATTGTCTAACTTAGGTAACGTACATTGGCAACAGTGGCCAATGGCAGAGTTGTTTTATTTACAAAAATGTGTTATTGTTAAAGGTCTTGGTAAGATTCGGTTGAGGGGGTGGGGGTGGGGGCAATAGTTCCAATGACATCTTCACCTTAAATCTTTACTCAAACGTCATCAGCGAGTCGTGACGGGAATAACCGGGATTTTTACTTAGACGTCCCCGTATATTGGATATCTGGGGAAATATAGATACGGACTTCCATTTGTCTTAATAAACCGGATATTCTATTGATATAATTAGTAAGTAGATAGAGCTGGAGTTGATCGTCACCATCATAGCGGTCGTATGACGAAACGTATACAATTCTGAAGAGACAAAACAAAAGCCTCGTACGAATTTTCAGACGATTATACAAAAACAGATGACACCCCATCTAATTATTGGCACCGGTTGTTGAACAGATTTGTAATAATTACAGAAACACACGCGTCTTCACCGTGTACTTTTAATACGAGATACGGTGTAATAAATAATAATATTTCCTTAACAACAGATAATACCATTCACCTTTAATCCTCATAGAATAGCTCAGCTTTGAGCGCTAAACCAGACGAAGATAAGTAAAATCCCATAGAGGCGTTCAACGAATACAATGTACTTTAACACAAGATTTATTTAAGATTAAGTTAATTAGTATTCTATATATCAACTTAATTAGTAGTTTTTTGTATTACACCACAGTAAAAAAACAATGGTTCATCTGTCTCGAAAAAGTACAAATCATAATTGTAAATCAAGGTGTTGTATTCAGTCTAAAAACACATCCCTGTAATCAATGCGTTATCATTGACAAGTGTCAATCAAGATGGGAGATAACCGATGGCTATAATGTCTCCATGTAGAGTTATGTGCCCTTTGAGTTCGGTTTAACAGACGGTCCCACAAAACTTAACGATCTGTACCAGAAACATACAAGCTGCAACAAAAACCCGAAAAAGATTCCTGCTGGCCATGTGTTGGTTCGATAATTATCACCAATACCTATTTTTTTCTTATATTAATGTTGCATATCTGAAAAACTTCGATAAACTAAAATGAATTTAGATAAAACAACAAAATAATATCGTCCAAACCACCCGCCTATAACGCATCCCTGTGTTGTTGGTGAACTTTCGATACAACGCTTCTATTTTGCCACATACACACGTGTTGGATTCAATTACAGCTGCAACAACTCTTAGTTGTACTAATAGCCGCAGACAGGCAGCGATAGACGAGAGATGACGGTGTCAGTGTGGGACTTGGGTGAATGGCGATCGCTGATATCGGAATGGAACGGAATGGGTTATCACTCTCCCTATCAGTCAAATAACCTGGTGGTCTATTCATCATTGGCATCAGTGGTGAAAGCCACGATTCAAAAGACCAGCTTTCAGATGTTCAAACGATGATTCTGCAAGCGAATCATGACGTCTTCTGGCGTTTTATTAATTCTCGGTATCTTATCATGATACATCGCTATCTAAATGTCCCCAATATCGCCATATCTGTCAAAAAAGCCCGCCACAGACTAACAGCCTCGATCATTTCACTACATATCATCAATTTGTCAAATAACTCGGAGCAAGGTTGAACCCCAGCATCAACGTCACAGCACCTCGGGGTTCCCCATGGAAATCTGGCACGGTCGTTACAATGAATGACCGCGATAGACGTGCTAGCAAGGTTCAACGTCCCGATTATGCCAAACGATTTCAACTGTTAGATGTCCGCTGTGTTCCCTTGGTCTTAGATACCGTTATCACCTCGTTTTTGTATTACAGAGTACCTAGGACATGACACGTTGTGTGTGTCCCATAGAAACGACGGAGACGATGGAGGCCCAGCCGTCCTTCCAATACCACACACCTAGGTAACGAGATAGAGACCTGGGATGTCCATGTCCTTGTGGCGCTGTCCTGCTGTTACTCCGCGTGTCCAGGAAAGTTCAAGTCCGATACCCGTTTTGATCTGTCAGGGTCAAAGAAACGAGGTCATTGCTTAATTTTGACCTTAACCTTGTCAAGGTCCCCTTTTGTCATACTATGCCAACGAAGGGCCGAGATGCAATGTATTGTCATTTTGGTATCCATATGATCTGGGTATTAGTTTCAATTTTATTAAATTAATATTTTTTATGTTTCCTTGACAATATTCTCAGGAAAATCCAGTGAAGTCACAACGCGATTGGAAACCACACATATAAATGTACTTCTGCGCCTTGGTTCACCCAGTAATCTAATTAAAATGTAAACAAATCCCAGACAGTTCACCAAGGGCACCTGTACTCCACAATGTCAGTGAAATAAGGCCCAACATTTCCTTCAGGTTTATTTTTCAATGGAGTAATAGTAATACGACCCTACAGCCGACGAAACACTTGAATGGACTTTCAGCATTAAGTCGTTTGTACATGGTAATCAGCTGTGTTATCTGCCGATTGGATAATCAGCGACAATTTGGAGGTTAAGGAAAGGTTATTCAAGGTCAGTCGTAGTAATTTTTCTTAACAGAGACCAATATATCGACAGAAAAATATATCACCGAGATCTCGTCCTCATTGTCACTTACATAATCTACCAAAGACCGAGTGTACTCGTGTCTGTCTTTGATGACGATAGAAGAGTGAATACACGCAGTTCCATAAATCATCGTCATTATACGACCAGGCCAAACGTACATTGTGTGTGTAAGATGGCCGCTGATTAGTCATAAGAACTGGTGATGTTATCACTAATATCCCGTCATATATCGACCGTGGACTTATACTGATTACCCCGAATATAATAAAGGAACATAAACACATACATACAGGCTTTGAAATAAATACGTTTTAAGTAACGGTTTCCGGGTCAAAGGTCAGCTGTACTACAGCATCACCATGTAAGAAACTGCAGGTGCGCCATGCACACGTAAGATACAGGCACTGTGTGCCCTTTGGCTCGCCCATGGGTAAAGTTCTGTCAACTGTAGATTCCGGATATCCTGCGCCTCTAGTGTCTCTATTAATGTATCATAGTGACAATTGCTAGTGACGGATACCCTTTGTTTCAGCATTTGATGTGGTAATACTAATAACGATTCGTTTAAGTGCTGTCTTTAAACTGCACTCAATGCGACTTCGTTGGTAAAAAGAACAAATTTGAGCAACCGAAACTTCTTATGCTATTGATGATATACCAACATCTTTAGAAATAAACGTTTAGATGAACATCCGTAGCTTTTGTGGTGGTCTGATATCGTTTGTTTATTAGAAAATGTTAAGGGGAAGTTTTTACATAATGAGACGGGGAAACGCGGTACCTACTTTGAGATCGTATCAGTAGATTTACATCCGGGGCGTTTGTGTAATTGCATGTTCTAATTTAAATTACACTGTCACAAGAGTTTTAGACTGCATCTGACCCCTCTGATACCGATGTTCGCCGGATATAGCGGACTAAGCTATGGCCCGTACACTAACCCTGACGGTACACAGAACAGACGAGTACCGCCATTCTGTAGGTATCGGCATTCCAATCAACCGAAGTACATCAGTGTCACAGAGACCACTTCATCATTGTATACATCTTCATCATGTTTTACACGTGTATAAAACCGCTTCACAGACATAGTCATCATACTAACGTGTCTCATCAACAGCCTCGAACAGGAACCAGCCGTAAAGAGCTCAGCTAACACGGAACAATGCATTCCGTCAGCGACTTTTATTTTAGAACAAATGGTAAATCTACTTTTGGTTCAGAGAAGGGCGCCACCAAGCAGCGTTCCGCGCTCCCGAAGACGGCATTGGCGAAAAGTAGAAATGGTTCTGTACTTCATGAAGCAAATAAAACTAAGTGGTCCTCAAAAATAACCTCTCCACATGTCCACGGCAATTAAGATATTCGGTAAAGGCTAGGTCATGTCTGGCGATGAAGACTTCGTTACGTGCCCATGTGTTAGGCCACAGGTGGTTATTACGACATGTCGGCATTGTTTTTATTTTTGTTCCCCGTGGTAAAGTATTGACAAGTTGGTTACTTCCTCAGACATTGTTTCTACGCCTATTTTCAGTCCAACGCGTAGTACACCCTGTACTGTTCGCCTGGGAATTCGCTAATGTCATAAGAACCAACTGTTTATTGGAAAGTGCCAACATTCTAATTGCATCACAAAGACTTACTGTTTAGAGTACTGTACTATAATACTTGCTGTTGATCATACATATAATGTATACATGGGAACCTATAGCAACGTATAACATTGAGAGAAAACAATGAATTACACTAAAAGTGTATAGCTTGTTGTTTCTACACTATTCAGGGTTAGGTACAAAAGTGATTACATTTTGTTCATTTACAAAAACAATTAACGAACAAACACTGTTGCCAACAATCGGGAACCGTCGGCACTTTCCGTAAACAAGAAAGTATTTTCTTGTTTACGGAAAGTGCCGACGTTTCCCGATTGCAATGCCAAATGCTCATAAAGTCTACGCGATATGTGTCGGCGCTAACTCGGGTGTTTCCGTTGTACTTTTCGTGGTATATATTCTATCGTTATAAATCGCTACGCAGCGAGCCTACAGCAGTTTCAATGATGGATTCAAGTTTTCCACCGATAGCAATATAACGAGGGGCGTACTTAATTCTGCTGCGGGGTAATTAATATTAATGACGGGAGAAAAAACCTTTCAATTTGATGAGGATATAGTTTAGATCTGAGAGAGTTGGGTATTCCCGTGTAGTGAAGATGATAACGACCAAGACTATAACGACGTTTTGTCTACACGAATTGGACTAAAAAGAGCAATTGATTTAGATATATCGAGAAACAGATTCACAAACTTATATTGCCGTTACGTCGTACATTTGCCGTGTACGTAGCTGGTTGTTTTGTGTGTGGGCATTACAGAGAAGGCGGAGGTGTCCCTCCCGTAATGTGGATACGCTGTGATAGTTGTGTGGGCACTACAGAGAAGGCGGAGGTGTCCCTCCCGTAATGAGGCTACGCTGTGTAAGCTGTGCGTCTTGTTATAGGTGATTTACACCAGACTCAGGGTCAAGTGGCACATACAGATGGGTTACGTCGACCCGTCCGACTCGCCACGGGCGTCATTACACGTGCATTGCACGACAAATGGTTGTACGTCATGGCTCTCCTTGTGGTATTGCAATACCAGATACCAAAGATGGCAGGGGAGCAGAGATCAAAATCATTTGTCAATGGCATCTCTTTGAAATCTGGTTCCAAATATTTTTTTCAGGGCAAGGATGGAAACAAATTATACAAATATGTTGCGTTTTTTAAAGGGAAGGAATGACCACAAATGTTTTGTGGGTTACACGGTATATACATGTACCGAACAAATTAGTACACTTTGCATAAATCAAAAAACATTTGTATTTAGTCATGACAAAATAAAATGATTTTGCAGAAAACTTCGTGCAGTAATTTCATCTTGATGCAACTGCAACCAATCATCAGACGGATATAAAATGACGTCATCACTTTTGCATTGTTCTATTTTTAGATTGTACGATACAGCTTGAAAAATTGAAGCATTGGGGAATAGGCAGAATTAAATTATACAACTTTATAAGTTCTCGTGCTTTGAGAACCATTATATCGGTGATTCCATCGATGTTTTGCTTTGCATGCACATGTCTTATCTTGTTTTCCCACTCTTTCTGTGGGTCGATCTAGCGTGGCCAACGCCTGTTTTCCACTTTTGAAATGACACGATATCACAGCAGGACATTAAAGCATGTTTAGGTGCCACTCCAGATCCCATTCCACCTCTGTTTGTGTTACGTCACTTACAGCTGATCATATTATGATAATGTTTAAGTCCTCGTTTTGGTTGTCAAGTTGACAACAATATGCGCAAGGTTTCCACGATAACGTCATTCTATCACAGCTAAGTGAGATATCATCGTCCTGTTTTTTAGTTTCTAATAACATATTTCATGGCTTATAATTCAACTTTACGAAAAGTGCTGATCATGTAAGTTTTTAAACAACACTGGCGTCGCACTGACAAATAGCAGAAACCTCTTGCTTTCGATTGTTTGAAGCGAATTCTAAATGGCGTTTCTCAGATGTCCGGCCGGAGTCTTCCCCTGTTTAGCATTTGTCAAAATACGAATTTCAACACAGTGTGCAGCCCTTGAAACTTAAGCTAAAAAGTAACGAGTTTGAGGACATAATGGTTATCTGGATGGGGTTCCATAGAGACCAAAGTGCTACCACCTGGGGTACTCCCGGCGTCCCCAACATTTTATCGGCACAGAGCACGAGACACATGCAAGGAGAGCGGTTCCCGGCGTTATTACGGGTTGGCAGTTACATTCCCTAGACTCCATACCCCACACGTGAAAAAAGAATCTGTTCCCCATACACTTTTATTAATACAGCAATCGGAAACTAATTGTAAAACATTGAATTCTTTTTTAAAACATCATTTAAAATTTGAACATTTTAAGGACCTAAATGGATTTCATTTATCTCCACAGTGAAAGCTGTAATGAAATAAATCTCAAAAGTAAGAATTTTTAGGAGATTCGAAATAATATGACGTCAACTCCTTGTATCATAGGGAATCAAATGCTCACACAGTACTTCTCAACATTAACGTTCAGTAAGCAACGTGTTTTCAGTGACAATAAGACCGTCAAACTGAAGATTTAATGAAATACTCACCAGCCCATTACAAACTTCCAGCGCTACCGTGGATGACGCTTCACCAAGAATCTCTCCGATGAAATGACAATGGTTCTCATCAGGAGCAACACCGGTAAATACAGAATCTGTCACATTACCAAACGCACTTTTTCGTCTTTCAACAACTAGGGACGGAAGATATAATTTATAATTAGGTTTTACTTTTAAATAAATAGGTTTGTTATCTACATTCACTTTATAATGCACTGTGTGACCAGGTGTCTCCTCTTGAGAAAACTCCTGTTCGGTACTCCTCTTCCTCCGCCGTATATTAGGGTGTAAGGAATGAGATATGTGGGTGCCCTCTGGCGTCACCCTGGATGGAATTGCAAAGTCATAATTTTCTAATCCTTGAACGAATTCCGCTGAAACAAAACAAGAACAGAATATTAATATCGATGATTGAATAGGAATTGATTAGTTTTAATATTTATCTTTTTGTATTTAAAGTAAATGTAAAACTTGTTTCTGAAATACTTTTGTAAGTAATGAAACTGTATAAACGACACCAAATAAGAACAAATAGTCTGCATATGTTTGCTTTTAAATTCAGAAATATAATCAAATAAGTAGTTTTATCGTTTATAACAGAAAGAGTATTTGCGAGCATGTCTGAATGATGTGTTATCATGACGATTGGTTAAGATGACGTCACAAAACTCGCATGTCATTGTATATCTTTATTTTTGTAGACTGCATGATGCATGCAAATCAGCTTGCTGATACAAATAAAAATAAAAAATATCAAAAACGTATAATATGAGCTATAATATCTTTTTTGATTAAGTATGGGATTTATAATCAGATGTAGAAGACATTAACACATCATCCCCGTGGCTTCAAGCCAGACTGGTTCTCAGGATATTGGTTTATAAGTCGAATTTACATCTGTCTAGATTTATATTTTTCAAAGCTCGGCGGGTGTCACTGCACACTTAACATGCATGTATCTGTTCTAAAGCAGGTCGGAAAGTCACGTAGAAACGGTGTACTAGTTGTCGTGTCAAATACATTGTCTGAAACCATACCAACAGATGGACAACACTGGGTGTGTCCCGTAATTAAACCTTTAATGACGTTACGTCAAACACAATCAACCCAGGTTATAGACTAACAGACAAATACGAGCAGTGATCAAATAGTATATCGCCATGCCGTTAGCCAGATAACCCCGGGGCTGGCGTTCTGATGGCAGCTATTACGTTTAACCCTTGCCCACAAACCCGTATTAACGTATTCCGTTTCCATTCATCTAAAACCATAAAACATAGGCTTGTGTTTGTTTCGTGGTAAAATGTCATCAGAAAACGGAGATACACTTGTTTCCGAACCGTTTAGTTACTACCCGGCACAGATTAAATGGCCCCGAATGCTTTATTGGTCAGCTGATCGTATCACCATCAGAAGTGGGTCTCGGGCTGTTTCTGAGGTCTCGGTGACAAGCACCCGTTATAAAACCTATCTACCTAATGTTGAATAACCGGTACTTGTCGCTGCTTACTCGATTCCGGCCCTTTTAATTTATCTGGCGTTGATAACGACAGATTTGATACACCTGTATAATGATACACCTGTATGTTCCCTAAGTGATGGTATCGAGCTTGTATTACAGCCTTGTGGCCAACTAACCATGAAACAAACCGCAAAACATCTATATCACACATTGCCTCATTATTTCAATACGATTTCAAATCCGGGCTAAAAAGAGTGATTATAATATAAGTTGGATAACTTGTTTCATAACTGTTGTAAAATAAATAGATAAAGTTTATATTAATAGGATTTCAAATTCTTGTTAAAGTTTTTGAGAGATGTTACTCAACAAAAACTCGTTGTCAGTGACATTTTCGAATGTTCGAAGATTGTACAGCGTTTTGCGGTGAAAATCGTTTGTATTAAACGCGGATTATGCGCTCATTCTTTGAGAAACAATTAGTTAAAATGACTACAGTTACTCCTCGGCAGACACTACGCTTAAATACAAGTTTTGCTGGAAGTAAAAAATGCAAAATGGTGAATGACAGAATAGCGGTGCTGCAGATCATATTGGAAACCCTACTCTGCGTGACGGTTTTGGCGGCTTACATCATCACATGTATTTTAGTTATGTTCAGTAAGAGTGTGGAAACGCTCATTAGTTCTGTGTGGGGTACCGCACACCTATTTTTGTTTAGAATCCATGTCTATCACTACGCAACACCGGCCCGGATACGGCTCATTCGCGAGAGGATATGGAGCGTGCGCAATGGCCAAACCGTCTGGCAGCCAGCATCCTTTACAGTTATACCGCGAGTCAGTAGAGAACAGTACATAACACCTCGCTGGGTGTTATAACGTAACAGCTACACGTCAGAAAACATTTCCCCTAAATAAAATGATTGTCTTTGGTTTGTCCTCGCAATAACTTAAATAACATGGAGAAATAATCCCCAGATTTAGACGCCACTAATGGGCCAATATAAAGTGTTATCTCACTGAAATGCCACAGCCCCGGTGCGACAGCGATACAAGGTGGTTGTCTCATCGGAGATGTCATGACTATCGAGATAGTCTCGGTATAGACGGTATAGAGAGATGACAGAAAGAAAATAAATACAGAAGTCCTCGTGACGCCACTTTCATTAAAGGGTCACATTTGCCGACATGTCTTCTTTTCGGAAAGATTTTAAAAAGGGTGTCGATTTCCACATTGCAATGATTTCAGACTATTGTCATTATTATCATTTCTTTTTACATTTTCAGTGAAACTGGTTTAACAATTCACAGCTCCCAGAGAGAGTAGCTCGTATTTCTATAAGTCAAAGTTCCACGTTCGGTATAAAGTAACTCGCAATAGACGTTCCACGGGAGTTGCTCATACTTACTTGTAAGGGTTTCGGTTTCTCAAGCCTAATTAATTAGTGACATTCCAGATGTAGATTATTGGTAGAGTGATATAAGATAGGTTATCTGTGGTATAGTCTAGCGACTAGATACACGGTGCGTCACCTAATTACATTCTCTTTGATGATAATATTTGTCATTAAAACCTCATAAGCGTAATTGACAACCTAGGGAGGGAAAAGAGAAGCACTTCTCTCACAGTGCAGTTTCTAGAATTCTTAATAAGTGGGCGATTCGACGATAATTCACTGGCATTTGTAGCAAGAGTCTGTTCATCAGACACTGTAAGAGTGACATTGCTCCTAGTGTACACTGCAGTGTGTAGCCTACCAATTAGTTGCGACATCAGGATGATGCTTCATATTGCATCTTCTGAAATTCAATTCAATTTGTTTCGGAGTTTTTTCTAAGTTATGCCAAAAAACACCTGTAATTATATAATTAGCGTTCTTCATTTCTTCCTTTGATAAAGGATACGACATGAATCGGACCCGCACAACGCCTTCGACACCGTCTGGTCGTCTGAGAAAGTAAACCATCGCCTGTCTCTCAGCGAGACAGTCAAGACTGTAACTCGAATCAAGGAATCGCTCTACTTTTCCGCAATTCCGGTTCAGAACAATAGACCATTTTAGTTATCACATAGACGGACTCCAATTTAGTCGTAAAAAATGCATATCGTTGCAGCCGATGAAACAATTTTGAAGTAGAGAGTTACACCAGATATATGATGAGAGGGCCTCAGGTGAGAAAAATTCACCTGGACCGACGCCGACAGTGCTACACAACACACGTTCCGTTACAACAAAACACACGCTCCTTCACCTCAAATCGAGGTGGTCCTTTTTTCCAGTTAATATAATTTCATATATTTACTCTCCATGAAAGGCGCATCAGGGGATTGAAAGGTTATCAGGTTTTTCGTTACCGTGTATAGTCGGAGCAGTTTTATGGGTTAAGAAATTATATTTGAAGTGTGTCTGATCTAATAAGCCTGGGGAAGAACTAGAGCAACTGGATTGCCCCCTAAGGGCCACAGTCTTGGCTGATTATATTAAAGTTCCTCCAGCATTGCAATTTAACCTTTTATCTCTTCAGCTTGTTTTCCACATATTATTAAATCTTTCTTTGTCCTTATTTTCCACCAGCAGCGTTTGAAACGAGAGAAGGTGATTTGTTGATACATATGAATGGTCCTCATAGTCTCACTCGGCGAGATTGCGGTAGGTACGTTATTGATAAAGGTCATCCTGGACGTCTAGTAGAATTTTAAATATGTAATTACCTTAGATCAAAGACGTGTATGACAGAAATGTCAAACGATCGAAGTTTAAGGTCGACATTTTCATTATTGAGAGATTCCAATCATATTAGGCATATATAATTAAGAAATTGATAACGGCCTAGCGGGTCATCTCCGAGCCCATTGTTACCGACAGAGGGCAGAGCTGGCGTGCGTGACAAGGACTGAGACGATGTCAACGAAGACGAAATAGTAGACGAGAAAGAACAATTATTTATTTAAAGAATTATTGACGGTAGATTGTTCATGAAAGTATAACGTGACCTACAGTATGGTACCTTATAGGGACCTGTAGTATCTACTAATCGTGATAGAGCTGTCTTTTGTTGAGCTTTGTAAAACACAAAGTAGCACTATTCAGTCTGGGAAACTGTAGACTGGCTACCAGCCCATTTGTTTTATGAAGAATTTATCTACTGAATTTTACTATTAGCTTATCTTAAAATGATTTAATATATGTATGCAATTCTAGAGACGGGACCAGTCTATGGAAACTGCAACACAAGACAACACAACTGGAGTCCTAGGCCAAGGCAGTGTACCGTACGGAAACCGGGGTCCTAGGGCAAGGCAATGTACCGTAGAGAAACCGGGGTCATAGGGCAAGGTAATGAACCGTACGGAAACCGGGGTCCTAGGGTAAGGCAGTGTACCGTACGGAAACCGGGGTCATAGGGCAAGGTAATGAACCGTACGGAAACCGGGGTCCTAGGGCAAGGCAGTGTACCGTACGGAAACCGGGGTCATAGAGCAAGGTAATGAACCGTACGGAAACCGGGGTCATAGGGCAAGGCAATGTACCGTACGGAAACCGGGGTCATAGGGCACGGCAGTGTACCGTTCGGAAACCGGGGTCATAGGGCAAGGCAATGTACCGTACGGAAGCCGGGGTCATCGGGCAAGGCAACGTACCGTAGAGAAACCGGGGTCATAGGGCAAGGTAATGAACCGTACGGAAACCGGGGTCCTAGGGCAAGGCAGTGTACCGTACGGAAACCGGGGTCATAGGGCAAGGCAATGTACCGCACGGAAGCCGGGGTCATAGGGCAAGGTAATGTACCGTACGGAAACCGGGGTCCCAAGGCAAGGTACCGTGCGGAAACTGAGGTCATAGGACAAGGCAATGTACAGTACGGAAACCGGGGTCTTAGGGCAAGGCAGGGTACCGTACGGAAACCGGGGTCATAGGGCAAGGCAATGTACCGTACGGAAACCGGGGTCATAGGGCCAAGCAATGTACCGTACGGAAACCGGGGTCCCAAGGCAAGGTTATGTACCGTGCGGAAACTGATGTCATAGGACAAGGCAATGTACAGTTCGGAAACCGGGGTCTTAGGGCAAGGTAGGGTACCGTACGGAAACCGGGGTCATAGGGCACGGCAGTGTACCGTCCGGAAACCGGGGTCATAGGGCAAGGCAATGTACCGTACGGAAACCGGGGTCATAGGGCAAGGCAATGTACCGTACGGAAACCGGGGTCATAGGGCAAGGCAATGTACCGTGCGGAAACCGGGGTCATAGGGCAAGGTAATTTACTGTACGGAAACCGGGTCTAAGGGCAAGGCAATGCATCTGATGGAAACCGGGTCCTAGGACAAGGCAATGCACCGTACGGAAACCGGGTCATAGGGCAAGGCAATGCACCGTACGGAAACCGGGTCCTAGGGCAAGGTAGTGTACCGTACGGAAAGCGGGGTAATAGGACAAGGCAATGTACCGTACGGAAACTTTTGATCAGACGGAGGCCGATTAAAGATTTGCAACGTGCTAGAAACGTGTTCAATACTGTATTCAATGGTCTTTATACTCGTCTGTTTGTGTTGTATTGATATGCAGTTCGATCTGTATAACATTGTCTGGGTGTGATATACAGTGAAGTTGTAGCAGAAGGTAATACTACTTTAATGAATGACATTTTTATTGATTTTCTACTCATCGACAAAAGCAATAACATAGTCCTGTACCTCTTTTTGCTTTTATCAATGAACGTACGGCTCATTTACAATCTCACAAAACCGCAGACATGTTCAAAAACCAAAATTTATCAATGAAACTTTTAAATCATCGCATAAAAAGCGAGTAACATTTTTGAGCATTGGAGCGAGAACACGGACATCTTATATACAATCTGTTCTTTTTTTCTTCGTTAAAAACACATTTGGTGACATTCATAAACTGTAAGAAATTTTGCCCATATAGATGTAATCAATCCATTAACGGCCGGAAGCAGACGACATTTCTTCACAACAAACAAGGCTGGGATCGTTCACCACACATCAGTATGCATAATGTGTATTTGATCATACGTTTGTATAGTATACGGATAAAGTGTACGGGAATACGAATACCCTGTCAATGGTTTGGTAACAACAGAATGTGCTGCTGCACTGTCGACAACTAGGACGAGCCGAATAAGCATTGTGCGGCATCCCAGTTTGTTGTTTCATCGTCAATAGCAAGGGCGAGTTATAAAAGCACTGTACCAATGTGGTGATGTAACGTCGATAGCGAAGACGCGTCAAATAAGCGTCGAGCGACATTACAATGTGTTGTTCTCTCGTCGATAGTAATCGCGCGTCAAATAAGCGTCGAACGACATCCAAAATGTTATTCTCTCGTCGATAGTAATCACGCATCAAATAAGCGTCGAACGACATCCAAAATGTTGTTCTCTCGTCGACAGAAATGACGCGTCAAATATAAGCATCGAACGACATCCACATATATTGTTCTCTCGTCGATAGAGATGACGCGTCAAAAAAGCGTCAAGCAACATCCCGTTGTTATTGTGTTGCAGCACCGTCGATAACGAAGCACGTCAAACTAGCGTCGAGCGACATCCCATTTTGTGGCTGCTCCTTCAATAACTAGGACGCGTCAAATAACTACTTTGACCCACAGTATATACCTGCACATTGCCAATAGCGTCAATACTTCAAAATTCGTGGAACGATATTGACGTGTTGTACGTGTCGACCCGTCCATAGTGAAACGATGCTTCGACCAAGCGTCGAGTGCCCCCTATTTATGTGTCGAACTTCGATAAGGAACAGGCGTCAATCAATCGATGAGCGACGTCAAGTGTATTGTTACAGTGTCGGTGGCAAGAAGGCGTCAATCTTATGTAAAATATAACCCCGTAATAAATGTAGCACGACATTTCAATTGATTTCGATTTTGAACCCACAATCAAATTTAAAAGTATGTCAATGACCACGATTTATCATTAGGACTGTATACATAATAGGTGATTTGTTTGATCGTTTTTCAGAAAAGTTCCTATACAACTGTTTACCTAGATCATAAGGGCAAAGCGATGAAACACAAGGTAAATATGAATGAATGACAGCAGAACTTGAATGGCGCCCAACTTTACAGGGAACTCCCCGTATTATGGAGAAGAATACTCTCCGTACAATAACGCACGTCTCCGGCTCATGAAGGGTCCTCGGTGCGAGTGTTTGACGCCATCTCCCCGGGTCCCGGGGTAGCTGATATACGCTTCCACTACAACAGGATTAGGGCTCTGATGACGTCAGAGTCGAGGACAGAACGACCGCATGTGTCGGTATTTATTTTAGCTCGTGATATTAAAGACAATTAACGTGATGTAAAACCTGTCCCATAACGAGAGCAATAGTGATCGTAGACTAAAACCCTGTACACACTCATCACACCAACTTAACGTAGACAAAAACAAACGTATTTTGATATCAAGGTCAATTTTTATAGGTAAGTACTCAAAATTAAAAACTGCACTTGAAGGTGATTGTCACTCTCTGTAGTGTAATATGATCCTGTGGTATACTGTTAAGAAATGCGCAAAGAAATAACTCTCAAACCAAAATCATTAATTATCAGTGGTGACAGACAGCAACGATAAAAGACACTGAGTAATCAATCTATCTTATATAGACACCTTCGTATCTATATCACTGACAGGCTCGTCAAACTCTTCGTTTTTATAAATCGATGTCAAGAACAATGTTTTAAACGACACGACAAATGCATTTTGGACGAATTAAAGCTCAACATTCCACAATCCCATTACCACCTTAGAACAGTACACTGTTCTGCTATTATGGTAGCTAAAAATATATTTCGATCCTTCAACGATTGGCAAGTGTCACCATTTAGTCATTAGTGTCATAATTACTGCAGTTTTATCTATATTAGTGCATTTATGAGACAATAAATCCTAATTACATGTAGATGTTCATTAACAAGTTCATTTCAGATATTTGATTTCGTTTATGATAGATGACTCGATTTTAAACCCTCACTTTTAAATTTTTGATTGAGTAGAGATCCCGCAGGAGTGTGTCCATTGCAAGTTATTTATTGTTCGTGTTAGATAATGACACGTGCTTCAAAATTCAATATATCGTCAAGATGAGTAGTTTGGTTCATTTTTTTTACCATTTCCCCGGATTTCTTCCCGTTTGTACAAACGAGAGTTCGTCTCGTTTACCCTCAGAATGTCTCCCCCAAAGTGCATTGCAAAGGGTTGGCGAGTACACATGTATGTCTGGGAATAGTAGGATTAGCATTAGCTAACTAAGCCCTGCGTACGGTGCCTCGGGCCATACAGGTCCCCCCAGCACACGAGAGCATTACTGGTAGTTCTAACTACGATATAATTTTGACCACACATCAAATTGGCGTGTTAGCTACCATTGCATGTGGCAAACCTTATGAGACAACGTGTAGCCGCTATTTGAGCTACATTGTGAATTGTGTTATTTGCAAAGTTCGTGGACCTCACTACATTCGGCAACGTTCTAAGACCTCATGTATCCTCATTTGGCAATTACAACATTCGACGCATTCGGCAACGTACTAGAGCCACATGCAACCACGGTCAGCAATATTGTACTACAACATTCGACCGCATTCGACAATATTCTAAACCAAATGTAACTGGAATCAGAAAAGCTGTACAGCAAAATTCGCCCGCACTCGACAATGTTCTAAAACCATGTCAGTCAAGTTGTACAAAATTCGACTGTATTTGGCGCTGTCATAAACTATAGGTTACCGTATTCAGCAAAGGTTGTACTACAACATTCGACAGTATTCGTTAATGTTTTCCATTTGTAAAATAATACAACTTTCGGCCGCATTTGGCAACGGTCTAAAGCCGAGTAACTGGAGTCCGTAAAGTCGTACTACAACAGTCGACCTTATTCATCAACCATTTGTAAGTAACCGGAGTTAGTACGGTTAGAAGACCAGTGTAATAGCAGGAGGCTTTCATTGCATGGCAAGGTTGCATTAGCTATACCCTGTGTTTGTTATGACAAGTTACACTTGGATCAGAGTGACACACATGAGTCATACTTACAATACAACTGTATCAGGGGCAGACTCGCGTTAGGTCTCCCGTACACTGGCGGGCTAACCTTACAGGCGCACTGCCTTTCCGTTGGTAAGGTAGGGAATCATTATACCGTCAAATTAGCTTGATTTTACATGTAAATTAAATTGTGCACTGCATTAAGCTGTTTAATTTATTTTCTTTGTGTGAAAGTTACACGTTGATTCCCACACAAAGTGTTCATAATGTTTTCTCGACCTTCAGCACTGGACAACACGAGATGCACGTGCTCTGATGACGTAAACAGTTGCCCCACACAAACATCTCATTAGAGTTAGTAATCTACCTCACAAGAGTGTCTATAAAAGTATACACAGATTTATAATCGAAAGTGTTGTTAATCATTTACAGTACGTTGAGCGACCTTCATTTTATAGGGGGGGGGGGGCGGAATAGGATTTCACTTATGTTGACAGTACAGTAGATTTCAGGAAGTCTTGACCTTAAGTAAATGCATATTGGTTACAGAGTCAGGATCGAGGTCTAAATCTGGTCGCCCATGACAGTTCTGTGACACCGTCCATGTTGTAACCATTGTAGTTTATGCATCAAACTGTCCCGACTGTAACAGATTCTTGACCTCTCGGTGACCCTTGTTGAGACAGTGACCTTTGTCGCCAGGGTGACAGGGGTACTGTTACCCGTCCCTCCCCTGGACAATATACACGGGGTAATCAGCCGTCCCTACACGTTTATTTATAAACCGTCAGTCTTGCACCTGACAGGGAACAATGCTTCTTGTCACATTTGCATTTGTGTAAACTTTCGCTTCTTGTAACAGTATATATATAGTTTTACAGTGTAGCACACATTTTGACATACCTGGCCGAAATTCCGATTTGGTCGTATTGCGTGACTTACTTGAACAAGCATTACTGATGCACGATTTCATTAAAGAAAACATCAGGTGTGTACAGTGCTAGGTCTAATACTGAGGATGACGGAACTAGGTCGGTCAGCAATGAGAGAAAAGCAACCAGCCAAAGGTGCACCAACAACAATGGCAGGAATATATGAGCTAGAGGTATCCGACCGCTGAACCAGGTGATCCCTGTCTATTATGGTATGTTTTAAATAAAGAACTTTATTTCTTGACATGATTGTTAGTTGTTGATGATCCTTATAATCTCCAATCAATTACCACGTCAATTACCTAAGACACGCGCGGGATTACGTATACAGCCACTGCAGCCCTGAGGCTCGCGTCTGTATGGCTTCTGTTACACGATCAGGGATTACGGTAACATGCCTAGACTCTAAAGGACAACCACTACACTTTATATATATATAGTTAATCATTACATCGAGAAATTGTTTATTGACTTAAACAAAACATAATCTCGGCTTCCAAACCACTCATGACAGCTGGTCCCGTTAGACTGGGTTGTCATATATTCGGGGAAATGCACCTAATCCACGATTTAGGCAGGGTCTATTACAGAAAGCCAAACACCATATCAGACATACATGTCGGTTCTAAAATTATCGAGGTGTTCTATTAAAATAACACCGTCAGAGGTCTGTTCTCGGGTAAATGGAAAAGACTAAACAACGGAAATGGACTGAATCTTCAATTCTGATCCGAGACTAAACAAGAAAACACACAGAGGATATAACCATGACGAAGGTGAGCAATATCAATTAAAAGATAAACACTCGCTTCTACTTTAGTGAAATTTTAGTATAGTAACGATTGGTCTAAATTTACAACCATTTTTTTCTGGGTTAAACGTGGAGCGGGAGGGAACTACAACCAATTGTTTCTAAACCAGCACCATCGTGGAACAGGCATTCGGCAGTGACCTCTAACCTAAACGTTCGAGTGAGGACATCAGAAGCGATTAACTTACATACCCCTGGAATTTCAATATGAACTATTCCAACCTTTGAATTAGAAGAGTCCAAATGTGTCTTCAGTGGTGTTCTAACCAGTCAACAATGTCAATTCGGGTTATGAAGAAAAGCAACCTTTTGAATGTTGTCGGTAAAGACCGCTGTAGTTGGACTAAGTATTCTTAAGAGATGCCTATGTAGCAATTAAGACAAATACGCGTTAGGCAACGAACCCGTAACTAAAGACCTTATACATAGCGGTAGTGGAACGGTCATATTGCTGTGTTAGAGTGCAACATCATGAGGTTTGCAAACTCACAATGAACAAAAAACATGTTAAGTATGTTCACGTGAGAAACACTTGACAACAACTTTAACACATGTTTTACCTTCCATACAGAATCCAATATATCTTACAGACACGTGTTCAGTGAATACAGGCAAAGTGAAAGTGGAACACTTAGGGTTGTGCCTGGGGCTACACAAACATAGGTAAAATGTCTACTTAACTCATCTCGTACATCAAGCACTTTAAATTATGTATCAAAACTGGGTTTTTTTTTGTCATTGCCACAGTATCATCGGTACAGCTCATAACAGGTCGATCTAACTCCCGCTATATAATGGCTGGGTAACCTTTACTCGTTAGGTAAAGCAAACAAGCATATCGCGAGTTATCGGAGCTTCCTACTCGCCAATAATGATTGGTAACGTGCTGGCTAAGCGTTGGAGTGACAACATGGCATTTAAGCCGTCTGACAAGGCAACAACATACACCTTGACCCGAATTAACTCGACGGGCCGTTGTATAATTATTGACACATACCATGCTGGTGGGCGAGGTCTGCAGTGTATTGGGTGCACGTGTAGTTTATTTAAGAAGAAGTTCATTAGCGTCATTAAGATCAACATAAATAATCATATTCTAAAAATATGTTAGACAAGTTTCTCCGACCTACATCATTATTTCCACATGAGATGTCTGGTTCATTTTTGATTTAAGATTTGACAGGGAAATTGGCCGTTATAGCAATGGAATTGTATTTAGCTCTTATGCTTTATTTGAACTCGTATTTTGCCAGCTATTGTAGTTTCAATGTTGACAGTGCTTGTTTCGGACCCTGACGGGTGATATGAATGCACGGCCAGGAAATGCACGTTCGTGTTGCCTGTGTAAACTGACTGTAGTATTATATGATAATGTACCTCCCGTCTTAAGATATTAGTTGTGTACTGTCGTCTTGCCAATGTAACCCAGATAAATGCACAGTCCTTCTCCCCCCCCCCTCCCCCCACCTCCTTCAAATGTCATTCAGATACGGTATAGCCTCCTGTCAAATATAGCCTGTCAACGTAGTCTCCTGTCAAATATAGCCTGTCAACGTAGTCTCCTGTCAAATATAGCCTGTCAAAGTGTCAAAGACAGTCTTAGTCAGCAGTCAACTCAGCGTCACCCCCCAGTATGGCTCACTGTCTCCCTCCCCAAACCCCTCGACTCCCCTTCAGCCCCCTAAACCAAACCCCTAACCCCAAACCCATGCAGAGTCGCAGAAATTATACCCCACCCTCTAATGATGTCTCCAGCTACGGCATCACATACACCGCGACGTCTGTTACATCGATATCTTCAGTAACGCCTTCCGAGCTTTTATTGATATCATAAACCGAATTAAATAGGTAACTAAACAGGTAAGGTAAGATAAATCTAAAACCTCTATTTATCATGATCAAATATTTTATTAATGTCACACTTCATAAAAACACAACACAAAGCGATGGAGTACACATTAAAACGTCACCATGGTAACGGATTGTTATCATTGATGCACCTACCTTGTTTGGTGTCCCGGAATGTGTAGGGCTGTCTAGTCCAAGTTATACCTGCTAGACATAGTAACGATAACACCAACAATTCAAACGAGTGCATGGAGGATGAGGAAGACAACATTCTCAGCCTCAGTATCTGTCACAGATCTACACAAATCACGACACTTAGCACTCACGCGCACAAACACACACGTGCTCATCTACCGATGATATATTTCCAATGTAAGACATCATACACACATCCTGGTGGGTAATAAGTGTAGTACTTTCATTGACAGATACTGTTGGTATGAGCACATTATGTGCAGCACCCCGACAATCGTGTACAACTTAAAGCTAACTGTTGCTGTAGATGCTCACCCATGCTCTCTGTATATATTGTGATCAGAGCGCCCGGCGATACCATTGGAGAGTCGAGCAGTAGGTGTGTATTCGTACCGGTGGCGTATACCGTAGTATTACATAGAGGGAGTTCAGGGTCATTAATACCACAACACACTAAACATCACCTGCCACCCCCACGCTTAACATAAACCCAACCGTATAAATATGAAACAATTTTATAGTAAGTTCATTGTCTCCACGCCAAACCGTGTATATCCATTCACGAGAGCTCCACTCAGTCGGTGTGACCTGCAATTGATATCGCGGATCAACGCGACAACATATTTATCAATGAGATCACCTGGATTCACACCTGAAAATTGACATATATATGTTAGTGATTCCTTTTCTGCACCATTTAAAGCGCCGGACTAGAAATCACAGGTACACACTTTTTTCACGTCTGCTGAGCTTTACGTCCTGACTTTCACTATACACAGGTGTTAATGCTGGACCGTATTGTGTTGTCTGTCGCGAAAGTCGATGTTATTGGCACTCCAACAATACTTAATGCCACGAGTCGTCTTAACTCACCAATTTAACGAACAAATTTGAAACTCTATATAAATACTTGCTGTAAACCTGCTGAGTTGTGTTATTTACGCCCGGAACACAGCCAGTATAAATATATTACGTGTTTTAATGTATATATAGCCGTGTTTAGTCACCTCACGCTTTCTGCTTCACGCACACAATTCAAGTGTACCACAGGAAAAGCAGGTTTTCATAAAGTAGCTCAAGATTTAAAGGAAATAAAATCAAATCATATAGTTGCAGTTGATAAAAAACGAAGTTACGTGTAATATCGATCTAAAACTGAAACCAAAGTTCAACTATTGGTGGTTCTATTATGGGGCCATATCAAACGAAACGATTCTGTCAAAATTTTAATAGAACAGAGAAAAACACAATCCTGGCGAGTGCCCGGCCAGGAATCGAACCCAAGTCTCCGGCGTGATAATCTACAGCTCTACCAACTGAGCAAAAGAAGCAGGCTCCGTCAGCTGAGTGACCGTATTCAACAATATGTACACACAATACAAATACTGTGACACCTAAACATCTTATACAACAAGTCGTGACCCTTAACCCCAACCCATACTTGTACTACAACAAACCGCGAGCATTAACCCTTAACCCCTAGTATAACAAATCATAATCCTTAGCCATAACCCCTGCAATTACAAATCGTGACCCTAACCCTAACTATTACAAATCGTGACCCTTAACCCTAACTCATACTAGTACTACAACAAACCGCGACCCTTAACCCCTAGTATAACAAATCATAATCCTTAGCCATAACCCCTACAAATACAAATCGTGACCCTAACCCTAACTATTACAAATCGTGACCCTTAACCCTAACTCATACTAGTACTACAACAAACCGCGACCCTTAACCCCTAGTATAACAAATCATAATCCTTAGCCATAACCCCTACAAATACAAATCGTGACCCAAACCCTAAGTATAACAAATCGTGACCCTTAACCCTAACCCCAACTATAACAAACCATGACCTTTAACCCTAACCACGGACTTAGATAATCTAATCCAATCCCGTGCCCTAACCCTACTACAACAAACCGTGACCTTAACCCTAACCCTTACTAAAAAACACAAATCGTGACCTTTAACCCGAACTCCTACTACAACAAATCGTGACACTTTACAGGAAATCGTGAACCTGTAAAAACAGGTGCCTGAGAATTTGTCAGAAATGCAAATAAAGTGCAAGTTAACAATTTGTGGGGTTCAGCTACATTTTCGTAAGAATGTCCCCTCCCATGGTCACATGACCAACACATCTCGACAAAAATCCTCACGTTGACTTCAAGTGAAAGATATACTGTTTTATTTTATTTATGCATACAATCGGTTTCATTATTTGCCATGAGTCATTCCCTTACACACACGTGCACCAATATTTAAATAAGAACGTGTCGGAATCTGCAGTTGTAGGTTTTCTAGCACTTTTTGTCAAAATAGTCGTCACGTTGGTTTCAGCGCATGCCTAATTGAGTCACAATCGTAACGTAATTGATGGTAGTTTGTTTGTCTTCTCCCTCAACATACAACCTGTAACACAACTGTCGATGTATGGGGCATCAGTCACGTCACGTGACTGTTTTACCACAACGTCTTTCCGGTAGTTGGCATGTGAACATAGACTTTATCCGCTGTCCTGCTGGAGGCTGCAAAGTTTGGAACCGTTTTTGTCAAAGCAGTCACGCCGTCAGATATTGCTGCTAACAAACGGTTCACGAGCGCACGAGGCATGTTTAACATTTGCACGTGCGCGTTAAACCGTTTTAAACGTTAGTACAAAGTCTAGCGACTCTGTTGTGTTATTATACTAACGGTGACAATTAGACGCCATGATCTCCTAACTTCCTTACACCCGTTTTTGTAAAAGTATCGTTCTTGCAGTACTTCAAAGTAAGATGAACTTTACGAACAGAACCCTAGGGTGTACAGTCTGGGTTGATGCTTGCCAACAGATTAAAAGTGTGGTCGGGCGGATATAAAACTTCATAGGCCAAACGGAATGGTCGTCCAATAACACTATCCTCTGTACATAGAATATAGGTGTGGTTGGGCGGGTATAATACTCTCCTCTGTACGTAGACTATAGGTGTGGTTGGGCGGGTATAATACCCTCCTCCGTACATAGACTATAGGTATGGTCGGGCGGGTATAATACTCTCCTCTGTACATAGACTATAGGTTTGATTGGGCGGGTATAATACCCTCCTCAGTACATAGACTATAGGTGTGGTTGGGCGGGTATAATACCCTCCTCAGTACATAGACTATAGGTGTGGTTGGGCGGGTATAATACCCTCCTCAGTACATAGACTATAGGTGTGGTTGGGCGGGTATAATACTCTCCTCTGAACATAGACTATAGGTGTGGTTGGGCGGGTATAAAACTTAGGCACCACGGAATGGTCGTCCAATAATACTTTCCTCTGTACATAGACTATAGGTGTGGTTGGGCGGGTACAATACTCTCTTCTGTACATAGACTATAGGTGTGGTTGGGCGGGTATAATACTCTCCTCTGTACATAGACTATAGGTGTGGTTGGGCGGGTAAAATACTCTCCTCTGTACATAGACTTTAGGTGTGGTTGGGCGGGTATAATACTCTCCTCTGTACATAGACTACAGGTGTGGTCGGGCGGGTATAATACCCTCCTCTGTACATAGACTACAGGTGTGGTCGGGCGGGTATAATACTCTCCTCTGTACATAGACTATAGGTGTGGTTGGGCGGGTATAATACTCTCCTCTATACATAGACTATAGGTGTGGTTGGGCGGGTATAATACTCTCCTCTGTACATAGACTATAGGTGTGGTTGGGCGGGTATAATACCCTCCTCTGTACATAGACTATAGGTGTGGTTGGGCGGGTATGATACTCTCCTCTGTACATAGACTATAGGTGTGGTTGGGCGGGTATAATACTCTCCTCTGTACATAGACTATAGGTGTGGTTGGGCGGGTATAATACCCTCCTCTGTACATAGACTATAGGTGTGGTCGGGCGGGTATCATACCCTCCTCTGTACATAGACTATAGGTGTGGTTGGGCGGGTATGATACTCTCCTCTGTACATAGACTATAGGTGTGGTTGGGCGGGTATAATACTCTCCTCTGTACATAGACTATAGGTGTGGTCGGGCGGGTATAATACCCTCCTCTGTACATAGACTATAGGTGTGGTTGGGCGGGTATGATACTCTCCTCTGTACATAGACTATAGGTGTGGTTGGGCGGGTATAATACTCTCCTCTGTACATAGACTATAGGTGTGGTTGGGCGGGTATAATACTCTCCTCTGTACATAGACTATAGGTATGGTTGGGCGGGTATACTACTCTCCTCTGTACATAGACTATAGGTGTGGTTGGGCGGGTATAATACCCTCCTCAGTACATAGACTGTAGGTGTGATTGGGCGGGTATAATACTCTCCTCTGTACATAGACTATAGGTGTGGTTGGGCGGGTATAATACCCTCCTCAGTACATAGCCTATAGGTGTGGTTGGGTGGGTATAATACTTTCCTCTGTACATAGACTATAGGTGTGGTTGGGCGGGTATAATACCCTCCACTGTACATAGACTATAGGTGTGGTCGGGCGGGTATACTACTCTCCTCTGTACATAGACTATAGGTGTGGTTGAGCGGGTATAATACTCTCCTCTGTACATAGACTATAGGTGTGGTTGGGCGGGTACAATAATTTCTCTTCTGTACATAGACTATAGGCGTGGTTGGGCGGGTATAATACCCTCCTCTGTACATAGACTATAGGCGTGGTTGGGCGGGTATAATACTCTCCTCTGTACATAGACTATAGGTGTGGTTGGGCGGGTATAATACTCTCCTCTGTACATAGACTATAGGTGTGGTTGGGCGGGTATACTACTCTCCTCTGTACATAGACTATAGGTGTGGTTGGGCGGGAATAATACTCTCCTCTGTACATAGACTATAGGTGTGGTTGGGCGGGAATAATACTCTCTTATGTACATAGACTATAGCTGTGGTTGGGCGGGTACAATACTCTCCTCTGTACATAGACTATAGGTGTGGTTGGGCGGGTATAATACTCTCCTCTGTACATAGACTATAGGTGTGGTTGGGCGGGTATAATACCCTCCTCTGTACATAGACTATAGGTGTTGTTGGGCGGGTATACTACTCTCCTCTGTACATAGACTATAGGTGTGGTTGGGCGGGAATAATACTCTCCTCTGTACATAGACTATAGATGTTGTTGGGCGGGTATAATACTCTCCTCTGTACATAGACTATAGGTGTGGTTGGGCGGGTATAATACTCCTCTGTACATAGACTATAGGTGGGGTTGGGCGGGTATAACACTCTCCTCTGTACATAGACTATATGTGTGGTTGTACATAGACTAGGTGTGGTTGGGCGGGTATAATACTCTCCTCTGTACACAGGCTATAGGTGTGGTCGGGCGAGTATAATACTCTCCTCTGTACATAGACTATAGGTGTGGTTGGGTGGGTATAATACTCTCCTCTGTACATAGACTATAGGTGTGGTCGGGCGGGTATAATACTCTCCTCTGTACATAGACTATAGGTGTGGTCGGGCGGGTATAATACCCTCCTCTGTACATAGACTATAGGTGTGGTTGGGTGGGTATAATACTCTCCTCTGTACATAGACTATAGGTGTGGTCGGGCGGGTATAATACTCTCCTCTGTACATAGACTATAGGTGTGGTCGGGCGAGTATAATACTCTCCTCTGTACATAGACTATAGGTGTGGTCGGGCGGGTATAATACTCTCCTCTGTACATAGACTATAGGTGTGGTCGGGCGGGTATAATACTCTCCTCTGTACATAGACTATAGGTGTGGTTGGGCGGGTATAATACTCTCCTCTGTACATAGACTATAGGTGTGGTTGGGTGGGTATAATACTCTCCTCTGTACATAGACTATAGGTGTGGTCGGGCGGGTATAATACTCTCCTCTGTACATAGACTATAGGTGTGGTCGGGCGAGTATAATACTCTCCTCTGTACATAGACTATAGGTGTGGTCGGGCGGGTATAATACTCTCCTCTGTACATAGACTATAGGTGTGGTCGGGCGGGTATAATACTCTCCTCTGTACATAGACTATAGGTGTGGTTGGGCGGGTATAATACTCTCCTCTGTACATAGACTATAGGTGTGGTTGGGTGGGTATAATACTCTCCTCTGTACATAGACTATAGGTGTGGTCGGGCGGGTATACTACTCTCCTCTGTACATAGACTATAGGTGTGGTCGGGCGGGTATAATACCCTCCTCTGTACATAGACTATAGGTGTGGTCGGGCGGGTATAATACCCTCCTCTGTACATAGACTATAGGTGTGGTTGAGCGGGTATAATACCCTCCTCTGTTCATGACTATAGGTGTGGTTGGGCGGGTATAATACTCTCCTCTGTACATAGACTATAGGTATGGTTGGGCGGGTATAATACTCTCCTCTGTACATAGACTATAGGTGTGGTTGGGCGGGTATAATACTCTCCTCTGTACATAGACTATAGGTGTGGTTGGGCGGGTATAATACCCTCCTCAGTACATAGACTATAGGTGTGGTTGGGCGGGTATAATACTCTCCTCTGTACATAGACTATAGGTGTGGTTGGGCGGGTATAATACTCTCCTCTGTACATAGACTTTAGGTGTGGTTGGGCGGGTAAAATACTCTCCTCTGTACATAGACTTTAGGTGTGGTTGGGCGGGTATAATACCCTCCTCTGTACATAGACTTTAGGTGTGGTTGGGCGGGTATAATACCCTCCTCTGTACATAGACTATAGGTGTGGTTGGGCGGGTATAATACCCTCCTCTGTACATAGACTATAGGTGTGGTTGGGCGGGTATAATACTCTCCTCTGTACATAGACTATAGGTGTGGTCGGGCGGGTATACTACTCTCCTCTGTACATAGACTATAGGTGTGGTTGGGCGGGTATAATACTCTCCTCTGTACATAGACTATAGGTATGGTTGTACATAGACTATAGGTATGGTTGTACATAGACTATAGGTGTGGTTGGGCGGGTATAATAATCTCCTCTGTACATAGACTATAGGTGTGGTTTGGCGGGTAAAATACTCTCCTCTGTACATAGACTTTAGGTGTGGTTGGGCGGGTATAATACCCTCCTCTGTACATAGACTATAGGTGTGGTTGGGCGGGTATAATACCCTCCTCTGTACATAGACTATAGGTGTGGTTGGGCGGGTATAATACTCTCCTCTGTACATAGACTATAGGTGTGGTTGGGCGGGTAAAATACTCTCCTCTGTACATAGACTTTAGGTGTGGTTGGGCGGGTATAATACCCTCCTCTGTACATAGACTATAGGTGTGGTTGGGCGGGTATAATACCCTCCTCTGTACATAGACTATAGGTGTGGTTGGGCGGGTATAATACTCTCCTCTGTACATAGACTATAGGTGTGGTTGGGCGGGTATAATACCCTCCTCTGTACATAGACTATAGGTGTGGTTGGGCGGGTATAATACTCTCCTCTGTACATAGACAATAGGTGTGGTCGGGCGGGTATACTACTCTCCTCTGTACATAGACTATAGGTGTGGTTGGGCGGGTATAACACTCTCCTCTGTACATAGACAATAGGTGTGGTTGGGCGGGAATAATACTCTCCTCTGTACATAGACTATAGGTATGGTTGTACATAGACTATAGGTATGGTTGTACATAGACTATAGGTATGGTTGTACATAGACTATAGGTGTGGTTGGGCGGGTATAATAATCTCCTCTACAGACTTATCGCTACACTCAAGTATTAGCTATTAGTATATTTACTGGATTCATGCCAGAATTCGGAATCTCTGAGAACAGTAATACTGATGGTTTTTTTTATATTATATCAACTTCCGGTTCAGTCAACCACAACATAGAAACGCTCGAAATAATGGAAGATAGCGTTCTCTCAATTTTTTTACCCTAAAACTTGGTTTATACTTATATGAGATTTATAAAAAAGAAAACCTGGATAATGTTAATGTTTAAATCATATCCTACAACGTACTAGTTTTGTTCACATTCACGTGTCACACTTTGATGTCCGTGCCACTACTTAAGAAGACTCAGTGGTCAATGCTCGGTTATCGCCCCTTTCTATCACACCCGGGAGATATTGCGTAGCACGGACAATGTCCTGAATAAAATTATCCAATGGTCAATGACCTGAGACAGTATTAGCTACAGGGATTCTACCTCAGCCGTCCGATACGAAGGGGGTGTCGCCGAGCTGTACTAGGTGTCAGTACATGCGTGTGTCGACCCCTTGACGATATTGCAAAGTCACGTTTAATTGGCGATACGTTGTAAGTTAACGGTAATGAGTTGGTATGAGGTTGCTGTCAATTTATACCTACTTATATATGATAAACGACGCATTAATCACGTATTAAACACCCGGGGGTCAACACAATACACCTAATTAAGGAACACTGGGCTCGGTTTTCGTTTAATTTTATTAAATTGCATATTACACCACTTTCAAAAAGTCTTCTAATTTGTACCTAATCACATCACCTGGCCAGAACCGCAGGGGGTGAAAAATCAAATATCAGAAAACCAATCATATTGTTCGCGGTCTATCAAGGTTTAGTGTACTTCTATTACGGTTTTTGGTACGAGTGGTGTAATGATATCGGTACAGTTTCGCTTTGACAAAAACATGTTTATGATTGAAAAGAACTACCCCACACCTTTGCGAGTTCGATGAAAACGTTATCAACACTTTATCACAATAGCAGATAAGCAGAATAGCAGCGGAAATCTGTCGGAAAGCTACGTGAAAGATTGTTAGAATATCAAACTCGGAGACTATTAATGGTAGATACTCGATTTGTGGTGCGACATGATTTTCCCGGAAGCAAAATTGGACACTTCCGATGTATTCTGTCAGAAGCTACGGAACGTTTCCAGTCGATACATTCCCTTAAAACTGTCAAATATCCTCATAGAAATTACGGGAAACACTACCCTCCCGTAAGTTATGAATTGGAGGAACAAGCACTGATTAAAGATCAAATACCTCTCCAGCACAAACCAACAGGGCCAGGTACTAATTGTTAACTTTTCGACCTGCTGAAACCCATCACATGATCGTATGTACTGATATTAAAACCCTAGCGGATTTTCCTTATTTCTTGTTTACTTTTCTACCACTGTGTTTCTATTGTCCCAATACAACATTTGTAAGTTCTGTCTTTTCATTTATTTCTATCAATTCGTGTTTGGCGATCTGCATGGACACATTTAGCTACTATAGCTGGGTGCTAAGCTTCACTGGTACCATCTGAAAGTTATTTTAACGTGATAACAATTTAAAGGGGCATTTGAGGGACAAACCATAGCTGGAGACGTCTTCATATGATCTGTTAACAGGATCCTACCTCACAGTTCCGGTACTGTTATAACTGAAATGTCGTCATAGAAACTACTGCACACTTGCCAAAGTCATTTGCTTTAGTGAAGGTGAAATGTTACCATAGAGCCTATTGTATACAACCATGGCAACGTGGTCAAACTCGATTTGATAGCAAATGTACCGACTTTTCAGTCACGGGGTGTTAGAAAAACTGACTAGAATTACGTCAAAGCCTTCATCAAGAGTGCTGTGTGATGTCACGGAGTCTGCTTACTAAAGGGCACCTAGTCAATAACCAAACCAAGGTCAAGGTCAAATGTAATTGTATATTTGAGAAAGCCAAAACCAGCCGAGAATAACTAACATCTTTAGGAAAAGAGAGCCAGAAAATGCTGCTGTTGATAAACTGTGAGCTGTAGAAACATGAATGGAACGGTCTGTACATTATACACTGTAGTTACCGGGGAGAGTTTGTTCCCAGTCCAGGAATAAATGTCAGTTATGCAAGTTAAAACACGCGATCATCCCTAGGCATCTGGTCGGGATTATCAAGTTCATCACCTCATCAGGACTCGCCACAAAAGTTCATCGATAGCTCTACTCGCCTGCAGCCAACAACTTTCTTTTTATGTGATATTGTGTATTGTAAAGACAGAAAGTGAGAAAGGAATTTACATTCTTACAAATAATTTATGTTAAATTAATCTTGATAAATATGTTAATGTCCACGGCCTTCTTCATTTTTTTCAGCGAGAATTCATTTCATTGCGCATTAAGTCTCAAGGCTTTGGTCGTATCTATCATAAAGTTTATCATTAATCACATATAAGTCAAGATGTGACTGTTAATTCAATGATAACTATCGCCTAAACCAAACGAGTTATACCTCAATCGTCTCCTCTACAGTGTACTTATGCGTGTACAGGATTTCAAAGCACATGGTAGAGTTTACACACCAGTTGAAAAAATCAATCTCGAAAGCGCTTACTGTCGATTTCATGAATAGATTTATCAAAATAACCTATTAAGGACCTTTTTATGGAAATACAATCAAATAAAATTCAACTTTCTTTGACACTAACAGATATACAAATATTACGTATTGGTCGTAATGTACATTACAGGGGGCGTAACTAGTGGTTCAAAACCTCGTATCGATTTCGCCATTCTCTGAGGCGAGTTTAAAACGTCATTACCTTGATATATCAATGGGGGTTTCATGAATATTTGTGGTTAAATCAGTTTTCATTCACGTTTCACAACAGTTCCATGTAGCAGAAAATCCTTACAATAAAAGGTATCCTGTTTTTTTGCTATTTCGGTTGTGAAAATTATTTTTTAATCGCATCATAGGTAAGAGGTCGTCTCAAACACGTCGGCAAATCTGTAGTTCGCGGGAACGCTAACATCTACTTCATTGATTGTCATCAGTCACAAGTCAACATCGCGTGTCACGCAACTCAATACTTTACGTTAAATACTTTTTTTTAATCCTTCCATCTTTTCATTCGAATCACTTACCTACTTTTTCTTCCCCTTGACTAGATTACTAGAGCGAGTTTCTGTAGAGTGGATGGCGATTAAGTAGAAAGTTTGATTTTATTATACAGTAAAATGGTTTTAAGGGCATGTACCTGTAAATCGGTCATTGCTTTTTTCAATATGTATATTCCAGTAGCTAGCTGCATAACAAGCGATGTAAGCTCGCGTCTACACATGTAAAACGCGTATCTGTACCGGTAGCTCTGCCGGATAGGAAACACACCGCTAGTGACGTAACAGAACACACCATTTGAAATGTGTTTATTATAAGTCTGTAGAGTTCGTCTAGTTTGGATTTCTATGGGTCTGTTAGTAGGGGTCCTTTCTGTGATTTTGAACTTGTTTGAGTACTCCGTGTACGTTTTGCGATTATCCCTCAACACATCACAACTATAGATATCTACCAATGATGCTTATTTACGCATCTTTTATATAACGCGTATACACTTTATAACTAAAACTTTCTGGGTGTGAGATATTAAATGGTACATTTTCTGATCGCTGTCTGGCGGAAGAAAACATGCAACATTTACAATCTTTGACATCGCGGAAAACCAACGAGATCTGATTTTGCTGAATATCCCCACTTCCATGTATCATGTTGCCGACCACCCCATCATGCCTTCAGTAAATCCCCATTTTAACTGAACATGGTATTACTCTGGGTCCGTATCTCACTCACTGAGGACTTTCTGGTCAAACCTATAATTTTGTTGAATCCATTTAGAGGCAGGTATACGATTGCCGAGAACTTCTGTGACCACAAGGGCCCGAGAACATGTTATAGCTAGTTTTGGACATTAACTAAGGCTTTTAGCGTTATTTTACTGGGGGGGGGCGTTTAATTTAGGTTCGAAACTAGCAGTAACAAATTCTCAGGCCCCTTTTACCTTGACAAATGTCTTAATGCTATCGGCTATTCATGTAAGTCCTAACTAGCTATAATATATATGTGTGTGTGTGTATGTGAATCTAAGGAAAATTACAACTTTCTTACTGCGATACAAGGACAACGAATATTTCAACGATTTATTTACCATTAATACACAAGCTCGGTGGTAACAGTACGTGTAGCATGGGGTACTACTACTAATGATGATAAACACCAGAGTCAGCGAACGAGGGATAGGTTTATACGTATTTATAATTGCATATTAATAGGCTTTGTTGGTCAAATTAGGGCATAACTGTGACGTGAGTTTCTGGTATTCTAATTTTACCGTCACTCGTCAAAACTATATCAAACAGACGTTGTAGGATGATGGATCATGTATGAGTTAGAGTAAACATCAGTGCCACGGAATTCGGGAGTGTCGGACAGACGGACATTGTCCACGTGTACGCGGATACCAGACACAGTCTGTGTACCAAACTATACAGAGCACTCGGTACATATAACAGAGTACAAATTCCTATCAAATATAACACTATTTCCTCTTCTTTGTTGTCCTCTAATTTCTCTTGTCTTCCGCATATTACGTCCATCTCATCTTCAACATCCAGGGGTCACGGTTACCTTCGTTCTTTGACCCCGGCGTCGGTGATCGTAACCCCTGAATTTCGAAGATGCGTCCATCTTTACCGTGTGTGTTGACAGGGTCGAACTCCGGTGTAAGTGAAAAATGACCCGACGTAAAAACTACCCGGGGTCATTATTCTACGTGACAAAAGTAACCCGGGGTCGTTATTTCAAAATAGAAACCATACCCGGAAACCGGATTATCTACAACGACCGTAGGTCAATGTTTATCACTTTTCGGGTAATAATTCTACGCAGAATAATGACCCGTGTAGTTTTTCCACCAGGGTCACATTTTCACGTTATACCGGCGAGCAGGTAGCAGAGCGCCCGTTTCGAGCTTTATGGGTCCCGGGTTTGAACCTCATTCCGGCCTGATATTTTCCGCCTCTGTTATATTTGGCACCCGAAGAGTATACCCAGAGAAACTGGTTAAGGGTCTGATGTCTCTTCGTGGTCGAGGTCTTTGTTAGAAGTCTACCTTGTAGGGAGTCTCCAGACATACTGTAATATAAAAACATCTCAATAAACATCCATATGGGTGTACAATCTTTAACAAAGTATTCTAAATGCTTTTAAAATAACACGGATTTTAAAACATCGTAAACAAGTTAATGGCATTCATGAGTTTATAGTACATTTTTGTACATAACATGCTTTTCAATATCTTCCCATGTTTCCAATTCATGCTTTCTTATCTCTATAAATATAAACTCGGTATCATCGTCCGTTTTTTAAGCGTCTGATTTTCCAGCTGTTTGAGCCCTTTATCATGGACCGGTTGAGCAAGCTACTTTAACGTTAACAGAGATTACACAAGTGCTTACAAATATATCAACCTAGTAGTTAGGCTTTCATCAGCATGTTTATTACCCACAATACATGTCTGTTACCCACAATACATGTCTACTTCCGATATGCGCTTTGTGTATTGCTACTGCGTTGCCACGATGTTTGTGCATGGACGCACTTACAACCTTGATGAATTCTACTTTAAAAAGACAGTGGTTCAATTATGTTATGTTTGCCCTTCAAATTCTTTATTCCAAATGCAAGATACAACATATAGGAGTTACAATATATATAAATACATACAAGCAATTTTGCAATCCATTTGTGCCCTAATAATTATCATTTACCAGACAAATGGCTGTTAAAATCACTCTGAGTCAATGGTCCTTTCGTCCGTTAACAATTTACGCTATCACTATTTTTTTTAAAACGCATCCATTTGGTTCCTAGTTCTGTCCTTTTATTTCTGGAACTGATAAAGAACTGTGTGGATTTTTCTCCTATAATACAATCATGAAGGGGCCCCTTAGGTCTAGTTAGTTGTGCTCTTTCGATCCTGGACTGTTCAGAAAAAGCACCACATGGGTCTGAGAATTTGCTAGAGCTTGTTTTGGACCTAAACTAACGTTTTCAATTTTTCATTTTTTGGGGGTTTGGTCAACTAATGTCCTGTGACAAAGGTGCCCAGTGATTTGTGAACTTCCCATTAGCTCTGGTTATTAAATACAACGATGCTCGCCGAGATAGGATTATCCATAGATACGATCACTGTCTTATGACGAGTGGTGTCAACGATATAGTCATTTATCCCCTACGCTCATGTGAGAACGAGAAGAAATGGTTTACAAAATATCTATAATGACGAAATAGAAGAAATCACTATTTTTCCAATGCCTTCAATAGTTGATTCCGAAACCTCGAGGATATTTTCTTTACGCTTGAACAAAAAGGCTTACGATAAATTCACCCTGGTCGTATCTTAAGGAAGCAACTCTTCTGAGTTACAACTGTCGCCAGGTAACATTTGCTGCAAAGTGGCCCAACACTATATATGTGGCTTGTCTTAATATTGCAACATATATATCTGTGTACAGGCAAAAACAAAACCAGCACCATAAAACGTCGTACCAAACCTAGACTGGCTCCCGTCTCTAGAATAATATACAGATATTGGAAAAAATTGTCAAATACTTTTGATCACTTTGATGTCTGATTCTAAGTTTGAAACAAGGGGGAGATAAGCTAGTAGTAAATTAAGTTAGAGAAATTTTCTATAGAAACTTAGGGGCTGGTAGCCAGTCTATATCAAACCCAGCCCCTCTACCTTACTCAGTACCCCCAGCTTTGTATTGTACTGTAATACACCACGTGTAGTTTGTTCGGTATAGGTGCTCTATTACTGAACACAAACAACGCCAAAGTGCCCGTACTTTCTCCGGTACCAATCAGCACTACGTTGGCGTCCGTGTGCACCACCCAAATACACTTGTGATAATAGGCACGATATGTTATAACGACGCTAGCGATAATAGGTCTATAATGGCGTCGAAGGGGTTATTAATTTCCCGTGACCACCTCAATATAGCGGATACAGAAACAATAAACCAACACTTGAAGACAATAGCGTACGAAGCCGCGCAGGTTCAGCTTCAGGCACAGGAACAGTGAGAGATGGACGAGGCTCCAAACAATGGCAGTACCTCGTTTGTCACTCTATTTTGGATCAACTTTAAAGAGAGGGCTAGCATTAAACGGAGACTTAGGATAACCAGGATTAAGAGCTTTTTGAAGGATATACCTTCCAGACTTTGAGAACAAAGAATATGATCAGAGATAGGGGTGCTATGATATCAGCAGACCAAGTGTTGCCCAAGGCGTATTGGCGGGAACGGATTTTGGGCGGACTCGGCTGGTCAACACCCGGTGATAATTGTAGATATCGGGCATACATTGCTCGTATGTCAATGTTCATGGCTGGTGCCAATATCAACGTCAGTAATAGACAACCACAAACAGATTGGTGATGTATATTCAACACATACAATAACGCAGTAACAACATTTTCGAGCATTCTAGCATTAAGTGAGCGCCTCGCCATGTAAAATGATTGGGCCTGATGAAAACATCGTTTGTTGGGCTATCAACAGAGTGTGGAGTGTAATCAAAAACATCTATGGTCGTTTGGTTGTATTCCAAAGCCGCAAAATAACAACCGCTGTTGTGACCACCTGGGTCATGTCGGGGTCACCGCTTGATGCATCCTAATGAAAACACACGTCCCATTGTACGATAGAGAGAATGACCACGGACTTGCATATCAATCTGATTCCGTGGTATATAATGTGAAGGGGCTCTGTAGTATTGGCTGATTTATTATTTATTCAAATTGAAATTGTTGGGAACCCCAAAAACTTTGTGGTCTTTCCTTATAATTTCATTTCAAAAGGCAATCAAACACTTTTTAAATTGACAATTAAATATAATTTAGGTATTCTCGATATTAATCTTTCACAAAAAGTAAAACGTAGTTCCGGTCTATACAAAATGTGTGTCGTCACCACTTCTTGTTGACTTTCTTTTAATGTTATACAATGTACAATAAACTTGAATAAGTCTGGCATTGGCGGCAAACGTATAAATTGTTCATAGGTACATAAGCCTATAAATTGTGTAAATATGCACAAAATATATTAAGTAAAACAAAAGTTGTTAACCTGATATTTTGAAATCAGTGCTTTTTGCTTGATTTCATAGGTATGGAAATAAAACGATAAACAGAGGCTGTTTGCAATTGTATATAGACGAAATTAACAAAATCTTGAATCTGCAATAAAAAACGATCCAATTATTCATAAAATAATATTCACACAGGTACAAATAAACAACAAAAAATACACAGTTTAAAAGCTTAATTACTCAAACAAATGATAGCTGTGACCTTTGACACAAGAATTTTTCTGAGGTCAATATTAGTTATGAGTAATTTTATTTTATTTTTTAATGTTTTTTTTTCACAGTGGGACATTGTATGGTATAGGCTTGGTCATAATTCGGTTAGACGACCGTGCCTTTGTTTCGGTTATACATTTGTCATACGACCTTTACCACCTCAACCACAATTTTGACAGTGTTGTAATACTAATCACCGAACAGTCATCGCTGTTACGACAGTGACAGGTTCATAAACTCAAATGGCTACTGCGGTGGTCGATTTTTTATTTATAAGTTAACGTTTATAGTTTATTCTACTGCAGCTGACGTTTATACGTTGTCTGTATCCTTGTGTGCTTTACGTGACATTGCGAAAATAACAGCATCTACGGCAATGAAAATCACATCACTATTGCTTTGATTAAAGCGGTAGTCATAGCACAAACGATAGCGATGACTTTCGCGATGTTTTTCGTTGTTGTTCTGCTATAATTTAAAAAAATGCAACAAACGCGCAACATTTTCATATGATTTAATCATTACATATGGTTGTAATGACAAGGCTACCCAGTATACAACCAACCCTTACATCCTTCCCTTACATAATGGTTATCAACGTTGAAACTCATTTTGATTTGGGAGGTTGACCGATATTCACTTCAGGATTTTCAGCATTCTTTACGCCTGCATTTTCTTGCTATACGTGTGAATCTTGAAATTCCCAATAAAAACAGGACTCTAACTGGCGTATGGTAGGTTCCGACCCTGCAGGTGCGTGTCATTGTCAAGGAGACATGACCTGACACTTAACAACTGTTTATTGGAACTCTTAAATCTAATCGTAAAAACACGAACCTCTCAACACAGACAACCAACGCTGCAACAAAGGCGTAGACACATCCCACGTTTAGGAGGTCAATTTGAGAGGATGTGCTAGTTGTTGACACGTCATATTACGGCCATAGATACCAAGAGCGCGTGGTGTCTTAATGGCGACGTTCAGTTTACACAAAGTGTCTCCGTCAAAACAACGCTTTACGCTTCTTTAAATAATCTCAAGCATTTAACCATGTCATTCGTTATAAGAAAACGGTGTGGATTTCAACTGTCTTGGCATTTATGGGAATTTCATGCCCGAAGAAGTTGCGGATGGTTCGAGACCCGGCGGAGATAGGAGCTGGAATGCGTGGTGCTACAAACATTCCGATGCCTTGCGATGATGACCGAGGCAACTGAACACATAGCAGTTCTTTGTTCACGGGTCATAGTTATAGCACGTTATGTACACTTCAGTGTGCATGTACAGAAGTATCATGTCGCGCTGCAGGACGAGGGTTAATGTGAGCGATAACACACTACAGACTTATCACCAACGCTATTATAAAGCAAGTGATACGGAGCTAAATTAAATCCCAGGCTCCACAGCTAATGTAGCACGGGACTGCATTTACTAAACATTCCATATATATAGTTTAACGTTGTGTACGTTTTATCTTCATATTAAATTTGACGAAGAAAGTGTGCTACAAAATGAGTATTTTGTGTAGCGAATGCAATCATTTTAAATGCTTCCTTGGTGTCATACATCTTTTCTGTTTGTTACGAATAATGAAAGACTGTCGCCGATTTTAATTTAGCGATCATAATAAATGAAACGCATACAATTTCGTGGCAAGTGCAGCATGCAGCGAGGACTTTAAGATGTATATATGTATCAACTGTACACTTGTTACAGGAATCTCAAGCCCTGTGTACACACAGAAGTTCAGTTTTATCAGAACGACATTGACCAAATGTTAAACGATGCCATGTGGCACAGAAACTTTGGCAAAATAACTTATACCATTTGTTGTTGCATCTTTAAATCTTTAAATATCAATGTGTACTTTGCTTTTATTTCTTCTTTAAATTGTAAAATATGTGAATAAGTTGTTGCAACGCTTGAATTATTGCACTATGTAATGAGCTCTTGATTGTACTATCCTGAACACCTCGGTCCTTTCTTGTACACTTTTAAGACCTCTCTACGATTACAAAGTTGGCCAAAGTAAATCGGTCGAGGTATTCCGAATGTCTCTCACAGTGACTTTCTGTAATGTCCGAGGTTTTCTAGATGGTAATCAAGTGTCTCTACCCGTATCACGTTTACTATCTATTAGGTAACAATTACATACCATTTACAAGGCGGCTTAAAAAGCCGCTAAGATAATTTTGGAGTCATGTGTATAGTTATGCTTCGTCGTTACTGGACTATGCATTTCTGTTTGTGCTTATACGTATGTAACAGGAGAAAGAGAAAATGTAGCGTCAAGACCGGGGTTCGAATCCTGGACCTTCCGAACTCTAGAAGAACTCTACCAATTGAGCTACATTGTACCTGGTCGCCGATGATCGACCCAGTCAAGTTCCGCTATACCTACATTCTTTAGTGTCAGTAACATTGAATAAGTGTATCGTAAGTCAGTCCATTACGTTGTGGCCACTATTACGACCGTTTCCTATGCAGCATGACGTATTCTCATTGGTTTCCGTGTGACCGGTGTAGGACCGGATTTGATGTTGGTCCGGTGATAGCACTGGACAGGGACTGTTGTCTCTCATTGGGTATACACGTCGTTAGTTACACTATTCTGTGTGATAATAATGATATTGGAGTGCAAATTGGATTTTTGTCGACGAAATATTCCACTGTATTCGTAAATGCAGCATTGTAGCTCTTGAAACATCATTAAAAAAAGATGGCGTCAAAGAAACATATTTGACTGTGGTTATTTCAAATGAACGAAAAACCCCTCAATGGTCATAAAAGCTATAGATTTTATCACCATTGAGGGGGCAATTTTATCTATAGCTTTTATGACCATTGAGGGGGCAGTTTATCGAAAATTGATCTTAACCCCCCAAATGTGTTAAATTACTCTAAACAACCTATTTTAGGTCCAAAACTATCTGTAACAAATTCTCAGGTCCCTGTGGTTACAACCGACGTCATGGTGGTACTTCCACTAAAGCATGATGGCTTAATACAAAAATCAACAGACATGATGAATACTTCAACAACTGATGAATATTGAATCCTAAAATCGCCAACTGAAGACACAGTGAATCGACTGACGACAGTAAAGATCACGTGATCGATATGATAGGTTCCTGTACAACACTCTACCGCTAAAAAAGATTCAATGTAATGACGAATTTGTTGAATTGTGTGTACAGAGAGGTGGTGGTACGGGTCGGGTAGGATCAATCACAACGAACTATTGAAAGAGATGCAAGCAAGGGGAAATATTTTGAAGATATTTTGGGACATAATTATCCTTACTAGTTCTATTTATAAACTACACCATTTCAGCTGCTAAGAATAGGTTATCAAAGATCTTGTGTGTGATACCATGTCGTTGGTACACTCAGTTTTTATTCTGACATCTAATTACTATAATAGCTATTTCTATGATTATTGGAAACCCAACTGTCTATGTGTTGACGTTACTTCACCCAACCCGACCAATCAAAACATGGCAGTATTAAGCCAAGAAGTTCTGTAATAATTTCAAGTTTCGAGACTTCACCCTGGTTGACTTGCGGGCTATTGGGTGCCCCAGAAATCCAGAACACGTTGTATTGCAAGTACAGCCAACGATACCATATTCCACCGTCGTAATTTAGCTTCATCTGACTCGATTTTATAATGCTATATTCAATAAACATGTTCCGACTTCGGTAATGTATATCACATGGGCTGTTCCAAGGACGATAGATATAAAGTTTTAGTTGTCTCTGGACTAATTTGTCAGAAGCATGTTAATTAAGCATAGAGTTTAATTGGTAAATAAAACTTTTATGATCACATTTTTGTTACAAGACCGAGAGAGAAAAAGAGACCTCATATCTAATAAAATAACATGACCAACTGTCTAACGAAAAGATGGCACGCTAACATTTCCCTAAACGAAATCTGACTCAAACAATTTTAAACAAAATAACGTGGTTCGGGGTTAGCATACTGGGAATCGACGAAACTTTATAAAAAAACTGTCACCACATGAAAACCAGTTTATGAGGCTAAGCACTCATGGCTGCTAAGTAATGAGACTTTATCCTCTGACAGGAACATCGATGCCTGCCGCAGGAGGGCGCCACCCAGTTTTACTGCTTCCTGTTCCTATAAAACTCTTAATTTATGGTAGTCTATGGTATACATACTCTAAAACCATCAACCTCTGTATACAAACGTGGTTCCTTTCATACATAAATTAATGCCGTCGTATGACTAACTACACAAAAAACAATGGCAGAACACACGTTCTTTTACACGACGGTAGTGTTTATAGTTCATGTTTATTGCGCAAACAAAAACTGTCAAAAATACTAATGTATACCAGCCACTCTCGAATCGGCAGATCGGTACATACAAAAAGAGAGCATTTTTACGGATTACACCTTGGTACCGTAGGTAATATACCGAGCGGTCCAACTTTGGTAAAGACACATACATGTTTTAATTAATGAAATTAAAATGTGACATGTTTTTTTGTTTATTTTTGAAGCAATTTGCAATTGGATACGTTTACCTCAATAGTACCAATTTAGCCGTTCAGCAAAGCGTGCCAATATTCCAGGGCACGTGCTACATTGTTTGTGACCTAGTTCTATAAAGATGGACGTTTCTCGGGTGTCTAAGTGGACGATCTGACACGTGAGTATATCACACCACAAGACAAGCTTCATCATCTTTGTGATCCTTCTCCTCTTCACGGTAAAGATGTAGACCCATTTCACTTCTTATCAACGACAGCCAATCAGAACTGGCGTAATATAACGTGTTATCAGTGACAGCCAATCAGAACAGGCATAATATACCGTGTTATCAGTGACAGCCAATCAGTAGGAGTAGATACTTAGCAGATTTTACGATGAAATAGAAGTATAATACTTACTGCATCATTGCACCTTGTTTCTTGTTTAATCAAAGCTACTCAATGCCATGTGCTTAAAACGGAAAGGAGCCATCTACCAGAAACAAACTCTAGATATATTTATACAGCAATGGCTATAAGGGTTAATCAAACATGATCATGATGTCTTGTAATAACGCCGTGGACGCCATGTTCTAACTTTTTATTTCGTTCAATACAGTAATTTGTATAGATTAGACACGCTGTACTTTCGATAAGCTCTGTGCTGATTTCCTGCCGTACCGTCAATCTACTGGTAGGACAGACTCGTCACGAGTATGTCGAGTCGTTCAGTGTTGTGGCCACCTAGATTTGTGAGCGGAAATGACACACATTAAAGTTTCTAAAATAAGATACTAATTGGTCACAAATAACCGGCTATGTCAAAGTCGTAATGTATTGGTTTATAATATTTACTAGATAACCTGATTAGTTGACCTTGTTCGAACGAGCACAGCAGACTCGTTTGACCTCCAATGTCGTACAGAACGTGTGTATATGAAAAATTCAAATAAGGTGTTATGTATTCCTTTGGTCATCCGATATGGTATTTGTACCCGAAATGTATTCTTTTCAAAATATGATAATTTTATGGTAAATCCAAAGTAATGTCATTGTGACCTTGCCTTTAATGAAAGAGAGACGGCGGAGACAAAGGCAGCATTAAAAGCCGGTAGTATTTCCCCTTCAACAACGTCCAATGTGAATTTAACGCAACAATTTCCCGAGAGCACCACGAAGAGGGCTCGTCAAGGGGTTTAACCAAGCAGTATGTCATTGGGGTTGACCTTGGTCAATGGAAGTACTGTCAGTCTCTTGTCTCGATTGAAAAAGCCATTCTCTTGAAATTTGGTATACTATGGTACATGTATATATTATACAATCATTAAGAGATAATTATCAATAAAATAGCTTAATTTCAATTGAATAAAGTTTCAAAATGATGAAAGGTCATTTGGTAAAAAATCAAACCCAAGGGCGAATACGCTTGCTACATCTCCCGGTAGGTCGTTTGCCTTTCCTTGTGCTTGCTCTGCGTTTATTAATTCGAGTTTTATCCTATATAGAGTTATAATTTTATACTAGAATGATATAACTATGACACTGCACAGTGTACATCTGTACTATCACCTTACACGGACGGTCGATACTGTCTACACCTACCCGGCTGTCATTTATCTCCGATACATCTCCTGATTAATGTAGCGTTAATGTTCTGTACACAAGGGATAGTCGGGGTCACAACCCAGGGGACCCGTTACACAGCCCCGGGGGAGCCCCGTAACACATCACACCCATCTACCAACAAGCGGAAAATCGGCCTGACAGCTTTAATTGATATCTCAGATCTACCACGAGTCCTGGCTTTGGTGACTCTTTGAAATCTATCAAGACCTATTCCTTCTTCATTCAAAGAGTGAAAAATCTCCCTGTGATCGTTGATCCTTCACGAGAAAGTCACACTCATTAGGGGGCGAATTAGCCCCTGAAAATCCCACCCCGGAGATTAATACTGCTTAATTTGGTGCTCATTGAGATAGCACAGGACGAAAGGCAACGGAGAAGCACATGCAACATTCGACTGTACCAGCCTGGTTTCTAAGTAAGATTAACGATCTGATAGGCCAGCCGACCACACTTACACACACTTCTACCAACCTTTCCGCTAGCTAGTTTTATGGGGCAGCTCAAAGGAAATCTGCCGGGTGTCGACATCTTAGGTGACCATCCAGAAAATTAGCACTCATTAAAGGAAAACATACATTGGACGAAAACACTGGGCCTTTACCTATGTTGATAACATCAAAACACATACCACAAGGACAATAAAAGTCTACTATTGACCATCAACCACGGTGGCAACAGTAACACTTTTTCAACATGAGGCTTCGGCCATTTCAACAAATTATAATTGGCCGTGTTGATAAATATGCACAGTTTCTATATTACTCTAACACCAGCAATGATATTTAGGTTATCGGTTTGCACATATTTAAAAAAAGTCTTTAGCTTTTTCGTTTTTAACATTTTGTTTTTTGATATATGACGTAAATATCAGAATGGTAATTGCCTCTCCTTTACAATTAATTCCACTTATTAAATTGATATAATTTATATTTATTCATTGTGGTTCGAAGTCAATTAAAATGTTATGAATAAATAAATCAAATATGCAAAGGTATGTGTTAAATGTGAGATTGGGGAATACTGTTTTTTATTTACCATTCTAATAGAAGCTCTCGCTTTCATGACCATTTGAAGTTGACATATATTAAAGACACATATGTCTCCATTACCAGCTGAAACAGACCAGTAAAATGTAGGTTAGTAATACCATATTATGTTTTATACGGCCATATATTACAATATACGTGTAAACTTATCAGAGTGCCTTGGCCTTTATCGCCCCGACCAATAGGTCGACCAGACATATCGCGTTTTATATTGGGCCGTATATCATATATTAGTAGCCGTACTAGTCGACGCTTGATAACGTATCCCGTCCCACGGACTGAATGTTTGGATCACACGGGGGAATTAAAGTTTCACTAACCGACACCACCGATATCTTCTCACAAACATTATACAGGGTTATCAAAACCAGAAAATGTTCTTCATGCAAATTAATTATGACAAATTCTTTAACAAGTTTTCTGATAATGTTTGGCGATACAACACGGACGACTTCAACGTGTTTTGAATGTAGTTAAATGTGTTAAATAGATGACATAAATTCTTGTGAAAATACTCTTATCCTTCCCCTCAACGGCGGCACACAATCTCTACACTGCAGAGAATGTAAGTGTGTAGTAAAAAAGGCACCTTTCTGTGAGAGAATTGGCTATGGTTGACCTGGATCGTCTTTTACCTGACCGAGTTTTGTGCCATGTGAGTTATATTTTGACTAAGTGCACACTCAAATAAAACCGGAAGTGTAAATAGCGCCCTGTTCCCGATAATATTTACAAAATATGCCATAATAATCAGATTCACTCTGACGCTTGATGTTGTAATCAATGCAAATCGAGAGGAGGCGTCGTGGTTGGAATGTGTCGGCCTATTTTGGGAAGAGAGATCTGGGTAACGCATTGTTGTACTGTAGGTAGGGTTATCCGATTATGATAAGGTCACGTTAGAACTTTCAAACATCATCAACAGACCTTCATTATTGGCTACAGACCTTCAATGCGAGCTATATTTAGGATGACACTTTACAAAAATAGATTAGAGTTTCTAAATAAGCATATCCCGGGAACCTGTTGACCCTAATGATGGGCGTCATTGGCGTTTTGATAAAAGTTGAGACGGAAACGGAGGTCTAATTCATTGTCTCTCACAGCAAAATGATTTTGTGTATTAGAAAGAAGGTTATAGCAGAATACTGTCAGTTCTATTGCTGAAGTTAAAGTCAGTGTAACTTCGGATCTACACCCGAGTCGGGTTGTTATTCTGGGTTGACGTATAAACAGTAACACGCAGGCATTGCCACGCTCCGTGTCGTAACCGGCGACATATTAAGGGGTAAATGTGCCGTTTCACACATTCTCTATGTTAAACATGCCTAAACATTACAATAACCATGCAGTTTATTCAAATAAATGTCGATTACCAAATGCACAGGCATATTCTGGTGAATAATCTCCCTTTTAAAGACCACATCAAACGGTCGTAAGGAGCGTTCTGACGCCTACGGACCATGCTAATTTGCATATTGGCAAAGTCCATCGGGCCGATCGACAGACACAGAATTTGGCACGCTTATTAACCCGTATTTCATAAAACTATTTACATTAAATACAGTAAAAGTTTTGATGTCGACGAAATTGCCTTCAGTAAAAACCGGAAGTACTTCTTCTCAATGTAAAGTGTTTGTTATATATGGTAAACAACACTCAGGAAAGTTTGTTGATACCCGAAACAAAACAACAGATATATTTTGAACTCTGTTTTGATCGGGAATGACTTTGTAACATGTATCCCATGTTTTACTCAGTAACGCAATAGATACCCGTGTCATATAACATGGTAAGCAATTGCATGCAATGTATGTTTTCTGCAAAGCATCATATAAAAATCTGACCGAATATTTTTAGGTTCAATGTTTTTCCCAATATCATTGATTTCCCATTTCAACAAATTTTATTGTATCAATACAAAATGATCGGATATCAGTCTTTGATGGCAAGGCAGTCGATATGCAACGTGTACATTTTGTATTAGAAACAGTAAATGACTAATAAATTGTATCGTTTCATATAGTATGGTGTAAGTGTGTGTGTGTGTGTGGAGGGGGGAGGGGTGTGGATATATACATTGATAAAATAGTTATTAAATGCTTGTTTCCAGTAACTTTGTTACCGGTTGTACAGACACGTATACCCTCGTTAATGTGTGAGCTCCATATGTCTCTGTGTGTGAGGTATACACGGATACATATTAAAATTAAATTCTGGTCATACAATACATGACATGCGCTTGACCTGCGTCTGGTGAAATGTATTCTGTGTCGTCTGGCAGAGAAATAGAAATAATTTATTACAGATATGAAAATAAATAGCTTCATTATCTGTATCCGTTTTTAACTCTTACCCGTCAGCAGTTTCTGGAGCCTGCTGGCTGTGTGAATGGTTAGGTATTAAATGACTTGTACACATGGCATCATTTAGTGTAAGCGGTGTCTTATACGGATCATACGGCGGGTACATCTCTGTACTTAGTGTCAGTTCTTACATCGGGTACATTGACGTAACTCACATTAAAGTCTCGCGCAGGGGACGCTCCCCCAGCAGACAAACCTGACAGAGAACACCACCGGGGAACATTGTCTACACCCAGTGATAAAATCGTGACAGGTTTTAGAATTTATGAAGTACAACTCAGACAGACAAAAGTTACTCACCGTTGTATTTTACATGATGTATTTATTATTCTCTGCAAAAAAAAAATCTTCATAAATTGTATGATATTGGAGAGAGACATGCTATGCTGATAAGATCGGGATAGAAATTGCCTTCTGTCTATTGACAAAACTTTTTAGCCTGTTTAAATAAACGTTTGTACAGAATGTAGGTCTTGGTGACAACGGCTGAATGGTGTTGTATATTAAATAATGACCATTCTACTCCCCTTACATCCTCATTGGCTGAATCGTGTTCGTGTGAAAGTTGATAAATGGGATATTAACTCGATGTTACTAATTTTAGAAAACTGCAAGTTATGAATTCTTTGTATTCACCTCATTTAAGGTTCGTACTTGTTAAAAACTTTTTTTTCTATTCTGAATGGGGGGACAATCCAACAGATGATGATAGGAAATGTTGTGAATGCTTTGTTCTCATCTGACGTATACTCACGTGTGTACTTTAAGCTTTGATAATCAATATAAAACACAAAAGTACAAAACAAAATAGTAAATAAACATCTAAGTTAATTCAGGAACATTTTGTCTTTACAATCGTCTTTGAAGTGATTTAGAATCGACTATAAATTTAGAAACGTGACGAGTGAATGGCCGGACTACGGTCCGCCTGTGCTGCGACTATCGTCCACACAGACAAAACATACCAGATACGTTACACCTTTGAAGAAGGGGCGAATGCTTCCAGACCTAGAACCAGCTAATTGGGACATAGTTTATTATAACGACAACATTTAGAATTCAATCAATGTACAATGTGTCTGATTAGCTGGCTAATATCTGTACGTGTTAGCTGATAGCTGTATCTACAGGCAGGCCAGTAAGATCACAGGCCCCTTTCTGTTCCCGGGTGAGATAAGGTGTGTGGTGATTGATTCCGTCAACAAATGTTAATCAGATCATTGGTCATTCTAAGCCATGCGATGACCCCGCTAATAAACACTGTCAACGAGCCAAGCCTCGGACCACGTCCTAAATACGACGGTGGGTCAGTGTGTCGCGACCATATCTCCTCGCGGTCACTCGACCGTGGGTACGTACCTATTTACGGTACCGCTTATACATTTACCGAGTTAAAGTACATACTGAATAATCTTAACTGATATATAAGAATTATAATGAGAAGATACAGTAGTGTTCCTGTGTACTTTTGGCTTCGTGATACAAGTACAAACAACAAACAGGCCAAAATAATAAAAAAAAGACACGGAAATTCGGTAGGTAGAAAATAAAAGATTTATAAGCTTGTTTTAATTCCGGTGTTGCAGAAATGTACGCACACAGAATGAAAATAATCTTTAAACTCCAATAAGAGAAACTGGCTTTAACACAAAACAGTATTTCAAACTCAAAAGTGACAAACTAAAAAAGAAAAGATAGGACTAAATAAATTAACATGAAGAGTTTTGATCAAACACAAGTTAATCTAGGTCAAATTTAAGTAATGGTATGTCCTCAAATAGAGAACCGGGATAAAGAAACAACAACGCGCACCGATGAGTATTATCAGGAGCATCGACACTTCCTCATACAAAAACAATCTGTTACTTTTCATAACAAAATCATGATGACGACATTTTAAATTGCCAATAGTCTTCAAGCTTTATCTCCGGAAATCCTGTTTGGTACGTTTGTCCAGCAGTAGTTGATATTTGTAACAAAAATGTTATATTCCGCACACGCCCTTAAATACCTATTAAACATAGCATGTTGAGAAATTATGAATGTTACTATCAAGGAATGGAAAGTTCACGAACCGGAAGTCACTGTTTACACTCAAGTTTTGTAGAGACCGTATATCGGCAACGTAAGAGAGCTTGTATTTATCCTGGACATTTGGTTGTGTACGGCACATTTCAACTACAAGGAAAGGTCGATTGCTGTCAACATATGTCCACATTCACAAACGGATATGCAATTCGAATTTCCTTTTATCATTTTTATACCGGAACGGTATTTTCTCTAAAACGAACAAAAAATACATCCAAGATAGTGCGGATGGATTTCAAGATTTAAATGCCGAAGACGTTCGGGAAAATTGATCTCTTTTCAACTCTTAGACTGCAAAGGTGCTTGAACCTATATGACCTCCACATCAAAGTCATGTTCTGACTTAGCAACACTACCAATTGAGACGTGTTTTAGTGAAATGTGAGAAATGGCGATGGTTGTTTGCTAGAAACATGGATAACAATTAGAATGATATCTGTTGCGCTATTGTCTATGTATTTCGTGATTTCTACGTCAAAAAATTATTTTTGTTAAAGAACAGCTTTGCGAAACCATATGGAAAATACCTCAACGATGTATACAAGACTTTTACTCACAAATATTTTGGTAAAACTGACTCGACAAAATTACTTGATTGACATAAGTATACACATTTACGATAAACTGGTGAAAGCAAGCATGCTTGTATTCAATGGGTTTTTTTTCTTTGTAGATAATTTTACATATTTAAAATTAAGTTGTATACTGGCTATTTCAAATGTATACAGTATTCTTTATATTGGGGCACTTTCGGTGATATGCTTGTTTATGACATAAAAGTTTGCGAACATTATATTTTAATTTAATAATTTCATAAAGATTGGATTTATACATCTCATTGGGTTTTCATGGAGGTCCCTACTTGAGATAACCTAATACATTACTTTTAGTGTGTTATTCAACCCTCACGTTCACTAATATTGGATTAGAAATGAGTAATCCTTTTGAATTCGAACAAATAAATATAGGTAATAAGATCAAACCACCCGTTAGAATACATATAGATTTCAACTTCACAGGGGGGTGTGTATATCAGGAAGATATGGTGTTACGTTTTACACCACTCGTATAAAGCTTGCCTGAACAATGTTGTTTTGTCCGACACGCTGTTCACCCAAATGGAACATTGCTATATAAGCTAAAAGTCTGCATTTATTAAGGATTACACATCCCAGCAAAATTTAGCATGTAACTTAACTCATAAATCGCCGGACGGAGATCGCAATCTTTCTCCAACAAACGATACGTAATACCGAATTATTTGAAATTCAATTCCCGGTTCGTATTTCAGTGAACATCGCGTTTGGGCTATATGGGACGATCTAAACTTCAAACCGAGTGTCTTACGATTAAACACCGTTTGACTGAGGTAATGGCGGTGGTTGTCATCGTAACATTATAGGGTAGGCCTCAGCCACATTACATTCTCTTTAATTAGTGTTATTTAAATGCGGGGCGGTCGTACAGAGGGGGACTATTGCGATTTAATGAAATATTTCAAATATTGCTGCAATTTAATCCTAAAATTAGAACATTTTTTGTCGATCACAGCAGTGGTCAAAATGTCGTTGACCTTTGAAATGTTAATCGGTCTTTTGATGATTTGGACATAGGTTCGTGGTACGGGAAATCCAACACCCGGATATTACCGGTGTATATGGTAAAACAATCCTCAAATTCTCATCGATAGAGTGATAAATAGGCTCATCACCGTTAATGTCTGGTGATCACAGGGCAGTTGTTTAAAGATCTCGCCGCCGCCTTTATAAAATGTCGAACTAGATCGCGCTGAAATACTAATACTCGGCATTCTTCGGTTATAACTGTGTTGATGCGGATAACATGAGAGTATCATTTGTAAAACACACAAGCAATAAAACGATCAAGTAGAAACAAATTATGTCGAGTCACCAGGCATTCTTTATAAAATGCTATAAAACAAAGGAGCAAGCTCAACACACAATTTTTAGCTCAAATATTCAGATTAACGTGTTAGGTAAAAAAGCAAAATTCTTTTGACCGTTTTAGTCGACAAACTTAGGCTAGCAGGTGTCTGTAATTATGTAACAATAGTCGTGGTCTATATATCGCTTTCCTTAACGTGCTCAGGATGAGATGGTAGGATTTTGATGGTATTCTTTGTGAATGAAACAAAATACAGATAATAAAAACGCCTTTTATTGTTACTCTTTTACTGCTGTGAGTTATGGTCTGTTCGTTTTTCACTTTTCCGTATACAATTTCTACATCGGTTAAAAAAACCCAACAATTTCACATCTTCGTTACTTTTTCGCTAAATACTGCGGTAATGTAAGTATCGAAAAAAGATACTTTTATTTCATGATACTTCGTCGATCTTCTAATGAGTGACATATATGTACCTTTATAATAAGTAAGATATATCCAATCCCATGACTCCATAACTTCATTGCAAAATACTCATATGCTGTTAGATATAAACGTTTGTATTCATACATACTGATGTAGTGGCGTTCATGACCCGATAAATGTAGAAATGTTCATGATTTGGTATTTATTTACATTGTATAGACGTTCATGATTGTGTATATACAATGTAGGGACGTTCATGAACCAATATATATACAATGTAGGAATGTGCATGATTTGGTAATTATTTACAATGTATAGACGTTCATGATTGTGTATATACAATGTATAGACGTTCATGATTCTGTATATACAATGTCTAGACGTTCATGATACGGTATATACAATATGGGGATGCTCATGATTTGGTATATAAATACAATAAACGAGTGCTGATTGATAACTTGGGAGCCTTGTATTGAAGATGTTAAGCAGTGGTGTCATATACGTACTAAACGCAAGTTATGTTAACAAAATTGACTATATCACTGAAAGAGCAGTGATTCAATATTTGCATAAGAAAGGTCTAACGCCCAAGGAGATCCAGACTGATGTGGTAGCAACACTAGGGAATGTTGCCCTAAGTCAGGTGCTACAGTGAGAAATTGGATGGCGGAATTTAAGCATAGTAAGCAGAGCCTTGGGGATGACGCCCCTCCTTGAAGGCCTGTCACTGTTGCAACCCCCGACATATTCAATCACGTCCATGCTATTTAAAACGTTATTCCATACTTACGGAGATTTTGCAATGAGAAAGCTCTCAGTCCGTTAGGTACCAAGACTTCGGATAGTTGATCAGGCGGACTTTGTCGCGTGTTAAACTGAACCTTTTAGAGGCAGATCCTGCTAACTTTCTGTAGAGGTTTGTGATTAAGGGTAAAACCTGAGTCCATCATTTAACCACAAAGGTCTGACAACAGTCTAAACAATGGAAACATCCTGGTTCACCCCCGCCAAAGAAGGCAAAAACGGTTCCATCAGCTGGAAAGGTTATGACCTCGGTTTTTCTGGGATGCTCATGCCATTCTGATGGAAGACTATCTGCTAACAATCGATGGCACATATTATGCGTAACTACCTAGTTAGTTAAGAGAAAATATTAAACGCATGCCCTCGGAAAACTCAGCAAAGGTATGTTGTTCCACCAGGACAATGCCCCCGTTCACAAGACTGTCATTGCCATGGCTGCCATAAACTATTGTGGCTTTGAATTGATTGGGAATCTTACTTATTCGCCTGACTTGCTCCATCACACTTTTATCTATCCATAAAATTGAAAAAAAAATGTCATTTTCGATACCGCTTTTTGTCAGACGATGATTTGGAGGACTTTGTAAACGGCCAAGAAGGGACTTCTTCAAAGGTGGCATTGGGGCCCTTACGTTGATGGCAAAAGTGTATAGATACTGATTCAGAAGTAGGTTTGCGTTAGAAAATAATGCAACATGTCTCCCAAAAGTCAAACCCTTCAATATGAGGCTCACAAGTTATCAATCATTCCTGGTATACGTACAATGTAGACACTTTCATGATATGTCATACACAATGTAGGGACGTTCACGATCTGTTATATACTACATGTATATAGGAGTGTTCAGGACTAGGTATATACAATGTAGGAACGTTCAAGACTAGGAACAGTATAAGTACCTACTACTTTAGCATTGTCAGTGTGCAATATTCGTCCAGAGGTGTCTTCGTGGAAGATATCGGTCTCAGGAGGCCAAAGATCTGAGGACACTGCAATAAATTAAGGAGTATATACTGTTATATTTTAATATCTGCCCTTGTTGAATTTTCATTTTGTTATTGCATGTTGTCGACGAGATGGACATTTTGGTTTATTTTGTTATTTGAATTTGACGCTGTGATCCATTAAGTCCTTTTGTGTTGACGCCGTGGTATATCTGATGCTTTGGTATATTTTGTCCTTTCGTTTTGACGTCGTGTTATAATTTTATCCTTTCGTATTGACGTCGTGTTGGATTTTGTACTTTTGTTTTGACGCCGTGGTATATTTTGTACTTTTGTTTTGACGCCGTGGTGTATGTTTGTCTGTGTGTTGTTTTGTCCGTATGAAGTTGCTGTGGTATATGTATATATATTTTAAACTTTATTTATTTTACAACAATTATGAAACAAGTTATACAACTTATATTAATAACTCTTTTTGGCCCGGATGTTAGCGCGCGAGGGGTCTTACTGTGGGTGGAAACCAGAGTACTCGTAGAAAACCCACGTGGTCGGACAGGTGACCCCATACCTTTTCACGTCCGGTCGGAGAAACGAACCCCGTCCGCCTTAGTGAAATGCAAGTGCGCTATATCCACTGCACCAACCGACCACCCTGCACCACCCGACCACCCTGCACCACCCGACCACCCTGCACCACCCGACCACCCTGGCAGTCTGTGTCATTGTCTTGACCTTGTGATACAATATTCCGTCACAGCGAAAAGGCACGTACTTTGAGCTACATTTAGTCTGGCCAATGAAACGTGTCCCATTTTTATGTATTCTGTATGTGTTTCTGTTGAAATGTTTTCAGAAGCGTTTCAAAGGCAATATGAATGTCAACTGCATTAATAACAAGATAATAACCAGAACAAGGACTTAAAGCCCAGTCAATCAGTCATGCAATGCAGTTGGCATTCAAATTGAATATTATTAAGCAGGTTTATGGGTATGGCTCCTTCAGGTTTAGCCATATATATATACCAAACGTAAAAGTTAATGTGTAGAACGATGTTTTATTTCCGGACTAAAGAAATGTGTTTTCGAACAAGTTGGTTAACCTCACGGTTTCGCCAATTGTTGCTACCATGACGTCATGCTATTATTTCTCTGTTTGTGTCATTCGTCTTTATTGTATCTGACCTAGATTCTGGAGAAGAATGAATTAGTCCGGATGTGGGAAGTTCGTACCTGTGACCCGGTCCAACACTGGTACGGTTGTTAGGAGTACAAACACTGAATTCCACATCATCAGCATGATTTATAGCTAGGTAAACATATACAGATATATGTTTAAGTACCAATCGCCACATCATTTATAACAACAAGGAAAACATATATCACGTGTAATTCCTTTAATGTGTGGTTTAGGGGACAGTGCTGAACCTGTACGTGTAAAACCCCGTCACCATTGGACACCGCGTCTGGTTGATGTGGTATTCGTGTCGGTAGTTTGGCTGTAAGTCTGTATATAATTACCAAAGATTGCCTTCATTTCCATCATCGCATTACAAATTAATTAATATTACATTTTTGGTGTACGTAACCTTTGGTCAGAGGCTACTATATAATGACAACGGAGGTTCAAAGGTTAATGTCCTCCAATGACAAAGCGTGTTATATTGACGCGACCCGGTCCTCCAATGACAGCGGGTGTACTGTTTATGTGTGACCCGCTGTCATCCATCATAACTTCTTAAACAAATGTTTTATCTTTACCCGGCTAATGGTGATGTATTTTGTCACGCCGCATCAACATTTTTCTTCATTCATGACCAACTTTTACGCAAAATTAAGCTTCGAATAATTAATTGAGATCATTATGTAAAAAATCGTGTTAAATGGGTTGTAAAGCAGGCTATCGCATTGTACCATCGTCTAATTAAATATGTCAGATGTGCCCCGCTGCACTGGGTATCGATCAAGTCCCAAACAATGTAGCCCCTGCACTTACCCCGAGTAGTGGGTTTATCATAGCAATACATAAAGGCTAAACAATGACGTATTAGCTGTTTTCATGTTGTCTTATTACAGAGTAATGTATATTTAAGATTCACGCTGATATCACAGAACGATACAGAATATTCATGACACCTAGTGTCCTAGTGTTTACAAATTCTCATTAATCATTGGGTTCACTACTAGACCTCACGCGTACAAATTACATGTATCATATATTCCTCGACATACCTTTATTAAACAGGATGTTAAAAGACAACAGACTTAATGTGTGAATTTATTGCATTTTATATTCCCTGGATAGTAGTCAAATGAATATTTTATTTATTATATTTTTCTTAATGTTCCCCTCTGTCTTCCCCTCGTCCCTCCCAACTACGCTCGCATAAAAAACAGAGACTACCAAAGCGTCAAGAAAACCATAATACGAACTCAAAATGGAAGGCAAAATAGGAACAAATGAAAGATTTACATGGGGACCCTCGTAAAAGTACAAGAGAATTATACCAGGTGTTCCGGAAGAGTAAGCGTCTTCTTCTTCATCGACGACACCCTTCATGTAAATCTTGGTCACATCCAAGTTAGCATCAATCCTCAAAGTGAGAACCGAGTCATCATAAAAAGCGTATTGCCAATAGTGTATCTCAGAGTCTCTAGTACACGAACAAATTGAGACCAAATCAAGAAGAAGAGAAAGGCTGAAAAGACGCATTGTTTTTATTTTCAAAATTCAGAAACAAAAAAATCAAACTGAAAAATAAGAATGTGTATTTCATGTGCCAAACAATGAAATGTTTGCCACTCTGTAAGACAAAGAATCCAGTTTTCTATCCAGATACGACTTCCTCCATTACTGCACCTGTATATTACGTAGGGGTAGTGTTCCATTAATGGGAATCTCATTCTTACCTGAGCGTTTATCGTAGGTACACATCGAGAGAATACACACTTGTACCCGGGTCAACAAGAAGACGCTCGTTTGTCGACTTCTGTGAATGAGGTAACCCTATCACAGATAATATCCCTTACATTGAAACCTGTAACCCGAACACAGATAAATATAAGGGGCCATTACCTAGATCTGCTGATCCAGCACCACGGGTACCTTGACCGTGATAATACACAGACAAAACATCCACAAGACCTGCTATCATCTCAGACGATCAGTAACTTTATGGGTTCTCATTCATAATTCTGGAATACAAGTGTAAATGTAGGACCATCTGATATAAGGTTTGAATCTGTCCGTGACTCATCGTCTTAATTACCACCTAAGTACTTTAAACTTTAGAACGTACCAAACAGCAACTACCGCCGTTAACTTGATATGTGGATTCTACATGAATTACACCAGGGATTGTCAAAGAATACGTCTCATTAACACTCTCTGTCTATATACAGTTCTACCCGAATGTAAGCGCGATACTCGCTTCTAAACCTACAACCATGTTGTCCCGTGATCCTTTGCGACCCCGCAATCGGCAATGTCGTCGCGAGAGCGTTGGTGTGAGCAGATCCAGCGTTTCCTCGTGGTTGTTGCCGGTGCAGCTGCACGCTTACATCACACGGACTATTTACAGATAATCGACTGACATGAACTGTTACATTGTTTATACTTTGTGAACAAATTACTGGTAATGTTGCAGTTACGTCATAATGAAGACAAGATCTCGAGGATATTACAAGCCATGTTTCACATGAATGTTTGTAATGCCAGCAGCTATCTATGGAATGACGTCTTGTTTATTGATGCACATTACTTGTACCATTAATTTTATATAAAGAGAATCAAAAGTTGATAAGAATGTCCGCACCGCCAAAACTCATACAAAGGCAGTCTGGGCATAACCGCTTTCGTTATAAGCCCCCGTGTAAACTCAACCAGAAGAAACTTTGAAGCTTCTCCTGTTTTGAATAAAGTCGTACTATCGTAGAAAACAATCACTTGGGTGAGGTAAGGCTATTCCAACAACAGCCTTTACACACTATATTAATGCAAACAATATGAAGTTTCTTAATTTGAAACCACTAATTACTATTAAAAAAAATCAGAGAATACCAAAGCGTCAACATAACCATAATCCGAACTCAAAATCTATTAAACTAGGGGCAAAATAGGAACAACGGAAAGATTTACATGGAGACTCTCGTAAAAGCACAAGAGAATAAGACCAGGTGTCCCGGAAGAGTAAGCGTCTTCTGCTTCATCGACGACACCCGCATCATGTTAAATAAATATGATATATTGTTTTTAATTTGAAAAGGGCGAAGCATTAAAAGGGTGCAGCCCTATCTACTCTCTGTTAATTCAGGTTTATAGATTCACTGATTTAGAGTGAGATACTAAAACCGTTATACAAAGACGGAAAGTCAATGAGTAACAACAAAAGAAATTAAATTATAAAAAGATTTTATAACCGACATAACGATCAGGAGAGACCAGGGCAAGTAAAAAACTGTCCAGAATTTTTTATCTTGAAATGTCGACATTTCGACAGGCACACAAAGTCACCAAAAGTTTAACGTAACATGCAATTAATGATGAATGTCAAGGATACGCAGTTCAGAGAAAAAGTCACTCATGAATCAGAATTGCATGAACTCACTCACACTTATGTACTGGTAATTTATTCTGTTGCAAAGAATCATTTGCTGGAATGCATTTCTGCATATAAAAATCGGTACAGTTATAAAAGTACAATTGCTTAGAATCAGTCCATAAAATTTGTTAATGAAATAAACAACTCTTATAATGGATTTAAGTTCCTCTATCTTCATATTGCGCACTCACTGCGGCTTCAGATGTAGGTCAATATTAACGATTTTACAAGTCATTTCGATATTGCGTGTCGTTATATAATACCGGGTATTAGCTGATGTCAAGCCATAGTGTACAGTGAAGAATGGAGAATGCAACATGTGTTGGCAATTTTGGCGTCAATTCATATATTTTAAAAGTACATGCAGAGTTCTTTCGAATATCTGCACTAGATACGGCAGTAGGTATGAACCCAAGTCTGTTATGATATCAATTGGCTCTACACATATTCCTGATTAATGTGATTTTCTTTTCGATGTTTTGGTTATGACCTGCGTTTGTATGTTAGTGCAGACAAATTATGTTAATGTACTCGTAGTAAATCACCATACATAGCTATTTGACGTTTATGATGTGCTACATACATATAGACGGACATGTACTTGAGTAATTCTTTGATATGTCTTTACGCTACGTTACAACGGCATTGTTTTAGGTGAGGTCGCGGCCTTTGGGTGTCCGGTGATAAGTACCAGTCGCCCTGAAGTAGTCAGTGGGGTAATTCCGTCTGTATAACTCGCCCCCAGGTGTGTCCCTCCCAGGTGTAAAACGTCAGGTGGAGGTAAACAGCAGGCAATGTGTTAATTGAGCACTGAGAATGACACAGAGGGACAGAGAGAGCAAGGGTCGTCTCGCGTCACCGGTTGCTATGCATAGTCTGACCAATCAAAGACATGGAGACAAAAGGCTAAGTCTATCCGCGCACTTTACATGTAAAATCTGACAAGAGTGTATCCAGTAGCTAATGACGTATTCAGTGTAACTTACAAGCCTCAATACAGAGAAGATAACATTAGAAATAAACTCACAGGAACAAACGACAGACTAAGTTTGATTTCTTTACCCCTAGCGTTGATTTCGTGCGATGTGTGTATTAAATTAAGCGTTTTGGTCAGATTACAATCAGTTGTTAAGTCTTGTATGGTATTATGTAATTGGATACGGCATTAGAACGAGAGAACATAGAAAGATATGGCTCGTATTTTACCACGAACACCCTATATATAGCACTGACAGTATACAGTTCTCTCCACGTGGGTCAGCTGACGTCTAACATAGACCCATAGCTCCTGTCAACTCGCGGAACACCATTCTTATACTGCCCGTGACGTCATAGTTAGCTATGAGCTTTCACGACCGCCATCTTTTTATGATGGCGTGTTTAATATCATAACGAATCTGTGTTGTTGAGGTAGTATGATTACATAATCGAGTCTCTAAGACGATCGGCAGCCCAAGGAACGTGCTGTATAAGAGATCTAAACTAAATCATGCCACTCGTTCCTTTTGTTTTTATCTCTGGCGTGGTAAATTGGCCACAAGCTATCAACACTTTCTGCTATTGCCAATAATTTATAATTAAGAACCCATGCACTTGTCATGCATTTGCGCATCGGCGTTGAAAGGTTGTGAATGCGAGGTGTTCAGCTGATGTAGCAATGGCGACGATATGCCATTTATCTCGCTTAACACCTTCATCAAAAATTGTAATCAAATAATTCTGACTGCATTGCTATGACATTGCTCAAACTTATATGGATAATGGAGCAAAACAAAATTTGTCCAACAAATCAACATGCAGAACGTAGCGCTGGTGAATACAGGGGTTTAGTCCGAAGGGATCTGACTCTCTTGATCCGCTAAATATTGGGACAGCTAGCGGCTCGTAGACTTATAATAAATATGCGAATTTTTAGCGACCCATCCACAGGTCGCTGATTAAGCAGTGTTTTATCATATTCATCATTCTTACACATGCAAATAAGGTATCAATGGAAAGAACTTTACCTACATATTTAATCAAGTCACAGAAGATCGTTAACTGTGGGCGCCACCCATTTCTAAAAAGTAACCAGATTCCAGATTACAGACATCTTTTTGAAAATGGCCGCGCGTCGCGAGATTCCGCGAGAGTTTCTTTCAGAACTATCTATTTTGGATCACGTGAGTCATCATGTAAATCTTTCCTTTGTTCCTATTTTGCCTCTAGTTTAATCGATTTTGAGTTTGTTCGGATTATGGTATTGTTGACACTTTGGTATTCTCTGATTTTTTTTTCCAAACAGATGTCTGGAATCTTGAATTGATGGCGACAGTTATTAGCGGATAAGAGAGTCAGGACCCTTCGGAAAAACTGTGGCTAAGTTATTAATAAGTATTGATATAATATTATATATAGCAGAGATTTATGCTGAAATACCACTGCATTTGTAACAACAGTAAGTAGTGTATGTCTACGATCATACTACATGTGATGGATTATCTACAATTACGTATGACTGATGTTATAAACAAGGTATATAATATTATATTATTACCACCAATACAACATATCTGGAATTGGCCGGTTTTTTGTGTCTCCGTATCTTGGTTCTATGCTTTGGTTGAATTGTTTTTGTTTTCATACGAGGTTAATTTTTTCAAAGGGCTGATCAGGACGGGTAACAAAAACCTTGCCAAATCTTTCAATTTCACTTTCAAGTATATCGACGATGTGTTGTTTATTAACAACCAGAGGTTTGCTGACCTAGTCGATCGTATATATACCCTTCTGAACTTAAGTTAGGATACAACAGACTCTCCAACATCAGCTTCTTTCCTCGATCTTTACTTAAACTATGACCGAAACGGGCAGCTTAATACTTTAAGCTTTATAATAAACGTGATTTTCCGATCGAGAACGTTCCCTTTCTTGATAATAACATCCCTGCTTCTGCATCTTATGGTGTTTACCTGTCGCAGTTGATTCGTTATTCTAGGGCTTGCTCTGAATATCGAGATTTTCTTGATAGATGTCGGCTGCTGACGAACAAACTTACGACACAGGGATTCGAGAGATGCAGGATGAAGGAGACTGTGGGCAAGTTTTATGGTCACCATTTTGGGTCTCATTGAGAAATAATTTGTATCTTTGTGTGATATGAAGATGGACGTTTTTGAGGATGCTCATTAGTGTGCTTACTTGTTGTGATTGACAATGATTACTCAGTTCCCCTTTTGAGGACTTGATGTTTACTTAGATGTGACCAAGATTTACATGGCGGGTGTCGTCGATGAAGTAGAAGATGCTTACTCTTCCGGAACACTTATTATCTTGTAATTTTACGTAAATATTTCCTTTGTTCATATTTTGCCTCTAGTTTAATCGATTGGGAGTTCCGATTATGGTTTTATTGACGTTTTGGTATTCTCTGGTTGTTTTTGTTGACTTTCTGTCTCCGGAAATAAAATGAAAAGTAAAAGAGCAAGCGGTTTCGATTCATCTATGACAGAAAATTCTCTCGAATCGCCTGCACAATACAATGGGGTACCCAGAGGGAATAAGCGGGGCGTGTTTAGGTTCGGGTGGATCCACTTATCCCTGCTCCCGTCACACCCAGTTATAATCAATTTAAATCCGATTATTATCAGTCTAACGTAATGTGTCATTGGTGTTTGTAAGATCGTTCAAAAACCCAACACGTTTTAGCAATAGCCTCGCTTTGATGTCAACCGATCTCTCAACAATCAAGCAAAAAATAGCCAATCATAAATAGTGTAACAAAAGCTGAAGGAGATAAGATTAATATCTGTCCGAGACTTCGGTACCGGTGTCATGGAAGATAAGATACCCTAAAGGGCAGTGTCTAAACATACTGTAATTGAACAGATTTTTTACCATGAAACATCTTGATAGTTTATCTAAATGACAAATAAATAATGATTACTGTATAATTGGGTTTGCATTTTCTTTTTCTGGCCATTATGGTTTTTTTTTGAGAGCCACACACAAAGAGTACAGTGAACGATAAGTGACGAAACAGTAAAAGTAACGAGAGCTGGGACTGCGTCCCTGGTAACAGTTGGGTAGAGTGACGGAGGCTACAGGTGCCGATGTGTGTATTACTACGCCAGCTCCTAGACAATGGCCGACTTGTCCTCACCATTACATGTCCCATTCATCCTGAAATGGTCCCTAATATACCTTTCAAATAAAATGATAATGAGCTGTTCTGTGAAAATATTATCTTTCACTCATCAAAAGGAGAATGTGGGCCAGTAACAGACTGCTAGGACTGGGGACGAGTTGTACTAGTGTCGTATAGAACCATGTAGGCTAACCATAGACATGTCAGTTCTCTGTGTGAAACTGACGGCCATTAGTGAGAAACGCTGGTAGTATCAGCATAATTACTGTCAACAAATTACACAGGTGTGTTGGCCACGTGTTTAAATATAGATCTTAGTTTTAATGTCTCATTAAAACTTCCTGGCTATTGGTACCATCGTTTGTAAATATCTGGTAGGAGATAGCTGTAATCTGAATAGAGACTAATGGCTCTGATAGCTACCCTCACAGATGGTACTACATGTTAACATATAATTACTTGTGATTGATTGATTGGCAACAACGCTAACACCTCCGTTAAATATCATAATCTTACACAATTAACCATCATATTATATATCATAAAAAGTTGGTTGCTCCGAATTAATTAAACGGTGCAGTGACCTTGACCTTTCATCTCTTAGATCCGGACTTCCGGTTTGAAATGGATGTTTGATGTAGAACATCCATTATGTGTGTTAGTGTTATCAATGACAGATCTCATCAGGTAGTAATATAGCTTTATCTGTACAAACTATCGCTTTATTAAACTGTTATTACACTATCAACATTGTGTGCTGTCGTACCAATTCCGAAACCATTTCTATCCCGCTTTCGTCTTGAAATGTATACTCAACCTTACTACTGAAGGCATTGTAGGAAATGAAACAATCGCTATTACCTCTATCAAGCGTATTAGATGAATGACATATCGTATAAATCTTTTAACTGCTTTAAATGATATTACAAAACGACTGAGAAGGTTGTGTATTTGAGGATATTTATGGAACAAGGGATTTGACAGTATCTTTGATACAAACACGATAATCAGAGATGAAAGCTAAGCTAATTAACTGCCTGAGTTAATTTGTAAAGCTGCGCATGTCCCGATCACACCCGACTAGATCTACCAGACAGGGGCACGATCACTGTTATACAATACTGTAAGTGACTTATTCAGATAACGTCTTGTTTCAGGTGAAAAAGTAAGGACTTTAACTCCAATCTGATTCATTTTACTTAAACACAGCGTGGATAGATAGCTGACGTAGATAATCAATTAACAGATCAGTAAAACATGATTGGTTAATATTGAACCTGACCATAGAATAAACCAGAGGAAGAAAAGTCCTACAAAAAATGAAACGTTTGTTAAAATCTTATCCAAAGATATGATCAAAGGGAAAAACTATACTGATGACGTCATCAGGGGACAAGATGAATAATCAACCCGGTCTAACACATTTATATTGGAACCAGTGCAGAGACATGATGAATAGTTCCAATGCAGGGACCAGATACATTCTCGCGCTTAGGCTCAGAACTCATTTGTCGTAAATGGCTTAAAATCGTGTCATGATCAAAACATCTTGAGTTAAATATCACAATCTGGTACGCAGCGCTTAGGTACAGTTTGTACAGGTTGTATCTCCAAACTTCTTCATGTCATCGACAAAATAAAGTGTCCCCGGGGTGAGTTTGGGCTGAGAATGGTTTCACGAATTCGTCCCCACACAAGATCAGACTCATGAGAATAGCTAGGGACTAGATAAATTGTTCCAAAACAGGAACCAGAAACATGGTTTCAAAGAGACCAAATAAATGGTTCAAATTCAGGGACCAGTTACGTTGTTCCAAAGGGTCCAGATAAATGGTTCAAATGCAGAGACCAGTTACATTGTTCCAAAGGGTCCAGATAAATGGTTACAGTACAAATATCATTACCAGAACTGTCCATCAAAAAGCGACTAAGTTAGCTAGTATTTTGTTCATTCTCAATATGCTCCCTATGGACTGCTGTTGTCATCAGAACTAGTTATGAATCAATGTTCGCAACCGTGTAGTTGCACCGGAACCGGAAATACCTTCGACTGTAGTTAAATCCCTGTAGATGCCGGGTATTCACAGGTGTTACAGACTAGTTCATCATCATGTATTGTAGTTTTCCTGTATTTGCATATCAATTCTAACGTCATGAGATGAACATCATTAAAAATACATTTTTCTTAGTTGAATAATGTATTATATTGAATTCGAATGTTGCAATATGATAAGAAAATTAAGGCAAGTGACAAGTGACAAAGAATATATTGAAAAGCCTCGAAAACAGGGTATTCCCATGGCCAATAGATCCCGGCCTCACTAACCACGGTGTGGGGCCAAATCTGTGTAATGATAATAGATGGGAGAATTATAAGGTAATTTGTAACCCGAATCGACCAATTACAAAAACGGAATCGTTAGGACCCTCCGTCCGTCAACTGGTTATTTTTGAGGATTGTAAGTAAAATGAGTCACGTTGTGACACTTAAAAAGGGGACAATACCATTATTTATACGAACATTTATCAGAATTATAGAAAGTGCATATCTGTGCACCAGGTGCCCGCGGTGATGTCACGTATCACTCAGGATGTGTGGTCTCGTGCAACGAGGTACGGGCTAGGAGGTGGTACACATTTTCCGCTAGAGGGCGCTGGATGCAAAGGTCAATACCGTTAATAACGATACAAAATTTTGACAAGTCAGGACAAATGAAATGAATTTACATAAAATAGAGCCAATCAATATGTAAGGACAATGTTAACGAACTAATTCTGCTAATTCCAAGGTACCGGCGTCACATACTTATATATATATCTATCAAGTTCTCAACAATAACTCTAATTGAATTCTCTGGAAGAGTACGTTGTATTGTCAGATATAACTACACAAGAGCGTCGTTATCATTGTCTATATACACGATATCAAACGATCGATGATTAAATACAGACGATATCCAATGATATATAATTGATTACAATGTTAATGCATTAAAGTGGCGCTTCCCAAGTGATCTACAGCTTTCAGACAGTATCTTGTCAACCAACAAGATAGATTTACAATTATCTGGCCATATTTGTTTATTATTACCCAATGATATTACCCGGGACGTTGTGACGCTGTAATTGTAGTTTTGGAGATTGCGCTGTTCCAATGTCGATGGGTGGCCGTTCTCCTTCTAGATTTACCCTGACATTTAAACATATTTTTACCAAACACTATATATATCTGCATCAACTATATGTTGATTAACACACATTGTATATACAATATAAGTATTGTGATATGATATGACAAACAATCCTTCAAAACATAAGCACTTGATCAGTACAAACTGATATTCTGGCTCTTTCATAACTTCTGAATAAAAGCGTGTTGTGACGTCACATACTGGGTGCCCTAATAAGCCATTAGAGTGGGAGTAAGTAATTTCTCGGGGGTGGCCTTTAAACGGTCACCAGCTCTCCCTCACTGACCAACGTGGCTCGAGACCAACGTGGGGCAGTCATCGGCATTGGCCGCAGGTCGGTGCTACTTCTTTAGGTTCTCTGGCTTTCCTCCACTATCAAAAACAAGTTCTTAAATGGTCATAGCTGTTAGTAGGACTGCATACTTGATATATTAAACCAGACTTTCTTGTAGTTCATTAGAACAGTGTTTACAAAACTAATAAGTTATTCTGTTTCTTTGAAAAGAATGCTGATTTGACGATTTCTGGAAGGATGTTTGAACTTCCTGTATCACCCCCTTGAGCAGTCAGTTTATCAGTATAATGGTACCATTGGTTGTATTAACATCATCCTTTATTTCAATGACGTTGTTCACATCGAATTGTTTAGTTACCATCTGTACTGTAAGTCACATGATGTTGCATGACACCAAGAAACAGCAATACGTACAGTCGACGTTTAGAGATAAAATGTTGGTTTAAGAATCAATTTTACATGTAAACCTGACAATATGCTGATATTTCAATATTTTATCTCGGTCAGTGGAGCAACGCAAAGTTCAGTGTAGGGTATCACAAGGTTCGAATGCGATAGAAATCGCTCTCTATAGACAAATGGCTCAACAATATTACTTCTGACCTCTATTATACTAATCATCAGATGTAGATTTAGATATATATTTTATTTAAGTTTATGGGTTACGCGAAGACGTGATTTATCGAGATCTCAGCGGAGTTCCGTGATCTTTTAACATTTAATCACTTGCGCAATTTACGATAAGGCTCTAACCTTATTACATCAAGAAACACGATATCCTTGAGCAGGGAAAATAGTGCACGCGTCGTTAGCTAATTGCTGTAAAATGCACATATCACAGTTTATATCATGTGGATAGTCAGGCAGTTGAATGGACAGGTAGCATGTTACAATCTCGCTACGCATGTTACACGTAGGTCTGCGCCGATAGGTTGACCTCTGCTAAAATAATCCGACTTGAAATGAATGAAAAAAATGGAATATCATTGAGAGAGATTTGACGAATGCATGTTAGCTGTATAGTATCTTTATCTTATCACAGAATCGTAGAGGATTTAATATTGTTCCTTTGAAACGTTATCACTGTGTAGCGTTTGTGACCGATGGAAACGTCGCTGTAGAGAAGATAGACAGATAAAACGACACATATCGTCAGACATTAAAATCGGTATATCACAGAACCATACCACACACTAACAGCGATTACAACCATACATGTCCATTTCGTTAATTAAATTTTCATTGTTCATCTTAACACAGAATGAGCACATCCCATTACAGAACATGCCTTGTTACACACAAATTGACTTCCACATAAATCTTGGCCACTGTTTCGTATTTTTTTCTTTAGTATGGATTCACATTCAAGCCGGCCCTATTTCGTACTTATTTTTACAGTGACAAAATTATAAGGCTTTTTATTTCTCTAAATTTTGTCACAATTTCGTTTGCGACACTTTCCATATTGAATGTCGCTACCATTTCGTACTTTTTGTTGCATGTTATATCATTATTGAACTTCTCTTTGTTTTGCACGTTCTTTCTTCATTGTTGCCATTATTTAGTACTTTTTTGTTGCAAAGACTGTTTCGTACTTTTTGTTGCAATTTCCACTTTTGGGCGTCACTTCGTCCATAACGTCACAGTTCATGCCCTGGTTTCATCAACGTTCCTTAACTTCAGGAAACTCCTTAACTTAAAAATCTCCATAGGAAAGCATTACAGAATTTAAGGAAAGTTCCTTTACTAAGGATTTCCCCCCTTAAATTCTGTAATGCTTTCCTATGGAGATTTTTAAGTTAAGGAGTTTCCTTAAGCTAAGGAACGTTGATGAAACCAGGGCCAGTACGTTTACTTCTTCGCGTGTTTTGGAAAGTTCACCTCAAAATGCAGTATATTTTTGGTATTTTGTACAAAACCCATGTTACATCTTTTCTGTCATCCTGAACATAGTCTGAATTCAAAATGAATACAGTCAAGCGATTGGACATTTGTTTGGCAGATCGAATGTAGGATGAACTACTGTACTTCAAAGCAAGGCTGAGCAGGACAATAAGTGAAGATAGCAAGGAATATGGAAAACGAAATAGGATACCGGTGTACCAACTAATGGTTGACAAGGGGCAAAATATGACCAACGATAGAGGTACATACATACTTGTTGAACCCTGAAAAGGTTCTACACTGAGAATAATACCAAAAGGTTTGAAAAGGGTCAATGTATAATGCTTTCAAATCCATGCAAATCATGTAGCGTAAAAAACAGCACTAACCGACGTAATTACAACGTAAGTAATAAGCCGCACTATTGTGGGAAAAAAACAAATCAGATGAAACATGTAAACATCCAAGGTTGAGGTGCGGAGACGCTGGTAGCAGTAGACGGTCTCTGTAGGTGATGTGTCTTTAACGGAACTGGACTGAGCCCATCGTCGGTGGCCAGATAGCTCAACTGGATGAACGTCCGTCTAGAGATTGGAAAATTCCGAGTTCGAACCCCGGCCTGGCTGTTACATATTCTCTTTCTCCTGTTACACAATAGGCGATATTGTCAACCATTGTTTCGTGCATTGGTAGTGCGCTTACAAAAGTTAGTTGGATATATTGGAATTTGTATAAAGTTGTGTCTTCGGGGTGAAAACAAAAGGAGTGAGGAATTTGGGCGATCGTTGGTGACCAGAAAACTTCATTGATGAACGGCCGTTGGAAGTTTAGAAAGTCCTTAGTTCGAACCCTGTCTGAAAACTGAATCACCGATTTCAATAAAAATAGTGTTTAAGTAGGGTCGTAATCATTCTCCTGGCTTGGTTGAGCAAGAGCAAGCGATAAAACGTTGTTTATTTAAGCCCCAGTCACACCGGACCTACGACCAGGTTACGACCTTGTTGCGACCGAAGAAAATCGGAATCGCAGGGAAATCGTAGCATGAGCGAACGACTAGTCGCAGTGGTCGTGGGTGATCGCACGCGCAAAATCAGTCGCAGCAAGGTCGATGGTCTTGTTCAAAACTTCTGACCTGCGATTCTAAATCGCAAGGGGTCGCACAACGGTCGTACCACCAGTCGCACATGAACGCAGGACCAATCGTGCATGATCGCGTGCCAAGTGATTGCAAATTGGTCGCCCTACTGGTCGTGCCACCAATCGTACGACCTCACAATTGGTCGTACGATCAGTCACGACTTGTCCCACGACCACTGCGACTAGTCGTGCGCTCATGCTACGATTTCCCTGCGATTCCGACTTTCTTTGCCACCACTGATCGTGCGAGCAATCGCAGGTTGCCACGACTGATCGTGCGAGCAATCGCAGGTTGCCACGACTGATCGTGCGACTGGTCACTGATCGCTCCACTCATCTCACGATTGCCTACGATTGCCTTCGATTGCCTACGATTAACCTTTCGATCAAACTTCTCCAATCGTAAGTCATAGCGCGACCAAGCGCACCACCAATCGTACGATGACCTACCACCAGTCGTAGGACCAATAGACATCGCAACAAACATTGCCGATCGGTCGTAACTCGGCCAAATCGCCCCCAATCGCACGATTCAGAAATCGTACGATCTGGTGTGACTATAGCATTACTTGTGAAGTTTCCTATTCTAAATCAAACATATCAGACGGGTATTCGACAAAGATTAAAAGTTTCAAAAGCTTTAAAATGTGGATTATATTCAGATGGTCACCACCTTCGTGTCCAACAGGAGCATAGTTACGAGTACATTGAGAACAAGATATTCTGAGGTTGTTGTGGGTGAAAAATAGCTTGCGCGCTATAAAGAATATGAATTCCAATGTGATATTAAGAAGTCTTAAATCACTAAACTACGATTGTAGTATCTATGTAAAGCGCTGTTGGTAGTAACGCTTAAAAGGTACGAAACTGTTATGACGCTTTTGAAATTCGTCGATTTAGGAGGACGGGGATGGGTCAAAACTAATTGGTTACATAGTTGAGGTAGTCCTCCCCGTTACTAAGGTAACGAAAATGTCGGTCACAGTGACTCCTTTTTGTATTTTAGAAAATGGAATAAAATCCTCTTTCGCTAGACTTGGCGTTGCTAGGTGTGTTAAAAAGAATGCCGGGACTTCTATGTAGATCAACTGACAAAGCTGGGAACGTTATGGCCATTTTACCGTATGTATGTTTTTTTGTATTAATGACGAAGTGTTTTGTACCGGGACACACTAAAAACAAGAATCATTATAGTGTAACAGTATATAGTGCGTGTAACGGTTGTGTCCCGGAGTGAGGCCCTGCGTGTCGCCGGTCGTTAGGCGCTCCCTGAGTATAGTTACGTTACATATTACGTAAGAGCTATACAGCATAAACATGCAGGTTCTTATTGTTAGTCGTGATTGTGAAGTAACGGTGCAGGATGTCAAGGTCCTTGGAATGGTTTCTTTTACAGTTCGGTTTACGTCTAAACACATTTGTCGAACTCGATCAACTTAGGTGAATGAATCATCGATTTTTTACGCGACTTTCGCGTGTATACACGGATATAATCGTGCACGTGATTTACCCGATTCATCACCTGTTTTGTGTCCCCGTCTGTCTGAAGCAGGAAGAGTTTCCCCCTCCCATCAGTCCCTCCACACACCGTGCTATAACATACAATATATCTAATCAATTATCTGTAGAGCGGACCACATCAGAGTAAGTAGCAGTGGCGTGTAACATTTCACAGCTGAGAGATTTTTATGATGAGAAACTGAGTAGATATGTTTTATTTTGTACTAGATGAATCATCCCCGTTGTAGTTGATACAGTATACAGTGATATATGGCAGTACATAGATGTAAAGTACACAATTAATTCGTGTTACACTCCGAGACCTTTACTAACGACCCAGCTACATATGATTGACACGTAGATAACCATATATATAGAAGCCAACAAAATATCGTACAATAACTAAATCAATGAATATCAGAGTCGTGTTTGTAGACTTATCAGATGTCGTTTGGATGTCTTGTCAGCGGTTAAATATCAAAATCGATATCTACGAGTTATGTCCCTTTATCACAAACGGGAACACTTACCACGTGCGATTGTCGCGTAGATGAACGAGAATTATTTTTATTATATATTTATTCACAATAATTACGAAACAAGTCATTCTAACAATACCAATCAATCTTGCAATCCCAGGTGTAAGCGCGCATGGTCTTCATTCGGTAGGAAACCTGGGTACCCAGAGAAAATCCACGTGGTCGAACAGTTACACGTAAAATACCTTATCGGGGAATCGAACATCGGACTCCTTGGTGAAAAACAATTCGTGTGCGCCAAGATCGCAAGCTGAACGCAGTCGTTTTCATATTGCATTTTATCAGCTCTAAGATTGACCTTCTTGACCAGATGTATACGTACTTCCGGTCGAATCAGTATGGATACCGTGAATGACGTCACTGCAGCGGTTAACCCTGTCGATATGGTATAATAAATGTCAGTTGTGTCTACAGCACGAGACACTATGGCTACAGTCACCGGGTACCAAAGGTCTCCCTGTCAGAAAGTTTATCACCGGACAAACTTACTCATCTCATGGATGGAAGTCCTTTAGTGTGGAGGATAAACAAAAAAGCCACAACGCCTGATCACAAGTACCTTGTTATCTCTTTATTAGCTGATAACGAGGCGTGATATTTGTGTTCAAAAGAACACTGTCTCTATATGGTATCTACAACAAAGTCGACAAGCGGATTACTAATCACCATAAGTGTTATGCCACCCTGACACTGATTTTCGTCCCCGTAATTCGTCGTGGCAAGGCGTGTCATTTTGGCGGTACGCAGTGAAACCGTGTTTGCGGACTATTCACGCACTGTATATGCATAAGTTACGCACGTCTACGCAAAAATACACTGCATACCCAATGTCACTACTTGTTCGCACACCGTACCGCATGACCCACACGACACACATAGTTCCCGCTGTTTCCGCATCGTAACGCATTGCCCGACGACTTCGCGCCGAGTTCGCGCATTAGCTAAGCATGGTTCCCGCAACATTGATGCGTGCCGAATTTTTGAACATTTCGGGGAGTGCGTGCCATGTTGTAGATAATCACTCTACGACATAGCACGCACCCCTACACCCTTCACACATTCTTCATGCTCGCTCCCGAAGATTTTATTCACTTGCTCGTGCGTGCACTTGCGGGGGCGAAAATCGTGCAAGTGCCAGGGTGGCATTACCCTGAGTAACATAAAGCGTAACAGAGCATTATAGATACGGGTTTTTTTTAAAGTCCCGTGGGCAGCAAGTGTCTAATTTGTTATGAACAATCTTTGTCTTGTTTCTCGATTGGAACTACTGTATGATGTGCTATTTGAATATCTAGTCACGGCGGCTTAACTGTCGTGGCGATGGGAAAGGTTCCCTGGTAATATCTGTGTCGACCACCGGTCCGACATTGAATCCCATGGTACCATTCCGGGGACACTGCCCCGTACAAATTAGTGTGAAGCTGCGCACGATACATGATGTACATTGTATATCCAATTTTCAAACAATCTTTAGCTATTAGCGTCTATTTGATAGCCAACCTATATGTTATTATTATGATTTAAATTTGAAACTTGATATGAATATATCGGTTTTAATCATCGCATAATACATTAATACAAGGGTTTCATTTTAATATCAGATTTACGACACGAATCAAAAATCGTGTTACATGACTTAGCCAAGTCGGATATCTTATCATAGTTAGCATTTAACAGTTGATGACGTCATAACTCTCCTCCTGAAATCATTATTGTTTTCTGCTACAACCATTCTTCAATTCCTTAGGATAAATAGCACCCCATTTTTGACATGTCAATTTCTGACTGGACGGTATACGTTGCATGTGACAATTACGTGATCTGAGTTGATACCAACATAATTGTCTGATGACCTAAACATTTACTACATAAGCTCGAAATTAGAATGAAATAACCGGTAAATTAGGTAATTATTATGCATGGGTATTCCGAGGACATGATTGTCATTTCTTTGCCACCATATAATGAAATGTCGCGAGAGACCAATTGTTCGGGTCGTCGCCTCCAGATTAAATGCGGATGGAAGCCAATTAGCTCGGCTGATAATGGCGGGAGTTTTAGACAGTTTAATGATGACGTAGTTGGACGGCGCCCGTTCTGTGACGTACGACAGATAAAAATAGACCCAGAGACGCCGTCACCACAGGCGAACATTTTATCACCAATGTTATCGTTAAACTTATCATTTCTTTGTTTGTTACATCAACATTTTATCAGTGTAGATCGTCGCTGTTCTATTGTAATCTAATCTGGTACAGACAATAGGTCTGTAACATTGTCAATAAATACACAGAGTTACTTACACGTTGACTCTGTGTCGGGCGGAATGTCGACTCGTCACACCCATCTCCCACGCTGTATCTAAGTGAATTCCTTGTGTTGTGATACTAAACTGATCTCTTGATGAAGTTTTCACAATTTTTCTTTTGTTGTTTTAACCTTATTATAAAAAGTAATCAAATTAATAGACCTTACCGAACTTTTGGCTCTTATAGTGTCATAGAAGATACATATCCTTAGTTTCAATTCATGGATGGGACTATTCCCCGCAAAGTTTTGTCAAACGAAATTTTGGTTGGCTTAACTTTATTGGAAGGGAAAGTGGTGTGAGGCTGGGTAAAGTGTTAGTCCTAATATATTCCTTCCAGTATTCCGATGCTTCTATTCAATATTTCTTTGACATTTTCTGTTATTACGGAATCTCGAATAACAGTTTCACAATATCAAAAAGTGTCAAATATACAATAATAGACGTGGAATAGAAGCACGGGAACACTCGAAGGAATGTATTATAGGACTAGGTAAAGGAAAGCTGGCTTTAGTGTTTAGTGAGGTTCAGATCAAGATTGTCACTGAATGAAGAAAAATGTGCAAAATTAGGGAAAGTAATATAGACCATCTACAGGTTTGATTTCGTATCTACTCTGTAGGAGCAAGTAAAATAACCAAGTTTTTATCTTATCCCGTCCTGTCTAGCACGTTTCCTGGTGCGTAATTACACCTCCAGTGCACGTGAATTTCGTGATACGTGTTACTCAAATATACTTATTCAAAGGAAAAATATGACACCAAAAAAATGAACAAGTTGCATTTTCAGATTATACACATGTATTTATATCTTGAAGTAATCTTATACAGTATGGGTTTAAACGCTAAATGTTTTCTGCGTTAGAAACTTTAACCCATACGCTACAGGTTCAGAGTAAATATGATGGGTAAAAAATGATATTTAATGTTGCTTATCATGTGGGTAATCTGCACCCCTCGCGCTATCTAGACCGCCAGCCTCTCCCGACAAACTCGACCCAAGTAGGACAATGCCAGTCTGGGAGAAGGTGACACGGTTGTGCAAAACCACGTGACTGCTAACACTTATTGCACATGCTGTCTGACTACAGATAGACTGCAACTGGCTTTAGATCAGTTTATAAATAACGCGGTAAACAGAAATCACTAAAGATTGATTAGATGTGGTCATTAGAACCAGTCACGGTGTATACGTCTCTGTTAGAACGGAAGTTTGTGGTTGTTTAAGTCACTTCGCCCTTTACGGTTAAGGTAGAACAGTGGGACGGACACGTGCACGAGTTATTAATTGACTTTTGATATTTGAAATGACCATGCCTATTTACTGGGTATTAACGATCTCAGTCGGTAGTATCTTGAAATCTGACAGGAAACACGTAACAGACACGTCTGACAGTGAACCAGGTGTGAAGGTAGCTCCACCTGGTGGTTGCCTGAGACACGGGGTGCCCGAGTTTTCTCCCCCTTATCATGGTCACTACCTTCTCTCGTAGATAAGGCGCCCTCTGGCGAGGAAAGTTCACATTAAGGCACGTGTTTATCCTTCGGGGTGATGTTCGGCAGACGATATGCCATAAAACAACAAATCCCATGACCCCACGAGAGAGCAACTCCCCCAGTGAGGTGTGCATTATTTAAACAATGACAAATTAGCTCAACAGATAAAACATATGTGACGTCATCCTGACGTTTACCAGTTTGACCACATGACAGTGATTTATGATTACAGTACCCTGATGGTGCGTGTAATCGACTATCGTGTTTGGGTTTGACCAACTTGAAGGTCATGACCTTTACCACATATATTCTTAAAAACGATTTCGTGCAATTCAGCAGACTTTGAAGTAGATTTTTCCAGGATAGGGGTAACAAGCTAAGGTTGGGTTACAACCAGCAAGATAAAAACACAAGTGACTGTTTCCATGCTAAGTAAAAACAAACCCATCGCGAAAGTTGTTTTCGTTGATTTCCACAGACCAATTTACCAATGACCTGTGTATAATACTTTCATGTGGAAAAGTTATCTCCCTTGTTTTTTGTTTGTTTTTTTTTTGTATTTTTCAAATTATTTCCTTAATTAATTAGCTAACGGATAATCTTACTAAAATTGCTCTTTCATTTTTGTCGAAAATATGGACTTTGGGAAAGTGTAGCTGATGAGTTAAACCCACTATACATGTCGTAACATTTAATTGGGCCCTGTAGAATCAGGGCATTTCTACTGTGTGTACTGTAAGGGATATATAGGAAGCTATGGCCATAAGGATCTGCTACACTCACCGTAACATGTATGATAAAAATATCTCTCTTATTTCAGACAACCGTCTGGTTTCCTTGTACGTTGCTTTGTAATAATTAACTTGAGAGTTCACCCATGTGAGGAAGACAATGGGTACTTAAGCAGACCTACCAAAGACCCTGAAAAATCAGAGAATACCAAGACGTTAGCAAAACCATAAAACAAACTCACAATCAAATAAAATAGAGGCAAAATAGGAACAAAGGAAATATCTACATGGAGATCCTCGTAAAAGGACAAAAAAAGTCCAGATGTTCCGGAAGAGTAAGCGTCTTCTGCTTCTGCTTAAATGACATGTGTTGTTGCCTGCTGAACGTTCATCATTTAGGGAAATGGCAGCAATTAGTTCGCCCGTTGTCAGTGTAACTGTGTGACATACTGAACTGAGGACCCTCGGTATGGTGTTTTACCCAGTAGCCCTCTACTGACGTCAGATCCGGGCTCAACATGTGCGTGAAACACAAATAACACAAGTAACATGCACTATATCGAAGCACGTCCTTAAATTCCCCCAGTTGTACTTAATTTAACTATTTGGCAATAGATCTTAAAAAGAAGTATTTTCTTTAGTAAAGTCAATGCACTTCATTTAGGCGTATACAAGATATTCATATTTACAGATTCCCTCCTATATCAGTTGATCAGTTGAAAGGAGCGTTGTTTGTTTTTCGTACTTTCAATATGCTCCCAGTATGGAGTAATCTGTACGGAATCAGAATTGGTGACGTTGTATCGTGATATTTTGATAACCGGTTAGACAGGTACAGAAATACGATAAACAAGTCTTTTTTATTAATAGAATGACTTTAGCAGAAAGAAAACTTAGTAAATAGGTTATTGTCCTTATCTGATCCCAACAGAAAGTACGTTGTTTACACGTGTAAACAAAAACATTCACACATTCAAGTTCGTACAGATGCTGCAGGGCACTCCCATGCAGAACCTTCCTTCACATGGTTTGTCCCCGAGTTTAGAAGTGACACGAAATGTGGTCAAGTGTTTATTAGGTAGACACCCTCCTGTGCCGTACAATCGGGGCAGTCTTAGATCGAACAAGGGTAGATAAGGTCAATGTTTGTTGCTAGAGGTCATCGGAAGGTCAATGATTAATCTGTCCAATTACACAGCTCAATAGACTTCAATAGCAATTATTCAATTTTCGAAAATCGGTTGAACGACATCTTTGTTGACATACACCAGTAAAGGAGTGTAGCTGATCTATTAAATAAGTTTACCGAATAGTTGGTCAATACCTCCTTATAGCCTGGCCGACTTCAGGAGATCAGTGTGTTGTTTTTGACCACAAATGCTCGATAATTGGACATCGCGATAAAGTCTCTGAGTTGGGACACGACCTAAGACTGTTGTTGACAAACACCCTACCGATGTTACTATACAGTAATCCTACTTTCTGATATTTGTTGGCAGAGTTAACCATTATATAATTCTATCCGAAATCCACGGGCCAGGGTTCGGTTCCCATACAGGCGCGCGCTACATGTTGGAGTTTGTCAACACTAACAAAATTTCATTACAGTTTTAAGATATAAATTATAGAAGATATGTAATGGTTTTGACGGTCGAAACTGCTGGTAATCTTGTTGCATAGGTACCAAGGCGGCCACACGAAGCCCGGTCGCGCGCTAACGTACGGGCCTACAGGAGTTTTTTTTTAAATATAAATTGAAATAACTACAGTTTCGTAATGTTTGCAACGGAAAAAAAATTTTTTTCACGATATATATTTCCTTATATCTATATATCGTGAGAATAGCGGAATCTCGATAATTTTCAGGTTACGAAAATAGATATATTCTGCCGAACGTAATATATATCAACAAGTTTTATGTAAGTCTGATGATACTTAAGTCTGTCTGTGCATTAACGGCACTGTAAACGTATAAGTACTAATGATTATAAATTCAATTCGGGAGACAGTTCAAGGAAATGTTTTGAACTACTCCGAAACGCAGTGATGTGGGGTGGATAAAAAAGAAATTAACTGTTTTTCCCAATAGTCTCCTTAGAACAGACACATCAAGTCTTCCACAGAATATCATTACTGGTGTGTAATTCTTACTCGACATAGTGAGGGTCCAAAAATTTGTCAGATAATCGTGAAAATGGAGTTATGATTATATTAATTTGGCTTCTAAGTATAGAGGCATTTATGATTAGCCAATCTTTTTCAGTGCGGTTTCGGAATGTTGGCGAGTGACGGCTCCGTAGCAATGGTGTAAAGTTGATCTTAAAACGATGACAATTACACGAACATATAATTACTACATTACCGAAAACGCCTTCTGGTAGAAGTGTCTGATAAATCCGACGGTATTTAGCTACAGACCTCACCCAGTAACATCATAATTAACAACTTTGTGGTCCGTACACCAGACCACAGGCATAACCACTTGACTTGTAACTCAGGGAACCTATGTTTCTAAAACAAGTGTACTGAACTTACAATGACATTTTGGTATACTTTACACCTCCGTGTTAAGAACAAGCCAGGTTACAAAGGTATAACATTTTGGTTCTGGTTCCAAGGCGCCTTTTCATCCGGAAAGCTAAGGTATCATAACAATACGTCATCAGACGCACGCGCCAAGATGACTGATTTAGCAAACATCACGTCCTGTAAATAAGTGAATGAAATAAACAAGAAAAAGAGTTGTTTATCGGGTATATGTGAGGTAAATAGGGTATAGCGTTACCATGGATAGTGGCACTACGTCAAACGGTAAGGTATCGCAATTAGCAAGTCCTCATTTATCCGCCCAGGCTAAACGGACGAGAAAGAGATGGGATCAAAGATTACGTTTCGATGTCATTTACGTTGTGTTATTTCGTCTCTCGTTCACATGGATACCGCGGGATCTTCAATGGAGATTCTATACGGGCGGCAAAAATATGATGGCAACACCGTCTGGGGAAAAAAACTTTGCCAATATTTCTCTTTAGAAGACATTTCCGATTACACATGTACCAGTTACCTGCACTAGCGGAACAATATCTTAAAGAGTCAATGGCTTCCTGGAGTCCAATCATCTCATTCACGTACTTAAGCTCGTTGTCACGAACCTTTTTTCTCGTTGCCAAGGTTGTGGGACCGTTTACGAAGTTACGTCACAACCGGGCATGCGTAAGTGTAAATTGACGCTAGTAGCCAAAATTAGGTACAGTCAGGGGCGCTGATGGATAGGGTCTGCGGAATCGTTTCTCTTATTGAAAGAAAACCAATGTTCCATGGGAACTAGAAGTGCTTGTTAACTGATCAATATGCATTTCATTGTTTACATACAAATATTTATGGTGTCTAATCTCACATTTTCGTAAAAAAAAGGTTAATGAAGCAATCGATATGAAAATGATTTGTTGATCACTTTATGGATGTTTCAATTACTTGTTCACGGTCCCTTGCATTAAGGTAGTGTATTATACCCACACATTAAACAAGACGAGTAAGAGTTATCTCCCTTAACTGTTGTTATTTACACACACATGTATACTTATACTTCTATCCTCAATACTTCAGTTGCTACCCTAATTAAGGCATACGACTAGCTACATGTATTTGATTGGTGTCGGTGAAGCAATCTGACCAATCACTAGGTTAGTACCTGCCCTTTGAACATTACAGAAGAGTGACACGCGACTTAAAGTCTGTCTATTTTACCGTGACGCGTCTGACATATTCTTGTTATGTATATCAGTCTGGAAATTTTACCGTGACTCGTCCGACAGATTCTTGTTGTGTATATCAGTCTGACAATTTTACCGTGACTCGTCCGACAGATTCTTGTTGTGTATATCAGTTTGACAATTTTACCGTGACTCGTCCGACAGATTCTTGTTGTGTATATCAGTCTGACAATTTTACCGTGACTCGTCCGACAGATTCTTGTTGTGTATATCAGTTTGACAATTTTACCGTGACTCGTCCGACAGATTCATGTTGTGTATATCAGTTTGACAATTTTACCGTGACTCGTCCGACAGATTCTTGTTGTGTATATCAGTTTGACAATTTTACCGTGACTCGTCCGACAGATTCTTGTTTGTATATCAGTCTGACAATTTTACCGTGACTCGTCCGACAGATTCTTGTTGTGTATATCAGTCTGTCAATTTTACCGTGACGCGTCCGTCAGGTTCTTGTTGTGTATATCAGTCTGACAATTTTACCGTAACGCGTCCGGCAGATTCTTGTTGTGTATATCAAAGGATCAAACTAGTCTTCTCCTTCGATTCACAACATCCCTTAAAGGCCCAATATAAGTAACTTTCGGCAAAACTTGAAGCGAAAATCAAGCCTAATAACTTATAATATTTATAGATTTAGTTAAGATTAACTGATATCAGCAATATCCAAGATGAATTCTTACGAGGGTACGGTACAGCAGCAGTTGAAACTCGGTATTTGTAAACACCCGTCCATTTGGAATGGTCTTTTAACTTTAGTTTGTTGTTGAAGTGGGCCACATCTGACTTATTTTCAATTCTTTGGATTTTTCTGTCAAGAGTTTCTTGTTAGTTACCGCTCACTTATACTTCGTTTTAGACTTATTTTTGCATAGTTATCAACTGGATTTTTTTCATATTTTTTCAGAATCCCACAAATTTCCTGAAGTTATGTATATTGGGTCTTTAACAAAGTATATGTGTGAAATAAAACTTACCATGTTGTATGCCGAAAGGAAGCAGTTATTTCATGCTATATTTGGCGCCAGCTTTCCCAATAATTCAACACCTCATTGGACATTGGCTATGTGTTATTTTATTGTTTTAAAAGTATAAATTTTTATTCTAGATATATGTGGTTGACTTAATTGTCCCTTTAAATAAATGTAGTGTTGACCTCAAAATGTTCAGAACATTGTTGTTGAGATTGTAACTTTTTAACAGTTACATAATAATGTCTTGATGAAATAAGTATACCTGCATCACCTATACACAAAGGGCAGTGCACTATCATTAGGTAATTAGGTCAAACTTGTGCAAAGTTTCAGGAACATCTTTTCCTGGCTGTAACTGTCAAACCATTAAGGAAACATACAGTTTTGTTTAATAAAACAAATTTCAAGTTTTAGCTTATAGTCAACCAGACAAATTTCATTTCTCTTAGCCACAAAATCTTGGTATATTAATTGTTTCACATTCTTTTAACAGCCAAGATAATTTATAACCATCCCGTCTCCAAGTTAACTGAAACTTCATGCTTGACAAATTCATATGACATACATGAAACTTGTCACAAATCTTGCTAAAGATCTGTACAATAAATCTCTAATACCACATTGGCTGTAATGTTCTGAAATATCTATCATCAACTAATGAACTGCAACTTTTGCATGATATTGGCCTCTTCATTAGAAAGTCTTTTGAACTGAGGATGGTAAGCTTGCATGGTGCTTAAGTTTGTTCAATATTATACACATATATATTTATATGTATGTTTGATAATATCAATTGCAGCTCAACCCACACCATGTTATTTGGATGTAAAATGTATAGAGATGTATGCCTATGTCATGCCTGAAAAATCTGGGTGCCATGTGTTTATATTTACCATTGAAAGGCATTGCCACTATATATCCCTACCAAATTCAGTTGGCATTCATCAGGCCATGAATGCCAATGACCGATTGTTGATGTCATCATTATTATGACGTCATAATTGTTACGTTGGATACCATTAACCGTCCCCGGGCGATGGCTGTTCTTTTCATTGAACAAGCATATGCGACAAATACATTTATTGAGCTAAATGCTGAGAAATAAAATATGCTATTGATTGTTTTATGACATGAGCAGATTCTAAAAATGGTAAATATAAGCTAGCTCTTTATTGAATTTGCCTTTGATCATTTGGCATTCATATAGCCTATAAATGCCAACTGAAAGCAGTTCAATGCTTAAATATACTGAGCTTGACAAACAACTATCACACAGAATTATGTTGTTTTCATCTTTATTAAAAACCATGTTGTATTTTTTTTCAATGTTTCTTCATTTATCAATAAAAAAGTAAAACATTTCCATGACTTGGAAAACCTCAGGCCATGTGTGGATATAACATGGCAGCCGTTGTTCATGTAATCAACGACCTCGAAATGATAAAAATTAACATCGCACTATATACAAGGAAAGGCAGTTACAGGCCTTCCTTTATAACAGATATGTTACGTGTTAATAATATCCGCAACACGACCAAACCACAAACAGTACCTGTTTACAGTCGTCAAAAACATGTAGACAGATTCCAAAACATCACTGACTTGGAACCCTACTCATAAAAAGCCAGGATTGGCGGTTTCCATGGCACCTGAACAAATTGTTTCAATAACTTATATATAATTTACTACTGGAAAAAAGTGTTTTCGAATTTATATGTTATCTTTAATAATTGTGATATATATAATATATATTTATATATTTTTTACTACATCACTCATCATTTTAATTGCTTTCGAAAAAACTTTAAATACTAAAACTTAAGTCTATCACATACGCCAACTGGTGATTCCCAAATAACAAACAATACATACCTTAAATTAAACTCTAACCTTTTCTTCATAATTAACATGCATATAATCATATATATAATTTGATGCGATACATCTGACATGCATATTTGAAAATTTACATATTCATCAAAATTTGCTCACCAGTCATAATAGCTTCAGAAACACATTGAGTACCAAGGAAGGAAACGACAGCTCTTGTCCCTGTCGTGAAAAAATTAAATTCATCTCTAGAGAGAGCAAAAAAGTAGTCCAGTCTCCAGAGAGCAAAAAAGTAGTCCAAACTGCTCACTCCTTCAGTAAAACTGCACTGAACTAATTTCCTACACTGTACCTCGTATAAAAATTCAACAGAAAAACTCTGATTCTCTAAAAAATATTTTTACGAAAGAATTGAAATAACAACATCGATACAATATCTATGGTAACCATTGAGAACCAAACTGTCTAGCTAACACATTCACGGTACGTACATATTACGCTCACCGACACATATTTTGGAGTCAAAAAGGGGTGTTACCGAAACAATGAAATATTGCTGCAATCAAATAAATTTCCTATAAAAAATTAAACACATAAAAATAAAAACCTCTGTTATTATCAATAGGGAATGTGTGATATAGGAATAACGTTTCTCTTCTGAGTAAATCGGCCAACCGTTACACCCCTAAATACCACCCTCGACATTCAGAGATTTTTTTCCGGGGGTGGAATGACTAATGGTTAAAAATCCTGCCTTGAGTCTAGCCGGCCAGGTGTTCCATCCGTGAGTTTGTCGCAATCAGGTTTAAAGTTAATACATGTGTATGCTCGTGTACAAATACGGACCGTAAATATAAACATACATTATATGTACAGCATTATAATGGTCCAGTACAATACAACAACACAGTCAAATGTCCAGTCCTGGTAAGCCACTCCCCTAGAAATAACAATGGACTACTGCAAGGGAGGCAGGTAAACATAGCAAACATCCTCTCAAAAACATCTACCGATGCATAGAAAAAACAGAGTTAAGGTGGAACTTAACAGTAAAGCTATTCCACCTCCTAAAAGTGGAGAGTTCTTTTCCACCTCCTAAAAGTGGAGAGTTCTTATCATACTAGGACCATCTTCTGGTGAAGCTATATGAAGCAATGTGACTTCACACTGAGCTAATTAGTGAGCTATCTGAACCATAATTGGTGAGCTATTTTGACATATGAAAGGTGAATTATTTACCATTGACGACCATTACTAGCATGGCAAGTCCTTTACAGTGTATCATACACAGGTATAGACTTACCAAATATGGTCAACACCACCACATAAACCACTGGTGAGATCGACCGACTGTGACCTTGGTGTAGGACGACACGGTTTGTCGCTTTCACCAATTATTCTGTAGGAATATTAACCATATGCATAGGAAAGTCTTATGTGAAGATCACAAAAAATATATAAATTATGATTTTTTTTTTTTACATATCTTTAAAAATATCACCATATTATTAGAACACATATCATGCCTATCAGAACATCTAATAATCAAAATGAAATGCTAAAAATGTCAACAAGACAATTCCTGTAGACGTATTGCACATTTACATAGTCAATTAAAAACTACCAATCTGTAAGTGTGTAGGAAGGCCTCGTCATCAAACCAACGAGGAGATCATTCCAGGTTTCTGCAAAATTTTGTATGGTGCCATGGTGGAGTGATCAAATTGTTTTACATCAACTATCCACCAGATTGTTTTCAACAAATGTGGACAAATTAGAATTGTTTTTGTTCTTTGATCTATGAAAGTTGTCTATCACAAGTAGATCAATTAATCTACACAATTTCTATCAAATAATTTAGAAATTCAAAGGAAATTTAAATGATTTTTTCATTACTTTATACCAATCAAATTGCAGCCCGAACCAATCAAATTGCAGCCCGACAGTGGTAGGGAACACAGGTAAGTTGTGGAGAACACAAACTACAGAACAAAATATCCGTGATATATATCAAATGAGATCACTATTCTTGTTTTTTTTGCCAATTTTAGTTAAATCAAACAAAATCATAAATATTTGTGTTAAATATATTCGAATATGATTTTGTACATTGATACAGTCCAACTTCTCTGAATAAATACCTAGTATAGCTGGCCTATACACCTTACTTACAAGTCAACTAACAGGGGAAAACAAACAGAAGATCTAGGTCAAGGCAACAGGGAGAAAAACAAAAATAATTTGCCATTCAGCGTAAATTCCTGAATTAACAAATCCCCAACGAGTCATGTCCTGCATTCTCTAATTGGGTAATGTCCACATATATAGGTATGGCCATTGAGTCCTTGTTTGGGTATACATCCAATGCCCTTGTTTATATTCACTTTCTCCTAACACTGACTGCTGGTTCCTCTAGATCTTTTTGAGATTGTGATGTCGTGCCGAATCCAAAAGAAATAGATTTCATAATGCAGCTCCTGATGGTTTGCACAATGTTTGGTCCTGAACCACTGTTGGAGTTGCTTTTGTCAAAAGTTCATTAAGACAGACCATTTTCCTTTGATATCCACTAGCTGCTGAGTATTTATAGCATTTGGATGACCTTGAACTTTGAATAACACTTCATAAGGTCATGACCTCTAAATGCCCTCTGAGAAGACTCTGCTTTTAACGGCGAAATGCAGACATTCAGAGAAAAGCTTGGAGCTTTTCTAACAACCTCAGTATTGCTGGAATACTTGATCCTCTAACAAGAAAAACTGAAAAACAAAATACATTTCCATGAGTTCAAAATTAATAGCAATAATTCGGATAAAGTATATCATCTTCCTATAACAGATTTATGATTATTAATCTTAATAAATCAAAGACTTAATTTTACATTTGGAGTAAGTATATCATCTTTCTATAACAGATTTATGATGATTAATCTTAATGAATTAAAGACTTAATTTTAGAAATTATTTTACAAAGAAAGATCATGAACTACTTAAAAATATACATACCCAAATTTCTAGCAATATATTTCATCATCTGCCTTCTCAGATGACTGGTCCGTCTTTCCCTGAGCTGTCCCTTGTGGAGCCCCTGAGTTAGGGATGTCCACAGAGGCTGACTTGTGTGTGTGACTTTTGTCGCCAAGCAACAGACTAGGGACAGAGGTCAAACTGGATGATCTGCCCTTGCTAGAGCCCGGCTCTGCTAACTTCATAATGCGGGACAGAGATGAAGATGACGACTGTTTATTAGATGTCATGTTTGACCGGGGGTGGTACGATTTTTGACTAGCACTGTTTTGGTGTCCGGCGCCACCACTGACATTGTTTATAGAACTGTTACTGCCACTAGCAGCCAACTTAAATGGTAGCACTTGCTGCACACTGTTGTTGCCTTTACCCATCAAGCTGCTAGAGGAACCCTGTCCACTACTTAGTCCGCTCCGTGTTGGCAACTGTTGCTGCACTTTGATTCCAGACACCTTCTGTTCATTTTTAGCACTTAACAAATGTTCGGGCAGGTTCTTTTTACTAGCACTAGATGACATACCAGCCCGCGAATCACTGCGGCTGGTTGTCACTTCACGACGGGAAGTTTTCATATTTCCCTGTCGAATTCTGTCCATGTCATTTTCAATCATTTGACAAAAGTCTGCCGAAGCAGACCGCCTATGATTAGCCTGAGCACTGCTCGGCGAATTGTCTCTTTTGGTAACTTGACCAAAGTCCGAGTGGGCATCTCGTGACTCAGACGAACTGAGCTGAGACGCCCCTGGAGCACTAGAATGTCCGTCCTTCTTTAGCTGACTTTCCCACAACACTATCTGGGCCTGGTAACGCTCCTTGTCCTGTCGAAGGTCCTCCTTTTGGGACTGAATCTCTGCTGCAAACTCAAGACGTTCCCGCTCCATTTTTTCCTGTTATAAATACCATAGTTTAATTATGGACACTAAATTCTGTACCACATACATCATACGTGTGTATTTTTTTTAAATGTTTAAAACCCCAAAAAGAATATTTAGCATAATGTTTGACTTCATCATATCAAGTACACATATTTCAAATATTTCTTCAATCTATCAGATATGACCATAATAAGTTCCATTTAAACATTAATTTCTCTCATAACAAAATACTCGACTCCTACCTCTTCTAATTTTATTGCATGTTTCATCTCCTCCAGATTCTGTCTCTCCTGTTCAGCATAGTTTCTTTCACGTTCCTTTTCTCTTTCAAAAGCTTGTTTCTCTTTCCTTACCATTTCCTGTAAACACGATCAAGGATACATTATATAACTGGTGATTGTTCTGCCATCTAAAAATAGTCTCCCACTTATATAAACATATACGTAGGTGTTATAATAATTAATATCAAGATTCATTATTGAAAAAATGTTAGAATAAACTGTCAACAAAACAACTGAATTCTATACTTCTGTGTGTGTGTGTAGTATGTATGCATACATAATCTATGTTTGTGTGTGACATATGTATGCAATCTGTATATGGTATGTGTGTGACCTATCAATAATGAGTGACATATGCATGTGACCTAAATAATGTATGGGTCTTACCTTTGAATGTGACCTGTGTGTATGTATGTGACTTGTATATTGCATGGGGATTTTGTGTATGTAGGTTACCTGTGTGAATGTATGTGATCTATATATATGTAAGTGACCTGTATATTGTATGCTACCATTATATATTGTATGTGACCTAAATTTGCATGAGACCCATATATTTTGAAGTGACCTATCTATATATATATGTATGTGGCCTATGTATATATTATATGTATATGACCTACATGTATGTATATAACCTATATATATGTATGTGACCCTTGTGTATGTATATAACCTATTTATATGTATGTGACCCTTGTGTATGTATGTGACCTATATATATACATGTATGTATGTTACCTATATATATGTATGTTACCTATATATATGTACGTGACCTATATATATGTACGTGACCTTTGTGTATGTGTTTAGCCTACAGACTGGTACTCACCTGGAGATTACGAAGTTCCTCTAGCTGATTGTACCTGTAGCCTCCCTTACGTTCGTGCACCTCTGCGGAGAGCTTGTTGATTCGTTCATTAGCCTCGGCCAGTTGAGCTCTGAGGGTCTCCACAGCCGTTCCTTGTTGGGCTGTCAGATGCTGTAAGGTAAAAACAACAATATATTTACTGCATTGGAAAATATTGATTAAAATGAACAGAAGCATTTCCTGACACTCGACCAGCTTTAAAACCATCTGTGCATGACAGAAAATACTTGTCTATAATAGCCAGTCTATAATAGCCATCGATACCCCTAGCCAGCAAATACCTGCCTGTAAAGGCCACTGACATCACATACAAACCAGCTTTCACTACCACCTTTGTATACCATCAAAAACCTGTCTATAACAGCCACTGACTAGTACCTAAACCTACCTATAAGGGTATATAATTTATCCCAATTCCCTACTTACTTTGAGTGTATCATCCATTTTAGAAAAAAAATATCTGTGGTTTTGTTTGTTTAAAATAAAAGCCATTGCTATTTCATGAAGAGTTCTTATCTACCGGTAACTGACCAATTTGGATGTGATAAAACTGTGAAAGTCACCAAAATTCCATTGGAAGAATAATAAACATGAATAAATTTGAGAGGAAACATGAGAAAGTTTGATTTCATCAATTAATGAGACTTCCATTCACTGCGAAGAAGCCTCATGTCAATGAAGAAAAGTTTGTAGAGTCACAGAGATAAAACAAACTTTATTAAAGTCTTAAATACAACAAATGCTGAGAAAGCATGATGATGAGAGCACACCTGTGAGAACAGGTATAAAACTGACAGGTATGACATATGTAAAAGGATAGCTCCATCACACCTCGTACACAAAGCCCAGCTGTCAGGTACCAGGTATTTATATAAAACCCTAACTCATCACAGCTCACTGCTACTGTAGCCTGTATAGTGAGAGAGATGATGTAAGTAAAGAGTAGTGGAAGCCCCCCCCCCCCCCCCCCCAAATCATATACAGATGATATTTATAGCACACAGGTATATTATCCCAAACACCTTTGTATCACTGACATTTCACCCTGATTACACATCACCTGCAGTTTTGTTTCACTTGAAAGTTTTGGTGCAGGAAAAAATAGCCAACTTGACAAATGGATTTGAGTCACACAATATAGATAGATGTGTGTGTTGTACTTTAGATAAGTGAAAACACAGACAGGCTTATACACTGGAGACAGTATCGGTAAGCTAGAGCTAGGATTTCTATTCATAGTGTCACAATGATAAATAACTCACATTTATTATCAAACTTTTTTCTCAGTTCTTTAAAATGGTGTACTTTAATTCTACCAGCCAAAAATAAGTTTATATATTTTTTACTTCCGATACATAAATAAGATTTGAAATTAAGAAACACAATGACATTTAGCACTACCGGTAATTGAAATTCAACACGAAGAGCTGTTTTAAAACTGATTGCAGTATTTAATTGTATCATCAATCTTAGTGTCTAGGCCACTAACATCGTAGCTAGTCCCTCCAATATAATATTACATCTACTACATTTTGATTGGATAATTAATTGTCCTATGTACATACTGTAAGCTGGGCCACATGCTTGTAATTCTATACAAACTAGAATTGTCTCAGCCAGGACCATTACCCCTGCACATCGCTATTCCATAAGGCATTTCCTTATGGAATCTAAGTCAAAAACAAGGCAAAATTAAAAAAATTTACAAAAATTATTCCAAATTTGAGTTCATGAATCGGATTGTGAACTCTATAAGAATGGACGGTTGGACAGACAGAAAGCATTTTATAACCACTCGGTATAAAACTTTGCAAACTTTGTTGTTGTTGGGGTAACCAAATACAATAACAATGATTCACACTTTACATCAAAGCAACCAACTTAGCAAGAAACTTATTTATGTTAAATGATCAAGCAGAATGCTCCAGGTCCATTAGGTAAAATATATCAGTTGACAGTACATTAAGTGTAAATATTTCACTATCAATTTATAACTCAATACCTACAAATACTCAAGTACACAAAGACGACATTTACAGGTGCAAGTTTTCACAAACATTCCTTACCGAACCTAATCTAACCCAAGTCCTTACAAAGTTTTCAGACATTCCTTGCTCTACCTAACCAAGGTAACTCGAGTCTGAACCAATGTGTACTGAACAAATCTGATTGGTTAACACGGAAATGTAAACCAGCCAATACAATGGATCCCTCAGATGGTGTACCTTCGAGGCGGGATTGTCAAGTCTAACAGCAGTACAGGTACTATTGTACATCTAGAATATTCAGTTACACCAACTCTATAACACCTGGGTATAGTTCTGTAAAAATTACCTCTAATATCATTGGGATGACTTCATTCCATTAAAATCTCACTTCGTTTTGTTACTTTCAATTTGTTTGTTGTTGTAGGAATTTGATTTTGTATAATCATAAACTGATGAAGTGGGTTTTTTTTAGGAAAGGATATTGAATAATGAAACTTGTCAAAAACCTTACAATCAAAAGAATTTTAAGAAGAAGATGACAGGGGTGAGAGGCAATAAGTTAAAAGAGAAACCAAAGGATATCACAGGAATATGTTGTTGCAGAAAAAAATTTGTCTCTGACTTTCGAATATCATCTGACCACTTCCAGCATATCATTTTAAATGTACAAACAGATATCATTATACATCTGATCATGTTTTCTCAGGAGGGAAGGTAGTAATGGGGACACCAGCATACTGAATCCTCCCACGGACACTAGTGTACTGACACCGGTTTCTGTAGTGGCGTTAAACACGTAATTAACTAGTGTACTATTCAGTAGCCAGGCCTGAGACATTGGTGCCCCGTTCAGTAGCCAGGCCTGAGACATTGGTGCCCCGTTCAGTAGCCAGACCTGAGACATTGGTGCCCCGTTCAGTAGCCAGGCCTGAGACATTGGTGCCCCGTTCAGTAGCCAGAGATATCATCTCTAAGTAGCTATTGTGATCTATTTTTAAAGGATGGGATTCATATAACATCTACACTGAGTATAAAACAGGGGAGGGCATATCCCTGTCAGTCTCCTCCTCAAGGGCCCATATCCTATTCTCTTTCTCTGTCACACGGTGTCTGCCAACCTTAGCGTGCATCTAGCATCAATTTATTTTATTGGTAAAATTTTATTTATTTCTTCAATATTGGTAAGGATTTTAATTTAGCATTTCAAATGTGACCTTGCTATGACCTTGCAATAGTGACTATTGGTAACTTGTTCACCCCTGAAATATGAAAACACTTTTAATGGCCTCCTATTGAAGGAATTGAATGAGTAAATGTGACGCTAAGTAACAAAGACTTCATGTTAGTGAGAGTCTCTCAATGATGACACTCAATGCATTTTAACATTTTTGAAAGTTATTTTGTTGATATCACAAGCCATTGGGAGTATTTATGACAGTAAAATATTAATGATTTTTGGACAACTGACCAAACTGTACATGTTGGTACATAGAATTACATGTTTAAGATTATCGGACAGAACTGGTGGTGTAATTCTACGCTAGTCCAGGGAGTGCCGAGGAAGGACCGTCTGTATCGGTAACCAGGACTTGCAGCGTGAGAAAGACTTTCTCTGTCATATCAGTTAAACTTACACCCAGAATTCCTTCATATTTTTTTTTATTTCAAAAGAATTATTTTCATAACTGCATTATAAAGTGAAAGGAGACTATCCCGGCTTACTTTGATAATGAGTAGGCGGCCGGCTAAACAAGAGAAATGTGGTATACAGTTTACAAGGTGTGTTAAATTTCAGCCAACATAGAAGTCATTTCACCTAATGTGTTTTTGTTTTCTTTCATGATTGAATTCATTTCACTTGTCTAAATGTTAACGTTTTTGTTACATTATACATGTAATGGATTTTATGTCAAAGGGATAATGAAAGCAATATCTAACTGTACTTGGTAACTATGCTATAGCTCTCGTACTGCCTGGACAAGTCCCTTGTGACAAATTGTACCGTCAAAACACACTTAATTGATAGTTTAAAGTCATTTGGTGCAGGGCCAAAAACAAAGCATACTAACAGATCTGATCAAATTCTCGAGGTCATTTCTGCAAAACTACCTCGGACAAACCGCAGCCTGGTGCAAAGTCACCAGGAACAGATTCTCACAGGTTTAATTCATTCACCCCTATAGACGCATTTAAACTCTCCCAAATCAAAGGTTGGACTTGTTTATTATGAAACTTCAGGGTTGAATGAGTTAAAAGTTATCGTGACTTTCAGTGCAAAGTGATGACAGTCCTGTTATAGCTATCAAACAGGGTTAAGTATTCAACAGGATGTCCTCCTATAGGGTCTATATATAAACTGGGTAGGGTAATTATCTTCAATGTCCGATACATGTTACTCCCAATCAACAACAGGTATGGTTGGTAATGATATCCATAGCATTTACATATAACTTCCAATCACAGTACTACTGGCTTTACAATGAGTATCTACTGGCTTTACAATGATTATGAATTACCTCATCAATTTTTTTATCACATACATTTCCATAAAGCTAATTAGTTTTTGAGGCATCATTTTTCAGGATCCCGACACCACGCACATTTGTTGGGTTATCCCTCCAGTGTGTTTTGTGTATTGGGTGACTCAAGGTTTTTGAGACGAGTGGTAGATAGATTCTGGTACTACAGACTTCTGTTCTGTCTGTCTGTCAAAAACGCTGACCTTTGTCACAGAAGTACCGCACAGCTTCCGCCTGACTCATCCTCTGGAGTGATGTGTGGCCTTATCTTTCTGCCAGCTTCACAACTCAACAGAGTTGTTCTTTATTAGGACTACACCTTACAGGGAGTGTTATCAGCTTTCACAGACACCACCTCTTTCAATCAGTGGTTACACATTACAGGGTGTGGCAATACACTACATTTAGTTAATTGAAGTTTTTGATATCAACTGACATATTACGTGACAATTTCAACATTTTTTTGCCATTTCACACCAAGCAATGAAGATATTTTTACAGCATTCTGCTTTATTACTGTCAATTTTGTTATTATTAGATTAAAACATCAGCCATCCTCATCTGAATCACCGCCCCACACTGACTATAAGGCTCACAGACCACATAGCACGGAAATTTTAACCATGAGAATGCAGAAATTTTATTCCACTGACATACGATTCCATGAAGTCTTATAAACTAATTCAGATTTATTTATAATATTGATAGATTTATTGAATTTCCAATCTAACTGACGCTCCATTAGTAAGTGCCAGTCTGTCACTCGCTGAACAAGGGTATTAGGCCGAGGAATGTGATGAAACATAGTCTGAGCTTTTGTTGGCCCTGCCATCTTGTTTGATAAGTGGAGACTGAGCTAAATGTGTGTTTGGGGTCACAATGACACAAATTAATGTCTGATGACGCAGGGAAATACAAAATGTCTAATAAAAACCTGTAAATGACATTACAAGCAACAATATGCACAATGCAGCATGCATTATATTGTACACTCTTGTCATCAGATCCTATAACTCTAACTTGCAATCTTTGTTACTTTATCCTGTGTAATACCTGAGTGAAGAGTTGATTGTATTAGTGTCGCATATCTCTGCTTTTACTATTTTTGTGATGTGAAGGGTGACTTTATTAACACTCTCCAGTGAAATGTGACCTGGCTATTTCAAGGGGTGCATGTACAGGTGCTCCGTGTTACCTCATAGGGATTAGGCCACTGTGTCCAAAGTCACTACTTGTGTTATATTGATATATTTATTCTTCATTTCATAACATTTTCAATTTAATTTTTTACTAATCTTTGTCAGAGGCCAGGGGTGAAAAATTTGCCATATTAGTGATGTCTAACACTTTACAATAAAAACACAGACTGAACAATATAATCCTGACCATTTTAACACTTCTGTACGCTATACATCATTATAAGTCTCACATCAACAATGACCTATAGAAATATAGACAAACTCTGGTATAGTAACAGGACAAATGTTATCATCACTGTATAAATGCCAACCTTGGAAGTTTTACAGGATAAAGATACTTGGTATTCATGGTCCTTTAGTTACAGGTGAGACGGTTATTAATCAGATAAAGGTGTTATATCTCCAGGTAAAATATAAGATTGATTAACCGGGAGTTTGTAGACAGTCTAGGTGTGTGGTGTTGTAAACAATCTACAGCAGCCTTCACAACCACACACCAGGTTTATCAAACTTACACCATTACCAAATAAAGAGTTAATACCAGACACCAGATCATGTTACACAACACCCTGACTTAACAATGACCATCACAGAGGATTAACAACATTATTGAAGAGTTGACTGGTCTCTGACCTAATCCTATAAATGACTTAATACAATCTATGATATGATACTATCTATGACATAGTATTATCAATGAAATAATACTATCTATGACGTTATATTATCTATGACATTATAATATTTGTGACATAATAATATCAATGACATTATACTATCTATGACATAATACTATATATGCCGTAATATTTGTGACATGATATTATCGATGACATTATACTATCTATGACAATATTATCTATGACATATTACTATCTATGACAAAATACTATCTATGATGTAATATTATCTATGACATTATACTATCTACGACATAATATTATATATGACATAATATTATCTATGATGTAACTATATCAGACACAGACACTGCATCTGGGTGGGTGATTCATAACCATAAGTTGGTCAGATAGGAATGATCTAGACTGTTATTCAATTATGATGAATAAATTCTGTAATTGACATCATCAAATGTTACATATACAGTCATAAACATTTCCATGTGTTTCCAACGCTATGTTGTGTTGACACTTGACAGCAACCTTCTTCTACTGACAAATTTGGTTAAAATATTGATGTAGATTATACCTGTGTGCTATTTTCTGAATCTTGACAACAAAAATCAAGTCCTCAATGAAAACATAGAAAGACCACAAATAACATTCATTTTTTTTTTAAATCCATTGCTATAGCATCTGGCCCAGAGAACTAACTAATTATCTTAATGAGACTTATGTTGTGAAGAAATTACACCTTGGTCTAGTACAGTGGATGTACCAGTAGGTTCCCAAGAAGACCCTTCTTACTTATCTAATATTTAATACATCACATGACAATATATCTAGGAAGGATATTGGATAAGTACCATGTTCTATTTAGAAAAGTTATTTGCCTTTCTTGGCTGCAGAACCTACACTTGGAGATGGGCACTATACATTTTTTCTGGCCCATTGGAAAACCAACGTGACAAAGAAATAAGTGGTGCTGAAAATTTGATAACATGTTGACTATTGTCACCCCCCAAAAATGGCAAGGTATGGTAAAGGAAATGCCAATTCTTTAACAGTCTCCACAAAGCTTAAAAATCCAACAGGTAACACAGATTGCAGTGTTCGTCATCAAGGAATTTCTACAGCAATGGGAAACAGTCGGCTATACGATAACAAATCAAAACAAATCAGCTGAACTATTAAATAGGTTTTTCTATAATATCAAAGAACCTTGAATTGTTTGTATTTTATTGCTAAATTACAGTCATGTGATGTACTAAAACTATTATGTTAAAGCTCGGGCACTATTTCTCCCTAGGCAACACTATGAGAGAAGAGTTCCCTGGGAAAGGCCCGTAATAGATAAACAGGAGACGTACCACTATGCTGTGTAGGGAGCGAGCCAGCTGGGTGATGGACGCCAGGTGGTTTTCTCCGTGGATTAAATTGGACTGTGTGGAGGAACCAGAGATGTCACCTAGAGATCCAGCATCACTGTGACTGTAATGGTCATATTGTCGGGAACTGTCCAGCGAGTCGTCTGCTTCCACAGTCTGAGAAAAAGGAAATAAATTACTGGTTGTAGAACAAAATTTATGAAATGTACCAATTCCCAAATGATTAAAGGGCAGTAACTCTTACAAGATATACAACCTTCCTCAATATTTTTACCTTTTCATATGCAGAGGGTTCTGGGACTGGACAGATTTCTGGGTCACTGTCCACATTTTGAGGACTTCCACTGCGACCTTCCAAGTCCTGGAGTTCAGCCAGGTACTTCTTCTTTGGAACACAACCTTTTGGGTTATCAAATGAGGAGTCGAAGCCTGCGAAGGTCTCTGCTCTCTTTGGTAGTGGTGTGAGTGAGAAGCCAGAACTAACATGTTCTCCAACACTACTCACATGTCGACTCAAGTGTGACCCAGACCCCTGTAGCATGTTGGTGAGGCGTGACGCCGTAGCTGACACTACAATCACAAAGCATCATTTAAAAATCTTGTAAAGTTATATTCAATCAATTGTTTAAAGGCCCAATATACGTAACATTCGGCAAAACTTGAAGCGAAAATCAAGCCTAATAACTTATTATATTTATAGATTTAGCTAAGATTAACTGATATCAGGAATGTTCAAGATGAATTCTTTCGCGGTTATCGGTACAGCAGCAGTTGAAACACGCTATTTGTAAACATGCGTCCATTTCGAACCTTCGGTTTGTTGTTAAAGTGGGCCCCACCTGAATTATTTTCAATTTTTTGGATTTTTTTGTCCAGAGTTTCTTGTTAGTTACCGCTCAGGTTTACTTCGTTTTAGGCTTATTTTTGCACGGTTATCAACTGGATTTTTTTTTCAGAATTTTTCAGAATCACGAACATTTCCCTGAAGTTACGTATATTGGGCCTTTAATTAATTATGTATGGTTACACTCAACATAACTTGACACACTGTCAAAAATGTATTGCTGGACACTATTATAATGATTACATATTATAGATATTATATAAGTCATCTGAAAGAGTTACCTTTCAATTTTATTTCTTGTGTTATTAATTCAAAGCATATTTCATATTCTGCTTGAATTCTAATACATACCCATTAAGATATGACTAGTAACATTAGAGTTATGCCCCTTACCTTCCTGTATGGCTGTCTGGAGTGCATCCATGTGTTCTGTGCTGTCCTCCTCGGTTGCTCCCTTCTGTAGAAGACAGAAACAGGTCACAGATACATTATCAATATACATTTTGTCATCTGTATATAGTCTGTATACATGTTATAGTTATTTTCGCAGGGATGATATTTTTGCTAATTCCTATGACTGTTAGGTGCCTGTGAAAATGATATTTTTTATATGCAATTGAAATTCTATGAAGCTGTTAATCGCAGAGACATTATATGGCACAAACAGCATGAGACAGAGCTTCTTTCCCTATTTCCTCATATAAGTTTCAGGTCTGGTTTTATTTTACAATGGAAGATCTTGAAATTATCTACAGCACCAGTTCCAGTATTTCTATAAATTTAAACTGTTTCATGTGTTTAGCATGAGTAACCTCCCCTTTAGCATGAACACTACACCACAGACATTTTTTGGGCAAGTGGACTTGAATAACTAGTAGGCTAGCCAAATATGGTGATGCCAATTAGGCATTATACTCTCCACTCTCAGATGACCACTACCCAGTAACTGTCAAAATCAGAAAGTCACTAGCAAGGTCTTAATGTCCACTCTCAGTTGACCACAGGTCAGTTCTCCCTCTCTTCACTCTCAAAAGACCAATGGTCAGTACTTACCCTTTCCACTCTCCAGCTGTAAATATCCAGGAGTTCCAGCATCAGTTTATTTTTGTCATCACAGCATTTTTTGATCTCATAGTCCTTGTGGTGGAGTTGTCCTGTATAATGATAACAAATGTCAATGATACAGAATCTGAATGAAGACTCAAATCTCAATACTTTTAGTGTGGTGTAAATTACATTATTCATTATATTTCAAGGATAAATTTCAAATAATATTTCAAGGAGAGGAGATAAAATCAATGTATATATATTTTTATTTGAAGTTTCCAATCATTCAGCAGTCTCCATTGATTTGTGCAGAAGTATTATAGCCATCCTGTTTTCATAAAAGTGAAGTATTTCAAATCTCTTAAATGACTAAAATTGTGTTACCATGTTTTCAGTAACTTTGTATTTTTATACAGTTATAGATAATTTAAATAAAAAATTGTCATTGTCTAAATCATGCAAGTGAAAAAATTAATTGTATCTGCCTGTCAGTATCTTACCTATTATGTCCTTGACCTTAGCTGACCTTGCGTCCATTAGTCTTTTCTGTTCTTCATCCTCTTCATTTGGAACTTCTTCCACTAAAACATAATAACAACACACATCATAAACATAGTATGTATATTTACATCTGAAAACACATTTGAACCCTTCGAGTTGAAAGGTTGGATTAGTTCATCATAAAATTTCAGGTGTGAAAACGATAAACAATGCAGAATAAACCAAAACTAATGGAAAGACATGTTCATAAATATTTACTGATAGGTTACAAGTAAATGATGTAATATTTCCTCTTTTAAATAATTAATCATTATTGTATTTTATCGCTCCTGACAATGTTACAGTTTTTCTTTTTAGAAGTGGTTGTAATAAATTAAATGAACACTGATCAAGACTGGCGCTTGTGAATGTCAACTCTCATAGTTCAAACTATTCACTTTTCTTGCGGCTATAATTTTATGCGATTTGAACAGGATTGACAACATCTATTTCATTCTGTTCTGGCTGACTGTAGGTTTACCGTAAGAACGATAGGAAATGATTTAGTTCCACTGTACATGTATCTTACCTTCCTCTGGAGGACAGCCATCCGTAGCCTGTCTCAGCATGTCTATCCAGTTACGACGGTAGTTATTATTGCTACAGATGATTTCGTACATCTCCGGGTTTTGTTTGTTCTGACTGATGAGGTAAATACCTCGGTTGTCGGCCCGTGTGTCACCCTTCTCTCTGACCAGCAGTTGAAACAGGGGAATCACACTCGACTGTAATTTAGATGTTTACAGCATGTACATTGAAGCTAGGAAATGTCAAGTCTAGTGAGGCAAAGATACAATTTAATTATTGCTTGTCAAAATAGTAAAACACTTATCAGTATTAAAAGTAATACAAAGCCTGATTAGCTCATCACAATGATTTGTTTGATGAAGAACAGATTCTGCTGAGATACTAAAAACTTACATATTTTGGCTTACTCAAAATTTAGCACATAACCAAATTTAAACAGAATTGTGCAGAGATAAATTGGCCGACTCAAAATACTTACAGTAGAAAGCAATACTACTATAGAGAAACTGTAATTAGCACAATCATAATTTAGCGGATTGCTCTCAGTGCAAAAATTGTTAAAAAAAGACTACTGATAAATTATGTATGTTTATGGTAGTTTTGAAGCACATTGTCCAATTTATTACGCATGAAGTCAGACACACTCAGGAAGTAAAAAGTGGTGTCACAACAAGTGACTTTATGGATGGATGGGTTATTGTTGATGGTTCTATGATTACATTACACTGTATAATGCCCACTACAGTAAGTGGAGACATAGATCTGTTAACACAAGCTTACCTTACTGTCCTGGGAAAAAAAGTTGTATTTGCCGTTTGTCTCCTGCATGAAGAAGATGAGGTCGGAGAGAACCACCAATATTGCATCTGAAAGTTAACAAGATTTTTGTCAGAGATAAACAGTGGAACAAGTACGTTCATATGTTACACTTTTCAAGTGACTTTCATTTGAGATAAGATTTTTAAATTAGACAAACATTTCTGTGAAAGTAAAAGAAGCACGTCTTATTGCTTTTAGTATCATATTTGTCATTTGAAAATGTAATAAACATAATCCTTCTTGTAATTAATGAATATCACACATTTAACTCATAGGGTATGACATGTTTCTAGATATAACTGATCTCAATTAAATACAGACAAGATACTCTGTATATCAGGCGGACTTCTTTTGACATTCTTTTGCTGACATTAACTAAGTAGCTTAACTTGGCTAACTGAAATAGTACCGTAACATTAATTAAGTAGCTTAACTTGGCTGACTGAAATAGTACAGTAACATTAATTAAGTAGCTTAACTTGGCTGACTGAAATAGTACACTAACATTAATTAAGTAGCTTAACTTGGCTGACTGATATAGTACAGTAACATTAATTAAGTAGCTTAACTTGGCTGACTGATATAGTACAGTAACATTAACTCAATCCTCTTACCTGTTACTTTACCACGAGCATTCTTCAGCTGGACTGACCCTTCGTGTAAAAGGCACCTCCCATTGGCTATAATATCAGACCTCTGTCAACATCAAAACAGTGTGATGTTAAAATTACGTTGACCTTATTATCAGTGATAAATCTTAATTAACCAAGATGATTCTTCATCACTCTCCGGGTAACAAATGAAACAAAAATCTTCACTTAGAGAAAAGTATCGAGATATGAATCTTCACCAAAATGAATGCATACTTACAAAACTTAACATATGATATTATTCTATTATGTAAAACAGGGAAATTATCATTATAAAAAAAATATTTTCATAAAACTAAAAGAATTTCTTTAAAATCTAGAAAGTCAAAAAGAACAGAACCAGTCATAAGGCCTGAAATATACCACAGTCCTAAGTACTATTAATTTTCACAGAAATCAACAAGATGGATCAGGTATTTACCACTGCTCTTACTGACACAGATGTTTATTACTCCAATAGATAATGGGACCTTGACCTTTATTACCCTGATGTTGACTTTGACATTGGTTACTGTGATGTTGACTGTTGTTACCTAGATCTGATGCTAACAGACTTTGACATTGGTTTCCCTGATGTTGACCGACCTTAACATTAGCTACCCTGATGATGAGTGACCTTGACATGGGTGACCCTGATGCTGAGTAACCTTGACATTGGTTATCCTGTTGTTGACTGGCCTTGACATTTCTAACTTTGATGATGACCTTAACATTAGCTACCCTGATTTTGAATGACCTTGACATTGGTAACCCTGAGTGACATTATCCTACCTTGAATTTCTTGCCCTTGTACATTGCCACAGCTCTCTGGTCCATCTTATTGTAGATTTCCTCGAGTCGCTGTAGTAGTTCGTATTGATTCACTTGCTCGTCTATACTGTGTAGGAGGTCTCTACTTAGGTTTAAAGCCTTTATTAAGTTTTCTCTGTCCTTTTTATCTGTAAAATAACAAAATGGATTCTTCTGTAACATTCCATTTTCCTATTTTTGAAAAAGAAAATACACACGAATGAAGAAATACATTACCAAATTCAGGGATGAAAACTGCCAATTTTGGAAAAGGAGGAAAACCCACATTTTAAGGGGTTTTAACGGGAAATTATAAGAATTAACATTACAGCATAATTAGCAATAAGGAGGAATTCATCCTTTTGGAGGAGGATTTTCATCCCTGCAAATAAGATATGAAAGAGATATACCCCATGGGTACGTTTTTTTAACATCTTACCTTTGGTACTTTTAAGTATGGCCTCTATGAGAGTGAGATATTTGGAGGGTCTTTGGGTCACAGCCAGAAGGAAGTCAGGTATTTCTCTTTTATTACATAATGTATGATTATTGCACTTCTGTAAATAAAGAAAAATTCTATCTTTAATGCTGTGATTTGAAAATAAATCTTTTATTCAACATTATGTTTTTTGGGTAAACCAAGTTAATTCTATAGTTTACAATTCTACTTGAGAACTCCACTGATTGAACCAATTACAGGTGTTTTTCAAAAAGTTATATTTCCAAATTTTTTATTCTTTAACTTACTTAGTATGCAAATAATGATACAAGGTTTTAACATATCAAATAGATTTCAAAGTTATCCCCTGTATCAGTGATTCATTGTTAGTAACATGACTTTATTCTAATTTCGCCTATTCCATTTTATTATAATATGAAAGCATTAAGAAGCCACTGTTAAATTATAATTTCCAGACCTCAATATTTCATAATGAGACATCATTAACTTCATGCTTTACGTTTGGAATCAAGTAGAATCCCCAAAATATATATAAATTTGTTTTTTACTCAAACCTCAAATTTTAGCAAAGATTATATTTATTACACACAATAATTGTTTTAAGCAAGAATTCAGTGTAAGTACATGTATTCTATAGTTTATCAGTTTTTTTCTTATAAAAAATTCGATGTTTGGCAGATGCAGTATGTCAAGTTTTTCATCTTTTTCCCCCAAAAATACACAGACTGAAGCAGCAATAACTTAAAATTATATTGCTTTAGTGATGGTTTACCTTCATATAACTTAGAAATTTCCGATCCTTTGTCAGGAGATCTTTATAATATTGGTTTGAGCTCTTCTGTCTACAGCAGAAACCTCCATAGGCTGCCTTCATCTGCTCAGCAGATTCTCCATCAAACTACAAATAGAGTTATCTCCCATCAATCAATGTTGCAGGCAGTAAGAACTACATAGCACAAGTTATCTCCCCTCCACCAATGAATTTAAGTTAAAGAACCTGCACAGATATAAAAATGGTTAATTCTACATTTTTTTTACAAGAGAAAGACCATTACTTTTTCGGATTTGATTAATGAACATACTGCTTACTAACAACAGTGGGGAAAATTAAAAGCTTCTCTGTAAATTTTGCGATAAAATGTAATAAACAGAAGAACGAACTGTATCAAATAGCTTCTTCTTGTGTGGCTAATATTTTAATCTTGTTAACATATCAAAGAATTAGCCAGACTGGTGAATATTTGGTAAAACTGAAGTCACTGTTAGATATCATCTATGTCTGTGACATTAACCTAGCTTACTTCAGATATATTAGAGTGACGGTGATGTTACGATACCTGTTTGACGATGGTTTCTCCGATCTGGTCGACACTGTGGTCAGGTCGGAGGTTTTGGAGGTCCTGCAGGCTGTGGAGGAATGTCAGGTGAATTTCTATGAGATCATCAAGGTTGGGGAAGAGGCGGTCTACCACTTCCTGTGGCATGTGTAGCTCCTCCAGAATTGTGTGACTGTAGATCTGTGGACAAGCATAATGATTTAGATATTATAGTAATTAACATCAACACCTAACACTTCAGTGGGATTAAACTCTATTTAAGCCATTTTCACTAATAAACAATTGAGTTTTTTCATAATTTTTTTATTTTTACTTGATCTAAATCTTAGTGTTTTTTGCTTACAAAGTGGGCCTGGTTTTAATCATTTAATGTGAAATGCGAGTTAATTTTTAAAATCTGCCTTCCTCTGTTCTTTTTTTTGTACATATATAAATTAACCTGGCTCTCCAGAGATATCTATAGCCAACTTTGGTAAAAACACTTCCAATGAATATGTAACTAGATAAGTTGGTTAATGTGAAATGTTCCAAACCAATTCCAATAGATTTTTTCATATTCAGAAAACTGTTATTTTCAAATTAAGGTATTTGGCTTTTTTTCCCTTTTAATTCTGACAATTAACTGCTGCAAATTACATTTTTCTTTTTAAATATTTTTTCTATGTGAAGCTGTTTTCGCAGTCAGTTTATTTAGGGGATGTTATCTTTAATAGCCAAGATTTTGACTTTTTTGACAGAACAGCTAATCAGCAATGATTTGGAAGGTATCTTGTATATCTGTTAATGTATGGAGGTTTACATTACAATAGTATAAGCTCACAGTCTAGTCATATAATTACAACTGACTGTAGCGTGATGTGGAACCTCACCCTTTGTAAGATCTTTAACCGTCGACAGTGGTGTCGTTCCGTCTGTATCAACTCTGGAAGGAGAAAAACATTAGGAACATTGATAGATGTATCGTTAGAGTTCAGTTTATCTTTTGTCATCTATGACTGTTCAATAAATCAGTTGTACAGTAAGTTGGAATGCTGAGAGAACGACATAATAGACAGGTGTGTACTACAACCTTCTAAGTAATCATTTTGATATATATAATTAAATATAGTGAATACAGTTTATTTCTACACTTACCCCATATTGTATCTTGACGTTTAATATCTTTGTGACTCATTTTCTTGATCACCTGAAAATGTTAGAAACAAATATCTGTTAGAAAGGCCTGCATTAAATAACATCATAACAGATTTGTTCAAAATGTGTTCAAACTATTAAAGCTATACAAACTTTGATACATACCATTTTAGAAGGGTCGGAATCAAGCATCTTAATAGTTTCACTTTTTCCAAATATTATGATTTGATCTATATCACTATATATTGTCCTTTTTGAAATATGAAACAAACTGCCTTCTCTCTAGTACTGTACATCTCCCTCCTCACAATGGCATTCGTATAATGTTGAAAGGAGGCCAAAAGCAGCATATCACAGTCGTAGAAATAACAGCATGACCTTTGACCTTGAACTGATTATCCAGGTAAGGTAACAGATGATGTGTGATAACAGTGCTGTAATTAGTGTGTAAACACCTGTACAGGACTACAAAGCCTGATCTTACAGCTGCTCACAGGTAGACATACCTGGTGATCAGCCCTTTGATCTACCTGATCTACCTTGTCAGGCCAGGTGTGATAATCTACCTGTGCAGGTTAATCAGTAGGTAATTACACCTGCTTGTCAATACAAAACATTATATTCAGTATTTCTCATACTAATTGGAGCGTATACATATGTTATTTCTCACACTCAAGGTTAATCCTGGGACACCCTAAGATCTGCCAATCTGTGAGCTATATTTATAGTAATATTGTTTGACACTGATAACAAATCATAAGTAATCAGTCAATTGTCACCTATCAATAAGTAATAGTTATAATCAAACATATCTTTAGAGCACCAATCATTTATGGTTATAAAATAACATCAAATAAAATTTTTCAACACCAAAAAATATAATCAAAGCCAAATTGTGTCATAATCATAACTCAACAACACATTTTATATTACTGAAAGTAATATTTTAAGTGTTTCAAGGTTTTAAAACATTTTTGTGCTCTCTTTACAAAATCAGACTCTTATGCAATTCATTCTTAAGAAAATGTTTTGTGGATATTTATCCAATTTATTAATTCATGTTTTGATAAATATAAGATATAACCATATGAAAAATATTTTTTTTTAAATTAAAAAACTGTTTCTTGGACTTCATATACATATCCAAAGAAAGTAATGAGGCTTGTAAAACCAACTTACTTTTCTATCGATTGAGCCACTCCACGTTTCTGCCTCATCGTATCGGAGCATCAGAAGCTCGTCGTCGTAGTTATCATTAACTTCGGAAGGTGCTGTTAAATAAACAGAGCAGGAGAGATGAAATATTTTGAGAATTTAAACTAATAAATGTTTATTGAACTAGACTGGCAATTAAGTTGTACAGAAAACATGACTGTATATATAGACTCAATGACAACTTGTACAGAATTTTTTGTGACTAGTCTGTATATGGCATGTACACAATAGTATTCGCAAGCCATGTGTGAATCATTTATAATCAACACCTGTTTCATAACACAAAATTCATGAACATTTATTTTTGGTCGTTATCCTTTCATCTGCATTACATAAATAACACACAGCTCCATCAATATTATAAATATAAATATTCATTAAATAATTAATCTTTCAAATTAATTATATTGGAATTATATTAATTCTATGCAGCTGGATTACCAGTACTGAACAAAATTTTGTCATGCACAACTTAACAATATAATCACTCACCATCCGCTTCGTCCAGAGATTCCAGCGACTCGGATATTGTGTCCGCAATACTGGAAAACAATTATATTTAATTAGTCTACATTACTTTACCAGGTAACACCTTCAATGTATTTCATGTCAGTACAATACTGCTTTCCGATATATATATATTGTTATTTATAAATAACTGTCAGAGTTACCTTTGCAATAATAAGAACAATATGAACATTCTAGACATTGTAAAATCTAAATGAATGATGCATTTATAGAAGTGCCAACTTTAATGACCCCTAGAAAAATTGAGTTGTCCAATAGCACCTTAGGGTATAAATATCAGACAACAATCAAAGAGGACATCATTTTTTTTGTATTATTGTAAGAAATTTTTCAAGAATTCTGTAAACATACACATTCAAATTTTTAGCGTATAACTGCATTTAAACAGATTGGCGAAATGACAAAATGGTGCAAGCACAAAACTTACAATAGAAAACAATGGATAGAAATTGCAATTACATTGTTTTGCAATCAATAATTCTTTATTGGAAAAGACTAATATAGGCTTAGCCTGTTGTCTAATCCATTTATTGATACAGATGTTTACTAATTCTTTTGTTTTTCTTGTTAATTTGTTGAATGTATCAATAATAAAATATTTTGAAATTGCAATCAAAATTTAGGGGAAAGTTTTAGAATAAATCACTTTAATAAAATTACTGCTAAAATATATACATTTACACTACATAATTATCCTATGACACCACAAGTGTTCATGTGTGATGTTTCAATGTCTTATACAATAAATGGTCACCAATAACATTTCCAGTTGACCTCAGTGATGAGGTCACAATGTCCATTAGTGTCCACCTCCACACCAGTGGTCAGTGTTTACTTTCACTTTAGTCCATTAGTACAACAGGAGTTAGGAATTGACACACGGATATATATTTAAAATAAGTAAACATTACAATATACCTGTAGCTAGCTTTGTGTCACGTTAAAGTACACTCCAGTACTACCTGTAGCTAACCAAAGTATACAGCTATAAGTAACTGATGCAAACCTCTTTTAACACAGCTAGATCAGTGAAATTGGCTTTTTGTTCTATACTGGTGTGGATATCCCATTATGAAAATTTTATAAATTCTTAAATTAGATCTTAGCCAATGATTGAAACAGATTACTTTTTGTTTAGTAAACACGAGATGGTCTAAGGATAGATATCAGAGAGATGCCACAAGTGTTAAAACACTTATCATCATGGCTCCATATATATTTTTATATTTATGAATGGACAGTTTATCATGTGACCCATAAAAGATTTCTATTCTAGGACGACAATCTAATCTCTGATTCTGTGTCTATATACTTATATGTCTATCTGTTTTACAATTACGGTAATACACTGTAAGACTCCTGTCTGATTGCTGTACCCTCCACAGTACAATAATGTACAGCCGTACCACTGTGTGTCTGTTTATTTACTTGTCTGGTCGGTGACTACAGATAATAAACAACGTCTGTTCTTCACTTATATTTAGCTGGTAGATTTTATTTATATAAGATGAAGTAAGTGGATAACTACTTGTGACAAGATCACCCCCATTCTCTAGTCTCCCCAGGATATAAACCTAATTTTAGGACAGAAACTGTTTGTAAATTCAGCATAATGACACTGTATCCTTTGTAAGGTCTAATAATTCTGTCTCCCTTTCGTTTAGCATAATAACATTATCTGTGTAGAAAGTTTCCTGCGATCCTATTTTTCAGTGATGATAACATTAACAAACCCTTTGATCTATTTTTGCTGGATTCAAAAGTTTGTATGAATTAAACTTTCTGCCAGAAACTGCAGAATTTTGACAGCTTGTAAATAGTTTGCAAGTCCCTAAACTTAGCGTAGAAGACCTCAACTTGATTCTTTAAATGGCTTCAAGAAGCCCTCCACCTCCCCTTTTTGACTGTCTACAGAGGAAGTCAATCTGCCTCTTTCATGTTGCCAAAGACAACACCCTTTTTAATGGTTCCGTTTTGAATATACAACATTTTTTCTACACATCTGAAATATCAAAATGACAAAATAGAACACTTTGTATGCACTTCCCAGTGGATATCTCTTAGGAAATTGACTGTTCCGAAATCCTGCATGAATTAGATGATTTTAATTTTTAGTGTAGCTTATTGGTTGACATCAAAGGACAGGTATCAGCATAGCGATTGGCTTAGGTTTTATTTTTTTCCCCCGCTTGCCTCCCCTGCCAACTCTATCTGCTCTACCAGAATGACATTTCTATATATTACGTATCAGGATTATATTGATACAGATATACTTACTTTGACCCTGGCTCCTGCCCGGAGAGGAAAGGGTCCACATCTTCACTGATTGGCTTACTAAAAAGGTCAAAGGTAATAAATAAAGAGGAAATCACAAAGAATGTTCTTTTAGGAAACAACAATAATTAATGGTGATTAACAGTCTGGATTGTTAAATTATAATAAAAATATTAAATATAGAAAATATTAAATATACACACATTCTCATTCTATCAGGATGAAAAGTCGGGCTGTAGTCATGCTGTATATATTATAGGTTATTCCTTATGACATGCTGTGTGGTAGAGTTTTTAGAGGTAAGTATACATAAATGGTTGACATGCTGTTAAGAGTGAATCCAGAATCTAAAAAGTAATTGTAATTATATCTATCCTAATCAGCGAATATTCTATAATTAATTGTATTTATATCTATCCTTATCAGTCTATATTATATAATTAATTGTAATTACATCTATCCTTATCAGTCTATATTATATAATTAATTGTAATTATATCTATCCTAATCAGTCTATATTATATAATTAATTGTAATTACATCTATCCTAATCAGTGTACATTCTATAATTAATTATAATTATATCTATCCTTATCAGTCTATATTATATAATTAATTGTAATTACATCTATCCTAATCAGTGTACATTCTATAATTAATTGTAATTATATCTATCCTTATCAGTCTATATTATATAATTAATTGTAATTATATCTATCCTTATCACTGTATATTATATAATTAATTGTAATTACATCTATCCTTATCAGTATATATTCTATAATTAATTGTAATTATATCTATCCTTATCAGTCTATATTATATAATTAATTGTAATTATATCTATCCTTATCACTGTATATTATATAATTAATTGTAATTACATCTATCCTTATCAGTATATATTCTATAATTAATTGTAATTATATCTATCCTTATCAGTCTATATTATATAATTAATTGTTATTATATCTATCCTTATCAGTGTACATTCTATAATTAATTGTAATTATATCTATCCTTATCAGTCTATATTATATAATTAATTGTAATTATATCTATCCTAATCAGTCTATATTATATAATTAATTGTAATTTCATCTATCCTTATCAGTATATATTCTATAATTAATTGTAATTATATCTATCCTTATCAGTCTGTATTATATAATTAATTGTAATTACATCTATCCTTATCAGTCTGTATTCTATAATTAATTGTAATTATATCTATCCTTATCAGTCTTTATTATATAATTAATTGTAATTATATCTATCCTTATCACTGTATATTCTATAATTATAATTAACCTTATCAGTGTATATTCTATAATTATAATTAACCTTATCAGTGTATATTCTATAATTAATTGTAATTATATCTATCCTAATCAGTGTACATTCTATAATTAATTGTAATTGTATCTTTCCTAATCAGTATATATTCTATAATTAATTGTAATTGTATCTTTCCTAATCAGTATATATTCTATAATTAATTATAATTATATCTATCCTAATCAGTGTATAATCTATAATTATATTTAACCTTATCAGTGTATATTCTATAATTAATTGTAATTATATCTATCCTCATCAGTATATATGCTATGAATGTTCATGCAATAACACCATTAACAATTTTATCAAGCTCATCTCCCTATGTCATATTTTAAATAACTCTCTGTGATCTTTACATTATATTTAATGATCTTGTATATCTTTAATTTTCTTATGCATTTTTTCCCAGTGACTTGTCTATATGACTATAAGTTTCAGAAAGATGTTACAATATTTTCATTTCGTTAACTCATTAACCCCTGAAGACAGATTTGAACTCTTCCAATTCAAACGTTAGATTAGTCTATTGTGAAATTTCAGGGGTGAATGAGTCAACATTCTACCATCTATAGCCACAAGCCAACTAATCAGGATTTAAGATGTTATTTACAAACACAAGCTGCTCAGCAATAGTTACATGTATATTCTGCTGCCGGTTAAAGCTTGCGAATCGACAAACATTTAAGCTATATATGCCAGTGGTTTATACATGTAGCTTTTCACGTCTGAATCTGTTTTCTGTTAATGTTGTAACTTACAAAATGACATCATCGGAAAACAACAGGAAACGCATAAACGGGGATCGGAAGTTTATGTTAAATGGAACAATTATATATACAAGTACAACTCTACAAGTACACGTATGGTATAGGCCTAGCTCAGACACGATTGTACATAGCATAATATTTGACTCGTGGACTCTTCAACTGAAAACTTACTCATGAATTGCACTTACGGACAAATAAAATTACAATCGGCAAGTTAAATAAATCGATACAAATACGAGTGATATCATGCAATGCAAATTAAGATATGGATTGTTCAAGACTGGCAATTGGTTTATAGTTTTTTGATGAATTTAGCCAACTATTGGCTAAGGTCAAATTTACCAACGGAGTTCAGGAATCATAAACTGTCCGATATTTGATAATTATTGGACTAAAATAATTAGAGTCTGGCTTCTATTACAATACAACATTGAAATACATTTGTTACATGTAATGATTAAATATCTGCATTCAACTCTCTACTTAACAATACTTGAGTACCAGACTTGAGTACCAGTACTCGAGTACCTACATTATACGTATCTACCTGGCCACGGAACAGCTGATACAGGTAATATAACTACCGTTGTGTATATGTTTACTGTCTACAACGTAGGACATGTGACTTACTCTATACCAATTAGCAGCTCGCGTGCCTTTTTCCAATATCCTGAGCGACCTTGGGTGATGGGAGGAGGAGACAGAGACAGAAGGCTGTGATGTAACGTAAAGTGTGATTGGTTAGAATTAGGTTGTCATGACAACAGTGACACAATATCGGTTAGTCTACAGCCAGAGCACAGATCTGTCAACCGCGGTGGATGGGCTCAGATCTAACTAAATCATCCTTCATGAGCAACTTTTAAATATTCTTTTAATATTCCAATTACTCAGTTCCAAGAACTACTTAGGTGGAGATCCTATACCAAAATATTATATAATTATAAATCATACCGTCTTTGGCACGGAAGAATTTAATTGTGCTTCTATAAGCATCCATAATACATACATTAATTATCATGTTGAAATTTCAATAAACAGATCAAACTTTGGAATTTTAGTTATAAATAAACAGTACCAGCTGTACTGGGCAATTATACACATTCAACACATATTTAATATTTTTAATTTATCTTGTTTGTCAACATGAATGATAAGTGCCATCTGATAATTTGTGATAAGATTCTTTGTCCTGCATTCTATAGATAATAATTAATGTTTACTTATTGATCACCAGCTGAAAGCTGTACTTTCGACTATTCTAGCCTGCTGCATTATAATGAACTATATGAAACAGATGTTTGATTGAAGATAGTCTGTTATTTCATTCATGTATCTAAGTGACTATGTCGAAAATAGATCTTTTAGAAATGATCCGGAGGTGAAAGGTGGTTCTTTTTTGTTATAAAGTATCCGATGGTTGACAGATCTGTCGTCATTGGCAACAAAAAACAGACAAAAACCTAGACAACAGGTAAACAGGTAACATTGGGAGTGCATACAACAGTTAGGATAAGTGAAACTTAAATGAACATTGATACAAAATATTAACCATGACTATATAACAGAGAACCCTGGCCCTCCTGTAATGTAAGTTCAATTAAACGGCGACCTTGGCCGTCGTTTTATAACCATCAATTTTCTTTCCATTTGGCCTCATATCATTAACAAAAACTTCGGTTTGTCCAGAAAATCACGTAATAACAGCAATATTGCTCTTAAATGAAAATCTGCTTTAAGAATATCCCGAATTTGTTTGAAATTATAAAGACCAAAATAACATCTCTGATACAGATCTAAAGGTTTTCATAGGACTGATATTTGTAAGGTCTGCTTCAAGTTTTTACTGTCAAAAGATAATTCAATAAATTTGTACAGGTAAATAAAAGACTTCACATATAGACTGTAAAGCTTATCACTCAGGTATTCTGGTCATTGTGTATGTGTTTCTCTGACATGTCACACGTACAAACCACATGTAGGCAGGATCATCATGCAGTGATACAGGCATTATTACACAAATCCAATTTCAGCCGAAGCCAAGAGCTGCTAAAGCCTTATAGATTGTACATGTAGTTACGGTAATTTATTGTTATTAACCTTCCCAAGGGTTAGTAACATAGGCCATACAGAAACACAAGGCAATTAACACCATGCTTTACCAGTAATCAGACAACTGCTGATGTGATCACATCGGCACCAGTTAATATAGTCACAGAATAAACATATTCAGCCCCCCATTAATAAACACAGAACAAAATAGTGACAGCACAGCATACAAAACGTCATACAGCACAATCAGCACACAGGCAAAACAGCATACTGACAGCCCACACAGATGCTCAGCTATAACAATTGTGACCGTATGTATTTACGATTTCGCCACCATTGATGCGCAGTACTTACCTGGCCGTAGGTAAACTCCTTCTGTGCTGCTGTAGCTGAGCTGCTGATGTCTGTAAAACCAAAATCAGCATTATATTGTTCAAAATCATCAAAAATCAAAAGTTCAGCATTTCTGCTTGAAATCATCACTGATTTAGGAAAGAATGGTTTGTAAAACCAAATGTTCCCCTTTTGTTCTATTTAAAAAGATGATTAAATCACATTTCTTTTGGTAAGTTTTCTTTCGTAAAGTATTCTGCATGACAAGATATAAGGTGACAAATTTCAATAAACCAAAGTAGCATGTTAAAACACAACATCTTCCATCGCTTTGGCAACAAAAATGATTAGGACATATTCCTCTTCGAAGGACCAGTTTTAATGAGATATACTGATGTATTTCACGTGCATAAACCTTATTGATCTGGTCATCGGCCATGTTACACAAATTTAAGGTTAGACAACTCTGCTACGTACAAGCTAAATGCTAGATTAGAGTTAAAATTTCACAACTTTATTGACAATCTGACAAAGGTGCAAGATCTTACTCAACTATTTATCTAATAAATCTGAAACAGTACTTTACTATTTATTTGTACAGATTAGGACATACTTAACGAATCACAAGTTTTCTTGATAGAATTTATAAAAGCAGTTTAAGACATGAATAGCATTCTATTATAAGTTTACATCCTTCTATTTGGACACTGCAGCGGACACTTCCAATGAAAGGCCTGGGTAAGACCACAAATCCTTTGTATGATAATTCTAAATCCTACCAACACAAATTACCTGGCAAATATCTGAATGAAACATTTCAATGATTTTACAGTTCTTATCTACCCTGAGGGTTTGTGTGTCTGTAGTTTTGGATCAGATGTTTGTGATATATTTCGAGGGTTACAATAACATTTACAGTGGTAACAACACTATCTACCATATGTAATATGTAATATAACACAGGAATTTTCTGTAAATCTAAGACTTATAGGTACTATTTCAATGAGGCCAAGCCTGTAACGTCAGCCACAGGTAAATAATTCAGTGTCCCCCTAACCTACATTCTGGACGTATAATTCTAATACCTGGTCAGGTATAATGCGTGTTGATGTAGCCGAACGTGTTATGATAGCGGCCAGTATCGGGGAGTAATTAGCTGACTTCCTGTGTTAGGTGGTAGGGGAGGATCTATAGTGACCTGTGGTTATACCTGTGTTACACCTGTGTTACACCTGTACAAGTGACATGGACGTGACAGATTGGTGTCATCACAGCGGTCTATGAACCTTATCTCATCATACATCACCGACATAGATGCACAAGTACACCTTTTTTTGGTATTCTATAAAAAAAGGATGATTGACTTAAAACCCTGACATTTAATAGCACAACAGTACACATCTCTTCTGATAGTAATTATATCTGAATTATTACTAATAAGACACACCATGGTAAGCTAACTTCCAAAACTAAAATTTCTGTTAAGGGTTCTTCCTTCCTATAACATTCCTGTTTTATATATATTTTTTTTATCTAGGTACAGTGTACTAAGAGAAAACTTCTATTGATTGACTTCAGTAGTAGGTGTTGATGAATTAGACAATGTGTCTATAAATCTGGTGTTAATTTGTGCCATAAAACAAACCAAGAAGTATTTAAGTAAGTGTCAGACAGCAGATATGTAGATTATAGCGGCAGCAGGGGAGACAAACGTTGACATAATTTAAGTACAACTAGGTGTAAAGTAAGAAAATTAGCTAAAACATATTATCTAATACACAAGAAGTCAGAAGAGCTGATGCAGCACTAGAAATGTAAGCAGAATTCACCTAAGTCAGCATTACGTGACCTAATTACTTAATACACTACCTGGACTTCATTCCAGAGCAGTTTAATCTTTAGACATCCGATTAGGTAATCATAAAGACTTTTGTTTCTCAGGAAAAGACAGGCAAATAAATTCTAGAATCAGTCAATTGTATTAGTTTTGCACTAATTTGAAGCTGAAACATTACCTGGAATTACCACAAAAAAATCACAACATCAAAAAGATTTAAAATTCCCAAAAGCAATTGAATACAAAGATTTTTGAAAAAGGTGCAAGCAAAAAATATAAACAGTTCAAAATAACTTGTTAATCAAAATCAGATAAAGTGTCAAAACATATCTTGATAGTTGTGCTGGTGAAAATGCAAAAGTAGAATAGGACATAAAAACAGAAGATAATTTCAAGGTACCAAACTGTCAATGTATATACGATCATCAACATGCTAAAAGCAGGTCAGGAATAGAATCACAGGTATCTCTCCTCATTTTAGGTACTCTTACCAGGTATTAGATTTTTTTTTTCTCAAATATGACATACTTTTTGTATCACATAGATGTTTCACTTTTAAATTTGCAGCCGAATAAATTCTGATTATTTATTTTTAAATATAATTTTGTTGTTTGCCTGTGATTCTACCTGAGAACTAAACCAACAGAACTAAAGCATACCTGTGTGACAGACTCAGTATCAGGTATAGAAGACAGAGATGGGTGTGGCTGAGGAGTAACCGTGGAGACGCTCAGAGGCGCCGATGTTACCTGACTACGACCCGCAGGCCCTGAAGATGATCGTTTTTCCTTAAATGAATGACTCTGGCGTAAACCCGCAACTGAGGCTGAAACAAAGAAAGGACATTTGGTTAAGAAAGATTTACACAAAGGTCCAATATTCATTTGACAATATTTTAACAAGATAAAAGACCTTATGTTTTGAAATCTCAAACTTTTGTATGTAAACATCCGTGTTTGATACCAGTGTAATGTCCACATACTGGTTCATCACATGTACACTATATATACCAACACCATGATTGTAACGATTAGCACTGTAATCGGATGTGAGGAGATTTTTGATTTTCTCAATATTGCTGACTTATGATATATCATGTATAAGAAGCTTATATGTACATGCTTGACCACCCAAACATTCCATTATATAAATCAGCTTAAAGTGTCAGTCACCCATCAATGACGAGGGTCTTGATGTCAGTAATCCGTCGGCGAGGACGGACTTGATGCTCTAAACGGATAGCGGGGATCACATTAGTTAATTGTGAAGTGATCTTGTATAATACCTGTGTTGTCGGTAAAATCTAAACAAGCACGCGATTGCTGCCTATTAATTATTGACCGCTTGTGTATACATCTTGGGCGCTTTTATTTGTCGAGGAAGTGAGCATGTAAATAATTTGACGTACAGGTACTGTCTTGTCTCCTGACACTCTCCAGCCACCGAACTAGAACTAATATGGCGTCTTTATCGGAGAACTTGACAAGGAAAACCATCCCATTAGAGGCATGTGACAATCGGATCATCCATAATTGATTCTGTTTGGTGCTAAACGTCAGTCTGTCCTAATGTGATCAGGTAGTCAAACGACGGGAAATTTCACTGTCGCATGTAAATACCTCTAGTCCAGAAATATTTTCATCTTCTATGCTATATTGCTTGCAGAATCTTTCAACCAATTTTTTCTTCTTTTAATTGTAATCTCTATTGTCAAGATCTAAATCCTATTTTCACCTTCAGCGCCACTTGGTTTTATTGAATAGTAAGGTCGTACAGTTATTTCAAACATTTCCAGCTAGGGTGGCCTCTTTAAGGCGTTCATGATCAATAAGCTGGTATGCATGTTATTTTCAGAGGCATCAGATCATACACAAATACAGGACAACAAGGTGGGTCACAGGTAAACAAATAAAGGACAACAATTTGGTCGCAGATCAATAACAATCTGTTAAGCTGGAAGCTGCATCATTAATGAAAATCCAAAATTTTTTCAATTTTGTTTCTCTTCGAAATTCCATGCAAATTCGATAAGCTTATAAATAATGATCATGGCAGAAAGCAACATTAATCTGAGGAAACCACAAAATCACTTTGAAGGAAAATAAACGTATATTTAAATCTCAAAAGAAAACAATCCAATATTAAGAAGAGATTGTAAACTACATGTCAACCGTTTACCGTATATGTGATAGACATACCTGTGAGAAGCACCCCTACAGATTATAACCTGCTCCTTCCCCGGCCATGATTGATAGTGTGGAGGGAAAGGTATCTATCATATATACCTCAGACAAATTAAATATTCTGTACATCTGTAAACCAGTGATAGTATCTCTACCACCAGACCCTGTCAGATCAGACCGATATAGGTACAAACACTGACCAGCTGATGGCACGGTCATCTGACCATGGACATGCCCAGCAGCATCTCCTGTCTCACAAACAGGTAAAACTAAAAGTTACCCTTTACAGGTTTACTGTTACCTGTGTATTAAGAATACAGTAAAACCCCACTTACTTGAACTCGTGGGGACCTGATCAATAATTCGAGGAATACATATGGTATTCGAGTAATCTGAAGTTTGTTGATATGTACGAACTCAGTCGGGACCAAATAAACTGTTCAACGAATGAGGGGTAGTCGAGAAAACTGGGTTTGAGTACCTGTAATTGGGGGCTTTAAATTTACTTTATAGTGAGAACAACACATTAATGTCAACAAATACATATATATGAATATACTTATCATAATTATAAACACTTGCAAGCCTTCTAACGGTTCTATGAGATTCACAGAAGCAAGTGCACTACCAGGTACCTTAACAGGTGACCTTTAGGATCACAATGATATATAAAGCTCCTTTACAATAAGTTTGAAGTAAAGAATAATTTCAATCTTTAATGATAAAAGCAAATTTTACAAAAGCTTCCTGACATCTAATCAAGTGTACATGTTTCTGTGGCCACTCCAACACCTGTCCGACAATGTGACATTGTACAGGCCCGACAACAGGAATGTCTCCCGGGGCTATAGATCGGACTATAGACCACAGACAGCAGTACCTAAGACCACTGTCAATCATTATCTATTTATGTCTACAGCACTGCCTTAAACTATAATGTTTCAAGGCGAAAAGTTGAACTCTTCTTTACTGGAGAACTTAAAGAAACAAGATTTCCTTCGGGACTTTGAGATAATAAATACCTGTTTGTCTCCGTTCTCTTTTCCCAATCACCAAATGTTCTATTGCAACTGCAGTCATTTCCTTTAAATTTCCTCACTTAAATAAATCCTCTACATAATGGAAGATTTTAACACGTATCCATATCACAATCACCCCTAATACTACTTTTAAGTACAAAAGATCACTTCCTTCCGAAATTGACCGAAATGTACACCGCCTTGACCACACCGTAACATCATGTACAGGGGACAATATTAGTAGGTATAAGAGTTCAGCACACTGCCACCGATCCCACCATTGACCATAATTCGGACACTTTCCCCATGTAGTTCATGTCTCAAAGTGACCACCAATGACCATCGGTCACCATGCAGTGCTGCTCCCACAGATGTCCTACTGGAGTCACAAGAGGTCAGCTTGTAGGACAGATGGTCTAACACTGGATCTTTGACCACAGTCCTTGATTGAATCCCCAGTCGTAATTAGTATGCATAGGCACCAGGCTGACCACTACCATTACTGACCACTCAGGGATCACTGGGCAGTGATGATCAAATTGTCATTTTAATGACCATCTGACCAGAGTTTTATGGATCACGTTATATGTCTTATAGGGCTTCCTGACCTATTGGCAGCCAAAATATCATGGCTCACTGATTTCGTCAAGCTCGGCTCGCTGATTTCGATAAGATTTAGTAATAACTATGGTAATATGGATTTGATAGATCTGAAAATCATTTTGTAATCAAGCTCAATTTTACTTAATAAATGAGGTCGTTCAGTCATACTCAATCTTAAATTGAACAATTTCATACCCAATATCTGTATATACGAAAATGAAAATTTATTTACCTGGTAATCAGAAATGTGATTTAATGTACATATGTTTATATGAACATGAAAATTGTACCACCAATACAGCACCTATACATACTGTTAAAGTTAGTGGCCTTACTAGCTTATTGCCTAAGTCCTATTGAGCCCCCTTGCCAAGTCCCATGGATAAGTCCTATTGAGCCCCCTTGCCAAGTCCCATGGAGCCTTATATGTACAAACAACCCTTGCCAGTGTTGGGAGCCTGGTGTAAGATCCCATACATGCTGTCTATAACCCATTATAGAAACCATTTATAATGAATGTTCCAATAAAACCATTAGTTTACCCTGATAACAACAGTAATTATCTACTACTTAATTATAGCTTTGGACCACCTCCCCATCATCTGTTTCTCACCCACCAGTGTGTGGTCAGTCCTATCAGGCAGCTGGCCGACTATTAACACTAACTGGCCATCAGCCCTGTATAGACTGTAGGTCCCTTCCTGCTATGTCATTATCACAGTTCTGGTAACTTGGTGTTACAGGATCAACAATAACACTGTTTCCGGAAACTCTTATGACATCACAATGGTGATGATGTCACAAGCATGACCTCTGAAAGCATTCTGTATCTAGGAATCAGCATTCACATTGTAATCGTTTTACAATGAACCTTTTCGTTAACATGGTCGTTCAACCATAACCAGACTTGTTCTTCTATCCTTATACCAGTACTTTGTAAATCTTGGAACTTCTGTTTTGCCACTGACGATTTGAAAAAAAAATCCTTTTTCATGAAATGCATTTTTTTTTGAGATCATGCATTTTGTTAAAATTGAATTAATAAATATTTTACCAGATGTTTTGTCATGGGATCACTGTAAGAACGGTACTTATATATTTATATATAATGTAAAAAAAAAATTGTTTCCATGTTATTTTATTTTTTAAGTTTTCCTGAAGAGCCTCGAAGAGGGTGAAAGTGTTCGGAAGTCGGTGGTCTTGTTTTTATTTATTTTATCTAAATATATATACAGTACCTTTACATATTTTGTCACAAAAATTTCTCCCTTGTGAAAAATTTGAGCAGGTCACACTTGTTATGATGTTTGCCCCTGGTCTGTGTACATGTCATCATGATATTTAACACCAGAAGTAGGTCAGCCTCCCACACTCTACCATGATAAACCTATTTTATTACCGACTGATGTAACAGTCTGGGCCTACAGTGCTTGTCCTACAGTGATGGGACTGTGGTGTTGACAACACCAGGCAGTCCTCTGTCCCTTGGTTGGGTGATCTGGTGTAAGATCATCAGGTTACACCATCCTGTAGGTATTCAGTAGGTATTACTATTGTGTAACCTCACACAAACAAGGGCCCACAACAGTATCCTATGACATGGGAATTCCCAGGTATGAGTCACATGGAGTTTTCTCAGTCACAGGATCTCAACACTCATGTTTAGAAATCCAATTAAATATATCCTATAGACCTTTGTTTGTGTTTCTGTAACATCAACAATGGAAACCCTTACTGAAAGGATTGAATCTGTTGAGGAGGTTTTCATTTTAGAATACATGTATACCCAGGCCTACCTGTTACACAATACAATGTAGGTATAGTGTTGTATATATATTATAGATATACACGGTACTTAACTTCTGAGTTGGAATTCCAAAAATGTCACTTGATTCCTCTAAGGTAAGACCAGCTTATGGACTTTTAAAAACCAAAGTCTGGAGAGGGCTGATGGACATATTGTTACAGGTCTTTGTTACCTGTAACCTACCTGTGTGACCTTTACAATATCTACCTGTATTGACTAATTTGTTTCCCAGTATACGATAATGATTTACAAAATAGAAATACCACAGCAAGTGACAGGGGTTTTAATGTATCAGCATATTTCTGTAAGCCAGGTAATCTGGAGTACGAGGGACCTGTTGTAAATATCCTTCACTTCCGATATCTACCCTGAGTACGAGGGACCTGTCGAAAATATCCTTCACTTCCGATATCTACCCTAAGTACGAGGGACCTGTTGTGAATATCCTTCACTTCCGATATCTACCCTGAATACGAGGGACCTGTTGTAAATATCTTTCACTTCCAATATCTTCCCTGAGTACGAGGGACCTGTTGTAAATATCCTTCACTTCCGATATCTACCCTAAGTATGTGGGACCTGTTGTAAATATCCTTCACTTCAGATATCTTCCCTGAGTACAAGGGACCTGTTGTAAATATCCTTCACTTCCGATATCTTCCCTGAGTACGAGGGACCTGTTGTAAATATCCTTCACTTCCGATATCTACCCGGAGTACGAGGGACGTGTTGTAAATATCCTTCACTTCCGATATCTAATCTAAATTTCTACTTGTATGGAACAATTTTCACCACAGATACTATCATATGATGTCATTACAAATTCATACATTTATGACATCACAATAGTATTATTACACATGCATAACACAATATTTATGACATGACTGAACGGGTCAGTTATGTGATAATTAACAAATTTTCCTCACTCTGATCTGAATTTAATACATATTGCAGTTTTTCAGGCCACAAATATCTAGATTCCATGAATTATTTATATTGCCTTTTACTCAACACCAATCAGAAATTGAGAGACATTTGTGTAACAGCAGTATTTTTTATAAAACTGAACACAAGGCCCCTCTACCTATAGAGGGTCTGTGTTCTCACCCACATCCCCTAACTCATTGGCCATTTAATGTCACATACAACCTTCACACAATGGAGGAATTCTTCGATCATCTGCAGTTTTGAATTTTTTACTTCATGTATAATATCATTTAAGAAAATGTTAGTTTAATTATCTACATTACAACAAAAATGACATTAAGTGTTTATGTCTGAGAGGGAAATGTAATAAAGTATATACAGACTTCCAGTACCCAACCTTAATAATGTACAGCTGCCTTTTACATTCCTTCAATCTGTGGCTGACTCAACAATTTGTAAAATCCTATGACAAACCACAAGGAACTGATCGGGTTGAAATGATTTCTAAATTATAAACTTTACATAAAACTGTTTATCATGATTTTTATCTTTCACAAACACATTTTTTTTTCTGTTCCTGTGATGATTTAAGCTTGTGAATGATCACCATCACTAGTATTGATACTGCGGGATGTTCAGGAAAAGATTGTATAGGTGTTTCTCTTTTTATGAGTGTGTATTTCTGCATGTGCTGGATAAGATTGTATGTGTGGTCTTCTAGCTATGGATCTGTATTTATCTGTGTGCTGGATAAGATTGTATGTGTGTTATTCTAGCTATGGATCTGTATTTCTCTGCGTGCTGGATAAGATTGTATGTGTGTTCTTCTGTTATGGGTCTGTACTTCTGTGTGTGGTGGAGTAGATTGTATGTGTGTTCTTCTTGTTATGGGTCTGTACTTCTGTGTGTGCTGGAGTAGATTGTATGTGTGTTCTTTTGTTATGGGTCTGTATTTCTATGTGTGCTGGAGTATATTCTTTGTGTTATTGTTATGGGTCTGTACTTCTGTGTGTGGTGGAGTAGATTGTATGTGTGTTCTTCTTGTTATGGGTCTGTACTTCTGTGTGTGCTGGAGTAGATTGTATGTGTGTTCTTTTGTTATGGGTCTGTATTTCTATGTGTGCTGGAGTATATTCTTTGTGTTATTGTTATGGGTCTATATTTCTGTGTCTGCTGGATATAACGTAAAGGTGTTCTTCTTGTCAGGAGTCTGTAATATTTTTGTGTACTGGAGGAGATTGAAGAAGTGTTCTATTCTAAAATATGATGTCACATTTCTTGTAATACCTAACTCAAATAATATTTTTATTCTCCACTCTAAACAGGTGAAGTTATACAAGCGACAATGTGTTGGTGGAAGCATGCATGGTTACGTGATCCAACTGACAATTTTTTAAATTTAGTGAAATGCATGCAGCAAACATACATATCCCTGTTCATAGATAAGTCATGTTTCTACCCCTTTCTACGACCAACATGGCTGTAATGTATGTCAACATATCTAGCAGTAATTTCCATATTAGTCTACAACAAGCAACCCCCATAAATTACCACATCCCGGCCAGTAAAAAGGCTGTGTTGTATTGATTTACACACATGGAGCCCAGTATTAAACACACATTGATTCCTGTCTAACATCTAGTGGTAACATCTGTATAGTAAATAAAATATTGATTTTAATCTCCAGGTCCAGTGTGTATATACCCACAAACATTCAGTACAGTTCTCTGTAAAAGCCATTTAATAAGAGGAGCGTAAAGTACCTTGTTCATCAAAATCATCTGACAGCTTCTTAATTGTTTTTCAAGGTTCAAGGGTGAGAAAATTACAATATCTATCACTTATTCAAAATGTCATTGTCAGCAATAATTTGTCAGTCAAATAAACTTTTTTAGGATGGTGCTAGAAATCAATTAATTTAGATCCTTCAGTAAGGATTTCTGTGTGTTGGGTGGTCTATACCAAGGATATCTGTAACGGGACTGGTGGCCCAGAGCTGATTATTCCTGGAGAAGCACCTGTGTGTGGGGCGACAATACATGTGCAGTGACATGCTGATTGTTAAAGCTCAAGGCTAATGATATTAAGTGACCCGTTCAGTGAATGGTGGATCTGTACTATAGACAAGGTCATCTCAATGGCAATCTTATTTACCTGCAGTCATCCTAATGCATTAACCCTCAAAATGAACTAATCTAATCTTTGAAATGAAAGAGTCTAAATGTGTATTCAGGGGTAAACAATTAACAATTTTGTACACAATTCTGATTGTTTTCTCGATTTAAATTGTCATTTTTTCTTTAGTACTGTTAGTTTTTTCTGTACTTTTGGTAAATAATTAACAGATTTTGTATACAACTCTGATTGTTTTCTGGATTTTAAATTGTCATTTTTTTAGTACCGTTATTTATTTGGTAATTCAGTACAATTTTTGACTAGTGGCTTTTTTAAAACACAATTTTCAATGGGAGTTGACCAGTTATGGACAACACTGTAGATAGATGGGGGTATATAGTTTTAGAGATAATGATATCTCCCCCAGACTAATTACCAATGTTTGTAGGAAGGAACTCCACCCTCACATCCATTGTTTCCTCCGACCTTCATGTTTATAAACATGTACCAAACAGGCCAGGAACCTGTTAACAGTGAGGGTTGATAAGATGGATGTTAGGGAGTTAGTGTACAGGGATGTAGGGCACCTGTTACTAATTTACACAGCTACAGGGCTGATCTCCCCAGACCTGTGGGTACCAGACTATACACACCCTCCCCACAGCAGGCTAACAAAGAAACACCACCACCACCACAGACAGGCACCACAGACAGGCAAGCAGGCTTCCCCAGTCCTCATTATGTACATCTACTTCCTGTTGTAAATACAATTTAATACCCTTTATATGCTCAAGGTTGCAACAGAACAGAACTACAATGTATGTAATTAATGTAAATATCATTGACTGTAGGGCTCCAGTGTACTGTAATTACTACCTTGGTCAAGAACTTTTGTCCTAAGCTGGTAAAATCTATTTTTTGCCAAGATCTGATTTTGCTCTTCACATTTTTTCATGCTGTTGAGAAATGTTCACCAAAAAGGGGCAAGTTAATTTAACTGCCATGATAGTTTCCTGTGTACAGTTCAATAACAGAATGGTTGTAAAGATATGGTGTCCTGTAGTTAATTTAATTGATGAATTTGCTGTTGGACTACTATGTAATCGTAATAAAATTGAGGTAATTATACAGCGACTTTAAGCCTCTTGTAACTTGCAATTGCAAGCCACCGATTTGTTTGGGTGAAAATGTTCAAAGCTCTAAAAAAGCCACATGCAAATCTTCTTGTATATAAATGTATGCACATAATATTGGATAAAACCAAATGAGCGTTTCGTTTCAATGGTTAATACATGTCATAACTGGTCAGGTGAAAACCAGATTTGGCCGTTAACAGTTTGACCAGCAGGTAGTGCGTAACTGTGATGTGTGATTATGTCTAGGCCTCAGAGGCATGTCCAGCAGTGGTCAGCCTGACAGTGGTCAGTGGTGAGAGTGGTCAGTGGTGGAGAACATTTATGTACAAACACAACCACCTGTCATTGTCCAGAGATCCAAAGTCAAGTCACAAGTCAGAAGGAAGTTCAGTCAACTGTTAAACTCTACAAGGCCATAGACATATACACACAGCTTTCTATAACGGTGCTACATGTACATGGTCTGATGTATGTAATATGGCCCTATAGAAATGAAAGTATAAATGCCAAATTATTCCTGAAGCTATAGCTATTTCACTATCATATATGGTCGCCATGGAAATAAGGATGGCACTATCACTGATGTTTTTTCTAATTGTTTAAAAGAATAAAATTCCTGTGGTTGTATATATTCTAAATGAATGATAAATAATCCTATGTTCTGACTACAAATTGTCTGTGGGCAAAGTGTGCGCACCAGAATATGTCCAGGTTGAAGTGTTCAGACCACAGAATTTCTGTCGACTGACATTCGCACCGAACATGACACAAATATGAATCTGTAAGACTCATTTTAAATGCAGGACGTTTGGTAATGTTTACACATAAAATATTATAATGTATACACTAGCTATGAAGGAGTGTCAATATTACCCATTGTATGGTTGTTTTCTCCAGGAGGATCGGGGTTTATGTTTGATGACGCTGTATAAAGGACAGTCTACCTCTATACACCACCAGACTACTATAACATCTACAAATCGTAGGTTGTTTACAATGTTGAGTTTTTTAATGACATAAGCCAGACTATACATTTAACACTCGTTAACTTTCATACGGCTCTGGTCTACCAAACATCATATAGCATGTACAACAGGGAAGTGTATAGTTGATGAGAATCAGTAACAGAGATATCTGGACGTATTTATATTAAGTTGACAATAAGTTAGTAGGACCCGATCACTTCCTCAAACCCCCATCCTTACTCCTCACTCAGCTGATCAACAACGGCTAAACGTACCTTCGAAAGTGCCCATATCCACATATCCCCAGTTACCGTTGGTTGACGGGCGAATCATCCTTATGGGGTCCACAGTTTAATGTTTACATCCGTTAATATCCATATAGGGTTAAAGATGAATTCCATGTACACTAGAACTGTAAGTCCAACACCCTAAAGGGATGGCCAACCAAGTCTGTCTGGCACTAAACCAGAGCTTCTGTAACCTTCACCCAAACAATGGCCGGTGTCACCACAAATACATAGCCTGGTATGTAGGGTCCCCCAGTACACACTTGTGATGTTAACACACTGTGAGACTACTTGACAGTTACACTAGAGATAAGCTCGGTAAAGGTCACTGAGGGAAAATGTCATCAAGTGTAGAAAGAAAACTATATTTCTGTAGTCTTGTATAAATTATCTAACAATGCCCTGTTTACCATAGTTAGGTGACACAATCATGTTAATTATAATGAGTCATTAATAACAGGTGTCTATGTTCTTGAATTTTCTGGAGTCTTCTGCTGAGATTATCACATATATATCACTAAATTTTAGAATAATAACTGAATTACTATTATCGTTGGGCTTGGGACTGGGCTTATTCTTCAGCATGTTCAACACTAGGTTGTTAACCTATTAGAAGTATAGTAACAATGTGTTACCCTACAAGAAGAATAGTAACGAGGAGGAAACCTATTAGAAGTAGAGTAACAATGTAATAACCATTTAGAGTAATAAGAAGTTAACCCATTAAAAGTATTGTAGTGACTTGATAACCCTTTAGAAGTATTGTAGTGACTTGTTAACCCTTTAGAAGTATTGTAGTGACTTGTTAACCCTTTAGAAGTATTGTAGTGACTTGATAACCCTTTAGAAGTATTGTAGTGACTTGTTAACCCTTTAGAAGTATTGTAATGACTTGATAACCCTTTAGAAGTATTGTAGTGACTTGTTAACCCTTTAGAAGTATTGTAGTGACTTGATAACCCTTTAGAAGTATTGTAGTGACTTGTTAACCCTTTAGAAGTATTGTAGTGACTTGATGACCCTTTAGAAGTATTGTAGTGACTTGTTAACCCTTTAGAAGTATTGTAGTGACTTGTTAACCCTTTAGAAGTATTGTAGTGACTTGATAACCCTTTAGAAGTATTGTAGTGACTTGTTAACCCTTTAGAAGTATTGTAGTGACTTGTTAACCCTTTAGAAGTATTGTAGTGACTTGATAACCCTTTAGAAGTATTGTAGTGACTTGTTAACCCTTTAGAAGTATTGTAGTGACTTGATAACCCTTTAGAAGTATTGTAGTGACTTGTTAACCCTTTAGAAGTATTGTAGTGACTTGATAACCCTTTAGAAGTATTGTAGTGACTTGTTAACCCTTTAGAAGTATTGTAGTGACTTGATAACCCTTTAGAAGTATTGTAGTGACTTGTTAACCCTTTAGAAGTATTGTAGTGACTTGTTAACCCTTTAGAAGTATTGTAGTGACTTGATAACCCTTTAGAAGTATTGTAGTGACTTGTTAACCCTTTAGAAGTATTGTAGTGACTTGATAACCCTTTAGAAGTATTGTAGTGACTTGTTAACCCTTTAGAAGTATTGTAGTGACTTGATAACCCTTTAGAAGTATTGTAGTGACTTGTTAACCCTTTAGAAGTATTGTAGTGACTTGATAACCCTTTAGAAGTATTGTAGTGACTTGATAACCCTTTAGAAGTATAGTAGTGACTTGATAACCCTTTAGAAGGATAGGAACGAGGAGTTAACCCATTAGAAGGATAGGAACCAGGAGTTAACCCATTAGAAGGATAGGAACCAGGAGTTGACCAATTAGAAGAATAGGAACCAGGAGTTAACCAATCAGAAAGATAGAAACCAGGAGTTAACCAATTAGGAGGATAGGAACAAGAAGTTAACCCACAGAAGGATAGGAACCAGGATTTAACCTATTAGAAGGATAGGAACCAGGATTTAACCTATTAGAAGGATAGGAATCAGGAGTTAACCTATTAGAAGGATAGGAACCAGGAGTTGACCCATTAGAAGGATAGGAACCAAGAGTTAATCTATTAGAAGGATAGGAACCGGGAGTTAATCCTTTAGAAGGATAGGAACCAGGAGTTAACCCATTAGAAGGATAGGAACCAGGAGTTGACCCATTAGACGGACAGGAACCAGGAGTTAACCCATTAGAAGGATAGGAACCAGGAGTTAACCCATTAGAAAGATAGGAACCAGGAGTTGACCCATTAGAAGGACAGGAACCAGGAGTTAACCCATTTGAAGGATAGGAATCAGGAGTTAACCTATTAGAAGGACAGGAACCAGGAGTTAATCCATAGAAGGATAGGGACCAGGAGTTGACCCATTAGAAGGATAGGAACCAGGAGTTGACCCATTAGAAGGATAGGAACCAAGAGTTGACCCATTAGTAGGATAGGAACCAGGAGTTAACCTATTAGAAGGATAGGAACCAGGAGTTGACCCATTAGAAGGATAGGAACCAGGAGTTGACCCATTAGTAGGATAGGAACCAGGAGCTAACTCATTAGGAGGATAGGAACCAGGAGTTGACCCATTAGAAGAATAAGAACCAGGAGTTGACCCATTAAAAGGATAGGAACCAGGAGTTAACCCATTAGAAGAATAGGAACCAGGAATTAACCTATTAGAAGGATAGGAACCAGGAGTTAACCCATTAGAAGGATAGGAACCAGGAGTTAACCAATTAGAAAGATAGAAACCAGGAGTTAACCAATTAGGAGGATAGGAACAAGAAGTTAACCCATAGAAGGATAGGAACCAGGAGTTGACCCATTAGAAGGATAGGAACCAGGAGTTTACCCCATAGAAGGATAGGAACCAGGAGTTAACCCATTAGAAGGATAGGAACCAGGATTTAACCTATTAGAAGGACAGGAACCAGGAGTTAACCCATTAGAAGGATAGGAACCAGGAGTTGACCCATTAGAAGGACAGGAACCAGGAGTTAATCCATAGAAGGATAGGGACCAGGATTTAACCTATTAGAAGGATAGGAACCAGGAGTTGACCCATTAGAAGGATAGGAACCAGGAGTTAACCCATTAGAAGGATAGGAACCAGGAGTTGACCCATTAGACGGACAGGAACCAGGAGTTAACCCATTAGAAGGATAGGAACCAGGAGTTAACCCATTAGAAAGATAGGAACCATGAGTTGACCCATTAGAAGGACAGGAACCAGGAGTTAACCCATTTGAAGGATAGGAATCAGGAGTTAACCTATTAGAAGGACAGGAACCAGGAGTTAATCCATAGAAGGATAGGGACCAGGAGTTGACCCATTAGAAGGATAGGAACCAGGAGTTGACCCATTAGAAGGATAGGAACCAAGAGTTGACCCATTAGTAGGATAGAAACCAGGAGTTAACCTATTAGAAGGATAGGAACCAGGAGTTGACCCATTAGAAGGATAGGAACCAGGAGTTGACCCATTAGTAGGATAGGAACCAGGAGCTAACTCATTAGGAGGATAGGAACCAGGAGTTGACCCATTAGAAGAATAAGAACCAGGAGTTGACCCATTAAAAGGATAGGAACCAGGAGTTAACCCATTAGAAGAATAGGAACCAGGAATTAACCTATTAGAAGGATAGGAACCAGGAGTTAACCCATTAGAAGGATAGGAACCAGGAGTTAACCAATTAGAAAGATAGAAACCAGGAGTTAACCAATTAGGAGGATAGGAACAAGAAGTTAACCCATAGAAGGATAGGAACCAGGAGTTGACCCATTAGAAGGATAGGAACCAGGAGTTTACCCCATAGAAGGATAGGAACCAGGAGTTAACCCATTAGAAGGATAGGAACCAGGATTTAACCTATTAGAAGGACAGGAACCAGGAGTTAACCCATTAGAAGGATAGGAACCAGGAGTTGACCCATTAGAAGGACAGGAACCAGGAGTTAATCCATAGAAGGATAGGGACCAGGATTTAACCTATTAGAAGGATAGGAACCAGGAGTTGACCCATTAGAAGGATAGGAACCAGGAGTTAACCCATTAGAAGGATAGGAACCAGGAGTTGACCCATTAGACGGACAGGAACCAGGAGTTAACCCATTAGAAGGATAGGAACCAGGAGTTAACCCATTAGAAAGATAGGAACCATGAGTTGACCCATTAGAAGGACAGGAACCAGGAGTTAACCCATTTGAAGGATAGGAATCAGGAGTTAACCTATTAGAAGGACAGGAACCAGGAGTTAATCCATAGAAGGATAGGGACCAGGAGTTGACCCATTAGAAGGATAGGAACCAGGAGTTGACCCATTAGAAGGATAGGAACCAAGAGTTGACCCATTAGTAGGATAGGAACCAGGAGTTAACCTATTAGAAGGATAGGAACCAGGAGTTAACCAATTAGAAGGATAGGAACCAGGAGTTAATCCATTAGAAGGATAGGAACCAGAAGTTAACCCATTAGAAGGATAGGAACCAGGAGTTAACCCATTAGAAGGATAGGAACCAGGAGTTAACCCTTTAGAAGGATAGCAACCAGGAGTTAATCCTTTAGAAGAATAGGAACCAGAAGTTAACCCATTAGGACATCCCTCCACATCTATATTGAACAGATCTTTATTTTGTACTGACAGTATTCAGCTTCTCAAAGGACAACCTGCTATTTACTAAACCATACAGCAGCTTCTTTCTTCGACACAGTTATGATGAAATGGTGGTAAATACAACTATCCTGGCCTAGCTATCAGCTGTCCTTCATTAGGAGGGAGACTCCTGTGGTCGAATTATCTCCTAGTTAAAGCAGTGTGTGTGTAATGATCATAACAGGTGTATGTAAATGGAATTGTTGGGATTATTTTGATGCAAAGAAAAGGACAGTAAAGATAAAGCTGGCAAAACAATTCAATTATATTTCATGCACTATCTCCCTCACTGAAAATGTGTTATGAGAGAGGTAAAACACTATAGAGTTCCACTGTAGAATTCGTACATATGGTTACCTCCCCTACATATTGTTTTGGATTTAATGCTAGAGCAACATTGCCATGACAGCTGCCAGTTTGCTAGACGACAGTATGATGATCTGGGGTCATAGTTCAAATTCCTGGTTTGGTCTTGTAATTTTCACACTTAGAAAACTAATTAGATTCTTTTGGGTTATATTTCATTTTTTTTGTGAATTCATATCTCTTAAATGTTCCATCAGGTATGTATAAATTTAATATCCAATTAAATTGGATGGAGATATGCGAAACATTTATAATTTTAGCATAAGACCTGCCTTATTTGACAGGTACAAACTGCACTGCTTGCTGCAAAGACCGTCCGCCTAACATATAAACAAAGCTAATTGCTATAACCTTAATTTAAATTAATCTCCTGTGTCTATATCACATCTGTGTATTAGTATAGTATAGTCAATGCACAGTAAGAGTTTAATACACATAGCATTTATACAACCATAAAAGGCTTTTTCTTCACTGACCTGAGGGGGAACTTTTAAACTGGAGTGAGAAATTGTGTGGACATGCCATTACATTTGACTACAATGACTCATTATACAGTAAGGCTATCAGCATATTTACTTGCTAAACACTGGCGAGAACTGCTCTGCCTTAAGTGATTACAATGCTAAATGTTACTGTACCATAAAAGAGGTGTATAAGGCCATTCACCATATGTGTGCCAGTGTGTGTGAACATCAGAAATGATATTTTATACATCTGTAGTGTGTAGTGTCAACACTCTACTTTACTAGTACAGTAACTCCGAGGATAAGATTATAGTGGTGATCGCCTGCTAATACAGACTTATATATCTATCATCGTACACATACCTAACTTTTTAATGTGCTTATGGACTTTAATGTTTTATGATACTTCAACTCACCATACACAAACAGACCCAAGGTCACGTTTTACTTCATGACTACATCACTGTATACATTATGCACATAAAGTCCTTGTAAGGTCACATGATCCTTTAGTAAAAAATTCTGAGAAAACACAATTGTCATTAATTCAAAATGTATAAAAAAGAAAATGAAGAATTTCTAATATTTAGAAGCACTGAACAATGCAATTAACATATATAATAATTGTAATAACCAAATTCATAAGATTAATTTGAAACCTGCCTAGCTTATAACATTATTTATAATGAAATATTATACAGTTGTTGACTGGGGTTGAGGGAAACAGAAGATCTGTAGGACCTGAAGACAAACTGTTGCCCAAGGCCAAAGGCAGCAGTTTGTATGAGGGTCGACAACTGTTTCGTTATACCTCCACAACTATGACGTCATATTTGTTTTGCAACGTCATAGCGGGCAACAGCAATTTTAACAGTCAATTTTAACAGTTACTTCTGCCCGCTGCCTGAACAGTTCATTTGCTGGCTTTTTAAAATCCATAGATTGTATATGAACTATTTTATAGGGGGTATAACAAAGTTTGTTATAGTATCTGAAGGTAAATGTGGTCAGCTTACAATAGTATCTATAGATAAATGTGGTTTGTCTATTACAGTATGTATGGCCTCATCTATAGTTACTTACTTATACCAGTATTATGGCTAGTTTAAAACCGTATAAATTTAATGAACTTGAAGTTGATACTGTAAGCTATTACACACTTATAGTCCTAAAATAACAGAAATATAATACCATTACTTGAGGTCTAAAGAGCTGGTTGTTATTTTAGGAGAAGTCAATTAACTACATTCTTGAAGAGGGTATTACTCAACCTGCCATCAGCACCTGTTTTACTGCCAATACTGCTAGCAACCATTAAATAATAATATAATTCGCATAAACCAAGATTCGAAAACTAAATTCTTAAACTTATGGTTGGAATAAATTGCATCTGTGTAAGTTTATATTTAGTTGTGTGTACCTCTGACCAATTGTATACATACTGCTATCAATTCTGGACTCAGCTGGAGGTAAATCTTAGGAAAATAAAGTTTTACTGAAATGTAGGTCAGACAAGGGAGGTAATTAAGGATAGATCTCCAGATATCTATGTATGGTATACTGATAGAGGTAGAACGTATAGCATCCCTCACTGTATGACAGAAGGGTCTTCATATTGTATAGCTAAGAGCTTTCTACCACAGGACATACATTAATTGTATTGTTATGGAAAAACATTTGAAATTATATAAATAGTTGTTTGGCTAGCTGTTAAGTGAATCTCAAGTATTAACTAGTATCCCCCCAAACCACTATTTTTAGCACTGTGTAGACTGGCTCCTGTCTCTAGAATAGTATACAGGTATTGGAAAAAAAAAAAAATCAAATCATTTTGATCACTTTGATGTCTGATTTGAAACAAGGGGAGATAAGCTAATAGTGCAATTAAGTACAAAAATTCTCTATAGAAACTTAGTGGCTGGTAGCCAGTCTAAGCACAGTGCATTGCTAAATATTTCGTAGTAACGAACACTGACACCTATCACATTGGGTGTTCAAAAGATAAGTAACCACTGTACATAAACAGTTATTTTGGCACATTCCAATTTTATAAATGAATTTTAACTGTGTCATGATAAATTGGTGCACTCACAATACTTAATTACTGTAGACATCAATATCCAGAAACTAATCAGCAAAACTACAATTAAGCGGATGCTTTCAGCATGTAAATCCAATCATTAAAATAAAAGTCCAGCGTGGTCTCCTAACACTAGTGGTCTTGTTATACAGGTTGAATGTAACTCCAATAGGGAACTTTGAGAGTTGTCTCCTAACAAAGGGGGTCCCTCTATTGAGGAGGTCATATGAGCGGGTGTGTTTGTTTGTGTTTTATATCCTGTTAACAGCTATGTTCATTTATATATAAGGACATGCAAGGTTGTACTTGGCGACAACCCTAATGTTGATCTCGAACCTGCATCACGCAGAGGTGGAGGGCTAGTGGTAGCAGAATGTCAGACACCTTACCACTTGGCCACTGCTGCCAAGAGTGGAGGACTAGTGGTAGCAGAATGTCAGACACCTTAACCACTTGGCCACTGCGTCCCTGAAAGGGTGCAACTTCTAAGAAAAGGAAAGAGGTCATACTTACTTGGCAGTGACGAGGACTGCTTCTCCCGTAACGTAACATTGGTCATCTGTACTGCGGACTCCCGGGTCAGCTGGGGTGGCACCTTGTCAAGATCAGAACAGTTCATGGTATTACACAGGTGACACGCTATACCAAACACATCTCATCATTATAGCCTATAATCACTTCAACAATTCCTTCAAATATTTCGGGCAAACACAAACAACTCCTTGTCAATATTATATACCCAAGTATCCAGTCAAAAAATTCAGACAGTTATGTAACTGTGGCCATCGATACAGAAAACATAAAACACTTAATTCCCAGTGAAGAAATTTTATCAGCACATCAGCATTCCCTTGTGTGTGAAATTGGATACGAAAATGTCTGTGACCATGTTATGTTGTTCCTCATCAAACAGAACGTAATACAACAAACGGAATTCCCATGTGAATTAGCACAGACTCCACCAGGCAGGTCAAGACCGGGATATGTATAACATATCACAAACACTTCACCACAACCACTATATACTGTAGGTAACAGTCATACACAAATCCACGCAATAATATTTTTCATTCCAGGAAGAACTTTTTTGGAGTTGCTCAGTAATTCACATTAATGATCTTTAATATGAAAAGCACATATTTAAATATATAAATCTGAAATGACTTTTCTGAGTATTTCACAGAAGTAAAGGTTTGTAACAGCTTATGTTGTCCTATACAACAGGTTCTGCGCTCCCCTGTAGTATCACATACAAGAGAATCTGTGGTCCCCTGTAGTATCTTATACAAGATGGTCTGCGGTCCCCTGTACCCAGCCTCACTAGTACAGCAATGGTGTCCTTATCTAAATCTCAAACTTCCTGTTGACCCGATAGATCACATGCTTCACCATTCCTGACCTTACTCTAAGATTCTTTTTATCAATAAACACAGTTTGTTACTAGATCACACTAAAAATAGACATTTCGTCAAGATAAGGCAGTCTGGAAGAAGAAATATGATTGGTCGGTTTGGATGTTACGACCCCTGTGACTGGTGGTTGCTGTACCCCCTGCCCTGGGGCCTTGGTACCTCATCCTCCTCCTCAGCATTGATCCCCTATCACCACAGCCATCAAGGCCATAAAACCAACAAAGCCAGCATATTTATCATCACAGTGGTTCAATTCCTGGAGGAATACTGGTATAAAAGTATAACTACCCTTTCATCAGGGCCCACACATTTACTCACACAGGGTTTTACTGATCCTGGTCTGAAAAGGGCTCACACTGTCATCACCATAGTAACTGATACTGGAGAATTGTGACAGGTTTAATCACATCACTTTCAAATTTCATACTAATATCCCAATTAACCTAAAGAGCTGTTGATAAGGGGTTGAGTGTAGGCTACAGGGAGTTTTGATAAGGGATAGGGAGAAAGGGGGGGGGGGGGGGGTTGAAGGGAGGTGTCAGTAATGGATGGTCAGAGGAGATGGGAGTATTAATCTGACATGATATCTTATTCAAAAATCATTCCAGGATTATGGATCACAAAGCTGTATGAAATCCTGGAACAACTACTGTTCCCAGTATACTGGTTCTCAGAAACAGGGAGTCTCTTGGTGCAGAATGTCTGATTATGAAAACATGTCCATCACAGAATGTGTTTACATCATAGTGTGTACGGTACATCAACTGTACACAACACCATCTCCTACATACTGTAACAGTCTATAAACACCATCTCTCACATACTATAACAGTCCTTACAGTCCATCAACACCATCTCCCACATACTGTAACAGTCTATAAACACCATCTTCCACATACTATAACAGTCTATAAACACCATCTTCCACATACTATAACAGTCCATCAACACCATCTCTCACATACTATAACAGTCTATAAACACCATCTCCCACATACTGTAACAGTCTATAAACACCATCTTCCACATACTATAACAGTCTATAAACACCATCTCCCACATACTGTAACAGTCTATAAACACCATCTTCCACATACTATAACAGTCTATAAACACCATCTTTCACATACTATAACAGTCCATCAACACCATCTCTCACATACTATAACAGTCTATAAACACCATCTTCCACATACTATAACAGTCTATAAACACCATCTTTCACATACTATAACAGTCCATCAACACCATCTTTCACATACTATAACAGTCCATCAACACCATCTTCCACATACTATAACAGTCTATATCATCTTCCACATACTATAACAGTCCATCAACACCATCTCTCACATACTATAACAGTCTTTACAGTCCATAAACACCATCCCTATTTCTTAGATAACTGACAAAATCTGAACCCGAGAAGTCATGACCTTGTCTGATTTGACCTCTGTTGACGCTGCCTAATTATTATGATATGAAGATTTACAATGAAACCCTTTGCTATCTTCAGCCTCCCCTACATTCCGATGTCTAACACACTTTGTTGACTTGTCATGTATTCCCCATGTGTACCACACCAGAAATGTTCCCCGACAGGAAACACTTTCTTTCTACAACTCTTCTGTACTTAATGAGCTAGTAACCTTATCAAATCACCAAAACAAATTACAGAGATCCTAAAATAACTTGTTTACATCAGTTACATTCAAGAACTTAAAAATATAGCCAACCTTGAATTTGTGGTATAACATATATAGTCCAGCAAACACTAGTGTCATTTAAATCAGTTATATTCAAGAACTTAAAAATATAGCCAACCTTGAATTTGTGGTATAACATATATAGTCCAGCAAACACTAGTGTCATTTAAATCAGAAAACGAAATTAAGATGTTGAGACCAGATAAGAGAATAACTGTGTCTGCACTTTGTTTCCTTGTAGACTTCCTGATGCTTCTTGATTAAGGAAGTATTTCAAGGCACTTTCTATTTCCTGCATTAAACATATTCATTTATCTTTATATTTCTTTTGCAGGGATAAAAAAATTTGGTTTTAATAAACACATCTACAGGTCAAACAGTCAAGGTCACATTAGGTGGTATATCTAGAATTAATCTAAAGGTCAAATAGTCAAGGTCACATAAAAGTCAAGGTCAATTCAGGTATCTGTAGTGTTAATCTAGAAGTCAAACTGTCAAGGTCACATCATGTATCTCTAGTGTTAATCTTAAGGTCAAATAGTCAAGGTCACATCAGTTATCTCTAGTGTTAATCTAAAGGTCAAATAGCCAAGGTCACATTAGGTATCTCTAGTGTTATCTAAAGGTCAAACTGTCAAGGTCACATCAGGTATCTCTAGTATTTATCTAAAGGTCAAACAGCCAAGGTCACATCAGGTATATATTCTGGTATTGATCTAAATGTCAAGGTTATGATATAAATGTCAAGGTTACAATGGGTCCCCATCTGGTAAAGATGGTCTAGTCTTTAGTGAATACTAACAGTAAATAGTCCAACAGAAGTCCCAGTATACTGTTGTGTTTGTCTGATGACAAGCTGATTCCTGTACAGGTATCACCACACCTGTGGCAGAACACAGTCATAGGGTCAGCAATTATCTACATCTCTAACAAGTTTTTTAAATCATTAAATAAGACAAGGATCTAACTTCATTCAATACAGTCTACCATGTATACTGTGATAGGTACACTTATACAGACTGAAGGTCAAGGAGTGTTTTATTGGTTCAAAGCTCTTGACAAACACCATATTATATTTGGGTCATAAAGTATAATATTTGGTCAGCCTACCAAAGCGAGACTCCTACATCTGTATTTACACAAAGTTAATGTCTGTTGACATCATATTGGTTAATAAAGCCAAAACAGAGGATTATTTACCTTAGCCAAAGGTATTTATATTGTTAAAAAATTACATTTTATTTTTGAAATACATGTATCTCTGAATGAAATTCCTCAACAACATTTGGAAGCTAACCAGCCTGGTGAGTAGACAGTGCTGACAGATTGGTTTTTAGCTATCTAAGACATTGTGTGCATCAGTTTGGCTTTGTTCAGATTAAATTTCAACAACTTGGTTATACATTTAGGTTACCTATCTCAGTGAGTCACACTGTTATTGTTTATCAACAGGACCAAACACCGGTATCTGATCAAAAACAAATCTTCTAATAGCTACATAATGGTGGAGGTTTAATTCGCTTAGTTTACTTCATAAAACATCTTAACTTTAATTCTTTAACATAAGTATTAACTGTTTGGTCTATCAAAATTGTAATTTAAGCTTATCATGTTTAAAAAACAATTGCTGATATAGACAAGTTCAAGCAGTGTACTATAATATAAGAATGACTGGACCAGGTAAAGCAATCACTAGAAGAAAGGAAACACTTATTTATAACTGTTTATTGTAGATACAGAAATTCAAAAGTGAAGTAAACAATGTTTCTTTTTACATAACAATCCTGCTGGTCATTCAACAATAAAAATAAATTGTTTATGTGCCACAGGGAAGGTCCCCCCCCCCCCCCCCTAGCAACACATATCAACATGGAGGTTAAGTCCCTCGTATCCCCCAATAGGTTTTAAAACATAGTCACAGATTAATTTAAGTTCCTCATAACCCCACCTCCCTAGGTAACATGTAGTCACAAGTATGGTCTTTCAACGTCCACCCTCCCTAGGTAACATTGATCAGGAATTACAGAAATGTCCCTCCTAATCCCCCCGCCCCAAACTCTCAGACAAAGATACCTATATATTCCCCCTATAAGTAGTATTACTTATAGGGAGAATACTTAACAGTTGCTGGGTGTAAATATCCCTATAAAATGTTTTTACATAATTTAACTTAAGCATAAACAATTACCAAGGGAGATAATTCATATAAAAAATTGATGTGTTTACAAGTGTGGGGGCTGGTTGAGATTTAATGGCAGTTTTATTGGGCCATCACTACTGAAGTACACTCTCCCTCACCTCCTGGTGAACATTGACTTGTGATGAGACATCAGACTTGTTTCTCCCTAGACTGTTTCTCCAAGGTTATCTCTCCAAGTACACAGAGGTCACAAACCATAAACCTCCCCAGATAATCCTTTAATCTATCCTAATCACAGGTGATTATGTACTGGTCACAGTCACAGTCTATTTCATCAATACACAATCTCCTCAAAGGCAACACTAACCAATAAACATCCTCCTACAGTGTTCTGTTTTCCAAGGATTCCATGTTAAACCAACCCACCCCACCCCACCAAAAATCAAGTACAAATACAATGAATATTATATGGTAGATTCCACTTAAGATTACCCCTGTTAATATCACATTCCTCTTTATATCATGTTTTCCCCATTCACCATTTTCCCCTCTATATAATCTATGCAATTTTATTTTTTTAATATCATGGATTTTGAGGTGAATTCCTCTTTATATCATGTTTTTTTTAACCAATCACATAAGATATCCAGAAAATGATGTCATTATGATATTTTGATACTGGTCATGACTACCTTCACCTGAGTACATGTAGTTGTATCCAATGAATATTGGTCATAGCTTTTACTCATGGTAATCTCATCTCATCATATAAAGATATTGCCATTTTTCCCCCAGAAAAATAATTATAATCAGTTGGTAGATTGTACTTGATATCTATAACAATTTAAATTAGAATTGTTAATTTGTGAATACGGTACAGGTGTTTGTGATCTATAAATAAAATATTTCTACGTTAAACATAAAGGGTTATCAACTGTGACAACATGTAACATCTTGAAGTTAAATAAGACAATATGTTAGCTGTGATTTATACATTATTTCAGTTATACTAAGATATTTTGTGATCATTACAATTCTGAACATGTATAAAGTACCATAACCTCGGCTAAAGTTTGACCAACATGTGTCGTACATAGACCTTACCTCATCCTTCCAACCAAACAGGATGTCCACCGGCCGGTGAAGGTTGTAAGATCTTGTCCTTTTCATACAGTTTAAATAATTAATATCCAGTGTATATCATTTAAATGCACAATACTTCCACTTAAAAACATTTTTATCTAATTGAGTCTGACAATATGATTTTTTCTCTGTCACCCGGCCAAAAGCCCTGCTGATTGAGGCTTACAATGTTTATCTGTTACAGAAGTTAGCTGAATCACAGGTATGTACATGTCACTCTCCCCATCAAACGACGTGATGGCCCCTGGGGGAATCCCTGTACAAGGTGGTCAGCTCGTGATTACATATCTACAGTCACCGCCATCTCAAACGGCACACACAAAAAAATAACAAAAAACAAATAACACATCAACACCCTCCTTTAGGAACACTGTATCCACGGGAACCCACGGGAACATGGAAGCACGTGTAGATAAACCCGACCGTCTGTTGCACACAGACTTGGACATCATTAATCCCACCTCTGAAGAACCGAGACCTGACAACACAGTGAACACCTACAGCCGTCACCATAAAAAACCAACGCAAACAGCACAATCGGAAAAATTATTGATCAGAACAAACGAATCAGGAAAAACTGTGGATCAATTCCAAGCTCCCATGATTTTCTCTGCTACAGTATCAAACTAATTCAAACCATCTCGTAACGAAAAAAAAGAAATACTGCTACAGTGAAAAACTAATTCAAACCATCTTGTAACAAAAAAAAGAATAGAAATACTGTAAACTTACTTATTTTGGCGAACTCAAATTTTAGCGCATCACCAATTTTAACTTATATAATTAATAAGTGCAATGATGATTGGGATCAGAAACTGTAATTAGTGAATTATACTTTAGTGGAAAGCTTTCAGCGCGAAAATTGTTAAAATAAGTTAACCGCTAAAATAATATACTTTTATGGTAATCTGTTCAGATGAAAATAAACATACCCATTTTTGTTGTTTAGAAGGTTTTCTTGTGAACAATCTCATTTTTTTCATAGAAAAGACTCTTTTTTTATCTCTCCAGAGAAAATACAGCTGACATTGCGTGCTGTAGCTATTGTACTGGTGTTAAGGTATTACAGGTAGGGAGGTAGATACTACAAGTAGGTGATGTAGTGGTGAGATTGTCAGAGATTAGGTGTGGGGGATGATGTAGAATGATCTTTCACCTGCTGGTAATTAATACCCTGTGATATCATAACATGATACAAGCCAAGCGGTAAACCTAAACACCAGTACAAGCACATTTGTAACCCTGATCACCGTCATTCATTGACGAAGACTTTTACCGCATCATTTGTTTATATTTTTTTGCACCTGAATTTTTTGTAAACAAGAAGCTTAACCAATCACAGCAATGTAAACAACAGACTTAACCAATCACACATCTACTAAACAAACTGTTTTACAGCTTCTGTTTTGAATCAAGATTCTGAAGAGATTATTGGAGCTTAACTCAATCCATAAAGAATTTGATTACAGCAATTTCAACCAGACCCAAATGACCTCCCTACAGCAATAAGAACATTTTGATAAACAATTGTAAAATGGCAACAAATGAATGAACTCCAGTCTATACCTGCTTGGAGAGGCTTACTGAACTCTAGGTCCATACTAGCCAAGAGAAGTCTACGTTTGGGTTCAACAGATTTCAGGAAATCAAGCACTTATAGTGGTACCTATATAATGTGTATTTAATAGGCCTCCAATCTGGCCTCAGTATCACCTATCCCATCTCTACTAAATAACCACCAGACTGACCTTCCACTTGACCTCTAGAGTGACCTTGAGGTCAATGGTTGAGAACAAAAAAGTCCATAAACAAAGAAAAGGCTTTTGAAAGGAGTGTTTTTTTCATACTAGCAGACATTTTGTTTAATGAGACGTTAAACTTGGAGCCAATTAACTACCACTCATTTCCAAGTCATCCATAGCCAAACTTTCATCTGGAGAAAGTCAAGGTTATTGGTGATAAAAAATATCAAAATTCTATCAAAACAGAAATCTTCCATTATCCCTGGTGAAGCAGTAACTGGGTAATATTAAACCCACTCTTTCCATTAACATCACATCCTCAATAATCTAGTCTACCTAGCTGTATAAATAGCCAAACTTATACTAAAAGCTAGAATTAAGAAGATACTCGGTTCAAAATATTGAGAGTAAGAGAAATTACATCATAAATACAGAAAATTAACATAAGCAACTTATCAAACATATATTTCCTGATATAACACTGTGACATAGAGAAGTTAGATCAGACAGACTCTAGCAGAAAGTTTCCCTGTTGGAACACAGTAACATAGGTATGGGTGAGGTCTAGACTTGGGCAGTAAGGCGATATTCACTGGAGAACACTGACTGTACAAAACCTTAGGTATATAATAATTACCCTTACAAAACTTGAGAAATATCAATTTCACCCACATAAAAAAGAACTCCGCCCTGGACCAAGTATGCCAATAAATTATTTATAGGACCACTATACCACTTTTATGCACTTTGCTATTCAATTTATAGAAACATTATTGAGAACTTGAAATCATGACTAAACTTTACGATGGTATCTGGGGGAACTGGAGCAGCCGTTTAAGAGAGGTGTATTGATCTTCAGTTTAGTATCGTGGCTCCGAGCGTTTGTAGAGAAAATCATCAGTAGAAACAGGTGGTGATACCTGCTAGTTATCTTACCTTTGGAATTCGGCTCTTATCACAGGGAGTTATCTGCTCTTTGCAGGAGTTCTCATGAACATTTACAAGGCAATCTGAAACACAGAAAACATAACTGATCCACCAACTGGTAATATTTCCCCGAATGTCTGTAGTAATGGTACCTTATCAATAAACGGCACCCAGTCTCATTAGCAAGGCAAATTATTTTTGGAATGGAATGTTGGGTTGTTAAAATTAAGAGCTCCTCGTATATCAAATTTGTGAAACTTTATAGAGTTCTAGAACATTTGATCATCTTACTCATTTAGCATGAATTCGAGTAATGACATTTTATATACATGTATAACTGTAAGCTATAACTCAAACCATCATTAAAAGATGTTCTGAAAGAGACTCAGTTAAAAACATGATATAACTGATCCAACAAAAGTTAAAAACATGCTTTATGCTATTTATAAGACAACGTCAAGGTTTATGTAGGTGATGTTAGACATTTTTAAAAACAACTTTTGGTAATTCAGTAGATGGATAAGCGTAGAAGTGTACTTACTTTCACAGCGCACGGCTGGTTTGTTGGCCATGGACTTGCGACACACATGGCAGGCGGTGGAGTTGCTGAAGGACACAGACACAAACTGGTGGGTAGACTTTCCCTTGTTTTCTTTCTCTTTGTGCTGTGGGAATCAAACAAGGTAATTACTGACTTACAGTTCAGAAATGGAGGTCATTTATATCAACAGGGAGGTGAAGGTCATTACTCACAAGGAGGAAAATGACATTAACAGCAGAGAAGTAAAAGTCATTATCAACAGGGGGAGGTGAACGTCATTTACAATAGGAAGGTGAAGGTCATTAATAACAGAAAGGTGAAGGTCATTATCAACAGGAAGGTGAAGGTCATTAACATCAGGGAAGTGAAGGCCATTATCAACAGAGGTGAAGGTCATTAACATCAGGGAGGTGAAGGTCATTATCAACAGGGATGTGAAGGTCATTAACAACAGGGAGGGGAAGGTCATTATCAGCAGGGAGGTGGAGGTCATTATCAACAGGGAGGTGATGGTCCTTATCAGCAGGGAGGTGAAGGTCATTATCAACAAGGAGGTGATGGTCCTTATCAGCAGGGAGGTGAAGGTCATTATCAGTAGGGTGGTGAAGGTCATTATCAAAAGTGAGGTGAAGTTCATTACCATCATAGAGATAATGTTTTATAATCATCATGATGAAGGTCATTAACAAGATGTATCAAACTAATCATGGACAATATTGTATAAAGATATCCAAAATCATCTCAACAACCATCATACACAAGACGTAATATCTGTATACAGTGTCACCAATCATGTGGTTATAAAGTGATATCAACCAGTACAGGTTCACTGACAATGAAGTTATAAGTAGGGACAATGTAAACCTTCTCCTCAAGAAAAGTAATTATATTTCCCAGACAGTATCAGTCACCTATTTCAATAAGCTCTCCATCTATTACAAAATAAACACGAATTAAAAATTAATTAACAAAACATCCAGTAGTTTATACATGTAGCAATATATACATTAGTTAGTTAGGAGAGGTACCCTGCCCTGAGCACTGAAATAGATTAATCAGCCACAGAAAATCTCGGTCAGCTTGAGGAAGACAACACCCAAATAGAATAAAAAAGCTCCACTTTTTATAAACTGACAATAGCTGTGAACTGTAGCAATTTGCATCCCTGCCAAATCGGACAGCCTGATAAAAAACATCTTACATCACTCCAAGATAGAACTGTTGTGCCAATCAAAACAAGATTACCTATCTCCAGTTGGTTAGAAACAAGATTTGTAAACTTTAATGTAAGAAAAATGTGTAAAAGCCTAACCCCAGAATCTTCGAGCATCTGAATTGGAAGTGTTATGATTTTATAGGGAGTAGTACGAAACATCAATCAACCTGTCCGCACTAGTTTTATCTATATATTACATGTAAACAAACATCTGTACGACACAGATCATGTAGCATGATAGCAGGGTCTGGCTAACTCTTTTTTCTGGATACCCCATATCAATCTTACTGTAATAAGCAATAACATATTTCGGGTTTTTTCAATGATTTTTATAAAAACAGCGACAGCTCCCTGAATTATCAATCCTACCCTCATTGATTTTAAGTTAACATGGTCAGTAAGCCACACAACACGATACTAAAGACTCTACCAACGAACATCAATACCTTGGCTATAACCCATATACAACAACAACATAGATCCCCAGCCCATGCAAATATCAGCAGCCTCATTGAATATGCGCAGAGTAAGTCGATAATCGAACTTGAGCAAGGGGTTCAGGTAATAAGTCTACCAAACAAGTTTCATAAACATCCAATTATTCCTTCAAAAGATGTTGTGTAGAAAGCAATCTGGATGGACAGAAGGATGGAAGGGACTCATTTGTATGTCCTCTCCCATCTTTGTTGGGTGGGAGATAAAAAGTTAGATGATAATGTTAATCCGGTTCATGTTCTAGATTATCATGTTGATCTGGTTCATGTTCTAGATAATCAAGTTAAATTCCCACTGTACCAATAGGTTGTGTTGGAGTTATCCCCCTTATAAACCCTTTTATTGCAATGTCTCAATACATGTATATATATAAATTGATTTCAATGTAACTAAGGAACCTCAATTATGTGTCCTCATATTAATGACTTACACCAATGGATTCCAAGAGTAGAATGGAGATGTGTCACTGCAAATCCAGTATATGACAAAGCCTCATCAAATATTCTATTCATTTTAAGCCCCAGTCACACCGGACCTACGACCAGGTTACAAACTAGTTGCGACCGAAAAAAATCAGAATCGCAGGGAAATAGTAGCATGATCGCACGACAAGTTGCAGTGGTCGTGGGTGATCGCACGCGCAAAATCAGTCGCAGCAAGGTCGATGGTCATGTTCAAAACTTCTGACTTGCGATTCTAAATCGCAAGTGGTCGCAGAACGGTCGTACCACCAGTCGCACATGAACGCAGGACCAGTCGTGCATGATCGCGGGCCACGTAGTTGCAAATTGGTCGTGCTACTGGTCATGCCACTCTACGATTGGTGGAACCAACGATCGTACGACCTCACAATTGGTCGTACGATCAGTCACGACCTGTCCCACGACCACTGCGACTAGTCATGCGCTCATGCTACGATTTACCTGCGTTTCCGATTTTCTTCGGTCGCAACTAGGTCGTAACCTGGTTGTAGGTCCGGTGTGACTGTGAACAGTCGCAGGTTGCCATGACTGATCGTGCGAGCAGTCGCAGGTTGCCACGACTGATCGTGCGAGCAGTCGCAGGTTGCCACGACTGATCGTGCGAGCAGTCGCAGGTTGCCACGACTGATCATGCGATTGGTCACTGATCGCACCACTCATCGCACGATTGCCTACAATTGATCTTGCGATCAATCTTCTCCAATATTAAGTCATTGCGCGACCAAGCGCACCAACAATCGTACAATGACCTACCACCAGTCATAGGATCAATCGCAGTATGCGATCGCGAATAGACATCGCAACAAACATTGCCGATCGGTTGTAACTCGGCCAAATCGCCCCCAATTGCACGATTCAGAAATCGTACGATCTGGTGTGACTATAGCTTTAGTGACATGTTCATTCAGTACAAATAATACCTGTTATTTTGACATCAATTATGTAACTAGCATCGGCCCAAATTAACTTTAACCATGTATAGGTAAATTTTATCAAAAACATTAACATTACATGTATCACCTTATACAGTCAACTTCGAAAATAACGAAGTTGGGAACAATGAAATTCCGGTAACAACGAAGTAAATTTAAAGTCCCGATTTTCACTCTATATATCTTATATATTGTTTTACTGAAACAACGAAGTCTGAAATAGCGAATTAACTGAAACAACGAAGTTATTTTGCAGCCCCCATGCACATTTTTACCTGTAATAACAAAATAATGACCTGGGTTGACAGAAATTCCAATCAAAACAAAGCTACGTTCTGTGTTCACTTGTCTCGGTTTTGTGACCACGAGTTGGCGGTGCGTTTGAATAGGTCACCTGGGTAGTCATATACACGTATCAATTTAAAATAAACTCATCTCGTTACTTATGTATGTCTTATCATTGCTTATACATAAAACCTTGCTATCGGGAATAGCGAATTCCTCATATAACGAAATGTTTTTCATGGTCACCAGTAATTCGTTATAAACAAAATTAAGTAATTAAGTCTCCATTTAATAAGGTAGCTAGCATACAAACTTAAGTCTGCATGTTGTAGTAAGGGATCGAGGGTACATATAAGTTAAAGATAGAAGAAGAATGATGCTGACTACGATTTGAAGGAAGAAAAAAATTGATGCTTAATATACATTGACGATCAAACACTATTAAACAACTAATGGTGATGATTGTAAATGCATAACAATAAATTGATAAATATGCACCTGAGTTTGTCAGTGAAGTGTAGTTTGAGATTCCATGGAGTATCAAACCTATTACATCAGAAGCTACCATTATACAAAAAAATCTAGCCTTAAGAGATTGTGGCACTATGTTCCTGTGAATATCAATAGATTGTATAATTAGAAACTCAATACATTATTAAAATTTTGTAAAACAAAATACAATATTCTGTAAGGAGAAAACTGAGTCCTATATATATAAGTAACATTTTAGCTATACCATTTTATTTGAATTTCAAAGTTGACAACCATAATTTCAAATGAACCAGTAACTCAATATTTATTCATGATAGATGAATTTTATGAATTAACAAGGATGCTTATTAATAAATTTGCATCTTCTTTAAATATTTATTCATAGAAATAGTTATAATCAATGATGAATTCTAGTAATCTTGAATCTTAAATATCTTTGGCATAATAAAGAGTACATGTAATTTGAGCCAAACATATCATTTTTGTAATATTTTTTCTCAGATAAAGCATTATGATTTAGAGTAAAATAATTCTACAAACATTTGAGTTATAAGGAAGTGTGGGAGCGTACACTCCCTGTGCTGTGATGGGGACGGATACTTACCACCATAATCCCCGGCAGTCCCTTAGACATTTGGTTGTGAATGGCCATAAGGAACATGATGAGGTGGATCCTACATCAGTACATCAGGCCTTATCTTATCTCCCCATCCAAGTTGCTGCCTCTTACGATTTCGTCTCTTTCAGTAAAAAGCTTGTAAAATATATGTTTCGTTTGGTCTTATCATTTTGGTCTCTATCAGTAAAATGCTTGTAAAGTATATGTTTCCTTTGGTCTTATCGCCTTTTCCGTTTTTTCCCCCTGGAGACAGACTGGAGTATTGATTCGTGTATGTGGCTTAGCTCAATCTCCTGATCTGGTCTCGGTAAAAACAAGCCCACATTACACAATTATCCACAATACCTCAGCACAGCTGATATCTCCAACATTGATAGTCTCAGTCCAAGATAAAATGTCGAATGAAGAATTGATTCATTTCTGGATCCATTTTTTAACAGCAAAATGATATTTTCACAACAAATGTTTCCAGTCGGAATTCCTATATATTGTTGTGAGATAAACTGTTCCACTAGGATACACTGTATCCGTGTGTAGTTTACTGTGGTATTCTGTATCCATGAATTGTTGTATTCTGTATCTGTGTGCTATGGTAATATGTATCCATGGTTTTTGATACTTTTTGATATACTGCATCAACTGTATCCATGTTTTGGATACACTGTAGCTGTGGTTTTCGAAACATTGTATCAACCGTATCTGTGATTTTTGATACACTGTAGCCGTGGTTTTCGAAACACTGTATCAAATGTATCCGTGTTTTTGATACACTGTATCCAAGGTTTTGATAACTCTTTCTGTGGTTTTTGATACACTGTATCCGTGGTTTTTGATACACTGTTTCCTTGTTTTTCGATACTCTGTATCTAACACGGATGCCCCTGAGCTATCGTCACCATGTTACACAGTATGTGGTAAACACTGGTGCAGCGCTGAACTTCTATCTCCTGTACCATTGTAGACAAGCCTATATACATTCAGCTGAGGAGCCTTTGCCAAGTTTCCATTCATAAAACACCTCCACTATTGTACCCACTGCTCCCACCGCCTCATACCTTTTTATATCTCAGCTTCAGTGTTAGTCTGACATTTTCACTTATTGGGTATAACACTATATGACTTCAGCTGTAATTTATACATTTCTGTTTATTTTATTTATAATCTTCATTTTTAAACAAGAAACATGAGTATTTTACTCATCAAAGTTAATGTATTCAGACATATTTCCATTAAAGTTGATGTATTCGGACATATTTCCGTTAAAGTTGAGTATTTGGAAATATTTCCATTAAAGTTGATGTATTCGGACATATTTCCGTTAAAGTTGAGTATTTGGAAATATTTCCATTAAAGTTGATGTATTCAGACATATTTCCTCACAAAGAGGCGACTAATATTCCAGTGCATTGAACTCAATCATCAACAAACTAGGAAAAGTGATGCTGACCTTTAACTTTGACCCCCTGACCCTGAAATTTCCAGCAATCTTTACTTATACCAGAGAATATCAACATAAACCCTTTCATTTTCCCTCCTAGCCAGAATGTGCTTGGTGACATTTATTGCATAAAAACAAGATACAAGAGGCAGCTATGGTCTAACAACACCAGGCTATGTCAGGTAAACATCTTAAAACAAAATTTCAGAAATGGCTTCCTACTGAACATTTAAAAAAAAAAAAAGGAATGATTCTTCTGGCTTCCAAATAAAGTTGGGACTTAAAGGAAACCCAGAAAATGTATGTAAGACATTAAAATAGCCCCAGGCTATGATGCATTTTCATTTTCTATATATAGCAACAGTGACCTTGGCCTTGACCTTTGAATCCTGGAATGCACTTTTGTCAAAGATTGAAGGGGATCAATTTAGATGGATGGATTTATGCCCCCCCCCCCCCTCTCTCCCCCATTGTATGATGGGGGCATAAAAAGTCCACTAAACCTTTAGGAACATGTACCATACTATATATAACATGCCAGTTTCACTATGATATCACAGAATCATGTGGGATGCTGTTAATAATGAAATTTTTTATTTTGTTTGTCTATTTTTGAATGGAAATTGCAAATTGCAGAAATTTAGGAATTACTTTTTCACTGGTGGTAACTATTCTGGAATCAGCATGTAAATACTTGAGGAAGGGTGAGAGGAGTGATGGAGTGATGGAGTAACCAGTGACAGTTACTACCAGCAGTGGTGTTCTTAGATGTTCTGTGGTGTATAGTGCTGACTGGTATGTTGACATTAACAATCTGAGACTGGGTCACACCTCTAAACATTAGGTGTACTATATACAGGGTCTAGTACAAGTCTACTTATTGCTGAAACCCTGGTCATCAGGGACAGGTCGGCCAGTACAGTACCAGTAAAGGATATGTACTGGTGTTGTTGACAGCATACCTGTAGTACCTCACCAACAGGCCATACATGTACACATAGCTACTACATGTATCATAATTAACTATCTCAAGGTCAGAGGAAAGGTCACACAATGTCACATTGTCATAATCAGGCTAGCCTCTTGACACCTAATGATTAGTACATTTATGTTATATTAACATGTATTGTAAAATCAAACCAACTTTAACTCCTTTTGTTGAGTATCAGCTATCAGGAACACAAATGTCAGAGGATCATTTTCTGGCATCGTGACACAACTTACTATCAAGGCAGTAATTCAATTCTGTATTATATACAATATGTTCACGTTCATTCGACAAAGATTGGCAAAGAACAAAATCACCAAAATATATACCTTTTAACATTAGAAGGCTTGAAGGGGAGGATTGTTTGAGATAGTTACAATGTAGATATATACAGGTAGAAATTACATCAGTAACATTTGTATAGTAGATTGTATCAGTAGTAGAGAAAGTGGTGACAAGATTGTTCCAGGGATCTAGGGGGACAGGGATAAAGTCAGTCACATGACAGGAGTAAGAAGTCACATGACAGATATAGGCAGTCACATGACAGGAGTAAGAAGTCACATGACAGGAATAAGAAGTCACATGACAGATATAGGCAGTCACATGACAGGAGTAAGAAGTCACATGACAGATATAGGCAGTAACATGACAGATATAGGCAGTCACATGACAGGAATAAGAAGTCACATGACAGATATAGGTAGTCACAAGGCAGTAGAAGGGAGTCACATGACAGGAGTAAGAAGTCACATGACAAATATAGGGAGTCACAAGGCAGTAGAAGGGAGTCATGTGACAGGAGTAAAAGTCACAAGACAGGAATAGCAAGTCACATGACAGGAGTAAGGAGTCACAAGACAGTAATAAGGATCATCGGTTAATGGATATAGTCACATGACAGGAAAAGAGAGTCACAAGCTTCAATTCTAGTATAGAAATAATCGTTTTGTTTTAAAAGTAGACATGACCAGTGCACAATAATTAAGGCATTATTTCCCACCCTGGTTCCACTTACATTTCACCTAGTGCAACTCTACTGCAGCAGGGTTTAGATGTGATTCTTCAATTAAGTCCCTGTCTGTCTGACATAGTCTCCTGTTACAGAAATTACTGCCTCCCCAACAGACTAAATTACACAAAGGTTGTCAGTACATTAAAGCATCACCTGTACCGTACACCTTACGGCAGGGGGTAAGTTCTAACTTACAGTTTAGCCAATTCTATACCCAAAATACATATCCAATCAACCGACAGGAAAAACCAGATTACATCATCAATCCAGAACTCCTTATAATCTGTAAGGACTGAAGAGGCTGGAGTTAATAGCCATTTTTAATTCAATTAATTCTAGGGAATGTGTGTTAAAAAGTGTACAATCTGTCAGAATCTGAATGGACATTGGTGAGCTGCGCAGAAGTGTCAGTAATCAATATCTTACTGTGGCATGGTAAAACATGATACCACTGATAACATGAGGGGAATTACTTTTCCATTTCTTTATTTAAAATTTACGGACAAGTTTTTGGAAAATCAATGCCAACCACCTCATCTCTCCGACCAGCAGCCTTGTGCCAATCTCTGTAATATCTGTTACATCAGCCAGCTTCCCTCTCCCACAAAGTCTTGGCCTAGTGCACAGTCTACAACACCAGGCTAATAAGCCTCAAATTAACCTAGAGTATAGACAATTTGACACCTATAGTGAATGATGTTACACAAATAATAAGATGGTCAGTGACTTCTACCCTCAGAATCAGGTAACAGGTTGAATGCTCTATGAGGATATGTCAGTAATTTGTTCTTATTTATTATAGACAACAGTTATACTTATGTTTTACCAAGTTAGCATCAGCAACACCAGAGAATAGAGTATTAAGTTCACCAGTCAGTGTCGCTGTGATGGAGCCATTCGTCATGGCAACACAAATGTCATTATTTAGGACACTGATCTGAGTCATTCCTATGTTTTTGCCACTGCCACGTGGCAGAGATGATGTAATGTTATGGTTTGCGGTAAACAAACTGTTACAGCATTGTTTACAAACATTTCAAAGACCTAGATTTCACAACAACCGATCTTGGGAATTCATTCAGTAATTGAGTTAGAATCAGGATGATAGTTTTAGCTGAGAAATTTCATTATATATACAAAGACTAACACATAATTATCAGTCTAGGAGTGGTTAAGAACAATACCAGAACGCCAATATTAATTACATTCACTGGCCATAACTACTAGTAAACAATTCTGTATGGATAATTTTTAAGGCTGAATTTTTCCTATTTACAAAACATTTCCTGGAACCCATCAACATATGTTTATTTCCTGATACAGGAATAAATGGACTTATTCAACCCCTTACCCTGACACACAAATAATTTAGTTATCATCTAATAAACATCAACAAGAGGAGGATGAGATGGGCCAACGTTGTGGGAATGGGGCAGAATCACAAGATAGTATCATAATTGTGGGGTGTTAGGGTGCAGAACAGAAAGGCACACACACAGAGCCAGTAACATCACACAGGCGGTGCTTCAACATCACAGGGACTACACACTGCAACATGTCACACAGAGTCAGGCCTCAGACAGCCTTGACCTATTACATCAATCGTTACCATGACCACCCTGACCCTCAACAAACATCTCTCTGATCTTAATTAGGTTTTTAGATGAAATTTCAAAACATCTTTTCAAAAGTCTCCACACAGCAGCATAATTAAAATAATCAAAGATGTTTCAGCAAAGTTTTCCTTGAACATGATACTATAGGTGTCAAACGATGAAGGTCAGATAAAAGTTTAATTCCATGTATACAGAACATCCCTTTACAACAAATACACGACTTCACAACTTGAATCCCAAATAAACAGCAATTAACTGAATTATAGATCCAGCAGAGAAGTACTCCCATGTGGTCAGACCAAACGACCTTATCTGCTTCATTTCAAACTAACAAACACAATAATACCACCTGTGTAATTACCTACCATGTTTGTTTTTACGATTATCATACCGAAGAGGCGCACACACCACAGGTCTGTAAAAATACATTACAACCTGCCGCCCAAAAGTCAGGTGGTACTACGAGTACCTACATCTCCCTGCTAGGTCCAGAGGAGTTTGTACCCAACAACTGATAAATATTTGCTGGTTCCTGTCCATCTCACGATGGAGAACTACTTTTCTCCGTCATTTATTGCCCAATTTTCAATCGTCTTGGAGAGTTTGTCAAGTTATGAGGAAGTCTGTGACCATATGGTACCAATAAACCTCCCGTGTGTTTTTACATTTGTAAATGATACCTAGGATGAGGATAGCCTGACATGGGGAACAACAGGGTAACAACATAAAGAATGGTATTATCAGGTCACACACCCCTAATCCTTCACAGAGGTTGTTCAGGTGAAGATTTGTGTTTTAAGGGCATCAAGAGCAATGTTATTGTGGTCACACACAGGCCCTTTAACACCCCCCCCCCCCCTCCCCTTTTGGGGTAGAGATTGTTCAGGTAAAAATTAGTGTTTTAGGGGCTCCGAGAGCAATGTTAGTGTGGTCACATAGGCCCTTAAATTTACCCCCCCCCCTCCTCCTCCCCTATGGGGTAGAGATTGATCAGGTGAAGATTTGTGTTCTAGGGGCGAATATTTGTGCACTAGGGTGGAGCCAAGGTGCCGTTCACTCCTGTACATGTTCCCTGCACTAAGGGTGGGTCAGAACAAGGCAATTTTAAGCCAGGACAGATACCTTGGTCCCAGTAGTACCCCTGAATGAAAACTGTTCCCATTTGGACAGATCGAACAAAGACAGGTCAACATTAACTGGGTCATATGACCCTATACCCCTAGTTTTGGAAATAGTTCAAAGGGGACAATGTTCCTGACTTGAGGAGACCAAGGCAGTGCAATATTAGCCAGGCCAAACCTCCCTGTTAACCACTATGTGTAACCTGTAGCGCTGCTTTATTGATACTTCCCAGCCACTCTATGGCTCACTTTAGATCTTTGATGAGATGGCTATCACAGACTGTTTATTTTGTAAACACGTTAGATGTTGCTGTATTTATGTTAATAAAACACAACTCCCTCTCACTATTGTGACAATGATATGTATTTATTGACTTTATTTTTAATGTAGGTCTTCCTTAAGAATGAATGTCAATGACCTTAAATGAAATTTATCTAAGATCAAGGTAAACATTGATGATTCCCACCAATTATATAAAAAGTTTTCTACCTGATCATAAACGAGGTAAATACTGAAAGCAACATGTTTTTATTCAATAAGCCACTGACCTAAGCCTAGGTCTATGATATCTCTACTCAAGGTGTCAACAATCGATTGTTATCATTCTTATATTAAACTTTGTCCATACATCTTTCATCAGATAAAATATACAATAAATACTATAGAGATGTAAATTGCCAAGCTTTTATAGTATTCTAGTACACTGTCATTACTGTTTTTACAGTTAAGAATAAAATAAGTTTTGAACTGGCTTAGTCAGAATCATTAGTTTCAAAAAACCTATTATAAACTTATATTTGTTGGTTTTTCTTTCTATTGGTTCTGTATGAACTCTCAATCCACAAATTCTATTGTCGATATGAAATAATAAGTTTGAAGTTTGACGAGAAGGTATTCTCTTGGTTTTATGGAAGTTGTAATGGAGGTATACATGTAGATTTGTGGAACCAGAACTAATCATCCAATTGAAAGATTCTGATTGGTTCCCAATAGAACCACTGGTAACTGGTAGTAATCCATAGAACCATAAAATCATTAGTTTGTGAATGTATCGGTCCATAATATCATAAGTTTGTGAATGTATGGCCTATAACATCATTAGTTTGTGAATGTATCGGTCCATAATATCATAAGTTTGTGAATGTATGGCCTATAACATCATCAGTTTATGAATGTATGGCCCATAATGTCATAAGTTTGTGAATGTATCGGTCCATAATGTCATAAGTTTGTGAATGTATCGGTCCATAATGTCATAAGTTTGTGAATGTATCGGTCCATAATGTCATAAGTTTGTGAATGTATGGCCTATAACATCACTAGTTTGTGAGTATACCAGGGTCCATAACATCATTAGTTTGTGAGTGTACCAGGGCTCATATTATCATAGTTTGTGAGTGTATGGGTCCATAACATCATTAGTTTGTGAGTGTATGGGTCCATAACATCATTAGGTTGTGAGTGTATGGGTCCATAACATCATTAGTTTGTGAGTGTATGGGTCCATAACATCATTAGTTTGTGAGTGTATGGGTCCATAACATCATTAGTTTGTGAATATTTGGGTCCATAACATCATTAGTTTGTGAGTGTACCAGGGCTCATATTATCATAGTTTGTGAGTGTATGGGTCCATAACATCATCAGTTTGTGAGTGTATGGGTCCATAATATCATTGATTTGTGAGTGTATGGGTCCATAACATCATCAGTTTGTGAGTGTATGGGCCCACAATATCATTTTTTTGCAAATGTATGGGTCCATTGCAACACTGGTCCATTGTTTCTGAAATGTAATCAACCAGAGAGTCAAGATATTTTTGCTAAGCAGACACCCAGTCTTTACCACCGTTCCCTCCAAGTATGCTGGTTCACATCAGATAAAAAGTCTACAATATTATGTTCATGAACATATGTAAGCAGTCACAATATGCTAAATTTGCAGTTCAAATCTTTTAGGTTCGCACAACATGGTTCAAATGTAGATGTCTTGGGGTCTCAACAACTCATTGCTATACTGCTGTGTTTAGATAACTATCAAAACCATTTCAAACACAATTTATGTCAAAGTTTCACCGTTTTTTTCCTTCAGGAAGAAAATTTCTCAGAGTCTGACAAAGAAACAAGGTAAATATGCATTTTCTATCACACTGATTGACACCACTTAGACTGTTTAGGTACAAAACTCCATCAAACTCAATAAGCGGAGACAGGCCGTAATTTCTTCAGTCAGGAGAAAAACCACAACTTAAGCTGGTCCATTATAAGGTACACTAACAGTAACCACAGGTCTACTTGATCATGTTCTCCCCTACTGGGATTTATACCCTAATTATCAAGTCTACAAACTTGTCACGATTGTTGCCTATGTGTGCAGTGTCTGTGGTCTCCTGTGCACGTACTGGTGCTGGCCCTGTTCTGGGTATATACACATTACAGAATGGCTCATCTCTCTGTATCTCTACCCTCTCCTAACATCTTGTTTGTTTACTTTGTACCCCTCCCCAGATAATGCACTTCTGTAGGTCAAACATCACAGACATTATACCCTGATGTAAGTCTAGGTCGCACCAGAGAATCCCCTACAAACTACCCCCATCCCACCCCCGCACCAGAGAATCCCCTACAAACTACCCCCATCCCACCCCCGTAAAACAAACAGCCTCAATCTGTATGTACTACAATAGCAGCTGATGTTTTATAAGTGATAACAAACACTGTTTACTAGAGACAGATGTTTTGTAGTGTAATTATGCCACATATACATGATCCAATCATTACTGCATCTTTTTGTATGCGTCTATGATTAATACAACATAACACTAGACCATGAATTTCTACATAACAGGAAATAAAACTAATACAGTTAGGAGAGGGAAATTAGGTCGCTGCTGTCATCACATTCTGTATCATAAACCAGCATTAACTTCATCGTATCCTTAACTGCTATCAGATTATTTGGCTGGTTTATACAGGGTCCAGTTCATATTAATAATCTTATGAAAACTTTCTGTACAGAAATATTTTCTATGTTCTAAAATAATGTTAAAGAATATCAGGTCTGTGGAAATGTTTAATCCAGTATATTCATAAACTTGCAAACAACCTCCTTTCCATCTATAACTAGAGGATTTTCACTTCGACCTGATAACTTTTTGTTTAATGATGATCCACATTGTCTTTAACTTTTAAACCCAAAGGTCAAACTCAGTGACCTTGTATCTCTGGTCAGTTGACTTCTTTGACCAACTTCGCTTCATAAATTTGACCTTGACTTTTAGCTAATTGACTCCATTGAACTTTGGACATAATGACTTTGCTTTTTAACCTCATTATGTCTTTTTGTAAAACTTAAAATCTTGACCAAATTATTAGTCAATTAATATTTAATTTATCAGTCAAGAACTGAAATGTTGGATATAGAGGCAGATGGATGGACAGATAGAGTGACAGATATGGACGGACAGATAGTGACAGGGATATGGACGGACAGATAAAGTGACAGGGATATGGACGGACAGATAGAGTGACAGAGACATGGACGGACAGATAAAGTGACAGGGATATGGATGGACAGATAGTGACATGGATATGGACGGACAGATAGAGTGACATGGATATGGAATGACAGATAGTGACAGGGATATGGACGGACAGATAAAGTGACAGGGATATCGAGTGCTAATAAAAACAAAGGACCTCTACCTGATGACCCGATGTTTATAAGACACTGTCTACTCAATGTAACAGCTGTGTAATAGGTAGATGGAGATATGGAGGCATGAATGGTGAGGTAGCATTGAGACTCTAAAAGGACCACAGCACCGTAAAACAGCTGATCCAATACATACTACCCTGTACCCTGTAAGTACCACAGCACGCTCAGCCTTGTTGATGGTCACATTAATTACCATGCAAATACTTATTCCGTTCAAAACATGTGGAAACTGTGTTATAATTCTTCAACAGTTGTAATCATGAAATTATTAGGCAGAAAAATGTATAGAAAGACGGGGGATCGTGATGACAAGATGATGCACGCCCACGATATATCGCCACCGCAACCACCTTGTTTACGTAGAGGATGCCTACCTTGTATGAGTACACGCAGAGTTGAATGTTCTCATTAGCCAATCAAACCACACTTCTGTATTATACATCTACTTGGCTAATTAAACAGCTATTTTATTGCCTACGAACCCATCACAACCCTGTGTTTCTGCACTGCCTAGCTATTCCTAAGCACATCAATACCAGAACTAAGCCTTTTATAATGACCTTCACCTATAATGACCTTCACAGAGGATGTCAAGGATCAACAAACTATACAACTGGACCAAACAAACATTAGGACAGGATTTTATATTTCAACTTTGTAACAGAATTAAGGATCCCTGTCCCACTACACTGTGTTTCCATTAATGGAGAGTCCCTCCTCTTTAATGTTGTTGTAGATTTACAGTGGAGGGACAATAGGGGGCATTAAGGAGACAGTGGGGGGACATAAGGGGGCATTAAGGAGACAGTGGGGAGACATAAGGGGGCATTAAGGAGACAGTGGAGGGACATTAGGGGGCATTCAGGAGACAGTGGAGGAACATTAAGGGGACAGTGGAGGGACATTAAGGAGACAGTGGAGGGACATTAGGGGGGCATTAAGGAGACAGTGGAGGGACATAAGGGGGCATTAGGAGATAGTGGAGGGACATTAGGGGGCATTTAGAAGACAGTGGAGGGACATTAGGGGGGCATTTAGGAGACAGTGGAGGGACAATAGGGGGTATTAAGGAGCCAGTGGAGTGACATTAGGGGGCATTAAGGAGACAGTGGATAGACATTAGGGGGCATTAAGGAGACAGTGGAGGGACAGTAAGGGGGTCATTATGAGGACAATTGAGAGACAGCATGTTTTCTTTTTCCGCATTACTGCAGTCAACATAAGTTTATAAAGGTTTGGTCATGTAAAAAACTTGCATAAAGACAACATTGCACCACGACAGGTCATCATGGCGACCTCATGTAGCATGAAAAGCATCAAATCAGGAGTTATACAGTGTATATACTGTGGAAGTCTCCTGTAGGACAACTCCTTCACCTGCATTACCATACAACCATTGTTCCATTCTGGCACCGACAGGAGATGAAAACAAACAAAATATAGACTCACCTTTTTTGTTCTGTAACTGTTTTGAAGTCGAGAGAAGACACTTGGCTTTCGTTTCTTTTCTTCTTTCCTTGACTTTGATGGATCCTCCAGATTTGAAGGACTACACATGAAATCACACAATCAATTACATAGGAAAACATATTGCAATCGAACATCAGTTAACATTATCTCGACGTCTAGAGTGGTAACACTGGGATTAGTTGGTAGAATAGTTAGAAGATCTGGAAAGCAGTAATTCCACATTTGAAATATTTGTATTCATTCTAAAATGTGCAATTCTACAGTATGTAACTACATCACAAACAAAGGTTTCCTCAAGGCCACAATCTCCTTTGCTAGATAAAATAATTCTAAGAGGCAAATTATATATAGTATAAGCATTCAAGAAAAAAAAAATAATCATATGGATATTGGCAACTTTTTTATTTGCTTCCCATTAAAAAAAAATGTGTCATATGGCAACAGCAGGAGGCCTTGTGACCTTGACCTTCTGTCTATAATCCTAAAATCAATGACACACACTACGCATATGTCTGAGGCCTTATGACCTTCATGTCTGGTCTTTAATCAAAATGACACACACAACAAATATTTTACATCCTGTGACCTTTACCTAAGATGTATAATCAATAATATGAACACATGTGACCTTCAGACTTTGACCTCTGGTCTATAATGAAAATGGAGCACACCACACACATCTTACATCCTGTGACCTTGACCTCAGGTGTAAAATCAATAATACACAAACATCTTAATCATGTGACCTTGACCTCAGGTGTACAATCAATAATACACAAACATCTTACATCCTGTGACCTTGACCTCAGGTGTAAAATCAATAATACACAAACATCTAACCTTCACCTTCAGACCTTGACCTGGTCTATCATTAATAAAACGCACCACACACAACTTATGCCCTATAACCTTCACCTTTAATCTGTAATCGTAGAATATTAATCCATTTGATACAGACCACTACCTCAACATCAAAGGACTCCATCAGTTTCCTCATGTTTACCTATAATGGTAACAGCTTGGGTGGAGCTGTCTGACAGAAAGTGGTTCCTACCTAGAAAACCTGTACACAATAGTAGTAATGACACTGAAGATGAATGGGTGTATGATTGATTCTACAGGGTCTGCTTATCAGGGTGATGAATATTCATATATGTATAAAAGTGCAGGAGATAACAAGGCTAAAATATTCACTAGATGTACTTTCATTATTCATTATTCAACTATCTAAATCAAAGTATAGACAATTCTAATTACTGTATTCACCTTGAAAGTTTGATATTCAAAACAATGTTTTACTATCGATTCAATATAAAAAAAATTGCATTCACTTTGATATTAATGTTTTTATATTTACTTCTTGAATATTGAAGTTTAACTTGTACTTTACTTATCGGCAGCATTCAATAAGTCAAACAAGGAATTGCTGGATTTAGTCACTATATGTTGAAATATTATTATCATATCCACTCGGAACATCTGTCTTCAATTTAAAATATATTTCTTGACATTACAAACTTGAAATCAATAGAATTCTGTGCCATTGGCATTTCTTCATTTAACTAACATGCATCTCCAGCAATTTAATTTTACATTTTAATTTTACAATTTAATTGTATTCAATAAGTGTCATTGTTATTGATTTTTAAATATATTAGATATTGCCAATTTGTTGTTCCGAGGGTAAAGATCTGAAAGAGTGGCAAGTAGGTATCCTTACTACTGATATTGGTGAACTGATGTTTTCCATAGAAAAATCAACAAGTGTAATAAAAATAAGGCATTTTTCTGGGACACAACAAATAAAATGGTGTATAACTGTAAAGTTCTTAAATATATCCATCAACTTATCATGACAACTGATCCACAAGTGGACCAGACTGATGGATTAGATCAAGGTAACCACAAGCTCAAGTCAACTCTATACATCACCAAACTACCAGTCACTGTATACATACTAGGTTAGTTACTGACAACATATTATAAAGTCAAACCGTCACGAAAACAAGAACATTATCAAAACATTCAATTATCAACAAGTTGTGTGTCTTCCATTACGGCTATTCATCTGTTAGAATAAAATAATTCAAAATTCCCCTCCTTTGAAACATATATAAACCTATTATAAAATATCTTGTATTCGGATATAAAATGAATGTGTATATTTTTATGGATAAATAAATACTACTATAGGCATCTTTAAAACATCATTACACTACAAAAAACATCAATAAATAGATTGTATAGCGGTATTAAAAAAAATCCATAGAAGATTGGAACATGAATACTTGTGACAACAACATTATTTTAATGAAAGTTGTGTGAACAACAGAGACCTGTTAAATGACAACAGCTATAGATGTGTAAGTATGGTGGGTATATAGGTATATAGACGGGTGACTAGCTTCCCTTGACCCGTTAAAGGCACGCAGTCAGTGACAAACAAAAGCAGTATGCTAAGGTAATACAGATTATTCAGCTACAGTTTGGGTTAGGCACTCTGCAATTTTTATTAAAACCTAGAAAGCATTTTTAGTAATCTTTAAACAATCTACACAAAGTCAAAATACATATCAAGTATCAAATAAAAAAGTTCATAAATTTACAGCAGAAAACCACAAAATGTTATATCATATAGGATCTATTCCATAATGCAAACAGAGTTACTCCCCTTAGGTCAAAGAAGAGCACCCAATATCACCTCAGATATTTTGGACATCATGTAAACTTATTTCTGATGAGATATTTTACCAGCCAACATCCATCCTCCCTTAGTCCATGCTTTGGACAATATTCCCCCTCCCTGAAATCATCCTCCGGCCAATATCCCCCTCCCAGAGTCCATGCTCCGGCCAATACCCTCCCTCCCAGAGTCCATACTCCGGCCAATACCCCCCACCTCCCAGAGTCCATGCCTCCGGGCAATATCCCCCCCGTCCCGAGTCCATGCTCCAACCTACTGTAAGCCCCACTTACTCAGCCAGAAAGTCAATGAGTGACACCTGTGACCGCCTCCGACTGTCGCTTTGTCCAAGAAGGCGATTTGTATTCTCATCGTCATCTTCCTCTATTTCATCTTGACGACGAAATTGTGCGCTAAAAGAACAGGTCAAAGTTCATGATACTTACACTCAAAAGCAGCCCTGAACTGATGTCGTATAAATCCTGACCAATTTTATATCTTTATTTACTTTCTGTGAGAAGAGGAATAATACAAAATTTCCAGGAAGCTAGAGCAGATTTAATCTGTTGACAGCAGAGGCACTAGCTAATAGCTTTAATATTAGTAAACTTCATGCTCCCTGCCTACTTCACATTATCATTTTCAGTTTTATTCTCATTTATCTTTTGCAAAACTGTTTTCCCCTCTATTCTTCAATGGAAGTAAATAATTTCAAAATTAATTTGAGTACATTTTTTATTCTTAATTTCTTTTAAAATATCAAATTGCAATGATATAAATGATTTTTGTTTCCATTTTAATTGAGTTTGGACCGAGTGAATGAATAAAAGACAAAGAAAAGACAAAGAAATAAATGATGTTCATTTCAGTCTGAAGTTTCAGGAATTTAACACAGACTCTTTAGATTACATAACCAGTTGATTTTCAGAATGAGAAATCATCCATATATAATTGTCAGAGAACTGTAGATGCATAATAATACATTGAACAGCTATGAGAAATTAAATAACAGTCATAATCAAACACATATACACTTACAATGTGTAAATAAACAGGCACATACAGGCACCTAAACAAAACTTTGGATTTTCTCATTTTTTACGACTGTGGATTTGGTTTTATTTCCTGGTTTTATTTTGTTGAATTTTTGTGATGAAAAATTGAAATTGGAATAATCTAGAGGAGGACAAGTTATGTTGTTGAGAAGATCTTAAAAGATCAGAAATATTATTCACGGGCTAGAACTGGATCTCCATTCTGAAAAGAGCAGATGTTTCATTACAGCAGCACTACTTGTAGAGAGAAACAGGTGCTTGGTTTGCGAGCAATTAAATAGGCAAGTATTGAGGGCACTGGGACTCCAGAGCATGCTGGGAACATACAGAGACATGCAAACAAACATGCGTTAGTCAACATGCTGCGATATCACACACACAAACGTGTCAAAGGCATGCACAGGATGATTAGGTTTGACTCTACAGATTCAACATGCAAATGCTGCTGCTTACAAACTTTATTGTGATACAGATTTATAAATGATTTTTTTCCAAATTAATTTCAAAACAGTTTGTTTTCCTTTATCAGATCTGATATGAGAGAAATATCTCATTAACTGTATCAGAACAGAGAGCAGCCACATATAGGTATAGGTGGATACAAACCTTATTAAATTGATTTGCAACTTTTGTCGGAGTTACCTCCCTTGAACTACAGGACAGATTTTACTTTCTGTCTAAGTTTGCAAAACAATTCAATAAGACTTGCTTTGTCTGTAAATGATAAGAAAACCACATGCACACATGAAAACTCCACTCACTCATGTTCCTCAATGAGTTTTTGTATGAGGAGGTAAGTTGGAACATCATTTCTGAAAATAACCCCACAATAAGACAAAAACCAATGGACCAACAAAATATCACACACACATATAATTCAGGGGGAGTGTGGGAATCATTCCACTGCACATTCTGTATAAAACAACAACCAACTGTTACACAATGGCCGTAATAAAACAAAAGTATGTGTACCGATCAAACTTTCTCAACTTTTTTCTTTGTGGCAAATTGGGAAGTCAGAAGAGGATATGGAAAAAAGAAGAGAAAAATAAAAATTTCTAGAAAATTAAAACCCGATACCTCATGCAAAAAAAAAATGTATCTTGTTTTAATTAATAAATTACACTGTTGCTAAATACTGATGTATTCATGGCAACGTTTCGAAAACAAAGACATTAAAACAATCTAATGTTGATGCTATCATCCTAAACCGTATCAATAATTCATTGCCAAACGATAAACCTCCAACTGCTCAAGGCAAAATAAAATACATGAATATATACCTACAGCCCGACTATACTGTGTTTAACAACATACCGATAAAGCTTTGCTCTTCTGTGCATTAAAACGAAAACATAACAGTTTTACATCCCATAACTTCATATGCTTATACATCCATGAAAATAAATCGGTAAAAAGAACAAGAGGTCCACTGGCCTGTATCGCTCACCCGACTTTTATATATAACATTTCTAACTACCGACCCTGTAGCTAAGGCAGATTTCTTTCTAAGACAGAATTAGCATTATTTATTGTGACAGCATTTGCAGTACCATTAGGTAATACTGATCTGGTAGAATTGAAAGCACTGAATCCCTCTTTTCTGGGTAAATTCAATGTTATGGTAAATAAAAAGTCCCTCTAAGCATACTGGAGAATGTTTTTAAAGATCCCACTTTATCTTTGTCCTACCCATAAACCTAACAATGAATATTTTCTCCAGCTTTGGTCCAGTCATTCAGCCCCCAAGAAAGCTAAAGAATGCTTTGAAGCAAAATTGGTTGAAATTTGGTCAGCCATTCAGGAAGCCTAGACTTTAAACTGACTGTGAGCTGACGGACAAGTGTGCCACAGCATATTATGCTCACTTGGACCTTTTGGCCCAGGTGAGCTAAAAATGTAAAAAAAAAAAAAAAAAAATTGGATATGTGAAGCTAATTCAGCAAAAAGCTGTGAATACTTTTACAAATTATTCCATTTGGACAAGTTAGTTACAGAATTAACATCTGAAACCAACCATATTCTTTTGATACAAGAGCATTAACATAATTTCTCTTTTCAGGGACCAATATCAGATTGGCCAATGATATACTGGGATCAGAAAACTGCTATTTTAACCTCCCTCTAGACTGACTACCAGCCCCTAAGTTTTTATGGAGAATTTTTCTGAATTTTACTACTAGTTAATCTCCCCATAGTCTAGAATCAGACATCCATGTGATCAACATTATTATAGTTATTATTTTCCCTAAATAATTCAATATCTGTATACTATTTTAGAGATGGGAGCCAGTTTAACCTTCCTGATAAGGACGCAGACTACAAAACTGTCATAGATGTTACCTAGGTATCATCTTTATTCTAACTGACTAAAAAGAACTATTTCAAATATGCTTTCATTACATGAAAAATGCTCAGTTAAATCCAAATTTGTCTTACGAAAATCAAGTTGTTTCAGACCTTCATTATTAATTAATAGTACCAATTCAACCCCAGGAAAGGATACAAGTAAGTAGAGGAACAGTGCATAAAAATCAGGACCTCAAACACCCATAGATACAGAGGTATCAGTTACCATGGTAACAGATGTATCAGTCACCATGGCAACAAGATATATCAGTTTCCATGGTGACAGAAGGTCAGGTGTTTAGAGGGCTCTACGGAGTTAGTGAGACTACAGGTATGTCAATTAGAGGAGTTCTTTCTAAATAAACCATGGCTTGGAAACTTTCCAGTAAAATTAAATGATTGTAAAGTAAGGTTCTATATGTTTACTGTACACTCGTAAAGTTCTATGTAAAGGGTTTAATTGCATTTCCGATAACTTTCAAAATGACGTTATGTGAAAATTAATTCAATTTAATGCAATTCAAAAGATTGTAAAATGGATAAAACAAAAATGGGTAACAGTAGTAAAAATCATATAATTTACTGGAACGAAGTGTAGAGAAAAAGGAATACGGAAAGTAAGAATACAGCACTTACTGTTTGGGGTCTTTATGAGCCTTTCTTTCACCTGTAATGTAAGGTGTAGTTCAGTAAAAAGGTGACACAAACAGTGCTACGCCATTATCTAAAAAACATACTTAAGCATATCAAAATACTTCATAGTAGAAAACTTATATGGAGATAAAGGCCATTATCAGTTATTCTGGAGGAGACTTGTGCAAAAATGTGACAAATTTCCGATGTTACCTGGCGATATGGCTGCGGGTATAGAGGGTGTGGACAAGGATTTGGTAATATTGGAATGTGGAACTGTCAGAATTCTGGAATCTTCATCAGCCGATTCACCACTCTGTCCCCCAAACTCCTGTTGTAGCTGGTGGGACTACAAATAAAACATAGAAATACAAGTAGAAGTATTTTATATCCTGTTTTGTTTTAAAAAACATTAATAACTTCCCTAATATTTTTCTTGCACAACAATGTACTTTTCACTTACAGTAAAACTTCACTAATCAGGCCATAAATACTACAGAAACAGAGCTTTAAAGGCCCAATATACGTAACTTTCGGTAAAACTTGGAGCGAAAACCAAGCCTAATAACTTATTATATTATAGATTTAGTTAAGATTAACTGATATCAGCAATATCCACGATGACTTCTTTCGCGGTTACCGGTGCGGCAGCAGATGAAACACGCTATTTGTAAACACGCGACCTTTTTGACTGTCTTCTACCTGCGGTTTGTTATTGAAGTGGGCCCCACCTGAATTATTTTCAATTCTTTGGATTTTTCTGTCAAGAGTTTCTCGTTAGTTACCGCTCAGGTTTACTTCGTTTTAGGCTTATTTTTGCATGGTTATCAACTGGATTTTTTTTCAGAATTTTTCAAATTAACGAAAAAATTCCCGAAGTTACGTATATTGGGCCTTTAAGTAGGTGAGAAGGCATCCCTTAATCCAGACATTTGCTGGTTACCAAGGTGGTAATTATCTACTAGCAAGAAAGGTGGACAAATAATTTAACTAACCTTTAAGAAACTTTCAGATTATTAAATCAATATAGATTGACTAAAGGAAGATGTCAATTTCTATCAAGGTTATTTTAAGTACCTTATTAGTGATATAATTATACCCCAAGTAGAGAGACGATAGGAAAATGCACAAGGCTTCTCCAAAGTAATATTATGTTCCTTACATTCTAAAATATCCCATTTCAACATCCAAGATGTCATAACCCCCTCCCCCCCCTCCTTTTCAAAAACATTTCACAATTGTATTTGTCTAGTGTTTTTATCAACAGACAATTATTACAGGAGAAGAGTACTGGTACCTTTCTATCTCTGGGCGAGATGAGTTCCTGTTTAAGACCGTACAGTGTTCTGACCAAGGTTTCCCCTACCGAGTCGGGGGAGGTAAACATACTGGCATCAGGCACCTCCTGATCTGTAATGACAAGTTGACAATTCAGCTACTTAAGCATTTCTGTTTTTATCTTTCTTTGTAAGGTAAACTGTAGGTAAACAGAAACTACCATGAACAAAAAATTAAAATCAAAATGTAAAAGAATGATGAAATTTGATATTCTTAAAACTCCTACCATATTGAACATTACTGTATAGATATAGATGCCCTGCTTTGTGACACCTACTATTAGGACTTGAGCAAGGCGACTCCCCCGGCGAAATGCTTAGTGCGTCCATGTGTGAGGGGGTGGTTCTTGAGTGCTCTAACCCCGCCTCCATACCTCCTTGGGACAGGTGTGGAGTTGGCGGTTCTTTGGCATCCACATAATCATCGTCTTCTGTGTCTTCATCACCATCAAGACTGTTTAGGCTCATACTGTGGGAGACAGAGGAGAGATACTGGTTAACGAGACAATGATGTATCAGTTTGTACAGGTATTCTGTAATGGTGTATCAGTTTGTACAGGTATTCTGTGATAGTGTATCAGTTTGTACAGGTGTTCTGTAATGGTGTATCAGTTTGTACAGGTATTCTGTAATGGTGTATCAGTTTGTACAGGTATTCTGTAATGGTGTATCAGTTTGTACAGGTGTTCTGTTATGGTGTATCAGTTTGTACAGGTATTCTGTGATGGTGTATCAGTTTGTACAGGTATTCTGTAATGGTGTATCAGTTTGTACAGGTATTCTGTAATGGTGTATCAGTTTGTACAGGTATTCTGTGATGCTATATCAGTTTGTACAGGTATTCTGTAATGGTGTATCAGTTTGTACAGGTATTCTGTAATGGTGTATCAGTTTTTACAGGTATTCTTTAATGGTGTATCAGTTTGTACAGGTATTCTGTGATGGTGTATCAGTTTGTACAGGTATTCTGTAATGATGTATCAGTTTGTACAGGTATTCTGTAATGGTGTATCAGTTTGTACAGGTATTCTGTGATGGTGTATCAGTTTGTACAGGTATTCTGTAATGGTGTATCAGTTTGTACAGGTATTCTGTAATGGTGTATCAGTTTGTACAGATATTCTGTAATGGTGTATCAGTTTGTACAGGTATTCTGTAGACGGTGTATCAGTTTGTACAGGTATTCTGTAATGGTGTATCAGTTTGTACAGGTATTCTGTAATGGTGTATCAGTTTGTACAGATATTCTGTAATGGTGTATCAGTTTGTACAGGTATTCTGTAGACGGTGTATCAGTTTGTACAGGTATTCTGTAATGGTGTATCAGTTTGTACAGGTATTCTGTGATGGTGTATCAGTTTGTACAGGTATTTTGTGATGATGTATCAGTTTGTACAGGTATTCTGTGATGGTGTATCAGTTTGTACAGGTATTCTGTGATGGTGTATCAGTTTGTACAGGTATTCTGTGATGGTGTATCAGTTTGTACAGATATTCTGTAATGGTGTATCAGTTTGTACAGGTATTCTGTGATGGTGTATCAGTTTGTACAGGTATTCTGTAGATGGTGTATCAGTTTGTACAGATATTCTGTAATGGTGTATCAGTTTGTACAGATATTCTGTAATGGTGTATCAGTTTGTACAGGTATTCTGTAGATGGTGTATCAGTTTGTACAGGTATTCTGTAATAATGTATCAGTTTGTACAGGTATTCTGTAATGGTGTATCAGTTTGTACAGGTATTCTGTAATGGTGTATCAGTTTGTACAGGTATTCTGTAATGATGTATCAGTTTGTACAGGTATTCTGTAATGATGTATCAGTTTGTACAGGTATTCTGTAATGGTGTATCAGTTTGTACAGGTATTCTGTGATGGTGTATCAATTTGTACAGGTATTCTGTAATGGTGTATCAGTTTGTGCAGGTATTCTGTGATGGTGTATCAATTTGTACAGGTATTCTGTAATGGTGTATCAGTTTGTACAGGTGTTCTGTAATGATGTATCAGTTTGTACAGGTATTCTGTAATGATGTATCAGTTTGTACAGGTATTCTGTAATGGTGTATCAGTTTGTACAGGTATTCTGTGATGGTGTATCAATTTGTGCAGGTATTCTGTGATGGTGTATCAATTTGTACAGGTATTCTGTAATGGTGTATCAGTTTGTACAGGTATTCTGTAATGGTGTATCAGTTTGTACAGGTATTCTGTAATGGTGTATCAGTTTGTGCAGGTATTCTGTGATGGTGTATCAATTTGTACAGGTATTCTGTAATGGTGTATCAGTTTGTACAGGTGTTCTGTAATGATGTATCAGTTTGTACAGGTATTCTGTAATGATGTATCAGTTTGTACAGGTATTCTGTAATGGTCTATCAGTTTGTACAGGTATTCTGTAATGATGTATCAGTTTGTGCAGGTATTCTGTGATGGTCTATCAGTTTGTACAGGTATTCTGTAATGGTGTATCAGTTTGTGCAGGTATTCTGTGATGGTTTATTCTGTAATGGTGTATCAGTTTGTTCAGATATTTTATAATGGTGTATCACCTGCAACACTTATAACAGATAAACATTTGCTGTTACTACAACAATGCAAATCTTCACCATCAAAGAATGCATTAAATGTCAATTGTAGGTGTAAATAAACCATTTTTAAACTATGTTACTCATGCATATTCCCGATTTCGTCTGAACAAGGGAGTAAAGTTTTAGAGAAGTTTAAGAGAGTGTACTAGCAAAGTACAATGTCAATGTGATGAACATCATGATGGGCGCTAACATTTCATTAGACAGGGACGGCTGCTAGAGTAGGGCCACTTTTTCCATTACTGCCAAGCGATTCCCTAACAGAATTATCAGAGACTGGGTAGAACCTAACATGGCCAGTACACTACAACATATACTGACAATACGGCCCACTTATTTCAAATATATTTCTATTTCTCCTTGATGTTACAGTGCAATTTTGAGTTACATATAGCAGCTAAAAAAACAAATGGGTTGAATTGTCTGTTATTTGGAGCATGAAGTTCTTGGAACCAATTTTCCTTCTAAAAGCTGCCATCTTGGCCTGGAAGTGTACCAAGTGATGCTGGGAATTGTGTTTACGTTTACACAACATTGGGAACATGGAATTCCGGGTCCTGTGAGGCAGAAATACAGTAATACACAGAGATTGAAGGAGACTGATAATATATATACTATTCTTTAGATAAAACGAAAAACCCGACACAAAGGCCCACTTTGATAAACATACAGGAAGATCAGTCTACAAAATGTCTTGCGTCTGGGTTGATTTTTTTCAAAAAAAGTATTTTCCGATCATGTTTATCTTGATTATAACCCAATGGGACCTCAGAATGTATGGTTTTGGAGGTCATAACCTTCAACTTATTCATTTGATTACAACTTACAGCACCTTCAGAACAAAATAGACCTGTTCAGGTCAGAGATCAGAAGAAAATGGAGATTACAGGATAGGGATGGCAGGTAGGAGAAGTGTTTAAACAGACACAGAAGAAATGGTTTACCCCAGGAGTTCCTAAACCATTGTATCTCCGTATCATTTCCTCCACAAGTTTTTACAAGAAATGATCAAGCCATCTGGAATGGTGTTTGTGATGAGAAAGCCAGGTATACATGTGGTAAGGAAACAAGCCACACAGTGTCGGCTATGGCTATCCCTATCAGTATATCACTTGGAGCTATTGGACATCTGTATGTTTTAGTGGCCAGTAAGAGACTTACAGAAACCTTTGGTCCAGGAGGCCATGAAAGGGGACCTCCTTTATGATGCACTGTAAACCAAAATCTAATGGTGGCATGAAATGAGCCAAAAATTCTTTTACCAACATAATGGATGTGAAGCTATATAAATACAATCTCTGGGCTATGTTACAGCCTGATGTAAATCCAACTAGATAGTACACAACACCACAGCTCAAGACAATTTAATGGTGGACACACCGAAAATCTAGGCCATCCCAGTCATGATTTAACTCATTCAGCCATGAAATTCCATAATGAATTATTCCAACCTGTGAATTAAAAGAATTCAGTGGTAAATGAGCCAATGAACTGATGGACATACTGTAAGGACGGTACAGTATCATCGATGACAGTGCTATTCTGTACAATTTAAGAACTTTTACTAAAATTCATTTGTAATGGTAAGATAAAATGAAACAAGAGGCCCAGAGGGCCTGTATCGCTCACCTGGATACATTGGTATCTAGGTAATCATGATAAAATATTTTCTTTTTGGCTCGCCCCTCAGCCCCCTAGGGGGTCAGTCCCACCATTAGTACAATTTTGAATCTTGAGCACCTACAGATGCTTCCTGCCAAATAAGGCTCATTTCCAATCAATGGTTATGGAGGAGAAGTAGATTAAACCAATATAGCTAAATAACCCTTTTTGACCCCGCCCCTCAGCGCCCTAGGGGGTCAGTCCCACCACGAGTACAATTTTGAATCCTGGGCACAATGTCGCAAACCCCAGGGCCAAATCAAAAACCATGATTGTGATCATCTCTTTATGCCCAGTAATTGTATGTATAGTTTTGGGGTGGGGATCTCAACCGTGTAAAAGTTATGACTCAGGGGTCAAATTAAAAGTGTGTGGCAGACCCCAGGGCCAAATCAAAAACCATGATTGTGATCATCTCTTAATGCCCAGTAATTGTATGTATAGTTTCGGGGTGGGGATCTCGACCATTCAAAAGTTACGACTCAGTAGTCAATTTGCAAGGGTGTGGCAGACCCTTGGATCAAATATGAAATCATGATTGTGATTGTCTCTTAATGCCGAGCAATTGTATATATAGTTTTGGGGTGGGGATCTCAACTGTTTAAAAGTTATGACTCCGAAGTCAATTTACAAGGGCGTGGCAAACCCTGGGGTCAAAACATAAACCATGATTGTGATCATCTGATAATGCCCAGCAATTGTATATATAGTTTTGGGGTGGGGATCTCAACCGTTTAAAAGTTATGACTCAGGGGTCAAATTAAAAGGGTGTGGCAGACCCCAGGGCCAAATCAAAAACCATGATTGTGATCATCTCTTAATGCCCAGTAATTGTATATATAGTTTTGGGGTGGGGATCTCAACCGTTTAAAAGTTATGACTCAGGGGTCAAATTAAAAGGGTGTGGCAGACCCCAGGGCCAAATCAAAAACCATGATTGTGATTATCTCTTAATTCCTAGTAATTGTATATGTAGTTTTGGGGTGGGGATCTCAACTGTTTAAAAGTTATGACTCAGGAGTCAAGTTTCAAGGGGGTGGCAGACCCTGGAGTCAAATATAAAATCATAATTGTGATTGTCTCTTAATGCCCAGCAATTGTATATATAGTTTTGGGGTGGGGATCTCAGCCGTTTAAAAGTTATGAGTCAGGAGTCAAGTTGCAAGGGCGTGGCAGACCCTTGGGCCATATCTAAATCCATGATTGTGATCGAGGTTACCAAAACATTTGTATAAATTTGAATTCAAGCAACCTTTGGATTCTACCACTAGAATATAGATGTCATACATTGCTTAGTTTCAGGAAAGAGATCATTTATACCAATATTGTCTAATGTGCCCCTTTTGGCCCCACCCCTCAGGCCCCTCCGTGATCATAATCATATAATTTTGAATCCTAATCCCATAGTGATGATACCAGGCAAATATGAATAATATCCATTGCTTGGTTTCAGAGAAGAAGTCATTTTTATCATTATAGCCAAATTGACTCCTTTCGGCCCCGCCCCTCAGGCCCCTGGGGGATCAGCCCCACCATTTATACAATTTTGAATCCACACCCCATGGTAATGCTACCAGGCAAATATAAGCGATATACATTACTGGGTTTCAGAGAAGAAATCGTTTATATCAATATAGCCAAATTGACCCCTTTTGACCCCGCCCCCCAGGCCCCTTGGGGGTCAGCCCCACCATTTGTACAATTTTGAATCCCCAATCAATAGTGATGCTACCAGCCAAATATGAGCGATATATATTACTGGGTTTCAGAGAAGAAGTCGTTTATATCAATATAGCCAACTTACCCTTTTGGCCCCGCCCCCCAGGCCCCTGGGGGGTCAGCCCCACCATTTGTACAATTTTGAATCCCCAACCCATAGTAATACTACCAGCCAAATATGAGCAATATACATTGCTCGGTTTCAGAGAAGAAGTCGTTTATATCAAATAGCCAAATTGACTCCTTTTGGCCCCGCCCCCTAGGCCCCTGGGGGGTCAGCCCAACCATTTGTACAATTTTGAGTCCCCACCCCATAGGGATGCTTCTGACCAAATTTGGTCAAATTCCGATCAGTGGTTATAAAGAAGAAGTCAATTGTTGACGGACGGACGACGGACGACGGACGCCACGGTATCGCATAAGCTCACCTTGGTCCTTTGGACCAGGTGAGCTAACAATAAACTTAAAAATCTTAAATTCTCACCAAAATAAGAATGAGCCGCTAACAAAGCAGAAAACAGAACTACTGGGGTGTATAACAACCTTGAACGACAAATTAGTAAAAATGATCGAAGTAACCAATTTTGACGCACGTCTGTGAAGATAGAGGTGGCCATACCAGGTTCCTATTCTGGAATGTTGACCATGGTGAGAATGCCAATGGTCATTTACTATACTGGCACAAGTTCAAACGGCCGGTCATTTCTGTGGCCATTAAAGTCAAAATCTATCTTGTTACAAATGTAAGGGAGAGCTAAGCGGAAACGGAGCTGTCATTTTCTCTATCATTCACTGCTATAACTGGTAAATACATGGCGTTAATGGTGATGTTGGCATAGCAACCTGCTGTTTACTGACCAACACCCACCCTACAGCTCTCCCTCCCCTGGCCCAACACTTTTTGGTATATTTTGTTATTTTTCTTCAGAAATTATACCTATTAGGCGCCGATCATCTGCAATAGCAAAATAATTCATTTCAATGGCTTTGAAAGTTTATATTCTTTGGTGAAATGACAAGTATTGTACTTCACTTTGTTAACATGTTGGTTTCCCCATCACATTTTAATTAATCATGAAACCTATGAAACATTACTCAGATGACCGCTAAAGCCCTTTGGCCTCCTATTTACAAATTAAACAAAGCCCCTGATTATTACTCATTCAAAAGGAGGATTTTTGTCAGATGTCTGTCATCTGTGGAATATTGTTTTCATGTTCTTGGAAATTCAAGATCAATATATCTAATAACTTGAATAACGTTTGCTTTGCAACAATCTATATATCTTGTATTAGAATTCTTAATTAGACAAGCTTTTATTAATCATTTATCATGATTCATCTCTTCCCATGTCAAGGTATTCAATCTTCCCATGTCAAGGTATTCATCTCTTCCCATGTCAAGGTATTCATCTCTTCCCATGTCAAGGTATTCATCCCTTCCCATGTCAAGGTATTCATCCCTTCCCATGTCAAGGTATTCATCTCTTCCCATGTCAAGGTATTCATCTCTTCCCATGTCAAGGTATTCAATCTTCTCATGTCAAGGTATTTATCTTTTCCCATGTCAAGGTATTCATCTCTTCCCATGTCAAGGTATTCATCTCTTCCCATGTCAAGGTATTTATCCCTTATTTTGATGCTGTGCAGCTACAAAACATTTGTATTGCCAGTGTTTATTTCCTGAGTTTGAATCCTAATTTTTCCAGCTTGCAATTACTCAAATTTTCAACAGTTTAATTCAAAGTTAACATTTGGGCCCTGAAATACAAACTCCTCTGAGGCATTTTCATACTTGAGCTTCGTGTAAATTTTGACAAAAATTGAACTTGATAGAATCGTGACGATGGGTGGATTGGTCGAGTGGTTAACACTCCAGCTTTCCATGCAGGTGGCTGGGGTTCGATCCCCGTAATCGTCGTACGCATTGAACATTCAGAGAAAGTGTTTTTCTCCTGCCCACACAACTCCAACAACCCAGGTGGAGTATAAAATGGTCTGGTGTTGTAGTATCTGTGCTGTAGCATTTAAGTGAGGTGGCACTCTAAAAGATGCCCTTGGAAACACAGTCGGACTACAAACAGAACACAATTCATCTCCAGCACACATACACACATACATACATACACACACATATGGAGATATTAGCCAGGTGGTATAGGACAAGTAGTTAGCGCCTGATAAGGCAGCTCCTATGAACTCCTCAGAATTGTATATGATAGAACTGTATGTGTTAATTGTATTGATTGTATAAGAATTGTATATATATATGTACTGTAAAGCGCTTTTGAGTGGCTTATGTTTGCTAGATAGGGCGCTATATTAAATGTTGTTTATTTATTTTATTTATTTATTTAATTGGGATAGGACAGACATTGGAACCACTTGAATATTTCATGAAGGTGACAAAGAGTAACTAGATGTTTACCTTGCTGAATGTACCCATGTTGGTACGATTTGACCTAACATGGCCTTCCATTGACCTCTGGTGACCTGTATTCTTACCTCTTCGCCCTAAGTGACTCCTTATGAATGGCATGGTGGGCCTGCAGTTTCTGGCCCTCCAACAAAGTGCCACCCCAGCTTCTTCTCCGGACGCCAGGAGTGTTTCCACCGTAAAAATCTCTCAAAAAACGGTTTAAACTGGCGTCAAGTCTGAAGTCGCTGGTGGAGTGGTCGACGGTGACCCCGTTTATGCAGATCTGTACGCCTGTGTCCTGTGTGGGGTCTGTATTGTACGGGCTGTCTGTGGTCTCCTCGCTATCGGAGGGTGACTCCCGGGCCAACTGTGGGGACGGACCGACATGCTCCTCATCCTTTGACAAGTTAAGCATAGAATTGTGATGATCTGAAAAACATAACGTTTAAATACATGTTATGGTTTGAAAAATTGGAGAATACTAGTGAAGAAAATAAATTGTAACATATAGATTTACTTTAGGGGCAGTGACTTTTCCACAGCACTATATACTAATTATATAGACAAAATCTAGCTCCTACATGTGTATACATCAATCAACTTGGCTTACACTCCGGTTATATTTGGAATATGCTTACACTCAATCAATTATCTACTCTTATCTACAATATCTCAATACAGTCTGATGGTGTTTTGTCTAGCCCACATTAAACTAGCTTTAGTAAGATGTTATGCCAGCTGACCATACATGTATGGTTACACAGACAAGTTCTCTCAGGAACAGCAAAAGTGGATCCCCACAGAATCTGTTGGGTTTTTTTGGTTAAAAAGGGAATATTTGTTAAAAAGGGAATAAAATACCAGTAGACGTGGTAATACTGGCCTGGTAACCTCAATCCTAACAGTACATCGTTCTCACCTCCTACTAAATAGTTAAACATCATGAATCCCTCCAATAGTTGGCACTGATTTTTCGGAAGACTAACATTTGTGGAATATTTCTTCTCCATCACTGACCTCTTGTGTTGTAGCAGATGCCTCCTGTAGGACCTGACCAGGTGCCCTTCTACAGATACTAGCAAGACCTAAATCTAGTCCCAGCCAGGTGCCCCTTTACAGATGCTAACAAGACCTAAATTTGGTCCCAGCCTGGTGCCCTTCTTCAGATGCTAGCAAGACATAAATCTGGTCCCAGCCAGGTGCCCTTCTACAGATGCTAGCAAGACCTAAATCTCTTCCCTGGCAGGTGCCCCATCTACAGATGCTAGCAAGACATAAATCTGGTCCTAGCCAGGTGCCCTTCTACAGATGCTAACAAGACATAAATCTTGTCCCAGCCAGGTGCCCTTCTACAGATGCTAGCAAGACCTAAATCTGGTCCCAGTCAGGTGCCCTTCTACAGATGCTAGCAAGACATAAAGCTGGTCCCAGAAAGGTGCCCCATCCACACATGCTGGCAAGACCTAAATCTGGTCCCAGCCAGGTGCCCCTTTATAGATGCTAGAAAGACATGAATCTGGTCCCAGCCAGGTGCCCTTCTATAGATGCTAGCAAGACATAAATCTGGTCCCAGCCAGGTGCCCTTCTATAGATGCTAGCAAGACATAAATCTGGTCCCAGCCAGGTGCCCTTCTACAGATGCTAACAAGACATAAATCTGGTCCCAGCCTGGCGCCCTTCTACAGATGCTAGCAAGACATAAATCTTGTCCCAGCCAGGTGCCCTTCTACAGATGCTAGCAAGACATAAATCTGGTCCCAGCCAGGTGCCCTTCTACAGATGCTAGCAAGACATAAATCTGGTCCCAGCCTGGTGCCCTTCTACAGATGCTAGCAAGACATAAATCTGGTCCCAGCAAGGTGCCCCATCCACACATGCTGGCAAGACCTAAATCTGGTCCCAGCCACTATGATGGTGCCTCTTTATTGATCCCAGCCAGGTGTCCCTTTACAGATACTAGCATGCTCAAAAACTGGCCCAAGCCAGGTGTCCCTTTACAGATACCAGTATGCTCAAAAACTGGCCCCAGCCAGGTGTCCCTTTACAGATACTAGTATGCTAAAAAAACTGGCCCCAGCCAGGTGTCCCTTTACAGATACTAGTATGCTCAAAAACTGGCCCAAGCCAGGTGTCCCTTTACAGATACCAGTATGCTCAAAAACTGGCCCCAGCCAGGTGTCCCTTTACAGATACTAGTATGCTAAAAAAACTGGCCCCAGCCAGGTGTCCCTTTACAGATACTAGTATGCTCAAAAACTGGCCCCAGCCAGGTGTCCCTTACAGATACTAGTATGCTCAAAAACTGGCCCCAGTCAGGTGTCCCTTTACAGATACTAGTATGCTCAAAAACTGGCCCCAGCCAGGTGTCCCTTTACAGATACTAGTAAGCTCAAAAACTGGCCCCAGTCAGGTGTCCCTTACAGATACTAGTATGCTCAAAAACTGGCCCCAGTCAGGTGTCCCTTTACAGATACTAGTATGCTCAAAAACTGGCCCCAGCCAGGTGTCCCTTTACAGATACTAGTAAGCTCAAAAACTGGCCCCAGTCAGGTGTCCCTTTACAGATACTAGCATGCTCTTAAACTGGCCCCAGCCTGGTGCCCTTCTACAGATGCTAACAAGACATAAATCTGGTCCCAGCCAGGTGCCCTTCTACAGATGCTAGCAAGACATAAATCTGGTCCCAGCCAGGTGCCCTTCTACAGATGCTAGCAAGACATAAATCTGGTCCCAGCCTGGTGCACTTCTACAGATGCTAGCAAGACATAAATCTGGTCCCAGCAAGGTGCCCCATCCACACATGCTGGCAAGACCTAAATCTGGTCCCAGCCACTATGATGGTGCCTCTTTATTGATCCCAGCCAGGTGTCCCTTTACAGATACTAGCATGCTCAAAACCTGGCCCAAGCCAGGTGTCCCTTTACAGATACTAGCATGCTCAAAAACTGGCCCCAGCCAGGTGTCCCTTTACAGATACTAGTATGCTAAAAAAACTGGCCCCAGCCAGGTTTCCCTTTACAGATACTAGTATGCTCAAAAACTGGCCCCAGCCAGGTGTCCCTTACAGATACCAGTATGCTCAAAAACTGGCCCCAGTCAGGTGTCCCTTTACAGATACTAGTATGCTCAAAAACTGGCCCCAGTCAGGTGTCCCTTTACAAATACTAGTATGCTCAAAAACTGGCCCCAGTCAGGTGTCCCTTTACAGATACTAGTATGCTCAAAAACTGGCCCCAGCCAGGTGTCCCTTTACAGATACTAGTATGCTCAAAAACTGGCCCCAGTCAGGTGTCCCTTTACAGATACTAGCATGCTCTAAAACTGGCCCCAGCCAGGTGTCCCTTTACAGTTGCTAGCATTCTCTAAAACTGGCCCCAGCCAGATGCCCTATAAAATATGTGCCAGGTAGACTCTATTGAAAATCCTGTAACAGATGTCCCTTCAGGCTCAAGTCATCCAGCAATCCTGTATACTGGCCAGGTATGTTCTGATAGATGGCCAGGTCATCTGCCACCTGTAAATGCTTGCATGCTGCTCTAAGAATGGACCTGTTCTTTTAGATGATGACCATACAATATCCACAAAAATAACATATTCAAATGATCTGGATTTAAAATTTTTGAATTACATAAGCATGTCCAGAATTTTCCAGTGCTGTTATATATACCTATTGGTAAATTACAATGATCTGACCTTAACTTCTTGTCTCTGACCTTCACCTTAGGGTACAAACAACAATGATCTGAACATTAACTCCTGACCTTTAAGGGTTCCCTAGTTACTGAAGAGACACAATGACTGGTTATGATGAGTCTAACATTTGTATAATACCTAAAGGAAAAGATCAACTAGAAAAATAAGTCATGGAGAAGATCTCTTTGATAAACCTTTGACCTCCTGTCCTTAGCTTCAGAGTTTGGAGGGCTTTCATATAAGAAACGGGAAAGATCAGAATTAGTTTTTCTGTATAGGATAGTTGTGTTTATGTAGGTCGGACTGCTGACTGGCCACACCTCTATATATAGGATAGTTGTGTTTATATAGGTCGGACTACTGACCGGCCACACCTCTATATATAGGATAGTTGTGTTTATGTAGGTCGGACTGCTGACTGGCCACACCTCTATATATAGGATAGTTGTGTTTATGTAGGTCGGACGGCTGACTGGCCACACCTCTATACGGTAAACCTTCGGTCAGTTCGACCAAAATTAAATAAATATTGTCAATCCTGATCGAATTATACGAAATTATAGCCGCTGGAAAAAGAGGAGTTCGAACTATCCAGGTTGACATCCGAGAACTTTGACATCGGCAAAAAAAATCACGGCATAGAGTCAAATCGTTGTTCCTCAAAAATGATGGCCTATTACGATGTATTTGTAAATCTGAAGATGAACAATGATTTATATAAGTAGGACTTAAATGTTCACTTTCATATTAGGCCTTATTATCAAGTTAATTCGCAAAAAAAAAAAAAGAGAAAATATTTTATGCCGTAACCATCGTCGAAAGTTTATGTAAATGCGAATGTTGGATTGAAACTGCACGGAATAATACTTCGATCGAATACCTGATAGATTATTTGGTCTCGGCAGTTGTATAGGTAATATATCAATTAAGATATAAATCAGGTATCGGTGACCAGGCCGCGATTATATAATCAAAATTTAACACAGTAATGCCATGATAATACACACGTAGGGCCTACCTGTCAGCATGTGTGACACTTTATTCCGCGCTTCGATGCTAATCGGGGTCATAAAGATGTTTGATTATTAGCGCGTGCACATGGTTATGTTTACAAGAAAGAAACATCGGGAAAATGTGGCTTGTTTATGCAAAAAATGTCCGAAAAAGCTGACAATAATATCGCACATCATGAGTACTACACGTTATACTGTTGTTTAACATCGATGATGTGAAAATAGATCAGTTTACGCAAGTTTTGAGAGGCTGTAAATTGCATCGCCGAGAGCAATCCATTACGTAAGTTCAGTACAAACTAACACAGGCTTAATCAAATTATGTGTGTTCGAACTATCCGAAACCTGTGTAAGCAAGGTTCGAACTTTTAGGAGTCAAAAAATTATTTTTTTTATTACTGAAAGGCTGTGTTTGAACTATACGCCGATTCGAACTAGCCGAAGGTTTACCCTATATAGGATAGTTGTGTTTATGTAGGTTCGACTGCTGACTGGCCACACCTCTATGTATAGGATAGTTGTGTTTATGTAGGTCCGACTGCTGACTGGCCACACCTCTATATATAGAATAGTTGTGTTTATGTAGGTCCGACTGCTGACTGGCCACACCTCTATGTATAGGATAGTTGTGTTTATGTAGGTCCGACTGCTGACTGGCAACACCTCTATGTATAGGATAGTTGTGTTTATGTAGGTTGAACTGCTGACTGGCCACACCTCTATATAGGATAGTTGTGTTTATGTAGGTCCGACTGCTGACTGGCCACACCTCTATGTATAGGATAGTTGTGTTTATGTAGGTCCGACTGCTGACTGGCCACACCTCTATATATAGGATAGTTGTGTTTATGTAGGTCGGACTGCTGACTGGCCACACCTCTATATATAGGATAGTTGTGTTTATGTAGGTCCGACTGCTGACTGGCCACACCTCTATGTATAGGATAGTTGTGTTTATGTAGGTCGGACTGCTGACTGGCCACACCTCTATGTATAGGATAGTTGTGTTTATGTAGGTCCGACTGCTGACTGGCCACACCTCTATGTATAGGATAGTTGTGTTTATGTAGGTCCGACTGCTGACTGGCCACACCTCTATGCATAGGATAGTTGTGTTTATGTAGGTCCGACTGCTGACTGGCCACACCTCTATGTATAGGATAGTTGTGTTTATGTAGGTCCGACTGCTGACTGGCCACACCTCTATGTATAGGATAGTTGTGTTTATGTAGGTCCGACTGCTGACTGGCCACACCTCTATGTATAGGATAGTTGTGTTTATGTAGGTCGAACTGCTGACTGGCCCCACCTCTAGGTATAGGATAGCTGTATTTATGTAGGTCCGACTGCTGACTCTAGCCCCACCTCTAGGTATAGGATAGTTGTGTTTATATGTACGTCCGACTGCTGACTGGCACTGGCTCAAGTCCTGTAACTCCTCCATTGTTTAGATTAATGGGTGAAGATTTTAGTACCATCAGGTGTTTGTGTGTGTACATGTCACATTCCATAAGTTCAGAGCACTGAGATTTAGCCTTACTGTTTAGTAAATCTAGGTGAGGCAGAATGTAGCAGTAACCTGGACATTTCACAAGTGTGGAAAAGGGGATTCAGTTCACAACACTGGAATACCTGTGGTGGTGTAATCACCAATTGAGTTATTTCTATAGGAGGTTAACAAGTGATTTCTAGTATACCCAGCTGGTACAGCTATCAAGGTCAATAAGTTTATGTATACAAAGTTTATAGACCAATCCACTGAGACACTTCTGTGTTAACTTAGCACTACTGTTGGTAAGCTTCCGTCCTCTCCTCCACCTCTAGGGCATCCCTGTAACTAGGGGCAACACTTCCTGTATGACACTTTGAAGAAAGAACTGTTAACCAAATACTAAAGAAATACTCACCTTCATCTAGGTCAGGTGGTAGAAGGCTTTGTCCCTCTACTTCAAGTGACGGACAGGACGAACTGAATCTGGACAAGTTGTCTTTTCTCTGAACATCCTGAAAAGCATCAAATCAAATCGCCGTTAAATATTGATGTCGATAAAATCAAACAATTTTTGACAATGTCTGTGATATGTAACAAACTCTTTCAATCTCATTGATGTAATGGCAACATAATGACCAGGCCATGTAGTCATGAAACGTTCCCATGCTCATGCATGGATTTTGTGCTCAAGCCTTTCTTGTTCAGGGGTATAAATTAATTTATAAAAAACTTATTTTGTCAAAATTTTGGAGGAAAAAAAAAAAAAGACAAATATGCAGTAGAATACAGTTATATAATCAACTTTTTGATCACTGACATGAACTAGGTGAGTAACAAGAAAACTGGCTTGAGAACAGAATCCATGCTTGAGCATGAGATAGGATTCATGGATAACGGCCCAGATCAGAGAAATACATATACTTGCATGTCATACAAATAGTCACAGGTCGACCAGTCTGGTTGACTCTACAGCTTCATGTTTTTCTTTACCACTAACTACATACCAACACATGACTACATGGATACATGGAGATAGATTTCAGGAGTGTTGTTTAAGTGAAGAATGAACATTCAAGTCATGAAAATGTTCAACTTGACATCAGACCTCTATAATACAGGGTTTATACAAGAATAACTACAGTCATCAGTTATCCTTTATAGCCGTCAGATGTACTGGTAAACAACACATTTACTTTACAACTGTTGTTCTCATTCTCTGGAACAGTATTTTGATATAAACTTTCCATTATTTCAGAAAAATTACCTACTGGGATATTTCAATCTTATCACAAAGTCTTCATCAGCCGATCTGTTCACTGAGAAGTGGTCAGAACTCTGTAGTGTCACGTGTAGATGGACAATCACGTGACACTAAGAGAGAATGGTATACAGATCGTCCCTGTTCAATGATGGACATCTGCATGGGCGTCTCAATGATAACACTGTGCAAAACGGTCAATATATCCCAATAACTAAAGAAATTTCTTTGAGTTATGGAAAATTCATATCGAAAAAAATATTTACTTTAGTACTGGTAAACAACACATTTAATGAGATCTTAGAACATCTAATGGTTGAGGATATATCTTTATGTTAATAGAACATCTAATGCTTAAGGCTATGCAAACACATTTATCAACATCTTTGTAAAATTGTAGGGAAAACAACAAATTCATAAACATTCTTATGTTCTTTTGAAAGTTGAAGGTCAAGTTTATGATATAAATAGCCGACTTATATTATGATCCTTATGTACTTGGAAATCCTCAAGGTCAATGGAGATGATGAAGCCAGTTATAATTAGGTTTGAAAGTGTGTGATAGCTGATAAAACGTTCAGCAGACACAGAGGTGAAGGGCCTATCTCCTCATTATATATAGCTACCAGCTCGGCCTGATTTATCTCAGAACAACAGCGTTTACCTTCATTAGAACAGTACAACATATCTTATTGTTTTTTATTTCCTTTCCCTTTTTTTGGATCATTTGATCAGTTACCAGCAGCATTTCCCAAACCTTATCATGAAGGCTGCTCGAAGTCACAGAACCTTGAGAACCAATTAAAAAGTTTCATCCAACAACCTTGAAAATATTAAAAGCTTCCATTTGAAAATAACATTGGGAGCTTGTGTTTCATTTATTATAGCTGTACATCCTAACTACCTGGCCTTGAAGTTATCATCTTAAATTCAAACTCTGGCTACATCATCAGTGAAAGTTGTCAATTTTATGGTACTCCTACTCAAAGAGCTTTGAATTACCAGACAAAAAGATAAAACACGCACATTTGAGAATCTGACCCCAGACACATACCCATGGGTACAGATTATAGACATTAACAGTCACTATGACACACCCTGGTAACAGTCACAAGGACACACCCTGGTAACAGTGACTAAGACAAACCATGGTAACAGTTACCAGAACTCACCATGGTAACAGTCACTAAAAATCACCATGGTAACAGTCACTAGAGCTCACCCTGATAAGAGTCACTAAAACTAACCATGGTAACAGTTGTCACTAAAACTCACCATGGTAACGGTTTCGAAAACTCACCGTGGTAACAGTCACTAGGACACAACATGGTAACAGTTACTAGACACACCATGGTAACAGTCATTAGAACTCACCATGGTTACAGTTACTAGGACACACCATGGTAACAGTTGTCACTAGAACTCACCATGGTAAAGAGTTACTAGAACTCACCCTGGTAACAGTCATTAGAACTCACCATGGTAACAGTCCCTTAAACTCAACATGGTAACAGTAACTAAGACACACCATGGTAACATCCACAATGATATCCTTAGATCCTCTACATTTAGGACTGTTAGGTTTCCTCAGAACTTGTATATATATAAAGGACTGATGGGTTTCTCCAGATCCTTCAGTTACAGGTAGGATTATGGAGTCATCAGTGTCTTTACATCCTGTATATGTAGGACTGTAGGGTCTCCCTAGATCCTGTACATATAGGATTATGGGGTCTTTAGTGTCCCTATATGCTGTAGGCATATATATAGGACAGCTAGGTATCCCCAGATCCTGTACACAGTGAGGCGCCTTTGTGATTAAACTTCTGATCCTGTCCATTTGTTTACAAGACTGATTGGATGAGGAGACTTGCCCACTCTTAGATCTCTCCAGAATAGTCTGAGGCAAGCAAAGGTCTTAAATCAAGTCTATGTAACGGTACATCAATTACTTGTTCATCTCATGGAATCTCATCAGTATTAACCTGGAATCATTGCGCTGTACAAAGATAGGGACCATTATACACAGAAAACCTATTCCTAGTATTGTTCAATAGCTGGCAACAGTGTTGAGAAATTTCTCCCTTATTTCTTACACAATTCTGGCACATCAGACCAGTGACTTGTGCCATCCCGAGGTCATACCTAGTAATTGATCAATACCCAAGTGGTACTCAGACCTTCTTAAGAAGTATTATGTTGAAGTCCAACATGAAAATCTATACATCTCGGGCCTCTATTGCCAGTAACCCCACAGCCCGGATCTGTTAATTACTCCAACTGAACTTGTGTCCTAGTGTCGTTGTGTGGACCAATGTGATTGGAAAGGCACCGTATCCCAAATGAATGTCTTCCAATTGGAACGAAGGCATTGGGAATGACAACTCAATTATTATCTGCCGCTAAACATTCTTGTCTGTCTCCGAGGTCTTGTAATATATGGCTGATTCAATAGAGGTTCACTTCCTGGTTCTAGGACCTCCACCTGGGACTGTCCAGACACATTGTTACATGCTACACTACCAGGGCCTGACCTTACAACTGTAGGTACCAGGGCACCAGCATTGTATAGCAGAGGGATGACAAGTATAACGTACCACAAGGGCACCGGCATTGTATAACAGAGGGACGACAAGTATAACATACCACAAGGGCACCGGCCTTGTATAGCATAGGGACGACAAGTATAACGTACCGCAAGGGCACCGGCCTTGTATAACAGAGGGACGACAAGTATAACATACCACAAGGGCACCAGCCTTGTATAGCATAGGGACGACAAGTATAACGTACCGCAAGGGCACCAGCATTGTATAGCATAGGGACGACAAGTATAACGTACAAAAAGGGCACCAGCATTGTATAGCATAGGGACGACAAGTATAACATACCACAAGGGCACCGGCCTTGTATAGCATAGGGACGACAAGTATAACGTACAACAAGGGCACCAGCATTGTATAGCAGAGGGATGACAAGTATAACGTACCGCAAGGGCACCGGCCTTGTATAACAGAGGGACGACAAGTATAACATACCACAAGGGCACCGGCATTGTATAACAGAGGGAAGACAAGTATAACGTACAACAAGGGCACCGGCATTGTATAACAGAGGGAAGACAAGTATAACGTACAACAAGGGCACCGGCCTTGTATAACAGAGGGAAGACAAGTATAACGTACAACAAGGGCACCAGCATTGTATAACAGAGGGAAGACAAGTATAACGTACCACAAGGGCACCGGCCTTGTATAACAGAGGGAAGACAAGTATAACGTACCACAAGGGCACCGGCATTGTATAACAGAGGGAAGACAAGTATAACGTACAACAAGGGCACCGGCATTGTATAACAGAGGGAAGACAAGTATAACGTACCACAAGGGCACCGGCCTTGTATAACAGAGGGAAGACAAGTATAACGTACAACAAGGGCACCAGCATTGTATAACAGAGGGAAGACAAGTATAACGTACAACAAGGGCACCAGCATTGTATAACATAGGGAAGACAAGTATAACGTACAACAAGGGCACCAGCATTGTATAACAGAGGGAAGACAAGTATAACGTACCACAAGGGCACCAGCATTGTATAACAGAGGGAAGACAAGTATAACGTACCACAAGGTTACCGGCCTTGTATAACAGAGGGAAGACAAGTATAACGTACAACAAGGGCACCGGCCTTGTATAACAGAGGGAAGACAAGTATAACGTACCACAAGGGCACCGGCATTGTATAACAGAGGGAAGACAAGTATAACGTACCACAAGGGCACCGGCATTGTATAACAGAGGGAAGACAAGTATAACGTACAAAAAGGGCACCAGCCTTGTATAGCATAGGGACGACAAGTATAACATACCACAAGGGCACCGGCCTTGTATAGCATAGGGACGACAAGTATAACGTACAACAAGGGCACCAGCATTGTATAGCAGAGGGATGACAAGTATAACGTACCGCAAGGGCACCGGCCTTGTATAACAGAGGGACGACAAGTATAACATACCACAAGGGCACCGGCATTGTATAACAGAGGGAAGACAAGTATAACGTACAACAAGGGCACCGGCATTGTATAACAGAGGGAAGACAAGTATAACGTACAACAAGGGCACCGGCCTTGTATAACAGAGGGAAGACAAGTATAACGTACAACAAGGGCACCAGCATTGTATAACAGAGGGAAGACAAGTATAACGTACCACAAGGGCACCGGCCTTGTATAACAGAGGGAAGACAAGTATAACGTACCACAAGGGCACCGGCATTGTATAACAGAGGGAAGACAAGTATAACGTACAACAAGGGCACCGGCATTGTATAACAGAGGGAAGACAAGTATAACGTACCACAAGGGCACCGGCCTTGTATAACAGAGGGAAGACAAGTATAACGTACAACAAGGGCACCAGCATTGTATAACAGAGGGAAGACAAGTATAACGTACAACAAGGGCACCAGCATTGTATAACATAGGGAAGACAAGTATAACGTACAACAAGGGCACCAGCATTGTATAACAGAGGGAAGACAAGTATAACGTACCACAAGGGCACCAGCATTGTATAACAGAGGGAAGACAAGTATAACGTACCACAAGGTTACCGGCCTTGTATAACAGAGGGAAGACAAGTATAACGTACAACAAGGGCACCGGCCTTGTATAACAGAGGGAAGACAAGTATAACGTACCACAAGGGCACCGGCATTGTATAACAGAGGGAAGACAAGTATAACGTACCACAAGGGCACCGGCATTGTATAACAGAGGGAAGACAAGTATAACGTACCACAAGGGCACCGGCATTGTATAACAGAGGGAAGACAAGTATAATGTACCACAAGGGCACCAGCCTTGTATAACAGAGGGAAGACAAGTATAACGTACCACAAGGTTACCGGCCTTGTATAACAGAGGGAAGACAAGTATAATGTACCACAAGGGCACCAGCATTGTATGACAGAGGGAAGACAAGTATAACGTACCACAAGGTTACCGGCATTGTATAACAGAGGGAAGACAAGTATAACGTACAACAAGGGCACCAGCATTGTATGACAGAGGGAAGACAAGTATAACGTACCACAAGGTTACCGGCCTTGTATAACAGAGGGAAGACAAGTATAATGTACCACAAGGGCACCAGCATTGTATGACAGAGGGAAGACAAGTATAACGTACCACAAGGTTACCGGCATTGTATAACAGAGGGAAGACAAGTATAATGTACCACAAGGGCACCGGCATTGTATAACAGAGGGAAGACAAGTATAACGTACAACAAGGGCACCAGCATTGTATAACAGAGGGAAGACAAGTATAATGTACCACAAGGGCACCAGCCTTGTATAACAGAGGGAAGACAAGTATAACGTACCACAAGGGCACCAGTCTTGTATAACAGAGGGAAGACAAGTATAACGTACCACAAGGGCACCGGCATTGTATAACAGAGGGAAGACAAGTATAACGTACAACAAGGGCACCGGCATTGTATAGCATAGGGAAGAATCACCATGTGCTACTGTGATGGTAATAGTATGTAGATAATCATACAATTGTTGACTTTAAATAAGGTTAATACAAGGATTTGTCACCTTTTTCACAGAGGCCCCTTTTCGTATTTTTGTAAGCCCACCGTGTGCTTATTAGATCGAATACTGTATATGTCGTTTTCCTTGATTTATCTTCCAACTCCCAAAATGGTGGCAGTATAACAAGATTTTAATTTTCATTTTTTACAAACAAAAAAAAAAAATAAAAACAAATCTTCACATTTTTTTTTTAACAAAATATACAGACTTTGAATAATGATCTTGGTTTTAAATAATTGGGAATTGTAATGTCTTTTTCCTCAAATCAATATAATACTGATTACATGCAATCAATGAATAATCTAAACGGTTGATTGTTAGATTCTATGCCTCCTAATTAGCAGATGAGAATTACATGTATTTTTTAAATACTGCTAATTATGCCAGTCTCCTTTCAAACCAGGATTATCTCTAATAAAAACTTCACGGATTGCAAATTTGAAAAGATACAAAAAAATGACAAGTCAGCAGGCTTAAAATGTGTAGTAGCACTGCAATCTGTGCTCCGGTTTATAGCTCATCATACAGACAGATTTCAACAGCTACATTTCATTTTGCAGCCCCTGATTTTCCTTCCAATGCAGGTATAATTCCAATTGCTAAACAGCATTCTAGCCCCCACCCACCACCAACCCCAACCATGTGAGGTAGTACAGCCCTATCCTTCCTATCCTTAAAAGCCCATCACACATTGGTTATAGCTGTGACGGCAATATCAAGAAAATAAAGGTTATTTCATTCTCCTTTATTGCCAATATTTCACATCTTGAAATATTGTCAAATGGGTAAATTTGCTTGGAGCATTAATTAAAATCTACGCAGACAAAAATCAATAGGGTGAGCTGAGGTATGGGTGGGGATCAACAGTGAAGTTCGATTTTGCCCTTTAGACAAAACCTCAAAGGTGTGAAATATTAAACTGTTGCAATTGTCCAGGATTCATCCGGACCAACATTTTTGGCCAGTTTGCCCAGGTGTACAGTTTGTAGAGGAAGGATGCATGTTGAAAGGAAAGTGTACAGACTGAATCATACATGTAAGGCTGGAATAGAATTGCAGGGTTTCGGATAAGACATGGGCCGTTTTGACAGGTTTACTGAAATTGAATCTAACCAAATGTTTGTTAGACCCATACCTACCCCTAAGAATGCTCTAGTTGCATTTATACTACTAGCTTATTTCTCCCTAATGGGACATCAAACGGATTCAAATTATGAAAGTTTGATATTTTGAAACTACGGATGGAAAGATGGAGCTAGCTAAGTTTAGATCCAGTGGATGGTAGCCCATTTATTACTGGTAAGTCTAGCTTATTATCCCTGAGCCTAGTCTGTGTGGTTATCTCTAATTGATAAGGCTAATTGTTCGCCATACATCAATTAGAGGTTCTGATGGTTACAAATCTCTGTTACTAATGTCATGTTCTGGGTTTAATGCTATCCATGTCCTGGCTGCATTAACAGTAAATACAAGCTGTGCTTCAGCACCTGTATAGAGACCGTTCAATTATCGTTTTGGTTGTTCCATATTTTTTTTTAAAGCTAGGATAAAATTCCTGGTTTGAAATTCAGGTAGATTGAGAATATCTTTTGTGGAATCTAACAAAGCTGAGCAATACTAAATAACACGATAAAGAAACGATGCTGAATTTGACAAGCAGAAACAAGAAGAAATGAAATTGCTATTAATACACAGATCATACATACAGGCTATTGAATGATCCTCTATCAAGACATTTCCCCGCTCTCCATGGCACACCCTCCCTGATGTATAGATCTCTCTATATGACTATCTCATGACAGCCAATGCCCTTTTTGTTTTATCAAAGTCTGACTAAGTAATATGATGCTGCCTTCAGGCGAGACTTGAGAAAGAATAACGCAAGGTTTGCATAAACAAACAGGCCCTTTATAGTCTCCTCAAGGCAGACCCATTATCACAGCAAATTTTCCCTCAAAGCACCCGTTTTTTTGTCAGACCTTCCCTCAACTTTCCATTTTTGTGGCCAACCTTCCCTCAAGGCAGACCCATTTTCATGGCAGACCTTCCCTCAAGGCCAAGACAGACCTATTTTCAAGGCAGACCTTCCCTCAAGGCAGACACCATTTTCATAGCAGATCTTCCCTCAAGGCAGACAACAATTTCATGGCAGATCTTCCCTCAAAGCAGACTCATATTCAGGGTAGACCTTCCCTCAAGGCAGACTCATTTTCATGGCAGATCTTACCTCAAGGCAGACTCATTTTCATGGCAGATCTTCCCTCAAGGCAGACTCATTTTCATGGCAGATCTTCCCTCAAGGCAGACTCATATTCAGGGCAGACCTTCCCTCAAGGCAGACTCATTTTCATGGCAGACCTTGCCTTGAGACCTTCCCTCAAGGCAGACTCATTTTCAGGGCAGACTTTCCCTCAAGGCAGACTCATTTTCATGGCAGACCTTCCCTCAAGGCAGACTCATTTTCATGGCAGACCTTCCCTCAAGGCAGGCTCATTTTCATGGCAGACCTTCCCTCAAGGCAGGCTCAGTGTGTAGTATCATCCACTCCTCAAAGCAATTGGTGAATAGTTTCGTAAATCACCTTGTTCTTTTTTTTTTTAAGCAGACCATGTTGTGATTTTTTTGTTTTGTTATAATTCAAGACAAGTGGCCATCACTGGAGATATGTAGCCTGGCTGCCACAGATATTACTACTATTGTATTATGTGTCTACCTAGACAGCCCCTAGGTGGCGTCTGCTCAGATTGCGTAAATCAATGTACAAGATTTGGAGCATAATGACCCAAGAATCTCAGACAAACTATCTCAACTGGAAGATGAATTTATCAGTATAGGTACGAAAACCTAGATGATCTATCATTAATGATAAAGCATTTATCATAGGTGGTAGATTTATCAATGGTATGTATACATATCATCATTTTGTTGGTAAACAAAAGTTATAGGTGATAGTGTAAATTAGTACATACTAAATACTGTTTGATAAAAGAAAACCACATTTCAATAATGCAGCAATTAGACAAATTATGTAGATTTTTGTTTATTTGTTTTATTTGGACTTCAACTTATATATCTTATAATGAACATATTTAAAGAAAAGTAATGACTCTTAGTTTTTAAATCACCTTGCAAAAAGCCGAAGTAAGCTTTTGCAGTATCCCTATTCTCTCTTTTCAACTTTCTCCATAAAAGCCTACTCCTTATGAATGGCTGGACAGATTTGGCCTAAACTTGATATTGACTTTTTCTTGAGGAGAGATTATCCATTAATTAAGGTTAATGGATTCCAATTACTATTAGGACTTTTTAAGTCCTCCTCTTTTAAATTCATACTTTTGTAGTCACAGTGGTATCGTGACTACAACCTTTCTGAATGGATTACTTTGTTTCTGGTACTTCATCATGTTTGCATATAAAATAAATTATATCCTGTTAGCTATTCCGATCCATGGATCTCATCGTTTTCCAATCGTGTGGAGGAGAAAAATGAGATTCCACTCAACTAAATGCACAAAAAACGTTTAATTTTGGTTGAGAGAATATTTATATGCTATAACAGCCTGCAGTGTTGAGACACAGTGAATGATTTCCCCAAGTGTCAGTAAAGTGTTTCCTAGATTAACACCCACACACAGTATAACCCTGATAGCTATATCACTTTTACCCACCCATATCACAATATCTACTGCCTTACTTATTTTTGGACTTTTCTTTCCAAAACAATTCAAAACCTTTTCCATGATTGTTGTTTTTATCATTATTTTGACTGTTTGATTTTCTTTTTTCTTCCTAGTGATCAATCAATGTCAAGACGAAGCTTGCTGTTGATGATTTGGTGCCATGCATTAAATCAGCAGGCGCAGCCCATCATGCCACGAGGTTGGTTTACCAGTAAAATGTCACGGTAATGTCGCTGAAGTTCAGTGGACGAACGTGGCCTAAACGCACCAAATTCTTATCAAGCTACCAATAATCAATCACCATTTACTGAAAAACAATCCAAAAATAGGTTTGTTTTGTTAGGATGTTTTCAAAATGCTCCATGGCCGACACAGAAAGAAAGCATTTGATTTGTTAAATCATCTGAAACAACAAGGCTTTTATATTTGATAAATGACCTTCCAATGTCAATCACAATTTGATACTAAGGACTGGAAACTGACCAATGACCATGAAGAGTCTCTACAAACTTAACACTTTTTGAAAATAGAATATTATTAGTCGCGACATGTTTCATGTTTAACCCTACATCATGGGTGGTCGGGTGGTGCAGTGGATAGCGCACTTGCCTTTCACCAAGGCGGCCAGGATTTGATTCCCCAACCGGACGTGAAAAAGTATGGGGCCACCTGCCCGAACATGTGGGTTTTCTCCAGGTACTCTGGTTTCCTCCCACAATAAAACCCATCGTGCGCTTTTATCAGAGCCAACAAGAGTGATTAATATAAGTTGGATAATTTGTTTCATAATTGTTGTAAAATAAATTAAGTTTATAACCATACAGCACAATGTTAAACAACTTCACGGTGGCCAGGTATAATATATCACAAATAATGGCTGTTTACAAGCTGAATACAAAGGAGAGGGGACTACAGATGCCACCCACCCGACAGCCTGTGACATCACAGTCTGACCCCTGGTATTACTGCTGTCTCACAGTGATGTCACAGGGCAGTAACATATAGGTATGACCTTTACCAGCTCAACAACATCATCTGTATCAGTCCTTGTGCAAACTTATGGCCAATTAACAGCACATCATTGGTTTTTGCTGGTCTCTGGGGCAGATCGAACTCCTCTGTATATTCTGATTTGTGCACAGTAAGACTTTTAGAATATATTTACAATTTTGATTTTTCAATTCTTATTCTTTATAGAGTACCTGGATCTAAGATATCAATCTTATGGATCCTCATTTGAACTGGAGGAGACTTCTCAACAATTCATAGGAATACATACATTCACATGTAATGTAATGCTGAATGAAGGAACCCTGCCTGCCCCAGTGCATAAAAAAACAACAAAGAAATCCACCAAATCATTTTGTCTGTTTTATGACAACACTCGAATGTTTTTAAATGTTAAGGTCAACACCAGAGTATTTTTAGCTCTTTAGAACAAGACCAAAGTGTTTTGGCTGTTTTAAACAATATCAAAATCTTTTTGGCTGTTTAGGACAACACCTGAATGTTTTTTGCTGTTTACAACAACACTTTAGTATTTCAAACTGTCTATAGTAACACCTCTCAGTTTTTAGCTGTTTATGGGAACATATCCAACGTTAATTGTCAGGAGAACAAGTACTATATAACTCCTGTATCAGCACTGCTCTCTCCCATCAGCACTGCTCTTCCCAATCAGCACTGCTCTCTCCCATCAGCACTGCTCTCCCCCATCAGCACTGCTCTCTCCAACAGCACTGCTCTCCCTCATCAGCACAACTCTCCCCATCAGCACTGCTCTCCCCATCAGCACTGCTCTCCCCATCAGCACTGCTCTCCCAATCAGCACTGCTCTCTCACATCAGCACTGCTCTCCTCCATTAGCGCTGCTCATACCCATCACCACTGGTCTCTCTCATCAGCACTGCTCTTCCCAATCAGCACTGCTCTCTCCCATCAGCACTGCTCTCCCCCATCAGCACTACTCTCTCCAACAGCACTGCTCTCCCTCATCAGCACAACTCTCCCGATCAGCACTGCTCTCCCCATTAGCACTGCTCTCCCCATCAGCACTACTCTCCCCATCAGCACTGCTCTCCCCATCAGCACTGCTCTCCCCATCAGCACTGCTCTCCCCATCAGCACTGCTCTCTCACATCAGCACTGCTCTCCTCCATTAGCGCTGCTCATACCCATCACCACTGGTCTCTCCCATCAGCACTGCTCTTCCCAATCAGCACTGCTCTCTCCCATCAGCACTGCTCTCCCCCATCAGCACTACTCTCTCCAACAGCACTGCTCTCCCTCATCAGCACAACTCTCCCGATCAGCACTGCTCTCCCCATTAGCACTGCTCTCCCCATCAGCACTACTCTCCCCATCAGCACTGCTCTCCCTATCAGCACTGCTCTCCCAATCAGCACTACTCTCCCCATTAGCACTGCTCCTCCCAATCAGCACTGATCTCCCCCATCAGCACTGCTCTCCCCCATCAGCACTGCTCTCCCTATCAGCACTGCTCTCCCAATCAGCACTACTCTCCTCCATCAGCACTACTCTCCCCATCAGCACTGCTCCTCCCCATCAGCACTGATCTCCCCCATCAGCACTGCTCTCCCCCATCAGCACTGATCTCCCCCATCAGCACTACTCTCCCCATCAGCACTGCTCCTCCCCATCAGCACTGCTCTCCCCCATCAGCACTGCTCTCCCCCATCAGCACTTCTCACCCCTATTTGCTCCTTAATATCTGTTTATTTAAGAGGAGCAGCACAGATATTACAACATGAAAGTTTCGAGCTTGCATTCCCTGTTTAAACATGTATTCCTCCAAATCAAAGCATGCGAACGGGTCATTATTTTTTACAAATTACATTTTAGAGGCATGGAAAGCAATTTGTGCAATGTGAACACAGCATACAGCCAATATGTAGCATAGCTCCTGGGCAAAACGGCAAAAACCTTCGGACGCAATGAGCAATCCTGAAGTAAAGTCATTCTTCCACACACACTCAACATGACAATCACATTTAAATACACAGCCACCAGCCAGATCTTTGGTAACCTGCCATGTTAGATCCTGTGGTCGCTGGCCACTAATTACCTTGAACTATTACCCTTACTTTCTCAAACAGAACTCTACTGCACTTCTAACATGGATGTGGATCTCCCACTCTAAGTATTCTCAAACGTGTTTTAGCTTCACGATGATATCCTTTCATGATCATTAAAATTCTGATGCATGTAAAACTGACATCTTATCTGTAATGTGTTTTCCATACTGAAATACAGAAGATGAAATAAAAGTAACTGACTACAGGGTAATGTACTGACCTGACTGACCGTGGTCATATAAAAGGCATGTTATCGATTACTTGTGGTAAAAATGGCATGTAACTGATTCTATGTAACATAAATGCTATGTAATTGTTTTCTTCTAACAATCAACCAATTCTTATTGAAATGAAATTGGGTTTTTTTTTTCCAATATTGGTAAAATGTAAATCCAGTCTTTGCTTTTTTTTAAAACAATTTCTTTGACACATAAGAATTCATTGCTTTTCAAGCCATAATACTGCCAAGTAAACATAAAATCAATAAGTTGAAATCCCTGAAAACTTAAAAACTCATCTAAAAGATAAATTTATAGACAGATCATTCAAATTCTACCCAGTACAAAGCTTAAATTGTACAAAAACTAACGGTTTATGCTGTGATAAATGTGGGAGACATATTTCTTATAAATATGGTAAAAAGGATAGGTACAGACATATTCCAATTAGACTCCTTCACTCCTGATGACACATTAAAACTCCATCAAATTCAGGATTAGAATAGTTCAATATTAAACTTTCAAGTTCATTATCAAGCTTTCAGAGGTAAATGAGTTCAAGATGGGGTGGGCTTATTACTGAATATAGGTCAATCTCAGTCAAAGTTCAATCCGTCTAATTTATAACAGAGATTTTTGGTAATCATTTTATTGTAATTAGATTGAGTAAGGCCTCAGTAACGCAGAATGGAGTTGCGGAAGTCCTCCGTACACAATGGCACTACAGCCATAGTTATTTCTAGCCAGAATACCCTGGAAACAATGCTCCTAAGTTATTTCTAACCAGAATACCCTGGTCACAATGCTCCTTAGTTATGTCTAACCAGAGTACCATGGAAACAATGCTCCATTGTAAAGGAACAGACTGATTTCCATGGCAACTGTCAGTATTTCAATATCTCCGACATCCCGCTGAATCTGTTCCCCATCCAGTGTGTTTTGTTTTGGAGATTTGCTGGTCGGACCAATATCGGCTGTCCTGTATACACTAAATAATGGATATCTATACCGTGGCATTGACGTCATCGCAAGTCGGGCCCACTCGCAGGACACCTCGTATTTACATCAATTGCAATATAAGAGAAATAATTTTGGAGAAGTGGGCACTGCCTGGTCAGGGTGATTATTACAGTTTGCCAATACGAACGAGGCTGTGATTTATGCCCGTACAAACTCTATTAGGATTTATGTATTCGCACCAGATTGAGATGTTTCACTACTGATCACTCGTATTCACATCCAAGCTGTATATATGTAAAACATATATACCATCAAATCTATTTAGGGAGTCCTTTATTTTGGATCACTGTTACTTTGAATACATGGCATGAATTTAGATTGCCCTCTTGTAGTGTGGTAGTGTTTAATACTTGACATGCGTTCAGACTGCCTTTTGTAAAGTTTTAATGTTTAAGGACAAATAAAACTATGACTGAAGTCTATCCTTTAGTTCAGCAATGTTTGAAAGAAAGGTAAGGTAAAGTCTATGAGGAAGGAAGTTGTTGATAATGATGCTAAAGGTGAGTTAATTTGCTGATGTGGATGGGTTTGGGAAATGACATTACAATTTTTGTAAGTGAGACTGTGTTAAACACATCACCTACAGGAGAGGGAGTTTCATCAATCTGTGTGCTTTGCCTCATTATACTATGACCAAACATCAGCATCTCCCCTATCCCTGATACAAAATTTCACCAGCATCAAGGACTGGAGCCATCTTGCTGTGTGCCGGTGTTACACTTTGATTTTCCTGGAATGTCTCCCCAGAGCCTACACTGGGTGACATGGAACTGTGTAAGGAGCTGGCTGGATCGAGTACCACAAAATTACGGACACTACTCTATGGGAATTACCTCAGTTTACAGTATTTTGAAGTTAATAAGTTAAAAAGTGTTCCGTTTCCATCAAACAAGCATAACAATATAGTCTAAGTCCCAAAATCATTTCCTGTTTTAATTTCTAAATTTGAAAATATCAAACAAAAGGCCCAATGGGGCTGCATTACTCACTTTGTATCAATCTCACATTCAATTTGTAATCCTAGCAGAGGACTCAAATCACATTACAGGGGTCAATCACATTTGACACCTGTGACCTTGAAAGTGGGTCAAGATCATCCATTTGACCAAACTTGGTAGCCCTTTATCCCAACATGCAGTACAGGCCAAATATCGATATCCTGGACCTTTTGGTTATTGAGAAGAAGTGGCTTGAAGATTTTAACACTTTTGACACGTGTTTCAGGTGACTTAAAAAGTTGAAGCTGGATGTAGGATGGACGCTTCATCCCAGCATAAGCTTACTTGGCCCAAAGAGTCAGGTGAGCTAAAAACTAATGTAATTGCTTTTTCATAAGACTGACAAACATATTAAGAATTCAGCTAAAAATAGTTTCCAGAGCACATGAGAAAGAAAAAATTAATTACAGGTTAAAAACATGCACTTCCGTCTGCATACTGCTCACCAGGTATAATTAGCATATCTTCAGTTCTACCGTCTATCTCTTCTATCCCCTTGTTTTATATTATAAATCTCAAGTTACACTATATGTCCGCTATTTCTTTAATCATCTCTAAATTTATCTTGAGGGTTAAATTATCTCAGATGCTTTTATTTGATACCATTTAAATGTATAAGTAAGATATATACAATGTTATTTTTAGGATGTGTATCCTCCAAATTACTCCTAAATACTGTGACATCTGCCGATTTACTGGTTTCAGTTTCTCTGATGGATTGCTCTTTACTCCGAGTCTAGTGCCATGATAACCAAGACGACCTTAACGTATATCTATCAAGTCTAAACTCCGAGACTCTGGGACAAATTTCGTTTTTTTCAAAGAGGATTAATCATGTATAATATAACGGCCCATCACCATATTTTCTCCCCGTTTCCTGTCTGTGAGGCTCTAGTCTTACTCATGTGTATTGGGTGTGAGTTTATTTCTTGCCTTTAACTTTGTAATGTAGAAAAGATTCAGTGATAAGCCGTTGTGTACTGGCTGGGTTGTGGTTTGGAGGGAGGGGATCCCTCACCAGCATCTCTCAGCATCACTGCTTCTCCATCAGCTCGGAATGTCGAATCTGATGTAATTTATCCCAACTTGTTTTAATCAGTATCAAAAATAACTTTCTTTCAAGATAAAAATGTTCTTTTAAAATCTGTATCAGAATTCCCAGTCATCACCTTTCCTCCATTTGAAGGTTAATTCAGGAAGACTTCTGTATCTATTGAACTTTCCTCCACCCGTCCATATAACTAACCAGGTACATTTGTATTAATCCAAATAAATCAAATCCAGTAGTTTAAACTAATATTTTATGTTTATCAGTACCTATCTGTCTCTATACCTTTTTCTACCTTGCCATTTCCTGCCTGTTTGATTTGTATGGCAACTTTCAGACATGTACAAGGAAAACAAAACCCTACAATCCTTAAATCCTCTCCACCATTTGTATGAAGTTCTTTGCTTTCATTAAGAAGTGAGCGTTTATTTTTCAGAGAGATGTAATGTTACTGCTATTGTCAGCATTATCTCAAACTTTGTGAAGACAGATTTGAATAAATCAACATCAGAGACAAATCACATCAGGGTCTGAAGACAAAAGGTAAAAAAAGAAAGAGTCAGAATACAGAGGATTTCTCTTGAAATATTAAAAACATTTTCAAAACATACACCAGGGTAAGAATACAAAGGGTATGTTTGGTGAGATCAGAATATACACGTTCTCAGAATAAGTAACAGGTTTCCACAAATCAGGGACAAAATACACAGACTTTCCAAAGTCGGGGTCAGAATATTAATAAATATATGTTTCTGGAAGTCAGGGTCAGAATACACAGGTTTCAGAGGTCAAGATCAGAATGTACAGGTTTTCACAAGTCAGAGACGAAAAACATTGACTCTCCTAAGTAAAGGTCAGATTAGATAGGTTTCCACGTAAAGGTCAGACTAGATAAAGGTCAGATTAGATAGGTTTCCACGTAAAGGTCAGATTAGATAGGTTTCCAAGTAAAGGTCAGATTAGATAGGTTTCAACGTAAAGGTCAGATTAGAAAGGTTTCCACAAGTCAGGGTAAGAATAGATAAGTTCTCAAGAGGTCAGAGGTCAGAATATACAGGTTTCAACAAGTAGGGAATAAAATCATGCCTCTCAAAAAATAAGATCAGAATAAACAGGTTTTCTAATATTTATCAATTATCAGGGTTTTGTACAAGCCTCTCCTCATTTTAATGACAACCTTATCTACATATTTCTCAAGTTAATAACAGAATTCCGTTGTAATAAACAGAAATGAAAGCACTTCAGCACCGTTTTATCATACTGCTTGCCAGCGAGAGTGTAAATCATACTCCCACCCACACAATCTAATATAGCAGGTCCATTGTTTTTGCATTGACGTTTAAAACAAGGAAATATTCATACAGAAACACTGTCTCCGTATGTCAGTACGGACATGCAATGTTCGGAGACAAGGCAGTTAGGAAGAAGATCAGACATAATTTCTGATAAATGAACTTTTGACAGATAAAAGTTATGAACCCAATAACAAATAAGACAAAGTACTAGCTAAGGATACATGCAACCCTACCCATTATATTTTGTAATTTGTTTTATAGAGTTATTTCCCTTATAAATTAAGTACATAAATTGAATAATGATTATGTTTTCATTCAGAACAAAATGATTATTATCAACATATGCACTTTTAATAACTTTTCTCAATTAATTTGGAAGATACAAAATTAAAGTTCTATTGTATATGTAAATATTTGACCACAACTCACAGCGGAACTCTCTTGAAATAAGAGGTGATATTAGAGTAAGGGGGTGTATCTCCTTAAATAGAGTAAGGGGGTATATCTCCTTAAATACAGATTTCCCTCTGTTTGTTTATTGAACTGGGGAAGATGGGCTAGCAAACACTTTAATTTTTGAACTAATACTTGTTGTCTTTGTTGTAACAATAGAATTGTATTTTAATTATATATGTTTTATTGTTGTGTAAATAGCCATCAATTTACTCATGTAATTATAAAAGTGCTAAATGAAATTGAAATTAAAATTGAAATTGATAATACATATAAATATTATCATAAGATTTCTAATTAACTCATTCACCCCTAAAATTTCACAATGAACTATCCCTGCCCTTGAAGTGGAAGAGTTCAAATATGTCTATGGGAGTGAAAGAAGCTGCAACTACCTAGTTGTTATACAGCCACACAGAATCAGACTACCCAGACATGGAACATTTATGCTAGTATGCTGACAGTAGGACTTTCTAGATTATGTTTCTTGAAGGGGCTTTGCTGAAGGATTATGAAAAAAAGTGTTAAAGTTATGTTTAATTGGGCAAATGACACAGTAAACCTACAGTGATTAAAAGTAAATCTAATATTTACTTATAAATTATCAGCTTATCCAAAGTATTAAGGGTTGCTGAGGGACAGTTCTGATAGGATTAATGTGTGGAGGTTGGTAAGGTGAAGTTTTGAGGGGATGTTTAGGGGAGGGTAGACAGGTGAGTAACAGGTTTGTAAGGTGTGGATGTTTAGGGGAGGGTAGACAGGTGAGTAACAGGTTTGTAAGGTGTGGATGTTTAGGGGAGGGTAGACAGGTGGGTTATCAGGTTTGTAAGGTGTGGATGTTTAGGGGAGGGTAGACAGGTGAGTTATCAGGTTTGTAAGGTGTGGATGTTAAGGGGAGGGTAGACAGGTGTATAAGGTGTGGATGTTTAGGGGAGGGTAGACAGGTGAGTTATCATGTTTGTAGGGTGTGGATGTTTAGGGGGGGGTAGACAGGTGGGTTATCAGGTTTGTAAGGTGTGGATGTTTAGGGGAGGGTAGACAGGTGGGTTATCAGGTTTGTAAGGTGTGGATGTTTAGGGTAGGGTAGACATGTGGGTTATCAGGTTTGTAAGGTGTGGATGTTTAGGGGAGGGTATACAGGAGGGTTATCAGGTTTGTAAGGTGTGGATGTTTAAGGGAGGGTATACAGGTGAGTTATCAGGTTTGTAAGGTGTGGATGTTTAAGGGAGGGTATACAAGTGGGTTATCAGGTTTGTAAGGTGTGGATGTTTAGGGGAGGGTATACAGGTTGGTTATCAGGTTTGTAAGGTGTGGATGTTTAAGGGAGGGTATACAGGTGAGTTATCAGGTTTGTAAGGTGTGGATGTTTAGGGGAGGGTATACAGGTTGGTTATCAGGTTTGTAAGGTGTGGATGTTTAGGGGAGGGTATACAGGTGGGTTATCAGGTTTGTAAGGTGTGGATGTTTAGGGGAGGGTAGACATGTGGGTTATCAGGTTTGTAAGGTGTGGATGTTTAAGGGAGGGTATACAGGTGAGTTATCAGGTTTGTAAGGCGTGGATGTTTAAGGGAGGGTATACAGGTGAGTTATCAGGTTTGTAAGGTGTGGATGTTTAAGGGAGGGTATACAGGTGAGTTATCAGGTTTGTAAGGTGTGGATGTTTAAGGGAGGGTATACAGGTGAGTTATCAGGTTTGTAAGGTGTGGATGTTTAAGGGAGGGTATACAGGTGAGTTATCAGGTTTGTAAGGTGTGGATGTTTAGGGGAGGGTAGACATGTGGGTTATCAGGTTTGTAAGGTGTGGATGTTTAAGGGAGGGTATACAGGTGGGTTATCAGGTTTGTAAGGTGTGGATGTTTAAGGGAGGGTATACAGGTGAGTTATCAGGTTTGTAAGGTGTGGATGTTTAGGGGAGGGTAGACATGTGGGTTATCAGGTTTGTAAGGTGTGGATGTTTAAGGGAGGGTATACAGGTGAGTTATCAGGTTTGTAAGGTGTGAATGTTTAAGGGAGGGTAGACATGTGGGTTATCAGGTTTGTAAGGTGTGGATGTTTAGGGGAGGGTATACAGGTGGGTTATCAGGTTTGTAAGGTGTGGATGTTTAGGGGAGGGTATACAGGTGAGTTATCAGGTTTGTAAGGTGTGAATGTTTAAGGGAGGGTAGACATGTGGGTTATCAGGTTTGTAAGGTGTGGATGTTTAGGGGAGGGTATACAGGTGGGTTATCAGGTTTGTAAGGTGTGGATGTTTAGGGGAGGGTATACATGTGGGTTATCAGGTATGTAAGGTGTGGATGTTTAGGGGAGGGTAGACAGGTTGGTTATCATGTTTGTAAGGTGTGGATGTTTAGGGGAGGGTATACAGGTGGGTTATCAGGTTTGTAAGGTGTGGATGTTTAGGGGAGGGTATACAGGTTTGTAAGGTGTGGATGTTTAGGGGAGGGTATACAGGTTTGTATGGTGTGGATGTTTAGGGGAGGGTAGACAGGTGGGTTATCAGGTTTGTAAGGTGTGGATGTTTAGGGGAGGGTAGACAGGTGGGTTATCAGGTTTGTAAGGTGTGGATGTTTAGGGGAGGGTATACAGGAGGGTTATCAGGTTTGTAAGGTGTGGATGTTTAAGGGAGGGTATACAGGTGAGTTATCAGGTTTGTAAGGTGTGGATGTTTAGGGGAGGGTATACAGGTGAGTTATCAGGTTTGTAAGGTGTGGATGTTTAGGGGAGGGTAGACAGGTGAGTTATCAGGTTTGTAAGGTGTGGATGTTTAGGGGAGGGTATACAGGAGGGTTATCAGATTTGTAAGGTGTGGATGTTTAGGGGAGGGTAGACAGGTTTGTAAGGTGTGGATGTTTAGGGGAGGGTAGACAGGTTTGTAAGGTGTGGATGTTTAGGGGAGGGTAGACAGGTTTGTAAGGTGTGGATGTTTAGGGGAGGGTAGACAGGTGAGTTATCAGGTTTGTAAGGTGTGGATGTTTAGGGGAGGGTAGACAGGTGAGTTATCAGGTATGTAAGGTGTGGATGTTTAAGGGAGGGTAGACAGGTGAGTTATCAGGTTTGTAAGGTATGGATGTTAAGGGGAGGGTAGACAGGTGTATAAGGTGTGGATGTTTAGGGGAGGGTAGACAGGTGGGTTATCAGGTTTGTAAGGTGTGGATGTTTAGGGGAGGGTAGACATGTGGGTTATCAGGTTTGTAAGGTGTGGATGTGTAAGGGAGGGTATACAGGTGAGTTATCAGGTTTGTAAGGTGTGGATGTTTAAGGGAGGGTATACAGGTTGGTTATCAGGTTTGTAAGGTGTGGATGTTTAGGGGAGGGTAGACATGGGGGTTATCAGATTTGTAAGGTGTGGATGTTTAGGGGAGGGTAGACAGGTGGGTTATCAGTTATCAGGTTTGTATTGTGTGGATGTTAAGGGGGGGGTGTTAAAAACAGGTTGGTTATCAGGTTTGTAAGGTGTGGATGTTTAAGGGAGGGTATACAGGTGGGTTATCAGGTATGTAAGGTGTGGATGTTTAGGGGAGGGTAGACAGGTGAGTTATCAGGTATGTAAGGTGTGGATGTTTAAGGGAGGGTATACAGGTGGGTTATCAGGTTTGTAAGGTGTGGATGTTTAGGGGAGGGTAGACATGTGGGTTATCAGGTTTGTAAGGTGTGGATGTGTAAGGGAGGGTATACAGGTGGGTTATCAGGTTTGTAAGGTGTGGATGTTTAAGGGAGGGTATACAGGTGGGTTATCAGGTTTGTAAGGTGTGGATGTATAAGGGAGGGTATACAGGTTGGTTATCAGGTTTGTAAGGTGTGGATGTTTAGGGGAGGGTAGACATGTGGGTTATCAGGTTTGTAAGGTGTGGATGTTTAAGGGAGGGTATACAGGAGGGTTATCAGGTTTGTAAGGTGTGGATGTTTAGGGGAGGGTATACAGGTGAGTTATCAGGTTTGTAAGGTGTGGATGTTTAGAGGAGGGTAGACATGTGGGTTATCAGGTTTGTAAGGTGTGGATGTTTAAGGGAGGGTATACAGGAGGGTTATCAGGTTCGTAAGGTGTGGATGTTTAAGGGAGGGTATACAGGTTGGTTATCAGGTTTGTAAGGTGTGGATGTTTAAGGGAGGGTAGACAGGTTGGTTATCAGGTTTGTAAGGTGTGGATGTTTAGGGTAGGGTAGACAGGTGAGTTATCAGGTATGTAAGGTGTGGATGTTTAAGGGAGGGTATACAGGAGGGTTATCAGGTTTGTAAGGTGTGGATGTTTAAGGGAGGGTATACAGGAGGGTTATCAGGTTTGTAAGGTGTGGATGTTTAAGGGAGGGTATACAGGTGAGTTATCAGGTTTGTAAGGTGTGGATGTTTAGGGGAGGGTATACAGGTGAGTTATCAGGTTTGTAAGGTGTGGATGTTTAGGGGAGGGTAGACAGGTGAGTTATCAGGTTTGTAAGGTGTGGATGTTTAGGGGAGGGTAGACATGTGGGTTATCAGATTTGTAAGGTGTGGATGTTTAGGGGAGGGTATACAGGAGGGTTATCAGGTTTGTAAGGTGTGTGGATGTTTAGGGGAGGGTAGACAGGTGGGTTATCAGGTTTGTAAGGTGTGTGTATGTTTAGGGGAGGGTAGACAGGTTAGTTATCAGGTTTGTAAGGTGTGGATGTTTAGGGGAGGGTAGACATGGGGGTTATCAGATTTGTAAGGTGTGGATGTTTAAGGGAGGGTATACAGGTGGGTTATCAGTTATCAGGTTTGTATTGTGTGGATGTTAAGGGGGGGGGGGTGTTAAAAACAGGTTGGTTATCAGGTTTGTAAGGTGTGGATGTTTAAGGGAGGGTATACAGGTGGGTTATCAGGTATGTAAGGTGTGGATGTTTAGGGGAGGGTAGACAGGTGAGTTATCAGGTATGTAAGGTGTGGATGTTTAAGGGAGGGTATACAGGTGGGTTATCAGGTTTGTAAGGTGTGGATGTTTAGGGGAGGGTAGACATGTGGGTTATCAGGTTTGTAAGGTGTGGATGTGTAAGGGAGGGTATACAGGTGGGTTATCAGGTTTGTAAGGTGTGGATGTTTAAGGGAGGGTATACAGGTGGGTTATCAGGTTTGTAAGGTGTGGATGTATAAGGGAGGGTATACAGGTTGGTTATCAGGTTTGTAAGGTGTGGATGTTTAGGGGAGGGTAGACATGTGGATTATCAGGTTTGTAAGGTGTGGATGTTTAAGGGAGGGTATACAGGAGGGTTATCAGGTTTGTAAGGTGTGGATGTTTAGGGGAGGGTATACAGGTGAGTTATCAGGTTTGTAAGGTGTGGATGTTTAAGGGAGGGTATACAGGAGGGTTATCAGGTTTGTAAGGTGTGGATGTTTAAGGGAGGGTATACAGGTTGGTTATCAGGTTTGTAAGGTGTGGATGTTTAAGGGAGGGTAGACAGGTTGGTTATCAGGTTTGTAAGGTGTGGATGTTTAGGGTAGGGTAGACAGGTGAGTTATCAGGTATGTAAGGTGTGGATGTTTAAGGGAGGGTATACAGGAGGGTTATCAGGTTTGTAAGGTGTGGATGTTTAAGGGAGGGTATACAGGAGGGTTATCAGGTTTGTAAGGTGTGGATGTTTAAGGGAGGGTATACAGGTGGGTTATCAGGTTTGTAAGGTGTGGATGTTTAGGGGAGGGTATACAGGTTGGTTATCAGGTATGTAAGGTGTGGATGTTTAGGGGAGGGTATACATGTGGGTTATCAGGTTTGTAAGGTGTGTGTATGTTTAGGGGAGGGTAGACAGGTTAGTTATCAGGTTTGTAAGGTGTGAATGTTTAGGGGAGGGTATACAGGTGAGTTATCAGGTTTGTAAGGTGTGGATGTTGAGGGGAGGGTAGACAGGTGGGTTATAAGGTATGTAAGGTGTGGATGTTTAGGGGAGGGTAGACATGTGGGTTATCAGGTTTGTAAGGTGTGGATGTTTAAGGGAGGGTATACAGGAGGGTTATCAGGTTTGTAAGGTGTGGATGTTTAGGGGAGGGTATACAGGAGGGTTATCAGGTTTGTAAGGTGTGGATGTTTAGGGGAGGGTATACAGGAGGGTTATCAGGTTTGTAAGGTGTGGATGTTTAGGGGAGGGTATACAGGTTGGTTATCAGGTTTGTAAGGTGTGGATGTTTAAGGGAGGGTAGACATGTGAGTTATCATGTTTGTAGGGTGTGGATGTTTAGGGGAGGGTAGACAGGTGGGTTATCAGGTTTGTAAGGTGTGGATGTTTAGGGGAGGGTAGACAGGTGTATAAGGTGTGGATGTTTAGGGGAGGGTAGACAGGTGAGTTATCAGGTTTGTAAGGTGTGGATGTTAAGGGGAGGGTAGACAGGTGGGTTATCAGTTATCAGGTTTGTATTGTGTGGATGTTAAGGGGGGGGGTGTTAAAAACAGGTTGGTTATCAGGTTTGTAAGGTGTGAATGTTTAAGGGAGGGTATACAGGTGGGTTATCAGGTATGTAAGGTGTGGATGTTTAGGGGAGGGTAGACAGGTGAGTTATCAGGTATGTAAGGTGTGGATGTTTAGGGGAGGGTAGACAGGTGAGTTATCAGGTATGTAAGGTGTGGATGTTTAGGGGAGGGTAGACAGGTGGGTTATCAGGTATGTAAGGTGTGGATGTTTAAGGGAGGGTATACAGGTGGGTTATCAGGTATGTAAGGTGTGGATGTTTAGGGGAGGGTAGACAGGTGAGTTATCAGGTTTGTAAGGTGTGGATGTTTAGGGGAGGGTAGACAGGTGGGTTATCAGGTATGTAAGGTGTGGATGTTTAAGGGAGGGTATACAGGTTGGTTATCAGGTTTGTAAGGTGTGGATGTTTAGGGGAGGGTATACAGGTGGGTTATCAGGTATGTAAGGTGTGGATGTTTAGGGGAGGGTAGACAGGTGGGTTATCAGGTTTGTAAGGTGTGGATGTTTAAGAGAGGGTATACAGGTGGGTTATCAGGTTTGTAAGGTGTGGATGTTTAGGGGAGGGTATACAGGTGGGTTATCAGGTTTGTAAGGTGTGGATGTTTAAGGGAGGGTATACAGGTTGGTTATCAGGTTTGTAAGGTGTGGATGTTTAGGGGAGGGTAGACATGTGGGTTATCAGGTTTGCAAGGTGTGGATGTTTAGGGGAGGGTATACAGGTGGGTTATCAGGTTTGTAAGGTGTGGATGTTTAAGGGAGGGTATACAGGTGGGTTATCAGGTTTGTAAGGTGTGGATGTTTAGGGGAGGGTATACAGGAGGGTTATCAGATTTGTAAGGTGTGGATGTTTAGGGGAGGGTATACAGGAGGGTTATCAGATTTGTAAGGTGTGGATGTTTAGGGGAGGGTATACAGGAGGGTTATCAGATTTGTAAGGTGTGGATGTTTAGGGGAGGGTATACAGGTTGGTTATCAGGTTTGTAAGGTGTGGATGTTTAGGGGAGGGTATACAGGAGGGTTATCAGATTTGTAAGGTGTGGATGTTTAGGGGAAGGTATACAGGTTGGTTATCAGGTTTGTAAGGTGTGGATGTTTAGGGGAGGGTAGACAGGTGGGTTATCAGATTTTTGAAATATTGTTTTCATTACGTTTCCCTTTATCTACGCGGCCACCAACACTCCTGATGCTTTCAAACAAGGTAAAACAGTTAGTTTTCGTAGCTCATACATAACATTAGTGTATGACAGAACCCATCACAAACTGTTATTATCTGTAACTTCACAGGGATTGTTTAACGTGTATATTGTCAGAACTCTTTTAACAATGGAGGTGCGTAATGAATGGAGATAAGGATGATAATATAGGTAGATAAGAATAGCATACTCAGTCTTTTATATTTACTCTGATGGGTTTTACCAGAATTCATCCCAGGATATAGCACAAATGGTTGTCTCTCAAAATAACTAAATCAATTCAGCTCTGCTATTGTTTCTTCTAAAATTGGCCCAGCTTTGAATTTAAAATCTAGCTTCATGATGAAAAAAAGAAGAAAAGTCAGTTATTTTAATTGGGCTTCAAACAAGTATATAAAATGGTGAAGATCTACGGTACAGTAGAGTAGATAATCTATAATAATACCGAAGTATATAAATTGTGCTGGTTGGTTACCAGCTAACAAGGTATCCTAGAGCAAGGGTCTGTAGTCTGTAAATAGTCTGTAAAGCCTGAATGTTTAAAGTCATTCATTATTACCAGAATGGGTGAAATTTTTATTGTCTTCAAAACAGAAAATAATTAGATACAATGTATCCCAAGCATATATTGTGTATCTGATGTAACTGAAGAACAATTATCTATTTTTTTTTTTTTTTTTAGGAAATAGATTTGAAAACAAAGCAGAAACCTTTTTTTCAAAATAATAAAAATGCTTAGAAATAAGAACATTTCATAGAACATTATTTACAATCAGTGCTATGATCCAAACCCAAAAATAATTGAACACTCATTGCTTGGACAATTAAAAATCTCTTAGCAACGGAACGCTGATCAAAGAGACTCAAGTATTCAAAGTTTTAAGTATTAGGATATCTGTGGTGTCCCTAATTAAAAGTTTTTAATGCTATTCTGGTCTTTTTATATTGCCTGCTGTCTGGTTTGATTATCAGGATCTTTATTGTGTATACTACTGAACACTGTATAAAAAATCAACCAATCAACTCGGAGGATATAAGTTGGACCGAGACCCTGATACAGCTCATTGTTTGACGTATCAGCCATCAACCATTGTATTAACCTCAATATTGGAACTCATTAAGACCTTAGCATGATCATTCAGGTGGACCATGCATGGATATGAAATCCACCATTGGAAACCTAGCATGTGAGGCTTATCTACTTGTATAATGTAGATACATTAGCCATGGAGTTCATTTGTAAACATTTTCTTCAGGTTGGAAAGTATGATTTATGTAAAGATTATTTTACACAACTAAAATATGTTTTATGTGACGTTTTGATGACTAGTATGATATGTACCCTGTCACCTTCATCAGACTAATGACCAACAAAGCGTATGCATACAACAGTTCTAAAATTTGACAAACCGGTCATTTTCGTCTAGCCATAATATAGCCATGGAGGTTTGGTTGATTTAGGTCTTATACTTCTCAACTGACCTCAACCATTCTTCATAATAACTTAACAAGTCCTTAAAACATGATCCTTCCAAGAAGAAAACAGGTCAAATCCAGCTTCAGAAACCTACCATGCGCTTCCCATCCTTAGATACATCAGCCATGTAAGTTTGGTTGATGTAGGACTTATAGTTATCTCACAGCTGATGTCATAAAACCAGTCTTCTTTACCCAATGTGGATGCTGCTAAACCCAGGGGTATAATATAGACCAACCTACCACACCCAAACTTGGCTGAAGTGAGCTAATGACTGAGACAGAAGTATGTCGCTATGCAACTGTGGAAAAAATCAACCACACCTGCCATTGGTGTAGTTTCTATGGTTACGTTTGATCAGCCGGAATATATGATCTATGTTTAAGAATATAAACTTTAACCCTGTGATGGTTTTTACAGGGCTATGATCATTAATCATTCAATTGAATATTGCATGACATTATCTTCATAACACACTTTTAACTTATATTGTTTAACCAATTTACTTTGTCGACAATTATTTGCTGTTTATCAAATTCAGATTATTACACATTTCCACTTAATGTTTAATCGTTCTTCTGTTAAATCATCTTCGACTATTTTACAAAAACATTTACTGAACATAATCGATAACAAACGATACTATCATTGTCACATAAAAGCTTCAATTTTCACTTGATACAAAAACTAATGGCCCATTATGATGCCTGCCTGGCCTTCTCCAAATACAAATAAGGGAATGATGGCAAGATCGCTTTTTTTCACATTGTCTCCCAAGATATGAAAATAATGGTTTAAATATACAAGGCAAGCTTCGATCGCAAATAATATGAACGTAATTGTTCACACCCAATCCCAGCTTGTTCGTCCCAGAATGAGAAAATGATGTGGCGATACAGGGGCTGTTTCAGACAAATTGGATGTTTTCCTCTCTGGTGACGCAGTAAAGACGATACATTGTCTGGACAGTCACTACGGTTCAGTGACCTACGTCAAACATTTACAATGTAAGTACTTTATGACTAACTGGTTAAAATATTCTGGACATGTGTGTTTTACGGTTGGCATCTAGAATATAACTGCTGTTACTATCTCGACTGTTCACTTCTGTAGATGTCATAGCAATGTCTAACAACATTTCGTTGGTAGATGTCAAAACACTGTCTGAAAACATCTAGCAGTTGTCACAACACTGTCTATTAACATCTGGCAGTTAATTGTCACAACCCTGACAACATTTGGTTGTTGTCATACTGCGATCTGACAACATTTGGAAGTTGTCATATCACTGTCTGACAACATTTGGTAATTGTCACAATAATGTCTGTTAACATCAAGCAGTTGTCATAACACTGTCGGACAACATTTGGTAGTTGTCATATCACTGTCTGACAACATTTGGTAGTTGTCACAATAATGTCTGTTAACATCAAGCAGTTGTCATAACACTGTCGGACAACATTTGGTAGTTGTCATATCACTGTCTGACAACATTTGGTAGTTGTCATAACACTGTCTGACAACATTTGGTAGTTGTCATATCACTGTCTGACAACATTTGGTAGTTGTCACAATAATGTCTGTTAACATCAAGCAGTTGTCATAACACTGTCTGACAACATTTGGTAGTTGTCATATCACTGTCTGACAACATTTGGTAGTTGTCACAATAATGTCTGTTAACATCAAGCAGTTGTCATAACACTGTCGGACAACATTTGGTAGTTGTCATATCACTGTCTGACAACATTTGGTAGTTGTCATAACACTGTCTGACAACATTTGGTAGTTGTCATATCACTGTCTGACAACATTTGGTAGTTGTCACAATAATGTCTTTTAACATCAAGCAGTTGTCATAACACTGTCGGACAACATTTGGTAGTTGTCATATCACTATCTGACAACATTTGGTAGTTGTCATAATACTGTCTGACAACATTTGGTAGTTGTCATACCGCTATTTTACAACATTTGGTAGTTGTCACAATACTGTCTGACAACATTTGGTAGTTGTTATAACACTGACAACATTTGGTAGTTGTCATAACACTGTCTGACATTTGGCAGTTGTCATTTGGTAGTTATCATAGCCATGTCTGACAACATTTGGTAGTTGTCATAACACTGTCTGACAACATCTGGTAGTTGTCATAACACTGACAACATTTGGTAGTTGTCATTATTCTGACAACAGTATTTAGAGTTGTCAATCATGTTTATCACCAATGAGTAGTTTGCATGTATAAACTGTAATTGGTTTTGTGTACTTACTATATTTATGTACAAGTCATATACAAAAAATAAAATGGGAGCATTCAATCGGATAGAAAATGTGGGGGACAGGAATAAAAATGAATAATTAAAGAGATGGAACTTTATCAAAGCGTCCAAATGTTAGACTGACATTTTGCATGAAACACTAAATGGCTTATCGCTGTCTTTATAGATCATCTCATGAAACCTTCACAGTAAACGAGAGAGAAAAAAACGGACATAACCCATCTCGATAAGGAAGTGTTTTTGTGTTGTGTTTGCATGACCCATGGATCTTCTGCCTTGGAGTAGTAGAGATTTGTACGACTTCTACATCGCCTAATCAAGCCAATTTGTGACAGATATACTCGTTTGCAGACGCAGAACCCTATGAAATTAGGGATGAGAGTCCATTGGAGAAAGATGGGATGGCTGTATTGAGCAATGGCTTGGAAAGATAGTGGTAATGACAACATTGTAGAGGCCTTCAGTCGGCACCGCTTCACCAACTCTCCGCCAATCACGACAAGACCGTCACAATTTGTATTTCAAAGGCAATATTCCTGTCATCCAACTAAAAAAATGTGATTTGCGTGGGTAGGTTAGTGGTGGGAACCTATCCATATGGTGGGGATATTTTTAGAAACAATATACATGATCGTGTTTGTGTTTTGTCATTAAGACGCAAGCCTAAATTTAGAAAGTACAGGCGAAATTTGCTATTTTTAAATCTGAAAGCCAGCTCACAAAAACATACTTCACTTAAGTTTGTGTGGGATGCAAATGAAAACTAAATGCAGTGGAAAACTGCGGAAATCTGATAAAAAGGGTTTGAAATTTTATAAAAATATGCCACGAGACAGAGACAGATATCCTGATGTGTATAGTCTATCCTCCTTGTATACCACAAAGGTAAATTACACTAGCTACTATCACAATGAAGTACAATCACAGAGCTACACGTTTGTACCCTGTTACAGCAACAGACTTATAGGGTGGCTACTGTCTGCTTGGCTGGAATTTAATGAGCTTTACAAAATACGTTAATGGTCAAAAAATCTTTAATTAGTGGAATCTGCCATCAGTGTACTACCTGAATACATATTTTGAAATTTTAAACAGCTTTTACTTCAAATGAAGATTTTTTGAGGTTTTCACTTTGAACTTCAATATTTAAAAAATTCATAATCATGTTGAAGACTTTTTTCTTGAAGTTAATTGGTACAACAAAAAATAGAAAAAAAAATAAAAAAAATAGATATCATTAACTCATTCAAAGAACATTTTATCAAATACAATGAAGAATACTGTATAGAGTGTACATACTGGTAATACAAGAGGCCCAATGGGCCTAAATCTCGCACCTGGTAATAATCTCTCACTTGTAACAATTAAGTGGTCTAAAATCTATGGCTGTAAGTCAATTAAAAGAAGATGTGAACATTTAATCATATTTGACCTATGTGACCTTGAAAGTATGTAAAACCTTTTTTGGAAATCTTTGTTTGGCTTTTTCCAAGTAAGCTACAGACAAATTCGAATTTCAGGAGTTGTTTGATGTTTGACAAAGTTTAACCTAAGTGACTTTGAAAGTAGGTCAAACTTTTTTTTGTAAACTTTGTTTGGCTTTTCCAAAGCAAGCTACCGGCCAAATAAAAAATCTCTAGGTCTTTCCATATTTCAAAAGTCGTTTGATGTTTTTACATATTTAACCCCTGTGACCTTGAGAGTAGGTCAAACTTATTTTTTCACAAACTTTGTTTGGCTCTTTCACAGGAATATACCAGCCAAATATCATGTATCTAAGCATTTTGGTATTTCAGAAAAGTTGTTCGATGGATTTGACATATTTGACATCTGTGACCTTGAAAGTACAGAAACATTATTTTTGTAAAATTCTTCGGCTCTTTCCAAAAAAGCTACAAGCAAAATAGCATGTCTCTATAGGCCTGTCAGAGACAGGGCAGGTAATAATCTGTAAAGAAAGGTAAATACTGGCACCATTATCTGTTAAGGACCAGTCGGTTTTTATCTTTAGTCTGTCGGACACCAGACTGAAGGGTCACTAGTTCAAATCCAGGTTGGGGCTAATTTGTTTTTTAATTACTCCTTCCTATTACAAATTTGGTGCCATTGATCGCTCTAGGGGTAGATTGAGATTCCTCCTGTTTAATTAGTAAGACAGGTACCATAATTAGTAAAACATTACATATGCAAATTACAGCCTTGGTGTTTACTGGAGCACATCCTCAAATTACACAGCTGATACCTGTGTATCCACAGCAGGCAGCATAGAGGGAAACCCAGCAGTGGATGTGAGAAAAACCATTTCTAAAACATTAGAAACCTTTTATACCCAAACAGCTCCTACCACGTCTCACAATTAAAAACTGGCGTCTGAAATTCCAAGACGAACACCTGCAACACGACATTAATTGTCCTGTGCAGTTAAGGCAAGTGCTGGTTCTTCATGTTATCAAATATTTCCTCTAAATTACCTACTTAACTATTATACTTGTTACCTAACTGTAAATCAGAATACAGCAATTATGTGCTCTACAACAGAACAGAATTAAGGCAGGGATATTATCTTGCAGCTTTATTGAAGCTAAGAGAAATTATCTTGCAGCTTTATTAAAGCTAAGAGAACTTATCTCGAAGCTTTATTAAAGCTCAGAGAAATTAAACTTAGTCCTGGTTTTGGGATGTTTAAAGGCCCAATATACGTAACTTTCAGCAAAACTTTAAGCAAAAATCAAGCCTATTTATTTATTTTTATACTTATAGATTTAGTTAAGATTAACTGATACCAGCAATATTCAAGATGAATTCTTACATGGGTATTAGTACAGCAGCAGTTGAAACTCGGTATTTGTATACATGCATCTGTTATAACTTTGGTGTAACTTCGGTTTGTTGTTTAAGTGGTGCACACCTAAATTATTTTGAATTCTTTTGAATTTTCTGGCAAGAGTTTTTTGGTAGTTACAGCTCATGTTAACTTCGTTTTAGCCTTATTTTTGCATGGTTATCAACTGGATTTTTTTTCATAATTTTTCAGAATCACGAAAAATTCCATGAAGTTATTAGGCCTTAAAACTTTAGGCAGTACTGTAAACCTTTCCTGATTGAGTTTTTTAATATGTTAACTATGTAATAAGTTTATTACTAAACTTCTTAGATACACTATGAATTGGATATGACGGTGAAGGCAGAAATTTTGATAAATATCAAATTTTAAAAACAAAGACTCCTTTTGGTGTTAAAAACACTCCAAGTGTTTCCATTTCAATTCTGACAGGGAGATAATTCAATAAGCAATTTTAGGGACAAGAACAGGTTTACAATGTCCCATAGGGACAAAAACAGGTTTTACAATGTCCCATAGGGACAAGAACAGGTATACATGTCCCATAGGGACAAGAACAGGTATACCATGTCCCATAGGGACAAAAACAGGTTTACAATGTCCCATAGGGGCAAAAACAGGTTTACAATGTCCCATAGGGACAAGAACAGGTATACATGTCCCATAGAAACAGGTATACCATGTCCCAGGTGTACTGAGATAAAAAAAAAAAACTCTTTACATTTCACAGCTTATTATAGGACACAATGAGCATCTTTAAAGAACACTTTTACTCTTTTGTATTAAAATGAAACCTTAATTCAACATGAACTATTCAAATATTGGTGTGGTCTAATTCAACAATTTTGAACAAAATTCCGTTTTCTCCTTTGAACAAAGTTATGCTCCTACACATTTCTGAAACAACTTACAGAGATAAGCACCAAGAAAAACAGCAACAGGACATATATGAAACATCACATGAAAACATTTATTTTTTGTGTATTAAGAATATCGAAAAAAGAGGTCATGGAGCCAGAAAACGATGTGTTACAGGACAAATGAAGTTGGACTTACCTGTGCGATTAATGTGTTTCTGTTACAGTCTCTCTGTTGAAGAAGATGCTGGTTAAATCCATGGAGACCTGACAGGCTGCCCTCTGTAACAAACCACAAACAGGACGACTTAAAAAGTGAGTACAGACTTTGTTCCTGTAGTATAATCACAAATACGTTACTCCAGGTAGGGATGCCTGATGCCAGCGTGGTCAGAGTTTCTAGGCTACTGTACGGCCACAGGTTACAGTTAATTATTCAAATCCTTGTGTTACATGGGAAAAACATCACAGAGAGACGAGTTTTTTCGAAAGTGTTGGCCCTTTAATCACGGATTGTCCCCTTGTTGGGAAGCCAGGTTTGGCTTCCGTTGAGCTAGGTTCCTTGTCCTAACCCTGCCAGTTGACTGCCCCAGTATGTATGAATGAGTAATTCACTCTCACTGCTATATCACTAGTCAGGCACAGGCCAACCTCAACAGGCACAAGCTCTGCCAAAGTTCTAAAATTAGCTGCCGTTCCAGTTACCCCCCTTAATATTATCCATAGCAGTGAAAGTTTGGTGTCTCTTTAAAAACAGAGCCCCTCTCCCATCATCCCCATCATCATTATCAGCAGCAGCAGCAGTGTCGGCAGCTTCAGCGGAGCAAGGAGGAGAGAGATCCTTACCGAGACATGCCAGTACACACTGATAGCGACCCAAGTTTCACTTTCACCAGCCCCTGGGCTCAAGGTATCCTAGCATCCTCCTCTATCTTAACCTGACACAGAAAATAATCACAAAACCACAACGTGTTTAGAAATGATTGTTCGGGATGGATGGTGAGGATCTTACAAACCCTACATGGCATATGTACCTGAAGTTCGTGGGAAGTCTGTATGGGCAACATGTAATCAATTCTGTGTACAACTGACAGAGATATTGATCCCGGCCAGGGAGTTCACTAGTATTTCTATAGACCTCAATGTATTACATAGCTATAATCATTTCAACAAGTTTTCAAAGCAGAATTTTTCCAAATTTCAGTTGTCTTTTTTCAAATCAAATTGAAATTGAAACATAATGACTACATATTAAATTCGAAAGTCACAACTGTTCAAGAAATTTAATAAAATGTCATAAAAGAAATCTCTAATGAGAAATATTCCAACATGACATGATATAGAAGTGAAAAGCTGCTATGGTATTCGAGGTATAAAGCTACAATTTGTAAATGGCACAAGAATCATCGGAACATCTATCCCCGCTGAATTCTGTGACATCAATATCGTCTGGATTGAGTTGACAAACGGATCAGATTTGTGTAGGAGAGCTGGGGTCTGGTGCTACACCATCACGACTACAGCTATCAGCAATAGAATCACTGCTCCACCTTCACAATTCATCAATTTGTTACAACTCTATTGATCCGCCATCACTATCATCAATACTGAAATGGTTTGAGCAACCCTATAAAGTGTTGCTAGGGAGCAACCATGCCTAGTCTTGAGGTGGCAGTAATTAAACGGAATATCAGCACCAACTTGTCCCTTCCTACCATTGTTACAAAGCTTCTTAGTGACCCTGATTACATGTATATCACAGCAACCAATCTATCAAGTATGGATTTTTTCTTTTACATCATATTTTAGATTTCTCATCAACTATACAAATAATTAAATTTTGGTTCTGTAGAAGGTCACAAACTTACTATTGACTGAGACATGAAGCCCAACAATCAAAATAGTCATTAGTTACATATAGCCATATAACATCGTATAATCTGTCTCCGTAGCGGACACTAATCAGACCTAAACACCATGATGTTGACCTCTTAAAACCTCCGATGATGGTAGCTGTCCAAACAAGACCTCAGCGCCTCTTCCTTATTTTCCGATCGTGTTATGGACGAAACTGATCAGTTTTTGACCATCATTATTTCTAGGTAATTGACAAGTGTACAGAGTCTTGTGTGTGCAACCATCCAGTTCTAGCCATAAATGTGTGATGACCGCACCATAAAATTCTTACTGGAAACATTAATTAGCTCACATCAATGATAATGTTGTTCTTGTCGTCTACAAAATCAATACTATGGCCTTAACATGCACTGATCATCCTTGAGAATATTCAAGGTCTCCAAAACACTAGATCAGCACAAAACCCACTCCATTGTGTTTCTACTGCAATCTCTTACCTGTCTAAACCCTGCATATTTCTGACACCTGTCTAAACCCTGCATATTTCTGACACCTGTCTAAACCCTGCATATTTCCAACACCTGCCTATACTTTGCATATTTCTGAAACCTACCTAAACCCTGCATATTTCTGACACCTGCCTATACCCTGCATATTTCCGACACCTGCCTATACCCTGCGTATTTCCGACACCTGTCTAAACCCTGCATATTTCTGACACCTGTCTAAACCCTGCATATTTCTGACACCTGTCTAAACCCTGCATATTTCCAACACCTGCCTATACCTTGCATATTTCTGAAACCTACCTAAACCCTGCATATTTCTGACACCTGCCTAAACCCTGCATATTTCTGACACCTGCCTATACCCTGCATATTTCCGACACCTGCCTATACCCTGCGTATTTCCGACACCTGCCATAATACCCTACATATTTCCGACACCTGCCTATGCCCTGCATATTCTGACACCTGTCTATACCCTGCATATTTCCGACACCTACCTAAACCCTGCATATTCTGACACCTGCCTATACCCTGCATATTTCTGACACCTGTCTAAACCCTGCATATTTCCGACACCTGCCTAAACCCTTCAAATTTCCGACACCTGTCTAAACCCTGCATATTCTGACACCTGCCTAAACCCTGCATATTTCTGACACCTACCTAAACCCTGCATATTTCTGACACCTACCTAAACCCTGCATATTTCCAACACCTACCTATACCCTGCATATTTCCGACACCTACCTATACCCGCATATTTCTGACACTTTTCAAATTAAAGAGTGTAATCTAGAAATCTGTGTGATCCATATGTTGAAATGGAAATCTGTATCCTTAATCTGTTATAAGGTAGTAGTCAGCGCTCTTGCCTTTCTCCAAGGCATTCAGGTTCAATTCTCCGATGGAACGTGAAAAGGTATGGGGACAATTGCCAGACAACATTGGTAATTTGCGGGTACTCTAGTTTCAAATCATAGTAGCATTAAAAAAACTTTATTGAAGCTCAGTAAAAAAAAAAAATCAAAGTAATGCAATTACTGCAAACGAACATTTTTGTGAAGTTAAAATAATTTTCAAAGATTAAAGTTAAAGATGAAATGTATAATCGGTAAATTCATTGTTCGGTACCGATGAACGACAATAGATCCACTTTGTCACATGTGTCTGAGGGTTCGCCCTATATAAAAGAACTCATTCAAGTGTTGCTGATTATGATACAGCTAATCACTTCATTATTAATTAATTTGCACCATGCAAACTCTTTATTTATATCGGAATGAATGTTAGGGAAGGAAAATCTCTGTGTTTGAAGTCATTTTTCCAAAGTCTCAGTGTTTGCAGCCATTTTTCCAACTGAGTTGTCTTGTGCATTATATTATCGTAAATTAAGTCCCGAGAATATCGAAAGTTGTCATAAGAACCAATTGGAAGTATTCTACATTCGATTCTAGACACACATATAGGAATATAGCCACAGACGGGAGATTTGACTTCCGGACTAGTGATTGGAAATAACACTGTTGTTGCGATCAACAAGCTGTAAGGGCTATTTTTATCAACACTGCATTTGTCACAATTAGCCGCCAAAGGGTTTTAATCAGGTGTGTGGTTTTACCTTATATAGATATATTTCAAAGTCTGTGGTTTGAAGCGAACATTAATATGTCAGCCATATTGGATGCGATTTTCACTCACCAGAGGGTGTAATGATTGCATTAAAGGAACAAATGTTCGTTTAACATATTAAAATGTTATTTCCAGAGAGAGAGAAACACATATTACCTGACTTGATATTTGGTAGTTCATCAAAATTTCAACAAAATAACACTGGTTACAAGGGAAATATATGACAGAATAATTGACTACTAGAATACTTCCTATTCCCAATACCGAAATTCTTTAATTCTCTATGTAATAAATAACACAATATCTTGGTTTATGTCTGACAATTATTTTCTATGGTTTTATCAGTACAGATAAGTATGCATTTATTTCCATCTGTTTGACCTATACAACGTTTCCTTCTAGAGATCATTGTGGTCTACTGCTTTCTGATTGGTTGTTGTAAACACCTAGGATAGCCTTTAAGTGTACTTAGGGTGTTTAGTATTCCTTGCAGTCAGTCCCACCAAACCTTTTCATAGCCTTTATTGCAGAAAGTTCACATTGCCCCATGTAAGCTACTCTGACCTTGCATTTTTACCTCCTTTACTAAAGATTTCCGATGAAGAATTCCAGCCACATCAGCGACTACACCATATCACTATGGTAAATGCTGTATGTGGGAAGGTCTATCGATCGGAGAATTACTGATAATGGATTTTAATCAATGTCTATTGCAGATAATCCTGTGATATTAATGTGTAATTGTTGGCAGCAGGTCCAGGGCACACAGCTGAATAAATTCCCACCATCCTCTTAACATTCTCCTTCATCACACATCCGAAGACAACACAATGATAAAGGTTACGTATAGTTAGTTGTCTTGTAGAACTTGAATGTCAAGGAGGAACTCGTATTTTACACAAGACAACTGTAACTAGGTCACATGTCAATCTAACCAAAATCTACTTATTCTATCAATATTGCTTGGAACTCTTTTCGTTTGTTTCCTTTTTATTTTTGTAATTATGGCTCAAAAATAACGTCAAAATAACCTTTCACAGGAAATTTTATGACCAATCTGTATTTTAGTCTTGTGTCTAGCATGTGTAGCAATATATAATGTTCAATATATGACAAGAGATTTGATTTTGTAAAAAAAAATGTATATCTCCCCTATAACGATTAAAAAGTCATGAGCAGGACAATATATTCTTGACAACATACACACAGAGATGACCCTGACCTTTGCTAAAATGATCTTGAGGTTTTATCAGTTGACAACTTGTTTGATTCCTACCATTTCATTTTATGATATCCTAACAAAATGTTTAAGCAATTCAGAAATGTAAAATTTGACCTTGACGTTTAATCTGTTGACATGTACAGACAACCTGATTATTATATGGTATATGAAACAAGAGGCCCAATAAGTCTTAACAGTCATCTGACTACATATAATTTTAGTTGGTTATGATACTAACATATTTGACCCCAGTGACCTTGAGAGCAGGTCAAGGTCATTCCAAACTTGGTAGTGCTTCAATTTAGCATGATACAGGCGCCAAATATCAGTACCCTGGGCATGTCAGTTATTGAGAAGAAGCTTCTTGAAGATTTTTATAACATTTGACTTCTGTGACCTTGGGTTAAGGTCATTCATTTGAACAAACTTGGTAACTTAACCTATGACCAACACGGGCAACTTACTACTAAGCTGTATGATAAATGTGACAATTTCGATTTTCTGATCGTGAACTTTCCATTTCTTGATAGTAACATCCCTGCTTCTCCATCCTATGGTGTTTACATGTCGCAGTTGATTCGTTATTCTAGGACTTGCTCTGAATATCGAGATTTTCGTGATAGATGTCGACTTCTGTATCTTTGTGTGATATGAAGATGGACGTTTTAGAGTTTGGTTGTCAGTGTGTTTACTTGTTGTGATGACAATGATGACTCGGTTCTCATTTTGAGGATTGATGCTTACTTGGATGTGACTAAGATTTACATGGCGGGTGTTGTCGATGAAGCAGAATACGCTTACTCTTTTGGAACACCTGGTCTTATTCTCTTGTGCTTTTTCGAGAGTCTCCATATAAATCTTTCCTTTGTTCCTATTTTGCCCCTAGTTTAATCGATTTTGAGTTCAGATTATGGTTTTGTTGACGCTTTGGTATTCTCTGTTTTTTTTAGACAGATTATACTGTACATACAATAGTTACAAACTGTGTAGACCTTCAAAAAATATTGACTCCGGCGACTTCTGATTTAGGCAGGTTATACTTTACATACAATATTTACAAACTGGGTCGTCTTTATTACTCCTTGCACTGTATTATTTCATTGTTACCTCACTTAATTAACGAACATGTGACAATCATGTAACAATCATGTGATGACCACATGTGCTCAGTCCTAGAAAACAGAGCTAGGTCAGCCATAGTAACCTGTACTCTTACCAGCTGTAAACTGAGCAAGGCTGTCCATCAAACCTCCCCACTGGTTTACCATCAGATTCTATGTGGGTAAGTACCTGTGTTATTCTCCACAGCAGTGAGGCTTCTGTGGTTCATGAATAAAAAACTCTTTGTATAAAGATTCTTCCAGTTAACTATGACAACACTGACCATGACCTTTAACCTCAAACGTTTATCATTATAATATTGACCACTGAACAATAAACTTTGACCTCTATTACTACAATAACCCCCCTCATTAAACTTTGACCCCTATTACTACAATGACCAACCTCATTAAACTTTGACTTCTATCATTACACTGACCCCAACATTTAACTTTGACCTCTATCATTAAATTTACCCTGACATTAAACTTTGACCTCTATCATAACTCAAACCTCTGTTTTCTCATCTTATTATCTATCGTGTTTTAGTAGTTGAAAGCTGCAAGATTGTTATGTTAATCACTGCATCATGTGAAATTACTTTTCTGTATGAACCCATGTTCCTTTCATGATGGAACGAACCTAACTGCAGATCGAACTTTGTCCATAACAAACTACAGTGTAAATACAAAAGTTAACTGGCTGGACACATAGACATTTAAATGTATGGACGGATATATGTATGCATGTATCATCTGAATAATGCCCCACATATATATATGGCAGGTCCCACACCAATATATGGCAGGTCCCACACCAATATATGACAGGTCCCACACCAATATATGGCAGGTCCCACACCAATATATGGCAGGTCCCACACCAATATATGGCAGGTCCCACACCAATATATGACAGGTCCCACACCAATATATGACAGGTCCCACACCAATATATGACAGGTCCCACACCAATATATGGCAGGTCCCACACCAATATATGGCAGGTCCCACACCAATATATGACAGGTCCCACACCAATATATGGCAGGTCCCACACCAATATATGGCAGGTCCCACACCAATATATGGCAGGTCCCACACCAATATATAACAGGTCCCACACCAATATATGACAGGTCCCACACCAATATATGACAGGTCCCACTCCAATATATGGCAGGTCCCACACCAATATATGACAGGTCCCACACCAATATATGACATCCAAAACCAATATATGGCAGGTCCCACACCAATATATGACAGGTCCCACACCAATATATAACAGGTCCCACACCAATATATAACAGGTCCCACACCAATATATAACAGGTCCCACACCAATATATGGCAGGTCCCACACCAATATATAACAGGTCCCACACCAATATATAACAGGTCCCACACCAATATATGGCAGGTCCCACACCAATATATAACAGGTCCCACACCAATATATAACAGGTCCCACACCAATATATGACAGGTCCCACACCAATATATGACAGGTCCCACACCAATATATGACAGGTCCTACACCAATATATGGCAGGTCCCACACCAATATATGACAGGTCCCACACCAATATATAACAGGTCCCACACCAATATAAGGCAGGTCCCACACCAATATACGGCAGGTCCCACACCAATATATGACAGGTCCCACACCAATATATGACAGGTCCCACACCAATATATGGCAGGTCCCACACCAATATATGGCAGGTCCCACACCAATATATGGCAGGTCCCACACCAATATATAACAGGTCCCACACCAATATATGACAGGTCCCACACCAATATATGGCAGGTCCCACTCCAATATATGGCAGGCCCCACACCAATATATGACAGGTCCCACACCAATATATGACATCCAAAACCAATATATGACAGGTCCCACACCAATATATGACATCCAAAACCAATATATGGCAGGTCCCACACCAATATATGACAGGTCCCACACCAATATATGACAGGTCCCACACCAATATATGACAGGTCCCACACCAATATAAGGCAGGTCCCACACCAATATATGGTAGTTCCCACACCAATATATGGCAGGTCCCACACTTATAACTGTATAAACTTTATCCAGCCTGTCTGGTCATCAAATAAAGCAGTTCTGCTTTGTAATAGTTATGTCACATATTACATCAAATCTAAAGCACTAAACCTAAAAGGCCAGAATCTGATTCTACAATTCCATAGGGACTATCACGCAATTCAAGTCAACTGACTGGCAACAGTTACCCCCCTTTGGGGATTTATTGCAGATATGATGAGATAAAGGTAGCATAGTTCATGTGTAAACAAACACGCATCGATGACCGCCAATCAGTCCTCAGCGACTCGCCAGAAAAATGGGAAAATCAGACACAATTTCTACAGAATCGTTGGCAAATGTATTCCACTTTAGTTCTTTGTCCGATCATCAAATCAATATAACTACACTCAACGACTGAACTAGTTTGGTTATACTTGTATATTTCTGGATATTCCAATATGACGTCATCTTTGTCTTAAAAGAAGGTTGATATAATGATTTATCAACCCCTGAGAGACACTCAATCAAAGGCACTGATCACAGAAATGTTTAATTCATAATAATATCAATTAATACAGAAATATTTTCAATATGAGTCTTCACACACATGTCCTAGTTTTACAATATAGGCCAGTATTTAAAACTAATTTGGAATTGTGTTCATTACAATACTCATTTGCTGTACACTTAAAGTTTTTTGATGAAAGTAATTAATTTAATGAGGTTGTTGTGGTAATGAAAAATTACAATCTTATATTATTTGGATGCAAAATTCGATTAAAATTTAAGGATGACAGTCCTTAAGATCAATTATCCACTGTTTTGATCACAGAACAAGCATTACTGTAAAAGAACTTAGTTTGGCGCAATCAAATTTTAGCGCATTTTTAGAGTTTGTCATATTAGCGCAATGATAAATTCGCGCATCAGTGAAAATAACTATATAAGCAGTATATTAAAACTCCAATTAGCGTAATCATATTTTAGCGCAAAACTTTCAACGCGAAAAGCGCTAAAATAAGATTACCGCGAAAATATGTACGTTTACAGTATATGTTTTACATCTATACAACATAAGCTCATCAATCATTAGGTTCTGCATTACAAAACAATAATACACCAATTAAGTAGCTACATAGACTATCAGCAGTTTCTGACACACAAATATAGATCAGCTTATCTCCAAACCTTCAATATAAATTTGTGTAAAGATCTGTATCTTTTATGCTGATTAATTCTTTCAGTAATTACTACAAATGCAGAAGGAATGAATAATTAAAAGGAAAAGAAATTCAAACCTTTACAAAACAGGGGGGTAATTCAGTAATTTGAACAATGACATAAAAGATTCCCAATTGAGAATTCATAAAAATGTATCTGTCAGTTTTTTGTAATGAGTGATGTTGTAGATTAAAGACCAATTTGTGTATTCCCGAAACAGCCACGGTACACTGAAGATAATTTCTACAACTGTACAATACAAATCACAATGACACACATATGAGTCCTATGTGCCCGAATCCTCATTTCTCTTTATTCACAGAACCAAGTCAACTCAGAAATGTAGCAAGATAACTGGAGTCTCGGAGGATCCGGAGTTAACAGCTAGTTACATTTTCGATCACCACTTTCAGGCCGTCTTGGCAGTTCTTCAGGAGTGGGCGTTGATGTAGGAAGGACCAGTCTAGTCCCTGGTGGACGTTAGAGTTCTAGACCACGTATCAAGGTGACAGAAATCGCACAAAGACATCTCCAATAGTCGGATGATTAGAAATGTCATATCCGCTACAGTAAGTCACGGAGGACCTGGCCCCTGTCTACACTCCAGCCATCGGTCAGTGTAGGAAGGGCCAAGGTCAGTGTAGGTACAGCCACCTTAGTTGCACCAGAACCAGCGGTCACTACTTCTGACCTGATAATGAACACAACAGCTGACAAAACTCATCAAATACATATCTGGGTCACCTTATTAGGAAATATCACTCCCTAACTAACCGTGTTCAAAACTGCACTTAAAAAAACTTTTTGATTCAACCTAATACAAAAATGCTGTGTTACTTAAGGATGGGGAACAATTTTTTTTCACAATTACAATTTTGTCATTAAAAACAAGTCACCTGTACTTATATGTAAACATCTATTTTTAGAGACTCTTAAATAAGCGTCGGGAGATTTAATGTAATATTAAACACGAAGACAGAGGGCCTTCTCACACAAGTCAACATCACCATCGACTTCTGGTACCACACAAGAATTAAGTTTTTAGGACCAAGCTATGGATATATGCATTGTATCAGTTCTAAGTGGAATTTTTATGGTTATCCAAATTGATTCCTATACAATGAATTATTTTGTTGATTATAATGACACTGGCTTGTTGTGGATTGATTTTCTGAGGTTTTTTAACATATTTTCTATTTATAGAAACAGTGACCTTGACCTTTGACCTTCGACCCTGAAAAGCAATCCAAAGCGAGCACTTTTGGTAAGGAAGAACTCTATGAAGTTTGAGTTTGATTGGCCCAAGGAACTCAAGTTATCGTACGGAAACAGAATTTCTATTTATAGCAAGTGACCTTGACCTTTGACCCTGAAAAGCAATCTAAAGTGAGCACTTTAGGTAAGGAAGCAGTGTATTAAGTTTGAGTTTGATTGGCCCAAGGAAACTCAAGTTATCGCATGGAAACTGTTGGTGCAGATGCCGCCGCCGCCGCCGACATAGTGATCCTTATATGTCGCCTTTTCAGGCGACACAACAAGTCAACATCACCATCGTCTGGTAGACAGAGGACAGAACTGGTACACTGTGTAAGTAGAGGTAGGGTAGCTGTACCATCTATAGGCCCCAGAACACACCAGTCTGATACAGGTGAGAATGGAAGGACACTACTGGCCCGTACACTGTGTAGGTAGAGGTAGGGAAGCTGTACCATCTGTAGCCCCCAGAACACACCAGTCTGTATACAGGTGAGAATGGAAGGACAGTACTTGTACACTGTGTAGGTAGAGGTAGGGAAGTTGTACCATCTGTAGCCTCCAGAACACACCAGTCTGTATACAGGTGAGAATGGAAGGACAGTACTTGTACACTGTGTAGGTAGAGGTAGGGAATCTGTACCATCTGTAGCCTCCAGAAAATACCAGTCTGTATACAGGTGAGAATGGAAGGACAGTACTGGTATACTGTGTAGGTAGAGGTAGGGAAGCTGTACCATCTTTAGCCCCCAGAACACACCAGTCTGTATACAGTTGAGAATGGAGGGACAGTACTGGTACACTGTGTAGGTAGAAGTAGGGAAGCTGTACAGTCTGTAGCCCCCAGAACACACCAGTCTGTATACAGGTGAGAATGGAAGGACAGTACTGGTACACTGTGTAGGTAGAGGTAGGGAAGCTGTACCATCTGTAGCCTCCAGAACACACCAGTCTGTATACAGGTGAGAATGGAAGGACACTACTGGCCCGTACACTGTGTAGGTAGAGGTAGGGAAGCTGTACCATCTGTAGCCCCCAGAACACACCAGTCTGTATACAGGTGAGAATGGAAGGACAGTATTGGTACACTATGTAGGTAGAAGAAGGGAAGCTGTACAGTCTGTAGCCCCCAGAACACACCAGTCTGTATACAGGTGAGAATGGAAGGACAGTACTGGTACACTGTGTAGGTAGAGGTAGGGAAGCTGTACCATCTGTAGCCTTCAGAACACACCAGTCTGTATACAGGTGAGAGTGGAAGGACAGTACTGGTACACTGTGTAGGTAGAGGTAGGGAATCTGTACCATCTGTAGCCCCAAGAACACACCAGTCTGTATACAGGTGAGAGTGGAAGGACAGTACTGGTACACTGTGTAGGTAGAGGTAGGGAATCTGTACCATCTGTAGCCCCCAGAACACACCAGTCTGTATACAGGTGAGAATGGAAGGACAGTACTTGTACACTGTGTAGGTAGAGGTAGGGCAGTTGTACCATCTGTAGCCCCCAGAACACAACAGTCTGTATACAGGTGAGAATGGAAGGACAGTACTGGTACACTGTGTAGGTAGAGGTAGGGAATCTGTACCATCTGTAGCCCCCAGAACACACCAGTCTGTATACAGGTGAGAATGGAAGGACAGTACTTGTACACTGTGTAGGTAGAGGTAGGGCAGTTGTACCTTTTGTAGCCCCCAGAACACAACAGTCTGTATACAGGTGAGAATGGAAGGACAGTACTGGTACACTGTGTAGGTAGAGGTAGGGAATCTGTACCATCTGTAGCCTTCAGAACACACCAGTCTGTATACAGGTGAGAATGGAAGGACAGTACTCGTACACTGTGTATACGTAGGTAGAGGTATGGAAGCTGTACCATCTGTAGCCCCCAGAACACACCAGTCTGTATACAGGTGAGAATGGAAGGACAGTACTGGTACACTGTATAGGTAGAGGTAGGGAATCTGTACCATCTGTAGCCCCCAGAACACACCAGTCTGTATACATTAATTCCTTCCTTCTGTGCTCCGGATACATAAACCTCATCCCACATGTAAACATTGGATTCTAATTATTTTCTCTCTTTCCTACCAACAGTTTACATATGGATTCTAATAACTGTGTTTTTCTACTGTATTTTTCCATTCCTTTAACTCATTATCTATGATTTGTTCATCCAAACTTTCGTAAATAGCATGAGTTTAACATGTGTGATCATTTGTAGGGGTACTGGCTGATGAAGGCCACACAGAACAAAGGAAAGAAAACTTACTCCTCCCCCACCTTCAACTCCAAACAATACACTTTACCATAAACTTTTCGCCCCATCCCCTACCAATACACAATACCCCCTTCCTTACCCCCTTACCAATACACCTAACCATACACTACATGACCCCCTACCAATACACCTTATTATACACTACATGCCCCTTACCTATACACCTTACCATACACTACATGCCCCCTACCAATACACCTTACCATACACTACATGCCCCCCTACCAATACACCTTATTATACACTACATACCCCTTACCTATACACCTTACCATACACTACATGCCCCCTACCAATACACCTTACCATACACCACATGTCCCCTACCAATACACCTTACCATACACCACATGCCCCCACAAATACACTTTACCATACACTACATGCCCCCCCCCTACCAATACACCTTACTATACACTACATGCCCCTTACCTATACACCTTACCATACACTACATGTCCCCTACCTATACACCTTACCATACACCAAATGCCCCCACAAATACACTTTACCATACACTACATGGCCCCCCCCCCCTACCAATACACCTTACCATACACTACATGCCCCCTACCAATACACCTTACCATACACCACATGTCCCCTACCAATACACCTTACCATACACCACATGCCCCCACAAATACACTTTACCATACACTACATGCCCCCCCCCCCCCTACCAATACACCTTACTATACACTACATGCCCCTTACCTATACACCTTACCATACACTACATGCCCCCTACCAATACACCTTACCATATACTACATGTCCCCTACCTATACACCTTACCATACACTACATGTTCCCTTACCAATATGCCTTACCATATACTACATGTTCCCCTACCAATACACCTTATCATACACTACATACCCCCCTACCTATACACTTACCATACACCAAATGCCCCCTCCCTTACCTATACACCTTACCATACACTACATGTCCCCTACCTATACACCTTACCATACACTACATGCCCCCTACCAATACACCTTACCATACACTACATTTCCCCTATCTATACACCTTACCATACACCAAATGCCCCCTACCTATACACCTTACCATACACCACATGCCCCCTACCTATACACCTTACCATACACCAAATGCCCCCTCCCTTACCAATACATCTTACCATATACTACTATCATATTCTAATACACTATATCACCACATGATTACCATATCTAGTTCAGAAGAGATTTCTCTTCAATGGTTTTATAACAGTAATGGTAAGAAATGACAAGTTAGTGTTTACTGAGCCTAGAACAGGTAATCTACTCTATCAAAACATCAAGTCTTATCCAAACATTTTCAGCATGGAATATCTCACAAAAGTCTGCTTGAAAATGTTGCTATGGAAACACTACACAGATCTGGATTTGAATACAAGAATTATGCCTACTGCTGCTGCGGATTAGATAATGACATGAAACAGGGTGAGACAATTTTTGTTTTAATACTGCAAATTTTCAGCTAAAAGAGATTTATATTGAGTGTTTGACGGAGACAGAGTATTGTAGGTATGAGGGTGAAAAAAGGAACAAACTTTTATAACAAGCTTTAAAATCGAGCCAGAGAAAAAGCTTTTATAACTGAATCCTAACTTGTAACCTTCATCGTGACCTTCACAGCCCTGGTCCAGTCTTGGATGACTGACCGTACTGATGGGGGATTCAGAGTCTGGTGTAGGATGTCCCAAACTTGTGTCAATGCTGGGTTAATTGCACTGTTTACAGAGAACCGAGCCCTCATTCCACAAATACTAGGCACTCCAACAAGATGTAAATAGAAAAATGCCAAGAATCAATTCCAGGAGATAGAGACCTAAACTAACTTCCTTTGTACATCATCACAAAACATAATATAGCCAAGAATTGATGATAGGGTAGAAATAATGTACAAGAGGCCTTCGATGGGCCTTTAATGGTCACCCAAGTTTTGATGCACTAGTGCCCATAACTTTTATTGTTGTGTCCTTACACTGAAATTTACATTACTGACAGGTCAGCTAGGGCCCGGTTTAAGGCCATATATCTCCCAAAATCATGTTTCAAGGAGAGACCAGAGGCAGAAAATGTCTGACCAGTGTTTAGGGAGAAACAAGATAGACCTAACCCTTTGTAGTGCAGTATGGTACCAGTAATATAAAGGCACTATGGCTGGAAAATCAAATCACTATGACGTGAACCTGTCTAATCCGACATCCTCTTGGTCTATGGTATATACATCAGATTATCATGCCAAATTTCCCTGATTCTAGAAAAATAATGAAGGTTTTCAATAAGCTTTTCAAGAGAAGATTTCTGATGATGCACAAAAGATTTGTAATAAATCATTGCAAACGATCAATTAAAACTTTTAAAAATTTCCTATAGAAAAGGCGCCAGCAGCATTTTGTTCATGTCTCTCAAACAACAATGCATGCAGGAAGAGAAATCAGGTTAATTTGCTGTAATACTTGTACACTTGCTAACTAGGTCACTAGGTATAAACCATTAATACTCCACACCAGATGTCTGAACTAATTATACAAATTGCTCGTTATCTTCTAAAGACATGTCATTAAGAGTTTGTTTTTGTTACAGTATCAGCTACGTTGGAAAACAGTACTCTAAGCTGTGGGAGTATCAGGATGGGGAGCAGTACTCTAAGCTGTGGGAGTATCAGGATGGGGAGCAGTACTCCAAACTGTGGGAGTATCAGGATGGGGAGCAGTACTCCAAGCTGTGGGAGTATCAGGATGGGGAGCAGTACTCTAAGCTGTGGGAGTATCAGGATGGGGAGCAGTACTCCAAACTGTGGGAGTATCAGGATGGGGAGCAGTACTCCAAACTGTGGGAGTATCAGGATGGGGAGCAGTACTCTAAGCTGTGGGAGTATCAGGATGGGGAGCAGTACTCTAAGCTGTGGGAGTATCAGGATGGGGAGCAGTACTCCAAACTGTGGGAGTATCAGGATGGGGAGCAGTACTCCAAACTGTGGGAGTATCAGGATGGGGAGCAGTACTCCAAGCTGTGGGAGTATCAGGATGGGGAGCAGTACTCCAAGCTGTGGGATTATCAGGATGGGGAGCAGTACTCCAAACTGTGGGAGTATCAGGATGGGGAGCAGTACTCTAAGCTGTGGGAGTATCAGGATGGGGAGCAGTACTCTAAGCTGTGGGAGTATCAGGATGGGGAGCAGTACTCTAAGCTATGGGAGTATCAGGATGGGGAGCAGTACTCCAAACTGTGGGAGTATCAGGATGGGGAGCAGTACTCCAAGCTGTGGGAGTATCAGGATGGGGAGCAGTACTCCAAGCTGTGGGAGTATCAGGATGGGGAGCAGTACTCTAAGCTGATGGAGTATCAGGATGGGGAGCGGTACTCTAAGCTGATGGAGTATCAGGATGGGGAGCAGTACTCCAAGCTGTGGGAGTATCAGGATGGGGAGCAGTACTCCAAGCTGCTGGAGTATCAGGATGGGGAGCAGTACTCCAAACTGTGGGAGTATCAGGATGGGGAGCAGTACTCCAAGCTGTGGGAGTATCAGGATGGGGAGCAGTACTCTAAGCTGCTAGAGTATCAGGAAGGGCAGCAGTACTCTAAGCTGCTGGAGTATCAGGATGGGGAGCAGTACTCTAAGCTGTGGGAGTATCAGGATGGGGAGCAGTACCCTAAGCTGTGGGAGTATCAGGATGGGGAGCAGTACCCTAAGCTGCTGGAGTATCAGGATGGGGAGCAGTACTCTAAGCTGCTGGAGTATCAGGATGGGGAGCAGTACCCTAAGCTGTGGGAGTATCAGGATGGGGAGCAGTACTCTAAGCTGCTGGAGTATCAGGATGGGGAGCAGTACTCTAAGCTGTTGGAGTATCAGGATGGGGAGCAGTACTCTAAGCTGCTGGAGTATCGGGATGGGGAGCAGTACTCTAAACTGATGGAGTATCAGGAGGATGGGGAGCAGTACTCATACAGCCAGCAATTAAATATTATATTTAGTTCAGTTACTCATTTCTGATGTCCAACACACTCTTAAATGTTCTCAGCATTATTTGTAGATCTTCTGACACATTTTAAAATTTGGTAACTAGAAGAATGCACAAATTTCATTACAAGTGTAGTAACCCTTCAAACCTGCAGTACACTGTACAAGCAGTACCAGGCCATCAGTATGCCTCTCCCCAGCCCTACAGAAACACCTCTTGGCCTCTATCCCAACAACCATGCACTAATTCATTGGAGGCCATAAATATGTTATATTTGCTGAAGAATAAAAAGGGTTACCTTGGAAATTCATTTTAACAGAACTTATAAACTAATTCTATTTCTGACTCAATCAACATGTGGAAAGATCAAACTAGACGATAACCTGCTTCCAAGTGTTTTATACCATAACCTATCACATACATCAGCAGTGCAAACATTCACCTGGAATAGGTACGTGCTTGCTGCACGCCACCAGGCTATACCTAGGGGTACTGTTTACTGAGCCCCTGTATGGGACCCCGGTGGATTATGTCGATTATAATTTACACCCCTGCCACATATATATTCCTTGTGATGCCCTTCCTGGTGAATCAGTTATGGAGAGTAATTACTGTCAGTCAATGGGGCTCCATGCAGGAAATTTAATAACAGCACGGTACAATTACAAATTTCCCTCAGGACAATGTAGAAACACTATTTAAATGCAAACATGTTTTAGTCAACAAACAATAACCACACAGGTTAAAAAAATACTATTTATATTGCATTTTTTGCAATTTATTTAACATGCATTTTGGAACAAATTGACATAAATGTATACATGTACTGTGGGCTGGAGGCCTTTATTACTGAAATAAAGATTATTATTATTATTATAAAAAAATACTTTCCACTTCCCAGAATCTAACCATAAACGAACAAAACAAGGTAACTTAAATCATCAAAAGTATTATAAATCAAACTTGTTCTTGCATCATCAACAAAATTCTATGAAACGATGTATTTTGTTTGTGTAGTAAATATGCTTGCTATAACAACTGCCAGAAGTAGGTTTTGATAGACAGATGGGGCTGTCAGGTGATGATATACTGCTGTCATTACTGGTCCACTGCCATCCTGCTACAGTCATTACAACAGTACTACCATCCTTTTGACCCCTGTTATTATGGTGACCTCTGATATTCCGGAGCACAAATAGCCTGGCAGTAGAGTTCTGACACCTCATCAGGTGTGTCTATATATTGTGAGTAATTAGGTGATAATACCCAGACAATGGGGAAGGAAAGCAGAAAAACACCTCCGCTGTAATCAGTACTACTACAGTACAGCAAACCTAGGAAACCTTCAATCATACAAGGTCGCGAGGATGTTTACACCACACCAGGAGGTCATAACTCATCCACCTCTCAACACACATCTGAACTATTCCAATTCAAAGGTTGGAATAGTCCATTATGAAATTTTAGGGTGAATGAGTTTACAAATAAGTTCTCCTTATGTTTTCAACACATGTAACTAGAAATTAAAACATCATCAAATCCAGGATAATATCAACCAATCAAAATATATATAGTATTCAGAACAATTTTTTGTACAAAGGGACATAACTCTGCAAAAGAATATTTGATTAATGCCTTTTTACAAAGGGATTTATCCGGCTTTATTGCTGTTGTTTTCAACTGAATACTTAGCCATAAGATATCTATAATAAGATTGAAGGGGTTAAATTTGTCACAACACTTAAAGTGTACCGCCTTCCCCCAAGAGATACTGAAACCCCTTAGAGACATGCTGAAAACTCCTGGGGGAGATGCTGAAAGACTCTGGTAGAATTACTGAAAACCTCTTGGAGAGAAACTGAAAATTGTGAGGCCATTTTCAATTATTGTGATTGTATCATTTCTATTGCTATAGGTCCACAATCAGTAACTTATATACAAGTGAAATAGCCTACAGGGTACTCTATTTTGTACTGTTAAGTAACATACAGGGTTCTCTATATTTGTGATGTAAATTAACCTACAGTGTTCTCTATTTTGTGCTTTTAGGTAACCTACAGGGTACTCTATTTTGTGCTGTTATCCACAGTTTAGGAGGAGTTTAATGTCTGGAAAAATGTTTAATCGGAAAACCTGTTTATAGTGACTGGTTACCATAGCAACTACAATATTAAGAAAAGAACGTTGCATGCACATCTCTACACATTTATATCCTTTATATCTGTGTTAAGTTTCATTGAAATTGTCCAAGTGGTTTAAGAGGAGTTGTCTGGACAAAATTTTTCTATGGACAGACAGACGGACGGAAAGGCTGATTCCAGTATACCCCCTAACTTTGTTGTTAATGCTGAGGGGAGTAGAAATGCAAAGGCATTATCAACATATACATTAAAGTACACTGTGACAGGAGAAATATCTAACAAACGAGATATTCCACTATACTAAACTTAATGTACTTACAATATGGATGAGACACATTTTCGAAGAAATCAAAAGGAGACAACAAATTGAATTGTAGAATATTTAAAGCCAACCACAACAGAATTTGATACAAAATTCTAGACAATCTAGGAATTCATCAGAAGCAATTTAGAAGGATGACAATTTCTTCTGTGCTTCAATTTAAATTTCCAATGAAATGACAGCTGGATCAATGAGACTTGATACAATGGTGTGAGACAGAGTGCATTTCCACGCTCAAACACTTGTGCATCACAGATTGATTAAGAGGTTTTACAACACAATTTGATGCTGTTTGGAAGTTAATTTACGATATGTGATTGTTGATGAAGCAGCCAAATGAAACAAATGAAATTTGGTTGATAGCAGATGCTGAGGATTCCAAAGCCATCAAATTTTATCTTTAGCAAGGTTCAGATTTTTTATTGCATTTCAATAACAGAAGAAAACAATCAAAGCAAAGAACCCTTTCATTAATTTGTATTTTTATATAAAATCTGGTAACCTACCATATGCGTGGGAGCCATCTTGAATTTCTGTATCTCTGTCAGATGGAGTGTCAGAGAGATCTTCCACTGATCTGGCAGGGGAGTCAAGGTCAATGGTATTATCACTTCCAATGTCGTTATTACCGAGTGCTTCCATAACAACTTGGAGATCTTTGGATTTCATAATGATAGCTCTCAGCTTACTGTCCGTTTGGTCCTCTAAAGTTCCCATCTTATCTGTGAACATTCAAAAATAGATGTTAAAAACACATTTTCATTGTGTAAAAACAATTTTTTTTCAAAGTCGTGGTTCTAGCTGCAGGATTATGAATGAAACCTCCTCCACCTCAACTTGACATGTGCAGCTATACATTAATGGGTAAAGGGCATTACCTTGACCTTAGTGTAACCTTGACCGTTGTCAGCATAACCTTGACTTTCATCCTTACTATTCATTTGTGAAAAAAAAACTTGTCTAAAACTGCTTTTTGTACAAAACTGATATCTGACAAAGAAGAGAATTTCCATCTTAAATTAAGGGAGATGTTTTATTCTATTACAGTAACTAGTATCCTCAATCTCTCAACTCCTGGCATTTGAGCAAAAAACAACAAAGGGCCATAACTCTATATATTGCGATTTCACTCAGCTTTTTGAAGAAAGAAATGTATACACAGTTTTGCAAATGATTTCATATCTTATACCTACTTGACTTGACCTAATGTAACACAAATGGCTTATTCAACCCAGTGTCATCATGTAGAAATGTGTAACAGTGTAGAAATGTGTGACTAATGAAGAAATGTGTAACAATGTAGAAATGTGTAACAATGTAGAAATGTGTTATAATGTAGAAATGTGTTACAATGTAGAAATGTGTTACAATGTAGAAATGTGTAACAAAGTAGAAATGTGTTACAATGTAGAAATGTGTTACAATGTAGAAATGTGTTACAATGTAGAAACGTGTTACAATGTAGAAATGTGTTACAATGTAGAAATGTGTTACAATGTAGAAATGTGTTACAATGTAGAAATGTGTTACAATGTAGAAATGTGTTACAATGTAGAAATGTGTAACAATGTAGAAATGTGTTACAATGTAGAAATGTGTTACAATGTAGAAATGTGTAACAATGTAAAAATGTGTTACAATGTAGAAATGTGCGAATAATGTAGAAATGTGTAACAATGTAGAAATGTGTTACAATGTAGAAATATGTAACAATGTAGAAATGTGTGAATAATGTAGAAATGTGTTACTATGTAGAATTGTAGAAATGTGTTACAATGAAGAAATGTGTTACAATGTAGAAATATGTAACAATGTAGAAATGTGTTACAATGTAGAAATATGTAACAATGTAGAAATGTGTAACAATGTAGAAATGTGCGAATAATGTAGAAATGTGTTACAATGTAGAAATATGTAACAATGAAGAAATGTGTTACAATGAAGAAATGTGTTACAATGTAGAAATGTGTAACAATGTAGAAATGTGTAACAATGTAGAAATGTGTTACAATGTAGAAATATGTTACTATGTAGAAATGTGTAACAATGTAAAAACGTGCTACAAAGTAGAAATGTGTTACAATGTAGAAAATATGTTACTACGCAGAAAAAGCTATGGTTCTGATTTATTTTCTAGAGCATATAAAATTTCTAAAACCATTAATTCAATAAAGGATGGCCCAAGGGAAGGGCTGCTGTTTATTTCCCAGCTACCTTTGATGTGCTAAAGAGAAGTTTGGACCTATGTAGATTCCGCTGAGACAATTCATAAAACACCAGCCAAACGTACAGAATCTGTGTGGAGATATAAAACAGAACTAGGGAGCCACAGCATCTGTGTGGAGGTATAACACCAAACTAGGGAGCCGTGATTGGTGACTGAGGCAGTTTGTGTACATCAACACAGGCTCAGCCACCTTTAATATGGTTGGTAAGGAGCAGGATACACGGACAGCTCACCACAAACAAAATCAATGATTTCAAACACCACTAAATAATTCAGTAACTTGGGGTAAAAATAAAATGTCCTCCTCTGCTGATACACCAACACTGTGATCCCCACAGTTCTCACTAAGCTCCATAAACTGTGGGGAGCTAGTACGGTAAAGTTTATAGACGCCAGAAAATGACGGACTTTACAGTTCAACCAATGATGAGTCTATTTCTGATCAATTCCAGCAGAACGTTTTTATATACTCTTCATGCGGCCATAAGTTTTGCTTTTCATAATTCCCTTGTGCCATAAGACACATACACAAATGCCTCTCACATAGGGGTGAACTGTCTGCTACAAACAGGTATTTTATATCACATAACGGTCACTCACACAACTTAAAGAGTGTCCAGACTGAAAAGCTGTTTTCTAGTAAGCCTTACCTACACATTGCAGCCTACCACAAGGAAATCATTTACTTTATTTGTGATAAGAAGTTTGCTTTGTAGATGTGTCTTTGGACACAGTAAATCCTATCTAATTGTCCATTGTGGATGTGTCTTTGGACACAGTAAATCCTATCTAATTGTCCATTGTGGATGTGTCTTTGGACACAGTAAATCCTATCTAATTGTCCATTGTGGATGTGTCTTTGGACACAGTAAAACGTATCAAGAGTCCACTGTGGATGTGTCTTTGGACACAGTAAAACATATCAAGTGTCAATTGTGGATGTGTCTTTGGACACAGTAAAACATATCAAGTGTCCACTGTGGATGTGTCTTTGGACACAGTAAAACATATCAAGAGTCTATTGTGGATGTGTCTTTGGACACAGTAAATCCTATCTAATTGTCCATTGTGGATGTGTCTTTGGACACAGTAAATCCTATCTAATTGTCCATTGTGGATGTGTCTTTGGACACAGTAAAACATATCAAGTGTCCACTGTGGATGTGTCTTTGGACACAGTAAAACATATCAAGAGTCCATTGTGGATGTGTCTTTGGACACAGTAAAACCTATCAAATTGTCAATTGTGGATGTGTCTTCAGACACAGTAAAACCTATCAAATTGTCAATTGTGGCTGTGTCTTCAGACACAGTAAAACCTATCAAATTGTCAATTGTGGATGTGTCTTTAGACACAGTAAAACCTAAATCATGTCCATTGTGGATGTGTCTTTGGACACAGTAAAACATATCAAGTGTCCATTGTGGATGTGTCTTTGGACACAGTAAAACATATCAAGTGTCCATTGTGGATGTGTCTTTGGACAAAGTAAATCCTATCTAATTGTCCATTGTGGATGTGTCTTTGGACACAGTAAAACATATCAAGTGTCCACTGTGGATGTGTCTTTGGACACAGTAAAACATATCAAGAGTCCATTGTGGATGTGTCTTTGGACACAGTAAAACATATCAAGTGTCCATTGTGGATGTGTCTTTGGACAAAGTAAATCCTATCTAATTGTCCATTGTGGATGTGTCTTTGGACACAGTAAATCCTATCTAATTGTCCATTGTGGATGTGTCTTTGGACACAGTAAAACATATCAAGTGTCCACTGATGATGTGTCTTTGGACACAGTAAAACATATCAAGTGTCCATTGTGGATGTGTCTTTGGACACAGTAAAACATATCAAGTGTCCATTGTGGATGTGTCTTTGGACAAAGTAAATCCTATCTAATTGTCCATTGTGGATGTGTCTTTGGACACAGTAAAACCTATCAAATTGTCAATTGTGGATGTGTCTTCAGACACAGTAAAACCTATCAAATTGTCAATTGTGGCTGTGTCTTCAGACACAGTAAAACCTATCAAATTGTCAATTGTGGATGTGTCTTTAGACACAGTAAAACCTAAATAATGTCCATTGTGGATGTGTCTTTGGACACAGTAAAACATATCAAGTGTCCATTGTGGATGTGTCTTTGGACACAGTAAAACATATCAAGTGTCCATTGTGGATGTGTCTTTGGACACAGTTAAACATATCAAGTGTCCATTGTGGATGTGTCTTTGGACACAGTAAAAATCAAGTGTCCACTGTGGAAGTGTCTTTGGACAAAGTAAAACATATCAAGTGCCCATTGTGGAAGTGTCTTTGGACAAAGTAAAACCTATCTAGTTTTCTATCAGATTGCAAGTGTTCTTGATATGCAGTAAAACCAGCTACCAGTCACCATAGTCAGAGAAACAGGAAATATATACAGTAGAGATTTATGTATACAGAAACCCTGTCTATAATAAACAATTCCTTAGCACTGAAAGTGTTCAGGACTGGTAAAATATGTTGTACTGATATACTTGGTATCCAATCTACATACCAGGTAGGTAGGATGTCCTGTCAATGTACTTGAAATATTAATGTCAGTTTGTATAAAATCAAACACATATTCAAACTTCAAACAGGGATGTGATGAAAAGTACTGCATGTCCTACTTTCCATTAATTAAGATCTGGTGTTCCACTTCACCAGGGGCACAGTAATGAGCACTGTCTTCATGACAGATTAATGACTTCAAAATGTAATACACCAAAATTTATCAAGTACTTAAATATTAAAAACTTGTAATGGCATCCAATCATGCTGAGAGATTTAAACAGTGTTTGAGTTTCTATATCATGTCTACATTTTCTGTGTATCTGACCTAGTACCCCACTGTACAACGCTGTTACTACACCTCACTGTACCACACTGTTACTACACCCCACTGTATCACACTGTTACTACACCCCTCTGTACCACACTGTTACTACACCCCACTGTACCACACTGTTACTACACCCCACTGTACCACACTGTTACTACACCCCACTGTACCACACTGTTACTACACCCCACTGTACCACACTGTTACTACACCCCACTGTACCACACTGTTGCTACACCCCACTGTACCACTGTTACTACACCCCACTGTACCACACTGTTACTACATCCCACTGTACCACACTGCTACTACACCCCACTGTACCACACTGTTACTACACCTTACTGTACCACACTGTTACTATACCTCACTGTACTACACTGTTACTATACCCTACTGTACCACACTGTTACTATACCCTACTGTACCACACTGTTACTACACCTTACTGTACCACACTGTTACTATACCCCACTGTACCACACTGTTACTACACCTCACTGTACCACACCGTTACTACATCCCACTGTACCACACTGTTACTACACCTTACTGTACCACACTGTTACTACACCTTACTGTACCACGCTGTTGCTACATCCCACTGTACCACACTGTTACTACACCCCACTGTACCACACTGTTACTACATCCCACTGTACCACTGTTACTACACCCCACTGTACCACACTGTTACTACACCCCTCTGTACCACTGTTACTACACCCCACTGTACCACACTGTTACTACACCCCACTGTACCACTGTTGCTACATCCCACTGTACCACTGTTACTACACCCCACTGTACCACACTGCTACTACACCCCACTGTACCACACTGTTTCTACACCTTACTGTACCACACTGTTACTACACCCCATTGTAACACACTGTTACTACACCTCACTGTACCACACTGTTACTACACCTTACTGTACCACACTGTTACTACACCTTACTGTACCACACTATTACTACACCCCACTGTACCACACTGTTACTACACCCCACAGTACCACACTGTTACTACACCTCACTGTACCACACTATTACTACACCCCACTGTACCACACTGTTACTACACCCCACTGTACCACACTGTTACTACACCTCACTGTACCACACTGTTACTACACCTCACTGTACCACACTGTTACTACACCTCACTGTACCACACTGTTACTACACCCCACTGTACCACACTGTTACTACACCTCACTGTACCACACTGTTACTACACCCCACTGTACCACACTGTTACTACACCCCACTGTACCACACTGTTACTACACCTCACTGTACCACACTGTTACTACACCCCCACTGTACCAAACTGTTACTACACCCCACTGTATCACATCATTACTACACCACACTGTACCACACTGTTACTACACCTCACTGTACCACACTGTTACTACACGCCACTGTACCACACTGCTACTACACCTTACTGTACCACACTGTTAGTACACCGCACTATACCACACTGTTACTACACCTCACTGTACCACACTGTTACTACATCCCACTGTACCACACTGTTACAACACCCCACTGTACCACACTGTTACTACACCCACTGTACCACACTGTTACTACACCACACTGTACCACACTGTTACTACACCTCACTGTACCACACTGTTACTACACCCCACTGTACCCCACTGTTACTACACCCCACTGTACCACACTGTTACTACACCCCACTGTACCACACTGTTACTACATCGCACTGTACCACACTGTTACTACATCCCACTGTACCACACTGTTACTACACCCCATTGTACCACACTGTTACTACACCACACTGTTACCACACTGTTACCACACTGTTACTACACCCCACTGTACCACACTGTTACTACACCCCACTGTACCACACTGTTACTACACCACACTGTTACCACACTGTTACTACACCCCACTGTACCACACTGTTACTACATCCCACTGTACCACACTGTTACTACACCCCACTGTACCACACTGTTACTACACCCCACTGTACCCCACTGTTACTACACCCCACTGTACCACACTGTTACTACACCTCACTGTACCACACTGTTACTACACCTCACTGTACCACACTGTTACTACACCCCATTGTACCACACTGTTACTACACCACACTGTTACTACACCTCACTGTACCACACTGTTACTACACCCCACTGTACCACACTGTTACTACACCTCACTGTACCACACTGTTACTACACCCCACTGTACCACACTGTTACTACACCTCACTGTACCAAACTGTTACTACACCCCATTGTATCACATCATTACTACACCCCACTGTTACTACACCCCACTGTATCACACTGTTACTACACCCCACTGTTCCACACTGTTACTACACCCCACTGTACCACACTGTTACTACACCCCACTGTTACTACACCTCACTGTTACTACACCCCACTATTACTACACCTCACTGTTACTACACCTCACTGTTACTACACCTCACTGTAACTACACCTCACTGTTACTACACCCCACTGTTACTACACCTCACTGTTACTACACCCCACTGTTACTACACCCCACTGTTACTACACCCCACTGTTACTACACCTCACTGTTACTACACCTCACTGTTACTACACCTCACTGTTACTACACCTCACTGTTACTACACCCCACTGTTACTACACCTCACTGTTACTACACCTCACTGTTACTACACCCCACTGTTACTACACCTCACTGTTACTACACCTCACTGTTACTACACCTCACTGTTACTACACCTCACTGTTACTACACCCCACTGTACCACACTGTTACTACACCTTACTGTACCACACTGTTACCACACTGTTACTACACCCCACTGTACCACACTGTTACTACACCCCACTGTACCACACTGTTACTACACCACACTGTTACCACACTGTTACTACACCCCACTGTACCACACTGTTACTACATCCCACTGTACCACACTGTTACTACACCCCACTGTACCACACTGTTACTACACCCCACTGTACCCCACTGTTACTACACCCCACTGTACCACACTGTTACTACACCTCACTGTACCACACTGTTACTACACCCCACTGTACCACACTGTTACTACACCCCACTGTACCACACTGTTACTACACCTCACTGTTACTACACCTCACTGTTACTACACCCCACTGTACCACACTGTTACTACACCCCACTGTACCACACTGTTACTACACCCCACTGTTACTACACCTCACTGTTACTACACCTCACTGTTACTACACCTCACTGTACCACACTGTTACTACACCCACTGTACCACACTGTTACTACACCTCACTGTTACTAAACCTCACTGTTACTACACCCCACTGTACCACACTGTTACTACACCCCACTGTTACTACACCTCACTGTTACTACACCCCACTGTACCACACTGTTACTACACCCCACTGTTACTACACCCCACTGTACCACACTGTTACTACACCTCACTGTTACTACACCTCACTGTTACTACACCCCACTGTACCACACTGCTACTACACCTTACTGTACCACACTGTTAGTACACCGCACTATACCACACTGTTACTACACCTTACTGTACCACACTGTTACTACACCTCACTGTACCACACTGTTACTACACCTCACTGTACCACTGTTACTACACCCCACTGTACCAAACTGTTACTAAACCCCACTGTAACACACTGTTACTACACCTTACTGTACCACACTGTTACTACACCCCACTGTACCAAACTGTTACTAAACCCCACTGTACCACACTGTTACTACACCTCACTGTACCACACTGTTACTACACCCCACTGTACCACACTGTTACTACACCTCACTGTACCACACTGTTACTACACCTCACTGTACCACACTGTTACTACACTGTTACTACACCTCACTGTACCACACTGTTACTACACCCCACTGTACCACACTGTTACTACAGCCCACTGTACAACACTGCTACTACACCCCACTGTACAACAATGTTACCACACTGTTACTACACCCCACTGTACCACACTGTTACTACAGCCCACTGTACCACACTGTTACTACACCCCACTGTACCACACTGTTACTACACCTCACTGTACCACTATATTACTACACCCCACTGTCCCAGTGTCCCGACACTATTATCGCTTGTCTGTGTGAGGTGTTATATACCTGTGTCCATGTCATCCGGTCCTGGCCAAGCTGTCTCTGACTGACGTACAAAGGACGGACTACCTGTTTTATCAAAGGTCTCCACCAATTTCTGTAGGATCTGAGCTTCTTCAACTGCAAATATAGCAATCGTATAACAGTGGATTCCACTTAATATCACTTTTGTTAATATCACATTCCTTTTTATATCATGTTTTCCAAGCATCATTTTCCCCTCTATTTTATTTGGTTAATATCATGTATTTTGAGGTGAACTCCTCTTAATATCATGTGTTTTCAACCAACCACACGAATATATGCAGAAATGATGTCATTTCCATTGATTTCAGATAGAACAAGTACAAAATATTGCATAGAATATAAAAAATAACCCAAAAATGATTTTTAATTGAAATAATATTATCTATGTATTGAAACATCTTCATATGTACATTGAATAGCTTTCTTTTAATTATGGAGATTGGAAATGCACTAGATTTAGTGGGAAAACATATTTCTCTTAATGTCACATTCCTGTTAACAACATGTTTTTGTCTGACAAATGCAACATGATATATAGAGGAATGCACTGTATTACTAAAATGATATTTACAGCATTTCAATGAGAACATAAATTTGACCTATTATGTTACTGTTTCAATCTGTATTTTATTCCATAACTTTGTGTACATGTTGACCTAAATTAAGTGGGGATAAATTAAGGTTTTGTATTACCTCAAACTATCAGATTCTGTTACAGTCAATTACCTGTCGTGATTGTATTTTTGATCATTTGAAATGTATGTCTTATCAAACTGGTTTGTTTAGAATTTTTCAAAATTTTTCCTTCAATCATTCCATCTATGCAGAAAAAGAATCTCAGAGAGATCATATCAATGAATATTTCTAAACTAACTGTTATTTACTCCTCCTCCCCACTAATTTATACAGATATTTCACTAATATTTAGCATCATTTATCAATTATTTATTTTACATATTTCTTGATCAAACAAGAGTAATCGCCTAAAATAAATGTTGCAGTGTACATAGATAGGAAGACTAGGCAAAATAGGCACTGTAACACACTGAAACCTTATGATTACTGGGTGTCAGTCCAAACCAAGTGGAGTTACTTCCCTTTATATGCCAGAAAACTTGCTCTGGAGATTGTCATTAACTTATGCGTTTTCTTTTCAATCTGAAAAATCATTATTCTGAGTTTTTACTTAACGACGTTATTTGAAATTCCAAAAACTTTTAGAAGACTTTATTAAAAAGCATATTTAAATGCCTTAAAAATCTGCCTGGAGTGAGCTTGCGACAAGCTAGCACAAATCTCCACTAGTAGCCTTAGATGACAGAACAATCTCAGATGATGTATTCGTAGTGCAAGAAGGTCGTTTTATCTTACATAACTACATATTAGGTAGGAAAATGAGGGAGGTGGTGATCATAGCTTACACAGCCAAGTGGGCACAGATTGGGAGGAAATTACCAATGTGTATCATCGCAGGCCTTTCATGGCGGGATATTGATCCGGCAATGACACTAGAAATCCCGCTTGGTGCCGTGTTTGTCACATAAATTTTTCAAAACAAACAAAAACTAAGGCGATGAATAAAGCAGTCGCGAAAGGTTTCTCATCCCGTTTTTTCCGTGTCACAGATTGGCGGAGATTTATGTAAGATGAAGTAAGGTGATCGTAACACTAAATGGTGTCAATAATTACAGTGTTACAACATCTTCCCAAACAAACCGATTTTGTTTCCCGTAAACATCTTCCGCACTGATTTATAGGAGAAGCAATTTTTATAAGATGTTGATGGTAGATTACGCTAAGATGCGGAGATCCAGTTATAAACAGCAGTAAGAGAACAGGAAGTTTACACAGACGTACATATTATAGTACGACTGGTAGATTAGTAAAGTCTTCCTAAATATTAACATGGTTTCTTTCTGATAGACAATTTATAATAACCCAGTGAAACAACTAGAACAACATATAGAATACCTATAGGATCTTACCGTACATGACTTTCTATTTCATATGGAATCCATGTAAAGTGATGTTGATGAAACTGGGGACTGTTTTACTTTAGTTTTATTTGTAATTTACCGAAGGCCTATGAAGTTTATCTGTGGTCTATTAGAAGGCCTGTTTTATTTATCTATATGGTCTGTTAGAAGGTCTGTTTAGTTTTATCTGTAATTTACATAAGGCCTATGAAGTTTATCTGTGGTCTATTAGAAGGCCTGTTTTATTTATCTATATGGTCTGTTAGAAGGTCTGTTTAGTTTTATCTGTAATTTACATAAGGCCTATGAAGTTTATCTGTGGTCTGTTAGAAGGCCTATTATATTTATCTTATAGGTCTGTTAGAAGGCCTGTTTAGTTTTATCTGTAATTTACATAAGGCCTATGAAATCTATCTGTGGTTTATTAGAAGGCCTATTTTATTTATCTTTAGGTCTGTTAGAAGGCCTATTTAGCTTTATCTGATTTTCACAGAATTTGGCCTGTTGTGTTAATCTGTGGTCTAAAAGAAGGCCTGGTCCAAGTTTCATCAATGTTCCTAATTTAAGAAAATTGCTTAGTATATCAACCTAAAATTCTCAATAGGAAAGCATAACATAATTAAAGGAGAAAATCTTAAGTTAAGAAAATTCATTAACTTCTGTTATGTTTTCCTATGGAGAATATAAAATTAAGGGATTTCCTTAAGTTAAGGGTCGTTGATGAAATCGGGGGCTGATTAGTTAACCTGTAAATGAAATTTGTGTGGCGTAACAGATGTCCTTGTTCAGTATGTGGTGTGTTTGACAGGACCACCCATATAAAACTTACCTATAGATCTCTGCAGGTATGTGCTCAAGGAAACCTCTCGGTTGTCATAGTAACTGACGATGCCTTCATCAGTCTGTATTGGTTTGTTCTCTACTTTAACAAAGTGAGAATTATATCTGAAATAGAGGAATCGAAAGTCACACTGAGGATAACCAACAAATACCACAACAATTAATTTACACTTACTATCATATACAAATATCATAGCTACCAAGTCACCCTTAGTATCATATACAAATATTGTAACTATCAACTTACCCTTAGTTCCATATACAAATATTGTAACTATCAAGTTACCTTAGTATCATATACAAATATCGTATCTATCAAGTCACCCTTAGTATCATATACAAATATCATAACTATCAACTTACCCTTAGTTCCATATACAAATATTGTAACTATCAAGTTACCTTAGTACCATATACAAATATTGTATCTATCAAGTCACCCTAAGTATCATATACAAATATCATAATTATCAACTTACCCTTAGTTTCATATATAAATATTGTAACAATCAAGTCACTTTAGTATCATACAAATACTGTAATTTTCAAGTTACCCTGAATATTTTGAAAAAATATTTAAACCATCAAAATATACCCCGAGAATGTTGAAGAAGTATTCTAAATATCAAAAGATACCTTGAGTATTTTGAACAAATATCCTAACTTTAAAAAGAATATCATGAAGTTAATTACCATCAACTGTCACTGTAAGTCAGCTACTTATAGCAATGTAAGGTAGCCAGAGGTGTTACACTCAAAACATCGTAAAAATCCGCGTATTATCTTAACACGCCAAAACAATTGAATGCCACTTGGAGTACGATTATAAAAAGTCACCCTACCTATAACACATTAAGGAATAATATACACAAGAACTGTAAAAATTAAAATCTACTCAGATAATCAACTACAAAACTACACCTGGCCCAGAGGTATCACTCTGGTCCCCTCCTAAATGAATGTAGCCAGGATTGTTATGTAAGGTATAGACAGTATGACCTGGTGTGCATAGATGTCCCCCTCACAATATACCACAACAAGCATGCCGCACACTTCCTGTATCTCTCCTGTTTATGTTACACAAACTATTGATATCAAGTGTGATGTATCATCATTTTATATAGAAATCCTTATAGGATGTAAACCTGATACACATTGACTTTATACAAAGTATTATCATCAACGAAAAACGCAATTACCTCAGACAGCAAAGAAATATATTTGTTTTTTAATATTGCTTAAATATTCTCCATTTAGATCTCAATAAAATATTATGAATTGTATACTTTAGAAGCTCGGGGAATCATCTGACATTTAGCATGCTTATATGGAGAAGTTTCATTTTCACAAATGATGAAATGCCACTAACAATAAGTGCATTTATCATCCAATCAAAAAGTACCTCAAAGTTTAAACGACTATGACATAGATTATTGACATCCTGAATGATTGGCTCATGTTTGAACTTGACTGATGCACACCCTTCGTAAAAGTGGATTACTGTAAACATACTTATAATTTGTGCACTAAAATTTTAGCGCATTACCGAATTTAAACAGATTGGCGCAATGATGAATTGGCACAAGAACATTACTAACCAATCAAGTAATGTACAGAAATATTAATTAGCGCAATCATAGTTTAGCTGAAAGTTTTCAGCGCAAAAAGCACTAAAATAATGTATGATCACCGCTAAAGTATGTACCTTCACAGTAATATATTCAATTTTGTAAAGTAGAAATGAAACAGACCATACATCATATTTCATATGTATAAGTGTATAAGAATCTATGTCCAAACTTACTCTGTCAATATTTCACTGAGATTGGTGAAACCCTGTTCTGCAGCAACGTCCCTGGGAAGGTTTCCATGACGATTAGATATAGACAGACATTGTTCACTTCCAGGTTTGTTGAGGAGAAGGAGCGTCACTTTGTATAACCCTAATCGTGCTGTGAAATGCAGCAATGTTTCCCTCGCCTGATTGTCTGGATTCTCTGAAGCACAGAATATTAAAATTTATTGTGAAATTTCAAATATCAATTTTCATTGGTTGTTGTTTATTGTTTTATTTTTATATAACAAGAGGCCAATTGGGCCTGCATTGCTCACCTGGTAAGAATATCTCACACGTGTAGCCTTCTCTAAAGTGATCAAAAATCTTAAAACTGTAAGCCATTCAAAAGAATATTTTAAGATTTAAACAAATTTGACCCCTAGCTGTGACTTTGATAGTAAGACAAGGTAATTTTCATTAGCAAAATGTGTATAGCTCCTTCCAAGGAAGCTACCAGCGACATAATAATGCTTAGCTTCTAGGCCTGTTGGTTAATAGGAAGAAGTTAGTAGAGGGTTTTAACAGATTTGACCCCTGTGACCTTAAAAATGGGTCAAGGTCATTTATTCCCCAAACTTTGTCGGCTTCATCCAAGGAACCTTTTAGTCAAATATCAAGGTTTTAGACATACTGGTTTATCAGAAGAAATTGTCAGAAGATTTTAACAGATTTGACCCATGTGGCCTTGAGTATAAGTCAAGGTCATATTTTTTCACTAACTTTGCCAGGCTTCATGCAAGGAACCTTTCAGCTTAATATCAAGGTTCTAGGCCCTTTGGTTTATCAGAAGAAGTCGTTAGAAGGTTTTAACAAAGGAGTATTTGACCCCTGTGACCTTGAATATAGATTTTTTCACAAACTTTGTCTGCTTCATCCAAGGAACCTTTCAGCCAAATATCATGGTTCTAGACATACTGGTTCATCAGAAGAAGTTATTTGAATGTAGTAACAGATTTGCTCCCTGTGACCTGGAATATAAGTCAAGGTCATATTTTTTCGTTATCTTTGCCAGGCTTCATTCAAGGAACCTTTCAGCTAAATATCAAGGCCTTTTGGTTTATCAGAGAAAGTCGTCGGAAGGTTTTAACAGCTTTGACCCCTGTGACCTTGAATATAGGTCAAGGTCATTTTTTGCTTCGCAAACTTTGTTCAGCTCCTTCCAAGAAAGCTACAAGCCAAATTTCATGTCAGTAGGCCTTTCGGTATTTCAGAAGAAGTCATTTAAAGGAAAAGTTGACGGATGGACGACGGACAGACAGACGACGGACGGTGCACCTTCTCATAAGCTCAAGTGGCCCTTTGGGACAAGTGAGCTAAAAATAAATGAACATACATATTGATTAATACAACAAATTTATTATGTAATTATTTCTGCTCCTATATAAATATTTGAATCCATTACTACAGAAGAATTCAGACAATACACTAGGAGAAAGGTCACTGTATGTGAGAGGAACTATCGGACACATGAGATATGGCCTAACTGACCAACCTGAAAGTTCATCCAGTGTCAGAAATCAATGTCTCTTACGACTTACTCCAATCTGTTTACTTAGAAACAATTTAAGAAAATCAAAAACATATTAGCTATCAGACCAACAATAAAATATAACAATATAATAGGGCGGCGATAACTTCTGTGCTATATTAAGCCCTAAATGGCGATCCTCCTACGGAAGGTAAACATTCGGGCTTCTTATGACCACATAGCCCTACTTGTGAAGGTTTATATCGTCACTGCAATACATGTTGACACGGTGAACCAGACATACAGCCTAATTCTTTTCATATTAGCGTCATCTTTACAGACCAGTTATCATGATACTTATGTTTCTTTAAGTCGTACCAGGGACAGGAAACAGTAGTTTGTGGTTTAAAGGGTATCGGCCTCAGACATAGGTAATGTACAGCATGGAACTCGATAAACGAGGAAAAATTAGTGATCAAACATGATAACCTTTACCTAATGACAGGTGATTCCATCCCATAATTGACAGCCAGAAAACTACGACCTATATAATAATTATTAGATACACAAGCTAGCGACTGAGATTTGTGTGTTGTATACATTAAGTGATCACTGACCCTCAACATACATATAGCTAAGTTGTTTGTGAGTTAAAAAAATAAGTGTATTGACTTCATATGAAATATATCTTAAACAACATTGTGTTAATTAGTACAAGTGCTTGTCAACTGAACCTACAAATGTTAACATAATGTGTTACAGTTTACCATATTCTTCTCCTGCAGTTTTTTAATTGCAACTTTTGTTCATTTCTGTATCTAATTCAATTTAACAGAATCCATTGATATAATAATTGATTTTATAATACAATAGTGAATTATCACTAGTATTAACTTACACGACTATAGGCCTTTCCCAAAAGTGTTGTTATTCCCCTTGATAGGCCACAATGGTGGATACAAGATGGACTTAGGGAAATGTTTTGGTGATGATATGGCGCAATGTGACAATAGGATGACGTAATTCCCGTTATGACATCGTGATTACATGGCGCAAATTTGTTTCATAAACACTTCCCAATGTAGCCATGATAGGGGAAACAAGGGAGATAACTACACATTTGAGATATATACGGTTTCTGAGATATAGTCAACTGCATAGCATACTATTTCACAGCTTATGATGGAATATTTTTATTTTTAAAGAAATTAACTTTTTCACAAAATTTACAGTATTTTAAGGAGTGTCATTTACAAATATTTTAGATAAATCTCTTATATCATTATATCATAAAAAATGTTGAAATGAAATCAATTTTCCACATACATGGGACAAATCCATTTGTTATTCAAGTTTAATGATCAATCACATCAGGAATGTAAATGATAATAAAGACTTCTATAATTAAAACATATATTTGTCCATGTGACATTTCACGTGAATGACTTTAACTACCACCAGATGATAAAAATGTATCACAGTTCCCTTTTCTGGTGACATCCCAATCTCGTCTCACAGGAAGATGCCTCAGATTGCTGACTCCATACCTGACAACTCCAGGATACATACAGGATTCCCAGCCCAGACTTAATTCCATATTTTACATGCATTGCCTATAGCTTCCTGACATTAGTTTGACTAGAAATACAATTTCATGTTCAGAATATTTTATAATATAACATAGATGTACGACATGAATTTATGATGCTACACAAAAATTTGATGGACTTCATTACGGGGGTTAGTCCAAAGAAATTACTTGGTGAGAGCAGTGACTAGGACATTTTGAAATCAACTATTGTAAGTGGAATTGATGAAGAATGTTTAATGACAGCTGAGTAGGATAGCCAGTTGGGATTTTGACAACAGGGTAGGATAGAAAATTTGGATTTTGACAAAAGGGCAGGATAGCTATTAAGGATTTTGACAGCAGGGCAGCATAGCCATTTAGGATTTTCACTGAAGGGTATGATAGCAAATTAGGATTTTCACAGCATAGCAGGATAATCCAGGGCAGGACAGCCATTTAGGATTTTCACAGCAGGGTAGAAAAGCCATTTAGGATTTTGACAGCAAGGCAGCATAGCCATTAAGGATTTTCACAGCAGGGCATAATAGCAAATTAGGATTTTCACAGCAGGATAGGATAACCAATTAGGATTTTCACAGCAGGGTAGGATAAAGTCAGTAAGGTTTTATAAACAGCAGGGCAGGATAGCCATTTAGGATTTTGATAGCAGGGTTGGAATGTCATTTAGGATTTTGACAGCAGGGTAGGAAAGTCATAGAGGATTTTGACAGCAGGACAGAATATACAATTTAATTAGGATTTTAACACAGAGTAAAAATAGATATTAAATTTTTTTTACCAACAACTGTGACTTTGTGATTTATTGTTTTGAATGTTGGAAATCAGAGACATATGATGGAAATATAGTATTTGTTTTGTAAATATATATGGTTATGTGTATAATTAAAGCTATATATAAACTTATCAATGATATATTTTGTTTACAAATAGCGCTGATCTACATGTTGATAAAAGTGGAAACATTTAAGGAGGTATAGCCTGCATTTTTTAATAATTTGGTAAAAAACGAACCCACAGATAGCCCGCATCTTCTGATGTAAAAAAAATCGTAGAGCTTGCCGGCAATACAAAGGAAATTACGATAGTATCTTATAAAAGAAATCTCACCTGTCTTAGAACTATATTGGTAAAATAACACTCTAAATCTGTACATGAATTGATGACCTGAGTGTACAGCCTTTATCGGCTCATTCCCCGAACACCAACTCTGGTAACTTGAAAGAAAGGTGTGTATATAGGAAATCCTTTGAAGTTTAAGTTATAGTCTGTTTCAACTAAGAATGTATGATACTTAGTCAGTATTAAATGAAATTAACAATTTGGAAATATTTTATTGTATTACAGCTTTAAGTAATAAAAAATGATCATTGATTAAATATTATATTTTAGATTCAATAAATGGAAAGTAATAATTACATTACTTGAAAAATAAATCTCCTTATTAAAATCGAATTATTTAAAGAATATTGATAATGAAATAAAGTTTCCATTCAGACATGTATGTCAGTATCTTAACTGAAAACCATTAAATGAAAATGATATATAAAACACACAATAACAGATATTAAACTGATGTCACTCAAATCTGTACAAGTTAAACTTTTATATTCTGTGATATAAATAAGGCATTTGACAGGGTTCGGCATGTACGTATTTGTATAAACTTTACAAAAATGGTATAAAAAGGAAAATTGTTTGAGTGGTTAAGAGCATAATTAATTGATGGATATACCAATCAAGTACTTAATCCATATCTTCAGGAGTTCCTCAAGGATCTGTTCTTTACATGGCCCTTGTATTTCTATTATTTATTGATATAACAGATGATGTAACTTCTTATATTAACTTGTTTGCAGTTGATACATCTCTATATGTTATTGAAGATAGTGATAGTGACCTTAATATACCTGCTGGTCATAATAATTGATGATATTTCGTCAATCTCTGCTTGAGCTAATCAATGAATGGAAAATTATTTTTAATCCAACTAAAACAGTAGCATTAACTTTTACTCTAAGATATAGTTCAAAATAACTGCAACTTTATACAATAGGTTTGAGTTTAGTGAAAGTCGTCTTTGTAATGTCGTATGTAACTTGTACATGTGTTTTGTGTAATTCCTTATGTTGATAAAGCAAATAAAAACTTTTCAAAAGAAAAAAGAAATTACTCATAAGTTTTTCTAATCCTCATTCCCCTCTTATCTTTAATAACCATACTATAACACAGCATGACTACCACAAACATATTGTTTCTATCTGATCTTTTAGGCGAAATTTATTTAGATGTCTTTTCAATGGTGTAGTTGGAATGTCAGATGAAATTAATTCAACTATACTTAATTATGCTACCTCTTACATTTATATATATTGTATATAAAGCACTAACACACTCTAAATGTATAAGTAATTCATATTTTAGTAAGGTAGTTCTAAAAATGTAATATAAATCACAATAAAGGTATGAGAGTGGTTGAGAAAGGGATCTTTAATTGATAAAACATACTGCTATTTAAGTTTTTTACTCCATCTACATCGAAATAAAATATTGAATTGTCAATGTATATATAAAAGGATACTGGTTATCTTTGTTGGGAAAGACTTAAAAAGGCTCAGTCTGCTGTCTTCTAATTTCATTGATACATTTCTATACTTTTTCTTTTTAGTACTTGAAATTAAATACATTGGTGTGTATATGACACTGCTTTACACAAATCTGAAACTTAAATACATATCAATAAATAAATGATAATTTACGCAAACATATATCGGAAAGAAGGTGTAATAAATATTTAAAATGTTGATTTTCTAAATGTGCAGCTGTTTTGTGCAGTACCTATTTATCATTTATTTGTTTGCAAATATCATTAGTTAGTACAGGGACATATACGTCCCTGGTTATTGAGTATCTGATTAGTTACCAGAAGTTGATTTACCTGTACAACATTTCTGCTATAGACCATAACTCACTATCATCACAACTGACCACCTAAATAAACATGTTTTTACAAGCAGAGTTGGTGTTCGGGGAAGTCCCCCCTTTATCATGGATCACATGATGGTCTGTTCAGATAATTTTCAGACGGTTATCATTTCAACTAAATGCAAATTTTATTACATGCTGGTGCTTTAATAAACATATTATTTCAAAAAAGCTATGTTGATGATTTAGATCAATTCAAAACAAAACCTTCAGCTAGATGACTACTCAAGCCTGTACCTATATCATATTATCAAACATAGCTTTTGTTATTAATAAAAGAAGCTGAATATTTCCCGATAAGTCGCAATTAAGAGCCAGGCTATATGTATTGATATATATCCCGTCCCTATCTATGACCATACTGAGCAGTACAATATAGACATGCAGTTTCAGGTCTGTAATCTTTTATAATAAGACGTAAATGTTCAGCGCGACAAGCAAACAAATCAAGTTATAATACAGGAGACATGCTGCCTGGCCAGGAGACAGAAGGTAGAGTATTGGCGTGTCTAGACGAGGAAATATTAGAGAGAATTAGTACGGTATTACTATGTCCTTAGTATACTGACCTAGTGGGGAGGTGGAGCCAAGTAAATGCCACCAGTCTGGTATGTCCAGGAAATTTAATGCCTTCTGGAGCCGCTCATCCAAGGTGTCCAGAATCTCGTTGGATAAATCAAAGTAGTCTGATCGGATAAGTTCAAGGTCCTCTAACGCAGTGACATTATATACACTCTCCACCAGGAACTGGGCCATATAGAATGCACTGTCATAGTAATATCGGAACGGAGAACCACCCAAAATACTGCACTCGTTGCCATGGAAACACAGGATGCTCAACTGAACAGATTCTTCTCGGTGATGTGCTGAAAGAAACGAAGCAGGACCATATTAATCATATCTCACTAGGTACCAGAAACATAGGCCTATATACTTTTATAAGACACATTAATAATGTATATGTCTTTAAAACTGTAAGAATTTATAATTAATGAAGATAAATGTATTTGCGTTTCTTAGAGTGAAAAAAAGGTCAAACTATAGGGTCACATGGGAGGTTTTTAATGAGTAATTTTTAGATTGATGAGCTGTTTCCATTTTGCCAGCAATTAAAGCATCACACAGTGACTTGTAAATTTGAAACTGGAACGTAATTTACATGATACGCATAAAATAAAACAAATAAACAATGAAGGTATCGCAGTACTTGGCTGACCTCTTCAGTGAATTGATTTCAAGAACTCAATTGCAGTGTCATGTACATAATTATGTAGTCAAGTGATGAGGTATGTGTATATATATATATATTTATAACTAATAATAGGTCTATACCATGGTATGAATAAAAGGGTACAATGATTATGTTACTGTATCTAAAATTGTCAGTAGCATATTTTACTAACTTATTGATAATTGACATCACATCGGTGCCTTTACCTCAGTAAGTACACCAGGTAAAGTCACTCACACAACTCCTTTTGTAAATCCTCAGGGCACCTGCTGATGGTGACCCTATACTAGACATTACTTAAGCTTTCCTAGAATGAACACTTCTGATGATGTTGACCCTTCTGATGATGTTGACCCTATATCACATACACAAGCTGAACTTCCCACTCTTTCTCAAACTTTCCAGGAATAAACACGCACTAGTTTTTCAGTTTGACTGAGAATGACCAGTATAATCACACATAACGTGATCACATCATCTACATCTCCATCCTGTTGAACTTTATATATACACACATATCAATCACTTCCTATTCCAGCTCATCATTATATATCCTTGTAATTACTGCATTAAGGTGGCTAGTCCCTGTGACCTCTGTGTAGTATCTCTAAAGAGTTCCAAATAGAGTCACATTTTACATTTTGATTTGCTTGTACATTTATTACAGTAATTTGGGCAGAACACAAATGATATATAAGTATTCAAACATATATCTTAACTGGCCTTCCTCTAGTTTTATAATATCTTTTATCCCTAGCTGTCTTTATACTTGCTCCCCTGTTATAGAGTATAATATCCTTGTTCCCTAACTGATCTTATCAGCTCCCCTGTTAGAGAGTATACTATATGTGACCCCTAGCTGTTTTTACCTGCTCCCCTGTTAGAGAGTATACTATCTGTGACCCCTAGCTGTTTTTACCTGCTCCCCTGTTAGAGAGTATACTATCTGTGACCCCTAGCTTTTCTTACCTGCTCCCCTGTTAGAGAGTATACTATCTGTGACCCCTAGCTGTTTTTACCTGCTCCCCTGTTAGAGAGTATCATATCTTTGATCCCTAGCTTTTCTTACCTGCTCCCCTGTTAGAGAGTATACTATCTATGACCCCTAGCTTTTCTTACCTGCTCCCCTGTTAGAGAGTATAACATCTGTGACCCCTAGCTTTTCTTACCTGCTCCCCTGTTAGAGAGTATACTATTCTTGTTCCCTAGCTGGCCTTTCCTGATCTATTAATTACACCATCACCTAATGTGAATCTCTCTACCTATAGAGCCAGTACATAGGTGTACATCTGTCTACAGTGTAGTGGTGGATCCTGACATTAGGGGATACCTACATATATACATACACACAATCATTTAGTGTACATGGATAGTTACTCATCAACATTACATCTATTAACCTATATATATTCCTATGGAGGGACATGCCCAGAATTGACAACCCAGTAATGTGTATAACTATCCACAGCTATATCCTAATTACAATATATAGGTTACTGTGCTAGTTCTACAGCATGTTGTAACAGTACACCTTTTGAAGCCAAGTTTACACTCCTCCTGTCTGGTAGCAAATGTCATCATCATCATGTAAGGCTATGTAACTAATAAAACTTGTCTTTTATACTCATAATTCATTGTTGCTAGGTTCACAAGTCCCTTATCAACACAGAAATGATTCACATGTCCTTCCAGTCTGACTTGTGCTTGTATTTCTGAAATGCCAATGACATACAGACAACAAGAGGCCCAGTTGTATCAATGTATAACTGTACAAAGATCGCTATCGCCTCCACCCCAGGGGCGGAAAGCCCTACCCTTTATACAAAATTGAATTTGGATGCTTTAGACTAATTTGAAGACAATTTTTTCATCTCAACAGTAGGAAATCACGGCTTTTTCTAGGGTCTCTCAGGGGCTGATATAAGGCCCCATTCCCAATGAGATTTTGGCTTCAATTTTCCCAATTACAGATTTATATTCCAAATCAGTTAGCTAGACTAAATTCCAGGCTGCAATTTCCGCAAAATTTCTGAAAGTTATGTGAAAACTTCTGAACTGCAAACAATGAAGACAAAAACGATGTATTTTTTGTAGTTTAATATTATATAATAACAGATATTTTTATTCAAGGAATTATTTTGCTGATATAGCAATAATTTTTCCCAAATTCACTCAATTCACTCACTCAATTTACAGAGAAAAAGCCTTGGAAATAGATTTTTAAGTATTTCTCTATGGGGTCCCACCTCTCTGTCCCCAGGGATGCTACACCAACCGATTATATAAAATTAAGTCCCCTTCATCCAAGGTTGATTTCTTCTTAACAAATTTCCCCATTGGACCCTACCTCTATGTCTACACTTTGTACATTATCCTACACACAAACACACAGGGTAAAGCTCCAGCATGTTGTCACTTTGTCGTTTGTGAAATGAGGATGCTCAAACCAAATTTAATCAAAATCTACTGAGCTGTTACAGACTAGTTGTGTTTTAAGGAAAAGTTGATTTAGGACATGGCATATCAGCTGTCCAAGACAAATTGTATTTTTTTTGGAAACTATGGGTTAATTCAGACTTTAAAACGCATATTAATTTTGCCTAAATCATAAAGAGTTGGCTACACTTTGTACATTATCTTACACACAAACACTTAGCTGCATGTTATCACTTTAGCTGCATGTTATCACTTTGTCTTTTGTGTAATCTTGTTCAAGAAGAACTGTATTAATATACAACAGTTGGGTCCAGGGGTGGCGGGGAGGGGGCACTGTTAGGGGTTGGGGGGGGACACTGTTAATGTCCCTGCTATGAAAACTGCCTTATAAAAACTGGTCATCAAACTCAAAAATCACCAAAGACGAATGAGAAATAGTTGTGTGGTCCTCGCAGTATCATGTCTTAGACGTTATAAATTTATTTGATAATTTTGAAATCTTTTTATGAAAGATGTTTTTATTTTCTTACTGCGATTTTCAAAGTTCTACCCCCGAGATTGTGTGATGATACTGAATTCCTTTGAGGTAATTAGTACGGATTTGTTTGTGTAGTAGTCACTCACCTGTAACATTAACTTTTAGGTCAGCAATCCACTGGGGATCAATTACTGTAATTATAACCACTCCACAAGGAAAAAACTTAATTTGGAATCAAAGTTCTCAATAATCCCATTTCCACAGAAGAACTTTGCAGCACTAATTTCCCTAGATAATGTAAAACAACACTGGGAACGACATCATCTTCACAGTCTTATCAACAAACTGCAATGCGATATTCTGTAAATAACTTTTTTCTGTAAATCGGCAGTAACATATCAAGGGGAATTAAGACCAGGTAGTGCAGCGAAACACACTAAACATTGGCATATTGGTGAGGCAACTCGCTCCAGGACCCTTCACACAAACAATCAATAGGGGGAAAAACACCGAGATGGCATCAGTACTCTAAGTCCCTCTCCAACCCGAGCCCCGTCAGGATTTCAAATGTATAGCGCCCCGGTATATCTACATCAGTGCTCCGACCCCTGTACTCTCTATTGACTTTATGTGTTGATAAATAGTACCCTGATTGGTATTCTCTCCAAAATAGCACTTGTAAATAGATAGCCTGCCGGCTTGTACGACAGGACCCCTATGGATTCAATAAGCACTAGGCAAATCACTATTGAATCATTTTTCATTACCGGATGACTTGTGTTCTACCAAATCCTTCAAACAATAATCTCTCCGCACCTGATATAAAACACTTTTCAAAAGGTTACTTTTCTACGATCACTGATTATTCAGCCAATCAAATTTCAATCTATCTTCAGACCTTGGCACCTGAACATGAGTTGGACACCGTACCATTCCGGAAATATACCTATTTCATTAATTAACTGCGGGTGTGTGGGGCACCCGATCAATGCCAGGCCCCAACTTCACATAAAAATTATACACATGGGAAGTGATCAGGTAATACTTCACAGAAGTTTTAACCACCTGATACAGCACATCAGAATTCTCCACAAAGGAACAGAACAAATAAAATGTGTCCACATGGAAACTGAGCAGGAGAGTTATCCACAAGGAAATTAAACAGAAGAGTTATCCACAAGGAAATTGAACTAAAGAATTCTCCACAAAGGAACAGAACAAATAACATTTATCCACATGGAAACTGAGCAGGAGAGTTATCCACAAGGAAATTAAACAAAAGTTATCCACATGGAAATTGAGCAGAAGTGTTTTCCACATGAAAATTGAACAAAAGAGTAATCCTCATGGAAATTGAACAGAAAGGTTATCCACCTGGAAATTGAACAGAAAGGTTATCCACATGAAAAATAAACAGAAGAGTTATCCACAAGGAAATTGAACTAAAGAATTATCCACAAAGGAACAGAACAAATAACATTTATCCACATGGAAACTGAGCAGGAGAGTTATCCACAAGGAAATTAAACAGAAGAGTTATCCACAAGGAAATTAAACAGAAGAGTTATCCACAAGGAAATTAAACAGAAGAGTTATCCACCTGGAAATTGAACAGAAAGGTTATCCACTTGGATATTGAACAGAAGATTATCCACAAGGAAATTAAACAAAAGAGTAATCCACATGGAAATTGAACAGAAAGGTTATCCACTTGGATATTGAACAGAAGAGTCATCCTCATGGAAATTAAACAGAAGAGTTATCCACTTGGATATTGAACAGAAGATTATCCACAAGGAAATTAAACAAAAGAGTAATCCTCATGGAAATTGAACAGAAAGGTTATCCACCTGGAAATTGAACAGAAAGGTTATCCACCTGGAAATTGAGCAGAAGAGTCATCCACATGGAAATTGAACAAAGAGTTATCCACTTGGATATTGAACAGAAAGGTTATCCACCTGGAAATTGAACAGAAAGGTTATCCACCTGGAAATTGAGCAGAAGAGTCATCCACATGGAAATTGAACAAAGAGTTATCCACAAGGAAATTAAACAAAAGAGTAATCCACATGGAAATTGAACAGAAAGGTTATCCACCTGGAAATTGAACAGAAAGGTTATCCACTTGGATATTGAACAGAAGAGTCATCCTCATGGAAATTAAACAGAAGAGTTATCCACTTGGATATTGAACAGAAGATTATCCACAAGGAAATTAAACAAAAGAGTAATCCTCATGGAAATTGAACAGAAAGGTTATCCACCTGGAAATTGAACAGAAAGGTTATCCACCTGGAAATTGAACAGAAAGGTTATCCACCTGGAAATTGAGCAGAAGAGTCATCCACATGGAAATTGAACAAAGAGTTATCCACATGGAAATTGAACAAAGAGTTATCCACATGGAAATTGAACAAAGAGTCATCCACATGGAAATTGAACAAAAGAGTAATCCTCATGGAAATTGAACAGAAAGGTTATCCACCTGGAAATTGAACAGAAAGGTTATCCACCTGGAAATTGAACAGAAAGGTTATCCACCTGGAAATTGAACAGAAAGGTTATCCACCTGGAAATTGAACAGAAAGGTTATCCACCTGGAAATTGAACAGAAAGGTTATCCACATGAAAAATGAATAGAAGAGTTATCCACATGGAAAATGAACATTCAAATTAACTTCTATATTCATTAAGAACTTAACATATGGAATCCTCAAGGTTATAACAACTTTCTACCACAGATTACCTTTATAATTAGCTTCATATATATACAAGACTTTTTTCGATGTGGCAATAAGCCACTCTGTTTACCAGTAGTTTCTATCCACCCAAAAATATACCCCATACACCTTCATCAATGATACTGTAGAACACTACTCATCCACTTTCAAAGACAACCTCAATGTCGAAACAGGACATTCATATTATCAGTAGCTACTATCCTGTGACTCAGAAATAGCCCCCCCCCCCCCCCCCCCACACCCACACCCACACGCACCACCCCCCCCCAAATCAGGTTATACAAACTGTAGGTATTCAGGATATATGTAGATCTTGTCCATGTAGAAATAGGACATTAATATAATCAGTAGCTACTTTCCACTCAGAAATAGCCTTCCCCCTCCCCCCCCCCCCCCCCCATCAGGTTATAGGTACTCAGGATATAGGTAGACCCTCCACCCAACTCCCCATGTGTTATAGGTACTTAGGAAATATGTACACTTTGTCCATGTAGAAATAGAACCACTAACATTATAAGCTCTACAGGTGCATGTTGTGATAGCAACGAAAACTAACACAAATTATTACATACATGTATATCCATTAGACTGGCTACCAGCCCCTAAGTTTCTATAGATAATTTCTCCTCTTTATTTCATACTACTAGCTTATCTCCCCCTTCGTTCAAACTTCTAGAATCTAGAATAAGACATCCAAGTGATCAAAATTATTAGACTATTTTTTTATTCAATATCTGTATACTTTTCTAGAGACGGGAGCCAGTCTAGTATATCCATCAATGATTTGTATATCAAACGAACAAGACCAACAGGCTTTATTTCATATATACATCTATATAATTCAATATTGAAATACCAGTTAACTCCCTGGAATAAAAATAAAGTTTCAGAAATGCAGGGTATGTATGTGTAGATTCAGTGCTTCAGTAAATGGGATTTCTTCAGCTATCAAGATGTGCTCCAGAATAAACACCGGAGCCATGACGGCATCACAGCGAGCAGATGTTGGGGAGGGGATAGGAAGTCAGGTAAGTAAACAAGCCAATACCTACCACACCTACTCTAAGTAAACTTTATAAATAAATTACATAGCAAACGCAGTAAAACATAAGTACAATCTCATCATAATCTCTTTTGAAGTGTTCATCTCCTGTTTTCCGGTACCTTGAATCCGTTGATTCATATTTTTTTCTAAATAATGTGATCGGTAACATTTTGTAAAAGATGGAAATTTTTATGTTTATTCACAAAGAGGCAATTAATGGCCAATTCAAACATCTTAATTGTGAATGTTCAGACAAGAATTAATGTAAACCCTTCAAAATAAGATTTCAACATCCTCGCTACAGTACCCAATCAAAATAGCCTATATCCCAACCCAATAAACTTCTCCATCTCGATTCCAACAATTTTGGTTGGGTGATAGGGTTGTGCAGTGGAAGCACGTCATGTGCCTTTCACCAAGGTAGCTGGGATTTGATTCCTTGACCAGATATGGGGTCACCTGGCAGACCTTGTGGGTTTTTCCTCTCACAATAAGACCCTTCACAAACTAACATCCAGGCCAACAAGAATGATTGATATAAGTTGAATAACTTGTTTCATAATTGTTATAAAATAAATAAAGTTTATAATTCCAACATTTTTTATCACCAAAGTCTACATGACTATGTTACCCCTGAAATATAAGAGTCATATCTCCTCCCTCCCAATCACAGAAACCTTATGTCCCCCACCAATCACACAAGTCTTTCTTACCACTACAAACCTTCCCATCTCTCAACCCCAAGAGCCATTCAACCTATTGAACCAAAGAGCAATTCTACCTCTGATGTTGCAAAGCCATCCTAATTTTTTTAGTAATTGATCCTTCCATTTTGTCCTGTGAGCCTTTTAAACACCTAATCCTCAAAGCAATTCCCTTCCTGATTTCAAGACCTGTTCCCTGTAAAATACTATAAAGCGATCCCTCTTTCTGACCTCAAAATGATCTTTGCTTTGGTAACATATGTATACTTAAACATACAATCTGCCTTCCCTTCTGGCAAAACCAAGTAAAATCCTCCTCCTGACCTGGAAGCCATTCTCTTTATTCCAAGAGAAATCATCTCACCTCTCCCCTACAGTCCATTACATCTAAGCCTCCCTTCCTAAAATGTGTGGCCCTTATATCATTACACACATTAGGAGTAGACACTGTGTAAATCTGACATTACCTCCAAACTCCTCTGTCCCTAGCAACCTCGTTATAATTATATATACTACGGTCCTTGGTCCATAGCAACCTCGTAATCATTATATACTAGGAAAAGCCAGCAGCCAAATGAGAAATTACCGCTTGTAAAATATGATGGCGGTGTTTGATTGACCAACGGAAATCAGAATGGTTGAGAGATGTCTGACGGGTCCAGCTAACCAAGTGTCAATGATTCCTGCTAATGTCACCCATACTATGTAGATTACCGGTCCTGGGGTGACCTTGTCGGTCCCGAGGTGACCTTGAGGTGTAATAGTGTCTACACCTAAATGACAAGGTCTGTAGTCTGTATCATCTGTCAAACAACTTGAGTACTACACTTTCGATATACAATAAGGGTAGCTCAGTATATATGTACCAGGTATGTCATAGTAAGAGACCAGTGACCTAAAACTAGTCCTAAAATCTGCTATCCCAGTTGATATCAGTGATTGAACAACACTGGGTAAGTGGAATTCGCACAATACAGCAGTAAATCGGAAACTATTAGTCCAACTGAATACTAATAAATGCTTTTTGAAATTAATTTTTGGACCTGTCAAGTTTTGGTAAAACAATTCTTTGTCTGGTATTATGCAATGAATACCCAAACTTTAAAATGATGATATACCAATTTGTCTACCAGTTTTTAAGGTTAATCGTAACATTTATTTTCTATATATATTTTTTTGTATTTTTCTGGATACATTATAAGCCCGTCTATGTATGATGTACATTTGTACCAATAATGACATTCTTATATAAATCCATAGTAGGTAATTAGAAACTCTAAGGTCAATCAACTACAGACAAAGTTCAAATTGACATCACACTGACAGAAACCCTATTTGGAACATAATACACTGCCTGATATGGTGTACATGCTATGATTCCTTGCCTCTTAACTCAGTGAGAAATAACAACATTATTTCAACAGACTAATGAGATTTACTCACATTAGATGGACATAACGCTATCAGCAAAACACACACTGAAGTTTCTGATTCAGTAAAACATCTATAACCTGCTGTGTAGCAGCTGTATAGCTTGGCAGACCAGAATTATAGTGATGTTATAACCGGGAACAATACCTCAGGATTTTAATCACTATAGTGTAGGCAAAGAACAGTCCCTCTCGTAGTAGCACAGACAAGCAAGACAGAGTTACCCCCCTTCTACAATATCTCTCTAGTAGTATAACAGACAATCATGGAAGAGTTACCTCCCTTAGCTTTCTATAACACACTGCAGGAATTTTAATGAAAAAAAGAATCAGGTATGTTTTATGTCAAAATATGAACTGAAATAAAGATAACTATTTGGAGGATATTTTTATGGTCAAGGTCATCAGATGTTTGTGACTGTTTTCATTATATAATGTTTGAATATCGTTTTCTCTGTAATATTTGAGTACTGTTTTCTGTGTAATATTTGAGGACTGTTTTCTGTGCAATATTTGAGTATCGTTTTCTGTGTTAAATTTGAGTACTGTTTTCTGTATAATGTTTGAGTACTGTTTTCTGTGTAATATTTGAGTACCGTTCTCTGTGTGATATTTGATTACCATTCTCTGTGTAATGTTCGAGTACTGTTCTCTGTGTGATATTTGAGTACTGTTTTCTGTGTAATATTTGAGTACTGTTTTCTGTGTAATATTTGAGTATCGTTTTCTGTGTTAAATTTGAGTACTGTTTTCTGTATAATGTTTGAGTACTGTTTTCTGTGTAATATTTGAGTACCGTTCTCTGTGTGATATTTGAGTACCATTCTCTGTGTGATATTTGAGTACTGTTCTCTGTGTAATGTTCGAGTACTGTTCTCTGTGTGATATTTGAGTACTGTTTTCTGTGTAATATTTGAGTACTGTTTTCTGTGTAATATTTGAGTACCGTTCTCTGTGTCATATTTGAGTACACTGGTAGAAGATACATACCTGGTATGACAGAGAAATAGCAATCTTCTGTATAATGTTTGAGTACTGTGAGATGGCGCTGTAGTTCCCCCTCAAACACCAGAAACAGATGAACATTCAGCTGGTCAATTAGTTGCTTGTGTTCACTTAGGTCCAACTGTATTGTCCCACCTCCCTATGATCAGAAATTAACTTTTGCTGTCAACCTAATTTCATACATACATGTACATTAGTTCAAATTAAAGACATGTCCATATTTGGTATAGCAGCTGTTGACACATTAAAATGTTAGAACCCTTTACCAGGAAACAATGCTCTACATTCCTGACAATGAAAATTTAACAGAGAAATGTTTCGAGGAAAACAAATTGTTTTGTATACATTATCACTGCATTTATTACATAAATATGATTTAAATCTAATAAATGTTTTTGTTTAAATATGCACACTAGGACATGAAACTTGTGTACCAGACAGACATCTAGGTTAGCTGAATAATGAACGGAGAATGTCGACCTTTCTGACTAAGCCTCCAAGCAGGAGAGCTCGCACACAGGTACAAAGGAACTTTTAATTTCTTTTGGAGATGTATAAAGTAATGCAATTGGTCAACTTTAAAGTGCAGATACATGTGTGTGCAATACTTATAACTCTCAGTTATACACACACATTAATTTGTCACTGAGACAACCTGAGGGTTGGAATCCCCAATCATATTCTGGTTGTCAAAATTATATTTAGTCACCTAGCTACCTACCCAATCAAAGTTTTTATGGGTTATCAGGTTTTCAGCCAATATGAAAACCCCTGCATGCATATTACCATCGGGTGGGCAAAATCAAGTTTATACATATCTTAATCATTTTTCTTTCCATTATAGACATTTGTAGCGGATCTAGATCGGGTCAATCGTCGACGACCAGATAGCTCAATTGGTTAGGGTCTGTCTAGAGTTTGGAAGGTCCTGGGTTCGAACCCCGGTCTAGCCGTGCATTTTTCCTCTCCTGTTACATTTGGTGCCTGTGACCAAACCTTGTTTTAAGTACAGGTTGCATACTTAGCAAGGGGATACCTGAACCTGGGATATAAATAGTGATGTCTTCGGAGGCAAGGCTTTGTTAAAGGAGGGAGGAATGTAACAGATCTAGATCGGGTCGATCGTCGGTGGCCAGATAGCTCAATTGGTAGTATCCGTCTAGAGTTCGGAAGGTTCAGGTTTGAATGGTCTGGCCGTGCATTTTTTTTAAAAATAATTCTAGATCTCCTTTCTATATATATTATATCCTGCCAATCAACTTCACTGACCCAGGCAGACTAGAACTGTCATTCATGGGATGATTAACATCCTCACAGTTTATACTGAATTTAGTGATCTTGATCTTGGTATCAACTTAAAGAAATAGGAACTCATTTGTTCGAGATATTTTTGCCTTTTAATGTTACTTAAAGGGCTGTAACTCCCTTAATAAGGAAACAAAAAACTAAAACATTTAAGAAGATTGAATTTATAACAATTAAGTCAAGTTAAGCTTCATTTACAGGTGTTATGTATCAATTCCTATCAGTACAGGTATATTAAACATAGGTGTGGTTAAGTCACTCTACTATATCACTTTGTCTTGTACAATCATCTTTACACTTACATAAACTGGAGATTCTATCTCGGAAAATGCCATGGTGTATCTCCTGCAACAGATCAAAAAGTATTTGTTAAAATCAAATGATGACAAAGCCATGATTTATGTAGAGATATCAGGGGGATCAGGCATCAAACATTCACCTGTAATTATATAAGAAAATCATTAGCTCTAGTCAACCCAGCTGTACAAGTCACATATCGGTACCTTTTCATAACATCTGCAAAAATGAAAGAGAGGTTGTGTTGAATTTTTTGTTAGAACAGTAAGAATACAACAAATGATCGTAAAAGGTATGATAAATATATAATATTTATAATAATGAGTCCAGGTTTAAATAGAATGTTGAGCATAATACATAATTTATTCTGTAGTCCTCCCACTCCGCCCCTATCCATAGTATTTCCAAAATCAGGTGTGAAATAAAGAATTATTGACTTCTTACAAAAGGTATAATCAATCAAACAAACGACAGGTGATATAAACCTCAATATAACAGTACAGTCTACCACTTCTCAAACTTATAGGCAACCTGCATAGTATGATACCATTATCATGTTTGTACCGCTAGATCTGTTCAATATGTACATGTTGTTGCAATATAACAAATCTCATCCTAAAGTGGTTGAAAAGCCCCACAAAATCCTATAAATGATCCAACATGGACAGACTGGAGAACACTCTAATTTATTTTGACCCGGACTCCAACATTTGCCATACCAGTCTGATATTAATTCTCCTTCACCCTTTGATGTTCACGACGTAAGATTGCACAGAATTCTACCTGCCATAGTCAACGATTCAATCAGCAGCCTTTTGAGCTGGAATTTTTATTGAACAGTTTACAGCCACCGGATCCAGAGGCAGCAGGTCTGGTAGTTCTATTGTTCATGAAACTGTGTGTTGCCATGGTGATATGTATATTCCAATCTGATAATGGGAGGTGCATCTGTACATATCACAAGTTCGCTTGGCTTCAGTACACTCCTCCCCCATTACAATCCCCAATGCCTATGAATTAAGGCTCACAAGTTAAATGTTGGCTTGAGTCGGCTATTACATCATGCAGTTTTATACAATTTTTTTTCTCCTCTCCATCAGAATTTTATCTTTAACACAACAGTCTGCAATATGTTATTTAGGACTGGAGGAAACCGACCACTATGCACATACTGTAGGCTGTTGATACGTGAACGTTTAAGCATGTCTGAAGTTAGACAGTCACAAATATATGATATACTGGTGTATATTTGTTATTTTTTTCTTCATTAACTGTGTTACTATTTTTAGAATCATCAAAATTCACAGCATGATAATGCTCTCTGCCAAATATTGTACTTATCTAACAATTATGGACTTTTATTTTGGTTTACATGTCTTAATATATGAACCTGGCTGCAATTTCATTTTGGTCAATATCCCTGCCTCAGGTCCATAACTACCTCATATTCACCTTAACAGAGGTCCATACTTAATAACTAAAATTTCACAAACAGAATGTAGCTGTGATAAAAATCAATACATAAAAGTATTTAGCTATTTCACCTCTGAAGATGCATTTGAAAATATTTTAATTCAAAGGTTGGAAAAGTTCATTATGAAATTTTAAGGGTGAAAGAGTGAAAGCTATTTCTACCTTTGCTCCTGGTTTCATTTAACACTTAAATTTTGTCAAGAAGCAAAAGTACAGTGAAAAACCAATGTTTTTTACATGGAGCAGGTAACCAGGTAGATTTTAAATTTGATATGACTAAATACAGCAACATATGTCATAAGTAAATATTATTTATCTGTTTATAAGATTAGTTTAGTACCATTTCAGTAAAAAATTATATATTTACTTCTGAAAATGATATGAAATCTTCGTTTTCACCATAAGGTATACTGTATTCGTCATAATTAGCACCCTTCCCCCTAGAAGTGCCCATCCTCCCTTCTATGGAGGTATTAAAACTATATAAGCACCCCCATCAATCGTGACACAACTAAATAATTCTCACTGTGCGCATGTTTACAAGAAAATGCCCACACATGTGTACAAATTGTCCGAAATTCATGACAGTAAAGCTACATATCACGAGTACTAACTACCCATTCTTGTCATAGGCCTAATACATCATACTTATTTACTTTATCAAAATGACATTTTTCGTCCAGATCGTAATTTTGTTATCCTATTAATTAGCACCTCCTTTGGAACCAATTTTTAGGTGCCTTGGGCGCTAACTACAGCGAATATGGTAAAGGTATTGATCATTTAGACATATACTGTAGGTAGGTATTTGTCCGTATTCCATCAATAGAAATCTAGTATTACAGATATGTCTGCATTATCTGGGATTCATCACATATCTATCTCATATGTCCCTACAATATCACGCTACTAAAATTGTCCATGAATAATTAATCTCCTGAAACTATATCAATACAAGAGGCCCAATGGGCAAGAATCAGCCATCTAGTATCAATATAACATTTGAAATTGGACAACATGTGTTTGATTCAGAAGAATTTATTAAAGATTGAAACACATGACCCATGCAATCTTGCATTTGAAAGTCAAACAAGAACATTAATTTGATAAGTCAAAATACCTGCCCAAATACCATTAACCATTTACATACATTATGTACCTTTTGGTTTTTATCCGATTTTCATCTCTGTGACCTCGAAGTGGATCAAGGTCGTGCATTTGAACAAACTTTATCACAGCTAGAATGCTACAGATCCATTGACAGTACCCTGTACCTTTTGGTTATTGAGAAAACGGTATTGAAATCAAAAATGTGATACCAGACAGACAAAAAAAGAAAAGACAAATGTAAAAAGATGTGCATCGATTCAAGATTGCCTTACAAGCATGTGAGCTGTAGTGAATTTCCCTAAAGCTCAGTGGTACAGCATCAGGCTGGAGAGCCAGGGACGTGAGTTCGAGCCCAAGCGATAGCAATATCTATATCACTTTCCCTCATCCTATTTAAAACTGGTGCCCTCCTTGTTTCAAGGTAGGAGAATCTTTGCCAGGGAGTCAAAGAACCTGGGTTTGAGATTTAGGAAAAAAGGGGGAATAGTGTAAAAGATGTGCATTGATTATAGGTTACCTAGCAAGTATGAGCTGTAGGGAATTTCCCTATAGCTCAGTCTTAGAGCATAGGGCTACAGAGCCAGGGTCGCGGGTTCGAGCCTCAGCAACTACAGACACACATGCCGCACCAAAGCATCAGCTAGACGTGACTTGCATTTCTGGCAGGAACCTCATAAGTCATTTATATCTCAATATAGCTAAATACTTGGATCATAATTTGATGGTGACCAATATTAAGTTACTTGACATTAATACATGTATTATACATGTAGTTTGTATCCATCACATATAATTTAAGGCGTATATATAATTGTATACAAACTATAACAGACAATAGAATCTACCGTAATTTCTCGCGTATAGTGCGCACTTTTTTAGGGAAAATCGAAAGGGTCAAGAAGGGGGTGCGCACTATACGCAAGAACAAGCAAAAACCTTGACTTGGTCGCGATCATGTATCGTTAATTTTTCGGAGATTTTCAGAATAACCTGAAAAATCCTCGCGGTAGTTAACAGTTGATATTTTGTTAAATAATTCCTGATTTGCATTATCTTTTTACAACCACGAAAAGTTGCAATTATAAAAGCCATAAATACGATAGGATCTGATAAATAAACTTGAAGAAAGTAGCCTGAACTTTCAGGTCGAGATTGGATCGCCGCTGCATTATCACAAGGCATATAGTGAAATATACCGAAGAATTAGATCGTTGTTAGCACTCTGATGTTAAAAATGCTGTTTTCTTGTGTAAAATCATACTGTACAATTCAATCCTGACGGTAGAAATGTGTCAAGAACGACTTGGAAGTTCGCCGGTTTGTGTATTGCAAAGAGTGAAGGTCGCGTAATATTAATACCCGGCAGTAACAAACAGAGTCACAAACAAGCGAGTTGAACTGGTAACAATAACAGTTAGAGTTTGGAAAATAAACATTTAGGGACTCAAAACAGTCCAATGAATATCCATGTTTTCTTTTCAAAGAAAAAATGCTGAAATTACAACGGGTTTGTGTTTTTTATATCAAACAAATTTGGCTGTATGTGGTCCTCGTCGGACCTGATTGAGTGACTGCTTTTAGTACACCCGTCAACCCAGTACACTGCCGACTCTATCGATGTCTAGACGCACAGACTCCACAATTGTTTATTTTATAGAAAACCTGGAAGATTAAGTCTTATGTAAGATTTAACTGAATAATTTATGAATGATATTGCCGTGAAAACATCGTTTATTTCAATTATCTGTATTGGGCCTGTGCCTTCGCTGGTGTCAACAGATCTTCACCGTAACTCGTGCGAGGTGTCAATCAATGTCAAGTCTAATTAACGAGGCATTGTGTTATGTTTTCAAAGTTTCCTATTCAAAGGTGTTTGTTTATATACCCTTTAATGGCGACTTACCTGGTTGGTGCTATCATTCCGACTTGACGTTTTTTTTTCACAAAAAAAAAAAAAATTAAAATTTTTTTTTTCCAAGATATTTTTATTTTTTTTATTTTTGGACCCCAAAAAGTACCTGCGCACTATACGCGAGTGCGCACTATACGCGAGAAATTACGGTACTACCATGCTATGAAATCAATCAATGTCAGTCCACCTTACTAGCAAAATAGTCAATCGCAATAAGCCTGTGATATGTTGGTATTTTTTCTATTTTTACCATCGGCTGGTTTTGCCAAAACAGTGGGGTCTCAAAGAAACCCACAGCGTTTGGTCAAAAACTGAATCAATGTTTAAGAAAATAGAAGAGGTCTGTAACTAATTTTTTTGTTTTTTTTTTGTTTCACCTCTGACGAGTTGTTAAAATACAAGCTCTTAAAAGCCCATGTTTACATGTTTTGCAATATTAGACACCACATACAGCTTGATAACAAAGGTCTTTTGTATAAAACTGAAAGGAGACAAACCATTGGTCCTACACTACAACACTTTCCCAGCCTAGCCTAGCCTAGCCTAGCCTAGCTTATATTACCACAGGTGAACCATACAGGGACTATACTAATTACTCTGTGTAAATGGTCTGGCATCACTATCAAATAAATACATGTAGGAGGTAGCTATAGGTTTATGTTATCAACCTCAGATGTTACTAAATAACCTCAACAACAACAACATGTGTAGTCGTCACAGGTAATAGATCCATCGAACCCCACCGGAAAACGATAACGAGCTATACCTATATATAACATACCTGTATAAACAGTTAACTCATTTACCCCTGAAGACACATTTGAACTCTTCCAATTCAAAGGTTGGAATATTTCATTATGAAATCAGGGGTAAATCAGAGCACCTGTTAAACTATTTATTTGCAGTGTTAAGTAACACAGTATTTATGATATGTCTACAACGCCCTTTAACAATGACAGAGATAGATTGCAGACTAAAACAAATCATCTTTGAATTTGGGCCGGAGCAAACTATTTATATATCAGTGAATAGCTATACATAACATGTAATGGTGTCTAAATATACACAAGATGTCCTCTGTGTCAGGAATTTTAAACGTGTAAAACATTTCAAACGACACTGAAAAAGTTTAATTTATTTTAATGCCTTAAGGGATTTCATAAGTGGAATTAGTCATTTTGATTTTACCATGATTCTTACATGGTATTCAATATATATGGTACATATGTAGTGAGTGATCTCCAATTTAAATATAGCTCCGAAATCATTTTTTAAGATAGCTAATCACATTTAGAACTGGTTTGTCATTTCAATTTGAATGTATTTTATGTAAACATCTTTTAAATTGTAGTTTAAACAGCTCTTGGTCAGGAATTTCATTTGATCCACATAAGGTCTCATTTACACTACAGTTAATGTTCAGTCCTCCTTACACGATTCTTATCCTGTACTTTCCCTTGTATACTTTTGAAATGAGTTTTTGGATTGTGGATATGTGGAATAGTCTCCCATTTAATATTGTAAATGTGATTTCAATTAAACAATTGGAATATGAACTTGATGAACATTGGAAAAGTACTGTTTCAAGGAGAAAATCAAGCTGTGAACTTTACAATTAAAGTATTTTATTAAGTTTAATACCACCTGACTATCAAAGGATGTAAATCCTGTACATATTTTTATGTATGTTGTCAGAATAAATCTATGTAATCAGAAGATTGCTTGTATTATAAGTATACCCCCCCCCCCCCCCCCAAAAAAAAAACTACTTTTCTCTATAAAATGGCTGGGAATACACATTACTTTCCACATTACTATCATAACCAAGGTCAAATTTGAAATGTTAACACATACAGTTAAACCCCGCTAACTCAAACTATTGGGGACCTGATCAATAGTATGAGGAAAACATGGTGTTTGAGTTATCCGAGCTTGAGGTTGGTTGAATAGTTCATACTCGGTCGGGTAAAAAAAAACTGTTCAACGAATCAGCATGTATTCCAGTAAACCAGGTTCGAGTAAGTGGGGTTTTACTGTATTTACTTTAGACTTTCTTTCAGGGCTTAATAAAGCAAATAGAAACCTGTGACATGAAGTTTTCTTAGTTGTAACATCACAATTGAAATTAAGCAAAAATAGCCAATTACAGATTTGTGGAGTGTTATAAACATGTGATCAAAACATGACGGATGCAATGCTCGAGTGTTAAGACACCGATATAACAGGGTATATAGCTGCTCGGATTCTTAAATTATACCAATGCATGTAAATAAACTGACAAGTTAGCATACAAACACATCTACAATAAACATCATTCAGTTGAATAACCACCACACCCGAGACTTGTGATTTTCCCCATGCAGATTATTATATAGCACTGTTGGGTTCACCAGCTGTTGGTGAAGGTATTTTGGTATTTGGGTTTTCTGACTTTCCACCTTCCTGGAACTGTAACTTAACACCTGTATATGTTTTACACAGGTGTTGTGTGGTGATCAATTACAACACTTGTATATGTTTTAGACAGGTGTTGTGTGGTGATCAATTACAACACCTGTATATGTTTTAGACAGGTGTTGTGTGGTGATCAATTACAACACTTGTATATGTTTTAGACAGGTGTTGTGTGGTGATCAATTACAACACTTGTATATGTTTTACACAGGTGTTGTGTGGTGATCAATTACAACACCTGTATATGTTTTAGACAGGTGTTGTGTGGTGATCAATTACAACACCTGTATATGTTTTAGACAGGTGTTGTGTGGTGATCAATTACAACACTTGTATATGTTTTACACAGGTGTTGTGTGGTGATCAATTACAACACTTGTATATGTTTTACACAGGTGTTGTGTGGTGATCAATTACAACACTTGTATATGTTTTACACAGGTGTTGTGTGGTGATCAATTACAACACTTGTATATGTTTTAGACAGGTGTTGTGTGGTGATCAATTACAACACTTGTATATGTTTTACACAGGTGTTGTGTGGTGATCAATTACAACACTTGAATATGTTTTAGACAGGTGTTGTGTGGTGATCAATTACAACACTTGTATATGTTTTACACAGGTGTTGTGTGCTGATCAATTACAACACTTGTATATGTTTTACACAGGTGTTGTGTGGTGATCAATTACAACACTTGTATATGTTTTAGACAGGTGTTGTGTGGTGATCAATTACAACACCTGTATATGTTTTACACAGGTGTTGTGTGGTGATCAATTACGGGATGTATTGAGTATGTCATTCTATCTGTATATCTACTCTTCCGAAAAAAAAAAACATTTTCCCAGTAAGTCTACAGCAGAATGTACGTATTTAACATCATTTATCACACAGGGCAGTTATTATTTAAACATCATCTAGAACAAAATACAGTTGAAGAATCTTGATTGATGATGATGGAACACAGCATGCCCTTCCTGCACTGATGTTCTCACCAACATCACCTTAAAGGAGCCCTGTACCACTGCAGGCAAAACATTAGAGAGTTCCAGTGAAGATTACTTATCTCCCCTTCTTTTTGCTTTCGATGCAGCATAACTAAGTTCATGAAATTGTTTTCATGCTCAAGTATGGATTGTGTGCTCCAACATACTTTCTTGCAACTGGCTTAAAATCATATTGATGTTACACAGTCAAAATGTCAATTTTATAAGCATAGGAAACAATACCTTATCAGAAACTATTTATTAAAACTATGGAGATGATAAAGAAAAAAACAGCTTCAATCATTGGCAGCGGTAGCCGAATCCTACAAGGAATACACTTTTTTATTTGATGTGAGATGATAATTATGTTGAAGATTTTCACAACTTGTATCAGATGTAATAATTAGGCCCCCCTGGCAAGAGTTTCACATGAGTGGAGTATATTAATTAAACATGATTTTCCTCAAATAACATAATTGTATTTTGCCTATTTTCCCTATATATGTAGACAAGGTGGACTTATCTTTCTCCTTCTCCCTTGTTGATTTCCCCATAGACACTGTACATTGTTTCAGTGTCATCACCGTAAGATATACCTGTGTACATGTGTCATCATCTTTATTGTCACTTTTACTGTCATCTTTACTTTTACACATATTCTCACTTTTACTCTCACCTTTATTCCCACCTGTGCGTTCACCTTTTTTCTCACCTGTACTCTCATCTTATTTCTACCTGTGTGTTCACCTTTTTTCTCACTTTTACTCTCACCTTTATTCCCACCTGTGTGTTCACCTTTTTTCTCACCTGTACTCTCATCTTATTCCTACCTGTGTGTTCACCTTTATTCTCACCTGTACTCTCACATTTACTGTTATCTGTACATACTTTCATCTTTATTCTCACTTTTACTCTCAACCCCATATTGTCACATTTACTGAATTTAAATAATATGTTTATTCCAAGTAACAACTTAATTATGTACCTTATTGTGTATCTTACCTACATGGACGTCATTCACAATGAATCACATTTAGGTAACTGTTCCTTTTGTCTGCTTTATTACAATATACCTTTACTAGAAATCTCGTTAGTAAAGGTAATAGTGCATGGCCAAGGTAGTTTCCCATAAAATCCAACGGCGGAGATAAAAAGTTGAACGGGTTATATAATAAGGATGATTCAGGACCTCCACCAGTATTACCTGTAGAGTTACCTGTATTGTTACCTGCCTCACTAGGGATAAATCACTCAGGTAATCATAGCATTCATCAACGAACAATGTCTACACTCCAATCTAACATGATCAGGCCAAGACATGAGGAATACCTTAGGATAGAACAAAATACAGCTCTGTTTCTATCAGATGAGGGACAGATATCTGTGTCTGTCAGGGTGAGGATCGGGTAGGCTGTCAGGGTGGGGCTGGGGGTCGGGGCCGAGAAATCAGTCTGTCCAACCTTTCAATTTGAAAGCACATTTGGGGGCTGAAAGACCTTTGCTTGTTGGGGTGCAATTAAGTTAGGCGCTGATATACCTGTGCCAGTTAGGCTGAGATTTAAGATGGGGGCTGATAGACCTGTGCCAGTTAGGGTGGGATATAAGATGTGAGCTGATAAACCTGTGCCAGTTAGGGTGGGATATAAGATGTGAGCTGATATACCTGTGCCTGTTAGGGTGGGATATAAGATGGGAGCTGATAGACCTGTGCCTGTTAGGCTGAGGTTTAAGATGGGAGCTGATAGACCTGTGTCAGTTAGGGTGGGATATAAGATGTGAGCTGATAAACTTGTGCCAGTTACGCTGAGATTTAAGATGGGAGCTGATAGACCTGTGCCAGTTAGGGCGAGATTTAAGATGGGAGCTGATAGACCTGTGCCAGTTAGGGTGAGATTTGAGATGGGCGCTGATAGACCTGTGCTAGTTAGGGTGGGATTTAAGATGGGAACTGATAGACCTGTGCTAGTTAGGGCGGGATTTAAGATGGGAGCTGATAGACCTGTGCCAGTTAGGGCGGGATTTAAGATGGGAGCTGATCATGATAAACCTGTGCCAGTTAGGGTGAGATTTGAGATGGGAGCTGATAGACCTGTGCTAGTTAGGGTGGGATTTAAGATGGGAGCTGATAGACCTGTGCTAGTTAGGGTGGGATTTAAGATGGGAACTGATAGACCTGTGCTAGTTAGGGCGGGATTTAAGATGGGAGCTGATAGACCTGTGCTAGTTAGGGTGGGATTTAAGATGGGAACTGATAGACCTGTGCTAGTTAGGGCGGGATTTAAGATGGGAGCTGATAGACCTGTGCCAGTTAGGGCGGGATTTAAGATGGGAGCTGATAGACATGTGCAAGTTAGGCTGGGATTTAAGATGGGAGCTGATAGACATGTGCCAGTTAGGCTGGGATTTAAGATGGGAGCTGATAGACCTGTACCAGTTAGGGCGGGATTTAAGATGGGTGCTGATAGACCTGTACCAGTTAGGGTGGGATTTAAGATGGGAGCTGAAACACCTGTCTCTCCTGATAAGATATTGATCGAGGTGGAAGTCTGGGTACCTGTAGTATCTCTATGGAGTGAACTGTGCCTTGTTACTTTAGTATCATGATTATATATCAGGTTATACATTTAATACCAGCTCTATAGAGTAGAAATTTAAATTCTTTTAAAATCATGTAAGTTGTGTACCAATTCCTTTCCTGATATGTAGTATTTTATATTTATTTTGATAGTGTTTTTACAGTTGAGTTTTAAAAACTGAGAACGACATACAGGTCTCATAAGACAATACCAAGTAGACAAAATATTTATAATATGGTAATTATCATGTAAATGATGCCTATCGATGCAGTGTGTATGACAATCATCTAGCAAAATATATGTAAACTACTGTCTCATAAAGGTCAACAGAGACAGGTTTTACCTGTGACAGGTGTAATTGATACATTGTCCTATCTCGTTAATACAAACACTTCTACTTACCTGTAATTAAATTCTGCACCTATACGTACAGGTGAAGCATGCATACTGTACATGCATCTTTAAAGTGTGCACAGTAAATGATGCACATATGAAGTAACACTACTGTATTAACCTTACCATAGTTCCTAGATATAGGGAGAGAAATCTTGTACAGCTGAATCCCTGGGGCTGCATTCATTGTTCCAAGGTATAAAGGATTAAAGATGTGAACAGTAAAGACTGAAGATTTCATTGATACATTGTATGTACTGATAGATCCATGTGACTCATTACCAGGATTTAGTAGATTCTGTCACTCATTGACTCCTACAGCCATATGCATGTAAAGATATCAAGTCCTCAACCAGATTATTGGTACAGAAGAAAGTCTTTATGGGTTGATTAACATCAATTAGTACTCTATGGTACATAAGTCCTCAGAGATTGATTCAGAAGTCCTCTAGGTATAGAATAATAAGTCCTCAGAGGTCCACAAGTCCTTTAGGTGTAGAATTCCTTTAGGTAAAATAAGTCCTCAGAGGTCCACAAGTCCTCTACATTGTAGGTGTAGAATTCCTTAAGGTAAAATAAGTTCTCAGAGGTCCACAAGTCCTCTAGGTGTAGAATTCCTTTAGGTAAAATAAGTCCTCAGAGGTCCACAAGTCCTCTAGGTGTAGAATTCCTTTAGGTAAAATAAGTTCTCAGAGGTCCACAAGTCCTCTAGGTGTAGAATTCCTTAAGGTAAAATAAGTCCTCAGAGGTACACAAGTCCTCTAGGTGTAGAATTCCTTTAGGTAAAATAAGTCCTCAGATGTCCACAAGTCCTCTACATTGTAGGTGTAGAATTCCTTAAGGTAAAATAAGTCCTCAGATGTCCACAAGTCCTCTAGGTGTAGAATTCCTTTAGGTAAAATAAGTCCTCAGAGGTACACAAGTCCTCTAGGTGTAGAATTCCTTTAGGTAAAATAAGTTCTCAGAGGTCCACAAGTCCTCTAGGTGTAGAATTCCTTAAAGGTAAAATAAGTCCTAAGAGGTCCACAAGTCCTTTAGGTGTAGAATTCCTTTAGGTAAAATAAGTTCTCAGAGGTCCACAAGTCCTCTAGGTGTAGAAATCCTTTAGGTAAAATAAGTCCTCAGAGGTACACAAGTCCTTTAGGTGTAGAATTCCTTAAGGTAAAATAAGTCCTAAGAGGTCCACAAGTCCTCTAGGTGTAGAATTCCTTTAAGGTAAAATAAGTTCTCAGAGGTCCACAAGTCCTCTAGGTGTAGAACTCCTTAAGGTAAAAAATAAGTCCTCAGAGCTCCACAAGTCCTCTAGGTGTAGAATTCCTTAAAGGTAAAATAAGTCCTCAGATGTCCACAAGTCCTCTAGGTGTAGAAATCCTTTAGGTAAAATAAGTCCTCAGAGGTCCACAAGTCCTCAAGGTGTAGAAATCCTTTAGATAAAATAAGTCCTAAGATGTCCACAAGTCCTCTAGGTGTAGAATTCCTTTAGATAAAATAAGTCCTCAGATGTCCACAAGTCCTCTAGGTGTAGAATTCCTTAAAGGTAAAATAAGTCCTCAGAGGTACACAAGTCCTTTAGGTGTAGAATTCCTTTAGGTAAAATAAGTCCTCAGAGGTCCACAAGTCCTCTAAGTGTAGAATTCCTTTAGGTAAAATAAGTTCTCAGAGGTCCACAAGTCCTCTACATTGTAGGTGTAGAATTCCTTAAGGTAAAATAAGTCCTCAGAGGTCCACAAGTCCTCTAGGTGTAGAATTCCTTAAAGGTAAAATAAGTCCTCAGAGGTCCACAAGTCCTCTAGGTGTAGAATTCCTTAAAGGTAAAATAAGTCCTCAGAGGTCCACAAGTCCTCTAGGTGTAGAAATCCTTTAGATAAAATAAGTCCTCAGATGTCCACAAGTCCTCTAGGTGTAGAAATCCTTTAGGTAAAATAAGTCCTCAGAGGTCCACAAGTCCTCTAGGTGTAGAATTCCTTAAAGGTAAAATAAGTCCTCAGATGTCCACAAGTCCTCTAGGTGTAGAATTCCTTAAAGGTAAAATAAGTCCTCAGAGGTCCACAAGTCCTCTCGGTGTAGAATTCCTTTAAGGTAAAATAAGTCCTCGGAGGTCCTAAGTCCCATTAGTCCTCTAAGGTGTAAAAACCCACCATTGTCTCTACATCATCTATGGTCCGTGGGTCCTCTAACATGACTCTGTAGCGTACATTTGTATGCCAGAGCTGACGTGTTGTGTTCCGTTGATGATTTCCTGACACATCAGCGTTAGGTAACACAGTAAAGCTACCTTACCAGGCAGGTGCAGTATAAAGTGATGACAGTTTATCATGAAGTCATTAAGCACTGCTAGCTGACAATCAATAGATGAGGAGTGTGGTCGGTGGTACTAACAATTATACCAGTACGGCCTCTGGCCTCCGTACCACTGCTGCTACTAGTTTTAATACACTGATAATTAGCAGATATGTCAATCGCTGAATACTGATCCCCTCAATTATATTCCTCACCAGGTTTATATTCCCTAGACGTAACGTAATTGATTTTGGTCAAGCTGCCCGGTTTTCCTATTTATACGGCCATGATGGTAAACAAGAGATCTCATGAGTAGTAATGTATCACTTGGGATATTATATTGACATATCATCCATGTGTATCATCCGATGATGATGCCACACATAAACATTTACGTGAAGTTAAAATATTGCTGTTCAACATTTTGAAAAAATAATTTGCTTTAATTTCATTGTACCTACCAAAGATATTATTAGTATTACATGTACAGTAAGTACCTAAATGTATCATCGGCTTTTCACATTTTTTCAAACGAACACAGTTAACATCCGAATACTAATACATGTAACCTTTGTAAAATATATTTTGCAAAATGAAAGACTAGAAATATTTCAGCATAGGAAGTGGAAACTTAACAATTAAAGCATCAATGTGTTGAAGAAAAAGTCACTAAGGAGATTATTTAGCACAATAAAGCATCACAATTTCTTCGTAAGAACTGTACATACCATACCCTTGACCTTGAAGTAGTTGCGTAGGTCATTCAACAATACTGACAGCCTCTGCCCTCGCCAACCCTTTTTTTAGTCATTGAAATGTAGCCAAGTTCTGCATCATGACACAATAAAAACCCACATACAATGATGCTGGTTAGCATTGTGCTATTCCAGCAATTGTATATGATCGGACTAGTACCATAAATACAACTTAAAGAGTCTGATACTAAAACACAACACATTATAAGCAGATATGTATAAAAGTAACATGCATAAAAGTAATTAATTTATAGCAAGCGTTGCATGGTCAATAGCGATAGAAAAAGCAAATCTCGGAATGGAGCTCTTCCTACATGCTGACGATACGTTCCAGGAAAGGTAACCATTGATTTTACCATGCAGTTGGTTGCAACCTCCAATATGACATTTGATTAACAAAGAAAATCAATCAAAGCAATGAAGGCTTCTGAGCAGAAATTACCTGCCTTGTAATAACGAGCAATACATATCTGAAAGGATGTGTGTCACGGTGAAATGCCTAATTCTGTGGTACATACTTATAAACAGGAATTATTGAATCTGAAGAACTCATATGCTGTTCAGTCCATATGCTAACAGGTATTTGATGTTTACTCCAAATCAAGTCATACCCAAGGACCTTAAATACCCCCAATGAAACCATGTATTTGCATGAAGCTGACTTTTGATGTCATTAAAGATTTGAAGTTCAATCTCAATGTCATTAAGGATTTGATGTTTACACTCAATACAATCATGTATTTGATATTTTTTTTTTGGACACTGTAATAGTTTTCAAGGGAACATATTAGACAGTTAACTAGTATCATAAAAGGAGATTAGCCCTCTCCTAGTGAAAACCCTTAAAGACTAAACATCAAACAGCCAAGACTGATGAATGTTTTCTACTCCGACACAAACTGAAATCACCATTGTAAAAGGCTGTTTGTTTCACATCTTACTCTATTTATGTAACAGAGGTCTTTATTTCTTCAATGCTCATGCTAGGAGTTGAACCCAGTACCTCTGGCTTACTTAAGCCTTACGCTCTACTGAATGAGCAAACAAGAAATTCTCCCCAGACAAGATGGCTGGAAGCGGCTAGCATTTTACCAAGCATTTAAGCCCAAATCAAAGTCGACAATAAATCAAAATTTTGCTTCAAAAGCATTAAAGATTCAAGACTTCCGACATATGTCAGAACTATATATATATTCATCCCCAATTCATCCACACGGTCCAGGCTAATATATAAGACTTAAGTTATGGTATAATATACCATTGGTCTATTCCTATGCCCTTGGCCAGTGTGGTAGCTATAGAACTAAGCAGGCAGTGTCAGAGGTACAAACTGGGTTTATATCCTCCATTGTGCAGGAGATTTAATGTTATTACATTAGTTTATGCTCATCATACTTCAGTTTTCAGTATATATGTATTGCAACAATAAAACAGCTACAGGTAACCACATTAAAAGATCAAATCCTCTTTCATCTTTGACCCTCTTGTAATAAATGCCATTTTTGTGTGTGACCAAACCATCAATAAATGTATGTAGTTTTAGACATGAATAACACTGAAGTCTTTCTGTGTAGGGTGTTTACAATGGAGCCTGAGGTTTAGTCAGGTATACACAGAAATTCTTGTGAAAGGTCAATGCCATATTAATCCTTATACAGTATTGTACATACAGTGGGTCCTAACTTTACAATTCAGCTAGAAATACCATCTAACCAAGGCCTAGTCTTATTGCTGCATAAAAAAGAAGAGGCCCAGAGGACCTGTAAAGCTCATCTGGGATTTTACCTGGTAGATAACCACAGCATAACATTTTCATTAAATGCTATGATGCAAATAAAACCCAAGGGAAAGGGGGCAAAATCTAGACCCAACCCTGCATGAGGACAAGAAAGTCTCCAAGGTATCTTCATGGTCACTACATATACCTGTATGTTGTTATAGGGTATGGATCTCACCTGACTCCAAGTTATAATCAAGGGTGTAAGTCCCTAAGGGTGGGGCAGACCTCATAGCCCCAATGCTGGTAGCATGCCTGCATTCGACTTTCCATGCTTTGCAATTACATATATGTATGTGCTTCTGGGCTAGGAATCCCATTCATTTCTTAATTTCTACATTATGATCCAGTCATCAAGTATGAGGCAAAACCCAGGAGCAAATCCTTTTAGGTACCGGTATGCACATTTGTCTCTTCAATAAAAACAAATTAACATATGGTTATAAGGTGAGGATCTTAGTTTTTAAAACTGTTTTATTTTGATGATTATTTCATGAATAAGATACTGGAAAATTCTTGGCTTAGGCAGTAAATCAAGGGCTGTAGCTCTGTATAAATCCAGTTAAAAAAAAATGGCAATTGAAGGCTGAAATGAGACTGGATAAGATATGTTGGTTAATTAAGAAGATGCCTAGTCACAACCATCAGTATACCACCTCTTAACCAACTATGTATCATGTTGTATAGCGGAGACACAAACATCATTGTGACAATATTGTTTTATCTCATAACTACTACCTGAATACTACAGAAATGGTATGCAAGATTAAATATTCACCATTGCATGGGATTGCCTCTATATAACCACACTGAATTCAGTTGGCATTTATAAGGTTATAATCATTGACATCATCATTATTATGATGTCTTAATTATTATGTTGGATACCACTGATCATAGGCATTATGAATGTCAACTGTACAAAAGCAAATCCTACATGAAGCGCGCTAGCGCTTCATTTAATTTGCCTTTGCCCAGTTGGCATTCACATTGCCTATGAATGCCAACCTTATGAGTTCAATGCTTATATACCTTTCTTAAGTACAGAAACAAATTCTTTTACATACGATATGATAAACATGTAAGCACATGGGGAATTTTCTTGATAGTGTGTGTACATATCTTAGATAAATCCAATCTGAAGGGTTGACCTTAGTAATCTTGATTGTCACCTAGAAAATCCCTTGGTATCTCTTACAGGTAAACATTCACAAGGACTATTATGAGATCCTTGACAAGGTGTTTACAGGTAGAACATTCACAAGGACTATTATGAGATCCTTGACAAGGTGTTTACAGGTAAACATTCACAAGGACTATTATGAGATCCTTGACAAGGTGTTTACAGGTAGAACATTCACAAGGACTATTATGAGATCCTTGACAAGGTGTTTACAGGTAGAACATTCACAAGGACTATTATGAGATCCTTGACAAGGTGTTTACAGGTAAACATTCACAAGGACTATTATGAGATCCTTGACAAGGTGTTTACAGGTAAACATTCACAAGGACTATTATGAGATCCTTGACAAGGTGTTTACAGGTAAACATAACGAGATCCCTGACAAGGTGTTTACAGGTAAACATAACGAGATCCCTGACAAGGTGTTTACAGGTAAACATAACGAGATCCCTGACAAGGTGTTTACAGGTAAACATAACGAGATCCCTGACAAGGTGTTTACAGGTAAACATAACGAGATCCTTGACAAGGTGTTTACAGGTAAACATAACGAGATCCCTGACAAGGTGTTTACAGGTAAACATAACGAGATCCTTGACAAGGTGTTTACAGGTTAACATATCGAGATCCCTGACAAGGTGTTTACAGGTAAACATAACGAGATCCTTGACAAGGTGTTTACAGGTAAACATAACGAGATCCTTGACAAGGTGTTTACAGGAAGAACATGACCCAGCATCTACTGCTGTATTGATAAGCAGGTTAGCACTTTATAAAAAATGTACATCGGCCAGATCATCACTAATTAAGTTCAAATCTGTGGCTCACACCTTACATGTACGGTGCTGTCCGGTAATCTTGCGCACTTAAGACCTTCAACGGCGGTCTGTGTTTTCAATTTAAAAAAATATGATCTAAGCTGTTTATTGAAATAAAGACTGAAGGTTCATAATTGGATAAAAAAGACTAAAACTGACAAACTTGCCTTCTAATCGTATCTATTGTGACCGGTAAGTACCTACCCAAGCACCTCGGCGACTGTTTATTCTTCCGGTAATCTTGCGCAGTGGCGACGCTTGTAATACCCCACTAGTTATGGAGGCTCGTTCGGGTCATATCACTGTTACCGTTTTTAGTCATACACGTGTTAGTTCTTTTTAAACATCTTTTAAAGCTGAAATTGGTTGGTTTTCAGTTTTTGGACGCGTCCAGTGGATTTTGTTATAAAATAACAAAACATACAGAACAGATTTATAGAATCAAATCAGATAAATACAAACATATTTGTAGAATAAAACAAATAAATAAATAAAAAAAAAAATACAAAACAAAAACAAACAAACAAAAAACTTAGATTTATGAAATAAAATACATTAAAAAACGAAAACAAAACAAAAAATAACCAAAAATAAAAACAATTTAAAAAATACAAAAATGTGACCTCAGTCCATTTCACAATCTAATGCTCATTAGAGCATTTGGGACAACGGAATTCGTCATCCACATCCAGAGTCTCGACTGATGTACAATACTTCAAATGGACCCATTTTTCACAATTACTGCATTGTCCCCAAGATACAAATTTCAATGAACGATCAAGTCTCAAACCATCTGGCTGCCACTTTCCGCACACAGAGCATTTTTCATCATCGTCGTCATCATCAGGGTTAGCTTGAACATTTGATTTCTTCAAAATGTTTTTCGCAGTCTTGCCATTTGGATGTGGTCCCTTTCCTTTCCGGCTAGAAATCTTTTTCGATGGTTTATTTTCCTTATCTGGCTCTTCAGTGATCACAACAAATGGTGTTGAAAAAGTGGTTTTCCTCTTTTTTGCTGGATTGTTTGCCTCTGCTTTTTTCTCTTCTGACTTCTTTTTCTCTTCATGCTTTTTTTGTGCCTCTGCAAAAAATACATCTTCTGTGATGGTAGCGCCATATGGTGGAATAAATGTTTTTCTTTTCTTCCCAGGTGTTCCGATCTCTTCTTTCTTTTTCTGGAACTCTTTGTCCTTCTCATCAAAAAGGATATGTACAACCCTGTTTTGCTTTCTCTCCTGCCTTGTTTACTTTTGAGAGGGGACGTCCTTGACCTTACTGATAATGGGTGAATTTACGACTGGTGCAGTGGGGTCAAAAGGAAAAATGCCCGACCTTCGGAATCCTGCCATGATATTTGAAACATTCAAAGCACTCGTGTACGAGTTTCCTATAAAACCCGGAAGCAAATCAATTGTGATGACTCTGTTTGGATTAAGATGAAGGAACTTGTGGAACTCACAGTTCAGACTTCTTTTAAAGGGACTGAATACAGATACATCAAGTGGCTGTAGCACGTGGCTGGAATGTGGCGGTAACACATATAGGTGGACATCATCTTCACGAGCTGCCTCTATTACTTCTGCATTGATGTGGGTTGAGTGACCGTCATAGAGAAGAAGGCATGGTCTGGCTTTTACTTGGACTAAAAAGTGGTTCCTGAAGAAATCTAGAAACGTTGCAGAGTTTGACCACCCAGTTGCAGTAGCTCTATATTGTGTACCTGCAACGCCATCTGAACATTTTTCCCTGGACAATCTCTCACCCTTAAAAATGATGTAGGGGGGTATGGTTTGTCCCAATGCGCTCCCAGCAGCGATGAGTGTGGTATTTGAAGATCTTCCAGCAGTAACCATGTGAGGATTGGTGCCTGATTTTGCAAGAATCTTTGGAGGATTATGGTCTAAGTTTATAGCCGTCTCATCAACATTCCAAATACTTGCTGGGACGTCCTTAATATGTAGACTATCTAATACTTTGGAGAGTTCTGAGAAGTAGTTTGACAGTACATCTTCTGTAACTGCGTCATCTCTTGACTTTTCTCTTTTTTTTGGGTTCATCATCTTGATATCTTTGAATCTGTTCACAAACCCATAAAACCAGTGTTTGGTTAGCTTGACATTTGTCTTTCCCATCTCATCACACATGTTTTTGGCTATGTCTAAGACTTGCCATTGCGTATAACCATAGCCTACATGGGCCATTTTAACACAGTGTTGTGCCAAACGCTCTTCCTGCACACGACTGAAAACGGTTGGTGCACCACTAGTAGCTACTGGTTTCTCAGAAGAAAGTCTAAATCTTAAGGTGCTTTCTGGTATCCCATGATGTCGAGCTGCTTTTCTGATCGGCAAACCTTTTTTTCTGACATCTTCATAGGCTTCCCTTAGCATTGAGGCTGTATAAGCTATTTTATGAGCCGACATTTCACCATCTACAAAGTTAGTTAAGAAACAATATTAGACAGTATCTACTATCAATAAATACATAAAAGTGAATATAAAAAGTATTCTAATGTTAAAAATAAAATGAAATAGTTTTTATTTATTATTTTCGAAAGCGACATGCCCAAAAAATGCCATCTCAGGGCTTCCATAGAAAGATCAGTAGAACTTTCCCGCCTCTAGATTTCAGTGACGTCACGTTCTACAACAACAATATGGAGGTCGTCTGCATCAGTGCTCCTCACTCGACACCACTTGTTTTGTGCATCTGAATTGCATTCTATGCATTGAAGGTAGAGTAAATGAAGTTATAAATTGTAAATTGCTTTTGTTTGATCTAGTTACATAATATTTTATGTTTAAAGTTTGATGGAATCAAATATTGCACACAATCGAAGATGGAAACTAGGCCAACTAGTCTATGAATATTTATAAGCAGATTGTAAACATTGACAACACGTGTAATTTACACACTCGATTTCACTATTTTTCGACATTTAAATAGACAAATGATTATGCAGACTTAATAATACTTACTTGCATTGATTTTTATGGCAATTTTTGGCAATCAGCGCTGTTTTATGAGGAGGGGATAAAAAAGCGATTGGAAGAGGCGGTATCTGTAAACCGGAAATGCGCCGATTTGTTGATGCGCAAGATTACCGTCTGCGCAAGATTACCGGACACAACTGTACATATTAACCTATCACTTATTCAAGTACAAATCTGTATACATTACTCTATCACAAGTACTCAAAACCTTAAAGCAAACACAAAAACTTGATCATGATTCCAAAAAAGTTTAAAGTGCTGCAAGTTGATAGAAATCTATTATTCATCATGACAATATTGACATTGAATTTGAATCTGTAAGATTTCTTCGTCTGATACATAACAAAAGAGTTGTGACCGTTTGGCTTGACCGACTGATCTGGCCTGTGACCACTAGATAAGCCAAGAATGTGAGTAATGGGGCTTACTAAAGACTAATCTACCATATCATTACACCTGCCTGATAACCAGTAATCTGTGCCAACCTCAATTCCAAATTTACGACCTGACATATCAATTAGGAAACAGACTTATTTAATTGCATACCTTGATCGATATAACTTTCTTTTATATCCTTAATTGTCTGGAACAAAACTTCATTAGTAGTTGAATTTTTGTTTTAAGGGACTTAAATATTTAATCGGATAAAGCTTGATTCATTACTTAGAAGTGCTCATCAATCAAGAAGTCATAGCATGTAAGAAAACTATATATGAGGAGAAAACTTTCTGTCAAGGTGACACAATACTTTTTCATGTGTGATCAAGTAATGATAACACTGAACTCTGCTGTATCCTGAGTGTGCCACTCATCACCTGTATGTACAATATATACCACATTACACAACTGAGTATGCCACTCATCACCTGTATGTACTACAATGTATACCACATTACACAACTGAGTGTGTCACTCATCATCTGTATGTACAATGTATACCACATTACACAACTGAGTGTGCCACTCATCACCTGTATGTACTACAATGTATACCACATTACACAACTGAGTGTGCCACTCATCATCTGTATGTACTACAATGTATACCACATTACACAACTGAGTGTGCCACTCATCATCTGTATGTACTACAATGTATACCACATTACACAACTGAGTGTGCCACTCATCACCTGTATGTACAATGTATACCACATTACACATCTGAGTATGCCACTCATCACCTGTATGTACAATGAATATCACATTACACAACTGAGTATGCCACTCATCACCTGTATGTACTACAATGTATACCACATTACACAACTGAGTGTGCCACTCATCACCTGTATGTACTACAATGTATACCACATTACACAACTGAGTATGCCACTCATCACCTGTATGTACTACAATGTATACCACATTACACATCTGAGTAAGCCACTCATCACCTGTATGTAATACAATGTATACCACATTACACAACTGAGTGTGCCACTCATCACCTGTATGTACTACAATGTATACCACATTACACAACTGAGTATGTCACTCATCACCTGTATGTAATACAATGTATACCACATTACACAACTGAGTGTGCCACTCATCACCTGTATGTACAATGTATACCACATTACACAACTGAGTGTGCCACTCATCACCTGTATGTACTACAATGTATACCACATTACACATCTGAGTAAGCCACTCATCACCTGTATGTACTACAATGTATACCACATTACACAACTGAGTATGTCACTCATCACCTGTATGTAATACAATGTATACCACATTACACATCTGAGTATGCCACTCATCACCTGTATGTACTACAATGTATACCACATTACACAACTGAGTATGCCACTCATCACCTGTATGTACTACAATGTATACCACATTACACAACTGAGTATGCCACTCATCACCTGTATGTACTACAATGTATACCACATTACACAACTGAGTGTGCCACTCATCACCTGTATGTACTACAATGTATACCACATTACACAACTGAGTGTGCCACTCATCACCTGTATGTACTACAATGTATACCACATTACACAACTGAGTATGTCACTCATCACCTGTATGTAATACAATGTATACCACATTACACAACTGAGTGTGCCACTCATCACCTGTATGTACAATGTATACCACATTACACAACTGAGTGTGCCACTCATCACCTGTATGTACTACAATGTATACCACATTACACAACTGAGTGTGCCACTCATCACCTGTATGTAATACAATGTATACCACATTACACAACTGAGTATGCCACTCATCATCTGTATGTACTACAATGTATACCACATTACACAACTGAGTGTGCCACTCATCATCTGTATGTACTACAATGTATACCACATTACACATCTGAGCATGCCACTCATCACCTGTATGTACAATGTATACCACATTACACATCTGAGTGTGCCACTCATCACCTGTATGTACAATGTATACCACATTACACATCTGAGTATGCCACTCATCATCTGTATGTACAATGTATACCACATTACACATCTGAGCATGCCACTCATCACCTGTATGTACTACAATGTATACCACATAACACATCTGAGTGTGCCACTCATCACCTGTATGTACAATGTATACCACATTACACAACTGAGCATGCCACTCATCACCTGTATGTACAATGTATACTGCATTACACAACTGAGTGTGCCACTCATCACCTGTATGTACAATGTATACCACATTACACATCTGAGTGTGCCACTCATCACCTGTATGTACAATGTATACCACATTACACAACTGAGTGTGCCACTCATCACCTGTATGTACAATGTATACCACATTACACAACTGAGTGTGCCACTCATCACCTGTATGTACTACAATGTATACCACATTACACAACTGAGCATGCCACTCATCACCTGTATGTACAATGTATACCACATTACACAACTGAGTGTGCCACTCATCACCTGTATGTACTACAATGTATACCACATTACACATCTGAGTATGCCACTCATCACCTGTATGTACTACAATGTATACCACATTACACATCTGAGTATGCCACTCATCACCTGTATGTACTACAATGTATACCACATTACACATCTGAGTATGCCACTCATCACCTGTATGTACAATGTATACCACATTACACATCTGAGTAAGCCACTCATCACCTGTATGTACTACAATGTATACCACATTACACATCTGAGTGTGCCACTCATCACCTGTATGTACAATGTATACCACATTACACAACTGAGTGTGCCACTCATCACCTGTATGTACAATGTATACCACATTACACAACTGAGTGTGCCACTCATCACCTGTATGTACTACAATGTATACCACATTACACAACTGAGCATGCCACTCATCACCTGTATGTACAATGTATACCACATTACACAACTGAGTGTGCCACTCATCACCTGTATGTACTACAATGTATACCACATTACACATCTGAGTATGCCACTCATCACCTGTATGTACTACAATGTATACCACATTACACATCTGAGTATGTCACTCATCACCTGTATGTACTACAATGTATACCACATTACACATCTGAGTAAGCCAATCATCACCTGTATGTACTACAATGTATACCACATTACACAACTGAGTATGTCACTCATCACCTGTATGTACTACAATGTATACCACATTACACATCTGAGTATGTCACTCATCACCTGTATGTACTACAATGTATACCACATTACACATCTGAGTGTACCACTCATCACCTGTATGTACTACAATGTATACCACATTACACAACTGAGTATGTCACTCATCACCTGTATGTACTACAATGTATACCACATTACACATCTGAGTATGTCACTCATCACCTGTATGTACAATGTATACCACATTACACATCTGAGTGTGCCACTCATCACCTGTATGTACTACAATGTATACCACATTACACATCTGAGTATGTCACTCATCACCTGTATGTACAATGTATACCACATTACACAACTGAGTGTGCCACTCATCACCTGTATGTACTACAATGTATACCACATTACACAACTGAGTATGTCACTCATCACCTGTATGTACAATGTATACCACATTACACATCTGAGTGTGCCACTCATCACCTGTATGTACTACAATGTATACCACATTACACATCTGAGTAAGCCACTCATCACCTGTATGTACTACAATGTATACCACATTACACATCTGAGTAAGCCACTCATCACCTGTATGTACTACAATGTATACCACATTACACAACTGAGTGTGCCACTCATCACCTGTATGTACAATGTATACCACATTACACATCTGAGTGTGCCACTCATCACCTGTATGTACAATGTATACCACATTACACATCTGAGTGTGCCACTCATCACCTGTATGTACAATGTATACCACATTACACATCTGAGTAAGCCACTCATCACCTGTATGTACTACAATGTATACCACATTACACAACTGAGTATGCCACTCATCACCTGTATGTACTACAATGTATACCACATTACACATCTGAGTGTGCCACTCATCACCTGTATGTACTACAATGTATACCACATTACACAACTGAGTATGCCACTCATCACCTGTATGTACTACAATGTATACCACATTACACATCTGAGTGTGCCACTCATCACCTGTATGTACAATGTATACCACATTACACATCTGAGTGTGCCACTCATCACCTGTATGTACAATGTATACCACATTACACAACTGAGTATGTCACTCATCACCTGTATGTACTACAATGTATACCACATTACACATCTGAGTGTGCCACTCATCACCTGTATGTACAATGTATACCACATTACACAACTGAGTATGCCACTCATCACCTGTATGTACTACAATGTATACCACATTACACAACTGAGTGTGCCACTCATCACCTGTATGTACAATGTATACCACATTACACAACTGAGTATGTCACTCATCACCTGTATGTACTACAATGTATACCACATTACACATCTGAGTATGTCACTCATCACCTGTATGTACAATGTATACCACATTACACAACTGAGTGTGCCACTCATCACCTGTATGTACTACAATGTATACCACATTACACATCTGAGTAAGCCACTCATCACCTGTATGTACTACAATGTATACCACATTACACATCTGAGTAAGCCACTCATCACCTGTATGTACTACAATGTATACCACATTACACATCTGAGTATGCCACTCATCACCTGTATGTACAATGTATACCACATTACACATCTGAGTATGCCACTCATCACCTGTATGTACTACAATGTATACCACATTACACAACAGAGCATGCCACTCATCACCTGTATGTACTACAATGTATACCACATTACACAACTGAGTGTGCCACTCATCACCTGTATGTACTACAATGTATACCACATTACACATCTGAGTATGCCACTCATCACCTGTATGTACTACAATGTATACCACATTACACATCTGAGTGTGCCACTCATCACCTGTATGTACAATGTATACCACATTACACATCTGAGTATGCCACTCATCACCTGTATGTACTACAATGTATACCACATTACACAACTGAGTATGCCACTCATCACCTGTATGTACTACAATGTATACCACATTACACAACTGAGTGTGCCACTCATCACCTGTGTGTACAATGTATACCACATTACACATCTGAGTGTGCCACTCATCACCTGTATGTACAATGTATACCACATTACACATCTGAGTGTGCTACTCATCACCTGTATGTACAATGTATACCACATTACACAACTGAGTGTGCCACTCATCACCTGTGTGTACTACAATGTATACCACATTACACAACTGAGTGTGCCACTCATCACCTGTATGTACTACAATGTATACCACATTACACATCTGAGTAAGCCACTCATCACCTGTATGTACTACAATGTATACCACATTACACAACTGAGTGTGCCACTCATCACCTGTATGTACAATGTATACCACATTACACAACTGAGTGTGCCACTCATCACCTGTGTGTACTACAATGTATACCACATTACACAACTGAGTGTGCCACTCATCACCTGTGTGTACTACAATGTATACCACATTACACATCTGAGTATGTCACTCATCACCTGTATGTACAATGTATACCACATTACACATCTGAGTATGCCACTCATCACCTGTATGTACTACAATGTATACCACATTACACATCTGAGTATGTCACTCATCACCTGTATGTACAATGTATACCACATTACACATCTGAGTATGTCACTCATCACCTGTATGTACTACAATGTATACCACATTACACAACTGAGTGTGCCACTCATCACCTGTATGTACTACAATGTATACCACATTACACATCTGAGTGTGCCACTCATCACCTGTATGTACAATGTATACCACATTACACATCTGAGTGTGCCACTCATCACCTGTATGTACAATGTATACCACATTACACAACTGAGTATGCCACTCATCACCTGTATGTACTACAATGTATACCACATTACACAACTGAGTGTGCCACTCATCACCTGTATGTACAATGTATACCACATTACACATCTGAGTGTGCCACTCATCACCTGTATGTACAATGTATACCACATTACACATCTGAGTATGCCACTCATCACCTGTATGTACTACAATGTATACCACATTACACAACTGAGAGTGCCACTCATCACCTGTATGTACTACAATGTATACCACATTACACAACTGAGTGTGCCACTCATCACCTGTATGTACAATGTATACCGCATTACACATCTGAGTATGCCACTCATCACCTGTATGTACTACAATGTATACCACATTACACATCTGAGTAAGCCACTCATCACCTGTATGTACTACAATGTATACCACATTACACAACTGAGTGTGCCACTCATCACCTGTATGTAATACAATGTATACCACATTACACAACTGAGTGTGCCACTCATCACCTGTATGTACAATGTATACCACATTACACATCTGAGTATGTCACTCATCACCTGTATGTACAATGTATACCACATTACACATCTGAGTATGTCACTCATCACCTGTATGTACAATGTATACCACATTACACATCTGAGTATGCCACTCATCACCTGTATGTACTACAATGTATACCACATTACACATCTGAGTGTGCCACTCATCACCTGTATGTACAATGTATACCACATTACACAACTGAGTGTGCCACTGCCAACCAAACACCTTAACTTTTATATACAGGCATTACACAATTGAGTGTGCCACCCGACATCTTAAAATGTAAAAATAGACACACGCATACACAATTGAAAGCATTCATTCAATTGAAAACAATTCAACTAAGGGCCTTAGCTATCATCTTGCATAATGTGTAAGGAAGCTATCGAGGTCAAGTTTCTTTGTACACTGATTCATTATCATACAACTTTTATGAGGTTTTTACCTGATTTGCTTTAGGCTGATAAAAGACTACAGACATTTAAGGTTAACTTATTACACAATAAACAAGTCTGTTCCTCTTGTTACTTTTGTTATCACACACTCAATTAAAGATAATTAGCATTTTTAAACCAATAATTACAGCTCACTGCTCTTTTCCTATTCCTTACAACTACTTTAAAATAACTGTGTTTGTTGGGTAAGGTATTGATAAAGCTCTAGGTGTATGGGGTTTGGCGTTAATAAATCTCACCAATGCCTCAGCTATCTTTTTGATAGGATTATACACACCCGCTGCGTCCCAGGAACCCTGCTCTATATCTGACCTGTATACAGATATCTCTTTTCAAACAGATCATGTTTTGGATCTATTTTTACCTCGGCTACTAGAGAGTGACAAACAACATGTTGTAGAGTTATTCTGGAGGAGGACAAAAGCTAGTTTGTTTACAAACTTCTAACACGGTTAATACAATTTACATTTAGTGTGACCAAGTAACCTTAGACCTGCTGAGAACTGTCAAAACAACCCTCTACAATACCAGGATGAGCATGTTCCTGATATTTCAGAACGTATCAGCTACATGTACATTTATACAAGTATCACTGAACAAATTTTAAATTCTTAAGACATTGAAAAAAACAAACACACCTTCAGCACAGTTGCCACTGGTCTGGACTAGTACTGCCACTATAATGGCAGGTAATCAGCAATAGTGTTACATCTAAGAAAATATGAAAGTATGATCTTGGATATGGCCAATATTTAGGTAAAGTGTCCTAAACCAAAGTAAACAATTAGACTGGCTATAGCTACATGAACCAGCCCCTAAGTTTCTACATGTACCAGTCCCTATGTTTCTACATGTACCAGTCCCTATGTTTCTACATGTACCAGCCCCTAAGTTTCTACATGTACCAGTCCCTATGTTTCTACATGTACCAGCCCCTAAGTTTCTACATGTACCAGTCCCTAAGTTTCTACATGTACCAGCCCCTAAGTTTCTACATGTACCAGCCCCCAAGTTTCTACATGTACCAGCCCCTAAGTTTCTACATATACCAGCCCCTAAGTTTCTACATGTACCAGCCCCTAATTTTCTACATATACCAGCCCCTAAGTTTCTACATGTACCAGCCCCTAAGTTTCTATATGTACCAGCCCCTAAGTTTCTACATGTACCAGCCCAAAGTTTTTATGAAGAATTTCTCTACTGCATGTACATTACTCCCCCTAATTTAGAACTCGGATCAGACATCCAAGTGATCAAAATTTGTAGGTTATTTTTTCTAAGTAATTAAATATCTGTATAGTTTTCTATAGATGACAGCCAGTCTACTGAACAGTATCATTAAAACTTTTATGTTGATGTAAACCAGCAAAATATTACATTACTCACCCCACCCCTACCTCTCCCATCACGTGTTACGATGTATGTGTGTTCCCTGGTACCTGTAATCTTGTGTGCTTGTAAAGCCGGATACAAAATTATAATCAATGTAGAATTTTCCTGTACAACGTTTATGAACTAAGATAATACCCTTTTATCAGCAGACATGTACATGTATGTACAGACTACCTTTTATAAACACTAGCTGCAGGGGGCCAAAACTGCTTCCACACAAATTACCGTGTTTGTCTTTAAAACTAAATATGGTTGTACTCTAAAGGTTTTTTCATGTCAAAATGAACCTGAGTAAAAGAAAGAATTAATGATTATCTGAAACAATTTGCAGCCAAAGTTCTGAGATTTAATTGGTGTGACAGTAATGGTCACCCTTTTTATCTTATATTTATTAACTGTTAGTGGTCCCCGACTACAATGATCAGGATCTATTCATACCTGTCCCAGCTTCTGTAATTTTCAATGTGATGGGGTGGATTTATTACTCAACGGCACCAGTACATGCTAATATGTTAGGGTAACTTGTACTAGTGTATATCAATAGACAAATTTATTATCATATTAGCAAATTAAACAAGTAGACCAAATGGCAAATGAGTTGAAGAGTCCGTCTAGAATTTTGAAAGTCCCCGGGTCAACCCTGATCTAGCCATGCATTTTGCTATACATATAAAAAACATTTTTATTTGGAATATGATATGCCTTTGTATCATTGCAGATTCATTATCCCAGGATATGCGACACCTGTAGAAATGTTACACCTGTCTGATTCACTGTGTACAACAGCAACACCTGTATTTCATCTTCCATAATTTCATTTTAATGGATACTGATTTTTCAATTTCGAAACATATCAGCGAAACTGTCTGTCAGAGCATATGCATGTGATTACAATTCTCATATGTATTAGTCATTTAACAGTATATATTGAGTATGAATATGATGAATCCTGTCTGTTAAACAGATATATCCGATAAGTCTCATGCATATGGACAGGATATAGGTATAAATTATGTTTCCATAGTTCTTCATTTGCCTTAAAACCCTCATCAAAGAGGGTCAATTTATCCTGGACTATTTCTATAGCCTATTTATATCTATGGTACATACAATGTACGATACACAGAGCAATCAGAGATTTTACAGGTGAAGGGCAGATAACTGGGCCCTAGTTTCCAAATATACAGAAGTTGGATGTATCATTATCCAATTCAATAGCCAGTTTAGCCCATGCTATACACACTTATAGTAAACTACTAATTATACCCCATATCGAAAACCGTCTATATTGATAACGTACTTATTAAACCTCATTGCACAATGAATACAATCGATCAGCATTTACCACAGCTTCACAGTGTACTGATGATAAGTGTAGGCATGTGTGCAGCGGTGATATAATATCAAATGACAACAACTGCATCATATAGACATACAGTACATGTATGACTCTTGATAAACAAAATGATTTTCTTGGAAATGTTTGGGGATTAAAGTTGAAGTCATATGACTATAATCTCATATTTAATATAAAAATCAGTTAAATGACTCAGTACATCATTAAATAAAGTAAATGAACATGTGACGGTAGATTAAAACAAAAGAAGAATATTGATGTGTGAAGTGAGATGGATCATTTACCATATCCTAGCTAAAGAAAATCTAAACGGAACTTTGAAAATCTGTTTGCGATATATCTTGCATATAGAGCACTTACCTGAAAGAGTTTGTATCATGAAATGGTGCGTTTCTCAGATGGGCAACAGAAGACTAGCTAGCCAGAGAGCCTTCTCATGCCTGCCATACAGGGTTGCATGTACAACAATAAACTGCTGGAGTATGTGTGTAAACAATAACAATCCAAGGATCAGAGGGTCTGGTCTGTAAAACAGTAATAAATGAACATGTAATTCCCCGTCACACAGCACAAAGTAATATCAAAGGTCTGTACAGTCTCTTGTATGGTCAGCTTTATATTACATGTATGGTCAACTTTATATTACATGTTCTTGTATGGTGATCAGCTTTATATCGCCTGTATGATCAGCTTTATATTACCTGTATGGTCAGCTGAATACTGCCTGTATAATCAGCTTTATATCGCCTGTATGATCAGCTTTATATTACCTGTATGGTCAGCTTAATACTGCCTGTATAATCAGCTCTATATTACCTGTATGGTCAGCTTTATATTACTTGTATGGTCAGCTTAATACTGCCTGTATAATCAGCTTTATATTACTTGTATGGTCAGCTTTATATTACATGTATGGTCAACTTTATATTACATGTTCTTGTATGGTGATCAGCTTAATACTGCCTGTATGATCAGCTTTATATTACTTGTATGGTCAGCTTAATACTGCCTGTATAATCAGCTCTATATTACCTGTATGGTCAGCTTTATATTGCCTGTATGGTCAGCTTTATATTACCTATATAATCAGCTCTATATTACCTGTATAATCAGCTTTATATTACTTGTATGGTCAGCTTTATATTACCTGTACAATCAGCTTTATATTACATGTACTTGTATGGTCAGTTTTATATTGCCTGTACAATCAGCTTTATATTACATATATGATCAGTTCTATATTACCTATATGATCAGCTTTATATTACCTGTATGGTCAGCTTTATATTACCTGTATAATCAGCTTTATATTACCTGTATAATCAGCTTTATATTACTTGTATGGTCAGCTTTATATCGCCTGTATAATCAGCTCTATATTACCTGTATGGTCAGTTTTATATTGCCTGTATGGTCAGCTTTATATTACCTGTATAATCAGCTCTATATTACATATATGGTCAGTTTTATATTGCCTGTATGGTCAGCTCTATATTACATATATGGTCAGTTTTATATTGCCTATATGGTCAACTCTATATTAGCTGTTAAGTCATCTTTGTATTACATATATGGTCAGTTTTATATTGCCTGTATGGTCAACTCTATATTAACTGTATAGTCATCTTTATATTACCTGTCTGGCAGCTTTATATTACCTATATGGAAAGCTTATATTATCTATATGGTCAACTTTATATTACCTGTATGGTGAGCTTTATATTACCTGTATGGTCAACTATTACAAATGTACCTGCTCAGGTAACATGAAATCATGTGCATTAATAAACCTCAGTTCATATTGATAAAGTTTGTCAATTTAATCATTTATCTTTACAATATTTACTAACAATGGTATTCCACCCTACATAAATTGATTTTGAAAAAAAAGGAATTAATTGCTACACAGGTTTGGTAATTCTTTAAATAGTATGCTAGTTGATAATTCTCCACATTGAAGTCAAGTTCAGTAATAAAGTATTTACATATTGCAGTGAAAGATCTTCTTTGTATGATCCTTCTCCTGTTCAACATAATTTTTTTATCTTGAACATGTGGAAACTCTTTTCCGCTACAATGAATATTAATCATTCATAAAACACACAGCAAAATGTTCACATGGACTATATGTAGAATCATGCTTTACATGTTTACTGTGTTATTACTATACTAGACCCTTTGATCCTGCTATACATACTTAACATGACTAGACTGAATGAAGCCAGTCTATACACTCATCAACTAACAATACCACAGCCTTCTATACCGATCCCTTCATTTCAGCAAGAGCTGTGCTTCAAACTACTATTCAGCAGGAAAAGCTTCAAGTTCTTTGATCATTATATATATTAGCCACTTTGAATACGAAATATTTGGAATAATTAGTGCCATGGTCACTAAAAATGTCTTTAAAAGGTTACTTCTATAGATACTAAATAAGAAATACAATAAAAAATAGATATGCAGTTGTGATCCCTGAAAGACTTTACAAACATTCAGATGGAATTAAGACATTAAAGGCTAAATCAGCTTTAAATTAAAGTTATAATCACTAGACCCTTTTTATTTTATTTCTTAAAAAGTTATTTGGTCAAAGCTTTAATTATCTTCACACGACAATTCAGACTCAAACAAGGAATGTGATCTGTTTCACACAATGAGAGAATAAAGAATATGGAAAGTTACACACATGCATGTTGTAATGGACATCGCACTCTCATAGAAAAGATCATTGAAAATTAAATATACAAGACACTTTTATATGTACCAACATTTGTATTTGAACTACGCCAATTCCATTTATGATTTTTTGCAAACTGTGAAACACCAATTAAATATAAATAACAAAAATACACAAATTATTTCTTTACTCGTAGAAAATTTAAACTGTTTTCCTCAGTTGACTAATAAATATGAAACTAATATATAATACCATATATCCTGAATCTACAACCAAGAACATTACTCAAAAATGACACAAAGCTAAAAAAAAGGTGAAACAAGTATCACAGGACGAACAAATTGACACAAAAAATATAATTCACTTTTAGTTTTGATGCATCAAAAAATGTAAAATTAATTACATAATTAGCTATGCCCAAGCAAAGGGGAGGTAACTCCTATTGAACACTGGCGAGTGAGCAAAAAAACGTCACAGAAATAGTCCTTCGGAAGTACGGCGATTTTATCATATTTACCAGTGTTAAATGCAAAGATGGGTGATGTTATTTTAACATTCGATAACTCTCGTTGATTTACTAGCCAAAACAATGAGAGAATGGCGCCAAGGTAGATCGAGCGAGCCTGTCAAAGAAATGTCAAAGCTCTGATTTTCTTATTGAAGCGAGTAAATTAACCAAAATCATATGAAAATGAAGAGAAATTAACAACAAAAATAATGATATGTTTGAATCCATGTGACATGACCGTTCTTGATGTGAAAATGAGGATTTTTGTCACCTAACGGTAAATCCAAGATGGCGGACACGTGCTGTCAGATGGCTATTGGGAATGTAAACAAAGCGCTCAAAACATGTAAAAGTCGATATTTTCCAATGAAAGTTCTTTATTTAGTGATCTTTCACAACTGTTAAGGTAAGATTAGTGTAGTTTTGAAAAGAATTTTGTAATATATATGTAATAAAATTGTAAAATTAGAACGTGAATCGGACTAGGTAAGACTTGACTCGATACAGTACTAGTAGTAGTATACGTACTGTGCAGTAGGCTAGTAGGATAAGGAATATGTCGCACGATGTCTTCTCTTGGTCATGTCAACTCATAACTTCGGATATTATTCTAAAGATAACTCTATTTCTGAACTATAATGTATTAGGAAATGTTAACAATTGTGATTTGCATGAAACCCATATAGAAAATGACACTTCCTTATTTGATCAATCAACCAAAAAATTGTTTTTACTAATATTTCTTAAACTGTACAATAACACATAAAATATTATAAGATAATGGCACATATTGCATGTTGATAATATTTAATTGGGGACTTTTTCATTACAATTCAGTTTTCTATAAAATTACCAAACTTCGTTGTGCATTTTAAATGCTTCAATATTACAAGTGTAAATTAAAGATTGTAATTAATGTTTTAAGTTAAATAGAAGAATATTTTTCTAATCATTTTAATAGTTTTATTCATCCAGCTACATATAAGCATTGCATTTACTTATAATATATTAAAACAAGTATATTGTATTATGTTTAATGACATCAGTTTGTGGACTGCTTTATTTATATATATATAAAAACGTATGTCAATAGTCCATTTATGTTATCAATATCGGAGCTGTAGATATTTTTTAGAATGTTTGTATTACTTTTTTAATCAGAATATAATGTGACTTAAATTCTGGTTAATGTTTTTTTGTTTTAACTGAAGTATTTTCCAAGTTATGGGTTGTATACGCTTTTTTCAGTTTTTTTTGGAAATCTCAACTTTGAAGATCAAAATTTCCGATTTTCGAAAATTCACTAAAAATTCAGTTTTTAAGATAAAATTGTTCTGATTGTTGTTTTATAATCAGGTGATGATACTCTTCAAAAATAAAGCTACTACATACTTCCAAATAATGCAGAAAAAAATGGTTGGGCATAGCTAACATAATCTCTATATGGTGAATATCAAAAATAAATTTTAAGTAATGTTTACAATTATTTTATCAACTTTTAATTATAACCAACATAATATATTTACTAAATTTTATTCAGAAATACTTAAATAATATTTCATCATGTCAAACATACAGCATATATATTTTTTCCCTCATTTAATTTCCGTGAAGATAACTGACATGATATTTAAACAAGGACGACCTGTCATTTGGATCAGTAAGCCTTATGCCTGTGGGCATGCAGATCTTGTTTAGGTTCTGTATGTCAAGTTTATTGCCTTGCATGTACATGTTGTGTATATACCGACTTTGACATCAAGACTTCCAAATAAAGTAGACTACTACAGACTAGTGAAATCAAAGGTTAATAAAACTGCTGAAGAACTTTCAAGTCAAGTAATTTTCATTTATAGTCGATACATACATATATATAACAACAAACACAAGCCAAAGGTTTTAACAATCAACTACATATTAACATACACCTGTAAAATATTTAGAGAAACAACACTGTGTTTACAAACTAAACTATAGCTAATCACTAGGCCTACATGACATATTAATTACATTATATGCAAAGATATAAGATTTAGACATTAAACATGTCATTAAATACAAACAATGCAACACACACTTCATATAAACGTTATATTATTTCACGTTACTCTTATTGTGACGTACACAATTTGCATAAAGTCCCGTTATCATTTACACAATTGCATCACCATATAAACAACACATGCTGACTCGATAATGGCACAAAAACACAAGGAACCAGAACAGCCATACAAAATATAACCATCCGATGCAGTTTGTCCTAAGTTTCAGACTTGACCGAGACCACTTAATTACGACCCAGACATACATAGGTCGGCACCATCTCACCTGTCAATATTCAGCTGATATTGGGTTCCCTTGTGTTACAGCTACAGGTGTTATCCCCCAAGTATCGCCCTCTCACCTGTATCCCCATCCCGAAGTCGTACACGGAAACATTTCTACACTTAGGTAAACTTAATTCGCAGCATGTTTCTATTTTGTCCGTAAAACAACTGGTTACATGACCAACACCTGTGTATTCTAGCTAGCTAGGCCTGCAATGTGTATTGCAGTCGGACTTCCCGCTTCACTTCCGGTTTGTAATTTTCGTGAAGATCAGCTGGCGAAAGACCTAGGTGAAATGTCCAAAAGTGAACAACTGAGCACGGTCTTGTGTAAATTTCTAAACATGTGCCTACTAACAAACACAAAACCTACCTGTGTGATAAAATGGTGGTCGCTAAAGCACTTAAAAATCCAAAATTATCGCTTAGTAGCAGAGCGGAATTTCACTTTAACCGCCATACCGTCGGGACACTCCGAATATGTCTGTGACGTCACTTGTTATGTCATGTGACTACTTTCTGGACAGGTGCTCCAACTTTCAATTTCTCATGTTGAAAATGATAAGTTATGGTTAAATCACAATTGGCGGTGTAAGTGCGGATGTTATATTGTATGAAACGGATTAAAAATATCATTCTTAAAAATATAAGTGTTGGAAATTAAAACAGAAAGAAGATGGCTTAATTTAATTAGCTGAATTGATTTATTTCAATATTTGTATATATATATATAGATTATCTGTTTTAATCAGTAAGTTAGAGTTTAGAAAAATGTGAAAAATGTAAAAAGAACAGGCACATGGGGCTTCCACTGTTTCTGTTGTATTATATTTTAACAGTGGAGGTACAGTGTATACATATGTACATATGCTATTGCTCATGTCGACCATCTCTCAATACAAAATAAGAAAACTACACTTTTAAACAACAAATGTTGAATATTTATGCACATCCATATTATTCCCCTACATTTCATCTAAAAAGAAATGTATTCTGTTTATTTTTATTTTTTTTTTTTTTTGGTGATTATATTTATATTGAAGATCAATTTGTTTCTGCTCTACTCAGAGAGGCCGGCCAATATACATTCTCCTTTTATCATTTCTTCCTTTTAAGATACCTTAATTTTATTAGATCATTTACTATCTGTATGTAAACTTGTACAGCTTTTGTAATTAAATTGTACATCTTATTCTTTCCCAGATCAATCACAGACTGGATATATGCCTTTATCATCACAAATTACTTCCATGGATTCTCTAAATCTTGATTTATGCAAATCAGCTCATCTTCAGGCCTAATAATAAACCAAAATTACTTATCCGTTTTTAAACAGTATTTTTAGCTCTCTACTTTGCCAATTATCTTAAATTTGTTGAAGTTGGGCAATATCCTACAGACATATGTTACCGTCTAGCTATTGGGTCCAAAACAAGAGTTACCTCCCATTAATGTAGGTTATATTCATTTCAATATTGTGATGTCATTATATATATAATATAGGCCAATAAAACCCACATATATATGTGAGAAACACTGTTTCGTTAAACAGTTAATGATACCTACCAAATTGATAAAAAATCCCTAGCCTCTCAAGACTCGATAGACTGTAAAGAGATTTCTTATGTTGGGCTCTAGGCAGGAGCCCTTTACTCAGCGAGGGGACTGCGATCTATGTTTGAAATTCAGTCACCTTAGCGTCGACCTACACCAGCTTTAATTAAGTGATTATCACATTGTTTTAAGGAGATTTATCTCTATTTTGCCTCTCTTTTCAATTTTTGGCCTTGTCCCACTGTTGGTTGCTCTTTAACCCCTTAAACACAATTTTGAACTCTTCCAATTCAAAAACTGGGATAGTTCATTATGACATTTCAGGGGTGAATGGGCTAATTAGGAATGCCAACACCAGGTTAGATTAAAATATGTTATCCATACTAAATTTTAATTCAGATTTACTTTTTAAAATTATTTCCAATATAATTGTTTTTCTTTTACCTGTATATATATCGGGATGGTAAAGGTGTGTCATGGTCCCGTCATCAGGTGGATTTCTCCTTCGTCGGGTGTTTTGACACTTGTCCACTACAACCTCCAGATGTGCGATATATTTGGGGTTAGTCGGTATATCCCCCAATCATCTGCTTATAAGATTTCGTTTTTAATAATTGTGCAATTGCAAAAGATGTGTAAAATTGATTAGGTTGCCTTACAAGCATCAGCTGGAGATAGCTCAGCAGTAGAGCATCGCCTTAGTGCTGACAACATTGTGGTCATGGGTTCAAGCCCCAGTGATGGCACTATCTGTATCACTAATATCCTACTAAACCATTACTATTCAATGACCCAACTCCTCAGCTCAAAATCAGACCTCCGCCCTTTATTAATCCAACACTAAATCTCATTGGGAGCCACCACTTTTACTTCAAATAGAAGTGTTTTAGTTTATTTTCCAGATAATCACTTAATTGAATTAGTGGTGACAAACTTGATTAAAACTTCATACAGTATTATGTAAGCATAAGGGAGTGCATATAAACTGTCAAGGTCCATGTTACTCAGAATTTTTTTAATTGATGGCAGGGGACAAGTGTTCCATGCAACACTAACCGTAAGCTTGTTCTTGGTCCAGCCATGTGCTTGTGCAAAGGTCACAGAGGTCAAAGTAAAAATCACAAATCATGCAATATGTTGTATTCATAGAGATGGATAACCTTGTAAAGTTGAATGACCCTTGGTCTTCATTTGATCTTAACACAAAAAAATATTAGAGGTTACAGAGGTTAAAGGTCAGTAATACTAACGAGATCCCAGAGGGATCTTGGTGCCAACCATCAATATTATCATTTGTTCTTAGATGGATCTTTCCCCTTTATTTTTTTCCTTTCATTTATGTATTAAATATAAGATCTATGATATGGATGCCAGTGTCCATACAGTACTTTTCAAGAAATAGCAATTTCAAACTTTTAATGCAAAATCAAAGATGGCTGCCTGTAGGCCATATTGTTTTTTCCGAATTTGTTCCAAAACTAGTCAATGCACAACAATAGACTGAGGGGAATCTGCATATAAAATTTGAGAAGGATCCATACGGCTCTGTTCAAGAAATAGTGATCAGAAAGTATTAATGCAAAATCCAAGATGGCTGCCTGTCAGTCATTTGTTTTTTTTCGATCGGCTCAAAAACTGATCAATGCACAACTAGGGATCAAGGGAAACTTGCATATGAAATGAGAAGAATCCATCCAATACTTTTCAAGAAATAGTGATCACAAGAATTTTTTAAGGATGACAGACCACAGACGCAGAGTGATTTCAATAGCCTACCATGTCAATAACTGGGTAAAGCAACATCCTGTACTTATATAAGTGCACATCAAGCTTGTGAAGTTGTTTTTCCCTTGCTGCATAACTGAACTTTAAACCACAAAAGTTTAACCATCTGACCAAAGCATTAGGAAACAATCTTAAATCTTAATTTGTCTCAAGTTTTAACTTATCAAAACACAAATAACATCATAAAAAGTTATCTCAAATATGCATACTTGCCAACCCTACTGATTTAGGTGCAAGCCTCCAGATTTTAGACCTAGTCTCCTTCCACGATCGTATTTATTGAAACCTGTCAAAATTGGGAACCCTCACATTATTTTTGTAGATGGTCTTTTCACTCAAGAATGTGTAGGATACATGGTTGACTAAGCAAAAACTTCTATTTTTCATGAACAAAGGGCCTGATGGACAAGGGTAACGCTGTATGTTCATCACCACTTGACCTTGTAACAGGTCTATTAAAGGGTTAAAACTTTTGTCCAATCTGTTGTGTTCTCAAATAAATAATTACTTGTACTCTTTTAATAGTGGGAGATCTCTTCTTTTTTCAATTTTCTATTCTGTAGCTTTTGTTGTAGATATAATTATACCTGAACAAAATTTCAAGTAATAAAATCCTACACAAGTTATAACTAGTTTTAATTTTGATTTAAATCTGTTAGCAACCAACTTGATTCTAATTTTGAAAATTTTATTGAGTGGTTATATTACATGTACAAGGCAACAAGTGTTTCTGTAAACCAATAAAATGAAAACTATACACATTCCATCTTTTATACTGTTTTTATTCTTAATTAAATGCTGAAATATTCAGCAAGTAGATCTAAAAATTTCTTTCATACAAAAAAAATTGCATTTAAAATTAAACAACTTCTACGAAAACAAATACATAACGTACATTAACTTAACATCTAACATACAGGTACAGCTAGGTAATACAGTCAACAACTTTCAAAACCATTGTTAAATAGCACTTTCTTCTCAGTGGGTTTAAACCAGTGACGGCTGGTTTGGAGTATACAAACAAATTTTTTTGTGTTCGAGCTTCGCCAAAAATCTTTCTGGTAGCACTTTAATTACAAGTATATACACTGTATAAGGATAAAAGAGACTAACAATAGAATTAACAAATTATTAATTAAACTCCACATAATTGTGAATGGTGTTTGACTGTAATAAACCCATGTAAATAGAACGAAATACATTTTATTTCAATACTGTTGTATTATTAATTGGTTCCTAGAGCTCTCGATTCATATTTCTGAATTTAGCTGGACGATAGATTTGAGCCAATCAAAGACAGTGCTCACACAAAGGAAACAGCCATAATGAAGATTTTATATTTCTGTGATATAATAATATGTTCTGGATGATTTTCTGTACAGATATTTATTAAGGTCAACCAAGTCTGATTTCAGAAGAGCCATGGTCCATTGGTGAATCTGGGTACAAACTACCTTGGTATTAAACTATTTTTATGCATATTCTGGCTGAAATCTGACCAATATATGGCATTTATCTCATGAAATCTAACTGACTCAATAATCATTAACAAGCATATTGAGTATTGCTGAAGCAATATATGTCCGCTACCGCCCCCTACAAGCTATAAAGATGCAATAATTCATTAAACAAATTATAGAGATTTGGCGTAGATATCGCTGTGATGTATCTGTATACTAAATTTCAGCTCAATATGTGCAAAAGTTGCAGAGATAATGCACAGAAACTGACTTTTCAAAATTTTTCTAAGTCCAAGGGCTGTAACTCTATAAAAAAAACATTTATCCGTAAACAAATCAGAACTTGACCTAGATATCCCCATGATGTATTTGTATACCAAAATCGCCGGCATGTATCACATTTTTACCACAGTCAGAGAATTGTCATCATATTTAGCCAATTAACCAATCAGAGAGCACGTGTGTCACCTCATGAGATTTACCATGTATAAACAATTTTTGGGTAGTTGTTTTTACAGAAACAAAAGCACAAGAAACTGAGACGGAGAGAATGATAAAAAGACACACCCAGGCAAGTTTCCTGGGTTTCCTATACATAATGTAAACAGTTCAGCACAACTGAATACAATATTATTGTTAGAAAGTCAATATGATTCCTATTTATGTATGAATGGAATAAATAAGAAAGACATTGTGTAGTCTATCTTCAAAACAAAGTGAAGTCTATAACTTACTTCCCCCAATACATTTGTTTTTTCTCAATTTTGCTGATTCACGAATAAAAAAACCTTTAGATACCAGTGTAAACAATTATACCCTTATACAGTATTGTATTAACATATTTTATATCTAATAGCATCTCAACACAATAATCAGAACTCATATGATATAATACATCTTACATTGTCTTTATCACTGGAACTTGTTCTGCTTTACAGACATGATTCATGACTTGGTGAACTGCTCCATTATCACAAGTCAATTGTTCTAAACAGCTGTAGACATAGGGTTCATGACTCAATGAATTATTCCATTATAAACCATTAATTGCTCTAATAGAGCTTTAGAAATAGGGTTCGCGACTCAATGAATTGCTCCATTATAAATCGTTAATTGCTCTAATAGAGCTTTAGAAATAGGGTTCATGACTCAATGAATTGCTCCATTATAAATCGTTAATTGCTCTAATAGAGCTTTAGAAATAAGATTCATGACTCAATGAATTGCTCCATTATAAATCGTTAATTGCTCTAAAAGAGCTTTAGAAATAGGGTTCATGACTCAATGAATTGCTCCATTATAAATCGTTAATTGCTCTAATAGAGCTTTAGAAATAGGATTCATGACTCAATGAATTGCTCCATTATAAATCGTTAATTGCTCTAATAGAGCTCTAGAAATAGGATTCATGACTCAATGAATTACTCCATTATCACACATCAATTGCTCTAATACAGCTTTAGATACAGACTTCATTCATGACTCTGTGAATTGCTCCAATATCACATGTCAATTATCTTTATACAACCTAAGATACACGATTCATAACTTAGTATCAATTTATCACACACCAATTGCTCTAGTACAGCTTTAGACACAGGATTCATGACCTAATGAATTGCTCCATTATCACACATCAATTAGTCTATACAGCTTTAGACACATGATTCATGACTCAATGAATTGCTCCATTATCACACACCAATTGCTCTAGTACAGCTTTAGACACATGATTCATGACCTAATGAATTGCTCCATTATCACACATCAATTAGTCTATACAGCTTTAGACACATGATTCATGACTCAATGAATTGCTCCATTATCACACACCAATTGCTCTAGTACAGCTTTAGACACATGATTCATGACCTAATGAATTGCTCCATTATCACACATCAATTAGTCTATACAGCTTTAGACACATGATTCATGACTCAATGAATTGCTCCATTATCACACATCAATTAGTCTATACAGCTTTAGACACAGGATTCATGACTCAATGAATTGCTCCATTATCACACATCAATTGCTCTAATACAGCTTTAGACACAGGATTAATGACACTATATAATTTACACCATTCACTTACCAATCTATTGTTCTGTTACCACACTACTGGCTTGTCTAGGCAGTGTTCATGTCCTCCAAAACTTCCGTTTTTTCACATACATAGTTCAAATATCAATTAACTTTTCTATATATTGTATAACAAATACACATTTCAGGTTTCAGTGAACTCAGTTATCAAACAATCATTGTTCATATCTCTGTGAACTTTCAGTAGTTGTGCTATCCTCAATAGTACCTGGGTTACCTTCCCTTGCCTTCCCTGTACCCCTGGGGTATGTCCTTCTCTGTACCCCTGGGTATGTCTGGATGAAACGGCTCTGAACATGCCACTTTTTGGATGATACAAGTAAAGAAGAATTATGTGGCAGGGTAAGGGTAAAAGACAGTTATCAATTTAACAATTGGTTCTTTTTTTAAAATGAACCTCTTCTTAGCTATTAATGTCACAACACAATCTAGGGGTGTAAAATGGGTAAGTGATTGCAGTTTTGAGAATCAGTTGTCCTAATACACTTTTAAATACAGGGCTCATATGTTGATGAACTCCAATTATCACACATCACATAGTTCATGTTTCAGTGAACTTACAGCATCACATATGATCAGTTGACCTAATACAACTTTTGATACAGTGTTCAAGTTTCAATGAACTTCAGTTATCACATATCATACAGTTCATCTGTCAGTAAATTGGTCCATTAACACACACCAGTTATACTAATACAGTGCATTGCTTTCTTATCACATATATATAGTTCATGACTAATACAGCTTTAATAGCAGGGTTCATATCTCAGTGAATCACAGAATATCACAAGTTGAAGAAGTATCTGACGGGTGGTCCAGGGATATCCTCCTCACCATCTCCTTGTAGTGACACCACCAAGTCGACATAACGTGTCCGTGACGACGGCTTCAGCAGTTTCAACATCCTGTGGGTAACAACACAATTTTATCAAATCTTCCCAACATACACTTACCAGTATCTGAGGTCAGTAACGACACTGTTAACAACATCTATAGAAAATTGGGAGGCAGTCACCGTCATTAAACAGATGTAGATATACTGTAAATGTACTGGTACATACTTTAGCATGACTTATTTATGATTTCAGAAGTTTGAAATGCTGTCCTTAAATCATGATTGCCATAACTGCAAGTTCTGTACAGACAATATGTCTTCTTGTGAATTTTGCGTGAAATAAATGACTTTTTATTTTTAGCTATTTTCTTAAATGCTTAATTCATTATATGGTTTCACATGAATTTAATGTGAATTACATAGACATTTATAATTTAGTTGATTTTTACATGAATTATTTTTCGTTCAACTTTCACATTGAGGTTTTTTCACATGCTTTAAACTGTAAAACTTTAATTTGACTTACGTTTGAGGTAGCCTTTTCGAGTGGCCCGGCATAAAGGGGACATACACCATCTTTACTCCATGGCCAACCATTGTGGCCTCAAAACCATACGTGGTCTGGAAATGTAAGAGATGCATAAATTACTAGGCGATAATGAGGATGGTACATCAGCGCATCCTGGAGACAAGCCATACACAGTTCAATCTTTAAAATGATGATAAATAATGTGGATAGTACAGCGAGGCAGAACTATGTTTTTAGTATAGCAATATTACATATGACCCTCTGTAACATCAATTCTTTTAACCCCTTCACCCCTGAAATTCATTAGGAACTATTCCAACGTTTGGGCTGGAAGACTTTAAATGTGTCTTCAGGGGTGAATAAGTTGAGGCATCATTGTGTTTAAACAAGGAAAACAGAGTGATGATTTTAAACTGAATGTGTGAAGAAAATGCTTGTCACCACTGAATTGTAACACTATAGAAATTGTCAATGTAGTGGAGAAGAACAAGTTAATGCCCTGGCATATTATACTGCAAATAGAGATGGCCCCATAGTGTCCACTCAGAGATGGCCCCACAGTGTCCACTCACCTGGAAGAACTGTAGGAACTGCTGAAGTGTGTAGTCCTTATTGCCCTGGACATCCCACCGGTCCCACATGGTCACACTCAGGCCTTCCCTGTAACAACAGTACAGACTCTAGAGCTGTGATACACCAAGCCTATAGAAATGTTACAGCTGAGCTGTGTCTTCAGACAGGAGCCTAATAGGACTAGATATATTCACAATTTTTTTAACAACAAACACGATTAAACTCTTTAATAGAAAGTAAAAGAGACACAGTTGTGACATGTTAAACTCAGTAAGACTGTACTTGAAAGTGTTATACTAATGCTAAATGTTGCCTGTCTGAGTGAAGTAGAAAATATGTATCTGAGAATGACCTTATCCACCTGCCCTTGTTCAGATACTTATTGGAGGACAAACTTTTGGTATTGGCCCTGGTTCACGAACTTACTTCAGAACGACCTTTTTCATTGGTTCCAGTCAGATATTTACTTGAGAAAGACCTTTCCCACTGTCCCTGGTTTGGATACTTACATGAGAACGACCTTTTCCACCGTCCACAGTTCGGATACTTACTTGAGAAACAACCTTTTCCACCGGCCCTGGTTCAGATACTTACTTGACAACGACCTTTTCCACAGGCTCTGGTTCAGATACTTACTTGATAATGACATTTTCCACGGCCTGGTTCAGATACTTACTTGAGAACGACCTTTTCCACGGCCTGGTTCAATTACTTACTTGAGAACGACCTTTTCCACGGCCTGGTTCAATTACTTACTTGAGAACGACCTTTTCCACTGGCCCTGGTTCAGATACTTACTTGAGAACGACCTTTTCCACAGGACCTTGTTCAGCTACTTACTTGATAATGACATTTTCCACGGCCTGGTTCAGATACTTACTTGAGAACGACCTTTTCCACGGCCTGGTTCAATTACTTACTTGAGAACGACCTTTTCCACGGCCTGGTTCAATTACTTACTTGAGAACGACCTTTTCCACTGGCCCTGGTTCAGATACTTACTTGAGAACGACCTTTTCCACAGGACCTGGTTCAGATACTTACTTGAGAATGACATTTTCCACGGCCTGGTTCAGATACTTACTTGAGAACGACCTTTTCCATGGCCTTGTTCAGCTACTTACTTGAGAACGACCTTTTCTACTGGCCCTGGTTCAGATAAGACCATCACAGGTAAGGCCAGGTTTAGGAAGCAGTTCTTGTAACTTTCTATAGGCCACTGATCCAGTGTCTTTATCAGTTCTATAGACACCTACAAGGCAGATACACAAAATAGTATATTGGGGTAACACAGATCTTTAACATCCTCCATAGACTGGTAAATATAGATTGTATACTGGCTAAGCTATATAATACAAATAAAATATAAATATTCCCAGATCTTTTACAACATGAAAAACAACAGCAGTTTTACCGACTTCAGGAATTCAAGGATTATAATTTATATGTAAGGTCTGCAATGTAATGATGTCAAATTATGTGTCATAGTATGTGGAAGAAGACCAAACAATTTTGAACTCATTGTTTTGGCGTACTAACAGTAGCAATAATCACTCACCAAGCCGGCTACAGCAGCTGTTGTCGTGGCGATGGCGGGTACAATACGACCAGCGATACGTTTGACTTTGAGTCTGTCTGCACTATCTATACTGTACATAGCTGCTCTCAGGTTCTGGAGGAAAAATAGTACTTATCTATACATACTGGTCAAAATCATATAAAATTAATTTTGAAATTTGGTATAGTTATCTTTTCCAAGCTTTTATTATTTTCTATTCACAGATATGTTTCGTTTTTGTTATTCTGAAGTATAGACTGGTATATGACAACACAGATATACTCACCGCAGCTGCAGTAATGAAGTCTATATGACTGTTATTGTCATCGTCTTTCTCAAACTCAGCAACCATCATTTCTTTTATCACTGCAGAAAAAATATAAACAATAAAAAAATTTAGGATTTTAATCTTTCAAAGATATCAATATTTCTTTCAATGACAAAAAAAATTTGAAAAAAATCCTGCAAATGTCAAATGTTTTAAATGTTCTACTGCTTTCTGCTGATATTTTTAGATATGATGTTGTCCTGTATTTTGATATTTTCAGCATCAGTCTTCACTTTGGCTACAGAGTAATGCTTTCGGAGTAAGATCTTGTCTGTGTATAATAGAATATTGTATCAACATGCAGTGTTTTTGCTACCTTGATCTTACAGCAGCCTGTGCCTTACTGAATTGAGAAAATATAGCAGGGTTTCCAGATAAATTGGGAAAATATTCTTGAATTTTGCTTCATTTTTGGAAAATAAAACAAATTTTGACTGGCGGAAACAGCCTTTAATCGGCTGTAAAAATGGGCAAACAAAATCACCAACATGATATGTGTAGTGTACCAACATGTGTAAAGAGTCACATTTCTTCTAAGATGGTGTTTTCTTATGGGTCACTAGTTACCGATTTGTGATGTCAACAATATTCAAAGTAAGGTAGAACAACTTTAACCTTTCTGGGTAATGCTATGTTGGTGACGTTATGTATTATCAATTTTACCGGTCTAGGTCGTTGACGTCATAAAAAACTAATATACGAACTTCAATAAATTATGCAAATCAGAATTTTTTGCCAATTCAATACATATGGTCATACTGTTACAATTATTCTGATTTACCACCTACCGGTACTTAACATTTCTTTTCAACTAATTTACCTTTTTCGTGTGTTCCGACCTTCTGAATGGCCGTTTCCATCCTATTGGCAGCGTCTACGAAGTCATCGTCACCACTTGTGTCTGCTTCTTTCTTTGCGCTCTCATCTGTTACAATGGTCTGTGGAATACAAATGTAAAACATGTTAATTAGGTTTCAACTGCAACGACACAATTCCTAGCTTGTTAGATTCCACTTTTAGTACCAATTTAATAAATTAAATTAAGAAAAAAAAACATCAGACTAACCATAGAATATTAATTGTAAATATATCTGGGAACATATTGCTATAATATTGCATGACCCATTGTCCAAATGACTCTTAGCCAAATTATGTTTTAGATTATCATTTCTTTACAGTACATCAATTTCTAAACCTGTCAAATATTCAATAAACTTCATGTTTTATTTTTTACCCTACAGTACATCAATTTCTAATCCTGTAAAATATCCAATAAGCTTAATGTTTGTTTTTTACCTTATCAAAAAAAGGTGTTTGATTTCAAATGTCATTTAAAATTCAAGAAATAACCTTCAGAAATGTGAATATTCCACAAATTGATTCTAAATTGTCACATAAGATGACGACATTTTTGTTTCATGAATGATATAAACCATTTAAAAGTTGTAATTTTATTTGTAGGATCTTCCATTATCAATGACAGATAGACATGAAGTCCTACCTTTGAGGATGGCTTATACTCCGGTACGTGGACTGACTGTAGAATCTCACTGATAATACTTGGAGACACATCCTGAATTAGAATCAATTCATACATTACACAACATTTGCTTATCATAAATATTAATTATGATGTACATCGAAAAACAACGATTTACCAAGTAGCATTACTGGTATTGATCAGTAAAGTACATTTTTTTGCAATAAAATGTTGAATAACATTTCAAATTAATAAAAGGTATCAAATAATATTCATACGAAGGTTACAAATGTGATGTAATCTTTGGTAAATATATGGCAATGTACAGGGAAAACCATGAAATAGTGACACCTACTTATATAGTTTCATTCTGTTTCTTACAAAATAGTTAAAACATTTCTCTGAATGTATCACTGTAACATTGTTACTCTACTAATAGTGCAGACCTGTTTACCCCCAAGGAGGTTAAAGTGTAATAGATAGATTGTAAAAGTGTAATGATGGTGTACTCGTACCCATGGACCATCAATGCAAGGGGTGGCTAGGGGCATGCCCTCTCCCGCCAGAATAGTTTTTCCAAGGTTGCCTGAAATGCCCTTTCCTGCATCCTGAGCAGTTTTAGATGCCTTCATAAAGCTCATTGTTTAGGCTGATATTTCAATATTTGAGATGCCTTCATAAAGCTAATTGTTTAGGCTGATATTTCAACTGTTTTTTTTATTAAACTGATACAATTTTGCCCATTTTTTCAGATACCAACAGTATGCACACTTGTTAATGCCCATGAGAATTACAGTCAACAATAATGTCAACCATTCACAAAATTTAATACTGATCATTAAACAATATTGCTTCTGCTCATGATCTTACAATGTAATTCACAAAATAGAATATAAAACTTGTTGGTTTACTACATAATTACGACAATATTGCCTATGCCACTCCAAGAACTTTTCAATGATATAATCTGTGAAATTAATAATGCACTCTAGTAAATATGACCATATTGGCTATCAAAATGACACCCAATATTTTAAATTGAACAGTTGAATACAGCTCCGCACGATTATATCATAATGTATTTATGACCAAAGACCTTAACAAAGTCTAGAAAATAGAGCCAACTTGCCGATGATATTAACTAGATTACAATTACGAAATGTGTTTTTTCTTTGAACATGTCTCTGGTGATCAAACATTCGGGGGTGACCACAAAAATTGCAGATGGAACAATGCACAAACGTCTCCTGTTTCAGAGGAAACAAGGCAGTTATAGGTCGCATCGTATTCCATGATATCGGTTTAGGACTGCAGGTTTAGTTTTTAAAGTTCATTTGATTCGTTGAAATTATCATATTGTTGCCTTCCGGCATGTTTTGTGGATTTGATGTGCAGCCATTGAATGTCACCCTCATGTTTTACTATCTGAATGCCTCTAACATGAACGTCGTTAACATGATGAGAAAGAATCTAGAGGATATCGAATGCTTCCAATCAACAAAACGCTTTACAATGCTATTCAGTGCTTGTATAACACAAGCCTTTTCATGACTATGACTTTGGCTGCGTTTGGTTGACAATTCTTGGTATGCTCGATACGAATACGCCGAGTATGAGGAACTTTATACAAAACACAAACGCATCAAGAAATTCTTTCTATTTAGCATATTTTTTCCAAGCAAAGCGTAGAGGCGTAATTAGTCTTTAATTAGCATAAAAAATATGCCAAAAGCGTAGGGGTAAACACTTACCTGAGCCGAGTGAGATATCCTATAGGTAATCAACACCTGATCTCCTACACTTACCTGAGCTGAGTGAGATATCCTATAGGTAATCAACACCTGATCTCCTACACTTACCTGAGCTGAGTGAGGTATCCTACAGGCATCAGCGTACAGGCTTGCTGTACTTATAATGAAAGACAAATGTCTGCAATGACAAATGAATTCATTATGGAAATATCTTGTTTGAACAAAAATATTCTAGACATAACATCTTTTTTAATTCTTATATGCAAAGAAGATATTTCTTTAGACACACCTAGATTTATTTGAGTTCCTATTCCATAACAAAAATATTTACTGAATATCACTAAAGTTACTTCCCTTGCTATTGAAACTGTCGGACTGTGAGTCAGATATATACTATATAAGGCCTAACTTTATTAGGATCAAGAAATAGTTGACTATGACACGAACATATGGGATATTTCTACAAATTAAACTAGGATAATAACCCAAGTAAATTTATTTTGGTTTCTTTAAACAGCTTCCTCTGATGTTCATGATGATAATTTGATGTTCTTATATACACAGCATTATCACAACCTGGTTTGTATGTCATCTCAAAGTGGTTTCCATATTATTTTAAGAGGTTATAAGACCTTTGCAACCAGCCAATTTCTTGTTCAATTCCCTGTGGAACATAAAGCCAGTGTTGCCATTTCGGTGGTCACAGCTAGCATACACCAATTCTAGCACTGCCCGACCACATAATACAACAACAAAGTGTTGTGAAGAGATTCGAACCCATAATCCGTCAGTCATGAGACCGTTGTCCTACCACTTAACTACCCTGATTTATGTTCACATGATGAAACCTGTGTAATGTTAACATAATAAAGCAATATTTAACACATCTCAGTGTTCCTTATCACTCACAAATATTGTTTTAATTATAGAGGATTTATAGACATAACATTGCTTACGTTATACTTACGTAAAGTTATTGATGCAGAATTCCTGAGGTACTGGAGGTCGTTTTGGAGACTGCCAGAACAGGGCTGTAATAATGGTAAACATAGAACATCATCAAGATGTTTGTAAAGCACATTATAAAATTTAACACAAAGAAAGTCTGATTTCTACAGGAAGATAAAAATTAATTTCTACAGGAAAACAAGAACTCAATTTCAGATTGTACACAACACAATCTAGCATTAGTAATTTTTAGTTTTGGGTTTTACACTTTTGAATAAAATGAAATCAAACCTGTTGGGAACTTTTGAGATAAATGGCATAATTATACTGAGATGCTTGATGATGTTTATAGAAATACACAGGCCCAAATGAACTATCAAATAAGTAATAAAGATATTAGAGTTTGTAATATTAAAAGAATATGGGGTGTTTATGGATTTTCATCAGACAAATAAGTATATTTATGAAACTGTTTTGCATGTACATGTAGAATTGATTTTCCAGAAGCTGAACACTTACATCCATCCTTTAGCTTTGTGTCTAGTGGGAAATGATGTAGTAGATGTCTCGCCTGGAAGTATAAAGAACATGAACACAAATTAATTATAAATAACATGAACACAAATTAAGTATAAAGAACATGAACACAAATTAAGTATAAAGAACATGAACACAAATTAAGTATAAAGAACATGAACACAAATTAAGTATAAAGAACATGAGCACAAATTAAGTATAAAGAGCATGAACACAAATCAATTATAAAGAACATGAGCACAAATGAAGTATAAAGAACATGACCACAAATTAAGTATAAAGAACATGAACACAAATTAAGTATAAAGAACATGAACACAAATTAAGTATAAAGAACATGAACACAAATCAATTATAAAGAACATGAGCACAAATTAAGTATAAAGAGCATGACCACAAATTAAGTATAAAGAACATGAACACAAATTAAGTATAAAGAGCATGACCACAAATTAAGTATAAAGAGCATGAACACAAATTAAGTATAAAGAACATGAACACAAATCAATTATAAAGAACATGAGCACAAATTAAGTATAAAGAGCATGACCACAAATTAAGTATAAAGAGCATGAACACAAATTAAGTATAAAGAACATGAACACAAATTAAGTATAAAGAGCATGAACACAAATTAAGTATAAAGAACATGAGCACAAATTAAGTATAAAGAGCATGAACACAAATCAATTATAAAGAACATGAGCACAAATTAAGTATAAAGAGCATGACCACAAATTAAGTATAAAGAACATGAACACAAATTAAGTATAAAGAACATGAACACAAATTAATTATAAAGAACATGGGCACAAATTAAGTATAAAGAACATGAACACAAATTAATTATAAAGAACATGAACACAGATTATGTATACAGAAAATGAACACAAATTAAGAATAAAAAACATGAGCACAAATTAAGTATACGGAACATGAACATAAGTAAAGAATACAGGATACGAGTATAGAAGATAAACGCAAGAATGCAGTACATAAACACAAATAAACAAAACATGAACACATGTAAAGAATACAGAACATGAACACATGTAAAGAATACAGAACATGAACACAAGAATACATAACATGAACATGGAACATGGATACCAATTCACAGAACATAAAAGGTAGGGGCAACTTATGGCCACAAATTTATTTTAATCAAGTCAATTATCATTAAAGTGTTTTTTTTATTTAAAATGTTCACATTATTCTTTACAGTTGACCACCTATAATTACTAACCTCTCCACTTACCCTGTGATTGAACAGTTGACCACCTAAAATTACTAACCCTCTCTACTTACCCTGTGATTGAACAGTTGACCACCTATAATTACTAACCCTCTCCACTTACCCTGTGATTGAACAGTTGACCACCTATAATTACTAACCCTCTCCACTTACCCTGTGATTGAACAGTTGACCACCTATAATTACTTACCCTCTCCACTTACCCTGTGATTGAACAGTTGACCACCTATAATTACTAACCCTCTCTACTTACCCTGTGATTGAACAGTTGACCACCTATAATTACTAACCCTCTCCACTTACCCTGTGATTGAACAGTTGACCACCTATAATTACTAACCCTCTCCACTTACCCTGTGATTGAACAGTTGACCACCTATAATTACTAACCCTCTCCACTTACCCTGTGATTGAACAGTTGACCACCTATAATTACTAACCCTCTCCACTTACCCTGTGATTGAACAGTTGACCACCTATAATTACTAACCCTCTCCACTTACCCTGTGATTGAACAGTTGACCACCTATAATTACTAACCCTCTCCACTTACCCTGTGATTGAACAGTTGACCACCTATAATTACTAACCCTCTTCAATTACCCTGTGATTGAACAGTTGACCACCTATAATTACTTACTCTCTACACTTACCTTGTGATTGAACAGTTGACCACCTATAATTACTAACCTCTCCACTTACCCTGTGATTGAACAGTTGACCACCTATAATTACTAACCCTCTCCACTTACCCTGAGATTGAACAGTTGACCACCTATAATTACTAACCCTCTCTACTTACCCTGTGATTGAACAGTTGACTACCTATAATTACTAATCCTCTCCACTTACCCTGTGATTGAACAGTTGACCACCTATAATTACTAACCCTCTCCACTTACCCTGTGATTGAAGTACTTTTCAAACTTGAGCCTAGCTAGTACTACACAGTCACACCATTCGACAGGCTTCGACCGCACAATCTTGCTGACCTGGATGGCACCCTCCAGAGGTGACCCACGTTTAAGATTCTGATAGAAAAATAATAAAATCATTATATATTATAACAAACAATAACTAAAATTGCAATCAAAAGAATTGCTAATACACAACTACATAATATACTGATCACTTATGTGAAGTTTCATCAAAATCTACGTGTAAGTAAAGATGCAGATCTCTGGATAAGTTACTGGAGATGACAGACAGACAGAGATAGACTGATTCTAGTATCCTCCCCAACCTTACAATTTCATTGGGGGAGAAAAAATGATGATGACAGATAATGAAAGTTCCGAGTTTCTCTCATTTATGTACACAACACTATTTTTGTACCTTTTCTTTGGAGATCTTCATCAATTCACAATCAATAAGAAACCTGGAAATTGTCAATAGAGTGAAATGTGGTGTTAACCGAGTAGTATTTTGTATACAAGTGTGGCCTCAGGATGGGATTGACAGTGAACAGGTAAACACAGATGTGAGGTACTTACATCTATAACTCCTTGTGATTGTCCCTGAGTGGTCCAAAACTTGTTAAATAAAGCTGGCTTCTGGGCAAATGAGCTTTCAAACTGCAAGTACAGGTACAAATATATGTACTCTTATTGTGATGGAAAGGTCGGCTTAAATTGTTCATGGTTTTGTCAGTTATAGTATCAAGTCAGAGAAAAGAAAGATTTTAACTTCACTTTTAGAAAAGATGTTTCAAAGGCATCTACTAATCATAATCAGCACACTTTATATTAAGGAATATCATTATTTAGATAATATCCAACAAATTGAGTTTTAGAGCTGTTGTATGTCCCCTTCATCCCATATGTATGCCTTCCTTTTCCCTATTTACGCTGTATGAAATGCTTTATCTGACTTACCTTGCCCCCTCCCTACTGCACACAGTTCTGTATCAAACTTACCTTATCCCTAGCCCACTGTATACAATGCTCTATCTGAGCAGGAAATGATTTGAGTGTACAGTAGGGTATATCCTCGTCTACCGGGTCCCTCTGTAGGAAACAAGATAGACAAACTTTTAGACAATGAAGTGTTTCATAAAGTACAGTTAATCAAAGACCTTTCAACTATCTCTTGTTAATCTGATACTTGTACTGTACCTACGGTAGGATAAAGCATAAACTTTTCCGTCTTCTTTTTCTTCATGGTATTAACATTCTTACAATATGTAAGAAATTAATTTGACAGCAAATTGCACATACCGAGTATATATACTTGTATGATAATAATTGATATTATAATACGTAATAGGCTTTCACTGTACCAGGAAATTTGAACCATCTACTGAAGTAAATATCATTAAAGCTGTCTGAAACAACTGCTAGTTACCTGACTGCCATAGGATTCTGTAAGGTGAGGTATGATGACCTGTACATGACCTTTGGTTCCCATGGTACCAGACTCCAACAAAGCCTTTTGATTGGTTACACATCGACTGTAACAGAAAGAGACTTATACAGCACAATTTTTATCATAATTAAACACACATTTCAATCCAAATTCAGAATTAAATACTTTACATAAAATGAGCAAAATTTTACTTAAGATAAACTTCCCTTCCTCTATCCTTGTCATTATTGTTTGGGTCATGACCTTAGTTTAGCTTTCAATGTTCGGTATTTTTTGTGTTCTGAAATACTACCATCTTTGTCATTATGATGACGATACTTATGTTGTGAAAACATATTAACCTTAGCCTTAACCTCTGAACTTTTAAATACAAATTTATCTTGGTAAAACAATTGTCATAACATATTAAATGATATTGCTATTCTCTATATTTAACTTGTCTCGAGCTATGACACTGAACCTTGACTGAAGAGTGCCGTGCAACATTTTCCAAAATATGAGTCATGGCCCCAAAAAGCATCACAATGATTTAACCTTGGTTTCCTTGTCATAACTTTGACTTCATTGTACAATAGTACAACCTATAAGAAGGGGAGTATTTACAAATGAAAAAAATATGTAAAACTCAGGTGCCCTATAGGTAATTCATCATCACCTTACCTGTCTACATATCGTCTGGCCTCTACGTTGTCCAAGGCATTCACTACCAAGTCTTGGTTTCGGAAGAAATCATCGTTGTAATGTTCAGCCTCAGTTTGGGGACACACTGTATACATACAAAACAAACTACAATATTTTTAACATTTATTTTTCAGTTACATGGATTAGATTTTGTTTTATTAAATCTTATGTCCTTTTTATTAAATCTAATATCTCTTTATTAAATCTAATATCCTTTTATTAAATCCAATGTCATTTTATTAAATCCAATCTCCTTTTATTAAATTCAATGTCCTTTTAACAACAATGATCAATTAAAGAGAGGCCTCCAGGGGTGTCGTGTAAGTGTGCAGGTGTATGTGTGCCAGAGACAGGGTATGTCTGTGCACTTAACTCCTTGTCAGATCATGGACAGGTGCTGACTTTCAGGGCACTTTCACTGAAATACCATGCTGAAGGCACAATGGGAATATCCAGGTTACACTTTAATGCTCAGGCAGTGGAACCACAACTAGTGTCAACTATCAATTTTATAGACTTTGGGTTTTTCTCAGCCAGGGGACAGAATCCTCAATTTTCCCACCCTACCTGCAGGACTGAAGTTACTGAGAAAAATATTAATGATATCCGATTTAAAAAGAAATATTTTAGCATGGATTACTTACCTTTGTTTTGTTGAGCTTCAATTCTTAATGCTGGAAAAAAATTAACAAACAACTATGAAAAACATACACCCAAAAGGAGAAAGAGAAAATCAATGGTCTTGATAATGTAGGATGTAGAGATATCTAAATTCATCGCTTAATTGCTCTGTTAGAAAACACAACACAAACAATGCAAAAGAGAGAGCAACATTAATATTTGGTTAAATACAGAATAAATTGACTCCCAATTATTTATATTCACAGAATATTGAAAACTTACCTGGGTTTATCTCCCTTGCTGGTTCTGGGGAAATTTACTTGGGTTAATATCCCTTGCTGGTTCTGGGGAAACTTTTCTGGGATAATCTCCCTTGTTTGTACTGGGGAAAACTTACCTGGGATAATCTCCTTTGTTGGTACTGGGGGAAACTTACCAGGGATAATCTCCCTTGTTGGTACTGGGAAACTTACCTGGGTTAATATCATTTGCTGGTACTGGGAAAACTTACCTGGGTTAATATCATTTGCTGGTACTGGGAAAACTTACCTGGGTTAATCTCCTTTGCTGACTGGGCTGCTGTTGTGCTCTTTGGTTTCTGTAAAATACAGGAATTTATACATCACAATTGACATGGTTGGCAAAACTGTGACAGTTACCAGTACTTTTGTAAGTAGAGAAGATCCAATGGGCCTGTATTGCTGCCTGTATTGCTTATATTTCCTTTGGTATGCAAACTTAACAAATTCTGTTACTCAAGGTCACTGACCATTGTTGAAAAAAAGGCCCTCTTGGCCTGTATCATTCACCAGAATTTCAGCAAATGTAACAATAACTCATGTTTAAGCTAATTCCACACCCTTTTCCAGTGTGGGATCTACCACAACAGTACATTGCCATGAAGCAATTTAATTAATGAACACTTAACTTTCTGATTCAAAAAAAAGATTTAAAGGAAAATCCTTTGAAATTGGTTTATTGAAATATAGCTGAATTGCAAGTTTTTAGCCCACCCATTCAGGCCCCTTAGGGTTCAACCCAATCATTTATATAAATTTGAAACCCAGCCGCATAGGGATGCTACCACTAAATTATGAATGTTGTACAGTGCTTAGATCCAGATAAGATGTCATTTATATGAATATTGCTAAATGGACCCCTTTTGGCCTTGTCCCTCATGCCTATCATTTATATAAGTTTGAATTCCAGATGCTAAGGGAAGCTACTTATGAAATATAAATATTGTACATTGCGTAGATCCTGAGAACAAGTCATTAATATGGTATGAATATTGCCAAATGGACCCCTTTTGGCCCCATCCCTCAGGCCCCTTAAAATCAGAACAGAATTTGGCTAAAGATACGACAGGACATTTGTATGACATTTAATAATTCAACTAATTTTGAGGAATAAAAAAAAAGATGAAAACCTCAATTGAGGACTAATATTCTTCACCTAATAGCTGTAGGAGAAGATATCAGCAAACTAATCAACATATCACTCTCTAAGTGAGAACTGATGAAAAATATAACACATTGTACCAGCCATGAAATTTTTACCAATGTTAACACAGTGGACAAAAACAAAGATGACCAGCCACCTGTTGGCAGTTCTATTTTTTATATCAGTTCGAAAATCTAAAGGACACAATGAAGGACCATCTCAGGGGAAATTACATATGAAATCTGAAAAAGATCCATCCACAAAATACCTGGTAATAATAACAAACTTTCATTGTCAAAATCCAAGATGGCTGCTTATCAGCCATTTTGTCTTTATGATCAGCCCCAACAATTCAAAAACACAACCAGGGACCAAGCGTGCTTCATAAAAAGTAGTGATAACAAGAGGCCCAGAGGGCCTGTATCGCTCACCTGGTTCAAAATATTTTATGTACACATTTTCAGTTTGAGACCTGCCAGTTAAACTAAAATGTTGATATCTGATAAAAGAATAGATAAGGAAAACGTTGATTTTCAATTGTCTTTCAATATATGCAGTATTTTTGACGAAATCATAACACTCAAAGAACAATATATACATTAAATGTTTCAGGAGGTCAGTACTGCGTAATCTGTATATCGTTTAACTCGGCGACGTAGTTTTTAGTGCGTTAAAACAACGTCACACCAGTTTCCTCTTACCTTGCTGGAAATCTAATGACGCATGCGCGCGGAAACATCCGGTTCACGGAAAGTTTAGTTTCGTATAAAACATTATTTACATACATTTTCCCCCCCAACACATGAAAAGTTGATTTAATAAATATTTAAAGAGATATCAACAGAAGGACAACTATAAGAAACGTTTTAATAACATACTTTGTTTTGACTTTTTCCCCTCAAAAGTTACTGGTGCAGATAGTGTTTAATATACTCAAACAGAAAGTAGAAACTTAATATTAGTGTTAAACGAATGACCGCTCGACAAAGAATACTTATTTGTAAAGGAAACGTTTCTTTCTTCATATATTAAGGTATTGTAACACTCTCAATTTAACAGAAACAAAATAAAAAGTAAATAAAATCAAAACTTAAAATATAATAAAATAAAATAAAGCCTAATTGACAACTTTTTTACTTGCCCTCTTGGCCCTCGTTGAGTCAGGCCCAACATTTGTACAATTTTAAATCCCCACCCCATACTTATGCTACCAGGCAAATATGAATGTTATCCATTGTTTCGTTTCAGAGAAGAAATCATTTATATCACTATTACCCAAACAAACCCACCATTGGCACAATTTTGAATCCCCACTCGATAGTGCAGATGCCCACCAGGCAAAAATATGCGATATACGTTATTCAGTTTCAGAGAAGAAGTTGTTTATATCAATATAGCCAAATATACCCCTTTGGCCCCGCCCCCCAGGCCCCTTGGGGGCTAGACCCACCATCTGTAGAATTTTGAATCTCCACACCATAGTAATGCTACCAACAAAATATAAGCAATATATATTGCTCAGTTTCAGAAAAGAAGTTGTTTATATCAATATAGCCAAATTTACCCCCTGGCCCCACCCCCCAGGCCCCTTAGGGGTCAGACCCACCATTTGTACAATTTTGAATCCCCACCCCATAGTGATGCTACCAGCCAAATATGAGTGATATACATTGTACAGTTTCAGAAAAGAAGATGTTTTTTATCAATATAGCCAAATTGGCCACTTTTGGCCCCACCCCCCAGGCCCCTTGGGGGTCAGACCCACCATTTGTACAATTTTGAATCCTCACCCCATAGTAATGCTACCAGCCAAATATAAGCAATATACATTGCTCAGTTTCAGAAAAGAAGTTGTTTATATCAATATAGCCAAATTTACCTCTTGGCCCCCACCCCCCAGGCCCCTTAGGAGTCAGACCCACCATTTGTACAATTTTGAATCCCCACCCCATAGTGATGCTACCAGCCAAATATGAGTGATATACATTGTACGGTTTCAGAAAAGAAGATGTTTTTTATCAATATAGCCAAATTGACCCCTTTTGACCCCGCCCCCCAGGCCCCTGGGGGGCCAGCCCAACCATTTGTACAATTTTGAGTCCCCACCCAATAGGAATGCTTCTGACCAAATTTGGTTGAATTCCAACAAGTGGTTATTAAGAAGAAGTCAATTGTTGACGGACGGACGCCACGGTATGGCATAAGCTCACCCTGGTCCTTTGGACCAGCCTGGTCCTTTGGACCAGGTGAGCTAATTAAAAGTGTGTCGCAAACCCCAGGGCCAAATCAAAAACCATGATTGTGATCATCTCTTTATGCCCAGTAATTGTATGTATAGTTTTGGGGTGGGGATCTCAACCGTGTAAAAGTTATGACTCAGGGGTCAAATTAAAAGTGTGTGGCAGACCCCAGGGCCAAATCAAAAACCATGATTGTGATCATCTCTTAATGCCCAGTAATTGTATGTATAGTTTCGGGGTGGGGATCTCGACCATTCAAAAGTTACGACTCAGTAGTCAATTTGCAAGGGTGTGGCAGACCCTTGGATCAAATATGAAATCATGATTGTGATTGCCTCTTAATGCCGAGCAATTGTATATATAGTTTTGGGGTGGGGATCTCAACTGTTTAAAAGTTATGACTCCGAAGTCAATTTACAAGGGCGTGGCAAACCCTGGGGTCAAAACATAAACCATGATTGTGATCATCTGATAATGCCCAGCAATTGTATATATAGTTTTGGGGTGGGGATCTCAACCGTTTAAAAGTTATGACTCAGGGGTCAAATTAAAAGGGTGTGGCAGACCCCAGGGCCAAATCAAAAACCATGATTGTGATCATCTCTTAATGCCCAGTAATTGTATATATAGTTTTGGGGTGGGGATCTCAACCGTTTAAAAGTTATGACTCAGGGGTCAAATTAAAAGGGTGTGGCAGACCCCAGGGCCAAATCAAAAACCATGATTGTGATTATCTCTTAATTCCTAGTAATTGTATATGTAGTTTTGGGGTGGGGATCTCAACCATTTAAAAGTTATGACTCAGGAGTCAAGTTTCAAGGGCGTGGCAGACCCTGGAGTCAAATATAAAATCATAATTGTGATTGTCTCTTAATGCCCAGCAATTGTATATATAGTTTTGGGGTGGGGATCTCAGCCGTTTAAAAGTTATGAGTCAGGAGTCAAGTTGCAAGGGCGTGGCAGACCCTGGGGTCATATCTAAATCCATGATTGTGATCGAGGTTACCAAAACATTTGTATAAATTTGAATTCAAGCAACCTTTGGATTCTACCACTAGAATATAGATGTCATACATTGCTTAGTTTCAGGAAAGAGATCATTTATACCAATATTGTCTAATGTGCCCCTTTTGGCCCCACCCCTCAGGCCCCTCCGTGATCATAATCATATAATTTTGAATCCTAATCCCATAGTGATGATACCAGGCAAATATGAATAATATCCATTGCTTGGTTTCAGAGAAGAAGTCATTTTTATCATTATAGCCAAATTGACTCCTTTCGGCCCCGCCCCTCAGGCCCCTGGGGGATCAGCCCCACCATTTATACAATTTTGAATCCACACCCCATGGTAATGCTACCAGGCAAATATAAGCGATATACATTACTGGGTTTCAGAGAAGAAATCGTTTATATCAATATAGCCAAATTGACCCCTTTTGACCCCGCCCCCCAGGCCCCTTGGGGGTCAGCCCCACCATTTGTACAATTTTGAATCCCCACTCAATAGTGATGCTACCAGCCAAATATGAGCGATATATATTACTGGGTTTCAGAGAAGAAGTCGTTTATATCAATATAGCCAACTTACCCTTTTGGCCCCGCCCCCCAGGCCCCTGGGGGGTCAGCCCCACCATTTGTACAATTTTGAATCCCCACTCAATAGTGATGCTACCAGCCAAATATGAGCGATATATATTACTGGGTTTCAGAGAAGAAGTCGTTTATATCAAATAGCCAAATTGACCCCTTTTGGCCCCGCCCCCCAGGCCCCTGGGGGGTCAGCCCAACCATTTGTACAATTTTGAGTCCCCACCCCATAGGGATGCTTCTGACCAAATTTGGTCAAATTCCGATCAGTGGTTATAAAGAAGAAGTCAATTGTTGACGGACGGACGACGGACGGACGACGGACGACGGACGCCACGGTATCGCATAACACTGGGGGACCCTTACCGTTCAAAAAACGCATTTTTTCGTTCTGTTTTCAAATACCGTTCATTTCTTTAATTTTTGTGTTCATTTTCCGGGTTACCGTTCTCGTTTCACGGTGCACAGTTTATTTTTCAAATCATTGTTTACATTTGAGGATCGTGTGTTGATTTTTCATTTACCTTGTTCATTATTTAAAAGGAGCGTTCATATTTTAAATTGGGTGTTTATTTTTCACGATCACCTTTTAATTTTCCCGATCACCGTTTACTGATTACGATCACCGTTCAATATTCGCGCTCACCGTTCAATATTCGCGCTCACCGTTTACTGATTACGATCACCGTTTACTTTTCAGAATCCTTGTTCATTTTAAAATTGAGTGTTCACGTTTGGGGGAGCTGTGTTTATGTTTCAAGAACCGGTGTTCATTTTTCAAAACCGTTTAGTTTTCGTGGACGACCGTTCAATTTCTCCAGTGCCTTTTGTTCTGACTAGTCCTTTCATGTCTGCCGACCGGCTACGCTCCCGTCCACCTTACCTAATCCGGGCACCGTCAAACTTACCTGTGGTCTGTCAGAGCTCTCAACCGTGACGTACAGTACTTCCTGCAGCCCGAATCCATTGGGTGATGGGAAATAACTTTGGTCAGAAAATAGGCGTACAGTAACTTGTACGATGTTCAATACCGGAAATATAATCGACAAACGTATCGTAACAGAAAGCGCTTCTCGAATTCGGCGAACGGAACAGAAATAACGCTATCAAATATATCCGAAGCCTAACTGTCTGTAATTCCCGGGAAACAAACATTTTGTAATGAACTGGACGACTGTAAAAAAATGAATCTCACAAGAACATTCTCCATTCATCTTTACGATAGAATACCATTACGTTTCGTCAATGCCGTGGTTTCGTGATGGTTCTACCCCAAAATAGACAGTGTACCTGATACGCAGGTGACGATCAGTTCCACCACGGACTTAGATAAGTTAGATAAGTCCGTGGTTCCACTAGATTACACGATTCTACTTCGAACAATGCAAGATTATTGCATCTTTAGGATTATTCACATTAACATTATCTGTTTTTTCGCGTACACCATGTCAAAAGTTATCAGAACTTACCGATCAACATTTATTTTTAACCCGTGACATCTACCGGGACTGGCAATTTCTGTGCATATAGTGAATGATTGGTTGGTTTGAAATGTCAATCACACCTGAACACAGTAGCCCTCGTGACATAATGGGCGGATCTTACGCAGCACTTCGCATCCTGTGACTGAACAAGATATCAATTTATATTTGTGTATAAAAATAACGACGGCCACATTGCGTAATGACAAAAAATATATGTAGACTTTTAATAATAAGTGGCAGTCTGCAGTTGATTTACATCATATTATTTTAGCTATAACGTTGACTTCGATTACATGTACTTATTTCCTGTTATTTCGTACCGTACGTATAAATCGGAAACGGAAAGTATCACCTAATCGTAACTGTCGTCAACGATTATAGGTAATTCCTCGATTTGGTGTAGTTTGTTGAAAAATATACAATTTAATATTCTAAGGTCCAGTTTGTGTTTAAAGCTTTTACAATACGAAATACACTTATACTAAAATCATATAAACTATCCGTATTTCTTTACGGGTGGTAAAAATTGTATAAATTATATACCAAAAAGTTACAGGCACGTACAGTATATCGTCCAACGAAAGGCCATCAGGCCTCAATAACGGACGTACAAATATCGAAATCACTACGACCCTGTATTAAAGTCGAAATGAATAAAATCTTGGTTTTATTTTTCTGATATATGTACTACAGTTTATATTTTGTATATATATATAGGGACGTATCTCACATATACGTCCCTGATATATACCAGGTACACAAAATATAAACGGTAGTATATGTTGTTTTTTTTTAATGTGGCTAAGAAGAGCCAGTGCCGGTCGCTTGATTTGTTCCATAAATATGTTAACGTAATTTATAATACAAGCTGACGAAAGTTTAAAATGACTGTGAGGATTTGATCACCAGATTTTTTTTACTTGACTTAATTGTAAAGCAAATCTATATTTCATCAGTACGTCTTAAAATGTTTCAATAATCGTTATCTACACCAGGCATATCTGTATCTCTAAGTTGATCTTGCAATGCCAGCATTCCATACCACATTATACTATAAACTGCATTTCGTCCGTTTACAAAATTTATAACAAATGCAACAGGAATTCGGATACAACTGTTGAAAACTTCATTTGTGTTCAATACGCAAGCTTCCGTATCCTATGCGTTATTATCAGAGACATATACGTCTCTGGTTTACATGTATGTACTTATTATTTGATTTAATTCATTATTAAAGAAATGCATACAAGACCCTTTGTTGGTAACATTTTTTTTTTACGTTTTCTCAAGAAGCCAAAAAGAACGGGTACTGTTGAGATTCGTTTCTAACTGTACTATTAACAAATGGCGTGGCTGGGGGTATTTTGATGTGCAAGCCCCGCGAAGTTTACAAGTAGGGGAGGGGTACTTCGGGAAAGAATAATATTTTAACTTCAAGTGGTACCATTGTTTTAGACTTGTTTGAATAAACATTGCCTGGCCTCTCATTATACAAAATATTAATGCGAAAATGGAATACGAAATGTTTTACTTCCAAGATTTATGGAAACAAAATCATTATCCATATATATACGTTTCTTATGTCATTTACTCGTCAGTAAGTACATTGTAATAGCAAGAGACATTTAAAACCATCTTTGATATACATACGTCTCACAGAGACCCAAGAATTTTGACAGCTAGTTTTGGACCTAAACTAGGTTGTTTAAAGTAATTTTACACTTGGGGAGGGGGGTCAATTTCCGATAAAAATGCCCTCTTAATGGTCATAAAGGCTATCACTGAGCACTGAGAGGGCATTTGTATCGAAAATTGATCAGCCCCCTCCCCCAAAGTGTAATTCTCAAGTCCCTGTGATACGTCTCTGTAAGTGTTAATAAGTACTGTACATGTTATGTGATTATTTCAGCTCAGGGAGTACTAAGAACTCTTGCTTGTTTTCTTAAAATAATGTACAATTAGAACAAGTCTAGTTTCACGAAAGTTCCTAAACTTAAGGCATTGTCTTAACTGTAAATCGCCATATAAAAGCATTTCAGAAGTTTCGAGAAAATCTTAAAGAGTAACTGTATTACTGAACCATCTTTCGTATATGGAAAGATTGATAAATAATAAGTGAGATAATTTTCACGACGATTTTATTTTTGTGAAAATTACGAAGTTTTGACCATTTTACTAAATTTCACACCTGAACGTAAATCAGGAAAATCCCCGATTTTGCCATACGACCGGAAGTGACGTCACAACGGTAGCCGCACTGACCGAATTGAGTAGTCATTATATTGAAATTGTATGAATCGTATCACGACTTGCTATTTGTAGAGAGTCTTATATACAAGAATATGACACTGATTATATATCAAGGCCTTACGGATTTCATTAATGATCTACTGATAATTGCAAGGTGCCATATGCCCCAGGGGACAGTAATTAGTGGGGAGGGGGCCCGGGTTCGGTAGTTCTTGTTCTTGTCAGGTATGCCGCAACGTGGTCATGGTCACTCGACCATAAATCAATTACCACCGGACTCGCTAATATGATTAACAGATTATTATTTTGTGGGAAAAACTGTAAGACTTCAAAACATACACTTGATATGATTATGTATTAATTTTCTCATATTTTATTTCATATTACACCGCTAAAACAGCGTGTGTATTCATTGAAACATATACGTCCCGACATGCATATATCAGCAGGAACTGATCATGACACCTATTGAAATGCACACTGAAAAATATTTATGCCTGTCGGTCGGCTTTGTAAATACAAAACAACGTAGAAACGACCTCAAACAAACAGGTAATGAAAAGGATATTGGTGTTACTATAGACCACGGACGTAGATATACTCTAATTCCATGTATAGACTCAGAATTTCGAAAACCATATATTTTATTGGACTTAAAAGAAGAACATTTAATTACATAATATAATATAATGAGTTAATCCTTTTTTATATGTACAATGTACGTATATTGGAAAATAAAAATATGTATCTTTTATCAATGTTTTCGACCTGTATAACGTATTTGACGGGTATCACATTTCGGCTTCTTTTATCCATAAGTTCGAGAAATTATACATGTGTATAAAAGTTAACAGCTTCCCATCCATTGATAATTTTGTATGTCTATGCAGTATATATATATATATATATATATATAAAAACAATTAAAAAGTATGCCTGAATATTGTAAAATAAAAGGAACATGAGCGGAATCTTGATGTTACCTGTCTTCAGGCATACACATCGAAATAGAAATCAATAATAATAATTCGAAGTTCTAATATACCGCTTTATCATGACCTGAAGATTGCCTCAAAGAACAATTTATTTCAAATTCTGTTTGAGAAAATATAAGATAAGGTCTTTGAAAACCCGGTATTTAACTGATTACTTATCATGCAAGTTTCGATATAATATGTCAAGTTGAATAGAAGAGTCAAATTTGAAATTTAATAAAGTGACATGTACATATGTACTGTGTGACTTGACGGCGGTTTCTGGAGATTTCAAAAGGTACTCTGGATAGTCTATGTTTCATTCAAAGTCGAGAACTACATATTGTAACTACAGATCTAGAGCACTCATTTTGAAGTTATAAAGAGGGGATAATAACCGCAACATACTCAACTATCACCAGTAGTTTTAACTTTGATAGCTCCCCCCCCCCCCCCACCCCAACTCCAAAGTTATTTACTTGCAACTGACCAGGTAGATTATCCCGCTTATCCGATTACGTAATTTAATGGACACTAATCTGAGATGTACAATATAATAAAATTCACTCTTGAATCATTTCACAAATGATCTGTATAAAATTATATATGACACCAGGGACGTATATGTGCCTGATGATAAAGCTAGAGTATTACAATGTGATAGGTTAAAAATAATTTGAACAGTCAATATCTAAACATATCTAAAATTTTATGGTACGACACTTAATTTCACTATATATAATACATGTCGGATTAACAATTAATTAACCAGACGAACGTATATATCTTGTGTTCCCGTTGTCACCAATACGTGTGCACAACTTTTAGCGGTTCGCTGTGCGCTTGATTAGCTTGTGGCAAAACAGGTAAAAAACCAAACTTCAACCTGTCGTAACTTTGTAACCAGTGGGCCGATTTCGGCAATGTATTAATGTCGACACAACGAGTCTGATAATTTCAGTTTCTATTTGCACTACAGTTACTCTTTAAGTTCAAGACATTTTTCTTAATTTCTGTTATGCTTTCCTATGGAAATGTTCAACCAGGGACGTATATATAATTTTGGCTGGGCTCATTAATAATTGTTTTTGCTGACATTTTGTTTGAACTGACCGGAAATGTAGTAAATATTGGCCCTTCTTTAATTACTCTTTGAAAGAAGGGCATTTTATAACAAATCTAAAACAGATTTTATAAAACCTAATGTGACTTGATTATATGAAAAATTCTGCCTAACAAACTTTCTGCAGTCTGGTCTGTTAATCTGACGAGTCGGCAAAAACGAGTTACAGTATCAGTGTGAATATCAAGAATATTAGACGAATTATGAAATCTCTCTACTTTAATACACATATTTTGGATAATGATGTGCAAACACGGGCTTATGTGCTGACACGGACTTGGATAGATAATCTTTTCCCGTGCTGTCGACGATAATAATTGTACACTGAAGTACACAAATGAACATAGCCTATTCCCCCCTGATCTTTCATAACGAACTGTTCCAACCTTTCAATCAGACCAGTTCAAGTGTGTCTTCATGAGTGAATGAATTAAGGGTCGACAATTTTACAACATCATATGGTAATAATTACAGTCAGGTTTCGCCACACCTGTACCGGATATACACCCCCGGGGTAAGTTTCACACCTGTTTCCTGGGGCTGTTAAAACTGTGTTGTAGTTGATATTGTCCATTGTGTCAAACTGTTTTGATTGACAGGTTGTTACGCACAGGTGAATCCCCCCCCCCGACACTTTCTGTTAAATGCAAACAGTTTTACGATCTTAAGCGACTAAAGCCAAAAACTACGGTCAACAGTTAATTGTACTGTACCCGTATAAAACAATTTACTATTGTGTGTATTGTCTGAAAACGACGTGTGATGGTACGGGGCTCTGAAAAGAGTTCAATTCTAGCCATTCCCCGTGTTTTGTTGCAATTTTGCTGTAAAATCAAAAAATTTAAATGGTACACAAGAAAACATTGGGATTAAAATACGCGTATCTTATGATTATTTTTTTTCCAATCATCATAATTTTTTATATTGTGTATAGAGCATTTTGTATCTGCAAGATGAAATAATACCTGCAAACGATTAGCGAGATTTTATCTTTTGACAACAGACATCTGAGAATTTGTTAGTGTTGGTCCTTTAGCCGGTGTTGAGAGTATTTTATCGAAAATTGATCTTAACCTCTCAAAACAGGGACGTATATGTCCCAGTCTCAAACATATAAAAAAAAAATGGGTCCAAAACTAGCTGTAACAAATTTTCAGGTCCCTGTGTTTGACGTCTTTTTCAGGTCCCTGTGTTTGACGTCTTTGAGTAACTGTCAATTGTCAGTCACAGTTCGCTGCATCCACGAATTTAGTAAGCTTGTGCAAAAGATCTGCTAACATTTTGATTTAAAACAAGCCAAACATTAACCTCCACTTACAATATGCCTACTGTCAGAAGACCAAAGTGTTCCATATATATATATCTAATTTTCTGTAAATGTAAAATAGCCGAGCTTGTCCAATACATTAACAAATAAAAAGAATAAGAAAGCTAACCATGCTTTCACAACTTGAGACACCTGTTAGCTGGACTGCAGAGCTCCTTGCCGTAGGTCAAAGGTCCCCGCCGCGGCCGGTAAAAAATCAAACGTTTTTTACCCTCTTGTAGAATATGGACTAGCCAATTAAGTCAGGTATGGGCCAAGTATTTTGTATTTTAGGGTTGAAAGCATGACTCCAAATCCTTGAGTGCCGTGTTTGTTTTGTGCATTTGTCAAGGTCGAAGGCGAACGGGACACATGACTTTCACTACGATAGCGAATGATTGGAGAACATACGTTTTTTTGTTAACTGTTTCCTAATATTTCCTTTCAAACAATGTTTTTGAAATACCAAAATATTTTGGCACGGACGTAAGTAAATTAGCTATCTTATTCCGTGCTTTTGGCTTCACCTTTAATTGACCTCGCATTACGTTATGCAAATCATCGGCGGATTTTGCCATTGAAAATTTTCGATTATAGATAAAACAATACTTCAAACCTATAGACTTCTTTTAACAACTGCATGGTAGCCTCGTGTTACGCACATATACGGTACGTTATCTTAGCAATTGTTCGGTTGCGTATTGATTGTTTTATTAACCATTTTCACCTGATGATTTTACGTGAGCGTAAACAATATCCGTTTGAAAATTACACGTTTTACGTCTGTATTATATTTCATAAAAAGCACATTTGCTCAGGTGATAACTCCGAGGGGCTTTAATCTTCTCCACTCTGGCGTATATATATCATGGCACTGTATGATGAAGTGCATACTAAAGTAATTTGATTCGCAAGTATTTTAATCTCGGTTCTGCACAATAAAACGTAGTAAGCCATATATGTATAAACTCGTACAAAGAATGAAGTGTTTCACTTGCATTTTAATTGTAAATATATGGATCCGGGCTGCAGGAAGTACTGTACGTCACGGTTGAGAGCTCTGACAGACCACAGGTAAGTTTGACGGTGCCCGGATTAGGTAAGGTGGACGGGAGCTAGCCGGTCGGCAGACATGAAAGGACTAGTCAGAACAAAAGGCACTGGAGAAATTGAACGGTCGTCCACGAAAACTAAACGGTTTTGAAAAATGAACACCGGTTCTTGAAACATAAACACAGCTCCCCCAAACGTGAACACTCAATTTTAAAATGAACAAGGATTCTGATAAGTAAACGGTGATCGTAATCAGTAAACGGTGAGCGCGAATATTGAACGGTGAGCGCGAATATTGAACGGTGATCGTAATCAGTAAACGGTGATCGGGAAAATTAAACGGTGATCGTGAAAAATAAACACCCAATTTAAAATATGAACGCTCCTTTTCAATAATGAACAAGGTAAATGAAAAATCAACACACGATCCTCAAAAGTAAACAATGATTTGAAAAATAAACTGTGACCGTGAAACGAGAACGGTAACCCGGAAAATGAACACAAAAATTAAAGAAATGAACGGTATTTGAAAACAGAACGAAAAAATGCGTTTTTTGAACGGTAAGGGTCCCCCAGTGTAAGCTCACCTTGGTCCTTTGGACCAGGTGAGCTAACAAGGAGGGATGCAGGGGGATTTGAACAGCCTACCATCTGATGTCTGTAGGCTAAACATGGTAAGAGGGTTGGAAAGACTATGAAACAATAATCCATTTCTATGCTTAAATATACACAATAAAGTATAACTTTGGTAAAGTATCCTTTCTTTTTCCATCCTGAATGACACATCAAATCAGACTTGGGGATTTTCAGCAGACAGATTACTCAATGCTTTGAACACTTAAAGAATCAATATCAAAAATGTTTGAAACTGATATGATTCTTGATTTATTGAATTTTACGGTATTCAATATTTCTTGCTTTAAATGATGATTTTGAATCTTTATTGATAAACTTCATTCAAGAATACAACATTTTAAAAAATATTGTAGATTATATTTTTTTTTCGCGTAAGAAAGCCATTAAGCTGACAATGCTTCCTGAGGAAATGTGACCACTAAATAACTGTGTGAAACCAAGCAGGAAGCTGTTACTTTTATATATACAGGTGTACCTATGGTATTACTCTCCCACCTTATCACCCTGCATACCAGGAAGATTTTACTCAAATAACCTAACAATTCCACAGTCTATATTGTCTATATTAAGTTCTCTGTCATACATAAGACAAGTCAGCAACAAATATTGATAAGAAGATGTCACACCTGGATACACAACTTTTAACTTCAGATTAAATTGACACAATGATGTTGCAACATATGTTAGCGGGCCATCAAGGTCAATGTTTACATCGTTTATAGAAAAAAATATGCAGGTAATGCACTACTTTTTCACAGAGTTTGGGTCTATAGCTACTTACTGGAAAAACCTGGTTTTATGAACCAGGTAGTAAAGCTGTATAGTAACATACTCACTCTGTACTTTTACTTTTACGAGATGGCTTGCTCTAAACACTCAGAAAAACCGTATGAAATGGTGTGCTCTTCTTGCCAAAATAAACTTGTTTGTCACCAATGCATAGAAAAAAATCACGCTGGACACAAGTTTGTGGAACTGAAAACAGCAGCAGAATCAATCATAGCTGGTCTACAACAGCAGAAAAGGGAAAACTCATATTTCACAGAAATCAAACAGGACTTAAAAGATTATCAAACTTTAACCAACTGGGAACATCAATTAGAAAAGCAGACACGAGATGAAACCGTGCGAAGACGCGACCTCCTGGAAAGGATCGTAAAAGAGACAGCGGAAAAACTATTACAGGAACAAGAGGAATACTTCAAACAAATATTTTCTGTGTTAAAAGAACATATCAAAGATTATGAAGAAAAGGTTCAGCAAAATCTCATGTTCCAATGTAAAGTGGCCGAGTTGGAAAAGTCAATGGACTACATCAACGTGATCCAGACTGGAAAGTCTCTGGAGTTACCTCGATACACAAAACACCAGATTCCCTCACTGAAGAGAATGACAATGAGACGAGGAGGTGCTATTGGTCGGGATCATATTCAGAAAGCCTTTGGACTAATAGACATTGACGACATGATCAACTCTTACATCTTTCATCCTTTACGGGTATCATCAGCATCCTCTATTACTAGTAGTTTAGATTCAAATGGCCTTTTCGGGGACGGAAATGGGACATGTCCTACCAGAGAGCAGAGCTTGGACATGGAGGCATTTGATAATGATGTAGGAAGTAGGAGGCAGGTATCACCTGATTTACTGAACTGTAATCTACGAACTGTCCTCAACAACAGGGAGAAGACTATCCAGCAACCCTCCAGTGCGGCCATCCACAGCTTTCCACCGCACGACCAGCTGACAACTTACGTGTAAACGTCACAGAAATATTACCTATAGACTCTCTGTGGTACAATCCGTGGACAACTTGTGTGTAAATGTCACAGAACGATTATCTAAAGACTCTCTGTGGTACAATCAGCGGACAACTTGTGTGTAAACATCACAAACATTTTGTCATTGATAGTACATCCAGTTGAGAACTTAAAACATAAATATCACAGAAATGTTCGTCATTGACTTTCTGCAATACAAGAACTTGATGGCCGTGTAAACGTCACAAAAATTCCTAATGGACAACTGACAACTTGTATGTGAAGTCACGGAGAGACATCCCCGAGCTTACTAGTGGTATTTTGATTCAGGTTAATTTCCTAGGAGCTATACAGGATATCTGATAACTTGTGAAATGTTTTTACTTTACTCCCTGGAATTGAAAAACTATTCTAGTGACAAATTAAACAAGTGGTGAGTTTAAAAAATGTATACTTCTCAAAACTGTCCAGAATTTGAAAAAGTTTTGATGAGGTTAAAAGCTTAACCTGTAAAGTGGTAAAACAACTTACTTTATATAGTATTTCCAGAACAAAGGAAGATTCTGATATTGGACTGAAATTGTATTTTTCAATACATATGAAATAACCCATGAATTATTGGCAAAAACATAAATTTTACCTATATATGTGAAAATAGCACTGACTTACCATAGATTTTACCAATAAAAAGTAAAATCAATATCAGCAGAATATCAACTTGATCAGTAAATGAGAAATTAACATTGGTAGGATTTGGATTGTACAATTAATTTAGAAGGGTTAACTTTATATTTTACCGACATGGGTTATTCAATATTTGCTTATAATACATTGTAATCATCATAAAATAATTGATGTTGTACACAGTGCATCCTGTATACAAATGTTCTTCATATGTATGTATCTGATGTATATACTGATAACTCTAACATTCACACTGTTATAATTATGATAAAGATAATTGTGATAACTGTTAATGTTGAAAGCTGTAAATTAAGAACACAAACACACTAATATAATGCTGGATGTCTTCAAAATTTCATTTACAGTAAAAGAGTCAAAGAGCTACAGCCAGTCTGGGTATACATTGTAAACATATGATAAGTCAAGAGGAGTTTCTCTTCAGAGCTGACTGGCAATACACTAATCATATACAGATCACATGGAAACGACTCCACAACTGCATATATAATTCTTTATATAACTTGGTGTATTTTTGCCAGCTCATGATCACCATCAGTCGAGGAATACCGTCAACATATAAAGTGTCACTGACTTGCCCCAGAAATGCCAATTTTTTGTTTTGCTTTTTATGTGCTGTATCTTTTATGTATAATGGATATATCAAAGTATGTGTTAGTGTAATGTTGATTGTAAAGGTTCAAGTTTAGGACATCGATTAAATGTTGTACATAACCTATCTGGTAGTTATTTGTTCTTTTAAATGGTTATATTGTAACGATAAAACCTGGTTTTAATACTGCTACTTATAGTTTATATACAACTAAACACGAAAACACAGTTAACCTGTTTATTGCTTCGAGGCAGAAGTAGGTCATAATAAACATGTACATAAAAACAAACATAACAAACTAATATTTGGCATATCAGGGGCTACTCACTCAAACATTAACTACCACAAATATTCAAAAAAGTACTCTAAAACTTAAAATATTCTCGAGCTTTACTCCAAAGAAAACTAGCTGAGAAGGAGCTCTACTCTGACGAACTCCAGAGAAGCAGCTATACTCTTTAGTAATATGGAGAAGCTGAGAATAAGTCTGAGATTAAAGAGATGTAAAGGCTAACTGAACTCTTGAGTGATTCAAGAGAAGCCCACTCAGCATAACTCTTAAGTGACATAAGAGCGGCTCTTAAGCGATTTAAGAGCAAGTTTCTTGAGCCGATCAAGAAAAGCCAAGGAAGACTGATAAGCTGAAGCGATTCCAGCTTCTAAGACTTGCTGATAGACATCTTGAGCGATTCAAGAGCAGCAACTAAGACTAGATGACATCTTGATTGGTTCAAGGAAGCCAAGTCTAGTGAAATAATTATCTACCTAATTTAATTAAGCTAATATGAGAAGCCCACTCAGCAACTCTTAAGTGACATAAGAGCGACTCTTAAGCAATTTAAGAGCCAGATTCTTGAGCCGATCAAGAAAAGCCAAGGAAGACTGATAAGCTGAAGCGATTCCAGCTTCTAATACTTGCTGATTGACATCTTGAGCGATTCGAGAACAGCAACTGAGACTAGCTAATATCTTGAGTAATTTAAGAAAAGCCCAGTCTAGTAAAATATAACATGACTATTCTAAGGTAAGTATTGGGGGTGACATTCCCCAGGAATTATTAGCCAAATTGAACGAATGAGTAAATTAAAACAAAATTACTAATGAGTGAGAGCCCCCAATACAGTAAAGGTATGAGTAAGTAAAATTTATAAAATGGTAAAACAATAATTAAGATAAGACATAATGTAGTGAACTATAGAAACACATACCAACAGTTAAATGTCAAGTGATGCAGAGGACTATAATAATATAATACCCTGAAGGGTGACACACATAGAAAGGATCATTAAGTTTGACATGTAGAAGTCATATTTCGCTGTGCCTTGGAAATGATGGAAGGGTCTGTACGGATATAGCGTGTATAACAGTCAGATGACCATCTGCCAAGGGTTTGGATTACATGATCTTCGACGCCTGCTGCCGCAGCGGAAGTAGCAGCTCCAATACGAAACGAGTGGCCGTTAAAGGCTTGATTGTCTACACCGATACGAGTCAGTGTCGCTTTTAAATGGGCTAGAAAGGTGTGGCGCATCAAAGGCTTGCACGTGGATAAGTTGTCAATGAATAAAGGGGAACCGGGTGAAGCCCCTTGAGAAGAACGCACGTCCAGGTAAGCCAGCATTGTAGACACTGGTGATAAGACACTGTTTTCAAACACTTTTATAGTGACACCCTTGCCGAAAGGGTCCAATTTTGATGAACGCAAACACAAATGAAAACATGTCATGTCCGGCAGTACAGATACATCACAAACACGAATAAAATTGGTGTCTTTGAGAGTCTTGCATGTGAATTCACCACAACGTAAAAAGCCATAGAATGCTGTCTTGAAAACACACGAGAGCATAACGTCGAAAAAGGTAGGCAACAAACCCGTAGTATCTGTTAAGGTAGCACACATTTTAGCCAAAATATCACCGGTGACTGGAAAACGCTTAGGTGAGGAAGACACTTGAGACTTCTTGATAGCCCGCAGGATATAAGGTAGACGAAGCGTATTTGCTAGAGGGTCTCCTAAATTATCCTTGATATAGTGGAAGCGAATTCCTGACAAATATAACTTGATTGTATCATACTTGAGACCTAGTGCTTTCTGACAATGCGTAACAAACCGAATTAAGGAGTCTTCTGACACCGGAGGTAGGCCACCAACCGGGAAACCGATACCTTGCATGAGACTGAAGCTACAGAAACAGTTGAGCCCAGACTTGTAAGTACTTAACGTTCTTTCGCTAAGGGCATGGTCCCACAAGTTTTCCACCTCGTTGGTTAGGTCATCATTAAAGCTGACATTGGAAGACAGGGTACTGGATAAGCGTCGGCTTGAGGGGCCAGCTGGCGGAAACGAAGCATCTGGAACCGAGAAATTGCATCGGCGACATTATTTTGTTTTCCGGGAATATGCACTGCATGAACTATGAAATTGTGAACTGCTGCATGGTAAGTAAGTTTACGCATTAGCTTCATAATGCTTTTCACTTTAGAACGACCTTTGGAAATGATTTCAACAGTTGACATGTTGTCACAATGGAACAAAATTCTTTTCTCACTCCATGAATGTCCCCACAACACACAAGCCATAACTATAGGGTATAGTTCAAACAAGGCCATGGATGTGTCAAGTTCTTTAAGGCTAGGAGGGAAAATACCTTGAAACCATTGATTAATGTAAATCCCACCAAAGGCAGAAAGGGTAGCGTCTGTGAACAAGTGTAAATCAGCAGCTACTGTAATGTGATCGTCCAAGAAAAAGGACACACCGTTCCATCCCTTTAAGAACAGGGACCACATGTGGAGATCGGCCCGACAATCTTCCGAAATTTTGACATGGTGATGTAGCTCACGCGCAGTTGTAGAGAGCGAAATCAAGTGGGACACAAAAGAGCGGCCAGGTTTAATACATCGACACGCAAAGTTCATGTGACCTAGTAGGCATAACAGTTCACGTTTGGTACATGACTTCCGGCACTTGAACACATCTACAAAGTGTACTATCCTATCTATCTTCTCTCTAGGCAAAAAAGACTCACACTTCACAGAGTCCAAATAAACTCCTAGGTACTCGAGCACAGTGACAGGGCCCACAGTTTTGTGAGCTCCTAGCGGAATAGACAGGTTCGAAAATACTGACAAAAACCTATCCATTGTGTTGGAAGCGTTAGCACTAGCTGGTTCTATAACCAAAAAGTCATCTAAAAGATGTAAGATGTGTGGAATGTTGTAATTGGTTTTAGCGATCCAGCAAACAGCCCTGGAGAGGTTGTCAAACAGTTTGGGGCTTGAACGACTTCCGAAAACGAGGCGTGTGAAAAAATAATATTGGTTCTCCCACTTGATGCCATGATATGGCCACAGTTCCGGCTTAATTGGCAGTAGCTTAAAAGCATCGGTAATGTCAGTCTTCATTAACCAGGAATTTTTTCCTAGGCTTTTAATGAGATGAATAGCGTCATCAATTGTAACATATTTTAGAGAACATGTTATCTTGTCAATCAAACTGTTCAGACTAGGATTGTCAGCGTCATTATGTGGAGCAGAGAGGTCTACAATAAGACGTTTTTTCCTAGAATACTTGTGTTCAGCCAGGCCGATAGGATTGATTCGGTATTTTGAAAAAGGAATATGCGCGAAAGGGCCTATAAGAAATCCTTTGCTTACTTCTTTGTTGACAAGAGTGGTAACTGAGCTGGGGTCCTCAGTAGCTGACTTGAGATTTTTACACACAATGGAAATGGTAGGTAATGCTATAAAACCAGTGTCAAAACCGTATGATAGCCCGTCAATCAAGTGTTGAACAAAAGTTCTATCTGGATGATGTTGCAATTCTGCTGACAAAGCATGAATATTCACAGGAGTGGAGGCCCTTAAAGGAAAGGTTGGGGCTATTTCTTGTGCCCCGGAGGCTTCATTCCTTCTAAAGGGCAGGCCGTCTTCGAGTGGTCTCCCTTACATAGCAAACACACATGGCAGAAAAAACATGTACGAATGCGGCATCCAGACTGGCCGTTAAAATTGTTACAAATCTCACGACCTTCGTGAAACACTTTTTGCCGACCTTTGACATCGTGAGTAGCGCTGGCTGTGCCCTGACCTTTGTTCGAGTTTGACTTATGCTGGTTCTTAGAGGTACGATTCGGGTGAGTAACCTCAGCAGATGGACAAAATCTGGAGGTATGAAGCGGACTGTCACATATGTCACAAGCCAGGGGACGCTGGTTGGCGAAAATGTTGCAAAAAAGCTTGTTGTCCCGCACAGACCAGTCAATTGGGATATTGTTGAACCTCAGTTGAGCAGCTGCCCTAAGGGAAAATTGCTTGTGATACTCGTAAAACCCTGACGAGTAACGTGTACCCATGTCCACTATATCCCTCTCGTAGAGATCTAACTCGACACGCCTGTTTGGGTGGGTGGCGCACATCACTTGTTTGAATACTCCGAATGCCAATATAAATTCATTTAGAGCCAGAGTGCGAGTCAATCTAACATCGTTTTTGTCAGACGTAAATCCACTAGGATCGCTTGGACAGTTAAAATATGGTATCAACAAAGCAGCCAAGTTGACATCCTTTCCAGTGATAATTTGCTGTTTAAGCAAAGGTGACACAGTTTCTACCAAAGGAAGTGATTCTGCAGCGTAGCCGTAGCAGGTTCGAGAAAATTGCTCACCTTGTGGGTTAGTGTTCTCCCTCATGCTCCTGTATGCCGACTCTAGGCTGTATTCTACTTGTTGTGTCGGCGGGGCCGTAACCCTTGTGATAGACAAGTCCGATGAAGCCTGGCTTTCACTACCCGCCGCAGCAGAAATGATGCGAGGATTGGACACCCTTGAAACAGAGTCGTTAATACGGTTCTCTAATTGTATGTAGCTTTCCTGTAATGACGCAACGCTGTCAGCTAAAGATGTAACCAGGTCCGTGAGATGTCTAGTTGCCGAGTACTGTTCGACATGGTTCCGGTCGCCATCTTGTCGCGAGGCATCATGGGATCGCGCACCTCTCAAAGGCATGCGTTGGTTAGCTTCCCTCAATTTCCTAACCAATACCATACGCTTGTCGCTAGGTCTAAATGAAACATTAAACTTAACGAGTTCTTCCCGTAAGCGAGCCAAAGTCCAATTTTCGATCAGCTCCGGATCGTAAGGAGCTGCACGTGTAGATTTCCGTTTAGGGCCCATTTCGAAGTCGTAGTTGGCCTAACGCAAGTTGAGCGTAACCATTAAAAATATTCACGATCTACGCAGGCTCAAATGAAAAGAGCAGAAAACCGCCAGGAAGTACGTCATAAGTACTAGTTGTGAGGTGGCGAAGTAGGAAAAGTTCCCGTGGAATCGAGTGTCAAGATGTTTACGAAACCGCACTAAATTCTACGTTGATTCGTGGTCGTAGGTCTGATGCCAGTGATGGAGACGATCGAAACGACACAGTGCCTATGATGTTACTTAGTCCAAAGACACAATCGTAGCCATGATTCAGGATTCAGAAAACAAGTCCAAAGCCGCTGACAATAGTCCAGGTAATAATAGATGAAATTGGTAGAAGCTTGAAAAGCCGTAAATTAAGTCATCACAACAAACACACAAAACCGCCAAAACTCAATGAATGAAGAGGGCGCTCTCAATACAGCCTACCCCTCTAGGAGATAATCACTGATTGGTCAATAATACTCTCCCAACTCATTTGCATACAGACATAAACAAATACATGCTGAAAAGCATACTAACAGCTGTACACATACATAATAAATAAGCGTACATATGATACAACAAAAATAAATATGACAGCTAAAGAAGAAGCATTCAAATTGTATATAAACCATAATTTAACATTTACCATGTCAAATTACCAACATATCAAGATTTGGATTCCTGCCTCCATGGGTTTTCTCTGGGTACTCCTGCTTCCTCCCACATTTAGACCCCCACCCTCACCCCATCCCACATTTATATATCCTGGCAAACAAGAATGATAAATATGTGTTAAAACCAAGTGGTCAATAGGGCCTGTATCACTCACCTGGTTTGTTTTTCTTGAAACTGCTTCATCAAGTATTTAAATTCGGACAGAATCCTTGTATTACATTAGAAGAAGGATTTTATTTCTATTACTGTGCCCCAACCCTCTGCCTAGGTGGCAGAGACCCACTGTTTATACAAAATTAATTCACTCTTCACCAATAATGCTACAGACTAAAATGGAACAGAATCCTGGCATACTTACAAAAGAAGGTTATTAAAGAATTAGCTTTTTCATAAAGATGGCGACCATAGAGTACGGACGTGTTTTAGTGAGCTCCGGTGTTTTGATTTAAAGATACCACTTCAGGACTTCAGCCACTTCTAAAATTTTGATACGTATTATCATGAGGAGGTAAGGAATGTGCTGAACTATAAAACGGAGTCTCCAAACACAGATTTGTTGTAATTATCGACATATATATATACATGTATTGACTCTATATGTGATATCGATAGCGCCATTATGAACACTAGTCGCCTTTGTTCAGTGACTTTGTCACGCATGATCGCCTGAACATACTTGCTACGTACTACAGGTACAGAACTATCGCACGTGCCATCGAGTGTCATCTAATTGAGACCATATCAAAATTATATATTCAAGTTACAATATATACCTCAATGGAGAAGACTCCAAAACGAGTGCTATCAACATCTTCTGATTCAAGTTTTGACTCTAGCCCACACAACTTTTCGTCAAAAGGAACAAATAACAACCCGAAAGATAAACAAGACAAACATAAAGGCAAAAAGGCAAAACTAGATAAAACTCAACCAACAATTGAAGAAATCACAAGCAAAATGGACAAATCTAAAGACAACTCGGAGGTGAATGCACGACTAGAGCGTATTGAAAAACTTCTTAGTAAAGTAGTCACGAAGGAGGACATACAAGCTCAAATGAAAACTTTGGTCACTGCTGAACAATTACAGACAACTATTGATAAACTCTCACATAAATATGAAAAGACCATAAGTGTTTTAAAACTGGAACACGAAGACAGTATAGAGAGACTGAAAGGGGAGATGCACGACCTGGCAATTGAAAACAAAAATCTAAAAAAAACTGTTGAAAAAATCACTTCGAAAAGCGACTAGACCCAAGGTCAAGTGTATCTTCTCAGTCAGGAATGTCATGAGAATAGTTTGGTCTTAAATGATCTCGACACGGAAGAGCGAACAGTATCCGGATATCCGGATTGGAAGACACCAACTCAGGCGAATCAGTAGAAAACACAGTCGACCTAGTTGTCAAGTTGTGTAACACCAAACTTGGTATGAAATTGGATTCCGACGAAATCGACACAGCCCACAGACTTGGTGGTCACAGATTCGGTAAGGCCCGGGCCGTTATCTGCAAGTTCGTTCGTAGACGCTCTTAATTCAATGTAATCAAAAACAGATCTAAACTCAAACATTCGGGTATAGTGATCATGGAAGACATCAGGCGAAAAAATCAAGAACTTCTGTCGAGAGCATACCAATCTCGCAGGCGCGAACTTCAAGGAGCGTGGGTGATGAACGGAAAAATAAAAATAAAAACTCTGGAAAACGAAGTTCGACTCATTCGGAGTCATGAGGACCTAGATGCTGTACTTTCATGCCAAGTTAAGCATCAATAATGCTTTGTATTAGATTTGTGTGCACTCCAAGATGAACTGCCCTTATTTTGATTAAAAAAAAAAATAATAATATACTCTGTACTGACATTAAAAATTAACGGTACATTTAGCAAAGAACAGAGTATCTATGAAGCTATGTGACAATACAGCTCTATAATTATATAGCATTTGAGACCAATATAATTCTAGTTCTATATGTTAAAATACTTTTTATTATATACATCCATGAAGAGATTTGTCCCAGGGGATGTGATATGCTATTAAGTCACTGCCAGAACAGAATTGTATAGTATTTGTTAAACATAAGTTTAAAATGTTATATATACATAATTATTATAACACTTAAATTTATATTAAATACATTGCCATACCCCCTCCCGACCCCCAATAGTAATTGTTTGATGGAGTTTACCCCCCCCCACTTCTCCCGATTAGTATTTTGCTTAAGAATGCATATTGAAATATTCTTGTAAGAAAAGTACCACGACGTTAGCCCTGACATATATCTGAATATATATGGAACTGATGTACACGTGTAGTACCCTCGCTACTATGGATGAATCATGTTTTGTTTTTAGTTGTTTTGTTTTTTTGCATTTTTTTTAGAACCAATACTTGTGAGGTTTGTTGGTGCAGGTAACTAACTAAAACAGGATTAACAGGTCACAATATCCGTACACTATGAATAATATCTAATGTATATTTTGATGCGTCTTTTTAAAGAAAGAAGCAGGAAATGGTGATAGCGAAACTGATTCTGTTAAGTTCAGCAAACAATAATGAATTTCCTGTTATGTGTATGATTGTATAAATAGACATACGGAAATGTTTGAGCTCTATATAAAATAAGACCCAAGTATGTGAAGTTTTTATTTGATAATTGGTCTTAAAGATATATACATATATAATACACGCAAGGTCCCAACCGCGTATGTTTGTTGATATAATAAATATACGATGTATCATCTTGTATGAGAATGCGCTGAGTAAAAATATGGTAAAGACGCTAATGGAATTGTGTGTACAGCGGAATACCATGACAAAACTATATAACCACGTTTCAAATATGTATATACGTGTTAAAATGTATGTACAGTACATGCAAGTCAACGTAACATGTAAATTAGCTTACATTATAATGATGTATACAATTATCCACTTTTTACTACATGTACCTCTATAATTAAGCTAGATTCTGTATTCTATATGTTATGAGAAATTAGTCTTATTTTTTTAAAACATAAGTCTTCTCAATTTAAAAAAGTATCCAATCTGTATAAGTATGTTAACCCCAAAATACATATATCTCTATATTTATAAATCACAAAAGTGAAAGGCCTGTCTCATGTAAGTGTAGAATACATAAATGATAAGGGTCAAATTGCAATTTCGACTATTAATGAAAATGAATAATATTGTCTAAAAAATAACAATAAAATTAATACATTTCTAATTTGCGACATGACTTTAAAACATATGGGTTCCTACAAAGTATTGCGTAATCAGGGTTATGTAGACTAGAAACTGCAATCGATCTTGATAGGAATGTTTTCGTTCTTTCGGTGATTTTTACAAGACGAAGAGTTCTAATCCGCATATTTTACACCTTATTCCAACTCAACTTTTACAGTACTTAATTACAGTAATTTGAAGAAAAAAACGTATGAGTTTGTGGTTGTTTTTTTTTTGTCATCTTAAGCATCAATTATATGTCATGTATGCTACGTTAGCCATTACAAGACTGTGAATAACTTTAAAATTACTAAACTGGGGTTTTTTTTAAATCCGGATAATTTACACCTCCTTCCGACTCTACTACTACTATACTGAAAGTCTTTTCCGCAATACACATTACCACATGGCGAGGAAGATTTGTTTTACATAGATTTTGGTAGTTATAGATTACATTAATCTGCATCGATGACACAGAGTTGGTAAGTACGGCGAAAGAGGTCTACTGGACAGTTATCTAATTTATACATGGGATGTCTAAGCTATAGGCTCGTATAATTGATCAATCGACGAAGCTGATAATCAAGGGGACGTAATTACAATAAACCACACACATTTTTCTAATTTTTTAATAGAAATATAATATAGACTAGCTGTACCTGAGTATAAGTATTTTTCTTTCCAGAACATCTATGTACAAAGATTTTTTGTTTTATGTCTTTAATTGTTATATATATTCAATGTTTTGTGTTTGTGTATATTCGATAAACTCATTAGGACCAGTAGGGGAATCCTCGCGGATAAGACAAAAACTATGTCCGTCACTGATTTATCATACTGTTTTTATCATCACCTTTCTCACATTTGCCATGCCTCATCGATTAGTCTCATTAGGTATACATACTTATTATGCCAGATTGTATAAAAATTATGTCTGCAAACTGTCAGGGCTTGGGGTCAAAAGAAAAAAGACTTCATGTATTGAATTATATACAAACAATTTTTTCTGATTTTAATATTATTTGCCTGCAAGATACTCATTTTACATCACAAATAGAGAAAAACATTGAGTCACAGTTGGGTTTTACTTGTATTTTTAATTCACACCTATCAAATTGTAGAGGTGTGAGTATAATGTTAAAAAACAATTTTGAATTTTATATACATGAAGTTAAAAAAGATGGGGTTGGCAATTTTATTGCTATTGATTTAACAATTGAGAAAAGAAGACTTACACTTGTAAATCTATATGGCCCCAACACTGATGACCTAATGTTTTTTGAACACATACAAAAATCTATAGATGAATTCGAAAATACAGAAATTATTATATGTGGAGATTACAATATTGTACTTAACCCAGAAAAAGATACCTTTAATTATAGAAATGTAAACAATCCTAGGGCCAGGCAAAAAGTACTTGACATAGTAGAAGAATATAATTTATCAGACTGTTATAGGACACTACATCCAGACTCCCACAGATACTCTTGGAGAAAAAAAAACCCAATTAAGCAAGCTAGGCTAGACTTTTTCCTTACAACTGACAATCTTTTAAACTTAGTAGATAAAGCAGATATTAAACCAGGATATAGAATAGACCATTCGATAATCACTTTAGAAATAAAAACAAATAATTTTGAACAAGGTAAGGGTCTTTGGAAGTTTAACACCAGTCTACTCTATGATAATGAATATGTGAAAAAGGTTAAAGATACAGTTGAACGGATAAAGAAACAATATGCACATAGTAAAGACAATATAGAAAACATTGACAATAGAGATATTAAATTTTCGATAGATGATCAACTTTTTGTAGAAGTTTTATTGATGGAAATTAGAGGCATAAGTATTTCTCATGCAGTACATAAGACAAAAAGCACCAAAAAACAAGAAAAGGAATTAATGGAAAGTATACATAGGATAGAATCAGAAGACAATTTAGCAAATAAATTAGATATTTTATATGAAAAGAAAAAAGAACTAGAAACCATCAGACAAAAAAAATGAAAGGTCATCTAATTAGATCTAAAGTAAATTGGATAGAAGAGGGAGAAAAAGCAACAAAATACTTCTGCATTCTGGAATCTAGAAATTTTACTAATAAAACAATACATAAAATAGAAAAAGGTAATGGGAAAATTATTACTGAACAAAAAGAAATACTTAAAGAAATTGAATCATTTTACTCTAATCTGTATAGTGAACAAACTGGGGATATAGAAGATGTAGAGCTAAACAATTTACCGGTACTTAACAATTTTAATTTAAATAAGTTAACACATAAACAGAGGGAAACACTAGAAGGGAATTTAACAATAGAGGAACTTGGAATAGCCTTAAAAAATATGAAAAATTGTAAATCCCCTGGAACAGATGGCTTTCCTGCAGAATTTTTAAAAAATTTTTGGTCAGACATTAAATTTTTCATATTGAGATCATTAAACCAGGGATATAATATAGGATCTTTATCGACCAATCAAAAACTTGGAATTATTACATGTGTCCCAAAAGGAGACAAACCTAGACAATTTTTAAAAAACTGGAGACCTATAACATTATTAAATTCAATTTATAAACTAGCTTCGGCATGCATAGCGAACAGATTGAAAACAATTTTAGATTTTTTAATATCAGATACACAAACAGGGTTTTTAAAAGGTAGGTTTATTGGAGAAAACACCAGGTACGACATTATGAATTATACTGAAGAAAAGGATGTTCCTGGATTATTAGTTTTAATTGATTTTGAAAAGGCCTTCGACTCAGTATCATGGGATTTTCGAGATAAAGTTATACATTTTTTTAATTTCGGACCTAGTATCAGTCATTGGATTAAAACACTTTATAAAGATACTTCATCAGCAATAATACAAAACGGCATGTTATCAGAATTTTTTAATATAGAAAGAGGCTGTCGTCAGGGAGACCCGGTCTCACCATATCTTTTTATACTAGTGGCAGAAATCTTAGCAATTTTAGTTAAAAACAATACAAATATTAAGGGTATCCAAATTGGGAATAAGGAACACAAGCTCTCACAGTTTGCAGACGATACCTCTCTCATTTTAAATGGCTCAAGGAAATCTTTCGATGAGGCTATTAAAACTTTAGAATTGTTCGCTCAAATATCAGGACTTAAAGTAAATAATGAAAAAACACAACTAATATGGATAGGAAGTAAGAAATTCAGTCAAGATGTCTATCACCATAGATGGAAATTAAAATGGGGAATCACCAAATTCAACCTTCTAGGAATAGAATACTCTGTTAACTTAGATGAAATGACTAGCATGAATTATAACAAAGCCATAAAAAATTTAGATAAATCATTACTACAATGGTCAAAAAGAAAACTTACACCGATAGGGAGAATAACGGTTTTAAAAACATTGATTCTTTCAAAATAATCCATCTCTTTATGACAATACCTAATCCAGATAAAGCTTTCATTAAAACACTAAATGCAAATTGTTTTAAATTTATATGGCAAGGACCGATTGATAAAGTGAAAAGAAATACTCTAATCAAACAATATAACAAAGGAGGTTTAAAAATGGTGTACATAGGTAATTTCATTGATAGTCTAAAATCTACTTGGGTAAGGAGATTAGTAGTATCTAGTGATAGGGAGTGGAAAAATATTTTTGAACATACTGTATGTCCCATAGCACATCTTTCAGATTTCGGGGAAGAATACTTCGCAAAATTGAATATAACTAATCTATTCTGGAAAGAAGTTCTAACAATATGGATAAAAATATCAAAACTAAATAAAATACAAACAAAAACTGACCTACTTACCTCCCCTTTATGGTACAATTTTAATTTTCAGATAGGAAAACACTGCATTTATTTTAAAGACTGGTATGAAAAGGGTGTGAATAGAGTAGTAGACATAATGAAAGAAGATGGAACTTTTTTAAGTTTTGAACAATTCAAAAGGAAATTCTCTGTATCATCGAATAATTTTTTAAGATACCAGAGCCTCTGTGCGTCCATTACATATGTGATCAAAAATTGTAATATTCATTTTAATAACTTTACTTTAGTTAGACCATATTTACCTTTCCATACTAAAATCCTTTTCAAAAATAAAAAAGGTTGTAGAGACTTTTGTAGCATCCTTTCAGAGAATAACCAGCAAAATTTAGTCAATACATCAGAAATTAAATGGAAAACAAATCCTATCTTCGAAAATTTAAATTGGAATACTATTTATATACTACCTTTTAAGACTACCAAAGATACAAAACTACAATGGTTCCAATATAAAATTCAAAATCATATTCTTCCAGTCAACAAATATTTAAAAAAGATTGGCATAACAAATAATGAAAAGTGTAACCTGTGCAAAGATTATATAGAAGATTTAGAACATATGTTTTGGGAATGTTGTGAAGCACAGATCATTTGGATACAACTAGAAGAGTGGATTAAACAAAAAACAAACAAAACTGTGGTTTTTGATTTGAAAACGGTTTTATTTGGACACACTGATAACATTTTAACATCAATACCCCTTAATTTTCTTATCTTACTTACTAAATATTATATTTTTTGTACTTCAAAAAGACAAGACAGAATTTATTTCAACCTTTTAAAAGAATTCATTGCACAAAGATACAATATAGAGAAAATTGTTTATGTAAATACAGGTAATCAAACAAAATTCTTTCAAATATGGGAAGAATGGGAAAAGGTATTCGCATAAACAAACAAATTAATACTTGCTATAATTCCTAACATTAATCTGTATCTATCCATATAGTATATCCATAACCATGTAACCACTTTAGACCAAAGAAATACTTCAATGTTTTCTCTGGGTTTTGCTTCTGTTTTATTATTAGTAGTATTATTTAATATATACATGTACTTTCCCCCTACGTATCTACCTATTTGAATTATAACTGTTTTCATGTGACCGAATGTATGTGTAGGACATATATGTATATATATCAAAGCTATTTTACTTCACAAGATAAAAAAAGTATATGAAGTGAAGAAATACACAAGCAACATAAAAAAATCACCAGCTTAGTACATTAAGTAAGTTTTTCAAAAATAGACTAAGAATTGGACATGTAGGTATATTGCATTGTATTATTTACTAGATATGAACTCGTACATTCTTGAAATTTCATAATGAACTATATGTATATAAATAAGCATATTACAACCATTAAACTGGAAAAAAACTTATGTCTACAGGGGTGATTAAGTTAAAGAACCTTCATGTAATTGATGAATATATATATATATATATATATGTCCATCATGTACATGATGGACATTGTAACATTTAATGTCTCTGTTTTTGTGATGTACATGTAAATGTGTCTAATGTGTGTATAGGTACTGTGCTGTTTGTTAAAAAAAAAAAAACTTCTCGGATACTTATCTGACTATATAACTAAGAAATATTACCATTTTCTTTTCTAAATATCACTCCTGTGAGAGGATATACATACAGTTGTATTACAACTATGTTAATATAAAGTTATGCATGATGTATCTATGAAGATGAAAATAAAAAAAAAAAAAAGAATTAGCTTTGTTTCAGCTATTGGGCCCTGCCCCTTAGGCCTTAGGGGCAGAGACCAACCATTTATACAAAATTAATTCCTTGGATGCTTCAGACTAAATTATAACAAAATTGTGGCATTTCTTACAAAAGGAGACAGATTTTACAGAATTTGCTTTATTTCCTCTATCCCCACCCCTCAGGCCACAGCTGGGGGCCGAGATCCAATGCTCATATCAGATTAATTCCCCTTCTCCAAAGATGCTTGATAAAGACCAAAATGGAATAGAATTTGGATATTCTTACAGAAAAAGAAAAATAATTTTCTCTTTTCCCCTATTGGGCTCCGTCTTTCAGGTCAGGGGTAGAATTGAACTGTTTTAGCAACTGGAATTTTGCGGTGAGTGGGTTAAATTTTAACTTGCCAAATTAGAAACTTGCTCTCAATTTAGGAATGGATAATGAAAGCATGCGTAAAACAATGCAATTTGAATCAGTCTAATTTACAATTTAGTCAAGTGTCAACAAGACATTGCACTAGGGTATTTGTGGTTGTGTATGTTGTTTTGTTTTACAATTCATTTTGTACTTTCAAGAACATTTTCTGATATGTGTACAGATTTGAATAAAACATACACCTTCCAACAGGCATATTTTTCCACTTTTTCCAAATGCAAGTACAGCAATTTTCTACTCTCAATTTCAGAAATCAACTCGCATTTGACGAGTGCACGAGTGTTCAATTCAGATCACTATTCTATTATACCTACTTACCCTGATGTGGTGCGGTCTGAACAGAAACTGCCTGTTTAGGTTGGACTTCTCTATTAGGTCATTGTCTGTTATAGTTATCTGGAACGGTTAAAAGGATATATCAATATACACGGATCATTCCAGACTTCCTGGCCCCGGTTTCATCAACGTTCCTTAACTTAAGGAAATTCCTTTATTTAAAAATCTCCATAGGAAAGCATTACAGAATTTAAGGAAAGCTCCTTAACTTAGAATTTTCTCCTTAAATTATGTAATGCTTTCCTATGTAGATTTTTAAGTTAAAGAATTTCCTTAAGTTAAGGAACGTTGATGAAACTGGGGCCTGGTCTACAACTGTAACTAATTCAGATATAATAATCTCTTCATGCTCAGTAAGAGACATGTTTTGGAGTCCATATCAATAATTCTTATAAAGTCTTTATACATGTTAGTTCAAACAGACGTATCAATGGCAACCATTCCGCAATTGAGGGAATTAACATTCAAATCCTTAACAAAATTGTCAAGCTTGCCAAATAATACCTGAACAAGAATTGCCTGTAATTCTAAGCATCTTTTATTCATTCTTACGTCAAAAATTCAATTTCTGACCCTGACGATTTAGAATCATATATTATACCAATCATGGAGCATATGGCAATTTCTTTCGATTATTAGTATTAAACTAGAAGATAAAACATAACCACTAAAGAAATAACAATTCTAGAGAATAAGTCCTCTACAGAATGGACAGGTCGTCATGTAACCCTGGCTGTTGCTATGACATTAAACCAAAATAAAACAAGAATTCCACGGAAGTGGATGTGTCGCCTGCGCAGCAAGTTGGAAGATAAGTTTTTAGGAACTATCTATGGATATGCTTTGTATCAGTTCCAAGTGGAATAGAAACAGTGACCTTGACCTTTGACCTTTGACCCTGAAAAGCAATCCCAATTGAGCACTTTTGGTAAGGAAGCACTGTATGAAGTTTGAGTTTGACTGGCCCAGGAAAAGTGATTTTCTATTTATAGTAACAGTGACCTTGACCTTTGACCTTCGATCCTGAAAAGCAATCCCAAGCGAGCACTTTTGGTAAGGAAGTACTCTATGAAGTTTGAGTTTGATTGGCCCAAGGAAACTCAAGTTATAGCACAGAAACAGAATTTCTATTTATAGCAACAGTGACCTTGACCTTTGACCTTCGACCCTGAAAAGCAATCCCAAGCGACCACTTTTGTTAAGGAGCACTGTATGAAGTTTGAGTTTGATTGGCCCAAGGAACCTCAAGTTATCGCACGGAAACCGGTTTTCTATTTATAGCAACAGTGACCTTGACCTTTGACCTTCGACCCTGAAAAGCAATCCCAAGCGAGCACTTTTGTTAAGGAAGCACTGTATGAAGTTTGAGTTTGATTGGCCCAAGGAAACTCAAGTTATCGCACGGAAACCGGTTTTCTATTTATAGCAACAGTGACCTTGACCTTCGACCCTGAAAAGCCATCCCAAGCGAGCACTTTTGGTAAGGAAGCACTGTATGAAGTTTGAGTTTGATTGGCTCAAGGAAACTCAAGTTATCGCACGGAAACTGATTTTCTATTTATAGCAAGTGACCTTGACCTTTGACCTTCGACCCTGAAAAGCAATCCCAAGCGAGCACTTTTGGTAAGGAAGCACTGTATGAAGTTTGAGTTCGATTGGCCTATGGAAACACAAGTTATCGCACGGAAACTGTTGGTGCAGACGCCGACATAGTGATCCCTATATGTCGCCTTTTCAGGCGACACAAAAAAAAAGTGAATAACACACGTTAGCGCGTTATGATTATTTGTCTGCAATAATGTTCCATGTTATAGGACTTTACCATGGAACAGAATGCTGCGTAATGCTTATATTTACATTTTTCCCTTGATTTTGATAATGAATTTATTAAAGGACTACATATGGTTTGGGCCTTTTTTGGCCCCCAAATTATCAAATTTTGAAGCAGATTATTGAACTCTCAAATTAATGTATTTCAAATATGGAGTACATCCCTGATAAAACTGAAACAATAATTATTTGTTGTTTCAACTCTGGTTGTCATGGAAACCATCTCAAATATGCATAAATTAGGGAAATTTGACCATTTAGTCAATTTTGGCCACTTTTTGGATAGTTTTTCTATAAGAAACTATTGAGCGCATTCTTGAACAAACTTAATATCAAATGAGAATATGTGGGCACTTATACCACATCTTTAGGAGAAATATAATCTTTGTTCAAGAATGCGCTCTATGGTTGCTGTGTGAAAATCTATGTAAAAATTGACCAAATATTTAAATTTGCATCATTTATGCATATTTCGGATGGTTACCATGGCAACCATAGCACAAATAACAAATAAATATTATTACAATTGCATGAGGGATGTAATCTATATTTGAAATAATATTATTTGAGTGTTCAATAATGAAATTTAAAATTTGATGGATTTGGGGGCCAAAAACAGGCAAAACCATACATAGTCCTTTATCTTTATATTCTACATTTGTTCTGAAAATTTCAGGTAGATTTCTAATAAATGGAACAGTCAACAGCCAGTATTGGCCAGATATCTCCAACGTTATGATTATGACGTCACTATCGTAATGACGTCATAATAGTTAACTACTCCAGTATTATGGTCTCATAACACGGAAATGGCCATGGTAGTACCAATGTTATGTAGTGGCAATGCAGAGCAAATGTAAATATAAACAATTTACCTGGCCCTTGTCTTGTGAGGCGATCCCCATAAGAGCATAATTCTTCAGCATCTCACAGCCAATAGCACCACAACCAACCTGGTCATACATACAACCATTTACCAGTTACATGTACATTCAAAGTTTATCAACAATCACTATTTATAATGAGATATTTCATGATAACAAATATAATACTGGTAGATACACAATTCACTTTTGCAACCTTGGAAGTAGGTCAAGGTTATTTTAACTTTAATAATCCCCACTCACTTAACAGATACTCAACTTTTGTTTTTGTTTGGTTAGATGTTTAATTCATTTGACATGCGATACCTTGAAAATGGATTAAGGTAATTAGTCTCAACAAAAATCATCATAATTAACATACAAGCTTACCATAAACAATCTCATGTTGGCTAGCTGACAACACTTGCTCTCTCCTATACAGATTCTCAAAGCATCATACCGATCACCTCTGTAAATACAGGATCATAATATCATGTCTATATAGAGTCATATCAGTTATTGTATATTAAATATCATATACATCATACCGATCACCTCTGTAAATACAGGATCATAATATCATGTCTATATAGAGTCATATCAGTTATTGTATATTAAATATCATATACATCATACCGATCACCTCTGTAAATACAGGATCATAATATCATGTCTATATAGAGTCATATCAGTTATTGTATATTAAATATCATATACATCATACCGATCACCTCTGTAAATACAGGATCATAATATCATGTCTATATAGAGTCATATCAGTTATTGTATATTAAATATCATATACATCATACAGATCACCTCTGCAAAATATATAGTCATATCAGTTATAGTATTTAAATATTGTATATATCATACCGATCACCTCTGTAAAATACAGGAACATAACGACATGTATATATGTAGTTATATCAGTTATAGTATATTAAATATTTTATGTCCAACACTTAAAGGCCCAATATACGTAACTTCAGGGAAATTTTCGTGATTCTGAAAAATTCTGAAAAAAATCCAGTTGATAACCATGCAAAAATAAGCCTAAAACGAAGTAAACCTGAGCGGTAACTGACAAGAAACTCTTGACAAATAAAATCCAAAGAATTGAAAATAATTCAGGTGGGGCCCACTTCAACAACAAACCGAAGGTAGAAGACGGTTAGAAATGGACGCGTGTTTACAAAGAGCTTGTTTCAACTGCTGCTGTACCGGTAACCGCGAAGGAATTTATCTTGGATATTGCTGATATCAGTTAATCTTAACTTAATCTATAAATATAAAAAGTTATAAGGCTTGATTTTTGCTTCAAGTTTTGCCGAAAGTTACGTATATTGGGCCTTTAACTTTACACACTACCACAGTTCGAAGGAAAAATGAGTTTCCCCATGTGTTGTAAAGTAACTGACTTTATTATAGCACTTTTACACTCATGATACAAAAAAAGTATACTCCACAAAAAGGTTCCAGATGCTAGTTTTCATTTTAAGATGATTTTGCATTAAAATATATAGCCAAACCCACTTAATTTGAACCCAAATATATTTAAATACCGCTTAATTTGAAAGAAAATAAAATACCCATTCCAACACTTTCTTTGTATTTTACCAACTTTTATTTTGAAATCCTGGTTAATTTGAAGCATTTTGACTTTCCCCGAGCGTTTCAATAACCTGGGTTCAACTGTATGTTATAACTGAGGCTTAACTCACTCAAATTCATTAATTTTAATGCATCAATTCTAAATGTGATTTCCCTTCTATAAACTTGAAATTCAAATCCATTAATTTCAAAAATCATAAAAATATGGTAGATCCTATCCATGACAGATAACACAAAGGTTCATTAGAACAATTAATCAGGTAAACAGCTTACCTTGGCTGGAACTGGGCTGGGTTGGTGGCATCTGTTTTATTGACAACATCAACAGCATCTAGATACAGCTGTAAAATAAATGTACCATAACTTCATACAAAACCTTTAAGTTGTCAGAGATACTTAACAGAAGATCATATATATAAGGTTCTCTCAGGGTAACATTAAAAAGCAATTTGTATTCATTATTTTTCAAGTAGGAAAAACTCTAGTTTTATTCTGATTCATTTTCTAAAATAGTCTCAAATTATCAACTGTTAAAAGTAACAAGAGGCCCAAAGGGCCTGTATGGATCATCTGAATATATGTGCAGTCACAGGAAATTAAGGTTGTTCCAGACTAAAATTAACTTTATACTAATCTATTCCAACATACGAATGGTCAAATACCATCACCCAGCACCTCCTGGTATTGCAGAAGAAGTTGTGTAGTTATTTTTGACATATTTGACCCCATGACCTTGAATGAAGGCTTAGGTAATTTCTCTGTGAAAAATTCATTGCAGTACTCTAGTCCTTATGGTTATTCAAAATATTCTTTTAGTGGTTTTACATATTTAACACTTAAGACCTTGGAAGTTGGTCAAGGTCTTATTTGAAGGACATATCTAGTGGCCAAGTGTCAGTACTCTGCACCTTTTGGTTATCCAAGAGGAGATTTTTCAAAGGTTTCTACATAACTGACCTCTGTAATCTAGGAAACTTTAATAAAGCTCTTCTTGAGTTCTCTGTGCCTTCTGGTATTCAGAAGATCTTTTTTATAAACATCTTTATATATTTAACCCATGTAACCTTTCAAATTGGTCAAGGTCATTTACATGAGGAACGTTTATTGCATTCTCTGCCGTATGTACCTCCTTGCCAAATATCACTAACCTGGACCTTTGGATTACTCAATGGTTAACCCAAGTTGGAACCCTGTGACCTTAAAAATAGGTCAAGGTAATTTATTTCAGGAACTTAATAGTACGTCAAGCCAGGTTCCTACAGGCCAAGTATCAGTATCCTGGGCTGTCCAAAAGAAGAAGATTTTTGAAGGTTTTTACATTTGACCCCAGTGACTTTGAAATTAGGTCAAGATCATTTGTTTGAAATCACTTTCAAGCACTGTGCTCCAGCTACCTACTGGCAATATCACTAAGGCCTCAGTTGTTTGTTTATTTAGAAGATGGTTAAAGTAAAAGGTACCACTATGGAAGATGGACACTGCACCTCAGCATAGAAAAGCTGATTGAGCCCAAAAGTTTGAAAATTGTCACCAAAAAGCTATTCAGAAAAAACACTCAATGAAATTAGTTCCTAATTGTTCTTGATTCAACTGACCCACTGGTTGAGGGGAGTGAACTTTCCCGTGAGTGCCTTTAGTCCCTCCTGAGCGACAAATCCCCCAATAGCTGCACACAGGGGAGCGAAACACCCACGGGCTGTGAATGACAACATTCGCACCAGGTCCTCATCTACTGGCTCCACCTGGTGGGAAAGACAGAAAACATAATAGTTCAATCAAATTCTCTTTGTTAATATCATTATATCAAGTTAAACAAACTTTGTGTTTATATTTTGTCTGCAGGAAATTAAAGCTGACAATGCAACTTAAAAAGCTTTCAAATTAAATTTTCAAAAAAAAACCCCCACCATTTTCTGGTTTTGAGATTTTATCAATCTGATCCGACAATCGTTTCTAAGGAAGTGCCAACATTTTTATTTATTTTTGCCTTTGCTTGGAAACAATAATGGGTCTTATTAGTTATACTCTTAGTCTTAATCATGTAGAAGCTTCACAAGCAAACATGACACACACTAATAAGAAATTAGGCATTTTAACACATTCTCATGGAAAAAAATTGTAATTATTATGGTTTCTACACTGAATGTTATTACTAATTGAATAATTTAAAGGTAGGCATAAGCGTTAAGTACCGCTAGCCATATGTTTACTTCTTTTAGAGCCGTTTGATGGGGGTTGGTAATTTTTTAAATTTATTTTTGATGAGGGCTGGGGTATGATTGCGCATATAGGTTTTTTCAAAATCATATATAGATATTGCAGAGTTTTGTAGTGCTACATTGCATATACGTTGAACAACTGACAACTGGTTTGACAGGTGATCTGCATTTTAATCCAAACAAAACCAGCATATATTATTAAGCAAAGGCAAAACTAAATATAGGCACCTCCTTAGATACGATAGCTGGAAGAGCTTTTCACCAGGGAACAAAACAAAACCAAGAAAAAGGAATATTAATTTCATTTTTAATCAATTGAAAGCCTTTTAACTTGCACTGTCAGCTCCAACCTTCCTTTTATTATAACACATTCTTGTGATCATACAAGCAATTAATCTCATAGAAATATTGATTAAAGCTTAATTTTGCTATTAAATCCATATACATATAATTTGCTACACTATAATATATTTTTTTCATAAATGATGTCCCACCTTGTTAGCAAGGTTGTTGTTGATATCAGTAGCAAGGGAAACAACTCTTGCTGCATCTTTCTGACACCTGTAACACAACATTTTGTTAAAATCAACCTTATAATAAATAAACATTGAACTTCACAATTCCAACTGGCATATAAAACCACATTTATTTTCTACAGCAGAATCTATCTTCTTCCAATAAAAAGACAATATCCATTCACTTATTGTTTTAATAAATCTCAGAGCCACATAGAATCTACAATAATTAAACCATACCTGGATGTCAACGACAGCATAATATACTTACCATACATCATCTATCACATACTTACCATACATTGTCTATCACACCATCACACACTTACCATACATTGGGGAGTTGGCCGCCCTGTTCCTGGTAGTACTGATGTAGAGCTAACACTGCAAGGTGTAGGTTTGAGGGAGCCTGGTGAATGATATAAACAAAATAACAATATTTAATATACGTAATATATTATATACAAATGACGAAGAAAGATAATTTTTGACTTGTGCCCTGACCATATCTACAGCACCAAATCACCAAGCCAGAATTACCTGCAGCAACTACCACTGCGTCAACTCGACATCCCAAAAAGGATGTTTTGATGTCGCAGTGATAGACGGTCAAGTATTTTGAAATTGCGACAAATCGTCTATTATAGATGATGTGAATACCTGAATTGCAACGTATATAATGCATGGATACAAATTGTACAAATATTACATATAGTAAACACAGTACAATTACGACAGGAAATTTACATTTTATACCTTAATGTATATGATGCATTGTTTGATATTTAGATAAAAATAAATAGTAGTATTTAATGAAGCACTACACCTTTTTCCAAACAAATTCAGGATGATAATTTTCTGACTTGCCAAGCAACAATGAAGACATGTGACTTAGTCATACTAGCTAGTAAATTAACATATAATACTACGTAACCCCTGCACTTTTCAACTGGACATGCTCTGTACTTGATTTGGTAGGTTTTAAATGAGACTTTGAGGTGAATGGATCAACTCTACTGTACTTACAGAGAATTTGGACAGATCAGGCATCAGTAGAGCAGGGTCTTTTAGCTGGGACTCCATACTTTTCTGTAACACAGAATGCAAACTAAAGTGTAACATTGCTTTTTCTATATGCAATGAAACAAATAATACATTGGTAGCACTGACTTTAGTCATTAAAACCTCAGCTTCAGTCGAAGATTCTCTCTCATAATTATCTTCAATGGGAATTAAATCTCCCCAATAACAGTTACAAAGACAAAATTAGAGTTAAAATTGCCTTTCAATAGAGATTCAGTTCTTTACCGTGAAAACATCTGCAGGCACATTTCACAACAGGAAATCCAAGTAAGAACTTGGCATTGACAATTGTTTGCTCTTTATTTGTTTCTTTAAAAATTTGACTTCTTCCTTTCTTTTCTCTTTCCTCTAATTTATATCGAATTCGAAAATTGAACGAAGAAATAGCAATAATAGTCTTTAACAGTCAAAACAAGGATCGCTATTATGCCAGCCATTTTGTTTTTCTGATCATTCCCAAAATCCAAAAGGACCGACTAGGGACCAACCTGAATCTGCTTATAACATTTGAGAAAGATACATCCTGTATTTCTAAAACAAAATATCAGTCACAATAGACAGAATGCTGCAGTACTTGACTTACAAATGAGAATTTCTGTGGAGCTTTAACCTGGGTGACGATGCCCCCGTGTTCATATGGTGTGAAGTTATCTCCACTTGTATCACAGATTGCAAACGTTGATGGAGACAGCACTGATAACATAAGGAACATATTTCACCATCGAACAAGTTTCAAGTTACAAAGTGCCACACTGTTACTGTCACTCTAATATTACAAGAGGTCCACAAGGTATATCTCATGGTACATGTATAAGAAAATCTCACCAAAATTTCATCACATCTTTATCCAATGTCTTTGAAACCAAAATTTATCACAATACAGTATTTGGCAAACACAGTGTACTTATCAATGCAAATATCTTACATATTACAATATGTATATTTATTGATAAACAAATGTTTATAGGCTTTAGACATCGGTCATCATGCATTTCAAATAATTCAATTGACAAAAATTTGATGCTTTATCAGGTACAATTTGTACCAATATTTTTAAGTAACAAAGTTGAAAATGTTCATCCTTAAACAATGACTGACCTTTGACCTTGCATGTCATTCCATTCAGTGCAGTGATTCCATTGAGCTCCCTAAAGGTCACCATGTCCCCCGTCTCAAGTCCGTGAAACTTGTCCTTCAGACAGGTAACCACTCCGAGGTTGTCCTAAAACAAACCAAACATTAGAGAATAAAGTATTAACTCCTTCACCTCTGACAACACATTTGATCAGGTATGGGGTCACCTGCCAAATCACATGGGTTTTCTCCAGGTAGTCCGGTTTCAACCGACCATAACCCCCCTTGCATGCTAATACCGGGACCAATATGAATGATTAATATAAAAGTTTGGTAACTTGTTTCAAAATTGTTGTAAAATAAATAAAGTTTAATTTTTTATATTCAAAGATTAAAACAACTATGTTGTAAAAGTTTAGGGGTGAATGCATTCAGGGGGCTATAATCCAAATGTCACTACTTAAACTAGGGTCCTTAATTATAACTTTATTTTAATTATTCCTCAACTAAACTGTATCGTGAAAGTCAACTCTACAATGAACTCCATGACTTACATCGACTACAGCACATTTTATAATCTCTTTTAAAAGCAATACTTAGATCAGAAATAGACATTTAACTCATTCACCCCTGAAATTTTTTAATGAACTCTTCCAACCTTTGAATTGGAAGATTTCAAATGTGTCTTCAGGGGTGAATGACCTAAAAAAAATTATCCTTTGAAAATTTAAATATTAGAATACTTAATTAAAAGTGTTATTAATAAAAGGCAAATTATAGAGATAAAAGATCTTACTGATTGCAATGACAGTCAAATTTACATTCAGAAATACTAGGAATTTCCTTAACATTTTGGCAATCAATAACCCTCATTTCCTTGCTGAGAACTAGACAGAGCCACATCACCGCTAAACATACCTTTGTTACATTTTCTATAAATGTATCTCGGAGTTCTTCTCCGTTGACATCCGTCACTTCAAATTCATCTCCAAAGTCGCAGAAGACACTGCTCACAAGTCCATATACATCAGCACTTATAAACTACAAACACAAAGGAAATATACAATAATATATAAACATCAACAATCACAAACCAAAAATCAAAAATTTTGTTGTAGAACAAGTTCTTATACCCTGACACATAATAAGAGTTATTCTCTTATTGGGGAACCAGATATACAACTCATGAGACTTAATGACTTTCTACATATCTAGTTAATATGTATTCAACACTGTCAGCACCTATAAACTACAAACACAAAGGAAATATACAATAATATATAAACGTAAACATCAACAATCACAAACCAATATAAGGGTAACTCCAGCTCATTATTAAAGTCATTTCAAGAACTTTGTTGTAGAACAAAATTCTTATACCCTGACACATAATAAGAGTTATTTACTTATTGGGGAACCAGATATACAACTTATGAGACTTAATGATTTTCTACATATCTAGTTAATATGTAGTCAACACTGTCCACCCTTCTACCCTGTATTGTCTCAGTGTATACCTACCTGTATAGAAGGTGACTGTGATCTACATATCTAGTTAACATGGATTCAACACTGCCCCTCGCCCCCCTCGTATTGTCTCAGAGTATACCTACCTGTATAGGAGGTGACTGTGATCTACATAATATCTAGTTAACATGTATTCAACACTGCCCCTCGCCCCCCTCGTATTGCCTCAGTGTTTACCTACCTGTATAGGAGGTGACTGTGATCTACATAATATCTAGTTAACATGTATTCAACACTGCCCCTCGCCCCCCTCATATTGTCTCAGTGTATACCTACCTGTATAGGAGGTGACTGTGATCTACATAATATCTAGTTAACATGTATTCAACACTGCCCTTCGCCCCCCTCGTATTGTCTCAGTGTATACCTACCTGTATAGGAGGTGACTGTGATCTACATATCTAGTTAGCATGGATTTACATCAGTGTATACCTACCTGTATAGCAGGTGACAGTGATCTACATAATTATCTAGTTAACATGTATTCAACACTGCCCCTCGCCCCCCTCGTATTGTCTCAGTGTATACCTACCTGTATAGGAGGTGACTGTGATCTACATAATATCTAGTTAACATGTATTCAACACTGCCCTTCGCCCCCCTCGTATTGTCTCAGTGTATACCTACCTGTATAGGAGGTGACTGTGATCTACATATCTAGTTAGCATGGATTTACATCAGTGTATACCTACCTGTATAGCAGGTGACAGTGATCTACATAATTATCTAGTTAACATGTATTCAACACTGCCCCTCGCCCCCCTCGTATTGTCTCAGTGTATACCTACCTGTATAGCAGGTGACAGTGATCTACATATCTAGTTAACATGTATTCAACACTGCCCCTCACCCCCCTCGTATTGTCTCAGTGTATACCTACTTGAATAGGAGGTGACTGTGATCTACATAATATTATCTAGTTAACATGTATTCAACACTGCCCCTCACCCCCCTCGTATTGTCTCAGTGTATACCTACCTGTATAGCAGGTGACTGTGATCTACATAATATTATCTAGTTAACATGTATTCAACACTGCCCCTCACCCCCCTTGTATTATCTCAGTGTATACCTACCTGTATAGGAAGTGACTGTGATCTACATATCTAGTTAACATGTATTCAACACTGCCCCTCGCCCCCCTCGTATTGTCTCAGTGTATACCTACTTGAATAGGAGGTGACTGTGATCTACATAATATTATCTAGTTAACATGTATTCAACACTGCCCCTCGCCCCCCTCATATTGTCTCAGTGTATACCTACCTGTATAGCAGGTGACAGTGATCTACATAATTATCTTGTTAACATGTATTCAACACTGCCCCACGCCCCCCTCGTATTGTCTCAGTGTACACCTACCTGTATAGGAAGTGACTGTGATCTACATATCTAGTTAACATGTATTCAACACTGCCCCTCGCCCCCCTCATATTGTCTCAGTGTATACCTACCTGTATAGGAGGTGACTGTGATCTACATAATATCTAGTTAACATGTATTCAACACTGCCCCTCACCCCCCTCGTATTGTCTCAGTGTATACCTACCTGTATAGGAGGTGACAGTGATCTACATATCTAGTTAACATGTATTCAACACTGCCCCTCGCCCCCCTCGTATTGTCTCAGAGTATACCTACCTGTATAGGAGGTGACTGTGACCTACATATCTAGTTAACATGTATTCAACACTGCCCCTCGCCCCCCCTCGTATTGTCTCAGTGTATACCTACCTGTATAGGAGGTGACTGTGATCTACATATCTAGTTAACATGGATTCAACACTGCCCCTCGCCCCCCTCGTATTGTCTCAGTGTATACCTACCTGTATAGGAGGTGACAGTGATTTACATAATTATCAAGTTAACATGGATTTACATCAGTGTATACTTACCTGTATAGGAAGTGATTGTGATCTACATATCTAGTTAACATGTATTCAACACTGCCCCTTGCCCCCTCGTATTGTCTCAGTGTATACCTACCTGTATATGAGGTGACAGTGATCTACATATCTAGTTAACATGTAATCAACACTGCCCCTCCCCCCCCCCCCTCGTATTGTCTCAGTGTATGCCTACCTGTATAGCAGGTGACTGTGATCTACATATCTAGTTAACATGTATTCAACACTGCCCCTCGCCCCCCCCCCCCCTCACCCCCCTCGTATTGTCTCAGTGTATACCTACCTGTATAGCAGGTGACTGTGATCTACATAGCTGGTTGATTTTCAGCTGTAGCTGTAGTGGAACTTCTGTCAGTATAACACACTGGAAATATAATAAATGATGTTATAACATAACTGATCAAATACACAATTTAGCATGCCATATTTGAACTAATAAACACACTATGACTTTTAAAACCCACATTAAGTGTGCACTTAATAATAACATGTACAGGAAAAGTGCCCACTTGAAATTTTCGAAAAAAATGAGTTTTTGTTTCTATGAAGATTATATTGGCAAGTCAGTGAGGTAAAGAACTTTCTATAGGTTTTAATTTGTGCACCTATATTTTTCCTTTAAAAATGGTTGGATGACTCCTAGGACAGTTACCGTTCTTAGCTTGAATACGGTACGTTTATTTCAAACCGGGAAAATTACATGCTGGACATATTTCAAAGAATTTGTACTTATTACAGATTTCTATTATAGAATTTAATATTCAGTCAAACATGCCTAAGTGTTTAAAAAGAAGTTAGAAAAACATGTACATTTCAACTGGAAAGGCCTTTTGAATATAAACATTTATATAGGTTTATATAGGTTTCTGGTTTGTATAGGTGCCGGACGAGGACCAAATAACAATACCAGAATAGACAGGGTTTCAGATTAGACAGTGGGCCGTTTTGACAAATTGTACTGTATTCAGATTGTTAAGAGTTCTACTGTCCTATAAAATATCACAATGACTTAACACCAGCTTTACTTCATGCAAGTATACTGTAAGTTTCATCATATCTTTAATGGCTTGAAAGTTACGTCTTGGTGAAGAAATTCTTAGAAGAAAGAGAAGCAGAAGAAGAGATATAATAATACTCATACACTTACCTGGTACTGTGTAAGGTAAGATAAGTCTGTATTACCATCCATCCCTGTGGTCATACTGTTCATACTGACATATGGATTTAATTCTGCTAATCTCCCCTCACTTGCTGCAGCCCTAAAACAAAGTAAATAGACATTCTTCATTAGACTTTCCTGCCCATAACGTCATTCAAGTAGCTAAGCAAAAATAATCATTTAATTATGATTCTTCTTTAAATCATGTTAAAATATTATAAAGTCTCATCATATTCAGAATTATTTCATCTTTAGACCAACAGCAAATCAGAACTAAGGAATCACTCAGTTAGTCTAGAAAGGACAGGTTTCATATGTGTCTGAACAGTGCTATATAACCAAGTCCCACGCAGTTCCAGCTACATTGTGAATATTTTTGCCTACCTGTTCCTTTCCTGTGCTACATCCTCCTCTGTGAGGAAAAACTGAACTCCAAGATCAGCTACTGTGGCTGTTCTATCATCTTGAATGGTCAAGGACTGTAACCAAACAAAACATTCAGTGTAGACTACCTCATATGGCATAACAGGGTGCTTGTCCTAATCAAGTTGTCCCTCAGGACTTCTAACTCAAACGACTTTCATTAAATTCACAAAACAATAACTGGTCAACTTTCCTGGTTTGTTATAAGAATATATTTTTGATAATTGAGAAATCAATTATGGAATGGCATCATTTTTAAAAGAGACTTTCATGTCTATAATGCAGTGGGGAAGTCTTCAAAATATTAAGTACCAGTGTATACTGTTTGAGGAGAGGTATGTCTAAAGAAGGGCTCTTCTTGTTATTTACCCACATCCAGCTCCCTTATTGTGTCCGACAACACACCATTTCATATAAATGTAGCTACACACATATATTTCAGTTCAAAATAAAAATAAATTCTATCACAACATACATATTTACCTTTACTCCTGCCAATACAATATTCTTTGCTGAAACATATAAAATCCATCAGATTATTGAAATATCCAATTTCAACATAGAAAATCACTACTGGTACTTTGTTTTTGTTTAATGACACCCAATATGACTGAATTTGTTAAGATAAGACTTTTGTGTAAATTTTATTAACCTTTTTTTATTAAATTTTATTAACCTTTTTTTATAAATATTTTCTTTATCATGAACAAATACTCTTAAATCTTAATATATTCACTTGATGTCAAAATATACTGTGAAAGTACATATTTTAGCAGTAATCTCACTTACGCAATTTTCACACTGAAAGTATTCTGCTACAATATATTTAAGCTAATTACATTTTCTTTTATATTGCTTAAGCTTTCTATTGCAAATAATGTGAACACTCAAATTCATAAAAGTGCTTATATTATCTGTTTAAATTCATAATTGTGCTTATATCAGCTGTTTAAATTCTGTCATGCACTAAACTCTGAGTGCCCTTAAAAAGTATGTTTCCAGTTCTCTGACCGAATAAAATATTCACATCAAGCATTGCTCCAATTAGCAGTAGAATTTCTTGAAAATATTTGATCAGCATCTTGTTCATGTAGTTAATATTGGACACTGGATGTAGTTATGACGCTATATATACTTACCCTTGATTTTAAATAGTTCAGAATCTGCAGTGAATTAGACTAAATTTGTGAATAAAAGTACTTACCAATTTCTATGCCAAGACCACCCATGCCATAAATAAGTACAGAGGAGTTAGCCATCCTCTTCATGGCACTGTCACCCAGCACATAACGCTGACGGCTATAAAAAGGGGGCAAAACAGAAAACTAGAATAGTAATTTCTTAATCATTTGAAAAGTGGCTTAAATGTCTTTGATTTTAAATGGTATGACTGTAGCTCCTTCAGTTACAGTGTCTGTACATGTGTATATATACGTAGAGTTCAGACTTTGGAGGTTAAAGTCAAAATGAAAAACATAACAAAAAAACACATTGCAGAATCAACCACAGGAGACACAGTGCTGAAACTGTGTATTTTATTTCATTGTAAACAGCCCACCAATTGTTTACAGTAGGTTTTTTTTTTAATTTTCAACCTTTTGAAATCAGCCCCATCATTCTTCTCCCACTCTCAGACTAACAACACCTCTTCCTTAGAACTATTGCAAAATAAATATGTGTATGTTAATTGAAAGAACAAATGAATTGCAGCTGATAACTGACCTGTACAAAGAGTCATCTATTTCAACTTCTGCAGCCATGCTGACTTTTCTTTGCCCAAGGTGAAATCTGAAAAATCATGGAAAAATCTTAATTGAATCTTGTTTTATTAGGAACAACTCACATGGCCAGATATGATAAAAATATGCAGCTTGTTCTGAAATGACGATTTACATAATCATGCGACAAATGTTATTGCACCATAGTTGAACAAAATGGAGCATCCATCTATCAACTGAGAAATTAATCAACTGAAACATTCTTTCTCCGTCCTCGATATCCAGGGGTAACACTCACTAACACTCTCTGTATCCACCCCAGGAATATGTTATGGCAAAATTGAAGTCACTGTGTGCACCACATTTTTGATGAGATAAGAGGACCAGTTTTCTTTGTGTTATCAAACTAATAGTTTAATCATGTTTTAAAGGTGACTTTGTTTCATTAATCTTAAAAAAAAAATTTAAAAACTGAAAAGACCTGTTTCAATTAACATGATAACACTATAAGTCAGAGAGGTCAAGGTCAACCGGACCTGGTCAGTCACGTATTTTTTTGGTCTCCACTAATTTACAGAAATTAGCTATTTTCTTCTACAAGGAGAATGCTACTTTTTGACAAGTGACATTCTGGAAAGTCAGTCTTGCATATTTTCAGCGATTTTTTGTTGAAAATTTTGTGGAAATGTGTTTTTTTGGGAAAAACTTGTAAGACAATGGGCTGACCGAGACGCGTGACAACTGTTAACGAGCGCCCAGTGTGTCTTACCTGCACAGGTGTGTGTCCTATTGTGTTGGACTATACGTATACGTGTACATAACCATGCCGGGAACAAGAACAAGTATCGGAAAGCCTAGCGCGAGATCTAGACCTTTGGATACATTCTTTGAAACGTCAGAAAAAGAAAAGGACAGGATCGATATGTTGTTTGAAATGATTTCGGGGCTAGTGACAAAGTCTGACATGGACAGAATGATGGACAAGAAATTAGAGAGATTGAGAGACGATATCAGGGAGGAGAACAGAGTTCTTGTTGACCAAATGGAGGGGAGAATTTTCGACCTGGAGAAGGAAAATGACATTCTAAAAGAGAGAGTGGAACAGCTGGAAAACCACGTAAAGGAGTCCAAGAGAGTAAACACCAGTTTAGGACACCAGCTGAATGATCTTGAACAGCAGGGAAGAAAGAACTCCATCCGTATTGTAGGTCTGGAGGACAACAACGAACGAGAGACGGTGGAGGATTGTGTGGCGAAGATCGTATCTTTTGTCCAAAATTCCCTAGATGTGGACTTAGCACCCGCTGATATAGACATCGCGCATAGACTCGGACGTTTCACGAAAGACAGACCACGGACGATTATATGCAAACTAACCCACAGGAGGAAGAAGGCAGCAATACTATCCAACAGACGTAAGCTGAGGGGGAAGAAGCAGATTGTGTTTGAGGACTTAACACAGCGTAACCAAGAGATTCTAAAGGAGGTGTACAAACTGAAGAGTGTTAAGCATTCTTATAGTGTGGACGGGAAACTTTATGTGATCCTAACTAACGATAAGAAACGTAGACTTTGGCACGATTCGGAACTGACAGACGAATTTTTGGCAGATGATAGCAACTTTAGATCGAGTTATTATGGCCAATAGGTTTGACCGGTAGTTGACTTTTAGGTACGTTAAAGTACCACCAGAGATGGACTTTCTCTGGTTTACCAATCAGACCATGGTAAATATATTATATTCATTAACAAATAAGTTGGGTGTGTGATAATGCGTTGTGTATTTGTGTATTCTTGTGTGTCTGTGAGTTTTTCGAATTGGAAGGTATGCAGTGGACAAAATTCGTGTACTCCGGTAAGTTACACCAAACTACTTTATTTCTCTCAAATATCTGAAATGCCGTATATATTAAATGTGTCTGTACTCTTTATATATATATTTTTGTATATATTAATCAGTTAACTACATAGTTGGCAAAAGGGTATATTTCAAATATTCTGGTCTAGTTAGTCTAATTTAAAACATTCCGGACGGTTTATATTGTATTACGTATTAGTATGTAATATCCGGAAAACTCGTACAGTGATTTTACTTCAATATTACTATAGTACTTCCGGTCTGAATTCATTTCCGCCCTGTTGCACGGTATGGAATTTATGCGAAAGATGTAAGCCTAGTGCGTGAGTTAACAGTTGTTTGTGGCTTTGATTATTTTGATATGTTTTTATATCTTCTACTCTTCTTATTCTTTCTTCTTTCTTGTCTTTTTTATCGGTCTGGGCTAGGTGATGTATATTTTTGTATACCATGTGGGAAGTCTAAGATATTGTAATGGAGGGCATATCTATTCTTTCAGCTAACTGTCAGGGTCTAGGGGATAATACTAAAAGAAAAGACGTCTTCTCTTATTTGAAATCCAAAAAATTCTGCATTTATTGTTTGCAAGACACACATTTTACAGAAGAAAACCAAAATTATATCAGGAGTCAGTGGGGTTTTCACTGTTTTTATAGCTCTTTTAAATCTAACTCTAGGGGGGTAGCAATTCTAATTAATAACAATTTTGAAATAAAGGTGAAAAGGGAGAAAAAAGATATTTCAGGGAATATTTTGGCACTAGATATTGCCTTAGAAGGTTTAAATATTACTTTAATCACACTGTATGGCCCAAACATTGATTCACCAAATTTTTATAATACTTTAACTGATATAATAGATGACTTTGGGAATGATAAGTGTATAATCTGTGGGGATTTCAATTTAGTATTAAATCCAGAGTTAGATTATGACAGCAGCTATAAAAAAGTAAATAACCAAAAAGCCAGACAGAAAGTTTTAGAAATTATTGAAAATTATTCATTAGTAGATATTTATAGAGAGCTACATCCGGATACTAGAAGATATACCTGGAGAAAAAAAACCCCGATAAAGCAAGCTAGGTTGGATTTTTTTCTCATTTCCGACAACTTACTTTCTAGTGTTAATAACTCATATATAGAGCCAGGATATAGGTCAGACCACTCATTTCCAATTCTTAACTTAAAATTTAATGAATTCAAACGGGGAAGGGGACTTTGGAAATTTAACTCATCTTTATTATTTGAAGAAGACTATCTAGAGTTGGTAAAAAACACCATATTAGAAACAAAAATGCTGTATTGTCTTCCAGTATACAACCTTCAGGCTATAAGTAATATTCCTGATTCAGAAATAGGTTTTATTATTGATGATCAGCTTTTTTTAGAAACTGTTTTAATGGAAATCAGGGGTAAAACCATATCCTACTCATCAAACAGAAAGAAACAACAAAATAAGACTGAAACAAACTTAAGAAAGACAATACATGATATGGAAGAGCAGGAACAGGGAGACATTGAAGAATTAGATAATCTTAAAAAGGAATTAGAAAATATTAGATTAGATAGGATTAAAGGTAGTATTGTTAGATCTCGGGCAAGATGGCAGGAGGTAGGGGAAAAGCCAACAAGATATTTTTTCAATTAAGAGAATAGGAACTTTATATCTAAAATTATACCAAAATTAGAAACAGAAAATAATGGTTTGTTGACACAACAGAAGGAAATTTTAGAAGAGGTTAGGTTATTTTATGAAAAGCTATATGATGATAGTTGCTACCTGGAAAATGTAAACTTAGCCAAGGTCTTAGATAATTGTAATGTTCCAAAGTTAGGCAACAAAGTTTCTGATAGTTTAGAGGGGATAATTACCAAGGAAGAAGCAGCAAACACTTTGAAGAATATGAAAAATAATAAAAGCCCGGGTACAGATGGTTTCACTGTTGAATTCTTTAAATGCTTTTGGAAATATTTAGGGGAGTTTATTGTAAGGTCCATAAATTTTGGCTATAAGAAAGGTTCATTATCAATTACTCAAAGACAAGGTGTTATAATTTGTATACCTAAGGGAGATAAGCCTAGACAGTTTCTTAAAAATTGGCGACCTATTACACTTTTGAATATTGTATATAAAATTGCTTCTGGAACTATAGCAGGGAGAATAAAAAGAGTTTTGGATAGATTAATTAGTGAGGATCAATCAGGTTTTATTTCAGGTCGATATATTGGGGAGAATACAAGATTAGTTTATGATATAATGCAATTTGTTGAGGAAAAAAATATTCCAGGAATGCTCCTAATGATAGATTTTGAGAAAGCATTTGATTCTGTCTCTTGGAAGTTTATTGATAAGGTATTTGAATATTTTAATTTTGGTTCTGATATAAGAAATTGGATAAAAATTCTTCACACGAATGTGAGTGCAGCTGTAAATCAGGGTGGAAACTTGTCTTCATTCTTTAATATAAGAAGAGGCTGCCGTCAAGGCGATCCGATCTCTCCTTATATCTTTATTCTTTGTGTTGAAATTTTGGCGGCTAGGTTAAGAAATAATAGAAAAATTAAAGGGGTAAATGTAAGTAACACTCCTATCCTTATTTCTCAATATGCTGATGACACCTCTCTTATACTAGATGGTTCTGAAATATCCTTACAAGAATCTATAGTAGAATTGAATGCTTTCGCAAAAATATCTGGCTTGAAATTGAATATTGATAAAACACAGGTGATTTGGATAGGCAGCAAAAAATATAGTGAGGATACTTTTTTACACGAGTTGAATTTACAATGGGGAAAGGCTAAATTTACACTCCTTGGAGTAGAATTCAATGTTGATTTACATGAAATTCCAAAGTTAAATTATGATAAAAAATTAATCAAACTGAAGTCCATTATTAAAACATGGAGTAAGAGATCACTTACTCCTATTGGGAGAATCCACCTTATCAAATCATTAATGTTATCACAGTTTAACCATTTATTTATGTCTTTGCCAAATCCTGATGATCACTTCTTGAAACAATTAAACTCAATACTTTTTAACTTTTTATGGAATAGTAAAATTGATAAAATAAAGAGAGATGTTGTTACCCAGAATTATTGTGACGGTGGGCTAAAAATGGTTGATATAACAGTATTTATTGATTCTTTAAAATTGGGTTGGATAAAAAGATTATATCAGAAAGACGCAAAATGGCAAGTTATTCTTAAAACATACATAGATCTGAATATGCTATCTACTTGTGGAAATAATTATATTCAGGAATGTCACAATAACTGTAAAAATAAATTTTGGAAGGATGTTTTTAAGGCTTGGATGAGGTTAAATGAAAGAGTAGGGGTAAAACATTTGAAAAAAAATATCTGGAAAACTTCTTTATGGTTTAATAAAGATTTAATGGTAGGACAAAAAAGTATCTTTTACAAGTCATGGTATAGTAGAGGGATCATTATAGTGAATGACCTGTTTAAAAACTTTTCTACTGGCACTTATTACACATTTCAAGAATTTATTGAAACCTATAGGGTGAATACAAACTTTCTCCAGTATCAGGGTGTGGTATCGGCAGTTAAATCATATTTAGCCAAGTTTGACTTTGAAAACACATTACAAGTTTTTCCAATCATTCCTAATCACATTGTTTATTTCATAAATCAGGGAAAAGGGACTAAAGACTTGTATAACCTCATGGTTAAAAATTGTACCATTCCTACAGGTAGGAAAAGATGGGAAGAAATACTAGAATTAAATGATATGAATTGGGGAGATATTTACAAAAATTGTTTCAGGGCAACAAAAAATACAAAATTACAATGGTTTCAATTTAGAATAGTTCAACATATTTTAACAACAAATTCATTTATGTTTAAAATAGGATCAATAAATAATCCACATTGTAATTTTTGTAATTCAGAAAGGGAGACAATTGTTCATATTATGTGGGAGTGTCCAGAAGTTCAAAAATTTTTAGAAAGTCTTGAAATTCTGCTCGAGGCTCTTTTTATTCCATTTTCTTTCAATAAAATAAGTTTTATTATTGGATTTATTGTTGATAAACAGCATGTCACCTGTAATAATAGACTTGACAATGAGATTTTAATTATCATCAAATTTTATATATATAAGACAAGGTGTTTACATAAAATGCTAAGTACAAATGCTCTTATCAATTCAATTAAGGAATTTCATACTATACAGAAATACATTGCCAATAGTAAAGGAGAGCAATCTAGATTAAATTTTGATGATGAATGGAAAAAGTGGAAAAAGTTGTTGGAATTTGCAGAAATTTGACTACAAACAATAAAATGTGTTTTTACGTATGTATATATTGTTCTCTTGATCTTGAGCTATCGCAGATTCTTGATTATAACTTTGCTCATTTTATAGAATCTCTAACCCAGATCGATCTCTCCTCTCTCTCCCTCTCTCTCTCCCTCCCTCTCTCTCTCCCTCCCTCTCTCTCCTCCTCCCTCTCTCTCTCTCTCTCGTGTGTGTGTTTTATATGTCTGTCTCCATGTTGTAAAATTGTGAGTGTATGAGTCAGTGCGAGTGTAAAAGTGTGATTGTGAGTCGAGATTACATTAAGATAGTTATCAATGTCATGATGATGATGATGATGATATGATGATGATGATGATGATGCAGTTGATGATGTCATTATGATGATGTTTTGGTGATGTTAAGGTGATGATGATAAGGATGATGGTGCACATGATGACGATCATGGTGGTGATGATGGTGGTGGGGATGATGATGATGACGATGATGATATGGTGATATTGATGATGTCATTATGATGGTGTTTTGGTGATGTTAAGGTGATGATGAGGATGATGTTGATGATTATGATCGATCATGATCATGATGACGATCATGGTGGTGGTGATGATGATGATGACGATGATGATATGGTGATATTGATGATGTTAAGGTGATGATGATGAGGATGATGGTGAGGATTATGATCTATCATGATCATAATGACGATCATGATCATAATGACGATCATGGTGGTGATGATGATGATGCTGGTGATGATGATGGTTGTGATGATGATGATGATGATGATGGATGAATGACGATGATGATGATGATAATGATAGTGATGACAATCATGATGATGATGATGATGATGATGATGATGATGATGATGATGATGATGATGATGATGATGATGATGATGATGATAGTGATGACAATCATGGTTGTGATGATGATGAGGACGATGATGATGATGATGATGATGATGATGATAGTGATGACAATCATGGTTGTGATGATGATGAGGATGATGATGATGATGATGATGATGATGATGATGATGATGATGATGAGATGATGATGATGATGATGATGATGATGATGATGATGATTATGATGATGCATTTATGTCGTGATGTTGATAATGTAGTGTCGATGAGAAAGTGTGAGTGTGAGAATGAATGTTAACATGTGTTGTAATTGTATTTATGTAAAATTTCTGAAAAATAAAACAAATACAAAAAAAAAAACCACTATAAGTCAATAGATCTAGAGCTTTTATAGGCCTTTACATCACCTGAAGCGTACTGTATATTTAACTCAATCCAGTGTTTTTCCTGCCTATATAACTTGGTACGCCAAACGACCCCATTCCCAATGCGTTTTAGTGTTATTTTTTCCCAAAGTCAACTAAAAAATTCCCAATTGTTATGACTTTTCAAAATCCGGGAAAAAAGGACAGGCACATGATGTTATAATGAATAAAAAATCATTAAAAGAAATATCAGTGAGTCTGTCACTCAGACTCACCATGTAACTCACAGCTCTTTGTTTTCATTGTTTACCATATCATAAAGCTAAATGATACACTGTGCACTGTAAAATTGGTTAGCATGGAACATTTAATGAGTGTGGTTGCATGGATTTAATTTTTTCCCAATTTATTACCTGTTCACGCTACTTTTTTTCCCAAAATACCCAGGAAAAACACTGCAATCAACAGTGGGCTGAACCTGATAACTACTTAATTTGAGTCATCACTAAGCAGTTTTAGTTCTACCATATAATGACTGCCTTCAACAAACTCAAGATTTTGTATCAATGCTTGATTTGTACAGCACAAATGACAGACTCTATATTACATAATAAATGGTCTTGATTATTCAGGAGAAGGTAACAGGTAGAAGGAAAGGTACTAGCAGAGTACAGTCTGTTACGTTAATGTTATGCATGTTTATTTAAAAAAAAAAAAAATTATGAATTCAGAGTTTGGAAGGTTTGGAGTTCGACTCCCGGTCTGGTTGTGGATTTTTCCTGTCCTATTACATTTGGCGCCCAACTAAATACACTGTTGTTGCCGAGCAGGGGATTGAACCCAGGACTCCCGCTTGGAAGGTGAGTGTTCTAACCATTGAGCCAAAAGTCCAGACATTAGGCTTGAGGGCTTAATGCTGCCTAATTTTACCACAATGTAATTTATAACCCACAGAAGGTGGTATAGAGTCTAGTGTGTGTCTTCAGGGTCAAAGGAGGGAGGAATGCATCGGATCTAGATCAGGTCGATTGTTGACGACCAATTAGCACAATTGGTTGAGCGTCCATCTAGAGTTTGGAAAGTCCCGGGTTCGAACCCCGATCTGACTGCATTTTTCCTTTTCTGTTTCATATGTATATTCGGATTTGAATTTAAATTACACACAGCCTGAATTACACACAGCAGGCTGTGTGTGTTAACTGCCATTTGTGATAGTTCCAGTCCGATAAGTTATCCTTAGAGCCAAATTCCGTGTTGATCAACGCATCTCTTACCATCAACGGAGCTATTGATATAATAATTGCCTAGTTGGCTCTCGACATCTTGAGAATGACAGCTCGAGAGATCTGGTTATTGTGTATCCCTTATATTTAACAGAGAGTAATCAGAGACAGATATGAAAACATAGGGCTATATATTCTTGGTCTCATCTGGTAACCGCTAACAAGTGAGGGACTAGACTTTTTAACGATATTGTATAATGTTTTCAGGACAGTAGTGACGGTTCTCTCAACAACAAAATTACCGGCCAAGGAGTTACAAAGTAAACACAGTCGAGGAACCGATTTTTCTTTTTTGTTGTATGGAGAAATATGAATATTTCATTTTCCATGCTAAGCTTATAACTACGGCAATCATTTTCAATGTTAATTTTCTCCAAATGACTTACTTATTCCTTTGACTGATGGATTTCACCACACGATGACCGGAAATAGAGAAGTTGTTGCGCCACCCAATCAAAATTAGCCTTACAAAAAGGACATCATATAATTGAAAACGGAGACGGATGTTAAATGCGGACACACTCATATGCAATGAGTTTTCAAAGCAGTATATATATCATTTCGTTATTTTTTTCTAGCAAATTTCTGAAAGGTTATTGAGCTATTTTGCAGATATAAGGATTCATAAGAAATACACAGAAAAAATCCTTAAGGATGCATATGTACCAGGGACGTATATGTGACACATATACGTCCCTGATATGTACACCGTTGAGAAGTCAAAATTTTCACATATAATTCCCTGGATAATAGTATGTCAGTTTGCTCGTTTTGGTCGTATGATCGGTTAAAATACCAACATGACATAATAAGCGATTTAAGTGGATTTTGCAGGCTATTTTTATACAATATCTTCCGAATTTGTAATCCGAAATGTATGAATGGTTGCAAAAATGACAAAAATAGTGTATTCTTTTAAGTTATGGAAGTAAAATTTCTCTTACTCAATCTTTTTACTCAGGAAAGCAATTTGAGATTCCCGTATTTTTTAATGAGAAATTCCTCATTTTTACACTATTTTTTGCAGATTTAACGCTAAATAAAAGAAGTTCTTCTATCAAACTTTTTTTTTAAATGTTTAGGGGATGAAAAGAAAAGAAAAAGGGTTTCTCTTTCTAAAACCTTTCGCGATGTGCATAAAACAGACAGAAATACGCATTTTCAAAATTGCCACCGAATTGGAATTCTTTTTAAATTAACAATTTTCAAATGCATATATACTATTAAAATTGATCATAATTTCTTCAACTTAACATAAAATCTTTAAATGAGATATTTATAAACGAGAATTGAACGGAACTGAAACATCAGAAGAGTATATCCTTAAGAGGGAACAATTAAAATTTGAAATATTTTGTAAGATGGTTATTTAACATCTATATTTCGATAATATTAAAAGAAAACGATAATTCAACGAAAGTGCGTGTGTCGCCTAGCTGTGAGGCCAGCAGTAGACATATACAATTTAATGAGAAAGAACAATTTTTTGTACAAACAAGAATCATATCAAATATTAAAACGGCCAAAATACTGAAACATTGTACTTAAGTTCTATTTACAGTTACAGTGACCTTGATCTTAATTTGACCTTCAGACCAGAAGAGCAATCCAAATAAGGGTTTCTTCCAGTATCAAAGATACACTGTATGAAGTTTGAGATTGATAGGCCCAAGGAAACTCCAAAACGTTTTTGCACGGAAACCAGGGGTCAACGGTGTTGACAGAAACAAGAGACTGAGAGAGTCAGTTCCCTTGTTTAATTGTTTTCGGAAATATGGCTTAAGCGGGTCGAGAGAGAAAGAGAACAGTTTGGGAGCGACAATACGCCAGTCTGGCGTTGCACCTTTTAGCTGATATATTTTTGACATTGTGTGTTGGTCCCACACTGTCAGGCGGACTTAAGTTTTATAGGCATGTGCTTTTTTAGTCCGAAGGGTTCCGTGGGTTCTGACTCTCTGACCCGCTAAATATTTGACGACAGGCCGCCTGTCGTCCAAATATTTAGCGGGTCAGAGAGTCAGAAGTTAACCATTCGGACTAGTGCTTTATATGTTGAGATTTTACTTTTAAATCGTCGAAGGAGGAGGCCGAGTAATAGATTTGCTTTGGACGAGATGATTGATGTGCAAGTCCCATGTCAGGTCTGACTGTATGATGATACCACTGTAGCAATGTAGTTTGGAGGTGGGTATGATGAACGTTGTGCCTTGAAGACCGGAAGCCAATCCTTTTATCAGGCAGCTTTACATAGCATCAAGGTCCAAAAGAAGACTGTGAACACTATCGTTAGACTAGATGTTTCCGTAGATACCTTAGCTATCGTCAGCAAAGAGACGGAAAGTACTACATTTCTTTATTCAGATATATTTATATAGATCAAGTATGGGGCAAAAATGAATTTTTAAGAGAAGGGTTGAATAAGATACCTTGTCGAACCATTCCATGATAATGGCATTAGTATGTTTCTTGTATAAAAGAGAAAAGGAGTTTTGTAAGAACGTGGGACCAATCCGAATCCGAATACGTATCAGTATCCGTATAGAGCGGGTGGGGGGGGGGGGGGGGGGTCCTTGATGTGAGTTTATACATGTATCCAATATATCTGTTTTAAAATTATAAGGATGTAATAATTTCTCTCTTATACTTGGATAATATAATGTGGCAATTATCAACTACAATATAGGTATCACTTGACTACATGTCTAACTCTATCACACTTCCCACACCACGACACCGATCGTTCGACTTGCATAAACTCGTCTGTCTGCCCGTGTGAAGCAGGATTTTGTCCGCTTTCTAAATCAGTTAATTTTCCAGTGAAATCCATTCAAGCTTGCATCATTATAATCATGTTTGTAGTATAAAAAAAAAATTTAAAAAATGAGCATGTATGGTATTTTACATTTATCAAACGCCTTTGATAGTGTTTGATATCATGGTTTACTGAAAAAGCTTGATGGATACAGCTTTAAAGGTAAGGTTTATAATTGGGTAAATGGTGCTACATGTAAACTTTTTTTGTAGGAGAAACGTATTCATATAAAAGATATATAAAGGCTGGTGTTCCACAAGGTTCTGAACTAGGACCATTTCCTTTCTTGATACATATTAATGTACAACTTGCAGATATGGATGGAGGAGGATGATATGGAGGATGTGGATGAAAATGAGGATGATGTTGATGAGGATAAAATGGTGAAGTTGTTGCGGTGAGGATGAGGTGGGTGATCGTGAGGATAAGGATGCTGATGATGAGAATTAGGATAAAGATGATGTGGATGAGGAGGATACGGATGATGATTTGGATGGAAGATGATGATGAGAATCAAAGAGGTAAGGATAAGGATGTTGATGATGAAGATAAAGATGATGTGGATGATGATGTTGATGAGGAGCATGTGAATGGTGTGACTGTAGGAGTAAGATTAGGAGGTGGATGATGAGAATGAGGTGGACAAAGATGAAATGGATGAGGATGATGTTGATGTGAATGATGCGGACAATCAGGATGATAATTTTAATTGAGGATGATAATCAGAGTTGTGAGGAATAAGATGTAGATGTTGAGAATAAGGTGGAGGATGAGGATGAGGATAAAGATGGTGTGGATGAGGATGATGTGCTATCAGAATGGCGAGTATGAGGCTGTTGATGATGAAGATGTGATGGATGATGGTGAGGAGGGCGATGTGGATGATAAAATGAGGATAAATATGGGGATGAGGATGTGGAAAAGGATGCAGATGATTATGTGATTTAGCATAATGAGAGTGAAAATGGCGAGTAGAATATGAGGATGTGGAAGATGAGGAGGATAAAGATGATGGTGAGATTGTTGATGAGAATAAGGTTGAGGATGAGGATAAAGACGATGTGGATATGCAGGATGTGGATGATGTGTATAATGATGAGGACGTAGAGGAGGATGGTGATGTGGATGATGATAAAGATGTGTATGAGGAGGAGGATGCAGATAATGTTGATAAGCAGGATGCACATGTTGATGACGATGTGGATGTTGGAGGATGATGTGGATTATGTAGAGGGGGAGGATGACGTAGATAATGCAAATGGTGTGGATGAGGGTGCTGTTGATAAGAACAAGAATGTTGAAGATTATTATGTTGATGATGAGATTGAAGATGATGAGAATGAGGATAAATATGCAGAAGAGGATGCAGATAAGCAGAATAATGATGTGATGGAGGACGATGAGAATCAGATTGGTGAGGATGAAGATGATGTGGAAGATATGGGTGATAATGAGAATGTTGATGAGAATAAGGTGGATGATGATGATAAAGATGATTTGGATGGTGATTATGTGGATGAGCAGGATGAGGATGAAGCGGATGATGCAAATGAAGGATGATTTGAAAAATGATGATGTAGAGGGTGATGTTGATAAGGATTATGTGGATACCGTTGATGAAGATAAGAATGGTGAGGATGAGGATGCAAATCTGAATGAGAAGGACAAAGATGTGGATGATAATGTGAATGAGGATGTGGAGGAGGAAGATGTGGATAAGCAGGATGCGGATGATGTAGAGGAGGGTGATTATGTGGATGAGAATGAGGATAATGTCGATGAGAATATAATGTTTAATGCTGAGGATGTTGATCAGGAGGGTGTTGACGATGCGGATGATGTGGATAAGCCGGATGCAGATGTTGGTGATGTGAATGTAGGAGTATGAATAGGACGTGGATGATGAGGTGGATAAAGATGTGGATAGGGATGATGTTGGCGTGGATGATGCAAATAATCAGGATGCGGATGATGATGTGGATGGAGGATGTTAATTAGAGTTGTGAGGATGAATATCTTGATGATGGTGAGAATGTAGATGATGAGAATAAGGTGGATGATGAAGATGTGAAGGATGCAGATAAGCAGGATTCAGATGAGATGGATGAAGAAGGATGTGCAAAATAATGAAGATGTAGAGGAGGGTAATGATTTGGAAGATGAGAATGATGAAGTTGATAAGGATTAGGATGATGAGAATGTGGATAAAAATGGTGTGGATGGGGATGATCATGTTGAGTTAGATGCTAATCAGAATGGTGAGGATGAAAATATTGATTTGGATAAACAGGATGCGGATAATTTGTGAATTGAGGATGATTATAATGATGATGTAAAGGATGATAATAATGATGTAGAGGATGATGATAATGATGATGTAGAGGATGATGATAATGATGATGTAGAGGATGATGATAATGATGATGTAGAGGATGGTGATAATGATAATGTAAAGGATGATGATAATGATGGAGAGGATGATGATATTGATGATGTAGAGGATGATGATAATGATAATGTAAAGGATGATGATGATGATGATGATGGAGAGGATGATGATATTGATGATGTAGAGGATGATGATAATGATAATGTAAAGGATGATGATGATGATGTAGAGGATGATGATAATGATGATGGAGAGGATGATGATAATGATAATGTAAAGGATGATGATGATGATGTAGAGGATGATGATATTGATGATGTAAAGGATGATGATAATGATGATGTAGAGGATGATGATATTGATGATGTAGAGGATGATGATGATGATGGAGAGGATGATGATAATGATGATGTGGAGTATGATGATATAGCTGATGTAGAGGATGATGATAATGATGATGTAGAGGATGATGATAATGATAATGTAAAGGATGATGATGATGATGGAGAGGATGATGATAATGATGATGTGGAGTATGATGATATAGCTGATGTAGAGGATGATGATAATGATGATGTAGAGGATGATAATGATGATGAAGAGGATGATAATGATGATGTAGAGGATGATGATGTAGTGGATGATGATAATGATGATGTAGAGGATGATATTGATGATGTAGAGGATGATGATAATGATGATGTAGAGGATGATGATCTAGTGGATGATGATAATGATGATGTAGAGGATGATAATGATGATGTAGAGGATGATGATAATGATGATGTAGTGGATGCTAATAATGAAGATGTAGAGGATGATTGTAGAGGATGATGATAATGATGATGTAGAGGATGATGATAATGATGATGTAGTGGATGATGATGTAGATGATGGTTATGATGATGTAGAGGATGATGATAATGATGATGTAGAGAATGATGAAAAGGATGATGTAGAGGATGACGATATAGAGGATGTAGAGGATGATGACAATGATGATGTAGAGGATGATAATGAAGATGTAGAGGATGATAATGATGATGTAGATGATGGTTATGATGATGTAGAGGATGATGACAATGATGATGTAGAGGATGATGAAAAGGATGATGATAACGATTATGTAGAGGATGATGATAATGATGATGTAGTGGATGATGATAATGATGATGTAGAGGATGATGATGTAGTGGATGATGATAATGATGATGTAGAGGATGATATTGATGATGTAGAGGATGATGATAATGATGATGTAGAGGATGACGATATAGAGGATGTAGAGGATGATGACAATGATGATGTAGAGGATGATAATGAAGATGTAGAGGATGATAATGCTGATGTAGAGGATGGTGATTATGATGATGTAGAGGATGATGGTGTAGATGATGGTTATGATGATGTAGAGGATGATGACAATGATGATGTAGAGGATGATGAAAAGGATGATGATAACAATTATGTAGAGGATGATGATAATGATGTAGTGGATGATGATAATGATGATGTAGTGGATGATGATAATGATGATGTAGAGGATGATGATAATGATGATGTAGTGGATGATGATGTAGGTGATGGTTATGATGATGTAGAGGATGATGATTATGATGATGTAGAGGATGATGAAAAGGATGATGTAGAGGATGATGATGTAGGTGATGGTTATGATGATGTAGAGGATGATGATAATGATGATGTAGAGGATGATAATGATGATGAAGAGGATGATAATGATGATGTAGAGGATGATGATGTAGTGGATGATGATAATGATGATGTAGAGGATGATATTGATGATGTAGAGGATGATGATAATGATGATGTAGAGGATGATGATCTAGTGGATGATGATAATGATGATGTAGAGGATGATAATGATGATGTAGAGGATGATGATAATGATGATGTAGTGGATGCTAATAATGAAGATGTAGAGGATGATTGTAGAGGATGATGATAATGATGATGTAGAGGATGATGATAATGATGATGTAGTGGATGATGATGTAGATGATGGTTATGATGATGTAGAGGATGATGATAATGATGATGTAGAGAATGATGAAAAGGATGATGTAGAGGATGACGATATAGAGGATGTAGAGGATGATGACAATGATGATGTAGAGGATGATAATGAAGATGTAGAGGATGATAATGATGATGTAGATGATGGTTATGATGATGTAGAGGATGATGACAATGATGATGTAGAGGATGATGAAAAGGATGATGATAACGATTATGTAGAGGATGATGATAATGATGATGTAGTGGATGATGATAATGATGATGTAGAGGATGATGATGTAGAGGATGATGATAATGATGATGTAGAGGATGATATTGATGATGTAGAGGATGATGATAATGATGATGTAGAGGATGACGATATAGAGGATGTAGAGGATGATGACAATGATGATGTAGAGGATGATAATGAAGATGTAGAGGATGATAATGCTGATGTAGAGGATGGTGATTATGATGATGTAGAGGATGATGGTGTAGATGATGGTTATGATGATGTAGAGGATGATGACAATGATGATGTAGAGGATGATGAAAAGGATGATGATAACAATTATGTAGAGGATGATGATAATGATGTAGTGGATGATGATAATGATGATGTAGTGGATGATGATAATGATGATGTAGAGGATGATGATAATGATGATGTAGTGGATGATGATGTAGGTGATGGTTATGATGATGTAGAGGATGATGATTATGATGATGTAGAGGATGATGAAAAGGATGATGTAGAGGATGATGATGTAGGTGATGGTTATGATGATGTAGAGGATGATGATAATGATGATGTAGAGGATGATAATGAAGATGTAGAGGATGATAATGCTGATGTAGAGGATGGTGATAATGATGATGTAGAGGATGATGATGTAGATGATGGTTATGATGATGTAGAGGATGATGACAATGATGATGTAGAGGATGATGAAAAGGATGATGACAACGATTATGTAGAGGATGATGATAATGATGATGTAGTGGATGATGATAATGATGATGTAGTGGATGCTAATAATGAAGATGTAGAGGATGATTGTAGAGGATGATGATAATGATGATGTAGAGGATGATGATAATGATGATGTAGAGGATGATGAAAGGGATGATGTAGAGGATGATGATAATGATGATGTAGAGGATGATGATAATGATGATGTAGTGGATGCTAATAATGAAGATGTAGAGAATGATTGTAGAGGATGATGATAATGATGATGTAGAGGATGATGATAATGATGATGTAGAGGATGATGAAAGGGATGATGTAGAGGATGATGATAATGATGATGTAGAGGATGATGATAATGATGATGTAGTGGATGATGATGTAGATGATGGTTATGATGATGTAGAGGATGATGATAATGATGATGTAGAGGATGATGAAAAGGATGATGATAACGATTATGTAGAGGATGATGATAATGATGATGTAGTGGATGATGATAATGATGATGTAGTGGATGCTAATAATGAAGATGTAGAGGATGATGATAATGATGATGTAGAGGATGATGATAATGATGATGTAGAGGATGATGATAATGATGATGTAGTGGATGATGATTATGATGATGTAGTGGATGATACTTATAAAGATGTAGAGGATGATTGTAGAGGATGAGGATAATGATGATGTAGAGGATGATGATTATGATGATGTAGTGGATGACAATATAGATGATGTAAAGGATGATGATGATGATAACGATTATGTAGAGGAGGATAATAATGATGATTTAGTGGATGATAATAATGATGATGTAGAGGATGATGATAATGATGATGTAGTGTATGATAATAGTGAAGATGTAAAGGATGATGATAATAATGATGTAGAGGATGATGATAATGATGATGTAGAGGATGGTGATAATGATGATGTAGTGGATGATGATTATGATGATGTAGTGGATGATACTTATAAAGATGTAGAGGATGATTGTAGAGGATGAGGATAATGATGATGTAGAGGATGATGATTATGATGATGTAGTGGATGACAATATAGATGATGTAAAGGATGATGATGATGATAACGATTATGTAGAGGAGGATAATAATGATGATTTAGTGGATGATAATAATGATGATGTAGAGGATGATGATAATGATGATGTAGTGTATGATAATAGTGAAGATGTAAAGGATGATGATAATAATGATGTAGAGGATGATGATAATGATGATGTAGAGGATGATGATATTGATGATGTAGAGGATGATAATGATGATGGAGAGGATGATGATGATGATGAAGAGGATGATAATGATGATGCAGGGGATGATGATAATGATGATGTAGATGATGATATTGATGATGTAAAGGATGATAATGATGATGGAGAGGATGATGATGATGATGAAGAGGATGATAATGATGATGAAGAGGATGATGATTATAATGATGATGATAAGGATGATAAAGAGGATGATGATAATGATGATGTAGAGAATGATGATAATGATGATGTAGTGGATGATGATAATGATGATGTAGAGGATGATGATAATGATGATGATAAGGATGATAAAGAGGATGATGATAATGATGATGTAGTGAATGATAATAATGAAGATGTAAAGGATGATTGTAGAGGATGATGATAATGATGATGTAGAGGATGATGAAAAGGATGATGTAGAGGATGATGATAATGATGATGTAGAGGATGATGATAATGATGATGTAGTGGATGATGATTATGATGATGTAGTGGATGATAATTATGAAGATGTAGAGGATAATTGTAGAGGATGATGATAATGATGATGTAGAGTATGATGATTATGATGATGTAGTGGATGACGATATAGATGATGTAGATGATGATGATGATGATGATGATAACGATTATGTAGAGAAGGATGATAATGATGATGTAGTGGATGATAATAATGATGATGTAGAGGATGATGATAATGATGATGTAGTGGATTATAATAGTGAAGATGTAAAGGATGATGATGTAGATAATGATGGTGATATAGAGGATGATGATAATGATGATGTAGAGGATGATGATTATGATGATGTAGAGGAGGATGATAATGATGATGTAGAGGATGATGATAATGATGATGTAGAGGATGATGATATTGATGATGTAAAGGATGATGATAATGATGATGTAGAGGATGATGATAATGATGATGTAGAGAATGATGATAATGATGATGTAGTGGATGATGATAATGATGTAGAGGATGATGATAATGATGTAGAGGATGATGATACTGATGTAGAGGATGATGATAATGATGATGTAGAGGATGATGATAATGATGATGTAGAAGATGATAATGATGTAAAGGATGATGATGTAGAGGATGATGATGTAGCTGATGATGATAATGATTATGATGATAATTATGATGTAGAGGATGATGATGTAGATGATGATGAGAATGATTATGATGATAATGATGATGTAGAGGATGATGATAATGATGATGTAGAGGATGATGTAGAGGATGATGATAATGATGATGTAGAGGATGATGAATGTGATGATGTAGAAGATGATGATAATGATGATGATAATGATGATGTAGAGGATGTTGATGATGATAATGATTATGATGATAATGTTGATGTAGAGGGTGATGATAATGTAAAGGATGATGATGATAATGATGATGTAGAGGATGATAATAATTATGATGTAGAGGATGATGATAATAATGATGTAGAGGATGATGATGTAGAGGTTGATAATAATTATGATGTAGAGGATGATGATAATGATGTAGAGGATGATGATAATGATGATGTAGAGGATGACGATAATGATGATGTAGAGGATGAAGTGGATGAGAATGAGGATGAAGATAAGAATGGTGAGGATGAGGATGTTGATGATGCGAATAAGCAGGATGCGGATGGTGTGATGGATGTAATGGTGAGGATAAAGATAATGATGTGGATGATGGTGAGAATGTTGATGAAAATAAAGTGGAGAATGAGGATAAATGTGGTTGAGGATTGTTGATAAACAAGATGAGGATGATAATGTGTAGAATGATGAGGATGTGGAGGATGGTGATGTTGTGGATGATGATGACGATGATAATCAGAATGGTAAGGATGAGGTGGATGATATGGATAAGCAGGATGAAAATTGGGATGAAGTTGATGAGGAATTGTGAGGATGATGAGAATTAGGGGGATGATAAAGATGTGGATGAGGATGCAGATAAGCAGGATGTGCATGTTGATGAGGATGTGAATGGAGGAAGATGATGTGGATGATGTAAATGGTGTAGATGATAATCAGAGTTGTGAAGATGAAGATAAGCAGGATGCAGATGATGTGGATGGAGAAGGATGTGTATACTGATGAGGATGTAGAGGAGGATGTGAATGATGATGAAATTGATGAGGAAAATAATGAGAATTAGGTGGAAAATGATGATAAAATCCTGCTGATGTGGATGTGGATGTTTAAGGATGTGGAGAATGATACTAGTAATCAGAATGGTGTGGATGAGGCTGATGATGAGGTGGGGATGGTAGGGATGATGTGAATAAGCAGGATGTGGATGATGTGAATAGAGGATGATGATTTGGATAATGATGTAGAAAAGGATGAAGTTGATGAGAATGAGGATGCTATTGATGAGGATAAGAATTTTGAGGATTATTATGTTGATGAGGATGAGATAGATGATGGTGATGATGACAATGAGGATAAATATGCGGAGGAGGATGTGGAAGATGCAGATGATGCAAAAGAGGATGATGAGAATCAGAATGATGAGGATGAAGATGATGATGTTAAAGATGAGGAGGATGTGGATGAATAATAATGATGAGAATAAGGTGGAGGATGAGGATAAAGTTTATGTGGATGAGGATTATGTGGTTAAGTAGGCTGCAGATGATGATGTGTATAATGATGTTGATGAGGATAAGAATGATGAGGATGTTGAAAAGTGGAGAATGAGGATAAAGATTTGGATGCAGATGATGATGTGGTTGGGGGATGATGTTGATAAGGATGAAGGTGAAGGATGAGAATAATATGTAGAGGAAGAGGAGGATGTAGAGGATGAGGATATAGATGATTATGTGTGTGATGCAGATGTCGTGGATGAGAATGGTGTCGATGAGGATGAGGATTTTGATGGGGGTGTGGAAGATGAGGATGAGGAAAAATATTATATGGATGAAGACGATGCAGATGTTTTGGAGGAGGTTTTTGATGAAGATGATGTTGATGAGGATAAAGATGATATGGATGCGGATAAGTGGGATGCAGATGATAATGAGATGGATGAAGAATGATGTTGAAAAGGTTGCGGATGTAGAGGATAATGATGTGGAAGATGAAATGATGAAGTTGATGAGGATAAGAATGGTGAGGATGATGTTGATGAGGAAGATGTGGATAAGCACCACGACGATGATGTGGAAGAGGTTGATTATGTGGATGGAGGATGATAAAGAATCAGAATGGTTAGGATCAGAATGTACATGATGTAGAGGATTATGTGGAGGTGGGTGATGTGGAGGATGAGCATGTGGATGATGTGGATAATGAGGAAGATGTAGAGGTGGGTGATGTGGAGGATGAGGATGATGAAGATTATTTTGATAATGCGGTTGGTATGGATGAGAATGATGGTATGGATGATAATGATGTTAAGAATGATGAGGATGTTGAAGATGGGAATGAGGGGCGGATGAGGATGTGTAGGATCTGGTAAATGAGGAAGCTGATGATGTGAATAAGGAGGAGGATGCAGATGATGAAGAAGCTTATAATGTGAAGGAGGAGGATGTGGAGTAGTGATTGAGGATAATGAGGTTGTTGTGGATGAAGATGATGAGGATGAAGAGGATGTGTATGAGGGTGAAGATGTGGATAACGTGTATGATGAGGATAAGAATCAGAATGGTGATGATTTGAATGAGTATGTGAATGATGATGTGGATGAGCATGTGAATTATGATGTTGAAATAGCTCAAAAATTTACTTACCAATATATTTTTACAGATGAACAAAGGTTAATTTGAAGAGGTTACCATCTAATGATGCTGGATATATACAGTATAACCTGTTTAAACTGGAACCAAAATGTTTGACCGTATGTAGAGGTAAGATATCAGTAAAAGGAAGTGCCAGACCAAACAGTAAGGCCGCAATAGACAGGATTTCAGATTAGACAGGGCCAGTTTTGACAAGTTATACTGTATAATATTTGGCTTTACTAGTAACACTCAAGTTGTGTATGTTGTGTATGATTTGTAAGTTTTTATCATGCATGTTGTCTGTAGTTTATATGACAATTCAGTCACTATATTTTTGTTTCATTCGTTTTTAAAAACAAGAAGAAAATATTTCAACTTTTTGACGAATTTTATTGCTTGTCCATCATGGTCTGGGATGGTCATTCTGAATAGTCCTAGATCTTGGTACTGCAAAATACAAGCAAAAGATTTTGTAATGTTTTTGGTAGTGATATGTTGATTACTGTTATTAATTAAATACTTTTAACATTTCCAGGAGATACATACAATACACATGTACATAAAACCAATATTTGTTAAAAATAATAGTTAATAGTGAAAACAAGACTCTCTCATGCCTGAAATCTGTAATATCAAATTTCAAATAAAGCATTTCTTTTTGCAATGACTTTAAATGTTTTCATCCAGAGTAAGATACTTTCTCAAGTTTAAGTCGCAGAAACAGGTAAATATGATAAGAAATCTTTTTCTTACTTCTCTTTGCGATTGATCTTTCTGATGGTTATGGTGGTTTTCATATTTCTTGATGTGGTGGTGGTGGTTCTCATCTTTGTAGTGGTGGTGGTGGTTCTCATCTTTCTAGTGGTGGTTCTCATCTTTTTGATGGTGGTGGTTCTCATCTTTCTAGTGGTGGTTCTGATCTTTCTGGTGGTGGTGGTGGTGGTTCTCATCTTTCTGGTGGTGGCGGTGGTGGTACTCGTCTTTCTGGTGGTGGCGGTGGTGGTTCTCGTCTTTCTGGTGCTGGTGGTGGTGGTGGTTCTCATCTTTCTGGTTGGTGGTGGTTTTCATCTTTCTTGTGTTGGTCATCGTTTTTGTATTGTTTTTGTATTTGGATTTTGGTTCTGCAAAAAAATGAAGGTAAAAGAATAAAATTTGAGAAGTGCTTTAATTGTATTTGTTAGATTAAGAGAATATCCTTAAATAGCTTAATTTTCTATTGAAGACATCACTTCTACAATACCTGTATGTTGTTTAAATCTGTTTGTAAAATTGCAATGTCATATTTATTTGGTGGAGATTCGCAAGTTAACAAAATAATTAATTTATATGGGTTTACATTGTAATAATTAACAGCTAGTCCACCTTTCTCCCTGCAATATCATATTTATTTGGTGGAGATTCGCGAGTTAACAAAATAATTAATTTATAAGGGTTTACATTGTAATAATTAACAGCTAGTCCACCTTTCTCCCTGTAATGTCATATTTATTTGGTGGAGATTCGCGAGTTAACAAAATAATTTTGTTACACTTCCCTTCATAATGTCAAGGAAAGTGCAGCTAAGCTTTACTTACTTTGGGGTCTTTAGATCCAGGCTCTCCGCCCTGAGGCCAGATTTCTTCAAACTTGTATCATCTTCACAATAAACAGAGTTCCCAGCAATGAAGATATATGAAGCCTCAAGAAGATTTACTCATGCCCCAGCCAGTTCTGTCCCCTCTTTCACAAAGTACTTAAGTCCAGATACAAACAATCACCCAGCACAAGATTTACAGAGCAGTACAGAACCATGTCAGTCCTTGGCCCATCAGGCCGACTGCAAACCCGATGGACCAATCATAGTACTGTAAAGCCATACTCATGCCAGACTCATGCCTGTATTTGGAATTAAATACATTTGTCAAAAAAAGGACAGTTCGAAGCTGAGAAATGACTAAACCAGCTGAGTTCCATATAAATCCATTGCTAAGTCATCCGTCTAAAGGAAGAATCCACGCATTCGAAGAACCTGACCAGGTGATTGTCCTAACCGTTGGACAATACCTACAAAACAAAAACAAAATAACCCAATTACAAAACAATCATTTATTTCAGTAATAAGCTGATCTTCTTATTTTAATATTGCTTTTACACTCATAAATATTATTATGTATATTTGTAACAAATATAACGACAATTTGAAGGTCATTCAACAATATACCAGTCTCCTCAGGCTCTAATGTACTGGGCCTAGTTGTTCAAAGGGTGATTAGCTTAATCACTATTTAACAACATTTTTCAAACTTTAATAATTCTGTTAATATACAAGGTAGAATCTTACAATTTTGCAATTTAATTGACACAATTAGATATTTGATATCTGCAAAGTTGTAACTAAATCTATGGTTTCATTTCATAGTTACAGGATAATAAAAAAATTGTGCTAATCACTGATTAAGCTAATCAAGTTTTGAACAACTGGACCCAGATATATGATAGCTGGTTGCTGAATTAATCATACTGTTCCACCAATTTCCAAGAGCTGCCTAAGTGACTCTGAAGCATTACAAACTGGCAACTGTGACCTTGAAACATATTAGTAACCTTATTCACTTCTCAATCTGTCTTTAATATACTATATTGTGAACTTTGTATTAAAAACTTATATTTCAACTCTATTTCAAGTGACTTTAACAACAGACTCTTTGAATTCTTTCCATTAATAAAGTGATGTATGAGATTATTAACAAGGACAAAGTATTCTGTCATTGTCCACACATTCATATAAACAGTATGTAGTAATTACACACATTCCTTTATAAAGTGTGTAGTAAAATTACACACATTCTTATACATAGTGTGTAGCAATTACACACATTCCTTCATAAAATGTGTTGTAAAATTACAGACGTTCTTACATACAGTGTGTTAGTAATTACACACATTCTTACATACAGTGTGTAGTAATTACACACATTTCTATACACAGTGTGTAGTAATTACACACATTCCTTCATAAAGTGTGTAGAAATTACACATTTCTATACACAGTATGTAGTTATAACACACTTTTCTTCATAAAGTGTGTATTAATTACACACATTCTTACATACAGTGTGTAGTAATTACAAACATTCCCCTATACAGTATGTAGTAATTACAAACATTCCTATATACAGTATGTAGTAACTACACACATGCACATTCTTATACACAGTATGTAGTAATTACACACATTCCTTTACATAGTATGTAGTAATTACACACATTCCTATACACAGTATGTTAGTAATTACACAAAATTCCTTTACACAGTATGTGGTAATTACACACATTCCCATATACAGTATGTTAATAATTACACAAAATTCCTTTACACAGTATGTGGTAATTACACACATTCCTATATACAGTATGTTAGTAATTACACAAAATTCCTATACACAGTATGTAGTAATTACACACATTCCTATATACAGTATGTTAGTAATTACACAAAATTCCTTTACACAGTATGTGGTAATTACACACATTCCCATATACAGTATGTAGTAATTACACACAATCCCATATACAGTTTGTAGTAATTACTAACATTCCTATATACAGTATGTAGTAATTACACACATTCATACAATAAACCTATAATCCAAGTTTTAATATTTTATGAGAAACATTGATTTTTCTAAGTCCAGAATTAGGAGGTTTTTACCCCAAAAATTCAAAAATTGTTGAAATACTAGTAAAGAGTGTAATGTATTTAGGAAAACATCCTGTGATAATCAAATACCCGAATTTGGTTGCTCTAGTATTTATACTTTGTCAGTTTATCAGCCAATATACAAGAGGTAATGTAAAACTTTAACGTTGATTTTTTTTCAAAGTCCAGAAAATTGATATTTTTACCTTAAAAATGTGGAAATCAATGACATATTTTTAATGATGTGCGTAAGTCTCTACTACCCATGCTACGTCATTGATTGAGGTTTTGTTGGGCTAACTTTGTCAAAAATAGAGCTAAACACAAAACATTGTTGATGCCATTCCGACATCCGTCGAAGGCGACAATATACAGTATGTAATAATTACACACATTCCCATATACAGTATGTAGTAATTGCATGCATTCCTATATACAGTATGTAGTAATTACAAACAATTCTATATACAGTATTTAGTAATTACACCCATTCCTATTGACAGTATGTAGTAATTACAAACAATTCAATATACAGTATTTAGTAATAACACACATTCCTATATACAGTGTGTAGTAATTATACACATTCCTATATACAGTATGTAGTAATTACACACATTGCTATACAGTAAATATGTAATAATTACACACATTCCCATATACAGTATGTAATAATTGCATGCATTCCTATATACAGTATGTAGTAATTACCTACAATTCTATATACAGTATGTAGTAATTACACACATTCCTATATACAATGTGTAGTAATTACACATTGGTATAATTTCTTCTGAAGAATTTGCTGTCATAATTCGTATAATATCCAGATATTTTTTTTTCATACGTTTGGTAATGTACGTACTTGGAAAAAACAAAAACTGTAAGCTGAATGACTAACAAATACCCATGAATACTCCTTATATATTTCTAAAATATTTTCTATTTTTCTGATAAAGATTGGTTCTCACTGCTAAATCATAACAAAAATTACGTGTAATTATGTGTCTCCTGTCCCGCTTTGTCATCATCATATGCATTTTACACAACCCACAATAAACCTATAATCCAAGTTTGGCTGCTCTAGCTTTCATACTTTATGAGAAACATTGATTTTTCTTCAAAGTCCAGAATTTGAAGGTTTTTACCCCAAAATTATAAAAATAGTTGAAGTGCTAGTACCCCAGGTTTGGCTTCTCTAGAAGTAGAATTTATACTTTGTGGGAAACATTTTTTAAGTCCAGAAATTTGAGATTTTTTAAAAATACAAAAATTGTTGAAATACTAGTAAAGAGTGTAATGTATTCAGATAAACATCCCACGATAATCCTATAACCTGAATTTGGTTGCTCTACTGTATAGTACTTGGTTATTAATACTTTGTCAGAAACAGCTTAATATGCAAGAGCTAAACTGAAAACTTAAACGTTGAATTTTTTTCCAAAGTCAAGAAATATGATATTTCTGTGACCTTGACCTACTTTATCTACTTTTCACTATTTTTTTCTACTTGATTCTTACAATGTACTACTTATTGAGCAGAAACTACAAAACAATAATGTGTTATTACAATTTCCAGTTGATAAGAACTTCCACAACAATTTTTGAATTTTACACCCTCCCAACTCTAACGTTTCATTGACATTTACAGGTTTAGGAGGAGTTATCCAGACAATATATGTCTATAGACAGACGGATGGACAGGCAACATGATTCCAGTATTATACCCCTCCCCAACCCACTTAACTTCATTGCAAGGGGTATATACATATTTGATCAAAAATGATCTGTAATTACCAGTAATGACTTAAAAATAAGTCAAGGTTCTCATGCTGATTAATTTAATTAATATTTATAGACAATGGTTGCAGTGGGATCTTCATGACTGAATTATAATACAGTGTACTCCTCTTTATATAATGTTCCATTTGTCAGACAAAAACATGATATTAACAGGAATGTGACGTTAAGAGAAACATGTTCTTCCACTAAATCTAGTGCATTTCCGATCTCCATAACTAAAAATAAGCTATTCAATGTACATATGAAGATGTTTCAATATGAAGATAACATTATTTTAATTAAAAATCATTTTTGGGGTTATTTTTCATTTTCTATGGAACATTTTGTACAAGTTGTATCTGAAATCAATGAAAATGACATCATTTTCTGGATATTTTATGCGATTGGTTAAAAAAACATGATATTAAGAGGAATTCACCTCAAAATACATGATACACTGTGTATTAAATAAAATTACATAGATTATATAGAGAAAAAAGGTGCTTGGGAAAAACATGATATAAAGAGGAATGTGATATTAACAGGGGTGATATTAAGTGGGATCCACTATACCATTTTTTATTCAGGCCTCTATATTTAGCAGTCAACAAATTTATTTCCAGAACATATCTATTGAATTTCATATTACACATAATTTAGAAAAAATATAGGTTTATTTGACAGTAAAAATAAAACTATGAAGCATTTTTTTTGTCAGTGAGAACCAATCTTTCCATCCAAACTCTGTACAATATTCATAAATAATCCTACCTTCAGGTCAAGGCACTAATGCTTCAGATGAGTCCAATAAAGTCGTGGATCACACATCTTACTGTAAGAGAAATTAACAATGATACATACAATTTAGCATGAAATCAATTTTATAAATACAGGTTATGACTTCAGAATGGAACAAGACAAGACAAGCAAAAATATATAATTGTGATAATTAAAAATACTTAATAGTTTAAAGACATTATTACAATGTAGTTTTGTTTCATATGTGGAAATAAAAAAAAAATTAATAAAAACTTCTTAAATTAGCTTATATTAAATTATATTCAATAATGCTCACCTTGCCTTACGGAATGCCCCGCTATATGGTGCTTCATAGACCTGCCACTATGACAACACCCCTGGGCCTTTGAGCGTGGCCCTGTTTGACTGCCTCCACACTAGCTACGGCTAAAACAGGAAATTGACTTTATTGAAAATTGAAATCATAAAATCTTTGAAAGCTCTATTGAAACAAGATGAAGAACACTTGTCAGAACGGTGACATTTAATAAAAACAAGTATGAGAAATCATCAAGGGACTACGTGTAAGTTTTACAATAACTTAATTGTTCCCATACATACCTTTGAACGAAATCTGCCAATATTTAAAATTCAGCCAATCAGAGGGCACAGCCAATCTATCAGATGACCAAACAAACCAGAGTTCCCAGAGGGATCTTGGTGCCCATCTTAGACGAACTTTATTTGTTCTTAAATTGTTGGATCTTTTCCCTTCTTTTCTCTTACATTGAGTATTTAATTTTAATGCAATAAGATTTGAGAATTCCTCTTTAGAAAAAACACCATTAATTAAAAGATGGTAGCTGTATTTTTTTTCATTTTGATCAGTCCCACAAACAAACTAAGAACCTAAGCAGCACCTATACATAAAAAAAGAAATTTCCATTCTCATAATCAAGATGGACATCTGTCAGCCATTTTTGTTCAATCAGTCCCAAAATCAAATGGGCACTAGTCTATTTAACACCAAGGAAAACATAACTTATGAAATTTGAGAATGATCCATGATCCAGTACTTCAAGAAATAGCAATAACAAGCTATTACTTACAAATCCAAGATGGCCAACTGTCAGCCATTTTGTTTCAGATTAATTTTGTCCAAAATCAGACTATGCACATCTAGGCACCAACAGGAACCTACATATAAAATTTGAAAATGCTCCATCCAGTACCTCAAGAAATAGCGATAACAAGAATTGTTTAAGGACGATGATGGATGACGGACGATGGACGCAGGGCATGGTGGGCTAAAAATGAAAAAACTCTTATGCACCACATGGGGTGGGGGAGATGGGGGCATAACTAGGATTCAAAGGGAATCTACACAAACAATGGGAAAGATCGATCCAATACAATTCTCAAGAAATAGCGGTAATATACTTTCATTGTACCCAACCTATCAGCCATTTTAGTTTTCTGATCAGTCCCAAAAAATCAACAATGTACAGCTAAGGACAAAGGGGAATCTACATATGAAACCTGAGAAAGATCCTTTCAGTTCTAAAAGAAATACTAATATTAAGAATTATTTAAAAACTGGCCAAAGAACAGACCATAGCACCAACACAGCTCCAACTGTTATATTTTTTACATCATATTACTTACCTCAGTGTGAAGGAAGTCAAGCCAAAGAGACACGGCAGTGTCTCGGTGCCACCTCCAGGCACGGCTCCCGTGTCCTTCATGAAAAGAAATAAAGTAAATATGAGATTCTCTCTCTTATGAAATCAATTGCATTATAGATAAAATTAAATATTGGTCTGAAATGAACATTATATACAAATTTAATGCAATCTTTTATTTCATAACTTTGGCTATATTCATGCAAGGTCAATTAACATTTAAGAGAAAGAAATGATTTGCAATAAACAAAAAAGAATGTCAATTACCTCCAACGGACCGGGAGCATATAATGAAGACCGGGTAGGACGACAGTCTTCTCCTCCTGGCCGGGATGGACGACGGCCTCCTCCTCCTCCTCCCGTCTCCTGGCCGGGAAGGACGACGGCCTCCTCCTCCTCCCGTCTCCTGGCCGGGAAGGACGACGGCCTGGCCGGGATGGACAACGGCCTCCTCCTCCTCCCGTCTCCTGGCCGGGACGGACGACGGCCTCCTCCTGGCCGGGAAGGGCGACGGCCTCCTCCGGGTCTAAAACACAAAACAATAGATTTGATATTTAATAATTGATAAACTCGATAAAAGTTCTTCCGTGGAATGAAATATGATGTAGCATCTGGTCAACATATATTTAATTATTTTTTCATAGTTTTGGATGTCATAATTATGTTCACTTCATATTCCAAGATATGAGAACAGTAATGGACAATAACTCTAGTTAAAAGTTGAATCACAATAATCCAAATGAGGGGAAGTGACTGAAAAGCTAAAAATGTAACTGTATGCTAAATTACACTTTTCATATTATAAGCACTTAATGAAAGTAATTATTATTCCAAACATGGAATAAGTTTTAAATGAAATAACTTGAAATAATCTATATTATTTACCCTCGTCCGGAGGCTGGGAGGCCATCCTATCCCATCAGTCAGATATTCTGTGTCAGATGACCTTCACCCTAATCGGACTCTCCGACGCAAGGAGTACTGATGCTAAATAGATTCATTTCCATTTCAGCTGCACTCATCCCTCCAGTAACAAGCGAATTCAGCCCCAGCTCGGAAACAACCAATATTGAAGCACTCAAATCAGTACGATTATATGCCCCTCACGGGACTATCATGGAGGGGTACATGATATCGGATCCCTACATATAACCATAAAGATCCTTGCACCTCAATATTGATTATTCGCCAGGGCTAAAAACCTTGTTAAAGGGGGGCAGAGTACAACTGAAATTTCATAAATCTATTTAGCTTCAGTACCCCAGACGCCAAATCGTCCAAATAAAGCTCAGGTCACCCTTCCAGATCTATACCTGACCAGGGGTCTGTCCACTTGCAGTAAGACAGTCCTGTTAAAACAAAAACATATTTAATAGCATCATTTTGGTATATGTTTAACATAAATTGGAAAAAATGAAATGGTAATAAAAAGTTTTTCTTTGTTACATTTTGCTGATTTGCCGTATTTTTCCGATCGCCCAGCCCATATGTAATATTAATCCAAATCATCATTAATGTATCAATTGGGTGAAATTAGCTAAGTCGTGGAAAAAAATCTTTCAAAATTATGATACAACAGATAAAACTAATAGCTGAATGCAAAAACAGTATTTATATAGTACAGATCAAACTAGAACTGTCGTCAGGGGGCCAACTCATACCCCCCAGCCCCTTAAAGTTATTTGTACAAAAAATGAGGGGCACATCTTCATAATGTACTGTCTATTCCCACAAAATCTTAAAAAGATCTGTTGAAAACAGAGGGAATGCATAGCCGGACAAATTTGTGTGCATTTACAATAAGGGAAATAACTCTCTTAAAAGGATCAAAAGTGCAAAGGGTCAAAAATATTAATTTACTTCAGGGGCACATTAACATACTGTACTGTCTATTCCCATAACATTTTAAAAAGATCCGTTGAAAACTAAGTGAATGCATAGCCAGACAAAATTGTGGTCATTTTTTACATAAAAGGGGGACAACTCTATGTAAAAAGGGGAATAACTTTCTGAAAAGGGTCGAAAATGCAAATTTTAAAAGATCTGTTTTTAAACTGAGCGAATGCATAGCCGGACAAAATTGTGTCTTCGGATTGACGGACGGACGGACGGACGGACGGACGGACGGACGGACGGACGGACGGACGGACAAAGATATCTTTATATAGATGTCTTTTTTTTTAAATACAGACATCTCTATTCTAAATAAAAATATCTTTAATTTGAATACAGATATCTATATATGTGTTTCAATCTGAAGATTTAGCATTGAAAATAGCAAAAATAATTGCTACCCAACATCCATATACATGAAATGCCATCGATCTAACACCAGTCGCACAGGGTATTGTAAAATGAATAATCCAGGTCTTACTGAGGATCAACTATGTTATACAGTATTCGTTACGTAGTCAACCTTCGGCAAGACCGGATAACTGATCATAACAAGTGCCTGTGGCCAGACAATAGGAGGCTGTCATGGCAGCTGAACTGCAGGAAAGAGAGAGAACTGTTGTGGTTATACAGAGTACCATCGAAAAAACAGATGACCAGTTATTGAGGTAAGGGATGGTAAAAAGGAATGAAAGAACAGATGACCAGTTATTGAGGTAAGGGATGGTGAAAAGGAATGAAAGAACAGATGACCAGTTATTGAGGTAAAAAGGAATGACAGAATTATGGATCAATAAACTTTTTCCACTATTTTTATTTCATTTATGCTACTAAACCTCTGTCATGAGCAAAATAACGAGACAAAGGGAGTAATATTTTTCCTATTTTTCTAGTCAAATAGAGATATCTTAATGAAAATTACAATAACAGATTTCTCTACTTAAAATACATCTAGAAATATCCTCATTTGAATTAAAGATATCTGCATTTGAATTAGATATATCTCTATTTCAAAACCGATATCTCTTTCTACCAAGAAATGTAAATATCTTAAATTCAAATACAGATATCTTGAATTCAAATAAAGATAAAAATATCTCTTTTTTAGATAGAGATATTTTTATTTAGTGTTTGATTAGAGATATCTCTATTTTAAATAGATATCTGTAATAGAAGCATCTTTATTTTCCATATAAATAGAGATATAACTTTAATATTTTGAGACATCTGTATTTAATGGATAAAAACCCAAACAGCTTGCTGTAGTTCTATCTCTTACAAATCAATAATATTTCAGAAGGACAAAAAAGTGGCTCTACCAATATCAATATTTGTAAACAAATGGTGAAACCAGTGTTTCATCTTGTACCATTGTATGGCATTGCCATAATATAACTCTACCAAATTCAGTTGGCATTGATAAGGCAATGAATGCCCTAGATAGGTTATTGACGTCATCATTAAAATTACACTGTTATTGTTACATGGGATACCACTGACCATCCCCTGCCGATGGCTGTTCTACACATTGTGACGAACAAACATACACATGATAGATACATTATTTGAGGTAAAGGCTTGGAAATGAAAAGAGATATTGAATTATTTTTTAGATTAACAGATTTTAAAAATGGTGAAAATAAGTATTGAACTGCTTTTAGTTGGCATTCTTATAAAGCACTTCATTGAATTTGCCTTTGTTCAGTTGGCATTCATATTGCCTATGAGTACCAAATAAATATTAATTCTGTCATATTTGACAGTTAGTTTCTGCTTCAAGTCATATAATACTGCCTAACAAACTTTTAAAAAAAATAGATATTTCTAGTCAATAAATGAGTAATACACCCATTCACGGAATGTTGTACAATAGTTTGTTGTGATATTTCATCTGATTTAGTCAAATTTAGACCCAATAAATTATTTACCCAAAATTCAGGGGAGATAATCCAATCAAGTATCATTATTAAAACCAAACATTTTCTTACATATCATAACAATGAAAATTAAAGCTATGATTTTTATTTTTTCTCTACATAGTAACATTGTGTTATCATGTTTTGTTATATTGTGGATATTGTTATAAATAAAATAGTTTTGTTCAGACTACTAGGGTTGAGATGGGGGGGGGGGGATTTCCCCATTCACAACAAGGAGGTAAGAGATTCCGTTATTCTCTTACCCTGGACAGGGATATCCGCAATTTTACCGTTGTGAGATTTTCTTAATATACCTCTGCTTTATTTACTCTATATAAAAGTTAACTGGTTAAATCGGCTATATCCCGACTTTTGTCTTGACTTCGCTTAGCTGTGTTTTAGTCCTGTGTTTTAGTCTGAGAATTAAAACACACCTGCACTCTTGTGTTTCCGCCAAGCCAATCAGGGGAGAGGTGGGCGGAGCTTGTTGCCGAGCTTGCTCACTGATTGGTTTTTGCTGCAAGAGATGTTGCGGAGCTTGTCACAGAACGTGCCACCTATGTTTGTATCGGTTTATCAAAACGGTTAAGGTATGGGATTGAGGGATAGCAAGTTTCTGGTTTCCCTCAACCATGCCTATTTTTGAGGCTTCCCCTCGGGAAATAGAACCTGGTCATGGGAAACGAGAAACTTGCTATATCCCTCAACCCCATACTCAAACTGTATATTATCTCACACAAGGGTTGAGGCATTAGCTATTCATGCTTAGTGCACATTCTCAACAATTGTCATAGCAACAATGCCATGACGTCACGGCAACATAACAATAACAGCACATCAACATTGTCTTGCATTGATGTAACGTCAATATCAGATAATTATATAAGAGAATTAACATGGTAAGAGAATGATAATCATTCACCACCTTAATTGGTAGTGAGACAGGGGGATCTCAACCTTCTGGGTAAGATTCTTACAACTGTTAAACTGCCAAACATAAGGCTTACTCTCCAGTTGAGATCCCTGTCTCATTCAAAATGGGGAGGAGGTGAAAGATTTTATTGATCTCACCCTGGGGTTAAAGCAAGCTTCACATGCTCTTTGGACTCAACAATTGTATGACGTCATAAAAGCATCAATACCATGATGTCATGGCAACAATACATGTACAATGTCAAGTCAACATTCAATCATGTCACATCAGCATTGACTTGCATTCATGTATCATCAATATTAAATATATTTCTGAGGGTTAAAAGGGTCACCGAGAAATAATCATGATTGAAGTAAGTCAGGAGGATCTCAACCCTCAAGGAAAGATCCTAAGCTGACAAACACTTGGCAAAGCTTCATCATGGTAGCTTTAGAATCTCTCTTATCTAAAATGTAAAGTTACTTGAGGGGACACATCTCCATATTTTACTAGTTATTCCCAATTTTTTTTTAAAAAGATTTATTGAAAAAAGAGTGAAAGCATAGCAGGACAAAATTGTGTTCATTTTTCAAAAAAGAAGGGGGGCAACTCTCTGTAAAATTATCTAAAATGGAAAGTTACTTGAAGGGGCACATCTCCATATTTTACTGGTTATTCCCAATTTTTTTAAAAAGATCTATTGAAAAAATAGCAAAAGCATTGAAAAAAAAAGGGAACGCATAGCGGGACAAAATTGTGTTCATTTTGTACATAGAAGGGGGACAACTCTCTGTAAAGTATCTAAAATATAAAGTTACTTAAAGGGGGCACATCTCCATATTTCACTGGCTATTCCCACAAAATTTTAAAAAGATCCACTGAAAAAAGAGAGAACGCATAGCAAGCCCAAATTGTATTCATTTTGTTAATAATTGTGGTATACAACTGCAACATGATCAGGGAAACAGGATTGAAATTATCCCAGACAGGATACATGTATCTTATCAAGCATAGCAAAGTTAATTAATAAATAGCAAACATATTTACCTGTCGGCCTGGGGTAGTTTGCTTGCGACATTGGTCACAGGTCGGCTGCGCCTAATGTCCATCCTGCAAATGAAAATATATACATGATTATCTCCCTTGAAATGAGAACAAAATCTTAATTTCCAGAGAAATAATTATGATATTATCATCAAGCATTAACTTTTCAAATTTGAAAGATGACTATTTATCTGGTAAAAAGTGAAGTTATCTGCGTGTAGAAACAATTCAAAAGGAAGAATATCCACAAGGTATGAACCTAAAGAGGGATAAACTGTATAATTATATACATACCAGAACCGCTGATGGGTTTCCCTTCCAGTTCTCATGGACAACGCTGTAAAGAGAGAGTGAAGAATAAATTATGGTATTCGCTGTAATTAGCACACAAGCGCCTATAAAAGTGGTGCTTAATAGGATGAACATTTTTTTTTCAAAGTAATTAAGTGTGATGTCAATCTAATAAAAATACAGTTCCTTACTATTACTATTGTGTGCACACACGATAATAATAGTGAGGATCTGTATTTTAATCAGATTGGTGTGATGTAGTGTGACCAAAACGGGTAGTTCTCGTAAATGTGTTATTGTCATGTACCAATATCTGTGTGGGGGTTTTGTTTTGTTAAAGCATTAGGAGGGGGGGGGGAGGGGTTGCAACTATGGAGAAGGGTTGCTAATTACGGCAATTAAATCTAGGAAGTAGAACAATTATGTTGTAGTTATAGCCAAATTATGGAAATGGTTCCCAAATTTTCCCAAAATCACAAAGTATATAATACAGGTATCATCTTTTTAAAAGTATAGTACAATATTTCAGTTAAGATGTTAGATCTATCATGGGATTTCTTGATCAATTATCTAAATTGATTATTTTTAAAGAGATACTATGGGTAAAATGCACTTTTTTCAAGGGGATTGGACCAGAACTTTGGCCGAAAAAACAACTGGGAAACAATTATTAAGCCAGGGAAAAGAAATCAGAATTGCAAAGGGCTATAACTCTAGTAACAAGAGGCCCAAGGCCATTAAGGGTCACCTGAGTAATATCATAGGTACTGGTAGCTTAATATCAGTACATTGGACTCCACTTAATATCGACCCTCCCAAGCACCATTTTTCTCTCTATATAATCTATGTAATTTTATTTGGTTAATAGCATGTATTTTGAGGTGAATTCCTCTTTATATCATGTTTTTTAACCAATCACATAAGATATCAAGAAAATGACGTCATTTTCATTGATATCAGGTACAACTTGTTCAAAATGTTGCATAGAAAATAAAAAATAACCCCCAGAATGACTTTTAATTGAAACAATTTTATCTATATATGTTTCTCTTAATGTCACATTCCTGTTAATATCATGTTTTTGTCTGAAAAATGCAACATGATATAAAGAGGAGTGTACTACGTATCAAGATTTGATGAGGAAATTAACATGTAAACAAAGTGAAATACAAAACTTGTCACCAAAGGATAAGAGATATAAAAACAATTCAAATAAATTATTTTGCTATTGTATTGAGGATGATAATCACCAAGTAATGTAAGAATAATTTCTCACTGAAAATGGACAAAATATAAGCTATGGTAAACTTTGCCCCCTCCGCAGGGGTATTGAAATTTATAACCTTAACTGCAGAGCCCCTGATGATTTTTTTAATATATCTAAGCAAAGAAATCGGCTGTAGTACATGTACTTCTGAGACTGCTGAAGATTTTCAAAATAATATCCTTTAATTACCCTTTTGGAGCCCTGCCTTGACCCCTTGCATTGGGGGCAGGGATCCTAATTTTGATTTCATATCATCTTTCACCATGGGTGATTCTCATCAAAAGTATGATATATTAGAAATATATATGTAGGATAATTTATAGTATCAGTTATTTAACTACTGTAATACTCCCTGCAGATGCTGGTAGTTTATATAGTAAATAACTTTGAACTTGGGGTCACTAAAATAGAAATATTTGCCTCTGAAATTTCGCATTTAGCATATATAGTAACTCCAATAAAGGGGTTGGAACATGCATTGCTGAAACATGATAATTATATTGAACATCCAGGAGAAGTTTCAATAAAATCTACTGGTTTGTTATAATAAAGATAGAGATTTCATAGGGATGTTATTAATAGATACAGTCGATATAATTTTTACATAAAGGGGCATAACTCTAACAAATGTTGTTGAAATTAGATGAAAAGTGAAAGGGCACAACTAGGCCTATATATATAATTTATTTACAAAAAGGGGAAAAACTCTTAAAAAATACAAAATGTAGTGTCAAAATTTCGTGAAAATGAAAAGGACACAGCTATATAATTATGATAGAGATCCTGCAGAGAAATAAACTGTAGTACTGGAGACTGGAGAAGACGTTTTTGAAATATTTAATTTTCCCTTTGGTGCCCCACCCTGGCCCTGGGTGTCTAACCACTAGTACAAAATTTAATCCCCTTCACCCTAGTATACTAAATATGTTCACTTTCCTGTTACATTGTGTATCTGAAATTTCTATAAAATTGGATCTCCTTTGCCTAAGGATTCTGTACATTAAACTAGGACTGTTACCCCATTTTCTTTCAGTAGAAGGCTTTTAAAGAATAACCTTGTTTCCCCTAGTGGGCCCCACCCCTATATCCCCCTTGAGGTCAGTCCCGCCATTTATATACATATGTAATTGTGAACCCCCATCACCCAAAGAATGCCGGCACTAAATATGGACAGTTTCCTGTATTTTTTTAAGAGGGATCTTACACTATTTAGACAATATCTATATCTTGTCAATCCTTTAGTATAGGCTTATATTTTAAAGAATTAACTACCCCTTTTGGGTCCCACCCCTCCGGCCCAGTCCAACCAGTTATACAAATTAAATCCCCGTCACACAAGGATGCTTCAAACTAAATTTGGACATTAAAGGCCCAATATACGTAACTTCAGGAATTTTTTCGTGATTCTGAAAAATTTTGACAAAAAATCCAGTTGATAACCATGTAAAAATAAGCCTAAAACGAAGTAAACCTGAGCGGTAACTACAAAGAAACTCTTGACAGAAAAATCCAAAGAATTGAAAATAATTTAGGTGGGGCCCACTTCAACAACAAACCCAAGTTAGAAGACAGTTCAAAATGGACGCGTGTTTACAAATACCGAGTTTCAACTTACTGCTGTACCGGTAACCGTGTAAGAATTCATCTTGATTATTGCTGATATCAGCTAATCTTAACTAAATCTATGAATATAAAAAGTTAATAGGCTTGATTTTCGTTTCATGTTTTGCCGACAGTTACGTATATTGGGCCTTTAATATCATGCCAATGCTTCAGAAAATAGGATTTGAAAGAATAACATGTATTTCCCAGTTGCGGCCTTAGCCCTAATAAAACTGTTCACAACTTGAGAATCCACGCCTCTGTGCAACCCCCTCCACAACCATCTTTTTCAAGAGTTCAATATTAAGAAATGAAGAAAGTCCCAAGGGTTCCCGACCCACCATTACTACAATATTGAATCCCCTTTCCCGAAGTTTTTTGTTTTCTAAATTTGGTCAAAATCTGCTATGTGGCTCATGACTAGAAGCAAGGGATTTATAGGTTGACGGACGGCCGACGGACGCTGCGCCACGGCATCGGGCTCATCGATCACTGCCCTTCTGACAGGTGATCTGATCATGAACTAATAACCATGGAGATAAGTCGATTCGATCTTAACCGCTTTTATATGTAAATTTACTGAATGCCTTAGCCTAAGTCCTATCTGTAAAAGTTCTCAGGTCCCTGTGATCTGAGCAGCTACTCACATTATCAAACGGTAGGCCCATTTTATTTTCAACAATAATCTTGAAAAAGAACATCTAATCATTTGAAAAGAAAACCTTCAAGGACGTTTAACAGGAGCTTTACGTCTCTTTTTCTAATATTGATAAATCCAGGATCATATTATCAGTTATTGAAAGCTTTTAAATCATTTCCATGTGTACGATAATTGGTCACACAATAAAAGTACTAATTCGTCAAAAGATGCATAAAAATGCATTCAATATCATGATTCACTGAGTCAGAGATTAAACCTACACGTATATGACAGTATCAATTTCACAGCATGATAAAGTCATATTTTGCTATAGTAATGAAAATCTGTTGGACTTACCCAGATGTCAATCCATGATAGCTGACTGCGCGGGAAAAAGTGACGCGAATTTTCAGCTCGCCGGGTCTAGTATATAACCAGTACGATTTCATTGGTCAAAAGCAATTAACACGTACTCACTTTTCCGCTGACGCCGGGGAACGAGGGTATTTGAGGGGTCGGTTATAAACAGGCAGCTATTCTGATTGAAATTGTTAGAAAAATACTTAGTGAAGAAACACCAAAATAAATGTCTTTTCTTGAAAAAAAAAACAACCTTTTACTATCCTGGTTTCCACACATGCAACGTTTTGTTTAACAGACTTTCTAGCCATGTCCCCATATGAACCCCAGCAAAGGTGTGATTCTGTCGGTTGCAAAAAACTGTTCATGGCAGTATTTCTGACAAATTTTGTGCAAGACGGTGTAATATATATATTGAATTCCAACAAAAGGCAGATTGTAATTTCTAATCATTGACAAACTCTTTGATTTAAACCTACAATCTAATTACGTGTATACAATACTACATCATTTTATATCTGATCTTCAATAAAAAAAATCGAATGGTACTAGTCTACAAAATACAACAGTTTTTTATATTGAACGTCATACAGGGGTGGATCAAGAAATTCCGAATGTGGTGATCCACACCTGTTCGTCTCTCTTTCAAACTGATTTCATTTCGTGTTAAAAACATTTCTACGGAACCAATTGGTATTCAACAAAATAGGATAAAAAGTTTTATGTTCTCCTTCGTTCCTCGTCCGTACATAAATCATTTTGTATCTATTCAAAATAGAAACAAAAACCAAATACTTTTTCGACAATTTAATAGCATGCGACTTAAATGTACAGAAGTTTTTCGAACATAAAATGAATTCGAGATATCCTAATTGGGCCTAAATGTCAAGATTGGCGGAAACAAAAAGTTTATGTTTAGGACAGGGACGTATACGTAAATCCTTGACGCTTTCAAAATTCATTTATAACGGTCAAAAAACGGACTCCATATGCTCCACGGATATATACTGGTTCTCTGTAGAAACTTTGAGAATGTAGTCTTTTAAGACAGACTCCAGATTGTTTTCGGCTCCCTTCAAATTTGAATATGAAATCTGACTTGTTGCTGCTAAAATCTTCTCGTGACTTTAAACAGGCAATTGGGCACAACGGCGAATACGACCACAAGGACCTGAGAATTTGTTCCAGTTAGTTTTGGACCTAAACTAGGGTATTTAGAGTAATTTTACACTTTTTTTTTGGGGGGGGGGGTAAAAATACCCCCTCAAAGGTCATAAAAGCTCATAATGATAGCCTTTATGACCACTGACCTAGGCGGATCCAGAGGGGGGCGCAGCCGGTGCGCGCCTACTCTAAAATTTGCCAAGTGACCTTTTTTTGCAAGAAATAAAACTAAGAATTTTAATTATCACTAGACACCATTGCAAAGCATATATTGGGTTGAATACTTTCAAAAAATCAGTGCTACGCCCCAAATCAGATTTAAAAAGTTTATATTACTTAAATTCTTTATCATTTAGTGTAATATATAATATACGCCTGACAATTAAAGGGGCATCCCGCGAAAGCCTAAATGTCTGTTCTTGAATATACATGGCGTCTGCACTACTAATTATACTTTCCTGTTATTCCCATATTCAAAGTGGACTCAAAATGTCTATTATGACCACTTGCAAAATCGCATTTATCGGGAAAGCCCAGATAAAAATAGCGGGAATGACGCAACGTGACAGGTGTGCCGCAAGTTCCCTGATCGGCTTGACGGAATTCGAAGGGGCCACACGGGAGGGGACGCGTAATGTATACGGCTGATGAAACAGAGACAAAGTCCGTGTATAAACTTATTGAATCACATTCACATTAACAATAGACATCAATTGCACACATACCGATATTCAAATGAAGAATAATTGTCGGCATATCGGCACCATATATCAACACCAGGAATTATCTATATTTATTTACTTGACCGAGGCCGGTACACCTGGGTACGGAATACGGCCATGGTACAAACCTTAATTTATGTAAAAGGAAATATTCACGAACCCAACTTTTCAGATGATTTCATAAAATGTATGTAGCATGCATTGAAAAGTATGAAAATAAAATGACATGAAATGTTTGCGATTATTTTTACAACTCAATGTCTTGAGGATTTTTTTTTTAAACTTTCTATATATATACAAGGTACATTCATATTCATTTAAAATCTATCCAACTTTCAGCGTCTTCACACGTTAACACGTATCACGGAATGCGAACATTTAAGTTCATACACTCATAAAACGCACCACACACTAAGCATGACTACATGTATATCAGATTTGGAACTGTTAAAACACTTAAAACTAACCGTTATGAATATGTTATGATAATTCCGCTTTCTTTTTACATCTTTTTTTGTCGTCTTGTAAAGGGACGGTGACCTTTTAAAAAAAACTGTAGGAATGGAATATACATATAGGTATATGTTGTATAACTTTGTTTTATTTTTTTCCCCCGTTATGTATATATTTTCGTATCAAAATCAATACCGGGGTCGCAACCCAATGATATTTGTACCTTCACTAATTTATAGATTAAGTATGAATATCACCTTTTTTACGCGTGAAAACAGGTTTTTTTTATTCCTTTTGTCCAAATTGAAGCGGTATGTACCTCGGTCGCACGTCCCGTTTTACAACGTAATCAAACGACTTTTTCTGTTATGGTATAGATTGTATTTGAAAATGTCTGTCTATCCAGCAATATAATTAGATCATACTGTTTTACTGGAACATAAGATTTTATAAAGGGAATATCATAAGCACACTTTTAAGTTTCATATTACACACGCATTATATGCAACAGAAGACTGAAACAGTTTCCCCTTTGGTAGCCTCGAAACCAAATCAAAGCTTTATTTGTGCATGTTACCGTTACCCAGAAGAAATATGTAACATACACACAATAGAGCAGGTAGTTTCTCCTTTGAATACTTCCCATCTCTCAATATGATTCCGTAACGCAGTCTTGTGTCATATTTTGACCATTCGGCAATTTTCCATTTTTCTTTTTCCTCACAATTTGGCTGATATCGATCCCAAGATGACATACGAAGGGCGTTCGAAAACTTTTGCAAATTACTTGTTTTCCTAGAAAACATTTGAACACACCGTTTCAATCTTTGATACTCCTCTTAGGATACACTAATCATACACTGGTAAACTGCAGATCCAAGCTCACGTCTGGAACAATAACCCCTACCAGATAGCTATTTTCTTAATTTCGAAAAAAATCACACGGGGTAACGTGTGGGCTTTATGGAGGGTGTGGTGAGATACATTGACCTTTTCCGACCAAAAAAACCTTGACTACAGATGATGATTTGTGGGCTGGGGCATTGTCATGTAACAATTGGACATGCTAGAGACCCGTTTTAGGATGAATTTTTCTCTTTTGGTGTTCGCAATATTTTCAAAACTACATTCTTATAGAAGCTTCCCGACTCACTCCTACATTTTGGAAAAAGCAATTTGCATAATTGGTCCCCTATTTCTTAAGAATATTACGTATAAGTTACACACATAACATCTTCTTTGCTTTCAATTTTCGCTTAGCAATGCTTGGCCTTTTGGCATGTTTCAAAGCCCATATCCTATTGCCAACTTTCCTCTTAGGCTCATTAAAATGCACTCATACCTCATCACCCATTCCGAGACTATCAAATGCCCTTTTCTGATATTTTGGGTACATCTTCAACAGTTTCTTAGCCATTGTACCTGTTTACGTTCCTGCTCGCCAGTAAGTAAATGTGGGATCCAACGAGCACTTATTTTCCTAATCTTGAGAATTTTCTTCAGAATGAAGTGAACAGATGCTTAACCAAGTTTGTCACTCGTGCGAGCTGTCTGACTGTATAACGCATATTTAGTTTGCTTATTAGAGTGCTTACTTGACGATGACTCGGTTCTCATTTTTGAGGATTGATGTTTACTTGGTGGGTGTCGTCGATGAAGCAAAAGACGTTTACTCTTCCGGAACACCTGGTCTTATTATTTTATACTTTTACGAGGGTATCCATATAATTATTTCCTTTGTTCATATTTTGCCTCTAGTTTAATCGGTTTTGAGTTAGGATTATGATTATGTTGACGCTTTGGTATTCTCTGATTTTGTTATGCTCAATCCCAAGTTACAGCGGGCTACACAAGAAAGCAATCTAAATTGCAAGGAAACCGGCTAGTGGATTCCAATGGAGCCCATTCTTACTAGATGGTTTTATGCTCGAAATCATGTGATACTCGAATATACAGTGCGTTTGCACATGTTTTCGAATACTCCTGGTGTGTATATATATAATTCTGAGAAATCACTATCACCTTTACACAAAATTTCGTTCCAGAAACCAATATACGCCCCCTCTAAACCGAAATCCTGGATCCGCCTATGATTGGTGTCTGTATTAACGATACTTTTCCTACATATTCCGAGGATAGCAGAACGAAATTTTGGTCGGTAATCAAATCGCCCTGCGTTCGTCGTCTGTCCGTCGTCCGTTCGTAAAGGCCCAATATACGTAACTTTCGGCAAAACTTGAAGCAAAAAAATCAAGCCTAATAACTTATTATATTTATAGATTTAGTTAAGATTAACTGATATCAGCAATATTCAAGATGAATTTTTACGCGGTTACCGGTACAGCAGCAGTTGAAACTCAGTATTTGTAAACATGCGTCCATTTTGAACTGTCTTCTAACTTCGGCTTGTTGTTGAAGTGGGCCCCACCTGAATTATTTTCAATTCTTTGGATTTCTCTGTCAAGAGTTTCTTGTTAGTAACCACTCAGGTTTACTTCGTTTCAGACTTATTTTTGCATGGTTATCAACTGGATTTTTTTTCACAATTTTCAGGATACCGAAAAAATACCTGAAGTTACGTATATTGGGCCTTTAAACAATTCTTGTTATCGCTATTTCTAGAGAATTACTTGATGGGTTATTCTCAAATTTTATTTGTAGGTTCCCCTTGATGCCTTGTTTTGCATAGCCCATTTTCGGACAAATCTGATTAACAATATGGCCGACAGGCGGCCATCTTGGATTTGTGAGTAATAGTTTATTTTCGTTATTTCTTGAAAAGTACTGAATGGATCATTCTCAAATTTCAGTTGAAGGTTCCCCTTCCTGCTTTAGTTTGCATAGTCCATTTTCGGACATATCCGATAAACAATATGGCCGACAGGTGGCCATCTTGGATTTGTGAGTTAGAGTTTGTACAGTAGAAGTACAGAATGGATCATTCTCAAATTCCATTTGTTAGTTCCCCTTGGTGCCTAGTTACATGTATGCATAGTTAATTTTCGGACAAATTCGATAATACAAATGTAATATGGCCGACAGGCGGCCATCTTGGATGTGTTAGTAATAGTTTGTTATCGCTATTGCTTGAGAAATACCGGATGGGTCATTCTGAAATTTCATATGTAAGTTCCCCTTTGTCCATATTTGTGCTGTATTGATTTTGGGACTAATCGAAAAAAAACAAAATGACTGACAGACGGCCATCTTGGATTTTGACAATGAAATCTGTTATTGTTATATCTTGTGAAGTATTGAATGGATCTTTCCCGAATTCCATATGCAGCTTCTCCTTGTTAATAAATTAAAGATGGATCTCTCTTTTGGGTTTTGGAACTTATCAGAAAAACAAAACTCCTGAATAGACACCTTATTTCAATTGTTATTTATTTTCACAAGTTCATAGCACTAGGATAAAATACACAAATGAAAGAAGAAGAAAAACAGAATTAAGATTAAAAACATAAATGAAAGTTAAAATAAGAAGGAAAGATCAATCTTTCTAAGAATGAATAAAAAAATCATCGATGGTGGACGCCAAGATCCATCTGGGATCCCTTGTTTATTGTTATTGAGAAAAAATGCAAAGATAATTGATATCAATAGACAGCTGTAGGTGTCTGCTTAAATAGAAATCGGGAAACTCAGATTTCAATTATCGTCATACATTGTGTGTAACACTGTTGATTCAGACCGGTCAGAGCATATATACCATTGCCTTCATTCGCTAGTAGATTAAGGTCTCTTTTTATGGAAACTGGTTATGAGAAAAACCCTCCTAGTCTTCGTCACAGCTATAGCACTTTTACTGCAGATCTCTTTAAAGATAATTTTGTCATATTTCCATATTGTAAATGTTCTTATCTACTAGAAAAGTTAGGTGTCTGACATTCTGCTGCCATACACTAGCCTTCAACCTCTTGGTCACGTGACCTACCAGGTACGTATTTTTGGGGCAGTCGCAAGGTACTGGCCGTTGGTCGCTGGTTTTTTTTCTCTCCTGGAACTCTGCTAAGTGTAATCGATTTGATTAATGCGGTGATACATTGTTCAGACTTTTGTCCAAATATGGTATTTTTAGTGATCTCTGAATGTCATATTGAATGCTAGGAATAAGATTCATCAGTTTGGTATGAATGATATATACTGAGATTGTTTCTTTGTACACAAGCAGGAATTGAAAATTTAATTTGCGAGCTTTCGAAAACGTCTGTTTCCTTTGTCAAGCAAAGAGTACAATAGCCGAGTGTCGGTGTTCTGACCGCTGAAATCAGCTGACTACCCAAAATAGGGCGAGCTGGAGAAGTCAGCTGTCAAAAACGTAGCGCGACATTTCGTCCAAATGTACTCTAGTACTACATATTGAATGCCTTTTGGTTCACTAAACCAGCAGGATCAGGAAGCTACATGATTGATTGAACAGAAATATGAACCAAATAAGAAAACTTTCATGTTTAAATTACATGATGACATCGTGTTGTTTCATTATAGAGAGTTAATTGCCCGCGGAAGTTATTAATATGATATCCACACTATAAACGTAATACATTATTTAGAAATTATGCGATGTTTGAACATGAAGATATTCCTATACCAATGATTGAAACATAACGTAGGTACTGGTCCGTAGATCAAATACATTTATGTATATTAAGGTTACTGTTAAGAATGAAATTATCATATATATGTTGATAATTGCATTATTGATTTCATTATGTATTAACCTAATTGAAAAAGACATTTTTTAAGTTGAAGTTGTTATAACTTGCATGTAAAATTTCTTTTAAACCATTTATATGAAATACATTTGAACTAAACTAAACTTGGTAATTTAGATGTTCGTATTCATATTGATAATAGATATAGGTTTCCTGTATAAACTTGAACAACAATTGAAAATGCATAGACCGATTCGGATTCGTGTCCACACGTCATCGGCTACATTTTTCATGTAGTGCACGAAGCGTGACGAAGCGTGACGAAGCTTGACGAAAACACGCGAAATACACGTACACCTTGATGCAATACAACTAAAGTTATATTGCATCAAGGTAGATGAATTTAAGAGAGAATTGCTTACACTATTTAATCTTTAAAATCTTTAAAAAAAAAAAGTAAAATAAATGAATTACCCTGTAATTTCTTAAATTAAACGTTTCTCCCTGTCTCTCTCTCCTTCCTAAAGCATTACAAATGTGAATGAACAAAATGTACAGTTGTATTACATTTGATTTTATAATTAGACCAGGATTTAGTGTTTGTATAATCCCCATTTCCTGAAAATCTGAAGATCCAACTTTGTCCTTTATTTATTCCAAAATGTATCTTTTCTGTATCTAAAAACCATGTCTGAAATGTGAATTATGCATACATTATATCATGGTCTGTACAGACATTATTTTTATTATGTTATATGGGGTTGGCTCTTTTCCTTAGTCCTTCAGGAATCTACACGAGGGCCAGAGCAATCAGTCTTGTCCTATCTAAGCACTTGGCCAATCTTGGCCCACTTCCATTTCCGTCTCCATCTCAAGAACTGTCTTACTGGAGAAGTGCTGCTGCAAACGAAGGGCCAAATGGCGCGGCGTCCGTCGTCCGAGGGGCTATCGTCTGTCCTGAGTCCGTCAACTTTTCTTTAAACGACTTCTTCTGAAATACCGAAAGGCCTAGTGCCATGAAATTTGGCTGGTAGGTTTCTTGGAAGGAGCTGAACAAAGTTTGCGAAAAAAATCACTTTGACCTACTTTCAAGGTCACAGGGGTCAAATATCTTAAGACGACTTCTTCTTAAATACCGTCAGCATAGAGACCTTATATTTGACTGGTAGCTTAGAGACCTTATATTTGACTGGTAGCTTCCTTGGATGAAACCGAATAAAGGTTGCGAAAAGAAATAACCTTGAACTATATTCAAGGTCGCAGGGGTCAAATCTGTTTAAACCTTAAAACGACTTCTTCTGATTAACCAAAAGGCCTAGAGTCATGATATTTGACAAGTAGCTTCATTGGATGAAGCATGACAAAGTTTGCGAAAAGAAATAACCTTGACTTATATTCAAGGTCGTAGGGGTCAAACATTTAAACGAATTTTTCTGAAATACCAAAATCCCTAGAAGCACGATATTTGGCTGAAAGTTTCCTTGGATAAATCTCGACAAAGTTTGCGAAAAGAAATGACCTTGAACTATATTCAAGGTCGCAGGGGTCAAATCTGTTAAAACCTTTAAACGACTTTTTCTGATTAACAAAAAGGCCTAGAGTAATGATATTTGGCTGCAAGGTTTCTCCGATAAGCCTGACAAAGTTTGCGAAAAGAAATGACCTTGACCGATATTCAAGGTCACAAGGGTTAAATCTGTTAAAACCTTCTGAAATACCGAAAGGCCCAGTGATATGAAATTTGGCTGGTATCTTTCTTTAAAGGAGTTGAAGAAACTTTTCAGAAAAATAATTTTGACCTACTTTCAAGGTCACAGGGGTCAAACATGTCAAAACCTTCAAACAACTTATTCTGAAATACCGTCAGGCATAGAAATCTTATATTTGACTGATAGCTTCCTTTGATGATGCAGAATATAGTTTGCAAACAAAAAATGACCTTGACCTATATTCAATGTCACATGGGTCAAATCTGTTTATATCGTTAAACGACTTCCTCTGAAATACCAAAAACCCTAGAAGCATGATATTTGCCTCAAATGTTTCCCTGATGAAACCCAATAAAATTTGCGAAAAGAAATGACCTTGACCTATATTCAAGGTAACAGGGGTCAAATCTGTTAAAACCTCTGAACGACTTCTTCTGATAACTCAAAAGGCATTGAGACATGATATTTGGCAGGTAGCTTCCATGGATGAAGCCAAATAAAATTTGCAAATGAAAATAACATTGCCGTACAAGGGCAGAGGGGTAAAATTTGTTTAAATCTGAACATGTTGTTCTGAATGCCTTACAGTAATAGATTTTAGACGACTGTAGGGTTACAAGTCAGATATTGATACCAGGTGAGCGATACATGCCCATTGGGCCTCTTGTTCAACCACGGATCCCAGGCAGAACAAGCCTACTCTAGGGTAGGTCTTACCAAGGATAAGTATGCTTGCGTTTTGACTTTTTTCTGAACCTACAAGTATTTTGATGTTTCTTCTAAGGAAGCCAAGAGTTGAATTTGCCTTTGCACATATATTACTAATGTGGGTTTCCCACTTCAGACTTGATTGGAGAGTTACTCCAAAGTATTTAGCTTCTGTTACATGATTTAGTTCCTTTCCTTATAAATTGTAAGAGAAATTGGATTTTGTTGTTGGAGATGGATAGGATGGAACATAATGAAATGACATATCCCAGCAAATTTCCCTTAGAGTGCCAGTTTATCTAGGTCTTTCTGTAGGCTATCTGCATCTGACTTAGAACTTACTACTGCCAGATACATGATGGTATCGTCAGCAAAAAGCCTATCGGTAGAGTTGATGTTTTTGGGGATGTTATATATAGCATGAACAGACATGGGCCGATGACAGAGCCTTGAGGCACCCCTAATGTTACTTTGAAGGGTTCAGGTTTTTGGCCACTCACAAACTTACACACTGTTCTCTGTCTGATAGTAAACTTTCTATCCAGGTGTTGACTTGTGACCGATGAGAGTATGATTCACTCTGTCAAACGCCTTAGAGAAGTCCATGATCAGGACATCACCCTTCTTCCCATCATCAACTGTCTGTGATACATCTTCTAGGAAATCTAACAGCTGACTCTAGATAGCAATATCTTGATTTGCGGAAACCGTGTTGGAGTGGCTATCGGATATTATGTTGAAATAACTAATGAAGCAACTGTGGTTGGAGACCATAATGTGCTCTAGGATTTTACAGCTTAATGATATTGGCCTATAATTTTCAGGATTGTACTTCGGACCTATTTTTATGCGCCCGTCAAAAATGACCGGACGTATTATGGTATGGCGTTGTCCGTCCGTCGAAAACTTTTATTTGTCCGTAGATCTCCTCCTACAGTTTTCAACCGAGTTCTTTCAAACTTGCTTGGCTTGACCACCATGACATGAAGTGGTGTTCTCCTGATTTACAGTTTGATTTGACAATATTCACTAGAGTTTTGGCCCTTTGGGACGTAATTTCGGCCATTATGTAGAAAACGTCAGAACTTTTTGTGCTTTTGTCAATTCCTCTAAAATTTGGTATGTTACTTCGAAAAGCTATAATATTTAACATATATTACTATCTTTTTTAGTTATTTCAACTTTTCGAGTAACAGCATATCAGTTAAATATAGGCATTTGGTAGACAATGCATACCGTCGTAACTGTTATTTGTCCGGAGATCTTTTCCTACAGTTTCCAATTGATATCTTTCAAACTTGCTAGGCTTAATCATCATGACATGAAGTTATGTTTTCCTGAATGACAGATTGATTCAACACTATTAACTAGAGTTATGGCCCTTTGGAACTTCGTATTTGAAACAAATTGGGGCATTATGTAGAAACTGTCAAAACGTTTTGGTGTTTTCTTCAATTCCTCTAAAATTTGTTATGTTACTTCGAAAAGCTATAATGTTTAACACGCATTACGGGTTTGTTAAGTTATTTCAACTTTTCGCGTAGCAGCATTGCAAAGTAGCAATCGCAAAATATAGGCATTTATATGTAGAAAATGCATTTCTGTTGTAAATTGTTGCTTGTCCGGATGTCTTCTCCTACAGTTTTCAATTGATATCTTTCAAACTTGCTAGGCTTAATTACCATGACATGAAGTTGTGTTTTCCTGAATGACAGTTTGATTTGACAATATTTACTAGAGTTATGGCCCTTTGGAACTTTGTATCTGATGCAATTTGGGACATTATGTAGAACATGTCATAACTTTTTTTGTATTTCCATACCGACCATTATACTTCCAATAGGGTACGACGGGCGTATCATGCCTCCGCTCGCGGTGCTCTTCTTAAATATGTGACACATATGCGAACTTCCAATCCTTTGGGACTTTACAAGAATTCAGTGAATTAATAAAAACTATTCTTAGGATTAGGGCAATCTCGAGAGAAAGTTATTTCAGCACTCTTCTCGCTTTTGTTGTGATGGTAATATCAAGCATGACTGGAAATTCGGGATGGGAAGGCATACTGCATTTGTCGGAGAACTGTTCTCCAGAGATGTTACATTTTTCTCCAAAAACTTATTGAAATTGAGCATTTAAAGTGCAACAGGACTGGGTGTTGCCACCTACCAAGTCCCACTGTCAACCCAGGTTCGATTAGGTTGCCCTTGGTATCTTCTGTTTAATCTACTAGTACAACCTCAAAATACTACCAGAATAAAAAGTTTACATGCAAGATCCATTTAAATATTCTCTTTACAAATAATACTAAAGAACCTATCGGGAACTAGTAATCAGGAACGTAATATATCCATTTCTAAGGGTCAAAGTTCGACCTTTGTCCAACTTTAACTCACAAACATACTCACTATATGCTTGTAATAAACTACATATAAAATAACAGGTGTCTTTGTAATTTGCATATTGTACAATCAGAAGTTAATTATTTATCTTATTCTTCATTCTGTATTATTTAACAGTATTATATACATTTATATCTTTACATAAATTATATTGTACAAAACTCCAAAAATAGATATAATTATGTTTCATCACACTGATTACGACATAAGCATGATAAACATGAATAACAAGCGACACAAGCAACAGGGGAAGTAACTCTGAACTTTCCTTGTTACAAAAGCATGTGCTTGGAGAAATGATCATCATTATCACCGTGTATGACCGAATCAGGAAATAGCTACTTTTGAGGCGAGACATGTTCGCTGCAAGACATCTGGACAAGTCAGTTTCAAACGAATTTAACCACTTTTAGTAAGTTTATATATTTGACACTATGCATGCATGGTTTTGAGTTCATCCCGTAACAGTAGAATGTCATAGTTAACAATTCTGTAAAGTAATATCGATGGAATAAGCAAAAATGTTTGCCTAGTACCTGGCATTTACCACTACGATTTTTTGTTTCAGGCTCGTAGAAAATATTTAACAGTCAAGACTCCGAAAGACTTAATAAGATAAAAAACTAATGATTTTTCAAACCAGTTGCTGATGTGATCATCAAATTAATGAGAAAATATATTTTAAAAATTTGGGGTTGTGTACGGGGGAGAGCTTTTTTGTGTACGGGGCATAGCAAACTCAGAAAAATGAAAGTGAACACATTGGTTTAAATACCGTTTTCTCCCTTCTCAGCTTAAGATATAATATTGTACTTGTGTATATACTGTGAAAGGCAGTGTTCGGTGATGTACATTATTATCATATGTATGTAGAACAACATGAAACCAGAGTAATAACATTAGTATTCGATTGGAGGTTTCCCTTCAAAAACAATATCGTTTGATTTAAAGTATGTAGGCAACAAGGGAGACCTATTTCCATTCCTGATTTAAAAAACCGAGTCATACTGTTGAATGCCCTGTAATTTTATAGTACAGATGGATGTTAGCTATGATAACTAATTTACATTCTTCTCGGGGTAAAGAGATGGAACACATCGGGACACTCGAGGAATACATTCCGTTTCTCTTTCTAATATTTGTAGATTGTTGTTAATCTTGACTTTACCACATCAGCTGTGCGATATTCTGGGAACATCAAGGGGTTCATGAAATATCTCGTGCACAGCCATTTTATTATACAATGATCAACTGTGACATTTGACCTTAAACATTTACCGATGACCACCAAGACCGTATCAGATGTAGACATTGATCGTGTGATGGTAGGGTGAAAATATGAACTAAATCTGTTTATAGACTTTCTATCATTTTGAACAATATTTGCAATGTATTAGTAAATTATTTTGGAGAAATTTATGAATTAATAGTTCGGCAATATTCTACTTACATGTAATTTAATACAAAATGTAAATCTTACTATTTTGTAACTTATATCTCTGATATTCTGTTTTACCAGGTACCAATTCCCTGTCTGCTACATCATCAATATCGCAGTCATCACCATCTCAGTGTCATGTTTCCACTGTATATAATAAGAGTAGAACAGGTTTGTGTATTGAGGAATATTGACCTGGTGTAATTTGAGATTATTTGTTATATATGTCTTTTTGAGGATTATACTTGGTATGAGTTTAAATCAGTTAGCAAAGTTTGTTGAAAGACCAATAGCAGTACCAAGTAGTGTATTAACAAGAAAACCAGTATTGTTGAGTTAGGTTTTGCACTAAAACATCAACACGATTTGATTCACCAGTTCGGTTATGAGCTTGAATTTTGCTGTAAGGCGGGAGGAACATTTGATTTCGGTATGAATTACATTTGTTAAAACTTGGATAAGATCATCAGAAAATATCAGTCAATTGTATTGTACATTTGGCTTGGTACATGTGACCTCACTACTAAGCGAGGCAAGTTTATTCACTTGACTCATAGTACTGATGTGGAGTGTTCAGCTTTTGCTAACACCAAGTTGAACCAATTCGTTGAAGTTTGTTCTAACTATCCCCAAATTAAGCTTGTATTTCTTGAGATTCCTCCTTTATATTCGATTAAAGATTGGAACTTATCTAAGGGTTATTCCAACTCGCATGCATCAGTGCTTGCTGAGCAAGATCTGGTTCTAGTTAAGCGGATTGAAATCCTCAATGATTGTGTAAAAATCACAAATACCAGAGTAAACACACTTGGTGAGGTATTTTCTCCCAATTTCAGATCTGATCTTCTTTACAAGATAGCGGGTAAACCCTCAACTGTAAACTTTGGTTTGTTCAGGGATGGTGTACATCCAGTAGAACTTTTAGCTCGTTCTTGGATGAAGAGATTAGTCTCTAAAATCTTCATTGATTGCCAATAGATATATTATATTATATCATATAATTATATAAGTATCTAAAACTTGATACAATATGGCTGATTTCGAGGATGAGGTGAAGAGTAAACCTGTTGTAATGAATGAGCAGCAGGATGATGGGGTTGCAAAGGGAACTCCTAGCGATAAACAATCAATACCTGGTGGAGGGCATGATAAAACAGAGGAACCCCCTTTAAAGAAAATGGGTACTCTGTCAGAGGAGGATATGCTAAAACTTCTTCTTGCCTCTGGTTAATACCGTTTAATGACGGTGAAGGAGGAGGTCAGCTTTACTTGGTAAAGCCATATCAAAAGGTGAGGATCAGAGATCAAGGTCAGGCTATAGGGGTCGAGGTCGTGGCAAGGGTTACAATGGTAACAAAGACAACAAAGGTCACAACAAAGATCAACAGTCCGACCCAAAAGAATAGCGGTCTTTGAATGTGGCCAAGCAGAGGCCGGTCATATGGCAAAAGGCCAAAATACTGAGGTAATGGATATGCTTCTGGGTCCCTCTAATGAGGAATTTATTAAAATTTAAGGTCAAGAGGTCAAAGGTCTTATCGACAGTTGTTCAAAGATTTCCATTATTTCCGAGACATTTTATAATAGTCTTGAAGACAAACCTCCAGTAAAGGAACTTAATTCCTTAGGCTTAGAGGTGAGAGTAGCTAATGGCTCAATCTTGAATAACTTATTGAATGCCCTGTCAGTTGGCCATTTAGTTCTTGTGCTAGTTTTGACATTTTATTACTTGTCGTGCCAGACACAGAATATAACCAGCAGTGCCCTGCACTGCTTGGTGCAAATGTCATGCGTGTTGCAAAGTCATTAGCCTTGGATGACGTGACTCTACCATCGGAGTGGGAGATGGCTGTGTCCAGTATAACTTGTTCCCACTCTGTGAAAACTTTTAGCAAGAAACCAATTACTTTGGCTCCCTACGAGTCAATGGTTATTACTGGCATAGCTAGGGGACTTGACCCAGATACGAAAAACCTTGTCACAGAGAATATCATCGATTCAAACCTGAAGTATACAGTTTGCCCTCGTGTCATAAAGGTTCACAATAGTGTGTCAAGCGTTAAGCTTCCAGTGAAAGTATGTGATACTACAGGTAAACCTGTTATTATTAAGCATAAAAGCATTATTTGTACTGCTAACCCGGTAAAGGTGTTAGATAATCTTGCTTCGGACTTACCAGCTGACACGAAACATAGTGAGAAATCTGTACCAGAAGAACTTGGTATAATTGATTATGAGAACCTTAGTGAAGAGGAACTGTTTAGGGCACGTCAGGTCCTGGGAAATTGGAAAGGTGCTTTTTCCACCAGTTCTTTTGACTTTGGTTGTACGGACCTTGTCAAATATCGTATTGACCTCATAGACGATATACCATATAAACAACCCTATCGTAAGATACCACCTGGTATGTATGAGGAGGTCCGTCAACATGTCAAAGACATGCATGATGCAGGGGTCATAAGAGAATCGAACAGTCCTTATAGTTCAAAATGTTTATGATTTTTATGGTCTACCGCATGCTGAACTCATGTACTCGTAAAGACGCTTATATGCTCCCTCGGTTTGACGATACAGTAGATAGTCTGACCGGGTAACGTTTTTATCATAGCTGGACTTAAGGTCAGGTTGCTGGCAAGTCGAGGTTGAGGAGTCAGACAAACCTAAAAAACCCTTTTGGTTGGTAACCAAAATGCAAGGTTTTTGGGAGACTAATCGGATGGGCTTTGGGTTAAGTTGTGCTCCTGCATGTTTTCAACGTCTCATGGAAAAATGCATGGGTAACAAGCATCTTAAGGAGTGTTTAATCTTCTTGTATGACATTCTTATCTTTATCGGACATTTGATGAGCACTTAACAAGGTTAGAATCAGTTTTCGCCAGACTAGTGAAACACGGCCTCAAATTAAAACCCTCTAAATGTGAGTTCTTCAAAACATCAGTAACGTACCTTGGTCATGTTGTCTCTGAGAAAGGTATAGCGACAGATCCTGAAAAGCTGTCTGACGTAAAGAATTGGCCTCCACCTAAAAATGTGAAGGAATTACGCCAGTTTCTGGGGTTTAGCGGCTATTAGAGACGCTTCATCAAAGAATTTTCTAAACTTGACAACCCCTAAACAAACTTCTACAGGGTCATGACTTGACAAGGAAATCAAAGGTTAAGTCCAAGTCCAAATCCAAGTCAAAGCGAAAGAAAAAGGCTGAGTGGTTGGGGCAAGAGCCACAGAAAACAGCTTTTGACACTGTAAAAGAGTAACTGACTTATCCGCCTGTGCTAGATTATGCTGACTTCTCGAAGCCATTTGTTGTCCATACAGATGCTTGTGCCCTCGGTTTGGGTGCTGTGCTCTATCAAAAACAAGATGGTGTAGAGAATGTTATTGCATATGCAAGCCGGGGCTTAAAATCCAATGAACGGAATTATCCGGCTCATAAGTTGGAGTTTTTAGCTCTTAAGTTCAGCTGCTAAAGCGCTGTTCGAGCATTTCATTGTGTTCCCCAGTTTTCCTGAAATATTACACAGTGATCAGGGTCGTAACTTTGATTCCAAAGTTATTTCAGAACTCTGCAAACTAGCAGGGGTTAAGAAGACCATGACTACTCCTTACCACCCTATGGGAAATGGCTCGGCTGAACGGTTCAATAGAACTCTCCTAGGTATGTTAGCTACCTTAGAGGATGACAATAAAACAGACTGGAAGTCCTACATAGCACCACTGGTCCAGGCGTAAAACGCCACTAACAGTGGTGCCACCCGCTTTTCACCACACTATCTTATGTTCGGTTGGCACCCTCGATTATCGGTAGATGCCTTTTTTGGTACTGACCCTGGTCAGCAGGGAGCAGAGGACCACTCCTCCTATGTTAGCAAGCTGCGAACAAGGATGGAGTATGCTTATAAAGCAGCCCAGTCTGAGGCGTCCAAACAAGCTGCTCACAATAAGCACCGGTATGATCGGTCTATACATAAGTCAAGGCTTGAGGTTGGCGACAGAGTCCTTGTAAGGAATGTCGGCCTCAAAGGGAAACACAAACTGGCGGATCGATGGGATCGGGAACACTATTTGGTTTCTAAATTACCAAATAGTGATATTCTTGTGTATGAGGTGAAGCTGGAATCTGGTAAGGGACTTCGAAGGACCCTGCACAGAAACATGCTCCTCCCATTCAACACAATTCCTGTAAAAGATCCCTCTAAACTGCAGGCGCTCGCATCGCGTCTCTAGACCTCCAGATCGCTATGGGAACTGGATTTTCCCCATACAAGCTGTGAGTGGCAGTGACAATGAGGTATTCGTGTAACTCTAACAACTCCCATTGTTTTAGCAAATTATCATTATTGTGTGTTTCTTCAGAATATATCCATATTGTTTTACCCTACCTTAAGTCATTCAATCTAAGGAGATCGGTAGGGGTATCCCCAACCTCTCCAGTATTGGATCTGACAATAATATGTTTTTATATCATTATATTGGGTAATATTTTTAAAATAATCATGTGGGTCCCATATGGGTAATGATAGCCTCACAACTGTCATGGATTATCTCCCTTGAATCATATGTTGATCATTATATTTGTATATAGTATGTGTTATGTATCCTGTTTCCGGACCAGCAGTAATAAACTCCGTTATATTTATTGGGATATTTCAATGGTACTTGCAAAAGTTAATCTTGAATGATATATGTATTGTCCCAATAGGCATAATAATCATATAGTTTATGCAATATAAGGAGAGTGGAACATTAGGAATTCCAACAATATCCATTTCCCGAAAGTTTTAATAACCTTATCAATTGTGAAATTGATATGATTTAGTTATAGAGCTAGCAAAATATTGGGTCTGATATTTTGACCACTAGGTTTTGCTATATCTTGTGGGCTCCACCTAGGTGAGTTGAATATATTCAGTGGCACCATAATATAATATATTTGCATAATTTTCCACCTAAGTAATTAACTTATGCTGGAACAATGATAGATTGATTTTCCATTAACGTTTAATTATTCTAAATAAATGTTTGGGATAACGCTTGAAATGCCTGGAGTCATTTACATACTCCCCTGCTGAATGAAATGACTCCAGGCATTTCACTCAGCAGGGGAGTATGTAGACTGTGTGTGCATAGTTGTACATGCTGAGTATTACTCAGTTTTACTCAATACATAGTCCTGACCTAGTCTGTCTACATGTATATGTTTACGTATGTATATGTCACACCCGAGTGAGAGTGGAAAGTATCGACATGCATGGAGCACCTGTGACTATGTATCTATGTATCTATGTTATGTATCTATGTGACTGTGCATGCGCATGCCTCTTGAAGTATACTCTCCTAGGCGCATGCGCAGTTACATTTCCTCACACACCACAACCTCTATTACCCAATCACTTGCAGCTTGGGCAGCATAGGAGCCAGACATCTAACTGAGACCAGGTAAGACAGACTGTACATAATGTATTGTGATATTTTAATATAATCGTAAGTCATTCATTTATCTTATACTTATTTCGTATAGTTGTTAATAATACATTTGATCCTACAGTATTAATACATTATTATTATTAATTGTAGGCGTCAATCGTATGATTTAGGGTAAATAAATGCTGATGAACAACACCCTAGCGTCCGAGCGGTCTCTCTTAAAAGCGTCTACAAGCGCCTTCAGAAAATTTCTTAAAAATTACTACATAAAGTAAGCGATATCCGAAGATATGTTGTTACTATGATCATAATACACCTCTATACCAAATTTTGACTTGACATTCGAAAAATTGACCCACTTATGACGATTTTAATATCTACGATCGGCGGGTGGCACATGTGTGTGATCGTTTAAAAAGCGTCGCCAGATAATAACTTCAAAGCAACTGAATAAAATAAGCAACATCAGAATATATGTTGTTACTATGATCATAATACACTTTTGTGTCAAATTTCAACCAGATATTCGAAAAATTCAACGAGTTATGGCGAATTTAAAGTTTATGGTCGATTGCGTGGCACATGTGTGTAATACACTCCGGAGTTTTAAAAAAGTCTTCGCCAGACAATACCTATAAAACTACTGAATAAAGTAAGCGACATCAGAAGATTATAAGACTCTTTCATATGCGTGTATGTAGGATAGGGATATTCCACCCGAGGGGTCACAAAATGTGGTGAAACCCGAGGCTTGCCGAGGGTTTTACCACATTTTTACCACGAGGGTGGACTATCCCTATCCTACCTACACACATAATGAAAGAGTCTTTTTCTCTCATATCAACTACCCGAATAAGCTCAAAAACCCATGAAAATATGTTTAATCAGGCTACTATTTTGAAATTTCAACTTTTTTCTTGAGCTTTTTTGACGAAAACGAATTAGACAGCGAGTTTAAGCATACACTATAAAATATTATATGCAAACAAAGTTTGCGCAGAAAAATTAATCTCCTCTTCCTGGTGTTTATGGTTAAAATTTTATGAAAGGTTTTAATTTCATCACGCCGTCGTTTTCTCTTTCCGGCATCAGGGTTTACCGTATTCGTGACGTCACGTCATTGTTGAGTCATTGTAACGTCACGTCGCGTGATATGCTATGTAAGATAGATTTTTCTTACATAGCTTTCTTACATGGGCAAACCCTATCCAACATGGCGAGATATGAGAGAAATGTTGTTAGTATGACTATAATACACCTCTACACCAACAATGGCAAACCAATTATAGTCTGTTTCATACTAGGTAACTTACCTGTGTAAAAGTTACCTATGTGAAAGTTACCTGTGTGAAAGTTACCTGTGTCATTTACCTGTATATGACTATACAGCCTTTATGTAGTATATAGTGAAAAATACTTTATCTATACTTATCACATATTAAATTAACATCAATTTAAGACTTAACACGTGATTACATCAGAAAAACATTTATTTTTACTTTTTAACTATTCATTTCTTTATTTTTTTATTAATTAATATTATTTCATATTACTCAAAATACAGTACAATTTAATATATACAATGTATCATTCATATTTAACAACTACAATTATATCAAAATGTGTTCTGGTTATTGACACTTCAACTCACCTGGATACAAGTGAGAGCTTGGATAATTAGAGTCTATTAATAAGTTTTATTATAGGTATAAGATATGTAGAGCATCTACAAGATTTTTAATTAATAATGATTTGTTAAACAGCAGACTCTAATTTTTATTATATCATATTTTAGTCTTATATGATAAACAAATACTACATTGATAAACAAAATTTCTATCTGAAAAATATTGTTTTCAATATTTATTTATTTAAAGTGCAAATGTATCTGCAAATGTATAATAAAACATATATATCCATACAAGATGTTAACTTGGAGAAAACGAAAATTGTTGTGTTTAGGAAAAGTAAATGTATTACTTGTAATTCTATGAACATTGGACATATAATGGTATGCCTATTTAGTTGGTAGATCAGTTTTGTTACCTTGGTTTGGTTTTTAACTACAACGGTAAATTTACTACTGCTTTGAACAAATTTGCTGTTCAATGTAGAAAAGCTTATTTCTTGTTGAACAGCAAAATGAAAAGATACATGTTAAATTGTGAAACTAAATTGTCTTTAATTGACAAATACATTTCATGTTTGTTAAATTATGCATGCGAAGTTTGGGGATTTAGTCCAGCCCCTCAGTTAGAGAAGGTGCATTTAAAGTTCTTAAAAAAATGGCCTTGGTGTTAAAAAGACTGAATACTTCTATGGTCTACTCTGAACTGGGAGGTTTTCCTTTACTAAAATGTCCTTGGTGTTAAAAAGACTGTGAGTACTTCTATGGTCTACTTTGAACTGGGAGATTTTTCTTTACTAATTAATCGTAAGATTGCTGTCATCAAATATTGGCTTAAACTATTGAATACTGATAATTGTATTTTAAAATCATGTTATCACGAACTTGTGGAGCTTAACATAAGAAGACCTAGTTGTAAAACGAATTTTATGTATCATGTTATACACCCAACAGTTACATGATATTTTCACCCAAGAGATAAGAAACAGTTTTGAAAAATATTCTAAGTGTTTGCTTTATAATTATATTGTGGATAGGTTTGAACTGCAATTATATCTTATAAAGTTTCTGACATTTAAATTAAAAAATATCCTTTCTAAATTCAGGATTCAAGCACACAACTTAATGGTCGAAACAGGAAGATACCATGGTATCCCTAGAGCCCAAAGGCCAAAGTTTATTCTGTGATAGAGGAGAAGTCGAGGATGAAACTCATTTTATATTATTATGTCCATCTTATTCAGAATTAAGAACATTATATATTAAACCGTATTTTTACCGGCGTCCCTCTGTATACAAGTTAATTGAATTATTTACTAAGCAAATACCTTATTCATGCTTCTTCGAAAAGAAAGTCACTACTGAATGTTTGATTTTTTTTCTTCTTTTGTTTACACACCCACTGTTTCGGTTGCGTTCTCCACCACATAATGAAAGAGTCTTTTTCTCTCATATCAACTACCCGAATAAGCTCAAAAACCCATGAAAATATGTTGAATCAGGCTACTATTTTGAAATTTCAACTTTTTCCTTGAGCTTTTTTGACGAAAACGAATTAGACAGCGAGTTTAAGCATACACTATAAAATATTATATGCAAACAAAGTTTGCGCAGAAAAATTAATCTCCTCTTCCTGGTGTTTATGGTTAAAATTTTATGAAAGGTTTTAATTTCATCACGCCGTCGTTTTCTCTTTCCGGCATCAGGGTTTACCGTATTCGTGACGTCACGTCATTGTTGAGTCATTGTAACGTCACGTCGCGTGATATGCTATGTAAGATAGATTTTTCTTACATAGCTTTCTTACATGGGCAAACCCTATCCAACATGGCGAGATATGAGAGAAATGTTGTTAGTATGACTATAATACACCTCTACACCAACAATGGCAAACCAATTATAGTCTGTTTCATACTAGGTAACTTACCTGTGTAAAAGTTACCTATGTGAAAGTTACCTGTGTGAAAGTTACCTGTGTCATTTACCTGTATATGACTATACAGCCTATATGTAGTATATAGTGAAAAATACTTTATCTATACTTATCACATATTAAATTAACATCAATTTAAGACTTAACACGTGATTACATCAGAAAAACATTTATTTTTACTTTTTAACTATTCATTTCTTTATTTTTTTATTAATTAATATTATTTCATATTACTCAAAATACAGTACAATTTAATATATACAATGTATCATTCATATTTAACAACTACAATTATATCAAAATGTGTTCTGGTTATTGACACTTCAACTCACCTGGATACAAGTGAGAGCTTGGATAATTAGAGTCTATTAATAAGTTTTATTATAGGTATAAGATATGTAGAGCATCTACAAGATTTTTAATTAATAATGATTTGTTAAACAGCAGACTCTAATTTTTATTATATCATATTTTAGTCTTATATGATAAACAAATACTACATTGATAAACAAAATTTCTATCTGAAAAATATTGTTTTCAATATTTATTTATTTAAAGTGCAAATGTATCTGCAAATGTATAATAAAACATATATATCCATACAAGATGTTAACTTGGAGAAAACGAAAATTGTTGTGTTTAGGAAAAGTAAATGTATTACTTGTAATTCTATGAACATTGGACATATAATGGTATGCCTATTTAGTTGGTAGATCAGTTTTGTTACCTTGGTTTGGTTTTTAGTCCCCCACCGGAATCCGGGGGGGACTATAGGTTTGCGTTGTGTCCGTCCGTCCGTCCGTCCGTCCTTCCGCACACTATTTGTCCGGGCTCTATCTCCCATACTATAAGACACTGGAACTTCATACTAAGTGTGTTGGTTCCCTGTGGGAAGGTGGTGTGTCGCATACAAAAACCGGGTCACTGTGACCTATATTTTGACCTCTGACCTACATTAAAGAAAAAGCTTGTCCGGGCTCTATCTCCTACACTATAAAGGACTAGAACTTAATACTTGGTAGTATGGTTCCTTGTGGGAAGGCGGTGTGTCGCGTACCAAAACCGGGTCACTGTGACCTATATTTTGCTATTTTTTGACCTCTGACCTACATTAAAGTAAAAGTTTGTCCGGGCTCCATCTCCTACACTATAAAGGACTAGAACTTAATACTTGGTAGTATGGTTCCTTGTGGGAAGGCGGTGTGTCGCGTACCAAAACCGGGTCACTGTGACCTATATTTTGACCTCTGACCTACATTAAAGAAAAAGCTTGTCCGGGCTCTATCTCCTACACTATAAAGCACTAGAACTTAATACTTGGTAGTATGGTTCCCCGTGGGAAGGCGGTGTGTCGCGTACCAAAACCAGGTCACTGTGACCTATATTTTGACCTCTGACCTACATTAAAGAAAGAAAAATTTGTCCAGGTTCTATCTCCTACACTATTAAGGATTAGAACTTTATACTTGGTAGTATAGTTCCCTGCGGGAAGGCGGTGTGTTGCGTACCAAAACTGGGTCACTGTGACCTTTATTTTGCTATTTTTTGACCTCTGACCTACATTAAAGTAAAAGTTTGTCCGGGCTCTATCTCCTACACTATAAAGGACTAGAACTTAATACTTGGTAGTATGGTTCCTTGTGGGAAGGCGGTGTGTCGCGTACCAAAACCGGGTCAATGTGACCTATAGTTTGCTATTTTTTGACCTCTGACCTACATTAAAGTAAAAGTTTGTCCGGGCTCTATCTCCTACACTATAAAGGACTAGAACTTAATACTTGGTAGTATGGTTCCTTGTGGGAAGGCGGTGTGTCGCGTACCAAAACCGGGTCACTGTGACCTATATTTTGACCTCTGACCTACATTAAAGAAAAAGCTTGTCCGGGCTCTATCTCCTACACTATAAAGCACTAGAACTTAATACTTGGTAGTATGGTTCCCCGTGGGAAGGCGGTGTGTCGCGTACCAAAACCAGGTCACTGTGACCTATATTTTGACCTCTGACCTACATTAAAGAAAGAAAAATTTGTCCAGGTTCTATCTCCTACACTATTAAGGATTAGAACTTTATACTTGGTAGTATAGTTCCCTGCGGGAAGGCGGTGTGTTGCGTACCAAAACTGGGTCACTGTGACCTTTATTTTGCTATTTTTTGACCTCTGACCTACATTAAAGTAAAAGTTTGTCCGGGCTCTATCTCCTACACTATAAAGGACTAGAACTTAATACTTGGTAGTATGGTTCCTTGTGGGAAGGCGGTGTGTCGCGTACCAAAACCGGGTCACTGTGACCTTTATTTTGCTATATTTTGACCTCTGACCTACATTAAAGTAAAAGTTTGTCCGGGCTCTATCTCCTACACTATAAAGCACTAGAACTTAATACTTGGTAGTATGGTTCCCCGTGGGAAGGCGGTGTGTCGCGTACCAAAACCAGGTCACTGTGACCTATATTTTGACCTCTGACCTACATTAAAGAAAGAAAAATTTGTCCAGGTTCTATCTCCTACACTATTAAGGATTAGAACTTTATACTTGGTAGTATAGTTCCCTGTGGGAAGGCGGTGTGTCACGTACCAAAACTGGGTCACTGTGACCTTTATTTTGCTATATTTTTACCTCTGACCTACATTTAAGTAAAAGCTTGTCCGGGCTCTATCTCCTACACTATTAAGGGTTATAACTTTGTAGATAACAACCCGGTGGGGGACTGTAATTCGTTGAATTATCTTGTAAACTACAACGGTAAATTTACTACTGCTTTGAACAAATTTGCTGTTCAATGTAGAAAAGCTTATTTCTTGTTGAACAGCAAAATGAAAAGATACATGTTAAATTGTGAAACTAAATTGTCTTTAATTGACACATACATTTCATGTTTGTTAAATTATGCATGCGAAGTTTGGGGATTTAGTCCAGCCCCTCAGTTAGAGAAGGTGCATTTAAAGTTCTTAAAAAAATGGCCTTGGTGTTAAAAAGACTGTGAATACTTCTATGGTCTACTCTGAACTGGGAGGTTTTCCTTTACTAAAATGTCCTTGGTGTTAAAAAGACTGTGAGTACTTCTATGGTCTACTTTGAACTGGGAGATTTTTCTTTACTAATTAATCGTAAGATTGCTGTCATCAAATATTGGCTTAAACTATTGAATACTGATAATTGTATTTTAAAATCATGTTATCACGAACTTGTGGAGCTTAACATAAGAAGACCTAGTTGTAAAACGAATTTTATGTATCATGTTATACACCCAACAGTTACATGATATTTTCACCCAAGAGATAAGAAACAGTTTTGAAAAATATTCTAAGTGTTTGCTTTATAATTATATTGTGGATAGGTTTGAACTGCAATTATATCTTATAAAGTTTCTGACATTTAAATTAAAAAATATCCTTTCTAAATTCAGGATTCAAGCACACAACTTAATGGTCGAAACAGGAAGATACCATGGTATCCCTAGAGCCCAAAGGCCAAAGTTTATTCTGTGATAGAGGAGAAGTCGAGGATGAAACTCATTTTATATTATTATGTCCATCTTATTCAGAATTAAGAACATTATATATTAAACCGTATTTTTACCGGCGTCCCTCTGTATACAAGTTAATTGAATTATTTACTAAGCAAATACCTTATTCATGCTTCTTCGAAAAGAAAGTCACTACTGAATGTTTGATTTTTTTTCTTCTTTTGTTTACACACCCACTGTTTCGGTTGCGTTCTCCACCAACTTGTGCACATGATTGTATTATATATAAATGCATCATGTATCCTATGTGCTGTTCGGCATTTGGAAATAAAATTGAATTGAAATTGAATTGAGAGGTTCATCACTAATTAAAACACAGGTAAAAACTCAGGTAAGAACACAGGTAAGAACACAAGTAAATACAGGTAAATAATTCCAAAATTATTCAGAAACAGACTATAATCCTTCTAACAACATTCTCCCCCATATGTTTTTTTAAAAAGCGGGGAAGGTGGGATACAGCCGTACGTACAGGTATATATACATGTATGTAGGGCTTCGCACAGGTGAACGCACAATAAGGCCAGATCAGTTGCTACGTAAACACTCAACACCTACCTGTTGCGAAAGATCAATGAGTTATGTTTTATGGGAGATGTAGTATATGATTATAAAATAAAACATCTTAATTTAATATTTGATTATATCACGGACTTATTAGATCTATTAAAATTAGATGCTACCTAAGTCCGTGATTATATTCAACATCTGCAAATAAAAAAAAAAAGTTTTATTCTTTATATTGTTGGCACTTCTGAATTCAGCATCTGCAAAGAGAAAAAGAGCAAATTTCAATTTATATCATTCAAAAAGCCCATCATGAAATACTAATATACTGTAGTATATACATCATGTACTATAACATATGGACACGAAAAGCAATATGTAAAATTTGTGAAATAAAACACAATAAAATACAATTCAAATATGAATATTTGAATTGTATTTTTATTCTTTATATTGTTGGCACTTCTGAATTCAGCATCTGCAAAGAGAAAAAGAGCAAATTTCAATTTATATCATTCAGACTGTCCATGCTTATAAATAATGTTGGTCTCTATACATAATGTACGTTATTATATCATGTAGATATGATAATATCAGTGTTAACTCTCTATTTCTTTTCTTTCGTAAATGTATATAAATATGCTTTATTTTTAAGAAAGTTCTATAACATTACCGGTCTAGATATGTGTTCACCTACGTATGTACGAAATCCTACGTTTACATACATGTATACACACACATTTTAATATGACACGCTAGCGCTGGCTTCTTACAAATTACAATGGCTACACTATGGTCACCTAAATCCAATCCACGATAACTCAGTAACTAAGAAACATATCAGCCTGAAATTTTACATAATGATTTATTATATTCACGTGAACAACATATCATCTGAAGTCGCTTACTTTATAGATTTATTTACGAGATAAAATCTGAAGACGCTTCACAATCTGTGAAGAGTTCTATACACACGTGTGTCACACCACCGATCATTAAAATGAATTTGTTATTTCTCACTCATTATTTCAAATCCAGACATAAAAATTACTGAATAAATGTATCATAGTCATGTGAATAACATACCTACTGATGTCGCTTAGTTTATCAAATTATTTTAGAGATATAGTATGGAGACGCTTATTCGCCTTTGAGCTCTATTCAAACACATGCAACGCCGTCGATCGTAAGCATTAAACTCGTCATAACTCGGTCAATTTTTCGAATATCTGGTTGAAATTTAGCACACAAGTATAAACTATAAAATACAAACTTTGTTTATTTTACAACAATTATGAAACAAGTTATCCAACTTATATTAATCACTCTTGTTGGCCCGGATGTTTGCTCGCGAGGGGTCTTATTGTAGAAGGAAACCGGAGTACCCGAAGAAAACCCACGTGGTCGGGCAGGTGACCCCATACCTTTTCACGTCCAGTCGGGGAATCGAACCCCGGCCGCCTTGGTGAAAGGCAAGTGCGCTATCCACTGCACCACCAGACAGCCCAAGTGTAGTAGTACACAAATGTATTATAGTCATAGTAACAACATATCTTCTGATGTCGCTTACTTAATTCAGTATTTTAAAAGATATTTTCTGAGGACGCTTGAAGACGCTTGTAGACTCTTTTACGAGAGACCCCGTCCGAGTGATATCTGCTTCATCAGGAAGGCTACATTCGATTAAATTTGACGTACTTCTAACAATTCATTCAACAGGATATTTTGCATTCTGCCTTAGTAACTAACGGATATGATACAACAAATAAAAAATTGACAAGGAAGGATCAATAAAATCATATAATTCATCATTGAACGTGGTGACGTCATCATTGGTAACGCTATAGTTAGAACTCCCGTAGGCCGGAGTCTATTTTAACCATTTATCGTTGATATCCAATGCTCAGCAGTATTTACAGTTGTCAGTAAGTACGTTTAGAGAACGACCTACATTCGTGGGTGGTATATTGGGTTAGTTTCTTGACCATATCCGAGCAGCAAGCATTTTATCATTATGTCGACCGGAAGTGGACAGAGTAGCAATGTCCACAAAGAATCTAAAGGTGCAGAAAATGAACCGATGGTAACCAGAAATCAGGATCGCAAAGAAGCATAGCTAGATCTTCAAATCCTTTTCTGTCACACTCCTGGACATGCAAGTTATTCAAAACGGAAGAAAACCGCCCAGATACCAAGATGGTCGAGTGTAACCGTTGTCGGCAACGTTTTTGCATTCGATGTCTGGGGAAAGGAGAAGCAAAATACGAATTTCTGGCCAACACAGACTCCGTGTGGTTTTGGGGACCATGCAAAGTCTAAGTGGAAAAGAATTTCGAAACCGAGAAATTAGTAGAAAGGAAAGTTGGGGAGATAATGTTAAAATATACTGAACGATTAGGAAAAGTGGAGAATGAGTCGAAAGCTAAATGCAATGCGGAAGAGGTGAGGCGCATAGTACGAGAAGAAATGAAAACGTCAATACTGACAGATTTACCCCGGGACCAAACCAAGCCAGATACAGCAACTACAGTTTTCTCGGAATTGAATGATAAGAAGAGGAGAGAAAACAACATTATAATATTTGGTCTTAAAGAAATGAAAGATGAAACATCGGCAGAAAATGAACGTGATCAGAAAGAATTAACCGAACTGCTCCAAACGTGTAAGGCCACAAATGAAACATTGAACAGCATTGCCCGAATAAGTAGATTAGGAAAACGGGAGAATGATAAAAAACAGACCGATACTGATAGCCTTTAGACGTCTAGAGGACAAAAAGGAATTCTTCAAAAATATCTAAAATCTTAAAAATAAGGAGAACTATAATATGGTTAGAGTCAGCAATGATCTAACTAGAACCGATAGATCAGAGGAAGCAGCAATGCGAGAGGAGGCAAAGAAGCGTAACGATAAGGAATCGGGGGGTTACATACACCGAGTAAGAGGCCCGCTTTGGAACCGCAAAATCGCGAGGATCAAAACCAAAACTCCGGACGGCGAGTAAAGTGCTATTTAAACTGCTATTACACGAATGCAGACAGTCTTCTAAACAAATTAGACGAACTAAAAGCAAGAATCCAGGATAAAGATATAGATGTAATAGGAATAACTGAAATATATCCAAAAAACTGTAGATTGTTACCGAGTAAAGCAGAACTCAATATACCGGGATATGAATTGTTTGTTAACGAAACGGATGTCAACCATCATCGCGGTGTAGGAATCTATATCATGGAAAGTCTAAATCCTGTCGAAGTAACCAAGCCAAATCATTTTAAGGAGAGTATCTGGATAACAATAAATTCCCTGAGGAATGAGCAAGCCCTGTTCGGTTGTATATACAGAAGACCAAACTCAGAAAGGGAGAATAATGAACAAACTGATCAACTCTTTGTCAGCGGATGATCATTTCTCTCGTCTCCAATATTCGGAGACTTCAACCATCCTAAAATTGACTGGAACACCTTGCTAACAAAAGGAGATACACAGAGTGAATGCTTTATAGAAAAAAGAGATAGCTACCTGTACCAACATGTTAAAAATAGCTCACGTCTACGACCAGGAAATGAGTCCAATACCCTGGACCTGATCCTAAGCAACGAAGAAAAAAAGTTCCTCACAAAAGACTCCTCAACAAATTAAACTACTATGGCATCCGTAACAGCACACTCAACTGGATCTCAAGTTTTCTCTCTTACATATCTCAGCAAGTAATCCTAAATGGCACATCTTCATCTAAAGTCTCTGTAGATTCCGGGGTTCCTCAGGGAACAATGTTTGGCCCCACACTCTTCCTTGCTTTCATTACTGACCTCCCTGAAACGGTGAATTCTCATGTCAAACTTTTTGCAGATGACTGCTTATTATTCAGATGTATCAAAAACGACAGTGACAACGAAAAACTTCAAAAAGATTTAGACAACCTACAACTCTGGGAAAATCTATGGCAAATGGAATTTAATCCTTCGAAGTGTACCACTATCCACCTATCTAAGAAAAAGATAAACACCAAGAACCACACATACACCCTATATATTAGAAAACACCTCCCACAGTAAATATTTGGGATTAACACTACACGAAAACTTGGACTGGGGCGAACACATAAACACAATTACAACAAAAGCAAGCAGGACACTAGTCTTTCTTCGACGTAACTTGAAGTCATGCTCCAAACCATTTAAATTCATTACATACACCACATTAGTGAGACCACAGTTAGAATATGCATCACCTACCTGGGATCCACATAAACACGCACATAAAGATCAACTCGAACAAGTCCAGCACAAAGCAGCCCGCTATATCTTTCACAATTACACAGACAGATCTCCAGGCACCGTACCGCGCGTCAACAACATGTTTAACACATTGAAACTTGACTCTTTAGAAAACAGACGAATGGTAGCACGATTAACTTTACTTTAGAAAATAAAAAATACCCATGTATCTATTCCCACACAAAATATTCTAACACAATCTGACAGAAGAACACGGGTTAACATAAGTTCAAACAAAGACAGATCTCCTGAAATACTCCTTCTTTCCACGTACTATCATCAACTGGAACAGTTTAACCACGCACATAGCCGCTAGCGACACTCTCTCCTCTTTTAAAACCAGCTGAGCCAAACACGTCCACCAACCTCTATAATTCTTCTGTAACTGACTGTCTTTTTTATTGTACATGTTGACTTTTTATACATTAAAAATGAACAAAAAAATGATAATAATTATGTTTTTTGCACATGCGCTCAGGAGGGATATTCCATTTACGGAAGAAGAAGAAGACAGCATGCCCGAGGCTATTTCCCGTTTTACTTCCGTGTTGGTTTTGGGGCTGCTCGGAATTATGTCGGCACCACGACTCGCTCAACCCACTCCTCCAGACACCAATCCTGGTAAGGAATTCCCATATTCACCTAGTGATCATGAGCTACCGATTTCCGTTGGTTTAGCTGTGTCAAGCCGTGTACGTTTCTGTGTCGTTTTTAGGGACTTTTGTTTTCATCATAGTCATACACAGCAATAATCCTGTTAGTCTGGTCCTGATCATATAAGCAGAAAACTTTCCTGGTGTGATCCTCGGGCTGAAACGCCTAAAGTTCGCTCTAGTGAGTATGCATGAGATTCTTTTCGAGCCAAAGAGCTCTAGAAAATATGTTGAAACATTTAAATAACCGAATGCACACCCTGTTACTATTATATATACATGTAATAATAGTAAGCGCTATTCCAATTAGTTTTTAATTGACCATCAATTTAATGTTGTTGATCTGCAGCAGGGGAATACCTAATCATAGCATCTATTAAGCTGAATGGTTCTGACTCTCTGACCCGCTAATTATTTGGACGATAGGCGGGTGTCGCGCCCGGACACCCTCCTGTCGTCCAAATAATTAGCAGGTCTGAGAGTGACCAGAACCCTTCGGACTGTGCATCGTTCTGCAGCAGGGGAATACCTAAGCATTGCATCACAGATAGCACGTCGGCAATGGGCCACCATTTGCCTTGTCAGAAGGGTTCTGACTCTACCCACTAATTATTTGAACGACTGGTGGTCTCGCACCCACCAGCCATCCAAATATTTGGTGGGTTAGAGAGTCGGAACCCTTCGGACTACCGTTGGCCAAACGTCGGCATACAACATTGGCACAACCCTAACACATTTTTGTCCATTAGCCCAACATTGGGCAACTAGTGGCAGAATATTCTGTTGGACCAACGTTGGGTCATTATAACTTTTTATGTAATTGTAATCTAGTCTTTTATTCTCTTTCAGGTATTTTTAAAGTTGTGAGGGCAGTGTATCGTTATGATGCGCAGACTGTAAGTTTTACTACAACATTAAATACCATCTAATTATAATACACCTAACTATAGGGACATGCAGATGTTCACATGTTTTAAGTAGCCATTTAGTTCCGTAGTACTTTATTGAAGCAAGGTTTTGGCTTATTATTAGGACTATATTTGGAGTATTTGCCATTGTATTATTCAGAGGTCACTCCATACTTCACACATGCCCCAATGGAAAATTGTGAGTAATAATGAACTTGCTACTACAGTCTCCTGCAGGCCTAATCAGCTTCATTTGTTTAGTGATTTTGAAAAAGTTTCACAAAGTTAGAAAGAACCATAAAATATAAAAAAATATAATATATTATATAATAAAATTTATAGAAAATCTTTTTTCAGCGCTCTAGCAGCTTTATTTCTTGAGGATTTTGATGAGGCTTCATGCACTTATAAATGACCCTGATACCTCCGACTAGTTAGGGTAGAGTAAAACAAAACCCTCTCGGCTTGACTGTTAGGTATAAGGACCTCTGTGCATGACAGTTATTTTTTTTGTCAGACTGATGAGCTGTCTTTTGAAGAAGGAGACATCCTGTACATTATTGACCAGACAAGTGCTGCTTGGTGGAAAGCAAAGTGTGGGGAAAAAACAGGTCTCATTCAATTTATAACCGGTGAGTCTAAGGTCTCATACCATATAATCACAATGAGTCTAAGGTCTCATACCATATAATTACGGTGAGTCTAAGGTCTCATACCATATAATTACGGTGAGTCTAAGGTCTCATACCATATAATTACGGTGAGTCTAAGATCTCATACCATATAATTACGGTGAGTCTAAGGTCTCATACCATATAATAACGGTGAGTCTAAGGACTCATATCATATAATTACTGTGAGACTAAGGTCTCATACCATATAATTACGGTGAGTCTAAGGTCTCATACCATATAATTACGATGAGTCTAAGGTCTCATACCATATAATTACGATGAGTCTAACGTCTCATGCCATATAATTACGGTGAGTCTAAGGTCTCATACCATATAATTACGGTGAGTCTAAGGTCTCATGCCATATAATTACGGTGAGTCTAAGGTCTCATGCCATATAATTACGATGAGTCTAAGGTCTCATGCCATATAATTACGATGAGTCTAAGGTCTCATACCATATAATTACGGTGAGTCTAAGGTCTCATACCATATAATTACGGTGAGTCTAAGGTCTCATACCATATAATTACGATGAGTCTAAGGTCTCATACCATATAATAACGGTGAGTCTAAGGTCTCATACCATATAATTACGGTGAGTCTAAGGACTCATATCATATAATTACGATGAGTCTAAGGTCTCATACCATATAATTACGGTGAGTCTAAGGTCTCATACCATATAATTACGGTGAGTCTAAGGACTCATATCATATAATTACGATGAGTCTAAGGTCTCATACCATATAATTACGGTGAGTCTAAGGTCTCATACCATATAATTACGGTGAGTCTAAGGTCTCATACCATATAATTACGGTGAATCTACACACAGACTTGGTGGAAAGGATGATGTGGGAACAAAACCGGTCTCATACCATATAGTTACGGTGAGTCTAGGGTCTCATACCATATAATTACGGTGAGTCTACACACAGACTTGGTGAGAAGGACGATATGGTAAAAAAACAGGTCACATGCCATATAATTACGGTGAGTCTAAGGTCTCATACCATATAATTACGGTGAGTCTTCACACAGGCTTGGCGGAAAGGATGATTTGGGAACAAATATTGAAAATTGTTATATAGGTTTATTTGTGTCTCTTGGGTAAAATAAAATTGTTGGAGGAAAATGTATTGTGAATTTGTGAACCGCTTTGAGACGGCCTTCAAGGTCGTGATAAAGTGGTATATAAGAACCTTGAATTATTATTATTATATATTATTGGAACAGGACCAGGTCTGATAATGGCGTTTATCGTTCCTGCTACAATGTACCTGTTTGATAGCTCGTTCTGATTTCTGTTACAGTTGAAGAATACACAGAGTTTATAGACTATCCATTACACGATGCAGCCAAGAGAGGCGATATCACTTTCATGAATGAATGTATACAAAATGAAGTAAGTATACAATTTAACATTGTGGTGTATACATTATGAATTATTTACAATTTAATAAATGTTACTTGCACCTGTAAAGATTAGATAAATAGAGGTTACACAACGAGTGGTTGTTAGATATGGTATTTATTTCACTCGAGTTGATTATTTTTTCAAGTTCAACTGTCTCATATGGTATGATAATGAATTTAAGATTCCTTGACTACGAGTGTTTGGAAGTATTTAAAAAAAAAAAATTCTGAACCTGCCTTGAAATCTAGAATAATAATATATTGACTGCAAGCCTTTTTTGTGGTGTCAAAATAATTGTCGTAAAGTTGTGACATCAGCATTTGAGGAACATGATCCTACAGCCAATCACAACACAACTTTCGTAACCGTGTGCTCATAACAAAATTAATTTACAGATGCCAATGACTCACTATGTTCATCTGAGCTTTGGACGCAGGTACATTTCTTCAGGTTATCCAAAGCAACGTTCCACTACCATCACTGAACAAGGACAATCTATGACGCCATAAGAAAACAATGTGTTAAGTCACAAAGAGGTTTTGCTTTCATATTCAAGTCAAGTACATTTCTGCGGTAATGGTTAATGTATGCAATTGTAACAAACTTCTAAGTGCTTGCTTATAGCATGCCTGCATTGAGTTATATTTTTATATGCTTGTATTTTGTGTTTGTCTAGGTATCGGTTAATAGTCTAGACAAGACTGGGTCTACTCCTCTACATTGGGCAGCTCTTGGAGGCCACATGGAATGTCTGGACGGACTTCTCGCAATCCCGTGGTGTGAAGTGAATGTGAAGGTAATTTGTCTGCCAAATCAGGTAGATAATGATATCGGTAAGGTGTTTAGGTCCCCTATTATGATTAATTGCTGTCATTTGTCATGCAGCGTGAGTTAGCTGTTAGATCACCTGAGACAAAGTCTCAGGTGACCTCTTCTAATCCTCTTTTGTCTGTCATCGTGCGTCGCCGTCCGTAAACAATTTAACATTTTGAATTTGAATGAAATTAAGCAGGAACTTTTCCTGGCCAAAGATGCACCTAAATTGTGAATTATTATATTGTCCTAATAACCTCCAATGGGCATGAGAGATGGGCCAAAATGGTTCAAATTAGTAAAACTTCTTTTCCAGACCCTGATATGCTAGAATCAAATACTCTTCATAAATAAAAGGTCTTTAGGTACTTTAGTGCTTTATCAAAATGGTGAATTTCATTTTAATTTAAGATTCCGACCCTCTTTAATGGAGTTACGTCCCTCTATGTGAAATAACATTTTGGAGATCTTCATCACCCTTATTATGAAATTCAAGATGAAGAATTTTTCAAGAAAATTCCCTTTTCTGTAAGTTGACCATCAAGGTCAGTAAAGGATTATAAACTACCAGCATTTGCAGGGGGTATTAGTTATCCTACAGATGACAGTTCTAGTTTCAGTATAAGGATGCAAAAACAAAAGTTATTGGTACTAGTACATCTGAATTCAGGTGACCGTTAAGGCCCATGGGCCTCTTGTTACTTTTTATATTCTCCTTAAAAACAAGCAAAATATTTGAAATAACTTCTTTATACCCAGATGCCTTCAAATCAAATTCTTTAGATTTATAAGTTTCAATATCCTAAATCATTCATCCCTCCCAGTGGAGAAAGTCAACTATAGCTTTTGTAGGGTGTTTTAAAACAAATCATTCTCCCCGGAAAATTCATAATTAACTGTAGTCCAACCTTTGAATTGGAGGAGTTCAAATGAGTTGAGGGTTGTGAAAATGTTAATATACCATTCCCTTTAATGATATATGCCTGTTTTTGGAGTACTGAAATGTGTCTGAGACCTGCAGTACTAACATAATTTACGTGAATGTGCTCTTTATTATATCGACCAGTCTTTGTCAGAGTAAAGATATTTTGATAACTCTATCTCTATTCATCATTTAAATCATTCAATGTGGTGAATTTGTTCCAGAACAAACTTGGGGATACAGCTTTACACTTAGCTGCCCGGAAAGGACATGCAGACGCAGTCAAACGCTTATTAGAGAAAGGTAAATCTCAACATCATAATTGTTAATTAGGGATCCAGGTAAATCTCAATGTCAAAACATTTCATAAAGGTAAATCTCTAGGTCAAACTATTACTACAGAAACTAGGTAAATCTCAAGGTCAAACTGTTACTACAGAAACTAGGCAAATCTCAAGGTCAGATTGTAATTACAGAGACTAGGTAAGTTTCAAGGTCAAACTGTTACTACAGAAACTAGGTAAATCTTAAGTTCAAACTGTTACCACAGTAATTACGTAAATCTCAAGGTCAGATTGTTACTACAGAAACTGTGTAAATGTCAAGGTCAAAACATTTCATAAAAGTAAATCTCAAGATCAAACTTTTACTGCAGAAACTATGTTAATCTCAAGGTCAAACTGTTACCACAGGTACTGGGTAAATGTCAAGGCCAGTTTGTAACTACAGAAACTAGGTAAATATCAAGGTTAAACTGTTAATTCGGAAACTACGTTAATCTCAAGGCCAAGCTGTTACTTCAGAACTGGGTAATGGTCAAATCAGATTGTTACTACAGAAAGTAGGTAAATGTCAACGTTGTCAAACTGTTACTACAGAAAGTAGGTAAATGTCAGGGTCATATTGGAAAAGTCATAAAATATCTAAAACCAAACCAAAAGTCTTTTCACTACACAGTTTATTAGTAAAAGTAAATGTTGTTCAGTTTAATTTAGGATGTCCATTTAAATGTTATACAAAAACTTAAATTGTTTTGTTTATGTGCTGTTTTACCAATATTGTAGGTGCTCGAACTGATATAAAAAATAATGAGGGTAAACTCGCATACGATCTGTCTAAAGATGCTGCATGTTCAGCCGCAATCCGACAAGCAGGTAACTATTTACAATTATATAAATTGGAAAATCTAAACCTGCTGTTTTAATTAGCCCACCATCATCAGATGGTAGGCTATTCAAATCGCCTAGCGTCTGCGGTCTTCCTTAACAATTCCTGTTACCACAAGTCTTGAGAAGTACTGGATGGATCATTCTGAAATTTCATATGTAGGTTTTCCCTTGGTGCCTAGTTGTGCATATTTCATTTTCGGACAGATCCGATAAACAATATGGCCGACAGGCGGCCATCTTGGATTTGTTTGAAATAGTTTGTTACCGCTATTTCTTGAGAAGTACTGGATGGATAATTTTGAAATTTCAAATGTAGGTTTCCCTTGGTGTCTAGTTGTGCATATACAATTTTCGGACAGATCCGATAAACAATATGGCCGACAGATGGCCATTTTGGATTTGTTAGAAATAGTTTGTTAATGGATTGTTACCGCTATTTCTTGAGAAGTACTGGGTGGATCATTTTGAATTTCATATGTAGGTCCCCCTTGGTGCTTAGTTGCGCATAAGCTATTTTCGGACAGATCTGATACACAATATGGCCGACAGATTCCCTAAGAAGGTTTTTGAGAATCATGGCTTTCTATATGTGTACTGAAAAATATCATGAACTGATGCCATTGTATCATATAAAAACATATCTCTTGAAAATATGACAAAGAAACAAAAAACATTAATTTAAGAAAGGTTATTAAGAGTCTTTGTAAAATAAAGTTTACATTGTAGCCCTGTTAAACCTCACTTTTCTATGATATCTCTGTAAAAAAATCACTTTTCTGTGATATGTTTCAGGAGGAGACTCGGATTAAGTAACTGGAGTGATGTTCTCTCCCAAGTGAGGGAAAAACCCATTGGAAATGTTGTAACTGTTTACCATAGCAATTAAACATCATTTTATACTGTGATAGATATATTAAAGAGTTATAAAAGGCCTGTATATGCAAACTGTACTGAAGTTCAGTACTACTAACCACAGTTCAGCTTACCTTACTGACATATCAACCTTCCTTCTGGCACCTACATGTAGCTAGCTTGTATAATAAAAAGGCATTCTAAATGTGATTATAGGCTATTTTCTGACAAACTTGAGAAAAACTTATGAAATTTTCTATTCGTTGTGCACAACTGTTTATTATTTCTTGTAAGTACAAAGTGCACCCTTCAGGTTTTGTGATTGAACAATATAAATATAAGAATTTTGCTGGTTATTTTTTGTCTCATAGTTGAAATATTTGTTTCTATTTTGAAATCTGGAGTTAGGCCTTTCAGCGATCAGATTCCGTCTATGTGATACTTGGTAATGGAAAACAGTAAGGGTTATAATGCTTTTTGTCCTCCTTCATACTTGGAGAAGAATATCATGGTGTGTTAGAGATGTCAATATAGCTTTTATAAATAAGTCTGCAGCCTCTATGTTAATCCATAGTATAAATTGACCTAAATTTAGCTTCTTCTTTTTTTGTTAAGGTTCAGAATGATTTTGGTAAAGTGATGAATCTCGTGCCATTGAACTTATTTTATATTGTTGTTGTGGAGAAGTTACCAGGTACTGTGTTTTTCTCCGGGTACTCCGGCTTTCCTCCACCTCCAAAACCTGGCGCATCCTTAAATGACGCTAGCTGTTAATAGGACGTAAAACAAAATAAACCAAACCAAACCAAGTTGCTGTTTGGTTAATTACATATATTTTTTACAATTAACAATTATAATATCCTCACAATGGTAGATTTCCTTCCAGTGAGAGACACGTAGATCTTTTTCTTTTCTGTGTTTCATCAGATAATATAAGCCATGTAGTTATAATAAGATGTTTTTCTCAAACCATGCATAAGTTTGAATCTGAGTCAATGTAACATGTGATCTACTACAAACACCTTCTCCTCAAACTCTGCATCCTGTATCCATGAACAATTCATATTGTACTTCTGCTGCCAAAAATCAAGGTACAGGACAAATGGATTAAAACTTCAGCAATTATGTTTTTGTGACCTCCATATTTCTACATCAGTCTTGTCGCCGCTAGGGATGGCTTGGTTGTGTTTTTTTATTACGACGTAAAACATATTTTGCAATATTTTGTTTTTGAATGGGAAATTAAATTAACTTGATTGGAATAATTATCACAGAATGACAGGTTGCCATCGATAACATGAAAATGGAAACGTAACTTCTTCCTTGTACTTGGAGTAGGGTCCAGATAGAGGGAATTCATTAATTGGGAAAGTCTTTAATTACTCTTCATTAACCTGTCTCTAATCAACAGATATCTTAAATTACCACAAAACAAGATGTCTTGCCTTCTATACATACCAGTAGTCATCTAAAATCAAACCCAGGTGACTGTTACGGTCCATAGATTACTTGTCATACATGTACCATGTGTAATTGACAAACCCAGGTGACTATTACAGTCCATAGCTTACTTGTCATACATGTACCATGTGCTATTGACAAACCCAGGTGACTATTACAGTCCATAGCTTACTTGTTGTCATACATGTACCATGTGCTATTGACAAACCCAGGTGACTATTACAGTCCATAGCTTACTTGTCATACATGTACCATGTGTAATTGACAAACCCAGGTGACTATTACAGTCCATAGCTTACTTGTCATACATGTACCATGTGTAATTGACAAACCCATGTGACTATTACAGTCCATAGCTTACTTGTTGTCATACATGTACCATGTGCAATTGACAAACCCAGGTGACTGTTACGGTCCATAGCTTACTTGTTGTCATAAATGTACCATGTGATATTGATTAACACAGATCTTATCCTTTCGAGAATGTAAGATATACAGTAAAACATGTTTATAACAAATCTCTGGGAACGTCATATAGCTATGAATTCATTGTAAGTGTGTTCGCTATAAACATGTTTTACTGTACCGTTTCAGTATAAGCTACTTATTGTTATGATGACAATGAATGTCATAAATTTAGATTTTAAATTGTATGAATATTTTCAAAGATAAACAATACAACAACATAGGATTATTTTTAGATCTTTCTAGATTTCATTTTGGATCATTTTTTAATCTTCCATTTGAAAACTTTCCCCATGTATGAGGATATAAACTATGAAAGTCTATCATGTCAAGTTGCCTGATCTGTCAAATCGTCCATGCTACGAACTGTCCCTAATATTTTGTTATGAAGTTATAAATATAAAAACATTACCACTACATATCAGAGAGTGCCTTTACTTTATATAGAAAGATCATACAGGTTTATTGACTGGTTACTGTTACCATACAATTATGTTTATCTTTATTACAAGGTCTTATTAAATAAATCAACAACTAATATTTTTAATTTAAATTTTAGTACTATATAGTGACAGGTACATTATAGCAGCACTAGCTGTATAGTGACATAGGTAATTTGCATGCTATCCAAGTCATACTTGCAAACTTTTTGAAATTTCCATGGGGGAGATTACGCATGCCCAGAATTGAAAACAAATGATATGTATACAAGTACATTCAGTGGGAAAATAACGCTTTTAAATGGCCTCTTTTGAGCTCTTCTTTCAGATGAAATCATCAAATCTTTAAAAATAGGAACAGTTAAGCAAATTCCCGAGTTGCAAATGCGACATTTTAGGGTCCAAAATCGGGAGTCTCCCTCCTAAATAGGGAGAGTTGGCAAGTATGCTAAGTCTGTGATTGTGGTAACACCCTTTAGTGGTATGTTAAGTCCAGCAGCACTATATAGTGACACATGTAAATTATATTAACACTTCAGATTTCTCAAGATATTTTATAATTCATATTTAAATAATAATTTTCCTTGCTTGTTTATTTGTATCATAATTTGCATTAATTCCTGATAAAATTAATATATTACTAAGAAGTCTTGTGAAATATTTAATTTGCTGAATGATGAATTAAAATTTTTTTTATGAATTTATGGCCTGTTTTTAGTTGGTCTTTGTCACTATTTCTTCAATAAAAAAATCACCATTCTTAAATTATGTACGCTGATACATTTTGTCAGCGAACTGTCATTCCCGTTACCACAACTGCCTTCAGCCATTCACATTGAAATATCTTGACCGAATACTGAAAATTATGTGAAAAAGCAAGCTTGCAGTTAGTGTAGCATGTAACACTCGTCCCCTGTCGTCAATTAAATTTTCTAAGCAAAAAAGATCTCGATAGCAATGAGCAGATGTGCCATTTTAACCATCATAACTTAACCGTTTTATAAGGCTGAGTGTGAAATAAAGATATGGTGAACCTAAACTCAATCCCACCCTATATTACCTGATATTAAAGCTAAGCTTTACGAAGTTTCAACCAAATCAATCAATACTTTCTGAAGTTATCATCTGGAAACTTAAATATGACGAAAAATTAACAGTGACCTTTAGAGTTGACCTTTCAACCCTAAACTCAACCCCACTCTGTATTACCTTATAAGCTATCGATGTATAAAGTCTCAACCAAATCATTCAATCCTTGATCGTCTGGAAACCAACATCCGTACAGACAGACGGAGACAAACAGGGGACTAGAAAATATATTCTTTGATTATTAGAGGAGAGGTCGGGCAGTATCAGTAATCCTGAGTGTAACTGGGAGGAATATGTGAAGCAACAAATAACGTCGGACAATCACTAGCTAAGTCCTACCTGGATATCGGTGAGACTTCTATTTGAGAAAATACTCCTTGACAGCTGCTATTACCATAGCATTACATTTTACAACGTTTGAAAACAACACCCCAGTGTGATGTTAAATATCTCAAAGTTTAATAATATAAATTTACTTCCCAAAAATCCCATTGTGGGATATTGATGATATTTAAACATAATTTAACCCTTACCATTTAGATTTTTAGGACATATAGATTCACTGATAATGCTATAACATGTTAGTTTCCTTCGGAAATGTATGTGAGACATAAATGCCCCCTTCCCCCTATATGAAATAAGTTCCTCATGCCTATTACGTATGCGAATGTTCATGACAATCATCAGTAGTTACTAAAATAAGCTGGTTACATTACCATGGGATGTGATGGACATGGATAACACTATCCCCCCCCCCCCCCCCCCCATCATGACGGGGACATAAAAAGAACAAAAATAAGAAAACCAAATGCAGTGCATTTTGTCATTATTCTCTGATAGAATTTGTTTTATCGCAAGCTTTCTTTACAGGACTTCAATGGTACATATCATAGTAAATAATGATATACAAGTGAAATAATCAAAGTTTGGTGGCATGACCTGACTTAGATATGGTTTACATAATAAAAAAATGACACTGACGCCTGGCACATATCAGGGGAGACCACTACCCTCACAGCCTTCTCCGTCAGAAATGTTTATGTGGTTGAAACAGTTCAAACAGCTATCAAAAACTAATTTTGATTGGCTGAATTCCGAAGGAATTGTTTTTTTCTGAAGATCAGATATTTTCTTAAAGAGTGGATTCCTTATAAAGTAGAGTAGGTCAATTTTAGGTTTTTGTTCATTTACCAGATGGACTTAAGATACTTAGCAGTCTTATAAAAAATAAATCTTAATTATTTTTATTCCAATTTCTGACATGGAAATGGTGATAAAAGAGAAATTGAATAATCAAGAATAGACTGCTTAATTAGATATTTTGTGTTGAAGTTTTAACCTATCCAACACAAATGAACATTCACCAACATATTTCTGACACCAACAAAATATAATAGAATATATTAAATAACAGAAAGGGCAAACAACATGGAAGTACAACTATATAAAATAACAAATTGATAGTGAATCCATGGCAAGTATACTGTCATTTCACCATTTTTATTAACAAGCCAAGAATATTGGCAAACTTGATTTGTGTAGCAGAACTGGACTAATTAGTTTTTCACTGGCCAGGCAGCTCAGTTGTCTACTAGAGTCAGGAAGGTCCTGGATTTGAACCCATTCTGGCCGTGCATTTTTGTTTCAATATAATGGTACCAGGATTCACACTGAGAACTTTCCTAACTCTGAATCAATGTCTGACCCATTGAACTTCCTGGTCTCTGGTCATCTGTCCACTTCTGCTTCATTGACTGATATAGACTGTATATATAGTTTATATACAACCTATATCAATTATTGTACTAAACACTTTTTTATAAATTATAAACATCACTAACAACACCAAAATGTTCATCTCATTCTCCAGAAAATCCCTACCTGCTGGACATAATAAATCGTAAAATTTTTAGTTCAGTCAAGTTTAGAAAGCTATACAGTGTTATGCGGGTGCAGTGTTAGTGAACAAGGTGTGTTGCTAAGGTAACAAGGTTCAATTCAGTTTGAGGACTAGGTTACCATGGAGATATCCAAGGTTACAAAAACTGTTTTCAAGAATTACTGCTGATAATTTATGTACATAAACTAAATTCCTTACAGTTTTGTTACCAAAACAATTCAAGCAGACAACCTATGCAAGTAAATAATTTCACTAAAGGTATTGTCTTAAACCTTCTTAGAAATCCAGAGGTCAACACCAGTAGGCAGGTAAGTTTTTTTTGTCCGATACACATACAAGAGCTGTACTACTAGATTAGCAAAGCCAATAAACTGCTATCAGTCAAAAGTGCATACTGTCCTCGGGCAACAAAATAATAGGTAGATATCTTACTATTAAATGGTGCTAAAATCCGTACACTGACCCAGTTTTATGTGATATTTTGGGAGTACAGTAATTTTTGTTACCTTCAATCACAAATAAAGAATCATAAATGAGTTTCAATTTCATTTGAATTTGATGCAGCAATTCAAGATGTTTTCATGGATATTCAAGATGACTTTTATACCAATGGCATCGATTAAATCAATCCTACAAATCTGTTTGCTCAAGTGGCATTATACAATCTCATTGTTTATATCCTTCTTTTAAAGAAGTAAAAAGAAATTTCTCTGACAATAAGGTACCAGGGCAGCCATCTTGGATATTTCGATTGGCACAAAAAGTAAATTCTTATCATAGGGAACGTTTGTACCATATAAGAGTAAAAAAAGTTGTTGCAGCTGTTCTTGACAGCCAATCAAAATTAAGTGCAACCATCATTGTTAATAGGAAGTGGAAAATGTACAATTATTGTAAATAGTTGATCTACGTACAGGTAGATACAACAATAGCTCACATGATCAGTCATGTGACTAAATGTGAATAATAAATAATTTCTATGCATGGAAAATAATATTTCTTGTATGTACATGTAATCTAAGAAAAGTCAAGAAACTAGGTGGAATGATGACGTAAACGCTCAATGAAACAAAACAATGTAGCGTTGCCCTAGGATGTGGCGCGACTACGTACAGTAGGCGCTGAGTTGTGGTGAGGCGACCCTATAATAGTGTGTCAGGGGAGAACATCCTCATAACAATATACTATATATGTAGGCATATAAATCAACAAATCAAAACCAACTTAAAACATATATATATAAATACAATAAGTATATAATCTACATCTGAAATAAACCTGTTAACAATTTAATATAAATGATATGACTATGTATCAGCAGGTATATCCAGTAGTTTGTACAGTCAACATTTGTACAAATTGTGCTCATTACAAACAGTATCAGAGAACGTACTATTGTTCTATAAATAGTATCATGTAAATAGGCTTATGGTCGGTAGTAAAGGCCTAGAGGTAGAGGTGGGGGGAAGGATGGAGAATTGGGAAGAAAGATGGAGAATTGGGAAGGATAATGGAGTAAAAATTAGGTGGGAAGGAGGATGGAGAAGAGGAGTGGTGGGAAGGAGGATGGAGAAGAGGAGTGGTGGGAAGAAGGATGGAGAATCGGGAAGGAGGATGGAGAAGAGGAGTGGTGGGAAGGAGGATGGAGAAGAGGAGTGGTGGGAAGGAGGATGGAGAAGAGGAGTGGTGGGAAGGAGGATGGAGAAGAGGAGTGGTGGGAAGGAGGATGGAGAAGAGGAGTGGTGGGAAGGAGGATGGAGAATCGGGAATGAGGATGGAGAATTGGGAAAGAGGGGAGAAGGAAGGAGAATGGAGTAGAGGCGGGAAGGAGGATGGAGAAGAGGAGAGGTTGGAAGAAGGATGGAGGATTGGGAAGGAGGTTACAGGCATGTAGAGATGGGAAGGAGGATGGTGGAGTGGAGAAGTAGAACGATGGGAAGGAGAATGGCGGTGTGAAGAGGTGGGAAGGGGGATAGAGTTGGAAAAGTGGGAAGGAGAATGGAGGTGTGGGGAAGTCATACAGAACACTGGAGGACGAGGTGAGGTGAAGAACAAATAAGCTTCTTCACTGAAACAGCTTGGATGATAGAAGAAATAGTGAAACTTGAATTGATCATCAATATCAAAACTGAAAAAAAAACTACAATTGTAAAACATAAGTTTTATAAGTACTAGTATCATTGTGGACATTATCAGGAAGTTAATTAAAATGAAAAATAAAATTAGCATAGTATTAATGAAAATACTATACATGTATCTGTGTAGTTTCAGAAATTCCGGTGAAAAAAAGTTAAAATATCATTTACGATTTCGTTTTATAAAGGACTTTTGGCGTAAAGGAATATATCCAGCGTTGTCTTGGATTTAGAATTAGTTGTTATATTCTAACATTGGAATAAATGAAATAGACAAATAGGAAATATGTAAATTTTAAACAATGGGTTTAGGAGACATGGCATTACAAAAAGTTATGTGAAACTTTATTTTAACAATAAAATGCTTAAACATTGTCATGGCAATGTTCATTCATGAAAATAAAAACCACAATTAATTTGATCACGTAACACACACATATGCTGCACCTCTTAAATTTAGTAATAGATACAGTATGCCGAAAAAAATGAATTAAACTGCATCATACAGCTGTTTCGCCCTCCTAGGACTCTTCATGGATGCTAGGGGCCAAAAGGTAGGAATCCAAAATTTCTAAACTTGTGTAGAAGCAGAAGGGTCAGGTGCGTAAAACACCTTAAATTTATTAATTTAGAAGTACAATTAAACTAGTTCTGTATAATTTCAAATGTGTATATTAAGTACCGTGCCACTACTCAAATGAGATTAACCTTGGCTATAGAGGCTCCAGCAAATCTCGGGGACTAAAATGTGCAAAAGAAATTGATAAATTAATTAAAGCAGATTGTTGTTTACTTTTGACGAGGCCAGACAAGACCCAAAATGCCCCAAGTCCTTTATAAAAGGAACATAACAAAAACATCTGTTGAAATATGCAGTTACATAACTCCAGCGTGTGAATGGTGATCATATCTGCTAGACTTTCACGAAATTGAGATGAAAACTGTAGGAGGCAGCTGTCTGAACAAAATCCAATTGTGAAAGGTGCATAACTCCCATGAAATATAGCTTCCCAAAAACAGTGCGATCAGGGGTCCCTGAAGCAAGAATCCAGGTTAAAGATATAGATGTAATAGGAATAACTGAAATATATCCAAAAAACTGTAGATTTTTACCAAGTAAAACAGAACTCAATATACCGGGATATGAATTGTTTGTTAACGAAACGGATGCCAACCGTCATCGCGGTGTAGGTATCTATATCATGGAAAGTCTAAATCCTGTCGAAGTAACCAAGCCAAATCATTTTAAGGAGAGTATCTGGATTCAAATAAATTCCCCGTGGAATGAGCAAGCACTGATCGGTTGTATATACAAAAGACCAAGCTCGGAAAAGGAGAATAATGAAGAGATGTACAAACTGATCAACTCTATGTCAGCGGATGATCATTTCTCTCGTCTCCTAATATTCGGAGACTTCAACCATCCTAAAATTGACTGAAGCACCTGGCTCACAAAAGGAGATACACAGAGTGAATGCTTTATAGAACTTTTAAGAGATAGCTACCTGTGCCAACATGTTAAAAAAGCACACGTCTACGACCAGGAAATGAGTCCAATACCCTGGACCTGATCCTAAGCAATGAAGAGGACATGGTAAGCGACATTAATTATGAATGTCCCATTGGAAACAGTGATCATATGCTATTATCTTTTAAGTACATACTTCAGAAAAAAAAAGAAAATACAAAAGTCAGATCCGGATATAATTATCAAAAAGGAAACTATAACTGCATTGAACAGGCCCTTCAGAAAGTGAACTGGGATAAATTGTCAGAGCTTGTTGTTGAAGAGGCATACAAGACTTTCGGAAATATTTAAATCAGCAGTCGACAAATTCATACCGAAGAACACTCCTAATAGGACCAGGAGTTTGGCATTGAATAATGATGTTATAAGGAAAATCAACAAAAAGCATAGAGCATGGACCCGATATATGGAAAGTAAAACGCCAGAAAGATATCAACCATATGCCAGAATCAGAAATCAAGTTAAATGGGAAATGAGGAAAGCAAGGAAAGACAAGGGAAAATGATATAGCGAGCAGCGTTAAGCACCAACCTAAGCGGTTTTGGAAATACATTAATGAAAAAGGAAAGTTAGATCACGAATCGCAGATTTAAAGAGTTTAAATGATGACACAACACAAATTGCTTCAAGTGATTTAGAGAAGGCAGATATGCTAGTAAATTTCTTTACTAGCGTCTTCACCAAAGAACCACCGAGCGAAATACCAAACTTCGAGCAGAGGACAGTTAGCAATCCGTTCCAGGATACATCATGTACCGAAGAAAATATCATGAAGCTTTTGCTGAAATTAAACAGTAACAAATCAAGCAGGTCAGACGAAATGCACCCAAAAGCATTAAAGGAACACGGGAGATGTTTTGAAAAAGCTATTATCACTAATATTCAGTAGATCCCTGGGGACAGGAAAATTGCCACAATCTTGGAAGGACGCAAACATCACAGCCATCTACATAAAGGCCCTAAGTCCGACCCAGGAAACTACCGCCCAGTGAGTCTCACAAGTATCATAGCTAAATCAATGGAAAAAATTATTCGAGACAATATTGTACAACCTATCAAAGAAATAACTTATTCCGTCGTAATCAATTTGGGTTCCTACCTGGAAGATCTACAACTCTCCAAATGTTAACAGTTCTGGACGATTGGACACATATGTTGGATACAGGAGGAGATATAGATGTAATTTACATGGACTTTATGAAGGCTTTTGACAAGGTACCTCATCGTCGCCTCATACATAAACTGTACAAATATGGAATCAGTCGTAAAACTGAAAAACGGATAGAAAATTTCCTGAGCAATAGACACCAAAGAGTTGCTGATAATGGAGCCACATCAAAATCCCACGACGTCATCAGCGGAATTCCTCAAGGAAGTGTGTTAGGGCCGAGTCTTTTTGTAATGTACATAAACGATATGCCAGAGAACACAATATCGCTGTGTCCTTTATTCGCAAATGACACAAAATTATACCGCAAAATAAGAGAGGAAAACGAGGTTAGATTTTTTTGAGCTACAAAATAAAAAACTGTGTGAGTTTAAGTTTAAGATGTGTGTTTGAGGTCAACAAGGGCTGCGTTTGTATATGAGCCTTGAAGATCTCTAGTGTAGGGCATTGTACTGCTGCCACCGGGAGGAGGTTCCATTGTGCTATTGTGTGTGGGAAGAAGGAGTATTTGTATGTGTCCTTGGTGGCAGATAGGTGTCTGTATGTGTATGGATGTGTTTGTCTTGTCCTAGGGTCTGCTGGGTGTAAGATGGTGTTTGCGCCTATTGCGACATGATGGTGGATAAGTTTATATAGTAAGATGTGCCTAGTGTTGAGTCTGCGTATTTGGAGTGTTGGCCAGTTTAATTTGTCCATCATGTCTTGCACTGAGCTGGTGGTGTGGTATCTGTTTTGTACGTATCGTGCTGCTCTGCGTTGTATTTTCTCTAGCTGGTTGATATGGTATGTGTTATGCGGGTCCCATATGGAAGAACAGTATTCCAGTTTGGGTCTCACTAGGGCTTTGTATGAGTGTTCTTTTATATTTTGTGAGTTTATTTTGAGGTTACGTTTAATGAAGCCTAGTGATCTGTTGGCGTTTGCGGTGATGTTGTTGATGTGCGTGTCCCATTTGAGATTTTTTGTAGTGTAAGTCCTAGGTATTTGGTGGCGTCGACTGTGTGGCTGTGTCTTGACCTTATTAAGCTACCTCTTATTTTATGTTCTCTGATTGATTCTAATTCTTTCTTCTTGGATTCTAATGTTACAATATCTATGTCCCCTTGTTGCTCCTCAAGTTTTTGAATAGTTTTCTTTAAATTATCTTCTCTTAAATTCTGTTGTTTTTTCAGAATAAACAACTTATTTCAATTGTTATTAATTTTCACAAGTTCATAGCACTAGAATAAAATACATAAATGAAAGAAAAAAATAAAATTAAGATTAAAAATATATATGAAAGTTAGAATAAGAAGGAAAGATCCATCTTTCTAAGAATGAATACAAAAAGTCATCGATGGTGGACGCCAAGATCCATCTGGGATCCTTTGTTTATTGTTATTGAGAAAAAATGCAAAGATAATTGATATCAATAAACACCTACAAGCTGTGGGTGTCTGCTTAAATGAAAATAGAAATCGGGAAACCCAGATTTCAATTATCGTCATATCAGCTTCAAAACTCTGTTTTATGCAAGTTTTATTTTCATTGAAAAAAGAGGATTTATCTTAGATATATACTGTGTTCATTAGGCCTGTGTAACAATGTTGATTCAGACCAGTCAGAAAATATATACCATTGCCTTCATTCGCTAGTAGATAAAGGTTTTTTTTATGGAAACTGGTTGTGAGAAAAGCCTACTAGTCTTCGTCACAGCTATAGTACTTTGACTATAGATCTCTTTAGAGATAATTTTGTCATATCTCCAGATTGTAAATGTTTTATCCACTAGAAAAGTTAAGGTGTCTGACATTCTGCTACCTTTCACAAGCCTTCAACCTTTTGGTCGCGTGACCTACCAGATACGTATTTTGGGGGCAGTCGCAAGGTACTGGCCGTTGGTCGCTGTTTTTTTTCTCCTGGAACTCTGCTAAGTGAAATTGATTTAATTAATGCGGTGATTCATTGTTTAGACTTTTATCCAGATGTGGTATTATTAGTGGTCAAACAATTAAACGACTTCTTCTGAAATACGAAAAGCCCTAGAAGCATGATATTTGGCTGAAAGGTTCCTTGGATAAAGCCCAACAAAGTTTGCGAGAAAGAAATAATCTTGACTTATATTCAAGGTCACAGGGGTCAAATCTGTCAAAACCTTTAAACAACTTCTTCTGATTAACCAAAAGGCCTAGAGGCATGATATTTAGCTGAAAGGTTTCTCCGGTGAAGCCTGACAAAGTTTGCGAAAAGAAATGACTTTGACCGATATTCAAGGTCACAAGGGTCAAATCTGTTAAAACCTTCTGAAATACCGAAAGGCCTAGTGACATGAAATGTGGCTGGCTGCTTTCTTGGATGGAGCTGAACAAAGTTTGCAAAAAAAATAATAAGTTTCAAGATCACAGGGGTCAAACATGTCAATACCTTCAAACAACTTATTCTGAAATAACGTCAGGCATAGAGACCTTATATTTGACTATTAGCTTTCTTGAATGATGCCGAATATAGTTTACAAAAAGAAATGACCTTGACCTATATTCAATGTCACATCGGTCAAATCTGTTTAAACCGTTAATCGGTTTCTTCTGAAATACCAAAAGCCCTAGAGGCATGATATTTTGCTGTAATGTTTCCCTGATGAAGCCCGACAAATTTTGCGGAAAAAATGACCTTGATCTATATTCAATGTCACAGGGATCAAATCTGTTAAAACCTTTGAGCGACTTCTGCTGATAACCCAAAGGGCATTTGGACATGATATTTGGCTGGTAGCTTCCATGGATGAAGCTAAATAAAATTTGCCAATGAAAATGACATTGTCAACACGGTCAGAGGGGAAAATATGTTTAAATCTTAACATGTTATTCTGAATGCCTTACAGTAATAGATTTTAGGCGACTGTAGGGTTACAAGTCAGAGATTGATACCAGGTGAGCGATGCAGGCCCATTGGGCCTCTTGTTCAATCTTGGATCCAAAGGCAGAACAAGTCTACTCTAGGGTTGGTCTTACCCAGGTTCGGTTAGGTTACCCTTAGTATCCTCTCTTTAATCTACAAATACAACCTCAAAATATCACCAGAATACTAAGTTTACATCTCAAAATCTCCTTTATTATGCAATATCCATCTAAATATTCCTTTACAAATAATACTAAAGAACCTATCGGGGACGAGTAATTAGGAACCTAGTATATAATCTTTCCATTTGACTCACAAACATACTCAATATATAATAAACTACATATAAAATAACAGGTGTCTTTGTAATTTGCATATTGTACAATCAGAAGTCAATTATTTATCTTATTCTTCATTCTGTATTATTTAACAGTATTATATACATTTATATCTTTACGTAAATTATATTTTACAAAACTCCAAAAATAGATATAATTATGTTTCATCACACTGATTACGACATAAGCATGATAAACATGAATAACAAGCGACACAAGCAACAGGGGAAGTAACTCTGAACTTTCCTTGTTACAAAAGCATGTGCTTTGAGAAAAGATCATCATTATGGTCTGTTCTTTATTTCTTTATAAGTTTGCTGTAAAACTCATTTTCATTACAATTACATGTACTGTATGTTAATTGCTATTAAAACTAACAAACAAACTTAAAATTTAACTATGCTAATAAAAAATTGATGTTTAAAATTTAGCGGTCTTCCAATTAGCCAATGCGCATGCCCGAGGCTATTTCCCGTTTTACTTCCGTGTTGGTTTTGGGGCTGTACGTTTGTTGAAGTTGCTCGGAATTATGTCGGCACCACGCCCCGCTCGACCCCCTCCGCCAGTCCCCAAACCTGGTAAGGCATTCCCATATTCACCTTCCGTATCATCGGTCGTTGACACTAGGTGAATCTTAGCGATAGACTGTATGCATGTAGTCTGTTAGGCCTAGGATCACTTCCGCGATGCTAAGCCTAGTATATGCAGCTATAGCTAGCTAGTGATCATGAGCTACCGATTTCCGTTGGTTTAGCTGTGACAAGCCGTGTACGTTTCTGTGTAGTTTTTAGGGACTTTTGTTTTCATCATAGTCATACACACCAATAATCCTGTTAGTCAGCTGGTCCTAATCATATAAGCAGAAAACTTTCCTGATGTGATCCTGGGGCTGAAATGCCTAAAGTTCGCTCTAGTGAGCATGCATGAGATTCTTTTCGAGTCAAAGAACTCTAGAAAATATTTTGAAACATTTGAATAACCGAATGCACAACCTGTTACTATTATATATACATGTAATAAAAGTAAGTGTTATTCCAATTAGTTTTTAATTGACCATCAATTTAATGTTGTTGATCTGCAGCAGGGGAATACTTAATCATTGCATCTATTTAGGCCGAAGGTTCTGACCCGCTAATTATTTGGATGACAGGCGGATCTCGCGCCCGGACACTCGCCTGTTGTCCAAATAATTAGCAGGTCTGAGAGTGATCAGTGTAACGTGGGACAAGCGAGCCCGAGGTCAGTCTCAAATTAAGGAAAAGAACACACAATAACTTGCAAGTTCAAAACACAGAAAATTCAAATACAGTTAACAAGAAATCTAAATATATGCAAACAAATTATTCATATCACTCTCGCACACCTTCCACACAAATAATCATGTCTCTGCATCCATCTCCTTGTTGCCGCCAAAACTCTGGCGTTCCAGCATCTCTGCTCCGTCGGAGAGGTAGAGTACAGACCCTGTACTGGTGGTCTGTCCAAACATAGTGTCCACTGACAAAGAGAAGTGTCCACTAAGTATCCACAGATCCCTGTAGGTCTGTCTGCACAGCTGTGTGGTGGCTGTCGTTCACGTACACGTGAAATAGACTCGGAAAGATTCAGGAACGTCGTTTCCCCTGCACTAGCGACTCTGCTTCAGCATGATGTCGCCTTCCATAATGAACATCAGTTGTACCTTATCATCTCAGCCTCTGGCCCTGTATTACGACTCAGTTCTGCTGATGTAGTCAAACTGACAGGTCTTCAGTCTGCATTGTTTTGCTGTGGAGACGCAAACAAATTTGTTACACACAATAACACATCCACACTTAGTTGTAAACTTCATAATATTCAAAGTTATCCTTTCTCATATTATTCCTAAATTAATCGTTAAGATCACGAATATAGCTTGGAATGTACTTGTAAAGTGAATAAGCTTACAAGAAAATATAATACTGACTCTTTTGAACCCCTTAAGTGCTGATCCACATACTTACCAATTTATACAAAAACTAACATATGCTCCCTATGCGTTTCCATACAATGAAAATTTAGTTAACACTGAAGTATTATAAAGTTATAAAGAATGAACATATTACCTAAATACCTTCCAAAAACCTAAAATATATGTGTATATTTGGAAGTACGATTGTTGTTGTTACACAAAATTGTTATAAACAGTTACAAAACATGAAACGATATGCATGAGTGGACCGCACGTTTGAATAATGCGTGAACGACATTCCAAGGTTATGAACAATATTTAACATAAAATAACCAATTATTAACAACATATATACTACAACAACTCCCAAATTAGTACTTACCACAGACTATTGTTTCTGTGCCCGTAATGGTTGCGAAACACTAATTTAACGACATGGCCTGACGGAGTAATAACATGGCTCCTACTTGTGCGATCTTGTTTACCTGTCCTCCTTTCTACAGAACCTCTGTTGCGCAATACAGGTAGTAAATATGTGACAATCAGAACCCTTCGGACTATGCATCGCTCTGCAGCAGGGGAATACCTAATCATTGCATCACAGATAGCACGTCGACAATGGGCCACCATTTGCCTAGTCCGAAGGGTTCCGACTCTCTAACCCACTAATTATTTGAACGACTGGTGGTCTCGCACCTACCAGTCATCCAAATATTTAGTGGGTTAGAGAGTCGAAACCCTTCGGACTACCGTTGGCCAAACGTCGGCATCCAACATTGGCACAACACCTTTTTGTCCTTTGGCCCAACATTGGGCAACTAGTGGCAGAATATTCTGTTGGACCAACGTTGGGTCATTATAACTTTTTATGTAATTGTAATTTTGTGTTTTATTCTCTTTCAGGTAGTGTTAAAGTTGTGAGGGCATTATATCGTTATGATGCGCAGACCGTAAGTTTTATTACAACATTAAATACCATCTAATTATAATACACCTAACTATAGAGACATGCAGATGTTCACATGTTTTAAGTAGCCATTTAGTTCCGTAGTACTTTATTGAAGCAAGGTTTTGGCTAATTATTAGGAGTGTATTTGGAGTATTTGCCATTGTATTATTCAGACGTTACTCCATACTTCACACATGCCCCAATGGAAAATTGTGAGTAATAATGAACTTGCTACTACAGTCTCCTGCAGGCCTAATCAGCTTCATTTGTTGAGTGATTTTGAAAAAGTTTCACAAAGTTAGAAAGAACTATAAAATATAAAAAAAGTTCAAGTTTCATAGTTGATGGAACAGCTTTATTTCTTGAGGATTTTGATGAGGCTTCATGCACTTATAAATGACCATGATAGCTCAGACCAGATAGGGTAGAGTAAAACAAAACCCTCTCGGTTTGACTGTTAGGTATAAGGACCTGTGTGCATGACAGTTTTTTTTTTGTCAGGATGATGAGCTGTCTTTTGAAGAAGGAGACACACTGTACATTATTGACCAGACAAGTGCTGCTTGGTGGAAAGCAAAGTGTGGGAACAAAACAGGTCTCATACCATATAATTACGGTGAGTCTAAGGTCTCATACCATATATTTACGGTGAGTCTAAGGTCTCATACCATATAATTACGGTGAGTCTAAGGTCTCATACCATATAATTACGGTGTGTCTAAGGTCTCATACCATATAATTATGGTGAGTCTAAGGTCTCATACCATATAATTACGGTGAGTCTAAGGTCTCATACCATATAATTACGGTGAGTCTAAGGTCTCATACCATATAATTACGGTGATTCTACACATAGATTTGGTGGGAAGGACAATGTGGGAACAAAACAGGTCTCATACCATATAATTACGGTGTGTCTAAGGTCTCATACCATATAATTACGGTGAGTCTAAGGTCTCATACCATATAATTACGGTGAGTCTAAGGTCTCATACCCTATAATTACGGTGAGTCTAAGGTCTCATACCATATAATTACGGTGATTCTACACATAGATTTGGTGGGAAGTACAATGTGGGAACAAAACAGGTCTCATACCATATAATTACAGTAAGTTTACACACAGATTTATGGAGCTGCAATACCCGATAGATTTCTCCATGTTACATGTGAGTCAGTTCATTCATACCCGTTAACCCTCCCTCATTACGAGGGAGACTCCCTCATTTTGACCAAAATTTACCAATCTCCCTCGAAATCTCCATCATCCAAGTCCAAACTCACACAAGCTCAAAATCTACATCCTCTGGTCAAATGATCTCCTAGTTACTGCAGGGTGTGTATAATGACCATAACAGGTGTGTCTGGATCAAATGAATACTTTGTGGAGTTATTTTGATACATAAAATGGGAAAGACAAATTGAGCAATGCAGTTTCAGTCGCATTTCGCACACTTTCTCCCTCATTGGAAATATGGAATGAGGGAGATCTCCCGCAGTGGAGGTGTCAAAGGTTAACACCTATGAGTATTGAGACCACCATGAAAATACTCTTAATATAGATTTGTTTGGAGGATCCTTTTCGAGTTTTGAGGTAAAGGGTCAAATCTTGGCCCAACTGTTTCATGTGATTCTTTTCTGTTACATTTCATGCCATATTGAAAATTGTTATATAGGTTCATTTGTGTCTCTGGGGTAAAATAAAATTGTTAGAGGAAAATGTATTGTGAATTTGTGAACCACTTTGAGACGGCCTTCAAGGTCGTGATAAAGTGGTATATAAGAACCTTTAATTATTATTATTATATATTATTGGAACAGGGCCAGGTCTGATAATGGCATTTATCGTTTCCTGCTACAATGTACCTGTGTGTTAACTCGTTCTGATTTCTGTAACAGTTGATGAAAAAACAGAGTTTATAGACTATCCATTACATGATGCAGCCAAGAGAGGCAATATCACTTTCATGGATGAATGTATACAAAATAAAGTAAGTATACGTTACTAACTTTCATAAATAGGTTACACAACAAGTGATTGTTGAATATGATATTTATTTCACTCGAGTTGATTATTTTTTCAAGTTCAACTGTCTCATATGGTATGATAAGGAATTTAAGATTCCTTGACTACGAGTTTTTGAAAGTATTTATAAAAAAATAATTCTGAACCTACCTTGAAATCTAGAATAATAATGTATTGACTGCAAGCCTTTTTTATGGTGTCAAAATAATTGTCGTAAAGTTGTGACATCAGCATTTGAGGAACATGATCCTACAGCCAATCACAACACAACGCTCGTAACCATGTGCTCATAACAAAATTAATTTACAGATGCCAATGACTCACTCTGTTCATCTGAGCTTTGGACGCAGGTGCATTTCTTCAGGTTATCCAAAGCAAAGCACCACTACCGTCACTGAACAAGGACAATCTATGTCGCCAAAAGAAAACAATGTGTTAAGTCACAAAGAGTTTTTGCTCTCATATTCAAGTCAAATGCATTTCTGCGGTAATGGTTAATGTATTCAATTGTAACAAACTTCCAAGTGTTTGCTTATGGCATGTCTGCATTGAGTTATATTCTTATATGCTTGTATTTTGTGTTTGTCTAGGTATCGGTTAATAGTCTAGACAAGGCTGGGTCTACTCCTCTACATTGGGCAGCTCATGGAGGCCACATGGAATGTCTGGACAGACTTCTCGCAAACGACAAGTGTGAAGTGAATGTGAAGGTAATTTGTCTGCCAAATCAGGTAGATAATGATATCGGTAAGGTGTTTAGGTCACCTGTTATGATTAATTACTGTTTTTTGTTGTGCAGCGTGAGTTAACTGTTAGGTCACATGAGACAAAGTCTCAAGTGACCTATTCTAATCCTCTTTTGGCTGTCGTTGTGCGTCGCTGTCCGTAAACAATTTACATTTTGAATTTGAATGAAATTAAGTAGGAACTTTTCCTGGCCAAAGATGCACCAAAATTGTGAATGATATGGTCCTAATAACCTCCAAGGGACCTGAGAGAGGGGCCAAAATGGTTCAAATTAGTTAAGTCTTCTTTTCCAGACCCTGATATGCTGGAATCAAATACTCTTCATAAATAAAAGGTCTTAAGGTGCTTTAGTGCTTTATCAAAATTGTGAATTTCATTTTAATTTAGGTTTCCGACCCTCTTTAATGGAGTTACGTCCCTTTATGTGAAATAAAATTTTTGAGATCTTCATCACCCTTATTATGAAATTCAAGATGAAGAACTTTTCAAGAAAATTCCCTTTTCTGTAAGTTGACCATCAAGGTCAGTAAAGGATTATAAAGTAACAGCATCTGCAGGGGGTATTAGTTATCCTACAGATGACAGTTCTAGTTATTTAAATTATTTAGATTTGTAAATTTCAATATCCTCAATCATTCATCCCTCCCATTAGAGCAAGTTAACTGTAATTTGTAGGGCATTTTAAAATAAATAGTGTATTTCATATATTTTAGTGCGTAATTTTATCATTCACCCCAGAAAATTCATAATTAACTGTAGTCCAACCCTTGAATTGGAGGAGTTCAAATGAGTTGAGGGTTGTGAAAATGTTAATATACCATTCCCTTTAATGATATATGCCTGTTTTTGGGGTACTGAAATGTGTCTGAGACCAGTGCTAACAGAAGGAAAGTGAAAGTGCTCTTTATTATATCGACCAGTCTTTGTCAGAGTAAAGATATTTTGATAACTCTATCCCTATTCATCATTTAAATCGTTCAATGTGGTGAATTTGTTCCAGAACAAACTTGGGGATACAGCTTTACACTCAGCTGCCTGGAAAGGACATGCAGACGCAGTCAAACGCTTATTAGAGAAAGGTAAATCTCAACATCTTAATTGTTAATTAGGGATCCGGGTAAATCTCACTGTCAAAACATTTCATAAAGGTAAATCTAAAGATCAAACTATTACTACAGAAACTAGGTTAATCTCAGGTCATACTGTTACTTCAGAAACTAGGTAAATCTAAAGTCAAACTGCTACTATAGAAACTAGGCAAAACTCAAGGTCAAACTGTTACTATACAGAAAGTAGATAAATGTCAAGGTCAAACTGCTACTACAGAAACTGGGAAATGTCATTGTCAGATTGTAACTACAGAAACTAGGTAAATTTCAAGGTCAAACTGTTACTACAGAAACTAGGTAAATATTAAGCTCAAACTGTTACCACAGAAACTATGTAAATCTCAAGGTCAGATTAATACTACAGAAACTGGGTAAATGTCAAGGTCAAAACATTTCATAAAAGTAAATCTCAAAGTCAAACTATTACTGCCGACACTAGGTTAATCTCAAGGTCAAACTGTTACCACAGGTACTGGGTAAATGTCAAGGCCAGATTGTAACTACAGAAACTAGGTAAATCTCAAGGTAAAACTGTTACTGCCGACACTAGGTTAATCTCAAGGTCAAACTGTTACCACAGGTACTGGGTAAATGTCAAGGCCAGTTTGTAACTACAGAAACTAGGTAAATCTCAAGGTCAAACTGTTACTGCCGACACTAGGTTAATCTCAAGGTCAATCTGTTACCACAGGTACTGGGTAAATGCCAAGGCCAGTTTGTAACTACAGAAACTAGGTAAATCTCAATGTTAAACTGTTAATTCAGAAACTAGGTAAATCTCAAGGTCAATTTGTTACTACAGAACTGGGTAATTGTCAAAGTCAAATTGTTACTACAGAAAGTAGGTAAATGTCAACAATGTCAAACTGTTATTACAGAATGTTGGTAAATGTCAAGGTCATATTGGAAAAGTCATAATATATCTAAAACCAAACCAATAGTCTTTTCACTACACAGTTTATTAGTAAAAGTAAATGTTGTTCAGTTTAATTTAGGATGTCCATTTAAATGTTATGAAAAACTTAAAATGTTTTGTTTATATGTTGTTTTACCAACATTGTAGGTGCTCGAACTGATATAAGAAATAATGACGGTAAACTGCCATACGATCTGTCTAAAGATGCTGCATGTTCAGCCGCAATCCGACAAGCAGGTAACTATTTACAATGATAGAAAATGGAAAATCTTAACCTGCTGTTTTATTAGCCTACCATCATCAGATGGTAGGCTATTCAAATCGCCTGGCATCTGTGGACCGCCTTAAACAATTCTTGTTACTGCTATTTCTTGAGAAGAACTGAATGGATCATTCTGAAATTTCAAATGTAGGTCTCCCTTGGTGCGTAGTTGGGCATATACAATTTTCGGACAGATCCAATAAACAATATGGCAGACGGACGGCCATCTTGGATTTGTTTGAAATAGTTTGTTACCGCTATTTCTTGAGAAGTACTTGATGGATCATTTTGAAATTTCAAATGTAGGTCCCCCTTGGTGCCTAGTTGGGCATATACAATTTTCGGACAGATCCAATAAACAATATGGCTTACAGACGGCCATCTTGGATTGGTTAGAATTAGTTTGTTAATAGATTGTTACCACTATTTCTTGATAAGTACTGGATGGATCATTCTGAAATTTCATATGTAGGTTCTCCTTTGGTGCCTAGTTGTGCATATTCCAGTTTTGGACAGATCCGATAAACAATATGGTCAACAGACGGCTGTAACATAGTTGGATTTCAGGGGATCTTGGCCAAGCAGTAATAAAGGCAACCTCAGATTTCAGCAGACGTGTATTTATTCAGGATCCTAGGCTATAGCCTCATTGATTAAAAATATCCCTACAACAACAATTAACAAAATGTTAGACCTAATTGAACACGCCTATTCGTTAACACAATTTACACATACATATCAAACAGGTGCGCCGAATTTAAAATACATGGACATAGAGTTTATCGTTTAAAGTATCATTCGTCTGTTCAAATTACAACATTTGAACATTAATTAATTGAAACATTTAAATAGATATAGAGACGTATACAAATATATCTCCTAAGTATAAATTACCATTTTACATTATCTTATTTCAATTAGTACCGAAAAATAAAACCTTAGCTATAACTATAACTCTTAATTATCTACTTACTTGGCATGTGGTGCCCAGGACGTATAAATTATAGTTCTTTCTTCCAATTCAAATCATTCTGTAGTTATGACGTTATATTTATATTATATGGATCTAGAGGTAAGGACGTCTTCCCTCTTCCCTGGTCAAAACCAATATATCTAACCTGGCGGTAAAACAGATAAAGGAAAGAAAAGAAAATGCATCGCGCATGGCAAGAACTGTCCGTCAGTGGTCAAACAAGAGTATTTTTACATACGTCACACATACTCACTCTTCGGACATTCCAGAACTGCACATACACCTAGAGTTACATAAGTACAGTACTGGGATACTCCCAACACAGACGTAACACAACGAGTAACGAGTACACGGCAACACCAGTTACACCAACCACAGCGTGGGATATTCCCAACGTAGACATGACACAAAGAGTACATGTAATAAGGCAAATACAATCCTATAAACGTATAAAACTAAAAGTATCACATTATTTGTCCCCATTGGTGCCTTGTTGCGCAAATACAATTTCCAGACAGATCTGATAAACACTATGGCCGACAGATTCCCTAGTAAGTTCCCTAGCTGTGCATGGTCTAGTTTGTTTTTGGACTGGTCCGGGATGGGGGGGGTTTGGATATGGCAGCCAGACAACCATCTTGTATGTTGGCTATGCAAGTATGTTATGGTTATTTTTTTTTTTAAATTCAAGATGGATTTGGAATTTAGAACTGATCAGAAAAATAAAATTCCTGACAGGAGACCTTTCAACTATTATTATTTTTTTAGGAAAAAGATTAATAAAACTAAGATTAAATGCATAAATGAAAGTAAAAATAAACAGGGAAAAGATCCGTCTTTTTAACTACGAGTACTGTTAATCCAAATACAAAAGTTTTCTGCTGTTCAAGTGAAACCAGAGAAAGAAGATTTCAATAAGTTTTTGAAAACCATGGCATCCTATATGTGTACTGAAAAATATCATGATCCGGTGCCATTGTATCATATAAAAACATCCCTCTTGAAAATATGACGAAGAAACAAAAAACATTAGTTTAAGAAAGGCTATTAAGAGTCTTTGTAAAATAAAGTTTACATTGTAGCCCTGTAAAACCGCACTTTTCTATGATATCTCTGTAAAAAAATCCCTTTTCTGTTATATGTTTCAGCCATGCCTCGTTCGATATCAGTGGAATATGGAGAGGAAGGAGACTCGGATTGAGTAACTGGAGTTTGTCACATAGACTTTGACTATAAATCTCCACCAATGGGGCCAACACAAACTAGATTTTACTTAAATTGGTACCAGTGAAAGCCAAGATAATGGCTAACACCTGGATGGAATTGTCTAGCACATACTGATATAATGATGTTCTCTCCCAAGTGAGGGGAAAACCCATTGGAAATGTTGTGACTGTTTACCATAGCAATTAAACATCATATAAATAGGAGACAACAATTCATATTATAATATTTTTATGTATGATATTTTATACTGTGATAGATATATTAAAGAGTTATAAAAGGCCTGTATATGCAAACCGTACTGAAGTTCAGTACTACAAACCACAGTTCATCTTACGGTACCTTACTGACATATCAACCTTCCTTCTGCCACCTACATGTAGCTAGCTTGAATTATAAAAAGGCATCCTAATTTTGATTATAGGCAATTTTCTGACAAACTTGAGAAAAACTTTTGAAAAATTCTTTTCGTTGTGCACTACTGTTTATTATTTCTTGTAAGTACAAAGTGCACCCTTCAGGTTTTGTGATTGAACATAAATATAAGAATTTTGCTGGTAAATTTTTGTCTCATAGTTGAAATATTTGTTTCTATTTTGAAGTCTGGAGTTAGGCCTTTCAGCGATCAGATTCCGTCTATGTGATACTTGGTAATGGAAAACAGTAAGGGTTATAATGCTTTTTGTCCTCCTTCATACTTGGAGAAGAATATCATGGTGTGTTAGAGATGTCAATATAGCTTTTATAAATGAGTCTGCAGTCTCTATGTTAATCCATAGTATAAATTGACCTTAATTTAGCTTTTCTTTTTTATTTAGGTTCAGAATGATTTGGGTAAAGGGATGAATCTCCAGCCTTAGAACTCATTTTATATTGTTGTTGTTTGGTTAGGGGCCACGTTGGCCGAGTGGTTAAGGTGTCCCGACATTCTACCACTAGCCCTCTACCTCTGGGTTGCGAGTTTGCATCCCATGTGGAGCAGTTGCCAGGTACTGGGTTTTTCTCCGGGTACTCCGGCTTTCCTCCACATCCAAAACCTGGCGCATCCTTAAATGACTCTAGCTGTTAATAAGATGTAAAACAAATGACCCTGGCTGTTAATAGGATGTATTACAAAATAAACCAAACCAAACCAAGTTGCTGTTTGGGTTAATTACATATATTTTTTACAATTAACAATTATAATATCCTCACAAAGGTAGATTTCCTTCCAGTGAGAGAAATGTAGATCTTTTTCTTTTCTGTGTTTCATCAGATAGTATAAGCTATGTAGTTATAATAAGATGTTTTTCTTAAACCATGCATAAGATCTGAATCTGAGTCAAAGTAACATGTGATCCACTACAAACACCTTCTCCTCAAACTCTGCATCCTGTATCCATGAACAATTCATATTGTACTTCTTCTGCTGCCAAAAATCAAGGTGCAGGACAAATGGATTAAAATATCAGCAATTATGTTTTTGTGACCTCCATTATTTCTAGATCAGTCATGTCGTCACAAGGGATGGCTTGGTCGTGTTTTTTATTAAGACGTAAAAAAGATTTTGCAATATTTTGTTTTGAATGGGAAATTAGATTAACTTGATTGGAATAATTATCACAGAATGCCATTGCCACAGGTTGCCATTGATAACATGAAAATGGAAACTGAACTTCTTCCTAGTACTTGGAGTAGACTCCAAATAGAGGGAATTTATTAATTTGAAAATTTTTTCATAAACCTGTCTCTAATCAACAGATATCTTAAATTACCCAAACTATGATGTCTTGCCTTCTTTACATACCAGTAGTCATCTAAAATCAAACCCAGGTGACTGTTACGGTCCATAGATTACTTGTCATACATGTACCATGTGATATTGACAAACCCAGGTGACTGTTATGGTCCATAGGTCACTTGTCATACCCGGTACATGTACCATGTGATATTGACAAACCCAGGTGACTGTTACGGTCCATAAGGTCACTTGTCATACCCGGTACATGTACCATGTGATATTGACAAACCCAGGTGACTGTTATGGTCCATAGGTCACTTGTCATACCCGGTACATGTACCATGTGATATTGACAAACCCAGGTGACTGTTATGGTCCATAGGTCACTTGTCATACCCGGTACATGTACCATGTGATATTGACAAACCCAGGTGACTGTTACGGTCCATAAGGTCACTTGTCATACCCGGTACATGTACCATGTGATATTGACAAACCCAGGTGACTGTTATGGTTCATAGCTTACTTGTCATACATGTACCATGTGTAATTGACAAACCCAGGTGACTATTACAGTCCATAGCTTACTTGTCATACATGTACCATGTGCTATTGACAAACACAGGTGACTGTTACGGTCCATAGCTTACTTGTCATACCCGGTACATGTACCATGTGATATTGACAAACACAGGTGACTATTACAGTCCATAGATCACTTGTCATAAATGTACCATGTGATATTGATAAACACAGATCTTATTCTTTTGAGAATGTAAGATATACAGTAAAACATGTTTATAACAAATCTCTGGGAACCAAGGAAATAAGTTATTTAATTATAAGCATAGTTTGTTATACGTATATAACTTAGGGATGATAGAGCATTTAACAGGGAATGAAAAGCACTACGTTATAAAACTATGAATTCATTGCAAGTGTGTTCGCTATAAACATGTTTGACTGTACTGTTTCATTATAAGCTACTTATTGTTATAACAATGAATATCATATAAATTTGATTTTAAATTGTATGAATATTTTCAAAGATATATATACAACAACATAGGATTATTTTTAGATCTTTCTAGATTTCATTTTGGATCATTTATCTAATCTTCCATTTGAAAACTTTTCCCATGTATGAAGATATAAACTATGAAAGTCTACCATGCAAAGTTGCCTGATCTGTCAAATCGTTTGTGCTACGAACTGTCCCTACTATTTTGTTATGAAGTTATGAATATATAAACATTACCACTACATATCAGAGAGTGCCTTTATTTTATATAGAAAGATCATACAGGTTTATTGACTGGTTACTGTTACTGTAAAATTATGTTTATCTTTATATTTGAAGAAATTAAAATTTTAGTATAGTTACACACTTTCATATGTAATATTACATTTTATTAAGGAATTTATAAATTTTAATGAAGTTTTTCTTTGACACCAGTTACGGATAAATGGGACATGCTGCTGTTCCATTTAAAGGAAAACTTTTAAAATGTTAAAAATCAATATATATACTTCCTTTTTGATAGGTACATTCATTAGATGTCTTAGAATGCTGTTACAGCAAAATAATGTTAAAACTGTTGGACTTGAAACTAAATCGTTTGTGGTTACTTTTGAATTTTTTGTTTTTGTTTTTTCACTCCACGTGCCTAACTATTGTTTTATGTGTAAAATGCTTTCATCTGGTATTTAGATTTTATATCTTAGAAAGTGTCTGCACCTCTAGTGTGACAGTTTTGTGTTGGCTGTTGCCGGTGAGCTTCGCACTCAATGATTGAACTGGTGTCAACATTATTATAATGTAGCAGCAAAGCTACTACAGTGTGATTTGTCTAGACGGATGTCATAAGGATGCTGGGACCGAATTCGAACTGTAAGGCTGGAATAGACAGGGATTCAGATTAGACAAGTTATACTGCACTATATTACTAATTACAGTATTTGTATTCTTAAATTGAATATTCACCATGTTTGAATATAAATTTTCTGACAGATCATGTCATAAACCTTATGAAACACATTTTAAAGTTGTTAGTTGCTGGTCAATTCTAAAACAGGCTGCAAAACCAGAATAAGGTGGGCTTAAATCACTATATAGCGATGCAGCTTATTTAAAGTACTGTTAATTAGTGACACAGATCAAATTGATGACTGTTGAAATTTGTGACTACCAGTGATAGTTGTTTTAGTTTTACTGTCCACTTTGTCCACTTTTAAATTAAACATTTTCAGATAAATATACTGGCAGACTTGCAAATCCTTTCAAGGATTTATCTAGGCTTGCCTGAAACCAGCATCAGATTACAAGGTCTTATTAAATAAATTAACAACTAGTATTTTTTAATTTGAGAGTAGTTCTATATAGTGACAGGTAAATTATATCAGCACTAGCTGTAAAGTCGCATAGGTAAATTACATGCTATCCAAGTCATACTTGCCAACTTTTTGAAATTTCCATGGGGGAGATTACGCATGCCCAGAATTGAAAACAAATAATATGTATACAAGTACATTCAGAGGAAAAATAACACTTTTAAATGGCTTCTTTTGAGCTCTTCTTTCAGATGAAATCATCAGATCTTTAAAAATAGGAACAGTTAAGCGAATTCCCATGTTGCAACATTTTAGGGTCCAAAATCGAGAGTCTCCCTCCTAAATAGGAAAGGTTGGCAAGTATGCTAAGTCCGTGATAACGGTAACGCTTTGTAGTGACATGTTAAGTCAAGCAGCACTATAAAGTGACATGTTGTATCAACACTTCAGATTTCTCAAGATATTTTATAATTCATATTTAAAATAATTTTCCTTGCTTGTTTATTTGTATTAAATTCCTGATAAAGTTAATATATTACTTATTAGTCTTGTGAAATATTTAATTTGCTGAATGATGAATTAAAATTTTTTATGAATTTATGACCTGTTTTTAGTTGGTTTGTCACTATTTCTTCGATAAAAAATTCACCATTCTTAAATTATGTACGTGGACAAGAATTGACAATACATTTGGCAGTGAACTGTCTGTTCCGTTTCCACCTGCCTTCAGCCATTCACATTGAAATATCTTGACCGATTACTGAAAATTATGTGAAAAAGCAAGCTTGCAGTTAGTGTAGCATGTAACACTCGTCCCCTGCCGTCAATTAAATGTTCTAAGCAAAAAAGACCTGGATAGCAATGATCAGATGTGTCATTTTAACCATCATAACTGAATCGTTTTATAAGGCTGAGGGTGAAATAAAAATAAGGTGACCTAAAACTCAATCCCACCCTATATTACCCGATTAATTATTAAATTTTATGAAGTTTCAACCAAATCAATTAATTCTTTCTGAAGTTATCATCTGGAAACTAAAATATGACGAAAAATAAGTGACCTTTAGAGTTGACCTTTCAACCCTAAACTCAATCCCACTCTGTATTGCCTCATAAGCAATCAATGTATGAAGTTTCAACCAAATCCATTAATCCTTGATCGTCTGGAAACCAACATCCGTACAGACAGACAGAGGCAAACAGGGGACTAGAAAATATATTCTTTGATTCTTAGAGGAGAGGTCGGGCAGTATCAGTAATCCTGAGTGTAACTTGGAGGAATATGTGAAGCAACAAATAACGTCTGACAATCACTAGCTAAGTCCTACCTGGATATCGGTGAGACTTCTATTTGAGAAAATACTCCTTGACAGCTGCTATTACCATAGCACTACATTTCACAACATTTGAAAACAACATCTCCCTGTGATATTAAATATCTCAAAGTTTAATAACCTAAAAATCCCATTGTAGGATATTGATGACATTTAAACATAATTGAACACATACCATTTAGATTTTTTAGGACATATAGATTCACTGATAATGCTATAACATGTAAAAGTTTCCTTCAGAAATTATGAAGAAAACTAGAAATGTATGTGAGACATAAATGCCCCCTTCCCCCATATGAAATAAGTTCTTCATGCTCATTACATATATACATGTATGCGAAGTTTCAATGACAATGGGATCAGTAGTTATTTAAATAAGCTGGTTACATTACCATGGGACGCGACGGACATGGGCAACACTATTTGCCCCCATCATGACGGGGGCATACAAAAATAAGAATACCAAATGCAGTACATTTTGTCATATTTTATTTATAAATTTCTGATAAAATTTGTTTTATCGCAAGCTTTCTTTACAGGACATCAATGGTACATATCATAGTAAATAATGATATACAAGTGAAATAATCAAAGTTTGGTGGCATGACCTGACTTAGATATGGTTTACATAATAAAACAATGACACTGACGCCTAGCACATATCAGGGGAGACAACTACCCTCACAGCCTTCTCCGTCAGAAATGTTTATGTGGTTGAAACAGTTCAAACAGCTATCAAAAACTAATTTTGATTGGAATTCGTTTATTCTGAAGATCAGATACTTTCTTAAAAAGTGGATTCCTTATAAATTAGAGTAGGTCAATTTTTTTTTTTTTTCATTTACCACATGGACTAAGATCGATAAGTAAAAGTCATATACTTAGCAGTCTTATAACGAATAAATCTTAATAATTTTTAGTCCAATTTTTAACATGGAAATGGTGATAATTGAGAAATTGAATAATCAAGAATAAACTGCTTAATTAGATATTTAGTGTTGAAGTTTGAACCTATCCAACACACTTGAACATTCACCAACATATTTCTGACACCAACAAAATATAATGGAATATATTAAATAACAGAAAGGGCAAACAACATGGAAGTACAACTATATAAAATAACAAATTGATAGTGAATGCATGGCAAATATACTGTCATTTCACCATCTTTATTAACAAGCCAAGAATATTGGCAAACTTGATTTGTGTAGCAGAACTGGACTAATTAGTTTTACACTGGCCAGGCAGCTCAGTTGCCTACTAAAGTCAGGAAGGTCCTGGATTTGAACCCATTCTGACCGTGCATTTTTGTTTCAATATAATGGTACCAGGAATCACACCGAGGACTTTCCTAACTCTGAATCAATGTCTGACCCATTGAACTTCCTGGTCTCTGGTCATCTGTCCACTTCTGCTACATTGACTGGTATAGACTGTATATATAGTTTATATACAATCTATATCAATTATTGTACTAAACAATTGTTTATAAATTATAAACATCACTAACAACACCAAAATGTTCATCTCATTCTCCAGAAAATCCCACACGGCTGGACATAATAATTCGTAAAAATTTGAGTTCAGTAAAGTTTAGAAAGCTATACAGTGTTATGTGGGTGCAGTGTTAGTTAACAAGGTGTGTTGCTAAGGTAACAAGGTTCAATTAGTTTGAGGACTAGGTTACCATGGAGATATCCAAGGTTACGAAAACTGTTTTCAAGAATTACTGCTGATAATCAATGTACATAAACTTAAATTCCATAAAGTTTCATGCAGGTTAACCTATACAAGTAAATAATTTCACCAAAGGTATTGTCTTAAACCTTCTTAGAAATCCAGAGGTCAACACCAGTAGGCAGGTAAGTTTTTGTTCTGATACACATACAGCGCTATACTAACAGATTAGCAAAGCCAATTAACTGCTATCAGTCAAAAGTGCATACTGTCCTCAGGCAACAAAATAATGGGTAGATATCTTACTATTAATGGTGCTAAAATCCTTACACTTACAGTTATGTGATATGTTGGGAGTATACAGTAATTTTTATTACTTTCACAAATATAGAATCATAAATGAGTTTCAATTTTATTTGAATTTGATGCAGCAATTCAAGATGTTTTCATGGACACTCCAAAGATGATGTTTATACCAATGGCATCGATTAAATCAATACTACAAATATATTTGCTCAAGTGGCATTATACAATCTCATTGTTTATATGCTTTTTGAAAGAAGTAAAAAGAATTTTCTCTGACAATAAGATGCCAGCTAGGGCAGCCATCTTGGATATTTCGATTGGCACAAAAAGTAACTTCTTATCATAGGGAACTTTTGTACCATGTAAGATTAAAAAGAATTTTTGCAGCTGTTCTTGACAACCAATCAAAAGCAAGTGCAACCATCAATGTTAATAGGAAGTGGAAATTGTACAATTATTGTAAATAGTTGATCTACGTACAGGTAGATACAACAATAGCTCACATGATCAGTCATGTGACTAAATGTGAATAATAAATAATTTCCATGCATGGAAAATAATATTTCTTGTATGTACATGTAATCTAAGAAAACTCAAGAAACTAGGTGGAATGATGACGTAAACGCTCAATGAAACAAAACAATGCAGCGTTGCCCTAGGATGTGGCGCGACTACAGTCGGCGCTGAGTTGTGGTGAGGCGACCCTATAATAGTGTGTCGAAGGAGACCATCCTCGTAACAATATACTATATATGTAGGCATATAAATCAACAAATCAAAACCAACTTAAAACATATATATATAAATACAATGAGTATATAATATACATCTGAAGTAAACCTGTTAACAATATAATATAAATGATATGACTATGTATCAGCAGGTATATCCAGTAGTTTGTACAGTCAACATTTGTACAAATTGTGCTCATTACAAACAGTATCAGAGAACGTACTATTGTTCTGTAAATAGTATCATGTAAATAGGCATATGGTGGGTAGTATAGGCCTAGAGGGAGAGGTGGGGGAGAAGGATGAAGAACTGGGAAGGAGGATGGAAAAGACGAGTGGTGGGAAGAAGGATTGAGAATCGTGAAGGAGGATGGAGAAGAGGACAGGTGGGAAGAAGGATCAAGGATTGGGAAGGAGGATGAAGTAGAGATGTTGGAAGGAGGATGGAGAAGAGGAGAGGTGGGAAGAAGGATGGAGGATTGGGAAGGAGGATGAAGTAGAGATATTGGAAGGAGGATGGAGTAGAGAGGTGGGAAGGAGGATGGAGATTTGGGAAGGAGGTTACAGGCATGTAGAGATGGGAAGGAGGATGGTGGAGTGGAGAAGTAGAATGATGTGAAGGAAAATGGTTGTGTGGAGAGGTTGGAAGGGGGATAGAGTTGGAAAAGTGGGAAGGAGAATGGAGGTGTGGAGAGGTCATACAGAACACAGGAGGTGAGGTGAGGTGAAGTACAAATATTGACAAAATATCATATGGTGCTGCAGCTTTTTCACTGAAACAGTTAGGTTGAGGGAAGAAATAATGAAACTTGAATTGATCATCAATATCAAAGTTGAAAAAAAAAAAAACTACAATTGTAAAACATAAGTTTTATAAGTACTAGTATCATTGTGGACATTATCAGGAAGTTAATTAGAATGAAGACTAAAATTAGCATAGTATTAATGAAAATACTATACATGTATCTGTGTAGTTTCAGAAATTCCGGTGAAAAATGTTAAAATATCATTTACGATTTGGCTGAAAATTATAAAGGACTTGGGGCGTTAAGGAATATATCCAGCGTTGTCTTTGATTTAGAATTAGTTGTTATATTCTAACCTTGGAATAAATGAAATAGACAGATAGGAAATATGTAAATATTGGACAATGGGTTTAGGAGACATGGCATTATAAAAGGTATGTGAACCCTTATTTTAACAATAAAATGCTTAAACATTGTCATGGCAATGTTTGTTCGTGCAAAAAAAAAAACACAATTAATTTGATATTTGCAATAGAAATTGATAAATTAATTAAAGCAGATTTTTGTTTACTTTTGTTTGACGAGGCAAGAAAAGACCCAAAATGCCCCAAGTCCTTTATAAAAGGAACATAACTTTCACTAAAACATCTGTTTAAAACATACAGTTACATAACTCCAGAGTGTGAATGTTGATCATATCTGCTAGACTTTCACGAAATTGAGATGAAAACTGTAGGAGGCAGCTGTCTGAACAAAATCCAATTGCAAAAGGGGCATAACTCCCATAAAAAATAGCTTCCCAAAAACAGTTCGATCAGGAGCCCCTGAAAATTTCAGCTAACAATGTATCCCTCTTTGATTCACTTTAACAGTTATTTTCCTGTAGCGTCCGACCAGACGTCCTAGACATGGAGAACGTGAACATGAGTGTATGGTCAATCAGAGTACTAGTATTAAACGACGGACATAAAAAACTCAATTACATTATCAAAACTTTCCATTTTCATGAATTTAATTTGCAAAATATACGATCGAGACTCCATATTTCTCAATCTATTGCAAAACCCCTGTATCATCAATTAGCAACCCTTACAGCCAACATCAACTCGGATCACAGTATCTTCCTACTGAATCTCTGAAGTTATATCACGTGTGCGTTCACTCTCAACCAGGATTGAGAAGGAAATACAGGTATATCATCTCTCTGTAATCAATGACTGGTCAAAGAGTTTTCACCAAACTCATTCGTGACACAGTGGTTACCGTATGTTTAACTTGAGTTATCATCATCTGAATATGGGAGATTTTTTATCAACGGCTTGCCAAGTGCTCTTATCGGATGCCAACTTATCAGAGAAACTATGGTCAACTATTGTAACAAATTACATGATCAAAAGCTTTAAAGCATCCATGAAAGAAAATTCAATGTGACTTCTACAAATTTTTTAAAATGGCATATTTTAACATCAGTTACAGGTGAGTAAAACAGGATTGCAATGTTATAATAAAGTAAATAGTTTACATGTATATAACCATTTTTTCTGCAGTTAGTACACAATTTCCTGCACTACATCCTTTCTGAGATATGGTTCTCCAGAACAAAAATCACCCGATTTGGCGGTCACATGGGAAAAGAAAAGGACATTTGACAAACTTTGGAAGAATCAACAAAAAATGACAGAAATTTTGCATTCTTTAAAAAATAGATTTCTACAAACCAGTACATAGAAATGACGTGTGGAAACTTGTATCAGTTTTTTTGTACATTGTTTTGTGATACTTTTATGCATTTGTTGTGCACCATAAGTACACGACATGTGACACACGTATCTAAAACCTGGTCTAATCTGGAGAGAAAAATATCTCAGAAGTGACGTATTGGGTTAGTTGCTGTAAGTCCATGTAAGACATTATAAATATCACACGACCTCAGAGACGATAACCATAGCAGGATCGGAACAAGGATCAGCTAGAAGTGTGGTCCTATTTCATTCATATAACTACATAAACACAACCTTCAACCATTTATAAATTATTATACAGAATGGAAACAAATTGGGAATTTTCTTAAAGTGAAATTAAATGATGATTTAATTAAAACATTGTTTTTACCTTTAACTCAAATTGATAATATCATTGAATTGTTCTGTATAATTTCAATGCATGTTACAAGAATTTAGGTGGTGGTGTTTTTAAATTGCAATGCAATGGGCACTTTTTACAGCTGTGCGAGGTATGGAATTATATATACACAATTTAGAGACTATTTACATTCAAAATTATTTGCCCGCTTTCTCTTACATGTCTGGGTACCAGAACATGAATTCATACGACTGATTTTATATACAAATTATTCGGCTGTGATTTTTCAACAATGCAATAAATATATATCACAAGGATATATTAACAGATGGACTTTGTACATAGTTTATATAATACAGTATAGCCTGTTCTCTAAATTCAGTTTCCCAGTTCTTGGAGTGAAGTAAACCGCCAACAAATCATCCCAATTCTCACCTATCTTATTCAGCTAACCTATTCATTCTAGGAAATGAAACTTCTTATTCAGCTAACCTATTCATTCCAGGAAATGAAACTAAACTGCTAAAATAAAATTTAAACCAAATTTTAATTAAATCTTGCATATCCCATTGATTCTGGCATTTTACGTAAACATGTAGTTTGTCCGTCTAAGAAGTTGCACCGACGCAAAGCGGATCAGTGAACTATTTAGCAGGCTAGAGTCTCGTTCGTTATCGGGATTAACCAGACAAATCGCTCCACCAACTAAGAACGGACATGCACCACCACCCACTGAATCAAGGAAGAGCTCTCAAGACATATTGTTCAGATTTGTGCACTTTTAAAAAAGATTCGTCCATTTGGAATTATTAAAGTTTTACTAAACACACCAAGTACTGTTGAACCTTTTTACCTCTGAGCTGACTATTAAACTGAATGACCCTGTTAAATTCAAATTATTTTGGTGATCCCTGCCAACCTTACACTAAATAATCGAACTCACTTAAGTTAAATATTCTCTGATTATTCAAAGTTTTCCTATGCCCCGGCAACTTCAAAATAACAAGGTTTCATTGTATGCACATGTATTAAATATGTCGTGTTTCAAGACCAACTTTGTCAGTCTGTGTGCTGGGACACGTTTAAATACATATATGTAGAAAGTAACACTTTGACATCATACCTGTGTTCTCAATTAGGTGGAGACCTGTAGGAGGTCTGCTTGGATGAAGATATAAATAGAAGGAGATGGAATTTGTAAAACTAGGTTGGTTTTTCCTTCACGATTTCAAAAACTAAGAAACCGAACAGTATACAATGGATATGTCATACTCACAATGTTATAATCCTATTTCACATTTCTGTATATTTGTGTAATTAAGACAATTCAAATATACTATATATGCTACAGTAATCAAAGGACATTGTCAGATGATCTATGTACATTTGTCAGGACACTGATCGGTAGCCAAGCTTAGACAGAACCATTCCGTAAATGATTAGAGTGAGAATTTAATATACATGTAAAAGAACATGCCAACTAAAACGAGTGAGAGAGCACAAAGATAATATTCAATCCATGGTGCTTTACTCTTTTGTCGACAGAAACTATCACTTCATTATTATTATACTTAAAAAGTGCTGTAAAATATCAAACAGGTAATTTTCATGTAAGAAATGTCACTACAATGTACTATAGTAAATGGGTATACATGTATCATATACTAGGTAATTAGTTTTGGCCAGTCAAACTTTGGCCCTTCTCCCATAAACAAAAATGTCGCCTTGGATAAAAGTCACCTATCATATTTTATTCGAATTTATAATACCGGTATGTGTACTACATTGTATTACAATGTATATTACATCATATTACAATGTATACTATTATGTATCATAATGTATACTACCAGTATATTGTATTACAATGTATACTATTATGTATCATAATACATACTACCAGTATATTGTATTACAATGTATACTATTATGTACTGTATTATAATGTATACTACCAGTATATTGTATTACAATGTATACTTTATTGTATTACAATGTATACTATATTGTATTACAATGTATACTTTATTGGATTGAAATGTATACTACATTGTAATACAATTTATACTATGTTGTATAACAATGCATTTGATGATGTGTTACAATGTATAATTTGTTGTTAAAAATGTTCAATTTTACAATAAAGCCTCCCTTGTTATATTACTGAGGCTGAAAAAGGCAAAAAATATCTGTTACATATATGTTCAGCCTACACTGTTTGTTTTGAGTGACATGTACGAGGTCTGTGATATTAATTGGTAACCATACTGATGTTGGTCAATCCTTGGAAGCAGGATCAATCACAATTATACTGAAAGTTCACATATTATACTTTCAGGAAGAAATTTCATAATTTTCACAAATTTATCATTCAAGAAGTGTTCAAACAAGAGTGCAAAAATTCAAATTTCTTTTAAAAACTACCGTAATTTCTCGCGTATAGTGCGCACTTTTTTAGGGAAAATCGAAAGTGTCAAGAAGGGGGTGCGCACTATACGCAAGAACAAATAAGCAAAAACCTTGACTTGGTCGCGATCATGTATCGTTAATTTTTCGGAGATTTTCAGAATGACCTGACGTATCCTCGCGGTAGTTAACAGTTGATATTTTGTTAAATAATTCCTGATTTGCATTATCTTTTTTCAACCACGAAAAGTTGCAATTATAAGAGCCATAAAATACGATAGGATCTGATAAATAAACTTGAGGAAAGTAGCCTGAACTTTCAGGTCGAGAGTGTATCGACGCTACATCATCACAAGGCATATGGTGAAATATACCGAAGAATTAGATCGTTGTTAGCACTCTGATGTTAAAAATGCTGTTCTTGTGTAAAATCATACTGGACAATTCAATCCTGACGGTAGAAATGTGTCAAGAACGACTTGGAAGTTCGCCAGTTTGTGTATTTCAAAGAGTGAAGGTCGCGTAATATTAATACCCGGCAGTAACAAACAGAGTCGCAAACAAGCGAGTTGAACTGGTAACAATAACAGTTAAAGTTTGGAAAATAAACATTTAGGGACTCAAAACAGTCCAATACATATCCATATTTTCTTTTCAAAGGAAAAAAAGCTGAAATCACAAAGGATTTGTGTTTTTATGTCAAACAAATTTGGCTGTATGCGGTCCTCGTCGGACCCGATTGAGTGACTGCTTTTAGTACACCCGTCAACCCAGTACACTGCCGACTCTAGATCTATCGATGTCTAGACGCACAGAGACTCCCAAATTGTTTATTTTATAGAAAACCTGGAAGATTAAGTCTTATGTAAGATTTAATTGAATAATTTATGAATGATATTGCTGTGAAAACATCGTTTATTTCAATTATCTGTATTGGGCCTGTGCCTTCGCTGGTGTCAACAGATCTTCACCGTAACTCGTGCGAGGTGTCAATCAATGTCAAGTCTAATTAACAAGGCATTGTGTTATCAGAACTTATGTTTTCAAAGTTTCCTTTTCAAAGGTGTTTGTTTATATAACCTTTAATGGCGACTTACCTGGTTGGTGCTATCATTCCGGCTTGACGTTTTTTTTTTTCCAAAAAATTTTTTTTTATATTTTTTTTTATCCAAGATTTTTTTTTTCATTTTTGGACCCCAAAAAGTACCTGCGCACTATACGCGAGTGCGCACTATACGCGAGAAATTACGGTAGTTCAACTATTACATCCTATCAAAATCTGTCTTGAGGATATTTTTTTCTCAGATTGTGTTTGTAAGTATCTGCCATCATTTACTTCAGCATTATAACATCTCTGTCAACAAAACATAGCAGCTATTTATTCTTATTTCTAAACAGACTTTTATTCCCCCAACCCTTGCAGACTAAGGATAGACCTTAACAACAAAATTAAAACTAATTATGTTTGTGTTGTTCTTTTATAATACAGTAAGATGAAAGCTGTTCAATCCCAACTGGGGATAAACCATTTAAGTGAGACGATTTGGTTATTAGGCCATGGCTAACAGTTACAGATGATGGTCGGAGACATTAGGCTGTGGTGAACTAGGTGATGAGTACTGACTAGAAATAACAGATATTATCAAAAAAGATTGCAGTGTTGAGATAGACGATGGGGGTGGATAAATATGGGTGGACTTTTTACAATGACTTTGGCAAGTAAAGGAGCATGTTATAATGTCAGTTAACTTCTACACCCCTGAAGACACATTCAAACTCTTCCAATTCAAAGGTTGGTAAAGTTCATTATACAATTTCAGGGGTGAATAAGAAAAAAGGTCACCAAAAGATATTATTGTCTAGATATGCTTCAATTCATTATGCACAAATATCAACACCTGGTTTATATATTGACCAATCTAATTACTGGAATTAAAATGAACAGTAACGAAGACAGAAATAAAATGAGTTAAATATGTAGGGCTTGTAAATAAAACTCCATAAGATATGATTTAAACCGTATTCTGTTTAAGATACAATTAATAATATCATCATCCTGACGTACATCTGAGAACACTTGAAATCACCAAGTAGACTTGGCGATGGGATCTGTTCTGATGTATTTGTTCTTAGTTCTATAAAAGTCTGGTAGAAAATAAAGAAATCAAATATATGTTCAGAATAAGACTCAACATTCTAGTATGAATAATTACGGCTAAGTTTTTCTCAACACAAACAGGAACTGATAACTGAATTTGCGAACTTTTTTAAACGTCTGTATCCTTTGTCAAATGACAAAGACTCCAAACTGATCCTAAACAGCTGATAACAATTTACTTAATTAAATTATCTAAATCTGTCCTCTTATTAAGTACAATATAGTTAATATGAGAACAACTTGCACACAATAATGCTGTAACATTTCCCACAATGCCTCAGTCTGTGACCTCTTCCGGTCAAATATAGCACTTGGCAAACTCCATGTTCAAAGGTAGCACTCATATTCTCTCCCTTCTGTAAAACACCTTGAAGACTTCAGCACCAGTTCAAACAAATCTGCACTTCACAATAATATCTTCTGATTTGTGCTCATACCACAGTGCAGGTTCACAGCAAATGGAAGAATAGTTTTGATTGGTTGGCCTGCGACCTTACTTATTAGAAATTGACCACAGGTTAGAAGACTGGTTTGACTTGGTTAGTTTATTGGCAAGTTTTCCACTTAATGAAGTGGTCCCTAACTAAGAGGTTTGGTCAGAGAAGGGACAGTCTATCCATCCTATTGGTCAGTCATCTTGTTCACAAAAGTCTGGGGAACACCTTTGGTCCATCCTCAATATACACAGCACATCTCTCTGTAAACAAACAACAACCATCCTCATTTCAGTAATTTTTCTCACGTTGACCAATTTCAATATTTAGTGACACAATATACTTTTACCTTAAAATGAACTCCCTGTATACATATTAACTAACCAACGACCCATCTGATTACATTTTAATCAGCCAATGAGCTACCTGTATGTATATTCACTTGCCAATGAGCTACCTGTATGTATATTAACTAGCCAATGAGCTACCTGTATGTATATTAACTAGCCAATGAGCTACCTGTATACATATTAACTAGCCAATGAGCTACCTGTATGCATATTCACTTGCCAATGAGCTACCTGTATGTATATTAACTAGCCAATGAGATATCTGTATACATATTAAATACCTAAGGAGCTACCAGTATACATATTACAAACTAATAGAGTTTAGATATCTTTTGGGTACAATAAATATACCTTGTTGTATAATAAATATTTTTATCCAACATAAAATTTCATTTATTTGAGAGAGGCTCAAATTTATTTAATCACACAGGTAATGTGGTACCATTTACACGATGTGTACAAGTACCTGTAACAAACAGGTAATGTGGTACCATTTACATGATGTGTACAAGAACCTGTAACAAACAGGTAATGTGGTACCATTTACAGGATGTGTACAAGAACCTGTAACAAACAGGTAAGGGTAACAAACAGGTAAGGTATGAGGACAGTAACTAACCTTTCATCACTTCCATAACAGGTTAATGTTTCACTCTTAATCACTGCAACAGAGAAAAGGTAGACACATGTAAGTATATAAGTAGAGGAATGACAACAATGGGTTAACTTGTTTTCAGTGTGGTTCACCCGTTGTTGGTCAGGTTGACCCATTTTTGGTCAGGTTCACCTGTTGCCAGTCGGGTTCATCTGTTGTTGGTCAGGTTCACCCGTTGTCAGTGGGGTTCACCTTTTGTTAGTCAGGTTTTGTCATTCATGCAGGTTCACTTGTTGTCATTCGGGTTGACCAATTTCAATCGGGTTTCACCTGTTGTCAGTGAGGTTTGCCTGTTGTCAGTTGGTTATTAACCCATTGTCAGTCGGGTTTCACCTGTTGTCAGTTGGATTGACCTGTTGTCAGTCGGGTTTACCCGTTGTCAGTATAATGTGATCAGGTAGAATGCCATGCCTAGGTGCTTTTGGCATGATATTTCGGTGATATAGTGCTAAAACATGGCATCAGATTCAAGCTCTTGTTGATGAAGAAAGTACCCCAACATACCAAATCCAGCAAATATACACACAAGTATTCACATACATTACACATATGAATGTTCTTACATAACCTTAACCGTTAAGAGGATGTTAAACCAAAAAGCTGCGGGATGTTCGTGTATGCCTCCTTGTGACAGTCCGGAACTTGTGCCAATTACAAGGGCTACGTACCACTCTGAGGTACTTACCAGTTAAACCAGCTGTATACAGCCTATATAGCAGACATTGTCTCCTGAAAAACAAACCAAACATTTTATAGAAGGAATTAAAATTGTCTTCTGAGGTAGATCGGATATTACAGGTGACCTCCTAACAGAGGTGGTTGTGTATCAGTTAAAACAAGTAGTTACAAGAGACCTAATTGACCTGAATCGCTCACTTGCAAATTAATCTCACATTGACAGATACAGGTTAAAACTTTATTACTTGATTCAAAAGATTCTATACGAATATTTAGATAGGACACCCTTGGGACAGATGAGCTAAAAATTGGTTTGAGTCACTCAAAGAAACATCATCTTACTTATTCACGTGTTTTAAGGTGTCAAGAATTTGGTAATTAATTCAAATTCTGGAGATGGACAAAATGAATGTTAATTGAAGACTGAGAGAATATAATGTGCACACATATAGTAAAACCCTGCTTACTCAAACTCGTGGGGACCTGATCAATAGTTCGAGGAAAACATGGTATTCGAGTAATCCAAGGTTGGTTAAATATATATACAAACTCTGTCAGGACCAAATGGACTGCTCGAGGAATGAGGGGTATTCGAGTAAACCGGGTTTGAGTAAGTGGAGTTTTACTGTGTTTCATATAATCTGTACTTACCTCTCTGTCCAATTCCCTCTCTTCATATATTTTATCAAAACAATCCTTCATATATACATACTGAAACAGAAAGAAGGATCACTCAGCTGAAGGGATGTTCATGTCATAATTATGATTAAATTTGGGAAAGTCTGGGTAGGTAGTGATAATATTTTGATTTGTTGCCTGTTACGTGTAATCATGTACAATATATAAGTTAAAGTGGTGATACTAAACAAGGCAACAAAACAACTTGCTAGCTATTTTTTTTTTTAAATTAAAGAACAACATAATGCTATTCATAATTCACAACTTTAATTGGAATAGGGCATTTTTTTACCAATGAAGGCCATGTTTAGGCAGCATTTAATCTTCTGAGAAGGGCAATGCACCTGGCCTGAGGATCATGAAACAATCTTAAGTTTAAATTTGACTTAGCCAATCACGATTAACTTTACAAAAAGTAACGTTATACATGATTGGCAACACACAAATTTAAGTCTAAGATTGTTTCATGATCTCAGGGCCAGATCTGCATCCTAATCCTGTACTGACAGGCCTATCAGACCTCTTGTATTAAAAATAGGTCATCTAAGATAACAAAGCTCAACCCAGAGAATGATAGCCCGATTAATTTCCAAATATAGCTGATTGTTCTTAGCATCCTTAGATGCATAAAAAATCAACGAATCATCTTTACCACATTATGAGAACTAAGGTCAAATCTATCATCCTATACATAGCATGTACTGTTCATCCTTAGATACATCAACCATATATTCAGGTTTGATTGCTGTAGGACTTAAAAGTAACTTCACAGCTCTTTTTCTAATGTATATCACTTTTAGGTACCATAAAAAGAATTATTTTTAGCTAATTTCTGAGAATCTGTTTCAGAATGGACTGTCCGAGGCCCTGTGGTACAGCTACAGTATGATAGAAACAAGTCTGAACAAAGAGTCTCAATCTGTAAACCTGGATATGAAACATATCAACACATGAAATACAAAATTTCAGTTTCTTTCTACTTACATATGGTGTAAGTATTTGTACGATGCGTGACTTTTTGCCCGGCCGATCGTACTCGAAGCTAAAAACCATGCCTTCCTCCTCCATCTCATAGCTCTTCACATCCTTCCACTGGAACTCTATCACCTGGGACTGAAAGTACAGGTCAAATGTCATTTCTCTAGATCTGTCCCTTAAAGGACTAAAAAATCTCAATCAATTAAAGTTTAAAAGTCACCCCTTTAGCATTCTTCTAATCAAAGTTTAAAAGTTACCCCTTTAGCCTTCCCCTAATTAAAGTTTAAAAGTTCCCCTGTAAAGTGACTTTAACAGGGGTCCAACATCATCTTTCTAAGTATGAATTCTAAACAGCTTTAATACAAACATACTCTGAATCATTTTGTTTTTATTTTTAACACCATCTTATCATGATACTACCAAGTAACTCCTGTCCCAAGCTTAATTGAAGAAGTATAAATCAACCTCAGAAGGAGGCTACTTCATCTCAGACAATTACCTCCGGTGTTCCGTCATTTTTACACGCCTGCAATTTGAAGCAATCACTTCCAATTATGCATATCACATGACCATCCTTGCGCGAGTCACATGCACAGTGAGGGAAAGCCACCTCACCGTAGCCGTCTAAATGTCGGACAGTCTTCAGGTACTGAAAAACAGAACACGGACACATTTCAAAACTCTATACAAAGATGTGAACTCAATCACCCCTGACTAGTTCATTATGAAAATTCAGGGGTGAATAAGTAGACCAATAACACAAAGATATCTCAATGTTGAACAGTCTTCACAAAACACAGACTTATCACAAAACTCCTAACACAGATGTAAACAATAGTGTACATTATAAAGTTTTTCATTGAACATTATAATCTCTGACACTTGTTTGTCCCTTGGTTATTGTTGTTATTTTATGTGCTTAAAAAGACCTGTTCTCATCTGTACTTACTTCTATTCTTTTGCCAGAATCTTGTAGAGATTTTAACTCGTAAAGTTTGTCTTCTGTCTTAATTTGCCCTCTATTTACACTGTCCACCGCCTGTCAAAATGAAACACAAGTTACTGTACTGGTCAAAGGCTAGAACTGATTACACTCATTATCTTTAGACGCAGTCACACTTACGGTCATGACTGTAGTTGACAATATAACGTGGGGACAATCGAAGTAGAAAGTAAATGACCTGATGTATATAGTTATACGTAGTTCAACAACATAGTTTGAACCTCAAGAAACCTAGGGGTTGGTTGCAGTTAGCCTGGGAATTTTCTTAACATATCTTAACATCTCTACATTGAGTTTTGACGCCAACACCCAACTAAGATTGTAGTTTGAACATAGTGGCATATTCTAGTTGACCATAGCAATTACTGTAGTTGACCGTAGAAACATGGCACAACAGTTAATACTATGGCAAACTATAACTGTAAGCAAATGGCTTACTAATACCCCCTGTTCCCCGACCCTTTGTAATAAAAACTTTTATAAGGCAATGTTGATGATGAACACATTTTTATCTTCAGATACATCTACACATCATCCCATATATTCATAGGTTTAGGAGGAGCTGTGCTGATCAAGTTTTTCACAAGAATTTGGGTATTGTAACCTGGTTACCACAGCAACAAAAATTTCTGCAGAAAAATACCTTGCATGCTCATTTACAAATGGTCCCTAACATTCCTGTGTAGTTTCACCTGAATCGGTTCACAGGTTTATGAGGAGTTGCCTGGAAAAAATCCCCCACTCCAAAAAAAAGATGTTTAGTGACCCAGTTACCATGGCAACCAAAATTTCAACCTGATGCAGAATACACACATCTACAATGTATATATTATTGCCACCAAGTTTCGTTCAAATTCCCTCAATAGTTTAGGAAGAGCAGCCGGTAAATCGTTGTGTCTACAGAGGGATGGAAGGACGGACACAGTAATTACTATAGGGCACCTGCAATTTCATGCGAGTTCCTAATAATGATTGCTGCTGAAAATACACACGGACAAATAAAATGTAATAACTGAAGTTCAAAAAATGTACAAAATACCAAATACTTGTGTTAACATCTCTCTATATACAGATTGTACAGTACTATATAATCCTCAAAATTGAAGTCCTTCATTGTACTGACCTCCCAGAAGAGGAAGTTAACTGCCAGTTCGTCTGAGTTGAGCATGGTCTCCCGCGTGAGTGTGAAGAGCCACTTCCTCATTGTGATACAGGTAGCTGTGGCCGTGCTGTAATTCTGGATATAAATGTTGTGAGGGAACTCTAATGGCTGTAGCTTCCTCTCTGTAACAAGTAATCAGTAATGTTAAATATTCCTGATCAAAATAAAGCTAGTTTGCAAAGACCTACTTTTGGTTAAAGTGAACTTTGACCGCATTTAATAGGTGAAATTTTGCTTAAGTTTTTATTTTGTCTTAATGTTACCGGATAAACACTCCTGACATAAGTTGGACAGATGCCAGTCACAGTTAATATGATTTTGTAAATAAAACAAGATTAAAGGACTCAAAGATATTCACTTAGTCTTATCAAGTATCTAAATCACTGGAATTCCCTACCTAAAAACAGGATTCAAAATCCTTTTGAAAAACGCATTGATTTAGTTTTTGGAAAGTGATGGAAGGAGATTCACAACAACATTGGAGTAATGTCAAGTCAAAAAATATTTTACATATAGTATGGACTATTAGCTAAATATAGAAGTAGATATATAGAATAAACTAACTAAAAGCTTTATCAAAGAAAATTGATAAAACTCTCTGAAATTCACTTTATAGATTGATTTCAATTCAATTACTTTTCAACTTACCAAAATTATATTCAACCGTTTCAAAAAGATAAAAGCATTGAGCAGCAGCTTCAGACATGTTTAGTTTCACCACGACAGCCTGAAAGGATAAAGAACCATAAATAAGTGTTGTAACAAGCCTGATGTTTAAAACACACATTAACCCAACCTTTCTAAATCCTGCCTTGAAGGTTACCTAATTAAGAATTGGAAGCTCTGTACTCAAGCATTGAGATTAATAGTTCCACTGTGTGACCTCCTAAACATAGCAGCAGAGTTAAAACCGGGATAATTACAACAAGGTGATAATTACAAGGAGCTGTGTTTGGTTAGACTTTCATTATGAATTACCTTCTAAAGTTTGTAATTAGTCCCATGAAACTGAAGTAAAATCCAGCTGATTCAGGGGATAGAACAACTTTAATACGCAATTCCAGGAATATTATGGCAGTGCTATCTTCAGTCAACAAAATTGCAGAAGTTTTGTATTTGAATAGATCATATTTTGTTATTTATTACCGTTTTCTATCCTATGAACAGCCCTAGGGGTTGGGGCAACACATACTGATGTAGGGTAGTGGGCTACTTACAAAATGATGAAATAATGTTTACTAGTATTTCTTCTGTACAGCAATACATATAAGGTTTGGCTTTATTATAACATATATATGTTACAACAAACAGCTAATTACGTAGCTGTCGTTTATACTGTAGGACATTATACTGATATTAATGGTGTGACAGCACTGTAGCCCAACATCACCAATCAGTGTAAAATAGACATTGACCAATCAAGGTAATAATAAAATTTAATGTTGACCAATAAGCATATCGTTACGTCGGATAGTGACCTACCTTGTACACCTGGTCGGCTGTACCGTTACGTCGGATAGTGACCTACCTGGTACACCTGGTCAGCTGTATCGTTACGTCGGATAGTGACCCACCTCGTATACCTGGTCGGCTGAATCGTTACGTCGGATACTGACCTACCTTGTATACCTGGTCGGCTGTACCGTTACGTCGGATAGTGACCTACCTTGTACACCTGGTCCGCTGTACTGTTATGTCGGATAGTGACCTACCTCATACACCTGGTCAGCTGTATCGTTACGTCGGATAGTGACCTACCTCGTACACCTGGTCGACTGTATCGTTACGTACCTCGTACACCTGGTCCGCTGTATCGTTACGTCGGATAGTGACCTACCTCGTACACCTGGTCGGCTGTATCCCTATGTCGGATAATGACCTACCTCGTACACCTGGTCGGCTGTATCGTTACGTACCTCGTACATCTGGTCCGCTGTATCGTTACGTACCTCGTATACCTGGTCGGCTGTATCGTTACATACCTCGTATACCATGTCGGCTGTATCGTTACCTACCTCGTACACCTGGTCGGCTGTATCGTTACGTACCTCGTACACCTGGTCGGCTGTATCGTTACGTCGGATAGTGACCACACTCACACTCCTGTCGGGCAGTAAGACCTTCAGCTCTACCTCTGAACTCGGCGTTTCCTATATAAACAGTATACAGTCATAAAACAGCCAAACTTTCCAATGACAGTGATTGTGTCACAAACATTACCCTTAAAGCATTTAAATGACAGAGACTGTGTTGCACATTTTTACATTTTAGCATTCAAGTGACAATGATTGCGTTGCAAGTGATTACATCGAAGCATTCAGAGGACCATGATTCTGTCACAAACGATAATACAACCAAATGACAGTAATTCGGAGGTAAACGAGTCCAATAAGTCAATGAAATGCAAGCAGTTTTAGAAAAGTCATAGAAAAGTAATCAGGTTAGGCTAAATATCAATATGAATTATTTAAACTTGTTTCTTTTGGCCCAGAGTGTTGCCATCACTCTCTCTCAAGTTCCCATTTACATATTTACAGAGTAGGAACATGTAGTATAGTTTATGTTAAATATATATATCTATGTGTACAGTTCAATTTGTTAATACCGACCCCTGTCTGATCCCAAACTATGTCTTTTTTTACTTTACAGTTTTGTCCCATCATTTCCGACTTAACAGACACTTATGCTCAACCTCAATACAAACCAGACATCTGTGTAAACCGGGCAAAAGTTTTGGTCCTAAAACTTTTGGATTAGACCGACTATACTGTATTTTACAGATTGTGTACCTTGTTTAATAATAATACTGATAATGACCGTACTTCCTAATCACACATAAAACAGAAGACTTACAGCATCCATTTCTGGTGAAGCGAGGAATTCTTGCATAATGTCACTCTCCCCTATCACACGTACTGCACAAACTGAAACAAACAGAACACTTCTATGTAGGTTTGTCATCAATCTAATTGTGTGATAAACACAACAGACCAACTGAACAAATAAGTCTCTTCAAAACAGGAAATATTTACTGAACAGACTTCTTACGATGACAACAAACCAAAATCCTGCATATTTTTTTAATCATTATTAAGAAGTCAATACGTATGAACAAGAAAATACCATCAATTCAATGGACTGAATAATTAAACTACAAAGCTTAAGTCATTCATCCACTTTAAAACAAGTCATTTAGATTGCAATGTCCCACTTTGACCATCAAAGTCAATGGACCACAGAAGGTAAGCTAGAAACCATCATTTGATGTATAGTGTTTGCGATGTAAGCTTGGCTGCATGGTCTAGCACTTCTACTTTCAGTGAAACTAACTTAAGCATGAAAACAATGTTGACAGCGCTGCCAGAAAAGCAATACCTTTAGTGTCGCTTCCGCCACTTTGTGACGGCAAGACACAAGTGTTTTCGTTGGAGCCAGGTAAACAAACAGCGATGTTTGGTGTTTATATGAAGTACTATAGACATCGAGTTCCAGAATCTTACCTTTTTCTAAATATTGCTCTAGCCCACGTCGCCTAGCATCTAGCTGCTGTTCTGAAAGCTGGAATAATTTCTTGCCTGGCATTTTAGGAAAATTGAAGTCTGTAAACTCGCGTTTTATTCGTGTATGTAGCGTATCAAATTCTCTGTATCTCCTTGAACACAAATGTCTACCAGCCATATAAATGTTGAACACCTAAAATGGAAACAATAAAGATCATATATGTCAGGTCATTAATATGCTTATTTCTGGCCAATATATCTAAAAATGATTTCATGACCGTTATCTGACATTATTTTTCTGAAGATTGTTGTACTGTGGGAGTTTGGATGATGGAGTTTGCAGTAACAGGTATGACAGTACATGATACACACATTACACAGGTATCAAAAAGAAACCTAAAATAGATTTTAATGCTTACTCGATACTTGACAGTCAAACAAGGAAATTTCGTTACCTTTTTTATTATTTTAAGACTGAACATTATCATTGAAGCTTTCATTAGATAGTTCAACAAAAGCCGTTAAAAAGCATGCAGACAAATAGAAATAGACTGATCAAAAGAATGACAAAGTAATTTTTTTTGTAAAAGCATTGTAATCTGGGTTGTACATGGTGCTCAACGAAGCATTATCGCTATAATCAGGGAAATTATGGAGCCTAACATGACAATAATATGTACAGGAAGCTCACATTATTGTCACAATCCAGACCATTCAGAGACTCGACACAGCGATAATATACAATCATAACTGCAATATCACAAATATGCATTGCCTGCAAGATAATGGATTCTGGTGTCCCTACAGAGCAATGGTGCATATCACATAATCAAAGTGTAGCAGCACCGGAAATAGTTTTGTCAAATAGATCAGAAAATCTATTCAAGAGCTGCAAACACTTCACCACCAGGCTCCTTTGGGTTTGTTGATACGGCTGTCCAGGAGACATTCAATAACCCTTACGATATCACCATTAGTTGTATCAGTAACAACAACAGTGTCAGATAAATACCAGAGTGCATACCTAAATGTATGACAATCGAAACCAAAAATCTCATAAAATAATAGCCTCATCCTCTTTTAGTGTAGACACCTGTGATAAGTAAAATGGTGGGTTAATGTGTAACTATTACAATATGATGTATACCATTGTACCGGTAGAAAGCCACTGCTTTTCAAATACAGTAAAACCCAAATTACTAGAACACGGTTAACTCAAAAAACCCTCGTTCATTGAACAATTCCTTTGGTCCCAACTGAGTTTGTACATATTCAAGTTCAACCTGAACCTCGGATGACTCCAATATCATGTATTCCTCGAACTATTGATCAAGTCCCCACAGGTATGAGTATTAATATAACTCACTCAGCGTTTCAAAAACCAACTTTTATCAATATAACTCACATAGTTTATAAAATACCAACTTTTATCAATATAACTTGCTCAGTATTTCAGATACCAGCTTTTATCAATATAACTTGCTCAGTATTTCAGATACCAGCTTTTATCAAAATAACTCACTCAGCCTTTCAAATACCAGCTTTTATCAAAATAACTCGCACAGTTATAGAATACCAGCTTTTATCAATATAACTCACTCAGCCTTTCAAATACCAGCTTTTATCAAAATAACTCACTCAGCCTTTCAAATACCAACTTTTATCAATATAACTCACACAGTTATAGAATACCAGCTTTTATCAATATAACTCACAGTTATAGAATACCAGCTTTTATCAATATAACTCACTCAGCCTTTCAAATACCAGCTTTTATCAATATAACTCGCACAGTTATAGAATACCAGCTTTTATCAATATAACTCACTCAGCCTTTCAAATACCAGCTTTTATCAATATAACTCACACAGTTATAGAATACCAGCTTTTAACAAAAAAACTCACTCAGTCTTTCAAATACCACCTTTTATCAATATAACTCACTCAAGTCGTTCAAATACCACCTTTTATCAATATAACTCGCTCAGTATTTCAAATACAGTGTACCCTCGACCTATCGCCACCCTCGCATACTGCCACCTAAACCTCTTAAACCTATTTCCCTCCTATATAATTCACTCGTTAAGTTTGACCACCCTTGCATACCGCCATCTGCCATATATACTTTAAAATACAAAACGTCCCAAATTGCTTTATATTTCCCTCGACAATATCACTATAATTATTGTTCTGATTTGGAGATCAGGAAACTCTTTAGTGGTCTATTTATAGACATAAGGGTATTTCCAGTTTTCACAGCTCGCGCAACTTGTATATGCAGGTAACTTAGCTTTATGTTTAAATGCTTTTCTATCACTCGGGTAGATCGATATTAAGATTTTCATTTTGTCACTACCACACATACTTATGGCTTGGTTTGTAATAAAAGCACGACTGATTTCTTCTCAATTTATGTTCTTATTGTTTATGGTATGAACGTTTGGCTTCATCAGTCAAAATAGTAACTCCAAGACAAAGCATGTCCGAATATTTTCTCATAAATATCGATAGAATTATGAGCTGATGGCATGCGGCAAAGCAGATCAATAACTATTTCAGATATTTTGTGCCAATATAGATCTATATGCTGATATAATACTAAGCTTGTATTTAATGAAATGTTGGAAAAGCAATCTATTATGCAATTTCATGGTTATAATTTTCATAATTCGATACTATAACCACCCTCGTTATACCGCCATAATTGCTGTGGACGAAAGATTGCGGTATAACGAGGGTACACTGTACCATCTTTTTTCTTTATAAACACTCAGTCTTTCGAATACCAGCTTTTATTAATATAACTGACTCAGTCTTTCAAATACCAGCTTTTATTAATATAACTCACTCAGTCTTTCAAATACCAGTTTTCATCATATAACTCACTCTGTCTTTCAAATACCAGCTTTCATCATATAACTCACTCAGTCTTTCAAATACCAGCTTTCATCATATAACTCACTCAGTCTTTCAAATACCAGTTTTCATCATATAACTCACTCAGCCTTTCAAATACCAGCTTTAATCAATAAAACTCACTCAGCCTTTCAAAATCACCAACTCTTAACAATATAACCTGATGGCTATTTAAACCGAGTTTTTATCAATTTACTCAAAGGAAGCATGCTATGACATGCACAAAGTAATATAAATGTGCACATGAAGCAAGACTTTTAATGTCAGAAATTTATGGCTGATGGATACCATCAAAGGACCTGATGAGTTTCTTTTGTAGTTTGATATTCAGATTTTGTTGAAGAACATTGTATGTACGAATCAATATAAAGTACGACATATCAATCAAACCTTCCCTTGGAGGTTTTAAAATATCAGCTACGGCCTTCACATAACTATTTCTAATGACCTCCCTATCATAAAACATCAACAATATTGTTTCTTACGACCTTCCTTTTACAAGACATCGGAAATATTTTTTCACATGATCTTTCCGTTGCAAAACATCAGCAATATTAAACTATTTCAAACAAACTTCCCCCTCATAAAACGTAAGTGATATTGTTTCTTACGACACACCCTCGTAAATCATAAATATCATTTCTTATGACTTCCCCCCCGTATGAAACATTGGAAATATGGTTTCTAACTAAATGTTCCTTCCTCGATGTAAAACATTGGCAACAAGCTAAAGCTAATTCGTAGAATTAATATTCCTCACTCCCCCCCCCCTTTCGTAAGGGGGTAATCATATTGTAGGTAAAAATCTTTAGTAATTTTCATGTTGTTGACACAAGATATATTGCTTTGAAATTGAACAAAAACTAAAGCCTTATACATGCACAGAAATTGGATAATATTTGCTGCTGTGATTGCACAGAAACGTTAATCAAGGGGCCATAACTCTATGTAAAGTGGCGATTAAACTTAGTCAAGCCTGTTAGATAATTAAACTTATTACCATGTTTCAAGGGATTTGGATTATATTTGTTGCTGTTATTGCACGGAAACAGCAGAACATGACATTTTTAGTTAATCAAGGGAACACTACTCCGCCAAATAACATCAGTCGAAGGTGGTGATCGAACTTCGCAGAACCCTTTAAGCATTTAACCTTGTGACCAAGTTTCAAGGAAATCAGATATTATCTGGTGTCGTTATTGCACTAAAAGAAGTGTGACGGACAGACGGATGGACAGACAGATGGACAGATAAACAAATCTAAACCCAAATTAATATCTCCCGTTTCAGTAAAAGCGGGGGATAATAACTTTTCATATGACCTTCCCCCATGTAAAACATTGGCAATATGGTAACAGCCATGCACCTCCTTAAACACCAGGGATATCGTTTCTTTCAACTTTCTCTTAAAAAAATGTCTGCTATAGTTTCTTACAACCTTCCCCTTACAAAACTTCATCGACACCAGTTCCTATGATCTGTTCCTTGCAAACGATCATATTTCAGGGTATTGATCAGAAACATAAACACGGTTTCCTTGAAAATTTGTCTGGTAGGTTTGCATACCTAGGATAAATCAATATATCTCGTGGGCCTGTTTATCCATGGCAGCCACCTGGCTGTCCCCATGTACAAACAGTAATTACCTGTCTATAAAGACCACATGTTACCTATCTGTAGAGGTCAAATCATATGTCAACTGTCTAGGAAATTTCAATAAAAGTTACCTGTTTTGAAGTTAAATACAGTTTTTGAACCTCGTTATCTCATGCTTGTTTAATTCAAAGTGTTTTGTTAGTCTTGGCCAAACTTTTTACTGGAGTTATTTTGGAATCATGTTGTTTCGAATTTCAATATTTCAGAAAATGACAACATGATCGACGAGCGAGACTTTGAACAACAGGAGTCAGGGATCTAGGAACAAGACACTATGTATGTGTATTCATTCAAAAATAAAACAAACTTTTTCAGTAACTACGTTAAGCTGACAATTCACACAACAGCAGCCTAATAATTTAAGGTACGGAGCAAAGGAATCTATATGTTACATCAGATTCTGTTCATAGCTCGCTAGTTTGAAAAGTTAATGGAGATAATAAAATTACTTGATGCATGTAATCAAGGGTTCTAAAAATACAGATACTCCATTTAAGTGTCCGCTGGTTGATGACACAGCAGGATCAATACGATCACCTCAAACCCTAGGTGTAGTCTGACGACTGGACAAAGTTAGCCTAGGGACCCTGGTCAGCGAGAAGATTTTATTTATCTGTACAGATGACCAACCTTACTAAACGCTTGACTGACCATTGGAGTCCGCAATACTCTAGATACAGGATCGTAGCTATGGAAACTGTAAAGATGGCCGATTGTCACTGCCACTTGACACATTAACAATTTTATCCTTGAGATTATTTCTGTTCATTAGCCCCAGCTGTCAGACCAAACGTCAGGATGTAAGATTATCAATATTAGAATTTGTTCTGTTGATTTGTATTCTTCATTCCCCTTCCATAACCATATATTTCACTGCAGCTTCAAGGTTGATGGTGATTGTGATAAAGTTTGTTGATTCAAAATTTCATAATTTTATAGTGTTTGAATTTTTTGTTTTACTGAATATAAACTTTTTTTTAACTTGAAAAAAACAACTTGTTATGAATATCAATACATTCAAAATTAAAATCAATTGATTGTCTGGGTTATAAGAATTCAAAACAAACAATTCTACAAAATAACTCTACACACATACAACATGTATGTAGGGGTTTTACAACTGTGTCTACAGACGATGGAGCTACACAACAACTAAAGTCATGTGACAACTGTGTCTACAGACGATGGGGCTACCTAACAACTAAAGTCATGTGACAACTGTGTCTACAGACGATGGAGCTACACAACAACCAAAGTCATGTGACAACTGTGTCTACAGACGATGGAGCTACACAACAACCAAAGTCATGTGACAACTGTGTCTACAGACGATGGAGCTACACAACAACCAAAGTCATGTGACAACTGTGTCTACAGACGATGGAGCTACACAACAACCAAAGTCATGTGACAACTGTGTCTACAGACGATGGAGCTACACAACAACCAAAGTCATGTGACAACTGTGTCTACAGACGATGGAGCTACACAACAACCAAAGTCATGTGACAACTGTGTCTACAGATGATGGGGCTACCTAACAACTAAAGTCATGTGACAACAGTATTTACAGACGATGGGGCAACATAACAACTAAAGTCATGTGACAACATTGTTTACAGACGATGGGCTACGTAACAACTAAAGTCATGTTTACAGACGATGGGCTACGTAACAACTAAAGTCATGTGACACTGTGTCTACAGATGATGAGGCTACATAACAACCAAAGTCATGTGACAACGGTGTTTACAGACGATGGGGCTACATAACAACTAAGGTCATGTGATAACTGTGTCTATAGATGATGGGGCTACAAAACAACCAAAGTCATGTGACTACTGTGTCTACAGATGATGGGGCTACACAACAACTAAAGTCATGTGACACTGTGTCTACAGATGATGAGGCTACATAACAACCAAAGTCATGTGACAACGGTGTTTACAGACGATGGGGCTACATAACAACTAAGGTCATGTGATAACTGTGTCTATAGATGATGGGGCTACAAAACAACCAAAGTCATGTGACTACTGTGTCTACAGATGATGAGGCTACATAACAACTAAAGTCATGTGATAACTGTGTCTACAGATGATGGGGCTACAAAACAACCAAAGTCATGTGACTACTGTGTCTACAGATGAAGGGGCTACATAACAACCAAAGTCATGTGACAACTGTGTCTATAGATGACGGGGCAAGAATTCAATGGATACTTAAAAATGCCATCACATTTGAATGTTACATGTTCGGCACTAGAACCTTAATTTGATCATCCAGAAGAGATGTCCAGAGTACAGGATAATCAGGGGTGACTATACTGATGCACCAGTAGATAAAGGGAAATACTTATATATACTGTATATAACATGTAGTGTTATAATGGAGGAATGGAAGCAGATGATGTTTTCCCTTAATCAGACAGTTGTCTAACACTGTTGAACCAGCCTCTAGCTATTACAGCTTAATCACACATAATCATAAAACTGAATTAGTGATATAATTAGTGTTATAATTAGTGAGAAATCGACTAAAAGAAATTTGTTCTGGATATGAAATTGTCAGCGTTAGATCAATGAAAGTTATAAAACTCCTTTTTTAAATTGAATTGAGAAAATTCAATTACAAAATTTTGATTAGTGGTATTTTAGGATAGAAAACGGAAGATATGCCAATCCTTCTTTAACTCTGCTAATATAAATCTTTCTTCTTTTTTCTTATTTTTTTACCACTGGTCTTTATATATATATAGCTACCAGTGCATAAAAAGCCGCGTTAAGCTTTGGGAGTATACTATGACAAGAAGAAAATCCAATATTTCATCAGACTGGACATTGCACACTAAATTTCCCATCGAGGTTTCCCTACTTTATTAATGTTACAGATAGCTATCCTATTTCCAGCGACCATCAGAGGACTGGAGTGTGACAGGGGCCATCAATCAATCAGTCACTAAAACGTTTACAGTAACCAAGAGATTACATACATACAGGCAAGATTCTGCATGACCAGACACACAACACTTGTGGTAACATGAAATGACAAGATATTTTACAGTTTATACACCTCACTGGTAAGGGAAGAAAAGAGGGGAATTGACATTAGAATACCAGACCCAAATAATTGTGTTTATCCCCAAATTTTTTTTGGACAACCAACTATCTCTGATTTTCTCTGGGAATCAGATGTGAAATGAACGTACCAGGGATGACATTTGATAGCACTACAGCCTCCAGAAACAGCAATTGGACATGACTATATATAATCAGTAAGATTATACATGTCTCATGACCTCCCCAAAATGAAAAGCTAATCTTTGCTATTCTAAGATCTTAACGACAAGATTTGTTTTATGCCTTGATCAGTTCCATAAGGGGCCAGTTCCTTTCTGTGAGAAATCATAGACATTACATCTCCTTGATGTTTCATGTGTTTATAATTACAAGAGGCCCAATGGGCCTGCATCGCTCACCTGGAATTAATCTCTGACTTGTTACTCTAAAGTCACGAAAATGGCCCCTTATATAATTAGGGGTCAGTCACCATTTATGTGAAAACCGGTTCCCCTTCCCCCAATGATGTTTCTGACCAAATTTGGACAAAATCTATTCATAACTTTTAAGACAAGAAGAGATTTAAAGGATTACCTCTATTTCCCCTATTGGGCCCCGCCCCTCTGGCCCCTTTGGGGTCCGAGTCACCATTTATGCCAAATCTGTTCCTCTACCCCCAACGATGTCTCTGACCGAATTTGGTCAAAATCCAATCAGGACTTTATGACAAGAAGAAATTTAAAGGAATTACCTCTATTTCCCTTATTGGGCCCCGCCCCTATGGCCCCTTAGGAGCCAGAGTCACTATTTATGCAAAATCTGTTCCCCTTCCCCCAACGATGTTTCTGACCAAATTTGGACAAAATCTATTCATAATATTTTAAAAAGAAGAGATTTAAAGGAATCACCTCTATTTCCCTATTGGGCCCCACCCCTCTGGCCCCTTTGGGGTCCGAGTCACCATTTATGCAAAATCTGTTCCTCTTCCCCCAACAATGTTTCTGACCAAATTTGGACAAAATCTATTCATAACTTTTTGACAAGAAGAGATTTAAAGGAATTACCTTTATTTCCCTATTGGGCCTCGCCCCTCTGGCCCCTTGGGTGTCAGAGTCACTATTTATGCAAAATCTTTCCCCTTTCCCCAACAATGTTTCTGATCAAATTTGGACAAAATCTATTCATAACTTTGTGACAAGAAGAGATTTAAAGGATTACCTCTATTTTCCCTATTGGGCCCCGCCCCTCTGGCCCCTTTGGGATCCGAGTCACCATTTATGCAAAATCTGTTTCTCTACCCCCAACGATGTTTCTGACCAAATTTGGTCAAAATCCAATCAGAACTTTTTGACAAGAAGAGATTTAAAGGAATTACCTCTATTTTCCCTATTGGGCCCCGCCCCTCTGGCCCCTTGGGGGTCAGAGTCACCATTTATGCAAAATCTGTTCCCCTTTCCCTAACGATGTTTCTGACTAAATTTGGACAAAATCTATTCATAATATTTTGACAAGAAGAGATTTAAAGGAATTACCTTTATTTCCCTATTGGGCCCCGCCTCTCTGGCCCCTTTGGGGTCAGAGTCACCATTTATGCAAAATCCGTTCCCCTTCCCCAAAGGATGTTTCTGACTAAATTTGGTCAAAATCCAATCAGGACTTTTTGACAAGAAGAGATTTCAAGGAATTACCTCTATTTTCCCTATTGGGCCCCGCCCCTCTGGCCCCTTTGGGGTCAGTGTCACCATTTATGCAAAATCTGTTCTCCTTCCCCCAATGATGTTTCTGATCAAATTTGGACAAAATCTATTCATAACTTTGTGACAAGAAGAGATTTAAAGGATTACCTCTATTTTCCCTATTGGGCCCCGCCCCTCTGGCCCCTTTGGGGTCCGAGTCACCATTTATGCAAAATCTGTTTCTCAACCCCCAATGATGTTTCAGACCAAATTTGGTCAAAATCCAATCATAACTTTTTGACAAGAAGAGATTTAAAGGAATTACCTCTATTTCCCTTATTGGGCCCCGCCCCTCTGGCCCCTTTGGGGTCAGTGTCACCATTTATGCAAAATCTGTTCTCCTTCCCCCAACGATGTTTCTGATCAAATTTGGACAAAATCTATTCATAACTTTGTGACAAGAAGAGATTTAAAGGATTACCTCTATTTTCCCTATTGGGCCCCGCCCCTCTGGCCCCTTTGGGGTCCGATCGAGTCACCATTTATGCAAAATCTGTTTCTCTTCCCCCAACGATGTTTCTGACCAAATTTGGTCAAAATCCAATCAGAACTTTTTGACAAGAAGAGATTTAAAGGAATTACCTCTATTTTCCCTATTGGGCCCCGCCCCTCTGGCCCCTTGGGTGTCAGAGTCACCATTTATGCAAAATCTGTTCCCCTTCCCCCAACGATGTTTCTGACCAAATTTGGACAAAATCTATTCATAATATTTTGACAAGAAGAGATTTAAAGGAATTACCTTTATTTCCCTATTGGGCCCCGCCCCTCTGGCCCCTTTGGGGTCAGAGTCACCATTTATGCAAAATCCGTTCCCCTTCCCCAAAGGATGTTTCTGACTAAATTTGGTCAAAATCCAATCAGGACTTTTTGACAAGAAGAGATTTAAAGAATTACCTCTATTTTCCCTATTGGGCCCCGCCCCTCTGGCCCTTTGGGGGTCAGAGTCACCAATTATGCAAAATCTGTTCCGCTTCGCCCAAGGATGTTTCTGACCAAATTTGGTTAAAATCCAATCAGGACTTTTTGACTAGTAGCGATTTGAAGAAAATGTTGACAGACGACGGACGGACGACGGACGACGGACGCTGCGCTATGGCATAAGCTCACCGGACCTTCGGTCCAGGTGAGCTAAAAATCTCTTCAGTAATTTCGAAGAAGACCTGATCAAATGTGCAGAAACTAATCAGGTCAAAGGTCATTATTAAGTCTTTGATCTTATTAAATGCAGGGTAAACTATCTTTCATCCTTACATCATTTCATATCAACTCAACCAGTTTTATATCAACCTTCAAATAAACCAATTTATATCACCCTTCAACTCCACCATTTTATATCACCCTTCAACTCAACCATTTTATATTACCCTTCATCTCCAACATTTTATATCACCTTACAACTCTACCATTTTATATCACCCTTCAACTCCACCATTTTATATCACCCTTCAACTCCAACATTTTATATCACCCTTCAACTCCACCATTTTATATCACCCTTCAACTCCACCATTTTATATCACCCTTCAACTCCATCATTTTATATCACCCTTCAACTTCACCATTTTATATCACCCTTCAACTCCGTCATTTTAGATCACCTTCCAACTCCACCATTTTATAACACCCTTCAACTCCACCATTTTATATCACCCTTCAAATAAACCAATTTATATCACCCTTCAACTCCACCATTTTATATCACCCTTCATCTCCACCATTTTACATTACCCTTGAATGCCACCATTTTATATCACCCTTCAACTCCACCATTTTATATCACCCTTCAATGACACCATTTTATATCACCCTTCAATGCCACCATTTTATATCACCCTTCAACTCCACCATTTCATATCACCCTTCAATGCCACCATTTTATATCACCCTTCAACTCCACCATTTTATATCACCCTTCAATGCCACCATTTTATATCACCCTTCAATGCCACCATTTTATATCGCCCTTCATCTCCACCATTTTATATCATCCTTCAATGCCACCATTTTATATCAACCTTCAACTCCACCATTTTATATCACCCTTCAATGCCACCATTTTATATCACCCTTCAACTCCACCATTTTATATCACCCTTCAATGCCACCATTTTATATCCCCCTTCAACTCCACCATTTCATATCACCCTTCAATGCCACCACTTTATATCACCCTTCAATGCCACCATTTTATATCACCCTTCAACTCCACCATTTTATATCACCCTTCATCTCCACCATTTTATATCATCCTTCAATGCCACCATTATGTACTCACCACAAATTTTTCTCCATTGCCTTCCACTGTCTGATAGTCTGGTATAGATATGGGGAGGGAGCGTCGCTCTGAGTAGTCTATATAGGAGGGGCCTGAGGAGTCGTCACTGGGTTCGAGTCGCTCTGCGACCTGCTCAGGAACTGAGATCACTGTCAGACAAACCAATAAACACAAAATAACCCACATATTGAAAATAAAAAGGTCCAAAATTTAATGAAATCTAGTAACACTTATAACAAGCTGCTTCTTTTGTTTCTGTTTTTGGTCTGGACACTCAATAAAAGTTACCTGTTTCATAAAGCAGAAGGGGTGATAGGGTTTGACCGTTTCTGTTTTGGGGGTGATTGGGGTTGCCCATTTCTGTTTTGGTGGTGATAGGGTTTGACCGTTTCTGTTTAGGGGTAATTGGGTTTGCCCATTTCTGTTCGGGGGATAATTGGGTTTGACCGTTTCTGTTTTGGGGGTGATAGGGTTTGACCATTTCTGTTTGGGGGTAATTGGGTTTGACCGTTTCTGTTGGGGGTAACTGGGTTGGACCGTTTCTGTTTTGAGGGTGATTGGGTTTGACCGTTTCTGTTTGGGGGGGGATTGGTTTTGACCAATTCTGTTTTGGGTGTAATTGGGTTTGACCGTTTCTGTTTTGGGGGTAACTGGGTTTGACCGTTTCTGTTTTGGGGGTGACTAGGTTTGACCGTTTCTGTTTTAGGGGTGAGTGGGTTAAATAGTTTCCCAAATTCTATTTTGAGTGGGTTAAAAACATTTCTCCAGACTGTAGTGAATCACAGACAATGCAACAACCTTAATTCCCAGTAACCTTAAGGGATTAAAACATAGCAGGATTACAGGGAAATATTTGCATAGAATGTCTGATCTGTGCCATAAAACACTATCATGAAGGTGGAACAACAAGATTAGTGACAGCTACATTAACAGGACCGATGTGTCATTTAAAAAGGAATTATATCCCACTAAACCATCATCTTTTTTATCTGTAGAATGGAGAGGAAGAGGGACGAAGGGAGGAAAAGGAAAATACTAAGAGTGGGGGGATTGAGGAGAAAGGAGAGATTGATGAAGCAAAGAGATTGAGGAGGAGGGGGCGATTGAAAAGGGAAGGGGAACGCGAAAAGGGGGGGTGGGGGGATATTGAAAGGTAAGGGAGGGGAGAGATTGAAAAGGGAGGGAGGGGAGATTGAAAAGGAATGAGGAAATTGAAAAGGGAGGGATGGGGATTGAAAAGGAAGAGAGAGCAATTGAAAAGGGAGGGAGGGGGAGATTGAAAAGGGAGGAAGAGGAAAGATTGAAAAAGGAGCGAGGGAGGAGATTGAAAAGAGAGGAAGGGGAGATTGAAAAGGAAAGGGAGGGTCAGATTGAAAAGAAGGGGAAGGGAAATAGAAAAGGGAGGGAGGGGGATTGATAAGGGAGGGAGGGGGAGATTAAACAAGAGGCCCAAGGGCCTTAACGGTCATCTGACTACCAATTGTGATACCATTATGGAATTAGTTTAAACAATATTTTATTTCCATCAGTGTACATGTATATTACATAATTTATATAGAAATTATACAAATAGTGAGGATTGGAAAACAAGCTAATAGCTTATATAAATTCCTCTCCTCTAGGAATTAGTAATACAATCATGTAACAATATGCCACACAAATGTGGTTTTCAAGATGGTGATGATCATGGATTTCTTCGGAACAGTGCGAAAAATAACATTTGGTCAGAATCATTTTAGGCAAGTTTCAGATCATGGAAAGTGTTAGATGTGGATGCAAAATGGGGGCTGTTGCAGCCATCTTGGATCTCTGACGGACTGGAGAAATAACAACATTTGGTTGGGACTATCTGGGGATCATTTTTCTATGAAAAGTTTAAAATGTGTTTTCAAAATGGCGGCCATGGCGGCCATCTTTTAATCCACCGGAGTTGAAAAATAACAACACTTGGTCAGGTCCACCTAAGGATCATTTCTAGCAAGTTTCAGCTCAATCCCACGGATAGAACTTGAGAAGAAGTTTAAAATGTGAAAAGTTTACGGACGGCAATTTTGTTTTTCAAGATGGCGAATCTGGCGGCCATCTTGGATTTTGGACCAACCCGAAATGTAACAACACTTGGTCAGGACCATCTCAGGATCATTTCAGCCAATTTTCAGCTTAATCCCAGTGGTAGAACTTGATAAGAAGTTGGAAACGTGTTTTTCAAGATTGCGGCTCTGGCAGCCATCTTGGATTTCGGACCGACCCAAAAAGTAACAATACTTGATCAGGACCATCTCAGGATCATGTCAGCCAAGTTTCAGCTTAATCCCATTGGTAGAACTTGAGAAGAAGTTTGAAATGTGTTTTTCAAGATGGCGGCTCTGGCGGCCATCTTGGATTTCGGACCGACCCGAAAAATAACAACACTTGGTCAGGACTATCTCAGGATCATTTCAGCCAAGTTTCAGCTTAATCCCAGTGGTAGAACTTAAGAAGAAGTTTAAAATAGGTGTTGTTCAGGAAAACAGTGATTGCGCAATCATGTCACAAAATGGCCGCCATGGCACAAATGTCGCGAGTTTTTCGGACCCGAAAAATAACAACATTTTATGGGCTGCCCTTCCTGAACATCCCTACCAATTTTCAGCTCACAGGTACCAGTGGAACTGTAGAAGAAGTTTAATATGTGTTTTTCAAGATGTCGGCTATGGCGGCCATCTTGGATTTCGGACCGACCCGAAAAATAACAACACTTGGTCAGGACCATCTCAGGATCATTTCAGCCAAGTTTCATCTTAATCCCACTGGTAGAACTTGAGAAGAAGTTGAAAATGTGTTTTTCAAGATGGCGGCTCTGGCGGCCATCTTGGATTTCGGACCGACCCGAAAAATAACAACACTTGGTCAGGACTATCTCAGGATCATTTCAGCCAAGTTTCAGCTTAATCCCATTGGTAGAACTTAAGAAGAAGTTTAAAATAGGTGTTGTTCAGGAAAACAGTGATTGCGCAATCATGTCACAAAATGGCCACCATGGCACAAATGTCGCGAGTTTTTCGGACCCGAAAAATAACAACATTTTATGGGCTGCCCATCTTGAACACCCCTACCAATTTTCAGCTCACAGGTACCAGTGGAACTGTAGAAGAAGTTTAATATGTGTTTTTCAAGATGTCGGCTATGGCGGCCATCTTGGATTTCGGACCGACCCGAAAAATAACAACACTTGGTCAGGACCATCTCAGGATCATTTCAGCCAAGTTTCATCTTAATCCCACTGGTAGAACTTGAGAAGAAGTTGAAAATGTGTTTTTCAAGATGGCGGCTCTGGCGGCCATCTTGGATTTCGGACCGACCCGAAAAATAACAACACTTGGTCAGGACTATCTCAGGATCATTTCAGCCAAGTTTCAGCTTAATCCCATTGGTAGAACTTGAGAAGAAGTTTGAAATGTGAAAAGTTTACGGACGGCGGACGGCGGACGGCGCACGGCGGACGGCGCACGGCGGACGGCGCACGGCGGACGGCGGACGACGACGGACGAAGCACGGTAACTATAGGTCATCTTGACCCTTTGGGTCAGATGACCTAAAAAGGGAAGGGATTGAAAAAGGAAGGGAGGAGATTGAAAAGGGAGGGGGTAAATTGAAAATAGTGGGAGGGGAAGGAGATTGAAAACGAGGGAGGGGAGGGATTGAAAAAGGAAAGCGGGGGAGATAAACAATGGAGGGAGGGTTAGAGATTGAAAAGGGAGGGAGGGGGAAGGAGATTGAAAATGAGGGAGGGGAGGGATTGAAAAAGGAGGGGGGAGATTGAAAGGGAGGGAGGGGGAGATTGAAAAGCTAGAAAGGAGTATAATTGTACCTGTAGGTGTGGGCATGTCACCATCAAATTTTATTAAACCAGTTTACCTGTGTGACTGTGTCAACAACTAGACTTTGTTTATTATATCTATATGTAAGTGTTTCACCACCAGACTTTGTTTATTATATCTATATGTACATGTGTCATCACCAGACTTTATTTATTATATATACCTGTAAATGTGTCACCACCAGACTTTATTAAATATATCTACCTGTACCTGTGTCCCCATCTGACCTTATTTATGATATCTACCTGTAAATGTGTCATCATCTCACCTGATTTATTAAATCTGCCTGTAAGTTTGAACCATCAGACTTTATTAAATATAAAAATATATCTACCTGTAAGTGTGAGTGAGTCACCACCAGACTTTATAAAATATATTAAATATATCTACCTGTAAGTGTGAGTGAGTCACCACCAGACTTTATTAAATATATTAAATATATCTACCTGTAAGTGTGAGTGAGTCACCACCAGACTTTACTAAATATATTAAATATATCTACCTGTAAGTGTGAGTGAGTCACCACCAGACTTTATTAAATATTACATATATATATTAAATATATCTACCTGTAAGTGTGAGTGAGTCACCACCAGACTTTATTAAATATTACATATATATATTAAATATATGTACCTGTAAGTGTGAGTGAGTCACCACCAGACTTTATTAAATATATTAAATATATCTACCTGTAAGTGTGAGTGAGTCACCACCAGACTTTACTAAATATATTAAATATATCTACCTGTAAGTGTGAGTGAGTCACCACCAGACTTTATTAAATCCACCACCTGCTTATGGGTTCCTCCTTCCACATTCACTTTATTTCTGTAAAACAAAGAAAAAATCCATTGTAGATGTTAATACTGACTTCCCATGAACTAAATCATTAACTTATAAAGTGTTCCAGGGTATATATTGTAATAGATTCTACCTCACAAAGTGTGAATCATTGTATTTATATTTCATTTGAAAGTAGGGATATTCCGATCTATGTAGTCTCACTAGAAAAAGCACGAGTCTGTCTTATATTTTTGAAAGGTCACAAGAAAAATGTTTAATGTACCTTAATTGGTACATGTTAATCATAGCCAGACCCCATCATCAGACACCAGAATAAGTAAACAAGAGATCTCAGGTGATCTTGGTGCCCACCATTCATATTCAGTTGATCTTTTAAGTTTAACACAGGAGTTCAACCTACACCAACCAGCCCACAGAAATACTAAGCTTACATATTTTACATAACAATACTGCATGTAATATAGATGACAGGTAGAATCTATTAACCACCTTATGAGCTTCTGTTCCTTCCATTTTCTCAATAGTACAATTTAGAAATACATTTTTCTTCATCTTCCTAATATTTTGCCTTTGAAAGGTTTAATTTCTGATCAGTCGCAAAATCAAAAGTACACAACTAAGGACCAAAGGGAAGCTACATTGTACATATGAAATACTAGAAATTTCCATTGATTATTTCTCATGAAATAGATAACAGGCAGTCAATGTAAAAAACCCAAGATGCCCCCCCCCCCCCCCTCTAAATTTGTTTTAGGATCACATTTTAATGAAATTTGGGAAAGACCCATCCTGTTCTGGTCAAATAGCGATAACAAACTGTTACTGACAATTAAGACAAAACATCTCTTCAGCCATATTTTGTTTCCTGATTAGTCCAATAATGGGACAATTCACAACTGAAAAGGAGAAAAATCTCAGCAATCTAAAGACATATTATGTGATGCTATCACTGTCATGGGTTAAAAGCTCAAAGGATCTCAGTCAACTGAAACTTCTTTGACACAAAAACCATGGGTGAGCAAAGACTAGTTTCTAGATAAATTAAACCTTCTCTGATTCCAGTGTAGGTATAGAGGTTACACAATGAGTGGTTGTTGGATATGGAATTTATTTCACTTAAACGAGTGAATTATTTTTAAAAAGTTACAAAAAAATGAAATGAAATAAATTCCATATCCAATATTACAACGGGACGTGTGACCTGTTTCTACCACAATCTCAGTCGGAAACAGTTGGAGAGAACCGCTGGTTATGATATGGCAAAACGTATCATCACGTATATATTCTCCCCAAGTGGTGATGACGTCAACAATCGATGTCAAAGTTCATCATGTCAGCCAATCAAAATGTGTTAAGAGTATATTCCACATGTGGTATATTCAACAGTTGTAATGATTATTTGATACCCTGATAGTTGAATACATGGTAGAAATGTCATTTTTACAACTTGTCTGGTTCCATATATGAGCAGGCTTCATAGTCTTTATTAATGTGAACAATCTATGATTTTAAGACTGCAAGTCTAAGAGCAGAAAGTTCTTTCTGAAAGTTCTACAAGCAACCTTTTGAGTTAATGAAAAACACTGTGCTACATACACCATAACAAGAGGCCCTATGGGTCTGCATTCTTACCTGGTATCAATCTCTGGCTTATATTATAGTGTAACCCTAATGTCGTCTAAAATCTATTACTGTCAGACATTCAGAAGAACATGTTAAGATTTATATAATTTTCGGAGTTTGATGGAACAGAATTAGCCGAAAATTGTTTTCCCTTCAGTGTCATACTTTCTGATAGGGGGCGTTGAAGTCGGGTGTCGCACGTGCTGGTTGTGCGGTATGTGACTGTCGGGTCATTCAGCGATAGTCGCACCGACAGTTCACATGTTTTTGTTTTTTATAACTTTACAATTTTTATGTAAAAATGAAATTGAATGATAAATAGTTTGAATACTTCTTTATTGATGTGAATTCATAAAGTATGTACGGGTATGTGAGGGATATATAAGTGGGTTCGTTGTTTTGTAAAAACTGTCGGCGATTATGCGCTCCATACAATAAATTATTGGAATTTATTATTGGTGTTGTGGTTTTCTATCGGAAGGTGTGGTATTGGAGGGAAAAACATATTTTACCTCTGTGACCTTGTAAGACAACATCAGTTTCATTTGCAAATTTTGTGTTGCTTCATTCCAGGACGCTACCAGCCAAATACCATGTCTCTAGGCTTTTGGGTTTATCAAAAGAAGTCGCTCAAAGCTTTTAACAGATTTGACTCCTGTGACTTTTAATATGGGTCAAGGTCAAATTTTCGCAAACTTTGTCAAGCTTCATCCAAGGAACCTTTCAGCCAAATATAATGCTTCTAGGGTTTTGGTATTTCAGAAGAAGTAATTTAAAAGTTTTAACAGATTTGACCCCTGTGACCTTGAATATGGGTCAAGGTCACGTTCAATTGCAAATTTTTCTTAGCTTCTTCAAAGAAATCTACTAGCCAAATATCATGTCTCCAGGCCTTTTGGTTTATCATAAGAAGTTGTTTAAAGGTTTTAACATTTTTGACCCCTGTGACCTTGGAATACAAGTCAAGGTTGTTTCTTTTCTCAACCTTTGTCGGGCTTCGTTCAAGGAACATTACAGCAAAATATCATGCTTCTAGGGCTTTTGGTAATTCAGAAGAGGTTGTTTGAAGGTTTTAACAGATTTGACCCTTGTGACCTTGAATATAGGTCAAGGTCATTTCTTTTTCAAAATGTTGTCGGGCTTCATCAAAGGAACCTTTCAGCCAACTATCATACTTATAGGTGTTTTGGTCTTTTAGAAGAAGTCGTTAAAAGGTTATAATAGATTTGACCCCTGGACCTTGAATATGGGTCAAGGTAGTTTCTTTTCGCAAACTTAATTCTGCTTTATCAAAGGAAGCTACCAGTCAAATATGAGGTCTCTATGTCTGACAGTATTTCAGAAGAAGGTTGTTTGAAGGTTTAGACATTTTTGAAAGTAGGTCAATGTGATTTTTTTTTCACAAACTTTGTTCAGTCTCTTCCAAGAAAGCTACCAGCCAAATTTCATGTCACTAGGCCTTACGGTATTTTAGAATCAGTTCTTGAGAAAAGGTCAAAAATGTAAAAAGTTTATACACGACAGTTGACATGCGACAGGCGCAGATGGACGGAAAGTGAACAGAAAAGGTCCAATGCAAAAAATTCCCATTGGTACATGGCATTAGTTTTCCTTATTTGTGCTGCATATTTAGAACAAACTTTCATTATGACAAATAAACACAGCTATTGAAGAGTTACAACGAACCGTTTCTGAGTCACTGTAACAAATTTACAAAGGCTTAACAAAATATGCCTGAACAAAGTATTTATGAGACAATGACCGCCATGGTTGTTGGTATTACCTAGAGCCTCCCTCATTGTCCTCATCACACACAGGGTACCAACCTCTCCTGGGAATTCGAGATGGAACCATACCGTACTGCATGTCATGGTGACGGATAGCCACAAAGTAGAGCGGACATGACATGTTACTGTGAGGACTGAAACTGTGAACACTTCCACAGAACAGGGTCGCCTAAACAAACGTGATCACCCATATAAAGCAGTGACTAATCACCAGGTGTACATGAAATAAGCCTCATACATGTTCTCTTTTCTTTTGATTCAATTCTGATAATTTCTTGGATTGCGAGCGGTCTGCATGTAGGTGTCTTCGTTCAGCAACACATTAACTGAAATTTCATTATATTCACATTTCTGACAAAGTTGAAAGAATTTCATCAATCAGTTCCTGAGAAAAAGTCAAAAATGTAAAAAGTTTATACACAACAGTTGACATGCGACAGACGCAGATGGCGGAAAGTGACCAGAAAAGGTCACTTGAGCAAAGCTTGCGTGACCTAAAAAATGTCCAATGCAAAAAATTCAAAATGGTACATGGCATTAGTTCTCCGCATTTGTGCTGCATAATCAGAACAAACTATCATTATGACAAACACAGCTATTGAAGAGTTACAACGAACCATTTCTGGGTAACTGTGACAGTTTTACAAAGCCTTAATAAAAGTATTTATAAAGTATTTATGAGACAATGACCGCCATGGTTGTTGGTATTACCTAGAGCCTCCCTCATTGTCCTCATCATACACAGGGTACCAACCTCTCCTGGGAGTTCGAGATGGAAGCGTACCATACTGCATGTCATGGCTATGGACAGCCACAAAGTAGTGCGGACAGGACATGTCACTGTGAGGACTGAAACTGTGAACATTTCCACAGAACAGAGTACCGATATAATACAGTGACTAAATCACCAGGTGCACATGAAATAAGCCTCATATATTTTCTCTTATCTTTTAATTCAATTCTGGTAATTTATTGGATGGTGAGCAGTCTGCATGTAGGTGTCTATAGAAAGACTGTCAAACAAGCATGAAATACCTTCGATATTTCCCATACAGGTAAATTTAACACTGTGAATGCCCTCTTTCACAGTGCTTATACAAATTACAATCCTACACAGTGAGTAGATACATGTAAATGTTCACTTCAGCAACACATTAACTGATATTTCATAATATTCACATTTCTGATCAAACTGCTAACATAATGGAGTTTGTGTCGACAAAATAAGTGATTAAACTATTATGGCATATTATAACACATGCCTGTTAGAATTAAAATATGATGTTTATATAAACTTTAATCTGCCTAGTTTCACTAGGAATATTTACTAATTATTCTTATATAGTGGGTAGATGATGTAAGTATTAAAGCTCTTCAAAGTAAACATGTTTACGCAGTCGACTAATTCATATTCAGTTCAAAGGTCACACCTGAACCAGCTCCGCAGTAGGAGGCTGTTATGTAAGTGAGTGAGGAGGAATAATGACCTGATAATGAGCCTTCAACCTCCATTATAACATGGCTGTGTGCCTGTAATCCTGAATTTTCTGTCAGCATTAAATACGTACAAACTATAATACATGTGTACGTGACGTACATACATAGTACATAAACAAACAGAAGTATGAAACTATGACGACTGGAACTTTTAAGGATTGCCGCACCACAGCCAAAGAGAACTGTAACATTACATCATATAAACAGATTCTTGCGGCATTTCTATTGCTCTAATAAACTATTTTGGAAAAGAGAAAAACACTCTGCTGGCATTTTAAGAAAAATTAAGTAAAGATGAAATTAATAAATAAACAGTAATCAACAAGTGTTTTGAGTGTAGAAGGTTCAAACCCAGAAACTTGCTCTAACTAACTGAGCTGATCAGTGAGAAGAAATGCACAGGAACAAATAAATCCAAAATTTAACAAGGTACACCATCATCAATATCCCCTCAGCTCACAGTGCAAGTTAAAACATGAGGCATAAAACAAATATCAAAATCAGCATGTGCAATATGCATTCAGTAGATCAAGGTTACTGATTACACAACTGATGCAAGCTAAATCAACATAACACTTGTATTAGGTATTAGATACATGTTACAGGTGAAAGAAAATCTTTTTAACCAGCTAGATGCATGGACAGATGCCTAGACAGACCCCATTGATATAAATCCCCTACCAACTACTTGAGTGGGGTATAATGAAGGGGAGATAACTGTATAGTTGGAATTCTCGAGTCTGTTTCCCTACAAAGAGACAGGGATCCCTTATGGGAACAAATGGTAAGGGACATAAGAAAACATAACTAAGAGGAAACAAATCCTTATAGAATATTACAAATCAATTTATATGGGAAACAATTAATTAATTATAGACCTTTGGACATTCCTTATTAAGGAATAAATTGCTATCACAGGAAATGATGGTATAATAAATGTTTTGCTGTAGTAATATGACAGACAGTACTACCCATCTGTACAAACTACCTTGGAATCTGACCTACAGCAAACAAATGCTAAAATATCTTGTCAAGACAGATATCTAGTTTCTGTGCCTCAGCAGCTGTTTGTTTATTTAGGCAATATAAAATTACTCTGTAAGCCAATGTACTGAATATCAAATACAACATCGGTGAATATTTTCTCATTCAGGAATCCGATTAACCAAAACTGATCAGCTGATAACTTTTTTCTGTCAGTAATCAGGTTCCATGTTTATATACATGCTGACAATACTTCAAAGGCAATCCAATAAACTCAGGTTAAAGGTATTGTACTGAAAGATGACAGGAACACACTAAAACAACCAATGTTTCATCCCAAACAAAGTCAAACCAACCAACAGCTTACTGATATACATACATGATATGGCACCTTCCCATATAGAAGGTAGAAGAATATGCCATATAACTCCAGCAATAAGCCTGTGCGCTAATTATATAATAAGCCCACCACCTACTTTTGATCTGCCCCTATGCATGGGGGGGGGGGGGGGGTCTATAATAAACACATCCCTTACTTTTGGGCCTCATACCCTCAGGAATAGCTCCCCTTTATGAATGTGTTAATTTCTATAAGAGGACTTTGTATACCCCTAGGTACCCTTCGTGACACCTAGAAGACGAACCACAACACATAGAACTTGGTAGGATGTTGGTTCTTTGAGAATTTCTACCAGAGATTTTGCTTGTCTGGTTTGGATTATATTTGTGTTTAAGGACCCCTGCATTCCTTATGGAATCCATCCTCTCCTGACCATACTTAATTTACAGATCCTGGCCATACTTTATTTTACAGATCCTGACCATACTTTATTTTACAGATCGTGACCATATTTTATTTTACAGATCCTGACTATACTTTATTTTACAGATCCTGTCCATACTTTATTTTATAGGTCATGCCCTTACTTAATTTTACAGATCCTGACCAAACTTTATTTTACCGGTCCTGACCATACTTTATTTTACAGATGCTGAACATATTTTACAGGTCCTGAACAGACTTTATTTTACAGATCCAGAACAGACTTTATTTTACAGATCCAGAACAGACTTTATTTTACAGATCCAGAACAGACTTTATTTTATAGGTCCTGCCCTTACTTAATTTTACAGATCCTGACTATACTTTATTTTACAGGTCCTGACCATACATTATTTTACTGATCCTGACCATTCTTGATTTACAGATCCTGGCCATATTTTATTTTACAGATCATGAAAAGACTTTATTTTACAGATCCTGACCATATTTTATTTTACAGATCCTGGCCATATTTTATTTTACAGATCCTGAAAAGACTTTATTTTACAGATCCTGGCCATATTTTATTTTACAGATCCTGGCCATATTTTATTTTACAGATCCTGACTATACTTTATTTTACAGGTCCTGACCATTCTTGATTTTACAGATCTTGTCCATACTTTATTTTACAGATCCTGACCATACTTTATTTTACTGATCCTGACCATACATGTACTTTATTTTACAGATCCTGTCCATACTTTATTTTACTGATCCTGACCATACTTTATTTTACAAGTCCTGACCATACATGTACTTTATTTTACAGATCCTGACCATACTTTATTTTACAGGTCCTGACCATTCTTTGTTTTACAGATCCTGCCCATACTTTATTTTACAGATCCTGAAAAGACTTTATTTTACAGATCCTGGCCATATTTTATTTTACAGATCCTGGCCATATTTTATTTTACAGATCCTGAAAAGACTTTATTTTACAGATCCTGTCCATACTTTATTTTACTGATCCTGACCATACTTTATTTTACTGATCCTGACCATACTTTATTTTACTGATCCTGACCATACATGTACTTTATTTTACAGAACCTGTCCATACTTTATTTTACTGATCCTGACCATACTTTATTTTACAAGTCCTGACCATACATGTACTTTATTTTACAGATCCTGACCATACTTTATTTTACAGATCCTGGCCATATTTTATTTTACAGATCCTGGCAATATTTTATTTAACAGATCCTGGCCATATTTTATTTTACAGATCCTGAACAGACGCCTTCATATCTATACACTCTTTGAAGACAACATGTGTCCTCCAAAGAAATCTTAGTCTACAAATTTTCATTCAACAAGGAATCGTTGGATGAATAATTGGATACTGCTTAACACCCACTATAATTTGGCCATACAATATCACTTAAAAACTTTGATAAATTCAATTTGTCTTCAAGATCACTTTCATTTCTTTTCTCAAAGATCTGTTGAAGATGTTAAAGATCCAGGGGCAGTGGGCAATGCCGCAGTTATAGCTTATGATCCCTACACATCGAATAGTCAGGTCACTAGCAGACACATTTTCTAAAAGTTGTGTATCCAACTCCTATCCCATTCATAATACATTAGCAAACACCTTTATCTTACTTTAACCTACAAGATATAAACCTTTACAAGCCAATTACTTTTTAACGAATAAACAGTGTTATCGTTCAGTTAAATTGTATCGCTTGTACTAATCACCTATCCAATTTGTCAGCCTCTGAAGTGATTGTAAAGTAAATAGTTTATATGAGAATGATAGAGCTGCCACCATTCTGGGATTGGGTAATTATGTTTATCATTAAGATCAAGCACCATTAGCACATCCTTCCTCAGTATCACGGCCAGGCTGTTACACAGACATCATTCTACCCCTCACTATAAGTTGAAGACAAGATAGTTCTGCCCGACATCAGTGTCGATTAATTAAGTGCTATTGATACCAGATTACGTTAAAACTTAGTGATAATCAATTTGTAGTGGGTAGAAGATGTGTGAGATCAACAGGATGGGGCATTAATTAAATAGATCATACGATTTCATATACCAAATATCTCTAGCAGGAGAAGAAAAGTATCGCTTTTATCAGGAATCAAACCCAGTCCGCCTTTCTACTGATTGACTTTCCTTTCCAACTTGTGACATCCTATTTACAGACAAAATATCGCCACATAACAATATACTAACCAGTAAACATGATAGCAATCAGTATATAGGATAGTCCAGAAAGTACGGTAAAAGGCTGATCAATTAACACAATAATGTACAACTCTCACACAATCATATAATTCCTATTACCTAATAAATGTGTGCTTCATGTTACTGGAATGGCACATAAAGGTTACATTCCAGCTGATAAGCACGGGCAAATAAATATACCCTGATAGCGCCACCTACTGGCATACTGTAAACAGTACCATGTTTCTTTTGCGGTTACTAACTCTCACTATTTCCACTTTACACCTTTCGCACTGGTTCCTTTTATTTTGGTTTAATGTCCTATTGACAGGCAAGGTCATTTAAGGATGTGCCAGGTTTTGGAGATGGAGGAAAGCCGGAGTACCCAGAGAAAAACCACCGACCTACGATCAGTACCTGGCAACTGCCCCACGTAGGATTCAAACTCATAACCCAACCCAGAGGTGGAGGGCTATAGTGGCAGAATAGGACTAGACACCTTAACCACTCTGTCACCACGGCCCCTTTTGGCAATTCCAGTTCTACCTGGCTAATAAGCAACAAGAGATCCAAGATGGATCCTGGCCCCCACCAATGTATCATCTTTATTAGTTCAATGTTAGTTTGATCCTTTCTTTTCTTTCCTCTTTACATTGTTTGATCAGGTTGTCTATCCATTGTGACACTGTCTCAATCGATCATAAAATTAACCCAAAAAGCAGCCATGCACAACATGGGACCATGGGGAATCTCAAAGTAAGTTCTGAAATAACTCTAATGGGAGGGCTTACATAGGCGGTGTCTGTTGCCCCATCTATATGTCAATAAAATCTGTTGAAATGAAATAAAGCTTACAAACTTAAAATGTTACTAGATGGTCATCTGTTTGCGTCTTGGTTTTCAGATAAGTCCAAAAATTTTATATGAACATCTAAAAACGAAAAGGACCCTTGTATGAAAGATCCCTTCCCATTTTTTGAGCAACTATAGTGGTAAAACACTTCAATTCTAAAATTCAAGATGGCTACATGTCGACCAGCTTAGTTTTGCAATCGGTCCTAAAGAATGATATGCATAACTACAGACCATGGGGAACCTTCAGGTAAAATTTGAGAAAGATCCCTGTACTTCCTGTGAAATGGAATTAACAAAAAAAACTTTAACAATCAAAGTCAATATGGCAACCTGTTGGACATCTCCATAACTTTTGATCAGCCCCAATAGCTACCATTGGAGAAACGCCATGTAAAATTTGAAAAAACTCCACCAATACGTTTTGAGAGGGCATCTCTAAAATTAAAGATGACTCGATGTTGGCCACTTTGGTTTTAAGATCAATGCTGAAATACAATATGCATGACAATGCACCACAGGGAGTGTGCAAATGAAATTTGAGAAAGGTCCCTCCAGTTCATTCAGAGAAATAGCATTAGCAAGAATTGTTTAAGGAAAGACATTATGACAGATGGGCCATGGGCAAAGGGCAATTTGAATTGCCCACCATCATCTGAGCAAACATTAGCGAGTGGTATACCTTTAAAACGTCCTTAGCCTTCAAACAATAATAGCCAGTCTAATTGAAATATTTTTTTCCCCATTAACTTACATCTGGTAGATATTTGTTTTTCATTTGATTACACCACTGTCCTGACATTTCTGCCCTCTAAATCCAGACTGCCACCGGGGGAAAATGGCTACCACTACAGAAATTGTAAGAAGATTACCATCAGTAAGTAGGGACACATCTGGTTCTTCTAGAACAAGATTATAAAATATCAACCCTTCGAGTGATCAAATGCTAAAAAGCAGGAGTTCAAAAACAAATGTCTAGACTAGTACTACATTTATTGGAATGTAGTCATCAGTTCATATTGAAGAAAAGTTCCTGAACGTTATGTAAGGGAGCTCAGATCAGCAATACTTGATTACTAACATACAAGATCATGTCAATTGATAAGTAAGTTTGTGGTGATGGTTCTGGGTTAAATTACAATTCTTCTCAAGCACAATCAATCGATGTTTATTAATGTACTCTTATAATAATCACTTGACTGCTGTTTGAATGTTCACCTGATCTTTAATAATGAACGATTTTGTTTTAAACTACCTGTTTATAGATATGTCTGCTTGCATTATGGGGGTTTACATGTGTTTACAAGTTGTCTGAATTATAAGTTGTTAGGTGATAGGCGGTTGTGTAGTTCAATAATGTACAAAAAACGTTCAAACTTAATTAAATAACCACTCCTATTAAACGACTAGCTGATTTTTAATTTCCCTATAAGGGGAAGTTGGGTGGTCACTTATACATTAAATGTACTGGTATATCTGATAGAAACCTAAGGGAGACCAGCAAGGGCTCAGTCGGTAAGTCAAAGTAACCATTTGCTATTTTTGTTTTCAATTGGCTTCTAAAATTACGATATGACTACAAAATCTGTTCATACCTAGGTTTTAAAGTTTAAAAGAAATTCTGTATTTTTATCCCAGAAAACGATCTGTCTTCTCACACAGCAGTGCTGGATAAATTTTCACCTAATAATTATGGAGACCAGCAGATCCTTCACATTGATGAAATATATTTCTTCAATAATAAAAATGTTAGCAGACAGCATATCAACACCACCCTTATATATTTGTATGTGAACATCTGAACCATCAGTAAATTAGGAAGCATATATCCGCTTCAAAAAAGGAAAAAATGTACAATTTTAAGAGGTCTGCCCCAAACTGCAAAAATTCTTTCTAATGTCTGAATTTGATGTATAGTAGCTCTCATCCAGCAGAAATACACTATAATATTACAACAGTTTACAATTTGCAGGGATTTTCTTGTCTTCATAAATTGTTAGTGTTGTCAGATATACCGCTATATTGCAATGTGTCAATAGAAATGTGTTGCACCACGGTACGAAATTGAAATACCGGTTTTTTATGGTAGAGGTTAATTTTGAGTACTTACATTTAATCTTGCCTAATTTTGCATTAATTCGAAGAAAAACAGTCAAACGAAGTCATTTCCGTGAAACCCTCTTTCTACTTTCTTTTTTCGATAGTCTGAATCAGCTAAATGTTTGATCTTTCAAGAGCCACATCTTTTTTCTCAAGCGTCTCTTCTACTTGATTGTATGTCAAATAAAAAGGCAAAAAAGTGCCATATGGGGGCATTTTTGTCTAAGACAAAACAAACAAAGGAAGTCAATTGAAACGGTAGTGGCTGTTTGTCAAATCAATATATTGTGGTACGCATCATGATACAGTCACTCTGTATTGCAATATATCGTGGTACAGTTTTCCCGTATCGTGACAGCACTATAAATTTTACAGGTCACAATCTGAACATTTCCCAGTTGGAAACAGAGGAGATAATTCCTAATTCAGAAAACAATTCTTTTTTAAGTCACTGGTCAGAAAATCAGCAACCCATTCTCCACCTTTTTTTTGAAAAAGTATAACAATAAGTTTAATGCAGTAAATTATTTGGTGAGCACTATACATGATTTTTTATCGAAATGTTGTTTTACAATTTTTTCCGACTCTAACCTTTACGCCATGGAAATTTCCTAATTCTGATGACTCTATATATGGCAATTCCAAAAATAGCCAGGAACATCCCTGTATCACCCTAGAATCATCTGATTTGAAAAGAAGCCCGAAAGAGAAGAGTCTGCCTGAGGTCTTGGCCCAATTGATAAACTACTGAACCATATCCTAGGTTCAGAATCATGCTAAAATCACTTCTATTAGTGCTAGTCCAAATCACAGGAAAAATAATTCATTACTACAACAGATCCAGCCACTGATGAACTTCAATTGTTCTTTGAAATTGGGGATTTTTTCTTCAACAATCAAGTACTTATTTTGTCAAGAAATAGCAGCTGCCAACTGTTAGCTAAATTTCTTCTAATAATCAGTCCCAAAATCAAAAAGCCGCAACTAGGCACCAAGGGGAACCTTCATATGAAATTAAAAGATGATCCGTCCAGTCCTTCTGAAGAAATTGTGGTAACAAACTATTACTGTCAAATCCAAGATGGCTGCTTATATATAATCGGTCATGTTGTTTTCCAGATTAGTTCGAAAATGGGAAAATGCACAACTACAGGCCAAGGGGAACTTTTGTTTGAAAATTGAAAATGTTCCAACAGTACTTGTCAAGAAATAGCAGTAACGAATTATAACTGTCAAAATCCAAGATGGCCACCTGTCGGCCATATTGTTTTTCAAATCAGTCCTAAAATTTGACAATATGCTAGGGACAAAGGGGAACCTATACTTTCAGAATGATCCATCCAGTACTTCTCAAGAAATAGTTGTAACAAGACAGTGGGCTGAAAATCAATTATCAACCATCCAAATAATTTCACCTAACACTTGTGATGTTAAATATTTACAATTTGTACTGATGATCATTCTATTATCAATTCCAACCTTACAGTGACTCATTTACCTGCTGACTCTATTTATTGACAGTCTTAAGGTTGTTTCAATTACACAACATTCGATAACAAGAGATCCCAGAGAGATCTTGGTGCCCACCATCAATTTTTCATTCATTCTCAAAAAGATGGATCTTTTCCCTTCTTATTTTAACTTTCATTTATGTATTTAATCTTAGTTCTATGAATTTCTCTTGAAAAGTAATAATATTTGAAAGAAGGTCTCGTTTCAGGAGTTTTGTTTTTCTGATTAGTTCCAAATTCCAAATCCATCTTGTATTTCTTAAAAAAATAATCATAATATACATCCATAGTCAACATACAGCCATCTGGCGCCCATATTTCCCCCTGGAGCAGTCCAAAAATTAGACCATGCACAACTAAGGACCGAACAGGCTCTGCTTATGAAATTTGAAAAAGATCCATCTAGTACTTCAAGAAATAACAATCACAAACTATCACTATAAAAATCCAAAATGGCCACCTATCATCCATATTGTTTATCAGTTCTGTCTGAAAATGGACCATGCATGACTAAGCACCAAGAGGAATCTACATAATGAAATTTGAGAATGATCCATCCAGTACTTCTCATGATCAAGAAATAGCAATAAACAAGATGATGGTGGGCTAAAAATGTATGAAATGTTTCCCTACTAAACCACCCCGAGAACTTAAAAAATCAAATAAGAAACTCAAAGATAGTATTTTATGTGCATGCTTCACAACTGCTTTTGCCAGTATTGGTCCAAATGTGTATATATGTATATACAAACTGTACTAGTTGCAGGGATCCCCCCCCCCCCCCAACATAAAATCTGCAACATGCTGAAGAGGATACAAACAGGATTATAAGTACAAGTAATCTAAGTAATCCAAATCTACTGCAGCTTAACTTTCCTAAGCTTTATTCAAATGATAACAATGTTATTTATAACCAAAGTTCAGGTATCATCTTACCAAGAACACATGATAAAGAAGGAAGGGTTTGACATAGTAGTACCTATTTGTAACATGATAGGAAAACATGAAGGTCAAACAAGGTATTAATACTGAAGGGTCCTTGTAACAACTTAGATTATCTGTCACTGGCCTGGGTAACAGTGTATCTGGCTACTTCTGGTCACTAATTAGTCCAGAATTGTTCAATGTGTGCACTTCATAATATACCTTATCCACAACTTTGGTAGATTTGCACAGTTGCAATAATCAGACACTTGATATTTTGCCTAGATGCTTGTCCAGTTTCAACGTTCTAGCCTTCCATATTTACAGTTTTCTTTTTATCAAATGACCAGACCTAAACAACTTAAAGATATAGCATTCACACAAGACCTCTTTTGTATTTTCATTTGTTTACTAAATATAACCACAGTAACAGGAGAGAAGAAATCATTGGCCAGATCAGGATAAAAACCTTATATATGTACTTTCCAAATCTTTCACAGACAAAATTGCCAAATGAGCTGACTGGTTGCAGATGATCGCCTCAGTCCATTTATCACTACATTTGCCCTTCTTTTTTTTACCGTTGGCAACCAGATAGCTCATGTCATTAGCGTCTAAGAGTTATGATAGACATACACAAATGCTTCATTAATTGAGCTGCAATGGATCTGGTTGCTGAAAATAGCCCCAAGTTCAGTTCCGTCGAAATTATTACACAAATACACACATCCCTTTTTAAAATGTAGATTCAATTGCAAGCCTTTATTTGAATTTGCACCAAATTTCTGCAAATATTTACACAAATGAGCTCCGATTACTTACAAGGTAGTCTTGATCATTACCTCATATTATAGTGTAACCATTGATTCTTTGGTTTATATATATAGTCATATACTCTTTTAGTGTATTGTGTAGACAGCGAAATTAATCATAAAATAAAAAAAAAAACGTCACACTACTTTCTGCTTGCACCAGAAAAACGCAACCTGCAGGTTTTAATTTCAGTCATTAAAGGGAAGGCACCGACACCACTTGTAACAGGAAAGAGAATATAGTGTGTTTCAACCAGGAATCAAATCTCCAGGTTCAGCTAGCTATAGTCGAATGCTCTACCACTTGAACTAAAGGGGAATCCCCCATTAGTCTCTAAAGAGCCTAATATAGGTTTAATATTGACGGCGTAGCACTCAAGTATTCCCATCGCCATGCTTAATTTTAAAAAGAAAGTAGACTTGTTCATATTATAGTAAGTATTTCGTTTCAAAATAAAGCTGATTTTATTTCAAAGACAGAAATATGACATCTGAAATCTGACAGTTACAGTACAAACCGCCGGAGACCACCGTAGAAAAGAAATGAAAGTTATTTGCTAGTACAGCTGTTTTTTTAAACAGTATATTTTAGAGATGTAGAACATTGGACTGACATTAGTCAACGGGTATGTGACGATAAACTAAAACACTTACACTTCAAGAATTCGGTCTCCTTTCCGTATGCCTGCCCTCTGGGCTGCGCCTCCTTCCAGCACAGCACTGACATGTTGTAAGGGTGCATACAGCACGCCATTGATCGACTTCAACACTCCTCCTTCGCTAACTTGACCCCTGACATTAAAACCAAACCCTGTCTCAGTTTTTGTGATTGTCACAACCCTGGGTCCCAGGTCATCCTGTCGAATGTCAGGAGAGGAGGGTGGGCTGCTATCATCGCTGTCCGCCATCATTGGTCATGTGACCAAACTAAAATAACTTCCGGTTTCATTGGCACACATGTACATAAATCGATAAATCGGTTACTTGTAAACTGATTAACTGCAAGATTTTATAAACAATATTGTTTTGTTATGTATATTTTTAGATACCGTATCTTTCTCATTGTAAGAGGTCCCCAGGGCATATTACGCTTCAAAGTCGTTCAGTGCTTCATAATTATATATATATATCTTAAATAAAATAAAATCTAGCAGTTACTTCATGCGTATACGTATAGGCCTATACAAATTTGTACATATAATGTAAACATATACGTATTATAAAGCAAGTAGGATATAATTGGGCCTAGTTCTCTTCCAAAATGTCTGTTGACAGTGTACGTATTATAATTTATTAGGCCTTATTTTACACAATCTTCATTAATTTAAAATCATAGAACGATGCACGTTAAACGAGAGGTTTAGCACGTCACGTGCATGTGCATCTGTATGATTTCGTTCGCTTTGATGGCTTTATTGATAGTACATATGTAGCTATAGGCCCGTTATGCTTGCACATTGGTATGCTGGGTTGAGCAAAACCAAAAGGTTAATCAGCCATTGCATGTACATGTATATGTTTTCTAGAAAGGGAATTACAATTGTTTCTGTAACTAAAACACGTTGAACTCGTCAGGGGCAAGCTTGGTCACGGGGCTAATCTTGGTAGCATGTTTGTAGTTAAATTTTTCATAACCAGTGATTGTTCATTTGCCCAGGATTATTAAAAAACTGCTTTAATAAATAAAGTTTTTTTGGGGGTATGGAGAGAAAACATAACATTCTTTCTAGTTGCATTTTATTACGCCCTTCTTGAAATAATTTAACAGACTTGATTTTATCTTGCATCCATTCTTTTCTTTAATTAGGTGCACGTTTATTCTATTGAAAAAAAAATGACTTTACACACTATCACTATCATACTTCAATTAACCCGAAGGAACGTCTTCGATCTCGTATGGTTAGAATCTCTTTTTTCTAGTCAGGGAAGGGCGAACAACGATTGTTTGAAATATCATTCAGCGATAAGGTGAACAAGGCGTCAATAAGTATTTCAACTATCGGCAACTGCAATGTACACGTGGGCCATTCAACCATCCAACTATACCAACCACTGTAAAGTGTAGGCGTTCATCCATCCAACCACTGACAACAGTACCACGTGCGTCCATTAATGCATTTAATCAACTACTGACCAATGCAACGTGTGTGTGTTCATCCATTCAACTACTGACCCCTGTATCCATCCTCGATATCTAGGGGGTACGATCACCTACGACATTTGTCATGGCAAAACTGAATTAAGGCTCCGTGTACGCACCTTATTAATGAGACAAGAAGACTGGATCGACCCTTTGATGTACATCAGAAAAATTAATCTTGTGGTCACATAACGGTAAAATTTGACAGTCTTTGAAGGGAGGGGGGGGGATCAATTTTCAATAGAAATGCCCCCTCAATCAATGGACTTTATAACCGTATTGAGGTATAGGCGGGGATATCGAAAAATGATCTAAATCACCCAAAAGTGTAAACTTACTCTAAACACTTAAGTTTAGGTACAAAAATTAAATGTAACAAATTATCAAGTCCATACCTGGTATGCTTCTGGCCACTATAATGCGCGGACGTTCATCCATCCACCTACCAACAACTGTGCCGCGGGCGTTCACCATCCAACTACTGACCATTGAAGCGTGCGGGCGTTCATCCATCCAACGACTGACCTCTAGCGTGCGGACGTTCACCCATCAAACTACTGACCATTAGCGTGCGAGCGTTCACCCATCCAACTACTGACCAATAGCGTGCGAGTGTTCACCCTTCGAACTACTGACTACTAGAATGCGGGCGTTCACCCATCCAACTTATGACCACTAGCCTGCGGGTGTTCACCCATCCAACTACTGACCACTAGCGTACGGGTGTTCACCCATCCAACTACTGACCACTAGCGTACGGGTATTCACCCATCCAACTACTGACCACTAGCGTACGGGTGTTCACCCATCCAACTACTGACCACTAGCGTACGGGTGTTCACCCATCCAACTACTGACCACTAGCGTGTGGGTGTTCACCCATCCAACTACTGACCACTAGCGTGCGGATGTTCACCCATCCAACTACTGACCACTAGCGTACGGATGTTCACCCATCCAACTACTGACCACTAGCGTGCGGATGTTCACCCATCCAACTACTGACCACTAGCGTACGGGTGTTCACCCATCCAACTACTGACCACTAGCGTACGGGTGTTCACCCATCCAACTACTGACCACTAGCGTACGGGTGTTCACCCATCCAACTACTGACCACTAGCGTACGGGTGTTCACCGATCAAACTGCTGACAATAGTGTGCCGGCGTTCACCTATCCAACATTTGAACTTACAAATGTAACGCGGACGTTCACCCAGTCCCACAACTGACCAAGCTCGACGTTGCTGGACTAGTGAACGGATTCCCGGGATTACGGGGAAAGCCCTCATATACCTTAGCTGTTACAATAATACTGGTGACGGTCATTTGAGAGTGACCGAGTTCCTAAATGACAATATACCGTTGTTGGGTTTGATGGCAAGATTTTCCAGTAGACCGAGTGACATTCCTATGAGGAGAAAGAAAAAACAGTGCCCATCACCTGCCTTTACCCTTAACTTTTACAAGCAGGGGCCACTTATTAATAATCTGTACGATAAATGGCGATTCGACATCCCGGTCATAAAATTCACTTTCTCGATAGTAGCATCCCTACATTCCATACTTACGGTGTTCGCGAGTCGCAGTTGTTTCGGTGTTCAAGAGCTTGTTCCGAGTATCATAAATGATAACAAGAATATGAACATTTTTTGTGGTCGCTTCATCACTTGCAAATGCCATCATTGCCTTGTTATATGTGTTAATAATGTGTCGGAGTCTGGTCAATTATATTAATAACCCTGTTGATGTGGCATGAGTTGATTTGACTAACACGAAGACTAGTATTGAGCTCTCGGGATAATTGACCAGGCTATTACTAGCATAACTAGTATATATATAACACAGCCTGGTGTGCAATATAATTTATGTTTAATGCCATAACTCTCGCTATTTTATAATCATATATGTTTATTTAAATTAACTTGCATGCTGTGATATCGCTTGTTTTTTTTTAATTCATTTGTATTTTTACTCATGTTCAGTGTCGTTAAATTAACTCTACAGAGCTTATGTTTTCTTGTTAAACATATACGACTGCAAATAAATCTTCTTGTATCTTGTACTGCATTATGTAAACATGTTTTATTTGAGGATTTAGCCAACAGGCACTTGTGGCAAGGATTATAACCATCTATATATAATATAGCGAAATATGAATAATTAAACACAAATATAAAAACAAATTTTCCAATTTTCTTTTTAGGTAATTAATCATCTTAAACCAAAATGAAACGAACAGTTTCCATCCATCCCCTATATATTTCCCTTTCTAAAAAGCTTCCGTCACAAGTAATTCCTATATCGAAGATTTCAGGTGTTTTTTTTGAGATGTTACGACCCCGCGCTCGCAATCAATTAAAAGTGTGGATCATCATAGCTTTTTAGAAAGGGAAATATATAGGGGATGGATGGAAGCTGTTCGTTTTTCTCTAGTATGAACGGAAAGTAAGTTTTTTGACCGTTTTGTAACGTGGTCGAGGTATTTTCTGCTACTGAGTTGCATACATTCTCTCTTTTTCAGTGTCTGATAGTCTATTTTTTGTAAAATTTAACCACTTGGCGTATCAAGCTGAAAGGACTATGTATGGTTTTGCCTATTTTTGGCCCCCAAATCCATCAAATTTTAAATTTCATTATTGAACACTCAAATAATATTATTTCAAATATAGATTACATCCCTAATGCAATTGTAATGATATTTATTTGTTATTTGTGCTATGGTTGCCATGGTAACCATCCGAAATGTGCATAAATTATGCAAATGTAAATATTTGGTCTATTTTGGTCAATTTTTACATAGATTTTCACACAGCAACCATAGAGCGCATTCTTGAACAAATTTGATATTTCTCCTAAAGATGTGTTATAAGTGCCCACATATTCTCATTTGATATTAAGTTTGTTCAAGAATGCGCTCAATAGTTTCTAATAGAAAAACTATCCAAAAAGTGGCCAAAATTGACTAAATGGTCAAATTTCCCTAATTTATGCATATTTGAGATGGTTTCCATGACAACCAGAGTTGAAACAACAAATAATTATTGTTTCAGTTTTATCAGGGATGTACTCCATATTTGAAATACATTAATTTGAGAGTTCAATAATTTGCTTCAAAATTTGATAATTTTGGGGCCAAAAAAGGCCCAAACCATATATAGTCCTTTGGCAATTAATTTCGTTATGGTTTTAGGTGATTAATAACATAAATATTTTTTTTAATTATTCATATTTCACTATTTTATGTAGATGGTTATAATCGATATCCTGGCCACAAGTGCCTGTGATCGGTATGAGTCAGAACTTTCCGTAAACATTTACGGAAATTCACGAAGTTTCCCGATTGATTAGCATACCCGTTGTTTGAATCGAATGCATCCCGAAAAGGGGATTTCCCCCGGTGATCACGATCATTACGACGCTTGAACATGTGAAAGAGTTTCAACTTTCCTACGATTATTTGTAAGTTTTGATTGAGATCCTATGCTAAGTAAGAGGTCCTTATCAAGCTTGGGTTGATCTGATATGGGATATATATCGTATTTTTGTTTTGTGCGAAGTTACACTAATTTGAACAGGACTAATTAAAAAAGTTTGAATGTGTCACAGACTCGAGCTCCAGTCCTGGATCCGACCCGGGGCCCGTTACCCCTGGATCAAAGGGACATGTTATATATACACTGATATATGAGTGTCAGTGACAACTAGTAGGCCTGCATCAATGATTTTCTGTAGTTATGTATATATATATATAAATACGATATAAGCTAGATAGCTGATTTAAGTAATAAACAGTACCTTTTAATGAATAATGATATCGCATTTATTATGCGTTTATTTATTGAAGGTGGAAGTTTAAAATTGGTCATCTGATAAACTTTCAGCTTTGAAACGACATTACTTATTATAAGGCAGTATACAGACATGGGTATATTAATAAGACCACAGTCTGATTATATTACCTATCATAGACTAGGAAAAAGACACGACCAGACCAGGGTTCAAACCTGGGGCCTTCCAAACTCTAGATGGACTCTCAACCAAATCGCTGACAATCGCGACCCAGGCCAGTTCTGCTACATTTCTCCCTCCTTTTATATTTATTCTGTCTGCACCTCCAAAGTCACAACTACTGTATTTACAACCCAGGTTTGGGTATCCTGTTAAAAATACACCAAGTGCTTCAAATAAGGGTTGGTCACATATAGGCCCACAAGCACTATAATAGGAGATGGAAATGTACGTCTAGACCATGCAGGGGTTTGAACCCAAGACCTTCCGAAGTCTAAAGAATGTAAATGAACCCTCAACCAGTTGAGCTATCTGGTTGCTGACCACAAACCTAGTCCAGTTCTGCCACACTTGTTGTGTTTACAAAGGGAACAATTAAATATAAGCTGTCAGTTCAAGACCACCCATCTATTGTTGTGATAATAACAGAATTGCTGAGAACAGTTTACATCACTGTTGATAAAAATACAAAAATAATGCAATCCTTCCGGGAAATCTGCTGAATTTCATCCCCAGAAAAATATTTCACAGGGGTATTCCTCTCACATGGGGTGTCCTTCTGGCCCTGGTGCTGTTATGTTATCGTTATCCAAAATGGTAAACTAGTACATATGGTACTCCAACAATGTTAAAGGTTTAACATGGCAAGATACTTTTTGACAGGCCCCGTGTCACAGTCGGCAAAATAATATTCGACCAGCAGCCTCTTATGTCATAGGAGTAGTACATATTGCTACATTAAGTACACATTAATGTATCAGAATCATTAAGTCAAAGGTCATAGTCGTATGCACAATAAAATTCTTAAAATGCTGTTTATTTTCATGACAAACTTTCATAAATAGTACATTCATATATATAAATACATTGATATAATGAAAACTTATTTTCTATGTGATGAGATTTTGCAATTTCCTCATAGAGGCCAAAATGACATGCACAACAGAAGACTAACAATGTCATTACCTGTTTTTTCTGGGGTATACTGCCCCTGGCAACTCTCTTGTCTTTGGAGCTTCATTAATTTTGCACTAAGACATATTTAAAAAATATTTTTGTTGAAAAATTGTCTAGATGCTTGATTACAATACAGTATATGAGATCAGTGAAAGATATTTCACCATACCAGGGTAATGACTTTATATATTCACCGGGTCCCCTGAAGACACATTTTAACTCTTCCAATTCAAAGTATGGCCAAGTTCATTATTAAGTTTCAGGGGTGAATGGGATAGTCATCAATCTAAAGGGATCTCTTTCTCAATTTCTCAAATTGAAGTTCTTTATAGAATTTATATGTTAAGACAATTTACTACACAACAATCCTCAAAATCTCATATGAGTTGTTTATATTTTTGTATTATATAGGTCAACGATAACATAAGTTTCAGTCATGACAAGGTTTGCAAGAGGCAGCTCAGAGAATAGCAAACGCCCACTAGATGCCACACCATGGAGAGACATGAAAGGTCAGAGTTCACAGGGCCATCAGAGACATAGACAAAATGTGAAGGTCCACAAGGACACGTCGAGTCATACAAAAAACAAAGGTGAAGGAGACATTGAGAAAGGGCTAATTTTAACTCTGAAAAAGGAAACCAGAAGAGAAGACAGAAGAGTGAAAAGGATAAACAAACGAAACGAAGAAAAGGTTAGGATCACAAAATTCGTTCCTTTATATTCCTTTTTTTTTTGTATTCCTATCATAGATAGTGCCACTGTCATGTCTCTTTTCCAATGTAGTACAAATAATTAATCCATTAAATAAAATATTCTGTCTGATGGAATATGCCTTAAAAGATATAATTCTATTCTTCCTCACTTGAATAATGCATACGTTTTCTGTTTTTAATTTCTCTACTTTTCAGGTTTGTTACAATTGTCGCGGGACTGGTCATGCTATGTCAGAGTGTCCAGAGGCCAAAAAAGATATTGAACAAGGCACGGGTATCTGTTTTAAGTGTGGGTCCACAGAACATGCCTCTAGCAAATGTCGACTCAAACTTCCTGCAGGTAAATATCAATAAGCTTCCCAGGTTAAATTTTTTAGAAATATTTGGCCTTCATTTTGACTAAAAATTGTTTGGCTCTTGTGATTTCTCAGGAAACTACAGTTTCCTTCCATATTAAGTCCTCCAACCTTATATGTTATTTCTTTTATGAGATCGCATCAAAAATACAACATTCTGTTTTTTTAACAATTGCATATTGTTCTAGAAGAAGATAATCCTTACTAAACACACTATTTTCTTTTTCGACAGGCAAGTTCCCCTACGCCAAGTGTTTCATCTGTGGAGAAATGGGTCATCTATCAAAACAGTGTCCAGATAACCCAAGGGGATTGTATCCTATGGGTAAGATTATATATTAATCTGTCTTTAGTGCTCAGATTATATTACTTAATGTATGCTGTGGTGCGATGCTCAACTGGCATCAATTTTTCATTCAAACAACCTCTTCTAAAATACTGAAAGGCCAAGAGACATGATAATAGGCTAGTTGCTTCCTTGGAAGGACCTGAACATTGTTTGTGAAAAAAAAGACTTCTATTTATTTTCATTGCCACAGGAGTCAAATATGTCTAAACCTTCAAAAGACTTCTTCTGAAAAACTGAAAGGTCTAGAGACATGATATGTGACTGGTGGCATCCTTGGAAAGAGCTGAAGAACATTTATGAAAAAGAAATGTCTTTGACATACTTTCAAGATCAAGTGTATGTATGTCAAATATGTCGAAACCATTAACTGACCTCTTTTGAAATACCAGAAGGCATAGAAATATGATTTTGCCTATTAGATTCCTTGTAAGAAGTGGAACAAAGTTTGAAAGAAATGATAATTCACTTTGGCCTTTTTAAAGTTCACAGAGGTCAAACCTTGAAAATACTTCTTCTGAAATTCTGAATGGCTGAGAGCCATGATAATTGGCAAGTAGCTTCCTTGGAAGGAACCCATATAAGTTTTGAATGAAAAAATACCATGACATACTTTTAAGATCACGGGTCAAATCGTAATTTGTTGAATGTCTTACAGTCATAGATTTTAATCCACATTAACATTACAAGGGAGAAATGTATACTTGGTGAGCGAGGAATGCCCATTAGGTCGCATGTTCTGAAGTGAGAAAGCGATATTGTCAGAACCAAGGTACGACTTTAAGGTTCAAGTCACTTTTCTGTTTAACATAATTTCTTATTCACTAAAATGAATGCTCTTAACTTGTTATTAATTTAGCTCTATTGTTTATAAAATCAAAAGACTTTCCCTACTGAATAGGGAGAATTTTTAAAATATAACCGAGCATAAAAGTCCTCAGTAGAATAGCATGATAAAGACTATTTTTTTCATGGCCATGAAAAGAAAGCCACAGACAGCTAAACTTATAATGATGAATGGCTAATGGTACCAGGTAGAGTCGAACACCGTTTATCCGGAAATCAGTAATCCGGAAATCTCGTAATCCGGACGAAAACATCCGGGAACGGATTTCCCCAACGTTAAAAAGCACCGATAATCCGGAAATTCGCGTTCCGGTTCCGGAATCAATTTCCGGGAACAAAACGTCTATAACATGGTGTTTCATGTCTCGGTAATCCGGTCGCAATGTCTCGATCAGAACCCATTATGTTACACCAAGGAGTGAAAGATTTGTCTACAATCACAAGTTTCACGCCTGACCGCACGTAATACACATACCTGTCACTGACGCATACATGTAGTTTGTCCCTCACGGCTATGGTTGGAGTAAATATACAAGCATTGTTACCTGTACTGTATGGCTTGTATACATGTACACTGTACATATATTTCATAATGAATTCTGATTAAGCTTTTCAATCCGAGCCAAATGTTGTTTGTGTAAACTTGTGAAATCTTCCGGTATTTCGACGGGCGATAACTCCAACGATATTGTATTCTAACAAGGCGAGTCGTATGCCGTATGTACACACAAGTCGGAAATAAATAAGCTACCTGTGGAAATGAGTTAAGAGTTTGTACAATGACAATTTTTATATCGGAGATTAGGGTGTGAAATAATTAGCGCGGGTGACACTCGGCGTGGACTGTTCACATTCGGTACACGTATTAAGAGTCCGTTCCGTGACAGTACCGCTTGGCAAACTGAACACGGATCAGTGAAAACTTTTAAAATTAATTAGGTCTTATTAATTATTGTATTATTGCAAATTAAATTGTGAATTTCGTTCAGCTTACCAGAGCTATATTCACGTACACGTATCAAAACATAGCTGGCCCCATAAATAGACCGCTGAATTCAGTCTTAGATCATGTTTTATTCGATTTGATGCCTGAATAAATACGTAGCTCTAAACCAGTGTTTCCTGTGTTCCATTTCTCGTCATTTCCAATCAGATTATCGCACTTTCTACACTCAATTTGGCCGGTGTTTCCCCAAGTCGCTAAAAATAGAACTTGAATGCAGTGCAAGGGAGGCAATTCGAAAACAACACATTACTTACCTTCGTAGACATGCGGTAAAATTGTGAATCAGATGAGTAAAATGCGATCAGTTTGACAAAAACAAACACTATCAAAGTTGAGATCATTCTTTTATTCATAAAATACAATTATTTCCAAACAATAAACGTGTTACTCAACACACTTTCATATGTTACACATTCAATACCGTGTGTACAATTTGTATACGGTAGGCTTATCAAACGATCTCTAACGATTGTCAGGTGGCATGATTCGACAATCCGGATGATTCGCAATCCGGACAAAATTGTGATGGAACCAAGGTGTCCGGATTAACGAGGTTCGACTGTAGTTAACTTTTTGTTTCCAGGTATATACAATGGAGTAAAACAACGTCACAAACCATCGACCTTAGTGAACATGTACATGTATTTATAATTGAACCTGTGAGAATGTAAGGAAAATGGTCATATTAAATAAAGCAAGTTTTCATTGTGATATTTGAGATTGATGTGTCCAGAAAATAATGCCTTTACAATGTGATTGTAATTTGGTGTTTATATTTCGAGATTATGCTTCTGTTGTTTAGGTGGATGTTGTAAGATCTGTGAGTCAGTGGAACATTACGAGAGAGACTGCCCTAACAGACAAGAACAACCAGGTACGTTAGTTCACTGTGTCAAAAGGAGGATAGGTCCCTATATTCTCTTTATATTTACAAAATATTCTTCAATGGAGTCTGGAATCTAATCCAGACTTCTCTTCCAAAAGGATCTTACAATTTTACACAATTTGTTCTCCCACATTTGTTCCATGTAAGTCTTTGAACAAACTTTTTAAATATTTGAAATAGCACCTTTTTATTTATTTGTTTTCAATGTTTGCTATATTCATGTCATTTACAACTTCAAAAGTAAGTTTTGATTAGAATTTTTTTTTGCTCAAATGAATATTTTCATCGAGATGATTCCTGAATTTTTCTCTGTTGAACTGGATTTTAGGTCGTATCTATAATGTTTTAGGTGACAATAGATTTCAGGGTCAAACATCAAATTATTATGACCTCGTCTGGCTTCTTACTTTTGAACCAAAGAACATTTTATACTTAAAATTGTTGGTTTGTGTATTTGAGCTCAAGGGTAAAGATTCTCTGTGTGTCATATATATATCTCGGAGATATCAGACCTAATCTCAGTAAAGTGTATTAGATATAACATTGTTAGTTTCTGTTTACTTATCGTTTTATCCTGCGAGGTGAAATTGCAAAAACCAAATCTGGGACAAACCAAAAATCTGAAATCCAAAGTAGAGGCTTAATTACTATTACGAGGTATAGAATCTTAATTGTACAGGGAGATAACTCTAGTATGTATGTCTACATTTATTAGGCTTTTTTCAAAATTTGCAGACAGAAATATAAAAAACAAAGCCTATTTAATTATTTTTAATAAAACAGAGACTTCTCTGATACAGCAGCTATCACATGCTTATATAAACTGTGGTTTAAGTATTGGCAATATGGGGAATTTTTCAATTTACAAAGGCTTTTTAATGGAAAAAAATAAAATATATAAACACAACAAAGTATATGGATTGACACTTAATGTATAGAAAAATGATGTCAAAATCAGTATATAATATACTTCCAGTTATACTTAACAAGCAGAAATACATATAATGACAAGAATATGTTTAACAATCAAGGTTTACCTCTGATTTGTTAGCCATTTGAATCTATTAACAAGCCTGAATATTGAAAAAAACTTGCACAATATTGGTCCATTGACCAAAGAAAAAAGATGCAAGCTTGGTGAAATTATTGATACATTGTAATTTCATTTTTTAACTGACTGAACTATAAATACTTTACTGTGGAGGAATCCCTAGGTCTAGGTATTAAATACTCTTTGCAGTATTGTTAAACATGAATTTGCCATACAGATGAAGACAGGAAAGACTTGCTGCTGATGTGGAGACCCGGGACTAGTGCTGACGCCGAGGTATCATTCCACAGACCTACACCCCCTCCAAAGAAAAAAACAGGACCAAAGCTTGTCAAATTTTAATGTCAGATTTGTTGTTATTGATTAAAATGTTTTATTTAAGAATTCAAAAATCGTTGAAATGATATTTTGAAAAAATATGTCATTCGACATGGAAATCCAGAGGATGTATACCTGATTCCTTTACAGCAAACATAGGGGTAGAACCATGATACTGGGGACTAGACATCAGCTGAAACCGCTGTGGTATATTACTGAGGCTGAAATGTAACAGGAGAGGAAATGTGCAGGGTCAGACCAGGTATCAAACCTTCGACCTTCCTAACTCTGAACAGATGCTCAAACAATTTAGCTAGCTTGTCGCCGACAATTGACTCTTTAATTCTTAAACAAAGTCTTTAGACCCCAAAGACAAGTTAAGGTCATTCTGGGACATGCCGGTTTTGTTACCCCTAAGATAGGGTGGTCACACTTCATAAAAGAGATCAAAATAGGATAAAATTGATACTCGTATATAAAAAAATCTGGAATTGTACAGTCTGTTATTTAATTCAATTTAATATCAAATAATCTAAGTAAAAATTTATTTACAAGAATCCTTTAGTCTAGCCTAACAACAGAAAATAGCTTGTGATATAACTATCCATAACATTAAAAAAATTAGACAGAAAGACAAGTTTTTCCCTTTAATTGTGTTATCATTCATTGAAATATGAATATAAATTGACTTTCAGTTCTTAAAAACAATTGACATCTGTACTAAAATAGGTGTGAAAAAATTCAACATCAAGGGGGATAACTGTGTTGTTCTTATAAAGTATAATGCATGCGAGCAGCTGGTTTTACTTCGGTGTCCACAGTTGATTAGGGCTCCTTGCGACCAGGGGCCGCACCGCTTCAGTATACTTTTTTTTGCTAAGGATATTGTTCCTTTGAAGTAGAACTGTAAGCCAGTGGCTAACTAATGACCCCACTCCCCTGCCTTTTGCAATAGAAACTTTTTAAGGCAATGTTGATGATGAACAATTTTCTATCGGCAGATACAACTACACATTGGTCCTAACATTCCTGTGTAGTTTCATTGCAATTGGTTCACCGGTTTTTAGGAGTAGTTTTCCAGACAAAATTTTCCAGTAAAAACCTGTTTATAGTGTCCTGAATACTATGGCAAACACCAAAACAATTTCATAAAATAACTTTTTATCTGCACATGGTCCCTAACATTTATGTAAAGCCTCATTGATATTGGTTCACAGAATTAGGAGTTGTCTTGTCAAAAGTTTCCAACAAAAACCTGTTGATAGTGACATTATTACCATGGCAACCGAAATTTTGAGTATAGGGGTGTTCCTTGGGGCCGAAAATTATTAAATTAAATTTGTAAAATGTCGTCATTTCTATTTTAGAGATAAGCAATTGAATGATTGCAAACAACAGTATCGCATTCCTCTAATGGTTTTATGAAATGTTTGCATTGATGTATACAATTGATTGTCCCATTTCCCCAAAAAGGACCCCATCAGCATTTACATGTTTCGGAGTTTCTTTCACTCGAGAATGTTAACTATGAAATAGTATAATGACAAAATATCAATCGGTTGATAACTTCAACTCACAAAGAATATATATAACATGCATACATGTACAGATGTAATAGGGGTTAGATGTTTCTTCGTAGAATAACGGCTAAATCAGTGTACATACCATACACACTTGCCGGTGGTTCTCTATATAATCCTGCTACATTAATTGTAGGCAATATGATGACAGCTTTATCAGGGAGTCATTTGTCAAACTCAGTAACCTTTTTGTCTGGCCGTTTCATATGTTTTTGTACCATGGCTGTTTTCGGCCGATATTTTGGTACAAAAGCGACTGACTCATTTCAACTCTTGCTTTCACATCTTTTTGCACCATACTATGGTACAAAAAGATGTAAAAAGCTGTCTATGTAAAAAAAGTGTTACAGTTTTTTTCATTTCTTTTTGCCAGGCTCTTGTCGGCCATCGTAAATATCGGACTAAGTGTGTTAGGGCCATATACAGGAATCTCAAGCTAAGAATGTATGGGCCACATAGGAATATCGGGCTATGGGTGTAAGGACCACATAGGAATCTCAAGCTAAGGATGTACGGGCCACATAGGTATATCGGGCTATGGGTGTAAGGACCACATAGGAATCTCAAGCTAAAGATGTATGGGCCACATAGGAATATCGGGCTATGGGTGTAAGGACCACATAGGAATCTCAAGCTAAGGATGTATGGGCCACATAGGAATATCGGGCTATGGGTATAAGGACGTGATAAAATTAAAACCTTTCACAAAATTTTAACCATAAACACCAGGAAGAGGAAATTAATTTTTCTGCGCAAACTTCGTTTGGAAATATAGGGTATGCTTTAACTCGCTGTCTAATTCGTTTTCGTCAAAAAAGCTCAAGGAAAAAGTTGAAATTTCAAAATGGTAGCCTGTTTAAACATATTTTCGTGGTTTTTGAGCTTATTTGGGTAGTTGATATGAGAGAAAAAGACTCTTTCATGATGTGTGTATACATGTAGGATAGGGATATTCCACCCTCGGGATCACAGAATGTGGTAAAACCCTCATCAAGCCTCGGGTTTCACCACATTTTGTGACCCCTCGGGTGGAATATCCCTATCCTACATACACGCATATGAAAGAGTCTTATATTCTCCTGCCCACACAACCCCAACAACGTTAACCCAGGCGGAGTATACAATTGTCTAGGGTGAGTGTTTCAGTATCTGTGCTTTACCATTCAAGTGAGGTAGCACTGTAAAAGATGCCACGATCCCACTACAAACAGAACACAATTCATCTCCAGTACACCCTCATACATACAAACAAGTAGAGATATATTAACCAGGTGGTAGTGGACAAGTAGTTAGCTCCTGCCAACTTCTTAAAATCGTATATGATAGAACTGTATAAGTTAATCATATTGATTGTATATCTATGTACTGTAAAGCGCCGGTAACTTTCGGCAAAACTTGAAGCGAAAACAAGCCTAATAACTTTTCATATTTATAGATTCACAGGGACCTGAGAATTTGTTACAGCTAGTTTTGGACCTTAAATAGGGTGTTTAGAGTAATTTTACACATTTGGGGGGTTAAGATCAATTTTCGATAAAAATTACCCCCTCAATAGCTTTTATGACCATTGAGGGGGCATTTTTATCGAAAATCGATCTTAACACCCCAAATGTGTAAAATTACTCTAAACACCCTATTTTAGGTCCAAAACTAACTGTAAAAAATTCTCAGGTCCCTGTGTGACCATTGAGGGGGCATTTTTATCGAAAACTGATAGGTTCGGTTTTAAAATTGAGCATGATGCTTTTAAAAACAAGACTAGAACTTGATTGAAACCAGCAAATAAAGGAATGTATTGGAGAAGGTGCGTCGAGGATCCAGAACACGGAACAAGGTTCAACACGAGTGAAAACAAGTTACATCATATACAGTAAAACTCATGTTACTTCTGTTCTATGTTTTTTGAGTAATACTTAAAACTTCTTAAATCTTCTAATACGTGAATAGTTCTTACATACATTGTTATCCAATGTTACGGCGGCGTAATAGGGCCACTACAAAATTTAATTTATCTTGTACGTATAACTTAATATCTTGTACACGTACAACATAATATCTTGTACGTACAACATAATAAGTTGTACGTACAAGATACCAAGTTGTACGTACAAGATATTAAGTTGTACATACAAGATATTATGTTGTACGTACAAGATATTAAGTTGAACGTACAAGATATTATGTTGTACGTACAAGATAATAAGTTGAACGTACAAGATAATTAGTTGTACGTACAATATATTATGTTGAACGTACAATATACTAAGTTGTACGTATAAGATACCAAGTTGTACGTACAAGATATTAAGTTGTACATACAAGATATTATGTTGTACGTACAAGATATTAAGTTGTACGCACAAGATACTTAGTTGTATGTACAAGATACCAAGTTGTACGTACAAGATATTAAGTTGTACATACAAGATATTATGTTGTATGTACAAGATACCAAGTTGTACGTACAAGATACCAAGTTGTACGTACAAAATATTAAGTTGTACATACAAGATATTATGTTGTATGTACAAGATATTATGTTGTACGTACAAGATATTATGTTGTACGTACAAGATAATAAGTTGAACGTACAAGATAATTAGTTGTACGCACAATATATTAAGTTCAACGTACAAGATACCAAGTTGTACGTACAAGATAATAAGTTGAACGTACAAGATAATAAGTTGTACGTACAAGATATTAAGTTGTACGTACAAGATATTATGTTGTACGTACAATATATTAAGTTGAACGTAAAAAATACTAACTTGTACGTACAAGATACTAAGTTGTACATACAAGATATTATGTTGTACGTGTACAAGATATTATGTTTTACGTACAAGATATTATGTTGTACGTACAAGATATTATGTTGTACGTACAAGATATTATGTTGTACGTACAATAAATTAAGTTGAACGTAAAAAATACTAACTTGTACGTACAAGATACTAAGTTGTACATACAAGATATTAAGTTGTACGTACAAGATACTATATTGTACGTACAATATATTATATTGTACGTACAATATATTATGTTGTACGTACAATATATTAAGTTGTACGTACAAGATACTAACTTGTACGTACAAAATAAAAAGTTGTACGTACAAGATACTATATTGTACGTACAATATATTATGTTGTACGTACAATATATGAAGTTGTACATACAAGATATTATGTTGTACGTACAATATCATAAGTTGTTCGTACAAGATTATAAGTTGTACGTACAGGATAATAAGTTGTACGTTCAAGATACTAAGTTGTACGTACAAGATATTAAGTTGTACGTACAAGATATTAAGTTGTACGTACAAGATATTATGTTGTACGTACAAGATAATAAGTTGAACGTACAAGATAATTAGTTGTACGTACAATATATTATGTTGAACGTACAATATACTAAGTTGTACGTATAAGATACCAAGTTGTACGTACAAGATATTAAGTTGTCCATACAAGATATTATGTTGTACGTACAAGATATTAAGTTGTACGCACAAGATACTTAGTTGTATGTACAAGATACCAAGTTGTACGTACAAGATATTAAGTTGTACGCACAAGATACTTAGTTGTATGTACAAGATATCAAGTTGTACGTACAAGATATTAAGTTGTACGTACAAGATATTATGTTGTATGTACAAGATATTACGTTGTACGTACAAGATATTAAGTTGTTCATACAAGATATTATGTTGTACGTACAAGATACTAAGTTGTACGTACAAGATACTAAGTTGTACGTACAAGATACTAAGTTGTACGTACAAGATATTTTGTTGTACGTACAAGATATTATGTTGTACGTACAAGATATTAAGTTGTTCATACAAGATATTATGTTGTTCGTACAAGATTATAAGTTGTTCGTACAGGATAATAAGTTGTACGTTCAAGATATTAAGTTGTACGTACAAGATATTAAGTTGTACGTACAAGATATTAAGTTGTACGTACAAGATATTATATTGTACGTACAAGATAATAAGTTGAACGTACAAGATAATTAGTTGTACGTACAATATATTATGTTGAACGTACAATATACTAAGTTGTACGTATAAGATACCAAGTTGTACGTACAAGATATTCATACAAGATATTATGTTGTACGTACAAGACATTAAGTTGTACGCACAAGATACTTAGTTGTATGTGCAAGATACCAAGTTGTACGTACAAGATACCAAGTTGTACATACAAGATATTATGTTGTATGTACAAGATATTATGTTGTACATACAAGATATTATGTTGTATGTACAAGATACCAAGTTGTACGTACAAGATACCAAGTTGTACGTACAATATATTAAGTTGTACATACAAGATATTATGTTGTACGTACAAGATATTAAGTTGTTCATACAAGATATTATGTTGTACGTACAATTTATTAAGTTGTACATACAAGATATTATGTTGTATGTACAAGATATTAAGTTGTACATTCAAGATATTATGTTGTATGTACAAGATACTAAGTTGTACGTACAAGATACTAAGTTGTACGTACAAGATACTAAGTTGTACGTACAAGATATTATGTTGTACGTACAAGATATTATGTTGTACGTACAAGATAATAAGTTGAACGTACAAGATAATTAGTTGTACGTACAATATATTATGTTGAACGTACAATATACTAAGTTGTACGTATAAGATACCAAGTTGTACGTACAAGATATTAAGTTGTACATACAAGATATTATGTGGTACGTACAAGATATTAAGTTGTACGCACAAGATACTTAGTTGTATGTACAAGATACCAAGTTGTACGTACAAGATATTAAGTTGTACATACAAGATATTATGTTGTATGTACAAGATATTAAGTTGTACATACAAGATATTATGTTGTATGTACAAGATATTAAGTTGTACATACAAGATATTATGTTGTATGTACAAGATATTAAGTTGTACATTCAAGATATTATGTTGTACGTACAAGATATTAAGTTGTACGTACAAGATACTAAGTTGTACGTACAAGATACTAAGTTGTACGTACAAGATACTAAGTTGTACGTACAAGATATTATGTTGTACGTACAAGATATTATGTTGTACGTACAAGATATTATGTTGTATGTACAAGATATTAAGTTGTACATTCAAGATATTATGTTGTACGTACAAGATATTAAGTTGTACGTACAAGATACTAAGTTGTACGTACAAGATACTAAGTTGTACGTACAAGATACTAAGTTGTACGTACAAGATATTATGTTGTACGTACAAGATATTATGTTGTACGTACAAGATAATAAGTTGAACGTACAAGATAATTAGTTGTACGTACAATATATTATGTTGAACGTACAATATACTAAGTTGTACGTATAAGATACCAAGTTGTACGTACAAGATATTAAGTTGTACATACAAGATATTATGTTGTACGTACAAGATATTAAGTTGTACGCACAAGATACTTAGTTGTATGTACAAGATACCAAGTTGTACGTACAAGATATTAAGTTGTACATACAAGATATTATGTTGTATGTACAAGATATTAAGTTGTACATACAAGATATTATGTTGTATGTACAAGATATTAAGTTGTACATTCAAGATATTAAGTTGTTCATACAAGATATTATGTTGTACGTACAAGATATTAAGTTGTACATACAAGATATTATGTTGTATGTACAAGATATTAAGTTGTACATTCAAGATATTATGTTGTACGTACAAGATATTAAGTTGTACGTACAAGATACTAAGTTGTACGTACAAGATACTAAGTTGTACGTACAAGATATTATGTTGTACGTACAAGATATTATGTTGTACGTACAAGATATTATGTTGTACGTACAAGATATTAAGTTGTTCATACAAGATATTATGTTGTACGTACAAGATATTAAGTTGTACGTACAAGATAAATTATATTTTGTAGTGGCCCTATAACGCCGCCGTACGTTACCCTACCAGTGGTTGCACATTATCTTCATCTCCTAAAAATTGTTTTTAGATTAGCTGCGTCCAATAACAGCCGTTGGTCCTCTTATGTAATCACACGTCCTGATTTTGTTTTCCGTGATCGAGTTACTTAGGGTGACAGCTGGATCGCATAATCAAGATTATAAAATGTCTCGAAACATTAAAATTGTGTTACTTTACGATGTGTCACAAGATTATCATAGGTGTATCCAAGGGGGGGGGGGGGGTGGGGGGGTTATAGCAACATAATAAATGACGCCATAAGTAAGGAAGAAGACATACAGATTATAATGCTAATATTCTGTATTGATTGAATGTAAAATATAGTATACGTCTAACAATTAATTGACCGCTCCCCCACCTCTTCCGTGATTCTTATTCCTCAAAATTTGGCTGATATCGATCACACGGTGATATACGGTCGAAAACTTTCGCAAATTACCTGTTTCTCTGAAGCGCTTATCAAAATCTGAATGCATATTTTCTAGTTACCTTCCAAAATATCCCCCTTTAACAAACATTCAATGTTAGAATCCCCCTTTAGAAACGATTTTCATACTCCTTTTGTGGTACACTAATCAGAAACATGTTTAACTTCTTCTCAAAAACCACTGAACCATTTTGAATGACATTTGGCAGTAACCTTTCTTGGAAAAGATGCACTAAAATTGTGAATTATATGGTCCTAACCCCCTAGAGGCCTGAAGTAGAGACCAAAATGGGTCAAAGTAGTTAAAATTCAAATTTTTTCTGCAGACCAAGATATGCTGGAATCAAATACTCTTCACCAATGGAACGGTCTTAAGGTGCTTTACCAAAGTTGTGAATTTCAGGCCCCTCAGATTTCAGGTTCCCCCCTGGGGAGGGGGTGAAGTTTACTTTAGCTTATATTGGAAAATTACACTTTTGGATATATTAAGTTCATTAGATATGCAGTTAATTGTACTAGTACATCAAAACTAAGATGACCGTTAATTCCCTTGGGCCTCTTGTTCTCATTTTCCATAATTACATTCTTATAGAAGCTTCCAGACACACCACTATCTTTTGGAACAGCAATTTGCATGATTGGTCCACTATTTCTAAAGAATATTGCGTATACCATTCTTTGCTGTCAGTGTTTGTTTAGCAATACTGGACTTTTTGGCACGTTTCAAAGCCAATAGCCTATTGCTGGTGGATTTTTAGTCCCCGAAGTTTGCTTGATCCCCAATAGCCACAATTTTCTCATTTGAGTAGTGGCACGGTACCTATATAATATACACATTTTCGTAGTACATGATTTGAAATTTTACAGTACTAATTTAGGGTTTTACGCACCTGACCCTTCTGTTTTTACAGTACCTTAATTCAGAAAATATTTATCCCCACCTGTTGGCCCCTAACACCACCAGAGACCTATAAAGCCAGTCTCTGGCACCACTATCGAGTCCTAAAAGGACGAAACAGCTGTATTATGCAGTTTTTTTTTGCATATGTATATATATATTACTAAATTTAGAAGGTGCATGCAGCATGTGAGTGTGTTACGTTATCTTTCCTTTTGGGTTCATAAAAATGCACCAATGTCTCATCACCTATTATGAGACTATCAAATTCCCTTTTCTGATATTTTGGGTACTTCTTCAGCAGTTTCGTAGCCATTTGTACCTGTGTACGTTAACGTTTCTGCTCGTCAATGAGTAAATGTGGGATCCAACGCGGGCACTTATTTTCCTAACATTGAGATTTTTTTTCAGAATGAAGTGAATATAACAGATGAATGCTAAGCCAAAGTTTGTCATTTGTGCTACATGTAGCTGTCTGACCGAATAACGCGCGTCTTTCTCAATGATTAACATGATTTTATTGACATTCAATTTGGTGAAGTCTAAGTCTTCCTTAGTAAAAAGCATCTTTGATTGATTAGTGAACAGAATGACATTTAGTAAACCATCTATAAACTGTGGAAAATGACATTCGTTTATTCCCATGAACAGCACATATCTTATGTATATTTTTGACGCTCAATCCAACCTACAGCGGGCTTTTACATAGCCCCTGATTTCAGCGACATTTTCCAGCAATTTTCAACACAGTGTTATTAAAAAGAAAACCGGTTAGTGGCTTTCAATGAAATGTATGCACCTAGGACTCAATAGTGGTACCAGCGACCGAACACCTAAACACTTAAGTTCATTACAGAAAAAAATGTACGCCCCCTCTAACCCAAAATCCTGGATCCGTCTATGAATCATTATGTGTCACAGTTTTCCGAATAGAGTAAAAAAACTTCCATTCGAGCAAAATGTCATGGAAACATATTTTTGTAATTGGCTAAAAGTACAGCTCAACAAAGAACTTGTGTAAAACAAGCTAACGATCTCGAATTTCTTTCTTACCTGACATATATATAACACTAGCCATAGGCTGATCCAGGGTTTTGGTTTAGAGGGGGCGTGCATTTTTTTCTGGAATGAACTTTTTGTGTATAGGTGTTCGGCCTCACATCCGCATTGAGTTCACAACAACATTATACATTCTTTGTTGTTCATACGAGGAGAGTTTGATTTCTTTGCAAACATACCGTATACTCGAGTATCACAATCATAATTTACGTGCATTAAACCAGTACGAGCTACATCACCACTTATAGCGGTATTGTGTGTATAATTTTCATTGCAACCACTAGCCGGTTCCCTTGCTATATATACACTATGTTGAAAATTGTTTGAAAACGAATAGAAAATGTCGCTGAAATCAGGGGCTATATAAAAGCCCGCTTTATGTTGGGATTGAGCGTCAAAAATATACATGATTAGATATATGCTGCTTATGGGGATAAACGAATGTCATTTTCCACAGTTTATAGGTGGTTTGATGAATTCAATTCTGATCATAAATCGGTCAGTTATGTCCCTTACTCAGGAAGGCGTAGATCTGCGGTTACCAACAAATTAAGCGTCCATAAAATCAAGTAAATCACACGAGAAAGACGCGCGTTATACGTTTAGCATCTGTTCACTTCATTCTGGAGAAAATTCTCAAAGTTAGGAAAAAAAGTGCTCGTGGAATCCAACATTTACTCACTGGCGAGCAGATACGTACACGGGTACAAATGGCTAAAACCTGCTGAAGAAGTACCCAAAATATCAGAAAAGGGCATTTGATAGTCTCATAATGGTTGATAAAACATGGATGCATTTTATAAGCCTAAGAGGAAAGTTGACAATGGGATATTGGCTTTAAAACATGCATTAAGGCCCATTATTGCTAAACGAACACTGACAGCAAAGAAAGTGCTATACGCAATATTCTTTAGAACTAGTGGACCAATCATGCAAATTAGGGTGTGTCTGGAAGCTTAAATAAGAATGTAGTTTTGAAAAATTGCGAACACAAATGATAAATTTTGTCCTAAAACTGGGCTCTAGAAATGTGCAATTGTTACATGGCAATGCCCGAGCCCACAGATCAGCAACTGTAGTCCAGAAAATGTCAATAGATTTTCCTTTTTCCGAAAATTAGGAGATCCCAGAGGGATCTTGGCGCCCACCATCGATGATTTTTCATTCGTTCTTAGAAAGATGGACCGTTTTCTTCCTTATTTTAATTTCATCTATGTATTTAATCTTAGTTCTATCAATTACTCTTGAAAACTGATCGTAGTTGAACGAAGGTCTCCTGTCAGGAGTTTTGTTTTTTTGATCATTTCAAAATTCCAAATCCATCTTGAATTTCATGAAATAACCAAAACATAATTTAATAGACAACATATAAGATGGCCGGCTGGCGGCCATATTTTCTCCTGAAGCAGTCCAAATATTAGACCATGCACAACTAGGGACCGAACAGAAAAGATCCAGTACTTCTCAAGATATAGCGATAAAAAAAACTATCACTGTCAAAATTTAATATGGCTGTCTGGTAGCCATATAGATTTTTAAAACCAGTTCAAAAACTGGATATTGCACAACTAAGGAGGGGACATGCGTATGAAATTTGAGAATGATCAATCCAGTACTTCTCAAAAAATAGCGATAACAAACCAATTCTCACGAATCCAAGATGGTGCATGTCGGCCATATTGTTTATCAGATATGTCCGAAAATGGACCATGCACAACTAGACACAAAGGGAAACATCCATATGGAATTTGAGAATGATCCATCCAGTTCTTCTCAAGAAATAGCGATAACAAACTATTAGTCACAAATCCAAGATGACCGCCTATCGGCCAAATTGTTTATCGGATCTGTCCGAAAATGGACCATGCACAACTAAGCACCAAAAGGAACCTACATGTGAAATTTGAGAATGATCCATCCAGTACTTCTAAAGAAATTGCGATAACAAACTATTACTTATAATCCAAGATGGGCGCCTGTCGGCCATATTGTTAATCGGATCTGTCGGAAAATGGATCAAACACAACTAGGCACCAAGGGAAACCTACATGAGAATGATATATTGTTCTTATCAAGAAAAAGCGATAACAAGAATTGTTTAAGGACGGACCACAGACCACGGACGTGGATCCGCCTATGCTTGCCGCTTGTAGATAACCGTATTCCCCCCATTTCAGTTTTTGAGAATTATATATCTGTATGCATTATAAGCCTAACGGCTTTCGGTTAATAAAGAACAGAATAAATTCAGATTTGATTATCCCGTAACTCAACCCATATAGCTTACTGATTTTCAGTACGCTATATAGGAGGAAGGGATTATTTCAAATAATCCCCTCCTTCCTTCTTATGAATACAGCACCACACTCAAGGTCCCTGGTTGTATATGTAACTCTCTGTTTAACTCCCCTACGTCGGTATCAATTCAACACGCAATTACGAAATCTGTATTATAAGTAACCGTGAACTATTAGGACTTGTTCATCATTAAAATATTATCAGAATCATTAGTAATTCTATAGACATGATACACGGTAGTTGGGTTGATGTTACAGTACAGATCGTGACGACAATATCTTTTATAGTTTATTTTCTGTGTTAAATAATTTATACCCCAGGTAAATATCAGTCCACACCCAGATCATCGAGTAGGCGGGCACCCGGCGCGTGTTTTGTAAAACGATCACTCGAATTACGTCACGACTGGATTTCCTGACATGTCGTTATTTAAATAGGCGAAACTTACAACCGGATGCCGTGTATTGACCTGCATTGCCTAAGTAAGCCGTAACAAGTTGCTGTTGTAACACATAGACATCTCGGGAGTAATGAGGATGTATGTGTGGGTTACGGTGGCTGCTATGACTGCACTACTGTCAGTAGCTAAGTGCCAAGTACTCAACTGTTCACTGGACACTAACCGTATAACGGGGGCTGACCTTACAGCAGATCCCGAGCTCAGTGGTATAGTGGAGCCGAGAGTCGTAAACATAGACTGTCTTATCGCCGAGGGGGAGTCCTGGAACTTCTCCCTGGTACAAGCATGGGCAGCAACAAACGCTGTTGGTCCGGTGCACGTCTCCATCACCTGTCGGCCGGGAGGACGAGTGTATTTACGGCGTCCGATCAAATCCAACAACCTAGAACGTCTCCATATCAATTCGTGCGATATTATAGGTATGTCGGACACAGACCTTTCTGTAGAAACATACCAGAAGAACTTTACCTTACGGAAACTTATAATAGAGGATTCGAACATTGTTACATCGCTCGATAATGTGTGGACATTTTACATGGAACACTTCCGGCAAAACCGAGAATTGTATCCGTGTAACTACCCGCCAAGTCTGGAAGAGCTTATATTAAGGAATACTAATCACATATACGAATGGGACAGGCCTTTGGTGGAAAAAGACTACAAGAAACTTAGTAAGCAGACCAAACTGTACAACACGGAAAGACAAGAGTGCACATTATCTGCCTTGCAATACCTTGAATTCTCAGGGGCTGACACTGATAGTGGGATGGAATTGTACGAACAGTTTCTCCACAAATGCATATACCCTTCCCTCAAGGTAATGAACATATCTAGCCTCTTGCTGAAACGAGCTCCTGATAAACTTTCCAAATACAGATGGTATATAGACTTCCCTGAATTAGAAATGATAGACTTATCTCATAACCGAATCACAGATGTGGACTTCACCAGTCCCCCTCCGGTCGGGAGGAGTCTGACAGTTGATCTGTCTTATAACCAGATATCCATCTTACATAAGCCGAGTATTCAGAATCTTCGCGACTTTCATCCCGGCGTTGTCAACCTAAGAGGTAACCGGTGGGTGTGCAATTGTTCTCAACAAGACTTTGTCAAGTTTCTCCAGGAGGACGATGGCGCAATCATCGACGACTATGCCTACCTGGGAGAGGCAAGATGCAGCAGACCAGCATCTAGGGTTGGACAGTACATGAAGAACGCTGAGGACTTGTGTGGTCGGAAGACGTCTGAGGTACCTCTGGCAAATCTAGTGCTCTACATCTGCTTACCACTCCTTGTTCTCTGTTTCTTCGTTCTCATCATTCTAGTCAGATTCAGACGAGAAATTCGTGTGCTTGTGTTCACCAGGTTTACATCGGTGAACTCCTGTTTGTTTGTTCCTGTACCGACCAAGTCGAATTTTGTAGAGAAGGACTTCGATGCTTTCGTCTCGTATAGCTCACTCGACGAAACATGGGTGTATGATATGTGTCGCCGCCTCGAGGAATCCGCGCAACAGTTCCGGCTATGTCTTCATCACAAGCATTTTGTCCCTGGTGCCTGCATCTCTGATAATATTATCGATAGTGTAGAAAGAAGTAGACACACGATCATGGTACTCTCGCCAAACTTCTTAAAGAGTGAATGGTGTATTCTGGAGTTTCGGAAAGCCTTCCATCAAAGTTTGATGGAGAATGAACGCCACCTGGTGGTGGTGATGTTGGAGGGGTTTGACGAATCGTGTGTACAATCTGATCTTAAACATTTTCTCAAGACTTACACATATCTTAAAGCATCAGACTTTTTATTTTGGGATAAGCTCGTATACGCACTGTCTAAGAAAAAGTCTGATCAAAAGTACAACGCTTTGGATTCTGGGAAAGACAGCAAGGCGTCCGAGGCTTTTCTTAGTGTCGTTAAGTCTGTATAAGTGACTAACTCGTCGTATGGCAATTTGTGTTATTTATGTATGGTGAGATGACTTAATTGTATGTACATGTTGTATCACGTCTACTTACACGACATCTTGTCGAGATGGTGAAGCGGCTTCTGTTACGAAATCAACACGGATCCTCATGTACAAAATAAAAACATTTGAGTGTCATTTAGCGTAAACAGAATGGTTTACCCTTAAACATTTGATTTCACATAAGACACCTTCGCATGAATCGGTCGTATCTTATCGTTTTAGCTGTTTTATTGTCAGTTTATGATATTATATGGGACTATTAAAATGCTTTGAAATAAAACTTTTTCCTGAACAGTTTTTGGTTTATTTGCTATGCTTAATTCAATCATTTAGACAGCATTAGGCAAGTGAACTAGTATCCCCCCTATCTGGTTGTGATATATGTAACACCGTCAGTCAGTGAACTGTGAAGTCCCCTATCTGGTTGTGATACATGTAACACCGTCAGCCAAGTGAACTGTGGCGTTCTCTATCTGGTTGTGATACATGTAACAACGTTAGACAAGTGAACTAGTATCCCCCTATCTGGTTGTGATATATGTAACACCATCAGTCAAGTGAACTGTGACGTCCTCTAGCTGGTTGTGATACATGTAACACCGTCAGCCAAGTGAACTGTGAAGTCCCATATCTGGTTGTGATACATGTAACACCGTCAGCCAAGTGAACTGTGACGTTCTCTATCTGGTTGTGATACATGTAACAACGTTAGTCAAGTGAACTGTGACGTCCCCCTATCTGGTTGTGATACATGTAACACCGTCAGTCAAGTGAACTGTGAAGTCCCCTATCTGGTTGTGATACATGTAACACCGTCAGTCAAGTGAACCGTGACGTCCCCTATCTGGTTGTGATACATGTAACACCGTTAGTCAAGTGAACCGTGACGTCCCCTATCTGGTTGTGATACATGCAACACAGTCAGTCAAGTGAATTATAACGTCCCCTGTTTGGATGTGATTATAATCTAACCTGCATTCCACTGCCAAAACTCGTTTAGAACTGATTATAAAGGAGAATGTTATTATGAATCGTTACAATGCCACTACGGCATTTGGTCATTAATGTCGGTCATAACAGTACGTATACAACGAGCAATACATCATTTTTATGGTGCAGTCAATATTTTATATATTGACAGTAAACGTTAAAATATAGCACATTCGTGGAGTTTTAACTCTTTATAAAAATAACCATCGTAAATAAGCCGGTTTATATTTTTAACAAAACCGAAAGATGAATTTTACTTTTTTTGCAATAGAATAAAAGGAATGTTATTTTGTTATATTATATAATATACGTAAAAATGAAAAAAAAATTAACACATGTAAAAGTCATACTGTATAATAATACCGGCCGTATTTATTGGATCACAACTTATCGAAACCTGTATTTAAACACATTTGTATTCACGACAAATAGCAGTAAACATGTGATGAACGTAAAATACGTAGTACAGCACTGTCTGACAAACGAGAAAATGGAACAAATACGATCCTATCACACAAACACAACCCAAAAATAAATAGAGATAAAGTGATGAAAACATAAAACAGCTGTTCCACGCGTACACACAGATCGAGCGTGATAATAAGCATACATTCACTAAATTGTAGATTAAATTACGGCGACGATGACGCGAGACACACAAGCAGTTTTTATCAAAGTTTCACTAAGACCTGACTGATAATGTTAATTACGCAATAGATAAACATTCAGGCAATATATTTTCATAACGACCTATTTCGATGCGTAATTGTTACAAGGGAGTTGGGCTGTACTATGTTCGGTTGGCTTTTATAATATTTAAAAAACTTCTTATTAGCTAAGGTCATTCAAGAATGGTCTTTGTGGGTGTTATGTATGTTTGTATTTTAGCCCGAGTTTCCTCTGACCCTTTCACCATATCTGGTGTGGGCAAATGTGTGAGTCTGATGTCGGGCCAGAGGAAACTCGGACTTTGTGTGTGGGGGCTAGGGGCAGAGTGTATTTGTATACTTACCCCGTTGAGATAGCTCAGATCTGATGCCGACTTCTCAGTGCTCGGGCTTTGTGTGTGGGGGCTAGGGGGCAGAGTGTATTTGTGTACTTGCCCCCTTGCGATAGCTCAGATCTGTTGCCGACTTCTCAGTGCTCGGGCTTTGTGTGTGGGGGCTAGGGGGCAGAGTGTATTTATGTATATGCCTCCTTGCGATAGCTCAGATCTGTTGCCGACTTCTCAGTGCTCGGGCTTTGTGTGTGGGGGCTAGGGGGGCAGAGTGTATTTATGTACATGCCTCCTTGCGATAGGTCAGATCTGTTGCCGACTTCTCAGTGCTCGGGCTTTGTGTGGGGGGACTAGGGGGCAGAGTGTATTTATGTACATGCCTCCTTGCGATAGCTCAGATCTGTTGCCGACTTCTCAGTGCTCGGGCTTTGTGTGTGTGGGGGGGGGGGGTGGCTATGGGGCAGAGTGTATTTGTATACTTGCCCCCTTGCGATAGCTCAGATCTGTTGTCGACTATACAGTGCCCGGGCTTTGTGTGTGTGTGTGTGGGGGGGGGGGGGGGGGGGGCTATGGGGCAGAGTGTATTTGTATACTTGCCCCCTTGCGATAGCTCAGATCTGGTGCCGACTTCTCAGTGCTACTGCTACCCACTATAGTCGTCGGGTCACTATGTACTGACAACGCGGGAAAAACCGTTGTTTACATTTTACGAATTGCTGAAAGTTTGTAACTGGGATTTACATAGAGAAAATTGATATGTCCAAGCTTGAGGAAGAATCTGTTACCTTCCTAACCCGTTCTATTTGTGGAAACGTGTGCCCAAAATTGTTTCATATAATGGTCTCACGGAATAATGAAACTACGAACGCGTATCTATTTGTAAAAAAAAAAACATTTCTGGAATTGATTATATGGTTTACAAAACATTTGGATTTATTGAAAAAAATATCAGTCTCCACCGCAGAAACAAATGGGTCGCCTGGGTCTCTTGGTATACAGTGTAAACAGTGTTGTCTGCTTTTACTTCCACGTTAGAGAGCACAATGTAAGTTTATAGTTTCACCGGAAACGCACACAGATGGGAACGAGGATTGCTACTTCCGTTCGTAAGTTACGAAAAAGTTACGAAGACCTTTGTGAAACGGACTTAAGAAATTCGTAAGTTTTGCGTAACTTTTTCGTAAATATTTACGAACGTTCGTAAGTTACGAAGCTTAGTGAAACGATACCCTGGGCAGTTTCCAAAAATCAAAGCCAAAAGTGAGGTATCTATGAGCAAGGCACTAAGGAACTTCCAGAAATCACAGCCATTGCAAGGGGTACAACAGATCTATACATAAACCCCTTATACTCTGAAGAGGGTTTTCATTCAGTCAAAATAACAGTCGCACAGGCTTATGTATGGAAACTAGGGGAGACTGTTGTACATGTGATTTTCTTGTGTAAATAGTCATTGACAATTTGTAGTAGCATAGAATTTTCTAAAGCACAGATCATTAACTTTTTACCTGTGATAGCACAGGGACCTGAGAATTTGTTACAGCTAGTTTTGGACCTAAAATAGGGTGTTTAGAGTAATTTTACACATTTGGGGGGTTAATATCAATTTTCGATGAAAATGCCCACTCAGTAGTCATGACTACTGAGGGGGCATTTTTATCGAAAATTTATCTGCAGTACCAAAACAATCTATAAGAGTGATCGATCAAATGATATCCAACTATTTCTTTTTTAATGCAAAAAGCTTTATTTTGGTAAGAAGAAAAGTTCTAAAGCTTCCAACCAGGGTCTGGAGATCTACAAAAGGGAAATGATAATACGTGTTATTTTTATTTTGTTCTACATCCAATTGGTATTTAAGGTCATTGAAATAAATAAAAAAAGCGCCTCCGTTTGTGTTGTGAATGGATGTATGTGTGTCGGGGACGTGTTTGTATTAGCTTGGACTAGATGCCGAACGTATTGGGTTATGTAACTGAAGTATCATGTGATTGGTACATATGTACCAAGCCCAGTATCCTGCCCGGTCACATACACAGGAACCTGAGAATTTTTTACAGCTTGTTTTGGTCTTAAACTAACGTGATTAGAGTAATTTGACACTTTTGGGAGGTTAAGGTCAATTTTCGAATGCCTCCTCAATGGTTATTAAGGGATATTTTAAGGAGACATTTTTATCTAGATTGATCTACCCCCCCCCCCCCCAAAAAAGTGTCAAATTACTCTGACCCGGCCCTCCTGACCTAAGCGAGCGTTCAACCACACAATATTTACATGTATCCTATAATGAGAAACAAATGTAAAGATCTACAGAAAACAAGCGTTCGAATGATAAATATTTGTAAATACCTCAGTTCTCACGTTCGAGGAAGTGCCACTTGGATGTGACCTAGAAGCAGACGACACTTAACCCTTCCAGAATAGCTGGTCTAATTATCTTGTTCTTTTTAATGCTCTCCGTGTCAATAATTTAGTTGTTCATAATCTGTCCCTAGTTTAATTGATTTTGAGTTCAGATTTTGGTTTTGTTGACGCTGCGGTAATGTTTGATTTCCCCCCAGTTAAACATGGGATGATAAATAGTAAAAGACAGCTAATTTATAAAAACATTTGAAACGGATATTGTATTAAGTTTGAAACTATTCCCACTCAACCCATCGTCGGAAACCCACGGTAGACTTCTCTGACGTTTGCATCAACGTCAGAGAAGAGTACCGTAGGTTTCGACGATGCACTCAACCATCTCTCCAGGATGTGGACTAGTCAGTGTTCTATCTGCGGCTTCTAAAATGTTATATTTGTTTAAGTATTCAGTAAACCATAGTGTATCTCATACAAAAAAAAAAATTACCTGCGAATTTGTTACAGCAAGTTTTGGACCTGAACGAGGGTGTTTTGAGTAATTTTACACTTTTGGGGGATTTAGAAACCCCCCAAAAGTGTAAAACTACTCTAAACACCCTAGTTTAGGTCCAAAACTAGCTGTAACAAATTTTCAGGCCCCTGTGATCCGGATGTAAACGATGTAATTGTAATATAGTCTTTGATTTTTTTCTTTTGCTCCAAGTGTTCTATAATTTCCCTTGTATATGTAATAATCTTGATTTCCACTTGATGATTTATAGAGTCAAGGACGCGTCTTACATAATTATGGTCAAGTAAAAATAAAATGTACATTAAATACAACAAAATTAAAACGATAAAATATTACTAGACATATAAGATCATTGCACATTTCAATATCAGATAGATATCAGAATATCACAGTAATTAGATTCGAATATTTTAACACAATGTGACCCGAGCTTTCCAGTGCACGGTGGCCTCTGGGAGAGCCCTATCTGCATAATCGACTAACAGAACCTAATACATTTCTTTATCGCATAAAATGCTAAAAGACTTTTACAATTTTAGACATAAGAAGGCAAACTGTTCCAAACTGTTTTAACTTTCAATTTTCGCAATGTGGTTTCTGGGAGGCACTACCCCATATATTTGAGTAGTAGTCAATGTGAGAGTTGAAGAAGCAGCTGTAATATGTGAGACCAGATTTTTGTGTCAGAAAGGGTCGACTACGTCTCATTTGGGAATTTTGATATTATAGAATCTTTTTGGCAATATTCCAGGATAAACAGTCATCAATATTCGTACGATGGCCGACAAGAGCCTGGCAAAATGAAATGATAAAACTGTAACACTTTTTTTATGGTACAGTTGAAAAAACTGGACGTTTCTTTTTTAACCATTGGAAAGTGTACCAAGGTACAAAAAGATGTGAAAATTCAAATCATTTTGTACTATATGCGTTACAGAGATATTATAAACAACTTAGAAAAAACATAGCTAACATTCACATGTTTATGTACCAATATCTGGTATCAGCTGGCAAAATGATATGAAAGGTTTTGTACTGCGTTACACTTTTTCATTTCTTTTTGTACCATCTACCATCTATGGTACAAAAAGGTGTGAAAAAATTGTACCATGAAAAAAAACGTTACAGTTTTTAGGTCATCTGACCCGAAGGGTCAAGATGACCTATTGCCATCATGCTTCGTCCGTCGTCGTCCGCCGTCCGCCGTCCGTAAACTTTTCCTTTAACAATCTTCTTCTTAGTAACCAAAAGGCTCTAGGTGCTGATATTTGGCCAGTAGGCACCTGGGATTGAGTGCTACAAAGTTTCCTCATTTCAATGACCTTGACCTGTTTTCAAGGTCACAGGGGTCAAATATGTAAAAACCTTTAACAATCTTCTTCTCAGTAACCAAAAGGTCTAGGGTAATGATATTTGGCCAGTAGGCACCTGGGATAGAGTGCTACAAAGTTTCCTCATATCGATGACCTTGACTAACTTTCAAGGTCACAGGGGTCAAATATGTAAAAAAGCGTTTGACAATCTTTTCCTCACTAACCAATAGGCCATGGGTGATCATATTTGGCCAGTAGGTATCTGGGAAAGAGTGCTACAAAGTTTCCTCATATCAATGACCTTGACTAACTTTCAAGGTCACAGGGGTCAGATATGTAAAAAAACATTTGACAATCTTCTCCTCACTAACCAAAAGGCCAAGGGTGATCATATTTGGCCAGTAGGTACCTGGAATGGAGTGCTACAAAGTTACCTCATATCAATGACCTTGACCTACTTTCAAGGTCACAGGGGCCAAAAAGGTCAAAATCTTTGAACAACTTCTTCTGAATAACCAAAAGGCCCAGAGACCTGATATTGGGCCTGTGTTATGCTGGGATAAAGGGGTACCAACTTTGTTCAAACAAATGACCTTGACGTTCATTCAAGGTCACAGGGGCCAAAAAGGTCAAAATCTTTTTAAACAACTTCTTCTGAATAACCAAAAGGCCCAGAGACCTGATATTGGTCCTGTGTTATGCTGAGATAAAGGGCTACCAAGTTTGTTCAAAGAAATGACCTTGACCTTCATTCAAGGTCACAGGGGACAAAACGGTCATAATTTTTAAACGACTTCTTCTGAATAACCAAAAGGCACAGAGACCTAATATTGGGCCTGTGGCATGCTTGGATAAAGGGCTACCAAGTTTGTTCAAAGAAATGACCTTGACTTTCATTCAAGGTCACAGGGGCCAAAACGGTCATAATCTTTTAACGACTTCTTCTGAATAACCAAAAGGCCCAGAGACCTGATATTGGGCCTGTGGGATGCTGGGATAAAGGGCTACCAAGTTTGTTCAAACAAATGACCTTGACCTTCATTCAAGGTCACAGGGGCCAAAAAGGTCAAAATCTTTTTAAACAACTTCTTCTGAATAACCAAAAGGCCCAGAGACCTGATATTGGTCCTGTGTTATGCTGAGATAAAGGGCTACCAAGTTTGTTCAAAGAAATGACCTTGACCTTCATTCAAGGTCACAGGGGCCAAAACGGTCATAATCTTTTAACGACTTCTTCTGAATAACCAAAAGGCCCAGAGACCTGATATTGGGCCTGTGGCATGCTGGGATAAAGGGCTACCAAGTTTGTTCAAAGAAATGATCTTGACTTTCATTCAAGGTCACAGGGGCCAAAACGGTCATAATCTTTAAACAACTTCTTCTGAATAACCAAAAGGCACAGAGACCTAATATTGGGCCTGTGGCATGCTGGGATAAAGGGCTACCAAGTTTGTTCAAAGAAATGACCTTGACTTTCATTCAAGGTCACAGGGGCCAAAACGGTCATAATCTTTTAACGACTTCTTCTGAATAACCAAAAGGCCCAGAGACCTGATATTGGGCCTGTGGCATGCTGGGATAAAGGGCTACCAAGTTTGTTCAAAGAAATGACCTTGACTTTCATTCAAGGTCACTGGGGCCAAAACGAAACTGTTGTTATTTTTCGTGTAGTCAAAAATCCAAGATGGCCTCCACAGCGGCCATTTTGAAAACACATTCTAAACTTCTCAAGTTCTACCAGTGGAATTGAGCTGAAACTTGCCAGAAATGATATCCTGAGATGGTCCCAACAAAGTGTTGTTATTTTTCAAGCCCATCAGAAATCCAAGAAGGCCACTATCTTGAACTTGGCAATCTATACAGGCATATTATAACTTGATTTAATGACTACACGTATTTTCATAGTGATTTTACAATTGGTAGTCAGATGACCGTTAAGGCCCGTTGGGCCTCTTGTTTCATATCTTTTTAATATAAACTTTATTTCATTCCAACAGTATATATACAACATTATAGACAGAGAATATGCAGGAATAGGGTCCGGAAACAAGTTTAAAAAAAAATTATATTAATCCGTTTCCATTAGATAAATGATTAACTAAACAATAATTGGACATGATGGCATAATTGTGGAAAATATTTAACTGAAAATTGGGAGGATATATTGAGTATGAATGGAATATGAGATAGGGATGAGGTTGGGTATGAGTGAGTGATGGGGTGGGGAAGGGTTTGGTGGGGAGGGGTTGGGGTGGGTTAATGGATGAGGAAGATGTAGGAATTGCCCGTGCCAATGACAATAGAAAATATAAGGCATAGAATAGATTAAGGATGACTGAAAGAGAAACCTTAGCTAAACCGTTTGGAGTTAACAATGAAAGACTGTACGCATGAAAATATTGTTATGTTTTCATCATATGATAGCTCTTCATTCCCGAACAAAAGTAGATTGATTGTTAATGGATGATTTATGTTATTAAAGATACGCAGACGTATTTGTGAGAAGAGACGACAGTGTAATAGATAATGCTCATTGGTTTCGTTTGATTCCATACAGGGACATATAGGACTATCAATAAGATTTCTTCGGTGAAGGTAAAATTTAAGAGAACTGCACTCCATTCTTAGTCTAGCGTGGAGAATCTGACCCATTCTGCTACCAGCAAAGTAGTACATTGGAACTTTGTGAGTAAGCTTACGTAGATATGATTTCAGTTTAAAAATAGAAGGATCATTTTTAACACAGTCTGGCAAAGAGTTCCATATACTGATAACTGATGGCAAAAAGGATTTAGTGAAAAAAGTCGTTTGGCATGATGGTGTACGAAAATTGTTTCCCACGCGAGTAGCATGATTGTGGCAGTCACGATTACGTTGGGGAAGGATATTTTGTAGATATTGGGGCGCTAGGCCATGAACTATTTTGTGAAAAAGTATAAGCTTATGCTGTTTTCCTCTTTCCTCAAGTGGAAGCCAACCTGTTTCGGTATATAATCTTACTCTACTTGTTAGTCTAGTGCCGCCAGTCACTATGCGTGCGGCCTCTAGTTGCAAATTTTCTAATAAAACAGATTGGGATTTGGTAAGACCATCCCACAATATATCACCATACTCTAATATGGGTCTTATGAGAGTGAAATACATAGTTTGAAGACTATATCTATCTAAGGAAAATTTAAATTTACGTATAATATTCATTTCATATCTTTTTGTACCACCCGTGGTACTTCAGAACATCGAAATGTCGTTATCAACATCACGACAAGACCTGACCCCGAATAGCAACGGTATGATTACACCGTCACAACACGCCACAAAGATCATTAATCACTTATTAGCACATAAACAGAGTCGAAACTATTGTGTACGTATAGGGATGTACCTTTATGTGCCCCCCCCCCCCCCCCCTTTATGTCTGGCGGTTTCATATGTTTCTGTACCATGGCTGTTTTCGGCTGATATTTTGGTGCAGAAAGATACAAAGCGACTGACTCATTTCAACTCTGCTTTCACATCTTTTTGTACCGTACTATGGTAAAAAAAATGTAAAAAAACTGTACCATGAAAAAAAGTGTAACAGTTTTTTTCATTTCATTTTGCCAGGCTCTTGTCGGCCATCGTAGCTTAATTAGTGGTAACAGACGCGGGGTATTTTCTGGTTCGGCAATTTGGTGCCGTAGATCGTGAGTTCGGGGCCCGACCAGGGCACGAGACGAAAATGTATTCGTGTATGCCCTAGCCAATCAGAAGCCATATCGGCCATGTTTGATAACCGATCAGGAAATCAGTGCTTTCTCACACCTGGATATGTCTACCAATCAGGTGGTAATGGTTGGTATGGTTTCCAAGGAAACGTCCGTGAACAGTTTTACGAAAGATAAAAAAAAAGTCCTCTGGTTACGTTTAATCAGATATATTATAATTACATTGTATTTCCGCATTCAAGAAAAAAAACTATGTTAAACGAAATTAAATATTATCGTATCATCACAACATACAGCTATTGGCATTCCCGGAACTCCAGATTTCAGGATAATGTCGATTTTTGGAAATGATCACAAGTCCATGCAGATTCTGCATGTCTGTCAATCAAGTACTCACGAGAGGTGCCATACGGCATTGATTGGTATTTTCTGGGGAAACGTCCCAATCGGGAACCGCCGGCACTTTCCTTAAACGAGTATTTTCTCGTTTACGGAAAGTGCCGACGGTTCCCGATTGGAAACGTCCTTGAGCAGTTTGGCGAAAGATAAAAAAAAAAAATCCTCCACATCATTTATGTTTCATGAGTACACAAGAACTCAAGATTTCGGGATAATAACGATTTTTACGAAATTATAACAATCATGAGTAGATATGGCAATCCCGGAACTCTGAGATTTCGGGATAATCACGATTATTTGAAATGATAACAAGTCTTCTGCTTTTGCTCAATAGAAATGTTTATGTAACCAACTCTGGTGAGATGAAGGCGTTCATTAACATTTTTTTTCAAAACCGACGGAGATTAACCACTACAGAGATAAAGTGCCAGTGGTTACCACACTTCACAGATACCGTCGGAGCACAGGCACTTGTGGCCAGGAGAATAACCATCTATATATTATACTATATATATTTATAATATATAGAATATAGCGAAATTTGAAAAAAAAAAAAAAAACTAAATTTTCCTATTTTATTTTTATGTTATTAATCATCTAAAACCATAATGAAAATAACTGCCAAATTTCAGCTTGATACGTCAAGCGGTTAAATTTCACAAAAAAAATCGACTTTCAGACACTGATAGTCGATTTTTTGTTAATAACATAAAAATAAAATAGGAAAATTTAGTTTATATACTTTATTTTATTTTTTTTTTCAAATTTCGCTATATTCTATGTATTATAAATATATAGATGGTTATTCTCCTGGCCACAAGTGCCTGTGCGTCGGGGTGCCGTTCTCTAGTCGATAAGATTCTGGCTACACAGAAAACTAGCAATATTTACCCTCAACCTGTCATGTCAGGAGTGCGTGAAAGATATATAAAACACAGGTTTTTTTTTCTATTTCCGAAAACACTTTTGACGGGCGTAGCTGAGACAAACATTGTGTAAGCACTTGGATAATATAGTGTGTTTTAAACAGTTTTAAAATTAAAATAAAACAAATCGAAAATAAATCAGCATTTTGTTTTAATAAAGAATTATGTAAATAATACGAAAATATGAACAAAGGAAATATTTACATAAAGTACAAGAGAGTAAGGTCGACATCGATCACGATAATAACGATATTTAGAGCAAGCCCTAGAATATCAAATCAACTGCGACAGGTAAACACCATAGGTTGGAGAACTACCTGAATACACTGAAAAACCATGAAAATACTATTGGACTGACTACCATTTTGAAATAAACGAATGAGCCAGCGAGATTAAGCATACTATTCGCAAACGAAGTTTGAACAGAAAAAAAAAGAAAAAAAAAAAAAAATCTCAGCTTTCTAATGTTCACGGTTAAAACATTTTGAAAGGATTTAATTTCATGTCGTCTTTTTCTCTTTTCGGCATAATATTACTTTGATGTACATCAAAAGAATCTTTTGGTCACACAACGGTAAAAATTGACAGGCTTTGTAATCTTCAAACTTAAGATAGGCATGCAGCCTATTGATTGCTCAGGTTTTTTTTGTACCTGAGCGAGCCTTCAGTTTTGCCATGACATATTCCAGGAGGGAAGAGAGCAAAGGTGATCGTAACACCCTCTTAAGAAGGAAACACACGTGGTCGGGCAGGTAACCCCATACCAGTTCACGTCCAGTCGGAGAATCGAACCCCGGGAACCGTCATTGTGTGATTTACCGTCCAACGATTTCGAATGTGCATCGATGACATAAGAAGCTTGTATCATCCATTTATTGTATTGAGACATATAATGGATCCCGAATAGTAAACAAAACCTTTTTCCATTAATGGGGCCCATCTGAGAGCCACACCTTTTATCTTCGCATTTGAAGCAACATCTCATTGGAACGCTTCCTGTCAAGTTTTGTTGTGCACAGTGCACATAACGGGTGTTTTTTTTTTTTAACCTTTTGTGTAATTAAGAATGAAATGATAATTAACAGAAATCTAGGTATGATTTGTCTTGAATAAAGACAAATAATAACAGAACTGAAATAATGAGTGTATATACGTATCCTTGAGATCGGAATTGGTAGATTTGAATAACAAGATTTAAACCATACAACACAACAGGGGATGAGGTTATACAATTTCTATGAAAAATTTCTTTGTCCATCTTACCAAGGACTTAATACGTCTTTGACCTTACTTACAATTCTCACATTCGAAAATTAGTTTATAAATCGACAAAGAGAACTTACAAACTACATTATCATCTAACAAACCGAGGGCAATAACATTGAGAAGATATTATTCATGACCTTACACTGTATAGGCCTAGATGACGTGAAAAAAAACCCAGTCCAACTCGGACAAACCACCTTTAATATCAGTGTGGTAGGGATACTCTTTCTGTCTATCAATTATTCCCCCCGAGTACCAAATGTTTCACATGTGATTATCGTAGTCTACTGTTACTGTTACAATACGACACTTGCATTCACATTGCAGCTAACATTTCCAATAAAAACCCCAGATTTTCCGGGAACGAGAGAAAAGAGATTATATCGGCCGACTATAAATACTAGCACGACGACAGGTGCAGGATTAGATCACGAGCTTCATATTATTGTTCTTCAACACGCCGGAAGTAGATACCGGATCTGTGACAGGCTGGCGATAGCAGGCGTGCCATATCGTCTGCTCAAGTTTCCCGTTATAACAATAAAGACGACATTGTTCGTTTTATCAAGTTTTAAGTAACTTGTCCTATATATATATATTACGTTTAAAATCGTTAAGAATGTACATCTCTGAGGTGAACGTATGATCAATTTTGATATGCACCAGAAAATTGTATCTAAAATATAAATGTCTGTTGTTTGTAGTCTAAGTTTTTTTCAAGCGATTTTTAAAAAGATAACTATTCAAAATATTTGAATTGTACCTATGTTCAACTGAATTAAACCTACGAACAAAATTAATATATCCTTAATTAAATGGAACCTATCTTCAATTCGATGGCGCCAAAATGAGAATAACGATGTCTCCCCTTGTTCCTGGTTTGTTTGTTAATGAAGATAGGTATAATTCAATTGGATGATAGGTACAATTCAATTTGAGATAGGTACAATTCAATTTGAGATAGGTACAATTCAATTTGAGATAGGTACAATTCCATTGGAGAAATGTTCGATTCAATTGAAGATAGATTCAATTCGTCTTATTTGCACATATCTTTAATAGATTGTACCTGTCTCAAATTAAATTGTACCTGTCTCCAATTGAATTGTACCTAGCTTCAATTGAATTGTACCTACCTCCAATTGAATTGTACCTAGCTTCAATTGAATTGTACCTACCTCCAATTGAATTGTACCTAGCTTCAATTGAATTGTACCTACCTCCAATTGAATTGTACCTACCTCCAATTGAATTGTACCTAGCTTCAATTGAATTGTACCTACCTCCAATTGAATTGTACCTACCTTCAATTGAATTGTACCTACCTTCAATTGAATTGTACCTAGCTTCAATTGATTTGACCATATCTTCAATTGAATTGTACCTATTATTTAAAAAATTGGTGCAATTAATTTGAATGTTAATTTGTCATTCCATAACAATTTGACACATTAGGTGTTTCCAGAACCGTCACTATGGAAACATGTTTGAGGATTGCTCGGCATTTCGTATACCGATATCTGAAAATTATTCCACAAGGATTGTACACACGAGAATAGCGCCTTTATTATTTAGGAAAAGATAAAGTCGAGCCAAATAATGAATTAAACTGCAACATATAGCTGTTTCGTCCTTCTAGTACTCGTCAGTGTATAATTGTAAATCTTCCGTAATTAACTTTCTGTGACGCATTCGTGGCTGGGAAGGGGGGAGGGGGGTGTTAATTTCGCGGATCACAATATAATTGTGAAACCTAGAGTAGATCACATGATTATGATACCAGTTTGTTTGGAATTTTGAACTGGATTGTTACGAACACATTTGGGAAAGGAATATCTTGTAGGATACACCTCGTGATGTTTTAGATCAAAATGCTATGTCCTCAAAGTGAGAACTGATGTATCTTTTAAGTCATAGCATGCAGGCATACTAGTTAATGAGCATATTAAAAACATGCCAACTTTTATATCACACAAGGATACAAACTATATCTCAATGATACCAAGATGGCGACCACAACTCTTGCCTAGAGTCTTTATCAACCTCACGACAGATATCATGAATCCCCGTGTAGTAGGCTGACATTTATCACGAAAATTTCGATATTCAGAGCAATCCCTAGAAAGACGAATCATCTGCGACATGTAAAAACATAAGTTGGAAAGGAGAGGATGTTGGTATCAATTAAGTCAAAGTTAATTATGGTAAAATCGAAATTATCGTGTTTATCATATAGCTTAGTACATAATATGTAGTACATGTTGGCCATATTGTCAGTTAATATCAAGTGAAAAATTTGACCAAACTTATTCGGCTATCTCTTCAGCCAACCTCGCAAGCCAAGGGTGTACAATACGCTACTCTCCTTTTGAGTAGCGTATTGTACACCTTTGGCTTGCGATGTTGCTCTTCAGCATGCTCTCAAAGTCACAAAAGGTCAAGTATGTAAAACATTTTTTCCAACAACTTCTTCTGAATAGCCAGGAGACCAATCATCATATCTGACCAGTATTATGAGTCATATAAATGACATTGACCACCTTCAAGGTCACAGGGGTCAAATATGTAAAGAACCCCCAACTTCAAGTTGGTAGCCATTCATCCCAGCACTATATATGCCAAATGTCAGCACCCTGGGCCTCTTGGTTACTGAGAAGTTGCTAGAAGGTTTTAACATAGGTTAGCCCTGTGACCTTGAAAAATAGGTCAATGTCATTCATTTTAACAAACTTGGTAGCCCATTCATCCCTGTATACTACATACCAAATATGAGTATCCTGGGCCTTTTGGTTATTGAGAAGAAGTTTCTTGACGTTTTTTTTAGATATTTGACCTTGAGATTGGGTCAAAGTCATTCATTTGAACAAACTTGATAGCCCTTCATCTCAGCATGCCACCAGCCAATTTTCAGTTCCTTGGGTTGTTTAGTTACTGAAAATATGTTGTATTGAAGATTTATAACACATTTGCCTGCTGTGACCTTGAAAGTATGTCAAAGTCATTCATTCAAACAATCTTGGTATCCCTTCATCCCAGCATGATACAGGCCAAATATCAGTACCCTTTGCCTTTCGGTTATTGAGAAGAAGTTGCTAGAAGGTTTTAACATATTTGAACAACCTTGGCAGCCCTATCTCAGCATGCCACCAGCCAATTATCAGTACCTTGGGTTGTTTAGTTACTGAAAATATGTTGTATTAAAGATTTATAACACATCTGACCCCTGTGATCTTGAAAGTAGGTCAAGGTCATTATTTCTAACAAACTTGGCAGCCCTTCATCGCAGCATGTTACATGCATAATATCAGCATCCTGAGAAGAAGTTGTTTAAAGGGAATGTTTATTGATGACGGACAGCGCACAACGGCGAATGGTGCACAATGGCTATAAGTCATCCGGACCCTTTGGGTCAGATGTCCTAAAAACTGTTACTGGTTACTGTTGGAAAGATTAGATAATTTTTGTTTCACAAATGTCTTGCATACACGCCAAATGTATGCTCCTTCTGTAGACATGGTCTCTATTTCCTTCAAAAACACATGCCATTTCCAGATTTCAAATTTCGGCACAGTCAGCGTGGCAGATTTTTGGATAATAATGATGTCAGTGACATGCTGACATTTCGGTGTCATTGGCTAACTTTATTTAAAGGAAGCATTTTCAAGTACCTGGCCAATGACAATGAACCTAACTAGAATGCAAGAATGTCAATATCCTGATCGCCGATGGACAACGACTTGGTCTTCACCATGAGGCACTTTAAGGACACTTAATTCAGAGGAATAAAGCCTTTTGATTCTTTTGGCCTTGCCCCTCAGGACTCTTGGGGTCCCAAACCCATAAACTTGAAGGGTGTTAACAGATTGATGGACAACACATGATACATGAGGGAAGCTGGACAAAAATGGATGGCAATAGGTCACCTGAGCTACACTCAAGTGACCTAAAAATCATAACAGAAAATGAAGATATATCACCATGTTTATTATGATTCCAACACGTCAGTCTGTTTTAAGTATTATATACAATTTTACAAGTATTGTAACAAATTTGAAGATGGGGATCACAATTGAGAGTATGTACTCCATACATACAAATACATCACAGCATTGATATCCAGTACAACAGAATATCACAAAGTCACCTACAAAATATATAGAGAAATCTGTGGTACCATGTATCACTAATAATTACACATGAAAAACATGGGAAGGGGAGAGAAGTCAAAGAACTTACACACTTGTTTGTTTAGATAATAAGTATCCAGGAAACAATCACACACCTGAACTTTACATATCATTGTTGAAGCTCTGTGTTAATGGGCCTTCAGAGCCCCTTTAGTCATAGTCACAGTGTAGTATTTAACACTAGCAGAGCATTTATAGTGTAGGTCCTAGTAGTTAACATTAGCAGAGGGTTTCAACTGTAGTATTAACGCTAGCAGAGTTTTTCACAGTGTAGTATTTAATACTAGCAGAGGGTTTCTAGTAAAGTATTTAACACTAGCAGAGTGTTTCACAGTGTAGTATTTAACACTAGCAGAGCATTTATAGTGTAGGTCCTAGTAGTTAACATTAGCAGAGGGTTTCACCTGTAGTATTAACGCTAGCAGAGTTTTTCACAGTGTAGTATTTAATACTAGCAGAGGGTTTCTAGTGTAGTATTTAACACTAGCAGAGTGTTTCACAGTGTAGTATTTAACACTAGCAGAACATTTCTAGTGTAGTATTTAATACTAGCAGAGGGTTTCTAGTGTAGTATTTAACACTAGCAGTGTTTCACAGTGTAGTATTTAACACTAGCAGAGCATTTATAGTGTAGGTCCTAGTAGTTAACATTAGCAGAGGGTTTCAACTGTAGTATTAACGCTAGCAGAGTTTTTCACAGTGTAGTATTTAATACTAGCAGAGAGTTTCTAGTGTAGTATTTAACACTAGCAGAGTGTTTCACAGTGTAGTATTTAACACTAGCAGAGCATTTATAGTGTAGGTCCTAGTAGTTAACATTAGCAGAGGGTTTCACCTGTAGTATGAACGCTAGCAGAGTTTTTCACAGTGTAGCATTTAATACTAGCAGAGCATTTCTAGTGTAGTATTTAACACTAGCAGAGTGTTTCACAGTGTAGTATTTAACACTAGCAGAGCATTTATAGTGTAGGTCCTAGTAGTTAACATTAGCAGAAGGTTTCAACTGTAGTATTAACGCTAGCAGAGTTTTTCACAGTGTAGTATTTAATACTAGCAGAGGGTTTCTAGTGTAGTATTTAACACTAGCAGAGTGTTTCACAGTGTAGTATTTAACACTAGCAGAGCATTTATAGTGTAGGTCCTAGTAGTTAACATTAGCAGAGGGTTTCACCTGTAGTATGTACCATGGCTGTTTTCGGCCGCTATTTTGGTACAGAAAGATACAAAAGCGACTGACTCATTTCAACTCTGCTTTCACATCTTTTTGTACCGTACTATGGTACAAAAAGATGTAAAAGAAATTTACGATGAAAAAAAGTGTAACAGTTTTTTTTCATTTCATTTTGCCAGGCTCTTGTCAGCCATCGTAGCTTAGTGGTAACAGACGCGGGGTATTTTCTGGTTCGGCAATTTGGTGCCGTAGATCGTGAGTTCGGGGCCCGACCAGGGCACGAGACGAAAATGTATTCATGTATGCCCTAGCCAATCAGAAGCCATATCGGCCATGTTTGATAACCGATCAGGAAATCAGTGCTTTCTCACACCTGGATATGTCTACCAATCAGGTGGTAATGGTTGGTATGGTTTCCAAGGAAACGTACGTGAACAGTTTTACGAAAGATAAAAAAAAAAGTCCTCTGGTTACGTTTAATCAAATATATTATAATTACATTGTATTCCCGCATTCATGAAAAAAAACTATGTTAAACGAAAAAGGTAAATATTATCGTATCATCACAACATACAGCTATTGGCATTCCCGGAACTCCAGATTTCAGGATAATGGCGATTTTTGGAAATGATAACAAGTCCAAGCAGATTCTGCATGTCTGTCAATTAAGTACTCACGAGAGGTGCCATACGGCATTGATTGGTATTTTCTGGGGAAACGTCCTAATCGGGAACCTTCGGCACTTTCTGTAAACGAGTATTTTCTCGTTTACGGAAAGTGCCGACGGTTCCCGATTGGAAACGTCCTTTGAGCAGTTTGGTGAAAGATAAAAAAAAATCCTCCACATCATTTATGGTTCATGAGTACACAAGAACGCAAGATTTCGGGATAATAACGATTTTTACGAAATTATAACAATCATGAGTAGATATGGCAATCCCGGAACTCGAGATTTCGGGATAATCACGATTTTTTGAAATGATAACAAGTCTTCTGCTTTTGCTCAATAAAAATGTTTATGTAACCAACTCTAGTGAGATGAAGGCGTTCATTAACATTTTTTTCAAAACCGACGGAGATTAACCACTACAGAGATAAAGTGCCAGTGGTTACCACACTTCACAGATACCGTCGGAGCACAGGCACTTGTGGCCAGGAGAATAACCATCTATATATTATACTATATATTTATAATATATAGAATATAGCGGAATTTGAAAAAAAAAATATATAAACTAAATTTTCCTATTTTATTTTTATGTTATTAATCATCTAAAACCATAATGAAAATAACTGCCAAATTTCAGCTTGATACGTCAAGCGGTTAAATTTCACAAAAAAAATCGACTATCAGACACTGATAGTCGATTTTTTGTTAATAACATAAAAATAAAATAGGAAAATTTAGTTTATATATTTTATTTTATTTTTTTTTTCAAATTTCGCTATATTCTATGTATTATAAATATATAGATGGTTATTCTCCTGGCCACAAGTGCCTGTGCGTCGGGGTGCCGTTCTCTAGTCGATAAGATTCTGGCTACACAGAAAACTAGCAATATTTACCCTCAACCTGTCATGTCAGGAGTGCGTGAAAGATATATAAAACACAGTTTTTCTATTTCCGAAAACACTTTTGACGGGCGTAGCTGAGATAAACATTGTGTAAGCACTTGGATAATATAGTGTGTTTTAAACAGTTTTAAAATTAAAATAAAACAAATCGAAAATAAATCAGCATTTTTTTTAATAAAGAATTGTGTAAATAATACGAAAATATGAACAAAGGAAATATTTACATAAAGTACAAGAGAGTAAGGTCGACATCGATCACGATAATAACGATATTTAGAGCAAGCCCTAGAATATCAAATCAACTGCGACAGGTAAACACCATAGGTTGGAGAACTACCTGAATACACTGAAAAACCATGAAAATACCTTTGGACTGACTACCATTTTGAAATAAACGAATGAGCCAGCGAGATTAAGCATACTATTCGCAAACGAAGTTTGAACAGAAAAAAAAAGAAAAAAAAAATCTCAGCTTTCTAATGTTCACGGTTAAAACATTTTGAAAGGATTTAATTTCATGTCGTCTTTTTCTCTTTTCGGCATAATATTACTTTGATGTACATCAAAAGAATCTTTTGGTCACACAACGGTAAAAATTGATAGGCTTTGTAATCTTCAAACTTAAGATAGGCATGCAGCCTATTGGTTGCTCAGTTTTTTTTGTACCTGAGCGAGCCTTCAGTTTTGCCATGACATATTCCAGGAGCGAAGAGAGCAAAGGTGATCGTAACACTCTCTTACGAAGGAAACACACGTGGTCGGGCAGGTAACCCCATACCATTTCACGTCCAGTCGGAGAATCGAACCCCGGGAACCGTCATTGTGTGATTTACCGTCCAACGATTTCGAATGTGCATCGATGACATAAGAAGCTTGTATCATCCATTTATTGTATTGAGACATATAATGGATCCCGAATAGTAAACAAAACCTTTTCCCATGAATGGGGCCCATCTGAGAGCCACACCCTTTATCTTCGCATTTGAAGCAACATCTCATTGGAATGCTTCCTGACAAGTTTTGTTGTGCACAATGCACATAACGTGTTTTTTTACCTTTTGTGTAATTAAGAATGAAATGATAATTAACAGAAATCTAGGTATGATTTGTCTTGAATAAAGACAAATAATAACAGAACTGAAATAATGAGTGTATATACGTATCCTTGAAATCGGAATTGGTAGATTTGAATAACAAGATTTAAACCATACAACACAACAGGGGATGAGGTTATACAATTTCTATGAACAATTTCTTTGTCCATCTTACCAAGGACTTTATACGTCTTTGACCTTACTTACAATTCTCACATTCGAAAATTAGTTTATAAATCGACAAAGAGAACTTACAAACTACATTATCATCTAACAAACCGAGGGCAATAACATTGAGAAGATATTATTCATGACCTTACTAAGTCCTTACACTGTATAGGCCTAGATGACGTGAAAAAAAAACCCAGTCCAACTCGGACAAACCACCTTTAATATCAGTGTGGTAGGGATACTCTTTCTGTCTATCAATTATTCCCCCCGAGTACCAAATGTTTCACATGTGATTATCGTAGTCTACTGTTACTGCTACAATACGACACTTGCATTCACATTGCAGCTAACATTTCCAATAAAAACCCCAGATTTTCCGGGAACGAGAGAAAAGAGATTATATCGGTCGACTATAAATACTAGCACGACGACAGGTGCAGGATTAGATCACGAGCTTCATATTATTGTTCTTCAACACGCCGGAAGTGGATACCGGATCTGTGACAGGCTGGCGATAGCAGGCGTGCCATATCGTCTGCTCAAGTTTCCCGTTATAACAATAAAGACGACATTGTTCGTTTTATCAAGTTTTAAGTAACTTGTCCTATATATATATATTACGTTTAAAATCGTTAAGAATGTACATCTCTGAGGTGAACGTATGATCAATTTTAATATGCACCAGAAAATTGTATCAAAAATATAAATGTCTGTTGTTTGTAGTCTTAAGTTTTTTTTCAAGCGATTTAAAAAAAGAGAACTATTCAAAATATTTGAATTGTACCTATGTTCAACTGAATTAAACCTACGAACAAAATTAATATATCCTTAATTAAATGGAACCTATCTTCAATTCGATGGCGCCAAAATGAGAATAACGATGTCTCCCCTTGTTCCTGGTTTGTTTGTTAATGAAGATAGGTATAATTCAATTGGATGATAGGTACAATTCAATTTGAGATAGGTACAATTCAATTTGAGATAGGTACAATTCAATTTGAGATGGGTACAATTCCATTGGAGAAATGTTCGATTCAATTGAAGATAGATTCAATTCGTCTTATTTGCACATATCTTTAATAGATTGTACCTGTCTCAAATTAAATTGTACCTGTCTCCAATTGAATTGTACCTACCTCCAATTGAATTGTACCTACCTCCAATTGAATTGTACCTACCTCCAATTGAATTGTACCTAGCTTCAATTGATTTGACCATATCTTCAATTGAATTGTACCTATTATTTAAAAAAAATGGTGCAATTAATTTGAATGTTAATTTGTCATTCCATAACAATTTGACACATTAGGTGTTTCCAGAACCGTCACTATGGAAACATGTTTGAGGATAGCTCGGCATTTCGTATACCGATATCTGAAAATTATTCCACAAGGATTGTACACACGAGAATAGCGCCTTTATCATTTAGGAAAAGATAAAGTCGAGCCAAATAATGAATTAAACTGCAACATATAGCTGTTTCGTCCTTCTAGTACTCGTCAGTGTATTTTTGTAAATCTTCCGTAATTAACTTTCTGTGACGTATTCGTGGCTGGGAAGGGGGGAGGAGGGGGGGTGTTAATTTCGCGGATCACAATATAATTGTGAAACCTAGAGTAGATCACATGATTATGATACCAGTTTGTTTGGAATTTTGAACTGGATTGTTACGAACACATTTGGGAAAGGAATATCTTGAAGGATACACCTCGTGATGTTTTAGATCAAAATGCTATGTCCTCAAAGTGAGAACTGGTGTATCTTTTAAGTCATAGCATGCAGGCATACTAGTTAATGAGCATATTAAAAACATGCCAACTTTTATATCACACAAGGATACAAACTATATCTCAATGATACCAAGATGGCGACCACAACTCTTGCCTAGAGTCTTTATCAACCTCACGACAGATATCATGAATCCCCGTGTAGTAGGCTGACATTTATCACGAAAATTTCGATATTCAGAGCAAGCCCTAGAAAAACGAATCATCTGCGACATGTAAAAACATAAGTTGGAAAGGAGAGGATGTTGGTATCAATTAAGTCAAAGTTAATTATGGTAAAATCGAAATTATCGTGTTTATCACATAGCTTAGTACATAATATGTAGTACATGTTGGCCATATTGTCAGTTAATATCAAGTGAAAAATTTGACCAAACTTATTCGGCTATCTCTTCAGCCAACCTCGCAAGCCAAGGGTGTACAATACGCTACTCTCCTTTTGAGTAGCGTATTGTACACCCTTGGCTTGCGAAGTTGCTCTTCAGCATGCTCTCAAAGTCATAAAAGGTCAAGTATGTAAAACATTTTTTCCAACAACTTCTTCTGAATAGCCAGGAGACCAATCATCATATTTGACCAGTATTATGAGTCATATAAATGACATTGACCACCTTCAAGGTCACAGGGGTCAAATATGTAAAGAACCCCCAACTTCAAGTTGGTAGCCATTCATCCCAGCACTATATATGCCAAATGTCAGCACCCTGGGCCTCTTGGTTACTGAGAAGTTGCTAGAAGGTTTTAACATAGGTTAGCCCTGTGACCTTGAAAAATAGGTCCATGTCATTCATTTTAACAAACTTGGTAGCCCATTCATCCCTGTATACTACATACCAAATATGAGTATCCTGGGCCTTTTGTTTATTGAGAAGTTTCTTGACGTTTTTTTTGAGATATTTGACCTTGAGATTGGGTCAAAGTCATTCATTTGAACAAACTTGATAGCCCTCCATCTCAGCATGCCACCAGCCAATTTTCAGTTCCTTGGGTTGTTTAGTTACTGAAAATATGTTGTATTGAAAATTTATAACACATTTGCCTGCTGTGACCTTGAAAGTATGTCAAAGTCATTCATTCTAACAATCTTGGTATCCCTTCATCCCAGCATGATACAGGCCAAATATCAGTACCCTTTGCCTTTCGGTTATTGAGAAGAAATTGCTAGAAGGTTTTAACATATTTGAACAACCTTGGCAGCCCTATCTCAGCATGCCACCAGCCAATTATCAGTACCTTGGGTTGTTTAGTTACTGAAAATATGTTGTATTAAAGATTTATAACACATCTGACCCCTGTGATCTTGAAAGTAGGTCAAGGTCATTATTTCTAACAAACTTGGCAGCCCTTCATCGCAGCATGTTACATGCATAATATCAGCATCCTGAGAAGAAGTTGTTTAAAGGGAATGTTTATTGATGACGGACAGCGCACGACGGCGAATGGTGCACAATGGCTATAAGTCATCCGGACCCTTTGGGTCAGATGTCCTAAACAGTACTGGTTACTGTTGGAAAGATTAGATAATTTTTGTTTCACAAATGTCTTGCATACACGCCAAATGTGTGCTCCTTCTGTAGACATGGTCTCTATTTCCTTCAAAAACACATGCCATTTCCAGATTTCAAATTTCGGCACAGTCAGCGTGGCAGATTTTTGGATAATAATGATGTCAGTGACATGCTAACTTTATTTAAAGGAAGCATTTTCAAGTACCTGGCCAATGACAATGAACCTAACTAGAATGCAAGAATGTCAATATCCTGATCGCCGATGGACAACGACTTGGTCTTCACCTTGAGGCACTTTAAGGACACTTAATTCAGAGGAATAAAGCCTTTTGATTCTTTTGGCCTTGCCCCTCAGGACTCTTGGGGTCCCAAACCCATAAACTTGAAGGGTGTTAACAGATTGATGGACAACACATGATACATGAGGGACGCTGGACAAAAATGGATGGCAATAGGTCACCTGAGCTACACTCAAGTGACCTAAAAATCATAACAGAAAATGAAGATATATCACCATGTTTATTATGATTCCAACACGTCAGTCTGTTTTAAGTATTATATACAATTTTACAAGTATTGTAACAAATTTGAAGATGGGGATCACAATTGAGAGTATGTACTCCATACATACAAATACATCACAGCATTGATATCCAGTACAACAGAATATCACAAAGTCACCTACAAAATATATAGAGAAATCTGTGGTACCATGTATCACTAATAATTACACATGAAAAACATGGGAAGGGGAGAGAAGTCAAAGAACTTACACACTTGTTTGTTTAGATAATAAGTATCCAGGAAACAATCACACACCTGAACTTTACATATCATTGTTGAAGCTCTGTGTTATGGGCCTTCAGAGCCCCTTTAGTCATAGTCACAGTGTAGTATTTAACACTAGCAGAGCATTTATAGTGTAGGTCCTAGTAGTTAACATTAGCAGAAGGTTTCACCTGTAGTATTTAACACTAGCAGAGCATTTATAGTGTAGGTCCTAGTAGTTAACATTAGCAGAAGGTTTCAACTGTAGTATTAACGCTAGCAGAGTTTTTCACAGTGTAGTATTTAATACTAGCAGAGGGTTTCTAGTGTAGTATTTAACACTAGCAGAGTGTTTCACAGTGTAGTATTTAACACTAGCAGAGTGTTTCACAGTGTAGTATTTAACCCTAGCAGAGTGTTTCACAGTGTAGTATTTAACCCTAGCAGAGTGTTTCACATTGTAGTATTTAACACTAGCAGAGTGTTTCACAGTGTAGTATTTAACCCTAGCAGAGTGTTTCACATTGTAGTATTTAACACTAGCAGAGTGTTTCACAGTGTAGTATTTAACCCTAGCAGAGTGTTTCACAGTGTAGTATTTAACCCTAGCAGAGTGTTTCACAGTGTAGTATTTAACGCTAGCAGAGTGTTTCACAGTGTAGTATTTAACACTAGCAGAGTGTTTCACAGTGTAGTATTTAACACTAGCAGAGTGTTTCACAGTGTAGTATTTAACACTAGCAGAGTGTTTCACAGTGTAGTATTTAACACTAGCAGAATGTACAAATCATATACACTAGCTTTCTTATTACTATAAGGAACTGGAAACTTAACAAAGATTTGCAAGAGATTTTAAAGATAATTCTTTGCATGTCAGAAGGCATCAAGAGCTACTTTTTTAAAAATAATTTTATGATAAAATCTTCACTATGTCTGTCAATTTTAACAAACTTCTAAAAATTCAACAAAATGTTATAATCAAATAAAATCAGTCCTTTATCTTTCCTACTGGCCATATTAAAATGAGGACAATATCTACATTTCAGGAAAAAATATCTATTTTAACTATCAGGTTGAAAAAGCAGGTCATTGTGAATTAACCAGTGGAGAACAAAACATTTAATATGAGTCAATCTGGGATATCTTGGTTGTTGTGAAATGGAAGTAATAAGGTCTATATTCTGGATAAATTCTCCAATTACAATTTGATTGTATTAAAATTGATCCCATTTTCCATAAACAAAGCACTTTAACTATTGATCCCTCCAGCTCTTAGCCTTTGGTAGGAGTAAACACTACATGGCACAGTAATATGATTATGTCCCAATTCACATCCAACTAAACACACAAATTGTACCTTTCATACACGGAAAAAACACACGATAATGCCTCATTTATCACATTTTTAGTAATATTTTAACGAATTATAAACCCACATGAAAAAATTTGATCTTTACGACATACAATTAATTGAAAAATATTGATGAATACTTGTCAATTCAAAAATTATTTCCTTTTCAATACAAAAACCCTTACCTATTCACGAATATCGTAGTCAAAGTTCAACTACCCGTGTGTAGTGCATGTATTGACAAACTGTAAGCATCACACAGTGTACAAGACTAACCACTTCAAAGAAGGAAGGTTCTGGAGCTTGTATATCACATGATAAACACTGTATTACACATAATTTAAATGGTTCTCCGAAAAACTTCACTCGCTTCTAAATATTTCCCCTGCAAATTCTATACGGTTTACTGAAAGAAGGGAGATAATTGTATGGAAACGGTACAAGGGAGATAATTAAATGGAACATATTTCTGTGATTCACAGCGTTTTTAAAATAGGTCACCTTATTTCTGTGAACAGACAATAATGCCTAGTCCTATTCTGTAAAGCAGAACTGTTTTTTGTATGTAAAAAGCTACTTCTCTGAACCAGATCAACTTTAATTTGATAGACATTACATACTGCTTCTGTACAGGACACTCTAGTCTTTTAATGTTTGTTTATCAGAACACTTTTCCTGGGGACCATTTCACTATTAAATCAAATTTTGTAGTCAAGTGTTAATTCTAAATAATGTACCAGTACCGGCAAGTTCTTTTTAAACCGACTTCACTTATACTATCTGACTTTGAATTGTATTAAAAATGAAATCTTGTCTATTACTCCACAATATCATGACTAATACATCGACTACAATCACAATTTACAATATTATTTACATATGGCAGAAAACATACCTATGTATGTAAAATATTCAAATATAATAACACAAATAACTGAAGTCTATCTATAATGTACTTGACACTAGTGTATGATGGGCTTTGGCTGTAAACTGACTCGGAACATTTATATTGTACAAAATAGACACCAGCCTTGAAGCAAATTACAACAACATGCAGCACAGTAATTAATACAAGGTCACAATTATTGATAAAAAATATGTCGTGATATTAAATGAAGATAAGTACCAGTAAGATAATTTGATAACAAAAACAAAAAAAAAAAAAATCAGCAAATTAATGATGGTCCTTAATTTCCTATGTTAATGTTATATGTTATATATATTAGTATAATGTCTATTTATTTTGTTCTGTTCCATATCTAGACTATATGATAAGACATTAATTGGCAATAATTTTCTATCATTATTGTGTAAAACAAAATGTCAGAATCTCTCACACCAACCCAAAATATTTGTGTAAACTGCAAACGCAAAACAAAATGTCAGAATTTTTCAGACCAACCCATAATATTTGTGTAAACTGGAAACAATTTTCTCAATATTTTCGAGAAATAGCTAAATTCAACAGACCCTGTTTGGACAACAACATTGTGTTTTTTTGGAGATCGATTTTCCAGACTGAAATTTCCTAACATGGCAAATATGATGCTATAATACAATATTATTTCTTCACACAAGACTCAAGACATTTTCTTTTTTAAAAGACACATACAATCAGCGATTAATCCATTTCATTAATCAAGACAAATTTAAGGTGTTTATGTACTTTAAGAATAGTTTACGAAAAAATAAACTTGTCCTCTAAAGTTCTCGGTGTCCTAATGGTCCATGAAGATTATGGTAGGCTCTATATATAAATACCACCTTGGAAATGAACAACCATACTCGTATAATCAAAAGATACAAGGCTAAAGCCTTATCTGTCACAGTTAAAGAATAACTTAACTCATACACCCCTGAAAACACATTTGAACTCTTCCAAATCAAAGGCTGGAATAGTTCATTATAAAATTCAGGGGTGAATAAGTTTAAGAAAAATCTGAGATAAAAATCATCAACATCGACTAGGATTAAAACAGCAGACATAATGAACAAGCTGTACAACCTTGGGTTAATACGATAGTAATATACATTGTACAGTACTGTTACATTGTTGAGGGATGCTGAGGATTAAGTATAGCTCAGTAGTCTGTTGAGACTAATCTATTTTCTCGTGGTGTAACAGCTGAAAGGTGCAGAAAGTTGATATGTCAACAAATCAGAGGTCTGATTAATGCCCAAAACTATTGAGGCCAGATCACCTTCAAATTTTAAGGGTTACGCTCTCAAATCTCAATCATATCTAGAATATTGATCAATACTTGTTTTTACAAAATTTGGAAGATTTTTGTAACAGGATTCCTACAACACCAGCAGTGAAGGCCATGTTGAGGTAACCTTATGTTATAATTTTTAACTAAAGCTTCATTATCATATATCTTGACAAAACGAATATAAATAACAAGCAAACCCAATACATGTAGCTAACCATGTTGCATTTTCATAAGCATACTGATTTGAAGGTGGATTTAAATATCAACGGATCACACTGAATTCAAAGCAACATGGCTGATCTTTGGTAATGAGTGTTAAAGTGCCTTGTATCATTTATATGTGGAGTCATTATTTCACAAACCAGGACATTTTCTCCTATGATATGTTACATACAAAGGTCAAAGGACAAGGTCAATCAAGTCTTACTCCAATCAAAACACTTACATATAGCACTGACTATATATTGTGTTCCGATGGACAAATTCAATTTTGCAAAGTAGTTCTCTGGAAAATCTTGAACGAAATATTTTGCCAAATTTATCAACACATGTACATGTATTATGTCATGTATAAAAAGAGTTATAAAAAATACCCTGTTGGTAGTTTTTTTTTTACATACATGCCAAATAATGGAAGATGAATAACCCTTAACACTGGGTTGAATCTGATTTCTTCCTCTAAAATACCTTAATGTTCCCTTACACAAATATAATTTTTCTGACATTTTCCACTACCAATACTAGTGAATACCCTATATTAGTAAAATAAATGTATTAAAAACACTTTAAGAAATATACCATTGTTGTGTATATTGTATATGAAACAAAAATGAGCACGATTTCATTATAAATGTGATAAAAGCATAACAACATGTAATACTGGAAGTATTAATGTACATTGATAAATGATAAACATTGACAAGAATGACAAGACACTGGTATGTGCAATTGGTTAAAACAACAAATCAATAAAAAAAAGTGAAGAGCAAATACATGTACACTATCACCGTGGCGATCAATGATGACAAAAATAATTTGAAACCTTTATGATATCTTTACAATTTCTACTGCCTATGACCTACCTGTAGTATATACCTGTAGGAGTTCTACCGCTCTTAATGTATACAATTGTATTAATTCTACAGCCTTTGGCCTGTATTACTGTTAATGTTCTAAAGCCAGCAATGTACTTAATTGTATGAGTTCTACAACCTGTGACCTATATAAGTACATTGTATACAAGTTCTACAGTCTGTGACCTGTATAAGTATACAAGTTCTACAGTCTGTGACCTGTATAAGTATACAAGTTCTACAGTCTGTGACCTGTATAAGTATACAAGTTCTACAGTCTGTGACCTGTATAAGTATACAAGTTCTACAGTCTGTGACCTGTATAAATATACAAGTTCTACAGTCTGTGACCTGTATAAGTATACAAGTTCTACAGTCTGTGACCTATATAAATATACAAGTTCTACAGCCTGTGACCTATGTAAATATACAAGTTCTACAGCCTGTGACCTATATCAGTTTACAAGTTTTACAGTCTGTGACCTATATAAGTATACAAGTTTTACAGTCTGTGACCTATATAAGTATACAAGTTCTACAGCCTGTGACCTATATCAGTTTACAAGTTTTACAGTCTGTGACCTATATAAGTATACAAGTTCTACAGTCTGTGACCTATATAAGTTTACAAGTTTTACAGTCTGTGACCTATATAAGTATACAAGTTCTACAGCCTGTGACCTATATAAGTATACAAGTTCTACAGTCTGTGACCTATATAAGTATACAAGTTCTACAGTCTGTGACCTATATAAATATACAAGTTTTACAGTCTGTGACCTATATAAGTATACAAGTTCTACAGCCTGTGAATTGTAAATCTTTGCTATTTCTACAGACTGTGAATTGTAAACCTTTGCTATTTCTACAGCCTGCAACTGTAGCATTCCTGCCGTTATGAATGGGTACCATTTCTACTGCCTGTGACTTATATAACTACAAATTCTACAGAGTGTAGGAATGGTACAATTTTATATAGGTCACCTATATAAAATTGTACCATTCCTACACTCTGTGACCTATATAAAATTGTACCATTCCTACACTCTGTGACCTATATAAAATTGGACCATTCCTATAGTCTGTGACCTATTAAACTGTATCATTATACCTAGTATATACCATTCAATTTGTACAGCCTGTCTGTGACCTACATGTAAACTTGCACCAATCCTTCAGCCTGTGACCCATATATAAATAATATACCTACATCCTGTAATATTTCTTCAGTCTACATCCCATATACATTTACAATTTCTGCAGCCTGTGTATTTATAACTGTACAATTTCTATACACTGTATAACTGTACTATTCCCGCAGCCTACATTTAACTGTACCATTCCTTTTGTCTGTGGCCTATAAAATTGTATAGTTTCTATGTAAATGAACTATTTCTGTCTGACTGTACTATTTCTACAGCCTGTAATGTATATAATTGTATGATTTCTACAGCCTATGTATATATAACTGTAATATATTCCTGTAGCCAGTGACCTAGTTAAATGTTCTATTCCTACAGAACTACACGACTTCCGTACAACTGTATGATTTCTACAGCATGTGACACATACTGGTATAACAGTAAAACTTCCAAAACAGACTTTGATATACTGTAAACGTACTTATTTGGTGTACTCTAATTCTTGCGCGTTACCAAACTTAAACAGAAAATCGCAATGATGAATTGTCACATTCACAATACCCGCTGTAGAAAGCAATGTACACAAACTGTCATTAGCGCAATCATAATTCAGCTGAATGCTTTTAGTGGGAAAATTGCTTAAATAAGATTACCTCTACAATGTGTATGTTTACAGTATGTGTTTATAACGGTTTATTTCTGACCTGTACGTACTACTTGTACACAGCCTGTGTCGTATTTAACAGTGAAGTTCCTACACAGTGCCTGACCAATATAACAGTACAACTACTACAGTGTGTCAGGCCGGTTGTAACACGGATGTAATTCGGTGTGTGTAGCGGCGTAAAACTCATAACTAACTAATATAACTAACTAACAGTGTGACATACTAGTGATTGTCAGGCTTCAGCCAGGTAACATATATCAACATTAGTAATAACAAATTTAACAAATGCTTCTTGTATAACAGTTGAAAACATTTCAGAAAATGTCAGAGTGAATAATTGTAAGCCAGTGAATCTATTTAGTTGTGGATATCAAACCTGTGACAAAAAGCCAGCTTTTCACTTGGTTGATCAATGATGCAAAAATCTACAATAAGATATATCAGAAACATGGTAGATTCTCGTATCTACCCAGAAGTGTACTGATGTTACTATATGTACTTGATGTCTGATACATTTAACTCTGGGAGAAAGACAACACACAGCTAAAGTGATCATAGATGAAAACAATTTAAAAACAAAATTTTGTTCAATTGTATACATTAATCTTTTGATGATCAAACTATTGTTGATTAATACACATATCTTGTGACCAACTTTCCTGTTAGGTTATGAAGAGTTTCATTAACACAAGAACAATCCTCTGGATTCTTGATTTGAGCACAGCTTAAACAGTAATCCTTGGTTTTGTTCATAGCAAATATGGCTTCAAGAGCATATACTACATACAAAATGTATAGTCTTACTGATACTATTAAGTGACAGTTAACATTTGTTAATTTGTTAAGTTTTGATGGATTTGATCGGTATGGCTTCAAATCCTCAAATATACTCTTCGTCCATGAATGTTTATCTCGGACACATTACTACCCGGTATTCTGTAGTATAATACAATGTATAAACATGTCAGTGTGTTATTGTTGACTTAGTACTCTTACTGTGTTGCTATAGATGCATCTTGACTAATAGCATAAACACTTGTCACATTTCAAGGTCGTTACATGACCTTGACACTACGATACAAAAAATGACACATTTCTGTTGGTAGAGTACATGTATCCCTCAGCAGTTTGTGTAGGCATTGCTGATTGGACGAAGAAGGTGAAGCTCACTCTCCTGTGATATGATTGGCAGATTGTGAGTGCGATGGTGCTGGATGAGATGTGGCACACTGTCGAAGGCGCGGTCCTTGGTCCTAACCTGGAAACACAATAACACGCATGTCATGTTCTGTCACACAAAAACATGTCTAGATCCATGACCTTAACGCATTCACCCCAGAAGATATATTTCAACTGCACCAATTCACAGGTTGGAACAGTACATTAGAAAACCTAAGGGGTGAATGAGTTAAAATTTATTGATTTCAAAATAACTGTAAATTAAGGTCTATCACCTTTTATAAATCACTTTTGTTGGCCTCAAAGCTAGTGGTGCATAACGGTTTGATGGTCATTTTAGGATGTGATGGAGTATATGTTGTAGACACAATAGACACACAGGTAGGTCGTGATAAAGCGGTCTATAAGAACATTGAATTTATTATATCATAGTATGTAGAATGATAATGAATACAAAATATTTAATTGATTATACCTGGTACATTGAGGAACTCCGTACTTACCACACTGTCAGGATCGACCAGTAACAAGTGTTTTATAGAGCTGTCCTGTTTACCACACAGTACAAACTGGCCGGGGTCGGAGGAACTCTGTACTTACCACACCGTCACGATCGACCAGTAACAAGTGTTTTATTGAGCTGTCCTGTTAACCACACAGTACAAACTGGCCAGGGTCGGAGGAACTCCGTACTTACCTCACCGTCAGGGTCAACCAGTAACAAGTGTTTTATAGAGCTGTCCTGTTTACCACACAGTACAAACTGGCCGGGGTCGGAGGAACTCTGTACTTACCACACTGCCAGGGCCGGGGTCGGAGGAATTTACTTACCACACCGTCAGGGTCGACCTGTTACAAGTATTTTATAGAGCCATCCTGTTTACCACACAGTACAAACTGGCCAGGGTCGGAGGAACTCTGAACTTACCACACCGTCAGGATCAACCAGTAACAAGTGTTTTATGGAGCTGTCCTGTTTACCACACAGTACAAATTGGTCGGGGTCAGAGGAACTCTGTACTTACCACACCGCCAGGGTCGACCAGTAACAAGTGTTTTATAGAGCCATCCTGTTTACCACACAGAACAAACTGGCCAGGGTCGGAGGAACTCTGTACTTACCACACTGTCAGGATCAACCAGTAACAAGTGTTTTATGGAGCTGTCCTGTTTACCACACAGTACAAACTGGTCGGGGTCAGAGGAACTCTGTACTTACCACACCATCAGGGTCGACCAGTAACAAGTGTTTTATGGAGCTGTCCTGTTTACCACACAGTACAAACTGGCCAGGGTCAGAGAAACTCTGTACTTACCACACCGTCAGGGTCGACCAGTAACAAGTGTTTTATTGAGCTGTCCTGTTAACCACACAGTACAAACTGGCCAGGGTCGGAGGAACTCTGTACTTACCACACCGTCAGGGCCGGGGTCGGAGGAACTCTGTACTTACCACACCGCCAGGGTCGACCAGTAACAAGTGTTTTATAGAGCCATCCTGTTTACCACACAGTACAAACTGGCCAGGGTCGGAGGAACTCTGTACTTACCACACCGTCAGGATCAACCAGTAACAAGTGTTTTATGGAGCTGTCCTGTTTACCACACAGTACAAATTGGTCGGGGTCAGAGGAACTCTGTACTTACCACACCATCAGGGTCGACCAGTAACAAGTGTTTTATAGAGCTGTCCTGTTTACCACACAGTACAAACTGGCCGGGGTCGGAGGAACTCTGTACTTACCACACCGTCAGGGTCGACCAGTAACAAGTGTTTTATGGAGCTGTCCTGTTTACCACACAGTACAAACTGGCCAGGGTCGGAGGAACTCTGTACTTACCACACCGCCAGGGTCGACCAGTAACAAGTGTTTTATGGAGCTGTCCTGTTTACCACACAGTACAAATTGGTCGGGGTCAGAGGAACTCTGTACTTACCACACCATCAGGGTCGACCAGTAACAAGTGTTTTATGGAGCTGTCCTGTTTACCACACAGTACAAATTGGTCGGGATCAGAGAAAGTCTGTACTTACCACACTGTCAGGGTCGACCAGTAACAAGTGTTTTATGGAGCTGTCCTGTTTACCACACAGTACAAATTGGTCGGGGTCAGAGGAACTCTGTACTTACCACATCATCAGGGTCGACCAGTAACAAGTGTTTTATGGAGCTGTCCTGTTTACCACACAGTACAAACTGGCCAGGGTCGGAGGAACTCTGTACTTACCACACCGTCAGGATCAACCAGTAACAAGTGTTTTATGGAGCTGTCCTGTTTACCACACAGTACAAATTGGTCGGGGTCAGAGGAACTCTGTACTTACCACACCATCAGGGTCGACCAGTAACAAGTGTTTTATAGAGCTGTCCTGTTTACCACACAGTACAAACTGGCCGGGGTCGGAGGAACTCTGTACTTACCACACCGTCAGGGTCGACCAGTAACAAGTGTTTTATGGAGCTGTCCTGTTTACCACACAGTACAAACTGGCCAGGGTCGGAGGAACTCTGTACTTACCACACCGCCAGGGTCGACCAGTAACAAGTGTTTTATGGAGCAGTCCTGTTTACCACACAGTACAAATTGGTCGGGGTCAGAGGAACTCTGTACTTACCACACCATCAGGGTCGACCAGTAACAAGTGTTTTATGGAGCTGTCCTGTTTACCACACAGTACAAACTGGCCAGGGTCGGAGGAACTCTGTACTTACCACACTGTCAGGGTCGACCAGTAACAAGTGTTTTATGGAGCTGTCCTGTTTACCACACAGTACAAATTGGTCGGGGTCAGAGGAACTCTGTACTTACCACATCATCAGGGTCGACCAGTAACAAGTGTTTTATGGAGCTGTCCTGTTTACCACACAGTACAAACTGGCCAGGGTCGGAGGAACTCTGTACTTACCACACCGCCAGGGTCGACCAGTAACAAGTGTTTTATGGAGCCGTCTTGTTTACCACACAGTACAAACTGGCCGGGGTCAGAGAAACTCTGTACTCACCACACCGTCAGGGTCGACCAGTAACAAGTGTTTTATGGAGCCATCCTGTTTACCACACAGTACAAACTGGCCGGGGTCGGAGGAACTCTATACTTAACACACCGCCAGGGTCGACCAGTAACAAGTGTTTTATAGAGCCATCCTGTTAACCACACAGTACAAACTGGCCAGGGTCGGAGGAACTCTGTACTTACCACACCATCAGGATCAACCAGTAACAAGTGTTTTATGGATCCATCCTGTTTACCACACAGTACAAACTGGCCGGGGTCGGAGGAACTCTGCCGTACTAGGAAATCACCATCCTTTTGTAATAATTTCTCAGCCTGCAACATTAAACATTAAACCTGTTTAATAGTAGTCTCTAGAACCAATCTACAGTTTACTTGGTTATTGTTTAAAGTCTTCTTACATATATAAAACGAAACATGCTAATTCGTAGAATTAATATCCCATGTAGGACATAAGAACTGTTTGTGCTGCATTCATTGCACTATGATCCTCGGGGAGGCCACTATATTTGGGATCTATCTTTTATAACTTTTATCTTCTTTTTTTCTAATGTCTATCTTGACACTGCATCAATCTTTGTCTTAAGTGATATATTCTCCCCTGTGAGGAAAGGATTTAGGTTCTGTCCCCTGGCCAAGATATACCAGAGTCTTGAAAAGTGATAGCTACTACTCCCTGCTTGATGCTCAGTATTATTGGAGTGGAATGACTGGTTCACCTGTTGTCAGTACATGTATAATGTGACCGCATGGGTGTTCTGCTTGGGGGGCCTTCAGTAGTATACTTCAGTGTGGTAGCACTATAAAGTTTGATTTTGTTCCGGACTATTATAAGGAGGTTTAAATAAACATACGATTGCCTCCAAAATACACATGCACTTAAAATATGCACTCGCATATCGCATACACAAGGATGCCGTCCATAAATAAAGGAAAGTGAGAAGAGGCTCATATAGATACCCCCCCCCCCCCACAAAGCAGTCAAGTGTGACCTTTGACCTTTAACGTTAACCAATCACCACCAAAACCTAATCAGGTGTAGATCTTCACAGTGCCATGCTGTGATGTGAATATGAACCAGATGTGACCAGGGGTTTATGAGATATCTTACCTACACAAGGTGTGGATGCACACACACAGAAGCATGCATACAAAGTGATTACTATATACCCCCCTTACCTAAGTGGGGGTATAAATGACCTTTGGCTGTTGAATCATTTTGTCCATATGAAGTTTTACAGGCAGTTGGCATAACTTGGGACAGATTGTTTCACTACACAAATTTTCCTGTTCCTCTGTCGCCTTATAAACAGTAAATGTAGATACACAGCAAAATAAAAATGGCATACAGTATTCATATTCAAAATGGCGACAGATTCAAATTTTTTTTTAAATAACAAAATTAAATCATTATCAAAAACATGTTATACAAAAAGAAATACCTGCCAGATGTTTCAAAAGATAAGAAAATGGGAATTGGCTAGAAAGTGAAATAAGTGTTATACCAACCTGTTTCCTTGGCAATGCCCCGTGATACCATTCCTCAAACACAGGAGCTATAGTGGAGGTAGCGGGAAGAGGCACATCAGGGGGAGATAATATTTCATCAGGATGTCTACGGAAAGTGTCCTGGTCTCCGGAGGGAAGGCCCGCACTGAACGGCTCTGTACACGAAATTTGTTATTAAATAGAGAGCTTGGTATGACATACATATATTTAAATCGGCGTACAAATTTAGGATCACAATGGAGGAACACTCACATAACATTATCACCTACTAGAACTAGTCTCGTCAATCATCAGAAATTTCCATTCGCAGCATATAGTGGCTGGATAGGGCAGAGAGAAAAAGGCTGGATGGAAAATCGAAACTGCCCCCTTGAAGTTTTAGAGGATTGTAAGTAAGACTATAAAAAAAATTGGATCTTATATGACTATGTAAGGAGCTTGTTTCTGACTTAAGTAAGGAGCTCTTATCTGACTTATGTAAGAGCTCTTATCTGACTTAAGTAAGGAGCTCTCATCTGACTTATGTAAGGAGCTCTCATCTGACTTAAGTAAGGAGCTCTTATCTGACTTAAGTAAGGGGCTCTTATCTGACTTATGTAAGGAGCTCTTATCTGACTTATGTACGAAGATCTCATCTGACTTACGTAAGGAGCTCTTTTATCTGACTTAAGTAAGGAGCTCTTATCTGACTTAAGTAAGGGGCTGTTATCTGACTAAAGTAAGGAGCTCTTTTATCTGACTTAAGTAAGGAGCTCTTACCTGACTTAAGTAAGGAGCTCTTATCTGACTTAAGTAAGGAGCTCTTATCTGACTTAAGTATGGGGCTCTTATATGACTTATGTAAGGAGCTGTTATCTGACTTAAGTAAGGAGCTCTCATTTGACTTATATAAGGAGCTCTCATCTGACTTAAGTAAGGAGCTCTTATCTGACTTATGTAAGGAGCTCTTATCTGACTTATGTACGAAGATCTCATCTGACTTACGTAAGGAGCTCTTTTATCTGACTTAAGTAAGGAGCTCTTATCTGACTTAAGTAAGGGGCTCTTATCTGACTTATGTAAGGAGCTCTTATCTGACTTAAGTAAGGAGCTCTTATCTGACTTATGTAAGGGGCTGTTATCTGACTAAAGTAAGGAGCTCTTTTATCTGACTTAAGTAAGGAGCTCTTATCTGACTTAAGTAAGGAGCTCTTATCTGACTTAAGTAAGGAGCTCTTATCTGACTTAAGGGGCTCTTATATGACTTATGTAAGGAGCTGTTATCTGACTTAAGTAAGGAGCTCTCATCTGACTTATGTAAGGAGCTCTCATCTGACTTAAGTAAGGAGCTCTTATCTGACTTATGTAAGGAGCTCTTATCTGACTTATGTACGAAGATCTCATCTGACTTACGTAAGGAGCTCTTTTATCTGACTTAAGTAAGGAGCTCTTATCTGACTTAAGTAAGGGGCTCTTATCTGACTTATGTAAGGAGCTCTTATCTGACTTAAGTAAGGAGCTCTTATCTGACTTATGTAAGGGGCTGTTATCTGACTAAAGTAAGGAGCTCTTTTATCTGACTTAAGTAAGGAGCTCTTATCTGACTTAAGTAAGGAGCTCTTATCTGACTTAAGTAAGGAGCTCTTATCTGACTTAAGGGGCTCTTATATGACTTATGTAAGGAGCTGTTATCTGACTTAAGTAAGGAGCTCTCATCTGACTTATGTAAGGAGCTCTCATCTGACTTAAGTAAGGAGCTCTTATCTGACTTATGTACGAAGATCTCATCTGACTTACGTAAGATCTCTTTTATCTGACTTAAGTAAGGAGCTCTTATCTGACTTAAGTAAGGGGCTCTTATCTGACTTATGTAAGGAGCTGTTATCTGACTAAAGTAAGGAGCTCTTTTATCTGACTTAAATAAGGAGCTCTTATCTGACTTATGTAAGGAGCTATTATCTGACTTAAGTAAGGAGCTCTTATATGACTTATGTAAGGGGCTCTTATCTGACTTATGTAAGGAGCTCTTATCTGACTTAAGTAAGGAGCTCTTATCCGCCTTATGTAAGGGGCTGTTATCTGACTAAAGTAAGGAGCTCTTTTATCTGACTTAAGTAAGGAGCTCTTATCTGACTTAAGTAAGGAGCTCTTATCTGACTTAAGTAAGGAGCTCTTATCTGACTTATGTACAAAGATCTCATCTGACTTACGTAAGGAGCTCTTTTATCTGACTTAAGTAAGGAGCTCTTATCTGACTTAAGTAAGGGGCTCTTATCTGACTTATGCAAGGAGCTGTTATCTGACTAAAGTAAGGAGCTCTTTTATCTGACTTAAGTAAGTAGCTCTTATCTGACCTAAGTAAGGAGCTCTTATCTGACTTAAGTAAGGAGCTCTTATCTGACTTAAGTAAGGGGCTCTTATATGACTTATGTAAGGAGCTGTTATCTGACTTATGTACGAAGATCTCATCTGACTTACGTAAGGAGCTCTTTTATCTGACTTAAGTAAGGAGCTCTTATCTGACTTATGTAAGGAGCTCTTATCTGGCATAAGTAAGGAGCTCTTATCTGACTTAAGTAAGGAGCTCTTATCTGACTTATGTACAAAGATCTCATCTGACTTAAGTAAGGAGCTCTTATCTGACTTTAGTAAGGAGCTCTTATCTGGCTTAAGTAAGGAGCTCTTATCTGACTTAAGTAAGGAGCTCTTATCTGACTTAAGTAAGGAGCTCTTATCTGACTTATGTAAGGAGCTCATTTCTGACTTATGTAAGGAGATCTTATCTCACTTAAGTAAGGGAAACAAACCCATGTCAAATGGATCCGCAGCTCCATTGGCCTCGGGGGATGACAGAACATTCTCTTTGTTGTCGTAAACATTGCCGGCATCAAACTTGTAGGCTCCATTCACATTTCCTGTTGGAATAAAAAAAAAAAGATATATGTCTCTCCATATCAATATATGTCTCTCCATATCAGAAATGCAAGTTGGTATGCATATAATTCTACTCTTGAAGATTCAGGTTTAATTCTTGGTCCATATGTGCCTTTCTAATTGTATTGCAAAACTGACATCATGGTTAAAAGCACATGTAGAAATGATGACTGTAACAGCAATATATGTAGGATTTTTGTAGATGGCGGTTTTGCACTAAAATTATGTTTTCAATATTACAGTAACCTTCTACTTACCTTTATTGTCATAGATTTCTGCAACTTCTGCATCTGAGAAGTCAATCAGTGAGTGTTCTTTAGCCTCGTCATACACAGGTGGGTCTTTCACCGAAGAATACATACCATCACTCACCTGTTCAGGTAAGTTAATCAACAGGTAAAACAAAGCTAGTCTGGACGGGCATTTGCTAAATCTGTTACATCATTTTAAGAACTGCATATTGGCTTTTTATAAAGAAACAAAAACGAATCCATTGTAAAAACATTAATTTTGATACCGACACTTCTACAAATCTTTTGTATCTTGCTTCGCGAATATAACAAATGAACATTAACTAAATGCAGTTGGGCCCAATTAATGGAGCCACCATCTGCCCAGTAGTAGTACTACCCAGTCATTTCTCGCAAAACAGATCTATTTATTTTTTTTGCTTAAGTTCCTTCTGTAATACAGCAGTATAATAATCAAATTATTTCCAGTTGTGAATGAATGTGGCTTCATCAAATAGTGCCACTATATAATGTATATTTTAAATAAATCCAGATTTACTGCAATTTAAATATGAAAAGGCAGAAATTGGGTTTAAAAGCTAAGGGTATTGGAGGTTGTGGCTATGATAGTGAAGGGAGGGGCTACTTACAGGTAGGTTAGATGTGGGGACAGCATATTCAGAAGCTTGTGTCAAGGGTGGGCGTGCTCCAGGGCGGTCATTATAATAATCTCCCTCGTGGTCCTCTCCCCACGCATCCCCCTCACTTATGGGGTTCTCCATTCTAAAGGGCAGAAAGCCATTACATCAGAGTCAGCCTCTTACTGATAGATCTACCAATCTTACCATTGGTCCGTCTCTCAGTCATTGTTTCACTGTTTAAGCTTCCCTTACTCATTCTATCAGTGCAGAGGTGTAGGACTTGTAGGACCTTTGCTAGGTAAAACTGGGTTGCAGTTTGCATGTGATTCTCTCAAAATCATTTCTTTATGAGGGACAGTGTTGTATGTGAAGCTAACTTACGTCAAACATGTCTAGGTTTGGGTAAATTCGAGGCCTACAGTTATTACTATACATTCCATCCTCAAGGCGGTCATCTTGTTGGCATACAGGGATTTTTTTATCAAAGATATTGTTGTCATCAAACATCAGGTTGGACTTGATGCTTTCATAAGCATGTGTAGACTTCTCAAGCTCAGATTCTTCCTCAATGCTAGCAAAAAGCATTCTCCATTACCATATATAAATGTATGTTAACTTAATCAATTTGTCTCACAATTATCAATTAAGTACCGTTGATTCGGTCAATATGGTGTTATATCGACCTGGTAGAATCAGATACTGTGGACTAAGCTGGAGGTCAACAAGTTAGATGCTACCAGGTCAGTATAACACCATATTGACTGAATCAAAGGTATGTAATTTTTATTTTAGATATGAAACTTGCTTGTAAAACACTGAAATTGCATTATACATCTTGATAATGCATTCAAAAATTTACAGTGGGGCACTGTGAGGTCACAATGATTATGAAGTCATAAACACAATATTGACCCGGTTTTTCTAAAAGTGGAAACATCAGGTCAATATCTCAAAACAGGGACCTTCAAGTGACCATGTTTTAGCATATGAGAATTGAGGAAAGTCGAACCATATCAAATATTAAATTTTAATTCATTAACCATGCATCAATAGTTTAGTGAGAAAACATAGGTCAAACCTGGTAAATAATTACTGATATTTTCATTTCTTGAAATGAGAGTTCAACTTCTGAAGTGTATTAAATTGGGTCCAATATTCAGTTACCTACCTGTCTGGTGCTGTGACTGGCTTGGGCTGGTTCTTTAGGTACTCTTTGAAGCGGAGCTCGAAAGCCTGGCCTATGGTGGTGATGACATCCTCCGCCAGACCCCCGCCACACTCCAGCACATGACATGCACGCCCATGAACAGCATCTTTGGCAACGTAGGCAACAAAGTCTAGTGTTTCCTGTAAAAGTTTACAATGCTCAGTCCTCGTCATTTACATGATACACTGTAGTAACAAATAAATATTAATCTCATTCAAACAATAACCTAAAATACTGAAGTCTTTTCACTAGTATTCATTATGGTAGGTTTTGTTTGACAATTTCTTTTTTCAAAGTCATATCTGATAACACCTTGGAAGTTGTAGGTAGGATTCTGTTCAATGTTCTTGTATCCCAGACAAATCTACCTTTGCAAAGTTGTTCTCAACTCGACCTACAGTTTTCCTTTTCTGTTGTATTCAAAGGTACGGAAATATAAATGGGCCACTGGAGATGGTAACTCATAATGAAACCCTACATACACTGAGGTGTGGTGAGGTTAAGGGTACATTTGTGCTACCGGTTAACCTAGTTGAACCTGGAGCGAAAACACCAGGCACAAATTTGGACCAAGGCAGCCCTCTGGAAAATCTGGCACGTATGGTCTTGGGGTTCCAGACGAACCTGGCTGAAACTAAATTGCTGACTATTGCTAGTCTGTGTTATTTATTTCTTAAAGAATGTCAATCCAGATTAAGATGTAAAGATATGTTATATATAATTTAGTGTACGCGTAAAATTATTTCTCTCTGCCTATGGTTCGGTCAAATTGCGTTCGTTTATTGTGGAATATTTCTGTGCCTCCCGTGCCAGTTCAAACCTGTAGCGCAAATGTACCCCAAGTAAAGTTCCTTCCAGTATCCTCGCCTGATTGTGGTGCATGACAAAGTCTTTTGTTCCTCAGTTGTTTCGAGTTTAAATTCTTTTCATATATAGTGCTGCACCCTATCTTAATTACCTCAACAGCTGTACAGAATCATACTTTATTACTGTGTGTTAATGTTATAACACAAGTCAAACAAACAAACTGTTTTCACTTACAGAATCTCCTCCGGAGGCAAAAGAAATTCCAGGCATCTGGTGGTTGGCAATCATCTAAAATCAACAACATTACCGGTATGTAAAATACTGAAACTACCTCCTGCTTTACTCAAGTACCACAATGTACGAATAGAGTGCTTCTGTCCTAGTATGAATGGGTATGTGTCTAACACTGGTACCCTGTGTTATTTAAGGGTTTGGAATACTGTAGAAATTTTGTTGACCATTATTAGATATCATAAAGGTCTAGTGTTCTGTTTGCAATAATTATGAATCAGTTGCTAGCAAAGAAAAAGAAACCTTTTAGGTAGACAAAGTATCCAATAATTCACATCAAGTTTAAATTGAAATATATATGTATTTAGTACAATGCATTGACTGATTGTCAGATAATGACATAATTAAATAACAAGAGTAACAATTTATGGAAAAGGAAGAGCTGTCCTCAAAAACATGCAGAGGTCTCAATTAAAATGTTCAGAGGTGACATGGGAACCTGTCCTCTAACATCAGGAGAGGTGACATGGGAAACCTGTCCTCTAAAACAAGGAGAGGTGACATGGAAACCTGTCCTCTAAAACAAGGAGAGATGACATGGAAACCTGTCCTCTAAAACAAGGAGAAGTGACATGGGAAACCTGTCCTCTAAAACAAGGAGAGGTGACATGGGAAACCTGTCCTCTAAAACAAGGAGAGGTGACATGGAAACCTGTCCTCTAAAACAAGGAGAAGTGACATGGAAACCTGTCCTCTAAAACAAGGAGAGATGACATGGAAACCTGTCCTCTAAAACAAGGAGAAGTGACATGGGAAACCTGTCCTCTAAAACAAGGAGAGGTGACATGGGAAACCTGTCCTCTAAAACAAGGAGAGGTGACATGGGAAACCTGTCCTCTAAAACAAGGAGAGGTGACATGGAAACCTGTCCTCTAAAACAAGGAGAGGTGACATGAGAAACCTGTCCTCTAAAACAAGGAGAAGTGACATGGGAAACCTGTCCTCTAAAACAAGGAGAAGTGACATAGGAAACCTGTCCTATAAAACAAGGAGAGGTGACATGGGAAACCTGTCCTCTAAAACAAGGAAAGGAGACATGGGAAACCTGTCCCCTAAAACAAGGAGAAGTGACATGGGAAACCTGTCCTCTAAAACAAGGAGAGATGACATGGAAACCTGTCCTCTAAAACAAGGAGAAGTGACATGGGAAACCTGTCCTCTAAAACAAGGAGAGGTGACATGAGAAACCTGTCCTATAAAACAAGGAGAGGTGACATGGGAAACCTGTCCTCTAAATCAAGGAGAGATGACATGGAAACCTGTCCTCTAAAACAAGGAGAGGTAACATGGGAAACCTGTCCTATAAAACAAGGAGAGGTAACATGGGAAACCTGTCCTATAAAACAAGGAGAGGTGACATGGGAAACCTGTCCTATAAAACAAGGAGAGGTGACATGGGAAACCTGTCCTCTAAAACAAGGAGAGGTAACATGGGAAACCTGTCCTCTAAAACAAGGAGAGGTGACATGGGAAACCTGTCCTCTAAAACAAGGAGAGGTGACCTGGGAAACCTGTCCTCTAAAACAAGGAGAGGTGACATGGAAACCTGTCCTCTAAAACAAGGAGAGGTGATATGGGAACCTGTCCTCTAAAACAAGGACAGGTGACATGGAAACCTGTCCTCTAAACAAGGAGAGGTGATATGGGAACCTGTCCTCTAAAACAAGGAGAGGTGACATGGAAACCTGTCCTCTAAAACAAGGAGAGGTGATATGGGAACCTGTCCTCTAAAACAAGGAGAGGTGACATGGAAACCTGTCCTCTAAAACAAGGAGAGGTGATATGGGAACCTGTCCTCTAAAACAAGGACAGGTGACATGGAAACCTGTCCTCTAAACAAGGAGAAGTGACATGACCTACCTCACCAGACTCCATTATCATCAGGGTGAGCGCCTCAGTTGTAATGGTAAGGTTGACATTGGATCCTGCATACTGCATTTCTGGCCTCTCACCCAACATCTTGGTCAGTTTCTTATCCTACAAACCATGGAAGAATCATATAGTTCCTTGATTTGTGTTATTATATACTTCATCAAGTATTTGTTGTAGCTACCTTCATGGTCTAATAAATCACTTTATTCCTGGAGTTGATTTAAAACATTCTTCTTTACCCTTATTTGTAATTTCCCCCAAATTCCATTTTATTTATTTTCAATATATGAAAATAAGAAAAAAGCCAAAACAGCCGTGCCAGGTCTGAAATTATGTTCAAAATCTGTGCAAATAAAACATGACTACTGCAATGTATGTATTATCAAAGAAACTTACAAATACCTAGATGTCAAGAGCATTTGAGCATTATTAAAGTGAAATGAAAGAATTTTCCACAAAGGATGCTGAAATCAAGCCTCACTATGGAGACGTAACATCTTCAGAACCTACAAACCCAGCAATTGTATGACACATTTATTGTTGTTCAATTCACCTTTTTCTTCTTAGATAATGGTTTCATCCCTGCCGATTCACAAACGCGACTAATGGCTTCTCTGTAAATGTAAACAATGTCTAAAATCAAACATGGTATAATTTTCAGGGAATGTTGAAGCCGTCCGTATATCTTTTTCAAGCATAAAAATTGAAAAGGACCCCCGTAATTTTCAGGATTCCCATTTAAACTATGCAGAAGGACCCCATTTATTTTGGAAAGGACCCCATTTATAAAATACCCAGCGCAAACCCTGCAAAAGGTAATCATCATATAATAATTAAAATGTTTTTAAAATGTAATTGATTTCATTTGATTAAACATACACATGATTAGAATTGTTCAAAACGTTTTGGTAAAGGATGACAATGAACATGCTTTACAGTGAATTCATGGTTATAACATAGTGTTTTCATTCTCCACCCACCACCCCATCATTTGTATGTTATATACGTTTAATGAACAAATCCTTAGTCCCCATAGATTTGTTTGTATGTACTTTACTGTAAAGATATCTAGATTAAACAGTCAAGTGTTATTCTGATGTTTGTAGTACAGTTCTTGAAATATTCACAAATCAAATACAGGTCTCAATACTTGTTATGATCATATAACCAGTAATGGTAGAATATAAGTCAGCATGTGTCATAATTTTCTCATGTTTGTAATATATTAAACCAAAATTTTTACGTTTTGTCAACAGCTTTGGTCATTTAAGGATGTGTCAGGTTTTAGTGTTGGAGGAAAGCTGGAGTACCTGAAGAAAAACCACTGATCTACAGCCAGTGCTTGGAGACTGTTCTACGTGGGCCTAGAACCCTGACCCAGTGGTGAACAGCTAGTGGTAGCAGAATATCAAGACACCTTAACCACTTTGCTGCGGCCCCAATTGTGTTTATAAACATACCTGGCAAGACTTGTACGTGTGTCAAAATCTAGACTTCTCATCGACTCCTTCACCTCCAAACACCCAATATACTGAAATTAAAAAGAATCCATTCATTTATAATCCATCACAGTGTAATCCATTGTCAGTCAATATTGTCTTGCACAATTTTATACCGTACAATGTAATGCTTTATAAACAATATCCACATTAAAGTGTGAGAGGCCTATGTGTACATCTAAAACTTACCCGAACTCCGTAACAGATACCACTATCCACATGAAGTTGTGTGTCAGGGTGGATCCAGCCTCGGTCGGGCTTGTTCATAAAGCTGCCGGTCTTGGACCATTCTGACCCAGTCCGCTGCTTCTTCTTGTTCTTGTCTGGTTTACTCGCCATTCTAGAAGTTAAATAAAGCATGTGGATTATCAGTGACAAATATCATAGTTAGAGCGTATTTTTCAATTTTAAAATATGAATTTCACAAGAAACCACACGATAATAGCAATATGACTTAATAATTTACTCCAAAAAATAAAAAAAGTATGGTTATTGAAGGAAATGTTTTGCATTTTTAATGAAACAATTTTTGTGACTTTACTGTACAATATAGTCCGGTTTATATGTCTCTAACTCTAGCTAATAATTCACACTGTCTCTACTACTCCTCTTCTTGTGGTTTACTTGTGAAATAATAAAATCTTTGAATTTTTTATATACCAGGCATATGTGTACGGAATATTGAATGGATATACTTTATTTTTAACATAAAAATATGCAAACTTCATGTTAATATTGGATGACCAATTGTAATTAATAGTCATTTCAAAATTCCATGGGATATACTAGGTTTGCTGAGGCTTAAACATCTTATTGCAAAAATATAATCTAATTACATGTACCTAGTATTTAATTGTATAAAAAAAACAATTTAGCACATACAGTTATGATATCAAGAATTTATTAATATAGCACATATAGTTATGATATCAATAATTTGTTTATATATAACTTGTGTGCTATCAGTATCTATGATAATTGTTTGTCAGAGATTTTTTATCTGTACTATCGACCAACTGTATTAATACACGTAAACAACATGATTGTAGGCTATAGCTATTACCATCTACATACATGTATATGTATGTACATGTATATGTGATAAAGCTTTGTAGCAAGCCTTGAGCTTTTTTTACCTGAATCCCATACATAATTAAAACTATGGGTACAAAGTTTTCACTGTCATGTAAATGTACAGCATTATACAAATTCACTGTAAACATTACAGCATTAAGGTTCACAGTTACAGTGACCAAAGGTGGAGGTACCACAGCATCAGATAATTCACAAAGATGAAGTTACAAAATAGCAAGTTTAATGGCTCAGTAATTATAATTACCCCCATCAATTTATTTGATTGGCTTTAAATTTCTGTCTCATCAGTTGGACACTATTTTTTGTGCTTTCTGTCCCATCAGTTGGACACTATTTTATGGGCTTTCTGTCCCATCAGTTGGACACTATTTTATGTGCTTTCTGTCCCATCAGTTGGACACTATTTTATGTGCTTTCTGTCCCATCAGTTGGACACTATTTTATGGGCTTTCCGTCCCATCAGTTGGACACTATTTTATGGGCTTTGTGGCCCATCAGTTGGACACTATTTTATGGGCTTTGTGGCCCATCAGTTGGACACTATTTTATGGGCTTTCTGTCCCATCAGTTGGACACTATTTTATGGGCTTTCTGTCCCATCAGTTGGACACTATTTTATGTGCTTTCTGTCCCATCAGTTGGACACTATTTTATGGGCTTTCTGTCCCATCAGTTGGACACTATTTTATGGGCTTTGTGGCCCATCAGTTGGACACTATTTTATGGGCTTTGTGGCCCATCAGTTGGACACTATTTTATGGGCTTTGTGGCCCATCAGTTGGACACTATTTTATGGGTTTTGTAGCCCACTAGTTGGACACTAAATATTTTCTGTCCGATCCAAGGATAAACTTGATAAAGAGAAGGCCTTCTTCTTTGTAAAGGTCTTCATGAGTTTGATTCTTGATGTTTTTGTATTCTTCTTAGAATTTGGGACAATCGTAACTTTGTAAGATGGATGAAACCTGTAATGTTGATGAAACACATCTTAATTCTGAAAAGGATTAAGACAAATATTTAACAATGCTGACAATGCTTTTGTTATAGCAGAACCTGGTGGTCTTTTGGTCCTTAGTTGTTCAAAGTAAAAATGTCAAAAATAATCCTTTACTGCATGTTCTTTGTTTTCACAGTATTTAAATAAAATACATGGTTTGGAATTTCGTCATTACAAAAATCCTATGATGAGTACATAGACCAGAGGTGTATATACATTGACTGGAGGTGTACATTGCCCGAGATGAAGGGCCACTCAATAGCCACTCTAAAGTGCCACCTCAATGATTTGTCATAACCTGAACATGATAATGATTAGGTCTGCTCGTAAGAATGACAACCACCAAGTCATATAAATTTGACAAAAGGCGCACTAGAGGTGCAAAGGGACATTCCAATGAAAAGGAAGAAAAAGAATGTGAGGAAATGGAGACAGGGAATAAGATATAAGTGTTTTGACTGTGGCAGTAGATCCATTTCTTTTGTGTCCCTAAAATGTTTGTCTGCATGAAAATCCACACAGTTTTCTCATTAGAAAATAAACACCAGCGCCCGTATTCATGAAACCGTTCTTGTGCTCAAGTTAACTTTCTTAAAACTCGGCTAAATTTTGTCAAAGATCAAAAAGTAAATTGTAAATGTTGCAAACATTATTGGACTTCGTGGGTCTTTATTTTTTAACTAATGATTCAGACAAAATAATTTTTTTTTAATGAGTTAAAGCTGAAATTAGAAATTAGACTTGAGCATAAAATCCATGCTTGAGCATAAGAAACATTTCATGAATACTGGCCATGCTCACACAATAATAAGATGCGACAGGTTGAATTTTCATGATCAAGAAGTAACAAAACATGAATGAAAAAACTGTTTTATGAAAAAATTCTGTCAGACGTGGTAGTCATATAATTATAGAACTGACTGATTTACAGTCAACAGATATCCAAACCTGTTACACATTTGTTTTTTTTAATGGAATATTTACTTAAATACCTGATCATGATACGCTCATCCCTTAATAACCAAACTGATTAAACATGTCCTAATGTCATCAATATGTTTACTTACATTTCAAGAACTTTTAATCCCATTGCAGTTGATTTAGTACAGTGTAATTTGAGACTCTATACAACACAACGTTTATTAACTGATATATATAAGTAACTCTAAAAGTATACTATGGTATTTACAAACGTAATGAAAGTGTATATGATGGTTTAAATCGTGACAACTTTTAAATAACAAAACATGAATCATACACTAAAAATAGTGCTAAAAGATTTCCAGTGACTTAACAGACTGTATACAATATAATTGACCTTTACCATATATGGTATCTTGTACACCTATAAATAACCAATAGTGTACAATATCAGTCTCCTAATATATTAACACAAACACATGCTTTCTTGTTGAGTAAATGTAAAGAGTATAAACAACCATGTATATAGGTCTGTCTCGTTCATCAAACATTTATCTGTCACCCTTGCTCGAGGCGTTAATTATACACACAGTGAATAAATTGTGTTGAGGACACTTCCAGCCACGATAAACCAATGTGATAAAAGATCTGTGTATTTAGGGTTGTGTAATTCTACACAATAGGTTCATGCTTCAGTGACTTGAGGTGTATTTATATGAATCATGCAGTGTGACCTGATATGAGGTATAACCACACGCCATGTGATGGCCGGCTAACAGGAAAGGCTGAATCATATCCTATATACTGGGGCACAGGTACAGAGGGCAGCTGGCCGCTTTTGTCATATACATGTACACATACAGTGAATGTAAAATAAAATTTCTAAGAACCTTATACATCTATATCCAGCAAACATGCATCATTTGATCAAATAACTTATTCATTATCAAGAATTCTGTAGGTCTAGGATCGAGGAAGGAAAAGGCCCTGCTACGTAAGAGGCACCAATGTGGGAAACTCTACAGGTAGAAATGGGGATTTGTTTTTGTACGTGCCCTCTGGGGACACAAAAGTCACTGGAATAAATCTGCTACATCTCAGATCTTACAATTTCTTTTCCTCAAACTACCTTTTAATTTCCTAGTGCCTGATGGCTTTATAAAACCTCAATTTTGGCTTTAATGTTGACCATTTGTTTAGGTGAAGGAGCAGTAATAGCTCATGGCAATGGGTTTTATCCCCAGGTCTGGACATTATACCAAAGTCCTTAAAAACGAAAACAGTAGTTGTAAGCAGGTTAAAGTTGATCATTTAAGGAATGGCAATAACATATTTAACAGTAACTGGTCCACTCGGTCTGCATGATATTTCATTAGGATAGCATAAAGTCGGTATCATATATATATGTTCACACTATTAAAACGAGTACACTAACATCCCCTGCCTGAAGCGCATATACATTGTACACACATGTATGCATGGAGGTTTATGAACTTGCTGTTGATAGGATGTGAAACAAAACAATTCTTTAAAAAGTCTAACTTTACTGTTGACATATAGATAAAAGACAATGCAATTCTGAAGGTAGTCAATATGAGACCTAGCAAAGCTGACAGTATATATATAATATAATATATGTATATATATAAACTTTATTTCACAACAATTATGAAAACCAATTATTTTAACTTAATCACTTCTGGCACATGGCCAGATATTAGGTCACCGGGGTCTAAATTGCTGTCTCAATAAAACTAAGGATTAAATTCCCATTTCAATAAAAAACATGTACATGAGTACCATGAGTCTGTCCATTAACAAGCTATTGTAAGGAAGACAGTGATAAATCTACGTGCGCATCCTGCATCCTGTACTCGCATAATTTTGAAAGGACCCATTGAATTTCTGGAAGTGGTTAAATTTAACATTGTGGGACCCATTGTTTTTCGCAATACACATGAAAAGGACCCACGGAAAATAATTGTAGATTGATCACTGGGAAGAACACATACCAATTATCATGAGCTAATAAATATCTAGAACTGTTCATGACTTCCTGGTCTATTTATTATCAACAGACATAAAAACAGGTTAAATAAACACATGACGTATATACAAACAAAGTATAAAGTAAGCATAACATGATGTACTAATTGTTGCTGATATAATCTAGTGGCCAAGTGTGTCACTCCTTGTAGACCTGCAACTAATGACAGATGATGGTGGTACAATACATAGGCTGATGACCACATGTCAGCCTCAACCAACAATTAAATACTTATTTATTTGGAAAACCTTGTATCTGAACACATTTTCACTTTGATGCCCATGTCAAACCATTTACGCCAAATATCATTAATCTATGAATAACCTTTAAAGAAAGGTGGATTAGTTTCATGTTTGAACCCCAGTGATATTGAATGTGTGTGGGGCATGCTAATCAGTTTGAACCTTTTTTACCCTTGTAGACTCAGTTCAAATCATTGGTAATGTGTAATACATTTTGAGAAAATTGTATCCTATACTCACTAATAAGGAGTAACTTCATGATTTGTGTTACTCTTTTGAAATCTTGATTAATGCCATTTATAACTCTTATGGTTTTCTCTATGTCAATCTCTAGTTTGTTTGAAAAGGCTCAATAAAATAAAAAAAAATACTGACCTCATGGTTCATTATAAGACTTTAATTATATTTCATTATTCAACTTATTGACTCATTTATTTCTACAATTATGACTGTCCTTCATACCAGCAAACTACAGCACACATATATATATACACAGTTTTCCCTGGGACCCTCATATTTAACAAATTTAGGAGTCCTGGGACTCCCATCTCCAATCACATACAGTAAAATTTATCAATTTTGGGAGTCCTTTGGCATTTTTAGGAGTCAAAATGCAGGGAAATCCCTGTATAAATACTTAAGCCTCAAGGTTCATGAGAAGAAGTGCATTGAGTTTTTAACTTATTTGGAGGATGTGATCTGAAATGTAGGTAAAAACATATCCTGTCAAAACTGGCCTCTGTACAATGTTCTACACTAACGTTTTAACCAGGTAGACAGCAGGACCACCTACAGAAAAAATGAGGTAGACCTGCATGATGTCAGGTGGACCAATGATGGTCAAGGATTTAAGGGATTTTTTTTTAATTTCTGGAAGCAAATCTAAGGTCAAAACCTTGAGAGTCTTTTTTTTTCTGTTTTATTTTAATAAATAATAAAATAAAATAAATATACAATATTTGATATAGCGCCCTATCTAGCTAACATAAGCCACTCTAAAGCGCTTTACATTACATAAATACACAATTCTTATACAATCAATACAATTAACACATACAGTTCTATCATATACAATTCTGAGGAGTTCGCAGGAGCTGCCTTATCAGGCGCTTACTACTTGTCCTATACCACCCGGCTAATATCTCCATATATGTGTGAACGTATGCGTGTGTGTTGGAGATGAATTGCGTGTTCTGTTTGTAGTGGGACCGTGTTTCCAACGGCATCTTTTATAGTGCCACCACACTTGAATGCTACAGCACAGATACTGCAACACCCACCCCAGACCATTTTATACTCAACCTGGGTTGTTGGAGTTGTGTGGGCAGGAGAAAAACACTTTCTCTGAATGTTCCATGCGTATGATGATTACGGGGATCGAACCCCGGCCGCCTGCATGGAAGGCCGGAGTGTTAACCACTCGACCAATCCGCCCATAATAATAAATAGATTTTAAAGTAGACCATGTACTGATAGGCCAGGGTTTTTGTATGAATTTGAGATGAATACAAGAAAAATCTTCTGTGCGATTTTTGTGATTATTTACTGCTCTCAATATTATTTGTTTCTGACCGATATGAAATACATGTATAACAAAACAATTTCTATTGAGTTCTAAAATTCCTAACGCCTATAGTATCATAATTGTTTACAACGTATTTCATAAATTCAACATCCATAGAAAAAAGTATTTGCGAAATCAAATATACCATGTTACAGAGGTCAATATTAATTTAAATGCCTCTGCTAGGAGTTGAATCCGGAACCTCTGTGCGGTATATTTCAGCTAATATTTACCAGGGTTACATACTCCCCCTCCTGGAAAAAACTTGCCTCGAGTTTTACAAGGGTCATAGGGATTCCTTTGCAAGTATCCCTAATGTGTGTCATTCCCGGGTTCCTATGTGGGCGCCATATGTAACAGTGGTCATTATTAATTTAAATGCCTCTGCTAGGAGTCGAACCCGGAACCTCTGGCTACTAGTCTTACGCTCAACCGATCGAGCTAAAGAGAAGATCTCTCTAGCCGAGCGATATATTGCAGCTAGTATTTACCAGGGTTACATTGCATTTGTTTACATGACACGCATGCACACTCTACACATGTTCGCGCCGGGGGGGGGGGGGGGGGGGGCACAATTTTTGTGCTATGTTTAACGTTGCTATATTTGACACGGGCTTTCCCAAAAATTAATTTACCACACTGGACATTGGATACATATTATCTAATTATTAATATGGATTCTTTTGTCTGACTGTATGTATTTTTTGTTTTAGTGGAATTAAAAAAAAAACGTTGGTTGACTTAATTGCCCCTTTAAGGGACTTTTAAAGGACATATCTGATATCATTGCATGCTATATGGTTAGGCCTACTTGTCATCCTAATTTACGTTAATGGTGCTGTGGAATATCAATGACATCTACAGGAGTTATTTTTCAACTAAGATCATCAGCACGAATAAAACTAGGCCCATTTGTAGGAGACCCGCGGGAGCTTGGCGAATCATTGCTAGTTCTAGTAGTCTAATAAGCTTTTTTTAGTTGTGTCAAAACACGGCCTGTCATAACAGCATAATTGACACATGACATGGGTGTCTGGGTTTATGTTGACAATATATGTAAACAGTAATGTTGTTGTATTTCTAAAGTTGGGTTTAAAGACGGATACGATTTCATGCTATCTTACTTACTTACCTGTCAAATACTTATCATATTTTCGCTTTGACGATGGAGAACTTCACCATTTCCTAATCCGGAAGTTTATTTCTGTAAATATCCAGCGCACGCTCATGGGAGGTTTTCCTGGTTAAGTATAATAAAATGCGTGCGACGAGATACCGTCAAAAACATCCGGAAAATATATCAATATTTGCCGTCGTAGTTGTCATATAATTATATCGCGTAAGCAATTTTCATAATTCATTAAGCTAGTTTAGACAATTAGGCTAGTGTTTTTAAATATTTTCTGCCACAATGCAAATTTTGGACTCAAATAATAACTTTATACAGAGACGTATAAAACCAATGGCTTTATCAATTTAATTTAAATACGTCTCTGCTTTAGCACAGCAGAGACGTACGCGTACAGCCAGAGATTCTCTGGCTTTGTACGTCTCTGAGCACAGGGACCTGAGAATTTGTTACAGCTAGTTTTGGATCTAAAATAGTGTGTTTGGAGTAGTTTTCCACATTTGGGGGGTTAAGATAAATTTTCGATAAAAATAAAATGATCTTAACCCCCTTGAGACGTATAAAGCCATTATACGTCTCTGAACCCCCCAAATGTTTAAAACTACGCTAAACATCCTATTTTAGGTCTAAAACTAGCGGTTACAAATTCTCATGTCCCTGTGGTCAGGACTCCCACGGGCTGCATTACGAACTGTGCAAATGAATAAAATCTTTAAATACGAACTCTGCAAATGACTAAAACAAAATAGGTTACGGATGACCTATGGAAACTATAGCGTCGTGACTCCATTGATGATTGATGATGTGGCAGGTATTCGACTTTTTAAGCCTGTTCGAACGGACAGGCAAGAGACATGCATCGACTCGACATTTTATGAAAGTCGAATATGCCAATAAGGGGATTGACGCCATTAACATCAGCAATATCTTGCACCAAAAGCATGATCGTGCTAATATACCTCCGTACTTCCGATATAAAAGTACACCGATCATTTCCTACAGTTATTCTATATTGCACTAAAGCTTTTCAATTACAAGCAAACATTGCTACCATTGAATATAGACAGGGACGTATATACGTCCCTGATATAGATGACCTTAGAATGACTCCTCCTTCAGCATGTTCGTGTTCTTCATCTCAATATTGCTATGGTAATCTGAATTTTATCCCCAACATAAACCTTCGGGAGCTTTTCATGAATGAAGGGTCCCAAGTACCGAGAAAATCGTGAATTTAAAGGATGCAGCACGTGTGTGTTACGTCATATTTCAAGATTCTTATGGACTCGGCAGAAGATTACGCCAGACAATGGACTAAACCTGAACATTATGAACTGGATTCACTTTCAGAGTCGGTGAAGTCTGTCAGGTCCTCTATTCAGAAAAGAATAAGCAATTTTCGTCACAAAATGAAAACTAAACACAAGTCGATATTTCTTGACCCCGATGTTCGAACAACACTCAACGATCTACATGACAAGTATGTGGTTGTGTCTGCAGACAATGCATCTAACAACTTGATCCTTGCTTGCAAACGCTATTACATTTATTGCTAACAAAAAGAACTAGACCTGATTGAAAACCTAGGTAACCCTACTTACACATTGACCGGTTTTTCGAAAGATGAAATACTGTCTAACCATGCTTCTGTATTGCAATCTTTCCAAATACCGGTTAATGAGCAAGACGCTGACCTACCTAGTCTTTATTGGATATCGAAACTACACAAGGATCCTTATAAGAAACGTTTTATCGCTGGCTCTGCTAATTTCTCGACCAAGCCATTATTAAAACTCCTTACTACAATTCTTATTACCATAAAATCAGGGCTTCAGTCTTATTTTGACACTGTATATACTCCAGAAGTGGAATTAATGGGACGTGGATTTTGAAAAACTCGGATGATCTTTTGATTAATCTTGAACATCCCCTCCTAAAAAATGTCTTTTCGATCAAAACATTTGATTTTTCCACCCTGTACACTACAATACCTCATAACAAATTGAAGGAACGTCTTCAATCTCTTGTTATGAGAGCTTTCTTTTCCAAGAACGGCGGACGACGATACAACTATATGGTAGTGAGCTATCTTGGAGCATACTTTGTGAAAAACACGACAAAAGCTAAGAAGAAATAAACTGAAGAAGATATAGTAAGGAAAACGAAGAAGATATAGTAAGGAAAACTGAATTCCTGGTCGACAATATTTTTGTTGAGTTCGGAGGAAAGATTTCCAGCAAACTGTTGGCATTCCCATGGGAACAAACTGTGCACCACTCAAGTTAGCTGACTTGTTTTTGTTTTCATACGAGGCTGAATTTGCGGAAGTGCTAATCAGGACAGGTAACAAAAACCTTGAAAAATCTTTTACTTTCACTTTCAGATATATCGACGATGTGTTGTCTATAAACAACAAGAAGTTTGCTGATCACGGCGATCTTATACCCTTCTCAGGGGCGTAGCTGGGGGTATTTTGATGTGCAAGCCCTGCGAGGTTTACATTATGTGGAGGGGGGGGGGGGGGGCTTCTGGGGAAAAAAAACACATTTGGACTTCAAATGGTGCCTGTTTGACTAATCATCGTCTGGCCTATCGTTATACAAATCATAAATGCGGAAATGGAATACAGTATATATGTTTTACTTCCATGATGTATCGAAACAAAATCATTATCCATACCTTTTTACTCGTAAGCAAGTAATAACAGAGACATACCAGAGTTCCCAGGGGGATCTTGGCGGCCACCATTGATGATTTTTCATTAATTCTTAGTAAGTTGGATCTTTTCCCTTCTTTTTTTTCATTTATGTATTTAATCTAGTTCTTTGAATATTTCTTGAAAATAGATATAAGGAGGTTTCCTGTCAGGAGTTTTGTTTTTCTGAAAAATCCATATTCCAAATATTTAAGAAAGGTCCATCTTGTATTTCGTTAAAAAAAATAACCATAATGTACTTCCATAGTCAACATAGAAGATGGCCGTCAGGCGACCATATTTTCCCCCTGGAGCAGTCTGAAAATTACACTAGACCATGCACGACTAGGGACCAAACAGAACCTGTTCTCAAGACATGGCGATCACAAACTATCACTGTCAAAATCCAAGATTGCCGTCTGAAACCAGATTGTTTTATGAATCACCTCCACAAACTGGACAACGCACAACTTTGGACCACGGGGAACCTGCATATGAAATTTGAAAAGGATCCAACCAAAACTGTTAAGAAATAGCAATCACAAACTATCAATGCAAAATCCAAGATGGCTGTCTGTCGGCCATATTGTATTTCAGATCAGCCCAAATATGTACAGTGCACAACGAGGCACTAAGTGGAACCTACATATGTAACGATGACAAACTTTCATGCCAAAATCCAAAATGGCCGCCTTTCAGCTTTTGTCCAATCAGTTCGAAAATCAAAAGGGCATAACTAGGCATCAATTGAAACCTACATATGCAATTTGAGAAAGATCCATGCAATACTTCTCAAGAAATAGTGATAACAAGAAGACGTACGTACGACGGACCGACCACTGACGCAGGGCGATATGAATAGCCCACCACCATCATGATGGTGGGTTAAAACCATCTTGATTTACATACGTCTCTGCTTGTAAGCATGTGTTAATATGCGATTAATACAACTTAGGGTGTAAGAACTCATGCTTGTTTTCTTGAGCATAGTTTTGTACAATTCCAACAGACCTAGTTTCACGAAAGTTCCTCTACGAAAGGAAATTCCTTAACTTAAAACTCTCCATAGAAAAGCATTAGAGAAGTAACAGGAAATTTTAAGTCAAATGAATTATCCTTTCATTTTGTAATGCTTTCCTATATGGAGATGTTTAACTTAAGGAAGTTTGGCCTGGCTCATTGTAATTGTATAATTGGTGATATTTTGTTTGAACTGCCCGAAAATTAAGTAAAAAATGACCCTTCTTTTATTATTTTTACATTATGATAAAACCTTATATGACATGATTATACAAAAAAGTCAGTCTAAGTATTTATAGCTAAAAAAAACTTCCTGCAGCCTGATCTGTTAATCTGACGAATCGACTAAAAATGAGTTACAATATCTGTCGAGTTTTGAAAATGAAAAGTTTCGGCTTTAATACACATACTTTTGAAAATGATGTGCAAGCACGGGCTTATGTGCTTACATGACAGCTACGCCCCTGCTTCTGAACTTGAAATAAAGGACACAACCGACTCTTCTACATCAGCTGCTTACCTCGATCTCTACTTTAACTACGACAAACGTAGACAGCTTACTACTAAGCTATACGATTAACGTGTTGATTTCAATTTTCCGATCGTGAATTTTCCATTTCTTGATAGTAATATCCCTGCTTCTCCATCCTATGGTGTTTACATGTCGCAGTTGATTCGTTATTCTAGGGCTTGCTCTGAATATCGAGATTTTCGTGATAGATGTCAACTGCTGACGAACAAACTTACGGCACAGGGATTCGAGAAATGCAGGTTGATGAAGACTATGGGCACGTTTTATGGTCGCCATTTTGATCTCGTCGAGAAATATTCTTTATCTTTGTGTGATATGACGATGGACGTTTTTGAGTATGCTCATTAGTGTGTTTACTTGTTGTGATTGACCTTGATACTCGGTTCTCATTTTGATAACTTGATGTTTACTTGGATGTGACAAAGATTTACATAGCGGGTGTCGTCGATGAAGTAGAATAATCTTACTCTTCCGGAACACATGGACTTATTCTTTTGTACTTTTACAAGGGTCTCCACGTAAATCTTTCCTTTGTTCATGTTTTGCCCTTGGTTTAATCGATTTTGAGTTCGGATTTTGATTTTGTCAACGCTTCAGTATTCTCTTGATTTATTTATTTTATAAACCTCCTAAACGCATGTCAAATATATCCTCCTTCCACGGAAATAATCTCTATTTTCTCCAAAAACACGCAAAATTTCCGTTCTTCAGGGCTTTGGTCAGCCATCATAGCTGCATGCATAGCAACGAGTTTGATGTCACTTCACGCGCTAGCCTTTCTCTGTCATTGGATGTCGTTATTTAGAGAAATTGGATGGTGGTTTTCCTCTATCGAAAAATTGCTCAAAACCCCCCCAAAAGAATAAAATTACTCTAAACACGTCAGTTTAGATCCAAAATTACACGCAAAAAAATTTCAGGTCCCCGTGGTTCACACCAGTGGTATTCAACCCAAACTTGCCTGAAATGATCATGAAATAGTCGTTATTTTTCGGGTTGGTCCGAAATCCAAGATGGCCGCCATCTAAAAATGCTAACAATGGCCATAACTCAAAAAATATTCATTGTACTGAACTCATTATATAATTTGCAATGTTTGAGGCTTTTTCTTTCTATGTGTTATAAGGTCAAACAAAACTTCGATGTTAGGTCAAAGGTCATCAATTTTTCATCTTTTTTTATTTATCATTTTTCCCCATTTTATTTTAAACTAAAAAAATTGTAGAATGTCATCATGATAAAACAGATGTCTTCATTTTTTTCCTGTAACATCGATTGTAGAAGTTTAACGTCAATTTCAATATCTCCTTTGATCTTGGCGCGCGTAACGTTTCATGCTTTAATTTATTTCTCAAATTCCACCATTGACAAACTTTTCTGAAATTATTCTGAGATAGTCCTGGGCGAAGTGGAGTCAAAGAAGGCCGCTATGGCCGCCATATTGAAAAATACATTTGAAACGTCTGCAATCGAGCCGAAAACTGGTGGAGATGTAAAGGAAATGCTGCCAACAAAGAAAGTGGTGTTATTTTCCAGCCTCATAAAGAGTTTGACGTTGCAATTACGATGGCTATTTTGTACCATGGTCGCGTAATCTTGTATCACGTGCTTGTATATAGCAGGGACGTTTATCCTCTCACATATACGTCACTGTATACAGTATTCTCAGTACTTTGATAAATTCCTTAGAATAAGCAATAGTGTATTTTTTTCCTCATAAATGAAAAAAATACATCAGGTTTGAAATATGTGTAGAAAGACCAAAATCTCACAGGGACCTGAAAATTTGTTTCAGCTAGGGGGCATTTTTATCGAAAATTGATCTTAACCCCACAAAAGTGTTAAATCACTCTAAACATCCTATTTTAGGTCCAAAACTAGCTGTAACAAATTCTCAGGTCCCTGTGCAAAATCTCACATATATACGTCCCTAGTATGTTGTATGCCAAAATACTAGAGCGTGTTCCATTCTTTTATAACCATAAACAGCATATAACAAATAATATTGTTTGAATAGATAGTTAACAGAGCATACATGAAATTGAAATTGAAAGAAATTGTTTTTGTTTCTGTATTTACAGTTAAACTCCATTTTTCAGTACAAACCTGCAAACAATTTAGCATATTTTGAATATGTTCAACAGCTTCTGAAAATAAAACTGTATCATCAGCGTATACTGTAAGAAATGAATTTAAAAGTCTGTCCTTGTAAAAATCTGCTATCTATATAGAGCATGGCATACAATTTCCTGCTTAATTTTGTACAAGATTTTGCATTTTTATCAACTGACCTAATTATATTAAACAACTTACCCCTTATTCCACTTCTCCATATTTGAAGCCAAAGTTTGTCATGAGATTTGTCACAATCGAATGCTTCAGTATAATCGACAAATACGCAATAAAGCTTTTTATCTTGCTATAAAGTATTTGTAATTAAACAGATGCAAATATTGTAATTGACTATTGAACTTATACGAATATGAAGATATACTATTGATAATTTATAGTGTAACATGTCAATTTGAAATGTTGAATTAAATGTAACATGTAACCATCATGTACAAGTATTGAAATGGTTTACTATAAACGCATGATGTAATAATTTCAATGAATGAAATAGAATTAAATTATAAAATCTATATTCTATAGACACAGGTAACGTTCACACAGGTAACTTTTACCACGGAATTATATTACGCTATCTAAGTCCGTGCTTTTACACAAGTAAGTTACGTATTATGAAACAGACTTTAATAGGTTTGCCATTGCTCTCCTATATCAACCCTTTCCTTTGTTTTATAAAAAGTGGGGAACGCGGGAACCCCCCACTCTAAAATAGTTTACCCTGGCTTAAAACAATATTTTGCAGGAAAACTGTACGGATGATTTATTCCTCACCGTACGTTGGTTTATATTTAGTCACAGCCGTGATTATTCGGAATATCTCTTCCCCTTATGAAATGAATGAGGTGTACTGAATGAATTTAATGTTCGATGTGTTCGCTTATAATTTTTAAAGTAAATGTCATATTAACTTCACATGAATGTGATTTATTAAAATAAATACACATATAAAAATATATAATTTATTTAGAAATATTGATTGCTGGGAACGAAGAATGAGAGCTTTATTTTTACTCCAGTCACTCGATGTTAGCCATTGACCAATCAGATTTGAGTAATCCCATTCAAACATTCCCGAACTATTCGAAAAGGATCCACGATCGGCGAAGGTATTCCTGCGGTATCAAAACGAGCAGTCATGGCTCACAAAAGCATTTATTATTCCGATAAATACACAGACGACACTTATGAATATAGGTACGTAGTTAAAACTTGACAATGTATATAACTTTATAGCCTAATCGAAAATTATGTCGCAAACAGGTGCGCCTTCTCGCGTGTTGTGTTTGGACATGTTTATGGTTTCTCGGCAGTTAGAGGCCTAATAACCACACTGTCACACATCAGGGGTGTAATACAAGGAATCCGTTGGGATTTCTTAGCCTGATACAAATATACTTCCCGGCTTTTAATTTTAAAGTAAACTATTTGAAGTATTTCGGCCCGACGCCAACGACAACCACCGTTGAGATCAAGACGAACTATCCTTTTTTTGTCCAAGTTATAATTTTCAAATAAAATTGAAAAAAGACAGAGATGATATTAAAAATAATTAGTTAATTTCAAGATAAAAGTTTGTGGATTTTTCCTCTTGGCTCTTGGGCGATTGTCTTCAGTTTTCCTCGTCACTGTCATGGAAAACCAATGCATTTTGGTTTGTAAAATAAATCTAAAGCACACAAGCTTACATGTAAACCTGAAATTACAATGACCATGAGTCAAAAACAGTATCCACAAACTTAATACCAGGTACGTGTATTGATTTTTGAGGCTTTCAATTCAACTCAGTGTTGTCCCCCCTCCAGCCCTGTATACATATAGCTATAGCACAGGGGCTAGGCACGGACCTATGTCACTATGAAATGATTGTCAGATATTTGTTTTTACCTTTCTCGAATATAGCCCCTCCCACAACTATATATCTGTGACAAGGGAAAGAACTAGCCTGAACAAGAAAATCTACCTATTTTCACTCTAAGCTTCTTTTCGTCACTGAATGAAGTCAATTTTTTTACATGCATGCCTCATTTTAAAGGTGGAACTTTTATCTTTCAGCCGATACCAAATATATCCCGCTACACGCATGTAAAAGCTCACTAGGCTGTTTAGAAACCGAGGTTTTGCATGAAAAACTGTAGGTGGGCACTTGCCTGTCCAGTGCTTCATACCTTGTCTAACCATGGGTATAGCTTTATTAACGTGGTGATTACTGAAAACGGCTTTGCAGTTCCATCACTAATGCTAAAGCATGTTATCCTACCTTGAAGTCGAATGTTTATCGCTATTGTAATCAAGGTCATCCGAGGTTAAATTTACGGTTCACCGAAGATGTGAACTTCATCCGCCATTTTTCAAGTTTACATATTTTCGGAACCCATCTAGATTTTTGCACTATTCATGTAGACCGACAAACTCCGAACAGTTGCACTGGACAGGCAAGTGCCCACCTACGGTTTTTCATAGTGACATAGGTCCGTTCCTAGCCCCAGTGAGCTATAGTTGCTACTCCGAAGCTAGTTGCTAGCACAGGGGCTAAGGCACAGACCTCAGTGTCACTATGGAATCATTGTCTGATAATTAATAAACCTTTTTAATATGACCTCTCCCACTACTATATATCTCATTCTGTGACAAGGGAAAGAACTAGCCTGAACGGGAAATTCGGCCTATTTTCACTCTAAGCTTGCTTTCCTCACAGAATGCAGGTCCTATGTTTCACATGCATGCCTCATTTTAAAGATGAAACTTTCATTCTTCCGTCGATACCAAATATATCCCATTACACTAGTTTAGTAGGCGGCCTAGAATCTGAGGTTTTGGTTAAAAAACTGTAGATAGACATTTACCTGTCCACTGGGTCATACCTTGTCTAACCATGGGTATATCTTTTAAAGTGGTGATAACTGAAAACGGCTTCGAAATTCTATCACAAATGTTAAAGCACATTATCCTACCTTGCAGTGAAATTAATCGCTATTGTAAACCTGGTCATCCGAGGTTAATTTCACGGTTCGTTATAGGTGCTGCCATGTTTCAAGTTATGTATTTTCGGAACCCATCTAGATTTTCTCACTACTTCTGTACACCGACAAATTCCGAACAGTCACAGTGTACAGGTAAATGTCTACCTACAGTTTTTCAACCAAAACCTCAGATTCTAGGCAGGTTAGTTAACTAGTACAGAAGTGTAATAGGATATATATCTGTAGGATATATATCTGGTATCGACGGAAAGATGAAAGTTTCATCTTTTAAATGAGGCATGCATGTGAAACACTGGATTTCTTTCAGTGAGGAAAATGAGCTTAGAGTGAAAATAGGTTGATTTTTCGTTCACGCTAGTTCTTTCCCTTGTCAAAGATATATATGGGAGGTGTCACATTTGAGATAGGTTAAATAATTATCAGACAATGCAATCACTCCATATAGTGACATAGGTCCGTGTCTAGACCCTGTGCACAGACTGCTAGTAACACATGGAGGTACTGGTAGTATAGGCCTAACTTGTCAAAACCAGCCCCTGTCTATTCCTGCCTTACCTTCTTTTTATACATTGTACATGATGTATATCCATACCTTAACAAACTGGACACCTGTGTTTTGTAAAACAGTATTTGCTCACCTCTACAAGCATAATGCTGAATTATGTGGATGTATATCTAGACCCTATAACTCAGTAACTGCTTAACTTTCATAGCACTATGAAATAACTTTGAATCCATATATTTTACATTTTTACTATCAAACAGTCATTTGATTTGTCAGGAAGAACACATCTATTTGATATACATCCCAAACAAATCAAATTCCTGCTGGTACTGTTCATATACATGTAGTGGGTTGCAGCACAAATGTAAAACATTACAATGGCTGTAAGTGTTACTTTTACTTTTGTGACTACTTAAAATGGTACCCATCTTTTCACCGATATCCCCAAGTTCTATGTGTCACACAAATTTATATCATATACCTGGTATTAAGAATATAATTCCATCCAATATTTATAGCTATTTGCCCCATGAAAAAATGTAAATACGGTCAATTAATTTAAATTGTCTACTGTACTCTGTAGCCACTTTGACATCATAGCCAATGAAATATATATATACAAACTTTTAACAATGTTTAAATGTATATAAGTAACTCAATCATATATCTTATATTTACCTTTTAATTATTCAGACATGTTGTATTGCCCAAGGAAATAGCAAAGCTTGTTCCAAAGCATCTGATGTCGGAGACAGAGTGGCGAGGATTGGGAGTACAACAGAGCCAGGGATGGATACATTACATGAAACATGAGCCAGGTATAAATATGAAACATGAGCCAGGTATAAACATGAAACATGAACCAGGTATAAACATGAACCAAGAATAAACATGAAACATGAACAAGGAAGAAACATGAAACTGAGCCAGGTATAAACATGAAACATGAACCAGGTATAAATATGAACCAAGAATAAACATGAAACATGAGCCAAGTATAAACATGAAACATGAACCAGGTATAAATATGAACCAAGAAGAAACATGAAACATGAGCCAGGTATAAACATGAAACATGAACCAGGTATAAACATGAACCAAGAATAAACATGAAACATGAACAAGGAAGAAACATGAAACTGAGCCAGGTATAAACATGAAACATGAACCAGGTATAAATATGAAACATGAACCTGGTACATGTATACACCAGTAGACATGTCTTGTCAGTGATATCACATCAAACTTGAACCAGGTATACACCAGTACTGTAGATATTTGTATAGTTAGTGATGTCACATGAAACATGAACCAGGTAAACACCATGAGATATATATTGTCAGTGGTGTATTAGCCAGGTATACACCAGTATATATTTTTATATTCAGTGTTGTCACATAAAACATGAATCAAGTTCACCAGTAGAATTGAACTTAGCACTAGCTTCTTTATCAGAAACCCAGGGGTGCGTTTTAAACACATGATTTGAACATTGTTCAAGTTGACCACATATGCATGCACCTGTTTCCAAACTTAATGAGAAGTATGATTATTTCAACACTAATTAAACAAAATATTTAAACAATTCAAATTTTACTTTTTCATGGGTTGATAGCCTGATAATCTGATTAAAGCTTATATTATAATAAGTTACATACATACACAAATCTTAAACTTACTGTTTGCACATGTCTATTTACACAAGTTGTTACTAATTTCAGAACCTCACATTCTCCTGTTTCGGAGGGGCCTGCCAATGATGCAGACAAGCAACTGATATTGGTGCTGATACTGGAATCCACGGTGTTATCATTTCCACTGACATAATCATGAAATTCATCCCTCATTACACACACCATACCTCATTGCCTTTCACTCAGAATCACAAGAACCGACCTTCCTGAGGAAGATTATTAACTCGGTAATGGATGCTGCAGATAAAGAAGACGAAGTCATTTTGGATTCAGTCTGTGCATGTAACTGTTCAGTGTTGAAAAGTATTTGCAGAAGCTCTTTGAGAAAGTTAGATTAATTTAGAAGAGAAACCAGAAAGGTTTGGTTTTATTAAAATTAACAGAAATACATAAGAAATTATATTAAAGTGTTATGAAATTGATTGATGTAAATTTGATTTCATTTTAAAATGATTTCAAAAATCTTTGAACCATTTTCTGTAGCTGTAGTCTACCATCTAGAGTATTACCGGGGGTATCAGATATAAAATAAAATAATTATATATTTTCAATAGTATATTCATAACCAAAATTGTGTTGGTGACATGTAAATATTAATCCTTGATACCTTGTGATTCAAATAGGCAGATAGTTCTAAATCTGTTGGGATACTTGAAGTATGAAAGAGGAATATGGCCATGATAGGCGCTCATGGGGTGTTTTCTGCAGAAGGGAGTGTGAAATTTTGTGATAGATATATATGTTGGGATGAAATACAAATATTTTTACTCGCCTAAAATATTCAGCATTTTCGCTATTTTAGAATGAATCATGGTGGTACTGGTGCGTAGGTATGATATGTAGGCTTTAATAATGAAATGCCAAACAGAAATTGCAGTCATATCATGTCTAAACAAGTGGTTGCACATGTGCTTTACGGGCTCTGTGCAAAGAGGTTGTTATATTTCAATTGAACAATTGAAATCATTAATATGTGCTATGAATAGAGACAGTTCTTTATGTAGGTTAGTATCAAACCATTCATTAACATCTGCCAGAGGTCGCGACATGAACGTGCCCTGGTGATATCAACATGTACTGTTTCATATCCATTTGTTATACATGAGATGATTAAAAAATCTATATAGTTATAATAACATATTGTACACCAGGTATGTGAATAGGAATAATATAGAAAGTTGTAGAGCAGATATACTTGTGTGAAAATATATAGCTGCCTGTGTCTAGGTGGTTTATATAGATAATCAAAATTTAAGTCAAAAAGTTTAATTTAGGTTTGTCAATTAGTAAATTGTATTTGTTGTATTGAAAGCAAAGTTATCAATATTGTGTGTATTACCTCAGTTTGTTTATTGATGGTTCTGGCATCTGTCTACAGTTCAATCTTTACAGAATTCCATTTTTTTTTCAATAAACAATGAGATAGAAATCCTTTAACTCATTCACCCCTGAGGATACAATTGAACTCTTCCAATCCAAAAGTTGGGCAAGTTCATTATGAAATTTCAAGGATGAATGAGTTCATTCAGAAAGAAAACGATGGTCTTTGGTTTTAAATATCCTGTTAAATGATTTGGTGATAACTCTAGCTATCTAATATACTTTTTCCTTGTGCAGAAAAGAAATGTTGAAGACTTCTATGGTTATTTCGGAACAATAGCCTGTAGGTTATTGTGTATAAATGAACCTTGTTAAAACATGTAAATTCTCTGCTGTGCCGGAGAAATCATTTGTCATTCAAAGTTCACCATGGAGATAAATGTCCGTAACATGTGTATGTGACAGATGATACTCGAGTGACAATGATTGATAGATTTATTTCATAGCCTGATATTGTTAATTCCAGTGTTGATGGAAAGTTGGCAGGCAATAAGCTATTATTATTATATGTTACAAATAAGACACTATTAGTATTGTCATAATTTTCCTGTTGTTTTCATTTTTGTTCAGGTTCTTTATTCTTCTGTCATCTATATCAGCTTTTATTCAAACTTGAAGATGATTTCATTGACTGTTCATATAAAAATGATTGATGATTATAACATCCGTTTAAAATTTTGTCATAAAGCAATTTTGAAAGATTAAAATCAAATGGTTCAGTCGTGGCACTGTTTTAGATGGTAAACAATTGTATGGACTGGTGATTCAATTTTTGTAGAGATCTATTACATTTAGAGGAATCATTTTTCCATTCTCATTTTCCTGCCTTTAATTTCTATTTCTCTCTTTTTTTCTTCCTGTCCTTTTGTAAATAATTCTTTTTGTTTTTTCATGCTTGAACATTTTGAATTTGACAAATAAATTTTGATGTACAGTATTTCTTCTTTTGTTATTGAGAACAGTATTACATAAGAATGATTAAACTGTGAACTAAGGAGGAATGGTGAACATTCACATTAGTTGAATTTGCCACTTGTTTTTGAGGCCATCTGAGAATGGTCAGGACATCCTTCAGCCATTGAGCTTTGTCCGTCGTCATGAACTCTCCTTTACCTTTAAACGACTTCTTAATAACCAAGTCCAGGGTGCCCGATATTTGACAAGTAGGTACCTAGGGTAGAGTGCTACAAAGTTTCCTCATAGTTATGACCTTGATCTATATTCAAGTTCACTGGTCAAATTTATCAATCTTCGTAATTCTCACTAATGCACATTGTAATGATATTTTCCTATTAATAGATACCCTGGATAGAATGCTACAAAGTTTCCTCATATGAATGACCTTGATCTTTAACAATAACTGAAAGGTCAAGGGAAATGATATTTGGCCAGTAGGAACCTAGGGTTGAGTGTTACAAATGTTCCCGACAGGTATGACCTATATTCAAGGTGATAGTGGTCAAATTTCATAAAAATTTTCAGAAACTTTTCACTAACCGAAAGCCCCAGGGTATTGATATTCTGCAAGTAGGTACTTGGGAAAGAGTGATACAGAAATCTTCATATCAATGATGTTGACCTACTTTCAAGGTCACATGGGTCAAATATTTGAATACCTTTAGCAATCTTCTCAGTAACCAAAAGGTCCAGGGTAATGCTATTTGGACAGGAGGTACCTAGGTTTGAGAGCTATAAAGTTTCCTCATATGAATGACCTTGACCTATATTCAAGTTCACAGTTGTCAAATGTCTGAAAGTCTTCAAGAAACGTCTTCTCGATAAATAAAAGGCCTGGGGGTACTGATATTTGACCAGTAGGTCCAGAGTAAAAAGGCATCAGACAATACTAATACCCTCATGCTTCAACATTAAAATGCAAAGGGAAATGTTGAGTGATTAGATAAGACATGTGTTTTTTTTAAGAGCCGGTATGTGACCAAGGTAAATGTTATTTTAATGATGCAGGGAAAATTCTATTTATAACAACAGTGACCTAATTTTTAATCATGAAAAATTTGAAATGTGAACTCGCACAAGCGATGATGTTTTTGAATATTTGTGTAAAGTTTTATGCCAATCACTTGAGAAATGCAGTCTGTAGAGCGATAACGTCCACATTTCTATTTAGAGTTAAGGTGGCCTAGTTTCGAATTTCTGTCTAGTAAGTCATCTAGTTTTTGACCACAGCAGTATGAAACACGAGATGATGTTTGTGAACACTTGTGTTAAGTTTCATGCCAATCCGTTGAGAAATGCAGTCTGTAGAGCAAAGCTGTCTTAATTTATGTCAATCTCTATTTATAGTAATGGTGACCTAGTTTGTGACCGCAGCAGGTTGAAACGCAAACTTGTACAATGGCTGATGTTTGTGAACACTTGTGTGAAGTTTTATGCCATTCGGTCGAGAAATGATGGAGTTTATGATATTTGGCCAGGAAGTACCCAGGGTTGAGTGTTACAAAGTTTCCTCATAATCATATGAATTATCTTGACCTTTATTCAAGGTAACGGGTAAATTGTCTTCAAAAGAAAATTCTCAAAAACTAAAAGGTCTTGGGTGACAATCTTTGGCCTGTATTATTCTGGAATGAGGGGCTACTAAGTTTATTCTATGACATTGAAGGTCACAGGGGTCAAATGTCTTCAAATGTTCTTCTCACTAATTGAAAGGCCCAGGGTAATGCTATTAGGCCAGTAGGTAGCTGGGATAGAGAGCTACAATATGACCTCATATCAATGACTTTAACCTCAATTCACATGGGTGAAATACTTGAAAACCTTTAGCAATCTTCTTCCTCAGGGTCACAGGGTTAAAATATGTTGCAAATCGTCAAACAACTTCTTCTCAATACCAATATGAAATCCCTAGGATACTGATATATTTGTATAATTAGGCCTGTAGAATGTTGATCTTGGATATCCTGCCTGTAGCTAGCTGTATAATAGTTCATTGGCAGGAGAGTGATTCAGGCCCATTGGGCCTCTTGTTTACCTGTGATATCAACTTGGTAAGAGCTGCTTCCAGAATTTTTATCCAATTCCTCTAGCTCACAGGATCATCAAATTTGGGGAACAAATCATGAAAATCTTTATTATTAGAAATATGTGGAAAGATATTGCAGTGTTCTTGATATTAAGTAAGTAATATGAAATGTATCCATATGCAATTTCAAACTACTGTTGGGGAAACTGCAAATGATTGGCCTTTATTTTAGTTACTGCCTAATGATTGAAAACACTTGGGACAATAACTGTTTCTACAGCAGGTAAATGAATTTTCAGCCCCAGACAGTGTTTGAGGATGTTTCATGAATTATTAGAACAAGTCTACAGAAAGACAACAAGAAAGTAAATATGATCCATCTAATTTCTTTATATTGGATAAAATATTTACATTACATTGTAATCATATAAATGGTAGTTAATAGCGAAATTCACAGTATAAAGGTGTTCACTCTATTAGTAATCTCACTGATTAGATACTATTAATCTTTAAAGTACACATACAAAATATTGAATTGATATAACATTTGTAAAAACATTCTGACAAAAATGTATAAGTATAATATTGCACTTCTATATTAATTAACATGAAAAAAATCATGTTAATTTAGCATTCAGTAATGAGAGGGCAGACGAACTCGGAATGACGGATACCGAGGGAGTGGCGTGGTGGGGCCTGCTTATTGATGTTGACCCTCTCTGGGCTGTGTTGTCCAGGACCTGGCTTCTTGGTGTTGTCTCCCGGCATGTAACTCCGGCTCCTCATGGAATACAGAGGAGACTTGACCATGTAACTGTCTGGGTGTGTTCCATTGTATTGTCCTGGGCCGGGAGCCTTGGCCAAGTCTTCAAGATAACTCCCTATATTTTGTCTGCTTGACATGAAGTAAGCAGGGGGTGCCGGCTTGTTGGGTTGTTTGTTACCGAGGACAGAGGGCAGGCAGTATTTATTTGGGGATGGGTTCTGGTCCCGTTGTCTATAGGGAGTTCTGGCAGAGATGGAGTATCTTGCGGCGTGTCTCTCACCTTGAGGATGAACCTTTTCTGGGGAGTAAGCTCCTGGGGATGGAGTCTTAAACGTGTCTGTAAAGATTATCAGTATGTCAGACTTGGTACCAGTAAAGTTCTGATTGGTCTGTTAAAATGTTAAAAGCATGTTATTACACTTGTGGTGTGATCTGAGCCAGAAGCTTAAATGGAACTTTTTATCTTTATCATATTTAAATCCTCTGATAACCACTTGCTACAGATATCCTGTAATATTTGAACAATAAGGAAAAACACTACCAGGTTCTTTTTTTAAATTAAAATCATGATTTCATTGTTTCAGGAAAGAAGTGTTCCTAAAAAATATGATTTCAACCTTTTTTCTCTCAACCTAAAGGCTAGTCTTCATCTCTATATTTTATTCCATACATTATGTAGAAAATATTTCTTACCATAGCTATACATGTAGGTCATAATGAATCTGATGAGAAATTATTTGTAAGAGAAAACTATATTGGAATGACCACAAGTTGTTACTTAATGATGTAATACATGTAAAACTTGTTGCTACAATGTATATATATGGAAGTTAAGGAGAACTGATTTTTGTCTCGCCTCAACGATTATAAGTTGAGAAAGCGAGACTTAGGTGTTACTTTTCCGGCGGCAACGGCGGCTTCAACTTTTGCGTTAAAGTCTACTTTTCACAGTGTTATAATTATCCAATTGAATTGAATTGAAAGTTGGTCACATTGTTCAAACCATCATACTTAATACCTTACCTCAATTTAAATGAAATCGTGTGACAGGTTTTGGTGTTTTTGGGCAAAAACTTTGGAATTTTGAGAATTTGCATTAAAGTCCACTTTTTATATTTGTTACTGATATCCGATTGAATTGAAACTTTATGTAATTACTAACATTATTATACTGAACATCTAAGTGAAATTTGGAGGAAATTTATATACAGGTTTTGCTGTTTTTGGTCAAAAACATGGGAATTTTAAGAATTTGCGTTAAAGTCCACTTTTTATAGTGTGACTGATATCAGATTCAATTGAAACTTAGGGTAGTTACTAATATTATCATACTAAGGACCTTACTGAAAATTGGAGTAAATTTTGGGGTAAAAACATGGGAATTTGAGAATTTACGCTAGTATCCACTATTTATAGGGTTATTGATATGTAATTAAATTGAAACTTGGCTATGTTACAGATATAATCTTGCTGTATATATTTTGTCATACTAATTTTTACCTTGGGACTTAAATATTATCGGCAAAGCGGGTAAGGCGAGACATATAATTACGCGTAATTCTTGTTTTAAAGACAACTTTGAATATGTACCAAGGGAGGCAATCTGTATAGAAATGATGCAAATATAACTAATTACTATTAATAGATTGTAGCTTCTTATTCCTAAATCAATCTTATATATATAATATATATGGAATAACCAGCTTGTTAACCATTTTTTTCTTTGTTTTATGAAACTTACTTGGATCCTGTTGACGCCCCAACATTGAGTAGACTGGTGTACCATCAGTTCCATGACGTGTGATCCGAGGATCAATAAAGTAGGCAGGTCCTGGACTGCAATCACTTCTGTACACTGTTAAAGATTAATATTAAACAATGTTGAAAGTGGCTGTGTACCTTCCCTATTATAAATCTTCACCAGTAGTCTACATTGTATATGATTTTTACAAGGCTTTAGAAATAAACACAATTGAGCGTCTTGGACCAGCTCTAGATAGGGTCTTTTACATACATAATGAAGACATATAATGTGGGTTTCTTTAGAACCTGTACATCCAAAGTCCTTGTAAGTGCCTAATTAGAAAAATATGACAAAAAGTGTTTATTACTAATACCCCCCCCCCCCCCCGTTCTTCAAGGAATTTCCATAAATAAACAACATTTTTTTCCATACTGAACAGACTGGTGGCTGTTGAAACTTTTTTTTCATTTTTGGAAAACATTTGATCTGATTATGACGATATTTACTGACGAGCTTTAAGGACTACATCAAACGTTACATCAGCCAATCTTTGAAAAGTAGATGTATCCATTTGACAATTTTTTTTGTATACAGGAAAGGAATATGCTCTTGCGCAGCACGTGATCTTGTGCATGGATTATATCTGGTCTTCTGTCAAAATATTGACAAACACAAGTGGGTGCTTTTGAAATTTTGCACTACAATTGAAAGTTTGTCGGAAAGTTACGACTTTCTTTGTCCTATGTGCACCAAAGAAAATTAAAATACCACACCCCTTGACACTTGTTAACATGTTAACTGTTATTATTTCATTCAGAGCTAAAACAAAAAAAAAAATGAAATTAATTGACATTGACTTTATTAATTGTATACTTTTACTTTTACCATCATGTTGCTGATATAATTGGTTACTTTTTTGCTCTTCTGAGCCACCTTAGGATGACTATAAATGATCATGAAACATCAATGTACAGGGTACTGCACAAGATCATGTGCCATATTTACACCCGGTTGAAACAGGGGGTTTATGTAATGTTTGACCTAGGCTACATTCAATGTATATCGAAACAATACCAATATTTTTGTGGAATTTAATGAAAAACAAATATTTTTTCTTTGTTATTACGATATAATAATTATATATATATATATATCGTTTTCATTTACTATCGGCAATTGAATCCTTAAGTGTGCAAGATCATGTGCTGGCATTGTAATTAGGTCTCGCCACAGGGACACGCAAAGACTTTTATATTGATAGTGTTTAACTTACAGTCGCTGAGTGGGTTATATCCCAATGTACACGCAAAGACTTTTTGACTTACAGTCGCTAAGGTGAAAGTACCCAAATCGGATCAGTACCCAAATCGGATCAGTACCCAAATCGGATCACTTTTTTCAAAAATATTTCTAAATCAACAACAGTGTCAACAGATTGATTATAACAATAACATACATGTACAGTGTGTGAAAGTAACGATAGACCGATAGACTGAGGCCACAGGAAAACCTGTCGGTCTATGCAAAAATGCTAGTACGATAGACCTGATGTCTAAGCAATTCAAATGCTCATGAGAGTATCAAAACTGTTTGAATAAATCATATCAATTGTTGTTTGGCTGAATTATTTTTCATTGCGTATCAATTTTTATTAATAATTATGATTGGGAACGGTTCAAAATTCAGTTGAAGGAGGGGAGATCACCCTGTTTTAAGGGCTTCATTGACACTGATGTGTGACAATGTGGCAACATTTTAATGCTACTATTTGACCAATGATGAAAATTGCAGTCTATGAAAATTTTGTTGGGTCTATGCATTTTGAAATGTCCATAGACCTATTGTCTATGGAACTTAATGAATTACTTTCGCACACTGCATGTAGTCTTAGAATAGATAGTCACACACCATTTCATGTCCACATATCATTATTTTTTTAGTTTAAATATGCCTTAAAAGATTATATAATCTCAAAACTTTGTGTTTTGTTACTTTTCTGAGAAAAATGGCACGTGCAATGACTATGCATTCTGTTTTGGACTATAAAAATTAATCCAACCGATAGATAACTTGTTTTCATATAAATTCTAATGGACATCATTTAATGTTGATATGCTGCAACAAATATTAGTTTGAAATGTAAAATACTGCAAAATTCATGTCTTGATCCGAATTGGGTCCTCAAATTCGCAAAATCTGGAACCGCTGATTGGTGACGTCAGAGCGTTTTATAAATAACATGAACCTCGAGTGCTGATTTTTTTTGTTTTTGTAAGAACACCCATCGATGTCCTTCTTTTGATGCAACTATTAATGGATATAATTTATCTTCAGATTTTTTAATGAATGAATAAAATGATGGTTTGGTGATCCGATTTGGGTACTGTCACCTTATGTGTGTTATATCCCAATACATGGGATATAACACACCCAGCGAGTGTAAGTCAAACACTATCAATATAAAAAGTCTTTGCATGTCCATGTGGCCTAACAAGTTCATGGACTCTCAGTCCGAATCTAACGGAGATGAAAATGTTCTCCATTGGGTGATTTCAGCCTTTTTGAGAATTTCAGTGCAATGTACACTTTATTTTTTTTCCCATAGAAAAGAATAAATAACCTAATTTTCAGCCTTTTTGTCCTAAGTCCATTTTCATCTCTGATCAAAGGAATGCTACTTACAGTCGTCATACAATCTTCGCCCAAAAGAGTAGGCTGGTTTCATATGCTTGGTGCAGTCATGGGACATGAACCCAATTGACGACGGGAGGGCATATCTTCCTGGACCAGGACCTGTTTATTTAAAAGAAAGCTTTGCATGACAATGGGGTTTTCTTTTTAATATCACTGATTCACTGAGTCTGAAAACAGAAATTACTTTTGAGTGGAATGAGGACATCATTAACATCATACTAAACTGTTACCAGGTAAAATCCCTACTACTGTAATAACTTAATCTTTGACATCCAGAATATCTTTTCTCTGGAATTCAACTTAATTACTGACATCGACAAATTATCTGTTTTTGAAATTGAAAATGATAAATTTTATTATGAGTGTGACCATTTAGATTCTATATGCAACAAAATATGGAAATGCATCAATTTGTAATTTTATAATTTGTTGTTCTGCAAAAAAATAACAAATTCTTTGCTCTTTGTGTGCGAAAAAAGTTATAATAATTCTACGAAGTACCTCTCTCCCTTGCAGCAATTATAACCGTCCTTTTATCATTCACGGCGGTTGCCATTGTCAGATTCACACTTCCCGGTTTTCAGACTCAGCGATAGTTTGACTTAGCAACGCATCACGTGATTCAAAACCACGTTCCACTTCACGCGAAGCACGAGATGTACGATCAAGTGACCAGACACTTCCGGGATAAAGTAGGATGAAAACATAGAGCCTAAGGAATATTGAATAGACGATTTCTGGTAGGAAACGACGATGTCACAAATATATTGAAGCGGAATGAAACTATTTACATGGGTGATATAGCTTTAAGATATCGCCAATATCATGTTTGTCTTGACTTTTGGAAAATACGCGATGGCAGCTGTCTGGCTGATTATAAAATTACAACACAGATGTATCACTGGTTCAGTTCATACTCCCAGCAATGTTAGATGTTTAACATAGCGAAGTACTTTTTGACAGGCCCCGTGTAACAGTCAGCAAAATCATATATGATACTAAAAAAGGCCGACCAGTGGCCTTATATGTTATAAGAGTAGTCAGTATAGGATTATAGGCAAACTGTACCAAATGCAAAGTTTCCTTTGGCCTAGGTCTACTGTAGGTCCTACATGTATTCATGTAAAGTTGAGAGGTCATTAGTCGGCCTTTTTTCTATCGAAAATGATTTACTGACTGCTACAATGTGCCTGTCAAAGGCGTCTTACTGTATAAACCCCTAACACAATTGTTGGAGTAATTATGAGAAGCAATCTGTCAAAATGTTTATAGTGTCAGGACCAGGGGAAACTACTTGGGCAAAGTCTGAAAAGGATTGTTCCTCACATTCCTTCGTAGTCCGAAGGGTTCAGACTTTCTGACCCGCTAAATATTTTAACAGCAGGCAGGTTTGAGAGTCAGAATGCGTCTCTATAGTTAAATAGAGGAAATTTTAGCGACCCGTGCATGAGTCCCTATTTAAGGTGTGTTTTATAATATGAAACACATTTACAATCACATGTAAATTAAGTATCAATGGAAAGAACAGATATTTTGCAACTGACCTTCACATTTAATCAAGTCACAGGAGGTCGTAAACAAACTCACCACCCGTTTCTAAAAAATAACCAGTTTCCTGACATCTGTTTAAAAATGGCTGCACGTTGCGAGATCCTGCGAGAATTTCCTTCTGAACTAGCTATTTTTGATCACATGACGTTAGCTGTTAACATGTTTGCTGGCAGATAGTGAGAAGACATCTATACTTTGCACACTTCTGTTTCTGAACATGAAGCTAAGGTATTTCAAGTGGCTGTGCCGAGAACCTTGCAGTTCCTAAATTCCCTCTAAGTAGATCTTATGCTAGGTTACTAAGTTGCTAACTTTTTTTTCTCACAGTTCAAACTAATTTGTTACCTGCAGTTTTGATACTAGTAGATAGAAACAGGAAGGTTAAGGCAAGACTGACACTGTTCTTGAAATTTCTTTTGCCAATCACTGGCTGCCTGATGCATAGCAATTGATGAATATGTACATTACAGAACGCTTGACTTCATCAACCTTCATTTTCTTTAATTAATAGGAATATTTAATGAAACTTTATCAACCATTACCATATTGTGAATTACATTGGTTGATTTCTGGACCCTTGACAATTTCCTATATGACCAGCATTCTAATGTGTGAATAAAGAAAATGTTCCTTAAGTGGTATAAAACCTTATGTTAACAATTTAAACAAGGTGTCATTTTCCTTTCATTGTGTTCCAGTTTGTAATGTTGGGCAGAAATTGTAGACAATGATGAGTGAAATAGCAAGTTCTGCTGAATACAAGAGCTTTAGGAGCACAGTTCCTATGAAAAAGGTATATTTTCACTTCTTATCTTAACTATTGAAATTATTATTACATATATTAATAACATTTAGATGCAATGCATGTTTATAGACACAATGAAATAGCATACATGTGCTAAAGTACAAGGGGTGTTTAAACTTTATTGCATAAAGATCCTATCGAAACCAGCTGTTTTTAGCTATCATTTGATCATCAACAATTGCTTTTGATTTATATATAAAACTTAATAAACAATGATATATGCTGTAATGGTTTATTAAAAATTGATCTGTGATCGATATTGATCAGTAGTGATGACTATGTTTATATAAACTGCAGTACATGTTCCTTTCCATGGTAAAATCAAGTTTTGAAACATACTTTTTATCTGAATAAACATAGCGAAAGGGCACAGTGATTCAGTAACGTTCCACAGAATGAAAGTGATGGAGTATTAATATATTGGATTTTGTTTAGTTTATTGTAGATGATGACCAAACTAAGGAATGGGCACTATATGATGCTGGACCAAAGTCGGTGAGATGTCCTTTGATCTGTTTCCCTCCTGCCAGTGGTACTGCTGATGTGTACTTCCGTCAGATTCTGGCGCTCTCCGCTCACGGATACAGAGTGATAGCTGTAGGTATACAGACATAAAAACTGGATTCTATGAGAGGATAAGTATATATATACCAACCCTATATTTGGGACAGAGATGACACAACACAAGCATAAAAACTGTGAAATGTATGAGAGGATAAGTCTATATATACCAATACTATATTAAGGGCAGTGACCAAATGGAAGATGTGAATAGTATAAGTGCACAAAAACACAGCTTATGAGTAATTGTAAAATTTGAATTGCTGGTTAACTATCACATCATTTACAGCATGGAGGTAAAGATAATATTGATATGGTATCTGATGGTAATAAAATGGACACTTACAGGGAGATAACTCTACCTTAATCTGTGGAAGGCTGGTAATGTAGAGGAGCTAATAGGGGAGGGAATCAGTCTAAAGATAACTCTACCAAAATCTGTGGTAGGCTGGTAATGTAGGTATACAGACATAAAAACTGGATTCTATGAGAGGATAAGTATATATATACCAACCCTATATTTGGGACAGAGATGACACAACACAAGCATAAAAACTGTGAAATGTATGAGAGGATAAGTCTATATATACCAATACTATATTAAGGGCAGTGACCAAATGGAAGATGTGAATAGTATAAGTGCACAAAAACACAGCTTATGAGTAATTGTAAAATTTGAATTGCTGGTTAACTATCACATCATTTACAGCATGGAGGTAAAGATAATATTGATATGGTATCTGGCCTCAGACCACAATTGTTTGTACTATATGTTACTACCAAAGAAAATCAAAAATTAAAATATTTGAAAAATTTGCCCGGGACCTGGTTCTTATTTGATGTTGTAGTTCTATTCAAACTGAACCTACAGTGAGCTGGAAAGTACCTCATGACCGGCATTTTAGAAAGATATTTTTATTTGAATGTCACCACCCTTCATTTACAGGGGAAAATACAAAAAATCTCAAAATATCAATGCGCAAGCCTCATCTCTCACTGTGTCCTGCTGCAAAACCAAACTTGATATCGGTGTCAAACAAAAATTAATCACTAGAATAGATATTGTTGAGCATTTCTATGTAAAGAAACTGTGCATATCTGTCATAGGTCATTCAGGAAAAATTATTTAGTAACCCACCTGAAATGTCCTTATGCACTACATTCGTGTACAACGACCCGGAAGTTTTATTGTGGTCTGAGGCCTGTATATAGGTGTCATTTTTGAATTTCAATTTTTGACTTTGTATCTGGTATTGTATATTAAAGACAAAGTTGAAACCCAAATTTTATATTGTTATCTCAAAAAATGCACAATTTAGAGTCATTTTCCTACCCCTACCCCAACTCTGGAGCCAATTTCCAACAAATGTATAGGGTCATCATACAAACAGTGCTATTGATAAAACAGCGATGACCGAGTACTTCCAACAACTTTACCATAATAAAAAGCAGTCAACAGGCTTTTGTTTTCCAAAATTTTATTATGATCACATTTCATTTGTAGGTCTGGGGGCATTACTTTTAATTAAAAATTAAATTTCCAATCATTGAAACAAAATTCTACTTAAAATCAAGTATAACTTTTTTAAATGAAATCACAGCCTGTCTAACTTTTGACCGTCTGAAAGAACACTATTTAAAGATCACATCAGTATCGACTCACTGGGGGGTAATTAAGTACTTAGCAGGTAATTAGCTGTCAAGTGGTCAAGGGTGTCCTGGGGGTACAGTTTAGTGGAAGTCTACCTGAAGTATGAAAGGGAGCATACAAGGTACTGTTATCTATAATTTTAACTGTTTTTGCATGGTTGTCACTTAAACAATGTTCCAAAACCTTAAAACATGAAAAGCATTTTTTTCTATCAATTTCAAATCATATTTTAAAGAAAAAAATGAGGTTTTAAATTTATTTTCAATGAAAAATTATATCTAACAGCTTGAAAATTGAAGAAATTTGAAGTTTTGAAAGTTGAAATTTCACAAATAAAAAGTTGAAATATATCTGTACTACAATATGAAAAAGAACTTTCAATAGTTAAGTTAGTTAAGAAATGACAATAGATTTAATGTGCCTTAGTACCCCTCATTTTCTTCACAAATTGTTGACCAGAGCAAGGGCGGTGTGGACCCTTGAATATTATTGGTATGCAACTAATTTCTATTTCAACTGTGAGCAACAAATTAAAATAAATTATTTGTAGAGATGCAGATGTTTAATTACAATTGAAAATTAAGTATGAATTGTGTTGAATTTGACTTTTTAGCATCAAAATGTGTCATTCAGAAGGAATTTTCTTGGAATGTGAGCAAATCTTACCACCAGCCTTTGCTTAATTTGTAAAATTTCAATAATCTGTGCTGTAAATAGCATACCAACATATTCAAACCTCTCGCTAACACTAATCGAAGGAAAAAATGTATGGAAAGGTCATTTAGTAGAAGATTTCAATGAAATATTGTAAAATACCAATATGCTTCCTGTCGCGACAAGTGAAACTAAGGTATTTTGGGTAGGGGCTACAATTTATGCAATTTTTTTTCAAATTTCATATAATAATTGATTAAAATTGTGAATATATATCACCAAAAAGCTACACTACATATACATGTCTTTCTTTTAATCATAATACATATTTTGAAGCTTGTTTTAATGATTATGTGTCACATGATCTTGAAATTCACAAGATATTTGGACATTTTCAAGTACTGGCCCTGTGTTAATCAACCCTACTATTCTCAAAACTTGCCTAAATTTCATTTTAAATGACTATTTTTACATAATAATTCATCATGTACTGTATTATGTCTCAAAATGATAATTACAATACCTGAATATCATTTAAATGTGAAGAAATACAAGGTAAACTCTCGGATTTCTTCAAGAAAATATCAATTAATTACTATGCAAAGCAGATTATTTTTTACAAATAGCCCTAAAATGGAAACAAGAACCTGAAAATAATCTTACCGTATATAGAAGGAATGTGAAACAAACATCTTTATCAGTAAACTTGGTTAAAAACATGCCTTGTGGGGCCAGGGAAGAGGTCGTGGCAAGTGAAATCCGCATCAAAATGAGCCATTTTGGGGTGTAGGTTATTAAAATAGGCTTGTCAGCAAATTAAAATTAGATTTATCTATCTGAAATATCATATACACACAGTTTAACTGCATAGAATCACACAGGAGCAGTAAACAAATAACCCTGACCCTATTTTTAGACACACCAGAACTTTTCTACCTCCATAAGGCGCGTGCTATGCAGGCCTCAGACCACAATTGTTTGTACTATATGTTACTACCAAAGAAAATCAAAAATTAAAATATTTGAAAAATTTGCCCGGGACCTGGTTCTTATTTGATGTTGTAGTTCTATTCAAACTGAACCTACAGTGAGCTGGAAAGTACCTCATGACCGGCATTTTAGAAAGATATTTTTATTTGAATGTCACCACCCTTCATTTACAGGGGAAAATACAAAAAATCTCAAAATATCAATGCGCAAGCCTCATCTCTCACTGTGTCCTGCTGCAAAACCAAACTTGATATCGGTGTCAAACAAAAATTAATCACTAGAATAGATATTGTTGAGCATTTCTATGTAAAGAAACTGTGCATATCTGTCATAGGTCATTCAGGAAAAATTATTTAGTAACCCACCTGAAATGTCCTTATGCACTACATTCGTGTACAACGACCCGGAAGTTTTATTGTGGTCTGAGGCCATCTGATGGTAATAAAATGGACACTTACAGGGAGATAACTCTACCTAAATCTGTGGAAGGCTGGTAATGTAGAGGAGCTAATAGGGGAGGGAATCAGTCTAAAGATAACTCTACCAAAATCTGTGGTAGGCTGGTAATGTAGAGGAGTTAATAGGGGAGGGAATCAGTCTAAAGATAACTCTACCAAAATCTGTGGTAGGCTGGTAATGTGGAGGAGCTAATAGGAGAGGGAATCAGTCTAAAGATAACTCTACCAAAATCTATGGAAGGCTTGTAATGTAGAGGAGTTAATAGGGGAGGGAATCAGTCTAAAGATAACTCTACCAAAATCTGTGGCAGGCTGGTATGGTATGTAGCAGGGGAATCAGTCTAAAACCTGTGGGGCACATTCAGATGATACAAGGAGGTTAGAACCTGTGGGATAAGTACCTGAGAGTAATACGAGGTAACTATTGTATACTGACACAACAATAAAATGTCATTAGTTGTAACATCACTGTTTGTTGCAGGTTGAGTATCCAGTGTACTGGACCATGAAAGAATTCTGTGATGGCTTCAGGAAGCTTTTAGATCACCTTCAACTTGACAGAGTAAATAAATACTTGTTACTTATGCATTTCATTTATTATTGAGAATAGTCAATGAGTTATCTGTAGACTAAAATTTTTTAGCTTTTAAATACACTATGTTTCGATAAAATGTTAATGTTGAGTTCAAGTCTTGGTCAAAGGTCAAGAGATGCTAAGTCATAAAAAAACTTTGTTTTCAGTTAGATAGTACCAAAGGTCATGACTTTTGGCCAGTAGGTCCCTCTTATAGAAAGATGGAAGATCAAGTAGCCCCGTATAGTTAACCTTGACTTTCGTAAAAAAAATCACATATTATCTTTGGCTGTACCTGGTACATTCAAATTGTTAAGTCCCCAACCTGTAACCATGTATATACTTGCTGGGTATACCAAAAGATATTGTGCAACAGAAGTATACCCATTAGGTCTTTAAATCCACGGTAATAACATTTGATAGATTGAAATCCACTCAGTATTGTTTGGAGTGTCTGCAGGGATCTGAGCCTGATATTGACATTGCTGAAATTAAACTCTTCAAAGTATCAAATATTTCAGTTTGCAAAACAGGCCGCCTGGGCCTCTTGTTTTGGTAATATTTAATGTCCATTCTTTAACATATTTACTTGATTGAATGTCAGTGTCTTTGTATAGATATTATGTTACAAATATCAATGTAATTCCCTTCTCCCTTTAAAGAAAATATAGTTTAAACATATTTTATTGTCACCAAAACGACAAGAGGATTGGGCAAAAGTTATGTCAACTTATGAAACGCCCTTAAGAAAATATTTGGCAGTAATTTTGCTCTTTCGCAAAATAAAAGCTAAAAATTTCAATTCTCAAAGAGTACCAGAAAATGTTAAGTGTTGTCTGGATTCACATTCTTTTCGGGGAAAATTGTGATATATGATGTCATTCTACAAACTACTTGTAAATAAAAAGTTTTTTACCAACTGAAGGGATACATGATTTAGTGAACGGAAATCCTATTACTGGTATTTGTAATTTGTATAACAATTAATATGAAAACTATTGTTTCTTTCTTTGTTGTACATGCTTTAGTGAATGGAAATACTATTACTGGTATTTGTAATTTGTATAACAATTAGACATGAAAACTATTGTTGCTTTCTATGTTGTCAGGTCCATTTGTTTGGATCCTCACTCGGCGGTTTCCTGGCCCAGAAGTTTACAGAGTTCACACATTTATCTCCCAGAGTTGCATCGCTGATTTTATGCAATTCTTTTTACGATACATCAATATTTCAACAGACAAACTCGGCTCCTACGTAAGTACTTCCAATATACCTAGTCTGAAGATTGCCATATCACTGCATCATGTTTGTTAACCTCCTAACTGTTAATTTTCAATGAATTTGGCTAGCTGGGGATTTTTGAAATTTGACGGTTTTAAAATGGTACAAATGGATAATAATGAAAAATAAACCTGGTATTTGTGATGAACTATAGAATTTGAATTTTACAAGGTTGGATCAATACATAATGTACTACTTTTCTAAATATTGTCATAGGGCTATGAAAACTGTTTAGCAATAGGTGCTGAACTTGAATTTTGCAAATAAAGGTTTATATGACCTTCTTTCCTAAAAATTCCTATAGGACACTGAAAAAATGTTATCTGGGATGAGCAATAGATGCTGATCCTGATTTTTACAAAAACAAGATGGAATATCAATTTGACCGAGCTACTTTTATAAAATTTGTTAAAGGAAAATGAAAAATGAGATCTGCGATAAACAATAAATGCTAACAAGTAAGTTTGAAAATAAGGTGACCTACATATACTCCCAAAGAATGAATATTGACATCTCGTATGAACAATAGATGCTGAACTTGAATTTTACAAAATGAAGTCACAGTTACCTTCTTTTTAATCAATGACATGTACAGTATACACACAACTTGAAGTTTACAAAATTAGGTCAATGTGACATATTTTTCTGAAAATTGTCATTGGACAATGAAAACCGACATCTGTGATTTGCAATTGTTGAGACAATTGTCATTACCATTTGTTGTTTTCACATTTTTACATATGTGTATCAATTTTAATTGGGGATATTTTCTTTTTTGTATAGGTTTTGGATGATGCCTGCTTTAATCCTCAAGAAAATGGTGATGGGTAACTTTGAGAAGGGTCCATCTGATCCCAGTATATGTGATTCTGTTGACTTCCTAGTAGAGAAGGTAATACTGTTTATATTCTAATTCGTTTCTCTCAAACGAATATAATTTATTTATCATATAAACTCAAACTCATTACTGGGAGTTAGTCCGCCTAGCTACATGAGGACGTACAGATACTGTGTATCTAATACTGGTAACAAATCTTGTAATCATAGTTATTAAAGTGAACTTACCATTATTATCCCCGCGCGACGAAATTCGGGGAGGGGATATAGCGTTCCGTTCGTCATACGTATGTTCACTTTTTGTCAGCGCTCTTGCGACTTCATTTTTGAACGGATTCTGACCAAACTTCCTATATGGGTCCAGCATGGTAATACCTCGAACGAGTTCGTGTTTCAGGGTGCCAAGCTCAAGGTTAAGGTCACCGTTACTATTTATAGAAAATCTTTGTCAGCACTGTTGCAACTTCATTTCTGAACAAATCCTGACCAAACTTCATATATGGGTCCAGCATGGGAATACCTCAAACAAGTTCGTGTTTCAGGGTGCCAAGGTCAAGGTCAAGGTCAGCGTTACTATTTATAGAAAATCTTTGTCAGCGCTCTTGCGACTTCATTTTTGAATGGATCCTGACCAAACTTCATATATGGGTCCAGCATGGGAATACCTCAAACAAGTTCGTGTTTCAGGGTGTCAAGGGCAAGGTCAGTGTTACTATTTATAGAAAATCTTTGTCAGCGCTCTTGCGACTTCATTTTTGAATGGATCCTGACCAAACTTCATATATCAGGAAATGAAGTTGCTAGTATGATGCGTAACCAGATACTGTTGAATGCATAATAACATATATCATATTTATCTGGCAATGAGCCCATGCCTGATAATAAGCCCATCCATGTCTATTGCAGTTCAGTGCAAATGACAACTGATGTTATTCAATGTTCTGCGATAACCCCACCCCCCATTTTGCGTCAGAGTTCATGTGTTAGCATGCGAGGGGATTTGTATCGTTTGCAATGCCTTGTTGTTGATGTAATTTGTCATATTTTGCCCTGTCATTCATCTGTTGATATTTCATTTGGGATGTAATTTTCTAAATGTTGTTTTGATTCTTTGTTGGAATGAAAGAAGACAATTTCAATTGATGTTGTTTTTCACTTCAAATGTGTCATAAGTTTTTTCCGTAGTAATAGATTAAAGAACTTGTAGTAAAATAGTATACCATAATATCAATAGTAAAATAGTATACCATAATATCAACCATATGTTGTCATAGAAAGCATAGGTCAGCTTCAAAACAATAGTACCAAGGTTAGATGCTAGATCTTGAATCACAAGAAGATTTACACCTGAAATTCAATAATGAACTATCCCAGGATAACCTTTGAAATGAAAGAGTTCATTATTTGTATTCAGGGGTGAATTAGTTAATGGTCTAAATTACCTATTTTTGTTATAACTTCTACCATATTCATAATAAGCAAACCTACCCCATAAACTACTCCAACCTTTTTTCAGGGAAAGAAAATGGATGTGCTAATTAAAAGCTAAAAGCTAGTTAAAAAGAATTCCTGACCTCCATGCCCTGCCAATAAAATATATATGCAGTCTTTTAATCAAAGACTCTGCTTCAGTCTTCTAGAGAAAAAAGAACACCTTTAATTTCTAATATTTTGAATGAAAATTTCCCCTGTTTATGGCTATATTTAGCGCATCCCTTTTATATATTTTAAAATCGCACAGTAGATTGAATATAATATAAAACACTTTCCCCCCAACTGTTAATTATATTCCAAAAAACAACTTAATTGAAGAATAAAATGCCCAAAAAGGAATACCTGCTGCTTTCTGAAAGTTTGAAAAGATAAGCCACTTAAGTTATCTATACAAAACAAAACTCAATCTGTATGTGGTACAAAATCTTTTAAAGGCCCAATATACATAACTTTCAGCATATCTTTAAGCGTTAAACAAAAGTTTCTTGTTAGCTACCGCTCAGGTTTACTTCATTTTAGGCCTATTTTTGTATGGTTATCATCTGGATATTTTTCAGAATTTTCAGAATCACGAACAATTTCCTGAAGTTATGTATATTGGGCCTTTAAAAGTCTACGATGGTTTTTTTCTGTACTTCATCCTTATTATTCCCTATTTGTTTTGTGTCCCTAGCTGGATAACTTGTCTCAACAGCAGCTGGCTTCCCGTCTGACCCTCAACTGTATGAACTGCTACGTAGAACCACAGAAAGTCTCCATAGTACCCATCACTATATTGGACGTAAGTAGTACAACCTTGTACATGGGGTGAGATTTCACAGATCTGTTTTCCTTTGCTGAGTGAAAATACCATTAATATTAATAAATATGATTTCAGAACAATATTGGCATTTTCAGATACCATGGTATTAAGGTACCTGGGAAATACTATTTCAGGTTTCACAATGATTGATAACTTTAAATGATACCAGAAAAAACTAAATTTGTCTTTCATGGATTCATCTCTCCTTGGATCCATCAGTGATTTTTTTTATGTATTCAGTACACTGAACTGTATTATCGTAGTGTGTATAATGTTGTAGTGAAAATATTTGGCAATGTAACACTGGAGTAGGTGAGGTAGCATAGAAAGTATTATTTTTCTTGAAGTTTTGTGGGGAAAAAGAAATTATTCCCCAGTTTTAAACAAGGCAGAAAAAGATCAGCTGTTAGGGGAAATGTTTTCCGTTGTCAAGTTTTTCTGAGAGCCATAGATTTCACTGAATCTTGACTTCAAAGTTGAGATGTTTTCATTCTTCTCAATGAGGCAAGATTTTTTTCATTTAAGATCAGTACAGGTTGAGAGGTTTGAGTATTCAAGGATTTCTATATCAGGGAGTTAGATGTATAGTAGTGAAAGGGGGATACAAATTTTATACCTGAATATTTGACTGTAGGTATTAGGTTATGTAATTAATGTTATATATTTGTCTCTAGGTTTTTGATGATTGTGCCTTGTCCTTCTCTGCACGTGAGGAAATGTACAAATGTTACCCAGATGCCAAAAAAGCCCATCTGAAATCCGGAGGAAATTTTCCGTATCTAAGTCGCTGTGATGAAGTCAACATTTTTATTCAAGTAAGTAGAAGTATATTATAACTGTGATAGTCAACCAGTGTCAGGTAATTCCTTTTCTCTGTGTGTTACTGTTTTGCCTGGAGACATGTTCTGTGTTGACAGACTCTATGCTGTCTTTATTCATGGAAATAATTGGTGAATCATTTCTGTCTGGTAATAGGAATATGATTCAATTTTACTTGGCAACCAAATCTATCCACATTATATCCATACCTGTCAAGTCTCCCGCTTTGGACGGGAGACTCCCGATTATTTATGACAGAAATCAAAATCTCCAGTTTGAAATTAATGACCCGCGCGGGTCCCGCATTTTATTAAATTCTCCCGTTTTCTCCCGCTTTGTCTCACAAAAATAATCAAACTTGGTCATTTTAAAGAATAAACAATAACAACATGGATTCACACTGACCTTTGTCACAGACAAGCCACTTAAATTACAGACCAGACCAATTAGCAGCGTGGAGACTGGTGTGAAAGTTGTAAATGGTCAGATGGTCATTCATCACGGCCCGTATACAACAGCTGTGGGGGCCTCGATCGCGGCACATGGCTTCGTGTCATTCTTACTGATGTGTATACTATAGAGCAATTAAATCATCCAGTTGGGGCTAGTTGCTAATTAATATGTGATTACAGGATGTATAAACATTAAATAGTCACATCGTAAGCATGGTAAGTCTCGCATTGTTTACTGAACGGAAGTGACGGAGAGACTATAAAATAGAAACCGGACAATAACATTCGATCCGGAATTTGTCCGGTCGTAGCGATGGGATGAATGTTGATAAGAAACCAACATACAAATAAGCAAATTTCTTCAATTGGACAAAAATAAAATTATCGGAAGTTATTTTTTTCACAAAGATTAATTATTGCCAATGATTTGAGATATGTTTTCTTTATAATTAATCCAGGTTAAAAAGACATGCATTTCAAAAATTATATTTTTTGTCTTTGAAGGAAGTTTTATGATATAATCTACTTTAAATATGGAAGCTCCTCAGTATGTAATATATAGGAATAAAATTTAATTTGTTTTTCAACCATTTTTTTATTGAACCTGTATTAAGAGACCACCTGTCATATGTGACCTTTTTTGTTGCCTCCCTTCGAAGGTCACATAAGACAGGTTTGACTGTATATTAATCATAATATGTACATGGGTTGATGTTTTGTTGACGCATGCACCGTGTTCAGAAAAATGTCGTCACGCGTAATCTCCAGTTTGAAAATAGTCAGCAAACTGGAGATCTCCAGTTTGTTAGCATTTGACCCTTGACAGGTATGTTATATCTTGTGGTAAAGTGATTTGCTTTAAAGATTTACTGAATTAAATCAATTTGATCACCTTTATGTGATGAAATTTAAGAGTATCTGCAGGGTTACTTGTGTTGAAGAGAACATCCACTTTTTTCAGCTGAATGACCTTGAACTTGGTTTATTGTTACAAGCAGCAACTATTTTACTATTCAAATAGCACATAAAGATGTATGGCATGTAGCTTGTTAAGTCATAGAACTGTCAAGATTTTTCAATCAAAGACTTTACTTACTGTTAAGGTTAAAAAGGTTGAATTTAAAAAGGAAAAGGTTGATATGCCTTCATAGATATTTTGGTATTATCCGACAGATTCACCTGAAACAGTTCCAGGGGGCGCGTCACAGTGCCAGCGACAGTGTCCTGCTGACGGAGGAGGATTCCTGAACGGAGCAATTCTGAACAAGAAAAGTGGTGTAAACTTGGACAAGCTCACAGGGACCAAATGAACAAATGTAGACTAGTGATGTGCCATGATATAGCTTTGCAGTATAAGCCTTGATAAAGGTGGATGTGAAACAACCTTAACAGGTGTGTCGGAAACTCAAAGTTGTGAGCAGTAGTATATCCCATATATACCTCCTTTGCAGGAGAGTTCACGGGAAGTTCATATATAAATTTACATATTGTATATTTTTCATGCAGCTCAATCCCATTTTCAAATCACCAATGCTGTTCATATTAAAAGATAAATATGCTGCATAAATGGCAGATATGAATCAAATTGTTATTGTTGAGTTAACGAAAGGAATGTATATTAAACATATTAATGGCACCTGATGTCGGATATCAAAATGTTTTTGCATTATTGAAGTATATACTTGATATTATATTAAGCTTAAAAAGCCAACCCTTGTATTTGTTTTGATGTTAGTGTACACATAGTGTATGTGCTGTTTTGTGGAGACATATTAATATTAATGAGAATTGCACATGAAAGTCAAAAATATTTGGGTTTTTGTATGTGTTCATTAGGAATCACAAAATCCGTGCCAGTGCATACAACTATAATAATATTAACTTTCTGATCATTGTGCATACTTTGAGTCAGCACATTTGTTGAATTTTGAACTTGGCTGATGGATATTAAGCTTGCAAGATTTTTAAATGTCTACGTTTGAAGACCAATTTTAGAGCAAAACTAACATGAGATGTTCATTCTTTAACTTAATTTTATTGACAAAGAAAAGTGAAATGAAGTCCGTTCCCTCAAATTATCATATCCAGATCTTAATACAGTACCTACATATTTTGTATCAGAACCTTAATAATGATGTTGATATAACATAGTAAGCCATTATATACCCCTCAATTTGTAGAATGCTTTGTTTAAATCAAGTCTTTCTACAGATTGTTTGACTGGTAGGACCAGAGTTGTTAATTTGCAACGAGACACATACTGAAGTCTTCCCCAAGACTTTTATCAGTTACATTTAATTAACAGGCCCCAGTTTCATCAACGTTCCTTAACTTCAGGAAACTCCTTAACTTGAAAATCTCCATAGGAAAGCATTACAGAATTTAAGGAAAGTTCCTTAACTAAGGATTTTCCCCTTAAATTCTTTAATGTATTCCTATGGAGATTTTTAAGTCAAGGAGTTTCCTTAAGTTAAGGAATGTTGATGAAACAAGGGCCAGGTCAATCAGACTGTATCTGTGAACATGTTTAAACTTTCAGTTGAGTATATAGTATGAACAAGTCTCTACATATGTGAATGAAAAAGCTGTGATTTTGTTTAGGGATGTCTCTCCTGCTATAACAGTATATGTCATTATTCTGTAAATGAAAATGTTAATATATATAAGACAAGTGTTTGGTTATGTATACTGTTTAGATGAAACCACCCATTAAACTTAATCATTTGTTTTTATAGTGCTTCCTGAATTAATGCATATGAAACAGGATGTTTTTCCATAGAAAATTCATTTCTTTTTCTTTTGCAATTCAGATTTTCATGGATATGAAATAAGAAGAATTATACATGTAGTCCAGTGCAATGTACTTGTATATAAACTCAGTTTGTTGAATTCTTGTGGTTTCATATCGTAACAATATCTACCATGGATATTCTATGTTCAACAGTACCATACAGTATATTGAATGAATAAGAAGATAAACAGATTTTCCAGTTTTTATATTTTGTGATGTCAGATGAAGCAAGACAGATGTGAGCATGTTTAAATATTTGTGACTGCTGTGATAGGTCAAGGTACTCGGAAAGGAAAGGTTGTAGAAAAATCCTTCTTTCTCTTGATAACATTGCATGTATTTTAATTTTGGTGCTTTAGATCGAAGTAAAAAATGCACAAAGGCTCTAATGACATTGTTAGGGGTTATTGTATGTACATTAAATTATATGGTTGTACATAAAGCATGGACATGGCATTGTAACCAGGATATATATAACCTGCTTGAGACTTCTCTTTTGTATTTTGAACATAAGTGTTCTTGCCACATGATAAAATACTTAAGAAAATCTTCTTGTTTTATCTGTAAATTGTTTCTTGGACATTTACTGCAATATGAAATGATTTGTGTGGATTCTTCAGAATTAAAAACATTTCCTATTTTAGTTATTAGTTTTGTATTCTGATTTTAATAATGCAACACATGTTATTTAAAATGATGATGACAACCTATCATTTAATAATATCAGTCAACCAACTTTTATTTATAAAATAATATGGCTGTCAGCAGAGGAAAAATAAACATTAATTAATTTAATTTGGAGCAAAATCTCCATATCTCTATGCATCAGATGGTGGGCTATTCAAACGCCCTGGGTCTGTGGTCCATCCAAAAGAACTGGATGGTTCATTCTCAAATTTCAAATGCAGGTTCCCCTTCGTCCGGAGTTGTGCACTGAACAGATTTTGAGCTGATCTGAAGCAAAACAAGAGCCTGAAAGGGCCTGTATCACTCACCTGGCTTTCAGCAAAAGCAACAAAAAGTCATGTGTAGGTAAATTAAATAACACAAACTTTTCCACTGTGAGATCTGCCACAATACAGTGGACTCCACTTAATATCACCCCTGTTAATATCACATTCCTCTTAATATCATGCTTTTCCCAAGCACCATTTTTCTCTATATAATTTATGTAATTTTATTTGGTTAATATCATGTATTTTGAGGTGAATTCCTCTTAATATCATCTTTTTTTAAACAATCACATAAAATATCCAGAAAATGATGTCATTTCCATTGATTTCAGATACAACTTGTACAAAATGTAGCATAGAAAATAAACCTCAAAAATTATTTTCAATTGAAATAATGTTATCTATATATTGACACATCTTCATATGTACATTGAACAGCTTACGTTTAGTTATGGAGATTGGAAATACACTAGATTTAGTGGAAAAGACTTGTTTCTCTTAATGTCACATTCTTGTTAATATCATGTTTCTGTCTGACAAATGCAACATGATATAAAAAGGAGTGCACTGTATTGCCCTTAATGAAATCTTAGGTTTCTGATTCAAAAGAGAATTTAGAGGAAATTTATTTGATTAAGTTCATTTTGCCCTCTTTATGCCCAGCATTGAATTGCAGTGCTTTGTGGTGGTAAGTCTGCAAGGGGAGTGGTGATTTGCTAGGATCAAATCTTAAATCATGTTTGTGATTATATATAGTTTTGGGATGGGGATCTCTTCTGTTTAAGTGTTATGACTCAGGAGTCAAGAAGACTGCAAGGGCATGGCAGACCATGGGTCGCATCAAATCTAACATCATGATTAAAATCGTCTCTTTATTCTTTATGCTCAGCAATTGTATATATATAGTTAAGTGGGTGGGGATCAGTTAAGTCTGAAAGGGCGTGGTAGACCCTGGGGTCAAATCTAAAATTATATTTGTGATTGTCTCTTTATGCTTAGTAATTGTATATATAGTTTTGGGGTTGGGGATCTCAACCGTTTAATAGTTATGACTCAATTAGTTAAGTTTGAAAGGGCAGGACACAGACCCTGGAGTCAAATGTGATGGGTCTCTTTATGCTCAGCAATTGCCGTGAAAATATAGTTTTGGGGTGGGGAGCTTAACAGTTTAAAAGTTATGTCAATATTGTCAATGTATCCCTTTAGGTCCTGCCCCTCAGGCCCTTGGGGGTTAGCCCCATTATTTATATTAAGCCAAGCAAAAAGGATGTTACCACTAAAATATGAAAGTTGTACATTGCTTAGATGGAGTGAAGAAATCGTAAATATGTATATTGCCAAATAGACCTCTTTCGGCCCCTTGGGTACTGGTCAGCCCCTTCTTTTGTAAAAATTTGAATCCCAGACACCCAGGCATGCTTCCTACTAAATTTGATTAAATTCCGATCAGTGTTTATGAAGAACAGACGATGGACGCCGGACACATTGTTTCAAAGATGGCTGGCTGGCGGCCATATTGTTTCAGATATGTCCGAAAATGAACAGTAAAAAAGACACCAAGGGGAACCTACATATGAAACTTCTAAAGAAATAGCGATAAACTATTACTCATAAATCCAAGATGGCCGTCTCTCAGCCATATTGCTTATCAGATTTCTCCGAAACTGCACTATGTACAACCATGGGCGCTTGAATCTGGACCCCGTCCCCATTACTCGCCAAATAATCCTATAATATATAATATCCTAGGAGTATTTGGCGAGAAATGGCGGTGGAGTCCAGATTTGAGCGCCCTTGGTACAACTAGGCCCCAAGGGGATTTTGCATATGAAATTTGATAAGGATCCATCCAGTGCTTTTTAAGAAATAGCAATCACAATATATTAATGTACATTAGAGGCCCAAGGGCCTTAGCGGTTACTTGAGTAATATTATAGGTATGCACAGGCACTCAAATCTGGACCCCACCCCCTTTACTCACCAAATACTCTGTTGATATTATAGGATTATTGGGCAAGTAAAAGGGACAGGGTCTAGATTTGAGCACCCGTGAAGGTGTTAACTAGGTGAAATATAACATTTGTCATGTCATTACAGAAAAAGAATTTTAAAACTTTTGAAATGATTGTCACCAAGTAGGAATGATTGTGACAAAGTAGGTATAATTTCCTATTTAAAATGGCCATAATACACCCAAAAGTGCTATTTCCCTATTTTACCCCTTCCCCGAGGGGGAACGAATAGCCTAGGGATACTGAAACTTACAAATTAAACAAAGCCCCTGATGATTGTTTCTTGGATCAGTTAAAAAAAAACTAAACAAAGCACAGCAATGACCCAAGGGGAACCTGCATAGGAAATTTGAGAAGGATCCATTCAGTACTTCTCAAGAAATAGTAATTACAAACAGTTATTAATGAAAAATCCAAGATGGACACCTGTCATCAGCACAAAAACTATTTAATGCATAACAAGGAACCAAGGGGAACCTGCAAATGAAGGACTATGAATGATTTTGCCTGTTTTTGGCCCCCCAAATCCATTAAATTTTGTTGTTTGTGATATGGTTGCCATGGTAACCTTCCCAAATATGCATAAATTAATTATGTAAATGTACATATTTGGTCAATTTTGCATAGTTTTTCACTTAGCAACCATAGAGCCGAATAGAGCGCATTCTTGAACAAACTTTATATTTCCTTAAGATGTGGTATAAGTGCCCACATATTCTCATTTGATATTAAGTGTGTTCAAAAATGCGCTCTATATTTTGTAAAAGAAAAACTATTCAAAAATGGGCCAAAATTGACTAAATGGTCAAATTTCCCGAATTTATGCATATTTGAGATGGTTGCAATGACAACCAGAGTTGAAACAATAAATAATTATTGTCTCAGTATCATCATTCCATGTTTGAAATACGTTGATTTGAGAGTTTAATCATCAGTTTCAAAATTTGATGATTTGGGGGCCAAAACGATACATAGTCCTTTGAGAAGAGTCTATCATTCACTTCTCAAAAAATACTGATCACAAAAATTGTTTAAGTCTTTTAGAATGGATGGATGACAAAAACAGGGCGATTTGAATAACCCTGCCCACCATCTGATGATGCCAGATAGTGGCCTAAAATCTTTCTCCTATTTAAAGAAGACATTTTTTGGAGGAGAGGGACAAATTCTACATGAATGAACAGATTTTAGTAAAAAAAGTATTTATTGTCCATTTAATGTTATCAATCTGAACTAATAGGATCCACAAAGGACTGGATAAGACATCAATATGCATAATATATTTTTATTCACATTCACAATTTTCAAAAAACATCTATTGGTTTAATATATCAGCATATCATTCATTCAGTGAAATCTTTCATGCATTATTGCGGGCCCGGTGAGGTTTAGGTAATGTTGCTTCGTGTCTCAACTGTTTCTTTGTTTTTGAATAACTTGGTTGTTTGACAGCGAGGAAATCATCATACACAGTAATGTTATGTTTTCCTCTGAGCAATCTGTTATAAAGTCTTTTGCGTCCTGATGATGTTGCCAGGGCAGTCTCTATACCATGTTTATGGAGGCGCTTCCAGGCACTCGGTTGAAGCGTTCCACGTTTCTTCAGACTTCTTTCTTTTTCAGGGGGAATTGTCAAGCATCGCTGAGGTATTGAATACTGTTGCTGGAGAGGTTTTACTCCAATTGCAGCATTGCCACAGGTAACTTGTGTAGAGCATGCATGAAGCCTATTTGTACATTTCAGAAGACCCCTGAAAAGAATACAATACAAAATGCTTTAATTTGATTTTCAGTAGAGTGTAAGATAAATAAAAAGGTCTGTAAAACCTGTAACTATATAATGTGGCAGATTTTAATTGTACTTTGGATTTAAGTCTTTTATACCACAGGTGCTTGTGGACATGAATGTGAATTTTTTTCATTAAAAATAGAAGGTAACTGACAAATATGGTGTTTCATTTGTGAAAAACACAACAAAATCTAGGTTGAACAAGAGATCCCAGAGGGATCTTGGTGCCCACCATCGATGATTTTTCATTCATTCTTAGAGAGATGGATCTTTCCCATCTTCTTTTAATTTTCATTTATGTATTTAATCTAAGTTCTATGAATTTCTCTTGAAAATTAAATAGTTGAGAGAAGGTCTCTTCTCAGGAGTTTTGTTTTTCTGATAAGTTCTTAATTCCAAATCCATCTTGTAAGTTTTAAACGAGAGAAGGATCCATCCAGTATTCTCAAGAAAAAGCGATCACAAACTCTCATTGCAAAATCCAAGATGGACGCCTATTGGCCATTTTGTTTTTCGGATCGGCTTAAAAAATTGACAATGCACAACTTTGGACCAAGGGGAACCTGCATATGAAATTTGAGAAGGATCTATCCAGTACTTATCAAGAAATAAAGAACAAACTATAATGCAAATCCAAGATGGCCACCCATCGGCCATATTGTTTATCAGATCGGCTTTAAAGTTATCATTTTTATTATTTTCACACATATTCGACCATTCTGATACTCTGATTAACATGCGTTTGTCAGGGAGTCTGTTCACTTGGCAGGGCCAGGGGACATAACTGTGTTGTAACTTGTAACGGAGTACAAGGGCCTTCAAATAACTTGAAAGTTGTATATGAATATTAATTAAATATACTTTTGCTTCAAACAATGTTAATGAATCAGCAAGAAATAATTTGCAATTGTGATACCTGAAGGCAGCTGTCAAAAATGACATCGTTTCTTCTTAGCACCGTGGTCGCTGATGAATCTACTCGACCTCTCCTGCACGAAGTCACCGATTATACAACTTCCGGCGGAAATGGGCTGCGATATTAATCCGCAATATCTTCAGAATAAATTGCGTTAATTGTGTTCGATCAATTAGAATTTAAGTTTCCTCACTGAACATCATTGGGAAAAGACATGTTTTCATGATTTTGGTATTAGGATTCAATGAAAAACACTTCTGACAGTGAACTGAAAAGTACTACATTGTATAGCGTAATATCTTCCATGGTTGACTGTTGTTCGGCACACTTCCATGGAAAATATAAACAAGTAGGCATAACACGGTATTTTATTTATTTTAAGTTGAAACGCGTTTTTTTACCATATTTATTAATGACACTAAAATGTAAGGTAACTCAATTATATCTTTTATTGTTTAATTCACTGGGACACAGTAACGTTATTCTATTCATAGACAGGCGCTGTTACCGGTTGTCAACAGTCATAACAACTTCTAGTTCTAGTTCTACCATATAGTTACCACCTTCAACTAGTTGAAGATCTTGTAACGGGATTGGGTTTGTGCTATGCTCAGTGACAGACTTACATATTACATAATAATTCAGTTATTTAGTATTTACTTAGATATACAATGTATATATATGTTTACAAATGATGCAAGAAAAGAAAGAGAGAGAGTGACTCCTAACAGCAAAGTGATTGGGAATCCCCTTCCTACAAAGCCTGTTAGGAGTAAACAGCAGGAGAGAAGAAAAGAAATTATTATGTAAAGTCTGTCAGCTGTTCTAAATTACTCATCATTGGTTGTTTTAGAAGAAAGTTGAGAAAGAGAGGTCTTGAAAGAGTTGAAAGTGGGAGCACTAACGACGTGTGATGGTAAATTGTTCCAGTCTACAACAGTGCGTGGGAAAAAAGATTGTTGCCTAGCCAATGTTTTTGAATAAATCTGCTGATATTGATACTGGTGTGAATTTCTAGAAATTCTGGAGGCTCGTTGCAGTCTGTCAGACGTTGGTATGGCTACAGTGCCGTGATGAATCTTATAGAACATTTTCAGGCGTGCATCTTTCCTACGGTCTGAAAGGCTGCGCCAACCAAGAGTATCTATCATATCTGTCACACTAGAGGTGTTACGAAAACGGTTTGACACATAACGAGCCCCCCTTCTATGAACCATTTCAATTTTGTTTATATTATTTTTAGTGAATGGATCCCAAACTGAACAGGCATATTCTAAAGAAGGTCTGACCAAGGATTTATAAGCCTGTTCTTTAAATGATGTAGAGCTAATTTTCAGGTTTCTTCTGAGAAATCCTAGAGTAGAATTTGCCTTATTACAAATCTGATCTACATGAGTATCCCATTTCAAGTCTGATCTGAGGGTTACTCCTAGGTATTTAACAGAATTTACATGTTTTAGAATTTGGCCATGAAGTGAATAATCAAAATAAATGGGAGATTTTTTCTTAGAGACTGTTAAAGCATAACACTTACTAGGATGAAAAGCCATGTGCCATTTCTGCTCCCAAGAGGCCAGTTTGTCCAGATCAGACTGCAGGGTCCTGGCATCTGTTTCTGACGTAATTGTCAGATACACGATGGTATCATCCGCAAACAGTCTGACCTTGGACTTAAGGCCAAATGGCATGTCGTTAATATAAAATAAAAACAGACTTGGGCCTAGAACAGATCCCTGGGGAACACCGGATAGAACATGAACATATTCAGATTTGACGCCTTCCACAAGTACTGATTGGGTTCTATTATTAAGAAAATTGGAGATCCAAGATGTTGTTTTCTCATCAATACCATAGTGAATTAGTTTGTTGACAAGTAAAGAGTGACTGACCTTGTCGAACGCTTTAGAAAAGTCCATGACCAAAATATCTGTTTGTTTAGAATCATCTAAAGTTTTAGTAATATCATCAAAAAATTCCAAGAGTTGTGTTTCACAGGACCTAGATTTCCGAAAACCATGCTGAAGAGGGTACAAAATATTGTGTCGATCAGAATGAGACATTATGTTTGATACTATGACATGCTCCATCAGCTTACAACAAATACAAGTTAACGATATTGGCCTGTAATTTACCGGATCATATTTTTGGCCCTTTTTAAAGATGGGAACAATATGGGCTGTCTTCCAATCTTGAGGTACAATGCCAGAATCTAGAGAAAAATTGAAAATGATACTCAAGATTGGTGCTATTTCACTGGATAATTCCTTCAAGACCATTGGACTCAAGTCATCTGGGCCTGGTGCTTTGGAACAATTAAGATTTTTCAATAATTTTAGAATGCCATCTGATGAAATAATAGGCGTGTCCATAGTAGGAAATGTCTGATTAGAGTCCATGTAATTTTCGTTGACAAAAACATCAGAGGAAATGGTTTTAGAAGAGGAGAATACAGATTCAAACTGCTTGTTAAGCAGATTGGCCTTAGAATACGAGTCTGAAATGAGCTTTCCCTCCTGCTTCAAGTGGGGGATTCCGGAGTAGTCTGTTTTTTTGTGTTTAATGTAAGCCCAAAATTTTTTCATACATTTGAAAGTTCCAGTGATCGAGGTTTCTTTTGGAGTGACTATGTCTTGGATGTATGTCCAGTACTCTTGACGAATCTTTTTTTGAATTAAGTGTTTTAACTCTTTATATTTCTTTGTTGTGTTTGGGTCACCTGATTTTTTTGATTTTTTGTACAGTCTATTACGTTTACTGATCAGATGTTTAATTTCATGTGATATCCAGGGCTGACTTTCTTTTGGTTTTGATAATTTATGTGGGATATGTGTTTTTACAAGAGAGATCAGAAGCGACTTGAAATCACACCAGATGGTATTAGTGTCAAGAATATGTTTGTTGCTAGAAGATTGGAGTTTATCATGGAAATTACGTAGCTCATTCTTCATAGAATCCCAATTAGCCTTTTTGTAAAGTGGAATTTGCCTTGGAATCTGTTTATGCCTTGCAGTAGAGGCCAGGAATTCGACAAACACAATGTCGTGGTCGGAGATGCCAGGCATCACATCAATACGGGGGACTAAGTTAGGGTGGTTGGTAATGACAAGATCCAAGATGTTATTGTTTCTAGTTGGTTTTTCAACAAGTTGGGTAAGACCTGCATCATCAAGTGAGTTGCCAAAGTTATAGTGGATGTTAGAGTGAAGGGTATTGGGTTTAAGAATTTTATGCTCCCAATCCCAACCTGGGAGATTGAAGTCACCCCCAATGAGTAAACTGGCATTATGAATAGTACTAGCCTTTTTTACAGATATATCGAAGTTTGCCAAATTAGATTCATCAGATGTTTTAGGGTTATAAAAAGAACATAGATACAAGGTTTTACATCCAGTCATTTCAACTTTCGCCCAAACTATTTCAGTATCATCAGATGGGGAAAGGTCATGGATTTCTGATGAAATAAAGTCATTTTTGATTGCTATAAGCACCCCACCACCAATTTTACCAACTCTGTCCTTCCTGTAAATGCTGAATCCATCTGGAAAAATTTCAGAGTTCTTAATATCTGGTTTCAGCCATGTCTCAGTGCCAAGTATGATGTCAGGCTTGGTACTGTCGATGACTTGGTGTACTAGATGTTGCTTAGTACGGATGGACTGAAAGTTGACATTCATTATACGTAATGGCTTGCAGGATGATTTTTTAGAAAAAGCAGCCTTTCTAACTGGAGTAGATGAGTGTCCAGGATTAAATACATTAGAAGAGGTCTTAGGGCTCATATGACTATCAAAACTCTTTATGGAGGCTAGTTCATCAGGTAGGCTGTCAAAAGGGTTAGGAGTGCACACGCTATGGAGATCGAATAACAGCGTAGAATAATTTGGATTATTACAGATGATACAGTGCCAACTAACCATGCTATCATTTAATTCCTCATAAGAATGGCTGTTGATGTTCTGACAGTCAATGTGAAACCATTGATCGCACGATTCACAAACAATACCCTTGTGTTCCCATGTTACGGTCTTATCGCAGGTACCACAAAGATATTTAGTACTGTCATTACTGGGCCCTGGATTATTTTCTACATCATTGGCTCTTAAGATGACTAAGACCAACATATATATCAACACCTTTTTAGGTTTACAATCTTGGTTGTAGATAAAGAACTTAAACAGGCATCAGGCCTAGTAGCCCGAGATACTCTGGCCCTACACCATTTTGACAGTTATATGTCTGGTACACCAGACATATAACTGTCAAAATGGTGTAGGGCCAGAGTATCTCGGGCTACAGGCCTAGCTGTAGCTCAATGATAATTATCGTATATATATAACGTATCGATAGTTCTAAACGACGAGACGATTTTTACATATTGCGTCGTCATGATCAATATCCGATAGAGCCATAGGAGGCCGGATATAAATATTAGTACCACCACAGTCATTTGCATCTGGTATGTTATAATAGTAGGTAAAGTAAGCTTAAGGCTCATATATATTTATATATATACATTACAGTACTGTGTACATACCAGACGCAAATGCCTGTGGTTACTGGTTATAATGACTTTACTAAGCCTTCCTTCACCTCACTGTATTTTCATTATACCGTAGTGTTATTGGAATAGGAAAAGTGATAAAGATGGTGGCGTCGCTGGGGCTTGAACCTGCGACACTTAATTGGCTCTCCAGTCTGATGCTCTAGATCTACTGATTGAGTTGAAGGGAAATTCCCTACAGCTCATGCTTATAAGGCAACCTAATCAATGCATATCTTTTACACTAGCTATTTCCCCTTTATCTTAATCTCCAACCCAGTTTCATTGACTCCCTGTCACACCTTCTCCTCCTTGAAACAAGAAGGGACAGCGACACCAGTTTGTAATAGGATGAGGAAAAGTGATAAAAATAGTGCTGTTGCTGGGACTTGAACCCACGACCAGCCTGGTGCTGTACTGTACCGACTGAGCTAATGGGAAATTCCCTAAAGCTCATGCTTGTATTTTAGCAACCTAATCAATGCACATCTTTTACAGAAGTATAGGGTAGGGAGGCTTAATATGGATTTTTACAAACCAGATTCAAATGCCTGTGGTCACTCATACTTTAATTAGTCCAAAGGGTTCCGACTCTCTGACCTCGCTAAATGTTTTGACGACAGGCGGGTCGAGAGTCAGAATTCCCCCTTAGTTAAAAAGTAGAAATTTTACAGACCCGTGCACGGGTCAATGTTTAAGCTGTGTTTTATAATATAAAACATTTTTTATCACATGTAAATTAGGTATCAATGGAAAGAACAGATTTTTTCTACTAACCTACACATTTAATCAAGTCACAGGAGGTCGTAAACTAACTGTTGCCACCCATTTCTAAAAAATAACAAGTTTCGCAAAATATTAAGCGGGTTAGAGAGTCAGAACCCTTCGGCTAACTTTTAATATTATATAGTATATACACATCATGTTAGTGTGTCCAGTATGTACCTGTGAGTATAACAGGACAAAGTATATCACAGGCCAAATCTAGTCCAAAGGTAGTCCGATCAAGTTTCCTCTGACCACGACACCATATTGCCATATCTGTCAAGTCTCAGCCAATTGTGCTGTCTGGTTGTCAAAAATCGACCTAGTCCAGTTCCACTAACAAACACTGTAGCATAAGACCCTGAACAACAATTTATATTTATTATTATTGAAATCAGATGAATTTAGAGTTTAAGAATACCAATGCCTAATTTAATTACATCAATAACACAACAAGAAGCAATGGAATTAAAGTTTTTCAGCTTATACAAAAACAAATACAAACTATAAAAAGACAACAGCTATACATTACTAAACAACCTGATGTCACTCGGGTTCTCCACATGTAACAGCCTCATATGTCAATACAAATATATAAATAATTATATTTCCTGGTATAAGTGACTAAGAGACAAGGCTAGTACCTGATGTTCTTTAAAGCTCTATCAATTACTTCCCTGTTAGACTTAGAAAATATGTCTTGTCTTCCATGCATTGTCCATAGCTCCAGAACTGATGTATTTGTGATAATTCTGTGCTTGAAAAATGAAAACAATATTGACGATTCTGTTGAACATGATAATAAAAAAAATTAATAGTTACCTGGTATATATTTTTAAGGTTATTCTGAAGTTGCCTTAAAGTAAAACTTATAGCCGTTCAAACAGAAGCTTTGGTAAAGTCATATTCACAGTCTTGCAGTTATTTATATTTCACAGACAAAATGTACAAAAAATGTTTACCAAATTATTGTGTTATTAACCTGGTTATGAAATTTGATATTTTGACAGGTCATCAAGGGGATGTTAGAAATATGATGAACCATTTGTAAGAATATTGGCTGTATGACTTGCTGCAATGCTCGACAAAGTATTCGTGTTTCACCAGCACCTGACACCAATCCAGATATTTTTGAAATTCGAAAAGGGCGTTACCTGAGGATTCAGCATTTCAATAAACGAAAGAGAGATGGGAAATTTGAAAAGGAAATGCAGATGTTCATGGGATACAAACGAACGGGGATGCTCCCAAATCTTGCCACACATTTAAGTATACGAAGAACCACCAGTGACAAAGCGTCCACCCATTCCACGCCTGATAAAGGTACTGGTAGTGATCAGGTGTCTCATCGTCATGTGACTAAAGATGAACCAATTGATGCAATAAACAGTCTTCCTAATGGCCACACAACCAGCGAGCGGCCTTTGACAGAGAAAAGCATAACTAGTACTTATACCATGCAGACACCCAGTAGAGGTATCTCTCGGACATCCTATGCAGAAACCCAGAGTGTCATGTCCTCATCAAATGTAACTATATCTATGGACCAGCAAGGCAAACGAATAGATCTAGGGCACATTAATAAGACAAATGGGCCTACTATAGACGAAGGCAGAGAGCCAGACACTTCCCATGATAAACAAGATCAGACTCATAAATTACCATTACACTCTCAAGCTGCAAGTAAATTTGGCAGAAAAGAGATGACACAGACTGATGAAGTAGATGGTGGTATGGTTCTGTTCTTCATTCACGGTGTTGGTGGGTCGTCTGATGTGTGGAAGTCACAGATCGATTACTTTGCAGCCCTTGGATACGAGATTGTGTGCCCTGACATGATTGGTCATGGAATGAGTTGCGCTCCAGATAGAAAGCAAGCGTACCATTTTGATGAGATTCTTGCGGACATTGATGAGATCTTTGACAAATACTGCAAAAGAAAGAATGTCATTGTTGGGCATTCCTATGGGTAAGGTTTTATATTAAATATCCAGTTTTATATTAGCATTTCTTTTGTCATGTTTTATTCCAGTTCATTATACACTCTATCGTCACAGCTGAGCTGAAATTATGTCACCTAAAATAGTAGAACTCAATTAGGTTCATGATTATGAAGTGCAATTATAGTAAAGAAAAAGTTACACAGAGTAAAAGGATAAAACTACTGGGATAATAAATCAATGCAGATCACTGATATGAGAAAAAATTATCTGGAAGTTAAAATAGTTCATTTTGAATAAAAAAAAAATGTTTATACATGTATTTCACTATTTATACTTGCATAAAGATTTTGACTTATCTGGTTTACAAATTGTCTACCAGGTCATTCTTTTCCTAGTTTTGGTTTGCTGGGACAGTTGTTGATTAATTATAATTATAAAGTATAATATTTGTTGTATTCATTCTTTCAGAAATTTATTTCTTGAAAAGATCCTAGATATAAAATGCATACTTTGTGTTATATTACACACAATGGCAGGTCTATGATTTAAACACACTATTCTCTCACATTTGACCTATCATTGAAGATATATGAGTAACAAACGTACACACTTTTTTGTGATTATTCCTGACTGAAGCTGTTGTTTACAGGTGTGCGTTTGCCACTGTGCTGGCCCGTCAGCGTTCTAGTCGTGTGCACAGACTAGTGTTAGTGAGTGGTGGGGGCCCTAACCCTCTGGCCCCACAGCCTGGTGTCTTCTCGCTACCTTTGTGTATGCTGTCCTGTATCAAGCCATGTCTTTCCTGTTGCTTTCAAAGGTAAAAGAATTTCTAGTTCATTTGAGTGGCAGGTCAGATTATTCTTAATAACTAAGTAGGAGACGAAAGGTAAAATCTCCACTAAAGAAAGCCAATTAGATAAAACAAACAATGTAAATTTATTCTGATAAATTTCTGTCCAATTGAACACCACAAACTTGTCATTTTTATGGCAAGTATGGTAAGATAAAGGTCCATGGTCTTTAATGAAGTAAAATCTGGCCTCAAAATCTGAATGACTGCTAAAACATGTATAAGCTACAAAAATGTATATTGTTAATTCTGTATAATTAAAATACATAAGGAATATAACCAAACCACAGAATAAAGAGTTTTAGTTATATATATATCTAAACATATGTATATCATACTGTATATATAATGATAAAACATGAATATAAAAAATATCGTCTCTGCCACATAAGCAACACTCCTGATCCATACTTAAAATCCAGACCACTAATGCATACTCTCAATCTGTCTTGTTTAACTGCACTACAAGTCCATATTGTTAATCCTTACTCCAACCCATATTGTTAAACTGTAAGCATGCCTATATCAGCGATCAATTTACAATTTATTTTCATGGGTCCTTTTTGTACATATTGTCGAAAACGATGGGTCCAATAATGTTAAATTGAAGTATTTCCAGAATTTCTATGCGTCCTTTCATAATTTTATGAGTACTGGACTCAGGACTCGCACGTAGTTTGTTCACTGCTTATATATTACTGGAGTGACTTTTGATTTGAACAGAATTCAATATTAATTTGTTAACTCAGTTACTTTTGAATTATATTTGATCTCCATTCTATTACAGGGTCAGCAAGATTCTAATGCACACTTTTAATACTACATGTATTGACATATTTGCATAATCAAAACAAAGGAGCTATAATCTGATTAATAGATAGATGCAATAGTTATATGCCCTGCAACGAAGTTAGGAAGGGTCTGGAATCAGCCTGTCTGTCTGTCCATAGAAAATTTTGTCCGGACAACTCCTCTTAAACGGCTTGGCCAATTTCACTGAAACTTCACACAGATACAATCTGATTGAAATACAGCTCTTCGATACGCTTATGCTTTCATAGCGTAAGCATCTCAAAGACCTGTATTTTTATCAGATTGACACAGATATAAAGGAGTCCATGTGTAGATGTGCATGCAACATTTCTTTTCTCAAAATTATGGTTGCTATGGTAACTGGCCACTATAAACAGGTTTTCTGCAGAAAAAGTTTGCCTGGACAACTCCTTGGCCAATTTCAATGAAACTTCACACAGATATAAAGAACCATGTGTAGATGTGTATTCAACTTGTCTTTTCTTATTATTGTGGTTGCTATGGTAACCAGTCACTATAAACAGGTTTTCCGATTAAACATTTCTCCAGACATTAAGCTCCTATTCTAAACTGTTGATACAATTTCAATGGAACTTCACACAAATATAAAGGAAGGTATGCAGACTTTGACATTTACATATGCATGCAAAATTAACTGCATTTGTAAAAATTCTAAACAAAGTGTCAGTACTACAAAACTGTATTTTGCAAACAATATGGTAGGTTGGGGGGGGGGGGGGTGTATTAGTCAGCTATTGGCTTACAGTTTTAGTTAGTCCTGTTATAGTTAGAATATATGTTTATGATACACTACTACAGATGATACAGCTGCTGTTCTACAGGTAGATGGTACACCATGAACATTGCCACATCCCTCTGGAACACTCTCATTCTGTATGAATTTTGTTGTAGGAGAGCTTTTAAGGGAGGTTCTAATTTACCAGTATCAAAGGAAACCACTTTTGACATTCCAACATATGTGCTAAGTTACATCATGAATGGTCAGGTTTGGCCAGACGGTGATGACATGTACCACAGCTGGATAGCGGTCAGTACTCTCCTGGTGTACGGTCGTCATGACATATTTGTCAGTCTGCAGGAGGAAGAGGAAATGAACAAGGTATGATTTTATACTGTTTGTAATAATCATTGTATGTGTTTGTCGGTTCACACTAAAGTTTCTTACATGAATGATGTCATATATACCAGTTATTGCCTCCTATTATTCCAAGAGTCAAGTTCAAGGTCACTATCTAAAATTAGAACAGAGGAGATGAAACTCTCAAAACTTAAATTTCATGGCAAGATATTCACTATTTGTTACTTCTGGTTGGCTGAAACAAATGCTCATTAATAGTCATTATGCAGTGATGACTTAATCAATTGGTACAATTTTGTTTGTACTCGATGATAAAATGTTTCTATAATGTAATGCTTTTTTAACTAACCACGTTCTAAAATCGAAGATGTTATGTACTGTGAGGCAAACATCTAGTTGTTGCTGCCCTGTACTCTCTAATACTTTACTTTAAGAAGTTATTTCCCTGTATTTTGTTTTATAATATGTGATGCATTTTTTTTCATAATCCATGCATACACATTTTTTTCAATAATAGTGCCAACACCTGTGTCCTATTTTTATAAAAACGTTCAAACTGATGTCAGTCACACTGATGATATTGCAATTGATAATAACCTCCAGAACAAAACTTCTGTCCTTGTTAACAATGACATCAATGTTTAGATATCAATCTTATATCCAGTCACAGCCTTCATGAGAAGTACTTCCCTTTACTCTGTAGGTAATCTACGGTTCCCAGCTGGAGGTAGTTGACCGTGCGGGACACATGGTGATGATAGAGACCCCTGACGTGTTCAATCAGATAGTCCATAGGTTTGTGGATGAAACCTGGGCTCCACCAACTTCTAGTCAGCAGGCTCCCAGCACAGAAACTGACGAGAGGTCAAGTCCGATAGCGGAAAGAAGTCATACTCCTCATACAGAACGGTTACCAAGCAGAGCAAGCCACTTGTCCATCCGGTCTGCTAAGTCTACCAAGTCCACCAAATCCATGCCTAGAGTAATGTTGTCTGCGAAGACCTAGTCGGGAACATAAATCACAACAAGTTTGTTGATTCAAGTTTTGTTAACATTTCAGTGCAGACTAACTTTGATATACCGGTACATATTACTACAAATCTGGATATTGAGTTTCCAAAGCTGTGGCTTTCGAATAAGTTCACGTCATTTTATTGTGAAAAAGGACTTGATGCCAGTATTTTTTTTATTACGTTTGACTGTTTGTTGAATTTGTATTACTGTAGATAGCCTTTGCTGCTAGTACATTGACATTTATTGTGATGTTTAGACTGTGATAATAACCCACCCGACAGTTTTCTGTCTATTACACTTTAGAGAAATTATATTTTATATTTTATAGTAATTGTGATCAGTGCTAAATGTTTATTAATTATGGTCCAGCGTTAAGATATCGTAACACAATGTAGATGCATGACTTACAGGTCTCCTAGTCCAATGAAATTGTTTTAGTTCTGATATTATGATAAAATGTTTTAAAAAGTTTTATAATCAATGTTTATTTAAGGGTTGTGTTGTAATTTGAAGGTTTTTTTGGTACGAAATCAATTTTTCAGCTCAATGATTTTTTTTATCTTAAAGCTGACAATGCAACTTAAAAAGCTTACAATTTATATTTTAAAAAAAATGATTTTTTTTTTCTGGTTTTGAGATCGTCCCTATCTGTTCCGACCATCGTTTCTAAGGAAGTGCCGACATTTTAGTTTTGCCATTGCTTGGTAACGAGTATGGGTCCCGATGGGTATATAAAGGTCATAGCCTGTAAAACCGGTTTTCAAAGTACTCCTGACCGTCACAACATTCAGTGCTCCGCGCACTTGGCAACCGCTGTCAAAAATGAAACGCACTCACCTGTATACTTTGAACCACAATACTGCCATGCTGGTTGTTACTAATAACACATTCTTGAAATTGCGTATCCGAAATAAAAGGTATATCACTGAAAATACTTCCATAGATCCAATATATATCGCCGAACTTTCACGTGCATATAATCGCATCCACGTACAAACTCTTAGTCTTGGTCATGTAGACGCTTGACAAGCAAACACGTGTAAAACACGGCACACTCGGGTGTGTAGTCAACAATGTGAAATTATATATATTTTGAACCATTCTCATGGACTTATTTGGAATTATTATGGTTTGTACGCTGGATGTTAGTTCTAGTTGGATATCAGAAAGGTAGGCATAAGCGTTAATTAGCCATTTGTTTGTTCATTTGCAACATATATATATATTACATAAAGTTGTGTCGTGTTATATTGTTGTAAGTTTCATAGGGATATGGATGTTTTTATTACAATTTCATTTCACATTCATTATATATCTTTCCAATATCCATATCCATATTCGTAAAAAAAAAAAAGAAAACGAGCCGTAACGTAATGTGTACAGACTATCTGTACCTGTAAAAGACGTGCTACAGCGAGAGGGCAGTGTCGGAATGAAACCGGTTTTGTAACTATTGGTGCTTTTATACCCAATGGTGTCTACCCAGTATACACGTTACCAAGCAAGGGTAAATAAAAAATGTCTGCCACTTCCTTGGTTACGAAAACCGGAAGACACATGGTCAATGTAGGGAACATCTCGGAAGTATTCTGAGTAATCACAATCTGAATATTTTTTTTCAAATCTCAATTAAAAGCTTTTAACTTGCACTGTCAGCTTTAAGTAAAATTGTTGATTTATTAAAAAGATTTTATTAGAAGAACATTTTCACCAAAGATAAAAAAAGGTTATGAAAAACAATTAAAGGCCCAATAAATGTAACTTCTGGAATTATTTTGTGATTCTGAAAAACTCTGAAATAAAAATCCTGTTGATATAACCATGCAAAAATAAGTCTAACACGAAGTAAACCTGTAAACCACTTCAACAACAAGCCGAAGTTAGAAGACAGTTCAAAATGAATGCATGTTTACAAATACTGAGTTTCAACTACTACTGTACCATTAACCGCGAAAGAATTCATCTGGGATATTGCTGATACATATGTTGTATCAGCTAATCTTAACTAAACCTATAAATATGATAAGTTATTAGGCTTGACTTTCGCTTTAAGTTTTGTCGAAAGTTACCTATATTGGGCCTTTAGCAGATTGCTGCTACTTTGGATGTAATATTATATATTATGTTTTTCTTTTTTAAGAAATCAGTGTTTTCTCAACCTCAAAGGCATTAGAGTCATTATAAACTGTATACAAAGTTTGAAATTTACATAGACTTCAGCATTAAAAAAAAAAGTGTGGACTTACCAGGTACTTCATCATAAGTCTAAAACAAATTTGACAACAAATTCAGAAAAGGAGACAGAATGATTAAGGTCATGATCTGTGTTTAAATACCAGACAACTTCATAAATAATCTAATTCAGACCACATGTTTTTGACAGTTCTTAATTAAATCTATTTTTTATGGTACATGTTCCTTGTATGTATTTTGTTTTTTTTATATTGAACTTTTTTTATTGAACATATTTTTTTACTTCCTTTTTATACATTTAAGTGTTTGATTTGCACCAATGTTGAAACAACAGAATCTCTGAGTGGTGTACAAATTCAGCCGTGTACAGTCAGTACAAACTATTGTGTTGAGGTACATTTTACGATATTGTAATAATTAAATTTACTGATAGGGAACTAACTTTCAGCAAATCTATCTTAATGTAAGTTATTTTTGAGAAATAAGTAAATGTCCAGTTAACAAACTGTAATACCTGATGTGACAATCCAACCTAAAGATCACACATATAATATACTTACATATACATTAGTATACCATATATGTTCTTGATGTAAGGAAACTACTGTGCTTTGTTTCACAGAGATTGTTAAAGTATCTCAGTAGAAAAGACTTTATTGAAATATGATTAATCAGGGAAAGATGAAATATATTGTTTTGCTAAAACAAGGGCAATGAAAATTCAATAATTACAACGATCAGGTTGTTGTATCGGTTTCGTCAGCTTCAGTTGGCTTGTATGCATGTCTATAGAGTAGCTCAAAGGGAAATCTGGACAGAGAACCTATGTTGACCCAAAGTTTCATTTCCCCGTTATGTGATCATTACAATATGACATGCTGTTATTTAGACTATAAATATATATTATTTATATAAGACATTAAAGTAATTGCCTGATCGTAGCCAATACACGACTTAAAAATGTTAGCGATAACCCACTGCAGTTGCCATGTTGAGTTCTTCATGTTTACTTACACTAAAACTCCACTTACTCGTACTCTTGGGGACCTGATCAATAGTTCGAGGAATACATGGTATTTGAGTAATTCAAGGTTGATTGAATATGTATGAACTAAGTTAGGACCAAACAAACCGTTAAGGGGTATTTGAGTTGACCGGATTTGAGTAAGTGGTGTTTTACTGTATATATATATATACATGTATTATTGTTTATGAGTCATAAGACTCATCACTGATGGTAGTTTTGGCAGAAATAGTTCCCCTTACCCATATATAACCATATTTGCCTTTTGATATTGTTACTGAAAATCAAAGCGAAATATACCACCTATGCATAGGTTAGATTAGTTTCAGTTGCTGAGTACGTATGTATGCAAAAACAAATTGCATGTGATGAAATTTAAATATGAGGTTTTCCTTCGTATATTTGTATGTGTATTTTTGGAATCAAATAGACTGTATCAATGTATATATATATTTACTACATAATGTTAACAACATAGTTGTTGAGGACCATGATGTCTCCTGTAGATTTATTACAAATACATTATGCATTTGGTTAAAGATTTAAGACAAGGTTTTGATTTTGGAATATTCAATTGTATAGGTCAGTCTTGAGGACAGGGGATATGGGCTCTTTTTATTTAAGTACAAGTTCAGTGAATACGACATGCAATGTTGTTATTTAGACAATAATGATAGTGCTGTGAAAAAACAAAGTTGGACTGACTTTTCAGTCAGGTCATCAGTAATTAGTGTTAAGTAGATTGTTTACAGAGAATTTGACAACACATGTGTAATACTTTAACACAGATCATTTCAGACCAAAATCTTTGTTTTCAATTTCACAACGAAAGACCGTTTGATATTTTTCATGATAAAATTGTAAAAAATATTTAAGATACTTTCAATATTTTGTCTGGAATAATTTGTAGAATGCTGGTGAGTTGACCACAACATTGATTGCTTATGTGTTAACTGTTTAGAAGTTTATTGTTAACATATAAGATGGAGGTACCTTGATGTAAACCCTAGCAAAAAATAATCTGACAATCCAGGCAAATACTTCTCAATAATAATAATAAAAATAAAGTACTCAATCTGGCGATAATAGTGTATAGATTACATGGTATTATTGAATATATTATTTCATCAATTACAGTCTGTATAGGGTGTATATTATCTCGATTTTCCTGTGGCCTCAACACCATATGGACATTTTATCTGGTGAGTCAAGTAATATCTGTCGCCATACAGATTTAAAATGAAACTTTATTTACTATATTACCAGTAGTACTACAAACAGTAATGTCTTGGTCAGATAATTTTCCTATTGATATTTAATCAGGAATAATTCTGACTCTTAGAACCTATGGGAGAATTTGAGGGATTTTATGGGATCCGCAAAATATCTATGAGATTTTTCTATATCAAGTAATACAGTTTTGAATTTTCAATGAGATTTTCAGGAAAAATATGGGTAAAAATCCCCAAATCTTCTTCCAGACAAGATGTGAACCCCGGTAGTACTACAAACCGTAAAGTCTAGGTCAGATCATTTCCCTATTGATATTTAATTTTCTTTCAGACTTGATGTGAACCCCTCTATACCAATTCTTTGAACATCCTCTTCAGAAATTTGCTTGCCAAGGAAGTGTGATGTTTAATTTGTCATGTAATAATTAAATTTGTCTGCATTTTCCTGAATTATCTTACTTTAATTATTACATTAAATTCACCAAAATAGCATGCACAGTGTATGCATTTTGAATGTCCTTTTATATACAATTGTATATTTTATCCTAAATATTAAGTCATCATCAATTTAAGTATACATTTGTATTAATTATGGGCCAAGTTCAAAAGTAAATATTTTCAAATAATTGAAACTACATATAAATATATACATGATACAGAGCTTTATTTCAAGTTTTATTTAAACTTTAGGCCATTTGACCCATCAATATTCATGTATATAGTAAATGGTTTCAAGTGCTTGCCAGGTACAGGTATTTCTTTGATTTGAGATGAAAACCCTTGTCTATATAGTAAATTGAAGATTCTCATATAATTTTCTACCTTAATGAAGAAGGAACATCATTTTCCTTCAAACAATAAAACATGAAATCTGATAACTGTAGTGCTCTTTCTGAAAATGCTAATAATCAAACCATATGATTCCCTTTACTTTGTCAAACTGTAGACAACCAGGTCACTTTACAATAAACTTGTATTACACAGTTTGTTTATCAGGTCATGTATTAACCCTCCAACATTGTGTTAAAATGTTTATTGTTAAAAATTACAATGGATGGTTGCATGTATAATATTTAAATAAACTTGATGATTTTAAATTTGCTTTTATTTTCTTTTTAGGAGAGTAACATTATACAGTAGTAATGTGATATGTAAAATGTATTTGAAAGCACCATGCTATTCAAAGTCTCAGGTAGCTGTATTTTGCAGCAGAACTTTCCAACATTCTGGCATTGGTATATATAGCATTTGCATTGTTCTATTGTTCCAGTTATACCATGGTTATCAAGTTTCCTGTCTGGTAAAGCCAGTGTATTGGTCCAAAATATCAAAGTCACAGTAATATCCATTGTCCACTGTCAGAAATGTGATTGACATATTTTGTTTCCTCAACGTCACAAAAGAACTGTAGGACATACTTCTTGCATTGAGTCAACTATATCCTTGTGTGTCTGAGACTTCTTCACTCTCTATTCACTCTGCTGGAGGTAATCTAAGGATCTTGTCCAAAAGAAGTCAATATTTGTGTCCTTCAGATGTATGATGAAGTTTTGTCGAATATTCCACCAAGTTACCAAATGAAAGTTCTGTCAAGGAAATGTTAATGATTTTTGTTTGTGTTTGCTTTCTCCTCCAAACTTGGTGGACAGTGTTTAAACAATGGCAGCAGTAATGCCGTCAGTGTTATAAACAGCAGGTACACATATCTGTAACCTACCAAGTCTGTGATTGGTCCTGTCACTATAGAGAAGGTTAACTTTCCCAGGACCTCTAGTGTGGCCAGCACTGTGTAGTGTGTCGCCTGTATCCTAGAGGGTGCCAGCTGTGAACACTGCATCATCATGGTGAAGGTTGCCGTGGTTACTGTACCGCTAATCAGCAGCATTGTTAACATTCCCAGGATAGATAATACTGAAAATTAAATTCATTGTAAAATTACAATAATCACAGATTTACAGGTAATATCTGAAGAGTTTGTAGGTGTAGACTTTAATGATATACCCTTGGTAATGTATCATAATAGTAAATGTATTTCAGTCTGTAAAATGTTTGCTTTGTGCAAACTTTTGCCTTTCTGCCTATCACAATAACGGAAAGTTTATCCTTACAATAAATATTTGGTGTATATTCATGTATGTAGCTGCAACTATAATACCAGTGGAGGGCAAAAATCTGGCTGATTAAAGTTTCTCTATATTAAGCATCTTGTAATAATAGCCAACAATTCTGATTTTGAAACTCAAAAAAAGAAAAAAATTTAAACAGTACATTATAACATACTGTCTGATTTTGAAGTTTCAAACAGAATGTGCCGTCTGCTGTCTATAGTGCTTAAACTTTTTCTTAAAACAACTTCTTCTCAATAACTGAAAGGCCTAGGGTCCTGATCCTTAGCCTGTAGCATGTGGGAAGAAGGGCTTCCACGTTTGTTCAAATGAATGACCTTGACCCACTTTGGAGGTCACAGGGGTCAAATATGTTAAAATCTTTGAGAAACTTCTTCTCAATAACCCAAAGGCCAAGGGGACTGATATTTGGCCTGTAGCATACTGGGATAAAAGGGTATCAATTTTATTCAAACGAATTATCTTGACCTACTTTCAAAGTCACCAGGGTCAAATATGCTTAAAATCTTGTTCAAATGAATTGCCTTGACCTACTTTCAAGGTTAAAGGGGTTAAATGTGTTTAAAATCTTCAAGAAACTTCTTGTTAACCAAAATGACTTGGGTACTGATATTTCATCTGTAGCATGCTGAAATAATAGGCTGCCAAATTTGTTCAAATAAATGACCTTGACCTACTTTTGAGGTCACAGGGGTCAAATGTTTTTAAAATCTACTACAAAGTGCTTTTCAATAACCAAAAGGCCTACGGTACTGATATGTGTCCGTTAGCATCTTTGGGTAAAGCTTACCAAGTTTGTTCAAATGATTGACCTTGGCCTACTTTCAAGGTCAGAGGGATCAAAGGTATGAAAATCTAAAAAATTTCTTCCCACTAACCAAAAAGCCTAGGGTACTGATATTTGGCTTGTGGCATGCTGGGATGAAGTGCTACTAAGTTTGTTCAAATGAATAACCTTGACCCACTTTCAAGGTTACAGGGGTCAAATTCTTAATTTTTTTCAAACACTTCTTCTCCTCTAGGGTTCTACTATTTAGCTGGTACCATGCTAAGATCAAGGGATACCAAGTTTATTCACTGACCTTCTTACAAGGTCACAGGGGTTAAATATAGTAATATCTTTAAACAACTTTGTAATTATCTACAAAAATGTATATGGATTGTCAGATGACTGCTAAAGCCCATGGGCCTCTTGTTTTATTACCAGTATATTGCAACCAAACATGATTTCTGTTAATTGATCATATATAAGGAGTTGGAAAACCATTGTATTTGATCCAATAAATGTCCAGACTACTGAAAGTGCCTCTATCCTTTCTCTGGTTTGAATGTTTGAGCTTTCAATTTCTTACTTGTACTATAACTGATCAGATGATTGGTGAACATATGTTTACAATGAGTGTTTCTGAATTTTAGAAAACACTTGGTAAGCACAGAGCACAGGCTAGGTAAAATATATTTAATATGATGATTATTCAGAGGAAAACTTACCATAACAAAGGGTAGCATATTCTTCTGACCACAACCAAACAACCAGGATCTGAGAGAAGGCAGGAAATAGTCGCATCATACACGACACCTTGAGGAGGTCCACTGTGCTCCAGCTATAGGGAGGAAATACACACATGTATAATATATACTCGAGCAAATAACAAAGTGAGCAGGTGCTTACATGGATATAACCTCCAACCCCTCCATCCCAACCCCCAAACCCCCCCAACCCCTCACTTCCCAAACGTGGTCAAGTGTGACCTTTGACTCTTTCACTTTGACCAATGATCACTGAAATCTAAGCTTTAATCTTTATCTTATGATGCTATAGTGTAAATACAAAATTTTGTCCGAGGGATCTTGAGATATATCTTATTATATATTGTCAAGATATTAATGCTCCTGATATTAATGCTGAGGTGATCAATGAATAATGATTTATAAACTCTTAACTAATCACAGGGGCATGAGTTGTACCATATTACTTGGGCAAACTGTGAAGCTGTACAAGAGGTAACTAGTTTGGACCGGGCCTGGCTACTGGGTCATCAATAGATGGACAGTGACTTACCTGAGATGAGATATAAGCCAGCCTCCCAGAAATGAGCCTACGATAGATACAACCTGACCCACCATTCCTGTCCAGAAACCAACTTTGGACATGGGGAGGTCTTTGTCAACCAAGAAGAGTGGGACCATACTAATGGAACCTTGCTCACCTGTAACACAGAACTATCATTTAAACAATGTATGTTACACAGAACTATCAATTAAACAATGTATGTTACACAGAACTATCATTAAAACAATGTATGTTACACAGAACTATCATTTAAACAACACCTGTAACACAGAACTATCATTTAAACAACACCTGTAACACAGAACTATCAATTAAACAATGTATGTTACACAGTACTATCAATTAAACAATGTATGTTACACAGAACTATCAATTAAACAATGTATGTTACACAGAACTATCATTAAAACAATGTATGTTACACAGAACTATCATTTAAACAACACCTGTAACACAGAACTATCAATTAAACAATGTATGTTACACAGAACTATCAATTAAACAATGTATGTTACACAGAACTATCAATTAAACAATGTATGTTACACAGAACTATCATTTAAACAATGTATGTTACACAGAACTATCATTTAAACAACACCTGTAACACAGAACTATCAGTTAAACAACACTTATAACACAGAACTATCAATTAAACAACACCTGTAACACAGAACTATCAATTAAACAACACCTGTAACACAGAACTCAATTAAACAACACCTGTAATACAACTATCAATTAAACAACACCAGTAACACAGAACTATCACTTAAACAACACCTGTAACATAGAACTATCAATTAAACAACACATGTAACACAGAACTATCAATTAAACAACACCTGTAACACAGAACTATCAATAAAACAACACCTGTAACACAGAACTATCAATTAAACAACACCTGTAACACAGAACTATCAGTTAAACAACATTTCTAACACAGAACTATCAGTTAAACAACACTTCTAACACAGAACTATCAATTAAACAACACCTGTAACACAGAATTATCAATTAAACAACACCTGTAACACAGAACTATCAATTAAACAACACATGTAACACAGAACTATCAATTAAACAACACCTGTAACACAGAACTATCAATTAAACAACACCTGTAACACAGTCCTATCAATTAAACAACACCTGTAACACAGAACTATCAGTTAAACAACATTTTTAACACAGAACTATCAGTTAAACAACACTTCTAACACAGGACTATTAATTAAACAACACCTGTAACAAAGAACTATCAATTAAACAACACCTGTAACACAGAACTATCAGTTAAACAACATTTCTAACACAGAACTATCAGTTAAACAACACTTCTAACACAGAACTATCAATTAAACAACACCTGTAACACAGAATTATCAATTAAACAACACCTGTAACACAGAACTATCAATTAAACAACACATGTAACACAGAACTATCCATTAAACAACATCTGTTACACAGAACTATCAGTTAAACAACATCTGTTACACAGAACTATCAGTTAAACAACACTTGTAACACAGAATATCCATTAAACAACACCTGTAAACACAGACCTATCAGTTAAACAACACCTGTCACACAGAACTATCCATTAAACAACACTTGTAACACAGAACTATCAGTTAAACAACATCTGTTACACAGGACTATCCATGAAACAATTCATGTAGCATAGAACTATCAGTTAAACAACACCTGTAACACAGAACTATAAATTAAACAACACCTGTAACACAGTCCTATCAGTTAAACAACACCTGTAACACAGAACTATAAATTAAACAACACCTGTAACACAGACCTATAAATTAAACAACACCTGTAACACAGTCCTATCAGTTAAACAACACCTGTAACAAAGAACTATCAATTAAACAACACCTGTAACACAGAACTATAAATCAACCAACACCTGTAACACAGAACTATCAATTAAACAACACCAGTAACACAGTCATATCAGTTAAACAACACCTGTAACACAGTCCTATCAGTTAAACAACACCTGTAACAAAGAACTATAAATTAAACAACACCTGTAACACAGTCATATCAGTTAAACAACACCTGTAACACAGTCCTATTAATTAAACAACACCAGTAACACAGTCATATCAGTTAAACAACACCTGTAACACAGTCCTATCAGTTAAACAACACTTGTAACACAGAACTATCCATTAAACAACATCTGTAAACACAGACCTATCAGTTAAACAACACCTGTAACAAAGAACTATAAATTAAACAACACCTGTAACACAGTCATATCAGTTAAACAACACCTGTAACACAGTCCTATTAATTAAACAACACCAGTAACACAGTCATATCAGTTAAACAACACCTGTAACACAGTCCTATCAGTTAAACAACACTTGTAACACAGAACTATCCATTAAACAACATCTGTAAACACAGACCTATCAATTTAACAACACATGTAACACAGAACTATCCATAAACAATACCTATAAAAAAAATATATAAATTTAGATTCAAATTGAGTATTTTTTAATCAATTGAACTATTAAATATATTGCATGTTACCTACCGAGTTTATACAGAAGCACAAATACAATAATCCATTTAGTCCCAGGAGACCTGTAAACTTCTGCTAAATGTCTTAAAAACCAGCCAGACTGCTCATCTTTCTCATCAGCGTTATTCTGTTTAGAGTTTGGTCCCTTCTTTTCTGTTTCCTCCAAGTGTATTATGCCTGTATGTGGTATGCTGACTGTCACGAGTAATGTTGACAGTGAGTAAACACCAACTAAAATCAAAAAGAGCATTGCCCAGGGCAGGTGGTCGCTAAGCCAGGTAAGGACACCCCCACTGACCAAAGTGCCAGCCTTGTAACCAACCACCTGGGCGATGTTCCCATATGCCAATTCGGAAGATGACAGGATTTGTATTGCTATGCCATCCACAGCAATGTCCTGTGTCGAGGTTAACAGATTGAAGAGGAAAAGTACAAAAGCCAATGAGATGATGAGTTCAGGTGAAGAAAATGCCCCAAAGAGACATGTCACTGCCAGTCCAGACATACTCCACATCAGCCAGTCCCTTTTGGTACCATAGTGGTCGACATATGGGGCCCATAATGCTTTACACATCCAGGGTATAAGAAGTAGCTTGAACAGGCTGATGTTAGTTAAACTCATGCCATGTGATCTGAAGTAGACTGGCAGAAACTTAGCCTGAAGTCCATAGGGCAGGCCTTGTAGGAAGTACAATATGGCAAGTAACACAATGTTCCTCATTCTCGTTAAAATTTCTCTTTATTTATCTGGAAAACAAGATTTGATATTGTCCATCAACTTCTTATATCTTTTATTTCTGGTAGAAATGAAATTCCAGTAGATACATCTTTCTTTAGTGTAGATCTAGTTTCTGAAAAAAGGAAGAGATGGAATTAAAATACAAATTATTATTTGATATAAATTATCAACAATAGTGCAATACTGATAATATTATTACAAGATCTTTAAGAAACATTTAAAACAATGACTCAACATGGTTAATCATTGGGTTTCACAAACAGTGTGTGAAAGTAATGATAGACCGATAGACCGAGGCCACAGGAAAACCTATTGGTCTATGCAAAATGCTAGTACGGTATGTTGTCTAAGCAATTAAATTGCTCATGAATGTCGAAAAAGTATCAAAACTTTGAATAAGTCATATCAATTGCATTTCTCTTGCATGTTGTTCATTTCCTGATTTGTTTGGCTGAATTTGTCATTGGAAATCATTTTTTTCCCAAACAATTCGGTTGAAAGAGGGGAGATCATTCTGTTTAAAGTGGTTCGTTGACACTGATGAAAAAATTCAATCTACGGAAATTTTGTTGGGTCTATGCAATATTTGAAATGTCCATAGACCTATATTGTCTTTGGAACTTTGTGAATTACTTTCGCACACCACACAAAAACTTTTATATATAATGGTAAATAGAACCCATTGACTTACATGTAGGTACATGTATATTCCTCTAACAAAATGTAGGGGTTGCTGGCTGTTTTTTTTTTCTATCAGAAACAAAGCAAACAAGACATTAGGTTTCATTCGGCGCAACTTGAAAGTAAATTCTAAAAGTATAAAAGAGCAAGCCTACAAATCACTAGTGCGCCCTTCTTTAGAATATGCTTGCTCTTTGTGGGACCCACACCTAAAATCAGACATCTATAAACTAGATATGGTGCAACGTAGAGCAGTGACACCTCAGCAATACCTCAAGAGTTAGTGACATGTTATCCAATCTAAACTGGCCCAGCCTCGCTGCCAGACACAAGGACGCCCGTCTTACTTTAATGTTTAAAATCACTCACAACACAACCTTTAACAAGATGAAGTAGGTCGATTATTTGTTGGAAGTACGTCGATTATTTGGTGGAAGTAGAAGATATGATTTTGCTGACATTGTCTATGCTAGCTACACCTAGCCCTAGAGTGTGACTTCTCTATGCATATATTATGTTGCAACTGTGAGTCAACACTTGTCAAAAGTGTGTCTCTGTGTCAACCTATCACATTGTTGGACTGGTTTGACCAGTGGAGATCTAGACAAGCTGTATGTTCTGTCAAACAGCTATAATATTATAGGTGTTTGACAGACGAGGCTAGTGCCTGTGCACTAAGTAAGAATATTTACAATGTACATACTTGAGGTATTTTTCTTGACTCACCTTAGCCCGAGATACTCTGGCCCTACACCATTTTGACAGTTATATGTCTGGTGTAGGACATATAACTGTCAAAATGGTGTAGGGCCAGAGTATCTCGGGCTAGACTCACCTCTGTTCTTTGCTCGACTGCTTTCTTTGGCATTGTATTTATAGATTGGCAATTATACTTCAGTATGACATAAAGACAACCTTATAACGAACTACACATAGACAAATACAAAGTTAATACACGTGTCCTTACGGATATATTTATCTCTGATGTCGTTTCTATTTCTACTTTCAGTTTGGCAGGAAGTGTAAACCGGGTTTCTGCGCGCGGATCCGGCACAGTCCATCCAAACAGTAAGACTTTTGCCCGTTTAAATATGGCATTTCCCGGTAAACCGTTAAATTTTCTGACATTTCTATATTTTTAACATAGTTATTGAGTTGAGAAGTAATTAAAAGTCTCTGAGTGATAAGACGTGAACAATTCTGGTCTAATTAATCAAAATTGATAAAATCGTTTTGACCACACTAAACGAAAGCAATACAGGGAGAAACAATTGTGAAGCTGATTCTATTATTTCGTTTAATTTGATTCGTCGTTTCATTTTATTAGAAGCAAATAAAATAAAACATCATTAATCCGGTGTAATCTTATAAGAGATTAATGAAATTAATGAACTCCGGATGTTGTCTTATCCGGATATCGTCTTTTAAATTAGTTTGTCCTTAGTATCGTGTAAACTTCCGGTTGACTGAAGTGGAAAAAAAAGTGAAGTGGGGAAAGTGATATTTATTTCATGTAAGCAGATTCATTTTAAGTTGTTTGATTGCATTTCACAAATATCGTTGATGGTAAAATGTTGAAATTGCCAGTTTGCTGATAAGCTCGTCAATTTAGCCGATGAGTGAAATTGAGAAAGTGCATGATTTTACCACAGGTGCTTGTGAACATGAATTTGACTATTTTTTCATTGAATGTAGAAGGTAATACACTTATACGGTGTTTCATAATAATATAATGCTAAATTATAAAGTTTACAATAACAACCTAGACATCTATATAGCGTATAAGGCTACGCTGCATAGGTTGTTATTGTAAACTTTATAATTTAGCATTATATATCATTATGAAACACCGTATATGTGTATTACCTTCTACATTCAATGAAGAAAATAGTCAAATTCATGTCCACAAGCACCTGTGGATTTTACATGTCTGTTAAGCTGCTTTTATTTATTAAAATTTTCTCATTTTCCTGCCTCAACAATACAGTACAGTACAGTACAATACAGTACAGTACGTACATACACACTTGACAAGATGAAACCAGGTTGATTTTAATGTCTTGCAAAGGAAAGGGGGGGGGGGGCATGTCTACTTCCAGTGTAATGGTAAATCGGTAGTTAACCAACTTTGATGATGTAAAAACGAAATTTAGGATGCTCTAACAAAGTTATTTCTACTGACCAGTACCATGACAACTTGACGTTTGGAAACTCATAGAAGCTCTTTTTTTAATATTGTTTTGTGGTATTGATGCTTTGGCGGTACACCGGAAGTTAATACATGCCCCCCTATCACATGACAAGCGTATCTAAAACCTGGTCGAATCTGGAGAGAAAAAGTATCTTGGAAACGACGTATTGTAATAGGACAGGGCAAAACACATTATTGTCGAGTGCCCTGACCAGGAATAAAAGCCAGTTTTCTGCTGTCATAATGTACAGATGTACAGCTGTACCAGCTGAGCCAAAGAAACATGCTCCGTCAGCTGATTGACAGAGACCATATTTAACACTATGTACAAGTTGCTACGTTTACACTTCTCCTTGTTTTTCTTTAGATTTCCGAACAATTTAAACCAGACGCTCTCAATCTCACCACCTTGGGATTTAATTGGGTGTCAATATAATAGAGCAAGGAAAAACTGTATTGAACATTTTGTACAAACCACATGCACTGACCCGCTCCTTTTATAGTATCAAAGCACGCAAATATCAAAATGTTGGTTCCCCTTCAATCATACCAACTTGCCTCCAACTCTAAATAGCTTAATGGCATTGGTAAAGATATCTATCAATGAAATAGAAAAAAGCATTACATGGTACTTTGTAATGAAGTAAGATTTTTTTTTTTTTTTTTACAGGAAACATCTGTGAGTATATGTGATAGAACTATGAGTTCCAAGGAATTAAAAGCAGGTGATGGAAAATCAGGGAAGAAAGATGAGCAAGGTAGGAAACCTTAACACTTGAATATAGAAAAAACAATATGCAGTGTATAATGTAAATGTAGCAGAACAGGGAGTATAGGGTTGATCAATAATTAATAAGTATAGCTCAGTTGGTAAATGACTGGTAAATTCATCTGGCCCGGCCTAACACCAGACTAAGACATTTTGACAGATAAATGTCTGGTAATTAAGTGATATACGATTTTCCTCTGTCCCTCACACCATATACTTACTAGACATTTGATACTAAATGTCTGGTAGGGCACCTCCACATCAAACATCTTTCTTTCAATACACTGTATGTCTAAAGTTTGGTGTAAGGTTAGGAGAAAGCTCAGGCTAGGGTGGTAATAGAACAAGGTAAGTAGAAGGCCTTCCGGGTAAGATCTCCGGAATCCTCGGGATCGTACATTGTACCTTTGCTATAGTACATGCAATTTCACAACAATAGAACAAATCTTTTACAAAATCTGAGTTGAATCCCAGCTAAAGGATCTGTTTTTATACCAAATATACCCAGGAAAATGGGATTAGTCTCTTGTGTGGCAGTGGCTTATAGTGTGAAGACTTTGTTGAAAGATAGAGGAATGCAGTAGAACTTGACTCGATGTACTGTTGATCAATGGGGACAAGGTAGCTGAACTGATGTAGAATGGAATGTCATTAATTGGGAAGGCCTTGCACTTAATTGCATTCATGTTACATATGAACAACTTAAAGTCTGCAGCTAACACTTGATGAAGAACTTTTACAGAAACTATTTCATACTTTCAAGTATCTCATTTGTACTGAGCATTTTAACTACACATATACAGTGGACCGGTGATAATCCTGACACTGATAGTCCGGAAAACTCACAATCTGGACGGAAATGCACGGGAACAGATTTCTGTCACATTATTTGTACTCATTAGTCCAGAAACTTGGATTCCGTTTCTAGAATTGCATTTTGGGAACAGAATGTACTTTCCATTTGGAAAATTTCCGCAATAATCAAGGACGATTTTTTCATCCACGAAGAGAGAAAAATGTTGAGGAGTCACCTGTGTCATGATCAGTAGCTGTACAGAATATCGTTTTATCAGAAAACATATGTAAATATTTATATTAACAAAAAGACCCAAATGTATTGAAGTAATGTCATTTAAACATCTCAGTGTATATAGTCAAAAGAAATAACTCTTGTGCGACACATTTTTTTACCGGGTGAACAAAATTTGGCAGTCCGGAAAACTCGTAATCCGGACGGTTTTGACTGGGAATGAAGGTGTCTGGATTATCGCGGGTCCTCTGTAGTGAATTTGTTAAACTACAGGTATTCCTGTTTTCTTACATTTGATGATTCATCTGAGAGAGCCAATCAAAATGTAATTTTAAAAGTTTTATTTTTTCATAAGGGCTTACATAAACATGATTATTTATGTTACAGCTGTCATCACCCAGGAAATGATTGATAATTTGGAAACAAACTACAAAGGACTGTACACTTTAAAATACGAGAAGAGAAAAGAAACCAAGGGATCCACAGTATCGGTATAATGAGGGTTCTGTTTTTAAAAGAAGATTACTAGTAGTTTTTGTCAATATATCAGATTTCATTTCATGAATTAGTGTTTGTGTTATTAAGATAACCAGATACTGAGACCATTTTCCAACATTTCCTAGAAAACATATACTGAAAGCATTAAAGCTCCATGTAAGATGCATGGTTAATGGTATTTGCTTTGATAATAATTGAACATTATGAGTCTATTAGTTTAGTGTGACTATAAAATATAGTCAAGGTTGTACATGCCTACTTAGTTTATAAGGGTAGGGTATGCATTAATTGTTTGACTTTAGTAAAGTTCTAATAGATGTGTTGTGAGGAACTTTGTTGTGTGACATTTCTGTCCATTACAGGATATTGAGAAGAAGTTTGCCGAGTATGGTAATGTAACTGAGGTTGATGGAGATGGTTGGTAAGTTTTCTTTTTTGTTTGTATTAAAATATTGACTATATCAACTTAAGTGGGGTCCTTTTGGCTTTTTATGCTTGAAAAAGATAAAGGGACGGCTTCAATGCAAACCGTGAATAAGGTTAAGTATTACCTCCTTCGTAGGAATATTTTGCAATCATCAAATCATCACTCAATGGTAAGGACTTCTATATCTATCTTAGAAATACACCAGAGTAATGGGATTAAAATCTACTACGATTTAAGTATTATAGAAAATTGCCAAGTAAGTCATTTAAAGTCTTTTATAGTAATCTTTAATATATTTTTTTTTTCATTTAGGTGGATTTTTGTACGGTTTGCTGTAAAGGATCATGCTGTGGCAGTACTCAAGAAATTTAGAGAAGAGCTCAAAATGAAAATTGTATCAGATTCTTTAATGAAAAAGGATGGTAAATACTAGTATATAGCTAAATCTTTGATAATAGTTACCAGTACTATTAGATACCAGTAGATATCTATTCAAGAATCATAACCAGAAGATATTTATTCTAGAATCATTACCAGAAGATATCTATTCTAGAATCATTACCAGTAGATATCTATTCTAGAATCATTACCAGTAGATATCTATATCAGAATCATTACCAGTAGATATCTATATCAGAATCATTACCAGTAGATATCTATATCAGAATCATTACCAGTAGATTTCTATTTCAGGATCATGACCAGTAGATCTCTACTTCAGAACCATTACCAGTAGATATCCATTTCAGGATCATTACCAGGAGATATCTATTCTAGAATCATTACCAGTAGATCTCTACTACAGGATCATTACCAGTAGATATCTATATCAGGATCATGACCAATAGATATCTACTACAGGATCATTACCAGTAGATATCTATTTCAGGATCATGACCAGTAAATTTTTTTTATGATCATTACTAGTAGATTTCCATTTTAAAATCATTACCAGTAGATATCTACTTCAGGATCATTACCAGTAGATATCTACTTCAGAACCATTACCAGTAGATATCTATTTCAGGATCATTACCAGTAGATATCTATATCAGGATCATGACCAATAGATATCTACTACAGGATCATTACCAGTAGATATCTATTTCAGGATCATTACCAGTAGATTTCTACTTCAGAACCATTACCAGTAGATATCCATTTCAGGATCATTACCAGTAGATATCTATTCTAGAATCATTACCAGTAGATTTCTACTTCAGGATCATTACCAGTAGATATCCATTTCAGGATCATTACCAGTAGATATCTATTCTAGAATCATTACCAGTAGATTTCTACTTCAGGATCATTACCAGTAGATATCTATTTCAGGATCATTACCAGTAGATATCTATTTCAGGATCATTACCAGTAGATATCTATTTCAGGATCATTACCAGTAGAATTTTTTTATGATCATTACTAGTAGATTTCTATTTTAAAATCATGACCAGTAGATATCCATTTCAGGATCATTTACCAGTAGATATCTATATCAGGATCATTACCAGTAGATATCTATATCAGGATCATTACCAGTAGATCTCTACTTCAGGATCATTACCAGTAGATATCTATATCAGGATCATTACCAGTAGATATCTATTTCAGGATCATTACCAGTAGATCTCTACTTCAGGATCATTACCAGTAGATCTCTACTTCAGGATCATTACCAGTAGATCTCTACTTCAGGATCATTACCAGTAGATCTCTACTTCAGGATCATTACCAGTAGATATCTATATCAGGATCATTACCAGTAGATATCTATATCAGAATCATTACCAGTAGATATCTATTTCAGGATCATTACCAGTAGATCTCTACTTCAGGATCATTACCAGTAGATCTCTACTTCAGGATCATTACCAGTAGATATCTATATCAGGATCATTACCAGTAGATATCTATTTCAGGATCATTACCAGTAGATATCTATTTCAGGATCATTACCAGTAGATATCTATTTCAGGATCATTACCAGTAGATATCTATTTCAGGATCATTACCAGTAGATATCTATTTCAGGATCATTACCAGTAGATATCTATTTCAGGATCATTACCAGTAGATCTCTACTTCAGGATCATTACCAGTAGATATCTATTTCAGGATCATTACCAGTAGATCTCTACTTCAGGATCATTACCAGTAGATCTCTACTTCAGGATCATTACCAGTAGATATCTATATCAGGATCATTACCAGTAGATATCTATTTCAGGATCATTACCAGTAGATATCTATATCAGGATCATTACCAGTAGATATCTATATCAGGATCATTACCAGTAGATATCTATTTCAGGATCATTACCAGTAGATATCTATATCAGGATCATTACCAGTAGATCTCTACTTCAGGATCATTACCAGTAGATATCTATATCAGGATCATTACCAGTAGATATCTACTTCAGGATCATTACCAGTAGATATCTATATCAGGATCATTACCAGTAGATCTCTACTTCAGGATCATTACCAGTAGATATCTATATCAGGATCATTACCAGTAGATATCTATTTCAGGATCATTACCAATAGATCTCTATTTCAGGATCATTACCAGTAGATATCTATTTCAGGATCATTACCAGTAGATATCTATTTCAGGATCATTACCAGTAGATATCTATATCAGGATCATTACCAGTAGATATCTATTTCAGGATCATTACCAGTAGATATCTATTTCAGGATCATTACCAGTAGATCTCTACTACAGGATCATTACCAGTAGATATCTATATCAGGATCATTACCAGTAGATATCTATTTCAGGATCATTACCAATAGATCTCTATTTCAGGATCATTACCAGTAGATATCTATTTCAGGATCATTACCAGTAGATATCTATTTCAGGATCATTACCAATAGATCTCTATTTCAGGATCATTACCAGTAGATATCTATTTCAGGATCATTACCAGTAGATATCTATTTCAGGATCATTACCAGTAGATATCTATATCAGGATCATTACCAGTAGATCTCTATTTCAGGATCATTACCAGTAGATCTCTATATCAGGATCATGACCAATAGATATCTATATCAGGATCATTACCAGTAGATATCTATATCAGGATCATTACCAGTAGATCTCTACTTCAGGATCATTACCAGTAGATATCTATATCAGGATCATTACCAGTAGATATCTACTTCAGGATCATTACCAGTAGATATCTATATCAGGATCATTACCAGTAGATCTCTACTTCAGGATCATTACCAGTAGATATCTATATCAGGATCATTACCAGTAGATATCTATTTCAGGATCATTACCAGTAGATATCTATTTCAGGATCATTACCAGTAGATATCTATTTCAGGATCATTACCAGTAGATATCTATTTCAGGATCATTACCAGTAGATATCTATATCAGGATCATTACCAGTAGATTTCTACTTCAGAATCATTACCAGTAGATATCTATTTCAGGATCATTACCAGTAGATATCTATATCAGGATCATTACCAGTAGATCTCTATTTCAGGATCATTACCAGTAGATCTCTATATCAGGATCATGACCAATAGATATCTATTTCAGGATCATTACCAGTAGATATCTATTTCAGGATCATTACCAGTAGATCTCTACTACAGGATCATTACCAGTAGATATCTATTTCAGGATCATTACCAGTAGGTATCTATATCAGGATCATTACCAGTAGATATCTATTTCAGGATCATTACCAGTAGATATCTATATCAGGATCATTACCAGTAGATATCTATATCAGGATCATTACCAGTAGATCTCTACTACAGGATCATTACCAGTAGATATCTATATCAGGATCATTACCAGTAGATATCTATATCAGGATCATTACCAGTAGATATCTATTTCAGGATCATTACCAGTAGATATCTATTTCAGGATCATTACCAGTAGATATCTATTTCAGGATCATTATCAGTAGATATCTATTTCAGGATCATTACCAGTAGATCTCTACTTCAGGATCATTACCAGTAGATATCTATATCAGGATCATTACCAGTAGATCTCTACTTCAGGATCATTACCAGTAGATATCTATATCAGGATCATTACCAGTAGATATCTACTTCAGGATCATTACCAGTAGATATCTATATCAGGATCATTACCAGTAGATCTCTACTTCAGGATCATTACCAGTAGATCTCTATTTCAGGATCATTACCAGTAGATATCTATATCAGGATCATTACCAGTAGATATCTATTTCAGGATCATTACCAGTAGATCTCTACTTCAGGATCATTACCAGTAGATATCTATATCAGGATCATTACCAGTAGATATCTATTTCAGGATCATTACCAGTAGATCTCTATTTCAGGATCATTACCAGTAGATATCTATTTCAGGATCATTACCAGTAGATATCTATTTCAGGATCATTACCAGTAGATCTCTACTTCAGGATCATTACCAGTAGATATCTATATCAGGATCATTACCAGTAGATCTCTACTTCAGGATCATTACCAGTAGATATCTATATCAGGATCATTACCAGTAGATATCTATTTCAGGATCATTACCAGTAGATATCTATATCAGGATCATTACCAGTAGATATCTATATCAGGATCATTACCAGTAGATCTCTACTTCAGGATCATTACCAGTAGATATCTATATCAGGATCATTACCAGTAGATATCTATTTCAGGATCATTACCAGTAGATATCTATTTCAGGATCATTACCAGTAGATATCTATTTCAGGATCATTACCAGTAGATATCTATTTCAGGATCATTACCAGTAGATATCTATATCAGGATCATTACCAGTAGATTTCTACTTCAGAATCATTACCAGTAGATATCTATTTCAGGATCATTACCAGTAGATATCTATATCAGGATCATTACCAGTAGATATCTATATCAGGATCATTACCGGTAGATCTCTATTTCAGGATCATTACCAGTAGATCTCTATATCAGGATCATGACCAATAGATATCTATTTCAGGATCATTACCAGTAGATATCTATTTCAGGATCATTACCAGTAGATCTCTACTACAGGATCATTACCAGTAGATATCTATTTCAGGATCATTACCAGTAGATATCTATTTCAGGATCATTACCAGTAGATATCTATTTCAGGATCATTACCAGTAGATCTCTACTTCAGGATCATTACCAGTAGATCTCTACTTCAGGATCATTACCAGTAGATATCTATATCAGGATCATTACCAGTAGATATCTATTTCAGGATCATTACCAGTAGATATCTATTTCAGGATCATTACCAGTAGATATCTATTTCAGGATCATTACCAGTAGATATCTATTTCAGGATCATTACCAGTAGATCTCTACTTCAGGATCATTACCAGTAGATATCTATTTCAGGATCATTACCAGTAGATATTTATTTCAGGATCATTACCAGTAGATCTCTACTTCAGGATCATTACCAGTAGATATCTATATCAGGATCATTACCAGTAGATCTCTACTTCAGGATCATTACCAGTAGATATCTATATCAGGATCATTACCAGTAGATATCTACTTCAGGATCATTACCAGTAGATATCTATATCAGGATCATTACCAGTAGATCTCTACTTCAGGATCATTACCAGTAGATATCTATATCAGGATCATTACCAGTAGATATCTATATCAGGATCATTACCAGTAGATCTCTACTTCAGGATCATTACCAGTAGATATCTATTTCAGGATCATTACCAGTAGATATCTATTTCAGGATCATTACCAATAGATCTCTATTTCAGGATCATTACCAGTAGATATCTATATCAGGATCATTACCAGTAGATATCTACTTCAGGATCATTACCAGTAGATATCTATTTCAGGATCATTACCAGTAGATATCTATTTCAGGATCATTACCAGTAGATATCTATATCAGGATCATTACCAGTAGATATCTATTTCAGGATCATTACCAGTAGATATCTATTTCAGGATCATTACCAGTAGATCTCTACTACAGGATCATTACCAGTAGATATCTATATCAGGATCATTACCAGTAGATATCTATTTCAGGATCATTACCAATAGATCTCTATTTCAGGATCATTACCAGTAGATATCTATTTCAGGATCATTACCAGTAGATATCTATTTCAGGATCATTACCAATAGATCTCTATTTCAGGATCATTACCAGTAGATATCTATTTCAGGATCATTACCAGTAGATATCTATATCAGGATCATTACCAGTAGATATCTATTTCAGGATCATTACCAGTAGATATCTATATCAGGATCATTACCAGTAGATATCTATATCAGGATCATTACCAGTAGATCTCTACTTCAGGATCATTACCAGTAGATATCTATATCAGGATCATTACCAGTAGATATCTATTTCAGGATCATTACCAGTAGATATCTATTTCAGGATCATTACCAGTAGATATCTATTTCAGGATCATTACCAGTAGATATCTATATCAGGATCATTACCAGTAGATATCTATTTCAGGATCATTACCAGTAGATATCTATTTCAGGATCATTACCAGTAGATATCTATTTCAGGATCATTACCAGTAGATATCTATTTCAGGATCATTACCAGTAGATCTCTACTTCAGGATCATTACCAGTAGATATCTATATCAGGATCATTACCAGTAGATTTCTACTTCAGAATCATTACCAGTAGATATCTATTTCAGGATCATTACCAGTAGATATCTATATCAGGATCATTACCAGTAGATATCTATATCAGGATCATTACCAGTAGATCTCTATTTCAGGATCATTACCAGTAGATCTCTATATCAGTATCATTACCAGTAGATATCTATTTCAGGATCATTACCAGTAGATATCTATTTCAGGATCATTACCAGTAGATATCTATTTCAGGATCATTACCAGTAGGTATCTATATCAGGATCATTACCAGTAGATCTCTACTTCAGGATCATTACCAGTAGATCTCTACTACAGGATCATTACCAGTAGATATCTATATCAGGATCATTACCAGTAGATATCTATATCAGGATCATTACCAGTAGATATCTTTATCAGGATCATTACCAGTAGATATCTATATCAGGATCATTACCAGTAGATATCTATTTCAGGATCATTACCAGTAGATCTCTACTTCAGGATCATTACCAGTAGATATCTATTTCAGGATCATTACCAGTAGATATCTATTTCAGGATCATTACCAGTAGATCTCTACTTCAGGATCATTACCAGTAGATATCTATATCAGGATCATTACCAGTAGATATCTATTTCAGGATCATTACCAGTAGATATCTACTTCAGGATCATTACCAGTAGATATCTATATCAGGATCATTACCAGTAGATCTCTACTTCAGGATCATTACCAGTAGATATCTATATCAGGATCATTACCAGTAGATATCTATTTCAGGATCATTACCAGTAGATATCTACTTCAGGATCATTACCAGTAGATATCTATATCAGGATCATTACCAGTAGATCTCTACTTCAGGATCATTACCAGTAGATCTCTATTTCAGGATCATTACCAGTAGATATCTATATCAGGATCATTACCAGTAGATATCTATTTCAGGATCATTACCAGTAGATCTCTACTTCAGGATCATTACCAGTAGATATCTATATCAGGATCATTACCAGTAGATATCTATTTCAGGATCATTACCAGTAGATCTCTATTTCAGGATCATTACCAGTAGATATCTATTTCAGGATCATTACCAGTAGATATCTATTTCAGGATCATTACCAGTAGATCTCTACTTCAGGATCATTACCAGTAGATATCTATATCAGGATCATTACCAGTAGATCTCTACTTCAGGATCATTACCAGTAGATATCTATATCAGGATCATTACCAGTAGATATCTATTTCAGGATCATTACCAGTAGATATCTATATCAGGATCATTACCAGTAGATATCTATATCAGGATCATTACCAGTAGATCTCTACTTCAGGATCATTACCAGTAGATATCTATATCAGGATCATTACCAGTAGATATCTATTTCAGGATCATTACCAGTAGATATCTATTTCAGGATCATTACCAGTAGATATCTATTTCAGGATCATTACCAGTAGATATCTATTTCAGGATCATTACCAGTAGATATCTATATCAGGATCATTACCAGTAGATTTCTACTTCAGAATCATTACCAGTAGATATCTATTTCAGGATCATTACCAGTAGATATCTATATCAGGATCATTACCAGTAGATATCTATATCAGGATCATTACCAGTAGATCTCTATTTCAGGATCATTACCAGTAGATCTCTATATCAGGATCATGACCAATAGATATCTATTTCAGGATCATTACCAGTAGATATCTATTTCAGGATCATTACCAGTAGATCTCTACTACAGGATCATTACCAGTAGATATCTATTTCAGGATCATTACCAGTAGATATCTATTTCAGGATCATTACCAGTAGATATCTATTTCAGGATCATTACCAGTAGATCTCTACTTCAGGATCATTACCAGTAGATCTCTACTTCAGGATCATTACCAGTAGATATCTATATCAGGATCATTACCAGTAGATATCTATTTCAGGATCATTACCAGTAGATATCTATTTCAGGATCATTACCAGTAGATATCTATTTCAGGATCATTACCAGTAGATATCTATTTCAGGATCATTACCAGTAGATCTCTACTTCAGGATCATTACCAGTAGATATCTATTTCAGGATCATTACCAGTAGATATCTATTTCAGGATCATTACCAGTAGATCTCTACTTCAGGATCATTACCAGTAGATATCTATATCAGGATCATTACCAGTAGATCTCTACTTCAGGATCATTACCAGTAGATATCTATATCAGGATCATTACCAGTAGATATCTACTTCAGGATCATTACCAGTAGATATCTATATCAGGATCATTACCAGTAGATCTCTACTTCAGGATCATTACCAGTAGATATCTATATCAGGATCATTACCAGTAGATATCTATTTCAGGATCATTACCAATAGATCTCTATTTCAGGATCATTACCAGTAGATATCTATTTCAGGATCATTACCAGTAGATATCTATTTCAGGATCATTACCAGTAGATATCTATATCAGGATCATTACCAGTAGATATCTATTTCAGGATCATTACCAGTAGATATCTATTTCAGGATCATTACCAGTAGATCTCTACTACAGGATCATTACCAGTAGATATCTATATCAGGATCATTACCAGTAGATATCTATTTCAGGATCATTACCAATAGATCTCTATTTCAGGATCATTACCAGTAGATATCTATTTCAGGATCATTACCAGTAGATATCTATTTCAGGATCATTACCAATAGATCTCTATTTCAGGATCATTACCAGTAGATATCTATTTCAGGATCATTACCAGTAGATATCTATTTCAGGATCATTACCAGTAGATATCTATATCAGGATCATTACCAGTAGATCTCTACTTCAGGATCATTACCAGTAGATATCTATATCAGGATCATTACCAGTAGATATCTATTTCAGGATCATTACCAGTAGATATCTATATCAGGATCATTACCAGTAGATATCTATATCAGGATCATTACCAGTAGATCTCTACTTCAGGATCATTACCAGTAGATATCTATATCAGGATCATTACCAGTAGATATCTATATCAGGATCATTACCAGTAGATATCTATATCAGGATCATTACCAGTAGATCTCTACTACAGGATCATTACCAGTAGATATCTACTTCAGGATCATTACCAGTAGATATCTATTTCAGGATCATTACCAGTAGATATCTATTTCAGGATCATTACCAGTAGATATCTATATCAGGATCATTACCAGTAGATTTCTACTTCAGAATCATTACCAGTAGATATCTATTTCAGGATCATTACCAGTAGATATCTATATCAGGATCATTACCAGTAGATATCTATATCAGGATCATTACCAGTAGATCTCTATTTCAGGATCATTACCAGTAGATCTCTATATCAGGATCATGACCAATAGATATCTATTTCAGGATCATTACCAGTAGATATCTATTTCAGGATCATTACCAGTAGATCTCTACTACAGGATCATTACCAGTAGATATCTATATCAGGATCATTACCAGTAGATCTCTACTTCAGGATCATTACCAGTAGATCTCTACTTCAGGATCATTACCAGTAGATATCTATATCAGGATCATTACCAGTAGATATCTATATCAGGATCATTACCAGTAGATATCTATTTCAGGATCATTACCAGTAGATCTCTACTTCAGGATCATTACCAGTAGATATCTATTTCAGGATCATTACCAGTAGATATCTATTTCAGGATCATTACCAGTAGATATCTATATCAGGATCATTACCAGTAGATATCTATATCAGGATCATTACCAGTAGATATCTATATCAGGATCATTACCAGTAGATCTCTACTTCAGGATCATTACCAGTAGATATCTATTTCAGGATCATTACCAGTAGATCTCTACTACAGGATCATTACCAGTAGATATCTATATCAGGATCATTACCAGTAGATATCTATATCAGGATCATTACCAGTAGATCTCTACTTCAGGATCATTACCAGTAGATATCTATATCAGGATCATTACCAGTAGATATCTATTTCAGGATCATTACCAGTAGATATCTATTTCAGGATCATTACCAGTAGATATCTATTTCAGGATCATTACCAGTAGATATCTATATCAGGATCATTACCAGTAGATCTCTACTTCAGGATCATTACCAGTAGATATCTATATCAGGATCATTACCAGTAGATATCTACTTCAGGATCATTACCAGTAGATATCTATATCAGGATCATTACCAGTAGATCTCTACTTCAGGATCATTACCAGTAGATCTCTATTTCAGGATCATTACCAGTAGATATCTATATCAGGATCATTACCAGTAGATATCTATTTCAGGATCATTACCAGTAGATCTCTACTTCAGGATCATTACCAGTAGATATCTATATCAGGATCATTACCAGTAGATATCTATTTCAGGATCATTACCAGTAGATCTCTATTTCAGGATCATTACCAGTAGATATCTATTTCAGGATCATTACCAGTAGATATCTATTTCAGGATCATTACCAGTAGATCTCTACTTCAGGATCATTACCAGTAGATATCTATATCAGGATCATTACCAGTAGATCTCTACTTCAGGATCATTACCAGTAGATATCTATATCAGGATCATTACCAGTAGATATCTATTTCAGGATCATTACCAGTAGATATCTATATCAGGATCATTACCAGTAGATATCTATATCAGGATCATTACCAGTAGATCTCTACTTCAGGATCATTACCAGTAGATATCTATATCAGGATCATTACCAGTAGATATCTATATCAGGATCATTACCAGTAGATATCTATTTCAGGATCATTACCAGTAGATATCTATTTCAGGATCATTACCAGTAGATATCTATTTCAGGATCATTACCAGTAGATATCTATATCAGGATCATTACCAGTAGATTTCTACTTCAGAATCATTACCAGTAGATATCTATTTCAGGATCATTACCAGTAGATATCTATATCAGGATCATTACCAGTAGATATCTATATCAGGATCATTACCAGTAGATCTCTATTTCAGGATCATTACCAGTAGATCTCTATATCAGGATCATGACCAATAGATATCTATTTCAGGATCATTACCAGTAGATATCTATTTCAGGATCATTACCAGTAGATCTTTACTACAGGATCATTACCAGTAGATATCTATTTCAGGATCATTACCAGTAGATCTCTACTTCAGGATCATTACCAGTAGATATCTATTTCAGGATCATTACCAGTAGATCTCTACTTCAGGATCATTACCAGTAGATCTCTACTTCAGGATCATTACCAGTAGATATCTATATCAGGATCATTACCAGTAGATATCTATTTCAGGATCATTACCAGTAGATATCTATTTCAGGATCATTACCAGTAGATATCTATTTCAGGATCATTACCAGTAGATATCTATTTCAGGATCATTACCAGTAGATCTCTACTTCAGGATCATTACCAGTAGATATCTATATCAGGATCATTACCAGTAGATATCTATTTCAGGATCATTACCAGTAGATATCTATTTCAGGATCATTACCAGTAGATATCTATTTCAGGATCATTACCAGTAGATATCTATTTCAGGATCATTACCAGTAGATATCTATATCAGGATCATTACCAGTAGATTTCTACTTCAGAATCATTACCAGTAGATCTCTACTACAGGATCATTACCAGTAGATATCTATATCAGGATCATTACCAGTAGATCTCTATATCAGGATCATTACCAGTAGATATCTATTTCAGGATCATTACCAGTAGATCTCTACTTCAGGATCATTACCAGTAGATATCTATATCAGGATCATTACCAGTAGATATCTATATCAGGATCATTACCAGTAGATATCTATATCAGGATCATTACCAGTAGATCTCTACTTCAGGATCATTACCAGTAGATATCTATATCAGGATCATTACCAGTAGATATCTATATCAGGATCATTACCAGTAGATATCTATTTCAGGATCATTACCAGTAGATCTCTACTTCAGGATCATTACCAGTAGATATCTATTTCAGGATCATTACCAGTAGATATCTATTTCAGGATCATTACCAGTAGATCTCTACTTCAGGATCATTACCAGTAGATATCTATATCAGGATCATTACCAGTAGATCTCTACTTCAGGATCATTACCAGTAGATATCTATATCAGGATCATTACCAGTAGATATCTACTTCAGGATCATTACCAGTAGATATCTATATCAGGATCATTACCAGTAGATCTCTACTTCAGGATCATTACCAGTAGATCTCTATTTCAGGATCATTACCAGTAGATATCTATATCAGGATCATTACCAGTAGATATCTATTTCAGGATCATTACCAGTAGATCTCTACTTCAGGATCATTACCAGTAGATATCTATATCAGGATCATTACCAGTAGATATCTATATCAGGATCATTACCAGTAGATCTCTATTTCAGGATCATTACCAGTAGATATCTATTTCAGGATCATTACCAGTAGATATCTATTTCAGGATCATTACCAGTAGATCTCTACTTCAGGATCATTACCAATAGATATCTATATCAGGATCATTACCAGTAGATATCTATTTCAGGATCATTACCAGTAGATCTCTATTTCAGGATCATTACCAGTAGATATCTATTTCAGGATCATTACCAGTAGATATCTATTTCAGGATCATTACCAGTAGATCTCTACTTCAGGATCATTACCAGTAGATATCTATATCAGGATCATTACCAGTAGATCTCTACTTCAGGATCATTACCAGTAGATATCTATATCAGGATCATTACCAGTAGATATCTATTTCAGGATCATTACCAGTAGATATCTATATCAGGATCATTACCAGTAGATATCTATATCAGGATCATTACCAGTAGATCTCTACTTCAGGATCATTACCAGTAGATATCTATATCAGGATCATTACCAGTAGATATCTATTTCAGGATCATTACCAGTAGATATCTATTTCAGGATCATTACCAGTAGATATCTATTTCAGGATCATTACCAGTAGATATCTATATCAGGATCATTACCAGTAGATATCTACTTCAGGATCATTACCAGTAGATTTCTACTTCAGAATCATTACCAGTAGATATCTATTTCAGGATCATTACCAGTAGATATCTATATCAGGATCATTACCAGTAGATATCTATATCAGGATCATTACCAGTAGATCTCTATTTCAGGATCATTACCAGTAGATCTCTATATCAGGATCATGACCAATAGATATCTATTTCAGGATCATTACCAGTAGATATCTATTTCAGGATCATTACCAGTAGATCTCTACTACAGGATCATTACCAGTAGATATCTATTTCAGGATCATTACCAGTAGGTATCTATATCAGGATCATTACCAGTAGATCTCTACTTCAGGATCATTACCAGTAGATCTCTACTACAGGATCATTACCAGTAGATATCTATATCAGGATCATTACCAGTAGATATCTATATCAGGATCATTACCAGTAGATATCTATATCAGGATCATTACCAGTAGATCTCTATATCAGGATCATGACCAATAGATATCTATATCAGGATCATTACCAGTAGATATCTATATCAGGATCATTACCAGTAGATATCTATATCAGGATCATTACCAGTAGATATCTATATCAGAATCATTACCAGTAGATATCTATATCAGGATCATTACCAGTAGATATCTATTTCAGGATCATTACCAGTAGATATCTATATCAGGATCATTACCAGTAGGTATCTATATCAGGATCATTACCAGTAGATATCTATTTCAGGATCATTACCAGTAGATATCTATATCAGGATCATTACCAGTAGATATCTATATCAGGATCATTACCAGTAGATCTCTACTACAGGATCATTACCAGTAGATATCTATTTCAGGATCATTACCAGTAGATCTCTACTACAGGATCATTACCAGTAGATATCTATATCAGGATCATTACCAGTAGATATCTATTTCAGGATCATTACCAGTAGATATCTATTTCAGGATCATTACCAGTAGATATCTATATCAGGATCATTACCAGTAGGTATCTATATCAGGATCATTACCAGTAGATCTCTACTTCAGGATCATTACCAGTAGATATCTATTTCAGGATCATTACCAGTAGATCTCTACTACAGGATCATTACCAGTAGATATCTATATCAGGATCATTACCAGTAGATCTCTACTACAGGATCATTACCAGTAGATATCTATATCAGGATCATTACCAGTAGATATCTATTTCAGGATCATTACCAGTAGATATCTATTTCAGGATCATTACCAGTAGATATCTATATCAGGATCATTACCAGTAGGTATCTATATCAGGATCATTACCAGTAGATCTCTACTTCAGAACCATTACCAGTAAACCTCTACTTCAGAACCATTACCAGTAGACCTCTACTTCAGAACCATTACCAGTAGACCTCTACTTTAGAACCATTACCAGTAGATCTCTACTTCAGAACCATTACCAGTAGATCTCTATTTCAGGATCATTACCAGTAAATCTCTACTTCAGAATCATTACCAGTAGATAACTATTTCAGAACCACTACCAGTAGATATCTATTTCAGAACCATTACCAGTAGATCTCTACTTCAGAACCATTACCAGTAGATATTTATTTCAGAACCATTACCAGTAGATCTCTACTTCAGAACCATTACTAGTATCTCTCTACCTAAGAACCATTTTACATTAGTGTTGTGTAGCCATTGACAGATGCCCACTGTTTATAACATACAATTTGTTTACTTGTAACATAGTTTGGGAGTCAGTTACTAAATAAACAGTTAACCAAACACCAGTTAATACTGAACATTCTATGACTACAAACTGTTTTTGTTTTACAGGGAAGTATGTTAGACTTGTGGAAATTTATGTTGGAAATATTCCTCCTATCGTCGAAGAGGTAAGCTATATCATTTCTGGAAGAAACAACTGAAGTATATAACCACATTAGAAAGTTTTGATAGGATCTATTGTTGCTATACATTATAATTAATGGGTTGAAAATTGATAAAGACAGTTGAAGATGAGGTTATGTCATGCACACAAGCATAAAAAGCAGTTAAGAATGACACACTTTTAACAGTTTTCTTCTCTTTTTATGTCCATTTTTTAGAGCCAATATGATTGTTTCTTCTGCAAATGTATACAGTAATGCTTAATTAATTAGTTGTTGGGAAGGCCTCATCCAAAATGATTTTATCCCATACGATCATGGAATGGGAAATCTTGGAAGCCCAAGATCCTCCTATAACTATACAGTATATAATTCATGAATCTGAAACTAATTTTCCTGATACATCTTTAGTTTTTGAGACCTAGGAATCAATTGGTGTTTTCTTCCTAGATGCTGAGTAATAAAAATGGTGGAGAATTATTAGTTTCAACAAAATGAAATTATTTTTACATGATTGTTAAAGTCAAGCTATATATACAAGCCCTTTAACTTCCAAGCCTCTTGTTATTGTTCAGTTATCCAATCATATTATATATTCATGTTCACAAGTTTTATTGTTTTGATTTGTTTTCAAATTTCAGAATGAATTTGAAGAACTACTGTCCAAATATTCACCATCCAAAGTAAAATTTAACCACATTTCTAATGATGGAAAAAGGTACGAGGCATGTTCTACTCTCGTTAAACTGTTTAGGGATAGCCCTATAACAAAGGATGCAATCAAGTTAAAAGATACATCTATTATTTTTTTTATTAAGGATTTTAACCCTAAAGTATATAATGGTTAATGTACAGAGAGGATTCAAACATTAAGCTATTTACAAATGTTTTTGGTGTTTAGTTTTGATACCCATATTATTGATACTTTGATTGTATATATGCTACACTTTGTTTCTGATGTTGTAATTTCAGGTTTCGGTCAGCTTTTGTTAAGTTTTCTTATGAAAACAGAGCCTATGCTGAGGAACTGATCAAGGAAATAAATGGAAAAATGTGGAAAGGGAAAAAACTGTATGCTGGTCATGTTAGAAATAAAGCCACACGCCAGAAATATGGTAATGGTTGTCGCTACATCTCACTGTAGAGGAGGCTAATTTATAGTTACCTGGTCTGGAAGGACCGCTGAGCTTACATTGTATGCCATACTGCAACTTCCGTCATCTGTCAACTTTTTACTTAAAAATTGCTTCAAGTCATGAGGGACTGAGCAGATTTCAACCAAATTTAGTCAGAAATATCCTTAGGGGAAGAGGAATTAATTATGCCCACACCATGAAAAAGGTGGTCGGGCATATGCATATAGTGTTACCCATGTCTGTCCCGTTGTGTCCTGTCCCGTCCCGTCCCATGGTAAAGTAACCAGCTTATTTAAATAACTACTGATCCAATTGTCATCAAACTTGCATACATAATAAGCATGAACAACTAATTTCATATGGGGGCAGGGGCATTTATGTCTCACAGACATTTCTAGTTTTTTATTAATGGCAGATCTCAGCCCCTTGAGGCCTGATGGGCAAAAGTCCAAAAGGGGCAATTTATGGGCGGATTGGTCGAGTGGTTAACACTCCGGCCTTCCTTGCAGGCGGCCGGAGTTCGATCCCCGTAATCGTCATATGCATGGAACATTCAGAGAAAGTGTTTTTCTCCTGCTCACACAACTTCAACAACCCAGGTGGAGTATAGAATGGTCTGGGGTGGGTGTTGCAGTATCTGTACTGTAGCATTCAAGTGAGGTGGCACTCTAAAAGATGCCATTGGAAACACAGTCCCACTACAAACAGAACACAATTCGTCTCCAGCACACACACATACATACACACATATGGAGATATTAGCCAGGTGTTATAGGACAAGTAGTTAGCGCCTGATAAGGCAGCTCCTGCGCACTCCTCAGAATTGTATATGATAGAAATGTATGTGTTAATTGTATTGATTGTATGAGAATTGTATATCTATGTACTGCAAAGCGCTTTAGAGTGGCTTATGTTAGCTAAATAGGGCGCTATATCAAATGTTGTATATTATTATTATTATTTAAAATTATTTAAAATCCAACCTCTTATGTAGGAATGATTGAATTTTGTCCAAAGTCTGAAGCATCCTTTAGTGTAGGGGACTCCGTTTTGAATAAACAGTAGGTCTGACCCCCTAGGGCCAAAGGGGGAAGGGTCCAAGAGGGGAAATTGAGGAATTTGTTTTGAAATCCTTCTACTGTTTGGAAGAAGGTATTTTGACTAAAATTTAGTCAGTTGCATCCATGGTGAACGAGTTTATCACAAAAAAAATGTCAAATCACAAAATGACAGATTGAAGTGACTTTGCTAATGCAAGAGAGATGTAGGTCAAAGTGTAGGTCAGCTGTTAAATAGCCATCTACATCAACTTATCGTGACTAAGCTGCTGTATAGGTGTTCCTGGTGACTGGTTTTATAACTATTTGGAAATGAAGTGAAATTATGTCAACAAAATCGTATCATATCCTTTTTAATGATTGACTAATTGTGTTTGAATAGTGAAATTGGTCTATCTTTAGTACACTCATTTCAAATTTTGGAGTATATCTCCTACAAAACCAATGCTGTGTATGTTTTGCAGATGCTGAGATGGTATAGAATTTTAAATGTAGATGTGTTTTCTTCTCAGGGGAAGAAGATTCAGCCATCAGTTCTGCGACACCTAAATCGGGACAGGACCCCTCCTCTGGGATGGTGGTCAAACCCCTTCACAGAACTTCCTCCCACGACTCCAAAGGTTTTCCAGCAGGAAGCATTCCTAAAATGTTGCCTTCTAGGCGGGAACCGCTGGCTGACAACGACAGTAACCAAGCTGGTAAAGCCTGGTGGAAAAAGACGTAAAACACTTACTATTGTACTCCAGTAATGAAACGAGGGTGGGGTGGGGTAGGAGTTATTCTGGTGGGGTGGGAGTTATTCTACATACGTGGATAGTGGTGGGGGTGGGGATGGGGGGGGGGGTGGGGGGGGGTGGGGGGTGTTAATTGTTACAATGAGGTGGATGTTAATGTGGGGGTCATGGGTGGGGGTCATGGGTGGGATGGGGGGTGGGGGTACTAAACTGAGCTGATGGAGCTGAAGTCAGATTGGGATTACTCTATTTAAGTGAACGGTACACACCAGGGGTATTACTTTATTGAGCTGGATGTACTGAGGAGGGGGCTGGGTTACCTTTAATTATTATTAAGCTGGGTGATACTGGGGAGTTTTTTTTTTTTTTAATGAGCTGGATAGTATTGGGAGTGCTAGTATCTTGAGCAGTATAGTAATGGGCCGGGGTAGACACATCAAAAATGTATGTATATAGATTGACAAATTGATGTAAGTTTAACTGAACTGCTTCATCAAAACAGGGTATTTTAAACATGTGCATTGATATTTCTTTTAATATTTTTTAAATTATACATCTATATGCCTCATGCAGTGCCATGGTAGAATTTTGTAGGATGACAATATCGATCATGCTATTTTGAATATTTAAACACAAAGTAAGTCTGAATAAAATTATTAGAGTAAAAATGTTTAGAAAATTGCCAATAATTCCATAGAGATAGAATTGTTAATGGCCTGAATATTTATAGATTTTGTAAGTTACTTTAACCTTAATTCATGACAATTACTGTGCCTACTGAGACCATCCACACTGGCATCCTGTATAACATTACAGTGGGTTTCTCACCCTCATAATAAGCTAATGATGGATCCATAAAAAGGGATCTTTCAAGCTTTGTCTTACTGAAACGTCTTTTTACGACAAAACAAAGCTTCATTAAAAAGTAACCGGTACATTAAATTCAGAAGTATTTTTATTTGAATTATAATATGATTACAAAAGTAAACTAGAACACTGACAGGTCAGGAAGGGCCCCGTATTGCGGCTGTAGATATCCCCCACATGCCCACACGCCAACCTACTCCCTCCCGCAAAAAAATGTCATTTCTCAAATCATCAAAATTGACACTGGCTAGGACACATTGTCTCATTTCATCATTCAGCAAAGAAACTGTCAACTATTTCACATCACCCGTATCGGATATCGCCGATACAGTATGACTTGAATTCTACCCTAATATGACTTTGACCTTTGACCCATTGACCTTAGCATTCAACCTTGTGTTTTATATTTGTTTATTGAACATGTTGACCAAGTTTCATGCAAATCTGGTATTCACCCGTATCGGATATCGCCGATACAGTATGACTTGAATTCTACCCTCATATGACCTTGACCTTTGACCCAGTGACCTTAGCATTCAACCTTGTGTTTTATATTTGTTTATTGAACATGTTGACCAAGTTTCATGCAAATCTGGCAATGAATACCAAAGTTATTATGTAAAAACAAAATTTGTGGACAGACAGACGGACAGACAGACGGACGGACGGACAGACGGACGGACAGACGGACAGACGGACGGACAGACAGACAGAGTGATTACTATAGGGCACCCGTATCTCTGATACGGGGCCCTAATAATAAAATCAACTCACCAATTAAAACTGCTGCTTTCAGCCAGGTATCTAGAAGTCTTCATCAAAATTGACACTGGCTAGGACACAATGTCTCATTTCATCATTCAGCAAAGAAACTGTCAACTATTTCACATCACCCGTATCGGATATCGCCGATACAGTATGACTTGAATTCTACCCTAATATGACTTTGACCTTTGACCCATTGACCTTAGCATTCAACCTTGTGTTTTATATTTGTTTATTGAACATGTTGACCAAGTTTCATGCAAATCTGGTATTCACCCGTATCGGATATCGCCGATACAGTATGACTTGAATTCTACCCTCATATGACCTTGACCTTTGACCCAGTGACCTTAGCATTCAACCTTGTGTTTTATATTTGTTTATTGAACATGTTGACCAAGTTTCATGCAAATCTGGTATTCACCCGTATCGGATATCGCCGATACAGTATGACTTGAATTCTACCCTCATATGACCTTGACCTTTGACCCAGTGACCTTAGCATTCAACCTTGTGTTTTATATTTGTTTATTGAACATGTTGACCAAGTTTCATGCAAATCTGGCAATGAATACCAAAGTTATTATGTAAAAACAAAATTTGTGGACAGACAGACAGACGGACGGACGGACGGACAGACGGACAGACGGACGGACAGACGGACAGACGGACAGACGGACGGACAGACAGACAGAGTGATTACTATAGGGCACCCGTATCTCCGATACGGGGCCCTAAATATCAAATTAGCAGTTTGGAACAGTTAAAATTTTAAGTCCATGTAACGAAGTACTGCATCTGGGTTGATGAAAGAGTAATAAAAGGAGAATAATGTAAAATGTTAGTTTGTTTTTAACATAAACCATTATAATTGATTGCAATTTGATATCATATACATGACAGTTATATTGATAGGTTTTTAAGTTATATTGATAGCTTTTAAAAACATTTTTTTTTGTCAAGTCAAGATTGTCCAGGCTGTTAACTGCTGAAAACATCTCTATAACCCAAAATAAAATTAACTGTCATAATCATAAAATATAAAGACCTTTTGCCGTATGACACTTTTATGAGAGGCAGTGAAAGGGACGAATTATATTACCAGGGTAATTGACAAACTAGGTATTTTATTATTTACAAAGGATTTGGAGATTCAAATAAGTTTTAATATTTATATATTCTTTAATTTGTAGTACATGTATTATCAATTCTGTTGTATATTGAATGATACTTTGATACAGTATAGATATTATTGTGTTCCAATTTTGCCACATATGTCAGAAATGACTTTGAACATTCTACAAATCTTGGTTAAACATTTGTTTAATATTACAGCGTTATTTCAGTTAAAAATGTGGTTTATAAAATATCCAAAAACAACAGGTGCAATATTTGTTTTAATTATTTCAAAATTGAAATATTAAATATTGTAATGAATAAAATCATCAAAATAGAGTGAAACTTTAAATTTACTAAGAGTTTAATAGACACTAATCAGATAAAAATTTGGTAAATATTTGTTTCCATTATAAACATGATATTTAAGCTTTTTAATTGAAATGTTTTTCCCACTTTTTTCTCAATAGTTATGATTTCACAAGATGTGTTCTCGTTCATGTTTTACTGGTTACCCCTCTTGCCTAACTCCATTTTGTTTTCAACAAAAATATTTTCTGACATCCCTTTGTTCATTTGTAAGGGTATTGTTGAATAAGTTCAATTATCTGTTTTATTTTCTGCCCATGCTCGACGTCAGCAAAGGCATCTTATACTGAAATATCAACAATAGTTCCTCTTTCATATTCTCATTTTTTAAATTAATTATTCATGTTGTAGAAATAGCTCTTCTGAGCTTATGTTATTTTTTATACTAGTATAACACGACATAAAATTAAAATTCTTGTATCTTGTATAACAGATTAGACTTGATTAGTGTATTTTGTTTCTGTTTTGTTTGAATTGAAGATGTCCTCTTGGTCTATAGGTCTGATCTCATTTGATATATTTAAATGATATTATTCATGTTTCTATATTTTTATATTGCTTGGAAGAAAGTTAGTTTCAATTATGATTTAATATGATAAAATGTCGCACACTCTAGTAAAATTTTATATTCCCAGCCAGTTTGGAGTGAATAAGAGCTGATATCATTTGTTTGTTAATTAAACACATTTTGTCTGCTGCACTTTCAACTTTATATGTCAGTTTGTAGGGCAACAGTTACGATGTAAATGGAAGATTTTACCTACTATTAAAATTTTCATATGCCTTTGAATCTTTTCATTGATAAAGATGTTACTATTTTGTTACCATTTAGAGAAGTGATTTACACATATACAACAAATAGACTTACCTGGTATATTAAATATTGCTTTCTATATATTTAATATCCTTTTTAAATGTAACAATATAGTTAATCATAAATTCCGTCCTTTATACTAGTTGGTACCAACTGTTAACAATATATATTTTTTTGTTATAATGTATATAGCTATTTTGTGGTATGTTATATGTATAATGTATAGATATTTTTGGTATATTATATGTATAATGTATATCTATTTTGTGGTATATTATATGTATAATGTAAAGCTATTTTGTCGTATATTGTATGTATGGTAGCTATTTTGTCGTATATTATACATGTATGTATATTAAATGTATAGCTATTTTGACATATATTGTATGTATAATGTACCTATTCTGTCATATATTGTACTTGTATTACATTTAATGAGAAAATGAAATCAAAATACCCAGTAACCGCTGAAATATCTCGAAGCCATTTTAGTTCTCCTGGCCCTAAAGGTCAAGTGAGCTGTAGTTTACAAGGTGGAGCTCTCGACTTCTCAATAATCAAAAGGACCAGAGTCATGTTATTTGGCTGAAAGTTTCCATGGATGAAGTCCAACAAAGTTTATGAAAAATAACCTTCTCAGAGGGATTTAATATGTCAAATCTTGCAAACGACTTCTTTTGAAATACTGAAAGGCCTAGAAACATAACATTTGGGTTGAAGTTTTTACAAGGAAGCTGAACAAAGTTTGCAAAAAAGAAATAACATTGACCTATTTAAAAGGTCACAGGGATCAAATGTGTGGAAACATTGAAATGACTTCTTACTGAACTGCCTCGAGACATGGTATTTGGTTAGTAGCTTTGGTTGGAGCAGACAAAGTTTGCGAGTAAAATAGACCTTGACATACTTTCAGGGTAAAAGGTCGCAGGGGTCAAATATATAAAACAAATCTTTTAAGATATTCTTAAGATATAATTTGCAGTCTCACGTTAAGGTTACAAGTGAACTCAAATTTACCACAGTGTGTAATTGGCAGTTTAGTGTGTAGCCCAGATCTATTTTTATTATTCTCTAGTTTTACTTCATGACAGTTTTGGGAAACGATGTTAAACTGAACATCAAAATAGGACAATATTTGATGTCTGTGCGATTTGACTTAGCTCGAGTTTCCTATGGCCCTAAATCCAGACTTTGATACTTTCGGGCTAGATTTGACTCAGTAATAGAGACATGATATTCCTTCCACATAATTCAATTATACGTCCTGATACGGTAATGTACCATAGATTGGTAGTGAGGTGGATCTAGCTACGTCGCTGTAGAAAAAGGCTGAGCAGGTACTTATGAAAAAAAAATTCTACTTCATATATAATATTGAAAACGTATTTACATATAAACAATGATAATAATTGACAGTGTGTGATTTTTTTTTGATAATTGACCATGTCTTTTTGTGTAGCTGTTTAAACGTCTCACTTATATTTTTGTGTAGTGAATTTTAAAAGTTGGTTTGCCTGTGATACTGTTAAATGTCTTGATTGATATGGTCCGGATATTTGTAGCGTTCTTACAACGTATTAGTCCTTTTTGTTATTCAGTATCTGATTTTAATGACTGTTTGAAGATAATTATGTTTTATACTGTTGTATTAATATCAAAACTTTTTGTTTTTAGGATTTTGTCTATGAAATAAAAAGTTGAACTGTGGTAATATTGAGTTGTTTTTTTTTCAAAACAATCGCTTACACTGAATAAGAATGACGATCCAGAAAAAATGGCATTTAAAGAGGATTCAAGATGAGCTTAATGGACAGAAATTTCTTGATTTTGATATTATATTGAAGAAGAATAGTTTTTACTTTGTCGAATGTCCAGGGGATTAATATATGATTCACCAGCTTCAAGTTCTTGACTATGCTACTAATCTACTAGATAAGTCTCTTGAAAATGAGAGCGTGGAAGTTAGCGTAAATGTATTTGATCAAACCTTAAATTTTAAGATTGAAGGACCGGGGACAGGTCTCAACTTATATAACCCCCTTTTCCAATATATTTAAGAATACTAATTGCATAATATCAAAATAATTCCGAACATTTTGTGTGCTTATAAAATGCATTTGTTGCTTTAATATTCTCTATTATCATTAAGGATAGACTTGTTGTTTTTCTATTTTTTGTTTGTTTGTTTAGACTTTCGTGTCACATAACTGTTACAAAACAGTTACACGTAGCCCCTTTATGTGATAATATATATATTATCAACTTTATCCTATAAATGCTCGAGAGTGTACATCACAAAATTATGCGTGCAGACTTTCCCTTTTTCGAGAGTAACATCCCTGCTTTTGCCAATGGTGCTTGCATGATTTGTCCGAATAGCACGTCTTCTATGCCAAGCGCTGACGGAAAGATAAACAACACTTTTTTTCTCAAACGATGAAGACTATGGGATTTTATTGCCCTTCGCCGTCTTGATCTCGTAAAGAAAATTTGCAATTTGTTTGTCAGACATGAAGGTCGAGGTTTGTTGGGGTTTGGTATTGTTTTTGTTCAACATCCTATTAACAGTTTGTATAAGGACATATACGACGGGGATTCGATTTTCAGCTCGAATTATGATATCGTTGACACTCCAGTCCCTTTTTGTTGTGATAAGCAGTTACATTTCCGTTGGAATGTTAACTAGTTATAATATTTCCGTTGGAACGTTGGCTAGTTATTATATTTCTATTGGAACGTTAACTAGTTATTATATTTCTATTGGAACGTGAACTAGTTATTATATTTCTGTTGGAACGTTAACTAGTTATTATATTTCTGTTGGAACGTTAACTAGTTATAATATTTCCGTTGGAACGTTGACTAGTTATGATATTTCTGTTGGAACGTTAACTAGTTATAATATTTCCGTTGGAACGTTGACTAGTTATGATATTTCTGTTGGAACGTTAACTAGTTATTATATTTCTGTTGGAACGTTAACTAGTTATTATATTTCTATTGGAACGTTAACTAGTTATTATATTTCTATTGGAACGTGAACTAGTTATTATATTTCTGTTGGAACGTTAACTAGTTATTATATTTCTGTTGGAACGTTAACTAGTTATAATATTTCCGTTGGAACGTTGACTAGTTATGATATTTCTGTTGGAACGTTAACTAGTTATAATATTTCCGTTGGAACGTTGACTAGTTATGATATTTCTGTTGGAACGTTAACTAGTTATTATATTTCTATTGGAATGTTAACTAGTTATTATATTTCTATTGGAATGTTAACTAGTTATTATTTTTCTGTTGGAACGTTTACTAGTTATTATATTTCTGTTGGAACGTTAACTAGTTATTATATTTCTGTTGGAACGTTAACTAGTTATTATATTTCTGTTGGAACGTTAACTAGTTATTATATTTCTGTTGGAACGTTAACTAGTTATTATATTTCTGTTGGAACGTTGACTAGTTATTATATTTCTGTTGGAAAGTTAACTTGTTATTATATTTCTGTTGGAACGTTGACTAGTTATTATATTTCTGTTGGAACGTTAACTTGTTATTATATTTCTATTGGAATGTTAACTTGTTATTATATTTCTATTGGAATGTTAACTTGTTATTATATATCTGTTGGAATGTTAACTAGTTATAATATTTCTATTGGAATGTTAACTAGTTATTATATTTCTGTTGGAATGTTAACTAGTTATTATATTTCTATTGGAACGTTAACTAGTTATTATATTTCTGTTGGAACGTTAACTAGTTATTATATTTCTGTTGGAATGTTAACTAGTTATTATATTTCTGTTGGAACGTTAACTAGTTATTATATTTCTGTTAGAACGTTAACTAGTTATTATATTTCTGTTGGAACGTTAACTAGTTATTATATTTCTGTTGGAACGTTAACTAGTTATTATATTTCTGTTGGAACGTTGACTAGTTATTATATTTCTGTTGGAACGTTAACTAGTTATTATATTTCTATTGGAATGTTAACTATAGTTATTATATTTCTGTTGGAACGTTAACTAGTTATTATATTTCTGTTGGAACGTTAACTAGTTATTATATTTCTGTTGGAACGTTAACTAGTTATTATATTTCTGTTGGAACGTTGACTAGTTATTATATTTCTGTTGGAACGTTAACTAGTTATTATATTTCTATTGGAATGTTAACTATAGTTATTATATTTCTGTTGGAACGTTAACTAGTTATTATATTTCTGTTGGAACGTTAACTAGTTATTATATTTCTGTTGGAACGTTAACTAGTTATTATATTTCTGTTGGAATGTTAACTTATTATATTTCTGTTGGAATGTTAACTTGTTATTGAGAGGAATGCCCTTCTTATCAATGCACGTGCATGTTTAAATTGTTTGTTGTAATTTCAGAGACATAAAACTGTGCTTTCGTGTTTTTAGTCCAGCATATATTGTTATACGTATCGCTGACATATCAAAACCAGGAAGTCTCTGTCAATCCTTTTGGCGATTTGATAAAACGCGATTTGTAATCCTGGTGCTTTGTTTTCGCTCACCAAACGGTTGATACGCCAATTTGATCAGTACAATGATAAAAACTATACTGTTCACTAATTGTATATCATACATATACACCAACGCTTACGTATGTATTATTTATAGGACCTTCGGGATTTCCTCAGCTATTTTTATTTTGATTGTTAGATACATGTATAAACACTAGGACATATTTGGGCGTTATGCCGTAGAATGATTGTGACCTACATGTATAATTCATTTCAAAGAAGTACCAACTATGAACCAAAACCTAATATTATATATTTTCACAGAATTAGATTATTTATTGTATTTATGTCAACTTGTGTATCAAGTTATATTATTAAAGGCCCAATATACGTAACTTCAGGAAATTTTTCGTGATTCTGAAAAAATCTGAAAAAAAAATCCAGTTGATAACCATGCAAAACTAAGCCTAAAACAAAGTAAACCTGAGCGGTAACTAACAAGAAACTCTTGACAGAAAAATCCAAAGAATCGACAATAATTTAGGTGGGGCCCACTTCAACAACAGTTCGAAGATAAAAGACAGTTCAAAATGGACGCGTGTTTACAAATACAGAGTTTCAACTGCTGCTGTACCGGTATTCGCGTAAGACTTCATCTAGAATATTGCTGATATCAGTTAATCTTAACCAAATCTATAAATGTGATAAGTTATTCGGCTTGATTTTCGCTTAAGTTTTGCCGACAGTTACGTATATTGGCCTTTTTAAGATCTATGTTTCGATGATATCAAAAGAGAAATAGGGGCGTTTCTGCTTTGAGTTTTAAAGAGGATAACTTTATATACACACACTTATCACTGACAGGTAGCAATGCTACGTCAAAATATTTATCCCTATATTTTAAAAATAGTTGTATCAAAACAGATGTAATAATGAACCAACTCGTGATTGTACACACATAAAGCGTGCCAAGAGATTAAAGTACATTTTGAATGAACTATCCGTCAGGACATATATATCGTATCAATGATTATGATCAGGTGCCCGATTTTCGTAGAAGAGGGACATTTTCTGAGAAGTCAAATATACTACAGTATATTCTAAAGTTTCATTACTTACGAACAGTTTACGAGCGTGCTATCCGAGAGTGAGGTAGGTTCTGTATTGTGTTTTATTGTATTCTGAAGTTAAATAAGATCGATCGTGAGGAATAATGAAACTAAATCTATGTAATAATTTTTAAAAGAATGTACGATACCGGGTGAATATATCGTGTGATCTTGGGTATATTACGTACCCTTCAGGTATGCTATTACGATAATGAGTATTCTACATACAATGATGACTATATTACTGGGTATACAAGTACGACACAGTGTATATTACAATTATACGTACGATTCTAGGTATGTTACGTTCGATATTGGTTACAGGGGAAGCATGAAGTTGGTTCCTAGTTCCTAGTTCCGTGTTCCGTTTAATAAACGGAACTAGGAACCAGACCCTAGTTCCGTTTAACATAAACGGAACTGGGAACCAGACCCGAGTTCCGTTTAACATAAACGGAACTGGGAACCAGACCCGAGTTCCGTTTAATCTTAAACGGAACTGGGAACCAGACCCGAGTTCCGTTTAACCTTAAACGGAACTGGGACGTTTAACAGTTGATCTAACAAAACAGATACGTGCGATGATCATATATTTCATACGTAAACCAAACACAGGAATCGAACCCAGACCCTTTCAGACAAACAATAAGACTAGAAAAGCATTCTTAAATGAATTTCTGTTATACGGAACTCACATCCAAACTCCAGTTCCGTTTAACCTTAAACGGAACTGGGAACCAGACTCGAGTTCCGTTTAACCTTAAACGGAACTGGGACGTTTAACAGTTGATCTAGCAAAACATATACGTACGATGATCATATATTTCATACTTAAACCAAACACAGGAATCGAACCCAGACCCTTTCAGACAAACAATAAGACTTAGAAAAGCATTCTAAAATGAATTTCTGTTATACGGAACTCACATCCAAACTCCAGTTCCGTTTAACCTTAAACGGAACTGGGAACCAGACCCGAGTTCCGTTTAATCTTAAACGGAACTGAGAACCAGACCCGAGTTCCGTTTAACCTTAAACGGAACTGGGACGTTTAACAATTGATCTAACAAAACAGATACGTGCGATGATCATATATTTCATACTTAAACCAAACACAGGAATCGAACCCAGACCCTTTCAGACAAACAATAAGACTTGAAAAGCATTCTTAAATGAATTTCTGTTATACGGAACTCACATCCAAACTCCAGTTCCGTTTAAACTTAAACGGAACTGGGAACCAGACCCGAGTTCCGTTTAATCTTAAATGGAACTGGGAACCAGACCCGAGTTCCGTTTAACCTTAAAGGGAACTGGGACGTTTAACAGTTGATCTAACAAAACAGATACGTGCGATGATCATATATTTCATACGTAAACCCAACACAGGAATCGAACCCAGACCCTTTCAGACAAACAATAAGACTTAGAAAAGCATTCTTAAATGAATTTCTGTTATACGGAACTCACATCCAAACTCCAGTTCCGTTTAACCTTAAACGGAACTGGGAACCAGACCCGAGTTCCGTTTAACCTTAAACGGAACTGGGACGTTTAACAGTTGATCTAGCAAAACATATACGTACGATGATCATATATTTCATACTTAAACCAAACACAGGAATCGAACCCAGACCCTTTCAGACAAACAATAAGACTTAGAAAAGCATTCTAAAATGAATTTCTGTTATACGGAACTCACATCCAAACTCCAGTTCCGTTTAACATAAACGGAACTGGGAACCAGACCCGAGTTCCGTTTAACCTTAAACGGAACTGGGACGTTTAACAGTTGATCTAACAAAACAGATACGTTCGATGATCATATATTTCATACGTAAACCAAACACAGGAATCGAACCCAGACCCTTTCAGACAAACAATAAGACTAGAAAAGCATTCTTAAATGAATTTCTGTTATACGGAACTCACATCCAATCTCCAGTTCCGTTTAATCTTAAACGGAACTGGGAACCAGACCCGAGTTCCGTTTAACCTTAAACGGAACTGGGACGTTTAACAGTTGATCTAACAAAACAGATACGTTCGATGATCATATATTTCATACGTAAACCAAACACAGGAATCGAACCCGGACCCTTTCAGACAAACAATAAGACTAGAAAAGCATTCTTAAATGAATTTCTGTTATACGGAACTCACATCCAATCTCCAGTTCCGTTTAACCTTAAACGGAACTGGGAACCAGACTCGAGTTCCGTTTAACCTTAAACGGAACTGGGACGTTTAACAGTTGATCTAGCAAAACATATACGTACGATGATCATATATTTCATACTTAAACCAAACACAGGAATCGAACCCAGACCCTTTCAGACAAACAATAAGACTTAGAAAAGCATTCTAAAATGAATTTCTGTTATACGGAACTCACATCCAAACTCCAGTTCCGTTTAACCTTAAACGGAACTGGGAACCAGACCCGAGTTCCGTTTAATCTTAAACGGAACTGGGAACCAGACCCGAGTTCCGTTTAACCTTAAACGGAACTGGGACGTTTAACAGTTGATCTAACAAAACAGATACGTGCAATGATCATATATTTCATACTTAAACCAAACACAGGAATCGAACCCAGACCCTTTCAGACAAACAATAAGACTAGAAAAGCATTCTAAAATGAATTTCTGTTATACGGAACTCACATCCAAACTCCAGTTCCGTTTAACCTTAAACGGAACTGGGAACCAGACCCGAGTTCCGTTTAATCTTAAACGGAACTGGGAACCAGACCCGAGTTCCGTTTAACCTTAAACGGAACTGGGACGTTTAACAGTTGATCTAACAAAACAGATACGTGCGATGATAATATATTTCATACTTAAACCCAAACACAGGAATCGAACACAGACCCTTTCAGACAAACAATAAGACTTAGAAAAGCATTCTTAAATGAATTTCTGTTATACGGAACTCACATCCAAACTCCAGTTCCGTTTAACCTTAAACGGAACTGGGAACCAGACCCGAGTTCCGTTTAACCTTAAACGGAACTGGGACGTTTAACAGTTGATCTAGCAAAACATATACGTACGATGATCATATATTTCATACTTAAACCAAACACAGGAATCGAACCCAGACCCTTTCAGACAAACAATAAGACTTAGAAAAGCATTCTAAAATGAATTTCTGTTATACGGAACTCACATCCAAACTCCAGTTCCGTTTAACCTTAAACGGAACTGGGAATCAGACCCGAGTTCCGTTTAACGAAAACGTATACGATATGTTTTTCCTATCAATCTAGCAAAACATATGTACGATGGTCATCTTTATGTGTAAATCGAACTTGTTAATCGAACCCAGAGCCTTCCAAAGCAACCAATAAGACTATTACAATCTCCATTAAGGAATTTCTGTTGTACCGATCTGATATCCTAACTCCAGTTACGTTTAACGTTATACGGAACTGGGAACCAGACCCGAGTTCCGTTTAATAAAAACGAATACAGTTTGTTTTAAGCACCATGATCATATTTATACATGAATCAAACAACACAGGAATTGAACCTAGACCCCCCCCCCCCCCCCCACCACCACCACCACCACCAGACAAACAATAAGACTAAAACAGCATTCGTAAATGAATTTCTGTTATACAAAACTCACATCCAAACTCCAGTTACGTTTAACATTAAACGGAACTGGGAACCAGACCCGAGTTCCGTTTAACATAAACGTACTAGAATAGGGTTTGTTTGCCAGTTAATCTAGAAAAACATATACGTGCGATGATCATATATATACCTATACCAAACACAGGAATCGAACCCAGAGCCGTTCAGACGGTGTCTTACAGTCTAGCCAACTTTTAGGATTTTAAGTGAGAAACAGGTAGGAAAAAAAGTGGGCCAAAGTGGAATAGGTGTTCTTTACTGAAATAACACAGGTACTTAATATCACAACACTGACAGCTTAGGTAGACACAGGTAAACTGACTTTTCGGAGGATAAATAAAAAAATTATAATATTGAATTTTTAATTTTAATTCTATTTATTTTACAAAAAAAAATATCAAAATGTACAAATAGTAATGAGATATTTATCACATAAATGTATACATCCATGCGTATAATTACTACTTGTAATTATAAGAATTAATGTATATCTATATGAATATTTTGATAGGAGCTGCAAGGTTAGGGAGTCCAGTGGTCGGCCCCGAACAACATATTATCTTCACACAAGAGAAAAACATCAGACATTGTATTATATAAAATAGGAAGGGTGGTGGGAAATGAAATATTTCAAAAATGAATCAAACTTTGGTATACACAATGAATATATTATATGATGTATATGTCTATACCCAAACACCTATGTATATAAAACCCAGAGAAAAAGGATTGTCATAGGTCCAGATAGTTCCCGGTATATCAAATATTAAGACACACATGATTCCGTGGTACAATGTATATTTCTTTGGTTTCCATATGTAACAGGAAAGGAAAACTGCACGGCTATAGACCGGGATTGGAACCCGGGACCTTCCGAACTCTAGACAGTAGCAAAAAAATGAGAAGTCTCTGTCCACTCACAGTAACTTCAAAAGTCAAAAGAAATCTTTCACTTTTCAGGTTTCTGTCCATTCTCCTTCGGAGATCTATTGCCTGCTGTGAAGCTGGCAGTTTTGGAATAGTCTTCATTCTGTGATAATATAGAAAGGTTTGACCTTCTACAGCAATATATGACTGATATAGCCCCGCAACGAAGTACAATGTACCTACTAATCCTCCTAAATTTTATTGAGAGGATTTCAACAAAACTTGGTGGCAAAAATCCTTATACATTGTAGATGTACGTAATCTATATGACGGTAAAAAAATGATTGGATATAAGTTAGCCGTTCAGACAAACAATAAGATTAAAACAGCATTCTTAAATGAGTTTCGGTTATACGGATCTCACATCCCAACTCCAGCAACGTGAAACGGAACGCGGAACCAGACCCGAGTTCCATTTAACATAAACTATACGGGTTGTCTCCCCTGTCTATATCTAGCAAAATATATAAGATAGATGCTTATATTTATACTGAATCAAACACATAATCGAAACCACAACATTAAAAAAAGACAATAAGACGTTTAGAGTCTTGGTAAATGATTTTTTCTTAAACGGAATTGACATCCAAATTCCAGTTACGTTTTACCATAAACGGAACTAGGAATCAGAACCCAGTTCCGTTAAACATGAACGTATATAGTTTGATTTCACTGTATTTCTCACAAAACAAAGAAGTACGATGGTCATATTAATACTCGTACCTAAAACAAAACACAGGAATTGAGCGCAGAGCCTTTCAAACGAATAACAAGATGTTTACATCCTTTGACGTTACCCCTGGGGGAGGGCTTGAAGTTGACTATAGTTTATGTAGGAAAGTGACACTTTTTGGTATATTGGATATAATTCATACTTTATTTGAATTCTATCCTGGATATGTCAGTTCAGTATTGGAAAAGGTTTGGCATGTATTGCATGGCCCGTACATGTCCGGATTTCCATCTTTACTGGCATCCACCATCGCCCATTGGGTAGCGTGGCCAATCCGCCTCTCATATCAGCCTATTCGGCATTTTCTGGGGTAACTCCGGCCCCGCGATACTTGGGGTTTGGTCTCTCCCTGAACTAAGATTTTTGCTTCGTGGACAGTCACTATTGATCTCCGAATCTACGAGTACTGGCTACTTAGCTAACACTCGCGGCAAGTTGCTTGACGAAAGGAAATATTTCAGCAGTTCTTAACTCAAAATATGGCTACCTGTTTGTGTGGAAGAATGTTTATTCCTTTGACTACAAAGATGGTTGATTGAACTCTTACATTTTTCGAGGTATGTAGGGAAAAATACTAAAAAGAAAAAATTTAACGTGACTGTCGCGCTAGAAAGGCGGCTAGAAAATGACCCGTGTACACCGATACACTTACACATACCGCACGTGCTACCTGTACCTATACCGCCAATCCGATTGGTTGAGAACACTCGGTAACGTCCGTATCGAACCGATAAGACAAATTATTCCCGCTATTCTCCGAACCGCGGGAATATGTTATACATTGTACCTTAATCTATGGTCTGGTTCCCATGTCTCTTTAAGGAACAACTGGAGTTTGCATGACAGTTCTGTCAAAAAAATCCTTGAAAAAGTCCTGGGTTGTCTTATTTATTTGTCTTAAGATATTATGGGTTCGATTTCTGTACTGCATTGCGTTTGCAACTTGGATAGGGATAACCAAAGAATGTGTTCATCATAAACGGAACAAGATCGGGTTCCAAGTTCCCTTAAAGATTAACGTAACTGCAGTTTGGATGTCAGTTCCGTTTCAAAGAAAGTCATTTAAAGAGGCTATGTACAGTGTGTGAATGGTTGTATGTTCGATTCCTACGCTTGATTGGAATTTACATATGATGGCCATTCTTAATTCGTTTTGGGAGGTAGACAAGGAAGAGTAACCGTATACGTTTAGCTTAAACTGAACTGGGGTTTGTTTCCTAGTTCCGTTTCACGAAAAAAGTAACTGGAGTTTGGATGTCAGTTCCGTCTGATGAAATCATGTGAATAAATTATGATCATCGCACTTCTATGTTTTGATATATTTACAGGGTAAATAAACCGTATACATTTAGCTTAAACGGAACTGGGGTCTGATTCCTAGGCCCGTTTACAGTAAAACATAACGGGAGTTTGAATGTCAGATCCGTATAACGGAAATTCTTTTATGAAGACTGCAACAGTCGTATTGTTTGTTTAAAAGACTCTGGGTTCGATTTCCTATATTAGATTTAGATAGAAAGATGATCATAGTACTTATATGTTTTGCTAGATTGATAGGAAAAACAAACCGTATACCTTATGTTAAACGGAACTCGGGTCTGGTTCCAAGTTCCGTATAACGTTAAACGTAACTGGAGTTTGGATATGAGATCGGTACAACAGAAATTCATTAATGGAGATTGTAATAGTCCTATTGGTTGCTTTGAAATGCTCTGGGATCGATTCACACGTTAGATTTACACATAAAGATGATCATCGTACATATGTTTTGCTAGATTGATAGGAAAAACATATCGTACACGTTTTCGTTAAACGGAACTCGGGTCTGGTTCCAGTTCCGTTTAAGGTTAAACGTAACTGGGGTTGGGATGTGAGTTTCATTAGGAAAGAAACCGTATACATTTATGTTAAACTTAACTCGGGTCTGGTTCCCAGTTCCGTTTAAGGTTAAACGGAACAAGAGTTTGGATGTGAGTTCCGTATAACAGAAATTCATTTAAGAATGCTTTTCTAGTCTTATTGTTTGTCTGAAAGGGTCTGGGTTCGATTCCTGTGTTGGGTTTAAGTATGAAATATATGATCATCTTACGTATATGTCTTGCTAGATCAACTGTTAAACGTCCCAGTTCCGTTTAAGGTTAAACGGAACTCGGGTCTGGTTCCCAGTTCCGTTTAAGTTTAAACGGAACTGGAGATTGGATGTGAGTTCCGTATAACAGAAATTCATTTAAGAATGCTTTTCTAAGTCTTATTGTTTGTCTGAAAGGGTCTGGGTTCGATTCCTGTGTTTGGTTTAAGTATGAAACATATGATCATCGAACGTATCTGTTTTGTTACATCAACTGTTAAACGTCCCAGTTCCGTTTAAGGTTAAACGGAACTCGGGTCTGGTTCCCAGTTCCGTTTAAGGTTAAACGGAACTGGAGTTTGGATGTGAGTTCCGTATAACAGAAATTCATTTAAGAATGCTTTTCTAAGTCTTATTGTTTGTCTGAAAGGGTCTGGGTTCGATTCCTGTGTTTGGTTTAAGTATGAAATATATGATCATCGAACGTATATGTTTTGTTAGATCAACTGTTAAACGTCCCAGTTCCGTTTAAGGTTAAACGGAACTCGGGTCTGGTTCCCAGTTCCGTTTAAGGTTAAACGGAACTGGAGTTTGGATGTGAGTTCCGTATAACAGAACTTCATTTAAGAATGCTTTTCTAAGTCTTATTGTTTGTCTGAAAGGGTCTGGGTTCGATTCCTGTGTTTGGTTTAAGTATGAGATATATGATCATCGAACGTATCTGTTTTGTTACATCAACTGTTAAACGTCCCAGTTCCGTTTAAGGTTAAACGGAACTCGGGTCTGGTTCCCAGTTCCGTTTAAGGTTAAACGGAACTGGAGTTTGGATGTGAGTTCCGTATAACAGAAATTCATTTAAGAATGCTTTTCTAAGTCTTATTGTTTGTCTGAAAGGGTCTGGGTTCGATTCCTGTGTTTGGTTTAAGTATGAAATATATGATCATCGTACGTATCTGTTTTGCTAGATCAACTGTTAAACGTCCCAGTTCCGTTTAAGGTTAAACGGAACTCGGGTCTGGTTCCCAGTTCCGTTTAAGGTTAAACGGAACTGGAGTTTGGATGTGAGTTCCGTATAACAGAAATTCATTTAAGAATGCTTTTCTAAGTCTTATTGTTTGTCTGAAAGGGTCTGGGTTCGATTCCTGTGTTTGGTTTAAGTATGAAATATATTATCATCGTACGTATCTGTTTTGCTAGATCAACTGTTAAACGTCCCAGTTCCGTTTAAGGTTAAACGGAACTCGGGTCTGGTTCCCAGTTCCGTTTAAGGTTAAACGGAACTGGAGTTTGGATGTGAGTTCCGTATAACAGAAATTCATTTAAGAATGCTTTTCTAAGTCTTATTGTTTGTCTGAAAGGGTCTGGGTTCGATTCCTGTGTTTGGTTTAAGTATGAAATATATGATCATCGAACGTATCTGTTTTGTTAGATCAACTGTTAAACGTCCCAGTTCCGTTTAAGATTAAACGGAACTCGGGTCTGGTTCCCAGTTCCGTTTATGTTAAACGGAACTCGGGTCTGGTTCCAAGTTCCGTTTATGTTAAACGGAACTCGGGTCTGGTTCCTATTTCCGTTTATTAAACGGAACACGGAACTAGGAACTAGGAACCAACTTCATGCTTCCGGTTACAGGCGCGGATGTAGGATTTTCGAAAGGAGGGGGTCCAGCAGACGCTTTTCCTACGATATCATGGGTAAAAACTTCCATATTTAAGGCTATAAAAAATTTCCTCTTCCGAAAAAGGGGAGGGTCCTGACCCCCAGGACCCCCCCCCCCCCCTCTTGATGCACTAGTGGTTTCTATCACATACCATATTGGGTATAATATATACGAGGTATATCACGTACGATATGTACATTGTATGTATATTACATACAAAACCTGATGTATTACAGTATGATACTAGGTATATTTTATACGATACTAGGTATATTACGTACGGTACTGGGATATGACGTACAATACTTGGTAGATTACGAACAATACTTGGTATATTATGTACTACATTTGGTATATTATGTACCACATTGGGTATATTATGTACTATATTTGGTATATTATGTACTACATTTGGTATATTATGTACTACATTGTGTATATTATGTACTACATTGTGTATATTATGTACGGTACTTGGGTATATTATGTACTACATTTGGTATATTATGTACTACATTGTGTATATTACGTACGGTACTGGGATATGACGTACAATACTTGGTATATTACGAACGATACTTGGTATATTATGTACTACATTAGGTATATTATGTACTACATTGGGTATATTATGTACTACATTGGGTATATTATGTACTACATTGGGTATATTATGTACTACATTGGGTATATTATGTACTACATTGGGTATATTATGTACTACATTGGGTATATTATGTACTACATTGGGTATATTATGTACTACATTGTGTATATTATGTACTACATTAGGTATATTATGTACTACATTGTGTATATTATGTACTACATTGTGTATATTATGTACTACATTGTGTATATTATGTACTACATTGGGTATATTATGTACTACATTGGGTATATTATGTACTACATTGTGTATATTATGTACTACATTGTGTATATTATGTACTACATTGGGTATATTATGTACTACATTGTGTATATTATGTACAACATTGTGTATATTATGTACTACATTGTGTATATTATGTACTACATTAAGTATATTATGTACTACATTGGGTATATTATGTACTACATTTGGTATATTATGTACTACATTGTGTATATTATGTACTACATTGTGTATATTATGTACTACATTGTGTATATTATGTACTACATTTGGTATATTATGTACTACATTGTGTATATTATGTACTACATTGAGTATATTATGTACTACATTGTGTATATTATGTACTACATTTGGTATATTATGTACTACATTGTGTATATTATGTACTACATTGGGTATATTATGTACTACATTGGGTATATTATGTACGGTACTTGGGTATATTATGTACGGTACTTGGGTATATTATGTACTACATTGTGTATATTATGTACTACATTGTGTATATTATGTACTACATTTGGTATATTATGTACTACATTGTGTATATTATGTACTACATTGAGTATATTATGTACTACATTGTGTATATTATGTACTACATTTGGTATATTATGTACTACATTGTGTATATTATGTACTACATTTGGTATATTATGTACTACATTGTGTATATTATGTACTACATTGAGTATATTATGTACTACATTGGGTATATTATGTACTACATTGGGTATATTGTGTACTATATTGGGTATATTATGTACTACATTGTGTATATTATGTACTACATTGGGTATATTGTGTACTATATTGGGTATATTATGTACTACATTGTGTATATTATGTACTACATTGGGTATATTATGTACTACATTGGGTATATTGTGTACTATATTGGGTATATTATGTACTACATTGTGTATATTATGTACTACATTTGGTATATTATGTACTACATTGTGTATATTATGTACTACATTGAGTATATTATGTACTACATTGGGTATATTATGTACTACATTGGGTATATTGTGTACTATATTGGGTATATTATGTACTACATTGGGTATATTATGTACTACATTGGTATATTATGTACTACATTGTGTATATTATGTACTACATTGGGTATATTATGTACTACATTGGGTATATTATATACTACATTGGGTATATTATGTACTACATTGTGTATATTATGTACTACATTGTGTATATTATGTACTACATTGTGTATATTATGTACTACATTGTGTATATTATGTACTACATTGTGTATATTATGTACTACATTGTGTATATTATGTACTACATTGTGTATATTATGTACTACATTGGGTATATTATGTACTACATTGGGTATATTATGTACTACATTGTGTATATTATGTACTACATTGGGTATATTATGTACTACATTGTGTATATTATGTACTACATTGTGTATATTATGTACTACATTGTGTATATTATGTACTACATTGTGTATATTATGTACTACATTGTGTATATTATGTACTACATTGGGTATATTATGTACAACATTGTGTATATTATGTACTACATTGTGTATAAAATGTACGGTACTTGGGTATATTATGTACTACATTGTGTATATTATGTACCACATTGGGTATATTATGTACTACATTGTGTATATTATGTACTACATTGTGTATATTATGTACTATATTGGGTATATTATGTACTACATTGTGTATATTATGTACCACATTGTGTATATTATGTACTATATTGGGTATATTATGTACTACATTGTGTATATTATGTACGGTATTTGGTATATTTTGCACGATACCGTGTATATAGCATATGATATTAGGTATATTACTTTCGATACTTTGTATATTATTTATACTATACCGTGTATATTACATACGTTACCGCTTATATTACAGACGATATTGAGGTTATAACGTATGATACTAGGTATATATTACTAATGATGCTAGGTGCATTTAATACGATACTAGGTATTTTATGTACAGAATGGGGTATATTGTGTACGATACCTTTTATATTTCAATCGATATCGTGCATATACGATATACGATGCCTGGCTTATCACACTCGATACTAGGCATATCACATGGGATATCGGATAAATTATATACGATACAATGTGTATCATGTACGATATCGGATACATTATATACGATACTATGTATATCACATACAATATCGGGTACATGATATACGATATTATGTATATTGCGTGCGATACAGGGTATATACCACGCGATGCTGGGTATATAGATAGTATATTAGAGGACGAAAGGTAGTTCTAATATATTATATAAAAAACGTTAATACTAAAATCATGATTAGTGTATGAAATAGCATAAAAGCTATATTACAAAGTGTAATATTTTGGTGGAAAGTATACTTGAAATAATCTGTGTTAGTAAGTATCTCTCTTTATGTCCAGGGACCTGAGAACAGCTAGTTTTAGACATAAGCTAGGGCGTTTAGAGTAATTTTACACCTTTGGGGTTTAGATCAATTCTCAGTAAAAATGCTCCCTCAATTGTCTACAATCCAGAAATATAACACTATCAACAAAACGTATCACAGACCATACTCTATATTGGATATGAGGAAGACAATTTAGTTACAGAAATTTGATGCTTCATAAATATTCATATTTTTTTTTCTACTGACTTCTTCAAATGATTTTATGCAGATATTGGAATTTTAATGCTAAATACCGTCCGTTGGTAGCGTTGCAAGTTTCGTCAATAAAAGAAACAGCAAATACATTAACACTATGCGTTTACGCAAGTTGTGTAAAGTATACAATTTCTTCATAGATACGGGGGGGGGGGGGGGGGGGGGACGGACGCGGTGACCGAGCGGTTAAGGTTCTCCGACTGGGTTGCGAGTTCGAATCCCACGTGGGGCAGTTGTTGCCAGGTACTGACCGTAGGTCGGTGGTTTTCTCTGGGTACTCCAGCTTCCCTACACCTCCAAAACCCGGCACGTCCTTAAATGACCCTGGCTGTTAATAGGACGTAAAACAAAATAAACCAAACTTATCATATATATACATGAACAGAATGAAAAACTACCAACATACTTGTAGAGTGTACAAACGTACTTATATAATAGTTATTGATCATTCATGCCTATTTAATATAGTATGAATATATTAGATATTACCATAAACGAATCTTTTCAATATTTTACAAGTATACATACCTATAAGCTATTGAGGGGGTACACCTATCTAAAAGCATAATTATTTAACCATTGGAAGGTTTCTAGACATTTGAAATATTCATGCGATCATGCAATTGACTAGGAAAGAAAATAAAAGAAAAAAAAGAAAAAAAAAAAAAAACCACATGCATATCCAATCTGGCTATGTGTTTCTTTTATAACACACGTCTTCTTGTGATATGGCGATTTAGAATAAGACCGATAATAAAAGGAATATCATTGTGATTATGACTAAAAAGCATAGTCCTCGGTGTACAACATCAGTATAATTGGGAATTAATTCACCGGGGATCGCTTTGTGTTTCCTGAGACTGTATTATATTGTGACTATGAACTAATACATTTCCATCAAATAATTTGAATATGACACGGATCACAAATGGTCTTATTGATAATGCAAATCTGTGTTAATGATTTGATATTATATCACCCATTGGCTATATCTTTTGATCAGTTAGGTCTATCGGAAACACAGAACAGCTAATAGAAGGTATGCAACTTGCGATGTATTGATTTAAAAATTAGCATTTAAATAGAAATATGCTTCATATACCACGTTGTTTCTTTTTGCAGATGGGATGTTCGTCGTCAACTCCTCTTCCTCCTTCACCTTCCCCTCCCTCTCCTTCACCTCCCCCTCCCTCTCCTTCACCTCCCCCTCCCTCTCCTTCACCTCCCCCTCCCTCTCCTTCACCCCCTCCGCGAACTCCAACACCAATACCGGAACCCGAGGAGGAAGAGGAAAACAGTTCTGATTTTCTGTACCCGTCGGAAAGTGCTGATAATGACGAGGTAATTAAGAATAGCCACGATCTTGTATTCAAATGGACATTACAGTAATACCGTCGACCAAGCCTCCGTAAAAAGAAGTACCCAAAGACCATTGCAGGAAAACTTACACGAACATAGCACAGCTTCCCAAATACACACGCACTAAACGTACGCACCCACATCGCATAAAAATGACCCTGGATGTTAACGTGACATAAAAAACAATCAAACCAAACCAAATAGTACATGTATTTAATTTATTATTGAAGTTTTGTGTTTGTTACAGGTTAAAGAGAAGGAAACGTTACCTTCATATCCAAAACCAACTGCTGTTACAGATATAACGAAACTGAATAGAGGTACTGAAGTAAAATGGTTTGCCAACTGGATACCGCAGATGGAGGAAGATGTCGAAGACCATGTTGAGACTGACTCTCTTTCGATAGATCATCAGGAAATACGTACCCAAAAAGACCTTGACGCACATGCGAGGCAGGTTTGTATCTAAATATCTGCGTAGTAATACCAGTGATGATAATTATATTTCATTAAATCTTAGCAGTAAAATCCGTTATCGCGTTAACAATGGGATTGGGGGCCTTATAGTAGTAAAATAACCAAACATTGGGTTTGTGAGACCTGAAATGGGAAATCACCAGGAGTTATCCCCCTTCGTACAGACACTGAAAGTAAAACTCTTTCGAATAACAGCGAATGGTGGTTCGTTATTTAAGGCAGTAAACCAGATTGAAGAATTATTGGCAAAATTTGTTTAGAAATCAAAAAATTATAATAAAATTCACAGTAGTGTTCCGAAAATTTAGCTTGGTAAGATCGGGACGCGTAGAAAGGATCTCAGTTTGCTATATCAACAGACTAAGCTATTTGGTCGACGGAGGACATGTCCAGGCCAAATATTTATATACATAATGAAGGGGAACAGGTTACATGTTATACGAAAAAACATACTGCACGTGGTTAGGGACCCTTTATATTATGTAGAGGGAAACTAAAAAGGTACTGAAAATACACACCATACCATAATAATTGAATTTAGAAAAAAATTAATTCTTTCCTATTCATCGTTTCAATAAAAGCCTGTGCTATTTCAACCTAGACATGAAAAATATACCCAATCAACTCTAAACATTGAAGAGCATTTTGAGCAGCAATCTAAATAAAATGTTTCTAGGACACACTCAAAATACAAATCATTGTTGGAACAAGGATGCGAAAATCTAAAAAAATGACTCAAATTTCACATTTGCTATGTTTTGCTTCTATGAAAAATGTATTGAGCATATCATAATTTGGCAAATGTTCGACCCAACGATGATAGTATCTAGGAAAGCATTGTATTTCATTTGATCTTTAATGTTTTAATTAGGCACCGCACTCTTTAAATGGCAGTTTTCCTGACTTAGTAGCCTACCTTACCGAAAACCTCGAACACTCTGATCGACCCGAGGTGTTCAGGGCTAGAGCGCTGATGGTCTGGCTAAGTATCCAGGATGTGGACTCCAATGCCGTGAAGCAAGGAGTTGGAAACACTGACACGCCAGCGGGGTATCTTACTCTCCTGGCACAGAGAAAAACAACATACTCTACGTTTTTCCTGGTGCTTTGCAGGTCTGTAAGGCAGGTTTTGCAATTTTGTATAAGAAACATGAATTTCAATCTTTCACATTTCGTCGTTAAGCCTGCTTGGTAGCCAAGGTTAAACTGCTTACACATTTACCGGTTTTTCGAATGATGAAATGCTATCTTCATGATACTGGTTAAAGAGGAAGACACTGATCTACCTCGTCTATTCTGGATACCAAAACTTCGCAAGGATCCTTATAAGCATGTTCAACCAGACCTTTATTAAAACTTCTAACTACCATTCTTATTGCCATTAAATCAGGGCCACAGTCTTATTGTGAGACAGTAACTGTTATACTCCAGAAGATGTGGGTTTTGAACACTCGAAATATGTTTTGATGAACACTCCTCCTCTAAAATGTTTTGTCTATGAAGACGATTTATTTTGTTCACCCTGAACATTACCAAAGATCTCCCACTATGAGGAGTCCTTTTGAGAATACCGAAGCGTTAACCGTAATCTGTATTCAAATCAGCTAGGGACAAAATTATGAACAAAGGGAATTTTATATTTAGGTCACGTCCTCAAAGTGAGAACACACACATGATTCTCAATCACAACAAGTAGGCATACTAATGAACAAATTCAAAATCATCCACCTTCAAATCATACAAAGATATAGAATATTTCCCAGTCCAAGATGGCGAACATAAAACTTGCTCATATTCTTCATCAACCAGCATCTGTCGAATCCCTGTACGTGAGTCCGTCAGCAGTCAACATCTATCACAAAAAATCTCGATATTTAGAGAAAGTCCTAGAATACCTAATCATGCCTACCTGTCGCATCCCAAACTTTGAGGACGAGCTATTTCCTTGGTCTCCCCGTATAGATCAGTTTAAACGATTTTAAGTTCGGACATTGCTTTGGTTGTAGGATCGTTGTTCTGTGATGTTTTTCTGTTTCATTCTCAATTGCTGCCCAATATCTTTATGCAGGATCCAGATGCCAACAGACTATCACCAATATGGATTAAAACATTAATGCGCAACAATATACTAATATTATAAAGCGCGTCTTTCTAATTCTTCATTCATCAGGATGGAAATTAAATAGTCACAGAGACTTGTTTGCAATATATATGTAATACATTTCGAAATTGTTTCCATAAGTTCGGCTAAATTCTAAGGTATTAGTTACAAATGCTTCTTATTCTGGTTATTTATTCCATGAACAAATTGTACATATTAAATACTTTTGGGTTCAATTCATTGTGGTAAAATGTCTAATCGATTTTTTTTCCAACAGAAAAGCTAACATACAATGCACGCAAATCGAGGGAATATGTAAAGCTAGTGGCTACCAGCCGGGTGATGAAGACGAAGAAAAGCTAGGGTGTGTTTGGAACGCGATATATGTAGAGGGGGCGTGGCACATCGTTCATCCGTTCTGGATCTGCAGATGCGTGGTAGGGAAAAACGCTGGTGGCTGGATTAAGCTCGAGGAAGATGGCAAAACTATCGGAAAAAAAGAAACAGAAGCTTTAGGAATAATGAAGAATGCATTCGAGGAATATTATTTCATGACAAATCCCAGTGAATTCATATATATGTGTCATCCAAATAATGAAAAATGGCAGCTTCTTGACAAGACAATATCACGGGAACAGTTTTTGAACCAAGCTTACCTTTTAGCACCATTCTTTGGATTGGGTTTAGTCATGAAGTCAAAAGACGTTTGTGTGTATCAAGCCAGAAATGGAGAGGCCAATATTAAGATCAAGGCTCCCGCAAAAAACGCAAACGCAGTCGAAATGTGGTATGAATTTTTGCTAAAGGATGGAAACAGCGATGAACCCGCAGAAGAGCATATCCTTCTTTCGGTAAAATCCATGCCTAGGCTTGTCGCAATGATCCGATGCGGGGAACGATGGAAAATTCGCATTCAGTTCCCAGTAGAAGGAACATACAAGATTTGCCTATTTGGTGCACCAACGAAGACAGCATTTCTGCGCCTTGGGGAGTTTAGACTTGACTGTTTTTCAAGAAGAAAAGAATGTATACCCTTACCTATAGATCCGAAAGAAGTGGGTTTTGGACCTGGTCCAATCTGTGAGCAGGCTGGCTTGCTGTTCCCGTCCAATAGAAATGGCGAATATCCCGTGCAAAAAAACAAGGAGATGAAGTTCACATTCCACCTTGATGAAGAAATTGTCAAGTCCATTGAAGTAAAGACTGATCTCATAAAGTCAACAATGGTCGAAGGGCAGTTCGACCAAACGCACTTTACATCGTTAGTCCAAAGCGATCTACAACGTCGCCAAAGAAAACTTGCCATTTCAGTCACAATTGTGGAAGACGGGGAATATGCTCTTACAATTTCTGTCTTATCACCCGACTCTACAGGCGTGTATGCGAATGTCTGCAATTATCTTCTGTCAACTGCTTTAACACCAGACAGAGAGGTATGTTAAATGATTTGTAATGATAATTGTATTATTTTTGTCTTGTTTTGTACGAAAAGAGCATATGTAAGTAATGCAACATATATTGTTCATATATAAATTGTTATTGTACCGATGTATCCATCATTGCATTTCGATTAAATGGATAAACCTTAAATGTATCTTATTTCCATTTCAGTAATTAATTCATCGCGTTATGCACATTTCATTTAATTGCTATTGTCAACACTAAACCAATATCTTAATGTTTTTTTTTTTCATTTATATTTGTGTGTTTTAGAACACTGCCGCGAGGCTTGCAAGAAAGACCCTTCGTGAAGTTCTAGCTGTTGACCTGAGCATTTCATCAGGTTCAGAAGCCATGGACGATATTGAATCAGCATTAGCAAAATGTAGAAAACAGAAAATCCCCGACGACGACGAGGAAATAGAAGCAGGGACAATCAGGTTAGAGTACCTACGTACCAAGAAAGGTGAGACGTGTTATTTTTGTATGTTTTCTGAGATTAAGAAGTGTTTCGTTAAAGCAGAAGACACTTACTCGTCCAGAATATCTTTTTGTCTTGTACTTTTCCAAGGGTCTCAGTGGAAGTCGCGTCTTTGTTCATATTTCCCCCTAGTTTAACCAATCGTGTCTTTGTTCATATTTCCCCCTAGTTTAACCAATCGTGTCTTTGTTCATATTTCCCCCTAGTTTAACCAGTCGTGTCTTTGTTCATATTTCCCCCTAGTTTAACCAATCGTGTCTTTGTTCATATTTCCCCCTAGTTTAACCAATCGTGTCTTTGTTCATATTTCCCCCTAGTTTAACCAATCGTGTCTTTGTTCATATTTCCCCCTAGTTTAACCAATCGATTTTGAGTTTGGATTATGGTTTTGTTGACATTTTGGAATTCTCTATACTCTTCTAACATTCCTTGTAGGGCTAATGACTCACGTCTTTCATGGATTCATAACTAGACCTACATTATTTGATTGCAATCAATTTTGTTATTTTCACAGAAATTCATTATACGGAACTTAAAAATTCTTGGCATGCCACTGAGAAAACCGTCCGAAGATTGTTACAGTCACGATTCGCCTACACTTTCCGCCGTAAAATTGAAAAGCTGACAGAGGACAGGGATCGACTCGCAAAGGAACGTGAAGAAAACATGAGGAGAATTGGAAGACGTAGACATCGTCCATGAACTTCAAGCGTCTTTGTGGTTTTTTGAGACTAGCAGTTTATTCGAGTATTGACAAAAAACACAAAACAAAAGAAAAACAAACGTTTATTGTTAGATATTTATCGTGTTGAATAATTTGTTAATATAGCCTGCGTGAAATATACCCCACAAGTGCCAATCAAACGTAATGCATGTAAACAAAACTGTCTCAGTGTGCCGTACCAGAACGGAATACTTTTTTAAATGTCTGATATTTTCTTAGCCGATCCTTTACTTATTAATACAATTCTCCACTAAATCATAGATTTTCTTTTGAAGCGTCTTTGCTTCATCTAGTTCCAAAACGTTGGGTTGCTGATAAATATGTTTTTCTATCATACTCCACGGGTTCAGTCTTCTCGTTTTTGTGAGGGAAAAAAACTGATCTGTCTTGATCTACTTTCCAGACGAAATTGGCTAAAACACGAATAAGTTGGTGATTGATTGTAGCTTAGTTGTAATGTCAACTGATTTATTTCAATTAACTCAATCGATTAAAATCTTTATTCTGTGGCGCGCTGAACGTCTTCATAAAAATGTGCAGGCAAACGTTTTAACCATTTTTTAAAAACAAGTGACGGGCACAAGACGTTGAAAATTCGACTTTCCATGAAAGTAGTGATAAAATAAAATGCCAGTTGCCCCTATTATGAGGTCACAATATATATGTAGCTCTGTAAATCGCAATCCAGTTTAGTAATAATATCAAGCACCATAATGGCTAACCATTCCATGTAAGGTATTGTAAATCAACAATATGTATTAGTCTAAAATCATGTCTTATGTTTGTTTTCAGCTCTCCTTGGTGTATTGTACAGGTACGGTACATGGAACACCTATACCATAACAGGGCATTGTTAAAAAAAAACTCACACAAAACAGGCATAAAAATATTGATTTCAACTGGCCAGAGAGTATTGTTAAAGGCCATGCGCCAGTTCTCAATCACCAAAAACATCGATTTTAGTATCAAACCCTAAAAGTCCCCCTATGGGAATCTTAAGTCTGGAGTATCGCTCGATGATGCCCTGTGATTTTGAACATTGTATGCGCCATCAAAATAAAGATTATTATTATTAATCTGCCATGGTCGACATTTGTTCCAAAATGTTACTATAACTTCTACTAAAACCCATTTTTACTAAATTACGGCAACTTAATATTCTAGAAGAGTGTTAAAATCTCGTACCCTAATAATCGTACTAGTAATATGTATACTAGTACGGTGTATTAGATATATTTTACTTACATTTTGAAACAATTTTATCAAATATTACTACAGTCAAACCTGTCTATAAAGAACAAATAGGGGACAGAGAAAAAGTATCCTTTAAAGACAGGTGTCCTTTATACAGAGGTCAAATATATTGTAGATTGCACTGAGTGGGAATGATGAGTCTGTCCTTTATAGACAAGTTTGTTAATGTTTGTTGCTGGGTTTTACGTCCTTGTTCCGGTTATAACCGAGCCTAGGACAGAGACATAGACACGGGTCCTTTATATAGAGATGTCCTTTATAACAAGTTTGACTGTATCAGGTACAAAACAAATCATAACACTTACTTAAACATATCACCTGTATAATCACGCCACCCGGTGTAAATATGTACACCTTGACCCACTTTTAACAAAGATATGTTTGACGTTACATGTGACAGTGCATATTTACGTTACACAATAAGTAAACACGACAATTTCACACGCTCGAATGCTTTTGAAAGATAAGAACGTAACGTAACCGGGACCTACTTTTGAGAACCTCACCAGTGATCCAAATAAAGACAATATAGGAAATATTATAAAATATGAATGACTAATTGATATTGCCACTTTTCTCAAGTAGTTGTTTTATTTGATGTCTATTTCACTTTTTCTCAGTATAAAATAATCATTATTTGTATTATATAATTTTAATCTATCAGATGTTCTTTATAATAAACAATGACTTAATTCATATGTATTGCTCTTGTACCTGTTTCTCAGTTGATATGTCTTTATATTAGATACATGGTTAGGTCTTAAATTTCAGATAGTGATGGTCGTGAAATGTAGGGTAATGTTAATATACGATGAAGATGACGACAACGATGATGAGGATGATGCCATACAATGATATTGACCATGAAAATGAAAAGGTTTTAGTAAAGTTATCTGTAAAGTAGTGTTACCGCATTGTGATGTAAATAAAGTATTTACATCATTCGATGGTAAAAAAGAGACGAACCGTGTAGGTTTACAATGGAATGTAAGAGAGGGTAAATTGGTAAAGCTAATACACAAGAAATTAGTTTATAAAAATATGATATGTTTCTTAATTCATAATAGACAGCCAAAATTTGTTTTTGTGCTTGTTTAACAAGGTTTCCTTGTTGTAAAGAAATTTCGATTATAATTGCCAATGATCATTGCGTTATTTACACATTAATTCATCAGACGATGACAATTGTCACCCCTATCTGTTCTACTTCCGTCTACCCTATCTAACAGTGCCAGATAACCAATCACAGTGACTGTGTCTTAACCGCTTGGAATACCCAAGGGAGTTCACACTGGATATTACAAACACAAGGTAAGTTGTTGCATTTTATACTTTATGAATTTGACAATCATGCATTTTTAGCTACATGTATTGCCTTCTCTGCAACCATACATATTCATCAAGACATGACGAGCAGTCATTTCTACTGTGTGTTAAGCATCAGCTCACTCCCTTTCTATAACAATTCGGTGGGTTCCTACCGGTGGCGGAACAACAACAACTTCTACTACTAGACACTTCTAATATAGCGGCCAGTTATAGTCACACATGTCCTTAGATGGTAGAGTTAGAGGTATTCTCTATGGTTTGACTTATGAGGAGGCTCATAGTTTTGCTCATATCAGAGAAGCATTATTATGCAGGTTTGAACCCCCAGGGTTAGAAATAGTTTATAGGAATGAGTTCAAGCGCAGGCATTATCTTGAAACTGAAACCTTGTCAGAGTATGGTTACTGTTTGCAGGACTTGGCTAGAAAAGGTTATCGTCATGCTGATTCTAACTCTAGAGAACAACTTGTTGTTGACCAGTTCATAGCAGGCATAGAAGACTATGAAATGAGAAAACATGTTTGTTTGAATCAACCAATGTCACTAGATGAAGCAATTAGGCTGGGTAACCAATATGAAGGGTTCGTGAAAAGTTACGGTCCAGAGAATTGTTCAAGTCTGATAAATTTTGTCAAATTTCTGATTTCCAAGGTTGAAGAATTGGTCAAGAATATATTGTGTCCAGGAAATAGGAAACACCCTCACAGAAAACGGCTATGCTATAGTTGTAGAGATGTGGGTCACATAGCTAGTCAGTGTCCAAATAGGGTTAATACTAGTTGAGTTTTATTGTTTTAATTAGTTGGTATTGGTCGAAGGGCGGAAGATGTACAAAATATATCTGTGTCCAAGACTGATTATGTGTTCAGTTTTTAATTTTGATTATTTATTTTTCATTGTCTCAGGAGTTCAGTTAAGTTCTATATGAGTATAGTTGTGAAGTCATGTATGGTTCTTTGTGAATTATGATCTGTGTGGTCAAGATGTTCTGTGTTGGCATATATACATACCGTTCTTCAGTTCTCTGTGAACTTTGTATTGATCTGTGTGGTCATTGTATCGATCTGTGTGATCAGGATGTTCTGTGTGAGCAGTAGTACTTTATGTGTTCATTAATGACTAGGCTGTATCAAATTATGGGGATTGTGGTCCCACAGTATTGTCTCAAATGTACATAGTTTTAAGTTTGAAGTTGTACTCCTGGTAGTAACATATTCTTTATGGTGGACCGTATGCTGTATATATATGAAAACATACTCCTTATGGTGGACCGTATCCTGTATATATGAAAACCTACTCCTTATGGTGGACCGTATGCTGTATAAATGAAAACCTATTCCTTGTGGTGGACCGTATGCTGAATTGTGATGATTTATTTTTAATATGCAAACATGGACATTAAATTTTCTGTATAACTTTTTAGACGTTATTTCATTTTAGAGTGATATTCTATTTCATCAAAGCCAAATTCATGTAATTTGTCTTTTTTTCAAAGAAGGGAGAAATGTAACAGGGGAGATTCAGAGTTACTTCCCATGTTACTGGTTTTTCATGTTTATCATGATTATGTTGTGATTAGTGTGATGTAACATAATTATATCTAATTTTAGGGTTTTGTAAAATATAATTTATGTAAAGATATAAATGTATATAGTACTGTTAAATAATACAGAATGAGGAATAAAATAAATAATTAACTTCTAATTGTACAATATGCAAATTACTAAGACACCTGTTATCTTATATGTAGTTTATTATATAGTGAGTATGTTTGTAAGACAAAGTTGGACAAAGTTCTAGCTTTGACCATGAGTAACGAATGGATTGGGTTCCTGATTACTCGTTCCCTTTATGTTCCTCTGACATAAGTGTAAATAGATGTGAACAGGGAATATTTTATGGGTATTGCATAATAAAAGAAATCTTGAGATGTAGACTGAGTGTTCTGGTGGTATTTTGAGGTTGAACTAGTGTATTAAACAGAAGATACCAAGGGCAACCTAATCGAACCTGGGTTGACTATGGGACTTGGTAGGTGGCAACACCCAGTCCTGTTACACAAGTACGAAAGTACCTATCAATCAAGAACATTATGCTTAAATATAAAAATACCGTCCGAGAGCGTCCGTATTCCCGAGTCATAACATAATTCTGATAAACACTGCTTAAAAGTAAGGAATACCCACCCAAACCTCAATAATTAATTAATTCATTGTGTATTTCAGAAAAAGGTTGACGGAATGTGACTTTAGAGACGGCTTGCATGGGCTTCCATAGTTTATTTTTCGATAAAAACGGCGTCTGCTATTTCGTGTTGAATTTACTTGAAAATAAGGGGTTTCTGCTATTTCATGAATGAAATTGTTCTTTTTTAAGGTAGCAGTGCTTTAATATGGATATTTGTATTATTTGGAACGGGAAATATACTTTGTATGTACGGTAATTTTGGTTCTCAAATATAAACAAACCGTCCTTTCCCGAGAATATCTGAATTCCGACTTCCCATGTTTTAAACGCTAACTTCTTTTCTTCTTTTAGGGTACACCCTCCATCAGAAATGATGTTTACGGGTAATGTGGGTTGTTTTTGCTGGCCGCTGTTAAAAAGAGTGAGGAAATTGTTATTTACAGTGAGGGGTCGGTGCTGTTTTTTTTTTTTTTATTTTTAATTTTTGAGCTATAAGATAAAAGAACTTTGTGGGTTTAGGGTGTTGGTGTGTGTTTGAGATCGACAAGGGCTGCGTTGTGTATATGTGCCTTGAAGATCTCTAGTGTAGGGCATTGTACTGCTGCCACCGGGAGGAGGTTCCATTGTGTTATTGTGTGTGGGAAGAAGGAGTATTTGTATGTGTCCTTGGTGGCAGATAGGTGTCTATATGTGTATGGGTGTGTTTGTCTTGTCCTAGGGTCTGCTGGGTGTAAGATTGTGTTTGCGTCTATTGCGACATGATGGTGGATAATTTTATATAGTAAAATTAGTCTAGTGTTGAGTCTGCGTGTCTGGAGTGTGGGCCAGTTTAGTTTGTCCATCATGTCTTGTACTGAGCTGGTGTTGTGGTATCTGTTTTGTACGTATCGTGCTGCTCTGCGTTGTATTTTCTCTAGCTGGTTGATATGGTTTGTGTTGTGCGGGTCCCATATGGAAGAGCAGTATTCTAGTTTTAAGTTCAAAGTTTTATCCAATTAAGTTTTAGTTCAAAGAAGACAACATCACCAGATTAGATTTATAAATAAATTCACACTTTTTATCATCAGGAAAATCAAATAAATAAATCATTTTATCACTTACCGACTCATTTTGCTCTGCTACTCGAGGAAATTGTTGATTATCGTGTTGAAACGAGTTGCGTCCCTTTTATCAAAAACCCGCGCTACGGTAGCCCCGAGGAAGCGTAACACGATTGTTACGATTACTGTGCATTAAAAGTGTTATTTTTTCACTTTCCCCTTCGTAGATTTTTTGGGACTTTTTTTGGGTTGTTACTAGGTAATTTTTCAATGAAATATGAAAAAATCGTTTCTTTTTCAATTAGTTTGAGGTCAAATCTTAAAAAGACTGGGCTAAGTCATTGTGCGGTCACTATGTTATGTTTGCTACCTCATATTAAATTGTTATTAAATTAAGATACATCAATGGATTTGAACATTTATTTTTTCTATATTGAATAGAATGCTAGCTGTGAACGCTAAAATGCCAGCACCGGTTGTATGCTCCCTACGGAGTTAAGAACGATATTTGCTGATTGCTTAAAAGTCCTATAACCACGAATATTAATTTGTGAACCGCTTTGGGACGGTGCAGTTTGGGCGTAAGAATTGTACCTTCTGCCCTCATTGCATGATTGTAGGAGGCGACTAAATTTGGGATCCTATCTTTTCTTTTCTTCTGAACAATTTTCCCCTTCTTAAAGTCTCCGTTGACACTGTCTCACTTTTAACTTTTAGTTGAGCTGTCGCTCCTGTGAGGAAGGCTTTGGGCTCTGCTCCCTGGCCGAGACTAACCAAAGTCTTAAACTACGGTAGTTGGTTGTCCCTGCTTGGACTCAGCGTTACGGGAGTGGAACGACTGATTCATCCGTTTTCAGTAAAAGGTGACCGGGTGGGGTGTTCTGCTGTGGGCCTTCGGCAGTGTGGTAGCCCTTTCAATTGGCAAATCGCCAGCATATCACAAGGAGGCTTACATGAACCTACCGCCGTCCTCTGAAATACATACATATTGAAAAATCAATCAGAGATGCGGAAGCGTTAACAAAACAATAATCCGAACTCAAAATAGATTAAACCACAGGCAAAATATGAATAAAGGAAAGATTAACATAGAGACCCTCGTAAAAGTACAATAGAATAAGACCAGGTGTTCCGGAAGAGTAAGCGTCTTCTGCATCAACGACGACACCCGCCAGGTAAATCTTGGTCATATTCAAGTAAATATCAATTATTGAAATGAGAACTGAGACATCATTGTCAATCACAACAAGTAAGCACACTAATTAGCATTCTCAAAAACGTCCATCTTCATATCAAACAAAGATTCAAAAACCACAACAACATCGTATACACATGGCAGTCATTCTAAAATGACAAGCTATTTGTTACAAATCATAATAAACAGTAGAATACCGAAGCGTTAACCAAATTATACCTGTAAATTTACACTCTCCATACTCGCTGGGGGATTATTAAAATGTTGACAAAATTGGTCTACTTTGTTTCATAAAAATATAACACAACGACAAAAAATCAATAAAAAAATCAAAAAGGAATAGTGATATGCTGAACATAGTTCATATTCTGTAAAAACAATGCACAATCAGTTGCAAATTTGGGCGACATGGCACATACATCGTAAACTTACTGATTACATGTACCAATGCATTTTAAAGCACTATTTGTTTAGTATCTTTCTGCACATTTACTGAAACGTTATGGTTATCATAAGGTCAATAGGTCACGAGTCCACTGACCCGTTGTCGACGAAAGCAGATGATTTCATATCTGGCCGTCCTCATTTGAGATACACCTTACTGGTGGTACATTGTTTCTCTTCATTCAACGTTTCCAACAATAGCTTAGGTTATATAAATACAAGTTGTTTTGGAGACAAAGTTTCTCGAGTCGTACAATGTGGCACGTGGTGGTTTACTGATGTCGTCATAGATCAACCTTGTTCTTCGCTTCGAATAACATGGAGATCGTCACCGCGTTAAACGCTCAACTGGTACATGTAATCATTAGCGCCAATTTTATACAAATAAGGGCTTTTCTGCATGTCTTATGTAAAGATTATTTTACACAACCAATACATGTTTTATGTGACGTTTCGATGACTATTACAATGTGTACCCTATCATCTTCATCAGACTAATGACTAGCAAAGCGTATGCACACAACAGGTGTAAATTGTGTACGAGTTGGTTAATGACAAATCGGTCATTTTGTGTTTAAAATTTAATTGAAATAGAACATGAATTTACATATATCCAGACGAAAGATTACGTACTTGAAAAGTAGGTATATCGTATATAACTAATATCAATGTGGTCAGTTTAATTATTGAGCCAAATAAACAACATGTAGCGGTATCAATTACAGCACGAAATAAACCGAGAGTCGAAAGGGAATCATAAAAACATCAGGTTTTGTTCTATGCTATTATATGATATATTCACCTGTGACCCGACCATGAATACAGGTCGTAACTATTGAAGTGTTTGAAATTTGTTAGAATTCTTATTTTGATATGTGTATAACTTCATCTTTCCGACAATGCATGCTTTGTTTCAGAAAGTGGGGAAAATTGCTGTCACGACCATCGTGTTAAGAGGGGTATGTATATAAAACGGTAATAAATTGTACAAACCAGCAAGATATAAGGTCTAAAATTATCCAAATGCCTGTACAATGTAGGTAGGTTGTGTACGAGTAAGTTTAAATGATTAGGAAACACTCTAAATTACTTAATTGTTCGTTTTCAACTTTGCAGGATGCATTGTCATATGCATTTTACCACTTTTAAACACTATAGCATATACATTAATGATATGGCTGTACCATTAGAAAACCATACCCTAGAAAAGTGCAATTTGACTTGTGTATATCGGTATTGAATTAATGAAAAATAGCATGTCAGAAGGAAGGTTGGATTTTTTCGTAGTCTAAAAATTAAACTCGGGTTCAAACTGTCACTTTGAAGTTACCAAGATAATCATTGATTTTTGAAGAAAATATTTGTAATAGCTATTTCTTGATGAATTTCTAGAAGGATCGTTTTCATCCCATTGGTTCCTAGGTGTACATAGTTACAGTTTTGGAGTGGTTTTCAAAACACGATATACATATGCAGCTGGAAGTCGTCAGTTTCGGATTTTGACTATGAACGTTTAGTATGGCTATTTTTGGGGTATCACAAGTTGTATCTTTCCCGCATTTCGTATGACATTTCCCCCGGCCCCTTGTTGTGTTTTAATTTTGTGACTAGTCAGAACAGCAAAAAGGCTGCCAAGCGGTTATCTTGTTTTTCAACTATGAAGGTTGTTGTCATCTCAATTTCTTAAGAAGTAAAGGATGAATCTTTCTTACTTGATATATCCATTCCTCTTTGTCCTTGTTTGCGCACTTTTCCTCATAAGGAACGGTTCAGAAAAACGGCATAGCTGGCATGCGAATATAATTAATTACTATGTTTATTTATTTAGAGGAACACCCATATTTCATTTAATTAAGATATTAAATCTAAGAAAAAAGGAGACAAACGAAGAGAAACAAGTCAAGGTTTTAAGAACATTTGAAAATCATCGACGGTAGGCCTAAAGATAGTCCTGGATGTAAGGTCCTACATATATGATATACAGAGCCTATAACACAATGCTGGGTATCGCGGAGAAATCACATATGCTTTCAATACAGTGTGAACCAGAGTATATGATGCGATATTTTCTCAAATATCCTAAAACTACAATCAGGTGGCTACGTATGTATTGTATGTATTTTATTAATGAAATTCAAATTATACAGTGTGATTTTATTAAGTGTTAACCTCTAAATATTAATAGAACATAAATAAGTGATAATTTGTCTGCTAATTCCAAATTATACACGGCAAGTGCAGAATTGATGAAGTTTTTATATCCTTTATAATTTTGATTATTCTATACATGTATGTACGCAATTCAATTGCGACAGAGTTTGATATGATAAGATCTAGCGCTCAATCTATCATTTGAGTTCACACCAAAAACATATCTGTCAATGATCATTGAGTTATTTACACGTTAATTCATCAGACGATGACATTTGTCACTCATATATGAGCCAGAGGCTGTGAAAAGGGCCCTTATGGGTCAAAAAATAGGTTTTCACTTTTTAGTATTTCTAGATACAGGTGACTGTGATTGAAATGGTGCAAATATTTCTTCGATATCTTAATTATTAGCGACATAATCATCGTTTGAATATTACATAGTTATCCATAAATTGCCCAAGAAAACATGACGTCGTCAAAATTTTTATGACGTCGTTGGGTTTTTGCAATCAATATTTCCCTTGTTTTATCCAAGTTAAGGAAGATCAACACAACTTCAGTGTTTATATCTTATGAGCAAGTTATTCTCGTATATTTGATATGCTAGTACAAATCTTTACAAATTCCCCACATGTTTAATACATGTATATTCTGATTTGAATTTCTGGAAAACGTCGGTTGTATCTCACAGTTTATATCTAATTTATCAAACTGGATGCATACTTGAGTCACATTGTGTGCTTATAAATAGCAGTAGTAATGATCTCACTGGTGCAACCAATTAATGAATGCCAGTTTCATTGGAGAACAAAGCCGAAAGTAAACACCAACAAATTGTCAGAAACAACTGGCAACTATTGCACAATGTATGGAGAAAGAAATGTCTGACAAAATGGGATTTAGTTATTCTTTATCCAAAGGGGCTTTAGCTCCTGTATCATCGCACAAGCTACTAAACCAAATGCCATCACACTTCTGGTCCTTTACTGCCCCAGGTAGAGTGTACTAATAAAGATACTGAAATAAAAGGACATACCTTTGATATATGAGAATGACTTCTGGTTAAAAGTTAAAGAAAGATAGAAAGCCAATTAACAGGTAACATATCTTTTTTATTGCTTGTTGTAATTATACAACATTGTAGTTAAAAATTTAGCAAGCCAATGAATTCAATGGAATTATAACACAAACAGATGCATACTTATACTTATTTACACAAGAAATGAACAATGTTAGAAATGAATTATTTATACACCTGAGCATATCAATTTACTAACTAGCTAGAGCATTGAGAATTCAATATACAAAAGCTGAACAAAACAAATACTAGCTTGTACCAAATTACCATAAAATGTCATCTGTAGGATAACTAATACCCCTCCCCCCTTCACACACACAGATGCTGCTACATGTAGTTAAGATGTATTACCTCCCTTACTGACCTTGATCTTACCGTCAACTTGTTACAGAAATGGGACTTTTGTTGAGAAGTACTTTATCTTAGATTCACATTAATTTGGTCATTAAAGTTAAGATGAAGTTCTCCAAGAAAATATCTTGAATAAAGAGTCGTAACTTGAAAGGGGTCAGAATCTTAAATAGAACGTTGATTCAAAAAATGGTTGAAATGTAAAATTAAAATATCGATTCACAACTGCATTACATACAATGTACTGATCATTGATCATTCATGTGAAGTTTCATTAAAATTTGACTGTTAGTTAAGGAAGAGATCTGTAAACCAAATTCATTACACTTAATCACTTACATAAATGTAAAGTTGATGAAAAATAAAAATTTCAGAAAAATTCAATGTAAATCTTGATTTTTTATGTACACGTGTGTAACAATGATGAGAGAAGTGTTAAATCAATATGGATATTTGGCGTGTGACACAATGAAATGTAAAATGACCACGGATTATATTGCAAATGTTTCAAACAGTCATTCCTCTGTAAGAGGTGGTGGGCAAAGCTTATACTTGTGGGGATCCTTTACAAACTGTCGAATCCTGTCGTGGAGATACTTGGACCTTGCTGAAGAGGTTCCTGCTGGCTCTAGTCTGCTTGGTAAACCAGTCGGTACAGACTTTCCTCTCTTCAGCAGGCAAACTGAAGTGTCCGGGCCATCAACATCCTTCCGCACAACCTCACCTGGAATTTTAAAAAAATGTGATTTGTTATCGATGAAATATTTCAAAATGCCTGATGTTGTCTTCTCAGTCATTATTTTTTTTATTATCTACAATTTTTAAATATGCAATGCATATTTATATATATATACTGTACATACATCTTTCAAGTATTAAATTTGCAGTATTGTTTATTTTGTTTAAATGTTGAATGGGTCAACCATTCAGTTGACATGTATACACTTTCCTAATAGCTGGTAGAATCGGACAAAGTGTAATGACCATGTCCTAATAATTAGTGAATTAATTCTTAATATAATAAAGATTTATACTAAAATAACAAGAGGCTGAAGAAGCCTTATATTTTTTAATGTTACAATGTCAAAATTATTACCTGTTTTTTCTGAAGAAAACTTGAAGTGATGGAATGCCTGAATACTGGGGACCGCCCGAAACACTGGTTTGAAGAACGCCTTCCAGTCTCTCCACTGACACTCTCCTTCCTGGCTTCCATACAGGACAACACGGTTGTGGGATGTTGCACGTTCCACCGTCCTCTTGATATCTCCATAGAATCACAATCTGTACGTCGTATTGCCCGCCTGGCTAAACCAAACAAACTGTCCACCAAACAGCGAGCATGATATGGTTTCATGAAGTGTAAATTGATTTCCTTGTGTAGGTTGTTAGCTACTCTCCATGAAAGATAACTTGTCATTATGTGGTTTTTATTCTGTCCTCCACAATTGTCAGCATTTAAGTGACAAACTTCCTCTCCTTCGCTGTGTTTGCTGAAAAAATCATCAAGCATAGATACCACAGAGTTTGCAGAATGGCTCTGCTGCCCATCCTCACCAATACTTTGGGATTCCCCAAACACATAGTTATGTTGCAATGTCCTTCCATCATTGCAAATTCCAAAAAGATTAACTTTCAAAGGAGACAAAAAATGAAGAGCACCTTCCTGTCTGCAATGTGATGGTAGAAGAACACTTTGAGCATAGTCAAATGTATAATGCACATTCCTCAAATCATGGGAGCATGGTGTGACAGGACCCTCTAATCTTGGTCGACCATCTAGTTCCTCTTTGGCCGCAGCACATACACTCCTGTAGTGATCTCTTTCTCTCTGGGCTGACTTGATGTGGTCACTAAAAGCCTAAGTAGCTGACAGCTTCTCTTCCTCTGTTCTTGGCTGTAAAATACATACATGGCATCCATAACAAAAGCTCATAAAACACTCTGATATGACTACCAGACAGTACCTGTATTAACACAAACCTGCAGTTGAATTAGTAATCATATGGTTAAACCATAATGATAAACACATGATTTCTGAATTGTTCATTTCCTATTTAAGTCATAGAAAATAAATTAATGATATGGCTAATTGAGCATTGTGACAACAGAATTAAGAAAAATAAATAGACATATTCTTTTGACCATTATCAGTACTTGGAACTTTGTTTTAAAACAATTCTCTATGTAAGTCTTGCAAATTCCATTGAAATTTATTTTAAGTTTACTAACTTGAGCTGGATAAACATGGTAAATTAACAGTTTAGAAATCATGAAAATAACATACTGACATACCTGTTGTATTTGATCACGGAATTGTCCACATTTATGGCAAACATCTGTGCGTGGAGTCATAAATTTTACATGGGGAACAACTCTGTGCCAAATCCTGTTTAAATAATCAAAATGCATATATCTATATTTACAGTTAATGTATACATACATGTACTGTGTAAAACAAATCATCACTAATTCAGTTTATACATAACTTTTATTTGCTTACTGCGGGCTATTAAACTCGCATACCACGCATATGTATAAACAAGGTAAATAGATTGGATAATTCTCCATTTTAAGACACATACAAAAATTACATGAATTGAGGATATCTAACAGTGTCTTCAGTAATACCAAATCTACATGTATTTCACGAGTGGGACTAATCTTTTGATATTTTTTCACGAGTGCGCAGCATGAGTGAAAAATATCAAAATATTAGCCTCACGAGTGAAATATGTTTGGTATTACTGAAGATACTGTTAGATATTCTGTTTATGATATTTTTTTTTTTGGAAAATCTGCAGTGGCAGCTTTTGATTTTTCCAAAAAAATATTTTTAGTGAAAAATATCATATTTCTCACTAGTGAACAATATCACTTTTATAGTATGAATAATTTTTGATATTTCACTGATAAAAATGTAATAGATATCATTACCAATTTTTTTATACTCCTAGTAAGTATTAACTAGTCAAATGCAAAACTACTTTGAAAATTGTTGTTGCACCAGTATTTTTTATACAGGCAAGACAACAACAAAAAACATGTCCTGTTTTGCTATTATAAGGTACCTTGAAAATGAGCTATTGTAATGAAATCAAAGTTTTCAAAAATGTTCAGAGAACATCATATTCAGAAACCAATTACAATTGTGCACATTGGTTAAAAAATTTAATGATTTTGCAAAAGAATTATTACTTTTTGAAGTTTTTTTAATATGTGTACCTTCGAAATGTAGTTTCTGATAGGACTCTGTTTTCATCTCCACAGGCTTCTGCATATTTCAAGTGGACAGATTTGAAGGTTTCTTTACCAGGAAGGTAAATAGGGGGAATGTCATCTCGACCCCTAGGTGCCGCTGGCTGAGGTAGACCAAATTGATCTGCAAACCTGAAAGTTGAAATAAAAAAATATGATACATGTACAACAATACACATAGTTTATTGTTGAGAACCTTTCAAGGGATAAAACATCAAACTAAAATAATTCAGGGCATATTCATAATTTAAATACATAGCTAAAAATGTGCCTTTAATTGTACAGAATTCACTCAACATCTATAATTTTGTTATTGTTTATCAAATTATATTTTTTTTTTTATTTTTCAACATTTCAAAGAAATCTTAATTAGAATTGCAATTTCAGAATAATAAACCCAACCCTTTACATATTAAGAATCACTTTAAGTTCAGTTGATGATAAGTCTTAAATCTTACCTTGTGATAAATTTCACAACCTGTTGAGCATCATCATAGGTGACAGCATGTTTGGGTGTTCTGTTGGTGTTTCCATGGACTCTTGGCACTGCTCCTTTTTTGTATAGATGCTTTCTGAAATTTTTCAATATTCTGTCACCAATATTGTTTACAAACAGGAAACACTCTTTACACACAGGTGAATTCAAAAACTGGTAGTCAAACTTGTGTCTTTTTCTGTCTTTTCCTTCCTTGGTCACTTCACCTTTGCTAGTACCACAAGCTTGAAGTTGTCCCATTATCAAAACATCCCGTACGCGTGTTTCCCTGTCCATTGCAGATATGTTTATTCTGTTTTCCACAACATCAGTTGAACGGAACTGACGTAAACACTGACATGCATTTCTCAATTTTCTCTCTTCCACAGTAATTAACAAGTCCGCGTTTACATTGAAAGAACTGTCAGTTTCCGAAATGTCAGCCTGTTCACTTTCGCTTTCATATTCACCAGGGCTATCAAGTTCGCTATCGTGACGAAAGTAATCCCTTATCCTACTCTGAATGATAGTACTTCGCAGAATGTCATGGTCACCTACCTCATCTATATCATTCTCTTCAATGTCACTGTCCAAATCATCTTCTGTAAGTACTTCGGGAGAATTTCTTAACACAGATGGCGGTGACGATGGCGGTGGGAAATCACTCAGTTCGTCGTTGATTTCGCGTTCTAACATATCATCGGCTATAGGCCTACCGATGGTACGAAAATCAACCGGCAAATATGACATATTGTCACTTACATTTTATAACTCTATTCGTAGCAAACACTCGCCAAAAGACATAGATATTACTGAGAACAGATGACAACTACTTCATGTGTTTACTTCCTGTCTAAGTGTGTGACGTAGAGCTAACGTGTGCAACACATGTGTGCAAAGTCAAATCGTCAAATCAGAGGTAAGTTGTTGCACTATTAATATTAATGTGATAATCGATCAGTTATTCTTAGCTGCTGCCTCTCTAACCATGATAACTAATTATTCCTCAATATATAACCTGTGGTCATTTTTATTGTGTACAGCGGTTCAGATCCCTAGCGATGGCAGGAATAGAGTGAAGTCTCATTTATGTTATCTGTTATCATTCCTGTGTCCCAGTGGTATTTCCCCGTGGGTTTCCTCCAGCACGAAAAACATTTATCTTTTTTGCGTCGTTAAAATAAAGATTACTATCATGATCGATATACATTTGCAATCGTTTAGGAAATTGCATTTCATCCTACATAACGTATTTACAAAAACAACATCAACAAATACTACTACTACTACTTCTTCCATAGAACGACAACGACAACAATTGCTTCGTACATACAAACTACCTTTATTGATAAAGTTTACTTCAATTTTTAACCATCTGCAGTACTCATCATCTATCACTCAGTTCAATTAATTTTTTCGGCATACTGTATCTATTACTGAATTTAAAATGTACAGCATATGTGTGTGTTACGTCATCGCCGATACATAACAGATCCTAACGTACTATATAATCAAGCCATCCGGTATGTTATGCTCGCCTTGACCCACTTTGAACAAAGAAATTCCTGTCGTTAAATGTGCATAACATAGTGCAACTTTATGTACATATGAAACACGATACACACGACAGGGTGGAAACAATTGCACACGCTCCAAGTCTTTTGATATATGGGTATGTGACGGTACTGTAACACAGTTTTCTGTGAACTTAAAATGGCTGGATTTAAAAAGCACACCAGCGATCACAGTATAGGAGGTATTGGACATTTAATAAAACCACCTTATACTTTTCTTTTAAGCCATGATCTAATCTTATCACTGCTGTTTGCCCAGATCAATCATTACTGTATCAAAAACTGACCGTCTCGCATTCTTTTTTTGATCACGCCATGTGGTGGTGTAGTAACTGTTGATCTATTCAAACTGAATAATTGTATTGATCGGAGACAAAGTTGGTGAAGATCAAATAATTTAATCTTGTTTGAAACAAGCATTTTCATTGGCTTAAAAATTTATGTTATCAGCCCATAACATAAAAAATGACGTCGCCTTTTATAACGTCGCTATTGATTGGCTGATGCAGTAGCGTAATAATTTGTAAGAGAAAAGAGTCCATCAATAAACTAATTTTTTCGCAGGGTATAGATTAAATTATAAGTATTAACTTCGCGGTTTATTTAGAGTACACTCCTGATTTTTGTGTTATACCTCCATAACATAAAAAAAAGATTCAAGTTAATCCTTAAATAAAGAAATAGAAAGAAATCTTATGCCGGTATGTAACTACAAATTTTCCCCTGTGCTTTTGGGAGAATACAACTCCTTCAACAGCCTACCTCCCGATTCATGAGACACATTTACACGAATAATATATGTACGTCGTCATAAGATTTGTTTCATTTTAACATACATTTTTAACAAGCACCTTACATGCCATTCAACTCTACCAACCCTTTATACTATCTCTTTTTACTGAAGAATTGCAACAATCAATGAAGATGTAACCAAAATCAGAGGATACCAAAGCGTCATCAAACCTATAATCCGAAGTCAAAATCGATTTCATAAGAGGCAACATATGAACAAAGATAACCCTCGTAAACGTACACAAAAATAAGACCATGTGTTCCGGAAGAGTAAGTGGGTTCTGCTTCATTATCGCCACCCGTCATGTAAATCACATTTAAGTAAACATCAATCCTAGAAATGAGATCGCCTTTACCAACAAAAACGAACAAAGATTTTTTTGTTTGTTTTTGATTTATCCAGCATTCTGTTAATATCTAGTGTAATTTAAGGACGTATCTCAATGTGTATAATTCAGTTATCTGGACGTGTGTGCTGGAGACAGGGTATGTTGGTGTATTTTACTCTTTGCGATAGCGCAGAATTGGTGTCGCGCTAGCGGTTCATGTTTTATTTTCCTGTAATTAATGCAGTGGGAGTTCATATCGCCTATAACTCGAATCAGAATGCACTTTGCTTAAATTTACATTTCCACTTCTAACCATACCCGAAAAAAATTATTTCGACCATAAAATAAAACTAATTGTAGCTCCTGGAAACACTGCTATGTTGAATTGGCAGAACAGCCCGTAACGCGTGCTCGTTTTTGAGAGCCGGAAACGCTTCAGGTGATTTCTCCTAGACTTTGATATATAGTCCATGGCAAACAGCAACCGTACAAGGGTTTTATAATGAAAATGTTGAATTTTTTTTTCTTTCTTTTGCACTGTTATTGTCCAAGGGTGCTTTAAATAAAATAATACTTGAAATAATTGTCGTTATTATAAATGACATCGAGTATGTATGACGTCATACTTTGGAGGCATGTCCGCTGAATTTGAAAAATGGTTAAGATGGTCCGCGATGAAAAAAAATTTCAGCTTCGTATGTTTGTTGTTGCGTAGCAAGTATAAGAACCCTAATGCATGTATGTTATATTTTGGTCGACTTTACTACAAATCGTCTTTTTACATTTATACATGTATGCATGTGGTGTCAGATTGTTGACAATACATTATTTCGGACGATAGGCCTACTGAAACAATACTGCACATTCCGGGAATTACGGAGGATAACACCCTTTTTATGGCAAACAGTGATCAGTGATAAAAAGCTTATACTTTTAATGACGACGCTTTTTGAATGTTTAATTATGTTAATTGGATTTTACCCAATAACTAAGTGATTTAAATGGAATTAATAAAGCCAATAAGTTTGGCGTGATATGCATTGTTTTTTCTACCTCCATCTTATGTTCATATTCATACTCGTTTTGGGTTATCGTCCTATGAACCGAAACAGAACTTACATGGGTTATATAATGACACTGAAGCGCAAATGTAAATATAGACTAATCAATCTATTAATTTGATGGAAATATGAGTATATCATATTAGCATCAAATTGCTATATTGATAAATAATTAATGTCAATTATTTTTATATTAAGAAACATTTATTAAGGTGATGAACAAATCGATATGGTTTAAAACAAACCAAGATACAAACTCAGTTGAAAATTTTTCTCATCTTTGAAAAATACTATTTGTACGAAAATGGGCCACGAATTAACAGATATGCATTAATCTTTTAATTGTCACATAGGCGTTTCGGTCGTTATGGTTTATAAGGTTCATACGTCATTTATATCATAGGACGCATCCCTGCCTGGGCTGTATATAATAAGACTACTTTTTAGAGAAAATTCAAGGCGAAAGGATATATAGAGCTTGTGTCAGTGACAAATATAATGAAAACCAATCGGTAACGTGTGTGAGGCTTTCATTTGAATGGATTTTCTATTCGCAAAATACTAGGACAGGTAGATACAAATTGATGTACATGGTAAAATGTATGTAACATCAGAGAGGCAGTAAGTGATCAGAGGGATGACGTAACACACACATATGATGCACCTTTTAAATTTAGTAATAGATACAGTATGCCGAAAAAATGAATTGAACCGCATTATACAGCTGTTTTGTCCTCCTAGGGCTTTTCAGTGATGCTAGGGGCCAAAAGGTAGGAATAAACAATTTCTAAACTAATGTAGAAAGCAGAAGGGTCAGGTGCGTAAAACCCCTTTAATTTATGAATTTAGAAGTAAAGTTAAACTAGTTCTTTATAATTTCAAATCGTGTACTACGAAAATGTGTATATTATGTACCGTGCCACTGACAGATGAACAGTACACCGCCAGAGGTGTATACTATTATCTTATGTACATAATACTACCTTTTAAACTTTTACGTATGATGCCGATTGAGTTGTCATAGAAACACTCTGTATTCTGTTTCAGGATGGATAAATTCCTATTGACGTCATGCTTGGCTGTTTTTGCTGCATTGCTGTATTTCTATTACATTGGACACTCTACACCTGGTGCTGAGTTCCCCGTGAAACTGAACGAGACTTATGATTATATAATTGGTAAGCTAACAGTTAACATGTGTAACCTTGACTCGGTTAAGGTCTCATTTTGACATATATAATAGAATAGAACAAAAGCTAGGTCAGTAGAAAGTACCCGTCGAAAACAAATATTAACCTGTGGACCAGCTTCTGAAAAAGTAATTTCCATAATAATAATAGGAGAGGCTGACTGGTTACAGTGTAAAGTCATAGAAATGTATTGAACCAAAATCTTCATGGTCACCAAAGTGACATTTTTTTGTCATCATGTATATATGCAATGTTTAGATTTAAAGTTGACAGGAAGGGGAATTAAATTTATGAATTACAGATCACCTACCGATCAAATATATATGTTCGACCAGTAAAGCAAGAACTCATTGACAATCGAATTACCTTATATCAAACTAAGTCTGTCATATGATATAAAAAGCACGTCATGGGATGCAATGGTTCTTAATATAGCATGAGCTTTGGCAAAGAATGTAGTTTTTCGGTATTCTTTGCCGTAGAGAATTTAAAAAGCATGCACATTTAAAATAAATAAGAGAATACCGAAGCGTTAACAAAATTATAATCCAAACTCAAAATCGATTAAACCAGGGGCAAAACATGAACAAAGAATAGATTTACATGGAGACTCTTGTAAAAGTACAAGAGAATAAGAGCAGGTGTTCCGGAAGAGTAAGCGTCTACTGCTTCATCGACAACACCCGCCATGTAAATCTTTGACACATCCATAGTTCTAATCAAGTATTATTTGTTGATGTCCTCAGTTGGAGCGGGTGCGGCGGGTTCAGTGCTAGCTTCACGTCTATCAGAGGATCTGGACAATGACGTCATTCTGCTGGAGGCCGGGGGATCTGACGACGACAATCCGAGCATCCGGGTTCCTGGAGAAGCTGGGCAGCTCGCGCAGTCGGAACAGGACTGGACATATTATACAGAGCCACAGAAACATGCATGCTTTGCTATGAAAGAACAGGTACCTCAATATAAGCATAGTTATTTCGCTATGTACACAATACCCTGGTCCAAATGCAAGCTGTCAGACGTAATCATTTTGTAATCAATGATACGCTCTGGTTCCAGCAATATTTGCATATGATCCAGAAAAACACAAGTTTGAAAACTACTTCCGTTTGAATACAACCTATTTAAACCGGTTAATGGCTCTCTTTAGACAACTTTAATGGCAGTATTATGTGTATAAATAGAGAATGATTGGCTAGTATATATAACAAGGTTTCTTTTGGCGCGGATTAGGAAAAACGAGAAGGAAATCTTCGTTTTAAACATTGAATTGTAGGATACTTGCTATGCTATCTGTTTATCTTGCAAAAAAATTAACACTGATATTTACATAAAACATCCTTTAAATATCTTTTTATTTCACTTCAACTATGCGCTCACATATAACGGCGCAAATACTAAGGTGTATTTTCAGCTGTTGACTTTTACACGGCTGGAATTAACCATCCTTGTATAAACATTCATTGTATTTGCTTGCGTAGCAGTACTGCTGTACTCTGTATGGGTTGATCAAATGTTGCTTTTCTGGTAAAAATAGATTTAAATGTACAGGATAATCTGTTTAATTGCTGATTTATAACGTTGTGACATTATCGCCGTGGGTCTATATCACGTAGCAGGAGATAGATTGGCTTTAGAAGAGTTGGCGGTTTTAAAACACCAAAGTCTAGATTTAAAAATTGTGTTTCATAATGTTCGTACATTATGCATTTAGTTGGAAAACCAAAGATGATCATACTTGAAAAAATACATGAAATACAACATATCTTTCAAGACATGTCAACTTGAAAATGGTAAGAATCAGAAAAAAAGTTCACGCAAATCCCTTGCAGTAGTTATCGGTCACTTTAGATAGCTGTCCTGTCAGTATATTAGCAGTACTAATTGAATATCTTAATCGTTAGGTAACTGACGCTTTTCTCTATAATCTTATATTCATTGAATTATTCTTTTGGAAAAAAATGCCTTATACCGATTGCGACTTTAACACAGATTAACTGTTAGGCATTTACTAAAGAAGTCAGGTTATACAGAGTTCAGTTAAGCATTCGAAGCTCACCAGAGGGTTTATGGTGTAAAGTATTACTGATTCATGCGATCTCAGACAAGCTAAGATGGTGTCGCAGTATACCCTTAACAGACCAATAAACGGATATGTATGTTCATTCGCTCTAGCGCCATCAATTTGTCACAGAAACATGATAAAACTATACATTTAACCCTTTTAACTGAAATCTCAGATTGTTAACTCATATTTCCAGATTTAGTTTCCACAAAAAATGAGCCATCACATGTTCATAAATACTAAGAAATATATTTGTTTTAGCCTAGTCAATAAGGTTTGTGGTAATCAGCCTGCATTCCAAAATCCCAATTAACCCAATGGTCACATTAATTTCTGCATGCATTTGCTTGTTTTGTACTAAAAGATTCAAAGGTCATTGTCCGAAGGAATATCTCTCCTTAGAGAATCTATGAGTAATACATAAATAAACGTTGTAATTTATGGTTATTTAACGAAATGTTTATTGGCTGTTCGAAATTTGTTTTACGTTATTTGTAAAAATAATTAATGTTCTTGATTATATTTTAATTTGATGTCACAATTCTATATGAATTAGTAATAGTTCTGTTCATTGACCGTCCAAATTGTTATGCAAAAAAAATCTAAAAAGGTTATTCTCTTACACAGCGTTCCTACTGGCCACGCGGGAAGGTCCTGGGAGGATCCACTGCATTGAATTATTTCCAAATTATCCGAGGAAGCCGCCATGATTACGACAGCTGGGCCGAGGAAGGCTGTGACGGTTGGAGCTACAAGGACGTCCTTCCATATTTTATCAAGTCAGAGGACGTACAAATTGACGAGTTTAAACACTCAGGTATATTTGTTTCTTTTCTACACAACATTTAGATTATTCATATTACAAAATATTTCAAATTAATACGCAATATGAATGTTCTTTAGTGAAGTGACGAAATATTAAGAAAAAATAACGACAGATAACCAGAAAAAAATGAACAGGCAATTAATCTTTTCGATAAGATTTCATGATAATTAATGCTATTTCTATTGATGCATTTAAGTTGAGAAACCTTTGTCATGATAGCTCTTTACATCATTCGAAATGGGAGTTATGCTGTTGATGAAATTGCCTTTTATGTATTTAGAGAAATCACCCTCGTGGTACAATTTCCCTTAATCAATTAATATATCATTTTGGCATCATTTACACTGTATGTAACCTTTGTCTATGTGATTTGTATTTTACGTTCAATTTAATTACACATATATTTGGTATTGCATAATGCATTTTTACTAGCTCTTGTATAATTCTGTTTGATTAAAACAAGTGTACCATGGTAAGGATGGCCCGTTACCGATTACTCGACCGAATATTACACCCATGCAGCAGCTGTACCTGAACGCGGGAAAAGACCTTGGTTACAACATAACAGACTGTAATGGGGAAGACCAAATAGGTCAGTACATTTAGCAGTGTATCACATTCTGTCAAGGTGATATTGTTTTGTTTGTTTAAGCATTGAACTGTTACCAAATGTGGTATATGAATACAATTTGGGTGACATTTAAATAGAATGTGGCCCGTGAGGGCAATTATTTATCTGCCACTCTGTGTCCAGGTGCAATTTAAAAGTAAAATAGCACTATAAACAAACAAACATCAACTATATTCATTTGAATAACTAGAATACGTTCCTACACGAATTAAACATTTCTGCATTCGTGGCATATACTGCTACATTAGGTGGAGATCTACAATACGCCGAATTTCCTTTTATAAGATGATATGATGTAAATAATGTAGCTAGTTATTGTATAACCTTGTTTTCTTTGTATCGTGTTGTTCCTTTGGTAATATGTCGTTTGCTTAAGTACAAACTCGTCATATATAGAGGATCTTACACGAGTGTCGATGTAATATGGAATTTATTAAACGAGTTAGATAATATTACATTGACACGAGTGTAAGATTGTATTTATCACATGAGTTTTTACTTATGAAGAAAATACAAAAAATCTCTAAATTTCATTCTCTATTAGAAAGGCAAATTTCTGCATTGACGGTGCGATTTCCACTACCGCGACAATCATATGACGTCATAAAGACGACATTTGTTTATGACGTCAGAATAGTATTATTACACGTGTGTAATACCATTTTTATGACATGGCCGATATGACTGAACGGGTCAGCTATGTGATAAATTTAATTATGTCTATGTCCATGGTATTACGGCGTTTAATATCAAATACGCACTCTACAGATAGATAACCTGTCCTATTTAAGTGACAAAGAAATAGGTAATTCGGTCGTAGTCATACATGCAAACAAAAGAAATCCACTCACTTAGTCAAAGTGTGACAGAGTTGGTATTGGAAAGTTGTGACGCGATTGATAGGTACAGTATATCATTTTGGTATCAGATGTATCCAAAATGATGAATTATAGTACCAATTTTGTTTTCTTTGTTTACTTAGCATAAGACTGTCAACAGAGGTACATTTGTTTCGATGTGGTATCATGACGTTATTTTAGCATAACTTTGTATTTTTTGTTTGTTCAGTATATCAACATGCACCGTTTTGACTAAAGTGCTTAAGTCTAAGACTCAAAATTATGATACGACAGTCTTGTACATGTAATACATATATAGAGAGGTACATTGTAATGGATATATATAAATAGGGTATCTTGCAATATGTTTATATATAAGATATCTTGTTATAGATATATAAATATGATATCTTGTAATAGATATATAGATAGGATATCTTGAAATAGATATATAGATAGGATATCTTGTGATAGATTTATAGATAGGATATCTTGAAATAGATATATAGATAGGATATCTTGTGATATATAAATAGATAGGATATCTTGTACTAGATATATATATAAAGGATATATTGTAATAGATATATAGATATGATATCTTGTAATGGATATATAGATAGGCTATCTTGTAATAGATATGGAAATGATATCTTGTTATAGATATATAGATATGATATCTTGTAATAGCTATATAGATAGGCTATCTTGTAATAGATATATAGATAGGATATCTTGTGATAGATATATAGATAGGATATCTTGTACTAGATATATATATAAAGGATATATTGTAATAGATATATAGATATGATATCTTGTAATGGATATATAGATAGGCTATCTTGTAATAGATATGGAAATGATATCTTGTTATAGATATATAGATATGATATCTTGTAATAGCTATATAGATATGATATCTTGTAATAGATTTATAGATAGGATATCTTGAAATAGATATATAGATAGGATATCTTGTGATAGATATATAGATAGGATATCTTGTACTAGATATATATATAAAGGATATATTGTAATAGATATATAGATATGATATCTTGTAATGGATATATAGATAGGCTATCTTGTAATAGATATGGAAATGATATCTTGTTATAGATATATAGATATGATATCTTGTAATAGCTATATAGATAGGCTATCTTGTAATAGATATATAGATATGATATCTTGTAATAGCTATATAGATAGGCTATCTTGTAATAGATATATAGATATGATATCTTGTAATAGCTATATAGATAGGCTATCTTGTAATAGATATATAGATATGATATCTTGTAATAGATATATAGATAGGATAGCTTGTAATAGATATATAGATAGGATATTGATATAGAACTGTTAGTATGCGTTGACATTTATATTTGTTATTTTGGAATATATTACAAGCAATGCATTGTATTAAAAGCTTTTTATCTATTGAGCTACAGTAACATGACCTTACGCATGTTAAGGGTTTTGCTGGACGCAGTCAAATATAAAAAATGGCGAGAGATGGAGTAACTACAGAGCTTTTGTGAAGCCACATATAGGACGTCGTAACCTCCACATCAGTCCTGATACCGTCACGACCAAGGTATCTTGTCTGGGAATTAACTTATATATTATAAATATTGCAGCGTTACCAATGACCTCTCATATATCTTGTGAGTGCTTGTCTTAACAAAACATGTTAGTCTCATATGCTGTTTCATAACCATTACCTTGTTTCAATCTGTTGATGATGAATTTTTGGAAAGCCCTAAATTTTATATCGTATAGGTATAATTATTTTCAACTAGTAACGATTTACGCCCATCAAATCCCCTTCAGGTGATATTAAGATATTTGAATCATAAATGCAACAGCAAATAACAGTAACAACAAAGATACTTAATTGTCGGATCAATCTATTAATTTAAAGACTTAAACACTTTCATTATAAAGTTGTGATAACTATATGATTATGAAATGAATACAAAAGACAAGGGTAAACGTAGGAGACTCAAACGATGGTAGCATAAGCTTATACGCATGCTCAGACATTTGTGCATGAATGTACAAATCCTGTCGACATAGCAAATGAAAAAGAAAAAATGCATAAAGGCGTGCCACTTCACGTTCATGTGTTGACAATATAATATTAATCCATTGCATTCAAGCCATATGAAACATAGTCAGGCTTCTGTTTTTCCTGCTTAAGATAATCATCAAAGACAAGAAGGCTATTGGTGTAGAGTGTATCAGGAACGGAAGGAAGGTCCGGGTGTTTGCCAGGAAGGAAGTGATTTTGTCTGCTGGCGCGATCAACTCTCCTCATCTGTTGATGCTGTCTGGCGTCGGGCCTAAAGAACATCTCCAAACATTTCGGGTAAATGATGCAGTATAAGAATTTTTTCTCGCACATGAGATAACAATCTCCAAACAATTTATGATTTACATGTTATAGTCTTGTATCGAGAAATTAGGTATATGATATATTTGATTATTCCAATATGATTAGTGTCAAAGGACAATTCACCAGATTGCTTAAGGCCGCGGTGGCCGAGCGGTTAAGGTGTCCCGATACCTCTTGGTAGCGAGTTCGAAACCAACGTGGAGCAGTTGCCAGTTACTGACCGTAGGTGGTTTTTTTCTCCGGGCACTCTGGTTTTCTTCCACCTCCAAACCTGGCACGTTCTTAAATGACTCTGGCTGTAAATAGGACGTAAAAAAACAAACCAAATACTTCAGGCCTCCAGCTGGTACACACGGATAATTAATCAGTTTGCTTAAGACTTTTTCTGTGTTTTCAAAAGACCATATTCATACAAGTTTGCCACACCTTCTTGTCAATAATCATGATCATTTTCCTATTTTCTAGAAATACTAATCTTATGTTTCTTGAACAAATTTCTTAGATTGAGGTACATGCAGATTTGCCTGTTGGGAAAAGTTTACAGGAGCATTTGTTCACACCACTGACATTCACTATTAATACAACTGATTCATTGACATTGGAGGATATGACGTCCTGGTGGACTCGGCTCCAGTATAATGTCCTTGGCACAGGTAGGACTACATGAGTTTAAATAATATATACATGTTAGTTTAAAAATGTAACTTAAGAATGTTTGGTCAAATATGGAATTACAAATTTTACAGCAAATTGTTGTATGTCATACCAATAATCCATAATATCGTTTCAGGTTATTTGTCTGCCTCATCCATCGAAGGAATGGCATTTGCTTATAGTGATTTTAATCAGAAGAAAGACACAGGAAAAACTTCAGACCATCTGTTACATTTTCAAACAACACGTATCTTCACTCCAAGTATGAAAAGAGCTGTGAAATTCAATTTTAAAGACGAGGTATGATATAGCGATCCAAACATAATTCAATTTTTATTATAATTTATATACACATGAATCACTTGCCAAATATCAGAACACCAGTTGTTAAAGTGAATACCTAATGAAAACTAGCTTGTTTCAATTTATTCTCAAGGATTGGGTTCCTGGGTACTGAAGAGTCCTAGGAGGGCGAAACAGTTTAATTCATTTTTTCGGCTTACTGTATCTATTACTAAATTTAAAAGATGCAGAACATGTGTGTGTTACGTCATCTTTAATGATAGGGGGTGCCAGACTCTGCTGGTGGATTTTTTAGTCCCCGAGATTTGCTCGAGCCTCCACAGCCACAGTTAAACTCATTTGAGTAGTAACACGGTACATAATATACACATTTTTGCAGTACACGATTTGAAATTATACAGAACTAGTTTAATTTTACTTCTTAATTCATAAATTAAATGGGTTTTACGCACCTGACCCTTCTGCTTTCTACATTAGTGGAGAAATTTTGAATTCCCACTTTTGGCTCCTAGCATCACTGAAGAGTCCTAGGAGGACGAGACAGCTGTATAGTGCAGTTTAATTCATTTTTCGGCTTTATGTATCTATTACTAAATTTAAAAGGTGCAACACATGTTTTTGTTACGTCATCTTCGAGTATCTTACAACAAATTTCTCTCTCGGTTCCCAGTTTTCTCAATTACAAATACTACCTAAGCTCTTCCATATGCGTAAATGTGTATGTTTATCATGATAAATCATGCTTCATAAATGTCTTAAACGAATATAGTTTATGCATTAAACGAATTTGATAAATGGATAAATCAAATATGAAATAATGAAGGTACTTCATGTAAACATTTATGCATCTTTTCATTAAATGATTAAAAAACTTATTAAGTATGTCATTATAGATAGCCGATAAGGTGTTCACAGCAAAAGAGGATATGGAATCGATCACAATGTTACCAGTCCTATTACATCCAAAGAGTAGAGGGACAATTCAGTTGAAGAGCACTGATCCTTTTGACTACCCTGAGATTGACCCGCATAATCTTCAACACCCGGACGATGTTAAAATGGCTGTTAACAGTATATAAACAACAATTCTACTTACTATATATTTAGTTTCGCATATAATATTTCCATATCTAATGTTACAAATATGCGTCAAATAAACCATAATAGAACTCAAAATTGACAGATTAAGGACAAAATATAAACAAAAAACAATTTACACCTAGACCTTTGGAAAATGTTCAAGATAATAATAAAGTGTAATTAACAAAATGGGCAAAAAGCAGATGACAAATGACAACCTCAATAGATTGGGCATAATGTGAAATAACAATTTGTGTTTTATTCCACATGCACTTGTGGCCAGGAGAATAACCATCCATATATATAATATATAAAATATAGCACAAATTTCCAATTTTCTTTTTATGTTATTAATCATCTAAAACCATAATGAAAATAATTGCCAAATTTCAGCTTGAAACGACTTAAGTTTATCTTACCATTAAACCATCCTAAGCCCTAAGGTGTTTGGTAGTGAAATCCGATGCCATGGTCGGAAATAATTTAAAACAAAAGTTTTTAACTTGACGCAAAAACGATGTTTGTATTTGGGCGCAAAAACGACATCGAAACCTTTCTGGCTTTTCCATAAATCTACTGCCGTTTGGAACCTCTCTTTAGCAGCGACTTTCGTCACAGATAATTCCAATATCGAAGATTTCGGGGTTTTTCTGAGATGTAATAAAAGTGTGGATCATTATAGCTTTTTCGAAAGGGATATATATAGGGAATGGATGGAAGCCGTTCGTTATTATCTAGTATGAACGGAAAGTAAGTTTTTTGGACCGTTTTGTAACGTGGTCGAGGTATTTTATTTAACAATTATTTTCATTATGGTTTTTGATGATTAATAACATAAAAAGAAAATTGGAAAATTTATTTTATTTTAAGTTTTTCAAATTTCGCTATATTCTATATATTATATATATAGATGGTCATTCTCCTGGCAACAAGTGCCTGTGTTTTATTCCTGTCTTTAATTAACCTTTAGTGATCCGCTTTGTGGAAAAGGTGGTGGACTCAGATACGATGCGATCTGTTGGTATGGATATAAACGGTATGTCACCCCTGTACCAGTTGTGTACCCAACACGAGTTCCGGTCTGACGAATTCTGGGAATGCTACGTCCGTCATTACACAATAAATATGGCTCACGCAACATCAACGTGTAGGATGGGGGCCGAAAACGACAATACTTCTGTAGTGGATCCACAACTAAGGTATGCTTTTAATTTCCCCATCTATGTTCAGTACACTTTAACACCTCATTATTGCTTACTCATTCTGATTAGTCCGAATTTTAAATACAACAGGAAATTGTCATCTGATTTGATGAGCAATGGCGATATAATGTGTGTTATTTCGGTAATCCAGTGTAAGTGTCTTATTTCAATTTATGTATGACATGATTATTTCATTTTTACAGTTTAATGTTGTCGTTTCTCATTGCATTATGAGAACATTTTACTTTTGTCAAATTTGTTATGCTGAAAGAAAATTTGTTTTGATTCAGAGTAAAAGGTATTTCCGGTCTACGTGTTGTCGACGCGTCTGTAATGAGAAGACTACCTGCTGGTGGTACACATGCTCCAGTGACAATGATTGCGGAGAAAGCTGCTGATATTATTCGTCAAAGCTGACTTTATATATACCCAATGCAGAATTGAACTTCTAAGAATGTGACTTTTAAATTCTGAGTAGGAAGCCTTGTTCCTGCATTTTAAGATATTTTTCATCTATCAGGTACTGGACAGTCACGCACTAATGTCATTTAAAGAAAGGCAATTTTATTAAATCATTCCGAAATAAGGATTTGGATAGCTATAGACTCTTTTCTGCCCTCGTGTTTACACCTTTGGAATTAATAAAACAATGAAAAAATGGATTACCATAACGTCAAATAGTCTCTCTGTAATGGTATTAATTCGTCTCCACCATTTTATTATGATAAAAAGCACGTAATTTAAGTATAATACACACGGGGCTCGGGCATCAATTCCGTGTTGAGATAGTTGATGATCAATCATGTAAATTTCATTGGTGGACATTCCTGCGAGGATTGTGACCATTTTTCTTAGAATGTAAGCTGTTTAATTCAGCACGAGTGACACTTTTTCTGAAACTCATTGAATATATACAGTGTTTAATTTTATTTGGCAATGTAAATCTGGCAGTTTATACAAATATTGAAGTATTCTTTCATCAATTTCGGCAACAAGTTTAAAGTAAAATGTAAAAAATGTAAACATGTCATGTGTGACTTTTTAAATGTTATCATGTAGTAAGTATGCACTGTATCAAAAGGCGTTGATAAGTTGATACAACTTGTGGCTATTGCTCTACTCAACTTTGTGGTAATAAATTTAATATGTTTAATTGGCGACTTGTTTATGTTGGTACAATGTTTATGTTAAGGTAAACGCTAACCTCAAAGCTACAGTACGTAAATGTGCAGAAATTGTATGAAGTTTTAACGGTGTTTAACTCATCGTTATAAGATAAAAGTTCCCGTGACATTATATACAGTATACTTTCTGAAGAACTAGTGTTGTTTAAACATGTGATATTTGTATACAAGAAAGTAATATTGTATTAAAAAGGATGACAATGTATAGAACAGTAATTTTCACAGGCATATAATGTCCTCAAACAAATAGAGAATGTCCTGTATGTTTATAAGTTTACCTTACTGAAGACAATACAAAAGATGATTGTATTATTCGCTGCGTTCTTTCGGGTAGAATTCTGCTTCCTAGAAGAACGATACATTACATATTTGTCCATAACTTGTTTCTACATTGTAACAATGGGCCAAAAAACACGCAGAATGTTCTCAAGTTATTAAACATTTATAATTAGATTAACATGATCGATATTTACTTGATACCAAGGAGGTTCACCCATTATGTCATTTTTGTTCTATTTGTGTATTATAGAGTATTATGGACAAGTACGCATCTGTTTAAAATATGATATAATTATATGAATAAAATCGATAAAGATGAAGATATGTTTAAACTTATGTAGCATTATATCCACATGAGCATAAGTTGGAGAAAATATTCTCAAGTTTACCTTGTGTGAAATGTTATATAATATATAGTACAGAGGACGCCATCTTAGGCTGTGCCGAGAGCTTTGCCAAATTGTAAAATCCCTAGAATAGAATTCCCTAACTTACACCTTTGTTCATAAAAAAGAGTATTTTTTTTCTCTTTTCAACTACCTCAATAAGCTCAAAAACCATGAAAATATCTTTTGACTGTCATTTTGAAAATATAAACGTTTCCCTTGATCTTTTTGACAGAAATATTTGCAAACAAAGTGTCAAATGTATGTCATCTGAACTACTTTTCATTTATCCTAAACTCCTGGCATGTCAACCGTAGAGGAATGACACTTAATACCAGTTTATGTTTGTTAAACTAATGATGGACGTTTTTAAGTATGCTCATTAGTGTGTTTACTTGTTGTGATTGACAATGATACTCGGTTCTCATTTTGAGAACTTGATGTTAGCATGGATGTGACAAAGATTTACATGGCGGATGTCGTCGATGAAGCAGAAGACGCTTACTCTTCCGGAACACCTGGTTTTATTATTTTGTACTTTTGCAAGAGTCTCCATGTAAGTGTTTCCTTTGTTCATATTTTGCCCCTGGTTTAATCGATTTTGAGTTTGGATTATGATTCTGTTAACGCTTCGGTATTCTCTTATTTATTTTCTCTTACCAAATTATATACTTGAATTATCGATGCATTAATTCTCTTGCTTAAAGACAGATAACCGTGAAGGCCACTAAACGTCTTGTTTGTGATTCTGGTATGTATCGACCAGGGACATAACACAAACCTTCCTCACAGAAGCAACAGTCAACGTCAACGTGAACAAAATAAGAAGCCAGGAAATGGCGGCCATTTTGAATTTCGTTACATGACATGCCTATTGCGAATCTGGAAATATTTCAAGTGAGTTAACCTAGTTCAGAATTTTATACTTTTGCCAACAGCTGTAGCATGCGCCGAGTCTTTATTTTCAGTTTGAACTGTATCTGTAAAAGATCTTTTCTGAAAAAAGTACGCTGAGATAAGCAACGATAAGTAATTAATGGTAACTGGTTAAGGCCAACTAACCGAGTGTTGCCTTCTCAAAGAGACTGTGCTCGAAAACCACACCAGTGACAACTGCAATTCATCACGGGCAGTATTTAACAAATTTACAATCTCATTGGCCAATCATATACAAATGCACAAGTCCTTACCATACGTCTCCTTTCCATTCCCATAAGAACATGCAACAGCATAAATAGAAGACGTTTGCTTCCAATTTTGTGATAAAACATGTTACATCCACACGAGGCGAATGAGCCCCATACTCACTGAAGGAATGGATCATTTGGTTGTTTCAGGTTTAACGTCTTGTTAACAGCTAAGTCAGACCTCCCGATGTAAGCGATGTTAGTGTATATATTAAATGAATGTGTATTTGGGCGGCAGTGGTACGTTTGTGTAATCCTTATTGAAAATTTGGAACTGATGTTGGCTTTTAGTGCTACAAGACTGAAGAATACTGCCGACGCCCCCTCCCCCTGCAGAACACCACCCCATTCGGTCACATTATACTGACAACATGTGAACTGATCCCTCTAATCTCATGATATTGCTAAGAGTCAGTTTTCAGGTAGTAGCAACTGTCATTTTCGAGACTATGATCAGCGATCAATTTGCAATTTATTTTCATGGGTCCTTTTTGTAAATATTGCCCAAAACTATGGGTTCGACAATGTTAAATTGAAGTATTTCCAGAATTTCTATGAGTCCTTTCATAATTTTATGAGTACTGGACTCGGGACTCGCACGTAGATTGATCACTGTATGGTATGTCTCGACCAGGGGAAAGAGCCTTCCTCACAGGGGCGAATGCTCAACTTAAGGCCAAAAGTGAGACCGTGTTAAAGAAAACGTTAGAAAAAGTCCAATAACAATAAGGAAGAAGAGAACCATGGCGGATTTCTATGTCTTTCCCCCAAAACCTGTACCGCTTGTATGCGCGTTCAACTGTACATTGTTATGACGCCTCCTGAGGTATTTTTATGTAAGTATCAGTATCGGGTTCCCTTCTTTAATTTAAGGTCACTGCTGGCTATTATACCAAACCTGCGTTCCAATAATGCGAACAAAAGGATGCTTATACAAATAATATATTGAATGTTACACAAACCGTTGCAACTTTTATCTATAAGGTTAGAAGGGATTTAATTGTCATTCGCACTGCATGCTATAACAGGATTTCGTATAAAACATACGTTTCGCCTACAAATTTGAAAGGTAAGATTAATACAATGTTTAAATAAAACGTTTTACACATGTCAAGGGATTTATTAACTTGATTGCATTAAGTTTTCCGATCGCACGTAACGGTGATGTTAATGTTACATGACATTGTAAGGCGAGTCCTGGACACAAACGTGTACCTGGTAATCGAATATGTTATATAAATATATAATCAAATAGCAAACGTTTTTGTTGACTTAAAAAGTATCTTATTGCTGACAAAAAAAAAAAAACAACAAACAAATTAATAAAATTAGAATAGCAAATACCTCGTAGCGCGAATTTGAACTAGCACTGTCTACTTCTTGTGTCTAACATTCAGCCATATCGGACATTAGAAAATGCTAAAAAACAAATCGTTTTAAAATGAGAAACATGTATAAAACTTACATAATCTACGTTTTTTTTCATTAATCTGAACACTCACCAAAAGGAGGACAACGGTTTGTTTAAAATTGCATTATTGCATTCACCATTAAAAACGGATCCTCGAATGGGAAAGAAGTTGATATCTTGTCTATGTATTTCTCTTCTAGAAAGTATGTTTACGTTTATTTTTTCCCGTTTTCAAAAGGTACGGGAAATATTGGAAGATTTCAACCATAGTTCTTTGGTCGCCTCTTGCGATCACGTAATTTAGGCAGCAGGTCCAATTCTTACGCCCTACCTACAGGGAAAGAAAAGCTATAGTTAACACTTGGTTTGCTATTCCATTTTGATGATTTGACGTTAAAGGCTTTCGTGGTTGCACATAAGATGAAGCCGTACCTAGGTGTATTAAATTTTCAACTGGCGTGTTATCACTTTGTTTTGCAGCAATGCATCCTCGATATCCAGGGGTTACGATCACCTATGTAATCTACACCCCTGGAATATATCATGACAAAATTGAAAGCTCCCGGGTATGCCACCTAGCGGTCGCTGTGCGTTGTGTCCCTTTGAATCACGTAATCACTGACCAATAAAAATTGCGTGTAACAAAACGGCTTCTGCAATGAATGTAAAAAAGGAAGAACATCTCATTCGGTTGATCTATGAAAAATTCAAGCTTGATCAAATTAGACAGCATCAGGAAACGGCGATTGACGCACTGATTCCTTGCCGTAAATGTGTCGTTGAAGATTGTTCTTCTCTTTTTTACTTGTAAAGACCAATGGCACAGTCGACACTGTGCCATGTTTGTTTACATTTTTTTCTGTTCCATAATATAAGAAGAGCGCGTGATCAAATGTAAGGTGCGCTCTGATTGGACGCAGCCAGACCTAGCTGCATCCAATGAAAATTCTCGTCGCGGGATTTACGAAATGTGGTCTATATATGCCAAGGGTGAAGATGAGTGTGCGGATCGTAACCCTTGGCTAGCGAAGATGGCAGCAATGGAGACATTTCTTACCCCAACAGTCTTAGATGGTGTTATTGGATATGTATATTTCAAGTATGCACTAAACACGAGGAGAGGAAATGCTGTATTTCGGACATAATTCAAAACATCATATAACTACATAATATGTAAGGTATAAACAGGTGTTTATAAAAAAATATTTTAAACATGCAGTATGTTTTCTATATTACATGGCTGTGAAACGCAAAACTGGTCTTTTTTTGTCATATCAGTATTGTTAATATCTTGGTGTATATCAAGTCCTCGAGGTTGAAGTTACCTTACATTTTGGATTTATTCCAATAACATTAACATGTGTAATACTAGTTTAACACATTCTTTAAAGCAAAATTTGAAGTCTTCTAATTCAATAATCGAAATCGTTCATAATGAATTTGAAGGAGTAAAATAGTTTAGGATAATTAATATGTTGTCGTTCACCAATAACAGTGTTCGTTTGACGAGTCCTAAGTGGACGAAACAGGAATCCGGTCATTAAATTTTTGCTTTGTACGTTGTTTTCTTAATCTTAAAATAATGTTTAATATTCCTCATTTTGAATCAACAACAATTTTGTAGTACCATTCAATGTTATTTGGATTTTGAGCTGGATCTTCGGGATACCTGTACATGCCATTCATGTCACATCTGTACTTGTCATTCCTTTCACACCTGTTTATATAATTCCTGTGTCATATCTGTACATGGCATTATTGTGTCAAACCTGTACATGTCATTCCTGTGTCACACCTGAACCGTCTTTCATGTCACACCTGTATATGTCATTCCTGTGTCACACCTGTACCTGTCATTCCTGTGTCACACCTGTGCATGTCATTCCTGTGCCACATCTGTACCTGTCTTTCATGTCACACCTGTACATGTCATTACTGTGTCACACCTGTACCTGTCATTCCTGTATCACACCTGTACATGTCATTCCTATGTCACACCTGTACATGCCTTTCCCTGTGTCACACCTGTTCAAGTCATTCCTGTCACACCTGTACATGTCATTCCGGTGTCAAAACTGTACATGTCATTCCTTTCACACCTTTTCAGATCATTCCTTTCACACCTGTTCATATAATTCCTGTGTCACACCTGTACCTGTCATTCCTGTGCAAAACCTGTACCCGTCTTTCCTGTCACACCTATACCTGTCATTCCTGTGTCACACCTGTACATGTCATTCCTGTGTCACACCTGTACATGCCATTCCTTGTGTCACACCTGTTCAAGTCATTCCTATCACACCTGTACATGTCATTCCTGTGTCACACCTGTACATGTCATTCCTTTCACACCTGTTCATATCATTCCTTTCACACCTGTTCATATCATTCCTTTCACACCTGTTCATGTTCATGTCATTCCTGTGTCACACCTGTACATGTTATTCCTGTGTCACACCTGTACGTCTTTCCTGTCACACCTGTACATATCATTCCTGTGTCACACTTGTACATGTCATTCCTTTCACACCTGTTCATATCATTCCTTTCACACCTGTTCGTATCAATTCTTTCACACTTGTTTATATCATTCCTTTCACACCTGTTCATATCATTCCTGTGTCACACATGTACCTGTCATTCCTGTGTCACACCTGTGTAACGTCGGACAAGCGTCGGCTTATGGTAGTTGGAGATAAAGAGCAACACACAGAAAGATAATGAAAATATATACAATTTATTTAATACAAATTCACTAATAGTCACTAACACAATCACACTCACTCTCAACTCATACACCATCTTATCAAGAAAACAATGTTCATCAGGACCACGGTCTGTATATGGCAAATCCTCCCACAAAGACACAATGTTCCAGTTGCCAACGTCTGGTTGCCAACACATCTGTTCCCCACAATCAGGTTCACAGACTACCACACTGTACCGCAGCACAGTTCACTTCTGAATAGTATCATGCAAGATGATACAGGTAAACACACTAAGTGTTTCTGTAGCTTACCCACAGGTAAATCTACTCGTTCCAGCTTGGTACAAGCAGTCCATAACCAACAGGTTACTAGCTGGTTACTGATAACCACCACACTGAGTTGGTCGCTCTCTCCGGTCGATTCGATGACCGTATGTTCTGGCACCTTGACCCTTCCGTAGCTGTCAACTTAACACCCTCCTGTGGCTGGCCTAACAAGATGATAGGTCCTGATACCGAGGTCGTTGAGAACAGGGTCCTGATTGGTCCAGAAATATCAACCCGTCATGGAAAGCTAACAAATAAAATAAATACAACACTGTCACTATTTCATCCAACTTTCATACAACTTCCTAGCTGGTAAATTAATATCTTGCAATACTAACCCTAAATCATGTCATACATATACATTTATACTATCCAATATTCCTTTACATTAAGTTCTACCACGTAACGGTCCATTTCTATTATAAAACTTATTTGAATTGTAATTCAAATATGGCGGCTCAAGGCTTCCGTAGTTTTTCACATGGACAACACGGACTGGTAATAATGGACAATTTCACTCATTATAGTTATTGTATTGCATTGTTACACATAATATGCATTATACATTCCATTCTAATATAACTATATCAATTAAAACATCGACATACAAACATATAAACGCGATGTAAACAACATCAATACACATGTACTATCGCTACGCATGAGTGGACCGCACGTCAAGGTATCACTAGAAATACATTTACGGGGATAATAGACATTCCAAGATACAAATTAATGAAATAACAGATATAATACTATATTAGTTACTCACCACAGTCTGTATTCTGTGCCTGACTAATCCATGATGGGATATAATGACACAGGTAATCGTCAACAAATCGCCATTACTACTGTATACGTCTAGCGTAAGTTACCTGTGCGACGAATCCTCATCCCTGGCACGTGCACTTCCGTTCCTTACCTGAGCGTCGTACCCACGTGTTACACATACAATAGTAAACATAAACAAACACACCACAATACGTTACATCATATATAATATTTACATGCGATCGTGACAACCTGTACATGTCATTCCTGTGTTACACCTGTGCATGTCATTCCTGTGTCACACCTGTACCTGTCATTCCTTTCACACCTGTTCATATCATTCCTTTCACACCTGTTCATATCATTCCTTTCACACTTGTTTATATCATTCCTTTCACACCTGTTCATATCATTCCTGTGTCACACCTGTACCTGCCATTCCTGTGTCACACCTGTACATGTCATTCATATGTTACACCTGTGCATGTCATTCCTGTGTCACACCTGTACATGTCATTCCTGTGTTACACCTGTGCATGTCATTCCTGTATCACACCTGTACCTGTCATTCCTTTCACACCTGTTCATATCATTCCTTTCACACCTGTTCATATCATTCCTTTCACACTTGTTTATATCATTCCTTTCACACCTGTTCATAACATTCCTGTGTCACACCTGTACCTGTCATTCCTGTGTCACACCTGTACATGTCGTTCATATGTTACACCTGTGCATGTCATTCCTGTGTCACACCTGTACATGTCATTCTTGTGGCACACCTGTACCTGTCTTTCCTGTCACACCTGTATTTTTCATTCCTGTGTCACACCTGTACATGTCATTCCTTTCACACCTGTTCATATCATTCCTTTCATACCTGTTCATATCATTCCTTTCACACTTGTTTATATCATTCCTTTCACACCTGTTCATATCATTCCTGTGTCACACCTGTACCTGTCATTCCTGTGGCACACCTGTACCTGTCATTCCTGTCAAACCTGTACATGCCATTCCTGTGTCACACCTGTTCATATCATTCCTTTCACACCTGTTCATATCATTCCTGTGCCACACCTGTAAATGCCATTCCTGTCAAACCTGCACATGTCAATCATTTGTCACACCTGCACTTGCCATTCCTGCTACACCTGCTGGTTTGTTGATTGTTTTTACGTCCTATTAACAGCCAGGGTCATTTAAGAACGGCCTCACGGTGTATACAATGTGAGTGTGTTTTGAGAGCGTGTGTATTTGGGTGCTACACTTTGGGTCATTCCTGTGTCGCACCTGTACATGTCATTTCTTTCACACCTGTACAGGTCATTTCAATGGCACAGCTGTACATGTCTTTCTTGTCACAGCTGTACATTTCATTGCTATGTCTTACCTGTAGGTTTCTTCATGTATTTCATTCAGCTGTGTCATCAAGTGTCAAAATACGTCTGCTTAAACATTATAAAGGGTCATTCTTTGCTTAAGGTTCATGAAATAATCTACCGTCTTCCGTGCATTTTAAGTTTAAAACGTATTTTATATTACAGGCAAATTTTAGTTCTTAGATACAATCAAAAGCGAAAAAACCTCGTCCCCTGCCGACAATTCAATTTTCTAAGCAACATAGACTTGGATGCAATGTCTCTATTTTGCAATCATTTCTTAACTGTTTTATGAATCTGGGCGTAAAATAAGAGTATGGCGATGGAAATTTAAGTCATTGACAGAGACATTAATTTTTGTTTTGAGTTTTTGACTTGGTATGGAAGTATGAGAAATTAAGGCTATTCCATTTAATACTTGGCCTGTATACTCCAAAAGAAATATGTTCTATCACTGGTTGGAATACCATCCAATTACCTCCAACTTGTTAAATAACATTGTATGAACTTTCAAAAACAAATTCATCAGTTCTTTCCGAAGTTATAATGTAGAAACCAAAATTTGATGAAAACATCTCTATTTTTAGCAACAGTGACCTTTGAGCTGACATTTTGACCCCAACCTCAATCTCACTCTGTATTATCTTATAAGCTAACACGGTATGAAGGCTCAACCAAACCCATCAATCCTTTCTAAAATTATCATCTCGATACAAGATACGACGAAAAGATATATTTTTAGCAACAGTGACCTTTGTAGTTGACCTTTCGACCTCAAACTCAATTCCCACACTGTATTACCTTATTAGCTAACACTATAAGTTTCAACCAAATGCATCAATCTTTCCTGAAATTATCATCTGGAAACCACGATTTGACAAAAATATCGATCTTAAGCAACAATGACTGTCGTAGTTGACCTTCCGACCCAAAAGTACTCCCACTCTAATTCTTTCTGAAGTTATAATCTGGAAACCAAGCTACGACGAAACATTCTATTTCTAGTAACTGTGACCTTCGTAGTTGTCTGTTTGACCCCAAACTCAACCCTACTCTGTATTACCTCATAAGCTAACATTACATGAAGTTTCAAGCAAAGCCATAAATCTTTTCTGAAGTTATCGTCTGGAAACCAACATCCGGACAGACGGACAAACAGACAGACGGAGACAAACAAATCATGTTAAATACTCGTAGATATTAAAAATTGCATTGCATCATCACTTTATAATTAAAATGTGTAACAATCACAGTCATATTCGATCCATCGATTTTCATCCATCAGCAACCAGCATGCAATAAGAATCCTTAGTTATTAATTACCTCATACATTAGCACATACTCATCCATATACCCGCTCACCTGTATGATACATTGGAATAAAAACTTCTTTTTTTACCAATATAGAAATTTTATTGAAACTAAGTTCGGTCTACTTTACGCCTTTAAGACGATAGACTCCACTAGACTTTTCGATCAGCTATAAAAACAAACCGACACAAATTCATGCACTTCGGTGCAGATGTATTCTCCCGACCTAAATCACTGCAATGAGTCAATCAGACTTTGACGCTCGTTATACGTTTACTGTCCTTTGTATATAATAAAACTACCCTATCTACCACAGCCAGGTAACCAATCATGTGACAGTACCTTATCTGCTCGGAATACCAAACACAGAAATCCATTACATTGATTGAGACGACTGCATGTCAAATGTGCTGCATATTCAGGGTAAGCGCTTCTTTTATATTAGCTATATGCATGTGTCAAATGAGTAGTTCTAGACTTTTCTAATAATGTAATAGAACTAGACGGGGCGCAGAGATAGAGTCCTAGACAAGCAAATACAAGGGTCATTTCAATAATATTTATATATAATTCATGATCAACATATAAAATAGACAAGCATTAACGTTATTACAGATAAGTGTTACAAAACGGGTTGCATTTGGGCAATTACACAGACAATATTTTTTCACGTGAATTTCACGTGAAAAATTTCATGTGAATTTCACGTAAAATGTGGGAAAAAAGTGAATTTAACGTGAAAATTTTCATTTGAAATTCACGAGAAATTATGTTGTGTTTGATTTTCATAGGCTCTTTTTTCATGTGAATTTCACATGAATTTCACGTGAGGAAACATTGGCTGTGTAGTTGCAAAGAATGGAACGACATTGTGATATGTAAGACAGTGGGAATCGGGAACAGCACTCCGGTCTAAAGTAAATTTATGGAACACCGTACAGTGATTGGTAGGATGGCTGTGAGTTAAAGTGCTACAAGGTGACTACCCGGTCAGTCCCTAGATGATATCCAGATAGCAACGAGATAGTGTGAACTACTAAACCAGAGAGGTGAAATGTCATAGTCCTATGCTAGTCTTAGTATTACCGAAAGGGAAAGGTATGATATGAGTTAGGTTTGAAGATAGATTAAATTGCTGTATGTGTATTCTGTACAAAGGAGTATATAACGGGGAGGCAGAACGTGGGGAGGCCGGAGATTACCCTGGTACAGCACGCTCGTTGTTTAAACTGCATGTATTCAATAAATAGGCAAATATACAGTTAAAACATACATCAAATCAAGGATTCTCGTAGTTACATGTAACTATCGTATATTGACATTTGTAAAATTCAGCTGAGATTTTACAAAAAGGGCCTATTTGAGGTTTGATCCCTGACTGTCGCGGCCACATGTGTTATCAGAGTATTATGCATTCTCATGTATTACATGTATATATGTATGCAAGCTCAATACTGGTAACATATGCGTGCGTAAACTCAGTTTCTTCACCTTGTTACACTTCGCCTTTGATATTTGTGTCTTGAAGGAGCCCTCTAGTTGGGAAACCGGAGATACGTCACACAAACGCGTCATACTCGGCATTGGTCGGTTATTTCCGGAAAGTTGAGAGCAAGCCGGGAAACCTTTAGATGATGTCCGTTTCTTTATCTCTTTGTTGGTGTTTTTTGTATTCCTATTTTCCGATCGTGAACTTTCCCTTTCTTGATAGTAACATCCCTATTCTAGGGCTTGCTCTGAATATCGAGATTTTCTTGATAGATGTCAACTGCTGACGATCAAACTTACGGCACAGGGATTCAAAAGATACAGGTTGATAAAGACTATGGTTGCCATCTTGATCTCATCGAGAAATATTCTGTATCTTTGTGTGATATGAAGATGGACGTTTTTGAGTTTGCTTATTAGATTGTTAACTTGTTGTGATTGACAATGATGACTTGGTTCTCATTTTGAGAACTGATGCTTACTTGGATGTGACCAGGATTTACATGGCGGGTGTCGTCGATGAAGCAGAAGACGCTTACTCTTCCGGAACACCTGGTCTTATTCTCTTGGTTTTTTACGAGAGTCTCCATGTAAATCTTTCCTTTGTTAAGGTTTTGCCCCTAGTTTAATCGATTTTGAGTTTGGATTATTGTTTTGTTGACGCTTTGATATTTTCTGATTTATTTTTGCCACAGGCACAAAATGTAAAAATGCGGATATGCTCGGATGATATTTTTTGTCACAAACCAGGTTCTATTATATATTCAACCGAGAGATATATCTTGAGAAATAGCCGGGATTAAACAAACATGTCCGCATTTATGTTTTTACATTGTTTTAAATTCTTGATTTCCATTTATTGAGAATATCAATATATATAAAACTAGTAAATATCAGAGATTAGCTATAGCTACGCTCTTTTAAGGCTTTTCCGTTTGCATATTAAACAGAAGACACATTAACAAAGCGTTTCTGCAAAGCCCAATGGTGATTGCTGTATTTCTGTATATAACCATAAAAATATATATTTCATGGCATCCGCTAAGGATTCCACCTTCGGTCTATGTTGTTCTGGTGTGTCTCCTGATGAGTTGCGATAACACCTCCGGGACTAAAACAGTCATTTGGAGGCCGTAGTAAGTATTTTACCAGTGACAGGGATCAAATATAGTATATATACATTTGTAGATCGAATTAACACCATCACTTTCTGCTGACACGCACAATGTTGGCTGTTGACATGGATGACCATAGTTTACTGCAGTATACCATAGGTGGCAATAGTTAAACGTTGTTCGTCGTAGATCAACGTTCCCATAGAATTAACTGTACAGTCATGTCATACGGACAAGTCATAAAAATGGTATTACACACGTGTAATAACACTATTGAACGTCATAAACAAATGACGTCTTTATGACGTCATATGATTGTCTCGGTATTGAAAATCGTACTGTCACAGAAGAAATTTGCCTTTCTGATAGAAAATTAATTTGAGAGTTTTTGTGTATTTTCTCATGAATATAAGTTATGTGATAAATAGAATATTACACTCATTAAACTCGTTAAATAATATAATAATATATATAATTTTATATTAAATGATCTAACTCTTTTAATACATTCCATATTACATCGACACTCTTGTAAGATCCTCTATGTATCCCAGATGGCATTGCTAGTTGTAATCAGCTTTAATGTGAACGTGTAGTCTAACCCTAGTAGTTGTCCCTACTTGACCCTATTTGACCGTAGTGTTATCGGTAGTGTTATCGGTAATGTCATACGGTAACCACAACCGTCAAGTAGGGTCTAATAATAGATTCAAACATCAGTCACGGTAGGGTTTTGCCAACTCTCCGTATACAAGTATTGAGCTAACCACTGACAATGCATTGGTTTCTTGAAGTTCACACTACATGAACTACGTCTAACACAGTTTGTTACACATACTTAAATACACCTAAAACTTACTAAAACCAATCACGATCATTCCAACCTACGGTCACCTACTTGTGTGATCGTGAGATGCTACCGAGGTTTTAGTCTTTTCGCTCCATTGCATTTCTGTAAAGGGAGGTGGTGGGATGGAAAAACGTTTACTGCTGTTACGTTAATGTAACTCACAGTAGGAACAGAAAGGCAATGAAGCTATCATTTTCTTTATTGCATCTTTTTTATAACTAGTTGAGCTACACCAATTAGCCATACAAGGAGTAATGCCCTAAGTTACAATATATTTATCTCATGAAAAAAGAAGACAGTGGCCATCCATTCTTTATTTTCTGCTAATAACATTGTATAATGAAAATGATGGGGTGTTTGTACTTATAAATAGAAGACTTTTCTAGAAATATTTCAGGGGAGCGAACCTAGTTCAGATTTCTATACTTTTGCCTACAGCGTAGCATGCACTGAGTCTTTAGTTTCGGTTTAAAGATCGTTTCAAAAAATAGATACATGATGTATAATGGAAAAAAAACACCACAAGGAACACTAACGTAGTAGTGGCAGATGTTGTAGTCGCAGTACATGTATAGGAATTAATAAGCAGAATATGCAGTAGTGAAGTTGTAGTAGCATTATAGAATTTAGTACTTCTACTTTATTTGTTAGTGTGCTAACGAACTCCTATCTTCATTGTGTTTACAAAGATCAACATATTTTACGTTTGAAACCGTTCCCTGTTTTTTTAATTAAACATCGCTGTTAAAAGGTTAAGGTACTTAACGTAAATCAAACTTACCTTGCCGACTAAATAGCTTTAAAATATACCGATTGTATTGTTTGTGTCTCAGACTTATTGTTATAGTGCGGACTGATGTCGACTTTTAGTGCTACCACACTTACGCACAACTTTCCCTCAGTCAAATTATATTGACAACGGTTGACCTAATCCTTCCACTCTCATAAGCGTCAATCAGGGTGTAGCAACTGTCATTTTCGAGACTGTGGTATGTCCCGACCAGGGGACATAACCCAATGCCTTCAACACAGGGGTGAATGCCCAACGTAAGGCCAAAATTTGAGGAGTGACAAGGGAGACATTTAAAAAAATTCCCATAACAGTAAGAAAGAAGAGAAACGCTGAGATACCGAAGAGCTATGACGGCTTGCTACACTTATTTCCCCTAAGTTGTGCCTTCTAGTGTGCGCGTCCGAACGTATACTGTTATCATGCCATACAGAACAAGATTTTGTATGAAACACACATATTGATGCTGTTTCGCCTGGAACTTTGACAGGAAAGATTGATACGATGTTTAAATAACATGTTTTACACATGTACATTATTTAATGACTTGATTGCATTAAGTTTTCCGATCGCTAGAAATGGTAATGTTACTGTCTTCTTCTTGTTCTGGTTAAACCTTAAACTTCTTTAACATTCAGCTACATTGGGCAGTGATATATGTGAAAAAACCCAACACGTAGCGCAGTTTTAAAAACTTCAACAAAGACATTTTCATTAAATTAAAAACTTGCGTTAAGGATAAAAACGTTTTTGTCAGACTATTTGTTTTTGGATACACCGTTATATCAGGGAATCAAAATGTGTATTCAAAGGATGGTCCTCGGATGGGAAAGTGTTTTGGTATATTGTCTATGTATTTTGTCTTCTAGAAAGTATGTATTCGTTATTTTATTCAGTTTTTATAATACCAATTGCTGAAATATTGAAATTTCCACCATAGTCTTAGTAACCTCTTACGAGTATATAAGTGATGCTAGGGGCCAAAAGGTGGGAATCGAAACTTTATAAACTAATGCAGAGCAGAAGTGTCAGCTGCGCAAGATCCCTTAAATTGAAAAATAAATTAAACAATTACTGTATACTTTCAAATTGTGTACTATGAAAATGTGTATATTCTATAAAATTTTAATTTTATATTTCATTTTAATGATTTGACGTTCAAGACACATTTAAGTGTTGACGCAACCACTACTGTCCATTTAAAATAATACCAGCAAAACACAACAAGAACATTAAATTTCAGAAAGTTAGCATACTACATTGACCATGGGCTGTCTGAAATAAATATTTCCTTGAGAAGTACCCTCGGATGTAACAGTGCTACTTTCTTCACACCAATCCTACAACATTAATAGCCATAACTCCTCTGTGTGGATGTGACAAAGATTTACATGGTGGGTGTCGTCGATGAAGCAGAAGACGCTTACTCCCCTCTGGAGCGCCTGGTCTTATTCTCTTGTACTTTTACAAGAGTCTCCATACAAATCTTTCCTTTGTTCATATTTTGCCCCTGGTTTAATCGATTTTGAGTTTGGATTATGATTTTGTTAACGCTTCGGTATTCTCTTATTTATTTGCCTTCGTCCCTGCAACTGTCCTTGTCAACAAGATTTTCATTTTTCATCGGATGGAATCGGTATATATATGTACAGAATGATGTAAGCGAGTTGCATTTAAGCTTGAATACATGCTACACACTTCCCTATCGTCGCCTATAGGTCATTGGTGTTGTTCTATACCAGAATCATAAACGTAAGTCTGTACTTGCTTGATGTTGTTTTTCAGAGTGTTTTTCTGAAGATGGATTTCAACAAATGTGAGGCTAATTGCCTAAATCGGAGATTTTTGTAGTTAAATGTCTCATAATTACAAGGTGTATGAAATGTTGAACTGAGATGCTCTATGTGTTATGTTTTGCAGCAATGGAGAAATTTCTTGTCTCGACAGTCTTAGTTGGTGTAATTGGATATGTATATTTCAAGTCTGCACTAAACACGGGGAGCGGAAATACTGGAATTAGGACAGAATTCAAAACATCATATGATTACATAATAGGTAAGGTATAAACAGATGGTCAGAAAACATTCAGCATTTTAGGGGGATATATTTCCTAAAGCGAACATTTCTTCGTCCTTTCCATTACCCATATAGGTTTTTTTCTAATATATTACCACAATTCCACAAAGCTGTCAACAGCAAAATTAACAGGTCGATATTTTATCACGTTTTAGATGCTTCTAGAACCAAAACAAAAGTTACAAATGACACGAGCTGTAGCGAGTGACTTATGTAACTTTTAAAACATAATTAACTAGAGTGAAATGAATTTCATATCCAATAACCACGAGTCGTGTGACCTTTTTCTACCACAAGCTCAGTCGGAAGCAACTGGAGAGAACTGTGGACTATGCTATGCGCAAAACGTATGATCTCGGCTATATTCCCGTCAAGTTGTGACGACTTCAACAATCGATGACGTCGTAAACAGTAAGCAAGTGACGTTGTTCCGGTCAAAATTCATAATGGCAGCTAATCAAAATGCTTATTCCACGTGAGGTATTAACAAAATGTTATTCAACAGTTGTAATGGTTAATTGATACCATGAGAGTTGAATAACACCGAACTATTGTGGTAGAAATATAGTTAAAAAGTGGTAATGTTCGTTTGACGATTTCGAAGTGGACGAAACAGGAATTTGGCCATTAAACGTATACTTTGTAGGTTTTCTTTTTCAATCTTCAAAGATTATGTTCAATATTCTCCATTTTAAATCAACAAGTATTTCATTGTTGATACTATTCAATGTTATTTTCAGTGGGAGCTGGTTCTTCGGGATCTGCGTTAACGTCACGGCTGACAGAGGACCCAAACAATGACGTGGTGTTATTGGAAGCCGGTGGGTCTGATGAAACCAATCCGAACATTTATACACCGGCAGCGTTCGCTATGTTGTTCAGATCTAACGAGGACTGGGAATATTACACATTACCACAGAAACACGCGTGTCGGGCTATGAAAGAGCAGGTTTGCAATCATTAGCGTAACCTTTACATTAAAGTGAATATGTGAAAATTATACAACTTAAAAAACAAAATAAAAGATATTTTTATCACAGTTTTTACAATGTCATTAAATATCATTATGATATAAGTTATAATTTTATTTTGTTTGAAACAAGCCATTTTGATTGGTTTAAAAAGTTATGTTTTCAGCCCATAACATAAATAAAATGACGTCGCCGTTTATAACGTCGCTTTTGATTGGTTGATGCTGCAGCGTATTTATTTGTAAGAGAAAAAAGTTCATCAATAAAGTTAATTTTCGCAGGGTATAGATTAAATTATAAGGATTAACTTGAATCTATTGTTTATGTTATGGAATTATAACACAAAAACACCGGAGTGTACTCTCATCATAAACCGCTTCGCGTTGGTTTTTTTAGTGTTATACCTCCATAATTTAAAACATAGATTCAAGTTAATCCTTTTAATCGAGTAACATATATCGGCAGAATCCTGCTTATCCAGTTCAAACATGGCATTCAAACCAAGGATCAGTGCCGATTCCTTTCTGGGTGCTTTAGATTACAAGTCTTGGGTATATCTGCGACGTCTGGTCTTCATAAACACTGTTTATTGGTAATTTGTAAGAAATAAAATCTGCAACATTTATTCTATCTTATACAGGTAGTAACGTTTGCGATGCATTTTTAAGCCATCCATATTTTTCTGTTTTAATACTAAAACGTGGTAACTACTGACAATCCAATGGTATATGTTTTATTACATATTCCATAGGTTGTATTCAAAATGTTGCGGAAATGGAATACATGAAGGACCATTTAGTCATATAATACACCGCAAACTACTGTGAATATTTCATTTGTACGTCTTCTATTTCCTTGGAAACGGTTAGGAAATTAAGGAATTGATGGTTGAGTTCAATTTAAATTTCGATACTTGAAATTTTGTTGTTTCATAACCCAGAGAAGCTATTGGCCTCGAGGACGAGTTCTGGGAGGAAGCAGTTCTATAAATTTGATGACGTATGTAAGAGGTAGTCGCCATGACTACGCCAGCTGGGCTGAGGAAGGCTGTGACGGTTGGAGCTACAATGACGTCCTTCCGTACTTTATCAAGTCAGAGGACATACAAATTGACGAGTTCAAACATTCAGGTCTGGTGAATTTTCAATGGCAGAATAGACTTAAAGAACTTAAAAAGGTTTAAATTATAGATAATTAAATGTTCAGTTATATCGTAGCTAATGTGCTTAACAAAATCACAGTATTATTGACACAATTTTCTGTTTTATTTAAGATATGTTGTTGCCTACATTGATAGTTTTTGGATTAAGTTTCAGGAGTTTAATATCAAAATAAGAACGAGGAATAAAAGAAAATAAGAATATGTTATTATAAAAAAAACAATACAATAGCTTTATCTTTAAATACTAACCTACGGTTAAGGGATTTGAAAGATGTAGATTTTATGGCCAAGTTGTATGGTCTCCAACTTGGTGTCATTTAGAAAATGTATGCCTACTTGCTATAATTGAGGGAGTGAAATTTACTCGGAAATGACATTGATTTACGTAACTGGTGTCGTCGATAAAGCGTAAGACGCTTTCCCCTCAGTAACGTTTGGTATAATTCTTTTGCACTTTTGCAATTGTCTCTATGTAAAATATTTCCTCCATTCTATAGGGTTTATTTGTATCCCAGTTTAATCAATTGTGAGGTCGGGATTATGGGTTTATTTACTCTTCGATATTATCTGATATTTTTGGCAAAAAGAATACCGCGGAAAGGGAGGCCCGTTACCAGTAACTCGACCAGATCTCACACCGTTGCAAAATCTATACCTTGATGCTGGTAAAGACTTGGGTTATAACGTCAGCGATAGTAACGGAGAGGACCAAATCGGTTTGTATACATCGCTTAGTTGTATTTTTCAACCTCCACCAATATAGGTTGCACGTAGTCCACCTATACCCCCGTATGGGATGGTTATATCCCACAAATTGATGTAGATGTGCAAGATAGCTCACTTTGGAGAATACATTGTAATACATGGAGCTATTAAATTGTAAAGACGATTTTATTTTGATTACCAAACATATTCTACCTCATTTTAAATAGTTCAATTTGTCGCCCAAATTTCCTACTATTTATAATTGTGTTCAAATTATCGTTTTTTTTAACAAACATGTGTACGTGTTGGTATTATAACCGTTTCTTAAAATAACGGCATCTGCATGTTTTTTTTTGTCAGTTCCTTCATGATTGAGTAGTAGTGAAACCTGTCAAATCATTTTCAATCCTCTTTGATATCGATCATGCATTCCTTACACAGGTTTTGGCTTGATGCAGAACACTATAAAAGACGGTGAGAGATGGAGTTCCTACAGGTCATTTATCAAACCAAACCTGGACCGTTCTAATCTCCATGTAGTGCCCAACACATTCACTACGAAAGTGGGTAGTTTTAAGAAAAAATAAATAGTGTCATATATCTGATCAAATGAAAGTTTCAAAATATTGTTCTGAAGAAGGGAATTGATTAAGAATAATATAATACGCTAAAGACCAATCGGAAAGGTCCGTGAAAAGAAACTTCACTAGCGAATAATACGTTGTTGTTTTATTTAACTGTTGTCCTGTCAATGAAACGAAGCGGTTATATCGCCCAGATAATCTTCAAAGATAAGAAGGCTATTGGTGTAGAGTGTATCAGGAACGGAAGGAAGGTCCGAGTATTTGCCAGGAAGGAAGTGATTTTGTCTGCTGGCGCCGTCAACTCTCCACAGTTACTGATGTTGTCTGGTATTGGACCAAAGGAACACCTGAATAAATTAGGGGTATGTTAATTTCTACATAAATAAAATGAAATAATAAAGATACCAAGAAGAACAAATTAATCAATCAAGGAAGCCTTATCTTATGATCGGTGTTGTGCTGATGTGTGACAATATCTATGCAACTGAAATAAGCAAAAACTCTAGCGAGAACTTCCGTTAACAATATGGTTTTCACTGTAATGCTTCACTGAAAATGGTTTTCCTACCACAATATGTTGGTATTATTCAACTCTAAGGGTATCAAATAATCATAACAACTGATGAATAACATAATGTTTATACCACAGGTGTAATACACTCTTTACGCATTTTGATTGGTTGACACGGTGAACTTCGACGGGAATAACGTCACTTGCTGATTGTTTATGACGTCATCATTTGGTGGGAAAATACTATCCGACATTTTACGTCTACATTGTCCGCCGTTTATTTATAATTGATTTAATGAAATACTCCAGTTTTCGGCTGAAATTATATATATAGCATCATACCTGTAATTCATTACCAGATCCCTGTACTTGCCGACCTTCCCGTTGGAGACAACCTACAGGACCACCTAACGGTTCCGTTGGTGTACAGACTCAATACATCCGGCCCGGTTACTCTTGATAAAATGACTTCAGCTTGGTCGGTCAAACAGTACGAGTACTTTCGTACAGGTATGGCTAAAATGATCATTTTTATTTCGACAAATCATTAATTTCGGTTTTTAACAAACCCTTTTTCCTTAGTAGATTTAACTGATATAATACAGGTCTTTGATATATATTTGCATATTATGATTGATTTAACGATCAATCATTTTTAAAGTGCTAATTATGTTCCTCGCGTCATTGCGACTACCAGAGTCTCAATAGGTAAGTGTTCATGGTGTACAATGTACATTAATGAAACCGAAAACTCTCACTCTTCTGGAAAGAATGGCCCAATATTTATTTGAAATTTATCAGGGTTTCTATGCAATCTGATTAAAATACACATCCTCACTATTACTATCGTGTGTATGATCTGACAGCGATCAGTAGAAGGTCATGTGCAGATGGCCTTTGTATTCACCAATCAAATCGCTGCTTATCAGATTCTGAAAGTGAAAAGCTAATTTCGATTTGTTTCTACACTTGTCGTCTAACCAGAGTAAAGTAGCGAGAAACTCGAACGACCGTATACACCGTGTTCAGTGGTCTCGCGCCAAGGCTTGTGTTCTTTTTAGATATTATATGACGCCCTGAATGATTTTCTCTTCTTCGCTTTGATCCGCCGCCATTTGTGTTCGTCTACCAAACACCGTTTACAAGGTGCATTTGATTGGTTGTTCATTTCCTAGATATGGAAATAATAAAGGTTATCTGCATGCACATGACATTCTACTGGTTGCTGTCAGATCCTACACACGATAGTAAAAGTGAGGATCTGTATTTTAATCAGAATAGGTTTCTATGAAGATTTGTCCTTTGATCATATTCTACATTTAGTTAATTAATCAGAGATATGAGTTTGATGATACCATGAATCCTTATTTGTTGTAACTGTTTATGCTTATTTCAAGATTCATATCGTCTTGTGAAATTTGATAAAGATATATTTCTAATACTGATTGGTGAATCTGAAGCTACAAGAATAGCGAAGTCAAGTACCTGCGTATTAATAAGGAATATTTACGAGTTATCTCCCGTTGAACCATCAACTTTATTTCGTACAATGAATACAATCATTTTCGGTTGTGAATTTCTTTATTTATCTTTATTTCTTATCGTTATCCATATTTAACTTGTGCACGAATGTACTCCCATACATAAAAAAGTAAGCTGTTTATCTTTCTAAAGATTTTTTCGCAGTACTCTGTGAAATTCTGACGTATATCGACCAGTTTTGTAACGCTATTGTATGTAAGCTAGGTTTCTATGTTAATTGTGTGGTTCACTTCAATATTTTAGGATAGTGATCCATATTTTAGGATAGTGATCCATATTTTAGGATAGTGATTTGTTGCAAAGAGCAACATTAATGCTTTCTCTTTATTGTTTATTGACAATTAAAGACTTTGTTTACTTCTTTTCCTAGGTTTATTGTCTGACCCCGCCTCCGCAGCTACCGGCTTTGTATACAGAGATTTCAATAAAAAGTTCGATTCTGGAGAAAGTTCTGCAATTCAAATTTTGGTATTAAATTTTCATACAACGACCCCGGCACTGAGGTATTCTTTCTATTACAACTATCAGGAAAAGGTGATAGATGTTTATTTGCTATTTCATCAGTTTGTCTTTGTCGCTTATGTAATCTAATGAATGAATGCTCATGGTCCTTGTGTATATTATGTAAAACAAAACCCACCATGAATTCAATGTTCCATTTGGATGAAAAACATAAACCTTTGTCTACTTTAAAGGTCAAAGAGGTCGAATACGTCAATGTCAAATGTACTTATAGTTTCTAACAAATACTTCAACAATGATGCGCTATAACAAGTGGTAATTTAAGAGGAGTAAGGAGGGCTAGTTTGCTTCAGTACATTTCCTTGGTTCACTTTTTTCTGACTTCAAATGAACCTTCTAATAGAGTATATGAAAGAGGGTCAGATAGATGGCATTTATTAACATTAAATTAAAAAAATGTAGGAAAAGCAGAAAAGCCAAGACCCCTTATGTAAAGTAATTGTTGTTAGCCTTTGCAAATACATTTCATTCCGATCCTTTGCTAGTTAAGGTTACAGATGCGAGATGGGTAACAGGTGAGCGATACTTTCCCTTCAATCACGAGCGCAGATACGACGGTTTATTGGAATCAAGCTATCAGTCCTTCCATTGAATGCGTTTTTTGTTTTTAATTTGTGTTTTTTTTTTTTTTTATTTGAGTAGGTTTTTATAAATAGAAGTAGTAAGAATAATAAATCATTACCTAGAGTTATATTCATTTTGAGATTCAAATTTGAGAATCCGTGTTCCGATATATTCCGGAACAGACCTGCATGTGCTTGCTAGGTCTTCCGAACCGACACAGACACATGACGCAGGTATTCTTGAAATCAAAATACGTATAGTTCCTTCTTTAGAAAACTTTTTAAACTAAACAGCCATTTGTTGTTTGATGTTGTTGCTAGAATATAATTGGCTTCATTCACTTTATCATCTTTGGTTTATAACGCTTTTCTATTTGCCTTTTAAGAATGCTTACACGTCTGATGATTCAGGTCAAAGATACCATATTTAATGACACGGAAAAGGGTGAAACAATTTCCTTACATCCCGTGATTCTCCACCCTAAAAGTAGAGGCACTATCCGGCTGAGAAGCAGGGATCCGTTCGACTATCCTGATATTGACCCTCACTACCTGGAACATCCGGACGATGTACAGACGCTTCTTAAAGGTTTGACATACGCTACGTTTTCGGCTTATGTTCTATTAATAAAGAATGCTAATGCATAGAGCATGGACTTCAATTGAAACTGTCAAGAATTATTTATCTGCCGGATTACAGATAAAAGTTAACCAAAGTAAGAGAATGCCCAAGCGTTAGCGAAACCAAACTCAGAACTCAAAGTTGATTGGAAAAAAGTCTGAACTAAGAACATATAAACACGGAGACCCTAAACAAATTTCAAGAGAAGAAAGCCAGGTGTTTCGGAAGAGTAAGCGTCTTCTGCTTCATCGACGACAACCGCCATGTGAACCTTGTTACTGTATATACCGCACATAGGATTGGATTTTAATGATTTTAAAATGAACCAAACGGATGTATAGTGCAGGAATTATATTTTTTTCTGGCCTTTTAATTGTCGTATTCATTTGTTGAGTCTAGGGCCCCATTCCTATTGCTTTAAAATTGTCTTAAGTCTTGAGTTCAGCAAATGCTTTACAAATATATAACCTAAAAACGCCCGTGATAATCGACCTGTAGTTATATTTATAGCAATTATTTGCTGTTCTTTACTTGTATACGAGCAATTTACTTTCTTTAAAACATAAAACATATCTGTATACAGGACAAGTTGTTAAACAAAGAGGATATAAGGGAAAATGACGAGCACAACATTAAATGTTAGTCTTATGACCAACTACTTACATTTCCAAAGGTATACGATTTGTGGAAAAGATGGTTGGAACACCTTCATTAAAATCCGTTGGAATGGACGTCAGCTATAACTCCCCGTATCATAAACTGTGTTCTCAGTACGAGTTCCGATCGGACAAGTTCTGGGAATGTTATGTGAGACATTTTACATTGACTATGTACCATCCAACATCTACGTGTAGAATGGGACGAAAGGACGACCCGTCATCTGTAGTGGACCCGCGGCTAAGGTAATGAGATAAAAAAAAACATCTTAAATATGTAAACTTCAACGTAAAATTTTGTCCTGTTTTCACACACAATTAAGGAATTATTAGAATTTATATTTATCAGCATTATGCAAAGTGAAACTGTTTCTAAAATCAAGTTATTGAGTCGCACCTATGCACACTCGACAAAAAATATGTACCCTGTTTGTCAATACTTTCTCTCTTTACAGGGTAAAGGGGATAGCCGGCCTTCGTGTTGTCGACGCTTCTGTGATGAGAAATGTACCTGCAGGAAATACAAACGCTGCATCGATCATGATTGGAGAGAAAGCTGCTGATATGATTCTCAAAAGTTGAAATTAGACTATCATCAACATTAGTATGAAAATGAAACATTATAAATTGAAAACAAGTACATGAAATACATACGTAGTCCTGTGGTATGTGATATAATACCTATGCATTTCATTTCTGTACTTGTTATCCTGTCACACCTGTAAATGTCATCCCCTTCACAACTGTACATGCCTCCCTGTGTCACACCTGTACCTGTCATTCTTGTGTCACACATGAACATGCCATTCCTGTGTCACACATGAACATGCCATTCCTGTGTCACATCTGTACATTTCATTATTATGTCACACCTGTAAATGTCATTCCCGTGTGGCACCTGTACATGTGTGACACAGAAATTACATGTACATGTGTGACACAGAAATTACATGTACATGTGTGACACAGAAATTACATGCACAGGTGCGACAAGAGAATAGCATGTACATGTGTCTTATAAGACTCAAGTTAAACATAAAACAACATATGAAGGCAGGAAAAAGGTTTATACTATTATGTAAGGTTCATTTACAACTTAATACATGTATTAACATAATAGACAGCACTAATGTGACCACTACTAAAGGTATAACCAGACAGGTCACCCGAGGTAACCAATGCTAACTGATATATAGTACACAGGATTATTGCTTGTAGCCAAATATGAATCGACTCATGTAATCGATATATAGTACACAGGATTATTGCTTGTAGTCAGATATGAATCGACTCATGTAATCGATATATAGTACACAAGATTATTGCTTGTAGCCAGATATGAATCGACTCATGTAATCGATATATAGTACACAAGATTATTGCTTGTAGCCAAATATGAATCGACTCATGTAATCGATATATAGTACACAAGATTATTGCTTGTAGCCAGATATGAATCGACTCATGTAATCGATATATAGTACACAGGATTATTGCTTGTAGTCAGATATGAATTGACTCATGTAATCGATATATAGTACACAAGATTATTGCTTGTAGCCAGATATGAATCGACTCATGTAATCGATATATAGTACACAAGATTATTGCTTGTAGCCAGATATGAATCGACTCATGTAATCGATATATAGTACACAGGATTATTGCTTGTAATCAGATATGAATCGACTCATGTAATCGATATATAGTACACAAGATTATTGCTTGTAGCCAGATATGAATCGACTCATGTAATCGATATATAGTACACAAGAATATTGCTTGTAGCCAGATATGAATCGACTCAAGTTATTGATATATACAAATCAATGATGTGATGAGCTTCAATCAGTAAAGCAATTTGCATCTACAATATCAACTAAAGAAATATATTCAATGATAACTCAAAAGGATATATATACGAATTGATACAGTCGATAGGAGATTTACATAACCGGAAGTGCAGTATTTAGGGGAAAAAAACAAAGTGCGGAAAACGTTTTCTAAAAGTGTCTCTTACTAAAAGGTAGGTCATCAAATCACCAAAACAAAATTTTACATGATCAAGAAAATAAATTGTCGAACGTGTTATATTTGTGAATGAAGATGTTTATATCGGATATAAAAAAAATGACCAAGAGTAGAAATGTATATAAATGGACCTTAATTCTTGTTACAACGTCATTAATTTACATTTTGCTTAATTTATTTCATGGGCTTAGTAAGTGATTCAAGCGTTCTCTTCGTAAGTTGCATCAAACAAAATATTTCTCCTGTACTGCAAGTTCAAGTATTATCGCATTGTACATAACTCTATAATTACAATGGAAAAGTTCAATAAAATCGGTAAGTCAACTTTGACACATGCCTTGTTTTCAATTCTGGGACAGAAGCGTTGCAGCATTTGTTGATAGAGTGTTCAGACCAAAAAGATTAAACATACTATTTTTTTTCATTAACTTTTGTATAGGTGTAGTACGTTTCTGTATTCTATAGAGGCGCAATCTATTGGTGAACAATATGTCCAAATTGAATTTGAAGACTTTTTTATTTATACATTACAAAATATTATGATAATGGCAAAGTCTACTACTAGATTAAACAGAAACATGCTCTTTTCAAGAAATATATTGTCGCTTACAACACACTTTTGAAGCCAGGTGATCATTCCCTTGGCCTAGAAGGCTTAGATCCTTTTGTAGATCTTGATTGTTTTTGCTATAAAGAGCTGATATTTATTGATATCTTTATTCATTTTGGTAATCAGCAACTGTGATATTGAATACAAAAAGTATGCATGTGTTTTAATCATTTTAATTATGATATTTATATGAACTGTACGGAGCCGTCGGGGCCCCAACCCCGATGGTCCTATTTGCTGGGAATATTAAAATATTTGATCAAGAAAAAAAACCACTCAAGACTATCCGAGTTAACTATATGTTTCATTGTAACATTTAATTTTATAACAAATTCCAAAAATCCGATACCCAAATTTCCTTCTTAGCTGTGAAGAGCAACATCTTGAGAGAAAAATATCAAAATTTCAACATAGCATATTGACCTTTTTGCTGGAGATAATCGTCTGCATGTGTCATCATTCATCAACGTTAAATAAAGATTTTCGGGTCAGGGGTTTGGAGTTAAAACAGGAGTTGTCACCCAGAACCCTGCGCAAAAATAACAAGCCCAATGTAAAAAATTGACAAAGTAAGTATTGGAATGATATCTCTAGAATATATTTCAACGCCAAACTTGTACATAGCTACCAGGTTCTAGATACTTCATTCGTGGGTACTGAACCCAGAAGCATTTAATTGTGGTCCAAGTTCAGTTGGATTTGATGTAAACATTTTTTTTTCAGAAATGCATATACATTAATAAATACAAATACATAGTTAGAAGGATCTGACAACACGACATATAGTCATATTTTAGGCCATCTCCTTCGTTAGATTTGCAATAAGAGAAAGCGTCAAGTGAACAGATATATTTGTTATTGATCAGAACATAAATGCACACCTCAACAAAATTGGAAGGTAACTTCACGTGGGGACAGGGTGATCGAGGTAGGTATGATCTTACAGATAATAGAAATTTATATAAATGGATCTTGTTACCACGTCATGGAAACGTCACTTATAAGTTGACAAGCGTTACGTTTTGAATGGTATGTCAGTGTGAACCCACTACAGTAGAATTAGCATTACTCGTGACATTCCTCCGATGTAGCCATGTCTGTCTTGTTAAAGTCATATCACGGAAATAATGTATTCCTTAGGACCTCTCTCTCACTTTTACGCTGTTTAGAGAATACATTCAGTTGTTAAAAACGGCACATCTTAAGAATTGGAACAAGTTTTAAAAGTCTTGTTTTCGAAATATTCTAGCAAGTTGTGCATGGTAGATGATAAGAATTTAGTTTTTGCTTATTTTATTTGACGAACTTAGTAAGTGATGCATGCGTTCACTTTGTAAGTTGCATCGAAACAAAACATTTCTCCAGTACTGCAAGTTCAAGTATTATGTAGAAAGTATCTGAATGCATCACATTATTTTTCTTCTGTTTTTTACAAACCACAAAACTTGTTAACGTGGACAACGCACAGGCAAGGATAATTCAATCGTAAATTCTTGTAAAACATGTTTGACATAATAACGAACTTAAAAAAAAAAAAAAATATCGCCCACGTAGGGACTCGAACCCTAGACCCTCAGATTAAAAGTCTGATGCTCTACCGACTGAGCTACGCGGGCTTCACATCATGTTCTATTAACCGTATCGTTCACAAATATCGATACGCTTCATTATCGATTTCAATTATAGGACTAAGACCACAATTAATTTCACTATATGTTTCATTGTAACATTTAATTTTATAACAAATTCCCAAAATCCGATACCCAAATTTCCTTCTTAGCTGTAAAGAGCAACATCTTGGGAGAAAAATATAAAAATTTCAACATAGCATGTTAACCTTTTTACTGGAGATAATCGTCTGCATGTTTCGTCCACGTTAAATAAAGATTTCCGGGTCAGGGGTTGGGGATAAAAACAGGACTTGTCACACAGAACCCTGCGAAAAAATAATAAGCACAATATAAAAAGTTGACAAAGTAAATATTGTTGTAGTTTATGGCATGACGGCCTGGGGAAACATCAAGTTGGCAGTGAGAGGATATTATAAAGCAACCATCTTCTTTGAATTCCAAAATTTTACTAACTTATTTACAGGAGAGCTCCACAAAGGGAAACAAGTCAAACAACAAAATGATACACACGTGGATGGTATATATATATATATATATATATAACAATATTGGAATGATATCTCTAGAATATATTTCAACGCCAAACTTGTACACAGCTACCAGGTTCTAACAAGCATAGTATAGATTTTACTAAAATACCTAGATTTCTGAGAGACTTCAGTCGTGGGTACTGAACCCGGAAGCATTTAATTGTGGTCCAAGTCCAGTTAGATTTGCAATAAGAGAAAGCGTCAAGTGAACAGATATATTTGTTATTGATCAGAACATAAATGCACACCTCAACAAAATTGGAAGGTAACTTCACGTGGGGACAGAGTGATCGAGGTAGGTATGATCTTGCAAAGAATAGAAATTTATATAAATGGATCATGTTACCACGTCATGGAAACGCCACTTATAAGTTGACCAGTGTTACGTTTTGAATGGTATGTCAGTGTGAACCCACTACAGTAGAAACAGCATTACTCGTGACATTCCTCCGATGTAGCCATGTCTGTCTTGTTAAAGTCATATCACGGAAATCATGTATTCCTTAGGACCTCTCTCTCACTTTTACGCTGTTTAGAGAATACATTCAGTTGTTAAAAACGGCACATCTTAAGAATTGGAACAAGTTTTAAAAGTCTTGTTTTCGAAATATTCTAGCAATTTGTGCATGGTAGATGATAAGAATTTAGTTTTTGCTTATTTTATTTGACGAACTTAGTAAGTGATGCGTGCGTTCACTTTGTAAGTTGCATCGAAACAAAACATTTCTCCTGTACTGCAAGTTCAAGTATTATGTTGAAAGTATCTGAATGCATCACATTATTTTTCTTCTGTTTTTTATAAACCACAAAAAATTGTTAACGTGGACAACGCACAGGCAAGGATAATTCAATCGTAAATAACTGTGTCCTTGTACAGATGAATATGGTTAGAATAATAGCCAATAGAATGTGTAAATGTATTGTGTATGTGTTATCAGTAATATGATAGTAATCTACCGCCAGTAGTGGAAAAGCGGTTCTATGGTGTAATGGTTAGCACTCAGGACTCTGAATCCTGCGATCCGAGTTCAAGTCTCGGTAGAACCTGAATTTCAATATTTTTATTGTAATTGTTTTTTTTACTTTAATTTTTTACTCGCTATGTCCCCCTCCAAAATGATATGGTGAAAATGTCGAAACATAATGGTTCTTACACTTCTTGTAAAACATGTTTGACATAATAACGAACTTAAAAAGAAAATTATCGCCCACGTAGGGACTCGAACCCTAGACCCTCAGATTAAAAGTCTGATGCTCTACCGACTGAGCTACGCGGGCTTCACATCATGTTCTATTAACCGTATCGTTCACAAATATCGATACGCTTCATTATCGATTTCAATTATAGGACTAAGACCACAATTTATTTCACTATATGTTTCATTGTAACATTTAATTTTATAACAAATTCCCAAAATCCGATACCCAAATTTCCTTCTTAGCTGTAAAGAGCAACATCTTGGGAGAAAAATATAAAAATTTAGACATAGCATGTTGACCTTTTTACTGGAGATAATCGTCTGCATGTTTCGTCAACGTTAAATAAAGATTTCCGGGTCAGGGGTTGGGGATAAAAACAGGACTTGTCACACAGAACCCTGCGCAAAAACAATAAGCACAATATAAAAAGTTGACAAAATAAATATTGGAATGATATCTCTAGAATATATTTCAACGCCAAACTTGTACACAGCTACCAGGTTCTAACAAGCATAGTATAGATTTTACTAAAATACCTAGATTTCTGAGAGACTTCAGTCCAGTCGTGGGTACTGAACCCGGAAGCATTTAATTGTGGTCCAAGTCCAGTTAGATTTGCAATAAGAGAAAGCGTCAAGTGAACAGATATATTTGTTATTGATCAGAACATAAATGCACACCTCAACAAAATTGGAAGGTAACTTCACGTGGGGACAGAGTGATCGAGGTAGGTATGATCTTGCAAAGAATAGAAATTTATATAAATGGATCTTGTTACCACGTCATGGAAACGTCACTTATAAGTTGACCAGCGTTACGTTTTGAATGGTATGTCAGTGTGAACCCACTACAGTAGAATCAGCATTACTCGTGACATTCCTCCGATGTAGCCATGTCTGTCTTGTTAAAGTCATATCACGGAAATCATGTATTCCTGAGGACCTCTCTCTCACTTTTACGCTGTTTAGAGAATACATTCAGTTGTTAAAAACGGCACATCTTAAGAATTGGAACAAGTTTTAAAAGTCTTGTTTTCGAAATATTCTAGCAATTTGTGCATGGTAGATGATAAGATTTTAGTTTTTGCTTATTTTCTTTGACGAACTTAGTAAGTGATGCATGCGTTCACTTTGTAAGTTGCATCGAAACAAAACATTTCTCCTGTACTGCAAGTTCAAGTATTATGTAGAAAGTATCTGAATGCATCACATTATTTTTCTTCTGTTTTTTTTACAAACCACAAAACTTGTTAACGTGGACAACGCACAGGCAAGGATAATTCAATCGTAAATAACTGTGTCCTTGTACAGATGAATATGGTTAGAATAATAGACAATAGAATGTGTACATGTATTGTGTATGTGTTATCAGTAATGTGATAGTAATCTACCGCCAGTAGTGGAAAAACGGTTCTATGGTGTAATGGTTAGCACTCAGGACTCTGAATCCTGCGATCCGAGTTCAAGTCTCGGTAGAACCTGAATTTCAATATTTTTATTGTAATTGTTCTTTTTACTTTAATTTTTTACTCGTTATGTCCCCCTCCAAAATGATATGGTGAAAATGTCGGAACATAATGGTTCTTACACTTCTTGTAAAACATGTTTGACATAATAACGAACTTAAAAAAATAAAAATTATCGCCCACGTAGGGACTCGAACCCTAGACCCTCAGATTATAAGTCTGATGCTTTTTTTTTTTTGTATGAAGTCGCTTTTAATTTCAATGGTGATTTGTTTAAAACAGCAAGGTAGTCAAGTATGTTAAAATAATAAATTAATTGGGAAAAGTGACAATGTCTGTCGATAAAAAAAAAAGAACATCAGGTTCCGACGAGTTTCGAACTCGTGACCTTCTGCGTGTTAAGCAGACGTGATTTTTTTTTATATCACAGTTTTGCTATAATGCATACAATCTCAAAAGGTCTGAAGTGATATAACAACTAATGAAATTTTAACAATTAATGTGTACAAAATCAAATATCTAAAACATAAGATGTTAAATCATCAGTTACTAGAGCCACGTCAACTTCTTTTAATAAATTATTATTAACAGCGATGTACTTTTTGAACAATAGATGCTTCTTCTTCATCTGATTATAATATTTAATGTATTCAAAATATTTTTTAAACGAGTACTTGAAGAAAGTCTTCAGATTCAATTTGGTAATTTTACTCACAACAAGATTGCGCCTTTTAAAAATACAGAAACGCACTACACCAAAAAAGAAGTTAATGAAGAAAGGTTCGTACGTTTAACTTTCCTAGTGTAACACAGAAGTATAAGACTTCCGAGAGAAATATCCGAAACATAATTTTGATCGGCAGCCGAAAAAAGTTTCTTTGTTAACGTCTGAATATACGCCAAAAATTCCGAGAGTTCCGAACAATCAAGAAATAAATGTTGCAAACTTTCCGAATCAGACTTACAGACTAGGCATTGATCACTATCAACTGTGCCAATTTTCTTTAACTTCTCCATCGTGAATATGGTGTTATGTACAATTCGAAAGTGAACTTCAATAATATCACATGGAATGCAACTCAAAATAGTTTGATAATCAGATAAAATAGTGTCCATAGCAATATCAGGATTATTCTCTTTTATAACATCAGCTAAAGTGTTTGAATTGAGAAACTTTGACACCACCTCTAGTGTCAAATGCTTGACTTTTACTACGCCAGCCTTGGCAAAATATTCAATGTATAAGGGCTTGTCATCATTCAGAAACACCGAGTTAAAAAACAGAGGTTGTTCGTAAACAAAAAATATGTCCTCATTGTAATATACTTCATTCACTGCTTGAAAGGCATACCAAGCCTTTAACATTTCATGATAAACAATGGGCAGTGATCGTAAGTATTTATTTGGAAACTTACAATAAACTACTTCAAACTCAAGATTTAGATCAAGAATTTTGTTGAAGAAATAGTTGCACATACTCTTCCAGACTGCTGTACAGGATGGATCAAGCCACCCGAATAAAAACTTTAATCTAAACGATCTAAGCTTTAATTCAATATCAGGTATATTTAAACCACCAATGTTTCTTTTGCCAATTATAGTGTCATATGCCACCATATGTGCACCATTATACCATAAAAAAATAACACATATCTTTTTTATTTCAGTAATTGCTGATAGAGGCATAGTCTGTGAAGTAAGACAATACCAACATCTGGACATCAATAAGGAATTAATTACAGTAGCTCTACCCTGTATGGTTAATTGTCTTTGTGACCACATTCTCAAAATATTTCTAATTGAAGTAATTTTAGTGACCCAATTCTTTTCATTGCATACACGTAAATCTTCACCAACATACACACCAAGAATGCAAATAACTTTATCGCATAATTTTATACGGAAGTTGTCAAGTTCAGCTTGTGTTATATTTCCTTTGCCAACACATACTAGCTCTGATTTATCTTTGTTTACCTTAGCACCAGAACCCTTACTATATAACTCCAGAAGGTTAAAAACATTTACAATAGACTGTTTATCTCTAAGTGTTAGAGTTGTATCATCCGCATGCTGGTACACTTTGGACTCAAAATTGGTACGAGGAACATTGATACCTAAAATATCAGGAGATTTTAAAATCATTCTTCCTAGTGGTTCCGCAGCTAAAACATATAGCATCGCAGAAATCGGACACCCCTGCCTTACTGAATTATGAATAGAGATGAACTTAGTTAAGTTACCATTGTATTTTACAGAACTAGAAATATTAGTATAAAAAATCTTTATCCAATCAACAAAGTTTTCTCCAAAACCAATTTTTTCCAAAACTTTAAATAAATACGTATGACTAACACGATCAAAAGCCTTCTCTTGATCAATTTTAAGGATATATCCCTCACAATTCTCCTGAGTAGTTAGATCAATGATATCACGAACGCAAAAAATTGTGTCTGAAATATCACGACCAACCACACAGCATGATTGAAAATCTGAAACAATAGATGGTAAAACATTTTTTAATCTATCAGACATAACGCGTGCTAAAATTTTATAGTCTACATTGAGAAGACTAATAGGCCTCCAATTTTTCAACAGAGTTTTATCACCTCTTTTCTTATAAACAAGATTGATAACTCCTTGTCTCATAGTTCTGGTCAACTCTCTATCATCCCAGATACTTTGTACAATACGAGGAAAAATACATTTCAAATCATCAAAGAAGTTACAATAAAATTCTACAGTCAGGCCATCCAATCCTGGACTTTTACCTTTTGACATAGTTAACAATGCTTTTGTATTTCATCAACAGTTACAGGCGAATCACACTTTACTCTATCCTCATCAGTAACCTTTGTGTCAATAAAGGATAAAAGATTATCTATGTCACTATCATCTGTTTCAATACAATTATACAAATTATCATAAAAAATAAATATTTCATTGGACATATCATCACAAGTAGTCAATACATTCCCATCATTATCATGTAAACATTTTATAGTATTACAATTCTGTCTATACTTCTTTTAAAAAATAACTGGTGTTTCTGTCACCATCTACGGCCCATGTCGCTTTTGACCTCAAAACAGCACCATTACATTTTTCTTTTTCAAACCTTTCTAAACGCTGCCTTAGTTCTTCGTACTTATTACAATCAAACGGTTCCCCATTAGCTATATCACAAGAAAAGCTTTTTAATTTATTTTGAATCCTATAAAACTCGGACATCCGTAACTTACTTCGGTCCTTACCATATACTTGAGAAAATCTTTTAATTTTATACTTCAAATTATCCCACCAAACTTTCGGCTCATTTTCATATAAAGCACACTTCTTAGCAGAATTGATTATAGCCCTTACTTTTGCATTAAAATCTTCTTCTAACAAAAAACAATTATTAAAAATCCATATACCTGGACCTTTACTTCCCAAAGCACAGTCAATTTTCATAACAACAAAGCTATGATCACTGAACGAAGTATCATTATAGTAAACATTTTGTACATGAGAACTTAGATTTTTAGACACCAAAAAATAATCAATTCGACTTTGTGATAAAAAGCCATTGCTCACTCGTTTCCTAGAAAATACAGCACAGTTACTATTTCTACTTCTCCAAATATCATAGATATTACAAGTAAACATAAGACGTTTCAAAGCCGACACACTTGGATTTATCGTATGCGCTGTGATACCTGTACGATCTATTGTAGAAAATGTAGCATTGAAATCACCCCCTGTAATCAGGTTCTCTGAAAAAGGTTCTAACCAATCTTGTAAACGTTCAAAAAATACTTTTCTATCATTTATAATATTCGGCGCATACATATTAACAACATTCCACTCAATATCTTCAATTCTTATCTTAACACGTAAAACTCTTCCATTGTAACCATCATAATCAATAACACCATCTTTAAAATCATTAGCAATTAATATAGCGACACCTTTTCTATTGTCATTACTATTGTTAAAAATTATCTTACCTTGCCATAAGTGGCTAATTTGATCTACAAAAATATCATCCCAAAACGTTTCTTGTAATAACACAACTTTATAATTATTAAGTTGAAAATATTCAAACAGATTTTTAACTTTTACAACATCCCTCAATCCGTTTACGTTTAAAGATAAAACAGTAAACATCAGAAAAAAACACAAGACAAAGTTCTTTACGGACATTGTTTAACTTTTTTAGCTTTCTTCTTTTTTTTCTTTTTCGTAACTCCACCATCTCCTACTTTTATTTTAAGAAAATTCCTACCCTGCACAGTACCATGTTTATCAGGGTCACTCTCGCCCACCTCCCTCTCCTCCTCCGCACACTCGAGCTCGTCATCCCAAAATTTGGAAGACGGAGGCTGCGCTAGTATATCGCCAAAACAAATGTTACTGTTAACGTTCTCAATCTCATTACTCAGGAGAACAACAGACTGCTGAGAATCAGTAAGACCCTCAATCTCGCCACTTGTATCACCTTCCTCATCACTGGTGCTCATGAACTCATCAGACAATGGAATTGGCTCCGTAGTCTGATCACATCCCGAAACCGATTGGGAATCGTCGTCGTCACCGATATCACTATTACTAGTGTACACGACTGTATCTTCAGCCGAATACCTGTCATCCTCGTTGTCACCCGTGTCGAAACAACTACAGTCGTACCTGCCGCACCGATCACACAATGTGTCGACATGCCTGGGTGCGCGCGAACAATCACATTGATACCGAATCTCTCCACACCTAGTACACGGCTGAGTTTTGCAAGCCCGTCGAAAGTGCCCCTGGCCACCACACGTGTAGCAAACAAACTGTGGACATTCACGGAATAAGTGCTGATCTGAATAACACAGTGAACATACTTTCAACTGGTTATCATGAATAACCCGGTAATACTCATTTCCGAATTTCATTGTGTAAGGCAGCGATTTCAAAGTTGGGGGTAGTTTTACACGGACATATCTAGTTCCATCCGCAACATTTGTTCCCTGATAGAATCGACGTTTAATGGGCGAAACTAACTCAACCTTCAGTTGTTCAAGTTTATTAACAATCTCAGTGTCATTGATGTACGCTGGGAGATGAAGAAAGCTAACAAGCGTGAAATGCTGTGTAACATCACGACATTCGAACTTTTTCCCGTCTATAAGAACGCCGTCTAACAAAATGTTTATTCCGGCTCTACCCTCAAGGGTCACCTCGAACAGATTTCCAAATTTTGGAACACATGCGAAAACCGACCCCTCACCACAAAGTTCCGCAATTTCAGTAATAACACGTGCCGCTTTAATATTTTTATTGTCCAAAACATCCAAAACAACAGTGTTTTCTTTACTATATTGTCTCTTCCCACCGGAGCCCCCGGAGGCCGCCATCCCTCCGGTTAATACCGGACAGGGGAATCAGAAAAATATCACCAAATACGAAGAAATATCACATAATAAATGTTTGAATGCCAACAATAATAGCAAAATACAACACAATAACAGTTACAGGGTCCAAGACCCCAGCTTACCACCGATGTTGTCAGTATGATTTACAGATATAGACATGCGTCCATTCGCATCAAATTCCAAACCGGAAGTCCCATAGGGACTCGAACCCTAGACCCTCAGATTAAAAGTCTGATGCTCTACCGACTGAGCTACGCGGGCTTCACATCATGTTCTATTAACCGTATCGTTCACAAATATCGATACGCTTCATTATCGATTTCAATTATAGGACTAAGACCACAATTTATTTCACTATATGTTTCATTGTAACATTTAATTTTATAACAAATTCCCAAAATCCGATACCCAAATTTCCTTCTTAGCTGTAAAGAGCAACATCTTGGGAGAAAAATATAAAAATTTAGACATAGCATGTTGACCTTTTTACTGGAGATAATCGTCTGCATGTTTCGTCAACGTTAAATAAAGATTTCCGGGTCAGGGGTCGGGGATAAAAACAGGACTTGTCACACAGAACCCTGCGCAAAAACAATAAGCACAATATAAAAAGTTGACAAAGTAAATATTGGAATGATATCTCTAGAATATATTTCAACGCCAAACTTGTACACAGCTACCAGGTTCTAACAAGCATAGTATAGATTTTACTAAAATACCTAGATTTCTGAGAGACTTCAGTCGTGGGTACTGAACCCGGAAGCATTTAATTGTGGTCCAAGTCCAGTTAGATTTGCAATAAGAGAAAGCTTCAAGTGAACAGATGTATTTGTTATTGATCAGAACATAAATGCACACCTCAACAAAATTGGAAGGTAACTTCACGTGGGGACAGAGTGATCGAGGTAGGTATGATCTTGCAAAGAATAGAAATTTATATAAATGGATCATGTTACCACGTCATGGAAACGTCACTTATAAGTTGACCAGTGTTACGTTTTGAATGGTATGTCAGTGTGAACCCAATACAGTGGAATCAGCATTACTCGTGACATTCCTCCGATGTAGCCATGTCTGTCTTGTTAAGTCATATCACGGAAATCATGTATTCCTTAGGACCTCTCTCTCACGTTTACGCTGTTAAGAGAATACATTCAGTTGTTAAAAATGGCACATCTTAAGAATTGGAACAAGTTTTAAAAGTCTTGTTTTCGAAATATTCTAGCAATTTGTGCATGGTAGATGATACGAATTTCGTTTTTGCTTATTTTATTTGACGAACTTAGTAAGTGATGCATGCGTTCACTTTGTAAGTTGCATCGAAACAAAACATTTCTCCTGTACTGCAAGTTCAAGTATTATGTAGACTTGTTAACGTGGACAACGCACAGGCAAGGATAATTCAATCGTAAATAACTGTGTCCTTGTACAGATGAATATGGTTAGAATAATAGGCAATAGAATGTGTACATGTATTGTGTATGTGTTATCAGTAATATGATAGTAATCTACCGCCAGTAGTTGAAAAGCGGTTCTATGGTGTAATGGTTAGCACTCAGGACTCTGAATCCTGCGATCCGAGTTCAAGTCTCGGTAGAACCTGAATTTCAATATTTTTATTGTAATTGTTCTTTTTAGTTTAATTTTTTACTCGTTATGTCCCCCTCCAAAATGATATGGTGAAAATGTTGAAACATAATGGGTTTTACACTTCTTGTAAAACATGTTTGACATAATAACGAACTTAAAGAAAATAAATTTTCGCCCACGTAGGGACTCGAACCCTAGACCCTCAGATTAAAAGTCTGATGCTCTACCGACTGAGCTACGCGGGCTTCACATCATGTTCTATTAACCGTATCGTTCACAAATATCGATACGCTTCATTATCGATTTCAATTATAGGACTAAGACCACAATTAATTTCACTATATGTTTCATTGTAACATTTAATTTTATAACAAATTCCCAAAATCCGATACCCAAATTTCCTTCTTAGCTGTAAAGAGCGACATCTTGGGAGAAAAATATTAAAATTTAGACATAGCATGTTGACCTTTTTACTGGAGATAATCGTCTGCATGTTTCGTCAACGTTAAATAAAGATTTCCGGGTCAGGGGTTGGGGATAAAAACAGGACTTGTCACACAGAACCCTGCGCAAAAACAATAAGCACAATATAAAAAGTTGACAAAGTAAATATTAGAATGATATCTCTAGAATATATTTCAACGCCAAACTTGTACATAGCTACCAGGTTCTAACAAGCATAGTATAGATTTTACTAAAATACCTAGATTTCTGAGAGACTTCAGACGTGGGTACTGAACCCGGAAGCATTTAATTGTGGTCCAAGTCCAGTTAGATTTGCAATAAGAGAAAGCGTCAAGTGAACAGATATATTTGTTATTGATCAGAACATAAATGCACACCTCAACAAAATTGGAAGGTAACTTCACGTGGGGACAGAGTGATCGAGGTAGGTATGATCTTGCAAAGAATAGAAATTTATATAAATGGATCATGTTACCACGTCATGGAAACGTCACTTATAAGTTGACCAGTGTTACGTTTTGAATGGTATGTCAGTGTGAACCCACTACAGTAGAATCAGCATTACTCGTGACATTCCTCCGATGTAGCCATGTCTGTCTTGTTAAAGTCATATCACGGAAATCATGTATTCCTTAGGACCTCTCTCTCACTTTTACGCTGTTTAGAGAATACATTCAGATGTTAAAAACGGCACATCTTAAGAATTGTAACAAGTTTATAAAGTCTTGTTTTCGAAATATTCTAGCAATTTGTGCATGGTAGATGATAAGAATTTAGTTTTTGCTTATTTTATTTGACGAACTTAGTAAGTGATGCATGCGTTCACTTTGTAAGTTGCATCGAAACAAAACATTTCTCCTGTACTGCAAGTTCAAGTATTATGTAGAAAGTATCTGAATGCATCACATTATTTTTCTTCTGTTTTTTACAAACCACAAAACTTGTTAACGTGGACAACGCACAGGCAAGGATAATTCAATCGTAAATAACTGTGTCCTTGTACAGATGAATATGGTTAGAATAATAGACAATAGAATGTGTACATGTATTGTGTATGTGTTATCAGTAATATGATAGTAATCTACCGCCAGTAGTGGAAAAGCGGTTCTATGGTGTAATGGTTAGCACTCAGGACTCTGAATCCTGCGATCCGAGTTCAAGTCTCGGTAGAACCTGAATTTCAATATTTTTATTGTAATTGTTCTTTTTAGTTTAATTTTTTACTCGTTATGTCCCCCTCCAAAATGATATGGTGAAAATGTCGAAACATAATGGGTTTTACACTTCTTGTAAAACATGTTTGACATAATAACGAACTTAAAGAAAATAAATTTTCGCCCACGTAGGGACTCGAACCCTAGACCCTCAGATTAAAAGTCTGATGCTCTACCGACTGAGCTACGCGGGCTTCACATCATGTTCTATTAACCGTATCGTTCACAAATATCGATACGCTTCATTATCGATTTCAATTATAGGACTAAGACCACAATTTATTTCACTATATGTTTCATTGTAACATTTAATTTTATAACAAATTCCCAAAATCCGATACCCAAATTTCCTTCTTAGCTGTAAAGAGCGACATCTTGGGAGAAAAATATTAAAATTTAGACATAGCATGTTGACCTTTTTACTGGAGATAATCGTCTGCATGTTTCGTCAACGTTAAATAAAGATTTCCGGGTCAGGGGTCGGGGATAAAAACAGGACTTGTCACACAGAACCCTGCGCAAAAACAATAAGCACAATATAAAAAGTTGACAAAGTAAATATTGGAATGATATCTCTAGAATATATTTCAACGCCAAACTTGTACACAGCTACCAGGTTCTAACAAGCATAGTATAGATTTTACTAAAATACCTAGATTTCTGAGAGACTTCAGTCGTGGGTACTAAACCCGGAAGCATTTAATTGTGGTCCAAGTCCAGTTAGATTTGCAATAAGAGAAAGCTTCAAGTGAACAGATGTATTTGTTATTGATCAGAACATAAATGCACACCTCAACAAAATTGGAAGGTAACTTCACGTGGGGACAGAGTGATCGAGGTAGGTATGATCTTGCAAAGAATAGAAATTTATATAAATGGATCATGTTACCACGTCATGGAAACGTCACTTATAAGTTGACCAGTGTTACGTTTTGAATGGTATGTCAGTGTGAACCCAATACAGTGGAATCAGCATTACTCGTGACATTCCTCCGATGTAGCCATGTCTGTCTTGTTAAGTCATATCACGGAAATCATGTATTCCTTAGGACCTCTCTCTCACGTTTACGCTGTTAAGAGAATACATTCAGTTGTTAAAAATGGCACATCTTAAGAATTGGAACAAGTTTTAAAAGTCTTGTTTTCGAAATATTCTAGCAATTTGTGCATGGTAGATGATACGAATTTCGTTTTTGCTTATTTTATTTGACGAACTTAGTAAGTGATGCATGCGTTCACTTTGTAAGTTGCATCGAAACAAAACATTTCTCCTGTACTGCAAGTTCAAGTATTATGTAGACTTGTTAACGTGGACAACGCACAGGCAAGGATAATTCAATCGTAAATAACTGTGTCCTTGTACAGATGAATATGGTTAGAATAATAGGCAATAGAATGTGTACATGTATTGTGTATGTGTTATCAGTAATATGATAGTAATCTACCGCCAGTAGTTGAAAAGCGGTTCTATGGTGTAATGGTTAGCACTCAGGACTCTGAATCCTGCGATCCGAGTTCAAGTCTCGGTAGAACCTGAATTTCAATATTTTTATTGTAATTGTTCTTTTTAGTTTAATTTTTTACTCGTTATGTCCCCCTCCAAAATGATATGGTGAAAATGTCGAAACATAATGGGTTTTACACTTCTTGTAAAACATGTTTGACATAATAACGAACTTAAAGAAAATAAATTTTCGCCCACGTAGGGACTCGAACCCTAGACCCTCAGATTAAAAGTCTGATGCTCTACCGACTGAGCTACGCGGGCTTCACATCATGTTCTATTAACCGTATCGTTCACAAATATCGATACGCTTCATTATCGATTTCAATTATAGGACTAAGACCACAATTAATTTCACTATATGTTTCATTGTAACATTTAATTTTATAACAAATTCCCAAAATCCGATACCCAAATTTCCTTCTTAGCTGTAAAGAGCGACATCTTGGGAGAAAAATATTAAAATTTAGACATAGCATGTTGACCTTTTTACTGGAGATAATCGTCTGCATGTTTCGTCAACGTTAAATAAAGATTTCCGGGTCAGGGGTTGGGGATAAAAACAGGACTTGTCACACAGAACCCTGCGCAAAAACAATAAGCACAATATAAAAAGTTGACAAAGTAAATATTAGAATGATATCTCTAGAATATATTTCAACGCCAAACTTGTACATAGCTACCAGGTTCTAACAAGCATAGTATAGATTTTACTAAAATACCTAGATTTCTGAGAGACTTCAGACGTGGGTACTGAACCCGGAAGCATTTAATTGTGGTCCAAGTCCAGTTAGATTTGCAATAAGAGAAAGCGTCAAGTGAACAGATATATTTGTTATTGATCAGAACATAAATGCACACCTCAACAAAATTGGAAGGTAACTTCACGTGGGGACAGAGTGATCGAGGTAGGTATGATCTTGCAAAGAATAGAAATTTATATAAATGGATCATGTTACCACGTCATGGAAACGTCACTTATAAGTTGACCAGTGTTACGTTTTGAATGGTATGTCAGTGTGAACCCACTACAGTAGAATCAGCATTACTCGTGACATTCCTCCGATGTAGCCATGTCTGTCTTGTTAAGTCATATCACGGAAATCATGTATTCCTTAGGACCTCTCTCTCACTTTTACGCTGTTTAGAGAATACATTCAGATGTTAAAAACGGCACATCTTAAGAATTGTAACAAGTTTATAAAGTCTTGTTTTCGAAATATTCTAGCAATTTGTGCATGGTAGATGATAAGAATTTAGTTTTTGCTTATTTTATTTGACGAACTTAGTAAGTGATGCATGCGTTCACTTTGTAAGTTGCATCGAAACAAAACATTTCTCCTGTACTGCAAGTTCAAGTATTATGTAGAAAGTATCTGAATGCATCACATTATTTTTCTTCTGTTTTTTACAAACCACAAAACTTGTTAACGTGGACAACGCACAGGCAAGGATAATTCAATCGTAAATAACTGTGTCCTTGTACAGATGAATATGGTTAGAATAATAGACAATAGAATGTGTACATGTATTGTGTATGTGTTATCAGTAATATGATAGTAATCTACCGCCAGTAGTGGAAAAGCGGTTCTATGGTGTAATGGTTAGCACTCAGGACTCTGAATCCTGCGATCCGAGTTCAAGTCTCGGTAGAACCTGAATTTCAATATTTTTATTGTAATTGTTCTTTTTAGTTTAATTTTTTACTCGTTATGTCCCCCTCCAAAATGATATGGTGAAAATGTCGAAACATATTGGGTTTTACACTTCTTGTAAAACATGTTTGACATAATAACGAACTTAAAGAAAATAAATTTTCGCCCACGTAGGGACTCGAACCCTAGACCCTCAGATTAAAAGTCTGATGCTCTACCGACTGAGCTACGCGGGCTTCACATCATGTTCTATTAACCGTATCGTTCACAAATATCGATACGCTTCATTATCGATTTCAATTATAGGACTAAGACCACAATTAATTTCACTATATGTTTCATTGTAACATTTAATTTTATAACAAATTCCCAAAATCCGATACCCAAATTTCCTTCTTAGCTGTAAAGAGCGACATCTTGGGAGAAAAATATTAAAATTTAGACATAGCATGTTGACCTTTTTACTGGAGATAATCGTCTGCATGTTTCGTCAACGTTAAATAAAGATTTCCGGGTCAGGGGTTGGGGATAAAAACAGGACTTGTCACACAGAACCCTGCGCAAAAACAATAAGCACAATATAAAAAGTTGACAAAGTAAATATTAGAATGATATCTCTAGAATATATTTCAACGCCAAACTTGTACATAGCTACCAGGTTCTAACAAGCATAGTATAGATTTTACTAAAATACCTAGATTTCTGAGAGACTTCAGACGTGGGTACTGAACCCGGAAGCATTTAATTGTGGTCCAAGTCCAGTTAGATTTGCAATAAGAGAAAGCGTCAAGTGAACAGATATATTTGTTATTGATCAGAACATAAATGCACACCTCAACAAAATTGGAAGGTAACTTCACGTGGGGACAGAGTGATCGAGGTAGGTATGATCTTGCAAAGAATAGAAATTTATATAAATGGATCATGTTACCACGTCATGGAAACGTCACTTATAAGTTGACCAGTGTTACGTTTTGAATGGTATGTCAGTGTGAACCCACTACAGTAGAATCAGCATTACTCGTGACATTCCTCCGATGTAGCCATGTCTGTCTTGTTAAGTCATATCACGGAAATCATGTATTCCTTAGGACCTCTCTCTCACTTTTACGCTGTTTAGAGAATACATTCAGATGTTAAAAACGGCACATCTTAAGAATTGTAACAAGTTTATAAAGTCTTGTTTTCGAAATATTCTAGCAATTTGTGCATGGTAGATGATAAGAATTTAGTTTTTGCTTATTTTATTTGACGAACTTAGTAAGTGATGCATGCGTTCACTTTGTAAGTTGCATCGAAACAAAACATTTCTCCTGTACTGCAAGTTCAAGTATTATGTAGAAAGTATCTGAATGCATCACATTATTTTTCTTCTGTTTTTTACAAACCACAAAACTTGTTAACGTGGACAACGCACAGGCAAGGATAATTCAATCGTAAATAACTGTGTCCTTGTACAGATGAATATGGTTAGAATAATAGACAATAGAATGTGTACATGTATTGTGTATGTGTTATCAGTAATATGATAGTAATCTACCGCCAGTAGTGGAAAAGCGGTTCTATGGTGTAATGGTTAGCACTCAGGACTCTGAATCCTGCGATCCGAGTTCAAGTCTCGGTAGAACCTGAATTTCAATATTTTTATTGTAATTGTTCTTTTTAGTTTAATTTTTTACTCGTTATGTCCCCCTCCAAAATGATATGGTGAAAATGTCGAAACATATTGGGTTTTACACTTCTTGTAAAACATGTTTGACATAATAACGAACTTAAAGAAAATAAATTTTCGCCCACGTAGGGACTCGAACCCTAGACCCTCAGATTAAAAGTCTGATGCTCTACCGACTGAGCTACGCGGGCTTCACATCATGTTCTATTAACCGTATCGTTCACAAATATCGATACGCTTCATTATCGATTTCAATTATAGGACTAAGACCACAATTAATTTCACTATATGTTTCATTGTAACATTTAATTTTATAACAAATTCCCAAAATCCGATACCCAAATTTCCTTCTTAGCTGTAAAGAGCGACATCTTGGGAGAAAAATATTAAAATTTAGACATAGCATGTTGACCTTTTTAATGGAGATAATCGTCTGCATGTTTCGTCAACGTTAAATAAAGATTTCCGGGTCAGGGGTTGGGGATAAAAACAGGACTTGTCACACAGAACCCTGCGCAAAAACAATAAGCACAATATAAAAAGTTGACAAAGTAAATATTAGAATGATATCTCTAGAATATATTTCAACGCCAAACTTGTACATAGCTACCAGGTTCTAACAAGCATAGTATAGATTTTACTAAAATACCTAGATTTCTGAGAGACTTCAGACGTGGGTACTGAACCCGGAAGCATTTAATTGTGGTCCAAGTCCAGTTAGATTTGCAATAAGAGAAAGCGTCAAGTGAACAGATATATTTGTTATTGATCAGAACATAAATGCACACCTCAACAAAATTGGAAGGTAACTTCACGTGGGGACAGAGTGATCGAGGTAGGTATGATCTTGCAAAGAATAGAAATTTATATAAATGGATCATGTTACCACGTCATGGAAACGTCACTTATAAGTTGACCAGTGTTACGTTTTGAATGGTATGTCAGTGTGAACCCACTACAGTAGAATCAGCATTACTCGTGACATTCCTCCGATGTAGCCATGTCTGTCTTGTTAAAGTCATATCACGGAAATCATGTATTCCTTAGGACCTCTCTCTCACTTTTACGCTGTTTAGAGAATACATTCAGATGTTAAAAACGGCACATCTTAAGAATTGTAACAAGTTTATAAAGTCTTGTTTTCGAAATATTCTAGCAATTTGTGCATGGTAGATGATAAGAATTTAGTTTTTGCTTATTTTATATGACGAACTTAGTAAGTGATGCATGCGTTCACTTTGTAAGTTGCATCGAAACAAAACATTTCTCCTGTACTGCAAGTTCAAGTATTATGTAGAAAGTATCTGAATGCATCACATTATTTTTCTTCTGTTTTTTACAAACCACAAAACTTGTTAACGTGGACAACGCACAGGCAAGGATAATTCAATCGTAAATAACTGTGTCCTTGTACAGATGAATATGGTTAGAATAATAGACAATAGAATGTGTACATGTATTGTGTATGTGTTATCAGTAATATGATAGTAATCTACCGCCCGTAGTGGAAAAGCGGTTCTATGGTGTAATGGTTAGCACTCAGGACTCTGAATCCTGCGATCCGAGTTCAAGTCTCGGTAGAACCTGAATTTCAATATTTTTATTGTAATTGTTCTTTTTACTTTAATTTTTTACTCGTTATGTCCCCCTCCAAAATGATATGGTGAAAATGTCGAAACATAATGGGTTTTACACTTCTTGTAAAACATGTTTGACATAATAACGAACTTAAAGAAAATAAATTTTCGCCCACGTAGGGACTCGAACCCTAGACCCTCAGATTAAAAGTCTGATGCTCTACCGACTGAGCTACGCGGGCTTCACATCATGTTCTATTAACCGTATCGTTCACAAATATCGATACGCTTCATTATCGATTTCAATTATAGGACTAAGACCACAATTAATTTCACTATATGTTTCATTGTAACATTTAATTTTATAACAAATTCCCAAAATCCGATACCCAAATTTCCTTCTTAGCTGTAAAGAGCGACATCTTGGGAGAAAAATATTAAAATTTAGACATAGCATGTTGACCTTTTTAATGGAGATAATCGTCTGCATGTTTCGTCAACGTTAAATAAAGATTTCCGGGTCAGGGGTTGGGGATAAAAACAGGACTTGTCACACAGAACCCTGCGCAAAAACAATAAGCACAATATAAAAAGTTGACAAAGTAAATATTAGAATGATATCTCTAGAATATATTTCAACGCCAAACTTGTACATAGCTACCAGGTTCTAACAAGCATAGTATAGATTTTACTAAAATACCTAGATTTCTGAGAGACTTCAGACGTGGGTACTGAACCCGGAAGCATTTAATTGTGGTCCAAGTCCAGTTAGATTTGCAATAAGAGAAAGCGTCAAGTGAACAGATATATTTGTTATTGATCAGAACATAAATGCACACCTCAACAAAATTGGAAGGTAACTTCACGTGGGGACAGAGTGATCGAGGTAGGTATGATCTTGCAAAGAATAGAAATTTATATAAATGGATCATGTTACCACGTCATGGAAACGTCACTTATAAGTTGACCAGTGTTACGTTTTGAATGGTATGTCAGTGTGAACCCACTACAGTAGAATCAGCATTACTCGTGACATTCCTCCGATGTAGCCATGTCTGTCTTGTTAAAGTCATATCACGGAAATCATGTATTCCTTAGGACCTCTCTCTCACTTTTACGCTGTTTAGAGAATACATTCAGATGTTAAAAACGGCACATCTTAAGAATTGTAACAAGTTTATAAAGTCTTGTTTTCGAAATATTCTAGCAATTTGTGCATGGTAGATGATAAGAATTTAGTTTTTGCTTATTTTATATGACGAACTTAGTAAGTGATGCATGCGTTCACTTTGTAAGTTGCATCGAAACAAAACATTTCTCCTGTACTGCAAGTTCAAGTATTATGTAGAAAGTATCTGAATGCATCACATTATTTTTCTTCTGTTTTTTACAAACCACAAAACTTGTTAACGTGGACAACGCACAGGCAAGGATAATTCAATCGTAAATAACTGTGTCCTTGTACAGATGAATATGGTTAGAATAATAGACAATAGAATGTGTACATGTATTGTGTATGTGTTATCAGTAATATGATAGTAATCTACCGCCCGTAGTGGAAAAGCGGTTCTATGGTGTAATGGTTAGCACTCAGGACTCTGAATCCTGCGATCCGAGTTCAAGTCTCGGTAGAACCTGAATTTCAATATTTTTATTGTAATTGTTCTTTTTACTTTAATTTTTTACTCGTTATGTCCCCCTCCAAAATGATATGGTGAAAATGTCGAAACATAATGGGTTTTACACTTCTTGTAAAACATGTTTGACATAATAACGAACTTAAAGAAAATAAATTTTCGCCCACGTAGGGACTCGAACCCTAGACCCTCAGATTAAAAGTCTGATGCTCTACCGACTGAGCTACGCGGGCTTTACATCATGTTCTATTAACCGTATCGTTCACAAATATCGATACGCTTCATTATCGATTTCAATTATAGGACTAAGACCACAATTAATTTCACTATATGTTTCATTGTAACATTTAATTTACAACAAATTCCCAAAAATCCGATAACCAAATTTCCTTCTTAGCTGTAAAGAGCGACATCTTGGGAGAAAAATATAAAAATTTAGACATAGCATGTTGACCTTTTTACTGGAGATAATCGTCTGCATGTTTCGTCAACGTTAAATAAAGATTTCCGGGTCAGGGGTCGGGGATAAAAACAGGACTTGTCACACAGAACCCTGCGCAAAAACAATAAGCACAATATAAAAAGTTGACAAAGTAAATATTGGAATGATATCTCTAGAATATATTTCAACGCCAAACTTGTACACAGCTACCAGGTTCTAACAAGCATAGTATAGATTTTACTTAAATACCTAGATTTCTGAGAGACTTCAGTCGTGGGTACTGAACCCGGAAGCATTTAATTGTGGCCCAAGTCCAGTTAGATTTGCAATAAGAGAAAGCGTCAAGTGAACAGATATTTTTGTTATTGATCAGAACATAAATGCACACCTCAACAAAATTGGAAGGTAACTTCACGTGGGGACAGAGTGATCGAGGTAGGTATGATCTTGCAAAGAATAGAAATTTATATAAATGGATCATGTTAACACGTCACGGAAACGTCACTTATAAGTTGACCAGTGTTACGTTTTGAATGGTATGTCAGTGTGAACCCAATACAGTAGAATCAGCATTACTCGTGACATTCCTCCGATGTAGCCATGTCTGTCTTGTTAAAGTCATATCACGGAAATCATGTATTCCCTAGGACCTCTCTCTCACTTTTACGCTGTTTAGAGAATACATTCAGTTGTTAAAAACGGCACATCTTAAGAATTGGAACAAGTTTTAAAAGTCTTGTTTTCGAAATATTCTAGCAATTTGTGCATGGTAGATGATACGAATTTCGTTTTTGCTTATTTTATTTGACGAACTTAGTAAGTGATGCATGCGTTCACTTTGTAAGTTGCATCGAAACAAAACATTTCTCCTGTACTGCAAGTTCAAGTATTATGTAGACTTGTTAACGTGGACAACGCACAGGCAAGGATAATTCAATCGTAAATAACTGTGTCCTTGTACAGATGAATATGGTTAGAATAATAGGCAATAGAATGTGTACATGTATTGTGTATGTGTTATCAGTAATATGATAGTAATCTACCGCCAGTAGTTGAAAAGCGGTTCTATGGTGTAATGGTTAGCACTCAGGACTCTGAATCCTGCGATCCGAGTTCAAGTCTCGGTAGAACCTGAATTTCAATATTTTTATTGTAATTGTTCTTTTTACTTAAATTTTTTACTCGTTATGTCCCCCTCCAAAATGATATGGTGAAAATGTCGAAACATAATGGGTTTTACACTTCTTGTAAAACATGTTTGACATAATAACGAACTTAAAGAAAATAAATTTTCGCCCACGTAGGGACTCGAACCCTAGACCCTCAGATTAAAAGTCTGATGCTCTACCGACTGAGCTACGCGGGCTTCACATCATGTTCTATTAACCGTATCGTTCACAAATATCGATACGCTTCATTATCGATTTCAATTATAGGACTAAGACCACAATTAATTTCACTATATGTTTCATTGTAACATTTAATTTTATAACAAATTCCCAAAATCCGATACCCAAATTTCCTTCTTAGCTGTAAAGAGCGACATCTTGGGAGAAAAATATTAAAATTTAGACATAGCATGTTGACCTTTTTACTGGAGATAATCGTCTGCATGTTTCGTCAACGTTAAATAAAGATTTCCGGGTCAGGGGTTGGGGATAAAAACAGGACTTGTCACACAGAACCCTGCGCAAAAACAATAAGCACAATATAAAAAGTTGACAAAGTAAATATTAGAATGATATCTCTAGAATATATTTCAACGCCAAACTTGTACATAGCTACCAGGTTCTAACAAGCATAGTATAGATTTTACTAAAATACCTAGATTTCTGAGAGACTTCAGACGTGGGTACTGAACCCGGAAGCATTTAATTGTGGTCCAAGTCCAGTTAGATTTGCAATAAGAGAAAGCGTCAAGTGAACAGATATATTTGTTATTGATCAGAACATAAATGCACACCTCAACAAAATTGGAAGGTAACTTCACGTGGGGACAGAGTGATCGAGGTAGGTATGATCTTGCAAAGAATAGAAATTTATATAAATGGATCATGTTACCACGTCATGGAAACGTCACTTATAAGTTGACCAGTGTTACGTTTTGAATGGTATGTCAGTGTGAACCCACTACAGTAGAATCAGCATTACTCGTGACATTCCTCCGATGTAGCCATGTCTGTCTTGTTAAAGTCATATCACGGAAATCATGTATTCCTTAGGACCTCTCTCTCACTTTTACGCTGTTTAGAGAATACATTCAGATGTTAAAAACGGCACATCTTAAGAATTGTAACAAGTTTATAAAGTCTTGTTTTCGAAATATTCTAGCAATTTGTGCATGGTAGATGATAAGAATTTAGTTTTTGCTTATTTTATTTGACGAACTTAGTAAGTGATGCATGCGTTCACTTTGTAAGTTGCATCGAAACAAAACATTTCTCCTGTACTGCAAGTTCAAGTATTATGTAGAAAGTATCTGAATGCATCACATTATTTTTCTTCTGTTTTTTACAAACCACAAAACTTGTTAACGCGGACAACGCACAGGCAAGGATAATTCAATCGTAAATAACTGTGTCCTTGTACAGATGAATATGGTTAGAATAATAGACAATAGAATGTGTACATGTATTGTGTATGTGTTATCAGTAATATGATAGTAATCTACCGCCAGTAGTGGAAAAGCGGTTCTATGGTGTAATGGTTAGCACTCAGGACTCTGAATCCTGCGATCCGAGTTCAAGTCTCGGTAGAACCTGGGTTAAGCAACGGGCTTCCGGTTTTGATTTTGAAGCAAATGGACGGCTGTCTATAAGCAGATTTAAAATCTATTATCATCGGTGGTAAGAGTGGGTCTGAGACCCTATAAATGTGACTATTTTGTATTTAAATCATTTGTGATTTGAAAGACATATTTGCAATGTGATATTCTGTTGTAATTCGTTGTATTTCACAAATTTCCCACTGGCCGGTGCGTACTGGGGGGATGGCGTCCCCTGAGCCATTTCGGGCCTCTCCTGATGGAAAACGACGCTATTCCAAAGACAATACGGTGGTTGTTGATGTTGTTGATAATAAATCACTGAAAGCCCATAAGGTTATTGATGTTATATCGGAACTGTGCGGCGAAGGAGCTGTTTTCGCTTGTGTACCGAAGTCAGGGAATTTATATGAGGTGACCTTAGAGGGTAGAGCGGGCATAAACATTTTGCTTGATGGTGTTTTGATTGAAGGGAAAACCTATGAATGTCATGACGTTACTAAAAAGTTTACACTGGTAAGCTTTTTACATCTGCCGGCATATATTGATGATGAAGAAATAAAACAAAAACTTGATAACATGGGTGTTGATTTGGTTTCCCCGATCAAACGGAGATTTCATAAAGGTACAAATGTAGCGGACGGTACGAGGTATGTGCGCGTGAGGTTACCCCCGTCCCTGAAATCATTACCCTACACGATGAAGTTTGGTACCGGGTATCACCGCGTGATTCATGACAATCAGCTGAAGGTATGCTCACTATGCTATTCAGATGAACATTTGTTCAGAGACTGTCCCCAGTTTGTTTGTTATCAGTGCGGTGGCCAGGGGCATTTTCGGAAAGCGTGTAAAACACAGCCGTGTGTTCGCTGCGGTGAAGTCAGGTACGCGTGTGATTGTGCGCGGGCAGTCAGGCGTGTCGATACGCTATGCGACCAGTGTGGCAGGTATGACTGTGAGTGTTTTGACACGGGGGCCAATCGTGATGACAGTGAATCTGTTACCGAGGTGCATGATACGGTGATTGATAAGATGAACCCGTCGGGTACCGGTAATCGCGCGGCCACTGATATGTCGGAGGATGAGAGCCGACACGATGATGATGATGATGAGGTCTCTGTGGTGGAGGGTGCCGACACTATGGAGGACAGCTCAGAGTATTATGATGACGAGATTATGACTGATGATGGGGATACTGTAGATGTTGATGATGAAAAGTGCGCGAGAGATATAGAGGACGTGTCTAATCATAATACGTTTGGTGGTTCTGTCGTGTTTGGGGATGTGTTCCCTTTACAGAATACACTTGCCCAGTCCTCATCTCCAGAGGGTTTGGATGACGGGGGCACTGATGAGGAGAAAGATGGTACATGTAGTAAGATCGGCGGAGAAAAGGGGCGCGATTTCCTTAAAAATAAAGTAGGGGATGCTGGTGTTAAGAAGAAAAAAAAGAAGAAACCCAAAAAGGTCAAAGGCATATCATGATGAACTTTGTGTTGTTGTTTTCTTTAATGTTTACGTGTTTATCGTTAAATGTAAATGGTTTACGCGATGTTGTAAAGATTAGGAATTTATTTGAATATTGTCAGTGTAATTGTTATCAAGTAGTGCTACTGCAAGAAACATTTTGGGATGATGCGTTTGTTAATCAAATTAGCCACATGTGGCATGGTAAGATTATTTTTAATAATAGTAATGACCGCAGAAAAGGTGTTGCTATTCTGATATCTAATAATTTGAAAGATGGGTTAATTAATTATGATGGGTATGATGGAAGAGTTCTTCGTATTAAAATTGAAATAGAAGATATTGTATGGAATATTGTAAATATTTATGCTCCTAATATTGTAAGTGATAAAAAAACTTTTTTCGATCATTTAAAAAATTGGCTCATGCCTTTTTCAGAGAACCTGATTACAGGGGGTGATTTTAACACTACGTTATCTACACTAGATCGTACAGGTAGTACTGCACATCAAATCAATTGTAGTGTGTCTGCATTGAAAACTCTTATGTTTACTTGTAATATGTATGATATTTGGAGAAGTAGAAATAGTAACTGTGCTGTATTTTCTCGGAAACGAGTGAGTAGTGACATTTTATCACAAAGTCGAATTGATTATTTTTTGGTTTCTAAAAATCTAAGTTCGTATGTACAAAATATCTACTATAATGATACTACATTTAGTGATCATAGCTTTGTTGTTATGAAAATTGACTGCGCTTTTGGAAGTAAAGGTCCAGGTTTATGGATTTTTAATAATTGTTTTTTGTTAGAAGAAGATTTTAATGCAAAAGTAAGGTCTATAATCAATTCTGCTAAGAAGTGTGCTTTATATGAAAATGAACCAAAAGTTTGGTGGGATAATCTGAAGTATAAGATTAAAAGATTTTCTCAGGTATATGGTAAGGACCGAAGTAAGCTACGGATGTCTGAGTTTTATAGGATTCAAAATAAATTAAAAAGTTTTTCTTGTGATATAGCTAATGGGAAACCATTTGATTGTACTAAGTACGATGAACTAAGGCAGCGTTTAGAAAAGTTCGAAAAAGAAAAATGTAATGGTGCTGTTTTGAGGTCCAAAGCGACATGGGCCGTAGATGGTGACAAAAACACCAGTTATTTTTTAAAACTAGAAAAGTATAGACAGAATTGTAACACTATAAAACGTTTACATGATAACGATGGAAATGTATTGACTACTTGTGATGAGATGTCGAATGAAATATTCAGTTTTTATAATAAATTGTATAATTGCATTGAAACAGATGATAGTGACATAGACAATCTTTTATCCTTTATTGACACAAAGGTTACTGATGAGGATAGTGTAAAGTGTGATTCGCCTGTGACTGTTGATGAAATACAAAAAGCAGTGTTAACTATGTCAAAAGGTAAAAGTCCAGGATTGGATGGTCTGACAGTAGAATTTTATTGTCACTTCTTTGATGATTTAAAATGTATTTTTCCTCGTATTGTGCAAAGTATCTGGGATGATAGAGAGTTGACCAGAACTATGAGACAAGGAGTTATCAATCTTGTATATAAGAAGAGAGGTGATAAAAATCTATTGAAAAATTGGAGGCCTATTAGTCTCCTCAATGTAGACTATAAAATTTTAGCACGTGTTATGTCTGATAGATTAAAAACTGTTTTACCGTCTATTGTTTCAGATTTTCAATCATGCTGTGTAGTTGGTCGTGATATTTCAGACACAATTTTTTGCGTTCGTGATGTTATTGATCTAACTACACAGGAAGATTGTGAGGGATATATCCTTAAAATTGATCAAGAGAAGGCTTTTGACCGTGTTAGTCATACGTATTTATTTAAAGTTTTAGAAAAAATGGGTTTTGGAGAAAACTTTGTTGATTGGATAAAGATTTTTTATACCAATATTTCTAGTTCTGTAAAGTACAATGGTAACTTAACTAAGTTCATCTCTGTTAATAATTCAGTTAGGCAGGGGTGTCCGATCTCTGCGATGCTATATGTTTTAGCTGCGGAACCTCTAGGAAGAATGATTTTAAAATCTCCTGGTATTTCAGGTATCAATGTTCCTCGTACCAATTTTGAGTCCAAAGTGTACCAACACGCGGATGATACAACTTTAACACTTGGGAATAAACAATCTATTGTCAATGTTTTTAATCTTTTGGAGATATATAGTAAGGGTTCTGGAGCTAAGGTAAATAAAGATAAATCAGAACTATTATGCGTTGGCAAAGGAAATATTTCACAAGCTGAACTAGACAACTTTCGTATAAAATTATGCGATAAAGTTATTTGCATTCTGGGTGTGTATGTTGGTGTGGATTTACGTGTTTGCAATGAAAAGAATTGGGACACTAAAGTAACCACAATTAGAAATATTTTGAGAATGTGGTCACAAAGACAATTAACCATACAAGGTAGAGCTACTGTTATTAATTCCTTATTGATGTCCAGATGTTGGTATTGTCTTACTTCACAGACTTTGCCTCTGTTAGCTATTACTGAAATTAAAAAGATATGTGTGAATTTTTTATGGTATAATGGTGCACATTTGGTGGCATATGACACTATCATTGGCAAAAGAAATGTTGGTGGTTTAAATGTACCCGATATTGAATTAAAGCTAAGATCTTTTAGATTAAAGTTTTTATTCAGGTGGCTTGATCCATCTTGTACAGCAGTCTGGAAATGTATGTGTAACTATTTCCTTAACAAAATACTTGATCTAAATCTTGAATTTGAAGTTATTTATTGTAAGTTTCCAAACAAATATTTACGATCACTGCCCATTGTTTACCATGAAATGTTGAAGGCTTGGTATGCCTTTCAAGCAGTGAATGAAGTGTACTATAATGAGGACACCTTTTTTGTTTACGAACAGCCTCTGTTTTTTAACTCTAAGTTTTTGAATGATGAAAAGCCCTTATTCATTGAATATTTTTGCAAGGCTGGCGTAGTAAAAGTCAAGCATTTGACGCTAGAGGTTGTGTCAAGATTTCTCAAATCAAATGCTTTAGCTGATGTTATTAAAGAAAATAATCCTGATATTTCTATGAACACTATTTTATCTGATTATCAAACTATTTTGAGTTGCATTCCAGCAAAATATAAAGAAATTATTATGAGAAATGTACATTCCAATATAAGAACAGATTCCTCACCTTATATAACGTATACAGATGGTAATGGAACGACTGTACAACTCTATCCCAAGACTACAAGGGATATTTATGCTTGTTTTATTCGGCATTGTTTCCGAAAGCCAAAGTCATCTGACTATTGGTCAGATATTTTTCATGATGTTTGTCTTTCAAAAGTTTTTGCAATTATGTATTTGCCATTTTTACCCTGTGATATTATTGAAGTTCACTTTAAAATTGTACATAACACCATATTTACAATGGAGAAGTTAAAGAAAATTGGCACAGTTGATAATGATCAATGCCTAGTCTGTACGTCTGATTTGGAAACTGTGCAACATTTATTTCTTGACTGTTCAGAACTTTCGGAATTTTTAGAGTATATTCAGACGTTAACCGAGAAACTTTTTTCGGCTGCCGATCAAAATTACGTTTCGGATATTTCTCTCGGAAGTCTTATACTTCTGGGTTACACTAGGAAAGTCAAACGTACAAATCCGTTTTTCATTAACTTCTTTTTTGGTGTAGTGCGCTTCTGTATTTTTAAAAGGCGCAATCTAGTAGTAAGTAAGATTACAAAATTGAATTTGAAGACTTTCTTTAAGTACACGTTGAAAAAATATTTTGACTACATTAAATATTATTATCAGATGAAGAAAAAGCATAGTTTGTTCAAAAAGTACATTGCTGTTGATAATAATTTATTAAAAGAAGTTGATATTTCTCTTGTAACTGATGATTTAACATCTTATGTCTTAGATATTTGATTATGTACACATTATTTGTTCAAATGAGAATTGAATAACCATTCCAAATATTATGAGTATGTACGAATCCTAGCAGAACTGTGATATATTTTTATTTGAATTTACATGTGATGTGATTTAAATGAACTGTGAGGAGCCTTCGGGGCCCCAACCCCGGAGGTCCTATTTGCTGGGAACATTAAAAGATTATTTTTAAAGATAAAAAAAAAAAGCACTCAGGACTCTGAATCCTGCGATCCGAGTTCAAGTCTCGGTAGAACCTGAATTTCAATATTTTTATTGTAATTGTTCTTTTTAGTTTAATTTTTTACTCGTTATGTCCCCCTCCAAAATGATATGGTGAAAATGTCGAAACATAATGGGTTTTACACTTCTTGTAAAACATGTTTGACATAATAACGAACTTAAAGAAAATAAATTTTCGCCCACGTAGGGACTCGAACCCTAGACCCTCAGATTAAAAGTCTGATGCTCTACCGACTGAGCTACGCGGGCTTCACATCATGTTCTATTAACCGTATCGTTCACAAATATCGATACGCTTCATTATCGATTTCAATTATAGGACTAAGACCACAATTAATTTCACTATATGTTTCATTGTAACATTTAATTTTATAACAAATTCCCAAAATCCGATACCCAAATTTTCTTCTTAGCTGTAAAGAGCGACATCTTGGGAGAAAAATATTAAAATTTAGACATAGCATGTTGACCTTTTTACTGGAGATAATCGTCTGCATGTTTCGTCAACGTTAAATAAAGATTTCCGGGTCAGGGGTTGGGGATAAAAACAGGACTTGTCACACAGAACCCTGCGCAAAAACAATAAGCACAATATAAAAAGTTGACAAAGTAAATATTAGAATGATATCTCTAGAATATATTTCAACGCCAAACTTGTACATAGCTACCAGGTTCTAACAAGCATAGTATAGATTTTACTAAAATACCTAGATTTCTGAGAGACTTCAGACGTGGGTACTGAACCCGGAAGCATTTAATTGTGGTCCAAGTCCAGTTAGATTTGCAATAAGAGAAAGCGTCAAGTGAACAGATATATTTGTTATTGATCAGAACATAAATGCACACCTCAACAAAATTGGAAGGTAACTTCACGTGGGGACAGAGTGATCGAGGTAGGTATGATCTTGCAAAGAATAGAAATTTATATAAATGGATCATGTTACCACGTCATGGAAACGTCACTTATAAGTTGACCAGTGTTACGTTTTGAATGGTATGTCAGTGTGAACCCACTACAGTAGAATCAGCATTACTCGTGACATTCCTCCGATGTAGCCATGTCTGTCTTGTTAAAGTCATATCACGGAAATCATGTATTCCTTAGGACCTTTCTCTCACTTTTACTCTGTTTAGAGAATACATTCAGTTGTTAAAAACGGCACATCTTAAGAATTGGAACAAGTTTATAAAGTCTTGTTTTCGAAATATTCTAGCAATTTGTGCATGGTAGATGATACGAATTTAGTTTTTGCTTATTTTATTTGACGAACTTAGTAAGTGATGCATGCGTTCACTTTGTAAGTTGCATCGAAACAAAACATTTCTCCTGTACTGCAAGTTCAAGTAGTATGTAGAAAGTATCTGAATGCATCACATTATTTTTCTTCTGTTTTTTACAAACCACAAAACTTGTTAACGTGGACAACGCACAGGCAAGGATAATTCAATCGTAAATAACTGTGTCCTTGTACAGATGAATATGGTTAGAATAATAGACAATAGAATGTGTACATGTATTGTGTATGTGTTATCAGTAATATGATAGTAATCTACCGCCAGTAGTGGAAAAGCGGTTCTATGGTGTAATGGTTAGCACTCAGGACTCTGAATCCTGCGATCCGAGTTCAAGTCTCGGTAGAACCTGAATTTCAAATTTTTTATTGTAATTGTTCTTTTTACTTTAATTTTTTACTCGTTATGTCCCCCTCCAAAATGATATGGTAAAAATGTCGAAACATAATGGGTCTTACACTTCTTGTAAAACATGTTTGACATAATAACGAACTTAAAAAAAAATATCGCCCACGTAGGGACTCGAACCCTAGACCCTCAGATTAAAAGTCTGATGCTCTACCGACTGAGCTACGCGGGCTTCACATCATGTTCTATTAACCGTATCGTTCACAAATATCGATACGCTTCATTATCGATTTCAATTATAGGACTAAGACCACAATTAATTTCACTATATGTTTCATTGTAACATTTAATTTATAACAAATTCCCAAAATCCGATACCACAATTTCCTTCTTAGCTGTAAAGAGCGACATCTTGGGAGAAAAATATAAAAATTTAGACATAGCATGTTGACCTTTTTACTGGAGATAATCGTCTGCATGTTTCGTCAACGTTAAATAAAGATTTCCGGGTCAGGGGTCGGGGATAAAAACAGGACTTGTCACACAGAACCCTGCGCAAAAACAATAAGCACAATATAAAAAGTTGACAAAGTAAATATTGGAATGATATCTCTAGAATATATTTCAACGCCAAACTTGTACACAGCTACCAGGTTCTAACAAGCATAGTATAGATTTTACTAAAATACCTAGATTTCTGAGAGACTTCAGTCGTGGGTACTGAACCCGGAAGCATTTAATTGTGGTCCAAGTCCAGTTAGATTTGCAATAAGAGAGAGCGTCAAATGAACAGATATATTTGTTATTGATCAGAACATAAATGCACACCTCAACAAAATTGGAAGGTAACTTCACGTGGGGACAGAGTGATCGAGGTAGGTATGATCTTGCAAAGAATAGAAATTTATATAAATGGATCATGTTACCACGTCATGGAAACGTCACTTATAAGTTGACCAGTGTTACGTGTTGAATGGTATGTCAGTGTGAACCCAATACAGTAGAATCAGCATTACTCGTGACATTCCTCCGATGTAGCCATGTCTGTCTTGTTAAAGTCATATCACGGAAATCATGTATTCCTTAGGACCTCTCTCTCACTTTTACGCTGTTTAGAGAATACATTCAGTTGTTAAAAACGGCACATCTTAAGAATTGGAACAAGTTTTAAAAGTCTTGTTTTCGAAATATTCTAGCAATTTGTGCATGGTAGATGATACGAATTTAGTTTTTGCTTATTTTATTTGACGAACTTAGTAAGTGATGCATGCATTCACTTTGTAAGTTGCATCGAAACAAAACATTTCTCCTGTACTGCAAGTTCAAGTATTATGTAGAAAGTATCTGAATGCATCACATTATTTTTCTTCTGTTTTTTACAAACCACAAAACTTGTTAACGTGGACAACGCACAGGCAAGGATAATTCAATCGTAAATAACTGTGTCCTTGTACAGATGAATATGGTTAGAATAATAGACAATAGAATGTGTACATGTATTGTGTATGTGTTATCAGTAATATGATAGTAATCTACCGCCAGTAGTGGAAAAGCGGTTCTATGGTGTAATGGTTAGCACTCAGGACTCTGTTCCGTAAGCCAAAGTCATCTGAATATTGGTCAGGTATTTTTCATGATGTTTGTCTTTCACAAGTTTTTCAATTATGTATTTGCCTTTCTTACCATGTGATATTATTGAAGTTCACTTTCGAATCGTACATAACACCATATTCACGATGGAGAAGTTAAAGAAAATTGGCACAGTTGATAGTGATCAATGCCTAGTCTGTAAGTCTGATTCGGAAAGTTTGCAACATTTATTTCTTGATTGTTCGGAACTCTCGGAATTTTTGGCGTATATTCAGACGTTAACAAAGAAACTTTTTTCGGCTGCCGATCAAAACTATGTTTCGGACATTTCTCTCGGAAGTCTTATACTTCTGGGTTACACTAGGAAAGTTAAACGTACGAATCCTTTCTTCATTAACTTCTTTTTGGGTGTAGTGCGTTTCTGTATTTTTAAAAGGCGCAATCTTGTTGTGAGTAAAATTACCAAATTGAATTTGAAGACTTTCTTCAAGTACTCGTTTAAAAAATATTTTGACTACATTAAATATTATTATCAGATGAAGAAGAAACATCTTTTGTTCAAAAAGTACATTGCTGTTGACAATAATTTATTAAAAGAAGTTGACGTGGCTCTAGTTACTGATCATTTAACATCTTATGTCTTAGATATTTGATTTTGTACACATTAATTGTTAAACTTTAATTAGTTGGTATATAATTTCAGACTTTTTGAGATTGTATGCATTATAGCAAAACTGTGATATATTTTATTTTAAATTTATATATGATGTGATTTAAATGATCTGTGAGGAGCCTTCGGGGCCCCAACCCCAGAGGTCCTATTTGCTGGGAACATTAAAAGATTATTTTTAAAGAAAAAAAAAAAGCACTCAGGACTCTGAATCCTGCGATCCGAGTTCAAGTCTCGGTAGAACCTGAATTTCAATATTTTTATTGTAATTGTTCTTTTTACTTTATTTTTTTACTCGTTATGTCCCCCTCCAAAATGATATGGTGAAAATGTCGAAACATAATGGGTCTTACACTTCTTGTAAAACATGTTTGACATAATAACGAACTTAAAAAAAAAATTATCGCCCACGTAGGGACTCGAACCCTAGACCCTCAGATTAAAAGTCTGATGCTCTACCGACTGAGCTACGCGGGCTTCACATCATGTTCTATTAACCGTATCGTTCACAAATATCGATACGCTTCTTTATCGATTTCAATTATAGGACTAAGACCACAATTAATTTCACTATATGTTTCATTGTAACATTTAATTTTATAACAAATTCCCAAAATCCGATACCCAAATTTCCTTCTTAGCTGTAAAGAGCGACATCTTGGGAGAAAAATATAAAAATTTAGACATAGCATGTTGACCTTTTTACTGGAGATAATCGTCTGCATGTTTCGTCAACGTTAAATAAAGATTTCCGGGTCAGGGGTCGGGGATAAAAACAGGACTTGTCACACAGAACCCTGCGCAAAAACAATAAGCACAATATAAAAAGTTGACAAAGTAAATATTGGAATGATATCTCTAGAATATATTTCAACGCCAAACTTGTACACAGCTACCAGGTTCTAACAAGCATAGTATAGATTTTACTAAAATACCTAGATTTCTGAGAGACTTCAGTCGTGGGTACTGAACCCGGAAGCATTTAATTGTGGTCCAAGTCCAGTTAGATTTGCAATAAGAGAAAGCGTCAAATGAACAGATATATTTGTTATTGATCAGAACATAAATGCACACCTCAACAAAATTGGAAGGTAACTTCACGTGGGGACAGAGTGATCGAGGTAGGTATGATCTTGCAAAGAATAGAAATTTATATAAATGGATCATGTTACCACGTCATGGAAACGTCACTTATAAGTTGACCAGTGTTACGTGTTGAATGGTATGTCAGTGTGAACCCAATACAGTAGAATCAGCATTACTCGTGACATTCCTCCGATGTAGCCATGTCTGTTTTGTTAAAGTCATATCACGGAAATCATGTATTCCTTAGGACCTCTCTCTCACTTTTACGCTGTTTAGAGAATACATTCAGTTGTTAAAAACGGCACATCTTAAGAATTGGAACAAGTTTTAAAAGTCTTGTTTTCGAAATATTCTAGCAATTTGTGCATGGTAGATGATACGAATTTAGTTTTTGCTTATTTTATTTGACGAACTTAGTAAGTGATGCATGCATTCACTTTGTAAGTTGCATCGAAACAAAACATTTCTCCTGTACTGCAAGTTCAAGTATTATGTAGAAAGTATCTGAATGCATCACATTATTTTTCTTCTGTTTTTTACAAACCACAAAACTTGTTAACGTGGACAACGCACAGGCAAGGATAATTCAATCGTAAATAACTGTGTCCTTGTACAGATGAATATGGTTAGAATAATAGACAATAGAATGTGTACATGTATTGTGTATGTGTTATCAGTAATATGATAGTAATCTACCGCCAGTAGTGGAAAAGCGGTTCTATGGTGTAATGGTTAGCACTCAGGACTCTGTTCCGAAAGCCAAAGTCATCTGAAAATTGGTCAGGTATTTTTCATGATGTTTGTCTTTCACAAGTTTTTCAATTATGTATTTGCCTTTCTTACCATGTGATATTATTGAAGTTCACTTTCGAATCGTACATAACACCATATTCACGATGGAGAAGTTAAAGAAAATTGGCACAGTTGATAGTGATCAATGCCTAGTCTGTAAGTCTGATTCGGAAAGTTTGCAACATTTATTTCTTGATTGTTCGGAACTCTCGGAATTTTTGGCGTATATTCAGACGTTAACAAAGAAACTTTTTTCGGCTGCCGATCAAAACTATGTTTCGGACATTTCTCTCGGAAGTCTTATACTTCTGGGTTACACTAGGAAAGTTAAACGTACGAATCCTTTCTTCATTAACTTCTTTTTGGGTGTAGTGCGTTTCTGTATTTTTAAAAGGCGCAATCTTGTTGTGAGTAAAATTACCAAATTGAATTTGAAGACTTTCTTCAAGTACTCGTTTAAAAAATATTTTGACTACATTAAATATTATTATCAGATGAAGAAGAAACATCTTTTGTTCAAAAAGTACATTGCTGTTGACAATAATTTATTAAAAGAAGTTGACGTGGCTCTAGTTACTGATCATTTAACATCTTATGTCTTAGATATTTGATTTTGTACACATTAATTGTTAAACTTTAATTAGTTGGTATATAATTTCAGACTTTTTGAGATTGTATGCATTATAGCAAAACTGTGATATATTTTATTTTAAATTTATATATGATGTGATTTAAATGATCTGTGAGGAGCCTTCGGGGCCCCAACCCCAGAGGTCCTATTTGCTGGGAACATTAAAAGATTATTTTTAAAGAAAAAAAAAAAGCACTCAGGACTCTGAATCCTGCGATCCGAGTTCAAGTCTCGGTAGAACCTGAATTTCAATATTTTTATTGTAATTGTTCTTTTTACTTAATTTTTTTACTCGTTATGTCCCCCTCCAAAATGATATGGTGAAAATGTCGAAACATAATGGGTCTTACACTTCTTGTAAAACATGTTTGACATAATAACGAACTTAAAAAAAAAATTATCGCCCACGTAGGGACTCGAACCCTAGACCCTCAGATTAAAAGTCTGATGCTCTACCGACTGAGCTACGCGGGCTTCACATCATGTTCTATTAACCGTATCGTTCACAAATATCGATACGCTTCTTTATCGATTTCAATTATAGGACTAAGACCACAATTAATTTCACTATATGTTTCATTGTAACATTTAATTTTATAACAAATTCCCAAAATCCGATACCCAAATTTCCTTCTTAGCTGTAAAGAGCGACATCTTGGGAGAAAAATATAAAAATTTAGACATAGCATGTTGACCTTTTTACTGGAGATAATCGTCTGCATGTTTCGTCAACGTTAAATAAAGATTTCCGGGTCAGGGGTCGGGGATAAAAACAGGACTTGTCACACAGAACCCTGCGCAAAAACAATAAGCACAATATAAAAAGTTGACAAAGTAAATATTGGAATGATATCTCTAGAATATATTTCAACGCCAAACTTGTACACAGCTACCAGGTTCTAACAAGCATAGTATAGATTTTACTAAAATACCTAGATTTCTGAGAGACTTCAGTCGTGGGTACTGAACCCGGAAGCATTTAATTGTGGTCCAAGTCCAGTTAGATTTGCAATAAGAGAAAGCGTCAAATGAACAGATATATTTGTTATTGATCAGAACATAAATGCACACCTCAACAAAATTGGAAGGTAACTTCACGTGGGGACAGAGTGATCGAGGTAGGTATGATCTTGCAAAGAATAGAAATTTATATAAATGGATCATGTTACCACGTCATGGAAACGTCACTTATAAGTTGACCAGTGTTACGTGTTGAATGGTATGTCAGTGTGAACCCAATACAGTAGAATCAGCATTACTCGTGACATTCCTCCGATGTAGCCATGTCTGTTTTGTTAAAGTCATATCACGGAAATCATGTATTCCTTAGGACCTCTCTCTCACTTTTACGCTGTTTAGAGAATACATTCAGTTGTTAAAAACGGCACATCTTAAGAATTGGAACAAGTTTTAAAAGTCTTGTTTTCGAAATATTCTAGCAATTTGTGCATGGTAGATGATACGAATTTAGTTTTTGCTTATTTTATTTGACGAACTTAGTAAGTGATGCATGCATTCACTTTGTAAGTTGCATCGAAACAAAACATTTCTCCTGTACTGCAAGTTCAAGTATTATGTAGAAAGTATCTGAATGCATCACATTATTTTTCTTCTGTTTTTTACAAACCACAAAACTTGTTAACGTGGACAACGCACAGGCAAGGATAATTCAATCGTAAATAACTGTGTCCTTGTACAGATGAATATGGTTAGAATAATAGACAATAGAATGTGTACATGTATTGTGTATGTGTTATCAGTAATATGATAGTAATCTACCGCCAGTAGTGGAAAAGCGGTTCTATGGTGTAATGGTTAGCACTCAGGACTCTGTTCCGAAAGCCAAAGTCATCTGAAAATTGGTCAGGTATTTTTCATGATGTTTGTCTTTCACAAGTTTTTCAATTATGTATTTGCCTTTCTTACCATGTGATATTATTGAAGTTCACTTTCGAATCGTACATAACACCATATTCACGATGGAGAAGTTAAAGAAAATTGGCACAGTTGATAGTGATCAATGCCTAGTCTGTAAGTCTGATTCGGAAAGTTTGCAACATTTATTTCTTGATTGTTCGGAACTCTCGGAATTTTTGGCGTATATTCAGACGTTAACAAAGAAACTTTTTTCGGCTGCCGATCAAAACTATGTTTCGGACATTTCTCTCGGAAGTCTTATACTTCTGGGTTACACTAGGAAAGTTAAACGTACGAATCCTTTCTTCATTAACTTCTTTTTGGGTGTAGTGCGTTTCTGTATTTTTAAAAGGCGCAATCTTGTTGTGAGTAAAATTACCAAATTGAATTTGAAGACTTTCTTCAAGTACTCGTTTAAAAAATATTTTGACTACATTAAATATTATTATCAGATGAAGAAGAAACATCTTTTGTTCAAAAAGTACATTGCTGTTGACAATAATTTATTAAAAGAAGTTGACGTGGCTCTAGTTACTGATCATTTAACATCTTATGTCTTAGATATTTGATTTTGTACACATTAATTGTTAAACTTTAATTAGTTGGTATATAATTTCAGACTTTTTGAGATTGTATGCATTATAGCAAAACTGTGATATATTTTATTTTAAATTTATATATGATGTTATTTAAATGATCTGTGAGGAGCCTTCGGGGCCCCAACCCCAGAGGTCCTATTTGCTGGGAACATTAAAAGATTATTTTTAAAGAAAAAAAAAAAGCACTCAGGACTCTGAATCCTGCGATCCGAGTTCAAGTCTCGGTAGAACCTGAATTTCAATATTTTTATTGTAATTGTTCTTTTTACTTAATTTTTTTACTCGTTATGTCCCCCTCCAAAATGATATGGTGAAAATGTCGAAACATAATGGGTCTTACACTTCTTGTAAAACATGTTTGACATAATAACGAACTTAAAAAAAAAATTATCGCCCACGTAGGGACTCGAACCCTAGACCCTCAGATTAAAAGTCTGATGCTCTACCGACTGAGCTACGCGGGCTTCACATCATGTTCTATTAACCGTATCGTTCACAAATATCGATACGCTTCTTTATCGATTTCAATTATAGGACTAAGACCACAATTAATTTCACTATATGTTTCATTGTAACATTTAATTTTATAACAAATTCCCAAAATCCGATACCCAAATTTCCTTCTTAGCTGTAAAGAGCGACATCTTGGGAGAAAAATATAAAAATTTAGACATAGCATGTTGACCTTTTTACTGGAGATAATCGTCTGCATGTTTCGTCAACGTTAAATAAAGATTTCCGGTCAGGGGTCGGGGATAAAAACAGGACTTGTCACACAGAACCCTGCGCAAAAACAATAAGCACAATATAAAAAGTTGACAAAGTAAATATTGGAATGATATCTCTAGAATATATTTCAACGCCAAACTTGTACACAGCTACCAGGTTCTAACAAGCATAGTATAGATTTTACTAAAATACCTAGATTTCTGAGAGACTTCAGTCGTGGGTACTGAACCCGGAAGCATTTAATTGTGGTCCAAGTCCAGTTAGATTTGCAATAAGAGAAAGCGTCAAGTGAACAGATATATTTGTTATTGATCAGAACATAAATGCACACCTCAACAAAATTGGAAGGTAACTTCACGTGGGGACAGAGTGATCGAGGTAGGTATGATCTTGCAAAGAATAGAAATTTATATAAATGGATCATGTTACCACGTCATGGAAACGTCACTTATAAGTTGACCAGTGTTACGTTTTGAATGGTATGTCAGTGTGAACCCACTACAGTAGAATCAGCATTACTCGTGACATCCCTCCGATGTAGCCATGCCTGTCTTGTTAAAGTCATATCACGGAAATCATGTATTCCTTAGGACCTCTCTCTCACTTTTACGCTGTTTAGAGAATACATTCAGTTGTTAAAAACGGCACATCTTAAGAATTGGAACAAGTTTTAAAAGTCTTGTTTTCGAAATATTCTAGCAATTTGTGCATGGTAGATGATACGAATTTAGTTTTTGCTTATTTTATTTGACGAACTTAGTAAGTGATGCATGCATTCACTTTGTAAGTTGCATCGAAACAAAACATTTCTCCTGTACTGCAAGTTCAAGTATTATGTAGAAAGTATCTGAATGCATCACATTATTTTTCTTCTGTTTTTTACAAACCACAAAACTTGTTAACGTGGACAACGCACAGGCAAGGATAATTCAATCGTAAATAACTGTGTCCTTGTACAGATGAATATGGTTAGAATAATAGACAATAGAATGTGTACATGTATTGTGTATGTGTTATCAGTAATATGATAGTAATCTACCGCCAGTAGTGGAAAATCGGTTCTATGGTGTAATGGTTAGCACTCAGGACTCTGTTCCGAAAGCCAAAGTCATCTGAATATTGGTCAGGTATTTTTCATGATGTTTGTCTTTCACAAGTTTTTCAATTATGTATTTGCCTTTCTTACCATGTGATATTATTGAAGTTCACTTTCGAATCGTACATAACACCATATTCACGATGGAGAAGTTAAAGAAAATTGGCACAGTTGATAGTGATCAATGCCTAGTCTGTAAGTCTGATTCGGAAAGTTTGCAACATTTATTTCTTGATTGTTCGGAACTCTCGGAATTTTTGGCGTATATTCAGACGTTAACAAAGAAACTTTTTTCGGCTGCCGATCAAAACTATGTTTCGGACATTTCTCTCGGAAGTCTTATACTTCTGGGTTACACTAGGAAAGTTAAACGTACGAATCCTTTCTTCATTAACTTCTTTTTGGGTGTAGTGCGTTTCTGTATTTTTAAAAGGCGCAATCTTGTTGTGAGTAAAATTACCAAATTGAATTTGAAGACTTTCTTCAAGTACTCGTTTAAAAAATATTTTGACTACATTAAATATTATTATCAGATGAAGAAGAAACATCTTTTGTTCAAAAAGTACATTGCTGTTGACAATAATTTATTAAAAGAAGTTGACGTGGCTCTAGTTACTGATCATTTAACATCTTATGTCTTAGATATTTGATTTTGTACACATTAATTGTTAAACTTTAATTAGTTGGTATATAATTTCAGACTTTTTGAGATTGTATGCATTATAGCAAAACTGTGATATATTTTATTTTAAATTTATATATGATGTGATTTAAATGATCTGTGAGGAGCCTTCGGGGCCCCAACCCCAGAGGTCCTATTTGCTGGGAACATTAAAAGATTATTTTTAAAGAAAAAAAAAAAGCACTCAGGACTCTGAATCCTGCGATCCGAGTTCAAGTCTCGGTAGAACCTGAATTTCAATATTTTTATTGTAATTGTTCTTTTTACTTTATTTTTTACTCGTTATGTCCCCCTCCAAAATGATATGGTGAAAATGTCGAAACATAATGGGTCTTACACTTCTTGTAAAACATGTTTGACATAATAACGAACTTAAAAAAAAAATTATCGCCCACGTAGGGACTCGAACCCTAGACCCTCAGATTAAAAGTCTGATGCTCTACCGACTGAGCTACGCGGGCTTCACATCATGTTCTATTAACCGTATCGTTCACAAATATCGATACGCTTCTTTATCGATTTCAATTATAGGACTAAGACCACAATTAATTTCACTATATGTTTCATTGTAACATTTAATTTTATAACAAATTCCCAAAATCCGATACCCAAATTTCCTTCTTAGCTGTAAAGAGCGACATCTTGGGAGAAAAATATAAAAATTTAGACATAGCATGTTGACCTTTTTACTGGAGATAATCGTCTGCATGTTTCGTCAACGTTAAATAAAGATTTCCGGGTCAGAGGTCGGGGATAAAAACAGGACTTGTCACACAGAACCCTGCGCAAAAACAATAAGCACAATATAAAAAGTTGACAAAGTAAATATTGGAATGATATCTCTAGAATATATTTCAACGCCAAACTTGTACACAGCTACCAGGTTCTAACAAGCATAGTATAGATTTTACTAAAATACCTAGATTTCTGAGAGACTTCAGTCGTGGGTACTGAACCCGGAAGCATTTAATTGTGGTCCAAGTCCAGTTAGATTTGCAATAAGAGAAAGCGTCAAATGAACAGATATATTTGTTATTGATCAGAACATAAATGCACACCTCAACAAAATTGGAAGGTAACTTCACGTGGGGACAGAGTGATCGAGGTAGGTATGATCTTGCAAAGAATAGAAATTTATATAAATGGATCATGTTACCACGTCATGGAAACGTCACTTATAAGTTGACCAGTGTTACGTGTTGAATGGTATGTCAGTGTGAACCCAATACAGTAGAATCAGCATTACTCGTGACATTCCTCCGATGTAGCCATGTCTGTTTTGTTAAAGTCATATCACGGAAATCATGTATTCCTTAGGACCTCTCTCTCACTTTTACGCTGTTTAGAGAATACATTCAGTTGTTAAAAACGGCACATCTTAAGAATTGGAACAAGTTTTAAAAGTCTTGTTTTCGAAATATTCTAGCAATTTGTGCATGGTAGATGATACGAATTTAGTTTTTGCTTATTTTATTTGACGAACTTAGTAAGTGATGCATGCATTCACTTTGTAAGTTGCATCGAAACAAAACATTTCTCCTGTACTGCAAGTTCAAGTATTATGTAGAAAGTATCTGAATGCATCACATTATTTTTCTTCTGTTTTTTACAAACCACAAAACTTGTTAACGTGGACAACGCACAGGCAAGGATAATTCAATCGTAAATAACTGTGTCCTTGTACAGATGAATATGGTTAGAATAATAGACAATAGAATGTGTACATGTATTGTGTATGTGTTATCAGTAATATGATAGTAATCTACCGCCAGTAGTGGAAAAGCGGTTCTATGGTGTAATGGTTAGCACTCAGGACTCTGTTCCGAAAGCCAAAGTCATCTGAAAATTGGTCAGGTATTTTTCATGATGTTTGTCTTTCACAAGTTTTTCAATTATGTATTTGCCTTTCTTACCATGTGATATTATTGAAGTTCACTTTCGAATCGTACATAACACCATATTCACGATGGAGAAGTTAAAGAAAATTGGCACAGTTGATAGTGATCAATGCCTAGTCTGTAAGTCTGATTCGGAAAGTTTGCAACATTTATTTCTTGATTGTTCGGAACTCTCGGAATTTTTGGCGTATATTCAGACGTTAACAAAGAAACTTTTTTCGGCTGCCGATCAAAACTATGTTTCGGACATTTCTCTCGGAAGTCTTATACTTCTGGGTTACACTAGGAAAGTTAAACGTACGAATCCTTTCTTCATTAACTTCTTTTTGGGTGTAGTGCGTTTCTGTATTTTTAAAAGGCGCAATCTTGTTGTGAGTAAAATTACCAAATTGAATTTGAAGACTTTCTTCAAGTACTCGTTTAAAAAATATTTTGACTACATTAAATATTATTATCAGATGAAGAAGAAACATCTTTTGTTCAAAAAGTACATTGCTGTTGACAATAATTTATTAAAAGAAGTTGACGTGGCTCTAGTTACTGATCATTTAACATCTTATGTCTTAGATATTTGATTTTGTACACATTAATTGTTAAACTTTAATTAGTTGGTATATAATTTCAGACTTTTTGAGATTGTATGCATTATAGCAAAACTGTGATATATTTTATTTTAAATTTATATATGATGTGATTTAAATGATCTGTGAGGAGCCTTCGGGGCCCCAACCCCAGAGGTCCTATTTGCTGGGAACATTAAAAGATTATTTTTAAAGAAAAAAAAAAAGCACTCAGGACTCTGAATCCTGCGATCCGAGTTCAAGTCTCGGTAGAACCTGAATTTCAATATTTTTATTGTAATTGTTCTTTTTACTTAATTTTTTTACTCGTTATGTCCCCCTCCAAAATGATATGGTGAAAATGTCGAAACATAATGGGTCTTACACTTCTTGTAAAACATGTTTGACATAATAACGAACTTAAAAAAAAAATTATCGCCCACGTAGGGACTCGAACCCTAGACCCTCAGATTAAAAGTCTGATGCTCTACCGACTGAGCTACGCGGGCTTCACATCATGTTCTATTAACCGTATCGTTCACAAATATCGATACGCTTCTTTATCGATTTCAATTATAGGACTAAGACCACAATTAATTTCACTATATGTTTCATTGTAACATTTAATTTTATAACAAATTCCCAAAATCCGATACCCAAATTTCCTTCTTAGCTGTAAAGAGCGACATCTTGGGAGAAAAATATAAAAATTTAGACATAGCATGTTGACCTTTTTACTGGAGATAATCGTCTGCATGTTTCGTCAACGTTAAATAAAGATTTCCGGGTCAGAGGTCGGGGATAAAAACAGGACTTGTCACACAGAACCCTGCGCAAAAACAATAAGCACAATATAAAAAGTTGACAAAGTAAATATTGGAATGATATCTCTAGAATATATTTCAACGCCAAACTTGTACACAGCTACCAGGTTCTAACAAGCATAGTATAGATTTTACTAAAATACCTAGATTTCTGAGAGACTTCAGTCGTGGGTACTGAACCCGGAAGCATTTAATTGTGGTCCAAGTCCAGTTAGATTTGCAATAAGAGAAAGCGTCAAATGAACAGATATATTTGTTATTGATCAGAACATAAATGCACACCTCAACAAAATTGGAAGGTAACTTCACGTGGGGACAGAGTGATCGAGGTAGGTATGATCTTGCAAAGAATAGAAATTTATATAAATGGATCATGTTACCACGTCATGGAAACGTCACTTATAAGTTGACCAGTGTTACGTGTTGAATGGTATGTCAGTGTGAACCCAATACAGTAGAATCAGCATTACTCGTGACATTCCTCCGATGTAGCCATGTCTGTTTTGTTAAAGTCATATCACGGAAATCATGTATTCCTTAGGACCTCTCTCTCACTTTTACGCTGTTTAGAGAATACATTCAGTTGTTAAAAACGGCACATCTTAAGAATTGGAACAAGTTTTAAAAGTCTTGTTTTCGAAATATTCTAGCAATTTGTGCATGGTAGATGATACGAATTTAGTTTTTGCTTATTTTATTTGACGAACTTAGTAAGTGATGCATGCATTCACTTTGTAAGTTGCATCGAAACAAAACATTTCTCCTGTACTGCAAGTTCAAGTATTATGTAGAAAGTATCTGAATGCATCACATTATTTTTCTTCTGTTTTTTACAAACCACAAAACTTGTTAACGTGGACAACGCACAGGCAAGGATAATTCAATCGTAAATAACTGTGTCCTTGTACAGATGAATATGGTTAGAATAATAGACAATAGAATGTGTACATGTATTGTGTATGTGTTATCAGTAATATGATAGTAATCTACCGCCAGTAGTGGAAAAGCGGTTCTATGGTGTAATGGTTAGCACTCAGGACTCTGTTCCGAAAGCCAAAGTCATCTGAATATTGGTCAGGTATTTTTCATGATGTTTGTCTTTCACAAGTTTTTCAATTATGTATTTGCCTTTCTTACCATGTGATATTATTGAAGTTCACTTTCGAATCGTACATAACACCATATTCACGATGGAGAAGTTAAAGAAAATTGGCACAGTTGATAGTGATCAATGCCTAGTCTGTAAGTCTGATTCGGAAAGTTTGCAACATTTATTTCTTGATTGTTCGGAACTCTCGGAATTTTTGGCGTATATTCAGACGTTAACAAAGAAACTTTTTTCGGCTGCCGATCAAAACTATGTTTCGGACATTTCTCTCGGAAGTCTTATACTTCTGGGTTACACTAGGAAAGTTAAACGTACGAATCCTTTCTTCATTAACTTCTTTTTGGGTGTAGTGCGTTTCTGTATTTTTAAAAGGCGCAATCTTGTTGTGAGTAAAATTACCAAATTGAATTTGAAGACTTTCTTCAAGTACTCGTTTAAAAAATATTTTGACTACATTAAATATTATTATCAGATGAAGAAGAAACATCTTTTGTTCAAAAAGTACATTGCTGTTGACAATAATTTATTAAAAGAAGTTGACGTGGCTCTAGTTACTGATCATTTAACATCTTATGTCTTAGATATTTGATTTTGTACACATTAATTGTTAAACTTTAATTAGTTGGTATATAATTTCAGACTTTTTGAGATTGTATGCATTATAGCAAAACTGTGATATATTTTATTTTAAATTTATATATGATGTGATTTAAATGATCTGTGAGGAGCCTTCGGGGCCCCAACCCCAGAGGTCCTATTTGCTGGGAACATTAAAAGATTATTTTTAAAGAAGAAAAAAAAACACTCAGGACTCTGAATCCTGCGATCCGAGTTCAAGTCTCGGTAGAACCTGAATTTCAATATTTTTATTGTAATTGTTCTTTTTACTTAATTTTTTTACTCGTTATGTCCCCCTCCAAAATGATATGGTGAAAATGTCGAAACATAATGGGTCTTACACTTCTTGTAAAACATGTTTGACATAATAACGAACTTAAAAAAAAAATTATCGCCCACGTAGGGACTCGAACCCTAGACCCTCAGATTAAAAGTCTGATGCTCTACCGACTGAGCTACGCGGGCTTCACATCATGTTCTATTAACCGTATCGTTCACAAATATCGATACGCTTCTTTATCGATTTCAATTATAGGACTAAGACCACAATTAATTTCACTATATGTTTCATTGTAACATTTAATTTTATAACAAATTCCCAAAATCCGATACCCAAATTTCCTTCTTAGCTGTAAAGAGCGACATCTTGGGAGAAAAATATAAAAATTTAGACATAGCATGTTGACCTTTTTACTGGAGATAATCGTCTGCATGTTTCGTCAACGTTAAATAAAGATTTCCGGGTCAGGGGTCGGGGATAAAAACAGGACTTGTCACACAGAACCCTGCGCAAAAACAATAAGCACAATATAAAAAGTTGACAAAGTAAATATTGGAATGATATCTCTAGAATATATTTCAACGCCAAACTTGTACACAGCTACCAGGTTCTAACAAGCATAGTATAGATTTTACTAAAATACCTAGATTTCTGAGAGACTTCAGTCGTGGGTACTGAACCCGGAAGCATTTAATTGTGGTCCAAGTCCAGTTAGATTTGCAATAAGAGAAAGCGTCAAGTGAACAGATATATTTGTTATTGATCAGAACATAAATGCACACCTCAACAAAATTGGAAGGTAACTTCACGTGGGGACAGAGTGATCGAGGTAGGTATGATCTTGCAAAGAATAGAAATTTATATAAATGGATCATGTTACCACGTCATGGAAACGTCACTTATAAGTTGACCAGTGTTACGTTTTGAATGGTATGTCAGTGTGAACCCACTACAGTAGAATCAGCATTACTCGTGACATCCCTCCGATGTAGCCATGCCTGTCTTGTTAAAGTCATATCACGGAAATCATGTATTCCTTAGGACCTCTCTCTCACTTTTACGCTGTTTAGAGAATACATTCAGTTGTTAAAAACGGCACATCTTAAGAATTGGAACAAGTTTTAAAAGTCTTGTTTTCGAAATATTCTAGCAATTTGTGCATGGTAGATGATACGAATTTAGTTTTTGCTTATTTTCTTTGACGAACTTAGTAAGTGATGCATGCGTTCACTTTGTAAGTTGCATCGAAACAAAACATTTCTCCTGTACTGCAAGTTCAAGTATTATGTAGAAAGTATCTGAATGCATCACATTATTTTTCTTCTGTTTTTTACAAACCACAAAACTTGTGAACGTGGACAACGCACAGGCAAGGATAATTCAATCGTAAATAACTGTGTCCTTGTACAGATGAATATGGTTAGAATAATAGACAATAGAATGTGTACATGTATTGTGTATGTGTTATCAGTAATATGATAGTAATTTACCGCCAGTAGTGGAAAAGCGGTTCTATGGTGTAATGGTTAGCACTCAGGACTCTGAATCCTGCGATCCGAGTTCAAGTCTCGGTAGAACCTGAATTTCAATATTTTTATTGTAATTGTTCTTTTTACTTTATTGTTTTACTCGTTATGTCCCCCTCCAAAATGATATGGTGAAAATGTCGAAACATAATGGGTCTTACACTTCTTGTAAAACATGTTTGACATAATAACGAACTTAAAAAAAAAATTATCGCCCACGTAGGGACTCGAACCCTAGACCCTCAGATTAAAAGTCTGATGCTCTACCGACTGAGCTACGCGGGCTTCACATCATGTTCTATTAACCGTATCGTTCACAAATATCGATACGCTTCTTTATCGATTTCAATTATAGGACTAAGACCACAATTAATTTCACTATATGTTTCATTGTAACATTTAATTTTATAACAAATTCCCAAAATCCGATACCCAAATTTCCTTCTTAGCTGTAAAGAGCGACATCTTGGGAGAAAAATATAAAAATTTAGACATAGCATGTTGACCTTTTTACTGGAGATAATCGTCTGCATGTTTCGTCAACGTTAAATAAAGATTTCCGGGTCAGGGGTCGGGGATAAAAACAGGACTTGTCACACAGAACCCTGCGCAAAAACAATAAGCACAATATAAAAAGTTGACAAAGTAAATATTGGAATGATATCTCTAGAATATATTTCAACGCCAAACTTGTACACAGCTACCAGGTTCTAACAAGCATAGTATAGATTTTACTAAAATACCTAGATTTCTGAGAGACTTCAGTCGTGGGTACTGAACCCGGAAGCATTTAATTGTGGTCCAAGTCCAGTTAGATTTGCAATAAGAGAAAGCGTCAAGTGAACAGATATATTTGTTATTGATCAGAACATAAATGCACACCTCAACAAAATTGGAAGGTAACTTCACGTGGGGACAGAGTGATCGAGGTAGGTATGATCTTGCAAAGAATAGAAATTTATATAAATGGATCATGTTACCACGTCATGGAATCGTCACTTATAAGTTGACCAGTGTTACGTTTTGAATGGTATGTCAGTGTGAACCCACTACAGTAGAATCAGCATTACTCGTGACATCCCTCCGATGTAGCCATGTCTGTCTTGTTAAAGTCATATCACGGAAATCATGTATTCCTTAGGACCTCTCTCTCACTTTTACGCTGTTTAGAGAATACATTCAGTTGTTAAAAACGGCACATCTTAAGAATTGGAACAAGTTTTAAAAGTCTTGTTTTCGAAATATTCTAGCAATTTGTGCATGGTAGATGATACGAATTTAGTTTTTGCTTATTTTATTTGACGAACTTAGTAAGTGATGCATGCATTCACTTTGTAAGTTGCATCGAAACAAAACATTTCTCCTGTACTGCAAGTTCAAGTATTATGTAGAAAGTATCTGAATGCATCACATTATTTTTCTTCTGTTTTTTACAAACCACAAAACTTGTTAACGTGGACAACGCACAGGCAAGGATAATTCAATCGTAAATAACTGTGTCCTTGTACAGATGAATATGGTTAGAATAATAGACAATAGAATGTGTACATGTATTGTGTATGTGTTATCAGTAATATGATAGTAATCTACCGCCAGTAGTGGAAAAGCGGTTCTATGGTGTAATGGTTAGCACTCAGGACTCTGTTCCGAAAGCCAAAGTCATCTGAAAATTGGTCAGGTATTTTTCATGATGTTTGTCTTTCACAAGTTTTTCAATTATGTATTTGCCTTTCTTACCATGTGATATTATTGAAGTTCACTTTCGAATCGTACATAACACCATATTCACGATGGAGAAGTTAAAGAAAATTGGCACAGTTGATAGTGATCAATGCCTAGTCTGTAAGTCTGATTCGGAAAGTTTGCAACATTTATTTCTTGATTGTTCGGAACTCTCGGAATTTTTGGCGTATATTCAGACGTTAACAAAGAAACTTTTTTCGGCTGCCGATCAAAACTATGTTTCGGACATTTCTCTCGGAAGTCTTATACTTCTGGGTTACACTAGGAAAGTTAAACGTACGAATCCTTTCTTCATTAACTTCTTTTTGGGTGTAGTGCGTTTCTGTATTTTTAAAAGGCGCAATCTTGTTGTGAGTAAAATTACCAAATTGAATTTGAAGACTTTCTTCAAGTACTCGTTTAAAAAATATTTTGACTACATTAAATATTATTATCAGATGAAGAAGAAACATCTTTTGTTCAAAAAGTACATTGCTGTTGACAATAATTTATTAAAAGAAGTTGACGTGGCTCTAGTTACTGATCATTTAACATCTTATGTCTTAGATATTTGATTTTGTACACATTAATTGTTAAACTTTAATTAGTTGGTATATAATTTCAGACTTTTTGAGATTGTATGCATTATAGCAAAACTGTGATATATTTTATTTTAAATTTATATATGATGTGATTTAAATGATCTGTGAGGAGCCTTCGGGGCCCCAACCCCAGAGGTCCTATTTGCTGGGAACATTAAAAGATTATTTTTAAAGAAAAAAAAAAAGCACTCAGGACTCTGAATCCTGCGATCCGAGTTCAAGTCTCGGTAGAACCTGAATTTCAATATTTTTATTGTAATTGTTCTTTTTACTGTATTTTTTTACTCGTTATGTCCCCCTCCAAAATGATATGGTGAAAATGTCGAAACATAATGGGTCTTACACTTCTTGTAAAACATGTTTGACATAATAACGAACTTAAAAAAAAAATTATCGCCCACGTAGGGACTCGAACCCTAGACCCTCAGATTAAAAGTCTGATGCTCTACCGACTGAGCTACGCGGGCTTCACATCATGTTCTATTAACCGTATCGTTCACAAATATCGATACGCTTCTTTATCGATTTCAATTATAGGACTAAGACCACAATTAATTTCACTATATGTTTCATTGTAACATTTAATTTTATAACAAATTCCCAAAATCCGATACCCAAATTTCCTTCTTAGCTGTAAAGAGCGACATCTTGGGAGAAAAATATAAAAATTTAGACATAGCATGTTGACCTTTTTACTGGAGATAATCGTCTGCATGTTTCGTCAACGTTAAATAAAGATTTCCGGTCAGGGGTCGGGGATAAAAACAGGACTTGTCACACAGAACCCTGCGCAAAAACAATAAGCACAATATAAAAAGTTGACAAAGTAAATATTGGAATGATATCTCTAGAATATATTTCAACGCCAAACTTGTACACAGCTACCAGGTTCTAACAAGCATAGTATAGATTTTACTAAAATACCTAGATTTCTGAGAGACTTCAGTCGTGGGTACTGAACCCGGAAGCATTTAATTGTGGTCCAAGTCCAGTTAGATTTGCAATAAGAGAAAGCGTCAAGTGAACAGATATATTTGTTATTGATCAGAACATAAATGCACACCTCAACAAAATTGGAAGGTAACTTCACGTGGGGACAGAGTGATCGAGGTAGGTATGATCTTGCAAAGAATAGAAATTTATATAAATGGATCATGTTACCACGTCATGGAAACGTCACTTATAAGTTGACCAGTGTTACGTTTTGAATGGTATGTCAGTGTGAACCCACTACAGTAGAATCAGCATTACTCGTGACATCCCTCCGATGTAGCCATGCCTGTCTTGTTAAAGTCATATCACGGAAATCATGTATTCCTTAGGACCTCTCTCTCACTTTTACGCTGTTTAGAGAATACATTCAGTTGTTAAAAACGGCACATCTTAAGAATTGGAACAAGTTTTAAAAGTCTTGTTTTCGAAATATTCTAGCAATTTGTGCATGGTAGATGATACGAATTTAGTTTTTGCTTATTTTATTTGACGAACTTAGTAAGTGATGCATGCATTCACTTTGTAAGTTGCATCGAAACAAAACATTTCTCCTGTACTGCAAGTTCAAGTATTATGTAGAAAGTATCTGAATGCATCACATTATTTTTCTTCTGTTTTTTACAAACCACAAAACTTGTTAACGTGGACAACGCACAGGCAAGGATAATTCAATCGTAAATAACTGTGTCCTTGTACAGATGAATATGGTTAGAATAATAGACAATAGAATGTGTACATGTATTGTGTATGTGTTATCAGTAATATGATAGTAATCTACCGCCAGTAGTGGAAAAGCGGTTCTATGGTGTAATGGTTAGCACTCAGGACTCTGTTCCGAAAGCCAAAGTCATCTGAATATTGGTCAGGTATTTTTCATGATGTTTGTCTTTCACAAGTTTTTCAATTATGTATTTGCCTTTCTTACCATGTGATATTATTGAAGTTCACTTTCGAATCGTACATAACACCATATTCACGATGGAGAAGTTAAAGAAAATTGGCACAGTTGATAGTGATCAATGCCTAGTCTGTAAGTCTGATTCGGAAAGTTTGCAACATTTATTTCTTGATTGTTCGGAACTCTCGGAATTTTTGGCGTATATTCAGACGTTAACAAAGAAACTTTTTTCGGCTGCCGATCAAAACTATGTTTCGGACATTTCTCTCGGAAGTCTTATACTTCTGGGTTACACTAGGAAAGTTAAACGTACGAATCCTTTCTTCATTAACTTCTTTTTGGGTGTAGTGCGTTTCTGTATTTTTAAAAGGCGCAATCTTGTTGTGAGTAAAATTACCAAATTGAATTTGAAGACTTTCTTCAAGTACTCGTTTAAAAAATATTTTGACTACATTAAATATTATTATCAGATGAAGAAGAAACATCTTTTGTTCAAAAAGTACATTGCTGTTGACAATAATTTATTAAAAGAAGTTGACGTGGCTCTAGTTACTGATCATTTAACATCTTATGTCTTAGATATTTGATTTTGTACACATTAATTGTTAAACTTTAATTAGTTGGTATATAATTTCAGACTTTTTGAGATTGTATGCATTATAGCAAAACTGTGATATATTTTATTTTAAATTTATATATGATGTGATTTAAATGATCTGTGAGGAGCCTTCGGGGCCCCAACCCCAGAGGTCCTATTTGCTGGGAACATTAAAAGATTATTTTTAAAGAAAAAAAAAAAGCACTCAGGACTCTGAATCCTGCGATCCGAGTTCAAGTCTCGGTAGAACCTGAATTTCAATATTTTTATTGTAATTGTTCTTTTTACTGTATTTTTTTACTCGTTATGTCCCCCTCCAAAATGATATGGTGAAAATGTCGAAACATAATGGGTCTTACACTTCTTGTAAAACATGTTTGACATAATAACGAACTTAAAAAAAAAATTATCGCCCACGTAGGGACTCGAACCCTAGACCCTCAGATTAAAAGTCTGATGCTCTACCGACTGAGCTACGCGGGCTTCACATCATGTTCTATTAACCGTATCGTTCACAAATATCGATACGCTTCTTTATCGATTTCAATTATAGGACTAAGACCACAATTAATTTCACTATATGTTTCATTGTAACATTTAATTTTATAACAAATTCCCAAAATCCGATACCCAAATTTCCTTCTTAGCTGTAAAGAGCGACATCTTGGGAGAAAAATATAAAAATTTAGACATAGCATGTTGACCTTTTTACTGGAGATAATCGTCTGCATGTTTCGTCAACGTTAAATAAAGATTTCCGGGTCAGGGGTCGGGGATAAAAACAGGACTTGTCACACAGAACCCTGCGCAAAAACAATAAGCACAATATAAAAAGTTGACAAAGTAAATATTGGAATGATATCTCTAGAATATATTTCAACGCCAAACTTGTACACAGCTACCAGGTTCTAACAAGCATAGTATAGATTTTACTAAAATACCTAGATTTCTGAGAGACTTCAGTCGTGGGTACTGAACCCGGAAGCATTTAATTGTGGTCCAAGTCCAGTTAGATTTGCAATAAGAGAAAGCGTCAAGTGAACAGATATATTTGTTATTGATCAGAACATAAATGCTCACCTCAACAAAATTGGAAGGTAACTTCACGTGGGGACAGAGTGATCGAGGTAGGTATGATCTTGCAAAGAATAGAAATTTATATAAATGGATCATGTTACCACGTCATGGAAACGTCACTTATAAGTTGACCAGTGTTACGTTTTGAATGGTATGTCAGTGTGAACCCACTACAGTAGAATCAGCATTACTCGTGACATCCCTCCGATGTAGCCATGCCTGTCTTGTTAAAGTCATATCACGGAAATCAGGTATTCCTTAGGACCTCTCTCTCACTTTTACGCTGTTTAGAGAATACATTCAGTTGTTAAAAACGGCACATCTTAAGAATTGGAACAAGTTTATAAAGTCTTGTTTTCGAAATATTCTAGCAATTTGTGCATGGAAGATGATAAGAATTTAGTTTTTGCTTATTTTCTTTGACGAACTTAGTAAGTGATGCATGCGTTCACTTTGTAAGTTGCATCGAAACAAAACATTTCTCCTGTACTGCAAGTTCAAGTATTATGTAGAAAGTATCTGAATGCATCACATTATTTTTCTTCTGTTTTTTACAAACCACAAAACTTGTGAACGTGGACAACGCACAGGCAAGGATAATTCAATCGTAAATAACTGTGTCCTTGTACAGATGAATATGGTTAGAATAATAGACAATAGAATGTGTACATGTATTGTGTATGTGTTATCAGTAATATGATAGTAATTTACCGCCAGTAGTGGAAAAGCGGTTCTATGGTGTAATGGTTAGCACTCAGGACTCTGAATCCTGCGATCCGAGTTCAAGTCTCGGTAGAACCTGAATTTCAATATTTTTATTGTAATTGTTCTTTTTACTTTATTGTTTTACTCGTTATGTCCCCCTCCAAAATGATATGGTGAAAATGTCGAAACATAATGGGTCTTACACTTCTTGTAAAACATGTTTGACATAATAACGAACTTAAAAAAAAAATTATCGCCCACGTAGGGACTCGAACCCTAGACCCTCAGATTAAAAGTCTGATGCTCTACCGACTGAGCTACGCGGGCTTCACATCATGTTCTATTAACCGTATCGTTCACAAATATCGATACGCTTCTTTATCGATTTCAATTATAGGACTAAGACCACAATTAATTTCACTATATGTTTCATTGTAACATTTAATTTTATAACAAATTCCCAAAATCCGATACCCAAATTTCCTTCTTAGCTGTAAAGAGCGACATCTTGGGAGAAAAATATAAAAATTTAGACATAGCATGTTGACCTTTTTACTGGAGATAATCGTCTGCATGTTTCGTCAACGTTAAATAAAGATTTCCGGGTCAGGGGTCGGGGATAAAAACAGGACTTGTCACACAGAACCCTGCGCAAAAACAATAAGCACAATATAAAAAGTTGACAAAGTAAATATTGGAATGATATCTCTAGAATATATTTCAACGCCAAACTTGTACACAGCTACCAGGTTCTAACAAGCATAGTATAGATTTTACTAAAATACCTAGATTTCTGAGAGACTTCAGTCGTGGGTACTGAACCTGGAAGCATTTAATTGTGGTCCAAGTCCAGTTAGATTTGCAATAAGAGAAAGCGTCAAGTGAACAGATATATTTGTTATTGATCAGAACATAAATGCACACCTCAACAAAATTGGAAGGTAACTTCACGTGGGGACAGAGTGATCGAGGTAGGTATGATCTTGCAAAGAATAGAAATTTATATAAATGGATCATGTTACCACGTCATGGAAACGTCACTTATAAGTTGACCAGTGTTACGTTTTGAATGGTATGTCAGTGTGAACCCACTACAGTAGAATCAGCATTACTCGTGACATCCCTCCGATGTAGCCATGCCTGTCTTGTTAAAGTCATATCACGGAAATCAGGTATTCCTTAGGACCTCTCTCTCACTTTTACGCTGTTTAGAGAATACATTCAGTTGTTAAAAACGGCACATCTTAAGAATTGGAACAAGTTTATAAAGTCTTGTTTTCGAAATATTCTAGCAATTTGTGCATGGTAGATGATAAGAATTTAGTTTTTGCTTATTTTCTTTGACGAACTTAGTAAGTGATGCATGCGTTCACTTTGTAAGTTGCATCGAAACAAAACATTTCTCCTGTACTGCAAGTTCAAGTATTATGTAGAAAGTATCTGAATGCATCACATTATTTTTCTTCTGTTTTTTACAAACCACAAAACTTGTGAACGTGGACAACGCACAGGCAAGGATAATTCAATCGTAAATAACTGTGTCCTTGTACAGATGAATATGGTTAGAATAATAGACAATAGAATGTGTACATGTATTGTGTATGTGTTATCAGTAATATGATAGTAATTTACCGCCAGTAGTGGAAAAGCGGTTCTATGGTGTAATGGTTAGCACTCAGGACTCTGAATCCTGCGATCCGAGTTCAAGTCTCGGTAGAACCTGAATTTCAATATTTTTGTTGTAATTGTTCTTTTTACTTTATTTTTTTACTCGTTATGTCCCCCTCCAAAATGATATGGTGAAAATGTCGAAACAGAATGGGTCTTACACTTCTTGTAAAACATGTTTGACATAATAACGAAGTTTGAAAAAAAACATTATCGCCCACGTAGGGACTCGAACCCTAGACCCTCAGATTAAAAGTCTGATGCTCTACCGACTGAGCTACGCGGGCTTCACATCATGTTCTATTAACCGTATCGTTCACAAATATCGATACGCTTCATTATCGATTTCAATTCTAGGACTAAGACCACAATTAATTTCACTATATGTCTCATTGTAACATTTAATTTTATAACAAATTCCCAAAATCCGATACCCAAATTTCCTTCTTAGCTGTAAAGAGCGACATCTTGGGAGAAAAATATAAAAATTTAAACATAGCATGTTGACCTTTTTACTGGAGATAATCGTCTGCATGTTTCGTCAACGTTAAATAAAGATTTCCGGGTCAGGGGTTGGGGATAAAAACAGGACTTGTCACACAGAACCCTGCGCAAAAACAATAAGCACAATATAAAAAGTTGACAAAGTAAATATTGGAATGATATCTCTAGAATATATTTCAACGCCAAACTTGTACACAGCTACCAGGTTCTAACAAGCATAGTATAGATTTTACTAAAATACCTAGATTTCTGAGAGACTTCAGTCGTGGGTACTGAACCCGGAAGCATTTAATTGTGGTCCAAGTCCAGTTAGATTTGCAATAAGAGAAAGCGTCAAGTGAACAGATATATTTGTTATTGATCAGAACATAAATGCTCACCTCAACAAAAGTGGAAGGTAACTTCACGTGGGGACAGAGTGATCGAGGTAGGTATGATCTTGCAAAGAATAGAAATTTATATAAATGGATCTTGTTACCACGTCATGGAAACGTCACTTATAAGTTGACCAGCGTTACGTTTTGAATGGTATGTCAGTGTGAACCCACTACAGTAGAATCAGCATTACTCATGACATTCCTCCGATGTAGCCATGTCTGTCTTGTTAAAGTCATATCACGGAAATCATGTATTCCTTAGGACCTCTCTCTCACTTTTACGCTGTTTAGAGAATACATTCAGTTGTTAAAAACGGCACATCTTAAGAATTGGAACAAGTTTTAAAAGTCTTGTTTTTCGAAATATTCTAGCAATTTGTGCATGGTAGATGATAAGAATTTAGTTTTTGCTTATTTTCTTTGACGAACTTAGTAAGTGATGCATGCGTTCACTTTGTAAGTTGCATCGAAACAAAACATTTCTCCTGTACTGCAAGTTCAAGTATTATGTAGAAAGTATCTGAATGCATCACATTATTTTTCTTCTGTTTTTTACAAACCACAAAACTTGTTAACGTGGACAACGCACAGGCAAGGATAATTCAATCGTAAATAACTGTGTCCTTGTACAGATGAATATGGTTAGAATAATAGACAATAGAATGTGTACATGTATTGTGTATGTGTTATCAGTAATATGATAGTAATCTACGCCAGTAGTGGAAAAGCGGTTCTATGGTGTAATGGTTAGCACTCAGGACTCTGAATCCTGCGATCCGAGTTCAAGTCTCGGTAGAACCTGAATTTCAATATTTTTATTGTAATTGTTCTTTTTACTTTAATTATTTACTCGTTATGTCCCCCTCCAAAATGATATGGTGAAAATGTCGAAACAGAATGGGTCTTACACTTCTTGTAAAACATGTTTGACATAATAACGAAGTTTGAAAAAAAACATTATCGCCCACGTAGGGACTCGAACCCTAGACCCTCAGATTAAAAGTCTGATGCTCTACCGACTGAGCTACGCGGGCTTCACATCATGTTCTATTAACCGTATCGTTCACAAATATCGATACGCTTCATTATCGATTTCAATTCTAGGACTAAGACCACAATTAATTTCACTATATGTTTCATTGTAACATTTAATTTTATAACAAATTCCCAAAATCCGATACCCAAATTTCCTTCTTAGCTGTAAAGAGCGACATCTTGGGAGAAAAATATAAAAATTTAAACATAGCATGTTGACCTTTTTACTGGAGATAATCGTCTGCATGTTTCGTCAACGTTAAATAAAGATTTCCGGGTCAGGGGTCGGGGATAAAAACAGGACTTGTCACACAGAACCCTGCGCAAAAACAATAAGCACAATATAAAAAGTTGACAAAGTAAATATTGGAATGATATCTCTAGAATATATTTCAACGCCAAACTTGTACACAGCTACCAGGTTCTAACAAGCATAGTATAGATTTTACTAAAATACCTAGATTTCTGAGAGACTTCAGTCGTGGGTACTGAACCCGGAAGCATTTAATTGTGGTCCAAGTCCAGTTAGATTTGCAATAAGAGAAAGCGTCAAGTGAACAGATATATTTGTTATTGATCAGAACATAAATGCTCACCTCAACAAAAGTGGAAGGTAACTTCACGTGGGGACAGAGTGATCGAGGTAGGTATGATCTTGCAAAGAATAGAAATTTATATAAATGGATCTTGTTACCACGTCATGGAAACGTCACTTATAAGTTGACCAGCGTTACGTTTTGAATGGTATGTCAGTGTGAACCCACTACAGTAGAATCAGCATTACTCATGACATTCCTCCGATGTAGCCATGTCTGTCTTGTTAAAGTCATATCACGGAAATCATGTATTCCTTAGGACCTCTCTCTCACTTTTACGCTGTTTAGAGAATACATTCAGTTGTTAAAAACGGCACATCTTAAGAATTGGAACAAGTTTTAAAAGTCTTGTTTTTCGAAATATTCTAGCAATTTGTGCATGGTAGATGATAAGAATTTAGTTTTTGCTTATTTTATTTGACGAACTTAGTAAGTGATGCATGCGTTCACTTTGTAAGTTGCATCGAAACAAAACATTTCTCCTGTACTGCAAGTTCAAGTATTATGTAGAAAGTATCTGAATGCATCACATTATTTTTCTTCTGTTTTTTTACAAACCACAAAACTTGTCAACGTGGACAACGCACAGGCAAGGATAATTCAATCGTAAATAACTGTGTCCAAAACAAGTAGTATGTAGAAAGTACCTGAATGCATCACATTATTTTTCCTCTGATATTTACTAACCACGAAACAAGACCGCCATTAATTCCACTACGTGTTTCATTGTAACATTTGATTTTATAACAAATTCCATAAATCTGATATCCCACATTCCTTCTTACATGTAAAGCGCCACATCTTGGGAGAAAAATGTCTAGTTTTTACTTTAACACCTAGATTACGTAAACTGACTATAAGAATTATGTTTTTGGGACATTTTTCCTGTACTGCAAGTTCACGTATTATGTAGAAAATACCTGAATGCATCACAGTATTTTTCTTCTGTTATTTACTAACCCCAAAACGGGTTTAATTGGACAACGCAGACAAGGGTATTTCGATCTCAAATGCATCAGAGTAGTTTTGCATCTAGAGATAAACATCTTGAAACTTCTTTGACCAATGTTTCGATGATTTTGCACTTTTAAAAGAATACCGAATAAAGCATCCATAAATATCACGAGTAGACCTGGGATAGAGCTGTACAGTGGTCCCATTGCCATCCTTATAAGTAACATATGGAATGGACTTAGATCTGGTATTAGTATGCTCATGGGATAAAATGCATTCATTTTTATGTCGGAATACAGCTCATAATTGTGTCATAATCAGATAAATGTATATCAATATCACGATTAGATTATATAACCTTCTCAGCTATAGCATGAGGAAAAGGAACTTATATACAACTCCAAGTGTCATATGTATGACTTAAGTGATCCCAGCCTTAGCGAAAGAATAGATAAAAATAGGTTTGCCAATTTCCGTAAGACTGGGGATGAAAAACAATGGTTGTTCATATATAAAGGATGCATCCATATTGCTGTAACAAGCATCATTTACTCTCTGAAAGGCATAGCATGCCCTTAACATGTCGTGATCAAAATAGGCAATTACCTTAAGTAGTTGTCAGGAAACTTGCAGTGAATGACTTCTGCATTAAGATTTAATTATTTTGTCAAAAAGTACTCGCACATCTTTTACAGACTGCTGTACAGGATGCATCCAAGCAAAAGAATATCTTAAATGACCTTAACCTATATTCTATGTCTGGTATATTCAATCCTCCAAAAGTTTGTATTCAAATAATAGTGCCATACGCAACCAAATGGGCTCCATTATGTCATTATACATTACTTCTTGATCTCAGTAATAACCGTCAGCGGCATAGTCTGAGATGTAAGACAGTACCAACACCTAGACATCAATAGAGAAAAAATTGTAGCAGCTCTTCCTTGAGGAGTTAGCTTCCTTTGCGACCATGATCTTAAAATGTTTCCTGTAGAACTAACCTTACTCTCCCAATTATTTTCATTACATGTAATTTGACCAACAGTAATAGAGAAATAATTGCAGCAGCTCTTCCTTGAAGAGTTAGTTTGATCTAAGCCGACATAAACACCTAAACACAAATTAACTCGATCACATAATTTTATTAGTAACTTTTCAACCTCTTCATTGGTCATATAACCTTTAGCAACACATACAATTTCTAAATTTTCTTTGTTTATTTTAGCACCAGAGCACTTACTATAAACTTCTTTTAGGTTAAAAACATTCGATATGTAATCTTTATTGCCAAAATCTTGTTTTTGAAATATTCTAGCAATTTGTGAATGGCACGTAATCAGTTTTATATGTTTGCACACTTGAAATCCAACATTTCACAGATAGGTTTGTGATGGAAGGCCTTATATCCGTAACCTAGTGCACAAGGAGCTTGTTTTCGAAATGTTCTAGCAATTGTGTGTGCATCATTTATAATCTGATTCAATTGTCGTTTGATAACTACCTTTCTATTTCAGAATGAGCACAGTGTGTTTTACTTGCTCTATGCAACTGCATTGTTTACTGGAAGTTTTTTTGGGAAATAAGTTTTTCACTGAAAGAATCGCTTATGGGACATATTTTAAATAAATATGAATTTTGTTTGTTGCCAAAATGTATGTATTTTTGACAAACCTGCATTAAATGAACTTAATTTCTATGGAACAATGTTTCTCCATCCCCGAAGTGTCTGTTGCAGATTTTCTAGGCAACATGGTTTAAGATTGAAAACAACTTTGGAAGCATGGAGTTGGTTCCTAGTTCCTAGTTCCGTATTCCGTTTAAGAAAAACGGAACTGGGAACCAGACCCGAGTTCCGTTTAACCTTAAACGGAACTGGGAACTAGACCCGAGTTGCGTTTAACATAAACTATACGGGTTGTCTCCCCTGTCTATCTCTAGCAAAACATATAAGATAGATGCTTATATTCATACTGAATCAAACACATAATCGAAACCACAACAAACTCGGGTCTGGTTGCCAGTTCCGTTTAAGGTTTTACGGAACTGGAGTTTGGATGTGAGTTCGTATAACAGAAATTCATTTAAGAATGCTTTTCTAAGTCTTATTGTTTGTCTGAAAGGGTCTGGGTTCGATTCCTGTGTTTGGTTTAAGTATGAAATATATGATCTTCGAACGAATCTGTTTTGTTAGATCAACTGGGGAAACAGATCATATACGTTTATGTTAAACGGAGCTATCTAGTACCAAGATCCGGATATGCTAAACGGAATAGGGTCTGGTTCCCAGTTCCGTTTAAGATTAAACGGAACTCGGATCTGATTCCCAGTTCCGTTTAAGATTAAACGGAACTCGGGTCTACTTCCCAGTTCCGTTTAAGGTTAAACGGAACTCGGGTCTGATTCCCAGTTCCGTTTATGTTAAACGGAACTCGGGTCTGGTTCCCAGTTCCGTTTATGTTAAACGGAACTAGGGTCTGGTTCCTAGTTCCGTTTAAGATTAAACGGAACTCGGGTCTGATTCCCAGTTCCGTTTATGTTAAACGGAACTCGGGTCTGATTCCCAGTTCCGTTTATGTTAAACGGAACTAGGGTCTGGTTCCCAGTTCCGTTTAAGATTAAACGGAAGTCGAGTCTAGTTCCCAGTTCCGTTTAAGGTTAAACGGAACTGGGGTCTGGTTCCTAGTTCCGTTTTTCTTAAACGGAACACGGAACTAGGAACTAGGAACCAACTTCATGCTTCCAACAACTTTTGGTGGGCAGCATTTGTCTGAAAGGGAAAAATCAATTACCCAGAAATTATACTAAGTATCCCACCTCATGTGATTTAAATATTCCAAAATCACATATTCCATATCTAAGTTACATGAACCTTTACCGACAATACTCAACACTTTCACATAGCTTATCTTATCCACATACCTTTACATACACAGGTAATACACACAAAGGTTTAACATGTCAAATAATGTCTCTTATGTATACAGTGTATGAGTCATAGCTTTAACCGTCTTACCTTCATTCGATTAGGTGACCTATTGATATTTTTGAACAATATAGGCAGATCGCGTTGACATGAAGCCCGCGTAGCTCAGTCGGTAGAGCATCAGACTTTTAATCTGAGGGTCTAGGGTTCGAGTCCCTACGTGGGCTAATAATATTTTTTTAGTTTTGAAAATATGTAAAATGTGGTAATATGGATAGCATAGGATTTGACAATGTCATTTTCATATTTTTTTTCATTGTTTCAAGAATGGATTTTTTTGAACTAAATGAAAATTACAACAAATCGAAATTTTTAATCAGGATAAAAAGTCAGAATACCTGGTATATTGGTTAGATATTAATACCGTTATTTCAGCGCTCGCCGCCAACCCATATAATTCATCTTTATAAATCTACATCAATAAAATACACTGGGTATCTCCTTGTATAAGAGTAATGCTGATTATACTTCACTGTTCCTTTTACTACTGAATAATAATGTGACATCTATTTATATGCGACATGTATGTCTTCTACAACGAAAGAAAATTAATCATACATATATATCGTTCAGTGTGTTCTATTGTAATAAGAGAACACTATATTCAACGAAACGAGATCATGAGTTACATTTAAATATTTTCATGACTCGCATGTCTTAGCGGTCACTCCTACTTACTAACCCCAAACATTCACCTGGTAAGCTAGCAATATGACAATGACTGAGATTCACGAACACATCATGCTGTCGATCATGAGTGAAAATTACAGCGGTTAATCATCCAACCAAGCCTTGCTTTGTACCATACTAGATATAAATGTTACGCTGTGTTATATTAAAGGCCCAATGTAAGTAACTTTCGGCAAAGCTTGAAGCAAAAAACAAGCCTAATAACTTGCTATATATATAGATTTAGTTAAGATTAACTGATATCAGCAATGTTCAAGATGAATTCTTAGGCGGTTACCGGTACAGCAGCAGTTGAAACTCGGTATTTGTAAACACGCGTCTATTTTGAACAAGCACTGTCTGTACAAGCGATATAAGCGAATATCTCACTCGTGATACACGATACATGGATGTTAGTTGGGTAACCAAGTAAACTATCACATCTTTTTTGTTGTATGCACTTTATTCTGGTTAAAATATGATTTATGAATGAAAGCATGACAGCGGAAGCCATAATATTATAACGAAAACAAAAAAGTACGATTTGAACAGGTTTTCGTGAAATGCAAGAGGAGGCTAAGAATATGTGTATACATTGAACCTACATTAAAATCAAGTTCGTTGACTTTCCAACAAGTAGCAATGGATATCAAAGTTTATATTTGCTTAAGCTATCAAGGATTTTATTAAAATTGCTCTCCGATAATTTGAGTTACAGATCGTGAAACTTGTGTTTGTATATTTAGAACAATTGCAATTATGTTATACCACATTAACAGATAAAAGACATACTACGTAACACCCTTTAATTATGAAAAAACCCTGTTCTATAAATAATTTGCAATTAAGTAGTAACTCTCTCTCCCTAGTTGGTAAGACACTGCACGCCCCGTATTTAAGCGGTTACGTGACCATTTTGCGTAATTATGTTGAAATCGTAATGACGAGAAATACACGTGGAATTTTATCAAATACCTCCAAGAGATTAAATACATGATATGTTATTTACTTCTACTGTGTTTCAAGAAAATTACTTACGTCACAAGATTTAAGTGGAATTAACTTTGCTGTAGTTTATTAAATTACTAGTTACAACGTAACTGCTCTATTTAAGCCAAACGTTGCAAACATGTAAAGTTATACATGGTTTTATTACAGCTTACCCCTTCTGTCCCATTTCGCTATATGTAACTGGCGAACAATATAAATGTTTTGTTTTTCTTTAACGTCACTCTCCATAGTCGGCGTTTTGCTTTATATCTGTAAGTTGCCCGATTTTCTGTTTTATTTTAAGTGTTCCTTATACTTCGTCCATATACATGTACAGCTGTATTACATGCATCCGGACATCGACCGTCAACAGGGGAAACTATTTACAAATCGTTCTTCACATTAACTTACATATACACAATTTAACATATGTCAATGCTGACGACTGTGTAGACAGGTACGTAACCAATAACCAATCACAAGTTTATCTGTTACAGCCAGACGCAAATGGGCGACATTTAAATACATTTCAATACATGAGCGTCACATACATTTACACAGGGTTTTCGCCAGATAAACAGTTTTCCTCAGTGTGCACGCGATATTATTAATCGTATCCAAGTGTGACAAGATACATGTAAGCGGATTATAGATGTGTATGTATTGTGTATGTATACCATAAGACTAACTGTTATTTTATGCTACATGGTGATTTTAATGTTTATGTAGATTAGTTCCAGCTCAGATCTCAGCTTGAGATTGCATCATGTAACATAGTATCACACAGGGTCACCTCGTGACGGGGCTCCACCAACAAATCAACATGTTTAATCCAAGGTACACTATTACTGTATAACTGTAACGGTATCATATGCCCATGTATTATCACGAAATGCAAAACACATCAAACTTTCGAACATTATAAATAACATAAAATAGATTGAGATCATTTTCTGAATATATTACATACGGTATTTCAGAGAGAGAGACACTAGCTCTATGAATTCATAATTCTAATGACATTATGTCCCATCATGTATAACTGTTATCCATTTATAAACAGTGTATTGCTTATGAAAATAAATCATTTGTCGTTGTCGCACGATGATCTAGCGGTAAGACGCCGTGCCCGTGATCGAAGGGTTGCGAGTTCGAGCCCCGGCCGGGACACTTGTGTTGTATCAATGAGCAAGATACTTTACTCGGCTTGTTCCAGTCTAATCAGCTGTAAATGAGTACATGGTTGGGTAGTGCTAGACTTGTAGAATGCTAGCTTTGAGCGTCGAAATGGCAGCACCGGCTGTTTGCTCTCCAGGGAGTTGAGAACGATAATGGCTCGTTGCTAAGGCCGTATAACCACGGATAATAAGTTGTCAACCGCTTTGAGGCGGCCTTTAATGTCGTGATAAAGCGGTATATAAGAACCTCGACTTATTATTATTAATATTGCATGCAAAGGTCAAGGCAACGTGACGGACTACTCGATCCCAATGGATCTTATATCTAATTGTTTTTTAACAACTTATTGTATAGTATAAACCTATCCAGAGTGTTAACTATGAAATAAGTCCACAGAAAGATTAAATCTCTCACAGTACTCTTGATCTTGATCAAATACTTTATTTAATGTGTTGGATACTTGCCTTGAATTACTAAAAGTTAAAGAAGGTGTATTTTTTCACATAGAAAAACTAAGATAGTGTAGTATTATGGTATTTATTAATAGCAAAGAAGTATTGCATGATACTAACATAAACCTATCATCTGTACAGTTGTCTATCAATTTTAGTAATTACAAACAAAAAATATTTTCCTGATCCAGTGTCCATATTTCATCTCCCGAACACAGCATTTGCACCATTTATGAGGTCAACTAAATGATACCAATTCAACTTTTGTTATGAATATGGTCATCTCAAAAAACTACGTAGCTAAAAGTCAACACATGTTCAGATAGATTTAACTCGCTGGGGAATACTTAAGGTTGTCTCGATTGGTCCATCTGGTGACAACAGACCGTGACGGTTAACAGGATGTACATTTCAAAAACAATATGGCGGTCTACGAGCAAGGAGAGAACACTTCGCCAGTTCATTTGTCTTTTGCACTCTCGAAATGGAAAGAACAATGGTTGAAGGTCGAGTTTGACAAGAATCCAGCCATATTCTGGAACGAAGAAGCTGACATTAAGTTCATAGGACAAGCAGGTATGTTGTTTCCGTTGCTAGAATTGTAGCGGTGTGCGGACTGTTGTTCACCACGAGGTTCAGCCAGCTGAGTCAGCTGATCCACAGACTCACCATGCGATGTCCTTACACGATTTTCTCCAGGTAAGTTGTTTGTGGCTCCAGTTAATGTTGACAGGGCTTTGCTTATTGATCTTTTCTGTGAACTTGTGCAGTTTCTGCTTTAGCTTCTTATGGAAGCTTCGTTGCGGTGACCTGACATCATCATTATTTGCCTCGACTGAAATCCCTCGTCGCTCATTTTCTGTATGGCGGTAGCACGGAGACAATGTGCAGTATAGCGTTTGCTACACTTCGATTATTTGGAAATGTCAGGCATGAAGCTGTTGAAACTTACTTTTCCAAGTGGTTTAGCATTGTACCAAAGGACATGTTGGTTTGGGTTTTTTATAGCCTCTTTAATGCAGCCATTAAATAGAGAAACTGCACTAGGGTCAGTTTTTTCCTGAAACAGCTTTAGCATTTTGACAGGACAATTTTTTTCACCTGTTGCGTACATCCTTTTGTCGCCGACAGCTTCGTTATTAGAAAGCCCTCCCTGAAAGTTTTTTTGTTTACATTCATGACTTAATGTGGCGTATTCAATTCCATTCTCATCTGTTTTGTATTCAAATGAGTTACGATTGAGTTGGTGATGGAATTCAAGTCCCCGTGTTACAAAATGCACGGAAATGTTATACCAAACACACTGTCTCAAAATAAATAATGATGTTTCTGCCCCATTGAAATATTCAGATATTTATCAAGATCTCCTTCCTCTACAATTTCTTTATGTTGAGTTGGGCGCGACAATCCAGTTGACAACCTTTCCTTGAGAAGACCGTCCAGGAGTTTGTTTGACTTTTTGAATTCAGCTCCATTTACAATGTCAACATCAACTCTATTTATGTCCTGAAAATGCCGATTGACTGCTGCCCTAATGTTTTTTAGTGTATTCTTGTGATATTCACTTGGTGTGGACTCTCCTGGTTTTGGCTTGGCCTCGCAGTAAAATTTACCCATTTTTTCAGCCAATATTTCTTTGGACACTGCTTCTGTATCTAGCTCTGTACCGTAACATTCTTTGTGCCAATCTGCAATTATATTGAATTTATTTGTTGTATTTCAAGTATCATGAGTGACACTTTATATTATTGCAAACAACAGGTTCGAATTCACTATATAGAATAAACAAAATCAAACTCTTTCATAATTCAAATTTTGTGCACTTTTTTATTTAAAAAAAAAGAGTTTGATTTAAATCCTGTTAAGTGGTGACTTAAAGGATTTAATTCCATTGCTTTGTACAACTTTCTAGCAAAAAAAAAGATGTGAACTGGATGGAGCAAAAACCTTGCGAATGGATTTAATGGAATCATATGTTTAAGTACAATGTGAAATGTCGATACGATTGCAGGTATGAAATTAAAATATTGCCTGCATTGTATTTGTATTTTTCATTGTGCAACATTCAACAATCAATCAAGTTATCATCACAAGATGTTTTACCTTAAAATAGTTTGAGACCCCATTTGGTGTTCTTTTTAGTTGATTTGGATTGAGTCATGGCTTCATATTTTTTCAAGTCAGCCTCTGTTACTTTCTTAAACCTGCTCTCTGTTTTAGGACTAGTGGCCATGGGTGTTTCAGGTACTCCAAGATCCTGCTTGTTTTCTTGTTCAATTGCAGATTCCATTTCGACCATTGACACTAAATCCCCAGCAACTTCACCTTGTGCCAGATATTGTTTCTTCAATAATAGGCATTAGGCATTAGAAGGCTCATCAGAATTTCATTGTCCGAATCTGACAAGTTCATATTTGGTGAAGAATGTGGTAATCCTGTGAAATCTTGCATGTCGCTGAGAAGCTCAAAATTACCAATGCTTGACATTTTTAGCAGAAGACACAGGATACAAATAACACCAAAACGTGAATTGTTTTTCGTGCATTTATTTTTATTATAATTATGATAGATTTTGTTTTCTTTTTAAACATTGTATATAATTTCCTTTTTAAAGGATTTTTAATCATTATATAATTTTTTAACAAAAATCACACATCAATGAGATTGTGCAAATAGTACTTGGTACAAGGGGAGGTAACCCCTACTTTAAGAATGACAATTTATGTATTCCTACGCCGAACATGATATAGTTCATTGAAAAATGACTTGAGTTGACTGTGGTAGGTTCATTGAGTCTAAATTGAGTGGAAATATAAATATTATAAATTGTATTTATTTTACAACAATCATGAAACAAGTTTTCCAACTTATATCAATCACTCTTGTTGGCCCGAATGCTACCGCGCGATGGGTTTTATTGTGGGAGGAAACCGGAGTACCTGGATAAATTCGACGCGGTTGGGCAGGTGACCCCATACTTTTTCACGTCCGGTCAGGGTATCGAACCCTGGCCGCCTTGGTGAAAGGCAAGTGCACTATCCACTGCACTACCCGACCACCGTTTTACATTGAAGAGTAGACGAAATAATGTTATGAGATCATAACTCAGTAATTCAAGGAATGCATACATGTACCACTGCCCAGTACTCACAGTAAGAAGTTTGCCACCCACCTCTGGGTCTCAAGTTCAAGACGTAGGCGGAAATCGGTGTTTTTTGTTCTACAGGAAACTAAACTAAACCCTGACAACCCTTTTTATGATCATTGCTGTCATTCATACGTAAAACGGCAACAAACTAGACAAATTGATATTCAAACAGTGGGCAGTGTGACAAGGGACCTTAAACCGGGGTTATTGTTGTTTTAAATATTTTGATATTATGACATACATGACTGAATGGACTTAATTCGTGTTAATAAACACAGTATATAGGGACTATATAATACCTATGCCATGAATTATCGTCAGCCGTTGGTTAGATACTTCAAACATATCGTCATAAAAATAACCCAGAGGCTTGGCATGAGTTGTTGCCCGTCGTTAACGTCTTCACGAACACAGTCTTTGAAGTCGCCAACGCATGCGGCATACTGCATCATGTGCGCCACATAGTGCTGCTCCTGAACGCCGTGCAAAAGGTGTGCCATAGGACCACGGGCATATATCCCAACATCCTCAGCAGAGTGGGTCTCGTAGGCCAGGGGGACAGCACTCTCTGGAAGGTAGTCTTTGGCGCCTGTGTGACAACCATGTGTAAACTTTTAACATAAAAGAACTATAAATAAATCAATAATTAACGACTAGCTAAGAGAGATATTAGGTACACGTGATTGATTGGTGCAAATAACGATTATACAATACAGTAAAGATAAGGATCATCTCTCTTTATCCATCTGGTAAAATTATATGTAAGAGTTGTGCAGTGGTTTTAGGGAGCAGGTTATTTACTTTTGATAAATATAATTATGTTGACTCTTGATGTAATGGAAGATTATATGAATACCATTTTAACAAAACAAGACGTGCAAAACACAACATGGCGTGCAAAACAAAATGGTATGGGTATGACATAATAGCAAAAAGGAGAAAAACAAGACGTGCAAGACAAAACGGTATAGGTATCAAATTAATAGAAAAAAGGAGCAAAACAAGACGTGCAAAACAAAACGGTATAGGTATTAAAATAACTGAAAAAAAAGAAGCAAAACAAAAAAAAACAAATGCATGATTCGAGTATTGCTGTACTATTTGTTTCCTTATGTATCTTTTGTACAACCCTGATATATCACCTGTATCCACGCCGGTGAGATTGGCCCTGGCTCCGTTGAGGACTCTATTAGGACCGTTTCCATAGTTCAGGATAGTGTATGGGAGACCATCCAGAGGTGGTTCATCGGACTGCGGGTGAGCTATACCTATAATCAAGGAATTGTCCAACCGAGTGATTAAAACCATAACCTTCGCTCTTCACAAGAAGTAAAAATCAAATAGCAAATAAATCATTAATATTGGGTTGTATACACATCCTCTACTATTTCGACAGTGGTAAAGAGTATTAGCTCATGTCTTTATGTAAGTACTACAAGGTGACTCACCGAATATGGGATCTCCTCTCTGTGTGTAGCCCCCAATGTTAAACACATGGGAGTGGTCAGCTGTGAAGATAATGAGTGTGTCCTCCTCTGACGTCATATCCGCAGCCTGTTTAAGCGCCGCTTCAAGAGCAAGCGTTTCCTCTAAAGCGTATCTCGCCAAGGTGTCGTGGTGGGCGTGGTCTATACGTGCGCCTGTTGACAACGTTTCATGAAAATCAATATATTTTTTTAAGTATGGTAGATTTATAATGTTATGTATTATCCTTTTACTGAACTTATAACATGACAGTTGCATCTTTCTCAGTATTACGTCATAAAGTTGAAATCCTAACCAATAATGACAGCAAGCCTCCAACTAGATGTATCAAGAATCATAACCTTACATGTACAACAACGACACTGTCCTTACCTTCCACCATCAGGAAGTACCCTTTACTGTTTTTCTTCAGTATGTTTATGGCCTTTTCTGTAAGTTCAGCTAGGGTTGGTTCTCCAGCTGCCGTGGAATCGCGATCTAGTACGTACTGCATATGGCTAGACCCGAATAACCCTGAAACAAGCAGGTATGATTTATAGAATGTACCTATACTTACATAATGATATTATGCCCAATATTAATAAACTGATTGATAGCAATGTCGGTTGTGTCAAAGACAAATTTTATATTGAACAAATGTGCTATTTTTTAATGAAAACTTATTTGCAGTAATTAGAATTGACTGAATGTCAGCTGATATTCTGTCAGATTTCCATTTGAAAAGTGCAGTTCCATTTGAACCGTTAAAACGTTTGGATAATGCTAATTTCTTGTTTGTGGTCAGAGGCCAAATGAGGCCAAAATGGCGGCCATTTAGCTTAGTAGCAAGTTTGTTTGTCAGCAGTCAACATTGATCACCAAAATCTTAATATCGATATTTAGAGCAGACTAAAATATAATATTATGGTATATGTGCTGTATAATGTTAAGCAGCCAAGCATAAACTGCGTATGCATTACCAAGTAAGTAGTCGATGTCTGCGGGATTGATGTTATCAAAGTCACCCTTGTTCCATACGTAGTCATGGTTACGACCCTTGGACCGCTGTATGTCTTTCCATATCTGATAACACAAAGTTCATAGTTCCTATGCTATAGATAAAATCTTAAAACGTGCCATCTCTGACGTTTATTAAATACGAGTATGGCTTTGCTTTTGATTCACACACATATATATTGTGTAGCCTATACTCAAATGTAAGTATTATATTCAATAATTATTTGTATCTACCATTAATTAAATGGCTTCACTACAAAAGAAAGGAAATGGTGTCAAAGACAGATTAAAAACAATTAATAAAAAATCAAGAAGTCTGCTTAAACACGCTCAACGTAACGCATTTTGATATTAAATCCCTGATCCTTGTTATGTATTACTGAATGGTTTAGATATTTACGTTTACCTTTTGTTCCTTTGTATTCTATATACTCTCACCTGTATCAGATCGTGCCCATCCTGACGCTGTCGCTTATCGACTGTGCCGGTTTCTGGGTCCACAGTTGTATTTGGTAAGAATGACCGCCGTCCTCCACCAAGTACAACCTTCATTAAAAAATATAGATAAAAACGTCAAGTTTGCTTAAAGAAAAAGGTGTTTAAACATAAATATATAATATATACCAAAAAGTTGTGAGCAGAATATTTGACATCCAAACTTCCTATAGATGACTGTGTAAGACAATGATATATGTTTTATATTCTCAAAAAATTACATACATGTAGCTAAGCATTTCTTAATTAAACTGAGGGAGCTAAGCTGGTGTGGAATTTTCATTTTCGAGCAACGTTACATCAGCACTTGAACCTTATGTTAAAAAAATATGGCGCAAGAAAACAATTCCAGAAAAAAAACTTCTTGATTAAAGTATTTAGACAAAAACAAAGAAGCCAAACATATACTTAGAACTGTGGTTAACAGGAGGCGTTGCAGGGGTTGACGCAATACGACAATTCCGGGATGCAACTTTCAGTCGGTTTAGTCATGTGACTTTCATCCCACCGTGACATTATTTAGGAACAAAATGGCGGCTAAATAGAAGTTTTCAATGCCGGAAACCGCGGAAAAGTTTTTTGGTCGAAAGAGGGAGCATAACTTCGAAAAAATAAAAAAAGAGGGGGGGGGGGGGGGGGGGGCTTCGTAAAATTAGATGAGGTCACTGAAGAACTGAATTTGTCTTGTATTGAGCAATATGATCGCACTCCACAGTGCTCGTTACATTTTGCCAGGTTGTTGCTTTTACGACTGACATTTACACATTTAGGTACAACACACCATGACTTAGTTGTAGATTATGTACCTTTGTTTCGTCCCTTTTTAACCTTAAGCGATTAAAAAATCGAATCGAATCTAGCTGTCATTCGGTTGTCAATATGCCGACAGCCATCGTGAAGTGCCCTAAATATTCCGCGGTCATATGATCAAACCACCGTTTCAAAAGAGTTCTTGTATGTCGGAAACGGCGTATTGTCTTATATCGAAAATATAGAGACTTTTTTATGATAGCTCGATATGACGTAACATATGTACAATATTTAGAATCATCTGCTGACCACATCAGTTAACACGGCATCATGGTTTTACTCCCACAAACGAAACATTCTAGCTTCTTTCATAAAATAGATTATGAACTAAAAGCAATGTATGCTCTTGTGAGAAATTCGATGTCCGGATATAGCATATATTCTATTTAATGTGCACGATTTTCTTTAGTAATAAACCATATGATATCATCTATAAAAATCAAAATGGTTTATAAAAAGAAACAAATCTGCATAGTATAAAATCAGTCTAAAATGTTTGGAATTGATTAATACAAAATACTATGTTGTACGAAAAATTGAATAAAGTTTATTTCAAAATTTGTATGTAAAAATAAAATGAGAATAAAAAACCCCTTTAATTCTATGTAAACTATACAAGTCTTATTTAAACTGACGCTTTGTATTAATCTCGACAGTAGATGAAAGTTTTTTTATCAAACTACTTACAGAACAATAATTGCATTTAAAAGCATCTTAAACACCGCGTTGCGCAGTCTTTCATTATTCATTAACCACTCATAATAACTAAAGAAAGGAAGAATGAACGGACTCGGAAGCTTAAAGTTATCATACTAATAAGTAGAATACTTGTACAATTATGTTGTTGACACTTTAACAATTGTATGAAACAAATAATTTTATAAGTGGGACACACTTTAAACAAATCCTAAAGAAATATTATTGTGCAAAAGTTAAAAATAAAGAAAACCCAGTCTACTAATAGAACGATAGATACAAATGACATCTTACAGGGTCAATTTATTCTTTTGTTCTGTTATGTGTCAAGGCAACTCTGTCTGGGGAACCAGGCGTAAAGGCAAGCTAGATGTCTCTTTTCGTGATATAACTCCATACAATACAATGCGTGCATGTTTTGCAATGCTTTTGTCCGTTTAATTACATTCGTCGTAAATGTTTTAAATTGCTGTACACCCATCATACACGTGATGGTGTCTGTTGCCCTGATTGTTCTGCTGCCCACGCGGTATGTTTTAGCTAAATATGATATAGACGGTCGGTCTTCTTACACAAGATCAGTTGCATTAAAAAGTCAATGGTTCAGGGTGCATTTAATAGAACACTTCTAGCTATGCTTGACCCTGTTACATTTAGACCTGAGTAAGATATGCTCGGTACAAACGTTGAAAGAAATTAGGTTTTCTTTAATGAGATTTATTTGTCGCAGGTGAGTTGATTCAGTAGTATAAGGCTTGCTCTAAATATCGTGATTTGCGTCATTGATGTCGACTTCTTACATACAAACTACATGTAACAACACGGGATCCGAGAGATATAGTTGATCAGAAAGAAGACGTAACACACACATGTGCTGCACCTTTTAAATATAGTAATAGATACAGTATGCCGAAGAAATTTATTAAACTGCACCATACAGCTGTTTCGTCCTCCTAGGACTCTTCAAAAATGATAGTTGCCTAGATGTGGGAATAAAAAAAAAACTCGAACTAATGTAAGAAACAAAAGGGTCAGGTGCGTTAATCCCTTTAATTTATGAATTTATAAGTAGTAAAATTAACCTAGTTCTGTATATATTCAAATCGTGTACAACGAAAATGTGTATATACTACAGTGTGCCGTGCCACTACTCAAATAAGCTAACTGGCAACTATGAACAAGTTTTATGGTCGCCATCTGTCTCATTAAGAAATATTCTGTATCTGTGTTCGGTTCTCAAATCGTGGACTTAATGTTTACTTGGATGTGATCAAGATTTACTTGGCGGGTGTTGTTAATGAAGCAGAAGACGATTTCTTTTCCGGAACACCTATTTTTATGGGGATCTTTCCTTTTTCCTATTTTGCCACTAGTTTAATTGATTTTAAATTCGGATTATGGTTTTGATGACGCTTCATAAGATATCACTGCGAAATATTTTTGACTTTTTTTTAAAAATTGAAATTGAATTTTTAAATGTTTCTGATAAAAACGTTAACTTGCTAACACCACGATGAGGAATGCATCTTTGTATCTGTCATACCTTACTTTAAGTGACAAAACGACCTTTTTATGATAACAAGCGGTGAATAATCATACTAGAAATTTTTTTTTGGTAAAATGAAAATATATTATACATTGAACACAATGCTCCAAAATAAACCACTACAAGTCAAAATAATCTAGAAAAGAAGCGCCATCCACTTCAAATAAAACAGTAAGGGTTTCCTCCTGTTTAGAATTACAGTATATTCGTTTAGGGCAATACTTAATCCCATTGTCCTGCATCCTATTGCCATCTCGACAAAAGTGCATCAGCTATTCCAATGTGTCGTGTATTAGGTACTTATACTACTTACATTGATGTCGTTATTGTCGTACACCAGCTGATAGGCAATGTCCTTACAGTCCCCGGGGATACCGGCGGTTTGGACATCTCCCTCCCAATCTCTATTGGGGGTATGTGCGTAGGCGGAGGCGGGCGTGGCATGAGTGACACGGGCAGATGTCACTACCCCTGTAGACCGACCTGCATGTGAAATTAATACCACACGTGGATACCACGATTCACACTTTTTGAATTTCAATTCATGAAATTTTCAGATTAGTTTTTCCCTCTTTAAATTAGTTGATACATATTTTAGTTTCATCACTAAAATTTCAAAATTTGCTGATGTTAGTCCAATAACTACTATTTAATTACCATCAGCTATAAACTGGTCGAGAATGCACGTCATTTTCATGTTCTCAGCTTTAGAGGCGACACAGTCGGAGATGGAGACCGGATCCCGCGTACCGACAAGATACCAGTTTGTTTTCTCTCCACACATCAGGGCGCTGGCTGTAGCTGCGGAGTCCGGCACCATCTTATCCGAGCCGTAAACCTGATAAACAATGACAAAGGGATTAACAGTACTCGGTTCTGTATATTTCAAATAAGACATTATTCTAAATAAAGCAAATAACTTATATATTGTTATGATTTAATATGTCCGATAATATTTCAGCAAAAAATGTCACACATGCACTTGATTTATGCTCCTTTTTACTTAAGTGACTAAGCCTGGTATATCTATAAAATCACGGACCATTTTAGAACTGTATGTTCTATATTAGTACACAGTTAAGACCCATACACAACACGTATTACCTTAGAGAGAGATACATAAGGAAATTTCTCGAACTCAAGGACAGTCTCCTCTCCAGGATTACCCATCTTTTGACCTTTAAGGATCCTAGCAGCTGTTACAGTTGAAAGGCCAAGTCCATCGCCGATAAAGAGTATTACATTTTTAGCGATTTTATTGATCTGTTTCAACTTCAGAGCTTCATCTAGTCTGTCTCTTGCCATTTTATTCCAGTCTGTGCTTCCTGTTGGAAAAAGTAAGTTCCAAATATAGGGACAAGGAAATAGAAATTTCACGACCTGAAAACAAAGACTAATAAGTCAATGGCTCCCGTATCGACTGTGACAAATCGTAACTTTGTAAGACTTTCAGTCTTGTATGGAACCCGTCATTATGTCATATAGTTAATTAGTACATTGATGATAACTGGCTGTGGTATTGTAATGTTACGCTCTGAAAAACTATTTGATTTATAACAGAAAAAAACAGCTCCCACTTTTGATCGCTTCATGAATAAAGACATGGATATGTTTAACATTATTTTGTGCTGTAGTTTTAACATATATGCACAGAGTTTGTTTATGTTGTTTAACGTTTGCAGGTTGTCAAGGGGGTTTCCATCTGCATTTTTCCTAACTTTCGGCATTAGCAGGAGCCACCTATTTCTATCCACCTTCATTGACCCCCTCCTCGCCCCCGTTTTATTGCTCGGATTTCGACTTAGGCATGATAAGTTAAAGTAATACTTGCAGGTTGATTACAGTTAAGTGTCACAATAATATCCATTGTGGCGGATTTCAGGTGCCAGCAAGGTTATTCTTTAGTGCGTTCTGTTCACGAATTCTTACGTTAGTGTTTTGTTTATTGTCCGTGACTCAGTGTAAAATTTAGCGTTGAGTAGATATTTCAAACGAAGTCTTTAGACAACAAAGTATGATATTTTAAAACAGATTGCTTTATAATTATGAATACCACACATTTGCGTTGGTGTGTACTGTAAAAGTTACATATTTGCCAATCCCTATAAGAACAAATGCGATTTTAATGGCTGTTTATGCAACTGTAAGGATCTTTTCTCCCTTTTATATATATTTTGTGGTAGTTCAGTCGCTAAATGAGGTGAAGTTGATATGTAGATATTATCTAAGGGTGCAATGACTGAGACCTGCTAATGTTCTGACCTACATATACTTTTATAATTTTGAATATATTTATACTGAACAAATAAACTACACCTTCATGGAAGGTGCATATGTACGTGTACTAGAATTTGTGGATTTTGAAAAAGATATTGGTGTCTTAATGGACAATCAATTATCATTCCATAGATAGAAATGTGAAAATGGAAATAAAGCGAACTCCAACAGTGGATGTTTAAATGAATGATTAAGTTAAGTGAAAAATATAATATATAAATTTTTAAGTAACCAAGGAACTTGAAGATAGCTCTTAATTTCTGTACATACATTTATCTTTAGTAAGTCTGGTAGCTACGTCTAAAGAAAAAGCTACATCGAAACGACAGAAAATGTTCCTCGTAGATCAACAAAGCAAGTTTCAATGCAAAAAGTTAATCCTATACCGCGATTTCGTGATATAATAATAATCGAATATATTCAAGACAGGAAAAGATAATCAATACCTTGGTATGCTTTCAAAATGTATAAGAAATTTACACAGAGGACTGTCGACATACATTATATAGAACAATCTTCTCCGTTCCATGTTTTAAAGTCAAGCACTGTTAGGCAAATTGAATACAGATTAGATGAACACTGGAAAACCAAACTGTGAATGTCTCAACTTTTAAATAATATTCTATTTCAGTGCTGACTGTCAAAGGATTGTTTTAATTCCACTTTGTCAGAATAAAAATATATGTATCTAATTTATGAATGTATCTATGAATACAGGTTTGTCAGAAAATGCCTATCTATGATATGATAGATATTTCACTGTTGTGTTTGTTTGCCATAAGGAAGACTTGCATTCATTACTTGATGACCGACATATCAACAAAAGGCAAGGATAAAACAACGAATTATTACGTTGTTAGAACTATATCACCACAAAACAACGATAAGCCTTAAAAGTATCACCAACCCAGCCTGTATGCTTTTCTGACGTCTAACCTAAGTTACACAGAAGACACAAGCACAATTCAAGAACAGAGAAAGTAAGAGAAAAGGGTGGCTTAAAAAAACAGCAAACTGACAAATGATCATCAACACGACAACATTTCATGTAAATATGGATCAGCTGTTCAAAATGTTTATGGGCGATATAGTCTATATTCATAAGATGGCATAGAGAAGATTAAGGTTAACGACCTATATTCCTGCCTCAGTGAACATCAGATGAAAAATATTTACTTGGAATACAAAGTGAAGAAGTTCCATAGGTCATAAGAAAGTATATATTCCGTTCATGGTGGTGAACGCAGCATAGGTCGGAAGAATAGAAAACAAAACATGTTCCAAAAGCCTCAAGTGTTCCGAAACCACGTGAATACGTTGAAAATGAAAACAAAGTTAATAACATTTGAATGTTATCGATTTTTACGTGTAAACAAGCCAAAATCTAGTTCATCTACAAAGTGACAACAACACACAGAAGACCACTAGCGGAGTCAATCAACTTAGTGACGTTAAAGATACCGAATGTCAAGCGTAAAATGTTATAACGATGTTTATAGGGTTGATACCAAGGAAGCAAGGAATCGCTCTTACACGTTAATATATAATGTCTTAAATACAACCTCGTTTGGAAGTACATGTTCTATCTATATATGTTAATAATATCACAACTCACCGCTCGGGAGGCCATGTAAACAGACGACAATTGTCAACAGCAGACACGTGGTCCTCATTAAAGTCATCTTCGTCAGTCTAATCGTTAGTAGACAATGCATCCAGAGGAGACGAGCCAGTGTAAAATATACCGTCGATGTTCGGCTTTAACCGATTAATTTAACGCCCGTGGGTGTAGTCTCAGGTAAAGGCATGCATGACCAAACACACTATCATCATTGTATTCCTAGGTATATCGGGGTTATAAGGTAGGTTACACACAGGGGTGACACAGTTACCAGTAATGGGTTCAAGTTTAGCATTTGCTTCATTTGCACTTCAGCTTGGATTGAGTTACTTGTTCGTGTTTTTCTAACAGCTGCACTAATGTTAATATTCGTTTATTCCAATACCAAGCTGACAATTGTATAGTCCATTTCATTTATGATCATTTCACTCGTGTATTGAAACTTCAAGTTTCGCTGATACGCTACTTGCATTTTCAGTTTCAATGTATGCACTGGATTTTATATACACATCTATAAACAAGAGACACATGGACCTTACCGGTCACCTGAGTTTTGATAAACTGGTTCCAATAAATTTTGTTGTTGCATCCTTACATTGAAGTTATCATTTACCTAAGCCAATTTTGAGCTATAACACTGACAGGTAAGCAAGATTACTGTTCGTTCCAGTTTAAAAGTCTATATATCTCCCAAAATCATTAATAATTGAGCTTTGGACCCATATTTACAAACCTCTTCTTTGACCTTTGAATCAGTGACTTTGATACCATGACTTTGACTTCTGGTCAGTTGACGACTTTTTAAAATTCGGATAAACTTTCTTCATAATGTCATAACAAACATTTTCATTTGTGAAAAGCTACAAAATTTCACCTTGACTTTTTACCCTGTGACATTGACTTTCAATCAGTCGACTCTTTCCTTAATTTTGACCAATTTTGCTTCACAATATCATAACAAAATGTATATCATTCAAAAGCTACAAAATTCTGCCTTGACGTTTGACACGGTGACCTTGACCTTTGACCTTCGTTTTTGACCTCAGTAGGTATTTCTATGAACTTGACCTCTTGACAAGTTTATGTTACTTTGATAAAGGTCCCTAATTTTACCCAAAAATTCCAATACAAACTATAGCTAAGGAGGAACCTGAAGTATCAGGGGTAAGAATAAAGCACCTTAAGACTGTTTTATTTCTGAATAGTATTTAATTATTTCTTTTTTAAGTCTTCTGCTACCGACGAGGAAAGGTTATGGTATGGCCAATTATTTCACGAGCATAAAACATCGAAGATGTTTCTCCGTACTAAGGACTAAGCTGAAAACGTAAAATTTCTTTTTTAAGTCTTCTGCTACCGACGAGGAAAGGTTATGGTATGGCCAATTATTTCACGAGCATAAAACATCGAAGATGTTTCTCCGTACTAAGGACTAAGCTGAAAACGTAAAATTTCTTTTTTAAGTCTTCTGCTACCGACGAGGAAAGGTTATGGTATGGCCAATTATTTCACGAGCATAAAACATCGAAGATGTTTCTCCGTAAATGGGAGGGGAGTGTCTAGATATGAAAGGAAGTAATAATAAATTAGAGAATACCTAAGCGTTAACAAAATCATCATCCGAACTCAAAATCGATTAAACCAGGGACAAAATATGAACAAAGGAAATATTTACATGGAGACTCTTGTAAAAGTACAAGAGAATAAGACCAGGTGTTCCGGAAGAGTAAGCGTCTTCTGCTTTATCGACGACACCCGCCATGTAAATCTTTGTCACATCCAAGTAAACATCAAGTTCTCAAAATGAGAACCGAGTATCATTGTCAATCACAACAAGTAAACACAATCATGAGCATACTCAAAACCGTCCATCTTCATATCACCTAAAGATACAGAATGTTTTTCAATGAGACAAAGGTGGCGACCATAAAACGTGCCGATAGATCACGATAATCACGATATTTAGAGCAAGTCCTATAATACCGATTCAACTGCAAGATGTAAACAGCATATGTTGGAGAAGCAGGAATGTTACTATAAAAAATCGTATAGTGTAGTTGTAAGCTGCCCATGTCCATGTTGGTCGTAGTTTAAGTAGTTTAAGGTATAGGGGGGAAAGATACATTTACATCGGGTTGCATACTGTAACAACTGCAAAAGTAAACCTTAAGCGAACACAAAGCACACGATTGAATTTCCCAAATACAAAGAGAAACAAATAACTACACATACGTTTTGATTATCAATTTATTTCAATTCTGTTATACAAAATGAACACTGGTAACAAGCGCATACCCTAAACATGTAAAGTTTATACATTATATCGAACATGTAATTGCATATAGTAATTGAGAGGTGTGCTAATGCATAAATATTAATTGCATGTATTATCTTATCAGCCGTTATTGTAATAGGACATCTTCGTCTTAGTGCTACTGTTTATGTTCAATGTGAAGACTTCCTCGTTGGTGATATTCCCTAGAGCCACCACTTTATCCATACTGACGATGTTTTGATAGAGGTTACACAAATGAATAAATATAAAACGTGATTACGCCAAGAAACTTGATCTAAGTGGGACCTGGGGTTTGACTTTCCACTATTTACATGAAAACCTCAGCATTCACTTGCGACAATATGCATTAGATTGAAGTGTAGTGATGCATAAATTGACTGTTACGACATAAAAGATGCTTTTTCAATGAAATATCAAAGCTTTATTCAATTTTTTTCTTAATGTGACGGCTGTACAGAAGGCTAAGTGACACTGATCTTATAACTAATTTAGACGTTTCAGGTCCATGTGGATCAGACACAGTTAACAGATAACAAGCCACATGTATTGTACCAAGTATTACCTCGATAGCATATTCTTTATCAGTGGGTAGAAAGTATGGGCTAATAAGTTTTAGAACTCTAATACAGTGCGAAATCAGATGGAACTGTTTTTATGAACATGGATATATCGTTCATTAAATGTCAAATTGAGGTCATTATTATCAAGATATGAAGGATAGCGACATAGAACGATTGGGTTTATGTTATGGAAAAGGATATCTTGGCGGAGTTTTAAAAAATAATGAAAAGTACAAGAGATTATTTTTGTACAGAGTTACAAGATAGCAAAATTTGCCTTAAAGTTAAAACAGCAATTTTAACTGAACAAGAACAACTATGATGTGACCCGGTATTTCTTATCATAGCCAGAAACACCAGGTTCAGTTTTAATAGTTTGTCGCTTTAGTAAGCACTTAATGCGAATGAGATCAACATTAGTTTAAATAAAATCTATACACATTCAACAAATATTTCATAATGTCATGAATATACAGTCACACGAAGAGATTTTTAATCAGAGAGAGCGTTATGAATAATATCAAATTGGCAGACAGTGCATGGCCTCCATTGGGATTTCCATTATCCGGGCGCTCACAGTCCTCTTTAAACTCCCCAACACACGCGGCATACTGCATCACGTGAGCTACGTAATGCTGCTCCTGGACGCCATGTAGCAAATGCGCCATAGGACCACGTGCATATATCCCTACATCTTCTGCAGAGTGGGTCTCGTACGTTGTAGGCACAGCAGCTTCTTGTTTAAAGTCATCAGCAGCTGAAAAAAGGAACAATGCAATCTAATTTCAAATCCGACTCCCATGCTAAACTTTTTTTTCCGAAACAGTAATACTTAGATTACTCTATGGAAACAACGGTTACATCTTCCGGTTGGAAGGTTCATACTGCTATCTGGATATCATAAAGTGACGGACCGAGTAGCCGCCCTGTAGCACCGTTCTCTAATCCACAGTCATCTTGTCAGTCACTGCACGTTGTTAATCTAATGTACTTCAGACCAACGTGCTGCTCCTTATTCTTACCCACTTACTTGCATATCATGACATTGTTCCATATTTTTTATAACAACTGCAGCTATAAAGTATCACGGCCACACGACAAATTACATTATTGCAAGAAAGATCCACTACATTACAAGTGATGTGAACAGACTGAAAGGGGTACAAATGATGTAGACTTCATTATTTAGTATGTAGTCACTACCGACAACTACTGCAATATATATATAACACAATTGAAATGTTCCATATATTTGCTTGTCTAGGTCTCTGTCTCCGCGATGCATCTAGGTCTGTCCCAAATTACATTATTGTAAGAAAGATCCACTACATTACAAGTGATGTGAACAGACTGAAAGGGGTACAAATAATGTAGACTTCATTATTTAGTATGTTGATGTTATAAGTCGTACTGGTGAAGGTAGTAATATAGACTTTATTACGAGTGATCACCTCACTACCGACGACTACTACTCATATAGACAGGTTAACCGGTACAGTTACGATTGTAGTACATAGATAACGAGAGGTGATATAGACAGACTTACTGATGTCGACCTCTGTATAGTTAGTCCTGTTATGGAACGGGCGCCGTCCTGGTCCGTTACCGTACACGAGTGTGGTGTAAGGGAGACCATCCAGAGGAGGTTCGTCCCAGTACGGAATCGTTATACCTGCAGAGCAATGTGTAGTATCGTATAACAAGTTATTCAATGGTGTTTTTTTAATGTTTAGAACAAAACTTAATATTCCATGTTAACCCGGAAACACAGCATGAATTAAGAATGGAATAGAATATAGTGTGTACAAACACTCAGATGAAATCAGCGGATTAACAAATTATTTGAATGACGAAGTAATGAGCATTGTTTTCTACTGTTAACGCTCTTAGATAAGGTAAATGATGCCTTTGCCTCACGTGTATTATTATAAGACTCTTTCATAACTAGGGTGTAAGGGAAATTCCACCCGAGGGGTTTCTAAATTTGGTAAAACCCTCGGCAAAGCCTCCGGTTTTGCCAAATGTGACAATCCCGAGGCTGGAATTTCCCTATCTTACACATTTGGTCATGAACGAGCATTAGTCTCTCATATCAACTGCCTGAATAATCTCAAAAATCATGAAAATACTGGCCACCATTTTTTAAAATATCAACTTTTCCCTTGAGCCTTTTTGAAAACAAATGATCATAGGTAATTGCCCTATACAGGCCAGTATTACATGCCTAGAAATGAGAGAACATACTGTATTGCCCAATTTGGTTCATGTATGAGGGGAAATGCTGCCTCTGCAGTACATTGACCTATTTTGTTTTATATACCTAGAATATCATTGCCCCTGTATGAGTATCCGGCGATGTTAAATGGATGAGAGTGGTCTGCCGTAACGATGATCAGTGTATCTTCCTCAGAGGTCAGTCGTACAGCCTCGCTTACAGCCTCATCAAACATCAAAGTCTCGGTCAGAGAACGCTTAGCCTCGTTGTCGTGATGGGCGTGATCTATACGAGCGCCTAGTAACAGTTAAAAGACAATAGTTAGCTGTTTTAAAATTGAAAGAAAAACAAAAATCACTGACAGGTCTTTCAACAAATTTCACATATAGGAATAAAACATGTTTTATTTATGCAAATAAAAAGTTGAATGTGTGTACAAGATGACAGTTAATAATACATGTGTTTACCTTCAATCAATAAGAGTTCAAACACAATCTCACCTTCTACCATTAGAAAATAACCCTTCTTGTTTTTCTTTAGTATGTTGATGGCTTTGCTTGTCATTTCCGCCAGGGATGGATCGCCTTCTCCAGATTTATCTCGGTCGTTTTCGTAAGGAATGTGACTGGAGTCGAATAGACCTGAATGAAAACCATATATAACAACGAGCAAATAACTTGCTTTTTTAATGATTTGACAGTAAATGAAAATCCATGTGTTGAAATCAAGAAGTACGATATGAAATACACACAAAAACAACCTCTTGTCTACCACAATGAATTATTTTTGAATAATAGAGCGTCGCCGAAATAAATCAATGAAGCAGATACATGTAAGTAGCTTAAATGAGAAGACAATAACAATATGATATACATGGGGGTTGATCTCAGAGTTATTCAACTGTTTTTCTTCTGCGTAGTCACAATAATTACGAATGTGTTTTTCTTTATTTGAATAAAAAAAATAACAATGCAAATAATAAGGAAATACAAATCTTTCTGATCACTAATATCCTAAAAGCCTGTCTTTTTATTGCTTTTACGAATATTGATACAAAGTGTATAACTACAATGAAGTTATCTATAATTATATACCAGGATTACCTCTAATTGAGAACTTCATGTACTATCTATAACTGTATACCTAAGAGATAATCTGTGTTCGCGGGATCTACGACGTCAAATTGGTCTTTCTTCCATACATAGCTGTGACGTCGGTCTTTAGAGCTCTGAATCTGCTTCCAGATCTGAAATCAAACGCTTACAAAGTCAACTGTTGCCATTGGATAAGAATGCATTGCAAGAAATTGGTACCAAGCAAGATAAACCACCTGCATATTTAAATGAAGACGGGAATAATGATTAAATATAAATATAAAAGAAATAATACTGTGAAAACGTAAAATGGAATATATCAGAATATCGCAGTACAATGTACTTCTTATGCCAAAGCAAAACACGTATAACCAAATGCTTTTGACCGGAAACGTTAATTTGGACGTGTAAACGCTTTGATTCTATCGCATTCAAATTTTAACGCATAATCGATTTTAAAAAGAAGTGCACTGATGAATTTGTGCATTCACAAACTTACTGTAGGAAGCAATAATGTGAACGATAACGAGCGCATTATTCATAATTTAGGGATTGCAGTCAGCGCCATAATCGCCAAAATCTATTCTAAAAAAAAAGAAATAAAAAAATACCAAATCGTCACCAAAATCATAATCCAAAGTCCATATCGATTAAACTAGAGGCAATATAGGAACAAAGGAAATATTTACATGGAGACCTGCGTAAAAGTACAAGAAAATAAGACCAGGTGTTCCGGAAAAATAAGCGTCTTTTGCTTCATCGACGACACCTGCCATGTAAATGTAAATCTTGGTCAAATCCAAGTAAGCATCAATCCTAAAACTGAGAATCGAGTCACCATTGTCAATAACAACATGTAAGCACACTAATACGCAAGTTCAAAACGTCCATCTTCATATCACACAAAGATACAGAATATTTCTCGATCGGATCAAGATGGCGACCATAAAACCTTCCCATACTTCTGATCAACCTGCATCTCTCAAAATTCCTGTGCCGTTCGTTTGTTCATCAGAAGTTGACATCTATCACGAAAATCGATATTCAGGGCAAGCCCTAGAATAACGAATCAACTCAATTCAAAAGGTGCAGCATGTGTGTGTGTTACATCATGTTTCTTGTTGTTTATAGACAGCACATCGTCGATATACCCGAAAGTGAAAATGAAAGATAAGATGAAGGAAAAGCTATCAAGGAAAGGAAATAAATCGGAAAATCACATTTATCATACAGCTTAGTAGTAAGTTGCCCGTGCTGGTAACTTGCTCCTGGAAGTTAGTTGCCCATGTTGTAACATTACCTCTAAATTGTGTACTTTAACACTATTACATTGATAATACAAGGTAACGTCGCATCTCTCGCTACAAATGAACATGTTTTTCGACTCGGTGACGGTTTTCCTTGAAATGAATTGAACATATAATAAGCACCTCTTTAATCCCTGATGTATTCTAACAGAAACTATTTACGTTATATGAAAAGGCTTTCTAGCCCATTGATGTCTCCTAGTTAATTTACAATTACGACAGGCAGAATATCTTTGATAATGGAAACTGATATGTCTTGAAAGCTAATTGGTAAGTAGTCTTACTGCATCAAGCCCATAGGTAAATCCCATTAAATAATTTTGTACGTCAGTGTTGAATATAATGATCCACGTTGGTTTTTATCTGTTGGCTATGTAACAGGAAGCTGGTGCGGACAAACCATCTGTAAATATACCAGATTCATTAAAAATCGATTTAGCATGCCTCAATCCAGTTATCGGAACACGGCAAATATGAAGAGTCCAAATACTGTATTGTGTATTGTCAAATTTTGTTTTAGTCAGAACGTTTTAAAAATCCTTTTTGAGTTTCATCGATTTTTGTTTAGTGGAATTTAGAGACACATAATTACCACAAAAGAAAGCATGTATTCATACTTCTTCTTAGCCAATGACACGCCTTATTCTGCAAGTAAAGCTGAATTGATTCGGATATGATATTCATATTGCTTTGCAGATTGAATAACTGTTCAAATTTGATATTTCCATACTAGAAATGATTGTTTTGTCTGATATTCACGTACAATACTCATGTAAGATACAAAGTTGTTACATTTAACGCCCTTCAATTGAAAATAAATAAGAGAATACCGAAGCGTTAACAAAATCATAATCCAAACTCAAAATCGATAAAACCAGGGGCAAAATATGAACAAAGGAAAGATTTACATAGAGACTCTTGTAAAAGTAAAAGAAAATAAGACCAGGTGTTCCAGAAGAGTAAGCCTCTTCGGCTTCACAGGACAATAAAAGGGCAGGGCACGTAAAACTGTACAAACCTCTGTCAGATCGTGTCCGTCCTTCCTATGTGTCCAGTCAGCCGTCTGGGTCTCTGGGTCTACTTTTGTTTCCGGCAAGAATGGACCCCTTCCGCCGCCCAACACAACCTACCAACACAGGAAACATGGAGAAACTGAACGACATTAAAGAAGAAATAAATATTTTTGTTTGTGATTCAGACGATGCATTTAACACATGCTTGGAATGGTTCAAGGAATTTAGTTCAAATGAAGGTGGTTAAAGTTGGTATAAACGTTCGCATTTTCATACGGTGTAAACAAGAAACTGTAGGTCACTGTTGATGTTGGGATGTATTCTAACTTTTCAAGTCATATCCTTGGCGATGTTAGCTGAATCGGTATCATTTTATCATTTTGTAGACGTTAACAATGACCAAGATTAGTGTAAACCGGAAACTGTAGACGTGTTGGAATATACTCTGTTGAGGTATGCCTTTAATATCATGAATCTATTGCAAGGTTTCTTAGCTTTTTATTCCACTTTTTATGGTGTATTTCTCAAGGTATCTCTGTATGAAATGTAATCATATGAGTATAGTGTTTTGGGGACTTCTCACCATAAACATTCATTAGCACTTTGTTGGCAGGTCTACAACTAGACATCCCTGTCTCTGGAGACTAATATCGTACCTGAATGTCGTTGTTGTCATACACCAGCTGGTAGGCTATATCCTTACATCCTCCTGTGACTGACGTCATTTGGGAGTCACTCTCCCAGTCCCGGGAAGCACTGTGGGCGTACGCGGCGGCGGGCGTGGCGTGGGTCACACGGGAGGTAGTGACGAGTCCAGTGCTTCTTCCTGCCATCACGAAACAAAATTATTATGTAACACATTGACGTTTTTTTCTGGTAAAACCTCTTGCAAAGTTATTGCTTATGAAGTAAGTTCAAAATAAGTTTACTTAAAGATAAATACTTGGCATCATTGCAGATACTACATGTTGCAGTCGGTCGGTCTGTTTTAGTATTATACTCCATTCGAGTTATTGATACTCTTGTAGTCTACACATGTTTTCGAAGCAGCATATGTATATATTTCAAGTACATGTAGACGTGGAAAATATAATAAAGTCAGTCTAGATTACCGGAGATACAAAAAAGAAAGTAAATTTGTTGCATTTTTGACAAAAAATGTGTTTGTTCGATTCTGCTCAGCTGTGATTGAGTACGTGATTGGGCAGTGCTAGAAATTGTCTGATGCTAGCTGTGAGCGACGATATAATAGCACCGGGATAGTTGAGAATTATTTCGGATGGCTGCGAATGCCCTATAACAACATTCCTTGGGTACACTCCTTACCGGCCGCTATAAAATGTTTCAATATTGACGTCACTTCCTGTCCGGCGGCTGCACCGCAGTTTTCCTTGGGTACTGTTTCCTTGACACCCAGCACTCCGGTGTTTGTCTTCACACCACACATCAGTGCGGTGGCCGTGGCCGCCGAGTCAGGTGTCTGTCGGTCAACAGAGTACACCTGGAACAGATTCGGCCATACCGGTTAGTAAACTGAAAACGGTATTATTTTATTCAGAAACGAATGTTTTAGAATATTTTGAATAATCACCACGTATTCACGAGATAACTAACGTTAAAACAAGATAAAATGATACTCATTCTTCTTAACGGAATGATTTTTTAATGAAATAATGTAATGTAATATTTGCATTTCAAATAGGCTTTCGTATCAGCATGACACAAGCTGTATTCATCTTATCAATAACTTATTAAAATCTCTATACAATAATAAAATGTGGCGCAGCTCTAAACCCTTTGAAGTGATGAACACTTTTGTCCAGGTGATATCATAGTGACACCAACCATTCTTATCCAGATAAAATGTGCCTCACTCTTGGCCGATTTGTTTATGTTTTCATATGAGGCTGAATCGTCTAGCATATACACAAATTATTTGTAATATATCGACGATGTGCTGTCTATTTATATAACAAAGTTTATTCACCACAACAGTCGTATATTATTCCGCAAACAAGGACACAACATACTTTTCTACATCAACCTCCATCTTGATTTACAATTATTTAATATGACCAAAGTGCACAACTGATTACTAAATTATATGATACAAATAATTGACGATTGTCTGATAACAACATCCTTGCTTTTCCCATCTATGGCATTTACATGTCGCAATTTATTCGTAATTACAGGTTTGCTGAAAATATCGCGATTTTGTGAAAAAGGTCGGCTGCTGCGTAGAACAAACATAAAATGCAGGAATTCGGGAAGCGCGGCTAGAAAAAATATGGGCAAGTTTTACGATTATGATCACGATCCTAATGGGTTAAAAATATGTATACTTGTGTGATATTAAGTGGACATTTGCTCATTAGCACATTTTGTTATGTTGGAAAACTATGTCAGTTCTCACTTTGAGGACGTGACATTTACTTGGATGATACCCAAATTTACACGGTTTTTGTCGTCGAGGAAGCAGAAGACACTTACCCTACTGGGTTTTGTTTAAACTCTCATGTACAGTTTCAAGGGTTACATTTTTCATATTGTATCCTTAGTTAGAAACATTTTAGTATGGATTCGAGTTTGGTTGATGTGTCGGTATTACTTGGTTTCCAATAAATCGAGAGATACTTAAACATTTGGTTTCGCATTTTTGTTCATGCCACTTTACTTTTAGAGAAACGGTACGAACGAAATCCATGACACATATCACACGGTACCTTTGACAGAGAAACATGTGGAAACCTCTCAAATGACAGGACCGTTTCCTCGCCGAGGTTTCCCATTCGCTGGCCTTTGTATATTCTGGCAGCGGTCACAGTGGATATCCCCATCCCGTCACCAATAAATAATATAACATTCTTAGCCGTATTCGTGTTGATCTTTGTCTTCAGGGCCTCTTTCAGCGTATCTCTTGCCATTTGGATCCATTCTGTCTCCCCTGCAATGCACACGAAATGGCTTTGTAATGCAATATATTTTTTTATTATTAATCAAGATTTTTTTTATGAATATTTTCAAAATTATCCTAAGTAAACTGATATATTCTACAATTATGTATTCACTAGAAATGCCCATCGACGTCAGTTAACGCAGTAGGGTAATATACAAAATGTATGTTCCTCGAGTTCACTTGTGTACAGTCAAAATTGTCTACAAAGACAACCAAGGGACAGAGCACAGGTGTCCTTAATAGATAAATGTCCTTTATAGACAAATGTTCTTTATTGACCAATTGTCCTTAATAGACAAATGTCCTTAACAGGCAAATGCCCTTAATAAACAAATGTCCTTAATAGACAAATGTCCTTTATAGACAAATGTCCTTTAAACAGAGATCACTTATAAGTAGATTGTACAGAGTCAGTCTGGTGCGTGTGTCCTATATAGACAAGTGTCCCCTTATAGAGGTGTCCGCTAATAAGATTGTGTTGGTGTCGAACAATATAAGTGTTAATTGCTCACAGACGCTCACTAGTCATGACGTAAGATGTTCATGTCACGTTAACAACCGCGGTTCAGTGTTTAAGTTGTCAATTTTTAGACTTTTAAGAATGCATTTCCTTCCTACTTTGTTCCAAAATTCAAGGAAGATTATATATCAGCTATATCGAGTGAGTTCAACTGGACCTGTGTTATACCGTATACATTGTATATTTTAGCTAAAGCTGCAGGACGAGTTGTCGTTAAAAGCTTGGCAAAACATAGAAAACTGATCCAGTGTACATGTATGTATGTTGATTATAAGTATCTTTGATGTATTAACCTGGTGGCAAAGAAACAGCAGTTAACATTTTATGTCTCCAATGAGATGGTTTTATTGACTATTGTATTCATCAGATGTATACACAGAGTGTAACCATATGTCAATAGATCAAAACAGAACATAAACCTGCAACATACCAGAATATACAACCTTTAAGACTATAACAACGTGAAGCCCATATATGCAATGTAGATACAGAATATCACAGGAGGTAGACGAAAAACAGTTTTGAAAGTGGAGGTTTAACCGATAAATAGAGGATACCTTACAGTGGCTTGAGTAATACCAAATATATTTCACGAGTGGGGCTAATATTTTGATATTTTACACGAGTGCGTAGCACGAGTGAAAAATATCAAAATATTAGCCACACGAGTGAAATATGTTCGGTATTACTGAAGATACTGTTAGATATTCTGTTTATAACATTTATATAGCAAAATCAATAGTGACAGCTTTCGATTTTTCCAAACGTCATTTGTAAGCAGCGCTTTGATTAGTCAAATCAGAACTGGTGAAAATATCACTTTTATAGAATGAATAATTTTCGATATTTCACTAATAAAATGTAATAAATGGTAATATTTCACTATTACATGTACCGATACAGGATATCACTTGAGGTAGACGAAAGACAGTTGTTCTAACAGTGAATGTTTAACCGATTAATGGTAATATTTCACTAGTACAGACACAGGATATCACAGGGGGTAGACGAAAGACAATTGTTCTTACAGTGTAAAGGTTTACACTAAATTGTTATAGTTAACTATTATTTCTACAGATACATGCATTTGCTATCACTGGAATAGACGAACAGACAATTGTTCCAACAGTGATATATTTACATAGCAAAATCAATAGTGACAGCTTTTGATTTTTCCAAACGTCATTTGTAAGCAGCGCTTTGATTAGTCAAATCAGAAAAAAGTGATATTTTTCACTAGTGAAAAATATCATATTTTTCACTGGTGAAAATATCACTTTTATAGAATGAATAATTTACGATATTTCACTAATAAAATGTAATAAATGGTAATATTTCACTATTACATGTACCGATACAGGATATCACTTGAGGAAGACGAACATACAGTTGTTTTACCAGGTTTAACCAATAGATGGTAATACTTCACTAATACAGATACAGGATATCACTTGAGGTAGACGAAAGACAGTTGTTCTAACAGTGAATGTTTAACCAATAAACGGTAATATTTCACTAGTACAGACACAGGATATCACTGGAGGTATACGAACAGACAGTTGTTTCAACAGTGAAGTTTAACCGATAAATGGTAATAGTTCACTATTATTTCTGCAGATACATATATTTGCTAACACTGGAGTAGACGAAAAGATAGTTGTGCTAACAGTGAAGGATTAACCGATAAATGGTAAAAGTTCACTTGTACCTGTACATGAACAGGATATCACTAGATAGTCGAACAGACAGTTTTTCTAACAGTGAAGGTTTAACCGGTAAATGGTAGTACTGTAACTCATATTCCTCTAAAGGGACACCACAACAAACAGAATATAGAGTATCCAGAATATAAAGCGTTTCACAGATAACACCGCCTTATTAGAGAAAAGTCTACCACGGTTGCTCATATGCTGGTTAACTACAATGGTAAGTGAATATCCAAAATGTTTACGGAAACAGAAGGTCCAAATGTGTACACTCGTCTATAAGCTGTCGTAACGAATCTTTAACGTGAAATGATTGCAAACGGATTTGATTTTGTTGTATTCAGTGCCTGAAATGTTCGGAGAAAATTGTGTTTGGTAAACAGGACGGCCGCTTATCAAAGAAGCTCGGAACAAAACTTTGAAGGAACTTACTTCTGCGTCTTATTTTCTATAAACACTAAACTTAAACAAAGCTTTCACCTAAAATATAGAATGCATACTACATTGTATACTTAGTTTGTTATTTGTATCTGAAACGAAATAATGTGCATGCTTGTATTTGGTATTTCTACGTAGAAAGAAAGTTTATCGTAGTTAGATTCCAATAAATACAAAAAACGTTCTCAAAATGACGCGAAATTAGCATAAATATCTCTAAAGTACAACTGTACGGTGATGACACGCCCGTTAAAGTGTTTATTAATGAAGGAAAAGCAATACCTTTTGACATTACATAAGCATGTTATGTTGCCAATGAATGAACGACACTTACAAAAACTACCTCAAACATAGGATCAAACATAAGATAAGATAGAGTGTTTACCTGTACCATCACGGTATGGGTGACAAGGTGTGGCCATGTCTAGATTTATATCTAGATTTGAATTTGTTGATCGATTCACATGCATAGAATGTGATAATCAGGTCTGGTTAGCTGGTCATTGTTCACAACAGTGAAATAAATAGAAGTTAAATATGTTACTTCATAAATATCATTGATATTACATTTATTAATTAACTTTGTAATGTGATATATGAGTAATTAATGATGATGGATATTGTATTTATACAATTATGATACTGTGCAAGTTGGTAAAGCTTGTAAGACTTGTCGTTTGGTCTAGGTAAAAGTTTGTTATGCCGGATGATGACTTGAGTTATTCCGTAAGACACATTTGTCCTGACAGGAAAAATACGGTTGTCGACAAGTTATACAGGGCATCGTCGTCCATAGTTTAATATAGTATGTATCTACATCATGCGAACAACTAATTGGCAATAACAATGGACAGGTGCAGACTTAGTCACTGATATAGAAGCCATAGGTGTGTTATTGCAACAAATCAATAAAAACACTTTTAACGGAAATAAAACATGACTGATACGTATTTATAAAAAAATACATAAATATTTATCAAGATGTGAAAAAGACACTTTATAATGCAAAACTTTGTAGCTAATATATAGAACATTTATATATTATTATTTCGATAATTGATAGATAAAATGCTGAATTTATGTTGTAGTATCAAACGTAATAACATTAAAACAAGATAAACGTTGTCCAACCAGAGTACGTTGTAATAAATAAAAAGTTGACTTACTCTAACATATTTTACAGAATATAACTACATTGTACCTTAAACAGAAATCTCAATTATTGATTTGTCCTAGCAGCATTAGAATATATCATAAAACATTATATACATTACCATTGACGTAAGCTGTAAGAAGCACTATGCAGATCAGCTGTCGAGACGCCGGCATGTTGATATCCTTCTGACGGTTTGTTCATAATGACCCAGACCGCACTTTACTTTCCGGATGTAATGAAACAACTTGGAACACAGCACGTATACAGGTAATATACAGGCATTATACAGGTAAAGGAGATTCATAAATCGATGCGGCCACTATAAAAACTTTAGGGATTTTTAGCTAATTAGTGTTCAAATACTCGAAACAAAATTACAAATTGCAATATTAAAAAGTATTACTTGATCAATATGATATCGAAAGAGAAAAATCTATTTTAGCTGAGTGTAGAAACAATCAAATTATTAAAAATTATCAAGATTTTAACTTGAGTGACGTGGTGTCTTACAGAAACAAGGCTTCCGTGTCGACCCTGTCATTGTCCTACTGATTAATGTCTGCAAACAAACGTAACGTCCCATTTAATGGCGTAACATCCATCATAAGGTTACGGTGGTGTTGTAATGTAGGTAAAGAGTCAACAGCGGCTCACAATAAAAGTACAAAACGAATTTATCTATGTCTTCTTATTTCTTCAGCGATTTCTTTATTTTTTTTTATTTAAGCAAATCCTGTATTGTCAATGGGTTATATAGTGTTTAATTTGAGATTACCTTCTCTCTATAACATTTACAATGTTACCCTATGGTAGCCATGTATATACATCTCACATCAATATAAATCCTGTATTGTCAGTGAGTTATATAGTGTTTATTTTGAGATTACCTTCTCCCTATAACAGTTACAATGTAATCTTATGGTAGCCATGTATATATATCTATCTCACATCAATATAAATCAGTTACCTTTCCCATATTTGTCATAAATATGCCATAGTGAGAAACCCATATCTAACACGACACGGGGTCTGACATTTCTAGGCTTTAAAACCATCACAATGACAAGGTTACTATGCTGGTGTGCAGCGTAACACACCAGTAGTTTCATATTCCTTATATTTTCATAGTAGCTTATGTTTTGTACTGGCCTTTTTTACTATTTCAAAGTTGTTTTGCTATGTGAACTCACAGTGCCCGTTTTTTTACTGGTTTCACTCACAGTGCCTGCTTTTTTACTGGTTTTACTCACAGTGCCTGCTTTTTACTGGTTTCACTTACAGTGCCTGCTTTTTACTGGTTTCACTTACAGTGCCTGTTTTTTACTGGTTTCACTAACAGTGCCTGATTTTCACTAATTTCACTATTTTGATAATTATTTCCCTTTACTTGTTTCACTTATTACACTGTAGCTTCCTTTTACTGGTTTCACTTTTTCCTTGTCTTACAGTTGCTTCCCAGTGTCTTTTATAACCCATGATTGAAAAATTCCTTTTACTGGATTCAAAATTTCACAGTTGTATACTAAGTAGGAAACATTTCAAAGAAGCTTCTGACGGTTATTATCAGTAGTCGACGCTGACTGTTTATTGCAGAAGACTCCCCCTCTTACGCTATTTGAACTAATGCATCAATATTACTGATGTTGTAATACAACTCAATCATCAACCAACCAATAATGTATCCGACCACCTGCGCATGCTACGCCAAACAAAATATGTGCAGCATTTATTAACATGTAATATTTTAAATATGACAACTTAGACTGAATAAGGCTGTTTGGGACATAACTTATATTATTGTTTGGCAGTTCATCATACAGAAACGATATCAAGTGTGTACATGAATATGCTCAGTCATCAATCCTTTTCTGGGCTTAATGCTGTCTCTGTTATCACAGTGGTTCAACTAAGTTATGAACATCATTGAAGTCTGAATGAAGAAATAACATTGCAAGTTTAATTGCTTTTTATTACCGACATACTGAACATGTATGATCTCACGGATATTTCAGAAGGTTGGTTTTACATGTACATGCAGTTTGAATACAACAACTCAATATGTTGCTTTTTGACTGCCTCTTACTTTTACGTAAACGCTCCGCTGCCCATGATACATGTATTTAAGTAAACGTTTTAGTAATCATGAAACATAATATAATTTAAGCATCATTTTAAAAATAACACGCTGTTAAAATATTCCAAAATATGTATTTAAAATGTAAGAGTGTACAATACTTATTGTCAGTAAGCTGTTGTTGTGTCAATATAAAATTATTAAATCTGACCACCACAGGCCCCTTGAAGAGAGGTTGAACGTCAAATGTCGCTGAAATTGACATTGAACATAAGAGACTTTGTATGAGAGATTTGATTGTCCCTTAGAGTCTCAGTAAGGGAGATCGACCCTCACATCTCGCTGAAATTAAAATGGGACCTTAAGTCCATGGAAGTGCGATTGGCCCGTAGAGTCCCTGGAAGTGAGATTGACCCTTACAGGCTTATCCAGTAATTCATAAGGCAACACTGATCAATATGTATCGATGTTTACATACGAGTAGATAAAAGTTCTTCACTTTCGCTCTCTTCCTGTAGGGTACAAACCAAATATTGCACTAGGTACTCATGGAATTTTATGTGGTTTAAACAAATATTTACAGTGCAAATTACATTCCAATTATATCTGAAACTACTCTCATTATCTCCATATTAAAAGAAAGGGAGGGGGAGGGGGTGGGGGGGGGGGGGGGGGGGGGTGGGGGGTGGGGGGTGGGTACCATCTGCAAGTGATGCCGGGAGTGTGTTCCACATTCGGATTGTGTCCGGTAGGAAATATGATATGTTTCTGTACGTGAGAAGGGCACAGAGAATCCGAAGTGGCGATCACATAGAGAGCCGGAATTAGGTAGGTGTACAACACTTCCTAGCGGCCATAGACGATACGATATTTATCGCTATCTTGACACGCCGAAGGTGGGTCAGTGTAGTTGGAATATCATGAATAAGGCATTGTTATAAAACACTATTATTATCTTTAATCTTTGATGACTAGAGTTTTCAAAACACGATGTTTTATACTATATCAAGCAACAGTGGATATAAACCAATTTAATACTAATACATGACTAATGCTAACTAATATAAAACTAATATTCCATAGCACTCCCAAAAAAGAGTCAAACGGCTCCAAAAACATGGGAAACCAATATATATTTTCCCACTCTTTCTCGATTTACACGTATTTCTGTTTCCATTTTAATGCTTGTTTTAATTTCTGAAGTTCTGTTATCTCCTGTCGGAAGTAGTGTGCATACCGGCATTGCTCCACGTGAGACAGTATTCGCCGAACACTGGTAAGCTGCTGATTCTCGATTGCAAATTTGATGTCTGAAAAATATGGATAAAAACATTAACAGTGACAATTGATTCAATCGTTTTTTGAATAGAAGCACATCATATTTTGAACTAGGCAGCTAGTAACCTATTACAGACGTGTAACGGGGTATATCAGGTATCGACTGAACGATAAATGTGTCATCTTTAAAATGAGGCATACATGTAAAAAATGACTGTATTGAGTGACGAAAATGAGCTTAGAGTGAAAATAGGTCAATTGTCTCGTTCAGACTATTTCTTTCCCTTGTCACAGATATATAGTAGTGGGAGGGGTTATATTCGAGAGAGAGAAAGAGAGAGGTCACATAAGAAAGTATTGTTCATTATACGGTACATATAATACATGTATATCGTGACTTGTACATTGCCTGGCACTATAAAACATATCTATCAAGCGAAACTCCACGTCTATATCATGATCAGTATATGGCATAACTGTCTATCTTCAATATCAAATATAATGATGTTAAATTCTTCCCTATATATTGAAATAAGTTCTGACGCTTTTTTTTCGTGTAGTATCGCATACATTCATGATATTACTTTATTGAATTGTTAATAATAAATGTTGCACTTATATCAAACACTAAACATGTAAGTGTTATTTTCCAAATCCGTTTTGTTCTTGCGTTTTTCAGATTACCTCGAAATGATACAAGTATTTCTACCCTCTAAACCTTACCTCGTGAAAGCCTCAATATCTCTGCCCTGGTGTTGGCGTTTTCTACCTCCTCGTCCTCCATTGGTATATGATAATAAACACACTTTGTGATAGCTGACTCGATTCCATCCAGAGTATCAGCCGCTAGGGCCTGTCGGAGATTCTCTCGAGCTGCCCGTTGTTTTCTTGTCTGGAGACAAAACAGTTAAGCTTTTCGTTAACAACTATGTAAAGATCTAGATAATCCAGCCGAGTGATATTGTTTACTTTTCATTGTCAAGAAGGTATTTAAAGATAAAAGTAATCTTGGATAAATACGTCCGATATATTTAAATTGGTACACATTTATATCGGAAGCATAGTCCATTTTGTACTGATTCTAAAATAACCCCCAACTAAACAGTATCTGTAATGATTAGAGACGCGGGGTCCTTATCTAGCGATGAGGTTACGGACGCAGCTTGTGGTTCGAGAAATGTTAGGATTGCATTGTACCTGTTTACATAAAAGGTTTTTTTTGTTACGGACGAATTTATAGCAATTTATGATTGTGGCTTTTGGTGTTTTGCAAGCTATTATAGTTTGAGTTCAAAATTAAATGCATAATCTGCATACATATGATGTCAGTATACTGTATATGACACATTTATAAATAAAAAAAAATGTGAAGAGTAATGTCCTGATCTAATACCACACAACACAGTGTTCACAAGTTCTTTTCTTGTCAAACCGTACTAATTTCATAAAAGAGAATCAATTGTTTTTATTAAATATGTCTTGTCCATACCTGACAAGTTTTGTTTTCGAATAGCTGAGCGGTTTATAAACTCTTAGTTTACTACTATGTATATGTCTGCCTGACCAGGAAATCATATAGATATATTTTAATGTGCTAAAAGCTTTGCAATTCATCACTGCATGTGAACAATATGGATTGTGTATCAAGAAGGATTAATGGCAGGGACATCATATGCTATTTGTAGGCTTCAATATTGGGCCAACCTGTTAATGATCAACTGTTATAAATCAAAGGCGCCAGAAATAGCTAACTTGTCACATGACACATAAACTGAGGTTAATGGCGTATACAAATGTCACATCTACAGTGCACGTATATACAGCCGACAGTTATATAGGTGTAAACTAAACCAATGTTGATGTCCAGACTTATATCTAGGATATCTGTTATCAGTAACTGGTATTACCTTCAGCGAGTAAGTGACATACTTTGGATTTGTGGAATTTAAGTATTTATCATAGAAATCGGACATTGTACAATTTTCGGGTGTGGCGGTGTTAAACACTATTTTGCGATAAAAAATCGATGTTTACATCAAAGTATACAAACTTTCGACAATAGCTTGTACATAGTACCTGCGCTCCGATATGGAATCATTTAAAATACATTTTCTCATTGAATTACATATATTACATTTAATTATTCACAACACGGAAACACAAATTACAAGGGAAGACAAGGTTTGACTCGTTCCCTGTCCGGGCCTGGAACTCACGATCTCAGGCACCATTTGAATCGCCTAGCCAGAAATACCTTGAGGTCCGGACAGGGAAAAAATTGTCTTCCTTCGTTGTTTGTGTTTCCGTGTTATTTATAAGTATATTAAACACAATGTAACATATACACTTAGTGTTGTTGATCCGAAGGTTCAAATGTGAATTTCCTGTCGATATTGTACAGTACCTTGTTTTTAATTCTATATATAAACCAATATAAAAACTTTAATTGATATGAAGATGTTATGATCATTCGTTTGACACAAGTAATCACTTTGAGAACATGTCATTTACTAGGATGTGACCTAGATTTCCATTGCTTATCCTTTCGATCTTATTGTCTTGTAATTTTTTAATGGTGTTCATTTGAATATTCCATCTTTGTCTCATTGAGAAATATTCTGTATCGTTAAGTGATATGAAGATGGACGTTTTTGAATATGCTAATTAGTGTGTTTACTTGTTGTGATTGACAATGATACTCGGTTCTCATTTTGAGGATTGATGCTTTCTTGGATGTGACCAAGATCGACATGGCGGGTGTCGTAGATGAAGCAGAGGATGCTTACTCTTCCGGAACATCTGGTCTTATTCTCTTGTACTTTTACTAGAGTATCCATGTACATCTATCTTTTGTTCCTATTTTGCCTCTAGTTTAATCGATATTGAGTTCGGATTATTGTTTTGTTGACTTATTGGTATTCTCTGGTTTTCTTTTTACAAATAATGGATAAGTATGACAAGTTTCAAATATGCTTTCGAATATACAAGTTTAGCGGTCGAATGCAAAAATCCTCTAAATTGTATTAAATATATGACTAATAACAAAGTTTTGTTGTAAATGAACAAAGCATTCTTCTTTCCGGTACATATTAATTCTGTATTTGATAAAAATATTGAAAAAACGAAAATTCAAACAAAAGGAGAAAACAAAACACATTACTAAATAGGGCGCATATTCTGTTAACAAATCCTCTCACTTTTACTACTCTATTATTTTTCGACAAAGCTAAACTAAAATAAGAAACACTTTTATACAAAAAATCACATCTAAAAGTAATACATGGTTTTATCACAGGACATAATATTTTTTAGTACTTACTTGTACTACAGGAGGTATTTCGGGGTTGGAAATCAGTAAGTAACAGCAGGCTAGTTTAGATAGCTTAGTTTGATTGGCTGAGTCTTCGCCAATCGTGGTCCAGATGGACAACATGAACACGCCCTCCCCAGGAATTGTGACGTCTACTTCAACACAACCTCTTTTCCTGTGGACCGTGCTTCTGACGTCATTGTTGTATTCTTTGACCCCCTTTTCCTCTGTCTGAGCAAGGGTGCTCGTCACCTCTATAGTGTCGACCGTGTCTTTGTCAAGTACAAACGACACCGTGAAAACAGTGCTGTGTCCAACAGAATAAAATCCGTTTGAATGAGATGGGAACAGTAATCCACCGTCCTTAGCGGCTAACCCGGGACCAAAACCGACTTCTTTTGGATCAGCAGGAAGCACGCTACACTTATCAAAACGCTTTTCACAATGTAGGCGAAATTTGGCTATTGCTCCAAAATCATCACCGTTGACACTAGCATATATTGTTACCTTATACACTCCCTCAATGGGAAAAGTCATTTGGAACATCCATTTCTCCTTTTGTTTGATCATTGCCACAAGTTTTTGGAGGTTGTCGTGGACTATCATATTCTGCGTCTCCGCAGTGTGTTTCCCAGTACATGTATCTAGTGCTATATCATACCACAGATAAATCTCATCGGCAAGGTCCTCCTGTGACAAAATGTCTATTCTTACCCTGCCGTTTTCTGAATGCAAATTGTACGAATGTTTTGACACTAGCGTCAAACCTAGCTCAAAGAATTCTGATCTAAAGACGGGAAGGTCCAAGTATTCTTCTTTGTTAATTGGCCGCTTTAACATTTGCCATTTTGGTTCGTTCGGATAAAACCAGTTGATGCTTTGCCTGGGGTTCATCAAAAAGTAAAAGTAGTTGAAAACAGGTCCATTTTCATCATCCTTCACACTGTCTTTATTTGTTGGTTCCGATGAAAGCCATGTATGTTTTCTTCTGGTACACACAAAAAACGGCATTATTAATTGCCATCTACCATCCAGGTGCACAGCTAGCCAGGATGTTTCAGGGAGAGCTATGCCATTGTCTGGTTCGTAACTAAGTGGTTTGAATATACCTGGTATTTCCACCGATTTAATGCCAGCCTTTTCGTACAGAATCGACAGAAAGCGCGAGTATTCAAACTGTGTGTTGTTACTTAATCTAACGATGCCCTTTTCAGGTGTTTCATAATCAGCAGGACCGGACAAGGGTGACGTCACATCCTGTCTGCTCAACCATATGATGATAACACGTATTTTTACTAAATCAGGTTGATTCATAAACTCGACACCTTTGAATAAGTAGTCAATTAGGCTTTTGTAGCTGTCGTTTATAGTTGCAGGTGCCTGAAAACAATAAATGAGTATTAATATAAACATGGTGCGTTTGAAAGTTTTACGTTTAACACACACAAGTAAGTACAGAACGTGTAGCAACGTTTGAAAACCGAATGATTCCTTTTTCAGAAGCGAAGCCAAAGAGAGAAGACGGCTTTTAAATTTTGCAACACATTCAATTGGCCGGTGTTTGTGTTTGATTCCAATTTTGATATATGTACATACAGATTTGTTATTAACAATGTTGAATGTGATTGGCATTGAACAATTTAAAATTTTAATACGTTGGAGTATCTATATTGCGTTACGTGTAGGTGAGTACAGATTTGATATGTTCCATAAACAAACTTGTAATTATAAAACATGGTTAAGCTTGTGGTACCATGAATATTCACTAAGTAATCAATGTAATATTGCCTGCTTTAGGAAGAGGATATTAACAGAAAAAGAGGTATGACGGAAAATTTCCAATATGTTCCATATTGGCATATATTTTATGAAAGATATCAAACAAATTGAAAATGATTTTTTGAACTTCTGAAATATTAAGTATCATTAATATGATACTTCAATAATAGCCATATCCGCTATATCAGTGACGCCCAGACCTTACAAAAATGCTATCAACACTTTCGCATCCGACGACTAACTTTTGGATGACCCTTTTGATTTCGCGATGTTGCATGCATAACAAATTGCATAATGGAAAAGTTGTCCCCCTTTTGGGCAGTACTTAAAAGATAAAACTGCGACAGGTGCTTTTTGGATAAAACACCTTGTTTTTCAGTAGGTAAGCATGTTTAATGAGCCGAATCGTGATTAGATTACGATGTAGTCTCTGATCAGAACAGGCATACAATGCAGGTTCGAATACGCGTTTTCTTTCATTCTTTCTAAATCAATTAAACGTTTGATTTATTCAAATAGATGTAAGATGATAATGAATGAGTTATCAATTAAGTAAATAAAATAACACTAATAATAGCCTCTACTTAAAGATAAGGCATAGAGTCAAAGACTCGCCTTAGACATGTATGTATAGGTGGTCGACATAAAGTAGAACATTACCATTACCATTACCAGCGAATCACTTATTTTTAATCATGTTAACAAATTCCTGCACATGTACATGCTATTGAAACATTTTTATTTGCAGATACAACTGCTTGAGGACACAATCATCCTACGGGGTGTGACCGAGCAATGAATCACACAAAACTCGGTCCGGTTCTTTTCCTTACTTTATTTATTAATGTTGAGGAAGTCCCCAACAAACACACCTGCATAAAAGGGCAAAGGCTTGCCTTATCATGTAGGGTATGTGTTAACGGTTTTATCTATACAAGTCAACTGTGATTGAAATATAACAATATGTCCTTTATATGAAAGAGAATATCTAGATAGCTGGAGTTCTGTACAAAACCATATGTTCATTATGAATTATATTCAGTAATGACCGATAAACGTATTCTGTCAAAACGTATTTAAAAGTATACAGAAAGAATGAGATAACATTTATTAAATTTATGTGTTATGTGAAAAATAGGTATATTTTAGAAATAAGATGAAATTGTAGTATTCAGTGAGTAAGAGTTATTTCCCTTGGTTTGTATGACAGTGGCATGAGTGTAACTCTGTAATTATGTTGTTTTGTACTTTTAGGGTTTTTGTTGGGGACTTCCCCCACACTGACGAATAAAGTAAGGAAAACGAACCCGACCAGGTTTTGCGTCATTTATTGCTCGGTCACAGGGGTTTGCCATCTGCCTCCATTGTTCTCAGTTTTCTTATTTTTGCCACTTATATATCTTAAGTCTATAAATGATAAAAAGGTAACTACTAAAACCCTTGGTACACTGACATTTATCAATAATCTATACAACAGTTATGACATAACTTGATAAAGGAAGCATTCTGTAGAGTATTTATCGCGAACACGTATTGAATTTTACATACATGTAAATATATTTTTGTTAATAACTTGCTTTTTGAACAAGCTGTTAAATTTTCACTTATTGAAGTTGTAGTACTTCTCCTAATAAACAGCTCCCAGAAATACTAAAGTATAATACCTCTTTGTACCGTACGAATGTAATAGGAAGAAGTGTAACGTGCACTAGGCGATCACCCATCACAGTATTGATCAGGCTCGTCGTGGCTTTACTATCGGATTACCGGGCTATACTGCATACAGTAACTGGAAAAGTAAGGCAGTAAATTCGCCTCACATACTTATCTAGACATTTCATTATTCCCATTACGGGAATATATACAGACTCCCAATTAGCTCATCCGGGCACTATCAAATTTTGCGCAATGTTCTACGTGAATCTGTTATCAGTCACTTCTACATTACGTAATCATGTTTGGAGGGCACGATTATTCGGGCGAAATTAGATGTGGATCATGAGTTATGTCCCTTGCTACTGTTCTGCTTAAAATGGCTGATTCCGGCGATGGTGTATCACAATAAAACGAGTTTTGGTTTATATTTGAACGGAAGGATGATGTACTTAACCCATTATGGTCCTGTACGTGTTGAGAGGGCACTATTGCCTCATAGTGTTGTCTCGTGATGAGATAGCGCCCTCGGCTAAAGTACTATTCCATACGTCGACAATATTTTGAGGCAATGTTGTCCTCTAAACAGGGCCATACTAGATAGAAGTATACTTACATTCCTTGCTCTGTCGTAAATATCGGCCTCTGTCAGCTTGGTATCGTCCAGGTCCGACTCATCTACTTCCCCAACAGGTGGATCAACAGAACTATGGTTTGGGTAGACATCTACGTCTGATACAGTAGATGCAGTTTTAACATGAAACCTATGATCTCTGCCCCTTCGAGGTCTATATTGGTACTTAAAAAATGGATTCAGGTCAATGCGCTGTACACGTCCTTTTGTAGTATCTCCGTGGTAACGAAAGTATTCCTCCTGCAAACAAAAATTGAAACCAAGAATTTCTAGATGTAATATATTGTTTAGTATCGTAATAAAGAATCACTATATATATACTGTATCATACACTGCATATATTAGCGTTTCATCCCAATCTTTATTGAACTATTGAGAATCCAAAATACGTTGTGTTCTTTGAAATACAATATACAACGTTTAACACATGTTGATAATGGGAAAATAATATTTAATAATAATCGCAAGTGGATATTTTGCGATTTATATCAATTTACACATGAACATTTATAAATATGAAAATCTTGACCATAGGATATGAATGGGTATTTGAAAAATGTACAAGCCACGTACAATTTACAAATGTGCTAATTAGCATACATATATACGAAGCTTTAAAGCAAAGGCCTCAGACACCAACAACTTATTTCAATAGCTTGAAAATCTGTTCACTCGACCGAGAAACTGTCATGGTGTATATGCCTACCTCACTTCTATTAGAAAGAGATGTCAGTGGTTTAGGCCCTGGCCTACTATTACCCCTGACCTCTCCTTTATCTTTTTCAGCCTTCTGAGGTGTTGTTTCTCTCCCTCTTGTTGTCGTCACCTTCTTATCCCCTTCCGCCGTCGTTTTCTTTGGCGCTGAATATTCATTTCCCATGACAGGTGGCACTTAAATCGGAAGATACAAAGTCCCAGTATGATATTTCATGTCTGTTCTTGACCAATGAATACACAATGGATTATGAAAGTCACAGAGAAATTATGTAATTCTCTCGTGAACATAAACAGTCATTTTATTGTAAAAAATATATTACAGTCTTCTGAAAGTGATCTATGATGTTAATTTATCTGTATATGCTCACCATAAGGTTTAAATGACGAAATATACTGGAACTTTCTAACTGTAATAATTATAAGGGGAGAATGCTGGTATAAAATACACATGTTGTAGGTATTAGATTACATGTATATCAGTACTCTGTCAGAGGGTAGGTTACATAAATATATACTGTATACATTACAATTATACCTGTGATGACAGGAACGGTATAGATAGCATATGTCAGTGACTTGAAACAGTAGAACTAATACAAACATGTAACATACAATATGTACCTTTACACAGGACTTCCTCTCCCCGACTGTCTGACACAACATTACATTGTAGTCTTAGATATCCAAACGTTTCCTACGCTGTTCACTTCGCCGCAATAATAAAGGAACATTCTCGCTGAACTATTTCACCCAATAAACACATGTCCCCATGGCTAACGGTGTAGCTAATAGACCGAACAAAACACACTAAGTAAACGTTATTTCCATAGGCTGTTCGTCTTCCCCTTAAAAGTCTCGACGATCTATTGTATATATTCAGGTCTTTTCATTGCTTTCAATTCAAGTGTGCCAGCTACGTGATTTTAACGGGTCTTTTGAAATTGATATGAAGAGAGCATTCAATGGAAGTGTATGGTTTACATTTTGATAAAGAATATCATTTCTGTTTAAAGTTCCAACACAATGAAATGTATGTACAGATATGACGATAGAGGTACGATTGAACAGCGTATTGTGTTTGTATCGGTTATATATACTTATGTAAGTAATTACCATGAAGTAGGAAAGCTGATTCAATACCTGTGTCAATTTAAATACACCAAACATTACATGTGTTTTTGTTTTGTTACTGACTTGTCAATCTACAATTGTACCTAATAGAATATTTCTTGTTGTTAACTTATGTACGGATATAGTAATTGCATACTATATTTTGTATTGGGCCATTAAGTATGCTTCGTCGTAAACATACGTGTATACATGTAATCTTTGACGAAACTTTCTGAATATTTATACAATTTAGTGTTAAATACATGTACCATAAAAAATCAATCAATACCCTTTAATGCTAATGGTAGATCGAAATTGTCAGTTGCGTTATTTATATACAACAGGACAATAAAGACCTGTAAAAAGCCGGGCAGAAGCGTTATTTATGCATAACTGTATATCTAAACCTCAAACTGTTTCCTTGTAATGTTATATTGTGAGGATAGAAGTGTAAGAAATGGTATCTCGCAGCGCAAGAAGTTATTTCCGGTTGCTATTTCGTGGGACTAACTAATATCATAAAATATGTCAGATTTATATCTTCACAGTTGCATTCCTTTAATTAGTCTGGCTTCTCCAACCTATAGTGTTAACATGTCTCAGTAAATTAATTATTCTAGGGCTTGCTCTACAAACATTGATGATGGATAGTTTTGTAATGTTTATTTTTTGCTGCATAAGACATTTTTCAAAAGATAAAAAAACTTGCCAGCTACTGAAGCCAAACATTCAGATTTGTTGTTGCTTTTTTTGCAGTAAAAACAAGCGTACCAGACAATGCAAAAATAATAAAATGAGAATAAGAACATTGCAAAAGACGTAAAAATTCACCCGAAGCCTTTATTTAAACACACAAATGTATATAAAATTGGTTCAATCTAATATATAAGACCTAAATGAACGAATAAGATATTCAAACAATTTTTTTCTTATAAAATAAGGAACCTACGTCACACTTCCATGCCATAACCTTTACTACATAAACACATCTTTTCTGCTCATCAATAGGTAAATAAACAATGATACACTATAAAGACAATATATCTTAAATCAATTTCCTATTGGCAAAGCAGTAGATAGCAATTTACTGCAAACGATGCCATAAACTGGTTCAGTATTACATGTATAAGGTGACAGTACCCAAATTGGATCACCAAACCATCATTTTATTCATTCATTAAAAAATCTGAGGAGGAATTATATCCATTAATGGTTGAATCAAAAGAAGAACATCGATGGGTGTTCTTACAAAAAAAATAACACTCGATGTTCACGTTGGATATCTATAGAACGCTCTGACGTCACCAATCACCGGTTCGAGATTTTGCGAATTTGAGGACCCAAATCGGATCAAGACTTGAATTTTGAAGTATTTTACATTTCAAATCAATATTTTTGTTGTAGCATATCAACATTTAATGATGTCCTTTAGAATTTATATGAAAACAAGTATTTCTATCGAGTGGATTTATTTTTATAGATCAAAACAGAACGCATAGTCGTTGCACGCGCCATTTTTTTCAGAAACGTAACAAAACGCAAAATTTTCAGATTCAATACTGTTTTATGGCATATTTAAACTAAAAACTAATGATATGTGGACATAAAATGATGTTTGAATATCTATTCTAAGACTAAATTTTTGTCATAATTAATCTGTTGACACTGTTGTTGATTTAGAAGTAATTTTGAAAAAAGTGATCCGATTTGGGTACTGATCCGATTTGGGTACTGTCACCTTAAACACCGTAATCCCGGGCGAGTAGTAAAGTTAAGATTAGTGAGAATTTTTCTCCATTGGAAGAGGTAATTAATTCCTCAGTCTTAGAGTTATGGAACATTATGTCATAGTAATTGTAGATGCACAAAAAGTTCAGGAAACTTATATCGTTTCTGATTTTATTTTTCGGCATACTGTATCCATTACTATCTATAAGGTTCAGCATGTGTGTGTTTTATCCCATCTAATTATATGTTATATGCAGTCGTTCATCTGCAATGAACGATGTAATAAAGTATGTAGACGATTACAAACTTACTTAACATTTGTATTTATTGATTCATATTTGCATTTCTCGCTTCTTCAGCATTCTATATGCTACATGTAAACTGGCATATCCGCAATTTAATAAGGCTCAGCGGATTGATTTCTGTTTCAAATATTGCGCCGCTCTCGTTTCAAGACGATATTTATTCGATGACAGCCATTGTATGGTTCCTTTAACCTTTGAGTTTTCCTTCAAATTGCATGCATCGGAAAATTTAGCCTTGTAGGTTGTTAAGTATGTCTTTGTTTCAGTTGCTCTTCCAAACTTTAACCCTTAAAACCATATGAAAAGTATCATCATGATATATACGTTATAACTGTATATTTCATAAATATCACTATTGTGAAAATTTCCTCATGGATAGATAAGAAGTAATCATGAGAGACTGATACATGTATATCTGGTAGCGCAGAATTAAACCTTTATCCAATGCCAACTGGCAGGAGCTGATGCAATTAGGCGTACTCGCTCGAATTTATAAGCTTCGAGATAATCAATTTATGATATGACCGTGACGAAATAGCAACAGAAGATATCAATATCGCAATAAATACATTAACAACCTATGAAAGCATAAACAATATTTAAAAGGGAACATTATTTATTTGGCTATTCCAAATCTGCCTCTTCCTGTACATTTTCTATGGGGTCTGCAGCTTTCCTACACGGGAAGGGAGATAACTACTAGAAGTAAACAACCACTTGCAAAATTTCCCTAAAGCCAAATGTAATCAACGACTTATTTTGTGAAGAGGTATACAGGTATCTGCATAGCTAATGAAGGCCTCGATCAGTTTAACTTTCGACTGTTTACGCAAAAATATCACATCAATAGTATCAATTTAGGTGCGTCATATTCATAGAGCATATCCTCAATGCCTACACTGGATAGCGAATGATGGACAGAGGAGTGGGGGTGGTAAAGTGACAACATATTGTTTTCAACAAGGTCACCGTTACCACTAGCACTTGAAACCCCTCTAAAGGTAACCAGTTGTCACTGTAAGCAAGATTTCGAAATGAGAAGGAGTCTCTGTCGTAAACACGGGGGATTGGTTGTTCAAACGCCATTGAACTTGGTATAGAGGATACGATTTTGATGAAATATACATATAGGAACTTAAAATGCCTTCAGACCAATGAAAAGGGAGATCATCTTTCAATTCTACATCTTGAAGGACGAATTTCATCAAAACAGCTGTTGCATCGTTTTATCGATTTCGTATATCGATTGAAGATTGATGAACAAAATAAATAAATTAAAAAATTTAAATGATTGCTCGTTGTTATTGTGCATTTAAAGTAGAAGTTATGAAAACATGCCTTTAAGGCCGGGTACGCAGAAAAGAGTTTATAACTAGCATTTATTGTAGTGTAATAAGAGCTTAGCTCTCGGCGACGAGGGCTGCCGAGCGAAGTTCTTGAAAGTTAACGCATTCGTGCGTAAACATAGTTGTTTCCTCTTGCTACCCTTTGACATTGTTTTTTATCGTCCTCCGGTGGGGAAACCGGAAATTCTTTTACACCAGTTATTTACTTTGATCTCTACTTAAACTGTGATGATTTGGATTTTCAGATCGTGAGCTTTTCATTTCTTTATAGTAACTTCCCTGCCTCTCCAACCTATGGTGTTTTCATATCGCAGTTGCCCTGTTATTCTAGGGCTTGTTCTAAATATTGAGTTTGTCGTGATCGATGTTAACTGCTGACGACAAAACCTACGGCACAAGGATTTCGAATTATGTTTCTCTGCTACGTATATACATGATGTTGCGATAAGTTAAACACCTTGATAATAGCATGTAAGTATAATTACTGTACTTGCGATTTTGTACCTTCGACGTTAGCGGTTAGATCGTAGAAATACAACACCTTAACTGTATCTTAGATAGACCAACATACATAAATTTCATTTATCAATTGACTTTTGGTTTTCATTTTCGATCCAAAAATATATTTCAAAATTGAAAAATTCAAAACATATCATTGACCTTAAAATAGGAAGAACGTTTTCGTAGAAGATTTGTAAAATCGCATACAACATGTATATGATACATTGTACCCATAAAGATAAGGAAATGACGGGGTAATCGAATCATCAGATTACACACAAAAAACAATGAATGAAATATCTCAGTATTGTTTATTGGAGGATTAACTTGAATCATGTTTTATGTTATGGACACTGCATTGTCATTGCCTCCTCTTTATTGAAATTATATACCATGGCGCTTCACTGGGTCTACTGTAAAAAAGCCAACATAACATTTTCCGTTTTTTCACAGTTGCAGACTATGCGGGTCGAACTCTAAAATATGCCCCCATTGGACCATAATATATGCACAATGAGTAAAATTCATAAAACAAATAATTACATAAACTAAAATACAAAGATATTCATTTCTTAAATACAAATGCAATATAATTATTCGCGGTGTTGATAAACTGTCTATGCACAGCATGGCTACGCTTTGGCTGAACACGTGCTCCTACACACAGGTCTCTACCTACACCAACTATTAGACAATAATGCAAAACAACGGAGCTATACTTATACAAACTGAATAACAATAACAATACAAAATGTAATACTTACCCTATACACAATATCATATATATAAACACGAACAGTTCGCAAAACACAAAACAGTAAAATGCCGTTTAGAGACTAACCCCATCCTGTCAACATCACCACCGCCAAATATAAACACATAAATATAAAGCCGGACAAATAACTAAACCAGGAATTTCCTAAAAAAAAATGTGATCAAGTTTTATTATTTACATTGTATTTACTTACACTGTGAAAGCAAAATTATAAGGAAAAATAGGAGTAACTAGTTATTTATTTTGATATAAGGTATTTACTTAATGTTGAAAGATGTAATATAAGATGTGAATATACGTATGCATGGAATGGAATGTGATTGATGGAAATAAAAAAACTTGAAAAAAATATGCCCCCTGATAGTGGTTTTTTCATAACAAAACAAACAATATGCGTTACTTAAATTGGAAAATCAATTTGCCTGGTCATGATATGTCGCTTAACGTCACACGATCAGAATAATTACTCCTGACACTACATTGTCAAAACGTGACAAAATTGACTGAGGCTCTGAACGCTTCAGGTTGGTTTTTTTAAATTGTACATAAAATGGGCTGAAGTAAACACCCGATTTTGCGAAGTATATATTCAATTTATTATAAGATTATCCATTAGAAACGAGTAGTCTACTTTTCTTGATCTTAGGGTTTCTTGTCGTTTGAACATTTGGCACACGACACCCTGTTAGAAATCACGCGTGATTTTACGAGATATTAACAAGATGGCAAAGGTGTCGAAAACTCCATTTCGTCGATAACGTAAGTCCTGACCATACTTAACATTTCGATTCTGTATTGAGTTTGTAGATTAGCTTTGAAGAATGATATCAGCAGCTTTCTGCGCAATCATTGTCACTGGAGCGTGTGTATTACCAGCAGGTAGTCGCCTCATCACAGACGCGTCGACAACACGTAGACCGGAAATACCCTTTACTCTAAAACACAAGGATTCATTGTTTAGTACAGCAAATAACAACATACATGTATCAATAGAAAACATACTATAGGACAGTATAATAGAAGTAAATATACAATAAACAGGATCCCCCCAAAACAAAATCGATCACTGCATTCGATCCATCAATCTATATCAAAGAAAACATACGTATTCCACTTCTTAATTGAATCTCCACACACTACATTCGCTTTTGTAAGCTTAAGCATGAACAGGTCTTATTAGTTTTATTTACAATATGACATATATGATTTAGCAAGCATTATGAAGTATTTTAGCTGGGCACTTAAGTAACTTGATATTTCAAGAACATTAAAGACAAACTTTAGTTGTGGATCCACTACAGCAGTCTTGTCGTTGACGGCACCCATTCTACACGTTGATGTTGCGTGAGCCATATTTAGTGTGTAATGACGGACGTAGCATTCCCAGAATTCGTCAGACCGGAACTCGTGTTGGGTACACAGCTGATACAGGGGTGACATACTGTCTACATCAATACCAACAAATCGCAAAGTATCTGTGTCCACCAGCTGTTCCACAAAGCGGATCACTAAAGAATAATTAAAGGTTAGAATAAGCACATATATATTTTTCATTATGCCTAAAATGCTGTAGACTTTTTGACCACTTAAACCAATTAATAGTTAAATATCTGCGTTTATATATGTGTCGTCATTTAAACGACATTGGCGGAACAGCCCAGCTTAAATAAAATTGGCGCCAATGATAATAATTACTCATTTGAGCATTTGACGCAAGGGCGTTCTCAATGTTATTCGAAGCGGCGGGACAAGAGTCTCATTGAACAAGCTTGATCTATGACGTCATAATTAAACCACGTGCTACGTCTCGAGAACCACCGCTTTCATACTTTTATAAAAAAAGGCAATTTTGCTGGTAATGTTCATATAGTGGGTTGCAGCGCAAATGTAAATATATACTTTTAACAGCCATTTTAACATCGTCCGGGTGTTGAAGGGTATGCGGGTTGATCTCGGGGTAGTCAAAAGGATCAGTGCTTTTCAACTGAATTGTCCCTCTACTCTTTGGATGCGATAGGACTGGTAATATTGCAATGGACTCCACATCCTCTCTTGCGGTGAAAATCTTGTCTACCAACTGTATATGACAATGGGAGCATATTACACATACAACATACATTAACAGTTTTTTGACACTTCCATATATAAAAAAGATGCAAACCTCTTTCATTTTCCGACAATTATGAAGCAAGGTTTATCAATTTATCAAAACCTCACACACTTTGGTTCATATTGATTGGAGTAGTTGGTCTAAATATGGAGGGAATCAGGGTACTCTGAAGGAAGCAATGAGCTAAGATGTCGGTCTTCGTAGCAGGCATTTCATGTCTTTAACACTATGTTTTCATGTTTTGCTAGCAATTCCTGCTAAATAAAATAAAATTGAATTAGGTTTAGAAATGTACTATACCTCGTCTTTGAAATTGAATTTCATAACTCTTTTCATACTTGGCGTGAAGATATGTGTTGTTTGAAAATGTAACTGAAAGTCTGAAGTTTTTCCGGTGTCTTTCTTCTGATTGAAGTCACTATAAACAAACGCCATTCCTTCCAACGGCGGTGCCGACAAATAACCTGTAACGATAAAATTATAATTGGTAGGGCTAACAACTATCTGTTTGTACCCATGTTATATTACTCTCTTTTACCGATATTGTCGTAAACTTGGTGGCAATAATCATCTTATGAAACATTCGTCTATTCTTAACATGTGACTTGATCAATATACTTAAATTTTTATCAATTTGAAGTAATTAAATCTCACTTTTTATGCATCCCGAGTTCTTTATTAATAATGAGTATCAGAACTATGGGCAAGTGTTATGGTTGCCATCTTTGTCTCATTGAGAAATATTCTGTAGGTTTAAGTGATATGAAGATGGACGTTTTTGAGTATGCTCATTAGTGTGTTTACTTGTTGTGTTTAACAAAGATGACTTGGTTCTCATGTTTAAACGGATGTGACAAAGATTTACATGGCAAGTGTCGTCGATGAAGCAGAAGATGCTTCCGGACACTTCCGGAACACCTGGTCTTATTATCTTGTACTTTTACAAAGGTCTCCATGATATTTTGCCCCTTGTTTAATCGATTTTGAGTTCGGATTATGATTTTGTTAACGCTTCGGTATTCTCTAATTGATTAAATAGCTTATGCGTTAATGTAACATATCTTCATTTTATAACAAGTTAATATCCACGATCTTTTATGACTTATATGTTTGTATTAATGTAAATATCTTTATGGATAATGAGCTAATGTTCATTATCTCTATTGACTTATGCGTTAATGTAAAATATCTTTGTTGAATAGTTAGTTAATGAACATAATCTTTATTGCTTTATTGAAGAAGAAAGTTTAGCGTATATGTTGTATCTTTTCTGTATAATATTGACAAGTAAGTCATAAATGTAGAGAATCTTTATTGACAAGTAAGCCATAAATGTAGTGTATCTTTATTGACAAGTAAGTCATAAATGTAGCGTATCTTTATTGACAAGTAAGTCATGAATTAAGCGTATCTTTACTGACAAGTAAGTCATTAATGAAGCGTATCTTTATTGACAAGTAAGTCATGAATTAAGCGTATCTTTACTGACAAGTAAGTCATTAATGAAGCGTATCTTTATTGACAAGTAAGTCATAAATGTAGAGAATCTTTGTTGACAAGTAAGTCATTAATGTAGCGTATCTTTATTGACAAGTAAGTCATTAATGTAGAGCATCTTTATTGACATGTAATTCATTAATGTAGCGTTTCTTTATTGACAAGTAAGTCATAAATGTAGAGAATCTTTATTGACAAGTAAGTCATAAATATAGTGTATCTTTATTGACAAGTAAGTCATGAATGTAGAGAATCTTTATTGACAAGTAAGTCATAAATGTAGAGAATCTTTATTGACAAGTAAGTCATAAATATAGTGTATCTTTATTGACAAGTAAGTCATTAATGTAGTGTATCTTTATTGACATGTAAGTCATGGTATATACATGTCAAAATTAACTCCCTTATCCAGGGCTCGCTGTAGATACCGATGTTATTGAAACAGATGTCGGACGCTAGTTATATAACCGCCATTTTGATCTTGTTTCCTTGGATGATATGGAGGTGAACGGTTTTTGAATATGCTCATTATTGTGCCTGCTTGATATGATTGAGAATAAGGTCGCACATCTCACTTCGAGGGCGTGATATTTACTTGGGTGTGACCTACATTTACATGTTTACCCTTCCGGAACACATGGCTTTATTCTCTCCTACTTGTTCAAGGTCTTGGTGTAAAACTTTATTTAGGTCACATTTTGCACTATTTCGATTGATTTTGGTTCGGCCTATCATTTTGTTGATGCTTCTGATATTTTTGTTTGACGTATGATGTAATGCTTAGTATATTTGTGCACTAATGAGTTGATGTACAATATCTTTCCTTATTCAATAATGAATCAATTAGGGTTTCCTTGTTGACGTACGATTTAATAAGAATATCATTATTAAATATTGAGTGAATATACAATATTTAATTGACTAATGGGTCGATGTTACGCATCTGCTTCAACCACTGAGTTACTTTGCAGAATCAGTATTGACTAATGAATTAATGTATAATGTATAATGTAAATGTATATTTTTTTCAATTGAGTTTCCTAATAGTATCATTATTGACTGAAGAATTAAATTAAATGTATCTTTTTTTCCATTGAGTTACTTTACATATTCATTATTGACTAATGAATTAAATTAAATGTGTATTTTGTTACGTTGAGTTTCTTAACAGAATCATTATTGACTAATGCTTTTAATTAAATGTATCTTTTTTTCCAATGAGTTCATTACATTAACATTATTGACTAATGAATTAAATTAAATTTATCTTTTTTTCCATTGAGTTACTTTATATAATCATTATTGACTAATGCGTTATCTTTTTAACCACCACTGTACAGCAGTATTATTGATTGATGAGGTAATGCTACGCATCTGTTTTCACAATGCATTAATGGACAGTATTTTTATTGACTAATTATTTCATGTTACGTTTCATTTTAATCCATTAAACCATTGAATGACTGAACAGTATTATTATCAATTAATTCGATGTAACAAACTGCATTGTCTTCATTTCTAAAATTCAATTGTAAGTCTTTAAATACAAATTGATTGAAAATTAAGTGACACTATTTATATAATCATGATCAGCTATCAGAACTTGTTTTAAATGCTCCCTTTATCCTACCTGTGCCAAAACATTTATACTGCAACCGGGTCCACCAGGACGTCATATCCTCCAATGTCACTGAATCAGTTGTATTGATAGTGAATGTCAGATAGAGATAAATATGCTCCTGTAGACTTTGTCCAACTGGCAAGTCCTCATGTGTCTTAATCTGGGTAGAACCAATTATGAAATAAGAGAGATATATACAAAAAAAACCATGTAAACTATAAACAGGGTAAATCATTGACAAGAGGGTCATGGCTTTGATCTTTGTTCCACTGACTTCTCAAAAAAGAAAGTTACAAACGGTTTCCATGAAATTCGAATCAGTGACCTTGGCCTCTTTAACCTTGACTTTTGGTCAGTTGACTCTTTGTTTTAATTTTGCTCTACTTTATTCACATCGTCATAATTAAAAGTTCAGCAGTAAAAAGCAACAAAATTGTATCTTTACATTTTACCAAGTCAACTCGAGTTTTGGTCAGTTGAATACTTGTTTAATTCAAACGAACTTTGCTTCATAATGTAAATAAGTGAATAGCTATAATATTTTACCTTGAAATTTGGGGTGACCTACACTTTCGGTCAGTTTATTCCTTGTTGAATTCCAACAAACTTTGCTTCATGATGTCAAAATAAAGAGCTTTATAATTTGACATTGAAATTTGAACCGGTGACCTAAACTTTTGGTCAGTTTATTCTTTTTTTGTTTATTCCAACAATCTTTGCTTCAAAATATTATAAAAAAAAAGATTATCAGTAAAAATCTCTAAAATTTGACATTAAAATTTGAGCATTGACTTTTGACCTTGGTTTCTGACCCCTCTTGACAAATTTCATTTTTCTCTAATAATGGGCCTTAATTATTTTCCAGAGTTTCTGAGACTTTTAACTTTAACCCCTCCCCAAGGGGGAACCTGAAGTCTGTGGGGCAGGAAATTCACAAGTTTGATAAAACACCTAAAGACCTTTCTGTGAAGAGTATTTGATTCCAGCATAAATGGGTCATAAGATGATCGTTGAAAAATTAGCCAATTTTACGCATTTAAACACCTCCCCACAGCCCTGGAATTGGGCTTGAGTCAAAGTTCTTTCAAAATTAAACCGTTATCATATGCTTACAATTCCAATCATGTTTTAATTATTTCCAACTGCAAATTAATAATATATATATATACAAAAATGTGTCATTTTCCTATATAAACTTCAACCCCTCCCCATGGGAAATGGGAACTCTGGGGAGCATGAAATTCACTTTTTGATAAAGCACCTGAAGACCTTTCCATTAATGTAAGCATATCATTGTCCTAAAAAAAGATTGTTGAAAACTTAACCAATTTGACCCTTTTGAACCCCTCCAAAAAGCCCTGGGGATGGACTTGAGTAAAAATTCTCCCAAATATCGAACTGTCTACTCCTGGTTATAATTCCAACCTTGTTATTTCAAACCAAACATCAACATAATATACCAAAACGTGTTATTTCCTTTTTTGTTATTTTTTTTAAAAACTATAGTTAATTGCAACCCCACCCCACAGGCATGACATTCACAATTTTGAAATAACAACTTAAGACCTTTCAATTTATAAATAGTATTCGATTCCAGCGTATCTTGGTCTGGAGAAGATGATTTTGAAGTTTTAATTAATTTTATCCTTTTTGGCCCCTCACTCGAGCCCCCAGGGGGGTAAGTGATTTATAATTCTTATTTTCAGTGCATCTTTGTCCAGGAAAGCTTCCTGCCAAATTTCATCTAAATTGGTTCAGGATTTTGTGAGAAAAAGTTGAAAATGTAAATTATTTAGAGACGGACGAGGCACGACGACGAACACAAGACATTTAGAATAGGTCACTTGAGACTTTGTCTCAGGTGAACAAAACAGATATTAAATAACACTCAGTTGAATTAAAAAGTATAATTATCTGTGAATTATCTGTTAAATGTAACCTTGTTGATAAACAATAAGCTTAACATTAACTTAATATTGTATGTACAACCTAATAATTAACTCAGAACTAGAGATAATTTCATTGAAAAAAAAAACACCAAAAAACAAAAATCACATAGCTTTTTTACATCAGTATTCACAATTACCCCAAATGTTTGGAGATGTTCTTTAGGCCCCACGCCAGACAGCATCAGCAGATGAGGAGAGTTGATCGAGCCAGCAGACAAAATCACTTCCCTCCTGGCAAACACTCGGATCTTCCTGCCGTTCCTGATACACTCTACACCAATAGCCTTTTTGTCTTCGATGATTATCTACGTCAGCAAACAGAAGAAACCTGATTGTTTCATTCACTTTAAATGAAATTATCTTGTTTCAATATGTAACTGACCCAATATGTCCTCGGACAGTTTTCCTTGGTTAACATGTATCCACAATCCTCATTACGCCGTCATACTGAAATGTTTGGTGTTTTATTTATCCTTTTGTCGTTTAATTTTTTGATGTGAATTTTGATCAGATTTGTTTATGTCATTGTCAATGCAAAAAAAAAAAAAAAAAAACAGAAAAAAAAACAAAACAAAAAACAAATGAAAATATCGAAAACCGAGGAATAAGTAATATTTTTCACAGCCTGTTTTCCCTTTACAATGTTCTGTTTCTGTTCTGTTAAATTTATTGATCATATAAAGTATTGTATTATTGGTTCCAATAGCTTAAATTGATGAACGTTCTATGTATGTAACACTGTCTTAAACTACATTGTAATCCACAGAATAAGCACACGTATTCAACCAGAGAATACTTAATCGTCAGAAATACCATAATACGAACTCAATATAAATACAACCAGGGTCAAAATATGAATTTTGGAAATATTAACTCTGATACCATGAGACCAAGTGTTCTGGAAGTGTAAACGTCTCCTGTTTCATCGATTACATTCCCATATACATCTATGTAACATCAAAGTACACATACATATGAATGTCACGTCCTCAAAGAGAGACTATTGGCATTATTCTCAATAAAAACAAATAGGTATATATATATGCAATCTAATGATATCATACAGGGATAGAGAATATCTCTCAATGATACAAAGACATTTAACCTCACGTACGGTATTCATCCGTAAGTTTGTTAAACAGCAGTCGATATCCATCACGAAATATCGATATTTAGAGCAAATTATGAATAAATTAGAACCAGTTTTAGTTCGTATGCACGATAAATTGATTACTCCTCAAAATAAATACCTTGGTGACGACGGTATTAGGGCTGATGTGGAGGTTACGACGTCCTATATGTGGCTTCACAAAAGCTCTGTAGTTACTCCATCTCTCGCCATTTTTTATATTTGACTGCGTCCAGCAAAATCCTTAACATTACAAATGTTATAACTACTGTTAGTTTAACAAAACTGTCCATATAAATCATAGTACATTTGTGTTGTTAGATTGCCGTTACGCTTTAGAACGTAATATATATCTTAAGTATGTCTGTCAAGTTGTCATTTTTGGGTTTTGCATATATATTTAAGGATTAAATATATACATATCAGCCAATCATAAGAGAGGTTTTAAACAGCGACGTCATTATCTTCCTCTAAGGGCTGATAACATACTTTTAAGCAAATGAAATGCTTGTTCCAAACAAGATCAAATCATATGCATATATTCTGAATCAATAACGAACAAATATAAATTACTTAGATCAATTTAGCCGTAACCTTTCGAAATTTATTGTATATACTTTTGTATATTTTATGCAACACAATTTTGTAGAGGTAATGCATTCATATATTTCCAATCGTAATATCACGGTAACATAACGCGATAACTTCTAAATGTACTGACCTATTTGGTCTTCCCCATTACAGTCTGTTATGTTGTAACCAAGGTCCTTTCCAGCGTTCAGGTACAGCTGCTGCATGGGTGTAATATTCGGTCGAGTTATCGGTAAAGGGCCATCCTTACCATGGTACACTTTGTTGAATAAAATAAAATAAATCGACAAGTGCTGATAAGAGAGCATATGATGCGTTAATTGAACAAAAACACATATAACTACGGCTAACATATATATATATATGTTATGTCTAAAAGGATAAATATGTTTTGCATCGAGAGCTAATTACTGTTTGAATTGCTTAACTAACATGATGTTTCTTTTTGTTTTTGCAGACTTGCCCGGACACATTTCATTACCAGCTGCTGATATCACTTTTGGGAAACTTGAAGTGACATTAATTTGGGTATTCAATGTTCGTTTAAAGTAACGCTACAGAGGGAGTAGCGACCTATGATAAGCTTCTGTTCAGTCATCAACTATCAGCAATGTAAATTACCTGTTGTTAATTAAGGTATATTCTCGGCAGTTAGTTTGTATTTACTTCTAAAACTTTGTAAAGGTAAATGCTCGAAACATTACACATATTTCATTTTTTTCTTCCTGCTAGTCGAAACCCGAATACTGACATCTCAGTCGTGTCGTTCATATTTGATCTCAAATTGCCCGTGATCAGATTTTGAGGTGTCCATTTATACCAGAGAAGATCCATAAATCGACGGGGTAATCAAATCATCACAAAAACGGTTATAAAGGGAATATCCCAATATCATTTATACAATAGACTATTGTTCACTGTATCTGTACAAAAGTTTGTTTGACAAATCGTAATTTACTCATCACAATACAGGCAATTCCCCTGAGCTAGTCGCTACCTGGAGGCCACCATGGCAGTATTGATAACATCAAAAACCTTTTATTTTATCAATCTGTAGAAAATTTGAATTATGATATAAATAATAAATTGTCAATACTCGACACTGACAGTTAAAAGGCTAGTGTTGTTTGTGTATTTTCATGTTTTTATCATTGTATTAACTATCACATCCTTCTATTTATCAAAATATCTTTTTATTACATTTCACTGGATCTGATGTGAAACAAATATGAGACATTTTGCAATTTTCTTATTAAGGTAATAAACAGTAAAACAGTTTGTGAATGTCCATATTTTAATCACTGTATTAACTATCACAACCTTCTATTCATTAAATCATTTTCAAATACATTTCACTGGAACTGATGTGAAAAAGTATGAGACATTTTGCAATTTTCTTATTGAGGTAATAAGCAGTAAAACAGTTTGTATATTTCCATGTTTTAATCACTGTATTAACTATCACTACCTTCTATTTATGAAATCATTTTCCATGACATTTAACTGGAACTGATGTGAAAAAGTATGAGACATTTTGCAATTTTTTTATTGAGGTAATACACAGTAAAACTTGCCCTTTCACTACGTTTAGGCATAACGTTTACTCATACCACCAAACAAAGTTCCGTTTTACTTATATTGCAATATGTATTTGACCTTGACGTGTCAACTAACGTAACATGGCTGTCATAGGATATCCGGCACTGTGTGGAGTTACCGTTATCAGTTTGATTCGAGCTGTTGAACGCTGCAGGGAAAGTGAATACAAAATAGGCTTATATATGGAAGTATGTATACAACTTTTTACATGATCTGTTGGAGTTACATCTTCTCCCTTTTTCAGATGTTATTGCAAACGTGCTCTCTTGGCAGACGACACTCTGTGCGAAACACTGAAGAGTTCAGGAGATATTTACAAGATGGTGAAAGCGTTACTCGATAATGTTATACCCTACTGTGTATATGTTCGTTGTCACTCTCTAGTGGTGTGGATTATACACTGAATTAAGACTTGAAACAGTGTATGACACTTTACAAGAAGAAAAATTACCCTGGTTATTCAACTTAATTTTTTTTTTCAAATCCAGGAAAATCCTTATTTTTTTTTTATTTTTTCTTCAAACAAATGTTACCTTTTGTAAATGGAAATTAATAACTACTTTTTGATTAGGTTTTTATTCTTAGCTGTGGTCCCTATTGTTTATTAGCTCTAATTATGTTATGATAAAAGTATATCCTAATGAACTGTGGAAAAATGTACCTGAATCTTTGAACTCGTCAATCTGTACGTCCTCTGACTTGATAAAGTACGGAAGGACGTCCTTATAGCTCCAACCGTCACAGCCTTCCTCAGCCCAGCTGTCGTAGTCATGGCGGTTTCCTCGGACATGTTGAAAATAATTCAGAGCAGTTGATCCTCCAAGGACCTTCCCGCGTGGCCAGTATGCACGCTTTGAAAGAACACAACATTTTATGAATTTGCACAAAACTGGGATGGTCAATGACAAAGTAGATAGATATTAACTTTTACTCAGATTAACTAAGTTCTGATATTTTACAGTTTTGAGAGTTGATCCACTTTCATTACGAATCGAGATACTGTTACCAAACAACTCACATAATTAACCTCTTATTAGACGATTACTGGGTTTCATAGACAGTGAGGCTTCCATTGTAAACGAAAGTTAGCATACATTGCAGGCCAACGGCTAATTTAATCAAATCAAATTCCATAACAATTAGGTATTGCATAGTCGTCAAATGAAGCGCTTAGAGCAAATACAGTTACAATAAATGTGTGTTTAACATAATGAAGCCTATATATAAGTAAAAGGACCATGACAACATGCCAAGAAGATCTGTTTGCATGGTCACCCTCGGTATTAAGACCAACCCGCTATTAAGACCACTTTGGTGCTGTCCATTACGTGGCCTTGATAAAGAGGTTTCACAGTATGTGCACTACTTACATACTGACATTACAGGTGTCTAACGAGAGTCGTTTATACATGTGTACTGCTAACATACTACATGTAATAGCACAGTTGTCTATCGAGAGTCATACTGGCAAGACATTTGCCAAACAAGCGCTAATGCATATGTATCAATCTACCTGTTCATTTAAAGCAAGGTACACATTCTTCTGTGGCTCTGTATAATATGTCCAGTCCTGTTCCGACTGCGCGAGCTGTCCAGCTTCTCCAGGAACCCGGATGCTCGGATTGTCGTCGTCAGATCCCCCGGCCTCCAGCAGAATGACGTCATTGTCCAGATCCTCTGATAGACGTGAAGCTAGCACTGAACCAGCCGCACCCGCTCCAACTGAGGGTTGACATCAACAAATAATACTATAGATGTGTCTTGTTATTAAGTAATGCAATTGATCTCTCGCATCATTGGTCAAATAAATATGTGAAAACATTTTTTTTTTTGGCAAAATTGATTACTAAAAAGCATAATACATCATATAACCCCCCTACAACAAAATCAAAATTATATTCATAAATGTGTCAATTACTGTGAATTACTATTGAACAAGGGCATACAGGTCAGTACGTGCTGTTGTTTACAGCATAAACATACACCATGCAGTTGTGTGGTCAGTTATATAGCCATTAGCACTGTGCTACATAGTCTTCCAAGTTGTGGTCAGTCTATAATGTCATATGGCCCTGTATAATCCCCTACAATAGGAAATGGGAGACCGACACATACATTCACTAACTACAGCAACCGCAGCTAATAACCTTGTTATTTAATGGGAGGGGCTTATCGTGTGGCTTTTCTGACATTTCGCGGGAAAGGGTTATTTCACTGAGAAATATTTAAAATTCGTTAATTTCTAAGATATTTGAACCAATACATGCTCAGATTTTTCGGAGGACAGCTTGACGGACACATGATTAATGGTTTGGAAAAAAATCAGAGTATACCAAAGCGTCAACAAAACTACAATCCGAACTCAAAATCGATAAAACTAGAGGCAAAATAGGAACAAAGGAAAGATTTACATGGATGCTCTCGTAAAAGCACATGAGAATAAGACCAGGTGTTCCGGAAGGGTAAGCGTGTTTTGCTTCACCGACGACACCCGCCATGTAAATCTTTGTCACATCCAAGTAAGCTTAAATTGGAAGGTAGAATCGGTCAGATAAGTGCTAATATTAGAGACATCTGATTTCAAAGAGTTTAAATTGTCTTTAGAGCACTCTCATAAATTCAACCAGTTGTCCACATCAATCGGCCATACCCTTGCCATCTATAAACCGATTTGTTTTAAATGTTGCAGGATGGTTCGGAATGACTCTGTCAATAATAACATGCCCCATGTTCTGACAGATTAAGCAACAACATATTTTATAACCAATTAAATTAATTTGGGCATGAAAATTCCACCCAGAGACTATCAAATCGAAATAACTTCATTTCTAGAATATATATGAAAAATCTGAGGCACGGTTTTGAAGATGACCTTTGCGTTCATCAATGGGTAAAGTATTGTCAGTTTTGTTGTTAGAAAATGTGAAGCAGATGTAAATTCAAAATTGTCGGCCTTGTTCTTTACGTTATACCAGTATGCAATTGTGAATAAGTTTAACAATATCATAGTTTATTTTATAGAAAACGTACTAACCTTTTAAATGATATATGATACACATATGTTAAACGTATATCCAAATTATCAAGCAAAATATCTGATGACTCTGTGACCCCTTGCTATATCCTTAAATGACGCACTAACCTACGGTGCAGTGATTTCCAGAGATGAAGGTTGAAGAAAAATCCACAAGTTTGATGGCACTATCGTGGTACAAATGTACTTTCCCTTTCCTGTTTTGAGGATGATGACTCGTTTCTCACTTCGAGGACTTGACGGTTTCGTTTTGTTTTGATTGTTTGTTTATTTTGCTTTATTTGTACACTTTGTAGGTGTCCTGTGATTCATTAATTGATTTTCCCTTCCTGTCAACTTTAAACATAAACATAAACATGCAGACCGCTAACATGGTGTCACTTTTGAGAATAAAGTTAAGAATCTGTTCTAGTGTATAAATGTACAGAATTCCGTCTACATCAAATGTGTTCTGTTTATAGCTGAAAAATTATTGCATTGGGAATCCATATCAAAATGAGATCCCACCTACTCAAGGTTATACATTTAAACTGTTAGCTTACCAATGATATAGTCATAAGTCTCGTTCAGTTTCACGGGGAATTCAGTACCAGGTGTCGGTTGGCCAATGTAAAAGAAATACAGCAATGCAGCAAAAGCAGCCAAGCATGACGTCAATAGGAATTTATCCATCCTGAAACAGAATACAGAGCTTTTCTATGACTACTAAATCGACACCATACGTAAGTGTTTAAAAGGTAGTATTATGCACATTAGATATTATTATACACCTCTGACGGTGTACTGTTAATCTGTCAGTGGCACGGTACATTATATACACATTTTCGTAGTACACGATTTGAAATTATAAAAAACTAGTTTAACTTTACTTCTAAATTCATAAATTAAAGGGGTTTTACGCATCTGACCCTTCTGCTTCTACATTAGTTTAGAAATTTTGGATTCCTACCTTTTGGCCCCTAGCGTCATTGAATAGTCCTAGGAGGACGAAACAGCTGTATGATGCAGTTCAATTCATTTTTTCGGCGTACTGTATTTATTACTAAATTAAAGATGTGCAACATATGTGTGTGTTACGTCATCCCTCTGATCACTTACTGCCCGTCTGATGTTACATACATTTGACCATGTACATCAATTTGTATCTACCTGTCCTTCGACATATTATTTCCTAGTATTCTTCGAATAGAAAATCCATTCAAATGAAAACCTAACACACGTTACCGCTTGGTTGTCATTACATTTGTCACTGACACAAGCTCTATATATCCTTTCGCCTTAAATTTTCTCTAAGAAGTAGTCTGGTTATAGCATATCAAAAATTATATACAGCCCAAGCAGGGATGCGTCTTAAAATATGCATGACGTATGAACCCCATCAACCATAACGACCGAAACGCCTATGTGACAATTAAAAGATTAATACATATCTGTTTATTCGTGGCCAATTTTCGTACAAATAGTATTTTTCAAAGATGAGAAATATTTTCAACGGAGTTTTTATTTAGGTTTGTTTTAAACCATGTCGATTCGTTCATCAACTTAAAAAATGTTTTCTTCATACAAAATGAATTGACATTGATTATTTATCAATGTAGCAATTTGATGCACATATGATATACCCATATTTCCATCAAATTTATAGATCGATTAGTCTATATTTGTGCTGCAGTGCCACTATATAGCCCAAGTTAGTTCCGTTTCGGTTGATAGGACTACATGAATAACCCGAAACGAGTATGAATATGAACGTAAGATGAAGGTTAAAAAACAATGCATATCAAGTCGACCAAAATATAACATGCATGCATTAGGGTTCTTATGCTTGCTACGCAGCAACAAACAATGCGAAGCAAACATCTTTTTCCATGGCGGACCATCTTAACCGTTTTTCAAATTCAGAGGACATGCCTCCAAAGTATGACGTCATACATACTCGTTGTCATTTAAAATAACGACAATTATTTCAAGTATTATTTTATTTAAAGCACCCATGGACAGTAACAGTGCAAATGAAAGAAAGAAAGTTTCAACATTTTCATTATAAAACTCTTGAACGGTTGCTGTTTTCCATGGACTATATTTCAAAGTCGCCTTTCGAGGAGAAAGCACGTGAAGCGTTTCCGGCTCTCAAAAACGAGCAAGCGTTACGGGCTGTTCTGCCAATTCAACATAACAGTGTTTCTTCGAGCTACGATAAGTTTTTATTTTATGGTCGAAATGTTTGCGTCGGGTATGGTTAAAAATGGAAATGCAAATTTAAGCAAAGTGCATTCTGGTTCGAGTTATAGGCGATATGAACTCCTACTGCATTACAAGAAAATAAAACATGAACCGCTAGCGCGACACCAATTCTGCGCAATTGCAAAGAGCAAAATACACCAACATACCCTGTCTTCAGCACACACGTCCAGATAACTGAATTACACACATTGAGATACACCCATAACTTACACTAGATATTAACAGAACGCTGGATAAAACAAAACAAAAAAATAAATAAAAAGGTATTTGTTCGTTTTTGTTGGTAAAGGCGATCTCATTTTGAGGATTGATGTTTACTTATATGTGATTTACATGACGGGTGGCGAATATGAAGCAGAACACACTTAATCTTCCAGAACACATGGTCTTATTTTTTTGTACGTTTACGAGGGTTTCCTTTGTTCATATGTTGCCTCTAATGTAATCGATTTTGACTTCGGATTATAGGTTTGTTTTTTGACGCTTTGATATTCTCTGATTTTGGTAACATCTTCATTAATTGTTGCAATTCTTCTGTAAAAAGAGTTGGTAGAGTTGAATGGCATGTGAGATGCTTGTTAAATATATATGTAAACATGAAACGAGTTGTATGACGACGTACATATATTATTCATGTAAATGTGCCTCATGAATCGAGAGGTAGGCTTCGAGAGGTAGGCTGTTGAAGGAGTTGTATTCGCCCAAAAGCACAGGGGAAAATGTGTTAAAGGACGGTTCTTTTTTTTCAAAATCAAGCGACTTATCAACGTAATCATATTCGTAAATGAAATAAAGGCAATGATGCTAATAAAAAGATATCTATGTCCTGTTTCATGTAACATTTGTCTTCCGGTCTTGTTTTCATATATTTGATTTTGTGAAAGCACGAATAACAAATGCCATCATGCCAGAGCGGACAGAATAAACAAGATGTAGAGTGATGCTTAACATAGTAACATACCAGCATAAGATTTCTTTCTTTTTCTTTATTTAAGGATTAACTTGAATCTATTTTTTATGTTATGGAGATATAACACAAAAATCCGGAGTGTACTCTAAATAAACCGCGAAGTTAATACTTATAATTTAATATATACCCTGCGAAATATCACTTTATTGATGGACTCTTTTCTTTTACAAATTATAACGCTTCTGCATCAGCCAATCAATAGCGACGTTATAAACGGCGTCGTCATTTTTTATATTATGGGCTAATAACATAAAATTTTAAGCCAATGAAAATGCTTGTTTCAAACAAGATTAAATTATTTGATCTTCACCAACGTTGTCTCAGATCAATACAATTATTGGGGTTGAATAACTCTGGCCAAACAGTTACTACACCACATGACGTGATCAAAAAAAGAATGCGAGACAGCAAACAGCAGTGATAAGATTAGATCATGGCTTAAAAGTGTCCAATACCTCCTATACTGTGATAGCTGGTGTGCTTTTCAATTGCAGCCATCTTAAGTTCATGGAAAACTGTGTTAAAGTACCGTCACATACCCATATATCAAAAGAATTGGAGCGTGTCAGTTGTTTCCACCCTGTCGTGTGTATCGTGTACCATATGTACATAAAGTTACACTGTGTTGTGCACATTTAACGACAGGGATTTCTTTGTTCAAAGTGGGTCAAAGCGAGCATAACATACCGGATGGCTTGATTATACAGTAGATTAGGATCTGTTTTGTATCGGCGATGGCGTAACACACACATATGCTGTATATTTTAAATTTAGTAATAGATGACAAATGACAAAAAAACAGTATGCCGAACAAAATTATTTAAACTGAGTGATAGATGATAAGAACTGCGGATGGTTAAAAATGGAAGTAAACTATATCAATAAAAGTAGTTTGTATGTACGTAGCAATTGTTGTCGTTGTCGTTCTATGGAAGAAGTATTAGTAGTAGTATTTGTTGATGTTGCTTTTGTATATACATTTATGTACGTTATGTAGGATGAAATGCAATTTCCTAAACGATTGCAAATGTATATCGATTATGGCATATGATGATTGTAATCTTTATTTTAACGGCGCAAAAAAGGTAAATGTTGTTTGTCCATGAAGAAACCCACGGGGAAATACCACCGGGACACAGAAAATAACAGAAAACAATAAATGAGACGTCACTCTTTTCCTGCCATCGCTAGAGATCTGAGCTGCTGTACACAGTAAAAATGACTACAGGTTATTTATTGAGGTATAATTAGTTATCAGGGTTTGAGAGGCAGCAACTTAGCATAACTGATCGATTATCACATTGATAATAATATTGCAATAACTTATCTCTGATTTGACGTATGTTGTGTTAACTCCCTCAGGTATTCCGAGGTGCTAAGGTACAGTCACTGTGATTGGCTATCTAGTAATGTGAGATAGGATAATCTTCAGTAGATCATATATGAGTGACAATTGTCATCGTCTGATGAATTAATGTGTAAATAACTCAATGATCATTGACAGATATATTTTTTGGAGTGAACTCAAACGATAGATTGAGCGCTAGATCTTATCATATCCAACTCTGCCGAAATTGAATTGGTATGACTGAAACTATTACAATGTGTACATACATGTATGGAATATTAAAAATTATAAAGGATATAAAAACTTCACCAATTCTGCACTTGCCGTGTATAATTTGGAATCATCACACAAAATATCACTTACTTATGTTCTATTGATATTAAGAGGTTAACAATTAATAAAATAACACTGTATAATTTTAATTTCATTAATAAAATACATCAAATACATACGTAACAACCTGATTGTAGATTTAGGATATTTGAGATAATATCGCATCGCATACCCTGCTGCAAAAACAAAAAAACAAATGGTCATTAAGTATATATAACACTTTAGTGTAAAACATTTCCACTTAAGTGCAAAAACAATTTTTTGCACTTGGCAAAAAACAATTGTTTGCACTTCAGTGCAAAAACCACCGTTATGATTATAAGAATAACTCCCACCGTCAAGTTCACACTGTGTTGAAAGCATATGTGATTTCTCCGCGACTCCCAGCATTGTGTTACAGGCTCCGTACATCACAAATCGGACCTTACATCCAGGACTATATTTGGGCCTACCGTTGATACTTTTCAACTGTTCTTAAAATCTTGACTTATTTCCCTTCGTTCCTTTTGTCTTACATATTTAATATCTTAATTAAATGAAATATGGGAGTTCCTCTAATGAAATAGCTATACTTTTTTAAATATGTTCGCATGCCAGCTAATTAAGAAAGATCCATCCTTTACTTCGTAAGAAATTGAGACAACAACAACCTTCATAGTTGAAATACAAGATAACCGCTTGGCAGCCATTTTGTTGTTCTGACAAATCACTAAATTAAAACACAACAAGGGGCAAAAAGGAAATGCCATACGAAATGTGGGAAAGATCCAACTTGTGATACTAAAAAAAATAGCATAACTAAACTTTCATAGTCAAAATCCAAAATACACGACTGTTAGCTACATACATTGTATGCATATCGTGTTTTGAAAATCACTCCAAAACTGTAACTATATACACCTAAAAACCAAGGGAACCTATATTTAAAAGATGAAAACGATCCTTCTAGAAATTCATCAAGAAATAGCTATAACAAATATTTCTGTAAAAATCAAAGATTATCTTGGTAACATGAGAGTGAAAGTTTGAACCCGAGTTTAATTTTTTGACTACGGATACAGACCGAAAAAAATCCAACCTTCCTTCTGACATGCTATTTTTCATTAATTCTATACCGATATACAAAAGTCAAATTGCACATTTCTAGGATAATGGTTTTCTAATTGTACAGCCTGATCATTAATGTATCTGCTTTAGTGTTTAAAAGTGGTAAAAGGTATATGTCAAGTTGAACACGAACAATTAAGTAATTTAGACTAAGACACAAAAGTTGTCCAGTGGATGTCTTCAGCCTGGTGTATCGTTGATGACGTTGTGTGGACGACGCCCTGTTAAGCTATTTGTTTGCTAATAAGCGGTCAAAAGCTTGTTGTTGTATAGTTATATTTGATATCTACATGTAACTAGAGTGTTATTATATAATTAACCAACTTTACGCTGGCATTCGTACACACCTTACTAGATTGTACATGCATTTGGATAACTCTAGACCTTATATCTTGCTGGTTTGTAAATTTATTACCGTTTCGTATACATACCCTCTTAACACGATGGTCGTGACAGCAATTTTCTCCTCTTTCTGAAACAAAGCATGCGTTGTCGGAAAGACTAAGGTATACAAATATCAAGATACGAATTCAAACAAATTTCATAACATTTGCATACACTTCAAACTGTAGCTGACTTATAGGTCAATAGTTACGACCTGTATTCATGGTCGGGTGAATGATGAAACGAAGTTGACCAATTTTGTCAACATTTTGATTATCACCCAGCGAGTATCGATAATGTAAATTTAGAGTTATAATTTTGTTAACACTTCGGTATTCTCTTGTTTATTATTATATGATTTGTTTTACGTGTATCAATTGCTTATGTCATTTTAGGATGGCCGCCATGTGTATACGATGATGAACCTTTTTGAGAATGCTTATTAGTGTGCTTACTTGTTGTGACTTACAATGATGACTCAGTTCTCATTTTAAGGATTGATGTTTACTTGAATTTGACCAAGATTTAACTAGCGGGTGTCGTCGATGATGCAGAAGACGCTTACTCTTCCGTAACACCAGGCCTTATTCTCTTGAACTATTACAAGGGTCTCCATGTTAATCTTTCCTTTGTTTATTTTTTTTGCCTGTGGTTTAATTGATTTTGAGTTCGGATTATGGTTTTGTCGACGCTCTAATTTGTTGGTGCTTTTGTATTTCGGGGGGCTACGGTATGTTCATGTAAGCCTCCTTGGGATAGACTTGATCTTTTGCCGATTTAAAGTGCTACCACACTGAAGTACACTGTTGAAGGCCCAAATCAGAACACCCCACCCGGTCACATTATACCGACAACGGGTGAACCAGTCGTTCCGCTCCCGTAAGCAGAGTCCAAGAAGAGACAAACAACTAATGTAAGTCTCGGCCAGGGAACAGAGCTCAAAGCCTTCCTCACAGGAGCTAACGCTCAACTAAAAGTTAGAAGTAAGACAGTGTCAACAGAAACTTTAGGAAGGCGAAAACCGTTCGGAAGAAAAAGAAAAGATTGGGTCCCAAATTTAGTCTCCGTCTCCTACAATCATGTGATTGGGACAGCAGATACAATTCTTACGCCTTAAATGAACAGGGACAGGGACTCTAACTCGCAACCATTTTGATCACGAACCCTGCGTCCTACCACTAGACCACCGTGCCTCCACTTACCGTAAATATTGATAACATTTAATTAATGCCTTCTAGAAAATATACCTTTAGAAGCCTTTAGTCTTGACATTGTCGACATGATTTGTGAAGAATGCAGTATGTTGTCAGCACAAGACAAGGAAGTCCGTTTTTTTCAACTCTGTTTGGGTTATTTCGGAAAGCTGAGTGGTGAAATCGCGGTCTTTTGCACTTAGTTAAATATAGTGTTCAGATTTTTATATTACGAGAAAATAACAAAGTTTAAACTAAGTGTCGATTAAGTGGCCTTCGCCCTCGAATTAAAACTCGAGTTAAACAAGTTGTCCAAATGTCATCCTTAAGCGAAATAAGCGAACTTAAAAAGGGGGGAGTGGGGGATACCAACATACAAATACACTGTATAGACACAATATTTTTAGAGTTGATTCATGTATCTAAATGAATAAGCGATATAAGGGAACAATCTGACTATCCAATATAGAAAAAAATAAATGTTCAAATGCATTGATGTATTTTAAAGAAATTACAATTTAGTAAGACGTAGCAAACATAATATAGTGACCGCACAACGAACCAACAAAATCGTCCGCACGTGGAACGTTCAACATTGCGTTTGCTCCTTCAGCGTTTCTTCCAAGACAAATAATGTGATTTGATCAAATGCAGGATATTTGTCGAATCAGCCCTGTTATCATCGTCGGAAACCCACGGTACACTTCTCTGACGTTTGCATCCCGTGGGCTCAAATGAAAAGAAACTCTCGTTTTCGTACTAAAATAGTAGCCAATCATATCGATTGTTTCATCCGTGACTACATACAGCCGGGACATCAAGCCGGGATATCCCGTTTCATTTGTAGCATCGCCTGTCAACAAAACCTGTTGATTGTGTTATAATTGTGTCGATTGTGATTAAAATATAAGGTCCTGCTAAACGGCGATTGTCATCGGCGTCTTGCCTACAGAAACATACTGGTCGTGGTCACGGTAAAATGATCCAACAGAGTGTCACGAGAAACGACCATTCTGATTGGTCGCAATCTCCGAATAGACTTCTATTCGGGGAAACGAAGGTTTATACCGATTCTGGCCCACGGGACGCAAACGTCAGAGAAGTGTACCGTAGGTTTCCGACCATGCCCTGTTATGGGCAAGGGGAAACAACTTCCATATCACTGTCGTCACCTTTGACTAAACATGTAGAATGCCGGCGAACCGTCTTGGGAAGAAACCTTATTCATAACATATGTCAAGCTAGATAAATCTTTTCAGTGAGGTCCGTTTGAATTATAAGTATTCTGCTTACATTACATCTTAACACAGAAAAAAAAATCGTGTACAATCTTGTAAAGATTGAATGCTACTAATACCAATAAAGATACCATGATATCTCAAAATGACGGCATTTTTATTGCATTTTTTACGAGCAATGCTCATGATAACGTTATAGTTTGATCCTCGAAATGCTGCTTCACCTGTTCCCGTTTAAAAAAAAAAAAACTTTGTTTATTGATTTAGCTTTGTTACCTCTTAGATATATCTGGTAAATTTTTTCTTCTTTAGAATATGTTGTATACCTTGGTATGTTTTGCTGTATGTCTTTTCATGATCAGCCAGTATCAGTAACACAAGTAGAAGCGGGGAGCTTCCGGGTACTACGCTCTGTCACTTTAACATTTTCAGAGGCAATTACTACAAGGCATCTTTTCATTGGTTGTAATTATTCATGTATATCAATCCGATTTAAATAAAAATTGAATTATTTCATATGAGAGTGTTACACACAAGGCAGAACAGTCTGTTCTCAAACCACATGTACGAGACAATAAGGCGAGGTCAGCTGTTTCACTGGACTCGGTAGCACGTTCGAGGACACCTTCATCACAACGTGCACAGTCGCGTATGATGGATGACTACTTTATAAATGTATATCTTGTTAATCTTTTACCTATTCCATAAACGTTATGGTGCAGGATGATGAAAAGTCACAATTTAGACCAATTACGCGAATTACTAAGATGGCAACTGCACGGTATTACCTATAAAGGGCTTACATTGCACATTCACTATGACTGTGGACCATTTTCTAGATTTTTGGGATACGCCTATTCCACGAGGCAGGAGGAATAATGAAATATTGTACATAGATTTGTTATTTGTGCTTGGAAATAAATGTACTACTGCATTTGTTGTCTATTCTCGACTATCCAACAACTAGGGATAGGAAACTCACAAAATGATGCTCCATGCTCCCCACCGTAAGATAACAACACAATATTTCCTCTAGTTGTGTGTAGACTAAAGGTTCCACCCCAGTGCACTGCGAGCACACTTCGTTGAGACATGAAGTGCACTCCGTTTAAACATTTTGAATGGAAATCCTGGTCTACTCCCTATCCACTAGGAACATTTAAGAGACTCTGACTAATGCAAATGGATACTTGTTGTCAAATTTTATGGTAGAATGAAATCTGTAAATATTCTTTCTTTTTTTCGCTTGAACTGATTTGAAGATCATTCTTTATTAAAAACTTCTCTTCTTAAACTTTCTGTTTGTTCCAGTATCAGTGCTGTGACCTAAAACCTCTACCGTTTAACTCAGCTGACTATAAGATAATATATGTAGTAACAACAGCTAATTCCCATTACATATCGTGTTCAACACCTGTGTATAACTTGTATTTAAATCTGCTCGAGTTGCTCTATTTTTTATTTCAATAGAACTACGACTTAAATAAACAGTGATACATTCATGCGTATACCCCGTTTTTTAATAAAACCTTTCTAATCCAGTAATGTAGAAAGTTGGGACTGTGTTTTCACCAATTATGTTTGAACAGTACTGCATAAATACATTTCATGAAATGAACTTGTAAAGTTTATATATGCTGTCTTGCAAAGAATAACTTCAATGAGTTCAGATTGATTGTAATGCAAGCTTAACGATAACGATTTAGTGAATATTGAGCATTATCTTCCTTGAGCGATTTTATCTTTCAAGTAGTAGGGTCACCGAAAATCATGCTATAACATTGATTGAATTGATTATACTGGAGAGCTAAGCCTTTCCAAATGTTACAGAAAGAAACATCAAAAGAAAGGTCCGATATAAAACTCTTATACGCCGTAGTTTTTGCACAAACAGCACATGTATTAAACAGGTCACAACGGTGCGAAGCCAGACTGGTGTATTTAATTTTGTGCAGCTATGACTTTTTACGAATCTTATAGATAACCTTAAATCGTATTTATTTTCATTTAGATTCATGACCATATTACAATAATATTTGGGACGAAGGGGTGCACACGTCAAAGTTGATAAGAAAAATGAAAGAAGTGTGATTGACCAAATAATTACGTTTATTTTCATAACTTATTTATCCTAAGAAAAAACTTCATTATGTATGCTACATAAACAATTTTTTGTATACATGCTAATTCCTGATCTGAAAAATATCATTCAGGTAATATGTGATGATATAAGCGCACAGTCAGTGCAGTTATATAGATATGTCTGCATCCTGTTACCGAGTATATTATCTGATAAAGTTCAAGCGTATTCAAATGCAAATCAACAACAGAAAGAAACATATTTTCGCAAAAAAACTAGTTATACAAACAGAAACAAAAAACATTTATTAACAAGAACCTTGTTGCGTGTTCCATTAAGCGGAACGTTCCAGTTCTTCAGATACGAACCAGACGTTCCGCTAAATGGAATGCGATGTTCCACCGGAACGAAGCGGTTCTTCGGGAACGTCTCATCTGAGGGTACAATTGTACCAGGTTTGCTTCAATATGGCGGTCAGTTCAAGGTAAATGTTTCAGATGTTCCATAACTTGTGAATTGATATAATTGCAACTAGTAAAAATGTATTTCATCAGTAAAATATATTACTACCGACTCCATCGGGCATTATAAAGTGTAATACTGGTAAATAATCGCACCTGTTTGCAGATTGTGCGACTGCACCGTTTTGGTTATTTCTAGAATGATTATCACTTTTTCAAACACAGGAACACAATTCGTAACGCCTTGTCCAATTTACATTACAGCACACTAGTTCATAGATAATACAACTAGAACATTCCGATAATTAAATGCACGATAGGTCTTCGTGGACTCCCCCTATTACCCTTAGGTACAACGTGTAAATTAGTATACAAATTATAACTACAACATGTAAATGCGTATAAATCATAACAACAAAATGTAATATACCCCCCGACTACGTGATATATAGATGTTACACAACAAGCGGTTGTTGGATATGGAATTAATACCAATCGAGTTATTTTTTTTATTACAAAAAACACGAGCTTTAGAAGTGTCTTTTTTAACTTAAAAAAATAACGAAAGTGAAATTAATTCCATATCAAATTACCACGAGTCGTGTGGCCTGTTTCTACCTCAATACTATTAAGTCGCAGTGGCAGTGTTGTTTTCTGGAGTTTTTCATGTATATATTCCGGCAAGTTGTCACGATGTCAACAATCCGCACGTTCAACTAAGTTCAACTTCTCAACCAATCAAAGTCAGGAAGGTCATATACCACTAGTGGCACAGTATATAACGTATAGTTATCCAACAGACCGCACGCTTATACAAGGGGTTTGAGAGTGGAATAACACTAGGTATTGTGGTAGCAAATGCGTATATCAAACCTTGCTATAGCATATACATGTACAACAGTATCAACCTGACAACATGAAAGATATTAAGGGTACTTGACACATCATCATCATCGTTAAATTTCGTGACATACCTCATAAAAAGAATAGCTGGATAAATTGTGTCGATCAAAATTCGTATCGCGTATAGTATTCAACAATGTACGGTAAGAATTTTAGCTACACTCTAGAAACAACAAACACGTGTGAGATATTGTCAGCACCGATACCGTGACTTACAAAAAAAAATTTGACTGGAAAACGAGTTTTCACAATTACTTAGAAAAGAAGATTTTGAGTTTGGATAATGGGTTTGTTGACACTTCGGTATTCTTTGATATTTTTATTGACAACCATATTTGTACATGCCCTAATCATATATCAGTTGATAACAGTTTTCGAAACCTCGGTATTCATTGACGGTTTAGATAGGTGTTGATGTACAAATGCAGATGCACATTGCTATTAATTACATGTATTATACGAAGCCAGCACTGCAATGCCAAATTAATGTTGTTATTATATAACATTAGACAACAGTTAGATAATGCGATACAATATAAGGAAATACCATTTTCGTTTCGTTCTTAAATATCGTTTAAATATAATAAGAATGAATATTAAATAAAAACAAAATGGTGGTACTATGCATCATTGGTATGTTATAAGGAGCATCAAAAATGTTTATTTCAGTCAATCATGCTTTAAAGGATTGAAATTAAACGATTTGAAATATTTCATTCATTTTCAGCCTTTTCGAATCAAGTCAGCGGCTTTCTCTCCTACCATGATCGACGGAGCGTTTGTATTTCCTCCAGGCACATTTCTCATCACGGAAGCGTCGGCAACACGTAGACCAGAAATCCCTTTAACCCTTAAATAAGAAAATACAACCGTCATTTTGGTATTCATTGCTTTATTTACCTGTTCTTAGGTTTCTTTTCATTGTGTATCTATGAATACGGAATATGATTCTATACACACGAGGAAAAGAAGTAACATCAATATTTCCCGAATAACACTGGATCCTTTGAAGCATATATTTGTAGAATACTTCTGACTTAGAGAGGTTGGATCCTTTCGACGGAGTGAAATTGCTCCTTCGGAATTCTCCGAATTACGAGTGATATCATTACAGTAGAATATAAGGAAAAAAATAAACAAAACCTTTATTCAAGGTATTCAGTACTGCTTTACATTGAGGATTGAGACAAAGATGAAACTTTGCAAAAATGTATTTCAGGAGAAAGCTAGCTTGCCAGTTAGGAAGTATTTCCCCCTCATATACCTAGCTGGGCATTACACTATATTAAAATAATATTTCTTTATCAATGTTATGTTCGTACCTCAGTTGGGGGTCCACTACCGCTGACGGGTCGTCTTTTCGTCCCATTCTACACGTAGATGTGGGATGGTAAACCGTCAATGTAAAATGTCTCACGTAACATTCCCAAAACTTGTCCGACCGGAACTCGTGCTTAGAACACAGTTTATGGAGCGGAGATGGGGAGTTGACATCCATTCCGATAGATTTCAATGTGTCTGTACCGACCATCATCTCTGTAAACCTCACACCTGTATCAAATATGTAATCAAACAGAATATATTTATAAATTATCGTTAACAATATAACGGCACTGCAACAAACCTACATTCGGTATACTAAGTTATATGGATATGCGTATGTATGCTCATAACCTGCTATAGCAGTCTGTACATCGTCCGGGTGCTCCAGATAATGTGGGTCTATTTCCGGATAGTCGAAAGGATCAGTTGTGCTCAGGCGGATTGTTCCTCTACTCTTAGGATGGAGTAGAGTAGGAATAAATAGCATTGTCTCAACGTCATCAGTGGCGGTATAGATTGTATCCTTAACCTGCAAACACCAAATGTTAGATATAATCAAGACATACACTGAGGTACATCGACCATGTATACATCCTGTACTGCTTACATTCAGCTACATACATGTATGCTTTGGCATTAGAATGCTACCAAGATGCATCATATAATTAACACATCAAACGAGTATTGAATGTCTACCAGTTGGTTTATACTTACTCTCTCTTTGTAGTTGAAGTGCAAGATATCTCTCATTGGTGGGATTAGGCCATGAACACTATATGCCATCATTTGAATGTCAGAATTTTTCCCAGAATCCTTCTTTTTATTGAAATCTTTGTACACAAAAGCTAAAGACTCCAGAGCTGTCGCGGATAATGGACCTGTCAAAAATAAAATCAAATCAAAAGTTCACACGATTAGAAATATCAGTCATATGCTGCGTGCTAAAATACTATACACATAATCTGAAAAAAACCGAATACGTTGCCCCCATCCCTTTTGGTCAATTGCTTTTAACAATGCTGCAATCTTGATTGTGGCATACTGAGGGTTTATTTGAGACGTCTTTGTAGGGCTCTGAATATAACATACATATGTATATCTTGGTGCGAGACATGTGTTTTACCTGAGGTACAGGTGCACCGATAATACTTTGTCGCATTGCTTGGGATTGCACAAGTGCAAACGCGTCATCAAAAAATGTTTCTTGGTCGCCAAAAGGGGTATGGGTAGGTTCCAAATGTTTTGTTCCAAAAAATATGATGCCGCAAATATGACGAAAATTACCAATCTGGTCGGGGAAAAACAATAAATAAATCCAGGAATACCCTCAAAAATGAAGTCAATAATTTTTTTTATCACGTTTAAAGTGAAAATATGTTTGCTGCTTCTCAGATCAATTTTGAAAACTTCATCAATGATATTACGGACGTAGGTTTTAAATATTTAGATCTTTGATTAATGTTATCAACAAACCTGTTCCTAAGTAATCGTACTGTTTGGCTGTCAATGTTGAAGTCATTTTTGCGAGAGTTACGGCTCCTGTTGTATTTACACTGTACGACAAAGGTATCATGATATGGTCCTGTAGGTTTTCTCCTACCGGAAGGTCAGAAAGCACGGGGATCTGGAAATAGATTACCCAAGTTATAAAAGAAATAAGACATCAAATTGATATAGACTATAAACATACAAAAACCCCAAATAATACAGACTATAAACATACAAAAATAACCAAAAAAAAAATAAATAGTACAAGAATCAAAATAGGGACAAATCACACAATCCAAACACCAGTGTACACAACAAAACAAGTAAAACTATATCCTCCGAAGGAGTGAGGATTCCCTGAACCGGGCCATATAGAGAAAAACAATTTGAAACCAAATGTCTTTCAGCAACAAGATACATGTCTGTAATGCCATTATGTTATATTCAATTTGAAGTCATATCAGATTGTTATAACGCTTATAAACGACAACACATACGCAGTAATACCAAGCCAATCTACCATCGTACCACTTTAAAGATTGATATCTACAAAGATAAATTAGGATTGTACTCCATTTTGACTGCGTATACGGTAGTATGACCGCAGTTGGCAACGAACAGTTTCTATGGTGCGCGTTAGCGCTCCGTAGTGAATATGTTCGTTGCCAACTGCGGGCATACTACCGTATACGCAGTCAAAATGAGATACAATCCTTATATTTACATTTTTATAAGTATTATACGAAGAAAAAAACATTCGAAGCGGGCTGCTACGCTGGTAACTATGATGGCCGTGGTTGCTAAGATAATATAGTCCAACTGAATCTTCATCGATATATTGCTAAGTTTAAAAAATACACAGTGAACAATATTTATTCTTCGTTACATCATTTGTAAATTTGGTATTTAATGGTATTACTAGCACTTCGAATTTATTTATTTATTCATAATGGTTGTTATGTACACTCATTGACACAGTGATCTGGTTGTGACGCGGTCCGATGTCGGATGTCACAACTGCTGGGCGCCGCCATGTTTGCGTTACCGTCAAAGAATTTCGAATGCTCATCCAATGGAATCAAAGGTTTTCCAGAAACCTTTTATTGTATAATCAGAGGAAATGGATTCCAAATATGTTCCATGTTTCAAAATCTTGAAGGAACCGAACAATGACTGTCAGCGAAAATGTATTGTTCTGAAGCGTGAACGACGCCATATTTAAACAAGTATCAATCCGCCGAGACTTTTACATTGCGTATACACTAACGTATTCGCAGTCAGAGTTTACTAAGCTCAAGAAGGGAGAGGTGTAAATATATGTCTTTTTCCAAGGAAATATTAATATATTTACGTCTGTGAAGATGTACATGTATGCAGATGGGCGTATTTGAGTTTGCTTATTAGTGTGCTTTCTTGTTGTGATTGACAATGATGACTCGGTTCTCATTTTGATGATTGATGTTTACTTGGATGTGACCACGATTTACCTGGTCTTATTCTCTTGTACTTCTGCGAGAGTCTCCATGAAAGTCTTGCCTTTGGTCATATAATCGATTTTGAGTTTGGATTATTGTTTTGTTGACGCGTTGGTATTCTTTGATTTTTTTAAAAAGTCACTAGAAAAACCTAGGTGTGTTGTATATGTATAGAAGATATTTATCAGCAATAATCTCGAACACCTCGCGGCTATGCTATCGTAAATTTATAAGTCTGTCAATTTGCAATCGATTACTTTTGCATATTATTAGTTTCTTGTTAAATTGTTCATACCATTGATCACTATGTATTACTGCTTTCTTTAAATGTTTCTGTAAAGATAACGTTTAATATCTGCAAATAGTTGATATGTTAAACTATTTTTGTACATACTATAATGTCTTCCATCGAAGTGGTTTGTATAATTTTGCTTAAAGAACATTTCATACAATAACATACCCCTAATTTTTCAAGGTGTTCCTTTGGTCCTATACCAGACAACATCAATAACTGTGGAGAGTTGACGGCGCCAGCAGACAAAATCACTTCCTTCCTGGCAAATACTCGGACCTTCCTTCCGTTCCTGATACACTCTACACCAATAGCCTTCTTGTCTTTTATGATAACCTGTAAGATTTGCGTATAACGTAGTTGTTTAACTTATCTTTGTTTTTATGAAATATAATATTTCACTATTTGAATCAGGTGTTTGTCACTTCATTTACTGCTGACATCAAAGTATATATGATGTTCTCGTTCAATGATACATTGCTTGCAATAACATCAAACATAGCTACGCGATACTAATTGACAAACACTCCACTACACAAGTTGAGTAAATTTGCAAATTTAAACCGGTATTTAATATGTCGTTATACGCCTGGTTGTATTTGTTGACATATTGATAAAGATATGCATCAACAAAATAGATAGCATGCAACAGTGTACCAAGTTTAAACGTAATGAATAAATCAATTTCAGTTTCAGGTAACATTGTAAATATCTAAATATGAACTTGATTTAATGTACAACAATTATGAAACAAGTTATTCAATTTTTTATTAATCATTCAAGTTGGATTTTAACTCGTGGGGATTTCTAAATGTTGGACTAAACTCGGGCAGGTGATCCCTTACCTTTTCACGTCCGACCCTCGTACCGTACCCCATCTAATTTGATCCACTAAAATATAGTCATGCATAGTTCTGTTTACCTTAGTTGTGAATGTGTTGGGCATGACATGGAGATTAGATCGGTCCAGGTTTGGTTTAACAAATGCTCTGTAAGCGCTCCATCTCTCTCCCTGTTTTATAGTCGACTGCATCCAACTAAACCCTGTAATCGAGGTAATCATTTTAATAAAAAAGGCTCTTTTGATATTTTGTGGTTTTTTATTTGGTCATTAACTATACCGTTTTTTGTTGCATTGGAAGTCATGAACATTAATGAAAAAAATATTACCAGTTGTAAATTAGTACGTTTTAACAAGACCCGGTTGTCATATGTTGGATGTATAACCGGACTAACCTATTTGGTCTTCACCGTTACAGTCGATGACGTCATAACCCAAGTCTTTACCAGCTTCAAGACAGAATTTTTGCATTGGTGTGGAAGTTGGTTGAGTGACTGGTAAAGGACCTCCCTTTCCACGATATTCTGTTGATACATTGATACTTTAAACATACTTAAGATATACTGGTTATGTTACTGCAATACATTATTTCATCACATTTAGTTTTACTCTTAGTCTAAGAAAATCGCTTGCCATATGTATAAATTATGAAACACGCTTTCTGAAGAATATGATTTTTTAAGACAAAATTGGAAAAAATAAACAATGACTTTGCAAATATGTTCAGAAAACAAATCAGAGATAATTTCTTTTTCAATCATCGAGACATATTGTAAACGTTGATATTCCAACTTGCCATTTTTCACTTAAGTTAGAATATGTATCAATGTCTACAAATGTTTATGTTATTACCAGACTGTTTGAAATCGTCAATGAGCATGTCCTCCGACTTGATAAAGTACGGAAGGACGTCCTTGTAGCTCCAGCCGTCACAGCCCTCCTCAGCCCAGCTGTCGTAATCATGGCGGTTACCACGTACATACGCCATCCAATTGAGAGAGCTGCTTCCTCCCATTACTTTTCCTCGAGGCCAATAGCTTCTCTGTGGAATATAACAAGACTATTTGGGACCAAATCGTAATACACAAGTACGTCTTATATCGTTACTTGACATTAAATTACAGGAAAATACAGATACGAGATTTAACTATCATTTTAATACATGCTTATATAAGACACTACATCAATAAATACAAAAAAAAACGTTTCTTCATTTAGAAACTCTAGCGTTATCAGAAAACAAGTTAACTGCTCATTCGACACATAAACAAGGAATCGCTACTAACGTTCGAAATAAAAACAGACAAGGGTGACATTATGCAGACCGATCACCCTCCTATACTGCGCAAAGGCGAAAGGAAGAACAATATTCTTTCAATGGAAATTGGACATATATTATGAACGTTCGTTATAAACAACCTACCAACAGTAACTTAGAAAGAAACCTCGATGACTTACAATAAAGTGATACTTATATTACCTGCATATTGCCATAATATTTTTTTGAAATATTCTCTATCTTTAAGTGATATGAAGATGGAGGTTTTTGAGTATGCTCATTAGTGTGTTTACTTGTTGTGATTGACAATGATACTCGGTTCTCATTTTGAGAACTTGATGTTTGCTTAGATGTGACAAAGGCTTACATGGCGGGTGTCGTCAACGAAGTAGACGACACTTCCTCTTCCGGAACACCAGGTCTTCTTCTTTTGCACTTTACAAGGGTCTCCATGTAAATATTTCTTTTGTTCTCATTTTCCATTGGTTTAATCGATTTTGATTTTAGATAATGATTTTGATAACGCTTCGGTATTCTCTTATTTATTTTGAAACACCTTGCCTAATGTTCAAGTTGTTAACCGTATCTGAACATTGGATTTTGCTCTGTTTGGACAGATGTACTAAATTACATGTTGTAAACAGTAACTAATTTCGTATCCAACATGTGAATTTTGTTTTTGTTCCAAGTAGTGATTATTTTTATTTTTCAAACCTGTTCCTTCATGGCATAGCAGGCATGTTTCTGCGGTACTGTGAAATAACTCCAGTCGTCGACAGTATTGGTCAGTTTGGCGACCGCCCCCGGTATGTAGACGTCAGGGTTTGTCTCGTCAGAACCGCCAGCTTCTAGTAATACCACGTCCCTACCAGGGTCCTCCGATAGCCGAGCCGCTACCACTGAGCCCGATGAACCAGCTCCCACTAAAACAAAATAAATATTCAATTGCCTGTTGACAAAAGTAAAACATACAAGCTTTGATATAATTGAATTAAAGTAAATAAAATCGGGTTTATATTTGTTGTGCAAAATGAATGAACTTTTATTCCATATCATACTTATACGTACTATTTAAAAGATATTTTTGAATCTGTTAAAAAAAGCGCGCATGACTTGTATTTCTCTCATATTTACATGTACGTTAATGTTAATATCTTACCTATAATGTAATCATAGGATGATTTGAGATTTGACGCAAATCCGTTGTCCTCGATTTGTGTGGAATGCAAATAGAAATAGGCAAATATACCAACGATGATAGCTGTGGCAAGAATTTTCTCCATTTCTGTAACAAAATAAGCATTTTTGGCGTTTTTATTGCCAGCCAAAAGTTGACAGAGGATTAAGCACAAGTTATTACAACTTAAACTTTATACTTTGTCCTTAAAGCAAACATACAAAATATTGCCTCGCACGCCTTTTCTTTACTTTAAGGAAGTAATCATGCACAAGCATTCTTAACTAAAACCATCACTAAGGTGGTGGTCCGTGATTTCCATGGTTTCGTGACTTTTTTTAAAAACAGGAATTATAATACGACTAGTATGACGTGGTGTAGTGTTGTTATATACGTATAGAGGTACTCGTATTTCGATACTTATTGACGGTTGAGTAGACACATTTACCTGACAGTGTATTAAAAGTTGACCTCAACATTTTTTATCTGTATCTTTAACATTGAATGTGGTCATGACAAATGTAAGCATTATGGCAATTACAACTCATTGAATTATGAATGAAATCAAAAGTAGTGAAGGAAGCGTTACTCGGATGTTTGGACATGGTAAAATAACTTGATCAATAATTCGAGGAATAATTGGTATTCGACTAATCCGAAGTTGTTTGAATATGATTGAACTCGGTCGGACCAAATGAACTATTCGAAGAAAGAAAGGTGTTCGAGTACACCGAGTTCGAGTAAATGAGGTTTTGCTGTAGCTATTTAATTGTATAAGAAGGAATGAACATCGTAGAAACTGTTGTGCACTTTTATATCAATGTAAACAGCAGTGTACTTCCAATCCACTCTATGAACCTCTATTTGTGAATAACATATAAATAGAAAATAAATTAACATTTGAAAGTTCATTTACAACTGTTGTCAACCATGCTTGACGCTATGTTTAGATTCTATCAAGCTTTTTCTCTACTTAACTCGTTAGTAAGTCAGCTTTAGATTATACATTTTTATCTCTACATATAACTCGACTACACTTCAGGCTAGATAGACATACACGTATATACTATGTAAACAGAGTAGTGGCAATGTCGACCCTGTTTATGTATCGGGACTAAGTCACCTACTTAAATAATATTTCTCATTTCAGAGTTCACTGATTTTATTTTTGTCGGTTTATTTAAAAAGGTGATTCAATGCATTTCATACTTACTTGTTTCAAATGTGCCTAAAACATGTAACTCCAATCACCAGCTAAGTAGAATCCTAATCGCTGCTCGACACTATCCGTAAAGAACGATTTTAAAAGGTCAAGGTACTGATGTTTTCAGACGTGCTACAAAGCCAGTGATATGATGTCCCCGTTGTTCTGTTTACTTACATAAGGCGGACCACATCAGAGCGCATCTACACCACTCAAATTATCTCTAGACGATAGTTTTCAAATGTCGTGATCGATGATATCAAAAGCATCGGACAAGTCAAGCATGATGCACGAACTTGCTTTTGTGCACTAGTTATTCAAGGGGTGAGTATGTCATATATAACCAATAACAGGGACGACGCGGTAGCGTTACTCGTACAACAAGCGGATTGCATATATTACAGTTTATCAACGCCCAAGTACATGTAGCAATGTTTCACTTGCATAATGTGCAAACTTAAGTTTGTCAATACCCCTATATTAATCATATACACTAAGTTCCAAACTTTAGATGGAAATCTCTTTAGCTTTCTTATATATGTACTTTAAAGTGTTTTCTGTTGTCAGTTCATTCCTTTGATGATGTTGCTAGTTTAGCTACAATTATATTTTCTTGTCAAGGTACATGTAGATGGAACGTTTTACTACACGCATATGTTTCTATATAGGTATAAAAACAATTTCTATAAAATAAAAACAAAACAAAATTGTCACTTAATCAGGAGGAATATGGTTTGTTTTCCAATATGATATGAAAGTGAAAATTTCTGAATATGTTTATGAGTATGCCTACTTGGTATGATTGAATATGGTTCTTCTGCTCTAAGTTTGGACCCCTAGCATCTACTATGATGTGTCCTACAATTACATGGAAGGTATCGCAGATGAAACAGATGACGCTTACCGTTCCAGAACACCTGGTCTTATTACATTGTACTTTTTCAGGGGTCTCTTTAAGTTCATTTCTTTAAATTTTGCTCTACCTTAAATGTAGTTCAGTTCAGATTATAGTTTTGTTGACGCTCCGGTGTCTGTTGTCATTTGGTCAGAAGGAAGGTTTGTCAATACGTATACATTTGTATGTTGTCATTTAGTAAAATGCAAGGTTTTCCACGCTAATATGTCAACATTCATGTTAGATGGAAGGATTGCTATACTAATATGATGAAGTTTTTTGCTGCTACTGGTTAAGGGTTTTAAACAACTTATATTCATTACTCTTGTTGCCCCATATGTTAGCGCACGAGGGGTCTTATTGTTAGAGGAAACCGGAGTATCTGGAAAAAACCCACGTGGTCGGGCAGGTGACCCAATAACTTTTCAAGGTCTGTCGGGGAATAGAACCCCGGCCTCTTAGGTGAAAGGCAAGTAAGCTATCCACTCTACCACTCGACCACAATAGAGGGTTTGCATATAAATAACTCCACCGAGATTGAATCATACCTGTCTACAAAAGATAATCGTGTGTAATACATCGGAGATACCTTTGGTTACCTCGTGTGACCTTTATCAGATGATATCTTTATCAGTGGTTTCGTTAGTGTTCAAGCTGTCGTATATTCCGTTTACATACGTTTTTATATGGACCTTACATATCTCTCAAGCCGTTTTTTTTTCTTTCAGGTCAGGCTTAATATAGCACACACGGAGTATAAAGGCCACACACAGATAACCCATATATATTACATATATATAGAGAGAGAATATTCAATAGTTTGCCGTTTAATATCAAATATCTTTCACGTGTATTGCAGATTTTTTTTTAATATTTTCACGAGTGCGTAGCGCAAGTGAAAATATAAAAAACAAAATGCCATACAAGTGAAATATAATTGATATTAAACGGCAAACCATTGAATTTTCTTATTATTACATTTCGAAAGAGGCCTTGAATTAAAATTCTTTATTTTTTTTGTCTTTACTTACCTACTGGAAAGTAGATAGGCCAGGCCTAATCCGGTGAAATCACAACCGATCGTGCGATCGGGTACACAGAAGTTGATCGGAAAAGTTGAACCATTCTCATCTTCCAATTCATTACTTCTTAAATCCTGCAGCAGTATCTCATCAATACCTACTGCTGTTGCCATTTCTTCAGGATCCTCTTCCCCCAATATTTAGACAAGTTCTAGCAGACGACAACAATGCCGGGAGCCTACAATGCCAAGTTCGAAGCGATCAAGGGGAACAACTTATAAAAAAGTTCCGGTGTAACATGAAAAAATGAACCGAGTGAAAAACTACCTACCGTTGAAATCTACGGCGGGTCACTTTTTCACAGGACGAATTACAGAAATATCAAGTGGGGTCATTGTTCTACAGATGGCCATGTAAGATTTCTACTGTAAAATAAAGACCCCAGGTAACTTTTGCCACGTAGAATAATGACCCTGGGTAGTTTTTTGATGCCGGATCACGTTTTCATGTTACACTGAAAAAGCCTTATATTTTCACTGCAGTGAAAATATAAGACTTATCTGTTTGATAATTTTCTATATATTGCACAGGCAAAAATGTGATAAACATATATACTTATATATAGTTTATTGAATCTGATTTTTCTGCTACATAGTTAAGGAAGCTATAGTATATGTTCCAGGCTGTCATTATATCAGTCATATAATGCATATGATTATCTAGATTAGTTAAGCTTAACAACCCTACTTAGAAATCTAAATATATACATAATCGATTGCTGATGAAAACAGAAGACCAAGACGAAACATGAAATGTCGTCGTTGCAGGTAAAAAATATACAATGAATCTGCTATGGAATTTTAGATATCTACAGATATTCATCATCAATTTTAGCACGCAGTTGTATATTTCTATTGTTTTTTCTATTTCTATTCTATGGAAAAAACAGACATTTTTTCTACTAAATTTCGCATTTAATCAAGTCACAAAAGGCCATAAACTAACTGTCAACACCATTCTAAATCAACAGGTTCCAGACATCTATTTGAAAATGGCCGCCGGCCTGGAGTTTCTTTCTGAACTAGCTATGTAGGATCACGTGACGTTAGACGGTGGCTATATTCAAACAGATGTCTGGAACCTGTTAATTTTACTTAAAAATAGATGACGACAGTTAATAAACAAACCTTTTCAAAACCTTTTAAATACTTTAGCCTTTAAGAAAATGTTGATATGGCTAAAGATGCGCACTCAGAGTGCATGTAAAAGAACCACAGCTCCTTATAAAATGCATTCTAATTTCAGAAATAAAATGATTTTAAGGGTTATTTAACAAGGTTTCTGTATTGCCATTTAAGGGAAGTTTCCCCTCAGAATTTGTTTATTCATTTACTTAGTATTTTTCTTTTCTTTTTTATTTCTCCCCTACAAAATTGCGTTGAATTTGATGAAAATATTGAACTTTTCGTCATTGTTGGTGTCACTTTCTTACCAAAATACAATAAATTTGTTTTCCCAGGAAACTGAATGTATTTACTTAAACATTTTGAGCGTTCAAGTTTAAAAAGTCAACAAATTTATTGTAGAATACTCGTACATTCTACCATATTAAAGCCCTTACCCACTTGTTGACACGTACAAAATATACATTGTACCTGGTACAACACCAGATACGGGTCAGATGGGGCGCTAGTGGAAGAAATAGCAATATTACAAGTAATTTAACCTACAAGTGTACCACAGAATGACGTTAACTGGTTCGATCGTTAGTTGAATTATTTCCACGTACACCTTGGAAAGGGGTAATGGAGTCCTGCTGTTTATCTCGAGTAGATGTTCGACCATCTTGTGCCGCTAAGCTTTACATGTAAGATTTACATGGCGGGTGCCGTCGATGAAGCAGAAGACGCTTATTCTTCCGGAACACCTGGTATTATTCTCTTGTACTTTGTACATGTAAATCTTTCCTTTGTTCATATTTTGCCCCTGGTTTAATCGATTTTGAGTTTGGATTATGATTTTGTTAACGCGTCGGTATTCTCTTATTTATCTTCATAATAAGCACAAGTATGGGCTGTTTTACCTTCTGGCCTATACTGTATCCCTCATTTCTATTAAGACAACAAAGGCCTGCAAATCATGCAAGTAAACAGAAAACAAAATTCCATTCATGATCAGTTCACTGATATTAAAAAGATGCTAAAATCTAAAGAGTATGAAATTAAAATAATAACATATATAAAGAAACATTTACTTTGTTTTTATTTATATTTGTTCTAGATTAACGTCCCTTAGCTGTAACATAATCTTATCGAAATTATTAATAAATTCAGAGACACCCCCAAGAACAATATAACAATGAATGATATGATTGTAGAGCTACATGCACAGGCAACCACACGTGTTGTGTTAAGAATGTTACGTCGATCCACTGGCCCATTCTACAAGGAGTAAATAACAGTGTAGAGGGGATGCACACATTTGTAGTCAAATGTACTGACGAATAAAACTTGAACGTCTGACGTCAATAAGGTACGAATAGAAACTTGAACGCAGTGGACCCAAGATATATTGTGCTAAAAACATAACACATTCCAAAGAAGAGGGTGTAAAACCCCCCAAAAGTATCACTTCAAATTAGTACTGTAAACACGGAAACATAAATTCAGTGTAAATCGGTCAAAAAACACACATTTTCAGCAAATGGTGATTACAATAGGGATTTTGTGGTTGGATGATGTCTGGGTTGGGCGAATTCAAGAAATTAACACAGTGATGGAGGTCACCCAGATAAAAAAAATGGGTCCAATTTAAACAGGAACCAGAGGCAACACCTTTCTTACTATCAATGTTGCAACCTGTTAGCAAATTTTGTCTATTTCTAAAACGAACCTTTTCAGTGAAGGTCAGCCATACGCATCATTGTGAGTATAGTCATAAACCCTAGTCAATCTTCAAACGCAAGCTGATTTCAACTGACAATGGCCATAAGTAATAATACGTTCGAGAATTCAATTGACTCTTTTAAGGAAACAAAACAAAAGATTGCGAAACCGTGACAAACATGACCTCAATTAAATCATGAGGAAATCAATACTCATATATGTACCAGATAAACCACCCGTAATGATAAGTAGTTTCCCTACAAAAATGACATTATTCTTGTCCCGTTCATGTTTGGCAGCAGTGCATTGTACATATTGTAAAAATTTAACAGGCTTAGATGAGTTTAAATACACTTAATGTATACAGTGTACATCTGAGTTATATAGCAAGCCGTGTTCTATAAATAGTTACCAATTTTATCGTGTAGGGGTGTACGTATTTGTGTGTGTTGCACAACCTCATACATAGGCGTGCTTTGTGGGTATTTGATGTGTATTAAAAGACCATATCCGATCATACTCCGGGAGTTATTAACGCCTGGTTGCTTTGGGGACAGCAAATACTTGGTAAAAAGGCGAGATGTACAATATATATGTGGTAATCTTGTAAACAAACGTGACATGCTGATATCAGTCAGGTGTCAACCACCTCTATTATCATGCTGGATGTTTATTACATATATATAATGAACAAGTAAACAGCCTGTATTGAAAATCAGGTAAGTTCGTGTTTACTACATTACAACGTTTCCCTAATGTGATACGTACTTAACATAATGCTAAATGCATTTATCCTTCATTAATTTGATCAAAATATCTGGGTCAAAATATATGTCAGCTATGGACAGGTGGTCAGGAGTGTATAATAGCAATGTTTATATATCTACATGTATATACATGTACCGTAAAAAGCTACAGACATGCTTTAGGTATGGGTACTACCGCCTTGTGGTCACTTGTAGGACTTGCACACATTAACAATTACTTTATAGTATATTTTTTAAAAAAGTTTTTCAGCTAATGATTTATATATTTGAAGTTCAATGCAGTTGTCTTCCTTCATAGATATACATAAAGGACAAAAAGCCATTTTTGGTGGGAATGGTGGCGTTTGATAACCGAAAGTGTACATACCAAACTGATTAAATTGGACGGGGAAAATCCCCTTTCACATTTCACAATTAATTTAAAATCTATTGAAAATACACATTTTGGTGAATTTTATTACCAGTCAATTGGATTAGATGGGAATATGGGACAGAGCTGTTCTCTTTGTATTTGGCGAAACAATCTTCCGCAGAAGGTAACACCACCTGGATATGTCTGTTGGACATGGGCCAATTTAACGAGATACGCCAACGCGTTTCCTACTAAGACTCAAAGTGCAAGGATCACACCAGAAATACTATCTCAGAATTTCTTCGTATATTACGGATTCAAGATAGGATATATTCAGACCCAGGTGCAGAGTTCGTTGGGAAATTTATGCATGATGTATGTGCGATCTAGCCGCCATAAATTGTAATTACGGTCTACAATCGTACATTGTATAAATCACTTTTTGATTAGCTGATTTAATTGTGTAAAATGTTTACCCGATTCTTACAGGAAAATGGTTCACTGTATTTATTTTGTACAGCTCTTGCTTATGTAAATTATTAGCTACGGTAGTAGTTTAAATAGCAACAACATTAGTGTAATTAAATACTCTAATGAACTCACCAAAATGACTAGGTCGTTTAGGTTTTCAAACAGGCTCAAGCCAATAAGCTATGTAATACAGTTTGAGATTGAGTTCAGGGTCACAAGGTCAACTCCAAAGGTCAATGTTGCTAAAATTATTTTTTTTCGTCAAATTTCGGTTTCCAGAAAGGATTGATGGATTTTGTTGAAAATTCATACAATGTTAGCATTTGAGTTAATGCAGGGTGGGATCGAACTTGGGGTCAGATGCGCTCCAAAGGCCACTGTTCCTAAAATATATAGTTTTCTTCTTTTAATTTCCTGATGATAGCTTTAGAAAGGAATGATTTATTTTGTCGAAACTTCATAAAATGTTAGCATATCAGGTAATATAGAGTTTGATTAAGGTTCGGGTCATTAAAGTTCACCATATTCTATTTCACGCTCAGCCTCATAAAAGAGTAAAGAAATAATTGTTAAAATGGCACACTTGGTGTTTACTGTCAATTGCAAGGTCTATGTTGCTTAGAAAATTAAATTGGCGAAAGGGGAAGTGTGTTGCATGTAACACTAACTATAACTTGTTCCTTTTTATTTAGGGTCGAAAAACTGAATTCTACGCAGGATGGCGCACATGTCCTCAAATGAGGTAACACTCTATTTGATATTAATATGATTCACTAATTTATATTCAGTCGTTGACTAAGATTCTTATCGTAAGTATTAAATGATAATAATTAAATAATTAATACAATATACAACAGTTGATATACGTGAAGCGCCCTATCTAGCTACAATGTAGTATAACCTTCTTTAAAACGCTTTACAGTACATATATATACAATTCTTATACAAGCAATACAGTTAGCATATACACTTTTATCATCAACAATTCTGAGGAGTTCGCAGGAGCGGCCTTATTAGGCGCTAACTACTTGTCCTATACCACCTGGCTTATATCTCCAAATGTGTGCGTGTGGACCGGGGATGAATTGTGTTCTGTTTGAAGTGGGACCGTTTTTCCAATGGCATCTTTTTTATAGTGCCACCTCACTTGAATGCTACAGCACAAATACTGCATCACCCACGCCACACTATTTTATACTCCACCTTGGTCGTTGGAGTAGTTTGGACAGGAGAAAAACACATTCTTTGAATATTTCATGCGTATGACGATTTCGGGGATCAAACCCAGGTCACTTGCATGGAAGGCCGGAGTGTTAACCACTCAAATTAATTATCAGATCATCTGACCTAAATGGCATAATGATCTATATATCTCTCCCCATTCCCGCCGACTGTTAATATTTTCCGATATAAAATTTCTTTTGATAACAAAAGGCCTATAGTGTTGATAGAATGTTTGGATGAGGGTTGCCGCGTTTCTTTTACAAACATGAATTCACCCAATATCAATGGTGACATGGGTGAAATTTTGTAAAACAAAATCGAATAGAAAGATGATATTTCGCCAGTTATAAAAAATGTTGTTCAAAAACATTATAATCACTTATAATCAAAGTCACAGGGATACGAAGCTTAATAAAATTTATTCTGCATAACAGAATGGATATTTTCCTGTGACATGCTTGCATAAAAGAGTATCAGGTTTGTTTAAATAAGTAATCGTCAAACACAGTTAAGTGGTCGACAGTATTAAAAGTCTTTGAACGACTTTTGGATTATCTACAGTGATTATACCCGACCATTAGCATCCTGTAATAGCGAAAACTCATCTTTTCCTTAGGTTTATAAATACCTTCTCAATGTTTATTGGTTAACATTATGTTCCTTTATACCAGTCCTAAAAGCACACACCAGTAGCAAAAGTAACCAAATGGAGTCTTATTAAATGCTATCAAACTTTTACATTTATGCTTGAGTTTCTCAGGGGTCAATTCTAGGCCCTTTGCTGTCTTAAACTTTAATAAACGACATCCTTGAACATAGCAATTGTGCCGTAAAGTTATTTGCTGGCGACACGTCAATATATGTTATAGTTGAGTTAACGCGCTGATCTCTTGAACGATAACAAAAAAAAAAAAACGCATGATTGGTCCGTGAAGTGGTTTGTTAATTTCAGCTCAAGTAAGACAGTGCCAGTGATAATCAACAAAAAAAACCCCAAGTATCCCTCTCTGCCTATGAATAACACTCTATTAACAGAAATATTATGGTGTACACACACTGGACACTTTTGTTCGTATAATGGAGGATGGACTGAGCATGTCCAGTCTATCATTAACAAAGCCTTTTCAAACTATGGATTTCGCTTTTATTACACCTTTATTAGAATATGGTGATGTAATGCGGGATAATCTGACAATAGACCGAAGTAAAATTCTAGAAAATATCCAACTAGAGGCAGCCGGAATTGCAGTAGGACAATCGAATTAAGTAGTCATGATGGATTGTATTTAGAGACTGACTGGGGCCTCTTTTTGAAAGAAGAAGCAAACAAAAAATATACAGTTCCATAAGGTCGAACATGATCAGTGTCCCTCTTGTTTAACAAACATACTCCCCACTCGTCATTCTGACATTTACTCTTAAACTAATCTCCGTCAAATAAAATATCGTACAACAAGATAAAAAGATTAATTTTACCATACTCTGTTGAATTATGAAATGCACTTCCTGATGACGTTAAGCAAACCCATTTTTTGTTAATCACAAGAAGATGTTATTTACCATGATCAACTTGTTCCGTTCAATTGTAATAACTACAAAAATAAACAAATTCATCATGCTCGACTTGAACTGTAGTTCCTTTAACAGTCATTAGTTTATAGATTTGTGCGTACATGTAACCTAGTCGATAGTCCCAAATACATTTGAAACCAGTCTGTTGATACCACTGAACACTTTCCCATTTCTTGTCCTAATTTCCAATAATTAGGACTTCAATGTTTTAGAAATCTTTCAGGGTAAAATGTTAACATACTGCAATGCGGGAATCCTGATACGGCTGGTGATTGTAATTTGAATATATATGACGTTTTTCAACAATTCAACAAGTCGAAACGTTTTTAATGTGTATCATAAGATTATCTAATGTATTGAAGTTTATGTGTCATAAAAGACTGTTTTCCTTTTCATTTATGTATTGTTCTGCTTAATTTTCCAACTAAGTTTATTCTAATGTCTGATACTACCCCATCATTCCTTCCTTGACCTTTCGTCCCTTTATACATTGTTTGCGAACCATCTTCCATCCTACTGCCAAATTGAATGATAATTAGACAAATTGATATAAGCACATCGTACTTTTTGAATCCTTGATCAAATGTTTATATGTTTATTGACTGCATATTTGCAAGGTATTGAACAAATACTGTTTAAACTTTTATATTGATTTCAGCTTTCACTAAGCATGCAGAATGCACTGACAGAAGTGGTTGATATAACAAAAGAAATAGGAGACCTGAGTTTGAGAATTGTGACGAAATTACAAAGGTGTGTTACTTTAAACATATGAGTGGCTTTTAAAAAACAAATCAGAGAATACCAAAGCGCTAACAAAATCATAATCCGAACTCAAAATCGATTCAACTCTCGTAAAAGCACAAGAGAATAAGACCAGGTGTTCGGGAAGAGTAAGCGTCTTCTGCTTCATCGACGACACATGCGATGTAAAACTTGGTCACACCCAAGTACGCACCAAACCTCAAAATGAGAACCGAGTCATCATTGTCATCACAACAAGTAAGCACACTAATAAGCCAACTCAAAAACGTCCATCTTCATATAACACAAAGATACAGAATATTTCTCGATGAGATCAAGATGACGACATTACAAATAGAGAGAGGGAGCACATATAACAACATACTTCGTCGTTTGTAGAAAGCCAATGATCATTTGAACACATTTCTCTGTTATTGTGCCAATTTGAAATACACGCATATTTTATCCATAGAGTTTAGGTCATATATGTTTTAAAGCATTTTCTCTTATTTATTTGTGTTATCAAATATACTTTTTTATGTTGAAATATTAAACCTTTTTAATATATCTCGAGTGTGTTCAAAATAATCCATTAACAATCTATTCATTTCATATCTCGAGTAAACAGTCTCACAATGGAACTGAAACCCTAAGTCGGTATTTGTAAAAAAAAAACAAAGAATAATGATAGGAATGGTTAAGCAAAACAAGGTGCATGACCTGCTTGAAATACATACTTGATTGTTCTTTAGGGAATGCAATGCGATACAAACGAGTCATATTCGCTGTTTTATTATCAGAGGGAATTTAAAAAAAGCGTTACTACCGAAGCTAATGGTTCGTCTTCGTTAAAACTATATAGTAGATTCTAGCTTTAAAAGCACCCAATTCATGTTAAGCAAACGGCAATGCAACAATGTTTGCAGACCAATATAAAATTATCGGATGCTTTGTCTACAAAAACACCTGGGTATTTCGATTGTCCGATCCTAACCTTTCCCTTTCTTGATAATAACATCGCTGCTTCTTTGATAGATGTCGGTTGCTGACAAACAAAATTACGATACGAACAGTCGAGAAATGCAGGTTTTGAAGACTATGATCAAAAAATTTATATTCGCCATCTTGGTCTCATTGAAAACTATTTTGCATCGTTGTATGGTATGAATGTACGCCTTTTTTATATGTTCATGAGTATGCAAACTTGTTTGATGGAGATTGATTCGGTTCTCACTTTGAGGCATTGAAGTCTTCTTGGATGTGGCGGGTGTCGTCGATGAAGCAGAATAGGCATATTCTTCCGGTAGACATGGTCTTATCATCTTGTTCTTTTCAAGATTTTCCTTGTAAATCTGTCCTTTGCTAATATTTTGCCCTTAGTTTAATTGCTGATGAATTCGGATTATAGCTTTGTTACCGCTTAGGCATTCTCTGATTTGTTTCTACATACCATTAATGTAGGTCGTTGATAGAAACTTCTTATTATATATTTGATCAGCCTTTTTTGGGGGTTTGTTTCAAGCATCATTAGCATTTATTTCTACATAATCCAATTCAGCATACTCTTCTTTGCAAACTAAATGTCGTAATCTCCGTAGAATCAATCGGAATTATAATAAAAAAATACTTGAGACTTTCTCGTAATGTGCTTTTATATTAAGACCCTGTTAACAATTAAAAAGATGATAAAATGATTCAACAAAAACAACCACATACTTACATGAATAAGTCATACTGTAACTACATGTAAAAGTTAATTAAATTTCCCGACAACATTTGTATAGCTTATATAGTATTTAGGTGACCACACAGCGCATAATAATTGTGCAATTATTTCTTTATAGACCATTGGAAGATACAAGTGACAACATTCGTTGTTTACTGAAAGGTATGTATGCTTAGATATAATCATTCGCGTTATCTTCAGTATCAAAACCAGTGATGAAATCATAAAACCATGATGAGGTATGACGTCAATTGCCGATGTGTTCTGACTGCATACAATATTTAAGTTTCAATACAAAATATATTTTTTTGTGTAACCCTGCCTCAATGAAAATGGTAAAATCGTGTTGCTTTACATGCCCATGAAGTGGCAGAATCACATGTGATTGTTTCGGGCCAATTACTTCATTTGAGAATAAATTGTATAGATCTACTGCATTTGGAAATAAGTTTAACGCGCCAAAACAAAGAGCCATGTAAAACACACTATTGAAAAGAAAATTTTCTGACTGACCATTGACACTTTCGATAGAGCCAGGACAGCAAATACACATGCATGTTTGTAACTAATTGGGCAAAACATTGTGTTGATGACCAGAGACGTAATCATTAGTGTCTGTTCATTTTATTGATCATACACACCACTCCAGCATATATCAACACCATGAGCATACATACCATACTGATTATTAGCCACAACAAAGGCCTAATCCCTTTCCCAAGCATTTGCTTTCGGACTACCTCGATTGTTTCGCTTAGATGAAAAATATTAAAATAATCAAACATTTATTATTTGTTACTGATGTAAACTGAAACAAATAAAACTATTTTTGAATTTTTACAATAATAAAACACAATGACACAGCATTAACATTAAGTGTCAGTTGACTCTTTATTTGATCAACGCCATCGCCATATTTAAATATGTTAATGTGAATATATGCATAATGATTGAGTGTAAATAAAATTGCTTGAATGCACAGATGAAAAGCAATTGAAACTCATATAAATGTTATATAAACTGACTCGCAGTTCGATTTATTTACACGGAGTTCTCTTGCTTTCATTTGTCCATGCAGTAACAAAATATAGCCTTTAAATTCTTGATACATCAATCAAGATTGAATGTGGAATGATACACCGAAGTACGAATAATTTATGAGTTATTAAAGTAAAAAAGGGTACATATGTATTGGTCTATACTGTAAAAATAAGTAATGACGTGAAATGAAAAGAAACAACTATCTCATTTTTTCGTTTGTATTCCTTTGTGTAAGTTTGGAGTTCGTATTACGTCTTGAAGTTATATCATTTGTTAAAAGTTCCAAGTCTTGTATATAAGCTTTGCAGAGGAGTTATTTAAAATTATAAGCGGACACGTAAATACAGTTGTGGGATCGCACAACGATACACGATGACTTGGCTGTCTCATGGTCACTGTAATACTGTTAACTGTATATTGTTAAATTGACATAACCCAAATTTGATGTGATGCGAATTTAAATAGTTTTGGACAAAAAGGTTCAATATGTTTTTCATTCCGTAATATGTAACGACCAATTGTACCAAATCGTGCGTGTGTGCAATTCTAATCGTACACATAAACGCACGATCTTTAGATCGCCCAGTTGTGCGCACCATGGGCCAACGATGTGTCAACGATGCATGCACGATGCACGCACGTAGTTTTTGGTGCGTTTTGCGATACCACAACTGTAATATTAAATATCTGTATTTGTTTTTCAGAAACTTGGACTCTTTTCAAAACCATAAACCAAAAGATTAGGACGGTGCAGGAAATTCTGAAGACAAAATTGCCACATGAGTTTAAGGTATTAGACATATTTGATCTGAAACAACAGGTTGAAACGTTTCCCGTCACAGATAAACAATATTCTATCCGACCAGAACCGCCTTTCTCTGTGAAGTTGCCAACGACACTGCCTTTAACTGTGTCCACGCCATCACAAACCAAAGACTCAAGTTCAACTAAAACAATTACCCCAAAGACACCTATTCTGAACACATCGTTGCCGCCCCTTACAACAATGCGTGACAGCAAAACTGTGGTGACAGATGCTGGAAGAGCTGATGGCGCAAAATTTACAGCTCGTCATAATGACGCCATGCTGAGGGAAGACAAGGACCCGGATGACGCAGAGCTTACATCTTACCTTGGTTGTGATTTTGGTTCAGCTATATCCAGTATCTTTTCGACATCTGGAATGGACGGCCTACTCATGAATCCAGACATCCTAGGCCAACTAATGAGTCCATCACAAGCAGCTCCCTTTGTAAACTATAGTGGTCACTTGATGATCTGGATGGGTGAACAACACCATACTGATCATGGTGATGGCGATGATCTGGTGAAATGGTATGTTTTATATATTAAGATTGAGAAGTATTGAAATTACACTTTGATTTAACTTATATTCACATAGTATTGCTGTTTTATGCGTTCTTACAGCTATCAACAACTTCGAGATATCCATTTGCACTTTACTTTAAAAAGCTCAAGCTAAAACAGATCTCAACAAAACAGAACATATACATATATATAAATGATATACGCTGCACAAAAAAATTTCAAAATAGACGCTTAATTAACGTAAAGCATTAAACTGTAATTGAAGCACGACACCCTTTCTATTTTCAACGCCCATCATAAGGCACAATACATACGTTTGATAATTTAGCTGAGTCTGGTAGCGCAGTGAATAGAAGATTTGCATTTCATCAAGGCGGTCTGGGCTTGATTTCCGATCGCAAATGAACAAATATTTGGTCACTTGCACGCATTTTGGAAAATACGAGCGATACATAATATCAGCTGAATAGATTTGTTTCAGAAATGTAAAGTTGATCAAGTTTTTTTTGAGATATACGTCTTTTATTTTCAATATCTGTCCAATAGGATTGTACAGGTGATTTTTGAAGAATGCATTGGTTGCTTTAAAAGAGGATTGCAACATCCACATTTTCGTATGTATGAATGTTTCTGAATACTGTATTTTTATGCATAATATGTCATACATTTAAGTTCAATAAGGCTAGTTAATTCATGTGCAAAACATGTACAGAACATGTAAAGAACATGTACAAACCATGTACAAAACAGGAACAGAACGTGTACAGAACATGTACAGAACATGTAAAGAACATGTACAGAACGTGTACAGAACATGTACAAAACATGTACAGAACGTGTACAGTACGTGTACAGAACGTGTACAGAATGTGTACAATACACGTACAGAATGTGTACAGAACATGTACAGAAGGTGTACAGAACATGTACAGAACGTGCACAGAACATGTACAAAACATGTACAGAACATGTACAGAACGTGTTCAGAACTTGTACAAAACATGTAATGAACATGTACAGAACGTGCACAGAACATGTACAAAACATGTACAGAGCAGGTACAGAACGTGTACAGAACTTGTACAAAACATGTACAGAACATGTACAGAACATGTTCAGAACATGTACAGAACGTGTACAAAAAAGTACAGAACATGTACAGAACATGTACAGAACATGTACAGAACGTGTACAAAAAAGTACAGAACATGTACAGAACATGTTCAGAACATGTTCAAAACATGTACAGAACGTATACAGACGTGTACAGAACATTTACAAAACGTGTACAGAACGTTTACAGAACGTGTACAGAACGTGTACAGAATATGTACAGAACATGTACAGAACATGCACAGAACTTGTACAGAACATGTACAGAACATGTTCAGAACATGTACATAACGTGTACAGAACATGTTCAGAACATGTACAAAACGTGTACCAAACGTGTACAGAACATGTACAGAACATGCACAGAACGTGTACAGAAGGTGTACAGCACATGTACAGAACATGTACAGAACATGTACAAAACATGTACAGAATACCTTCAGAACATGAACAGAACGTGTACAGAACATGTACAGAACATGAACAGAAGGTGTCAAGAACGTGTACAAAAGGTGTACAGAACATGTACAGAACACCTTCAGAACATGAACAGAACGTGTACAGAACATGTACAGAACATGAACAGAGGTGTCAAGAACGTGTACAGAAGGTGTACAGAACATGTACAGAACGTGTACAGAACGTGTACAGAACATGTACAGAACATGTTCAGAACATGTACAGAACGTATACAAACGTGTACAGAACATGTACAAAACGTGTACCAAACGTGTACAGAACATGTACAGAACATGTACAGAATATGCACAGAATGTGAACAGAAGGTGTACAGAACATGTACAGAACATGTACAGAACACCTTCAGAACATGAACAGAACGTGTACAGAACATGAACAGAAGGTGTCAAGAACGTATACAGAAGGTGTACAGAACATGTACAGTACACCTTCAGAACATGAACAAAACGTGTACAGAACATGTACAGAACATGAACAGAAGGTGTCAAGAACGTGTACAGAACATGTACAGAAAATGAAATAACCTGCCTTAGAACAGAACCGCATAGAAAAGCATTCAAAGATAATGTTATTTCTACGGGCAATTCACTTTTGTAATATTTAATCTTTACTCGTTATGTAAAAAAAACAGTAATAGACTTTTAACTTGGTTTATATGCTGTTATATTGACCAGAAACAAGATTGATCTCGGCCCTGCCCCAGTTATTATGTTTCCTTCTAGTCAATATCATAGCATATTGACCAAGTCTTCTCATGTAAGGGTGTCGAGACTAACACATACGAGAAAAACCTGTGCGGGAACATGTTTGAAGTGGGGAAGTCGATGCACAGTGGCTATCCCACTCTCGCGGCCTCAGAAGTCAGTATCTGGTGGTACTGAGGAGCCGTCAAGGCCAGGGACTTCTCGGCTGGGATATAAGATGGCCCTATCCGCTCTTTCCGCCGACTACAGTCTGGTTACGCTCGCCTGTCGAAGCGGTGTACCAGGGTGTAGCCGCTGTTGGATGCAAACAGCTGCTTGGAGCAACAGGAAGAGCTGGGTGCCAGGTGGGGACCAAAGTTAGGGGTACTACCTCTCCCTGACACCCCATACACCCAAATTAAACTGAATTAACCAAGTAAAAAGTCAATAGTTGTATTTTCTTGCATCGTATATTACTATTATTCCCATACATTTGTTATTGCTACTGGCTTTTGTTCTTAGCGTAAAATCTAATCACCACAAACACTGTATATACATTTTTTAGCATAAAGTAAAGGATTCATCGCAAGAAAAATGGCAAAGTTTATTCTGACTTGTCCTCACACAATTTGTAATGAACGGAAAAGACAATATTCGTTTTGAAACATATTAGGTCACTGAAAACAAATCTTTTCAGATTTCAATGCTTTTTGACAAGAAGCGTCAATTTAGTTGTGATAAGGTATGATGAAATCATTTGCCACTGTTTTTATGCTGATTGTATATTGTATATAAATCAATTAGCTAATATAATATTTTGTCTCTTTTGCAGGCGCTGACGAATGGTGTTTTAAGCAAATGGATTTAAGTCAATTTTTAATTGATATTGACAAAGAAGTGGAAAAAGGTAAATGTCACTTTAAAACGCATATCTATACTTGCATAACTGCATAAATTGTTTTGATATAATTTGTGTTTGAAGACAATTGGTAAGCTGAGAATGTTGCTGCTGTGTTCAAATTAAAAACTTTGTCAGGAAGTCGTTTAATAATTCTGTATCTTTACCAAATGACATATACTGCTACATTGTATATCAACATTCTGAATGTTTTTTTTTTATATTTGAATATACCTGTACCAATCAATAAACACTGCACTATCCAAGCGTATGTGTGGATTATTTATGACGTAATAAATTAGTCGTGTTCAGTGCTTGTCTTGTCGCTCCAGTTTCGATACATGGAGTACGACTCTGTGTCAAACGCTCAAATGAATAGAGTTAATTATTGGCGCCAATCTTCCGCAAATTACGACTGTTTCGCCTTTGTCGTGTATAGGACGACGTACACAGAAACACAATAAACTTAATTCATATGTAAGAAATAATAAATAAAATTAAACAATTGTTCAGTAGTAAAAATAGTAACACATGGATTTAACTGCCTTTGTTTAATTTGTATGCCGATATGAATTAAAATCGGTTTCATCCATTTTTGACCATTCAGTCCTAACCGGATTCATGAAATATTGATGCAAACGATTTTCATTCAAATCCGCACGAAAAACAACACCGTTCAATCTTAAAATAAAATCAAACTTCAGATTGATTTTTTCTTAGGATATGCAACAAAGAAAATGATCAACACGATACAATTACCAAAGTATAGCAATTACTATTTAATGCTTATAGCAATCCAATCATCATCTGGTGATGTTAAAATAGTTCTATCATAATATCCACATGATTTGTTTATAATATTAAGGCGCAAATTAATATTTATTATACCATATGTATATATATATAAATATGTCGAATAAAATATTGTATATGAGTTTATAACAAAACCATCCACATATTTTACTGTACGTCGTAGATTGCATAAGTGTGTCGTTTCAATTGTCTTCCAAATCATAACTTGGAATTGTTTCCAAAACAAAACAACATGTACATTTAAAATGTGCTTGTTATTGACTTTAAAACAAATTATGCAATTGAAAAGTTCATAATCTGTTTATCAATTCATTCACATTTTTTTACACAGAAAACGGTTAATGACTTTGTGTTTTTTTTCGTGGGTTTTATTTATAGTGAAGCAATCACAAGCTCTGCCAGTCCGAGGGAACGGCCCTGACACAATTCTATGCTTAGACACGTCAGCGAGCTTGTGCGGAGAAAAATTCAGAAAAATGACCGTCGTTGCCAATCAAATAATTGATGGTAAGTCCTCATTCCTCTTTATTTGTCAGATAATATTTCAGAGATTCGAAATATTATTGAAACCGCGTAAAGCTTCTTTCTTTGTTTTTGTGTTCATTAATTTCTAAGATTAAATACGAATACATTGTTTATACAATTTGAAATATCGATGTAGAGCTTATTTATGTATTTAAATAAAACGTTATTTAAGTACTGTACCAAAACGAAAATAAGAGAAAGTCTAAAGCTGTCCAAATATCCTCAGTAGATGTGATATAAGTGAACTAAGAAAAAATTAACATTTTTAAAGTATTAATGTTACAGTTGTGTGATCGCACAACGTTACACGATGTGCGGTGGGCGCACGATGGGCGAACGGTGTATGCACGATGTGCGAACGATGCGATCCTGGGCGATACTTTCTAACGCACATGTGGGCGCACGATAAACTAACATTGTGCGATGACAATCGTGGTTGATATAAATTTAGAAATGGTTAAACAATATATACGGTTTCGCGCTAGATGTTTTTAAACATATTTCTATATTGTAACTATTTACATGAGCTGATAGTTCTATCTATATATTTCATAAAATTAGTAATAGTCTTTCTGTAGCTTTTGAAACAAACCAAATAGACACATGTAAACTTTCAACACATATTGACAAGTTCTCATTCAAGTAAATATTGCCAGTTTTTACCAAGTTATACACTGCACCTGTACATGGACAATATATGTAGATGTCTCTGGCCCGGGGCAGTTACAACACTCGCCTAGGTGTGAAAACACAGGTAAATTGTTGGGGAGGGGGTTTTCAAATAACTAATTATAAGAGTCCAGTTTGTTTTCATAACGGTCGCTCGGTAATGGCTGTCGGAGCGGATCGCCGCACACGGGACAGGTAAAACTCTGGCATGTTATTTACCTATTCTGTTACCTGTTAGCTAAACCCGCATTTGGCTGTCTCATGGTCACTGTAATACTGTTTACTGTATATTGTTAAATTGACATAATCCCAATAAATATGATGCGAATTTAAATAGTTTTTTGACAAGAGGGTTCCATATGTTTTTCATTCCGTAATATGTATCGACCAGTTGTACAAAATCGTGCGTGTGTGCGATTCTATCGCACACAAAAACGCACGATTTTTAGATCGCCCCGTTGTGCGCACCATGGGCGAACGATGTGTGCACGATGTATGCACGATGAACGCACGCAGTTTTTGGTGCGTTGTGCGATACCACAACTGTAGCCTAAAGAACAAATCAAGATTAATCCCATTAAAATAAATCATTTGCAACATTTCAATACTCACCTGACCCTTCTCCTTCTATATTAGTTTTGAAATTTTGGATTCCTACCTTTTGGCCCCTAGCATCACTGAAGAGTCCTAGGAGGACGAAACAGCTGTATGATTCAGTTTAATTCATTTTTTCGGCATACTGTATATATTACTCAATTTAAGAGGTGCAGCATATGTGTGTGTTACGTGATCTATATGCAGGTATTGAAGAGCTAGCTAATGATCAAGAGTTGCTGGGAAATGTAGCAGTTACCACATTTGGAACCCACTCTAGTGTCGATATTCATCTCACTAATGACTACCCACAAGTCAGGAGTGTAATTGGTAAGCAGTTGAACATCAACGGATGTGGTTCCACATGGAGAGGTTGATCCAAGATCTTATTATTGACACTGACAGCACAGTGAACTGTAGCACAGATGCATATAATTATATCAGTGTCATATAGTGATTAAACGGCGTTTTGTTTTCATTTCATGCTGGTATGAACGCAAATCGAATCGGCTACATCCATATATCATGAAGCCAATATAAGCTTCATAATCAATATGTTGGTATCCGAGTAGGGTTTATATCGGTATGCAAATGTTGAAAACGCCCTTAATCTATATTTTTTATATCTTTATAATGAAAATATTGTTAAGTATTATTCCTTATTTCTTAATTAAAATATTGTGTTATAGTCGTCATGTAACTGCCTAATTTGAATAACATTGGCACAAAGAATTAACGTCTGTCATTGCATTTGATCGTTGAGACCGGGGCATTCTATCGACAAAACGACAAGACTCTCAGTGAACAAACACTGATTTCTTTCGGTTAACCATGTGAATGAACGTATTTATACGGTATTCCAAGCCTAGTATTTGTTGTTTGCAATTGCTATGAACATGTACAGTGTATACATATAGAGGAGAAACACCCAGAATGTAAATAAAGGTTTCTTTGAGATGATTGTAGAATTAATACTTAGCTATACGATACACGTGACGATTTCAATTTTCCGATCGTGGACTTTCTAATTTTTTTAAAGAAACATCCCTGCCTCTCTTATCTATGATTTTTACATGTCGCAGCTGATTCATTATTCTAGGAAAAATTATAGATGAGCTTGTCTTGAGAACCAAACAACACAAGCATTCGAGAGATGCAGGGTGATCAGAACTTAGGGCAATTTTTATGGTTACCATGTTTGTCTCATTGAGAAATATTTTTTTATCTTTGAGTATGCTCATTAGTCAGTCTACTTATTGCTACATGTATTGACAATGCTGACTCAAGCCTCATTTTGATGTCATGATGTTAAATTGAATGTTACCAAGACTTGCATTGCGGGTGTAGTCGATGAAGCAGAAGACGCTTACTCTTCCAAAACACCTGGTCTTATTATATTGTACTCTAAAAAAAGTCTCCATGTCAATCTTTCTTTGTTCATACTTTGCCCTTAGCTTTATCGATTTTGAGTTCGGATAATGGTTTGGTAAACGCTTCGGTATTCTCAATATTTTTCAACCATGGCATTTTTTTATCAAGTTTTGGCAATTTAAATGTTGTCAGTGTTTGAAAGTAATTTAATATGCTTAAAATTTGACTGAGCTTATAAGGTTGCGAAATTCCCCCTGTAGATTCACGTGTTGCTGGAGGTCCAAGTACACTCTCTCGAGGCCTCTCGATGTCTATTGCGGCTTGTATTGGAAACTGTACGTATACAATTTCTATAAAGGATTTTACCTGCTTGTTTGAATTTGTGTTAGTAATCATGGATCTGTGAAACGTTTTAAGCATTAAACTTGTGTCAGCAGTTTTAACTTTCAAAATAAGGGGGAAACATGTAGCATAGATACTTACTATGTACGGCATATTATTATAGCTCTTTGTTATTTATAAAAATCATACATTAATAAAGTTATATTTATCATCACCATACATAATAAGTTCTCATTAACATTTCAACATATACACTTACATGTAAATGAGAATATACACCATTATGGCACAGTACGTTTAATATATGTAAAGGTAACATTATGTATCTATATTTTATGTTTCAAGACGCAGACGTTTCAATCAACGATGTCCACTTGATGGCACGTGTTATATTGATCACCGATGGGAAGTATTCCCCCGAGGATGCAAAAGAGGAACAATTCAACTTTGATCAAACGAATGATATTATGGTGAAGATTCACTTTCTGCTCAATAATAATATTGTCATATTTACCTGTAAACGGTTCCTCGTGAAAGAAAAATTAACAAAAGAAATCGTTCAAAATGATATGATTTTATTTTGTTTTCAGGTCCCATTAGCAGCAAACCTAATGAAATTAAATGGGATTATGTGTTATTGTGTACACATACAGACCCGTACACGTTCGCTGTTCCATCTTAGACGCAAACGGTACGGAAGTGCTTCGGATATGCTACTCAAATGATACGGAAATTCTACGCAAACGGTACGGAAATGCTACAGAAATGCTACGCGATCGGTACGGAAGTGCTACTCAAATGGTACGGAAATGCTACGGAAATGCTACACAAACGGTACGGAAATGCTACGGGTGAAGCTTGCAAACGGTCGATCACATTTACGGATTTTTATAAAAACGGATCCACATAATCACACATACAAACGAAGCGAAATACCCATAATGCATTGGGAAACGTGTGCTGAAACCGAATGTGGAGATCCAGCGTGTACACATGCGTACGATTGTTTTTTAATGTTTGCTTTGCCATTAAGATAATGGTATGAGAGTGAAACAAACAGACATGCCTTAAAAGTAATTCGGAACAATTTCAAATATCGGTAATATTGGAACTTGTATTAAATTTTTCCGTCATAGAGACCTGACGTACGCTGACAGGTAGCCATGGGCATCAGTCGGAACACCTCGGGTATTCTCTTCCGAGCTTGTCCGACTGGCTGTGGCATATGACCTTGATATTTTTATTTTATTTTATTTTATGTTAAATTTAGTCAGATTCATACATATTGATAAAAGCCTTGTTTTTTGTTTTGTAAATTTTTGAGACAGATTATTTACAAAATTCTGAGTTAATGCAGCTTATAAAAACATGAACTATTCGTTTCGTCAGATTTATTCCGTAAAATTTCCAACCGAACGTTTCGCGAACGCTTTGTAAATGACGCTAGTGCTACGGAAATGGTACGGTAGTGCGACGCAAATGCTACGGTAATGCTACGGTAGTGCGACGCAAATGCTACGGTAATGCTACGGAAATGCTACGCAAACGGTACGGAAATGCTACGGTAATGGTACGGAAGTGCTACGGAAATGCTACGCAAACGGTACGCTTAAAGTGGAACAGCGAACGTGTACGGGTCTGTAGGTGCCTCAGCTGAATCGGTATGTTCATCAACGGTTAAAAGATTTGACATGAATTTATGCTTTTGAATTGTTACTATATTGAAAGCAAAACCATTAATATCTGTGCAATCACTGCATCAAACGGTTGCAGTTTAATCGATGTCGAAGATGAGCATACTTGTAAATGCAGGATCACTCTAAGAAATATCACGTTGCTGTAAGCAATCATAAGGTGGCATTGAACCATGTGATTAATCAGCAGTTCCTGTCAAAGCTCACCGTTTCAGCCAATCTAAACGCGTCTTAAGTTTGGTCAATGTTTGGTTTATTATCAGAACTATGGGTAAGTCTTTGTCTCGTAGAAATATTCCGTATCTGTGTGCGATATGAAGTTGAAGGTTTTTTGAGTATGCTCATTAGTGTGCTTACTTGTTGTGATTGGCAACGATAACTAAGTTCTCGAGGACTTGTGATACCAAGATTTACATGGCGAATGTCGTCGATGAAGCACAATACGCTCACCCTTCCGCAACACCTGGCCTTATGCTCTTGAACTTTTACAATGGTCTTCATTTGGATCTTTCCCGCTTTTATCGTTATTGCCCTTATTTTTAATGATTTTGAGTTCGGATAATGGTTTTGAAGACGCCTCGGTATTCTCTATTTTTATTGTGTGTTTTGTTTTGCAATAACTGTACTGATTAATTAATGTCTTGTGATTTTATTACTAAGTTGTATGATAAACGTTGCGATTTCGATTAATCGATCGTGAACTTTCCCTTTTTAGATAGTGTCTCCCCATCTTTTGGTGCATGTCGCAGTCGATTCAGTATTCTAGGGCTTACTTTGGATATCGAGATTTTTGTTATATATGTCAGCTGCTGACGCACAAACTTAAGGCACAGGAAATCGAGATATGCAGGTTGATAAAGATTTATGGTTGCCATCTTTGTCTTAATGAGACAAGTGTGTCATTTGTCTCATTCTATATCCCCATTTAATAGGAAGATTGATGTTTTTTAACAGCATCATTAGTATGCTTGCTTGTTGTGATGAAGATGTATGCCTAAGTTCTCACTTTGAAGACATGACATTTATTTTGATTTGACCTAGATTGACATGGTGGGTGTCGTCGATGAAGCAGAAGACGCTTACTTTTAAGATACACCTGGCTTTATTCTCTTGTACTTTAACAAGGGTCTTGTCTCCATGTAAATTGGTTTTTTTGTTCATGTTTTGCCCCTAGTTCAATAAATTTTGAGTGCGGATTATGGTTTTATCGACGCTTTGGTATTATCTAATTTTTTTTAAAGACCATGTTTATACAAGTTATATATCATATTTTTCCTCAAGGTGAATAGATTTTGAGTTAGGATTATGTTTTTGTTTTCGCTTTGATATTCTTCATTTTCTTAATAACACACACAATGTGGTAAAAACCTATACGTGCTGCATGAAGTACAAACAACCAAAGGTAAAATATAAAGGTTATATTAGGAAGTAGGGAAGGTCATAAGTTTATTCGCTATGAAAATCAAATCGTGTAAAATCCTATCTTCGTATTTCATTTTGTGATTACTGTTTCATCAAAATGCATATGTTCAAGTTGACAAAGGAAGAAGTGCAAATTACTGATTAGGAGCAAAACAGAAGAGAAAAAATAAAGAACCAGAAAGGACGAGTCTTTAAAAGCATTTAATGAAAACTGTAATCATAGACTTTCAAAGGGCACGCTGCCTTCACATTGGAAATGGATATGTAATGAAATTAAGATAATTTCCTTTGTGGAACAATCAAGCAATAAAAAAAAATAAAAAAAGATTTAGTTTACGGTAGATATCTAACACAAAGCCATTACTTTGGGCAAATTTCAGGAATTGTTGCAAATATTGACACAGACAACAAAAGGCAAGATACTACCTGATGACCATGTCGATGAACTCATCAAAATGCCAACGCATATGGTAAGAAAAAAGTTACATTATATTTATCTAGACTAATAAAGGAAGTAAATTAAACAATAGCATTATGAAGATAAATCCATATCCATTATAGACATTATTGTATTAAATATTAGATATATTATTGGAGAACGAATGCATCAAATCATCGAGCTGCTCTAAATCTCGATTTTCGAATACGACGTAAATTGACGAGAAACAGCAGTGATTATGTTCCAAGTCAAAAGTCAAGATGTTTAGCTAACGTTCAACTATGGTATATGTGTTGATTTTTTCATTTCTTTTTATGAGGGCGTTAGTAACCGGACACACCTAGCGGTAGTATGTGTACAGTATTTTAGGCCCCTGCGCACTATATGTGCGAAATAACGGAAGTGAGGTTTTTGCCACCTTGAAACTAGGAGCATACAATATACTATGAACATGAATTCAATGGTCTTAACCTTTTTCAGAACATATTGCTTTCAAACTAATACACTTTTTATCGATTTTACTGATGGAAGGGAAATAACTTCAATTATTGTTGAAGACGACTGGAAAAAATAGTTTGTCAGTCTTGAAAGCACCAAATGGTTGACAACATTTCTAACAATAATTTGTGATTTGATAATTATGTATATTTAGTTATAAGAAAAATAAAGAAAGTCGACCATCTTCGGAAATAGTTAATAATTGTTCATACATGCATATTGTGACGTGAAGAAAAGACCATGCATTATAATATTAGGAAACTTCGAACCAGTTCAAACGGTCCAGATCTTTTGACCTGGTGGTAACATTCTGGCCCCGTATCAAAGAGGTTTCGGGTTCGCACCTCGCTCGTCCCAAAAGTTTCATTTTTCCTCTTTCTCGTAAAATAGCGTTTATTTCCCAGGTCGGAATGTTTGTATGTACAATATGTGCTAATTATCAAAAATGATAATATCTTAGTTACAGCCCCTAGTATCTGATTTAATGTTGCGTTGTGACGGATCTGTTCGGTTTATATGCCGTCACGTTTCGTAACAATATAAACAGTTGTTTATTTTTGCATCTATAATTGCATTTTATAAAATGCAACTTTCACATTCCATTCTTTTGCCATGTCCAAACATCCGAGTAACGCCTCCATCGGTACTCAGTACTTTTGATTCATTCTTGTTTAAACGTTTTCCTGTTTATGGACCCTTTTTAATATAATCTTTATATTGATTTAGTTTGAAGCGACCAATCTCATTCGTCAGTTTCCTGATGTTGTTGATCAAGAAAACAACACAAGAGAGAATGAGGAAGCTACACTCCAAGCCCTCCTGGATTTAGAGAGTTCAACTAGAGGAGAGTCCCAAAGAGAATTTTCCACACAAGAAAAAGTATATATATCTATATATTAATGAAATTTAAGAAAAAAATAAAACACTCAGAAGCAAATACCTTTCATAGTATAATTATTAGCGGTATTATTACAATGAACCTTATAAGGACCACATAGATCTAGGAACAGGCATTTTAACAGACTGATATTGTATGTACGACCTGTATCAGCGTCAAGCGCATTAATGACTTATAGTCGGATAAATATATGACCCTTCATAATGCTTGATCCACTATAGCCATATCACACCTTTAATGTCTGTTTCAGGATACTATTGTCGCACTCGCAATGACTATTTCCAAACTGCCACTAACAAAGGTCTCGGAACAAAATGAATACCTAGTTCAAGAAATCAATTCAGATCTGCCTCCTGTCGGAACGCGAGTCAGGCGTGGTCCAGACTGGGATCCAAAAGACAACCAAGACTCTGGCGGACCTGGCACCCTAGTTTGCCACAACAACAATGGTAAGAATCGAAGGATCACGTGATATTAATAAGTAGTTATAAATTCGACAAATGATCCACACTGAATGGCGTTCGTCAACTGTTAAAAAACAAAAGACACACACACAACCACGTTTTCACAGTTCAAAATCAACAGCTGATAATATTTGGTATCTAACTGATAACCATTTAAAAGTAAGATACCATTTCGCATCACTAGAGTTAATACCATGACCATTGTTTTCCATTATCAATTTTCAGATTTGGTGTGGACGTTCCTAGTTACTTGGTTATGTTATGTGGTAATCATCTTTTTTTATCGAATCGGCCATATAATTTTACAGAAGCATTACATGACTGTGTGTACCTAGTTTATAAAGAAACACTTGCAGAGGATGAAAAATACTTATTCAGTCTTAATTAACGAGTACTTTCATTAGAAGTGTGACTGCTTTTGACGTATTTTTGTTTATGAATACAATTTATCGTGTACATTCCAATGACTGCGAATTCCGGCTCTTTAAATGTAAGTATTTGGTTAATACTATTTACCTTACAGGTACTGTTGCTGTGCTTTGGGACTGTCGTATCATACCTCTACCATACCACTGTTACGATCCATGCCAAATACTCTCCACGGACAATGACGAACGTTCACTTACGGAAGATGGACTGATACAAGTCGGCTGTAAGGTTGTTAGAGGTACTTTGTATGCTTGTATAATAGACTAAAGGTGTTTGTAACACATTTCTAAATTTTCATCAAGTTTTCCTGGCTGATTGAGGTTATGTCGTTTGGCAAACCAGGAAACGAATACTCTTCAAAGGCAAATGATTTTATTTTCAAAATACATTTGTAAATAAAATATGCGTTCCTTATTTTCCATTCAGTAGCGATTTTATTTTAAGTGTGCTAACGCCATTGTAACTACTAATACATATCAACGCTGATAGAAGTATTAACGAGAAATTCATTACAGGCCCGGTTTGGACTTATGGTGACGATGACGGAGGTCAAGGGTCACGTGGCGTTGTGTGTTTGTGTACAAGGACGGAATCTGTTATGGTAATGCTCAGTTACTTTGGCTTTATATAAAGGGACTCGTACTACTATGCAGTGTTTCGAAGCTTTTGAATGTTGCATCAGCCAAACTTGCAATCGGTGAATTGCCAGAATGTCAGCAATATTCATACACTTAAGACTTCTTAAACTAGTAGCGTACGTATGCATGCTTAATAGCGTGCAGCAAGTGGTGTAGTTCCACGGATCCTTCAGCATTACACAAATCGTCGTACTACAAGTCTTTACTATTACAACACAACACTCTATACATTTATGTTGATTCAACATGGATTGACGCTTACTCTTCTAGACACCTGGTCTTGTTTTCTTGTACTTTTACGAAGGTCCCCGTGTTAATCTTATCTTTGTTCATTTGGGTATATTAGGCGTAATATTGTATCCCAACGACAATTGTGACAAAGTGTACCACAAGATCAACTAATGAGAAGCAAAATTATAAAGGCATTCCTTAATATGAGAGACAACAGCCCAGCACAATCTCTTTAGCAGCTCGTTGGAAATGTGTAATACTGGTTTCAACATTTAACCTTTAAATAAATATCAGTGGGTTGCGTGCTTCACTTCCCATTTTAAACCTACTTTAGACCACATTATTGGCACCGTCAATGAGTATTCTTTATCTGCTACTTTATAGTTTATTATTTACGGGGTATCTTCCACATAATTCAACGGTTTAAAAACTCATTTACAAGGAACAAACATGTTAATGGACTATGTTTGCATGGCTTTGGTTAGTGTAACCATACATATTTATTTGTGTAAAATCATCAAAACATTGCTGGGAAACATAGTTTTGTGTGTTAATCTATGTAAAACTACATATCTGTAAAAAAAAAAAAAAAACAATTAGAGAATACTGAATCGTCAACAAAACCATAATCGGAATTCAAAATTGTTTAAACTTAAATATGGAAAGGTGTAAGAAGGCCTATATATTAAGTATTGGCCAGGTTTTCCTGTGTACCGTTTTGTTATACATTCTTTCTTTTAAATTTCAAGATTTTTATGTGATCCAATACTTTGCAAATTTATTTAATGATTTGTTCCACTGGGTCTTGTGCTGTATGTACACAATCCACTACATAGAAAATGTACGTACATGGACGTCTCGGGTAAAAGCCCAAACACATTATCAAATGGTTGTCGTTTTTACCGGCCTATATCAAAATATGGTCAAAAACGTCCTCTCAAAAATGTTTACATGACTTGTAAATAATAATATGTACACAAAAAATACAATTCAGATAAGTTAAAAAAAAAGTTATTTTAAATTGAAATTTTTAACATACATTTGTACTTTCTTGGCAACTTTGACCTTGATAGTAGACCAACGAATTTTGTATTCATAAGGATTTTTTTATACCGTTCATCCCAGATACCTATAAGGATTGTACCTCATTTTGACTGCGTATACGGTAGTATGCCCGCAGTTGACAACGAACATATTCTATGGTGCGCGTTACGCAGTCAAAATGAGGTACACTCCTTATATTTACACCATTATTAATTTCCAATTGCCAACGAAGAATAAAGAATTCGAAACGGGTTGCTAAGATGGTAACTATGACGGCCATGGTTACTAAGATAATATAGTCTCATTGGATTTCATCAATATATTGGTAGATTTAGAAAATACACTGTGAACAACACTATTTTTCTTCATAACATCATATGTAAATTTGGTATTAAATAATATTTCTAGCAAGTCGAATTTATTTCTTTATTTATAACGGTCGTTATGTACACGCATTGAAACAGTGATCTGGTTGTGACGCGGTCCGACGTCCGACGTCACAACTGCAGGGCGCCGCCATGTTTGCATTACCGTCAAATAATTTCGAATTCGCATCATTTGAAATCAAAAGTTTGCTAGAAACTATTTATTGTTGAATCAAAAGAAATTGATTCCATATATGTTCCATGTTTCAAAATCTTGTAGGAACCAAACAATAGCCGACAGCGAATACTTATTTTTTTTGAAGCGTGAACGACGCCATATTTGAACAAATATCAATCCGCCGAGCCTGTTTTCACTGCGTATACGGTAATATATTCGTAGTCAGAGTTTACTAAGCACAATAAGGGAGAGGTGTAAATATATATATATATATATCGGTACAGTGAGGACACTTGGACTTTCAACTTTCTAGAATAAGTTGAAAACTAGAAAAAGTTGAGACAGACAGTGAACGCTCATGAATAATTTAAACAGGCACTTCAAATCTTGTTGACTGTACAGTAACGATAAGAGTAAAACATATCAGTTAGATATGTGTCGCTCTTTTATAAAATTACTTTCTAATTTTGAGGCATATTTATCAACAGATTATAATAAAAAGCACAACATTAGTATAAGACACCATCATGACGTTTATCTATGCACCATCATTATCTTCATTATGAGGGATCATCATCAAATCATTGGATTTGCCGCCATCTCAGAAACCCTCCTCTATTTTACCTCTTGTGTTCAAGGGTTCTCATACTATTTCTAGGAAATGTACTCCTGGGAGCCTGGACTCGCACAGTTTTATGATCTCCGCTCAAGTACGTTAAATTTTTTATGATCTGCGGGCCAGATGTTCCTGATAAGTAAGCGTCTTCTGCTTCATCGACGTGAAGCAGACGACGCTTACTTATCCGGATATTCTACTTATGACTCATGTTCTCCTATCTTACCGTGTCATACGCAGGCTTCCTTATAGCAGTATTCCATTTGTTGTCACGCGAGGGTATGCAATTTGATAAATACGTTACCAATACGGTGACTTCTTGTGACGCTACATGTACACTTTGCTAATTACGTCAGCTTGAGGCTATCCGTCACGTGCCTTATCCGGTACAAATTTATGACATGTCACCAAGCGAGATTAGTTCATTATTTAACCTTTTTTGGTGTAACATTACCAGGCTGAAGGCTTAATAGAAGTTTGAATTCGAAAAAATCGTTAGTTTACTTATAAATCATTCAGCAATGAAATGCTTACTGCTAGGTATTTCACTTTCTTGAGAGTCATCCATGTTCCGAACACCTATGGTGTTTTTGTCACACTTAGATAAAACCGACTTTTGATAAATAGCTGCTGACGAATGCATTTTAAACACTAATATTAAAGGGATGCAGGTTATTAGTAGCAAACATGATGTCAATGCCAAAAATATTCTTTTTATTTTATTGTTTCATTAGTATGCCCTGTTGTACATCTTTTCTTTGTTCGAGTTCGGAATATGGGTTTATTGGTGCTTCGATATTCTCTGACTGTTGTTAATAATGATTTGTAAAGGACCACATGTGTAATTCGTAAATCACGGCATAAATGTTCATCCATTATTTGTCATGTCTTTTTAATATATGGTAAGGATTATTATTGATACATGTATCAGCACCTTTGGAGAACGTTGATATTAATGGTCTTATTTCATGTACTGAATCGGCAACACCACATGTAAAAATTTAAAATCAATTCCATAACATTAACTGTATTTCAGGTTCGTTGGCCAAGTAGGAAAATTGGAAAATACAGATACCGGGAGGAGGTGGTAGCCTTTGTCACTGCAATGGAGTAAGTATTGTTGAATCAAATGCTGTTTATAGATAAAAGACGATATTTCAACCTTTTGTAGCCGACATATTCATATTGTGATTGCAAATGTAGGCAAATATGTGATCATTTGTAAAATTCACTGTATGTACATTTACGAAGATTTTCCTGATCTTGTAGACAACCTCAGGCAGCAGGGTATGACAGCAGCATGCCTGCCCTTGAGTATGAACCAGGAAACAAGACGACATTATCAGACCATCAACATTATTTTAAACAATATAAGAATACTGATTTCACGACTTACTTTACTGGAACAACAGACTCTAATACCACATTGCTGATGCCTAAAAAACCCATAGGTCATGAAAACACAGGTATAATTTCGTTATATTTAAAATATATTTTACATTTTTCGTTTCAAAAACACGATTTATGGGATTTGTGAAGATAATATCTTTAAACAGTGTAATACGTTGTTCTGGGTCGGGACTGCTCAGGGAAGTTTGCTATTACATTATATACATTGTAAGACATACAACGGATTCCAAACCAAATTTATCACCAAATATCGCAATTAAAAGTATATTACGGCACTCTGTCACAAATTAAAAAGAAACGTAAATGCATTAAGTCTATTTACACATGAAAAATTCTTAATTTAATTTGACGATTTTGATAATATACACATACAAAACTTCAATGTATAAAAAGTTACTATGCTAAATAATTATTTGCATGCTTACATGTATATTATCTTTAGACGATATATCACAAGTTCCGCTGAGACAAGAGCCAGACTGCAGCCACACAGAATTCCAAAAGTTGCCAGAACATGATATCAGCAGCCCATTTTTATGGAGTTATCAACAGGAAGGGCAAGTCGAATGGACTCTGTGCGACGCAAGCAACACCAGGAAGCTGGAATCTGACTGGTCAAAACATTATAAAACTTCGGTGGTTGTTGTTAATGAAAACAGGTAATCTATTACAAGATAAGCATACAACACGGAGAAATATGTTTTTCTAAAGTTTATACATAAAACGATATCTCTCGAAAATGTTTCTTACGTATTGATATATCACGAGAATCTATTTCACGTTTTGATATCTCGGTATTACTCAGTTTAAGGTTACTGTACCTAGGTTTATGTGGCGGATGTCGTCGATAAAGCAGAAAAAAATGGACCTGTATTCATGAAACCGTACACATGCTCAAGCATTTATTTTGTTCAAGTCAGCTTTCTTAAACCTCACCTAAACCATGAAAAAGATCGAAAAGTTATTTGTAAATATTGAAAACACTAATCGGTTTCATTGATCTTCAGTTTTTAGAATAATAGTTACAAGATAAATTATAATAAGACAAAGAACATAGATTTGAGCACAAAATGTATGTTTGAGCTTGGGAACGGTTCCATAAAAACGGACCTTGGTCTTATGCTTTAATATTAATTGTTGGAAGTCTCAGTGTAAGTTTTGCCTTTGTTCGTTTTTTGTCTCTAGTTAAGTTTTTTGTAGGGGTCGGATTATGTTTCTGCTGACACTTCTGTAATCTCTGATTTATGTTTTAACCTTATAGGTACAGGGTTGTCTTCGAGAAAATGACAATGTCATCCATAGACCGTATTCATGATCAAAAACAGATCAAGTGGCCAGTGAAACGGGTAGGTGATCAGCTAGTCTTGTCACTGTGATTTGGACACGATGTTCAAATTTTGTTATATTATGTAGAAAACATAGGTGATTTTTTTAGGACCAGATAATTCATTTGATGCAATAGTCGAGTAAAACAATAACTTCCTGTTTTCTTGCAGAAGAAATAGTAGATAGCCACTTGTATATTGGTTGATGGATGATGGTATCGTTCGTTATAACGTCATCTTTATATACTAAATTGTTTTGTTTTTGTAGTAGATGGGGAAAATTAATTTGTGGAATTTTCGACTTTGTTTCATTTTAGGAACGAAATAATACAAAGGGATTGGAAGATACAGAAGACTGACTTGTGTCTTGAGTGATTCTTTTTAAGAAATTAAAATTCCACGAATACAGGAACAAAATAGAATGCCATCGGTCACATAATGACTACTTCATGAACGAATGGGTCATTACAACAATCGAGGGTTTCATAGAATCCCTGAACTACTCCACCTCTTAATAGAACGATTGACGCGTCAAGACTTTGACACGGTAGCGTTTAAGTCCGACTTGTAGAGTGGCTTAGGTCTACTCGCAAACAAACCAATGGAAAAAGGAGTGTAATTCATTTCCTTCTGTCTTGAAAAACAAAAGCCAACATGAGTGTTACGCACACAATATTTGCAATAATATCAAAGATGCATCTTTTTAATTTAGTAATAGATACAGTATTCCGAAAATGTAAGTAAACGGTTCAGTACCGCTGTTTCGCTCTACAAAGCCTCGCAAGTGGTGCTAGGGAAGAAAAGGCTGAAATCCAAAATTTCCAAACTAACGTAGAATCAGAAGGGTCATGTGCGTAAAACCTTTTGAATTTATGAATTTAGAAAAAACAATCGTACTGTATCATTTCAAATCGTTAACTACGAAAGTTAATAGTATAAATCAAGCCACTACACGGATGATATAGCGTTGGTTATCAAGGCTCCCGCAAACCTCGGCGACAAACAAATCCTCCGACAGAGTCTACCACCTTGTATTCTGAAACATAACGAACATGTACATGAAATACACTCACATGTTGTACCTCAAACATTGAACGTAAAATACTCAGTACTTAAAGATATGTTTCTAAGCTACACGCATATAAAACATTCCTGAGTTGGTGTATCCTAGACGGTCACTCTATCTGTCCAACTGGCAGTGTTGAAGTAACGTTTTACGTTCTTGATCAAGTTACATTTAAAACGAAGTGTGTTTAGATGATGCACTTAAGTTTGACAAGCATTGAAACACAATCTTTCTGCATCCATTACTCATTTTTTCCATGTGATTCCTTTCCAATCAACACCTGACCTAGATAATTAAAAGTTATCTAAAATATACAAATCTGAGAGGCTGGCGACGGAAAGCTATCAATCGTTAGAACAAAACTTCTAGTCGTTACGTTGTACGTCTCAAGCGATATTATCTCATTTCCTATAATTGTTATTTGAACTACTTGTTAAGCAATGTTTACCCTGATGTTACACTAATAATGACAAGCAAGATACTTTGCCCCGGTCAGAATCTATCATATTTAAGTATTTTACATTGCGTTTTCTCTTTTTTGTCCCACCTCCCCTATAGAAGCTACTAAATAAGTAAGTCTACCCTTGTGTCGTCATTGTCCTGAAGCTATTGTTGTTAATGTTGATTGTGATTTCAGCCTCATGTTCAAATAAGATCATTCATGTTGTTGTCATCTTTAAAATGTTTTATGTGAATAAAACAAAACTAAATTTAGAAAGCAAACTAACAAATATGATTTTTTTCAATTCGTACACCAAAATTAATTGTTTTCCCTGTTTTTCATATGTACATGTCTGTATACTTTCATAGTTTTCAAAGATGCCGTAACACATACATACATGTATGCTGTGCATTTAAAAAGTAATAGATACAGTATGCCGAAAAATGAATTAAACTGCTTCATACAGCTGTTTCGTCCTCCATAGACTTGTTAGTGATGTTAGGGGCAAAAAGGTGGGAATCTCTATTTCCAAACTTAATTTCTAAACTAATGCAGACGTTGAAAGTTCAGGTGCGTAAAACTCCTTTATTTTATGAACTTAGAAGTAAATTTAAACTATTTCTGTATAATTTTAAATAGTGTACATTTGTACTACGAAAATGTGTTTATTTTTTACCGTGCCACTACTCCAATGAGATAACTGTGGCTATGGAGGCACGAGCAAACCTCGGGGACTAAAGAATCCACCAGCTGAGTCCCTATCATGACAGATGACGTAACACACACATATGCTACACCTTTTTATTTTAGTAACAGATAGAGTATTCCGAAAAAAAAATGAATTAAACTCTATCATACAGCTGTTTCGTTCTTTTATGACTCTTCAGCCAATTAAATGTTCAATCAAAAACAGATTTGTACATACAAGATTACATTGGGGTCGCTAATGTACATGTTCATTTAAGAAATGTATTGGTATTTCTACCAGTGATACATATACTGTAATTTCCTGCGTATTACCCGCATCGGGGTATAGCCCGCGGGAAGCAAATTAAGGCATTTTTGAGGCTTTTGTAAAAATAAATTCCAGATAACCCGCACTGGTAGATTGCCCATGGGTTATACGTCGAATGTATACCTGGTGAGTACAAGTGTAATTCCAATGTGATTTTGTGATTAATTATTTTGAATGTTGGAAATCAGAGACATACGATGGACATATTGTGTTTATTTTGTAAATATATATGTTTATGTGTATAATCAAAGCTTTATATTAACTTATCAATGATATAATTTGTTTACAAATAGCGTAGATCTACAGGTTTTGATAAAAGTGGAAACATTTTAAATTGTATAGCCCGCATTATGTAATAATTTGGTTTTAAAAAACACAGATAGTCGCACCGGAAGATAGCCCGCACTAGACATCTTCTGATGTAGTCGAAGCTATAACACGAGCTGCTTATTGTTCAGTAAGACATCACGTTTGTAATTAACATGACTTTATATATTCAAAGGGTAAACATTTGACTAAGATCCTTTTTTCTATTGCAAACATTTTAAGGAAACCCTTCCCTTAGCTGGAAGCTTTGTTTTTCGTATATGCTAATAAACAATTAATAATCCAGTATCTTATCAGCGTATGCATCCGCTTGCATCTCATCACCTGAAATCTTAACGCACAATTTCATCCATTTTGTTCCTATCGCCGAATGGTTTAGGACGCTTAATAAAACCCTGTGTATTTAAGCAAGATGATTTAGCAAATTTTGTTCTGGTCCTATAACACACAGTGTTATTGTCGACTAAAAAACATCAATAGATACAGTATCAGTTTTTATTAAATTAGTTTAAATGCACATCAGACAAGCTGTATTTTGTGACGACGCATGATTTCTGTATTTTATGATTTTCTGAAAATATGAAAATAAAGTGTTTGTGCTAAAAGAATTATATGAAATTTTGTTAGTATTGTATAATTGTTTTGTTGTTTTTCCCTATATTATTCAGATATATATACAAAATTCATATCAATTTACATGTTCACCACCGATCGGGCAAGTGGTTCGATTCCCCGATATATATATATAACTAATAAATCTCACTATATAAATAATTGGGGGACCATGTGATAGATTTACTTTTAATAATAAGATAATTAAAAATTAAGATATTGACTAAACGACTTCACATGCCAAAATATTGTTTTCGGAAACATTTTGTTATTTAGGACAAAATTTTAAGAAAACAAAATAAAATGAAGAAAACAAAATGAAATGAAGAAAACAAAATGAACTAGAGTAAACGAAATAAAGCATGAAATTAGTTTCACACTAGTCTAATTCTACTACTAGAAGTGTTTATAAGCTGGCCGAAACGGATAGAGCTGTACTTCATGCTTTCTTTATGTTTTATCAGTAGGATTATAGCTATCTGACAAAGGCTGTGAAAAAGATGCTATATGATGCAGCAATAAATACTGATATTATAATACAATATAAATATAACATACTGGTTGGTAAATACATGTCCTTATCATGAATGATATACGTACATGGATTTATAATTTTGGATTACACTATCTAGGAACAAACGTGGTCATAGAAATAGCATAATGGAAAATAAACTAGACATATAAAGACACCTCATTGCAATAACGACCTTTTACACATGTGATACTGACAACCAGCTTTTATCTTTATTTTTTTTTTAATTCTGATAGTTCCTCCACCTTAGGTTATAGGTGAAAACGATTCAGTGGTGCACATACAAAAGCCGTTCCCTCGCCACCGATAATCCAAAATTATTTTTTTCAGAAGAAAACTACAGTAAAATTCATTTTGCCCGACATATCAATGTCCGAAATTGGTTTTCTAAAAGATGACGTAACACACACATTTGCTGCACATTTTAAATTTAGTAATAGCATGCCGAAAAATGAATTAAACTGCATCAAATAACTGTTTGGTTCCCCTAGGACTCTTCAATGATGCTAGGGGCCAAAAGATGGGAATCCAAAATGTCTGAACTAATGTAGAAGCAGAATGGTCAGGTGCGTAGAACCCTTTAATTTATTCATTTAGAAGTGGAACTAAACTGGTTTTGTACAATGTCAAATCGTGTACTACGAAAGTGTGTAGATTTTGTACCGTGCCACTACTCAAATGAGATTACTGTGGCTATTGAGTTGAATAAATAAAGTTGAATAATATCAATCATCGTAAGGCCAACAAATAAACATAGCTCCGATTCTCCTCTAAGGGAAATACATTGATCTAAAGTTAATCTTGCTTATGTATGAGCAAGAAAAATAAATCAGAGAATACCAAAGCGTCAACAAAACCATAGTCCGAACTCAAAATCGATTAAACTAGGGGCAAAATAGGAACAAAGAAAAGATTTACATGGAGACTCTCGTAAAAGCACAAGAGAATAAGACCAGGTGTTCCGGAAGAGTAAGTGTCTTCTGCTTCATCGACGTAAAAGTGGTGACAAACCTATAAAACATTATCTCGTTTGTACTTAATACAAAATATATATTTAAAATCCGATCCGATAATATACGCGTTTAAAAATAAATACTTTCAAAATAAATAGTATCAACGTTTTGCTGATTTTGTCTGCATAAGAAAATATTTTTTTCCTCAGTTTGTTTTTTCACAAAACCGGCATCGTGAAGCTTATTCATTAATTTCCTTACCGAGAAATACATATCAGGCTTGGCGAAAACCCGTTACAACACAGTTAGATGGATCGTATTATACATTATCTGTACACCCCAGTTATTCACTGCAGTGTGTTCTATTTATATAGTTGTACATACACAGAGCTTTGGATTACATTTTTGTTTAACTATCTACACTTCCCTATTTAAGTGTATCCTGCACGTATGTGAACGACATACATATGTAGCTATGCTCTGAGTGGTATCTTCACACGTTTCTGTCTGAGACAGGCATTAGAAGGGTGAATATTTTTGTGATGAACCTGTAAACAAAGATAGCATGATGACGTGAAGGCCCTGTTCAAGTTTAAAACACGCTCTAACAGTGATATATGTTATGAAACAGGATGTTTATTGCATATGTACAATGATAACGTAAACAAAGGACACAACCTTCCGTTTGTTAACAATAAGGTAAGTACACTTTAATTATAAAACAGGATTCCTTAATAGAATGATAGATTTAACCGAATTGGGAGATAAATTGTAATTAAACATACATATATTTGAAGGTGAAATTGTACTCTGGCCACTGATGTTTTTTATTCACCGAAATATGATATGCGTTACTTTGATTAAAATTGTCAATATTTCAAAAACAGTTCCAACCTAGATTATGGGACGTTTTAGCTCGCCTAGTCTAAAGGTCCTAGGTGTGCGTATGCTATAGTGGCGTCTATTTGGCAATATTCATATTAATGACTGAAACTAAGTAATGTATGACATCCATATTGCAGTGGTAGCCTTTCTACGTGGCTGGCATTCAAATTTATATAACTGATGGGGCAAACCCCCAGGGGCCTGTGAGGCGGAAAAGGTGGTTCATATTCAAATTAACGACTTCTTCGCTGAAACTAAGAAGTGTATGACATTTATATTTCAGTGATAGCATTCATAGGAAGCTTTGATTCAGATTTATACAAATTATGGGGCTTACCCCTAGAGTCCATTTGTCAATATTGATATAACTTTTAAAAGGTTGAGTTCGCCATCCCAAAACTATATATACAATTGCTGAGCACAGAGAGACGATCAGAAATATTATTTTAGATTTGACCCCAAGGGTCTGCCCTACGATTGCAGACTTAACTTTTGTGTCATAACTTTTAAATTGTTGAGATCCCCTCCCTAAAACTATGTATACAATTTCTGAAATTAAAGAGACGATCACAAACAAGATTTTAAATTCGACTTCACGTTCTTCAAGATATCCCACCCCAAAACTATACCGTTGTTGGGCATAAAGAGACAAACACAATCATGATATAAGATGATATAATTGTTTTAAGGGTATACCCACAGCCTTATGGGACCGTAGTACTCAGTTGAGCTTGAAAACAGTGAGTTGAGATATTCACTCATTATTCAATGAATAGAATCTTTTTGGAAAATATTTTACCATGATTACTTAGATGCCAATTTATCCAAATGGGCGATTTTGTGAAGCTATTCATAAGCATGGATCAAAAGAAATTGTTTATTTACTTTTAAAAGAATTGATACCAACACAAATAAATGGTTTAATCCGGTTCATAATCATTTAGAACTGCATAAAAATGGCAATTATGTATCCGACATAAATTAAACGATGAGTGAGGAATATGAGCTCGGTATTATAAATCTATAAGGAACAACTAGTTGTATTCATCCCTTAATATTTGATAGTTATAATCAAGTATTTGTAATATACATGAAAACATTTGTCTCCCCTTTGCTATTTTTAACAGACTGTGTTTGAAGTATATATTTTCAGTATAACGCTTTTCGCATTCAGAATATTACAAGCACAAAATATTGATATAATTATCTATTTATTATACATGTATGACGATACTGATATCCCATACAAAACAACCACAAGTGGATTCGTTGATAAAGACATATATTGCAGTAGCATAAAGGGAAATTACGGTCTCCTTTAATTGCATAAATACAGGAAACGCTCACTAATAATATCATTGAGGCCGTTATTGGTAACCTGTATTATATGTCGGATGAAGCTAAACTAATTCATATTATGAACTGGGAATAATTGCACAGAGAACTAGCTAGGTCTCTCTTCAATTCTATGTCTAGTATGGAAAGTTCCCCTGCACCTAATGATACAATTATTTAAAAGCAAAAGTATTATCTAAATTTGTTCGGTTCTATTTACTTGAAAGTAATGAGCATCTTTCATAATGAGTATTAACAATATGATATTGAACCCTGCTCTATATAGTTCTAGTTATTACATGAAAGTGATATTGATATTTTTCAATCTATTTGTATTATAGAAAATCGACACAACTATTACTTCAGTACTTACTTTCTAATAGGTATGACAGTCAGAGGTTTATAATGTCATAATTATGTTGTTAGTTTCTCTACAGTCACATGTTTATAATGTCATAATGTTGTTGATAGTTGATCTGCAGTCACATGTTTATAATGTCATAATGATGTTGATAGTTGCTCTACAGTCACAGGCTCATAATGTCATAATTATGTTGTTAGTTTCTCTACAGTCACAGGTTTATGATGTCATAATTATGTTGTTAGTTTCTCTACAGTCACAGGTTTATATTGTCATAATGTTGTTGTTAGTTGCTCTACAGTCACAGGTTTATATTGTCATAATGATGTTGATAGTTGCCCTACAGTCACAGGTTTATAATGTCATAATTATGTTGTTAGTTGCTCTACAGTCACATGTTTATAATGTCATAATGTTGTTGATAGTTGATCTGCAGTCACATGTTTATAATGTCATAATGATGTTGATAGTTGCTCTACAGTCACAGGCTCATAATGTCATAATTATGTCGTTAGTTGCTCTACAGTCACATGTTTATATTGTCATAATGTTGTTGTTAGTTTCTCTACAGTCACAGGTTTATAATGTCATAATTATGTTGATAGTTGCTCTACAGTCACAGGTTTATAATGTCATAATGATGTTGTTAGTTTCTCTACAGTCACAGGTTTATAATGTCATAATTATGTCGTTAGTTTCTCTACAGTCACATGTTTATATTGTCATAATGATGTTGTTAGTTTCTCTACAGTCACAGATTTATAATGTCACAATTATGTTGCTAGTTTCTCTACAGTCACAGGTTCATAATGTCATAATGATGTTGTTAGTTTCTCTACAGTCACAGGTTTATATTGTCATAATGATGTTGATAGTTGCCCTACAGTCACAGGTTTATAATGTCATAATGATGTTGTTAGTTGCTCTACAGTCACAGGTTTATATTGTCATAATGATGTTGTTAGTTGCTCTACATTCACAGGTTTATAATGTCATAATGATGTTGTTAGTTGCGCTACAGTCACAGGTTTATATTGTCATAATGATGTTGTTAGTTGCTCTACAGTCACAGGTTTATATTGTCATAATGATGTTGTTAGTTGCTCTACAGTCACAGGTTTATAATGTCATAATGATGTTGTTAGTTGCTCTACAGTCACAGGTTTATATTGTCATAATTATGTTGTTAGTTGCTCTACAGTCACAGGTTTATATTGTCATAATGATGTTGTTAGTTGCTCTACAGTCACAGGATCATAATGTCATAATTGTGTTGTTAGTTTCTCTACAGTCACAGGTTTATAATGTCATAATGATGTTGTTAGTTTTTCTACAGTCAAATGTTTATAATGTCATAATGATTTTGTTAATTTCGCTACAGTCACAGGTTTATATTGTCATAAAGATGTTGTTAGTTGCTCTACAGGCACAGGTTCATAATGTCATAATTATGTTGTTAATTTCGCTACAGTCACAGGTTTATAATGTCATAATGATGTTGATAGTTGCTCTACAGTCACAGGTTTATATTGTCATAATGATGTTGTTAGTTTCTCTACAGTCACAGGTTTATAATGTCATAATGATGTTGATAGTTGCTCTACAGTCACAGGTTTATAATGTCATAATGATGTTGATAGTTGCCCTACAGTCACAGGTTTATATTGTCATAATGATGTTGTTAGTTTCTCTACAGTCACAGGTTTATAATGTCATAATTATGTTGTTAGTTGCTCTACAGTCACAGGATCATAATGTCATAATTATGTTGTTTGTTTCTCTACAGTCACAGGTTTATATTGTCATAATGATGTTGATAGTTGCTCTACAGTCACAGGTTTATAATGTCATAATGGTGTTGATAGTTGCCCTACAGTCAAATGTTTATAATGTCATAATTATGTTGTTAGTTTCTCTACAGTCACAGGTTTATATTGTCATAATTATGTTGTTAGTTTCTCTACAGTCACAGGTTTATATTGTCATAATGATGTTGTTAGTTTCTCTACAGTCACAGGTTTATATTGTCATAATGATGTTGATAGTTGCTCTACAGTCACAGGTTTATATTGTCATAATGATGTTGTTAGTTTCTCTACAGTCACAGGTTTATATTGTCATAATTATGTTGTTTGTTTCTCTACAGTCACAGGTTTATATTGTCATAATGATGTTGATAGTTGCCCTACAGTCACAGGTTTATAATGTCATAATGATGTTGATAGTTGCCCTACAGTCACAGGTTTATAATGTCATAATGATGTTGATAGTTGCCCTACAGTCACAGGTTTATAATGTCATAATGATGTTGATAGTTGCCCTACAGTCACATGTTTATAATGTCATAATGATGTTGTTAGTTTCTCTACAGTCACAGGTTTATAATGTCATAATGATGTTGTTAGTTTCTCTACAGTCACAGGTTTATAATGTCATAATGATGTCGTTAGTTGCTCTACAGTCACAGGTTTATATTGTCATAATGATGTTGTTAGTTTCTCTACAGTCACAGGTTTATAATGTCATAATGATGTCGTTAGTTGCTCTACAGTCACAGGTTTATATTGTCATAATGATGTTGTTAGTTTCTCTACAGTCACAGGTTTATAATGTCATAATGATGTCGTTAGTTGCTCTACAGTCACAGGTTTATATTGTCATAATGATGTTGTTAGTTTCTCTACAGTCACAGGTTTATAATGTCATAATGATGTCGTTAGTTGCTCTACAGTCACAGGTTTATATTGTCATAATGATGTTGTTAGTTTCTCTACAGTCACAGGTTTATAATGTCATAATGATGTCGTTAGTTGCTCTACAGTCACAGGTTTATAATGTCATAATTATGTTGTTAGTTTCTCTACAGTCACAGGTTTATAATGTCATAATGATGTCGTTAGTTGCTCTACAGTCACAGGTTTATATTGTCATAATGATGTTGTTAGTTGCTCTACAGTCACAGGATCATAATGTCATAATGATGTTGTTAGTTTCTCTACAGTCACAGGTTTATAATGTCATAATGATGTTGTTAGTTTCTCTACAGTCACATGTTTATATTGTCATAATGATGTTGATAGTTGCCCTACAGTCACAGGTTTATAATGTCATAATGATGTTGATAGTTGCCCTACAGTCACAGGTTTATATTGTCATAATGATGTTGTTAGTTTCTCTACAGTCACAGGTTTATAATGTCATAATTATGTTGTTAGTTGCTCTACAGGCACAGGTTCATGATGTCATAATTATGTTGTTAATTTCGCTACAGTCACAGGTTTATATTGTCATAATGATGTTGTTAGTTGCTCTACAGTCACAGGATCATAATGTCATAATAATGTTGTTTGTTTCTCTACAGTCACAGGTTTATATTGTCATAATGATGTTGATAGTTGCTCTACAGTCACAGGTTTATAATGTCATAATGGTGTTGATAGTTGCCCTACAGTCACATGTTTATAATGTCATAATTATGTTGTTAGTTTCTCTACAGTCACAGGTTTATATTGTCATAATGATGTTGTTAGTTTCTCTACAGTCACAGGTTTATAATGTCATAATTATGTTGTTAGTTGCTCTACAGGCACAGGTTCATAATGTCATAATTATGTTGTTAATTTCGCTACAGTCACAGGTTTATATTGTCATAATGATGTTGTTAGTTTCTCTACAGTCACGGGTTTATAATGTCATAATTATGTTGTTAGTTTCTCTACAGTCACAGGTTTATAATGTCATAATGGTGTTGATAGTTGCTTTACAGGCACGGGTTTATAATATCATAATGATGTTGAGACTTTAAAAGATATTTCGTTAGAAAACTTTCTGCTGTATTGTTTTATATATACTTCTACGGCTATAGCTGCTTGAATTGAAAATGAATGATGATTTATAGTTTCGACGCTCATATTTAAAGAAACTTTTCTTATAAGCTTGCAAAGATATTAGAAAAAAAGTAAATATACAATATCTTGTAAGTTATTATTTTAGAAAAATATTAAACAAGATTATAATTATATACATCATGTCTATGTGCCTAAGGTAGTTATAGACAGGTGGTAGCTATACTTAAGTTTGAATGGATAGCACACTTGCCTTTCACCTAGGCAGCCATGGTTCGATTGCCGACCGGACGTGAAAAGGTATGGGGTCACCTGCCCGACCACGAGAGTTTTCTCCAGGTACTCCGGTTTCCTCCCACAATAAGACCCCTCGCGCGGTAACATCCAGGCCAACAAGAGTGATTTATGTAAGGTGTCTAACTTGTTTCATAATTGTTGTAAAATAGTTTATATTTCAATACTTAAGTTCGATATGCATAGCAACGAATAGGATTAACAGAAACATGAGTTGTTGGAGAACAGTAAAACCCGCCTCTCTATGAATAACTTTGGGAAATAGCCAAAAGATTAGCCCCACATTCCCTAATAATGTCCTTCATTGGCCCCAGATTCGATACAGTACCACGTGCAGCGTCTATGCACAGTATGAAGACAATATGATAAGGTGTATGAGTCTCTAGGCTGAAACTAGAACAGTGACAGGTCAGAAAGGGTCCCGTCATGTGGCTATTTATACTTAAAATTTCGTGGAATTCTGACAAACTTAAACTTTACTTCATGATATCATAAGGAAAGATTCGTCAGTGAAAAGTTACAAAATGTGACCATGACTAGTTATCATGTTATGCAATGTTTCCTCTTCTTTAATTCCGACCAATTTCGCTTCATAATGTAATACCGAAAAAAAATTGTCTGTAAAAAAAGTTTGACCTTGACCTTTGACCTGATGACATTACATTTTGGTCAGTTGACTCCTTTGTTATGAGTAATTTTGTTTCATAATGTGATAACAAAATGGTCATCAGTGAAAAAGTACAAAATTTGACCTCTCGGTGACCTTGACTTTTGGACGGTCGACTTCCGGTTTAATTCCGACCAACTTTGTTTCATAATGGCGAAAATAATTGTTCAAAAAGTGAAAAGGTACAATATTTCAACTTGACCTTTGGTAGTGAAAGTATATTTCTTTCTCATATCAATTACAATAATAAGCTCAAAAATCTTGAAAATATTTTTTGTAAATTTAACTTTTTCCTTGAGCTATTTTGACAAAAACAAATTAAACAGGGATATTTTAGTATACCCCATATTCGAACAATCAATCTCACCTTTCTTATGTTTATGGTTAATTTTTTGTGAAAGGTTTTAATTTCATCAAGCCGTAGTTTTTCTCTTTCCGGCATCAGATTTTACCGTATTTGTGACGCCGTGTAATTGTTGAGCAAATATGACGTCACGTGGCGTGATATGCTATGTAAGACAGATTTTTCTTACAAAGCTTTCCTCCATGGGCAAACTCTATCCAACATGGCGAGGTATGAGAGAAAAGACTTTCTCATATATATATACTGAAACGAAAAAGAAACGCAACTTCAAATTGTAGGTTTAATAAAATAATAATTGTGAGCATTATGTTTAAATTTCATATGTAATAGTTAATATTGAATATTGATGTAACATCCTTATTCAATATTTAGAGATTTTTAAGAACAGGTCACTTTGCTAGAAGGTCATGATTGGTAGTACCCTACGTGAATCCAAGTTGAAATGGCAGCAGTTTTGAAACCGTGCCCTAATATCGTGTGTGTCCTCCTCGAACAGTTATCACATCTCTAATTCTTTGTTGCATTGAGTTCATCAGGGCATTGACTTTCCGTATTGGAATGTTATTCCATTCTTGGACGAGTGCATTTGCTAACTGAGGGAGGGTATTTGGGGGGTTACGGCGATTTCGAATTCTTCTGTCTAATTCATCCCACAAATGCTCGATTGCGGACAGGTCGGGGCTATATGGAGGCCAATCTATAGGAGCAATGTTCTGTGTCGCAAGAAAGTCTCTACAGACTCTTGCAACGTGTGGTCTCGCGTTATCTTGCTGAAAGGTTAGATGATGCTGCCTAACAAACGGCACAACATGGGGCCTAAGGATCTCATCCCGATAGCGTACGGCCGTTAAATTCCCATTGACTATCACCAAAGGCGTCTTCAAACCACGGGAGATTCCCGCCCAAACCATAACTGATCCACCCCCAAATCGGTCGTGTTCCAAAACACAGGCGTCAGCAAAACGTTCGCCTCGACGCCGGTACACACGTTGACGGCCATCTGCTCGAAATAACGTGAATCGAGATTCATCGGTGAAGAGCATAGACCTCCAACGTCTCATAGGAAAACGTCTGAGCATATGTGCCGTTGCCCGTTGCATACGACGTGCTCGACGTTGCGGTGTTAGTGGTAAACCAACGTACTGTCGCCTTGCACGCAAATTAGCCTCACGCAGTCTGTTGATCACTGTTTGGGGATGAATTCGACGGTTATGATTACCAATCGTATTCCTTGCCGTTTCAGCGGCCGTTAATCTCCTGTTACGCAGGTGTGCCAACCTAAGAACCCGGTCTTGACGTCGCGACGTTACGCGTGGACGTCCTGATCTCGGCTGGTCATCGACTCTTCCTGTTGCGTTAAGACGTGAAACTAATCGACTAATAGTCGATTTGTGAACTCTGAATTGTCGAGCGACGTGAAGTTGCGTGTTCCCTGCCAGAAGCATCGCTATAGCACGTCCTCTATCAACCTTTGATAACCGTGGCATAATTGTAAAAGGAATTATTGTTTGCAAAAGTATTGGCGATGATGTGGCTCAATGTTAGTGATGAATTGATACTGGTTTGAATGAAAAAAGAACGCATATGTTTGTACAGGCACGGTTTTTGATGTTTTTACCGCGCCGGAAGTGCATAGGTCTCTAGTCACACTTGGGTGATTTTGAAGATTAGTATGGGTGTTAGGCAAGTTGCATGTTTATATCGGCGATTTTTATACAGATATGTATATTTAATACAAAATTAATCACAATTTTCCATGTTGCGTTTCTTTTTCGTTTCAGTATATATATATTGTATTCAATAGTCTTATTCCTAACCGTTTTTCCTGCATTCTTCTTAGGTAACCAATTTGGGATTCGATACAGAATGGCGCAAACAACACCTGCTAAGGTAAACTACAAGTCGTTGTTTAAATTTCCATGTTTTCCATTATTTTTGTTTCGTAGTCCTTATTATTTTCAATGTTGGTTGGATATTTCGAGGCGACAACAGACATAATTTGAGCAAAAATAATCCCAAACTATATTTTCACTTTTTGAAAATTGCATTTCATGTGTATTCCTGACAATTCCAATACCTAAGTGACAGTAAACGTTTATAAAACAAATGAATGAGTCTAAATTGAAACGTGATTAACTTTTTATTTTGGTTTCAGCCTCCACACAGCATGCAGTATGCACTAAAAGAAGTGGTGGATATAACGAGAGAAATAGGCGACTTGAGCTGGAGTATCTTGAATAAATTACAAAGGTTAGTTCTGAGAGATGAAGGATGAGGAATACATTTTAGTGTGGGGAGTCAAAACGTTTTATTGTACAGTGCAGACAGTACACAATATCACTTATAGTAATTTCCTAAACAATATGTGCTTGTATGTGCTATCTACAGGCTTCATTTCATGTTTCCAATATGCTGCAAACGTTCTTTAGTTGGTACAATAAAAGTTACTCGCATTTTCTGTTTTCGGCACATTAGCGCAATGATAAATCCGCGCATCCGTGGCAATTGCCGTATAAGAAGCATATTCAAACTCCAGTTAGCGCAATTATTTTTAGCGCAATTCTCTCGGCGCGAAAAGCCCTAAAAAGATTACCGCGAAAATGTGTACGTTTACAGTAATGTATTCGTTTCTATGTAATTATTATATAATTTAAGCATTATTTCTAGGAAAAAATTGTATTCACTTTTAATAACTAATCTATTAATACTAGTGACCAGAGAAATTGTTGGTGGGGACTGTTTCAATCACAATCTTTCTTGATATCATATTATATTTCTTTATTTGTGTGTACTTGGTTAAGGCTCCATGATAGTAATATTTTTAATATACAAGTACACACTTCATGTTATTGATCTCTATGACTGATCTTTATTAAGATAGGAAATACTTTCTTCCGAAAATCGCTGTTCACTCATGCAGTATAAGCTGTTCCGAGATCCTAGCTTGAATTCGGATACCCATTAAACTAGTGTAAAAATATGAATAAGGAAATATTACTATAGAGGTTGTTGTAACAATCAAGGAGGGACCAAGGGTCTTCCGTTTTATAGACGACATTCAGAGTGTTAAACTAGGTCGAATTCAAGAAGCACCACCTCATAACACTTATAAATATTGTAGTGATATGAGATCTGCACATCTGACATTTCCGTTTTGAAAGTTAACCTTAAGCTTTGGACGTCTATCACGGAAGTACAGTTGTGTATCATAGATGTGGGACTACATAACGACGTGCGGTGGGCGCATGATGTATGCACGGTGATTAACATCTGAACACTCATTTGGGCGGACGCAGGCTAAACGTTGTTTGGTTATATTGGTGGTTGGTGGAAATTGAAGAATGGCTTATCATTGTAAATGGTTTTGTGTTAAAACATAAAAACTTAATTTTAGATTTTTTTTTTCCAAACTATTTCTACAAGCTTATTATCTTGTTTTCATTTTTTCGAGCATGCGATATCAAATATGGTAACAAAAACCTTGCCAAATCTTTCAACTTAACTATCAGGTATAACGACGAAGCGTTGTCTATGAACAACAAGACATTTGCTACAATGTAGTCGATATTGTATACCCTTGTGAACTGAAAATCTGTGGCACAACAGACTCTTCAACATCAGCTTCTTGCCTCGATCTTTACTTAAACTATGACCAATATGGCAAGCTGGCTATTAATCTATATGATAAACGTGACGATTTCGTTTTCCTATCGGGAAATTTCCCTTTCTTGATTGTAACATATCCACTTCTTCAACCGAACGTGTCGGAGATGATTTGTTATTTTAGAGCTTGTTCTTACTATCAGGATGTCCGTGAAATATGTCGGTTGCAGACGAACAAAATTGCGGCACAGGAATTCGAAAAGCTGCAGGTTGATGATGAAGGCAAATAGAAAGTGTTTATGGTCATCTTCCTGGTCCCTTTGAAGCATATTATGTATTCTTGCATGATACGGATGTGGATATGTTTGAATATGCTCATAAGTATTGTCACTTTTTGAGGACGTAGCATTTACTTACTAACTAAGATTTGCATCTGAAATTATCGGCGATGAACCAGAAACGCTAACCCTTCCGGAACATCAAGTGTTTTTTCTCTTTCACTTTTTCAAGCGTTTCCGTGAAATGTTTTCTTTGTTCATATTTTGCCTCTAGTTTAATCGATTTTGTGTTTGGATTATGATTTTGTTGACGCGTTAGTATTCTCTGGTTTTTTTTTAAATTGATGCATGTCCTTGTACCGTTACGAGTTATGACTTAGATAATCAAAACAATATTATGGTATACTCTTTATTTCTTTTTTAGACCGTTGGAAGATACACCTGATCACCTCCGATGTCTAGTGGAAGGTATGTTTACTAACACTATTACTTACATGTTGGTACCTTTATATCGATAAACATACTGCATACTTTTGTAAATTTGCTGTATCGTTAGAAATGTGCCATATCAATAATTGCCGATGGGCGATATTTTGTTCAAATATAATTTCATTTTATAAAAACCATTAAATTCATGACGATGCGTTTATAATCGCTTCTGCAATATATCAGTCGATCGAAAGTCTAACAATACAATTGAAGTTTATAGAGGTCATCACTAACAGTAAAATGTTTACCTTGTATGAGGTGAAAAAATATAGTCGAGTATATACTTTTTTTATTCGTTTGTAAAAATTAAAAAATCAAACATGCGTAGTCGGCTGACAGAAAACAGCATTTATAGATTGGAAAAAAATCGATCGATACGATTCAGCCACTATTATTATACCTCTATTATATAACACAGTCAGGGATTGGCCAAGAGCCGTCACGTGTCAGGGAGAATACTCTTAATGTCTCCCTCGCGTGCAGCATGTCCAATTTCTCATGTCTCCCCCATGCGGAGCCCCTCGCGGGATCCTCTAAGATAGTTGTCGTTCATGGTACAGAACTCTCCGAGGTGTTCCGATGAACAACATGGCAGACGACAGACGTTTTCATTAAGCAGACGCCGATGAAATCAACAATATATTCTGCAGGCAAAGGACGTGGAAAACACAAAACAGGCCTCAAAATGACTATACACAGCGGCACTGAAAGATTAATAGAATTACATTTTCTTTTATATTGAAATGTTTATTTCTACATTTTGTTATTTAATAAATGTATTGTTTGTGAATCATATGAATACAGTCTTCATTGATGCTGTATTTCGGTATAATAAACAATTTATTGCCCTGGTTGTAGGGAGACATGACGATTAGTTAACCCGCGGCAAGTCATATTTCCCTCGGGCTTCGCCATCGGGAAAATATGACATGCCTTGGGTAAACTCATCGTCATATCTCCCTACAACCAGGGCAACAAATGTATAATGTCGCTCGATATGTATCACACCACTTATATGATCCATTCAAAATCACATATGCCAACCGGACGATAACCAGCTGCGTGCAGGAATCAAACGCCGGCACATACTGTTGTTATACTATGTCAATATTTGGCCTTAATCATACCTGTAGTACGTTGATTAGACAACTAGAATGGTTTGATATTTCATATTTGTATTACAGATATCAAAAACAAGATTGAAATAAAGTTGTGATTTGAGAATTTTTGTATAGTTTACAAAACACATTATTAACAACAGACATGTCGTTTTGTTTGTAGAAACTTGGACTCTTTTCTCAACTATAAAGGACAAGGTTAGGATGGTACAGGAGATCCTGAAACAAAAATTACCACATGGTTCAAGTGTATCGGACAATCAAGAACGACATGTACAAAATATGCATCCATCAACTCGTCACCAAACTGGGGATTTATTTAAACACGTATTACAAAAGTCAACTACCCCACGTACAACCTCCAATGTGGCGATTGGCGACACCAATGATTTATTAAAACATGTCATCAGAGCTGATAATGTAGATTACACATTTCTGGATGACGCCATGTCGAAAGCAGACATCAAATATAATGATGAGTACACATCTTCCTATGGAAATGATTTAGGCGCATTTAGTACCTTTTCGGCAGCTGGAATTGGGACATCAGTCTTGAATCAAGACATTCAACGAAAGATACAGACGCAAACCAAGCAATTGGTTGCGAATGTATACGAATGTGAACACTTAGTTTCTTGGATGGCCGAACTGCTACGTAAAAGCGACAAACACATCGGAGATTTAACTGACAGGTATGGTAAAATGTATGTCAACATGTATATGTATGCTTTGTCATGATATAAAAACTTATAACGATAACAATTCAATTTCATTGAAAGATGCTACCAACAAGTCGTATAAAGTATAATACAACGTTTATTTTGGACCACTAGAATACACACGTAAAGGAGATACCAACCTGAAATAAAAAGGACACTACCTGCCAATATAGGATGGACAAGTGTAAACGATGCCATTAATTAAAATATTTAAAACCACAAAGTATCAAATATGTATATAGGTTTATTTTATATATCAAATTATATTTTATTTTAAGGTTACAATTTATAATACTTCTATCCTAACTTTGACCTGACTACGTGTATGTCCGCTGTTAGATATTTATCAGTACCGACAAGGTGTTTAAATGTTATTTTATTAAATTGACTATACATGCACATAAAGAATATCTAATAAATAGATAAAATACATTAGTTAACTACTTTATAATAAAATAAGCTTACCTTAAAATAGCACTGTGGCCGTAAAGCGCACAGGCTGATTCCGGACGAGATATATAGCTCTATACCGTGCGGGGTCTAAACGTGTTGTGGCCGGGCCCAGTAGAGGCTCTCCACGTGCACGGGTATAGGGTCATGCAGGGTCAAAGTGACACTCTCAACCAGTCCTTGCGCTCACCTCTCATACGTCACAATAACAACTATATACACGGATACACTAGACATTTGACACAGTGACTGGTGAGAGTGTCACGTTGACCCTGCATGAGCCTGTAACAAAGGTCATTGTAATTACAATGCCTCCGCTAGGAGTCAAACCAGAAACCTCTGGCTACTGGTCTTACTAGTCTTATAACACACAAAAAACGGAGTGTACTCTAAATAAACCGCGAAGCGGTTTATGATGAGAGTACACTCTGGTTTTTTGTGTTATAACCCCATAATATAAAAAATAAATTCAAGTTAATCCTTATAATTCAATCTATACCCTGCGAAAATTCACTTTATCGGTGGACTCTTTTCTCTAACAAATTAATACGCTGCTGCATCAGCCAATCAAAAGCAACGTTATGAACGGCGACGTCAATTAAACGTGATGGGCTGTTAACATAATTTTTCAAAACAATGAAAAAGCTTGTTTCAAACAAGATTGAATTATTATACCATAAGCGTCATACATTTGCACATTAAATGTACTGCTAAAGTACATTTGTATCTGTTAACAGGCCATTCATGTTGTTGTCTAAAGAAGTAATTGCATCCCTTACACGAGGGTGGCAGCATTTGGATATGAGAAAGATTGGTATGTACATGTATTTTCACTTCTTCATTGTCTTTGATGACATTAAGATGACAGGTTTTAATCTGAAATGTGATGCCCAAGACATTCTTTTAATAAGATTCATCATGTTGAAAATATGTAATGCATGTCATACCAAGGATTTACTTCTCCACAAACAATATAGAAAAGTATGCATTTGTCGATTGTATTATACATGCTGCAACGTTTCAAGGCAGTCTTGTCCAACAATCCAGGGGTAACGCTCACTACAACCCTGAAAAATGTTATGAAAAAGCTAAAAGGCATGAATATAGCAGTTAGATAGGTTTTTGGTAGACCTGCCTTGGAATTTCCGATAAGCGACAACCGACTTCAAAGCCTTCAATTTGTACCGTCATGTCACCGAGATATTAGTTTCCAGATGAGCGAAACAGCTGTATGATGCAGTTTAATTAATGTTTTCGGCATGCTGTATCTATTTTTAATTAAAAATGTGTGTTACGTCATTTTTGATGTACACCAAAGGATCGAATAAGTCTTCTTGCCTCCGTACATATAAACAAGGCGGCGCACACGGAACCTTCAGTTTTGCCATGTCATAGTCCAGGGGTGTTAGGGGCGTTGGTGAACGAAACTGCTAGACATCGAGGATGCTGATCCCTTTGCCAAATTAATTGTTTAGAGATAGCACTTCGAATGCGTATTTATCAAATATAGAATAAAAAACTTCTACACCGTAAAACTACGAAAATGCATGTGGTATATACTCACATTACAGTAGTATACTTTGTAGACGGATCTTATTGATTGGTAACATTATAAAAATATTATTTAAAAGCTTGATAAGCATATAAAATAATATGTATATCAACATAAGAGGACATGGTCTGTTTGAATAATATCGTAATATTTATTGTTTTGTTGACGCTTCGGTATAATCTTATTTTTATTTGTCTTTCATCAGTTTCAGAAGGAATGGACACACATTTTCCATGTTTGATACAAATATGAAAGGAACATGACATGTTCAAAAGTAAAAATACGAGATTTGTGTGTATATAATTGTTACCGAATGTCTACTAAAAGACGTTATAAAATAGCATTTACTATTGAAAACCATGAGTCAATGATTGTACATATGTAGATGTGGATGTTTGATACTTAATAGTCTTGTTTGCAGCATCCGGACTCATTACAAACGATGATCTGCACCTGTTAGATTTCAGCAAAGTTCTATTGGATATCAATGAAGAAGTGAAAAGGGGTAAATATAAAAATGCGCACGTATAATTCAGAGTAAGTGATGTTCTTGTAAATAATGAAAATAAAACAAACCAGAATTAACACGTAATTTCAGCAGCTTTGCTTAGCAAGCCTTTCTGACAACATTCTTGTAGTACTTTTTGGAATATCTTTATATACCGAATGGAATTAGGTTATTTCCCAACTCAGTAGACTTATTTCTTTTGTGAGTGGTTGTAATTGAGGTAAAGGTTTTTATTGTCTCTAATAATGACATTATTAAAGAATTTGTGCAACGAAAAATGAAAATTTTATATTAGGTAAAAGTCATGTTTTAAAACGGTATTCAAACACCCAACCTTACACGCGTGGTCTGGTTATTAATTGTGGTAACAATTATATTGGGTCATTTGAGCTGACTTCGCAATTATGCATATTTCGTAACCAAGAGCGGAGCCACTCGCTTGTGACATCATTGTAGACCATGCTAATAAAACCATCGCCATATTACACTGTTTGATTACATAAACAATGTATATGTATAACGTGTATGTATGTAACAGCAAATGTTGTGATAGTTACGTACTAATATATACAATACGTACACTATAGTTTCTAAAACAAAAGTTCTTGCATATTTTTAGTAAATCTATGATGCCAATGTTCTATAATATAAAATAATCACATCTTAAAGTTGTTTGCATTTCTGTGATGACGTAAAATAAAAAAAATGAAAATAAGTAATTTCGTAATAACATTTATTTACCGTGACTATGTAATATTATTCCGTAAAAAGACATGATATATATACATATTATTGTACATAATGTGAACTCAATATACATGATGTAATATAAAATGTAATGTATATTAATGGGGATCTCATGTCGTTTCTTGGATTTAAACCGAATACATATAGAATTTACAAGAGCATTTTTAGATACATCAATGTAGTTAGATGTAGTTCCCGTTTTTTTCGGTTCGAAGTAACATATGCCCGCTGACAATGTTTTTTTTTGTGCTAATGTCACTTTCACTGGTATTTCTACTTATCCGTCTGTAGCTCGAAAAACATGTTTTTTATGTGGATAAGATATCAAGGTCGTTTTCAATACCAAGAACATCACTATCTGTATTTGGCATGCTGAATGTTTCCAAAATAACAGTACTTTCAGTCGGTAGTTAGCGGACCTGATATGCAGGTACAAATGTAAGGTTAGATTGGTAGTTCTTGTACTATAGTGACTTCACGCGATCACGTGACAAACAAGCTCATTATCTCTAGTTTCGCTTGATAGGTCAAGGCGTATGACCCTAATTTCGTGTCAATATTGAAAACCAGGCCCCGCGTGATAGTCAGAACATGTTATTATGGTTTTACGACACTGCTTTTACCAAATACAAAATTTGTCTTTTTTCCTTTCACATATCCTTTAACTATCATATTGTATTGCTTACTTTATGGTAGTTTTTTGCGGTATTTATAGATTATCCCTCTATATTTTCAGGGTTTGTCGTGAGATCAATTTTCTCATCGGGAGCACGTGGGCTCGAGATTTATCTACGTGTGAGCGATGAAAAAATTATTCGAACAACAAACCCTGAAAATACTGTGTGATAAACTGTTTATCATTTATATGTGATAAACTTTTTATCATCTATATACTATTTACCTTATATAGTTTTTATTACAAGAAGTTTCAATTGAACAACAACATAGTTTTGAAACGACTTCCAGGGTCATCGATAGCGATCTGTCAGAAACTTTGCGCGGAGGAATACCATGAATACTGGAATTATTTTCTAAAAGATTTAAAAACAAATCTATCGCCATTGACTTTCTAATATGCATATTTACGCTTGATATGCTGTTTTTTCTCAAAATATTTACTATTAGTCTTTATTGAATATTTTATGATGGACCATTTTCGTTCCCGGATCACTTGTGTTGGGATACTACTTCCGGAAATGACGTCATATATTCGCAAGCAGACGTTCTTTTTTTCAGAATATACTTTCTCAAGTGCTGTAAAATGGGAAAATTGGTTCTCAAGTTCTTCTCAAGTCGTTTTCAACTTATCACACTATCAAATCATATTATGAGTTTATCATGATACCGGTAGGTGGTATAAAGCAGTACGAGTATATAGATGATAATCATAATTATTGGATGTAGTTTCATGCTTGGTTTAGATAAATAAACCTAATAAATGTATAGGCCCAGTAGGTTAGGTATTTGTTGCTTTATAACAATGACATGGGGTAAGTGATGACCAAAACATACTTCCAAGCGTACTTTTCCAAGAGAGACGGACGACGATACAAATATATGGTAGTGAGCTATCTTGGAACATACCTTGTTAAAAACACGACAAAGGCTGAGATTGAATATACTGAAGAAGATCTATATATAGGAAGGATAATTGAATTTCTGGTCGACAATATTTTTGTTGAGTTCGGAGGAAAGATTTTCCAGCAGACTGTTGGCATTCCCATCGGAACAAACTGTGCCCAACTCTTAGCTGACTTGTTTTTTGTTTCATTTTTTTGTTCATGCAAGGCTGAATTTGTTGAAGAGCTTATCAGGACATGTAACAACAACCTTGCCAATATTTTTTAATACAACGTTTAGATATATCGACGATGTGTTGTGTTGTTGTCTATCAACAGCAAGACATTTGTTGATAACGTCGATCGTATATACCCTTGTCAACTTGAAATAAAGGACAAAACACAGGTTCTTCCACATCAGCTGCTTACCTCGACCTCTACTAAAACTACGACCAACAACGACAGCTTACTAATAATTAAGCTATACGATAAAAGTGACTTGCTCTAAATATCGTGATTTTCGAGATCGATGTTGACTGCTGACAAACAAACTAACAACACAAGGATTCGAAAGATGCAGGTTGATCAGAACTTTGACCAAGATTTATGTTCGCCATCGTTGTCTCGTTGAGAAATATTCTGTATCTTTAAGCGATATGAAGATGGACGTTTTTAAGTATACTTGTTAGTGTATTTACTAGCTGTGATTGACAATGATGACTCGGTTCTCATGCTGAGGACTTGATGTTTACTTGGATGTGACAAAAGGTTTATATGGCGGGTGTCGTCGATGAAGCAGAAGACGCTTACTCTTCCGAAACAAATAGTCTGATTATATTGTACTTTTACAAGCGTCTACATATGAATCTTTCCGTTGTTCTTAGTTTGCCCCTAGTTTAATCGATTTGAATTTGTTCACGCTTTTGTATTCTCTATTTTCCCCCTTGTTCTTATTTGTTTTATTTATTCACGAAAGGTTTATTTCATTCGTTTGAGGCATCTTGATCCGGTATCAAAACAAACATTGCATTTTGTCGTGTGAAACTGTACAAAACTCTTCACATATTTAAACAAACGATGTTGTCAATACGCTCACATTGGCATTCATACTGACATGGAATTGTTAACATTTTGTCGTTGTTTATCCAAGTATGTCGTTTACATATGTTAATGAAGAATCAAAATCCAAATATTCCTCGTCGTCGACAAACAAACCAAGCGCCAACCAGTACATATATGGACGTGGCTAATGAACGTGATGCACGACTTTTAAAAGCTTCTTTCTGGTTTGTCAGTTGGCTGTAGAAAAACACGTCACCAGCCCGGTCACTGAGTTCTTTACTACGTACATCTAAACATAAAAGCGCAGTATATTTGTTAATGAGTGCTAGAATGGGGATAGTACGTTATTTTTCTGTTGTTTACTGACGAATAGAACATGAAATTTTGCTTAAACCTTCGACCTATAGGTCTTGAGGTCAAACCAAATTTTATGTTCTAATCGCCATTAATACAGTACGTGACTGAATAGAGAATTCTGACTTCCCGTTGGCTACACGCATGCGTACTATGATGTGATAGTGCCCGCTCACTCGGGCACTATCAAATTTGGCGCGATGTTCAACGTACATCCATTATGAGGTTACACTTATGTTATGTCATTATTGCGATTATTGGTGCGAAATTAAACGTGGATCACAAGTTAATTCCCTTGCTGCTTTTCTGCGTGCAAATGTCGGACTCTAGAAACTGTTCAAAATTGGTCATTGTGTATCATAAATAAACGAGTTTTAGTGTATTTTTAAATGGAATAGTGCCCTTGCCTTCGGCTCAGGCACTATTCCATCCCTCAACAATACTATGAGGCAATAGTGCCTTCACAACAGGGCCATAACAGATAAGTATAGTCACTCAAACAACGTCTCGTGAAACACATGTTCTATTATTAATTTATATCTACATGTATAAACGAAATGTTATTATATGTTCTAGTTTATTATTTGTGTAAATTTCTTAGAAAGAAAGAATTTCAAATGTAATTGTATTTTTTAATAAATTTCTCAGCTCAACGGTCACATTTACCAGTTCGGGGAACTGGACCAGATACCGTTTTATGTCTCAACACATCAGCAAGCATGTACGGAGACAAGTTCAGGAAAATGATCAATGTTGGAAATCAAATCATTGACGGTAAACCTATTTCTTAATTTTGTTTAATATGTTATTATGATCAGTTGCCTATATTGTAATATAAGTATAACCATAACTTACTTAGTATTGATTGATATAATACCCTTTTATTAAACTTTTATGTAGTACAAAAATGACAAACGATCGTAATTTCGAGGCATCTTTCCTTTTAGAACAATAAGTAACCGTGATACACGTTGTCCGATACATTTGTATAAACGCAAAGATATAGACACTTTATGGAAAATAAAGATAAAAATAAAGATGAAAACTACTCCAAATACATATATTTCATATATGATTGATAATCCAAACCAAACTTTAACAAAAACTGCACCTTGTTAATATTTAGGTATTGAGGAACTTGCCTTCAGTGAGGCTTTGCTTGGAAACGTAGCAGTGACCACTTTTGGGACCGAATCTTGTGTTACCTGCCACCTCACGAGTGATTACTCACAAGTCAGGAATGTACTGGGTAATTTTTGTTTTTGCAACATTCTGGGAAATGTTGACAAACGAATTCTTGCTTCATAAGAGTAACAATTAAGTCTTACCTAATGTGTCGTTTTAGATGTTCCATTATTCCATGATATCAGTTTTTTAAAGTTTCATTTTCTTATGTTGATTACCGTCAGTTGTACATATTATGTTACAGTATTCTAATTGTAGGTTCGCTTGTTGCTGAAGGCCCAAGTCCACTCTATCATGGCTTAGCTATGTCTATTGCGGCTTGCATTGGCAACTGTATGTATAGAATGCGTATCTTATTTTAAACTGCCTGCTTTATAATTATATGGTTAGTCAAAGAATTGTAATTTAGTTTATAGTTCTTATATGTTTTATATGTTATGTTTTATCAGCCTACATACTTACATTGCACGCCAAGTTGTTGTAATAATTTCATTTATAAACAAATGTTGGATGCAACAACTATTGCGATCATACAAAATGAGCTGACTAACGCGTTTCGATATATTATTGTTTTGTTGAAACTGTGAATAATAATTCTAAATATAAAAAATAAAAAAATTACTTATTCATATTTCCAGACGCAGAGGTAACTGTAAACGATGTCCGCTTGATGACTCGCGTCATAGTGATAACCGATGGAATGTTTTCTGCCGAGGACGCTAAGGATGAACATTATGAGTTTGACCCGAAGAATGATGTCATGGTACGTGTATACAATGTGTATTACATATAAGCCGTAATTATAGTCATATCAAACACAGCGCGGATCCTCGTGAAAAACTAAAATAATTTTATAACATTTTTCAGATTCCATCAGCAGCAAACGTGATGAAAATGAATGGAATTGTTTGTTACTGTGTACAAGTAGGAACCTATGCAGATTCGGTATGTCAGTCAGTGTCGGGACAAAAACAAGCACGCAAATGTCGATTTAGCTTTCGAAAGGAACAACAGATAAAAGAAGTGAATTATATTTTAGCCACAAAACATGATATATAAATAAAAATTGAAAACAAAACTTGATGATGCTTTTTGCCGAGAAAAGTGTGCCTACAGGTGCTTCATTTTATCAATTGACGATATTAGTTAGCCCTATGGCGACATCTGTAGTTTATTTTGTGATGCTGTTTTTACTTTTATTAATTTGTAAAGTAATTGATCACTTTGAACATTTTCAGCAACTTTTGCAGACATTGACTTTAACTACCAAAGGCAAAATATTCCCCGATGATCATGTCAATGAACTCGTCAGGCTGCCAACGCATTTGGTAAGAAAACTGCCACTGGACGTATTCCATAAGAAGGGGAAACTAATTATTATCATTTAGACGCCTGCACTATACGTCCATTGTCTGTACAACACAAACAAATCAATGATATGATGTATTTCGCCTTTACATTTTTAACGAGACTTCAATTAAAATGCTTTTCTACAAACACAAAGCTTTTACTACACACCAGGTTGAATGTTTATGTTCAGAGCCGTCCTCCAATATATCACTATTATACCGGTATACTTATGTAAATAAAACAATTAACACGCCGTTTATTTTCGTGTTGGGGGCTCGCATGTTGACGCTTTGACATTTGCTTGTTAGAATGTAAATATCGTTATCCATGAATCATTTTAGTTTGCAGCAACCAGTTTACTTCGCCAAGTTCCAGAACTCATGGATGGCGGTAGAGACATGAGAGAGAATGAGGGTGCTACACTTCACGCACTGATGGATTTAGAAAGTTCTTATAGGAATGCAATCGGAACACGATTTTCCAAAACAGAAAAGGTAAACGATCTCTCTTTCCCTTTGCATCCCCTTCTCTCTTTCTTTCATGTAATATCCATTTATTTAAAACTTAAAGCGATATGACACTATTTGATTTTTTAGAAAACTATCATCGCACTAACAATGAATATTTCTAAACTGCCACTGACAAGGGTTAACGAACAACAAGAATACAATGTTTTTGAACTCGAGTTGGATCTGCTTCCGGTTGGGACACGAGTTAGACGTGGTCCGGATTGGGATCCAGGGGACAACAAAGACTCAAATGGACCTGGAACAGTTGTTTACCACTGCCATAAAGGTAGGCTAGCTAAGAAGGGTGTAATGCTTTGTGGAGCGATAACAAAAAGTTCTGTGACTGTATATACAACACTATCAGTCATATAATTAATTGTTCTTATTCAAATGGAAAGCTTTGTTAGGACAGTACATGTACATATATATGAACATATCAATACTTCAACGACATTATCAAAATTTCGGATCGTTGGAATTCAAATCTTGCTTACCAAGATATGTAGATTTGATGGGTCCCGATGTCGCCAGAACCGTAGCTTTGGCGTTATCGCCACAACTGCACCAGAACATAATGGCTATATCGCCACAATATCATCGCCATATCGCCACAACTGCAGCAGAACGTTCTTGCTATATCGCCGCAATATCGGCGCAAATGCATGGAACATTCTAGCTATATTGTCACAATATCAACGCAATCATTCTTGCTATATCGACACAATATCATCGCCATATCGACAGAACTTCACCAGAACTTTTTGACTATATCGCCGCAACTGCCTAAGGACTTTCTGGCTGTATCGCCACTGTTTCACAACAATATCGCCGTAACTGCAAATATCATTCAACCACAATGGCACCGCAGTATTGCTGCAACTGCACAGAGCATTCTGGCTAGATCGCCACAACCGCATCTTAATATCGCCGCAACTGCTACAGAACATTCTGGCGATATTCTGGCGATATCGCCAGAAACCTGATATGCATGCGAAATCTGAAAACGCGACGATATCGCTGCAATAGTTAGACAGAGACTGAACATTTCGGTAAGGGTGTCTATTAATTCACCTGTACAATTGTGTGGAAGATTGTTTTATACTGTAATCATGCAACCAGTGTAAGATAACAGAAAATTGGTTACCCGGTGCATTCTTAAGGTAAATACGTAGTAACGATAACTTTCTTCAGAAGTAGGTATTATCTGAAACCCAGCAAATAGCGCTGCAGCCACTGTTATGAATACGTTAACTCTCATTTATGGCAACAAAAGGTTGTGTCATCCACTAAGTAGGCCAACTTACTTGTACAGACACATGCTCCACATACATCCATGCTTTTGAACTGATATAGCGAATTGGTTCTTACAAATACCTACCTAAATTAATGTTCAACAGCCCCACTTCTGAATTTACTTCAATATTTATGTAAAACAAAGTATTGCAAAACATGAACCTGCTTATCCATTAAATTATAACAGTTTTGTGTGATTATAATGTTGTTGTGTGACTAATAAGAAATGTGTATGCCTTTCACCTTTTTAGGTATAGTAGCTGTGTTATGGGACTGCTGCATAAAACCCTTACCATACTGCTGTTACGATCCTTGCCAAGTACTCTGCACTGACAGTGACGAACGGGCCGTTAGGGATGACGGATGGGTACAGGTCGGCTGCAAGGTTGTAAGAGGTACTGTATCCTGATTAAATGTGATTGTTTTGGCGACACGAAGTAATGCTGGTTAACGCACTACATGAAAGGTGTATATTCCAAAGGCACTGTATTGTGTTTAATTGACGTTGTTCATTCTCGTGTTTCTAAGTCAGCAAATTACAGTAAAATTAATTGATTCTGAAAAACAAGGCTCATGTCTCAGAAAATTAAATTAAGGATTATGACCTAACAAAACAAAATAAACATGTTATATATATCTGTGAAAGCCATGCTAATTCCCATACAAATAAAGAAATTAGAAATGTATAAACTTTTCTATGTATGCATATGCTGTTGTTAGAATTTCACTTCCTGTAAAGCTAGCTTTTCATGTGTAGACACCAGTTTCGGAGAGGCCAAACTGTTAATCTCTAACCAAATTTTCTTCTTCATTTCTTTTTAAGATTTTGATACACATAATATTATAGGGTTTGTTCATTGTACAAAGATTCGGCCATGGCCAATAATCCTACTGTACACTGCCATTTAAATGCCTTTCAGACTTTATTTCAGTTAAATAGCCTCGGCATCTTATGATTTCATTTTTTTGTTTTGTTGCATGCTACTGTAATACATGTATAAGTTTTTTCGGAATTGACTTTTTGTAGGGCCTCGTTGGACTCATGGGGATGATGATGGAGGTCCAGGGTCATGTGGCGTTGTTTGTTTGTGTTCAAGGACTGGAACAGTAACGGTAATGTGTATTTGTGTACAGGGGCAGTCACGGTAATATTTATTCGGGTTCAAGGACAGGAACAGTGACGGTTATGTTTGTTCGTGTTCAAGGACAGGAACAGTGACGGTTATGTCTGTTCGTGTTCAAGGACAGGAACAGTGATGGTTATGTTTGTTAGTGTTCAAGGACAGGATCAGTTACGGTAATTTATATTTGAGTACAAGGACAGGAACAGTCAATTTAATATTTGTTCGTGTTAAAGGACAGGAACAGTGACGGTGATGTTTGTTCGTGTTCAAGGACAGGAACAGTGACGGTGATGTTTGTTCCTGTTCAAGGACAGGAACAGTGACGGTTATGTTTGTTCGTGTTCAAGGACAAGAACAGTGACGGTAATGAATGTTCCTGTTCAAGGACAGGAACAGTGACGGTTAAGTTTGTTCGTGTTCAAGGACACGAACAGTTACAGCTATGTTTGTTCGTGTTCAAGGACAGGAACAGTGACGGTTATGTGTGTTCCTGTTCAAGGACAGGAACAGTGACGGTAACGCTCATTTACTAAAGTGTCATGCACAGAAACTCATGTCACGGTACCGATACGATATTCTTTTTGTGATTTTGTTTGAAACACGTGGGTTAAGTCTTGGTACATGTTCAATGAACGTAAAATTTTGGTGTTTATTATCCAGTGAACTACATTTAGTTTTGCTCTGATTCTTATAGTTATTTAGTCACTCCATCATTCCATTTTGCTACGGAAGGCCCACTGCTCAAACATTTGCAATCCTTGCTAATCGAGGCATATGTGTATTTCACTGAAAACATTCAAGAATACCACGGGTATGTTTTGTATGATAATTATGTCGGTTTTAATATGTCGTCTTGTCTGGTTTCATAGAAGAATATACATGGAAGATCACCTATCAAGGCCCGTACCGATGCGTTATTGATTACTAGCTACTTATAGCGTGTATCTTGTATAGCCCGGAAGAAATAACACAGGTTTTCAAAACTGTGAAAATGTTTGACACGTTGTGATAAAATCTATATTTATTGACATATTATAAATGAAGTGTTTAAATCTTATCACAGAAGTATGTTTTGATAAAGATAAAACAATATAGCTTGCCAAAGTATAAACAAATAAAAAGGAACACGTTTGACCGAAATTATATAATTGCAACGAACGGCATTGTCGTAGGGAACATTCATTCCAATTGCACGATTCTATAAGTATATAATATGTATGTGAAAACAAATATATGATTCACTAATGTGTTACATCTGTATGTAATATACCTTGTTTTGCAGGTTCGTTGGCCTAGTAGAATAATTAGGAAATACAGATACGGAGATGAAGTCGTACTGCTGGATACTTTGGAAGGGTACGTATTGATTGATTATGTATGATGCCGTATTTCGTTATCAAATATTGGCATAGGAGAACCATATGTGACATTGTCTTTTCAGATTTTGTCGAAATGTTGCTTACATTGTACACTCCTGTTCCATATATCCCTTTTAAGCGCTGATCGAACATCGATGTGTCATTTATAATCTTGAAGCGCTGATGTAACATCGATGTGCCATTTATCATCTTGAAGCTCTGATATAACATTGATGTGCTGTTTATCAACTTGAAGCGCTGATGTAACATAGATGTGCCATTTGTCACATTAAACACTGATGTTACATTAATGTGCCATTTGTCTCATTAAACACTGATGCACATGTAATATTGGTGTGCCATTTATCATCTTGAAGCACTGACGTAACATTGATGTGCGGTTTATCAACTTAATGTATGGATGTTACATGAATGTGAATTTATCATCTTTATGATCAGATGGGATATACATGTAATTTATCCAGCCAAGTAATGAGTCTGATTAAATTATATTGTTATATAAAAAAAAATTGTATGTAAAAAATATGTTTTTTTTTTATATAGATACAAGGGTTCTTAACTTTTATATCACCTCATTACATTCTCATAATCCTTTTTTTTATATATTTAATATGAAATTTTCGAGAAAATAAGTGTAATTTTGTGATGATCGGTAACATAAATACTATTAATTGTGGTGTTTTGTTTTAGTCAAGCTCATGCAATGAGCTATGATAACGACATAAACACACGTGAGTTTGAACCAGGGAAGAAACAAAATATTGAAGGGTATCGAGAGCTTCGTGAGACTGCCAACTCGAATTTAAAGCTACTGAAGCAAAGCGCATCAGCCGATCTTATTAAAAAAGGTATTTGGAATATTCATGTACATGTAAAATGGTTCAAGAATGATGAATTTCCAATTTCGTATATCAAGTTAATTTATAACAATGATATTTAACACCGTAATAGTTTGTTTTTAAATCACTGATTTAATAAAGTCAATGATGAAATAACAAAGAAATCGGAAAAAACGAAGAGTCGTAAAATAGATTCTTTTTTTTTTCTGTTTCAACAATAAAACCAGTGTGTATATCAAAACAAATTAATATAGAATGGTACTGAACACGTGTTGAGCATACATTTTAACATATTCTGTACAATATCAACATTATCTGCAGACAGAACAGAAGACGTCCAATCCAAGCTAGAACCAAACAGCAGCATCCCAGACGTTCAAGTTGATACCGAAAAGGAGAGGTACTGCCCTTTTTTATGGAGCTTTCAAAAGGAAGACGAAGTTGAATGGACTCCGTTTGATGCTTGCAACAACGTAAAACTAGAGTATGAGTGGTCCAAGCAGCGTAAAACATCAATGGTTTACGCTAATAACAAAAGGTAATTTGTGGTCAAATCTTTAAACAATAATGAATGAATTACTTTTTCCTGCTCAGATATCTTTTTTATGTCGTAGAATGCAATTTCGAAAATTGATCTCACTGATTTTATATCTTGAAAAAAGAAGATTATTTTTATACCTGTCGTTCATTTATATTTAAAAAAACGCGGTAAGTGGTACATCTGTAGGTAGGATTATGGAACATGATTTTCGTACATAAAGGCCATGTCATTGATTAAAAAAGATATGTTGACATTGCTTGTGCCTACTTGTACATGTAATGATAAAAATATTTGTATGCCGAAGGATGGTACAAAAAAACAAAACAAACACGCATGTTACCTTAATTCACTATTTATATTATTATTGCCCACCAGATCCTTAGGATAGTGTTAAATATTTTATAAACATTCTACATTGCAGCATACATCTTCATAAAAATATCTCCATAACACTACAGTACGTAATGGTAGCAATAACAGGTCATAATCCCGAAGTTATTAATAAAAGAAATGCTGATACATTGTATAAATAGAGAATATTACATGGCCATTTCCATAGCAGGCCCTATATCAATTTCGGCCCGAGGGTATTGGGTCGAGGGTTGGTACAGGGCCTGCTATGGAAATGGCCATATCATATTCTATTTATTACATACTTTTACTTTTGTGACAGTTCATGTTTATCTGTTTTTGTTGATATCTCATTTTTGTTCCTTGTGTTGTCATCGTCTGGACGTTGATTTAGATTACATTTTATCATTATTTATACCATTGACAAAAATTCGGAAAAATGCAATGTATTCGGTCCGCTCACCAAGCGGACTGATACAGTGTATTCGGCCCGCTTAGCGAAGAGTTATCAATATTTGCCCGGGTCGCTGATGTATACTATAAACATGCGTTTTTATCAAGCATACAATTTCCCTGTATTTTAAGCTAAGTATATCATAAAAAACTCTATCTAGGATTCACAGAAAATCTTGTTTATATTGAACACCGAAACTTCTAAACTCTTTACAAGTAACGTTTTACATACGTGTATCGCTAGTTCTGCTAAATGCCCAACTAAGCTTCTACCAAAAATGTTTACTACAATTCTCAGTACCATTAAACCTAAAAGTTATTCGGATCAATCTTTAGCACCCAACTTAGATTTTTCGTACACCAGAATATTTCTCAACCTGCACATTACCATACCCCAAACTAAACTGAAAAAGCGTCTTCGAAATCTTAAAATGAGGACTTTCTTTTGAGAGCAATCCTGGAAAATCTATCGTGAAAAAGCCAACAACAGCTAAAATATAGTGAAAAATATTAAATTCAATGTTAACAATACTTTTCAAGAATACTGCTCACATTTTTATGATGTGGATTTTCCATGGACCTATCAGGACAGGTAACAAAAACGTGCCATAAAACACATAGTTTGCTTACCAGGTCAGTCATATTTACTCGTCTGCACTTAAACCAAGAACAGAGCGTATGCTTCTACATAAGCTGCTTACCTCAATCCTGACTTAAAATATGATCAACATGGACATCTTACAACTAATGTTTGCGATAAATGTTACTTTTTATTTTCCCTTTCTTGGTAGTAACTTCTTGCTTCTCCTACCTGGTGTTTACGTGACGCAGTTTATTCACTCTTCTAGGGCTTACCCAATATTGTTTTGCGATTTTTGATGAAGCAGAACACACCCATCCAGAATGTATGGTCTTAATATGTTTTACTTTTTAAGGATGTCTATATTAATTTATCTTCGGCACTCAATGATTTTTGTTCTACATTTTGTATGTCTAATAGCTTAGTGTTGAATCAATTTCTACATTATGAACGTCTTGTTAGTAGATACTGGCTAGTTTTCTTTACAGTTTGTACATTTTGTAGATATATATATATATTCTTAAAGGTACAGGGTTGCTTTTGGAAAACTGACCATGACGTCCATTGGCGGTAATGATGAAGAAAAGCAGCTCAGGTTCCACGTAAAACGGGTAGGTATAAGTTGTCGGCAATTTTTCTGATATTCAAACATAAACAGTAAGAACTCAAAGTACGAAATTTAGCAAAACATAATAAAAATAACAATGGCGTACTTACAGGTGAATCTTCACCAATACCTGGCGTGCCAATTGGTGTTTTGTTTGTTTGTGTTTTACGTTCTATCAACATAATATTTAAGGACATACCGTGATTTCATCATGGATGACGACTGCCCTATTAAGACCGCAAACCAAATACGTATACGTGGAAGGCTAGTGTTAGCAAAACGTCAGACACATTAACCGCTTAGACCGTGGCTTTATTGTTAGACAGCGAAAGAATCTGGCGTCAAACCAAATAATTTATACAATGTTATTTGTTAAAGTTATGAAGCAGGTGAACAAAAATAGCCTTGACATTCTATTTTTTCCATTTTTTTATTTGATTTTTAGGAACGAAAGCCTGAACTAGATGTGGAAGATGCGGTGGATTAACATGCTTTTCTTTAGTGGACAAGTTTGAACTACATCATGTAATACATACGTATATGTGATACTATATGTATATGAACACATTTTTAATTAAATTGAACACAAAATGATAACTTCAGTAACCACTAGGTGGCGACACTAACGGGAACGCTATATAATTCCTTAACCAAGTTGTACTCATCTTTGTTTCGGCAAGGTTGTGAATTTAGCGATGACGGATGATGGGGTAGAATCAGGTTAAGTAGGATGAGAACATATGTCTTGCCTGCGTCGAAAAGTGATTTTGATATACACATGTACTATAATAATTCACACTTCTGGAAAGCTTCCTCCATTCAACCTTCTTTTTAAATTTCACGCCTGGAAAATCATATCTGATATTTAGTATTGAAAACAAACTTTAACATGTAGATGCTTGAATTTCTGGTTGTAAGGAAGGTCATTAGTAACATTCTCCCTAACCTGTTATCTTCATTTCCGTTTAAATACCAAAACAATTTTATATTTTCAAGAGTGTAACCTCCCATTAAATTGATACCAGTTGAACAATTGTAATTTTGAAGACTTTTAGAGAATATACATTTGTTCGGTTATGTCATGTAATTTCAATGCTGACGTGTGTAATCAAATGTTTATTTATCAAAAATGGTTATCTGTTATTATATGTTGAAATATATCACAGACGTTTGAACACTGAAGATTAAACGAATCAAAGTACTTGAAGTACTTAAGGAGGCGCTAATCGGATGTTTGGACATGGTAAAAGAATGAAATGTGAAAGGTACATTTTTTAAAATGCAAACTGGCTGTAACAAATTCTCAGGTCCCTGTGTTCACGGTGTCAGACTTTGTGCCACCACACTGATCGTTCTACGATTTAGATCAAAATGACAATACTGAATATCACGGCCTGTGTTTTGACCGTGAAGGAATCTGACAACAAAGGATTTGATTGGTCGTTCAATCTCAAGTAGTAAATTGATGGGCGGAGCAAGGTAACGCTACACTTCTGTGCAGTTCCCTGTGCATACGTGTTTGTGAAGTTTTTACCTAAAAGGGAATATTTTGAAACTACAGAAATAACCGATATGTGTATCAAACTCCGTATACCTGTATTTAACTGATCGCTATATGCATGGCGTTACTAATGCCTCCATAAAGTCACTCAGAGTCACAGCCAATGAAAATGAATGGACACTGTTGTGAAGACCAGACTATGTGCATGCTAGTTGTGTTATATAAGAGGTACATTTCCGCCGTAAGAATTTTCTTGGGATGTCAATTTTAAATGTTTATGCAGACGCTTTGAATGTCGTTACCTGAACTCTCAACGAGCTATTACACCTTACAATAATTAAAGCATTTAAGCAATGAATGATTTCTCAAATGTCTTTATGGTGCTATGACTCGCATTGCAATTTATGACAGAGCTTACCAAAACACGTTAGTGATTTATGTAAGTTTGTCTGAAGTAGAAATATGTGTCATAGGACAATAGCAATATTAACACTTCCTATTATTCATATTTACATTGTCTTAGAGTAATCATGCTCTATTTACTTATTTCGAACAGGTATTGAAACGTAAATTAAGTGTTTACAACAATGCAATGAAAACCTCATTATAGAAACTAATGACATAATGCATGTGATTGTAACGTTTTAGTATTATAGCAACATTTGTCTTCTAACTGTAGCTTACATGTATAACTGTAGCTTTTTTTTCATTTTTTCTTCCTTAAAAAACAAATGTTTAATGTAAATCAGGCTACCTGTACATTAGTGAATCACACCTTATTAAAAATAAATGATCTATGATACAATGTAAACACATTTTAGCTGTTTTTTTTATTGTTTTTTGTTTCCTTGTTCCTTATTGAATTTTTGTATTCTATCAATATCTTGTATTGCTAGATAGAGAAGCATGTGAAAAATCCTTCCACACGCCAAATTAATTATTTCCTCTCAAACATTTTGTTATTCAGGACAAAAATAAAGAAGACGAAATCGTTAGCATCATAAAACTGTATTTAAAACTAATGACAGATATGTTTCAACTATTTCTTCCAGCCGGAAGTAGCCTTCAGTTACACTCACAGTGTCAAATTTGATCTAGTGTTCCAAGAAAGATAACTCGATTTGACAAATCACCACTGTGGACTGAACAAACAAGAGAACGATTGTAATATACTACTAGCTTATCTCCCCCTAGTTAAGAAAAAAGTTAGTTTCCTACACCGGTTTTATTGATTGCTATGACTATAAAATGAAATTAAAATTGAAAATTCATTTTTGTTCATATTGCTGAAGAGATGAACACATGAGTGTTTACATGCCAAAACATGATACCTAATTTGAAAGCTTGATATAGAACTATATAAGTATGCCAGAAATAACAAATACCAGGCAAGCTACATAGCGTTGCTATCTTAAATATTTGTTTAATAACTAAAAGTTAAAGAATAAATGCCTTCAGAAAATCCAATATGGGTCTGTATCCTTACAAACACGCACATGTGTATAATACAAGTTACTTAAAATTGGTTAAAAGAGAAAAGAAGAAGTTTGAATACATAAAATAATATGAGTCGGAAACACAGAACACTTATATTACAGTAAATCAAAATAAAACATGAACCAGGACATTGAAGGATAAGAAAAAATAACAAAAAAAAAAAAAAAATGAATAGTACTGCGCGTGTTCGATCAACTACATGTACTATGATATATATAACAGAACGAGAGAATGATCCGCGACTAAAGCTGTGCTGAAGTTGAAAAAATAACCACACGATTCGTCCATTGATGGTAAACCATATGGAGACGACTTCCAACAACGACTTACGGCGGATGACGCATCAGCGAACGCATGTTTCATGGCGAATTCCGTCGACAAAGCAAAACACGTTAACTCTTCTGGTGCCCTGCCATGTTTCTCTTAATCTTTCTCACGGAATATCCATGTTAATACTTCAGTTCTTCATATTTTGTCCTAGTTTAATCGATTTTGAATTGGATAATGACAGTTGTCTTTCTGAGCAACGAATCTTATCTTCGCTGTATGGCTAATACGTTTTAATACATTTACCGGAAAACAGACAAAGCCAACCTATCTTGGACGGAAATGTTTCAAAATGAAAATTATTCTTTAAAACGAGGGATTGTAACGTTTTTTTAGTATGGCGTGTGGTAATCACGTAGGATAGTAACTGGATACTAAGATGGACCTCATACAGGTAGAAATATGTACTAGTACACGGCATATCCAGGCGTCAACCTTCAGAACAAATGTCAGAAAATATTCGGTCTTGATCGAGTTGCACGAAATAATTGACAAAGGCGAAATCTCAAGAATACATATTCTTATTCGATAAAAAGTGTTTCACATAAATGTACAATACAACAATTTAATCACGTCTCTCTCTCTCTCTTACTTCAGTCACAACATTCATAAACAAAAAACATACAAAATAACAAAAATAAAATAAAAAATGATGTAAATTTTATGTATAGCTTTAGTAAATCAGCTGTTTCAACTTTATATTCCAGTCATGGACCATAGGCTTTTAGACTTCACACTGATTTGTTTCATGGTGCCTTATGTAGTCGGTGTCCACCAAAGCAGACTGTTTTGAATTCTTCATGAACATTATGTTTTCTTTAGCCAACTCAGATAATCTCAGTGTTCTGTCTATGGTTCTTACGCTAACATGGTACCAATACAACATTATAGATCCCGTGTTACGTAGCAAGCAATCAACACTTATCTTCTCGCCTGCAGTGAAATAATCCTTCAAAGCATGCACTATAATGTAAAAAACCATCTCCCTACGCTCCACCAATACACAAATTAAAAAAGCAAAGTATTACAAACACTGATATATACATCAGCCAATGTTGTGTATGCGGTTTTTTATTGAATGTTATTATTAATTTTTATTTTTGACACTTTCTGATTGGCTAAGATAGCGCCACGTGATTCCCGATAAAACGTCATATTGACCAGTCGTGCAAAAAAAGCTGTTAAAAAAAATTGGTTGACTGGGTGTTTCTAAAAATAGAAATATGACGAAATGTCAAGAGCTCTGAAGACATTGGCACTGCTTGACAACAACACTTTTTTTATTACTATTACCTAACTCGGATTGACAAAATACCACCATCTAGCAGATCTGAACAAAATATATCAGCACTTGCTGTCCGTTTTCTTTTCCTTCCCGATGTGAAGGCCCACTTGCACACAAGCTGCGACTTATCCCTGCTCTAGACTGTCAGACTCTGTCAGATTTTGTGGACGGAATGTGTGTTATTTCGGTTTTCGACTTTTACTTTCGCCTAATATATAAAAAATGTCTTACGCAATGACAGATATTTACAATGAATTATCAGAATTCGTTTTGAGATTCTTGCCATTTCGGTCATTACATGATCAACTATCGTGACAACTGACAACGTGTTCGAACTGGCCTCATCTTCCATAATCAATTCACACATACCATACATTATTGTCGATAAACGATGCAGCAGGTAAATTAGATATTCTGTCCTCGTTTACGGTCATCAAAAGGAAAGAAGGGAATGGCATATTGTTTCTATGTACAAACTTGATAACCTCATATTATCGCCACTGTTAGAATAAATCCTCTGAATGACAACTATATATATGATTGGTGTTAGATTTATAACTGCTGACAATTTCCATTAGGCATTAGTAAATTACAGCATGTACGAGGCCCTCGTATAGTGTAACTACGTGACCGAATCTGAAGTATGATATTTATGTTTTAGAATTTGTATAGTATTTCGTATTTCGTATATACATCAGAAAGATCTGTTTCAAATGAGAGTTTGCTGCTTTATAAAGTGACAAAAGAAGCATTTTATCTATAACGTTATATCTGATCAGGAATGACACAACTGGGACATATCATGAAAGAAACTGTATAGTATAATAAAATCCTATCATTTCTTCAATTCACGAAGATAACGACTTGTCATGCGCCTGTGATATAAGGTTATTTGTATACATTAAGGCAGGCAACGATCCTGCAAAAAAGCTTAGGTGGTGTAAAATTTCAAAAATATGTCGATGGCAAAGGATAGTCCTGATACAAGTCACGACGGACCGGATGATTCAGTGTTTCCGGAGTTAAATTTTACCTCTATCTAAAATAATGCATTGCAAATTTTTCCTTTTACATTTGCCCTGCCAGAGTTGCTTATTGACGAAAACGAGACGTCCTCTGCACATATGATCATGTACAAATTTCAGAAGCATTAACAATTTGACAAAAAATAATCACACTTGTGTTTGAAATTGTCTGCTGTTTTATCAATTTTATCGGTAATGCTAAGGGATTAATATTTAGAAGTCAAAACTGGTTTAATTCATTGCTGAAACCAGAGGAAAAACATTGTGTAAAATCGCTGTTGTCAATACAATTGTAGTTAATAAGCAGTTACCCAGTTAGAGCACTATATCCCCACTAGCAAGACATTCAATTACTCCTGTTTGGAGCCTCATTGGCAACCTATTTAATTGGTACCAAAATTGTTCAGTCTGCATGTTAGTGTGGATTTTATAATATATTGTAAACATAAGCAGAAGGTTGCGGCCAACATCACAAGCAGGTGTAAATTTGGTAAGAAAATCACCACGAGGCCGTCCTTAAATTAGCTTGTGATATGACGTAAAACTAAAAGAAACCAAATCAAATCAAACCAGTCGCTATCTTCACTAAACTAGATATATCTATCAGTATGAAAAAGAAAGCCAACATAGGTCGTAGTGTTAAGTAATTACTACACCAACCATATCACTCTGTGTCTAATTACTCCTGCAGCCTCTGTATCCGAGTGTGTACATTTCATCGGGGATGGTTAATTGCACTACTTTGCTCGTGTATTATCCTTGTTACAATAAATAGTGACCTGAAATAGAATGTTATTTAGATATGTACAACTGTGTAAATTTTAATCTATTATATCATGAATAAGGAAAAAATATTGATGTCCCATCTTTCTCCAGTTCGTCAAAACTAAACAGTTTTGGTAGACACGATTCAGCCTGCTGAGCAGTGTTAGTTTCTATATTAAGGCCCTGTTTAGGTTCAAACTCGGTTTTAGGGGTGATGTACACCGAGTCTTTGGAGTTTATGGACGGATCCTCGTCAAAATAGTTGAAAGGAGACAGTTGTATGGACAAAGTATTGCTTGAAGTAGCGGTATTCGGGATGTCCTCAGCCCTCGGGATATGATGGGTACCCAATGTCAACCAGAACACAAGGTCCTGAAACAGAAAAAAAAAACATAATTCATAGAAGATAAGGATATACATTGTAGTTGATTAATTGCGATTGCTAAGCAACCAGATTATTTGTGTTAAAATTAGCTTAAAACGTATCAGCGGGATCAAAAAGATTGATTATAATTCAAATTAAATTTCCTTAATCAAATAGAAAGTATTAATAATCTGGTTTTTGATAATGAAGCATATCTGTTGTTTAAAGTTGTGCTAGTTCTACTTGCTCATTGTGATAATTTGTTAGATGATTATACATGTTTTGTTAAATCAATAGTTAGTTAAAAGTTCTAACGAATACATTTTATCTCAGCTTATGTTTCATTTCTGTATTGTATACGACAAACCATAACTTTTTTGGATTATTTATTCTCGTAACTTTCCTTATATGTAACTGTATGCGTTACTCATCTCACTTTAAGTAAGCCCGAGGAAGAGTAGAAAGTAGTATGTAAAATTGTGTTCTAGACATACCGATCCTTTCAATATATGTTTATTATTGTTGATTTTTAACTAAACGGAAAGACATGAGTCAATCAAGTACAAAGCACCCAGAAACCATGTGGAAATGTTGTAAGAAATATAGCAATGAAAACATATCTCAATACCAATAGGAATCCAAACAAAAACTCTAGATGACAGTTCAAACACGCACAATGAGACACGTGACACTAACATGACGTCCCTGCTATATGTCTCTTAGCATAAAACTATTGAATTAGCGGATATAAAGCGTGATCCGTGGCGACGGAAATCCCGAAACATACTCAACATCACTTTCACAAGAATCGCTATGGCACTGGAAAACTTTTGACGAGCTCATTTGCAGTTTAAAGGATAACTGTGTCATTATTGTTAACAATACACCTCTTCATATTATTCGGCTGACGACGAATTCTCTCTATATCACTTCTTAAGACTTACGACTGGTAATGAACTAAATTACGACTTACGGTAGCGACCATTGGTTAATAGTAATAGTGCAATTGCTAATTAAGAAAACCATACATGTATGTACCTTTAGAACCTACATTACCATAAGTGTGAAAAGTATTATCTCAATGTGTACGTTTAAAAGTGACTGTGTTGCTGAAAGACCTTACAATACTTCACCGCTGCCGCCCGATCGTGTTTTCCTGCGTCTGGACGAACGCATTTCAGACGTTTATGTTTGGATAATTAAATAAATAGATACGCAGATACGTTTGCAAAAGCCATGGGTGCTTTCATCCAATATAGTATATAGTCCCTGTATTTCCATCTGTTTAATACGATATGTCCCCAGTCAAACTCTCATGGGATGAACAGGTCAGACGACCTCGTAATCGCCGCGGCCCCAGTTATAATGGCCTTAATAGCCAATGTACTAATGAATTATTCGGTTGGTTGATTGATTTTACGTCCTATTAACAACCAGGGTCATTTAAGGACGGCCTACCGGTGTATGCGATTTGGTTGTGTGTTGGGAGCGTGTGTATTTTGGAGGCCTCAGTTTGTTCGTGTAAGCCTTCTTGCAATTAAAGTGCTACCACATTGAAGTAAACTGCCGAAGGCCACCAGCAGGGCACCCCATCCGATCAAATTATACTGACAACGGGTGAACCAGTCGTTCAACTCCCATAACGCTCCCAAGTCTCGGTCTGGGGACAGAACCCATAGCCTGCCCTACAGGGGCGAACGCTCAACTTAAGGCAAAAAATGAGGTTGTGTCGAGGGAGACATTAGGAATGAGAATGTTGTTTAGAAAGATGACGTAACACACACATATGCTGCAACTTTTAAATCTAGTACACTGTAACAGATATACAGTATGCCAAAAAAATGAATTAAACTGTACCATACAGCTGTTTCGTCCTCTTGAGACTCTTCAGCGATGCTAGGGGCCAAAAGGCGGGAATCAAAAATGTTTAAACTAATGTAGAAGCAGAAGGGCCATGTGCGTAAAAAATCCCTTTAAAAATATGAATTTAAAAGTAAAATTAAACTAGTTCTGTATAATTTCAAATCGTACTACGAAAACGTGTATATTATGTACCGTGGCACTACTCAAATGAGATTAACTGTGGCTATGGAGGCACCAGCAAACCTCGGGGACTTAAATATCCACCAACCATCCCTTTAGAAAGAATGGAAAAGATAAGATCCCAAGTTTTGTCGCCTTCTACGATCATGCAATAGGGGCAGCAGGTACAATTCCTACGCCCTTCCTGCAGGGCGCTCAAGAAATGAAATAACTTCGTATGAAGACAATTTGTGCCCCTACACCACTGCAAATATAGATATACAATACCTGATTAATTAAAAGTTAAATATATTTTTCATTTGGTATACTTTTTCACAAGTTATTGAATAAGTATCAACCATATTTTAAATCACTTTCCGCAAATGAGGACAATAAAGAAAGGCGGGACTGTAAATCAAGCACATGTGTCTTCATATATATAATAAATATATACATGTAAACATGCATGTATGATGTGTGATGTAAGTCCAGTATGTCTACGTTTCACAGACATGGGCTTTGTTTTCCAGAAACCTTATCATCCATTTTACGCTGCGCATCAGACATCGCAGATATACCGTGCACATGTAATCTTAAATTTTCTATTAAAAAGGGGGGAGTAGTGTGGCAGATTTTAATTGTACATTATTATGATTAAGGTCGCCTTCTAGCTTCGAGCTAGAGGGAATTTCCATTTAGCTCAGTGGTAGAGCGTCCGTGAAAATACAGGTACAGTGGTGGGGAGGGGAGGGGACGGGTGTTCCAATAACTTATAATTAGTGTTCAGTTTGTTTTCATAACGGTCGCTCGGTAATGGTTGTCGTAGCGGATCGCAGGACACGGGACAGGGAAGACTCTGACAAGTTATTTACCTGTTCTGTTACCTTGGAGCTGAACCCGCACTTGACTGTCTCTAAGTCACTGTAATACTGTATATTGTAAAACTAACAAAATCCCAATAAATATGACGCAAAATTATATAGTTTTCGACACGAGGGTTACATATTTTTTCATTCAATAATATTTATTGACCAGTTGTACCAAATCATGTGAGTGTGCGATGATAATCACACACATAAACGCACGATCTTTACATCGCCCCTTTGTGCGCACCATGGTCGAACGATGTTTGCACGATGTATGCACGATACACGCACGCATATTTTGGTGCGTTGTGCGTTTCCAAAACTGTAGTTTAGCAGTCTGATTAAATGACTTGTTCCGTATACCAAATTTTGCATTTTAATAGATTCCATGAAGTTCACAATTGTATAATCCTCACTTAATGTAAAACTCTATTAAAACGTGCGCATGTCTGAAATGATGTGGGATGTTTCCTCATCACATGGCTAGGAACATCTGCATTTAGTAAGGCTTTATCATATTGCAATTCTGCAAACATCTCTTATAATGATATAAAACATATTTGTCTACTTTGAATTAACCATGTTTTATTTAATGCAGCTTTTTTATCGTTCTTGTTTTTTGTTAGCATGTTTAACTAAATATAACATATACTGCAAGGTCGCTGCGATGAAAGCTTCAAAGGGAAGGTATCAGCCTTGCGACTGGGCAGGCACTATGACCCGAGCCCAATAAATCAGTTATAACTTCATTACTTCAGTTTTACTTTGACATTTTACAGGGTTATAGCGAGCGTAGGTGAAAGTCACCCCTGGATATTGAAAATGGGACTCAGATATTTGCCCACAACAAGAACCATTGCACTAACATCCGGGCAGCAAATTGATTTATTAGCTATAATAACTTGTTTGATAATTGTTTTAGAAAAATATTCTATAATAATTAATGTCGTTTACTGTATAATATTTTGATGAGGTAGTTTTACAATCTAAGTTTTTGTCTGTTTAATACAGATATAATAAATAAATCTCAATCAAGGTAAAAATGAAAAAGGACTGGAGTGTGCGACGCCAAAAATAGATTCTAGCAATACCCTAACATTCGGGATCCTGTACATGTAGAGATTCACATTGGTCATCTTTTATCTTCACTCGCTATATGATGAAATAGTTGTGGACTTTTACTTGGTTATTATACTGTGAAATTGACCAGAAGGAAGCATATTGACCAAAGGTCAATATCACAGGATATAAACCAAGAACAAAGTTCATGAATGTATAATATTAAAACAAAATGCATAGGACAGAATGAATATATGGGAGTTTCAAAAAGGGAAATAAGACCCGCTCAGCTAAACATTGTCTTTTAAAATCGATGATCGATACAAAAATCCAAGAAATTTAGGAAAAATAGGAAAATGGGGACATTATTTGTAATATATTTTACAATTTTTTATAACCATACATGTCAGGTTTATTTTTTTCACAAATTCCATGACCTTGTCAAGTATATATATGTATAAAGAAGCATAAGACAATTACTCTTCTTGAAAAACTGGTTTTATTCGCTTATATTTTTACGAGGGTCTCCATGTAAATCTTTCCATTGTTCCTTTTTTGCCTCTAGTTATAAATCGATTTCGAGTTCGGATTATGATTTTGTTGACGCTTTGGTATTCTCTTACTTTTTTTTCAATTGTATACGTGAGATAAAAAGCCATGTAAAGCGTGTGTGTTATATACACAAACTAAAGGACTTGGAATAAAGAATCATGTCAGGGATATAGGCGAAATTAAAAACCACGCAAAAACTTCTACACACATGATGCAATAAGAAAAGTTGTAAACAATAAGTTTATATCCTGTATTATCTTACAGGTTTCACTGCAACAAGGATAGAGCTTGAAGTTTATTTAAAAAATGTAGTAAAATATATGATAAAACAAGAAATGTAGTTAAAGTTTATATCATACAATGTAGTAAAGTCTGATAAAACAAGAAATGTAGATAAAAGTTGTTTAAACTATGTAGTACAGGCCAAGATAAAACAAAAAATGTAGTTAATAGCCTGTTAACCTTGTATCAATTTACATTGTATGTAATACACCGATGATTTATACCTTGTATGAAATTACATTATACATTGTATGTACTTGTATGTAGCAAGATGTGTTTTTATTGATGCGTTTAGATCCTGTATTAAATCATATAATACATAAGACAAGTCATTAGAATCTGATTTTATATCATGTACTCATAAGAAAAGTCGCTATTGGTGAGTTTAAATCATATTTGAAATGTTATGATAAGAAATGTTACAAAATATGATAATTAAACCCTGTTTTTGATTCCATGATACAACATGAAATGTCGTTATAGTTGATTGTAAATCCTTATCAAACTATACAATACGTCAAGAAATATCGCTAAAGGTTATTATCAAACATGTATTTCATAAAACGGTAAAAACAACAAGAAATATAAAATCTTGTATTAGATTATATAACACTACACAATGAATGTAAAAAATAATTTTGGCACATTCACTTCTGTATGTGTTAAAGCGGATGTTGCAAAATGTTTTGAAAATTCTACATCGATGTAATGATATTTGTCCTATCAGTACTTTTCCGGAAGTCCTAATGATCAATTTGTTAACAGTGCAAGGTTTGACAATATAATGCATTTTCTCTAAATGTATCGATTCTGCAATCAACGAAGACTTTCTGTAAGGTGTCAAATTGTCGAGTTGCTACATAGTCCATCATTCACTTACTAATTGAGAATCATATTAGTGTATTATATTAGCACGGATCTATACTTCTAGCACTTTTAAGGCTGTACGTAGTTTCCATGATCCGCTCTTATCGAGCCAAATCAGACAACTGTGTCAAATCCTATTTGACTGGGTTTCGCTTTAATGACAAAAACTTTTTCTTTCAGATGTCATCCGTATTTGAGTTCCGTGCATATCACGATTATGCTTGCTTTGTTAATTTAAGAGGATCCCCCGTATTGATAGTTTCCCCAAAGAAAATTGATTTAATCAAAAATGAAGTGCATTAATGTGACAATGAAATCCAGAAAATGACTTGTCATAACGACAGATGATTTCATCATTTTGAAATGCATTACGGTGTCAGACATTTTGGAATCATTGCCCTTCCCAGATTTTTTTTTTACACAGTATCTCCTCCTGACCGAATAATTCTATTTTAAGGAGATCCCGACTTCTAAATATCCTTCTTAGCTAATTTGTCTATTTACCATATATTATCAGCAATCATATACAAGCAAAACGTTATATAAATGGTATGACAGAAAATCTCCCCAGCAGTTTGATACTACTCCGCAGTGGATCCATACACTTTACACACACACGCATTCTAGATATGTAACTTAACAATGATTTACCTCGTCAATGATGCTTTCGTTGTCATCTATAAAAGACTGGAAGTTGACGACCGGTTGACTTGCGTCAAGTGTCGTGTGAACGGATCCGCTAGACTCTTCTTCGTCTTTGTGTTTTGTAACCGCCATTTGATAACGTGACCAAGGAATAGCGCTTTCAAACCCGATGTCCCTTGGCAACAGCTGGTTTGCAAATCCATTCGCCTGTATCCTATACCCTCGATGTTCACCGTATTTATTTTTTCTATTCTGGTTATAAACAATGTGGTATTTTGGGTGTGAAAAGTTGAATCTGTGAGTAGCCTCCAGTTCCGTCTGTTTTAACTGTCGTATTAGTTTGTACCTGTAATTGTCATCCATGCCTCGTCCGTCGAGGTTTGGAGTGTTAAACTGTTCAACGTCAATATCCAATGTTTCATAACAGTTGTTCTTACCTAAGATATCAATATCTATTTTGAAATGAAAAAGATGCAAATGCATCGGCGCAGTTGCATTTTCTCCAACTGTGAATCCGTATTTTCGTTCGGAAGGATGGTTAAAGGCTGTAAGAACGTAACCTGTTGGGTATATTTTGATTTCCATAGCACCGTTCTCATAAAACATGTAGTCAAGAATGTAATCGTAGTTATTGATGACGTAGATAGTGCGAAAGATGAGAACAGTTGCCATTAAACCACCATAAAACACGCCTCCTTCCGCACCATTCGTAGAATAATGCCGCCGCAAAGGGCGACCAAGATTGTGTTCAAACACACATATCGCATTTGGCAGAATCCCCCCAGTTTGGAAGTCCTCCGTCGTTATTGTTACATTAAGGAGGGTCGCATAGCCTGGGCAATCTACACCGGGAACTAAACCGGCGGATTTTGTTCCCAAGCCTGTAAATCCATCCGCGAAAGCTGTACGGGACATAGCCGGACTGTCTCCAGTATAAATAACAACTATGTCTTGTAGTCCCATTTCGTATACCACTCGCTCTTCTCCAAATTGCACATTGAATAATGTTGGGCCTTTCTTTAGAGAATTAACCCAGTGAAAAGACCACTTTAAATATGTTATCATCTGGCCATTTACCTTATATCGATGGCCATCGAGTTCTAGTTGAACAGGTGGGCGCTTTTTGTCCTTACTTGAGAAGGAATGCTGAGGTCGCAAAGACCCATAAGGTCTCCGAGATTTTAATCGAGAGTCTGGAAAATGTTGTCTTATTTTAGCTGCTGTTCCGTTCCTGTAGCTATTTATGAACTCCTCATATGAGGAATACAACTTGTGGTTGTACCAAACTTTCTTTATTGTCCACTTTGGGGAATCGATATCTACATCCATCAGTAGCTGAAAGTCCATAGGGTGTATGGTATAAAACTCCAGCTCGTAATAGAACTGAACCCATAACGTTCTACGTTTAGAATAAACCACAGGTACAAATATTGTATACATGTTCGCGCATCGCTTCGTATTATCTGCATCGATACAGTTGTACAGCGTGGCACCGAAACTCTGTTTCATGACCTCATGAAGTGATACATATTCCATAATAGTGGTATGAATAGCCCATAGTTCGGAGGACGTCACTTGCCTCAGTCGAAAGGGCAAAGGGCGGGCCGGAGTCATCTTATTTTTATGGCTTGTCATCAGGTTTGTAGAGCGGTTTTCTTTCAAAGGACCTATGATATACTCGTTCACATGTCGACGTTGACCGCGGAAAATGACAACTTGTGCCTCTCGAATCGGCATATTCCCAGACTGAGATAAATATTTGACGATGTCATCTTTTGATGGTATGGACAGTTCTATTGAGTAGATGAGTGATGACGACACATTGAAGTATTCAGAAGGACGTATGTTGAATGTTTCAACGTGAGAATATACATATCGTATCACATTATGGATTTCTCTTAACGTCAAGTCATGAAACACGTTGTTTAGGTGATGTTTGTCATGCACGTCTGCACTGGACGGATAGTGCATAGTTTGTTGACAAATACTGTTCATTGTGTATGTGTCCTGACGAAGAAGAGCTACCATGAGATAAGCCAACGTGACCAGTAAGGCCACATTTAAGACAACTGACACGCCAAATAATCGTTGGAACACTATCACGCGCATCCGTTCTTTTTCTGATTTTGGAATCTGAAACAATTGAAAGGTGCAGTGTATTAGAATATTAATTATAAAACGCATTATAATATTGTACCAATGTGACACGAGTCTAAGCATTTCCGTCGAAACGTTTGAAAATGACGGAGTCAATAACAGCAAGAGTGCACGAAATTTCGTTATACAGCAAATTGTTACGAAACTCGACGGCATACAGAACCTGACGTAGGCATACAGAACCTGACGTAGGCATACAGAACCTGACGTGGGCATACAGAACCTGACGTGGGCATACAGAACCTGACGTAGGCATACAGAACTTGACATAGGCATACAGAACCTGACGTAGGCATACAGAACCTGACGTGGGCATACAGAACCTGACGTGGGCATACAGAACCTGACGTGGGCATACAGAACCTCACGTAGGCATACAGAACCTGAAGTAGGCATTCAGAACCTCACGTAGGCATACAGAACCTGACGTGGGCATACAGAACCTGACGTGGGCATACAGAACCTGACGTGGGCATACAGAACCTGACGTAGGCATACAGAACTTGACGTAGGCATACAGAACCTGACGTGGGCATACAGAACCTGACGTAGGCATACAGAACTTGACGTAGGCATACAGAACCTGACGTAGGCATACAGAACCTGACGTGGGCATACAGAACCTGACGTAGGCATACAGAACCTGACGTAGGCATACAGAACCTGACGTAGGCATACAGAACCTGACGTGGGCATACAGAACCTGACGTGGGCATACAGAACCTGACGTGGGCATACAGAACCTGACGTGGGCATACAGAACTTGACGTAGGCATACAGAACCTGACGTAGGCATACAGAACCTGACGTAGGCATACAGAACCTGACGTAGGCATACAGAACCTGACGTGGGCATACAGAACCTGACGTAGGCATACAGAACCTGACGTAGGCATACAGAACCTGACGTGGGCATACAGAACCTGACGTGGGCATACAGAACCTGACGTGGGCATGCCAATCAAACAGATTCGTCACGACGTAACGTTTAATCGGGTACCAGGGGCTGTCATTATATTGAAAACATTATCATTGTGTTCATAAGTACATATTGTACATACAGACACCTAGACATGGGCTTTTATTAATTCAATATTTGACAACAAAAAGCAGAAATGAAACTACTGAGACAAGCCGGGCGCGAACCCGAGACATCTAGGTTGTGGAGCCAGGACGTTACCACTAGGCCAAAAGGTCCGAACCAGTTGGTTTGTGATTTCCTGATATTGTTATGCAAAACCGCGTCTCCACGTCCCCCTCATTAAAGTGATTTGATATCCCATCAAGTCACATCGAATAAATTAAAGACACTCACTGGCATCCCGGACGAGCCCAAATTCTGTTACGAAACGTGACGGCATAAATAGAACATGACGTAGGCATACAAATTAAACAGATCCGCCACTACGTAACGTTTAATCGGGTACCAGGGGCTGTAATTATATTTAAGAAATAATCATTTTAATAATTAATACATATTGTACATACAAACACTCAGACATGGGTTCTTATTAATACAAACATCCCGACCTCGGAAATAAACAATATTTGACAACAAAGAGCAGAAATAAAACTACTGAGACGAGCAGGGCACGAACCCAAAACCTCTTGGTTATGGAGCCATGACGTTACCACCGGGCCAAAAGGTTTGAACCAGTTGACCTGGTTTGTAATTTCTGATATTGTTATGCAAGGTCGCGTCTTAACGTAACAGCATTAAGCCAAATACCTAAATTGGAGACAAAAACATCCCTGAATTTAATGAAATTTTCTACTATACACGTCATCGAGATAAAACAAAACTCCATTTTAGAAAGAACGGCCTAATCACGAATACAAAGCTCGATTTTTGTTTGATTATAACAGACCTTAAACGGATCTCCGTGGTGTGGTCATGCAATCTGATAAACAGCATATTGTTTTGGATTGTGTTTGGCTCTTTAATGAAACACAGGAAAAACTGCTACCCGAATGGTACCTCCGTATCAGTGCCGTGTCGTTAGATATGGTGTGTCCGGTAACATATAACTGGGTTTGTGATCATGCTGGACATATGTTGAATATTAAGTATGAATCAAAGTACATGTAGAAAAATTACTAAGTGCTCAAACTACAGGAAATAATTACTTATTTATAGTTTGCAATGTATTGTAATGTATTTTAAAGCAAGTTATACAAATGTATATGGTTCAAGTATGCATGTTTCGTTTAAGCGTTATTCAGTCTACATGTATATAGGAAGATATTTGATATTATGATCCATCACTGGCATTTGTGATGATCCGAGGTTCAGATTTGAGAACCATCTTACAGTGTTTCTCTAGTATATGTAATGAAAATAAGTAGTTCCAACTGTCGATATCCCATCCAGTTATCTGTTGTCAATATTAGTTTTATTATTGGCCCCGATATTGAAAGGACATAAAAAAGGGAGCAAGGGAATTAAATCTCGGAAATTTCCAAGAAAATTGTGGCTGTGAAAATACTGATTAGGGAGAATGCTGGCGACGGAAGAGAGGCGATTTGATCTGCCAATTATCTCAAATATACCATGTTTGAATACAAATCTTATTTCTACATTTGCACCAATCTCTCAGTCTCCGATGGTGTCCTCGCGGGCTTGGGGGGGGGGATGGGTAGTTGGAGTAGCGGGCAGATCCACCTAAGATTCTTAATTGAAAACCTTCATCCTTCTGGCCAGGTGATCCTGTCATTCCTCCAAGTCATCAAAATGGATTTATCAAAGCCTTGCTCCCATTTTGAGGCGGTCCCGCTTTTTGGCCCCAGGTGTGTGTGGGAGAGGGACGTGTTGAGACCTACCGTTAATACAAAAATTGACAAAATTCCGTCATTTTTCGAAAGAAAAAGATTGTATATGATTGTATTTAGTATTCACATAATAAGTCACGTGATCCGGCCTGCGGTTGGTCAGGTTTAATTTGTTTGACGTCCCATTAACAGCTAAGGTTATTTAAGGACGGCCTCCCGGTGTATGCGATGCGATGTACATGCATGTGTTGAGTGCTTGGGTGTTGGGGTCGTGGTAAGTTTGAGTAAGCCTCTTCACGACACTCCGAATTTTTTAGTCCATTTAAAGTGCACATTGAAATATAATGCCGAAGGTCCCCAGCAGAAAGCCCGCCCAGGAGCATTATACTGACAGAAACAGGTGAACCAGTCTTTTCACTTCCACAATGCTGAGCGTCAAACTTCATTATGTACAATGTATATATTTGAATATATATAAGTCCCGTTGCTGATGATAGCAATCTTTAGGTAAAAGAGCTAAACAATAGGCAAAGGAAGATTATCCTTATGGAGATTTCAACATTCCAAAACTAATTGGAACAAATTTTCACCTAAAAGTGATACCGAGAATGAGAATTGTATATAATGTATAAGGGAGAATTACCTAATGCAACATGTTAAAAACATTAAAAGAATGAAAGTAGGTGTTCGCAAAGTACAGTACGCCGCCTTGTTTTATTTTATAAAGAGGCGAATGTAAACGATATATTATATGACTGCCCATTGGGTAACAGTGATGATTACGTCCGTAAGTGTCATTATAAGTTATATATTTTCGGTTTGCTCCGCCCGTTGAAAATTGTAAATTGTGGTTATTGCATTTCCCGAGGAAATAGCTTTTATTCCGGCCAAACATTTTAAAATTTATCTTAACTCCACTACATACTGAAGCATGTAACATGTAAAAGCACCAAAACAAAATGAAAGTGTGATGCAGGCAGCTAATAATCACATGATCTGACAGACCACTGACACTGCCGATAACACAAAGGCAACAAATGCACATGTACAATAGGTAGGAATACCAAAACTTAGGCATAACAATCCCATTGTTGATAAGCCTCTTCTCTGATATATCGCTTCCTTGTTGTTATATCCTTTACTCTTTATACACATCACACCGACCCCCTCCAGCAAATGCAGATATCGTTAACATACATAAAGTATAGAAATATGTATAATATGTAGAATGACAAGATCGGATTTCCTGCCCCAACATAGGCGTTATAATCCGTTAACTTAATTGTTTCTCAGACATTCTCATAGAATTGTTACATGTAGTTTTAAGAAGTTTGCAAATGCTCGTATTAAGTTAAAATATCTCGTTTTTGTCACAGATTAAGCCTGAAATTCATAATCATATTGTCAACTTTTTTAAATGACTATAATTTAAACTAGTGTCTTGCCTACATTTTCTTTTACCTTGGTGATGACTGAAGCAAAGTGACCGCTTTTCCACATATTTACGCACACGTGTACGATAAGGCCACCGATGTCACACAATAATGTAACACTGGCATTGAGTGTCGGCGGAAGCTTATGTTAACGACTACATATTTTGATAAATGAATGAGTTGTAAGGAGGACTCAGCTTTTGATTGTTTTTCTTTAATGAATTGATGAAAGCAAGTGGAGCTCGTACTTGCAAATGAATGTGGAAGCAATTTCAGAAACTGAATACATACATTCAACTAAACTGCGAAACAGCTTAGAAATGCATCTACATTGTAGGAACGAGAAAAATATATTGTAACTAATACAAACACGAACTCGAAATAACATTTAGAATACTTGTTATTTAGTATATTAATTAAAACAGGGAGAAAAGTAAAACCCGAAATCATCTACTTGAAACCTTTAGACGGAGATCCTTATTAATCACCCGCAAATTACAACGAAATGCGTGCAAGAGTATGTTTCTGCAGTGTCTTTACAGAAGAGGCCACACAGAAGAAATTTGAAGAATGGATAATTTAAATAAATTTGTGGCGATACAAACTTGCACATAATAGTGTTCAAGGAAAGCAAAGTAAAAAACTTCTCTCGCAGATAGATGAAAATAAGTACTAGGCCTAGAATATATGCACACAAAAGCTATTAAGGCACTGTATATGGCGATAGTTGTCTTTAATAAGTCCTTAAATGAGACATCGTTGCTTCGACGAGTAAAAATAATAGGCAAACATCACGTCAATGTTTAAGATTGGATCGAAGTTTGATATACAGTAAGTAATTACGGACCTGTGTGCTTAACAGGTGTTGCTTGGTAAAGCATGTCCGTGACCTTATTGTGAGTCACATGATTAGAAATAATCCCTGTTTTTCACAAGCAGTTAGGCTTTATATCAAAACGAACAACTGCGCTCCTGTTATAATCTGGATAATAAGGGAAAATAGATGTTTGTCGATATAAACTTCATGAACTAAAGAGCTACACCAAATTGTTAAATGGATCCAAAATTTTCTGATTGGCAAAACATGCACTTGATTTTTTAACTACTTTTTATGGAAGCTATTTCATATTACTTATGAATATAGCATGAGTCATAGGTCTGATTTTTCATCAATTCTAATCAAAATGGAATTAAAACTGGTTAAAGAGGCCACGGAAGGTTATTTTGTAAACTATTTCAAACTTCTTCGAAACTTTTTGTAAACAACACAGCTAAGACGTGCTGTTTTCATTAACGATCGGGAGTCAAAGACCAACATCAATCAACCTCTCTTACATTGATCTAAACTTTTCAGGTATATGCATTTAGTTAACAATTGTTTTCTTCGATTAATTCTCAGAATACTTCTTTTTTATACAGCATTCTGAAACAAAATCCGCGTGGTTTGGCGGTTACCTGGTAGACAAAGGGGACAATATTGCTTCCAGTATAGACGTAAATTAATAGGTAACCGAGTACACCGAAAGAGCGTATGACCCCGCGTGACACATCTACATCTATATAAAATTCGAATTCGGAGAGAGAAAGTGTGTCGGTAGCGAAATATTGATCGTAATTATGTCATTAACGGGATAATCAGATCACGAACTTGGGCAGGTGCATGTCCTCCAAAAAATTAATAATGACAAGTTTACCACTATTCCCATGATAACATGGCAAGTGCCCTAGAAGCATGGTGGAATTAGTAAGTTTGTTTTATGTTACATATCAGGAACTATGTGAACAGCCAAAACGTCTTCTGCTATCGCAATTATAAACCCAATAATTTACGATATGTAGGTAGATTAAAGTTACTTGCTGTATATTATATGATATGATAATGGTTGTACAAAAAGACACACAATAAAGCAGCATCCCTGCTCTGGTGTACAGCTTACAGTGTAGATAAAGGTACAGTCGAGCCAAATAATCAATGATATTGCACCATACAGCCGCCCGTCCTTCTATGACACGCCAGCAAAGTAAAGAAACGGCCCCAAATGTGGAGGACAGGAGGCGACCGGGGAAACAAAACCGGTCGAAATTAATGTCAAAATCCAGCTAGGGAGTTACACTAACCCTATTATTAAATTACAATTTTCAAATATCAAATAACTTCAAATGCTTATCTGAATCCTGCCACTACATGCAGACAGTGTGGAGGCCGGAGATGATTCTGTTTATAGGTAAAGCAAGACGGAATGTTTGTACTATAGTTGTGTTGCAGTAGTATGAATCACAAGTAACGTAAACAGTGTATACACAAGATATCATGCTATAAACCACGTGATTTAACAAATTCTTTTTCCGTCGTGAGCTTATGCTAACACAGAGAAAAAAACCCATGGTAAATATTGGACATGGTTGGACTCTATTTACGAAGCTAATATACCACCGTACTTCCTATATAGTTTTAAAGGTATTCTCATTTATTTAACTTTTCGATGACAAGATACATGAAACCTCCTCCAAATTGTTCCTGCTCCGCGTCCATTTTGCAGTATGTTCCGTCTTGTCATACAGTTACACGCAATCTAAATATCATCCAGTATGCACTACGAAACCACTTGGGTTTTTAATGTGGGTCCTAAGTATCAGGAGACTCCTACTATCAGCTAGAATGCAAATGTCACGATATTTATGAATTCTGTACTAGACTATTCAGACAAGGATAGGAATGAGCGCCGAGTTGAATTAGATTGAATTTCAGAGAGATCAAATCTATCATTCAAATGAGCATGCATGTTTGATGTCTGATACACCAAAAACCCTGCATGTTTTGCCCCGGTGTGCAAACCGCATTCACTTATCTTTAATTTAGCCCCTAATTATGCAATCCGTTTCCACACTATATGTAGAGGTTACACAACGGGTGGTTGTCGGATATCGAATTTACTTTTAATCGAGTTATTTCTTTTTAAGTTACTAAAGGCACTTTAGCGAGTGCCTTTTGTAACTTTAAAAAAAATTATTAACGAGAGGGAAATAAATTCCATATCCACTAACCATAAGTCGTGTGACATGTTTCAACCACAATAGTATTAAGTCGCAGTGGCAGTGTTGTTTTCTGTGAACCGCGGAATATTTGCGCTATAACACGTCATCTCGTATATATTCCCGTCAAATTGTGACGACGTCAACAACCAGCACGTTGCATTGAACCACGTGATTCCCGGACAAATTTCGACTTCTCAACCAAACAAAAGTTCGGAAGGTCATATTCCATATAAAGATGATACCATTGATGTACTTATCAGGACTACAAAACAAAACAAAAAATCAGAGAATACCAAAGCGTCAACAAACCATAACTCAAAATCGATAGAACTAGAGGCAAAAGACCAGGTGTTCCGGAAAAGTTAGCGTCTTCTGCTTCATCGACGACACCTGCCATGTAAACTCTTGCTCACATCCAAGTAAGCATCAATCCTCAAAATGAGAACCGAGTCATCATTGTCATCACAACAAGTAAGCACACTAATAAGCAAACTCAAAAACATCCATCTTCATATCACACAAAGATACAGATTATTTCTCGATGAAATCAAGATGGCGACTATGAACTTGCCCAGAGTCTTCATCAACCTGCGACATGTAAACACCATTATGTTGGAGAAGCAGGGATGTTACTAAGTAATCATCTTTATGTAGTGAGGTAGACGTATTTCAAGCTTTTGCGATTTAAACATTATGAATGAAATGATTTTTTCGTTATGTCAAAGACAGCATATCGTCAACATATATATGTTTGTAAATTTAAAGGGCTAATAAATTTTCAAACATATATATGTTGACGATATGCTGTCTTTGACATAACGAGATATCATCTTATTCATATTGTTTAAACCACAAGAGCTTGAAATACGGATATTAAACGCACGTCTACCTCGCTACAGAATGATGAGTACTTATTATGTATTATCAATACAATAAGTGGGAGAGTTTGAACTTTCAACTTTACTAACGAGAACGTTGCCAGCCTCGTTAGCAACATCCGTGTTTTAACTGCAACAATATCTTATTTTATATTCAGAGTTTGTTCTGAATAATATAACCTCTTCAATATATATCGACTACTGACGATTTGACTTGTTATATGAAGGCCATACATAAACGAGTTGTACTTGGTACTGTACCCAGTGGACCGAGGGCCGGTCTTTTTTATTCAGTCAGGTATATACTCCGCTGCTTATATCGATATCATTTTTTGGAATATATCGAATAAAAATGAAATTTTCTATCTAAAACAGAATATCGAAATGTGTTATATTATCATGAACATTTATCTAGGCCATGTGTGAATTCACTATCAGTCTACAGTCTACAAGAAAAAATACATGGCGGTTATACACTTATATCAATCACGCCATTAACATAAGCCGTCTACCTTTGACAACATCTTATCCGTAAATTGTCAACCGTACAAATATCTATAGAAGTGTAATATGCTTCAGCCTTGCAACATTCCTGCTATTACACTTACTTCCGGGAGACGGATTTCCGCATGCTATCAGTTATTTCCGCTTGGACTCGCAAGTAGCTTCAACAATTGATTTAATGACATGCCTGATGCTTTTGCACGACAATGGTGTCAGACCAATATGATCATCATTGGACACAAGTATCGCCATGACTAAAATGTTTTTATGTCGCCTTTCTATGTATATCATTACAATAACTCATTTAGCAAGAACCTTATTCACATCCATTAGTGTTAAATACGGCATCACTAATCCGCACTCCCCAGCTTTACTAGGAAAATCGACAGGCATATTGTACAGTGCCTGGATTCTGTTGGATCCCATGGATTTGTCACCAACTTGTCCATAATTAGAGCTGTTCTGTTTATGACTATATATACAATAAGTAATTCTACGAGAACGCCATATCGACTGCTGGGTATTAGTTAGCGGTTCAATCTTTATTTTCATTGGATGTCACAATTTGTATGATAATTTGTTTCACTGGAGTGTACTTGGGTACTAAGTACATGTATTTAGAACTGGTAATACAGGACACACGTTGACATACATATACCAAATACTGTTGAAAATATTTTAAAAGTGGCATGAATTTTATGTTGCTGTATTTCACCACAGTGGTTATATCAACTTTTGGTCTTGCAAGACCTAATTAATGTTATGTTAAGACATTTTTAACAGTTCTATCAATTGGAGAACACAGATGAATGAGATTGAATGCAGACTGTCAGGTTTACATTATATAGATGAAATTGATATGTAATTCAATAGTCTAGATCGTTATCTTACCTCTTCATCCTTTCTCGACACGCACTGACAGGCTTTCCTAAACTTCGGCTTCGTCACCTGTATACTGGTCATCATCAGATCCGTCTCCATGGCCTTCATTGTCGCAGTGGTTTCTAAACTAGGTTCAAGTCTGTGGTTAGCTGTTATGTAACAACTAGGTCAGCAATAGCAGTGTGGCTTTCATTGTCCAATCAGTCTCTAAAAATAGGTTAAAGTTCATTGTTAGAGTTATACGGTGACTAGATCAGCAAAGATTGTTCACAGTGGTCTTCATTTACTCAATAGTCGTTAAAAATCGGTAAAAGTGCGTGGCTAGCTGTTATATGATTTATAACAATGATACATACAAGATTGTACCTAAACAAACAAACGGATACAAACCAAACCGAAATCTACTTCGATATAACTGTATTATGACACATCCTCTCCTACAACAGTACAACAGAAGGCAACTTTTAGAATTATGTAAACGTATTACTTTTAGGCACACCACAATTTTAGAGCATTTTTTAAGTTTAAAAAGATAAGCGTAGACACTAATAGGCGTACTCACAATACTTGCTGTAGAAAGCAATATACAGCAACGCGAAACCCGAAAAGGGGTATATCTCAGAAACAGCTTGTTGAACGACACAAGAGTTTCCTGACGAAATGAAGAGCGGAATCGACAACCACCAAACAACTGAATGAAGCCGGAGGGGATGCACTCGATTTAGACGCCATTGAAACAGGAGACAAACATCACTCGAAGACACTCGGCGTCGTACATTGTATCTTAATGACATTCAAAATCACGCTACGTAATGCCTCTCATTTGCAGCCATAGAAAAATGTCTCATGTCACAAAAGATTTCACCATTACACTAATATTCAAATACTTGTATAGCTTACCAAAAGGTTATAAGTTATAGAAAACAGTGACCAAGATCGGGGCAGAGTTGACGACGAAAATCATCCTTGATGCCTTTGTCCATTATTCTGAATAATTATATTTTACATAAACGTACTGATGCGGGTATACATAAAACAAACAAATACTGGCACTGTTTTCGTTTGTGTTGCATTGTATAAAAACACGACTTGCTCCCGTTAGCAAAAATTAATTAGCAGCCGACCCATTTCCTAACTCTGAGATATGTAGCTTTGGGGAAGTGCCACTTCAATTAACACTATCAGTTGGTCTGAAAAGGATGTTATCGAAATACTAATTACTGCAAATGCGTCTTTAATTAGTCGAGTGAGCCAGGCCAAATTACGCCAAAAGCAAGCTTTTGTTAAAGCTGCCTTTGTCAACACAGTTTGTTTAGTGTATCATAAACGAATTATTGATAAATGAGTGAAGTTCGTAATTATTAAATGTCCTTACAAAGACGAGACTTGTATATCTCATTGTCCTATGATCCAACTCTTTTGTCGTGCAGGCAGGGCGCAACAATAGAACCTGCTGCCACCATTGCATGATTCATAAAAGGCGACTTAATTTTGGATTTTAATTCATTATCTCCTTTTTAAGCAACTTTGTTCCCCTTGTGTCTCCCTTGGCCGCCCAACGTCACTTATTGACTTCAACTGAGCGTTCGCCCCTTTAAGGTGACGTTTGTGTTCTATTCTTTACACGAGAAATACATTTTGATGTAGTCTCTATGTTTGACGCTCAGCATTTTGAGAGTTGTACTAATGGTTTATCCGTTGTCTGTATATTGTGACTGGGGGGGGGGGGGTTCTGTTCGGAGCCTTCGGCAGTATACTTTAGTGTGGCATCACTTTAAATCGGCAATACCAAAATATATGTACCGCAACATCCCTAAACTAAACGCACTTAACACACACACACACACACTTAAATACTCTGGGAGGGTGTCTTCAAATGACCTTAGCTGTTAATTGAGCGTCAAATTAATAAAACCAAACCAAAACGAAACCCTTTTTAGTTTATTTCTATTGTTTTGCTGTCCAAAAATAGTTAGTATGGTACTTTCACAGTAATCAGGACACCATTGTGAAATAAATCAGAGAATACCAAAGATTCATCAAACCATAATCCGATCTCAAAAATCGATTAAACCAGGGGCAAAATATGAAAAAAGGAAACTTTTAATAGGTCGGTCGGATTTGTTAGGAGTTTAACGCCTACACTAGATTGACACAAGTCTTTTTCCGCTAACCAAAATTGGCATTCAGGTATATTGGTAATATCTTCAACATCATTTCAACTTGGATATAATGCAATACATATTTTCCTATGAAATTTCAAAACCAAACCCCGAAACACATCCGTCATGCCAGCCAGTAAAAATGACCCTGGGCTGTTGTAATCAACATGGCGTCATTGGAATGCGTATTTTTGTCTTTGTATATCAATTATCGAACAACATTATTACCACACAGCAAACTCTCATTTGCAAACAGACTGTAACTAAAATGTACATGTATCAGCTTTAGAACAAAAATAAAATGACATCAATTGATAACACAACACTCATTAAATAGTTATCGAGGGCCATCAAAACCTTTGATAAATATATTATTTGTGTAAGAGGATTTTAGTGTGCGAATAATAAATTTAAAAGTTCAGCACAAGAAATAAAATTCCAAACATAATGAATTATTTTACTTAGTTTCTTGCATACACTCAAATATATACATTGTATGTGTAGTAGTGTTTTGAATAGCCATGCCATTCTGTGCTATCATTTGACTTCACACTAGACTGGTCGGCAAATTGCTCACCAACTACACGTTCAAATACCTAATTACAACGGTTCATTTCATGTTTGAAAATTTCCATTTACCATAATAAACCATATCATCATGTCGCCATCTTTAACTCATTACATGCTTGTATGATAAGAAAGTGTGTTTATCTTAATTTGCTAATAAGAATGCCTTATTTTTTGGACATTTTCAAGGGTTTCCTTGTAAATCTTTACTTTGTCACATTTTGCCTCTAGTTTATTCGATTTTGAATTCAGATTATAGTTTTGCTGATGCTTTTGTATTTTCGAATTTCTTTTACGATATCAAACCGGGAAAAAACAGACTGGACATAGCTTAGTTTGCGGTAGAGATTTCACATCGTGTTTCATAAAAACAAGGAAAAATCTTAAATACATCGGTCTGATTTGCGTTTTGTTGTAGTTGCATGTTGTTTTCAATTTGAGCAGCGCTTCATTTAAATCCATTTTTGTGATCCATAGATACACATGCACAACGATATCATTTGATTTCACTTAAAGTCAACGTGATTAGTCGGGAGACGCACTAGATAGCGCACTGGGGGAAATCTGCTCAACCAAGTAGTTTTTCTCCGGTTACTCTGCTCCCGCGCGCTAACATCCGGGCCACCAACAGGAGATATTAATTTATCATATGACTACCGTTATATACGGTGTAATAATACCATTACATATTTTTTTCTATATAACATACGTGTAATATCACCTTCCGAATTAATTGAATACCAGAGTACACTCGCCCGACACAATCAAACTTTTTTATTCATTATTTCTAATCATAAGGGACAATTTATAAATCATAATATTGGTTGAAACTGTCTGAAATTTGGCAATAAGGTGTCTTTATTTTATAAAATGAATCAATTGCAAGACTCAGTTGTGCTGGACTACTTCTTCGTTCGCCGGTACATTGGACCTTCGAAGGTTTAGGTTATTTGGTTCGACATATTGAAATCAGTTGGCGAGAACGGCAAAGACAAAATTGGTTTAGGATGCGAAAAGTCGAAAAAACTTCATATGATAAAAAGAAAATGTCATTCGTTTCTCTTCATATTAGATTTATGATACTCGTTTAGAATCTTTCATTTTTACTCGCCAGTGGCTCGCAAAAATGAAAATTTCAAAACTCGTATCATAAATTTAATATGACGAAAAACTCATGACAGATCCTCTAAATATTAGTTGTTTTTTATGTTTACTTTTGCATAATTGTTGTAAAATACAATTTAACTTTTTCCGTCCGGAACCCGTAGTGGATGTTTTATACCAAAATATGGCGGTATATTAATTTGTTATTGGACGGTGTGTATCTGCTGCATGAAATAAACTGGTAACTGTTGACAAAAGTTGTTATTCTTTCATGTCGTTATTCATAGAGTTCATAGACATATAACTCTCATTTTCGCAGCATTATGACCAACTTGTATATGATTATGACTGAGAAATCGACATTTATCCGGCAACGAACAATAGGATTCACAGTATGCAACACTATGTTGCATTGTAGGTCCAAAATGGGTTGGCTTTGGTTACAGTCGTTACGTTTTGCTCAATACAATGTGGTTTCAAAATATCAAAATATTTATATTTATATACTTCCGAGAGTCTCAATAAATATTTTGTTATGAATTTACAGGTGATGATCGGATAAATTTTAGTCACCCACATATTGATCATATTGACGCAAACCAAACGCAGGAGCTTGCGATTAATTTTGAAAAAAATACGTCATATGATACAAAATAGGTACTCGAAACACTTATATAATATTACTTTACAACTGACGGGTAATGATTTTACTGACATTTAATTGAATTTCACGCCTATCCTGTTTTATAACCAATTAAACATAATACAAATAATTCCAAAGTCTCTTGTCTGTATACCACGATGGGGAGGAGACGTCACGTTTTTGTCGTCTGTTTACGACAACAGGGATGAAACGTCATGTTTGTTTTGTCGTCTGTATACGACAGCGGGGATGAGACGTAACGTTTTTTGTCGTCTGTATACGACAGCGGGGATGAGACGTCACGTTTTTTGTCGTCTGTATATGACAACGGTACGGAAAGAGTAAATTAAATGAAATATATACATGACACATATAAATCCATCGTTGCAATACATAAAGTAAACAGTTTGTCTTGAGAGTCAGTCATCGCAACCAAATCAACACACAGTGACAGTGATATATTAGTAAGGCTAGATGAAATGTTAAGGTCGAGATATTCTGATTTCATTAGCCTTCTTGAAGGAATAGCTTGATTAACATGTCATCGCCTACTAAACTCGCGAATACAGTGAGTTAAAGGATTGACCAACATCCTGGCGACGTATACGGAAATATGAACACAGTCCGGAACACCTGGTCTTATTATATTATGCTTTTACGAGGGTCTCCATGTAAATCTTTCCTTTGATCCTATTTTGCCTCTAGTTTAATCGATTTTGAGTTCGGAGTATGGTTTTGTTTTGGTATTCTCTGCTTTTTTTACAACAGCCATTTTCTTTGGTGCGCGCTAGTGCTTCAAGAATATGTTTGTTGCAAAATGCGTTCATACTACATATATGTACCATATACGTCTTCGAAACTACAATATAATGCCAATCTATATATAAGCATCATACATAAACATCGTAATGTCCAGCTGCTATACAAAGAGAAAATCAGCCAAAGCGGGTTGCTACGATGGTAACTATGGTAAAATGGTTGCCAACCAAAGATAATACAGTTCAAGGGAATCTACAGTACATTGACAATGGGTGAATTAAGAAAAGCACATTAAGCAACACGATTATTTTTTTTAGATATTTAATTACAATGTAGATTATATGTGTACACATTGACACCACGTTTCTAGATGTTGAAGGAACCAAACAATGGCTGTCGACGAATAGCAATCGCGTTGAAGGGAGAACATTGCCATATTTGAAACAGATAACAATCTGCCAAGCCTTTTACGTGCATATTACGTAACATCTAATATGTATGCTGTTATGAGTTAAATTCTCTACAAATTAGATCGATGTAATGCACTTAATCTGCGAACACATCCGTTATGTCTTTGTAAGGGGTGTAAGTTAGAGAGTTGCATTATGATTTGCTAGGAAATGCGAAATGCACGTTTTGCAAAATTATGAAGTAAGAGAGTAATGCGAGTTATTTGGAGGAATGCTTATAGAACAGAATCTCAATGTTATAACGGATAAAAAACATTCAATAAAAAACTCGATAAGCTTTTTTCAGTATATTTATTAACTTGATTAAATAATACATATGTACCCTCCGAACAGTAAAGTAACAAAAATGTAGGTTGCCTTGTAACAGCCAGTGTAATTTCAGGACGGCCTCCCGGTGTAAGCGATATGGGTGTGGGTGTATTCAGGAAGCTGGTTTGTGGTCGTTTAAGCCTTTTCTGCGATAGTCATGATCGTTTGCAAATTTAAAGTGCTATCACACTGAAGTACACTGCCTACAGCCCTAAGCAGAACACCACACCCGGTCACATTACACTGACAACGGGTGAACCGGTCGTTCCACTCCCGTAATGCAGAGCGTCCAGTACAGTAGCAACTATCATTGATAGAAACTATGGTACATTTGTATGTCTCGGTCAGGGGTTAGAACCCGTAGTCTACCTAGAGGAAGTGAACGCTCAACTAAAGGCCAAATCTGAAGTTATGTCAAGGGAAGAGACAAGATCCCAATTTTAGTCGCCTCTTACGATCATGCAATGGTGGCAGCAAGTACAATTAATTCGCCCTACTTGCAGGGCAGAGTAAACGTATTGGTACATGTATATATATTTCGGTGAATAGCAGGAGGTGCTGATAAACACTTTTGGGCATACGGGTTATCCGCATCAAACGTATTTGTGCACAAGATATTATGTAAGGGTTCGGAGTTACAGTTGTAATTACGTTTGCTCATTGTTTCATTTAATCAGAAGATACATTTTACAATTTACTCATACCAGTAAGGTCACGTAATGATGACATGTTGACAAGTTTTTCTACGATGTGATTTGTTTTGTCATGACCTGTACTTGTTTGATTTTGTTAACTTGATATGGCAGTAAAAAATAATTCCAATCAATAAAAATTTAATTATATCTAAAATATATAATTTAGCCAACGTCACTCAAGCTATTAAAAAAATTACCGTTAAACGACTTCTATGTACACTACGTCACTGTACTTATTAAGAAATGGACGAATTTTGATCTATTATAAATAGATATTAATGCTGTTACATTTTTAGTGTTTCCTTTGATTCATGTCTATGCGTAAAGCATTGAAGAGTTCAAGTATGATGTGTAAATAACACTTGCTCAATTGATCATTTATATGTACACTGTAATTGCACCCAAATATCCGAAACGCGCGAGCATCAAATCATATGGACATGACCATGTGTTGAAATTTGCCCTACCTATATTATATGCAATCATGATTTTAAAACTATTCTATTAATAAAACCATATCAAATCGCCAAACATTTCGGCGTCATATTTGCTCTGAATACCAGCTCGTAATGGATGTAACGAAGCATATACACGTTTCGTCAATCATAGAATACCTAATGTCAGCATGGGGCCTATTTGTATCGAAAATGTGGATAATTGGGTTCACTAGGTGAGGCTAATGATGGAAGTGTAACGTGACCCTCACGTGATAAATAGCATGGTACCCGGGACCATCCGTACACAGCGATAATGTTGTAAACATAACCAAAGATAGGTGTAAAAATAAACATACCTGTAAAAAATAAACATACGTGTAAAAAATAAACATACCTGTAAAAAATAAACATACATGTACAAAATAAACATACATGTAAAAATAAACATGCATGTTAAAAAAGAACATCTATTCTAAAATATATAAAACAGTAGTTGTATTAGAATGTTTCAAAACTATCTTGCACACAAATTGACGCAATATCACATTGTTATGGAGAGTACTCACCTTGCTGTGTGTGGCGGAGAGCTAATGAACGTCGGTATGAGGTTTACTGACTATTGTAGTTCTAGATTGGCACGGTTCATTGACGCTGGTTACTGCCGCATCCGAAGTCATCCAATCGGTTTCCACGTATATCGCGGGCAACTAATTACGGCACCGTAATTAATTACTACTGACGTTTGTTGCAGTAATGTAACGTGTATCCTAACCAATCATAGCTTGAGAGGAAAACAAGATCTGAAAATATTCCATGTTTTAAACATTTGACAGATACAAAGGAGTTAAAGTAACAGAACACCTTTGCTGTCGTCATCAGCCAGCTATCGAAGCCTACAGACGGACACTGAAGCCTGGGCAGTAATTTACATCCACAGTGTAACGATGAGCACACAGGCGCAACAAACATCTTAAAAGCGTCAATATTTTATCCTGAATCTGGTCCTAATCTCGATCAGACACTTTAAGAGAAACACTTAGAAAAAATCCGGCCATAATACGCATTATGATTACTCCATGTTGTTTAAGATTGCTAAAACTGATAAAGGACGAAATTCCATGGTAACAAGTGCGCATTGTTAACAAGTGCAATCACGAACAGTCATCTGCCTCGTCAGCAAAGCTCGACCAAGATAGTCTCCCAATCAAGTCTACATGTTTTGATTGGTTTCAGAGGTATAATACGTAGCATATCCTCCTCTACTCGACCGTTATAAAACAACATTGTAGCCCAGTGGTATAGCTGGTCGGTGACTATTTCATTAAGGCGCTGGCGGGAAAGTGATGGCCGGGAGGGGCGATCATTCTGAGACCCCTCGGAGCACGTTCCTAATCAATATCATAACGAGCCTACACGGAACATTTTTTGTGTCCATGACGGCCGTTACTATACACTTATCCTGCCTCCCTAACATTTATATGGGGTAGAATGCTTATTGTTAAACAATTAAGGACATCATTTAGTCGATTTACCTTCCCCGTGATGCAATAACACCCAGTTTGCTTTATTCTACACTCCAACTAACCCTAAATTGATATAAGACGCAATATGAAATACATAACATTGCGTAATACTTAATGAAAACATTAAAAATGCTTTTCATGCCATCGGCAAAATGGATTTCCACAAATTAGACACCACGTTACATAATGCTTAATTTAATCATTGAACTTGCCTTTGTAATTCCAAATAACATATAACTCAAGCAAAGTCTTTCTAATCATAACCCAGTTTATTTTTATTTCGTTATCGCATACAATTTAACACGGAGAATAAACAGTTTAATGTTTATTCACATGTGCAGTAATGATGTTTACAGTTGAAAAGACAGGTGCATTTCTAAACTAATTTATCAGAGGAAAAAACAGTAAACAGTCGGATACATGAACATCGTAAGTACAAAATCGTTTCAGTGAGTCAGTCTCCTTAGTATTTATTAAGGATTGAAATTAATTACATTCTAATTGATAATGAAACTAAATGATCAATTATTGTTTCTTCTGTGATATCATCCCGCCTTCCTGTTTCAATTATGAATTTATGATTAGTTGTTCTTAATTTACAGTGTAATCCGGTCATCTAGCTATTCAATATAATTTTAAAATTCTATTTTCTACGTAAATATCATTGACCACACAGACTTAGGAAGAATAAAAAAAAACGTTGCTTTTCAGTTGTCTTATTCTTAACACTTAAATCCTGATGTGATGAGATACAAAATATGTTCAGGAACACACTAATGGTCCTCTTTCAAAAATAGTGCAATTGTTTACGGCAATGAAGCGTTTGCAATGTTAAGAGACAAACAATCCGAACTCATAATTAATTTTGATGGAAGACAAGAAAGGGGAAGTAATTTTAAGCTACTAATGCGAATGTGAAAGTCTACAAAACAGAGCTGAAAGAGTTGACGTCCAATGTTGAGAAAGTAACGGATTATGACGTCGACTTGACAGAACATACCGGTCAACGTAATTGATTTAAAAGGTTAATATCCGCCTAGGTCACCATGATCTAGCTTTTATGCTTGACTATTTAGTTTTTTTCAGTTCTTTGTCAGAGCAAAGTAAAGTCCAAATACAACTGTTTCCACCTGTCTGTGCCAAGTGAACAAAATTGTGCGTCATAGTCTTGGAAGACTGGCTCCCGTCTATAGGATAGTACATGTATACGGATATTGAGTTATTTAGAATAAAATAGTCTAATAATTTGATCACTTGGATGTCTGATTCTAGAGTTTGAAACTAGGGGGCAATAAGCTAGTCGTAAACTTCAGCAGAAAAATTCCCCATAAAAAATTACGGGTTGGTAGCCAGTCTTTAGGTTTGGCGTAGAGCTAACTATCATCAACAAATAGATGTAACATTATGGAGGTATGTATTCCCATTGGAGCAAATTACAAATTCTCTGATATAAGACTTTTTCATGATTCGAAGCCACAGTCCTGCATGGCAAATCGAGGAAAAGCAAAGACTCTGGCCTCCTTATACCCAATGGGAAACACCTACTTTATTACAAATATGTATGTAAAAACAAAAACAAATATTCAAATTGTGTTGATCGTCTTCTTAAGAAATCATTCGGAACACTGTTCATGGTGGATCGCATGCATTTCTCTAGAGAAGCCCGAATAAGGTTTATATGATTAGGGAAACTCGAGCGCACAAGGACAACAAAAGTATTGTTGTCCCTTAATATGATACGTTTTAAAAAGTAACAATCAAGTATGTTGCTATAAAAATGAAACACACCAATATAAGTAGTTTATAGGGGAAATTGCCATCATCAAACACATTTGAATTGTTGGGATAAACTTCCATCAATGTTGTGTGCATGTATATATAGTGTTTAAAATCACAGATCAAGGAACATGAAAGTGGTATTGGCAGCCACGGTCAACTTACAGATATACGTGCATGTAGGTAATATGGCCAATTTTACTCGGGTGTTTAGTCCGTAAATGACCCTGGCTGTTAAAGGGACGTAAAACAATCTACCAGCCAACTGTAGATATAAGTACATTTGTACATGTACTTTATATGCCAACCAAACTTCTACATGTACTTTTGCCTATACAGATAGCTACAAATGAATTACTCCTTTCACTTAATTATAAACGTAATTATCTCTAAGCGATAATAATGATAAAAAGTCCGAAATGATTATTCAGTAATGAATGTTTGAGTGCCAGTTGTCAGTAGTGAGTATTGTTATTTATGAGAGTTGAGATATCCCTGGAGAAAACTCTGGCTCCAGCCGGATGTGACTCAGGGACACAGAAAACTCCAATCATAGTAATTAATATTTAAAGTAGTAAAATATTTATTAACTTATTTCCTGATATCAATCGATTAGTAAATCTTTCATAAACAGATTAACTAGGGACTTCTCGGGGATCTTGTAATTACACTGTTTAGCCATAGGCTTCTTGGAAAGTAATTATACAGTAAACAGTCGGAATTTTCCGGATTTGAGTCGCAACATATGGAGTCCAGTTCGTGAATACTACTTTCCGGTTATGAACACTTGGGATCGATTTTCGTTCAAGTGTGTGTAGGAAATTGTTCCTTTATATCATTGGTCTAAGCAATAAAACCAAGGGCAGCAGGTGGATGTGGGAACATTTATGCTATGGCAGGTGGCAGTAGGGAGCAGACATGTTAGCAGGTCATGATCAGTTACATACATATACAATGTATGTATATGGTTTATACGGGAACCTTCACATTATACCAGGTTAAAAAGTAGGTATACGGGAACCTTGACATTATACCGAATTATAAGTAGGTATACGAGAATCTTGACATTATACCAGGTTTATAAGTAGATATACGGAAACCTTGATATTATACCAAGTTAATAAGTAGTTATACGGAACCTTGACATTATACCAGGTTAATACGTAGGTATATGGGAATCTTGACATTATACCAGGTTAATACGTAGGTATACGGGAACCTTGATATTATACCAGGTTAAAAAGTAGGTATACGGGAACATTGACATTATACCAGGTTAATAAGTAGGTATACGGGAACCTTGACATTATACCAGGTTAATAAGTAGGTATATGGGAATCTTGACATTATACCAGGTTAATAAGTAGGTATACGGAACCTTGGCATTATACCAGGTTAATAAGTAGGTATACGAGAATCTTGACATTATACCAGGTTAATAAGTAGGTATACGGGAACCTTGACATTATACCAGGTTAATAAGTAGGTATACGAGAATCTTGACATAATACCAGGTTAATAAGTAGGTTAACGGGAAACTTGACATTATACCAGGTTAATAAGTAGGTATACGGGAACCTTGACATTATACCAGGTTAATAAGTAGGTATACGGGAATCTAAACATTATACCAGGTTAATAAGTAGGTATACGGGAATCTAAACATTATATCAGGTTAATAAGTAGGTATACGGGAACCTTGACATTATACCAGGTTAATAAGTAGGTACACGGGAACCTTGACATTAAACCAGGTTTATAAGTAGGTATACGGGAACCTTGACATTATACCAGGTTAATAAGTAGGTATACGGGAACCTTGACATTATACCAGGTTAATAGGTAGGTACACGGAACCTTGACATTATACCAGGTTAATAAGTAGGAATATGGGAACCTTGATATTATACCAGGTTAATAAGTAGGTATACGAGAATCTTGACATTATACCAGGTTAATAAGTAGGTATATGGGAATCTTAACATTATATCAGGTTAATAAGTAGGTATACGGAACCTTGACATTATACCAGGTTAATAAGTAGGTTTACGGGAAACTTGACATTATACCAGGTTAATAAGTAGGTATACGTGAACCTTGACATTATACCAGGTTAATAAGTAGGAATACGGGAACCTTGACATTATACCAGGTTAATAAGTAGGTTTACGAGAATCTTGACATTATACCAGGTTAATAAGTAGGTTTACGGGAAACTTGACATTATACCAGGTTAATAAGTAGGTAAGCGGGAAACTTGACATTATGCCAGGTTAATAAGTAGGTATACGTGAACCTTGACATTATACCAGGTTAATAAGTAGGTATATGGAACCTTGACATTATACCAGGTTAATAAGTAGGTACACGGGAACCTTGACATTATACCAGGTTAATAAGTAGGAATACGGGAACCTTGACATTATACCAGGTTAATAAGTAGGTTTACGAGAATCTTGACATTATACCAGGTTAATAAGTAGGTTTACGAGAATCTTGACATTATACCAGGTTAATAAGTAGGTTTACGGTAAACTTGACATTATACCAGGTTAATAAGTAGGTATACGGGAACCTTGACATTATACCAGGTTAATAAGTAGGTTTACGGGAAACTTGACATTATACCAGGTTAATAAGTAGGTATACGGGAACCTTGACATTATACCAGGTTAATAAGTAGGTTTACGAGAAACTTGACATTATACCAGGTTAATAAGTAGGTATACGGGAACCTTTACATTATACCAGGTTAATAAGTAGGTACACGGGAACCTTGACATTATACCAGGTTAATAAGTAGGTATACGGAACTTTGACATTATACCAGGTTAATAAGTAGGTATACGGAACATTGACATTATACCAGGTTAATAAGTAGGTATACGGAACCTTGATATTATACCAGGTTTATAAGTAGGTATACGGAACCTTGGCATTATACCAGGTTAATAAGTAGGTACACGGGAACCTTGGCATTATACCACGTTAATAAGTAGGTACACGGGAACCTTGGCATTATACCAGGTTAATAAGTTGGTATACGGAACCTTGACATTATACCAGGTTAATAAGTAGGTATACGGGAACCTTGACATTATACCAGGTTAATAAGTAGGTATACGGGAACCTTGATATTATACCAGGTTAATAAGTAGGTATACGGGAACCTTGACATTATACCAGGTTAATAAGTAGGTACACGGGAACCTTGATATTATACCAGGTTAATAAGTAGGTATACGGAACCTTGACATTATACCAGGTTAATAAGTTGGTATACGGAACCTTGACATTATACCAGGTTAATAAGTAGGTACACGGGAACCTTGACATTATACCAGGTTAATATGTAGGTACACGGGAACCTTGACATTATACCAGGTTAATATGTAGGTACACGGGAACCTTGACATTATACCAGGTTAATAAGTAGGTTAGCGGGAAACTTGACATTATACCAGGTTAATACGTAGGAATACGAGAAACTTGACATTATACCAGGTTAATAAGTAGGAATACGGGAAACTTGACATTATACCAGGTTAATAAGTAGGAATACGGGAAACTTGACATTATACCAGGTTAATAAGTAGGTATACGGGAACCTTGACATTATACCAGGTTAATAAGTAGGTATACGGGAACCTTGACATTATACCAGGTTAATAAGTAGGTATACGGGAACCTTGACATTATACCAGGTTAATAAGTAGGTATACGGAACCTTGACATTATACCAGGTTAATAAGTAGGTGTATGGGAATCTTGACATTATACCAGGTTAATAAGTAGGTATACGGGAATCTTAACATTATATCAGGTTAATATGTAGGTACACGGGAACCTTGACATTATACCAGGTTAATAAGTAGGTATACGGAACCTTGACATTATACCAGGTTAATAAGTAGGAATATGGGAACCTTGACATTATACCAGGTTAATAAGTAGGTACACGGGAACCTTGGCATTATACCAGGTTAATATGTAGGTACACGGGAACCTTGACATTATACCAGGTTAATAAGTAGGTTAGCGGGAAACTTGACATTATACCAGGTTAATAAGTAGGAATACGAGAAACTTGACATTATACCAGGTTAATAAGCAGGAATACGGGAAACTTGACATTATACCAGGTTAATAAGTAGGAATACGGGAAACTTGACATTATACCAGGTTAATAAGTAGGTATACGGGAACCTTGACATTATACCAGGTTAATAAGTAGGTATACGGGAACCTTGACATTATACCAGGTTAATAAGTAGGTATACGGGAACCTTGACATTATACCAGGTTAATAAGTAGGTATACGGGAACCTTGACATTATACCAGGTTAATAAGTAGGTATACGGAACCTTGACATTATACCAGGTTAATAAGTAGGTATATGGAACCTTGACATTATACCAGGTTAATAAGTAGGTTTACGGGAAACTTGACATTAAACCAGGTTAATAAGTAGGTTTACGGGAACCTTGACATTATACCAGGTTAATAAGTAGGTATATGGAACCTTGACATTATATCAGGTTAATAAGTAGTTGTACGGAACCTTGACATTATACCAGGTTAATAAGTAGGTATATGGAACCTTGACATTATACCAGGTTAATAAGTAGGTATATGGAACCTTGACATTATACCAGGTTAATAAGTAGGTTTACGGGAACCTTGACATTATACCAGGTTAATAAGTAGGTATACGGGAACCTTTCCAGTTAGTAGGTACATGTATATACGTAGACTGGCTAAGTTTTTATAGATAATTTCTCTACTTGATTTTAATTCTAGCTTACCTCCCCCTTGTTTCAAACTTTGGCTAGAATCAGACATCCAAGTGATCAAATTATTTTTACTATTTTACCAGTCTAGTATATACGGAAACCTTGCCATTTGACCAGGTCAGTAAGCAGGTCAGTTAGTTAGTAAACTCAGGTACCTTGACATAATACCGGGTCTTCTGAAGTTGTAAATACGCTCACGAGTCCACTTTGTTCTTGTAAAAAAAACGCCTTTTCGCGTAAATGTTATAATGTCATTTTATAAGGTACACGAAAAGACGAAAAGGGGAGAAAAATAACACGAAAGGGCGAGATTTTTTCAAGAATAAACGGCGCCTTTTCGTGTTCGTTTTCTCGCCTTTTCGTGTTCTTTCTCTCGTGTTTTCGCGTAAAATTTACAAGGCGAAAACCCGCTGTTCGGCGTATTTCCCCGTTAAAAATTACGCGAAAAGACAAAAAGGCGAGATGGCAGATATTAGCCACCATATATACGTCGATCATGTTCCGGTTCACGGCTGGTCAACGTCGTATTTTGCGACTCAGTCGGCTCTTTAGCTACCGGGTCGTATCGATCGTATCGATCGGCTTCTCTTTCGGTTATCTTTTTTACTGGTTAATATACGTTTGCTTGTCCCGACCAATCGACCGCTGATCCAATTTCACGGGTGACTGCCGGTAACCTGCTGTCAGCATTGGTCCGTGACGCTCGATCATAATCAGCCGTTACGACTTATACAAATTGGTATTGCTTGATGCAATTGCATGTATCGTTCTCCTTTTTTCGTTCCTGTGACAAACTGGACATTTATTGTAGTTCGACAGATGTCTGAAGAAAATACTTACCTCAAACAATGATATGACTTTTATGTTAAGATGCTAAGTCGGTACAAACAAAGTGTATACGGGAACTTTTAAATTAAAATGATCAGTCGGTACCAAAAATGTGTATACGGGAACTTTTACATTAAAATGATCAGTCGGTACCAACAAAGTGATACGGGAACATTTACATTAAAATGACCAGTCGGTACAAACTAAGTGTTTTCGGGAACTTTTACATTAAAATGATCAGTCGGTACAAACAAAGTGTATACGGGAACTTTTACATTAAAATGATCAGTCGGTACAAACAAAGTGTATACGGGAATTTTTACATTAAAATGATCAGTCGGTACAAACAAAGTGTATATGGGAACTTTTATATCAAAATGATCAATCGGTACAAAACAAAAAGTGTACACGGGGACTTTTACATTCAAATGATCAGTCGGTATAAACAAAGTGTTTACGGAAACTTTTACATTAAAATGATCAGTCGGTATAAACAAAGTGTATACGGGAACTTTTACATTAAAAATGATCAGTCGGTATAAACAAAGTGAAACGGGAACTTTTACATTAAAATGATCAGTCGGTACAAACAAAGTGATACGGGAACTTTTACATTAAAATGATCAGTCGGTAAAAGAAAAAACAAAGTGTATATGGGAACTTTTACATTAAAATGATCAGTCGGTACAAACAAAGTGTATACGGGAATTTTTACATTAAAATGATCAGTCGGTACAAACAAAGTGTATATGGGAACTTTTACATTAAAATGATCAGTCGGTACAAACAAAATGTATACGGAAACTTTTATATTAAAATGATCAGTCGGTACAAACAAAGTGTATATGGAAACTTTTACATTAAAATGATCAGTCGGTACAAACAAAGTGTATACGGGAACTTTTACATTAAAAATGATCAGTCGGTATAAACAAAGTGTTTACGGAAACATTTACATTAAAATGATCAGTCGGTATAAACAAAGTGAAACGGGAACTTTTACATTAAAATGATCAGTCGGTACAAACAAAGTGATACGGGAACTTTTACATTAAAATGATCAGTCGGTAAAAGAAAAAACAAAGTGTATATGGGAACTTTTACATTAAAATGATCAGTCGGTACAAACAAAGTGTATACGGGAATTTTTACATTAAAATGATCAGTCGGTACAAACAAAGTGTATATGGGAACTTTTACATTAAGATGAACAGTCGGTACAAACAAAGTGTATATGGAAACTTTTACATTAAAATGATCAGTCGGTACAAACAAAGTGTATACGGAAACGTTTACATTAAAATGATCAGTCGGTACAAACAAAATGTATACGGAAACTTTTACATTAAAATGATCAGTCGGTACAAACAAAATGTATACGGAAACTTTTATATTAAAATGATCAGTCGGTACAAACAAAGTGTACACGGGAACTTTTACATTAAAATGATCAGTCGGTACAAACAAAATGTATACGGAAACTTTTATATTAAAATGATCAGTCGGTACAAACAAAGTGTACACGGGAACTTTTACATTAAAATGATCAGTCGGTACAAACAAAATGTATACGGAAACTTTTACATTAAACTGATCAGTCGGTATAAACAAAGTGTTTACGGAAACATTTACATTAAAATGATCAGTCGGTAGAAACAAAGTGTATACGGGAATTTTTACTTGAAAATGATCAGTCGGTACAAAGTGTATACGGGAACTTTTACATTAAAATGAGCTGTCGAAAAACGAAGTGTATACGGGATATTTTACATCATGCATGAACTGGGTTAAGTGTAAACGATATTTTAGGTCTGTGTGGAGTAAACGTGAATGTTTACATCAAAATGATCAGTATGTACAAACAAAGTGAATACGGGGACTTGTACATTAAATGATCAGTCGATAGAACCTAGATAACAAAGGAACATTAATTAACAGGATACCAGTAATTATGTATAGTTACATGTACATCCACATGGTTAGTTAGTATGTATCTATAAGTATATTGTCTTTATTCTTATCAGTAAATACCTTAGAAGGGCTTCCACGCCATACCTGATCTCGAGGTAGGAATGTATGGACGGAAATGACTGTCTTTGTTTATACAGGAACTTACCGTACATAACTTGTCATTTAGTTGGGTAGTAAAGAGATATCTGAATGAACACAATGAAAGTCAGTGTCATCCTGAGCTACCGAGCCAGGTTTTCATTCATAACTATTAAACGGCCATGTAGAACATATTTTTTTTAATTTTTATTTTGTTAAATCTTTATTACCATCCATGTCGAAATAATATTTAGCATGGTCCTATTTTCTACAGATGAGCTACGTTTTGTGGTGCTAACCTTGACCACTTACCCCCGATAGTTGTTGACCACGTTGTTGATTCCCTATCGTTGATACGAATTTAATGTACACACTTCTAATCCCCATAAAGGGCCAAAGCAAGGAAGTATAATTAGCCACCCACTTAAAGCTAAAGAGGAAACCCAGCGTTGTTTTAGAGCTCTCCTGGATAGGAGATATAAAGTTCACACATACCTGTGTTCCCAGGTGGCATTTGTGTAGTGGCGATCGGGTAGCTTTGCTATCAGGAGCAATGTTTATCCTCGTAATACATATATGACCTACACCATGATGTCCCTCATCAGTTCTAAACACAACCCTGGTGGTCACACCGTTTGACCAGGAAATAAATTTCGGATCTATACTACTCAGCATCTGTTCCATTTTAAAGATGCATCCCAACCTGAGTCGAACCAGTGTTACTTTTATCGTGTTTTATTTCGCTTGTCAGGTAAGTAGAATATGTAAATTGACAGAAAGTATAACATGTTTGCAAAATACATCTGCTTCCTGTTAAACTTCATGTAACAGTAATACATGGCGGCTTAACCCTATAATATGGACGGGGCCTATAACCATATGGTGTATGCTTCGGTACATGTACAAGTATATTAGCATTTGAACAAAACAAAATCAAAACTCCCCTTAAATAGTGATCCTACTGGATGTGCTTGTTTTCTTAATTTTTGTTAGCGACCAATCTTGGGAAGAGGTCATAGACAAAGACATTCTTTGGTAGAGGTCATAGACAGGGGCCATCCTTGGGTTGAGGTCATAAACAAGGGCCATCCTTGGGTAGAGGTCATAGACAAGACCCATCATTGTGTAGAAGTCATAGACATGGACTAACCTTGGGTAGAGGTCATGGACAGGGGTCATCCTTGGGTAGAGGTCATATACAGGGGCATTCCTTGGGTAGAGGTCATGAACAGGGACTAACCTTGTGTAGAATAGGAGTCATAGTCAGGGACTGTGCTTGCGAGGAAGTCATAGACAGTGACACATCTTGGGAAGATTTCATTGACAGGGACTGTAATTGAGTAGAGGTCATAGACAGAGACTGTACTTTGGTAGAGGTCATGGACAGTGACTGCACTTTGGTAGAGGTCATGGACAGGGATCATTCTTAGGTGGGGATTATAGACAGGAATCATCCTTTGCGAGAGGGCACAGACAGATACCATAACTGAGTAGAGGTCATACACAGAGACTGTTCTTTGGTAGAGTTCATAGAGAGGTACTGTCCTTGGGTACTGGTCATAAGCAGGGACGTTTCTTGTGTAGAGATCATAGACCGTGACTATGCTTGTGTAGAACCCATAGACAGGAACTCTTACATAGAAGCCAAAGACAGGGACTAACATTGAGAAGAGGTCATAGACAGGGACCATACTTGAGTAGAGAACATAGACAGGGACTGTCTTTTGGTAGAGGTCATAGACAGGGACAAGCCTTGGATAGAGGTCATAGACAGTGACCATCCATGGGTTAGAGGTCATAGACAGGGATTATCGTTAAGACAGACACACTCCTGTTAGAGGTCATAAACATGGACCATCCATGAATTGGGGAGATGTCATAAACAAAGACTGTCCATAAGTAGATGTCATAGACCGGGACTATGCTTTGATAGAAATCATAGACAAGGACTGTCCTTATGTAAAGGCCATATACAGGGACTGACCTTGGTTAGAGGTCACAGACAGGGCACATTCTTTGGAAGAGGTCACAGACAGGAACCATCCTTGTTTACAGGTTATAGGCAGGGACTATCCTAGGGTAGAGGTCATTGACAGGGACTATCCAAGGAGAGAGGTCATTGACAGGGACAATCGTTAGGTAGAGGTCAAAGACAGGGAACATTCTTCCGTAGAGGTTATAATCATGGACCACCCTTGGGCAGAGGTCAAATACATGGACACATTCTTAGGCAGAGATTATAAACATGGACAATCCTTTTGTAGAGGTCATTAACAGGAACTGTCCTTTTATATACGTAGAAGTCATAGACAGGGAATATTCTTGAGTAAACGTCAAAGACAAAGACCACCCTTGGGTAAAGGTCATAAACAGTGACATCCTGAGGTAGTGGTCATAGACAGAGATTATCCTTGGGTAGAGGTCACGTACAGGGACTATCCTTGGTTAGAGGTCACATACAGGGACTATCCTTGGGTAAAGGTCAAAGACAGGGCATATTCTTTGGTAGAGGTCATAGACAGAAACTATCCTTGGGTAGAGGTTATGATCATTGGCCGTCCTTGGGTAGAGGTCATAGACAGGGACTATTCTTTGGTAGAGGTCATAGACAGGGGCCGTCCTTTGGTAGAGGTCATAGACAGGAGCTATCCTTGGGTAGAGGTCAAAAACAGAAACCGTCCTTGGTTGAGTTCATAGACAGGGACTCTCCTCGGCTATAAGTCACAGACAAACTCCAAACTATTGGACAAATAGAGGAATCTACTCAATCGGTATATAAAAGAAACCATCTTGGTACGCCGAAGTGATCATCTGGAAATCGAGATGAGGGGATGGTATACTCTAGCGTATTTATGACCAAGTATTAAACTAAGTGTAGCTGAATTAAGTCATATTGGTAAAACTATGCTACGATGTACTAGTTAGTATACATACGCTTTAGAACGTTACCGAAATCGACATCAATTTGCCTGACCAACTCTTACACAAGATATTCAATGTCTATCCGTTAACTATAAACTATATTTCATTCGTAATACGGGCATTTTTGTTTTTTTCAAGAGTGCATAGAACGAGTGAAATGATAAAAAACAAACAATCGGCCATACCCGTTTTCTTTTTATTACTTTTTCTAGATTCCTAAATCGTTTTAGGCCCATGGTTTCATTTTCAAAATTTTGATCGAATGAAAAAATCCTTCAAAACGTGAAAAAAACAACATGTAGCATATTGATATATATTCCATATTAAAGCCATCATTTTTTTTTTTTTTTAAATATATTTCTTTGATTTTCATTTATATGTTATTAAGAATAGCCAATACGAACAGTTTTTCGCTCGGCGCAAAAAAGAAGAAAAAATCTCGTTATTACAAAGTAAGAACAGACATGCTGGGAAATGCTACTTCTGGTTTACCCTTTATTCGGCCTTAATCTCAATGCTCTCAATCATATCATGGAACCCTGCTAAGCTATGGAGTTGACATACAATTTGGCAGTAATGAGATTTTGTTGTCAAGACTAGCCTCCTACAGAAGACCCTAACCTACAATGTAAGACCATTATAGGAGACTCTAACCTAAGACAATTATAGAAAACCATAAAACCTTAGCCCGTTATTAAAGCGGGCGTCATGTGCACGTATGGTTGGCATCAAAAATAGAGCAATTGGTTTGATTTGTTATGTATACATATATGTATATACATAGTAAGTTAATCATATTTCTTAAGGAAGAGTTTTTTGTAAAATTGTTTATCACAACCAACCTGGTGTATTTAAATGGCGTGTATAGTTATCACAATTGTAGGGTATACCCAATATGTAGTTATGCTTACACTGAATTGCTCGCCTGTAGGTCTTATCAGCGCATCTATACTCACAGAGAAGTACATGTATTTGTAGGAGTACATTACATCACATGTATATATGTATATGCTTAGCCGAACGTTCTAACTTAGTAACATTTTAAGTGGTTTGTATAAATATATATCATTCTTCCCTTTAACTGTACACTGTAAATCTATTTTGTTTCGGAGCACTTTGGACTTTTTATTCTGGAAACTTTTAGCGCTACAGACAAGTCCTTAATTGACGAATCGACCACATGGGCAGTAAGTTGTTTTCATTGTTAATTTTCTACAAAGACAATCTAAACATACGATGTACATGTTGGCACTTCCGGTCTTCGTATTTCTAGGACACATTGCAGTTATACATGTGAAATGTACAAGGCTGTGTCCTCAAAATGAATAGATGTGTCAGCAAACGTAATGCAAATTAAGACATATGTATGTACATGTGGTAATTTTTAACTTTATTTCGCATTTCAGTTCGACAGTATGGTGTACTAGACTTGTACAAAACCGTCTTACAATGCATATTACCGTACATGTAACCGCCTTCTATATTACTGTGTGTCTCACTCAATGTGTCAATGTGGTACATGTAACCGCCTTCTTTATTACCGTGTGTCTTACTCAATGTGTCATTGTCATACATGTACCCGCCTTCTATATTACCGTGTGTCTTACTCAATGTGTCAATGTGGTACATGTAACCGCCTTCTATATTACCGTGTTTCTTACTCAATGTGTCATTGTCATACATGTACCCGCCTTCTATATTACCGTGTGTCTTACTCAATGTGTCAATGTGGTACATGTAACCGCCTTCTATATTACCGTTTGTCTTACTCATTGTGTCAATGTGGTACATGTTACCGCCTTCTATATTACCGTGTGTCTTACTCAATGTGTCATTGTAGTACATGTACCCGCCTTCTATATTACCGTGTGTCTTACTTAATATGTCAATGTGGTACATGTAACAGCCTTCTATATTACCGTGTGTCTCACTCAATGTGTCAATGTGGTACATGTAACCGCCTTCTATATTACCGTGTGTCTTACTCAATGTGTCAATGTGGTACATGTACCCGCCTTCTATATTACCGTGTGTCTCACTCAATGTGTCAATGTGGTACATGTACCCGCCTTCTATATTACCGTGTGTCTTACTCAATGTGTCTATGTGGTACATGTAACAGCCTTCTATATTACCGTGTGTCTCACTCAATGTGTCAATGTGGTACATGTAACCGCCTTCTATATTACCGTGTGTCTTACTCAATGTGTCAATGTGGTACATGTAACCGCCTTCTATATTACTGTGTGTCTCACTCAATGTGTCAATGTGGTACATGTAACCGCCTTCTATATTACCGTGTGTCTTACTCAATGTGTCAGTGTGGTACATGTACCCGCCTTCTATATTACCGTGTGTCTTACTCAATGTGTCATTGTCATACATGTACCCGCCTTCTATATTACCGTGTGTCTTACTCAATGTGTCAATGTGGTACATGTAACCGCCTTCTATATTACCGTGTTTCTTACTCAATGTGTCATTGTCATACATGTACCCGCCTTCTATATTACCGTGTGTCTTACTCAATGTGTCAATGTGGTACATGTAACCGCCTTCTATATTACCGTTTGTCTTACTCATTGTGTCAATGTGGTACATTTAACCGCCTTCTATATTACCGTGTATCTTACTCAATGTGTCAATGTGGTACATGTAACCGCCTTCTATATTACCTTGTGTCTTACTCAATGTGTCATTGTAGTACATGTACCCGCCTTCTATATTACCGTGTGTCTTACTTAATATGTCAATGTGGTACATGTAACCGCCTTCTATATTACCGTGTGTCTCACTCAATGTGTCAATGTGGTACATGTAACCGCCTTCTATATTACCGTGTGTCTTACTCAATGTGTCAATGTGGTACATGTACCCGCTTTCTATATTACCGTGTGTCTCACTCAAAGTGTCATTGTCATACATGTACCCGCCTTCTATATTACCGTGTGTCTTACTCAATGTGTCAATGTGGTACATGTAACAGCCTTCTATATTACCATGTGTCTCACTCAATGTGTCAATGTGGTACATGTAACCGCCTTCTATATTACCGTGTGTCTTACTCAATGTGTCAATGTGGTACATGTAACCGCCTTCTATATTACCGTGTGTCTCACTCAATGTGTCAATGTGGTACATGTACCCGCCTTCTATATTACCGTGTGTCTTACTCAATGTGTCATTGTGGTACATGTACCCGCCTTCTATATTACCGTGTGTCTTACTCAATGTGTCAATGTGGTACATGTAACCGCCTTCTATATTACCGTGTGTCTTACTCAATGTGTCAATGTGGTACATGTAACCGCCTTCTATATTACCGTGTGTCATACTCAATGTGTCATTATCATACATGTACCCGCCTTCTATATTACCGTGTGTCTTACTCAATGTGTCATTGTGGTACATGTACCCGCCTTCTATATTACCGTGTGTCTTACTCAATGTGTCATTGTGGTACATGTAACCGCCTTCTATATTACCGTGTGTCTTACTTAATATGTCAATGTGGTACATGTAACCGCCTTCTATATTACCGTGTGTCTTACTCAATGTGTCATTGTGGTACATGTACCCGCCTTCTATATTACCGTGTGTCTTACTCAATGTGTCATTGTGTTACATGTACCCGCCTTCTATATTACCGTGTGTTTACTCAATGTGTCATTGTGGTACATGTAACCGCCTTCTATATTACCGTGTGTCTTACTCAATGTGTCAATGTGGTACATGTAACCGCCTTCTAAATTACCGTGTGTCTTACTCAATGTGTCAATGTGGTACATGTAACCGCCTGCTATATTACCGTGTGTCTTACTCAATATGTAAATGTGGTACATGTAACCGCCTTCTATATTACCGTGTGTCTTACTCAATGTGTCATTGTAGTACATGTACCCGCCTTCTATATTACCGTGTGTCTTACTTAATATGTCAATGTGGTACATGTAACCGCCTTCTATATCACCGTGTGTCTTACTCAATGTGTAAATGTGGTACATGTATCAGTCCTATATTACCGTGTGTCTTACTCAATGTGTCAATGTGATACATGTATCAGTCCTATATCACCGTGTGTCTTACTCAATGTGTCAATGTGATACATGTATCAGTCCTATATCACTGTGTGTCTTACTCAATGTGTCAATGTGATACATGTTACAGTCTTATATTACCATGTGTCTTACTCAATGTGTCATTGTGTTACATGTATCAGTCCTATATTACCATGTGTCTTACTCAATGTGTCAATGTGGTACATGTATCAGTCCTATATTACCGTGTGTCTTACTCAATGTGTCAATGTGATACATGTATCAGTCCTATATCACTGTGTGTCTTACTCAATGTGTCAATGTGGTACATGTATCAGTCCTATATTACCGTGTGTCTTACTCAATGTGTCAATGTGGTACATGTAACCGCCTTCTATATTACCGTGTGTCTCACTCAATGTGTCAATGTGGTACATGTAACCGCCTTCTATATTACCGTGTGTCTCACTCAATATGTAAATGTGGTACATGTAACCGCCTTCTATATAACCGTGTGTCTTACTCAATGTGTCAATGTGGTACATGTATCAGTCCTATATTACCGTGTGTCTTACTCAATGTGTCAATGTGATACATGTAACCGCCTTCTATATTACCGTGTGTCTTACTCAATGTGTCAATGTGGTACATGTAACAGCCTTCTATATTACCGTGTGTCTTACTCAATGTGTCAGTGTGGTACATGTATCAGTCTAACACTGTATATTACCGTGTGTCTTACTTAATGTGTCAATGTGGTACATGTATCAGTCTTATATTACCGTGTGTCTTACTCAATGTGTTATTGTGTTACATGTATCAGTCTTATATTACCGTGTGTCTTACTCAATATGTCAATGTGGTATATGTATTAGTATTATATTACCTTGTGTCTTACTTAATGTGTCAATGTGGTACATATATCAGTCTTATATTACCGTGTGTCTTACTCAATGTGTCAAAGTGGTACATGTATCAGTCTTATATTACCATGTGTCTTACTCAATGTGTCAATGTGTTACATGTATCAGTATTATATTACCATGTGTCTTACTTAATATGTCAATGTGTTACATGTATCAGTCTTATATTACCGTGTGTCTTACTCAATGTGTCAATGTGGTACATATATCAGTCTTATATTACCGTGTGTCTTACTCAATATGTCAATGTGGTACATGTATCAGTATTATATTACCGTGTGTCTTACTCAATGTGTCAATGTGGTACATATATCAGTCTTATATTACCATGTGTCTTACTTAATGTGTCAATGTGGTACATGTATTATATTAACGTGTGTCTTACTCAATGTGTCAATGTGGTACATGTATCAGTCCTATATTACCGTGTGTCTTACTCAATATGTAAATGTGGTACATGTAACCGCCTTCTATATTACCGTGTGTCTTACTCAATGTGTCATTGTGGTACATGTAACAGCCTTCTATATTACCGTGTGTCTTACTTAATGTGTCAATGTGGTACATATATCAGTCTTATATTACCATGTGTCTTACTCAATGTGTCAATGTGGTACATGTAACAGTCTTATATTACCATGTGTCTTACTCAATATGTCAATGTGGTACATGTAACAGTCTTATATTACCATGTGTCTTACTCAATGTGTCAATGTGGTACATATACACTGTATCAGTCTTATATTACCATGTGTCTTACTCAACGTGTCAATGTGGTACATATATCAGTCTTATATTACCGTGTGTCTTACTCAATATGTCAATGTGGTACATGTATCAGTCTTATATTACCATGTGTCTTACTCAATGTGTCATTGTGGTACATGTAACAGCCTTCTATATTACCGTGTGTCTTACTTAATGTGTCAATGTGGTACATATATCAGTCTTATATTACCATGTGTCTTACTCAATGTGTCAATGTGGTACATGTAACAGTCTTATATTACCATGTGTCTTACTCAATATGTCAATGTGGTACATGTAACAGTCTTATATTACCATGTGTCTTACTCAATGTGTCAATGTGGTACATATACACTGTATCAGTCTTATATTACCATGTGTCTTACTCAACGTGTCAATGTGGTACATATATCAGTCTTATATTACCGTGTGTCTTACTCAATATGTCAATGTGGTACATGTATCAGTCTTATATTACCATGTGTCTTACTCAATGTGTCAATGTGGTACATATATCAGTCTTATATTACCGTGTGTCTTACTCAATATGTCAATGTGGTACATGTAACAGTCTTATATTACCATGTGTCTTACTCAATGTGTCAATGTGGTACATATATCAGTCTTATATTACCATGTGTCTTACTCAACGTGTCAATGTGGTACATGTATCAGTCTTATATTACCGTGTGTCTTACTCAATATGTCAATGTGGTACATGTATCAGTCTTATATTACCGGTTGTCTTACTTAATGTGTCAATGTGGTACATGTACATGTATTATATTACCGTGTGTCTTACTCAATGTGTCAATGTGGTACATGTATCAGTCCTATATTACCGTGTGTCTTACTCAATGTGTCAATGTGGTACATGTATCTGTCTTATATTACCATGTGTCTTACTCAATATGTCAATGTGGTACATGTATCAGTCCTATATTACCGTGTGTCTTACTCAATGTGTCAATGTGGTACATGTATCTGTCTTATATTACCATGTGTCTTACTCAATGTGTCAATGTGGTACATGTATCAGTCCTATATTACCGTGTGTCTTACTAAATATGTCAATGTGGTACATGTATCAGTCCTATATTACCGTGTGTCTTACTTAATGTGTCAATGTGGTACATGTATCAGTCCTATATTACCGTGTGTCTTACTCAATATGTCAATGTGGTATATGTATCAGTCTTATATTACCATGTGTCTTACTCAATGTGTCATTGTGTTACATGTATCAGTCCTATATTACCATGTGTCTTACTCAATGTGTCAATGTGGTACATGTATCAGTCCTATATTACCGTGTGTCTTACTCAATATGTCAATGTGGTAGTGTATAGTCTAACATTGTCCCCCAAATGGATCACAATGGAAAGATGCACAGCAGATGTAAATACAGGACGCAAACGACAATGGAGCTGGTGTTATTGACCATTATTGCTGGACTCGGCATATTGGATTACAAACCAATCGATAAATTATGATACCATACAAATAGGCGGTTAGTCTTTGCATATTATAGTAATGGATTTATAGCGTCACGTGACAATACGGAATGGTTTTGTGTAATCAAGTATAATAAGACGAACAGATATTACCGTAAATGTAATCGGTCTTTTAGTTTCATATGATATATATCACCGGACACATTTAGGGGCCAAATCAAATTGACAACCAAGCGCTGTACGTTTATTACAAAACGATTATTCAGAGTAAAATAGTCCGAATAAATATCATTGGAAGATTTTCAACTCCGTTCCAAAATATGTGAATACCCTGTACTAAAAAATCACTAAAAAGGGAAATCATAAAATCCGATGAACGATCGAATATGGATGTGTGTAAGGGATATCGGATCTACATATACATAAATCAGGCTTCCCGAACCCAAATCACAAATAGAATCCCAATATCCAATTTTGTGGAAAAAATGTTCAGCAAACTCTAGGCATTCCTGTGGGAAATGACATAGTGACCGTATTCTGGTCGACTGGGTTTTTGTTTCACATGGGGCTGAATTGAGTGATGGATATTGACAATGTGACGTTTTCAAATAACAAGATATGTATTGATCATGCCAATCGTTTATATCCCCATGAGCCCAGGGCAGTACACAATACTCTACTTCCAAACGCTTTCTTTATCTATATTTACTACTTAGCTAGTCGACAATCAGAATAATTGCGACCTTTTCGAAATATTAATTTCCATATAGTGACTTTACTGATATTGGTAGGTTTGGTGTTTAAGCTGGTACAAGTTTGTTCAGAAATTACATGTACAATGACAACAGTCTGTTTAAAGGCTGTTTAATTACACTGCTTTTGAGTGTATTTAGATGTTAAACTGGTATAATGTATAACGTCACACTACCACAATTGGTACAATTTTGACAGATTTTGTGATTTTTGATGCAAGAAAGGTAGGTGGGGTCGATTTTTCGATCTGGAAAGCTTTCCACCCTTTAGCTTTTATGACCATTGAGGGGGCATTTTTATCGAAAATTGATCTTAACCCCCCCCCCCCCCCCCCCAAATGTGTAAAATTACTCTAAACACACTATTTAGGTCAAAAACTAGCTGTAACAAATTCTCAGGTCCCTATGGAACTGACTGGTAATGATGGACAACGTAACTGCCATCTCAGACCGTCTTATATTCCACCTAAGTTTGTTTGGAGAAGGGCTTTGTTTAATTTCCTTAATTGTTACATGTAATTATCAGTGTTTGAAACATTGTGTAAATAAAATGACCAGTCACATATCTATTGCCAGAGTCATGCTGACTAATTACGGGGGTGACCTGAGTCAGCCAAGGTTTGGCATACCGTTCGTCCGATAACGACTGTTATCTTAACGTCTATGTTACGGCGAACCTCTCTTGAATGTATCCCTATACTGGACAGTTTGATTGACTGGTGGTTCTCACTAAGCAATGGTGCCTCACCACTAAACTCCCACAAGTGGACATTCCTTATTGTGGACTGAGGGTTGACCATGTATTAAAGCAATGATACCTCACCAGTAAAGCCACCCCGAGTGGACATTCCTCATTGTGTGTTGACCGTTTATTAGAAGTAGTTTTGATATGGGTACATTAACAAGGGAAGCCGCCCGGGAGACGACCAGCCTGTCTGATATCCTCCCGGTGACGGGCACCTGTTTCCGACATTTATACGCTCCTTGTGATAGGTAATTGTTTCCGACTTCTAAATAAAGTTTGGCCATATTTTAAAACGATGTTCATCGTCTAGAAAATAGATTTCAGAAAATTCAAAGTGGAACCGCAAACAGTTACATGTATTTCATTTTGTTTGGAATCAAGCCAGTTTCATTTTTACTCCATGATACATTCAAAAGTGGTCTAATGAATTGGGTGAATTCGTTTTCCTACAGGTATCTGATAATGAGTATAAGCAGGGACGTATATGTCTCACACATACGTCCCCGGTACAAGGCTAGAACATAGTTGTATTGTTTCAGACTACCAAAAACATTTCAGGGTACAAACAAAATCCGTGTATCCATTTTTGGCGTTTGAATACAAAACTGGCAAGATCAAAGTATGATAAAATTGCATACGTTTTAACACCTTAATGCTAATACTTCTTTCATTTATGACTTATTTGTATTCGCAGTTCGTCAACTAGTGTATCAATTGTCTAGAAGTTTCACATAATTTGTCAGACAGGAAGTTTAGTGGCTGTTCGTCATATGTCCTCCCATTTAACTTGTCTACTGGTAATTATAATACGATTTGGTGGTTTTAACTTATATTAATATCATTTTACAGGTAGACATTGGGTCGCCAAATGGCCAGTTCTATGTCGGGTTTCTAGGATACGCCAATCTACACAATCTAAACTACGAAGGAAAGTGTTGTGATGGGCAGCTGACAGAATCTGGATGTCTGGATTTTTGTGATCTCGTTTTCGAGGTTTCAGTTAGCGGCATTGACAGGTAATCACACCTGAAACATATGTACAGCCTTAATATACATAACCATAACATCCTTGATATTTATACCTAAACAACCTTAATATAAATACATTGAACCTATAACAGCCTTTATATACAAGTCTATATTAGTCTTAATTAGACGTGGTCTGACTTTCCTCAATTCTCATGGGCTAAAATATGGTCTTATGAAGGTCCATATTTTGTGATATAAACATGTTGCTAAGACCCATAATTGATTTAGAATGATTGTCCTCAGTACCATGCAATATCTGTTAGATATATGTGTACATGTACCTACATTATATCACAGCCTTGTGGTATTTATTCCATTATCCAGTCATGCTATTGTACTGTTTATGTATCTTTTTGTGTTACTGTGTACACTATCAAATCATGCTATTGTACAATATCACCGTGTTAAAGCCAACCTGAGGGGGGCAATAATGTTGATATAGGGGAGGGGGGGGGGGGGATTTCTATAGTGAAATTACCGGTTTTCGAAGTAAAAAGGTAGGTTTAGAATGGATTCAGAAGGGTCTTAATAGGTAGGTTGAATATGTTGTTGTCTGATTTGTTCCAGTGACCCCGCCAGTGGTAAACGTCCGTCTGAGGTCCCTATAGACAACGACAACGCTATTCTGTTTCCCTCCTCCTACGAGGGCGTCATCAACCCCATGACGTTTGACTTCCGGAAATGGACGGTAAGACACACGTACAATGAATTAACAATGTTTGTGATACCTATTTCGACGTCACTAGACCAACGTTAAATCGCAAGGTCATATAAAATCAACGTGCATCTTTAATAAAAATATTAACACTACATTGTACAATGTAATCGCTCTAAATCAAAGTTAAATCCCAAGGTCATATAAAATCAACGTTCATCTTTAATAAAAATGTTAACACTACATTGTAATCGCTCTTCATGCATCCATAATAAAAACCAAATTATTTGAAGTAATGCGTTTTGATTGGTACATGTAACTTTAAACTGAGTTATATTTTTGTTCCAGGGACATGTAAACATAACAGTGGATGTTTACGACATTGATGAAAACGAATCCGAGGACGGAGCCCCCGAACTTGTCGACAGGTTCCTGTTCGATTTCAGTCACGAAGGTCCATCTCTGGATTTTATTTACAAAGAACAAATAGGCCAGCGTCCTAACAGTCCGTCAGAGTAAGTATTAGACAATCTTCTTAGCATCCAAACAATCTACCAGAGAAAGTATTAGACAGTTTAATCAGCGTCCAAAAATCCGTCAGACTAAGCCTTAAACAATCTTGTCAGCTTCCATACATGTACAATCCGTCACAGTAAGTATTAGAAAGTCTTGTCAGCGTCCATACATGTACAATCCGTCACAGTAAGTATTAGACAGTCTTGTCAGCTTCCATACATGTACAATCCGTCACAGTAAGTATTAGACAGTCTTGTCAGCTTCCATGCATGTACAATCCGTCACAGTAAGTACATGTATTAGACAGTCTTGTCAGCTTCCATACATGTACAATCCGTCACAGTAAGTATTAGACAGTCTTGTCAGCTTCCATACATGTACAATCCGTCACAGTAAGTATTAGACAGTCTTGTCAGCTTCCATACATGTACAATCCGTCACAGTAAGTATTAGACAGTCTTGTCAGCTTCCATACATGTACAATCCGTCACAGTAAGCATTAAACAATCTTGTCAGCTTCCATACATGTACAATCCGTCACAGTAAGCATTAGACAGTCTTGTCAGCTTCCATACATGTACAATCCGTCACAGTAAGTATTAGACAGTCTTGTCAGCTTCCATACATGTACAATCCGTCACAGTAAGCATTAGACAATCGTGTTAGCGTCAAAACAACCCGCCAGAGTAAGAACGAAACAGAACGGTCAGCATCCAAACAAACCTTTTGAATACCACTTGAATCCAAACATCGTCTAACAGTAAGAACTGTAACGTCTGAATTAGTAAGAAACAGACTTGTCAGCGTACGAACAACCAGTCTGAATTAGAAAGACACGAACTTGAAAGCGTCCAAACAACGTTAAACCCGTCTGAATTAGTAAAAAACAGATTTGTCAGCGTCCAAATAATCCGTCTGAGTTAGTAAGAGACAGACTTGTCAGCGTCCGAACAAACCGTCTGAATTAGTAAGAGACAGACTTGTCAGCGTCCAAACAAACCTTCTGAATTAGTAAAAAGCAGACTTGTCAGCGTCCGAACAATCCGTCTGAATTAGTAAGAGACAGACTTGTCAGCGTCCAAACAAACCGTCTGAATTAGTAAAAAGCATACTTGTCAGCGTCCGAACAAGCCGTCTGAATTAGTAAGAGACAGTCTTGTCAGCGTCCAAGCAACCCGTCTGAATTAGTAAGAAACAGGCTTGTCAGCTTCCGAACAAACCGTCTGAATAAGTAAGAAACGGACTTGTCAGCGTCCGAACAAACCGTCTAAAATAGTAAGAAACGGACTTGTCAGCGTCCAAACAATCTGTCTGAATAAGAAAAAAAACCGGCTTGTCAGCGTACGAACAACCCGTCTGAATTAGAAAGACAGGAACTTGTCAGCGTCCAAACAACGTTAAACCCGTCTGAATTAGTAAAAAACAGACTTGTCAGCGTCCGAACAAACCGTCTGAATTAGTGAGAGACAGATTTGTCAGCGTCCGAACAAACCGTCTGAATAAGTAAGAAACGGACTTGTCAGCGTCCAAACAATCCGTCTGAATTAGTGAGAGACAGATTTGTCAGCGTCCGAACAAACCGTCTGAATTAGTAAGAGACAGATTTGTCAGCGTCCAAACAAACCTTCTGAATTAGTAAAAAGCAGACTTGTCAGCGTCCGAACAATCCGTCTGAATTAGTAAGAGACAGACTTGTCAGCGTCCGAACAAACCGTCTGAATTAGTCAGAGACAGACTTGTCAGCGTCCGAACAATCCGTCTGAATAAGTAAGACACAGACTTGTCAGCGTCCGAACAAACCGTCTGAATTAGTAAGAGACAGACTTATCATCGTCCAAACAAACCGTTTGAATTACTAAAAAGTAGACTTGTCAGCGTCCGAACAATCCGTCTGAATTAGTAAGAAACGGACTTGTCAGCGTCCGAACAAACCGTCTAAATAAGTCAGAGACAGACTTGTCAGCGTCCGAACAATCCGTCTGAATTAGTAAGAGACAGTCTTGTCAGCGTCCAAACAACTCGTCTGAAATAGAAAGAAACGGACTTGTCAGCGTCTAAACAAACCGTCTGAATAAGTAAGAAACGGACCTGTCAGCGTCCGAACAAACCGTCTAAAATAGTAAGAAACGGACTTGTCAGCGTCCAAACAAACCGTCTGAATAAGTAAGAAACGGACTTGTCAGCGTCCGAACAAACCGTCTGAAATAGTAAGAAACGGACCTGTCAGCGTCCGAACAAACCGTCTAAAATAGTAAGAAACGGACTTGTCAGCGTCCAAACAAACCGTCTGAATAAGTAAGAAACGGACTTGTCAGCGTCCAAACAAACCGTCTAAATAAGTAAGAAACGGACTTGTCAGCGTCCGAACAAACCGTCTGAATAACTATAATATGTCAGAGTTGATAGATGTGTACGAACAAACCGTTTGAGAAAGTATAGAACAACCCGCTCAGCGTCCATTCCCTCCCCGACGGAAATAATCAGCGTAAGTTTGCGTCCGAACAAATCGTCTGAGTAATTTTGTAACATAATGGTTAGTTTGCCTATGGTCAAACTGGTAAGAACTCCTATCATTAAACCGTCAAAGTAAGTAAATAACTGACCGTTCAACTCCCTGATTACACACCGGCGGACGTCCAGATAATTGTTCCGTCTATGAAAGATAACCAGTAAGTGTCCCGAAAATGCGTGCTAGGATAAGGACAGTAGAATTCCGCTTGGGCATGTAAATGACATTATTGTAAGCTTGTTTATATAACATTCGTTTACAGTTTGAAGATTGATTTAAGTTAGTATATTTCTACGTTGATGAGGCCATGAAGCGATATGAATTCATTATCTAATGAAACTGTAAACTTAGCGTACATGTCCTCAGATTTTACCGCATTAGTGAATAAACCATAAAGGCGAAATGATAAATCGGAGCACTCACAACATACATAAACTACAATTAGTGTAATCATAATTAAGCGGAATCGTTTTCAGTGCAAACATAGAACAAGTACGTTAACAGGGTTTCACATTTTCATTGATTACTATCTATCCTACATGTATCACATGTCCGTGTCATTACAGTGAGGAGTGATTCCTTGAAGCGATTGTCAGAGCTTTGTTACAGGATGTAATTTGTTTGTGATTACTATATTTTGTTACATATTTTTCAGACTGCGAATGGTGTTTCGGTATGGCTGTGATCCATTCTATTATGGCCAAAACTGCTTGATCGACTGTCTAGTTCACCCAAACAACGCAGAATGCCCGGATACGTCCGGGGTAACTGATTGGATGCTGCTGACCACCACACCGAGGGGGACGACGGACAGGCGATGTGGTTTTACTCGAAAGCCACAGACCTCCGATGGCGGAAATAGCACCGGAAGTCAATCAGAGTTATGCGGAAATGGCACTACGCTTTCCACTGAAGGAACAACTGTAGAAACCAAACAGAGTACGGCATCACAGCACGTCGCTACCGCAACAACGGATACGTTAAATGTTCCAAACAGCATAACTTTTACTGACTCTCTATCCTCCACCATACAGCCCCAGGGTTCATCGGGAACACAAAATACGTCCTTTACAACACGAAATGTAATCCAGCAACACTCTGAAACGACATCGCCATATACTGGCAATACGGTGTCCATGGTCATACCAAAATCAACGACAACAACAGAAGAAACGAGAACTACCAAACAAGCTTCATCACCGTCATCAACTAGTAAGCATACTGCTGCTGTATCTACAGAGAAAGCTCCACATTTAGAAATATCATCTTTACCTCCGAAAACAGATATCTTATATACAACAGGTGCTATATCGGGTTCAAAGCCAACGCTTTACAATACAAATCAACCAGTCGCCAGTACCGACTCTCATGTACAATCATTGGATCATTTCTCAACAGTGGGCATCGGCACAACAAATGGACTAGATTCTAGCAGCGAACTAAACACGGGACGTCATACTGGTAGCACATCTAATATCCAAAGTAGCACAAGTAGACAAACTGACGTCATAGGGGGTGGTTCCAGCAGTAACAATAACAACGGAGCCGTCATAAGACAGGTGACGCTTTCACAAGTGTCCTCGATGACGTCAGGGACAACAACGGATGCTGGTTCTAACCCAACAGTGTCTGACGATGGTGACGCCATGGATTACTGGCCAGCTATAGTAGGGGGAGTGCTCGGAGCTCTCGTCTTGGTGGCTATTATTGCCTTCATATTCTACTACCGAAAACAAAAGTAAGTCTACTACTGGGAGTCAGAGTGATCCCTATACAGCTAGTAAAGTAGTTTTATTCAAAACTCTGCAGTAAACGAGTTACCATTTATATTACATTTTTGCCTCTGAAATATAGAAAACCATCAAACTGATAAAACTTATATTTTCTCTGCAGCGATGAGAAGTTAAAATATACGATTTTGCAGTGAAAACATTAGGTTTTGCCGGTGTAACGTGAAAAAGTGACCCAACATCAGAACACTATCCGGGGTCATTATTCAAACGTTAACCGGGGTCTTTATTTCACAATAGAAATCTTACACTGCCATCTGTAGAAAAATGACCCCACTCGATATTTCTGTAAGTCGTCACATGAAAAAGTGATCCGCCGTAGATTTCAACGGTGGGTAGTTTTCCACTCGGGTCATTTTTTCATGTTACTCCGGAACTGTTGTATGAGTTGTTCCCCTTGATCGAATCGAACTACTTCCATTGTCCCATGGCATTGGAGGCTCGGCACTGTTGTCGTCTGTTACCACTTGTCTGTTAGAGAAAGATGCTCTTGAAGAAATGGCAACAGCAGAAGACATTGATAAGATACTTCTACAGGGTTAAATAAGTACTTTTTTGAGAATGATTAAACTTTGCCGATAAACTATCCCAATCAGCTGTGTACCCGATCGGTTGTGATTTCTACGCATTAGGCCTAGCCACTTTCCAGTAGGCAAGTAAAGAAAAATATTTTTAAATGCATCTTTCGAAATGTAATAAATAGAAAATGCATTGGTTTGCTGTTTAATATCAAATACGTTTCACTTGTATGGCAGATTATCGTGAAATATATTTGATATCAAACAGAAACCATCGAATATCCTCTATATATTATCATCTTAAGTAAAGGACGTCATTTCGTTAGCTCAAAAGTCTGATGCTCTCATGGCCTTTTATAAATGTAACACCGTAAGTAATTGATTTCTTTTAGATTTTTATCGTAAATAATAGTTTCCTCATCAGCAGGATTCGTCTTAATTACTAACCGATAATAAAACAATCACGAATCACTCTTATTTTACCCATAACCCTGAGTTAAAGCTAGAAGCATTTTGGGTTGTTATGGAAAGAAAAGGTATTCATTATGTTTACTCAAATTGCTGATGTTATGTTTACATGCATATGCGAGGAAAAAGTTGTTTATATAAAAAAGTTCAATTTAGTTTAATATTTTATAAATGGCTGTCAACTAAATCTGATAATTGGAGGATTGATGTTTACTTGGATGGAACCAAAATTTACATGGCGGGTGTCGTTGATGGAGACACTTACTCTTCCGGAACACCTGGTCTTATTCTCTTGTACTTTCACGAGAGTATCCATGTAAATCTTTGGTATTCTCTGATTGTTTTTGATGAGTGTTGACGCTATTAGACATTTATGTTTGTCCATGTTATCTGACATTGTTGACTGTGCATGTTATCTGACATTATTGACTGTCCATGTTATCTGACATTGTTGACTGTCCATGTTATCTGACATTGTTGAATGTCAATGTTATCTGACATTGTAGACTGTCCATGTTATCTGACATTGTTGACAGTCCATGTTATCTGACATTGTAGACTGTCCATGTTATCTGACATTGTTGACTGTCCATGTTATCTGACATTGTTGACAGTCCATGTTATCTGACATTGTAGACTGTCCATGTTATCTGACATTGTTGACTGTCCATGTTATCTGACATTGTTGACTGTCCATGTTATCTGACATTGTTGACTGTCCATGTTATCTGACATTGTTGACTGTCCATGTTATCTGACATTGTTGACTGTCCATGTTATCTGACATTTAAGACTGTCCATGTTATCTGACATTGTTGACTGTCCATGTTATCTGACATTGTTGAATGTCCATGTTATCTGACATTTAAGACTGTCCATGTTATCTGACATTGTTGAATGTCCATGTTATCTGACATTGTAGACTGTCCATGTTATCTGACATTGTAGACTGTCCATGTTATCTGACATTGTTGACAGTCCATGTTATCTGACATTGTAGACTGTCCATGTTATCTGACATTGTTGACTGTCCATGTTATCTGACATTGTTGACTGTCCATGTTATCTGACATTGTTGACTGTCCATGTTATCTGACATTGTTGACTGTCCATGTTATCTGACATTGTTGACTGTCCATGTTATCTGACATTGTTGACTGTCCATGTTATCTGACATTGTTGACTGTCCATGCTTTCTGACGTTGTTGACGGTCCATGTTATCTGACATTATTGACTGTCCATGTTATCTGACATTGTTGACTGTGCATGTTATCTGACATTGTTGACTGTCCATGTTATCTGACATTGTAGACTGTCCATGTTATCTGACATTGTTGACTGTCCATGTTATCGCACATTGTTATCTGGCATTGTTGACTGTCCATGTTATCTGACATTGTTGACTGTCCATGTTATCTGACATTGTTGACTCTCCATGTTATCTGACATTGTTGACAGTCCATGTTATCTGACATTGTAGACTGTCCATGTTATCTGACATTGTTGACTGTCCATGTTATCTGACATTGTTGACTGTCCATGTTATCTGACATTGTTGACTGTCCATGTTATCTGACATTTAAGACTGTCCATGTTATCTGACATTGTTGACTGTCCATGTTATCTGACATTGTTGAATGTCCATGTTATCTGACATTTAAGACTGTCCATGTTATCTGACATTGTTGAATGTCCATGTTATCTGACATTGTAGACTGTCCATGTTATCTGACATTGTTGACAGTCCATGTTATCTGACATTGTAGACTGTCCATGTTATCTGACATTGTTGACTGTCCATGTTATCTGACATTGTTGACTGTCCATGTTATCTGACATTGTTGACTGTCCATGTTATCTGACATTGTTGACTGTCCATGTTATCTGACATTTAAGACTGTCCATGTTATCTGACATTGTTGACTGTCCATGTTATCTGACATTGTTGAATGTCCATGTTATCTGACATTTAAGACTGTCCATGTTATCTGACATTGTTGAATGTCCATGTTATCTGACATTGTAGACTGTCCATGTTATCTGACATTGTAGACTGTCCATGTTATCTGACATTGTTGACAGTCCATGTTATCTGACATTGTAGACTGTCCATGTTATCTGACATTGTTGACTGTCCATGTTATCTGACATTGTTGACTGTCCATGTTATCTGACATTGTTGACTGTCCATGTTATCTGACATTGTTGACTGTCCATGTTATCTGACATTGTTGACTGTCCATGTTATCTGACATTGTTGACTGTCCATGTTATCTGACATTGTTGACTGTCCATGCTTTCTGACGTTGTTGACGGTCCATGTTATCTGACATTATTGACTGTCCATGTTATCTGACATTGTTGACTGTCCATGTTATCTGACATTGTTGACTGTCCATGTTATCTGACATTGTAGACTGTCCATGTTATCTGACATTGTTGACTGTCCATGTTATCGCACATTGTTATCTGGCATTGTTGACTGTCCATGTTATCTGACATTGTTGACTGTCCATGTTATCTGACATTGTTGACTCTCCATGTTATCTGACATTGTTGACAGTCCATGTTATCTGACATTGTAGACTGTCCATGTTATCTGACATTGTTGACTGTCCATGTTATCTGACATTGTTGACTGTCCATGTTATCTGACATTGTTGACTGTCCATGTTATCTGACATTGTTGACTGTCCATGTTATCTGACATTGTTGACTGTCCATGTTATCTGACATTGTTGACTGTCCATGTTATCTGACATTGTTGACTGTCCATGCTTTCTGACGTTGTTGACGGTCCATGTTATCTGACATTATTGACTGTCCATGTTATCTGACATTGTTGACTGTCCATGTTATCTGACATTGTTGACTGTCCATGTTATCTGACATTGTAGACTGTCCATGTTATCTGACATTGTTGACTGTCCATGTTATCGCACATTGTTATCTGGCATTGTTGACTGTCCATGTTATCTGACATTGTTGACTGTCCATGTTATCTGACATTGTTATTTGGCATTGTTGATTGTCCGTGCTATCTGACATTGTTGACTGTCCATGTTATCTGACATTGTAGACTGTCCATGTTATCTGACATTGTTGACTGTCCATGTTATCGCACATTGTTATCTGGCATTGTTGACTGTCCATGTTATCTGACATTGTTGACTGTCCATGTTATCTGACATTGTTATTTGGCATTGTTGACTGTCCATGTTATCTGACATTGATGACTGTGCATGTTATCTGACATTGTTGACTGTGCATGTTATCTGACATTGTTGAATGTGCATGTTATCTGACATTGTTGACTGTGCATGTTATCTGACATTGTTGACTGTCCATGTTATCTGACATTGTTGACTGTCCATGTTATCTGACATTGTTGACAGTCCATGTTATCTGACATTGTAGACTGTCCATGTTATCTGACATTGTTGACTGTGCATGTTATCTGACATTGTTGACTGTCCATGTTATCTGACATTGTTGACTGTGCATGTTATCTGACAATTTTGACTGTGCATGTTATCTGACATTGTTGACTGTGCATGTTATCTGACATTGTTGACTGTCCATGTTATCTGACGTTGTTGACTTTTCATGTTATCTGACATTGTAGACTGTCCATGTTATCTGACATTGTTGACTGTGCATGTTATCTGACATTGTTGACTGTCCATGTTTTCTGACATTGTTGACTGTGCATGTTATCTGATATTGTTGACTGTGCATGTTATCTGACATTGTTAGTTGTGCATGTTATCTGACGTTGTTGATCTTTCATGTTATCTGACATTGTTGACTGTCCATGTTATCTGACATTGTTGACTGTCCATGTTTTCTGACATTGTTGACTGTCCATGTTATCTGACATTGTAGACTGTCCATGTTATCTGACATTGTTGACTGTGCATGTTATCTGACATTGTTGACTGTCCATGTTTTCTGACATTGTTGACTGTGCATGTTATCTGACATTGTTGACTGTGCATGTTATCTGACATTGTTGACTGTGCATGTTATCTGACGTTGTTGACCTTTCATGTTATCTGACATTGTTGACTGTCCATGTTATCTGACATTGTTGACTGTCCATGTTTTCTGACATTGTTGACTGTGCATGTTATCTGACATTGTTGACTGTGCATGTTATCTGACATTGTTGACTATGCATGTTATCTGACATTGTTGACTATCCATGTTATCTGACGTTGTTGACTGTGCATGTTATCTGACATTGTTGACTGTGCATGTTATCTGACATTGTTGACTGTGCATGTTATCTGACATTGTTGACTGTCCATGTTTTCTGACATTGTTGACTGTGCATGTTATCTGACATTGTTGACTGTGCATGTTATCTGACATTGTTGACTGTGCATGTTATCTGACGTTGTTGACCTTTCATGTTATCTGACATTGTTGACTGTGCATGTTATCTGACATTGTTGACTGTGCATGTTATCTGACATTGTTGACTGTCCATGTTATCTGACGTTGTTGACTTTTCATGTTATCTGACATTGTTGACTGTCCATGTTATCTGACATTGTTGACTGTCCATGTTATCTGACATTGTAGACTGTCCATGTTATTTGACATTGTTGACTATCCATGTTATCTGACATTGTTGACTATCCATGTTATCTGACATTGTTGACTATCCATGTTATCTGACATTGTAGACTGTGCATGTTATTGACATTGTTGACTGTCTATGTTATCCGACATTGTTGACTATCCATGTTATCTGACATTGTTGACTATCCATGTTATCTGACATTGTTGACTATCCATGTTATCTGACGTTGTTGACTGTGCATGTTATCTGACATTGTTGACTGTCCATGTTATCTGACATTGTAGACTGTGCATGTTATCTGACATTGTTGACTATCCACGTTATCTGACATTGTTGACTGTGCATGTTATCTGACATTGTTGACTGTGCATGTTAACTGACATTGTTGACTATCCACGTTATCTGACATTGTTGACTGTGCATGTTATCTGACATTGTTGACTGTCCATGTTATCTGACATTGTTGACTCTCCATGTTATCTGACATTGTTGACTGTGCATGTTATCTGACATTGTTGAATGTCTATGTTATCTGACATTGTAGACTGTCCATGTTATCTGACATTGTAGACTGTCCATGTTATCTGACATTGTTGACTGTCCATGTTATCTGACATTTTTTACTGTGCATGTTATCTGACATTGTTGACTGTGCATGTTATCTGACATTGTTGAATGTCCATGTTATCTGACATTGTTGAATGTCCATGTTATCTGACATTGTTGACTGTGCATGTTATCTGACATTGTTGAATGTCCATGTTATCTGACATTGTTGACTGTCCATGTTATCTGACATTGTTGACTGTCCATGTTATCTGACATTGTAGACTGTCCATGTTATCTGACATTGTTGACTGTCCATGTTATCGCACATTGTTATCTGGCATTGTTGACTGTCCATGTTATCTGACATTGTTGACTGTCCATGTTATCTGACATTGTTATTTGGCATTGTTGATTGTCCGTGCTATCTGACATTGTTGACTGTCCATGTTATCTGACATTGTAGACTGTCCATGTTATCTGACATTGTTGACTGTCCATGTTATCGCACATTGTTATCTGGCATTGTTGACTGTCCATGTTATCTGACATTGTTGACTGTCCATGTTATCTGACATTGTTATTTGGCATTGTAGACTGTCCATGTTATCTGACATTGATGACTGTACATGTTATCTGACATTGTTGACTGTGCATGTTATCTGACATTGTTGACTGTGCATGTTATCTGACATTGTTGACTGTGCATGTTATCTGACATTGTTGACTGTCCATGTTATCTGACATTGTTGACTGTCCATGTTATCTGACATTGTTGACAGTCCATGTTATCTGACATTGTAGACTGTCCATGTTATCTGACATTGTTGACTGTGCATGTTATCTGACATTGTTGACTGTCCATGTTATCTGACATTGTTGACTGTGCATGTTATCTGACATTGTTGACTGTGCATGTTATCTGACATTGTTGACTGTGCATGTTATCTGACATTGTTGACTGTCCATGTTATCTGACGTTGTTGACTTTTCATGTTATCTGACATTGTAGACTGTCCATGTTATCTGACATTGTTGACTGTGCATGTTATCTGACATTGTTGACTGTCCATGTTTTCTGACATTGTTGACTGTGCATGTTATCTGACATTGTTGACTGTGCATGTTATCTGACATTGTTGACTGTCCATGTTATCTGACATTGTTGACTGTGCATGTTATCTGACATTGTTGACTGTGCATGTTATCTGACATTGTTGACTGTGCATGTTATCTGACATTGTTGACTGTGCATGTTATCTGACGTTGTTGACTTTTCATGTTATCTGACATTGTAGACTGTCCATGTTATCTGACATTGTTGACTGTGCATGTTATCTGACATTGTTGACTGTCCATGTTTTCTGACATTGTTGACTGTGCATGTTATCTGATATTGTTGACTGTGCATGTTATCTGACATTGTTGACTGTCCATGTTATCTGACGTTGTTGACCTTTCATGTTATCTGACATTGTTGACTGTCCATGTTATCTGACATTGTTGACTGTCCATGTTTTCTGACATTGTTGACTGTCCATGTTATCTGACATTGTAGACTGTCCATGTTATCTGACATTGTTGACTGTGCATGTTATCTGACATTGTTGACTGTCCATGTTTTCTGACATTGTTGACTGTGCATGTTATCTGACATTGTTGACTGTGCATGTTATCTGACATTGTTGACTGTGCATGTTATCTGACGTTGTTGACCTTTCATGTTATCTGACATTGTTGACTGTCCATGTTATCTGACATTGTTGACTGTCCATGTTTTCTGACATTGTTGACTGTGCATGTTATCTGACATTGTTGACTGTGCATGTTATCTGACATTGTTGACTATGCATGTTATATGACGTTGTTGACTGTGCATGTTATCTGACATTGTTGACTGTGCATGTTATCTGACATTGTTGACTGTGCATGTTATCTGACATTGTTGACTGTCCATGTTTTCTGACATTGTTGACTGTGCATGTTATCTGACATTGTTGACTGTGCATGTTATCTGACATTGTTGACTGTGCATGTTATCTGACGTTGTTGACCTTTCATGTTATCTGACATTGTTGACTGTGCATGTTATCTGACATTGTTGACTGTGCATGTTATCTGACATTGTTGACTGTCCATGTTATCTGACGTTGTTGACTTTTCATGTTATCTGACATTGTTGACTGTCCATGTTATCTGACATTGTTGACTGTCCATGTTATCTGACATTGTAGACTGTCCATGTTATTTGACATTGTTGACTATCCATGTTATCTGACATTGTTGACTATCCATGTTATCTGACATTGTTGACTATCCATGTTATCTGACATTGTAGACTGTGCATGTTATTGACATTGTTGACTGTCTATGTTATCCGACATTGTTGACTGTGCATGTTATCTGACATTGTTGACTGTCCATGTTATCTGACATTGTTGACAGTCCATGTTATCTGACATTGTAGACTGTCCATGTTATCTGACATTGTTGACTGTGCATGTTATCTGACATTGTTGACTGTCCATGTTATCTGACATTGTTGACTGTCCATGTTATCTGACATTGTAGACTGTCCATGTTATCTGACATTGTTGACTATCCATGTTATCTGACATTGTTGACTATCCATGTTATCTGACATTGTAGACTGTCCATGTTATCTGACATTGTTGACTATCCATGTTATCTGACATTGTAGACTGTGCATTTTATCTGACATTGTTGACTATCCACGTTATCTGTCATTGTTGACTGTGCATGTTATCTGACATTGTTGACTGTGCATGTTAACTGACATTGTTGACTATCCACGTTATCTGACATTGTTGACTGTGCATGTTATCTGACATTGTTGACTGTCCATGTTATCTGACATTGTTGACTCTCCATGTTATCTGACATTGTTGACTGTGCATGTTATCTGACATTGTTGAATGTCTATGTTATCTGACATTGTAGACTGTCCATGTTATCTGACATTGTAGACTGTCCATGTTATCTGACATTGTTGACTGTCCATGTTATCTGACATTTTTGACTGTGCATGTTATCTGACATTGTTGACTGTGCATGTTATCTGACATTGTTGAATGTCCATGTTATCTGACATTGTTGAATGTCCATGTTATCTGACATTGTTGACTGTGCATGTTATCTGACATTGTTGAATGTCCATGTTATCTGACATTGTTGACTGTCCATGTTATCTGACATTGTTGACTGTCCATGTTATCTGACATTGTAGACTGTCCATGTTATCTGACATTGTTGACTGTCCATGTTATCGCACATTGTTATCTGGCATTGTTGACTGTCCATGTTATCTGACATTGTTGACTGTCCATGTTATCTGACATTGTTATTTGGCATTGTTGATTGTCCGTGCTATCTGACATTGTTGACTGTCCATGTTATCTGACATTGTAGACTGTCCATGTTATCTGACATTGTTGACTGTCCATGTTATCGCACATTGTTATCTGGCATTGTTGACTGTCCATGTTATCTGACATTGTTGACTGTCCATGTTATCTGACATTGTTATTTGGCATTGTTGACTGTCCATGTTATCTGACATTGATGACTGTGCATGTTATCTGACATTGTTGACTGTGCATGTTATCTGACATTGTTGACTGTGCATGTTATCTGACATTGTTGACTGTGCATGTTATCTGACATTGTTGACTGTCCATGTTATCTGACATTGTTGACTGTCCATGTTATCTGACATTGTTGACAGTCCATGTTATCTGACATTGTAGACTGTCCATGTTATCTGACATTGTTGACTGTGCATGTTATCTGACATTGTTGACTGTCCATGTTATCTGACATTGTTGACTGTGCATGTTATCTGACATTGTTGACTGTGCATGTTATCTGACATTGTTGACTGTGCATGTTATCTGACATTGTTGACTGTCCATGTTATCTGACGTTGTTGACTTTTCATGTTATCTGACATTGTAGACTGTCCATGTTATCTGACATTGTTGACTGTGCATGTTATCTGACATTGTTGACTGTCCATGTTTTCTGACATTGTTGACTGTGCATGTTATCTGACATTGTTGACTGTGCATGTTATCTGACATTGTTGACTGTGCATGTTATCTGACGTTGTTGACCTTTCATGTTATCTGACATTGTTGACTGTGCATGTTATCTGACATTGTTGACTGTGCATGTTATCTGACATTGTTGACTGTCCATGTTTTCTGACATTGTTGACTGTGCATGTTATCTGACATTGTTGACTGTGCATGTTATCTGACATTGTTGACTGTGCATGTTATCTGACGTTGTTGACTGTGCATGTTATCTGACATTGTTGACTGTGCATGTTATCTGACATTGTTGACTGTGCATGTTATCTGACATTGTTGACTGTCCATGTTTTCTGACATTGTTGACTGTGCATGTTATCTGACATTGTTGACTGTGCATGTTATCTGACATTGTTGACTGTGCATGTTATCTGACGTTGTTGACCTTTCATGTTATCTGACATTGTTGACTGTGCATGTTATCTGACATTGTTGACTGTGCATGTTATCTGACATTGTTGACTGTCCATGTTATCTGACGTTGTTGACTTTTCATGTTATCTGACATTGTTGACTGTCCATGTTATCTGACATTGTTGACTGTCCATGTTATCTGACATTGTAGACTGTCCATGTTATTTGACATTGTTGACTATCCATGTTATCTGACATTGTTGACTATCCATGTTATCTGACATTGTAGACTGTGCATGTTATCTGACATTGTAGACTGTGCATGTTATCTGACATTGTTGACTATCCATGTTATCTGACATTGTTGACTATCCATGTTATCTGACATTGTAGACTGTGCATGTTATCTGACATTGTTGACTGTCTATGTTATCCGACATTGTTGACTATCCATGTTATCTGACATTGTTGACTATCCATGTTATCTGACATTGTTGACTATCCATGTTATCTGACATTGTTGACTGTGCATGTTATCTGACATTGTAGACTGTGCATGTTATCTGACATTGTTGACTATCCACGTTATCTGACATTGTTGACTGTGCATGTTATCTGACATTGTTGACTGTGCATGTTAACTGACATTGTTGACTATCCACGTTATCTGACATTGTTGACTGTGCATGTTATCTGACATTGTTGACTGTCCATGTTATCTGACATTGTTGACTGTGCATGTTATCTGACATTGTTGACTGTGCATGTTATCTGACATTGTTGAATGTCTATGTTATCTGACATTGTAGACTGTGCATGTTATCTGACATTGTAGACTGTCCATGTTATCTGACATTGTTGACTGTCCATGTTATCTGACATTTTTGACTGTGCATGTTATCTGACATTGTTGACTGTGCATGTTATCTGACATTGTTGAATGTCCATGTTATCTGACATTGTTGAATGTCCATGTTATCTGACATTGTTGACTGTGCATGTTATCTGACATTGTTGAATGTCCATGTTATCTGACATTGTTGACTGTCCATGTTATCTGACATTGTTGACTGTCCATGTTATCTGACATTGTAGACTGTCCATGTTATTTGACATTGTTGACTATCCATGTTATCTGACATTGTTGACTATCCATGTTATCTGACATTGTAGACTGTGCATGTTATCTGACATTGTAGACTGTGCATGTTATCTGACATTGTTGAATGTCCATGTTATCTGACATTGTTGACTGTGCATGTTATCTGACATTGTTGACTATCCATGTTATCTGACATTGTTGACTATCCATGTTATCTGACATTGTTGACTGTGCATGTTATCTGACATTGTTGACTGTCTATGTTATCCGACATTGTTGACTATCCATGTTATCTGACATTGTTGACTATCCATGTTATCTGACATTGTTGACTATCCATGTTATCTGACATTGTTGACTGCGCATGTTATCTGACATTGTAGACTGTGCATGTTATCTGACATTGTTGACTATCCACGTTATCTGACATTGTTGACTGTGCATGTTATCTGACATTGTTGACTGTGCATGTTAACTGACATTGTTGACTATCCACGTTATCTGACATTGTTGACTGTGCATGTTATCTGACATTGTTGACTGTCCATGTTATCTGACATTGTTGACTGTGCATGTTATCTGACATTGTTGACTGTGCATGTTATCTGATATTGTTGACTCTCCATGTTATCTGACATTGTTGACTGTGCATGTTATCTGACATTGTTGAATGTCTATGTTATCTGACATTGTAGACTGTCCATGTTATCTGACATTGTAGACTGTCCATGTTATCTGACATTGTTGACTGTCCATGTTATCTGACATTTTTGACTGTGCATGTTATCTGACATTGTTGACTGTGCATGTTATCTGACATTGTTGAATGTCCATGTTATCTGACATTGTTGAATGTCCATGTTATCTGACATTGTTGACTGTGCATGTTATCTGACATTGTTGAATGTCCATGTTATCTGACATTGTTGACTGTCCATGTTATCTGACATTGTTGACTGTGCATGTTATCTGACATTGTTGAATGTCCATGTTATCTGACATTGTTGACTGTGCATGTTATCTGACATTGTTGACTGTGCATGTTATCTGACATTGTTGACAGTCCATGTTATCTGACATTGTTGACTGTGCATGTTATCTGACATTGTTTACTGTGCATGTTATCTGACATTGTTGACTGTGCATGTTTTCTGACATTGTTGACTATCCATGTTATCTGACATTGTTGACTGTCCATGTTATCTGACATTGTTGACTGTGCATGTTATCTGACATTGTTGACAGTGTATGTTATCTGACATTGTTGACTGTGCATGTTATCTGACATTGTTGACTGTGCATGTTATCTGACATTGTTGAATGTCCATGTTATCTGACATTGTTGACTGTGCATGTTATCTGACATTGTTGACTGTCCGAGTTATCTGATATTGTTGACTGTCCATGTTATCTGACATTGTTGACTATCCACGTTATCTGACATTGTAGACTGTCTATGTTATCCGACATTGTTGAATGTCCATGTTATCTGACATTGTAGACTGTCCATGTTATCTGACATTGTTGACTGTCCATGTTATTTGACATTGTTGACTGTCCATGTTATCTGACATTGTTGACTATCCACGTTATCTGACATTGTAGACTGTCCATGTTATCTGACATTGTTGACTGTCCATGTTATTTGACATTGTTGACTGTGCATGTTATCTGACATTGTTGACTATCCACGTTATCTGACATTGTAGACTGTCCATGTTATCTGACATTGTTGACTGTGCATGTTATCTGACATTGTTGACAGTCCATGTTATCTGACATTGTTGAATGTCCATGTTATCTGACATTGTTGACTGTGCATGTTATCTGACATTGTTGACTGTGCATGTTATCTGACATTGTAGACTGTCCATATTATCTGACATTGTTGAATGTCCATGTTATCTGACATTGTTGACTGTGCATGTTATCTGACATTGTTGACTCTCCATGTTATCTGACATTGTTGACCGTCCACGTTATCTGACATTGTAGACTGTCCATGTTATCTGACATTGTTGACTGTCCATGTTATTTGACATTGTTGACTGTCCATGTTATCTGACATTGTTGACTATCCACGTTATCTGACATTGTTGACTCTCCATGTTATCTGACATTGTTGACTGTGCATGTTATCTGACATTGTTGACTGTGCATGTTATCTGACATTGTTGACTGTCCATGTTATCTGACATTGTTGACTGTGCATGTTATCTGACATTGTTGACTTTCCATGTTATCTGACATTGTAGACTGTCCATGTTATCTGACATTGTAGACTGTCCATGTTATCTGACATTGTTGACTGTCCATGTTATCTGACATTGTAGACTGTCCATGTTATCTGACATTGTTGAATGTCCATGTTATCTGACATTGTTGACTGTGCATGTTATCTGACATTGTAGACTGTCCATGTTATCTGACATTGTTGACTGTGCATGTTATCTGACATTGTAGACGGCCCATGTTATGTGACATTGTTGACTGTCCATGTTATCTGACATTGTTGACTGTCCATGTTATGTGACATTGTTCACGTTCAATGTTATTTACCTGTTTTTACTGTTCTTGACAACTTGTCAATGTTTGCTGACGTCATTTAGATCAATTGTATCTACCGTTCATCTTTGTGAATGTTATATAAATATTGTTGACTGACTATCGATCAGTTCTTAAAAAAATACACTTTTGTCAACACCGATAATTTGATATAATCTGGATTCCAATCATTCTTGAAGACAAAACAGTATTTTGATACCCTCTTTTTCTGCATAATTCATAATTATCTTTAATCTATTAAAAAACTAATTTCATAAAGAGCACTGCTGTGAGTATTATCATCTGGAAAGCATCTTAACATGTGAAAGCGGCTATTCTCTTGTATCTAATTACCATACACTTCAGGAATTGTAAATTATTAGGGAGACGTAAACCTGTATCTTAGCGGAATGATCCAATCACTTGCATGATCTGCAGAAGTTGTTTTGCCTGGGCATTGACACGTGGGAGTTCACATAGACTTGATTGGAACAGAGTATTTGTCTTCATCAAACACTTAGACCATTCAAGTGTTTAGAACATTAATTTTAGCTGAGGTTGAAATATTACGGTTGGCTTTCCCCTGTGTATAGCTTAACGTTGTCGCCTTAAATTCCAATCTACCATGGCCTCTGTGTTCAGTACGATATGTTTGTTCCGTTGGCGGAAGGTCAGAGCGGAACCCTGGAATAAGGGAAATGATTGTATAATTACGGTCAGGTATACACGGAATGATAAACAGGAACAGCTGATAAGGGTCGATCTACTAATGGAGAAGTTGGTGTGCCCTTCTGGCCCTACATGTATCACGCTGAGAGCGGGCGTGTGGCTGTACTGCCAGTGATAACTTCCTCCAGTCGGGTGTCTGAGAGAATTATCAGTATATGGTGGACCCACTAATCATCTACCGCAGTAATAAATTATAGCATTAGTTCAATGTGACGTGATGCTGAGTGATAGTTTTTTTTAAAGAAAACTTTGTATGGAACGACACAACATTGATGTATGTTAAACGGAATTGAACAAACGAGGGTCAAAAATTCCAGTTGCTTTCTTTTAAGAAAAAAACGTTAAAAAACAACGGAAAGTCGAGGAAAATGATTATTATTTAATTGTGTAATATGTCCCGTATAACAGTGACATAAACGTAAGATGGTATTTATCTCATACATTGTAATTTATACTCGTGAGAAAATACAGGAGTATTTTCAAAGCATTTCCCTTTAGGACTCACACAACTAAATAGTTTACAATATTATCATTACTAAGCTTTCGAGCTAATGACTTTAATATTTGAAGTTCAACACTTGTGGCAACTGCCTAGATGCACAGATACATACATGACAAAGGCTTCAAAGGGCATTTTATAAGTTCACTGGCATATTACTTGCAGCTCGCTACAGGCGTCTACTTCGGACTACCGGAAATTTACATATCACACCAGTGAAATGGGACGGGGACACCCTCTGAATTTTGACCCCATATCAATCCGCCATCACATACAAAAATCTACCAAAAGTATAATTTGTTGTAAAGTTACATATCTATGGATTTCATTCAATGCAGAATATGTCGACAATTACCTATTTAAATTACTCAAAATCACTGTACTTAGCCGAACAAATTTTCAGTAGGGACTGCAATCGTATGAAACACTTCGTGATAGGCTGGTTTAGTTGTGCGAGTCCTTAAGGAAAAGCTATTTTGTTGGCCTTTATTGTACCTGAGGCTAGGTTAGGGACCTGGAGCTATGCCAGAATACCTGAGGCCATGTCAGGGTACTTGAGGCCATGTAAGGGTACTTTGGCAATGCTAGGGTACTGGAAACTATATCGGGGTACATGTATTTAACGCCTTTTCAATTAATTCAATTGAAGACTATGTTGTGCTTCCTGAGTCTATCTAGGAGTAACTGAGGCTACATTTATGTCAGGGTATTTCATGGTATGCTAAGGTATACGTACGTTAGGCTATGTTATGTTACCTGAGGCTATGTAAGGATAATTGAGGCTACGTGTGACACGGTACATAGTAAAGACACGTATAATTGTTGATAGCAGTCCTAGTTTATTCCAGATCTTAAATCATAGTCATATAACAAGTACATGTTCAGGTGAAACAACATTTTATCAACGTACGCAGTACTATACGAACTCACAGTAATACGCGTTGTGTCTCAAACAATATAGTCAATATCACAAAGCCTCCTTGTCCGGCAGAATGGTGCACAATATCATTATAATTGTGGGTTTTGTAGTAAAAGCATAAAACTTGCCATGTATGTAGAACGTTACATCCTGCTTCATTTCAGAAATGGGGCCAATATGGCTGCCTTGGATATTTATAAAAATTGATTTTCATCGAAAAGTATTCTGAATTGTTTGGTTGTGTCATACCAACTATCAATATAACCCAATGTAGATTGAGAGAACAAGAGCATAGTCATTATGATAAGAATTAAGAAACTTTTTATTAAATTCAAGATGACTACTTGCATTTATAGGTACATAGTAAGACAGTGATGTATCAAACCTTCGTATCTTCTAAGACATTGACACTACTGCTCGTCAAATCATAACCTGCTGTCAGCACGTTTCTCTTTTGCCATCCTGGTCTGGGGCTGTGACCATCTATCGGTCACCTCTGGCCTTCTCCTGGCCGTCGCCCGGTCTGGACTGAATATACGGTCAAACTTTGTATTTATAATTATCCCCTTCCAGATACATGGGCATTTAGTTACCAATCTTAACATAAATTACTATTCTGATAGTTGGATTGTTTACATAATATAATGAATACATGGCTATATATATATTGTATGTTAGGGTACTTGAGGCTATGTCAGAAAACTTGAGGATATGTCAGGTTACGTGATGCTATGGTAGGTTACTTGAGGCTATGTCAGGAATTTGAGGCTATGTCAGGAATTTGAGGCTATGTCAGGGCATTTGAGGCTATGTCAGGGCATTTGAGGCTATGTTAAGACACTTGAGGCTATGTCAGGTTACTTTAGGCGATGTTAGGGAATTTGAGGCTATGCTAGTACAATTGAAACTATGTCAGGGCATTTGAGGCAATGTTTGGAACTTTAAAACTACATTAGGGACTTTGAGGCTATATCAGGGAATGTGATGCTATGTCAGGTTACTTGATGCTCTGTTAGGACATTTGAAGCTACATGGATACCAGGGCATTTAAGGCTATGTCAGGGCATTTGAGGCTATGTTAGTAAATTTTAGGCTATGTCAGAGAATGTGATGCTATGTTAGGGAATTTGAGGCTTTGTTAGGGAATTTGAGGTGATGCCAAGACATCTGAGGCTATTTCAAAGCTATTGAGGCTATGTAATGGTTCTTGCGCCTATGTTAGGGTTCTTAGGGTGGGGGGGGGGTGTATTTGGGTAGTTGAGGCTAAGTCAAGGTACATTTGTAAAGTCTTTAAAGCTTTTCCTGTGTTTATTCTCTATCGAATGATTCTTTTCTCATTAGATTTGACACAAACTTTAAGTTTATGCATTTGGTGTTAAACTTGAGTCACATCGATCTTCATCAAAATGGAATAGTCAACCGCCAGTGTCAATTACTTTTGACACAACGCAAAAGCCACCTTCCGATGTTAATTATATAGTGGCACTGTAGGACAAATATATATACAATGTAACATTCGACATTAAATGAACTTACATGTAATAGACACGAACCCAAGTACTTGCTATATAGTATAATGCAATCATTTATATGACAGTATATGATAGTAATGGTCTTTTACTTATTTCAAGGGCCCTTAGGAAGAGGCAAGACATATACAACGTAAATCCCAAACGATGGGCCCTACAACCACCACAGGAAAACGGCACCACAGTCAAATCTGATGTTGCCCTGGAAACAGAGCAGGTTTAAGCTGACACACAGGAATCTTCAGCTTATCCTAGTCAGGTCTTTGGTATTTGGCACCGAATTTTGACTTTGCGATGCCACTTCAAGCTACTTGAACACATATCGTGGAATGTCCATTTATTAATGGTGTTCATTCTTGTGCGAGGAATGATGCTGATAACGTCGTTCAAGGAAAATGGTGACCTTTTGGGATATGTGATCGTAAAAACGATTGAGTTGGTTGACAAATTGAATAAAAGTTATTGTTTTTATAAAACTGATATCTAACACAAACCGTAGCGAAGTCACACGAATTTCCTTTCCGGTCTCTGTCAGTTTCATCTTGATCAAAAACGCAGCACGCGCTTTTTTGTTAATGGAAAATGACGCTAAAACATAAAATGTAAAACACTTCGCATGAATCATTTGGATAGTCTGTGTTTCAAAAAATTGGAAACCAACTCCGTCGAACACAATAACTAATAAGTTAACGAAACGTTGAGGTCATGAAAACCGTTTCGGTCACACGAATCCCTACGGATGTCACAAACAATACTTTTAACATTAACTCAATCATTATCTTGTCAATCAAGAATCACCACGGGCGTAGTGAATCTCGGAACTTTTAAATTCTTCGAAGTTCACAGTATAGTCCCGGACATAGTTTATCAATACTGCCATACACATTTGCATCGGTATACGGGAGATAACTCTCATCAACCAGCATTGATTTTATTAGCTAAAGAGATGCAAAATGATCATGGTTTCCTATTCAAAACCAGACAGACGTGATTTGTCTTGATATAAACATATAGTAGCTGAATATATGTATATTGACCTTATAATAAAGGGTAGCTTATGTCATTTTGTAAGTGGCAAAGTGGAAACAGACTGTGAGTTCTGGTCACTTTCCATACATTTTATCAGACTGAAAATCAGACATGGTTCATATACATCTATGATAATCTGTTGAGCAAAACCCCATCAAAATGGAGGAGGGGAAAAAAAAAACGGGTACTTGACAAATTATCATCTTCTTTTCGGAATAAGAATCATCATTTGGAAGGCATGTTGAAATTTTGTTCGTTTTGTGCACATTTTTTAAAGAATAACATTTTTTTTGCGCGCTTTCGAAAACTATCTGCTTGGCCGAATAAGGTAAAGTTAGCTGTCTAAACCTATAGAAACTTTTCGCCCAACTCTAATTCAATGTACTTCAAGGGGAGGGATAACGCGTTTACCCTCTGGTTCCTCCCTTTAATGAGTGTTAATATGGGGTTATAACGATGACTCGGTTGATGAACCCCTTGTCTCTGTTCTTCAGGTATTATTCTGTCCTAACCAAGGTGGATTCTTTGATTTCTGTGTAAACCTAGAGCAACATACCTACCACGTCATTATATATTTACTGTGTTGTACTAGATCTATCCATGTGTATATCTTTAGAGTGCAATGTTACATGTGTTAATATTAATAACTGTTTGTTTCCAAATGTCCATTTCCATCGTCGAGCATTGATTCTTTGTTCAAAATAACTTCAAGGATGAAACACGATCCAAATCACAAATCATGAAAGACAATGTTAATCACTGCCCTTGTAGATATTCTGTAAGCAGCTTCCTTTTGTTTTGTTTAACTGAATGGTACTCTATTGATTGTCAACAAAAGAGTACAAATTTAAAGTTATTGTCCAGGTGATTTGCTAATAGACATGAACAATTCGGATTGCATCCACATATGCATAAGTTATGAAGTTTAGATATATATTTTTAAGTGCTATAAGTGGTAGTGATCTGTCAATGCCATGCGTTTGTGTAATATACAGGTATTACAATTTGATATAAATTAATACTGATTATATATGCATTTAAATAAGTTCATACTATATATAAAATACATTATATATCAATGATAAATGTATATACATGCTTACATATATTCACTAGTTACATTGTAATACACTGTGAGTATTTAAAATGATTTATACCATGTATGTTCATTTTGTAACATCGTCAAAAATTAGTGTTCTTATTGTTTTCTCACTACTACATTGTACAAGTACTTGTAAAAATTCAAATTTAAACAGAACTCAATACAGTCATAAAAGTTTATAAAGAGGAAGGATTCTAATCAGAAAGACTACATCTTATTGATATATTGTACATTGTAGGGAAAACATCAAGAAAATAAGACCAGGTGTTTCAGGAAAGTAAGCGTCTTCTGTGGCATAAGCGGGATATGCCGCGTATTTCTGTATCAAATTAAGAGGAAATGTCATGGTGTTCTGTTGTTAGATGAATAAGTAACAATGAAATATGAACCCATAACAATGAGCATAAACAGCAATATTACAGTAATATTTCACAAGGATTTCTTTCTGTTGTGATTGTTAGACCATAAAACCAGTTTATACTGTACATTCACATTTTGTACACATCAAACTGCATTCCTAAAAAAACTTGTTTGATTGTCATCAGCCGTCATATCACAAAGAAACGGTGACGTGAGCAAGCCTCAAATATCTAATTGATTGTGATTTATATATTTATATACATTTCGAGGAAGCAGAACACGCCTACTCTTCCTGAACACCTGGTCCAGTATTTATGAAACCTTTCTCATGCTCAAGCATGGATTTTGTGCTCTAGTCAACCTTCTTGTAATTCACTTCAGTCGTGTCAAACAATGTTAAGTTCAGATTAGGTTTTTTGACACTTCTGTATTCTCTGTTTTTTTTTCTTGTGTTCAAGTGTTTGATATTTTTGGGACCATTTTCATACACATGCATTGATTCTTTGTTTACACTCACTTCAATCATGAACCACTGTCAAAACCACGTTCAAATATTTAGCATAAATACATGTGTTAATCTAAATCACTCCCCTTAGATATTCCGTAAATATCTATGTTTTCAATAGAGATTTGTGAAATTGACATGACTTTTTTCGGAGTGCTTCCACATAAAATGATATTCACCGTAATGAAGTTTATATATATATTTCATATTTTAAGTGCTTTAAGTGATATATCTATTAATGCCAGATATTCATTAACACGCATTATAATTTACCTGAACATTTATAATAGCACTACACTATTAGATATCAGTGGTAAATGTATCAATGTTTATAGATATCTAAGTGATTTTTACATGTACAATGTATGTTAATTTTGTAACATAAACAATAAAAAAACGTTACGTGATATACAATGAAGTTTTTTTTTCTCGCCGCCATGCCTAAACAGGACTAACTACAGTCGTTTTAGTTCACAGAATGAACAACCACATGGTAGTTAGCAAAATAACGGTTCCCGTTGGATATACTAAAAGTTATTCAGACGTACACTGTTAAAAAAAAAACTTGAAGAAAACCAAGACAATTCGGCGAATTACAGTCTGCTTCACCAATATAAATCCATACATCAAGTAATAAAGTTCAGTAGCATGCAGTGTGAGATAAAGCAATGGCAAATATGGTCTTTTATGTAAGTTAAAGGTCAATATGAAGGCCAGCGTGACTTGATTTTAAATTCGGCTGCGATCTTCAAAAGACATGCATGCATTCTAACGATTTGTCAGTTTTTTTACCTGAACGTGCCTTCAGTTATGCCAGGACATATTCTAGGGGTGTAGAGAGCGTTGGTGATCGTAATCCCTCGATATCGAGGATGGTATCTGATTAAACCTCATCTTTGTTGTAAATGTAGCAACTACATGTACCATTTGGACAAATTATCTGCATGTCAAATTAAAGGAAATGATAAGCACAAAAGCAATTTTCTATTTGTCAGCATCAAAATGAATTTAAAACAGCAAATTTGACTTGTATAATGACATAAATAGACAACCCTATGGATGTTATTGGTATTGTGTCACATAACCAACATCAATGTCATCTAGCCTGTCCATGGATTCTAAGTAAAGCATATCATATACTGTATATAAAATATCAATCGGTTATACGCGTAAGAGAATATCACTGGTAAGTCTTGGCGACAGTACTGGGATTTGTAAACGCTATAAACTTATGATACATATATTTCTTAAATGTTTCCCATATTTATAAAGATGTGTTGTGTTTTTCACCACAAATTTTAGTACGATTTAGAGAAGTATGGGAGTTATTCCCCTTCCTCCCCTAACAAGCTTTCCTCACAGTGCCTTGCGCTCAATTAGCGGATGGTGTCAAGCGAGACATTGGGAAAGAGAAAGATACAATCCCACATTTTGTCGCCTCATACGAATCATGTAATGATAACAGCAGGTACCAATATTACTCTCTACCTGCAGGGCAGACTTAGCCTGGAATAATTTGGCAAGCAAGCAGTCAAATTGATAGTGTTGGGTCAGGGTTATATTATTATCACACTCTTTGAGGTTTTGTTGAGGTTTAGGTTAAACAAAACAAAACTTCTCATGTGTTTTAATATTGGAATTTAATCTGCTACTCCAGTCCTAAAGTCGGGATTTAGCTTTCGTGTTACATGTACGAAAGAGGATTTAGCTTTCGTGTTACATGTACTGAAGTGGATTTAGCTTTCGTGTTACATGTACTGAAGTGGATTTAGCTTTCGCGTTACATGAACTGAAGTGGATTTAGCTTTCGCGTTACATGTACAAAAGTGGAATTAGCTTTCGCGTTACATGTACAAAAGTAGATTTAGCTTTCGCATTACATGTACTGAAGTGGATTTAGCTTTCGTGTTACATGTACTGAAGTTGATTTAATTTTCGCGTTACATGTACTGAAGTGGATTTAGCATTCTTGTTACATATACTAAGGTGGATTAGCTTTCGCGTTACATGTAGTAAAGTGTATTTAGCTTTAGCATAACATGTACAATGTACATGTTGTTTTAGTTTACCGAGATCAGATTTCAGTATTTGAATTATTTTTGCATCTGGTAGATTTTTAAAGCATACACGCACACAAATATTAATGTGCATTGTGATGTCGACAATTGATTAAAGTATTTGTTCGTGTGATGGGTTAAGTCTTAATGACAGACGGACATTATAGAAAAGATGTACAATTACTTATATTTAAGGGATTTTCTTTGTCAAACAATCCTTTTATAAACTATTTAGACGTTGCTTTTATGGAATGACTCTTGGTATATGTTATGCAAACGTATACACGTTACACCTTAAACGTATCTGACTTCTCGTATTGATCAACAGGTCGTTAAAACATGAAGATGTACTTCAGCGTGAAAACGACACGTACATGTGATTTACCTGCTTCATTACGGGAGGGGCTGTTAATGACGCCCCAGGAATATAGTGTGAGGACGCTGTACAAGGAGAAAGACATGTCTATTGAGACTTCTAGGAGTATACGTGAAAATGGTTCATAAGGCCCTCTCCATATAATCTACAGCTGTGTCTACCAGGTCAGGTGCACTTCTGTAAGCGAAACAGGACATAACATAATATTTCTGTATAATCACTGAAGTGTTAGCACGAAAGACTGTCTTAATAATGAGGAATATGTTCAATACCAAAAAAAATAAACATTGTCTTTTAAACTACTTCGTTGTATGTGGTCTCTTGGCGGTCTTTTCGATAAAATAAAAATGATCCAGTTTCTACATCAGGCCACGGTTTCATCAACATTATTTAACTTAACGAAACTCATTAACTTCAAAATCTCCATAAGAAACATTACAGAAATTTAGGGTAAAATCCTTAGTTAAGGAACTTTCCATAAATTCTGTAATCCTTTCCTTTGGAGATTTCTAAATCAAGAAATTTCCTTAAGTTAAGAACGTTGATGAAACCGTGGCCCGAAACTATTTCCTAAACAAGGATATTACATATAACGAGGAACTTAACCAGTCTACATCGTTAGGAATCTTTTTGTAGAATTCTAAATCCCTTTATACAATGTAAAAGTTATACAAACTATTTTCATTTACCGGGATTTAAAAAAAAAATAGAACAGCATTTTGCTAGACATATGCTATTGTAGAAAATATATTTGAATCTATCTTGTTACGAATGACAAACGTCCATTCTCACAAAAGCACTTATACAACATACATGATATATTATGGACATCAGTAGAGGAAAACAATTACAGGATTCCGATGTTTTTTTCTGACTACGACATTTCCTTAGTTCATTTATATCAACCCATACAGATTGCTGTTATTGTATTGTAAACGTCCGATATGGTAACCTTGGTGGAAGGCGATTGCGCTCATCCACTGTAACAACCTTTCATTCGACTAACTTATGTAAATATGCCCGGAATTGTAAACGTCATATGTATTAGCATTCGATGGCATTGACGATGATACAAATGTATGTTTAATTTATATAGAGCCGTATAAAGGTGAATTGTCCAGCAATATCGAAATGTTAATTTTCCTAACACTTAACACTTTCTGTAATGTCAATGTGTTTCAATCTCTGCCTAACTTTTGCCCTTTAATTTAGCGTTTGCCCGTCTTAGGAAGGCTTTCGGTTCTATCCCCTCGCCGAGACATACCCATCTCAAAACGCGCTATTTTTCCTGGACGCTCGGCGTTGTGGGAATGGAACGACTGGTTCACTCGTTGTCAGAATAATGAGACCAAATAGGGTGTTATGTTGCGGGGTTTCGGCAGTGTACTTCAGTGTGGTACAGTGTACTTGTAGCACTTTTAAGTCGGTATCAGTTCTGCAAGGAGGCTAAAACAAACATATATCTCACGCAGTCTCCCAAATACACACTCACCCATCACTTACACTGACATACACGTACATGTAGCACACGTCGGAAGCCGTCGTTACATCACCCCAGCTGTTCATTGAATTTTAAATAAAATACACTAAACGTTACTAAACCATAATAAAATACCCTTTATGCGGGATATATAATAATATACATGGTACCGAAAATACAATGCACTTGCATGTACTTTTATCAATTTTATAGGATGTCCATAGGTTGGTTTAAACTTCTTCAACTTTCAACTTTTGGGAACGGATACATAATCCTTGTGTGATCCTACATATACATGTACTTGTGTGTGACACAGATTTACATGGCGGATGTCGTCAATGAAGAAGCTTACTCTTCTGGATCATATGGTCTTATTATCTTGTAATCTAATTTGCAGGGGTGTCCATGTAACGTTTCCATTTTGTTTATATTATGCCCATAGGTTAATCGTTTTTGAGTTCGTATTATGGTTTTGTTGACGCTTTGGTATTCTCTATTTCATTTTTGATCTATGGAAACCTGTGCTTTGGAATGTTCGGCCATTGTTATTTTGTACTGTATTCTATCATTTACTAACAGGAACTTTAAAATTTTTTGCTTGATATTTATTATACACAGGCCCCCAACAGAGTGTAGATTTTGACATGATGATGAACACAGAATACTAATTTCAATTTACCAGTACATTGCTGGATCTTACATGGACACATTAGAGTATTTTTTTTATTTTGTTAGCAAAGAAAAAAAAAAAAAAACGTTGATTGACATTTCCGCGTTCATACTAATGAACGCAAATTAGAACATTGTGAACGAGTTTATTTATCTAAGAAATCAAAGTAGAACAAACGTGAATGTACAGAACACTTGGTATTAATTAAAGCTGTAATCAAACCACCAATCAATGCTCTGACATTTCCCACGTAAAACAAACAAATCGGTCTGCAAATTGATTCATTGAATGACTCGTAGATGATATACTAAACATGTTAATCAGCACTGACAACTAATCAGCTGTAGAAATCTCTACAGGGACCTGCCAGCTCTATCAAAACTATTAATTTTCGTTGCTAACTCGAACACTAAATGATGACTAATTTGTCGATAGTGTCTTCCTTCTAGAGTGTTGTTATTGCCCCATCTTATTGTGTGATTGCTAATCTGTATCAACATGGGATAGGCTATATATAGACTTCATGTCAATTACAAAATTACAACTAACAAACGAAATCAGTTTTTATCTTTGATTTGACTGTTTATTAAAGCTCAACACGATAGCTAAATGCATTCGATCCTAATTTGCTGAAATGGTTCTACTTAGTACATTGTGGAATTTGTGAGCAAGGCAAAGGATTGATGTATGCAATACATACAAATTAATGCCTGGCATGTAGGGATTAAACTTATGTAAAGTGTTTTAGAAATACCAGGTAGTTGTGGCCTTTTTCTCTCCTTGTTCGTTACGGATAATCAAAATTCATTTTGCCAGTATTTCGGATCATCAACATAAGGCATCTTTTAGACCTTTTTGGAATGGTATTTAAATATCAGATCAGCGAGTGAGTATAAAGAAATGTATTTTGTACACACATACTTTGTTTTTGATAAAATAAAATTGCAACCAATTATCATACAATTATTTTTAATTACAAACTTGTTACGCCACAGTAGCTATATTTGTTCCGTGTATATTTGATCAAAGACCATTCCTTAGTGGGTAACCTAACATACTTGCACCAATTTACTACTTCTATCCGCCTTGAATGCAAGACGTGTAAAAATAAAGCACACATCGCCGAACAAAATTAACAAGAAAAACCAGCGCATTCATTAATGATGTAAGATATGGAAGCGGAGGGAGGGTCTTGTATATAAAGAATTATTTTGCGGTAATGAACACTTCAAGAATGGTTGGCTTTTGATAATTGTTCTGGTTATAATTAGACAGTCTGGTGAAATATCTGATCGGGCAAATATTTCACAAATGGCATCTGAAGGAATGCCATGAATGTGTACTGACGACACCAGGGTTATCCTAAGCTACATACACGTATAATGAATCACATGGACGTTGAAAAACGAATACCGTTTAATACTTTAAAGTCGTGAAGGATGGGCACATTTTTGATTTTCTGTGGAAATAATTTATATCATTCACCATTTAAAGAAAAATCAAAGTAACATATTTGATTCATTGATTCAATTAGTATTAGAGACGTTTTTTCCCCGTATTTACTTAATCAGACATATGCAAATAAGTGGCATAACTGTGTTAACAGGGTACATAATATACACATTTTCGTACTACAAAATTTGAAACTATACAGAATTATTCTAATTTTACTTCGGAATTCATAAATGAAGGGGGTTTTACGCACCTGACTCTTCTTCTTCTACATTAATTTAGAAATTTTGGACTCCCACCTTTTGGCCCCTTGCATCACTGAAAGAGTCCCAGGAGGACGAAACAGCTGTATGGTGCAGTTTGGTTCATTTTTTCGGCATAATGTATCTATTACTAAATTTAAAAGGTGCAGCATATATGTGTGTTACGACATCGTTGTAGGAAAATGTCCATGTTGGTCACTGTTTAAGTTGGGATCGGGGCAAGCAGCTGGTGAAGACGAATATGTTGTGTCCTTGATTTTAATCTCAAAAGGGTAAACAGGATTAATTAGGTTAACAACCACGTGTTGTCCATTCGAAAGCGAAACCGAAAGATCTGGCAAGACATTAGTACATGTACCTTTCCCGACAAGCTCATCGACAAATTCAGCCATGTGTGAAGATAGAAAAAAGTCATCTTCGAGGGGACACAGTTTGAACCAATAGGAATGCAAACATTCTTCAGAAAACTCTTACCTCCAAACTCCACAAATATGTCTCAGCTATTAATTGAATCATTCATGCTACATGTATATCTTCTTCAGTATATCTCAGTGGAACTTTTGTTGTGTTTTCACATAGTTGTTTTCAAGATAGCTCAAAAACATGTATCCGTATCCTTATCGTCGGCCACCCTTTGACGACAAAAAACACTCTCATAATGAGAGATCAAAGAAATCTTTCACTTAACTATAAGGTATGGTGGTGTACAGGGTGGCATTTTTTTTTTGACATATGAAACATCCCTAGGGACAACCAAGATTGATAAAACGTAACTGCTTTTCCAATGGGTTTATATTCACGAGCACGATGGATGTATATCTGTAAAAACGTGTATGATGATAATGATCTATTCCAGCGCGCATTATGATGTTTCTTGCTTGAGATGATCTGTGAACCGCTTTAAGACGGCCGTTCAGGTCGTGATAAAGCGGGATATAAAAAGAAAAAGTACCATTGCCCTTATGATGATTTCTTCAAGATAATGTTTATTTGACAGATTAAGTATTCAACGAAATATTTCGAACGGATAAAACATTGACACTCGCAAATATATCAAATGATTATACACCAGCCAAGCCGAGCCAAATAATGAACTTAACTGCACCATACAACTGCTCTTCAAGGAATCGTCAGTGATGCTAAGTAAGAGCATGAGAAGGTGACTGAAACAAAAATTGTCCAAAAAATGCCGAAATTCAGATACATGTTGGAAAGTGCATTAGTCCTATGTTTCAAATTGTAAGATGACATTTCACAGCTATAGCCACATGAGCAGATAGTTGTGTCATATAATCAACATCAATTTCACCTTGCCTGCAGATGGAACCAGGTTCTGGTGATGTAGACATACACTGGTATCGTGCGCAGACATAGTATTTCCCCTTCGGTGCAGCATATGTGTGTTACGTAATCTTTCATTTACCATACACACTCATTTTGCCAATGTTCCGAAATAACTTGCTTATATCATCTGGACATTTAGATGATGCCATTTACCTTCTCATTACGCTTCACTTGTCTCTACACTTTGTGGCTAAGAATTCAGTCCCTTTGCTTTTATCCTAAAACTAATTCAGCCTCCATCTGGTGTCCGTTTTGTTGTCATTTTAAGCAACATGGGCTGTGATGTGCATGTCTAGCTCTACCATGTCCATGTCTAGCTCTGCTATGTCCATGTTTATCTATGCCATGCCCATGTTTAGCTCTGATATGTCCATGTCTAGCTCTGTTATGTCCAGGTCTAGCTCTACTATGTCCATGTCTAGCTCTACAATGTCCATGTCTAGCTCTACTATGTCCATGTTTATCTATGCCATGCCCATGTTTAGCTCTGATATGTCCATGTCTAGCTCTGTTATGTCCAGGTCTAGCTCTACTATGTCCATGTCTAGCTCTACTATGTCCATGTCTAGCTCTGTTATGTCCATGTCTAGCTCTACTATGTCAATGTCTAGCTCTACTATGTCCATGTCTAGCTCTGCTATGTCCATGTCTAGCTCTACTATGTCCATGTCTAGCTCTACTATGTCCATGTCTAGCTCTACTATGTCCATGTCTAGCTCTGCTATGTCAATGTCTAGCTCTACTATGTCCATGTCTAGCTCTGCTATTTCCATGTCTAGCTCTGCTATGTCAATGTCTAGCTCTACTATGTCCATGTCTAGCTCTACTATGTCAATGTCTAGCTCTACTATGTCCATGTCTAGCTCTACTATGTCCATGTCTAGCTCTGTTATGTCCATGTCTAGCTCTACTATGTCCATGTCTAGCTCTGCTATGTCCATGTCTAGCTCTACTATGTCCATGTCTAGCCCTACTATGTGAATGTCTAGCTCTACTATGTCCATGTCTAGCTCTACTATGTCCATGTCTAGCTCTGCTATGTCCATGTCTAGCCCTACTATGTCCATGTCTAGCTCTGTTATGTCCATGTCTTGCTCTGCTATGTCAATGTCTAGCTCTACTATGTGCATGTTTAGCTCTACTATGTGCATGTCTAGCTCTGCTATGTCCATGTCTAGCTCTACTATGTCCATGTCTAGCTCTGCTATGTCCATGTCTAGCCCTACTATGTCCATGTCTAGCTCTGTTATGTCCATGTCTTGCTCTGCTATGTCCATGTCTAGCTCTGTTATGTCCATGTCTAGCTCTGCTATGTCCATGTATTGCTCTACTATGTCCATGTCTAGCTCTGCTATGTCCATGTCTAGCGCTGTTATGTCCATGTCTAGCTCTGCCATGTCCATGTCTAGCGCTGTTATGTCCATGTCTAGCCCTACTATGTCCATATCTAGCTCTGCTATGTCCATGTCTAGCTCTGCCATGTCAATGTCTAGCTCTGCTATGTCCATGTCTAGCTCTGCTATGTCCGTGTCTAGCTCTGCAATGTCCATGTCTAACTCTACTTTGTCCATGTCTAGCTCTACTATGTCCATGTCTAGCTCTACTATGTCCATGTCTAGCTCTGCTATGTCCATGTTTAGCTCTACTATGTCCATGTCTAGCTCTATTATGTCCATGTCTAGCTCTATTATGTCCATGTCTAACTCTACTATGTCAATGTCTAGCTCTGCTATGTCCATGTCTAGCTCTGCTATGTGCATGTCTAGCTCTGATATGTCCATGTCTAGCTCTGTTATGTCCATGTCTAGCTCTACTATGTCAATGTCTAGCTTTAGTATGTCAATGTCTAACTCTATTATGTCCATGTCTAGCTCTACTATGTCAATGTCTAGTTCTACTATGTCCATGTCTAGCTCTGCTATGTCCATGTTTAGCTCTACTATGTCCATGTCTAGCTCTATTATGTCCATGTCTAGCTCTATTGTGTCCATGTCTAACTCTACTATGTCAATGTCTAGCTCTGCTATGTCCATGTCTAGCTCTACTATGTCCATGTCTAGCTCTACTATGTCCATGTCTAGCTCTGATATGTCCATGTCTAGATCTACGATGTCCATGTCTAGCTCTGCTATGTCCATGTTAAGCTCTGCTATGTCCATGTCTAGCTTTACTATGTCCATGTCTAGCACTACTATGTCCATGTCTAGCTCTGCTATGTGCATGTCTAGCTCTGATATGTCCATGTCTAGCTCTGCTATGTTCATGTCTAGCTCTGCTATGTCCATGTCTAGCTCTACTATGTCCATGTCTAGCTTTGCTATGTCCATGTCTAGCTCTGATATGTCCATGTCTAGCTCTACTTTATCCATGTCTAGCTCTACTATGTCCATGTCTAGCTCTGATATGTCCATGTCTAGCTCTACTTTATCTATGTCTAACTCTGTTATGTCCATGTCTAGCTCTAATATGTCCATGTCTAGCTCTGCTATGTCCATGTCTAGCTCTACTATGTCCATGTCTAACTCTGTTATGTCCATGTCTAGCTCTGTTATGTCCATGTCTAGCTCTGCTATGTCCATGTCTAGCTCTACTATGTCCATGTCTAGCTCTACTATATCCATGTCTAACTCTGTTATGTCCATGTCTAGCTCTGTTATGTCCATGTCTAGCTCTGTTATGTCCATGTCCAGCGTTGCTATGTCCATGTCTAGCTCTAATATTTCCATGTCTAACTCTGTTATGTCCATGTCTAGCTCTGTTATATCCATGTCTAGCTCTGCTATGTCCATGTCTAGCTCTACTATATCCATGTCTAACTCTGTTATGTCCATGTCTAGCTCTGTTATGTCCATGTCTAGCTCTGCTATGTCCATGTCTAGCTCTACTATGTCCATGTCTAGCTCTACTATATCCATGTCTAACTCTGTTATGTCCATGTCTAGCGCTGTTATGTCCATGTCTAGCTCTGTTATGTCCATGTCCAGCGTTGCTATGTCCATGTCTATCTTTGCCATGTCCATGTCCAGCGCTGCGGTATTGCCAAACATTTAACTATTTAAAAAAATATGATTTGTTTCCACCAATAGCATAACAGTATGCCTGACTGATGGATGAGTCCTAAATTGAATAGCATTTTACAGTTTTAGTAAACCCTCTAATATTGATTTCTCTGTATAAATTAATTAAACTATATTTGTAATATTGATGTTGGGCAGTCCAATTTACAAATGACCTGTGCAGTATATATTCTAGCACGTGGACTTTTGGTCAGGTATTTTGGCTGTTTAGTTATTATGTGTATATACATACAATATAAATGTTTGTATATAACATTATTTATGTGCATAGAGAGTAATGTACTGTATATCTACTGTGCTTGTGTTGTGTATTGTGCATTTGTACAATGTGTTGTGCTTGTATTTGTCAACATTTACTAGTTATCTCCCTTGTTAATTTTATTTGTTTTGTGTTTATACAAAATTAATTTTCATTTCACATTAATTTTCTTAATTGATTATATAAACTAAATTACTGGGTTTTTTTTCGGCCACCAATGGAGAGAATTTATATAGGCTTCTGCTTGTTATTCAATCCAATTGACGTTTGATCATCTTTCTCAATAAAATTTATTGAAATGATATTGCCAAACATCCTTGAGAGGATAAAAATCCACATTTCCATGTTTTGTCACAAAAGATTGATCAGAAGTAGTTTCTTCCTCTGCCTGTTTCCATTTTTTAATATCAGACTATAAAGGTTGTCTCTCACATGATGATGTTGTAGCTGCTCTGGGACAGAGTTTGGTCCGTTTGTCATACACTAAGACATAAATAACGCCACGCTTTTATATGAAAGTATGATATTTTATTATTATATAATAATAATAATTCTTCATCCCACCTTTTCTTGCTTTGGTAGGCATGCACATTTGATCAAAAAGTATGGTATTTACATGAAATGATGGAAACACTAATATGTCGAATACTGTTGAACAAAACGTTTTAGGGGGAAATCATAATACCATTTTAAAGACCGTCAATAGTTATCATAAAAGGACTGGTGTAACGTCATTTCATTATAAGCAGTGTTAGTGCTACATTTCTAGCATCTTGATAGCCGTGTGAGGAAGTGATCAGCGGAAAGTTGAGCTCTAATCTTAATGAAATGAAATTAATATAAATCACAGTACATTGGTAAAAAGGATTATTGTAAAAACGTTGTAAATCCCTGTTGATTAAGTACGGTATGTGGAGTATTGGCATGGTATAAATCGTCTGTTGTTTACCTCAAGTCGGGTATGCTTTGTCTCGTGTAAACTTATATGACATATAGCATATCATTCTTAAATTTAGAAATATATTTGTTTACATATTTTTGAAGAACTAAGTTCTCCTGTTGTTTACTCCCCAACAGTCGAAATCCGTCCTGTCTTTTATTTTATCATTCTTATATTTTGTGTAAATGTATACACAAACATCGTCATTTATCGTGTTTAACTGCATTCAAACCTCGTTATATATGTCTGAACATCATATATTTATCGCCCTATTCGCCAAACGTCGTTATGTCCGTTGTATTAATCTTCAGTCCAAACCTCCCTATTTCTCTGGTAGTAACCTGTAACTCGTTATGTATCTATTGCTACCCCAAACATGACAATCTAGTAAATAGTCAAGCCTCTTTACTTCTCCGTTTCAAACGTAAAGTCAACATAATTTCCCTTTTGTAACCTACTGTCAAAACCTATTTATTTTCCTTTTTGTACACTACTGTCAAAACCTATTTATTTCCCTTTTTGTACCCTACTGTTAAAACCTATCTATTTCCCTTTTTGTACCCTACTGTCAAAACCTATCTATTTCCCTTTTCTACCCTATTGTCAACACCTATTTATTTCCCTTTTTATACTCTACTGTCAAAACCTATTTATTTCCCTTTTGTACCCTACTGTTAAAAACTATTTATTTCCCTTTTGTACCCTACCGTCAAAACCTATTGATTTCCTTTTTGCAAAACTGCAGGCAAACATCTGTGATGTTCGCCCTTTTAATCCCAAAGTTGTATATCCTAATTCCTAAAACCTTGATCAGTTCCCCCTTGTTACTCTACAAACAATCCTTGATCCTTGTTACTCTACAAACAAGCTTTGATTAGTTGCCCCTTGTTACTCTACAAACAATCCTTGATTAGTTCCCCCTTCTTACTCTACAAACAATCCTTGACTTGTGCCCCCTTGTTACTCTACAGACAAAGCTTGATTAGTTCACCCTTGTTACTCTACAAACAAACCTTGACTTGTGCCCCTTGTTACTCTACAGACAAAACTTGATTAGTTCACCCTTGTTACTCTAAAAACAATCCTTGACTTGTGCCCCCTTGTTACTCTACAGACAAAACTTGATTAGTTCACCCTTGTTACTCTACAAACAAACTTTGACTTGTGCCCCTTGTTACTCTACAGACAAAACTTGATTAGTTCACCCTTGTTACTCTACAAACAAACCTTGACTTGTGCCCCCTTGTTACTCTACAAACAAACCTTGACTTGTGCCCCCTTGTTACTCTACAGACAAACCTTGACTTGTGCCCCCTTGTTACTCTACAAACAAACCTTGACTTGTGCCCCCTTGTTACTCTACAGACAAAACTTGATTAGTTCACCCTTGTTATTCTAAAGGCAAAACGTGTACGTCTTTAATGAATGCATGTGTCATTTGAAGGCCTCTGCGTCATGCGCACCAACGGATTTAAATGCTGAGAATCATAATAATTTCTAGGAAGAGAATGTCTTTTTGTATCGAATCCGTTGTGCTAAAAACGATTGTAAGTACACATACAAAAGTCAATTGAGTCATATTTACTGATTTGTAAAACTATATTAGGCCATGCATGCTGACAGATAAAGCCATACACGTGTTTATCGAAGATGTAAGTCTAAACTGATAGGTAAAAACATTTTATCGTAGTTGTATGTCAATACTTATAGGTAAAGACTTAAACGTGTTTGTCGAAGTTGTAGGTCCATGCGGGGGAGTTAAGATATGCATGTGCTTTTTGTAAGTTGTAAGTAAACTGATAGAAAGAGCATGTACGTTTGTATCGAAGTTGTCTATGTCCAAGCTGGTAGGTAAATCCTTGCACATATTTCTCGAAGCTGTATGTCCATCCTGATTGGTTGAGATATGCACGTGTTTGTCGAAGTTGTAGGTCCACATTGATGGGTAAGCCATGCACCGATTTATCAAATGTGTATATCAATACTGAGGGTAGAAGAAATGCAAAAAGTGGTACTGATGTCATGATAAGGACGTAGTGTTGACACGATTAACTTAACAGATAACAAAGTAATGTTAACATCATGAATTGTATCAAATTCGAACAGCAGTTTTAATACAATTGTCTGATACTCTTTTTTCTCACATTTCCCCAAACCTTACAAAGCACCTTCAGACTGCATTTACTAGACCTCGACATGGTTTCAAGCAAACGTCATTCATGACAAAAGGGACTGAAAACATGCACACACACCGTATACAATTATACCTCACACAATTGGTAAAATATGTTTCTCAGTCAGCAATTTGTTTCTACAAAGAATGGTTATGAATTAATTGATAATTACTAACGAAATGAAATATCACTAGGTTAAACTTAAATTCCGATATGCGATCATTTTGGTATGACTCATACCGCCATATCATATATGTTAACACTTCTGGGGCATCCTAAATAGATACTGGATTGTCTTTTTATAAAATTTAATACAGTGTGTTGTTACTTATTTTAAAATAATGCATTAAACTTACTGTCTTTTTAATACCTGTCCCTTTCAATTGTAATTTTATTCAAACCTAATCAAATATGAATCACTATAAGTAAAATGGTTAGTCGTGCTGAGTTCGAATATCGATGATATGATACGATTTTTTCTCTGTTTTGTAAGACAAATTTTGAAAATTTGGCTGGATAACAATCATGTGTAAGTGCCATCGAAGGTACCAAAAGAAGCAGTTGTACTCTACTATTTTGCCTCGAAACTTATAATATCCTGTGTCCGAATCTTAAAACAGAGGAATAATAAAGGCTGCCCGATACAGTGTTTCACAACTGGCCCCAGGATCATTAAACAATGTTAGACTTAAGTTTGTGCTAAGCCAATCAGGTATGATGTTACTTTTTGTAACGTAAATCGTGATTGGCTAAGTCAAAACATAAGACAAATTTAGACTTACGATTATTTCGTGATCCTGGGGGCTGGTGTTTTAATTCAGTTTCAATTTTTAATTTTTGACGTCGCCTTTAAAGACAGAAACAATGAGAACAGGAGCACAGGCTGTTTCTCTCCTTCATTCGTTTGTTTGCCACAATCCATATCCATTATATAATACATCATATACGTAGTAACCTTAGCCGGTGTGATATCTGTGTTTATTCCAGTCTACGGAACAAATGCTCATTTTTTTTAACCTGCCACACCTAGCATATCTGTCATTTACCATTTTCTGTATTACGTACAGGAGATCATCAGTCTTCTATGAAAATAATCATAACAAATTTCAGGTTACCTAAAATAGTCACCGAAACACATTAACAAAAACAGGATGACTTTTAAAAAAAAGCGTTTAGGTTATTTAGAATAATGTCTGTCCTTCCACCGACATAACTCATGACAATGCTCTAAAAAGTGGTCTCATGCGCGTCGCATTCAAATCTTCATAACTTACACAAAGGAACTTACCCGGTTGAACAGTCAACATATAGGGATACTATATATCAAGAAAATAAGTAGATCTAGTTGATAAACGTTAGGGGGCATTCTTAAATCTTTATACCAAAAGACTTGAGAAAGAAAATAATACTCGTCTAGATCGTTCATGCAGCTGCATAAAGGGCTGTACACAATAACTCACTGCAGTTCCTTGTCTTCGTCATCAACACAATATTTCACTGCGGTCCATGCCATCATCATCAACACAAAATGGCCGACAAGACAATATGCTATTAATAGATAAGTTATTTTCTTTCAATCACACACTCTCAGCATATACGAACTATAGAAATCTACTAGCCAGAGTACTAGCAAAAGAAACGAAAGGGTTTTTTTCAAGTGAAGAGAATAGATTTGAAATTAAAAGAAAATGGTGTAATTTTTGCGACAGCACAACAGGTTAAAAAACAATACATGTATTGTATCTTTAATACTTTTTTTTTCTCATCAGATTTGTTTTTTCAAAGCATATACCAACAATCTAAAATAACACGACTTCCCGTTTTTTTTAAAATGTTTTCACGTTTCAGATTCGTCAACACGTAATATCATCATTTAAAGTATATCTACAGCAAGAAAAGTATATCAATGTATTCCTTTTAAGTACAATCTTGCATTTTAGAATATCCCCTTCGTTTTCGTTTTTCGAATCTTAAATAGAGAACTTTCCGCCAAACTATGGTCTGCAAATAAGAAATAGAGGATGATTATGGAAGAGGATTTCTTTAAATCTATTCCGTTTTTAAAGTCTGCACTAAGTTACTAAACAACACTACCCTGTGTGACTTAGTTCAGGACTTTGATATACAAGATAAATCGCACGACGCTTGATAAATGGTGTATGATACAATTTATTATATCGGCAATGATCTAGTCAATTAAATAAATGAATAATTAGAAGATAGGAAAACTAAAAACAGACCGTATTCTACACTATATACATGTTAACATGTAAGGTCACGAAAGCATCATTTGTTCATATTCAAAGTTCGCTCATGAAATTATTGATATTTGGTTTCAAATGAAAATACTTAAACATAATTTAATTGTCATTCTAAATTTGTAGAATATTAAAAAATAAATGATTTTGATACCTTTTGAAAGAAATGGGTCTAATTATATGCAGAATGTACATTTGCAAACTAGATATACCAGTCAGCACAACACCACCAAATAATACTCCCATGGTATCATATTGCATTTATGACAGTGCTCATTCAAAAGGGTAAATGTACACGCTTTATATACAAATGATTATGACGCATTCAGTTTTACATACATTTCACTACACCACAACTTTACATGTACTTATGATCCAGACGAACATTAAACTATACTGGCTGTCTCATTCCTGTCAGTATTCGAGCTGACAGAGTCTAGATAGTTGATAGTGTCAGTGCAGCCTCTTAAAGAATCATCCGAGTACAATAACAACACTCAACTAATGTCACATTTGCTCATACTTTTGCATTTTCTGACATCACATCCATTTAGTATTTTAGAAAATTGTACATTCTTGATAATTCATTTGCAATATGATGATCTCTTCATTTATAACATTTCATTCACTCTTCTTGTACAGGTCATGCATCTCTGTTATCGTGACGTCACTGTTATATAAGATGGACACCGCTACCGAGGTAGGCGAAGCGACGCATACAGGGAATAACAATTTATCGAGTTACCTCCCTTATTGGTTTGCTTTAAAAAAAATTAACTGACATTTGCAGAAGTATATATATATATATTTCAAAGATTCAGAAAAACAGCACATTCCACTTGAATGTATTTGGATAATTTCAGATTCAATATTTGTACATAGTGTGACGTTTTGAGCATCGTTTTAAATGCTGGTTTCATAAAGAATAAAATTTGAGATTAATGTCCAAGTATTTGTTTGTTTCAAAGGGGAGGTAATACGATATTTACCCATGCATGTAATGCGTTTTTGATAATTTGTAGTTAATTTTATATACACACAAAACGGTTGATCAGTCATCACACCGGTGGTTTTCGCATTGGTTCAACGACTAATATCATTATTGAGGAAATTAAGGAAGCAAACAGAAAAACCCAGAATAGAATCCTATCCATTACTAACGCAACAAACCGCCACTCATTCACAATGTCTTGGTGATGGTCATCAAAGTCCTGTTTTTCAACTAATACTTTTAGATGTTTAGTAATCCTTCTATGTGTACTGTCTCTTTCCACATCTATGATTTTATCGTGGTATTTTAAAGTATTTTGTGGAAGATTTCCGTTGCAATTATTTCCGTCAACGTTCTCGAAAAAAGTTGTCAGGCACATGTCGTCTTTTCGAAAGTCCTTGCTGTAAGATGCCGGAATCTGCGAAGTGCGCATGCACATAATACGGGCCAGAATTTCTACGCATAGAAACCTCAGCCATCTTGGAACGGGTCGTTGATGTGGTCCCACGTGGTGCAACTGGAGGACGAATACCACGAGAATTATTGATAAAGACGTCATCCCCATGGTAACCGTCAGGTATATTCCTGCAACAAAAACAATAATGAATTATATTCATTTATAAGAATGTTACTATCCAAGTCTTATAGTATATCTCTTAAAGAATGCAAGCTGTTTGGTATGAAAGACAATCCAGCGTCAAAGCGTGGACAGTAATTGCACGGTTGTTCGTGTATATGTGTTATAGTGGAACATGTTAAAAAAATGATCGAAAATACAAAATAATACCGGTTTAGTATATATTCTAGTTTGCATATATCCGATCATATTGCACGCGTATGTTTTGACTATATCTGAGCATATATAAATCTACACTAAGAAAATGTTCTTGAAAACAAATAAAATGAACACTATTAAACAGCTTTAAAGCCTATAAACAGATCACACTCATCGTTATGATACGCAAGACGCTTCGAGAACACGTTCTTCTCTGATGTGAAACATCAAATACATTCCTTCAGAAATCGATTTTAGAACACTGATATATTTTATGGATACATATGTACTATGTATTATTGTGAATCATGCTGTTATAGTACTTAATATTACATAACGTGCGCTGTGTCCAAATGTATTACCCTAGTCATGTTTACTGGACTAAGCACACTTTTATTGGTCATTTTCTTAGCAGTTGTATGTAGCATTTTTTTAAAATTTCCAAACAGTTAAACTAATGATCTGAAAAAGTTTGGATTCATTCCATCCAGTGCAATTTGTAAGAATGATATGGCGATGAAATTCTTTCCATTTACATCACCTGTAATCCTATCGCATGTAACTCTGATCAATCGTAAACTTCAAGTAAGACCAGGTATATCAGTAACTTATCTCAGTCTACCAGAGCTAAGTAATTACTTCGCCCATAATTTAAAGTGCTGTGCCATATATAGATGATATTAACCTAACAGTACAGCATATTCCGTCTTTGCATGCAAACGTTGATACGTATGCCACAACAGACACCATTGTATTAGAATGAACGAGGAAATGATTATTACTTTCAGGATGAGAGAGAAAATCAATACAGCAAAGACACCTGTACCCGAGTCTAAAGAGGGACCAGTTATGTTTGTTGGATCATAGCTTTACTTTTGCAATAAAAAATGGAGAGAAAAAAGACTGTTCTTATGCAAAAAAAAGTTGACCTTTAAAACGGTTCAAGGTTTCGCGCGCGGCGGTTTCTTGCATCATAAATACCATCTACGTACGAATCTTTCAACACCTCTCTTTATCAGATTAGAAGTTCGTAATTCCTTCTGATCCAACGAGAAGGATTTTTTAATTAGGAAATAAAATAAGGAGAGTTGTTTTATCTTCACTTCTGAAGAACTCTGATTTATTGTATGGGTGTGATTACTCACATCATCACGAGCAACAGAAGGTGTTGAATGGTTTATGTATCTTTCATGAATAGGTTTTTATGTTGTTGTAGGTATATCTATAAATATACGACGGGTGTTGAAAGGCACAGTACATCGTTATTACACCGAGATTGGAAAACGAGATAAAGTACCAGCGTATAAGGTCTCCTTGTAGCAAGGTACCACACCCTCAATATATCCGGGGGAATAACATTTCAAGAAGACCAGAACACAAAAACTAAATATTTTAGGCGTCTATACACGAAAATTAAATGTTATCATATTATATTTTAAGAGAATATAAGACAGCGAGACAAGGTAACATGGTAATGGAGTATGCTGTCATAAGATAGAGGTAGAACGTGACACACTTAAACAAACACCTAATTTATCATAGCGACAAAACATCTACATGTATGTCATGATGCTACACTTTCATCACATCAGCACTTGCCAATTACGAACTTTTAGTGTTACTTATTGCCTAGAGATGGAAAGAATATTGTTTTGACTGCTCAAGTTTGTTTTTTTTTTTTTTTTGCATATCTTGCGATTTCAACATCGTAAGACATTTTATATATGAACGGTCATGGTTTCTTACGTTGTCTGTAAAATATGATTTTTATCTGTTTATTTATATACATATATTAGAATTTTTCGTTTTATTGTTCGCTTTTGTGCACAAAGTAAATCTTGCGTCGTTCAATATATTAAACCGTATTGAATAAAATCGTTATCATGCCCAAGCAGACATTTTGAGCTTAAACCGGCGTTCTTGTTTATTACTTAAATCCTGTCAAACGATAAGGACTTCATAAGTAAACATCTGCTTCAATATTTGTTTTTCTTAATCATTAACGAAATACGATTTGTTTATTGATTTAAAACCAAACCAAGAAATCAGGCTCAAGCAAGTTTCATGAGTACGGACCATAAACGTTATCATTTGATTTAGTATCGGCAACCGCACGCAATGCAGTTCATTCTCTTTTTTAAAGTTTTTTTTCTGCAATGGGATGGCTTGTTACAAGACAAACAAATTATCATAGTTTTACATGTGTCACTCCGCGAATCATCGGGTGGTCCCTCCTATCGGCGGAAGTGATTATATGCGTCATTATGCGCGTGTAGAACCTGTCTATCACGTTAATCTGACAGGTGGTGAGAACGCTCTTTCAACTGCCTGACGGAGTGCCGTAAGAATCGCACTAGGAGCTTTGACAAGCTTATCTGCATAAGCCGTCTCACGTCTGCCTTCTAATAAAAATCTACTTATCGTTATCTGGTGTGTAAATCGATGAACCATTCCGCTATTTCAGTATTTTGAAATGACAATTCGACAGTAATGGTGTGTTTGAAAAAGAATACAAAACACCTCTAAAATGGCAAAACTCAACTGATTGAATGGTCATCTTTATTAAGATCTGCCACTCCTAACACACGAGTACTCAAATGAGTGCCGTAATGTTATTGAAAGCTGTTAATTTTAAACCACAAAAAAATATTATTCAAGAAGCCATTTTTCTTCCCTTTATAGCTTGTTAATCTTAATAAATGTGAAGACCTTGTGCACTTTTGTTACGTTATCAGCATCATTACTCCATTGCATTATAAATGCAGTAAAATGTATTCTTTAGCGGCATTTGTAACACCCTTTACGTAAACTCAACTAAGTACATTAACGGAATGTATATATAAGGACATGTGTTCGAATGATAAACGTTACGAAACCTGTATCACTTATTATCTATAATATAGGACTCTACACAGGTACTTCTCTTCTCCAACAAATGTCTCACTTCTAACAATATAATAATTATTATTATTCGATAATCTTATATACCGCTTTATCACAAGCTAAAGGTCGCCGCAAAACGGTTCACAAACTATTATCGTGGTTATAGGGCCTTAGTAACCAGTCAATATCGTTTTCACCTCCTTAGGGAGCATACAGCCGGTGCTGCCATTTCGGTGCTTACAACTAGCATTCTACAATTTCTAGCACTGCCCAACCCAACCACGTACTCATTTACAGCTGAGTGGACTTGAACAAGCGAAGTAAAGTACCTTGCCAAAGGATACAATACAAGTACTGTGACCTTGACTCGAACTCGCAACCCTTTGATCACGAGCCCAGCGTCCTACTACTAGACAACCGTGCCTCATATTATTTTGACACGAACAAATCCAGTATCCAGTAATCAAATGCCGTGCAAGACGCACCTTTAGTGGTAAACATGTTCTTTATCTTTTAATGCTGCAGAATAAACAGAATTTGGACATGGAGACAATTTTTATCAGTCTTGAACACCCCCTACATACAACATGTTGCCTGAATTAGATATTAAAAGTCCCCACTCGGTATTCTTTATTCTGACAAATACACAGACTTGTTGTTATTCCATCACAGTGGATGACTAATAGAATCTTTCCTACCTCCAGAATTTTACATAGAAATCTCCAACCCAAGGGGTGAGACTCTGAGTTGTCTAACCCAAGGCTCTGCCGGGGGTTAAACAATCAAAAATATCACCCCGAGGGTTGAAATTGTCAGTCGCAACTTTAAGGTAGGCGATGATTATTTTTCGCCCATCATTTTGTATTGTTTTAACGAAAGTATCAATATCACACAATGCTGATGTGACGTAGTTGAATTTTTGACGTAATGTGATGAAATTGTTGTCTTGACGTCATCATATTGTTGTCATGAAGTCATCATATTGTTGTCGTGACGTTGTTTCACTGTTGACAGCTCGTGTTTTCTGTCATACCCTAGGGGATGACAGAGAAATCTTGAACAGGTAAAAAAGGAGATATTTCTGTGAATGATGGGAGGAATATAAATCATATAAAAATGTATGAAGAAAAGAGTTGCTTTGTTGTTTCCACACGGTGCTGCCGTATGGCTATGCTGTACAACGCTATTCTAACGAAGCAAGTTCCTATGATATATCTATAGACGGAAATGCAATTCAATATGACGTTTGACGTCATTAATGTCTGGTTGTACAGTGCATTTAATCATAAAGTATTCGACTAAATTGTGTGGATTTCGGTAATGACTTTTGTAATTTAAACTAATTCCACTCCGTTGGAGAAGACGAAAAGGGAGAGATCATTCGCGCCAATTCGTTGGCGGCGCGTTATCTACGAAAGTAGTGGGATCCATTTCTGTCAGTTTGTAAAGTCATTTAACGCGTGTATGACCGAGTCCACGCAACAGGCTTCAATCGCACGATGAAAAAAAATGTTTGGGTCAAGACCTCCCATAATGACTGGATGTAATAACGTTAGAGTAGATTAAAGACATGATGCTTTGCTTCGTGAAATGAATTTGCTCCGGAGCGAACGATTAAATCAAATTTATAAAACCGACATAACAAATAAAACTTCAATATTCTGCTCAATCACATGGACAGGGGCCTCTTCAAAATATCTTTATCCCGGGAAACATGCAAATTGTATCTCTCTGAAGGAAAGTGATTTAGATTTAATGTGGCATCGTTGAAACAAGGTAGCATATCCAAAATTCCCTTTCTGTAGATAACTGTATTAAAGTGAGGAGAAAGCATGTAAACGCCACTATTGTTGCTGGACAGTGAGGTAGACGTTCGTTCTGAGTATTGTTCACTAACGGATAAAATTTGTTAATTCAAAATGTGTCTAAGGGCGAACATTTCTATAGTGACGAACTACATTGTATAATGTATTGCTTCATGTTCCCACCAGTGTGTCATTATCACCTTGCACTATAATTTTGCTCTCGGTGTTACATGTATGTTAGCATTGTCTTGGAACCGTTATAGCATACATGTAACAAGATGACGCCATTTCTAGACTTCTTTCACGAGTAATTCGTTGCCATCATTACACCTGTAGCGGTCAACCAAGCAACACGTTGACAGACAAGGCTATTTAATTGTATATAACTCTATTGTTAACTAAGAATCGAGTTGTTTCTTTAGTGATCTTCTGCATCACACATCAAAGAGGAAATTTCAATTACAAGAATTTACAGGGAGTTTTAATCTATGTCTGGTAAATGAATCGGACTTGGCCGTTTGCCATGCTAGGACCACGGTGATTTTCCAACATGATTATTTTGGCTCTGGTCGATCTTTTATGTAAACGTCGGATACATTTAAATATAAATAGATAATCAACATAAAGTGGTATAAAATTCTTTCTGAAATAATGCACTTAATTCTTATTGTTTAATTCTCAAATGAGGAATTAGTATAATTGAACATGAAAGGAAATAAAATAATTACATTACAAAAGGATGCCTACTTACCTATGAGCGGTACGAATTCTGATGTAGCTGGCATATTTTCTGCTATCAGAAGCATGAACACAGAAAACGCCAGTAAAACCGTAATTCCAAGCGTTATCTTTTCTCCCGAATCGGGTGGAAGCCAAAATCCCAATAAACTCAAAATGGTCAACCACAAACACGGGAATATAATATTGAACAAATAATACAGAGTTCTTCTGCGCATAATCACAGTAAACGTCACATCCGGGAAAGGTTCTATGCAACATGGGTAATAAACTTCGTTCCGAACTACCCGTATGTCCAGGAGTTCCCATTCTCCACTGTATACATAATTTGACAGATCCACTGCCGCTGATCGGTTTGTGAGGTCGACCTGAAAACCATCATACGTCCATGAACCAAACTTCATCTTGCAAGTTTGATCATCAAATGGAAAATAAGTGATGTCTATTTTGCACGAGCTTCTGAATTTTGCAGGCGGTGGCCAGAACACGGTGCCATTACAGTTGACCATGGCTTTACTCTGCATGTAACCCGAGGTAAAGTCGTCCGCACTGAAACACGGAATGGATATTTCATGTGCATTCATGTATATTTATATTAACTGAAATGCATATTCTTCATAACTACTGTCCATTTTATTTACATTTTACTTATGTTGTAACCAAATTTTGGTAAATTTCTCCATACGTTTGTGGAAAATGGTACAATGTATAGTGGTACCCCGTTTAAATATACGGTAACCGGTAAAACGGTAACAACTTTGAAAAAAGAAACACACCAGAAAAATAACATTTATATATAATTTCCTCAAAAGTATAGATACACTAAGCATTTCATTCTGTTTACACACTTTAAATAATATATTTCGTTTGAAATATTCAGCATTTCTTGTGAGAGAAAAAATGAACGATTCAGAAACCGTATTCATGAGGCTGTTTACTGAGGGGAAAAACTGGATCCCAGCTGAAGTTTTATTATATTCATTGTACAATAAATCCACACAGTTAATTGTGCGGAATGAGCACCCCGACTTTATCAGGAGAGCGATTCCCCTTAGTCTCTCAAAATAAACAGTCGGCGCCATTCTTGGAAGTACCAGTATTGTTTTCTGATTACAAAATATTTCAATGAAAAAATCCAAACTAAATGCAAAGAATTCCATTCCTCAGCAGAGGCTATGATATTCGTTCTTCAAGAATTCTGATGAAATCCTGGTATAAGTTGTTAAAGTTTAACTCATCTCATTCGAGTTCTGAATTCTCGTTATCAATAAAATACTTTAACGATAAAACAATCAGACAACATGCCTTTTATATAACACTCAAACTACACACCTGTTTTATAATACTCAGACTCCATACATGTTATATAACACTCAAACAACACACCTGTTCTATAACACTCAGACTACACACCTGTTATATATCACTCAAACAACACACCTGTTATATAACAATCAGACTACACACCTGTTATATATCACTCAAACAACACACCTGTTATATAACAATCAGAATACACACATGTTATATAACACTCAGACTACACAATTGTTATATAAAATTCAGACTACATACCTGTTATATAACGCTCAGACTACATACCTGTTATATAACACTCAGACTACATACATATTATATAACACTCAGACTATGCACCTGTTATATAACACTCAGACTACATACCTGTTATATAACACTCAGACTACATACATTTTATATAACACTCAGATTATAACCTGTTATATAACACTCAGATTACATACATGTTATATAACACTCAGACTACATACCTGTTATATAACACTCAGACTACACACTTGTTTTAAAACACTCAGACTATGCACCTGTTATATAACACTCAGACAACACACCTGTTATATAACACTCAGACTATATACATGTTATATAACACTCAGACTACACACCTGTTATATAACACTCAGACTACACACCTGTTATATAACACTCAGACTACATACCTGCTGTATTAAATAACACTCAGACTACATACATGTACCTGTTATATAACACTCAGACTATACACATGTTATATAACACTCAGACAACATACCTATTATATAACACTCAGACTACACACATGTTATACAACACTCAGACTACACACCTGTTATATGACACTCAGACTACACACCTGTTATATAACAATCATACTACAAACCTGTTATATAACACTCAGACTACATACCTGTTATATAACACTCAGACTACACACCTGTTATATAACAATCATACTACAAACCTGTTATATAACACTCAAACTACACACCTGTTATATAACATTTTGGCTATACACCTGTTATATAACATTCAGACTACATACCTGTTATATTACACTCAAACTACACACATGTTATATAATATTTAGACTATTCACCTGTTCTATAACACTCAGACTACATACCTGTTATATAACACTCAGACTACACATCTGTTATATAACTCTCAAACTACACACTTGTTATATTATGCTCAGATTACATACCTGTTATATAAGACTCAGACTATACACCAGTTATATAACAATCAGACTACACACCTGTTAAATAACACTCAGACTACATACAAAAAAATGTACCTGTAATATAACACTAAACTACATACCTGTTATATGACACTAATTAACACACCTGTTATATAACACATAGACAATATCCTTGTTATATAACACTCAAACTACAAACCTGTTATATAACACTCAGACTAAACATCTGTTATATAACACTCAGACTAAACATCTGTCATATAACACACAGACTACACACCTGTTATATAACAATCAGACTACATACCTGTTATATAACATTCAGACTACACACCTGTTATATAACACTTAGACAATATCCTTGTTATATAACACTCAAACTACAAACCTGTTATATAACACTCAGACTAAACACCTGTTAAATAACACTCAGACTAAACATCTGTCATATAACACACAGACTACACACCTGTTATATAACAATCAGACTACATACCTGTTATATAACATTCAGACTACACACCTGTTATATAACACTTAAACTACACACATGTTATACAACAATCAGACTACATACCTGTTATATAACACTCAGACTATACACCTGTTATATAACAATCAGACTACACACCTGTTAAATAACACTCAGACTACATACAAAAAATGTACCTTTTATATAACACTAAACTACATACCTGTTATATAACACTCAAACTACACACCTGTTATACAACAATCAGAGTACATACCTGTTATATAACAATCAGACTACATACCTGTTATATAACAATCAGACTACACACCTCTTATATAACAATAATACTACATACCTGTTATATAACAATCAGACTACATACCTGTTATATAACACTCAGACTACATACCTGTTATATAACAATAATACTACATACCTGTTATATAACACTCAGACTACATACTTTTTATATAACACTCAGACTACATACCTGTTCTATAACACTCAGACTACATACATGTTATATACATTGTAACACTCAGACTACTCACCCGTTATATAACACTCAGACTAAATACCTGTTAGATAACACTCAAACAACATACCGGTTATAAAACATTTAGACTACATACCTGTTATATAACACTCTATCAACATTCATGTTATATAACACTCAGACTAAATACCTGTTATATAACACTCAAACAACATACCGGTTATAAAACATTTAGACTACATACCTGTTATAAAGGACGATATCAGGGAGCCATATTTTTTCACATGGAATACGTAACACTACCAAACCATTGTAATCGCGGGGATCCCACTTGAGGCGTTCATCCGTCCATTCCTACAACACATTAAAGGTAAACCATTGTTACACGCAGAGCATCGTTAGCATAAATGATTTGTGATGCATTTAAAGTTGTCTTAAGAAGTAGTGAGGTATTTCGTGAGTTCAATTAAATTAATTTGTACCACTGGGATCGTGCCACTGCAGGTGGAGAGTTTTGTCCCCATAGGCATTCTTCATACAGTAGGTTTTTTAAGCAGGGATAGATAAAAACACAAGAATAGTTTTCTCTGGTATTGTTTAATGTCGTCAGATGTACAAACATGTACAGTTTAGTGTTTCGTCAGATGTTATTTAAGAAAAAAAATGGTATTTTGTAAGGTTTGATAAAGAGTGTAAAATAAACGGACAGAACATTGAATGCACTAGACTGCCAAACACGAAAATATCGTATAACAAAAACGCACTGCGCCGCTTACTTCTTGATTGATAAAGTATGGCATAACTACCGGATGTTACGTCAACTGTTGGAGATTAGCGCACGCCGAGCTGCCGCTAATTATTAAAAAAAAAAAAAACATAGATTACCGAAGTGTGAGTTAATTGGGTTGTAAATGTTTAACATGTTGATATTTTAAACACTGCTCAGTGCTGATAATAACATTTCAATAATTTTGAAATTTAATTTTAAAAGATGATTTTTTGAATTCCGTTTTAGAATATTTATCTTTATGTTTATTAAATGCACTTAACAGCAAATTGCAATGGGGGTTTTGCCGCCACCTACCAACCTTTGGATACTTCATTCTAATTTTATAATTATAATTCTCCTACAGCCCTCTCCAATGTCCCTAAATAAATGAATTGCTGGCTTCAACCGTCCCCTCTCCTAAGTAGTGTGGCTGAGTTACGATGGTCCACTTGCCAAAGCATTGACTAAGATCAACTCCTCTCCTAAGCCTTGTGGCTGGGTTACATGTACAATCACCCCTTCTCATAAGCAGTGTAACTGGGCTACAATCACCCCCTCTCCTAAGCAGAGTGACTGGGCTACGATCAACCCCTCTCCTAAGCAGTGTGACTGGGCTACGATCAACCCCTCTCCTAAGCAGTGTGACTGGGCTACGATCAACCCCTCTCCTAAGCAGTGTGACTGGGCTACGATCAACCCCTCTCCTAAGCAGTGTGGTTGGGCTACGATTACCCCCTCTCCTAAGCAGGGCTATGCTAATCCCCTTATATATTGCAAATTTCAATTGTTCACTTAAATACATATTTGTTACATCGTATGAATTGCAAAGGGCTTTTATAGTAAGGTTTGACTTCTAAATGAGAACTTACATCTCAACACGTGTCCATCTCAACCAATCATCACTGTTTTTGATGACTACTATATTTGTATATTGGTGGATTTCCTGTATTTGACTTTCACTGTGTGCTTCATTGACAGTCAATGTGTATCCATGGGTATGTGAAATTCTATATCACATTGATACCCATGAATATTTCGAAAAGGTAAGCGTATTTTTCTGACTAGCAGAAAACACTTGTATACTATCCCGGGGAATAGTGCTGCTTAAAGGGGGAGGTTTGAAATGGTACATATATTTGTAATCGACAGTGTAAATGCATTTCTGATTCTAAGAAATTTTACTCCAATGCATCATCAATAAGCATACTGGACAAATATGCCACACTGTTTGAAAGTTTATTCTTTGAACAATTCAACCAAACAATCTGCTTTAAAAGACAAGCTTAACTTTTGCTTTATAAAGCTAGCATACGCATGCTGTATATTGGAATTTTCGATTTGTGTCGTATTCTGTAAGCTCGCGCCGTTATAAACGTAAATTTGAAAGATTTAACTCCCCGAAATGATTGATGGGTAAACGGGCTTTGTGAGGCCATCTTATTTCATCAATTTTATCAAATGCCATTTTTAGCTTCATAATTATATCATTAGACTGACTGATGCAAAAAACAATCTTGTGCCGCTGTCAAAGTCTGATATGTTCAAGCACATTCTAGGTAGAAACTTGGAATTGAAATAGCCTATTAAAGCAAGTATAGCATAAGAATCTCACTGACTGAACATCGAATCGAAAACGTAAACGTGAGCGAGTCGAACGCGCCCGTCATCCATAGCGATATGTAAATTACATGAATAATTAATGAGGTAGATTTGAGATTTTGATCCATCTATTTTCTGGCTAGATAAACGTATGACTTGATTACTTGTCTGGATGATGTGCAAGAAAATAGCAAATTGTACAACGTGAACGTCTCCTGAAATGACATACTTAATATTTCAATATCAGACAATACTGTCGCATGTAAAACAAGGACCCGAAGACGATGTTTAGACGCTAACACTCTCCGATTTCCACTGTACTATAAAAAAATAATTCTGAAATCTGCTGGAAAGCTGGTGGGAATAGAATGATACGATTTCCTGAATTGGTTTGCTATCCGGTAAATCCACGCGGTGACTTCTGTGTCAAAGTTAGCAACATCGATTTGCCTAGAATCCATCTCTGCAAACAGGCTGTGCACCTAGGAGCCGAAATACAAACACTCACTCCTCGTTTGTGAGATATCTGATGGGGTGTTAGCATTAAAGCGCCTGCTGCTTTGTTTAAGAGAGCAAGCAACCAAACCAAGTGTTCAATTACCAGAATGTTAAATTATAACACCTTAAAACTCGTAACGTCAATTTCCATTGTATCTTTTATTATTCTTTAAGATAAGCTACAATGCAGTTATATTCCTACTTGTGCACATATTCAGTACTTGCATAATGGACTATGTCTTCAATTAAATGGAAACAGTATCCCTCTAAGACCTTTTAATGTTAGTGATTCCATACAAAACCAGGAAGGCAGACAAATACAATATGAGATAGACCATATTTTATCAAACAATGCGTACTGTTTTTGTTACCTATTCTGATAAGCTTATTGAGAAATTCAATTTCGTATGAGAACAAAAACAAGTCACAGAAGAGTCGGGCATTTTAATTCCCATAGGAATGCCAACAGTCGGCTGTAAAAGCTTTCCTCCTAACTCAACAATGATAGTGTTAACCAGGCTATCAGTCATTTGTATTATATCTTCTTTTAGTTAAGTTTGCTTATTTTTTTTTATATAATATTGCAAAATATTGCATTTAATAGTTCTGTACTTTTTATGAACTATTCATACCAATATTTTTTACAAGAGTCGTTTTTCTTTTTTAAGTTTTCCGTGCGTTTTGAATAAAAACAAAATAATAATATAGAAATCCTTAATCATCTAACCAACAGATGACCTGTCTCGTAGATGTAAATAAAGCTAAATTACAAATCGAAGTGTAAAGTTCTCAAGACGGATTTATAAGCATCTACATGTAACAAGTACACTGTATCTCATTATATTCTAAGTACAATATATGTACTTCGTGAATTCCTGAATCAGAATCATACAGGCCAATATGTGCTCAGTTCATGAAATTTCCCTTCAAATGAGAAACTGAATGTACGAGCTCTCAATAAAATCTTTTCCCAGTTGCTTTGAAATATAACAAAACAATGTCTCGTAGGTTCTTCTATTTATAATAATTAATGTCATACTTATTTGCAACGTATTCCGCTAATTCAGCGTCCCTAGAAAGGAGTATGTGTGACAACAAACTTATCTTATTCCATTTGTTTATAAGACACGCATGTGCTGTACACGTGTTCGCGCCAGGGGGCGCGGTTATTTCATGCTATATTTGGTATCCCTATATTTGGCGTGGGCTTTCTCAATAATTAAACTGACCACATGGGACGTTTACGACGTGGTACATTTTGTATCTAATTATCAAGTACGGATTCTTTGTCTGAATATATGTGTTTTCGATTCTAGTTGAATTAGAAAACCGTAAATCGCCCCCTTTAACTAAGAAATAAAGAATTCGGGGAGTACGCAATACTCAATTTTACATGAATAGTTTAAGTACGAAATTTTAGCACCTCGTACATGTCAACACCTCCCTGGCCATCTTCAGCCGCAAACCTGTTATCCCTCAATAGTCTGATATAATCTACCCCCTTCTTACCCTTCGTTCAACAGCCTTCTCCTTCTCTGAACTAATAAGGCACATCCAGAGACACACGAGCATAACATGGCATCAAATAATTAAACTGCTTTAATGGTATTAGTGCCAACCTAGTGTTAAATGCGCAAAGAATTGCTTGTGAACATTAAGTAGGCGGGAGTGTTAATATTGCATTAATTTTATTTACCAATAATTGATTCCTAGCACTTATACCAGTGTCCCTAATTAAAACCTGCACTCTTGTGGATGTGTTTGTCATCCGATTACGGTGAATAACACTTACAGCCGTAGTGTAAACAGTATTATGCGGTGTTAAATGTCATTTCAGATTTATTCCCTGTAAGTCTTCTGAAATTAACTTACTCGACGCAAGCTAATGTATGGATATTTATACATTTTCAATGCTTTGTTTTCCTGCACTTCCTGACTCTGCTGACGGAGTGCATTTACAATTCAACGATTAAATTGTTTTGCAATTGGTTCCCACACAGCTAGCTTGCTAACATCATCTGCTTCCATTACAGTAACTATACCACTTTAAATTTACATCACAGAATTTTCATTATATCGCTCTGACTTCATCTTCACGATGCTCTAACTTAATCATCACATCATCTCATCGTCACATCGCCCTAACTTCATCAACACATCGCTCTGATTTCCACATCATATCTCATCAACATAACTCCATCATTTTTTCGCTCTGGCCTCATCATCACATATCGCTCCAACATCCTCTCATCCTCTCGTCTCTCTGTCTTCATCATCACATCGCTGTAACTTTATCACATCGCTCTAACATCGTCTCATCGCTCTAACTTCATCACATCATCACATCGCTCTTACTTCAATCACATTATCACATCGTTCTAACTTCAAATCATCAAATCGCTCTAACTTTATCATCTCGTCGCTCTGTCTTCATCATCACATCGCTCTAACTTCATCACATCATCACATCGCTCTAACTCATCAAATCATCACATCGCTCCAACATCATCTCATCGCTCTGACTTTATCATCTCGTCGCTCTGTCTTCATCATCACATCGCTCTAACTTCATCACATCGCTCTAACTCATCACATCATCACATCGCTCTAACTTCATCACATCATCACATCGCTCTAACTCATCAAATCATCACATCGCTCCAACATCATCTCATCGCTCTGACTTTATCATCTCGTCGGCTCTGTCTTCATCATCACATCGCTCTAACTTCATCACATCGCTCTAACATCATCTCATCGCTCTGACTTTATCATCTCGTAGCCTCTGACTTCATCACATTATTCTAACTTCATTATCATATCGCTCTAACTTCATCATCTCGTAGCCCCTGACTTCATAATCACATCGCTCTATCTTCGTCACATCATCACATCGCTCTAACATCATCTCATCGCTCCAACATCATCTCATCGCCCTGACTTTATCATCTCGTCGCTCTGTCGTCATCATTACATCGCTCTAACTTCATCATATCTTCATAATTATGGCTCAAGTTTCATCACATCATCATATCACGAAAGTATCGATCTTAACAGCAAGCCATAGCATAACGAATCAACTTGAATACGTTAGACAAATAGGGGAAGTTATTTTCAATAAAGGGAAAGATCACGAAAAAAAAAATCAAAATCGATACGTTTATCATATAACTCTGTTGAAAGCTGTCCATTTTGATCATATTGTAAGTAAAGATTGAGGTAAGCGGCTGATGCAGGAGAGTCTGCTAGCGCTGTTGTCTTGATTTCAAGTGCAGAAGGGTACAGTATACTTTCGCAATCTAATTAAAAGTATGTCTTACATGGAACAGGCGTAGTACGAAATAAACGGAGCCATGCAATAGCTGATTTGATCATATTGATACGTTCGACAATAGACAGCATATCGTCAATGTTTCCGAAAGTGAATTTTAAACGGAATCCAAGGTAAGATTTCTCGATAAAATCAATATCGTATGAAAACAAAAACAAGTCAGCCAGGTATGTGGCACAGTTTTGTTACAATAGGAATGCCAAAAATTCTACTGGAACTAGCAAACCGTAAGCGATTACTGTTAAACAGGATCGCAAATCTAGGGATTACTGGGTCGCTATATGTATACTTCTTAATTTTACGTGGATGGGAGTGGTAATGTCTCCTAACCCACAACATCATAATGTTATCTACATGTAATCAAAATGGCATCAATCATCCAGGTGGTGGGAGACACTGTGGTCAGTACGAACGCATTAACACTATATCCTAGTTTAAAGAACGATTTACAAAAAACTGCAGTCGTATTTTATAAAATAATCCATCCATACGTTATATATATATATATTGTATACCGACACAGTGAATCATGCACTCAACTTGACCGAATTCCGTCACCGCTAAATACCATTCCGACACTATGTAAGATCTAAGATTCAATCAACACATACATTAGACGCAGATTCGTCTATATAACTTGATGTATATGATTATTATATACAAACGTATCAAAAGCATGTACAACGCATGCATGTAATACCTTCCCTTCTTGTCCCTAATTTGATTGTTTGTTTGTTGTTTTGTTGTTTCCCCATTTCACATAAATTTGATGGTTTTGTTTTCTTTTTTTAAAAGGGTGTCGTCTTTTTATTATTATAAGTATTGGCAGGTTTCCTTTTGATAAAATAATAAAATCATTAAAAAACACATTTATTTTCTTTCGCAGCTTCATTATTGTGGACAATCAAGTTAAACCAAACTGCATTACGAATGCTTACAACAACATACGTGATATATCTAAAATATATATACATATATATTCACACCTCTTCCTTTTTGAGCTAAGTAAACTCTGACTGCAAATAAATTACCGTATACGCAATGAAAAAAGGCTCGGCTGATTGATATGTGTTCAAATATGGCGTCGTTCACGCTTCAGAACAATAACTATTCTCTGACGGTCAGTTTGGTTCCTTCAAGATTTTGAAACATGGAACATATATGGAATACCTTTCGTATTCCAAATAACAAAAATAATAAAAATGTTGTTACTATAATAATCGTGGAGGATAGCTACTGAACGTACTTTTTATGTTGTTTTTCAAATTTGTTTCAGATTGGGTCGACTACAAAATATGAAATGTATACACGATGTATATGCATGTACACTGTAAAACACCACGGGTAGAAGTTATATATATTGAAATACAACGCTAAATAGATGATACATTACTGGTTTATATGTGCACGATGTGAGTTGCTTTGATTTGAAATCCGTGAACTATTTTGTTTTTGTTTGTCAGATTTTAGCAAGGCAGAAATTTGACAAACAAAAACAAAATATTTCACGGATTTTCTCTCCAGTCAAAATTTCATATTTGAAAAAAAATCCATTTTGTTTCTGTGCCTAGCGATCGAAATAGATAGCTTATTTGATTATTCATGAAACTAACTTAAATTGACATCTCTGAAAGTTTTGTGTTTTCATTTCATCAACTTTTGTGACAGAATTCAAAATTAATTTTTATTTTCAAATTGAATTTTACCAGAAGAGTTTTGCGGAGAACGAGCTGCAGTCAATTTGAATCAATATGGCCCTGCACCACACGTCCCTTGCCTGTCACGTGTTCCTCAACACTGGTTGAGAACATCAGCTTTACACTTGATGTACAATGTACCATATGTTTACTTAAGATATTAATGATTCCGATGAAAGGCACACATCTATTACCAGTTTTCTAGTTGTAATGAAAGGCGAAGAAGCACGGCTTAATGTTTTGTTTTTTATTTCTGCAGATTTTATGACGTTGTATCCTTATCTGTATTTTTTTATTGATCCATTAAGGAATGTTACATGTACGCAGACACCGTTTTGGTTCAATAGTAGTTTTGCCCTTTGTAAATTCTTCTTCGGTTTTGTCACCCGTACAATATAAAACATATAGATATATTGTTGTTTCTGTTCAGAGCTTATTGCATGTTCGATAGTTTCAAACCATTTTGAAAAAAAGTAGTAAGTATTCGAAAAGGGAATTACCTGAAATATACAAACAATAGGCCATGTTTAAAATTTCGATACTTAACTGTAATTTGGGACTATTGAACTAGTATTTACATTAACACATACATGTATAATACACGAAACTTCTATGCAGCAGTGGTCTCCCTTGGCCGTCGACTGAACCGCATAACCAACGTGCAGTGATCTTGTACTCGAAATCCATTTTCAAAAGAATTTAAAGAAGATTTGCTGTAAAAATCAGACTGAATCTCCTTTGATGAAAAAAATAAATTAGACTCGACAAATAAATACGCTTGTAGACGATTTTGTACGGAAAGGTCATCTTGAGGTCTTGAATTAGCAAAGATGTATAGCACATGTAAACGACAAAGTGTCTAGTTTAAGTTCTGTACATGTGGATCCCTATCAGAGTTCCTTCCGTGTGATCAAGTTCAAATATCCCTCGGCGTAATTTACATCAGGCGACACTGACCAATTCTGTCTCTGGAAGTCGGCGTGACGCCATTCTTCTATTACAAAACAGTTTTACAGTTTATCGCCACATTTGTCAAACGTCCAGCTGATGTCCTACCGATGAATACCATATGATCTGTGTACACGAGAAGCTCAAAGCTATGGTCTCTAAAGAGAAATAAAAATAGCTGAAATTGGAATTCCGGTGCGGAAAAAGGCCAAGGGACACTACCTGTCTAGGTTCCGGTAACGACGGATGATGCTTGGATCATATACGTAATCTCAAATGTAGATTAAGTCTTGGCGCGTTCTCCAAACTTGTCAAGTGTAAAGTATAGCGGTAGACAGCATGTCGAGAGCCAATGGGTGTGTTAAGGTGAGATCGGCATTCCCTGATGAAAGAAACTTAACGTTTTTTGCTTGTTTTAATTACACAATTGTATCAGCTTATATTTACCATGTTTAGACATGTACCCTCTCACGTCAGTTAAGATGGGACGCGTATTTTTATAGTCAAGGGTACTACTTTGCAACCGCTGTCGGCATAGGTTATCAACCGCAAAAACTAACGGCACTTCCTATATGAGTATTGAGGAACATTTTAATCCGATAGTTGGTTAACCACGATTGACAAAAACACATACACACACAAACAAAATACAACTAGATTCAATGTAGTTCTCGAAAATGAAATCAGAGAAACGTAACCAACCATTAAAACAGTACAAAAGGACGACATCATGTTACCACCAAAACGATAAAAAAAGTTTGAATAAGGTATCAATAGCATAGTCCAATTTCGAATTCGCAACTATTAACATTTATTCCGTGAGTGTACAACTGTAATAAATAGCAGCCGGAAGTAATGAGTTTGATTGTATGCTGAGTGTGTGTTGGGTGCGTGTGCATTAGGGAGGCTGCGATAATCCGGATATTTGCCGATTTAAAGTGCTTCCACATTGAAGTATACCACTCAATCGTTCACACTGACAACTATATGTAGTGAACCAGTTCTGCCACTACGATAATGCTGAGCGTCAAACAAGGCGCACCAACTAGCAGTGTTCAAGATTTCGGTATGTCCCAATCAGGGGACAGAACTCAAGGCCTTTCTCACAGATGCGAACACTCAGCTAAACGCCAAAAGTGAGTCAAGGTGGACATAAGGAAGAAAAACGATTGTATAGAAAGACTTAAAAAAACTCAGATCTTAGTTAGTCGCCTTTTACTAATCATTCAATCGTGAAAGCAGGTACAATGATTGCGCTCTACTTGCAGTGCCAACGGGTGATACGAATGATGGTGATAATTATGGCCTGTGTGTATGTACATTTATTTGACAGTTGCTTAGGATGATTTATTTATTTTATTTAATTTTATAAGAGCAATGCTATGTACATATTTTGTCTGGTTTCAGCCGGTAAACACATTTATATCGCGTGTAAAAAGGTTATCTTACAAATCATATACACATCACCTACATGTAAGTTGACGTGCGGACCAGCGAAATCTGATATGGAGCTATATCCGCAGATAAAGATTATGTCATTGTCCTATGTAGAAAACGTAACTACTAAAGTTGTGGAGGATGTTTTCAAATGAGATATAGAAGATGACATTGCATGTAGCGAGCGTATCATTCACCATGTTGGTAAGCCAATGTTTGTCACATGTACATGAGTATACATCCATATAGCGGGCTTCATGCTAACTATGGTTGTTACCAATGAACTTTCATAGCACTATGCAACTTTAAAAGTGCCTTTTTTCTATATAATACATTTTTATTATAAAACAATTGCTGAATTTTGTTTTTATTTTTTTCCCAATAATTAGTTTATTATCTGCAGTTGTTTATGCGTCGTCATTTAAACGACATTGGCGGAACAGTCGAGTTTGAATAAAATGGGCGCCAATGATAATAAATTGTCATTTAAGGGTTTGACGCACCGGCGTTATCCATATTATTCGGAGCGGGGCGACAAGACTCGCATTGAACACGGTTGATCTATGACGTCATAAGTAAACTACTTGCCACGTCTCGAGAACCATTGCTTTCATACTTTTATGAAAATCATTTCTGCTAGCAATATTCCTATAGTGGGTTATAGTGTAAATATACACCAATGAATGTCACAAATATGATACATTGTAACCAATACTAATATTTATTTTTTTACTGTATCAACATACAGTATATAAAGAAATATAAATTACATTTTGTGAGTATGAGGTAAACAAATTCAACGTCAGGTTAACTCCAGAAAGAACAACCACCAATTGACAGTGTGTGGATAAGCGCGATTTCCAAAGCAACAATTATGACGTCATAGGCATGACGACGTCACCATGTCCATATGTTTGTTATTAGGAAATATGACATTATCGGGTGATTTAAATTAAGAATATATTTACATTCCGATTGTTTCTTCTCTATATGAATATACCAACTGAAAACTACAAACAGTAGACTACGAGTATGAATACATCATGAATAAAGTATGGATACATCAATCCACGTGGATTACTTTTGAGGTAAGATATTAATCATGTTCAATGCAAGTCTTGTCCATTCGCTTCGGATAACATGGAGAACGTCCTTGCGTCAAACGGTATAATGATAACGATTATCTTTGGCGCCAATTTCGCTCAAATAAGGGCTGTTCGCCAATGTCGTTGAAATGACGACGCATATCAAAACTCAGATTGATAAATTATTTAAAAAATAATAACTTAAATTAAACTGTTTTCAATAGTATTTTTCAATTCAACTGGGTTACATCAATATTGGCCATGAAGCCTGGCTTCATGCAGTATGGATGTAACCGCTTTTCATTCATATAGGGATTGAACGGCGTTTTTTAATTTTCATGCCGGTATGAATGCAAAGCAGTTACATCCATATTGCATGAAGCCCGCCGTTCAATTCATATATTTACATTTTTACTACTGAACAATTGTCTAATTTATTTTCTTATTTATTTAACAACTGGTTAATCAACTGCTTTTGTTATTGCGCCGTCCTTTAAACGAAAAAGGCGGAACAGCCATAATTTGGGTAAAATTGGCTCCAGTAATCTACCGTAGTCATTTGAACGTTTGACGCGGGGGCATTCTCCATGTTATCCGAAGCGGAGCCGTAAGACTCCCATTGAACAAGACTAATATATTACGTCATAAGTAATTCACGTGAATTGATGTATTCATACTGTATTCATGATGTATGCATAGTCTAGTGTTTGTTGTTTTCAATTGGTATGTTCATATAGAGAAGAAACAATCAGAATGTAAATATACCGGCATGAAAATTAAAAAAAACAACAAAAAAACAGAGGACGCCATGACCTTGGATGTAGAGGACAACATAACCGGGGATGTAAAGGACAACATTACCGGGTATGTGCAGGACCACACTACCGGGGTTGTAAATGACGTCATTACCGGGGATGTAGAGGACAACATTACCGGGGATGTAGAAGACAACATTACCGGGGATGTAGAGGACAACATTACCGGGGATGTTGATGACGTCATTACAAGGAATGCATAGGACAACATTACCGGGGAATCACCGGGGATGTAGAGGACAACATTATCGGGGAGGTAGAGGACGACATAACCGGGGATGTATAGGACAACATTACCGGGGATGTTGATGACGTCATTACCGGGGATGTAGAGGACAACATTACCGGGGATGTTGATGACGTCATTACCGGGGATGTTGATGACGTCATTACAAGGGTTGTATGAGACAACATTACCGAGGATGTAAAGGACAACATTACCGGGGATGTAGAGGACAACATTACCGGGGATGTAGAGGACAACATTACCGGGGATGTAGAGAACAACATTACCGGGGATGTAAAGGACAACATTACCGAGGATGTAAAGGACAACATTACCGAGGATGTAAAGGACAACATTATCGGGGATGTAGAGGACAACATTATCGGGGATGTAGAGGACGTCATTACCGGGGATGTAGAGGACAACATCACCGGGGATGTAGAAGACATTGTTACAGGGAATGTAGAGAGCGCCGTAAACAGGGATGAAGAGAGCATCATTACCGGTGTTTTTTTCGGGATTTAGTTGGTAATACATGTACATACATGTAATCTACAAATGAAGGGCCATGGGTACCTATGCATGTTCGTTCTAATCGTTCCTCCGTATTTCTTTTTAATGATTCCAGTGAGGCATAGTGCTATTATAATTGCTTTAAAATATAGTCAGACTGGTATATGAACTTTGTTGAATTTTCTTGATTCGGTGCGTTCTAGAAATATATAGTTGGCCAGGAACCATGCCTCCGCCATAAATAGCAAACGGTATTACAACCAATGCTAAGTTCGCGAAATGACAAAAAATATACGTACATTTGTAGGACCTATACATATATAATGTCAAATTCAGTGGAAACAAGTTAATAGGTTTCTTTCTCCGAAATGGAATTGGATAAGATTTCTTGAGGCTACGAAATGATGTTGAGAGAGATGGAGCCGGCACTTATACAAATATCACATGTCCTTATAATTGCTATACTTGTAATGTATTTGGTGGTTTCCTTACTACATTCGAGAGTAGTTAGGAGGGGAGAGGATTGGAGAAGGAGGGAGGGGGTACGGTTATAAAAGATACAAGGTGTGTGGACGAGTACATGTAACGGTAGCGCTGTACAGTAGCCCCGGGCGAGTCACAGCATGCGTCTCCCGTTAATATACCGACTGTCGTGAATGTAAAGAGGAGACATTTCTGCACATGTCGCGTCTGCCCAGATATAACTTCTGGTGACGTGACATGGTTCTCTACTCGTTTTGATATATATATATATGGTGAAATTAAATTAAGACACCAAATTGTAATTTACAGTTACTACACTTCAGTAATTATCTAAGTCTGTTACATGCATACAAGACTGTACATTGTACATGTATTTTTTATTCTTACTCCAACACCATGATAATGTTTGATAGGCCTGGTAGCGATTCACTGAACTTTTGATGGTGCTCGTAACGCTGTCTTTTACAATGTATGTTTAATTTTTATGGAAACTTATATATAGCACAACTAATTTCCTATTCCTTGGTATAACTTATACGGCAATAAATAATTACCTCATTGAAGGATTGTTAATTGTTGTTTTTGTTTTGCGTGTGAAGTTGTGCTTTTCCGGTTCTGGTTTGACTGTTAACTATTTTGCAATAACACTTTTAGGAACCAAGAGCAATTTGCAGACGAAAACAGTTATAAATCAGTCGATTTGATTTACAACATCTAAGCACTGTTCTCGGTAATAAACTAAGTGTTGTAATTTAACCGGATCAATCTTAACACATCTGGTAATCAACCATTATCAATGCCGTAACGCCGGGGTCAAGCTCGCTTTGTCCGCGGTGACCTTGAAAGACCGACCTTTAGATAAAACCGATCCATGACGACCTTGTACATTACTTGGCCTTCCACAAAATAGACAGGCTCAGTAGGTTAAGTTTTTGATCGTGTAATAAAACCTATAAAAAGATAGACTCACTAGATAATCTCTATATATACATGGCACACATATGTCAAATATTCAGCCATTTATTAGTTTGACCCGATAAACCTTAGAAATCTAACGTGGTATATATACGTCTCGGTAATCAATCTCCTTTAATTAGTAAAACAAAACCCGGTAATAGGATCCGGTGTTAGATAAGAAAGGTCAAGTGATTTATCCACAGGTATACCCTTATCTTGTGCTGTGGACACTGGCGAGTTAAAATAAAAAAAAATAGATTTTCTAATCAGCGAAGAAATAAAAGCTATCGGTGTCGGTATCGTATTCATTCCGAACATCGTTAGAATTGACGTAGGAAGTCTGTATTTACACTTGAGTAAAATCTCACACCAGTAGATATCATAGGGCTACAGAATGGTGGCAGAAATTCCATTTCTGTCGATACCGATCGCATTAACATTGCAGACTCTTGTAGTGGTACCCCACAGTTAGCAAGCGTTTATCTGATAAAGACCATTTTGGCAAATACTTATATACTTATATTTGAAGTATATTTGAAGGATGAAAAATATCTTTCTGTTTGTAGCTAACAATTCATATGTACAGCTCCATTCCGCATAACGTTCACGCTTTTCACGAGTAGACCAAGCGGTTCATATTCCACAGCTTCAGAATGAGGACTCTCTGTGCTATTCGTATTGTTTAGTAAAGTATGTTGTATACCATTGCATGCGTGTAGGAGATGACAACAGTGTGATGTACAATGTACGAAAGTCACAGTTTTCTCTTTCTTGCCTGTCTAATTTCTCTTTCCTTAAGTTTCGCCCTAGACATCAATTCTACGTAACATAACGTTAGCCAAACATATACGTCACAGATAAATGCAGTATATAATTCGTACTAAACGTATTTTATTTAGAGACAACCATGGCTAAGGCAATTGGTCATCTACCTACACAATATTAATATTTCCACTGCGGAGAGACTAGATGGACCTACAGTGCCCAAGGTATGTAATTTTCCAATAACATACATTTGGGACAACGTGACGTCATCATTTCGTTTTCATTTGTTTGTTAAACTATTTCGTCTATGTTGCAAACCGCATCAGACTACATGACTTTATATAAACATGTACCAATGGATGTGTTTGCTTGTACCTCTATAATCGACTGTACTGCACAAAGCCTTGATGGAAGGTCATGATCAGAAAACTTTATTCGAAAAAAACAGGCATTTCAGAGCTAAATGTGATGTTTCACCTTGAAAAAGAGATAAATAATATCAAACAAATTCTGTTCTCCGCGAAAATGATATGGATTGATTTGATTTTACAACATTTTAGTGTACACGGCTACATGAATATGCTACTGATCTGCCAGTTGCAGTTTGTGTTAGAATACAGATAGTGTTTAATTTAGTGTTTTTCGATTCGCTCGGTTGACCGGAGACAAGCTGGATTTCCTAACGTTATTACGGTCAATAATGGAAATCAGATGATAAATTGTAAAACGGAAAAAAGTCTGGCCAGTTATTTCGCGATGTTTGTATCAGTACAGCAGTGGTTGCCAAATACGCGCGAGTTTGTAAAGTAAACCTTGGATATCGTGGTAGATTTAGCAGTGTCTGAAGCACCGTTTGATCATCATCATACAGACATGTACACGGGCGTCCTCATTGACATGTTAGGTATCTAAGGCTTGCCTATCCACGTTACTTATGGTGTTTATGTATCACACATACAGTGGACAATACGGAAAAGACATTTTGACAAAAAATTAATTTGTTTCTTACAGAAAAAAAATCAATATACCAGAGAACGCCTTTTTGCGATGAGAATCATGCATAATATACCTTTAATACAATAAATCACAAATGTTATGACAATACTTTGTCGACTAAGTTACATTTTGTATTACATGAATACGACCACGTGTTTAGCTGGTAACCTAAACCGAAGTGGTAAAATAATCTGCTTTTTCCGTAAAATTATACAGAACATGTATAGTTGAAAAGTTGAAAAAGAGGCTAGAAATAAAATTACGACCAATATATACCTCTCGATGTTATAAAAGCAACATAATATTGGTAATATGTAGCTTTGTACCATCAACATGTAAATATTGGTGCAGGTATAGTAGGCTTGTGCAATAGTACCTGGTTGGTGTCTGGGGACACTTTTCTCTATATTGCACACGCACCCAGTAAATAACTGTTTAATTTGTGTGATGACGCCTTGGTTTAAGTTTCCCTTCTATGTCATTAATACTTAAATTGTGATAATTCTGATCCCGTGAAATGACGTCATTGCATATTCTTATCACGTACTATGACTCGCGGTATATTCTGAGTTTCTGCAATTTCTGTCCTGCCATACTGACATCAATGTTCGTTTCCTACTTTGGTCAGGAACCATGCTGCGCTTGTCCCGATAAAGAACGTTCGATTGTGTTCTCATTTAATCGGCAAGTCATTTGATGTCTTTTATTTTAAACTCAATTTTAGGTCTGGTTTTCAAACCAGTACATCAATAGCTAATTACTTTCCGTTTCATGATGAGTGCATTGATCTGAATCGCCAAACCCATTATTGAAAGGCACCAAAGTAATAGATGGATTGTAGCTGTTGCTTTTTATGGTGCTATGAATGACTTGTGATACACATATAACCAATACCGCCATTTATAGCCCAACTTAGAGCAGGTTTCAAAAGCTGTTAGATTGCAGTTTATCTTGATTATTTTGTTAGTGCCAAACGTGTACATCCCAATTAAGTATTGCAAAAACATGACTAGAAACAACTGTTTGTTAGCTTCTTATTTCTGCCATATCTAAATAAACATTGAAAATTTAAATGAAACTTTTACCACAGGAAATGTATTTCGTTGGTTAAATATGTCCTGACATCTATTTATTTACATCAATGTTTCTGGACACGTATATGCATGCAAAACTTTTTTTTTTGTTTATTTATTTGTTTATTCACTTTAACTTCTAGAAAAAAAGTTTCATCTTATGCAAATTGACTTTTCGTGTTTCAATAAAGACAATGATACCGCATCTACTTCCAGAGTACTGGGTTTTTAAACTGTATTCGTCTTTTGTTGTTCTTTTACACAATATATTATATAGAAAACATAGAGTGACTCAAGTACGTGATTACGTGATCATGAACGCATGCATACCCGGACGTATTATGGAGAGTATATGTACAATATATACGTACACTCGTCTGTATTTTTGTACACTTTATATTATTATGGAGTCAAAATCGTCAGTATTAATTAATGTGCGACTCGGATATATTGTATTACTTGGACTGACTACGCACTTCAAATAGTGCTTTATTATTAAGTGGCAGACGATACAGAGGTTCATGCCACCAGATTGTTAACATCGCTTGATATATAGGGACGGAAGGCAGGAGAAAAAACGAAAGACAATAGTTCCAGACAACGCTCACCAAATGACTTTGTATATATAGTACCTAACAGTAAGATAAGAGATTAAATTTAGACGATACAATTTTCAATGCCTAATCTGTCGAGGCTAACATATCAAAACAAAACGATTGCTGACAACTTAATGTGTTTCTTCACAAGCGAAAAGTAATGCATTTCAAATATGCCCTCTCTAAAGACAGTAAATACACATATAAATGCAAATAATTTAAAATAAAATGGTTAGAAAATCCACCTAAGTACGTCCTAGCCCGTAGCCCAGCCCGAGTAGGATCGTTATAACACTGGCAACCCTCCAGACACTAGTCTCCAGTCATATGGATATAGCTTCCTCTTTATTCACCGCTTTCCTGTTTCCGCTACTTTGTCTCCTTTTGAATATAAATAATGGAATCCCTCCAATCCGCGGAAACGCATAGAAAAACGAGTGCTTATATGTATGTTACCGGTCCTTTGTACACTTGTGAATGAACAGTATGTTTCCAGGCGGCCGATCTGTTACAGCTGTGTCCTATATGTGTCCTGTTCGATCTTTTCCTTTATAATTATAAGGGTAAGAATATTTCTTTACGTAATGGTATTGGCAAATATCAAGCAATATAAGGGAAAGAATATTTCTTTGCGAAATGGTATTGGCAAAAATCAAGCATGTCCATAGTTTTCACCAAAATGCATTTTTTGAAAACTTTTGTTGTAACTTTTTTCAGTAATAGACCTCTATTATGAACGGTCATGCAATCAGGAGCAAACTCTGACTAATACTTATTCAACTGCGACATAAACCTTGAAGTTCAGAGGCTGCTACTTTTACGAAAGGGGTTAAACACCTCTTGTACAGTTTTAAGCCGCATTTGCTGTGCACGTCGGAAAAAGATCTAGGAATGCGCAAGAAGTACTCTGTAGCAGGCTCGGTCCTGTCCAGTACCATCGACGGGGTCAATAGCCTTCTTGCTACTCTGAATGTGAAAATGAAACACCCAGCTAGATTTTTTCGCGCTTAATCCTTATGTGATTACAATTTGTATTTCCTATTTGTGTGCTTTTTACCTCGAAATACGCTGGCGGTTTGGACATTAAACTGAAAAAAATAGAGAATACCGAAGCATTAACAGAATCCGAATTCAAAATCGATTAAAGTAGGGGCAAAGTATGAACAAAAGGGACACATTTTCATGGAGACTTTGTGCACGTACAAGAGACTAAGACCAGGTGTTTCAGAAGAGTTAGCCTCTTCTGTTTCATCGACGATACTTGCCATGCAACAACGAGAAAGCATCAACCCTTGTTATACAATTTACATTACTGTAATCACATCCAACCGTAATATTTTGCTGTAGAATGCGACTAAGTCCTTAGGTAGACACATTTAAGTGGCGTGGGGTGAAAACAGATACCGTTGATCCATTTAGAACATATATCCTATTGACTTTCAGAAGCATTTATTGTACTTTTCACCAAGGTGTATGTGATGTATGAGAAATTTTGACTATTAACATATTTATAGGTAATAAAACACGTCTACAACTCCCTCTTTGCGCTCTGCCGCTCAAAAACGGAAGTCACGTTGTCAGATGATGGCAGAATGTTCTAATTTTATGCTGGTGTTGAAGAGCACTCACCATCTGGTATCGACGCTACGCTGCCTTCGACTCGACAGTAACGGTCCAAATTGCCAATAGCATCCTATTGTTCATGTAAATGCAATGGATTGCGCATAATTACCTGATTAATTCTTTGTTTATGTGTGGTGTTTTTCCTCTGTTAAATTGATCGTGTGAGTCGTTATTGAAGAATAATCATTGCGATTTGTAAACGCGGAAAAGGTTTGATGTAGCTGGGCTACACGGATAAGAAGGAACAACGTTTCAACGGGATATGTACAGACGACTTCCGAACACACTGTCGAGTCGTACATGTCCGAAGTGGTTTTACGGTCCGAGTAGTAATGGCGACCGTCTCAAACATTTAGCATTAAGTTGTGTATAAATGCTTTAATTAAACAACTGTACTATGCACGCATTGTTCTTTTCGAACTATATTTCGTCATTAACCCAAAGGCCCATTTGCCAATTGTTCTGATTTTGTAAGGTTTTACGTCTTATCAACAGCTTAGATCATTTAAGAACGGCCTCCTAGTGAATACTTATTCAATTGGTGAACTAGTCGTTCCACTCCCATTATGCTTCGTGTCAAGCGGGAGTACATTGTAGAATCTACCAGTTTTTGGATGTTGGAGTGTCTTGACCAGGGAACAGTACCCGCGTAATGGTGGATGCTCTACTAAAGGCCACAAGTGATGCGGTGTCGAGGAAGAAGATAGGAAGAAAATATTCGCTCAAAAAGAAGGAAAAAAGATCAGATTTAAAATCTAGTCGACTCTCACGAATCATGCAATAGGGGCAGCAAGTTCACTGCGACCTGCATGTACTTGCATGGCAATTATGAGGTTACGGAATCCCTTAATATTTATAGTTGTATTTTTTCACAAGACAGATAGTTGCAGATAGTTTTTCGTATAACCCTATAAAGAGACTCATTTATCAGACATCTATTCATAACTGCCGACGTGACTCAGTAGTTTCTTTCTTGCCTAAGCCGGCCTTATATGTCAGCTGAACTGTCGATTGGAATTAGCATACATTTAAAGGTGTCTCTTGAAGCATCAAAATCATCAGACATCAACACAACCCTATACATGTCAAGGTGTCTGTTGTTTCACCCTATAAGTCGACCCGTCAATTAGACATCTATACAACTCAATACCTGTCAAGGTGTCTCTTGTTTCACCCTATAAGTCGACCCGTCAATTAGACATCTATACAACCCTATAAATGTCCATGTGTCTCTTGTTTCACCCTATAAGCCGTCCCGTCAATTAGACATCTATACAACCCTATACATGTCAAGGTGTCTCTTGTTTCACCCTATAAGCCGTCCCGTCAATCAGACATCTATACAACTCAATACCTGTCAAGGTGTCTCTTGTTTCACCTGATAAGCCGTCCCGTCAGTCAGACATCTATACAACCCTATACATGTCAAGGTGTCTCTTGCTTCACCCTATAAGTCGACCCGTCAATCAGACATCTATACAACCCTATGGATGTCAAGGTGTCTCTTGTTTCACCCTATAAGCCGTCCCGTCAATCAGACATCTATACAACTCAATACCTGTCAAGGTGTCTCTTGTTTCACCTGATAAGCCGTCCCGTCAGTCAGACATCTATACCACCCTTTAAATGTCAAGGTGTCTCTTGTTTCACCCTATAAGCCGTCCCGTCAGTCAGACATCTATACAACCCTATAAATGTCCATGTGTCTCTTGTTTCACCTTATAAGCCGTCCCGTCAAACAGACATCTACACAATCCTATACATGTCAAGGTGTCTCTTGTTTTACCCTATATGTCGACCCGTCAATCAGACATCTATACAACTCAATACCTGTCAAGGTGTCTCTTGTTTCACCTGATAAGCCGTCCCGTCAGTCAGACATCTATACAACCCTATAAATGTCCATGTGTCTCTTGTTTCACCTTATAAGCCGTCCCGTCAAACAGACATCTACACAATCCTATACATGTCAAGGTGTCTCTTGTTTTACCCTATATGTCGACCCGTCAATCAGACATCTATACAACTCAATATCTGTCAAGGTGTCTCTTGATTTCTTTTAACGCCATCAGCCGATCTATCTATAAAATATATACACAGCCATATAAACGTCAAGGTGTCTCTTGTTTAACCATATAAGCCGTCCCGTCAATCAGACATCTATACAACCCTATACATGTCAACGTGTCTCTTGATTCCCTCTAACGCCATAAGCCGACCTGACAATCAAATATATTCACAACCCTATACATGTCAACGTGTCCCTTGATTCCCTTTAACGCCATAAGCCGACCTGTCAATCATATATCTCCACAACCCTATACATGTCAACGTGTCCCTTGATTCCCTTTAACGCCATAAGCCGACCTGTCAATCATATATCTCCACAACCCTATACATGTCCATGTGCCTCCCCCATAACATCATAAACCGACCCGCCAATTAGTCATTTACAAAACTAAATAACTGTCAATGCGTCTCTTGTTTCGCTTTCACTCCATAAGCCAATCCGTCAATCAGACATCTACACAACCCTATCAATGTCATTTCTATACCTACTGCATTGCATAATTATCAGTGTGCATCTACGGTTTCCCACTCAACCCATAAGCCGACCTATCATTTAAACATTTTCACAACTCAATAACTGTCAATGCATATTTAGTTTCCCTGCTATCAAACGGGCTTGTTGTTCAAGAACCTTCATACTTATAATAACTACCATTGGTAGTATTTCGGTGACCCATCAATCAGACATCTGTATATCCATGACATTGTAATTTCGGTTTTGTACTTATCCTGATGACAGATGAGTACATCTGGAAGCTATATATGTACACGTAACTAGTATTAAAGTGTCTCTGGTTCCCTGTAACCAACCAGGGCACCGACCAGAGGATCGTTATATCTATAACGCTATAAACAAAATCAAATAATCTAATTAATGATTCTCTGGTCTCGGTATTGCTATACCTTTCACAAATTCACTTCTATCTTGTTATCCGAAATATTTAATTAACACAAAATATATTAGTCAGGATGTCTCTGGTACGTAGGTCAAAGGGGCCAGAAATATCTGGCAATGAAACATACAAGTGGGTGTATATTTGGCGAATTTCCTTGAAATTTCATTATCAACACACGGTTATTATGCTGCATACAATTTGTCTGAATTGAAAACCAGGAAAACCAGGAAAACCAGTGGGTGTATATTTGGCGAATTTCCTTGAAATTTCATTATCAACACACGGTTATTATGCTGCATACAATTTGTCTGAATTGAAAACCAGGAAAAATATCTTCAAACAGTAGTCGTTTGTATATATTGGTAAAACGTATGCTTTCCTTATCAATATACATGTACATATAACAAATGTATTATGTAAGTCAAATAGCAGTGCTTGATTCAAGTTCAGATGGCGCAAAACCCTGATCCGGTACACTTAACAATTTCATAGAAATATTATTAGTCACGTTCAGCTTGTCATAAGCTCCTATCTAATATAAATAATGGAAAAGTCGAAAGGAAATGTGATCGCAATCCTGGCATTTGTACCATGTTTGAGCCATTGTACAGCACAGATGTCCTTTAATTCATATCAAAAGTAGAATTTATGTAATTGTATATGGGTGTAAGGCGGTTGATGGTACCTTTCTATTAATTGAAAACGTTTGCTAGAAAATAACGGTATGTCTGAATGTCTTCAACTCTCCAAATAGACAATACATTCCGTTAAAGGTGCACGTATGCGCTAATAACTATTTCTAACATTCCAACTTTTTTTTAAGTCATTGACGTTCACTTACAAAAAATAAAGAAAAAAGTCTGGGATAAGCCGCGTCTGTCAACTTACCAATTTCATACTGACCATGAGAAAGAGCACCTCGCCACGACACTACTACCTTCAATGTGTCACTATGAATGCACGGCCAGGGTTTACAGTCGGTTTAAATTAAACAGATATCTCACTGTAAATGTCTGGTTGGTTGGACAGGTGATATTCCGACCATCCCAGTCCATCTATTTATCAGCATCCAGATCAGTCTGTACGTCCATTTTGCATGATGTTAAAGGTAATAGACATATGCGGTTTTCTTTCTATTTAATTACTGTTTTTCACGCGAGCTACCACTTTAGCAACAGGAGTGGTCACTCTTTCCTTTTTCCTTTAAGCTCACTGTAGCTCCAACACAACCATCACAGTTTTTCTAAAGTACTTTCATAATTCAATTTTTATTTTAGGGATACAGGTCATATACATAAACGTACTTGGACGATGACGAGCTTGCTCGTGCCGTAGGGGTCGAGTTGGGAAATTTGCAAGCTCATGCAGGTATCGACTGTAAAATGAATAATGTAGCGTAGGTTGCCCATGTGAAATGAAAGACATTTTTCTAAGATTTTACTTGAACGAACATCGGACAAGACTAGATTTAATGCATACACTTGTATATTAACAGACAGCTGCTTATTGGACGGGAACATAGAAAAGAATTGTTTAAAAAGAAACTGAATTTTTCATGATTATAATTTCACGTAATTATACAAAAATGGATAAATCAACGTCATGTTGGAGATCTCGAATTCGACTTAACGACCTTGTTAAGAAAAACGAAAAAACTTTGAATCAACATTGATACTGTTCCCAAATAACCTCTACCATAGGGAATTGTGCAAAGCGAATATGTTTCAGCAATGTTAACTAGTGTCAATATGAAATCAAAGGAAGATGAATCGGGAATATGGGGAGCCGGCGTTTTCACAGGGTTTGTTCAAATGGGCAAGTTTTATGGTCGTCATCTTGATCACATTGAGAAATATTCTGTATCTTGTGTGATATGAAGGCGAACGTTTATGACTTTGCTTATTAGTGTGCTTACTTGTTGTGATTAACAATGGTGACTCGGTTATCATTTTGAGGATTGATTCTTACTTAAATGGGACCAAGATTTACATGGTGGGTGATGTCGATGAAACAGAAGACGCTTACCCTTACGGAACACCTGGTCTTCTTCTCTTGTACTTTTACAAGGGTCTCAATGTTTTCTTTGCTGTTCATATTTTGTCTCTAGTTTAATAGATTTTGAGTTCGGATTATGGTTTTGTAGGCGCTTTGGTATTTTCTGATTTTTTTTTCTATTGTAACAGTACATAAGCTTTTATGATTTGAATTTATTATTTTACTATCTACATTATTAGTATATTATAAATAAATATTTCGGATAATTCGGTTTTATCCACAGTAAAAGCATTCAGGGAAACAAAAATGCTTTAACAAAGCTGTAAATACGCGTTTCATAATTGTGGTGCATTTTACCATTATGCGCTCTTTTTCTACACGACCCAATCTACTTTAAAATGTCAGCAAGAAATAGCACTACTCAATTTATTGGCCACGCGATCCCCAAGTGTGTAGTAGTGTGCGTGCTTTTGATGTCGGCATTACCGACAGCAGGTGAACTACAAAGGTAAGCTGCACGTCTTCCGACACAACCTCAACGTCTACCGGGTCCTAAACTAGAACTATTTCCATTGTACTAGATCTATATATGTCTCGTATAACCAACCTGCTATATATGGCAAGGTCAAAAGTTTATGTATATTTTACATGTTCTACCCTCCAGATACATACTGTGTATTACCTCTGTGATACCATTTGGTCTTCAGAGGGCAACAGTTAATTGCATTAATAAAACAAAACAAATCTCGTCAAATTGACTCCTTGAGAGTAAAGAACCACCTTCTGTATCCGTGATTTATGTCACACTGTTTGGTATCGCCTTAGGACAAGATACAATGCAAGGATGTAATGTTTGGTATCAGTTATGTTTTATGTAAAATACAAACAATTTCGAAAGTTTAATGTGCGTGCGTCAGTACTGAGATGCACATGTATCGACGAAAAACAGTTACATGTACAATTGTAAGCATCTTCGTCATTGCTTCTTTTGTTTGGACATATGCACATGTATATACAAACGTTAACTGAGGAAACATCACAAACACCTCTACTATTGAGCGGGATGTTCACTTCATGAAAACAGCGTAAGCATCCCCACCATTGCTTTAAGATATATAAACTTTGTGGCGATGTAATTTGATTCTCAACATGAATGTAATTATTTCCGATACACGCGGCATTACTCCACAGGTGTGAACAAAATTCTTCCGCGTAGATCTATGTTATTTATGCCATTCTGTAGATTCCACCGGCATACCTTAGGATTCAAATCACTGCCATTCATCTATAAAATTACACGCAATTCTTGTTTTTTTTTTTTTACACTTATGTTGACAATTTGGTAAGCAGGTATTACAGTTTCGAATCTATTTCTTTTCTTAGACGATGCCATTAAGATTTAAGATTACTTCCAGCTATGCAAAACAAACAAGTTTTTTCTTCATACCATAATTATAATTAAATGCCACAGGTATATAAAAACACTCTGTGTTTATATGTGTTTATGCATCAAAGGAACGGACACATGCGTATGTCTTTTTAGGACTATCCATGAAATGCTATACAGTAGGTTTACACATGTATGTTTCCTATAATTGATGCCAATACCCCTGTATCTTGCTTTAAATCTTATTTCACTAAATAGAACAGTACCATTTTGTGATAGATATAAGGTGGGAAGTGTCAACATACATAAATGCTAGTTGTTTTTGGACTTCTTAGAAATCTACAGAAATATAGATGTCAATCTTTAAAAAAAAACGTTAACACAAACATCCATGTCGTACTTTTTAGCATAAAAATACCATGTTAAAAGCGTTAAGACGCATACAAAAATCTCCACGTCAACACCATCAACACCTGCATACATATGCACTTCCCCATAGACATGCATAGACAAATGAACGATAAAACAACCACACATGTTTGCACACAGGTATGATATACATCCGACACACCACCAGGTAAACAGGTCGGTGAACGAACTATTGATACTGTTCAAAACATGGGAATTTACTTTGACAGTTCATCGAACATCTACTTCAGGAACATCAACTGTAGGGAGTTTATTACTGCAGATGCATGCGAGGTTTTCGTGCACTCATTTGCTACCTTACGGCCAGGCTATGTTATTGGCCTGCTCTGTGGTGAAACTAGACGAATTACTGGTCGTCTGCAGATAGCTCACAAAACAGTGTCTAGTCACTCGTACTCTACAGAAAGGACATATCTGTGTTTGCACTGCAGGTTACCTCTACGATACAGGTTGCAATACAAAATGTGCATGTACCTTTCATCAGTATTAACAATCACTTCAGACGGATACATAACCCTTGTCCTGTGTCCATAATTTTCCGAATCTGTAAGCTGGGCTTTAGAAGGATTCCGGGCACGCTATGAAAAATCTTACAACTTGCTGCCAGGAAATAAAAACTTTAACCCAAACTAGTAAGGATATAAAGACTATCATGTGATTTTATGTGTATACCAACAAAATAAGCAGCAAGATCAGAGTTGTGGAGACGGAAGCGGGCTTCTAAAAAAAAAAACACTAATCATGCTCGGTAAAACTACTTCTACTTGTTTTCGCCTTTGCCTGTCCATTCTAATTTCTTCTTCGCCCGCGGAGTTTGTCAGCTTGAATAGTAGAAATGGCAGTCCCGTAATTGAAACATGCTTAAGCATTTCAGAGAACGGGGGACAGCACTTATGACGTCATCTTTGTAATGATATCAGCTGTTTTTGCAACTCAATCTTTTTCAATTTGTACAATGACATTTGAGGCAAGTTTCATTTACTGTTTACACGCTCACGTTCCAGAGGGACAATGGATATCCGTTGAAGACAATTTCTGGGACTACGTTGAAAGCAATTTCATTTACAACAAAATTAAACGGATTATGTTTTCTAGTGGGCATAAACGCAAATCGGTAGCATAATTTAAATGGTTTGCAATTATATCAATAGGTATATTAACATTATTAATACATTCTCGTGATAGCGGTGAATTTTTGTAAACACGAACCTCGGTATTTGACCTTATCAGCCAAATTACCTCCACCCTTAATCTGGGATTACCCTCAAAACGTTTCCACTAAAAGTTGTCCAGCTTGTGGACAGATCATGAACGATATCATTCCTGCCTGTCCACATAAAATAAACTGAGATTGTTTTGGTGTTTATTCGGTGATAACAGTGAGTAAACAATGCGGCGTTATCATTCTCAAGAGGTTTCACTATAAACACGCCTTTCAGAATGTGTTGGGACTACACTTGCTAGTATATATAGGATATCTTAGAGTGTCTTCAGTAATACTTATATATATATTTAACGCGTGAGGCAAATATGTTCTTCACTAATTCGCAACAGGAGTGAAAACATTAAAACAAGTATTAGCCACACGATTTAGATATAATTGGTATTACTGAGGATATTGTTAGATATCATTCAAAATTCCCATAAATGATAAAGACGCTGACTTACCTCGGCTATATTGGATACCTAAACTACACAAGGATCCTAATAAGCAACCCTTTTTTCGCTGGCTCGTCTCATTGCTCAACCAAGCCATTATCAAAACTTCTTACAACCATTCTCAGTACCGTTAATTCAGGGCTTCAGTCTTATTGTGATACTGTATACTCCAGAAGTGGCATTAATGGGATGTGGATTTTGAAAAACTCAAAAGATCTTCTGATCAGTCTTGAGCACCCCCTTCTCAAAAATATTTCGTCCATCAAAACATTTGATTTTTCCACACTGTACACTACCATACCACATGCCAAACTGAAAGAACGTCTTAGGTCTCTCATTATGAGAACTTTCTTTTCCAAGAAAGGTGAACGACGATGCAAATACATGGTTGTGAGCTATCTCGGAGCATACTTTATGAAAAACACTACAAAAGCTTGGTTGAAATATACTGAGGAAGAAATAGTGCGAATGATTGAATTCCTGTTTGACAATATCGTTGTTTAGTTCGGAGGAAAAAATTTCCAACAAACTTTTGGCATTCCAATGGGCACTAACTGTGCACCACTTTTGGTTAACTTGTTTTTATTTTTATACGAGGCTGAATTTGTCGAGGGGCTTATCAGGACGGGTAACAAAAACTTTGCCAAATCTTTCAATTTCACTTTCAGGTATATCGACGATGTGTTGTCTATAAACAACAAGAAGTTTGCTGACCTAGTCGATCGTATATACCCTACTGAACTTGAGATTAAAGACACAACAGACTCTCCTGCATCAGCTTCTTACCTCGATCTTTATTTAAACTATGACCAACACGGGCAACTTACTACTAAGCTGTATGATAAACGTGATGATTTCGTTTTTCCGATCGTGAACTTTCCCTTTATTAAAAGTAACATCCCTGTTTCTCCATCCTATGGTATTTATATGTCGCAGTTGATTCGTTATTCTAGGGCTTGCTCTGAATATCGAGATTTTCGTAATAGATGTCAAATGCTAACGAACAAACCTACGGCACAGGGATTCGAGAGATGCAGGTTGATGAAGACTATGGGCAAGTTTTATGGTCGCCATCTTGATTTCATCGAGAAATATTCTGTATCTTTGTGTGATATGAAGATGGACGTTTTTGAGTTTGCTTGTTAGTGTGTTTACTTGTTATGATGACAATGATGGCTCGGTTCTCATTTTAAGGATTGATGCTTACTTGGATGTGACCGAGATTTACATGGCGGGTGTCGTCGATGAAACAGAAGACGCTTACTCTTCCGGAACACCTGGTCTTATTCTCTTGTGCTTTTACGAGAATCTTACCTTTGTTCCTATTTTGTCCCTAGTTTAATCGATTTTGAGCTCGGATTATGGTTTTGGTGATGCTTTGGTATTCTCTGATCTTTTTTATTCTATTTATTATATTTTAAAATCAAAACCTATACTACAGTTGTGGTATCGCACAACGCACCAAAAACTGCGTGCGTGCATCGTGCATACATCGTGCACACATCGTTCCCCATGGTGCGCCCAACTGGGTGATCTAACGATCGTGCGTTTATGTGTGCGATAAGATTTGGTACAATTGGTCGATACATATTACGGAATGAAAAATATATGGAACCATCTTGTCCAAAAACTATTTAAATTCACATCATATTTATTCGGATTATGTCAATTTAACAATATACAGTAAACAGTATTACAGTGACCATGAGACAGCCAAGTGCGGGTTTAGCTACACGGGAACAGAAAAGCTAAATAACAAGTTTTACCTGTCCCGTGTGCGGCGATACGCTACGACAACCATTACCGAGCGACCGTTATGAAAACAAACTGGACTCTTAATAATAATTAGTTATTTGAAAACCCCCTCCCCTTCCCACCCTTTTACCTGTGTTTTCACACCTAGGCGAGTTTTGTAAGTGCCCCGGGTCAGAGATATCTACATATATTGTCCATGTACAGATGCAGTTTATAACTTGGTAAAAACTGGCAATATTTACTTGAATGAGAACTTGTCAATATGTGTTAAAAGTTTACATGTGTCTATTTGGTTTGTTTCAAAAACTACAGAAAGACTTTTACTAATTCTAAGAAATATATAGATAGAACTATCAGCTAATGTAAATAGTTAAAATATAGAAATAACTTTAAAACAACTAACGCGAAACCGCATATATTTTTAAACCATTTCTAAATTTACATCAACCACGATTGTCATCTCACAATGTTAGTTTATCGTGCGCCCACATGTGCGTTTGAAATAATCGCCCAGGATCGCATCGTTCGCACATCGTGCATACACCGTTCGCCCATCGTGCGCACACCGCACATCGTGTAACGTTGTGCGATCCCACAACTGTACATTGGCAGTTTTTCATATTTGTATTGCCGTTAGAAAGAAGTGTTTTGATTGGTCAAACAAGAAAAAGTAATACTTAAATAAGATTTACTTAATAAGTAGTGCATCGCATAACACTAGAAATAGGACATTTACGAACGGCATTTCGTGAGTATACGACCGAAAACAATTGCGATGGATTTTTTTAGCCCCCGAGGTTTGTTGAAGCCTCCTTAGCCACAGCTAATTTCTTTTGAGTAGTGGCACGGTACATAATGTACTCAATTTTTAGTTTAATAATACTTTTTACTTCGTATTCATAAATTAAAGGGGTTTTACGCACCTGCTTCTACATTAGTTTGGAAATTTGGGATTCCCAGCTTTTGGCCCCATCCATCATTGAAGAGTTCTACGAGGACAAAACAGCTGTATGATGCAGTTTGGATTATTTTTTGGCATACTGTATTTATTACTAAATTTAAAAAGTGCAGCATATGTATGTTACGTCATCTTCATTTACTCTTAGATATCGATATTCGACCAAAAATCTTAAAAACAATTACATGAATCTGAACTTCTTGAAAAATTCAAACTGTGATGTTGAATCGATTGTTTTAACCGAAACAGTTAGTCGTATGCATGAAAGGAGTACTTTTTTTCGAAAGAAACAAAATGATTTTGAAATATGTGTTCCAAGAAGGAAGAACATTCTTAACAAAACCCATCTGCGTTTGAAGTATTTCATTTCAAATTGTGGAATTAAAAACAATTTGAATCTGTTTCTGTAAGTGTAGTTAGGCCGAGGTGTAACCGCGGGCTTTAGAGAAGAATTTCTTGGAGTGCTGCCTACTGCTATACTTCTTGGCTATCTAGAGAATAAAGGCTACAAGGATCAATACCAGGAATCATCCAACATATTGGATTCTATTTTCAATTCATTGTGCCGAAGCATTTCAATTAAAGAGTTCGGCGGTGTATCTCTACACACGGAATCGTTTTTGAGCTGGTATACATTCTGACTTAATCAATTATATCTTTGAGAATTCGAATTGATTCCTCGACTAGATAATTTCAAAGAAAAAATGTCAAACTATATGCAAAGTTCTGATATTTACTCGATCATTGTGTATGGCAACATGCTTTTTATTTTGAGTAAAATGATGGTGGTTTTAAAATGTTGTATGTACCTATGTACATGTATAATGCCTTTTCTAAATCGGTGATATACCTCGCCTTTATTTCTTAATTTAAACAAATCGGACATGCAAACATAAACAAGCCCTATAGTTAACTAGCTACATAACTATACACCAACTCTTTTCACAACAATGTAACCCTAACACTAGCGTCTTATCTAACGTCAGTTTTCACAATATAGAACGGAGTGTACTCTAAATAAACCGCGAAGCGGTTTATGATGAGAGTACACTCGTTTTTTTGTGTTATAATCCCATAACATAAAAAAATAATTCAAGTTAATACTTCTAATTTAATCTATACCCTGCGAAAATTCACTTTATTGATTGACTTTTTTCTTTTACAAATCATTACGCTGCTGCATCAGCCAATCAAAAGCGACGTTATAAACGGTGACGTCATTTGTAACGTTATGGGCTGATAACATATTTTTTAAGCCAATGAAAATGCTTGTTTCAAACAAGATTAACTTATAAACTTGACAAAACTGTATTGTATGTTACTTAGCAAGTATAATAATAAAAAATATATTATTTTATTTATTTACCCAGGGTTACATATTTAGACAAAGTCTAATTTACAATATGGCCCTGCAACAAATATATATATACAAACATGGACGTATGGAACATCTGATATATATATTTCACTGTATCAAGCGACATAAATTCACATGTTTTGTATTGTCCAATCAAAAAGTTCTTGCTATTCATTTATTAGCAGTCGCAAATACGAACGAATGCAGATACGGTAGAATTAGCGCCTGCTTTTACAAACATATGTATTCGATACACACTAGCTTATATTCGTGTATCTCGCTTTATAACAGCTACGTATACACTTGGCCAATGACATCAGTTTCAGCCGAAGTTAGTATGATCATCCAATATTGGACTCAGACTTGCTGCCTGGTGTCTTGATCTTTATTGATTATAACTCAAAGATTACGCATTCTTCAAATGTCGAACTCGTTTGGTTGCAGTAACATTTTCATTCCTGAAGTAGTTTGTTAATGTGGAGGGGTGTTTGATGATTTTTATGTCAAATATACCACTTTTATTGCAGTATATTCATGTACTAATATTGATACACGTAAAAATATATATCGGTATTCTGACATGCTTATGATTATTAAAACACGAACACGTATCCTTCATCAATACTCACAGCATGAGAGCCACATCAGCTGAATGTGTTTGTTTAATATATATAATCATCCATGTAAACTTTATAGTATATTTATTAATTAAATATTGCTCGTCATTTGTCAAGCGCGATAGCTAACCGAAACTAGAAGTATTCCCCGGGGTATCAGGTGAATATTTACAGTACATAAAGATGAAAGAGTGATGGGTCCAATTGACTTAATGAGACCTAAGCGTTTCTGATAGGTGAGCTAGCGGTGTAAATAAATCTCGTTTATTGCCAGTTCTCGCTTAATTGCGCGATATTTGGTTTTCATTTACCATGTGTAATACTTTGCAGAGTAATGGCAATGCCAACATTTGCCTAAATGTTTATTTGAACTTTAAAAAAAAAAAAAAAATAGATGCATTGCTGTGAATGACTTGTTTTTACGTGAAGGTTGAAAATTCTGTACAAGCAACACCGAGTGATTCATTATAACCGATGCTCAATTCTTATCGAAAACACACGATTTAAGAAATAAATGTCTGTTAAAAAATGTATTGTATTGTTGTATTTCACGAATCATTAATTATTAATACAATGTATATTGCTGTTCGGAAACATGTGATCATTGAATGCTGAACCTCGCTTAGAATGAAAAAAATCATGTGAGTCGCATTTACCTGTGTGACGAGTCTGAACAAGCATGTTTTAGAAATACTTTCATAATAGATAATAATCAATTAATAATTCATGGTACATTTTAGATCATGCATACAATTAATGAGCATTTGTTTTGTAAAATATGAACTATCAAATATGTTGTTACAGTATACATGTATCAAACAAACACATGTAACTGGATTTTGTAAAAAAAAAAAACATATTGCATACTTTGGCCAGCTATCAATGATATTTCGTGTCATATGAAGGAGTGGGCGAAAATTGACCCAAGGATTCTGGGTAAGTGGATGGTTGAGAACGAACAATATGATGGGCACCACTTTATTAATGGGGTTTTGATGAATAACAGGACCACGGGGAGCATTGTACAATGATGTAAGACGGGGAGTAAGGGGGTGTTAAGGAGAGAGTCGCAGAAATCAAGCAATGATTGCGGAGAAGGAAGAAGGTTTGTGTAGTAAGATAGAAAATGAGAGGGTTTAAGCAAGAGCGTCCTATCGGGCAACCAAGAGTGTATATACAATGTATGATATAAAAAGTGGAAAAATTAAACGGACAAGCGATGCTTGTTGTCAGAGGAGTGAGAGGGGAATGGTCACGGTATACATTTTTACACCTCAGTAATCATTCCGTGATAACCAACAGTACCTGTTGATTTCCCTGACATTGCCAATCTCCATACATTTTTAATCCGTGTTGGTCTAATGAACATCTTCTAACACATGTAGACGTACGTGTTTCGGTCTAGGTGCTAATGCTTCTGACTAAACGTTTTAGTATGTAACAAATATTGGTCTGCTTTTTAGAATTACATTAATGTGATGTCTTTTACAGCTGTTGTGCAATCTGAAGTTGTTTTTATATATTCATATATACACTGAAACGTCCAATCGCAGTTTTTGTTGTTATTCTATTAACTTTGCATGTAATGAGGCGATTTGACAGGTGAAACAAATTTAATTTTCCGATTGACAAGATAACCGAGGTTTGAGCAGCTTGACTTTCGAAGATATGATCAATATCGAAATACACCATACTTTTCATATCAGCTGTTGTGCGCGATAGTCTATCTGTCTGGAGATTACAGTATACACCCTAATGCCAGAGACAAGCGATTTATTCTCGTTGATAAAGGGGAGATAATTCTTACCGATGACGCTTCTGACAAGCACCAGTGCCATGCCAAATGCTTCGGTCACGTGATAGTCCATAGTCAATGGAAGCAACTCTTTTTTACGTGGAAAAAAACTGGACATCAATTGGATCTTGGTCGTTCAAAATTATTAGTGAACATCCACAAAATCTCCGCCATATTGAGTTCAATATCGTTTGAATTCATTTCAAGTCAACATTTATAACCAGTCATGATAGTACAATGTGAAACCTTTGACATTACCAAAAACTTTCAATCAGATGACGTTTGCGACAGCTTTATTCCCAAACCAACTTTAAGACTATTAAACAGCGCCATTTCGTTCATGGAATGCTATTGGAGGTCCAGAAATGCTGCTCCAAAATTAAGACGCCCTTTGCTGTACATTGTGTATGACATACGAGGGCGGGCAGCTACACAACAGCACAATAAAATACAGAGGCAATCTAATTAATAAAGTTATGTTTGAGCGTTTTGGTCACATTTCTTTAAAAAAAATTAAATGTATTATAGAATAGCTAATTTCAGAGGGACAGCATTGAGGTATGTCAACATTTTAACGAGGTCGGCAACCATCAGGGTCAACAAATTAAGATAAAATAAACCTTTGCAAGTAGAATACATCAAAGTTACAATGATGCATTACACTCAAGTAATAGATCCCGATTCGTGTTTTAGCACATACATGATCATTAGTAAAACTTCACATTGTGCCTTATGTAAAAAATACCTTTATTGTCTTTACTGTAAAATATTTCCTCTTAACTAAAACTTGTTACGAAGGTTGGGCCAGCCACCAGGTGCCTAAAGTAAGAGTTGTATCAAACACTAATGTGACCTATATGGCCTAGCATGTTGACATTTAAAATGCACATTTTTCTTACAAAGGAAAGAGCAGAAACATGTTTGACTCCAGGTCGATCGGTATGCATGGTGGAGAATGTTTTATTTCGCTTTGGTTCCTTCACTTAAATCCTATTATCTTGGATAAATCCGCTGTCACTGTCACTGACAGCAGGGCATCGCTTTATTGTGACACGCTGGTACGCATGTTTGATCCTTTTAACACGAAGCGATTCAATCGGGTGTCAACAAAATTATCCTGTTTGGGTTTGGTTATTTTGAAACTAAACATTCCTATTGCAAAGGTCAAGTTATATATATATTTACATTTGCTCTGTAATTTTGTATTGACACAATGCTAAGAGGCAGTTGCTGCCATACGCCTATAACACCCAGTGCAGTTGGCATTGTGACGTCATCATTCTCTATTGTGACATCATCAGTTTCATTGTTGTCTCCACTTGCTGTTCAAAATCAGTCCGAAGAAACTAAATAAAGCTTAAGCACAATTATTCTATCAAAATGTAAATATATGTAATGAACATTTTAGCAAATATTGTTAAAGTCCTATAACACATTGCTATTGCTGACAAACGTACATAAAGCCCTACCGGGCTTTTTTTGGCTTGTCATCAATATCAATGTGTGTTATAGGACTGTGACAACATTTGCTAAAACATTCATTGCTTAAATAAAATCAAATGAAATTTTAGTCATACTTCTTCTGTTGAAAAATATGTTACACTTTTTCAGACCTCAGTTTCAAGGAAAGTTCGTGAAAACTTTTATGACTCATTTTGCAACATTTTGAAATGGATATGTTTAAATTCATTTATATAAAAGTAAAGCTTTTTGCTGTTTCAAACGTGTGCCTGACTGTGATCATATTGGCTCCTTAATTGGAAATCGGGAAGCCCATGGTGGATGTATTAACGTACGTGCGATCAAGAGTATGTGTGTGTTTGACCTCCATTTTGACGACTTCCAATACTTTTTATAACAAGCCGTAGTGTTGTTTGCTGATTATACCAATATAGACGATTTTCATTAACCTATATATTGTATGATAATATATGCTCGCGACAAAGAAGAATGTCCTGAAGGTTTTCATGTTTAGTTGACTGACTCCAAAATATCCAGAACACACTCACATCCATGCGCTTTCGTTGAACAATCACAATGAAGGCGTATGCAGCGAAACAAATCAGAGAATACCAAAACGTCAACAAAACCATAATTCGAACTCAAAATCGATTAAACTAGAGGCATAATAGAAACAGCGGAAATATTTACTTGGAGACTCTCGTAAAAGCAAAGGAGAATAAGACCAGATGGTTCGAAAGAGCAAGCGTCTTCTGCTTCATCGACGACATCTATCATGTAAATCTTGGTCACATCCAAGTAAGCATCAAATCCTCGAAATGAGAACCCAGTCATCATTACCAAACACAACAATTTAGCACACTAATAAGCAAACTCAAAAACGTTTCTCAATGAGATCAAGATGGCGACCATTAAACTTGCCCATAGTCTTCATCAACCTGCATCTCTCGAATCCATATGCCGTAAGTTTGTTTGTCAGCAGTTGATATCTATCACGAAAATCTCGATATTCAGAGCAAGCCCTAGAATAACGAATCAACTGTGACATGTAAACACCATAGGATGTTACTATCAAGAAAGGGAAAATTCACGATCGGAAAATCGAAATCGTCACGTTTATTATATAGATTAGTAGTAAGTTGCTCGTGTTCGTCATAGTTTCAGTAAAGATCGAGGTAAGCAGCTGATGTGAGAGAGTCTGTTGGGTTGTTCAGTAGTGTTTATACGATCGACTAGGTCAGCAACACAGCAGTTTGTGAACTTTTTTTGAACAAATGTCATCATCAGTTCAGGTCATGCGAGTCCCTTTATGATTCTTCTGAAACATACAGTAGTTTGAAATCTCCAGTTGAAATCAAGACACAGTCCGACTTTCGGCTACTTTATTAAAGCTTAATTGCAGACTGTCAAAGTTGCCGATATGAAACACGCCTTGAAAATGAGAAAAAAAACTGAAGTGTCAACAAAAGCATAATCCGAACTCGAAATCGATTCAACTAGGGGATTCATTTGAACAACGTAAAGGTTTACACGGAAACATTTCAAAAATTTAAAGATGGATAAGACATGGTGTTCCGGAAGAGTGACCAAGTAAATTCTCATCCACAACAAGCACATAAATGAGCATATTCAAAAACGTCCACCTTACATGGATCTCTTAATGATATCAGGATAGTGGCCATATAATTTGCGCACAGTCCTCACCAACCTGCATCCCTCGAATCGATCAAAGCCCACATCAGTAGCATTTTATGATCATTGTACAAAAGAGATGAACACATAATCCTATATCATCTAGAAAAAAAACCGGGTTGTCCATTCTTAATATCATTACTTGTCATAATAGGACCCCCCCCCCCCCCCTCTCCAGTGGACATTCTACCGTATGCCAAAATAGAAGCATACTTACAATAAACCTAATTATGAATCATGAAAATACAAAGTCTACGAAAGACCTTTCAACAATCGTAAATATGACGAATTTACAACCGCCGATTAGTCGTTTACGTATATTTTACACGAACTATTGCGATGTATATAGTATATATACAAGTAACCGTATAACGAGTAGCGACTTTGATATTTCAAAGGGTCTATAAGAAAGGATGCAATTTTCTGTAAAACATTCTCTGATTTCATTATCACTGTGAAAATCGATTTGATATTAAATTATGCACTGTAATGTAGCATATTGGGAATCCTTTCCCAAACAGCGACTACTTTTTTCGGATGCCCAGTAGTCAATTCATTTCACATAAACGTCCATTCTATCACATGCACAGGGAAAATGCTGTTTAAGCAAAATGCATTTTGAAGCTTGCACAAAGTTTTAGTTCGCAACTCGAGATGTAATCAACTAGTAAATTACTCCATGTCAAAATGTGTGGGAAGAAATGAACATTGCCCGTGCTAGCAGCGGAGTGAATCATAATAAATAATTCTAATGGATGAAATAAAACGGAATGATCCCCCTGCCAAATCCCTCGATTATTGGTGTAGCGTCACTTCACATTCCCGGATCAGGAATGAGAGCCCCTAAACTCCTGCCATCGTTCTAATTGCTTCTGTAACCTTATTTTAATTGGAATAAGTACTCGCAATTGAACAATTATGCAAATATTGACATTCCGTTGATAAAAGTGAGGACAAAATTTTATTGAATGCAACCATTGGCCCAGAAAATTACCATTTGTTTAACGGTCTGGGAGAAAGAATATTTACTGTTGTGTTGATAAGTTGCGTGGAATCTAAATTATCTACAGCAGTGGCCCTTACTGACATAGGCTTTTAATGTAGATTACATAACTAAATTCTCCATATTGATGCGTAGAATGACATTTTGTATCGAAGACTGTTCTTTATACTTTCAGTTGCTGCGGAAGCTTTGCACCCACAATCGAGTTGTTACAATTCAATATTGGGAAATAGTCCAAAGTTGATTCTTCGGAGGTATTTCAAGACTTAGGGAATGGCCATCAGCGAATCAATACAACACATGAGGACTAGCCGATCGCTAGCTATAGTAGGGATATACAGTATAAAATGAGGACTAGCCGATCGCTAGCTATAGTAGGGATATACAGTATAAAATGAGGACTAGCCGATCGCTAGCTATAGTAGAGATATACAGTATAAAATGAGGACTAGCCGATCGCTAGCTATAGTAGGGATATACAGTATAAAATGAGGACTAGCCGATCGCTAGCTATAGTAGGGATATACAGTATAAAATGAGGACTAGCCGATCGCTAGCTATAGTAGGGATATAGAGTATAAAATGAGGACTAGCCGATCGCTAGCTTTAGTAGGGATATACAGTATAAAATGAGGCCTAGCCGATCGCTAGCTATAGTAGGGGTATACCGTAAGAAATGAGGACTAGCCGATCGCTAGCTATAGTAAGGATATAGAGTATAAAATGAGGACTAGCCGATCGCTAGCAATAGTAGGGATATAGAGTATAAATGAGGACTAGCCGATCGCTAGCTATAGTAGGGATATAGAGTATAAAATGAGGACTAGCCGATCGCTAGCTTTAGTAGGGATATACAGTATAAAATGAGGACTAGCCGATCGCTAGCTATAGTAGGGATATACAGTATAAAATGAGGACTAGCCGATCGCTAGCTATAGTAGGGATATACAGTATAAAATGAGGACTAGCCGATCGCTAGCTATAGTAGGGATATACAGTATAAAATGAGGACTAGCCGATCGCTAGCTATAGAAGGGATATACAGTATAAAATGAGGACTAGCCGATCGCTAGCTATAGTAGGGATATACAGTATAAAATGGGGACTAGCCGATTGCTAGCTATAGTAGGGATATACAGTATAAAATGGAGACTAGCCGATCGCTAGCTATAGTAGGGATATACAGTATAAAAAGGCTACATACCTGTTCCAGCCACACGTTAGTTGTTAATACTTGGTTTACTTCGTCCTGAAAATAAAATAACATTTATTACTAATCTTAAATATCAGTTCTCGATGACTAACAGTTAATACATAAATAACATATCGTCTGGCTTTCCTAACTCTGGCTGACTAATCCTAGCTCTACCTGATACATAGCATATCAAACATGTACCTCTTGTTGTGTCCTGCATGTGACGATATTAACTTTATATTTCAAATTTTCGATCCGGGTATGCTATTTCGCTTTTCAGACTTAAATTTTTTACTGATAATACTTAAGTCATTTTTGAATTGTTATCACATTGATACCACGGTTAAGAATACATTGATACAAAAATCCATAATCATAAATAACGTATAGTTATAGTTTTACAAACATGTTAGGCTAAAAGTGACTTGATTGTAACAAAAAAAACATATATCTTAACTTATTTAAAAGGCAATAGTAGCGACCCGATCATACAATTGTCAACCTCCTAAAACCAATCTGTATCAGCTCTTAACACATGAATGGTCATCAGAGGATTAATGCTCTCAGGATCAGATCAACTCTTTAATAAAAGATCAGAGTATACCATAGCGCCAACAAAACTGTAATCCGAACTAAAAATCGATTTAACTAGAGGCAAAATAGGAACAAAAGAGAATAAGACCAGGCGTTCTGGAAGAATAAGCGTCTTCTGCTTCATCGACGACACCCGCCATGTAAAGCTTTGTCACATCCAAGTAAACATCAAGTTCTCAAAACGAAAATTGAGTATCATTGTCAATCACAACCCTAAACACACTAATGAGCATACTCAAAAAAATCCATCATCATATCACTTAAAGATACAGAATATTTCTCAATGAGAGACAATGCGTCAAATGCCCGTCGTGTCCTTAGGTCAATGCATTACATAAAGAGAATTTTAACTATGCGCACAGGTTGTAAGGGAGTGATGGCTAGTCTTCGTGTAGGTATAAGTAGTTTTGCTTTCTAACATTCTGTTACACTCTGGTCGGAAGCTCGCCTACATGGGGCAGTTGGTCAGTGTTTTTCTTCAGAAACCTCTGTTTGCTCGTCCTCAAATGGTCATAGCTGTAAAACCAACCATTCCTCATTAACATGTGTATTCAACCAGCGCATGAGTATAACGATTGTTTTGATTAAATCTTTTGTGAACGTTTCAATTGATACTGATCTAACAGACCAATGCTATACGTTGCAAACATGTACGTTGAAGTTTTCCATTTTGCAAATACAGTCATTACTTTGCTGTGTATTAAAGCAAAACCACTAGTCACACTTATTTGTGAGTGGGTGTGTGTGCGTGTTTGTTCACTCCGTAATGTATGTTGCATAGGATTGAATGAATATATATATAAAAAAGGTGAAGCATCTGTGTGTTACACAACCCTAAAGTTCTGTAGTTAATATCAACACGGCGTCGGATACCATCATGTACATTCAAATGGAATACACGGGAATAGACAAAAAAATGATAGTTGAAAACTCCGTACTATAAAACCAATACCTTTAATGTTACATTGTAACAATATCGCAACAATACCGAGTCGAGACTATGCATGTCGCAGTAGTGATATACTTTCTAGTGTGCTTTTCGGATGATAAATGCTAAACACTTGCTTAACTGTCTTACCGACTTTATCAGAATATTTTTACTTTCTCTCTTTTTCATTGGGTCTCCTGGGAATAAAATGTGTAAAACACGAATTTATCTGACTTACAGCAAATGGGATAGCTAGATACGGATCAATCGCAATCCCCGGAATACTTAATCTTTTATTTTCCCTATCTTACTGACAATAAACGGTCTTAGACAGACGTGGAATGCAATTCTAATGGACATGTTACGTAACGTGTGGAACGCTTCTCTCAACTTTTGCTGAAATGTCAAAACATTTCAGTTCTAGTGCTAGGGACAATTCTCAGCATGCGTCCTTTGTTAAGGCATAAATATTCATTCGCAAAACCGGAGAGTCAGTTGTGAATCGCTTCCGTTTCCAAAGGGATTTCGGTGCGAAAACAGGAACTACATTTTTGTTGTTGTCACAAATGATGTTAAGGTTGACAACATAGTAATTAATACAGAGAAAATCACTAGTATGCTACCCTGTATTCCATGCGGACTCATTTTGTCCTTAAAAGCAATTTTCATTCTCGTGATTCAAAAGGAAGGAGGATCAGAAAGCACCAGTGATTAAATGTTGTGTGGCGTTCAGATATCAAAATAGTCTACCGGAAAACCCCGTGTGATCTCAGTTATATTGTACATAAATTTCCAAAAGGTCAAATGGTAGATAAATTACTCAAAATTTTTCAAAATATAAACAACCTGATATACATATGTCCATGTATCCAGTTTAAAAAATGTCGAAATGATAACCATCACATGCCTAACCTGAAGTTATAGGCATAGATTTCCCTTTCATCGCATCCTTACAATTGAACGAACGATAGACCGATACTACGTCGGTGCTCTGTTTGAAACGTTAAACTCATCACATTTTCTTAGTCATCGTTATAATAAATTGTACCAACTCACATCAAGAAATACAAAGGAGCAAACAAACACGCGTATATTGGCTTTTAAAGTTCAAAAGCGTTTGTGTTTTTTTTTCACTCAATTACGAAATGTGATACATTAAGTTAACGATAAGCTAAAAATACAAAATCTGAAGCACGGCCAAACATTCGATCTTAAAATGGCATAAAATAATGAGCCGAGGAAGCAAGCCATAAACGGCACCAGAAATACAAAAATTGAATTATTACCAATATATGTACATGTAAATTTAAGCAATTGCAAACTGATATGTTTAGCGTATTTCATTTATGAAATTTGATTCTTTAAGTTGCCCTATTAAGATTTATGTATGAGTCATTTTGATAGTAGACCTAGATTAGCTCATATAAATATACACATAATTTGATTAAAGGATTGAATCTTACTTCGTCAAAACAATACAAATCCGTTTCCAAACGCAATACAAATTTAAATAATGAATTGACAGGTTAATGACATGTCTTGACACCGGTTAATGAGCAAGATGCTGACCTACCTCGTCTATATTAGATACCGAAACTGCACAAGAATCCTTTTACATTTTAAGCATAAAATAGGGTTGATGAGGACTATGCTCATTACTGTACCAACTTGTGATTGAAAAAGAAAAAAAAGAAAATGAATACATAAATAGATATACATTATTTGATGTAAGACCCTATCTAGCTGACATAATTATGCTTACGCTGTTTATAGTACATAGATACACGATTTTATACAAATGTACCATCACATTCATTTTAACATATATAGTATAATCCTGAGGATTCGCATAAGCTGCCTTATCAGACACAAACTACTTGTTGTCTACACCTGGCTAATGTATCCCTGTGTGTATGTATACCTGTGTGCTGGAAATGTATAGTGTTCGGTTTGGAATGGGACCGTGTTTCCAATGGATTCGTTATAGTGTCACCCCACTTGAATCCTACAGAACAGATGCCAAAACACCAGCTCAATACACTTTAAACCTCTACTCCAATTGTTGGAGTTGTGTGGGCAGGAGAAAATACTTTTCCAGTCAGGCTTACGGCAACGTCGGGGATCGAACCCCAGCAGGTTGCGTGAAAGGCCAGAATTTTACACTCGACCAATCCACCAATCATGACTCGGTTCCTAATTTTAGGATATGGCCTTTCGTTGATGAAGCATCTGGTCTTATGCATCACAAAGGTATCTATGGTAATATTTCGTTTGTTCATATTTTGGCCCATTGTTTAATCGATTTTGAGTTCGGATTATGGTTTTGCTGTCGCTTCAGCATTTTCTTATTTATTTTTCTTGGCGCTATGTGCAGACTCAGTAGTGAGTGTGAAGCAGTAATATGTATACAAGCACTCGCTTAATAAGGGGGGTTACATTTTCTGGAATGTGAAGCTACAGTAATTGAACATCGAATTAGACAGGAATCAGACGAGGTTTGAAAAGACAAATCAATCTGGATTTAGAATTTCAAGGACATGGCATAAATTGTTACCACAGCTGGGACAGAACTGCTGATTATTCGTTTTGGTTACAATTTTTTTATATAGCTTCAAATAGATTCAAATTGTACCATACAAGCAGTACAATATTTGTCTTAAGATTCCAATAGATATCGCTATTCGCAAAATCCAAAATGATGTTTTTGTACGCCAGTGCAATCTTAATCTTGTCAATTCATCGGCAAATATAACAAGTCCTATTCAACTTAACAATTAGTAAAATATATTTCTAGTATATGCATTTCAGCTGACAAAGGTTTAGCTTATATTATGAGCTTACAACCTCTAGGCCGACATTCACCATTGAGCGTTGTCGTGTTCGACCGTAAACATTTTCTGTTCATTGAAAGGTAACCAATAAGCATCTTGTTTTATTTTATAATATAAAACATAAAACGCCACTCGGGATATTGGTCTCTAACAATGAAAGCAAGCAATCTCTTTTCTCCAGTCCCAAACCTTGACGCAGTTTTAACCGATTGGCAGCAGAATTAAGTTAGTATAATATATTAAAGTAAGTTCACAGCATGAGTTCTAACACTACACAATAGCACACAAAAGAAAACTGGGAAAGCGGGATAACTTCACTACCGTCAGCTTCCAGTGTAACGATTGCCGGACCACAAGACCATATCCAAATTTCTGACAAAGACCATTGTTCCGAAACTGTATCAAAACATGATCACTATCCATACCCAATAGAATTTGTACGTCGTATAGGAGGCCCAAATGTCATGTGTGCGATGTCTTTTCTTCGTTCTATCAGGAAATTATTCCTTTTAATACGACACAATCAAAAAGATGATCTGAAAGTCACGACACTATCCTATAAACCCGGTTAGTTCAGGTTAACCAAAGGGCATACATAAATACAATAGAGAATACTACATCGCCTGCATATATAATGTCACATTATCTGATCAGCCATAGTGATAGAATTCCTAGTGGTCATGCTCTGTGTTAGTAATCTCTTCTATCTAGTCTGTCCACAACATCTGATATAGTGTACCGACGTCATACATATATAGGACTGGGGTCCCGTTGTGCTCACTCGAAATCCCTCCAAACAGTTCACAAGCATGATTCTAACACTGTTATACGTTATCAATATCTGAAAACATCTATCACGAACTTAAACATGGAACCTAAACTTTAACCTGCTATCGTTATCAAAAATGCCAAAATAGAACACATGTTGAACTTTACGAAATTCGCAGAATTATATATTTTTTTTGGACTTTTCTAGATTCCATGACGGTTTCGATATAAAATGTGAACATATTATGAAATTTTTGAAATGTTTCATATCAATCAAAATGTATTCGTTTTTGGGAAATCATTATTCAAACAAACATATGTATTGCCTGACAATGGTCAATTTAACATTACGTACTTTATGCTACATGCATGCACTCGAAAATGTAAACGTGATTTTTTTTCAGAAACATAACTTATTCTAACAGTTAGATCTAAGCTGTTACCTTGCTATGCGACACATTCGACAATTTCGTGAGATAATTTTTTTTTTATATTTGACCAGTGAGATGTTCAATTGATGTCTTAATCTATTCAAAGCTTTATATATGTTATCTTAAAATAAATAAGAGAAACCGAAGCGTTCACAAAATCATACTCCGAACTCAAAATCGATTACACCAAGGGCAACATATGAACAGAGGAAATATTTACATGGAGACCCTGTAAAAGTACAAGAGAATAAGGTCAGGTGTTCCGGAAAAGTAACCGTCTTCTGTTTCATCGATGGCACCAGCCATGTTAATATCTCAGATGTTTAACCTGTCCTACGTCACATACGAGTATATCTTCCAGTCATCAAATGTAACACATGTTCTGCAGCATCAATAAATAGGGACTAGGTGAGTGGTAAAACATCCTACTTGTCCTATACTAAGACTTTATATCTGCAAGTGAAAATAAGCATCTCTACGTCTTGCAAGTATTTGAAGTGGCCTGAAAGAGTCCTGCCTACAGGGTTATCAAACCGAGACTTTCTACACAGAACATTTTAACGGGACACAATGGAACATCTAAGGGGATATTACATAAGTATCGATGGACATGCGCAGATACAAATGTATACACGGCAGTTTTTTTGTTTTGATGGCTGTCGCTTTTTCTCAGAGATGAAAGTTAGGTTTTTGTTTGATTTCACACAGATTTCGTTTATTGGTGTATACTGACATTGCATACTTTAATGCAATATCTGGTTTCTAAGAAAACAAGATGGCCGCCGCGAACCTGTTTCGGACTGTTAAAATAATAAAGTTAAAAGAGTCTTTCCACGTTTTGTATGAAAGTAAAACTTAACACACACCAACATATTGCATGTAGGTAGATAGAAAAGATACACGTCTGACATGGTAACTGGTTGGTCAAAATGCGTATTATTGCACTAAACCTCATCTATAACTTCTGTCTTAAAATCGGGCGCGATGCCTGCTGTAAGTTGTATTGATAATTCCAGTTGTATGTTATCATTAATACATTGTCCTGTCGTGGGACTGGCTATACCAGCCATCATTACAGTCAGAACGTACGGGTCCAATTCGTATTAATGCAAGTTGGCTGGATACTTTAGGGCATGATATATGCATAACTGCTTTCACGATTCCATTACAAGATTCTTAATATTCGTTGTAAGGCTTATGTTTTCAATAACAGCCATTCGATATTTTTTGTTGCTATAAATATTGCCCGTTTTAAGGTAAAATAATATTTCTTCACGCGATATTCGTGTTCAGGTCTGATGCATAAATACCCCCTCTGTCTGTCTTACCCATTAGCCAGGTTCGCAAAAGCAGTTCAATTCTTTATGAAACAGATATATGACCAGATATATGTACACGGTTAATAGCCTATAACCGTAACTCTACCAAAACATTTGAGTGTAAACAATCCTATTATTACACAATGAATATCAACTGTTTATAAATGATGGATGATACGACCTCAAGCTATTTGTCAATGAGATAATTGATAAAGATTTACAAATTGTACCAAGGTTTAAATATACGCTTTAAAATGAACCACACATATCAACACTATATAAAGATAGCAAACAAGAAAAGCCGATGTCATTCCGACCCGTGTTCTACACTCTCGACATGTTTTTTTTTTTATATCGAACTTTCCTTGAACCGCATTTTCTTTTTATTTTAAGAAAATTGTTTGACACACCTTCAACAACAAAAACTTTAATTACAAAAAGTTATTTCTCTTGTACTTTTACAAGGGTCTCAATGTAAATATTTCCTTTGTTCCTATTGTGCCTCTAGTTTAATTGGTATTCTCCGATTTTTTTATATCCTTTATATTGTTTAACTACCACCTAATACAGTTAGATAGAATGACAACATATGCGTTGGACTGCTACCTGATAGGTTTGGACTATTACAAATGCACCTGATAGAGTATCGACAGAATATCTCCAGCGTTATGTCAACATCTTTGTATTCTTTGGACTATTACCTGATAGAGTTTAGACAGAATTGTGGCAAAATTATGTTAACATCGTGGTATGGTTTGGAATATTACCTGATAGAGTATCACAACGTAATGTTCAAGTGTTGGTATGGTTTGGACAATTTTTTTACGGAGTTTAGACGGATTTGTGGCAACGTTATGTCCACGTCTTGGTATGGTTTGAACTATTACATGATACAGTTAGACAGAATGGCCACAGTTTGATGTTCACGTCTCGCTGGAGTCATGCTGGCTTCTTTTGATTGATGAACTATGTTACAGTATTAACGTAACATAATGGAATAGGCGATCCCTTCCCTCATGTATCATACAAACAAATAGCTTGTTATAATTATATTACCAAATTTTTTCAGTTTCATTTCCATGAAAGTGAAAAACTTCGTGTTGGCTTATTAAGGGGAATCGATACATCTTGCTGATTCCGAGCTAACACTTGTAGCTACAGGTTGACGACGTCCTTTTAAATTTATGTTTTTAAATGAGTTTGTTAGCAACATTGCAACATGATTACCGTTTTGAAATTATATTTGATTTTAGAAACCATGCCAATGGTAATTACTGTTACACTTCCTGAAAACGTAAATGATATCAGAAGAAGTGATCATCTCACGGTGCCATTAGAGTCAGGAACAGCGGCTTTATAAGTCCCGATAAAACCCAGGAATTAAGGTCTATATCTTATAAACCATGGCCAGACGATACAACTGTTCTCCATATCATATAAAAACGGATTTACACAAAGACATTTGAAAAGGTTCATATCAATAAGACCAGGTGTGTTGCAAGTAAAGCGTCTTATACCTTGAATATCGACGACATCCTCCATATAAGTTATGTCACATCCAAGTAAATGTCACGTTCCAAAATTGTGAACTTAAGCATTCTTCTAAACCAAAACAAGTAAGGATACTACATCCAATGGGCCTATCAAAAACATCCACATTCATGCCATAAGGTATACATAATATCCCTTAATGCAGTTGGAAATCATAAAACATGTTCATAATCGTCATCAACTTGCATCTCTCGAATCTCTGTAGCGTAAGTTTGTCCGCCTGCAGCCGACATCTAAAATGAAAACCTCGATACATTTAGAGCAGATCAAGCCCTAGAATAGCAAATCATCTGAAACTTACAAACACTATATAATTGATAAGCAGGGTCGTCACTATCAAGAAAAGGAAGGAAACGATCGGATATACAAATGCAGTCGTCCAACTGAAGACTATATCTTTTCGACACAGCTATACAACTGACGTTTACATCATACAAACACAACCGTTTATATAAGGTTTACATTCTATGAAACACTATCATAAACTGAAGCCTACATTATCTTGACATGACTATTCAGCTTACGTCATCATCACACAAACACGACCACACAGCTGTCATGGGCATCCTATACACACGACCATACACCAAATGTCTTTACAAATACTACTAAGACTAGCACATACAAAATCTTCATACTAATAATTGGAATATACTGTTTAAATTTGTATTGCATTGAATTATAACATATTCCAAGTCGGACATACAACCTTTACCATATTATTCAATAAAAAGTTGTTTGAAATGTTTAAAGATGACGTAACACACACATGTGCTGCACCTTTTAAACTTAGTAATAGATGCAGTATGCCGAAAAAATGAATTAAACTGCACCATACAGCTGTTTCGTCCTCCTATTGAAAGTTTCGATATATTCTTTACATTCTAAACAATTTGAAACGTAAGCGGTAACGTTGTTTGTTGCAATGTTTTGTTAAAGATCCAGAGATAACGCGTAAATTGTTATCATGACGTAATGTAAAAACTGACTTGCCGTAGATTTAAAGGATATGAAGATGCGATTGTTGGTGAAGGTAGTGCTATTTAAGTAGTTATCGAGTTCTGATTATAGACGTTTATCACAGTACTGACTACAAAACGCAATTTAAATGTAAGAAAACCAAGATAATGATTAAAGAAATCAATTGTTTAATAGTTTAATGTAACATTTTCGGCATACATAGAATTCCTCCCGTTCGCTAGTATTCCTGGTAATGTGCGTTAGCTATCAACGCTATGTCCCTTTCATCTTCACATTCAAGAAATTGTTTTTCTAACCCTTTTATTTGGCATCTTTTTCGGGATGAAGACCAAGAACGTTGCCAACATCATGATGTTTTTTTTAAATACGCATAGAAATGATCGAATGTTGTATACGTAGTGAATACTTATAGTGTATTGCTTCTTATGGTTTCACCCTTTTGTACTTCCTATTCTTTGAAATGCAAGCACGTGCATTGTCCTTGTGTAAACCTAAACGAAACCTCGCGGTACAGAACCATGATGAAGGATTGCTTAGAAACGAAAGAATATCATCATGTCGGATGGAGGTAATACTTCCATGTTATGTAATACCACGAAGGCAAGCACTGCACATCATACAGAAAGTCGATTACCCTGTGATTTGCATTTTTTTGTCAAATTCTAACAAAGTTGGTGTTAACAAGACTGTTCTGTCGCGTGAGTTCTTCAACAAGTATTTGTCACACAGAGCACTGTTAAATGTGACATATGGGGGGCCTGATAACATACTGAACAGGCACGGAATAAGGATTGCGGAATGGCTCAAGCGTGGATTGGAATACACAAGTCACTAACACATTATTCCTCTGAAAAGCTTAACTAGTATTCACGATCTAGATTTTGTTTTTAATTAGAAAAAAGAAACATGTTTCTTAACTTTGAAACAAGTCATTGTGCGGAAACAGCTTAGCTCTAGGAACAAATGTAGGCAAAGACTGAAATTGAAAAATATGACATGCATCCGAAAAGAGTCCTTGGAGGTAACTCTTAAATGACCATTGTTGTAAATATGACGTAAAAACAAGCCAGCCAAACCAAATTGAGTTTACTTAAAAATACTTTTATCTTTTTTGTTGTTTACTGGTGTGTAAACTCATTTTTTTTCTACATATATTTCAACACAACGCGCTGACGCGCGTCATTTAAAATATCGGTAGAAAAACTCAGTTTACACACCAGTATACAACAAAAAAGACAAATTAATTCTGAAATAACATTTCTGTTTTGATATATGAGAAGAAAGCAGCAAACGGCAGTGATAAACTCATTTTAAAATGGTGCATGGCATTGTTGTCGATCTAGTGTGACGTCATTTTAACCACGAAAATACATGTAGTAAGGCACCATCGAAAAAATGAGTTTTGTAAAATTCGCGGCAAGTACATGTAAAAATAACATTTTATGTTAATCTTTGTATGACAATGTCATATTGAAGTACTGAATTCAACTATACACAAGCATGTCCCTCGGGATTGTTGTGTTTTTAGTAAACCATTCTACAAAACAATATGGTGTTTTTTGTTTTTGTTTTTTGTTGTTTTTTTTTTTTTTTGTGGTGGAGGTGTTGAACCGGAATTCACCGTCCTGCAGGGAAACCAGAAGTGTACCTTAGAAACAAATGTGTTTCATTTTATACCTACATATACATTTACTGAGAACTTCTTTACGTTTCTTTAATCACTATTTATTATTAGTAAAAATGTAGTTGAAATAGTACATTGCATGTAGAAAGTCACAATTGGCGTGTTTTCGAAAGAGTTTTTTTTATTTTGATTTCGCCAACCTGGAAAGTGTTCTACCGGAAAACATTTTTAACTTTATTAAGGATTCTATTGCTTCATCGACACAATAAATATAAACAGAATATAAAAAATAATTCTCTTAAAATTTGCTGAAATAAAATGACGAATATCGTATTAATCAGTAAATACTAGAGACCAGCAAAAATGTTTCAGGTTTTGTCTTAATTATCAAACATGCACATTAAAATCAAATGCTCAAGAATTTGAAAAAAAAAAATATAATTATTTGCTACTTTCCGTACTATAATGAATTAGACGACGTTGGTAACAAGAACACGACAGACCCAAAAGAGCTAACGCGCAAGATCTGAGATAATCGAAAACTGCAGCTTACTGTGCACCGAGCACGGCCATCGTAGAACAGGAAACATTAGTCGAACTCTACTACAAAGTCCCCTCTCGTGATGAACGAGATATCGCTTACATAATAAGTGCACCAGAAGTTTGATCTTCTTGATTGCATAAGTAGTGGTAATTTTGTAGACCAATGCACACAACTGCCCATATTATGTTCCGGTTCCCAACGCCTTTATCTTGATCCTACAGCAAACGTAGCTCCTAATCACTACACTTATGGTGATGTAATTATCTCATTATTTAACTTACGCCATATTAAGCTCAAACGAGAAAATAATTTTTTGAATCATGCTGATAATAGTTCTCTCTTCTGCCTGAGAGGGTAATTGGTTTGAAAAGGTTAGGATATACATGTGTACAATGTACATAAGAGTACAAATAATCTTTGTTCAACAGTAGGAAATATCAATGGGGCATAGTATGTGTGATTAAAGGTAATTATCATTTATTTTCTCATCAAGTTATGTGACCGGAACTCCATATCCATTGAATAGATTATTTTACATTTTGCATTGAGAATATTCGGATATTTTGTCCTGATATTACTATTGTGAATTTTAGGACGAATAGCTTGAAAAATTCCATACATCTCTGATGTTAAAGGAGGGGTGCCAATTTTGGCCTTTCTGCAGCCTATCAGTGATAAGGCTATTATTTAGCAGGAAGATCATTTTTGTCAGTTGCATATTGTGTTATGTTCAAAATATCTTGGGGTCAAAGTGGGGGTAGTTTAAAATTAAAAAATGTTGTTGAAGTTCTCAAGCACTTACAAATGAAGAAAAACTTCTAGTTTTTACAGTTTCTGTTAAATAAGGAGCAGGCTTGAAGATTTAATTTGAACAAAATTAAGTTAAAAACTCATAAAGTAGATAAATGTCACAAAATTGGTAACTAGTCTATTTTGATATCAAAAACTTTAAAAAAATTTAAGAAAATCTTCCATAACCGACTCCAAAACAGAATGACAACAGTTATCAACCCTACACGGAGATCGTAATTTATATGTATATACATGTACTTGGCATGTAACTAACCCAGCAGGGTTTTATGGGGCCTGGTGGTGGGGCCCATGAGGGGGTATATTGTGCTTTTTTTTTTTTTAATTATATTTTTCAAGAAAAAAACTTGTCTGAATGTATCATACACGGCAGCAAAAATCCCTGGCAAGCGAGCGAGAAGAAAAATTCTGCAGAATCTGCAATTTGTTGATTATCTGATGACATGGTATTTGATGATGATGGTCTTTAAAATAGATTATTAGCCAGATCCTGACGTTCATTATTTCATTATAAATGACAAAAGCAGCATCATTATACTATTCTTGTAAGATACCAATTGGACCTCAATGGATATGAAAGACTAAACGTTCAAAGCTGGAAATGGTATGTTACCCTTTTGCCCCCCCCCCCCCCCCCCCTCATCTACCTTTATAACTATTAGCTGCTTCTAAAATGTACACCTTCAAAATAATTAGCAACTACTAACATGCAGAAAACACAGGGAAAAATGTCATATCAGGATAAATATTACACAACGAGATCATGATGGCGACCATAACATTAGCCCTTTGTTTGCATTTATCTTTATCTCTAGAACCTTTGTGGTGTAGGTTTGTTGTTATGTAGCAGACATATCATGAGAAACGCGATACATAGGTATCTAGAGCAAACCCTAAACATAGAAATCATTTTCGACAATCAAAACGAGATAGCCTACAGTCGCAAAATCTTAAACGTCACTTTAATCATATATAGGTACAGTAGTAAGCTGTCAATGTTGGTCATATTTTATATGCTAGTACAGATCAAGTCACGTGAACATACATACGCGGCGAATGCAGAAGAGGCTATAGTGTCAATGGGGTTTTAATTTAAAAGGTTATTTGCACAAACTGATACAGCAAAATATAAACACAAAATGAATCTCAATTAAAAGTATGACTTAAAGGTATTGAAGATTAATTAACAAAAGAAAAGATCCATTGACTATAATGGTTTAACTACTTAGATGCATACGTTTTATGTTGCATCGTTTACTTCCATTGGTTCTTTGTATATTTAACCTGGTTGACAACTCGTGACTACAGTTGGATTGTTGATGGTTAAAAGTCTAACACTCTGTAGCATGATTCCAGGAAATACTGAATGGTCATCATTATTCAGGGACATCACAATATGTGACCGTCTTTGGCATTGTCCCAAAAACAGGCAATACAGCTCATCTCTAACAACTCAGTCCTGAAATCATTACTTCCAATAACCTACACATGTTTGTATCATCAGAACCCATTGTAGGCCGTGTGTATACGATATTACACGCCGTCATCAGTGGTATTAACATACAAGACAAAAGTAAAACTGACTACATTCGTATATATATATACATATAGATCATGCTTGCTAGTTAAACAAACGCGTATTATGAAATTGAGTTTGTTTTCAAATAACGCATCTTGTGACGTAGACAGTTCTTCCAACACTGTCTTGTAACAGACTGATCAATAAAATCATACTGACGTTATAATATAATTAAAATTTTATTCAGATTTAGAAAAAGACAATTGATATTAACGTTGACTGTGAGTTTGGGATTTTGGTGTCGGCTTTTGTAGAAGCATTAGTACAGACTGAGGGAAGACAGCAGTGTAAAGAAGGAAGATCATACCAGATATCTGTCTCCCATACTCTATCTCTCATCACAAACTCAACCATTTGGCGCCAAATCCAGACGATATACGGCCGACCTGACGGATACAAAACGATAATAAAGCAGCATTTCCTGGCTGATAGACTGTCAAATATGGATTTAATCAAATATTTGATATACGAAGTCATGCATCAGGACATTTTGTGTTTATTTTGAAACATTAGTAGCAAGTAATGAGTAAACATACCGTATTCAATGACAGCGGAGTGTCAAAGTATATGAGGTAATATATTACATACATTTTTACTGGGTAGGTATACAAAGATCAATCTACTGCTTACTGCTGTGCTGTTTACATCCTTGTATATGATGTTTGTCATAGAAAGGATATAGAAAGGCAAAATTATTAAATTATAAGACTGTGAGCAAGTTTCTGAATCGCCATCTTTGTTTCATTGAGAAATATTCTTTATCATTTTTTGAGATGAAGGTGGTAGTTCATGTTAAGCTCATTGTCATGCTCACTTGATGTGATCGAGAATGAGGACGCGATATTTAGTTAAATGTGACCACGATTAACGGTGAGTATCGTCGATGAAGCAGAAGATGCTTACTCTTCCGGAACAACTTGTTTTATTCGCTTATTGCTTTTGAAGGATCACCGTGTACATTTTTGCTTCGTTGATATTTTGTCACTAGTTTATCGATTTTGAGTTTGGAATCTTATTTTGTTGACGCTTTGGTATTCTCTGATAATTTTAAAAGGTATGTGAAAATTAACTAATCATATTTTTCATTTTTTTGCTCCAGGTGTGATAACTCCCTGTGGTGCTTGAAGAGTTGTATCTGTTCAGCTTTCTCCTTCGACTCACCTTTCCCAGTGATTAATTAGCACTTGTAATGCGTGTCGTGCTTCATGATTAAGCTTAACTAAATACAGATATAATCACACAGTTATCAAGTTTTTTATGATAAAGATTACCAAAACAGTTCCTGTATAATATGAAATGTCATTACGAACAAGATCTTTTCTTAAAAACTGTTCAGTCACATTTCGACGCTTTGAAACGTTTTAAAGATGAGTAAAGGAATGGTTTCCTTGGCGTTTAGATAATCATGTTTTAAATAACAAGATATAGGTCTACCAGGCGTAACAATGTCGCCCGTATCGTAACTGACAAGTGATGCAACACAGGAATGCCGTTTCTAATACTGACACTTCGATCAATTCAGTCTTCAACATGTCTTCTCATGCTGTTCATGTTCTTGATGGCTTGAAACCACACACACGAATTGTACTCGCTGCCACGCAACTTGTAAGCATGTTCTACAATTAATTAAGGAAGTCGATGAGGATCTAACTTGAGATTAATTGAATTCTCAGGGGACACTGTGGCGGTTTAAAATTCGACGTTAAAGGGAGATAATACAGATTTATAAAGAACAAGTACAAGTATCACCCTGTAAATCAATTACCGGTACAGGTCAGAGAGAGTAATCCTATAGTTAATTGGTAGCTCGGATAGGTTATACCGACAAACGATTCGCTTTAATCGAGTACACCCAATGTTGGTGCTACGAGACGAGAATATGTTCAATATATGTATAATGTCGTCGGTTGAAGACTTTACCATAATGAGTAACTGTCAGTCATTGTCGTAATACGATTCTTCAGGAAAGAAATTTTAGAGGCAACCCTGTTGTCCAATCCCGATGTATATCTATTTATGCAATACAATTTGTTGAAATCAAAATAATACGAATCGTTTTAGGTTATTCAATGGGAAAACATTTTCGTTTTTACTACCACTTGTAGTGCCATTTACTACCATCAATCGCATTTTGGAGAATACAGAAAATGTGAATGCTTTCTTAGTGTATAATAGTCATGTTATATTTGATTTTTCCATTCGTATCGATTGTTTAATATGGCACAGTGTTTATATTCAAATGAGTCTGTGATGATATATAAACTTTGTCAGAGTAGCACAATTTAAACTTGTATGGAGCAAAACAATATATATATATATGCTAAAGATATTTATTCCGATATATCTTCAGGTTGGAAATCGAATCATATTCTCAAATATTTGCAAACCGTTGTTGCACAATATTGAACATGCATGCGTGTTCGAAATGTCATGATGAAGACTGCAAAGCCAATTGATAAAGGCTCGTATCATAACATTCACTTATTGACGTTTGACAGGCTTGTCGTAATCTCGTACAAAGAACGAGATATAATGAGATTACAATGACGACCCCATTCGTAACGTAAATGAGAATTTATGGATTTGACAATAATATAAATCATCTTATTTCGGATTTCACTGATGTCTAAACTATCAGTTGAAAAACATTTTTGGGTTTCTGTTATTTGTTATCAGTTCTTTAAGGACATAACCATGACAAATGATGTTTGTTCTGAGCAGCACTGTATTAAAAACATATTAACAAGACAGACTCCTTTAAAATTCCTTTGTTGTTCTGAATAGTCGCCTAATTACATAACAAACTATACCAAGTTGAAATCAATGTTTCCCTTACATCATAATCTCATGGCCAGTGGCAAACACAGTTTGAGTTGCTAAACAAACTGAGGATAGCCAGTCGATCATTTAACACAGCACATGCGCACTTTTACGATGACCAGATACCAAAATGACGTGATGATGAAATGCTTCTCTATCTGTCCGTTGTTTAAAACACACAGAAGAAGATAACGGACAAATGAGGAAGTAGCAATGCGTGTCGTCAGTACTCTCAGATTAATTCTCCAACCCTGTGACCCATTACATAACTAAGCTAATTATTAAATATTGACAATAGAAAGAAGTTAGAAGTAATGAAAATACACGTATTCTGTGTCATATTCCTCTGTTGTATCGACAAGAGCTCACGCTGTGGCTAAACGGTCAGCATCTTGGTCTATTATGGGGCAAAGACCATGAGCACTCTCCAACACAATAGAAGCCTTGAACTGGGAAAGGTTAACTGTGAAATATGTGCAGATAAAATTGCTTTTGATTATTTAGGGTAATTTTTAACGACCACTTTTGATGTTTACCTTTGTATTTTGTATCCTTGTATGATAAAGGTGAATGTTTAGTGTGCTTACTTGGATGTTTACTTGATTGATGTCGTCGATGAAGCAAAAGACGCTTACTCTTCCGGGTCTTCATGTAAAACTTTCCTTTGTTTATAGTTTCCCTCGGCCTATAGGTTAGATAGATTTTGAGTTCGGATGATGGCATTGTTGACGCGTAGACATTTTCTGATTTTTGTATCTTTCGAAGATTATGATTCGCAGATGGACGTTTTTGTATATGTTCAAAAGTGTGCTCACTTGTTTTGATTGAGAATAGTGAATCAGTTTGAGGAGGTTATGGTAAATTGGCTGTGACTACGTTGTGCATGGCGGGTGTCGTAAATGAAGCAGACGACGCTTACTTTTCCGGGACACCTAGTCTTGTTTTCTTGCATCTTTTCAATGGTTTCATTGCAAATCTTTCCTTTCTTCATATTTGCTGATGTGTTAATCGATGTATTCTTCATTTGCAGAATGACAGCATATAACATTCCTCAAAACTATATGGTCCTTCTTAACCATGGTGTATCCTATCTTGATCACAGAAGGATGATAAACTTCCGGCTACAAGCAATTCACACGTTAGGTTCTAAAGACAAAACAACGAGAATAATGAGATGACACAATGAGAAAACAGTTATGCGCAGCTGTGCCAATTGTTGCATTCTAACTGCTTTCTGGTAAAGCACCAGGTCTGGTCTATCATACACAGTTTGGTCTACTCTGGAATGCAACGTCACATTACACTATAATAGGTTTGTTAAGTCCAACAATGTATTAAAAGTCGTAACACTTAAATAACTAATTCAAATACTATCAATTCATCACTAGAAATTAATAGAGTCAGGACTCCCTAGAATATGTCGACGTTGTAGATTGTTTATGATGCATTAAGTCAAAATTTCGTTTCTGTAAACTATTTTAATTCAATAACAGAAATTAACGTCACTTTTATTGATTTCAGTTTCACTTAGTTTAATCTTTCTTAGAGTCAAACACAGTTTGTCACCACCGGTGACGACTGCCTTTTTCTTAACATGAAGTATAGTACAATAAATAGTATAAATCTCACCCACACATTTGCAGTCAATATTCGTTCACTGTTATAGAGTAAAACGAGGTAAACACGGTGGATGTGGAAAGCTATATGTAACGGAAGAACATCATTAATAAGGTAAATATCATAAATATACAGGTCCACTGTATAACAGGGGTTCGCTATAGTTTATCAGTACAAAGTGCTGATATGCGTTTACAAAACACACTAAATAATATATCGCGTCATTCCGGGAAATAGAGGTGAGGAAGTGTGGAGACCATCTTTACTCCGACTAGTTATCTCGATTCTAGTAAAGCTTACCCTCATTCCAAACAACTCTGTAAACTATATGTAGAGTTTCTCTTAACACTCTCTGTAATGTCCGGTTTGAAGACAGTATATACCGTACATGTCCTAATGAGAGCCATGCTGTAATATTTAAGGAGATCATACTCGCCCAAAGCCAGACTGTAAATTATAAGGAGATCATAATCTCCCAAAGCAAGACTGTAAGATATAAGGAGATCATATTCGCCCAAAGCCAGACTGTAAATTATAAGGAGATCATAATCTCCCAAAGCAAGACTGTAAGATATAAGGAGATCATATTCGCCCAAAGCTAGACTGTAAGATATAAGGAGATCATATTCGCCCAAAGCTAGACTGTAAGATATAAGAAGATCATACTCCCCCAAAGCTAGACTGTAAGATATAAGAAGATCATAATCCCCAAAAGTTAGAGTGTAAGATATGATGAGATCATATTCGCCCAAAGCTAGACTGTAAGATATAAGGAGCTCATATTCGCCCAAAGCCAGACTGTAAATTATAAGGAGATCATAATCTCCCAAAGCAAGACTGTAAGATATAAGGAGATCATATTCGCCCAAAGCTAGACTGTAAGATATAAGGAGATCATATTCGCCCAAAGCTAGACTGTAAGATATAAGAAGATCATAATCCCCAAAAGTTAGAGTGTAAGATATGATGAGATCATATTCGCCCAAAGCTAGACTGTAAGATATAAGGAGCTCATATTCGCCCAAAGCCAGACTGTAAATTATAAGGAGATCATAATCTCCCAAAGCAAGACTGTAAGATATAAGAAGATCATAATCCCCAAAAGTTAGAGTGTAAGATATGATGAGATCATAATCCCCCAAAGCTAGACTGTAAGATATAAGATCACACTCCCCCTTAGCTAGACTGTAAGATATAAGGAGATCATAATCCCCCTAAGCTAGACTGTAAGATATAAGGAGATCATAATCCCCCTAAGCTAGACTGTACGATATGATGAGATCATAATCCCCCAAAGCAAGACTGTAAGAGATAAGGAGATCATATCCCCCTAAGCTAGACTGTAAGATATAAGTAGTTCATAGTCCCCCAAAGCTAGACTGTATGTTATAAGTAGTTCATAATCCCCCAAAGCTAGACTGTAAGATATAAGTAGTTCATAATCCCCCAAAGCTAGACTGTAAGATATAAGTAGTTTATAATCCCCCAAAGCTAGACTGTACGATATAAGTAGTTCATAATCCCCCAAAGCTAGACTGTAAGATATAAGTAGTTCATAATCCCCCAAAGCTAGACTGTAAGATATAAGGAGATCATACTCCCCCTAAGCTAGACTGTAAGATATAAGATCACACTCCCCCTAAGCTTGACTGTAAGATATAAAGAGATCATACCTCCGAGCCATGCTGTTAAATCTAAGGATATATGTACATTCAAACTTGTTGTATCAGACAAAATGGAGGTCAATCTCACAACTGTCCATGATATTAAAATAGAAAAAACTAGCATTTCTATTCCTAACTTTGCCTTTGGGTCTCTTCCAACCCCCACCTCTTAATCTCAATTGGCGCCATGATGATCCGTGATGCATATCTAAAGCATTGTGCGATCTTACAGATAATCTTTTCTCCAAACAAAGAATTGAAATTAATCGGAGATTATCTTACAATGTACTGTGTATGGTGTCACTAGCTGGTAAAGATTTTATTATATCATGTACTCTTGTACCTTCGATACATGGCGTACATTGTACCTAAATTCCGAAAATGTGTACTTTGTAGAAATTTGAAAATAAGACGTACATTTGATTGTTCCTCAAGTTTGTAGTAAACGTTACATTGTATGTCAAGCATAACACTTACTTTGTTCTGTCGTTGTTGTTTTTCTAGAACTCAGCATCAATTATATTGACCATACATGTAGAAATATATCAACTCTAAAAGGACAGATACATAAAATCCTTCATTTACACGGCTTAAAAATTTAAAAAATAAAAAAAAAAAAAAACTTATTCCTTAGCAATAATACATACTATATCGTTTTTTTTGCTTTCGGTTTTCTTTTACAAACTGTGTGCTCATTTGATTTGATATTGATTATCACGTCTTATTACCCCAATCATACTACTCACACGTTGTACACTTACAATGTAACATACAATTGTACACATGTACAGTGTACCTAGTGTACAATGTAACATACACATGTATAGTTTGCCTAATCTACAATGTAACATACACATGTATAGTATACCTAGTCTACAATGTAACATACACATATATAGTGTACCTAATCTACAATGTAACATACACATGTACATTGTATCTAGTCTACAATGTAACATACACATGTACATTGTACCTAGTCTACAATGTAACATACACATGTACATTGTATCTAGTCTACAATGTAAAATACACATGTACATTGTACAGTAAACCTAGTCTACAATGTAACATACACATGTACATTGTATCTAGTCTACAATGTAACATACACATGGACAGAGTGCCTGGTCTACAATGTAACATACACATGTACATTGTATCTAGTCTACAATGTAACATACACATGTACATTGTACAGTAAACCTAGTCTACAATGTAACATACACATGTACATTGTATCTAGTCTACAATGTAACATACACATGTACATTGTACCTAGTCTACAATGTAACATACACATGTACAGTGTACCTAGTCTACAATGTAACATACACATGTATAGTGTACCTAGTCAACAATACCGTTATAAAAGCTCCAAACCTGGTTTTGCGCCAAGAAGATGTTTTATATTCAAATCGATATTAAATCAATACTTTTAAAAATATTCATGATCGAAAAAATTAATTTATCAGCTTCAAAGACGTAAGCAATCCGTTTACTTATTCCGACAAGGCGATAAGGCTTTTTTACCTCCAGGACATACCGCGATCACAAAGTAGCGCAGACAATCTTTTTTCTTTGAAAATCATCAATTATTCTTTGGTAATAGAAGTGACTCTACCGTTTAACATTGACGGCTACAACAAAATATTCGAAAAGTATGTATCCAAGAAAGACTGTAAGTCGCCAGGGAAAAGTACAAATTGTCAGACAACGAGAAGCATTTTCTCTGAGGGATAACATAACCATGTACATTGTATGTAGGAAAGGCTATCATGATAAAATGCAGGGTATGCTTAGGTCTGTTACGAAACAAATCACTGAATACATATGTAAATAACAAGCATGGACAGATTTCTATTTCAGTCCCATTATATCCAATTCGAATTTTCCCTACTGGTAGTTGCAACATTATTTCATTTCAACAAATTTTATTAATAAAATAAGGTGAAAAATGTTGTCAAAAGGATAGAATATCAGGCATTGCCTATATTAATTCTCTCCTTTGGTGGCTTTGTACAGTGAGCAAATACAATCAAGATAAATTAAAGCAAAAGAAAGTGAATTGCAAAATTATCAAATCAAAAGTACCTCGGAGTACTTGTTTCAAGACATACATTGTAGCTCAATATACCGATAGATACGACGTTCCCATCCACTAATTCACCGACGTAACTGTAAGACGGAAGGACACCTGAAGGGAAGTCTTAGTTTCTTATTTCTGTATGTTCAGAGAAGCCATCTCGTTTTCGTTTCGAGGACGTGATATGTCCTAATATGTGACCTAACAGTCACGTTCACCCTTCCGGAACATCTCTTTAAAGTTTCCTGTATTTGTTCAAGGGTCCTCGTAGAAACAGTTCCTTGGTTCATTATTAGCACCATGTTTAATCGAGATTTCGTTCGGATAACGAGTGTGATAACACTTCTGCATTCTTTATTTATGGGAAGTATTGCAAACATAATAAGAATAGTAACAAAGATAAACAACAAAGCGGTCGTTGAAAAATTACTCACAGTAATCAAAAATCATTTTTATATGCACATATTTCACAGTGAACCTTTCCCGGCTCTAGGCTTATATTGTGTTAAAGGGTGTTCATGGTCTTTGCCCATATCAGTCAGAATTGACCAGGTTGTGTGGTCTTATATTTACCATAAATCGTGTTCCCTAAAATCAAAAAGCGTAATATTAGGTTGCCTGTGGGTGAGGTCTGCCGTCTACAGTCTAGGGGAATTATTAATGGGTGCCAACTAAAAATGAAATCTCGTTTAATCCTGGGTGATATGATATTTCTTCGCAATCAGCTTAGAGTCAAGCGTTCCGTTGATGTAGACCAGCTCTCTTATCTCCTGTCATCATCTTATCCGACCTTGAAGTCACAGAATTTACTTCATACTGATGCAATGTTTGCACCAAGCGACTTTAATGTCTTAATCAATTTCAAATCTCCCTATGAAGGTCATTTGCAATACAGAAAAAAAACAACCATTAGTGACTTACGCTATTGATGGAGCTACGAATGTTCTTTACAGTTTACTTCGGCTATCTATATAATGAAATGTTAAACCCGGATTTACCATGACAGCTGGTATCCCGGTCCCAGCTTTTAGTGCCAACCATGCACAACATATATGATCATTGCTATTTTGTAACGGATGTTTTTGCGATTTGCCTATAGTGATTACATGTTTGGTTTAGTTGCCATCGTTTCTATTGAGCATGTAACGTTCAGCACGGTCGGTATTTATCTGGTCTGCTACAAATGCCTCCAGCTATATTCTGTGCCTATTATGGTACTCGTAGCTTAACCCTGGCAGATGCGAGCTGTCGTTAACCTACTAGACCAATGCAGACAGGAATTAGTAAAAGACATATATGCAACTGTTTCAAATGCCAGGAACCACTGGAAACCTTGTAATACGGTAAAGTGCTTAATGCGGTGTCGGGCTACCGGCCATGGCACTCTGCAAGTAAACCATCAACCTTATACATGAACAGGGGTTTTACCATTGCGCAATGACGATCCCCGCGCCCTGACATGTCTCCATTCAGCATACTTGCTATCAATCTGCAGTGGCCTTTCTAGACTGCAGGCTTATTGCCGAGCAGCGCATCTACACTTACAGAGTACTCGATACGCATTGCTGGACTGCTGCGCACAAGCCTATATCTTTATGCATTTCACAGTCCAGCATCGCTTACACTGCCGCTAACCTCTGACAGACTAACTAATCGGCAAATGGAAACACCTCTGACCACTTGTTCAGCAACCTTACAACTAAACGAAAGCCTAATATAGCCGTTGCACCTATTTACAATCTATAGCCATCGTATCCAGCCCGTATCTGTCAGAAAATAGGAACCCAAAATGAGACTGATCACAGAGAAAACGTCTACACAAAACAGATGATACGGTCATATTAGCAGTTTTTCAATCATTCTATTGCTTACAGTACGTAGATTGTAATGTACAAGGCATTTGTCTTGCTGTTCGCCATGCTGCAAGATACAAAACAAAACGATGTAACAACTGTTTCTTTGGTACTGGACGTTCAATCCTGGCATAGTATTTTGGCTAATAAAGTAGTTTTCGCCACGCTGCAGGGTTGGTCATAAGTTTATTGTTTGCATCAAAATCAATCGGCTTGTCATTCTAAAACTTAGTTTTGTATCATGCTTCTCCTCAACTCGTTAATACTGACTGTAATTTTGCGTTTGCGATGAAGTTGCATCCCCTACAATTTTCTATTTGACCCGTTATTGATTGTTTCAGTTGTCCTTGCTTTAAACTTTTTTCTGAAACTACATGTTATGTTGGAAAAGCCTTACAAAGAAACTATCCACAAAGAGCTTCTTCCTAGTCATGCAATCTTGGCATTATGCCGTAGACAAGGTGCGACTCCAAGGTGTACATGACAGTCAAATTCTGGAGAAAACACGTCTCCTATTGCTTCATTGCTGGCGACTGTGTCTAGAACATATATGCTTTATTAATTCAGTATGAGCAGGAATGGGAACCCTGACAAGTCGCTGCTTTAAAGTCTGAAACAAACATACTTATATTTCTTAGTCAAAACAAATCCTTTTGCTTTATCTGTTAACAGTGTAAACATATGTCAATAGTAGAAAACGCCAGTAGAAGTTACAGATTACCGAAATGATCTTTAGTAATGGATTGTATGGCCCATTCATTCACAGCTTTCACTTTTTTCAGGATCCTTGGTAATTCCTTCTTCTGATACAATGCGACTGCAGTTCTCAAGTAACACAACATTTTCTCTAACGTATTACAATGTACTTATCAAAATGACTTTTCAAATAAGTTCCATCCAATAAGCCTTCGTTTGCATGGGAAGCAACATGAGTTTACCAACTAGAACTAAAGTGAACTAGAGGACAGTAGGAAACGCATTAGAGAGATTATGAAAGTACAGGTAAGACATGTATAAAGGAGACAATGAATAAAGGAAGGTTGGAAAGGGGACAATATTAATGGCTATAGAACAAAATAATGAAGTATAGTAGGAGCGTCAGCAAGAGGAGTCCAGAGACTTGTAACATTACTGATCAACAAGAATACCATAGCGGTAAAGTGGATCTATGATGCAAGGGAAGTCTTAACAATCATAAAAGAATGCATTTTAATGGAATGTAACCTGATAGAAATTACGACTCAGACATGAAGATGTTATAACTACCTTGATACCTTTTAAAAAGAAAATGAAATTCTTGCTAACAGAGGTATAATTGTACATGTACAATGATGCAAATTTGACTAATATGAATAACCAGATACAAACAAATACTAGAAAATCTAACAATTATCATGACATGTGGACTTGTTGCCCGAACCATATTTATGTTATTTTGACTATAACATGTACAACTAGCAATGGTTTTGTAACGCTAGCTAGAAGACCCATCCATGATGCTTATTGATGCTACTAGTGAACGTAGACTCCATCATTATGATCGTTAATCATAGCTATAGATATTTGATGTTACTAGTACCCAAAGCAATACGATGTGTAATGTCGACTGCGTATGACGTATGTAACGTTGAAAAGGATATCTTGCCATGCAATTACCAAATGTTGAGCATTATATATAGCAATAAAAAATAATGAAACTAGTAGACCTAGGCATAATTATGCATTGTGGAGTGTTAGATCTAGCCATTATGGTGTTATGGTACTAGTATGATAGATCTTGCCAAACTATTACACAATGCTTTAGGAATATAATGTTAAGTACAATACCAAGCTATATATGTATAATATTGGCTGGAAGAATTATTCATAATTATGTAATGTTGAGTAATAAACAAAATAAGAGAATACCTAAGCGTCAACATAATCATAATCCAAACTCAAAATCGATTAAACCAGGGGCAAAATTTGAACAAAGGAAAGATTAACATGGAGACCCTTGCAAAAGTACAAGAGAATAAGACCAGGTGTTCCGGAAGAGTAAGCGTCTTACCTAGCCATAAGTGTTATCACGTAATAGACATTGCAATAATTGTATAATATTTACTATTAAAACTGTAAGCTCTACGTACATGTTCAATGGTGACGAGAGGAAAAGTTAAATCTGTTATTAATAAGGTTACTAAATTAATTATATTAATTAAATCATCAGAATTGAATCACCAAAGCAATCTCTAGTGTTATCGTTTTAAAATCAAATTCAACATCTACGCACCTTAAAACTCATTCAAGCTGCTACAGTTCTGTATCTGACGAAATGCAATTAATTTGTTTGAGATCATTTGAACATTCTGTGTTAGGAACGAAGTATATTTGCAGAGTTCATGCATGGAGACCTGATGTTTTAATTTGATAGAATGTTTTTCCTATGAATGAAGTTCCAAGATGTGGTTAGATTTCAATCCCGCCATCTTACATGTATTACTCCCGATAACGATAAGAAATCAGAACGTGGAGATAGCGGTGGATATAACACTACCGTCGTATATAGTAGTGTTAGTGTATATATATGTATGTCATGGTGTCATTCCAGACTGAAATATATTACATGTATTTCCTCCCGGAATAATCTGGACGAAACATCTACGTCGTGGATAAGTTTGTCGTGTTACAATGTAGGCGGTGATTCGTTATAATTGAATGCTGTGATACCGATAATTACAAGAAATAATACCCCGCCTGGCGGCGCATTGTTTATATCCTTCCGCGCATAACGACCGCACTTGTTGCATGTGGAGCATATTTTTTGATTTATGGTCGCAGAAACAGGATTATCAGACAAACACGCTCAACTCATCAATATCTTAGTAAGGCTGTATCTCTTATAGACAGTATTGATCACAGGTCCTATAAATAGCATCAGGTGGGATATCCTTGCAGATGCAATGCTCCCTGAAAGCAAACAAAGATAACCACACAAGGTCTTAAACAACTACGAAAGACTTTTCAATTCACACAAGGCATTAAATAATCAAAACAGGCCATAAATAATAGCAAGAGGTCTTACAAAAACGCACAGAAAACTAATACTCGTAAGAAATCTTGCACAACCGCACGATAAAAAAACAAGACTTTATAATATATTTTCCCAGAAGGCATCCAATAAACGCAGAAGGATCTAAATAACTGCCTTGGTTAATAGAAGTTGATTAAGTTTGTTTCATAATTTTCAACATAGCTCAAAGCGCACTTTACAAGTAAACAAGGTTTTAAACAACCACCGAATGTCTTGAATAATCATAGAACATAATGTACCACACAAACCTTCCAATAACAAACCAAGGTTGGAAACAAACAATAAAGGATTACAAACAAAAACAAAATTCCTGAAAACAGCAGACGGTACCTAATAAAATAACCATGACCTTTGATGGAATAAGACAAAACTTGGGTAGTAGGGTCTATTAGCGAATTAGCTCTTTGCTAAGCCTTTTCATAAACCTATAGCATTTACTTAGGAAAAAGCATAAAAAATTGTATTTAAAGAAAACAAAACAGAGAATACCGAAGCGTCAACAAAACCTTAATCCGAACTCAAAATCGATTAAACTAGGGGCAAGATATAAAAAAGAACACTCTACATGGAGACCCTAATAAAAATACAAGATAATAAGACCAGGTGTTCCGGAAGAGTAAGCGTCTTCTGCTTCATCGACGAAACCCGCCATGTAAACCTTAGTCACATCAAGTCCTCGAAATGAGAGCCGAGTCATCATTGTCAATCACAAAGATGGCGACCATAAAACCTGCCCTTAGTTCTAATCAACCTGCTTCTCTCAAATTGTTGTGATATTTTGGTTTTCGTCAAGTAAATATTTAAACATTTTACATGGTTCATGAATGGTTGAAATGATGAATCATAACGTTTGCATCGTCATTTTGCCAGACCATATTGTTTGAACAGTGATTTAACCCTTACTCTAACCTTAACACTAGCGTGCAAAATACGAACACTCCGATATCCGAGTCCTGACAATTCAACAGTTTCCAGATGCGTTTTTGACGCGGTCAGATTTTCACCATTACGCAAGAGAAGACAACAAAGTGCCGCTGTCAGGAATGATTAAATCAGACTCATTTCACCTCTTGGTTCTCTTCAAAGCCGTGTAATAGTTTGTGAAATGGCGTAATTGATCAAACAACCAGACCAGAGAACACACATAATTAAGTCTAACTGAAACCTCCTGTTACGATCCTGCTAGTTTGAGCGTCATTGCCATTCCGATAGCTGTAGTCTTACCTCAAATATTTCCAATTGAATACGATTGCATATTTTTAACGGCTTTTATTCCCAATGCAAGGGCTCAAAACATCATATTTTTACGGTTTGAATATATCATATAAATATATTGTTACAATTAATGTGTTTCTTCGTTTAACATTTACATTGATCTTCTACAGGTAAGTGACGTCTGTTCACTGTGAACCGTCACATACTATTACCATGTACCTGGCCTTTCGGTGTTTCGCTAACAAACATACACAGTTTAACTAACAAACCAGCAGTTTTGATGACTACAGGTTTTTCGTCTACACTCACTGACGAAATATAGTATTTGGTCGATGAGACGGAGAAATTTCCGCCTACCGGGGATTCAAAAGGACCTTTAGCGCCTGCCTGTCCAGGTAATGCTCCAGGGTCGGACAACTCCCTGGATGCGGACAGCCTGTCGCTATGACTGTAATCAACTTTCAACTGTTGACAGCTTTTCGCCTACATTGAAGTTCAAGTTTATATTTCACTTGAATATTAGGACCGGGTATTATTGCAACATGTGCCTCAGTCACAAAACACATTGTTATTATTATACTTCAGACAACAAACATGTACGATGTATATAACCAAAGAATAGGACAAAGTGCCTTAACCAAGCTCTCTGTCTGTTTTAACAAAACACCATGGGAGTCCAGCTATGCACGGTATGTGATAACGCCAGGTGTAAGGCAGCATTTAGCTGCATATACATAAAAAGGTCAAATATTCTATTTAGGATCCTGGTAAATGCTCCTGGAGATAAGGTGATACTGGGCGTTAAACACTAGCAGGTATAACGTGAATATGACTTTATAATATACATCAGAAGTGTCGACTTGTGCGGAAATCTTTAAGTCCTGTAGGCGGTTTAAGATAATAGCTGTATACAATGATTTGTTGATAGCGACCCAGGAGGATCTTCACAAAACAGCATTCCATAAGTGTCGCTCGTTTGTATAATAAAAATGTATATATATATATATTTGTTACATGCTGAAGAACAATATCTGAGTCTCCATTTTATACTGCATGGTGTTGTACATGATAGAACGACTTTGCAAGCCAAGTGTGACCAATATGATACTTTTCTTTTGCATTCCATTTCAAAAGGCGAATATCGTATTGTACACAGAGTTAATGATTGAGTATATTGATTGTGGGTCATTGTAACAGATGTTACAATAAATAAAGTTAACTTATTGATATAGCCTTCTGCTTCTAAATTAATTTAGAAACGGATTCCCACCTTTTAGCCGTGATATGAACGGCTTCGCAGTTCATTGAATTTGTCTCAAGACCCATTGGGGTTTATACCTCATAAACCTCAACAGAGCAGGATTCAATCCTTAAATAAAGTGTAAAACGCAGACAGGGATGAATGCATTATTTAACGTTGTCGCTCAAAGGTATTTTATAAAATGGTGTGATTGACCAAGTGGGAATTAAGTCAATTTACAAGAAATGCTGAGCTCAGTATTTAGAACGATGTCGGTAAAATGGTTTGTCTTCATTCAAATTAAAGTGACGAATAGGAAGAAAACATTTCATGTATCAAATCTTACAGAACTCTAATATTATATAATTATATTTTTGGAAGGCAGTATTGCCCATGTCAGAATGTATAGTTTTTGTTGTTTTTGTGCAATATATTCATAGCTGTTGTGAAATTTAGATATAGAAGCCAGTTTTCAAACGCAAGATATCGTTGCCTGTATCACTTGTGGCCACAGCAGTAGCACCTACAGGAATGCTATGAGAGCTGTGTCTTTATCTTCACCCATACATCATCAGGCGATCAATTCAAGGATAACGAACTTATAAAAAAGGCTGGAAAGATAATTTGACAATAGTATGTTGAGAGGAGACGCAAGCTAATCTGTAGACTAGATACAGACCGGCACCTTTTCGGTGTGTTACATTTGTACCACGTGAAAAAACATAGGACCGTAATGTAGCATATACATATTATGTACATGCATTCCTGTTAAACGTTTATCTGACATACATCTAACATAAGTCGTGTCCCTTACACATATTCATCGCTTTATTTCTTAGACAGCAACGTATCATTTTAGAAATATTTTAGTCTGAATGCTGGATTTTATTTTGTTGTTGTTTAAAAATGTGTTTTTATAGATAATTAATCTTTAAACGTACCAATGAGTGTACTCTTCAATCGGCAGCATGCATGTACATGTACTTCAGAACCTGTTCACTGCTAAATGGATCTCGCAACGAAAGGATACTGACAATAGTATTAGAACTTGGTAATTCATCTCAGCCACGCAAGCATGCGTCGTTGTATATCAGTATTACAGCAATATGACGAAGCACGCACCTGTCTAGAACTAGCGTCTCATGATCACGGATTTCTATAAAACTATCGGTCCTTCAAAAAGAAATTCGACACATATATATTTGATAGTAAAACTGAAGTATACAGCGTTTTCGTTCCGTTCACGTTCAGTTTCCGTTACGTTTCCGTTCAGTTTGCGTTACGTTTCCGTTACATTTCCGTTGCGTTTGCGTTCCGTTTCCGTTGCGTTTCCGTTAAAACGGACAAGAAAAACGGTCCAGGGTCTGTACGAGTAACTTATAGAGTGTACATCGATTAAAATGGTGACGTGTTTTGTGTACATAGGTTGCAATAGTCAAAAGCATACATGAAGAAATGGCAAGGTTATAGGGTCACATGTATAGAATACCTAGATTACAAATCCCAGGTGTATATTGCACACTGTACCTAGGTACAGTAATCATGAGAACAGTAATTAGGTTGCGTGTATAGTGTACAAATGTCTATTACGCTACACGTTAAACGTGACGATTTCGATTTTCCGATAGTTAACTTTCCCTTCCATAGTGGCATAGTGACAAACGAATATCGCTAGGCCCTATATACTAAAGCTTAATTCATGTAACGAATGTATTCTCTTTTGTTCATCTTACAATGTAGAACCAAGCTCATATACTTTTTCGAATAGTCCGCCTCATTTTCAGTTATCCCATATGCTGTCTAGTTCAAATTGCTAGCAAACATAAAGTTAGACATTGGAAAGGGAGCATTGCAGTCTTTTACATGTATATCTAAGCATATAAAGAAAACGTAATTGATAAGTGAAATATAAAACGTATTCTTAACTGATGTAAAGCTCATCTGACACTGCTAATTTTAGAAGAGAGATTTATAAACGTTTGTCATTCGGCAATCAGCACTCAATCCCTTATCGTTGATCATGTAGTAAACGTGTATTTCGTTGCTGTCACAGCCACTGAATCTCGGTTGTAAATAGTGGTACATCTACCAATGTAGACATACTTCAACAGCACGTCAGGGTGTCATGATTGAGAAATTAATAGCTCCAAACGCAATTGTAAGATAGCACCCATTTATCTTGAGAAGTGACATTACAGTCCCGGAAACTGCATGTAAAACTATTTTCAAGATCAGGCTTATATCACAGAGTTCATTTCTTATATATACGTTAACACACAATATAGAGATATCGTAAAATAGACGAATATTTCAGTTTTGTCGATTTATTTTAAAGATGGTCCTTGGTACCATGTTTTGTTTTTATTACAACGAAGTGACATGTGCAAACCATTTTCAAGTGAATGGTTTGTGTTGTTGCCACATTTTCAAACTACAAATGTAGCATCTAATTCGCATATACCTGCTAGCGCCCGAATCTCAAAAATGTCAAAATTCGACTTGAAATCTTCGCGGACAAAGTTGCTATCTTCTATTGTCGTTTTGGTCCGTGTCAAACGATTTAGGCAAAACCGGTCGAGTGGTTAAGGTGTTCCGACATTTTACCACTAGCCCTCCACCTCTGAAGCAAAGGCGGAATATAGACGCAACAGTCCTTAAATCCGACTACACTATGATTTCCGGTACCTGATATATGTACAATAGTAACATACCGGTCCACCACGGCTAGTCCAGCTTAGGTCAGGATAAATCTCTGCTCTGCAAAATGTTCGCTCTCAACCTCTGTCTGATAATTAGAGGCCCTACACGTGTAGACGGGTCGGCGGCTGTATTTACCAGACAAATGCATAATTTGTTTGTCAGAAAGTCTATCTTTGTCTTCAGTTGTTCACTGAAACATTGAAACCACGACACTCATATGGCTTTACATGCAACCCCCGAGACACTAGGAGTGTTGATCGGGCGCCAAAATATGGCTAGTAAACTAGGTAAAAGAGTGGACCAGTAGTATATATTCTAACGTGTTAAAGTCGAAACGACAAGATCAAAAAAGAGCGAATGAACAGAGGAGAGAATAGAAAAGATAAAACAAAAATGACATTGCACCTGCATCGAAAAACCATCATAAAAGTACGTTAACGTTTAAACAAGGTTCTTCAAACAGCAATCTGTGGTGCGTTGAATTGTAACCAGGTTATATTTGACAAAAACAATGACGATTTTCAATGACAAAACTCCCTATAAGATGTTTTATAGGTTACAGGACGCCTGTTTGAGCTTAACTTATTTAAGCATGTGAACTCTATCAGTGGCGGGTAGTGTGAAACAACTAGTCATTAAGAAGGAACGCTACTCAGAGAAAGAGTTAAAATATTATAATACCTAACCAAGTTGTGTAAGGAAGGTGCTCAAAGAATAAAAACAGTGCCAAACATAAAATCACCCAACTATAAAATGTGCATCTGATGAAATGTCCTTGTGACTGGTAACGTATGTGCTTCTCTTTCTATTCGATACAGTTTAATAATTAACTATGCATCCTTAAACTACGTAGGAGCTTCTACATATATAGCATTTCCTTATTTCAAGAAACTGATCGATTCCAGATTTAAAACGAATTGGTGACGCGGTTTCCTTTTGTATCAGTTACACGTACATGTACCACCACCATGCTGTGGCATTAATCGCAGATTCTACAAAACAACAGCATAGTCTTTATCAACTGTCAAGTAGCTAGGGTCTCCGGGTTATGAATGGTGGCTGTCTGAGCCAGGCATGACATCGGTCTTCCCGCAGGTAATCGACAGACGTTAATAGGACGACTGACGTACGAGTGGGAAGAATAGCAGGCTAAAGACGGGTTTGCGATCATCCTTGTTTGACCTCGTGGTGACCTTTTCATAACCCCGTTCTTCGTTCAGCACATTGGTCGCCGACAAAAAAATATATAATTTAACAACCCGCTAGAATATAACTGTAAGTCAGTATGGTCAAAGCTGGTACTGGAGAAACAATGTGCTTTTACACTGCCCAAACCTGCACCTACTCTGTCGAAGTGTGTCTCGACTATAACTAAGGTGCCCACTACCATTCACCAACATAACTTGATCTTGGTGCATCTGATGTCCGTTTTACCTGTTTTTTTATTTTCTCTTTTTTTTCTTATCATTAACTATACTGTGTTAACATTTTTAAAAATATAACGGATTTTCGAAAACGACATATTTTTTTTTATTAAAATCAATTAATTGATATCATGTGTCATGATATCATAGTGTACCATAATTGATTCTTGGTATATACTTTCAAAAGAATGAAAGTATACAAGCTTATTGAATATAGGTGTATCTCAATTATGGTGAATAATTTGAGAACTTCTCGAAAACGAAACACTTTCTCTCTTTCAAATTACATAAACCGGCTCCAACTTACTCCTCCATTGTATATACACGATAAAAGTTTAGTTATTCTTCATTCTTTAACGTTTGCCGGGATAGTTACATGTAAAACAGAATGTACGTGTTTACAAAAGTAAAAATCGTACTATTTCGGTTTTAAATCTTGTTTTAAAACAACAACTATTTGTAATATATCATTCATGTGTACCCCTCCTGGTACCCCTACCACCCATTTAAGAAAACAACAACAACGATTTGGCAAAATTTGAAAACTCCTTGAATGTCACCATCTTACCGCCCTGGTCATATGGGATGGCCTGCGTGGTGATGAAATTGACTATTTGGCATGTATCTGTTGGGTAAGGAAATTCAATATCATCAGATGATTATTCATTACAGCCTGTATTTAAAAAAAAATATGTTCCTGGGTAAATCCAACCTACAATGCGTTATGATTTTGTGTCTATGCACACTGTATGCTCCCTCCATTTCCTGCCTTACACTGTCCCTGAAATTATTAACACTGATGCTTCTCATTGCAAATTTACACAAATCATATTGGCAACGATTGATGTCCTTGATTTATGGATAAACCGCACCGCATTCCTTGTCCCTGGTTTGTTTAAAAATAGAAATCGTTTGTATATATGTGATGTACATCTACACGATATGTGCCCAGACCGTTACAGTCTGCACAATTCAATTGGCCTGTCCTTTGAGAACCGCCATGTTCTATCGCTGTGTCTATTCATTCGTTTTCTGTCAAAAGCGGGATTATTTAAATTGATTAAGTTCATACTTAGACGCTGGGACCTGTTTAGATTGCTAGATTATTCCTTCCTGCTGCCATGCTTTGAAAGATACCTACAAACAGCATGATACAGATGCTGCGTTGCATCGTATGATGAGAGCGTTCTTTAATGGCCTCTCAAATCTCATTACATCTTTCCCTGTATAAACTACATAGAAACCGAAAGCAGGGTGATTGCACATTCCGAGAGCGTTCTTTAATGGCCTATTAAATCTCGCTGCATCTCTCTCTGTATAAACTACATAGAAACCGAAAGCAGTGTGATTGTATATTCCCGTGAATAATGTTTGAATTGTCAGCTACCTTTCATTGTTGTTATCGTTATTGACTGTTCTATAGAACAACAAACATATTCAAGTCGCCATCCGTCGAAGGAGACCTCTTCCATACCAAGTTGTATCATTACGATCTGAGTACCTACATGTACCTCATGAAGGACATCCCGGCGCTTTTTGACATGTTCCTTTGCATGATTTTTCTCTGCGTTTTCGTCTTTGATTTTTTGAATAAGCTTTAAAGATAGTTATCTGAAGGCTAGTTTATTAAAATAGTCAACTGTGCAACCTTCGAGGTATATAACGAATGTTTAATCTTAATGTATAAGAAATATTAGGAAAACCTAAACATTTGGTTCAACCCAACGTCACAAGTACAGTCGTCAAAAGACAAAATGCAACACATTTCGAAAATGCCAGTGTCTTCAATAACACGATATTTAATCATGAGGGAAAACAAAATACAGTTATGATGTATCCTAAAATACATGCTATGCTACAAAACAATAAATCAGAATCAAAATCTATACAAATAAAGAAAATAACGAGAACAAATACAAACAAATAAAAACAGAACACAAACGTTTCACGATTAACCTAAAAAAGGAACAACGAAAATAAAACCGTGCGTTTAGGATGATAAAGCGACTTCTTTGCATTTAAGATGACGTAATACACACACATGTGCTGCACTTCTTAAATTTAGTAATAGATAGAGCATGCCGACAAAATGAATTACAGCTGTTTCGTCCTCCTAGGACTCTTCAGTGATGCTAGGGACCAAAAGGTGGAAAACCAACATTTATAAACTAATGTAGAAACAGAGTGGTCAGGTGCGTAATTTAGATACATTTGTGTATATGATAATACATATACTCCAAAAAAAACAAGGTAAGGGAATCGGACCCAATAGGAATCTTTATATCAACGACTTGAACCGCCCGTCTTCCCTCCTTTACAGTTTCAGATATTATGGTTTGTAGAACGGCATCGCTAGTTGTGATAATAGCTTGTAAGGAGACCCCAATATTATTGTAGGAGTTTATTGTGGTCATCCATATACGACAAAACAGGAGCGAACACTTTTCAAATTTGTTTTCCTTAATTTACCTGGAGTGCAGGTAGTTCTGTTACTGTCTATGCTTTATAGTGTTTTGAAAACTAGTACTGATGGTAAAGGGATTGTCGCTGTATGTTCATTCAATGATAAGATTCGGAAAGGATTCTCCGATATCAAGATCAAATAGAAAGCTTATATTACAGAGAGTAAACACATGAACAAATGTTTAACCCGTGTTAATAAAGTGAAAAGAAGAAATGATAAAGATTTTGCCTCAAGATATTCGGCGTGATTATACTGGTATTAAGATGTAAACATGTCGACATAGGGTGATGCCTACGATAAAAACACACAATATATGTTTTTTTCTTAAGGAAAGGAACACATGTTGAGTAAATGCTGTTAAGGTTTTACATTAATTGTAACGCCATGATCAGTCAAAATACATCAGTAGCATCTGTACCGGACTCTGCTGTGTGTGACGGATGGTAGTGAAGATTAATACGGTGACGATAATGTGACAGGGCAAAAATAATCTCACTAACAAAGTACTAACCCGGAAACAAAAATGTAGTCGTCGTATTTATTAATGTGTTCCGCTCTAAATAGTGAGGAAATGTTTATCATTATATGGAAAGTTAACGACCAGCATTTGTTTATCGAGTCATATCGAGGATATATACACATGTATCAGGACGAGTGTTATGCTCTACTCAGACAGCAAACTGTATTGACCAAGCCATCTTATTCTACTTCACGTTTGTTTGTAAATTGTATACATGGATTTCTCTTTCAAATATCCTCGTTACCAATTACGTTACCTGAGGTTTCTGTCGAGGTTAGCTATTTAATTTCAAAGCAATTTGACCATTGGGCATGTTTCTTATAAAATTATAATAATGAGGAATTACTTCATTACCGGTGTGATACTCGGTTTGCAGTTCTCGACACCATTTCAATGTAAGCTCATCATACTCTAATATCTGAACCAATATGTTTTTTTTCTTTATTATGCAACACCCATACATCATAGCAATCAACCTCAATAAACTGATTACTGTAAAAATAATATCAAATCAATAAAGGTTTCTCTGAATGCGATGATTTTGTCAGCCAATTGTCCCAGTTTTATTGTAAAATCTTTTATAGGCCTGTGTCTTGGTCGCTGGCGTAACTTTGTGTTGTCATGGTTGAAAAAAAAATAATCAGAGAATACCAAAGCGTCACCAAAACCATAATCCGAACTCAAAATCGATTAAACTAGGGACAAAATTTGAACAAAGGAAAGATCCACATGGAGACCCTCGTAAAAGCACAAGAGAATAAGACCAGGTGTTCCGGAAGAGTAAGCGTCTTCTGCGACATCGACGACACCTGCCATGTAAATCTTGGTCACATCCAAGTAAGCAACTCAAAAACGTCCATCTTCATATCACACAGAGATACAGAACGAAGTGTTCCCACAAAGGCTCACCATACATTGTAGCTCAGCACACTACTTGTGTTGTTCCTCTATTCGACTTACTATATTTTTCATAAACTTGAACTATACAAAACAATGAGTCGTGTTATTCGTTAAATTCCTATTTACTATCACATGATTATAAGTCTCAGTTATTCTTAACAAGATTCTGAAAAAATGTCAGTATCGAAATAATGCGAGTCATTCGTTTCTGTCTAAACATGTAATACAATTTAACTATAAGAATACATCTAAATATCAATACAAACAACAGATTGAAATTAACCAGATAAAGGAGGTCATACTTAATTGAAAACGAGTTCAATCTATTATAAAATATTTGTAAAACTTTTTTTATCATTATGCTACATCACATACGGATTTTAGGAACAAAGCAGATGCAAAGAAGGTTGGTAAACTAGGTTTTCTCACTTTTATACAGTGTACGAATCACACCAAATATCTTGCAACCGTTCACCAAGTTCATCTTACATACATTTTAATAACATTCTTACTTTTCAAACGGAGGTAATGCGTTATTATTTGAATGATTACAATAAAAAGTGTTTGAATATATGCAGATACACATTTATAATACGTCTTGTTCAGATGTTAAAACGTCAACACTAAAATATAGGATGTTGACATAGAGGCTGGATTTGGCACTTCAGTTAAATCCAACATTGTCTTTTCTTCTCTTCATGTGTAAAGCACTCCAGCTGGTAAATATTCTACTGTATCTTTTTTTCTGCTGAATAGAAAGAATTGATTTCGGTTTCGGGCGTCTTTTGTGTTTGGTAATGGTTTGGCTCTGTTGCAAATGAAGTAGTTCATGATGATGAAAAAGTCTTTTATTCAAAACGTTTCCTCAGTGCAATGTGCTATATAGGACTATGTTTCCTTTTCAGAAATGTGGTTCCGATGCCAAAACCAAACATTAAGACGACTTTCGTCATGATTTTGTACTACAGAGAACAAATAAATGAACTTAAAACTATTGTACCGTAAGGCAAACGACAACACAAATCGTATGTTTACACCTACTCCACATTGTGTTCTTGTGAAATGGCGAATGCTAGCTTGTGAATTAATAAATAAAAAAATTAAAAAAAAAAAAAATATAGGAATCTTAAGACAAAGTGGCTTCACAATCTATCACTAAAACATTGTAACATTAGAACAAAAATATCGATATCGACAAGGAAGAACTCACAAAGGAAACAAAATATGCAGAAACATAAGTTACAAGGGGAGCCACAGCACACTAGTGAGTCGTATGAAGCCCCGGCTCTCTAGCTGTTCACATACTCGTGAGCTAGCAGACTGCCCAATGGGCTTGCATATGGAACACTGATACAAGTTTCACAGCATACTAAAGCGTCAAAATGGAAAGACATGGCAAAACAAACTTTTACGTTTAAGCAATTCTCTATCATTTTAACATTACCGAACATATCAATTTTGCCGGAAACATGTGCACTCTTGACTGAACTAATACGTGCGTTTCTTTCCAGGACAATAAGAAGCTGAAACAACACAATATCCAGAACATTTTCTACCTCCTTCTTTGTGACTTGAAGGTGCTTTGTCACCGATACGTTACTAACCAACGTTATTCTGTTTGTCTAATTTCTCTACCGATACAATAACAACAAAATTGTTTTGTTTGATGCAGTCTGTACAAAAATACCGTTTCGGAGATAACAGGCAACGGCACCATTCAAATTGTACCGCTCAGCACTGATCATAAAGACGCGTTAACCATAATCACGTGATAGACATGCAAGTTATAGAATGGCAGATAGCAAAGGGGCGGCAGACGAGAAACCTCTAGGAAATCGTCCAAAGTGATGATCCGTTCCATGAAATCAGTTTGACGTAGTGGATTCCAATTCCAGTCGACCAGACGCTTAATTGGACATCGTAACGGGCCTTCGATCATAAAAATGTGTCGAGAAGTCTGTCATTGACACGAGGGCCGTATGTGATGTAATGGAGACTTGAGGACAAGTCAAGACTCAGACGTATCCTTATCGAAATCAAATTTACAGTTCAAGGACAAAAGCAAGTCTATCAAAAAACCGCCTACTCTTACCTTACCACAGCTTACGAATCCTGTCTGGTGTCTAGAAATAATTTGCATCTGTATCATTCGATCCTTCTTTCAATAAAGGCGACAGAAATCGATTTATTTACATGATACCTATAGAAAGGTTTCTCCATATCTGCAAATGAAGATAATCCGTACATAGAACCGTAGCACAGGCACAGGGGTTTAGCCATTCCCTAACGATAACAATGCTCATTAAACATCGATTCCGGATGGAAATAAAGGGTAATGTCGGATTGGCAATTAGAAGTGTTTAAGCTTTGGTAAACATCCATTCGGTCTGATCGTGGTATTTTAACCTTAACATTGGCCGAAGTGTTCAATTACACTATTAAGTGCAAATGTATATGATTAAGAAATAAATAGAAAGTCACACTCGACAATCTATGGGTTCTCATCAAGCCGCAAAGCGTTGTTGACACTAAGATTAATCAATGAAGCATCCGGGTCATCGGGACCTTTAATCTCTCAGTGAAAGCCAGGGGAGGTGATTGATGATACAATTCCGCTAGATGTCACTGGCTGTCTTTTTCGCGGTTATCCTTAGACGTCATGCTTAGACACGACAGATATTTGGTTCTTGAATAACAGTGTTTGTGAAATGCTACGCTTATACTGTACACCATGCAGAGTTACGATCGTGATACATATCGCAATCTACTCAATTTCAGATATATCTAGCTTACTGTTTGCTATTAAGAAATTTAATTATCAGAGAAATGCTAGCGTCAACAAAACCATAATCCGAACTCAAAACCTATTGAACTAGGGGCAAAATATTAACAAAAGAAAAATTTACATGGAGCCACTGAGATAAAATACAAGACAAAAAGACCAGGTGTTCCGGAAGTGTAAGCATCTGCTGCTTCATCGATATATTTTCTATAAAAGATATATATTTTTAACTAGTGATTTTTCAATCAAAACACAGCTTACAAATTGCACGGGAAAAAATTCAAGCCGCCCATCTGGTCATACTATTATGCTGGTTGGCTTTACGACAGGAATGCCTCGCTCTACGACCCAGAATTATAAGATGTGTAACACTAGGAAAACATTGCGTTTAATTTCACAGTTACTATTATCTTTAATGCTGTGTAGGTCAGCAATTCTGTCTGTTTGATCTGAGGAAACCTCTGTCAAACGAAACACTCTAGAGTGTAGACAGACCTACAGCGTCTCCAGGTCCCCGATTAGGCTGAGAGATTGGCAAAAAAATATAAGAGAACCAGGGTCATCTCTTACAGTAATAGTGATAAAGTATAACTCATGAAGGTGATGCTGATATTTTATCATCTGAATATCCAGATGCTTTCCACCATTTTAGATTTGGATTCGGTGCCTCTCACCAACGCGTGGTAATTTGAGATGATGACTTGGCTTTTTAAAAATATATAACAATATTTCTGTACATGATGATGATGATGATGATGATGATGATGATGGTGATGATGATAGTGATGACAATCATGGTTGTGATGATGATGAGGACGATGATGATGATATGATGATGATGATGATGATGATGATGATGATGATGATGCATTCATGTCGTGATGTTGATAATGTAGTGTCGATGAGAAAGTGTGAGTGTGAGAATGAATGTTAACATGTGTTGTAATTGTATTTATGTAAAATTTCTGAAAAATAAAACAAATACAAAAAAAAAAAAAATATTTCTGTACAATAATTTGACATAATTATTCAAGATATGAAATCAATTACATTCTTCATTGAAGTAAGGGATCAGCTTAATTAAATGACGAGCTACAACAGTTTTTTTGAAATATTTGGAAAGAGGACTATATTTTGTCACGTCGTGTTTCCTAGACTTGCTAGTGTCAAAAGTATTAACACCAAGAATTGTCAACGTGATGTTTTGAGTGGGGATTTTTGCGATAAAGATGTAATAATCCGAATATCTAAGAGTGTCTTCAGTAATACGAAATATATTTCACTTGAGTGGCTAATACTGTATATATACATGCATATATATAAAGGAAAGTTATTAGTTTTCCTTACGAAGTTGAATATAAAAAAAAGGCCTTTCCTTATCCTTATATCAAAAAACAAAGGCCTTTCCTTATCCTTATATAAAAAAACAAAGGCCTTTCCTTATTCTTACATCTTGTGAAGCTAAAGAGGACCGTGCAATTCGCAAAGACATTATGCAAACATGCATATATATATATTTTCAAGAATGCGCAGACTTCGAGAAATCAATTTCTGACATAGCGGAAACCGGACTTCGAAATAACGAACACCGGTTTCAAATATAACGGAAACAAACCTCTAGCATAACGAAATGCAGGCTCTGACATATATTGTAACGAAAAAAGAAATTAAGACTCTGAAAAACCGAAAACCAGGCACTGGCATAACGAAAACCAGACTCTGAAAAACCGAAAACCACGACGAATGCAGGAATGGGTGTAATAAACGACGAAAACAACATTAAGTTTGGTGAATGACGATTTCAACCGCTTAAGTTAGTAAATGGCGAATACAAAATTCCAAAATCAATAATATCTATATGTTCTACCGGAAGTGACAAATCTTTGAGCGGCAATCGTTTGGTCCGGAACACATGTCCGTGCATAGACATCATGATTACTTCACTTTATATGAATACTTTTCACAAGATTACTAACCTTTTGTAGATCTACGTTTCGCCTAATACAGCTTTCATATTTTGTACAAGGCAGGGTTTGCGTTGAAGCCGCCCCTATATCTTTTTCCAAGCACAAAAATGAAAAAGACCCCACTTATTTTAAGGATTCCCATTTAAAATATGCAAAAGGACCCCATTTATTTAGGAAAGGACCCCATTTATAAAATACCAAACGCAAACCCTGCAAGGTATATCAATATTTCTTTTTCAATGGCTGAATTACGTAAAGAATAAAGGATGCAAAACTAATCATGACTGATCATTCCACGTGATTCAGACGCGTTTATATTATAATTTCCTGCGTTTGACCAACCTGAACATAAATTAACATATGTTTATGGCCAAATACTAACAACGCATTATCTTTCCGGAAGTGCAGGCAACACCTACACTGTGTAACATATGCACTAAATAACTGCGGATGAGAGTTCACAACAGATAGTGGGTGTATTGGTAGACATAAAGGGCATTTCAGGACTAACAAAACCTACACACATTCTCACAATTTTTCCTGTTTGAAGGTGAAATTCAATTAAAGTAATTACGTATTTACACCTATATGCACGTAAAAAAGGCATGCGCCATATCAACATGATGAAAACATTGGTCTCGTTTCATCATACCAAATGATGATGGATGAGTTATAACGATTCAGAAATAATACTTACATCTTTGTAGGACCGATGCTGCTACATTGTCTAATATGTTCTGATGATGTTGTAATACAAGTCAATGGTTCTATGATGCTACCCGATGATTCTATGCTTTATCATACTGTTATGTTGCCCGATTGTTCTGTAATGCTACCCGAGGATGCTGTAAAGTTATCAGATGATTCTTTGATGGTATCCGATGGTTCTACTCTATCCGATGGTTCTACCCTATCTGATGGTTCTACGCTCTCCGATGGTATCCGATGGTTCTACTATATCCGATGGTTCTACGCTCTCCGATGATATCCGATGATTCTACGCTCTCCGATGGTATCCGAAGGTTCTACGTTTTCCGATGGTATCCGATGGTTCTACTCTATCCGATGGTTCTACGCTATCCGATGGCTCTACGCAATCCAATGGTTCTACCCTATCTGATGGTTCTACGCTCTCCGATGGTATCCGATGGTTCTGCGCTATCCAATGGTTCTACCTTATCTGATGGCTCTACGCTCTCCGATGGTATCGGATGGTTCTACAATATCCGATGGTTCTACGCTATCAGAGGGGTTTACGCTATCAGATGCTTCTACGCTACCCGATGGTTTTACGCTATCAGATGGTTCTACGCTACCCGATGGTGCCGTAATGTTACCTTGTGATACTGTATTACATGTGCTGTTTGGAGGAGCGACGTCTTGTTACTAGTCTGGCGATGTTTAGCAGACCTCGTTCCATGACTTATATATTGAAAATGGTTACATGTACAGACTGCTACTAAAAATAGACCTAGGTAATTCCCGAACCATCGATTAACAGCCAATTAGATTATTTGTAACATGCAACTTCCTGGAATAGGATAAAAAGTTGACAGGTTTCGACCTATCAGATAGAAAGGCCCTAGGCCCAGCCCGTCCGTAAATCAGGTACGTTGTACAAATCACAATAATGAATTCAATTACAAAAAAAATCATGTCATCAAATTCTGACCTATGTTATGTGATACAAACACCAATAAACGTCAAACATACGACAACCAATCCTCCAATAATTTCTGGTGATAATGTAATATCAACTGATGACACTGCAGTATACTGTAAGTAGTGAAAATATTTCAGTGTTTATTGTAGAAAATTACATCATTTTGTTCCAAAGAGTATTGTTACATGTATGTTCAACTCTCAAATATATGTTCACACTCAGCAGGCATAATCATATTTTTTTCCAAATATGTACAGATGTATATTTTCATCACAGCAAAACATTAACATCTTCATTTAAAAAAATATAAACTACCATCTAACGATCTTTCTGACGGCTGCAATTGAAACATTTACAAACTAGGAAGAAACAACGGACCCAGAACAGTGTTCACGTATATAGATCTACAATTCAGTTAGTTACGCAGTTATATGGAATCTTGAGGTAAAGGAGGGGGAGGGGGGAGTGGGCAGGAATGAATTGGTCTGGTCATAGACTTGGCTGGCGGTATATAGGTGTAAACATTCTTAAAGCAAGACAGTTATTCTTCTGGTTTTCTTTTAGTTTGACAATAAATCAATTTAGTAGATAAAGGTGGTCTGATTTACTTGTCCAGTTTTATGGCCATTTTCAGTTTCTATTTGCCCGTAGGGAACTCGGCCGTTACCAGATATCTGGCATCAACTATCCTAACATAAGACAAGTATTCCGTGTCGGAGTCCTGTTCAGGAGCTTACAGACTGTCGTCTTCAGTTATGTAAAGATTTTTCCGCCTACGCCAATAGCGTGCAGCGAATATGATTTAATAAGACGAGCAATCTAATTGGTTGAAATTGTTAGCATTTCAAATAAACACCAATCAAAGTCATTGTGACAACATGGACATGAAAACGAATCCTGTTCAGCAGAATTGTCCTAAAGAGAAGACAGAATTTTGCTGATACAATTTAAAACATCCAAATATTTTGCGCAGAACCGTTGACGGTCGTTTTATCATTTTATGTGTGATTGATATGTCGTGTTAAATCCTTGCCCGAAATATAATCATTGTAGAGTCACGTGTGCTTTCTTCTGACAAGGGCTGACATCACCTAATGGAATTATATTTCACATCCGATATCTCAAAACGTTCAACAAAAAGTCAACATGTTGTCGACTCTTACAGGAATGCTTGTCAACTAATGCGGGAAGCATTGATTATTATCCTAGAGTTTTATGATTCTCAAAATTTTGAAATAAGGTGGAAATTTAATTTCGAAATCAGTCAATCTGAATATATTTTTAAAATGGTATTAGTACAATTTTGGTCACTCTGTTTATAGGTCTTAGCTGGGTCTTTCGAAAGGACTCTGTTTTTGTTGTTCCAGAATAATTGAGAAATTTGAAGATCGCTGGCGTTGGTATGATCGATTCCTAGCGGGCTATATGCTGATGTTAAACGTTTGTATGCTGTTAATCCAAATACTGTCTAAAATATATACACATACTAATAACAATCGCTACATAACAGTGACAACACTAAGACATGCGAATGTATAAATGACAATGAAGTCAATGGTTTTATCATCAAGGGAGGAATAACCTAACTCGTAGTTATCTCTGGATCAAAGACGTCGGGGTTGGGGTGGGGGGCGGGGGGGGGGGGGGGGTCTATCCATCACTGCACGATAACCATTCGCGAAACCTACTAGTAGCTTGAATGACTTCCGATGATGGGCAAACACACGCACGTGACAGGAAGTGTTTGAGCTTCTTGCATATTTAGACCGGAAGTGCACATTATACCCCCGTCATCATATTGACGCGGGGCTTTTATCACGTGCTCTAGCTCTGTTTCCGGTGAATATTAAACGTGAAGGAATGAGCATAACTACGTCCTTGATTCGAAAGGGTTTCAGTCGTGAAGAGGGGGAGACAGGACAAACTGAAGTGTACACTCTTACATTCGTCTATTATTTGTCTACAACACGTAATATGTATCTCTAATAACTATGTATGTGGAAATGATTTACACTGTACAAATACTGTATGGAGAAACTGCTATATAAATCTGTCTTACCAATATTCTTCATAGACAGAACTGTTTAAGTAAAACTACTAAGAAGGGTTTAACTAGCAATTAAAAACGTGTTTGATCTCACTGCAGTTACAACTAAACACGAATATATATTTTGCATGTTAAAGGGCAAGTAAGTTAAGTACACTTTTTTTTATAATATCACCAAATACTCAATAAAATTGTAGTTCTGTAATCCTTGTGAACTATCGATACCGATGTTTTTGACAACCCAGATGTTTTCCATCCGTTTTTTAATTAATAGTAAGGGAATCCTTAATCGAGTACGTGTTCAGGTTAACTAATTTCGCTTCAGATGGCTTCTGTGTGTGCGAGCTTTCAATAATATCTGTTTTAGCTAGTTTGAAGAATACCAACACAATTTATCGTGGGATGTAATACTAATAATATACATCATAATTGTTGGCAACGTATTTCGTGAATCTAACATACACTGAAAGAAGTACGTGTGAAATCAAACCTATCGTATCCTACCTCGAGCTCGCGTCCATTTGTTTAATTACAACTCACATACATGTGATTGCGCCAGGGGGCGTGGTTATTTTGTGCTATATTTTGATGTCGCTTTATATGGAGCGGGCTTTCCCAATAATTAAACTGACCACATTGGACATCGGCTACACGGTATCTAATTATTAAGTACGGTTTCCTTTTTCTGAATATAGCTATCTGTCATTCTAGTTGATTTAAAAAAAATACTTGGTTCACTTAATTGACTCTTTTAGTACAGTGTACAAAGTTTGGTGTTCTAAGCAATTAACTACCTCTAGATAGTGATTTCGTTACAGTCTACAAATACATAATATGTTGTCATTATTGATGCCCTATCCAATTATACAAATGTATATACAATATATATATTATGGAATTATTTTATTTTACAATACATTTTCTAGGTTTGTTCTCTTGTAGACCAAAGCCAAAACGTGTTCTTCTAGAAAAGTTCTAGATTGGCTACCAGCCCCTACGTTCCTATAGAGAATGTATCTACTTTATTTGACTGCTAGCTTATCTCCCCTTGTTTTAGAGTCAGACATCGAAGTAATCAAAATCTTTTTACTATTTTTTTCCAATATCTGTTTATCATTTTACAGACGAAAGCCAGCCTAGAACATATCATAATTATATCAACTACACTACTTAGTTTTGTCTCCTAACAAAAGCGCACTATACATCACCAAGCTTCGTTTTCCATATAACCCACTGATTGTGCTCTCAAAACCAACCTCCCACACCAAGAAGAGACGAAAGCCAGCCGTACCACACCAAGAAGATTTTCGTTTAATATTATAAACATCCAAGTGTAGTCTTCTTACCAATAAATTACACCTACAGAGCAATACTCTTAACGAGAAAACTTGGTTAGTTCTTACTAATACCTACAATGTGCACAAGGATGAACCAGGGCTGCTTTTCCAATAAGCTTCATTTGTACTTCACTCTCCTTACTAATAAATTACTCTCCTTACTAATTAATTTCAAATTACTAATAATGATATAGTTCTGGTTTGATCCTCACCTGACGACGCTGTAGGATGCCAAATATCTGATTTGGTACTTTGTATTGCCAGTGATTGTTTCGTCTTCATTTTCAACGTATGTCAAAGCTTTGATATTGGTGCTATAATCTAGTGTGGTGCTTGTATGACTATGCCACAGGATCTGCAAGTATCTTTGTTTTGTTTTTTGTTGTTGTCTTTTCTACACTTTCACCAATAGGATATGGCGTATGGATAAGATGTTGTTCAAAGGGATATATACATTTTTCAATAAAGATTCGGATAACACATTCCTAAATGTCTGTTGATGACAAAATTGATATATTAAAACAAGTTGTGAAACACAAACATTACATGTACTAGTCCAAACCTTAAAACGCCCCAGCACCGGGAAACCAAATAGCATTACTGTAGCTACATGTACATTGATATGTGACAGGCAAGGGTTTGATGAAGCCAACAAAGATCGTTACAGTGGTTTTTGTTTTTAAACAAAAGTACACATCATCTGAAGATATAACACAATCGTATAACAGATCCAATCTACAGACAGCTAGTCCCCTGTAGTATGCCGTCACTGATTTATCTTCTTATCAAGATTGTATGTATATCGAGCAATATACATACGGCGCGTGGTTAATGAAGAGACATGTACAAAAATGTAGGCATCAGATAGGTATTGTTAGCTGGGAACTACTTGCAATTACTTCTACACTTACTTAAGTATTTCTCTAGTACTGACCGTAGGTCAGTGTTTTTCTCCGGGTACTCCGGCTTCCCTCCACCTCCAAAACCTGGCACATCCTTAAATAACCATGGCTGTTACATGTACAGTGTAGTGGGACGTATATGTATATCAAAATAAACCAAACCAAACCCAGTACATGTGTCCCGATTGAAAAACCTAAACAGAATGTATTCAAAACACGAAGTTCGTAAATTCGACGCTATTCGACCAATCGATTAAAACGTTCTTTTGATACATGTATAATTCAAATTATATGCATACCCAAATTACCCTATGAATTCCTACCAACATGGTTATTATAGGGAATTACGTCGATAGTTTTAATTAGTGGGCTGGTCGACTCAATTATTGCCACCATACATAAAAATAATTCGACGCCTGTGTACTTGGTAAATGAGGTAGATTAGGAAGTTTACAAGATAAACAAGCTTTATTATCAACTTTGATGATAAAGACGTGTGTGCATGTGTCTTCCAAATACCGTACTTAAAGACCCAGCGCACTTTAATAATACAGCTTCCTGTAATATAATGCTCTTGTGCAGTAGGAATAAAGTCCTCCAATCTACAATGTAGCATCAGTTGTACGTAGCCTGCTCCTCTTGTGCAGGAAGAATAAAGAAATCTAATTAAAGTGATAGACGGTTAATAAGGATGCGATAATAACTCTGGTGCATGGTTAGACCGTTTGAAAATTCTGTTCTAAAGCATTCATCGACAGTTAAAGCATCATTAAAGTTTCCGCTATAACGTCACTTAATTTGATGTGTACGTAGGTGGCTTAAACATGCATTGGCTTGTATTGCTGTGATAAGCCTATCTAAACAGCTATAAGAATGAAACATGAATTCGTCTGAATATGTGTCCTATTTTACAAAAGTGGCGGGTAACCCACATTTTGAATTACACGGTGGTGTAAGAAATATTATAACGAATCAATAAAATACAATAATTGACTTATACATGTTATGCTCTTTTGTTGAACCTGGCCCCGTTGTCATCAACGTTCCTTAACTTAAGGAAATTCCTTAACTTAAAAATCTCCATAGGAAAGCATTACAGAATTTAAGGAAAGTTCCTTAACTAAGGATTTTCCCCTGAAATTCTGCAATGCTTTCCCATGGAGATTTTTAAGTTAAGGAATTTCCTAAAGTAAAGGAACGTTGATGAAACCAGGGCCTGGTTATATTTATTCGCCCGTTGAAGACATTGTATAGTAGGCTTGTGATACATGTACGTCATTATTCGAATCGCTAACATGTATGAATGTGTTACAACATGTATAAGCCGTTTTGAAATATAGTAAGTAAGTACTGTATAATACTTTCACACTGTTTAAAATTCACAATGTTCCAGTAATATGCTTGCTGGTTTATATTGACATTCTTGCAAGAACAGACAAAGTTTATATGTATAGTTTATACCCATGTTGACAATTTGAAATAAGCCGTTACGCCTACCTGGCTATCTAAGTGTTTTTTGGTGTTTGTTGTAGTGTCCCTACATTGATTTGGAAGACATGCGCACGACACATTTACTAATGGATCTGATAAGATAAAACGACATACTTGTCAAACATTGCATGGACTCTGATTCGATTGCATTTTATTAGACAAGGTTTGTATCACGCACGAGTAAGCTGAACCTGTAATCGTTAACATGATGTGTATGGTAGTGTCTAGATGGTATACGAACAGACTGTACATTAGGTACTCCTTTGTAGATCAGCTATACATAATGCTCCACGTGTAGCGTTAAACTATAGACTTCTGTTCAGACCCGTGTCTTTTGAGTGTGAGTTATTCAGGTTAAACGGTAGGAAGTTCGTAACCTTAATATGTCATTCTTATATTTTCTGCTAAAATAGCTATATAAGAATTGACCAGTCTAGATATTCCGGCAGTACTTCACATTAACATTTCCTTGTAATATGAAATATAATATTTTCGATAGAATCACAAATAACTTATAATGTTGTTACTATTCTACGGTAAAATTTGTTGAATCCAATATCAATATTCGATAAAATCAAAGAACGCTACCAACTTATAGCAATCGCTCGTTCTTTTACCATTGAACGGTTCCAAGCTAATTCGTTTACGATAGTTTCTTTCGATGCTTTGCAAAGTCGCTGATTTAAAGCATTAACAAAGTTCCCAACACTGCTGTACCGGTTTACAAGGCGTTTCACTGTACATGGTACTAAACAAACTAGCACCACTTTATCCATTACTGAGTTTGGTTTAGCTGGATAAAAGCGCACATATCGAGAACTACTGTATCTTAAATGCGAAATGCACGTTGACGACACATAGGCTAACGAGAAGGTTAAGAGGCGCTTAATTACGTTACAATCACCAAAAGAATAAAACAAACGGAGTTCGAAAATTTCTCTATCTTATACAGTTTCACATCGTAAATTATGCGCCGAGTGGCATTATATTGGAATGACATTTCCGGCAAAGGGTATAAGCAAAGGTGATCTAGAGATTATGTCGGCTTCATTACTGTCCTTAGAACATACTCACACCGAATTGAAAGTAGTAAAGTGAAATTAACAGTAGAATTATTGTCAGCTATTCACGCAGACCTGAATGTCAAGTCCTGTCTACTTTTCGATGTTTGGCTTGTATCTTATCTCCAGGGAGCAGTACCTTAAAGAAAGAAGGCATGTCTAACGGCACATCAGAAAAGATTGCAGTGCCCTAAGTACACTATGTGTTTCACCAGCTTGGCAGGTTAAAGTGGCTAAATCAAACATGACGTGATAATGTGAACCAATACCGTCACGAATGCAATTGAAGCATGACGTGATAATGTGACCCAATACCGTAGCAATACTATAATTGAAACATGATGTGATAATGTGTCCCTTTACCATCACCATACTACAATTCACACATGACGTGTTAATGTATGCCAATACCATCATAATACTTTAATTCAAACATGACCTCATAACGTGTCCCTATACCGTCACAATACTACAATTCACACATGACGTGATAATCTGTCCGTATACTGTCACAACACTACAATTCACACATTACCTGATAATGTGTACCAAAACCGTCACAATACTACAATTCACTCATGACGTGATAATATGTCCCAATACCGTCACAATATCACGATTTAAATATGACGTGATAATGTGTCCATGTACCACAAATCAGATCTAAATTAGTAAACTATTCATATGTTATTCATGAATACTTGTTCTTTGTCTTTCTGTACGAGCAAAATACAAGGGTACATTGTAATTAAGTAATTAAACAGATTATATTTCTAGTAATACTATTCACACTGACAACTATGAGATCGTTGTTGACACCCGGGATGGCTAATTCGATTGCCATGATGGATGGAGTCTTCATCATTGTAAAGAAGATGACCGAGAAGAGAGTATTACTTATTTTGTTGAATAATACTGTAGTCTTTCAACCAAACAAGGGTACAGTGTATACCGAAGTTTAAATGATGACAGCTATTCGACTCTACCAAAACTAATCATAACATGAGTAAACGAATGTTTACATGGATATTCGTTTACTTGGATCATGGCAAAAGTGCTAGAACCATGTAGTCCGGAAGGGAAAGTGTTTTGTTTTTGATGCTGTGAAGTAAATATATAAATTATATATTTACTTCACAGCATGTCGGATATGTTTGTATGTTCGAGCACACAGACATTAGTAATGTCTGTGTGCTCGAACATACAAACATATCCGACAAATCGTTGTGTATTCTGAACATGGGGTCAAGGGATACATGCTCTTCATGTTAAAAGTACATTCTACTGTTTACAATCAATTACGGTTCTTCTTTTCCAATATGCGATATTAACAATGTCAGCAGAGAAAGACATTACTGAGACATTATCTACCTTACTTACACGCACGTCAGAAAATATATATCACGTGCTGTGATTGATCAAAGTAAGTTGATGTTGACGCATGATATACTAGGCTCAATTTTAAATTTTAACTTCTATAAACGAATTCAAATTACGATAGTGTATATTCTATTTAGATTCAGCTCGAGATGATTATAACTCAGTATGAATTTTGAAATTGAATTTTATTGTCTCGTTTATCTGCCGTTGATCAGGAATGCAATGCACATTGTTCAGTAAGCTTGTAGACAGCATGCATGCATAGCGTGTGGCAACAACCAAGAAGAACTGATGTGCATAGACTACTTTTCCGAAAAAAAACACACATTAATATTAAATATTTGAACAGTATTTTGAAAACTGTGTAAAATCGCCTTTTATTGTATATATCTGTCTGCACTCTTTGTGTGCTTATCATTTGATTTTGGGTTCTATATCAACAGAGATGGATACTTTGACCGATAAAAAATATATTTTAAAAATATTCGAAATGAAAGACAAAAAGGAAAATCGCTGAATGAAATTCAACAAATATTGTTCAAATCAAATGCAACTTAATTACATTCATTGTTATGTGAATTTAACATCATACAGTGTATAGACCTTGACAAATGATGTCAATTAATAATTTCGGTGTCAAAAATGTCTTTCGTTTGTTGATAAGAATGATAGCCATTTTGAATAACACATAAAGGATACAATGTGTCATTACAACTAAAACATCGTTATGTGTCATGTTAATGTTGTTATACTGTTTTAGCTGTAAAGTTATATAATACATTGTATTATATTGGGAATTTCTTTCATTCATTTATATTAATGGTCCAATATACGTAACTTTCGGCAAAATTTGAAGCGAAAGATCAAGCCTAATAACTTATTATCTTTATATATTTAGTTAAGATTAATTTATAGTGGCAATATTCAAGATGAATTCTTACGCGGTTACCGGTACAGCAGCAGTTGAAACTCGGTATTTGTAAACACGCGTCCTTTTCGAACTGTCTTCTATCTTCGGCTTGTTAAGTGGCCCCACCTGAATTATTTTCAATTCTTTGTATTTTTCTGTCAATAGTTTCTTGTTAGTTACTGCTCAGGTTTACTTCCTTTTAGGCTTATTTTTGCATGGTTATCGACTTGATTTTTTTTTTATTTTTCAAAATCCCGAAAAATTTCTTGAAGTAACGCACAATATATATTGGGCCTTTAAATACGTACTTTAAAATTATAGGTTAACATAATGTTATTGATTTTACCTTCATACATAATTCATAATAATTAAACAAAGTCGAGTAATAGACCGTATGGAATAGTTTACCTATTAACAATCTATTCCTTAAAGGTTTTGGTAAACATGTTGATTTTGCATCAAAGTTTGGTCATTTTCAAATCAATCAGGATTGTCTATGTGTCAGGTATGCATGATAAAATAGACAAAACATAATAATAAAGAAACAATCTTTCACACAATGAAATTGCATGAAAACCAGTTGACTTTGTAGTATAGTTGTAATAGTCTTTACCGCGTGTAACGTGTCCAACATACAGTACTAATTCTGTTAGTGTAATACAATGTATGTGTCCAACATACAGTACTAATTCTGTTAGTGTAATACAATGTATGTGTCCAACATACAGTACTAATTCTGTTAGTGTAATACAATGTATGTGTCCAACATACAGTACTAATTCTGTTAGTGTAATACAATGTATGTGTCCGACATACAGTACTAATTCTGTTAGTGTAATACAATGTATGTGTCCGACAAACAGTACTGATTATGTTAGTGTAATACATGTACAATGTATGTGTCCGACATACAGTACTGATTCTACTAGTGTAATACATGTACAATGTATGTGTCCGACATACAGTACTGATTCTGCTAGTGTAATACATGTACAATGTATGTGTCCGACATACAGTACTGATTCTACTAGTGTAATACATGTACAATGTATGAGTCCGACATACAGTACTGATTCTACTAGTGTAATACAATGTATGTGTCCGACATACAGTACTGATTCTACTAGTGTAATACATGTACAATGTATGTGTCCGACATACAGTACTGATTCTACTAGTGTAATACATGTACAATGTATGTGTCCGACATACAGTACTGATTCTGTTAGTGTAATACATGTACAATGTATGTGTCCGACATACAGTACTGATTCTGTTAGTGTAATACAATGTATGTGTCCGACATACAGTACTAATTCTGCTAGTGTAATACAATGTATGTGTCCGACATACAGTACTGATTCTGTTAGTGTAATACATGTACAATGTATGTGTCCGACATACAGTACTAATTCTGTTAGTGTAATACAATGTAAGTGTCCGACATACAGTACTGATTCTGCTAGTGTAATAAAATGTATGTGTCCGACATACAGTACTAATTCTGCTAGTGTAATACAATATATGTGTCCGACAAACAGTACTAATTCTGCTAGTGTAATACATGTACAATGTATGTGTCCGACATACAGTACTAATTCTGCTAGTGTAATACATGTACAATGTATGTGTCCGACATACAGTACTAATTTTGCTAGTGTAATACAATGTATGTGTCCGACATACAGTACTAATTCTGCTAGTGTAATACATGTACAATGTATGTGTCCGACATACAGTACTAATTCTGCTAGTGTAATACAATGTATGTGTCCGACATACAGTACTAATTCTGTTAGTGTAATACAATGTATGTGTCCGACATACAGTACTGATTCTACTAGTGTAATACATGTACAATGTATGTGTCCGACATACAGTACTAATTATGTTAGTGTAATACATGTACAATGTATGTGTCCAACATACAGTGCTGATTCTACTAGTGTAATACATGTACAATGTATGTGTCCGACATACAGTACTGATTCTGCTAGTGTAATACATGTACAATGTATGTGTCCGACATACAGTACTGATTCTGCTAGTGTAATACATGTACAATGTATGAGTACGACATACAGTACTGACTCTACTAGTGTAATACATGTACAATGTATGTGTCCGACATACAGTACTGATTCTGTTAGTGTAATACATGTACAATGTATGTGTCCGACATACAGTACTGATTCTGCTAGTGTAATACATGTACAATGTATGTGTCCGACATACAGTGCTGATTCTGCTAGTGTAATACATGTACAATGTATGTGTGCGACATACAGTACTGATTCTGCTAGTGTAATACATGTACAATGTATGTGTCCGACATACAGTGCTGATTCTGCTAGTGTAATACATGTACAATGTATGTGTCCGATATACAGTACTGATTCTGCTAGTGTAATACATGTACAATGTATGTGTCCGACATACAGTACTGATTCTGCTAGTGTAATACATGTACAATGTATGTGTCCGACATACAGTACTGATTCTGCTAGTGTAATACATGTACAATTTATGTGTCCGACATACAGTACTGATTCTGCTAGTGTAATACATGTACAATGTATGTGTCCGACATACAGTACTGATTCTGCTAGTGTAATACATGTACAATTTATGTGTCCGACATACAGTACTGATTCTGCTAGTGTAATACATGTACAATGTATGTGTCCGACATACAGTGCTGTCTCTGCTAGTCCTACACCACCAACAGCGATATCATTGGTAACTGTTATAGGTGTTGAATGGTATATTAACTGCGACATACTTAAGCTGATCAAAATAATGACCTAGGTATTCTCATCTTGCAGTAGCATGTTTGACTATTACGGAAATAATGGCGTTTCTGTCTGCCTACATCCAGGATTATAATTATAATGTTAACTGAACAAGGGCCGAGAAGTTCCGAGCGGACCGACATGCCCATCCACAGTCTTTTAGAGAGGTCCTGTTCAGTTTAGGCCATCAAGGATAATCAGCAATATCCATGGCCTTATTTTTCTTCTTAAAATAAAAATAAGGCACAACAAATATATGTTATAGATCAAAAAAGAAATTCAGCAAATATTTACACTGTTTAGTACTGTATGTGATGTTAATGTGGTATTTACCGTCCCTAATATCTTGATATACATGATGTAGGACGTAAATCACGTATGATTCGTATCGTTATAATGTACAATGTATGTATAAAACACTTGGTATTGAGCATTATGTTGTTAACCGTTCCAGAACACACGATGCGTAACGTGATGCACATGTGCATTTCCCGTTCCAGAACACTTGGTACAGAACGCAACGTCTAGGTAGGTGCGTTCTTTGTGGACATAAACATTACACTTTTACATATAGAGTATGGACATGTGATCCATTTTGTTATGTTTTGTCTTTTTACATTTGCTGTGCCGATTTTATTTTTATTTTTTTTTTACATTTGATGTACATGTACTAACGCTATGGACTATCTTGTCCATATTAATAGTATATACACATTATGATAGTTTTGCCATAAATGACAGCTACAGTGTAAGTTAAATACTTTTACCCGAAAACAAAACAAGCTCCGCTGCGTTCTGTTAAATAGCATTAGTTGGAGACCCCATACAATTAATACCTTTATATGGAGTGCTGGCGTGTTCGTATACAGGGCTTTTTCTTAACATAGTAATCAAATATTAAAATCACGCTGGCATACACTGTCAGGATTAGTTTTAATCGAAGCGTTTGCTATTTTTTTCCATTTCTGCTATCAATAATTATATTGTTTCCTATAGAAGTAGTTGAGAAACGTTCGTGATTTTATCAGAATATATAACGGCATTTTATAAACTTACAAAATATAAACATATAAAGAACAAGAACTAGAATATCCATAAAATGAAGTAGTTTTAAAAGAGTTAACAATGTGGCTGTGTGCTCTGTTTTATATTAGTTGTGGGTGTGAGTGAACCAGAATGATCACCATCAATTTGCTAGCATTCGATATAAAATCCGGGAACGTAGAATAAATATTTCGTTTTGGACTTAATACTATCGCGGAGTTGTTACATTTAAACTAGGGTTTTCTATATTTGATTAAATTTCACAGCATTAATTCTCTTTTAGAATAATCTAAGCATCATTACAATTCGCATATTCCCTTTAAATAAACGTGATAATTAATTCTCACCCTCAAACCAAATTCTATATTGTAATAAGTTGATATTCACAGGCAGAGACCAGCCAAGGTCCAAGTGGATTCTTCTCTACTTATTGATCACACATTGACATCTTACCGATATCAATGAATTAGGACTTATTGCTAAAAGATAATTCACAACTTTATACACCTGCGACACGCAACAGTAACCAGCAGTTTAACGATAGTTTTGTGATTAAAAAGCTGCAGGTATAATAAAAAATTGTCAACTGCATCTCGAAGTCACATAGTATGGTTGTTTGCGAAACATTTTGACTATACTCCATGCAGAATTCAACCGGAAAGATCAACACGTATTTCTTTATTTACGTGTCAGGTCCGCTGGTAAGGGAGGTGAATGTTGTACTTACCATGTCAGCGATTTGGGTAAGAGTATATCCAAATTGTACAGTAACGTTATGGGAAGCATTGTACACAGGTCTTGCAGCCGTATCGTAGTGTGCAAGAATATTCTTCAACAGACGATGTTCATCAGGTAGTCTGTGATTTTCCTTTTTTGAAGAAACTACAAAAAGAAAGGAACAAAAACATTTGTATTAATAAAAAAGTTTACTTACCATATCAGATATTTGAGTAAGAGTAATCCCGAACTTAACAATCACTGTTTTTGCGGCGTTAAAAACAGGTCTTGATGCTTGATTATAGTCATATAAAACAGTCTCCAGAAGTCTTTGTTCATCCGTTGGAAGAGCAAGAATTTCAATTCCTAGAAAAATCGCCAGAAGAGCCAAGGGAGGCATTTTTCAAGTAAGGATTTATTCATTCCTATTGAAGTATCCTAAACTCCTTCGTTTGTTTCAAAAAATGGAAACAGCCACGGGTGCACAATTCACACATACTAGAAACACACTAGACGTAAGTTCAAATACATTAAATGGATAATTAAACAGAGGTATAGATAAGCAATAATTTCACACAATGCTTCTCCGTGTGTAATCCGTGGTGTGTAACAGCTTGGCGAGAGGTATCCGTATAGTGCGGCTATAGACACATTAAACAACCTGTTGTCTTTACATTCCATTTAAGATATGAAACACATTTTTAAACTTCCTTCACGTATATTCCATTTTATAAACAGCCGTTTATTGGCACCAGTGAAGGAACCACACGTAGCAGTTAATGTTTGATACTCGTTACTTAGGTTTGATCGACAGCTGCTTGTCTCAGTAGAGATTTCAGCAAGTGTGCTCAGCACGTGGTCACTTGTTGCCGTGCGTGAATGTTTCGTCTTAATAGCCAATCAGATCATCTCTAAATGTACGTTCATAGTATTTACAAAACATGGATAGCTAAGCTGAGAAATTCTCAACTTTAAAAAGTCTACTATTTCGTTGATTACGAATAGGAAATTATCAACAAATCAAGTTGCTACATAGTTATTTCGAAGTTCACGTTTACACTTGTAGTGGTCCTCGTGTTTTCAATCTCGGCATCTGCCATATCACAGAAGACCTGGGAATTATACCTCCACCACTCGAGAGTTGGGCGACACACAATCAGACTCACGATACAGCTCTCCCGCGCGCGAGTTACCGCCATTCGATAGGCTGTAACCAAACTAGTGACACAGCGAGGACATGGCTTAGTAATGGTGAATTGAAAATTACCTATTGTTCAGTGGGGAGGAAAAAGAGCGTCTACCGTAGGTTTTTAACAGGAGGACCATCTGAACGGCCATCACCAAAGCAATCAACGACTAATGCCTCTTATATATATAAATGTACACAAGATTATGTAACCTGATTTCACGATACGAGTGGAGCAGGAATCGATTGGAAAAGGCCGGTGACTATTGCCGGATATTTGGAACTGCAGTACGTATGAACAAATAATTAGATACTTCAAAATGGTCAGTAAATGCATATCGTGTTTTTGAATATCTAATCAAGTTTCATTTGGCACGTGTGTGTTTTTTACTAGCGTCAATTACACGCTGTGTATTGCTACATATTGTAAAGTATGCTTGCTGAACACAAAAATATCATCAGACAAAGTTTTTTAACAATTAACTGGATGTATATATGTCAGCTGTCACATAAATAACACATCTTAATGAACGTCTAAAGTATCGAAGTTATACGTATGTATGTATCGTAGAATCCCCTATCACAACCCCCCTGGGGGATGGCGGTTCACCACACGCCTGATAGTATCACATTCAGATTGTATGGCACATAACATGTAACATTGCAGTCTCCAATAGCTCTCCCAAACTCGACAAATACCATCCCACTAGCCATGGAGATGGTACACTTACACAAACCCGATCTTTATCCCTTGATATAACTACATATAGATGTCAGGTTATCCACCGTGCTATTGCGAATCCCCTTAATACGTCCTTGATAATTCGAGAAGCATTTATTTCGTGAATTCACCCCTACGCACAGTTGTTTACCGTCTGATATTCTCACCGAAAACCTCTGGTAAATTGAAACCACTGGTACACAATGTACAAGCAGAGATATCTTTATAACAAAAGTCACGTAGAATGGTTCAGGAATATCATGTGACATCAAATTAAATACGGAATTGGCATTAAAACAATTTCAATAAAAAAATCCAATACATATGTATCATGTACGCGGTTTAAAAAGAAAAGCACATGCGTATGCATTAAAGAAATGTTCTTTTTATTGAAATCAGACTGTTTAATACTGAAATGAACGATATCATGAAAGTGTCGAGAAACTGTTATTCGAGAATCGTAAAAACTATATTACAGCATCAACAATAAAGAAAAAACAGCAGAAAACCAACCAAATACAAAACACACTGTACAATGGAAGTAAGACTAGTCGCTCTGGAGATACAGGCGTCTTCTACTCTGTTCGTGACATCTGCCGTGGAGTTTATAATGATCGAATATGAAGACTTTCATGTCGGTTACCAAAGAAATAATATTTCAAACAAACTCTTCAATAATCAAGTGAAAGTGATATTTATCCAGTAAAAGCCATATCTTCACAACGGCTATCCATGTTTTATGTGGAAGCAATCTTACGCCACTGATTCCTATTGCAATTAAGGAAAATCAGATTAAGATTTATATAATTTGACATTAACAACATTAAACAAACAAAAATAATAACAATTATTATAATATCAAGGAATGACTTCAGTTTTCTTGTTGTGATTCAAAATGATACTCGGTTCTCATTTTGAGAACTTGATGTTTACTTGGATGTGAACAGTTTTTCATGGCGGGTATCGCCGATGAAGCAGAAGACGCTTACTCTTTCGGAACGCCTGGTCTTATTCTCTTGTACTTTTACAAGGGTCTCCATGTGGATCTTTCCTTTGTTCATATTGTGCCCCCGGTTTAATCGATTTTGAGTTCCGATTATGATTTTGTTGATGCTTCGGTATTTTCTAATATATTTTAAACTAAACACATTCTAAATTTTAAATTTCTAAGCAGGAAACATGTAAATTAAGTTAATACAATTGTTAATGCCATTTTGACATGCCACACCACTCTCAATTTATGCAGAATAAAAAAATATTGGCATCATTATTATTTCCCAACATACTGGCTTATAAAACGTGTCTTGTGTCAGATTATAGTCTAGCTTCGAGGTTACGGTGGTAACAGGGTCAACAATAGGAATTGTCAGTAAACGTATCAATCCACATGTATATAAATCTTATGACAGAGTATCCGTCACTATTCGTTGTCTGTCACTGAAATCATGATATTCTGAACATTAATTAATAATAGACAGTAGCAACCTCCAGATCGTAGGGTTACACTCTCGCTACATCCCTTGAGTATGTCACAACAAAACGGAAGGCTCCGTGTGCGCCACCTTGTTGATGAGACAAGAAGACAGGTCCGACCCTTTGATGTACATCAAAAGAATCTTTCAGTAACATACTGATAAACATTGACAGGCTTTGAAATCTGTTGTCCTCCTTTGTTATCTTAAAGAGACAGGTATCAGCCTTATGATTGGTCAGGTTGATTGCCTGAGCTCAATCTAATGGTTGTCTAATTGAAATAAAGTTACTTTCGGTATATTGAATCAAGGTGTAAATCCGTCCTCAAAATTGACTTGTTTGCAAACACATAAAAACAAATCACTGGAGAACAAAGGGCAAAACTTGAACAAAGATAACCGTCTTTTGTTTCATCGAGACTACCTTAGGTAATGTCAGATCACTTTAATGTCACGTCCTCTAATCGAGAACTAGAAAAGTGATAACAAAACCGCAAGCACAATACACATGTTTAAAGAAAAAACACATTAAATAATGAGGCACTGATGGTGGCGTTAGTTACAATGTGTCCGTCGGCCTGATAAACATGTCCGTCATCTGTGGGCGTCAATCACAAATGTCGCGATATTGTTATTATACCCCCGCAACGACGTTAGGGGGGTGTACTGTTCGTCTGTTCCGTTTGTCTTGTCGTACATCCATCTGTTTGTCTGTAGGCAAAAGGGTGTACCGGATACTCCCCTAAAACTACTGAAGGGATTTCAGCGAAACCTTGCGTCAATAACCCGTATACGTTATAGTATTGCGTAACTTATATGAGGTCACAAACATTGGTTGTCATGGTATCCAAGTCACAATAGTTTGTGTTTTTTGTTCATGTTGTTTGGTTGGCTGGTTGGTTCAGGGGATTGTACTTGCTAATTCTCTAAAACTGCTAAAACTAATTTCAACGAAATTTGGTGGCAAATATACTTATACATTGTAGATATGCGTAATCTATATCAGGTTGCAAAATTTTATTTACCATGGTAGGCAGGTCCCTTTACTTCTGGGTTGGGTTTGGGGGGGGGGGGGGGTATTCGTACCGGCTACTCCTCTCTAAAACTAGTGAAGTACATTGTAACTTCAACGAGACTTTCAAAATTCATGTAAAAAAAAGTTTTACAAGCAACATACACCTATATTTTTGACACAATTTTAATATGCATATATTCTATTAACATCGATCAAAATGTCTTCAATACAACGTAAAATGGCTAAATGGGATTCAAACGAGAGACTTGAAGGTGGATGAAACCTCAGAAGAACAGACATTATTAGTTTTTGGCATAATGTTTCTGATTAAAATACACAAAAATGCAGTCCCGTTACTTTGCCACGATTCCTCTTTCATTTTAGTCCCCCGGTTTGACCTTGATATTCACTGTCATCGTTTTTGAGAACTGTCATGGTTCGTTGTATGCAGTTGTATGAATGCAAAATGCACCAAAAACACGTTCGCACATCGTGCACACATCGACAACACATGATGCACACAAATAGACGATTAAACAATCGTTCGCCCCGTGGTATGTTTCTCCTACAGGTAATAAAGGTTACCTAATGATTGTTATGATAACAAAACTGGACAAAAATAATCAACGAATACCAAAGCGTCAACAAGACCATAATCCGAACTCAAAATCGATTAAAATAGAGGCAAAATATGAAAAGGAGAAAGATTTACGTGGTGACCCCTGTAAAAGTAAAACACAATACTAAAGAATAAGATAAAAAAAAAATTGTTATTATTTGTTTTATTCTTTTTTATCTCCCCTCCGCTTCATCTTGATTTTCACACGTACGAAACTGAATATATCCTAAGTCATTTCTCATTTTACACCAGCATGTGCTCTAAAATAGCCGCTCAGGATTGTATAGTTCACACATCGTGCATTCCCTGTTCACATGCAGTTCACACATCGTGCCCGCTACATCACATCGTGTAACGTTGAACGATCCCACAACTGTAAACATTTTATGTATGAAATAAATATGATTAAAGGATCTCTCACTAGTTAAAACAGTACAAAAAGGTGCAAGGTGCAGTTTTATGATTTTGCAGTTTTTCGAAATAGAAATAAAAATAATGATGAACAACATCTTAGACATATTTGGGTATGCAAGGTGCGTTTATCTGTTTCGTTTGCTGGCACCAATCCCTTTGTCAGGCACTTGCAGTTATCACTAGGGTAGTAAGCTACTAATTTGTTTACTGTCAAAAGCAATAAGACTGCATTTGAGTTGGAAGTTGGAAGAATATCGATTTATTAAAGTAAAGGGTATGCTACATGAAGCAGCATCTACAAATAACGTGACCGGTATGTCTTCTTGCCTTTGAAGTTTATGTTCTGATTGACACGTGTGAACCTTTGTCACGAAATACACAGTGTCGGTGTCACTTGGTGATAACATGATTCAAAACGCAGGCACTGCTGGTGTTAAAATCTAACTGTTGAAAAAGAGTGGAAGATTTTGTTGAAACTGTAGATTCTTGTCGACAGAACGATATAGCATTTGCAGAATATTGACAAAGGTGGATGTTGATACAAATTCAAGGACGTGTTGCGCTGTTAAAATAAAATGTTGTAAGATAGCTTCTTCAAACTATCAAGCTGCACAAATTTCAACTGTATCTATTACTAAATTTAAAAGGTGCAGCACATGTGTGTGTTACGTCATCTTTAATGATAGAGGGTGGCAGACTCTGCTGGTGGATTTTTTAATCCCCGAGGTTTGCTGGAGCCTCCATAGCCACAGTTAATTTCATTTTAGTAGTGGCACGGTACATAATATACACATTTTCGTAGTTCACGATTTGAAATTATACAGAACAAGCTTAGTTTTACTTCCAAATTCATGAATTAAAGGGGTTTTACGCACCTGACCCTTCTGCTTCTACATTAGTTAGAAATTTTGGATTCCCAACTGTTGGCCCCTAGCATCACTGAAGAGTCCTAGGAGAACGTAACAGCTGTATGTTGCAGTTTAATTCAATTTGTCGGCATGTTATATCTATTACTAAATTCAAAAGGTGCAGCACATGTGTGTGTAACGTCGTCTTCCATGGTTATTATTTGTGCCATATTTGAGAAAGGAACAACGACTCAATTGGAATATACTGCGGATGGATTTAACAGAATGATCGATTTCCTGGTTGACAATATCTTTGTTGAAATATATACTGAAATATTTTCCGATATATTCAAGTCTTAAGACTTTAACAATGATTTTCGTATAACGCTATCGCATCGATGAACTCATCATGACTAGAAACAAATGCCGTGCCAAATTCTGTCGACGAAACATTCATGATTTGTTTTTAAAAAGCAAGACAGTTTTTTTATTTTTTCCTCATGAATGGTATATTCTGCATTCCCTCTTCACCTTAATGTCAAGGGCATTACAGACTATTTTGCAACATGACTATCAATGACGGGTTAATACAAAGCTGTACAATAGACAGGATGGTTTCTATTGTAATATCGTGAAGGTTCGTCTTATTTCATTTTTTTAAGAAGCTGTCTTGTTTTCACGACCTACGGTGTAAGCATGTCAAATGTTTTTTTTTACGGTATTCGGAATAAGTTCTACTACAACTAAATATAAAATACTTCATATCACATATCACAAATGAATGAAAGTAACATTCAGGGACTGTGTAGATTCATTGAAATTGGTTCCTAACTTCCCTGTGTAGTTTCACTTGAATCGGTTTACAGGTTTATGAGTTGTTTGGACAAAATTTCCTCCCAAAAAAATAATAGGTATAGTGACCTGGTTACCATGACAGCTAAAAATTGCAATTCGATATAGATTAAGCACATTTACAATGTATAAGGGTTATTGCCACCAATTACCAATTCGGCGGCCATTTTGAAAAATGCGTTTTACTGTGTACATTTTGCACTTCGCGAAAGGCTGAAATTTCACCTTTTGATGCTGGATTGAACTCTTAAAACGTCAGTGTTACGCTATTCAAACCATAGCAAGCTAAATTTTGCTGTACAACTTCATGATTTTCAATACTTTACACAAATTATGCAACAAATTGGATAATTATATACTATTGTATTTTTTCATATTTTTAGTGTATCTGCATCACTTTTTATTTTTGAACCCGACATTGTGAAAAATAACACAAATATTAATGGGACAAAACATAAAGCACGCTTACCGCTCTTTTGACGACGGTCTTAGACGGAGAAACCCATTTTCTTTTCATATGCTAAATATTAAAAACAAATTTAATTGCAGAACTTATGTTATTTTGCGTTAAATCTGCAAACAATGGTGAAAAAAAAATGAAGATTTTCTCATACTCTTCATCAACCTGCATCTCTCAAATTTCTGTGCCATTAGTTTGTTCGTCAGCAGCTGATATCAACTATGAAAATCTCGATATTCAGAGCAAGCCATTGATTACCATATCAATTGAGACATGAAAACACCTTAGGGTGGAGAAGCATGGATGTTAGGAAAGGGAAAATTAACGATAGGAAAATTGAAATCATTACGTTTATCATACAGCTTAGTAGTAGGCTGCCCGAGTTGGTCATAGCTTAAATAAAGGTAACTTTTCAAAGATGGATATTTATTATTTTCGTGTCAACATTACATTTGTATATCATAATAGATTCTACCAAAATTGAATGATTTTAATTGTCACGTTATAACCTTATTAACTTAACAGGGTTATAAATTACTCCAACCCTTGACAGAGGTATCCGCAATTGTATCGGTGTGTTATTTTCCTATCCCATCCTAAAATTGAGACACGTTATATATACTTTTTTGCACGTTCTCCACAACTGTATGACGTCATAGCTACAATATCATGACGTCACGGCAACAATACAACGACGTCATGTCGACAATCCAATAAAATCACATCAACATTACCTTGCATTGATGTAACATCAATATTCTCTATATATCTATCCAATACTGCAACCCCCTCTTTCGAGTACTCTATGCAACGTTTGCGTCAGTGTAGGTTGTTAAAACGATTTTGAGATATGTACAGGGTTACTGGGCTGGCAGATGAATATAAAAGAAAGCGATAGTGGTACATGTATGTAAAATGGCAGTTAATTTATACACAGTTATGTTTCAGGTTAAAAGATAAAATATAGATGGATTTAAAAACGAAGATAGCTTGCTAGTGTCTAGGCAAGCTGACGGAGCTAACGGCCGTCTTGAAGGAATTGGAAGTAGGAGAGATAGTTATTACAGGAGGTAAGGCACTCCAATGTACTATGGCCAAAGGAAAGAAGGAATATTTATAATAATCTTTTATTGTACTGATTTGTCTGTATGAAAGTGATGAGCAGTTCTTGATTATCTCAGTGGGTGCTGTATGCATTGCGGCATTGGAATATCATCCAGCTGGTAGGCAACCTTGTAAAACAGATACAACCTGGCCACTGGCCGCCTTGTATTAATGAGTTTGCCAACCAGGACTCTCCAATATGTTGGCGACACTCGAAAAAGTGGAGTAATCACGCTTAACCCACCATGCGGCTCTGCGCTTGACCATCTCTATTTGAACACTAAGTTGTTGCGTTGGAGGGTCCCCTAAACACGTATAGTTCTCTAATATTAGATATGTATTAAGATGTTTAACAGAGTGTGATACAAATAATCAGTCATACACTATGAAGGTGAGACAGGGGATCTCAGCCATCAAGGTCAAACACTCGGCAAGCTTCTTATTTAGCAACGTAAGAATCGTATCTTTCGGGTTGTGATCCCCTTGTATCACCAAAATGGGGTGAACAATTATTTTCGTCTGAAGCGTTATTTCATTGAGATAATTAAGTTCATTAATTGCACATGTGTAAATGATGAAAGCATTACAGTATTACCATCAAAATGTAAGCTGTACTAAGATGTATTTATAGATGCATGTACATATATATAACAGCATGTGTAATTAGAACATTAAAGACTTAATCGTTAGCAAAGTACCGATTTTTAAAAAAAAAATGCCGATGAAGATTTTTTTTAAAGTATAAAACATGATTTCCGTGGGGACCAAATAAAAGAACAGGAGAGTAATTATACAGTCTTCCGAATGCGTAATGTCGCAGTTTCAAAAAACACAATCAGTGTACTGACAACTAGACCTCACGAAACACTGATGATCAACGTAATCACTTGAATGGTCCCACAAAACCACCTCGTTAATCCAGCGAAACCAAGTTAACGGAAATTTGAAAGATCGATTAAAAATTAGTGTTTTTCTCTTGCATGTTATTATACATTGTAACAACCACGCACTACTACACTTGGATGGCGTATGGTATGTGTCTTTTTTAAAGCTTTCCCTTTCTTGAAAGTAACTTCTCTAGAATATGGTGTTGCCATGTCGCAGATGATGCGTTATTCTCAGGCTTGCTTTAAATATCGAAAATTGTTGGTAAATATGTTGACTGCTGACGAACAAATATACGGCACAGGTTTCGATATATATAGGTTGACCAGGGATACAGATAAATGTTTTGATTGCTATCTTGTCTTCATTTGAAAAACAATGTCATTGTGGGTATGAATGTGTGGGTTTTAGATATACTCAGTATAAAGCCATGTTGTTTGTAAATGCTTCAGTTCTTCCTTTGAGAACGTGACCTTTGCTTGGGTAGGATATGGATTTACATGGTTGGTGGTGTTCGATTAAACAGAAGACGTCTATCCTTTTAGAACATACGGTCCTATTTTCTTGTATTTTTTTCAGCCAGTGTTAATTCCCCGTTTGTAAATATTTAGTTTTTTTTTTCAATTTTTATTTGTTTTTTGTTTTTCACATTGTGGATCAATATCATTGTTTTATCATGTATTGGATTTTGTTAAAGTACCTAAGTTTTGTCACTGATAACATGTAAGGCGTTCTGTCATGTACATAATTATATAAGCTGTCTAACGACATGCACTAGAATCATTTTAAGCACCTCGATTGAAAAAAAAAAAACAAATACAAAAAAATCAGATTCTGCCTTGTAAGCAATGCTAATGATAACGAATAAAGTGTAAGGCATTGTTTAATGTCTACAAATATAAACAGGTATATGTTTGATGTTTGTATTGTCTACCGATACAAATTGTATTGATTGTACAACGTCATTCAATATTAAACGTCCTTTGTTGTACCGAATGAAACAATGAAGTTTATGCCTCCGCTTTGTACAACTCAGGTCTTTCCATTATCCGTAAATATATTTTCTGACATAATAATGCTGTCAGACTACGATGGGTTAGGGATCTGACGACTTACTAGCAACCATCCTCTCTACGGCTTTCTACCCACCGATACATACCACAGTCAACTTTTTCTGTATCATTAGGCGCTCCAAGCTCGATCCTTTGCGCACTTTTGTGTAATTTTGCCTCTTCTAAATGACATTTTCTACATTTTCAGAAGACCAAGACAATTATTAGACAAGCCGAGGAGCTGTTATTACAATAGTCTCTCGTCATGCCTTCAAACAGTTTCTGCCGCAAGCGTCGTGACAATATTCCCGCATTTTAAGTGCTAAAGACATTTCACTTTTTTATGAAAGTTGTGTACAGTGCGAGTATAGTTCTCGTTGAAATGGTTTTACAGATTTCTGCTTAGGGAGATATTGGCGCTTTTATATAGAGAGGTGTACCCATGTTAGCACATTTAAGAACATAACATAAAAGCAAATCTTTCTTGACACAACGAATATTTTTTTCAAGTAGAATACTAAAAAAGGAGAGAACCCAAATCCTACCATAGCTTCAACAAAACCATAATCCAAACTAAAAATGTATTAAACTAGGAGCAAAGGAAATATGTATACGGACACCAAAGAACACATATACAAGAAAATAAGACCAAGTGTTCCAGACGGGTATGTGCATGCATTGTATATTGTGCATCGTCGACCACAAACCCCTCCAAAATAAATCCACGTGCATATCCCAATGAAAAAATAAACGACACTAAATAAGTCATGATAAATTAATGTTTTACATTATAATTATATGTACGCTAGTAAGATTGTCAATATGTGTAAAGACATACTACGTTTAAAGCAATGCCGAATCTCACTTTAGTTCAAATAATTTATATTTACACCGTGTGTTAAACTGTACTTGTAGGCGTTACTTTATAATATAAGAATACAACAGATCCGAAATTAAAAAAACACAATGATTTTACAGGTTTTGAAAGCCAAAATATCGTCAGTTCACCGTTAACATGTACAGGTACATCTCAATAGGGCGTAGCTAAAGTAAGACAAGTATAATGTATATGTAATTAATGAAATGTCCATGTTACTGTAAATGGTACCAATACCTAAGGGAGATATTTCAGGAAGCACACATTATTATATTTTTTCCAGTTATGTATCGAAAATTGTTCCTTCTATAAAAGTGATATTTTTTACTAGTGAGAAAAATATAATATTAGTGAAAAATATCACCTTTGCTGATTTGACCAATGAAAAGATAGTTAACGAGAGTGAAATATATTCCATATCAACGTTGTGTTACCTCTATATAGATACATTTCTGTTACTAAACAGTGCTGATGTGATTTTTTGTAAGCTGATTTCGAGTCATCAATCTTAATTTTAGTTGATTTAGAGTCATCAGTCTAACATTTGACTTTGAATGACAGATGCCGATAGGTTTCTCCAGATTGATAGACAATGCTGGAGTCTCCTCTGTTTTATGTTTGGCGATCACATATCTTGTTGCCGAGTTGGTTTGGGAGGAACACCGCTCTTCACAAGAGAGTGTCGCAACTAAATACATTGAACATAAAACACATTCAACACTGTGTATTCTTTGGTAAAAAGATATTTACTGTAGGTTAATAAAACTACATATGGTTCCCTTCTGAGTGTTCTTGTTTACCTTTTCAATTTGTTTTTTATAAGCATATGTTTAATACAAAAGTAAAGGTCTACTCTACGGCATTGCATGTAACATACACTCTGTCAAAATGAAATTATATTCATACATTTACATTTGAAAAATATCAAAATGATAAACATAATGCACAAAGAAGAAAACAGGGGGCGCAGTTTGCTACGATGGTAGGAATGGTAGCCGTGGTTGCTAAGTAAACAGAATCCTAGCGAATCTAAATCGATAAAAAATCAACTTTAGAAAAAATCAATACACGTATTTTCCTCTTTGCATAACTTTTGAATATTAAATTGAATAACTCGACTAGCCCTTTGAACATTTTAGCACACTGGCATGTCAGTGTTCCGTAGTATTGCTAATTGTACTGTCAAAAAAAAAAAAAAATGAATGTCCGTCTATGGGACAAGATGTTTGTCAGCATCTCTTTGTTGTATAATTAGACAAAACGGAAACCGTATAAAAATATGTATTGGATGATTGAAGAGGCAAAGCAGTGGCAGTCATTACACTATAATCTCGGTATCTTCCCCTACCATCGCCATATCTTTATGATTATTCAGTTCCCTCAATACCTTTTTCTCCAACCCTATCAGCACATACATGTACCCACAAAGTTATTTCAGTTCGTATAAACTGAGTTTTCTTTACCAATACCATCAATATATCTATAGTCTTATCTCATTTCCTTAACCTCTCTTTTTACCATAAACACATATGTAGACTTATTTCTGTTATCTGAATTATATTCTCTCCATGCCTGCCCTCAACAACATGTCTCTATAATATTATTTCACTTCCCTAATTCAACCGCTCTCCACGTCTACCATAAACATATTTATAGAGATGACGTAACACACACATATGCTGCATCTATTCTAATTTAGTAATAGATACAGTATGTAGAAAAAAATGAATTAAACTGCATCATACAGCTATTTTGTCCTCATAGGACTCTTCAGTAATGCTTGGGGCCAAAAGGTGGGAATCCAAAATTTCTAAATAATGTAAAAGCAGAAGGGTCAGGTGCGAAAAACCCATTCAATTTATGAATTTAGAAGTAAAATTAAACTAGTTCTGTATAATTTCGAAAAACCCATTCAATTTATGAATTTAGAAGTAAAATTAAACTAGTTCTGTATAATTTCGAATCGTGTACCACGCAAATGTGTATATTAATGTATATACTTATTCTGTTGCTTGAATCTCCTTCTGTCATCCCTACTCACGTATACACCTCCATGTACTGCAAACCCAGATTTAATCGAAAAATTGAGCTATTTCACTTATTCATATTAAAATTGCGATAATGTGTGAGCTGTGCAGCAATACTGCCAAGTTCCACTTCCAGACATAACTGATAAATCATGTATCGATATTAAGACGTTAGAAAGCACCTGAACACACTAAAGAATAGAGCTTACCGCCTGATATGTAAGTAAAGGTACACAATATATTGTATGATTAATTCACACTACCGTAGACTATCTAATATTGGTATCGTTGAAGTAAAGTGTCCTGTGATAAGCACACCATGGTTTGTTTTATGCGTTAGTTTTTTCCTATGATTTGGCATCCAAATAATACTTTGAATCAGATTGACATGCTCCTGGTGAACAGAAAATACCAAAACTATGTTATAAAAGCATAAGAATGTATTAAGCAGTAATATCTAGTCTTGTCAAATTCATACTAACATAGATATGTGGATAGTTTCAGACGGGCGTCTGTTGCTTGACAAAATGCACGGTAGCCGTATCAGGTACACTACTACTTTGTTCTTACCACAGCTGGCTGTTCTGTTATGTGTTTGGTTTGTATGCTAATTTGTTTTCATTTTTATTGTGTTAATTTTATCCAGTGTGTCATGAAATCTAACATGTACTAGAAATCTTCTTTCTATAGTGCGTATGTAGAATTATTGAATTTCATCCCCACTATTCATAACTGGATAGTTAATCAATTATATTAGGGTGATTTGATATCGTATCATTTAAAGATATTGGCTTATGCGTGCTTATCCAAGCTTATCCTTGTTAATCCATACCAAACGGAAGATACTCAGTCTGCCTTGCGTATGATGTAGCTATCAATGTCCGTCTATTGGTAAACGGTCGTGATGACCGTCAGTAGTGTCAATCGGAAACGGAGGGGGCAGATCCTCCGCGTTTCCAGGTAGTGTAAGTGGCGAGTCTTTAACGTTTTCCCACCAGACGGCAGCACCAGACAAATCGATTTAGGCCGAAACCTAGGGGACGTGTTTATGGCTATATAAAACACCTAACGTGGCACTGGTAATCAGGCGATGTTTATTGTTGAAGTAAATCGTCTCGTGTAAAAACATATATCGATTCAGCTGCCAAATAAATGTGACGAAAGGGATAATATATTGTAATGAAAAAGCAGAGATTTTAAGAAATGTATCGAACATTTCTATCGTTACCCGAAGAAATAGTTTTGTACCAGATTGATTTCGAATTGATCATGTTGTATTATGTAATATCAGTAGCTTGTTAAGCAAATGACCTGTATTTGCTGTTCGGTGTTTTGTCGGTAGCACTTGTTGAGTGAGTGATCGCCGTTAGTTGTTGAATGTAAACTCTATTTTGGTTGCAAGTTACAATGCTGTTGACTCTTGTTCTATCCCTTTGGTTTCTTTTGTTTTACGTCCTGTCAACATCCGGGGTCATGTAAGGACGTGCCAGGTTTTGGAGTTGGAGGAAAGCCGGAGTACCAGGAGAAGAACCACCGACCTACGGCAGTACCTGGCAACTCTGGATATTTAATGTACAATGCAATATGTTATTTCAATATAGATTGCCTAAATTTGATATTTTGCTCTAGACTTGCAAATCTAAGACTTCTATCCGTCGACTACAATTCGATTTGAATGAGCATTTTGATGCATTTATATATCTGATGTCAATTTCTTTACTGAACTAACACGTAATGTAATAAATAAGTTTTTTAATGAAAAAGTACCTGAAAGATGAAAATCAGTTAAGAACTAACAACTACATGTACTTATATCATTTAGTGAGTACATTGCAACTTATCCGTTCTCACAATTCACTACATCTGATATTTGCATACTGAATGTATGGACCCATTAACAACAATGACATTTATTTTTGCATAATCCAGGTGACCTTATAAAAACATACAGTGTAGTGATAAGGTCGACTGGGTTATACAACAATGAATGCAATTGTTATCAACCGTCCAAGCATACAGGATGTAGATATTTGATAATGTAAACATACCTCGCCGTACCGTCATCAATTATGAACTCATATGGGTAAAGGCTGAAAGCATTATACATATGTAGTGGAAAATTATTAATAACACATATAATTCGTTCACTCATTACAGCAAATCGAGCGTCGTTTGAAGGATTTGAAATTAAACTCACTTGAGTGAATAAAGCGAGAAATCGTCACTGGTTGGAAACTCATTTTAAATCTGAACTAGTATAAAACTACTGTTCGTACAGAGTGAAGTTCATTATAGCGAGGTGGGTAACATTTGAACTCTAACGAAAACAATGTGGTTTAATGACCTTTCAATTTAATAACAGCCGAAGAAATGTGGCTTTTATCAAATTAGATGTTGTATACGCCTATTAATCTTAATTACAGTGTGACTATGTATGGAATGTATACCGTGTACGTTTCATCTGGTAACTATTCTGGATAGGTTTGCCTAGTTAACACCAGTTGTATCCACCCATTTCTGTGTGATAACTTTGTCTATGATCAGTACGTATACATTACGGGGTTAATTATCAGGCCAACACCTTGCCCCTGTTCGACTTAATGTGTGCTCCTGTATCAATTACTGAGTACAGCGTGGAACGATAACACTTCGACATTAGATGTATCAGCGCTGTGTCTCCAAGTCTCACCTTTTTAAACTGTACCTAAAATTCAGCATCCAGTGCATATTGCACCTGTTGCTAGTTTCATAAATACATATTTAAGAAATATAATCGATTTTTACACTACAATAACGATGTAATGATCTTTATACACACGAGATACGATGTACAATGTACATAATAACCCGGCAAACCAGACGTCCCGCCATCACATTAACAATAGGAAAGCTTTGACCTTCCTTCAATCACCAACATGCCATATGGCAACTTTTCCCTCTTCACGTACATGTACTTTGTATTGAGGAAAGTAGGTTACTGTGAAGTGATACAGTTTATATGTAACTAAATATAGATACACGTGACGAAATGGGCAGCTAAACTTTCTCCCAGAAGGCCACAAAGTCTAAATGTGTGTGCCCAAAGTGCTGTGTGCTGATTCTTTATACTATAAAGCAGTTTTGTGTCTTTTACAGTCTTTGGGGGAAGATAAGTACTATCGCACATACGTATAGGTATACAACATGTATACACACGCATTAGGCATTTAGGGATAGACAGATCCTGTATTGTTATTAAGGTATACGGATATAGAGCGCTACTGTTTTATATACAGCGTTTACCGATAACTCTACAGTACGTGTGTACTATGATCACATTGAGACTAGAAAGTAACACTGTTAGTATTAATTTGCCGATCTAACCCATAGTGCTTCTGTACCTTCCATTGTCCTTTTAAATAGGTCATCCCTGAAAGTGACGCATACTAACTTTTAAGTGGATTTTACAGTGTCATTCCCGCATCGAGTACACACCTCGCGCATCGTGCGCTCATCTGGACAGTTTGACGATTGATCAGCCGATGAGTGATATATAGGGTGTGATATACGATCACTTGATCAATACATGTTTGATGAAATGGAAAGAGAAAAAAAAGGCTCTTTTGAGGTTATATTCATTGTGTAACTGATCAACCTTCTGTACTACATATGGTTGACCTTGTTAATACCTACATGTAACCTACAATGTACTACACAACACGACATGATAGCGGGATACAACATCGTATCAGTGAATGTCTGTATTGAGAATATTTTAAAATGAATTTGAGAACATTTATGAACTTTATAAAGACTTGAGATTGATTTTTTCTGAAGACATAGATAATCTACAATTGTATTATTTGTAACGACAATATGAAAAATCCACTGGACGTTACATGTACATGTGCAGCTGTACCTTTTAATAAATATTCTATTTAGTTTAATTTTAACTTAACATGTCCTACCAGGGTTTAGATACTTTAGAAACATGTCTCCGTAATGGGTATAGCAGGTACACGGTCGTAATAGGTTAGTCATGTACAATGCACACACATACATATTGTACCAATAAAAAATCCTTTTCAAACATTTTGGCACTATACAATATCTATGTGTGTAGATATTAGGAAAGAAAACGCCGATAACTTCAGCTAAAATTAGGTAGCAATCATACAATGTACAACATTTGCGAGAAAGATATAGAGCATACTTCTGTATAACCTTCATTCACAAGTAATTCTGAAATATTGGGTGAACCAGTCGATTCATTCCAATTCACATGTAAACAATATTGTTCGAGACTGGTATGTCTCGGTCAGGGGACTGCACCCAAAATCTTCCTCACTGGTGAACGCTCTACTTTCGCATTAAGCACGAATCCGAATCCGAATACGTGTCCGTATAGAGCGGGGAGAAATCCTTGATGTTAGTTTATATCGAATAGATTTGTTTTAAAATTATAAAGATGTAATTATTGCTCTCTTATACTTGGACAATATAAGATAATGTGGCAAGTGTCAACTACAATGTAGGTATCATTTGACTACCTGTATAACTCTATTGTACTTCCCAGACCATGATACCGATCGTTCGACTTGCATCAACTCGTCCGTGTGCCCGTCTGAGACAGGATTTTGTCCGCTTTTTTAATTAGTTAATTTTCCAGTGAAATATATATTCAAGCTTGCATCATTATAATCATGTTTGTAGTATAAGAAAATAAAAAAAATGAGCATGTATGGTATTTTACATTTATCAAACGCCTTTGATAGTGTTTGATATCATGGTTTACTGAAAAAGCTTGATGGATACAGCTTTAAAGGTAAGGCTTATAATTGGGTAAATGGTGCTACATGTAAACTTTTTTGTAGGAGAAACGTATTCATATAGAAGATATATAAAGGCTGGTGTTCCACAAGGTTCTGAACTAAAACGATTCCCTTCCTTGATACTTTTTAATGTACATTGATGTCTGTATTAATGATACAGTGTACTTCCCCTGCGTTTCCCGTGGATAGCAGAACGGAATTTGAACACAATATAAATGTTATTTTAGCCATATAACACTGGTCAAAGTCTTTTAACCCTAATGAAACTAATGCAGTTATTTTTAGCACATGTGGCCATATTGGATTTGTGAGTAATAGTTTGTTATCGCTATTTCTTGAGAAATACTGGATGGATCATTCTCATTTCATATGTAAGTTCCCCTTGGTCCCTATTTGTGCAGTATTGATTTTGGGACTGATTGGAAAAACAAAATGGCTGACAGACGGCCATTTTGGATTTTGACAATGGAAATATGTTATCGTTATACTTTGTGAAGTATTGGATGCATCTTTTTCGAATTCTCTTTGCAGGTTCCCCTTGTTAATAAATACAAGATGGATCTCTTTTTTTTGGAACTTGTCAGAAAAACAGAATTCCTGATTATACACCTTATTTCAACTGTTATTAAATTCCACAAGAAGTTGGACTATTCATAGCACTAGGATAAAATAAGAAGGGGCAGGATCTATCTTTCTAAGAATGAATCAAAAAGTAACGATGGTGGACCCCAAGATCCATCTGGGATCCCCAGTTTATTGTTATTGAGAAAAAAGCAAAGATCATGGCTATAAATAAACACCCATAATATACTGTAGGTGTCTGCTTAAATGAAAATGGAAATCGGAAAACTCGGATTTCAATTATCGTCATATCAGCTTCAAAACTCTTCTGTTGTAAACAAGTTCAATTTTCATTGAAAAAGAAAAGAGACTGTATCTTAGATACAATGTATGTACTGTTTTCATTAAGCCTATGTAACACTGATGATTCAGAACGGTCAGAAAATATATACCTTTGCCTTCATTCGCAAGTAGATAAAGGTATCCTGTTATGGAAACTGGTTGTGAAAAAACCTACTAGTCTTTGTCTGCTGTAATACTTTGACTACAGACCTTTTTAGAGATAATGTTGTCATATCTCCAGATTGTAAATGTTCTTATCCACTAGAAACGTTAAGGTGTCTGACATTCCGCTACCTCTAGCCTTTAACCTCTTGGTCGCGTGACCAATGTACGTAATTTGGGGCAGTAGCAAGGTACTGGCCGTTGGTCGTTGTTTTTTCTCCGGGAACTCTATTAAGTGTAATCGATCTGATTAATTCGGTGCTAGATTGTTCAGAATATTATCCAGATATGGTATTTCTGAAGTCATATTGAATGACTTATGATGCACTAAATCGGCAGGATCAGGTAGCTGCATGACTAATTGAACAGAAATATGAACCAAATAGGAAAACGTTCAAGTTGATATTTCATGATGACATCGTGTTTTTTTTTTTTTTTCATTATAAAGAGTTTATTGCCTGGGGAAGTTATTAATATGATATCTACAATGAAAACTTTACAAATTATTGAGAAATTATGCAATGTTTGAACATGAAAGTATTCCTATATCTATGCTGGAAGCATAACGTCGGTACTGGTCCGTAGATTATATACATACATGTATATTAATGTTAATGTTATGAATGGAATTAGCATATATTTGTTGATAATTGCAGTATAGATTCCATTATGTATTAACTTAATTTAAAAATATGTTTATCTAAGTTGAAGTTGTTAAAACTCCCTTTAAACTATGTATGTGAAATACATTTGAACTAAACTAAACTATGTAATTTAGATGTTCGCATTCATATTGATAATATAAATGGGTTTCCTGTATAAACTTGAATAACAATTGATAATGTATAGACCGATTCGGATTCGTGTAAACACGTCATCGGCTTGGTAATATAGATGTTCGCATTCATATTGATAATAGGTATAGGTTTCCTGTATAAACTTGAATTACAATTGATTCGTGACCATACGTAATCGGCTACTTTAACATGTAGTGCATGACGCGATAGGAAACCATGCGAAAAACACGTACCCTAGGATTAACACCACTTAAGTTATATTGCATCAAGACAGATGAATTTAGGAGAGAATTGCTTACACTCTTTAATCTTTAAAATCTTAATAAATTATCTTATGATATTTTAAATTAAATGTTTCTGCCTGTCCGATACATATACGGGTGCGTTTACGGATACGGATTCGTGCCTGATGCGGAATCTCTACTGAAAGGGAGGTTATGTCAAAGGAGACATTAGAAAGGAGAAAATTATTTAGAAAGAATAGAAAAGACAAGATTCCAATCGTTGCCACCTCTTACAGTGTACGATCATACAATGTGAGTAGCAGGTCCAGTTTTTTATCTACAGAATAAATCAAACACACCCAGTGTGTCAATCAATCGCAAAGTTGTGCCGAGCTACGTTTCTATATTCAGTCGATGTCGTTGTACACAGATTTTGTAACGCTGTGAAATCTCACAACTAAGTTAATCAGCTTACACGTTTGAAAACTTCATTTTAATCTGACACATGAGAAAATATTGACTTCTTGCTTACAATTTACCAGATGATAGGGTACTATATATAGGAACTGTACTAGAAGTTTTCGAAAATCTCATAATTTTTAAGACGGAAATGTAGTTCGTACTGTGGTCTTTTATTGATGACGTCAGACTTACACTCGTATACAAACTCCTTCTAGCTCTAACATACCAACATAAAAGAGTTTGGTCTTTGTACGTGGGAGGTTTGCGTTCCTGTTCTGAATATCATTGTGTCGTAATCTGCTTTCAATTTTAAGTTGAATAATTCTCAATGGAATCAATTTAAAGCTGATTTCTGCAAGCCTCGGTCTAAGATTAATCACGATTTGACTCAGAATGGCAATTGATTAGAAAAGCATCAAGCACTGAGTCAATTTCTCGTCGATTTCATTCCGACATTGATGCAAATATATTCCATTGCTATACACGTACGCTACCGTGTATTCAAAACAACAACACGAACAGGAACATCACAATGTATATATATACCGTGTTACTATTTACATTTATGCACGTGCAATTCAAGTGAAATCATAATGAGAAACCTTAATTGATTCTTAATTACGAACAATATTGTTTATACATGCGAATTAAGTGAACATTCGCTCCGTGGCTTTGTATAAATAACAATAATAGTAATGTACACGTAATAAAAAACGAAATTTAAACATTACAAATTGATTTCTTCACGTGAATAATTCATTGTGCTAAAATATCGTACTGTACGCCTTCTACCAGTGTATAAGGATGGTTCATTGTCACTGCCATATTACAGAGCTAGTGCAAATGTCTCTATACACTCCTGGTAAGGTGCATGAACACAACGTGTAGTACATGTAATTTGAAAATAGTATACCGACTATGGAGCAATATTGTAACATATATGCTACATCAGGTATGGAGTAAGAACGATGCTATTTTACTAAACATCTGTTGAATCAGTACAGACCAAGTGCAATATAAAGAAGGAAATTGACTTTCTACTACATGTAAGACATACATGTAGCGAAACCGATTGGTTTTACCTCTGGAGTACGGACCGCCACATATTACTCATATCCTACCTATATGATATGTATTACATGTTAGTCTTTATATCTAACTGTAGACTTACAAAATGTAAGTACGGGCTATGTATCTTGCAGCGATCAATTTACAATTTATTTTCATGGTCCTTTTTTTGTAAAACTATTCGTCCCACAATGTTAAGTTAAAGTATTTTCAGAATTTTATGAATACTGGACTCGGGGGTCGCACGTAAATTGATCACTGTTCTTGCATCATCTGTACTATTTTGTTCATCCATTCGATCATGTATAATATTTTTTTTCCGTTCAGCAGTTCTAATGAAGTCAGAAACCTAGCTATACCTAAACGATATGATGGTATAATCCATTGGTATAATAAAGGACTATATATCGAAATATCCAAGTCATGTACGACAAATTCTCTTAATCACGCCTATTCGAATCACCTTTCTAGTTACTCCCCAGATTTAGAACAGTTCACTATATTATACCTTTTATTCATTATTACATAGAGGATCACTTTTCTATGAATATTATATGTTTTTGTCATATAACTATCTCCATATTTATGAACCTTATTGCCCTAGCCAATGTTTCTTAACCTGTTATATTCAACGAAGTGTTTTAGGCCGAACACAATTAACCAGGCATACTTACGTTCGCATTACCCGAAGATTGATTCAACTTTAAAATGAAAATGGTTGTAAAAAGTATTTGTGTTTATGATATAACGAAATGCAATATTCTTTCTTTGAAAACAATTAATTGTTGTTTATTTATCTTTTATGTATAAAATGATATCGAACGAGGAGCTATATTTATATATCATCACTATGTAAGTCCATTTTGTCACCCTGACCACGTGAGTAAAACCGAAAGGTACAGCAAGTGGAATCGAGACTTTTTCTTCATACTAGCGTTGAGCGATACTTATTCGAAAAGCAAACAGTGAAGATGCGTTATCAACTTTATATCATCTCTTTCTACAGTACTACAGATATATCTAATATTTCACCATTCAAAACAGTCAACTAACCACCATGTTTTCCAAATGACTACACTGCTCAATGGTTCACGCTCTGCGATCTGTGACAAATGTACAGAGATAGAAAGTCTGAGCAAAGGAATGCAATGGACCTTAAAAATAAATAACACTGTCGTTTTTGGTTTATTCACATGTCATTTTCGTTTGAAATGTTTTCATTATTCCAAATCAAATTTCCCGAAGCTTTATGTTGTTTTGATTACGTGAATTTAGTTTTTAAGATTTTTATTTTTGTGAATATATCACTTTCTGTTTGGATTTAAAAAGCACGTCTGCTCGCACAAGTTGGCGCACTTTTTTGAGAATATACATTCATTAATGCTGGGAACAAGAGAATTTTTTTTCAAGTTCTTTCCCACTTGTTCTACATAATGCACGCACATAATACGAATTCCATATGCTACAAGCAAGAAGGTGGCTATGAACTAGTACATAGACGATAATCCAAATATGTCGGCGATTGACTGCATGTCACATAGTATAATAAAAAGTATCTTTGTTAAGCTAACATAACTATCAAACCCGGGCAGAATGGGTGACATAAGCGGTAGTTACGTGACTGTTTCGCCCCTGGTATTGACCTATCGGCACTGACTGGCCAGTCAGCAGTATATCAGGACAGAAGCCGAACCCACGGTATCTATCAGCCGGAGACAGCATTATGATCTGTCAATATCTGGGGACAGACATCGAGGAATGATGGCAAGGACGTGGGAGTAGGGGCATAGACACGGACAAGGGGACGAGTAAACGGGGAACATTCAGTGTCTGCGAAGAAGATTAGTACCCGGAGGCAAACCCTTAAAACGAGACAGGTGTTAGCTTTGGAGTACATGTATGATGTCTGAGACCGAAGTTCGTTGGTTTATACTGTGGACGCTCAAACAAGGTCTAAGAAGAAGTCTTTATGTGGGGAAGTATTTATTATTCAGACGCGTTTGTTTGCAAAACTATTGTAGGCCAAACCAGCCTACATAAAACCAGTTTTGTACTGTGGGCACTCAAAAATTGTGTAAAATAATTATGATATTGGAGGTTGCAGTTAAAAGGATATATTGAAGGTTGCAGTACGTAAAGAGATGGAAAGTTGCAGCAAAAAAGGAGATGGAAAGTTACAGTCAGAAAGAAGATGGAAGGTTACAGCTAGAAAGGGGATGGAAGACTGCAGCAAGAAAAGGATGGAAGGTTGCAGCAAGAAAAGGATGGAAGGTTACCGCTAGAAAGGGGATGGAAGACTGCAGCAAGAAAAGAAGATGGGAGTCTGCAGCTAGAGGGAAGATGGAAGGTTGCAGCTAGATAGAGGATGAGAGGTTACAGCTATCGCGTTAATATATCATTTTAAGTGGAATGTACCAACTGCTTTAACTAATAATTATATAAGTTAGGTTTGATGAGCCTCATGGCCAGTAAGGAACCTCATGGCCAGTAAGGAAGCCTCATGGCCAGTAAGGAAAACTATGAAAAATGCATACGGTCATATATGTAGGAAATTCGTTATATTGATCATGAAGTGTAACAATTATTAGTCTGGGCAAGTTATTCATATATAATTTAATCTTGTTTGAAACAAGCATTTTCATTGGCTTAAGAAAATATGTTATCATCCCATAACGTAAAAAACGACGTCGACGTTTATAACGTCGCTTTTGATTGGCTGATGCAGCAGCGTAATGATTTGTAAGAGAAAAGAGTCCATCAATAAAGTTACTTTTCGCAGGGTATAGATTAAATTAAAAGTATTAACTTTAATCTGTTTTTATGCTATGGGGTTATAACACAAAAAAACGGAGTGTACTCTCATCATAAACCGCTTTGCGGTTTATTTAGAGTACACTCCGTTTTTTTGTGTTATACCCCCATAACATAAAAAATAGATTCATGTTAATCCTTAAGTTTAGTATAACTACATGTATGTTCCAAACTATATTCACTACAACCAGCTTTGATTTTGATTTTTTTTTACCAAACTACAAATAATGATTGCCTTCTATTTCTAGCTTAACATCTTGTGTCTCGAGTATGTTTTGTTTCCATCATTTCTATTTCTGGCAAATACAGCAACGTGACCTTGTTCCTCTGAAACAATATGTACGAGGCAAAGTAAACAACAGTAACCAGATATATTACTATCGATAGGAATGAACGGTATTTTCTCGTGTTTCTATTTCTCTTAGGCAACCATCGGTGCCACAAATTTCTCAAAAAACCAATAAAAACAGTTATCAGATGGTTTATGTCATTTTTGACGAAATCAGAAACTTTAACAGTGACAAAATGAGCGAAGTAATCTTGAAAATCCCATATCTTTGTGGCCATGATGAGAAACAAAATCTAAAGACATATAAATAATGAAGACAGATGCAATTTGTGATTAGAATCTCTATAGATTCAATGCTTTTAAAGCGATAAACCTATGATACAGACACAATAAAATCGGTACGTTTCTGTAGTTTCCGATTCTGCATTACATCATCGTTCTTACCCTGATATAAGGATCTAGTTTAAGTGGCACACACACCGCAGATCATCGAGATAAAATTAGTATGAACTGAGTTTTTATTGTGAAGCTGTCAGATCGTGATCAAATCAAGTGGGCAGTTTATGCATTTGTTTTCGTTGAGTATTTTTAGTGCTATACTTTTTTTTCCAACACTTTGCCCACAATAGTGTATTATCGCTTCATATAAAATAAGTTTACGCCAAGCTTCTGTACAATTATCTATTAACGACTATACGCCTACTTTGCCGACAAACTCATTTGTACACAAACATTTAGCTATGTACGCCTATCTTGCCGACAAAAATCTATTCATGTGCTCATATTTAGTTTGACGAAAATAATCTATCTACGTCATGTTTGCCGACAAACATCTATGTACTCTTAACTTGCAGACAAAAATCTATCTTTACGCTTATGCATTGTATTAAATTTACCGAAAGTAATTTATGTACGTTAAATTTGCCAACATATATCTGTTTATACGCCCAGCATGTCGACAAACATATTTCTATGTTAGCCTAGCTTGCCGACAAACATCTACATGTTTTTACGCCTAGCATGCTGACAAACAAATATTAATACGACCTGTTTGTCGATAAACATCTGTTGATACGCCTAACTTGCAGACAAACATCTATTAATTTAGGTCAATATCGCGATGAGAAACATGTTCTAACGTTAAACCCTGTAGCCATGGAATGATTATATTAAATTATTCTGATTTTTACTTTTTATCATGAGAATATTTCCATTTTGTTGCAGTTTTAGTTTAGGTACATGCATTTAAGCGCCCGTGACCTTTTTCTCGTCGGATGGTTGGTATACTACACAGAATTAGTTTAATTTTACTTCTAAATTTATTAATGAAAGAAGTTTTACGAATCTGATTATTTTGCTTCTACATTAGTTTAGAAATTTTGGATTCCTACCTTTTGGCCCCTAGCATCACTGACGAGTCATATGAGGGCGAAACAACTGTATGAAGCAGTTACTTTTTTTCCGCAGATTGTATTTATAACTAAATTTAAAAAGTGCAGCATATGTGTGTGTTACGTCATCATACATTAACAGTAGTAGCCTGAAGAAATACAGGGAAAACTTTCAAGCAACAATACCATGCACAGCCTTTAGGGACCATGCTATAGTGTGCGCAACTTCAGCATCAACTGCATTTACTCTGGTATGTAGAGGTATGAAGACAAATAAAAAAGAGATAAAAATTGAAGAATGTATCTGGGTTAGCATGGTAGGGGAATAGATAAGCGTGGACGACATGGACACCAGCTGTGTCCTTTTGATGGCACAATGTTATCATCCGCTAAGGTTACTATAGTTGCACTATACAAAATGTACTAGTGAGGGCGAAATGCCTCGACGTATTCCGAGAGCTGTCCCGTCACATTATTACTTGAATATGTTGCTTTTTATAGGTTAAAGTCGACCATATACACTATGTATAGTGTGTTTGACAAAGAAAAACATGCTTGTTTTTGTGTTGAAAACCAAGCTTATAAAAAGATCGTATCGTAATGTATTTTCAGTGTATGCGCTCTGTTGTTGTCTTTTTATCTGGTATAATGGTGAAACAAATAAAACAATAGGTTAATTCGGCTGGTGACTATCAACACATTAGTTCAGCTGTGCATTTTAATACGGATCATTGGTGACATTACTCATTAGATAGATCAGTATTATATAAGGGCTGTCATTATTTCTATCAAGCGGGTAAGAAGAGCAAACAAGTCTTATCCAATCAAAGGAACCCTGGTTTCCTCCGGAAGACACCAAATATACACTAATACAGTGAAATTCTTAGCAAACTTACTAGAAAAACAAAAAGAATGGAACGAATGTAATTGTTGAATATTTATGTTAAGCCTATAAAATTGAACATAGAGATGTGACGTAATATTCTAAACGCATATATATACATGTATTTAAGTCTATAAAAATGAAAATAGTGGCGTGAGATGTTCTTAAGCGCGTAATATATAAAGAACGACCCTTGTCTACCTGCGACGCCGTATTGGCACTACTACGAGTATGTGTAAAATAAAAAGAAAGACAACGGGAATTTAAATCCTCTTAATGAACTTTCAATATTTTAATTCTATTTCCAGATGTTCGAATACCCCAGGCAGCTAAAGTGAAAAAGCTGAAGGGATCTAGGAACTATTAATCTTTCTCAGAATTCGGACACTATCACGTAAAATAAGCTTTCGACATGTACAGTACATAACAATATCGACATATGGATACAAAATACCAAAAAAACATATATAAATAAATAAAAAAAAATGTCTTTATATCTGTTTACGCGTTTGTCCTTTTAATGATAGGGGTTTTAAAAGGGACCTGTTCTAAAAATTGCCTGATTTAGACGAAAAAATCGACGTAAAATTACTACGTTGAAATACCTGAGATCGGGCGGGGGGTGGTTTTAATACAATTAAACATCGTACGTTGTTGTAAGGACTTCATGATCACATATACGAACTGGTCTGTTATTTCATAAAGAAACTGACAAGAGACAGCAACAGGGCTATGACATTCATTTCTATTAACTACTGTGACATGTACTTTCAGCATCTATATTTTTAAAAGTTAGTTTGTTTGTTAAGCATGTTGTGTAAATACTATACCTATCTCTCCCGTTGTTATCAGCAATAAAACACCGTCATTTGAAATATATATATTTCATATGTGAAAATTGTAACTAGTACTTTGGCAAGTTGGTTTTATAGTTCCCCAGAGAACGTTCAAACAGATTTTAAATTAGCTGTAAGTATCTCTTACGAGAGGAAATGATGTCCCAGAGGATCAATTATGTAACATGTGGAACATGGGACGTTAGAAATTGGGTGAAAACATATCGATTAATCGACATGTTTGCCTATTTATAACCTCTATTTATAGTGTCTGCGCCGTGCCGATACAAATCCCGAAGATGGAATTGAAGAAAATGGGAAAATGAGTTAATTAAAGTGTTCTTGTAAATGTTTTCCTACTGTTTGCTTACTAGCCGGACTTTTATATGAAGCATCACAATACAAGTATGATGGCAGTTGTGAGTTAAAAAGAAAAAAATATATATGTACATTGTATGTATATCATAACGGCGAGCAATTGAAAATTGTTCACTGAAATAAGCACGTAAATTACAAAATGTCTCCTAAATGGCAGCACGTCAGCCATGTTTAAAATGGCAAAACAAGCTCTGAAATATGACGGCTAAACATCAGTATAACGGCACTAAAGTGTCTAAAAGTCAAGATTAAATGTTTTTAATGTGTTCGTCTTCTTTATAAGTATACTTGCCTGCTCCAACTTGTGTACTTATACTGAACTGGAATCTATGTTTACAATAAATCTAATCTGCATGCAGGTAAATATCCAAAACAAACCCTTATTTTCATCTTTTATCCTTTTAGGGTGAAAAGGATGGTCTTCAATTGGTATTTGGTGTTATTATCGGGAAAAACATCGAAGCGCTGATACAACAGATAATCCAAACTTATCATTGCAAGATATGTCTGATATTAATTGCAATCACAATATCGATCATGTATGATCATGTATACGCACGATTGGTATTGTGATCACTCCAATGCGATATATACATTGTATAAAAGAATCAAAACACTTATAATAAAACATAAAAACTTACATAAAATGTAATATTTTTTATATCACCCAAGTTTCATTTGTGTGCATATCACACTAGACTTAAACAATCGCTAATTCAAGAGCATTGGGCAGTGTTTGGTGCCCGCATGGTCAATAATTGAATATTTTTGTATAATATCCAGTGAAAAAAAATCCAATTGCCTACGTTATGTTTTCCTAAAGTACAGGATGCCTGTTCACATCTTTGTTGTCCTTTGTGGGTACGCCCTCCCCACTCCTCCCAGCTTAAGAATAGAAGACAGTTGCTTGTAGTGAGATACGTTAATTAATGGCAACGTAACTGTTCCGTTACGTCACCTACATGTATCGATTAAAAAAAAATGTATTATAAAGAAACCATATACAATATATTTGATTTTGTAAAGTAATTTTATATTACCTGCAACCAATTTTGAGTTCGGAGTATGGTTTTGATGACGCTTTTGTACATCGTATTCCCTTTTTCTCTTAATTGTGTAGCTACAAAGTAGTTGCTTAAGGCATAACTTTGATAATACATGTCATGTTTTTCAGTGCCACAGAAGACGCCTATCATTCAGGAACACATGATCATATTTTCCGTATAACTTCTAAGAGCATCAAATGTAAGTCAATATTTTTTTTATCATTTACCACCGTAAATTCTTGCCTTTTCTTTTTTTTTACCATTATGAGAGCGAATTTCTGTTTTATCAACATTTTGAGAATGTTGTTTTCAATACAACGGGGAAATACATTGTATGTTTAAGGTCAGAAAATTAAAATTGAAAGGGATGAAATATTTAGGGACTATAACAAATGCAAATCAAACTCCAAAGGTGTTATCACTTTATCAAATACCAATACTTAACTTTTAAGCTAATCGACTAGATGATTTGACTTTATCATGGCAGTATCTCCTTTGAAAAGCGACTGTGCGTCGGGGGACCGATCCTTCTGGAATCAAACGTACTAGCAATCACGACATGCTCTGTCATACCGGCAAAGTTTCTTATCAGAAAATGATGTTCTGCTGTTCCATCAGGTATGTACTCGAGGGTATGTATATTCCTAAACCGTTGTATACAACCAAGACCGGAAAGAAAATTAACAGCTGGTTGTGTTATCTTACCAATTTCCCTGCTGAATAATTTGGAATAAGAGTGCATATGGCCATCGTCAATCTGCTTGGTGTCGGCTTAGCAATCCATGTCCGCAGGTTGTGACTCAAATAGAAATAATATAGAAGCCGTGCTAAAAGGTTATCCCTGTTTTGGTATCAATCAGACCTACATATATAGATACATGTAAAACTTATTAATATTGCATACATACATGTATTAAGTGAAATATAAAGAGCAAATCAGATATGCCTGTTGGCTTTATTACAGTCTCACAATATCATATATGGGTGTTTATTTCAATAATAGCTCACCACCATATAGACAATAGCGTTATCCCTCCGGCAGCCCATAATTTACATAACAAAAAATGAAAATAAATATCCCGTAAGAGGCCCCTTAATGCTTGGTACGAACGCACCGCGCAAGCCCAATAACCTCACTTCCGCTTATGGCAGCCTTCATCTATCCCGTTGGATTCGACTTGCCTTTTGGTTTCAGGATTTTCTTTATATTTAATTAGTTTTTCTGTTCCATTGTAGTTGCAATTTGTTCATTTGATATTTGTTGACAGGTTTTTCAACTTCGTTTGAATTGTCAGTCCGTTTTTGTGTCGTATTTCGTCTTTTTGTGTCGGGTTTTACCGGACACGTGGACTGTCTCGCTACGGTACCGCTGTCTAGTAGGCCATTTCGGTGTCTATTTTTCACGTCTTTTTCTACCGTTTGGTTCTGTCAACTTGTTTTGTTTAGTGTTTTACGTCCTTTACTGTTTTTGTATTTCATTTTCAGTTTACGGGACGTTTCTACGTAATTTTATCGGTGATTTTTTTCACTCGATATTTTGCGTGAATTTTTTCGTTTGCTGGTCGCTGCCCGCAAAGCAGTATGAAAGGTAAGAAGCTTGCTTCTTGTATTAAAACTCGTGCAGGAGACTGTGGTCATGTCATCCTTGAGGGGGATGATCATGACTCCTGTTCCTCCTGCCGAGACTGCTCCCGGGACAGTACGTGTTCCGTGTGTTTGACATGGTCCAACACTATGTGGGACAAGGTGCTGTCCCATATGTCTTGCACCCGTAGAAGGGTTGTTAAGTCTGGGGCAGACAGTAAACGTCACCCTAAAGCCCAGAGTGGAGCTGTTGTCAGCCTTCCACCTGGCAGTGAGGCTATTTTACCCCCTGAGGGGGATGTGATATTGCCTCAAAGTGGTAGGTCCTCTATGGCTACAGAGGATCCTATTCACGTACCTACTTCTGTGGCAATAGGGCCTTTTGGGTCTCCTATTGTGCATCAGAGGGGCATTCACCCGGGAATTTCTTTGGAGGTCGAAGGGAGCGAGTGTCCGGGTACCAATTCCGTTAGCGGAATGGCTACCGAACAGGCCAGTCAAGCGACCCGGGCCCCATTGAGGGGTGCCGGTGTACCCACTGACAGTCGGCCGGCTGGTACTGCCAGTTTTTACGGTTACACTGGAGAGGCTGCACTAGGAGATGAGAGTGGCTCATTCCCATTCTCAGGCGTCAGTCTTCCTTGCCCTGTGTCGGGTACAGGTACCAGGGTATTATATCCTTCGGTTCCTAGGTTCACCTCGCCGCTATCTGGTCCTCCACCAGTTAGAGCTCCTGGCTCGGTGGGTTTTATGGGTGCTCCAGGGCATCCACCACCTTACCCCTACCCTCAGTCTGCACCTGGGTTTGGTGGTAATTTGCAGTCTTCTGTCAATTTCGGCCATTATCAGCCTTATTTGCCAGGCAGGTCTCCAGTAGGAGGCAATTCATTTCATGGTCCTGCGGGTTCCGGAATGTTGCCTCCTCCCCAGTATTCTGGCCATGGCCAATACTGGGGCCCATCCCAGCCTGTGGGATATCCATATTCTGCATATGGTCAGACCCCGTTAGGTTACTCAGGTCAACCTTGGGGTCCCTCAACCCTCTGTCATCAGCCTGGTGTTGAGTTGGGTCCCCCCCTTCTCGCTCACATCTTCACAAATCTAAGAGGGTTCACCGTCCCTCTAAGGTTTTGGCTGAAACTCGTAAGCTTTCCCGTGGAGCTAAGCGCAGAGTTAACTTTTCAGATCTTAGTGCTGGCCTTTCTTCTGCCTCCAAGTGTCGAAGAACAGAGGTTCCTGACCAGATGGTGTCTAGTCTCACCTCTAGTTTGGGCCAGTTTTCTCAGTCAGATCATGATGAGGCTGAGGAAATGGATTGTGAAGAGTCGGAGGTTGAGGGTGTGGGTCAACAGACTTTTCCTGATGGTGACACTCTGTCTTTGGATGCTGGTTCTGATGTTGAAGCAGAGACTCGCTCTTGGCTCCCATCACTTCCACCTGAGGGTTCTTTTCAAGAGTCTTCAGACTCTGAGGCTGACCCTCCTGACACAGAGTCATGTCTTGCAGCTTCCCAGGCTGAGAGGAATCTGGATTCCTTTCGCAGCCTTCGGTTGGAGGTTGCTTCCCTCTTGGGAGTGGAGTTTTGTCCGCCCCCTTCTGCTTCAGGTCTCCCCGAAAGGACTTCTACTTTAAGTGCCTTTCTTCCTTCGGAACCTGAGGCTAGGGCATCAGGTAGGTCACTGGCTGAGGGGACTATGGTCTCCTCAGCATTGGCCCAGATTCAAAAGGTTCTGCAGGCCAAGGGTTCTGCTAATAGAAAGCAGGACCTTTCTGGCTTACTGTTGGGGGTGAGCGATATCGAGGGGTTCAGTCCTGCTCGATATGCTGTTCATGATCCCTCCATTGAACCGAACAGTTATCTTACCAATTTCCCTGCTGAATAATTTGGAATAAGAGTGCATATGGCCATCGTCAATCTGCTTGGTGTCGGCTTAGCAATCCATGTCCGCAGGTTGTGACTCAAATAGAAATAATATAGAAGCCGTGCTAAAAGGTTATCCCTGTTTTGGTATCAATCAGACCTACATATATAGATACATGTAAAACTTATTAATATTGCATACATACATGTATTAAGTGAAATATAAAGAGCAAATCAGATATGCCTGTTGGCTTTATTACAGTCTCACAATATCATATATGGGTGTTGGTTGTTCACTGTGCCGCATATAGAGAAGTCTTCCTCTGAATTAATCTTGTATCTAACCATTACATTTTCTCTGATTTTCTTCACTATTATTGTTTGTCACATCCGAGGATATACAACTGTTAATCATTTAAGTCGATATTCATTTCATTTTGCTAATTTACTTTACATATAAAATACCTAACTTACAAAAATACTGTTTTAAGCTTTAAGATAAAGCATAACGCGTGCAATTATAGAAGTTAATCTTTATGGTATCCTTTTTACCACGAAATGGAATTAAAATAAAGCAATACTTCTGATTCTTCTTCTCTTTGAGTCTACGGATAAATCAGTCACGTGTTGCCGAAATTATAAAATATTGGAAATACAGTACAGTCGCAAGGCTTATATGGAATCATATTGTGATGGACAAAATGATCAGATAAAACCGAAGCGCCCATGAAACTTTAATCCGAATTTAAAATTGATAAAACCAGGGGCAATATATATATACATCTATATATGAACAAGGAGACGATCTACATTGACACAATGGAAAAGTACACGAGACAAAGACCAGGTGTTCAAGAAGAGTAAGCGTTTTCTGCTTCATCTACGACACCCGCCACGTAAATCTTGGCCACATCAGGTAGATGTCATGTCATTTAAGTAAGAACGTAGGGATATCCTAATTTTGTATGTTGTATCAAAGTTGAAGCTCCGTTGATTTCTTTGCAACACCATTTCGTAACTGTGGTAATTAGCTGCAACTATCGTAAACTTCATCTATTGATGGTTATTAGACTTTGATTGACATAGAAAGTAAACTGTACAAAACATGATTACTATGTTTGACCTATTATTGTACTTTTTTAATTGACATTAGTGACCGTTCTTGTGAATCAGATATCACAGAGACTGTTCTTAACGTTTAAACGGAGACCCTTGAAACGGTACAAGACAATAGTATGATATGTCTTGGGAGAATTGCAAGCGTCTTCTGCTCCTTCATCAACGGCAGAAACAATGTAAATCCAAGCCGTATCCAAGATAATGGCACGCTCTCAAACAACTGAAACATCCATCCCAATCACAAGATTCCACATTGAACATATTAAAAATGTTCCCATCTTCATATCATACCAGGATACAGAATGTTTCACAATGGGACTATAGTACTTTCTCATAGTCTTCATCAACCTGCATCTTTTGAATCCCTTCCAATGCAAGTTATTGCATTTGTGGACCCAACTAGAAGTGCTTTTTTTCTATTCCGTTGGGACATTAGGAATACCGAATCGTCACTCCTACTCAATTATGTATCATTTAATTTGATTTAGTTCTTCTGAAATGATATCGCCCTGACAGTAACCAGATAGCACCGGAACTTTACAAGGTGACCCGGAAGTACCTCTGATATCATTCAACTTGACAACTGTACATTGGGTGTTTAATGGATCAATGGGTCACTTACAGAATATGATGTAACACTTAAAAGCAATTCTGTCGACTGAAAGGATTCTGAGTTGAACCGATAAAACCAAAAGTAGCAACTGAAAACGAAAAAAATTTCGAAATGCTTGTAGAATTATTAACCTTTCATGACAAAATCCGAACAGTGGGACTTGGTAAGCTTTGCAGGACAAAATCTGACAATTGAACCACTGTATAAAGGCTACATATACATGCAGTGATGCAATGTCGATTCGGAAGATTTCATAACGATATTCTACAGGCGCAAGGCGATATGGTGTTCAAACGTGATAAAGTTTCGTGCGCCATTTGAAACATGAATTATTCTATTTAACCTCAAATTAACTAAAGGAATGCGGTTATCGACGATCTGCGGCATTTTTGTGATAGGAGCGGGGTATAATCCAACAAAAATATTCAACCATTTATTTAAGTGAGCAGACTTGTATCTATCGTGGAAGCTGTTTTACTTAATGCATTCCATAGAGCAGACATTACGTATGTGGTACAGCTTAAGTGAAAGAGGTAGGTGTCTTATAAAGTAAAATGTGTGGTAAATGACAATTACTCATTTGCCGGGATGGCGATCAATTCAGTGTACTTATGTGACAACAATGTATCGGTAAGGTAAGAGGTGTATCTCGCATATGTTTTAAAGTTCATATTATAATCAGAAAAGAAATCATCGTTTGTGATATCTATATTTTCCTTGACAGAAGGTGAAATAACCTTCTGGCTATACCTTCGAAATGAGGGATCAAACATCTTAAATGTATATGGTGATGGAACTGTGGTATCATCATTTTGATAACGTCTTGAAATTTACCGCTTGTTTTGTCCTAGCATTAACCTTTTTTTAGCATTATGTTGATTGATATTTGCAATACATACACTATTGAATACAATATGGGGATCTATACGAAATGGATACACCATAATAATACATTTACCTGGTATATTTGACACGGTATTTCATTTGTAATAGGACGCCGGCCTCGTGACCGAAAAGTTGCGCGTTCGAGCTAGGGTACGACACTGTTCTTTAAAGAAGATACTTTACTCAATTTATTACAGTTCAGCAAGATCCATTACTACATTTTTTACAGTTTACTCAGCTGTTAACAAGTACGGCATTTAGCGCCGAAATGGCAGCACCGTCTGTATGCTCCCTAGGGAGTTGAGAAAGATACCGGCTGGTTTTAAAGGGCCTATAACCACGGATAATGATTTGTGACCCGCTCTGAGACGATCCACGAGCTAGGTTGTAATAAAAGGGTATAGAACAACCGTGAACTATTTTTATTTAATGTATTTCTAATACAAGTATGTGTCGTCAGGTATATCTCAAATATACATTTAGTATGAACTTAATATTATTTTTGTTTCAATTGACTTATTGACTAATTTATGTCACTCATGAGAGTTTGATGTACGATAATTTTTTTTCTCATATATTTTTATTCAATCACATATATACATATGTTATAACCACTTTTATATATATACCCAAATCCAGTACAATGATTTCTTCTTTTATGAAAAGTGAAATATAGTTTGTAATATAATTATATTTTTATATATACTTTGTTGATATATACTAAATTAATGCATCACTATAGCTTTATATTGAAATTATTTAGAAACGATAAGTACGATAAGTTTGCCATGTTAATAATAACTAATATTTGCTCCGCCCCTTTCTTGTTTCCTCTATAAGCAATTGCATAATCTTTCATTTTAAAATGTCATAAATTGCTTATTATTTATTCTAATGTACTTACCACCCAAGGGGTTATTTAAACATATTTTCATGTAACTTAATCATTTTGACTGATACGTCATTATCAATAGTATTTGTTTCAAGCTTCAGATTAATATCCTCGTTATCCAGGTGGTAATCATGGCGTAAACACACGAGGGATGATATGGAAATGTAAACTCGATCCAATGGGGCTAATACAACAGCTGTATACACACAATCATACCTAATATCAAATAAACGAACTTCGGTGTATCTAAGATAAGTATAACAAGCTAATTAAGATAAGTAGATAATTACATTCACCGTTAACAGTGACGTATTTCTCAATATAATGGTTAACATTAAATACAGTATCTGGTAAAAGAATCGAAATACCCAAACTGTTGAAACATACCTCAAGATACGCGAGGACAGGTGTCAAATTGGATGTAAGTTATCAGCGGTAGATTAGATGGAGCTTGATAAACGGTTCAAAACGCGAACATTTCAGTGTGATTAATGTGGTTATTTTCTAGTTATCACCTATGATAAACGACTTGTTTTTAAAATCATTAACGGAAATCCAAGATGTTTTGAAAATATGTACATTTAAGAAAAAAACTACCGTGATATACGAAGTACAGCTATCGTCAATATACATCATAAAAAGCAACATCAAAGTACTTATAATCAGCCTTAAGTATTTACTTGATACACATATAATATCAAACACCTCGTGATAGACTTTTGATAATGTTGCTTTGGCCAATTATCACATCATCTGTTTGCCTTCTGTTATAATGATTATAACACGCATTGACGTCAATCCACATGTAATTCTTAGGCAATAGAAATAATTTTGATCTCCATTTAATTTGTATCTTAGTTATGTGACAGATAAGAGCTGTTTCCCCAAGTTCGCTTATTGCAGGCTCATAACGTTGGCCTCGTTTATGGCAAAGCTGTGTCGTGTTCGTCTTCCTTTAAATTGCCCCTCTGGTTATTTCCCTCGCAGCGTTTTTGATGCAAAGTTTTCAGTTAATATTTCTGACGTTTTACATTGTCATAGACCAGGTGCATAATTGCAATAAACATTGCATTTTATAATCGCCATGTCCATCTTACAGGTGATATTGTACAAATCTTATCGACACAATACTAACAAGCTTATATGTATCTAGAAACTCTCTGTTATCAACCTGTCTGTTAGTTTTGTCATTTACTGTGGAAGTATGTTCCTTATATGTTACATTGTAATGAGTTAAACAAGTAAAAAGGTGAAATAATTCGGAATAATGCGGAAGATATACGGTGGCCATCTTTATCTCATGTAGACTTTTTATGATATGAAGGTGGACATTTTTTAATATTCCCATTAGAGTGCTCACTTATTGTGATTTGCATACTTGTAGAATGAATCGTTTTGTGGACATGCCTTTTGTTTGGATGTGACCAAGATTTACATGAGGGTTGTCTTCGATGAAGCAGAAGACGCTTACTATTACGCCTGGTCTTATTCTCCTCTATTTGTTTGCAAAAAGGCTCCGTTAAGATATTCACTTTGTATCCTGACACTTCTTGCTATTGTTTTGTTTACGCTTCGGTATATTTTTATGAACTGTCGATCACGTATACAGATATCAGAAAAAAATGTACAAGTATGTTTTAACTCAATACGATTAGTCAAGTGTACATTTAAGCATTAAATATTTAACCAAGGTCAAAATAATAAAACGAAAAACCTGCCAGTTGTTGTAAATCCCTAACACACTATATCAACGAAAGCAGAATGTCGAAATGACCTTTCCATCTGATAACAGTAAAGTAAATGTGGCTTTTATCTAATCAAATGTTCTATATACACATTAACCCAATTAACGCACGATATGTACGATTTACAAACCGTGTTTTCTTCATCTGGTTACTATACAGGAATGTTCCGCGCGTTAAATGATCAGGACCCACATGTTCCCGGATCAGGGGATTACAGTAAACACAGTTTTTCATTCATTCCCTTCGGATGACAAACCTATGACTGGATTCCACATGTTTCAGGAACAGAAGAATAGTCAACAAACCTATACATACAGTTCATTTCAGGAACAGGATGCAGGAATATATTTAAAAATATTTTTATTATTGCTTACGATCCTGAAAAACCCAAACATACAGTAGTAGCGTTTCGTCCGAAAGGTAGACACATGTAGAGACCCAGACAGGCATCCACCTATTATCACTAAGATGGGCCTGCAATATATTAGTGTTTGTCAACATCAGCATGATTATTCTCACCAAAAGAAGCTACTTAATGCCAGTTTATTTAGTGGATTTTTTTTTTCTAATTATTGACGAAAGTACAGCTCATATCATGCTGTAACGTACGTAAACAGGAGTATACAGGTTCATTTAAAAGTAAAATATTATGTCTTTTTGCTATTCATTTATATATATATATATATCGTATTTATTTCAATTGCAGATTAACAAAATATGTTCATATTATCAGATACAAATGTACAAATCAAGTATTTGCTCCGAATCAGCAAAACTTATTAGAAAGCTAAAACAAAACTGCAATATAAAAGATTTAGTTTTTGGAAAAGAAAAAGATACAGAATGAATCTCACTCTCCCAAAATTTTGATGTTCAGATGTGTATTTTATTAAAAAGAAAAATAGTCGCTGCTTCAGTAAAAAGAAAAATGATGAACGAGGCTAGACATGAATGACTATATCACATTCTTGTTAAATCACACTTTATTTTTTTCGATAGTTAACACTTGTCGACAAAATGTGACGACGAGGACATGTCGTTGGTACACATATAAACCAATTGGAATGATCATTGATATGAAGCATGTTAGTGAATCAAATCATAATGTAACCATCATTATGTTTCAGGAAGATATTTTGAAAGAAAATAATTAATATAATTATGCATTGTATATTTAACAAGCAATTTCAAAGAAGGAATCCATCAATGAAACAGACAAGGCGATATTCAGCCAAAACCGCAATCAATGTATCCTCACAACCAATGCTGCTCCTGATAACTGATAAACATTTTAAAAAGAGAATATTTTACTTTATGTACATATTTCGCCTTATACATGTGTCTTGGGACACTTACAGCATCGATTCAGTCATTATTATAGGAAAGCAACACACTATTCTGTATTTCACTTCTTCATTACAACAGCGGTAATAAGATATCGTATGCGTCACATCGGAGATCCATCCTCTGGTTAATCAGCAACATAATCAGGAATAAGCTCAATACACGTCGACGTTCGCTTAACAAACAAAGTTTAACGCATTTAATTGTTTTCAACGTTGCGTTTTCTACAATTGGTGTTTGATTGGAGTGACAAAAGGAACATGAATCAGTTTGATATGTGACATACATGCACAATTTCTATTCATTTAAAGACTGACTATGCAACAACAGCTAAGCACCTGTAAAGCATAACACCTGTCATGACAAAACAAAACCCAGATGTCCACATATAGATTACTAGTATTGTTGGACACATTGCATGCTGCATGAAGCACGGAGAATAGTTTGACATTGAGGTTTCTCAATCACGTCACGCGGTCGAGTGTGAGTTTAAATTGGTAGCGTCTCCCCGATCGTAGACGACGTACCGACAGTAATGATGTGCTGTCGTAGCATCAGGCGGTGACGAAGAATAGTAGGAGAAACTTTGATCCGCTACCCTTATCACGGCGCGATACATATCAAAACGTTCGGATATGTAAACAACGACTATAGACCCACATCTGCACACCTAAGATGGCGTCACATTCCTAGCCTTTTCAATACATCAATGATATTTAAATAGTTAACATAGAGACATGCCGTTTTATAGCCTATGTGATGTCCCTTTAACTAATCGGTGTTTGTTGCAATGCGACAGCAATTTTCTAGGTATACACTGGATATATACCAAGGATGTAGGTTACCTCCCCTTCATGCGATAGAAAGGTGACAGGGGTCGTGTGCACCGCTACAATGCTGCCAACTCATGGGCTCCATGTAGCTGCCAACAGTAACACTCAAAGTGATCGGGGACAGGCATGTTACTACACTGCAGACCCGTAGGGTCAATGCTGGGGAATACAAAATGGTCCAAATATACAGGGTTTGTAGCTTCTGTATGAAGCCTTATATGTATGAATCGTCAGCTTACCAGCACAATACTAATTCTGTTCTTTCTGTTTCCAATATCACAATGCTTTATGGTAAAATATTGCATGTCAAATGGTTGTGATGTTGCACGGTAATGTATTTGAGGATGACAAAACATGATCATATACAGTGTACATACACCGTGCATGTGCAATAATGCAGATATGTCAAGTATATCCCTTATATTGACATTATAAGATCTGAACAAGAAACAGTCACTGGTACATCGATACAATGTATATACATTGTTTGATGGAAATCATATCAGCTTACGCCCAAAAGAGACATCTGCACAGTCATCGATGTATACGACAACATCCTCAACTTAAATTCTTATTATATCAAATGACTGTTTATATTTACCAGTAAACAGATGAAACCTATCCATATATCAAGCTAAACAAAAAGCATGTCGACATGGCTATTTTGAAACAGTAAGTATTACAATTCCATGTACATTGATAGGAATATAGTTTGAATATATTTAAGCATTAAACAGCATTCTGTTTCGTGTTATAGGACCATAACACGGAACAGAATGCTGTTTAATGCTTATATTTACATTTTGCCATTGGTTTTGATAATACATTTATTAAATTTATATTTATATTCTTAATTTGTTCTCAAATGTAAGGTAGATTTCTAATAAATGGAACAGCCAAACAGTCAGTATCGGCCAGCTATCTCAAACGTTATGATTATGACGTCACAATTGTAATGACGTCGTAATAACCACTCCGGTGTTATGGTCTCATAACACGGAACTGACCTGGGTAGTGTTAAATAGTGACAATGTAGTGCAAATACAAATATTCATGTATATAAAACAATTACTTATTTATTATTGTATATTTATCCTCTAAGTAGATGGCATTGGTCGATGTACATGTTATATGACAACCGATTTTCCAATGCATAAATTGATTGCCATTTAAATAAAGGTATAACAGGTGCTGTAATTGTAAAAAATAATATGTCGGTCGTGCTTCAGCAGAATAGAAGCATACACTGTAAAGGGTTATATCATATAGTATTGTTATATCAAACAAATCGGGTCCCTAAAAACACCCACTGCAAATGACAAAATGAGGTATGTGAAGATAAAACTATAACAGCTATACACTCATACTATCAAGAAAACCATCACTACATACAGATGTAGTTACACATATCTCAACGAGAAAACAGTCATCTCTATGTGGACACAACTTGCTAATGAGAAAACATACAATGCGCGCTCATGTTAAGCAATTTTCTAATCCGAAAGCTGTCACCGCTTATTTAACACATTTCTCCCTAAAGGTCATTGCTACATAATCATCCGCAATGCATGTAAGAAGAAGCTACAATCTGTCATCGTTTATGATATCACTGCAATATGGAAACACTTTACGTTATACATGTACATTTGTTATTAGTTTATTGTTTTTAAAGAAAAATCAGTCACAATTTAATGGACTCGGTTCGTTAGAATAAAAGTAAGATCGCCATTTTAAGGGATCGACTGGTTCAATTGGTTCAACGCTTTCAAATTGATGCAGATCAACTAAAATTTCATTAAACTAGATATAGCTATCCGTACTGAGATTGAGTCGTCGTATTTGTGTGAAAAACGTTTGGCTAGTTTGTAACCAAGTATAGTTTTTGTTTTATAATATATAAATCAAATTAATACGCTTCAAAATAATTGCTACTGTAGTGATGAAAAGCAATCAAACTGCGTAATGGAAAAGCGAAGGCATTTATCAGCATAATTTGATATTTAATATTTTTAAAAATATAGATAAAAATGTAAAATTGAAGGAGATCGAAAACGTCGGGGTTTTATAATTACCTTTTATTAGATTGAATGCTGCTTTTAAAAGGATTCATATTACACAATCAAAAGGCGAAAGGTATCCCGTTATTAAGTTACACTTGTGTTACATAATAATAGGAATTGCACTGGGTGCTACTCGCTGTCAGCTATCAAAAATGTTATAGTAACATATTGATGTAATGTTTGTCAGTTGAGTATGAAGCAAACACTTGATGTTACTCGCTGTCAGCTGTTTAGCACGTTACATATTTAGTAAGGGTTGATACAATGTTTGTCAGTTCCGTATGGCAGTAAACAAAATATATTACTCGCTGTGAGCTGTTTAACATGTAACATGTATATGCTAAGTAACGATTGATACACTGTTTGTGAGTTTGGTATGGCAGTAATCACTTGATGTTACTCGCTGTGAGCTATTGAGTATACTGTAAAAATTGTTCCGAATAAGTGAGTGTCTTCTAATTCATTGACGATACCCGCGATATAAATCTCAGTGACATCACGTCCTCAAAGCGAGAACCGAGTCATCTCTCTCATTCAGGAAACACTGACCAGAGTATAAACATTGGCATATCCTGATACATGTACCACTAACGGACGATACACAGTCAGGTGGATCTTGGGTATCGCATAAGGTGTCATACACACTTAACTAACAATCATGGAGTCATAGGACAAAGTTTAAGAAAATAAATTTCACCAAAATATGTCGAACTACTTGTTAACGTTGTTTTTTTTTTCTAAATTTCTTATGAAACAGCGTTTTAAGTTCTTTTATAATACAGCCGTTTTGAATTTCAAATGAATCCACCAGCAACAACGTATAGCACGACTCCAAAACTACCAATTGCAAACATCTTCAAAAAATAAAATTAGGGAATACCAAAGCGTCAACAAAACCATAATCCAAACTCAAAATCGATTAAACTAGAGGCAAAACGGGAACAAAGCAAATATTTACATGGAGACTCTCGAAAAAGTACAAGAGAATACGACCAGGTGTTCCGGAATATAAAGCGTCCTCTGCCTCATCGACGACACCGCAATGTAAATATCGGTTTCATACAAAAAAGCATCAATTCTCAAAATGAGAACCGAGTCATCATTGTCAATCACAAGTAAGCACACTAATAAGGGAACTCAAACTCGTCTATATTTCTCGTTAAGATCAAGATGGCGACCATATAACTTTCCTATAGTTTTTATCAACCTGCATCTCGCGAACCCCTGTGCCGTAAATTGGTTCGTTAGCAGTTGACATTATCACGAACATCTCAATATTCAGAGCAAGCCCTTGAATAACAAATCAACTGTGACATGAAAACACCATGGATGGAGAAGAAGATATGTAACTATCAAGAAAGGGAAGGTTCACGATCGGAAAATTGAAATCGTCAAGTTCATCATACAGCTTAGTAGTACGTTGCCCGTGTTGGTCATAGTACAGGTAAAGATCGAGGTAAGAAGCTGGTGTAGGAATTTGAAAATGGAATATAGCCAATCATTCATGTATATTTACGTCTTGAGTCATTCCTCACAAGCTGCTTCTTCTGTGAACCACAATGAACACAAATAAACGGTGTTTCTATTATGTTTATAATGTGTGAATATAAACCTTTTTGTCGTGTCTGCATAACAGCGAAGCTTTATTTTCAACGATGATGGTTATCTATGAAAAACATATTAAAAAATCAATATTCGTTTTATAATTTTATCATTTAATTACAATGTTGATTTATAAAGTAATGGCTGTGCCTGCCAATATATATGAATAAGTCGATTTTTGGCTATGCCAAAATCTGCAATTGATCATCCTTATTTTGTTCAGAACAGCCTCGAAATCTCAAACAACTTATAACCAAATGATAATTCAACTGAAAGGGCTACCTATTCGGCATTGCTTAAGCACCAGATAATATTTTTTCGCATACTATTTTTGATAATTCTATGATGACAGTTTCATTTAACCATCAACCTTGATCTTTTATCCTGGTAACTGACGTAAAATATACATCAGTAGAAATACGCAATCTTCTCATAAATATTAATTTGCAGCCATGCATGGTGTGTGTATGTCGAATCGTTAGAGCTTTGCCATTAATCAGCGTCTTACAAAGCGGATATATTTGGACACTAACTTCCCGTTGAACAATTTATGCTTCTAATTCTTTCAGCAGTGGAAGCATCGTATCTGTGTACCATTCATTATCTTGTTTCCGCGCCCAGAATTTCTTCTGAAGATTTAAATAGTACCAAATTATAAACATTTAACGATAGAGCTGGTATGCAATTAATCTATAATTAAGACTGATATCCACTACCAGTGGAATAGGATTTTAACGTTTAGTAGTTATGTAAGGAACTAAAATGTTTTGGCATTTGGATTAGTGATAATACATGCTGTAAGCACAATAGAATATATCAAAACAACGTGGAATAAAACAAACATTTTTTAATGGTGGAAAGGGCGGATGGACGGGGAGTGGGGGCATTTGTATCACTACGTTGTAATTAGCAGGTTGTCATGTTCCAAGTCAGTGTCATGTGGATTTACGTTCGATTAATCAGTTCTGCCGCAGTAATAATGGAAAACGTCCATTACATTTCTACGTTTTTCGTATACAACATCAATACAGTAAGTCTGATTTTATTGACACCTTTCCGGAACTATCAACACGACTCCTGTTTGTTTGTTAAACTAATCTTGACCACAGCTCCATATAAACCTCACCGTGTTTCTGAGTAAGGCGATAATTATAAAGACCCTTCCCAAGGTCTGTCTATCATTTCCGCAAAATCCACAGTCCTGATTTGATAAGACGCCAGTGTATTCCCCCGACAGACATTGCTACATAATGTACGAAAACTGCTCTGTATAAATCAATGGCAGATTGCGCCAGGTGAGTGGAAGTCGTCTCCCGCATGATTAAGTATCACCTCCCGTTCGTGACAGTGTTCATGTCGGGGCTAAACACGCAGGCACACAATTGTCTTTCCTAGTTTTAATGTCTATTTTTATAGTGGGCGGTGGGGAGGGGTGGTGGTTTTACTTCTTCATATATATTTATTAATTATGTTATATATAAATATTAGACAAAGCATTACCTCAGGATTGCAAAATTTGTAATTGTATACAAATTGATTGAATCATCGATGAAATGGGGACATACAATAAACAAAGGGATCGTAACCCCGACGTTTTTCCATAAGTTGTCAAAATAAGACTGAACATGTTCAATGGTAAGCTTTATTTTTGATCATCGGTCATAACCATACAGATCTAGGTCAAATTTATAGTAACTAAACGATGGGAACATTAGCAAGCGTAAACGCAACAAAACCATTTATATCAAATACAGAAAAATGCCTTGGAAGGCGACCTTAAGTCGACCATGGTATTGGTCAAAGTATCCTCGCTACTATGGTTTCCTTTGGTAATAAGGCAATGCGTCTTTATATGAATACAAACAGTGTGAACTTCGACCAGTGTCGATAGAGATGAAATGAGCGCCAATTGAATACAGTATACTAGTTTATTCAGTTATTTGCAGTAACGTACATACACAAACAAATATAGCAAGATAATTCTGAACTATTTTTGCTTACAGGAAGTGACTCAAACTGCCATTATGTTTGCACATGATGAATACTGCAAACGGTTTGTAATTGGTGTTTATCAAAAAGCTGAACCGTTTGCCTAAATCATAAGGTTATATCATACATGTACACACGAGCATTTCACATTGTGCTGTATTTGGTCTAAACCATTTAAACGTATATACTTGCGTTTATTATAGATTTAAATTTGTATTTATTTTTTTTTTTATTACTGCAAAACAGTAATTTCATGATCGAAGAACTGTGTTTTAAACAATATTAAGTGAAATCATTTCTACATACATAAGATTTAACAAGAATATGTTTGTTCACACAACACAGACAATTCGAACTATATGCAATTGTATTACCTACGGATAGTAATTCAAACATTTGGTAATTGAAATTGTACAGTGCAATTCTTTGAAACATGTGAAGTAACGTTAACAAGTGGCATTTGGACACTGTCTAAGAATGAGACTATTACCATAGCATATACATATTTAGAATCAGCCAACTCACTGTACAGTATCACCGACAGTATACACTCAAAAAGAAGATACAATTTTATTAAAGATGCATGATTGTTTTATTCATTACATGCAGTCGTTAATGCATTCGTTGACATTGCATTATACTCACTGTAGTTCGCCCGTGTATGGAGTACAGTCTCTTTTCTAAACAGAAGCTTACTGACGAATGTACATTGGAAAATGTAATCAAACAATGTAGTATTATCTTATCATACACTAAGATACGATTGGTAAAATACTATACAACTATTTGTACATTGTATCCCTACGGGTAACCATCCTGTGTCGCTAGCGATGTCATTTGTCAAACCATTGCTATACATTAATTGTGCTTCTGATAATCTACACCAGTTTAACATGTTACAGACTACGAGACTCCCCTGTGGTGTTCTAAGATTGTTAGAAGGACATAAAACGGTATGAGACATGATCATAAATACATAAGTATGCAAGCGTCTCCAAGCGCGACCACATCCCCGAATAAAGTCTAGGGATCAAGTGTTCTCCAGACCAGGATCTATAGGCTTCAGACCAATACGAGAGCAAATCTAAAAGCAGTACCATCAGCTTGATGTCAGCTTGTAAGTAGATGATATATCGTATGCATCTTTAATTCAGCAGAACTGAGTATACGAGTTTTTATCAAGACGTAATAAAAGTTGAATTTACTTATTTGTTTTGTTGTTTAATACGCTAACATGACTTTCAAAGTACCAGCGAACATTCAGCGAAGCTGACAGGGCTAGTCACGTCGTTCGACACACATGGTAATTTTCTGTGTGCTTCACTGATATGGCGACAGGATGGAGAATTGTTATAAGTAATAACGACATTTACAAATGGATTGTTGATATCTATGTTAGAACGTAAAAGTTACAAGTACTTTTACAGGGTTTTCAAACAAACCGTTTCTTCCAGTTCAGTGGATGAAACTCTTTGATATTATGGTACCCCTTTCATGATGCAGTATTAGTTCTTGCATTATGGAAATAGTACCACAAGGCACTGATATAGTTGTGATGTAGTAATATATTATACAATTATTATGATAAAAGCATAAATCACCAATGCTCCATACATCTATATTTTCACAAACGTTCTCTCGATAATTAATCCTGACGACAGTTCTCTTTGATAATAACAGTGTTGCGTGCTCTAACTGTGTTGGAAGTGTCTCTCATAAATCACCAGTATCATATTTATAACGTTTTAAACCTATTATTGAACCTGCCTGCCAATTTTACAAATATCTTCTTATTATAAATATCCATGACTAGTAATTTAATATGTAAGACGATATGAGAAATCGCGCTACAGTTTGCCTGGGGCTACAGTTGTTATTATCCTGATTGATTTATTTCCGCCCACTATGCAGTTTAACATCCAAATCGTAAGACATTATTCTGCCTCGTAATTTCATGGACATTAAATGTTCGTTCATAAAGTTCCATGGTAATTTGTAGACGCTTTATCTGAACAATCTAATGCATTAATTCAATATTCACAAAACAGCATTGCATAACATTTTGTCGTTTATTCTTTAAAAATGCGTTAGCACTATGATCGCATTATATAATGCAATGCGTTGAAGTAATTATATTCGCAAGTTCCAGTAAGAGTATAAACTGTAGTTATAAGAAATTTAAAAAGTTGGGTCCCCCCTCTTTCTTTTTTAAATTAATAATATTATATATATACATAAATGCTCCCTTTGTTTTATTAGTACATTCAACAATCATCCTAAGAAAATCGGATTCAGACCCTTATTACTATTATGTTTAACAGGGAAAATGTTTTGTCTAGACATTTAATAACTTTTTAATCTGGTTATCGTATCTTTGTTACAAACATTTTCCCTGAACTACCTCCCTTCAAACACTTGAACTGTAAAATTCCTTATTGTAATTAGTAAGTTGTTAGTTGATTAGTATGAAATGGTTCAGTTACAGAAAACAATAAGGTTTTGTCTAGACATTTAATAACTTGTTATTCTTTTTCAATAACGATTGGGGTATCTAATAATGTCTAAAGTAATTTCAAATTCCTGGGTATATCTGACAGGTCGTGAGAAACGAAACATATCAGAGCTTTAGCCATACCAGTGAAATAGCATTGGTTTTAACGAAGACTTTTCCAAATATTCTGTTTATCGTATCTTTGTTACAAACATCTTCCCTGAAACTTGCTTCCTTCACACATTTGGACTGTAAAAATCCTTTTTGTAATTAAGTGGTTAGTTGATTATTATGAAATGGTGCAGTGCCTGTGTTAAGCATCCCTTATCTACACCGCATATATAAATTATGTAAGTTATCCTAATCACTATTACTGACAAACATTACCCCGCGTCTTCCACATTTCCTGCCAATCCCTTAGTGAAACTGCATTCATGAAGATATTTCATCATTCATAAAACGTATCCACAAATCCAAGGAAAAACAGGTTCGCTCCGTGAATTACTTTTAGGAACTTGGAATGTGGTACCGATCCCCTTTTATAAATCACTGGTAATACATGACTGCCCTGTGTTAAACCCTACGTCGTAAACTGTCCGTTATGTTCCGTTAAACCATAAAACAACGAGGATAATAGCATAAACACTTAATAGCTTCTACATGTTTCCGTGGATTAATGTAAGCTGGGGTCTATACATTCTCTGGTTTAATGTATCAATACTAAATCATCATTATTGTTTATAATACGATTTTATCAACACAGTATGTTTATAAAATTGATATATTATTTCAAGAAATAAATGCACTATAAGTAATACCGTTGGAGTATGCTTCACTTGTATTTCTACTTTGTTTTCATTAAAACATATTTCATTGATCATGACAATCAAAGGAATGAGGCACAAGTTCTCACAACTTACTAGGCCCTCTCCCAACAGTATTATATACAATAAGACAACACATGATGACAACAATTAGATTCAGATATTAAAAGTATTATAAAGAGTGGAAAGACGAGAAAAACAGGGAAAAGGGAAGCACTATTTTTGTTCACGTGGAATGCAGCTCTTTTAGGAATTTACGAAGATGTACATGTATGAAACACAGAACAAGAAAATGTTCTTTTTCACCAAACTGTTAGCTTGGTGTCAGTTGCGAGTTCCAGATTAGAATAGACGTTTGCATTAGAGTCATGTACTGTAGTCACTTGCAGTCCACATACATGTCTACGTTTTGACATTCTCGTTAAATCGCTTAAAAGTGCAAGTCAGAACGATGTCGATTGTCATACAATGTACGAATATTGTATATATGTATCCAGCAGAGTTACATTAAAACATCCATGTAATTTGTATGTTCATATCTTGAAAAATAATTAGATTTTTGTTTCATGTATAATATATTTTGTATGAGCGTCAGATTTATCAATTTGTTTAATGTGTTTATATGTGATGATATGAATAGCTCAGGATAACATGAACTGTGTGCTGAACCTACATATATGTCTGAATTCGTCTGAAGTTTTGACTTATTCAATCACAATTACCTTCACTCCCATGTTGGCATTCCTATGGAAACAACTCTTCCAACTCTTAGCTGACTTACTTTTGTCTTCATACGATGCTGCACAAGGTATTTGTGAAAGAACTATTCAAAACAGGTCACAAAAACCTTGCAAAATATTTAAATTTCACATTCAGATATTTTGACGATGTGTTGTCTATAAACAATCAGAGGTTTGTCAATCGTATCTTTAATTCTGAACCTTAAGTAAATGACACGTAATCTTCTACAGCAGCTGCTTACCTCGATCTTTACTGTAAAAATGACAAACACGGACAGCTTACTATAAAGATATACGATAATCGTGCCGATTTTAACTTTCCGATCGTGAACTTTCCCTTTCTTAGTAACATCCCTGCTTCTCCTGCCTATGGTGTTAACATGTGGCAGTTTAATTTTTATTCTGGGACTTGCTTTGCATATCGAGATGTTCGTGATAATGTCGGCTGCTGACAACTAAAATTATAACACAAAGATTTGGGAGATGCAGGTTGATGAGGACACATTTTTTTTGTGGGGGTTGGGGGGTCGCTCCCATCTTGGGCTAAAGGAGAACTATTTTTCACACTACTACCATTGAGTATGGTTACTCGGTTGTCACTTTGAGGACTTGTTGACAAGCCTTACATGGCGTGTGTGTTCCAGAACACCTGGTCTCTTTTACTTGTTTACAACGGTCTCCACGACAATCTTTCTTTAGTTCATATTTGCCCCTAGTTAAATCGTGTTATTGTTTTTTTGTTTTTGTTTTTTTTATAATGGTTTTATTGATGTTTCAGTATTCTCTGACATTTTTATGAACAGTAATATCATACATTTACGTGATTGGCTAGGCAAATAGCCTGTTATAGTTTCATGATTCAGAGAGACCAGGATTTTCGCTGTAAACAAAAGCGTTACCATTTTTTTTTTTTTCTTTTTGTAAAATAAACAACCTCACTGATTTATGCTTGCTCGAAGCTTCCCAAAGCTTCGAAAAAGTTAGTTCCTCTTTATGGTTGAGAATTTATACATTAGAGCACAGAGACAATCTTGTCAATGGCGATGTTTGATTTTCACAGTGCCCTTGACATTTGGTGTCTGACCCGCCCGTCTCTTACAGTCAATGTAAAGGGATAAATTACGTGACGATATCATCTACAGAGTATAGATTATCAGCTACGGGATAAATGGGGAGGAAACCATCCTAACCGAGGTGGCAGACCGATACGTCAGCCTGGGGACCACGGTGGAACCAGCGGTCATATACAGTCTTAGTTCTATCAGCTTCATATGTCAGTAGACTAACTAAGTTTCACCAGGAATCCCCGATGTCACCAATCGTTGTTTTGATTTTGATTTTGATTTCGCTGTATTAGAGTTTGGCCATTCATGTGCATAAATGATATTCTATTTCTGAATTATGTATTCTAAAGTCGTTGACTGCAAACATCGTACAATAATAGCAAAACGACACACAGGTGAAAATATATGTTTGAAGAATTGTGTAACTGACATTGGGCTACAAGTGTCAGTTAATTGGCCCAGAGGAGGTAGAATCACATCAAGTATGTCTGAAACAAATATATGATTCGTTTTAAATCCCCCATACACCGCCGTTCCGCAACAACACAAATTATAAAAACACTACCGCTAACATTAACTCAAAACAGCAATACCGCTATTTGGCGAGAATACATGTACAGGTTGACTATAAAATGCAGCTAGAATACGACCTAAGCGGAATAACTCTAGTCGATGTAAAACAAAGGCGCATAACAGTATGCATGCTTGAATTCTTCAATGTGCGGAAGTAAAGCTCGTGATCATTTATCTTTTACGATAGATGATTAGGGAAACAGTTATCGAGTGATTTATAATCTAGTGTATGGTGACTCATGTTTGTCAAAATTACGTAGTTATCTCTCAAGACTACTTCCTGTTTGAAATACCGCTTAGAAGTTCCAATATCACTGGATGTCGGCTGTGCTATTTCTCTATTATGGCCCTGTTGAGAGGGCATCATTGCCTCATAGTATGGTCGAGGAACGGGATAGGGCCACAATGGGTTTAGTACATTACGCTTTAATTTAAGTACATATGTATACAGCAAAACTCGGTATATTATCATAGACCATTGCCAGGTTTAGGTCGTTGCCAGGGTCAGCCAGTTTCAAGCAGAACAGTAGCACAACGTAATAGTGACGTAACTCAATAGTGACGTCATAATAGATTCACGTTGAATATCGCGCCAATTTTGACAGTGCCCGGGTGAGCGGTCACTATCGCTTCATAGTACCCATGTGTATAACCAATGGGAAGGCAGTATTCAGTCACGTGATGTACTAATTTAGATTAGAGAAACAATATTTAAAAATAGGAATCATTGACTCACCATATCACGGGTATTGAGCGAGCCTAGATCTTGTTAAGAATTTTCATATATTAACAGTTAATAAATCACACAGCCACCCGATTCAACCATCTAAAACAAGTAGTTACGCGTTTTAGAACACCTGGTGTCAGAGCACGTTGGCCTGCATTTAATATAAATAAATACTTAAGCATGTATCTTTTGTCACATGTCCCACACCACATGTCCTTTTGTCTCTATCCCACTTGTTTATATATTATGTAACTGACGTATTATCATGTAATGTGTAATTAATAAGGCCACTAGCTTGACAAAAAAATGAGAAGGATTTATATAAGTACACCGTACTTGTTTCCTGATCATATTTGCCTATGTGATCTGTATCAATCATGCCATGTATTTTCAAAAATTAAATAAATACAGTTTAAACCAAATAGATAAGCACGCTATCAAAAGAACTTTGTCTGTATTTCGGAACAAAACGGTTTCGCCAACCACACATCCTGGTTGAAGGAACAACTTCCAATGCATTCCGCAAACCAGGGCCCACACAAGTGGAAACAAATACACATTCCAGTTAGCATCAAGGGAAGGTATCCGTAGCATAGCGAAATCAAATAAATATATATATATTTTGAAATCAAACCACTGGGACAAATAGAAATATATGACAGTGTCAGCTCACTGAGACAAATACAAATATAACACAGTGTTAGCTCACTGAGACAAATACAAATATAACACAATGTCAGCTCACGTGGACAAATACAAATATATCAGAGTATCAGCTCACTGGGACAAATACAAATATGACACAGTGTCACCCACTTGGACAAATACAAATATAGCACAATGTCAGCTCGCTGGGAAATATGCAAATATAACACAGTGTCACCCACTTGGACAAATACAAATATAGCACAATGTCAGCTCACTGAGACAAATACAAATATAACACAGTGTTAGCTCACTGGGACAAATGCAAATATATCACAGTGACAGCTCACTAGGAAAATACAAATATAGCACAGTGTCAGCTCACTAGGAAAAATACAAATATGTCAGAGTGTCACCAACTGGGACAAATACAAATATAGCACAGTGCCAGCTCACTAAGACAAATACAAATATATCATAGTGTCAATTCACTGGGACAAATACAATTATATATCACAAAGTCAACTCATTGGGACAAAAACAAATATATCACAATGTCCTCTCACTTGGACAAATATAAATACATCACAGTGTTAGCCCACTGGGATAAACACAAATATATCAGAGCGTCAGCTGACTGAGATTAATTCAAATTTATCACAATGTCAGCTTACTTGGATAAATAGAGGATCTTAAACGAGTTCAATAATTTAATATGTAACGAGCCTTGAGGCGAGTGACATATTGAATTATTAAGCGAGTTAAAGAAATTTCATATTACATACTCTCGAGTGTAAGATTATATTTATCAAATAACTTATATAAATTATAAAAAACACCCAAAACTCACAAATTATCTCTCTATAAGAAAGGCAAATTTCTTCTTTAACGGCTACGATTTTCACTACCGAGACAATCATATGACGTCACAAAGACGTCATTTGTTTATGACGTCACAATATTGTCATAACACGTGTGTAATGCCATATATATGACATGGCCGTATGACATGACTGAACGGATCAGTTATGTAATAAATACAAATATGTCACTGTGTCCGCTCACTTGGACAAATACAATCATATCACAGCGTCAGCTAACTGGGACAAATACACATATATCACATTATCAGCTTTAAGGGACAGCTATAAATATATCATAGTGTCAGGTCACTTTGAAAAAAAAATATATCAAGGAGTCTGTGGTGGCCAAGGGTGAGGTGTCTGACATTTTGCTACATTATTCCACTAGCCCTCTACCTCTAAGTCTTGGGTTTTTGGGTTAGAAGCTTAAGTTGGGTAGTTGCCATGTATTAGTCGTAGACTTATAGAATCTTCCCCATCCTAAGGGTGTGACAGAGAAATCTCCGACCCAAGGGGTGATATTCTTGGTTATATAACCCGAGTCTTTACCGAGGGATAGACAATCAAGCATATCACCTCGAGGGTGGAGATTTCTCTGTCCCAACTTCAAAGTAGGGGATGATTTTTTTTCTCCTATCATTATGTATTGTTTTAACCAACAAAATAATCAATGCAACACAATGCTGATGTGACGTGATTTGCTGACTTGTTGTGATGGTACTATTATTGTGACGTTGTTGTGACGTCATCATATTGTTGTCGTAACGGTATTGCATATCTGTCATACTCCAGGGGGGGGGGGGGGGGACCCGGAAAAAGTCTTGGACAGGTTATAGAGGCGAAAAATCTATGAATGATAGAAGAAATTCATTACAATATTTTTGCTCATGCCCGCTAAAATGATAGTTTTACTTGTATTTGTTGGTACCTTTATAATATAATATATATATGTTATTTTTATGATCGCTTAAATATAAGGGTACAAACAGTATCGTTATTTTTTTTGCCAAAAATGCTGCAATATATATTACTGTATGTTTTTATATTTTTGCAGTAATCCTATTTTAACGCTTTTCACAAAAAAAAAAACATCCGCTATATTACAATTGCGCTAATTGCTATTTCTGCACATTGTATTTCATGAATAATTTTAAGCATTGTGTTTGCACCAATCTATCATTCCGCTAATTTGTTTAAATTTGGTTATGCGCTAAAATCTGAGTGCGCCAAATTATTTACACTTACTGTAACACTTTTGTTACAGTGCACAATACAAAGCTACTTCGGGTACGCCGGCATTGTTATATATTCCAGGCGGCAGTAGACCGAGTCGCCTGATACAGTAACACAGTTCAGTTTATATTGCATTTCAATCATCACTTAGGTACTATAAGAGCTGTGCGGAATTCGGCATTTGAGTCTAATCAATAAAGCTACCCAACATCATTTCAACGAAAAGTCTACACCTAGCTGTGTTTGACACGACCTTAATGAACTCCTATGACGTCAGCGTCGGTCAATTTATAGTGGCATGAAATAGCTGCTGTGGATGCTTACAGAGACAAATCCAAACTTTCCTGGAAATCAATTTCGAGAGTGGAGAGGACTGCCACGCAGCGATAGTAAGCCCTTTTCATGATTTCTTTGGATTTTTTTCTTCCGTTTTTCTAGTTGAGCTTCCCTCCTGGGGAAATTCTACAACAGTAAAACCACGTCTTCAGGTTTGGCACGGGTACAATTTTACTTATCTGAAGCCATTATCTCCAGAAACAATTGAACATAGTTGTGTGATTTGACAGGAAGATCGACGCTGAGCCCGGCCCGTGCTCTCCTAAAGAGAAGTTATTCTAAAACTGGAACAGGCGACGTCTTCACGAAAGGCATATTGAAATCAAATTGTATCCTTTCAAACTCAAATTGGCCCCGCCTCGATATAACTATAGTTATTCTATAGCGCCTTTATCATTCAAAACATTACAAGGTGTCAATATTAGTTCATACAAAACAATTAATATTAACAAATTTCAATTAAAAGGTAATTTCAATGAAAAAAAAAATACGGAAGTCCCAGACCTTCAAAACATTCAGAAAATATATAAAATGGTTTAGATACAATGCTCTGATATATGCATGTTAGAAAGTCTTGTTGAATTTAAATATTTATTATTAAAGTGCAAGCGTATATGTACTTAAACAAACTAACAAAACAAGGATTCGAGAGATGCAGGTTGATCAGTACTATGGGCAAGCTTTATGGTCGCCATCTTTGTCTCATTGAGAAATATTATGTATCTTTAAGTGATATGAAGATGGACGTTTTTGAGTATGCTCATTAGTGTGTTTACTTGTTGTGATTGACAATGATACTCGGCTCTCATTTTGAGAACTTGATGTTTACTTGGATGTGACAAAAGATTTACATGGCGGGTGTCGTCGATGAAGCAGAAGACGCTAACTCTTCCGGAACACCTGGTCTTAGTCTCTTGTACTTTCGCAAGGGTCTCCATGTAAGTCTTTCCTTGGTCAAATTTTGCCCCTGGGTTAAACGATTTTGAGTTTGGATTATGATTATGTTGACGCTTCGGTATTCTCTTGCATGGGCTAAAAGGAAGCGAACCTCGTGCAAATTGAAATGAAATGTGAAGCAGTTCATGTACCAAGGTAGGCAGTGTTATGATCATGTGTAAGCTCAGTAATACGCGTATCTCTTTGACAGCTGATGTATGAATTGTCGAATACAAACGTATGCAACTTTTAAAACAAAATCTGTAACCACTCTCAGTTATATTATTTTAATATTTTAAAGTGAATTCACGAAATCTAATTGACGGGAGTCCTATTTTGCACATTAAGTATCTTGAATGGATGCTTTCGAAAATGTCGGTATTTTGTCAATCCACATGTGTTTAAAGAAGGCTGCTATAAAATAGCGGTACTGTTGTCTTACTCAGTGGTCAACAAAGGAAAATGAATATGATTATGTATTTCCTTATTCACATATTATCCAGATCAAGGAACCAGTCTATCCAGTAAAACAATTTCAAGCAGTAAGGATACGTTGTATATTGTGTACCTTGGTTTGCTATTTTTCATTAGACAACTACAATTGTTTTCAAAATTTAAAAGAAAAGTCATGACATTGATTTTTTGCTTTAAGTTCAAAGGACGTGATATTTCCTTCAGCATTATAAAGCTTATTATTGCAGTCCTTATTTCCTTTATCTATTCTTGCAAATGTTTATCTTTTTTTATAATCTTATACAGTGACGTAGAGGTATTTGTATTTTGTTCAAATGCGCTTATGACTTTATGAAGGATTTGTGAAATCAGTAAAATTTATTGTTAAACTTTCATATTCTTTCTTCGTGATTATTTATTACCTGCTTGTAAGTAGAAATATCTTTCATAACTTCAAAACCTTTGATACTGATTCTTTTAATTAATTAAGTATACAAAATATTTTCATCAAAATGTCATAATTTCTTCCAATCCAATCCATAGCCCGCGTTTCCCAGAAATGCAGGATGATGAAGCGAGGCTTATGGTTGACATCATGAAACAGATATTGATATTCTGTTCTTCTTTAAGGACAGTTAGTGAGCCTTTTTACCGCTTTCAATTTGTGGCATTACTCTGATTTAACAAAGGGACACTTTCGAACTCCGGAGAGCCTTGTCATAGTGTACCCTTGTACTTGTACACTGGTATCCGTGTAAATATTCGCTAAGCTCATAGTTTTGTCATTTATGAAGTTAATTAGAATGGTGTAATCTGGCATCATTTTTTAAAACATTTACCAAACGCAGTGCATGTACAGCAAGTATAACATGCTGTTTTTATTAAAATAAATCTTAATTTTATTCTGGTCAAATTATAATTTAAAAAAGGCAGATAATTAGACCTGAAGATGCTATTCTGTGTTATCTATTGCAATCATAACAAATTCAAGACCAATATACATGTAATACAATATCACTTTTAACCTAATATTTTTATTCTAGTCGACCGATATTGCAGTCCATATTTAGCAATTTGCTATACTTCCTAAACCACTTCTTTCCTAAGTAGTAAATATCTGAATCGTATGCAAAACCTCGTTAAAAAAGAGGTTTTAATCGTGGGACATGGCAGAATGCAAATTCAAAATAACAATTCGTTAAATGTTCATGGCTGGATTTACGTGCATGTCAGGCTCGGTTAGATAAAGTTAACCCAAATGTTTATTAGAAACATCAGACAAAAGATGACTGCATGCTTGTCTGCATGCTTTTCACATAAAAAGACAAGCGCTGCAGGGTAGGGTACATAACCTGTCTACGAGAAAATCACGGAACCTTCCAGACGTACAGCATTAGATGTCATTTCAAATTCGACCCTCTCATGAATACACTATAAACATACACTTACAAAGTCATAAAACGTAACTTGTAAATGTACTACTGGCTTATTGACGTAAATATATTGTAGCATATCGCATGGCGACGAGGAAAACGGAGTTTTATGACAAAAAAAGGAAACATAACAATATACAACATTTACATAAACAGGAGATAAAAAGTATCATTCATCGTTTTATCATACGCCAGTAAACCAGCCAGGAACATTCGGTTATACTGTAGTGGTTAAGTACATACACAATATAAGTTCGTACTGTATGAAAACACCATCGCCACGTGTACAATATACTACAAATACATTTGAATACACATGACAACAAGTGCGTCTCAGTTTTGTTTTCAATTGGTTGACATTATACTATATACTAATGAATTAACCGATAAAACCGATAATTTCGAAGTTCTAACATAACATTTCCCTTTCCTGATAGTAACATCTCTGCTTTCCAGCCTTATTGGGGGCACTTAGAATAACGACGTCATTATTATAGATGCAGATATACAATGACTAAGACGGTAATATAGTGGACTCCACTTAATATTACCCCTGTTAATATCATATCCCTCTTTATATCATGTTTTTCCCCCAAGCACCAATTTTCTCTTCATATAATTCATGAAATCATTTTGGTAAATATCATGTATTTTGAGGTGAATTCTTCTTAATATTATGTTGTTTTTTTTAACCAATTATATAAACAACTAGAAAATGATGTCTTTTCCATTAATTTCAGATACAAAGAAAATAAAAACTAACCCCAAAAATGATTTTTAATTAAAAAAATATTTTCCATATATTGAAACATATGTACATTGAATAGCTTACATTTTGTTATGGGGATTGGAAATGCACAAGAATAAGTGTAAAACATGTTTCTCTTAATGCCACATTCCTGTTAATATCATGTTCTTGTCTGACAAATGCAACAGGATATAACGAGGAGTGCACTGTATTTGATTATTACTATTATTATCATTGAATATCACTAAATGTATCATTGAATACCATTGAATGCCAATGAATGAATGCACAAGACCAGGAGAGTATTGCTGCATTTTATTGTTGTCTGGAACTAAAAAAAAAAGGTTAGATGCAGGCTAAGTCTACCGCCCCGGGATTCGAGAGGTGCAGATTGATAAAAGGTATGGTCGCCATCTTAGCCCTATGAAAAATATTCTGTATCCTCGTATAATATGAAGATGGACGTTTTTTAATATGCTTATTAGTTTGCCTACTTGTCACGTTTGAACAAACTAGTTTTGTTGTCACTTTGAGTACAAGACATTTATTGGTGAACCATATTTGCACGGCGGAAGTCGTCGATGAAGCAAAAGCTGTTTACTCCTCCGGAACATCGTGTCTTATTCTTAAATTATCCGTGTAAGAAAATCAATCCCTTTTTTTCATATGAATTTTGGAGTTTAGTCATTTTTCAGTTTTTAAACCCGTTATTCTATCTAAGAAAATAGGAAGACAGGTAACGGAACTTTGTTTTATCTTTCTCCTTTTCACTTCACCCTCATATGTTCAGTACTTTACCTGTACATGTATATATTGATATTGATTGTATCGACTGTTTAACATCTGTCAATAACAACGCACGAAATATCGACATGGTAAATAGAGATTGTTTATTTCACTCCTATGATACGCTTTCTATATTAGCATGTGATCTATACATCACAGTAAAACCTATATGATTGTTTTGTTTAAGATGATTAACAAAATGAACACTTCTTTATTAAAACATTTCCATCTACTTACACAGTTGATATACAATGCAATTGTCGTGTGATAAGCAATTTTAATCCACTGTTGTCACCGAGCTCGAATCTAGTGTTACATATATTTGCGAAGCATTAAAAGATGTTTAATAAGTCAATTGCATGTGTTGAACAATTAAAATCATCTAGGCCCAGTTGCTCAAAACGTGATTAGCTTAATCAGTGATTAGCAAAAATGTTAATTTACCTGTAACTTTAAAATTAAACCATCAATTTGCAAATATCAAACATCTGATATTGTATTTTTGTTATCAAAAATCTGAGGATTTAATCTGGTATATTGACAGATTTGTTGAAGTTTGAAAAATGCCGTTTAATAGTGATTAAGCTAATCATCCTTTGAACAACTGGGCCCTAATATCACTGAGGTCCGTGTGATAAGAGTAGCATTACTTTGTGATTAATATGTAATTAGATGATCTGTCATGAGTTTCTCTTCATATGAAAGTTTTGCGAGCATCCGGCGAGTAACAAGGAAAAACTCTAAACGAGTATCATAAATTGATCTCATCAAGAAATATTCTGTATCTTTGTCTTTGTCTCGTTTTCGAGTTTGCTTGTTAGTGTGTTCACTTGTTGTGTTGACAATGATGGCTCGGTTCTTTTGAGGATTGATGCTTACTTGGATGTGACCAAGATTTACATGGCGGGTGTCGTCGATGAAGCGTAAAACGCTTACTCTTCCGGAACACCTGGTCTCATTCTCTTGTGCTTTTACGAGAGTCTCCATGTAAATATTTGCTTTGCCCCAAGTTTAATCGATTTTGTGTTCGGATTATGGTTTTGTTGATGCTTAGGTATTCTCTGATTTTTTTTATAGTGCATCGATAATGTTTCAAAGGAACATTTTATTCAAACATCTTTAAAAGATATCCGTTTGAGGTCGATTTGTTAACATTATTTTTGATTGTGTAAGACATGTTTGTTGATCATGACGTCAGGTTATCCTGTTATACCGTTGTTGGGAAAGGATCCGCTGATCGATATATTTTGTGTAGATTAGTATTGTTTACATGTCGTGTATTATTTACGCTTAATAACAACCCTTGTCTTTGTTATCAACCTTAACTTAATCGGCAACTCCGAACTTCATCATTCAACTAGCAGTCGCAAGTTGTACGCTTCGTAGTAAAAAGAAGTAGACCGTTCCCGTCAATACGTCATACCTTCCCGTGTTATAGTCAAAAATAGTTGACCCGAGGTGATCATGTATTGAATTACACGAGGCCGGAGATACATTTTACATTTTAGTATATGATTTTTTTTACATTTTGGTATATGATATATTTTACATTTTGGTATATGATATATTTTACATTTTGGTATATGACCCGTGCTATTTTTATTATTATATAATACGGTACGTTCATGACCGCCATGAAAGTGCAAGTTTAAAAAAACATGCTAACCTTGGTGGTTTTTCTTCAGGTAATCCGGCTCTCCTCCAACTCCAAAACCTGACACACGTCCTTAAATGACCCTGACTGTAAATGGGACGTTAAACAAAAAATATCAAACCAAACAAAACAACCGGTACATAAACTTGCAAACTGACCATATACAAGCTAGGGCGGCCTGTGATTGGATCTGTTACATCCCTGCTTCACAAACAAACGATGATGATATATCGAAGGTTATATAAAAGGTATAATGGTCCAGTACTTACTCAGCCCATCATGCTTCCTTTGATAGATCGCAAATTTACATCGTAGTTTGTGTATAGATTCAGATTACATGTCATCATGAACTCAAAGGGGAATATAAAAATTAGTATTGCATTTTAAGATAAAAAGGTCTTTTTTGTGTGCTGTTTAGCTGTATCTATTTACTTTAATTTTTAGCGAGAGCATCATGTTGTTTTTGATATCAATACCCCGGGGTTCACTTGGTTGAGAAGTAGGTGTGGGCGATGATGCAGTACACGCGTACTTTTACCTCCTTTGTTTCCTATTTTGCTTTTTCGGGTCATATTGATGTTTTCTATTTATAACGAAAAAAATATTTCAATACATAACGAATGATGTGTAACATAAATTTGAAAGAAGCAAAAATATATTCAGAATAGCCTTGTTTGGTTACTGTAAACATTACTTCCAAATGATAAGCATTCAAAAACTAATCTTAGAATGCTTAGTAGTTGTAAAGTCGTGATTAATCAATAATTGTTAGGAAACCAAAATGAATAATATTACAAAGGAATAAAACATTCAAAGTGATATATACATATTCGTTATAACGATTTCCAAAACATCAGACAATCTGACTGTTGTTTTGAACCGATGCAATGTTTAAACAAAACTATGATAACACACAAACATTAAACAACAGAGTACAGAAAAGTAACATGAAATAAAACAAAATGTAACATAAAAGTACAAGGAATCGTACCCGCTTAAGTACAACCCAAGACAGGCTCCGTGGTCAACGCTTTTTACAATACATAAGGACTGTTTTGGAATGGCCTTTATCCCTTGGATCGATGTACCTTTATGGGAACGTGTACAATACACAGATTGTGTGGCAACCTACGAGGCCGTTTGGTGATTGGCTACAGCGAGTCATCTAGAGCCGCATTACAGACATGCTTGCAAGGTGTCTGATGGCAGGTTATAGACAGACCTGTTCAAATTGCTCCACTGCGCAGCGTATCGAGTTTCTGCATAATAGTCCATCCATTTACTACTGCTGGCTATTTATAATAGATGCTTAACGACAGACTTACGCGCTACAAACACGTGTCTGAAGGAGTAAGGAATATGATTCATATTTACATTTTTCTGTTTCGTTCTCAAATCCTCAATGTTGATAAAGCATGTGAAAACTTGAATTGAAATGCTTTAATAATGACTTGTCAACAAATTGGATAATTTTGCGCAAATTACTAAGAATTAGTGTTTTTGATTTTTTGTTTGTTTTTGTTACGAAATGCAATTGTAGTATCACATTTTATATTATTACTTAAATCGGAATTCATTTGGAAAATCTTAGTAAAACGCTTCGTTTCTGAACTGCCCTGATAGGTTTGCTCTTGTTCATGACTGATATAACATCAGTGTTGGCATGAAAAGAAGGATGACATATCAAATAAAATATTTAAGTATCGGAAAAAAACGTCATGCGGAGAACTAGTGATATCCGACAGGTCGAGACCGGCGAGGTGAATTAGGAGTAGAAAACAAATGGAGGAATCGACAAGCGATTGTCCAGAGCGTCAGAAAGATTGTCCAGAATGTGTGTCCAAAGACAGGCGTAACGACCTCTGAAGCACTAGTCTGGTGATCTCCTATGAAATGCCCCCCATATATTTGTTTCGGACCAGTGTATATAGACAGATATAATCAATGCGTCCCATTCTTTAACATATTTATCAAACAGATGGGTCAGCGTACAGAATGACAATACCGGCTATGTACTAGACGATACCCTCCCTCTAGCACTGTTGATCAGAGAACATCGTGCGGATCAGCGGGGACTTCAATACTCTACAGCTGATAGTACTCCCAAAACAGAATGACACAAGAAACAGATGAGGGGATAAAGTGGCAATAAAGACTATGTACTGGACGGTAAGCCACGCCCATAACAGGGATTCGATTCATCTGCTCATGTACGGAGAGAAAGGCTGTAATATATACAATGTACCTCGCTATGCTACCCCGACAATGGACTTTTAAGACAGCATTGGCAACATCGAAATATCGGGCCGACGCATGGCAATAATATAAACGTAAGGGTATGTATTGCTTCTATTAAGCATGTTCCAGTTCTCCCAACGCCTCTACAATGACCGGCCGAATACTCCTTGATGTCTCATACAATATTGGAGGTAACGGTGATGTACTGGCTAGACACTGCCTAATATTACGACAAGCCGAAGGCCATACAAGACTTCCTCTACTAATAATGCCTGTCCGTTGTCTGTCCTCATTGCTAAACCCAAAAACACCGGAAGCTTGTGTCAAACATTCACCTGACCGTATGTGTGCTAGAGATGTTTATATGTTCAACGAAATCGCATGCAACCACGCTCTGTGTATATAAAGGTTAACGAAGGAGAAAAGCCGTATTTCTAAATGAAAGACAAAACCTCTTAAGAATAAAGAGAGATGTGTTTTGCTACACTGAACCTGACTAAGCTTTTATCGTCAAATGTCTGGCCTAGGCAGCGCTTCAGAACGTATGACAAATGCACCTGGACATTAAAAGTCAGGATATACAACACAGAAGCCAAAGTGTCTGGTGTTAGGTATCAAAATACAAAAAGTCAGAAAACGATGGTTTCAGACATCGCTGGTATCAAAAAGAAAGCAATCTAGAATTCGCATATTAAGAAATTAACAATGCAGTGGCCCTTGCATTCACCCTTGACATTGATCAAATCTCTGACATACCAATTAACTCAATAAGACGAAACCCTGCGAAAATAGCAAATGGTCAATTTTGATTTTTGTTTTCGCAAAAAACTGCACAGCGCGACAATGACTTGATATACGGTATAATTGTCTGTTACACGCTTATATTAACATTGCGCTGCAACCCACTATATGGACATTACAAGCAGAAAAGTGTTTTTCATAAAAGTATGAAATTAATGGTTCTCGAGACATAGCGCTTGGTTTACTTATGGCGTCATGGATCAAACTTGTTCAAGGAGAGTCTTCTCGCGCCGCTTCGAATAACATTAGAAATGGCCCTTCGTCAAACGCTCAAAAGACTTATTATTATCATCGGCGCCAATTTTATTCAAATTCGGCTGTCCCGGCCAATATCGTTTAAATTATGACGCATATACAAACACAAGTAACGAACTATTAATTGGAAAACATATATATTACAATTTAAGAATCTTGCTTGTAAAAGTAAGACAAGATTTGTTTTGACCTATTACGCATGTAATGGTCACAAACGTTTGCAAAACGTATACGTGTATATTTCCATGAACAATATTATTTCCTAATAATAAGGCCCAATGAAGAAGAAATGCAAGTTTAGGCAAAAGTGGAAAAACAATGACACCCCCACACCAGACTTTTTTTTTAAATTCAAAGCGTTGCATGCCATTTCCAAGGTGTTATAATTATGATTTTTGATTTCTGACGCGGAACGATATTACTGGTAGCCAGCTGTTAGGTAAATATAAAAAATAGACCGGTGTTTGAACTCTGTAAATTAACGTGTCAAAAATGGCGATTTCTGCATTGGTAATTTCATTTCTTCAATATTATGAACACGCATTTTGTTAGTTAGTGAAATATGCATTATCAAAATAACCATTTGAATATGTTGCATGCGATGATGATATAATTCTATAGTAAATGTGTCATTTAAATGCTCTGGAGGAATTGTTTTACAGCATCTTTAACACATACATGTATAGAGATGTTAGTCAGTAAGGTCCCATCTATCTTCGAATGTGTTTCGAAACTGAAACTTTAAAACATTAGATTAAAAAGGGACAAAACAAAGGTACAGACTCTAAAACTAAGTCATGGTGTGTTGTACCCTTTATGTGTAACTGTCAGTCGTAAAAGCAACAATCTGGCAAAACGTAACGTTCAGATCGTTTCCAAATGCAAAGAAAAACCCAAATACGAGCACTGTGGATTGCATTCATATTTCTCAATACAAGATCAATTCTTTTCATCAGTGATCTCAGCTAATTTTACTTACGCCTTTTTTATGTTGTTATCCCTCTTTCTTAAAAAAAAACTTTACCTCGCTTACCGTCATTGAAAACTTCTGTTTAGCCGCCATTTTGTTTTAAAAGTGCCCTAAACAATGTCACATGGTGATGAAAGTCACATGACCAAACCGACTGAAAGTTATATCCCAGAAATGGCGTATTGGTTTGGTTTGAAGTAAACTTCGAAATCGGGAAACACACATGCCTATTCTTATACAAATGTACTACGTCTGCGTTATCCAGGTGCTAAAACAAAAGAGACAGGCAGCCGACGTTGAAGAGAAAGTTGTATCTAAAGCTACAGTAATACTTAAGAATATATAATCGTTCAAGTGTTGTATATACGCTGCCCTTTAATATCGGGGCACGTGTAGTTTATCGGACGTCACATGTTACATGTACACTGCCCTTTAATAACGAGGCACGTGTAGTTTATCGGACGTTTTATGTTACATGTACACTGTCCTTTAATAACGAGGCACTTGAAGTGTATAGGACGTCAAATGATACATGTACACTGCCCTTTAATAACGAGGCACGTGTAGTTTATCGGACATCACATGTTACATGTGCACTGCCCTTTAATAGCGAGGCTCGTGTAGTGGATCGAACGTTACATGTTACATGTGCACTACCCTTTAATAACGAGGCACGTGTAGTGTATAGGACGTCACATGATACATGTACACTGCCCTTTAATAACGAGGCACGTGTAGTTTATCGGACGTTATATGTTACATGTACACTGCCCTTTAATAGCGAGGCACGTGTAGTGTATCGGACGTTACATGTTAAATGTACACTGCCCTTTAATAACGAGGCACGTGTAGTGGATCGAACGTTATATGTTACATATACACTGCCCTTTAATAACGAGGCACGTGTAGTTTATCGGACGTTACATGTTAAATGTACACTGCCCTTTAATAACGAGGCACGTGTAGTGTATCGGACGTTACATGTTAAATGTACACTGCGCTTTAATAACGAGGCACGTGTAGTTTATCGGACGTTACATGTTAAATGTACACTTCCATTTAATAGCGAGGCACGTGTAGTTTATCGGACGTTACATGTTACATGTACACTGCCCTTTAATAGCGAGGCACGTGTAGCTTATCGGACGATACATGTTACATGTGCACTGCCCTTTAATAGCGAGGCACGTGTAGCTTATCGGACGATACATGTTACATGTAAACTGAATGAGATGCAGAGTTATACTAGCGTTAAATGCTGAATTTAAATTACACGTGACTTTATAGATAATCGGCGTTGGTTGGTTGGTTGGTCCTAAGTTGTAAGTCCTAATTAACAGCCAGGGTCATTTAAAGACGGCCTCCCGGTGTTTGCAAATTGGTATGTCTGTTGAGCGTGTGTATTTAGGAGGCTGCGGTATGTACGTGTAAGCCTTCTTTCGATAGTCCGGACATTTTGCCGATTTAAAGTGCAACCACACTAAAGAATACTGCCAAATGCACCCAGTAAAATATCCCATCCGGTCACAATATACTGACAACATGCGAACCATAATTGACGTTTTGTGGTATATGAATGGAGACAATTGTAAATTGGTTTCAAGGAAGTAGTTATTACCATAATGAAGATGGTGGCATTAACTGATGACGCCATAACCACAGACGTATTATTGTCATAATTATTTAAATAATAATGGAGAGGCGTGGTTTCCAACTTGACATCAGTTAACACGACAATTAGATTATAAACACCCCAGGTCGGGTTACAGTACCAACTCAATAATACTGCCACTTCCATCTAAAGCTAGTGTTCCTCGTACTTCTGTTAAAGGTGCGTTGCGATATGTTATTGGCAATAGGGTAATATGGTGTTAACCAAACGAATTTAAAGGTCGTCACATCAGTGAGAGACTCAATATCAATTCAACGTTGGTTTGCAAGTCACGAAAATCAAGAGCAGTGAGAGTCTCATAAATTCAACGTTGGTTTGCAAGTCAGAACGATAGGGAGCAAATTAATAAAAAAACACATTTACTTTTTAGCCATAGTACACAGTTGTGTTTTCTTTAATGCTTGACTAATAAATCCAAAGAAACATTTGTGATTTCAATTATTAATATTTAATCTAACTTGATATATCTGACACCATTTTTAATTCGACAGAATCCTCGTTCGGAATTCTTATTTTTGCACGTGCAACTGCGTCAGTGGTCCTTAGTTGGTTCAGAATGAATTTGCTAATAATGCAGCTCGTCGACCTTAAACATTGTTCATTATCAGATGAAATTTATCTTTAACGAGCAAAACAAGCTGAAATATGCTACCTAAATGTATCCTTCAAACAGCACATAAACTTCGTGAGAATGCCTGCAAACAATATGTTTCACGATTGCGACGCTCGAACGAAACATGTATAAAAGGAACGGGTCGGTGTGGCTTGTACGTAGTGTTGAATACAGTCTGTGTCATGCAATTGCCGGATCATGTTTCCTTGGCTTAGTTGGCACATGTTGAGCGGTAAATGATCACACCCTAAAACTGGGTTCCATTTCTGATTGGTCAAATCGACAGGAATGTGCTTTCCCCTTTTCCAATGCACTTTTACTCCAAATAAAACTTTTTATACAATTAGGTAATTTCCAAGATATCCAATCGATATTTTCGTACTCATGATCGAATAAAATATGTCATTGGTACCATGTATAATTCGGCAGCAAAACAATAGTCGTACATTTAGGTATCATACCGAAAAAGCTTTTTTAAAAACAGGGAGACAATTCAAGAAACGAACAAATATTGGTAATAGCACAAAAGATATCATAGTTTTTGACATATTTTCTATGGTATGATTAGTCCACATCTGCCTTATTAAGGTCGTACTTTATGCTTACCTCGCGTGGCTATCTCCCTGGTTACCGTAGCTGTAGTAATATCCACGTAAAGAAACCAACAATACATTAATCCCAGACCGTACATGGCTGATCAGTGCGCTATGGTGCTGAAACAGAAAACAGAAGCATTGATAACTTACCTTAAATATTATGTAACACACACATATGCTGCAACTTTTAAATCTAGTGATAGATACAGTATGCCGAAAAGAAATTAATAAAACTGCACCATACAGCTGTATTGTCCTCCTAAGACTCGTCAGTGATGTAAGGGGCCAAAAAGGTGGGAATCCAAAATTTCTAAACTAATGTAGAAGCAGAAGGGCCAGGTGTGTAAAACCCCTTACTTTATTAATTTAGAAGTGAAATTTTATTAGTTCTGTATGATTTTAAATCGTGTAGTACAAAAATGGTATATTACCTTAAACAAGACCTTGATATGACATGCCAAATCACTATTGTCAGTTGAGTTCATTACATGTAATACTTTTCAATATGACAAATGTTTAAACACTTGATTTAGTGGTATTGGTTACTAAATCATTAAAACCACAATTCATATACATGTACAAAGTCATTTCGTAAAGTGTTATATTTTACAATGTTCAGAAAAAATGGAGAATACCGAAGCTTCAACAAAGGCATACTCCGAACTCAAAATCGATTAAACTAGGGGAGACATATGAACAAGGAAAGATAAGCATGGAGACTCTCGTTAAAGTACGGGACAATTAGACCAGATGTTCCGGTAGAGTAAGCGTTCTCTGCTTCATCGATGACATCCGTCATGTAAATGTTGGTCACATCCAAGTAAACATCAAGTCTTCAAAGTGAGAGCCGAGTCATCATTCTCAATAACAAAAGTTAAGCACACCAAATGAGCAAACAAAAAAACGTTATCTTTATATCACACAAAGTTACAAAATATTTCTCATGAAGACGAAGATGGCGACCATAATACTTGTTCATAGTTCTGTTTCAACGTGCATATCACGAATCCATGTGTTGTAAATTTATTATCAGTAGTCGACATCTATCATGAAAATCTCGACATTTAGAGCAAGCCCTGGAATACCGAATCAACTGCGACAACTAGACACCATAGATCAGATAAGCCGGGATGCTTCTCTCAAGAAATGGAAAGTTCACAATAGGATAACTGAAATCATTTCGTACATCGTATAGCTTAGTAGTACGCTGTCCATGTTGATCATAGTTAAAGTAGAGATCGAGGTAAGCAGCTGATGTAGAAGAGTCTGTTGCATCCTTTATAACAAGTTCAGAAGCAGTATTCGTCTTGCAGCAAAAAGCAATATATTTGACTTGCAAATCATACACGCTTTAACATTCCTATAGATATAATTTGACAATGAAATGACAAAATACTACGTAAAGCCAATTTACCTATGGTAACCAAAAACAGGTGATATATTCCATCGTTACCTGTCTTCATTTTAGACATACATATACAACAAAAAGGCTATAGGGTTGACTAACACGCTTATTCCGCACTGCAATGTCTTAATATCGTCGAAAAGTAAAATGTCAAAGACACTCAGCTGTTCTTTATTAGTGCATATTCTACTAAAGGGACCACCATGACATGGTGCCTACGTCTTATGAGTTCTTTTTTACTGAAAAACATACGGGGTGTTGTCTTTAGCGCGCCTTCTTTTGAAATTATGTTATTGATATGGCCATTCCAGGGTCTCGTGATGTATGCTTTCTACAAGACTCATCTTTACGGTGGCGTTATTGTACATGTACCATCACAAGAGGGATTCGTCGCTATCAGTTAAAGCATTCAGCCCACAAAAAATGTTTTCTCACAACTGTATTATTTCTGAGCTCACGTTATGATTTTCTTTCCCTAGATAACCTAACACGTGTTAACAGCCATGGCAGACGCACTGTTTCAGTTCACTAAATGTCAGTAAACGTGATCTTTCTTTCATCATGTGTCGAGGACAATGATTATAACTCGTTCGTTCAAATATTTTTTAGGTGTTTGATACAGTTTAGGATTCACTACTGCCAAACTATGTTTCGCCTGCTTCAAGGTATTGTTTCCTTCTCAAATATAGTTAGAAAAAATATTCAATTCAGTTTCCATAAATAATACCAATGTTTCAAATACTCAAATAATTTCTCGTGTAGAATTAAACTTAGAAAATTCCAGGCTGTAGGCATTTTTCATTTTCATTTTAAACTGTGCTGTGCTAATAGAAGGATGCTAATAAATATTTTGATAAAAAGTGTTAACTTAATCAGATTATAAGAAACACTGCCTACGGAAACCTCTTTTAATCTTTTTATTTACGTTTCCATAGAAACGTATTAAATGCACAAATCGGAGTCACATTTCTAAGCAAGAATACACTCTGTACTTAAATAGACAGACGCTGTGGTCTCTAAAGCTGTGTCGACTTCAACACAATTTTGAAAGAAACACGTCGTTTATCTTGGGATTTATAAACCGCTCTATGCAGTGTATCAGGCGGTAAATATTTCCTAGAAATTCCTGCGGTTGTAGCAAGTCGTTGATACCTGTAATACATAAGATTGCTACAATTCTTCGTGCAATATTGCATATTGATTAAAAGATATAATTTTGTATAAATCTGAAGCACTATTAAGTAGATCGCCTGCTATTGATCTGTTAGATACCTTTGTTACTCTGTTCTCATTTTGAGGACTTGATCTTCACATGGGTGTGATCAAGATTTACATAGTTGGTGTCATCGATGAGGAAGACGACGCTTACTCTTCCGGAACACCTTGTATTATTCTCTTGTACTTGTGCAGGGGTCTCCATATAAATCTGTCCCTTTTGTTCATATGTTGCCTCCACTTATCGATTTTGAGTTCGGGTTATGCTTTTGTTGACGCTTTGGTATTCTCTAATTATTTGTATATTAAGCAATGGGTCCACTCTATTATTAAAAGATATCCAGGGATTAGCTCTAGTGATATGCCGCATCCATTGTCAGATTTGATTTTATGCTATAATATACTAATGTCAGAAAACAAAGGATACCTTATAGGCACATCTTATATATAGTTATAATATCTATATACAACTCATTTGAGTAGTGTCACGGTACATAATATACACATTTTCGTAGTACATGATTTGAAATTGTACAGAACTAGTTTAATTTTACTTTTAAATTCATAAATTAATGGGATTTTACGCATCTGACCCTTCTGCCTCTACAGTAGTTTTGAATGATGGTGATTGTAAATTTTCTTTATTTTTGTAATACATTGTTCAAGTAAAAGCAGTATTCACATGATGTGAAGCATTTTAGAGTAATTTCACAAAGCATATACATGTAGACCGCTATATAAATGTTGTATATACTTTTATTATCATCAATATCATATTGTTCCACCTAAGCCTAAAACTTGCGGACTAGTGGTAGAGGGATAGCAGATTTTTGGACACCTTTACCACTTGACTAATGCGGAGCAGTGAGGAATTGAGGATCGACTTTAGAGCAGCTTTATAAGAACTCTGTTGTGAATGTTTTATTTCCCGTTTTTTTGGAACGTTTTTCTTCAAAAAAGGTTATTTACTCGTTCGTTACTGCAAATATTTTTTTGAAATACACAAAAGTAATCCACACGAGATAATCGTTCGCCGTAAACAAATCAATAAGAACTAAATAATGTTTTAAGGATAATGACATTTTTAATAGTAAATCTGCTGATGGAAAATCCAATAACGGGATGATTGTTTTAAGAAGTAGGGACAAAATATGGACACTAGAGATAAATCCAAGAGCTTTGAAAAATGTCATGACCTCAAAGTGAAAATTGGGGAAACATTCTATTGGCAATAAGCAGACTAATGAGCATTTTCAATAGCGTCCATCTTCATATCATACAAAGATACACACTAATTCTCATTGAGACAGGATGGCGAAAATATACCGTTTTCTTAGTCTTCACCAACCAGCACCACTCTAATATAGTTCGAAGGCTTATTGTATTACTCTACTACTTCTACTTTTTTTTCGTCTACATTTTCACAGATCATTGATTTGAAATCGATGATCATTGAGACAAGAGGCCATTTTAAAAAATAGGGTGTTTAGTTTATTTATTTTATTTCAAAAGATATACTGATAAGTTTTTGTATGATAAACACTCAATCCAAAAATGGTAACCGCTCTGACATGCATGCGGCCCCTTGATCTTATACACGTGTTAAAGAAGGCTGAGAAGGATCTGATCAGACCCCGTATCATGGAAGGTTATAAAAAAGACCTATTGATTTGGAGATCAAGTTATATTCAAAACGACCTGATTGAAGTTGCAAGTTGCACTCGACGGCACATCTGATCAAAAAAGAAAATATTGCGATGAATATCACTTAAAAAATAATAAAACAATTGGAGTCATTGGCGTTCATATATTAATATAAAAATACAACATCTTCAGTCAAATTGTTTCCATTCATAAATTTGTGTAAATGCATCAGCCAATGGCTATAATTGTACCTTATCATACAACATCAAACAGGCGCTCTGTTTACTGGAGCCAGCCGTTTTGTTGTCAGTTGTATTAAACGTGTACTTAACAGTTACAACGTAGCGATATTTAAATAAACTTGTCTAGTAGACTTTAGACGCCGGATGTAGCAGCATTGATATTGTAAAATGTTAGAAGACACCGACTTTATGGAAAGGGAGATGCATGTCACATACTAACATTCTAATAAAAATCTATTTAAACATTTTTAACAATGACTCGGTCAACCACTAAAATAATAAAACCATATTCATTAGCCCGCACACACTATTATAGTTCATTTATTGAAAAAGGAAACATTTATGTTCGATTTAACTGGAAATATAATTTAATAAGCCTCTGCCATCGAGCCTCCAATGTCTTGTTTTGTTCTTGTATACATGTCAAAAACTGTCTACGTCGTTTTAACATGACTTTTAACATTGGTAGCTGCACGTGTCTGCACGACCAAGCTCCTCAAGCGTGAAACGGCCAATTATGTGTGACACCTAGTGCAGGCACGGCTCCACAATGGGACAAAGTAATATTGAAGACCTGCTACAGTTTGCGTTTTATCCTAAAATACATTAAAGTGTTAGACTAGGTGTTAATAATTTTGATCTTTAAACCGTTGTTCTCATTTCATTAACACATTTCTAGATGCATGAATTGCATACGAAGCAATGGAATCAATGTAAGAACAATTCATTTGATTTCTTTTCGTTTAAAGTATATTTCGCAAATTTAACTTATATTATTGCGTTTGTTTAAATTATGGCAGCAATTTTGATTTGATCGTGGCGTCACTTATGAGAGAAATGATGCTGAAGATACTCTGATTGATACCGTTCGTGGTATTTGCCCCTCACAGATATCTTCAAAAATTAGTTTGATAAAATGCGTGTTTAAAAAAAACATTAATCCAACTTGGTCTTCTTTGCATAAATGAAAATGTTGCAATACATTGACTATCTTAGTATTTTTTGAAATGCAATTTATTTCATTTGCATGAGCTGAAAGACTAATCTATTAGATTGTAGTTACCGTTATGTAATGTTCCCCGGCTTGTCCCTGCTGAATAACAGGAGACAACATCATACAGAGGTACGCTCCTCAAATATTCTCTTATCGATCAACTCTTCTTGATACGTTTAGAATTCACCAGACATTTTCCACGCAAATTACGCCCTGAAATTTGATGTGTTAAAAAGTGTTTTTGACAAATGAATCTAGCATCTGTCGGTGAAGGGAAGACGAAGGAGACTTGCGAGCAAATTCCAGCTATCAGAACATGTACCATCTAAAACGTCGGCAAGACTTTAGAAAAAAGCTCAGTGACAAGTTTTTTTACTGGTATTCAAACGGTTTCCACGAGGGCTGTGTCTCGAATTGTATCGAAACACGCCTCCAGCATTATGCACATTTGCATGACGGTGTATGACGAATTTACAAATAATTTGTCAAAAAACAATTTGTTGTTATAAATAAATACGAACATTTTGCTGAAGGTCTGTCATGATACAGTAATAAGAGAAATAGGTCTCAAATGTTGCATTTGCATTACCATATAGAAATATAATGTTACATGTTACATTTACTATATAGAAATATAATGTTACATGTTACATTTACCATATATAGAGAAATAATACTATATGTTAAATTTATTATATAGAGATATAATGCTGCATGTAACATTTACTATATAAAGATATAATGTTACATGTTACATTTACCATATATAGAGAAATAATGCTATATATTAAATTTATTATATAGAGATATAATGTTACATGTTACATTTACTATAAAAAGATATAATGTTACATGTAACATTTACCTTATAGAGAGAAATAATGTTACATGTTACTTTTTCATATAGAGTAAATGTTACATCTACCATAACGAAAGAAAGGTGTAACATGTTACATCATATAGAAAAAAACCTTACATGTTACATTTACCATATTGTGTGAAACGTTTAACATGTTGCAATCGCCATATAGAGAGAAAGGTGTCACGGGTTATATTCACCATATTTAAAGAAATGTTTTAATGAGATTGATGAGCAAGTAAATATTTCATATTCAATTTTTATATCTGTAATCATGATTCTTCGGAAATGTGTGTTCGCTCCGAACAACAAGATAAATTGAACAGCACGTCAGTTTAAATAAAATCATCATTATCGAAGGTAATACCTCTAATCAAAGTATTTGTGAACATATTTAGTACAGATTGACACATTTAACTATATTCATAATGAGTGTTATCAAACAAAATGCGTGTGTTTTTTGTAATTTGTGTTTCTAGCTATTACATTCGTGTTCCTCCCTCCGATTTAAGTCTCCATCAAACGTAACAAAAACGTTACTGATGGCTTGGTCTTCTTACACTGGAACGATTCCGTTCGGCCGAAATAAAAAATGAAAATCAATTTGAAGTTGTTTGAACGTGCTTAAGTTGTATACCTATTCATTGATTATGTCATCGTTCCGAACTGGATTTGTCAGCTTTAAATCTGCAGTGTGTCTCAAAAGCTCCAAGTCAGCAGAATATCTTTCCTCAAGTGGTTAGGAGTCATTTTAATTCTTCTTTCTTAAACCTTTCAACAATGTCGGGTTGCTCGCTGCTCATGTGCCATGCTGTATGTAGTTCTCTGAGCAGACAATATATCCTGGTTTTAAAAGGACAGAATCTAGCATTGTATTGTTGGTTTATTTGGCCTCCACAAATTCACTTACAAAAGTACATATCGTGTTTGGAATAATTGTATAGTCACATGTAAAAGCTAATAACCCTGACTCAATTCATGTATCTATACACACACATAGTCATGCTTGAAAGTAACACATATCAATATATAAGAATGGAAAACCAATTTTAACGCTCAAAACCTGTCTCTGTGTTATATTTGAGATACACACCATTTCTGCATACAGCGCCTGTGGGCTACGGCACACTGATAGACTACTGACTAAAAACATTCCGCAGACGTAATATATAGGAAAGGTACACCTTCGTCAAAAATAGGTTAGTTAGACATAATGTTAGCTTTTAAATCTCTGGAACCGGACAACTCGCACTGAAGTAGATACATTGCATAGCCCACAGCCTGGCTCTATCAAATCGCAATAAACTTGTCCGTGTGATTTCTGCTAGCGTTCATTGCCGTATTGAGACAGACAATAATAATGTACATTGTCGCATTTTAACCGTTGGTGGGTATTGAGAGCATCAAGAGCGAAATCAGAGTCATGTTGCTGTAAACCATATATAGGTTGTGAGCCCTGTTACAGAGAATATATTTTTGTGTGTACAGAATTCAAAGAAGGTGAATTGTTGGATAAACTATGAAAGAAACTATGTACATGTAGCAGGTACAGTGTATCCAAGGCGCTGATAAATATGTACTTTAATTGTTTGATGTATGATGCAGTTTAATTAATTTTTTCGGCATAATGTATCTATTACTAAATTTAAAAGGTGCAGCATATGTGTGTGTTACGTCATATTACATGATAGAGGGTGGTAGATTCTGCTGGTGGATTTTTAAGCCTCCGAGGTTTGCTGGAGCCTCCATAGCCACAGTTATCTCATTTAAGTAGCAGCGGCACGATAATATTATTCACATTGTCGTAGTATACGATTTGAAATTATACTGCAATACTGTACTTATTTAATTCTTATTCTAACTTCATAAATTAAAGGGGTTTTACGCACCTGACCCTTCGCCTACTTTATTGTTTTTTTTTTGTTTATTCAAAGCAACTGAAGTAGCGAAATAAAAGAAACAGAACTCGTTAAAAACGGTTGCTGACGAACAAACTTACGGCACAGGGATTCGAGAGATGCAGGTTGATGAAGACTGGGCAATTTTAATGGTTGCTTTCTTGATCTAATCGAGAATAGTCTCTATCTTCGTGTGATATGAATATGGACTTTTTTAAATTTGTTTATTACTGTGTTTACTTGTTGTGATTGACAATGATGACTTAGTTTTCAACTTGAGGTATACTTGAATATGACCAAGATGAAGCAGATGGCGCTTACTCTTCCTGAACACCTGGCCATATGCTCTTGTTGTTTTTATGATGGTCTTCATATAAATGTTTCATTTGTTCATATTTTGCTCCTTCTTTAATCAATGTTTGGTTCGGATTATGGTTTTGTTCACTCTTTGGTATTCTCTGATTTTTTTTTTTTCAATTCTTTGTAAGCACAGAAGTAAACCTAATTTAAATCTATATAAAAAGTAATTAATCCAGCAATAAACAAGTGTTCTTGTTTCAAATGAGTCAAACAAATGCTTTTGAGACAAGCATCAAATGCATATGCGCATTACAATCCAGGGCCAATAAAGCCAAAGCTGAACCGTGTCCCTATACAGTGCGTATTTCAACCCACTTAATACGTATTGTTGTAAATAATGGAATTCCATCCGTGAATTATTACTGCAAACTTATGAGGAATTAGAGATGAGTGGTCCACCCCCACTAAAACTATCGGGACTCCTATTTTATTCTTCTCTTTTAAACTTAAAGGTCATATTTATGTGCACGCCTTCGGTTTCCTGTTTCCAACACACTTGTGGCCAATCATCTTTCGCCCTTGTCATTTTATGCACTAAGCCGTTCAATAAGGCAACAAAATTTGACACTTTAATTCTTTATATAACATCTGCGTTAGAATAACCGTAAACACGTTTATAATGTTTTACTGTTCATAGATAACCGTGCATCAGATGAATTGTCCGTCGATTTGTACCGTTTTTCCTTTGTGGGTGTAAAGTACGTAGTTGATCAACACTTAACAATTTTAATTAGCAGCAAGAGACAATGCTATTAGACGTTGATGGATATATGACGCTAAGTTGTGTTTTATTGGGCTACACACCAGTAAATATGCGCACACTATTTTCATTGCTGTACTGGTATACACCCCGATAGTAGCTTAACCTTTCCCTGATGTATCGCTGTATTCCTCACCTTATTGCAATGCACTGAACTGCCTTAACTCGTGGGTTCTATTAGGATTAATGTTTAAGATATTTAAGTCGGTAAATGTTCCCATAATTCCTATCATTTTTATCTGTTGGCATTTAGTAGCGATTTGTTTTCTAAATAAAAAAATGAATAATTATTGATATCTTCAATAAAATAGACTTAATAAATCAACAATAAAACAATAAAGAAGGTGCAAGTTTAAGAAACGTGTTACAAAAGTTACAATTTCTCTTGAAAATTCTCATCAAATATATCTGCTTACACATTTGGTAATTATGTATGAAACTGTAAATTTGCTAACATTATTTGTATGACACACTCGTTTGTCAGTGAAAAACAATATGGCGACGCTCAATTATCCATTAACATTTGGGCATATTGGGCCTCTGAGGCCTCCATCTTCCATTAAGATAAAGTATTATTATGTGCAAAGACTATCGTTTGATTTCGAGTACGCTATAAGGCGTATTTACAATGGTATTGTTTTATGCCAAAACGACTCGATTCAGCTATGCTTGGTTTAAAACTTGGTCATAGAAGTGTAAGAGTCTATAAGCCCCCTTATCAAATAAGCTTTACATAAATCATACCTTCCAATCTGAAGAAAATATTTACAAGTAAGATAATGTAATGAATTCAAACTACAATGTACCAACGTACAAACAATGAATATAATCAACATTCAATACATCCATAACAACAAATATTAACAGAGTCCAGAGTTGTTGGATTTAGAGTATTTGATTATTTATAAATTAGGGGAAATTTGCTTTGTATACAGAAACAAAAATTACCCATTTCTTCCCTTTAATGATGTAAAAGTTCCAGAAGTTGTTTCTGAAAATATTGCACAAATAGTAGTTCCATCAGAATGTCTTATTTGACCTATGAATTAGAGCTCCTGCTGAATTTTTTACTTACCCCCTAGTTGGAAATGCTGCTTGGATAGAGTTTTTAAATGTCATTCAAGGTTTAAGCAAGGGCCTACTATGTTGTTGACCCTAGTGTAGTTAAGCAGTTCCATTTTACTTTTTCATTTGATCTAATAACGTTGAGGTAAAGATGTTAAATATGAGCTTGACCTTTAATTTTATGGGGTTAAATCAATTTACATGTACATGAAACTAGACACAGTTAGGGACCGTTCGAACCACTTTGGTGTATAGTTTTGCTGCGCAAAAAAAATATGTGATTTTATTAACTGTACAACCTTTGACCTTTTGACTATCATTAACTATCATGTTAAGGGTCCTAAATAATCAATTGACAGTATAGTCTCTATATGTTTGTCGATTTAAACTTTTAAAGCACTTATGTCCTGTTCTCTGGTACAAAATTGTCGTCAATGGTTCCGCAATAAGTCTCAAACATGTTTGTTCTGAAGTATAAATCGCCATGACTCATTAAGATCTTTATCAATGATCTGTATACGCATGGAGATGATTGTGTAATATTCCATCTATTTACAAGTAATATACTTAGTCAGGGTTGTGCATATTACATGTACATGTACGTTAAATTGCCAGATTCGTACTCAGTTTGCATGTGATTAAAAGTTACATGTACATTGACTACGTTATACTCTCCTTTAATTAATAACATTTGTCAACAAACTCAGCAATAAAGTTGTCTTTGCTGATGATAGATAGTTCTGATGCCTGAAGTACGATTCTGAAGTACCCCATACTCTGCATCACATGGAAACGCTGTAACTCATTTTTGGCAGTACAAACGGGGATTTCGTCACTTGGGAATCGTGACAGACATCTTTGTTGTGAGAACTTATTCTTCATTCCGCCTACACGTGCCTGATTCTCTCGTTATACAATGTCTGTCGAAGTAACTGAGGAAGACATCCGCAATACACAGTGACATTTAAAAAGCGTAGTTATTCGAAAAGAGTATTTGATGAAGTAACCCGTTAAAACAAGTAGACAATTTGAACGCTTCATTTATATTCGTCAAAAAAGTATGTGGGAATTGTCTTTAATCTTGTTACAGATAAAATAACTTAACGTCTTCGTCGACAGTCCAGAAATTATTAAGCAATGTCTTCATGAAGAAAATTGTATTTAATTTCTGGATCACATTGATTATTTTTACGAAACGGTGATCTGATGGTGGGACGCCGAGCTCTTGATCGAAGGGTTGCAAGTTCGAGTGCCGGACCCGGCACTTGTGTTGTATCCTAGAGCAAAATACTTTACTACTTATATTCGATTGTTCCAGTCTACTAACCTGTAAATGAGTACGTGGTTGGGTAGTGCTAGAAATTGTACAATGCTAGCTGTGAGTGCCGCAATGACAGCACCGGCTGTATGCTCCAGCTGAAATTGAGAACGATATTGGATGGTTGCTAATGCCCTATAAGTACCGATAACACTTTGTGAACCGCTTTGAGACGGCCTTTAAGGTCATGATGAAGTAAATAAGAAACTCGAAATATTATCTTTCTTTTTTTCTCTCTTCATCTTACTGTATTGTCTATCCTAATGCAGTAGATCGATTCAAAAAAGATAAGGGTGTGTTATAAATAAGTAGTTCAATGGAACTAAACGTAAAGCAAGGCGCCCTATGCGCTGTTATATTGATCTTGTAAGGTCATTTTACAAATTGCCTGGAAGTATTGTGGTTGGTGTGTTATTTATAATCGTATACAAATTCTTTATTTTATAAATAATTGTCTATTTACTTTTTAAGATGAATGTATTGTGATGATCATAATATGGTAATTATTATAAATCTTTCACGATTTTGAAACGAATTATTAAAACAGCTTCAACGCATCTGAGCAAGCCTTTAACTTTAACACATCAATATATGAAGACTAATGCAGAAAGGTAAGGGACACAGGACACACAAATCGCCTTCCCTCATTGTAAAACAAGGATGGATATTTGGATTGTTCTTCTTTGTACCCAATTTGAAATAATATCCTAAGATTATCTACATGTGATAATTCTGATTTCATGTCATTTCGATTTTCAAAAACGCTTCCTGTTACTCTGTTGTTTCTCGTAAAATCACTGGCAACATTTTATCATAGTCTGTGATTCCCTTCCTCACTTAAGAAAGTGAGACAGAGTCGAAAGTTTGTTTTTTTCTTATCTAAAAATTCCGTTGATTTTGTACCTTGTTCCATTTTGTTTCTTGTTTGGTGCAGAATTTGAGTTCACCTACATAATGTAGATCAACATATGAGTAACGCTAATGTTATTGTTTTGAGTAATATGTTCAATCAGGTTTTGCACACTTTTCGAATTCCTACCTAATGGCGAAGTTTTTTTATAATCAAACTGTTCTTTCTCTCGTGTCTGATACCCTCCTAAGTTTTGTTGGGTAAAATGGATATGCTTTCATATTTAGAGATTAGTTTATGTTTTCATAAACGTCTAGATATTTTTGATAGCCATTTTGTCGACCATACACATCCTTATACTACATATGCATACTGCTTGAAATATTTTCTGTCAAATACATAAAAAAAGCTAGCTTGAGATCACAACTCCATGATTACCATTTTAGTAATTGATGTCGTATGGTCAAAGCGAATTAATACACCTCATATAAGCTACTTCGTGTTTTTTAAGACTTATACATAGTATATGTGATGCTTGGGTCCAAGACATATATTTATATAGATCTCAAACAGTCAAGCAACTATTTTGTTTTACAACTGTATGTACGTTTTACTTTTGCATGCAGAGCGTTTCTTAATACAATAAATAACTATATCTTGCGGACTACAAAACGTAAAAAGAAATTAAAGGAATCCGTTGCATGTTCATAATATAGTTTTACTGTAGCTATGCTGCATCTAACTTATTATGCCGCCGAGTTGTATATATCGCGTTTATCCTATTTGCGACCCAAGCTCTGTCATACATCTCCAATGGCTGATGGCAGTTTCGCTCGTTGTTGTATATATACAATCGTATATATATACATCTGATGACACCTAACATCGATTTCTAAACTAAGACTGCCGTAAACGAGCTAGATTAAGGTTGCGCAGTAGTCAGAATGCAATGTTGTAATATTTAGCTTACAGAGTTGGGAATACGACTCGTATATAGCCAGACATCTTTCAAATCTAATATCAGTCACACATACTTTCTCGGAAACGATATCCTAACACGAGGCATAAACTGGTCTGATCCGTAAATTTGATACATGGGGAATTAAATTATATACGATACGTTTTCGTGTCGATACATGAGCTTGATTATGTTTTATAGACTGTTGCATGACAATAAGAAAGTTACACAGTCGCTGTCAGTACTTGTTTTATTGTTATTGCCAAACATCAACAAGAAATACAAAGTTTACTGCATCACCCGACTGAAGATATAAGTTTTAAGGCATTCCGAGTTCGGTACATAGGATCCACATTATGGACTAAGCTTAAATGAGAGGGTAAAACAAAAGTGCCCATTCTTTTCACAACTGTCCGTTTGATATTACAAAGGATCATAACCGACTTAAAAAAATTGTCAATTATGTCATGTCACCCTTATTCATCCTCGCATGAATGCCAGGGATGCAGAGGACAAACGTAAATTCAAATTAATCATAATCGCTTTTTCTTTTGGTTCTTCTTGTAATACAGTGCTGGCATATGCAGGCATATCCAAAAAGCAAAAAAAAAAAACAAACAAACAAAAAAAACAGTTTCCATGGGAATCCAACTGTGCCCCACTTTTGGCCAACTTGATTTTGTTTTAACACGAGGCTGAATTTGTGGAAGAGCTAATCAGGGCAGGTAACAAAAACCTTGCCAAATATTTTAAGTTAACTTTCAGATATATCGACGATGTGTTGTCTAAAATAACAAAAAAGTTTGCTGACTACGTCGATCGTATTTTATCGTTCAAACAAGATATCTGACCATCCATTTCCCTGTTGGATTAGGTTTCACAAAAAAGTAATGGCCGTCTTGATTTTTTTTAATCTAAATATATATGTTTGAGTATTTGACATAGTCGGCTTTGCATTCGGATGGACGTGGTAAAAAAAAAGACACACCATCAAATCATTAGCTTAAAAATCTCAACAAGTACGATTTACAAAATCTGAAACTCAGAAAAGATCTTTATCTTCTGTAATGTCTTGCAATGTAGGAAATGTTCTTCAGTTAAAGAATGTTCAAGAAACTGAGCACAGATAAACTGTTCTTTGATCTCGGCCACAGCTTTTAGGAGCTGGAGGACGAAACAGCTGTATATGTATAATGCAGTTTAATTCACTTTTTCGGCATACTGTATCTATTACCAAATTTAAAAGGTGCAGCATATATGTGTGTTACATCATCTTTAAGACAGGTAAACATCAGACAGTTTTTGAAATGATACGGGGTTACAAGTGTCATGTGAAACGAAAGTCGTTCATGTTAAACAAAACATATTGCAGTGGAATTTCAAGATCTTATCGACATGTAGCTGTTACTGTCAAGGACATTTATAACTAGATCAAACGATTTATCTTGTGTAATTATACTGAAACGCAGCCATTCGCGAACTGCAAATAAACTGGGAATCAGTCGAATATATTTTTACGGGACGGTTTGATGACATAGTTTCTCTAGTACTCTGCAACCCTTATATTGATATAGCTTGATATACTTCTATTACTCTGCAACCCTTATGTTGATACTGCTTGATATACTTCTATTACTCTGCAACCCTTATGTTGATATAGCTTGATATATTTCTATTACTCTTCAACCCTTATGTTTATATAGCTTGATATACTTCTATTACTCTGCAACCCTTATGTTGATACAACTTGATATACTTCTATTACTCTTCAATCCTTATGTTGATATAGCTTGACATATTTCTATTACTCTTCAATCCTTATGTTTATATAGCTTGATATACTTCTATTACTCTGCAACTCTTATGTTGATATAGCTGGATATAGTTCTAGTAATCTGCAACTCTTATGTTGATATAGCTTGATATACTTCTATTACTCTGCAACCCTTATGTTGATATAGCTTGATATATTTCTATTACTCTTCAATCCTTATGTTTATATAGCTTGATATACTTCTATTACTCTGCAACTCTAATGTTGATATAGCTGGATATAGTTCTTGTAATCTGCAACCCTTATGTTGATACAACTTGATATATTTCTATTACTCTTCAATCCTTATGTTGATATAGCTTGATATATTTCTATTACTCTGCAACCCTTATGTTGATATAGCTTGATATATTTCTATTACTCTTCAACCCTTATGTTTATATAGCTTCATATACTTCTATTACTCTGCAACCCTTATGTTGATACAACTTGATATACTTCTATTACTCTTCAACCCTTATGTTGATATAGCTTTATATATTTCTAGTACTCTGCAACCCTTATGTTGATATAGCTTGATATAACTCTGTTCCTCTGCAACCCTAATGTATTTCAAAGAGATATACAAGTAAAATGATATTTGACGAAGTTTATATGATATAAATTTCTCAAATCCAGAATGTATTGGTGTATATCATTTGCAATACTCGATCTATTACTAAATATAAAGGGTGCAGCACATGTGTGTGTTACGTCATTTTGAATCAATAAATGTATCACTAGACCAATAGAAATCCTGATATACACGATGGTGATCATCATGGGTGTCATGTTTATTACAAGGTACACTTTTATTTCAACAGATCCGAGTGCATGTTTATACGGACATTTATCTTGATACATTTTACACAATAATGCTATAATGACATGTGTGCCTGTGTTAAAAACTGAAACGTACAAAAAAATCAGAGAATACCAAAGCGTCAACAAAACCATAATCTGCACTCAAGATCGATTAAACTAGGGTCAAAATAGGAACAATGGAAGCATTGACATGGAGACCTTCGTAAAAGCACAAGAGAATAAGACCAGGTGTCCCCGTCTTCTGCTTCATCGATGACACGCGGCGTCGATGAAATCAAGATGTCGACCATAAAACTTGCCCATAGTCTTCATCAACCTGCATCTCTCGAATCCCTGTGCCGTAAGTTTGTTCGTCAGGATTTGACATCTATCACGAAAATCTCGATATTCAGAGCAAGCCCTAGAATAACGAATCAACTGAGACATGATTTTATTAACACATCTTGTTAACTCGTATTGACCAGTACATATAGGCCAAACACCCTCCTTCATTACACTTATCTTTCCTCCTTAAATTAAGTCTGTTTGATGGCTTTTCAAAGTGATTTGTTTCGCAGAACCACCACGTGTGTTATCGTGTAGTATAATCTGTGCCCTGATAGAAGGCCAGTAATGATGCATGTAATTAAATGATAGCAAAACTTTTGAAATATTACTTTGATCCATACAGATGGTTTGCAAATCAGTATAGCATTATTCGGATATGAATCAAATAGTCGAATGTTTTCTTTTGCGTCATGTTGATCTGATTACGCATTGTCCATCAAACATGGAATTTCTTGAGAATCCATTTATCATCTACTGATGATAAAAGACATGCTGAAAATATCTCGTGATTAAAATGTTATTTTTATTGCTCTTCAAGGCCATTCGAAACAATGGTGTCACGGGCTTTATTGCATATTGTATCAGCTAGCAATTATCAGTAAACAATTAAAGACATGTATGCGTTCGGTTTGCGGTGACAATCAGGCGTTTCTGGATTGGACAGGAGCTATTTTAACGGTCGCCACAAGTGGTGCGTCATATCCTTCTAACTAATCACCACCAAGTCTTGTGAGTAGTTACATTATAGCTATATCTGTTTTTAGATCCGTCGGCAATCCATTATTATTAGGGTCTGTTAGTGTCGAGGTTAGGGTCTTATTGTAATATATATCAATAGGATGCATGGTTCCATTTGTTTTCGTCCGCTTACCTGTGGTACGCATAAAACAGTCCCATTAAAACAAAATGTCAGATAAGCGACTATTGGGATTGCAAAACGTATTTGTGGTTGAGGAAATTGAATATATTCGCGAGATTAGCGGACACAGTATTGTATTCTTTTTCAAAAAGTTAATCTCTTTTCTTTAAATATCCAAACATACTTATCTTTTTTACCAGTTAATAGTTTTTATAACTGGTCGCAAGCAGTTGTTTTATTTTTCTCAAAATGTCACATATGTTATTGCTCATTCAAAATATATGTGCAATTTATTCTGGAATTGGTTTGATAAATGTACATGTTTCATCTAATTTAATACCTATTTTGTGTGGAAGTATGTTGGGTTGATTTAATCATTTTGATTAATTCATTCCTGATTCGTTATATATGTCAATAAATTAACACCTGGTCTTATTTTCGTGTACTTGTCTCCGTGTAAAGCTTACATCTTTCTTTTGTTTTTATTTTGCCCCTTGTTGAATTGATTTTGAGTTCGGGTTATTATTTTGTTGACACTTCGGTATTCTCTGATAGTTGTTCTTATACAATGTACAACACAAATATTAGTGACTAAATTCAGTTATATTTGACATTCACATGTTCTCTGTCATTTTCCATCCAAAAGGATATTTGAAAGTGTCCTCGATATATGACTTGATTAAGAATACAAATGTAATATAAATGAGAAAGTACAAAGATCAAAAACTATACATATCCTCAGTGTTAGACAAACTTCTCTTTCCTGACCTAACTCGTCGGAACTGGCGTAATGTGTTAACGACTGTTTCCGTCTCTGTGACCTTCAATCTACTGTCTAAGTATGCAAATTTCACCAGATAATGAAGTTTACGAGACCTCTTGATAAACCAGTCTTAAATCTCGATTTTTTTATAATGTATACCCTCAGAAGTCATTTCGCTAAAATAGCGATTCCCATAGCCGTATAATTGGTAGCAGTTTTGGATTACAGTTGATTTCCGACATGACTTTCCTACTAAACTGTACTTGTCAGAACAGCTGGCCCACAAAATCCTTTCAAGTGTGTTTCACATTCAAACTTTGTTAGGTAGAGTAAATGAGATTATATCAGGTAAATAAATACTGTAGGTATATATTTAATTAATATATTCAACATATCTTCTTTTGTGACAAACAATTTTATCTATTGGACAGTTCAGAACGTACACTGGATACGTGGAATTGTAATTGGAGGTTAGAAAATGATCTTAAGAACATCATATTATATATTTCAAATACTGACTTTATGTTTTATTTCCTGTCGTTTAACCTGTCCTCGTAAAACTATTCCAGCCCCTTTATTTTATTCCTTGCTTTTAACGACACAGTTTTTGGTCACATTTAGGAAATACAAACGACAGTTATACACATACAAAACATCAGATGATACTTTTTATTCTAATAAATCAAAACAAGATTATATAAAACCCTATTTTCAAAATCATTTCGTATGTCGTAACTTTTTATTGTTCTATACTGTACAATTCCATATCAATACCAAACTGAAAGATATTTCTCTCCCAAGAAAGGAAGACGACGATATTCTATGGTTGAATTCTATCTTGAAAAATAACCTTTTTAAACATGAAATAAAATGAAGAATATTTAATTTGAACAATTAAATGCCTGGATGGCAAGTTAAGGTTTGGAGGAAAGATTTTCCAGCATACTATTGGCAAACAAATGCTTTCACACAAGGCTGAATTTGTAGAGTAGTATATTAGAACAGTTGGAAAAAATCGTGCAGATTATTTTTCAATTTTAGTTTCAGGAATATCGATTATGTGTTGTCTATAAACAGTAAAGCGTTTACTGATATATACCCCCTAAGCTTGAAATCGAGGAGATAACAGAACATAATATATCAGCTGCTTACACAATGTACCTTGATCTTATTTAACAATATGACTAACATGGACAGATTACTGCTGCAATATACATGTACCATAAACGTGACGAGTATAATTTTCTGATCTTAAACTGTCCTTTCTTGATAGTATCATTTCTACTTTTCAAAGCCATGACGTTTGCATTTCTCATTCGAATTCTTATTCTAGAGTTTTCACACTGAATATTTAGAGAAAGTTGCCGCCTGCGTATGATATGAAGTTTGGCGGTTTGGAAATTATCATTAGTATGCATACTTGTTTTATTTGACAAAATGACTCAGCACTTACTTTGAGGACGTGCTATTAACATGAACATGACCTTGATTATTACATACATTGTACATGGTGCCGTCAATGAAGCAAAACGCGCTTGCCGTTCCGGGACAGATACCCTTATTATCTTAAAATTTCTCATACATGTATGACGTTGTGTCCAGTTATCTCATCAGTCGAGAAGATATAACATTTAATGGAATGTTATCAATCTTAATCCTTTAGATCTGTTTCATACACTTTTCGAATATTGTCTCAACGAAAAACTTTCCTTTGTTCGAATTTCGATTTCGAGCTCGGATAATGGTTTTGTCGACCCTTCGGTATTCCCTGTTTTTTTTACTCATGTTTGTCACTAAGGTGTCATTTGTATTTGTCAGAGGAATGAAACATGGCGTTTACACATTTCTACACTTTTCACATTTGATGCGACAAGGACAATCTGACTAAACTGTCGCGTTGTATCAAGTTCATGCCACCTGGTTGTGTACTTGACCATCCTTGATATTAAAATTGGCCGTCTAGCCGCCGGTCATCGTAAAACAATTATCGCATACCAGAACATGAATGTTGATCTGCCAACCCACCACAAATCGAAGCCAGCTGTGTTACTTTTATCATTAAGAAATGCGTGGAAAATCATTAGAACTCACCAAACCGTCATTCAACATGATATGACAATTATCCATTTAATGTTACACTTTGTATGATCATTAGTTAAATAAGAAACGAGAACGGAAATGACAATTATGAATTTGATGTTATGATCATTAGTCGTAAAAGGGATGAGAATGTGTCACGTGTGCGACAACCAGAATCCACACACGCGCTTTTATAAGGCAGCGATGTATTATTAGGCATACAGTATATCACACTAACGATGTCTAAACAGAACAACAAAGCAGTGCCTTGCTTTTGTTGCAGAATAACGTATTTCATACATCAAATATTTTATGTGTATCTGGACCTATCCAAGGCCATACTGACTAAATTAATTTGTTATATAGGCAACACATTGATGAACTCAAAAACATCACGGACTTGGGAACATTATTGCAGTGATGATATTATATGGACCCAATTCAGCCTTCACTGATGGACCAAAGCTATACTACCTTCATTTACATGATAATAAACTTGAAATGAAATTGCAGATTTTGATCATGAAACCGATCCCATACACATAAATTAAGAGCCGAATATAGACACCAAGTACAGATAATCCTCAGCATCTACTTCTCGTACTCTTTCAATAAGAGGGGAAAATGTAAAAAAAAAAAATCAAAGAATACCGAAGCGTCAACAAAGCCAAAAACCTTAATCCAGAATCGATTGAACTAGGGGCAAGATGTCAACAAGGGATATATTTACATGGAAACCCTTGATCCAGTACCAGAGAAGAGGAACAGGTGTTCTGGAACAGAGGGCATCTTCTGCTAAATGGACGACACCAATCATATAAATCGAAGTCACTTTCAAGTAAATGCCAGGTCCTCAAAGTGAGAACTTAGGCACCATTTGTATTCTCAATCAAAACAAGAAGGCTTACTGATAAGCATGTTCAAAGATACAGAATATATCTCTATGACATCAAAATGACAAACATAAAACTTGCTCATAATCTTCATCAACTTAAATAACTCGAATCTCTGCGCTGTAAACTTGTTCGTCAGGAGCCAATATCTTTCACGAAAATCTTGATAATTATAACAAGCTATATGAGTCGTTAGGTTCTGGGCTAAAAAAGAATCCTATATTAACGAATCAAATGCGAATTGAAAACATCATGGAAAAACAATGATGTTACCAACAAATAAGACAACTTCACGATAGAACATTCGAAATCCTCACGCTTATCGTATAGTTTAGTATTAAGCTGCCCATGTCGGTCATGGCTTAAGTGAAGATCGAGATAAGAAGCTGATACAAAAGAGTCTGTTACTTATCTAAGCACTGAAAAAGCCTTCTACATCTTTCACTTTATCATAACTCCTTTTGCAGCATTACGTTCGCCATGTACAATGTACAAATGTATCATGTACATGGAGTTAGGTGATAGGTGCGTTCTGTTACCAATTTAACATAGTATGTCTCAGCAGATCGGATACTGAATAAAAACCTAGAACACCAAACGTCAACAAAACCATAATTATGTGATCGTATAATCTTTCACAGCTCTTTCATGTTTTTCTTTTAAAATCAAACGATACAACAGCTGTTATCCCTGAAGTAACTCCTTCTGCATCATGTTCTTTTTAAAATGTCATCAAACTCTAGTCTAACTTTGCACAACGCAAAAAATAATTAATACAGTGATCGTAATATAAGTTTATAGGATGGGGAGTTTTCGTGAGAGGTTGGGAGTATCAACATATGCATACATGTACCCTTCCAGAATCAAAAAGAACAAAGAGTTATGCTTTCAAGAAATACTTGATTCATATCATATTGTTACATGTACAAGCATTTTCATTAATCTTGATAAACGTTATTGCATCATGCTTGAGTTATTGGTTGGGGCATTGGCCTAACCCCATCTTATATGATAGAAAGGAAGTTTAGAAACGATCCATTTGACATCGTGACAACGGAATTACCCGACCAATGTTTACTTTCTTTGCGTTTCATCAGTACACAGAGAATACATTTAGATAATAATTTGAAGACAAATGCAGATGTATTTTATCTATCCAATGAAAAACAGAGCAAAATTGTACTTTTAAGTGTTCGAATTATGAATATAATTATATTTCATAAATAAAAAAATATTAATTTGTTAATGCCCAAAATGCTTTAAGAAGTTTCATTGATTCAACCAAATCACTTAAAATTTACAATCATATATGATACATTTCAAAAATGCCTTTCAATTGTATGTTGGTTAATGACTTTCCCACAGGGCATGGTGTTTCTAAAGCATATATTGCTGACGGATAAACATTGATGAAAATAGCATTGCTAAGTTCGATAGCTGAACTTTCCAGTTGTTTGTAAGCATTTCCATAGAAACAAAATTTGCCTTCCTTCTGGACGAATCGTTTCCATTGCAGAGTACGCAAGCTGCATTTGATCATGTATTTCAATGTAATTAACGTATTAGGGATGATAACGTAACATTTTCAATAGCCTTCAATTTTTCATTCAGACATATAGTAAAGTGTTGCCTTTGAAGGCAATACCATATCGATCGTATATACATTCTATAACACAACATTAAGGTCATTTTTGTAAATATGCTTTCTGCTGTATGACAGAAAAACACGTTTATAATGAACACGCTTACAACGAATTGAGGTTATAATGAAGTGTTATTCGTTGCCCCCAGGGGCCCTCTCACTTGTAAGTTATTTAAGCAATGACTGATCTAGCAAATATTGTTACAGTCCTATAACACACATTGCCAATCAGTTACAATTACTGTGTGTTTATAAGATTATACAGCCTATATATTAGTTAATGGACCATGAAAACATGTCAAAAGGTGGATTTCAGAGAAATGTGTCTGCATGGTCACCAACAGTATTAAGACCACCCAGCAATTAAGACCATTCTGGTGCAGTCCCTAAGATGGTCTTGATAGAGAGGTTTCACTGTATAATAAATGTTAATTAAGGCAAGGTGAACGTCATCAATCTACGTCATAACGACATTGATGACGCCATGCGCATCAGTTTCGGGATAGACAATACTATCACAGAGCTAGGGTCAAATAATATATGTTACAAAGGGGCGGCTTTCCGGTGTTTTGGACAAATACTGACAAGGTTAGACTAGTAGAGAGTAGAAATTGCATTCATAGTCCGTTTGTTCCTGGAAATGGAATCAGTAATGTCCAGCACTATTTCAGACTACTAATCATCGGGACATGTCTGTAGTTAAACAAGATCACTAAAAGACAGAGACAATTTGAACCGCGGCAACTTCAACTCTCTTCACCTATGTCCGCCAGCTTCCGAACCGCTCCCTGAATTTCACTTTCAAGTCTTCCTTCGTTCTATGATAATCGACGTCGGCTTACGCTTAAGCACAAAATTTAAATGAAAGTGGCTTATTTTGTCTGCGGAATCCCATTTACCATTCGTGTCTACACTTGGAATATATGAGACGGTCGTGTTTATGGTGCGAAAGGCTGGCTATGTTTGGTGTATAATTGCTGAGTTTATGGCAGAAAATAGGGACTATATAGTCTATGCCACGAGGCATTCCTTAGCATTTAGTCGACTGCTTCGGCAAGGAAGAAAGGCGACATATAATCACATATAACCTACAGCCAATCAACCTAGAAGTTATTCATTGTCAAAATAGGGTCGGTAAAAATAGACTCAATTTCCTAGAAACTGGTTTTCTTTTATCAAATATGCGAAACATTACAAACAATATTACAATTCGCAGAGTGAAAATTTAATTTAGTGAATGCGAATCATAGAACCTAGAGACGGAAGCATATAATCAGCATGAGGCAATTTATCAGCTCGCATGATTCGACGGCCTCTTCTCATCCCTCCAGCTTGTACGTCTGTATAATGAACACATACATGTAAGTCAAGGTTTGTACTTTTTATGTTTGAGCGGTGAACACTTGTCAAGCCAGGATAAGTCTGTCTGTGGTAAGGAGGAGCTCGTACGATAGATACCACTCAATCTGTTCAGCCTTTAGTGAGTGACAGCTCTATGTCAGTATAGGTGTTGTGTTAGAAGAACACCAGAGGAAGTGTATTTTTCTTTTGTGAAATGCAAACTTCACAACCGGTTTTGCTAGTTCTTTTGACATGCCAACATAACATTCATTGTTTAAAGGAGTAATGTCTATCCTGGTTTTCGAAACACCGTACCGTAGACAGGATAACATACATCGTATCACATATATCTCATTTACAAAAGTAAAAAAACAAAGCCTGATGAGGCAAAATTCAAGATAAATGCATGGTATATACATTTACGTATAATGTACAACACAATAATGTCGGTTGCCATTTCCTTGAATCACCTTCTGTGATTCATATTAAAACTATAACGTACTGCTCTGTGTATGCTATTGCAGGTAGGACGTAAGAATTGTACCTGTTGACCCATTGCATGATTGTAAGAGGCGCCTAAATTTGGGATCTTATATATATATATATTCCAATCTTTTTGAACATCCTCTCCTTCCTAATATCTCCCTTGACAATACCCCGCCTCTGGCCTTATGTTGAGAGTTCGCCCTTATCGGGGAGGCTATCGGTTCTGTCGCCAGGCAAAGGCGTACCAGAGCCTCAGTTTTAACAACCCAATACAGCCAGCATCGAGGGAGTAAAACGACCGTTCACCCGTTGCATTATAATGTGACCGGTGAAATGTTCTACGGTAAACTTCAGTGTGGTAGCACTTTTTGTAATCGACAAAAGATCCAGACTATTAAAAAAAGGCTTACATAAACATAATGCAACCTCCCAAAAACGTACGAACTAAACACACACCCACATCGCATACGCCGGGAGGTCGTCCTTAAATTGACCCTAGCTGTTATATAGAAAAAAATCTCAGAGAATACCGAAAAGTTAACAAAATCATAATCTAAACTTAAAATCGATGAAACTATGGGCAAAACATGAAGAAAGGAAAGATTTACATGTATACCCTTGTAAAAGATTAAGACCAAGTATTCCGGAGGGTACATGTAAGCGTCTTCCTTTTCATTGATGGCATTCGCCATGTAATCTCATGTAATAGGACGTAAAGTTTAGTGAGTACTTGGAGTGCGTGGATGTAAACGTAACACAGCGGTGTGTTATTGGTGTTATCTTGGATGCATATTCTGTAGAACTAGGGTAAAATAAATAATTACACGAAAGATACAAATATCCCGTGTATAACTTAAAACATAAGAACAACTGTTCTCCACAAAAACTGTAAGGCTACACATGTCAAAACAGCTGTAAACTAATATTGAAGTGTTACTTTAACCATATTTTATTGTCATTAAAACGACCAGGAAATTAGGCAAAAGTTATTTCAACTTATAAAATGCCTTCTTTTTGAAGTGTTTAACTTCCCACTTCAAATTATGTAAACGTTTATTGTTATTTTGAAACAATTATGAAGCAATTTTAACTAATAGTATCACTCTTGGTGGCCAGGAAGTCCGATCGCGACGGGTCATAATGCGAGTGAAAACCGAAATACTGCGAGAAACACACCTGGTTGAGCAAGAGACCTTGATCCATTTGAAATCTGATCGGGTAATCGCCCGCCGACCACCCATTGCCGTTAGTTCTTCACACGGTTTTTCATTTCCACACATATCAATTCCGTTAAAAGTTTTACCAAATACTTCATGTTTACGTTGAAATGAATTGTTCGCTTAATCTTGTTCGTGTACATGCACGTGAAGTCGTGCTTAATTTTAAATTATGAAGCGATTATACCAGATAAGACAGATTGTGATGCTGACCTTGTTATAAACTTTTTTTTAAGTTGACAAAAACATGTCTTCTTCATTTTCGTGTAAACAGATTCAGTTACAGTGTATACAGTGCCTTGCCCCAGTTTCCCGAACGTTCCTTAGTAAAACAATTCCATAAGAAAGCACCTTAAAAGTTAAGGGAACACCTTTCCTAAACTTGAGATCTTTCCTTAATTTCAGTAAAACTTTCCTATGGAACTTTTTTATGGGTAAAGACTTTCCTTAACCGTAGGAGAGTTCGTGCAACTGGGACCAGAAGATAGGCACACACAAGTCTTACACAAGTTAAAGATAATAGCATGGGTTTGACTTAAATAATGGGACTGGATTATGCTTTAGCCGATCTCAGTTAATTTTGTCTGGAGAAAATTTGACATACACTGCATTGCAGTTTCGTAAGAGTTTGCTCCACGAATAGTCCATCCTTAAATGTAGGTGCTTTCTAGCAGGGCGCTTAATATATATAAAGGAGCAACAAGCTGTATAATAAATGGACTATGTTATTTGGTTGGAATATAAGTTTTGTCTTCGAAATTATGAAGTAAACGACATTGACATTATTTATGAAAATAACTTTACGTCATATTAGTAGTTTCACAAAGCCATATTTATTATTTACAAACATTGCAAGTATATATAATTCATACTCAAAATGAGAATTCAACCCTTTTCTAAAATGTAACAAAGATTATTTTTGTGTTATTCTATTTTGGATTAAACAATTCACGAAATACATAAAAAGTAGCGTACACGAAAAGTAATGCTGCATGTATAAAGCCATCTATGACGTGGATGTGGTTATTTATAACGTCCAGTTAATTTAGTCCTGAATATGATATATGATTCACCACGTGTTTCAATTACGTTCTTTATTGCCCGTTATATGGGTTGGTTATCACCTTCCTCATTGCCAAGTCATAAAGCAGATTTCCGCAGTACTAACCATATAATCAGGCAATTCCAGTCTAACACATCTCTTTCACCGATATTAACTGACCTACCACATATAGACTTCGTTTGATATTTCACCAACGGAAGACGACTCTGCAACATGCTTACAAAAAAAAAATATCACGATTTCTATCAAAGATATTTTTGATACATTTAAAAGAATAACAATGGAAAAACTCCTCATTACTTTTGCAGTTATGCATTGTAATATGGATTTAATTTCGGTTAGATGTATTATATTGTAGTATGCAACCTAGGTCAAAGTCACGTTATGCTACAATGTGTTTATTAAAGGTATGAGCAGGCTCTACATGTCAAGGAATAATGGTTCCAGTGTCGGAATCACACCATATCGAACCTGTATATAATGTAAGTAACACATGTTAAACTAGATTTACAAAATCGTAAGTGTTCAGAACGTCAAACTTCTATCAAAATACATCACAACAATATCACACATCTTCTTTGGTAACGCCACATCGGCACGAAATAAATGTAATGCGTGTAGTCTAAAAAAAAGGTATGCAAGACTGTCACAGATAAAAATCGAGACGAAAATAACATTGTAATTATGGCTACATCTATAACAGTAAACATCCATTAGTCAAAGCAGAGAATTGCGCTTCAATAGATTAATGATGCAGAACAATATACAATTATCAAAAATACAATGCAAGCATGTACCTGACATATACATGTACATGTATGTACATCAGCAAAACAATATGAAAAAAATACATAAAAAGTATATGACACTTCTGCAATATCAGGCACTTTCAATTGAAGATACATGTAACTGTATACTTTGACAATCGCCGATATATAGCCATGGTGGTCACGAAATTGTCTACATAAACGGAACTCGAACCCAAAATAGTATGCCTAGGGCAAAAGTCTTAACATGGAGCTTTTCAGTTGCAGACGCTTTGACAAGTACCCAGAGAACAAGACTAGTTGTTCTGTTGGGGTAGGCGTATCTTGTTTCTTCAATGACAACAGTCTACACAATATACAGAATGTAGGTAACATTCAAGCAATGCCACACCCTTACAAGCCAATGCTTACCTATGAACATAATTCAAACAACCAATGTTCAAATCACACACATGAATATCATTTTTTCTATGAAATTTTGATTTTCTCTGCGAATCTGCATCGTCGTTAACAGTCCCGAGTCGACTGTGAGAAACTGGTATTGATGATTGGCGGAGAAGGGATATCATGATCACATATCAACGAAATAATCACGATAAAATATCGAAACAATCCGCTTAACGCATCGCTTACAGTCTAAGCCGATATTTTTTTTTTGTTATACAATGTATTATGATAATCGATAATCAGGTCTACGAACGGCAAAGTGATTCAAGAGATGCACGTAACTTAAGGTCACGAACAATAGTGTATGGTTGCCATCTTGGTTTCGTGGAACAAACATTCTATAGGTCTGTTTTCTATGGAGATTGACTTTTTTTTTAATAATCAAATGAATATGCTGGATTGAAATATGTATTTAAATATATACCGTAGTTCTCACTTTGAGGGATTTCCATCCAGTTGACATTCACATTGGATCTAGCTTACCCTTCCGGAAAACATTGCCAATGGTCTCCGTGTAGATATTTCCTCTGTTAATACGTTGTACCTAGTTGAATCGACTCTGAGTTCAAATTACAGTTTTGTTGTCGCTTTGAAATTATCTTGCTTTTTATGGTTCTAGCTTGGAACCCGCCTTATTGAAACTCCATTTCAATGAATCAAAAAATTATATCTTTCAAGCATGAATCGAGAAAAAAAATCTGAAGCACATATGTACATTTCAAACATTGGACAAACTTCAGCAGTGCCTCCAACTTGTCTGTCTGAGCTAACTTTGAAAGGAAATGACTTATCATTTTTCAGGAAGACATATATGAGACCATTGCTGCAATAATCAAAATGGACAAATATTGATTGATTTTACCATGGTTTAGTTCACATGCCTAGAAATCCCATAACTGTGCCATGAGCGAGCCGGAGGCACTAACTTTACCTAGGTCGCTGTCAGTCCCGATACATCTACTGATCTATATCAACATCAGTATAACGTCACCAATCAAAGGTAATTTACAAACTCAACGATGGCAGCATTCATCGACACAGCGACTCATAACTGACATAACACACCCGTCACATTCTGAATAGATGATGAGAAAATACCGGTAGGTGTGGAGATATTTTCTATTTTGTCAAGTGCGAAGGTGGGTATACACATGCTTAGTGGATATATTGCACTTTTAAAATCGGTAAGGGATCGTGATTACTAAATTAAAAAAGCGCAGTATATGTGTGTGTTACGTCATCTTTAATGATAGGGGTGGCAGACTCTGCTTGTGGATTTTTTAGTCCCGATGTTTGCTGGAGCCTCCATAGCCACACTTAATTTCATTTGAGTAGTGGCACGGCACATAATACACACATCTCCGTCGTACACGATTTAAAATTATACAGAATTAGTTCAATTGTACTTCTAAATTCATAAATTGAAGGGGTGTTACGCACCTGACCCTTTTACTTCTACATTAGTTTACTAGCATCACTGAAGAGTCCGAGAAGGACAAACTGTATATATTACTAAATTCAAAAGGTGCAGCTTATGTGTGTGTTATGTCACCTTTAGGGCTCGTGATCTACTATAAGTAAGAACCACTTACTTAGTCAGGTTAAGCCCTACCCGCTGTGTAACAAATTTAACGTTGATTCTAAAACTCATATCAATTAAATTAAAACAACGACAAAAAAAATGAAAAGGATACAAACATTAGAAAGAGCCTCAACAATCTTAGCCAAAGAAGAGGTATAAATTAAGAATTCTTGCACTATGTTGTAAGAACTTATCCTGTGTAAGATAGGACTATAACGTTGAACACTTTAAATATCCTTTTGATATGTACCTATCTAATAAGGTAGTGCAGTAGATATAGTAAACTAGAAAAGAAAAAAAAACGAATCGCACGATGTTGCCAGGAGCTAAAAAGTTGTAACTCTGAAATTGTCTATTGAATTGTTTCAAAAGGGATGGGAAGGTGCATACAACTCGTACAAATGTGAAAAATCAGATATGTCAATGTTGTTTTTAATTAAATACGACTTGAGTTTCATTAATAAGGATCTTGCACCAACTCATTAGAGGCTTGACCTTCGAAGTCACTATGAACCTAGAGACAATCAAATTCACTGGCACATGTAGTGTTCACTGAATCCTTTCATGTACAAAACTCATATTACGTATTTGATTGGTATAATGGCATCCTGAAAACTCTTAAAGTACATTTGAATAAATTAATAGTGAAATTGTGTCCTTGATCTGAGTGATGCTGACTTAATTATGTGCGGTTGTTTTAAAAAAAACTCATTTAAAACTCTAAACCCCCAACAAGAGGATACAATATATGTTTGCATTGCTCTTGGTGTCTGAAACGACACGGCGGATAATGCTGTTTAAGTATATACATTATGATTTCAATGGGACAGAATGTGACAAATCTATTCAGCGATAGCCTTGATCAGATGTGCACGGGTGAAGGTCAGTTGTTTTCATGGGTTACAGCACCAATTTCCATACAAATTACCTCAGAGTCGTTTTCAGCCCCGTGCCCCAGGGATCTGGGGAGAACACGACTTCTACACTAATACATCAATCATGCGTACATTTCCGGTAATCGTTTTTTATCTGATTGGCAGTTCCCATATGAACAGGGGGCATGAATTCATTTCTATTAAGACGTCGATTGTTTCCCCTGACGACCGTTCTGACAAGACTGCGACCGCTCCGAGTGGGATACGTCATCTCCAGACGAGACATGCCGATATGTATCCATAGCAAACGTCTCATTCGGACATGAGAAATAGTTGTGAGAAGAAAAATGTTGTGTATAAATTTAAACACAAATCATAGAAAGCTTCATATATCAACAGTCAATAATTCGTTACGTTAGATCATCAGATTTCAATTTTTCTTCCGAATTTATGTTTTGACATCGTGTAGGGTACATTATTTAATAGATGTCACTGAGTATTTCTACATCATCAAAAAGAAAACCACTATTTCGTAGTGTATTAATCCCGCTTCGTTGCGTTACACAAAAACATCTACCAAGACCTCAATTCCTGGTAGAAAGGAGAACACTCATATATTTTATACCATGATGGATCTAGGCTTCTAGGCTCTAAGTATGATAAGGGGTGACAAGTTTGGGGTTCTCATACCGATCTCACGTTTTGTAAACGTCACGAACAACCACTTGACCTCGGATTATATATCGATTCTACGTACTTGGACAAATGAACATTTCCAAATGTATCACTTTCGTACTGATAAATTGGTGATGTTACTGTTGGTTTAATTATGATGGCTATTTTAAGGAGTTCCTGAGAGCTTAATCCTCTATTGAACTTTGGCAATTTATATACCAAACAGCAAACCTGTGATGTCCAGTGGGTCCTGAACAGATAGCAGCTAATGTCACAACTAATTTCCTTAGCTCTAGCCAGCATAGGGCAAACTATTCCAGGCGACCTGTAACAATCCATAAAAAAGCCTATCTCTGCCACAAAACCAATTTCTATGTAAAATGGTGTGTGTGAAGATAAGATTTGTATCAAACAGGTTCGTGATATGTTAAGATTTCTATAGTGAGCGAGCATTTAGAACGATTATCTGGAAACAGACCGTTTTTTATGCAAAAAGACAAGTCTTCCTTATAAAAGAGTTCACAGGCATTACGCATGCCGGAACTATCTCACTCCAGAGAAATTATTATCGACGGAATCCATAAATGTTCTATATTGCTTGGAAACGTAATTGACTACAAATCAGGGGAAATGAAACCTTTAATATTGTCAAACAAATCGCATTTCGATTAAACGAGAATTGTAAAAAGTGGAATAATTAAAGATATTACCAATCCTGAAACAAATAACAGTTCTGATATTTGTCGTTAACAAAACAAAAATTGCGACAAAATTAATGGTACAAAATATCATTAGCATAATGAAGACAGAGAGAGCATGTTGTTTTGGATTAAAGTAAAGCGTCTGTCATCCGTTTCCCATTCCCTCGCCGACTTTGCAGCAGCCGATCGTTTTTGCTAATGCGAACAATGACTATACCTAGATGGTTTATACTGCAAGTGTTCGAACAATGAGAAGGAGATGCGCCTTAATTGAACGTCAGCTGTCAAGCATGATGCCCCACTAGTGCGCTGAGAGGGGGTTATCAACGCTCGTGCCACGGCACCGCTGTGATTCATTACGGTCCCTCGCGATGACTGGGATAGCTGCATATATACATGTACCTGTGGATTAATGTAAGCAAAAATGTATTCATCGAAACTATGTCCAAGATATTTGCCCTTTCTCTATATCATTTTTAAGGATTCAAGTCATTTCAGTTAAAATTAGTTACATTCTAAGTTTATTCTTTCTTTGCGATATAAACATTTTTGTGAGGATTGCTGATCATATATCAATTGTAATTTAAAGCATAGCTTTAACTTAATATGGCTACAGTTCATAGTCGTACATGCAATATTGTCAACATACAGGACGTATAAAAAACATAAGAGAATACCTAAGCGTCAACGAATACCATAATCCGAACTCAAATTCGATTAAACGAGAGGCAAAATGTAAACAAAAGAAAGATTTACTTGGAGACCCTCGTAACAAAACAAGAGAATAAAACCAGGTTTCCGAAAGGAAAGATTCTTCTGTTTTATCGACGACACCCGCCATGTAAATCTTAGCCACATCCAGGTAAAGATCAAGCCTCATTTAGAGCTGGGTCATCATTGCCAATCGCAATAAGGGAGCACACTAATGAGCATACTCATAAACGTCTATCTTAATATCACACAAAGACACAGAATATTCTCAATGAGATCAAGATGGTGACCAAAATACTTGCTCAAAGTCTTCATCAACCTGCTTCTCTCGAATCCCTGTGCCATAGGTTTGTTCGTTAGCAGCTGACATCTATGACAGAAATCTCGATATTCACACCATAGAATAGAGAAGCTGGGATGTTACTATCAAGAAAGGTAAAGTTCACGATCGGAAAATCGTTTATAGACAACACATTGTCGATATACATGAAAGTAAAATTGAAAGATTTGGCAAGGTTTTTCTTACCCGTCCTGATATGCCGCTCGACAAATCCAGCCTCGTATGAAAATAAATAAAGGTCAGCCAAAAGTGGGGCACACTTAGTTCCCATTTGAATGCCAACAGTGTGGTGGATAAACTTTCTTCCGAAGAACTCAACAAAGATATTGTCAACCAGGGATTCAATCATGCGTACTATAAATCTTCCTCCTCGGTGTATTTCATCCTAACTTTTGTTGTGTTTTTTTTTCAAAAATTATCCTCCAAGATAGCTCCCACCTATGTATTTGTATCATCGTCTACTTTTCTTGGAAAAGAAAATTCTCAAAATGACAGACCGAAGACGGTCTTTCAGTTTAGTATGTGTTATGGTAGTGTACAGGGTGCAAAAATCTTCTTTTTTTTTTTTTGATAAACGAACAGTTTTTGAAAAGGGGATGCTCAAAATTGAACAGAAGATCTTAAGAGTTTTTTTTAAATCAACAAACGGTCTTTCAGTTTAGTATGTGTTATGGTAGTGTACAGGGTGCAAAAATCTTTTTTTTTTTTTGATAAACGAACATTTTTTGATAAGGGGATGCTCAAAATTGAACAGAAGATCTTAAGAGGTTTTTTTTAAATCAACATCCCATTAATGCCACTCCTGGAGTATTCAGTTTCACAATAGGACTGAAGACCAGATTAAACGGTACTAAGAATGGTAGTAAAAAGTTTGGGTAAATTTGAACAATGAGAAGGGCCAGCGATAATACGTTGCTTATACGGATCCTTGTGCAGATTAGGTATCCAATATAGACGAGGTAGGTCAACGCTTTTAGCATTAACGTGTATCTTGAAAGATTGTAATAAGTACTTTTTTCTAAAAAGCGGTCAATGAATAAGTAGGGTTACCTTGGTTATCAAGCAGGCAAAGTTATATGTGCAAACACTGAATGTAATAGTGTTTGCAAACCAGGATCATGTTATTAGATGCCTTGTCTGCAGACACAGCCACATACTTATCATGTAGGTCGTTGAGTGTTGTTCGAACATCGGGGTATACAAATTTCGACTTGTGTTTAGATTTAATAAACAGTTTCATAAACAGTTTTCGTAAACACGTTTAGCGATTAAAATATCTAAAACACAAACAAGAATATCGATACACCGATTTAGATGTATTGCTTCAGATTCATAGAAAATAAACGCAAATACATTTACTGTACCATAGACAACTTCTCTTAGTTAAACTCATCAGCGGTAGTTTGATCCGTGAAAATGAAAACAACGTGCGCCGGTACATAGTACAAATCTGTCAAAAAATCAGTGTCTTTCCAACCTTTCTACTTTCTATGTTTTATGTAATTTATATGCGACATTAATGTGGACACAACTGCATTATATAAACAAAGTTGATTTGTTAGTAAACGGTAATAATTTTTATTACGATAATTCCATTTTAATTTTGCACCAATAAAGAACGGCCATGCAGAGAGCTAAACAAGTTTGTTTTGTGATACTATTTCGTCCGTTATTACGATACACTCTCAAAAAGCCTCAAAAGATTATATGACATCCACAGCAAAAGCCGATAAACCATCCACAGCGTTTGCAGTAATACCTCTGACCATACTCTCAAGTTGCTTAAAACACCAAATGAAATGGATGTCACAGCATGTGTTAATACACGGTAATGATACTCCTATGAATCGGTCATGGTGGCATTAGTTTGATAAGATGTATGGAACATAACTGTACTGACAAAACGGAATTCACTGTAATATATTCTACGATTGTATTTATAGCTTTACTTCATAAACTTTTAAAGTAACTTTTTGCAAAATCTCTGCTTTTGAATATTAGTTACTAGTGATGTTTGTTTGTTTTTAACTACAATGTAATATAATTTTAGAAACCAATTTACAGCAATTAAGACGTGTTGTAGCCAATACCATAAAGTGCGAGCAACTGTTGTCTGTTTATGACAGTAATCTGGTAGAACATTGTTGCTGGAAGCAATATTGGACCTCTTAATTAATTTCAGTTGGGATAAAACGGAAGTGCCATGCGCCTCGATAATAGAATTAGGGAAGTCGTCGGAGACAGTAATTGTTTAACATTTGTTGTTTCCACGCCAAATATTTTCTCACAAATGTTTTGGCAAATATTTGTATTTTACATTCCTATATATCAAAGTCTCATATGGATGAAAAAAGGAAAACATCTGATGACCCCTGTGCCTCCAAAAAAACCTAGACGACATAAACCGAGTATCGAAACACAATTTAACATGTACCTAGAAGAAGAAAAGGGAGAAGAGAAAGAGGTAGGAGAAGGAGGGAGAGAAAAAGAAGAAGAAAAGAGAGAAGGTGAGGAGGTGGAAGAAGGAGAAGGGGGAAAAGAACAAGAGGGGGGAAGGGTGGAAAGAGGAGGAGGGGGAAAAAAGGAGTAGGAGTTGGAAGAAGGGGGAGGAGAAGGATAAAACACAGAAGAGGAGAAAAATAAAAAAAAAACTGGTTGAGACGGAGGATAGGGAAGGGGAGGAGAAAAACACGAGGAGGAGCAGAAGAAGGATGTCCTGTTCGCACATGTGGATGTGTCTCGCCCGAACATGATTTCTATATATGTAATATGTGTTTGTGCATACCAGACAGCACTATCATATAACAGTATAGACACAATACAGGCATTCACGAAACATAACGACATGAACACGATCCCCAATCATACATATCTCATTCAATAAAATTGTTTGTCTTGAAGATAACATTTGAGCTATTCAAACGAATTGAATTTGTTTACACAGACATATGATATTATATTCCTGTTTCCGACTCATAATTTTTCATATCCCCCATTTTACAAATTTAAAGTTATTCGTGGCGTTCAGAGATGTATGTTATAAATTATTGATGATGCATATGCAAAATAGCTCTAACAACATTTTAAAATTGTAAGCACGACTGACTGAAATAGCTCACGAATACATGCAAACAATATTAAACCTGTCTCGAAACGACAAGCTTTGAAGACTGACTACATTACCATCCCCGATGTACTTTGTAACATTTTGTTTAATTTTGGACTTAGTTTAGATTGTTTTAGCAATGATAATGGTGGTACCGACGTGGGTTTCGGTGGTGTTCGAGGTTGCAAAAGTGCTGTCGGCGATACTAGTAATAAAAACAATAATATTAATGAAAAGGTGTAATAGTTAATATTTTGACATAACTGTAAATACATACCGCTTTATCACAATCTAGTTTATACGAGGGGTGTTCCATAAATAATGTCATCTGTGCTTTATTTCGCGGAAATCGTGCAATTTATGCACAAAACCACCTCGTGTCGATTGAGTGATCCCTGGCTCGTGATACAGGTAAATATCTCGTCCACACGTTCACTGGCCTCGGTACAGTGTACATCGTTTCATAGCCTATTCGTTAGACTAGACACAAAATCACAGGAAAACGAGGTGAAAATGTTCTTGAAATTAGGGCCTATATAAAAGGTAGGTCATTACTCGACATAAAGGCTGTAGATATTCACCGCGAGGTGTGTGACATTTATGGGGAGGGCCAAATGTCTCACAGGACTGTTTGTAGGTGGGTAGGTAAATTTAGTGCTTTGCAGCAGCAACTGAAAGATGCTGCTCACCCAGGTCGTCCTGCAACAACTACGACCAAAGGTAACATAGAAAAAAATCCGAAATATCCTCCAAACTGATGCTCGATTCACCGTTAGACAATTGGCTCGAATGACAAACTTGTCGTTAACAAGAGTTCATGCAATTTTGAAGAAACACCTAAAAGTTAGAAAGATAAATGCAAGATGGATACCCAATTTGTTAAGGGGTAAGCAAAAGAAGACGTGTGTAAAAATGGCAAAAAAACTTCTCAAAATGTACCCAAAATAAAGTAAAAAGGCTTTTGATAATATAGTCACTGGTGATGAGACCTGGGTGTATTATTTTGAACCAAAGCGGAAGGTTGCAAACCGAATATGGGCCACTAAAAATGCCAGACACCCAAGTATTGCCAAACGAATACGAACGGTAAAGAAGGTTTTGTATGCTATTTTTTTCACTAATAAGGGTCCAGTTATTCAAATCCCGTTGCCAAAAGGCAGAACGGTCACAGGCAAATTCTATAAAAACGTTGTTCTGAGAAAGTTAAAGAACTACTACAAAAGTCGCCGCCCCAAAACAGGACTTACGTATATCCGACTTTTGCATGATAATGCACCCGCTCACAAGACACGTATTGTGACTGACGTTTTGGAGTCAGAGAAGGTGACCGTCCTCCGTACCCTCCGTATTCGCCAGACTTGACCCCCTGCGACTATTTTCTCTTTCCAAAACTTTAATATCATTTATCTGGAAGGAGATACAATTCGAGAAATGCCCTTGGATCTGCTGTTTATCAGTGTCTGATGGGTGTACCCATTGAAGAGTATGAAACATGCTTCCAAAAATGGATTGACCGGCTAAAAAGGTGTGTTCTGGCTGGCGGAGAGTATTTTGAAGAGCAGAGCAAATTAAAATGAACAAAAGCACTTCCGCTATATGAGCACCGATGCAAGTGACATTATTTTTGGAACACCCCTCGTAGGTCGTCTTAAAGCGGTTCGCATATTATAATCTGTAGTTATAGGGCTTTAACAACCGGCCAATATCGTTCTCGATCTCCTGGGAGCATGCAGCCAGTGTTGCCATTTCGGCACTTACAGCTAGCATTCTGTAATGTCTAGCACTTCCAAATCACGTACTCATTGACAGCTGAGTATATTTGAACATGCCGAGTTTAAGTATCTTACACAAACATACAACACCGTGACCGTGACTCAAACTTTTAACCTTTCGGTAACAAGCCAGGCGTCTTTCCACTAGATCAGCGTGCCTCTTCTTATGGTCGGTATTAAAAACACAGTTCGTGTATATACATATCATTGTTTGCATCTATTAAAGAAGTTACAAAAGAACAAAATAATATGAGTTACATATTTGACTTGATGTACATTAATTTAAGAATTTTTGAACGTTAAATTGGCATTTTACTTTGACATTTGTGAAAATTTAGCATTTTTGAAAATATTTCATAGAGACCAAAACAAAGTAAAACAAATGATTGATCAGGTTCCTTATTCATCAAGCTTATGATGACATCATAGGCAATGATTTCCGACACTTTATAGCATTTCTAGGAGGACAAAAGACAAACTATATATGTCATTTTAATTCCTGTGTTATGTTTATTGTCGTCGTACCATTCTTCGATTTTACAAACAAATTAACGTACAGCCTTGAAATAATCAGAAACTCTTTTACATGTACCTTGTCAACTGTATATGTATTTCTTCTTTTTATTTGAATTAGAGAAACTTAAGACTTATGATTCAGGCACCTTCCTCGATCTTGGCATACAACATGAACAACACAGACAAGTTCTATTAAGATGTAAGATAATTATTTCATTTTTCCCTGAGCTTTCCCTTTCTTGATACCATGTAGCGGTCGTAGGTAATATGATGCTTTCATTCCGCTCCTTTATCTCCAAAAAAACCCACACAAAACAATTGCACAAGTAATAAAACTAAATAGTGGGAGATGGCTTAATATAATATTGAACTCGTGTTGCCAAATCCCAATAAATCAAATGTTATATATATTGAATCTTGTATTATACATAATTGTGAATAAAATACTGTTCAAACCAACTGAGATGTCCACGATTTGAAATTATACAGAACTGGTTTAACAAAATTAAAAATTAAAGGGTTTTACGCACTTGACCCTTCTGCTGTTACATTAGTTTAGAAAGTTTGGATTACCACCTTTGAGCCCCTAGCATTACTGAAGAGTCCTAGGAGGACGACACAGCTGTATCATGCAGTGCAATTCTCGGATGTTATATTGTAATGACATACTAACAATAGTGACATTTTTTCAAATATTGTCATAGTGGATAGATGTGATGAATAAAAATAAAAGTATCAGAATAAAACACATTTTTTTTCTAGTTTTCCAAATAACACGTGTACATGTACAAGTCATATAATTTGTGTAGGGCATACATGTATCTGCATTATGTCAAACAAAAAGTGCAATTCTACATCTAGCTATCATGAAAACACATTGGAAAAATTTCGTGGGCGTTAAATTTTATATACAGGCTGAAATTGTTTTCCTAGTTCAAGAAGACTACCACGGTGAACAATGGCTTATGTAACAATGCTTTAAATAACAGATGATAACGTCTTCAGTATAACTGAAAGTTATAAGATGCTGCAGTTATTTCTATATTTATATGTAATGAATATTGATGTTTTACAGTGATATACATCTTTCAGATCAGACATCGTCTTACCACAAGGTAATTCACTGTTCTACTGAACTACATCTGAAAATGGCATAAAATAAAATAAATCTGACGTTAAACATAAAATCAATTGGTATAAATCATAACATTATGTTATACACTGTAACGAAAAGGGAACGTATGGCTTATATCTGTCATTTAGCGATAAAAATATATTTTTATTTTCTTTCCTCAGAAAATGATATATTAAAATACATTTATTTTGTACGGCAACGTAGATGACGTGAAATTGGGATAACGTCAAAAGAAGCATGACCAATGCAAATGGCAAACATCGATACTGTACACTGTTAGAAAGTATGCGTGAATTACAAGTGTGCAAACCCCCTACAATGCATAAAGGCTTACAGAAATAAGCAACAACAAGGAAAGAATAAAATGTTGGCAATAGTCTCGATCTTGGTCCAACCAAACACAAAATAGCATTATAAACATACATAAAATGGCTACGCAGAACAGACGTGATTTCAGCCCGCACACTAAAGATTTGGTACAATATCCCTTTTTATAGACTGTAAACAAGTAGAACCCCCACCTTGTACGGACATAAAAGACTGAATCATCGATTCAACAGACCACATGAAAGTATTTAACCTGTACAACTGTATTCCGTGTGTAAACCAGTGTCGGTCAAGTTTCAATATCGATTAGAAAAAAGTGAATAAGTCGTATTTAGTCCAGGATGCCATCTACAAACACAATATTATATACAGCAGCACAAAAAATATAGACATACTTCAACATTAAGGCACAAATGAAATGTTGTGTAATAAAGTTGAATTCTAGTAATTCAGTCAAACCGTAACAATTATATATATATAGATAAAATACAGAGAAACAGACACCATATACACAGGAACAATTTAAGGAGAAAACACGTCGTATACATACCTTTAAGGACATGGTCCTGCGTCAAACAAGGTTAATGGCAGAAGTTTAAATCCGCACATAAGAATGAGATTGGTACTAGCTAAGGTGATCTTTGCATTGAGCACAATGCTATAGATTTGTTCCGAAGGAGATTCTCGGTACGCCATGTGATATAGAATTGGATATAGCCTTGTAAGCAGTGCTACGTCGGGATACACGGCCGATTAATGAAGCTTTCTTGATTGAATTGACAGTGAAAAAGTCAAGTCTCTAGCGCCCGGATAGGTCAGATAGGTTCGCATCTCTTACTTAAAATGATTGATCTATTCACAGAAATGCATTAAGCTGTAGGCATTTTTGAAGACAAACAATACGCTCCAAGAAGTTTCTGTTGTATTAAATCATATTTGCCTGTTACGCGTTTTTCCTTTTACTTTCTTCAGTGCAGATCGAGGTTCCTTGGGGGAATCAGAATAGTCGTCCCGATGTCAAACAGTGGATTAATACGGTATTCAACCAGTTTTGATGGGTTTGAGTATTGCCGTTAGTCTTGTAAGGCTCTGTTTGTCGTCGCTCTTGCTTGCCCCTGTTCCAGCATCCACGCGTCTATTTCCATTGATTTTCTTCTCTCCTTCCTACCAGGTACTGTTAATATTCGCTCTAAACCTGATTAATTACATTCCTTCTTTTCTTTAAACATTCCCAAAGTTATTGGGCCCGAACTTCATTTCAAAGCGGACCTAATTTGCGTGCAGCGACGTCACTAAAATGTCATAAACCTAATGCTGTTTAGACCGACTCGAGGTTAATTCATCACAGTGTGGGAAAACTTTAGAGAGTGCAGAATACTTGTAAAGCAATCACCTTACATTGTATCATAATGTGTGTTTTTCATTTAAACATTGATGACAATCTTTTTTTTTTTTTTAGTTTCATAGGGGTACGAAAACATTTTTGTTTACAAAATTTACGCGGATTCTTTCAAAAGTTTGCAAGCAATTTTTTTTTCATAACTCTTTGAAACTAAAAAAGAATTGACATCAACCCTTATAATTAGTTTTTGAAACTTATTTTTGAAATTTAAAACATGTTTATGTACAAGTTGACTGATCTAACAACGGAATCTTTTTACAAATCATTAGCAATTGCCGCATTGTGACGTCACATTTGTCTCGCCATTTTCGGGGGGGTGGGTTTTCATAGAGGTATCAAAAGAAAATTTCAACCAATCAGAAAGTCGCATTCTGCATTCAATCAATGGAATATACATTATATATAAACACGATTAACAGATGGCATCATACATGTTATAATCAAACAGTGTATGATCATTCAATGTTTGTTGGATATCATACATTACTGGTAATGCTATATCTAATACCAGACTTCTCTTTATAGGCTCTGAATTCGCAGACTGGTGTAATATCTATTATGTTTGTAACTTTTAATAAATGCAAATGTTTGTGATCCTATGTCTTATTAGTTAACATAGTAATTGGAACAGTATATATGCAAGGACTGAGACCATATTTGTATAGTTTGATTAAATATTGCTACCATGTACAGAATTTTCCATGGAAAATGAATTTCAATTTGGGCCTAAAACATGAATACGGCAACATATTTTGATAAAATGCTCAAATTATTATCAACTGAAATAAAACATTTTTTAATTACCAACTTAACAAAACCATAACAAAAGCATATCTAAATATCTAGATAATGATAAAACAGGAAAAGAGTTATCCATTGACTTTAATTTATCGATTCGAAGTAATATTGTATAGTTTAATTTGTACAGTCGTTTAACAAATGAAAAAAAAGCATAAAGAAATATGGTTTTTCATTGCATGCTTTAGAAAAGGCAAAACTTTTATTTTTACTTGTAACGTTTCTTCAGTATTAAATCAATAAAGATATTAATAGAGATGTTCTGGAGGTGTGATAGCGAGGTCGTTCTCTTCATTTCCCTTGCTGATTTCGGCTTTCACCAGAGTCTCGACCTATCTCCATTGTATTCCTATCACAAAGGTCTACGCTGGTCGGTCGGACATAAACGAATATACAGGACTACGAGCCTCCAACAAATACACAGAGATTGAAAACATGATAATCCGGGCACATGGAAACATTACTCTCCATCAGAGACGTCGCGAGAGGCGCAAAACGTCTAGTCTCTGGCTTTGACAAGGAAAATATCAAATATCTGGGTTTTAAACGCCACAGGAGAGTAGAGAAGACGGTTTGAACCATAACATTTCTCCTGTTTATCACAACAGCCGAGAGTGAGAATGGATCGTTATTGCATGTTGCTCCAACCAGAATCCCTCATCAAGATAGAAAACCAGATTATGTTTTAAGATACCCGATATTAAGAGAGTGAAAATGTTAACAGAATCAAAGAGAAATACATAATTTCTCACATTGTCTTTATCATGTGTGGACCCTGAGTCTATAATATTGATAAGCTATGTTGTTTTCTCTTTGATTTCTTTAAGTAATACATTATCCTTTTGATACCTTGTAATAAGATCAATTCATTGTTTGAATAACTACATGTATGATAGTTGAACGTAAATATGTGGATAAGATGTTCCAATAAGTTTTGATTTTACCTGAAAAATTGGAATTATAGATAAATCAAAGAATAAGAAAAATATGATATCATATCTAAATGATTTGTATTTTTAATCCTCGAGTTTTTTTGTTTTTTTTTTCTGGGATAAGCTTATAGTTTGGTCTGGTTCAACATCATTGGCGCAATAACTATGGCAGTTGCATTCTGGTCAGGAGTCCGTAACAGTTGGTTAAGTGTTACCAGCTAGAATTGCATTAGTGACAACAAATCAATTTGGTATCTGTAAAAGGCAAGAGGCTTTACGATACAAAATAAAAAGTGAAACCACAAAACGTCTTCAAATCGAAATGTTTCGACAACTCTATAAACGGGCAATGATTACAGACGTTTCGACAACTCTATAAACAGACAATGATAACAGAATGTTGGACACCTTTATAAACGGACAATGATAACACAAGTTTTTATATGCTCTTTATCATTTTGTACTAACAATGTACTACATGTTTACTTAACGAAACCAGCCCTTTGATTTATGCATAAAACAACGGCTCTGAAACACCATTTAAATGCACTGTGTCCAAATCATGTTGTCCGTTTTAAACTGTAAATCCAAGTGATATCCAAGTCAACGCAACGTCATCAAAGTGAGAACTGAAGTATTCACCTACATAACATGTTTCTGCTTCATCGGCGACATCCTCCATGCAAATCTGGGTCAAATCCAAGTAATTGTCTTGACCTCAAAGTGAGAACTGAAGTATTCACCTACATAACATGTTTCTGCTTCATCGGCGACATCCTCCATGCAAATCTGGGTCAAATCCAAGTAATTGTCTTGACCTCAAAGTGAGAACTGAAGTATTCACCTACATAACATGTTTCTGCTTCATCGGCGACATCCTCCATGCAAATCTGGGTCAAATCCAAGTAATTGTCTTGACCTCAAAGTGAGAACTGAAGTATTCACCTACATAACATGTATCTGCTTCATCGGCGACATCCTCCATGCAAATCTGGGTCAAATCCAAGTAATTGTCTTGACCTCAAAGTGAGAACTGAAGTATTCACCTACATAACATGTTTCTGCTTCATCGGCGGCATCCTCCATGCAAATCTGGGTCAAATCCAAGTAATTGTCTTGACCTCAAAGTGAGAACTGAAGTATTCACCTACATAACATGTTTCTGCTTCATCGGCGGCATCCTCCATACAAATCTGGGTCAAATCCAAGTAATTGTCTTGACCTCAAAGTGAGAACTGAAGTATTCACCTACATAACATGTTTCTGCTTCATCGGCGGCATCCTCCATGCAAATCTGGGTCAAATCCAAGTAATTGTCTTGACCTCAAAGTGAGAACTGAAGTATTCACCTACATAACATGTTTCTGCTTCATCGGCGACATCCTCCATGCAAATCTGGGTCAAATCCAAGTAATTGTCTTGACCTCAAAGTGAGAACTGAAGTATTCACCTACATAACATGTTTCTGCTTCATCGGCGACATCCTCCATGCAAATCTGGGTCAAATCCAAGTAATTGTCTTGACCTCAAAGTGAGAACTGAAGTATTCACCAACATAACATGTTTCTGCTTCATCGACGACATCCTCCATACAAATCTAGGTCAAATCCAAGTAATTGTCTTGACCTCAAAGTGAGAACTGAAGTATTCACCAACATAACATGTTTCTGCTTCATCGACGACATCCTCCATACAAATCTAGGTCAAATCCAAGTAATTGTCTTGACCTCAAAGTGAGAACTGAAGTATTCACCAACATAACATGTTTCTGCTTCATCGGCGACATCCTCCATGCAAATCTGGGTCAAATCAAAGTAATTGTCTTGACCTCAAAGTGAGAACTTAGGCATAATTGTCAATCACGACACGTAGGCATACTAATGAGCATACTCCAAAGCGCACGCTTTCATATCATGCGAGGATACAAACTATTTCTAAACGAGACCAAGATGGTGATAAAAACATTTGCCGGTAGTCGCCACCATCCTACATCTCTCGAATCCATGTGTCGAAAATGTGTCCGTGTACAGCCGACATCTCTCAACAAAAATCTCAATATTAAGGGCAAGCAATGAAATAATAAATTTACGGCGATAGGTAAACGTCAATTGCTGGAAAAGCAGAGTTGTTACTATCAAGAAAAAATAACGTTTATAATTGGGAACTCGAAATATTAACCTTTTTTGTATAGGTACGTAGCTTAGTGCTGGTGATATTGTAAGTATATACCGCGGTAAGCAGCCGGTGAAGAAGATTATGTTCTGTCTAGCGAAAACGGGTATAAACGATCGAAATGGTTAGCACATTTCTTTTTATTTATAGGCAGGACATATATGTAAGTGCAAGTTTTTTGTTACTTCAGGTTGTTCTGGTAACGTCTTTCACAAATTCAAACCCCTATTAACGCAAAAACAAGTAAGCTAAGAGTGGGGCACAAATTGCTCCCGTGGGAATGCCTACAGTATGCATGCAAAATCCAAACTCACCAAAAAAACATTGTCAACTAGGAATTCAATCATTCGTACTATGTCTTCTTCAGTATATTTCAGCTTTGCTTTTGTTGTTTTTTTTTAACAAGTTTAGTGCAAGACAGCTTACTGCCCTATATTTATGTCACCGACCACCTTCTTGGAAATTACGAAAGCTCTCATAACGAGAGATTGTTTTGTATTTACGGAGCTGCTCTAGTTGTCATGAACATGATTAACAGTGAAATTAACTCCACGCTTGATTAGCTTGCAACTGTGTTTATGTTTCCCACTTTCTACATGTAAGAATGGTATTTCTTATTAAGCGTACAGACATAAAACTGACTGTACATGTACAAATGAACAATGTAACATTGATGGCAAACATAGTATATAAACCTAACAACCGGTAGCATGCCCTATGTCTCTCTTTATCCTGGAAACAACACACTTACATCTTTATATTGTAGTCACATCGCTTCTCGTTGATATTTAAATTGGATCTCACTCTCCCATTGTAACTTTGTATCGTTATTCTGTCCTATAGTGGTCCAATTTCACACTTTAATTCAGATGGTTGAAATTGCACGGGAATAAAAACTTAACTTTGAGCACATGGATGTTAAAAGAAAATAAGAAGATCTTCCAATTTCTGTGCAATTGTACATGGCACGGTATGCTTACACTTTCTCCGTGATAAGGACCTTATTGATTTCGTTCCTTTTCCAACAATATTGTAGACTTAGGTACCCTGAACGAACGACTAAAAGATAATATAGATTCTTTTGATAAAGTATGTTCATCAGTCTTCAAAATTAATTCAACATTTGTACCAGGAGTAAGAGTTTAATAAACAACAAACTTTAAGTGAGACGCCTGTATTGCTCACCTTGATAATTTCCAAGCCATTGCTATGGTGTTAAGGTAAATAATCCATGACAGACACTCCATATACATTGAAAACTTCAGACACATCGTTACAGTACAGTGTTTTGGAGATAAAACAAACTTCACAAACAACACCCAACCTCTCTGCCTCAAAGGAGAAGTGTGGGACATATCCACAGTTTGTACAAAATTACGCCTCATTAGAATACCCTTATATCGACGATAAAAGCTAGATCACAAAGGTTAGATCTCTTTTTTTCAAAAAACTTGACCCGTCCCTCTGATCAAAGGAAGCCACACCAACCGCTTTTACAAATGGATTGCCATTGACCTGGGAATGCTCCAGGCTAAGCTCAGTCAAAATATACTTGGTCTTCTAGAATAAATAGCGTTTAAAGGAAATATTGACGGACGGACGACGGTTCCATCAAAAGTAAAATTGAATGTAGATGGAAAAACAGTGCACTTGTCCTAGAGACTCCCAAGACCACATCTGGATGCATTTCCGCAATTTCTATTATGGAAGACCTTATTTGTCCTACGTGTCCCATGCTTCTCCACACCAAGTTGGGAGGATGGGGGGGGGGGGGGGGAGTCACGCTGATAGTTTATACAGATTTGAGTTCCCATATAATAAGGATGCTCCACACCAAGTTTAGTACAAATGAACTTGATCGTTTTGCACAAGTAGCGTTTAAAAGAACGGACGAGAAATCAGTCAAGCAAGTCACGCAAGTCACACTGAAAGAGGGCAAATAAACTAATATAGTCTTCATTGAAGTAATACCAAAAGGTCAACAAAACCATAATCCGAACTCAAAACTAGAGGTCAAATAGGAACAAAAGAAAGATTGACATGGAGATTTTCGTAAAAGCGCAAGAAAATAGGACCAAGTGTTCCGGAAGAGTAAGCATCTTCTGTTTCATCGACGACACACGCCATGTAAAACTTTGTCACATCCAAGTAAAATCAAGTTCTGAAAACGAGAAATGAGTATTATTGTCAATCACAACAAGTAAACACACTAATGAGCATACTCAAAAACGTCCATCTTCATATCGCGTAAGAGAGTAAAGAGAAATATAACCGATAGGTATACATACAGTCACAGGAAATACCTATGTATATACAATGAATTGGGTATCCCTAAATCCGTATATATGTCTACAGACATTGAAGGGAATATCAATGTATAGCTCTACAGAAAATAAAGAGAAATACCAATGTATATATGCTAGTCTATAGGTGAGCATAGAGTGAAGGGAGATACATATACGAATACACTGAATGAAATATCCATGTATTGCATAGGTCTATAGATAATAAAGAAAAATACCAATGTGTAAAGGTCTACAGACAGTAAAGGGAAAAATACATACAGTGAAAGGAATACCAATACATGTATGTACAGAAATACGGACAGTAAAGTGAAATATCCAGGAAAATATCTATAGATATTGGAGGACATGTCCAAGTAAAGACAACCGGACAGAGAAGGCATACAGACATGCAGGTATTATAAGTCGATATATATCCCGGTGTCAATGTCAAAATTCAGGAAACGTAATAAATCCAGTGAACATGATACATGTACATATGATAATATGATTGCGTTCTCTTTTTATATATCATGTCTACATGATACATGTACATATGATAATATGATTGCGTTCTCTTTTTATATATCATGTCTGCCTTTCTAGCAAAACAGAAAGTCGTCTCGAACATTGTTTGCGCCTGAGACAAGTAATATAAGTAAATAACATTTACGACCACGTGCTTGCAGCATGTAAATCGCATGGATGATGCTTGTGCTTTACCTTGCAAGCGCAATCTGATGGAAGCGTAATGGCATGGTATTGCTGATAACATAGGAATGGACCTGAGCTGATGATGGAGAGCACTCGTTCATGACTACGACGGTGTAAAGTCTTTAGGCATGGTTACAGACGGTTACCACGGCTCTCGTACAGGTTGATAATATAAAATGTGTTAAAGGCAGCCCAGGTGACATCCATAACTGTGTTGGTACAATATCTATATGATGACAACACATGGCGAAATCAAAATTCGCCAGACAAAGAATAATATCTATAACACTAAAGCAGCATAAATATATCGCTGTTCACACATAAACACACACAAGCACATTCATTAATACTTGCTCTAACGTCACGAGTATCCTTGTGTGTTAGTATTGCTAACAAAAGCATGTTACCCCTCTTTTACCGTCCAACTCGAAGTGAAGAAGAGTTTTGAAAAAGAAAAACAAAGATATGTAAATTCTATTGTTTTTATTTATCTGAATATGAGATGTATGATTGTATTACGTCCTAATTTTCAATTATAATGTTCGCGTACTGGTACAGTGCATATGACGTTACTGTTGCTGATAAAATCTGCAGTGCCCTCTCAGCTAGTACAGATGCAGCTTAAACGTAAACGTCATTGTATTGGTTGAATGCCAGAAATGACGTAACTGTTACAATTATCTCTTATGAGTTTTTTGCACGGATCTGAATATACACACTTGATTCCATATCAATTCCTAATTAAACTGTACTCCTCAACTTATTTTTAAATACTATACATAAGGGGGTTAACGCATCACACCTTCTACATATATACCATGACATTAGTTCAGCACGCTTTGTATTGCTAATGTTTGTCCCCCCCCCCCCCCCCTACCATTACTGATCCGTCCAAGGACGGTAAAGTTGCTTTTATGGCAGTGTAATTTATGTTTTGCATGGTGTACGATTGTATCTATTACTAAAGTGTATAGGTGCTTCCTTTTATGTATAAATGATGATGTCATTATAACTTGTAGAGTAAAAGTGATGACGTCATTATTACTTCACATCATAGCATTTGGTAATGATATATTTAACCAAAGTTGTTGGATTGAGTATATTAATCAACCTCATATTTATGTGACAAAATTCCTGAGGACTGTGTACATACATATTACATTATCTTAACAGAAAAGCACAGAAAAATGATATACTATAATTATTAAATAATAAACATTAAGCAATAATACATTTATGAACCACAACGATACCTTAACCTATTTATAGGCGGATTTGGTCGAATGATTAACACTCGACATGCCGAACAGACAGCATGATTCATATGAATAGAATATTCAGAAAAAGTTTGCTTTCTGCTCACACAACTCCACGACATATTTGGAGTATACAATGGTCTAGGATAGGTGTTGCCGTTGGAAGAACGGTTTCACTACAAATAGAGCACACTACATCTCAAGCACATACGCGCAAAGATGTAGGCATAAACACCCCCCCCCCCCCCCCCCCACACACACACACACTGTTTAAGTCAAGATAAGTAGGAATTAATTGTTTTATCATTTTAATGTATATGTAGGTACTGTATAGCGCTTCATGGTGTCTGATGTAAGTTAGATAAGAAGCTACATTATACCGAATATTGTAAATTTATATTATTGATCTTTTTCTTTAAAATAAACCCCTCTTAAATGCTAAATATAAATATGTTCCTTAACTGGATACACCTCGAAAAGTATACATACATATTCTTAAAAATTGTTTTAATTTTAAAAAAATGATTTTGTTGTTTTCATATTACTTTTTCCTGGCCTTGGATAGTTACGTAATGGCCACTACGTTTGGTATTCATGTAAATCCTGTTTGTATATATCACGTTGTTGAAGTGACTAAGCTGATAGATCCATGATCGACCTTGATTCCAATGGTACGCTGTACATTCCGGAGTAAAATAATATGTTCGTGTCGCACGCCCATTGACTCCGAAATCTGTAAGGGCAAACGTGAACCTAACATGTGACACAAACAGTCAACAGCGCGAAAAAGAACAGTTGACATCGCAATGACGCATTACCTACTATATAATGTGTAACTTTGATACGATATGTTACAGGATTAACAATGTCACACACACAGTACATATACATGTAGGGTGTCACATTATCATATAACGCCATTTTAAAGCAGGTGGCAGTATGCATTGGGGTTAACACGTCCATTTTTACCCCATTGGATCCTGTTAAATGATGGCATGAAACAGAAAAGATTCGAATAGGGCTATCTGAGATAGCACGCAAGATCCTATATTACTCATGTCGTTAAATCACAAAGTGATATTTTTTATCTTATTATAAAATGTTAAGGAAGGGCTTATAGAACTATTTTGTGACACTGTGTGATAACGGAGCGTCTCTACAACAAAACAGTATGTCACGCCTTATCCAGAATAGAAAATCTAATTACTTTACATTGATTCGTTCTTTCAAATCAACGCAATATTTTATTTTAAAATTGTGAAAGACATAAATTATTTTTTTCTTCTGCTATGGAATATTTCCTAACGAAGGTAAAATTGAACAAGCCACAAAAACGCACCCGGCCTAATTTTGTTCCGCAGGCTTGGCGTGGTGAAGCAGGGTCTGTACTGCTCTTATCAAAACAACAAAGTGTACGGTTAACTTGAAATGTTAAAACCAATCAATATTGCGATAACTGTAACTATCGAAAAATAGGTACGTTTGTAATGATGATTATTTATGTTAAAAGGTTTTTATTTTAAAGAAAATCTTTATTTAGAATGATTGCAAAAGAAAATATCTTTAAAAGTGTTTGTGATAGCAAGTTAGGTCAAGTTGACATGTTTGAATGTTCTATGCTCAATATGGTTTATGACAGGTCTTGTCACTGTTTTGACGATGCGTTTGTGAGTAAAACTGTAAATGGAGACACGTTTTCCGTTTGAGAATACAAACAACTTATTTCTATGTGATTGATTCATTTCCATTAAACTAAGGTTCATTTTGTTAATAAATACATTTCAATTAACTAAATACATATACATTATAAGTTCTCTTTATTTTATAAATACCATAACTGTCATTATGTTTTAATCTTCTTCAATCTATAACATTCCGCTTTCTGTTTTCCTCTCAACTTCCAAAACTTTCATGAATTTTCAAACATCCCTCTACAGAATCTGTAACATTTCACCGCACCTGAAAACAACCTGTAACCCGATAAAGCCATTATGTCTCTTTTCATCAGCTTTTCCCTTTAAATACTACCCCAGTTAGCCATATATCATTTTTCATTGCTTCAACGATATATGTAGATTTTTCTATCTTGATATTACTTAAATACCAGTAGGTAAAACAATTTCCAATTTGACATACATCACCTATCCTAACAACGTAAAACACAACATAATTATTTCGCTTTTAACAGACAAATACGATGTCTTGTTAAAAGAAAATATGTAAGCTTTTTGTTTACATAATGCTGTAAGATAAGCATTAATCGGATTGGTATCGTATTTTGGCCGATATAACAGAGTTGTATTTACGACATTTAACAAACAAAATATTATCAACATCAAAGAATAGTACATAAGACCCACACGAATATAGAACCTTCAGCATAAGATGAAGTCTAGCCAAGTAATGAACTAAATTGCACCAGGCAGTTGTTTCAAACTACGTACGTTGTCACGTTAACGTAGATGACATGGATGTGTTTTCACAAACGCCAAATACTACATTTTGGAATAAATAAACAGATAACGGTAAGACTATGTGTAAGGATTGTACCTCATTTTGACTGCGTATACGGTAGTATACCCGCAGTTTGGAACGAACATATTCTATGGTGCGCGCCGCCATGTTAGCGATATCGTCAAAGAATTTCGAATGCGCATCATTGGAACCAAAAGTTTGCCAGAAACCATTTATTGTATAATCAGACGAAATGGATCCCGTATATGTTCCATGTTTCAAAATCTTGAAGGAACCAAACAATTTCCGTCAGCGAAGAGTTATTGTTCTGAAGCGTGAACGGTGCCATATATGAACAAACATCAATCCGCCGAGCCTTTTTTTCAGTGCGTGTACGCTTATTTATTCGCAGACAGAGTTTACTAAGCTCAAAAAGGGAGAGGTGCAAATATTGATACATAGAACCTTCATTTAAGGATTGAAATTCTCTTGTGTTGTTTTCATGGGCTGATGACATCAATGAACCTCATGCAAATGAAGTGAACTGCGACACGCTTAACAGACGCATCTTTATTTACATGTTAAAAATACATTCTGGTTGAATTGAAACAATACAATCTCTGGTACAAACGAACCTCTTTTAGAACGGTTACACAATCCTTTCGTGTACATGTTGCGTTCGATTTATCATCAAGTTAAACATACGTAGTGATGAACGTGACTTTCACAAAAAATCACTGTAACACACATAAAAAGAATAATATAAAACGAATACAAGCGGTAAAACAATAAATTACTAATAACATATGGTATTTTTTGCAGCAAAGCAATAAATCAACAAAACATCTTCAAATATGGGAGTCTGCATGCTGATAAAGCACGCCAGATCAGTGTATATTGAACGAATTCTCGCATTATCTCGTGTTTCCGAGCAGCCCGTACGTGACATGGATACGGTAGCAGTCATGACGACCTGTCTGCCGGGCACAGATAGCGTCTGGGGGACCATGATGTGGAGGTGGACATATTCACAAAAATGTTTTTTGTCGAATCGAACCGTGAGCTCAATCCCACATTCATTGCAGGCATGCTTCAAGGAGACCTTGGATTCCCCGGACTTTGCGTTCCTTTTAGGCGGGAGTTTTCGGCGACACGGCTAACGTAGGTTTCCGGTGTGCCAGATTATAATTGCGTCTGTACCACCACTCAAGCTTGTCAGTGATAAGTACGAAGGCAGGATTTCGGGGTCACCAACACTGTTCTAAAGACGTGGCCTACATAGCGTGGATGTTAACCTAATGCTTTTGTCCGTAAAGCTGTTCTCATGAAAAGAAAGCCGTGATTTGAAAAAAAAAAATCAAAGATCGTTCAGTTATTTTCAATCCTTGTTCCTAATAGAGAAAAATATTTTGTCATTTATTTTAAGTACTGTTGTAGTTATGAATTGTGGGTTATCTTAAACTTGAAATGATGGTTTGGGGACTTATAAAGTGTGCGTTTTAATCCTACCTTAACAGCAACTTAAACCTCATCTTTTTCGCTTCTTTAAACAATCAAAGTTAATAGGTCGCCATCCCTAATTAATCAGAGTCACCTGTCACTCCCTTTTTAAGCTATCAGAATCGTGCATGTATATCCGATATCTAAGCTATCAGTTAGACGTTTTATCAATTCTTAAGAATCATTAGTTACCTTTATAAGTAGTATTATTTTCATTGTCTAAGTCAACTCACAGTTGTTTGCGTTCCTGTCAGTAAATAATAAATGTATATGTGTGAAATGAGCCTCCCATTACAGTAATGTAATGCCACTAAATACTGTAATATAAACTTTTTTTATATATATATACTGACAGAAACTCAAGCAACTTTAATAAGAGTGGTACCACACTATCTTATGCCTAGGTCACATATTCAATGATGTGACGCTGGGTAAGCTACGGATCACTCGTGGCAATCTGTATTCGTCCGTAGTTTTGCATAATGTAGCCGTAACCATACGTAGAAGTACTTTTTGATATTTTTAATATTTGACCACGGATAAAACAACCGTAGTATATCCTTGCTAAATTGTATTAGAACGAACTAATCCAATTCAGTCCCTATCGATCCGTACTTAATATTAATACTACATGTAGTTACACCACGTTTTCCCTAAATACAGGTATACAGGTTTCATACGAATTTCTCACGGACGGAAAAATCTCATTACGTTGCAGTACGGATCGCTCCGTGGCCGTTCGTTTAAAAAAAATCTACGGTACTGATCCGGTACGTTACGATGACCAACGGCTTTAATACGGCTGTACCGTGGCTGATACCGGTAATACTACATGCTGGTAACATGTTGATGAATATGCAAACCTCTTACTTTAGTGTGTTATTTCACAACACAACATACAATAAAGGAGCATTGTGCCACTGCAATATGTTTCTTTAACTACAAAACATAATAGACTGTAACAATATGGATCAAATCATAAAATTTTCAATGTTAAATCTCGCTACATGAAAACATATCCTGGATATCTGTAGCAGGAGCGTGCATCTAAACAGAACTCCTCGTCATACAGATCAGTTGATGACAATATGGAGAATACCATTCTTACTGTCTTCTTCAAAAGACAACGATGTTTTTTTTCTTCTTTTGCTAACGATGAACACACTATCAATCTACATAACTGAAACATTTAAATACACACAAACAGTTGATCTCTCAGAATAATTGCAATTAAGTTGAGTTCTTTTTTTAATATGTAAGAGCGTTAAATGTTAAACGTTAATCACGATTGTAAATATAACGAATTAATATTAACGAATAAAACAATTAACGCTCTTACATATTAAAAAACACTCAACTTAATTGCAATTATTCTGAGAGATCAACTGTTTGTGTTCTTGAGCATTTGTTATGAATTTATGAATCGATAATGAGAAACAATAGCTTTCAACTATCGTGCAGTTGTTTAGAATTTTCGAAATAACATGCATATTGTAAAACCCGTCCAATACACATTTTACTGGAGAGGTACAAGATAAACTGTAATTTCTTCCAGCAACAGACATGTATATTTTGCCTACATGTTAAACAATCGATGGTCTTTTTATGATGTCTCGACAGAAATCTCTCACGGTCAATCAAAAAATGGCATGACATAACAAACTGAAATATTCAAAGTAAGATTTTGTAAAGCGTTCGTTTGTATCGCTTTATATCTGACAAATCCTTTGGAATTATGACGCTGAATTAAACATCTCAATCAAACAGCGATATGCTGGATATACCGTTATTACTTCTGCCGGAAGCGGTATAAGTAATCTCCTTTTACGTATGTATAATTTTCTAGATGGAGTACTTCCCTGATGTACTGATTACAATATACAATATCACAGTTATAATCTTAATCCCAGTGACCTTTCCCACGCTCGATTATATAACAGACCGACGTATGTAATATACAGACACATGTAAACTGTATACAAGCATGGATAACCTATAGTTCAAAGTTAAAGCTTTATTTAATGTAAGATTTAAAGTACATCTGCCTTGTGTTTATCTGCCACGCGCATCATAGAACACAACACGACCTTCTGTTACTACATCCCATCCGTGCGGGAGAGTGAGATGCTACATGGGCGTGGCGAGATATTCTAACATAAAGTAGGATTAGTGTTTACTTGCACATTCAATTATTTCCAAAGTCTTTGATATGCTATTTTACTTAAAACGGAAACAATATAAGATAATACGAAACCATCAACAAAACCATTCTCAGAAATCTAAATCGTTTAAAAAGGGGCAAAATATGAACATAGAAAAGATTGACACGGAGACCCCTGGAAAAAGATCAGGTATTCCGGAAGAGTAAGCCTCTAATGGTTTATTCTAAGCTGTTATTTGTTAGGGCAAATCTAACGAATGTTATTCGTAATTTTCCAAAATACAAAAAACTCACAGGTTATCAAAATATATATTATACGTTACATGTAGGACCAAGTAATAATCTTGTAATGAGATAAACAGATTGTCTGCCTATAAGATGATATCTATATCCCTTCAGGATGTATATATAACCAGATATTGTTATGTCAGACGATGCTATCAAATCATAGATATAAATTTACATTACATTCAAAGCCAACTTCTGTTAACGTATGTTTCAAACGCAACAATCAAAAACTAGACCACCGTCTTTGACATGCAATACGTGTGAACATGTGGTCATTGTAGATGTTCTGATACGTGTGTAAAATGTCCTTTCATGTTCTTCTACTTGTTTTTTTTTTATATCCTACTCGCTAATTTATATCGATGTACCAATTATACCTTACATCAATACGGTTCTTTTACCACGGATTCATCATATGCGTGTTTGTTAACACAGGACCTGTATAAACAACGCCCTGAATCTGTAAAGGAGAGTAGCTATTGAGCGTCACCATTTGGGAAAAAAAAGGTACATGTAATAAGGAATAAAGACGAGATGACCTACTCGCTAGTCTTTTTAAAATAGTGCTGCAGTGTCTCTTCTCAAAACATCTAATAACATCAACCCTTAACGGCCGCATCACTATAACACATCATCGTTAATACGCCAGCAAAAGTCACTCTCTTGGCCCTAATTGACTCACTTTGTCAAGGAGTTGATACAAAATTAAAATACCAAACTTCTTGCTTTCACCCTTCTAACCTTGTGTTACTTAGACACAAACTTACACGTACATGACCAAAATTGTATCTCTAAGTCACAATGTATCATGTGGCGGTGAAACCTTCCCACCGTTATACTGCACCACAAAACCAGGCTGTTAAGACGAAGGACATATGTAGAGAAAACGATTCGGAATATTTCAATTTGATTACCAACTGACATGGCAATATTCACGGCAGTGCAACGGATGGTAGCCAAACTGAATACTAATGCAAAACATCATCCCCATGCGTAGGCCGTGTGTCTGTCTTTAAAAAAATGTTTGCTTTCCTCTGTGTTATTAATTATGTTAGACAATAGAAATGGCTCGCGTTCCTATGTTTAATTAAAATGTCTTCTAATTTTAAAAGGTACTGTACATGTGTACGACGGGTTCACTTAAATGGGAGAGCATAATGAAAACCTTTTACATGTATTACCGCTAAATACTGAAACAAAAATCCTTCAGTCGTATCTGAAGGCAACAATTGTTATTGTGGCTTTATTTGTAAAAGAGTGTATCAGGACAGGTTACAGAAACCTTGGCAAATGTCTTAATTTCATTTTCATATATATCAACGATGTGTTGTTAAAGAACAACAAGACGTTTGCGGACCATATCGGTCATGTATACTCTTCTGAACTTGAAATAAAGGACACAACCGACTCTTCTACATCAGCTGCTTAGCTCGACCTCTACTTAAACTATGACCTACATGGAAAGCTTACTATTAAGCTATAAAATACATGTGACGATTTCAATTTTCCGATCGTGAACTTTCTATCTCTTGATAGTAACATCACTGATTCTTTAATATGTGGTGTTTACAGGTCGAAGTTGACATGTTAGAGGGCTTGCTCTAATTATCATGATTTTCGTGATCGATGTCGACTACTGACAAACAAACTAACAACACAGGGATTCGAGAAATGCAGGATGATCAGAACTATGGGCAAGTTTTATGGTCGCCATCTTTGTTTCATTGAGAAATATTCTATATCCTTGTGAAATATGAAGCTGAACTTGTTTAAGTGTGCTCATTAGTGTGCTTACTTGTTGTAATTGACACTGATAACTCGGTTCTCTTTTCGAGGACCTTATGTTTCCTTGGATGTGACCAAGATTTACGTGAAGGGTGTTGTTGATGGAGCAGATGACGCTTAATTTTCCGGAACGTTTGGTTTTAATATCTTGTACTTTAACAAAGGTTTCCACGTTGATCTTTCTTTTTTCGCATTTTGCCACCAGTTTAATCGGTTTTAAGTTCGAATTATGGTTTTGTTGACGCTTCGGTATTCCCTAAAATTTGCTTTTATCGAAACGGAATCCAACAACGCTTTTTCAACAATTGTTTATGACGAAGGAAGAGTGCAGGAAAGACACCTACTGAAAATCTCTGCTCTGTTATAACGAAAATGGACCTGTTGGTGGCGTATAAATTATATGGTCTGGTCCGTGGCATCAACCTAAAGATACCGGGCCTGCCCGGGTGATGCCGCCAAAAGTCTATTGACCAATGAAAAAGGAATTCAAACATTTCGCTTACTGATACTTGTATAGACGATTGTGTAAGAGGTAAGAGTTTATCAATGACAAGAACAAGAAGGTGACCGATCCGGAAAGGAAAGCAGTAGTAATGATAAAACTCGAATATTTTTGTGTTGCAGGTATATATAACGGCAGGGAAGAGATGAGATTACGGGAGGGTCCACTTAATGACAGGTAAGGCTTGTGGTAGTGTAAGGGGATATGTAGGGGTGAAGTGTAAACGAAGTTATAGGGGGTATTAGAGGAGGAAGAGGAGGAGGAGGAGGTGAAAGAAGAGATGACAAATTGTAAAGATAATTTCCTTTACAATGTTGTATTTAAGGTCTTGGAAGGGAAACGTAGTATATCTGGTTGATGAAAATGATGTCTCGAATGTAACATCAGGGAGAGGGAGGGAAGGAGGGGGAGGGGTTGAGGGTGGGGGTAAAATGGAAGGAAGGACATATACATCTCTTGTTAGTAGTGAATTGATTCTTCCGGGAGACCGCATCACTGCAAAACATGCTGGAGAAACCATGTGGTGCCATCTGATTCCTGTATGTAGACGATAGTCGGCCTTTATCGACGAAATTAGGTTAGTTAAAGGTCAACATCAGATTTGGAACAACATAATACAAAAGGTGTCAAAACAATTACAGATCCAAAATTACCAAATAAGTCTCTGAAAATTTAACATGTTCAATGAGTTATAAGACAGCTGGGTATTTCAAATTTAATTCCACACATTAATTAAAAATCCCCCTGGCCATGTACAAAGCAAAAAATATGACGCTGCAGTATGGTGGTAAATCATCTCGCTAAGACAGCGATAACTCGGCAGGATGTTATTTAGTTTTGACACGTACGTGTTATAGTGAACCTAATATAAAACTGAAACGCTGGACCAACTACACACCATGTACGCCATGTTCGCTGAAACTATTTCCTTTTTTATATTTGTCGTTTTAAACTTGTATAGTTTAATGTTATGGTATAGAAGATTGTAGATAGATATACATATATGTACATTGAGAGATGTGTTACAATATATTCTTTTTCTAAATTGATGTCACAGAAATTACAAGAGTTACACAGTGAATTGATTTACGCATATACATATACATGTACTCAAACCCAAAAAGCCGATCGAATTAGAAATGGTTATTATCCCCCAAAAGTAACCATCTAATTCACTGAACAAAAACGGTTTCTCATCACACAATAGTACAGTTGACTGTAACATAGTAATATTTGTTGCCTGCTGTTTTTCAGGCGACACACAAATGAACCAGTTGAAACCAGCAATCGGGAAAATAGCTTTCAAAGATGACCACTAATAATTTGAACTGTTAGTGTGATATAGGCATGTTACATACAACCCATTTCTCTGTTACAATCACATTAGTATACGTTAAGCGACAGCGCCCAGAGGCTGTCGGGTCATTAACTGACCAATGTAAGGTGTTCCATACATGATGATAATATAATGTCACGGCCATGGCAGCAGGATGCCACATCGGCATTTTTTACTGACAACAAACATTTTTGTCCATATTGCCCATTTTAACTGAATGTAAAATAAAGCGAAGTAATTGCTCAGGGGATAGGACTCACAGCTCGGTAGAACATATTTCCGAGGGCAAGAGTAAGCCAAATAAGGCACAAACGACTATGCCTCCATAGCCACATTTTATTTCATTTGAGTAGTGGCACGTTACATAATATACACATTTTCGTAGTACACGATTTGAAATAATCCAGAACTAGTTCAAATTTACTTCTAAATTGATAAATTAAAAGGGTTTTATGCACCTGACCCTTCTGCTTCAACATTAGTTCAGAAATTTTGGTTTCCCATCTTTTGGCCCCTACCATCACTGACGAGTCCCAAAAGGACGAAACAGTTGTATGATGCAGTTTAATTCATTTTTTTCTGGAATATATATTACTAAAAGGTGCAGCATGTGTTTGTTGCGTCATTTGCAATGTCAGGTGCAGATATGCTTCGATCTCAAATAGGTTATATTCTTCAAATCGTAATACATAACAGCAGGGTTGGTTGTCATATTTTTGACATGCGTTGTTGTGTAACTTTAATTGGCGTACCGATATCTTGAATGGCGCACGCTAACGCACACTGTTGGATGTGTGGATAAGTTAATGTATATTACTCACCAATTATTGCCAAACATATGACAACCAATGCTTATATTTACATTTTTGTCATTCAACTAACTATTGGTGCTAAGATATACATAATGCATTAGTTAAAATATGTTTCAACGCCAGGGTAAGTCCAGACAGAGAACAGCCAGCAGTTCACAGTGGATTAGTGCCGTCATCAGCAAGATTACAATGTTAGATGAATGTTATTGGAGAATACCATAATTTTGGCCAGGAGATTCATGTAGTCTCTGTACTGTGGTAATTTAATACTTTCTCAAGAATAGAACTGCTGGGATACCTTGTTGGCAAATAAGACGACGGGTTGTCTATGACCTAAATGATACATACTGTTCTGTTAACTTTAACCACTCAATTGCAAGACTCCCCACGGCATATAAATAGGTCATGGAGTCGTTTTATGTGATGATTATGTTGAAACAAAATGTTTTACTCTCTCTATACATATATTGCTTATATAATCTGTAATTTATCTCCCAATGATGAGCTAGGACCAGTCAGTGCTATTCAACTTCGTCAACTCAATCAAAGACTTATGACCTTCTAAAGCCAAGGTCAGATATGCTTTATCTGCGGGATTACTCTCGACCGCCTTCCGCAATTATCCGCCGGTTCTCTTATTGAGCTCGGTCTGTGTACTGTCTGCTGCAGATAATGCGTATGCATACATAGATTTTGGCCTCAACGCATGGTCAAAGGGCGTGAATCATTTGAGATGTTCCCAGATTGATGTGTGATCCGACTTCACTGCTCTGTGTATACTGTAGGCGGTGGGGGATCTTTACTGGTGTCGCGTTATCTAAGATTGAGTTTTACTAGCTATTATACACGTATGTAAAACCACCAAGTCTGTTCACCCCTGTTACTCTGCCATTTTCCGTCACGTATGCAAATGAAATTATGATATCATAAATAGGCTTGGTTTACACCAATCTGTACATTACATGTCACATTGTGTCATCTGTCATCATGGACCTGCCATGACCCTGAACCTAACCATCCTTCTAAAACGACAGTGGAATCATCAGTAGGCGCCTTGAGGTGTTCGATACATGAAGTACACCGACCCATCACGTATAACGTAAGAACGCTGCCCCCTACAGGCACAATCGTAGTGCTTCCCCATAAACTACATTCTTCCTTTAGTTCTACTTAAAATTATAACCTTATATCAGTGGTTTTAAAAACAATATAACGAGTTCGATGAGTCAGTTCCGTCAAATAACCTCCTTAACGCTGAAAACTATTGGCGATTTCGTTGTGTAACTCATTTATTTTGTTTTTATCCATTAATATTTTACCTTAAAATTCTTCAACATTTGCTTTGATTTAATACTCGGTTTCAACTTTTATATTTTTCAGCTATGGCATAATCCTTAGGACAAATTCAACCCGATGGGACATAAGTTGTGACGTAAGACTTACGTCACGCCTTATGACGCATCAGTATTCATTACAGGTTTTTTGAAGGGTTTGGAAGTGGCGGAGGGGGAGGGGGGGACTTAGTACGAATCACAAATTAGAGTAAATTATATGCATTGTCATACAGCTTTTGTAATGACCTACACACACTTTAATCCGGCATGCACTCTTTTACATGTGTATACCGCTTATTAACAGAAATTTGTATTCAGTATTGATCATTTGTCACATGTATACTCATGTGTATATTCAAGAAAATGATTCCACTCCCTATCCAAAAAGACCAAACGTAATGTTGTGACTGAGATATCATTTAGAAATGGCGTAGTATTCAGCACAGTTTTGTATCAGTTAAGACGTATTACGATATACACAATGTTGAAATCAATTTGAAAACTTATCTTCCTCTACAAGTCTCATTTGATCAACTACAAGTACATGTTGATGGTTTAACGGCACTTGGAGCGATGGTTCACCGACCGAGGTCTGGACACGTAGACATTGCATGACCTTGTTCTATTTTCGAAATTGGATTATTTGTTTTTAAAGGACAGCTTGTCCAGTTTTATTCTTAACGGAAATAGTGTCGTTTAGATATATATAAAGTTACGACAGGACGCAGTCATCACAGGCTAGGACATGTCATTGTTGAGGAATAGAAAGCGATTACCTCATTTCCGGTTAGATACCATATGCAACAAATTACATGTAGATCAAATGTCAACAGGAAATGAGAACGAAAAATGTCTTTCAGTGTAATGATATATTTATGTAACATTTATACATCAGAATATTTTTTTCTCATAAACTACTGTGAACTAGTCAGTTAATTCTCTTAGTGTTAAATGCCACTCTGTCATTATTTATACATGATCTAGCCCGTTCCAATCTGGAGTTCCCTCCCTTATCCTATATACACGGCAATACGCCTACCAACAGGTGGTTACGATCTCAGGTATTCATTCTGTAATGTTTTTATAAACGGTAAATATTTCCATGTGCTGGTCTATTTCCCTCTAGTTTATGACTAGACATCCATGTGATCAAAGTTATTGGAGTTAAATTGTTTGCTAATACTTTTATATCTAGCATTTTATATTCTGGAGACGAGGGCAACTAAAGCAGCTGTCGTATGCTGTCTACTATCGGTGTTAATTGGTTGATAGAAGATACATATTTAACACTTACATCATTCTTCACTGTGTATTAAAACTATCCATTCTTCAACATCACTTATCAAAACATCAATCTAACCGTTTGACAGATTTACAATCAGTGTTTCACATTTCCCTGACAGGAAGTTTGACGAAACATTCCGGACGTAAGTTTTGATAGGTTAAAGATAGATTTAGTGTATTATTTCAGTATTTCCGCTAACAAATATTGAAATAAAAAATTCAAAATAAAATGGGTGCCTCCTAATTCCACAATGGGCGTCAGTTCCGAGGTTTGCTAGAACATGCATATGAGTAGTCTATCATCCAATGATGCATTGCTATCATCGAATAAAAATGGCGCTACAGTCGTAGTACACATTCCAGAACATTTTCGTAATTTTCCATCAAGTTCTGTTTTTACAAATATCATCATATCTTTGTTGTAATCTGAGCTGTTTTCCATTCAACACTAACAATGTACAGTGTACATGCATTGACTAACTTCCACTTAGTAAAGTCGCTGATAATGTGATGCCATGCTCCAATACATGTTATGTTGATGTAGATAATGCCAATAACCAATCCTAACTGTAATACCGTATGAAAAGTCTCTGGGTGTCACTAACTAAGGGCTAGATTGCACTTTCAATATGCTAAAAAAAGCTGGTTAAACTGTAGTGAAGACAGAGCAAACAGCATATATTATTTTAGATACAATGGCAGTTTCATGAACGTTCCATAGTTTAAGGAAATTTTTTAACTTAAATGTATACATGGAAAAGCACGAATGCTCCTTAACTGTTTAGTTAAGATTTCCCCCTTAGTTTATATCATGCTTTCAAATGGAGAATTGCAAGTGAAGGAATTTCTCTAAATTACGGAAAGTTTATGAACCTGGAGACATTTTCAAAACAATGCTGTCATCAGACCTTAACATGATTATTGTTTTATACCATAACGGTTTGCGAGGATGGTATGGTTTTACTAAGGTTTAGGTTTACGTGTCAGGTTTTTGAAGGTGGAGGGAAGCCGAAGCATCCGGAGAAAAAAACAATGACCTACGGCCAGTACCTGGCAATTGCCCCAACCTAGGGGTGGAGGACTAGTTATAGAATGTAGGAACACCTTAACCACTCGGCCACCGCGGCCCCGTTTGCGAGGACGAAGCTCCTGGTACGTATTACACACTACAAGGCCGTCCAAAATCTCCCGCAGAAATATTGCCTTAAACATCAGTCGGTGAAACAGCGGGTGCCTTACGTACGATGTCTCCAATACAGAGGTCATTCATAAAGCCCTAGACTAGATTGTCTCAAGAATAGGTCTATCATACAACTTGCGGTCAAAGTGGAGAATGATCAACGTTTATTGGTACCAAGTAGGTAATTGGTCTGCAGTTTGTTTTATCTAATTTTGCTATTGTCTAGTCTGTGTGTCACCCCGTAACTGTGATATATGACACAACGCACACGATTTTCTGGGATTGGTTTGGAACTGGTATATGAAGTGCCTATTTAAATGGCAGTCGCGGTTGTTAACTTGTGTTGATCGGAGAGATTTTACAGCATATTTTACATTTTATACTCATCACATTTGATAAGGTGCATAGATTTGACGGTCTCACAAGTACTAATAGTAAGTATTCGACATTTCCGTGCATTAAATATAAGCTTACATATTACCTACTGATATTAATTTGCGCACAGTCAGAGAAAACCGGAAAAGTTACAATGTATTTTTCCATTGAGAAATTGCCATAATTGGCCATATTCAGCCCCTGATTGCAGTCAGGGCAACTCTCTTAGTTGAAGAAACCATTTGTCTGTGCGTACATAGTGAAACATAAGTATGCCACCAAAAACATGAACAAAATCCGAAAGTACAATAAGAGTTACCGGCCTTTGAAACACAATGTCCGCAAGGATAAGTATTGCTCCCCTGTATGGAACTATGGAAATATGACCTTTTAAAAGAAGGCTATGACCTTTAATTCTGCAACTTTGACTACTAAAAGTATATGAACCTGCTTTAAAGTACGTGTGTGTTACCCAATCCTTCCACACACATAACAGTAAACTTTGTACTGTAATGCTTTTGAAACGGTTTTTATACATGTAATTAACGTTTTCTCTATCGTAAAAGTGCTGTCCGAAATGTTAAACGACTCTATAATGAGGGTAACATAATGTCACTACAATTACTTATTCTCTTAGCTACCAAAGGAACAAACCTAACGAACACCTTTCCAATAAAACTATAATATGTGGCCATTCACATTTAAAAGAAACGCCAACAATCTTCATTCAATATTTTAAATACATAATTAACAGTGCAGGACAATGCATTATACCAATTTGACCAATAGAGAATATCGAAGTATCAACAAAACAATGACCTGGACTCTAAATCGATTACGCTTGGGGCAGGGTGAAAGAACAAAGACAAGATCACAGGAAATAATTGAAAAAATACATCAGAACAGGTGTTCCGGAAGACGAGGTCACTCTGCTTCATCGGTAACACACGCCATGATATTAAGTGAAAACCAAGCTTGATTCTCAATCAAAATGTTTTGCTAAGTGTTGACCAAACGAGAACTGGTCATAATTGAAATGAAAAGAAAAGATAATAGAAATCTTGGTTTGAAAGCTTTTCTTTACATGTGTGGTTCCGTATCACACACCTACACGCCTCCACTCAACACAGACCTACAGAGGAACTGAAGGGTACTTCAGTCGCTCACGGCACGCATCTGGAAACTGGATACTTGGTCCATGTATCAGTTAGACATCAGCTTGAAATGATATCTACGAAGAGGGCGACAGAATTTGTAGACATCGTAAATGTATGCTCCTAAAAAACAAATAGAATGCTTCAACCGAGATATCTTAGGAGATATATAAGTCAAAATGAATAGACACGAGACCGATGCTTCGCTCCTAATAAGTCAATTTTGTTTCAAAAGATTAGTATTTTGAGACGTAATCTCAAAGAAAGTGACACTGTGATGTATTTGTTCCGTCATATAACCGGATATTTTGTTCCACAACCGAAGTTACATTGTTTCCGCTCGGTAGAGACATATGTTATGTGCGTTCGGGGAGCAGTAGGGAAAGACGCTTTCCGTTATATCGCATTAACAGTTATATTGAAAATGACGTTAAAGCATCAGCGGAGGACATCGGAGCATTATAAATCGGTCAAGTCCGATTGGCTTTGCGGCTCTTATACGGTATACAGGATAGATATGGCGTGACGATACCAATTACCAGTGTAATAGGACAGATGGTATTTCTGGTTCTGGTAAGCTGACCAGGATAATTTAATATACGACTTGGTGGGGTTTCCATAAAATGGTCCATAAAACCTTTCCGAGTGTCAATGTCCCGATGGTGGGTGCGGAGGGCATACAGAGATCAAGGATCTACACGTTGGATTTGTTTTCTAATGATATAAAAGATACGTTTTGTTAGATTTTGCTGCTAATACCGAAAGGTCATTGAACTATGTTCGAGAAGAGATAGAGCACACACACAATGTCTTACTTTATATATTCTTAATACCGGATATCACATACATCATATAAAACAAGTAGCCACATCTTGTTACGGTTATACGACAAATCCCACCCACTTATCGAACTACATGCAGCTCGTCCCCGCTACTTCAAGCACATAGCAGTAAGAATTTATTTTATGGATTTTTATTTTGTCTAGTGCAGGGAGCAGACCTTACAAGACTTCGGGTCAGGTTCGTAAAGTGAATATGTTTTATGTTCAAGTCAAAACAAAGAGATGATATCAAAATAGTGAAAACTGTTCTCGTCTAATTACTATACATTTGCATAACGAGACAGTTTCTCGAAAACAGAAAGTCAATCACAGCCTATTGTTTATGTGTACGTTTATGAAACTGACTCCATATATAAGAATATAAACTCAGCCAACACATTTAGACACGAGCTTTACTGATCTAATCAAATTAAAGAATATCAGTGTTATTAATACAATGTAAGTTTCTAGATTTTGGTAGCGTATCTAGATTTTGGTAGCGTATCTAGATTTTGGTAGCGTACTTTTTACTAACAACTGAAAATTACATGCGATATATTAACTTGTATCATCCGCACTATCGAATGAAGTTATTATTAAATATGTTGTAAAGGTACTCCGTCCTCCTATATACTTGTACCTATGTTATTGTAAATGTTTATATTGGCATGTGAATTTATTGACGCTGTACCTCCCATTAGGTGCCTTCATCAGTATAAAATCTCACACTTTTTTTATGATACAGATATGCATGCAAAGTTATTAACAAGAGATTATTCAAAGTTGATAAATCGCCCAATAAGATGGCGACATGTGACTATGATGGCCAATAAATATCGATGAAAACAACATTTATTATCGTTGTTATTAGTATTATTCATAGTTGTGCTTTTTTTCTTTATTTACTTTGTTTTCCAGAAAATCCGTTTGAAATAAAAAAAAACATAAAAAAATGTTGCGTCAAAAGTAAAAAATATTCTCACTTGTTCGCCTTTGCACAATGTAAAATATGCAAATCATACAGTTTGTAACACAGTTGTGTGACGTCACCAACAATAAACGTGGGCGGAGCTTGCAAATTTCATGCTTTTACATTTATTGAACCATTCCTACGTTTATTAGTTTTGAAATGAAATCTGTGTCCGAAGATTGGACTATAATGAACAAAAAAGTTACGTACATTTCACAGAAAGATACTGTTAATATAAGGATTAACTTTCTATTTTGTTTAGGTTATCGGGGGATAACTACGGTTATGTATAATTTACCCGTAGAGAAAGTTAATCCTTAAATAATGGTACTGAATCGTCCAACATGACATTGTGTACTCTTCCCTGACTGTAACCATGTTGTCGTAAGTATAATATACTCGTAAAAGTACAAATGGACAGGAAAAGTATTAAGATGATAATGTGTTATAAGCCGCGATATACATTAATATAAAATAGAAGTACAAACTCATTTTAGTGGATTCACTCTCAGCATTCAATGTTCATAGAACTAAGTAACGGTTATCAGACCATTATTCATCGATGACCATTAAATAGATCCTGTTGATCACATGACGTCAGTCCTAGTAAGCTGACCCCGACACACAAGTTCATACTGGATTAATTTCCCAGTATGTAACATATATTACCACGAGTTCCCCGGGACGGGCGTACCAATATATCACTTTAATCGGTTTACCAAAATAGGAATGTTTGATTTCTGATATCAAGGAACATTTACACCTATCCTCATTTTCAAAATCAGCTCAAGTTTGTTGGTACTTGTATTATCTTTTGGTATCTACTCTTCATTTTGTTCAAATAGAAAAACACGAGGTAAGTTTGAAGATATACAATGTATTCGTTTGTTTGCATAAGATTAGTTGTATACTTCACACGATGTTCCATTCACACGACACATATCAATTTTATTTCTGATTTAGCCAAGGGGTTAAGGCATCTGACAGTCTACTTCCCCAAGCCATCTACATTGAAAAATTTCCACAAATTGGCCGTTGGTCAATTTTCCTCTCCTCCGAAACTCCGACTTTCCTCTACCACCAAAATTAGGTGCGTCTTTAAAAGTCAATTATAGCTTCTCTTCATAGGACGTAAAACACAATCAATCCAAACCAATATTTCGATTTGTTTTCTTTTGGCAATTTGTTTAACAATAATTCGATTTCAAAATCAATAACATCATGCTTGTTTTTCTTTTCATAAGATGCTAGATTTGTTGAAGAGCTAATCAGGACAGATAACAAAAATCTGATAACTCTTTTATTTTCGCTTTTTGTAAAGACGATATATTGAAATTATTATAAATAACAAAACAAGTGTGCTAACTACGTCGATCGCACAATGTATATTCACTTCTGAACTTGAAATATACATGTAGGATTCAACAGACTCTTTTACAGTATCTGCTGACCTCTCGATCTTTACATAAAATATGACCAACATAGACAGCTTACTTCTGAGCCATCAAATCGTGAGCATCCCCTTCCTTGATAGTAACACCAGCTTCTCTATGGTATGATGAGTGCATGTCGCAGTTTATTCGTTATTCTAGGCTTTGCACTAAATATTGATATCTCCGTGATTAATGTCAGCAGACAAAACGTGTATGACAGTTTAATACTGTGAGCAAGAATTGTGTTATGGCCATTTGGTCTAATTGAGATAATTGCTGTAGTCTTGTATGTTATGCAGGTTTACGCTTTTGAATATACTCATCAAGTTAATATCCTATTTTTAACGAAAATGATGACACCGTTCTCATTTTGAGGACTTGGTGTTTATTTGGATATGACCATGATTTACATAGCGGGTGCCATCGATGAAGCATAAGACGCTTACTCTTCTGGAACGCATGGTCTTATTCTCTTGTACTTTTTCGAGGGCCTTCGTTAATAGTTGTCACTAGTTTAAGCACTTTTTAGTTAGGATTATAGTTTTGGTGACGCTTATGTAATCAATTTGTGGCAGGTGTTATAACCAATATCATTGCGAACAGCTGCTTGTTTAGTTAATACGTTACCATATACATCATTGTGTGTCCTTCAAATCAGATATGATTATTTAAGAAATGGAAGACATTGAAAGATTTTAACAAAACGTGATTCGTTATTAACTTGTATAGCAAGTGCATTTTGAGAGTCCTGTCGAGGTTTGAGTATTATCTAAATAATGCTCACGGGCTCTTGTAGGCGATTATATCAGCGATATAGTATATCCAGCTCTAGTAATAAGTTTACAAAGCAATAACAAAAACTTAACAAACGTTGTGCAATTGTCTTATACTTGATGTGTGTGTCATGACTGCAATAAACACTAGATATCGAATATACATGTGTACACTGTATATATACACACACGATATCGTTAAAACATGTACGTGTAGATTTGACATCCTTTATAGTCTCTCCGTTATCTATTAATCTACCTAAATCAAAGGGACAATTTTATATGATAAACTCCAAAGCTATACACATTTACATTTCGTGCAATTTTTGACTGAGTGCTTGACTTTTATTAATCGACCAATTGACAGAAATGATATTCTCTGAGATATAACGAGAAAAATACACTTGAACACAAATAAATGTGATTGCACGTTATTTGTTGTGTATTCTGGTTTTGACTGTCTAAATACTTGACAAAATATAAAGTTCCTCGATTCTTCTTTAGAGGAAGGTTACATGCATAAACGTAGATATAGAGTACTGCCAAACAAGAACCAAATTGTGAGAAATAAGAAAAATAATCAGAAAATACTGAAGCGTCAACAAAACCATAATTAGAACTCAACATCGATTAAATTAGGGACAAAATATGAATAAAAGAAAGATTAACACTGATACCGTCGCTCTAAAAAGTATAAAAGAATAAGACAATTTGTTCTTGAAAATGAACCGTCTTCTGCTTTATCGACCACGATCGCCACGTTAATCTCGATCACATTCAAGCAAATGCTATGGCTTCAAAGTGAGAACTGAGACATTATTCTCAATTACAACAAGCATGGGCATACGTGTACTTATGAGCATATTCAAAAACGTCGACCTTCATTTACAAGGATTCACCACGATGACCATACAACTTCCTTATTACCTTCCACAACCTGTATTTCTTTTGCAACGCAAACCAAAAAGACGTAACCAGACCTGACTTTTAACCTATTCTTGGTTCTGGCATTATCGTCACAATCCAGACTATTATGAATAAGCAAGCATTCCATTTTGAATATTTAATTAAAAGGGCATATGTTTCTAACAGGAAGGATATGAGAATTTGTGTAGATAAATGTATGTGATGTTGTTCTTACATAGCCTTACGAGCATGACCCATGGTTTGTTTGGCAGTAAAACTGGAACATAAAATGACTATATTTCAAAAACCCAGACGTCACATGATATCATATTTACATTTGAATACAGTCAAAGAGATGATACCGACAGTGATTTTCGCGGACAACGGGAAAAGACATTCAGATTCACAATATTTTATCAAAAGCACGTGTCATTGCTGACCCGCATTGAAGGTGCTTGGCAAAGTCATGGTTTACTTGACGAGTGTCTTCGATAAAGCAGAAGACGCTTACTCTTCCGGAACATCTGGTCTTATTCCCTTGTTCTTTTACAAGGTTCTCCATATAGATTTATTTTTTGTTCCTTTTTTACCCCTAGTTTAACCATTTGAGTTCGAATTATGGTTTGTTAACGCTTTGGTACTCTCTAAAACATGTTTACCTACCTTTCTTAGTACCACTAAATTTGAATTCGTTTTGTGACACTGAATAGTTCTCCAGCTGGTTAATAAACGAAATATTTATTTGCAATCATCGTTTTGTAGGTCTGTACGTTATCATACGTTACTGGTGAAAGCTTTTGGTGTTTTACCAAAACAACTTTATTTCACCAAATAATTTGCGAAAAGCGTAACGACAGGGTCAGGATGGATTAATATTGAAAGATAAAGTTGAAATGCTTGCTTTCTTGATTGCCTTTTTATGACTTATGATTAAAAAATAATAGACAAGTTGATTGTTTGCATAGCCATGAGGTCGATCTTAGGCCCTTTATTTTTTAACTTGTTTTTCCTTTCACATGAACGAGATTTAACGACGAACAAATGTTATAAAGCTTGGAGAGCAGTAACGGCTCACCCGTCACCAGTTTGATAAATATGCTAGTTGGGATTTTTCTATCTAGGGTTTCCCTATCCTTTACATGTGTCATTTTCGCATGTATTCTTCATCCTTTATTCATGTTTCCATTGTTTCAACGAATTGATTACAAATGTGTTGTTGTGCCCAATCTTATATTCCGTTTCGGTAAATCATATCATTTGATGATTTGGACCTTAAATTAAATAATGTTTTGCAAAGGTCTTAATAAAGGTCAAGTGTATTTCAATCTCAAATGGTCCGGTTCGACAGGGAAAGCTGGATAGTTCAAATATAACGCCAGGTTCGAAGATAAGGAGGTCGTAACAGAATATGAAAGACACCTGCGACTGTTGTCAGGTGTGTCCTTTTGTAGCAGACTATTTTACGTCGGCTGGAAAGTGTCATTAACATTATATTATACAAGTTGGGCCGTCTCCTACATACATGTATACACTGATGATTAACTGAGCCTGCGTGCCAGAACAAAACGCAGGTGTCACGACGAACTTAACAAAATAAAATCGAAACCGAATAATTCTTTGCGTGCCAGTGAGTATTTTGATTGTAGAAATATTGTAGGTGGAACTTTGATATATTATTCTTTGCCAGTTTAATATACAGCATACATGTGTAGCCTCCGTTAAAGCAAGACAGGCTGTCCTTTGAAGCATTTCACTCCTTTTAGATGTCAATGGCCATGCTTCTCCTCAGCAAAGGAAATAACATTTGACATCATAGATAGTTCATATTTTTGTAAGGGAAGACATAGTTGAGCACGTACAATACATATAGTGTTGAGCCAAAAGAACAGAGGAACAAAAAAAATGAAAATTCAAGTATACCAAAGCGTCAACAAAACCATAATCCGAACTCGAAATAGATTAAGCTAGATGCGAAATATGAAGAAAGGAAAGATTTACATTAACACCCTCGTAATCGTACAACATAATATAACCAGGTGTTCCGGAAGAGAGAGAGCGTCATCTACTTCACCCGCCATGTAAATCTTGTTCACATCCATGTGTCCATGTCATCACTGTCTATCACAACAAGTACTACACTAATAAGCATATGTATCATGGCGGGTGCCGTCGATGAAGCAGAAGACGCTTACTCTTCCGGAACACCCGGTCTTATTTTCTTGTACTTTTGCAGGGGTTTCCATGTAAATCTTTCCTTTGTTCAAATTTTGCCCCTGGTTATTCGATTTTGAGTTTGGATTATGATTATGTTGACGCTTCGGTATTCTCTTATTTTATTTCACACAAAGATAAAATATTTCTCGATGAAATTGAACACCTACATGTACTATGATAATTATATATAATATATTTAACTCATTATGTGTGAATAATGTGGCAATGTGACTGTGATTTAGGACCATGAATAAACGATAGCTGATACTAAGTCGTACAGTGTATGTATGTGACGACATGATGCGGTTTAAGCTTACTGTATAGTTGTTTTTTATTTGCGGGGAATTTAATTTCGCTATATTCGCGGTCAAATAAAATACCGCAAAATAAATACGTATATCATATCACCCTATTAAGGTTAATTACTATGAGAGAACAATTAAGCCCGGCAGAGCGCGAAAAGTTATACCCGAGAGTAAGTCGCAATAAGCAAAACGTGATATTTTCTCCTCCCCGTGTAATTTAACGCTTATACAGTATAAAAGTATATATGTGATACTTAAACAGACACCTACATTGTGAAACTTTATTTTAAGAAGACAACAAAATAATAAAAAAGATAGGGATTTCCTCGGATACCAGTAAAATATAGGATATGACACGATGTATGTAAAATACCGAGGATACATGTCTATTATACATAATATTGAATAATTGAGTTTCACAAAAAGTACACCCTATCTTAAAGTACTCATGGGATAGCACAAGGACATTTGAGTGTCGGTTTGGGATATCGATTTCACTTCTTTATACAAATTTCACACTGCAAAACACGAGAAATAACCATCTCAGTCACTGAGTTGATATGTTTATATCGTTCATACTACAGTAGTGTTTTTACTAATATAACTCGATACCATCAGGTAAATTAGCCACCAAACATACAAAGTGTACACTGTAAAAACACAAGCGGTTAACCAACGTCGACTGACCTGAGTATATCAGTTCTGTTAATACATGCAGGATACAGAACTGGGTCATGGCATTGGTATTTAGCTGCTAATTACGATATATCATACATTCACCAAACGGATGTATCCTTATACAAATATAACACCAATGTAAAGATACAAAGTTTGACAAAAAGAGTGAAATACATTCATGTATGACTAGATCCAATTTACAAATATTTTCTTCATTAATGTGTATACTTTTGCCAGAGTAAGCAAATGATTCATTCAATATATGATAAAGAGCAAATTTGATGCCAAGAAGAAAATTGTGACATGACGCTGCTCTTTTGTACTTTAAGCTACCATTCGGGTCAATCCATATTTGAATACAAATGCGGCTTTTGACGTCCTGTGTTATTTTGAAAGACGCAAAGACGGAACCAGGACAGAATGACAGATTGCTCATTGCATTTTTCATAACATTTACACACAGATATTCCAAGCAATAATACAGAACTTTTCTGTGAATATGATATCAGATGTATATTATAATAAAGTACTCCCTCTGTATTTGTTTCCTGGCAGGGCATACATAACCCGGAGTTGGGTTCATCATAGAAAGTACGTAGCTCCGTCACACCGGACCAAGCTGAGCCACACAGGTCATATTCATAGTTATTCATATTATGCAGGTTATTTTAAGATGGTATGTGGTTCCGTATCGACGTAGTCTGATACATAATTAATGTAATTCCCTCTCCTAACACTACGTATGTCTGGATACGTTTACGTAGAATTTTCAATATATATAATACGAAAATTGTGATCATCGACTCTCTTACAAATGGCCTGTCTCTTTCATACATTTTTATGGGCACCATTTTGTGTGAAATTCGAAATGCATTTCATGACTAAACTTTGTTAATGAAGTACATCCGACGAAGAGAGATGCTTCTGTCCTTCAGGAATGCCAGGATATCGCAATATTTCCACTCCGAGTGACATTGTTTTTATGTTTTACTTCTTGTTTTCCGTCGGAAATCTACTTTGATCATGATACGTAATATTAAAATGTAACATTCGCGCTACGCAACACATTTCATTGTCTGGGTTTTACTCCTTCGCTAATATTGCTAGGTCAGGTTTAGCTTGAAAAATGTCATCTGTACTACTGTATCAATAGAGATGCAAAGAAAAACGGTTTGATTTCCTGGTGATGTTAAACTCTTATAGATAATGACTAAGTGGGGTTTACGGCTATAATACAGGTGGACGTGTCTCCTACGTACTGTCAATGACCGTAGGTCACTCGTCCTGACACATTTACATCCGGGCGGAAAGAGCCTAAGTGATTCCTCCGCCGTTTCACACCTCAGACATGGCCACGGGCTATTTCCGAACGTCACATCAGCAATATTACAAACATTTCCAGGACGTATGAACCCATGGAGCCGTTTGCGGCTAGTATAGCTCTACGTGATTGTATGGTCTGGAATGTATGTACATTCCAACAGTACATTAACCAGTCTCTGAAAAAAAAACAATTCTGAAGAAAACAGAATGACGGAATGGTTCGATACATCCAGAATATATTCCATGTTTGTAGAAAAGGAACATGTGAAACCAAACACTTCATAAAAAACTTACACCGTGCATATCAATCTAAATTTCCATACAGGGTTTTTCTTCTGGTTTGAAAATCCAAGTGGCTAGATAATTTGAGTAAGTACGCTTCCTACATACGACGGTGTCACCACGTGTAATCTCGCCGAAATCTCGTAAGCTGGTACAGCGATACCTCAGTCAATCCTATTATTGTATATCAGATGTTCATCTGTGTGTCTATATATAGGGGGCAACAAGGACGAGCGGAGGGGTTAGGCGGGACATTTCATCTGATATATTATATAATTGAATAAGTATACCTAGTTTGCATGGCACATTAAAATGTAATTTATTTTTTGTTTGTAATGTAAAAAAAGTGTTTCCAAATTGACGTTCTTGTTTGAAGTAATATCAATGAAAATGCTGATAAATAACTCTGTATAAAGATAAATACTTGTATGATGTAATGAAACTTAAATTAAGTCATATTCTTAACTAGTATTTTAAAATGATAGACCACTGCCAGTACAGTGCATTGGGTACAATATATAGGAATTTTCTCTTAAATATAATGAAGAACACATAAGAAATGTATATCAAGAATAAAAATTTGGTGCACATTTCTTTTTTGATTGTGGGAATTTGAAGGCCAACAAGATAATTTTGAACTTTCTTTGCATCCAATCATTTTAAAATACTTACATATACAAAACAATATTACTTGCACTTGTTCATTTTTGGTAAACATATAGTTAAACAAATGACAAGTACACAATTCTAACTGAATCCTAAACAGAAACAAAAGCCAAAGACAAATACATATACGATAACTATGAATTGAGTTAAAAGGATGTAATATAAATTAACATTATCACAACGTCAAGATACCAAGAAAACATGTTAATAGTTTGTCGTTGAATTTAATTGTCATTATATCTGGTCTTATCATTTTGTTCTTTTACAAGGAATCCATATAATTATCCCATTTTCTCATATTTTGCCCCTCGTTTATTCGAGTTTTGATTTTGATTTGTTGACGCTTCGGTATTTGAGTTTTTCATGACAACTGAATTCTAAGATGGTACAAATAATGGTAACACCAAAGTAACGTATTTTAAAGTCTTAATATCGAACTGATCAACAAATCCTTATAGTTCACAGATCAAAACGAAATCCCAAAAGTGGTGCATACCTTAACAAAAAAAAAACAAAAACAAAAAATGTTGCAATGTCTGGATAGAAAAATATCAAAGGGTAAACTCATAGCCATATTAATCACACCTTTAACATCAAAAACACAAGCATCACTAAACCAACAGACCAACAAAAAACAAGGTTGCACCAAACTAAGTCATTTCTCAAACGCACAATGTACCTCGTCGACATGCATGAGTACATATAATTGAACGTCAGTATACAGCGATCATTACCATTCAACGTCGTTTACAACGATTATTACCATTCAACGTCACTATACAGCAAATATTGCCATTCAACGTAAGTGTACAATACTTTCACCATTCAACAACAGTTCACAGCGATTATTACCATTCAACGTCAGTTTACAGCGATTATTACCATTTAACGTCAGTATACAGCGATTATTACCATTTAACGTCAGTATACAGCGTTCAATACCATTCCACGTCAGTTTACAGCGAGTATTACCTTCAACGTCAGTTTACAGCGAGTATTACCATTCATCGTCAGTTTACAGCGATTATTACCATTCAATATCAATTTACAGCAATTATTACCATTCAACGTGTCAGTTTATAGCAATTATTACCATTCAACGTGTCAGTTTATAGCGATTATTACCATTCAACGTCAGTATAGAACGATTAATACAAAAAATGAATCCCTAAGACATATTCCAAAAGATAAGGTAAAACTGGAGCAAAATCGACAAACATCATGCAAAAGATGATTAGATTCACGCAAATACTGTAACTAGGTGAAAAAATACAACTTATTTAAATATCCTTGAATACATACTGGAAGAATAATCAAAAGGGTACATGTTTTTATTGTTAAGTTCATAGAAATAATCCAAGGCAATGCTGTCTCTGCAGAGAGAAATTTTCTTGTTTATCTTCATATCATAACATAACCAGCGTTTTCGCAGATACAACTACACACTGGCATATCTTTCCAATTATTAAAACGTTGAATTGGGCACGTCTACAATTTCGTAAATGTTGTGGTCTGTATATCTATTGAAAATGATGACATGTTGAAACTTTAAGCTTCCAGGTAGTCTCTGGTGTTGATAGGAGGCATTATGGCAATCAATTTAATGTTGTGCGCCGAATCCATCCCCTTACCTAGCTAATGCTGTAGACATTTGAATAATGTAGCATACGTATTCGCTTCCATTACTTTAACGGTTCACATAACGAAAACAGCTTAAGGAAATGGATTTGGTTTCCTGCTTCCACCTGGTATTTAATAAAGTATCACATTATATAATTCTCTAATGTAGTTTGGATAGAGAAAGTTACGATTTAGAATCGGCTTATTTCTAGCTTGGCACTTTAGATCAAACAGGATGTAAGCATTGCAATGCAATGGGCAAACATCACATATTCCTTTTCATTGAATTCCTGAAATGTTCTCTTTCTTTTTAAATTTGAAATAAATCTGAACAAAATGAAGGTTTTAAATTCTGCGTTGATCATGTATCATCTTCGCCAAACAGTGTGGTAAAAATATCCTATGTGGGATGGGTACACTATGGGATTGTCCAAATGATGCGAGAACTCCGCTATTTTTCTTTCTCTGATAGTAATTTTTAAAACGCAATATAAACATATGTTTGGAACTATTTAGCAGCATACGTGTATATTACACGATAAAGGCTAGCAAACGATGTTTTTTAGACGAAGTTTGAGAAGTATCATTTGCATGAATGAAAACATCTTTTTTTTGGGGTTGCCAAATTTTGCATGCCTGCTGTTGGCTTGTACGTGTCGCTCTTTTGGAAAACCCAAGCTTAAATGTCCTCGTCTTGTCGGTAGATTTTGTTTTTGAATTGACTAGCGATATGCTGTATGTTCCCCTTTCTTGACACTTACATTATGGATATGATCGTTTTATCGTAGAAAGCAGCTGCGGTTGAAAAAATATTAAAAATGAAAATATTAATTTTTATGTTTTACTGTCTCAATCATGTCTTTGATAATTAATCTATTCATGAATATGACAAATGGTCAATATTTTTATGATCGGTGTTTGCTGGTTGTGTTAGTGTTACATCCTTAAAAAGAGGACCATGGACGTTTTATTTGGAGACGACATACACAAAACAGGATGTTGCATTTTACGAGTTTGTTAGTTACGATACCGGTAATACCAAAGTATTAGCGTATCTGTATTCGGTATTAGATGAAGATGCTTGCTCTAAAGGGTTCCGGGGTAAATCTTTTCACATTTCGATTTTGAGTAAAGATAATGATTTTGTTGACGCTAAGTATTATTAAATCTTTTCGGAAAAGGATATTCTTGAACAAATGTTTTCATTATATGAGACCATCGTCTATAAAATCTATTTAGCATAGTGATTAATCAGTTTTATTGCTTTAATTTACATGTAATTGGCTTATTTGATGTTTACATTTGAAAGTTATACGTTGTGCAAGACCATAATTTGTTTGTTCATGTATCAGTATCTATGGACTAAGATGGTATATCATATAGTCGGTGTGTATACCTCAGACTGGAAAACTACGTCATCGCAAAAACATGAGAAAGTTTTAAATTTTGTTCACATGACTGCTTTATCTTTATCATAATATTTGAAATGCAACCAAACAAGTAAGATGAATAATATAGTTTATTCAAACTGAAGCCTTTCCCATATTTGATAATTGGTTAGATAATAAAACATACAACCTAGTCAGCTTCCAGCGTTAGTCACCTTCGTTATCTTACTTGAGAAACTTAAGCCAGCTACTGTTTCCAATGTTTACACGTTTTGATCATCTGAAAGAAATCTAGTTTGAGCACAGAACCATGCTTGAGCACGAGAACAGAATCATAAATGCCCATGTGTTCCGGAAGAGTAAGCTTCATCGATGACACCCGCCATGTAAATCTTTGTCACATCTAAATCTAGAATCATTTTGTTTGGATTGTGCAGCTTTTATGCGGTACATATTTTGCCAGTATTGTGTCTCTTAATCACCGATGGGCTATATGTACTTACATCTATATTTAAAACGGTTTAAAAACAACTCCACATACTGTGTTATGTCTATAGAAAGCACTTTTGACCAAAACAAGATATGTTTCCAAATTCACAGACACATTTCCCATTATGTCACGTGTATAAAAAAGGGAGGAATGAAACTACAGATTAGAATAGTGTTGGTTTCTTATTCATTTATATGTTTAATGAAGTATGCGTCGTACAAAGTGAATCGACAGAGGAAATGCCTTTCTCTGATTTAACATCGATAACGAAATAGCAAATCTGAAGTGATCAATAGCATGCAGAATTCGTGTAAAGGAAATCTGACAAATCAAATTTCGTCTCAATTATAATGCGATTTTGGCGACAATGTCTTTAATTTTCGATCCCAAATAAATATTAAAGGTGGTTCTAATGACATTTTAGACTTTAAGTATGTAGCTGACTAGGGTATAAAATTGCATCGCATCTGACTCAGCTTGTATCGTATTTACTCCAGTTGGGCATAGGAGTCTGTAAACAAAATGGGGACTTTGGCGTATCACTTCACAATTGTAAGAGCAGGTTCCGCTTGCGCCCAGTGCATTTTAACTCTAACATTACATTGATGTCCATTTCCTGGCTTGTCGAAAAACATGGTTGATAAAAGAATTAAATATGCAGAATAAAAATAAAAAGAATAAGACTTTTTTTTAATTAGTTGAAATCGTACAGATCCTTTTTTTCTCACCATTGGTATTATTTTCTTCTGTTTGGAAAGCATGGGTTATGTTTAAAGAAAATGTTGTTAAATGCAATTTTAGTCACTGAAATGGCACAAAGGACTGTAATACGAGGTCATACATTACATGTATAGTCATCACGGTCTTGTGTGAATAGGTCGCCGTTTATTTATTAATTCTTAAAAAAAAACTATTATCGGAGCTGCAATATGACGCATGCAGTATCTAGGTTCTATTTTTTATGAACATGTATTCATTATCTTTCGTTATAGTTACTTTTGAGATATGCTTTTTATATTCGAATATGTAAACAAGATAAGAGTATTTTATGGCTCATACCAAAGTTTCCATGTATTTCAGGTCCTACGGCAATTATACAGATAATACATGTAGATAAGGAAAACATCGAATTATGTAGTGCTACGTAGTCAGATCTCAGTGCAAATTTTTTCCATCCCATTAAGATTATATAAAAGTACATATATTACATCGTACGATGGACGATATACGATATTTAATGCTGATAGTGTTCCTAAATATATATTTTTTTCAAATATACTTATTAATAATTTTACAAAGTTCAGGACGATTAAATCTAACATGACGTTCCTGCGTATTTTGTTAATGAGTATTTAATACTTTGATACAAGATAAATCATCCGTTGTTTATTAGCTCAGTGCATTTTGAAATTATTTTATTTGATAATACATTGGTATATTACTCTGAAGTTTGATTTTAGCTGAATTAAACCACACGATCAGTGTAATCCACGAACAAAAATAAGTACGTTGGCGTCACTTAGAACAAAATCCTAGTCAGGTATGTTCTTATTGTCTATATATCGGTGATCTCCTGCAAAGCTCTATCGAAAATATTACCAGGGCGGATAATTTGAGAAAAGTTCCCCGAGGTGAGCCACCCCACGTACAACTATAGCTCGGGCATACAATGAAGAAAGTTACTCATCAAATTGATATCAAGGAAGAAAGTCCGTCGCAGACACCATTATTTTCCAAAAATACATATCAACGTTATAAAATGTTTAGTTAGCTTTACAAACATTAACATCCAAAAGTCACCGATATATATAGTGTTTGTTATATCTAAATGGAAGTGATATTCCTAAGACAAATATAAATTACCACAAGGAAGATTCAGTCATTGCGATTCCCTTTTGATTCTAAAGAAATACGGGGAAACATAGGGAGTTTTAGGTGCTGATCAGTTAAGCTGACGGAGCTTGCCACAAGTTGACCAGACACTCATACAGAGATAGATTGGTCAGCTGTAAAACACTCATCTGGAACATTTAGAAAATTGGTCCAGAATATCTCATTCAATTTGGAAAGGCCTTCGGATTCACGTGCTATTTGTATTGACTTCTGTAAGAGAAAACTGCGATTTGCTTGAAGATTAACTCAGCATGGAACATGCCGCTAACAATGGAATTTCTAAATAACACTGATTATGTCTGTAGACTTTAACGTATGGTCATCTGATTATATGAAATCAAACGTATCTATTATAACGTGCACAAAGCAGTAACCTTGATCTATACATGTCGACTTTATGGCCACCGAACGAAGTCGCTTTGGGACATACTGCTAAGATTTGTGTGACGGTAAAGAAATAAATCGACATAAAAGGTTAACCAAAGTTCAGCTTCGCTTAAGAAATTGCTCACTTAAAAGTCTCCTTCAGACAGCAAATATATTTCTTCGGCGATGTTAATATTTGTCCCTATAACCACCATAGCATGTAACAATAACTCACTGTATATGGAAATATCATATAAATATATTTAAATGACTTATGTTTACCAGTAGATATGTACGACATTTATAAATAACAATTTATATACGTATTATATCAGTTATATTTATTTTTAAATGTATACAAGATGAGGTTAACACAAACATATGCTGCACCTTTTAAATTTAGTAATAGATACAGTATGCCGAAAAAAATGAATTAAACTGCATCAAACAGCTCTCTCGTCCTCCTAGGACTCTTCCGTGATGCTAGGGGCCAAAAGGTGACAATCCAAAATTTCTAAACTAATGTAGACGCAAAAGGATCAGGTGCGTAAAACCCCTTTAATTTATGAAAGAAGAAGTACAATTAAACTTGTTCTGTATAATTTCAAATTGGACATGTATATTGAAACACCATTGAACCACAAAAATATGGACCCACACATCCATACACTACTGTGCCAAACATAAACGAACGTTTCATAATCAACTTCCTATATGTAGTAGTAGACATTTTCATTGTACTTGGGTGCGAAATAGAATTACATGCTTGGTGTCTTCGACAACCAAAAAAGTGCTTACTCTTCCAAAACAATTTGTCCTATTCTCTAGTTCTACTTTTTCATTTAAGCTTTCGTTGTCGCTTCGGTATTCTCTGATTTTATTTTTTATAATTCGTTATACATACCTGTAGATGATTACTGTTGTTACAACTACAAGTCTGACCAAGTTTGCCGATAGAATGTTTGCTACACTTATTTTACCTTCGTATTGTTTTTGGCGTTTGACTATTACCAGTGTGTGATGCTTTGTTTTCAAACGCGTGCTTATATTTAATCAGTACTTTTATTCTCAGTGTCTGCCGATTCAGAACTTACCTTGCGCAGCATATAAATTATTGATGGTTTTATTGTTGAACTCACAAAGGAATATGCGTACTTCTCCCTTTAAGAATCTTTCGTTTTCAAACTATCCACACTCACGCGATACATATTGACTTGTTCCGTTTTGGATTGCTTACATGTACAATCGACCTTGAGGAAAAATTTGATTTTTTGCTTAATATGTTATCAGAGTTGAAAGCATTAACACACATATGGACAACGTTAATAGTGGTACATGTATTGTAATTGTACCATACCACAAAACCACTTTAATTATTAAGACATATCAGTATCAGACATTACAGTGAAAATATTCCCTTTTTGGAATTTTGAATTTTTCATAAACTGTGACAAATGGTAAGAAGTGCAATGCTTTACAAATAAAGTATAGTGGTAAAAGCCAACGACTGGAATACTTACACATAGAGATAATGTAGGTGGCTGGCCAAACTATGCACAAACAGATAGTTGATGTATTGTATAACATGTAAAATATTATAAGGAATGTATATAGACAAAAACAGGAAATCAATCTCGAAAGACGGTTTGTAATATATCTATACAACCGTAAAACATTAAAGTACTGGATTTCGACATTACTATCAGGAAAACAAAACTTGCAACAATAACAACTATGAGACACAATATAAACATGAGGAAAGTTTACATTGAAGCATGTTTCTAGCTTTGGGCAACCCAATCCTGATTAACAGATTGTGGACGAGAGTTTTATCTCGACCCCGCCAGCCGGTAGACGTACAAGTGCTGTATTCGGGCATTGATGTAAGGGTTGACTGTGGGCCAAGAGAGCACATGTCATGTCTATATCACCTCAGCATGATAGGCCGCTGTCAGTACACTATTACGTAGAAGCATTGTGGACAGTATTGCTGTTCGCCAGAGTTCTTTATCGGTGTTTGTGATCAGCCCATTCGTCTCCGGCCCTCTATCATGACACTAAATCATGTATGGAAACAGCTTTCCATAGCGACTTTAGCTTAACGTTACTGCATTATGAATAATTTCCTTTGATAATATTTCGCTTCATTTCAAAAACTAACTTCATGAAGTATTGATTGAATTCAGGTTGTCATATAAAAAATATATTGCAAGATTGACATTAAGTTGCCCTCATTGAACGGCGAATAATTCTTACGATTTGCATGTGAAAAGTTGCAAGAGCTTTAAGTGATTACGATGAGTTCAGCGTTGAGCACATAGTACCTTCTGTATCAGTGACAATCTCGGCACAAACCTGTTCACAGGCCATGCGTGTTAACCATTGACTAATGTCGATAGTCACTGGTAAATGGCCAAGGAAAACTGATTCGCCATGGGAGAACCATAAAACCAACACCAAACCCATATAAACAAGATATTTCATAAAGCATTGCCAGATCAATCCATTTGTAGCCAAGATATCGCTCAAGGTTTGAAAAGAATGCATTTACAAACGATTCTGGACCTATATTGTTACCGTGCCATTTGAATAGTGGTTGCAATTCATTGTCAGGAACGAATGCATCAAATGGCGTTGCTGTATTATGTACGAGTTGATTTAAAGTCTGAACCACTTTTGATCCTAATATCAATCTCGTTCTAAATATCCATCTGAATGGTGAAGAATCCATACAATTCTGATTTCAGCACAACAAACATTGATAAACGGATGCTCACAATGATTTTTTTTTTATTATCAAAAGACACATGTTTCTGTCGTCCAATAGACTTTCCTTTGTGTCATGATTTGTATCATGCTTCTTGTTAAAAGTTTAGGATGAGCGTGTATTACACAGTCCTACATCATTAAAGGTTAATGAAGAACACAGATTTATACAAAACTGAAAAAAAATCCTAATTGTATATTTATTTGTAATTGTAGATGCGTTTGTATTGTATAAATTGCAGGTCATTGATTGTAGTTCCACGTGTATCAAAAACTGAAAAAATAATGATAATTTGCCTTCCGACCTACTCTGTATTGTTAACCTGAAACGAACATATTGATATTGCCTTGTGAATAACTGCATGATTACGCCAGACAATGGACTAAACGTGAACATGCTAAATTGGATTCACTTACAGAGTGGGTGAAGTCTATCAGGTCTTCTATTCAGAAAAGAATAAGCGATCTTCGTTACAAGGGAAAACTAAACACAAGTCGAGTTCTTGACCCCGATGTTCGAACAACACTCAACGATCTACATGATATTTCTGTGGTTGTGTCTCCAGATAAAGAATCTATACTAAAAACGTGATTATTGTTTGCAAACGTCATTACATTCATTGTTTGCAAAAAGAACTAGGCCTGCTTGATAACCAAGGTAACCCTACTTACACATTGACCGCTTTTCGAAAGGTGAAATACTTTCGAACCATGCTTCTTTATTACAATCTTTCCAAGTACCGGTTCATGAGCAAGACGCTGACCTACTTTGTCTTTATTGGATACCGAAACTTTAAAAGGATCCTTATAAGCAACGTTTTATCGGTTGCTTTGATTATTGCTCGACGAAGCCATTATCTAAACTTCTTACTACCCTTCTTAAAAGCAGGGCTGCATTCTTATTGTGACACTGTATATTCCAGAAGTGGAACCCTTCTGAACTGGAAATAAAGGACACAACAGACTATTCTACATCAGCTGCTTACATCGATCTCTACTTAAACTACGACCAACATTGTCAGCTTAATACTAAGTATTACGATAAATGTGATGATTTCAATTTTCGTGATCTTTCCATTTCTTGATAGTAACATCCCTGCTTCTCCAACCTAAGGTGTTTACATGTCGCAGTTGATTCGACATTCTAGGGCTTGCTCTTTTGATCGATGTCGACTGCTGAAAAACAAACGAACAACACAAGGATTCGAGGGATGCAGTTTGATCAGAACTATGGGCAAGTTCTATGGTCGCCATCTTGGTCTCATTGAGAAATATTCTGTATCTTTAAGTGATATGAAGATGGACATTTTTCAGTATGCTTATTATTGTGTTTACTTGTTGCAATTGACAATGATATCCGGTTTTCATTTTGAGAACTTGATGTTTACTTGGATGTGACAAAGATTTACATGGCGGGTGTCGTCGATGAAGCACAAGGCGCCTTCTCTTCCGGACATCTGGTCTTATTCTCTTGTATCTTTACAAGCTTCTCCATGTAAATCCTTCCTTTGTTCATATTTTGCCCCTGGTTTAATCGATTTTGATTTTAGATTATGATTTTGTTAACGCTTCGGTATTTTCTTATTTATTTGATTATGAAATCCTATCTTGTATAAATAAATTGCTAGTCATTGACTGTTGTTATATTCGTATGTGTTATAAAACTCCTACAACTATATTGTACATGTATACGCATGGACAAGGAATAATAAACTTAATACAGTAGATAGTAATATGATACAAAGAATGTAGGCTGAAATGTAAGATATCGACATTAAGGAGTTAGGATTGAATACTTTAATGTTTTCAGATAACTCAAACAAATATTTTCTCATGATTCTAAGATTATACGAGGTTAGACCTATTCCTTCCCTAGATATTATATTTGATATAAAACTAGTATAGAGTAATAAATCTACACAGACAATCCTCGGAAACATTCCCTCTGTATAACTGTGTGCCACCTACGAATGATAACGGTAAGTGGCCTTAAAGATTGTCGTAATGGGAGATAACCACGATGAGAATCACACGTAGGTGGCAATATTGATACCAGTATATGCATGTTATACAATGAGAACACCAGGTGTGGTACGAAATATTCCTGCAATGTAAATGGTACAATTCTTAGAAGCTAACTTTTACTTTATCTTAACCTTAACTGATGTTGTAACACAACAAAAACATGTGTGGTAAGATCTGTGTGATATAAAATTTAGATATCAATATATGTAACTAACGGTATAACTCAGTGTAGTAAGAAGTATTATGCGTTGTTGTAAAGGTTGGGGATAGAGAAAACTAAAACATCGACAGAACCATTATCCGAACTCCAAATCGTTTAAACTAGGGATAAAATATGAAGAAAAAAGAAAGATTTACTTGGAGACTCTCGTAAAAGTACAAGAGAATAAGACCAGGTGTTTCGGGAGAATAACCGTCCTTTGCTTCATCGAAGACACCCTCCATGTAAATCTTGGTCACATAAAATGAGAACCGAGTAATTATTTCCAATCAAACCAATGAGCATACAGTACTTAAAAATGTAAGATGGTGACCATGAAACTTGCAAATAGTTCTGGTCAACCTGCATTTTTCGAATCTCTATGTTTGTCAGCAGTCGACATCGATCACGAAAATCACGATAATTAGGGCAAGCCCTAGAATAACGAATCCACTGCGACATGTAAACACCATAGGTTGGAGAAGCAGGGATGTTACTATCAAGAAATTAAAAGTTCCCGATCGGAAAATTAAAATCGTCACGTTTATCGTATAGCAAAGTATTGTATGTAATACAAAGTGACCAGCTCGCGAAATAGGAACTATTCATAGTAATTGGTAAAATAATGTTAATATACCTTTTTTATCAGATCAATAACCGTCTATGGTACGTATACCGTATGTAGTAACTTCTTTTTTAGGGAGAACCATACGTGCCATATTAGAACGTACAAATGTAAAGGAATCACACAACTAAATCAGCCTATCACGAAGTGTTTCATACGTTTGTAGTCCCTACCGAAAATTTGTTCCGGATAAGTACAGTGATTCTGAATAATCTAAATAGGTAATTGTTGACATATTCTGCATTGAATGAAATCTATAGATATTTAACTTTACAAAAATGTATACTTTTGGTAGATTTTGATATGTGATGGCGGATTGATATGGGGTCAAATGTCAGAGGGTGTTCCCGTCCCATTTCACTGGTTTGATATGTAAATTTCCAGTTGTCCGAAGCAGACGCCCGTAGCGAGGTAAAATGCCACGAAACTTCTGATAAAATGTCATTTGAAGTCTTTGCCATGTATGTATCTGTGAATCCAGGCAGTTGTCACTAGTGTTGAACTTCAAATATTAAAGTTATTAGCTCTAAAGCTTAGTAATAGCATATAGTAAATTATTTAGTTGTGTGAGTCCTAAACACTTGATGCATTAAAAACTGTTGATGTGCATTATTATAATGTGTGTAATGCAAGGTACCTAGCGGTTGCGAAACCAAATACTATGTGTGATAAGACACGCAGCACCATCCCCCTACATATATAACACATGTATACACTCTAGCGTCAACTATAGAACACCCCCAATTACTGACGAATCTAGTTAATATTTCATTCAGATGACAAATAAATCGTTTGCTTCCATTAGTACTTTTAATTACCCTTTATTAGTTGTGTGTACCTAATGAATAAGCAACCATGTGTTTGGTTGCTAGTTAATCTGCATTGAACCATAACACTTTGCCATTCAGGGGTAGCCAGTACGTGTAAATGATGCCGAAGTAGCAAATCGTGTTCCGTCATCACGTGTTGGCAGCACGGGAGTAACGCCGTCTACTAGGTTTGGTACAAGGCCAAATTACTGGTGGGTTATACATCGATTAGGATTAATACGTACAAAACCGCTCATTGCCTGACGGATATTGCTTCTAATGCTTCCACAAACATGGAGCATTCAAGTTATATCGTTAACTATGTGAATGAACTTACGCTTTAGGAGTAAAATGTACTAAGAGTGCGCTTTGAATTCTAAGTTTCTTTTCATTAAAAAAAACGACCGTTAGCTGTAGAGCACATGCAGACTTATAGGCAAGTGATAATTGTCAATTAGAAGAATATAAAGTGAATTATTGCTATATTTCAAAGTTAGACATATACATGTAGTAATGTTACCTACATGTATACAACACAGCCTTCTATAGACGCTCGTTGTTCAGGGCTAAAGGCAAGATAAATGACTGCCATTATGATCTGCCTAAACACACGCTATTTCAATGTTTTGAGTGATATAAATGTCGATTTCTATATTTCATTGTTAGTAACCTACATGTAGTTCATGCTTTGACGAGGTGGCATAGCTTCAAATTGACCTGCATTTACATAGTGGGTGTCACTGACAACCAAAAAACGCCTATTGCTCCATTCAGCTCTTTCTTAATAATTTTGATTTTGCTGACTCTTTTTCTTGACACTGCGTGTTTCCATTTTTGATAATTATACGTTTCACTACATTAGCTGACAATTCTTGTTTTATCCCGAATCTTGTTCCACCTTCAGCTGTACAAATGTTCTTACAAATGATCATAAATACGACTGAAGTCCTATCGCGATAAAACAAGAATTGTCAGCTAATGTTGTGAAATATCTATTTTTTTAAATGTAAACATGCAGTGTCAACAAAAAGAGTCATCAAAATCAAATCATTAAGAGAGAGTTATATGGATAGTTGTAATTTACGATGAAATAGTCATAGAAAGATTAATGATAATTTTATCAATGCAATGCCTTATACGGAGTGACTTCAGTTATTTCTTGTAGAAGCATTCTAGGAACATGTAAATGACAATTGTGTATATTTCAATGTCACTGTCGGTATGGTTTAATTGTTAAAATACATGAGAAATGCGTCATTCGCAACATTTATAAGAAGGCGTTGTACAGTAAAAAAAAATCTACAGATTTTAAATCTTATGGCAATAATTATCTACATTGAATATATACAAATTTATCTTCATACGACGCTATATATTTCCCCTTGGTCTGTATCCCTCTCCATATTGTTCCATATAAGTGTACTGTACTGAAGTAACTAAGAACGCAATGTACATATAAAGGAACAGAATCATTTTAAAAATCATAATACAACCTAATTGTATGGTATATCGGATAAACAAAATGATCATGGATATCCTAAAGAAGACCGGAAAGCTAATGACAAACAGATTCACAGTTAATGACTGCTAAGGTGCGAAAAGGTCAGAGATGTTCCGAACCCCGGTTGTACGTTCGGCCAATAAAGCGGACAGTAACCCGGATGATGGAGTGAGTAAGGCTAACGCGTTTAGCCAGAAAAGTCTCCCTGACAAATATTACATAAGTCAGAGGTAGGGGAATGAACAATAAGTAGCGGCCATATGACGGGAAATCTGTGTTGTGATGGAGAAGTGTTAGCACTAAGTCGGTTATAATACCCTATCGATCCGTACAGCTTACTTCTCCACGTAACTTTTCACTATTTCCGCGGCCTCGCAGACAACATGTTTGTCAGCGATTTTTCCTGTGTAAGATACTTAGGAACACCGCGCCTGAGGTCATAAACCTTTCATTTTGACATTACACTTTTCTACTATCGGTAGAATAGAAGAAATCGTGCCGATGTACTTACATAGAAATCATTTTCTTCCGTATGTCAAGAAACAAAAAAATGTCGGAATCCCCTTTAATAAAAAGATAGAATACATCTATAATACATATGTCCATACGACATTTTCAATGTAATGCCCAGGATGCCGTATTTTATCTCTCATATTCCCATTGCAGTTTCAATTATTAATTTCAACAGATATCAGAGTCACAAAGAAACCGCCATATCAGTGTAAGTCTACATAATCCATTCTCGTCTGTTATTGGGCTTACTATGTTGGAGGAAATTGAATTTTGGTGCAGGATCTGTAAAACACCTTTCACCCCTGATAGGTTTGGTTTCCGTATGAGAAACATTGTCGAGCATCCTTTCTGCCACAATTTCAGGAATGCTTGCATTTCTGGTTAGAATAATTAAAGCCGTATCCGTGTCCTGTCGATAAATCTACCCATTGGTCTTGAGGTTAACAAACGTACATAGAGGATATCTAACAGTGTCTTCAGTAAAACCAAATATAGACCACGGGTGGGGCTAAAATTTTGATATTTGTCACGAGTGCGCACGAGATATTCTGTTCATTACATTTTTATAACAAAATATACCGGTTAGCTTTCAATTTTAACTATTGTCGTTTTTAAATATTGTTTTGTTTGGTCGAAACAGAAAAAGGGGGAAATATCATATTTACCACTATTGAAAAATATAAATTTTATAGAACGAATATTTTTTGATATTTCACTGGTAAAAAGTAATAAATAATGCGTTATACAATGCAGAGAAGGTTAAAGTTGAATGGTTGATCTTCGTTTCTGTTCTTTCACAGAAACTGATGCTACGAGTTTCTATGATATAAGATGCATGTAGATATTTAGGTCATTTATGTACAAATACATGTAGTACTAATATCTTTTAGTAAACCGTAGTACGGCAAACTTACGCCATTGGTCAAAATATTATTGTAAATCGTTTCAAAGTTTATCCTATAACCAACTGCCTGAGTATCAAAGACATATAAAAAAATAATCATTCGGTGTTGTTTTTGACTGAGAAACTGACGTAGTATAATAATTCAATATTTATATATAATAAAGTACAAAACTAGAAATATGAGTATTAACATTAAATACATATACCTTAGCATGTCCAACGAAATATCGTAAGTCAAGATTGTGATAGAAAGAACATACAATCTACACGTAAACTCTCTAAAGACCAAATCGTGGAAACCAGACGATCACTTTTGAAATCCCGTTGCTCCGAACTTCGATAGAAAGGAAACATCATGTAAAATTTCGTGTCACTGCTATGTCCAGACCGTATCACAGCCAAAACATGTAAGGCGTGGGAATTCTACCAGCTGCCTTAATGTCATGCTCATATGAGGCGACATAACTTTAGGATCTTATCTTTTCTCTTTTTTCTAAACAACTTCTCTTCTGCATTATAACTCTCTTCACATTCCTTCACTTTTGGCCTTTTGTTGAGTGTTCGCCCATGTGAGGAAGGCTATGGTCAATTCCTTAGGTCAAAATATACCAGATATACCAGAGTGTCTAACATTGGTAGTTACTACTCCCTGCTTGACACTCAATATTATAGAAGTAAAACGACTGGTTCACCCATTGACTGCATACTATGACAGGGTGGGTTGTTCTGCTTAGGGCCTTCGGCAGTATATTTCAGTGTAATGGCACTTTGAATAGGCAAAATATCCGGACTGTCACTGTAGAATATCTTTATACCGGACTGTGTTAGTCAGGACATAACCTCTAGAATCTCATTATACCGGACTCTGATAGTCAGGACATAACCTGTAGAATCTCGTTGTACAATATCGTTATTCCGGACTGTTATAGTCAGGACATAACCTGTACAATATCGTTATACCGGACTATGATAGTAAGGATATAACCTGTAGAATCGCATTATACCGGACTGTGATAGTCAGGACATAACTGTAGAATCTCATTATACCGGACTGTGATAGTCAGGACATAACTGTAGAATCTCGTTAAACTGGACTGTGATAGTCAGGACATAACTGTAGAATCTCGTTATACCGGACTGTGATAGTCAGGACATAACTGTAGAATCTCGTTATACCGGACTGTGATAGGCAGGGCATAACCTGTAGAATCTCGTTATATCAGACTGTGATAGTCAGGATATAACCCGTAGAATGTCATTATACCGGACTGTGATAGTCAGGACATAACTTGTAGAATATCGTTATACCGGACTGTGATAGTGAGGACATAACCTGTAGAATATCGTTATACCGGACTGTGATAGTCAGGACATAACCTGAAGAATCTCGTTACACCAGACTGTGATAGTCAGGACATAACCTCTTGAATCCCGATATACCGGACTGTGATAGTCAGGACATAAACTGTAGAATATTGTTTCTTTAGTCCGGATCGTGGTACTTAAAGTAATTAAACCTGAAAAATATCTTTAAAATGACAGTATTCCATGCGATTATTGTCTGTTACACATTTTCGTATGTTGTTTTTTTTATAAATATATTTTTTATTGCACTACTGTTTTTAACTTTTGGTTCATTAATTCAGATGGTGTATAGTTTATTATTCTTTATTGTAACATATGGTATCTGGTCCACTGCTCCGAACCACTGTATTAGTCCGTAGAAGTTACCATGCTTAGGTACATGTTTTCTATTAAAACATTTGACGTCCTTGGCTGTCTCAAAGCTTTTGCCTTTCAAAAGATATATTGATACATTACGAATTTAAATGTGGCGAAGAATAAATAATTATGCAAACTATGAGATTAGTTGTCACATACCGTCGACCTTGGGTGTAGAAGGAAACAGTAAACATAATCACGACTGCATTAACTTGATAAAAAACAATATTGATTAAGTAACATTTTTTTTAAATAAGACGTTTTAAATCAGCTTCCATGGTTATGTCAGAACCCCACACACGACACTCGTTGACACGACAGTATAGGTTCAGCATCTGTCCTATATAGAATTTCCGAGATCAATTAACGGGTGTGACAGGAAGTTTAGTCATCTTCAGCAGAGATAACAAGTGTAGCCACATCCTCTATCATAGTCACATAGACAATGAATAAAACAGAAAACGATATATATATGCCATTTCCTGTTGATATGTATTTCATTTTTTACACATACATGTATCCGTAAAACAACAATTTATTTGCTAATTGAAAATTTGTGAAAATTCAAACTGTCAATTTCCGAATCGGTAGAAACTTTGTATTGGTAAAATGTTAAGCTAACAAATCATCTAGCATTTAGAAACCGAGGTCTTGTATTTTAGTCAATGCCGACATTAACTTTCATATTGAATGATGACAGGGATACATAAAGAAAAATCTTTATAATCAATCGAACAAAAAGAAACCAAGTGAAATTAGCATCGATTTTTATTTAAAGCTCTATTCAACTGTGCAGATTTTCTTTCGGATAACTATTGGTATTCAGTTCTAACAAGAAGGCGGACTATCTTCTATTTTATGGAATTTAGTGCCGTGTTTCTCGGCCTGTTGTTAAACCGATCGATATGAATTAGCATTACTTATAATGTTTTGTCATATTTTAATATGTGCCACAGTGTCTCAATTAAAGACACACCATAGTAAATTATATCTGATATAAAACGTACAATACACCCTTAAAACAAAGTTAACGGTTAATCTTACCTAAAACAAAGATAGCAAACGGACATAAAACGTACGATATATTACCTCATTCATACATTGTATAGGTACTTACATTTTCAGCATGTCCTTCCCACCTTACATATCAATATATAGGGTTCTTCTATATCCATATTCATAATGAACGGGCATGCATTGGTATCCGCAAGGGTGAGTGTAATCCAGGAATACACACATTATCTATCACAATGTTTCGACATATAAACACTGACAGATTTACTGAGACGCTAGAAACTTCCTATATGTAACTCTCTGCTCCTAAATAGCTCATAAAATACAGAAAATATTCATAAGCTCAGCACGTGAGGTAGCACAGCACTAAACAGCGACTTCTCCGGTAACGCTTTTTCATGTATTCACTGCATTCAGCTTAATCATATTTATGCAAATGTAGTATACCAGTGAAGTGATTGAACATCTTTTACTCGTATCGGATCTAACCTCATCTAAACACGTGTCCATCCATTGGAAAAATGCTATAATTCGTTTTTATTTTATGCAGTATGAGAATACAGTTATGACTATAGACAGGCGCTCAGTACAGAGGCGGTCGTATTAAGTTGGCTACAGGTACCTGCCAACACGACTGCGGTGAGCTAGGGGATATGGGGAATTCGAACGGTGCACATTGATTTCATACAGATATCGTGTTTAGAATAATTTGATAACACAATAGCAAAAGACTGTTTTTTTCTTCCTTTTGTTATTTGCGTATCCCACTGGAACCAGGATTTCTGTTGTACAAATGTACTTTGCTTGAGATCTTTGGATAGCCATCATGTGTCTTGTAACACGGGAATTAGACGGCCACACGACCTCGTGTTCCGTTGCGAAGACGAAACTATGTATTTGATTATCGAAATGTACGTTGAAGCGTAACTCGTTTACAACAACATCGTGAAGGTTAGAAAGGTCGCGAATGAAACTTGTCGTCAAAAGTTTAAAGTGTACGCGCTGTATTTGAGTCTAGTGGAGTAACAATGGCCATGTCATTTGGATCCTCTATTTTGTTCATTTTTTCATGGTGGAGATATCATGTTGGTTTATTATACAGAGAGACATGTTATATACGATATAAACTGGGTTTATGATACAAAAATAATTCATTTCATAAAACCAAATATATAGACACATGTATATGTTTTGATGTTGATCCAAGATATAACAGTTCTCTATTCTTCACATTTCATTCTGTTATGATTTGATTTGTTCAATTAATTATTCGAGTAAATAAAGGAAAATAGAATATTAATGGATCAACACTTATAAATGTACGCGAAAGTTTCCGGATATTTACGAGTTAGTTTTGCGTTATTACGAGTCAGTTTCCCAATATCATGCGTTAGTTTCGCGTTATTACGCTGTAGTTTCGCGAAATTATACCACTGTATACACGTGGTATCGCGTTATTACGTAAAACCTTCGCGATATTAGGCTGTAGTTTCGCGATATTAATAATTAATTTCGTGTTATAATGAGAAAACATTTTGCGATATTACGCGATAGTCAAGCGTTATTACACGAACATTTTGTGGTATAAGGTCGCCTTATAACGCGAAAAAAACATACAATAGGATTTCGCATATAACTTCTACATCGAAAACTAGAAGATTAACCGGATGTTACTACCACATGCTCCATATACGTCTAATACATGTTATGTATACTGTCTAACCAATGGAAAGTATGCACAAAGTTTATATCACAGAGAGAACAAGACTTAGTGTCTATACACAAAGGAAGGTTGTGTACGTTGTAAGCGACCGTCCTGGTGAATGTCATTCTCCTCTTCTCGAAGGGAAGATAATTGGAACAATATCACTAATTACTAAAACAAACGATTTGATGGATTTGAATGTTATCATTGTAAACAACTATGTCATTTATGGATTGAGTATATTTTGTAACTTGCATAGACTGACGAAAGCAAGATAATTTCATGTAAATGCTACATAAACCGTGTAGCAGTTCACTTCATCAGTCCATGCAAGAAAATGTACCTGAATCATGTGGAACACATTTTGGTATGCAGTAGAGCTACATTCTCAAAAAGTCATTCGCCCAGAACAAAAGCAATCGACTTAGCCACTTCATCTGGAAATGAAGCAACCATATTTTACTATTTTAATCAAAGCAAAATGGATTGAGGCGAAATGTAAATTAAAAAAATTGATTGTCAAACAATTCGGGGTGTGTAGATTGTAAAATAGCATACAATTTTACTCACATACACATATAAAATTTATATTATACCCTTAACTCTAACATACACATGTAAAATGTAAAAGGTAGCATTCAGCATACACATGTAAAATGTACAAGGAATAGCATACCCTAAACTATAGCATACAATGTATGTAAAATATGTAGCTAAGCATAAACACTTTGTGTGTTACATGTTACATACATGTATTCTTAACTCTAGTATAAGTAAAATGGTAATTAAGCATTTAATTTTGATGTGGAATGCAAACGTTACAATTATGACATGTCTGTCCTGTTTTGAACGGTTCTGAAATGTTTGTCAGGTTTTGTCCGATTCGGACATGTCTGTCCTGTTTTGTCCGGTTACATTAAGTAGCTGGTCTGACTTGTCTGTCCTGTTTTGTCTTGCTCTGACATGTCTGTCCTGTTTTTAACGGTTCCGAAATGTCTGTCATGTTTTGTCCGGTTTCTGACATGTCTGTCCTGTTTTGTCCGGTTCTATTAAGTAGCTGGTCTGACTTGTCTGTCCTGTTTTGTCCATTGCCTACACATGTGCCATGTTTTGTAAATTAACACATACATAACCTTTAAACCAATACAAACATGTAAAATGTGTAAGTTTGCATTCAGCGCTAAAATATAGCATACACATGCAAACTGTTTAACGTATAATATACCTTCACTATAACAATGTCAAAACCGTAAGGTATTACATGTACAGTATACATGTACATGTATACCATTAACTCTAGCATTCTCTTGTAAAAGTTAGCATGTGATCCCTATGTAAAAAGTATACAATGCTTAGTCCGGTTTTGACATGTACATGTATGTCATGTTTTGTCTAGTTTTGACATGTACGTTCCCTTGTGTCCGGTGCCGACATGTATTTGCTGTTTTGGCGGTTCTGACATGTATGCCCTGTTATATAAGCTAAGCATTTAACACCTGTATAACCAGACCCACCACATACATGGTTATATCTATATGTATCCCTGGTAATCGTTTCACAGCTGTGCAGCAATGGTTCTCGTAAATCACTTTTTGCACTTATTTCTATTAAGTAGCTGGTCTTATCATATATCTGATATACTACAGCAACAAAATTACTATCTTAACTAGCATACAAAACAAGCAAAGGCTACACATTCTTTATTTTCGCACTGTTTACATAATAAGTTACTTTGAAAAGGAGGTCAATGGGTCGTCACTATAGTAACATTAAATATAGAGGTCAGTGGGTCATCATTACACTTATCGCTATAACTAAATTGGATCGGCGCTTTAGCTAGATTGGAGATGTAGCTTAGTGGGTCAATGCTATAGCTAAATTAGAGATGTAGGTTAGTGGGCCGGCGCTTTAATAACAACGATTATGTAAACCAGTGGGTCACCATTACACTTATCGCTATAGCTAATAAATTAGAGATGTAGGTTAGTGGGCCGGCGCTTTAGTTACAATGATTATGTAAGTCAGTGGGTCACCATTACACTTATCGCTATAGCTAAATTGGATATGTAGGTTAGTCGGTCGGCGCTTTAGCTAAATTTGAGGTGTAGCTTAGTGGGTCAGCGCTCTAGCTAAATTAAATATATAGGTTAGTAGGTCGGCGTTATACACATGTATATATAGTAACATTGGAGATGTAGATTAGTGGGCCGTCGCTATCGTTATATTGGAGATGTAGGTTAGTGGGTTGTCGCTATGGAAAAAATTGAAGTGTAGATACCCGGTGGGCGCTATAGCTACACTACATATTTAGGTTAGTTGGTCGTCACTTTACTTACAGTGATAATAGGTATGTGTGTCGGTAGGTCTATTTCAGTCTCTTGGTCGGCATTTTGTTCCTTCAGGTGGGATATCGTAAAAGTACGTACATTTGTACTTCACTTTGTGTTCTTTCACAAGCTCGTTACGTAGATTCTGGTGATATGATTATAACGGTTCACAGGCAGACTGTTGTCACCTGATCGTGTACAGGCTGTATAACTACAACAGTCGAGTACGTATATAGCACATTACCATCACCTTATGCTGGGTTCTAAGTGTGTCTTGGTATTTGACGTTTTCTGCTTTTGGGAAGGGGATATCATCAGGTAACAATGCCCTGGTTTTGCTGTCTTAGAGAAGACATGGAAGTAACACAACGCGTGTTGTTGGATATGGTATTTATTAATACTCAAGTAAGTTTAATATCAAAAGTCATAAAAGACACGAGCTTTAGCGAGTGTGTTTTGAAAATTTTAAAAACTAACTCACAAGAATGAAATTAATACCGTTTCCATCAACCACGAGTTTTGTGGCCTGTTTCTATAGCAATCTAAGTCGGAAACATCTGGAGTGAAACGCGGACTAAATGCGCAAAATCATAGTACAAATGTAACTCGTATATTCCCGCCAAGTGATCACGAAGTTAACAATCAGTGACGACGTCAATAATCCGTACGTGACATTAAACCACGAGTTTTCCGGTGAAAATCCTCTTCTCAGCCAATCAAAATTCCGGAAGTAGTGGTACAATGTATATAGAAAATATTTATCCAACAGTTAGCAGGTTTACACAATGATCTAATAGTGGAATAGCACAGAGAATGGTTGTACAAAACAGATTCCCAAACAGGCACACTAGTCATTGAACCATTGATTCTTGTGTTGGTACAAAAATGTAAAATGACATATTTTGTCTGGAAGTTTTAAAGTCACCTTTTATTATCATCTTCCGAATTGAACAATGCACTCTTCTGAGCATAACGATTAAATGTCAACATTGCATTTCCATATGACTTCCTGATTCAACGTCTAAAATAGGTTATTTGTAAGCAAAAAGAAAAAGAAAAAAAGTCAGAGAATATCGGAGCGTCAAGAAAATCATAATCCGAACCCAAAATCGATTAAAATAGGTAAAGTACAAAATATGAACAAAGGAAAGATAAATATGGAGACCATTAGAAAAGTACAAGAGAGTAAAACCAGGTGTTCCAAAAGAGAAAGTGTCTTCTGCTTCATCGACAACACCTGTAATATAAGTCACGCCCGAGTAAATCTTACGTCCTCGAAGTTAGAAATCGTTTCTACGATATTCCAAAATGACTTAACAATAATGTATTGCCGATATATTCGATATTGCTTAGGCGATAGATCGCAAAATCGTTTGGACTTGCAAAGGAAATATTATAAGAATCATCCTTTGTTTATGTTCAACCAACACTGTTTTTCATTCCATATTTGCCTTTCACTTTTGTTTTTGTTTTTTTTTTTTTTGCTTGTTTTCATTAATATATTATTGCATTGTGTATTCATTAAGGGTGTATATGGTATAAAAAAAATAATGTGCTGACAATACTGAACCTAATAATGAGTACCAATGTGTTAACAAAGCTCTAAGTCACAATTAGAATTTAAAAAAAACGCAAATATATGAACAAAGAAATGAATAACAAAGAAACCATTAAAGGAAAGAAAGAAAGAAAGAAAGAAACCGGTTTTCTGGAAGGAAAGCGTGTTTTGCTTCATCGATGACATCTAGTCCAATGCTAAGTAAAGCATACCTTCCTCAGTGATTGAGAGATATAGGGCAATGACAACAACACTACATTGTTCACCAAAGAATAACATTTAAATATCGAGTTCTACAGAGTTCGTTATTTTATTCTACAGGCATTTACGTACAAGCTCTTGAAAATAAATCAAGATATACATTTAGTAAATAGATATTAACAAAAGTTATATAATGTCTTTTATTTAAGAATATGATTTGTAATTTCAGTATGAAGTCTCATTTCGAAATAGATTGAGTTGACAGATGTATACAGAAAGTAACCTGATTTGGCCGAAACCCACACCACTGATGTACAGTTAAGATCATTTCTGTTTCAGATACATGTATCTATCTACATATCATATAGCCAATTACAATAGCAGGTGACGACAATGTAATCTCAATTTCTCCTTTGTTTGAAAACTAATCCAAATTAATCTGGCTGTATAACGAGAGTTGATCTCGTGAAGTGGTTGCTCAACTTGCGAAGGTTTTAAGACTATTCTCCTGTTTCCAGCTATATCGACTCAGCTCTTACACCGGGGAGCCATACATCACCAAAACACAGAACAGTCTGGAGGGTAATCCATACTAATTCTCCATGTCAAGCGATATTGGCGCTACACGTCCTATGAAGATGGATATATGGAAGAAAATGTTTATAAAATGTACAATATATATCTCTTGTTTCACACGCCTGTCTGCATGGTCTGTACTGCCTTCAGTAGCTAATGTCTCTTTATATTTAAACAGCAAAGCTTTGTTATCCTTTTGGAATTTATAGGGGAAAAAAATTGTCGAAATATTGTTCCATTAGATCCAAATCAATTTCTCCCTGACTATGTTCGTCATAATTATGATAATATTTCAGTACATTTTCAAATTTCGTTATAAATAGATTAAAGCGAAAAAAATCTAGATTATTGATATTAACTATAGAAACAGAAAACGAACAACCATACTGTGTCTGTGACGTTCAAGGTTTCAGTTTGTGTCACACACCGATGTTGTAAATAAATAAATAGCTGGACACAAGGTGACCTTACATGGGGAATTATACATCTTATTTGGTCTTGTGTACAAAATACCCCGTAAAAGTCAGACATCTTGGCATATATTCGAAATATTCCGACAGAATTGAAATAGATCGCTACAAATGTATTGGTTCCCGTGGGGAATCCGTCAGTCGACCTACGGCCTCCGGACAAGCCGATTGAGACGATATGTGTCTGAGAAACCAAGAGTTACGACTGCCGAATCACAGGAAAGTCTATTGAAGTCCAAAAATATTGCTTTACACAATGTATTTGTCTACAGTTCTAGGCATCTAAAAGTGAAACCAGTAAACCTATAACGTTGGGATGTATTGATATTTACCGCACCACACGTGAAACACGTTTTCTACTCTACCACTTGTGTGTACATGTGCCTTTCTTACTGACACTAGTACAAACACTTAAAATTCAAAAGCTCTAATGTATCCTTAGTCAAAAACAAACATTTAAAAAATCTAAAAATGATAATTCGCAAATTTAGAGGACTGAACGAAACTCAAATTTTAATAACAACAAAATACTATCGATAAACAAGGCAAAATATTAAAAAAAAATCACACACAAAAAAATCACTTAATTACACCGCTATTGAAAAATTAAAGCAAAGTAAACGCACGCATTTCGGCAGCGAAATTTCTTTTAAAGAAGGGTCAATTTGTCGAACAGTGTACCAAGGCTTTGGATCTTAAAGAATTCAATTCACACCGATCACGTTTAAGCATTGAAAAAGAAAAAAAACACAGCAGCACCAACAACTGCTGCATGCATATCTCTTTCGGAAACATAAACCAAATGAATACCATTCACCGAGAATAAGTGGCAAACAGCTTCCCCTCAGTCCCATCCTGCACGTTTGTCCTTCATTGTTTGATATCTACGACAGGAATTGTACTTTTCTGCCCAAACCTATACACATTAATTCAACTGCAAACTACTACACTTAGAGTTCAGTTTTTTTTAGATTTTGTTTTGCTTTTTTTATTTCAAGTAAAGCATTCTTTTTATTTTACGCGTGTTTCAACTTTTGATTTATGTTTTAGGTTGCACATGAAGAACTTGACATATTTCCGATAAACATATTTGCCATTGTTGTTGTTTTTGCTTTTTCTTGTCTTTAAGGGGTTTCTGTGTTTATTGTTTGTTTGTTTTGCCATTTTCCTTACGTATGTTGTATATTAAGTTCCCTTGCTGTATTTCCCTCCTTTCGGGTGTTAGCTTTGGTGAAACGGTTTTTTTATTTAAGGATTGAATCTTGCTTTGATCGATTTCATGGGGTGATGAATTGAGTTAATCTTGAAACATTTAACAGGTATCATGTTATAGTTGCATCGAGTTCAACTTGAGTAAGAATTGAAATATTATCTATTACATCAAATTGTTTTATTGCTTTGGAAGAGCTATTTAAATTTTGTTATTTCGTATTACTTCAAGGAGGATTCAAAAGAAAATGCCTGGCGGTTTTGTTTCCTCAAATTCAATATATATCAATTTAAGATATACCAATACAATAGATTCGTTCAGTGATATGCACAATTAAATATAACCCCACAATCATATCTCTGTCACCAACAGACATTTCAATTCGGTTTATTCCGAATAACTCATCAATCAGCGATAGCCTATTTACAAAAAAGCTTCGACTTGCAACAAGTAATTGAAAAACCATGAGCAATGTTAGTTTAAAGATATAAACTTAAGATATTCGCATGCTTTAAACGAAGAAAAATGATTGAAAGGGTATTTCATAGCTTTCTCGACCTCGTAATAGATCGCAAATACATTTGTATGTATTAAAATGCATACTGTATGATTGATATATATTTCTGAGGGTCAAATGTACAAATTTTATTTCATATTGTTACATTCTTTTGAAGAAAAATATAAATCATTATTCAAGACAGATATCTTCGTCAGTAAATTAACATTAAATATAACGCTGTAAAAAGGATTGGAACGCATGCTTCAAATGTACAGATTCTTGTAAATTCTGGCTACAACCTTTTAATCTTCAATATGTTTTTGTTTCTGTTCACATTTACGAAACACTGTAATAACTAATCCAGAATTTCTTGCCAAGCCATATTTGTGTCATTGTCACCTTTATTTGTGGTAAGTGCAAAGATGGCATTGATTCAACAGACACAAAACTCAAATAATAACGACTCAGCATTGAGTTTATGTTTCCCTTTGATACATGTACCTCATTGATACAAGAAAAAACTTAATTCTAGCCAAAACCGTTATACAAACTCAAAATGTAAATATTTGTCAAATCAAAGTAATTGCATAACCTCTTAACGAGAAGACAGGGGAAGTTAAAGCAAAAGGAACATCGTCAATCATGTTGATATTTATACTACGCTGATTCCATAAAACATGGATATGACCTCCTTCTTCATTTTCCTCTTTTAATTTTTATTTCACTTTGCCGTGGTCGGCCGTTTTCCTACTTTCGTATAAGTACTTTTGTTTCAGTTTTAAGAGTGGAGTCAACATTCGAGCCATACCAAGTCATTTCAAAGAAAAATAAATCATTTTTTTGTATTTATATTTATGTTTTTTTCTCTCATTCTCTTTTACTTTCAATAGGTTTAGTTTCAAATTAATAAGCATTTGAATTCCACTAGCGCTTGATTTCAAGAAACCCTTTTCTATAATGGTACTATTAATAAAACGGAACAGGCTTGAAAACGATCTTCAATTAGGCGTTATACATTATCAGCTTAAAGAATAATCTTGAATTGAAACGTGTTATCCAAATCTCCATAACTGTTCCTGTCACTTTTTAAGATATTTGGATATAAATACTCCTAGAGATGTGATAAATAAGATGTGGATAGGGAGAGCATAATGTAAAATGGGGTTAAATTTTCATTTTTTTTCACAAGCGCTAAGCACGAGTAAAAATTTCAAAATAATAGCCACGCGATTGAAATATGTTTGGTAATACTAAAGATACTGTGAGATATTACATGTATGTTTATTACATTTTTATAGCAAAATCTACGGAGACAGCTGTTGATTTTACCAAATGTCGTTTGTAAGCAGTAAATTGATTGGTCAAATCAGAAAATGTGAATTTTTCACTAATGAATAATTTTCGATATTTCACAGGTACAAGATTGTATAAATTGGTGTACATTGTACTATGTAGATTTTAGTGTGTGTGTTTTTTTTTCTTAAATTAAGGCAAGTTTAATAAGAAAAGCTAATTAGTAAATTGTCACTCTAAACATTTTGAATATTACCTATGAAATAATAACGGTATGTTATGTACGTTATGTATCATTATAAAAACAATTAACTGTCGTGATAGATCGGGCAATATATCACTTTCCCATATGATATTGCTTTTATATTACAATGCACACTGTTCCTTAGTATCCTGTCAAGCCAAGTGTGTTGTATAAGTACATTCTGGATCCCGTAATTAGCTTTCATCCTATAAAAAGGCATACTGAGCACTTCTATTTCATAGGGGATGGTAGGGTTTTTCCAGTAATTACAATTGAACGTTTTTGATACAAAAGTACATCCTTTCTTGTTGATCGTAACACATTTTGTACGAGGAAAATATCATTTAAGCGCCATTAATGTGAGTTTAATGCTCTTCTCACGTTTGATCATTGAAAAACAGTTTCGACGAGCGGCACTTAACAGGAATTATTATATTATTTTATGATTTTCTACTCATATAATAAGCTGCATTGTGTGTGAGATCGTGTGTGGTAGGTTATATCTTAATTATAAAAAAGATATTATATTTCGTCCCCATTTATAATGTATCAAATTATAATTACATTTTTTGTTGTACAGCATGTGTTTTCACTTAGCCTGACTGCTTTATCAGGATTCGAACGTATATCACTCATGAATTGATAAAACAGTTTTGGATCCATTCGCTCGAGATATCTATTTGTAAACCAACATCAGTAAGTATAGTAATATAGTTGCTCTTACGAATGCTATAACAATTAACGTCAACCTATCATAGACCCCCCATGCAGCCCAGATCTTTATCGTGTAGAATCAAATCAACCCCAATCCCACCTTTTCCTACCGTAAAGAAGCAGATATCGGAAAATCTAGCTTATATATATATAATTATATTGTTATTGCGTTTGCGTAAGCTACTTCTGTGGAACTGAAAGTCAGTAGAAGGAAATTGTTCTCAAACAGAATTAGGTAGAGACTCATCTAAATGAGAATAGTATTTCAAACACTTTACTTTGTTTTAAATCAAAACCTTTATGTACAACATATGATTTAGTATCAATATAGAAGTGAATGTAAACGGTAGTAGAATGTACAACTTAGGAAGTACGTAATTACAGATGATAAATTATCTTTTTGTCCAATGGATGTTTAAGTTATTTTTAACAGATGTCTTTTTTCGGTTCACAGATTTCGCTGTCTTTGTGTAATATTGCTTAATAACAATATAATAATACAGTTACCTTGTTGACACAGATGGTAGGTTAAGGACATTATACACCCATAAACCACATTAATATTTGACCTATGTTTGATGTATTTGCTTGCTGTTCCTCGACTGACTAGATCACTGATTCGCGAGGGGACCTGTTCTGATAGTGTTGTTATTTGATGCGTGAATTGTACTGAACACAGTTCGGACATTTCTGAAAACACTGACCGTTCATCCGGCGATAACTAGGATTGATGACGAGAGTTACCGGCCAAGATTGCGGTTTTATTTTCCTTCATACTTGCTACAAAATGTAAACGAGGCTGCAGAACGCCAGCCGTTGTTTGAGTTTGACCAGAAAAAGTCAAACGTATTGTCAGCTTTATGGAACTGTTGGTTGGTGTGATTTTGTATTGAGCATTTTAATTAATTCAATGCTTTCCGGAATTGGGTTTCAACTGTTTAAATTGCTATAGTCTAACTTGAAGTCATTTTACTTAAGCACATTTAGGTTTCAAAATGCAATTGGGAAAATAAAATAAATCAACTGATCTAAAACTCTCCTGCAATATAATATCCAAATCGAAAGTTATCTTAAAACAAGTGAATATGACAGTTTTTCGAAGATGTTGCAACTTACTACAAGGTAAACGTTTGGTGCTTGCAGAACGCCACAAACATTTATTTCATAGTTGTTTTCGATGTCTTTATTTTAACCATTAATAAAACATACAACTCGGTCTTTTGATTATGTACAATATTTTGGTCATGTAAGGATAAATCACATAGCCATTGCGTCCAACAAATGCCACTACCTCTAGTCGTCTCTACAACAAAACACATTTGACATGTATATATTCAATGTAAACTGATATGCTCTCATGGTGAATGGTTCACAGACTAAGCACCCTATCTTGCTCTTGTGTACTTTTTCAAGCGTTCCCGTTGAAATATCTCGTTTACACATATTTCGACACAACTTGAATCGAATTTGACTTTAGATTATTATTTAGTTTTTTGTTTGAGTGTGTTTTTTTGTCTTTTGTTTTAAGTTTTATAATAATTGATAATATGTATTGTGCTATGAAACGACGAATTATTTTATTTATGGCCATTGTCAGAGGATGAGGATGACATAAAACGTTACTATAAATATATACAAAAAATCCCAATATAGAAATGACATAAATGTACAACATTTGATAGAGCTCCACAACAAGCTAAACTAAATCGATTACAAAGAATATTTATACAATCATTAAATTTAATTGATGCATTAATCAATACAATTCTTATGAATAACTACTGGTCATATGGCACTTAGCTGATATCTCACTAAGTTGATTTGCCTGTGTCCATATATTGTGTTATGTTGGTAGTGGGACCGTGCTATGAATTATAATATGAGTTATAATGCACTTATATGCTACAACACAGATATCGCCACATGTGTGCCACACACTCGGGTTGTTGGAGTTCTGGTATCAGGGGGAACACATCGAACCCAAGCCGCCTGCGTGGAGGGTCGGTGCATTAACCACTCGACCAATTTGTCCATGCATAAACAAGTAACTTGGGAACCAAGAATACTCATCGAGAAAAAAATGACATACTTTTGCCAAATGTTTTCAAAAGTAAGCAACTGAGACATTGAAAAGTGCCACAATATCATTTGAATAATTTAAAAAAAAATGGAAATTTAAGAAATTGAATAATACTTGTATAATTTGGATTATGGATGATTTATCTAGATGGATATAATGAAAAAGGTAGGCAATAAAATCATTGTCGATTTACATGTACATATACGAAGGAATTCAGCATATCAATTTAGCATCACATACAAACAATGTTCAGAGACAGGATTTAAAATATCATTAAAAAAATTGGTGGAACAGAAATATGGTTTAACAAGCTGAAAAGGGTATACATGTTGAAGAAAGGCAACGATGAAAATACATACCGTATAATGTAAACTGAAACCAATCTATGACACGTCGACTTTGTCTTGGGCTATGAATACTAATGAATATTTTTGAGACGCATGAATATGGATATGAAACGTTTACAGTCATTTATCACTGTTGAGGGAAGTGCATAGGGTAAACGACTAAGGAGGTCATTTGATATTGTATAGTGAAGAAGAGTGGTGGTCATTTAATAACATTCGTAGTAAATGACGTAGGTAGTATACAAAGTGGAGCATTTCGTTAGATATTTCTGTAAGAATTGTGCAGATATGGATTTTAACAATGATAATAGAAAGTTTACGAGAAAGTGGCGTCAATAATTGATATCAAGCTTAAATCGCCCGCGATATGGGTGATGTATAACCTATCAGAACCATAACATGATTAGAGTATTTTATGGTGCCAAAAACAATGTCTTTGCCGAGCAATGTAAACATTCATAAATCTATAACGCCGCCATCTTGTCGTCAGCAAAATTTCAATCAAAGTACTTACTAAACAATTCAACAAAGTTGCTTACATCTAAATGCGATATATAGTAGGAACAATTTAATCTCCTATGTGTTTTTTAAGAGTTTATTAGATATCGGTTATTTCAAGTGAAAGTTTATACGGAGTAAAGGCAAATTATGATATACAATATAAAAGAGTATCATCTCATCTAACATCCCCTTAGTCATAGCGACGTCGGGATGATCACATTATAAGGTGCTCGACACTGTGTCACGTGATCACGTTGTTACGCAGTACAATTGTTGCTACACGTGGGCGTGTTTGAGTCAGTGTGTACGAATAATGACGCTTATTATTAAATCGTTACGTGATCCTTTTTATATGAATAATGTCAGATCGCCAGTTTGATACTTGGACGTTTGAGAGTCTGGTGGAACATAAATAAAATAAACACTATTATAGTTTTGAAAGTTTAGTTTCATAGCCAATGTTACCACAGCAGTTGTATAAAGTTCAACTTAAAAATCAATCTTTGAATAAACCGAACATTACGGACAAATGTAATCAATTTTCAAAATAGTTAGTTCGGTAAATTGGTATATCAAACACTTCATCAGCAAACACAAGCCTGCAGTATTATATCGATTGTCGTTAATGATGTAATAACTCCTTATTGTATTTTCCTATCTGTATCAGATCATGATGTTATTCTCATATGAGTATACCTTTTGTTCCTTGTCATTAACATTATTACTACGTACATTTTTTGTCTCATTACCAGCTGAATAGCAAGAATGTAAACAACTCAAACAGGTCATCAAGGTCGTTTAATCAGATATGTTAGTACAATATAAAGGGTGACATAGATGTCCATCAAATACGTGTATACAGATTACACTATAAGGTAATAAGATAAGTAATAAGTTCATGATCCAAAACGTGTTCATTATCAAATGAACGTATCATAAAGTTTATAAACCATCCTAATGTAGAGATACAATTGATGTCAGGGATCACACAAAGGGACTGTATATGGATTCCATAATTTATTATTATATTGTACTATACAGTTAATAAACTATGTATTGGGTTATACAATTACCAATACATCTAAGTCACCACCGTACCCAATTGACCATTATATACAACGTCGTGGGCTGTAGCTGACCATTCCTTCTCAAACACGTGTCATTGTATTTACCGGTCAGTCTAGCTTTTATGTATTGTTGTCTGGAGATCCTCATCTTCTAAGATGATGTACTTTCGTTGCACAATATAGGATTTTGTAACCTTCATGGAAATTCTGATCAATTTCTGACCAAGGGATTTCATGTTAACGTAGTGGTCAATATCTTTTACAACATCTTTTGTAATACTTGTCTGGTTTAAGGTATACACAATCACGATGCTTCGTTAATACTCTATGATAAATAAAACATAAGACTAAACAAATTAGTATTTATTTAAAGCATTTTAATGGTCGTCGTCTTCATCATCATCATCATCATCATCATCATCATCATCATCATCATCATCGTCGTCGTCGTCGTCGTCGCCGCCGCCGCCGCCATAATCATCATCGTCATCGTCGTCGTCGTCATTATTAAACACAGATTATAAGGGATACAATTGATATATATAGTCAATAGCACTCCGAAACATACAAAATAAAAGTGGGGTGCATACGTCAACACCTTTCAATGATAAAACCATGTGTTTTTGTGAATGGATAAGATTATAATAGATGTCCAAGGTTTCTTTGAACTGTGCTTCCGGATAAAACCTCTTATGTGACACGTCTAGTGTTTTACTCCCATATGTTCCTACCACTCATGTCTGGGAGAGAACTAGAGCGAGATTCAGCAGTGTAGTCCTAGACCTACATATAAGGCAATATAGAGAAAAGAGGGGTAACTGTCACAGAAATATTGAACACAGTAAAGCCATACAGGAGTATTAACTTCCCATCGGTAATGTGTTCTATCACTCTTTTTATTTTTTATCTATTGTTTTTGGTAGAGGGAGGGGGGGCTGTTCTAACATTAATTAAAAACAAATGATTTCTCAATGAGTGTAAACGGCACATATTTCACTTTAATTACGGGAGGTTTATTCAAACTAATAAAAACTATTTTGGTTAAGTATTATTATCATTATTGATATTTTATTTTATTTTTTTTTTTTTTTTTTTTTGTAATAGATGAAATTCCTGCCCTTGATGAAGGTTTTAGATTTGCATGTTTCTTATTAAATAAATCAATGTTTGTTAAACACCCTGACATAAGCAAGTAGATGATCTCCATATTAGAAAATTGATTTAAATATGAAATGATGTGACATAAAATCCTGACTTATGATACAAGATATATTTGCCTTCAATCTCAGTATCAAAAATAAAAATAAAACAAAAAGTTATCATTGTAATACACAAACTAACGTACATTACTAATTCTTACATGTACATCGTGATATATTGAATCATTGGGTAAAACATTAAGTATTCCGATGCTATAATGCCACTATACTTACAACACTCAATGACACCCGATAAAAAAACAGTATTTGAAATAATTAATGCAATGTCATGAATACTATCGTTCCAATATAAAGGTGCAGCATATGTGTTACGTCCTCTTATTTCAGGAAAGCATTGCTATTTTAGCGTTAATGCATACAACTAGTTCTTTTGGTGCATGCCTTTGGCCTCTTTGCACCAAGCATTAAATGCTGCACAACCGACCCTAAGAAAACAGAACAGCATTGAAATAATCAATGTTCTTTAGATACCACAATTAAATCCCTGATGGATACACTATGTACAGAATCCTACTAGATGTGCTACCTGATGCTGTGGTAATCAGTTCGTTAATAGGAGATGTGTGCAGACGAAAAACAACCCTATATAGTCACCTGATGGTTGGTGAAATAAAGAGGATATGTGTCGACTTGACGTAGGGCATTGTATGTGACATTTTCAATATTACAACATGTGGAGTTAACACCAAATCGGTGCAATCACTATATTAATATAATAATATTATATTATTTTATAAAGAATTGCTATGTTACAATCCCAGGCAATTAAACATGTATTATCTTTCGGACACAATTTGTTTTCTTTTGTTTTGCAAAATTCACAAGCATATTTGCTTTTTTTAGATGCTTGTAGATACATATTGAGCTATAGGTTAAGCGTAATTCTATTTTTTTTTTCATTTTTTAAAAGCACATTTTAAAACGCCGCAGGATTTTTTTAAACCTAATTAATTTTTTCAACAGAAATGATTTGTGAAATAGAATAAATGGAATTGAATCCACACAGACGTACAGAGTATAGATGGGTTAAACCCTGCCCGTAGACAGATATATTAAGAAAAGTACACTCAATTGACACCCACAAGATTGTTTACCTACCGCCGTCTGGGCTTACTCACGTGATACCAAAGCATGGGTGTAGCTATAAACACCATTTCTGTTCAATTAATTACACCCACTGTTGTAAACAATAAATGTAATTGGTTAGAAATATATATGTATGCATCTATAGATATAAATTGTAGGATAATTACAGGAAATGGTTTCCAAAATGATGAAATCACAAGCAAACGGTGTAGAATCAGTTATTATATGGTTCTGCCTCTGATTTCTGACAGGCAAAACAGATTGAATTATTTGTAAAAGTCATTTGCAATCTGTCAATAGGTATATATGTATTTTGATTGACACCATATTTTTACATATTGATGCATGTAGGACACAGCAGGTGTCTTCAGAATGTATGTGCATTGTAAATTAAGTACGATTTGATTTCAATTCGCTAATCGAATCGTATATTTGTATTATTTAGTTATAGTATAAATCCAGTCAGTTGTGATGATAAATACCAACCATATGTTTCTTTGTTTATATATATTAGCATGAGGATGCTAAAGACTTTTACAGAAATACGGCAATATTTACATATCGGAATAAAACACACGAGCTTGTATATGAATGCTTTATAATTGCAGGAGGTCATATAGAGTTGAAACCGTTTTAGAGATAGACAGATACGTGCCGTTGTCCAGAGAAATATCCCGACTCCGATATGTAAAACATCAGTTAATGATGACCTCAATACGACACGTGATGGTATATATGTTGTTTTACTCTGTAACCATGGAAACCTCTAGAAATATGCATTGTTCTGTCATTCACAGACAGGAATAAGATAATACCAAAAAGTAAAGAAAACCATTATTCGAACTCAAAATCGATTAAACAAGGGGCAATATAATGAGCAAAGGAAATATTTACACGAAGACCATTGAAAAAGTACAAAATGATAAAGCCATGTGTTCCTGAAGGGTTACCATCCAATGCTGTATCGACGACACTTATGATGCACTTCTAGGTTACATCCAAGTAAATGTCACATCCTCAAATTGAGAACAAAGGTATCCAAACAACATGACATCTATATGAGCATATTGAAAAATGTCCACTTTTATGTCACACCAAAACATCGAAACAGTTTCCAGTGAAATCATGTTGATGACCATAAATCTTTCCGATAGATATTCAAACTTTGATTATTATTCGTTTTAAAAAGCTAATTGTGCATCATTTAAAAATGTAAATTCATGGTTGTTTTTTAAACTTGTCCAAAACAAACCATATCATAAGAAATTGCATTGTAAAACAAAACAGTTGTTACGATATACTTAAATATATTATTTTTAATACATCGTTTGAATTTGACCTCCCGTAAAGAACAATTCATTTACAAGGAATGTAGACTTTCGATTGTCTGATAACAAGGCTTGGTTTAAAAACAGCAGAAAGCAAAATATCGAGAGTGTAAATAAAGATATTGAACCGTTGGCGAGAAAATAAATTAGAGAATACTGAAGCGTTAACAAAATCGTAATCCGGACTCAAAATCGATTAAACAGGAACAATTTACATGGAGACTCTTGTAAAAGAGCAAGTACAGGTGTTCCGGAAGAGTAAGCGTCCTCTGCTTCATTGACGACACCCGCCATGTAAACCTCTGTCATATCCAAGTAAACATCAAGTTCTCAAAATGAGAACCGAGTATCATTGTCAATCATAACAAGTAAACACACTTAAAGGCATATTAAAAAACGTCAATCTTCATATAACTTAAAGATACAGAATATTTCTCAATGAGACAAAGATGACGACCATACAACTTGCCCATAGTTCTGATCAACATGCATTTCCCTAATCCTTGTGTGGTTAATTTGTTGTCAGCAGACGACATCGATCACGAAAATCAGCAGTCGACATCGATCACGAAAATCACGATATTGAGAGTTTGTTTTCTTTTGTATAGCTTTGCTGTGTAAAGTTGTAGACGTAGAGACGCTGTAAAACAAATTAACAAATAAGGTACATCTGTACATCTTGATTAGAGTAATTGAACTTGATATTGCAGGGATGATAAAAGACTCTGAATCTAACCTGGACGGAAATGGGGGGTGATGTAGACTTACGAAGGAGGCAAAGTTGACAAATCGTAGCGATACATCATGTGGTACAGTGTGTGTACGAGTCTGAGAGATTCGTCTCTGGCTCGACAGGCTTGTTGGTGCTAGTTTATACCTACGTCTGACTAGGACTACTCATAACTTAATGGTGAAAAGCCATTACATAAACCGCAAAAATCACCGATTACTTTGTTGGACAGAAAACGATAATTATGAGTTCAGATGTTCAACACATCAACCTGAGGTATGTAAACGTTTTGCTGGTAGTAAAAGCTTTGAGTGCACCGTTTTGACTTCTCTGAACATTTGGTTTAAGTTTAGAACTGTCAAGGAGCCAGTTATACCACAAAGTACCTAAGATATTTGACACGCTAAGCTGTTCGACTTAAAATAAAGGTTTTCCTGCTTAAAGTACATCGTGTAAAGAGGAAAGAAGGTTAACATTCGATGTGATATCTGAGAAATGTTTTGTTATTGAGAAAATTGTTGCCCAGTAAGAGGAGATTTAGACACTTGGAGAGTAGCCTGCATTATCATTTAAATCCTAAGTACAGACGTGTTGCCCTCAAAATATGTGGTTTCAAACGTTATGTACTCATACCTAGACAGACCTGTATCCGATATTTCTAGCGGATTTCGATACATGTTTTCGTTAACATGGTTGTTTTATTCACTTACATGTATGCGTTAATCAAAATTGTCAAATCAGCTTTTTCGTGCATGTTCAATTGTTGACTGCAACATTAGCTTAATAATTGTCTTTCTGCAGTTTATAATTACATCTGATTAGAACCGTGAATAAATATCTCTATAGTTTTTCATGCACAAAAAAAAAGTTTCTAAAAATTTGATTCACATTCACATAATGGATGAAACGCGATATGTGTACTATTCAAAACGTATTTAAATAGAGATAGTCAAGAGATAATTTGAAATATAGAGGGAGAATAATTATTAAAGGATTTTTACCTCTGAGAGGTCAATATTTTCCTTATTTAACTTTTTCTCCCATGCCTTTTTGGATAGCGTCAGACAGGTGAACTTTTGGTCTTTCATGAAGTGCTAAAAATACACAGAGATACACGTTTTCAAAATGGCCGCCGATTTTTTTTTTCTTTTTAATTCATTTGAAACAAGTTCTACAAGCATCAGACACTTATATTTTGACACAATTTTCACATGCATATATGCTATAAGAATTAATCATAATTTCTTGAATATAACAAAAAAACTTTCAATGAGATAAAAAAACAGACTTGAACGTGACTGAAACCTAAGAAGAATATATCCTTAGGAAAGATGAGCGGCCTCAGATAATGTAGCACATCTTTACAAGTCTTCACCGCGACAAATAACGTTCAATCAATTTACCGGAGAAAGGTTAGTTCAAATGTACCAACTTAACGTGCTGATGCTGCGACCTGATACATGTACATGTAGATTGTAACAAAATAAAAAAAATGTTATTTTGACAACAACAGGTTACACTTAGGTAAACTCCTCATTCAACCACTTGAGGCTGCAATACTCATTAAACATATATAAGGTCAAAAGTGAATGTTAAATCAGTATTAATTCCATCTTGGTAAGCAGCAATGTTCATGTATCAAAAGTGTAATTCGTAACCTTGGAAACGTGTACGTTTGTTACAAAATTGCAGATACATACTTTCCTCCGTACTGTGATAGCCCTCAAGCTGTTAATTAGCTATGTCAGACTAGTCCATGTAAAAGAGCGCATTCCATAAAAAATCTGTGCGTTGTAGTATCAGTCGGGGAGTGCTCGTTGATAACCTTTCAAACTAAAAATAACAATTTGTCGACTCCAGGTCAGTGGGAGATAAGGCTGTATAGTAAATAAATAAGCTATGCTAATCTTATTAAAACACGGAATGTATATACATAAAATCAGCACTTGTTTTTGAAGCATAAAGTATATATCGGCAGTGTTATGGACTTGATAGATACATGTGAAATGGCAGCCTTGCTATGTCACAAGGACATTCAGAGCACATGCCTTGTTTTGTAGGTAGAACCTTGTTATATAAAATAAAATAAATAAGAGAATACCGAAGCGTAAACATAATCATAATCCAAACTCAAGATCGATTATATAAGCGCGATTTAGATGCGTGTGACATCAACGGAGCAGGTGTGGCCGTATTAGAACAAACAGCAAGTCCTATTTGGCTTACACATCATTGTAACGGAACATTAATTGTTGTAACGCATTATTGTGTAGATGTTCAGAAAGCAAGCCCTATATTAAGCATACATATCCTCGTAAAACAACATTAATTGTTTCGTTAAGTAAAACTTCTGATGAAGTTTGAAGATGTTTAGATTAAATATTTTCGTAAACGAACATTAATTGTTTTGTCAATTAAGTCTTTTGGTGAAGACGTATATATACATGTAGCAAGTCATTTTCATCCATAAGAATAATATTACATGTATAAAACTTATCCTGAATCTCAATCAGAACAGGTCATTTTAAGTAAGTACAACAATCCTCATCATTATAAAGGTACGTTTACATGTGTTTATCACGCGCAACTGTGACATCAATGCAGCTGGCCCAAGTTTTATGGTCGCCATCTTGATCTCACGAGAAATAGTCTTCATCTTTGTGTGATATGAAGATGGACGTTTCTGATTATGATCATTAGTGTGTTGACTTGTTGTGATTGACATGATGATTCGGTTCTCATTTTGAGGACGTTATGTTTACTTGTATACGACCAAAGTTTACATGGCGGGTACTCTTCCGGAACACCTGGTCGTATTCCCTTGTACGAGGGTCTACATGTAAATATTACCTTTGTTCATCCTATGTCATATTTTAAAACAGGAACTACCACAGCTCAGTTATATGAAATATCATGATCGATAGTGTTCCAATTGACGTTTTAATATTAAAGGCTTTAAGAGAATATGTGACAGTGTGAAATACTAGGCGCAGAATTCTGATATTGTATTTCTTATTAGATTTGATACATATCTTTCGCCTTTGCATGAATGTTTCTATACAAGGAAAATTACAAATTTAAGTATTTGATTCTCGCTAATCCTTATTATTGTCCACTTATCAGGCACTTTTGTGCACTGAAGAATACAAGGACGACGGATCAAGTGAGGAAGCAAGCTCTTCATTGTATTGAAAATGACTGCTTTTCCCCAGTCATTGATACATAGACACAGTCTTGATTTTTTTTACATGAAACACATGTACAATATATGATGTCTGAAGTTTTTAGATTTCAAATGGTATTGCAGCGTCTATTTTCCATAATTTTGTTAAGAGGAAAGAAGAATATTGTTTTTGTAATCTCAGACAATATAACCTGGTTAAAATTCCTAAGGTGAACATTTCCACATATGGCAAGATATTATTTCGCTTTACAGCCTACCAAACGAACTTTACCTGACTGAGAACTTTTTGTGTTTTCTTGGACTGATCAACACCAAGTCTGCTCATATGTGATATGCACATGTCATATTGTGTGAGCTGTCCACCCTGGGAATCTGTTTACCTCAATCAGGAAATATCTGATATAATTACCTTTAAATCCTTACTTTTTATTGTTTCATTTCTAGCTGACTGTTTTCTTATATATTTCATTGTCTCATTTTAATACAATCGTCATTATTGTTTATCCTGTACATGTTTAGCACATGCTATAAATTCGCATATACAATGTGTTAAGGTCAGAAATAAAACAAACTAAAGCCAACAAAATATCGAGAATCTTTTAATTCACAATATTCTTCAAAATTGAATAACAAATATGAATTAAATGTAACTATCAATCTACCCTAATATAATGATAACAACAACTTCACAATTACTCATATGTTCGTGTAAAGATTTGCAGTATGTTCTTGTAGAAACATCAAGAATGATCCGGGTGCAACATAATACAAATGTGCTACATGTAGCAATGTCTGTCAATCGCTGACATTTTCCATAATTATCTTAAACACCTTTCACAAATTATTGACTAAATAGTTACAAATGTATGTATTTTACCATTTGATAGTGTTTTAATTCGATTCTTTGTAACATTTGTATGATAATACAAGCGCTCAATATTAAATAATCGGCTTTTTAAGGATCTCTTGGATTTATTGCAGCAACAGTGATGTCTTATACATAAACACTGATACTGTATACATAACATGTATCTAATCGTTATAATTGCATGAACTGTTATATTGTTGGGAGCTTGTTACTTTTGTAATTATGTTATCAGCACTACAGTACTAATGTTATCATGCTACCATGTACAGTGTACATGTATTCGAATGAAGCGTCTTGACTCTCTTGACTCTTAACTCTTGAATCTTGTATCTTTCTCTTAGATTTTCTCAAAAAGCAAATCCTGTTCAACAGAACAACCTGATACATGAAATATGAAACATCACCATCCATCATCATCATCATATAAAGATGGAAGTTTTCGAGTATAAACGTTAGTTTGTTTTCTTGTGATTAAGAGTGATGACTCGGTTCTCACTTTGAGGATTGCTGTTTATTTGAATGTGACCAAGATTTACATGGCGCAAGTCATTTTCATCCATAAGAATAATTTTACATGTATAAAACTTATCCTGAAACTCAATCAGAACAGGTCATTTAAAGTTAGTACAACAATCCTCATCATTAAAAAGGTACATGTATATGTATATATCACGCGCAGCTGTGACAGCAATGCAGCTGGCACAAGTTTTATGGTCGCCATCTTGATCTCACGAGAAATAGACTGCATCTTTGTGTGATATGAAGATGGACGCTTCTGGTTATGATTTACATGTCGTCGATGAAGCAGAAGGCGCTTACTCAACTAGTCTTGTTGTCTTGTACTTTTACAAGGATTTCCATGTAAATTTTTCCTTTGTTCATATTATGCCCCTAGTTTAATTGATTTTGAGCTCTGAGAATGGTTTTGTCGACGCTTCGGTTTTCTCTGATTCTTTTTTATAGATCATTCACAAACACGAACCATAACCGTAACTTGCTTTTCAAGGATTTTCCATTTGTGAATTTGTTTTCAAATTTTCTGAATTTATGAAAAGAACAATAACTCAGTAGCTTACTTAACATTATTGCTTTCTCGCGAGGTGTAATATTTGTCGTTCATCTTTTCGAAATAAAAGCGTAATTGCTATTATTTATCTCCCGTTGTATAGTTATTGGCTGCATAAAAAGAGCAGTGTTCAAGTCTGTTTATTGGATGCTTCGTGTTTTAATCGTCGTCTGTCACAATTAAAAACACAATGGAAGCATGTAACATGTAAGAACTGGTGTTTTAGCCCTAACAGTTACACACCCCGTTATCACAGACCGCTGTCAGAAGACGAGAAGAACCACCTAGTAATGTATATATAACAAAGTATAGAAAAGCATCTCAATCGAAATTTGTCTCCCGGAATCACATCACAGCTTCGGCTACAAAAGATGAAGCGCGTGCTTGTTCTTTGTTTGTGGCTATAAAATGCACTCCTAATTACATTATATTTTTTGCCAAGACAATATTGACTTTGCACAACACATTACTTATACCGAAATGGTCGAACATTGTGAATAAAAACTGCTGATCAGCACATGTTCCAAATCTATTTCAGAGTTAGTTACTCTGCCCCCGTGCTTCTCTCGGAAGGTGACTTAAATATCATTCTTATGAAAAGGAAGGGTATCATACTCGGCTGTCTTTACATTGGAGGAAGGGGTACACGTCTATATATGTTTCTATAGAGGAATGGTTAAATGTCAATATATGTTTCTATAGAGGAAGGGGTAACATCAATATATGTTTCATAAGAGGAAGGGGTAAATGTCAATTTATGTTTCTATAGAGGAAGTGGTAAATGTCAATATATGTTTCTATAGAGGAAGGGGTAATATCAATATATGTTTCATAAAAGGAAGGGGTAAACATCAATATATGTTTCTATAGAGGAAGGGGTAATATCAATATATGTTTCTTAAGAGGAAGGAGTAAACATCAATATATGTTTCTATAGAAGAAGGGGTAAACATCAATAAATGTTTCTATAAGGAAGGGAAAAACGTCAATATGTGTTTCTATAGAAGAGGTATAAATGTCAATATATGTTTCTATAGAGGAAGGTGTAAATGTCAATATATGTTTCTATAGAGGAAGGTGTAAATGTCAATATATGTTTCTATAGAGGAAGGGATAAACATCAATATATGTTTCTATAGAGGAAGGGATAAACGTCAGAAAATGTTTCTTAAGAGGAAGGGATAAACGTCAGAAAATGTTTCTTAAGAGGAAGGAGTAAACATCAATAAATGTTTCTATAAAGGAAGAAGTAAACGTCAATATATGTTTCTATAGATGAAGGGATAAACGTCAATATATGTTTTATAGAGGAAGGGATAAACGTCAATATATGTTTCTATAGAGGAATGGTTAAATGTCAATATATGTTTCTATAGAGGAAGGGGTAACATCAATATATGTTTCATAAGAGGAAGGGGTAAATGTCAATTTATGTTTCTATAGAGGAAGTGGTAAATGTCAATATATGTTTCTATAGAGGAAGGGGTAATATCAATATATGTTTCATAAAAGGAAGGGGTAAACATCAATATATGTTTCTATAGAGGAAGGGGTAATATCAATATATGTTTCTTAAGAGGAAGGAGTAAACATCAATATATGTTTCTATAGAAGAAGGGGTAAACATCAATAAATGTTTCTATAAGGAAGGGAAAAACGTCAATATGTGTTTCTATAGAAGAGGTATAAATGTCAATATATGTTTCTATAGAGGAAGGTGTAAATGTCAATATATGTTTCTATAGAGGAAGGTGTAAATGTCAATATATGTTTCTATAGAGGAAGGGATAAACATCAATATATGTTTCTATAGAGGAAGGGATAAACGTCAGAAAATGTTTCTTAAGAGGAAGGGATAAACGTCAGAAAATGTTTCTTAAGAGGAAGGAGTAAACATCAATAAATGTTTCTATAAAGGAAGAAGTAAACGTCAATATATGTTTCTATAGATGAAGGGATAAACGTCAATATATGTTTTATAGAGGAAGGGATAAACGTCAATATATGTTTCTATAGAGGAAGGGATAAACGTCAATAAATGTTTCTATAGAGAAAGGGATAAACGTCAATATATGTTTCGATAAGGAAGGGATAAACGTCAATATATGTTTCTATAGATGAAGGGATAAACGTCAATATATGGTTCTATAGAGGAAGGGATAAAAAACAATATATGTTTCTATAGAGGAAGGGATAAACGCCAATATATGTTTCTATAGAAGACGGGATAAACGCCAATATATGTTTCTATAGAGGAAGGGGTAAACGTCAATATATGTTTCTATAGAGGAGGGGGTAAACGTCAATATATGTTTCTATAGAAGAAGGGGTAAACGTCAATATGTTTCTATAGAGGAAGGGGTAAACGTCAATATATGTTTCTATATAGATTGGGGTAAAAGTCAATATATTTTTCTATAGATGAAGGGATAAACGTCAGTAAATGTTTCTATAGATTAAGTGGCTTCTTCAAAGGAAAAGTTACCAATCAAAATGTTTTTCTTTAGAGGAAGTAGAAAAAGACAAAGTTTTGTTTCGTTGTTGTTGTTTTTTTTATTTTGTAAAGGAAGGGGTTAAAATCAGAATATTTTTTTCTTGAAAGAAGGCTGGTGAATTGAGAAAAAGTAAAATGTATTTCTATATGGAATGATAATACAATACGGATTTATTATATTAATGATAGGGTTATCTATTTCAAATAGGAAATATTTCCTTTAGAAAGAGAGTTCAAGGCTGGAATGGAATTCAGTCAGATTGGATGAGTAGATTTCGGTCGGAGGTGGGGGTACTATCGAATAGCTGTTATGTGTCAATTATGCATGATTAAATAATTATCGTTACGATTTTGGGCAGTTTATCTCGATAGGAATCATATGTTTATGCTGTAATAGTTCCATTTAGCCTAACATCTATCAGATGTGACGCTTAAGTATGTTGCTTTTTGAATTAATAAAATGTAAAAGAAACAAAAATGTAGAAGAGCATGTAAATATTAGTTGTGTGTATGTTGATGCAAGTTACAACAATTGATTTAAGGTATCGCCGCCCTTCACCAATAAAGGACCATGTGCCGCCGATTAGATTATTGGTAAGCAACCCGAACCGCTTTCCTCAACAACTTCTTGACATAATTTACGACCTGGATTCTAATTGAATGACGGAAATAGACAAATTAATTTAAATATTCTTATAAAATTTGTCCATGAAACAATATTGCTACTTTAGAAACTTCTCGGATGCATTCCATACTTGTTTTTAACAGTTGGTTGCCCGGTTCTCCTATCTTTTTTTTAAATTGATGTCAAAACTAACTACATTATGTAAAAATAATATATTAATTCCATTTCATCGCTGTTAATTTTTTTAAAACCAACAACAAAACATGTAGGTTTATGTGCATGTTTAAGATACACATGTTCAGTATTGTGAAATGAATATAAACATTTTTCCTCAAGTATCAATTATCAATGCTGGCATTAACTCTCTTTTCAAGGGAGGATCGAAACAGCGATTTTTTGTGAAAGTAATGATAGCATCTGTTTGTATACTGTGAAAAGTAGCAACCGTTATGACATAACTGTTTCTGATGTATCTGGAATACCAACCGCATATATCGTTAATATCCCTCAAGTGGCAGGTGGCCTCACAAAGTAGGTGTATAAGTGATTTTAGAGAAATGCTCTTTGGTTCTCAAAAAGCGGCTTCAATTTCAATATCAAAATGTTAAGTGTTCAATGTACTTACATGATGCTACATAAAAGGAATTCGTTAATAATTATACGATTTATTGATAGTTCAAGATGTATATTATTTATCAACGTTTCATGTTTGTTAATTTGTTAATTGTTCATTAGGACTATTAAATTGTAATACACATGCCGTATCTTTAGAATTACGGCTATCTGTTAACGGTATATTAGGCCCGCTAATGTTTTAACCTATCTTAATGCCCCAAATTAACATTAAGTATATACATGTGTATTCTTGTAATTATCAATGTATGTTTGAAGAGCATAACAACCCTAAATTCTGCAACAAATGAAAACACAAAGAATGTTTTTGACGGAAGGGAAACTATTTTATTATTATGTTGTATGTGTTTTGGCTTTTCTTAAATGTGGAATTAACTGTCAATGACAGACTAAGAGTTTAATGGTAGGGCTAGCTTTACGAATGTGATGGCTTATTGACTTATGTTTTGTAATTAAGAAGTAATAGTTCCAATTTTAAAAGGGTTTACATCAGCATATGACGTCTTCAGAAACATCATATTGTAGCTTGTTCAGAGTCTCATGGTTCCAATGTGAAATTTCATTGTAAATAAATCGATTAATTAGCATTATTTAATTTACAATAATTATAAATTTAGTAATCCAAGTGCAATCGCTCTTGTTAGTCCGGATGTTAGCGCGCAAGGGGTCTTTTTGTAAATTAATTAAACGTAAAAGTAAAATCATGTACATACTACATATTCCAATGTGGCAATGTTTCCTTCAAGAGAAGAGGCTGTTCAAAATCTGTGTTCTTGAACAGTATGTACATGTATTAGATCACAAGAACATTAAGGAAACATTACCAAATACACATACTAGGTAATTCTGGTAGAAAGGAGAGACGAGTTTGTTTCATGTTTTAGTATTTTTATCATAATATATCCTCTTAATGAGCGTTCTACATGTAGTAATATAGTTAAGAGATTGTCTTCATCCGTGTATTTGATTCAAGTAAAGACGATCTTGCAATGCCGATCTTATCTTGTAAATTAGATAAGAGCATATATTTGTAAGCAATAAGGCCATGGTTGTAAGTAGTTTGAATGGTGCGATCTAATAACGATGATGCTAAAGAAACAGAAATGTATACATGGATTACTTTCAAGGACAGCTATGTCCGGAAGATAAATTAGAAGGCTATGTGTTTACAAACCGTAAGTGCAATATGTGATACCATCTCACTTTGTAAGTTTATCGTGAGTGTGAGATTAATTTAGTGTGCGTCACACAGCTGTGGTGATCATTATAAGTGTATACCACAACACTCTAATAACATACCTTAGCTTAAACACATACTCGAATTCTTTTGAAGAAGTAGGCTGAGATTTTTTGATAATTTCTTATAGCGTTCTAAATTACAAGCGAAAACATTACACATTGAAGTTTGATGGGGTATATCATATCTTGGACTGTTTACATTACATAACAGTAACACACTGAAGTTTGATTGGGTTTATCGTATCTGGGAATGTTTACATTACATAACAGTAGCAAACTGAAGTTTGATTGAGTATACCATATCTGGGAATGTTTACATTACATAACAGTAACACACTGAAGTTTGATTGATTATATCATATTGGTGATGTTTACATTACATAACAGTAACACATTGAAGTTTGATTGAGTATATCATATTGGTGATGTTTACATTACATAACAGTAACACATTGAAGTTTGATTAAGTGTATCATATCTTGGAATGTTTGCATTACATAACAGATACACATTGCAGTTTACAATAGGTTAACTCAAAAGAAGAAAAAGCAAAGTGTCAAGAACTTAAGTTGAAATTTAAAATCGGTGAATCAAAAGAAAATAATATATTCAAGAGATGATATACATGTAAACCCCTTAATAAATTGCAAAGAATATTAGACCAGGTGTTCCAGAAAGGTAAGCGTGACATGCTCCATTGCCAGCAACAACAACGTAAACTAATTGGATATATTCATGTAAAGTCGTGTCCTCACGAAATCGAGCAGAAGCCTTATAATCTCAGGATGTGATGTCAAGATTATCTGTTCCAGTGTGTTAATGAATATTGAAACACAAATTTATTTAATTCGTCGGTCACTTTATTGATCAGTGTTTACGTTCTTATTTACACGTATTTATAACTGCAGGTGTTGGATTTTTGTTTTTTTCTTTAACATTTTTTTTTTTCAAACGAAATTTTCTTTAAAGATGACGTAACACACATATGCTGTGGTTTGATTTTAGCAATATTACTTTCAAAACTAACTTAAACAGTTACGTTTTGGATAGTCGGTGATGTAATGGCTTTCACCAAAGCGGCTTATATGAGGTTTCCTCGATCAGACGTGAACAGGTATGGGGTCACCTTCCCGATCGTGTGGGTTGCCTCCCACAATTAGAATCCTGCACGCGCTTACTTTCAGGAGAATAAGAGTAATTAAAATAAGTTGTACAACTTGATTCATAATTGTTCAAAAATAAATAAAGTTAATATATTTTTGAACAGCGAATTGGTGAGTGTAATCATTAGGTCAGTTGACCTACTTGTAAAAGGTAACTTGTTCATCTGATCGGCATGTAAATATTTGAGAAAGGTACGTACCAATCGATTTGAAAATATATATCCCCTTTCATCAGCTTCTGAATCTTCAATGTACTCTCAATTTGATTCGGTGCCCTCGAGTAGGTTTATCATACTGAATCACCAGCTAAAGGGAACCCCAAGTATTATGAAATATTATCGAGGTATATGTACTTGTTCCCATTTTATTATTTCCACTTAACCAGACAGGTTCGCTGTACTTAAACGTGCGTAAATTACAATGGTTATGTACTGTACCATTAATCTAATGAAAAAACTTTCGTTTTATCTTGACCAAGAAATATACAGGGCAACTGCATTGGCGGTATTGATCCAACATATTTATATATTTTTCCTTAGTTAATGATAACAAAGTAGATATACATATACATACAAACGTTGTTTGTATTGCAACGAATTGCACTTGTTAATAGCCATCAAACATAACATGGAGGGTAATGCTACTGATCTTGATGCTCTCGTCCGCCTTTCAAATAATAATCAAGTAATAGTCTGAGACCAGTTGTCTCCCTTTGCAGTAATTGTAAAGGCTGCGTCCCCGTTGATAGTATTACGGGAGAGGCATGTTAAACGTGGTATCCTGTCGACATTAATATGGAGCTGAGTCACGTTATTGCTCTCTAAGATCATAGGGTATCCCAGAATGACAGGCAGCTTGATCAGCGCCGGAACCATTTAACAATGTAGAGTCAATCTGCCACAGCATGATGTACAAACTATAGATTTGGAATCTAGAGTATACTTTTTTTCCATTAATATATTTCTTTTAAAATTTATGCTGTGGAGGACTTATTGTATTCATATGTCACAGTTATTCTTGGATTTGCTCTAGATTCCGAGATTTCGTGATAAATGTGGATTCCAGATACATGTATATAGGATAATCAAGGTTTAAGGTCGCTATCTTAGTCTAATCGAGATTCGATATCCTGTACCCTTGTATGCAATGAAAATGGACGTTGAAGTTGTCACTCTTAGCTGACTTGTTTTATTACGAGGCTGAATTGATGGAAGATATAATCTGGACAGGTAACAAAAATATTGCGAATTCCTTTAATTTCACTTTCAGATATATCGGCGATGTGTTGTCTATAAACAACAAGAAGATTGCTGACCACGTGGAGCGTATAAACTCTCCTGTAATTGACATAAAGGACACAACATACTCTTCTACATCAGCTGCATACCACGATATCTACTTAAACTACGGCCAATACTACTAAGCGATACGATAAACATGATGATTTCAATTTTGCGATCATGAACCTTCCATTTCTTGATATTAACATCCCTGCTTCTCCAACTTATCGTGTTTACATGTCGCAGTTGATTCGATATTCTAGGGCTTGCTCTAAATATCGTGATTTTTTGTTATCGATATCGACTGCTGACAAACAAACTAACAAGGATTCGAGAGAAGCAGGTTGATCAGAACTATTGGCAAGTTTTATAGTCGCCATCTTTGTCTTATTGAGAAATATTCTGTATCTTTAAGTGATATGAAGATGTTTTTGAATATGCTTATTAGTGTGTGATTGACAATGGTACTCGGGTCTCATTTTGAGAACTTGATATTTACTTGGATGTGACAAAGATTTACATGGCGGGTGTCGTCGATGAAGCAGAAGACGCTTACCCTTCCGGAATACCTGGTCTTATTCTCTGGTAATTTTACAATGGTCTTCATGTTAATCCTTCCTTTGTTCATATTTTGCCCCTGAATTTATCGATTTTGAGTTCGGATTATGATTTTGTTAACGTTTCGGTATTCTATAATTTATTTATTTGTTCACATTTGATTACGAATTTTAACTTAAACCAACACAATCTAAGTTTTGTTAGGTTAGCGAATCTATTTGATTTTATGGAAAATCTTCTCACTTCACTTCCAAATAGTCAGCCTCTATCAACATTTATGGGTCCTAGAAGATTATGTTTTGGAGTTTTCGGTGATATATTTTATATTTATTAAGGCTTACATCAATTTAATTACAATGTACATACATCGACGTCTGTGTAAAAAGAATAACTCTCCCTCGGAGTTCGTTAATTCGGAGTTTATCATCGTTAAATTAGTCCAAGTTAAAATAATTGTGTTTGCATTGCCTAAATTATACCATACACAGATATTTACTTAAAATATTGTTTCGCCTCAAAGATCTTTTTAATTATTATTATTGATTATAAGATTACGTTGAAAGGTAAGTTAAAACATATACAAAAGTAGATAAATATTGCAAGTTACATACTTATATGTTAATACAATAAAAGAGAGATAACTTCATCTTGTTGTTAGGATATTATAAACAAGCTAAGTTATTTCCCTTTTATGTGACCTACTTATTTGTGGAAGTGTACTCTACCTTCTTTATCATATTGAGTTATAATAAATTATTTTTGTTTATGCCTCGGAACGTTTGCCTGGTGCATCCATGTTGGTGCCTCTATGTAATCTAGATTATCGCTGATGACTTCCGTACTCGTGTTTGAAGTGTGTATTTACCGAATTTTCAGGTTATTACGTCATCCATATTGTCTTTTCCATGATGAAGATATCCAGCTAAAAAAGCTTATGCATGTCCATTATAATAGATATCTAAAATGAGTTTGCACTGCAAAATGATTGAATATTTCCGTTATTACGTAACCAAAGATTTTTGCATTTAAATTATCTGGCTTATTGCATTATGTATTTGATGGAAATCTTAATCATTTCTGTGAGTTTAAAAGAAATTGTCTGTTTTTGTTGTTATCGTCAATATGTTTTATCTTTGATATTTGTTCCTATTTCGTATGTAATAAGATAAACCATGTTGGTCCTAACTCATTACGTTTTCGTTTTCACCTATTTGCTGTGGTAAATCCATGTAAATCTTTGATTGATAAAGGCTCCTTCTACATACGTTTCCGAAGGAATTTGACATGTATTTTTTTGACCTTGTGAAAAGTGATGAACCTTTATTGAATTAAACAAAATGGCAATACCATGCATCATTTTCCTCCGTTAAAGCGCATGGAATGGCTTACGGAATGCTGATAATGACAGTTGAAGGATTTTGAGAGCTCTAAGGTTGACCTAACCATATAGCTAGCGATTATATTATACGATTTTCAAGAGAAACTAGTAAGAAATAAATTAGTTTTCAACAATATATATCAATTTGAGAATAAAAAGTTAGTTTAACACCTTTGTTTCATAATGTGGGAAACAAATAAAAAATAGTTTAGGCGAATAAATACGTTTTAGTGCGCAATCGATAAACATAAGTTTGGTGATTAAAAGTCCTTCTTGGCAGACGGAAAGTTTCAATATAAAGTTTGCTTTTAACCAAGCTATTTCCTAGATCTCAGGATCTGAATTAAAAACATGTTTTCTTACCAATTTATACTCATATCATTCCAATAGCGTCTTCCCTGGATTAGATTTGGGGCCGACGATTATGGACGTTGTAATTTTTATTTTGGTTCTAATAGTCACTTCTTCTTTTCGCAATCTAAGCGTGCTAAGTTTGTAAAGTTAAATGAATAAGCAATATGAAAATAACAGGAATGTCGACAGGAAATGATTGAGTGTGACCAGTTACTGCAATGAGTATGCTGTGTGCATTTTACAAAACTACGCTACATTCATTATTGTATTCCCATCGGGTGCATATTTCCACAAAGAATATGCCAACAAACCAATATGAGCAGTACTGTTCAATGAAGACACATAATAACCTTTGACCTTGTGGAGTTGAAAAACAATCATTTACAGTCGTCACTAGAGATATTATCTGCATAATAATTTGTGATTGAATCAAGGAGGTGTAGTTGGATATTGATCTCACCGAGAAATTTTCTGTATCTTTGTGTGATATAAAGATTTGAGTTAGCTTAATAGCGTGCTTACAATAGTTGTTGTGATTGACAATGATGATTCAGTTCTCATTTCGAGGATTGATGCTTACTTGTATGTGATCAAGATTTACATGGTGGGTGTCGTCGATAAAGCAAAAGACGCTTACTTTTCTGTAACACCTGGTCTTATTCTACTTGCATTTACGAGAGTCTCCATGTAAATCTGTCCTTCCTATTTTGCCTCTAGTTTAATCAATTTTGAGTTCGGACTAAGGTTTTGTTGACGCTTTGGTATTCTCGGATGTTTTTAATGACATGAAACAGACATAGCATGTCCACTTTAGGATTGTAGGACAATTAATTACATTGATTCGATTTTTATTTTTAAACTATCGTCAATAAGTTCTTTAATTAAAACATTGTGCATTGCTCAAAGTATATGTATATACAACAGCGTGCTGTGTAGAATGTATTCAGAAAATGGTGAATATAAAAAGTATCAGTATCCGTACATTGTATTTCATAAGGTAAAAAGAAAGGCAAGAACAATTGTTGTACACCTCTTTATTTTTATGTCCTTTCTGTAAATGTAAACAACAAAATGCAGTTTTCGAGCAAGTACAATCACTCGTAGGTACAGTGTAGTAGAGTAGGAATGATGTGATGGGAACATACATTGAACGTAGAACTTACAACAAGATCTCGATGATATTGTTATATGTAGCTGTAAGATTATTGGAGATGCAATGTATGTAATATCAGACCCATGCTTAAATATATTGGACCGTCTTTTTGCCAAAAATAAAAGTAGTTCTTAAGGAGTAAATGTGAATGTATTGTTAAAATCCTATAACAAGAAAGAAAAAACTATTTATTCGACATTAGTTATTACTTAAACAAGATACAGGATCAGTGCTGTACGTTAACCGAGATACTGTATTGATGTTAGCAAGATGTAAATGCGTACATATATATACATTGAGTCAAGACATCTTTCAATGAAATTCCATCTTACTCTGTAAGTATTAATGTTTTACATAATATCCGAAATCTTAAACTTCAATTTATGCATTTCAATCTGTACTCTTCAAATACAACCTGTATTTGAATGATGATGACTCGGTTCTCATTTTTGGGGATTGGTGTTTACTTGGATGTGTTCAAGATTTACATAGCGGGTGTCGTCGATGAAGCAGAAGACGCTTACTCTTCCGGAACACCTGGTCTTATTCTCTTGTGCTTTTACGAGGGTCTTCACATAAATGTTCCCTTTGTTCCCTTTTGCCTCTAGTTTAATCATTTTTTTGAGTTCGGATTATGATTTTATTGATGCTTTGGTATTCTCTGATTTTTTTCTACTCCGGGGATACGACTATTATACATTTACGTCAACATGATAAAACGAAAACAGGTGTGTAAAAAATACTTTCAATTATGCTATAGTAACTGCTTAATATAACATCTTATCAAATCAATGTTTATAAGGTGACATCCATAATTGTTTACCGCCACTCTATATAAATGATGGAATTTCCATCAGTTCAGATAAGGAGTAATTGAAACAAAAAATAACTGATTAAGTAGATATATTATACAAGTTAAAAGAAAAACTAAATAGAAACTAAGTTAAACGTATATATTAATGATAACCTATTATATACTAAACAATTTATATATATGTATATGTAGTTCTATTGTATGATGATACATGATAAACCTCAAATGTTTATCAATATAATGTTGTAAGGGTTCGCACATACTTATTTTTAAAGTAAAGTGTATTTATCCGTATACTTATTGTTATAGCCCTAATCGTATTCATATAGCAGTAAGGGGTATATCATATTCATTAAAGCAATTTCTTTCTTTCATTATTGCAGCATAACCAGTAATCATCAAGAATATAATACGAAACTGGGAAAAGAGTGCATGAATCAGGACCAATTTTAGACCCGATTCATCAGCAAGTTCCGTGACAAAATTGATATAAGAAGGAATATGATCTAACAGCGTTTGGCCTTTAATGGCGGGGTCCGATAAAGGTTTTCCTTTTAAGTAATACATGTCGTGTGTCATCTAGATCAGCGACTCTTTGGTTCTATAACGTCTATAATTTCATATTATGAATATACAACTTTTTTTATTAGGGCTGACAAAACCATTTACGATAATTGAGGGTTCTACCAAGTTATTGAATATTCGGGTTAGCTTAAAATGTGAACTAAAGTCTTGTTCCACATTACAGCAGCATTTGCAATTCTCTGTCATGTGTCTTTTTCTATGAATCTTTGCATCTTGCTTAAAGTTGACAGAGCTTTGCAAACTTTCATTTTAGTAATAATAAAACCCAGCGTTGAGCTTTAGTGAGTTAGCCTTGTCTTTCGGTACAGTTAATGGTACATTTTTCTATGTGTGATACAAAGAATCATGACCTTAGGTACTTATTTATCACATTGTTCCAGTGAAACATCTATTTATTGCGTAATTAGAAATGTCCTTTTGTAAATTCGTATATGTAACGGTATGTTATTACGTAATTAGCAATGCCCTTTGGTACATTCGTAAATATGAAAGTATGTTATACTGAATTAGCAATGCCCTTTGGTAAATTCGCATATGTGAGGGTATGCTATAATGTAATTAGCAATGTCCTTGGGTACATTCGTATATATGAGGGTATGCTATAATGTAAATAGCAATGTCCTTTGGTACATTCGTATATATGAGGGTATGCTATAATGTAAATAGCAATGTCCTTTGGTACATTCGTATATATGAGGGTATGCTATAATGTAAATAGCAATGTCCTTTGGTACATTCGTATATGTGAGGGTATGCTATAATGTAAGTAGCAATGTCCTTTGGTACATTCGTATATATGAGGGTATGCTATAATGTAAATAGCAATGTCCTTTGGTACATTCGTATATGTGAGGGTATGCTATAATGTAAGTAGCAATGTCCTTGGGTACATCAATAGATGTTGACGGTATGTTGTTGTGTAACTAACCATGGTCGTAGGTCCATCAGTATATGCTGATTGTATATTGTAATGTATCTAATCATAGCCTTGGGTAAATCCGTATATGTATATTGTGTGTGGTAGTGTAATTACAGGTGTTGTCATTGTCTTTGGTACGTCAGTATAATAACATGCTGATGGTTTGTTACAGTGATAACCTGTATTATATTGAAACAGTGAGATATGGCACGTCAGGAAAATACAACTTTATAAATATATGCATATATTTTTTGTGAAAAAGTTCAGTTGTTGAAATATGTTTCTTTCCGTTGGTAAACTTACTTGAACATTGCACATTTCAACAATTATAGCAGCAGTGTCCGTATATCTGTGCCTTACATACACATCACAGAGTACATCACACTACTGGCGCTTTTGCGCTTGCATCACAATTTCATGATCGTCACTGAGAGAAAATACAGGCTCCATCTTTGCTTGAATTGATTATCTCCTTTGTTATTATATTGAACATTAATATTCTTCATCTTCTACTTGAACAGTGTAGCAGATCATGTAATGACGTATAACCAGTCTCTGAGATAATACCACACAATGCTACAATAGAGAGATTATATATGTTCCTCTAGTATTTTGTTGAACAATTGTTCTCCAGGACATCTTTAGCCTTTATGGCCAAGTCTCCGCGTATTGTTTTGCATATTCAATCCCATGTCTGCCATAGTAACACAATAAAATTTACGTTAACTGTCTATTTTAATGAATATAAAAGCTAGAAGAATGTTGCCATCCGGTTAGATGAACATTTTCTTGTCTGTTTTTACTTATAGTGACACCGCAAAGAGAGCAGATTGCAGAAGATGATTTCAGGTACAAAAGATAATATATGGACTCATTTCAATTACTACTGAATAAAAAGAACAAAAGCAGTATGAACATGGAATGAGGGAAATTCAGTATGGCTGCTGTTACAGACCACCTGTCATAGAATATGTGGTGAGAGGGATGATGATAAGGATGATGAGGGTTGAAATGAGCGTGATTCCCAGGAAAGTCCAGAGCAAGGCTTTGTCAACTACAGTAGCCACTTGTTTCCATTCGTCCAAAACTTCGGCCTCCAGATCTTGCTGGTCGTTTTTGGCCAACATACACTGGAGATATCTAAGAACATCCTCCATGATTCCTTTCTTTCCGTCCGTCACTCCGTCGGTATTTCCGTTGTGGTCATCAACGTAAGAGTTTCGATTTGACACGTTCAGACTTCCCCGTATGTCGGCAAGGAAACTGCTACCTCTTAGATCGGCTATGACGCTACCAGCCTCGCTTTGAGACGACCCGTATGAGTCGTTAGGCTGACAGCGCCGTCTGTTATTATCTTTCGTTGCTGCAATATCATTCATGAGTTTCGAAAGTATTTCCGATTCCTCTGGTCCATGAATATCCCCTCCCCTACTTCTCTTGCCGAGATTATTCTGAGTTTTAAGGCACTTGCACTGCAGAAGACCCCCAAGGAAGCCTAGAACCAACTTCCGGACCCATTTGGGTACACGAGGCTGATGGGGAGCGCAGTGATGGATCTTCAGCACAAACACAGTGAGGATAACCGAGATGGAGGCTAGCGCCATCGACACAGTCAGATAAATGCCTGAATCAGAAATCAAGAAGAAAATGTATCAGAACAATATATATACATCAATACATTTAATGTGTCGACGATGAAGCAGAAGACGTTTACTCTACCAGGACGCCTGGTCTTATGCTCTTGTATTTTACAAAGGTCTTCATGTAAGTTTTCCTTTTTTTCATAGTTTGCCCCTAGTTTAATCGATTTGGAGTTTGGATTATGCTTTAGTTGCCGCTCTGGTATTCTATACTTTTTTATATTTGTATGTTTGTATAATGCTTCATACTAGTTTACACATCTCTTAAAAATCGTATGTGAATGGTTATACAAAATGTTTAGCAAAAGTTGTCTAGCAAGAGATATTCAAATGTACCTTTTTAAATATTTTTTTCAACACAGCATAATTGTTGTTTCCCTTTAAGACACATTCCTGATGTGTTGAGCAAATTGTGAGGACTCTGATTTCACAATACAAACCAAAATCTATGATTCTATGGTATTGGACTTTATAACAGAGAAAATGGATACCCTCTATCTTAATAGATCCTAGAACAAACGTAATTTGATACTGAAATAACTAGGAAGATGACAAGATGGGTCTGCTCGAATATACGAGGAAAGCGATAATTGATTAAATACAAAAATGTGTGTATATAATGGGTTTCCCAGACAATTTCATAGACATGTTTACCCATCAACCAATCATAAAACGTTATTGCTAATCGAACGATAATAAAACCAGTTGGTGTTGTCAGACAATACATTTGTTTTACATCCAATTCAACTGACATAAAAAAGAGTATATGTGTGATACAATTCAAGGATATTGTGTATCTGACCATTAGGGTTGGCTATGTCGATATGAAATATCCAATAAGATTAGTAAAAATGACGATTGGTAAAGCTAACCTGTTAGCGTCTTTTTTTGTGTAAATCGTTAAAAATTTGAGTTATAGTTATCATGAATGCATTTCAACATAATTGGACGTATCGTCCTAAAGCAGCGACAGTATTTAAATAATTAATTTCAATTATAACATCAAATGTGGACGGGAATCGCTTTAATTTGGTTAACCAGTTATAAAAACTAGCGCACCGTTAAAACAATCTCTAGCAACATGACCTGAAAGGGTAATCCCAAGCAATATATGTTTCATCGTGAAGACCATTTAATCGTTAAAACAACAAAATAAAACACCTTGCACACAAAATCATTGTAACTAGATGTGGTATTCAACATAATTCCCCCGTCTATCAGCACATGTCTATTCGCCCCCCCCCCCCCCCCAACTCACTCCAGAGCTCATCACCAGCCCGTCTCCATCAGCACCAAACACAGCACTACTGTGATGCAGCGTGGCGTCGAATTATATGCATATTAAGTTCAATTATATCATTTTCACTAACCATTATGACATAAAATTACGTAAACTCTAGTTCACGTGGACGCATTTCTTTATCGATGTTAACGGGGAAATGTTATTCCGAAGTTAATTGGTGTTTTTAAAGATCGTCTGATGGTGGAGGAGTAACCAATTTTCTTTCGGCCAATACGGAATCAAAACTTTGATGAATGCAAAGGTGAGCTTAAGCATCTTTGTGGCCCGCTTTGTGAGGAGAATTGCAATGATTCTTTCAAGCCTTATCTCATAATGGCGTGGCCCCGCCGGAAACCCTAGGCGTCGAAGATCCTGCGGTGTTTACGGCAATGCCTGGTTCAGACCCGTGAGTTATTTGGATGAAGATTATAATTACATAATAGATGGATTGTTACGATACCCGAGTGGGATACAAAATAATAGTCTCTGCTTTCCCTCACGTAATGAAATGCTTATTAACTGGATTGGTTTCCTTAAAAAAATCAACAAAAATACTGTTTATCTTGTTGCATAGTTCTATTAGCACATTGCGATTCTGAAACTCGTTGATCGGATAGGGCGAGTAGCATTGCTTTAGCTCGACTCTGTACTTTAATACTATCATCGCGTCATCACACGGGATGTGTTCGTGTCCGTTTCGTTTTTAGTTATCTGATACATATCTGTAATATAATAAGGCTGATTCAGCGCTATCGTTTTAACCAAATGCCTAAAAGGCATGCCATTTATCTGGTTAGCCGGCTCTTCATATGTTGAATTGTATTAAAAAGAGATAAAGCGCCCTCCTGTGGCCATACGATCTATATGTTACCAAGTAAGGACTGGATTTTAAATGCGTCTGGTGGTTTCATCAAGTCGGGTTTACTATGGATGGACGTATTTAGAAATTGCTTCAATTTGAAAGCATTTGATGTTTAACGCCAGTTGATTCAGTGAGAAACGAGAATGATTATGATATAGTCAGTGTACGTGTAGAATGAAATTGTGAATCATCCGTCAGACCTTACATCCCATTAATTCATTATTTGTTATGAGCGTAGATGAAGCATCTACTGGTTAGAGTCTTTAACTTAATCTGTTCTATCCTATTGCCCATATCGTGGTACAAACACAAGGATACGGTATTTCTTCTCTCCTATTGTTTATAAAACACGTTTATGTTACAAGAAAGCTGAGTTATATCAATTGTGTAGTTTTACATGTATAAACGGTAAGCAAATTAGACACATTTGAATGCCTAACAAACATGGATGTCTGGTAATGTAAGAATTGGACGGAAATACATTTCAGATTTTCACAATTAAGCACACTAAGTTAAAGGTAGATAATACTCTTAGTTCTAATGCGAATAGATTACAACTATAACATGCACTATATTAAACAACCATTATCTCAACATGAACCATAATTATAATGTGTAAGATAGTATATTTCTAAACTCGAACAGTGGAAGGTAGTGTGTACTTTAACTATAAAACAAACACGGAGCAGAGTTTGGAAGGTATTTCACGGCATTAGGTTTAATTGGCTCTAACATGACTGACAGGTATAATGGGCGAGAAATATCATAACCGCAAATCAAAAGATCCGTGTTTTAAACGTTTAGTAATAATATGTTTTCATATAATTCTTTTCAGATAATGGAAATAAATTTAGCATGCAAACGTGAAAGTCGGTTGCAAATTTTGTTGACATGATCGAAATCTGTTTTGAAATTATTGTTTCTTCGGGTCCACAGAAGATTCTGAAATGGGAAAAGGGGGACCTTAATTTCGACACGGACAGAAAAAACGAAAGACAAGAAAGTATGCTGCTGTATGTTTCTGACCTTGTACATGTACAGTCTTTAAAAACACAGTACTACAGCTATATCAATAGCAAATATCTACATCAATACAATACCTACATCTATATAAACTAGTAGTAGGTAGTGTGTTGGTGTAGTTATTGGTTAGTTGGATGTAGTTGTAACAACCTATCAAATACATATACATGTGTATGTAGCAACACAAACACCATACCTACATTAATTTTTATAAAATGACTTACCAATAACTATACCAACACCATACCTACATTAAATTTTATAGAATGAATAACCAACTACTATACCAACACTATACCTACATTAAATTTTATAGAATGAATAACCAACTACTATACCCATTGAATTTTATGAAATAACTATAACAACACTAAAGTAAATTTTGTATAACAGACAACTTCATAGACTGAATACCTACAACTCTATATAACTGATCTATAACTATACCAACCCAATACAAATCACTTTATAATTTACCAATAACTACACCAACAATTTACCTATAATTATAGCAACTAACAAATGACTACACCAACACAATAAAAACACTTGATAACTAACCAATAACTACCCCAACACAATACCTGCACTTATAAAAAAACTAAATAAGAAGCATGTTATTTTTATAAGTCATGTTGTAAAGATAATTGATTTTGAAAATTGATTATAAAATTTAGTTTAGTGTCACATTGTCGACCTGATATGGCAGATACTTATATAGGAGGCATTATTCTGAAAACTTGAGAGTTGATCGCGGTACTACAGCATATATTACACACAAAATGCTGCTCCGACTAGTAATCTGTTTGATTCTTACAATGAAGGGTAAACGGTTTCGTGTTAAAGTAGATTAGACGCCACCGAGAGTCGTAACTAGGCACATATAAAGTCTATATACTTTGTAAGTGAGAGGAAACATACGCGTGTAGGTATGAACAACCGCTTTTATTACAGTATTGGAATACTGAGGGATCTTACACCGTGAAAATGTTACTGTATAGGTATTCTCCAGGCTCAATACATCCCCCTCATTTCTATAGATTTAAATACAACTACTAAGCTCCGAGGTCTAAACAGCATCCGTTAACATTTCAATGTATTGTATCTCGTTGATGCTCATGTTATTGACGAACATATCAGCCTGTTTACGGCTTAGTTACGACCGGCTGCGTCCGCGGCGTTCACAGACAATCTACACTATTGTCATGGCGGAATATCAACTGTGCCAAATTTGAAATGTTTAATAGTTTTACTGTCGTGTTGATATTGCTACCGACTCGTAAAATCATTCGTCTGCTATCATAACTCCAACTTAGGGGAGATAAGTGGATCTACTTGATGTCGTTTCCCCGTTTACGATATCGCTCTTTGAAGGAATGCTTGATTGGTCTGGGACAAAATAGCGTGTCAAAGACGTTACGGATATACTATAAACATCGTAACTTGTCTTTATCTACATCTATTTAAATTTCAATGGCGTGTTAAAAGACGATTGTTTTTCGTAGTAAATTACAATAGCAAAGTGAATTGACTATCCTTTACTGGAATACGTTTTGTCTTACACGATCAAGAATTTTGAGTTTTTCTATCCGCTCAGAATCAAATAATTAGTGTTTGTATACCGGTAAACTGTATTTGCGATTTCAATGTAATGTACTAGAAGTCACTATGCATACATTGTAATATGATTACCACACATATGTTTATATTGAGCGGTGATATTATTTTAGCCATCTTTGCACGGAAAAAATAGAGAATACCGAAGCGTTAGCCAAACCATAATCTGAATTCAAAATCGATTAAACAAGGGGCAAAATAAGAACAAAGGAAAGATTTACATAGAAACCCTTGTAAAAGTACAAAATCATAAGACCAAATGTTCCGGAAGAGTAATAGTCTTCATCAACGCCACTAATACAATACTCTTGCCAAATTCAAGAAACAATGGAAGACGTACGTTTTCACGTCAGCATTTTAGGGTCTTAAATTAGACGACATGTATATACTGATATTTGTTTATCTAGTATGAAATGTTGTGAAGCGCGTTGGAGTAATTTTACAAATTATATAGAGCGCTATATAAATGGTGTATATTAGTATTATTATTGTGTAGTTCTTGGTAACATCCAAGTAAATATCAAGTCCTCAAAATGAGAACCGAGTTAGCATTGTCTATCACAATAATTAAGCATATTATGAGCATATTCATACTGTCAAAACAATATTCCTTAATGAAACATAGATGGCGACCATAAAACTTGCAAAGTTCTGAATAGCCTGCATCTCTCGAATCCTGGGGTTGTTAATTTGTTTGTCAGAAGTCGACATCAATCACGAAAATATCGATATTTAGAGCAAGCCCTAGAATAACGAATCAACTGCGACATGTAAACACCATAGTTATGAGAAGCAAAAATATTACTATCAAAAAAAGAAAGTTCACTATCGGGAAATTGAAATCATCACGTTTATCGTATAGCTAAGTAGTAAGCTGTCCATGTTGGTCGTAGTTTAAGTAGAGATCAAGGTAAGCAGCTGATGTAGAAGAGTCTGTTTTAGAGCACGATCGACGTGGTCTGCAAACGTCCGGTTGTTTATAGAGAACACGCTAAATTAATATTATCGCAAACTGCAGTTCCTCTTTACTGATTTTTAAAGAACACCTCATCATTGTGCTTAACTGTTTAATTCAAGGTTTTGGCTAAAATTCAAGTTCTCCAAAATAAGAACTGAAAAGTTATATGTATACGCTGTTTATGTTGAGAATTAAGTGAATATAAACTGTTTGATATTATATTGAAAGACACATTTATATATATTTGTATTTGTCATGAATTTATTTAATTTGCCCCTTTTAATGTTTTTTTTTTTTTAAATATTTTCAGAATTTAATACATATCTCTTTTTTTTTCCTTTTCTTTCGACCTATATTTGAAATGTTGGAAAGTAAGACAAAATATTCAGATATGTTATCAGTATCTTGGCATTTCTGTCAACACATTCGACGGTTTGATACAAAATTATTTCACAGAGGCTTGTTCTTGGTATATTTTGTAGGAAGTAAGTCCCCCATCTAATTTCTAAACCAATTTCAGTTGGAATACCGGGTAATGTCATCACACAGAGTTTATTACTGACAAGCTAGACAAGGAAGTGGCTTAACTTAATAAAACTATCAGTGATACACTGTACCAGTATAAAAAATAATTAGTTAGCCGATTTTATTTTGTATCCCATAGGGAACAAATGTCTTCATGAATGAGAAAAAAAGTCCCGAAATAAATGCTATTTTCGAAGTAATCATTTGAAAAGCTCATCAAATATTCACAAACACTGGTTTAAATTGGCCTTTTGAATTCGAAAGAAGAAGAATCATACATCATACAATGGTTAAGATATTATAAACAATGTTGACAACGTTATCAAACATTGCTTCGTATGTGAAGGCAGAGAACACAAAACGTATGTTAAAGTGTGTTACAATGTCGTAAAAGCAATGAAACCAAACCAAACCGTTGACGCTTAATTCTTAGTAATTAGTTTAAATCAGTAGCAAATATGTAATGACAATCTGTTACATATATTTTAATTTTTTAAACTTTAAAAAGTGTAAAGTAAGAATTATGATTAATGCCATTCTTTAAAATATCCAGTTTAATAAAATATCTATGTTGATACACTGTTTTGTTTTATAAGTTGTATAATTTGTAGAGAAAGGAAACTAATATGGAAAATGTATATCCTATTAAGATTTCATTATGTTGAGTGTATGTTATAAATTATTTAGTTTTGATTATCAATATTAGAAATATATTTACACCACGTCGACGTGAGTAAATACAAGTACACGTGTGTGTGTGTGTGTACATGTATGCGTATGAATATAAATATGTAAATGGCGAAAATGTGGAAATTATTAAAATGTGTACAGTGAGCATGGATACCTCCTGCGTGAGGAATATTTGTAAAGTGTATGAATCCAGAGCTCCAACCCTGCCATAACCTATATTTGTTTTGGACATTAAAATTATTGTACCGAAAAAATACACTGTTTTGACATTCTATTCAGGCACCATTTCGTGAAACTCCATCCTGGCACCATAACACGACATTCTATTTAGACACCATTCCGTGAGACTCTCTCCGGTCACCATAACATGCGTTCTGTTTAAAATAACAATTCTTGCGATTCTATCCAGGCAGCATAACACGGCTTTAGAAGAAAAACATTATGAATATCTGTTTAGCCACTTCAACATCATGTTCTTTTCGAACCTAACCATACGGTATTGTTTTCAGACGGCATGGTAAAAGATGACGCTCTATTAGGAATACGCATAAAATTTACGAAAACCTAAATCTTTCTGCACTTCAAAATTTCATAAAATTAAGAAAATACACCCTCTTCCTAGCTTATCAGAATATCACAAATAATCCACTAGAGACAGAAATGGTGTAGGGTAATGAACTTATAAGGTACACATATGGGAAGCATAGCACATATATATGCCGAGCAATTAAATGTCATTAGCTACAGTGGCGGTCTAGACTTCACACTATCTACATTTATCATACAGCTATTCCTAACCCGCTACAGTAAAACTGTTCCTTTAACTGTACTCCGGCTGCAGACTGGTCTAAATGAACGAGTACAGGTCGCCGTTCTATCTATTAGGCCAGGTTTATGTACGGAAATTCTCAATAACATTTCTTTAGGATCTCAGAGGGCACCCCAATCGATGACACGTCTCTAATATAGCTGTTCGATACCCCGACTACGGATCGCCTCCAAATCCTGTCTAGCAACCGCCGTCCAACTTTTTACGCTCACTGGAGACACTGATGTTTCCCCCATTTCCCTTTTCAAATGACAGTTGCATCAGCATTAAGATGAAAGTCTGTTGTTTTATTTCTTTAAATAATTATTGATTAAATATGTTTAATGCAATGCTTTCCACAAGTCTATTGTCAAGATAAATATAGGTGGCGTATACAGTGCATATAAATAATGTGGTTATCGTAAAGGTCACCCGATGATAACTTTTCTCTCGCTGCACATGTTTGTCTTCTTGTTTCAACTAGTCTCGGGTTACGTGTAATATAAATTGTATTGCTTGATAGCAGAAGGCATATCATTGTCATCCATAACCCAGCCATGTTAGTTTACGTAAACTAGAACGTCCGTGTTTTGATTTATTGGAGATCTTTAGAACATTTATTTAAAAGTCGTCATAGTTATATCGTCGATAGTTGCACTCCATATATAACCCAAAACACATCATATGATAATAAGTGACGAGATACAAGACATATTGTATGTACTCATTATGGTTATGTTGAACAAAATCCTGTCTACTGCAGTCATTGGACACTTAATGGTCTTCATCTATTAGTGCCGTGACAAAACCCATCTGTAAGTCGCGTGAGATACTAACACTATACACGTGTACCCACCTATAACTGCCATTAGGCACTTGCTTATATCCTTTTATCATCAGCCTGAGACGCTGAATTATTATTACCCACATATAGGAAGAATGGCACACTTCCCATATATAAATGGTACGAGACATTCAAGTAATATCCATCTTTTAGACCGTAGAGTGAGACATCTAAAATAATTCCAACCTTTAAGATGTACGAAAGGGGCAGGTAAAACATCATATGGTAACACGAGACACTTAAAATTATACCTATCTTATTTGGCATAACTCAACTGAAATAATACCGACCTATAAGTAGCTTATCCATAGCGATAAGTGATAAGAGACAATCAAATTATACCCACCTTTCAGTAGCATGAGACATTAAAAAATACCCACATTTAAGTGGCATGGAACATTGAAACAATACCCACCTATTAGTGAAATGATACATCAAAACAATAGCCAGCTACTAGTAACACGGGATATTAAATAATACCCACATATTAGTGGCACGAAACATTGAAACAATACCAACATATACATGTAAGTGGCATGAAACATTAAAATAATACCCTCCTATTAGTGGCACTTAAAATAAACCTTATATCAGAAGCATAATACTTTAAATAATACCTACCTTATAGTGGCATGATACTTTAAATAATACCCGCCTATTTGTAACATAATACATAAAAACCTTACCACATATTAGTGACACGCGTCATAAATAGTACCCACCTATTATTGGCACGAGACAGTAATACTACTCGCCTATTAGTTGCATGACACAATAAAACAATACCCACCTATTCGAAACACGGGATATCAAATAATACCCACCTATTAGTAACACGGGACATTATATAATACCCACCTATTATTGGCACGAGACAGTAATACTAATCGCCTATTAGTTGCATGACACAATAAAACAATACCCACCTATTCGAAACACGGGATATCAAATAATACCCACCTTTTAGTAACACGGGATATCAAATAATACCCACCTATTAGTAACACGGGACATTAAACAATACCCACCTATTAGTACCACGGGCCATCAAATAATACCCACCTATTAGTAACACGGGACATTAAACAATACCGACCTATTAGTAACACGGGACATTAAACAATATCCACCTATTTGTGGCACGGGATATCAAATAATACCCACCTATCAGTACCACGGGCCATCAAATAATACCCACCTATTAGTGACATGACACATTAAACAATACCCACCTATTAGTGACACGGGACATTAAACAATACCCATCTATAAGTGACATGATATATAATATAATACCCACCTATTAATGACATGATACATTAAACAATACCCACCTATTAATGACATGATACATTAAACAATACCCACCTATTAGTGACATGAGACATAAAACAATACCCACCTATTAGTGACATGATACATTCAACAATACCCACCTATTAGTGACATGAGACATAATATAATACCCACCTATTAGTGACATGATATATAATATAATACCCACCTATTAATGACATGATACATTAAACAATACCCACCTATTAATGACATGATACATTAAACAATACCACCTAATAGTAACACGGGACATTAAACAATACCCACCTATTAGTGACATGAGACATAAAACAATACGCACCTATAAGTGACATGCTATTGTATATTAAACAATACCCACCTATTAGTGACACGGGACATTTAACAATACCCACCTATTAGTGACACGGGACATTAAACAATACCCACCTATAAGTGACATGATACATAATATAATACCCACCTATTAATGACATGATACATTAAACAATACCCACCTATACGTGACATGATATAGTATATTAAACAATACCCACCTATTAGTGACACGGAACATTTAACAATACCCACCTATTAGTGACACGGGACATTAAACAATACCCAACTAATAGTAACACGGGACATTTAACAATACCTACTTATTAGTAACACGGAACATTAAATAATATCTACCTATTAGTGACACGGGACATTAAACAGTACCCACCTATTAGTGACATGATACATTAAACAATACCCACCTATAAGTGACATGCTATTGTATATTAACCAATACCCACCTATTAGTGGCACGGGACATTAAATAGTACCCACCTATAAGTGACACGGGACATTAAACAATACCCACCTATTAGTGGCACGGGACATTAAACAATACCCACCTATTAGTGACATGATACATTGAACAATACCCACCTATTAGTGGCACGGGACATTAAACAATACCCACCTATTAGTGACATGATACATTGAACAATACCCACCTATTAGCGGCACGAAATCTGATGTGGGAGGCATGCTCTCCGCCACCAGTAACATGAGATATTAAACAATACGCACCTATTAGCGGCACGAACTCTGATGTGGGAGGCATGCTCTCCGCCACCAGTAACATGAACACAGAGTAGGAGAGAAGTACTGTGATGCTAAGGCTGATTTTCTCTCCTGCGTCTGGCGGAAGACAGAACGTCAACACACTGAGAACATTGAGCCAGAAACACGGGAAGATGATATTGAGGATGTAATACAGGATTCGCCTCTGTATGACGATGATCACTGTCACATCCGGGTATTTATCATTGCTGATTGGGTAAACAATCTCGTTTCGCGTGATGTAGTATTCTTTTAGCATCCACTCCCCATTAGTTGTGTAAGTGGTCAGATCCACCAATCCGCTCATGTTGACGAGGTCTACCTGAGCCTTTGGGTACGTCCAAGACCCGAATTTTAATTTGCATACCTGACTGTCGAATGGGAAGTACGTTATGTCTACTTTACAGGAGCTCCTAAGGCGTGTTGGGGGCGACCAAAATATTTCTCCATTATATTTCACCATAGCATTTATAGGCATAAATCCGGAAGTATAGTCGTCTGCACTGAAACAATGAAACAAGAAATCTCGTTATAATTATGACAGCACAATATCGGATGTCTGGGTATAAAACGGAGGGTAGAATAACGTGAACAAGACACAGGGGTCTAGTAAACGACACAAATATTACATTTCATAGATAACGTACATGTCAGCAACGATGAAATCCTCCTCAAAACCTTTGTTAACCTCCAAAGAAGTTTGATGAGTGAATTTATCAATATTAAAGACTCATTGTAGTTTTAAAGGATCCACAATAGTATAAAAGAAGTGCATTGATTAGGTTGCCTTACAAGCGTGAGCTCTAGAGAATATGCCCTTTAGCTCAGTTGGTAGAGCATCGGGGCTTGAGAGCCAATGGTCGTGGGTTCAAGCCCCAGTGGCGGCTTTTATCACTTTTTCTCGTCCTCATACAAACCGGTGCCGATGACCCTTCCCGTTTTAAAGAGGAGAAGCCTAGGCGGGGAGTCAAATCAACTGATTTGGAGATTTAGAAAAAGGGGGGAATAGTGTAAAAGATGTGCATTGATTAGGTTTCCTTACAAGCGTGAGCTGTATGGAATTTGTCCCTTTAGCTCAATCGGTAGAGCATCGGGCTGGAGAGCCAAGGGTCGCGAGTTCGAGTCCCATCGATGGCACTATATTCATCACTTTTCCTCGTCATATTACAATAGTCTTTCAAGATTGTCCTCATACAGGTGACTTAGCACCAATCATTAGAATCGCCCAACATAAAATAGTATTTTAATAGCCTCTAGATTGAATTTTGATATTATAAGGGACAAAATTGATAGCCTTATCGTTAGTCGTATGATAAGTGGCAGAAGATGAATGCTGACATTTATTTACTAACTAGATGCAACACATCCTAAAATAGATTGTCATTCGCCCATGTTCGGATCGGTTTTATTTGAGCGGTAATATACGAGATGATTCTCGCGTACTTTACAATACCACGAGAAAAATATCTGTTACATTGATTCCGTCATAAAAGAACAAAACCTACTTTCAGTTAACTGTTCCTTTTCAATATTTTGCCGGCGGTATCACATTTCATTGTAGAGCATGCAGTTTTTCATTTAACTATTCATCATATTAACCAAAACATAACCTGGACGGAACTAATTGTCCTCGAAATTATATTAGACTTGTTACCTGTCATTCATTTCCATGTCTTTTGCATACTTAACAGATCAGCGAGCGTGGGTATCTGCCTTGTTGAATTACAAATGGCGGCTGTTTTGTGTTTTACATCTGTCGCTGACAGGTGTGACCTCGGTGATGATAGCAATGTCAAATTGGTCTTTGAAAGAATTTTTTTAAAAATTGCCTTGCAGCTCTACATTATTTGGAAATCGGTTCGCACAGTTGTGCCTTCGTTGTCAATTATTGCTGACAGACACAAACGGTACCAGGACCTTCAGCTTGTGTTCACGGTGTTTACGGTACTACAAATGTACATACATCTAAGCAATACTGGTCCATTGGATAGTTTTAGTAAGAGGATATTTTACGGTTAAATTATAAATCAAATTCGTAGTTGTTCGGTAAGATGGACTGGCATCACACTTTCTAAAAGATACCACTGGTGAACCACTGCACATGACAGGTGGACAAAATGACCATACCATGCAACAGGATGTTTACCCTTGGTTTGCCTTGCTGCATCCAATTACATTTTTTCCTGCTACAATATTTGATTTCCTTATTCATTCTTCTGGTTATTCCTTCATCGATTATCAATGTCTATAAGGAAGTGGATTGCCATGTATATACATGTAAGTGAGAAAATATGGAGAATACCAAAGCGTCAACAAAATCCTAATCCGAAATCAAACTCGATGAACTAAGACAAAATAGGAACAAAGAAAATATTTACATGAAGACCCTTGTAAAAGTACAACAGATAAGACCAGGTGTATCGGAAGAGTAAGCGTCTTCTGCTTCATCGAATATACAGGACATGTAAATCTAAGTAAGCATCGGTATCATACAAAGATACAGAATATTTCTCGATATATTCTATACATCGTATATCTATATAAACTCGATATATTCTCGAAATTCAACACGTGCTGGCAGATATATAAAAGCATATTATCCTTCCAGAAACATATCACCTATTAAGGTGTGTGCTAATGTCAGTAATGAATTTTCGAAATATAAACTCATTATGCAAGTCTTACTTACTTATTATACAGGACAACATCAGGCAACCATAACTTTTTGGCGGGAAGGCGTATAACCTCGAGTCCGTTGTAATCCTTCGTGTCCCATCCGATTCGTTCATCGATCCAAGTCTGTGTGATTAAGAAAAATATGTAAATCGTTGTTATAATCTTATAACACTACCTCAGCTGTACTTCTAGTAAATTATACAATTGATTATTATAAGTTCAGTTGCATCGCCGTAGCGCGTTACTTAACCATGTTTAAAATCGCTTGAACATTATTGTCCTACTCCGTGATCTCATTTAAGACAATACATAATTTAAATGTTTGTTTTGCGACATTATTACGGATTACCAGTTATATATTGTACTTAAATAAATTGTCACATATCACATACTAATATCAAAATCAATTCAAAATCATTTCATTTGTTCTAAATTCAAGATATACAGTGGGAGGGGAGCAAAAGGGCTTATTACTCTTTTCTTAATGAAGGATATCAGTGAGTCTAGAAACAAATCTAACATACGTAATGTAGCAATTCACGCTTTCCAACGACTCTATGAAACATGTACCTTATACACCCGAACTAAAGAAAACATTTTGCTATTAATTAATCTGTTGCACGTGTTCGGAATGGTCTTATGCTTCCTTTGAAGAATCAATAAGAACTGTCCAGAAAGATGCGTAATTTAATTAAACTACATTTGTAGCGTATCATATATCTTTTGAAGTAGGCACATCTGTGCGATATAAGTACGACAACAAATCATTAATATAAACATTTCCATTCAGGTTGTAACCTCTCTGACGCAGGCTCCCTTAACTACTGAAGTATTGAACTATTTCAAATATGTTTATCTTTTTTCGCTTTCACGAGTCACGTGTGCAAATACAAAGGAAAATATAGCGCGAATCATTGAATTCATTGATGACAATGTCTTTGGTGAATTCGAAGGAAAATTGTCCATCAGACTGTTGGTATCCTGTGCAACATTTTGGGCTGACAAAGTAACAGAAACCTTGCAATTGCTTTATTCTCATTTTCAGGTATATCGACAATGTGATGTCCATAAACAACGTAGTAAGACGTTTGCTGACCATATAAATCACCGTATCCGTCTCAATTTGAAATTAAGGAAGCATCATACTCTTCTACATCAGCTGCTTACCTTGATCTCTACTTAAACTACGACCAACATGGACAGCTTACTATTAAGCTATACGTTTAACGTTACGATTTCTATTTTTCGATCTTGAGCTTTCTCGTTAATGATAGAAACATCCACCATATGGTGTTAACATGTTGCATTTGATTCGCTTTTATATATCGCTTGCTCAATTTACGTGATACATTTTGTATATGTCCCCTATTGACGAACAAACTTACTGCACAATGATCCGAAAGATGCTGGGTGATAATGATGGTCGCAATCTTGGTTTCATTGCGAAATATTCTGCATCGTTGTAAGATATAAATTTAGACACTTTTTGAATATGCGTATTAGTATGCCCACTTTTTATGATTAAATATGATAATTCAGTTCCCACGTTAAGGACGTGACATTTACTGGGATGTGACCTACCTGGTGTCTTCAATGAAGCAGAATACGCTTACTCTTCCAGAACACCTGGTATAGTTTAGTATCTATACACTGTAAAGTGCTTCAAAGAAATTGGAACAATCATACCAGCCGATATATACATTTTGGATGTTTACTTACATAGGGATTGAACGGCGTTTTTTAATTTTCATGCCGGTATAAATGCAAAGCGGTTACATCTGTATTGCATGAAGCCCGCTATATTTACATTTTTACTACTGAACAATTGTCTTATTCAATTTCATATTTATTGAACAATTGGTTAATCAACTGCGTTTGTTATTGCACCGTCCTTTAAACGAAAAAGGCGGAACAGCCATAATTTGAGTGAAATTGGCGCCAATAATCTACCGTGGTCATTTGAGCGTTTGACGCGGGGGCGTTCTCCATGTTATCATAAGCGGAGCCGTAAGACTCGTATTGAACAAGACTAATATATTGCGTCATAAGTAATTCACGTGAATGGAAGTATTCATACTGTATTCATGATGTATTCATAGTCTAGTGTTTATTATTTCCAGTTGGTATGTTCATATAGAGAAGAAACAATCAGAATGTAAATATATTATCATTAATGTGATTATTGTCAATTTTATACCGCTATGATAGGAGCATTGTCCTTCCTTTCTTAAGATCAACATTATTTATGTATTCATTACATATGTCACCTGTTTTGTTCCGTCATAGTCTCATACTTGAAACACAACCTACTATGTGTGCGAGCTCCGTTCCGTAGTTGACAGCTGATTGATTAAATCCGTTTGTTGACCACAAAGGTCTAAATAAAGGGCGTTTCCCCTAAGAGGCGTGCCCTAGATAGGGTCTAGTATGATCTAGACAAACGAATGTACTCTTAGGACTCCAATAAATCACCATGACTCGTTAACCGATCTCTAACTATACTGTATCAATAACTCGTTTTATCAAATGTTTGTAAGGGAAACTTTACTCCACGTTGACATATTTGTTTAGCAATATAACGGGTACAGGAGCTACATGTATAATTCTTTTGAGAGTTGTCCTCTAGTATATGGAGATTCCTTTCAAAACTGCAAATGTAACTACCAAAACAAGAGTCAAACAGGGTCTCGTCGATATAAGTGGAATCAAGGGAACATTTTTTTTTTTTGCTCTTTTTCTTTTCTTTTTTTATTTACTTTAGAACGTTTTGATTCAATAAATGTTTAACTACCCTGTTCCAAAGCGAAAGTGGTAAAAAAAAATCGCACAAGTCCTACCGGTATTGCAGAAGAAGTTGTTAAAATATATTTACTAATCTGTTTTTTATGACCGTGAAAGTAGGATTTACGTAATTTACTTTAGTACTCTTAAACACTATCTGTCTGATAAACCTCAACACTAAGTAAAATGCTGCGTTCTTTTAATAATATCTTATTATTCAGAGGAGGTTGGTTAATTTTGACATCGGTTACCTTCGACGAAAGTATGGACAATTTATTTGAGGACTGTGTATTTCAATCTGTCCAAGCTAGTGTACCAACTTTACCTAGACCCACATTAACTAATGTAACGATTACTTAATTTGCACCAGGTTAATAGAGACCAAATCTCAATAAGATTTGCCTCTCCGTTATTCAAAAGATATTGTTGAAAGTTTCTGTCTTAGTTTGAACTATTAGGAAATTGCATAGCACTTCATTCCACGTAACCAAGTTACGCATCTTCGGAGTTTTCAAATGATTTTACATATTTAATCCTGGTGACATTGAAAGTAGGTCAATGTCACTGATTCGAGAAACTTTATAGTACTACTTGTCATACATGTATTAGTCTGGCCAAATATCACTACTCTGGACCTTCTAAGTTCTTAATAGTAATTAGAAGAGGAAATGTAACCTCTTTAACCTTGAAAGTAGGTCAAAGCTATTTCTGAAGTTTATAACAGCATGGGCCTTCTTGTTATTCAAGGGAACATTTTATAAGGTTTCTACATGTTTGAGAAAACTAATCAGCACTCTACTTCATGAACCTACTGTTCTAGGTCATCTGGTTACTCAGAAAAGGTTTTCTCAATGTTATTTACATATTTTACCCCTGTGACTTAAAAAAAGGTATGCGCTTTTATTTGATAAACCGTTAAAGTAGTTCGTGTCAGGGACTTACAGGCCAAGTATCCGTGCTCTGGCCTTTCTGATTATTAAGTTGACGATTTGCAAATGTCTTTTTTTTGTAATATTTGTAAGAAGTTGCAGACGAACGACGGATGACCGGGAAAGCCATGGCACTTGCTACCTGCTATTAGCTCACTTGCCCCTTCGAGTGAGGAAATATATTTACTTTTGCAAATCGTTAACCAGTATTGAAAATCCAATTCCACATGAATTTCAGAAAATGCTAAACAAACAAGAATAACGATACGGAGTGAAGAGAAATCAAAACAAAAGGATAAACATGAACTGGGAACAAACCAACCTAAATCGAAGAGAAACACTTGGAAAATAAAAGTAAGGAGAAAGAGCAGGATCTGAGAACATTTTAAGCAATATATATACAATTTACACAAGTACAGAAACTAAAAATATTATCAAAATGGATACACATTAAAACCGGAACAGAAACAAACAATAACTGAGGAAATGAGTACATAAATCATTTTAAAAAAAATGAAAAATGTCAACAATTTGAATTAATATGAAACTGGTAAGTAATGATATAACAAAGCAAAGGAAAGCCTGAGAAAAATAATGTTCACTGACATATAAGGTCTATTTGCCCTCCAAGGGATGTTACTGTAAACTAGTAACTGGATAAAAAAACAATGGATAAATTTAAAATTTCCATGAGGAACGGATATCTATTAAGTTGGGTCAATGATAGTTACAGGCGGGGCTTGAAAGTAAGCTAGCATCTTCTAATTTATGGTTTTGTCTTTCGTCTGGACAAGGCCAGATGCTTTACATATAGCGGTACCGACAAACCATTTTTCAAACGAACAATTTCCTATGTAATTGAATTGCGAAAAATTATTACCGAGAAGGATGAGAGCGAATGTTAATATGTTTTGTGATTATTAATACTGATAAATCAATATGGGTTCGGTCTGGTGTTTTCTGTCCCTTCCAACGTACAGGGAATGCTTTACCAAATATATGTATCGTTTTCAATTCCTAGCTGTTTTTGATTGAACCGTTTTATTGACCGATTTAGTGTGCAGTTCGATTTCTGTTTAGATATAGGTTTACTTACATGTTGTAGCCAGGCGTTTGTTATCAATAGCTGGTTCTTCTCATCCTGAAACACACAAGGAAAAGGAATTCCAAAATTTTAAGTTACATTTTTTTGCATAAAAAACCTTCTTCGATGTGTTACAAGATATTAAAGAATGCAAATGTTTTTATGCTATTTTCTCTAGTAACATTTGAGGTTTTATAACATATATTAAGCTGTAGTTACAAACCCCACAATGTCGACATTTAAATGACCAATCAGACAGTGGATCTTAGCGTAGAATAACAACATATGCATCATGTTGATGTTGATGTCACTTATGCCTGACGTTTTCTCATCATAGATTCACAATATGTTTCCCTCGACCGTACATATATGATGCACACTGTATTGTTTATTCACCGAAACAGCATCTCCATAACAACGTTAGAAACAAAGCAGTCTTGGATTCATGATGTTATGGAAAGTTAATTTCCATCGCTCAGCAACTATATTCATATGAATATTTGACTCGATCAATAGGCATCAACACATGAAAACAAACTGTTTGTCTATATGTTTGTACCTGCGAAGTTTGCAAGCACATGCAGTGATAAATCGTAAACAAATGGCAATAGTGAATCGTATAAACTATGCACCATAGGTGATATCAGGACGATGACAAAACACTGTCAAAACACACTTGCATATTAATTGTATCTCTATCTGTTGTATTTCTGATTAGGTAGTTCAATATAATTTAAAGTGTATTTTGGTAACGGCAACAAACGTGAAACGATATCATAAAAATATTATAACAAATGTTATCGTTTTTAAATGCATATGCTAATAATAATTTACACAAAAGCAACTCCATCAGAAATTTCATCAAAACTCTCTAAAACACCATCCTCTTAAACTTTTTGGCATTGTTTTCCTATAAAGAAAGCATAAAATTATGCCAAAATTGTTTTGGCAATTTAATGTCAATGGTTTTCTTTGTTCAGAAGCTTATATTTGGAGATTTCAATTTTCCGATTGTGAATTTTCCGTTTCGTGATAGAAACAACCCTGCTTCTCCAACATGTTAACATGTCGCAGTTGATTCGTTTTTCTAAGGCTTGCTTTAAAAATCGTGATTTTCGTGATCGATGTCGACTGCTGACAAACAAACGAACAATACAGGGACTCGAGAGATGAAGGTTGATCAGAATTATTGGCAAATTTAATGGTCGACATTTTTGTCTCATTTAGAAATGATCTGTATATGAAGATGACGTAACACACACATATGCTGCACCACTTAAATTTAGTAATAGATACAGTATGCCAAAAAAATGAATTAAACTGCATCATACAGCTGTTTCGTCCTCCTAGGACTCTTCAGTGATGCTAGGGACAAAAGGTAGGAATCCAAAATTTCTTACCTAATGTAGAAGCAGAAGGGTCGGGTGCTTAAAACCCCCTATATTTATTAATTTAGAAGTAAATTTAAATTAGTTCTGTATAATTTCAAACCGTGTACTACAAAATTGTGTATATTAAGTACCGTGCCACTACTCAAATGAGATTCACTGTGGCTATGGACGTTTTTGAGTATCCAAATTCGTGTATTTACTATTTGTGATCGACAATAATGACGCGGTTCTCATTTCGAGAACTTGATTAACATGGCTGGTGTCAAACAGGAAGGAGTATCCATATGGTTCTTTCCTTTGTTAACATTTTGCCCCTAGTTTAAACAATGTTGAGTTCGGATTATGGTTTTATTGGCGCTTCAGTATTCTCTTAGTAAAGCAACGGACGAAAAGAGTCATATCATCATCTCTCCATACATTTGTATTGAAGCGTTGTACATACATAATGTACAAGTGGGTTAAGATGAATACGAGTACAAAAGAATTTAGTGTGACCAAATTGCAAAAGTAAATCGATTTATTGACACAACCAAAGAACATTTCAACACTAGACATTACAATCTTCTCTCAAGTGACCTTGATTTACGTATTAAACAGTGCTTATCTTGGTTTTGTTTGTGTTTTATGTCCTATTAACAGCTATTGCTTGCCATAAAAAGTCACAATCCTTGTTTTTGGCCTCCGTTTGTCGACGTGACGTTGACTGCTCATGGCAACAGCAATGCTTACTACATTCTGATGAATTTGGATTTAAGCAGTAAGATCATAAAATATCAAATACGATGGTCACGAGAAGAGTACAGTACGCAACCAAACTTTGAACTGCAGTGTACAAATGAGGTAAGCATAATATGATAATACGTCTAGTGTTTATTTTCTCTTAAACGTTATATTCATGTCTAGTTGATTATAGGCTAGGGATCGATTGGAGTTATCAAAGAGGGAACACAAATTATTTCAAAATAGTCAATTTACCTTAACAATACCACAAATACGTCATGTCTAAGATTATTGAAATCAAATTACAAACACTAGTTGTAAGAATATAGAAACACTAAATTTCCCCCAGACAGATCAGTTTATAGTTAATGTTCATTTCTACAGGTTTTGTCACATTATAAAGCTTTTGAGCGTATCCCTTGTGACCAATGTCGGAATAGATGCGAAATGCGCATACAATTACATTAGACACTTTGTCATGAGGAATTTGAGAAAAGCTAGTAATTGGTTCTGGTGTCTGCGATGAACACAGAACGTCCATTTTACTACACTAGACGACCCAGCACAAGGTATATATATGACGTAATTCGGCAGCGCCGGTCACAGGCACGTACGATTTGGAATATAAATACGACTGCTGTTTTAATGACCGCTTAAACCGTAGTAATTGAACGGGAGGGGTTTTCGACCGATGGCCATTACTGGAGACGAAGCGCACTTTTTACTCATCGACTCTGACATTGACGAGACCAGCAATTCCACAGTCACATGAATAATTTACGCTAAAGTATTATTACGCCAGAATACATCGGTGCCCGTCGTTGTTGTATTAAAAGGCAAAGAAGTATACGTCGACGGATACATACAATCAGAGTCTCACTCCCTGAAACGTTAGTTTTATCATGGTAACATATCTATAGAGCTGAGACGGAAAGACGAGATAGGTTTCTGTAGAGACCAATATGTCTGAACGCTCCACATTCTCAAGTAACATTTGATTCTGAGAAATGTTTATCAATCAAACACAAAATCATATTGGAACCAGTTCAAACCGCGTGTTAGGCTGTAGCCTTAACAATATTTACTTGTATTTGTATCTCTAGAATAGTAAGTGTATTCCGGCTATCTCTGTTGGGATGGTTTCGCGGGCTCCGTACGTACCTTATACATACAGCATTGTGTACTGTGCAGACACCCAGACAGCAAATCACAATGGAGCAACGTTATACTAGATCCCACTGACTGTCGTCTACGAGTCATTTATTTACATCAAGGTCTAAACATCTGAGAGTTTGACTTTGATAGATATTCAAGAGAAGCAAACATCGGCTACACATTAATAACTATCATTAGTCTATTCTTTAAGAAGGAATATTTTTTTCGCTCTTCAAATATTGCACGTTGTTTGTAAGTTCTTGTGATGTGACAGATGAAAGTGCTTTGCCATGCAATCACCAGTCCGAGAAGGGTCGTCGATATCGTAGCATTGTTTTCTAACATAGAAACAAATTATATCATGTTATATTGATTCAAAAATAATTATTTTCCAAGTCAATGATCTCGAAATCTTTTCTCCATAATATAAAGCCGTATGTATATGTTATAATGTATCCTAAAAATTTGTTTATATTTTCTTAGTTTGCTTGTTGTGTTTTAGAATTGTCCCTCGGTTCTCACTTTGAGGCCATAACATTTACTTGGACCTGACCTATATTTACATGGCGTGTGTCGTTAAGAAATAGCAGGACGGCACGATAAATATAAAGTGTACTTTTTCACAAATATGATTTACTGGTGTTTCATTTTCCCTGTCAGAATATTAACCATTTGAGTTTGTCTCCATGCAATCCATTACCTACATTTGTGTTAGGCCATGCTTAACTTTTTTAAAGACATTGCTCTGCAAACAGCAAACTTACAATAACACTCCATCAGTACTAGACAGTTATAGGCACCAACCATCAACTGTATGATGATGCAAAAGTCTGTAGAAAAACTTGACATATTAAGTTTTATACATACAAAGTGTTTATGTAACTTCAAATCCATTGTCATCAATCTTTATTTTTCTTTTTCTGTAAAATACGTCCTTATATATTGTATTAACGTTAACAACACATATATGTCTTATAACCTTAATCCAACTCTATAAAACTTGATCATTCTTTATTGACAGTATGCCTGAATCCATTAATGTAATATAATGACATTTATTTTTTTGCAGAACTCTTATAGCCTTATCTCTGCGTATTAGATAATGACGTAGCACAAGATGTATTTGGTTCACGTCGTACGTGTTACAGCCCTTGTCATACATAGTTTTTCGGATGTTAAATTTGAGCTAATAATTCCGGTGATTGGCCTAATTTTAAACCTTTAACTGAAATGAGATGTGTATGGTAAAGATATAGGACATGTTTAGTTAGCTATATTTTGTATGTCATAATGTTAGCAGGGCCCGTTCGCCAAAGATTTACACTTTTCCACAAACACACGTTATTTTCTCTTCTGCGTTGTCCCCGCTTATATATAAAATCAATATATAATTTTACTGCAACAATAGTGCGGGTGGTGACCTAATAAACATAATAAACCCTTTTAAACCCTTTTTCTGACGTCTCAATAAGTTTTTTTTCAACGATTTTAAACAAACCGAATAGTTAAATAATAAGATGCTGTTATTTCCGATATAAGTTAAGATATAGATAGGGAGCATATGTATTATTTATCATTGGAAAGGTTATTAACTTTCATTATAAAATAAACTAATAATGGGAGTGTTAAAATTATTCACAACTGCAAAATAGTATATGATATAGAAAAACTAACAATATCTTTCCTATTGATGGGCAAAAAGATCATCTACAAAACACGTGCCACAGATTCCCCCATATTCATGCATATTTTAGTAATGAAGTTGTATCCAAACCATCCTGCAAATCGGTTCATAGATGCCAAAGTTATGACCGTTTGAAGTGGACAACTTGTTGAATTTATGAAAGTGCTCTAAAGACCATTTGAACTCTTTCAAATCAGATACGTCTGATTTTAGCATTTATCTGACCGATCCTGCCAATCAAACAATTAACTGTGAATAGACACTTGTCCGTAAAGCTGTCCTTCGAAAAAAACTCAGCATGTATTGGTTCAAATATCTGAGAAATTAATGAATATTAAAATATTTCTCAGGGAAATACCCGTTTCCCACGAAATGTCAGACAGGCCACACGATAAACCCTTCCCATGTAACACCAGGGTCATTAGTTACGGTCCCTGTAGTAAGTGAATCTATGTGTCAGTCTCCCCTCTCATTTTGGAGGGGATTATAAAGGGCCATATAACTTCAAAGACTGGCCACAACTTGGAAAACTTTATAGCACAGTGTTAATGACTATATAATTGACCACGCCACTGTATGAGGGTCTGTTTATTTTGTAAACAGTACCACATGCTGACCTGTATGTTCCTGTTCAATGATAATTCACAATAATTGACACATTTATAAACATAATTTTGAATATTTTTGGGGTGATATGATGAAGTATGTTTGAAAGTAATCAATTTTGCAAAACAAACAAAAACTAAAGAATTGGTTGCCCCCTATCTATAAACTTAACGAATTTTGTTAAACAAATTATTTCGACGACACTCAAAAACGACATTTAAATCTGACTTGAGCAGCGGAAGTACCAAAACGAAGAGAGATTCAAAATTTATTAAAAAATGTTCTGGCTCAAAGATAAAAGCTATACAACACTAAACCGCGAGGTATAATTTTGCAAGTGTTTCTTTTACCTATTGTTTGATCGGAGTGAATGGATGAAAACTTTACGCCTTCAATTGAATACCAAAAAACATATGTAGAAAATTACAAACAATAATAACAGACGTAATGCGGTGATTCAAGCTGAATGTTTTGTCCTTGATTTCCGTTACTATTAAGCGTTAATTCTTCCGTGGACATTACAAACGTAATCTACAGGAAATCGGCGTAGTTAATGTCCCACCGAACAGGAAGTAAATTGCTCGCCTCAGTGAATTAAGAGTAGACTGTTTTTGAGAATATCTCTGTTCAATTTTCAAACAACATAACCGAGAAATTATAACACGCTATATGGTCCATGTTGTACAAATCTCCCATAAAAATGATGGCATATCTGTTTGATGCTCTCTTGATATTGCCAACAGCTTTTAGGAGCAATTCATAAAACACTTGTAATCTCTTATTATTTTCTGTTTATGGTCCACCAGATGAGAAGAATGAAAAGTTTTCTACAATATATTTTGTAAAATTATAAATAACAGAATTGAAAATAGAACAATTTTAACAGTTTTGAAGTAAGTGTAGGGTTTATTGCCATATATCTATTTTTTCCTTTTTTTATTTTTTATTTTTTTATTTTTTTGCACAGATATATCGGTGTAATATGTAAATAAGACATTCTTCTATGAATAACTTAAAGTAATGTCTGTAAATGAATTCACTTTAAATAATATGTCATTTCGTAGCATTCAATTGCGTCGCTGAAGGGGTTCACAAGTCCGGTGAGCTAGTTTAATGATGGTAGTATCCTTAATGCCTAACATGTCTTATTGACCATGTCCACAAGTTATTTACAGGAAATACCATAGAAACACAAATAAGGGGAAAAATACTTTTGACTCGTGCCCGGGCCAGGAACTCGCGATCTACGACACCAAATCGCCTAGTCAGAAATACTCTCGGCTACTACCACGGCGCAAACTCGACATCCTTCAAAATATATTTTGATGTCGCAGATTTAATCTTTTCTGTCGTATTTGTACCGTGTAAAACATATGAAATATTTGAACAATTCGTATCTATGTATGTTCATTGCGATCTGGGTGTTCACATCAACGATAATAACCGATTTTGCATTGCAATTGTATGATCATGTCAGAATACCGGCAAGTAAATTTATCACTGCGACATCGAAAGATCTTTTTTTAGGGATGTTGACTTTGCGTAGTAGCCGTGGATCGTGAGTTCGAGAGTCAAAAATTGTCTTCTTTGCCATTTGTATTTCTATGTTATGTATTCAAGTTAAAAGCATGTATACACGTATCTAACTTACAAAGATATACACTGTATTCTCATTTCTGATAAGGGTCGTTAGACATACCTTAAGAAGGGGATAGCACCATTTTATTTATTTATTGTTTTTTCTAATCTTTTTGGACCGGAACACTTATAAACAGATCTGGTCTAATTGGTTTTAATCTATAGCTCTTGTAAATGATGTTTGAATGTTTCTTTGTGTTTATTTTAAATTCTTACTTCGATTTTGTATGTTGGTGCCATGTTGTTTTCTTCATGTTGCTAATGAAATCAAGAACAGCGTAGAACATTTTAAGTGTTAACATTGCCCCAACAGACTCTCCTTAATATAAAATTCACATCATTTTACTATAATCGACAATAACCGCTATTAACATGACACTGAGAAAAATAAACGGAATTGCATGGCATCACATTCTAAAAACATTAATCATCCGGGCTATTCAATAAGGTAGGTGATAATAATCTTCAGATTTACAAAACTGTTATTTATAAATACAAGGGAAGGTCGTGAGGATTTGCCACCTTAACTGTGGAATCTAAATAACTACATCTGAGAAAGAGTTGATTATGTATAATGGAAGTAAGTTACATGTAAGATATAATTAGGGTACTGGAATGCCATTTCAAGCGCAAGTAGGTTTAAACTATGTGTTATGACGGGCTCACAAGGTTGCTGAGAACATTATGACAGTTTATCGTAAACATTTTCTGATCTAATGAACAGAATAGACCAGTCTAGAGGTATCCATCGTTTCAATATTTATTGCGCAAGTACCGAAGGGTTGAGTTTAGGCAGTGTACCTCGTAGAATCTCCTTCTATATATTTAACACTCATTCCTGCCTTCTACACGAGACATACTACAGGATTGCCACAACTGAATTGTCACTATGATCTTATCAGAAACATGAACCTTATGTCACTGCGACAAATGATATAATATGTTTTAATTTTTAAGCAAGATTGTCTTTCAGCATCAAGTTCAAGAAAAAGTAAGCTCTACTGGACATATGTATATAAGCAACTTTAAATAACGTCTGTTCATAAATCAACCTATTATGAAACAGTACACTTGCCCTTAAGTATCATTTAATTAAGTCGATGAGATGGTCCGGTGAGCTAGATTAATGATGACATCATCCTTTATGCGTAGCATGTACTATTGACACAAATGACGACAGGACAGAAGACAATTGTACACTCGTGCCTGACCAAGTCTCGAACTCACGATATATAGCATCAAATCGCCTAGCAAGAAATCCCTGCGGCTACTACCTACCACTCAGCCAACTTGAACTCCATAAAAATAAATATTTCAAAGTCGCAATAATAACTTGTTTTCTATCGTAATTATACCGTTGTTGACATATGTAATATTTGTACAATTTATATCCATGAATATATTACATTGGGATCCAGGTATTCACATCAAATAATAGCCAATGTTCCACTACGATCATGTCAGACTACCGAACTATATATCACTGCGACATCGAAACATCACTTTAATGGATGTAGACTTTGCGCAGTGGTAGTAGCCGTAGATAGCTAGTTCGATTGTCAAAAAATACACATTTTTGAGGGTTGAAATTTAAGGAAACTGTTACATCTTTTAGGGGCTATGTGGAATCTTTTTAGAAAGGGAACACTACTGGAAACTTCTTGTTTAATTGGTTTTAATTTATGATTGTTTAACAAGATATGTGATTTTCCCTTTGCTTCTTATAAATTCTTCACTCTTATTTTGTATGTTAACGGCTTATCATTTTCTTCTCTTTCCTGATAAAAGGAAACAAAATGTAAAATAATTTGAGCGTTAACATTGCTCCAACATAACAGACTCTCCTTATTGCTCCAACATACCAGACTCTCCTTAATAACAAATTCAAATCATATCTTGTTATTTTCGATAATAACTATTATTAACCGGACATTTGAGGAGAATAAACGGAATTGTATGGCATTACATTCGAAATACATTAATCATCCGGGCCATTCAAAAAGAAAGGCGATAATAATCTTCAGATTTACAAAACTGTTATTTATAAATACAAGTGAAGGTCGTGAGGATTTGCCATCTTAACTGTGGAATCTAAATAACTACATCTGAGAAAGAGTTGATTATGTATGATGGAAGTAAGTAACATGTATAATATAATTAGGGTTCTGGAATGCCATTTCAAGAGCAAGTAGGTTTAAAGTATGTGTTATGACGAGCTCACAAGGTTGCCGGGAACATTATGACAGTTTATCGTAAACATTTTCTGATCTAATGAACAGAATAGACCAGTCTAGAGGTATCCAACGTTTCAATATTTATTGTGCATGCAACGAAGGGTTGAGTTTAGGCAGTGTATCTCGTAGAACTCCTTCTATATATTTTACACTCATTTCTACCTTCTACACAAGGCATTCTACAGAATTGCCACAATTGAATTGCCACTACGATCTCATCAGAAAACAGAACTGTATGTCACTGCTACAAATGATATAATATGTTTAATTTTTAAGCAAGATTGTCTTTCAGCATCAAGTTTAAGAAAAAGTAAGCTCTACTGGACATATGTATATAAGCAACTTTAAATAACGTCTGTTCATAAATCAACCTATTATGAAACAGTACACTTGCCCTTAAGTATCATTTAATTAAGTCGATGAGATGGTCCGGTGAACTAGTTAAATGAAGACATCATCCTTCATGCTAAGCATGTACTATTGACACAAATGACGACAGGACAGAAGACAATTGTACACTCGTGACCTGACCGAGCACCAAATCGCCTAGCAAGAAATCCCTGCGGCTACTACCACTCAGCCAACTCAAACTCCATAAAAATAAATATTTCAAAGTCGCAATAATAACTTGTTTTCTATCGTAATTATACCGTTTTGGACGCATGTTATATTTGTACAATTCATATTCATGTTTATATTACATTGGGATCCAGGTATTCACATCAAATAATAGACAATTTGCCACTATGATCATGTCAGACTAAAGGACTATATATGACTGCAACATTGAAACATCTTTTGTAGGGATATCGACTTTGAGCAGTGGTTGTAGCGTAGATCGCGAGTCCGATGGTCAAAAAAATCCGCAAATGTCATTTTATTTTCTATGATGTTTATTCAAGTTAAAAAGCATGCATACATGTATCTAAAGTATATATATGATCGTTGAAGTAATAGCGACAGTACGGACAAATAAATTGTCAAATTGTCAAGCCTATCCGCCCCTTAATCAAGACACATAAAATACACGTTACATCGCATAAACAGAATATACATAAAACATGAAAGAATTTTAGGTTTACTAGCTCAATGTTGCATATAATCCCTTAGGCTGATCGGACGCCGAAAATCCTACCAAATTAGCAAAGAAACATCCTAAAGTGATGTTTAGAAAATATAAAATTTGCCAAAAATGTTGTTTCTAATCGTTGAGGACAACTACTGAGCGTATATATTTGCTGTATCTAAATTATATAGATTTACATTGTATTATGAATCCTGATAAGGATCTTTGAATATAACATGTTCAAGAGTTGAAATTTAAGGAAACTGTTACATCTTTTAAGGGCTATGTCGAATCTTTTTAGAAAGGAAACACTGCTGGAAACTTCTTGTTTAATTGGTTTTAATTGATGATTGGTTAACAAGATATGTGAGTTTCCTTTTCCTTGTTATAAATTCTTACTCTTACTTTGTATGTTAACGGCTTATCATTTTCTCCTCTTTCCTGATAAAAGAAAGTAAAATGTAAAATAATTTGAGCGTTTACATTGCTCCAACATACCAGACTCTTCTTAATAACAAATTCAAATCATATCTTGTTATTATCGATAACAACCATTATTAACAGGACATTTGAGGAAAATAAACGGAATTTTATGGCATCACATTCGAAATACATTAATCATCTTTGCCGTTCAAAAAGAAAGGGGATAATAATCTTCAAATTTACAAAACTGTTATTTACAAATACAAGGGAAGGTCGTGAGGATTTGCCATCTTAACTGTGGAATCTAAATAACTACATCTGAGAAAGAGTTGATTATGTATGATGGAAGTAAGTTACATGTATGATATAATTAGGGTTCTGGAATGCCATTTCAAGAGCAAGTAGGTTTAAAGTATGTGTTATGACGAGCGCACAAGGTTGCTGAGAACATTATGACAGTTTATCGTAAACATTCTCTGATCTGATGTACAAAATAGTCCATACTAAACGTATCCACCGTTTCAACATGCATTTCGCATGCAACTGAGAATTGAGTTTATACGGCGTATGTTTCCCAATGAATCCTGCTTCTATATACATTACTCACTGTACATGTCGCAGTTGATTCGTTATTGTAGGGTTTGCTCTGAATATCGAGATTTTCGTAATAGATGTCAACTGCTGACGAGCGGCACAGGGATTCGAGAGATGCAGGTTGATGAAGACTATGGGCAAGTTTTATGGTCGCCATCTTGATCTCATCGAGATATATTCTGTATCTTTGTGTGATATGAAGAAGGACGTTTTTGAGTTTGCGTTTTAGTGTGCTTACTTGTTGTGATGACTCGGTTCTCATTTTGAGGATTGATGCTTACTTGGATGTGACCAAGATTTACATTGCAGGTGTCGTCGATGAAGCATAAGACGCTTACTTTTCCGGAACACCTGGCCTTATTCTCTTGTGCATTTACGAGAGTCTCCATGTCAATCTTTCCTTTGTTCCTATTTTGCCCCTAGTTTAATCGATTTTTAGTTCGGATTATGGTTTTGTTGACGCTCTGATTTTTTTAATTTTATTATTATCACAACTGTTTGAAAACAGGAGGGTTTCAATATTTCTTGCACGTGTAACAAAGGTTGTTAAGTTCAGACAGTGTTTATTGTAGACCCTGTCTTTTATATCTGTTTCATATATCCCTAACAACTACACGAGAAGCACTCCAAAATTGCCACACCTGCTGAAAAAATTCGATATCAAACAATAGTTTGGATTTAAGGAATAGCACTACACATCCGTTAAGGTTGAAGTTTTTGTTCTTGCACTTTCATCGAATTTCCTGTCTCCTATCTGAATAATGTATTGTATTTATGTCAGTCTCAAATGTCAATAAGACTGCTGAAATGATCTTACAGATGGAAAGCGTTCTGTTTAGGTGCGAAAGAATAATTTCCATTAAACCCTACAATTGTTGGTTAATAAATTACTCCGGTTTAATAGGAATAAAAGTCATGCCTAGCCTTACCATTGGGGAAATAGTATTACGTAAGCAGTATGAAGAAAATATTTTGGTGGAAAAGCAAGGTCACTACAAAAGCGGTGTGCTACAAATACAGATCATTAAAGCGAGTGAATTGGAGATACTTTGTAGTGCAAAGATGTGGCTACAAAAGAAATATATCAATAAAACACATCTATGTATTATTATGAAAGACGCAAATGTTAATTTTGATGCAGTAGATGTATCTAAAATTCACCATTTTCGAATGCTATTTTACGTTTAAAAGAGGAATGTTTCGATTTGTAAATTTTACCATTGGGTTTTATACACGATCTCCCTTCGAGTTGTTTACGCCCTCAACTTCTCGATTTACAGACATGCCATAACAAACGCCAAAAGAATGACCTTTACATGTACAGCTACCTTCGGATATCCCTTAACTAACATGTACACACAAGGGTGGGTATATACCAAAATCAAACTTATCATAAACGTTATCTAGACGACGAAAAACAACGGGAACAATCAAAACGTAAAACTGGGGTTAGGATCTTTATTATTTAATAACTTTGGTAAAAGACAATATATCTTCATCAGAATGAACGTATTGCTTGTTAATTTCAGAAATAATTATAACCCTCGTTTGAAAGTACAGCTGTAGCTAATCAATGCATACTATCGCCGTAGGTGCTCCTTTAGACTAATAACACCATATACACGCTGGTATGTTAGAGCTCCTAACCAGTTATCCTCCAATATCCTAATTATATGAGATGCATTGAGAACGAAGTCGATTTTATGTCACATAAAACTGGGAACAATTATGTAAGGTTTTCGATTGCTCCTTGTTAACCAGTACATAGATTTCGATCAGACCATAACACGATCTAATCCATTGACATGCTTCTGAAAACACATGTAAGTTGAGACTATGATATCCAGTTAATAGAAAGATAGCCGTGGCAAAGAATTTCATATTTCTGGTATCAGAAAATGAATGATTGTGTCATTCGTCTAAATGAACATCATGTGTACGAATTTTTTTTTTTTTTAAATGATATAAGTTTAAATTGCGATGAAAAACAAAAACCAAAAGGTTTTTATCTGAATTTTACAAATGAAATCACATTTCAAAAATAAAATATTATTTGTGTGTGGTTTCCTGTTTTAGATCCTATTATCTTTGGAGATCACAGTAATAACAATTTGATTCTTTCATTAATCAACAAGCGATCACTATTTATCAAATCAGTGCCAAAACAAACAATGAAGTATTGCGTAATAAAGACAATTACTGAGTTCTGATACCGCTTTAATGTGTTACGGTAACTATCTGTTTCCCTCTAATGTTGATTTCGTGTAGCGGGTTGTTCCTTGTCGACCGATATCAGCTCTATCACATGATACAATAATGTGTGTACCGTCCTGCTCTTGTCTGGGCGAACGGTCTTGGTCCTGTCACTTTAAGCGTTCAAATTTCTCCCGGACAGCTTCACAGACAGCTAAAAGAGATCCTACGTTTGTTACTGAATTCTAGAAAGACATGTTCTCGTCCGCATCGTAATTTGACCACTTTTGGTGCAAACAAAACCTGAAGTTCCCGATTATCTGGTTGTGTGTTGTAAGTTTGGTATGTTGGTATTTGTGTATACGTATGGGGTTATTCCTCATTTGTAACGAAACTTTGCCAATATTATACCTGTCCATTTTTTTCATTTTATGTTTTCGTTTGTCAAAATACTATCTATACAATGTATATTTAAATCATTTATCACTGCAAAATGACAAATCAAACCTGTCGGGTATTATTACAAATGGCTTATAATGACAATCAATGGTAATTCACCACCACACATTATCATTTGTAGTTATTGCTGATTAATGAGCTATACTGTGTGTCGATAACTGTATAATAATACACGTTTTACACTTGTATAAGAACAGTGAACACGAAGTGGAAAACTTCAGAAATACTAACGTACAGGGAGACTGCATTCACGCTGTTGACAATAAATGTCCTTATCACCTTCAAACAGGCGCCACCTGTTAACATGTACAAAGACAAGTGCTAAAATCTCGTCATCAATCATACCTGTCTACGCGAGTGTTTTATCACACTTTGACATGCCGTAATAATTGCTTTCTCTGCCTCATTAACGTATGATTTAAGTTTGCTTGTATTACGTCAACATAATTGGGACACATTAAATGATTAAAGCGAAAACTAAGAGAAATTCCAAATTTGGGTTTTGTGTTAAAATATAGCACTGAACGATTTTACTAGAAATTTTAGTTATGTGTGTCACTGATCGATTTGACGACCCAATTATTTCATTATATGAAGAATCTTGTCCGGTCAGATCTATATCTAGGCCTGATTGTTAACCAAGGTTACCTTACCTACACATTAACCGATTCTTCGAAAGGTGACATGCTTTTTAACTATGTTTCAGTATCTTTCAAGATACCAGTTATTGAGCAAGACGATGACTGATCTCGTCTATATTGGATAGCGAAACTACACAAGGATCCTCATCAGCAACGTTTTATCTCTTACTCTGCTAATTGCTTAACAAATCTTTTATCAAAAACCTCGTACAAAACTGAAAAAACGTCTTCGATCTCTCAATAAAGAGTTCGACTTACAAGAAAGTTGAATGACAATACAAATATATGGTAAGATGTAATATATTGGGGAAGATATAGAATGAATGATTGAAATCCTTGATGAAAAAAATAAAATTGAGTTTGAAGGAAATAATTTCCAGCAGAATGATGGCATTCCCATTGGAACAAACCGTGCTCCACTCTTCGCGGACTTGTATTTGTTTTCATACGAGGCTGAATTTGTGAAAGAGCTAATCAGGACGGGGACCTTTGCTGACCACATCGATCGTATACGTTATGAAATTTGATGAAAGGACACAAAAGTATCTTCTTTATCAGCTGCTAACCTCGATCTTTACTTAATACTAGACCAGCAATGAAAATTACTACTAAGCTATACGATAAACATGATGATTTTGATTTTCCTATCTTTCCCTTTCTAAATGGTCATATCCTTGCTTCTCTAACCTATGTTTTATTCAATGACGCAGTGTATTCTTTATTCAAGGGCTTGCTGTGAATATCGAGATTTTCGTGATAGATGTCGGCTGCTGACAAACAAACTTACAGTGTACGACATAGGAATTCGAGAGATGTAAGCTGATTAGGACAATGAACAAGTTTTATACTCGCCATCAGGGTCTTATTTGAAAATACTTTGTATCCGTGTTTTGAATTTGCTCATTATAATGTGTGCTTACTTATTGTGATTGAAAATAATGTCTCGGTTCTCATTTTGAGGGCTTTTTATAAAGTATTTGGATATGACCAAAATATGATTGGCGGGTGTCATCGTCATGTACTTTTTCATTTTTCTCCGTGTAAATATTTTTTTTCATATTTAATAGATTTCGAGTAAGGATTATGGTTTTGTTGACGCTTCGTTATCCTCTGTGTTTTCGTTTTCGGAGATACACTTCGGGCTCTACTTTACTATTAAACCAAAAATATAAATAAAAAATACTCCATTTCCAGAGGCTTAAAATATAACTTAACCTAAGATGCACATATAAACTGTGTGTACCATTACATACACAATACTTACTTTAACTTTATACATTTTTTAATAAGACAAAAACGCTTCTTTAAGAAACGAGGAGCAATCACACGTAGATACGAATATACCAGAAACCTTAGGTTTTGGAATACGTAGAACATATCTCAGGATCAAATGGTTTCCCGATCTATCATAATATGTTTCCAATTACCATGATATAAAATAAAACATGCTACGTTAAGATTCAAAACAGACGGCATAAACAACTAAATTCATATTTTACTTGATGCCGAATAAAAACCAGATTGTTTTGCAAATATATCAAGGTAAAAAAAATAAGGGTCATTAAAACGTAATCAATTAGGATAACGTTTGGTTTGTTTAATGTATTAGGTCATCACAATAATTAAGATGGCATGTAGACAGTTAAGGCTTCACACCGAAATCACAGTCTTATAGACGATATGGCAAGTCCAAGGCATTAAAAGACATTATATATTGAGTTATAGCGACGCCTTCCGTAAAACAAGTAAAACTTCCGTATCACCACAGTAATAAACCACACATCACCACTAAGTAAACTGTCAACGTATTCCTCCTTCAGCAAGTTGAACAATTTATTGCCTTTATGACATGTTGAAGTGCTGTCACTTTGTGGTTTTATAAAATCAGTACGACAACACAGCTTGTATTACAATTTGTCAGATATCTTAAATATATGGGCATGTTCAAACATCAGAGTACCTCTTGGAAGCCTCAGTGGTTAATGGACGAACATTAGGGTACGTTCAAAATAACATAAAGATATGCTAGATATAATTTATTCATGTGTATAGAAAGAAAACAAAGCTCAAAACACTGTAACTAAAACGTTATTAGTTACAGTGTTTTGAAGACACATAGAGGTAGAAACATTATTTCAATGTGATAATTATTAACTGAGCACTTAAAGGTGTAAAAGTTATACATTTTAATAATATTGACACTCGGATAAATGTCTGCTTTGCCAGTTTATTATCGCTGCTCAATGGAAATGTGTTATGCTTTTAAAGTACAGTACTAAGTCATATACGTTATACAATGCATGTTGTGTAACTTAGATGTGTACCGTGATCGCCATAATTAACATACAGCACAACATTTTATATTCTCGAGGAGATTGTTTGACAGGTCTAGCGTCGGCCAGATAAAATTGTTATCATTGTGTTAATTGAAACAAAGACAGAACATTTGAACAACATTCATATTTCACTTGCAGTTTTTCTAACAATTCGCTTTTATTGATTTACTAAGAAATAAAATTGACAAGTAAACGTTTAGATGAGAATTCAAAAATACAAAACCGTCAACAAAACTAAAAGCTCGCAATCGATTTACCTAGGGACAAAGAAACAATAAGGAGACCCTTGAAAAAGTAAACGTCTCTTGCTTTATCGACAATATCCGCCATCCAAGTTTGGGCCACATCCAAATTAATGTCACGTCCTCATAATGGGAATTGAGGTATTATGTTCAATCATAATAAGTAGGCATACTAATAAGCATTTTCAAAAATCGCCCACCTTCATATATTAAAATTATTCAGAATATTATTTAACGAGACGAGATGATGGCCATAACACTTGCCCATATACTAGATCAACCTGCATCTCTCGAATTACTGTGCTTTACATTTGTCAGAAGCCGGCATATGTTACAAAATTATCGATATTCAGAGCAAGGCCTAGTATAATGAATCAACTGTGATATGTAAACATTATAGGTTGGAGCAGCAGGGATGTTAATCGTCAAAGACAGTCAAGTAAACTTGTTCCCTTTCGACTTTAAATGAATACCACATACACCTTTACAACATATATATATATAACCTTTTGTTGAATACTAATGGTACAAAGGTACAAACAATTCACTACGTCAATAAATGTATTTGGTACATAAGGCCAACATTAACAAATAACCTCAATACATATTCATAAAGTATGTCGACATTTATGCAGAACTATTTATATATAGATTGAAAGTCTTTTATAAAAAAAACTGACTTTCCATAAAGACATTAACAGGCATTTCGTCTATAAGATAATTTCATCAAAGAATTCCAAAGCGTCAAAACATTGATAATCCGAACTCAAAATCAATAAAACTAGGGACAAAATATAAACAAATGGAGACACTTTTAAAGATACAAGAGAAGCAACTAGTGTTTCTAACGAGTAAGCGTCTTCTGCTTTACAGCCGAAACCTGCAGTGTAAATATCTAGGTCAGATATAAGTAAATAACATAGCCTCAATCACAAAAAGCAGGCATACTAATGGACATACTATCTAAATAAGGCAAATGGAAGTGTGTAGGATGAAGCGAATAAAAAACGAGATGTTCAAACAAATTTTGGTATTTTCGTTTTGTTAACTAACGATGGAATTGACTTCCCTGTTAACCGTTGCCCATTGATATTCCAACTGCAAGATTACAGCCAATCTTTGGAACTGACAATACAACAATCCGACAAGGTATTAAGTTACAGGTACTGGTCAATCCGGGGTACTTACAATCCAACTCAGGACAATGTTGCGAACAACCTCGGGGACTAATAATCCTGATACGGGTCAAGGTAACGGTCATTCTCAGACATATACGACAAGCGTAAGGTCAACTAAGGGGATTAAAAGTCCATCTACATGACAAGGTAACTGTCAACATCGGAGACAGAAAATCAAAATAAAGGCCAAGATGCGGTAAACCTCAGTGGATGGCCGTTCAACCACCAGAGGAACCAGCAAACCTCGGGGACTTACAATCCAACCACAAGACAAGACTACTACCAACCGCGGGCACTGAAAATGCTAATTCAAGACCAGGCTAAAGCCAACTTTGTGTATTGTTAAACAGTCAATCCAACTACAAGACAAGGTTACGGTCAACTTTGAGCACTGAAAATCCAATTCAAGAAAAGCTCACATAGAACCCGGGGGACTGACTATCCAAATACCAGAAAAGGTAATTGCGAGCTTCTGGCACTGAGCATCCTAATTGTCGAAATATCGTTATACTCTTTATTTCCTCTGCCTTAGATATACATAAACATATTGGTACTGATAACGGAGTCTATAACAATATGTCAATTGATATACTTTCGATGAAACAACTGAATTCTAGGCGCACACACAATGCATCAAAGAGGAACTGCGATTCAGCCTTTGGAAGTGTGCGGCTCATGAGGCTATTAAAAACACGACCCCTATGTGATGGAGAATGAGGAATATAAGCCAAGGAGTAAACAAATATGTTTCATTGAAATTTTGCCAAATGCTGAATCTCCAAAAGGTTTATCCTCGGGGTTTGGCCACCGTTGTCTCAAACTTAAAAACGTCTTTCAAAATCGACCATCTACAGGAAAATGAGGCTCCAATATTTAAAAGTAAACTTAGAATAACATTTAAATTTAATTTACCTGTAACAGAGATTTTATCATTTTATTTGTATTTATAAATTTGATATTTTTAATGCTTGATTATTATTTTCTCTAATACTCTTTTAACTTGACTTCAATAAATATAAAGAAAGACTGTTGTTTTACTTACGATTAAATAGTGTTTAAGACAAACTAAGACGTTACTTGTGAAAATACCGTGGCATCAAGCCCTAAATGCCAAAATACATTTCTATATAATTTTTCCAGTATCAAGATCTAAGTGGTTCAAAGAAAAAAATATCAGAGAATACCAAAGCGTCAACAAAAGCATAATCATAACTCAAAATCTATTAACCTAGAGGCAAAATATTAACAAAGGAAAGATTGACATGGATACCGTCGTAAAAGAAAAAGAGAATAAGACCAGGTGTTCCGGAAGATTAAGCGTCTTTTGCTTCATCGAATTTAAGCTTTTGTAATACATTTTAATCATTTCCAAATGTTTAATGCATATTATTTCACATGGCTGCGCCATATCAGTTTTCGTTTTATATGCCTCACCTGTATCGAGTTTTAATAAGTCGCCCACATCATCATATAGAGTGACAGTCAATCAAATATCTTCCAAATGTTGTGAAGGTTACTGCTTATCATTTTCGTACTTAATTCAAAACATCTGTTAAATTCACGTGCACATAACACAATAGAAGACTTTTGTTCTTTCGGAACACCTTGTCTTATTGTTTGTACTTTTTAATGTTCTCGGTGGAATTATTTCATTTGCTCTTATTGTGTCAATATTTTAATCGATTTTTGTTTTTTAATTATGATTTTGTTGACGCGTCGGTATTCTTCCCATTTCTCTATGTTTCCCTTTGCATAAAACAATGACAGAACCTATTATATTATGGGGACGAGAAAGCATGGGGACTTCATATAACAATAAGAGACGTTACTTCTGAGAATACCGTGACATCAATACTGATGTTGCCTGAGACTCTATATGATTTGATATGGATCAAGATGTAAATTGTTATTAACGTTCGTAATAAACTTTAATCAATTCAAAATGTTTAATGCATAGACTATCAAATGGCCTCGGTATATCAGTTTTCCTGATATTAGTGGCACATGTGCCAAATCTGAATAAGTCGCCCTCATCATCATATAGTGTTACAGTCAATCACACCACTATCAAATGTTGACAAAGTGCTGGCAAGATTCCCACCCATCTTTTAGTTATTGTTGAATTTAAAAGTGCTGATCAATTCAAATGCATCTAACTCCTGTAGTAGACGGACGTCATATTGTTTTACTAAATATTAGACATGCCAATATTGAGAATGTTACTTTAATGTTTTTCCGTGTTGCATGTGTGAATATGTTCAGAATGTTTTCATGCATGCACTTTATTCTATTTTAGTAATGGCCTTGCTGGGCGTTTTCTTACTTCTCTCTTGCTGTACAATATCAATTCTGAGACAATTACTTTGGTGCTTGTCCACTGTTGGTATTATGTTTTTATTACTGATTTCATTTTACCTTAGAATGTTAAGATAATTTCGGATATTTTATCCCTGTCGTATTTATGAATTTGTTGAGAATTTACCTAAGTTTCTATTTGCTTTAAAAATGACAATGTGAAACAAAATAAAAGTCAGAGACTATTGAAGCTTCAACAAACCATTCTCAAGACTTGAAATCGATAGAACTAGGGACAGCATCATGAAAAAAGGAAAGATTGACATGGAGACCCTTGAAAAAGTATAAGAATACGATCATGTGTTCCAGAAGAGTAAGCGTATTCTACTTCAACGACGACACCTACCGTGTAAGTTTATTTCACATCCAAGTAAATTTCAGGTCCTAGAGTCAATCCAAATAGGACAGCAAACTAATACGCATATTCATAAACGTCCACCTTCATGTTATATCACAATACAGAATATCTTTCAATGAGACCAAGAGGGTGACCATAAACGTACATTTGATGTGTACACTTACTTAAGTTATGACCATGTGCTTTTCTCCTACTCTAGTTTTGACTTTGTTAAAGCTCTATAATGTCCCTTGCAATGATAAGGGCAATATTTAGACAGTCCCTGGGCCTTGATCTGGCAGTAGTATTGCCACCGTTGATAAGTTCCCGTGAACCTTCCTCGTGCTTCGGTAATAGAGTTACATTAGTATTTCAGCCAACTTTATTTGATTTATACATGCGTTGATTTTCTTGTATGAATGTAACTGACAGATTTTGAAATTGATTTTTAGAATCCATTTTATTTTTTCAATTTTTTTAGGCGTGTTTGCTCTTGCAGTAGCGCAGTAGTCTGGTGTTGACGGAACCTCTGCTCGTGGTCTTTACATACATTCACCTTAATATGTAACCGCCTTCGACAACCACCGTACGGTTAATCAACAAACAATGAAAAAATTACAAACAAGGAAAAACGGAAAAGGCAGTGTCAATATAAATTTCATATTCTGTCAGAATGTCCATGTCCTAATCTTCAGAAATGTATAGATTTGATAGTAGTCTTATCGAATGATGCCATCCGTCTCAACCAAAGAAAAACACGTAAATTCGTGAACATAAAAGAAGAGATATTCGTGACTCCGCGCTATATAGATATTTGTTAGAATCAGAACAGATTAAACCCGATGTAGCGTGCAGGGCTGGTGCTGCCGTATCCTTGGATTATGAATCTCATGTGACTATTGTGTTCAACGACCAAGGACTTATGCTGCTTCTAAGATTACCCCAGTGAGTGTCATTGTAAACTGCATATATAAACTTATACAAAGTTTGTTCCTACAGGTCTAGTAACTATCTATTTCCGCGTAATTGATTTTATTGCCGGGTGATCGAGTTAAAAGTGTACGATCGGTGAGTTAAACGTATATATCTTTAGAAAATAAACTTAAATGTGCTTTTCAATCACGCAAAAATGCCGTTTACACAACCGTTAAGGTGCACACGGAGCTTTGTAATTGTTTTTATGGTTTCGTCATATGGTAGAATTCAATAAATCTACCTACGTTATGTGGCTACAATGTTAAGTTTATGTCGACATTTAATGATGCTGTTTAAATTTACGTCAGCATTTAAACGGTATACTAGTGAAGCTGTTTAACGATTTTTGTAACTTGTTCCTAACAGGAACAGTTGAAATTTATTCTTTTTTGTGAAATTAGTTACATAAAATCCAACTAAGGGAAGGTCAAACGATCGATATTCTTTTAAAGTTTCAGCATGTATTTATGATAACATACAATTATCTTTCTTTTCTCATGATTTGTATCTCCTTTTTATCATTTTATTTATTGTTAAACAAACACTTTAAATAGAGAGCTTCTTCATACAGCGGATTAGCTTTGAACTTTTTTCGGAAAGTCATTTTAGCAAACAAATATTTGTCATATTTGCTTCATGACATTATCTGAACTCGTTTTGCTGGACAAATTTTGTTTTTTTTCCCAAACAATATAAATTAAACGATGAAGCGATATTTGTCAAAATACAGTAGACTTTTTGCTTACATAGCTGAATATATATTGTGGTCTTGCGGGATCAAATTCCAGACTCACATAATTGTCATCTTTCTTATATATGTATTTTGCTGGTTTCTTATATTCTGACGACAAGTCATTCTATGTAACCATGCTATCATTCAAAATTCCATTTTCTTTGCTATGTAATTTTAACCAATTTACTGCTATTACAAAACGCGTATTTAATTTAGTTTGAAGCCGTACAGAACTCTAAAACTGTATATTTGTTAAATCTGTTTACACTCCAAAGAGATATAAACACGCGATCTAGGTTATAGATAACTAAACTAATTATGTGTATAGCTTATATACGGGAACATGTTATGGCTTACATATAATTTTCAGGCACCGTTGTATATTTAAAAAGGCGAATACAAACACGATAAAAAAATATTACTGTAGGAACATTATGCATGTACCTTAGACGATGAAAATTTCATAATTTTACTTAAAACACTAACTTCTAAACTAAAAAGATATACATAATAGGTCAGTTTCTGAACTACACACAAATGCACTGACTTCTGACCTACACAATATACACTAATTTCTGAACTTCAAGTAAATACACCGACTTATGAACTACATGTACACATTAATACACTTACTAATGAAATACAACAAAAATACACTAACGTTCGAAGTACAGGTAAATACACTGACCTTTGAACTAACTTTTAACTTTACAAAGGAATATAGTAACTATTCAACAATATGTCAATTAACTAACTTCAGAACAAAACATAACTACACTGACCTCTGAACTATACAGAAATGTACTTAAGTTTGAACAAGAAATACACTTCTTATTAAACTACATGTAAATGCCTGAACTTCTGAACTACAAAGTCATACATTTACTTCCTAACTGAACATAAATGCACTTACTGTTCAACTTCATGTTAATATACTGACATTTGAGCTACAGAGATTACACAAACTTCTGAACTACGAGTAAATACACTGATTGTTAGAATGCATAGAAATATACTAAATACTTAAATAAAAAAAAAAGTTTTTAAACACACAAGTAAACTCGTTTCATACCATGCAGGGATGCACTTACTCTTTTATTGCATTAGGTTAGCTTACAATCACTAAATAGATAAAATAAAAATATACACAAGAATAAGAAATCAGTTTTACTTACCATGTCCATGATCTGAATGAGGCTGAAGCCAAAACCAACCACTACATTTTCGGACGAGTTGAACACCGGGCGGACACTGTTGTCGTAAGTTAGCTTGTTAAAGAGTTTCCCCACCAGTCTCTGTTCGTCCGGTAAACATTCTGTACACAGGGCTAAACAAATGAAGAACAGAACTGGTAACTTACTATAGCCACCAGAAAGTTGGCATGGAAACATATTCACATCCGGTTCAGAAGTAACAGGAAGTAGTCGATTGGTAAAGCACTAATTCAATAGCGCCTCTCAGTTAAGGAGCGGTCTGATTACAAAGGTTCCTAGTTACGTAGAGCTGTACGCGTGACACAAATATGACGATGCACGGGTTCTAACAGTGCTATATATATTCATCTCCAGTAGAGGCTATGCGTCCTAGTTCAGGACATGGTTTCTTAAAGTCCTCCAAGAAAGCGCAAGTCAATTCCCATCAACAGAGGGCGCAATCGAAACATAAACAGTTGTCTATGATAGGAATTAAAAACATCGGTACAGAGAGAAACAAACACGATGTGTTGAGTTTTCGATACAGGTCACCACATACATATAAAATGAAATAAAAAATAATATCTACGCGATACTTTTTGTCCGATGTACAGAGGTTTCAAAAAGTCGAGGTGATAAATGTAACTTAAATAGTCTAGTAATTAATACACAAGCGTCACACAGCGCAGGGATAATGTCGGCCCCAGTACACACTGAGATTTGCTGAGATATTCGCCGGTCTACGAAACTGCCAATCCAGCACGTACCGGAATACGCAGGGTCCGAAGTAGTTATGACGATGGGTGCCCAGTGGGTCCGAGCTTGTCGATCGTCATTGCCTTATACGCTCCGCAACACCAATACTCCCCACCGTAGGCAAACCTTCAGCGAGCTGCCCAGGCACGCCACGAATATCGAGTGTTTCTACTTTAAACCTGAGCGAAACCGATGTCAAAGTAGATTGTTGCATGGATAAGAAAGTTATGATTTCATTTAGGACATGTTTCGTTGTATACAGTCCTTGAATTCGTAAATACAGACATAAAGAATGAATTATTCGACGTGTTCCTTTTAACACGCGGTATTAAACCTACGACATCGCCTTTTGAATATTCCGGCCCCGCTAGTCATAAAAAACACTAATCGAAATAGCTGCAATACATGCTGCTATTGCCTAGATGTTTTGTATATAGATATGTCACGTTAAATGACGCATCTCTGTCGTGCGGTCAGATGTTATCTCAATGATTGAACTGTGTCTCACAGAAGGCGGGGAATCAAGTTTCAAATTGGGTGACAGAAGGACGCTTGCGGAACACCCGTTATCGCCAAGTTATGACAAGTTCTGTGGAAGTTTGATCGACACTTCCATCAAAGGGAATGTCCATGCTATTATACGTGAAACATTAAACCATAATTCAAACAGTGATATAATAAACACAACACTTATGTCCAGAATCCGTCTTTGATGGATCGTGGCTGTATTCTCCCGTCTCGTGACAATCTGCGTTCATATTTGTAGCTATAAAAATGGTCGATTCTGTACAAATACTCTATTCCAAAATTACCCTACATAGTAAACCTGTGTTATTTTTAAAACTATAGTTCACAATTTCGTTTTGAACTTTAAATTAAATGCAGCATTTACAAATTTTAGATACAATCATAACTTATACATAAGTAAATATATAATTTCCTTGTGGGTGTAAATTAATTATAACTCATGCACTTTGTACGTGGAATTAATTATAGTATTGATTTTATGTTAAATCCTATAGTCATGTTTGTGGTGTAATAATTCTATAGTTTAATATAACTTTATTTATTTTACAACAATTATGAAACAAGTTATACAACTTATATTAATCAATCTTGTTGGCTCAGATGTTAGTGCGCGAGGGGTCTTATTGTGGGAGGAAACCGGAGTACCCGGCGAAAACCGACGTGGTCGGGCAGGTGACCCTATACCTTTTCACGTCCGGTCGGGGAATCGAACCCCGGCCGGCTATCCACTGCACCACCCGACCACCTATATATTGAAGAATACATCTGTCACGCATCACATTGCGTTCAGCTTATTACAATCTACGTCATCGAATTCACGCATCAGCGTTCAGTCATCTTTTGTAAAACATGCCGATTTTTTTTACCTTTAATGCAGAAAAACTCTTTCATTCGACGACAACCGATATTATTCATTTATTCTGCCGTATGGCTGTTCCTAAGTCTCGCGACTGGTGTCCGATACGCTCTTCTCATCACTATAAAGTACCACCGGTAATTACCTAACATTCATATCTCCCGGAACAACCCACGGATCAGCGCCGACTCAAATTTACAAACGATGTGGGATCTGCTCGGAAAGATGGAACACTAGATAACTGTCCAATTTAATAGTGAAAATCACAAAGCTGAATACTATTACATCATGTTACGCTATTTAGACAGAAATTGCAATTGTTGAAACAATCGACTTGGCCCTGGTCTACATATTTTGAAAAAATAACTGCCAAAGTTTAGGATGATACGTAACCGGAGTACATGTGTTCCCCTTATGGTTAATGGTATGGTATGGTGTTCTAAGTAAAGTCAACTGGTATCGACACTTAAATGTATTTTTTATCAGACATCTCTCCCCAAGATTGTTGAGTACTATTTTCCTATCTATAAATAGAAAGTGCATGCTTGTTGACTCCTATTTTCCCATATATAAATATGAATACAAAGTACATGCTATAGTATAGCTAATGAATACGTGGTCGAGTACATTTACATTTATATGAAACAGAAGCGTTTTACGTCTATGACCTATATATTCCATTGCGACATCATGAACATATTCGGGGAAAACAGTCGTTATGATACACTGTAACTTTGTCATTTACAGACGTTAATGGTTTTCAGAAGCATCTGGTCCCCATTTCCATAATTTCGTGAACATGTAGAATCGAAATAAACAGAAACGGTCACTTCATATCAAGTTTGTCGTCGTGTTTCCGTCGGTCTGTTCCATCGTGATGGAGACGACCTTGAACTTAATGTTCAACAACAATGTGATATACCTCGTCTGCTTCGCCAAATATGGTCACTACCAGATCTACAGGCGATAAGGGGCTCCAATAACTCGTCTGTGATCGTGTTGTTTTTCTATCCGATGAAAACTATGGCACTTTATAGGAGTAGCAACACCGCATCGCCTCACCATACATTGAACAACATGTTTTCTCTCTAATGATTCAAATGATTTATGTATTTGTCTCCCGTTGGGTTTATCAGTTGCTTGGCTGAAAGTACATGTAAGTCAGTTCTATTAAATGTTTCGACTGTTTGCACTTCGGTATAAATAGTTCTATGTCAGAGCAAGGTACATTGTACATGATAACACTCTGGTAGGCATTCCCCGACCTCACTACATTTATATAAAGTATGACAGGACCATGGAAAGGAAACTTTAGGAGGAAAAGAATAATAAAATCAGGAAGAGGAACCAATTGGTATTCACAAATTGCGGGAACCACCATGGCACGGGAGGATTATTTAGATAGTAAAACAGAAATGACATTATTAATACAACAATTCAGATATTAAGTCATTGGGTATATATAAATATATTATTGTGTACATAGACATAAAATGAATTTATTGAATGAATATATTAGATGTTGATATGGAGACAATGTATGCCTCCTCGATCCTGTCACAAACAAGTCAAAAAATGATTGTGATTGAAAATGGTCATTATACATATGGTGACATGAAATGTTTATTTAACACCATAGATATTCAATCTAGATTAATCAATTACAAGAATGACATGGCATAACGTAAGCCATATAATAATCAAAGAAATAGAACAAAGAGAACAATGCACAAAAAAAAAACCTGATGGAAGGTGGCCGGCGTCCATTATTAATTATAACTACATCGGCGGTACTATGAACCAGTCTAATGATGGAATCGCACAGATGACGTCATAACGCTGTGTGTAGGAATCTCGAAAAGGGGACATAACTTACATCACAAAAAGGTAAGCAGATGTCATTCATTAAAATATACATGTACATGTGCATATCATACTCACCAACATAAATAAAACATTACAGCTCATAACTATTCTAAATATCCTGAATGAACAGTCGTCATTCTCACGGGGATTTCGTTGGGGGTTTAACTGCATTGGTTGGAGAATTAAAGACCTAAGTTAAAGGTTGAGTTTGAGGATCATACAAAACAAAATCTTAATAAATCGTTCCTTTCTTTGGGTTCCCACACAATGACATGCCTGCACGACTCCACTACGCTGGTCTCCACCGACACGCCATTGTTCTGTACCACACCCTCTCCAAAACTCTTTAACTTGCCCTCTGATCTCCATGTCACTCATCTACACCCATGTCCGCTTCGCTCTACAACGCTACTCTACCCCATCCCTTTCTTCCATGTAACTCCTCCGCACTTTGCCTGTTATTTACACCTTTAATTCCACCACACTTATGTGTGCCCCTACCAGTATACTTACCCTACAACACTATTTTCTTCTGTCCCACTTCCAGGTCCCTCCTCAGTCTATTCACCCTACCACACTTCTCTCTCCCCGACCCCAAGATCCGCGTAACCCCACTCCACATCGTTTATTTCAATTTACGACACTGCTCACCCCAACGTCACCCATTTGTATTACTTCTCTTTCTATCCTATCACACTATAGTTTCAACGCAACATCACTCCTGTACGTCTTTTGTTCATATTTTGCCTCTGGTTTGAGTTCTAATTATGGTTATTGACGCTTCAGTATTCCTATTTTGTCTCTGCTCCTTCCGCCCTACAATACTACTGTGAACCACCTCCTCGTCATTCATCTGCACACCCACCCCTTTCACCATACAATACACTATACTCTGTCTCTAAACTGTATGTCTTTCATCTGTACCTTTGGTCCTTCCGTTCTACGACTTGACTCTGTCCCATACCTCAACGTCACCCTAAGTAGACACTTCCGTGAGAAGATAATAAACTTAAGAATACATTCAATTCGAGTTAATTTTCAGAATAAATACAACCTGCCTGCATAATACTAAACTACCGTTTAGTTTAAGCAAGATGGATTATTTATGTGTTGGTTGGCACCACACTCGGACACATCTGTTCTGAATTTACTACAATATATATTATTTATTCTTGGCTGTTTCGATACAGACCTGAGCAGTCCTTGAGATTATCGATAAAGCACATTACACGATTGCGTCACCCAGTGTACAATGTACTACTCTGATAGATTACGAAATGTGTTAGTTCAATATCTTTTGGAGTTTGGGGTTATAGGGGTGAGCAACAACTTGCACTTACATTAATGAGGTCTCTCGTCCACAGCGACCCTCGCTGGCTGTTTACACGCATGGATGAAATATCTATTTTTCAGTAGAATCACATTCAGTTGCAGACATGCCTGCTCTAATCATTTGCTTATATAATGATCATACTAATCTTTATTTAACGTCTTGTGCAATTGTCAACAACAAACATAAATTATGTAGAGCTTTCAGTACGGCGCCGCTAAGAGAACAAATGTTGTTTTCGTGGCGGAGAAAAACCTACGGGAGACAACCACTGTGTCAATGGAGGGATAACAGCCAACCCTATTAGTTATCATTCTCCTTTACGCCGCCGCTGACAGTCAAACCAAAATCCACGCTTGATTGCAGTGACACCATATACATTTGCTTGCATAACTTATTATTTACTTTACAGTTGTATAATACCTGAAACATGTAAGAAAATAGGTTATATGGAACAAGTCTTTGTCATGACACATCATTCCATATTTGCGATGTGCTTCCTTTTTTCGTGTTCTGATTTGACAATAGCGTCATATTATCAGAAATTATATACATGTTCATTACCGAGGACGACGTAAATTAAGGATCGTACCTCATTTTGACTGCATATACGGTAGTACGCACGTAATTGGCAAACAACATATTATAATTATAGTGCGCGTTAGCGTCTATAGTCAATATGTCCGTTGCCAACTGCGGTCATACAAACGTATACTTTTTTCTATTTGCATCCATATTCATGTTTAAAAGCTATGCATATGGACAGAAAATTCCATATGGGTTGCTACGATGGTAACCATGCTAGCCGTTGTTGCTAAGACAATATAGTCCCTGATAATCATCATCGATAAATCGGTAAATCTGAAAAATACACTGTGAACAACAATATCTTTCTCCTTTTCATTACATGTAAATTTTCAATTAAATAATACGTCCGTTTTACTTTGCATTTCGAACATACTATCCGATCCGGAATTGACGTTGTCGAACGTCGCAATAGGAAGCCGCTATTGTTTGATTACCGTCAAACATTTTAAAATTTTGAATATTCAAAGGATCCAGAATGCGTTTCGAGTTTCTAGATACTGAAGAAACCAAACGATGGCTGTTCATCAAAAAGTTATCGTTCTGAAGTGTGATCGGTGCCATATTTAAAAAAGAAATCAATCTACCGAGTCTTTTATATTGCATATACGCTAATTTATACGCAGGTATAGTTTACTAAGATGAAGAAAGGAGAGATGTAAATATTCTTTTATAAGCAACAAACTCAAGTGTATGTCTAGTCCGACGTTCCTAAAACAACGTATGTGTCTGTACAATTGGCCGACCCCTTAACCATAGTCTTGAATAGGAGGTCAACACCGATATGAAGGTCAACAGACAAAGAAACTCATTTGGACCATCCTCGCCTTGCTTATTCTATTACTTATCAATGGCAATGCCTGTAGACATTTCGGTCATATAAATTGTCGTTTACGTTTATCTGCAGATTTTTGCTACAACGTCTTCTGTCGCTGGGTATCAACCGCTCATAGTCACTGTAATGATAAGATGCGCTGGAATCATGGGATTTATCTCGCCTCAGTGACCCGGATGTAATGACGCAGTCCCAATGGCGACACATTTATAGACGTATTTACGTTCTTATCTCAATAACCGTGTTTTATACCGTATGAATATGTATCATGTGGTTACTTAAGTTAGCCAATGTGTCCCTATACCCCAACGGAATAACCCTGATACGGATATCTATACAGCGTAGATATGGCACAAACTTTAGAGTTCAATACTGTACACTGACCACGCAAATAACACCGAAAACAGGCGATCGACGCGACGGGGAGTTACACTAAACATAACGTTTTGTTTTGATAGAAATTCTGAACTCGTCTAGCCGTTTCAAGTAAACAAAGAAACCACTGCGTTTGATGAAAAAAAATAGTAAATAGTAAATATCAGGAAAATTATTTCAGTGGGTTATTTTCACATTTAACTTCCGAAGAATGCTATGGGTACATTGTAGGTGATTGGATAAAAATCATACTTCAATATGTAGCAAAATCGTTGACATCAGCAATATGCAAACTTTTCATACATACATTTGTAGTTAACTTCGTTATTTTTTCTTTGAACATTTGCTCGTCCCAATATTATTTCATATGTATCTACAACCTCGATATCAAGGGGGTACGCCCACCTACACCTATGAAATATGTCACGAAGAAAGCTCTTTGATTGGTCTCGGGTAAAATATGACCAATCGCTAGGCCTTCTGCCTGTCCTTTGAAGATTACAAAGGAGCGACAACTGATTTGACGTAACTAATATCTATTATTCTTTTATTTTTGGAGGGGCGGGGCGGATGGGATATGAAAGGTGTGGATATAACGTTCTTTGATCACATAATTGTTATTTTATCCAGTAAATTATCCCGTTTATTATCTTTTTATATGAAACTAGGTTTAAAATGTTCTTGATTTATTTGACGTAACTCCTGGGATAATTGCATGCCGTCACTGACTTCCGCACTGGAGTAAAAATGACGGCGTTCTTCATTTTACTGCCGTTTGAATATTGACGTTTTACACGAAAACATACAACACGTTTTGATAAAAACGGTCGAACATGCGTTAACATTTCATATGAGAGTGATAATATTCGTCAGGAACGCATGAAATATACTATATATAAAAAAAAAACGAAACAAAGGGTTCGTAAAGTGTCTAACAATAGATTGATCAGTTTTGAAATGCACCCCTTTACTGTTGTGACGTGTTTGAAATGCACTGTGTATAAAAGGAAAACATTTTGAATAGTTTAATGCATGTATAGGTTAGTACATACGTCTGTCCATTTAATGCTGCTACATGAACATAATATAAAGCATTTTAAAACATTTCTTGATAAAAACACATTTTTGAATGAAATTTCATGCAAAAACCATAAAAGAATGTGGATATCAGTAATTTGGGAAGTGATGCTCTGTGATCTCGGAGGGATAGACGACAGCGGTACACTCTGATATCGAGTAGCGTCTGGATATCTCGTCAGTCCTAACACCATTCTACAGACGGAGGCTGCACCTAACGTAACAGGGTACTTTATGCATCGGTGCAATAGACTTCACATGGTTTACATGAACTACAAGTATAAAATGACTTTTTTTTGTAACTTAAAGTGATAATGTGATATATGATATTTACAGAGATAAACTTATGTTTTATGAAAGTAACAGAGACAGTGTGAGGTACGCTCGACAAAGGGGAATAGATAAATTCAAAGTGAAAGGCATTGTATAAGTACATTGTAACAATGAAAAGGCTGCTACAACTCGCCTTTACAAAGAAGCTAGCTTTTACGTTTATTTTAAACTTAATCCCATTTTCACATTCACCGTCTGCTGAGCGTAAGGCACATTATACCCCAACTCCATATTGAACGAAAGAACGCTAATGCCCTTATAAATAAATATATTGTCAAACATACCCTAAGTGACAATGTAAACAGTCGCGGATTGTATGGTGGCATTGAGTTGGACATTACGTCTCAGCAACGATATAAAAATATTAGTTTTCACTCGCAATTGCATTTTGAAGATGAACGTTTCATGCCATATTGTCAGAATGCAGAGCAAATCAAAACATGTCTGTGCTAATAAATTATGTAAGTGCGGTACATTTAACATGTTACAGAAGACCTAATAAAAATAGATGGTCGTTTGATACATGTACATATACCGGGTTTTACCAGTTGACATGTTTATACATGTACTGAAGGATAAAAAAAACATACCGTATTGTGTTTGTCACTCGGCAAAACACATGCGTCACATACAGCTGATTACGTCTCAAACAGATTTGAAACATTGGAAAATTTGACAATTTTATAGATGAATGATTAAGTCATTTTACAGTTACTATTATCATAAAACAGCAGGTTTCAGCACATACTTCCAACGAATCATATCTGAAGAGACAATTAACGAGTGAGGAAGCACAATTACTTGCTGTCACTTACAAGGGATATTAATCATCACTTATGCAATTCCTCATTCTCCGGTAACAGGAAAGAAAATTGAGATATTGCGGTGTTGTAGCGCATGAGCATATTCCCAAGTTTACGTAAGGATCGTTCGCACTCCACACACACCGTGAGGACATTCCACATACTACGTGAGGACATTCCACACTCTACATGAGGACATTCCACACTCTACAGAGAACATTCCACACTCTTCATGAGGACATTCCACACACTACGTGAGGACATTCCACATACCACATGAGGACATTCCACACAGCACGTGAGGACAATCCACACACAACGTTAGGACAGTCCACACTCTACGTGAGGACATTCCACATACTACGTGAGGACATTCCACATACCACATGAGGATATTCCACACACTACGTGAGGACATTCCACATATTACATGAGAACATTCTACACACTACGTGAGGATATTCCACACTTTATATGAGAACATTCCACCCTCTACATGAGAACATTCCACATACTACATGATAACATTCCACATACTACATGAGAACATTTCCCATACTATATGAGGACATTCCACACACTACGTGAGGACATTCCACACTCTACATGAGAACATTCCACACTTTACTAATGATGATAATTCGATGTTCTTATATACCCCCTTTATCACGACCTTAAAGGCCGTCTCAAAGCGGTTCATAAATTATTATCCGTGGTTGTAGGGCCTTAGCAAATAGCCATTAACGTTCTCAACTCCCTGGGGAGCATAAAACCGGTGCTGTCATTTCAGCGCTCACTGCTAGCATTCTACAATTTCTAACACTGCCCTTCCAAGTACTCATTTACAGCTGAGTAGACAGAAACAAGCACAGTAAATAATCTTGACCAAGGATACAACAAAAATGCCGTGAACGGGGCTAGAAGCCCGGCGTCCTTCCACTAGACCACGTACCTCAACATACTACGTGAGGACATTACACACTCTTTGTAAGGGTATCCCTCGTGGCGGGTATTCCACATTCTGATATGTATTGTGTAGGATCCAGCAGATCCCATTTCAGCAAAGCACTTTAAGCTACGTATACATGGCTGATTCGACAAACGGATTTGGGACAATGGTGAGAAATAACCATAATGAATTGGAAAATCCATATTTACCATTACTTTGACATATAATATTTGTAATATTTCTACTAATATGTGCTCCGGGGGGGGGGGGGGGGGGGGCTGTTAAGCTTTTGTCTAATATAAGTATACACGTACTAATTGTCTTCATTCCGTGCTATATTAGCCAGTCATCTATTGTGATAATCATAATAAAATCTCAGATGTGCTGACCTAAATTAAAATATTTAAAAGATAGACTGAGTACTTTGTTATTGGTTACTGACTTCCGTCTTTAAGGAAGTTTGCTGAAATATTGGCCAATAAACTGTCTTTATCTTTGTTTAAAGTGAAAACTAGTATCTCAAAAACTCGTCTACTTGATGTATAGCGTGTTCGTTGAAGCAGGTCGATAGTGTGGAGGACGGAAACACGATGTACGGTCTACTGCGGTTCCCCAGTACCAGTTAAAATTAAATTACGAATAAATATTTTATCATGAGACGAAATTTCCATAAACATCCTTCAAAAGAAACTGTAATTTTTCAATAGATCCAACAAAATTTGATAAAAAAAACTGATGAAGCATTTGCAAACGACCTTGGTCTGTTGATAAAAACAGAACATGTCAACCACCAAATTACCAGGCTTCTTCCCGAACACAGTGGGATTAGCATAAGATTGTCGGTTTGTTCAACTCAGCTACAGATGCCTAGCAGGGAGTTCCCTTCTTCTAGACACACAAACCACCCTTCCTGTCAACGTTTCAGAGGTTCGTGTTTTTTCGCATTTTTTGTATTCGTTTTCCTTTGATTTATTCATACCCATTTCGAAACACGGCTATACACAATGTGAAAATGCCAAACTTCAGGGATAAATCAATGGAGATCTCAGGATGGTCGCACGCACACACTCCGACGAGTGTCCAAAACGTATTACCATTAGTCCCGTTATAAATTCTGTTATTGTTTTTGGTGTTGTGTTCGACAGGTCTTTGTAACTAAAACATAAGTAAATACGTCATGAAATTACGAATTCATGTTGGAATGGTATTTTCTTTTGTAATATATAGAAACCCATATATATTTTTTCGTTATATCAGAAAAAAACATATACAGTGTACTTTCTAATATGGGTCATCATACTTGTTGTCATCGGCCATCATTATAATAAAAGTGTCATATATAACACAATCATATGAAAGTGTCGTATATCAAACTTTACTTTCTCATACAAATCTGTAGTGGTCTAGAACAATAAAGTATCGCATTGAAAATGATGATTTTATCACAATACTGTACATTTAAAAACTCTAAACTTATAAGTGATATAATTTGCAAACATTAAATTATGTGATATGGAGATTGATGTGTTTGAGTATGTCCATTAGTGTGTTTACTTGTGATTTGACAATGATGACTCGGTTCTCATTTTGAGAACTTTATTTACATGGCGGGTGTCGTCGATGAAGCAGAAGGCTCTTACTCTTCTGAAACACTGGATTTATTCTCTTGTACTTTTACGAGAGTCTCCATGTAAAGCTTTCCTTTGTTGATATTTCGCTCCTAATTTAATCGATGTCTAGTTCGGATTATGGTTTTGTTGACGTTTCGGTATTCTCTATTTTTTTGCACTGTATCTATTTTTGAAATGTAATCCGAACGTTCAGTCGTTCAAGAGGGAGTCACTTCAAAGAGTTCCATCTTCGGCAGAGTAAAGTGAGTATTGCAATTTCATGTTACATGTATGCGAAAAGGAACTTGGTAACTCTTAAAACATTGCAATAATAGCATTAAAACTTCACTCAATGCAGTGCCCTTCGATTCGTTAATACATGTCACTTTTTATCAAATACTTTAAGCTCTCGTTTAAACAACGCAAGGCGAAGAAAATAAAATACATAAAAATAACATTTTCCATTTCAATACCTAGCAGCAAAACTAATAAAACGCCCGTTTGCTAAGATCTACAAGGAACACTTTAGTTTTAATTTACCTTTGGTTATTCAATTCAATTGCAGGCTGTATAGGAGTGTTTGTCTTTAAGCCTAGGTTTCTAAGTTATCAAATATATTGAAAATAAAAACAAAATTAAAGAATAAGTGATAACAACATCGCATATCCAGCTCAAGATCAATACACCAGGCCTCTATATGAATAAACGAAATAGAGAGTATCTTACACGTGTGTCGATGTAATATGGAATTTATTAAACGAGTTCAATAATTTAATATGTCGTGAGCCAATAGGCGAGTAACATATGAAATTATTTAACATATTACATTGACACTCGTATAAGATTCTATTTATCACATCACTTATGTTTATGAGAAAATACTTTCAAAATCAGTCTTTATAAACTAAAAACAAGAAAGGCAAATTTCTTCTTTGATTGTTCGATTTCCATTACCGAAATAATCATATGACGTCTTGAATACATCATTTGTTTATGACGTCAAAATATTGTATTACAGTTGTGTAATACCATATTTATGACATTGCCGTATGACATGACTAAACGGGTCAGTTATGTGATAAGTAAATATACATCACACCATCATACAAAACAACTACTTTAGTTCAAATCCAATCATAATGACAACCGACAATTATACCCATATCATTTGTATTGAAAAAATAACTTCCGGGGATACAAAAGCGTCAACAAAATCATAATTCGAAATCAAAATCGATTCAACAAGGGACTTAAAGGAGATATTTAAACGGCAACCCTTTAAAAATTATAAGGGAAAAAGCCCAGGTGGTCCAGAAGAATAAGCGTATTCTACTTTATCAAACATAATATTCAGTTTACGCTTCCAAATACAAATCAACATCGACCACACGCGAATCCCCGTTGATGTGGGAGGCATTGATGAAACTACCGAAGGGGAAACTCAGCTGTATAAAAACTGCAATTATCACACCTATCACACAGATAAGTAGTAATCAATTCTTCCTAGACAAGATGTAAATGAAGTTTGGTGAAGGTATACAGATCTGGACTATTCCTTTTGGTGTTGAAGTTAAGAGGGTATTAACGATCAATGTTGTCAGTTGTTTTTCTGATATTTATAGCTCTTCTGTACACGTGACATAAACTTACAAATGAACATCCACAAAAGTCCATTACTTTGCCCACTTCAATTTGTTTTTCAGCTCTTTAGATTTTCTGATCTTCCGCAATTTTATTTCATGAAAAATTGTATTCGCCTTTAGTTTTAGAATATAAGCTGAAAGCAAATCTCCCATATAAGACTGTTTGCTTCCTCTTTGAAATATTGCGACATAAAGATTTTTACGCAAAATATAACTTTTGCCTGAATAATTGATTCCAAAAGACAACACTTGTGGTTTAATCTGCATTGGAGTGTCCTTTACATTTTGTTAATGCGAGCCTCTGTACATATACATGTACATATATAAAGAGAACATGATCTCTCCTGGTAACGATCCTTGTGTAACAGTTGTCATTTACTGTTATTGTGATAATGAGTTTAGCCTTGTGTCGGAATATGAATTAAATCAGAGCCACCTGTTTGATATAGAATCACCAATCACAAACAATGCTGGCACGTCATCATTGCCATCAAATTTCCTTATTTGTTCATTGATTTTATTAAAATTTTGGCAAGAGTGATTTAGTCTTCATGGAGATATGTAAAATAAAAAGGTTCATATTGATAGTAATATCAATCTAAGCGTTTATATATGTCTTCAAATATCTTGTACATGTAGCAATATTATATATCCTATAGATTTTGTTGTGGTTTTTGTTGTGGTATTCGCTTTTCTGCCATTGATTCTATTTTTGATGAAGCTGTTTCATTTTTGGCCTGGTTATTTCTGTTGATTACATCGCTCATTTGATTGCAATACTTACGAAAACAATAAATGAAAATACACAATACGAATTCTGGTCTAGCTATGTATTATTTGTCAATTAAGAACGCTGTTGTGTTACAGAAACCCAAGATACGGAGGTTTTAAACTCTTAGATGGCCGACATAAGATTTATGATTTCTGTATTAACTTGATTCAGTTACAAATCGAATACAAATTGATGAGTATATAACTATACACATATACAAACATAGTTATTTGATAATTAAGCGACAATATCGTAGGATCTTAAACTCGGACATATTTTAACACGCCTTTTGCCTGTACGAGTTAGTTCCCTTCAGGCAACATATATGTACACGAACACTTTCTATGTCGTGAACATTACTCAGAATAAATGTTATTCATAAATTCGTTAACAATAAGATGAAAACCTCGCTGTCACACTAATACGCACTCTGTGCCATACATCAGCTCGCTAAGGATGAAGAAGATGTTAATACTTTTCTAGTGGACATGTCACCTGCCTCTTAAAAACCAATCGGGTCAAATATGGATAGTGCGAATGTACATTTTTGTATGACCACCTCAAGGTCAATCCTGACATAACCATAGAGACAGACTGTACAATATCCCTATCGTGAGGGTGGGTTAGTTTGGACAGCATGTTATTAAGGAAGCTAGCTAATAAGGATTTGTGTAAAAAAAAATCTTGAAAGCAACATATTTACAAATATTATAGATAATACACCAGAAACGAGCTTAATTATTAATAGGTCATTAGGCTTATGTCGATGGTACCAAGATTTTAAAGTTTAGCGGAGAAAGAATTCCTCTAGTTGCCATCAGAAATGCATCGGGAAATTACTTTTCAAAAGCAGGGGAAAGGGGAAGGAATACAACACGTTTTTTTTATGTTGTCAGGTGATTATTTTAAGATCTAAATTTTGACAACATCAGGTACAAAATAGGAGTCATTTGGCATTTAATTACAATCATTGAATTTTATACACAAGTTCGCTTGCTGATATTTAACACGAATGGTCATTGGTCACGAGCATGGATGAACTAAAGGACATAATCAGAGGGAAGCAAATAATTATATTTATTTTAAAGAGGCCCAATATACGAAACTTCAGGAATTTTTTCGGGGTTCAGAGAAATTATGAACAAATGTTAATCTTAACTAAATCTATAAATATAATAAGTTACATGTATTAGGCTTGATTTTCGCTTTAACCGGTTTTGTACTTCTGAATAACTGTTATATTCTCAAAACCCTGTTGAAATAAGGACCATGGGTGCGGTATGTTTAGATTCTTTTCCCCGAGACATTCACGCATGAAATGTAACATAACACTAACGGTTAAAAGATTGTTTAAAATCAATAGGCAAACTGAAAGAACTACGTGATAAATATATTCATTACTTACCGATTTGAACACTTTAAATGCAGAATCACTTAACTTATTGATTGTGTTTACTACTGCTTTTCGTTCAATGCAACATTTTTCCCTTAGATCGTGACTACGTATACCAACATGAAACCGGCAGTACAAATATCGATATCAGTTAGTCAAAGGTCACAGGTCTGAGAAGGATGTCGAAGTTTTAAGATTTGTGATTGTGTCAATATGTACAACGACACTAATAACCGCTTAGGGTTTCTTCAGTTTGGGTTTCATATGAATTGTACACAACCAAGCAAGCGTTGCTATGCCTCAACACAATCCCTGTTTATAAATGAAGTCCCACTGACTGGTTTGTGGTCAGGGCATGGCTAATCAGATGTCGTATCAGATCATTCCTAACCCTTAAAATGTTATGCTTATTACTCCGTTATTCCATTATATAGTAGCATAACATTTACTCTAATCAAACAAATACCAGTTATTATATGTGATTACTTATTGTGGTGGTGACTTAATTTGATCGAAACCTAATTATTTTATACGAAATTTGTTTCCCGAATTATTTCATCTGTATTGTATAACGGTGGTTTACATCTAGATAAATAATGCTGGGTTTGCTAGCTGTTGCCTATCCACAATTTCCAACCTGATTTTTACTGGTTGTCATACGAACGCGACAGAGACACTTTTCTAGACGATAATTCAGCACACCTAACTTTATCTATGGTACTAAGCAAAGCTATTGCGCCCAGGGATAGCCGAGACGTAACGGCACTCGAAATGCTCAAATTGTCGTTGACTCTCCCTCTCACTGCAGGGAGACTCTAGCAGCAGATGTTTGTTATGTACATTACGGCTATACAATAAGGTTTACCCAGGAATTAAGAAAACAAAATGTGACTTATACGTAGAGGAATTTTAGATATTTCGTTTCTGTATTTTTTTTTGGGGGGGGGGTCATGGAAAAAGAAACGACGTTGCATGTAAGTTAGGAATACGTTATATTTGTTTTATTATGTTTTTAAATCAAATTGATTGTGTGAATAGAATCGTTCTTTTTTCATATTTGCAAGATAATCCTCAAATTGCTTGAAAAGTTTTGGATCAGATGACTGATACTTAATGTATTATGACACTGGTGGAAACTTGTTCGAACAAAATGTCGACTATGTATACCGGGGCAACATTTACTTTTCGTTTACATCAAGAGTAATAATACTGAGGATGGTGACGTCAGAAATATTGCATATGGTCTCTTATACCGCAAACGCGCTCAATTGGTACAATGAGTAGATCTGGCATGTACCATTATATGAACGTGAAGTATTAAAAAAAAAATCAGAGAATACCAAAGCGTCAACAAAACCATAATACGAACTCAAAATCGATTAAATTAGGGGCAAAATAGGAACAAAGAAAAGATTTACAAGGAGACTTTCGTAAAAGCACAAGAGAATAAGACCAGGTATTCTGGAAGAGTAAGCGTCTTCTGCTTCATGAACGACACCCGCCATGTAAATCTTGGTCACATCCAAGTAAGCATCAATCCTCAGAATGAGAACCGAGTCATCATTGTCATCACAACAAGTAAACACTAACAAGCAAACTCAAAAACGTCCATCTTCATATCACACAAAGATACAGAATATGTCTCGATGATATCAAGATGGCAACCATAAAACTTGCCCATAGTCTTCATCAACCTGCATTTTTCGAATCCCTTTGCCGTAAGTTTGTTCGTCAGCAGTCGACATCTATCACGAAAAACGCGATATTCAGAATTTCAAGAATTCAAGAATAACGAATCAACTGCGACATGTTAACACCATAAGATGCAGAAGCAGGGATGTTACTATCAAGAAAGGGAAAGTTCACGATCGGAAAATCGAAATCGTCACGTTTATCTTACAGCTTAGTAGTAAGTTGCCCGTGTTGGTCATAGTTTAAGTAAAGATCGAGGTAAGAAGCTGAAGTAGGAGAGTCTGTTGTGTCTTTAATCTCAAGTTAAGTAGGGTATATACAATCGACTAGGTCAGCAATTTCTTGTTGCTTATAGACAACACATCGTCGATATACCTGAAAGTGAAATTGAAAGATTTGGCAGGGTTTTTGTTACCCGTCCTGATAAGCCCCTCGACAAATTCAGCCTCGTATGAAAACAAAAACAAGTCAGCCAAAAGTGGTGCAAAGTTAGTGCCCGTTGGAATGCCAACAGTTTGTTGGAAAATATTTCCTCCGAACTCAAAAAAATTTTGTCAACCAGCAATTCAATCATTCGTACTATATCTTCCTCGGGATATTTCAATCTAGCTTTTGTTGTGTTTTTCACAAAGTATGCTCCAATATAGCTCACAACCATGTATTTGTATCGTCGTTCACATTTCTTGGAAAAGGAAGTTCTCATAATGAGAGACCGAAGACATTCTTTCAGTTTGGCATGTGGTATGGTAGTGTACAGGGTGGAAAAATCAAATGTTTTAATGGACGAAACATTTTTGAGAAGAAGGTGCTCAAGACTGATCAGAAGATCTTTTGAGTTTTTCAAAATCCACATCCCATTAATGCCACTTCTGGAGTATACAGTGTCACGAAAAGACTGAAGCCCTGATTTAACGGTACTAAGAACGGTAGTAAGAAGTTTTGATAATGGCTTGGTTGAGCAATGAGACGAGCCAGCGATAAAACGTTGCTTATAAGGATCCTTGTGTAGTTTAGGTATCCAATATAGCCGAGGTAAGTCAGCGTCTTTATCATTAACGGGTATTTTGAATGATTGCAATACTGATGTATGATTGGAAAGTATTTCATCTTTCGAAAAACCGGTTAATGCGTAAATAGGGTTACCTTGGTTATCAAGCAGGCCCAGTTCTTTTTTCAAACAATGAATGTAATTAAGTTAGCTATAATGTTGTATTAAAGGTCGTGTATCACGACCTTTCATGATGACCCGATATAGTGTAAGATAATACAGCTCTAACAAAACGTGATTTTATGGAAATCTGTCTGAGGGCTTACAAGAAAAGCAATAAATATCATGAACGGGTTTGTGTATGACTATTGACAAGATATGAGCAGTTGCAATGAAAGTAATTCAATCATCAGAACGGTTTAAAGGATGTTTAACGACACGTTATCATAAGGCTTATGTCATAAATAAAAATCAACAAAATGATACTAAAGTACAGTTGTTGTGTACCTCACAACACAGCTAGAAATGGCGTGTGTACATCGTGCACATCCCGGCCACATACTGGAACTCACAACATGGCGATTTAACAATCTTTCTTTTGTGAGGAACAAGATTAAGCACTCGGACATGAATTAATTTGAATTAAATAGATGATATAACTGTAAAGATATTAAAGCTGAACATGCATGTCATATATAAAATCCTGATGAACTAAAACCAATTTGTTTTAGCTATATTATAACTTTGAGACCCATTGGAACGGCTTAATTTGGATAATCAATAAACATTTAAACACTTAATTCTCAAATGATATAAATTCTTGCAACATTGCCTCCAGGAAATAACTAGATGACACGTACGTTAGAGTCAGCATAGTTTGAATTGATTAAGAAAGTAGAACAAACAGACCGGTTACGTAAACTTGGTACCTTGTACTTGATGGCTTACATTTGTGGATTGGCTGATACGAATTTATGTATGTGTTTTTATATTATAAATCAATCATTAATTGCCATGATATTATCAAACGACAACATATTTAGCTAGATAAAGATGCTTTTAACTGTCTCTCCGTTGTCAATTCATTGCATACAGCCTTAATTACTATATTACGACTGTTGATATAAGCAGTGTTTCCGACATGAAGATCGTAATCAAACTAGAGAAACCTAATCATACATCTTCAGAGAAAAACTATCCAAACCCACATCAAAGAAACCTCCATAATAAACGTCTACAATCAGATGAGTATTTCCTGCCTAAGCCCAAACTTGCTAGAAATGTTGTTACAGCGTCAATGAAATCTTGCTGTCCGAGACACGGGATATCCTTGATGTACACTTTACGCCTTGTTGACATGTTGGTTAGTGTTCAGGAAACCACAGTGATAACTTATCCTCCGTCTGCTCTCCGGCGATTAGGAGTAAAAGACACATTTAGAAGCCAATGCCTAGACACCACGCTAATTGCCGTTTTACAAATCCAGACGGATTGCGTGTTGGCTTCTACTACTGAACCGTGTAAGGAAACGATTAAAGATTGCAAGCAATGTTAGTAAAAACGTGATCTTTAAGATCTGATTTAATTCCATTCCTGTCCAATAACGATTGTTCTTGATAAAGAGTAACGAAACTCGAATTGAAATAATAAAAAATGAAAAAGTCCTTGAAAATTTCATTTTTGTATCTCGATTCAAGGAAATGTGTACATGTTGCATAAACTTAATCTGTTTCTGAGAATGATAAACACATGCACCCTAAAGAATTTTTTTTTTTTAATTCTTTAAAGTATCCATCTGGGTTCCTTAATTTAAGATATTGCCCAAACCTTTGAAAAAAGTTTAAATAAGTGTAGTTCTTTCGGTGTCGTTTTAAAAAATATGACTTCTTGTTTTTAGGGTTCTACACCTCAGAAAATTCCTGCTGCCGTTGAGCAGTACTTGTGAAAGCGTTTCATATGAACGTTCATCAAAGATACACCAACACAACAAAGTATATCGTTGAAACAAAGCAAATTTCGGTGTGACTTATTGGTGCATTTACTTCATTTGAGCCAAGATATTCAAGGTAAATGTTTAGTATATATTGAAATCTTTCCTACTTTGGAAGTGGTAGTAATAAGAATAATACCGAATGTTTAATTTTCTGATGGTTTATTATCGATTGTGTTAAAAGTATTTAATCTTCGGCATAAAGACGTTTAAACTATCGGGAGTTAACTTATAACATTAATTCGCGATTTAATTTACCCTGCGCATCAGCAAGATTCCTTTTTAAAATGGAAAGCAAAAATTCAAAAAGCTCTCCTTTTGAACAATACGATTAATTTACTAACGAGACCGAATTTGTTCTTTTCAGTTTAAGATTAAATCATGTTTACTACGGAACTTCACCCTTTACATGTTTATCAGCGTTTGATAGGTGATTATGCTTACTGTAAATTGATATGGACGAAGAGCCATAATTGACCACCCTGTCAGCTAGGGAGAGAACCCTTGACGTACTACAACACACGGGAGCGTACGAGACGACAGATCGCTGCCTCTGTCGCTTTATATTCCAAACACAGTTGTACAAGCACGACTTCCAGGATGAGGAGTAATTGATAAATTGATATCACTTTACATGCACTTGACAAAGGCAATGGAAATCTGTGGTGCTTTACTTTTAGCAGCACTTCTATAACTCAGCCTATTTAGTAGTATATATTGACGATTCCCGCTTGTAAACTAAAGCTTTGTCTCCATTAAATGTAGACAATTTAAAGGGCTGTATTCTAGCCACACATATAAATAGCAATTACGGGCTACTTTTCCTTAAGACACGGATTCAATGATTCTATCATTTAATTCTTTCTAAAATTATGCTTGCTTTCGATTTCATGTAGGTTCAACACGAATAACAGTATTGTGTATACCCATGGTACATTTTTGTCAGGTAAACTTATAGTTGCTGCACTTCGTTTATCTAATCTCAACTATTTCGGCTGAATAACCATAAGATTTTGTTTTTGTTTCTTTCTTTCTTTCCTCAATTACGTATTATCATACGAGAGACCGTTTCAAAGTAACGCCAAAACATCTCCACAAAGAATGGTTCAATATACTATTATAGCTTATTTCATTTAGTAATTTAGTTTTTCCCATGTATACCATAGTTTTGTTGTGTGAGAACTGTTATCGCATCACAGCTGTCGTCTTCTGATGGATTAAGGCATAAATCCTTGTATTTTTGCAATAAAAACATTCGAATTAAGTTAAAATGAAAAGAGCTCCATGCATCCATTGAGTTATAAAAAGAAGGACTTCTATTTACTCACTGTCCATAAAATAAACACAACTTGTTTTTTTATATAGATAAAGAAATTAGTCAGATGTACTTTATTGACTCAAGATGAGTCGTGATTTTTTGGATTCGATTGATATATTTATGCCTGAAATGAGGCACGATCGAGACAACTGAATATAATTTCTTTAAAGAAAAAATCAGAGAATGCCAAAACGTCAATAAAACCATAATCCGAACTCAAAATCGATTAAACTAGAGGCACAATATGAATAAAGGACAGATTCACATGGAGACCCTCGTAAAAGTACAGAGAATAAGACCAGGTATTCCGGATGAGTAAGCGTCTTCTGCTCCATCGACGACCACCACCATGTAAATCTTTGTCACATCTAAGTATATGATCACATCAAGTTCTCAAAATGAGAACCGAGTCATCATTGTCAATCCAAACAAGGGAGCACAGTAATGAGTATACTCAAAAACATCGATCATCATATCGCATAAATACAGAATATGTTTCAATGAGACCAAGATGGCGACCATACAACTTGCCCATAGTATTCATCACCCAGCACCTCTTACAAAGAAATAACACCACAGAAACTAAGTTCACATGGATATAACATCGAACATCATTTAACAGGTAATAAGACCAGATTTCCAGGTATGGGTCTCTTGCTTTGTTAACGAAACTTCAAAGAACGCGTATATTGGACAATTTGAATATAACATGAGACAATAGAAAATTTCTGAATAGGGTCATGCTTACTATTTTGCTTATCTTTCATCAACATTAATTTCTGTAAATCTAGTAAATCTACCCGTTATACACGTCATGTATAAATGTATTATGTTTTGCGGTCAATATCGAGACTGCCGATTTATCTATTAACAAAGGAAAGATTCACATTGAGACCCTTGTAAAAGTTCAAGAGAATAAGACCAGTAAAAAAATTACATTGCCAGCATCTAACATAAATTTAATCTGACAATACTGTTCACTCATTATCGCAATTAACCTTGTTCAAATGCAAGATGGGGGCATATATCCTGTTTTGATATTTTGTATGTATGTCTCATTTTTTTTTAAAAAAAGTTATGCCCGTTAAAACATGACATGATTTCCAGAGGAAGTAAATGACTCATACCAGTAGACAACTTCAAAATTAGGTTTTTGGTTTGGAAGTCTTGGATTTTATTGTCAATAATATGTAAACGGGGATCATAGACGATTTGTCTGTTTTTATCTATTTAGGTTACCTCGTAATTGGCGGTTTCCACTGAACAAGGCCAACAATCACAAAGTGTTTTGTTACGTAAGTGAACAGGCGGGAAACACAAGGCACCGTTTCTAAGGTGACCAAGCACTAACTGATTGATGTCCGGGCATCAGTCATACAAAATGAATCAGAGGAACAAGTACAATGTAATCGTCTACATCGGAACAGTACAGAAGACCTTTTGACTTCAAAATTATATGCTGATGAGAGAGCAATTAAACAGAGGAACCCGTCATAGAAGTCATTCGAAGGCCTTCCGGGTCATTTACTTCTCCTCTAAAAGGTTGAAGCATCATCATTACTATAAAAAATACTGCGTCGTTTTAAGTATAAAAACGCAAATTGAACTGCAAAGGAAATGGGTCTGTTATTTACTAATTAGATAGGTTATTTACTAATTAGTAAGGTTTTTTACTAATTAGTTAGGTGTTCTTTATGTATCTCTACGGATGCGTCTTTTGTAACTTAAAGCTCTTGATTACCTCTTACGATATTATTTAAGTTAAGACGTAGTTGAACTGAAACAAAACTGCGTACACTGCCGATAACATCAGATTTATGAAATTTTGAGAACGAAATTTGATAATGGAAAACTATACATGTAACATAATATTATCATAGTGACTCTTTTATAAAATCCTTTGATTATCTGTAATTATTTGTATAATTTACACGTCAATTAATATTAGAAATTTGATTAGTTTATGAGATCATGAATGTAGCACGTTGTAAACTGTGTGGTTATCGAGTGAACATCAGTGTACACTGTATTTCTTAGGGAATATATCGCTTATCGTTGTCAAATATTGATTGAATATCATTTTTGCTTTTTGTTATCTCTGAATGAAAAAAGGATTCGGAACAGTCTCATTTGTACGGGATCCTAAAACTTCAATATAATCCATATAAACCAACACCCATTGCTAGATCGTCAAGTTGTTTAATTAAGTAATTATCTGAATCACTCTTGTTATCCCGGATGCTGGTGCACAAGGGTCGCATAAAGGAAGGAACCGGAGAAAACCCACATGACCGGGAAGGTGACCCCATGCATTTCCCGTCCGGTCGGGGAATCGAACCCCGGCCACAACCCAACAACCAATTTAAATGATGTTTTATCTAAATATTGTGCCAATATCTTCTAAAGACGTGGAGTAGTATTAGAATAATTCTCAAAAAATAGTTCATCTATCAAAACTTTCGACCATTACAATTCAGAGAGCACATAAGTATCAGTAATTTGAGTGAACAATCGATTAAATTAGGGGGATAAAGACGAAAGTGAAATATAAATACGGAGACCATTACAATAGTACAAGGGAATCAATCACGGGGATCCGGAAGTGTAAGCGTCTTCTGCTTCATAGACGACATCATCAAAATGAGACCTGAGGTATTGACAACAATAGTACACGTATTAGCATATTCAAATACAGTCACCTCACACTTGCATCACACAAGTATACAGTATATTTCCAAGAAAGACATATGAAGATATATGATTGTACATTATCTTGAAGAATATTTTGAGAAAGCAGAATAAATTGAAAAATAAAAAAAAAAACACTTAGAATAGCAATGTGAGAATAATTGAAGGCCTGGTTTCCACACAATTCTTGTACGGTGGCAAGATTTTCAAGCAGACTGTATGCATTCCCATGGGAATTAACTGTAGCTCGTCTCCGGTCGTTTATTTTGATAACACTTGGAGCTGGATTTATTGATAAGTCTAGCAGGAATGGTAACAAAAACTACTAGACAGGTCCTATTAATTTCACATTAAATGTATCGATGATGTGTTGTTTCTAAAAAAACATTAAATCAATCACCTGTATATACCCACATGAGGTTTGAATCAAGGACATTTTCCCTCTTTTGCTACTTCTTTTTTTTTCTTTCGTAACATGACTGTAACGGATGGCTTGGCACTAAGCTCTGCATAAGCGGAACGATTACGACTTTCCGGTCATGAAATGTCTATTTGGTAATAGTAACTACTGTTTCCTCTATTAACGGTCTCCACATGTCAAAGTTGATCTGGTATACAAACGCTCACTCCGAGTATCATGACGTCCGTGAGGGGCACATGAAGTAATTACTTTAAACATACAGGTTGATGATGATGACTTACAGAATATGTAGTCGCCATCACAATTTGAGAGAGAAATATGCTATTTCTTTTGTGTGGTACGGAGATCGGTGTTGTTTGTTAAGACCATTGGAGAGTTGGTGTGAGGAAGGGACAATGTTTGGATTAGCCTTAGATAGATATGTTTTTGCTTTGCCGAAATAACTGTTTGTTTTCGCAGTGTACTTTGAACCTTATATCATATAACCTGTTAACAGTTTTCTTTAGTTTTATCAACTTTGACCACTTGATTCTGTCTACTATTTTATTTTCAAAAACTACATTATTGCTGAAAGATTGAATGTTTCTAGATCTGTAGCATGGACATATTTTCATCGTGCTTCATTATTGTATCGCATAATAGGCATTACTAGGACTGGTAACACAAATTAACAAGAACTTAATTTATTAATCATCTTGATTGTATAAACCCGCCTGACTTGTAAAGAGAGATAAATAATAGCTCTAGCTACCGTGCTTACAACAGGAGTGCAAGGGACGGCTTTTTATCATTTCCGATCGTTAGCTTTCCCTTAGTGTAAGAAACATCTCTGCTTCCACTTATACTGTGTTTACATACAACAGTTAAGTCGGTATTCAAGAAACTGCTCTGATTTTTATGATTGCCATGATACATGTCGGCTGCTGATAATCTAAATAACAGTTTCCACACAAGCAATTATTGAAGAAAAGGGACATGTTTTGTCTTTGTCATTTTTATCTTATATTGTAACTCAACCGGTTCTGGCTTTGATCACGGGATATTTCTTTAATTTGTTGTGGATTTGACATACTATTCTCTGGCCAGTTGTGTACTTTTTAACAATAATTGCCATCAATGCGTTCTTTATTCTGTACATTTGTGTGATATGAAGATGGACGTTTTTGAGTTTGCTTATTAGTTTACTTACTTGTGATGACAATGATGACTCGGTCCTCATTTTGAGGATTGATGCTTACTTGGATGAGATCAAGATTTACATGGCGGGGGTCGGCCATGAAGCAGAAGACGCTTACTCTTCCGGAACACCTGGTCTTATTCTCTTTTGCTTTTACGAGAGTATCCATGTAAATCTTCTCCTATTTTGCATCTAGTTTAATCGATTATGAGATCGGATTATGGTTTTGTTGACGCTTTGGTATTCTCTGATTTTTTTTCGAACGATATTTAGTAGAAGCATATTCTAAGACTATATTTCATAGCCAATGCTTTCTCTTTTAGAACATCAAATATGTAACGCAGTAAGTATGCAGTAAACAGTCGAATTCCCCGTATGGCAGGCCATTTGCTTATTTAAGGACATGTGTCTTTATTGTTGATGACCTACATCCTGGATTTGACAGGAACCATCACGTGCTACAAAGGATTCGGGAAACGCTTAGATGGGTTTTCTTACAGTCAACATAACACATATTCTTATTAATACCGCCCTTTAAATTCAATTATAGAAAAGAGTTCATTTTTATGAAATTTCAGTGCAAATACGTTACATTAAAATTGATATCTTAAATTGTAGTAGCGACATAATTAGTTCTAGATGTTACCTCAGCACTTTTAGAAAGGTGATTTCTCCGAGAGAGTTATCCCGACATAATGCTGTTTCCATTCAATTTATTTCATACAACCGTTAATATTGTTTGGCAACACTCATTGGTTAAAAACAAACTTATTTCATCTTATGGTAACCACTTTCGTTGACTCAAAAAAGCGCACGGAGGGTCTGTTTGTGGAAGGAAATAGGAGTCGATTTGGGTTGAGTGACACTGAGTGTTACAAATCGTATATTTTTGAATATTATATGTCTGATATCCACAATAGAATGCCCCAACTCAAGGCCACATAAATGCCCCCTCTTTATTTTATACAAAACTTCAGATATGCATCATTGGGCTCTTTCAGTGTGATGCTACAGTGATAGTGTTCCTTAGCATAAACTGGAGCGTATTTCTGCAATCGCAACAATGTTCTGAAACCAGTTACATTCGAGTAACATGTAAAATTATGGGCGACGTATTTTTTTTATAAAACACAAGATAATAAATGCTAAAGGCATTTTGCCATGCCGAGCTTTTGAATATTCCCTACAGAACAATTTCACTGAAATTTCAAGAAGGAAAACATTGAATCGAACTGTATTATAGTAATGCTCTTTATTATTTGTCAAAGCATGAATAAATGTAACACAAAAGGTATTGGGAATTCAAATCACATATCAAGGATTTATGATTTATGATATCAATAAATAAAAACAATTACCTTTTAATTACCTGCACAAAAAATAATTATATTATAAAAATTCGTTAATTTTAATCCATTTTCAAAATCTTTACCTCTATAATTAGAGGCACTAATGACCGTCAATAACATCTAAGACATTGGGTTGTTTATCAATTAAGTCTTGCACAAAATGATAGGCACTGGAAAACATTTAAGATAACCCATGATATCTGCATTGCCATTGAGTTACCATTAATTCCGTACAAGATTTAGAAACTCGGAACTATAAAGCAGTGGTATTATATGTAACTTTTTTATGTATGGATTTCGATAGTTTTTATTTTTAAAGACACTAACAGATATAATAATGTCTTCATATGAGGGCTATCTTTCGCAATACTTTATTCATTCACTTCCTTTTTCATTCAAAAATTCATTTTATTCGTGCATTCATCCATTCTATATAATTTCATACTCTCCGGATAATAGTAACGGTTTTTTGTCGAAAATTGTATTATTACGGTTTACTTCCGGTGATGGTGTTGCTGTTCTACGCGGATACGGTAAATTTATAAAGTATTATGTTTCAAATCATGTTTGTTTTTGTTTGTTACATAAAAAATGTTTTTTTAAAGGTTTCAAAGACATATAAAGATAGATCAGATACACTTTCAATAATTTATATATAATTATAGGAATAATGAAATTTGAGATTGTAGTCTACCGAGTGGTAGGGAGTGTCCAAACTCGGCCTAAGTGTTCCAACTCAGCTTGAGATAAAATTTATTACATATAACTTCGTAATTACAAAATCAAAATTTAAAATAATCACTAGCGTCGCTTTTAATTGTATTACAAAATATCCATCGCTTGATTTAACCTTTGATACTACAAGTAATATTCTATATCGGTGTTTCATGTTTATCCAATTGTGTGTTATTCATGAAATGTGCAATGGTTCCCGATTCTAGGGAGAAGGGGGCACTAGCCATTTAATCGACTCTATTTATAGGTACCTACCAGGTTATAAAGCTTTACCGGACCGTCATGCTAGTGTCCCTGACCATATTGACGACTTATCGTGCTGAAAGGATCAGAACCACATGGCCAATTACTTTGGTTTCGTTTGATTGATTTTCCATCATTGCCGTTCTCGTAGTCTCCACGTCGGATTAGACCGACAGATAGCGTACGTAGGACATCGCCTATCAAACACTTGACGCATGTGATCTTTCGTAATTGGCTGATTACCGTAATAGGAGGTTTATATGTTATGTATATATTTACATATCTACATACCATGTCCAAGTCTATTACTAACGATAAGCTTGTATATAACGTAATATCACTAACAGTATAAAAACATGTAATGGTGTTTGTTATAATAGAGAGAGTAACGTTTGGTATTATGGGAGTGGACCATATGTAGGTCAATGACGAATGCTAATATTGTTTTGGTACAGGCTATACATGCCACAGACTCATACATAACCGATTGGAATTATAATTAACAAAACATTCAAAGTGATGTGATTTCCAGAATAATGAAATATGGTCATTTAAAATTGAAATAATATAGGCTTGTAGGGTTTTGGTTACTACAAGTGTATGACTTAAATGACACAGTGTTTGGTTTCCCATTACTCGAATTTTCTAATCACAAATCTTGGTAACAGAATCATTCACGTTTAAAAAGCGATTTGACTTTCAGGAAACAAAACAAATGGTATTAAGATTTGTTATTATCCATTTGAGAAAGTCTGCCAAACAGATAAACTTAATCTTCAATTTAAAGTTTGAATGGGTTTTGAAATGTGCTGAAGAGTAGATGGGCCTTGTAAACAAATAAATTAAATCTCAAATCATGCATAGTTGGTATCGTTTTAGTACTCATACTACAATGTAATTTTATTCTTTCAATAATCATTTCATTCAAACTATGAAAAAAAATCAGAGCATACCAACGCGGCAACAAAACCTTAATCCGAACTCGAAATCGATATAACAAGAGGCAAAATATTTATAAAGGAAAGATTTTCATGGAGACCCTCGTAAAACTAAAAGGGAAGAACACCAGGTGTTCCGGAAGAATAAGCGTCTTCTGCTTCATCGACGACATCCGTCATGTAAATTTTGGTCACGTCCAAGTAAGCATCAATCCTCAAAATGAGAAACGAACCATCATTGTCAAGCACACTAATAAGCAAACTCAAAAACGTCCATCTTCATATCATAAAAAGATACAGAATATTTCTCGATGAGATCAAGATGGCGACCATAAAACATGCCGATATTCTTCATCAAACTGCATCTCTCGAATTCTGTGTGCCGTAAGTTTGTTCGTCAGCAGTTGGCATCTACAAAGTTGAAGGTTAAGACCTTCAAAGTGTGAGGTTTTTAGTGCCATGCTAGACAAAATTAATTGCAAATAGGACATGTTTCAAAAGTAATCGTTTCATATGTCCTCAAAGATGATCTACAAAGTCATATATTACATTTATATGTAAAAATACTTATATGGTTTTCCGTCTCCCTCGTCAGTTTTTGTGCGCAGAAATTCATTCAGACAATCACAAACACGAAACTGTAGTCGACTTCCTTCTCTCAGTCCTATTCCGTCAAGCATGACATGTGAGAAGATAGTTTGTATTTCTTGTTAGATCATGAATATGATAAACGTTCAAATCAGACGCGAAGACAGGACAAAACCTTCGAGGCATTACCTGTGTGATATCGGTCGTCTAGACTTCTCCGAGAGACAAAATGAAATTCTGTCTTTTTGAATTATATACAGATTGGTAGAAACTGCCAAGGGAAATTAAAATAACTTTTTGTATTTCTTTTTCACGATAACGCGAAAAATACATCATTCTCAAAGACGAGGGAGGAGATATGAAAATAATAACTCTTACTTACTGATACGGACATCCCTGTTTTTCAAGCCTATGGTGTTATCCAAGGGATTGTTGTAAATAAAGTGATTTTTGTGATAAATGTTGGCTGTTAAACAAATTAACCACACTGGGATTTGAGAGATGCAGATTTAACAGGACTATGAGCAAGTTTCAATTATGGTTGCCAACTTGGTCTCATTGAGAAAAAGTTTTAATCCTTGAAAAGATAGAAAGGTTGACGTTTATGAATATTCTCATTAGTGTGCCTACTTGTTGTGATTGAGAATGAAGACTAGGATCTCAGTTTTATTTCTTTAATATACCACACTTTGTATGGCTCCAAATCGTTTGCGCTTTAGTTGCCATTAGGTACCATATTATCATTAACACATTCAATTTACACATCCGTGTAAAAGCAATATGATCACTTGTCTCGCTGACAGATCGTGCAATACCATAAGGAATAAGTATTGTTTATATCTGTCTACCATACATTATCTGAATACTACATTCACAGTAATAACATTTTTTCTAAATTTACATTCAGACCTATATAATTTCAATATAAGAGCAGCACACATGACTGCCAATTTGCATCGATTTCAATAATAAATATAGTTAACTTAACTTTTGTTACACAATACAAAACGACAAAAAAAGAAAGGAATGCCGAACAATGAAGACAAATATTCAAACTCGAATAGGGTAAAGTAAAAAGACATACAAATAACTGAGCTGTGGATAAGAAATGGTAAGTGGCTACTTTTTCCTTTATACAGGTTTCCAGTTTGCAATCTGTTTTAGGTGTCTGTGATAGCCTCTCGTCAATAAGACGCACAGTAAATTTAACGATACACTATTTTGTATACGCTAGTAATATCATAAAAGTGCTGTTACCAAGTAAACAAAATATAGTGTTCGTTTCAAAACCTATAAGTGTACTTTGCAAAGTTTTAGAATTAATGCTTACGTCTCTTGCGCGCTCTTTAGACTCTAATTCATGTTATAGGTTTACTCTAAGAATATTACAGATTTAATACATGTGCTCCATAAAAATCATTATAATCAAGCCAAAATAAGTATTAATATTTATAAAGAAATGTGTTTTCTTTTTGAAAACACAATGCTGCAATTATTTATAAAGTAACCAAGTCAACCCAACAGAAAACCAGTATGCAGAAATACATTAACATATTATACTTAACTGTACCGTATTGTTATAATAACGAAGTAAACATTTTAATGCACCGTGACACTTTTCAAGAATGTACAAATTTTTCAAACCTGCTGATAATATGTTACAGCAAGTTATTTTAAATGCTACTTGATTTACTTTTGAGCTAGTATTTAATCTTAAGCATGCTTTTATTGATTCCAGCTAGAAGGTCATGGCCTGCCTACTGGAGTCATTGTCCTCCACTAACACCTTGAGATATCAAATAGTCTTTAAAACTTTTAATTAAAATAATAGCACATGTAAATGGTTAGTAGGTTTTAGAATGCAGAATGTCAAGAACGAATAAAACGCCGAAACTTCTGTCTTTCTATAAAATCAGCAATCCTGATCAAAACTGGGCCACAGCCATCATGTCCGTATCGTTTACAATCCTGAGAGGCGGACAAGATCTTGAACTCCGTAATAAAGCCAAGCTTCCTGTTCACCATCCGTGCGTTATTTTGTCTATAATCAATCTCCTAACACATGGTGTACTAGAAAGCTGATAAAGTTCTGCGGAAAGCATCCACTGTAACGACAAATGAATCTCTGTATACTGAAGAAACCATAGTGAAAACCAATGTGATATAACACAATGCTAGAGAGGTTATAATCACCATGATAGTGAAAACCAATGTGATATAACACAATACTAGAGAGGTTATAATCACCATGATAGTGAAAACCAATGTGATATAACACAATACTAGAGAGGTTATAATCACCATGGTAGTGAAAACCAATGTGATATAACACAATACTAGATAGGTTATAATCACCATGGTAGTGAAAACCAATGTGATATAACACAATACTAGAGAGGTTATAATCACCATGGTAGTGAAAACCAATGTGATATAACACAATACTAGAGTGGTTATAATCACCATGGTAGTGAAAACCAATGTGATATAACACAATACTAGAGAGGTTATAATCACCATGGTAGTGAAAACCAATGTGATATAACACAATACTAGAGAGGTTATAATCACCATGGTAGTGAAATCCAATGTGATATAACACAATACTAGAGAGGTTATAATCACCATGGTAGTGAAAACCAATGTGATATAACACAATACTAGAGAGGTTATAATCACCATGGTAGTGAAAACCAATGTGATATAACACAATACTAGAGGGGTTATAATCACCATGGTAGTGAAAACCAATGTGATATAACACAATACTAGAGAGGTTATAATCACCATGGTATAGTAAATTGTATACTGAAGACGTCATTATAGTTTAGCATAGCCTTGCAGGTATTGTACCTGCTGCCCAAGTACATGATTGTAAGAGGTGACTAATGTTGATCTTATTTTTTTTCTTCTTTCTTAAAAACGTTTTCTTTCCTCATGTCTCCCTTGTCACTTCCTCACTTTTGGCCTTAATTGAGCTCTCGTCCCGGTGAGGACAGCTTTAGGTTTTGTCCCCTGGCCGACTTACAAGTGTGGTTTATAAAATTCGTTTTGCTTGACGTTCGGCATTTTGGAGTGAAACGGCGGGTTCACCCGATGTCAGTATAATGTGATCGGGTGGGCTGTTCTGATGTGGGCCTTCGGCAATATACTTAAGTGTGGTAGCACTTTAAATTGGCAAAGATCCGGAGGCTTACACGAACATACCGCAGCGTTACAAATAAACACGCATTCAACACACGCATAGCATACACATGAATGACGTCCTTAAATGACCCTAGCTGTTAATTGGACAAACATCAATCCAACCACAACAAACCAATATTTTAAACCATACAACAGAGGTCACAACCACCATGTTATTGTACACAGGATACTGTAAACGACTAGGACATTGTAAACTCTAGAAATCACATTAAAAATCATGTATATCATAATTATAACACTACAAAAGTCACATTTACCATGCCATAATACACTGTATACCGTATACAATACAGTCAAACCAGTGCGTAAGTATCACAACTCTTTACTGAAGAGGACATAATTATTGTCATGATGTCATAATTATGGACATTATTTGCAGCACTATAATTGGTTGTTTGAATGTCTGTATACAATATTCATCACCTATCATAAGTATGCTGTCACAACTACAATACATACTGTATTTATATATTCTTTTATCACATGAGTTTAATATATATATGTTTTTTATTCTTATTTTGTTTAACCTATTTACGATCTTTACATACAATGCGAGGATACAACAACGGAAATTCAACCTTGCTAATACCCTACACAGGAATAAGACGAATCGCTTAAACACCACATTTCAATGACGTCACGCTTAGCAACAAAATTGATCATGTGTTAATGTATTGCCACGGAAAGAAATTATTCCTGCAGACTGGTGAGCGTATCTTCCTTCGAAATGTCAAACCTTACTTTTTCTGGGATTTTCAGTAAATACAAGAGTTTCCTAAATCATAGATGTTCTGTGCAAAGTGTACTTATGTACACTTTTATAACATTTTTTTATAACATATCTTTACGAGAAACTCTAAAGTAACCTTTCTAAAGTCTAAAGCTGCATCGCCGATTACGAGCACCTGTTTGATTCAATCCGTGTGTTGGACACCTGGAAATAACTATTAACGTGACTATATGTTGATATAAATGTAATATATTACAGCACATGATTCCGTTAATAGTTTAAAAATAAAGTGCAAACAATAAGCCATGTTAACATTTTCTCTGCATCCTTCCATTGTAAACAATTACGAAGGTCAATGTTGTAATGAGACTATTACAACATTTCGAGGTAGAGAATTGTTCGAATTCACTAAATGAAGCATAATTACACTACAAAATATCACAATAAGTGATGAATATTTTTGCAAATCGACCGTTTTTTATTTAGGTGTCATCAATATGAATTTGTATTATAGAACCATAACAACATTTGCTAAAACATTAATTGCTGAAATGTGAAACAATAAATGTAAGCTAGCACGTCACTTTAATGTATCTTATTATCAACGAACATGTGCGTGTCACACACCTGTGTGTAATGACAAATATAAAAGTCACGTGCCTATGTGCAACCATAAGTAAAAAGGAGCATGCTATTTAAGTCATGTGACTAAATATAACTTTACACGTAAACTAACTGTCCATGTCATAATGTTTAGATTAACATTATACACAAATGTCTGGTCTCGTGGCTATACGTGATATTAGCTGAAACAGCCAATCGTGTGCCTACATGCTCGATGGCCCATTTTTAATGATATTTCGAATTAAATGTCCGAGAAGTTTATATAATTAATCGTCTAAACTAACAATATGAAGTTATCTTTGCATAATAAATTCGTGTGAATAAGTATTCGTGTATTCTTGTCATGGTTAAGGAGAACAAAAACCATAGAATACCAAAGTGTCAATTTGGTATATTTAGAAGGTCATTACTTTGACAGAACATATATTCAAAAGTGAACATTTCGAAGATTTTCACGAATTTCCTCAATTTTTTGTGTTTCAGTGACTTACGTTAGTCTTTTTTAACCGAACTTCATCTTTTAATTAATAGAAAATACAACCATACAAAACATTTGATTAAAATTCACAATATATACCCGAAGGTCTATATACCACATCTATGTATAAGGTAGGTAACTACAGCACTTACCTATGGATCTGAGGATGACCCAAATGTAAGCAACACTTTTCAGTAACGCTGGCCGGCTCCGGTGATCCATGGCCTGGTGTCCAAGCGACAGGAGCAGTGAGGCGCGTCATTAGGCCACCTCACCCCAACAAACAATGGCGGGCTTCTCGGACCAGCAACATGACCCAGTCGTAATTGGATTTCCTCGCTGTACAAACACAACCAGCCCCTCCTTTCACAGCAGATAGTTATCTGTGAAAATATATATTGTGCAAGTTATTTATGAATAGGTCTGCTTGCACAATTATTTATCGGTAGTTGTAAGGATTGGATTTATTCTGAAGCGGTGAAATTGGACAAATACACGCTGACATTTACTGTTTAATATGTAAGATTTATTACACCAATCTAATAGAACGTAGATAATATATCGTCTCACACCTATTCATACATATACGTGTACAGAAAATCGTTCATATGAAAAATATGTTCCGGATTAAAACAGATTGTTCTGCGGCAATAGCTTCATTCTGGTTTTTTCAGTCTTGTGAATTGAAAATTAGTTTTTCACTGAACGAAACAGAATTGCGTTGATTAATAAACAGAATAGAAATATAGCGAACTGTAAGACTAGGCATCGCATTCTCACGCTAACAACACACGTCACTATTGATCACTCAGTGGTGTGCCAGAGAGAGCAGCCCAATACTGCCTAACGAATTCTCTACGAAATGCGACGCCATGCAATTCCAAGTCCCCACTGGGACAATGCGAGTCGCTCTTATTGTGTTTTCTTCCAAGGTGTAATTTAAAAATTCCGTATAAGTGAGGAAAAACGATTTTTGAAAAATGGTAGCTGTAAATGCATAGCATTTGTCGAAGATAAATTGAAACTCTTGAAATAGATTTTATCGTTACAGCTGGAAGCTGGGGAGAGTTGTCTTCATAGGGTTTATAACCGTCTTTTCTGGCACTTCAGATAAGTGTCACTGTGTCTTGGTCTTTTAACAAAATAATAGCGGCATTCGAACCGAAACTTAATGGCACTTTAGTGAAACCCCACATCGAAATAAGCCTTTAAAGTCGAAATGTGCTGGAATTTTGAAAAAATAAAAATGTATATAGTGAAAATAAACTATTCGCACTAATTATATAACAATTTATCTTATTTACATATTTAACGAGACATCTTATTTCATTATTTTGCCACTATACTTTCACAACAAACCAAATTGTTTTGAGAGAGGTACATGTAATTTATATTGACAGTTTAAGCGTTATGATGTGTAGCTGTATGATGGCCAATAAAATATCTAATGTTTATCATTATATATAAAGTACTTCTCATTTTTTACCTGTATTTATCTTTCATGTTTAGCAGTTTTCCTTCGGAATGCAAACACTGATTTGTTATTATGGAAGCGTCCGCGATGTCGCCTCCATTAGAGACCAAACATCAAGTTACTTCAAAGCTTAATAATTTAAAGGCCACTGTACGCTATTTCTACAAAAGACACATTTGTTTTCTGATTTTTTGTTTATAATATTGTGCTTTGGAAAATAGGAAATTTTAGTCCATGTATCGTTTTACTAAAACAAATATGTATCAACATAAAGTCAAGATGAAGCATGTTAAGAGGCATAAGACACGTAGAACCTGATCAACAATAGATCGGCCATACTCCTGACCTGTTCGTCATAGAAAAATACTTAAACAGAACCCTGCTGTTAAATCTGACATCCAATAGCAAAACTATCTCATAACGGAAAAGAACGTGCTGAGGATCAGGTGAGCAAGTGTCCTAAATGCTTGTGCTATCAACAAGTCGGAAATATGATAACAGGTGAGGTACGAACGAACTTCAAAGAACCACATACATGTTTGTGCTGATCATCTTTTTATCAAAGCCACCAAGAGAACGCTGTTTTTTCACAAAGTTTAAAGAACCGTCCATCTGATTCAATATGCATGTGATAATCCAAATATAAGACTAGGGAGTATGAATACTTTGTTCTTGTAAACACACGTTAAATTAATGGAACAAATTCGTCAATATGTTCAATATGTTTTATTTCAGTTTCATGTAAACGCGTGTACATATGATACATATGAGGAAAGTGTATGTTATTGCGTACCTAGAATGAGATATAAGATAAAATACACATGCGTCATTGACATCTTTATAATCAAGACTAATGTTGAAGAACGGATCAGGATACAATAAGATGTAACACACGACGACCTAAGGTATTTATGATAAAGCTAAGATGCCTATATCCAGCTTTCAAAACTAAACATATTCTTAACACCTGTGGAAAGAAGATTCTATTTTATATTTCATGATTCTTTAAAGGGGGCTGGCATCTACCTTCTGAACCCGATCATTAATACTTGTCTAAACTTACATAAATCAGACATTGCATCATCTGGAAGCTTTTCTAGACAGCAATAATTATGTTTTGTTTTTATTGGTTGAATAGAACTGTGCCTTTGAAGTTAAGGTGGGTACAACTCTTAAACTACGTGTATATTATCATTAAGCGTTTCACAGAGTGGAAAATCGATTATATTTTCTTTTGAGTAAATATTGTGTAAATTACATTAAACAAAGCACATAATACATTTAAGCCTTGGTGATTTGTTGACAGAAGACGATTTGGTATTTGAAATGTACCGAACAGGTTTCTCGCAAATTCGATTTTTCTGTCAATTAATCAATTGTGATGATTGCAACATTTATCGTAAGGAAGGTAATTATAACGGGTAATTATAAGCTTTGTTCATTTTACAAACAGATAACTTGACGTGGTAATTATATAAAGTTTGACATAAAGAAGTAATTATGTTTTTCAGTTCAAGTCAGAAAAGTAACAGTTTACCAGGGCAAAATATGTCGAAGCGTCAACACACACTTATTGTAAACAACATAACACGTCGTGAATATACAAGGACTACAACATAACGCATCGTAAGAACACGATGATTAAGGGGTGTTTGAGAAAAGCGTTCTTCTTATCCTGGACAGGGATATCCACACTTTTACCGGTGTGAGATTTTCTTATCTCACCCGTAAAGTGACACACATAACATGATACAATGCCCGTCCAATTACGAAATCAACCTGAACTCTTCAGGTTTATAGTCTTATGACTGTATTATTTCAGAAATGGAGACCGTTAATTTTGCATTTCATCAATCTTAGTATTTGGCTAGATATAGATGGATCAGAAACAAGTATATCTAAATATTAGTGAATAAAAAAGTGAAAATGTTGATAAATCTCGATTTAGCTATGCATAAATAAGCAAAAGACAATAACAAAAGAGACGATCTCATCATAGTATCATAATTGTAGTCAGGATACATGGACTATTATTGATGGAAGACTGACCGAAACACTTCCTAGTCCAGTAAGGTCGGATGAGGTTGTTCTCCAGCTAGCTGTGGTCAGTAGGTTAACTGTTTACAGTATTGGGGTCATCGGGTCACATTTCAATAATACGTAAATACATAATACCGCACGTCCATTAAAGTAGGGATTCTGTTGAATATTTATAGTCTTTACGCGCCAGTAGCTTTCTGGTGCGTTCTAGATCATACAAAAGCTACATTGCATATGGATGGCCACGATTTCTATGTTATGTGTGGTTTATGGATGTATCCGTAGCTGTCCAGATGGTGGTCACTGGTCAACAGACAAAATTTAACCAAGGATCGGTCGGATGGTTCTCCACAGGCACTTCCGTGATAACAGATACCGTGCTTGGTGCCTTATGAAATGGACATAGCACGGGGTAATTTAAATAGAACAGTATTGCCTTGGTGTGCAGTTTTCGTAAGATAACAAACACAAAACTAGATTTCATCATTTATAATTGCCTGTCCACTCTTCAGAAAGTAAGTCAGCTCACAGTATGAAACTATGTTCTAGTTCTTTTACATTTTCTTATCCGAGAAATAGGATCCAAAGCGAGGCTTCATTTGAACTTCACTTAGTATAACTTTCATATTCAAATAATTGAAAGCTCTATAAGTTTCAAAGCATTCAACGTAGCTGTTGGTCCTAATAGACTCATCCGTACTGCTAGGAGCCAAATTGTTAGAAACATGAATTGTATTAATCGATTATTATACCTCTATTATATAACACAGTCGGGGATTGGTCGAGAGCCGTCACGTGGCAGGGAGACTACACTTCATGTCTCCCTCGCGTGCATCATGTCCAATTTCTCATGTTTCTCTTATGCGGAGCCCCTTGCAGGATATTCTCTAGAGAGTTGTCGTTCGTGGTACAGAACTCTCCAAGGTGTTCCGATGAAGAACATGGCAGACGACAAACGTTTTCATTAAACAGACGCCGATGACATCAATAATATTCTGCAGGCAAATTGAACTGTTTATTTCTACATATTGTTATTTAATAAATGTATTGTTATTCATATGAATACAGTCTTCACTGATGCTGTTTTTCGGTATAATAAACAATTAGTTTACCCGCGGCAAGTCATATTTCAAGGGGGTATGTTGCTAGGTGGTGCAGCGGGTAGCACACTTGTCTTTTACAAAGGCGGCCGGGGTTCGGTTTCTGATCGGGCTAAAACTTGTATGGGACCACCTGCCCGACTATGTGGATTTTCTCAGGGTAAGGACAAGATGGTCCCCAGTGCGCTAACATCGGGGCTAAGAAGAGTGATTAAGTTGGATAACTTATGTCATAATTATTGTAAAATGAAAAAGTTAAATATCTAGAAGAGCAACATTATAATGCAAACCCGGCCATTAATCAAACGAAAACAAACTAGGTGCAGCCATCACATCAATGTTAATCTAGCTGCTAGGTTAAGCACTTTGTACCTGTCTCATGAAAACAAATGATATTCACACACGCTATGTACGCTAATTCGATCTTAGTGAAGACCAACCTCGACTCCACGAAAATATGACCTGATCCTTTTTACACATGGTCTGCCCTCATAAGACACATAAAATATACACATCAAATCTGGAAACTGACTGAGCTACAGTAATAACAGTGCCAGGACCACACATATGTGTCATACGTATGTATAAATGATAATATAGATGTATTTCTATTCTAAGTTAACAAACCAGAAGGATGACGTAACACACACATATTGAATTTAGTAATAGATACAGTATGTCGAAAAACTGAATTAATGTGCATCGTACTGTTTCGTCCTTTTGGGACTCCTCAGTGATGCTATGGGGTCAAAAGGTGGTAATCCAAACTTTCTAAACTAATGTAGAAGCTGAAAGTTCAGGTGCGTAAAACCCCTTTATTTGATGAATTTAAAAGTTAAATGAAACAAGTTCTGTATTACTTCAAATCGTGAAAAGGTGTATGTTATGTACAATGCCACTACCCAAATGAGATAACTGAGATCACCTGTGTAGAGATCATAGGTTCATGGTATTCAACAGCTGTGCTTTAGGAACTTCGGAATCTTTTCTATTATCTACCGAACAGTTAATAATTTGCAAATTTTCCATAACGTTCTATCAATTCTGGTATTTGTATATATTCTGTTAAGAATTATATCAGACTTCATGAGGCATTTTTATACATTGACAAAAACAGTCAGGTAAAACCGAAACTTCAACAAACCCAAAATTCAGACTTAAAATACTCAAACTCAAGTACCAAAATATCTCCAAATGGGAAATGTACACGAAGTTCCTTGAAAGGAACAGAAGAATGCTCCGAAAGGGTAAACGTCATATAAATCTAGGTTACATACAAGTGAATATACAAAGTAACATCCTGAAAGCGAGAAGCAGCTGTAATGCACTAAATGTTTATATAGCCAATAGTCTACTAAAAATAATCTTTATAAACCTAGTTCAGATGTTAGTTTTTTTTTCTGTTTTGCGATATATTTTAGTAAGCAATCTATTGTATGTGTGAAATGACACGAAATTGAAAATATGGAATTGCGTTTCTTATTTTAATCAAACAAATTCTGTATTCTTCAGAAACTAGGGAAGGTTGCCGCCATCAGCTCCATTTAATAAGACTCTGGTTACATTTCCAAAATCAAGAAAAAATGTTTGCATTGTTCATGTCTTTACGTAGGAGTGTCGAAAATCCGTCAATACACGGAAACAGAATGAAGTCTGAAATACAACCCCTAGGGACACAATAGGTGGGATACCACTGTCTATCGGTATTTGGCTCAGGCTACAGGCTTCAGTTCCACATAAACGTTTGAAATGTACATATATAGACCTGCCAATCACACTGAGAGAAATATCCCACGAACATTGCTACATTTATATATGGGTTACTGAAGCGCACATTACAATGGTTTCGCTAGCTGATCAATAACCAGAAGATTTCGTGCATTCGCATATTGTGCTTGACAGATTCCTTGATCTATTGAGATGTTCGGTATAATGATCTCGGTTATTCAGTTAGCTTAATTGGAACATTACTTCAAATTTAGAAACAGCGCTAATAAGCATTTCCATGGTAGTGCATGCAACTTTCAATTAAAAAACTATGTTTTCTCTCAGCATTTAATCTGTAGCGTTACAAGATTCAGGAGAATGTGAACAGGCATGGCTGTTTGAACTCAAATCATTTTAAGATAGTTCGACCGAGAGCTAGTCCAAATGCAGCATTTTATTTCTATTTTGAAATTACTTGTATCATAAAACCGATGTTTGTATTATCAGTATAATATAGTGGGAGTTGATCTTTGCGTTTTACTTCCTTTCAATACATACAATGTATGTGTAGCAGAAATGTTCTAATGTTCATTTGTATTGATCATATTAACTTTGAATACTGGTTTTCCATTTTGGAATTGTTCTTAAAATTTAAAAAAAGTGTATCATTCTGCTACTTTGAGACCTTCCTGTCCGTGTCTTTTATTCATATGTTTGTCATTTCTTGACCCTATGTTCAAACCACACTTAGCGATCTTTATGATAATCATGTAGATGTGCCTACGAATTACTTTATTCTGGAATGCAATCTCAATAAAATTATTTGTTTGCAAAATGAACTAGGTCCGCTTGATATTTAACCAATATTACCCTATCAACATGCTGATCTATTTTTCATATGATGACACACTGTGTCCCTTTCTTAGATGACTTGTTTTTTCATACCGGATGAATTTGTCGAAGAGCTTATCAGGACAGGTACCAAAACCTTGATAAATCTTCAAATTTCACGGATGTGTTGTCTATAAATAACATTAGGTTTTCTGGCCACGTCGATCATATATAACCTTCTTAACTTGAAATCGACGACACAGTCGACTTTATTTCCGTCTCTTACCATGGTTTTTACTTAAATTATGACCAATATTTTGTGATATATATCGGCTGCTGACGAACGAGTTTACGGCAAAGTGATTCGAGGAATACATGTTAATGAAGACTGTGGGCGAGTATTATGGTCGACATCAATGTCTTATTGAGAAATATTCAGTATGCATCTATGATATGAAGGTGAAGATTTTAGGATATGCCTTTGAAGTCATAATTCTTATGATAGAAAATAAAAATTGGGGAACCACGTGGGGACTTGTCATTTACTTTTAATTTGATTTAGATTTACATGGTATGTGTCGTCGATAAAAAAGACGCTCACCTTCCTTCCGATATAACTGGTCTTAATCCCCTTTTCAAATGTCTCCATGTAGGTATTTCCTTTGTATTTTATAAGTATTTTGATTTTAGTGACGCTTCGGTATTCTGTTTTTGCTTTTTGTTGTTTTTTTTCGTTTGTTTTTTTGTGTACAAAAATACCAAACGGTGTGCCATTTTTACTGCAAAAAAATTTGCTCTTTGAAGAAATACCTTCTTGATGTACTTAGTGAGGAGGTGTACTTGTATCTACAATGTATTTAATGTTCCATTCAGTTTGAAGTGGGACTTATTTTGACAAATTGAGAAATTGAATCATACATCAACAAAATCATTGAAAAGACTATCGAACAACATTTCTTGTCCTGTTAATTAAGCTATTTCCAAATCAATTAAATAACTGTCAAATATTAGGAAAGACTTTCATTGCGTTCCGGAAAAAAATCACATAAAAACATACTATGTGATTAACAGAAAAAGATAGTATCAATATTCTCTGACCAAAAGACATAGCGGACGGGGGATACGATAGGCTAATGGAGTCATATAACAAACAAACCGCAAGTCGCACCAAGTGTTCCTGAATGGTCAGCAAAGTTTCAATCAAATCGCACTGGCGTGAAGACGTCTTTCGCCAAAGTATGGGAGAGACAGTATAAGTCAAGGACGTACGTCTTAAAAACTTTAGACAAGGAAAGGTGAAAAGCGGGTCATGATGACGACCAATGAGCACCAGTTCCAAAATATGGCCTTTTTGTATCATCAACGTATAACTAATGAATTCTAAACAATTCAAAGGCGAATTCGTTATCAGACTTTACGGAGCTGACAAATATGCAGACCGTTTTGAATGTCAGTATTTCTCTGATCTTTCCTATCTTTGTATATACATTTGGCAGTCAAATCACCTGACGCGACTCTGCTGACTGTCCCGACGCGGATAAATTTTAAACCACATTCCTGTGAAGTTGAACCAGTAATGTTTCTAACTGACTTGTAGAAAAAAACAAAAAGGGGACAACGACATTTAGATGTGTATGTCAACTTAAACTAGACAGTATCGTGACCTATCGGGACCATTGAGTCTACATACAACGACATATAAAAGAGAAGAAAATTACATTTACAGGTTGCGGTGTTGGCAAATCTTCTACAGATATCCCTTTCGGAAAAGTCTTCCGTCAAAATGCGATATTCACATTTGCATGGCAAAGCGACTATATAAACTAACCACAGAGTCGTGTGATTAAATAGACAATAAACGAAACACAGCACGTGCCGATTATGACGTCGTTGTCTTGGCATAGCAACGGCGATACTTCGCTTTCAAAATGGCTGTTCCATTTTATGAATTTAGTTGTCGATAATGTAGTAGTTCTCGTAGTTTGAATCGAATTGAAATCAGTATAAATCAACAACATGGATAGGAAAAGTAAATATAAGCATTGAAATGTCTAAATGCGCGTAATATAATGCTTGTCTGCAAAGCTCTGTCATTTATATCGACCATAAAGACCATAGCAAGACACTACACTGCTTAAATAAGTGTTGCTCCAAAGGCAAACTGACCTTTCACAGCTTAGATCACTGCCATAGAAATACATGAATATATAAAGCGTCATTCAAAAGGTCACATACAAAATGTCTATGTATCAAACGCATGTTGTTTGAAAATCGAGCAGTTGCTAAACATCAGCCAGCCGAGGGTGGATAGACAGAACCTTTAATGTTACTAAACGTTGGGTTTTCATAATAAGCTAGTATGTATCGATCACGGTTGAACTTTGGACCTTTTTTTTAATTTTCCAAACTTGGCAAGCAACTAAAACACAGATAACATTGTTAGTAAAGTCAGGAAAAAAACTGACAGCTGGAACACGTGTTGATGTTTGGTTGCTCTAAAGCTTGTTGTTCCTGTTGTAATGTGATTAGTGTTCGTGATTGATCCACACGAGATACTGTAGTCCTAGATGTTACACCAATTTAATTTGACGTATGCACCAGGCTGTTATGTTTGTTTGTCCTAAGATTTATATCTTTTATGAAGTTAATTTTCTAATTACCATGTCAAAACTTGATTGATTTTCTTCCAAAACTAATAAAGATAATGTTTTAAAAATGTACTCCATTACCACAAAATAGAAATTTTGTTAGCGTGGCCCATTCACAAAGTGATCCACAACGAGACTTTCCATAGCAGTATTGTATGACGTAGCTCGTAAAGACAGCAGACTTTATCGTGGAATAACAATTATGGTATTGTCAGATGCTTGTTTATCATATGATGTAATTATCAGTTTGATGTAAAGTTAAGATTTTGATTACGGTATTTCCATACAATGAATGTATTAGCAAATATTAGTCCTACAACACACATTGCTATTGATGACAAACTTAATAAAGCCTGGTAGGGTTTTATGTAAGTTTGTCAGCTATAACAATGCGTGTTATGGGACGGTAACAATATTTGCTAAAATGTTCATCACTTACATTTACACTATGATGGAATAATGTGCTTTATTAGGTACTTCGAACTGATTTTGAACAGCAAATGAAGTGTAGACAACAATGAAATTGGTGACGTCACAAAAGCAAACTTTTTTTTATAATCTGAGGCACTGGGTGTTATAGGCGTATGGTAACAACTGCCTTTTAGCATTGTTTCAATGGGAAAATGTAGAACAAATGTAAATATTTACAAATGTAGGTAATTTTAATCTATGCCTGATATATTTCTGTTACCTAATTCTTCCTGAATTATTATCGGCAGGATATTTTACTTTTGTTTCTGGATAGAATTTACATACGTTCATAAAAAGTGAAAAATGACATTGCTTCAATGCATTGAAATTTAAGTAAGCCAATCGAATATGAGCTGCACTTTTCAAAAGTGATGCCTATAAAACTATTTTACTGAAACCAAAGTAAACAAGGTGAACATTAAAAAACTGTAGGTTTTAAAATTATTATCATTTTTGCCTATAGCACTGTGCATATATTAAAACTGTAGATAGGCAGATTATAACATAATTAATGTCTAAAAAATCGTTAGAAGTCAAGATAAATAAACTGAGCATATCTATACTGTAAATAGACAGATTATATCATAATTGATGTCTATAAAATCGTAAGGAGAAATCATCATAAATAAAATGATCAATTCGAAACTGTAAATAGACATATTATAACATTATTGATGTCTATAAAATTGTAAGGAGAAGTCATGATAAATAAAGTGAGCATATCTACACTATAAACGAACAGGTTACATGAAACATATTTAAGAAATACTGAATAGATAATAATAAAAACATCAACCAAGATGCTTATAAAACCGGGAACCGAACACTTAGTGAACGGATTGAACATACCAAAACTGTAGTCGGGCAAGTTATAACCATGTTGACGTGAAACAGGGATGATACGTCCCAGCAATGTCTGACTATTATTGACTTCCTTTGAGGGTGACGTACTGTATTATAGACAACGTCATTAAACTAACAGTTGAAGGGATACAACTCTTACGTTTCTTAAATGATCTAATAGTCAGCCACTCATAGTGTACGGAATTAAGTACATAACCACTTCATATTCTTTAATCAATGAGATACTGATTTTCCAACTTAAAAATCTACTAATACCTCATTAAATAAATTAACCTTTTAATACGCACATATTGCATGGTTACAATTACGTTTTGAACCTTCGTTTTTTTTCTTTACAAATGTACCTTTCTATGAATTTAAGTTAAGAATGATACATTACATTGGATACTGCCATTCTGAAACGTGACGCGATTCCGTAATGGTAGGTCTACGTGACGTCATTTCATTGACCTTTTGATTAGCATACTAATATTCACTGTAAAACTTGCAACTGGTATTGGCTTATTAAAAATCAATTTTCAGCGTCTTTCAGTCATTTTTGTTGCTCCTTACAATTAATGTTGTATTCCGAAAATTGTATGGTATTTACTGTTGCATTATCAATATCTTTGTTTTGATCGATGTCCTTGGCTAACGGTGGGTGATATCTCTGGAAACAAGAACGAGTTGTGTTGATTGTATGCAACTATACTCAACCAACAAGGCATGAACACTGCCACTATGAGAATGAGAAGAAGATATTAAAAATTATTTGCTAACATTTCGAGAATGGATACAATATAAATGTTTTCTATTTTACAAAAGTTATGCAAGTTCTTTAAACTTGAATAAATCGCCTTGCGAGAGTCAACGGCGCTGTACACTGCACTACCGAACCCGAACTTCTATCTGCGACCGGTGACGTCATGAACTAACTGAAAATAGTATCAATGCTTAGGTTTTCTGCGTAAGAAAATAGTCAATAATTAAAAACACATTATCTAAAAGATGTGAGAATATTTTAAGAGTAAATGTGCATTTAAAGAAGCAAACGACGATATCAGATTTTGTATTTATTTTTGCTAGTAGTTCGTGAAATAATCTGGAGTCCATCTGAGGTGACAATATTTAATCAAGTGCATTCATCTAAGAGGACAACAATGGGTAAGCCAGAATTCAGGAGATAATAATTTGTAAGCTAGATCTCGAAAGATAATTAATTAGTAATCTAGATCTCAGGAGACAATAATTAGTAATCTAGATCTCAGGAGACAATAATTAGTAATCTAGATCTCAGGAGACAATAATTAGTAATCTAGATCTCAGGAGACAATCATTGATTAGCTAGATCTCAGAAGACAATAATTAGTAAGCTAGATGTTAGGATACACCAATAGGTGAGCTAGATCGTAGGAGACAACCATTATGTAGTAAGCTAGATCTCAGAAGACAATAATTAGTAAGCTAGATGTTAGGATACACCAATAGGTGAGCTAGATCGTAGGAGCCAACCATTATGTAGTAAGCTAGATCTCAGAAGACAATAATTAGTAAGCTAGATGTTAGGATACACCAATAGGTGAGCTAGATCGTAGGAGACAACCATTATGTAGTAAGCTAGATCTCAGAAGACAATAATTAGTAAGCTAGATGTTAAGAGACAACAATAGGTGAGCTAGATCGTAGGAGACAACCATTATGTAGTAAAGTAGATCTCAGAAGACAATAATTAGTAAGCTAGATGTTAGGATACAACAGTAGGTGAAATAGATCGTAGGAGACAACAATCGTTCACAAGAATATCTCACATCGCATGTGCATAAAAAAAAAAGACAAAAATTAAGCCCAAGTGTTGCATTGGTATCGCATATCAATTTTCCTCTTTTTCGAAGGCTTGGATTTAAGTTTTCAACTCACTCATACACGTTTATTATTCACTCTAAATCTCTACGCGTTACACAGAATTAAATTATTCGTTTTGTAACGAACTCCGTCGACGGCTACCAAGGCTTGCTTTGACGTTCTATCGAAAAAAGTGTTCACAGACTACTGCAACTTATAGCAATGTAAGCACAACACTCAACCTGTGATTATCATAAAGATTTCTACTTGTTACCATTCCAATGTGCAGTGGGAGAAGTGAAATACAAGTATCCATTAAAAATCGACATTGAAATTATAAAGATATATCTTACATTAAAATCAATGGAAACAAAATCTTTCACGAATTGTCTTAAGTAATACCACACAACGATTTCAACCAAGGAATGTGAAAAATCAGTTGTTTTTTTAAACGTACGGGAATATTTGTGATTCCGAGCAGAAATCCTTTCCATCAAATTATGATTAATGTAGCCCTACAAATACCAGCGGATGTTGATGAATCCCTTATCAACATTCCCTACATTCAATTTCAGTTTACAAGGGAAACCCGAAACAAAAGCTTTCCAGATTTATGTTTCTATTTATCTTTCAATAGTTTTTGCTTTGATTGAAAAGAGTTAGAAAAATAGAAAGTCATAAATGTTCACCTCTGACAAAGCAATTTTGTTTTATATACATCAGTGGTGATGTATGGTATCGGGGTTAGCAGTGATCTTCTATTGATAATATAACACTAAAACGTATACTAAACAAGGGTTTTGGGTCTTACGTTTTCGAATCTTATAGAATCTTTTTTCATCATTCGTTATAAGTCCCTCAAAACTTTAAATTTAAAACAGGTCTGTTTAGTTTCGTACCTAAAACTGCACATATGCACATACCTCTGCGAAAAAAAGATGACAATATCTTATCAAATAGTTGGTTCACGTGTCTAAAAAAAACTAGGAAACCAGGCACTACAAGTCAGCGTCGAAACCTATCGACAAAGTGTGAAATAATGTTGACACACAATGACAAAATATAATACAGTTCTAGCACACAGACATCAGTATCACTATACACGAACAAACAATGCTACATGTATATTGCCGTCACGCAATTACAAAATAAGCCGTAGTGTCGACCCACAGACAAAATATAGCAGACGCGTCACCATATTACTACGAAGGAACCAGCAGTAAACACGTTCCTTAGTTTCAACTCACAGTTACTAGATATACTTCAGTGTCAAGACACTGAAACTGACACAGTTTCAAAACACAATTATTTTATCTCGAAGTCATCAGGAAACTATGACAATCCATGAACAAATTAAAGCGTGAAAATGAGATCTTCGAAAAAATCATCTAAATGATGCGTCACGCAAAAAAATCAATTAACTCTTGAAATTAATATACCATTTATTTCACGTTTTGAACACACTGAATCATGATATGAATATAATCACGGATAATGATACAAACATTATACCCAATACAATGTTAAAATCTGTGATACTGAGTCGGTAATAAATGATGTTATTTATACGGATTCTTGGTTCTACTTGCTCGTGTAATCAATATCTATGAGGCAGTACTGTATCTTATCATTAACCGGGTTTTGGAAAGTAAGTAGCACGGAGGCAGTATTTTCGTGTATTTACAGGTCTGGTAACTTTGGTTATTGGGCAAATCTTCTTCTATTTGGAAGCTAATACTTGATAGTACTATTAATGAGTAAGATTGCAGATGATTTGTCTGCCGCATAATGAGTCCTAGAACAAGTTTTGAGAATCGTGCCCCAGTTCTCACTTTGACAGCATGACATTGACTTGGATGTGACCTAGATTTTCATGCCGTGTTTCGTGGATGAAGCATAAGACATTTACTCTTCCGGAACACTAGGTCTTATTATTTATACTTCATATTTTATTTACACCATTGTCCGCTTATAAATCTTAGTCATTTTTGCAACTAAGTTTTTCAATCGAGTTCGGATTATGGTTTTGTTGACGCGTTGGTATTCTCTGACTTTTTTCGAAGTCTTAAATTGACCATATAAATACTAGTTACGTATTGGTATGGAGACATACCACAGAAAATTGGTCAATGAGGGTTAATACCATATCACGGTTTGTGTAACATCTTCGACACACTTGGATACGCATTGGAGCATATCATCGGAAAAACCCCAAAAAATACCAGCACCTCCAGAAGTACAATCATTGCCGGTATATGACACCTATGATAATGCCTCTCTGCAAATCTAACGAAAAATCACGGCCATCAGTAATGTTGTTCTCGGTTTGTTTCTGAGAACCAAAGTAATCCACAAAACGCAGTCTTAACAATTACAGAATATGCCTTTTATTTCTTTAAGCCTCGAAAACATTTTTACTTCCCAAAATATCGATCCAAAATGCGTGGTTATATTATGGAAGGCGGTTTCAAGTATTACTTTAGATTATGGAAAATGGCTGAAACATCTTAACAAATAAAGAGTTTTAGGAGAATAGTACTTTTTTTAGTCTCCGCCACACATCATTATACATGCACTACCGATTTGTCTTTACAATGTATTTCTTTGTTCCATTTCGTTCTAAAATAAACCAAGAATTCTGCCTGGGATATATATGAAACCGAAAGCTGAACATAAGATAACCACCGATTGAACTTCACATAAAAAACCAAACAGCGAAAACCAAAACAACAGCTAAACAATTATACGATCTCGAAATCGATTAAACTAGGCGCAACATATGAACAAAGGAAAGATTTATACACGGAGACCATTGTAAATGTACCAGAGAATAAGACCAGATGTTCCGAATGAATAAGTGTCTTCTGCTTTGTCCATGACACCCGCCATGTAAATCTAGGTCAGATCCAAGTAAATGTCATGGCGTCAAAGTGAGAACTGAATCATGGTTAGCAATGATATTGTACAACAAGCAGCATACTACTAAGCATATTCAGCAACGTCCATATTCATATTATACAAGGATGTAGAATATTTCTCAGTGAGACCAAGAGGAGTAATTGGTAATACGCCAAAAACGAATTGCAATATGAATTTGGTCAAACAATGAATTCAGATCATGATAAGGTACATGAACATGTAAATTGATCAAAGACGTACTTGTGAGTGGTTTTATTGAAGGTGTACTTATATAAGATACAAAGGTCATACATTTAGGGCACGTATACGTCTTTAAGTATTATAATACTACAAATAATAGTATTATACGTAATTGACTGCTTATATCCCATTGCCGAATTGATTATATTTTGTGTTGTAAACGAGATGTGATACAAATCCATAAATCTTACCTTACTGTACACACAAACTGACTTGTCTCGGGAAAATGAACCGAATACAAACCTGTTTCAGATTTATCCTTGGTCATACACAATGTACCAACATATTTGTGCAGAAAAAAAAACTAAGTAACGTTATGTGAACGATTCATTGAATGTTCCACCCATAATATCAAAGAACGGAGAAATTCAATTATTAAAATTAACATATTAGGTTTCATGCTACACATTGCTGTCTTGGGACTTTGGGCTAGAAATAATGATGTTGTTTGTATGAAATTAGGGTTGGTTATTTGCCTTCGTTCACAAACGCCGGCGTCGTAACCCTTTATTTGGAAACGCAATTCTGTATTGGATTTTAATTTACAGCAGATTTCAAATAAAAACCGAAATTCGGTAGTAAATATACAAGGTGAAACCCCTACTTTTCCCCACGTACCCAGGGCGACTCTTTCCGTAGCTCTCTAAATTCAATTTGTTTGAATTTGTTAGAATTATATATATATCAATTGAGAGCTTGGAGTAATATCATTTTCACCTGCCATCTAACTATCGATTCCTACAGCGATAACTTTTGAAATGCTGCTCCCAGTTTGTCCATAAATATTTGAACAACCTTCGTCCGAAGGTCGATGGTTCAATATATCATATTAAAGCGGAATTACAAGTGTTGATATACAGTTTTGAAGACATTTTCGTTGGATTATGACCGTGATCTGTCACTTAATGTGTTCCTAATTAATCATTACACTATTTCAACTCATAATTTAAAACGTTTTCATCAATATGATTAGAATTGCTCGGGATGCAACTTTAATAGTCGCTGATTGACATTAGAGATGTTTCAAGATATGCTTAAGATGGTTTTTCGTCGTTAAGGTATCCAGTAATGTTAAATGTAAGTTATCTATACCTAACCATACCTTACGCCTTACCTATGCTCACATGCCATAGAGTTCTGTCTGAAGTTTACAGTGGACGTCATGTCGATTTCATTAATGAGTCTATCCCAACTGGATTGATTGAATATATTGGTCAATAGAATATACTTTTAGCCATTTGAAAAGCCGACGAAAAAAGTAAACATTTCCTGATTGTGTTTTACATAGCATTTCATTGTTTTGACGCTTGGGTAAATTACGTGGTAACACAGCATTTAATAGTGAAGTTTATGATCAAAGGAAAGATTTACATGAAGTTCCTTATAAAAGTACAAGAATAAGACCGGAAGAGTAAGAGTCTTCTGCTTAATCGACGACGCCCACCATGCATGTCTTGGTCCCATGAAAGTCATAATCAAGTACTTAAAATGAGAACCGAGTCATATTGTCAATCACAACGAGTAAAACACTCTAATCAGCAAAAACATCCATCTTCATATCACACAAAGATACAGATTATTTCTCAATGAGACCAAGCTGACTTGCTTATAGTTCTATTCAACCTGCATCGTTGGAATCGCTGTTTTGTAAGTTTGTTTGTCAGCAGTCGACATCGATCACGATAATCGCGATGTATGTTTATATGCTACTATCAAGATAGGGAAAGTTCACGATCGGAACATTAAGGAAGTATTAATGGACAAGGCATTCTGATTTTGATCAGTATAAGTATACAGCATCATAAGGTAATCAATAATTTATGTAAATTGATTGTGAAGCATATAACGTTAGAGCGACTGATGTATAATCTCCCTGTGAAGACTACCTGGTGTACTGTATACTACATATCCTAGCATTGTGGGTAATGTGACCTTGTGGGCCTTGACAAGTAATAACTGATATGTAACCCTGTAGTGCAGGTGTTGCAATATTTACTTAGTCAGTGAATGCTGTCAGCAATAGCAATGTGGGTTAAAGGACAATAACATTATTTGCTTAAATATTCCCTATTTCTATTCACATTTTATTTTTTATAGAGTTGTCAAACAAGTCTTTTAGTTATTTCAAATAATGTTTGAACCGCAAATCATGTGTTGACATGAACGGAATTTATGACGTCGCTACAGAGATTGATGACGTTATTGCAAATGTTGTTACAGTCTCATAACAACATTTGCCTTCACAATGCATTACACTCGAAGGTACAGAAGGAATATAAATTTACGGTAGTGTTTCCGTTTCCATTAATTTGAATTCCACAGTACCTATAACAGCTGACAACATATGGTGAATGCTGGATATTATGCATTTATTCGCTTCATCCTTCCGGTAGACACTTAAAATTATTAAGCATTTTAACTGAATATCAAGTCAAGCTGAATTTTCTCGGCGGCAAATTGACATTTTAAACTTCAGTTGAAGTTGCGTTCTATTTTTTCAAATTGAGATTTTGCTTCTTCAGAAGAACAAATTACACAGGTGATCACGGACACCGAATTCAATTATACTAGAACATGCTAGTTTGTATTACGTCAATAAAGTCATTGATTCTAACACGTTTCCTGTTCTTTTTACGTGGGTTGTAAATTGGGTATGATGATTTGTTTATGATGCACAGTACTTTTTCTTTTTTCATAGTAATCTCTTTTTTCAAATGTCCAAATCGCCTTACTATGTAGAGTTAACATATTTGGAGAAATTTTGTCAGAATGGTCAAAAATATTCAAATATATAAATTCGAACAAGAAATTATTTACATTTTAGAGTCATCAGTGTGTAAACAAATCAGTACCTAAACCTTAATACATTTCCAAAACATTAAAAAGTTTGAATTGAATGTATTTGTATTGAGAATAGTATGTTAACAAACAGCAGCTAGCCAATACCCAATACATAGAAACTGTTTACCCCGACGGGCGCCAAGGGTCTGCTGGAAGACCAAACTCATCAAATATACCTTCACTATAAATCAAATCGTTTCCACGGCATTACCCTCAGCAAACTCCAGTTAAGATTCTGTTTTTCACACCAGTTATTGGCATTGCCATTTGCTTTTCTTGGACAAGCAATTTCTAGCAATAAGAGACGGAACCGTTCTCCCAGTTTACTGTGAGGCACGGTACATGTAGTTAACATATACATATATTATGAATTCGAGGAAATATGTTTCAGAGTCGTATATTCAAGACCAGACCAGCAAAGACGAATTTCGTGTTTTTCAAAACATAAATTGTTTTTGTAACTTTCACGGGCAGAAGTAAAAGGATGGTGATTTGGTCTTGTCAAGATTCTGAACCCTTCAAAAATAATGAAGGACTGTAGTATCATCATTAGACTGTTTTCAGAAAGATTTTAATGCAAAAGCATAACCTGCTTATAGTTCTCTTTCAAATAATTATAAAATGCTTCATTTTATATTTTCTTTCTAGATTGGAGTCAAAAGCATAGTCCTTTTAAGTAACACATTAAAAGCCATAAATAAAAGGACCATGATATTAAAAAAAATTGTGCACCATCCAATGCTTTTTCAGTTTATTTCCGTCATTTTTAATTTCAAGATGATAAATATCTTCTTAAGTGTGTAATCCTTTAAAGAGTTAGCGTTCTTTGGAAGTTCCAGTATTGTGAGAACTGTATCCCTGATTGTGCATGTTATAAGCGGCACCAACTACATTACATTAACTGATCGGCCATACCACTATAATAAATGTGGGGGGAAATGAAAATTATTGTGATGTTTTAATGTCGAAAATGTTTCCAGGTCTGCAATCTCGATCTCAAACAATTTAGGAAATCTCAAGCCTTTTACCGGACTAGAATTTATCTAGAACAATACTAGCATTGCCTTTAATTTTACATCCATATCCATACAGTGTACTAGGCGTTGTAGATGACGTCGTAGCTAATACTATGTTTTCCTCAGCATGTACAGTGTACCGGATAAACCTTGGATATTTTACTAGGTAAGAGACCTGGCGGCAAGCTTTTACAGCAATTACAGGACCTATATATACTGAGATATTCGCTTACTGTACCATTAAGCTGTGAATGTTGTTGGTGGGCTTGATATATTGTAACAGAATGCCTTCGGCGTCGGGGGACAGATTCTTGAAAATCATGAGACAAATGACAAAAGTCTAGGTCTTTAACATCTTTCCATCCAACATTCGGGTACTGTAAACATAGTCTTCTATCCTTGTCTTACATCATGTTTAAAGGATGTATTTAAATCCATATGTTGTAGAAGGTCACTTGCTTTCGCTTGTTTGTACACACTCAAACATTTACGTCAGTGTTATTTACGTTATGGCACGTCTATGTATATCGGGACGCACCCCTACATTGTGTTATACTATCATAATTTTAATCCTGTTACACAATGAATGATCCGATGCATTTACGTATACATTTTCTGCGTTTTTGTTTCGTCTTAATGTGTTTCCAAACGCATTCCACTTCCAATATGTTTTGTCTCTAAAGGCTTTTGAATCTACTTAAATTATTTTTACTATGGATCCAGTTATTTTGAAATGAAACGTACATGTTTATGGTAAGTAAACGCATTTAAATTCTTTTAATAAAGTGCAGAGCAGCAGGAAAATTGCTATTCTATCGTTCTGTGTTATCTAACTAGGTTCAAATTGCATTATACACCAATTGATTACCAACTGGCGAATGATTCACATTTCTGAAAACAATATTTTGTTTGTTATGGTAACCAGTTCCGCAAGGCAATGACCGTCAATCGGAACTATTGTGAACTCTGAAATTGATGTCACCATTTAATTGGTCATTTCCATTACTTTAAAAAGTTTGACGGAGAGACCAGAACCGATACCAAATGGAAAGAATTCGCGTACAGTGGTTCATTATAGTTATTGAACTATAATAGCATATTTAAGGATTGTAGAAGTGAAATGCAGATGATTTTTATGTTAACACATTCTTAAGCAAAATCAGCAACTTTTTATTACAGAAAATGGAGTATCGGCGATACTTATATTATTTATCTGAATACAATTGGTTCACTTAAAAGGAAGTAGGAAAAAAGTTAAAACATTCAAAACACCAGTGTTGTTTTGATTGTCACTACAGAATGAGATTCCACAGCTGCCTGCAATTTTACAAGAAAACGTAAATGTTTCGGTTTGGTGGAATTTTCCGATTGTTTTGCATATACAATGGCATTTGTTTAAATGAAAACATAAATAACACTTACCATAAAATTGGATTTTAAGCCGAACGGAGGCTTCATGTCAACGGCTTTCGCTTTCTTTTCGACTGATTGAATGTTACAGTTTGATTGAATGCTTGATATCTTGATCGTTATTGAAGAATATGTTCGTATGCTTAAATGCCTTGATTTCCCAACCAGCTACATGTATTACGTCCAAAATAATCTATCAATTCTTGTTAATTAAAACAAATAACCTTTGCATTCAATATTGTTTTGTTGTAAAGGATTTCATTTAATCACATTGGAAATATGTTTGTGAAGGTGACGCCATATCTTGAACACCAGATAATGCTTCGTATGTAAATAAGTGAGAGAAACAATGGGAATTGACCACGGCTATAATACCAATATCAGCGCGTGTCATTGCTGTAGACGGTTTCAAGAGGTGACCGTCACCATGGCAATACCATGATGTTCACACGCCGCAGGCAAACGTGTAAGGTATTATCCTCTTCGCCGAAACGTCATTATCGGAAACAGCCGCGCTTTATACGGCGATGTGAACAAACGTGCTTGCTCTTCCCGCCGCCTGCACAGAATCAGAGAGTAAATAGTCGAGGGACTAATTGTCGTGTTTTAGGCGCGCAACAATATCCGGTTAAGTTAGAAGCAAAAAGGTTATCACGTTAGAATGACGTCGTTAAGGAAGAACAATTGATATGTGTTACACGTTCATTGGTATCGCACCCTGGACATGAGCCTCCAGTCACACCACTGCTTCTCTGTCATGGGAAATATCTTACAATAAGCGAAAATATTGCAAAATACATTTCTCTTTTACAACCCGTGATAATATACTTTACCTCAGTTTTCTGTGCAATTAGTCATGGAAAGGCGAGATTAGGAAGTCTGTTGTTTTTGTCTTTTGTTTTGTTTTATTGGGGAGGGGGCATTTGTTTACAGAGAAAGATAATTGAATTAATTGTCAGGTTTTCAATACAATTACGACAAATATATCGTGTCATTTTATCATTTGCATGAAAATCACATATGCTATCAGTGAGTGTTTACTACTACTGCTATCAATAACTAAGGCTATAACATGATAAATATAATTAGACATGTCCGGTAGGCTTTCTGGATTAACAAATCATACAATCTATACCCCAGGTGACACCCTACCCTCACCCTTCAAGCGACTACAGCATATGTTACTTTATTGTGTATTCAATTATTCAACGAAGTTATGCAAACATGTTTTGCAATTTAGGATTGAGAAAACAAGTAAAAGTATTTATTTATTTTTCAAATACATCGAAATGCAAATGATTATTCCGATATGGAAACACGTTTTAACAACATAAGATGAACGGAATTAAAGTTTAAAATTAACTGAGTTGTATGCATACGTGGTATAGAGAATGCATTATAACTTACAGCATTAATGACACCTTAGATTCTTACATGTACCCTTGCATAGGTTACATTACAGTACTAAGTTATGCGTCGTATTGACTTTGACTAATAATGATTCTTTTCCATACATAAGAATTACACATATATTAGTTAAAACGTTTACTTTATTTCATTTGAATACGGAAAGATGGAACTATTTCATATTTTTACTGTTTATAATTCAACCAAATATTTCCCCATAGAAAATTCCTTCAATAATGTCATGGCCTGCTTGTTTGTTACAAATACGCCATAGGCTTTAACTGGATTCATCACGTGTTTCGCTTTTTGTTGTAATCCTGTTAACATATTCCCCTTTATATTGAAACTTTTCACTAAATTGAGCCGACGGCCGTGAAATCGCTCCAAATATTGTTCCCGTTGGGGCCTTCCATCTTAAGTCTACACCTATACGTAATTATCGATTAATAACTTACCTTACTTAGACCGTCAGAATCCGGATTTATGTCTCCTGTCAAACATTCCAATGGAGAACTGTGACGTATATCCGGTGTTAACTAGCACCACTGTACGGGGTCATTGCATCCGGGAACTTGTTCACGGAACGTCGGATTCCAAACCCGAGCAACAGATCGCGTCTATTCGGAAACCATCTACGTTGTAGTGTGGATTTCTCACACGGAATATCTACCATCGGTTTTTTGTCATGTGACAAACTTCTCGTTTGAAGTATTCAGCATCTGACACCTAGTGACCACGTGATCAGTAACCTTTAGTGGTCCTCTGAACGTTTTACATGTGGTAGTGTACATAAATGAACACATGCACACCATTACGAGACGGGACAGACTGTGTATATCACCTTTAGTTGTCATCCGCTTAAGAGTCGTATTGACTTTGACTAGTAATGATTTGTTTCCGAGCAGTGATAGAGGAACAAAAACGGTTCTCGTGTTTCTCTTTAGCGCCGATATCATTGACAGGTAGGGCGAGCGATCGATTTGACTTCAGTTCTATTCCGTATATGTAAACCATCAAGACTTCACTATCTACCAAAAACAACAGTAGAAAGATTGTTTTTGTACCCAATCTTAGACACCGACCTTTCGTGTGGCCTTTATTTTGATCTTTCACAAGATTTCATGGATCGAAGGCTTCGGCCAATTCTGACAGTATTCCATTCCAATGAAATCTGTTCGTAATTGATTTTTTGTCGCTGGAGTTTATTTCTCGGGGGATTTGGTCTATATAAACATTGCCTATTTGACATCACTTTTTACTGAATTAAAAAACGTTACTATCCAATAGAGGACTATTATGAATTTAGAAGCTTCTATCTGATTTTTATCATGAAATGGTGAAAGGAATAGATATTTGTTCGCTTGGATTGAATCATTCCTAAACAGTTTCTTTGTTAATATTGTTATCTTATTACATTTGTAAACGTTACCGTATCTTTAATAATCACAAGGCAAGCTAGCTTATTTAGTTTATGACGCTCTATTGTTTTACACCAGAAAAAGCAATTACAACATTTTATGTACTATCTGTATGAATACCTATCAAATCTAACAACATTTTGTGTATGTAATACAACTGTTGTATGTGTTAATTATACTTCTAGATCATAACCATGACCGAATCTGCTTTTAGTTGAAACTAATCGGATACTATCCTTGATCAAATCGACAAATATTACGTCTGTTAGAGTCGCATGTCCATACAGAATAGTATACATGTCAACAAACTTACCCCAGTTTCAAAACAGTCCACACAGACCGTCTGCTGACGATGATACAATCAAACACACCTCCATGTTATCCGAACCCCGTGTAATGTTTTATATAGAATATTGTTTCGTTTGTCTAAGTACTGACTGACCTAACAGAGTTTGAACGATTCTGTCCTTAACGCTCCCGTTATTTATGGATAGGAATAAAGTACGTCTTGTTGTCCTTAATGTGTTAGGGGCGTAACAGGTTGGATCCCTGTAACAGGTTGTTTCTCTATATCGGCTCTTCCACTAAGGTTAAGTGGTATCATAGACCATCCAGTGACATATTACGGAGAATATTATCCAACTTTTAGTGTCCTCCATTTACGAAGTATATCACTCAGTATCCTCCATTTAAGGAGAATATTAGCCAACCCTTCACTGTCCTCCATTTAAGGAGAATATTAGCCAACCCTTCACTGTCCTCCATTTAAGGAGAATATTAGCCAACCCTTCATTGTCCTCCATTTAAGGAGAATATTAACAAACCCTTCATTGTCCTCCATTTAAGGAGAATATTAACAAACCCTTCATTGTCCTCCATTTAAGGAGAATATTAACAAACCCTTCATTGTCCTCCATTTAAGGAGAATATTAACAAACCCTTCACTGTCCTCCATTTAAGGAGAATATTAACAAACCCTTCACTGTCCTCCATTTAAGGAGAATATTAACAAACTCTTCACTGTCCTCCATTTAAGGAGAATATTAACAAACCCTTAATTGTCCTCCATTTAAGGAGAATATTAACAAACCCTTCACTGTCCTCCATTTAAGGAGAATATTAGCAACCCTTCATTGTCCTCCATTTAAGGTGAATATTAGCAACCCTTCAGTGTCCTCCATTTAAGGAGAATATTAACAAACCCTTCATTGTCCTCCATTTAAGGAGAATATTAGCTAACCCTTCACTGTCCTCCATTTAAGGAGAATATTAGCCAACCCTTCATTGTCCTCCATTTAAGAAGAATATTAGCCAACCCTTCACTGTCCTCCATTTAAGGAGAATATTAGCCAACCCTTCACTGTCCTCCATTTAAGGAGAATATTAACAAACCCTTCAGTGTTCTCCATTTAAGGAGAATATTAACAAACCCTTCACTGTCCTCCATTTAAGGAGAATATTAACAAACCCTTCAGTGTCCTCCATTTAAGGAGAATATTAACAAACCCTTCACTGTCCTCCATTTAAGGAGAATATTAACAAAACCTTCACTGTCCTCCATTTAAGGAGAATATTAGCCAACCCTTCACTGTCCTCCATTTAAGGAGAATATTAACAAACCCTTCACTGTCCTCCATTTAAGGAGAATATTAACAAACCCTTCAGTGTCCTCCATTTAAGGAGAATATTAACAAACCCTTCACTGTCCTCCATTTAAGGAGAATATTAACAAATCCTTCAGTGTTCTCCATTTAAGGAGAATATTAACAAACCCTTCACTGTCCTCAATTTAAGGAGAATATTAACAAATCCTGCACTGTCCTCCATTTAAGGAGAATATTAACAAACCCTTCACTGTCCTCCATTTAAGGAGAATATTAGCAACCCTTCAGTGTCCTCCATTTAAGGAGAATATTAACAAACCCTTCAGTGTTCTCCATTTAAGGAGAATATTAACAAACCCTTCAGTGTCCTCCATTTAAGGAGAATATTAACAAATCCTGCACTGTCCTCCATTTAAGGAGAATATTAACAAACCCTTCACTGTCCTCCATTTAAGGAGAATATTAGCAACCCTTCACTGTCCTCCATTTAAGGAGAATATTAACAAACCCTTCACTGTCCTCCATTTAAGGAGAATATTAACAAACCCTTCACTGTCCTCCATTTAAGGAGAATATTAACAAACCGTTCACTGTCCTCCATTTAAGGAGAATATTAACAAACCCTTCAGTGTCCTCCATTTAAGGAGAATATTAGCCAACCCTTCACTGTCCTCCATTTAAGGAGAATATTAACAAATTCTGCACTGTCCTCCATTTAAGGAGAATATTAGCAACCCTTCAGTGTCCTCCATTTAAGGAGAATATTAACAAGCCCTTCAGTGTCCTCCATTTAAGGAGAATATTAACAAACCCTTCACTGTCCTCCATTTAAGGAGAATATTAGCAACCCTTCAGTGTCCTCCATTTAAGGAGAATATTAACAAACCCTTCAGTGTCCTCCATTTAAGGAGAATATTAACAAACCCTTCACTGTCCTCCATTTAAGGAGAATATTAACAAACCCTTCACTGTCCTCCATTTAAGGAGAATATTAACAAATCCTGCACTGTCCTCCATTTAAGGAGAATATTAACAAATTCTGCACTGTCCTCCATTTAAGGAGAATATTAGCAACCCTTCAGTGTCCTCCATTTAAGGAGAATATTAACAAACCCTTCAGTGTCCTCCATTTAAGGAGAATATTAACAAACCCTTCACTGTCCTCCATTTAAGGAGAATATTAGCAACCCTTCAGTGTCCTCCATTTAAGGAGAATATTAACAAACCCTTCACTGTCCTCCATTTAAGGAGAATATTAACAAACCCTTTACTGTCCTCCATTTAAGGAGAATATTAACAAACCCTTCACTGTCCTCCATTTAAGGAGAATATTAACAAACCCTTCAGTGTCCTCCATTTAAGGAGAATATTAGCCAACCCTTCACTGTCCTCCATTTAAGGAGAATATTAACAAATCCTGCACTGTCCTCCATTTAAGGAGAATATTAGCCAACCCTTCACTGTCCTCCATTTAAGGAGAATATTAACAAACCCTTCATTGTTCTCCATTTAAGGAGAATATTAGCAAACCCTTCAGTGTTCTCCATTTAAGGAGAATATTAACAAACCCTTCAGTGTTCTCCATTTAAGGAGAATATTAACAAACCCTTCACTGTCCTCCATTTAAGGAGAATATTAACAAACCCTTCATTGTTCTCCATTTAAGGAGAATATTAGCAAACCCTTCAGTGTTCTCCATTTAAGGAGAATATTAACAAACCCTTCACTGTCCTCCATTTAAGGAGAATATTAACAAACCCTTCACTGTCCTCCATTTAAGGAGAATATTAACAAACCCTTCAGTGTTCTCCATTTAAGGAGAATATTAACAAATCCTGCACTGTCCTCCATTTAAGGAGAATATTAGCAAACCCTTCAGTGTTCTCCATTTAAGGAGAATATTAGCAAACCCTTCAGTGTTCTCCATTTAAGGAGAATATTAACAAACCCTTCACTGTCCTCCATTTAAGGAGAATATTAACAAACCCTTCACTGTCCTCCATTTAAGGAGAATATTAACAAACCCTTCACTGTCCTCCATTTAAGGAGAATATTAACAAACCCTTCACTGTCCTCCATTTAAGGAGAATATTAACAAACCCTTCACTGTCCTCCATTTAAGGAGAATATTAACAAACCCTTCACTGTCCTCCATTTAAGGAGAATATTAACAAATCCTGCACTGTCCTCCATTTAAGGAGAATATTAACAAACCCTTCACTGTCCTCCATTTAAGGAGAATATTAACAAATCCTGCACTGTCCTCCATTTAAGGAGAATATTAGCAAATCCTGCACTGTCCTCCATTTAAGGAGAATATTAGCAAATCCTGCACTGTCCTCCATTTAAGGAGAATATCAACAAATCCTGCACTGTCCTCCATTTAAGGAGAATATCAGCAAATCCTGCACTGTCCTCCATTTAAGGAGAATATTAGCAAATCCTGCACTGTCCTCCATTTAAGGAGAATATTAGCCAACCCTTCACTGTCCTCCATTTAAGGAGAATATTAGCCAACCCTTCACTGTCCTCCATTTAAGGAGAATATTAGCCAACCCTTCAGTGTCCTCCATTTAAGGAGAATATTAGCCAACCCTTCACTGTCCTCCATTTAAGGAGAATATCAGCTAACCCGTCAATGTCCTCCATTTACGGATATCATAACCCAACACAAAATTCACCTGCATTTAAGGGGAATTTAGCAAGCCCTTCAGTGTCCTCCATTTAAGGAGAATATTAGCTAACCCTTCACTGTCCTCCATTTAAGGAAAATATTAGCAAACCCCTCACTCCATTTATTAACGGAGAATATAAGCCATCCTTCAGTGTCCTCGATTTACGATAATTATTAGCCAACCATTAAAATTCCTCCAATGAATGAGAATATTAGCAAATCCTGCACTGTCCTCCATTTAAGGAGAATATTAGCAAATCCTGCACTGTCCTCCATTTAAGGAGAATATTAGCAAATCCTGCACTGTCCTCCATTTAAGGAGAATATTAGCCAACCCTTCACTGTCCTCCATTTAAGGAGAATATTAACCAACCCTTCACTGTCCTCCATTTAAGGAGAATATTAGCCAACCCTTCAGTGTCCTCCATTTAAGGAGAATATTAGCCAACCCTTCACTGTCCTCCATTTAAGGAGAATATCAGCTAACCCGTCAATGTCCTCCATTTACGGATATCATAACCCAACACAAAATTCACCTGCATTTAAGGGGAATTTAGCAAGCCCTTCAGTGTCCTCCATTTAAGGAGAATATTAGCTAACCCTTCACTGTCCTCCATTTAAGGAAAATATTAGCAAACCCCTCACTCCATTTATTAACGGAGAATATAAGCCATCCTTCAGTGTCCTCGATTTACGATAAATATTAGCCAACCATTAAAATTCCTCCAATGAATGAGAATATTAGCAAACCATTCAATGTCCTCAAATTGGGAAGAATATTACATAACCCTTCAGTGTCCTTCATTTACGGGGAATATTAGCCAACCCTTTAGTATCATTTGTTTAAGGAGAATATTAACTAACTTTTAGTGTCCTCTATTTACGGAGAATATTTATCAATCCGTCAGTGTTATCCATTATAAGGGCAGAATATACGCCAATCCTTCAGTATCGTTCATTTAATGAGATTATAAGCCAACCCTTTAGTGTCCTTCATTTAAGGAAAATATAAGCCAATCCTAAAGTAACATCGATTTAAAGAGAATGAGAGCCAACCTTTGAGAGTCCTTCATTTAAGGAGAATATTAGTCAACCCTAAAGCATCATTCAAGTTAGGAGAATATTAGCCAACCGTGTTATGTTCTTTATTTTAAGATAATATTAGCCAACCCTTCAGTATCATTAATTTACGATAAATATTAGCCATCCCTTCAGTGTCCTCCATTTAAGTTAAATATTAGCCAGCCCTTCAGTGTCCACATTTAAGATATATATCAGCCAATCCTCAATTGTCCTCCTTGTAAGGGGAATATTAGCCGAATCCGTCCGTGTCCTCCACTTCTTTCAATGTCCTCCATTTAATAATATCAGCCAACCGTTCAGTGTCTTAGATTTATGCATAATATTAGCCAACCCTTAAGTGTCTTCCATATAAGGAGAATATAAGCCACCCAAGCTTCATTGTCTTCCGTTTTAAAAGAAAATTAATGTCCTCAATTTAAGGAGAATGTATCTGCCAACCGTTCAGTGTCCTCCATTTACGGCGAATTTTACCAAATCCTTCAATGTCCTCCATTTTAGGAGAATATTAGCCGACCTTTCAGTGTCCTCTTTGTAGGCAGAATATTAACCAACCCTTTAGTATCCTCCATTTAAGGAGAATATTAACTAACCCGTTAATGTCCTCCATTTACGGAGGATATTTGCCGACCGTTCAGTGTCCTTTATGCATGCAAAATACTAGCAAGCCCAACAGTGTCCTTCAATTAAGAAAAATTGTAGCCAACCCTTCAGTTTCTTCCACTTAAAGGGAACATCAGCCAACCCTTCAATGTCCTCAATTTACAGAGAATATTAATCAGCCCTTCAATGTCCTTCATTTGGGTAGAATATTAGCCAACCCTTTAGTGTCCTTCATTTACAGAGACTATTATCCAACCCTTCAGTGTCCTCCGAATCAGACCTTCCCGTCGAATTTACCAATCGATACTTTCCAAGTTAAAGTGTCATGCTTTTTAAAGAAATTTTGTCCATGCTTTGTTGAAAAAAATATTAAATCATTAAATAGTGTCAAAAAGAGTAATAAACAAGAACGTTTCATTCGGGGAACGTGCTTCTATTATTTCTTTGTTAAACATTCCGGCTATGAAAGACTTATAATATAATATAAAACGAAACTTTGATAAACGAAACTTTGGTAACAAAAGATTTCTTTGCTTGCATCTACAATGCCCAATTTTACATGGAGTCACACGTACTTGCTTTGTTTACGCAGTTAATTCGATGATTTAAGACTTTGGTGGTAGATGTCGACTGCTGACAAACTTTACATATTGATGGACACAGCAGACAGAGTGATTAATGTGCCGAAATATTGCGCAACCACAATATATGTAATAGTAACGTCAATTAGAGCAGTTATGATTGAGTAAAATATATACAACTCAAAACATCTCTAAAATTATCATATCGCTAAAATATGTATATCTACAGCATATAGAATAAGCCCTTTCACTTAACTTTGTTAAGTTGCATTAACAGCTAATGTAACATTGGAATACAAGTTTAGATAAACTTAAACTTTGTACACGTGTTACAACGTCTCTGAAGTATGGTTATGGTTCAACAAGTACCAGTGCTATTTCTGAGGCATTAGTGCAGTGAATAATACAGTCAGGGTCTGATTTAAAATGAAGTTGATGGCTACTCTGTAACAATTTATTTTAGATAATAAGCCATTATATGTTTCTATGGACACCAAATTGAGTTGAATAATTCAGAACCCAAGGAGCACTGCCATCTTAATGGATAAATTAGCAGCTTCGCATGCATTAATTGCAATCTTGTGCTAAGTATATTAGATTTCCAATATGGTTGGGCCGGCGTGGATGCATTAAGAAGTATTATCTTATTATGGCTTTCATATAATTTTATGCATGACAATCCATATTGGTAATATCAGTGGATAGAACTGGAACGTCGTACACCGTAAGAAACACATTAAAGGGATATATAGTCTGCAATTAGGAATAAGATTCATCAGTTTGGTATGAATTATATATACTGAGTTTATTTTGTACACAAACAGGAATTGAAAGCTTTCGAAAACGTCTGTTTCCTTTGTCAAGCAAAGAGTACAATAGCCGAGGGTCGGTGTTCTGACCGCTGAAATCAGCTCACTACCCAAAATAGGGCGAGTTAGGGCTATTTTAACATCCAAAAGGGGCGGAATGGGTAAACATCTTACCCGTCCCTCTGTCTACCTGTAGTAGTAGAGTATATTTGGACGAAATGTCGTGCTACGTTTTTGACAGCTGACTTTCCTATCTCGCCCTATTTTGGGTAGTGTGCTGATTTCAGCGTTCAGAACACCGGCACTCCGCTATTGTACTCCTTGCTTGACAAAGGAAACAGACGCTTTCGAAAGCTCGAAAATTAAGTTTTCAATTTCTGTTTGTGTACAAACGTCAAACCATATCGTGCACCTTCCAATTAAAAAATCTTATAAATATAACGATTTGCTGCGGAAGCAGGCACCCAATAACCAACGATTGATATACATTGTATGCCGGTAACCCCGACCTAAGTCGCTCCTGTACAGGGACAACGAAAATACTTTATGTAAATTAAGTTATTAATTTGCATAGATCCAACAATGACATGCATGTTGAAATCAATTAATAATATTCAGTTATGTTATTTTCTTTAACTTTGTGTCCTTCACGTGTATCAAAACCGTTAATATATTTCAGATTTGTGATAACGTTTATTTACGATGTCCTTCATTTAATCATTAGATATTTAATGACAGGGATTCTTATCTCAGTTTATTGACGTTACAAAACAAGACGCTTCCTCAGATCTGAATAATTAACATGTTTATTCCTACAAATGAATCAATATAAAATATAACTAGGTTACACAGATCTGCGTCCATGAGTTTAATGCCGCTTTATCCACGTGAATCAGTTAACAACATAAATGAGTCCGTCCTAATTTGTTCTTGTAACTGGTTTATATCGTTTTAATGTGATGTAAGATTGTCTAGGTTCTCTTCGATGAAATCTTTATCACAAAAATTACAAAAATAAAATGGAAAACTTAGATACACCACAGGCGGTGTTTACTGGAAAATCAATAAATACGCAATGCTGCTTCTCTATGCCTAACCATCGTTCGAATTCGTGTGTGCCTATAATGTACAAACTTCGCAAGCCAATGGTGTACAATACGCTACTCTCCTTTTCACCCTTGGCGGATCTCACGGCAAATTCGAAGTTCCCGCTCCTGCATTTTGATTGGATGCGGCTAGGTTTAGCCGACCAATCAAAACGCGCGCTGCAATTGTTAATAACAAAGATGGCAGCGCCCACGGAAACATGTCGTGTTTGTAACAACATGTTGCCAACGAAGTCTAGACGTGTAATTTTTGGCCTGACATTCACCGTTTGCGACCAGTTGAGTCAGATTTTGGGATATGTCGCCGATCAGGCAGATAAAAAAGCAGATACGTGTGTGGATTTTGTTTTACGAAGTTGAACAAACTATCGACTATGAAAGGCGCTGCCATTTTCTGTTTATTTGTTGAATCGTACACAAACAGTACGAGCTATTTGATTGGTCAGGAATTACGTAAAACAAGGGACACAACTGCAATAGTCCACTAGATGGCGCAGTGCGGGAACTTCGAATTTGCCGTGAGATCCGCCAAGGGTGAAAAGGAGAGTAGCGTATTGTACACCCTTGGCATGCGAAGTTGATAATGTACATGTATGATGACAAAAACATCTAACTTCGTCAATTCTGACCTACCACAGTTTAATCTTTCTGGCTTATTTCAATAATAGCTGGTTAATATTTCTTCATCTGAAACACATAAACATGAGTGATTTAGCTCATTCAAATATTGCTCCGGTTACAATTTGAGTTACACGTAACATCTTAAGTTTCAAATATATTTTCAATTTTAATAAACTGTTAACTGTGTTTCAGACTATCGAATTCAGGGCACGTGCAGTACTACAATTGTGAATCCATTGAAGATTGAGTTAAAAAGATCCCACTGCATTACATTTACTTCAACAGTCATTCAAGTCCAACAAGGTCATCACCTTTACAGGTAAACAACAGAAGTCTGTACTTCTTGACCTAAATAACAAAACATGTCCCGGCGATTTGAAGGCTAATTGTCCTGATAATTGTTTTTTAAAAACTGGCATTCTAATACATGTATAATCCGATCATTCATGATTATAATCGTACAGTGACACTTATTTTCCTGGAATTAATCAAATTCTTTATAGATTTTGCAGAACACAGAGCGGTTTTTCATTGACCATCAAATATCGTTTACATGGCACTTTCGTTTTGCTAGAGTACCTCTTATTCATGTATCCGACTTAAGGAATGCCTAGTTTTTTTTATATAATGAGAAGTTTTATTTCCAAAGACGACATAGTGGCGTAATGAAGATAAGGTGTGGTACACTTTGGAGTCAAGCTTAAGTATGTCAATAAACAATGTGAACAAGCTAAAGGCGTAATGATGATATTGATTAGATTCCATGTTTACAATATCTTTGTTGAGTTCGAAGGCAAGGTTTTCACACTTATGCTTTGTCTGTAACACCTAGCTTGCCATCTTTGTTTGTTTAAGTATAATCTGATTTTATCTAACAGATCATATAATCACAACTTTGTTTTCGCTTTTTTTCACAGCATATTCGATTTAAGTTTTCGTTATATCGACGATCTGTTGTTTCTTTTTGACCAGACATTTGTTAACAATATGGATCGTTAATATCCTCCAAAGGTTGGGGCCATGAGTACTCGGAACACTTCAGGACACTTCAGTCGTTTTCCTCGATAGTTACTTGCAATATTGCATGCAGGGAATACGTGATGATTTCAATTTTTTATCTTGAATTTTCCCTTTCTTGAAGGTAACAGTCTGCTTCCCTAGCCAATCACGTTTAGATGTGACAGTTGATATGACATTGCACGGCTTCTTTCCCACTATTGATTTTGACAGTTGATAAGAGAAGCAACAACACAGAGTTTCCAGATAAACACGAAGTTAAAGAATATGGGCAGGTTTTCATAGTGGTCGCCATTGCAATCCCTCTTGGATGATGTGTACTTTATCGTACGCTCCTCCTTCCATTTGCTTTATGAGCATCAAATTATTTCATTATCAATATATGTTTTCTTTGTGGATCCTTCTGTCAGTGCCCTATTTCTCTGTTTGAGAAAGGTTGTCTTATTTTAAGATGACTCAAATTTTACATGGCGGGTGTTGTTGACAAAAAATTATAAGCTTTGACAAAACACTAAGTACCCTTCTCTTTTCAAGAGTTTCCGTGCTATTTCTTTCTTTTGTTCATGCTTAGCCATGCTTTCGTCGATTACATGTTTTTATTACTGGTATTATTGAGATTTTTGTTATTGCTCCCAACTAAAAAATGATCTTTAGAGTGTGTGGGAGCGTTCTCGTGACCGACTTTCCCTGTCTGAACTGTTTCGCCTTTTTTATAGGCTGAGCCGTCTGCCTGACGGGAGATGATGAAGGCAGACAATTCACAGAAATGTCTAGCAAGTACAAACATATGTATATATATATATATATGGTACCATATTCAGACTTATTGAATTTTATTTAAACCTGTACTTCTAAAAATCGATATTGAATCGCATACAAATGTCTGACAGATAGGGATTGTCTGTGTAGTTACGGGGAACGCAGGGAGTAAGTGTTTTATTTTGACGGCGTAGTTACGGGGAACGCAGGGAGTAAGTGTTTTATTTTGACGGCGTATGCACGAATTCAATGTTTAGAGAACTGTTCGGCCAACACTAAAACCACATATTTTCTTCTTTGAACTCTGCAATATCTTTGATATGATATTATTATTTATAATAACTATAGTGTATTAACACAACAGACATCCTATCACAAATATCAAAATATCACACACGGGTTTGTTGTCTGGATAACAATGTAGTAACAAGAAAAATTACAGAATATCATTTTCAGGTCAAATGAGAGTTTGCCAGATTAATAAAAAAAGCGGATTTTGAATTTTTCGTATCAGCTCTGAAACAAACATTAGACGTAACGTATTGCAATAGTAGCACAATTGTGACACTAAATAAATCAGGTATCCGTGTCGTTGAGTAAGACCTTGTATATTCATCAGGATTCCTGAACCTAATACCTATGTGCTAGAGTAAATGCTCTTGCAGAGGTCGTCTGTAGCTCTAATAACGGGTTTCCTGACATCTTATTCTGGCAGTTCACGTATATATCGGGACAACCGTGCTACACTACGAGCACCGCTGACCTCAGGAAATGTATGCATGCTGTCAGGTTATGTATTTAGGACTGGAAGACATGCTTAATGTACACGAATAGACATTCAAGCTGGATTAGTCGATGCTCGTGAAATTGGCAGTCTGCAAAGGGAACGTCATTTTGGCACTTGTGTTTAATGTGTGTTTTTTTAGCATATCGACACTACGAATAGCTTCGTTTGAAGTTCGTATGATACTCCAAAGTTCTTTTCTAAAAATTTAAAAGCAGGTATAAGGAAATAAAAGTCTTCGTCGGTACCACAAATGTATTAGTCGTTGGATAAAATGAAAGACATACGACATTCACAATACCTGATTTGATGATGGTGATGAAGAGGAGGAGAAAGAGAATATTTGTGATGATGTTAAGTGAAGATGAAGAGTGTTCTTCTGAGTTGATATAATTTTGTGTGCATGTCTTGTTAAATTTATGTAATAAGATTTGAAAATAAAATAATTCACAACAAATAAATGTTGGATACATGAATATCAAATTTCAGATTAAAACCCATTTCTACACCTAAAACTTTAACAATACCTTCACATTTTATGTTATGATCCTTAACAGTGTAGGAGTTTATAATATTATGTGTTTTTCTCGGTAGATTTGGCATATCATTTAAATGTTTTATCCTTCTTATAGTTATCCATTCATATATTCCCTGACAATTAGTTAGAGTTTCGGATTTTGTTAAAACTTAATATGTTTTAGAGCCATATCACTCATTTCCAAGTTCTGATTCCGTGTCGGTAAATTTCGAGATGGTGAATAAGGTTCCTGAAACAAGAATAGTTACCAGGTTTGTAATTGACAATCCTTCCTGTACATTTTTATCTGAAAATATTCTGGAGACGTGACATCCTCACCAATTTGGCAAGTCGATAGAGATATTACGCATTTAGGGATTTATAAATCCATTGTCTCCATACACTACTCAAGGCACTTAATATCGGAACATAATGACTAGTTTTATCCGATCTTGATTCTGTGTCTTGCTATTCTCAATACAAGCGCCACTCCTCGATCAATTTCGTATTATTACTTGTACTTGTACTTATTACGCTAATAATTGTGACGGAGTTTATAACAAATAAAGCAAAATTGTTTCATCTGCTGGACAGGAGAAATCGAGATCACATGCATAATTATCATTTACAACCAGGTACAGTATATTGCTAATTTCTCAATCTATTGGTCAATACAGCCGCAACTTTATTTCTGTCGCGTAAAGCTGGAAAACCATCCTGCATTTTCCACAGTTACATCTATAGTATTTCCCATTTGTACTGCTAAATACGGTAGAACATCCGACATAAATTCATGAAATCGCAGAAACAGTGATGTTTTGTGCTGCTACATACAGATCAGTGTGTTGGGATCTTAACAAATTAATGATATATAGTTTTGAGACAAACTTCGACTTAATGTTCTTGTTTAATTGTGTATTTCGGTGTGAAATCTATGGTTATTCCAGTAGTGTGATAATACAGTGCAGCCGCTACAACGAATCTTGTTAGGGCTCAAAAATTTACAATCGAGCCGCAGTGCACTAGGTTACCGTGTCGACCACATCCTCTAATATGTTAGATTTTCCCAGTACAGGGGTGATAACTCCTACATGTTTATTCTTAAATACATTTAAACAAATGTTCGTTCGTATTACTTATTGTTTTACTTGACTCGATTTTGTTAAACCAAGAGGAAAATCAAATTCCTTTTGGAAATAAGGAGTGCATCACGGTACGACATACAAGACAACGAGGTTACAGCAGTTTCAGATTATTGTTAATACACATAGTCCGTGTTTCCTAGCAGAATATGACACTGTTCAACACGAATGACCCTTTGTAGAAGTTGAGAGTATTGGTTGCCCTCAAAGCTTCGACTAATTAACCCCTTTCCGTGTTTTTGTTTTTGTTTCTGTTTTCGTTTGTATATATATTTATACCCACAAAAGGTGGTATAGGATGTGTTTATTCGGGGTCGAAGGATCGTTGGCAACCAGATAGTTCTAAGGTTCATCGTTGGTCTAGAGCTCAAAACGCCCCTGGTTCACCCTATCACTCATTTGAGCTTTCAGAGTAACAAGTCAACAGACTCATTAATAGTATCATTTTTTTTTTAAATCAGAGAATACTAAAGCGTCAACAAAACCATAATCAGAATCCGAACTCAAAATCAATTAAACTAGAGGCAAAATAGGAACAAAAGAAAGATTTACACGGAGAATAAGACCAGGTGTTCCGAAAGAGTAAGCGTCTTCTGCTTCATCGACGACATCCGCCATGTAAATCTTTGTCACATCCAAGTAAACATCAAGTTCTCAAAACGAGTAGTGCGTATCATTGTCAATCACACTAAAAAACGATCATCAATCAAAAGATTATTCAATGAGGGAATCGCTCAATAGATTTTTTTCTGGGTCAAACATCAACAGACTCTTGCCATTGATAGTTAGCTGGTTCCATCCCAATATTTAATGTTGTGTGGTGAGTCATGTTCATATAAAGCTGACATCACCGGGAATGTATAACTAAATGTATGAATTTTGTAACAGATCTTCTGATCTTGAACACCCCTCCTCAGAAATGGTTCGTCTATCAAAACATTTGCACACTACCAATTCACTTACCAAACTGAAAGAACGTCCTCGATCTCTCAATATGAAAACTTTATTTTCCAAGAAATGTGGATGACGATACACATATATGGTTGTGAACTATCTTGGAACATATTGTGAAAAACACAAAACAAGCTACAGGGGAAGACTGATATAGAGATTCGATTCCTGATTGACAATATGTATAATGGACGGTAATAAATTTTTCGCCATACTGCATTTTAAAGTTAAAGCACATGTGTGTGTTAGGTTCATCTTTCAAGATACCAGGTCGTTGATTCTTCTGGTGAGTGTTTTAGTCCCCGAGGTTTGCTAGAGCCCTGTTGACAACAGTTCTCTCATTTGAGTTGTAGCATGGTTCATAGTCCACGCTTTGAGAAGAACAAAACTGCTATATGATATAGTGTCATTATCTATTAGTAATGTTAAAGAGGCTTATCATGACAAATATATTCTCTTTCGGGTATTTTGACAATGTGTTGTCTATGAAAAACAAGACGTTTGCTGACCAGGTCGATCGTTTATACACCTTTCTGAATTTGAGATCAATGACACAACAAGTTCTTCTACTTCAGCTGATTACCTCGATATTTGCTTAAACTATGGTCAACAATGGCAGCTTACAACTAAGTTATACCATAAACGTGACGATGATTTCATTTTTCAAGTCGTGCTTTTTTCCCTTTTTAGATATTAAAATCCCTGCTTCTCCAATATATGTTGTTTACGCAGTTGAATCGTTTCTCTAGGACTGGCTCTAAATATCAAGATTTACAGCATTGTATGCGATAGATGTTGGCTGCTGACGAACAAACTAACGGCACAGGGATTCGCGAGACGCGAATTTATGAAGATTATGAGAAAGTTTTATGGTCGCAATCATGCTCTTATTGAGAACTTGTCGGTATCCTTGCATGTTATGGGATGAACGTTTTGACTATGCTCTTTAGTAAGCCTAATCGTTCTGATTGGTAATGGTGCATCAGTTCTCTTTTTAAGGACTTTGTAATACTTGGATATGATCTAAATGTACATGGCAGGTGTCATTGATGAATTAGAAGACGCTTACTTTCTGTTCATAGTTTCTCCGTTTATAGCCAATGTTGAGTTCGCATTAATGTCTTGGTGACGCTTCGGTATTTTCTTTCTTTTCTTCTTATTATAACTGTATATCATTGTACCATACTTTAAATAATGTGATGCTAATATTGAGTTCACATTGTTAAAGCTTTCGGAAGCACTCTATATTGTACTTCTACTATAACGATTTTGTCATGGATGACAGGACATATATAGAATGTATAATAGAACTAAGTAATCTATATAACATAGTAAACAAACATTGCACCATACAGATGTTTCCTTCTACTTTGACTCATCGGTGATGCTAAGGAGGAGGAGGAGTAGGAGGTGTATAAACCCCTTATTTTTACGATTAAAAAAAGGAGTACGGTTTAGTTCAAATCAATAATCTGAAACAAAGTGTGCATATTGTAAAACAAAAACAAAACAAACAATTCCATGTTATAGAAATCAGTTCGATATCTTATAACTAGCCAGACCCTTCGATTGAACTTAGGAAAACGTCCGATGTGAAAATAAACTACATTCATAAATGCATGCATTAATTTACAATGGCGCGGTCGTGAAAGACAGTCTGGTGTTAGGTCAAAAAATAAGTTCTAGTTTCTGGCCAAAATACATCATCATCACGCAAAAAGAATTAATATTGTTGAACATGTGTCAGTCTATTCAAATCGTATATGAAACCAATTAAACTTTCCGTGTTTCTATTTTACAGTTCGTTAATTGTGCCATTCAGTGTTTTATATTGTACTTATTCTTTACTACGGAAGAAAAGGAAGACAAATTCAATCGAACAGGGAAACATGACACAGGAAGAACTCCTACTGATATATCACTAGAACAATAATCAATGGGTTATCAACATGTTACTGTTCTCCAATAGTAACTAAAGTCCTTCTGGTAAACATCAATCTAGAGGGGTCAATAGAGGTGGAAATCGTGTCGCAGACAAAGTCAGATCTCAATGTAGCATTTTTATGATAACTATCCGTTAGTCATAATCGTGTGAATCGTTCTAAGTTCAGTTAATAACTATTCCTAGAACCTGGAAATGTTTATTTACAAACAGGGAAATACGTAGGTGTGTAATAATGGTATTTAATATAAGCTACCTTCTGGTGCATATTATAGAGATATTTTCGACACCATCAAGATGGCCGGTTGGTTTAATTTTGTGATGGTTATATTGACCCTCTCGATGCCATATATATCTACTAGATGCTACCTCTTTACACGTTCAAAGACGGTTTATTGCAACCAACACCAGGCTAATCTTGTCCCTAGTTTTCCAGAGTACAATGGTACGCTCAGGCACCTAGAGTTCACAGGAATGTGGATTATCAGAGACCTTGATTACAATTCGTTCATACACGCACCATTATCGGAACAACTTATCCTACAGAACATTGGATTGAAGCGCTTGTCGTGTGACGTGTTTCATAAATTCAAACCTGAGTTACAAATCCTAAATCTGGACGACAACCTTCTAGATTATTTCCCTGCTTGTTCTTTAAATAACCTGTGGCGTCTGCGGACATTGACATTAAGTAGAAACTTCATCAAGTGTATCCCAGAACACAGTATTCCGAGTGGGTTAACACATCTAGATGTTTCCAACAACAGGATCTTCTCTTTAAACTCCGATCTTTCCACAGATGTCCACAACAAAAATCAACTGAAAACGTTGATCATTAGGAGCAACAATCTTCGCCGTATTTCTGAGAACGAACTGAACCAATTTTCCAGCTTGAAATATCTTGATGCCAGTGAAAACAGGTTAGATTATATTAATTCACTTTCGTTTCTGTCGCCTGGCATTCAGCTCGGAGACATCAATCTGTCCCATAACCAACTTACAGGAACAGTATGGCTTTGTCTAGAGCACACATTGGAGGTCAGAAATCTCAACCTGTCTCACAACCTCATAGAGCTTGCCAATCATAATGTTTTATCTAACATGAAGAGTCTGCAGAAATTGGACATTTCCTACAATTTTCTTACATCAGTCGGGCCAGCATTTGTTGAGCAAAAGAATATTCTGCTTTTATTGTTTCGGCATAACGCAATCGCATCGGTGTCCAGTGAACTGTTTTCTACGAGAAGTGGATTTATGGAATTCTTTACGCTCGATCTGTCCTTCAATAGTTTGGCCAGTGTAGACCTCGTTATTCCGGACTGTTCTGCCTGTGAACTTTCTGTTCACCATAACAATCTAAGAACAATGAGCATCATTTCCAATAGAAATAGCACTTTCAGTTTGATTGATATCTCATTCAACAGTCTGGAAAGTCTACCTCGAGATATGCCTATTTGGACGAATTTTAACGGGTCTTATAACCCCTTTTCTACGGCTAGTGTTATGGAATTCTTGGCTGATTTTCTGGATGGACCTGTACACAGTGTCAACTTACAGAACACCTCATTTCTGTGTCAACAGTCAGACAACATCTCAGATATCCACATTTCGTCAGAACTCTCACTACACTTGGAAGGTAATTGTGTTCCCTCGGACTTTATATGTCGTCTGAAGGCGGTTTCGTCCCACCAAATCCACATTTTCTTGGACCGAAATGGGATTGAATCGGTACCAGAATGCGCACTGAATGTTTCGATCGTGACTTTGTCTTTGAAGGGGAATCACTTAACATACCTAAATGAATCTCATGTTACACAGGAAATGCCGGACCTAATGTATTTAGATATTGCTGAAAACAATCTAGTGTCAGTTGATGTCTCACGGCTCGTGACAAATACAGTGTTACATTTTGATGTGTCCATGAACTATGTAAAGTCACTTCCAACCATCATATTCTACCATTATCATTTTCATGATAAGGAATTTCGTTTCGATTTATCTTCAAATAATATTTTTGAATTACCTGCTTTAGAATTTGAGGATGTCAGTATGAACCAGTCACTTTCTGTTATCGATATCAGTAACAACAGTTTAAAATATATACCACCTATTAGATTTAATCATCCTTTCTACATGTATAGTTCCATATTAGTTTTAAATGCATCAGATAATTTCATTCAGTCAGTTTTCGATGTTTTGAGTATGGCCTACTCAGGCTCCTCAGGATACACCCATATAAACAGATTCATATTAGATTTTAGTCGAAATAACATAACAAACTTAACAAATATGATAACAAATTGTAGGTCTATGTTTTACAGTACTCCTCCGAGCGTTATCAACATGACATCAAATAGGTTAACCGACTTCCCAACGTGTGATGTTATGGACTGTTATTATAGAAATGTTTTGCTGGATTTTTCACATAATTTTCTACGTTCCCTACCAAACAAAGAATCGTGTGTTATCATTCAAGCTAGTGCATTAAATGTAAGTCACAACCTGTTTACTGAAATATCCTCAACGATTGCCTATTCAGCTCTTCAGTACCTTAACATGAATAACAATAAGATATCGACAATTATACCAGATGCTTTCAATAGATTACCTGACATAAAGGAATTGGATCTAAGTTATAATAAACTCAATGTATTTCCAGAAGCAGCAAGACAACTCGCTTTTTTGGAAAAACTCAATCTTGCGGGAAATAATATTTTGACTGTCCCGGATGCTGGTTTGGCCTCCTGGCCGTCCCTGTCTCTGATACATCTCCAAGGCAACCCACTCATCTGTTCTTGTTCGACGGCTTGGCTGAGGAACTACACACTCCAATCAGACTTAGCTCCGTGTCGCTATCCAACAGAACTGCAGGGTAACTCGGTGACATGTCTTTCAATCGCTTCATGTGACGAAAATAAAGCTGCGTACTCGTCAAAGAATACTATCCGAGCGTGTTTCGATAAAGGGATTGTCTTTAAAAATGTGGACCAAACCTTGGACTGGAACATCTCATCTCGCCATGTAAAGGTTACTTCACACTCTCGTGTCGATGTTTCTATCGTCAGAAACTGTAGGGTGATTACATTGTTGTCATCATCTGCTTCAAACGCCTCCACATTTCCAGATGATGTTGGTGAAAACGGAGAGGAAATATGTCTGACATTGTCAGATCCAACATGGATCAGTAACTTCACACAATGTCTTATTTTGAATCGTACAGTGACGGATACAAGTGTGTCTTTAACACCAGCTAATATGCAATGTCAATTTACACAGACCTCTGACTATACTGGCTATGTATACATTGGCGTGATTATAGCACTCTCAATTCTTCTTGTCGTAGAAACGGTAACAGGCATAGTACTCTACAAAGTGTATGGCAGACGTCGAACAGTCACACAATGTGATGCAACGGTGACTTCTACAGCTGAACAAGCAGTTTATGAGAACCATGATATAGGCGAGACAACATTTAGCTACGGTTCTAGTGAAAGTAGTGACAGAGAAAGTTTTCACTATTACGAATCATGTCACCCTTCTAACAAGTGAACTAGTTTCCTGTAAATGTTCGCATTTTTGGGGCCTAGCCTTTATTTGTTGCTTTGCAACATGTCACTGTTTACTGTGATCGTGAACTGATCGACCTTTCCAGTCCTCTTAGAAGTGAACTAGCTTCGTCTAAACGTTCGACGTTTTAGAGCTATTCTTTATTTGTTGTTTTGTATCATGTGATCTCTGTTTCACGATAATTTTGAACTGATCGACCAGCCGTGAGAAGGTTATGACTTTCTGAGCCGCTAAATATTTGGACGGCTGGTGGGTTGGGAGAGTCAGACTTACTTTTTATGTATTTTCATTTGCTTTACAACCCACCATCTGCATGAACATTACCTGCAGACATACTTTTCATTTGAGTATGAAATAAAAACTTTTCCAGACGTAACATCAACCTCGATCAATGAGATGTGTCACTGCGTTTCGAAAAAAAAACATGGAGAACGCCCTTGCATCAAACGCTCGGTTAATTATTGGTGTCAATTTCATTTAAATTGGGGCTGTTCCGTTAATGTCGTTTAAAGGGTGACGCCTATGCAAACTCAATTAATAAATTTAATATTCAGGAAATAAAATTCTTGTCAGTTAAACATTTCTTTATGTAGTGAAAATGTATATAGATAAAACGGGATTTTTTTACCATTCTTGCCGGTATAAACTGAATTCTAAACGTAACATATGTATTTCAAATGAAGCCTTACCTCATTGATATATATTCACATTTGCGCTGCAACTAACTATATGAACATAACATGCAAAAATGCTTCCATCAAAGTATATTTACATTCGCTTTGCAATATTTTCCATTGACACAGTGCTAAGAGGCAGTTACTGCCATACGCCTATAACACCCAGTGCTTCAGACCATAACAGCATTTGTTATTGTGATGTCATCAAACTCTATTGTGACGTCATCAATTTCATTGTAATCTACACTTGATATGTTGTTCAAAATCGATTCGAAGTAACAAAATAAAGCACAATAATTCCATCAAAATGTAAATATTAGTAATGAACATTTTAGCAAAGATTGTTACAGTCCTATAACACACATTGTTATTGCTGACAAACTTGCATAAAGACCTACCGGGTTTTAGTAAGAAATGTAAATATATGGATTAAAAGCCATTTTGCTCAGTGAGTACATTGTACATCGACATTAGGCATTAATCACTAGCGGGCTTCGTGCAATATGGATGTACTGCTGACCTTTCATAGCACTATGGAAGTTGAAAATAATGACTTTTAATCCTTAATTAAAAATCTCGTATACTAAGTATTCCCGCCAAGGGATGACGACGTCATCAATCTGCACGTTGAATCAAAAGACCGGTAGGTCATATTACCACTAGTGGTATATCGGTTGTGTTTATGCCACAGTTAGTACGTTTACACAATGGTCTTTTGAGTGGAATCTATAACACAGCGTACTATGGTAGAAAGAATGAGTTATGCTTTTCCCCAACAGTTAAGCAATGACAGAAACATTTTACTTTTGAGACCTCGAGGGTAAAGACCACTTTCCTAAATGAGTTCTGGAAAGTAGATATTTTCCGGGATTCAAGAGAAGTGGACCTTCTCTAGCTGTTTAAACTGTGCCTCCTCTACTGACTGACTTTCTTACCCTTTTAGTGATAAAATAATTGTAACTGTAACATTTTAGGTAAACAAACTGTCACAATTTTTTTCTTAAAATGACATGCCTCTTAATGAATTGAATTATAATGTATGTTACTTTTAGCTTTGAATTCTCGCTTTATCCTGTTTTTCGTTATTATATAAATTGATGTTTTAATACATGATATATTCGTTTGTGCATTTTATATAAATTATTACCCTTCACAACATTACCAGACATGTATATTACAACTGCACATATAGTGTTGTATATTCACACTAGGAGTAAGGCATCGTCCATTGGTATATGTCAACATGCTTAAAATGTCAAGTCATAATCAATAATATATAATATCAATATTCGTACATTTATATGAATTATATACCGTACATATGATACTATCTTGATTTGTGTTCTTTGAATGTAATAAATGTCTTATGAGATATGTTTACATACCTATCACTGTAATTGTATGCAACTCAAATTTATTGTTTGAACGTTGTAAAAATAAGCATGCCTGTAAATTAGGTGATAATTTTCTTTGTTATATACTGCTCATTCACCAAGGCAACAATAGTTTCATCGGAATATCTTGATCATTTTTAAAAGAAAAATACAAAAACCTTCAAGCTCATTTTAAACAAACTCTGGACACGGTTGCAGTCACGTTAATTTATCTGAAAACTAGACCTATTCAATATTGCGCAGCTTGATTATAATCTAGAACTAACTGTTATTTCCTTGCTTTTCAAACAGCCATGTGTTGTATAGATGGTAAAATATGTAACTATATAGCAAACAGTAACTCGGGAAGATCGGAAAGTGAAAGAAAAACCGAAACCGACCGAAAATGTCTAAATTCCATACAGAGAGGTGCACTTCTGAGAATTCAATTTTTGTAATTTCCGAATCCGAAATAATTTCAAACGAAAATAATGTTCATCTGTAAATTCTGAACCGTGAAAAAGTTATTAGAATAAAATGTTTTAACATCTATTCAATTATTTTTAACCCATATCCCATCATTCTGTGGGAACAATTGTTTATATAATACAAAGCATACATCTCCTCATGTATAAGGTATAGTATTGCAACCATTTCATGTATGGTACTCCTCCCATTTGACAAGTATGTATAAAAGATGAACAACTCTGTCAATTTCTTTGCCGTCCAAGAGGTACAATGTACTCGCATACAGAATTTGATCAATATCCATCAGTGAAGCAAAGGTCATAGCATACAAAATAAGGTGAATCCGGTTTTTGTTGAGGAAAAAAAGACACCAGAATACATGTCTCTCAACAAAAAGGATCCTACTCTGTATTTGGTGGACTCAAAACCAATGACACTTTGTCAGCAAAAGAAATATTTACAAAATTCGGTGATTTGTGACGAAGTATTGTGTTAGAAAATGCTTTGTATACCAGTGGGAGACTAGATGGATAAATATATTTTAAAAGTCTTAATGGTAACCTTGACGTTTTTCGGAACCCCTGTCTAATCTTCTATAATGTGTAATAAAATAAAGATCATCCAATAACAGATTTTTAAAAGTTGACCATGTCTTTCTTTGAAGGTCAAAAATGCAAGATGGAAAAAGGAAACTATACTTAGCTCTTCATACCGCACCTTCCATATAGTATGTTTAAGTTTTGGTATTTGGCTAGTAGCTTGCTGACACGAATGTTATTGATACAACTGAAACACACAAACAATTTCTCCAACAGAATTGGAATGCCTAGTATGGAATTCGCACACCTTTTGAACAGTTATAACCTTAGCAAACGCATTTAAACAACAATCCATGGAGATATTAGTATAACAGCTTGCTAGCACAGATTGCTTCAAGCTTTAAGAAAAAAATCTGGACAAATACCCAGGTCAAATGGTCCAGTGAGTTTAAACAATTAAATTTTATGAAATGCAAATGTCCTAGATTCGCGGCACTTGGCATTTATTGAATTGCGTGCTGCAGCATTAATGAGCACAAATTACCTCAAACAATATTCAACGTCACACGGATGAAATGGATTTTTTTGTGAAAATACACAGCTATTATCTGTGTTTCAATAACCTTTACTCACTAACAATGTTGCAAGAGTCAAATATATTCAAGTCTTTGAATATAAGAACCAATGGGCCTGAATCTCAACCTCAGCAAACTTGAAAGCATATCTTCCAACATAGGCTACCCCAAACCACAAATTAAAACAAAATTATAATTGAATGTATATGATAGCCCTCCATACCAGCACGATACAGACGCAATATCAGCCCCCTTGGCCTTTATTTGTTTATGAAAAGCTGTTCGAAGATTGTAATACATTTGACCACTGTGGTCTTGAAAGTGGATTAAGGTGATTCTTTTAAACACATGTTGTAGTCATTCATTCCAGCATGTTACAGGCAGTATATCAGTATCAGCGGCCTTTGGTTATTGCGGTGTTGCTTGAATATTTTAACAGATTTGACCTCTGTGAACTTGACAGCGAGTCAAGGCCATTCATTTGAACAAAATTTTATAGCCATTCATTCCATTATGCTCGAGGCCCAATATCAGTTCCCTAAGCCTATCCCCCTAGAGGGCAGCCTCTTATACAACGATCTGATTCTTGTCACTCAAGAATGATTTCATAAAGGTTTGGACCAAACTCATAAGGAAAATGTATGAAAGTTTTGCACCAATTGACCAAGACTCTTTGAAGTCTTAGAGTCAATCCTGCCTTTTATATCAATTCTTTTCCTCATCATCTGAGAAGCTACGGCAAGGACGTTTTTGAAATGTTTTGCCCTATTCCACTCCTCAGGGCCCCACCTTCAGTCTGAGGAACAAACAAGAACAGCAGAACTGAAGTAGATACTGTATTCGTCGGAATTAGCGCCCCCTCCCAATAGATGGCCACCCACCTCAATTCTGTGTAGGCATTGAAATCATATAAGTGCCCCAAATCATTGTGTCACAACTAAATAATTCTACATTAAAGTATAGTTAGCCTCTGGTCAGTTCGAACTCCACTGAATAAAGATTGTCAATCCATTCAAACTGACCGGTAGATTTACTAAACTAACATTTGATTTTACAGCGGATATCTGTTTATAAATGCCTTAAATCCGAAAAAGTAAATCATTTATTTCATATGTAATTGTATAAACAACATTTTTTGTCCAGATTTCACTTTTTGTTATCCTAATAAGCGCCCCCCCCCCCCCCCCCCCCCTTGTAACCAATATTTTAGGCATCCTGGGTGCTAAATACGGCAAATACCATAAGATTCTTCCATAACCAGGGGTGTACATGTAAGACAGGGACATTCCTCCCGAGGGATTTTGCCAAATTTGAAAATCCTGAGGTAGAATTTCCCTATCTTACACCCCTGGTCATGAAAAAAAAAAAAAATCTCTCATTTCAACTACTCGAATAAGCTCAAAAACCCTTCAAATACTTTTGATTGGCAACCATTTTGAAAATATCAACTTTTCCCTTGAGCTTTTTTGACAAAAACAAATGATACAGCGATATTGAGCATACGCTGTTGATGTGTTATACAACCACAATGATTATATGTGTATTGCCCTAGACAGGCCAGTATTACACACCTAGAAATGAGAGAAAGTTTTATATTACACAAGGATGTTACACTTTGAGCTTTAGAAATCATAACACAACACACGTATTATAATGGTTATCACATATTTAATGACCACAACATATCAATTGAAATATGTACACAATCAAAAATGACAGAATCCCAAATACTAATGAAATATAAATATGATTTGTTGTTGTCAAACAACATGACTATTCCAAACCTATAACTTAAAACACTAATGAGTTGTGCTTAAACTAACACAGCAAAATTCACCATTTTATATTTTCTTATGATTAAACTATAAGTGATCATATTTCACATGGTATTTGCCTTTCAGATTTGTTCGTCAATATTTACGGTTTAGATCAGAATTATGGTCGACACTCATGCATGACAATTAAAAGTATGTGTCGTCCAATTACAGCGAAGTTTCATCTGGTAAATAACAGACGTTTTGCTGAGGAAATATCCACAATATTTCCAAATAAATAACCTTCTTCAAATGATAAGCTGTCTATTTGTCCACTTGAAGCTATTCAGTATAGCTGAAGTTTGATAAGCTGTGTATTTATCCACTTGAAGTTCAGTATGGCTGAAGTTGGAATTCTGATGTCTGATCCTTCTTTTGTTTTGTAAAGTTGACCCCAATAAAACCTACAACAATGAAAACAACAATTACTATTATCACTGTGTTTAATGAAAATGTTAGTATTATCCTCAACCTGGTCCTCTGATGTTTTATGAAAAGAACCACAATTATAATATAGTTTCTGTTTTTACAAGCAAACTCCTATAATTTTCAGCTACAAATAGTTAAATAAAGCTGTATAAAGTTTATTAAAATAGAGGTTTAGTAAATTTATTTGTTTTTTTGAAGATATTTACATGTATATTGAATATTTTTTTTTTTTCAAAAAGTTTCTCGCCTATATAGCGAAAAGGACTACCTGCCTCAAATCTTTAAAAGTTGCTATGATGCAACTGATGCTGAGTAATTCCTTGATATTCTTTCAAATTCACTTTCCTGCAAAAGAAAATAATCAAGTGACAAAAATCCTTTTTACAAATTCACTTATGATTTGATCAGTTATAAAAATGCATTTTTCATAACAAAATTGGGGTTCCCACCATTTTCCTTTGTAAAATAAGGATGTACATATTCAAAATCTTATTTGCAAGGTATCATTGCTATAATTGAATATTGCTGCAATCAATATCTTAAAACATCTGTCATGTTAAAGAAACATTCCAAAATAGAGCTATTCCAGAGAAGATCACTACCCTGCAGACCACTCACTTATATTAAATGGGAAGTACTGAAAAAACAACATAATATGTATCTTTGACTTTTGGTGGAAAATGGCATCAAAATCCAAAATATGGCAAAACTTGAATTTTACCCCAAAAAAACTATTCCAAACTTGACTCAATAAAATAAGTGTTGAAACCCACAAGAATTCAAATGGTAAAATCAGCACCTAGACTAAGTACAAATATGTATTGAATGCTTAGCAAGCTTCTACAGAAACTTGCCCCAAAGCCTTTACCTGACATACAGAGAGATAATTCTACTAACAGAAATTCTGGTTTACTCCCATCACTCGCAGCAGTGAACTTTATTACAGAGGTATACCATTTGAGAAGACCCTGATTCATTAACAAACATTAAGATAACATGTTTACCTTATGTAGATAGTCTTTAATGAAAGGATGACTTCGGTGTGAATCCTTCAGCTGGGAGATGTATCTGTTGCTTACCTGAAAAACAATTGTTAATATCTTAGACATAGTAACATCAGTAATCCGAATTATTCTAGATACTGTGATGTTCCAGCTCGTCACAAGAAATATTCAGACATATCTTTCAACATTATAAAATAGAACTGTAAATGACAGATTTTCTTCAATACTTTGTACATGTACTATCCATAGGTATTGAAAGTGTGTATGTGCCCAAACAAACTCTACAAATAAATCAGTAATAAAAAGGGAATAACTTTGCAAATAATTTGATAATGTTCATTTTCAATTCCATTGATAAACATGCACAACTATATGTATGCTCCATGGTGGCAAAGCTTCAAGCTATACACTGATTTCAGAAAAAACAAATTCCTTGAACCAGGTTTATTTCCCAAACCAATCCAAAAAGTAAGGGATCAGATCAAAGGAATTTGATATACGCATATATCCTACAATTTTCTTAAATTTGCTTGACAATGTCAAATTAGGGATAGCTGTGAGCTAGTTGTGAACACTGCCAAGAGAATTAACCGCCGCAGATTTGTGTTAGTCTTCCAGCTAACAGAGACTGATAGAGGACTATATTCTGGTTAGTGAGGCCACAAAGCAAAACAGAAATCAGATAATCTAGTAAGTTAATAAAGGAGACTAAATATTAAAACATGCTCACCTCTGGAGCCTTGCCTAGATGTTGTGACAGTATGATCATGTTCACCAATGTTTCTGCATTATTCGAATCCTGAAATAAAACCAAAATGTTACACTCACAACAGGACATCAATTTGTCTTCCCTCATGCGCATTTATATAATACAGTCGAACCTCGTTAATCCGGACACCTTGGTTCCATCACAATTTTGTCTGGATTGCGAATCATCCGGATTGTCGAATCATTCCCCCTGGCAATCGTTAGAGATCGTTTGGTAAGCCTACCGTATACAAATTGTACACACGGTATTGAATGTGTAACATATGAAAGTGTGTTGAGTAACACGTTTATTGTTTGGAAATAATTGTATTTTATGAATAAAAGAATGATCTCAACTTTGATAGTGTTTGTTTTTGTCAAACTGATCGTATTTTACTCATCTGATTCACAATTTCACCGCATGTCAACGAAGGTAAGTAATGTGTTGTTTTCGAATTGCCTCCCTTGCACTGCATTCAATTCTATTTTTAGCGACTTGGGGAAACACCGGCCAAATTGAATGTAGAAAGTGCGATAATCTGATTGGAAATGACGAGAAATGGAACACAGGAAACACTGGTTTAGAGTTACGTATTTATTCCGGCATCAAGTCGAATAAAACATTATCTAAGACTGAATTCAGCGGTCTATTTATGGGGCCAGCTATGTTTTGATACGTGTACATGAATATAGCTCAGGTAAGCTGAACGAAATTCACAATTTAATTTGCAATAATACAATAATTAATTAGACCTAATTAATTTTAAAAGTTTTCACTGATCCGTGTTCAGTTTGCCAAGCGGTACTGTCACGGAATGGACTCTTAATACGTGTACCGAATGTGAACAGTCCACGCCGAGTGTCACCCGCGCTAATTATTTCACACCCTGATCTCCGATATAAAAATTGTCATTGTACAAACACTTAACTCTGTTCAGCAACAAAGCCTTGATTTTACATTTCCACAGGTAGCTTATTTATTTCCGACTTGTGTGTACATACGGCATACGACTCGCCTTGTTAGAATACAATATCGTTGGAGTTATCGCCCGTCGAAATACCGGAAGATTTCACAAGTTTACACAAACAACATTTGGCTCGGATTAAAAAGCTTAATCAGAATTCATTATGAAATATATGTACAGTGTGCATGTATACAAGCCATACAGTACAGGTAACAATGCTTGTATATTTACTCCAATCATAGCCGTGAGGGACAAACTACATGTATGCGTCAGTGACAGGTATGTGTATTACGTGCGGTCAGGCGTGAAACTTGTGATTGTAGACAAATCTTTCACTCCTTGGTGTAACATAATGGGTTCTGATCGAGACATTGCGACCGGATTACCGAGACATGAAACACCATGTTATAGACGTTTTGTTCCCGGAAATTGATTCCGGAACCGGAACGCGAATTTCCGGATTATCAGTGCTTTTTAACGTTGGGGAAATCCGTTCCCGGATGTTTTCATCCGGATAACGAGATTTCCGGATTACTGATTTCCGGATAAACGGTGTTCGACTGTATATGATAACCACACACCTAGCGGATGGGGTTGGTATTTTTCAATTGCAAGTTTAATTGAGACAAATTCAAGAGTAACTTGTTTGTTAGAAAATCTTTTTATGTTCCATTTCACCCTCAGACCATGGTAGCATCACTCTACTGAGATAGCAGAATATTTAAGTTACTGGGATTTTTTTATATTTCAAAGGCCCAATATACATAATTTTCGGCAAAACTTGCATTGAAAATCAAGCCTAATAACTTATTACGTTTATAGATTAAGTTAAGATTAAATGATATCAGCAGTATTCGAGATGAATTCTTTCGTGGTTACTGGTACAGCAGCAGTTGAAACTCGGTATTTGTAAACACACATCCATTTTGAACTGTTTTCTAGCTTCGACTTGTTGTTGAAGTGGGCTACACCTGAATTATTTTCACTTCTTTGGATTTTTCTGTGAAGAGTGTCTTGTTAGTTACCGCTCAGGTTTACTTCGTTTTAGACTTATTTTTGAATGTTGATCAACTGGATTTTTTTCATAATTATCAGAATCCCAAAACATTTCCTGCAGTTACATATATTGGGCCTTAACTCTTTCCGTACCATCGTATACAGACGACAAAAAAACCTGACGTCTCCTCCCTGTTGTCGTATACAGACGACAAGCAAACGTGACGTCTCCTCCCTGTGTCGTATACAGACGACAAGCTACTTGACGTTACATACTTTTCGATTAGCTGGGTACAGCAGCCGACAGATGAGTTGACGAATAACATTCTACACAACATCGACTGCGTCAGTTTATAACAAACAATTTGATAGGCGTAAAGTACACATTTTCTGTCATGTGACCCATTTAGATTGAATTTCCCGCGAGATACTGCGAAGTGTCATCACCAATATAAACATCATGGCGGCGAATGCTTTTGCTATACACAGCAGTACCACATCTGACGAAAATATTGCCCCGAAAATAAAGCTATGTATATCTTCTAACTATAGAAAAACCGAAAAGACCATTGGTTGACATTTACCTGCATTATTTCGGCATAATATCCACTACGCAAACACAACAAAGAGACACCATTTTGGTCGAAACGTCTGGGGGTGAGCCTAGTAATGACTTCCGCTATGGAATCCGGACCGGAATCACGGTACGGAAAGAGTTAAATGAGCAGTAACCGAAACATACCCTATCCATGGCCTCCTGAAGCACAGACTCAGCATCATCAAACTTGCTCTGGCCCATGTAGGCTGCGGCCTGACCGTTGAGTAGGAGGGGAGTAGGGGAATGCTTGTCTGCTAGCTCCTGGAAGATGTAATAGGCATCCTGGAACTTCTCACCTCCCTGTATCAGAAAATTAAAGTCACATAAATATTGATACAAAATTTTCTCTAAAAGTGTTTGCATCAAAGTCAGCTCATCTATTCAATTACATACAGTCTTAAAATCTTAAATGATACCTTGCTATGTACAGTTCGAAACAATGCCAACTATTTCTGCCTTTATGTACAGTTGGGCACAATGTCAACTATTTCTGTCTTTTAATTAGAGTTGTCTCCCTTTATTGGTGATTGAGCATACCTTTCTCGAATCATTCCTGGACAATTTTTATAACAAAGAATTACTTCATTTACAGTAATTGACTGCCAATCATGTGATGATTTAAATCCCTGTTATATCAAATTCTTGTCCAATAATTCTCAATCATAGAATTCAACCCTGTACTATTAAAGCTTCTTATTAAGCTGTGCCTAACAGTAAAATTACTTCTGCTAAACACTTCAGCAGTATCTGTTGTATCATCTGGATGGAGATAATTACCTGGGAAGTGGATAAGGTAACATATGTCAACAGATCAGATGTTCATACATTATAGCACGCTGAGTGATAAGTACAACTCTGTATATCAGACTGTACAAAGTTATCTCCCCTATACTCATTAATATCAAATGTAGTCTGCCAACATTCCGAACCCCCCCCCCCCCCTAGATATTGGTAATTTCCAATTGAAAAACAGTGAGAACCATTCTGTTAAAAGAATGTATGCCTTATTACGGGATGAGATACAGAGGAAATGTGGGTATTTATAAAACGAAAGCATTTTTGATATGTTAGCCAGGCAAGGACTCCCGCTGATAGTGGCAAATGAAAAAGATCAGCCGAGTGGGATTTCTTGCCTGCAGCAGACAAAGAGTTAAGGAAATCTCAGACAAAGAGTTAAGGAAATCTCAATCTGATGTGTCAGTAACATCATCCACTTACCACGGCCAAGTTGAACCAAGCTTGAGCCAACTGGAACAATACACTGTCCTCATCAACTTCCTGCATCCTCTTGAGCTCCTTCCTGGAAAGAAAATTCAAACATTTTTAACCTATAAAACATATCCCTATTATAATCAATATAATTTCAATATATGATAACAACTATAAAACTACGAGGGGGCAATTAATGTGTTGTATTTGTTAGTGAGCGTTTAATGAGGAAGATATGTTTCAGTGATAACAAATTGACAACAGTTTGGTTTGTACAACAAATCACCCTCAATGAAACTTACTCTTACATTATTCCCAGCTCTATATTTGTTCAGCCACTATCATTGGGTAATAAATATTGGATTTGGTGTCTTTGTCAAGACTTCCTCAAAATCTACACCGTCCAGTCTCGGTCAACACATATACCTTATGTATATAGTCAGATCTACATGGTCCAGTCTCGTTCAACACTTTACCTTGCCAGATCTACACGGTCCAGTCTCGGTCAACACTTACCTTGCCAGATCTACACGGTCAAGCCTCGGTCAACACTTACCTTGCCAGATCTACACGGTCAAGCCTCGGTCAACACTTAACTTGCCAGACCTGCACGGTCAAGTCTCGGTCAACACTTAACTTGCCAGATCTACACGGTCAACACTTACCTTGCCAGATCTACACGGTCAAGTCTCGGGTCAACACTTACCTTGCCAGATCTACACGGTCAACACTTTACCTTGCCAGATCTACACGGTCAAGCCTCGGTCAACACTTACCTTGCCAGATCTACACGGTCAAGTCTCGGTCAACACTTACCTTGCCAGATCTACACGGTCAAGTCTCGGTCAACACTTAACTTGCCAGATCTACACGGTCAACACTTACCTTGCCAGATCTACACGGTCAAGTCTCGGTCAACACTTAACTTGCCAGACCTGCACGGTCAAGTCTCAGTCAACACTTAACTTGCCAGATCTACACGGTCAACACTTACCTTGCCAGATCTACCCGGTCCAGTCTCGGTCAACACTTACCTTGCCAGATCTACACGGTCAAGTCTCGGTCAACACTTACCTTGCCAGATCTACACGGTCAAGTCTCGGGTCAACACTTACCTTGCCAGATCTACACGGTCCAACTTTAGAAGGATCTGTATTGTAAGGGCCAGACTACAACAGACAAAGACGTCATAAGAATTCAACCAAAATTATTTCTCATTAACTTAAAGATTCAACTGTTTATTTTTCTTGACAATTTAGTATTTTTAGTGAAACCAGACTTATTCAAGAGTCTGGAATTACACCAGAATACACAAATCTGAATTGGATGTAGACAGGTTGGAAAATCTGGTATCAGTAAATGTACTTGTTTTCTGAAGTACAGAAAGCCATAACCATACAAAAATCAGGAACCAAAAATATTATATACATTGCAATATAATTTAAACAATATATTAGAAATTTTGATTATTCTAATTTTTCATGTTAATGACAATACTAATCAAATTAAAGTATTTAAAAGTCATCAACAGGTGGTTTTCTCCCGAAGTTTGAATGGGGAACAATATTGGGACACAACGAAATGATGTAATAGCTATAGGAGGACTGTAAAACAGCATTTAATATCTAAAACATCGAAAGTATGAAGCTACATACCATTCCAAATTGTCTGACTGGTGTAGAGTTCGAAGAGCAGAATCATAATTCTGTAGACAGAAAAGAAGCTGTTGTACATGCATGTATATCTGAACTGCTCTCGACTGTCTATGTAAGATATCTAACATTTAAGGTTACTGAAATATTAATTGCTTATAAATTATCAAATTGTGAATCAAACAATCTCATAATATTCAATGGGTATATTATAAATGTTGATTCTAGCTTTTCTTCAAGGTTTTGTACAATTTTAACAATAAAACTTCATTCTGTAATCAGTTATGAGGGAATATTCTATCACAGAACTACATTGTTTATGTTTCGTGTGGTTTTTTCCTGAAGTTGCTTAAATTTCAATAATTAAGAAAGAAAAACAATTTATAGTACTCTTGAGTTTCCAACTTTTTCCTAAAATCTATTGTTATCTGACCTGTTCATGGTAGTAAACGGAGGCAGCCATCACTAGGAAAGTACTGTTACTGACATCAAAGCTCCCACTCATCTTTGAATCAAGGTCACGCACTAGAGAATCTCTGAAAATAAAAACAAATGTTTAGCATTATTGGTGAAATATAAAGAAAACAATCAATTGACTATTATACAGCTGAAGCTTTTTGTGTGCTCCTACAGCTATATTATAATCTTTTTCATATTATTAATAGAACACCGTCTTTACGTCTCTCCCAAAAAAATCATTTTTATACGTTTCAGAAGTAATTTCAGTGATTTTCTTACCCATTTTAAATGTAAATCTTTACCATATATGTAGCCTTTACTACAATAATGTAAATCTTTACCACATGTAGCCTTTACTACAATAATATAAATCTTTACCACATGTAGCCTTTACTACAATAATATAAATCTTTACCACATGTAGCCTTTACTACAATAATATAAATCTTTACCACATGTAGCCTTTACTACAATAATATAAATCTTTTCCACATGTAGCCTTTACTACAATAATGTAAATATTTACCATATGTAGCCTTTACTACAGTAATGTAAATCTTTACCACATATAGCCTTTACTACAATAATATAAATCTTTACCACATGTAGCCTTTACTACAGTAATGTAAATCTTTACCATCAAGGTATGCTTACCTTTTCGATTCATTAGACAGGTAGTCAGCATACATCCGGACAGCTTGTAGCTCATCTGGACTAGCTGAACTGATTTCATCCAAACATACCCCATACTTTTTCTGTGACAGGTAGGCACGGTACATCAGCACATCACGCTTAATCTTTGTCTCCTGGTTTGATGACTGTAAAATTAAAAAAAAAATATTAAATAATTTCATTTACAGATTCGCCAACATATGGTGGTTAATTGTTTCACTTCAATTCTCGAAAATAACTTTAGAAGGATGTAATATTCAACTGATTAACAATCTGCATTAATCATTCCTTATAAAAATTGCGGGGCCTGACTACTGAGAGGTATATTTGTGTTACCGCGTGATCAGTACCCTCAATGTTTATAAAATGCTGTATTAACACTTCTATGTTGAAAAATAGCTTCGGAAGCTTACATCTACATGACTGTATATTATCTGTTAATACATGTATGTAACCGACTCTAAATAAATGTTCTTGCATCTTGTACTGGATACATAGTGTTGCTATTAAGAATAGTATCATCAACTTAAACGTATGACTAAACTCCAAAACCTAGCCTGTACACTAACATCTATGTTTCACTTTCAGTTGATGACAAAAAATACACACTCCGCATAGAAAGGAAGTTCTGAGTACAGTGAGTGCCTCTCTTTGTTTTCTTGCTACTTGGAGGCCATCAATCCTGATGATTAATCCCATGTCATTAGTTAAAGCAATTTTATTATAAAGACAAAAACATGATATTTTCAGTTTTATATTTTGAGAGAGGTACAACACTGATTTGAAGAGTTCAACATACATAGTGTCAGAAGAGTGAATTCCGTTGTGTGATTGATGTTGTATAGGAGTGTTTATAAGAGTCTCTAGAGGTCTGTAATTGTCTGAATGCAACTGGGTTGTGATAGCTTGAACAAGTCTACTGCACAGGTCGACAGGTAGAGATCTAGATCTTCTGGTTGGAGTGCAACAAAGTTGTGTCACAGGGACATGTACACTTTTGTATAGACTTATATGGCAAAATTAGAGATAAATACCTTTCAAGATATAGGCCTATATGTATTTAATTACTAATTTTATCATATAAGTCTAAACATGTCCCTGTGATCGTGAACTATACTTGTGTAGCAGCTCTGGACCATGTCGATTATCGACAGCCAGATAACTCAATTGGTTTAGCGTCTGTTTAGAGTTCTGAAGGTCCTGGGTTCGAATTCTGGTCTGGCCGTGCATTTTTCATCTCCTGTTACATTTGGTGCCGGTGACCAAACTTTCTTTCAAGTACTTGGTGCATACTTAGTAAGGGGATACCCGAAACCAAGTTGTAAATCGTCATGTCTTTGGAGTCAAAGACTTTGTTGAGGAGGGGGGAATGTGACGGGTGGATTGTCGGCAACCAGATAGCTCAATTGGTTGAGCGTCCGTCTAGAGTTCCGAAGGTCCCGTGTTCGAACCCGGGTCTGGCGGTGCCGGTCTGGCCGTGCATTTTTTCCGCTCCTGATACATTTGAAATCAGAAATCGAATAGAAAATGAGGCTTAAATTGGCCATAATCTCCGGCTCAAAAATTACGATAGAATACATCTAGTCGTGTTAAACATAATCATGTACATCATATTAGGCCACCTGTCCAAATTGGACAATTTTACATCATAACACCCCCCCCCCCCCCCCCCCGTTTATTTGCGTATCCTTCTGTGTCTTCGTAATTGTAGTGCCTTTAGTTTATGTGCCTCGAATCATTTACCTTTATTTTATGTGCCTCGTTAATACAGTGCTGGTAATCTCCAGTAAAGAAAGCTGTTCTTATTTCAAAGAGCTCGTCTACACCTTCATTTGCCATTTTCAACGGTAGGCCTACTAGTTTGTCTGTCAGCGACGTGGAAAAGTGAGCCAGATCTTAAAAATGTTTGAATCGCAAGAAATTTCAACAAAGCGCTTCCGTGCTTCTGATCATATCAATAAGGTGCATTCGACTAGGAGCACATAATGAGTAATATTAAGGAAGTATAAACGCCTTTGGATAATTAACCTCCATTCGAAAAGAGTTCTACCCAAATTTGATTATACAGTGGTTGGAATGCACAAGAATGAAGTTATATAATAAAAATGAAATCATACATTCATTACTTTCCAGTTTGTAAAAATAATTCTGCATCGAGCTTCTACAATCAAATTCACAATGGCCTGATTATTTGTTACACGAAGTCTGAGACCTAATAAATACGTTTTTGTATGTCTCTGACCTAGCTATGCTAAACTAAACAAATGAGTTCAGAGTATTTTTTGTGAGGGGGTTGGAGTTCGATAATATTTTCGATAAAATAGCCCCCTCAATGGTCATATAAAAATATATAATCACTGATCACTGATGGGCATATTCATTTTATCGGAAATTGATCTTAACACCTCCACGGAATTAGCTATCTAAGTCCGTGACACCTCAGGTTTAAACTTACGCTAATTACTTTAGTGTATGTCCAAAACCATCTGTAATTTTTTTTTCTCAGATTCCTTGATTAAATTGTGTATATTAATCACAAAATTAGGCGATTAATGGACAATTTGGCGTTTGTGTTCTTTAGATCTACATATATCAATATGCATTTTCTCTGTGTAACGGGAGATGAAGATTACACAGCCAGATCGGGATTCGAATCCGGGACCTTCCGATCTCTAGGCCTGATGGAGGCTATACGGATCATTGACTTAGAAAAATTCGTAACTTAAACATTTCCATTAAAAAGCACTACAGAAATCAATTCAGGAACTTTCCTTAAATTCCAATTTTCCCCGACTAATGAAACAACAAGCTATAACTACAGACTAATGATACAGCAAATTATGCTACAAGATTACTATGATACAGCAAGCTATAGCTACAGACTAATGATACAGCAAGCTATAGCTATACAGACTAATTATTCAGCAAGCTATATCTTGCTGTATAATAAGTCTGTATAGCTATAGCTACAGACTAATGATACAACAAGTTATGGCTACAGACTAATGGTACAACAAGTTATGGCTACAGACTAATGGTACAACAAGCTATGACTACAGACTAATGGTACAGCAAGCTATAACTACAGACTAATGGTACAGCAAGCTATGGCCACAGACTAATGGTACAGCAAGCTATGGCTACAGACTAATGGTACAACAAGCTATGACTACAGACTAATGGTACAACAAGCTATGGCTACAGACTAATGATACAGCAAGGTATGGCTACAGACTAATGATACAGCAAGGTATGGCTACAGACTAATGATACAACAAGATATGGCTACAGACTAATGGTACAGCAAGCTATAACTACAGACTAATCAGTGGCGTAACTGCCATGTAAGCACAGAAGCCCGTGTTTGAACATCATTTTTCCAAAGTATGTGTATTAAAGTCGAGATATTTCATAATTCGACTAATAATCTTTAGTCCACTGATAATGTTAAACGTTACTCTTTTTAATCGACTCGTCAGATTAACAGACCAGGCTGCAGGAAGTTTGTTATTCGTATATAATAATGTTATATCGGGTTTCGAGTCATGAATATGGTATCATACAATATTAATGTAATAACACCATTGTGACGCCATAACAAATGACGTCTTCATGGCGTTATATGATTGTCTCGGAAGTGAAATATACATATATGTACCTTTTTATCAGGAAATAAATTTGAGAGTTTTGGTGAATTTTCTCCTGAATATTAGTTATGTTATGAATAGAATCTTACGCTCGTGTCAATGTTACTGTATTATTTAATATGTCACTCCCCTTAAGCCCCGGGACGTTTTAAATTATCTAACTCGTTTAATAAATCTCATTTTACACATTCACACTCATGCAAGATCCAATATTTAGTGCATATATATTAGAATAATATAAATATTGCCAATTTTGGATATTGACTTTTAAGTCAATTGGAATAAAATGACAACAAAAATAATTGATAATGAGCCTGTTAAATTATGCCGAAAAAAATAAGCGAGATGTATAACTACAGCTGTACCTGAGTTGAAAGCGGCAAAATCACATTGCATTTATACATTTGTAACACTTACAGAGACATGAATGTAACACAGATGGTTTTGATGGCTCTGTTATTGCGTACTAACGAGTAAATGTCTTAAGAAACGTATGTTTGTTAAGTTTATGTTCAAGACATCATGGACGTTAAACATATCATCGTATTTTATTTTTACATCAATGATTTGTATAATTATACGACCAAATGGCACCATTTGAAGTAACTGCTAATAAACGCTCGCAGGGCTTGCACATTGAAACACCTCCAGCTACGCCCCTGCTAACGGTACAGCAAACTGTAACTACAGACTAATGGTACAGCAAGTTATCACCACAGACTAATGGTACAGTAAGTTATAACTACAGACTAATGGTACAACAAGATATGGCCACAGACTAATGGTACAGCAAGTTATCACCACAGACTAATGGTACAGCAAGTTATCACCACAGACTAATGGTACAACAAGTTATCACCACAGACTAATGGTACAGCAAGTTATGGCCACAGACTAATGGTACAACAAGTTATCACCACAGACTAATGGTACAACAAGTTATGGCCATGACTAATGGTACAGCAAGTTATCACCACAGACTAATGGTACAACAAGTTATCACCACAGACTAATGGTACAGCAAGTTATCACCACAGACTAATGGTACAGCAAGTTATCACCACAGACTAATGGTACATCAAGTTATGGCCACAGACTAATGGTACAACAAGTTATCACCACAGACTAATGGTACATCAAGTTATCACCACAGACTAATGGTACAACAAGTTATGGCCACAGACTAATGGTACAACAAGTTATCACCACAGACTAATGGTACAGCAAGTTATGGCCACAGACTAATGGTACAGCAAGTTATCACCACAGACTAATGGTACAGCAAGTTATCACCACAGACTAATGGTACAGCAAGTTATCACCACAGACTAATGGTACAGCAAGTTATGGCCACAGACTAATGGTACAACAAGTTATCACCACAGACTAATGGTACAACAAGTTATGGCCACAGACTAATGGTACAGCAAGTTATCACCACAGACTAATGGTACAGCAAGTTATAACTACAGACTAATGGTACAACAAGCTATGGCTACAGACTAATGATACAACAAGTTATGGCTACAGACTAATGGTACAGCAAGCTATGGCTACAGACTAATGGTACAGCAAGTTATAACTACAGACTAATGGTACAACAAGCTATGGCTACAGACTAATGGTACAGCAAGTTATCACCACAGACTAATTGTACAGCAAGCTATGGCTAGAGACTAATGGTACAACAAGCTATGGCTACAGACTAATGGTACAGCAAGTTATAACTACAGACTAATGGTACAACAAGCTATGGCTACAGACTAATGGTACAGCAAGCTATGGCTACAGACAAATGGTACAGCAAGCTATGACCACAGACTAATAGTACAGTAAACTGTAACTACAGACTAATGGTACAGCAAGCTATGGCTACAGACTAATGGTACAGCAAGCTGTTACTACAGACTAATGGTACAGCAAGCTATAACTACAGACTAATGGTACAGCAAGCTGTAACTACAGACTAATGGTACAGCAAGCTATAACTACAGACTAATGGTACAGTAAGCTATAACTACAGACTAATGGTACAGTAAACTGTAACTACAGACTAATGGTACAGCAAGCTATGGCTACAGACTAATAGTACAGCAAGATGTAACTACAGACTAATGATACAGCAAAATATGTCCACAGTCTAATGATACAGCAAGCTTTGGCTACAGACTAATGGTACAACAAGCTATAACTACAGACTTATGATACAGCAAGTTATGGCTACAGACTAGGCTATTGGTACAGAAAGCTGTTACAGACTAATGATACAGCAAGCTGTAACTACAGACTAACGGTACAGCAAGCTGTAACTACAGACTAATGGTACAGCAAGCTATGGCTACAGGCTAATTAGGGGCGTAGCTGCCATGTAAATACATAAACCCATGCTTGCACATCATTTTTCGAGTCATTTTTCATTTTTCGATTCGAGATATTTCATAATTAGGCTTATAATCTAAAGTCTACTGATAATGTTAAACGTTACTCTTTTTAATCGACTCGTCAGATTAACAGACCAGGCTGCAGGAAGTTTCTTATTCGTATATTTTTGTTATAACGGGTTTTGAGTCATGAATATGGTATCATACAATATTAATGTAATAACACCATTGCGACGCCATAACAAATGACGTCTTCATGATGTTCTATGTACCATAGTAAATATGTAGACATAGCTTGCTGTATCATTAGTCTGTGGCCATAGCTTGTTGTATCATAGTAAATTTGTAGACATAGCTTGCTGTATCATTAGTCTGTGGCCATAACTTGCTGTATCATTAGTCTGTGGCCATAGTTTGCTGTATCATAGTAAATATGTAGACATAGCTTGCTGTATCATTAGTCTGTGGCCATAGCTTGTTGTATCATTAGTCTGCGGCCATAGCTTGCTATATCATTGTAAATCTGTAGCCATAGCTTGCTGTACCATTTGTCTGTGGTTATAGCTTGATGTACCATTTGTCTGTAGTCATAGCTTGCTGTATCATCAGACTGTAGCCATGACTTGCTGTATCATTAGATTGTAGCCATAGCTTGCTGTATCATAGTAAGTCTGTAGTCATAGCTTGTTGTATCATTAGACTGTAGTCATAGCTAGCTGTATCATCAGACTGTAGCCATAACTTGCTGTATCATTAGATAGCTTGCTGTATCATTGGTCTGTGGCCATAGCTTGCTGTACCATTTGTCTGTGGTTATAGCTTGCTGTTCCATTTGTCTGTAGTCATAGCTTGCTGTATCATCAGACTGTAGCCATGACTTGCTGTATCATTAGACTGTAGCCATAGCTTGCTGTATCATAAGTCTGTGGTGATAGCTTGTTGTATCATAAGTCTGTGGTGATAGCTTGTTGTATCATAAGTCTGTAGCCATAGTTTGCTGTATTAAATCTTTCTGTTACTTTAAATTTATTATTTCTTGTCGATAGCTTAAGTCCACATTTTTATGTCCAGCATTCCTTTTTAATTTTTTTAATGAAAACTTCAGGAAAGATGAAATATCTAACTGTCATTTCACTGTTATCTTGCCAAAGATTACACAACACTTGTTACATTTTCTCTCTTTTTTTTTTTATTTAATCACTAATATATTACATTTCAACATGTTAAGGAAATTCTGTTTAGAATTTTCTAAAGCAAGGGTAATTAGATGATCAAATTACAGAATTTTTCTTTCACTTAAAAACTTTCCTCGAGTAAAAACACCAAATACTGAAATACCATAAATCCTCAACTATCTTATAAATAAATTAGTCTGCTGAGTTATCTCCCTTAGGTTAAATATATTTAGATCTTGATAATTAATTTCTGTGAAGGGGTGAACCTCTCATGGGGCGAGGATGAGGAATATTTTTAAAAGGACAATGAGATAGGTAAATACATAAACATTAAGAATATTTATGGTAGGAATAATGTGTTGATCTGCACACATGCACTATATCCACTACTGACACTTACTACAGTCCCAACAACTGATTACATCTTACTGGGGTAGAATACCCAACCGAATACTGCACTGTAAAAGGATGGGGAGATCATACAATGCACACACTGTATACTAATTACTTCATCCTAATGGGGCAGAATCAAATCTCACAATATATGGGTCTATGGGGATCACATGCCTTAAAATTTACCAAAAAATAACAAACGGTCTATACAACTTTGAATAATTTCAAGGATAATTTCATCACTGATGCATTTTTTAAATATTAGATTTAAAAATTTGGACACACTTCCCATAAAATTATGCTCAATGGTTTTGACTTAATACATAAAATCTCTATAATATACCACAATGCTACTTCAGAAGGATTCACATGAAATGGAATGGAGCAATATGGTAAAATTGTTAAAAAGGAGCTCATTCTTCGGATGTATACCTAATACGACAACAGTTAGGCTAATACATGTTATTAGAAGGGTAGAACGTAAAACAACATAAAATTAATCTGATGACGTATGTAACTCAAAAAATAAAACCATGCAATTTGAAAACATACCGAAATGACACAAGGAGGGTAAGAACATTTGTCGAGATCACATAAATCTTCACACGGCAAGAACATAACGAAATCGACAATCTTCAATTCCAAATGCAAACATCCCTGTTATCTAAATTAAAGACTATCCCTCAGCAAATCAATAACAGCAAGGCTCGATTGTAATACCTCGCTGTCAGACGACAAAATACTTTGATCCAAATGTCAGACGACAAAATACTTTGATCCAAATATCATATTCTATCTTTTATTATCAGATTTAAAGCAAAATTATAAGTGAATTAGTAAGATCTTTTATACACTACAATTTACAAATATCCTAATATCACATGTTAAATCCCTAAAACAAATACGAAATATTCCAAAAGCTCATTTAATGATGACAGCATAAAATATATGTAGAAGGATTTATTGTAAGATAATTTATAGAAGAAAGGAAAAAAACAATTAACATTTAGAAATACCATTTACGCATACAAATATTTCTAAGGACAGAAATTAACCTTAATGTATGAATGATTAAATATTCAGAGAATTAATTTAAGAACCTGCAGACTTCTACATGTGTATATATATATTGCTAGAGAGTCTGTTATACAAATATTTAACAAATCTAGACTATTGCGTCTCATAACTTCAAACATTTAACATGAAGTGACAACCAAGCTAAGCTTTTCACTGAACCTGTCACAATTATTGACATCAGTCAGAAAACACACCGAAGTAGGTTACTCGATTCGCCTACTGTACAGCAATAGAAACACGAAAATCACAAAACACAGTCTTCACTCCACAAACTTGTCACGTACAATGTTCTTTTTAAAGAAAATATAGATGGTTAAGTATGGATTTTATAAAAGAAAATTTATAAGTTGAGATTTTATACAAGAATATTTCTAAATAGACCCATATACAATTGAAGTAATCAAAGAAAAAGATTAAATTGTATCATAATAGAAGGAAATCCCTGTATTGCCCTATATTTCTATATGTATTTGGTGTTTTATGAGAAATATCATAACATTTTCCTTGAACATGCTCCACTGAGCTGAACTAGTGCTGAAACAACAAAATTACAATGCAATACATTTGGACAGGAAGTGTAACAGCATAGGTAATAAATTTATTAATGTCTTTATTTTTAAAAGTACAACTGACAGCAAAGAATAAAATTTCTTAAATTATAGGCCCGCCTATTTTCAAAGATTGGCTTAATTGTTAGCTTTATTTGACTGAGCAATCAAAATTTCATTTGAGAGGACTGCTTAATTTTGTACTTTGACTCATAATCAAGAAAAGAGAGTATTATAATTTATGATAAAAAAAAGAAATGTTTCAATATCAATTATTTTGTTTAAATACTAACAAGGAATAACATCTCATAAAATCCACAGAACACATACTGTCTGCTATGTTACATGGATGTAGAATGAAAACATGTGTACATCATTACATCTTATATAAATTATTTGTATCAAGAGATAAAAACATAAAATCACTTTAACGTACATCACACAATATCATGTCAAAATGGAATCTGTACATTTTGATACATCATTCTGAACCACTATAGTACAAATACCAACTATATATCAAGTACAAAACAGTGAAGAAAATTCTCCATATATTACAATACAGTTACATTAACATGTATGTCTTAGTGTGTGACAATACAATCCTGATCTATTTTGCTTGTTTTGTTATCCTTGTTTTTCAACTATTTTTTTTAAACTTAAATCTTTGTTTTCTCAATACAATCTTCCTTGCGGAAATTTAACAATTGTATTCATGATATTTAAACAAAAAATCTATAGCTAGCAGCTTTCTCATTTTTCTTTCTTTTTTTTAATCCTTACTTTAGAGTGTGGTATAGCACTTAATTCATGTTCTGGTTATCTCTATTAAAGGTTTTACCAGTACATCAAACTTTCATTCCTGTTTTCTAAGATAAATATTATGTTAATGAATTCAAGCCCAATATACATTAATCCTCATATATTTGGTGGAAATAAAATATTTTACAGATGTCAAAGGTGAAAATTCAGGTGCAAATATACATAGCTGTATGTGTATTGTGTAGTCAAGAAAAAGACTTCATAATTATAACAAATTAACCCTGATTATTTAAGATGAATAAAAACAAACTAAAGCATCACTTCATTCATCACATGCGTACCTTATAAAAACTTTCAACCAATCATTCATGCCTTACATTCATAATGAACACACAAGAAATGCATGTGACAGACTGATGGTAGATAATATCTGTGTGGACTGGAGATCCCTGTCTGACCTGTAACAGCTTGTATCTCCACTGTTAATCCTGTTATCTGCACTCACCTACACTTTCACATGATACATTTCCACAAAACAAGTCAAATAGACCAGACAAGATATCTATTTTTTCTGTGTAGGCTCTTTCAACACATCAAGTTATTTTCTTGAGTAATTTTCAAGCTCCATGGCTAGTTTAATATTCAAATTAAATTTTTTGTTTAACTTTGAAAATCGCTTCTGAAAGCAAAACGTGACCTAAAGATATTTTAACACGCTATAGTATGGGTCTTTGATGTCCCGTAGAAATCGGCCGATTCCTCACCAGGATGTTGTTTCTGTTGGTAGACTCATATCTCTGTCTGTTTAGGTTCTCACGTTCCTCTGTCTCACCTCATCAGCCCGGTGATCCTGAGTGTTTGCTCTGAAATACCCAAGATACAGTATTGATAAATATATAACTGACCTCGGCTAGTGTATGTATTTTAAATCTTGTGTCCAATTTTGTCATTTCACTAATATCTATTGGGGGAGAAGGGGGGAGCCACTTTTATTACTAAGTGACCTTGACAATGGGTAAACAACCCTATTACTGAAAACACGCTTGTGAAAGTAATATTAAAATGAAAGTCCAAGTAAGAAGGGAGCATTAAATACCCCTCCAATATGATTCACTTACGGGTAGTCAGGAGAGTCGGCTTCATCTTCCATCTGCTTCCCACGCCTTTTCTCATAGATAAAGATGATGATACAGAGGATGATGACCTCAGCCACGATTCCAAGGAAGGGCCACAAAGCAGCAAGGCGATCTTAAAAACAAAATTCAAATAATTAACAAAACCTTTTATGTTAGCATGTCAAGTTTTTCATTAAACTTTTCTGTAATAAGCCTGAAACACTAGCATCAAACTTAATTTTAAACTTGTTTCAGTTTTGAACTGATAGCTATGCTTTTGTCCATGAAAATTAGCACTGAACAAGGGTTGCAAACCTACCCTTGATTCTGACCACTGTTGTTACTATGGCTACACCAGACCTTACCCTTGATCCTGACAACTGTTGTTGCTATGGCTACATCAGACCTTACCCTTGATCCTGACAACTGTTGTTGCTATGGATACACCAGACCTTACCCTTGATCATGTGGCTACACCAGACCTTACTTCTGATTCTGACAACTGTTGTTGCTATGGCTACATCAGACCTAACCCTTGATCCTGACAACTGTTGTTGCTATGGCTACATCAGACCTTACCCTTTATCCTGACTATTGTTGATGCTATGGCTAAATCATACCTTACTTCTGATTCTGACAACTGTTGTTGCTATTGCTACATCATACCTTACTTCTGATCCTGACAACTGTTGATGCTATGGCTACATCATACCTTACTTCTGATTCTGACAACTGTTGATGCTATGGCTACATCATACCTTACTTCTGATTCTAGATCTGACAACTGTTGATGCTATGGCTACATCATACCTTACTTCTGATTCTGACAACTGTTGATGCTATGGCTACATCAGACCTAACCCTTGATCCTGACAACTGTTGTTGCTATGGCTACATCAGACCTTACCCTTGATCCTGACAACTGTTGATGCAGTGGCCGACTGGAAACCTTCATAGGTAGAGTTGGCCATACATTTGTAGGTGCCTTTGTCCTCAAACTCCAGACTGTAGATGGTCAGTTTGCCGTTGACCAGTTTTCCCTCGTCGTTAATAACGACACGGTCGCCTGCATTCAACATGACATCGTCACGAAGCCAGGATATGGTAGGGTAGGGGTATCCAGTCACAGGACACTTCAGGATAAGGTTGTCTCCTTGTACGTAGTTCTTTGATGAGTCAAAGCTCTTGTCGTTCACAGTAGGAGGTCCTAGATAACAGTCAAGTAAAAACATTTAATTTCCATGTTGATGTTTGCAAGATAAAGTATACTTTTACACTGTAGGAACTTGGCTTTTTTTTTTAAATATTTTTTTTTTAGAAAAACTGGAGTTGTATCAAATTATTTTTACGATTGAACAATTCAATCCAATAGTCTGTGTTTTTGTCCACTATACACAGTAGTCAACAAAGTTAAATAATCCTCTCTGGTAATAAGCCCAACCATAAATGATGAATTCAACTGAATATAACTTGAAATCTATCATTTTGACATGAAATCAGCATAACAGTAATCTAGACCAAAAAAAAAAAAAGAAAAGAAAAAATAATAGCCTAGAGGGCCTGTATAATTCAACAAAACATTAAAGCAATCATAGAAAAAGAAAAATATTCTCAATGACAGATTTCCACATAATGAGCCTCCTGGGCCTATGATTGTCCCAATCTAACACGTTTGTTATCAATTACTCTATAGATCCAAGATTGCTACAGGTAAAATATCCTCGCCAATGGACTCCTTGTATTCCCAAAGCTATTTATATATATGTTTACATACATGTAATATGACCCTTTTGACTTAAAAGAAGGTCAGTGTAATCTATTATTTGGGAAAACGTTATTGCACTGCCTTATTTAATATACTGACAAAACATCACTACTTTGAGACTCTTGGTTATTCTGAAGAAGTTTTTTTTTTCTAAATAATATTTGACACTTGTGACTTTAATTGGAATGTTTGTCAAAAACGATGGACAACAGATCAAACCATAACCTCATCTGGCATACCATACCATACCAGGGGAGGTAATAACCTGATTCACTCACCCATGAGATCAATGTTGTGGACCACGACCTGTTCAGATCCGGAGGAGGTGAAGGTAAACACACACTGGTAGGGACCCAGGTCTGTCCATTCTGAAAAGACAAATTCACCAAGTATTGAATGAATACGCAATACTTCAAACAACTGTACCATTAAATATGAATTTTAATATATTTCCCTGCTTCTGCAAATAAAATCAGTAACTTATTAAAGTCTGAAAAAGCATTGTATCCCATATGCATGAAGGAATGTGAATATGAATTATACACTCCGCTAACTTTGTACACATGATCTATCAACTAATGCAGTGTTAATGTCACAACATGATGCAACTTGATGCAATTGTTTTTCAAAAGGGGCTTTTAAAGTGTTATTAACTGCTTTTTAATCGATACATTTAACGCAACACAACTTCCTGCAGTTTTTAAATTCTGACTGAATAACTGTAAAATGCACACTGCGTATACATGTATATAATGTATATATATGTACATACAAACATACATCCACATATATATATCAATGACAGACATTTGTTTGAATATTCCTATACAGTATTGTAATCATTCTATTTATATTAAATCAGAAACAGGCTGATGTCATATATGATGATACAGCAGTAAGGTTACTTCTATGTATACATTACAGTGTTGTGGTTTTAAATCAATACATTCTACCTATACAATTGTGTTAAGCCTAAGGTATTACTGGTAAACCAGGGCACATATATATATATACATATAGTGTGAGTGGAAATCATTGATCCGGGAGCTACTCATGTATACCTTGTTAATTTGGTATACCACTGAATCATGCTTGGTTGGAGTAAAATCACACACCAACACGTTTGTGTATTCTGAGTCCAATATTCCAAACTGTACGTGTATTAATTAGTATACTGAGCCTCAGTCAATGAACTACTTATGAAGAGATTCTGTTGTACTACATGTCGTTCTAAGTAAAGGCACCAAGCTTCAAACCTAAATATGTGTATTAAAGTATCCTGATGAGCCTCAGTCAATGAACTACTTATACAGAGATTCTGTTGTACTACATGTAGTTCTAAGTGAAGGCACCAAACTTCAAACCTAAATATTGATCAACAGTGAGAAATAATTTATATCACGGGCACGAGCCTCAGTTTCAGTAGGTATACATGTATATATACATATGTTTATATGCAACACTCTTAGACCTGTCATCCCAAAATTAACTTGAACCGCAAACAATGAAAGAAATTTGGACTGTAATTAAAAGTATCATGTGACAATGCAGTATATTAGTCCAAAATGGAATACAATCATAATAAGGTATAATAAATTTAATATTTCTAACTCTTTAACCGTGTTCTCATTAAAAGTTAATTGCCGGCAAAAGTAGCCTGCTATTCATCAACTTTGAACCGGCTATTTTTCAGAATTTTATACATGTCAACATTATGTTATGTGAAAATTCAACCAATGAGGTCAATATACTACTGCAAAACTTAGTGAGAACATGGCTTTATAGTGTATCTTAACTTCAAACAAAGTTACATCAGAATGCAAGCCTTACCCTTATAAATATAGGCAGTATATGTACAGGGCAGTAAACTCCACATAAAGCTGACAACCTTTGGTATCAGGTCAATAGTTTGAGGGATTCACAGTATTCAACGAATCAGATCTTTGTTCTAACATGGTTGTGCATGATAATTAAGCTAGGATATATAGTAAAATGGTGGTTACTTTATATCTCAGTACAATGTAGTAAGCTTAAGTAATACAATGAAATTATTAAAGGTAGGTTGTAGATTTCTGCGGTGTACTGATTCACTCCTCTTACAGTATTTTATAATATGACGAAATTAGAGTATAAAGTTCAAGGGGATCTACAGTATAACTTCCATGTACAGACATAAATTATGCACATTAGATACAGCAGACGTATGCCTGACAGCACACTGTCATACAATGCAATAGGTCCATCGCTTTATAGTCCAACCACTAAAATTTGACCCCAACTGTTTGTGGCTTTATAATCCTAAACAAGTAAAGTTGTACTTTCTACGTTCTGGATACACGGGATGATGAGTAGGATGATGACAAATATTCCTATGACCTTCCAACAATATCAAAATATGATCAAGACAGCAAGGAGGAGCTGAATATTATTTATTTTATAGAAAAAGATTTACCTAGTAAAATAATTAATTATAACTGACAATCAATGAGTTTTAAAGAAATAGTTATTGATAGTTGAATCAAAACTGATATTGTTAGAGTAACCAACCTTATATTACAATATCAAATCTCATTTAAAAGTAAATCCCCCCACCCCTCTGCTCATACATGTGTACTTCTTATTTATAACATACAAGTGTATACTGAAAGATTAAAATTATATTTGTTTTTGCTGAGATGTGTACAGTTGTATGAAGTTTATCTATATATACTGTATATTTTGGTTATTTTCAAACTAAATATTGAAAATCTTCAGTAATCTTGACATAAGAATTGTGTCTAAAATGTGTCTACAGAAATTGTTGTGAACATATATATGGAGACAAGATATTACATTTTAAACATCCAACAGCTGAAAACTACATAGATATAAAGCTATACCTTACCCTATAAACAGCTGGGTCATGGCTAGTAACATGTTGATAAGAGTTGAATAGGTCAATGTCCTGTGTAGGTCAATATTGACCAGACTGTATTAGGTAGTGTATAATTCTATTTCATTCACCCCTGAAATTTCATAATGATCTATTCTAACCTTCACATAGGATACACTATACTGTGAATGAGTATATAAATTGATATTCACTGAGAGGAATGCATGGTTGACTATATCTAGCTATCAATGGAAGTGAAAAACCTTTCAAATGTTAATCTTACTAGGCAGGTATTTATATATGTACAAGTATGTTTAATCACAGACTCTTCCAATAATGTATTGAATATTGAAAACATGAACTTTTAAAACTGTGAAACTGACTGTAACCCAGGTCTATTTTTACATGAGGGCTATAATCACAGGGGAATTTTATTAGTTGCCACGTGCACCTGAGTAATTTTGGTATACATATACATTGTATACTGGTAGCTCAATTTCAGTGTTGAGATATATGTGATGAGGAAATTGACATGTTTATAAACAAAGTGCATATCACAATACAATACTTTTGAGTTTTCATCGTGTCACTATTCAGGATAAGAATTAAGAATACAATGTACATTTATAAAAATATACAAATGTAATTTACTATTTTGCTTTTGAGGATGATTCTAACCAAATAAGAAAATTTTTTAATAGAAAACGGTCAAAATTAATATACCCAGAAGCATTATTTCCTATATATTAAGTTATTAACCATAGTAAATTTTACCCCCTCCTCAAATTGATAACGGATGGCCTGGGGGTACCAAAATTTACAAATTAAACAAAGCCCTCTATGATCTTTTCATCACCTTGGAGTCTGGAGAATAGGCCTTTTGAAATATTGCTTAATTTTCCCTATGGATTTTTTTCAATTGGTTCTCGAATCGCAAGAAGAGTACAAAATGTAAAACATTTTACACATAATGCCAGACAGCAATCAGATATAGGTCACTTGAGTAAAGTCTAGGTGACTTTAAATACAAATGTAGTGACCTTTAATTTACCTTTTTTATCTTATATTGCACATCTAACTATTACTAGTATCAGCTTATCACTCTATAAAATTTCAACAAGAAATATATCTGGAAAAAATGAAGTGCTCACACCTCCTGAAGATTTCACTTACGATATTCGCCCTAATTAGCGCAAAGGGCACCTAAAAAGTGTTATATTGATTTGATGCGAAATTGACTACCATCATGATAACTTGGTGATCAAAGCTTTAGCATCTCGCTGATTTAGTACTTTAACATTAGAACAAAACTTTGTCCAATGTTATGATTAGTCTTGTACTTTAACATGAGAACAAAACTTTGTCCAATGGCAATGTTATGATTAGTCTTAAGCTTAAGCACACAAAACTAAAGGTTTTTGCTTCAAAGCGATCTCCAATGATGATTTATAGCTAAAGTACTTTCCAGTCAAATAATTTATTATCAAGTTACTGGAGTTTAACACATGCTTCATGCAAAAATGAACAACAACACAAACAACTCATGTAAACTGCCAATACTTCCTTATCACCGGCACAATGGGGACTCTCGGGTGGAAGGACAAATTGGAGCATGGAGCTGTGGAATGACTATGAGGGACCATGTGCACATCAGACATTAGGGAGAGGGTCTAGTATGGAGAGTAGGGATTGATACATCATAGTAAGTTAGTATACTGGGAGGTCAAATCCTGAGTGTGACTGCATGGACCACAACAGGTCTTCAGGTGGCCAGGGGTTGGTGATTGGTATAAGATCCTGGTGTGAAGAGTCACATTATAATGTTGGTAAGGGAGGGAACATTAGATCCTAAGGGGGAGGGGGGTGGGGACTGATTGTCACTTTGTGAATAGAACCAGCTTGAGCTCACAGCGATGGTGAATCAATTTTAAACTGAGAATAAGGGAGCCGGAATGGGGTCCACATCATGATATCTAAGCTTAAAATCTCAATGGAACTGATGAAAAAAATTCAGGAAATAAACAAATCTAATCAAGTAATGCAGAAACAGATTACCTACTGCGACCTGAAAATTTGACCAGTAAAAATATGATATTGCAGTCACTTCAGTAGATCAACAAGCGGCCTCTAGACATAATATTTCTGACAACCGATCATCTGGTTTATTTATCTGGCACAATATGCAAGTAACTATACCGTCTGGAGGTCACTCACTCAATGTTAGCAGGCAGTTCACTTTTATTCACTACAAACAGTCATCAAAGAATGATTGATGGCTAACTTTTAAATTGCTAGATTAAATAAAATTCAATATCAAACCATTGTTAAATCTGTTACTCCTCAATGACCCTGTGTTCAATATATTTTTTCATATTCCCAGTTATGTAAACTACTGTAAACAAAAAACAGAGTTATGCTGTTCAATAGTGAAGACCTTGACAACTTTAAAATGTCAAGTTCTACATAAACTTTGTTTAAACAAGTGGCTCGTTAAAATTTGAACAAGTTATAACGATACCTTGGAAAAACAGACTGTACATGTGCATTATCATACTGCTTGGCACTAGACAAAGTTTTGAAAGTGGAAAACTTTTTGAGACATTAGATTGCATGTAAGTTGCAATGCCTTGCTATATTATCTACTAAATTCAATCATATCTGAAAAAATACTTATACTATTTTATTTTCTATTCTCTTCATATGAATAGATTTTTTTTATATTGTGAAAATTCTTTTCATAAATTTTCAAAATATTCAAATTTCAAAATTAAATCCACATCAGGGCAGTACAATTCCACTAGCCAGCTGATGCATATGTCTATGGGTAGAAGAATGTTTGAAATCTGATTCTTCAGGGCTAGTTTACTAAAAAGTGTACACTATGTACTAATTAAGTAAACGTACTACTGAAATTATCAATCACAATTTGCTACATATTTCATAATGTTGCATGAAGGAAGTAAAATTGATACAAAGAAAATCAAGGAAAATCATAAGAAAGATTTGTGGAACATTTATAAGAGAGTGGGTTGCATATACAGCAGTGACAGTATACACCTGTGCTGGGGAAATTAACTTGTCCGCTCATCCTGACAAGTGGATTTGGCCGTTAGACAAGTGAATAAATACAAGAGAGTCGCTACATCATACGTATACTATGATACTTGTTAACACCACATGCTGTTTTATCAGTATAAACATATATCAGAATTCACTAAAATGAAACAAAGCCTTACCAGGATTGGTGATAGACAGGATTTCATCCTTGCTCCCCTCCAGTGCGTATCTGCCTTTCAAGGCCCCATCCAGTGTACTCGTGCCGTTCTTTCTCCAGGATAATCTGTAGTCCATGGCAGTTGTCTCTGTGCTGAACTCGGGAACACAGCTCAGCTTTGTGTTTGTTTCATTATACACAACTTTAGAGGGGGAGGACACTGTAGATAAACAAACCAATTTAGTTTACTCAATCATGATTAATAGACTAAACTTTATATCTTTTTCTGCAATCTAAACAAATGTTTAAGCATATATACCATGTACCTGGTACACGTAACAATCATAAGTAAATTCTGGAAGCCTGAAGTTGTTTTAAGACTTACCAGGTATATATAATGATTCACTGGCATGAGAAATAAGTTTCACATAATTATATTGTAATGTCATTTTTTTACTACAGTGGACTCCACTTAATATCACCCCTGTTAATATCACATTCCTCTTCATATAATGTTTTTCCCAAGCACCATTTTTCTCTCTATATAATCTATTTACTTTTATTTGGTTAATATCATGTTTTTAAGATGATTTCCTCATAATATCATGTTTTTTTTAACCAACTAGAATAAAATATCCAAAAAATGATTGTTGCATAGAAAAATAACCCCAAAAAATCATTTTTGGATTAAAATAATGTTATCTATATATTGAACATCTTTATATGTACAATGAATAGCTTACTTTAGTTATGGAGATTGGAAATGCACTAGATTTAGTGGGAAAACATGTTTCTCTTAATGTCACATTCCTGTTAATATCATGTTTTTGTCTGACAAATGCAACATGATATAAAGAGGAATGCACTGTGTTGTGTTTATGCAAATCAAAATGAAAATAAAATACCTCTGAAGATGTCCACGTCTTTCTGGAAGTGCTTGTTAACATCCTCGTAAATACAGTAGTAACGGCCTGTGTCTTGGATAGTCAGCAGGGGTCCTTTCTTTGTAACTTTCAGTGTGATGACAGTCCAATCCAAGGACGTAGCTCCTGGACTGGTAGAACGATGGGTTTCAAATCCCAGGTTCATCAGTTTTACTGCACTAGCTAAGTCTCCCTGTCGGTCAACTGATCTCTTGATGATCAAGGAGTTAGGATTGAAATTTTGTGCCTTAGTTGAATATTTACATGTTATTTCAAGCTTGCCACCCTCTAGTACCTTGAGGGGGTCCGTGATAGGAAGTATTTCGATTTTCGGCTCATCAACTGTGGAGAAAAATGTAATGTTTATGAAATCATAATAAAATAATCTAATTACATATTCATATCAGGTATTCATATACATGTAATTTTTACAATCTTGCTGAATGTGTATGCCCCAACCAGAAGTCACCTAGTATCTGACATAATAATATCATCTATGTTTAACATGCCAACCGAACATGAGCCAATTATTATTGAATCAAGATGCATGTCCCGTCAGCTAAGTGACTAAGACCGTAGTTAACACTATGCGTCAGCTAATTATAAGTGACCAAGACCGTAGTTAACACTATGTACAAGCAAGGCTTTTTCTGAGGGTGTTTTTGGGCCCCATTCCCCTGCATTTCTGGAGATTTTCAAAATCTCAACCCGAGACATTCAATATCACCCCCATAGGACTTATTGTTAGACGGCTGCCAATGTAATGGAAGTTTTATAGAACAGGAAAACACACTAGATCTAGAATATCATCATGAATAGAACTTTGATCTTAAAGGATTTGTGCAACGAAAAATTAAAAATTTTATATTTGGTAAAATTAGTATTGTAAAACAATGATAACATGCCCCGACGATCGCGCGGGTCCTTGTTTTCTTGCATTGACATGAAATTAGGGTCATAGGCCTTGGACCTATCACGCAAAACTAGAGATAATTAGTTTGTTGGTCATGTGATCGCGTGACATCATCTTAGTACAAGGACTCCTCAATCTTACCTTACCTGCTTACATTCTTATATCAATTCCGCTGATTACCAACCTAAAATACTGTAATTTTGGCAACATTCAGCATGTCAGATACATATAGTGATGTAGTTGGTATGAGAGTTGACCCTGATATTTTATCCACATAAAAAAGAACCTGTTTATAGAGCTACAGAATTAATTATCGCTTTCAGAGACGGACAAGTAGACATACCAGGGAAAGCGACATCAGCACATGTACAGGAAACATTGTCAACACACATATGATACTTCGACTTGAAAACACGGGAAATACAATCTAACTTTCTAAAAATGCTCTTGTAAATTCTATATATATTCGGTTTAAATACCAACAAACGAAATCAGAACCCCATAAATACACTGTATACATTACATAAAATATTAAATCATGTATATATATATATTTTAAACACGGTACAATTATTACAGGGATTTCACAACATGTATGATAATATGGATCATGTCTTTTTACAGAATTAAATTACAAGGTTGGGATCACAGTAGGTAAATGTTAATATGAAAGTATTTATTTTCATTTAATTTACGTCAGCTCAGAAATGCAAACAATTTAAAGATGTGATTATTTTAGTTGTGGTACATATATGGAACATTTCCATCGTAGATTTGTCGTAGATATGGACAGAATTATATATATACTTTGAAAAAGTGAAGTATAAAGTGACTAAGGCTATTTTTAATAACAAATCCATACTCTAAATCAGCATATAATAGGCAATTTGCATTATTATACACAAGATTATAGTGATCTGATATTTGAGGCAAATTTGTCCATATGTAGTCTGATCTACAAATAGCATTTAATATGATATTATGTGTCTAATACATGAGCAAGTGTGAAAATAAAACAGCAATAACAAAATGCTACAGGTTGCATTGGCAGTCATGATCACTCCATAAGCGGTTTCAGATGAGGAGAGCAGATCTAAAAGTTGCAGTTAAAAAATAAAATGTACGGCAACAGTTGACATATGTTCCTAATAAATCACTAAGAACAAAATACTAGGTTGACATATAGGCCAACGCAATAAGGCATTTCAGAGAGGACTCAGTATATCGTGATATAGAAGAGCAGATCTAGAAGTCCATAGGCCTCTTAAAATAAAATTTACGGGAATGGGAAATAAGACGTGTCAAGGATGAACGACGCCATCTTACGGATAATATATCAGTATTCAATAACCGAAGAAACACAATACTAGCCTCGAGGTGAAGTCAGATAGCAGTATGGAAATACAATGGATCAGCTGATCGCCCTAAAATGTCTCGTTGTTGATAGGTCGAGACTTACCGAAGAAAACAAGGCGAGCTTATATTAATTAAGTATCAAGTACTTACCAGCACGGGCTGGAAATGTGATGAAAGCCACTAAACAACAGGTAGTTAAAGAAAACCACATTTTCGGCAATCTCTCCAGGCAACACTGGATTTTCCCCTGATGTAATCTGTATTTCAGCCCTCTTCGTCCTTGACAAAAATGGCTATAGATGTGGTGTTGCAGTACGCATGCGTAAATTATCTATGCTGATGGCGAGTTCGAATAGGAAGTCATGATCAGTAGTACTGGGTGGCTATAATCACGAACTAATCTAATTCCGTGCTGTAATTAATATAGTTTTAAACTTACTTACTGTGCTAACATATTCGGAGGAAACATTTTGTAAATAACAGAAATTTGCAGTTTATCACAGAAATTGATAAAACACAGAATTGCAAATTAAAAAAATCTAGCAAAAAGAAGAAGGAAAAAAAGATCCCAACCATGCAAATGCTATTTTGAAGCATTCTTGTTGTTTTATAAATATAATTTTTTTATTTTTGAAAATTTTCAGCATCTCAAAACAGTTTAAATTGATAATGTCCATACTCATTCGCTCATTCTTACAACACAATGTCTGTACAGACCATGATATAATGTATGTATACTTCACATTTTAGACATGTCATTTTAAAATTTATACAGATTAGATATATTTTGAATTCAATACATTAATACCTTCTAGAAATTGAACATTGCATTTTGTCTTTTGCCTATGTGTATCATAAAAAAGTAATAATAAAAGACAAAGTTGGATCTTCAGATTTTAGGAAATGGGGAGTATATACAAGCACTGCATCCTGGTCTAATTTTATAGAATCAAAACATCATACATATTTACTCATTTTTAATGCTTCAGGAAAGAGAGAAAGAGAGACGCCGGTGGGAGGGGGTCCGCAAATGTCCTTTTACAAGTAGTACATAACGTTTACTAATATTTAAGGTTAAGTGATAGGGACTGGGATTTACCTTTCAATATTTAATTTATCAGGAGGTGAACTAACAGGTACAATTTATGTTACATGTTTGTAAGTCAGCGGTTGGATGCGATTTCTAATAATTTATTCCATTTCTTCCACATACTTTCTATTCTTACAGTAGTTTCTACATATTTGCATATAGAAATATATTTTTTTAATTCTGTAGTGGTTTTTAATAATGTTTTTCAAAGCATGAAATAATGTTTGTTGCAGGTATCTCGACCTATAGATATATTGCTTAATTATTAACAAAATAAGGTTATAAGTTGTATAGTAAGTACTTTTATAGTTATGCATACCAAATATGAAAGTATATCCTTATTAAAAGTAAAAGGGATAAACAATGAATCTAGTAAAAATTCAAATCTTTGAAAGAATGCTTGTACAATTTCACATTCCCAATAAAGCAAATGTTTCTAATTCAATTCTTTCTCAGTGTGTAAAAAGGGACTAAAACAAAACTGATTCTCGCCATCAGTATCCGCGCGCGTATGTATAAAAAAGTCTTATATACCAACTGGAAAAATTGCATGGTGGTTTTAAAAAAGTCAGAGAATACTGAGGTGTCAACAAAACCGTTATCCGAACTCAAAATCGATAACACTAGGGACACATCATGAACAAATAAAGGAAAGATGAACACGGATCAGACATTTGATAGAGTACAAGAGAATAAAACCATGTGTTCCAGAAGAGCAAGCGTCTTCTGTTTCATATCCAAGTTAATGTCACGTCCTCAATTTTAGAACTGATGCATCATTCTCAGGTTCACTAATAAGCGTATTAAAAAACGCCCACCTTTATATCACCAAAGATACAGAATATTTCTCAAATGTATATTCTTTCCTCGATATCCAGGTATTAGTATACGCTCACCTACGCTCTATACACCCCTAGAATATGAAGGCTATATATATGTGCGCCACCTGTTGATGAGACAAGAAAACTAGATCCACCGTTTGATGTACATCATGAAAATCTCGCGGTCGAGATCAATCAAACTACTATCTTCGTCCCTTCAGTTTTCGTAGACGAAAGTACGTAACCCCTATCGATGATGGCATCTCATATGCATGTAAAATGTATTTCCTTCAAGAACACATGTCATTTTCTCCCAACGCATCTACGGTCTCTGCATCCCTGAACTATGTCATCGCAAATGGTATGTCTCAGGTAAAAAGTTACCTGACCAAGAGTATCACATGAACCCTTATTTGACCGCGAGATTCTTTTGATGTCCGTTAATTAAAGTTTCAAACTAGTTCTGTTGTCTCATGATTATCAATAAGGTGGCGCACAAAGAGCCCTCCAAAAGGTTTGAAGCATTTTACCAGTACTAGAAATGTTGATTGATGCAAGGATTTTATTGTGGAGTACATGTTTAACGAAAATTGATCTACCCCCCCCTCCCCCACACACACACACACACAAAAAAATAAAAAAATCCCGTAAAAGTGAAATTACTCAAAACCCTTAATTTAGGTTCAAAAATTGCTGTAGAAAAGCATCAGGCCCATGTCCCATGTGGTCGGTCGTGATCGCTAGCGCAGACATTTCGATTCAATCACCAGCGGTCGAAGAAAAAAAGTGAGTCTGATTAGTTGTTGCCCCACCGATGGCATGGTGGTTTCCCCCCGTAATTTGTTCCTTTAGTGGCGTCGTAATAGAAAGCTCTACAGAGCTTATTCAGAAATATAGCATGTACAAGATTTAAACCGAATTCCATCCTCGATATCTAGGGGATTACATCACATACGCTCTCTACATCCCTGGAATATATGACATGGCAAAACTGAAGGCAATCGCTAGGCTGTATGCATGACTGTCCTTTGAAGGACAAAGGAGTCGCAACCGTCTTCAAAGTTTGTCATTTTTTTTTACCGTTATATGACCACGAGCTTCTTTTGATATACATCAAAAAGTCGAATCCGTCTTCTTGCCTCATCAACAAGGTGACACGCATGGGGCCTTGAGTTTTGCTAGGGGTGTTGAGAGCGTAACCCTTGAATATCGAGGATTACCGAATTTATGATAGTGATGCCGTTGGATAGCGGAATATGTCAGAAATAGATTCAACTTCCCTGCGGTCAAAACATGGAATAACCTTCCAGAAAATGTCGTATCCGCCCCAAATATCAACATATTTCAGAACAGAAAATATATACTTTGGCAATACGAAGAGCTTGTAAATATCATATATAGAAATTAATAGGGCAAAATAAGGTAACAATTAATGAACTCTAGATCTAAGTTTGATATGAAACAATTGACAATTTCTGAGGCAAGTGTAGTCGAGGAATTCTATGTATTGTGGCACCAGTTTCACGATAGTTCTTAAACTGAAGGACTTCTTTACTGTAAAATTTCAACAGGAAAGTAAATTACAGAAAAGTTATTTTAAAGTTTCTTAACTTTAAGTTCCGTCTTTACGCCTGTAATGCTTTTCTATGGAGATCTTTAGGTTAAGAAATTCCCTCGTTTAAGTTAAGAAATTTCTTCAAGTTAAGAAACATTCATGAAACTGCATCGGACATAGAAATAAACTTCCGATTAACTATAACTGGTATAGACTATTGTATTTTTTATTGACTTCCGTGAACAGCGACGTGGTCAGAGGTCAGGGAACAGTCACGTAATTCTTGCTGACACCATTTTTTGGTTGACATGTTCAATACACAATGTCGTCAAAACAAAGTATTACAAAATGTCGCCAAAACAAAGTATTACAAAATGTCGTCAAAACAAAGTATTACAAAATGTCGCCAAAACAAAGTATTACAAAGTGTCGTCAAAACAAAGTATTACAAAATGTCGTCAAAACAAAGTATTACAAAATGTCGTCAAAACAAAGTATTACAAAATGCCGCCAAAACAAAGTATTACAAAATGTCGCCAAAACAAAGTATTACAAAATGTCGTCAAGACAAAGCATTACAAAATGTCGTCAAAACAAAGTATTACAAAATGTCGCCAAAACAAAGTATTACAAAATGTCGCCAAACGGTAAGTAGTACTACGTATACACTGGCTTTTGTGTGCCACGGTGTCATTTCACCAAGTACAATCTGGAAAAATCGCACGCGACTATGTCGTACCCCAGTTTCACCGTGTTCGCGGAAAAAAACGCGGACAAAATCGCGGACACTATCCATGCAATCTTTCTATCCATTTATTTCTGTGTACACTCTGAGTGCAACGTAATCTGAGCTACGCGCAGATGTGTTACTAGTATAATCGCCCGAATTCACGTGCGATCCACTATGACCGTATTAAAACGCGCGGCGATCGGTCGCTGACCATAAGTTTGTGCCTAGCCTCCAAAGAAACATGGACGCTATCGTTTTTTATCATGCTATGTTATATACATAACAATTCACTGAAATTACAGCAAGACTCTTTGATCATATGCTAACCATGAAGAGTAAAATGGTATACTATGAAGAACTATTAGGTCGCAATTTATGCGAGGGTAGATCTTTATTGATTGAAGCTGAAGCGTACATGGACCGCAACATAATAATTATGGAGAGACAAATATAGAGAGTGGACAGTTCTAGCGACCGGTCGCGCGACTCCAGGCTTGGTCGCACAAGAGCGAAGATTGATCGCAAAAGAGCGAAGCTAAATCGCATTGACCGAGAAGGTTTTGAGCTGCACGACCATGCGCGCAATCAGTTTTCGCTAGAGAAGATTGACCCTTGCTCATTCCTGTTCTAGGCTCGCTCAATAGTCCCTCGACCAAACAATACGTCCTTTCCTCGACCTTGCTCGTTCTTTCGACGCGACTTTTAAATCGACTCTCATCTCTCAACAAGTCAAAAAAACTGAGAGCTACAATCTCTTTTTGGTGAAGACCATTCCTTGACCACGGGAGATCGACCATCGACTTTGTGCGACCTGCGCCGACCAAGTCACGATCCGAGATCACAACTCAAGTCTTCTGGGAAAATTTTTCGGTGAAATGACCCCTTCAATGAGAAATTGTTTAGCATGGATCAATCGGTACCAGTACAGAATGGGCCAATGAGTAATTGTACAAACATTGTCAGGTGGTAAGAGTGTAACGCGAGTCACTGTTGCTTGAGTTTCTGTCAGTATATAAAAAAAAATGTTTATATATATGGAGCCGCGGCCCATTACAGAATGTAATGCAAGTATACTTCCATTACATTACTGTAATGGGAGGATCATTTCACACATATATATTTATTATTTACTGACAGAAACTCTAGCAACTGTGCGTGAGTCAATAGTTAACAGTGTAACGTGAGTCAATAGCTAACAGTGTAACGGGGGCAATAGTTAACGTGAGTCAATAGTTAACAGTGTAACGGGGGTCAATAGCTAACAGTGTAACGTGAGTCAATAGCTAACAGTGTAACGGGAGTCAATAGTTAACAGTATAACGGGAGTCAATAGCTAACAGTGTAACGGGAGTCAATAGTTAACAGTGTAACGGAAGTCAATAGTTAACAGTGTAACGGGAGTCACTAGTTTACCGTGTAACGGTGAAATGTGAGTCAATGAGAGTGATAGTGCAGCAGAGGTCAATGCATCATTGATATCCAGGGGTCACGCTCTCTACACCTCTGGAATATGTCATGGCAATTTACACGCTCACAGATGAAAAGACCTGACCATTATGAATCGCTAGGCTGTATCACTGTCTTTTGAAGAAATGCCTGTCAATTTTTACCGTTACGAGACCACCAGAATCTTTTGATATACATCAAAGGGTCGAACTAGTCTCCTTGCATCATCAGAAAAGTGGCGCACACAGATCCTTCAGTTTTGCCATTAATGTATTCCAGGGGTGTAGAGAACGTAGGTGAGGGGAACCCTGGCTATCGAGGATGGGGGAGGGGGGGTCAATAGATAGGTGTAACGTGAGTCAATGAGTAGCACTAAAATGGGACTCCATGAAAACCGTTAAATGTAAGTCTATGAGTAGCAATATGCCTGAGCCAGCAACAGTGCAACAGACGTCAATCGGTATCAAGGTAAGTCAATGTGTAACACATAAAATGTGATTCAATAAATAAGAGTGAAATATGAGTCAATGAGCAACAGTGAAGTGTGAGTCAACGAGCAACAGTATAACACAAGTCAAAGAGAGTAAAGAATGGGCTAACGAGTAATAGTCCTACAATAGTCAATAGGTAACTGTGCCACGCAGTCATTAGGTAACTGTACATGTGTAGCACGTGAGTCATTGGGTAAGTGTAACACAAATCAAAAGGTAACACGAGTCAATGGGTAACAATGAAACATGAGTCAATGAGTAACAGTGAAATATGAGTCAATGGATAACAATGTTGTCCATGTCAATGAGTAATAGTGAAATGTGAGTCAATGAGTTACAGTGCAGCAGTACATGTCAATGGGAAACAGTGAAATGTGAGTCAATGAGTAACAGTGAAATATGAGTCAATGGATAACAATGTCGTCCATGTCAATGAGTAATAGTGAAATGTGAGTCAATGAGTAACAGTGAAATATGAGTCAATGAGTTACAGTGCAGCAGTACATGTCAATGGGAAACAGTGAAATGTGAGTCAATGAGTAACAGTGCAGTAGGGTCAATGGGAAACAGTGAAATGTGAGTCAATGAGTAACAGTGAAATATGAGTCAATGAGTTACAGTGCAGCAGTACGTGTCAATGGGAAACAGTGAAATGTGAGTCAATGAGTAACAGTGAAATGTGAGTCAATGAGTAACAGTGCAGTAGGGTCAATGGGAAACAGTGAAATGTGAGTCAATGAGTTGCAGTGAAATGCGAGTCGATGGATTACAGTGAATTCTGATTTAGTGACACTGCAATGTGAGACAAAGAGTAAGTGTTACACAACAGAATGAGAAGCAGTGCAACACTAGGCAATGGTTAACAATACGAGTTGATGGATGACAGTGAATTGTGAGTTGGTGACAGTGCAATGTGAGTAAATATACTTCCAATCACATGTTTGATATCCACTACACAGGTCATTTGATCACCCATCCACCATCCTAATTACTAGTTAGTGAAGAGGGTGTCTGCACTTCCATACAAGCTGAGCATATTTCCACAGAGCAGCATAGCTCCAATTCCAACAGACCAAGAAAGAAGGTGATGAACATTTCTTCTTTGCAAAAACCCAACAAATATTGGCATGACTTATTTTATTGATAAAATTGTAAAGTATACAAGTAAAATCACAGATGGCGCAATGAGCACTGGTTATAATCTGGAGACTGGATTCCCGTTCTACCTCCTTCGTGACGTATTCTGATAAGTTGACTTATTCTTAAGATTGGCAATAACCTGGAGGCTGAATTCCCTGCACCAGCTTTTTACTGACTTATTGTATGTACTGGTTACTGGTAACTTTGTCGGCTGTGCTTTATAAGTTGATTTATTCTGAGGATTGGCAATAATCTGGTGACTTGAGTCCCTGCACCACCTCCTTTGTGATAACCACCTTCTTGATGTTTGAGTGTGGCACTTCAAATAATGCTTCTTCTAGCAAGTTTTCCTGAAACCAATGTTTGTATGTAAAAACAAAGACGTAACTTTGCAAAATTCATTTCAAGCAAAACAGATTGTTTTCTTCTCATTCTAGAAAAGATTAAGATAAAAATTCTGATTTAACTTGTCATTTGAAATATAGACCTTAAATATTGTAAAATGGCTATTTGCCCCCTGTATGGGGCAAGGCAATTTCTAATTTTTAGCATATGCTTGTTATGATATACTGTAGGTATACATTGTAAATCGGACAAAAACTTCTGAAAGAAGAGCAAAGACTAACCAGAAGAGACCGCAGGCCACGAGCTCCAACTTTCTTTTCAAAGGCAGACACTGCTAATGCTTGCAATGCCTCTGGTGTGAACACAAGCTGGCACTGTGGAAAAATAGAATTCATATCACTTTGTAACTCATAGGACAGAGAATAAACATATTCAAACATTCTATAGATTTTTATATACAAGATAAAAACAAGAGGCCCATAAGGGCATGTATGTTTCACCTGCTGTGGTTTTGCTGAAAATACATGAAGAATATACTTCATCTTATTAGAGGAAAAGATTTATATCTATGTACAATAGTATATAAGGCCCCCTTTCTCTTCTCAAAGAGGGGTTTAAGATGTGCTGTTTAAAAATACAAAATAGACTTCCCTTCTTCCATGATGAATGCTCAGTTGTCCATGATTAGTAGCCTTTTTTAGGAAAAAAATTTACAAGGCGGATGCTGCACAATGGCAGAAACTGACTTTGACTTCGAGCAGGTAAACTTAAATATAGCTGTTCTGCAGAATTATAAAGGATTTCCCCTGTACTTCTTTTGGATGGAGATTTGTATTACTAAATTATATAAAGATACAATCAAAGTGATCAGCATCGTCTGAAACCCACGGAACACTTCTCTGACGTATATGCATATATGCAAACGTCAGAGAAGTGTACCGTTTGTTTCTTACGATGAGTGATCAGGGACTCACATAGTTATACCCCCGTCCCTACAAAGTAGTAAAGTGTGACCTTTGACCGTTTGACCTTGACTGATCGCCACCAAAATTCATAAGGTGAAAAACTTGATTGTTTGATGCTATGGCGTAAATTGTAATGAACCCAATCTGATCAGAGGTTTTTATGGTACATGTATCTTGTACACAAGGTCTGGATTCATGCATGGATGAACAGATGAATGCACAGACAAAGTGATTACTATATACCCTCCTTACCCCCATGGGGGGATTTAAATATAGTAAAATAAAGAATATTTTGCCACTTCAATTAAGTATCTCTTAAAAAACAAAGACAACAAAAAGTTTATATGTCAGTGAAACATAATGAAAGATCAGGTTCATGGACATAAAAATTCATTTGCTTTTGTAACCTAAAAGATGTAGTTTTAAATTTGCAGCTTACATTTTCTGTCTTAAACTGGGCTATGAATTGATTAGCTACAGCGTTTTTAGGCTCTGTTAGGATTTTGACCAGCATTTCTGTGGAAAGACCGTGAAATGGCACAAGAATAGGCATACGACCACAAAACTCAGGGATCATGCCAAACTTAATGATGTCCTTTGGTTCCACCTCAGAAATAATGTTGTCTGCATCTGTTTGTTCTTCTGTCGGCTGTCCAAATCCAAACATCTGGTGAGATAGAAGAAACTTATTTTATATGAATTAATTTGGAAGTTTATACTGATTTACAAATGGGCAACATATATCTGAAGATAGGTAGAGTGGAGCTTTAATTCTTATCCCTGCCTTCCATTTTTACAAAATTGAGTCCCCTTTGTCAAAAGATGTTTTGAAACTTGATTTAATTAAAATCCTTAAATTAATATATGTCTGGAGAAGGCCGGTATTTTAAGATTGACCTATTTTTCCTAATTGGCCTTACAGGTCACATCTGTTCGAAAAAAAGGACCGGGAGGGGCACCATACCCTCTGTATATTACCAAAGAAACATTTGAGTGCTGCGGGAGGAACAAAATACGCCCATCCAACACTTAAGTGATCGGAAGACGTAATTGTATCAGAATGCAAAAATAATGGAAATATAAAATTGGTTCGTTCAATTGCAATGTCACAAAGAAAGCACAGCTTTTAAATTATTGTCTTAATATGTTAAAACCTACAACATTTGAAAGAAATTGGCTGAAAACTGTAGGAAAGGGTATCTGGACAAAATTTACATTGTGATATATGTATACCAGTAAGGGGCACTGGGCAGTAACTCTTCAAAATATATTGGAATCAAACAGATGTTCAGCAAAACACACGTTCATGTCTAGGTGAATAAATGTACAAAGTTTTAAAGTGATCAGTTGAAATCTGTTAGAGGAGATCTATGTAAGGGCAGTAACTCTTCAAAATATATTGGAATCAAACAGGTGTTCAGCAAAACACACCTTCATGTCCAGGTGAATAAATGTACAAAGTTTTAAAGAGATCAGTTGAAATCTGTTAGAGGAGATCTCTGGAAAAGATTTAGATTGTGATATACACTTTATGTAAGGGCAGTAACTCTTAAAAATATAGTCAAATCAAACTGATGTTCAGGAAAACGTAATTCCATGGCATGGTGAATAAATGTACGAAATCTCTGGACAAATGAAAGTTTACGATGGAGAAACAATGCTGTACCTGACTTAATTGCTGGGCTTATGAAAATGAGTCCTCTTTACCAAAAGATGCCCTAGAACATATAATCTACGATATCTTTCAATTGATATTTTAACACAGCAACCTTTTTTCCTCTGCTATTCCTAATGATTTGGTCGAGGCCGTTGAAAGCTCCGGATCCCACAAACAGGATGTTGGTTGTGTCTATCTCCTTGTAAGACGACGGCATTGACCTCTTGTCAGGAACTCTGACCTTTGTACCTTCCAGGATCTTGAGAAGTCTCTGCTGTACCCCCTCCCCACCAACGTCCCGGTCAGAATTATAGGATGATGTTTTCTTAAGTTTGTCTATTTCATCCAAGAAAATGATCCCTATACCAAAAATTTACACAAGTGTTTATTTACAAGTCTTCATAAAGGACCCATTTTTCAAAGAAAAACAAACTGATACAAGGAATGCAAGAAACCATTATACTGATAGTATGACATGTACTGCCATTGACAAAAGATGGAATACAAACAAAAGTGGCTAAATCTCTTATATGAAAATGCATGCATTAAAGTGCAACAAAATCATTCTGGATAAAACAGATGTGACAGAAGCTAACGGTCCAATTCACTGCCTTAATAAGACATCTATTATTGATTAACAAGCTAGGAACTGCAGGAGTTATTTCATTTGTTATAGTACATTCAAATTCATTTCTTGTGGGTAAGTTATTGAAAGACAGCAAATGACCAATATTTGTTTGATAATGCCAGTAACAATGAATAATTTAGACTTTTATGATCAAATATTTGTGAGACCTTGACCTTTCTCTATATGACCTTGACCTAACATGTACTTATACCTTGTTGACACCTATCCAAATCGTTGTTAGCGTTACTGAGGAGTCCAGACAACAGAGACTCCACGTCGTCACCTACATAGCCTGATATTGTCAGGGATGTACAATCACCAACGTAAAACGGCACATCGAGAAACTGGGCCACTGCATTTGCCAGCAGAGTTTTACCTAAAAGAAGAAAAGGAAAACTACAAAAAGTATTCAGTATTCGACTTTTGTCCCCTGGTTCCTATGTGAAATGCCTCCTGAATCTTGGAAGTGCTGTTTTAAAGTAAAATGTGATCTTTAGATAGTAGCCATTGATTTTGATGGACAATGGGATATGTTATAATCCAAGTTCAACTGTGGCTGAAGCCAGGTCATCGTCGATAACCCACGGTCCTGACGCTCACGGACTATCCTTGACCATCAGGACCATGGGTTAATGATGATGAAGCCTGGTACTCAGTAACTATTCTTTAAAGTGTTACCTTAAACCTTCTCACTCATTGTAATGCCATACAAAAACACAAAACTGTAATACATTTATATATGCCTGAGTTAAATTAGAATCAGAGGCAGTCACATTTTCAAACCTGGCCTCAGGAGTTGCTGTTTTGCCTTAATACCGTGAGTTTGGGTCAGTTATAGCAACCAGTCTGCTTTCACAATGATATTTTTACAATACATAGATATACCATACCTGATCCAGTCGGCCCAAGGAGTAAAATGTTGCTTTTTTCCAGGAAAGTATTCTTCTCAACAGGCAATGCCCTGCCTGCATCCAAAAAATTCTGTAAATGATTTGGGATCAGCTTGCTGAAATAATCAGTGTGTGTCAAAATATCCTTGTGTGGATTATCTGGAAGAGAAATTATTTGAAAGAAATGACAAAAAAGGTCACATTCTTTCCATATAACAAACAGATTTTAATAATTCTACTACTTGTGTGTCAAATCTCGAGTAAATTTATGAATAATTTCCAACAAACTACTTGACAGTAAAATACTGATTTAAAGCTTCCTATTTGAATTCACCAAATAACCTGGTAATTACAAATAAGTAACCATGATCTTTTAACTCGTTGACCCAAGAAATGTCATAATGAACTATTCTAATCTTTGATTTGAGATGGTTCAAATGTGTCCTCAGGGATGAATGAGTTAAATGCCTACTTTCTTTTTAATGTTTGTTTTTCTCCCTTATTTGCCATTTACAAGAACATATGATACCCTGATCCGAGACAGTGCTCCTGAGACATCTGTTTCTTAGACATCTGTTCCTGAGACATTTGTTTTTTAAAAGTTTGTTTCTGAGAGATCTATTTCTGAGGCATTTATTCCTGAGACATTTGTTCTGAGACATCTATTTCTGAGACATCTGTTTCCGAGATATGTTTCTAAGACATTTGTTTCTGAGTCATCTGTTCCTGAGACATTTGTCTCTGAGACATTTGTTCTGAGACATGTTTCTAAGACATTTGTTCCTGAGACATTTGTTTCTGAGACATTTGTTCTGAGACATCTATTTCTGAGACATCTGTTTCCGAGATATGTTTCTAAGACATTTGTTTCTGAGTCATCTGTTCCTGAGACATTTGTCTCTGAGACATTTGTTCTGAGACATGTTTCTAAGACATTTGTTCCTGAGACATTTGTTTCTGAGACATTTGTTCTGAGACATGTTTCTAAGACATTTGTTCCTGAGACATTTGTTCCTGAGACATTTGTTTCTAAGACATTTGTTTCTGAGTCATCTGTTCCTGAGACATTTGTTTCTGAGACATTTGTTCTGAGACATGTTTCTAAGACATTTGTTCCTGAGACATTTGTTTCTGAGACATTTGTTCTGAGACATGTTTCTAAGACATTTGTTCCTGAGACATTTGTTCTGAGACATGTTTCTAAGACATTTGTTCCTGAGACATTTGTTTCTGGGACATTTGTTCCTGAGGCATCTATTTCTGAGACGTTTATTCCTGAGACATTTGTTCTGAGACATGTTTCAAAGACATTTGTTTCCGAGACATCTGTTTCCGAGACATCTGTTTCTGAGACATCTGTTTCCGAGACATTTGTTCTGAGACATTTGTTCCTGAGACATTTGTTTCTGAGTCATCTGTTCCTGAGACATTTGTTTCTGAGACATTTGTTCTGAGACATGTTTCTAAGACATTTGTTCCTGAGACATTTGTTTCTGAGACATTTGTTCTGAGACATCTATTTCTGAGACATCTGTTTCCGAGATATGTTTCTAAGACATTTGTTTCTGAGTCATCTGTTCCTGAGACATTTGTCTCTGAGACATTTGTTCTGAGACATGTTTCTAAGACATTTGTTCCTGAGACATTTGTTTCTGAGACATTTGTTCTGAGACATGTTTCTAAGACATTTGTTCCTGAGACATTTGTTCCTGAGACATTTGTTTCTAAGACATTTGTTTCTGAGTCATCTGTTCCTGAGACATTTGTTTCTGAGACATTTGTTCTGAGACATGTTTCTAAGACATTTGTTCCTGAGACATTTGTTTCTGAGACATTTGTTCTGAGACATGTTTCTAAGACATTTGTTCCTGAGACATTTGTTCTGAGACATGTTTCTAAGACATTTGTTCCTGAGACATTTGTTTCTGGGACATTTGTTCCTGAGGCATCTATTTCTGAGACGTTTATTCCTGAGACATTTGTTCTGAGACATGTTTCAAAGACATTTGTTTCCGAGACATCTGTTTCCGAGACATCTGTTTCTGAGACATCTGTTTCCGAGACATTTGTTCTGAGACATGTTTCTAAGACATTTGTTTCTGAGTCATCTGTTTCTGAGACATCTGTTTCTGAGACATTTGTTCTGAGATATGTTTCTAAGACATTTGTTTCTGAGTCATCTGTTTCTGAGACATCTGTTTCTGAGACATTTGTTCTGAGACATGTTTCTAAGACATTTGTTTCTGAGACATCTGTTACTGAGACATTTGTTCCTGAGACATTTGTTCCTGAGACATTTGTTACTGAGACATTTGTTCTGAGACATTTGTTTCTGAGACATCTGTCTCCGAGACAGTTGTTTCTGAGACAGGGGGGGGGGGGGGGGAGGTGATGATGTGAACCGCTAGAACGGGGCTGGGTGCCTCAATTATTACATTGTTTATAGTGAGCTATTGATAACGCTATTGTGAACCACTAGACAGGGCTGGGTTCCTCAATTATTACATTGTTTATAGTGAGCTATAATTGCTAACGCATAATCCTAAACGTAGGGCACCAATACATTGTTAACAGTACAATTTTGATAAACATACATTTATTTTCATGTACAGCAAAAGTCTTCAGGCTAGGGTTATGTCTGGCAAATTGTTGTGAAGATTCCTGTCCCCCACTTGAAATAATCTGATGCGGATTCTGTGAATCTTTTAACTGCTGGTTGTGTTGGATTCTCCTATAATGGTAATAGACAGCAGTAGAAAGCACTTTTTTGGCTCGTTCCTGGCCAACCACACGTTCTTCTAAGAACCTGAAAATCTGGAACGAACAATGGGGATACATGAAGGCCAATCAATTTTTTTTATCTTAAATAAGTATATCTGTTATATAGAATACAACACACGTGTAATTTTTACGACACATCAGTGACTACAACACCTTATTAATAAACATGTATGCATGCATATATGATTGAGATGTATGAGAAATTGGAACATTCAAGTTAAGTCATACCTGGTACAGTATTACCATTCTAGCACTAAACGTAATATACAAAATGTTGCAAAGTTGACATCGACATGTATTGGATGTATACTTGTGAGTGTGTATATATAAAGCTGTCGGTCTGCAATACCTAATAAGACAATGAAGGATCTATTATAACTTTCTTGTTGTATGAGAATGTTTCTCAGACAACGTTAGAGGTTTAACATGGCGAGAAACTTTTGACAGGTGCAGTGTAACAGATTCGCCAATTCAATTTGGTGAACTAAGACCTCTTATACGTATGGGAGTAATGAGAATGTGTGAATGCATCCAAATATTGAATTATAACATGTACCGGTAAGCAGGTAGGTGGACAATACATACCCGTATTGGATTTATTTTAATAAAAAAGATTTCTCTATTGATTAACATTATAACCACTATCTGTGATGAAGCTATATACTTTGTTTTTTTTTTTTTTTTAAACCAAAGTCTGATTTGAAATTTTAGTTGAAAAAGTGTCCCGTTATTACTTTAAGGTCAGAAGGCTTGACTGATAGGATGATCCATATGGAACCAATAATAGCACAGTTATAATTACAAAATGTATGTATGTTGTTGCATGTTATTGGTTCTTTAAACTCATTATGTACATTGATATACAGAGAAAGCGGACCAACTTGAACAGTGTCTGTCACTTACTTCATACAACATTTCTTTAATATAAACTGTATTTATTTTACAACAATTAAGAAACAAGTTATCCAACTTCTATTAATCATTCTTGATGGCCCGGATGTAACAGTGCGTGAGGGGTCTTATTGTGGGAGGAAACCCTAGTACCAAGAAAAAACCCACGAGGTCGGGCAAGCGACCCCCTTACCTTTTCACATCCGGTCGGAGAATCGAACCCTGGCCGCCTTGGTGAAAGGCAAGCGTGCTATCCACTGCACCACCCGACCACCCTTTTCAAACTTTTCTTTATCTACCTGAAATATTCTGCTAATTAGGAGCCACAAAGCTAGGACAGTATTTTTTCTTTCATTCATACATCCTGTGTCTACATTCAATACAGGTATATATGGTCACAACAACAGCCCGTGATCTCAAAATGTACCTACTACACAATAAAACCTATATCTGTTGATAAAAGCAAGTTACCTGTTTTGGACTGGGCACAGCATGATGCTTTGGTATGATATTTGTTCCATCTGCCAACAGTCATAAAAAAATTGTACGCCTAATCATGAAATCAACTTGTTTTAATACATACACATAGGCAGATCCAGGATTTTGGGTTAGAGGGGGCGTACATTTTTTTCTGAAATGAACTTTTAGTAAAAACAGTATTTTATTCTCCGAAATTTTGACACAGTTGTTCAAAATAATAAAGTATATTGGGAATTGGAAAACAATCTGAAAGCTTATATAGATTCCTCTCCCTGGATATATTACAAGCAATGTTATGATTGGCCGAACACACTTTTGTGTATGGGATGTTTAGCCTCTCATCCATATTGAGTTCACAACAACATTATAAAATGCATCTTTGTTGTTCACACGAAGAGTATTCGAAAATTTTTTTTGCACGCACCCTATACTCCAGTTTAACGTGATTTACGTGCATTAAACAAGTATGAACCACAGGGATCTGGGAATTTGTTACAGCTAGTTTTGAACATAAACTACGGTGTTTAGAGTAATTTAACACTTTTGAGGGGTTTAGATCAAGTTTCGATAAAAATGCCCCCCTCAATGGTCATAATTTTAGGCTAAAGGGTGGACAGCTTTAAAAACCTCCTCAAAACTCATTGCTATGCAGAAAGTGGCACGATGGCTAACGAAAGACACAGACATTTGCAGGTGTATGGAATGAAATCAAGATTATCTCTGCGGATGGAGGATACATTTGGTGTGCATTAAGAGGTTTTTAAAATAAAAAAATATCCAACTTTCCAACGGTACCAAGGTATTTTTCGTACCTTTACTAGAAATGTGATTTTTGATGCAAGAAATGTAGGTGGGTCGATTTTTCGACCTTGAAAGCTTTCCACACTTGAGCCTTTATGACCAATGCGGGGGCATTCTTATCGAAATTTGATCTAAACCCCCAAAACCTGTAAAATAACTCTAAACACCTAAGGTTAGGTCCAAAACAAGCTGTAACAAATTCACAGGCTCTGGTCATGAACCGGTCGAGGATGCCCTTTACTCAGGAAGACTTAGGTATGCAGTTACTAACAAATTGAACATCAATAAAATCATGTTAATCATTGAGAAAGACGCGCGTTATACGGTCAGACAACTAGCACAAATGACAATCTTGGGTTTAGCATCTGTTCACTTCTTTCTCAAGGTTAGGAAAATAAGTGCTCTTTGTAACAATATTTACTCACTGACAACACGGGTACAAATGGCTAAGAGACTGCTAAAACAGAACCCAAAATATCTGAAAAGGGCATTTGAGTGATAGTCTCATATAGGTGATGAGACAATGGTGCATTTTTATGAGCCTAAGAGGAAAGTTGACAATAGGGTTTATGCTTTGAAACAAGCCAAAATGCCCAGTATCGCTAAACGAACACTAACAACAAAGAAGGGGTTATACGCAATATTCTTTAGAAATAGTGGACAAATTATGCAAATTGTTGTTCGAAAAGGTAGGGTGTGTCTGGAAGCTTCAATAAGAATGTAGTTGTGGCCAATTGTTACATGGCAATGTCCCAGCCCACAAATCGGCAACTGTAGTTGTTTAAGTCGGAAAAGGTAAATGTCTTATACCACACCCTCCATTCAGCCCAGCCCTTGCCCCATATGCTTTTTTTTTCCTCTTTCCGAAATTGAAAAAAAACACATATCTGATAGGAGATATAGTTCAAGAAGTAAGCTTGAATCTACAGTTTACCCGTTTCTAATTAGTGTACCAAAAGAAAACAATAAAAATTGTTTCAAAAAGTGAATTCTAAAAATGAAACAGTGTGTTCAAGTTAAAGGTGAATATTTTGAAGGTAACTAAAAAAATACATTAAAAATTTTGATAAGCGTTTCTGAGGAAACATGTCATTTGCAGAAGTTTTCGAACACCCCTCGTATGTCATCGTGTGATCAATATCAGCCAAATTGTGAGGAGAAAGAAGCATGGAAGATGTAGGGAATGGGGTAGTTCATTGTCAGACGTACATTATGTATTACATCCAACTACACGGAAATATATAAGAATTATCAATTGTCTAAGTCTTGTTTTTTTATGAATATTTCTATCCAATATATGGTTCGCAATGCTATCTGATGATGAATTACTTGGTTTTAATTCTTGCAAAAATTGGTCACTTCACAAATTTTAGGGGGGGGGGGGGGGGGGCGGCTGCACCCCCCTCTGGATCCGCCTATGATACACCTATAAAAAAAATTATGCAAAGTTTTGATACATGGTTCTACATTGCCAATGTATAGTTTTCAACTGTCAAAGAAGTAGAGATAAAAATTAATGAAAACAGACTAAATTCAAGTTTTTTCTTTCAATGACCTTGAATTTGGGTGAAAATTATTGAAATGTAAAGTCATTGAATCTTAAACAATACATTGGTGTCTGTTGGCCAATGATTTGAATATCATTGCTATATAATATATCGTATGTGTAGCTTGATAAATACGAGTGGAAACCTTAGAAGATAAAACACTACCTTTATGTGGCAATAGAGATTCGTGCTCCATGTAATCAAAATTTTGATTTTGTGTTGGTCTATAAATCCTTGATTTTCCTTTCGAATGCTTTTTAGAATAAAAAGAATTTGTTGTCCCTCCAAAACATCTTGACAAAACACCATTAAGGAATCTTCTTTCTGACCAAGTTCCAGAAAAGATGCCTCCTTTCGTGGATTGTGCACCAAATTTCCCCCTGATGAGGGTCGCCATCCTGCCTATCCAAGCACTTGGCTATAGCCTCCCGTGATACTGTCACTGTGTTCTTTAACTATCCATCCTAAAATAAAATAGTAATGATTTCCTAATATTTTCAGAACCGAAATACAAACACATTGATAATACATAAACATGTGAGTAACTGGTAGTGGTAAGTCATACACCAATAATGACTACTCTAAGTTGCTTACAAGAATTCCACAGAAGTGGATGTGTCTTCTGTGCAGTAAGCTGGGAGATAAGTTTTAAGGAACAAGATATGGATATTTATCAAATCAGTTTAATTTATATGATTTGGCTGATGGATTCCCATGCATTGAATAAACTTGCAGATTATGATGTCAAAATATCTCATAACACAGACTTCCCTTGGATAAATTTTCCTGATTTTTTACCTGATATAATAAATGTTAAGTATTTATTAAAAACTTTTCATACCAGTAAGCAACATAAAGTTTGGGGTTGATTTGTCCAAAGGGAGCTGGAGACAGATTTTCTATTTACAGTAACAGTGACCTTGACCTTTGAACATGAAAGGCAATCCCAAGAAAGCACTTTTTATAAGGAAGCACTGCACCAAGCTTGAGTTAGATCAGCATTAGCAAACTCAAGTTATCCCATGGAAAATGATTTTCTATTTATAGTAACAGTGACCTTTACCTTTGAATCTAAAAAGCAATCCAAACTAAGCACTTTTAGTAAGGAAGCAGTGTATGAAGATGAGTCTGATTGGCCAAAGGAGACTTAAGTTATTGCATGGAAACTGATTTTCTATTTATAGTTACAGTGACCTTGACCTTTGAACCTGAAAAGCAATCCCCAGCAAGCACTTTTGTTAAGGAAGCACTGTATGAAGTTGAGTCTGATTGGCCAAATGAAACTTAAGTTATCGCATGGAAACTGGTTTTCTACTTATAGTAACAGTGACCTTGACTTTTGACCTTTGAGACTGAAAAGCAATCACAACCATGAACTTTTAGTAAGAAAGCACTGTATGAAGTTTGAGCTTGATTGGCCAAAGGAAAACTTTAGTTATTGCATGGAAACTAATTTTCAACTTACATAGTAACAGTGACCTTAACCTTTATCCTTTGAATTTGAAAAGCAATCCTAAGCAAGCACTTTTAGTAAGAAAGAGATGTATTAAATGTTTGAGTTTGATTGGCCAAAGTGAAATTAAATTATCACATTGAAACCATTGTGCAGAAGCTGCCTACATTAAGCCTAATGTGATACATGTCACCTTTTCAGGCGACACTAAAATGAAAGGAAAGCTTATCAATTACCTGGTTAAGGTACCAATATTTCAATCATGGATGAAATACAAATTACTTCTTTTAAGTATATGACTACTTTCACTTTTTGAAGGGACTCCATTAATAAAGGACCACTGTCCTACTGTACTCCATTTTTCATTTTTTGATAATCAAATGTTTCACAGTTAATCAATAACAGTCCCCCTGATCAAGTAACTGTCAGAAGAATAAAACATTTTATTAGTTAGTGAATTTTTCACCCAGAACACTATTGATTATATAACATTATATTCCATTTTAAAAAGTATTCAACCTTTTGAAAGTCTTTTTATTACATTTTGCCTGTGAAATATAGAAAATTATCAAACTGCAGTGATGGGCTGTGAAATTATAATAAGATTTTGCGGTGGAAATATAAGGCTTTGTCAGTGTAATGTGAAAATAGACCCTGTATCAAAAAATACCCGGGGTCATTATTCTATATGGAAAAAGTTACCTGGGGTTGTTATTTCGTAGCTTACCCAGCCATCTGTAGAAAAATGACCCTACTCGGTATTTCTGTAATATGTCCCTTGAAAAAGTGAAGAAACAACAGCAGATATTGATGAAATGCTGCTGCAGGATTTAATAAGTAATGGATTGGAAGATGAGAATGGTTCAACTTTTCCAATCAACTTATCCTGATTGGTTGTGATTTTGACAAACTAGGCTTGGCTACTTTCTCGTAGGCAAGTAAAGAAAAAAAAAGTATTTTAAGGCCTCGTTCGAAATGTAATGAAAAAAAAAATGATTTAGATCTTCGGACTGGAAAAGCAAGGGTCGAGGGTTCGAGCCGCAGCGACAGCACTATCTTTATCACTTTTCCTCGTCCTTACAAACTGTGCCAATGAGTGAATGACCCTCCCCGGAAGGAGAAGTCTTGGCAGGGAGCCAAAGAACCTGGGTTGGAGATTTAGAAAACAAGGGTGAATAGTGTAAAAGATGTGCATTGATTATGCTGCCTTAAAAGTGTGAGCTTTGGGGAATTTCCCTTTAGCTCAGTCAGTATCTAGCATGGGGCTGGAAAGCCAAGGGTCGTGGGTTCAAGCCAAGGGACGGCACTATCTTTCTGTATAATGCGGTTTCAAAAGCATAGTAACATTCCTGGTAGCAGGAGATGGATACTGAATAAGTTCCCAGAACACCTAACCAAATAATAAATACATACGTGTCACGTTGTACCTTCCGTAGAACAATTCAAAGCTTCATCAATGACCAACTAAACATTTCGGAACATCAATGCCGAGGTGTTCCGATGGCAACGATTGTTCAAAGGTGAAGGTCGTCTAGGGAGGTATACTTAAATTATGATACACTTTTCTTGTTTATAACAATAGTGAAAAAATATGCAAACTATCATTCACAACTAAAACATAATATTTTAAAATAAAATTACCTAACATTTTTACATTAATTACAAATGTCCTTCAACATGTGACAATCTATATTGTGAGAGGATATTACAAGCATTGACATCTCCCGAAGCAATATGGCGGTGCCCAGAAGGTAGCTTCGCATGTGCAATCGAACTATGTATCGCAGACTATAATTGCGCCCTTGTTGTTGTTTATTTATTGGAAATAATGGCCGGAAGAGGCAGAGGACGCGGGCGAAATGTTTCCTTTAATGTGGAAGCGCTTGGATTTGGCCGAGGAGAGGCGTTACCTGGTCCAATATTGCAACCACCTCCTCTTTATCCTGTAAGTGGGACACTATATTTCTGCTACAGTGTCTTGTTTATGTTGTGTATTCTGAGTAGTTCGCTTATCCAACAGACGAGCATATCTTTATCTTCCATTGTACAACTTACTGCAAGACACCCAAACCACACGGACATGTATATCATAAAAATAGTTATTTATCACTAAATTTATCATAAGTCTGTACATATCCCTGTGCTAAAACCACAGGCACTAGGCTCGGCTGTCAAGCTGAAGCACCTACACTATAGATATTATTAGAGGTGTTTGGCATACGAGGCTAGTGCCTGTGCCCACACCACGTACATGCACTCTCATCTGCTCATTCACCTATTCTCATTGGCTAAAATATTGTCAGGTGGCCATGGAGATTCCATATTATGTGATGTTGACCTGATGTTTCTATTTAAGAAACACAATATTGTGTTGGTGACATCATAATCATACTTATTTCAACAATGATAGAGGTTAAACACAGCGGAATGCTTTTTGACAGGCGCTGTCACAGTCGGCAAAATCATAACTTATAGAAAAAAGGCCAACCAACAGCCTCTTATATAGGACTAATCATATTTTGACATCACAGTGTCCTGCTCTGAATTTCATACTTTATCAGGACAGAGAAATAATGCAATTTCAGTCTTTGCAAACAAGTTTCGTAGAGTAGTTATCTAATATAAAAATTAAAGACCTTTGATTCAGTTCGCCATCGGTCAACATTTTCTACCAGGCGTGTATATATATAACATCATGTTGACCTCAACAAAGGTTCATAATTGATACATACCGTACTTTCCTGCAAATTGCCCACATCGGAAGATGCCTAGTGCGTGCTATCTGCCGATGTGGGCTATCTGAGGATTTTTTTACCAAATTACAAAAAAGTTGTGGGCTATAGGTTGTTATATGTTTCAAATTATATCAACATCTAGATCTACGTTATTTGTAAACAAAATATATCATTGATACGTTTTTATATGGTTTAAATTGTACATGTATATAAAAATTTACAGAACAAACACAATATTTTCATCATATGTCTCTGATTTCCATTATTCTAAACATTAAATCATAAAGTCACATATACAAAGTAAACTTGTACTCACCAGGTTTACATTTAACGTATAGCCCATGGCAATCTGCCAGTGCAGGTTTTCTGGATTTTATTTTACAAAAACATCAAAAATGCCTTAATTTATTTCCCGCTGGCAATACGCCGGTGTGGGTATACATAATTCACAGGAAATAAAGGTAGCCACATCTGCCAATCTCCAGTAACTGGTAGTGATGAAATGGCAAAGAAAACACTACTAGATAGTTGGTTGCCATATTATTTTAGTTAGTCTACGGGCCACTTGGTTATTCTTTGACTCTTAATGTTGAATCTATTTTAAACATCTGATGAATCCAGTATGACACATATGTTATTTGTACATAATTTAATTTCACACACAGCCACAACTATTTTGAGAAACAAATGGTTGAAGCATCCTCAGCTACACACTATTTGGCCTAGCCCTATTTTCGTCTACATGTACCGCCAACACCATACTAAGATATGTTGACAAATGTTTGGTTTGGGCTCACACTAACAATTTTAGAAGCTACACAGTGAGAAACATTTTATAAGCATCACCGATTCCCCAATGTAATCAGACATACTAAGAACTCTTATGTATAGGAGTATACATGTTTATACATAGTTTGGGCCCAATAAAATCAAACCATACATCTCTGACAAATTGTCTAAGTCTGGTGTCAGGGCCAGAGGAAATTAAGGCTACTTATATTTTGTCCATCATTTCATCAAGATAATCTTTGCTGTTTTATAAGAACTAAACTACACTATACCAGTTTTTAATGGGACCACTCATTTTCACTTGACTTATATATTTCAGCCAACAGACTTTAAACCTGTACCACTTCTTCAAGGAGAAGAGTATGATTACATGTTGGCCTTGAAACAAGAGTTTCGTGGAGTTATGAAGAGGTCAGCATTTTATCAACAAACCTCTGCTAACCGCAAGGACATAGAAAGATACTCCGATAAGTATCAGGTGAACTGTGACACAGATGGTAAATGGCAACCAGGTAATGTGATATATACAAGTTGTTTTTCTTATTTTTGCGAAACCCCAAAGAAGTACAATTTTCAGAAAGATGTTTATGATATTAATATATATGGATGTGATATCCCCCCCCCCCCCCCAAAGTAATCAGATTGCCCCCATAGCTTCTTGGGATTACTTTTTATACATATTTAAAGGCCAACTCTGGGAAATGACAAAAATATCAATAGAATGTAAGTTAAACTGTCAACGTTTAGGTCATCTGACCCAAAGGGTCAACTGACCCAAAGGGTTAGGACGACCTATATAGCCACAATGCTTTGTCTGTTGCTGTACATGCTGTGCAATATGTGTAAAATTTTCCTTCAAACAACTTCTTCTCAATAAACCAAAGGCCCAGAGTGGTGATATCATGCATATAGCATGCTTGGATGAAGGGCTACCAAGTTTATTTAAATAAATTACCTTGAAGTAGGGAGTCAAATGTTAAAAATCTTCAAGAAACTTCTCAATAACCGAAAGGCCTTGGTAACTGATATATGGTTGAGGCTTGCTGGTATGAAGGGCTACCCAGTTTGTTAAAATGAATGACTTTGACCTACTTTCAAGATTACAGGGGTCAAATGTCCTAAAATTGTGTAAGCAATTTTTTTCCATTAACCGAAACGCCTAGGGTACTGATATTTAGTCCTGTAGCATGCTGGGATGAAAGGCTACCAAGTTTGTTAAAATGAATGACCTTGATTATTCTTGATGTCCCAGGGGTCAAATGTCTTACAATCTTCAAGAAACTTCTTTTCACTAACTGAAAGGTCCAGGTTACTGATATTAGGTCTGTAACATGCTTGGATGAAGGGCTACCAACTTTGTTCAAATGCCTGACCTTGACCTACTTTTAAAGTCACAGGGATAAAAATCTTTAAAAAATGTCATTGGCCAAAAGTCACAGGATGCTGATATTATGCATGTAGCTTGCTGGGATAAAGATCTACCAAGTGAATGATCTTGACTCACTTTCAAGGTCACAGGGGTCAAATGTCTTAAAATTCCCAATCGACCTCTTTTCAATAACTCAATGGCTCAGGCTACCAATAATCAAATGGTATCATACTGGGATGAAGGGCTACCAATTTTGTTCATATGAATAACTTTGACCTACTTTCAAGGTCACAAGGGTCAAATGTCTGAAAATGTTAAGAAACTTTTTTCTCAATACAAGGCTTGTAGCATTCTGGTATTAAAGGCTACTTTTTTTTTCAAATGAATGAACTTTACCCACTTTCAAGGTCAAAAGGGTCAAATATGTAAATATCTTGTTAATGATTTCCAATATTTATAACCCAGCAAGTCTCATTAACTCATTTATTCATATAAATTATGTTCTTTTTTATCAAAGACTGGAGAAGGTTTCCAGCAGAATTAAAAATAGCCAGCAAGAAATCAAGGAAAGTTGGTTCAACAGTTCATCCCAATATTCCAAAGAAAAAGCAGAAATTAGACACAAGTGATGTGAAAAAGACTCTTGAGGTGAGGAATATCACTGTTTGTGAGTAGTGAAGCAGATGAGATAGAGTTAGCTCCCCTAGATGTAACTTTGCACCAATGGCATTTAAACCCAAAAATTAACTAAAGTGAGTTTGTAAGATTATCATATTTTATTAGTATGATTTGTTTTCTTATGTCTATTTTTGCTACTCATCACCTGGCCATATTCAAACTAAAAGACATACATTTTCTGACATTAATTGAAATGCAAATGTTTTCTCTTGAGAAAAATTAAGTCCTGTCAGAAATGGGGATGGGGTATCACAACTTAAAATTAAGAATTTATACACTACATGATTATGATAATAATCAGTGTACAATTTTCCCCTTCCTTCATTCAATCCCTTAAAAGCATTTCATTTTTACTAAGTAAATCTGATTAAGTTACCGAAATAAGTTTTACATAAAATGATATTAAAAATGTCTGTTAAATGTATGTTATTGAAGGAATTAGAGAAAAAAGAGGAGAAAGGAGAGGAAAGTGAAGAAGATGAAAACGAAGATGGAAATAAAAATGAAGGGGATGAAGAAGCAGAAGAGGAGCTTTATGAAGAAGATGAAATTGAGGAGGTTTGTACTACTGATTGAGTTTGTCCTTTATTTGTTACATCAGTCAGTTAGGGGTTTGTACCTTCCTTTACTGGTTACATCAGTCAGTTAGGGGTTTGTACCTTCCTTTACTGGTTACATCAGTCAGTTAGGGGTTTGTACCTTCCTTTACTGGTTACATCAGTCAGTTAGGGGTTTGTACCTTCCTTTACTGGTTACATCAGTCAGTTAGGGGTTTGTACCTTCCTTTACTGGTTACATCAGTCAGTTAGGGGTTTGTACCTTCCTTTACTGGTTACATCAGTCAGTTAGGGGTTTGTACCTTCCTTTACTGGTTACATCAGTCAGTTAGGGGTTTGTACCTTCCTTTACTGGTTACATCAGTCAGTTAGGGGTTTGTACCTTCCTTTATTGGTTACATCAGTCAGTTAGGGGTTTGTACCTTCCTTTACTGGTTACATCAGTCAGTTAGGGGTTTGTACCTTCCTTTACTGGTTACATCAGTCAGTTAGGGGTTTGTACCTTCCTTTACTGGTTACATCAGTCAGTTAGGGGTTTGTACCTTCCTTTACTGGTTACATCAGTCAGTTAGGGATTTGTACCTTCCTTTACTGGTTACATCAGTCAGTTAGGGGTTTGTACCTTCCTTTACTGGTTACATCAGTCAGTTAGGGGTTTGTACCTTCCTTTACTGGTTACATCAGTCAGTTAGGGGTTTGTACCTTCCTTTACTGGTTACATCAGTCAGTTAGGGGTTTGTACCTTCCTTTACTGGTTACATCAGTCAGTTAGGGGTTTGTACCTTCCTCTACTGGTTACATCAGTCAGTTAGGGGTTTGCACCTTCCTTTATTAGTTACATCAGTCTGTTAAAAGTTCAATTGCTTGGGTTGATAGCTCTGTGTATATACATGTACCATATATTGTTTTATAAACCTTGCATATGGCTAATTAAGAAACATGTTAAATAATATTGTATGCCAATTCTCTAATACATAGAGATATCTATACCTGCAGCTAGATTTGTTTTTTGGTAAGAAAAAAAAATGTAAATATGAGTGTATTCAAAACAATTTAACATAAATGGTTTTCAATAGATTTTACCAATATATCACATGGAAACAAAGTTCAGATTTTCCCTGTCATACGATGTATCTGACTAATTATTGGTGTCAGTAACATTGATCACACATATATATTGAAGTCAAATGTTACTGTAATATATCATAGTCTTGTTCATGGAGCTTTGTGAAAATGTCCTACATTCTGCTTCCACTAGCCCTCTACCACTTGGTCATGGGTTCAAGTCCTATACACAGGGCAGTCACTAGATACTGGTACATGTAGTACATTGGTCAATGGGTTTTCTCAGGGAACTGCAGCTTTCCCCCATCACTAAAAACATGACTGTTAAAAGGACAAAAAAACTCAAGCAAACCAAATATTAAAATCATGCAAGTTAGCGTTGTCATCATTATTATGTTTGTTGTTTGATTGGCTTGTTTTATATTCTCTAGGAGACCGACTACCTCTTGTCCTACTTTGACAATGGTGAGGATTACAATGAGGGCGATGATGATGCAGATGAGGGCCCTGTATACTGATAACAACAATTTGTGTGTACATGATCCTATCGACACAACTGTGAAATAGAAATCTTGTTATTACTTACTTACTTATCCTCTTCATCCCGGATGGGACTTAAGGCCACAACATCTTCGGTGTTAAAAGTTTTAAGATGAGTACATCACCTAAGACACTCTAAGTCAATGGAATTGATATGTGTGGTCTTTGTTGGATTTTCAATACAAAATTAAGCTTACATATTTACATGTACATTATCTGTACAGAGATATCTACCACTAGTACCAGAAAGCTTCTGATGGGGTGTTTTAAGATTTCTCAATACATTTCCAGGAAATGAAACATGAAGATTGGTATGAGAAATAGAATGCTACCAATTTATAATTTCTGGTTGAATTTTCATTTCATCATATAAATAATTAATGTTTGTTTTCCTGAATACTTAGTAACTATTTCATTGATATAATGTATATAGGTGTCTTTCCATTATTGTGTGTTCTGACATCATTGTAAATATAGCTATCATCATGTATATGTACAATGATTCTGATGTCATAATGATTGTTAACACAAAAAAAGACAAAATTGTATTTGTTTTTAACTGATGTAAACAAGTAACGTTTATGATGTGTTGAATATATATAAATCATGTTTTCAAAAACCAAGTATTGTTTTGCTGTTTAATTAGAACAAAATTCAACATATAATAAAACATAAGTCAGCTTAGCTAGTCCTGGAAGAAAACAAATTATGTAAGAAAGTGTTAGCTGTAAAAGCTACACCTCTAAGCTTGATGCTTTTTAATATACTGGTAACAGAATGAATATTTTAACTCCAGTAGCTTAATTTCGTTTTCATAATATATACCTGAACGTTATTGTGACTATCGCTTCAAACTTAAATCACAAAAAAATATGAAATCAGTAGTAGTTATCCTGTTAAATAACAAATAAAAATATACTCATTTGGTTTGGTTTTATCAGCATTAATAGCTAGTGTCATTTAAAGGCCTAATATACTTAACTTTCGGCAAAAGGTGAAGCGAAAATCAAGCCTCATAACTTACTATATTTATAGATTTAGTTAAGATTAACTGATATCAGCAATATTCAAGATGAAATCTTGCGTGGTTATCGGTACAGCAGCAGTTGAAACACAGTATTTGTAAACACGCATCCATTTCGAACTGTCTTCTAACTTCGGCTTGTTGTTGAAGTGGGCCCCACATGAATTATTTTCAGTTCATTGGATTTTTCTGTCTAAATTTTCTTGTTAGTTGATGTGCCTCCATGTCTGTTATTTAAGCATTGAACTGCTTTTATTCGGCGCTTAATTTTGGATTTGCCTTTGTCCAGTTGGAATTCATATTGCCTATGAAAGCAGTTCAATACATTATTTACCATTTAGAGAATCTCTTTCATCTCATAAAAAATCAACTTCACTTTGTATTTCTCTGCATTTAGCCTAAATAATATTTATATCCTGTATGCTTGTTCAATGATTAGAAAAGCCATTGCCCGGGGAAGGTCAATGGTTTCCAACGTAATGATTATGATGTCAACAATGATGACGTCAACATCCAGTTAATGGCATTCATGGTGTCATAAATGCCAACTGATTTCGGTAGTGTTATATAGTGGCAATGCCATGCAATGGTAAATATAGGAAAATAAATTTGTGTACAACGTGTATATGCCCCATTGTGGTGGTGCAGATCTGATGCCAAATATAGAGTGATACCTCACAGAAACACTATGTTAAAGCCAACTATACTAGCAGAGTTTTCTGTCGATCACATTATACTCAGTCTGATAACAGATTAGCTACTGTTGCAATCACTCGACATACTCAATATTAGAGGTTTTGTAAGGAATCTGGTATATCCTGGCCTGGGGACAAAACTCACCGCTCCCTCAATTGGACAAATATTCAACACTGGGGTATTGCCAAGGAAGGCACTTAAAAAAACAAACAGGTTTTTAGACAGTATAAAGAATACAGAAATATCCTAAATGTGGTAAAAGGAGGCCGCAGATCAAATATATTTTGAAAATCATCAGAATGACAACAGTATATTAGAGTGTATTCTGAAATCTCTGTGTGATTGCATTTGGGTTATACAGTAGTTCGATCCTATCTGAGAGCTGTGTGACCAATCAATTATACAAGTCTCCTTGGATAATTTACATTATATTCCTGGCTACAAAGGGAGACTACTATTGTATTGGTGGCCACTAAGCCAATGAAACTGGATAGATATAAATGCAATTTAATCATAGTGGCTGGAAAACTTCTGTATATATATATACTTTTTTTTTTACATTTGACTGTGACTAAGATATTGCGACGATGACTGGGTTCAGAGGCCAATCAGATTTGCTGTTCAGCTGGGTAATTATTTATGTAACTAGTTAACATATTTAGGGAAAAGACAAGATAAGTTGTGGTGCTTAAACTATTATAAAAACTGGAAGGGTATAGTGGAACTACATTGTACCATATTGTTTGTTTATAGAGAACAACATCACTGGCATATTAGATAAAAGCATATCTCACCTTTTAGAGGACACCATATCTCACCTATTAGAGGACACCATAGCCCACCTATTAGAGGACACCATAGCCCACCTATTAGAGGACACAGTAACACACCTATTAGAGGACACCATAGCTCACTTATTAGAGGACACCATATCTCACCTATTAGAGGACACAGTAACACACCTATTAGAGGACACAGTAACACACCTATTAGAGGACATCATAGCCCACCTATTAGAGGACACCATATCTCACCTATTAGATGACACCATATCTCACCTATTAGAGGACACAGTAACACACCTATTAGAGGACACCATAGCTCACTTATTAGATGACACCATATCTCACCTATTAGAGGACACCATGGCTCACCTATTAGAGGACACCATATCTCACCTGTTAGAGGACATCATAGCCCACCTATTAGAGGACACAGTAACACACCTATTAGAGGACACAGTAACTCACCTATTAGAGGACACCATAGCTCACTTATTAGATGACACCATATCTCACCTATTAGAGGACACCATAACTCACCTATTAGAGGACACCATAGCTCACCTATTAGAGGACACAGTAACACACCTATTAGAGGACACCATAACTCACCTATTAGAGGACACCATACCTCACCTATTAGAGGACATCATAGTTCACCTATTAGAAGACACCATAGTTCACCTATTAAGAGGACACCATAGCCCACCTATTAGGACACCCTAACATAGCTATTAGCAGACAACATAGCCCACTTATTAGAGGACACCATAGTTCACCTATTAGAGGACACCATAGTTCACCTATTAAGAGGACATCATAGTTCACCTATTAGAAGACACCATAGTTCACCTATTAAGAGGACACCATAGCCCACCTATTAGGACACCCTAACATAGCTATTAGCAGACAACATAGCCCACTTATTAGAGGACACCATAACTCACCTATTAGAGGACACCATAGCTCACCTATTAGAGGACACCATAGCTCACCTATTAGAAGACAACATATCTCACCTTTTAGAAGACAACATATCTCACATATTAGAAGACACCATAGCCCTTCTCTTAGATGACACCATAGCCCTCCTATTAGAGGACACCATAGCCATCCTCTTAGAGGACACCATAGCCATCCTCTTAGAGGACACCATAGCCATCCTCTTAGAGGACACCATAGCCATCCTCTTAGAGGACACCATATCCCTTCTCTTAGAGGACACCATAGCCCTCCTCTTAGAGGACACCATAGCCCTCCTATTAGAGGACACCATAGCCCTCCTCTTAGAGGACACCATAGCCATCCTATTAGAGGACACCATAGCCCTCCTCTTAGAGGACACCATAGCCCTCCTATTAGAGGACACCATAGCCCACCTATTAGAGGACACCATAGCCCTCCTCTTAGAGGACACCATAGCCATCCTATTAGAGGACACCATAGCCATCCTATTAGAGGACACCATAGCCCTCCTCTTAGAGGACACCATAGCCCTTCTCTTAGAGGACACCATAGCCCTCCTCTTAGAGGACACCATAGCCCTCCTCTTAGATGACACCATAGCCCTCCTCTTAGATGACACCATAGCCCTCCTCTTAGAGGACACCATAGCCCTCCTCTTAGATGACACCATAGCCCTCCTCTTAGATGACACCATAGCCCTCCTATTAGAGGACACCATAGCCCTCCTCTTAGAGGACACCATAGCCCTCCTCTTAGAGGACACCATAGCTCACCTATTTGAGGACACCATAGCCCTCCTCTTAGAGGACACTGTAACGTACCTATTAGATAACACCATAGCCATCCTATTAGAGGACACCATAGCCATCCTATTAGAGGACACTGTAACATACCTATTAGATAACACCATAATGCACCTATAAGAGGAAAAAATAGCTCACTTATTAGAGGACACCAGTGCTCACTTACACTTTTAAAACTGATTTGATATTTATGTACCTTTTATTTTATTCTTTTTAACCTTTATGTCAAGTAAGTGTACTAAATATTTTATTACAGTGAATATTTGCTTGTATTAGATTACATCTTTACATTTTGGCTATTTCTTTCTCTCCAAAACATATCATAAGTAATAATAGGTTTATGACATTTTTCTGACGGTATGTACTGTATCAATAGTTGGCTTCACAAGAATGTTTGCACAACATATCAGCATGGGAATACAAATATTGAATGTTATAAGTTTCAATACTTTCCCCCAACACTGACACTAGCTGGGGTGATGACAGAAGTATTGGCACCCCTATTTCTAAACTTTGAATAGGCAAATTCAAAACTGAAAATAAACTCAACACATTTTCATTGGTCAACAATTTCACAATTTTAATATTCTTCTGAAGATTTACGATATGACTCCGATGACTTTAATATAACATTGCATGACATTTTTCTCCACAAATAACATGCAACAATTTTTTTTTTAAGAAAAACACCATAGTTCACCTATTAGAGGACACCATAGTTCACCTATTAAGAGGACATCATAGTTCACCTATTAGAAGACACCATAGTTCACCTATTAAGAGGACACCATAGCCCACCTATTAGGACACCCTAACATAGCTATTAGCAGACATAGCCCACTTATTAGAGGACACCATAACTCACCTATTAGAGGACACCATAGCTCACCTATTAGAGGACACCATAGCTCACCTATTAGAAGACAACATATCTCACCTTTTAGAAGACAACATATCTCACCTATTAGAAGACACCATAGCCCTTCTCTTAGATGACACCATAGCCATCCTATTAGAGGACACCATAGCCATCCTCTTAGAGGACACCATAGCCATCCTCTTAGAGGACACCATAGCCATCCTCTTAGAGGACACCATATCCCTTCTCTTAGAGGACACCATAGCCCTCCTCTTAGAGGACACCATAGCCCTCCTCTTAGAGGACACCATAGCTCATCTATTTGAGGACACCATAGCCCTCCTCTTAGAGGACACTGTAACGTACCTATTAGATAACACCATAGCCATCCTATTAGAGGACACTGTAACATACCTATTAGATAACACCATAATGCACCTATAAGAGGAAAAAATAGCTCACTTATTAGAGGACACCAGTGCTCACTTACACTTTTAAAACTGATTTGATATTTATGTACCTTTTATTTTATTCTTCTTTAACCTTTATGTCAAGTAAGTGTACTAAATATTTTATTACAGTGAATATTTGCTTGTATTAGATTACATCTTTACATTTTGGCTATTTCTTTCTCTCCAAAACATATCATAAGTAATAATAGGTTTATGACATTTTTCTGACGGTATGTACTGTATCAATAGTTGGCTTCACAAGAATGTTTGCACAACATATCAGCATGGGAATACAAATATTGAATGTTATAAGTTTCAATACTTTCCCCCAACACTGACACTAGCTGGGGTGATGACAGAAGTATTGGCACCCCTATTTCTAAACTTTGAATAGGCAAATTCAAAACTGAAAATAAACTCAACACATTTTCATTGGTCAACAATTTCACAATTTTAATATTCTTCTGAAGATTTACGATATGACTCCGATGACTTTAATATAACATTGCATGACATTTTTCTCCACAAATAACATGCGACAATTTTTTTTTAAAGAAAAACTTTACCAACTCCCCTATATGACAACCATACAATAAAATCCAAACGGAAGAGTTTTTTTCTTCAATGAAACTGTGAAGAAATAATTCTTAGCTCAACTTTCTTCCAACGTGAAACATCAATAGTATTGGTTAAATTAGCATTTTGACCTGCAAAATTTATTCCAATTTATCTATCGATTGAACCAACTACCAGTAAATTAGTAATACTTCTGGTGGATGTTGGCTCTCTTAAAAAATTCTAAAATACATATTTCCCATACACATCTCCTAATCTCACACATTCGTTCACGAGAAAGCACTTAGTATAAGAACATTGTATTTACACATCATCAAAAATTAATTATATACAATAATTTACCGAATTATTATTTTACAATCTGTTTGTTACACAATGATCTAATTACAATGATGTTTTCCACCAACAACACTTACTCTCCTAGTATGTCATATCATGATGTAACAGAAGTACCAGTATTTCATCCTATCACACACAGCCATTATTGACATACATACCAGGAGTATATCGACAGTAACAGAGTCTGCCTTTTAACCTTAAAAATTCAATAACTAACCCCTTAAACGTAAACATTTAACTAGTTCTACCTGTAGTTTCATAATGGACAATTCCATCATTTCAAAGTTAAGAGTTCAAATATGTCTTCAGGGGTGAATTTTTCCCTTCATGTTTTTTTAAGTTACCAAACCTACACAAAATAATCTTTTACTAGAGAGCAGGTGGCCAGAAGGAAGGTTTGACTCAGAATGGACAGAACAGTTTACATCAAAGTCTAACATAACAGTGCAACACCACTACCAAGATTATTTAGGAAGATTATTTGCCTGAATGACTACTTTGATTATTTTATGAGTTCAGTAGAATCAGTAAAAGTGATCACATGCATGGTGGTACTGGCAGATACTACTGGCAGATACTACTGGCAAACTTACTGATGAGTAATACACGAAAGTTACTTTGTATAAACTTACTGATAAGTAATAAATGAAAGTTACTTTGTATAAACTTACTGATAAGTATTACATGAAAGTTACTTTGTATAAACTTACTGATAAGTATTACATGAAAGTTAATTTGTATAAACTTACTGATAAGTAATAAATGAAAGTTACTTTGTATAACTGCCAAAGTACATGCAAGTTGCATGTATCTTATCCTATATTAGTTATATATGATATACTGAACACTTACATTCAAATACTTAGGACAACCAGAATAAGTAACATTTTAGCTTTTTCTTCAAAAAAATTTAAAAATTTTTGTTTTAGATAAAATTTGGCATAGATATGACTTTTAAAAAGAAGCAGTCTTTGTAGTCCTACAAAATCATAGACATACACATGAAAAAACATATCTATATCTGTATGTTCAAACTCCAACAACGCATTCCCAAGGAAAGGCTTTACCTACATGTATACATGTACATTAAAAATTCTCTCAATCTGTATTACAAATACCGGAGAAATACGGTAAGCACACCTCAGCTTATAAACAATATTAGGTATTAGCACTGCCCTGAAACTGCATTGTAGCTGTGGACTTGAGACTCATCAACCTGTCTTATACATGTACAAATATTCTGAATGAAGGCTAACAGTTAGGAATCCACAGCTAACTTTAAGTAGTTCATTTACATTGTATAACATGTCTTTAAATTTTATACAGTTCCATGTTTTGCTAACTATTTCTGCTAAAATCAGATTAATTGTGGGTAGTAAACAGTTACAACTTTGAGATCTGAGTAAAAGTTAGCGGTACCAATCCTTTTCTTGTTTGAGTAGAATGGTATTTCATTGTAAACTAGACCCAAAGGAACAAGTTGAACTGCAATGTTTTAAGGGTACAACAGAAAAAGTTTAATGCCATGAAATTGTTAAACTATCAAATGGTATATCATATTTTACTTCACACAGAGGTGTTTGATTACAGGAGCAAACTATTATAAGCCTGTTACTGTTACCTTCTTAAATATTAGTTATTGAACACACACAATATGTATCTATAGTATAAAGCTATCGATCAAGCAGATAAGGCATAAAGTGTCATTTTCAAAATGTTAACGAGTCCTATCACTAAAGATAAAGGATGTTATCAAAATGCAGACAATTTCCACAAAACTCAATGAGTGAACACATGTTAATACATACCTCTGAACAAAAAATAAAATAAAATATATTCAGATAGTTGAATGCTGAACATTTATCGATAATATTTCATTCTTAGATGCTATGTATGTCTTTTCACTGATAATAACACACAGGAAATTACCCACTCATACCACTGACAGCCCTCATTACAGGGGGAGACTCTCTCATTTTGACCATAATTTACCAATCTCCCTCATTTAAGTCCAATCTCACAAACTTAAAATCTGCATCCTGTGGTCAAATGATATCATAGTTTATGTAGGGTGTGTGTAATGACCAAAACAGGTGTGTCTGGATCAAAAGAATACTTTTTGAAGTTGTTTTGATACATAAAAAGGGGAAAACAAACTGAGTAATGTAGTTTTAGACGTATTTCACATGCTTTCTCCCTCATTTGAAATGTGGAATGAGACAGATATCCCTCATTAAAGGTTTAAGAGGTTAACACCTATGCACTAATCATGATTCAAATGTAAATAATGACGTGAAAAGGTATGGGGGTCACCTGTCTGACCATGTGTGTTTTCTCCGGGTTCTCCGGTTTTCTCCCACAATATGACCACTTGCACACTAACATCTGGACCAACAAGAGTGATTAATATAGGTTGGATAACTTGTTTCATAATTTAATTGTTGTAAAATAAATAAATTTTATATTTTACATAATATTTGTACTTGTTGTTCATGCTTATAATCATGCTTCCTTACAATAGAAGCTCAACGTTTCACCATAAAACTGTAAACTAAAAGAGACAATCTCAGCACTGGGTCATTGTACAATGTATTGCTGTTCTGGTCCATATTTTTCAATGATCCTGATACTTGTACAAATATTTAAAGCATGATTTTGTAAAACTTAAATACTGGAAACAACAGTGATTAAAGCACTAAATACCTCTTAACAAAGTCTTTAATGAAAGTTTTGTATGTGAAATGTGTATAAGAAAACCAATGAATAATTTTTACTTGCCGATCATCTGATAATATATAAGTATCTTTAACCAAATCCTTAGTCAATATAGTTAAACACTAATTTGTATAAAAGTTGATACAGTTTGTTTGATTTTAAGTTGGTGATCAATATGTTTCCTTAGATACTATTGATATAAATGGTGGTCCTATAATACTGACATCACAATCTAAACAACCAATCAGAGAAGGAGGACGATACTGTTATAATAGAATAAAGGTTGAAGAAAAAATGCCAAAATTTTTTGCATACTTTTCAATTTCCCATTTAGCTGAAGCAAAAGAAAGTTAATATGACACAAAACAAAATGTAATTTAATACAACTAGGCAGTGCCCGAGATTAAACATAGCAGAAATCAATAAGCAGGCTTGTTTTTAAAGGTTTGGGGACAAACAACTGACAAGGCAGACTATAATGGTTTATAGTATTTCTCTATAAATATTGAATTAAGCTAACATTTCCTTGTATAATCACAGGAGTTGCATAACCAACGATTTCCATGTGCCGACTCGTACCTGTGTGTCATTACAGTACCTGGTAATGCTGTTTGAAGTTTCTCACTCAAACACAACCTGAACTAGTTTGGTCCTTCTATAAATGGCTTCTGGGAAGTCTACCTTTTGGTATGCCTGAATTTATTTACAGTTCCCATTTCATAGATCTGGTTTATTCAGTCAAAATTTGATACTATAAACTGAGTTTTTGTGCAGTCAATGTTTCTAGTTTTTACTGTTCAAAAGATGTTTTTTGATCGTCTACCAAAAACTGTAGCCTATACATTTGGTGATTATTCTTCGTCTAAACTTTTGGTCCCTATATGTAGTAGTGTTCAGTATTGTATTGCCCCACTGCTAGGATCTCTATACAACCCCTTCAAGACAAGTTTAGAAAATTAAGAAATGAGATATAAGTTGATGTACAGTTAAGTATTTCTTGGTTGAAATTAAATGAAAACAAGGGATCAATAGTGAAAATATGAATTAAATGATAATGAATTATTTTTGGAGACAACCACCAATGAAATGTCATGATGCACATGAATGATGTGATATATATTTCAATATGAAGAATATATCACCCAATTTTTCAGAGAATGTAAGACCATATTTTTAAATTGATTGTGACCTCAGCGTTTCTATATCTAGTCTGAATCACTATACACTGCCAGGTTTCCTACATACACAGGGATATATACATAGCTGCTCAACTTCTCTATAGATATGACATGGAATGCTTAAGTTGTATTGACTCAAACCACACACCAGGTCATTCTGTTTACACTGGAAAACCAGCCCCCCATTCATGAATACACTTCAACTAGGAGAACATGGACAAAACATCAGAAAATGTTTGTAAGGCTGGAATATCCCGCTATGTGACATTAGTTTCAGCGTCTGATGTTCAGTGAATAGCTTCAACCGCTTTGACCTTGTAATCCTGAAGCATGAACCCATCTGAGGTAGTCTGCTGTAAACTTTCATCAAAATCTGTTAATGAATTAGTTGATGATTTTCTATACACATATAGCAATCGTGACCTTGACTAGACTTTGGACCGATAAAAGTATATACTTGACCTCTGTATGAAGTTTAATGAACTCTGTGAAAGGATGAAGTTGCAAACTGATTGAATCAAGCTGATGATATTCTACATTATTATCAGCCATACAGTTTCCTTATAACTGACCTCAACTATTCTTCTTAACCATACACACTAAGTCTTAATACAAGGTCATTCAAGCGGAAAATGTAGGTCAAATCCAGCATCTGAGATGTTAACCTACATTATTTATAGTAGCAGGACATTTATCGACCATTGAAATCTGCAAAAGAATGAAGTTGCTGTATATTATTTTTGAACATTTTCATCTATTTGTAACAAAAATTTGAAACTTTGCATGTTTACCATAGAATATTTCTTCCCCATCTGAACCAGCTGGGATATATATATGACCCTTTATATAATCACCATAAGTTAACTAGACAGACATTTAGATAGTGGGGATATGCAGACGAAGGGTATGTAGTACAAAATATTATATGCAGTATTAAATATTCAAGTGCATGTACCCTTACTTGCCTTCTTGAAATTGCAATTTTAGAAATCAATTTTAATAATTGCCAAGCTGTACTATGTAAACTCTCTGTGCTCATTTCACTTTTTGATATGTGACCATTAATCTGCATATGTTATCATCAAAACTAATACTGAAACTCTTTCAATAACCGGGGAATTAGACACAGGTACTACCACTTCTATGCATGAATACATAACGTATGTTTGCACATACATGTGTATACCTGCCAGCATCACAGTTTATCAATGGGAAAACTCACACATGAAACTCCAATGAAACTGATGATTGACTAACTTGATAAATTTTCTGATTGGAAGCTGATAGAGTGATCAATTTGTTATCTAATTAGTGTGAAACAAATATTCTTGGGAAAGTTTTCCATGTTCTGTTCAAATCATCTAAATATGAGAACACATAATCATAATTACCTGTACAAGATGTTAATAAATCTTGATGAAATGTTTAACAGGATATATCTATGTCAGTACACAGTACTTAAAACAAAAATTCTGTCGCATCTACAACACCTTAAGGTCCACATAAGCATACGTAAGCAAGTTAATTCAATGTACCCTATTAAAATATTTCCCTTACATTCACACACATAAAAGTACACATTTTCTGTTTACTAGTATCAATAAACGCACAATTATCAAATTTAAGTATTTTGCTAATTTTTTTTATATAGTTTTAGAAACTCTCACAAAAAATATTTGAAATATTTATAAATTAAGGAACTGTAAGTATGTATAATAGTAAATTAATAATAACATACTTGATATAAACCTTTTCCATCTAAGTTCACAGTCTAAAGGGAAGTAATATGTTTGTTGTATCAGAAATTTAAGTGATTTCAATGCCCCTGACAAAGTTCTTCTTGACCTTATAGACCTCAGAATAGAAGTATACCAATACTAGTAAAATGTATTTGTCTGTACATATATCGACCAGTAATTTATAAGGGTGAATTTAAAGTGACAGAATGCTTAAAGAGACAAATCTGGATAATTATTTTCATTATTATATACCCAGTTTTTCCTCTTTAACCAACAGGACTAACCAAGAATTAAAACAAAATTTTCAGTCTTACTTAAGTTGTTTGGACAGTACAAATTTAGTTTATATTGTTGTTCAGGGAAAGAAATTCTCTGCACTGAATACCTACTATAAATTTGACAGTGCTGTAGTCAATATATAGAACACTTACAAGACATATTTGTTAATATACCAAATGTACAAGGAGTTACTTCCCTTATCACAATATATGCGGAACAACCAGTTTGTCTACTTATAAATGTAGCATTTTTAATCTGATTGAAATACAGATCCTCACTATTACTATCGTATGTAGGATCTGACAGCGACCAGTAGAAGGTCATGTGCAGATGACCTTTGTATTCACCAATCAAATCGCTGCCTACCAGATTCTGAAAATGAAAAGCTAATTTTGATTTATTTCTACACTTGTCGTTAACCATAAACCTGAATGACCATATACAAAAATGGCGGCGCCCAGTTCAACGGTCTCTACGCCAAGGCGTGTGTTCTTTTTAGACATTAAACCTGTTTGATTTGTAGTTTTTCGTTTGTCGGAAAAGAAATAACAACTGAAGGTATAGAAATTATCACAAAATATACTAATCAAATTGTTATATAATACCTGGAATGATATTAATAGTGAGGATCTGTATTTTAATCAGATTGAGCATTTTTGGGCATAAATCCTGGCGGACTTACAAATGCTTTTTCAAGGCTCGCCTGAAAGTAGCAGAAGATTTTACAAGGTCCAACCTAAACAAGCAAACAACTTTGGTCTACCTGGTTAAACTATTTAAACAAAAGCTGGCTTGGTCTCTATCATTTTCTCCCATCACACTATAAGTTTATCTTTGTTTACCCTAGCATTATTATCATCAAATACCTTTTAGCTTTCCAAAGGTTCTATATGACTGCCTGACAACTAATAGTCTTTAAAACTATTGTTATGAATATTTAACAAAAAGGTAGAATATCACAGGACATATAACTGCTAAGGCAATAAGACCAATTACAAGTGTTTTCCAGGAAATCCCCCAGTTGGCACCGTCACTTTTACTTCTATTTTTTGGGAAAGGCCTAATTGTTCGGTTAGTTAACACTGACACAACTTCATCAAGTGAGCGACGATTTGTTCTGTCATTTGCCTGTCTGATTTTTGACAAATCCTTGTCCATGTTATCTAAAAAGTGTTTAGCATCTCGAGACTGACTATTGAGTGTATCGCTTATACTCAATGTTCGTATGATCAAATTTTGAGTTTCCGGGTCACTCATGTCACAGATTGAATCGTTGTCTGTCTCATCTTGTAAATCATGACTACTTTCACACGTTTCATCCACCACGGTCATACCATTGCCCTGAGCTGTTCTTGAGTGTTGTTTGTGTTCAGTCTTCCCTTGGGCAATTTGTTCCGTTAGGAATGAATGCCTTTTTAAAGGCACCTTTACTACTTTATAACCATAGAAATCCTGATCCTGTATAAAGTTGTTGATTCTTTTCAATTCCGAAACCTGAAGAAAAATATTAAATGTTTCTGTTACAATGTCAACAAATCTAAGGACAAAACAATTTATGGACAAATCATATCTTGATAGACATACATTGTATCTTAAAATGTGGGGTATCATATACTTCTATACTACATAGGAGGAGAAAAATGCATGACCAGACCTGGGTTCGAACCCAGGACCTTCTAAACTCTAGACAGACGCTTAACCAATTGAGCTATCTGGTCGCCGTTGATCGACGTGGGCTAGATCCTTTAAATTCCTACCTCCTTTAACAAAGTCTGCGACCCAAAAGACATCATGATTTACACCACAGGTTTGGGTATCCCCTTGCTAAGTATATACCCAGTACTTGAAACAAGGTTTGGTCACAGGCACCAAGTGTAACAGAAGAGGAAAAATGCACGGCTAGACAGGGGTTTGAACCTACAACCTTCCGAACTCTAGATGGACGCTCAACCAATTGAGCTACCTGGTCGCCAACGATCGACCCGGTCTAGATCTGCTCCACATGTTTTTTATATCATATACTTACCCTGTAATTATTCTCAGAGTATGCAGCATTTATAATTTGAGTTTAACTTTATAGGCCTAATATACGTAACTTCAGGGAAATTTTCGTGATTCTGAAAAATTCTGAAAAAAAATCTAGTTGATAACCATGCAAAAATAAGCCTAAAACGAAGTAAACCTGAGCGGTAACTAACAAGAAACTCTGGACAAAAAAGTCCAAAGAATTGAAAAGAATTCAGGTGAGGCCCACTTCAACAACAAACCGAAGGTAGAAGACGGTTCGAAATGGACGCGTGTTTACAAATAGCGTGTTTCAACTGCTGCTGTACCGGTAACCGTGAAAGAATTCATCTTGAATATTGGTGATATCAGTTAATCTTAGCTAAATCTATAAATATAATAAGTTATTAGGCTTGATTTTCGCTTCAAGTTTTGCCGAAAGTTACGTATATTGGGCCTTTAATTTGGGTAGCTAGTACTAGTAGTTACAGCAATGATTTTCCGGTATTTAATATTAGTTTTGTAAACATAGGTAAATATTCCAAATACTGCCCCCCTCCCCCCTAGGCCTCCCCCCAAGGGTTTTCCTCACTACTTATATATTTCAATTCTATTAAAAATTAAACGGAGGCAATAATCATAAATAACAAAAAGGCAAATAATAAATCATTTTGATAATAAGATCTTCTCTTACTCATATAGGTTATTTTGGTAAAGAACGTACCGCACATCCATACTGAAGAGCTAGACTCCGTAAACTATCGCCCTCAGTGACTTCTCTTTCAAAGTAAATAGGTTCTTTTTCCTTTGGGTCGATGGTCTTCGGCGCTTTCCTTGATCGCATTTCCATTTCAAATTCGACGACATCATCATCCGCCACATCAGCATCTCCGAAAACGTATACCCTGTTCTTTTTGACATTCTGGACCTGAGCTCCACTGTAAACGTAATCTTCATTTTTCTTACCAAACAGTCCCCCACGGGAGGAGGGTCGCAGGTGCCCGTTGCTCATAACAGAGAGTTTTCAGTTTTATGTAGCTATTGGACTCATTTATGTATCAACATTTAAGACATATTTCACCAAATTAATTTTTGATTACCCATTGTCAACTTCCATGGAGGATAACTGAAACAAACACAGCCTTTTAGGAGCAAGGCCTATCCCGAACCTGTCAAAAGTCGGATTCGTTTCCGGAAGTGCATGGCAAAACACACGTAACAAAGGGGGGATAACTATTAGCACTTCCTGCCCTTTGTTTTGATGGAAGCTGTCAACTTTTAACTTTGAAGTTTGTATGTCGGTTACGTAGAGAAAGCGTTATCATATTGCGTCTACTTTTGTGTATCAGAAAACAAATGTCAAACAAGCAGGTGCATTTCCTGTCATATGCCTAAATGTTATCGCAAATGAGAAAGCATGAACCCTACTGCCAGGTCAACTGGCATGGCTATGTTGACACCTATTTGTGCAATTGGACAAGTTTGTAGTTTGATTTAAACATGTTTTAAACTTCTAGAATGTATTGACATCAACATGCTTTTCTTTGTTTACGCATAAAATTTGATTTGGACTGCTCAGAATTTTTCTCAAATGTCGTTAAACATGAACCAAAACAAAAATATAAAGGAAAATCCTCAAAGAGGGGCGATAACTCTGTCATCCATACATAGTATAAACCCCGGTATAGGATATTGTGCTTATAAACATGGTAAGTAAGTAATTGGGGAACAGTAGTTCAGTAAACTTGATAAAATTTACTTATTGGTGATCACTAGCTATAGTTTGCTAGACATTGTGAGGGAAACTTGATAACTAACCATCAATTAGTCAGAAACATTCAGAGTTTTTTTTAGATAAACTTATATTTACCCCATCCATTGCTCATGCTTACAAACCATTACTTGTTGAGAAATTTTAGTAAGATAAACTTAATCATCATTCATTACTCATGCTTAGCATCCATAACATTTTGGACACCTTATGATACTTACCATCCTCTAAGTTTTGGGATCCTGAATTTGAAAATGTAATAACCAACCATAGCTTGTTGGAGAAGAGTAGTTACATGTAGTTATACAGTATATTATAACTTAAAAACAACTATGGAAGATAACATTGGTTAAATAAATATGATACAATAATATTGTAACCATTAATTATTGGATACATTATTTAAATAAACTTTATAACCATCCATACCTATCTGGAACATTTGTTTTATAAACATGATAACCATTGAGATTCCTTGAAGGCCCAATATATGTAACTTCAGGGAATTTTTCGGGATTCTGAAAAATTCTGAAAAAAAAATCCAGTTGATAACCATGCAAAAATAAGCTTAAATCAAAGTAAACCTGGGCGGTAACTAACAAGAAAGTCTTGACAGAAAAATCCAATGACTTGGAAATAACTCAGGTGGGGCCCACTTCAACAACAAATCAAAGTTAGAAGACAGTTCAAAATGGAAGCATGTTAACAAATACTGTGTTTCAACTGCTGCTGTACCGGTAACCGCGTAAGAATTCATCTTGAATATTGCTGATATCAGTTAATCTTAACTAACTCTATAAATATAAAAAGTTATTAGACATGATTATCGCTTCAAGTTTTGCCGAAAGTTACGTATATTGGGCCTTTAAACTATCGAATGTTTTATTTATGAAACATTTTTGTTTACTTACAGAAAGCAAGATGTAATTGAACTGATAAAGAAATAGAAGTAGCATACTTATATTAACTCTGTACAAAACAGTACTAAGTAGCTAAGAAGTCACTATGTCTGCCTCAGCTGCTATCCGCAGTGCCAAGAATGTTCTCCGCAAGGAAATCAAGAAAAGGGTAGCCATGCTGTCTGAACAGGAAAAAGAACAACAGTCTAGGATTGTTGTAGAAAAGGTGACAAAAATGTTATCTTTCATATGAAATATAATTTTTTCTCTGAGGTTTATCTGATTGGAAATATGTTTTTCTTTAAATCTCCATTGAATTTTTATTTCTAAAGCCTCAGTAGTCAAGTAGTTGGCTGATCATGAACAAATTATCTTTTTTAATGGTCCATCCTTGGACTTTCCTGGTATCTTTCTGAGAAATATTTGAGCTGATCTTTCTGTTTGACATGTAGAATCTTGTTGTCCTTAGTTAAGTATGTTAAATTTGAGAATGATAGCTTGAACAAGAAAGATATATGCCAGGTGCTCATCTTGGATTTGGTGTTAACTGGAAATGGTATTTCTTAAGACAGTTTGTTTTCTTTAATTTCATGTGCAAGTTTCCTCATAATATTTATTTGTGAATTATTTTTATTGACTATGGTCTGACTATTATAGTAAATATTAATGATGTTGTGTGAATTTCACACCCTGAAGGTGTAATCCACATGTAGCAATGGTATAAACAAGAGACCCTGACCAAATTACAAGCTTTTCTGTTGACAGCTGTTGAAGTTACCACAGATCCAGAACTGCCAGCGTGTGTGTCTTTATTTAAACATGACTGACGAAGTAAAGACTGTGCCCCTGTTAAAGACACTTCTAGACACAAAGAAGGAGTGCTTTGTCCCTCAGTATATCGGTCCGGTAATGAAGATGGTAAAACTCAAGTCTTTGGAGGATTATGAAAGTCTGCCAATGACGAAATGGAAAATAAAACAACCTGCTGATGATGATATGAGGGAGGATGCTCTAAATACAGGTACTGGTGATCAAATTTAGCTATTATTTTTTTAATTAGAGTACTACCTAGATGATGAGGCCAAGGGCATATGTACAGATTAAACACTTAACTGTGTAAATATAAACAGGTAACCAAGAATGGTCTAGTGGTTCATTCTTAAAAGGGTTGAAAATTCAATTTGAAAATATATCATTGAGTTTCTGTATGTGACAATGTTGCTAAGTCAATAAACGAATGAATGTCATCATAAAAAGACCTTTGAATTGTAAAGTTGGTTTTTATATTCAGTTCTTGAGAAATTTTCTTGTATATAAAAGTGCTGAATTATTAATTGTGCGTTGTGTATCTCTTTACATCTCAAAGCAGAGGTATCATGTAAAATGTACAAATACAAATATACATTTTCACTTGTTTAATTGTCGTGTTCTGTAAGAATCAAACTGGAGTTTCAGATTTTTTTGGATTTGCTTTCAGTGCTAATGTTGAAGAAACACTGGAAGCTTATTCACCATCCAAATTTTATTTAACATCAATAATTGTCTTAGTGTTCTAATAGAGTTGCGAGGGCCGCAGTGGCTGAGTAGTTAAAGAGTTCTGACATTCTACCACTAGTCCTCCACCTCTAGGTTGCAAGTTCGAATCCAATGTGGGGCATTTGCCAGGTACTGACCATAGGTTGGGGGTTTATCACCGGACTCCGGCTTTCCTCCACCTCCAAAACCTGGCACGTCCTTAAATGACCCTGGCTGTTAATAGGACATAAAACAAAATAAACCAAAACTAACAGAGTTGCTAATTGAATTTTGAAAATGTGGTTTACCGTTTGCAAATCAATTACTGTTTTGAAGTTGAGATTTCTTTTCTTTCCCAGGTGGTCTGGATGTGATGGTGATGCCTGGTCTAGGTTTCACCAAGGACGGAGCTCGTCTGGGAAGGGGCAAGGGCTACTACGACACCTACCTGGAGAAGTGTACCAAAGCTGGTTGTCTCCCCTTTACAGTCGCACTGGCATTCAACGAACAGATGTGTGACACCGTACCTACTGATACCAATGACATACCTATTGACCTTGTTTTGTATCCATCGGATGGCTCATAGATATACGGTCATCATTGTAATTACCCATTAGTGGCACTGAGCACGAGTCGTCATTTCCTTTAATATATCCGATTACCGTTAAAGGGGAAATGATTTCTGGAAAACAGAATCATGTGTGTATGTATGTGAACAGTTCAATGGTAGGAAGCATATTAAATGCTGATTTCCAAATATTTTGCCTTCCCCTGCAATCAGCTGTTGAAATTTGTGCCATAGAATGATGCATTAAGTCTTCATCTTTGCTGCTGGGAGAGACATCCTAATGTTTGTGGAATGGAATGTAGTTTTGGCAAAAAATGTTCAGATGTTGACATATATTATTTCAATATCATTATGCATTAACAAATTCCCCCAGGGATTGTGATAATCTTTTTATGTACACGGAAACTTGCATTTCTGCAATAAATGCTAGGAAACTTGCTCAGTCTATTTATACTGCTGTCTAATATAGAACAGTAAAGATTGTGATTGTGCTCAGGAATATTTAAGTGAAATAATCAAAAATCCACCATAGAAACTGTATTGTTATTAATGTGCGCTGTTTCGCTTACATTAAAACCTGTATTTGTCTTTATATGTCATAGATACAGTATCTTACATAAGAGTCCACTTCCAAGATTAGTAAATTCAATATGACATAGACAAGAATGCAAGATTCTGTTTATCACATATTATTCATCATCTGTTTGTAAACAAACTATAAACAATTATCAGTAGACTCTTTATATGCCAAAGTACTCCAATATGGTATTGTCCTCCCGCGCAGCGAAAACCAATTCCAGATTTATTTATTTTAAACAAAGAACAGTTTAAAATGCAATGGAAATAATATAGACAAAAGACACATTTAAAAGACATTGAAAGAATGGAAATTATTGTGGTAGAGTATATGACAGAAGTCCCGGTAGTGGCGTAGGGATATCTACCTGTGGCTTTGACCAATCACAGCACCTTAAGCTTGGTTATATTACATGCGTGTAATGAAATATTTATGACATGGCCACGCATATCACATACATATAGTAAAATTGGTCTTTAATCCTATAATCGTCTCCTAAAACCTCATGATCATTTTTTCTTTTAATTTTTTATTTGAAATCTAGTCATTTCCTTTTACAAAATAAAGATGCAATTGCCATTTCAACTTTTGTTAATGTTCTATTTTCTTTTTGTAAAGAAGAAATATGAATCTGTCTCTCTTTCCAGTCTATAGTTTGGTTTTATTTAGTAACGTCCTATTGACAGCTTTGATTATTAAAGAAATTGTCTCCATGCGAGTTGTGTAAGCATGCCTGCTTGTATGTTTGCAAGATACAGGGAATGTTGGTGTACTTGCCACTTTGTGATAGTGCAGATCTGATGCCCATGTTATAGTTCTATCCCGCTGAAATATCCCGCCGAAGGGACCTCGCAAAGCATCTGGCCTGGTTATATTATACTGGCTGTGGGTCGACCAGTTGTCTTTGACCTTTAATGCTGGATATGAAGCAGGAAGCCGCAACCACCAATCTTTTAGACTTTGATTTGACTCCACCAGAGGACAGAACTCATAACCTTCCCAATAGGGGTGAGCTTGATCTTGATCTGTCCGATACCTATTTACAATGTAACAGAACTCACATTCCTTCATCTACATTTACTTAATTTTGTATACGAGCACCTCCAAGTACTTAGAAGCATCACATGCTTAAATTTAGCCATGCTCCAGTTCTGCATGACCCTTTTGCTCACAGTCCAGAGAATATCTCTTTAGGCATTCCACTAATTTAACCTTTAAACTTCATACATTCCGGATATAGAACATTGTTCTATATAAAGAGTTACAGCCCTTTGTTCACCATGTGTCATACAGTAGAACCTCGTTATCTCAAACTCGTATAGCTTGAAGACCCTGTTTATTCTTAGTATTGTGTCGGTCCTGGCCAACAAGTTTTACACTAGCATTAAAACTCAAGTTACTTGAATACTCCTATGGTCCGTTGACTTTGAAATTACGAGGTTCGACTGCAGTTATTTCATTCAATAATTTGAGATGATGAAACAATATAAGAAAACAATTGAGTCAAAAGATAGAACTTTTAATTCAGTAAATAAATACAACAAGTCTATCAGTTACATACAACTGCCTGTTGTAATAATCACAATAACCTCGGTACAGTAGGGAGACGTTAGAATCACAACGGGGTAAATAGACTGTAGCACTGACTTCCAATTATTGAGCACGTTGAGTCTGGTATATCAAATCTTTGTAACATGTATGAGAGCATTGTCAAATTTTCAATTTTTGGATTTGGTAATTTTGTCTCAATAAATCACTATTGAAATCAAACCATACCATACCAAAGACTTCATCTAAAAAGGTAAACATCTAATGAAACACGATAAAATTAGAGTCTTAACTCCCCTGAAGATACATTTCAGCTCTTCCATTTCTAAGGTTGGAATAGTTCATTATGAAAATTCAGGAGTTAACGAGTTCAATGTGATCCCAACCTTTGATCTTGAATAATTATATTGTTGCTCTTGACACCCTGGCCAAGTCTAGCTGTTACAGCTGTATCAAAGATCATGTAAAGGAGATCTACATACAAAATCTATAGTGGAGTTCTACAGGGTCAAAAGTTACTTTAAACATGAAACTAACAATGATTTGATAAACCAGACTTCTATCTGTGTTCACGGGATCAACGACCTCCACAATATCAGATCAGGAAGAACAAAAGTCTGCACATTATAAATATAAACCTTGGAGTATGTACTATTTCTGGGATATGACGTTCCGATAATATCAAATACCAATAAATTATACCTGTTTATAACTAATGTCTTCTGCCAGTCATAAGTGGCATTTCAAGAGAACAAAATACATTAAAACATTTTTTTTGGCAAAATGTATAAGTCTGACCACTGAAACATATGATCTTTAACATTGTTAAAAAGAAATCTTAGAAAACTGTACATACAGGAGTTATAAAGGTCACAGACAAAATATACTGTGTAATTAACATATAGGAACTAGGTCACAGCATGTTTTGATGACATAGTTACATTAAAAAGTAGGTCATGATTATATTGTTCTGAGGCACAATATCATTGCTGACAATTGCTGATTTCTTATAAATTAGGACGCGACACATTTAGGTACATAAATTGACACAAAAATAGATCAGTCTGTACAGAGGAACTACATGTTGTCACAGTATATGAAAAAAAGTAGGTATCTGTACAAAATGTATTTACAATGTATAGGCTAATGCAAAAAAAAAAGACATTGTTGTTGGATATAGTAATGATAGTAATGGATAGGACAGTTTATGTAAACAGTATGTGACGTGACCATGTATTGGTTGACAACTGAACATGGAGTTGGACAAATTCAGGTTTAGGTACAATTTGTATCACAAATAAACACTTAAAATTGTTGGCAAATTAATCAGATCTCTTGCAAATTATTCATGAAGTATCTTTCTGCCTGATTTAAAGTTTGAGAAGTTTAACATAAGTTTTCTATCTGTTGACATAATCAGTAATGGTGAACAATGGGATGATTGATGGAGTTTTGATACTTGGACATACACGGAACTAATACAACGGTTTATTACCTGATGTACTAGGATGATGTCATCTAAACTCTGACCTCCTAGTCACTGACACAGACACTTCCTGACATGCTGAAAATACCTTCATAACAGTGTATTATAACCTGGTACTGTTTTGCAGTGAAATGTGTAGTTATAAAATTTTTAACACCAACACATATCATTTACTTCATTACCATATTTGCAGTAGCAGGTACTCCCCGTCTTTACTAACAGGAAAACTATATAGACCCCCTCCAAGACCTGACAAGGCTCAATCATAATCAACAGTAAATAGTACTTACTATGTACATTTCAAAACTGAAATTTACCAATGTCTGGTAATCATGGCTGCAGTTCCCATACATTTGGATCAAGTTACAGAAATGAAAACTCGTCTGAGCTATTCTAGTGGAAACGGCACCGAAACTCCCTTAATAAGGGTTGAAACGTAAAAACAAAATGTGCACAACTACTTAATATATGGCTCATTGAAGCAAAGTTTTAATTAGATCTATAGCTACCTGTCTGGAGATCTTTGAACAAGAAATTTTGCATAAAGGGCCATAACTCCTCTGAAAATACATAATGTAGTTGAAATGCTGATGTACTACATAACATGCTGATCATTCATGTGAGGTTTCATCAAAGTCAGGTTACTTAAGGACTTTACTGCCAAAAGAGTCATTCCTGTATTTATATTGGCCACACAGCTTACAAAGCAAACTCTTTTGCCGTGAACTTCCTATTTATAAATTACAGACGGTAAAAGATTGCAAACAAGATCACAAAAAAATGCCAAACAATATTAGACTATACACAAACTTAATAAGATTCTATTACAACAAAATATACAGAACAATTCAGCACATGAGAACATGAGAACACTCTGTGGTCGGATTAAGTTAAGTCTGAAAACTTGATATCGGCATATTGGGCAAGATGTCAAAATATACAAAGATGGATTAGATTGAATGTCAGAATAATTAGGCCTGGATTAAATAAGTTTCACTATCATACCTCAACTCTGATTGATCGGGACTAAGATGAAAATTACTTGTTATCTTAATATCAATACCAGATCTCTGAGGGATCTTGGCACCCACCATCGTAACATTGTTAGTTTTATGTCAGTTTGATCTTTTTTCTCTTTTTTTTTTTGCACTTATGTGTTTGATCTCATAATATAAACAGTAAAAGGATCCTGAGGTAACTTTTTTGATGTTTACTTTGATTTCATACGGCTGTGTAGATTTAGAAGACACTGAGAATTATTGATAACGATTACCTTCACTGTGAAAATTACAGATGGCTGCCTTTTGGCCTATTTGTTTAACATAACATTTTAAAACTTAAACATGCACAAGTGACCAAGGAAAACTTAGTATACATGTCAAACGAGAGAAATATCCTTTCAGTACTTCCCGAGAATTAGCAATAATAAACAGTCATTGTTAAAATCCAAGATGGCCACCTGTCAGCCATTTTGATTATTCTTTTTTGATGACAGACCATGGGCGACGGGTGATTTAAATAGCTCTCCATTTGATGATGGTGGGCTAAAAACTTACGTATAAAATATGTGATGTGGTCTTATTAGGCTATGTGTGTGAATTAACTCCTGCCCCCCTGAAGACACATTTTGAACTGTTCCGATTCAAAGGCTGGAATAATGCATTTTGAAGTTTCAGGGATGAATGAATTAAGGAGACCATGATAACAGAGCTTATCACAGAGGCTAACAATAACATAATGATGGATCAGATCAATATTCCACTAAATATAGATCATTATGTACTGTAATATTAGACATTTAACAACGGTCGAGTGATAGAAAATGTCATGACTTTCCAAAGTATATGACCAACAAAACAACAGCTGCAATAACAACAAGGAATGCTAGGAAAGCAAAAACAAGGCGGATGAGTTTACTTCGTCGCTGCCTAGCAATGGTTCTTTTAATGAGCCGGTCGTAACGTGGTTTTTCTTCGGTTCCAATGCTTTCAATATCAGCGGCCTCATCCTGAAATGAGAGATCATCTACTCATTAATTATCTAACTACATGTAATAACTCAACACGTAGGAGATAGTTATCCACGCTTGTCTCCGCTACACAGTTTAAATATGAACTGAAGACATTATTTCAAATTAAATCTGAAATTTGAGCAATTAAGTCAATTAGTCATTAACCTTTTGGACAGCTATAGTTTTGTAATTACTACCGGTATTTGTAGTGTAGAAGATGTCTAAGAATTATTTGACCTTCCCTGGTATTACATTTGTATCAAAGCATTACCTCAAAATTTGAAATTTAACTGTCCTAAAAACCCCTGTAATGTACTCAGCAAGCCCTCATGTCGCCAATGAGTTTTTAACCCCTGTACAATATATTCAGCAGCCCTCGTGTTGACGAACGTTTAATCCCTGTAACATATACCGAGAAGCCTTCATATTGATGAGTGACTTTTAACCCCTGTAATATATTCAGCAGCCCTCATGTTGGCCACTAAAACAACACCTCAACCCAAAATAAAGCCTTGAAAATTTTGAAAATAAGTTATTTATGCAAGTATCAAAGTTACACACGGGTAAGGGGAAAATCAACTAGAACTGTCACCCATAGGATTTCTAATAGCTTTGTATTAATATGTACATATATACAACATTTGGTGACCTTGACCTTCGGGGTCAACTTACATGTACTATATTAATTGGGAACTAATAAAAGTTATTTTGGCTTTTTAATTTTCCATAAAGGAATGTTTTTTTTCCTCAAAAAGGGCTGAATATGAGATACAAATGCCATTGCAAAACTTGTTAATACAAGTGAAATTTCATAAAATCCGTCTGTGTTTGAGTATTCCAGAGAAATTATTTCACATAACATCTGAAAACAAGCACAGGTGCACAACTTCAGTATTTGCTGACTACATCAGTTAAGTGTGAACAGATTTGGATAAAAATTGTGGGAGAAGTTGTCCAATCCTGTACATAGATGGATGGACGAATGAAAGGATGACCCTATTCCAGTATTATCCCCCCCCCCCTCCCAAAACTCCCTGCCCTTAAATTCCTTGTGTCACAATATCATACTGTAAAATCAATTAAACAAAGACAACACCTAAAGTCATGAAATGTTTCATATGAGAAAAACCTTCTGTACTATTAGTCAAGGCATAGAGTTCTTATCAGCTAACTGCAAATTTAAACAGGAAGAATATTTGTCTTCTAGTGATATTTTTTTTCTGTCTAATTTTTCCTCTCTGATGATGATAAATTGCTTGCTCATATTATTTTCAAGTTTAAAGATTTAGCTGTCAGAGTTTTCTCGCACAATATATTCATATGTCATCACTTCAAGCAGAAGGATTTACCTCTTCAAAACTTCATGCATGTTAGAACTACAAAGTTTAATTAAAACATTTGCACTAGAAGTGACAGATCATGCACAATGCACAGTGGTAAGAGTACAACAAACATATTTGGTTCATCAAAAGTTATAGTAGATCCTATATTATCTTGACATTAAACATTTACATCCCTTTAGGGTATTGATCTTACACCAGTAAAAAGTAATAGAATGGTGAAATATTTTCAGATGAGTATTATTTTACTCTTCGTAACAAAAGTATTTATTAAATCTTTTTTAATCACTGTGACCTTGAAACTGAGTAATGGTCATCAATCTTATCTTTTAATGAAGTCTTTATCCCAGCAAATTACCATCACATTAGGCAATTTGGTTATTGAGAAGAAGTTATTTCATTCATAGATTTCAATATGTTTGCCTCCTGCAACATTGAATGTGGTACAAAGTTGTTCCTCTGGACAAACTTTTAAGACTGCATCAAAGCATCTCACTGAGTAAATATCATCACCCATGGCCTTTCAGGTGTTCAGAAAAAAATGTTTAAATCATATAGAACATTTGTGAAGATTCAAATACAAGTTTACCCTTGAGACCTTGAAAGTGAAGGTCATTCATTTGGACAAACTTTTCAGCCTTCCATCCAAGTATATAACTGGTAATTATTGTGACCCTAGACCTTTGATAATTCAGAATGAATTGTCATTCATTTTACTGCTGATAGCGCCCTTCATCCCAAAATGCTACTGACCAGAATCAATAAGAAGTAAGAGTTAAGATCCTGACCCTGAAACAATGAAGTAAGGTATGGATTAAATTGGTCACCTTCACCCTAGCATGCTACTGGCCAAAATAGCACCACACTCAGACTTTCAGTTATTAAAAAGAAACTATTTCCCTGAATTTAGTAGTACTTCATCTTAGCATGAAATTTACAAGATATCATCACTCTGGGCCTGGTGTTAAATAATATAGTGAAGAAGTTTACTATCCTATATGATCCTGTGACACTGAAAGATGAGCAGGCCCTGGTTTCATCAACGTTCCTTAACTTAAAGAAATTCCTTAACTTAAAATTCTCCATAGGAAAGCTTTACAGAATTTAAGGAAAGTTCCTTAACTAAGGATTTTCTATTTAACCTTTGTAATGCTTTCCTATTGAGAATTTTAAGTTAAGGAATTTCATTAAGTTAAGGAACGTTGATGAAACCAGGGCCAGTAGCCCTTAATTCCTGTAATAGTGCAATTTCACCACCCCTTGCCAATTAGTTGATGAGGAGAATTTGTTCGCAGGAAAAGATTGACAATAGATGTTACACCATGGTCTCAACTTTTGCCATTTGGGCATATTGAGCCAAATAAGATCAAAATATGGAAAACAAAATTTTATCATGTATTTCCATGTATAATAATTATGTCATACACATAAATAAAGCTAAGACAATAATGATGATACATTGTAAATTATTAAACAAGGCAACACAAATATTATATTGGAAAATAAAGAAATAATAGCAAAAACGGAAAGATGTTATGAAAAACGATTAGCAAAATAGGCTGAAAAATGTATTGAGAAATTAGTAAAATAAGCCAAACATGCATATTAGTGAATTAGTCTAAGTAGATTGTGAACGCTTCCACTCAATTAGTCACAGACATCCAACATTAAAAGTCAGTTTTGTGTAGTCCCAGTGATTGTTTTAACTCTATTAGTAACAAACACGTAACACTGTCAAGTTTGGTGCAGTGACACCTTACCGGGGCTATGGATTTGTCCGTCCCAAGATCTTTAGTGTTGTTATTTACAGGTTTTGGCGAGTGGTCATTCGAGCTTGTTGGTAATGCCAGGTAGCCTTTAACCTAGAGGGAGGGGGGAGTATTGTAAAATGGAAATTCATAAGTTTTAATCCCCTAAAACTTTCTAAAGCCGATACAAAATTCACATATGCAGTTATTAGAGTTTTCCCCAAGACTCAGAATTATAAAGACTATCATCCTCTCTACACATGCAGTGATCTGAATCAGAGAACAAAAATAATAAGAGGCCCAGAGAGCCTGAATCGCTCACATGGATAAGAGAGGAAAAATAGGAAAAAGATTATTAGATATAATATCTTGGTTATTTCTAAAGATAGTTCCTGTCTTTCGGCAACAGCCAACCTTCATTGGGTCCCTTCTTTCTGCCCCCATAAAGTAAAGGTATCACACTACTCCACTGTCATTCTGTCCCTCTAGCTCCCTACCCTATTGCCCCTCTGCCACACTGCCCACCTGCCATTCTGTCCCTCTGGCTCCCTACCCTATTGCCCCTCTGCCCCCTGCCATTCTGTCGTTGTGGCTCCCTACCCTATTGCCCCTCTGCCACACTGCCCACCTGCCATTCTGTCCCTCTGGCTCCCTACCCTATTGCCCCTCTGCCCCCTGCCATTCTGTCCCTCTGGCTCCCTACCCTATTGCCCCTCTGCCCCCTGCCATTCTGTCCCTCTGGCTCCCTACCCTATTGCCCCTCTGCCACACTGCCCACCTGCCATTCTGTCCCTCTGGCTCCCTACCCTATTGCCCCTCTGCCACACTGCCCACCTGCCATTCTGTCCCTCTAGCTCCCTACCCTATTGCCCCTCTGCCACACTGCTCCCTGCCATTCTGTCCCTCTGGCTCCCTACCCTATTGCCCCTCTGCCCCCTGCCATTCTGTCGTTGTGGCTCCTTATACCCATTTTCCCTCTGCCACACTGCTCCCTGCCATTCTGTCCCCCTGGCTCCCTACTCTATTGCCCCTCAGTGTCACACTAACACTCTGGCATTCTTTCCCCCTGCCCCAGAGTCATACTCATTAATTCTATAAAAATTAAGTCCTAATAGGTATTTAAAAAAATGCTCTGGACAAATTTTGGTTAAAAGCTCTCCAATGAAACTAAAGGAAACGGATTTTAAAGATTTACCTCAGGTTCCTGTATTTGGCTTGGTTACTCTCCCCCTTGGAGCTACACTCACCATTTATACCAAATTAAGTCCCTTTTGCAAAAGCAACGCTCTTTACAAAATCTGGTAAAAGTCTTCCAATTGTACTAAAGGAGAAAGAGTTTTGAAGATTTACCTCAAGTACCCCTATTGGACCCCTCCCTCTGCTCCCAAGGGGGGGGGGGGGGGGGGGGGGGGGGGGGCTACATCCTCCATTCACTCATGGGACCTTTCACCTCTTTATAAACTAATCATGTCCTGAAAGATGACCTGATGACCTTGACTTTTCTGATAATGAATTCCTATAAACTATTACTATCTTGTACATTAAAATGTATTCTTACAGTCAATGAAATATACTGTAAACAGACTCAACACATCAGTTTTAGTAGAACACCCGACATTCCTGAGGATGACCATAAATAGTGTAAGTATAAAAGCTAGCTCTACCCACATCCAGCCAATCACCACTTGTACCTATATCATTTAACCTATCTTACCTGGCCCCAATTGCGAGCCACCTTCTCGTCATCAGTAAGACTGTTCTCTAGAGCACTGTCATCCAAAAAGATGGGGTTAGGCTTAGCCAGGGCATAATCACTGTTTACCTTGCCTTTGTAGATGTCCCGAAGGTTGACCATTTTTGTGTCACGTCGGTACTTATTTGGTCGGCCATCGTTAAACACAGTATCGTCTGAGAACTTAACACTTTTGTGCTCAGATTGTTCACTTGAGGGGTCCGCTTCCTCTACTGACATTCCCGACACGAGAATGGGTTTGATTCCCTTAGGTCGGTCCACACTCACACAATTCTGAATATGCTCAGGTACAGAGTTTTTCCTTTCTTTGATTTTCTTAACTGGCTTTACTTCACTTCCATTGACTTGTGCCCATTCTTTTGAATCATCTCCCCCTTTTGATACAGCAGATTTAAGTTCAAGGTCACCATTCTCCAATGATGTTTTGCCTTTTTCTTTGGATTCAGAATGAAAATTATCATCAATTTTTTTCACATTATTTTCATTATCACCATGACATGTGTTGTGAAAACTATCATCAGTTTTGTTCACATTACTTTCATTATCACCCTGACACGTGTTATGATTCACATCACCATTTGGTACATTTGTATCCGCAGGTTTCTCACCTGGATCACTGTTGTCATGGTTACAGGTATCATTATTCGGATCTGCAACCTTTGCCACTGTCACGGTTATATCATCAAGGTCAGGCCAACCAGATTCGTTGTTATTGTTTTGAGAAATGATAATTTTAGAATCAGTGGTTTTACTATCAAAAAATTGCACCATGCGGTTTACGGAGGTTTTTCTTCGAACCTTGTCAGATGAAGTTCGATCTGAGATTTTCTGCGTAGCTGATTCTGTTACCATATCCCCCTCAAAACCCTGATTCTTATACCCATTCTCTATGACAATGTCACCAACCAAAACACTCCCATTGGTGACCTTTAAGCTCTGTTCCGATCGTGAAGAATTCTGACTGTCCCCGTTGGTAACCATACTGTCAGTCTCACCACCTACAGGAGTACTCTCAAACTGATTTTCAATGTCTTGATCGGCTACGATGTCTGTGTTGGACTTGTGCTCAATGGAAATGTTGTTATTTTCTCCGTCAAGCTCGCTAGGCCCATGTCCATCAGATTTATTTTTGTCAATGAAAATAGGGTTGACCCTTACATCTGGACTTCGTTTCCCAGAAATGTGTCCACCAAATATTGCCTGAAACAAAAATAAACCCTGTCAATTTTCAATCACCAATTGATTACTTATACTCATCTTATAAAACCTTACTGATAAACTCCAGTGTCAGTATCTAACGTTTTAACACATCCAATGATCTACATCTATAAAATGTTTATATCACAAACAGTCGACCTCATTATCTGTAACACAGATAACTTGAAAAACCTGTTTAGTTCTAGGTATTTCACTGGGCCCAGTCTAACTACTTACCAAACATTTTAATTCGCTAAACTCCATTACTAGGCTAACTTGACGTTTTCTCACGGTTTTAACAACTTCGACATAACGAGTAACGAGGTTCGACAGTATATAATCACAGGGTCTAGGCACGGAACTATGTCATTATGAAATGATTGTCAGATAATTATTTCATCTCTCTCGAATAAAACCCCTCCCACTACTATATATCTGTGACAAGGGAAAGAACTAGCCTGAACGAGACAAGAGTTTTGCTCTTGGTTAGGAAGTCTACAAGGGCATGAGATCAAATCTATATCAGGATTGTGGTCGTCCCTTAATGCCCAGCAATTGTATATAGTTTTGGGGTGGGGATCTCAACTGTTTTAAAGATATGATTCAGAAATTGATCAGCAAGGGCGGGGCTCACCCAGTAACCAATTATAATATCATGATAATGTTAGTCTCTTTAGGCCAAGCAATTGTATATATTGTAAGAGGGTGGGGATCACAACCAAAACCAAGTTAAACAAGTTTTAAGCAGTGCTTTTCCCCTATTGGGCCTCGCCAGACCTGCCCCAGGGGGTCAGAGTCACCATTTATACAAAATCTGTTCCCGTCCTCCAAAGGATGTTTCTGACCAAATTTGGTTCAAATCTATTCTGTAGTTAATGACTTATAGGGATTTAAAAGGCTTTTTTTCCCCTAAATTCCCGTATTTGGCCCTGCCCCTCCGGCTCCAGTGGGGTCAGTCATCATTTATACAAAATCCGTTCCCCTCCTCCAAAGGATGTTTCTGACCAAAATTGGTTCAAATCTAATCAGTACTTTATGACTAGTAGGGATTTAAAAGGCTTTTAAAAGACAATATCCTGTCAATTCTAAAGAAGAAGAAGGATCTTAAAGAATTTACAATATTTTCCCTATTGGGCCCTGCCCCTCAGGCCCCAGGGGGTAAGACCAACCATTTATATAAAATTGAATCCCCTTCACCCAAAGATGTTTCTGGCCAAATTTGGTCAAATTCTGCTGTGTGGTTCAGGACTAGTAGTGATTTAAAAGACAAGTTTACAGACAGATGACGGACGACAGACCCTGCGCCATGGCATAAGCTCACGGCCCTTTGGGCCAGGTGAGCTAAAAAATAAGGGTATAAAATGTGTACATGATATAATACATGTACATGACAATTGTGTATGATGTACAAAGAACACTTGTAGACCTGACACAATGGGATATGTAGACATTATACCGTTAGACCTGACACATGAGTCGCCCATGCATCTTCCAGCATTACTTATGAGAGTGGACACTAATTATATATATACGTTATACATTGTTTTGTGTAAATGTCCATGTATATAATTATTATATGACTGATAATATTTCAATTATCTCCTTGGGGATTGATTCATGTTAGTTTTGACATGAACAGATGAAGGTAGCCGACACCTTGGAATGATAAAGTTATAAAGACCTACCCTGGACAGCAGGAGAAATGACTGCACTCTATGAGAATGTAGGATGTGTAAAATCCAGTTTGGTTCCTGATGGTGGTTGGTTACCAAGCTTCTAAAAAGGTTACTCCAAACACTAAACATGGAGACAGAGAGAGAACTCCATACCTACCCAGGGTCTGACCTGTAGTCACATACCTGGCAGTGCAGCACTGAAATACCTGACCAAACACCAGGTGATTCCCCTAAATACTCAACTCTGACCCTGTCAGGAATGCCAGGTATGGCATTCTTTTGTATTAACCTTCTGCACATTGTGAACTCTCTCAGACACAGCATGAAATTTCACTGATAATTCCTCTACACTGTATGACTGTAATTACCTGTAGATGCAGATGTTTTGTTTAGTTCTATAGGCAATGCTCTTAGTCTTGATTTTATTATGTCCCAACATTTCTTTTATTATTGCTGTTTTTAATCAACATCTATTTGCAGGACACCTCACATTTAAATTTGAAATACAATATTTTCTTAATAACACTTTTAATTATGTTTATTGTCATATTAAGAGATATAATAAATAAAAAATTCATATTTGAATGATACAATTTTTTTTTTCAAAACTAAAGACAAGGTAAGTGAAATATACACCAGTACAGAATATACCAATGCTGTTATATCAGATTCCATTAATTCTACACAAGTTATTCTGATGTGAAAAATTAAAGAAATGATAAATGTTTAAAAGCGATATATATTCATTATAAGTTGATAGAAGAAAAAAAACCCACACTAATACTGATGAAAGAAATGAAATAATACTTAAATGCAAATTCTAATTAAAATCAGTGTAGAAGAAAATGTTGGCCATTACTGACTTATGTACATAGCAATATATATATACTATAGACATTACATTTCGCCACAATGTATACATTTTAACACTGAGATGGTGGATAATTATAAGGTTTAATTAAAACATGATATCCCTTATATTCATATTATGATAACACTTATATATGCATATGCATAAAAAATGGCGGTCAAGATCAGGACACAAAATTTGTTTGACAGGATTTAGACAAACAGCTCCAAAAAAGAAATGACTAATGGCTCTCTCGGACCCCCCCCACCCCCACCCCACCCATCGCATCCCAAATGACAAGCAGACACCCAAAATGGCCAACAGCTTTGAAAAGTACAACAGCACATAAAAAAAATTCTAAATTGTAGAATAATAAGATTTTTTCAATAATTGCATATTCAGAAACAAAAATCAGAATCACACGAGACACACTTGAGTATGCACTTTAATGGGCTGACGAAAAATGTAACGGTGTTATTGTACAAGTTGTAATCAACGTACAAGGCAGTCATGATGATAGATGTAGAGCGTAATGTATGAGGTCTGAATCATTTGAACTCTTGTTACCAACACCTATGTTCACACGTTACGCTCGGTAAAACAACAGATAATCAACCTATAAAAATCACCCAGTTCACACCCATTACATCACTCATTGAACGTTACATTCGTTACTTCACAGACCAAATTTTGTGGCCATCAGTTAAATGTTTTTTTCTCTACTTCATTTTGCTTGACTAAAGCAATGTACAAAAAGTGAATTCATTATTGAAATAGTTGTGAATCAAGTCCTCATCTAGTTTTTATAATCTTAACCTTTTCTAATGGGAGATAACTCTTTAACACAATTCTGTTTGTATCTTTGGTAAGGGGACTTAAAGGCCCAATATACGTAACTTCAGGGACATTTTTGTGATTCTGAAAAATTCTGAAAAAAAATCCAGTTGATAACCATGCAAAAATAAACCTAAAACGAAGTAAGCCTGACCGTTAACTAACAAGAAACTTTGGACAAAAAAATCCAAAGAACTGAAATAATTCATGTGGGGCCCACGACTACTTCAACAACAAACCGAAGGTAGAAGATGGTTCGAAATGGACGCGTGTTTACAAATGGCGTGTTTCAACTGCTGCTGTACCCGTAACCGCGAAAGAATTCATCTTGAAATTGCTGATATCAGTTAATCTTAGCTAAATCTATAAACATAATAAGTTATTAGGCTTGATTTTTGCTATAAGTTTTGGCGAAAGTTACGTATAATGGGCCTTTAAGGGAGATACAAATCTGTATGTGGCAAGTTGACTTAAGGGAAATAATTCTTTAACATAATTTTGCATGTATCATTTGGGGAATGGGCTTGGGGATTGGTTGAGGAGATAGTACAGGGGATGTGGTGAGATTTGAATGGGAGAATAGGCTGGAGGATGGGGAGGGGTGGTCGGATGGTGGATAGCGTCTTGCCTTTCACCAAGGCGGCCGGGGTTCGATTCCCCGATCGGACGTGAGATATACGGAGATATATCACTGGGGTGGAGAGATAGGGTAGGAGATGAGGTTGGTGGATAATGAAGGATTGAGGTAGGGGAATGATTGGAAAGGATAAAAGGACAATAATGGAATGAGGATGGATTTGGGATATTGGGTTTTGAAAGGGTCAAGAGTGGAATGGGAGATGGGCTCTGGGAACTGGATGGGTGATGGGGCAGGATATGTGGATCTGTAGACTGTCATCAGAGGCCATAACATGGCATTGAGATAAGTTACTCCATCATCTGTAGATTGTCGTTAGAGGTCAAAACATGACCTTGAGATAAGTTACTCCATCATCTGTAGATTGTCACCAGAGGTCATAACATGACCTTGAAATAAGTTACCCATCATCTGTAGACTGTCATCAGAGGCCATAACATGGCATTGAGATAAGTTACTCCATCATCTGTAGATTGTCATTAGAGGTCAAAACATGACCTTGAGATAAGTTACTCCATCATCTGTAGATTGTCACCAGAGGTCATAACATGACCTTGAAATAAGTTACCCACCATCTGTAGACTGTCATCAGAGGTCATAACATGAGAATGCTCAGAGATGTTTGTAAACATATGTCTCATTACATGTGTTGGAAGATTAAGGATTTCCCTATTATTAATTGAAAAACGCATTGAAAACATCAAGTTTTGACAAAATATTGGTATGAATAGTTCACAAGCATTACCGAACTACAATTTTATCAAATATTTGGTGATATTATGAAAAAGTAAACAAACTTCGCTTAGTTGCCCCTTTAATGGGCCATCATGTTCAGGTTTAAATACAAGACAAACCAAAGCCTGAGTAGAACTTTGCACTTCAGATGTGCTAATGGTCCTAGCTAGCACCTCATTAGGTCAGCTTTAGTTTGTAACATCCTGATACCATTAAAGGTGTTTAAATTCTGAGTTAACAACTACCTGGATCACCTACTGTTGAAATAGTACAAAACTAATACATTAAAAGGTAGGACACTGAATAGAAAAGGTAACTTGTAATGATGAATCTTATTAAAATACAATTAATCAATTAGCATTTTTTCAAATGATCACATGGTTGAATATAAACAGGAATTAATATCATGACAAAATATTATAGAACTGTTCGGTGATAAAAGCAGAAAAACAACTCATGGAATATCGATTGAGAGTCTGCTAATTCACCAACACATAAAACGGACCACAACAAAGAGGAAACTACTGCACCAGCTTAATTCATGCAAGCAGCCCATTTACCACAAAAAATGTTTTTAGAGTATGTAATATCAATATGAAAGTTGCTGCCACTAACCTTAAAACTGGGAGCATGTTCATGCCAGAATGATGTTCTTCTTGTCAACATTTCTACCATTTTAATTTATTTGCTTTTTAAAAATAATTTAACAAATTTTCACAGGCTTCCCCAGGATGCCTATGGAGAGGCACAAAAGGCCTGTCTAGTTAGCCCAAAGCATTGCTGTCAACAGAGCTGGGCCTAATGGAGGACTACAATACAGTGTGACTGGGGGGTCTGTACAGCTGTGTCACTCCATAGGATGGCTACTGATGTACAATTTATAGAGAGCAAAATACTGTCTCGCACATACCGTACATACATGTACTGTATTCACCCTATTCAGCACCCAGGGCACCTCTAAAACCCCGGTTCCAAAGGGGGAGATTTTTCTTGTAAACATAACCACATATTGAGGTTTACCATACAATTAGATAGAATCATTTAGTTGTGTCATGATTAGTGGGGTGCTTTCATAATTTCATTACCTCTATATAAGGGGGGGGGCATTAATTACAGTGAATACGGTACCATATATCCTGGGATAGTTACAGTTATCTATACACTGTAATTATATTGGCTTCTGTATTGGCATACATTAATTATTATATAAGTATAAAATTAGCACAATCATATTTTAGTGCAATATGTTAGGTGCGAAAAGTGCTAAAATATGATCACTGTGAAAATATGTTCATGGGACAGGTACATGTTATCTAAATAGTTCTACCACACCATGGGACTGGTACAGGTTATCTTTATAGTTCTACAATGTACCACACCATGGGACAGGTACTTGTTATCTTTATAGTTCTACCACACCATGGGACAGATACAGCTGTACATGTTATCTTTATAGTTCTACAATGTCCCACACCATGGGACAGGTACTTGTTATCTTTATAGTTCTACCACACCATGGGACTGGTACACGTTATCTTTATAGTTCTACAATGTACCACACCATGGGACTGGTACAGGTTATCGTTATAGTTCTACAATGTACCACAACATGGGACTGGTACTTGTTATCTTTATAGTTCTACCACACCATGAGACAGATACAGCTGTACATGTTATCTTTATAGTTCTACAATGTACCACACCATGGGACAGGTATTAGTTATCATTATAGTTCTACCACACCATGGGACAGGAACATGTTATCTTCATAGTTCTACAATGTACCACAACATGGGACTGGAATTTTTTCATGTTATATTTCTAATTAATGTGAAACAGAACTGTTGATAAAATGTTTTCCTCTGTAAAAATGCAACATAGCTAAACCAAAGAGGATTCTAACTGTGAACCTTGGTGCAATAAATGTCTTCTTTCTTCTTATCCAATAAGCGAGTAAGCAGTACTATAAACAGAAGGGCATGTGTGTGTGATACGGAGGACTTATCAATAAGTGAGTAAGCAGTACTGTAAACAGACAGGGCATGTGTGTGTGATACGGAGGACTTATCAATAAGTGAGAATAATCTGTTACAACTATGTCAGCATGTCACACCACGGACACAGCGTACACAGATGGTGCCGACACCTCTATTATACCAGGCCTATACTTATATACTGACATATAATACACACCCTATTTTCACCTGTTACTGACCATATTAATCATCAAATTCTTATTTTGTTTGTACTCTATTGATGTAATTTTTTACATTTTTTTAAGTGAATCTTTTTTAAAACTTCTAAAATAACATGACAGATATCAATTTGGCTGACTTTCATTTAATTACATCCCTGGGGCAACTTTTTTAATGAACTGTTTTAATGCCTCTGATCAGAGATCAGATGTCCTTGAATGCGAACTCATCAACCCCTGAGATTTCATAATGAACTGTTCCTGCCTTGACAAAGGAAAATTCAAAAGTGTCTACTGGGATGAATAGGTTAATATTTAAACACTATTATTCTTATAGTTCTGTAATAGGGCTAGGAAAAGTGATATAAAGATAGTGCCGTTGCTAGGGCTGGAACCCACGGCCCAGAGAGCCCAATGCTCTACTGACTGAGCTAAAGAGAAATTCCATACAGCTCACGCTTGTAAGGCAACCTAATCAATGAACATCTTTTACACTATTCCCCCCTTTTTCTAAATCTCCAACCCAGGTTATTTGACTCCTCGCCAAGGCTTCCCCTTCCTTGAAAAGGGAAGAGTCATCTCCACCAGTTTGTAATAGGATGAAGACAAGTGATAAAGATAGTGCTGCCGCTGGGGCTCAAACCCACGACCCTTGGCTCTCTAGCCCAATGCTCTACAAACTACGCTAAAGGGAAATTCCCTACAGCTCACGTATGTAAGGCAACCTAATCAATGCCCATCTTTAGCCGTTCTTCATTCAACAGAAACGTATTGTGCATGCTCCTTTTGAGTAACACTACAGAAATATGAGGTTGACTAGGAAAAACAAATTCCATAATTCACAGTTTTACTATTTATCTACATAGATTATATTCTAGGAATGCAGGGTAAATTATATTTTGATTTCTCATTAACACCTATGTGGAGTTTTGTGATATGACTGTGTTATAATGGATATATATATTGGTGAGGTGGACTATACATATATATATTTACACTAAGGGTGAGTGATGACGGGCGGAATTCTGATGTCAGCCTCGGTAAGGCGATGACACATGTGTTGTTAGACAGATTACACTGTATCTAATAATCAATGAAGCGTCCACTGAAACTGTCAGGTGACCAGCTGACTATCACAACACAAAATATCATCCGATATATCATATAGATACAGTATCATCCAATGTCTTGTGTTCGTTAATTTAGATAGAGCTGAAAAATGTGGAGAGAAACCTTTTTACGAAGTTTGAATGAATTTAATTACCAATGCTACCTCATTCTAAGGTGATCAATACTCTAGAAACTGAACAGCATTTTTTTCATTTATTGTTACTTCTCACAACTTTTCCCCAATATCTCATTTAAATTACTCCACAGATTCAATATAACAAAGAATATAAATTTGAAATGAATAACTTACAGGCACAGTCAAACGTAATGTTTGTCACTGGTCAACTGTGTGTAAAGATGAACAATGTTAATAGTCAAGGTAAGCTATCTGGGAGAGTTTGAACATAGGAATCATTTATAAAGGAATCTATTTCATATGCCTAGATTTGTGTTAAAAACAAACAATGTCAATGAACACGGTTGTTCTAGGTGGTTCAAGCTTTGACTACTTAAACAGGTGACAATCCAGGATTCACTATTTCTGACTGGTTACAAGAGTTAGAGACACATTTAATTATACAATTTCACACGTACTAGAATTATTCTTTGGAAACAGATTTTCCCTTTGTATGCAAAAGGAACTGTTACTTAAATGATGGAGATGCTAAGTAGTATAACATTTGATACAATTAAAAGGCAGTGTTTCCTGGATAACAGGATCCACTTCATACATGACTGTCTATGACCACCACATAACTTTAGATTTAGCCTCCACATCTAAGTTGTCTCCCTTGTAGATGTATGTCTATGACCACCACATAACTTTAAATCTATAACCGCCACATCTAAATCGTCTCCATTGTAGATGCAAGTCTGTGACCACCACATAACTTTAAATCTATAACCTCCACATCTAAGTTGTCTCCCTTGTAGATGTAAGTCTGTGACCACCACATAACTTTAGATTTAGCCTCCACATCTAAGTTGTCTCCCTTGTAGATGTAAGTCTGTGACCACCACATAACTTTAGATTTAGCCTCCACATCTAAGTTGTCTCCCTTGTAGATGTAAGTCTGTGACCACCACATAACGTTAGATTAAGTCTCCACATCTAAGTTGTCTCCCTTGTAGATGTAAGACTATGACTACCACATAACTTTAGATTAAGTCTCCACATGTAAATTGTCTCCCTTGTAGATGTAAGTCTGTGACCACCCCATAACTTTAGATTTAGCCTCCACATCTAAGTTGTCTCCCTTGTAGATGTAAGTCTGTGACCACCACATAACGTTAGATTAAGCCTCCACATCTAAATCGTCTCCCTTGTAGATGTAAGTCTGTGACCACCACATAACTTTAGATTAAGCTCCACATTTAAGTTGTCTCCATTGTAGATGTAAGTCTGTGACCACCACATAATTTTAGATTAAGTCTCCACATCTAAATCGTCTCCCTTGTAGATGTAAGTCTGTGACCACCACATAACTTTAGATTAAGCTCCACATTTAAGTTGTCTCCCTTGTAGATGTAAGTCTGTGACCACCACATAACTTTAGATTTAGCCTCCACATCTAAGTTGTCTCCATTGTAGATGCAAGTCTGTGACCACCACATAACTTTAAATCTATAACCTCCACATCTAAATCGTCTCCCTTGTAGATGTAAGTCTGTGACCACCACATAACTTTAGATTTAGCCTCCACATGTAAATTGTCTCCCTTGTAGATGTAAGTCTGTGACCACCACATAACTTTAGATTTAGCCTCCACGTCTATATTGTCTCCCTTGTAGATGTAAGTCTGTGACCACCACATAACTTTAGATTTAGCCTCCACATGTAAATTGTCTCCCTTGTAGATGTAAGTCTGTGACCACCACATAACTTTAGATTTAGCCTCCACATCTAAATTGTCTCCCTTGTAGATGTAAGTCTGTGACCACCACACAACTTTAGCTTCATCTAAGTTGTCTTCCTTGTAGATGTTACTGCACTGATTCCTGATTCCAACAAATCTGGCATTGATTTATATAGTTATTATAGTTACAGCAAATTATTTCAGTAACAATTTCATTTTAATTTAATAACCAACATACTGAAAATAGGGGTGGGGTGGGTTACAGTTAAAGTTAATGTACAGCAATTTTTGTGCAGTCTTTCCAATGCTTACTGTGAATGTACAGTCCATAGAAGACTCTTTAAGAGTGAGTCATCTATATGGACAGTAATATAAGTAATGTGTTAATTGAACAATATTTTGTGATACCTGGTATAACATGTACACTGGATTATCTTTTAATATAAATGCAAAAGTCTATACAGGTAACCAAGATATAGTTACAATTTGCTATGCAATGTATGTCCTGATGGTGTGCAACTGTCAAAAATAAATTAGAGAAAACTGAAGCATCAACAAAACCAAAATCCAAACTCAAAATCATTTAAAGTAGCGTCAAAATATGAACAAAAGCAAAAGATTTACATGGAGACCCTTGTAAAAATACAAGATTATAAGACCAGGTGTTCCGGAAGAGTAAGTGTCTTCTGCTTCATCAATGACACCGCCATGTAAATCTTGGTAATTCCAAGTAAAAATAAAGTTCCAAATGAGAATGACGTCATCGTCAATCACAACATGTAAGCACACTTTAAATGAGCATACTAAAAAACAACCATCTTCATATCACAAAAAGATACAGAATATTTCTCAATGAGACAAAGATTGTGACCAGAAAACTTGCCCACAGTTCTGAGATTTATACAGAATATACAGAATCTACATTACCTAAAAGTAGGGCTTTACTTCAGATTCAACAATATCACAAACAGATTGACATGCTTGTCCGATTTCCAACAGTTTCTTGTTCATGCACAAATCACATACATCAGGTTTGACGTAATCAAGTTGTTTTCCCTATAATTCTTTAAACTCGAAGCCCTACCTTATAATGTTTCCAAGGGAATCCAAGTTTTCGCTGTTCTCCAAAGATAGAACCAAAGATAGACATAATGTTTTAGTCCCCGTTTCTGTCCTCACACACTCATCGCTCTGTCACAGGGTGTTCAATTAACCGGTGTAAACATTAAAGTACACTTAATTAAGAACAAACTTCAGGTAAAAAATCCATTAGCATGTCTAGAGATCGCATTGATATACAGTCAAACATCACAGGAAGCAGGTTTTTTTCGAGTGGTTAAAGTTTGGATGTTGTAACTGTGAGTTAAGTAATGTATACCTATCAGGGCATGGACAGTCATGATAAGCCACTAGGACAACACAAGCATCTCAGGGATCCAGCGTTCTACAGATAGGTCGTAATGATGTTTGTCTTCTTATCTCTATCACTTTCTATCATGTTTGATACCACGGTTTGTAATGTAATCCCACCGACACTGGCCACCAGACAGTGAGTAGGCAGTCCCCAAACTCACGATATTCCCACTCTCTCATTCCTGCCTCATAGGTCATAACTATAGAACATGCAGCCTTGCTCAAGGTCATTTCTATTTCAAATAACAATTTCAAGATGTTAAAATAAAATTTAACGCTATATCCTGAAAATATTATGGGCGCTAAAAGGACCAAGACAGGAACTTGCATATGGAATTTGCGAAAGATATCCATCGAACTCCTCTCAAGAAATAGCAATAACATTGTTAAAATCCATGATGGCTGCCTGTCAGCCATTTTGTTTTCTTGATCAGTCCAAAAATCAAAAGGGCACATGACTTAAAAGATCAAAGGGAACCTAAATATGAAATTTGAGAAAGATTCATCTTGTACTTCTCAAGAAAATAGTGATAACAAACTTTCAATTTCAAAATATAGGATGGCCTTAATTGACCTATCAGCCATTTTGTTTTTGTGATCAGTCCCAAAATCAAAACAGCAAAATAAGGTACCAAGGGAAACCTTCATATGAAGTTTGAGAAAGATCTATTTGTGTTTCTCACCTTGACAAATGACAGCAATAACAAACTTCCATTGTATCAAAATTCAAGATATGCATTCCATTTTAATTTCTGACCAGTCTTAAAATCCAAATGACACAATTAAGGACCAAGGGGAACCTACATACAAAATTTAAAAACAATCCATCCAGTTCTTCTCAAGGAATAGCGATAACCAGAATTTGTCAAGGATCATGGATAGGGGACAGACCAAGGACAACAGATTCAGGGGATTTGAAATGTCGTTTACACCTTCTAGAGTCTTTGGACAAAACAATGATGACTGCATGCACAGATCAGAGGAAAGAATTTTCTTATAGGTCTTAATTTACACACACATCCTTTTTCTCTGAAAAATATCGGGTTGTGCTAATAGGGGCAAGTGGTTTTATCGGGTCGAATACGGTTTAAACAGGTAATTATACATCAAACATTATAGCATACAAACAATATGTGAACAAAGATTTTATTGTAGATAAACAGTGTCGCTGATAATCAAAACAGTGAAGCATTAAACATGGAATATCAACCATGAATTGATTCAGTTTCTTGCAGATATTGTTACATACCCACATGTAGCTAATTGTGTTGACCAGAGTTTTGTTTCATCATCACAAATAAGGCATAACTTATTACAAAAACAGGTAAATAACAAGTAATTACAGCAGGAAAGGTAAGGCCAAACGAGTTCCCTATACATGATTAATTAACAATTGATCTTTTCATCAAAAACAAGTATCAACTTACCTGTCATAGTTCAGCAGGAATTAATATATAATGATTACTAAGGCAACATGCATCAATATACTTATAAACCATACCGGGGAGTAATTAAATCATATTTTTCTTATTTCCATGGCAACATTCCGTTGTACCTTTACACATGCAAATACACCATTCATATGACTCACATGTTTCATATAACTTAGATAAAGTCATTTCTGCAGGTAAAAGGATCTATTTTGAAATCAGTATTCATTAAAACTTTTGTGGAAATATAATATAATCAGTTAACAAACATGGAAATAAAAGTTTATAATCAGTTAAAAAACAGAAATTGTATCCATATTGCCATACCTGTATAGCAGAAATTAAGTATTGAGAAAAGATAATTGGATCTAAGCATTTTTAACATAAATATCAAAATTTATTTCATGGATTAAACAAAAATACACAATATACTATGATATCTTGAAAAATGGAACACTAAATCTTACCAGTGCTAAGGTAACAGGAGAAAGAGAAAATGTAGCGTCAAGACTGGGGTTCGAATCCGGGACCTTCCAAACTCTAGACAAACACTCTCCCAACTGAGCTACCTGGTCGCCGATGATCGACCCAGTCTAGTTCCACTACATTCCTTTTCTCCAAGTCTTCACCCCCGAAGACAACTATTTACAAGTTTGTATATCCCCTGGCTAAGCATTCTCTCAATGCTTTAATGGATTAAACAAAAATACACAATATACTATGATATCTTGAAAAATGGAACACTAAATCTTACCAGTGCTAAGGTAACAGGAGAAAGAGAAAATGTAGCGTCAAGACTGGGGTTCGAATCCGGGACCTTCCAAACTCTAGACAAACACTCTCCCAACTGAGCTACCTGGTCGCCGATGATCGACCCAGTCTAGTTCCACTACATTCCTTTTCTCCAAGTCTTCACCCCCGAAGACAACTATTTACAAGTTTGTATATCCCCTGGCTAAGCATTCTCTCAATGCTTTAAACAAGATTTGGCAAGCTCGCCAATTTTGTAACAGAGGAAAGAGAAAATGTAGCGTCCAGACCTGGGTCCGAACCCGGGACGTTCCAAACTCTAGACGAACAAAACACTCTACCAACTGAGCTACACTAGTGTAGACCTCATCAGTGAAACAGTTGACACTACTAAATCTTACCTGTGCCAGTGTAGACCTCATCAGGGGAACAGTTGAAACTAAATCTTACTTGTGTTAGTGTGAACCTCCTCAGGGGAACAGTTAACGCTAAATCTTACCAGTGCTAGTGTAGACCTTGTCAGGGAAATGGTTAACACTAAATCTTACCAGTGCTAGTGTAGACCTTGTCAGGGAAATGGTTAACACTAAATCTTACCAGTGCTAGTGTAGACCTTGTCAGGGAAATGGTTAACACTAAATCTTACCTGTGCTAGTGTAGACCTTGTCAGGGAAATGGTTAACACTAAATCTTACCTGTGCTAGTGTAGACCTTGTCAGGGAAATGGTTAACACTAAATCTTACCTGTGCTAGTGTAGACCTTGTCAGGGAAATGGTTAACACTAAATCTTACCTGTGCTAGTGTAGACCTCGTCAGGGAAATGGTTAACGCTAAATCTTACCTGTGCTAGTGTAGACCTCGTCAGAGGAACAGTAAAATGTTTTCCTCTCCTCCACATGACAGATTCAGAAAGAACTTCTCATAAATATAAGGCTTCCAGGTTTCTTACACATGTTAAATTCATTGAATGTTTACGTCAGTTTGCACGTAACCCATGTTGACTTTTCATGTAAATTCTTACATGACACATGTTGGACACAACTGTCAACATTATACCATAGTAGGCTTAAGGAACTTGCCACAATCCCTGGAACAAAAAACCTACAGAATCTTTCACATCCACAAATTCCTTTATACACTTTAGGTTTAATCCAAAACCCTTGATGATGTCCATAAAGATTATTTTAAATGATTACATTTTTGTCAATTTGAACATTTCCATTTGCAAAACACATTAGCAAAATTCAAAGAAAAAGCCACTTCTGAAACATTAACCATCACTAGCCACAATTTGTATATTTCACAAAATCTTTTACATATGGCAGGGATATAATTTTCTTTCAATTCGACACTTCTTCAATTGATTAAAATCCTTGTAAAATATGTAGTAGAAGAGTAATTCCATGTACAGAAGAGCATGTTGTATTTTAACCATAATGTGTGTTGAGCAACAAGAATGGTAAACTTCCAATTCTAATGTAAAGTTACGAAGAAATAGATAAACTTCTTTTAAACAGTGTGGATATATTCATCATTCAATTGAAATGCAGTTATCACAACGTTTCATTTTTTGTTAATGATAGTTTAAAGCATTCTTTTTTAATCCTGGATAATCTTCGAAAATCTAAAACAAAGAGTTACTGATACACACAAATATCCTTATGCAAGATAATTTTCTCACTCAGCACATTATTTTGTTTTCTCAAGAAGTGAGAAATCCTTTCACAAGAAGATACCAAAAAAATCCCACTGAATCACATTGGAACACAAAAGGAAATCTCCTGGATATATCTATAGTGGTCTGTGTATCAGACAACAGAAGGTCGTCTCTGTCTGGCCGTGCGCACTGTCGGACAGAGACCGCCACACTTTGATCTGTACTTCACAATCCATCGGTACACCTTGATTTACTTCACAATCCATCGGTACACCTTGATTTGTGCTTCATTGGGTTGATCAGAGACATCAGGAACAGATATGTCCTGTTAGCTCCGTATAGATGTGATAAAACCAGTGTATAATGAGCTACTCTACATATACAGTTCAGTAAAGTTATGATGGAAACCAGGAATCAACTTTAAATATGCTCGTTAGAATTAAAACAATATGGAATTTCAGGTCTGAAAATATTTTATACTTTTCATATTTTATATGTTCTTAAATACTACTTCAGACTTATTCACCTATTTTATGCTACATTTTTTAATTTGATAATGATAAGAACAATTAATAATTTTCCTATCATTGTTTTGAATTCAAATATTGACAAATAATTATCTTTTATTTTTCAAATTAATTAAAACTAAAATGAACATGAAATTCATGTAACCATCATAGCCAAAGATAAAAATGACCAGTAGGTAACAAAATAATATCACTCATTGATAATTCATAGGTAATATTGAATGAAGTGAAAAAAACACACAGGCAATTCTGAAACGAAAGTTTGCAACACTGAAGGGAAAATACATGATCATCCAGTTAATCGAGAGATGAAATGACCTTTGACCTCATCAATTACCCCAGAGGTACATGATTAAACAAAAGAAATGTCCCAATCACCATAAAAGGTGTAATTAAGACCAGGTATGGAACACCATGTACTGGTAAGTACAGCCATTAGCATGGTGCACTGAACAGTCACCAGCTGTGATCTACATGTACAAATTAAACATCAAACAGGCACTTTTAAGTACCCATTATATTAGATTGACATTCCATTAGAGTTATCCCCAATTTAGTCTCCCGGCCTTCAGACTAAGGTCTCCAATAAGGATGCCCATCCATAAGAATTATCACTCATTCAGTCATCCTTTAGAAGTCTCTAATAAGAGTGACCTTCCATAAGAATTATTACTCATTCAGTATCCCTTTAGAGTCTCAAATAAGAATGACCTTCCATAGGAGTTATCTCCCATTCAGTATCCCTTTAGAGTCTCAAATAGGAATTACCTTACATAAGAGTTATCTCCCATTCAGTATCCCTTTAGAGTCTCAAATAAGTGTGACCTTCCAAAGGAGTTATCTCCCATTCAGTATCCCTTTAGAGTCTCAAATAAGTGTGACCTTCCAAGGGAGTTATCTCCCATTTAGTTTCCCTTTAGAGTCTCAAATAGGAATTACCTTCCATAAGAGTTATCTCCCATTCAGTATCCCTTTAGAGTCTCAAATAAGTATGGCCTTCCAAAGGAGTTATCTCCCATTCAGTATCCCTTTAGAGTCTCAAATAAGTGTGACCTTCCAAAGGAGTTATCTCCCATTTAGTTTCCCTTTAGAGTCTCAAATAGGAATTACCTTCCATAGGAGTTATCTCCCATTCAGTATCCCTTTAGAGTCTCAAATAGGAATTACCTTCCATAAGAGTTATCTCCCATTCAGTATCCCTTTAGAGATCTCCAACTCCAATAAGTGTGACCTTACATAGGAGTTATCTCACACTTATTCTCCCTTTAGAGTCTCAAATAGGAATTACCTTCCATAAGAGTTATCTCCCATTTAGTATCCCTTTAGAGTCTCAAAATAAGAATTATCTTCCATAAGAGTTATCTCCCATTTAGTATCCCTTTAGAGTCTCAAATAGGAATTACCTTCCATAAGAGTTATCTCCCATTCAGTATCCCTTTAGAGTCTCAAATAGGAATTACCTTCCATAAGAGTTATCTCCCATTTAGTATCCCTTTAGAGTCTCAAAATAAGAATTATCTTCCATAAGAGTTATCTCCCATTTAGTATCCCTTTAGAGATCTCCAACTCCAATAAGTGTGACCTTACATAGGAGTTATCTCCCATTTAGTATCCCTTTAGAGTCTCAAATAAGAATGACCTTCCATAGGAGTTATCTCCCATTCAGTATCCCTTTAGAGTCTCAAATAGGAATTACCTTCCATAAGAGTTATCTCCCATTCAGTATCCCTTTAGAGATCTCCAACTCCAATAAGTGTGACCTTCCATAAGAGTTATCTCACATTTATTCTCCCTTTAGAGTCTCAAAATAAGAATGACCTTCCATAAGAGTTATCTCCCATTCAGTATCCCTTTAGAGTCTCAAAATAAGAAATCCCTTCATAGGAGTTATCTCCCATTTACTATCCCTTTAGAGTCTCAAATAGGAATTACCTTCCATAAGAGTTATCTCCCATTCAGTATCCCTTTAGAGTCTCAAAATAAGAAATCCCTTCATAAGAGTTATCTCCCATTTACTATCCCTTTAGAGTCTCAAATAGGAATTACCTTCCATAAGAGTTATCTCCCTTTCAGTATCCCTTTAGAGTCTCCAACTCCAATAAGTGTGACCTTCCATAGGAGTTATCTCCCATTAAGTCTCCCTTTAGAGTCTCAAAATAAGAATTATCTTCCATAAGAGTTATCACCCATTTAGTATCCCTTTAGAGATCTCAAATAAGAGTGATCTTCCATAAGAGTTTACCCCCATTTAGTCTCCCTTTAGAATCTCAAAATAAGAGTGACCTTCCATAGGAGTTATCTCCCATTCAGTATCCCTTTAGAGATCTCCAATAAGAGTGACCTTCCATTAGAGTTTACTCCCATTTAGTCTCTCTTTTGAGGTCTCCAATAAGTGTGACCTTCCATAAGAGTTATCTCCCATTTGGTTTCCTATTAGAGATCACCCATTAGATTGTAACCTTCCATTAGAGCCATTTGACTCCCCTCCAGATTTTTTTTTTATTTCAGGTCTGTCTAAGCATGGTCCAAATTTGGTTGTCCTTTTCTCAATTTGGCCTTTCTTGCAACTGGTCTTTGATAAGATCGGCTATTACTCCTGAATTATTTTGGCTGTGCACCTTCAGAACATTTACTTGACTTATGACCTGGGCAGATCTTGTTTTTCTCCTATGTGATCTGACTAATGATGCATGCATAACTAATTATATTACTACCAGTTAGTATATTAGTTGTTCATATGCACATTTAATAACTTGAGAAAAAGGGTGTATGGTAGTATACCTTGAGATATTAGGACTTTATATAAAGACATCACAATTTGTCTTGACCACCTGATTTGTGTGCAATGAATTTGTTTTAAGTGTAAAATGTTTCCAAAATTGAATCAAATTCTGTCCTTGTCCTTCGTATCTGTACAACACCTGACATTGGTGTTTATACTAATGTTATTCCTACATATGCTTTAATATATAATTTCTTAACATAAGTAGTGTTCTTATACTACTAGCTGTGGACAAAGAGTGATAGAAGGCTTAATATAAATATCTCCAAAATAGCATGGTTTTTCTACTATTTTGTATGTGGAAAAGACTTATCCATGCCTTACAGCATTTACTGTATCAAAATAACCCAAGAAAAAATAGATTAGGGGTGTGTGTAGGAAAGGGAATCCTGGTACATTGGCCATAACCACAGAAAAAAATAGATTAGGGGTGTGTTGGGGAGAGAATCCTGGTACATTGGCCATAACCAAAGAAAAAAATAGATTAGGGGTGTGTTGGGGAGAGAATCCTGGTACATTGGCCATAACCACAGAAAAAATGCATTAGGGTGTGTGTTGGGGAGGGAATCCTGGTATATAGGTTTGAGTTCTGAATGGTCTCCTATCAAGAAACCTGTGACACTATTTATTAGTTACAAAATTCAGTCTAATTAATGCACATTTCCTGGGTAATGTTTACCAAATGGGCTTCAGTCGTTCAGAAGAACTTCCCTGTATGATAACTACCTTAGGTAGGGTACTGCTTGTTAGACAACGCAAACAAGGCAATCATAGAAGGAGAATATAATATTTTCTAGTGAACATACATTTGATGTAAAATTTGTTTATAATCCTGAATTTATTAAAACATCCTATGAAAACTAGATTTTAATAGTTCTATAAGGACATTATGAAATTCTGAACAGTTAAGCTCATCATTACCATACCTAGAAGGGAATTCTGTATGTCCATTGACAGCAATCTTCGATTTTGATTTCCAACAGGTTTTGTTGCGAACCCCCCCCCCCCCCCCCCCACAAAAAAAATCATTTCTGAGCACTTGCAAAGAAAGAAATTGGTAGTGGTATTATACCAACCTCAATATCTATGTCCGATCCACGGCGACAACCACTGATCTGCTCTTCTGAGAGTTTCAGCGACATCTTCATGTTAATGGAGGTATCTTTTAAACATCAGAGATCCTGTGGTTGAGTTCAATGGTCTGAGGGCTCCCTGTCAGGTACAGAAGAAGCCTGTATAGATGTAAGTATTGATGTCCATGCAGAGCTGCTGGTCATCAGGGTAATTACATGTCGGGTGCTGGAGAAACCTGCCTGATCTGGGAGGTCAATAGTGTCACACACCTCACACTATCCAGGTAAATTCCTCTCCATCCCAACGCTCACACCCACCTGTATAAAATAGCAATTAGCAGTATCAGAATTGTTGTCTCTTAGCTACCGTTCCTTTGCCCTATCATTCAATATGATAAACAACATGCATAACTGTACTTCACAGCGACACAGGCACTGGACATCTAGTGAACAAGATTTCACATTTATGTACATTCTTAACAAAATTATAATTGATTTTATATGTTAAAAAAACATGTTCTTTTCTACCTTAATTGTCTAAATGACAGGTACTGGTCGTTCCAATGAGTATAAACACTGACCTTTGGTGTTAATATCATCTTAAATGAGGTAATCTGAATTTCTGAGGTTGACCTATAGAAATTAAATCAACAAACCCTTCAACCAGACTTTTTGTGGTCAATTTTAATCCTAATCTGTACCATATCTCATTAGTGGAATAACAAAAATAAAAACAGCATGGCAGTGATAAATGTTTGATAAATATAAACAAAAGTAAATGGAACGTGACATTGATGATTTTTTTCTTTTAAGAAAGATACATAATATCAGGAGATTCCTAAAGATCATATCTTCTGATGTTGTACTCAAATATTATCTTAGAAGCAGTTTGGTAATTTGACAAATATGACCAATGAGACATAAATTAAATTGAATACTGGTCAAGTTCTGTATGTTCCAAACTTTGTAGTACGTACTCCATACATGAAATCTACCAGTCGAATGTCATGGTTTTATCATGAACTTTACCACTGTTGACCTCCTGTGTCTTATTGAAAGCGTGGACCCATTTAGTTATCAATATTACCAAGCTAAGTACTGATTTATGCTGGCAAGTTATGACAATATTATATATGTCATGACTCCGGGCCTTTCAGCTCTTTTGAGGAAGTTGTTGAGTAGCTAAGACTTATGACTCCTGTGAGATTTAGCCTGGGTCAGGGAGTTCAAGCAAGCAAGCTATATCACTTTCAATACACAAGGATAGTTGGGTTCTAAGAAGACAAGTAACGCCAGTGTATAAATGAATTTAACCCCATGACCTTGAATATTATTGTGAAGATCATCCATGTTCACAAACATTGCATCACACAATACCAGCAAGTTCTTGCCCAAATATAATGACTTTAATCCATTAATTCTTCAATGAATTGTTTGCAGTATTTGCATTGCAAAGCATCCCATTTTGACATCATTTATTGACAGATTTGTTTTTTTATCATTTCTCTCAAATTTGAAGATAATGCAGATCATATAAGATTGCAAAATCATAAATATCAAACTGTTGATAAGAAGAAATAAATTTAGATATTCCAGATTTAACTGTTCTTTTATCCCTTAAAAAGTACTAGTCATTTTAATAAATATCACCTCAAAATACCTACTAGTAAGTTTGGTTGTAATCAACTTAGTGGTTCTTAAGAAAATGTCATTCAGAGAAAATGTTTACATACTGACATTGAATTGCAAATGTTTGTTTGGGTTAGCAAAGCTGTAACATAATTTACATGCAAAACTTCTGACAAGTTTTTAATTAAAAATGAAATGTTGTTATCAGCCTACATCAAACTGAACACTTGTAATGATACTTTTTTATATGATATGTACTGCTAATTAACCATTGATTATAACATGAATATAGTCCAGATGACCAAAAAAACTAGCTCAATCGGATCATATCTAAAACACATGATTTATACAGAATAGATCTATACAGCGTGCAGCCGAATGAAAAGTAATTCTACCGTCAGCCCATAAGTACAGTACATTATATATATGTATATGATGTATGTTCTTAAGAGGTAAACCTTTCATCACTACAACAGCTTTATAGAGAAATCTATCCATCAGATTGATTATATAAGTACATGTATACTTTACAAACAAGTCATGTTTTATGTTGTCACGGCAACAAAAACACTAAAAAAACTGCAAAATTTTCTATATTGATGAAATATTAATATCTACCTGCTGTTTGATTTATTCCATGTGGCTGGGATGACAGGTACTAATGTGCTCTCACCTGTTTATATTACCTGTGCTGATGTTACCTGTGTACAGGTATGCCATACATCAGCTGATCACCCCCGCAGGTAAATATAAAGATACACTATTATGTACAACGGCTTAAGATCCGTTACAACATCCTATCAGGATGGAGGGCTGAAAGGACTAATGAGGAGAGCTGGCTATGGCCTGAGAGTGTAACTGTGGTCTGAGAGTGTAATTGTGCTCGGAGAGTGTAACTGAGAGCTGGCTGTGATCTTAGAGTGTAATTGTGGTCTGAGGGAGTAACTGTGGCCTGAGAGCTGGCTGTGGTCTGAGGGTGTAACTGTGGTCTGAATGTGTAACTGGTCTAATAGTGTAACTGTGGTCCGGGAACAGACTCTTGTCTGAAGAGTGTAACTGTAGTGTGAGAGCATAACTGTGGTCTGAAAGTGTAACTGTAGTCTGAGAGCATAATTGTGGTCTGAAAGTGTAACTGTGGTCTGAGAGTGTAACTGTGGTCTGAGAGCTGGTTGGTCTGAGAGTGTAAGTGTGGTCTGAGGGCTGACTGTGACCTGAGAGCTGGTTTTAGTCTAAGGGCTGGCTATGGCCGGGGAGCTGGCTGTGGTCTGTTGTGGTCTGAATGCTAGCTATGGTCTGTTGTGGTCTGAGAGCTGGCTGTGGTCTGAGAGCTGGCTGTGGTCTGAGGGCTAGCTATGGTCTGTTGTGGTCTGAGGGATGGCTGTGGTCTGAGAGCTTGCTGTGGTCTGAGGGTCGGCTGTGGTCTGTTGTGGTCTGAGAGCTGGCTGTGGTCTGAGGGTTGGCTGTGGTCTGTTGTGGTCTGAGAGCTGGCTGTGGTCTGAGGGTCGGCTGTGGTCTGTTGTGGTCTGAGAGCTGGCTGTGGTCTGAGAGGTTGCTGTGGTCTGTTGTGGTCTGAGAGCTGGCTGTGGTCTGAGGGCTGGCTGTGACTTGAGAGCTGGCCCTGGTCTGAGGGCTAGCTGTGAACTGAGAACTGGTTGGTCTGAGGACTGGCTGTGGTCTGTTGTGGTCTAAGGGCTGGCTGTAGTCAAAGGGCTGGCTTCGGGCGGGGAGCTGGTTGTGGACTGAGAGCTGGCTGTGGTCTGACGGCTGGCTGTGGTCTGTTGTGGTCTGAAGGCTGGCTGTGGTCTGTTGTGGTCTGAGGGCGGCTGGTTGTGGTCTGATTGCTATCTGGTCTGAAGGCTGGCTGTGGTCTGAGGGCTGGCTGTTGCCGGGGAGCTGGCTGTGGTCTGAGGGCTGGCTATGGTCTGGGAGCTGGCTTTGGTCTGTTGTGGTCTAAGGGCTGGCTGTAGTCAAAGGGCTGGCTTCGGGTGGGGAGCTGGTTGTGGACTGAGAGCTGGCTGTGGTCTGACGGCTGGCTGTGGTCTGTTGTGGTCTGAAGGCTGGCTGTGGTCTGTTGTGGTCTGAGGGCTGGCTGTGGTCTGTTGTGGTCTGAGGGCGGCTGGTTGTGGTCTGATTGCTATCTGGTCTGAAGGCTGGCTGTGGTCTGAGGGCTGGCTGTGGCCGGGGAGCTGGCTGTGGTCTGAGGGCTGGCTATGGTCTGGGAGCTGGCTTTGTGGTCTGTTGTGGTCTAAGGGCTGGCTGTGGTCTGATTGCTGGCTGGTCTGAAGGCTGGTTCTTGTGATCAATAAAGCCTTGATAACTAGTGTTAGTGAAATTTCATATGTTGTAATCAAATTTTTTGCTGCAATATTTATTAATTCAATAGTGATTTTTTTTTCATATTCGAAAACAGAACTTAGATGGTATTTAGTTTATATTTAAAATAAAACCATGATGGAGGAACGAGACTGACATTTCCTATATGAAGCACTTTACCGGTATAATCATGTTCATCAGGCTCAATGTTTGAATGGTTGTGTCAACATCAACTGTCTGTCTGCCCCTATTTAAAATCTTATTGAATGACATGTTGTTTCTGTACTTCAGATGATAAGGACATAAACGTGAGCTATACTAGGTCCAATCACATACATGTTTGATCTCACTCACAACCTTCACACGCTAAACTCGGGGGCGTTGAAATCTTAAGTGGTCTCCTTTGTTAGTTTTTTGTTTAAAGTATGTCAATGCAGATCTATAGTTGTAAATCCTGTGACATTTTTTTTTGAGAAAAGCCAGGTCAAAATCTTCCATATTATTGAAGAAAACAATTTAACTATGCTCCATCATGCACATATTCTAGACTGTTGAAGTTCAAGTAAGAAAATGTTCAGTTAAAGCCATGATTTTACCTTAGTATGAATTCTTGGTAAAGGGTGGTGAAAAGAATAGGACTTATGGGGAAAATTCCAATATAAATATATGATCATGTGTAGATATTGTAAACATTCTATAAAAAAGTCAATGTTTTATAGGGTTTGATCCAGGTTTTGTTTATTATAACACTTAATAGTTATTATATTATGTAAGGATTTCCTTCCATCTGTTTTATGTACAAATATGTGGATATTTTTGTGTATGTTTGCTTGATGCAAGATCATTGCCTACTTAAAGGGAAGGTATCAATCTGATGCCAGTTTTAGAGTATTACTTGACAAGTATACCATGTTGAAGGTTACCCATCCTGCCACATTACTGACGATGGGCAAACCAGTTATTCTCATGATCCTAAATGCTGATAACCACTACCATTTAAAAAGACAGAACCTCATGCACTTCCAATTAGCTATACGGTGTACCCTTAGTACTTAAGGCTAAAAGTAAGGAAAAATAACCTAATGCATATCCCACAACTAGCTTAAGGGCAAACCCTTAGTACTAAGATCAAAAGTAGGAAACAACCTAATGTACACCCCACTAGCTATAGGGCAAACCCATAGTACTAAGATCAAAAGTAGGAAACAACAACCTAATGTACACCCCACTAGCTATAGGGCAAACCCATAGTACTAAGATCAAAAGTAGGAAACAACCTAATGTACACCCCACTAGCTATAGGGCAAACCCATAGTACTAAGATCAAAAGTAGGAAACAACCTAATGTACACCCCACAACTAGCTATAGGACAAACCCATAGTACTAAGATCAAAAGTAGGAAACAACCTAATGTACACCCCACTAGCTATAGGACAAACCCATAGTACATGTACTAAGATCAAAAGTAGGAAACAATAACCTAATGTACACCCCACAACTATCTATAGGACAAACCCTTAGTACTAATGGTAAAAGTATATTTTCAACCAGCACATGCAAGAATTATAGCCTAACAAGACACTCAGGAAATAGATTCTCTGGTCTTTCAGATGTACTCTGCATTTTGAACTAAGCTGTCTTGTAACACACAGTAAATGTTTCAATAATTTCCAAAACTTAAAGATTAATTCATTGTACAAATAATTCTTCATCTAAATATCATCCCCGATAATCACATCCATTTGTTGCATAAATACATTAAGTTGTAATAAGTCAAAAATCAATTATAACACCTAAATCTGTTAATAAATAATGCTCCTTCCCTGTACGTACACATTTCACTAAACCAGGCAATAACGAGATTTCTGAGGCCACCGTGATTATAAGGTCTTATGGCCATACAGCCAATGCTAGAGGATCTAAAATCGATAAGTCTTTATCAAGTATATTTCATAGAAGTATTTTAAGAATTCATGGGAAATAATGACCACAAATGACATTTTCATTTTGATTATTTGCAACCACGTGTATTTAAAATCCTCTATTGAAAGGGTGTCCTGAATCTGAAGGCTTATGTTAGCTATACTCTATAGCATTGAGATGTTTGTTGTTTATATGTATACATATGGATAAACATTTGTAGGTTTTGTGGTTTAATTATTAGTGAACCCCGAAAACAAATATAACACATTTGATAAATATACTAGTCTACTGTTTGTTAATTTAGGAAATTGATGAACGTTTGCACTAGGAAACAATCTAAAAAGGCTTTACACTACGAAGAAAAGTATACCCACAAATACCTTGAGTTATACAGTAGATCTTTTCTAGGTGCAAAAACAGTTCTCAGAAATTTTTTTATCTCCTTTCAAGCAATTTAAAAGTTTCAATTTCCTGGCACCCACTGTAAGGGTAAAGAACGTGAATGCATGCATGTGCTCTCGTTAAAGTAATTGACGACTAGACTTATTCAGATGTCTGGCAACGGAAAATCTTCATATTCAAGTTAATACACATGTATATAAATTATATATATCTACCCCGGGAGGAGTAGTTCCAGCCTTGGTTGTTCTGTAATCCTGGCAGACCCAGTCAAAGCATGGTTAGTATGAAAATATTAAATCCAATTCAACACATAATATGCCTACAAAATAACAATTTCACTCATACGTATGAGTTTTGTCACAGAAATCGGGAGAAGAAAAAGGAGAAATAATCCTTGTATACCATGACTGATGTTTAACCCACATTCAGCAATGGCCTTGTCTTTATAAACCCATTCACCCCCTGAAGAGACATTTGAATTCTTCCAATTCAGAGGTTGAATCGCTCATTTTGAAATTTCAGGGATGAATGTTTATGAAACCATTCCTATACTGACAGTTATATCAATTTGTGTGCTTTTACCTTTCCTGTAGCTATCTCAGTAACCCCTGAAATTTTATAATGAACTACTCCAACCTTTGAATTGGAATGGTTCAAATGTGTCTTCATGGGTGAATGAGTTAAGTTTATTACCTATATTCCCCAGGAAGGATCATACAAAGTCATCAATTAACAATGTCCAAAGAAGTTTAGATTTGATGTTATCATATAACATATGACGTGATAAAAAGAATGCTTTCTGACTTCATTGAATTTAGGATTTGACATTGATAAATAGTCAATTACAAGCCCTAGGATAGAAATAACTGATCAAAATTCATATCGTAATGGAGAGAATTGTGGCAAGTATAATTATTTCATTTTTTCAACATTACATATACAGATCTCGAGTCCTGCAGATTGACTTATTAAGGAAGAACAATTGGATGAGCCAGAGTCAAACAACAAATATCTTTAAGTCCAAGATTGTACATTGTGCATTATTTAGGTCAGACTTGAAAAAAGAACTTTTTTCTTTAACAAAAACATACATTTGGACCTTATTAGGTATGTTCTGATGGTTAATTATAATTATCCTGTTTTGTATTACTACTGATCCTATATATATGACTGAGTATTGATTACGATCCTACCTGGTGATATGGTCCCCAACATGTCCTGGTCCACCCTCGGTAGCGGGCCAGGGTGGTCCTCGGTAGCCATCCTTAATAGGAGACATTACACACTTGTGATTGACATTTAGGCCCTAAGGGAGTCCACATTTTCGCTCTTACTTCCTGTTCTGAATTCATTCATTCAATACTTTCCTTCCGAGTAAAACTTTCTGAACATTCATTCAGTAATTTACATTCAAAGCTTTTTCATCACAAAGTGTGTATTTGAGAAAAACATGTTTTGTGAAGCCTTTTGGTCTCTAAGCTTTCATGTTTTTAACGCTGGTAATATTTTTTAACCATACTGTTTTTATCTCTCAAGTATATGATATTAACAGCATGCTAATTTCAACAACAAATTCTTAGTTTTGAATTTTTAATTGTTTCTTGATTAATTCCTTATAATGCTATATCTGCTTTAATGTCATTGATGCATTGAATCAACTAGACTTCTTTTATTGTTTGTTTCTTTGTGAACAAAAACATGTTTTCTGATATTAATCAAAATTCTTTTCCCTTATTCTGTTATATTTACATTTGCTCTGCATTGCTACTATATAACACTTCCAAGGCCAGTTCCGTGTTATGAAATCATAACACTGGAGTGGTTATTATGACCTCATTACGATTGTGACGTCATAATCATAACCTTGAAGAGAACTGACTGATACAGGCTGTTCGCTGTTGCATTTATTAGAAATCTAACTTAAATTTTCAGAACAAATGTAGAATATAAATATAAATTTATTGTCAAAACCAATGGAAAAATATACTACATTACTATATAAATGTAAAACAAAATTACACAAATATCAAAAGTCCAATAAAAATAACATGTATCTATAATTTTCTTACATATATTTAGGTTAATAGAGGAACTGCATACTTTAAATGATTATAAAATGCATAACTGAATTAATGCAAGTGAAGATTTATGATGCAGACATACATGTCAACTTTACCCATTCTGGATGTAATACATGTACTCCCCATTATGAGCCCTAAAATTGAGCTTTTTCAACCTATGAATTTGCTAAACTATTTCTATTTTATAAGAATAACAAGATTTCCTTTAAAAGAAAACCACAAAAAATGCCATTTCAAAGTATTATTTTCCTCTGAAGAATGTTTATAATTCTGAGCGCAAGTAATATCACCCATGGAAAATTTAAAAAGCTGGCAGGTATGGAAACAGGTCATTGTTCTTAAATCCTTTCACTTATAATCAGTACATTACACTTAACTTATCATAATTTTGACCTTGGATTCAATAGAATATAAAATCCTTTCATTTGAAGGGAAACTATGATAGCACTTTATACCATGACTTTGTCCCACAGAGGTTTATATAAGTATATAGTACATAAAACTTCCTAAATCTGTCTAAAATTGACATGTTCAACTATTGAAGGGAAAAAAAGGATAACACTATATGAAACAGTTGTTACAAGTTGTCATGTGTGTAGCACTGGCTTGTACAATTAATCACACACAAAGATCTGTGGTGTTGTCAGAGGACAGCTAGTATATATAATATTATATTTAAATGTTATGTCACAAATGTAGTTTATATACCAGAAAAGTAATTATATCTACACATTTAACTATATACAGGCAGCTCCAGGGATACATTATAATTCCATACAGGTATATATGTCAGACGAAGGGTACTATAGGACATAATTTTCATATACAAGATCCGGTTGCACGGACCCATGAATGCACGGGAAGCACAGAAAAAGTTATTACTATTTATCACCCTTACCTAATTAGAAGTGGGGGGTGGGGGTAAATATATGTCAAATATGACCCAAACCTTTTATTGGTGGTGGAGGGTGACAGGTATCCATATATGAGACTGACAGAGATTTTGGTATCCAGTATGAGATGTAATATATATATATAAGTCTCTGGCCTATATGTCAATATGTATGTGACTGACAGAGCTTTTGGTATGAGATATGTAATATATAAGTCTCTGGCCTATATTTCAATATGTATGTGACTGACAGAGATTTTGGTATCCAGTATGAGTTGTAATATAAAGGTTTCTGACTTATAAGTAAATATGTATGTGACTGACAGAGATTTTGGTATCCAGTATGATATGTAATATATAAGTCTCTGGCCTATATGTCAATATGTATGTGACTGACAGAGATTTTGGTATCCAGTATGAGTTGTAATATAAAGGTCTCTGACTTATAAGTAAATATGTATGTGACTGACAGAGATTTTGGTATCCAGTATATATGAGATGTAATATAAAAGTCTCTGGCCTATATGTCAATAGTATGTGACTGACAGAGACTTTGGTATCCAGTATGAGATGTAATATAAAAGTCTCTGGCCTATATGTCAATAGTATGTGACTGACAGAGATTTTGGTATACATAATATGAGATGTAATGATTAGTCTCTGGCCTTTATGTCAATATGTATGTGACTGACAGAGATTGATACTCAATATAAGCATTATTCCTGTGTTGCACATACCAGTCCTATCACTATATGTTATTTGTGCTATCATTAAGGATGTATGCTACCTTACTTTGACCTAAAGATGTATGCTACCTGGCAGAATTAAGTATTTTCTTTTTAAAAGATTAAGTTCCACAAAATAAGCATGCAAAGTTTTATAACCAATCATTGAGACTGTAGTTGAACACTGAACGTTTAGAGGCATGGTCACACATACGATCATGGTTCAAATGTATTTCCGTCCAAATCTTGTCAAGCAAAATATTTCAGGCCCTGTCCTTTCCTGCCTAAGATCTAATAAGCTTGACCTAGCTTCAGAACACACATAAATGTCCTGGCAATTTTGCTACCAAAGGGTTTCATTTTGCTTTGAATAATTATACAGTTAGAACTGACTCAGTTATATCAATGACAGCAGAATTGTGTCTTAATAGTTTAACATGTACAATAACAAAACAAAAAACGCTGATATGGGATTCTAGTATTAGACACCTGTGTTGTAGCCATCAGTTTTATTGTAGATGTTATAATCATCAGCACTTAACAAACACTGTCTGTTTAGGTGGCCAATAAAAAACTAATAAAACACTGATCTTATTATATGATTAGCTTTGATTAATTAAGAAAGCCTATGCTTAAAAAACGAGCAGCTTGTTTTTATTACACTGACATATTCATATTCTTATTTATAATTGCATTAATACATAGTTATACATACCTTTTAATGAGATTAAGTCCCTGTTAATGTCATTGAGACATAATATCCCTGGAAGCCTTAAGTAAAGTCTACATAAGAGACCCACAACAGAGTCACCAGTCTATATCACTACTGATGAACATTACAGGTATATTCTGCCTGTAATGGCTAAACCATCAGAACGTCAGAATTATTCCTCAAGTCAGATGTGGAAATGGTCAAAAGTGTCATCGCCAGACAGGTATAAACCTCCCACAGGTGTATCGCAAGGTGTTTATACACAGAAGACAGATAGGAAATATATTCCTCTATAAACAGTAATACACATGTACAGGAATAAGTATGATCTGTGTACAGGTATAGGACGTTCTCCCCGCTAGGTCATACTAATGGTCATTAGCACATAGGTAAGGTCATTAATGCACAGGTTAAGTCATTAACATTACAGGTAGGTGTGTATATATGTGCTTTAGTTGTCGACAAACTTCCTGCAATACATTAACCTCAGCACAATGAGTGTTGGTCAGAAGTGTTTTAAGAGGAATCGGTCATTTCTGTTTACACCCCTAGTTCTGTGATAATATATAGTGTATTGACCAGAAGATCACCTATCCTGAGTCCACTATGTTCTAATAGCTATGCATACACATTGTCCAGTGTGCCAATTAAGCTTGTGGATTGTGAAACTTTATAACAACAGAATAGGATCAATGATTGTATATTTTGAAATAATCTGTGAAGTCAATGAAAAATTTCACCATCCTCTCTTTAATTATCAGATAATTGGCAGCTAAGTTATATTATCCTGGTCCAGCTATCAAAATAATAGATTAAAAATGTTGGTGGCCATATAAAGTTTGAATATCTTTATTGCATGCTGACTGAGCTTACAGAATTTCGAAAATTTTAAACTACAAATAAAGTACACACATATATATATACTGACACAAAAGGGGGTTTCTTTCTCACACCTATGATCTAACTAAAATAGAGCGTACACCACTACAAGTCCAATTTAGAATCAATTAGCACCTCTCTGTCACTGTAAACACCTTCAACTGACCTTGTCTCAAAGTAGGTCAAGATCTTCATATCACCAGACCTTCAATAACCACTACCTATATAGGCATTATACAATTTTTCCATTGATTTTAATTATCAAAATAATGTATGATACACTTGAATAAACCATGTTAATTACACATTTCCTATATCACAGCTTATATCAGATCATTTTAGTATTGTTTTTTCCTGAAATAAGCCCAGGGGACCATGAACACCCAAACCCAGATAAAAATTTGGGGATATGACTGTGTATGGGAGGGGGCATTAAATTGAACTTGTTTCACAATCTACTGAACTGCAGTATACAGGTATCTGATGGGTGGGCTTAATAGTCAGGCATGGGCTAATTGTTGGATAAATAAGAGATGTGTACAGTTTGACATACTCCTTCCATTACACATCTGTATGTGTACAGTTTAACACAGATTATAGTCATTCATTTATTTCAATACATATTTATACGAGTAAAACAAAATCTTTGTCACATCTTTGATAATATTACTAAACAACTGACATATAGTTATAATTATAATGTTCCTCGGTTAATTTCATTACAATTCTAATTATTAACTTATTCACCCCTGAAGACACATTTGAACTCTTCCAAACAAAAGTTGGAATTGTCCATTATGAAAATTGCTTGCATCGATCAAGCCTTTATAACTAAGCTTTTACTTTTCATCTTTTTTTTTGTGTAAAAGTTTTTTGCCGAAAAAAATTCAAAATCCGATATTCTCTAAAACAAGGGAAAGTCGAATCTTTGATTACAACAATCTCCGCAGTTGTACCAAAAGACCACCGCCCAGTGCTACAGTACAGTCACTCAGTACATTAGCCAGTTTCCTGTGTTTTATCAGAACCGGAGTACTTTAAGACAATTAATTTCCAGTCTATTAGACTGATAGACGTGGGAAGAGTTTACTTTTTATCTATATCCTCCGAGAGTGTTATTGATCACTTTTCACCTCGGCTGAAAGGTGACTGAATCTTGCTTAGTTCCACGCTGGTGTGTGCGGAGCTCTACGGTAAGTACACACTGGCTTTTGTATGTCAAGGAGATATCAACAAGACTTCACTTTACAGATTTAAATTTGATTAAGTCTGTCATTCGCCTGGTTAACAGAAGGTAAACAGTGACTGGACCTGATTAAGTAGGAGCAAACACCACTACACAACAGAATATTGACATCACCATTCGGATACGATCAGAGTGTTACTCGCCTTCCTCGAGTATTTTCCCATATGAAAAAATACTTCTATTTACCACTATATATATATATTTACCATCACATGCTGTAAGCATGAATTCATCTTATCTGTAATCAATTTTGGCATTTCAAATGTGAAATGGACAGTACTAAATAAATTAGCATAAATACATACTTGATTTAAACATATTTTATTTGCCTTTAACAAACAAATGACAAGACAAAAAGGATCGGGCACAAGTTCTTATAACTTATTAAGCCCTCTCCTAACATAATTTACAATATACATCAGTTATAGCTGCTAATATACATTTCTAATGATTTTTGTATGTACATTAAAACCTCACTCTCTCAAACTCGTGGGGACCCAATCAATAGCTCGAGGAATAAACGGCACCCAAGCAATCCGAGGCTAGTTGAATATTGTATGAACTCGATTGGGACCAAACGAACTGTTCAACAAATGAGGGGCATTCGAGCCAACCGGGTTTGAGCAAGTGGGGTTCCACTGTATATTTACAGTATATATTTAAATCAATTAGAGTTAATACAATAGTTTGTTGACAGTTGTTTCCCACTACCTAGTTTCAAGAGCAGTTACCTGGTATTTTACCAACATATATTAAATTTTCGAACATAATTGTAATAGTATATTCATGATTAAAAACGGTTTGTGTCTTTGATGTATTTACAAACATAATTGAAAGTTTGTTTGTTTTGATCTATAGTTAAATCTTGATTTCCCCAAAGAAGAGTATTTATATCTGTTATCAGGATCTCTGGTAGATTAATGTTTCTCAGGTTTCTTGACAGGTCATTTCTTGCAGCCAAATACAATGGACATGAGTAAAGATAATGATGTACATTTTCTATATCTCCACATGAACAGTAAGGGTTATTAGTAAGGTTAACCCTGAAAAGGTCATTTTGTAAACTGCTACAATAGTTTCGCAACCTGGTGTGTAGAATTATAAGTTTTCTATCTCCAATTGTTAAGTATTTTTGGACAGTGATAACATCATGTTTAAGACTATTTTTTAAATACATACTTATTAATAGGCTATATAACAAAAGCACTAAATCACAATGCATGTACCTTAAAAACTATCCTGATGTACAGAAGTACGAGTGTACTTATACAAGCCACATCGATAGTCACTGACTGTTAATACTGATGTCATCCCCAACCCTAAAATCTATAGGTAAAAATGGTATCCTCAGTGTCAGGCATAACATAATAATAATAATAATATACAACATTTGATATACCGTAGCGCCCTATCTAGTTAACATAAGCCACTCTAAAGCACTTTACAGTACATAGATATACTTATACAATCAATACATCACATTCAGTTCTATCACATACAATTCTGAGGAGTTCGCAGGAGCTGCCTTTTCAGGCGCTAAATACAAGGTCCTATATACAACCTGGCTAATATCTCCCTATGTGTGTGTATGTATGTGTGTGTGCTGGAGATGAATTGTGTTCTGTTTGTAGTGGGACCGTGTTTCCAACGGCATCTTTTAGAGTTCCACCTCACTTGAATGCTACAGCACAGATACTGCAACACCATTCCCAGAGCATTTGATACTCCACCTGGGTTGTTGGAGTTGTGTGAGCTGGAGAAAAACACTTTCTCTGAAAGTTCAATGCATATGAAGATTACGGGGATCGAACCCTGGCCGCCTGCATGGAAGGCCGGAGTGTTAACCACTCGACCAATCCGCCCATGCTTAGAGGTGTACAGGAAAATTGTTCAAAATATCCAGCAAGAGATACATATTTATTTAAATCAAAATAGTTGTTGTCCAACAATAATGTAATATGCCTTAGAAATTTTGGCAAATATTTGATACACCCTACTTTGTTTATTAAATATAATACCATGAAACGAATACACTGTGGACATTCAATAATCTGAACACCTTCGATCCAAGCCCAAACCGTCCGCATTACAAGTTTTCTGGACTGCTGAGACTTGGAGTGGTGAGTACAAATAACGGTACAAAATCTGTTCTTGTGCATTTCCGTCTGGATTGTGAGATTTCTAGAGTCACCTATGGTATGTTCTCTGCAATTTTGTATACCATTAAATACGGAAACGTAGATTCAATGCATGTACGAAATTGTATTATTTTGTGTCCTATATCCTGTATAATGTATTCGGAATAAAGAAAACTGAGATAATAAGTACAGCTTGTCTGCAATTTTATAAAAAAAAAATGGCCTTATACACAAATGAATTTGCTGAGCATGTATTTTGTTTTTTAAAGAGGATGTTCTGAAAGATTCTACCTAATTTCATAGCTAATCCAAACATATGAAAATGAAGTTATGTTTGTTGTAAGTTTAATACCAAGACTCATCAAACTATAATAAATATCAGGACATTAGTGACAAGTTCATTAGGGCTGATTTTGGTTTGACAGCAGGATTTAACATTTATTGGACCAGCTAGTGTACATCCCCTAACTTGACAAGGGTAACCACTTAACTCCTGTCACCTAGCTATATAACTACAAATACTGGCCCCAAAGAAAAAAAACAAACCGCTTTTCTCTCTTAATTATGTAATTTTGTCCCATCAAAACCTAAGGTAAAGATTAAGTGAATTTTGATTATCGTGACTGTACTGCAAGTTACTAAAAACATTATTTTAAAGTCTACTCAAAAGGCACAAATACACATCTTCTTCATTAAATAACTATAATACAAGTCAACCATTAAGTGATCAAGCTTTATTATACAGGAAGTAGCCAGAAAACTAAAGCACCCTACAGCAGTTAATGTACTTATAACAGGTATGATATAGCCAATCAGATCAGGGGCCCAGCACAGTTTGTATTTAACATTGACCAATCCAGAAATCAGTCGATGTACTTATAACAGGTACGATATAGCCAATCAGATCAGGGGCCCAGCACAGTTTGTATTAGACATTGGCCAATCCAGAAATGAGTTAATACGAGGGATGTTCCAAAAATAATGTCATCTGTGCTTTATTTCGCGGAAATCGTGCAATTTATGCACAAAACCACCTCGTGTCGATTGAGTGATCACTGACTCGTGACACAGGTAAATATCTTGTCCACACGTTCACTGGCCTCGGTACACAAAATGACAGGAAAACAAGCTGAAAATATTCTTGAAATTAGGGCCTATATAAAAGGTAGGTCATTACTCGGCATAAAGGCTGTAGATATTCACCGCGAGGTGTGTGACATTTATGGGGAGGGCCACATGTCTCACAGGACTGTTTGTAGGTGGGTAGGTAAATTAAGTGCTGGGCAGCAGCAACTGAAAGATGCTGCTCACCCAGGTCGTCTTGCAACAACTACGACCAAAGGTAACATAGAAAAAATCCGAAATATTCTCCAAACTGATGCTTGATTCACCGTAAGACAATTGGCTCGAATGACAAACTTGTCGTTAGCAAGAGTTCATGAAATTTTGAAGAAACACCTAAAAGTTAGAAAGATAAATGCAAGATGGATACCCCATTTGTTAATGGATGAGCAAAAGAAGACGCGTGTAACAATGGCAAAAAAACTTCTCAAAATGTACCCAAAATATAGTAAAAAGGCTTTTGATAATATAGTCACTGGTGATGAGACCTGGGTGTAATATTTTGAACCATAGCGGAAGGTTGCCAACCGAATATGGGCCACTAAAAATGCCAGACGCCCAAGTATTGCCAAACGAATACGAACAGTAAAGAAGGTTTTGTATGCTATTTTTTAACTAATAGGGGTCCAGCTATTCAAATCCCGGTGCCAAAAGGCAGAACGGTCACAGGCAAGTTCTATAAAAACGTTGTTCTGAGAAAGTTGAAGAACTACTACAAAGTCGCCGCCCCAAAACAGGACTTAAGTATGTCCAACTTTTGCATGATAATGCACCCGCTCACAAGGCACGTATTGTGACTGACTTTTTGGAGTCAGAGAAGGTTACCGTCCTTCCGCACCCTCCGTATTCGCCAGACTTGGCCCCCTGCGACTATTTTCTCTTTCATAAACTTAAATATCATTTATCTGGAAGGAGATACAATTCGAGAAATGCCCTTGGTATAACAGGTATGGTAGGGCCAATCAGATCAGGGGCCCAGCACAGTTTTATAAGACATTGACCAATCTAGTAATCAGCTGAAGTACTTATAACAGGTATGATAGGGCCAATCAGATCAGGGGGCCCAGCACAGTTTGTATTTAACATTGACCAATCCAGAAATCAGTTAATATACTTATAACAGGTATGATATATCTGAAGGGGCCCAGCACAGTTTGTATTTAACATTGACCAATCCAGAAATCAGTTACTATACTTATAACAGGTATGATATAGCCAATCAGATCAGGGGCCCAGCACATTTTGTATTAGACATTGACCAATCCAGAAATCAGTTGATGTACTTATAACAGGTATGATATAGCCAATCAGATCAGGGGCCCAGCACAGCTTGTATTAGACATTGACCAATCCAGAAATCAGTTGATGTACTTATTACAGATATGATATAGCCAATCAGATCAGGGGCCCAGCACAGTTTGTATTAGACATTGACCAATCCAGAAATCAGTTGATGTACTTATTACAGATATGATATAGCCAATCAGATCAGGGGCCCAGCACAGTTTGTATTAGACATTGACCAATCCAGAAATCAGTTCAGGTCATAATGATAGAATAAATACAGCTTGAAATAACACAACTTGCTTATGAAAATTTGTGTACAGTTTGCATGCATGCATAACCTGTATGACATATATAACTTTTGGATACAGCAACTTTCTCCATTACCCATCAACACATCTATCACATTTGTTATTTTCCAGAGTTTTACCCTCATTATCATGGTTTATATAGAGGTTACACAACGAGTGGCTGTTGGATATGGAATTTATTTCACTCGAGTTAATTATTTTTTAAAAGTTACAAAAGACACAAGCTTTAGCAAGTGTCTTTTGTAACTTTCAAAAAATAATTAACGAGAGTGAAATAAATTCCATATCCAATAACCACGAGTCATGTGACCTGTTTCTACCAAAACGATATTTTGTCGGCAGTTGCAGTGTTGTTTTCTGGGGTGAACCGCGGATTTGCGGAAAATCACATCATCTCGAATACATTCCCGCCAAGTTGTGACGACGTCAACAATCGATGACGTCATCAACAATCCCCATTTCCGGTCAAAGTTCAACTTCTCAACCAATCAAAAGTCCGGAAGGTCATATTCCACTAGTGGTATATAACATATATTTATCCAACAGTCAGCACGTTTATACAATGGTCTGAGAGTGGAATAACACAGGGTATTGTGGTAGAAATAGGCCTCCCTTTGCAAATTATGGGTACAAGTACCTATTTTGGGGGCAAAATACACAGCAGGGGTTTCTAGGGAACACTGTTTTAATTAGGTTAAGATATTTCCTTTAGAAGTACCAAATCTATCAATAGTCCTTTGGAAGTTTAAATTTACATTGCATACAGGTACAGTTCAAATTTGTGCAAACGGATGAAAATGAGTCATATTCTACAGAATATTTAAAAAATGCTCACATAATTTGTTTTTGAGATTAGGACTTAATATCTTTTCAGACTCATACAAATGTTCCAATAACAAATTAACAGATACTTGAAATATTGTATAATTTAAAAAACTGGAACATCCCTGCACAAAACACAAAAACATGCTAGATTCTGATCAAATTGATATAAACTGTTTTTTCCACATTTGTAGTTTTCAATAAAATCAGCAAATGTGATGTTCTAGATGCTTTGTGGAAATAAAATGCAACTATTGGAAGCGGAATTTCAACCAGTATTAAATTGTAGCAGGACATAATTTTACTTTAATTCCTTTCTAGCATCTTCTACTGTACATGTAGCTATGAAAATATACTTACATACACAAGCTGAAAATAATTCCTTCCGTTTTAAAATCTGATAATGAATGAGTTTCTGTAAGGATCAGCAGTAGCCGAGTCAGATTTCACATCTGTCTTCACCAGGTAAATCTATCATTACCTGGCCGTGAGGCTGTGTATAAACATTGATACGTATATGTACATACCTGAGATTTACCTGTGTTCGTCCTACCAGCTAACGACCAACCGCGGCCAGCTCCTAATCCCTCACAGTCAACAACCTTGCTTAACTCTTCAGGTGATGACGAGGTGATGCTTATACAAGAAAATAGACAAAAAATCCAATTAATTATCTATCTTCATCAATCCTATGGGGAACCTGTTTGGTGTAGGAAATACTAGTTTTTCTTAGTGTCACAATTTACTAGATGGATTTGATCCGTGAACAAATTAATTCCCACACCAGCAATGTATAAATATGCTATTTTTTTCTTCTTCAGTTCATCACCACAGAATTGCCGAACATGTTATAATCTTGTAAGCTAAACCAAAACACGTAAAAAAGAGATCTAAGCATCAATTCAGAATGAAATTGAATGCAGTACATTTTGGTTTGAATTCAGCTTTAATTTCTCATTTTGAACACTTACACCTATTTTACTTCCAATTTTGTAAGAAATCGTTTATTAAAATAAGGGCATCGAATGGTGATGGCTTTTAAAAAATTGCCATACCTGGCCTGTATTTATGAAACCATCCTCCTGCTAAAGCATTTCTGTGCTCAAGCCAGCTTTCTTGAAACTCACCTAAATCATATCAACAATTAAAAAATCAATAATTAAATTATAAAAAAAAACAGTATTCAGCTTCATAGATCTTCAGTTTTTCCAAAAACTTTGATAAAAGAAGTTTTTTTAAATAAACTAACTGTAACCAGAACAAGAAATAAGTCTTGAGCATAAAATCTTTGCTTGAGCATGAGAAGGTTTTCACGCATACAGTCCCTGGTATTATATATGTTATCTTTAATATTTGTGATCAATAAAAGCTTACACAAAAATACACAAATTTTTCATTAATATTCCAATTTAAGTGCAATATGTGCTACTTTCATACGACCATCGCTCCAATAACTCCTATTTCAAATTGATCTATCTCTCTAGCCTCTTTGTGAGCCAAATTATGTCAGGAGAAATCAGAAGCTAATCTGCTAATCGCAGACCTTTTCATGCGGAAGCTACTTATTGATACTGATACTGATAACACACAGAGTCATACAATTTGTATATGAATATCTATAATTCAAAGCCATTTGATAAGCACAAGTCCCCAGTCCCAATGGATGCCTATATGTATTATAACGGGAGAATTGGCCCATCTGCATGTATGGCTGTAGGCTAGCTATAATGGGGAAACAGGTGTAATTGACTCCGCCACACACTGTACACAAGCTGATAAGCTTGTTAATATAACTTTAACATTTTCAAATTTTCTATTCAAATGTCAAAATGATGGAATCTTTCAGCTCTTTGTCTGATTGTGAGTTAAGCATGCATGATTACTCTATTTCAAAATAGAATTTAGAATCATCTTGTAGGGTAAGAATGTCATGTTGATGATATCAGCCAATTAAGTTGGCTTTCCTGGTATCTGTAGGCTTTGTAGCAGATCAATACTAAACCTGGTAATTGCTGACCACCTGTGTTTCTGTAGAGATAATTCTGATCCTATGATCCTGACCACAAAGATCAGCTCCACACTCTGCATTGAATGGAAACTAACCTCACTCTTCAGGTAGAAGGCTAATTTCTTTCCTCTATGATGAGTATTCAAGAGATTGTACTTGATAAAATAATTACCACAGATAGGGGCTAGCGCTGTACATTTGAAAATATAAAAATGTATGTAATACCTGAACATGGGTGGTTGTATTGTGGTAAATTAGTCTATAGCTCTGAGTGGTTGTATTGTGGTAAATATAGTCTATAGATCAGGGTGACCGGTGTCTCTATTGTGGTAAATCACAGTCTATAGCTCAGTGTGGCTGTATTGTGGTAAAGGCTGTATCCCACGTTCCCGACTTTTTAAAAAAACATATGGGGAAGAATGTTGTTAGAAGGATATATAGTCTGTTTCTGATTAATTTTGGTAACATTCACACAGGTAGTTTTTACACACTCAGGTAAATGTAAGTTACCTAGTAAGAAACAGACTATAATTGGTTTTCCATTAACACTTTCCTTTGTTATATAAAAAGTGGGGATCGTAGGAACCCCTTGTGGTAAATTACACTCTATAGCTCAGGTTGGTTGTACTGTGGTAAATTACACTCTATAGCTCAGGTTGGTTGTACTGTGGTAAATTACACTCTATAGCTCTGAATGGTTGTATTGTGGTAAATTACACTCTATAGCTTAGGTTGGTTGTACTGTGGTAAATTAGAGTAAGCTCTGAATGGTTGTATTGTGGTAAATTGCAGTCTATAGCTCTGAGTAGTTGTATTGTGGTAAATTAGAGTTTATAGCTCGGGGTGGTTGTATTGTGGTAAGTATAGTCTATAGCTCAGGGTGGTTGTATTGTGGTAAATTACATTTTATGGCCCTGAGTGGTTGTATTGTGGTAAATTAGAGTCTATTTTAGCTCGGGCTGGTAATGTATTGCAAGCTACATTAGCTCAGTCGGTTGAGAGTGCCTGTTTATTATTTGCTGGGGGTCCCCGAGGTTTGAATCCCATTTGGCTATGCAGTCACCATGCACTACCTAGACTTTTGAGTGTGAAAATAAAAGCAGCTACCATTTTTCAAGAAACTAGTTGATACAAAATTCATCTTAAAACACATTATGATTTGCAAAGCTCTATAAAAAAAACTGCGAATTTATCAAGGCCCCTCTACACTGAATGTTACTGACAGGTCTTTCACAACCTTTCATTATAATCCATCATCTAAAACATTCCATTAGCAGAATGCTTGCCTTAATCATACTGACACTGTGAACCCCCTGCCTTCACACCCCCACACCCACACTTAAATCCTTCTACTTAACTTCCTGACACTGTGAACCCCCTACCTTCACACCCCCACACCCACACTTAAATCCTTCTACTTAACTTCCTGACACTGTGAACCCCCTACCTTCACACCCCCACCCACACTTAAATCCTTCTACTTAACTTCCTGACACTGTGAACCCCCTACCTTCACACCCCCACACCCACACTTAAATCCTTCTACTTAACTTCCTGACACTGTGAACCCCCTACCTTCAGGCCCTCACACCCACACCTAATTCCTTGTGCTTCCTGACACTGTGAACCCCCACCCTCATGCCCTCACACCCACACCTAAATCCTTGTGCGTCCTGACACTTTGAACCCCCACCCTCATGCCCTCACACCCACACCTAAATCCTTCTGCTTACTGACACTGTGAACCCCCCACCCTCACACACCCACACCTAAATACTTCTGCTTACTGACACTGTGAATCCCCCACCCTCACACACCCACACCGAAATCCTTTTGCTTACTGACATTGTGAACCCCCTCCCCCTCCCCCTCACACCCAAATCTAAATCCTTCTGCTTACTGACACTGTGACCCCCTCCCCCCATCTTCACACCCTCACACCCACACCTAACTCCTTCTACTTACTGACATTGTGAACCCCCTCCCCCTCACACCCAAATCTAAATCCTTCTGCTTACTGACACTGTGGCCCCTCCCCCCATCTTCACACCCTCACACCCACACCTAACTCCTTCTGCTTACTGACACTGTGAACCCCCCTCCCTCACACCCCCACACCTACACCTAAATCCTTCTGTTTACTGACACTGTCCCCCCCCCATCTTTACACCCCCACACCCACACCTAACTCCTTCTGCTTACTGACACTGTGACCCCCTCCCCCTCCCACCTTCACACCCTCACACCCACACCTAAATCACTCTGCTTACTGACACTGTGACCCCCTCCCCCCCACCCTCCCACCCATCACCTAAATCCTTCTGTTTACTGACACTGTAATCCCCACCCTCACGCCTCACACCCTCACACCCACACCTAAATCACTCTGCTTACTGACACTGTGACCCCCTCCCCCCCACCCTCCCACCCATCACCTAAATCCTTCTGTTTACTGACACTGTAATCCCCACCCTCACGCCTCACACCCCCACACCCACACCTAAATCACTCTGCTTACTGACACTGTGAACCCCGACCCTCATGCCCTCAAGCCCTAAATCCTTTTGCTTCCTGACCTTGAACAAGGTCACAGTTAAGTATACACTTCATCATTGGTTGACTCTCTATTTTCCAATAGTCACTTTGTTATGTTAGAGGGCCCAACAGGTTTTATAAAGGGTGATAGAGAAATCACATCCTATAAGGATGACAGAGAAATTTAGAATGGTAAAAGGGGAGACAAATATGTGAATGATGGGAAAAATCATATTTAAAGTTTTTTTTCTGACCCATAGCTCGTTATTTAGATACACAAACAGTAATCAACTTAAAAGAAACAGATTGAAGTTAAGGCTGTATGATATACATTCACATGTATACTTTGTTTACAAACACCATTTATGAAATGTTGCGTTACATACATGTATAATTACCTCCCTTTATTAAGGATGTACATGTAATTACTTTATTTACAGACTAATTAAAGGATATTTATGACGTATTTTTTGTTCCAGTTTTGTCCAAGTTAATTATCTCCCTTAAGGTTGGATGTATATGCAACTACATCTGTGATTTCCACCAATTAACTAATTAATCTATTAAAGCTGTCTTCCTTCAAAATGTCGACTACATGCAGGTATGAAACGTGTTAGAGTAACCTTCCTTTTGAATATATGCTTTACTTACACATTAAAACTTTATTTTTACATATAGGTTTGCTTATAAATGAAACAGATATTCAATCCATTCTTAGAAATAAATTTCCTGGGACTTTAACTTACATTACATGTATATCTCCTGTGAAATGATAGGCAAGAAAATAGACATACCAATTTTCATTGTAACAAATAAAAGTGATTATTAACAATACAATTTTAAAAAGAATTCTCCTTTAAGAAAGAAACCTCATCTACTTTTAATATAATTTACTCTATGAAAGAGGAAAGCAAAATTCTAGCCTTTCATCATTAATTTATTCAACTGTCAAAATGTCAGAGTTAAATAATGATCTCTTAACATAAACATTTCAGGTTAATTTTCCAGCTGGACAGGCAAAATTAGCCTCTTTAAATCAACATATCTGCCTCATATGTCTCACATGACAAGTCAAAATAACCGCTTAATACAAAAATTACTGATACAGGTGCTTTTTCTGTCACCCACCACTCTTCATAAGTAAAATGACATAATGAATAAGGAAAGGTAAGAAGATTTTTTATGGTATGAAGAATAGCCTTAATTTACATATGTACATAAAACACACATCAATTTGAATAAAAAAAATAAATCACCATACATCAGCTTTAATGGATGAAGAGGACACTCAGGTATCATAGTCAGGTATTCCAGACAGGTGCTGTCACTCCCCACTCAACACTGTATCTATACATTTTATACATTACAATATTTGTAATAACATCTTAGAAAATAAAAAATAAAGATGTTGTCATTTGTACTGGTATTTTTTTGTTCTGCTGTGGTATTAGTATTGTTTTTGTTCTGCTGTAGTGTTAATAATAAACTATAATATAGTCATATATTTGCCATCAATTAACACAAATTACCTCAGCGACTCCTCATTTTTCTGAATTGCTTATTTCAGACATCTCTTTGTATTACTATTCGAAACAAATACGTCTTGATTAAAATCTTTTGGAAAACTGTAGTCAAGGATAAATTGACATTTTTTTTTCAAATTAATTTCATTTTATGTTTTTGAATTTCATATTGATTTTCCAAAAAATTAATAAGACAATGTTGTTCATACTGCTGTATAAGTAAACAAGTTCTGTTTACTACTTTACTTATAAACAGTTATAGGGTTATCTCACTGAAATATAATATAAAATAATTAACACTTGTGGTCAGAACTTTACTGACAGTCACATCCCTTGCTGTCACAGCTTTATTACATTTATACACTAATCTATCTAACGGAAGTGTATCAACCTAGAACTGTAAGCCATAATAACTAACTAATACCCCCACCGCCACTCCCGCACCCTTTGCAATAAAAGTTTTATCAGGCAATGTTGATGATGAACAAATTTTAATCTGCAGATACATCTACACATCATCACTATCATTCCTGTGTAGTTTCATTGAAACTGGTTCACAGGTTTAAGAGAAGTTTTCAAGACAAAATCCAACAAAAAATTGTTGATAGGGACCTGGTTACCATGGCAACCAAAAGTCTGCACAAAATAACTTGCAGGCATTATCTACACAAAATATGGTCCCTAAAATTCATGTGAAGTTTCATTGAAATTGGTCTGCTAGGTTAGGAGGAATTGTCTGGTGAAAACTTTGCAACAAAAACCTGTTAATACAACCTTGTTATCATGGCAACCTAAATTTTTGGTAAAAAAATCTCCATGTTTATCTACACATTCCTTTAGTAGTTTATGAGGAGTAGTCGGTACATTGTTGTGTTGTACTCTGGGTACCTCCCACAATAAAACCATAGCCTGTGTGCTATTAACATTCAGGTCAAAATGAGTGATTAATATATACGATGAATTAACTTGTTTCATAATGGTTGCAAAATAAATAAAGTTTATAATTATTTATGCGTATGAAACAACTGAAAGAAAATTAATTATTACATGAATGGGTTTAAGATAGAAAAAAAACAAGCATAACTTTTCACATCTTAAACAGGAGGTACTTCAGTAATTGATTGCAGTTTAACTAATATTAAAATGTTCACCCCTTCACCTGAGTAAAGAAAGTCTTACCTGGACGATTTATTGACCCGTCAGGCCTGCCTGGACAGCCAACTACCAAATGTTCCGACACATGAGCCATTTCTCCAGTGGTGTTTAGACTTCCTATCTTTTCTCTGACAAGCCACATTGACACAAGTCTACAAACAGATAATGAAAAAGACATTTGTTCTACAGAAGGTGGTAATTTATTTCTCCATCTATAATCACTAGCCAGTACAAATAGCTCCAGTTCCCAGTGAAGTAGACTTGCCATATTGTTGACGTTAATTCCTCACAAACAGTTTTATCAGAGAGACTTCAGAGAAACTTGAAAGTGTTAACCCTTACCTAAGAACATTTTATGATTTACATTTTGATTCCCAAGTTACATAACAACTTTCTCTTGATATATTGTATGTAATAATATCTGACATTCAGGACTTTAAATGCACAGTGACAAATCCATAAAAATCCATATTAAACAAAATATATGCATGTATAGTATCTTTGATATGCATGTACAAGTTTAGGCAGTTACAGTCAGTATGTAAAAGCAGTTTTACACTTTAAATACTGGACAATCCTAATCACCATTCACTAAAGACTTGTAGATTCCAGCAATGTTATGGTATTAGACTTCACTGCCTTAAAAACAGACTGTAAAATTGAAATCTGATTATTAGTATGCATAAATGATTGAGCAAAATTTAGTCCTGAAACAGGCTCTGAACTGTTCAAAAGTTTTGTTTCATATTCTATATTGGCTAATCATGAACATTTAAATTATATGTTAGAAATTCTGACAACTGATTGATTAAATTCTGTTGATTTATTTATCGGGGTGGGGAGTGGGGGGTTATGGAGGTTATGTGGGGGGAGGGGGGGGGATTCAACCTTTTTTTTGGTTGCCATATTCATTTTCTTATAGATTCCAACATATATTTCATCATTTCATAAATAGTAACAGAAATGAACAGAATTTGTATCTCACTTTTTAATCAATACTAAAGAAGTGATGTTGATTTCCAGCTCAAACAGTCACTGAAGTATAAATGTGCTTGGCAGGAAATGACCGCTTCTCCTAAAACATTACAATAAAATGTACGTGTCCGCAGGAAATGACCATTTCAGTGTTTGATCTCTGTATGGCCGGTGAAATTAAGTGAGAGGAAACCCCTAACTGACCTAATTAACACACCTTTACCTGTCTTCTGATGTGCCGTCAGACAGGTAAATGATCCAGAGATAATTGTCCCTTATCCATCTGTCACTTCTCATTACCTTACACAAGATGACATCAGAGTTCTGTACATGTATGTCCTAAAAGTTGATTTCTCATAGATTGCGATAATAAGGCAAGCTTTATTAATTCTTTAATTAATTACACTTTAAAAGTGAATTACCACCATCAAAGGACATAGACTCCTACACAAAGTTACACATACTAACAGTTATTAGATGTTGAGTTTTATTAGGTAAATGATTATGAGTATGTTGGGTTGAAAAAAGTAAATGAAAAATATAGTAAGGTTTTATTTGTTAGTCCTCTGTTTTGCTGTTATATATATGTTTGCTCAGAGCTCAAGTTCCCTGTTCCACTGGTTTCCTAAATACAGTTACCTCCCCTTTATCACCGTTTGATATAATTGTAGAATAGTGTAATAAGATGCAGAAAAGTGCATTATGCCGTTCCTGGGACTCAAATATGTGGCTCCAAGCTATAGCTTTCCCATTGGCTGTCCAACTCAATGCTCTGCCACTGAACTATAAAGGAAAATTCCCTATATAGCTGAAGACTTTTAAGGCAACCACTTAGCTTATATATTAATTGCACACCTTTTGTGATTACTATTATTTATTCATTTATTTATTTTGAGAGTTTTACGTCCTCACATAGCCTTAAGACCTTCGGTGGACGAGAAAAGATAGGAAAGAGAGTAGAAGGGATAAAGTATGTAGGAGGAAAGGCAAGGGGAATGGGTTGAGAGGGTGGATAAAGGAGTCGTCTGGCCTACCAACCTACATAGGGGCGCTATAATTTTTGTGATTACACTGTATGGATAATTTTAACGACATTCCAAAGGGAACATGGCACGTACCTACCAGAGACAATTTTCATTTGTTCTTAAAAAGTTTGATCTTCTTCCATCTTTTCTCTTTCATGTATTTGATTCTAGTTACTGTATATAAAATTTAAGAGTTCATCATCAAGAAAAGTCATGTGTTATGGGGTGATAACACAAAAAAACGGAGTGTACTCTCCGTTTATTGGGTTATACCCCAATAACATAAAAAATAGATTCAAGTTAATCCTAATAATTTAATCTATACCCTGCAAAAAATCACTTTATTGATGGACTCTTTCCTTTTACAAATTATTTGGGACTGATCGGAATAATAAAATGGCTGAAAGGTGGCCATCTTGGATTTTTCCATTGAAAGTTTGTTATCTCTTTCTTGAGAAGCACTTCTCAAATTTCATTTGTAGGTTCTTCTGGTCCTTATAATTTTTTTAAATAACAAACTTTCAATGACAACATCCAAGATGGCCACCTTTCAGCCATTTTATTTTTCCGATCAGTCCCAAATCGAAAGGGCACAACTTGGCACCAGGAGGAACCTACATATGTAATTTTATCTTCGCTAGCCATGGGTTATGATCCGAACACTCATCTTGTGAAGATCAGTGTGCGGATCGTAGCCCTTGGCTGGTGAAGATGATGGGTAAGATCCATCAAGCATTTAGTGATACTTAATTTCAAGTCGAAATCCAATATGTTTGCCTTTCAGCCATTTTGTTTTTCTGATCAGTCCCAAAATCAAAAGGGCACAACTAGGGACCAAGTGAACCTACATATGCAATTTGAGAAAGATCCATTCAGTACTTCTCAAGAAAAAGCAATTGTTTAAGGATATTGATGGGTCTGCACGGACGCAGGACGATTTGAATCGCCCATCATCTGATGATGGTGGGCTAATAAGAGAATTATACAATGTACTGCAAGTAACAAATTGGATAATATGAATGTAGACCTTAAATTACCAGGTAGCTGTATTATTAAGTTTACCATATTCGATATCAACATAATTTCAGAAGGTAACAACCATGAAGTAATATAACATATAACTGGTATTTATGCCCCAGCTCAGAAGCCCTATAACAAATAAACACATTTGCTTTACTTTAACTATCAATTTACTTCAATGTGAAAAGGGTTGTTATTTCCAACAAAATTATTGAAACTAAGAAAAAACATATCACGTATACTGCCTGATTATGTTACACTTCATGCAACAATTAAAACAGGAGGGAAGGGGCATAACTCCTGTAAAAATGGTCAGATTCATAAATAGTAAAACATTCTCATTCATTGCAATGCATATTATTTTACTGAAAATGTTCCCCTATTTTTGGCTTTACTTCTATCAGCATCAGGGAAACAACACCCTTCCTATAAAAACATTCCATATTAATATGTTCCATATCAAAGACATTTACTTAAAAAAAACTTAGAAGTTAAATGCCCCCAATCAGCCCCTGAATGCTCTGTCAATTTCACTCCACTTTAAGGCCTACATAACCAAATTTTGAGATCTTACTCAGAATGCAAGTGGGTAGAAGAGCAGAATGGATATGGTATTAAGACTGTCTATCAGCCTGGCCACCAGTCATTCCCACAAGCAGGAATCACAGGGACCTGAGAATTTGTTACAGCTAGTTTTGGACCTAAAAAAGGATGTTAAGAGTAATTTTACACATTTCGATAAAAATGCCCCCTTAATAGTCATAAAAGCTTAAGGGTGGAAAGCTTTCCAGATCGAAAAATCGACCCCACCTACCTTTCTTGCATCAAAAATCACATTTCTAGTTGAGGTACGAAAACTTTGAGACACGGGAATTTTGCGTGTTTATGGAGGAAATTGAGATTATTTCTGCGGAAGGAGGATACATTTGACTTGCATTTAGGAGGTTTATAAAATAAAACTTATCCATCTTTCCAACGGCACCAAGCGTTTTTTCGTACCTCAACTAGAAATGTGATTTTTGATGCAAGAAAGGTAGGTGGGGTCGATTTTTCTATCTGAAAAGCTTTCCACCCTTTAGCTTTTATGACCATTGAGGAGGCATTTTTATCGAAAATTGATCTTAACCCCCCAAATGTGTAAAATTGCTCTAAACATCCCATTTTAGGTCCGAAACTAGCTGTAACAAATTCTCAGGTCCGTGTGGCAGGAATGAGGATGTATGCCTGTCTGTTGAAAGCTATTTCATGATACGGTATGCTTTGTATTACTATCAGCACACCTTCTACTGAAAGTTGATGTAGGCCTATAAATGAATGGGGATTCGCCCCCAAATCCAGAGCGACAGTCACTCTTGAAAATAAAGCACCTGTAACTCGGTTACACGCTTGAAACAAGACAAACTAATCTTTGAAACGGTAGCAGATAAAACAAATCCGGAATCCAGAATATGCTTTTAACATTACTAACTTTAATTTTTTTAAATCATTTATGCTAAACAGAACAAATGTTCTTTACAATAATATTTTGAAACTTTGCTTTTTGCCACCTGTCTGCAAAATTCTAGCTTCATTAAATTTCTCGCGTTATAAATCTATCCGTCTCCGGAGCTCGACTCGTGATTTAGAATTAGTATTTAAAACATTTAAACGACTACGTGTGACTATCCTTTCCGGCGTATCTCATCAGAAAAGTAGAAACCAAAAAATATATTTTGTTGACACGTGGTTAAATAAGTTGTCACAGAGCGGATGCAACACTGGAAGGAAGATCATGGCGTCTTATCCAAGAAATCCAGAAGACAGTGAAACGACACCGAAGGAAAATATTCCGGGTGTGCCTGATTACGGATGGCGAGTGAAACTTGATTATGAATGCAAGACAAAATGTACCCCATTCACCAAACCTCGCCTGAGTCAGATACCGTCACTAATCGGACTGTCACTAAGGTGAATATAAACAGTGTTTTTATTAAGATTCATGTGTGCTGTATTCTTATTTGTTTGTACATTCTGCTATTTTTCTAAGCCTTTGCATTGATAACCAGGGTATTGATTTTTCAGGTAGAGCTACATGTATATAGCTAGCGATCATACAAATGCATGAATTAGGATGTGCACTGGTGCATATCTGACAGGGAGAATTAAATGGAATGTGCTCATAGTACCAAATGCCTTTGTTGCCTTGGTATTAGTCAGGTAAATGTGTACAGTGTAGTGCCATTACCTGTATGTGCCTAGGCTATATATATAAAAATATTAACTAAAACTTTATTTTTTTACAACAATTATGAAACATTAGCTACGTTTATGCTGTATACAACACCCGGTCATGTGCACATGGTCATACTGTCAGATTTTAATGTCCAACATAAATATTGGGAAATCAAACCCGGTTATCTTGCATGGTGAAACTTATATGTATGTAATTATTTGAATCTTGTTTGCTGTACAAATAATGTGTCGTGTGATCTGGTGGTCTTATAAATTTCATCAGTTAACAATGGAAATAAAATGAAATATAAAAAGCCATCAAAATGCATTGCCATGTGAAACAAATATAATTATATAACTAAATGGATAAAATTTAATCAATTCATTTATAGTATTAGTTTTGACATATGATTTAAGACAATTTGAATTACTGATGGCCATCTTAGGGGTTGATAAGCAAAAAAAATCAAAAAAAAATTATCTTTTATATTTTCTTCAGTTTTTACATATTTACTGAGTTTTGGGAAAAATCTGGCTAGAAACGTCAAAAAGTCCAAATCAATTTCCATGTCCACCATATCCTAATAGGTACCAATATGGCATGAGTTTAAAGCTTTTTTTTTTTTTTTATTTTTTTCAAGACTTTTATCCACAATTACAAAACATTTGACACACACATGCACACACATTCTCATACGTACGTACAACCTTAATCACTCGTGGTTCATCACGACACTCCATCTCACTCAGTATCATAAGATCACTAGATCATCATCATATATACCATCACAACAAGTTATCATTTTCATCATCCCACTTATCATAATATCACCATTATCGCCATTTTAGTATCATACAAAACGTCATCAACATCATCAATATAATCATCATCATCATCATCATCATCATCATCATCATCATCATCATCATCATCATCATCATTCACACTGCATATATGTAATCAATAAATCATCATTATTATCATTATCACTTTTATCATGATATCATCATCATCACCACCATCAACATTCATGGTAATCATCCCACTTATCATAATATCACCATCATCGCCATTTTAGTATCATACTAAACATCATCATCATCATCATCATCATCATCATCATCATCATCATCATCATCATCATCATCATCATCATCATCATCATTCACACTGCATATATGTAATCAATAAATCATCATTATCACTTTTATCATGATATCATCATCATCACCACCATCAACATTCATGGTATCATACTAAACAGTCAATTATCATGTTATCAAAAACAAATGAAATATCATCCTCATCACAATCATCCTCACTAAACCTCTTTACATTCATCATTCTTTTCATTATCATATTGACTAATAATAAATTTTCATCATTATCATCACCATCATTGTATATTCATTACAATCGCGACAGTTAAGTAGTATCATCTTTATACTTGCTATCATGTTCATTTTCATCATGTTATGATTTAGATTTAATTGTAAAGAATTTAAACCACAAGCATCACAGCTATACTAATTCAGTCATTTGCTTACTCACAAACATACATTACCTTACACAAACAAAGAGAGAAACAGACAGATAAAACAGATAGAAAGTGTTAGATAGACAATACCAGACAATACAGACAGACAGACACAAGACAGACAAACACACGACAAGACAGACAGACAGACACACTCTGACAGACATTATACAAGTCAAACACAAAACAAAGACAGGACAAGAGACAAGACAGACAGACATTATACAAGACAAAGACAAGACAGACACATGGGAGAAATTTGGTTTAATTGGTAAAAATAAAAATATAGTAACGTAATGGAGCTCGAACTGGCTATGTCAGACTTGGGGGACATAATGCTATGCAAAGATATACTATCACTCTTAGACAACTATAACTCTAGAATAGGTTTCCATTTGTGCCAATAAAGTTCAAATTGCCTTTTAATTTTCTGATCTTTACTGTAATTTATATATTGTTGAACAAAAAAATGATCTTTAATGACATTAATAAGCGCATTGATATTCAAAGAGTTGCTGAGACATCTAGTTTTATAGATATAATGTTTAATAAGAATTAGAATTTCATTATCAACGTCACTGCAGTACTGAGATACTATTCCAAAAAGGAACGATTCTTTATTATAAGCAAATGGAATTAAAAGTATATCAAGTAACGATTCAAATTTCTGTAATAGTGACTGGACCTCTTGGCATTCCCATAAGCTATGCACTATTGTTTCACGCTCCATAAAACATAAGTTACATAAAATACTAGGAGTTAAGTTTATTTTAAAAAGAAATGTGTTTGTTACCAGAATATGATGTATAATTCTCACTTGGAACCATTGTAATTTAGTACTTTTTGTAACTTTAAAAGGAAGTTTGAATATTTTGGCCCATTTATTTTTATCTATACTGAACGCTTGGTTCCATTTTCTTATCCCAGTAGGTATAGACATTGGAACAATAATAATGCATTTGTAAAAGTCTTTTGAACCCTTTTTACTCTTAAAAAATATATCCAGCAGAAGAGGTATAAAAGGCTGGTGTGGTCGATGTAGCAGGAAATCATATTTTCTTAAATAGCGCTTGATGGCAGACACTAAACCATGATATTGGAGAAAGTTTGTATTAATAGGTCGAAAAGCATGCAAGAACTCATCGAAAGAAAGAAAAGTTAGATTATCTGAATCTTGAATTCGATCATTTATTGTTAATATGCTTGCCTCAAACCAGTTTTGATAAAAAACGTAATTGTTGTTTACCTTGATATCATTATTATACCAAAGTGGTGATTTTAATATTGACTCTGGTTTTGGAAGGCTCATAATATCTGAGTTATTAAGTCTATTCCATGATTTAAACACATCTCTCCAAAATAAATTTTGACAATTGGAACTACATAAGTGAATATATTCCTTTCCACAATTACACAGCTTTCTAAAATCAACATATGTATTTAAAACTAGCTTCCACTTACCCGAGGACAGAAATAGTCTTCTTACCCAACCTAACTTAAGTGAGTCAATAAAAGCGTGTACCTCAATCATCTTTAAACCCCCATCAATATAGTCTTGAATAACAACATTTATTTTTATTTTATGACACTTACTATTCCACAAAAAATCAAAAAGCATAGAATTCAACTGGGCAATCATTTTTTCTAGAGGGTTTGGTAAAGTTATAAACAAATAATTAAGTTGTGAAATCAACAGAGATTTAATAATATTAATCTTACCTAATGGTGTCAAACTCCTTCTTTTCCATAAATTAATAAGAGCTTTAAGTTTTACAATTTTTTTGTCAAAATTCATTTTAGGAATTTGATCCAAGTCAACAGAAAAATCTATCCCGAAGAAAGTGAACTTGTGGCTTCCCCACAGCAAATTTATTTCAGGCAACAAAATTTCATCACTATATTTCCTACTTCCTATCCATATCACTTGTGATTTATTAGAATTAATTCTTAGACCAGATATCTTAGCATAAGTAGTTAGTTCAAAAATAGATTCTCTCAGCGACTCTTTTGATCCATCCAATATCAGACCTGTATCATCTGCATATTGCACATTTAGAATAGGTGAGTTTTCAATATTAATTCCTTTTATGAGATTATTGGTTTTAATTTTTGCTGCTAATGGGTTTAAAGCTTAGTTGGATTTTGAATACTGGAGAGTAGTTTGGATTTCCTTCTGGTATTTGCTCATTTGTAGTTTTGAACTTCAAGCTGTATTATATTGTGTGCTGAACATGAGTTGATTATTTGAATCTTTTATATCAAAACAAGAGTTACCTCCCAAAAAGGAGACATTCAATTCTTGTTGATGAAAAGACAGAATACATGTGTCTGTAAAATAGAAAGTTCATTTGAGGAAAATAACAACCCAAAAGCAGCAGCCCATTGTCCCTGATCATAAAATCTTTGTTGTTTACTAAGTAATTTGTTGCATTAGAAGTGATAGTATTTATTCAATTTGACAACCAAGACATCAACATATATGTAATAATGAATAACTCACCTGTGTGGTTTGGGTATAATGTTTTGATATATGAATTGTCGTTTTTTTTAAGGTATATGAAAGTATGGGTGAAGACACGTCGCCAAGGGAGACGATTGTTCATCGACCACCTAGATCAAGTGGAACATAAATCCATATACGGTAGGGGTGTCACCATGGAAAGTTTTCATGTTAAATAAGCTTAGTGTGTTTGTGTTTAATCCAATTATTTTATTAACACCATTAAAAAGTTTGTAAGTGAACCTGTGGCTGGTTTTTCGAATGAGGTTTTTATCATTGTTTTTGAAGATAATGATGTTTTTGAAGATAATTGTTTTATTATTAAACATGTTCTTTGATATGTTTTAACACTAATTACTGCGCGCCAGCATTGTACTTTGGTAATGAAATTCCAGTAGGTGATCTCAACAGTGATCTGTTTCTACCAGGTTGTCCACTAGGAGGGATCGGATGTGGCACCGTGGGGCGTGGCTTCAGGGGAGAGTTCTGTCGCTTCCAGATGTTACCTGGTCTATATGACCACCACACTGTCCAGGCTAACCAGGTAGGGATTGTATAAATAAACAGATCTATGTTACCTGGTCTATATGACCACCACACTGTTCAGGCTAACCAGGTAGGGATTGTATAAATAAACAGATCTATGTTACCTGGTCTATATGACCACCACACTGTCCAGGATAACCAGGTAGGGATTGTATAAATAAACAGATCTATGTTACCTGGTCTATATGACCACCACACTGTCCAGGATAACCAGGTAGGGATTGTATAAATAAACAGATCTATGTTACCTGGTCTATATGACCACCACACTGTCCAGGCTAACCAGGTAGGGATCGGCAGTTACTACAAATTATTATCCTTCCACTAGTGAGAATGTAATTATTCGATTGGTTTAAAGGTGCCACTTGACTGCCCCATACATTTCCGTATTCTCCTCTCTCGGTTCCTGTGTTAGTTGTGTGACATATCACAACCATTTTGCAGATGGCACCAATTTGGTGAAGCAGCGTTTGCCCAGGTCACAGCTGCATGTTTAGGATCTATTTAAAGGAACAGCAATTTTGATGAAAAAAAAGAAAAGGTGTTTTGTATGTCATACCTACTGTGTCATTTTGTTTTATATCACTAAATACAACATCAAATCTGAAGGCTGCTATTCATAAGGAATCATTTCTAAATTGAAACCTAGTAGTTTTCATTTTTACCTACATTAATTTATTTTACTTCAATAGCTGCATAACCTCAGAAATTATAATATTTGATGGAGAAATCTCTAAGAAAAGGGTACCAAATTAAATACTACCGGTTTAAATGAACTTCTGCAAAGAATTTTTTAAGATTCTCCTTTAAGATAAGTTTTGACAGTAAATATTGATTGATAATTACATTGGCTGTTTTCAGTTTATCCTGTGTATCCGTAAGAACGGTAAGACAGTGTACCAGAAGGTGCTGACCGGGCGTAAGGGTAAACACTTGAAGGCATGGGACTGGGGATTCCCTACCCAGGACGCCACCTACCACGCACTCTACCCTCGAGCCTGGACAGTCTATGACATTCCTGAACACAAACTGCGTCTTGTTTGTCGTCAAATCTCCCCAGTGTTTCCTCATGACTACAAAGTAATTATTGAATTGAAAGGGCAATGGTTTTGTCATGGTATCTGAGATGCTGGAATTTAGTCTTGTGGACATTTCTATAAATATTCTTTAAACCTGTTTATGCTGATGTATGATTCTGATTGAAAAAAAAATAACTATGAATTAACACTTTTGAAGTTACAATGTTTTCTATTGTTTTAGCTCGAAAGCATTTGCTTGGTTTTCATAAATTGCAAGCTGATAAACATGGCTAAGTTTCCAGGGTTTTATCTGTCACTAATTGGTTACCTAATAATAGTATGTATCTGTATTCTACAGGAGACAAGCTTCCCGATGGGAGTGTTTGTGTGGTCGGTGGAGAACAAGGGATCTGAGCCACTCGATGTTAGTATTGCCTTCACCTTCAAAAACGGAACTGGCTCCAAAAATGATACTGCGGGAGACTGTCATAACGAGGCCTTCGAAAGCGACGCTGAAGGACGCCAAGTTTCAGGTGTCCTCATTCGTCACTCTCTCCGCGATATTAAGTGTACTTACGGAATTGCTGCTGCCAATAAGGTCAGTGAAGGTCAAACTAACAGAGGTTATTGAAGTTCTAGTTACACAGTGAAGCCTAAGGTTGATGGTTTCTCTAGGTGTTAATTAATGTAGCACTATAGGTAGTAAACTAATATCCGTAAGTTACAATATTAGCTGATGGAGTTCAAGTTTATGTCTGTTATAATGAGATGGTAAATATCATTTGGATTGTTATTCTATTGTCAATCAAAATAATCAGAGACCTTATGCACTGCCACTGCTCAGAAATCTCTCATTTGAATATGAAGTATGATAGCGATTCTCCCTGAGAAAGGTCAGTGTATAAATACATATATAAAGTTCTGCTTATTTCATTGCTACTAGCATCACTTGTCCCCAGAAGACTTATTTGCTTTGTCAACTCCAGTAAAACATAGGTGATAATTGTTGTATTTATATGATTTCCACTTGTATGATTAACATGCACTGTGTTTAGATATTTACATTTAGTAATGTGTCTAACAGTTTAATAATGATATACAGATACAAGTATTGGAGCTATAGGATTATTTACTAAATGAACCCATTTTGTTTGTTAAATCTGGATCTTTACTTACTTCAGGAAGATGTACATGTGAGTCACAAGTTGCACTTTGACCCTAAGGGTAATGGCCGTCTGCTTTGGGATGATTTGGCCGAGGACGGACAACTCAACTCTACTCCAGGTACAGATATTACAAAACAGTTGTCATATATATCACCTTTCTCACATAGATATGCTTGACAGATTAGATTTTCTCAGTTAACTGTTTTAATTTTGCCTTTATAATGAATTTGTGTTCACATCTTATCATTCTGAAGGGATTAAGGGATTTTAAATTCAAATTCAAAACTTAAATTTGCACTATTTTACAGGCATAAAATATCATCTGATAACGTGCATGATGACACATTTTTGTTTCATTTTCATGAAAGTTGATTAATACCATTTATTGTTTGCATGGAATCTTTGGTTGAAATTTATTTTGAATGTTAGACATGGTGAAATTTTAAAAGGAACATCTTTTGGCTATCTGGTTAAACTTTAAAACATTATAATTAACAAAAAGCAACCATGGAAAACTGTTTCCTGAGAATCACTGGGTGTGTACATGCTTTTTGTTATAAAAATATGCTTCACAATGATGATGATAATAAGTAGGAAAACCCCTTCTGGATCAATAATTTTCTAATATTTCCTATTGTTAATCTACATAAATCAATCCTAGTACAGGAATATGTGGAATTCATTGTAAGAAATTAACAAGGAATGGTATACACCCCCCCCCCCCCCCCCCCCCCCACACACACACACTGCTTAATTCACCTAGTCACTAGTATAACCCTATAGTGTAACCCTTGTGTATTCCAAAAGTGTAACCCTTGTGTATTCCAAAAGTGTAACCCTTGTGTATTCCAATAGTGTAACCCTATAGTAGAACCCCATGTAACTCCAGTGTAATCATAGTCTTAGTTCCACTGCCTAGTCGTTTCTGCTTCCACAAGTACAATATATTTCAGATATTATTTGTTGTCCATTGTTTTAACTCTGTCTTGTTACAACTCAAGCCGTAATGATCTCCTTTTACAAATTGAGAGCTGTGTTTTTGTTAAGTGTTACAAAAATGGATACTCAAAAACCCACTTGTAAATGCAGTATAACCTGTCTAATCCGACACTCTTTCTTTTCTGACCTTACTGTTTTCTCCCAACATTTCCCTCTCAATTTATACCCCAACTGTCCAAACGATGGTGTCATTTCCACAGTGATCAGGGAAAGGAGGCAGGTCTAGACCGGGGTTATCTCTTGGTCTATAGGATAGTTTGTTATTTGATAAATTTTTCAACTACAGATTAGATTTTTAGGTGATACAAGTCTGATCCTTTGCCTTACCTTGTTGAATACCTATGCAAACAGTGTATCTCATGATCTAATTAGCTCAATCTGCTGGGAAATGTAGGCCTCAAAAATGTTAACCTTTACTTCTAAAACAATCTGCTGGGAAATGTAGGCCTCAAAAATGTTAAGCTTTACTTCTAAAACAATCTGCTGGGAAATGTAGGCCTCAAAAATGTTAAGCTTTACTTCTAAAACAATCTGCTGAGAAAGGTACGCCTGAATGTTAGCCTTCACTTCTAAGAAACTGCATAGAAAATTTAGGCCTCTTAAATATAGCCTTCACGTCAAAGAAACTCTGCTGAGAAATGTAGGCCTCTAAAGTGTTAGCCTTCACTTTTAAAACAATCTGCTGAGAACTGTACGCCTATAAAATGTTAACCTTCACTTCTAAACCAATCTACCGAGAAATCTAGGCCTCTAAAATGGTAGCCTTCACTTTTAAAACAATCTGCTGAAAAATATACGCCTATTAAATATTAGCCTTCACTTCTAAGAAACTCTGCTGAGAGATGTACAACAAGTCATGTCCTTTAGCAGAAATACCCTCCCCCAATAGTTCATACACAGTCCCCAGTAACGCTAGCCTCATCCTGACTTACAGCGATGTGTGTTTGTTTATAGAAAGCCAGAGTAGGGGGAGAGATAGCATACCGAAGGCAGCAATTTCTCTCTTCCTCCTTCTCTTGGTGCGTCTGGTTCGTGTTTTGGCCAACCTCATCCTCCCCCCAGCTGGTCCAGGTAAGAATTACCCCCATTTGTAGAACACCTTTGGCTTTTCACGTTAGTTTGGGACCAGGCTTTGCAGTAAGAAAAAGAGTATTTAGACAGTAGACATTTTAGAACTTGCACAGCTGAATGATTTATGAAATGCTTACTTTGAAGTGATACTGTCCTTCAAACCTAAAAAGAATTTGTAAAACTCTGTGTTTTCCTAAGTGAAACCCCATTAGATTTCATTCCTTCTAAAATCTCTCAGCAATAACACAATCAAATTGCTCCAATGCACTGTATTTATCAAAAACTAATACATGTATTAGATAGTTATTATAATTATTTGAAACATTTGTTAATTGGCAGATTGTGTTGCATATTAATGATTGATTGATTTTGTTGCAGTATAATAGTTGACTGATTTCATTGCGGTTAAATTGTGGGCTGATTTTGTTGTTTTTAGTGGCATGGTTGGCTAAATTTTGTTGTGTATTAGAAGGATGGCCATTTCGCAGAAAGGTCTTCAATGACTTTGACAAATTAATTATTTCAGACAAGCCGCAGAGAAAGGGCTACGAAACTGCCACGGCCGTCTGCTCACAAATGACAGTGCCTCCTGGTGTCACAAAGGAGATGGACTTCACACTTACGTGGGATATGCCTGTTGTACACTTTAAAAACAAAGACAAACTTTATGGAAGGTATGTCAGCATAGGATCATCTGCATATATATGCATTATAAGCCCACAACGATGTTCTGGGGGGTACACTGGAATCACTCTCTCTGGCAATCAGTTCATCTGGCTAAGGTTTTGGGGCAAGCTTGCGTAGAGGCCTGCCATGCATTCAGTATTTGTACTGCATGAGAAATGCTGATTTTTGTAGTGAGAATTTTTATGGGCTCAACATGCATTTCATGGAGTCACACTCTGAATTTGAAAAAAAATTCAATTTTGCCTGTTTGTGACTTAATTTTTTTACCGAAAATCCAGGTTTAATAAGGTTTTTAGGCAAGTTTGTTCAGAGGCTTTCAAAGCATTCATTATTACAGTTACATGAAGGTACAGCTACTGGTAGGGTCATAGATGTAATAACTGTGTCTCTATGTTCAGATAGAGTGTAACTGGTAATGTAATCTATTTTTGTCTCGCCTTCAGCAGTCGATGAAAGCATTTATTTAATGGTATTGTTTTTCTGGCAGTGGCAACAGCCATGTCAATATTTGCTTTAAAGTCCACTTTTCTTAGTGTTATTGTTATACCATTGGATTGAAACGTGATCAGATTTTACTCATACTATCCAGCTAAAATCTAACCTAAAGGTAAACAAAAAAATAGTTTTGCAGGTTCTGGTATTTTGGGGTAAAAACATCTAAATTTTGAAAATTTGAATTAAACTCCTTTTTTACAGGATTATTGATATCTGATTGAATTGAAACTTGGGCATGATACTGATACCATCATATTGTGTATATTTTAATTTGTCATACTGTTATATTTCATATGGACTTTGACATTAATAACAACTCAAGAAAGGCAAGACAATAACATAAAATTACACATAGTTCTTGTTAAGTCGGTATCAAATATGGTTTGGGAAATTTTATAAAATATGTTCAGATTGGAATTTCTGATAACATTACATACAGTTGATCAGAAAATGTTCTTTTCAGAATATGGTCACTGATAATTTCATATTTTTCAGACGCTATGATCACTGGTTTGGGTACTGGTGATACCTGCCTGTGTATGCTGAGTGATATAACATCGCTGATAATTTTAAAATTTTCAGACGCTATGGCGGCTGTTTTGGGTACTGGCTGTACTGCCTCTGTCCATGAAGTGATACAGACAACACTGATAATATATATTTTTCAGGCGATACGGTCGCTGGTTTGGGTACAAGGGTGATGCCTGTCCTCGTATGTGTAGCTATGCTTTAGAAAACTACCCTGCCTGGGAACAGAAGATTGAGGCGTGGCAGAATCCAATCTTACAAAACAGGTATGCTGGCTTCAATTTTCACTAAAACAGATCGTTGTGAAAATATACAAGATAGAATAACCTGTTGAGAATGATGTGGCTTTTTGACAAATATATAGTTATGTTTTCGTATTACATATTAAGTTTTTCACATGATCTTCACATATTTTCTAATGTGAAATTCACATGAACTTATTTAGTTGTTTATTCTACATGTAATAGATGTCATGAATTTACATTATTTTCTTTGTTATATCTATAGTATACTGACTACTATAGTAGACTTTCATGAATATAAGAATTTGAAGACATAAATCAAGACTGTGTTTACCTTTTTTCACCTTAACGCTGTACTAAACTAAGACTTAGTCACATTTTGCAAAGTAACATGCACTTTTATTCATATTAAAATGACCTGAACTAGTTTTTTTCACATGATATTCAAAGGAAATATATGTACATGAAACATGGACTTGAAATGTACATGATAGACTATGTGAAAAAAAGGATTCACAAGAAATTTATGTAAAAAAAACATCGATGTGACACATAGTTCATAATAATGACAGAAATATATCAATGAATCTTTTGTTATTATTAAAACATTATTTTAATTTTACATTGTTATTTTATAAGCAATCTACCTGCCTGGTACAAGTCGGCGCTATTCAATGAGCTGTACTATGTGAGTGACGGAGGAACCATCTGGGCCGACTCCCTGGAGAGGAAGGACGGGGAACTGTGTATCAAAAAGGACAGTGGCGAGGCAGCAATTGTACAGGAATACAGTAAATTTGCCTACTTAGAAGGTGAGTTCAACTCCTATAGTACGCAGTACTTAAGTTGTGTGGTGTCAAATATTCATAGTTTTCATTATTTATCTGATATTTTTAGGACATGTTACCATGTCTCTCCTGTCACACCCTGTATGGCCATTTTTTATTTATTCCATTTCACATGGATTTCATGTATTGAAATACTACAAAAAAGTGTTAATGAAATGGAATGGGGGGCATATAGTATTACCCATGTACGGTCCATCCCGTCCCGTCCCGTCCCGTCCCGTCCCGTCCCGTCCCGTCCCGTCCCGTCCCGTCCCGTCCCGTCCCATAGTAATGTAACCAGCTTATTAAAATAACTACTGATCCGATTATCACCCAACTTCACATATGTAATAAGCATGAAGAACTAATTTCAGATGGGGGAAGGGGGCATTTATGTCTCACAGACATTTCTAGTTTTTGGGTGTGAGCAAGCACGCTTATTGTTATTGGTAGGCTCTGTGTCCTCTTTCCGGTATATGTGCAAAAACCAACTGCGCATATAATACCGGAAATGAAAGTAAGTGTTGCCTAGCTAACGTTTCAAGCAAAATTTACTTTTGTGCACTCATGCCATCAGAAATAGAATATCGTACAATGTATATAAATACTCCTTACCAAATATTTACTTATGTGCAAAATTAAACATATTATATCTAAAAGTCTGGTCAAACATGCTATGATACACATTTTGTAGGTCAGCACAAGCTGAAGTGATATTTCTTATTAGCGCTTGTATGGGTTACGATTGTTAAGCGCTTCGGTGACAGATAGCTAGGAGCGATAACTCTTAACTTCCGGAATCTTAGAAGCATGAATTTGACGTCTGAATTTTGTACTCTGTTTTGTTGGATGAAACGCTTAGTAATACTTGAATGACAGTTACTCGGTTCGTCTGGGGACTCATTTTATTGGTATAAGGTATGATTAAAAGGAATGCTGGCAAATAAACACTTTTTAAATAATGAAAAAATAACGTAATTTTCATACCAGTCATGAGGACGACGGTCAAAACGACACAACGAAACCAAATGTCTATTAGATACTACATGAACATTTCTGGCTATTTTGGATATTGCCAATATGATACAAATTGATAGAAATTACGATGTTTTGGGGGAAATTGGTAGCATTATGTAAACAAAAACATATTGCAAAAGAGATCGGTAAACGAAGATATTCATTGAAATTTGATTTCAAGTGTTTACAGCATACATACAGCTTTAAATTTATTGAATCAGTTGAAATATTATCATCATTATTATTTAAAGGTCACATTCTAGACAAAAATGAATTACTTAAGAATCAAATGCTCAAAAAAGATGTTAAAATGCTTGTGCTACAATCACTACCATGTAAATAAATTCAATCTTAAGTCATGTCAGTGCTGATTAAAATTTTTTGACAGAAATCAAACTTTTTTATCTGTGAAATAATAATTCAAAAACACGACATTTATATTTATTTACAATGAAGCATTTTACACTGGCTACATTCAGGGGCTTGAGGTTTTATATTTGAAAAACAAAATTTAAATTCAAAACGAAATTGACTACTATATTCATCATTATTAACACCCTTTCCCTATCAGCCCTATCAGCCCCCCCCCCCCTATTATGAATGTATTGAAATTGTTTTGGTGCCCCTACTAATCATGACTAAGCTCAATTTGTCCATATTACAGTTCAGTATACCTGCTATGCACATGTTTACTGAACAAAACCACAAATATCGGTAATACACCATATTGTCCTAAACTGATGACAATAATATCGCACATCATACTACCCATTCTCAGGCAAAAACATTCTATTAATGACTTTATAGAAACAACTTTTTTTTTCATACATGTATCTTTTTTTGTTATATCCTATTAAGTACCCCCTTTGAAATCAATTTTTAGATGCTCTTTGCGCTATTCACGGCAAATACTGTAAGTGAAATCTTCAGGAAGTGCGAGCACTTCATGTCTTCTAGACATATTTCTAGTTTTATATTATTTGTATGAAATATCCCATTACAGTAAGCTTAATCTTAATCACTTCCAAGATGGCTTCTAATCATTGTAACTTCTGTGAATTAATTTTATGGAGTTTATATCGCAGTTTTTTTACCTAATTTTTCAGGCTGCCATCATAACAAAAATAAATCTTTGAGAAATAAAATCAGTGTGTAGTAAGTATAACGGCCATTTATAATTGTACTGCAAGTAAAAGTACCCCAAGTAAATATAATCAGACCACTGTGCAGTAAGTATATAATAATATAAGTGCATACAGTAAATAACATCAAAGATATAGTGTTTGTGTTTAGTGCTGTGCAGTTAAAGATACTTAATTTACATAAATACAATATCTAATTTGTGTGGCATTGACAGAAGGATATGGGATTTATTATATACAAACAAATGTTTGCTTATGATTTTTTCTCGCTTTTACTTTTTCTTTCTTTTCATTTTCATTTTTTTTTCTCTGAAGTTATATTTTTTAGTAAAATGTATAGCAACGATTGAGCATCAATTTTCAATTAAAATTAATGTTGTTAATATTGTATATTTTATGTTGACCACATGGAAGATAAGTCCCTGACTCTATGTGTTATCTAGTATAGATAAAATCTGTTATTATAATCACATCCATTAGTCAGGCTTTGTACTAAATGATGCTGTTTATTAACTTCAACACAAGAAAAGATGCAATCTACTGTTTTTTATGACCCTATAATGTTCATGGATCAATGGATTTGTATGAGATATAAAAAAAACTGTGTTGTTTTGGTGTTGATGCTTTTGTATTCTATTAATTATATAATATCCTAACGTTTCCTTGTTATCATGCCTTATTAAAGGATTTGTGCAACGAAAAGTGAAAATTTTATATTTGATAAAAGTATTATTGAAAAACCATAATAACATGCCCTGACGATCGCGCAGGGTCTGGTTTTCTTGCATTGACACGAAATTCGGGTTATACACCTTGGACCTCTCAAGCAAAACTAGAGATAATGAGTTTGTTGGTCACGTGATCGCGTGACGTCATCTTAGTCCAAGGACTCCTCAATCTAACCTTACCTGGTTACATTCTTATATTAGGTCCGCTGATTACCGACCTAAAATACTGTAATTTTGGCAACATTCAGCATGCCAGATACATATAGTGATGTAGTTGGTATTAGAGTTTACCTTGATATTTTATCCACATAAAAAAAACCATGTTTATAGAGCAACAGAATTATTTGTCGCTTTCAGAGACGGACAAGTAGACATACCAGGGAAAGCGACATCAGCATAGAAAACATTGTCAACACGCATACGTTACTTCGACTCGAAAAAACGTGAATACAATCTAACTATCTAAAAATGCTATTGTAAATTCTATATGTATTCGGTTTAAATACAAAAACGAAACCAGGACCCCATAAATATACATTATATATTACATCATGTATATATTAACACGGTACAATTATGACAGGGAATTCACAACATGAATAATAATATCAGGGACATATACGTTCCTGATAATATGTATCATGTCTTTTTACGGAATTAAATTAGAAGGTCGGGATCACGGTAGATAAATGTTAATACGAAAGCTCTTATTTTCATTTATTTTACATCAGCTCAGAAATGCAAACAATTTTAAGATGTGATTATTTTAGTTGTGGTACGGAACATTCCCATCTTCGATTTGTTTCAGAAAAACCGGACTTTTGATAGTATTCCTTGTCGATCTCTGCGTCGGATTATTCAGGAATGTGAAGAAGGAAATATCGCTTCTTTATTTATAATATAAGCTCCATGTCGGTGACAGTTTTTACCTATCCATCGCAACGATTGCACTACCAACTTTTTTTTCTAATTCATATTTTTTCCAGTGAATACAAAATATAAGTATAGTGGGCGTAATAATGTACATCGCAATGTGCATTTAATTATTATCTGAGAGGATTTGACAGGGTGTCCAGCTATTGTATACCTTTCTTATTTGTTAATTGACCAGAAGTATGTACCGATCGTCTTTTTACCTCCGCGCATCCCTTTGATATCACAGGTAAGTAATTTCACACCTGTGATGACCTCAGGGGTTATTTGCATTAGGTAACTAGCAAAGATAAAGCTGAAAAATTTCTGAAATATGTAAAGCTCACATTAATGATAAAATTAAAAAAAAAGTTTATTATTGTAACTCGGATATAGACACCCGGCCTGGACGTTCCGATGGACCCCCCCCCCCGAAAATACACAAATAAGTAAAGAATTTCCTTAAAAGATATTATTCGGTCAATCGCTTGATATAACCCACATATAAACATACAACCACGGACCTAGATAGTAAAATATAATCCAATTCCGTGATACATTTGAACACTAAACTAAATAAAATAATGTTGGATTTACATTTCATCCTATTTTCGGAATCTTCTACGTGGAATTTTCAATACACAGTACAAGTTAAAATTAGGCCCCGATTACATACTATTTTACACGTACCGTAAAATGTGAAAATAATTTGGAGATAAACATTAATTCTGGTTATTTTCGTCAAATTGGTATAAATATAAAGTTGGTTGCCTGGTGTACGTATGTATCGTTTTTATGACTCTGGTACGGGTTTCGTCGTTCTGACTAATGTCAGTATATATATCAGTATAAAGGTAAAATGTTACCATCTACCTGTCTTATCCAGGTGAATTCACTAACCAATCATCTAATTAGTGTCACGCTTGTGTTAGATCACTAATCCCTCGTGAATGGCACGCCCGTGATTTGTAATGTTTCGACAGGGTGTCGATCTCTTGACTTCTATATTCTTCGGGATGACGAACGAAATTAGCATTCAAATGTCCCACAAAACATCATTGTAACAAATACAAGTTAAAAAGTATGCATGGGCTTTCGTTTTAAAAAGTATATTGTACGTATTGTATGTATCAGTAGGTAACTATCACAACACTATTTGCTGCTATACACGTTATACATATACAATGTTTATGTAAGCAAACAGGGTAATATGGCGATAGCTTGATTTTCCCGTACTAAAATGACGTCACAGGGGGAGTGGCCTCGTTCTGGGTCACAAAATATGCATAATTTAGAGGTGTGCAAAAATGACCTTATAATCGTGTCAATACAAAGTAACCAGACCACGCTTGCAAGATTGGGTGTTTGAATATGGCTTTAAAACATGACTTTTACCAAATATAAAATTTTCATTTTTTGTTGCACAAATACTTTAAGCCTGTTTATTGTGTTCCTTCTGTGTATCAATATTTGATTCAGAAGAACTTGTCTTGATATTAGAATTTGTAGATTGTAACAAGCCACAGAAGGTATTCATTGATTGGTCCATCACATTAGATTTCAATACATTAAACAAATGTTGATCTCTTCTTCTGATTTTGGTAGTTTAAACATAAAATAAATATATCATAATATTATAGAAGAAAATTATAGAGATGTTGTTTGGAGATGCTATAGATTAATATTAAATGGATCTACTTGTGATCCAAAAAGGCTAGCTGGAATAAGCATGAATTTACTTTCAGGCTCCTACTGGATAGATGATTTATGTTTAGAAAAGTGAAGAAACAATTGGGAATGCTTAGTTTCTTAGAAGTTCATCCGGAATTGCTACTGAAGCAATTATGGCTGTACAATTAAAGATTTCTTCAATTTATAGGAAAGAATGTGAAATAAATTATAGTTGGTATATTGAACTGTACATGTATAATATTATCTTGAAAGAATTTGTGACAATACAATATTATATTTAAAAACAACCCATTGAATTGTCCCTGTGTTACAGGCCATGAGTACAGGATGTACAACACATACGACGTCCACCACTATGCCTCCTTTTCACTCATCATGCTTTGGCCAAAGATACAGCTCTCCCTACAACATGACATTGGTAAGTAACACCTCCCTCTAACATTGTGAGAAAATCTTGTAAACAAAGTTGACTTGACAACATGGGAATATCGGGATGAAGTCACAATCATGATGCTAATCTTTTGGCTGTTAATAATTCCACAATTAAAAATGCACTTTTTATTTATGTAAAACTTCTAGCTGATCCTATGTATGGAAAGACTTTTTCCAATTTATTATTTCTAAAAAATAAATACACCAGTGGCTTCAATACTATGATTTCAAAAAATGTTCTGGATGTTTGAAATAAAATCTTTATTTCACATTAATAAGCATCAAGATTACAGGAAAATTCAAAATAAAAAAAAAATTGTTAGCTGAATTGTTATACTGTAGTGCAGTTTATTTCAAATGCTGCAATGGATCTGAAGAAAACTTAATTATAACATTGAACTGTGTTAACTGTTACAGCTAAGGCAGTATTGGCGGAAGATGCCACACCAATTCACTTCTGTATGGAAGGGGCTAGGGGTATTAAGAAGAAGGGGAACTCTGTACCACACGATGTTGGCGATCCAGGTACGTAAAACTAGGAGTTGCTATATATAAAGACAAAGCAAGAATGAAAGATAAATTTTGCAAGCTTTCAAAAGCACCTGTTTCATGTTTTCTTTGTCAAGCAATGAGTGCAATGACCAATGTCTCGACTCCAAACCGCTGAAAACAGCTCACTATTTAGCCTTTATTGGCGGAATTAGGTAAAATCAACTGTCAAAAATTGTAGAGACATTTCTTATCCAACTGCACTATCACTATTCCAAACACAAAAGAGGTACCTAGAGCACTTAAAGAGTGCTATGAAAACATCAGATCAGCATACCCATGTGACCACATAACACCATCATGCAACTATTAGTTCATTCAAAGTCTAGTTGTAGAAAGAGGATAAAACAGGGGTAGTTTACCAACATCATGTAACAGCTCCCAGCTTACTTACATCAGGAAAACAAACCAGAAGTTTTGGACACATTTTGAATATCCGGTATTGTTAAAAGTCTGTTTGTTAAAAATGTTTTTGTATAATTCTAAAGATAAAATTAGTGCTAATTAATAGTATAAGGAAAGGAAAGAGTAAGCTGTATTTCATATCTGTAGACTCTCTTTATCATATTGTTCACAATCAATTGAACCAAACAAAATCTGAGCAAGACTAAAAATTATATGCCTTCAGTGTATCAGTCAGTAGGGGCGTAGCTGGAGGTATTCTAATGTGCAAGCCCTGCGAGCGTTTATTAGCAGTTACTTCAAATGGTGCCATTTGGTCGGGTCATAATACAAAACATTAATGTAAAAATGAAATAAGATCATGATAATATGTCTTGAAAACAAAATTAATAAACATACGTTTCTTAAGTCATTTACCCATTAGTAAGTAATGACATAGACATAAAAGCCATCCGTGTTACATACATAAAGCCATCTGTGTTACATACATGTCTCTGTCAATAAGTATAATGTAATGTGATTTTGCCGCTTTCAACTCAGGCACAGCAGCTGCTGTAGTTAGAAATCTCGCTTATTTTCTTCAGCATAATTTTACAAGCTCATCATCAATTATTTTTGCTGTCATTTTGTTCGAACTGACCGAGAAGTCCATATCCAAAATTGGCCATATTCAAATATAGATGCACTAAATAGAGGATCTTGCATGAGTGTCAATGTGTAATATGTCCTGAGTCTTTAGGCTAATTAATTAAATGAATTCCATATACAGTAACATTGACACGAGTGTAAGATTCTATTCGTAACATAACTTATATTCATGAGAAAATAACCAAAACTCTCAAATTTCTTGTTAAGAAAGGCAAACTGATGAGTCAACATTATCAGTGGACTTAAGAAATATTAGTCGCATTATGAAATTTCTCAACTTTAATACACATACTTTGGAAAATGATGTGCAAGCACGGGCTTATGTGATTACATGGCAGCTACACCCCTGGGCAGGCTATTTATGTAGCTGTTATTGATATTATGGAAATTATTGATTATAATTGATATTATATTGATATTACTTACTAGACCATATGTAGCTGTTATTTTGTATATAGGCTTAAGAGGATTGTTTCCCTTTAAGCTATGTACATACAAACTTTCACAAATAAAGCTATTTGAAATATTTATACTGAAAAAAAAGTATATGACATCAGAATTGTATTGGATCCTATATATTTGCAAAATTATTAAAGATATTCTGTAGATAATTGCTTCAACAAACACTAGATATTAGAGGTCCCGATATATTAGGTTTTCTGTTTTAGAAAAACCTCTAAGAGAAGTTTGCATGGAAGTTAATGCTGCTCCTCATTCTGTCACTCATTAGCGTATTAAAAAAAAGGATACATTGTTGAAAGTTTTACATTCCGATGACGTCACAATGTTTACAGTGTCCCGCGGGTAGGTCTGTACTGGCTGACATGTAGACTTATTTTGTTGTTTTCTAAACGTTGGCGATGACTTTGTTATGTTTATATTGATGAGTTAATGTAGTATAATATCAAACAATACCAGACATTAATTAATTTTTATGAAATATAATAAGTTTAGTGGTAGACATCAACTTTCATTCTGTTGCTCCAGCCGTGATCGGCCTAAAGATCATATTGCACTGTACAATATAGGTAAAACTCTGAGATTTATATAGGAGTGTTAATGCTGCTCCATTTCGAGGTCAGGTGACTTGTTTGACAGGAACAGTAACTGCGTTATTCAGCCAACACTGGTCTTTAACAACCAAGTTTCACGACAAGATGCGTTTTAGGACTAAATTTGGAAGTGTAACCGGGGAAATATTAGTATATTTAAAAATGACCGTATTTCATCAATTTTGTTTTAGAAGTACAGCATTAACAACCATGCGTTAGTATAATGTACAGTTGACAAAGAAACACTAAAATCATTGTAAACAATCTAATTGATGTATTCCCTACTTTGTAGTAGATAATTACTCTTCATTTCCTCGTAAATTGTTGGATATTCTTTCAAATATTTTAATCACAATTTTTTAAAAATTGAAATAGGAATACGAGATTTGTTTAACTAATGATACGGGAGGGGGACTGATTTTGTACCTCAACATTGATGATTTAAGGAAACAATTATTACTTACTACAGAGGATGAGCCATGGGATTGTCTCAATGCCTACATCATCCACCCCACTTGTGAATGGAAAGACCTCAACCTCAAGTTTGTGCTCCAGACTTACCGCGACTTCAGCGAGACTAAGGACAGAGATTACCTTGAGAGCATGTACCCTGTGGCGAAGGTAGATAGAGCAAGACACCATATATTAAAAGGCCCAATATAAGTAACTTTCGGCAAAACTTGAAGCGAAAACCAAGCCTAATAACTTTTTATATTTATAGATTTAGGTGAGATTGACTGATATCAGCAATATTCATGATGAATTCTTACGCGGTTACAGGTACAGCAGCAGTTGACTCAGTATTTGTAAACATGCGTCCGGCTTCTAACTAAGGCTTGTTGTTGAAGTGAGCCCCACCTGAATTATTTTCAATTCTTTGGATGTTTCTGTCAAGAGTTTCTTGTTAGTTACCTCTCAGGTTTACTTCATTTTAGGCTTATCTTTATATGGTTATCAACTGAATTTTTTTCAGAATCACAAAAAAATTCCTGAAGTTACGTATATTAGGCCTTTAAGGAATTACCACAATTTTGTTTAGGGTATATACGGTATATATACAGAAAAAAAAAATGTGCACTTCGGAAGTATAAATCTGCCACAGGTGCTTGTGGACATGAATTTGACTATTTTTTCATTGAATGTAGAAGGTAATACACATATACAGTGTTTCATAATGATATAATGCTAAATTATAAAGTTTACAATAACAACCTATGCAGCGTAGCCTTATAAAAACCTAAAGGTAAGCAACTAACCGGTAGAAAAATCTAGGTCACCGCCTACCCCTTCGTGGGAATCCTTGTTTTCTCTCAAACAGGCAAAATATTACCGCTACAAGCCTATGTGCCGTCGATTCATGGATAGTTTTTCTTTTCAACCAGCCATTGTTTGTGTATTGACATGCACGCATCGTTCAGAATTTTATATTCAAACACAATTTAGGCTACGCTCACGGCAGCCTTTCAGTGAAGATTTAAGCGCCCCCAGTGGCAGTAAACGTAAGCAAGGGTAGATAATTTAAGCATGAGACGGAAGTAAAAACCCGAGATAATCCGAGAGATTATGACGTAATATATTCAAATATTCCGCGAAATTCAAAATATTGTGTTTCGGGTTTTTACACCTGTCGTATGCATTTAATTATCTGCCCTTGCTCATGTTTACTGCCACTGGGGGCGCTTATCGACATCTTCCGTAAATCTTCACTGAAAGGCTGCCGTGAGCGTAGCCTAAATTGTGTTTGAATATAAAATTCTGAACGATGCGTGATGTCAATACACAAACAATGGCTGGTTGAAAAGAAAAACTATCCATGAATCGACGGCACATAGGCTTGTAGCGGTAATATTTTGCCTGTTTGAGAGAAAACAAGGGTACCCACGAGGGGGTAGGCGGTGACCTAGATTTTTCTACCGGTTAGTTGCTTACCTTTAGGTTTTTATAAGGCTACGATGCATAGGTTGTTATTGTAAACTTTATAATTTAGCATTATATCATTATGAAACACCGTATATGTGTATTACCTTCTACATTCAATGAAAAAATAGCCAAATTCATGTCCACAAGCACCTGTGTAAATCTGCAAGGCATTTTATGCAAAAAAGTGCAAACATTTTTTTCGGTATATACTGTATAACCCTAAAACAAATTTGGTCATACCTTATAATTTCATTTCAAAGACAAACAAACATGTTTTGAATGGATATTTTAGATACATTAGGTATTCTTGTAAACAGTTGTTCTGGTCATGCAAAATGTATGACGTCAACACTTCCTGTTGATATTTTTTCGGGTTTAATACACAATGTAATGTAAAAAAGTCTAGCACTGTGGTAATAGGCAAAATTAAATTATATTATGATAAGGAAGTTTGCTTTAACCTTGGTTTAATACTTAACTATATGGTGACTTTTAACTTAAAATCTTTTTAAAAACTACAATTTAGAGTCATAAATGTACGGCATGTAGTTTGTCGGGATGAAGGGGATTTCTTCAGTTAAATTTCTTGGATCTAGATACAGTGTAAACGTGTTCCATTTGAATTGTACATCCTAGAATCATGATAATATTTGACCTGGATCTTGTTGGCTATCAAATTGTTTCAAGTTTAAAGTGGACTTTATATATACCCACATTCAATACAGCAGTTAAGTATCCTTGAGGCCTACTCCTATAATATAAGAGGCTGCTGGTCAGCCTTTTTATTATCGGATATGATTTTGCCGACTGTTACACATTTATATTCAAGGTGAAACAAGTTGTTGACTTTAGTATACTATTCTGTTTGTAGACAGTGATGGAGATTGCCCAGAACTGGGACACAGACGGAGACGGCCTAATTGAGAACAGTGGATTTGCTGACCAAACGTTTGATGCTTGGTCCATGACAGGAGCAAGGTCAGTCATCATAGTAATATGCTAACTAGGCATGTTCTTATGTTCTAAATCAAGAGACAGTTTCAAAATATTTTGTTTAGTCAATCTTTAGTTAAAACCTGTTTTGTTTGGTCAATCTTTAGCTACAACTTGCTGCATGATTTGCAGAATCTGTTAATAACGCCAAGTACTGTCCCACATTACAGCGAAAGAAAACTCAGAAAATAAAAAAAAATGTTTTACTAATAGTGGTTCTACATCAAGATTTAATTTAATCTTTATGAAGAAATGTTGATGAATCTGTTAAATGTAACCTGTTACTGTATGCTGTCCAGTGCCTACTGCGGGGGGATGTGGCTGGCTGCCCTCAGGATGATGGTCGAGATGGGCAAAATTCTGGGAAAAGATGACGATGTAAAAAAATACTCCGACATCCTGGACAAAGGCAAAGTTTCATTTGAAGACAAAGTCTGGAATGGTAAGTCATCTTACTTCATCTGAGAATATTTGTACTCTTAGGACTTATCCACAGTATTCCAGGGGATATACTCACCCTATGGTCCATTCACTTGCAGAACATGTCATGATATAAAGTTACAGGCTCTTTACATACTACCTCATAAATGATACAAGTTAGACTGATTGATTTTCTGTCCTTTGATGAACATCAAAATAATATGTTGATAGCACGATATGAAATTAACCAGATTTGAATTGGAATGTTACTCCTCTGTAATCTTCAACGAAATGTGCAAGTCTAGCAAACGATCAGTTATTTTTTTAACCCCCTCCCTCCTGCAATAGAATTAGTTGGGGTAAACTGGAATAACCCTGGGTGTCTGTTGACTATAGTAACTTATGTTAAAATCTCCATCATAACTAAAAAGTAGATTTTGAGGAAACGTAAATTATCAGAAGTTGTACATCAGCATTTTAACTTCAGGTTCATTTTAAGGAAGCTTTGACCCTTGATGAGTGAAATTAAAGGGGCAACATCTTGCTGTGAACTTAACCCTAAATTTCACCCCTGAAAACCATAGCGGATTCATCTAAATCAAATCATAGTAGAGTCCACTGAAGTAAATTAGGGATGAAAGGGTTAAGAGAGTATATCCTCTGGAGCTCCCAAATATATAGAGTTATGTACCCTTATATATAGCTAAATATGTACTCCCTTTATCTTCTGTATGAAGTTTGTAAACAAAAAAAAATTTGAATATTTTTGTTAGAACTTAAGAATTTATCAGAGGTGAGTATATTGGTAAAAGTGAATTTGATTAATGTGAATGAAGATGTGTAAATTCTAATTATCATGAAAAAAGTCAAAAGCAGCTGAAAATCAAAAGTAAACCTTTCAACATTTGTAGACTAAGCTTCTTGTATTTGAACAATCATCTGAACACAATATGACAATTTGTGTCTTTGTGATACGACAGGGAAGTATTATAACTACGACAGCAATCCCAGTGGTGGACACCACGATAGCGTCATGGCTGACCAGTTGGCTGGACATTGGTTCCTGAAGGCCTCAAGCCTGGCCGACAGCTCGGTAGGTACAGCATTATCATCGTAACAAAATAACATTGATACAGGAACGTCATAGATGTTTTTGTTTGAGGAAAAATATTTTTCATTCTTCTTTCTTTTCACACAATTTACCTTGGTAGTAAGAAAGTTATAAAATTAATCATTCTGTCACTCAGAAAATAAATTTCTGTTTTTGCTGCAATAATTTTATGCTCATTTATGTTCGGATATTTTGTGAATTTATGTTTATACCTGAACATCAACATTGAATATTAAAATAAAGCAAAATTGTTCCAGTTTACTTAATATGTAAAAGTAAAACTAACCAATAATTACTATTTAAAAAGTCTGAATAAAAAAACAATAACTTTGAACACAATGTCAAGACTATGATGTTGATGTCCATTGCAGTTATTCCCAGAGGACCATGTAAAAAGTGCATTGGAGACGGTGTACAAGTTCAATGTGAAAGGGTTTGGTAAGGGAAACATGGGCGCCATTAACGGAACACGACCAGATGGTAGCCAAGACATCACTAGCTGTCAGTCTGAGGAATTCTGGGTAGGGGTGACCTACAGCCTAGGAGCCAGTATGATACAGGAGGTAAGTCACTGGGGCAAAAGGAGGTCAAATTAAATTCAAAATGAAATTGTGGATTTCCTACCACATTATGAAGAAATCAAGCAAAGGGTCAAGTGACCAAAAGTCAAAGACACCAGCTGGCCAAAGGTCAAAGTCAAATTTTGTAGCTTTTTACTGATGAACATTTTGTAACAACATTATAAACAAGTTCGTCGAAGTTAAACAAAGAGTCAACTGACTTAAAGTCAAGGTCACCAGTCAAAGGTCAAGGTCAGAAAGTTGTAGCTTTTCACTGATGAATATCCGTTATGACATTATTAGTTAGTTAGAATTAAAGCAAAGATTCAACTGACTATATTAATGAACTTAGTAAACTTAGTAAACTGACTAAATGTCAAGGTCACAGGATCAAATAGGTCAAGATTACTGATTCAAAGGTCAAGAATACATTTGTGACTTTTCACTTTTTAGAAGTCAATTGAATGAAGGTCTAAGTCACTGAGTGTGATTGTTGGGTTCAAAGCTCAAGGATAGATGATTATGGAAGATATATAGCCTTAAACAGGGCCGTTGATGACCTGTCAGTGTTTTAGTTCAAACATGGTTCAGGTTAATGAATGATAATTTCACTGTAAGGACACATCAACAAAAGTTATGTGTGCTAGTACAGTTGTGGGATCGCACAACGTTACACGATGTGCGGTGGGCGCACGATTGGCGAACGGTGTATGCACGATGTGCGAACGATGCGAACCTGGGCGATTATTTCTAATGCACATGTGGGCGCACGATAGACTAACATTGTGCGATGACAATCGTGGTTGATGTAAATTTAGAAATGGTTTAACAATATATACGGTTTCGTGCTAGTTTGTTTTAAACATATTTCTATATTTTAACTATTTACATTAGCTGATAGTTCTATCTATATATTTCTAAAAATTAATTATAGTCTTTCTGTAGTTTTAGAAACAAACCAAATAGACACATGTATGTAAACTTTCAACTCATATTGACAAGTTCTCATTCAAGTAAATATTGCCATTTTTACCAAGTTATAAACTGTACCTGTACATGGCCAATATATGTAGATATCTCTGGCCCGGGGCACTTACAACACTCGCCTAGGTGTGAAAACACAGGTAAAGTGTTTGGGAGGGGAGGTTTTTTCAAATAACTGATTATAAGAGTCCAGTTTGTTTTCATAACGGTCGCTCGGTAATGGCTGTCGTAGCGTATCGCCGCACACGGGACAGGTAATACTCCGGCATGTTATTTACATATTCTGATACCTGGTAGCTTAACCCGCACTTGGCTGTCTTATGATCACTGTAATATTGTTTACTGTATATTGTTAAATTGACATAATCCCAATAAATATGATGCGAATTTAAATAGTTTTTGGACAAGAGGGCAAGAGGGTTTCATATGTTTTTCATTCCGTAATATATATCGACCAATTGTACCAAATCGTGCGTGTGTGCGATTTGATCGCAAACATAAACGCACGATCTTTAGATCGCCCGGTTGGGCGCACCATGGGCGAACGATGTGTGCACGATGTATGCACGATGCACGCACGCAGTTTTTGGTGCGTTGTGCGATACCACAACTGTATATTAAAACTCAAGTGACTGTTAAGGCCCATATGGGCCTCTTGTTCAGAGATAAAACAAATTAATCAGTAAATGTTTACATAAACTTGACTTAATTATGTGCTGTGAGACTGCAAAAGAATGTAGATTGCTGTGAAAATCTGTTGTTTCTGCTTAGACATAGAAAATCTTCATTCTGGTCTTGTAAAGATATATGGTAAATTATGTAATAAAAGAAAAATGTGAAGATATATATGCCATTGGAAAAATGATCAAATACCTATTTGTTAAGAGTTTCACTGTTGGTCAAATGGTCACTGTCCATAATGACCAGTGGTTATAAATGGCAGTGTAACCGGTAGTTTGTGGGTTATTATGGTAACCATTGGTGACAATTAAACCAAAGTTGCATTAAAGGTTCTACTGTAGGTGAAATGGTCGCTCACTACAATGACCAACGATAATAGTACGATTCATTCCGTTCTGTATTACAAAACCTACCTAATCAATGATATCAGAGCTAGGAAATGGTTTTCTAAATATTAAGGGCACAGCATCTTTAATCGTACTAGGTGACCCCAGAACAGAAATATGTTGTGGTACATGTAGCCTTGCTCCTTGCTGACATTTCTCAATTCTACTTTCCTTATCCTTGACATTAATCCCAGGTTATTTTTAGATCAACTTGTATGAAATGTTACTGATTTGTTTTATTTTTTCAGAATTGCTGTGGGTATAAATGGAGATAATTAAACGAAACAAGTAAATCCTTGTGAAATCTCCAATAATCGTCAATCCTAGTCAATCTCCAATAATCGTAGATCCTTGATAAATACAATTCATTAGTAGCGATATTTATTGGGTAATCTTCCATCTGTGAGCTTGTGCAGTTTAGCAGGGAAAAAGTTCAGGATTTCACCAATGGTTTTGTGTTACCATAATCAACTTAAAACCTCAAAGCTTTTGTACAATTGTTTGAGCAAACATTGAAAAAATTCTCAGATACTTGAAGTAAATAATGAAAAAAGCAATAACCCATAAAATTTTAAGTTTTATCTCAATTTATGTAGATTTAAAAACTGGGAAATGATCTTTGATGTTCTGCCAAAAGCTGCCCATACTTTCATTATCAGAAAATTGAAGTTTATGATCAATTAAAATGTCCAAAAAGGGTTCACCAATTAATCATCATCTCAACGTAATCATGCTCAAATCTCAAAAAATGCTTGCAATTATGTTAAACTTAAATTGATGTAATTTCATCATCCGACGATGATGTAATTTAAGCAGATTCTTATCTGATGACACTTTTAATCAGAATTATGACAATATTTCTTAATTTTGATATCTCCTCTTTGTTATGAGTGTATATCTGGTTGTGGTACCATTCATGCTGTCAGCTTCAAATGGATAAACAGATGAACTTGTCAAAGTCAAAATAAAATCACCAACATCTAGATCTGTATCTAAGCATTACCAGACACAGTTTTAACTCATTCACGCCTGAAATTTCATAATCAGCTATTCCAACCTTTGAATCAGAAAAGTTCGATTATGTCTTTAGGGTTGAATGAGTCAATTAATCACTGTTTTATCTCCTTCATCCCTGTGTAACTGAAATAGACTCAACCTTACATTTATCAGGTTGAATCCATTGATAAGACTTACGCTGATCTGTCTGTTAATTTTGGTCTTAGCATCAGGTTTGGAATTGTACAAAAAAGCAGTTTGAGAGGTTTTATTCCCCTCTGGGACAGCTCTAATTCAAACACTATTTGATACAGATTCTCTTTATCTAAGTTGAAGTCACATCTATGACTTGTTTTACATTAGTTTTGATATTTATATCTGTTTGATTTTTATGTCCCGCCATGAAATGGGGGGGGGGGGGGGGCATATAGTGTTACCAAGGTCTGTCCTGTCCCGTCCCATGGTAATGTAATGTAACCAGCTTATTTAGATTGTCATCAAACTTCGCATACATAATAAGCATGTAGAACTAATTTCACATAAGGGGCTGGGACATTTATGTCTCCCAGACATTTCTAGTTTTTAAAGGGGATGGATGATATTTATATATGTTTATTTATTTTTTTGACAGGGGATGGATGAAAAAATATTTATATTAGTTTGATTTTGTTTACAGGGATGGATGAAAGAAGAAATTGATACCAGTTTGATTTTGTATACAGGGGATGGATGAAAAAAATGTTCATATCTGTTTTATTTTGTTTACAGGGGATGGATGAAATTTTGTTTTATATCTGTTTGATTTTGTTTACAGGGGATGATAGAAGAAGGGTTCCAGACCGCGTGGGGTGCCTACCATGTTTGCTGGGAGTGGTACGGCCTGGCCTTCCAGACTCCCGAGGCCTACATGATGGACAAGCACTACCGCTCCCTCGGCTACATGAGACCGCTGGCTATATGGTCAATACAGTGGGCCCTGGAGAAGTTCCAACCCCAGCTCATGTCCAGTTGATGATCTGGTCATTATAGCTCATTCACCCTGGTAACATGTTTTGGACTGTTCCAATTCAAAGGTTGGAATAGTTCATTATGAAATGCTAGGGGTGATTGAAATAAGACTGACCAATCAAGGTGATTTGTCCAATCAATCATTGTGAGCAGTCTTAAATTACCGATGAAGAACGGGTCCAGCCTTACATGATATCACATGTATTCTACATAATTATACAATTTCACTATTCAGATCACTATATTTTAACAATTTTATACCTTGCTGACCTTTTTGAATTCAATTCATCATTATATTTTACACTTGTATTCCAATTGGTGTAATTTTTGCTGCAAATCTATTGTATCAGTTAATTAATTACCATCTCATACAAAACATCTGTACCTCAGATATGTGTTCTACACCTTGAAAACTTGATGGAAAAGAAGGAAGTCTTTTTTTCACAACTCCTAAACTTAATTTTAATTTCTTAAACTTAAGAATGTGTAGCTTTAATGCTTTAATACTGTTATGACTTGTTTTTGGTAACACTTCTTCAGGTTGTAAATACCAACGTGTATTAAGGGCAGGTTCTTTCAGTCAATCTGTTGAAATGCTTCTTTGGTAGATAATATGCTTTATAAATCTATATAGCACATGGTTGTGTATAACTTCATCACACTGTGTTTCTATATATGTATTGTCATTTGATCATTTATCATACACTATTGTTGTTTCACATTTAAATAGTGTATGAATGGTCATTCTGTCACAAATGACGCTACAAATGTGACTGAATAAAACACAACGTAAACAGACAAATCAAACCTGGCCCCGGTTTCATCAACGTTCCTTAACTTAAAAATTCTCCATAGGAAAGCATTACAGAATTTAAGGGGAAAATCCTTAGCTAAGGAACTTTCCTTAAATTCTGTAATGCTTTCCTATGGAGAATTTTTAAGTTAAGGAATTTCCTTAAGTTAAGGAACGTTGATGAAACCAGGGCCAGGCCCGTCACAACACAGCCAACGTAACTATGAAACAGAATCCAGGGGCTGTAGTTATATTATAATGATTTACAACAGTAGCTATATGATTGATAAAATTACTCTAATGCATTTTACAACATTTGGATAATAGTTTCACTTTAAAATTAATGAACAAAAATAGGCTTGCAGTAACCACCATACAGATAAGTAAATAAAAGGTGATATGTACCGGGTATATGACACCTATACAGAGAGTTTCCACTCCGTCTTATCACAGGTAAGAGATCATGAGAACTTCCTCTGAAATCCTCAACAAGTAGTGGCAGGTATAATGAGATATTACGGTACAGCTATACACGTGTATTAGTATGCTGAAAACAATAGTTTTTAGCTCACCTGGACCGAAGGTCCGGTGAGCTTATGCCATAGCGCAGCGTCCGTCGTCCGTCGTCCGTCGTCCGTCCGTCGTCTGTCAACATTTGCTTCAAATCGCTACTAGTCAAAAAGTCCTGATTGGATTTTAACCAAATTTGGTCAGAAACATCCTTGGGCGAAGGGGAACAGATTTTGCATAAATGGTGACTCTGACCCCCAAAGGGCCAGAACGGCAGGGCCCAATAGGGAAAATAGAGGTAATTCTTTAAATCTCTTCTTGTCAAAAAGTCCTGATTGGATTTGGACCAAATTTGGTCAGAAACATCCTTTGGGGAAGGGGAACAGATTTTGCATAAATGGTGACTCTGACCCCAAAGGGGCCAGATGGGTGGGGCCCAATAGGGAAATAAAGGTAATTCCTTTAAATCTCTTCTTGTCAAAAAGTTATGAACAGATTTTGTCCAAATTTGGTCAGAAACATCGTTGGGGGAAGGGGAACAGATTTTGCATAAATGGTGACTCTGACCCCTAAGGGGCCAGAGGGGCGGGGCCCAATATGGGAAATAGAGGTAATTCCTTTAAATCTCTTCTTGTCATAAAGTTATCAATAGATTTTGTCCAAATTTAGTCAGAAACATCGTTGGGGGAAGGGGAACAGATTTTGCATAAATGGTGACTCTGACCCCTAAGGGGCCATAGGGGCGGGGCCCAATAGGGAAAATAGAGGTAATTTCTTTAAATCTCTTCTTGTCATAAAGTTATGAATAGATTTTGTCCAAATTCGGTCAGAAACATCGTTGGGGGAAGGGGAACAGATTTTGCATAAATGGTGACTCGGACCCCGAAGGGGCCAGAGGGGCGGGGCCCAATATGGAAAATAGAGGTAATTCCTTTAAATCTCTACTTGTCAAAAAGTCCTGATTAGATTTGGACCAAATTTGGTCAGAAACATCCTTTGGGGAAGGGGAACAGATTTTGCATAAATGGTGACTCGGACCCCAAAGGGGCCAGATGGGTGGGGCCCAATAGGGAAATAAAGGTAATTCCTTTAAATCTCTTCTTGTCAAAAAGTTATGAACAGATTTTGTCCAAATTTGGTCAGAAACATCGTTGGGGGAAGGGGAACAGATTTTGCATAAATGGTGACTCAGACCCCTAAGGGGCCAGAGGGGCGGGGCCCAATATGGGAAATAGAGGTAATTTCTTTAAATCTCTTCTTGTCAAAAAGTTATGAATAGATTTTGTCCAAATTTAGTCAGAAACATAGTTGGGGGAAGGGGAACAGATTTTGCATAAATGGTGACTCTGACCCCTAAGGGCCATAGGGGCGGGGCCCAATAGGGGAAATAGAGGTAATTCCTTTAAATCTCTTCTTGTCATAAAGTTATGAATAGATTTTGTCCAAATTTGGTCAGAAACATCGTTGGGGGAAGGGGAACAGATTTTGCATAAATGGTGACTCGGACCCCAAAGGGGCCAGAGGGGCGGGGCCCAATATGGAAAATAGAGGTAATTCCTTTAAATCTCTTCTTGTCAAAAAGTCCTGATTGGATTTGGACCAAATTTAGTCAGAAAAATCCTTTGGGGAAGGGGAACAGATTTTGCATAAATGGTGACTCTGACCCCAAAGGGGCCAGAGGGGTGGGGCCCAATAGGGAAATAAAGGTAATTCCTTTAAATCTCTTCTTGTCATAAAGTTATGAATAGATTTTGTCCAAATTTGGTCAGAAACATCGTTGGGGGAAGGGGAACAGATTTTGCATAAATGGTGACTCAGACCCCTAAGGGGCCAGAGGGGCGGGGCCCAATATGGAAAATAGAGGTAATTCCTTTAAATCTCTTCTCGTCAAAAAGTCCTGATTAGATTTGGACCAAATTTGGTCAGAAACATCCTTTGGGGAAGGGGAACAGATTTTGCATAAATGGTGACTCGGACCCCAAAGGGGCCAGATGGGTGGGGCCCAATAGGGAAATAAAGGTAATTCCTTTAAATCTCTTCTTGTCAAAAAGTTATGAACAGATTTTGTCCAAATTTGGTCAGAAACATCGTTGGGGGAAGGGGAACAGATTTTGCATAAATGGTGACTCAGACCCCTAAGGGGCCAGAGGGGCGGGGCCCAATATGGGAAATAGAGGTAATTTCTTTAAATCTCTTCTTGTCAAAAAGTTATGAATAGATTTTGTCCAAATTTAGTCAGAAACATAGTTGGGGGAAGGGCAACAGATTTTGCATAAATGGTGACTCTGACCCCTAAGGGCCATAGGGGCGGGGCCCAATAGGGGAAATAGAGGTAATTCCTTTAAATCTCTTCTTGTCATAAAGTTATGAATAGCTTTTGTCCAAATTTGGTCAGAAACATCGTTGGGGGAAGGGGAACAGATTTTGCATAAATGGTGACTCGGACCCCTAAGGGGCCAGAGGGGCGGGGCCCAATATGGAAAATAGAGGTAATTCCTTTAAATCTCTTCTTGTCAAAAAGTCCTGATTGGATTTTGACCAAATTTAGTCAGAAACATCCTTTGGGGAAGGGGAACAGATTTTGCATAAATGGTGACTCTGACCCCAGAGGGGCCAGAGGGGTGGGGCCCAATAGGGAAATAAAGGTAATTCCTTTAAATCTCTTCTTGTCAAAAAGTTATGAACAGATTTTGTCCAAATTTGGTCAGAAACATCGTTGGGGGAAGGGGAACAGATTTTGCATAAATGGTGACTCAGACCCCTAAGGGGCCAGAGGTGCGGGGCCCAATATGGGAAATAGAGGTAATTTCTTTAAATCTCTTCTTGTCATAAAGTTATGAATAGATTTTGTCCAAATTTGGTCAGAAACATCGTTGGGGGAAGGGGAACAGATTTTGCATAAATGGTGACTCGGACCCCGAAGGGGCCAGAGGGGCGGGGCCCAATAGGGGAAATAGAGGTAATTTCTTTAAATCTCTTCTTGTCAAAAAGTTATGAATAGATTTTGTCCAAATTTAGTCAGAAACATAGTTGAGGGAAGGGGAACAGATTTTGCATAAATGGTGACTCTGACCCCTAAGGGCCATAGGGGCGGGGCCCAATAGGGGAAATAGAGGTAATTCCTTTAAATCTCTTCTTGTCATAAAGTTATGAATAGATTTTGTCCAAATTTGGTCAGAAACATCGTTGGGGGAAGGGGAACAGATTTTGCATAAATGGTGACTCGGACCCCAAAGGGGCCAGAGGGGCGGAGCCCAATATGGAAAATAGAGGTAATTCCTTTAAATCTCTTCTTGCCAAAAAGTCCTGATTGGATTTTGACCAAATTTAGTCAGAAACATCCTTTGGGGAAGGGGAACAGATTTTGCATTAATGGTGACTCTGACCCCAAAGGGGCCAGAGGGGTGGGGCCCAATAGGGAAATAAAGGTAATTCCTTTAAATCTCTTCTTGTCAAAAAGTTATGAACAGATTTTGTCCAAATTTGGTCAGAAACATCGTTGGGGGAAGGGGAACAGATTTTGCATAAATGGTGACTCAGACCCCTAAGGGGCCAGAGGTGCGGGGCCCAATATGGGAAATACAGGTAATTCCTTTAAATCTCTTCTTGTCATAAAGTTATGAATAGATTTTGTCCAAATTTGGTCAGAAACATCGTTGTGGGAAGGGGAACAGATTTTGCATAAATGGTGACTCTGACTCCTAAGGGGCCATAGGGGCGGGGCCCAATAGGGGAAATAGAGGTAATTCCTTTAAATCTCTTCTTGTCATAAAGTTATGAATAGATTTTGTCCAAATTTGGTCAGAAACATTGAAGGGGGAATTATCTTTGGAGGTAGAGGAACAGATTTTGCATAAATGGTGACTCTGACCATAAAGGGGCCAGAGGGGTGGGGCCCAATAGGGGAAATAGAGGTAATCCTTTAAATCTCTTCTTGTCACAATGTTATGAATAGATTTTGTCCAAATTTGATCAGAAACATCGTTGGGGAAAGGGGAACAGATTTTGCATAAATGGTGACTGACCCCAATGGGGCAGAGGGGCGGGGCCCAATATGGAAAATAGAGGTAATTCCTTTAAATCTCTTCTTGTCATAAAGTTATGAATAGCTTTTGTCCAAATTTGGTCAGAATCATCGTTGGGGGAAGGGGAACAGATTTGCATAAATGGTGACACTGACACCCAAGGGGCCAGAGGGTTGAGGCCCATTAGGGAAAATAGGGGTCATTCCTTTAAATCTCTTCTTGTCAAAAAGTCCTGATTAGATTTGGACCAAATTTGGTCAGAAACATCCTTTGGGGAAGGGGAACAGATTTTGCATAAATGGTGACTCGGACCCCAAAGGGGCCAGATGGGTGGGGCCCAATAGGGAAATAAAGGTAATTCCTTTAAATCTCTTCTTGTCAAAAAGTTATGAACAGATTTTGTCCAAATTTGGTCAGAAACATCGTTGGGGGAAGGGGAACAGATTTTGCATAAATGGTGACTCAGACCCCTAAGGGGCCAGAGGGGCGGGGCCCAATATGGGAAATAGAGGTAATTTCTTTAAATCTCTTCTTGTCAAAAAGTTATGAATAGATTTTGTCCAAATTTAGTCAGAAACATAGTTGGGGGAAGGGGAACAGATTTTGCATAAATGGTGACTCTGACCCCTAAGGGCCATAGGGGCGGGGCCCAATAGGGGAAATAGAGGTAATTCCTTTAAATCTCTTCTTGTCATAAAGTTATGAATAGCTTTTGTCCAAATTTGGTCAGAAACATCGTTGGGGGAAGGGTAACAGATTTTGCATAAATGGTGACTCGGACCCCAAAGGGGCCAGAGGGGTGGGGCCCAATAGGGAAATACAGGTAATTCCTTTAAATCTCTTCTTGTCAAAAAGTTATGAACAGATTTTGTCCAAATTTGGTCAGAAACATCGTTGGGGGAAGGGGAACAGATTTTGCATAAATGGTGACTCAGACCCCTAAGGGGCCAGAGGTGCGGGGCCCAATATGGGAAATACAGGTAATTCCTTTAAATCTCTTCTTGTCATAAAGTTATGAATAGATTTTGTCCAAATTTGGTCAGAAACATCGTTGTGGGAAGGGGAACAGATTTTGCATAAATGGTGACTCTGACTCCTAAGGGGCCATAGGGGCGGGGCCCAATAGGGGAAATAGAGGTAATTCCTTTAAATCTCTTCTTGTCATAAAGTTATAAATAGATTTTGTCCAAATTTGATCAGAAACATCGTTGGGGAAAGGGGAACAGATTTTGCATAAATGGTGATTCGGACCCCAAAGGGGCCAGAGGGGCGGGGCCCAATATGGAAAATAGAGGTAATTCCTTTAAATCTCTTCTTGTCAAAAAGTCCTGATTGGATTTTGACAAAATTTGGTCAGAAACATCGTTGGGGGTAGAGGAACAGATTTTGCATAAATGGTGACTCGGACCCCAAGGGGCCAGAGGGGCGAGGCCCATTAGGGAAAATAGAGGTAATTCCTTTAAATCTCTTCTTGTCAAAAAGTCCTGATTGGATTTTGACCAAATTTGGTCAGAAACATCGTTGGGGGTAGAGGAACAGATTTTGCATAAATGGTGACTCGGACCCCAATGGGGCCAGAGGGGCGGGGCCCAATATGGGAAATAGAGGTAATTCCTTTAAATCTCTTCTTGTCATAAAGTTATGAATAGATTTTGTCCAAATTTGGTCGGAAACATCCTTTGGGGAAGGGGAACAGATTTTGCATAAATGGGACTCTGACCTCCAAGGGGCCATAGGGGCGGGGCCCAATTTGGAAAATAGAGGTAATTCCTTTAAATCTCTTCTTGTCAAAAGTCCTGATATGATTTGGACCAAATTTGGTCAGAAACATCCTTGGGGGAAGGGGAACTGGTTTTTACATAAATGGTGACTCGGACCCCTAAGGGGCCATTTTGGCGACTTTAGAGTTACAAGTCAGAGATTAATTCCAGGTGAGCGATGCAGGCCCATTGGGCCTCTTGTTTGTGACACAGGAAAATATTTATTTTCTATATATCTTAAATATTTTATTGAGAAACAAGCTGATGGACAGACTATGTACTTATGTTGATTTTATACATATCAGGATATTGGACTGTTAGCTGATGAAGTTAGCCAAAAATCAATATCCTCGTTTATTTAAGTAAAATAAGTCATAAGTGTTTTCTCTTATGTTAATCAAAAAGTTTTCAGGGTTATTATGAAAGATGTCAGGGCTTTATTTCATTATCTAAATATTAATATTTAGTTAAGCTCATTTCTGGTTTCATGTAGGCCATTTTTCTTATTAAAGCTTTGATAAGACAATGCAAACTCTCTTGATATTTATTTATTTCATTACCTGATTCATGAAGCAATATTTTTTTACTTTACTGACTATCTTCACCTAGAATATTTTGGATTTTTTTTTTTTTAGAAAAATAGTCTTGCATGTGCTCAGTGAACTGAAGAAATCCTTTTTTGTTTTTACCAAAATGTCATTACCAGGTATGATGGGTTTTCTCTTTACATCATAAATTGATGCATTTTGTTATAATTTTTTGTTTGGTTATAAAGTATTACAGGTAATTTTTGAGGTCAACTGTTGTATGTTGTACAGTTTAAGGTTGACAATATCATATTTTAGATAAAAGTCTCCAGTTGTTTTTCTGTGCAATTTTAGTTTCAAGGGATTCTAACAAAATCATATGGATGGATATACATTTGAAATAATTAATTTTGCATATTTTCGTGTAGGTTAGCTCATTCCCCCCTGATATTTCATAATGGACTATTCCAACCTTTGAATTGGAAGAGTTCATAGTGTCTTCAGGGGTGAATATGTTAGAAACAAAACTCTGTTAAAAATAGAGAGATATTTTATTTATCTAGTTATACACAAACAACATCATGATGAAAAAATGGTATATTAAGTCACAATGTAACAGCTGGAAATTATCTGGCTTTTGTATTTGTTCTGTTTTGATATATATATATTTTGTTTTCTTTATCGTTAGACTTTTCTTTCCTGTCAATGATTTTCAGCATAATACAGAAACATTTTATGAAATCCTTTTACAGATTCTTACTTTCACAACAGCTGAGTTTTAATTCATTGTAAGAATTAAGATGAGCAATTACATCAACTTGCAATATGACAAAAAATGTTCATAGGTTATTTATTTGTTTGTGGGTTGAATCTATTTACTAGGTTTATTTTTGCGAAACAAACTTTCGTGGATTCTGTATATAAGCAAACAGTAGTCAAGAATATCATTTAGATTTGTGGTATTAAATTTTCACCAGGTCCAGTAGAAGTCAGGGACTTAGACAAACCCCCACTATGTGTGATGTTTCTCTGTCCGAATCACTTAGAAAGTTCTTGATCAGTGGACAGATTCCTTCAGAGGAAATGTTGACATTCAATTAATTAAGGATTTTTTTTAGGGTTTTACAGTATAACTCCCCCCCCCCCCCCCCCCCCCTCACAAAAAAAAAGTGTGTTCACTTTGCAAAATTTCATTTCAAAAGACAAACACTTTTTGAATGGACAATTAAATTTAATTCAATTTTGGTACATTGTATTCTTGTAAAAAGTAGTTCTGGTCATGCAAAATGTATGATGTTACCACTTCCTGTTGATATTTAGCTTTCTACACAAGAATATTTGTTATAGATTATACATGTATTAGCTACGTGAACACTCTCATATGGCAGTCTGTGTACAACACATTCCTACCATTAGCCTGATTAGTTGTGTAGTAAATCCAATGCGCTGCTTTATTTCCAATAGTGCTAAAATATTTAGCCAGTCAGTTGAAAAATGGCTATGTAGTATTAAGTGATATGTTCAGAAACATAATGCATGTTTATAATGTTTCTGAACATACATATACCGTATATCGTGTTTTTTTAGTGAGTGTCTTTAATTTTCGCTATGTTCACGACAACACTCCATCGCGAAAAATAAAATGTTGCTAAAATTAACTTCATTATACAGTATGAAGATACAGTACAATATGAAATTAGGTGCAAATTGTTAGGTAAAACTGTATGATCACCTCAAAGCATGACCTGATGTAACTTAAGTGGCCCTACAACGGCATATATTGTGCTATTGAATCCTTCACGATAATATTTGATGCAATACCTGAGGGTTTTCAATAAATATATTAATAATTATTGTACATTACTCATTTTATAGTGTTGTGTATGATACATACACTTAAATCAACAATAGTAGCTGGGTCAATGGTAAAAATAAAGTACACTAAATAAAAAACCTGTGATTTTGTACATAAAACAAGAAATTTACGATACCCAAAAAAAATCTGATATATGGTATGAGATTTATTACACTTAAGGTAGGTAAAGTTTTACAATTTATTGTTACTAAAAGTGGAATAACACCTATTGAGAGTGGATTCTGATCTTTCATTTAGATACAATGTATATGTTTTTGTATTGTATTGATTATGTTTAATTCTATATTAATATATTATAAATTATTGTTGTGTATGTCACATATTAACACTATTCTTATTAATTAATATATTGAATAATCCAATGCAAAAAATATATTCCTTTTTGCAAACTATATACTACATGTACATGTATATGCAAAATGTAAGAATTTCAATATAAGCAGAATATGACTTATTTACAGTTATGTAAATTGTTGCTACATTGCTTTATATTTTTATTTTCACTTTAGGAGAATCGTAAAAGTAAGTGTGAGGATTTTTATATTTGTAAGAATTAAGAATTATTTTTAACAATTTCTTTAAAAGGTGATAAAAACAGGTAATTACTGCTTTAAACAATTTAAACAAATATAGATTATTACCATTTATTATATTTCAACCATTTACATTGTAAATTATGTGAAATTTCTAAATTAATGAAACTTACATTTATCATAATTATGGCATCCAATAAAATGCTTTTGATTGCCACACTTCTTTGCCGCAGAAATATTTTGTTAATTTTTCTTTAAGTGTGAAAAAAATATTAAGTTAAATTGTTTAATTTGTTAATTTCCATCAAAGAATAATATATATTACTTTTATGGCAGAATGGTTTTTTTTCTCTCATACTTCACGCTATTGATCATGAGATGAACAGATGATATTAGTGTTGAACTGCTTTCAGCTGGCATTAATAGGCAATATGAATTTCAACTGTACAAAAGTAAATCCATGTGATATACATGCTAAACATAGGTTTTAGAATGAAATGTAGATTGTGTTACAACTTGTTCAGTTGAACAATTTTCAACCATTCATTTTGTCCCTGCCACACTTTATACCAAAGTTTCGAACTTGCTTTACTGAAATATCCGAATAACTGGAGGTTTCTCGTGGTCCTGCCGACTCAGGAAAACCAAGGTTTGACTGCATGTTGTATGAATCTATTTGATATTGTATGCTTAAAATTTGTTAAAGTTTTATCTATCGTGATAAGGATATGTGATGGGTAATATGTTAGAAATTTGGAGTTTATCATGGGCATTAGCGTGACGATGTGTTCAAAAGCTCAAAGATGTTACCATGGAGATTTCTCTTTTGTAAAAAGAGACAAATTATCACAAGTATCGTAAATGAAGTAATAATAATTGTTCGTTTGAAATCTGCGAAGTGCTTGTTCCCGTCCATCAAGACTAAGTGATAAATAGATTTTTTACTTGTCCCGTTAAATAGATCAAATGCGATGATAGATTAGACTAAAGATATTAACTCATTCACCCCTGAGGACATATTTGAACTGTTCCACAACAATTGTTGGGATAGTCCATTATGAAATTCAGGGGTGAATTTGTTAATTGATTTCGAAATCTTACATGCATGTTATGTGTTCATTTTAATTTGGATTAAAACAAACTTTATTTATAAACTGTCCATCAATGACAATGATATTTTGATTTAAGATGGAGTTCATTGATGCGCAGAACGAGTTCTGTTTAATCTGAACACATCCCAGGTGTCTTAGTGTCTTAGCTAAGTATCTATATCAGTATATGATGCAATATGTAAAGATAACTCACATAACTTTGATTCTAATTTGAGCAATTATTGTTGGTTTTGATGAGGCTTGTAAAAATATTTTGAAGGAAAATCATAACTTCGTAAATCTTTTGTTTTAGTGTTTTTCAATCAATTTTGCTGTTCTAGACAAAAAAATCAGCAATGTACAGCATATGTAAAGATGTACTATTATAATACATGTAGCACTATGAAAGTTAAAAAAAAATAACTTTCAATCCTTATATAAGGTTCCAGAAAGTTATACATGAATGTGGTTGAGACATTGCTCTCGTTTTTATTAAAGTTGTTATAGGAAAAAAAAAAATTATTGGATTATTGGTGAAAGAATTCGGATTTGTCTGATTGCCAATCCAATCAACTAGATAAAATTATCTTGGCTTAATTGATTGTAAAATATTTCCATCATTTAAATACTATATTTGAATAACAGATTGATTGGTTCCCATCACTTGAGATATATAGAAATATTTGAAGTTCAAAAAACATTTTAAAATCCTTTTGTAATTAACATTGAATTTTTTTTAAATTTTCATAAAAGAAGTAAAATTATTGCATCATCACTGTAATTAAATTCAAAATATAATTCAATCTACAGATGTTCAGAAGTGACAATTCTTTGCCACTCTCCTTTATAAGTGTACTTCAATGTATACCATTTTACTCTAAATAAAAATGCATGGATTTCATACACCTTTAACCAAGATTGGATTCGCCCATGTTAACATACTCCATTTCTAATTTATATAACTATAAGATCAGCGGGAATCATAATTTTATTAGATAATGTGAAAATATTTAACAGTTTTGTCGGTAACTATACAGCAGACATGAGGTATATAATCAGACACAACTCTGTAACACAATGACAATTATGTTTATGTGATGTATGGTGTTTAAGTGTGAAGCACAAAGTGTTCTGAAAATTTACTGCACAATAAAATATTGTCAATTGTTTATGCTTTCTTCCTTTATTTTTTTCGGGGATTTCAAACAGCCTGAAGGTTACTAGCTGCTCTCCTCAACATATAAAACACAGATGACAACATATGTACAGATACAGATATAACATATTTCACACGTTTTCACTTACTAATCCACACATACATGTACCACTGGCAGAGAGTTGGTTGGGGATCAGAATATGTCTAAATTGATAATAAAAATTAAAGGCATGGTAAAAAATAACTTTGTTTGAAGATTTTTGGAGCCATGTTAAAGTATTTTCACAGGAATATCTGGCATTAATTCTTCAACAAGATTCGGATTGAGATTATTTTGGATGTTATTGGGCAAAGCTTGAAAAACTTCTAAATTCGATATAAAGAACAACACCCTTCCTTGAATTATCTGCCGGTTTGCAAGTTTCATGGCATGCCACTACATACTGTTTAAGTCACAAATGGTTAAGGTACTCGTGACTGATGATGTTACATTCGAAATTGACCGAAACGGTCTTCAGCGTCGAATAAAACCAACTGAACGCAAAGTTTTGCAATTAACCATAACAATAGTTTTATCCAAAATGACAAATTACAGTGATAAGGATTTATTAAGGAAATAATTAATGAATTTCAGGATAAACAAGTATTTTTCTTTTTTTAGATATATATGAAAGTGGGTCAAGGTCAACAATTTAAACAAAATTGGTAGCCCTTAGCAAATATCATGATCACCTGCCTTTTGGTTATTGAGAAGAAGTTGTTGGAAAGGTTTTTAATACAATTGACCCCCGTGACATTGAACGTGGCCAAGGTCATTCATGTAAACAAACTTGGTAGCCCTTTAATCAAGCATGGTACTGGCCAAATTTTAGTACCCCAGGCTTTCGGTAATTGAGAAGAAGTTTTTTGAAAGATTTTAAGACAGTTAACCCATGTTACCTTGAAGGTAGGCCAAGGTATTCATTTAACAAACTTGGAAGCGGCACGCTACAGTCCAAATATCATTGCCCTTTTGGTTATTGAGAACATTGTTTGAAAGAGTTTCAAACATTGGACCCCTTTGACCTTGAAAGTTGGTCAATGTGATTCATTTTTTACGATGTATATTGCCATTGGACACTTAAATACAATAAATATTAAACCTGAACGTGTTTCAAGTACCCTCAGGTCAAAGGTCAAAAGATTAAACTGCCTGTAAAACAATTTAAAAGCAGCCGCATATAAATTCTTGATTATGTAACAAATTCACAACTTTTGCTACGCTAAGTGTCTTTTTTTTTGAAGTACTAATATTTTATGTTAACCCTGAAAATTTATAACACCTATGCAATCATAAACAATTATTATTGCATGGTGTACGTACATGTCGCTGACTGAATCTGGAATCTTATCTTTTCTCTTTATGTCAAGGCTAACTTCTGTCTCCAATTATACATATATTTAGGTGATATTTGTGAAAAATCGGGAGTTCAAGACAGTCTCGCAGGATTAAGGAAGGATCAGATATCAAATGATATACTTTTGCTCATTGAATGCAAAGAAGATTTTGCTCATTGAATGAAAAACAGATTTTGCTCATTGAATTCAAAGAAGATTTTAAACAAGCTAATTTGTAGAATCACGGACGTATCGCTTGGAAATTGAACAAATACTAAAGCTTTATACACAGAAATTGGATCATATTAATTTGATTGCATGGAAAAGTTAATCAAGGGACCATAACAGCAACAACCGTCGTTAGGGAAGATACCGAATCAATTGCAACAACCGTCGTTAGGGAAGACACATAATCAACCACAACAACCGTCGTTAGGGAAGATACATAATCAACCACAACAACCGTCGTTAGGGAAGATACATAATCAACCACAACAAACGTCGTTAGGGAAGAAACATAATCAAGCGCAACAACTATCGTTAGGGAAGATACATTTACAGATTAAACCACAACAATCGTCGTTAGGGAAGATACATATATAATCAAGCGCAACAACTGTCGTTAGGGAAGATACATTTACAGATTAAACCACAATTACCGTCTTAAGAGAAGACACAGAATCAACCGCAACCACCGTTGTTATGGAAGATACAGAATCAACCGTCGTTATGGAAGATACAGAATCAACCGTCGTTAGGGAAGATACAGAATCAAACACAACAACCGTCGTTAGGGAAGATACGGAATCAACCGCAAGAACCGTCGTTAGGGAAGACATATAATCAAACGCAACAATAGTCGTTAGGGAAGATACAGACTCAACCGCAACAACCGTCGATAAGGAAAATACAAATTCAACCACAACAACCGTCGTTTAGGAAGATACAGATTCAGCCGCTTCAACCGACTTTAAAGAAGATACAGAATCAACCACAACAACCGTCGTTAGGGAAGATACAGAATCAACTGCTACAACCGTCGTTAGGGAAGATACAGAATCAACCACAACAACTATTGTTAGGGAAGATACAGAATCAACCACAACAACTATTGTTAGGGAAGATACAGAATCAACCACAACAACTATTGTTAGGGAAGATACAGAATCAACCACAACAACTGCCGTTAGGTAAGATACAGAATCAACCGCAACAACCGTTGTTAGGTAAGATACAGAATCAACCGCTACGAAGTTAGCCATTGTTAGGAAGAAACGTTCCGTGTTATTAGTAAGCCGTCTGAGTTGGTTATAATGCAGGTAAAGATGTCCAAGAAAAAGAGTCTATATATTTCTTTTCTTTTGATTATTATATACCAGGACACATTTGAAAAATGAACATACTTATATATTTGTGATAATTTGCTCAATTATACGCTGAAAAATGATTTAATAACGCAGTAAACGTTTAAGTTCAACAATCTTGACACAATCTGATTAAAATCATAACTTGATCTCCGCGCCGTTCCGTAAAATTCTCTCTGCTGCGTTAAGATCTGAGAAAATCCCATAGGGGGTCATGTGCCGATGACCTTTTGCATTAGCCAATCAAATTACTACTGTCAGAAACTTGACAGTGAAATTTTGATGCGACAAAGTTTGCATAATCGCATTTGTCCGTTTAGTCATTTCGTCACTAAAACGTTCATGTGGAATAAAGTCACGAAATGACTTGGCGCAAGATGACAGGTCACTGAAAAATTATTTTAGTGTGAGGTAAAGAGGCGACAAAGGTCATCTGAACGTGACCTCTTATGGGATGTTGTCAGATCCTGTAAAACGGAGAGAGAAGGATCTGTGTTTTAATCAGATTGATCTTGACATACATTTACTTTTATTTGGCAGTATTTGGTGATCATAACAACTACAAAAATAATGGTAAACATTTTCAATTTCATAAAGGTCGCTTAATTAAAAAAGTCTATACATTTTCTGTCTTTTCTCTGGATGTTATGAAATAAGAACTGAAATGTTACACGCTCTAAACGTCTAAATTGTGAAGAGAAACGCAAAACAATAAACATTTACTACTTGTTTAAATATCTCGTAAAGGAATCTACAGTGGTACGAGATCAAAGCACGGCCACTTGTTTCAATCAATAATCCCTCCTTGGTCTTGCTTGTCAAAGGTCGACTACGTAATATATCGGTTATGTTACGTGATGTTACCTGTTGGTCAAAGGTCAAATGGATGGATTTGAAATACAGCAGAAGTAAAGCAGCTGTTGACAAATCCTAGACTACATGTATGTAGCATATTAACAGTTTTTTCCTTCAACAGGTGGTTGTTATAAACCGTGAAAATGTCGTACACCTACACAATCACGATAGAACAAACACACATTCTAGTCACTAAGCAACCAAACGAATCTCAACATTGCCTGGCGTTGTCACCTCTACGATCTAAATTTAGGATATTTTCTCTTTACATCGCCTTCAATTCTGGTCGAGCCGGTGAATATCGAAGCAACAGCGACATATATTTCTACAAAAATACGTATATTCATCAGTTCAGGTCAGTTTCGTAGGACCAAAGAAGGATCAAGTCTACTTTAGCTCATTGAATGCAAAGATGAATTGTAAAAACGTTTGATAAAAAAAGCTCACTCGAATTCCAAATCGATTAGAATTTGGGAAAATGCTGTTAAAGACGAAGTTTTACTTATTATTGTCTTCTGCATCACTTAAAAAGCAGCCATGCATTTAGGTGAAACATAAGTAAAGTCTGGTCCTCCTACAGAGAAACCTATTCGTGAGAAGGAAACCACGAGGCACATCAATGCGCTGAACATCGACCTCCACATCACAAAAAGGTATGATAGAATATTTCCATATGGAGTTCTCATTGCGACCATAACGCTTGTGTACAGTAATAGCCTTCAGGTTTCCTGTAGACTGATGTTCGGAGCCTGCTCCTGGTTACCGAATGTTTTCATAAAACGAGTAAAATAGTTCCAGAGTTTGTACATTGTGAAGGTAAGGTTGCTAAACACGGCCATCTGGTGTTGGCTTGTATTTGTGTTCGATTTATGGTTTTGTTGACGCTTTGGTATTCTCCGATTTGTTTTTATTGACCAGTCTTGCACTAGTCAAGGCAAAACATTAACCCTCAATATGCAAGGGTCCAACTAACAAGTTTCTCACTTAACCTAAATGGGTATTATGACAAAGATGATAACCTTATTATCTTCAATATAAAGTTTACTTTCCATTTGATAGCTATAAATATCTCAATGCTTAAGGTACTCCCTTCTAGTTTGTTTTTAGGGGAAAAGAAAGGGGAAAGGGTCTGATGTCGAGGATGGACATCCACAGCAAGTGAGCGCTCATACTTGCAGAACACCAAAGGGTACATTTAGTACATGTAATTGTACATATAATAAGGGAACGCGACTTTCCTTTTGTGAGTACATCCCTTGACTAGCTGCTGAAGAATTTTCCACTCAGTTATCTAACTCTAAGCATTGTTTGAAAAAAGAAAGGAACATTTTCATGTTAAAAAAAAACAAACAAACAAAAAAACAAAAATAAAACAAGACTTCAATGTTTGACAACTGCTTTTATTTCAATAACAAATGAATAAGAAAACATAGAAAATAGACTACCACTTCCCGGAAGTTGTTAAAATTAATCCTCATGTTTAAACATGAACAGGCATGCAGGCTATCACATCGACCGGACAAGAATCGTTTGGCCTAAGGGAAAACACAATACTATACAATCTACATACTTAGATATGGAATGTACTTAGTACGAAAAGATAACATTTTAGTAAAAAAGTATTTACAAAATAAACTGGATTTTATGTTCCCACACACTACAAAACGTAACAAGAAAACCTCTATAAACTTGCTATACACCATATTTGAAGGAAATGACACGTTGTGCTATACAAAATCACAGGGACTCTAAACAACCTATTTTAGGTCCAAAACTAGCTGTAACAAATTCTCAGGTCCCTGTGTACAAAATCAGTAATGAAAGGGAGAACAATATTTCCCAGGCTTCATTGCGAAGCTTCTATAGCAATGAGCACTTGGCTCTGGGAGCCCAGCACCACACCAACTTTCGTTCAGCCCTTATGTAAGTTGTATATTTGGTCTAGTGACATTGAGTATATTTTAAAGCAATTCATTCATGAAAATTGAATTACAAAAAAAAAAGTACAAACGAGAACTGTATACAGTATACGCTGGATAAGGTCATGAATTTATTAGCAGTATACGGTTTGGAAAAACGGACTAGTGGGTGAATTAAAATAACAGCGTGCATGGGAGGTGAACATAATTTCTTAATTATCCATATATTCTAAAAACAACTCGAGTATTATTGTTCGTTTCACGTTAAATTTGAGAAATACTTAACCAAACCAGACTATCCATTCCTTTACTTTTGGCATTTACCGCATGATAAGTGTCAAAGAAAAGTTTTGACGCCATCAATTTGTTGTTGTTGTCAGTCACAGCACACACTGCCATCAAGCGTCCTGACTTATTTTGGCCATCCACGCTCCCCAGTAATCCAGGTACTCGTCCCTATGGAACTTCAGATGAGCAGCATGTATAGATTTCTCCCAACACTTGCTAGTGACGTCCAAGTCCGGCATGTCCCGTTGCCAGTTAGCAATCATCTCTTCTATGGATGGAACGTAACACATGGGATCGTTGTAGCTATAGAACAACAGGGTAGGGACCATAATTGGGTCTACCTTGAACAGATCCACTAGCCTATCATACTCATCACGGGTCGTCTCCTTGGTCATGTTGTAGTACACATCCATCATTTGTAGAATGGGTTTCTTCATCAGGTTGGTCCCTGGGAGTGCTACTGTTATACCTGTCGACATATGGTCGTACGACCCCACAGCAATACTATCGAATACTTGACCTTTGACCTTGTCTCTGAAAGCTCCATATTTGTCCGGATCACGCCTCGACAGCATCAGACACAGAGTGAAAATGTATGCACCTACTGAAAACGCATGGACGATGACGTCATCCTTATGTTCTTGTAACGTATAGGTGAGAATACTTTCGGCAAGTTTGTATCCTTCCGGTGGCCACAGGAAGTGAACCAGTCGACCGTTGATAGTAAGGACATCTAGCCCTTGATCATGGTATAAATTACAGTATTTCTCAACGGCGGCAGGCTTAGCGTACAGCCAGTCAAACAAAAGGACCAGTTTACCTGACTGTCTGTTAGAATCGTTCAAACTTCGCAATGTTAATAATTTAGAAATATGTGTTTCTGTTATAGCGTTTGATCCAGAGGACGTTTGGGTGGATCTGTTTGGTCCTTCTGAGCTAAAAGATCGGTGGGTATTGAGTAGAAGGGTTTTCCATCTCTTTAATATTCCACACCCACAACTTAATACCCTCTGCGTCATCTTCAGTCTTTCAGGTTAGGATAGCGTCGGCATGACCTTTCACCTATGGATGAAAACAGTATATTACTAGTACATAATATATATATATAGTCAACAACAATTCTTTACTTCAATGGTCTCATCTATCAATAGGTTAACGAAATGTTTGGCGGTAGAGACAAATAACAAATGCGTACCGAATGATACAAATAGGTTAACGAAAGGCGTACCGGGAGAGGGAGAACAATAACGCCGTAGTACATGAGAGAAAGAAAACGATAAGATAGATTTTCATTTGAATTTTTGCAGTTGGTGTTGCAAATCATTTTAACGTCTTGGCACGGAGAAGGGCATCGGTTCTTGCAGGGAACGCAACAGTTCTCTATTCCCACAGTCCGACAGTAGTTTCTACACAAACGGTCTGAATTACTGACCAAGTGAAAGTACTGCCACCACTGAGCCAGTGCCACGATGCTATTTAGGGTGACTTTAACTTATTATTAACAATAAAGCAAAATCATTTAATATCGTGTTAAACAAGCATTTTCATTGGTTTAAAAAATTATGTTATCAGCCGATAGCGTAAAAAAAATTACGTCGCCGTTTATAACGTCGCATTTGATTGTCTGATGCAGTAGCGCATTAATTTGCAAGAGAAAAGAGTCCCTGATTTGACTTTTCCTCATTCAATGTCTAGAGTTGAACGTTCGTCCACGTGAGGATGGCTTATGGTTCTGTCCCCTGGCGTGCTCTGCTGGGGGCCTTCGACAGTGTACTTTAAGGTGGTCTGACCATAGACTTCTATAATGATATCAACTGGCACGTTTAATATAAGAATTTACATACATTGTCCACGCCTTTTCAATATTACACACACATTCAACTCATATACTCACATCGCAAACATTAGGAGGCTGTTTAAGCATTGGACTGCTTTCAGTTGCAATTGGCATTCATAGGCTACATGGATGCCAAATGGTCAAAGGCAAATTCAAAGAAGCGCGCTTCATATAGCCTATGAATGCCAACTGAAAGCAGTTCAATACTTATATTTAACATTTTTAGAATCTGCTCTTGTCATAAAACAATCAATAACACATTTTATTTCTCAGCATTTAGCTCAATAAATGTATTTGTCGCATATGCCTGTCCAATGAAAAGAACAGCCATCGCCCGGGGACGGTCAATGGTATCCAACGTAACAATTATGACGTCATAATAATGATGACGTCAACAATCGGTCATTGGCATTCATGGCCTGATGAATGCCAACTGAATTTGGTAGGGATATATAGTGGCAATGCCATTCAATGGTAAATATTGATAAATGTACTGTAGGACCTTAAAAATTATTTAACCCAATCGACCAATCGTGGTAGTATACGGCATAAGGTTTTAGCGGGCAATTCATGGGATCAGCAAGCACTGTTTTACATTGATGTCGGACGTTTTTATTGAGGGTTTTATTTCCATCAATCTGATTAAAATACAGCTCTTCGATACGCTTGTACGCTTCATAGCGTAAGCGTATCAAAGTGCTGTGTGTATATATTTCCATGAACACCGGTACTGCGCACCGGTAATTTCACTACAAGGGCGCCGCCACTGGGGAAAATAGCAAATTTACATAGGTTTCTCTCGCTACACGCCAATGGTACTCATCCTATATATATAGATATAGCTATAAGCAACACAGCAATCGACGTGTTGCACACATTAACACCAAAACGAAGTATAAACACTGGAGTAATGGCGTTCAACCTAGTGTTTTCCTAGGACCTAGGCCTACTTATTTGTGCATGCATCTCTTCAATATACATATCGATGATCTTGTCCCTTAATGCATTACACTCAACACAACACCAAGTATACCTCTACCTCAAGTGTAAGTGAAAGGCCTACTCAAATCGTTAACCGCACACAATCTATATCTTACCTACAAAAATCCGGGAAGTAAATAAAAATGTGCACTGTGAATTAAGTACCCACACTATATTTTTCCGGATCGTTAGCTATGTACAGTAGTTACTGTAACTGCAGATGGAGATTTCTGCAAGCGTTATCAGATTCGCGCTCTTAATTAACAGAATATACAATTTGCTTGTTGAAGGCTGTCATATATTTTACAACTTATATAATCTGCTAATTATATAAGGAATTTCTTCTCTGGTGGGAAAGCATAGTTAGTTCAAAAGTTGTATAGCAATCACATTGTTACGAAACTGACAATTCGGGGATTAAAACATGATCTTGTGAGGAAGGAAATTTCAGATTATTCTCATATTGTTCATTGTTGACTAATTAAGGGAAGGATTAAGCAACACACATATGCATTTTCTGTATTTGCCTTAGTAAACATTAAAAAAAGAAAAAAACATGTAAAATCTTAAAGGCCCAATATACGTAACTTTCGGCAAAACCTGAAGCGAAAATCAAGCCTAATAACTTATTATATTTATAGATTTAGTTAGATTAGCTGATATCAGCAACATGAAGATGAATTCTTACGCGGTTACCGGTAAAGCAGTAGTTGAAACTCGGTATTTGTAAGCAAGTGTCCATTTTGAACCGTCATCTATACCTTCGGTTTGTTGTTGAAGTGGGCCCCACCTGAATTATTTTTAATTCTTTGGATTTTTCTGTCAAGAGTTTCTTGTTAGTTACCGCTCAGGTTTACTTCGTTTTAGGCTTATTTCTGCATGGTTATTAACTGGATTTTTTGTCAGAATTTTTCAGAATCATGAAAAAATTCCTGAAGTTACGTATATTGGGCCTTTAAACTAAACAATGAGTTTCCAAATATATATATTTTTCGCTCAAAACAGTATCAATTCAATTTTTAATTGGTTCAGTAATAAGAAATATTTGTTAACTCTTTCATATCCCATCGAGCCTCAAATAAAAAATAACAAAAACAAAAACATAGGAACGAATTTCATAAGCCGGACATGAAAAACAATGAAGATAATTGTCTTGTTGTATCCCAACTTCGCAAGCCAAGGGTGTGCAATACGCTACTCTCCTTTTCAAAAAGGAGAGTAGCGTATTGTACACCCTTGGCTTGCGAAGTTGGTTGTATCCATACCTAATATTCTTGTAAATATGTTTATTATTTCTATCATCCAAATTTCGAATCATAAAAGTCAATGCCCGTGGTCATTTAACTCTGTGGCACTAAATAAAAGAGATTCATTATTAATAAAAAACAATCGAACGGTCCATGTACATTTGTATCTGGTAAGATTGATTATAATTATAAAGCCTGTCTTGTGCAAAAGCAACTCTCTCCCAGTCAAACATGTTCAGTGCATCAAAATAAATGGGAAAGAAACTGAGGGGATACCAAAACATAATGGGATAATACAAAGTCAGCAGACAAAAAATCGAGACAAGAAGAAGAATGTCGTCAATATCCAGGGGTAACGTTCACCTATACTCACTACACTCCTGGAATATGTCATGGCAAAACTGAAGGCTCCGTGTGCCCCATTTTGTTGATGAGGCAAGAAGACAGGTTCTACCCTTAGCTGTACATCAAAAGAATCTCGTGGATACATAATGATAAACATCGACATACTTTGAAATCGGTTGCAACTTCTTTGTAATCTTCAAAATACAAGGCATCAGTCTAACGATTGGTCAGTTTTTTTACCTGAACGTGCCTTTAGTTTTGCTATGACATATTCCAGGTGTGTAGAGAGCGTAGGTGATCGTAACCCCTGGATATCGAGGGTGCTTTCATTATGGATTCCTGCTTACGACCATTACACTCGTCTATAGCTTCAGGAAATGAGGGGAAGGAAAGGAAAAGGATGTCAAAAAGAACAAGATTTGAGGGACATAAAACAGGTGGACGCCAAAATCAGGAAATAAGGGACACAAGATAGAAGAAAGTCAAAATAAGGTAATGAGGAGAAGGAAAGAATAACAATGTCAAAAAAACAACAAGAAATAAGGAGACACAAAGTCGAATGACATCTAAAACAGGAAATAAAGGGACAAACAATTGAAGGACGCCAAAGCCTATATAAATGAGGCGACACAAGACAGAAGGAAGCAAAAGCAGTAAATGAGGGACCACAAAAGAGAAGGAAAGAAGGAGACCTAAAACAAAGGGAAAGACAACACTAGACACAGGTGTTCCGTAACTACACTGTACTGACAATTTCAGGCCCTCCCCTATCTCCTGTTAGTTCCAGGAAGGTAACAAAACTCTTGCCAAATCTTTCAATTTCACTTTCAGGTATATCGACAATGTGTTGTCTATAACCAACAAGGCGTTTGCTGACCTAGTCGATCGTATATACCCTACTTAACTTGAGATTAAAGACACAACAGACTCTCCTACATCAGCTTCTTGTATCTCGATCTTTACTTAAACTATAACCAACACGGGCAGCTTACTACTAAACTGTATGATAAACGTGACGATGTCGATTTTCTGATCGTGAACTTTCCCTTTCTTGATAGTAGCATCTCCATCCTACGTTGTTTTCATATCGCAGTGGATTCGTTATCCTAGGTCTTTCTCTGAATATCGAGATTTTCGTGATCGATGTCAGCTGTTGACGAACAAATTTCGGCGCAGGTCCTCATGTTGAGGATTGATGTTTACTTGGATCTGACCAAGATTTACATGGCGGGTGTCTTCCATGAAGTAGAGCTCGTAATGTCTGAGAGGATAATTACACGCGAACTCATTGGTATACCATTATAGTATTGGTGTAAAATTATAGCATTGATGTAAAATCATGGCATTGGTATACATTCATAGCATTGGTGTACCATCATAGCATTGGTGTACCATTATAGCATTGGTTTCGTTTGTTAACATTTCCAATATTGATGCATGAGAATCAAAATAGATTATTTTAATTAAACCTTTACAGTTTTTTAGTTTACGACTTTCGATTCCTTGCCGATATAGCCATGTCATGGTTAAATGCAATCGTCTGGATTAACTAAAACATATGTAATCTATTTACATTTGCTCTGTATTGCTATGACATATTCCATAACACTACCAAGGCCAGTTCCGTGTTATGAAATCATAACACTGGAGTGATTATTATGACGTAATTACGATTGTGACGTAATAATCATAACGTTGGAAATAGTTGGCCGATACGGCTGTTTGCTGTTCCATTTATTGGAAATCTACCTTAAATATTCAGAGCAAATGTAGAATATAAATTTGATAAAATTATTATCAAAACCAATGGGAAAATATATAATTAATGTAAGCATTAAACAGCAGTCTGTTCCGTGTAATGGTCCTATAACACGGAACAGAATGCTGTTTAATGCTCACGGGGGAACAGGTTTTATGCGTGCATAATGTATATTTACCATTTATAAAGATCCTCGGCCTGCTCTATTGACATTAGAGACTTTTTTTGGATACAACGCTTTGTGGATGTCATCAAAGTGTATAAGCATTCATATAAAAATATCTTGTTTATTTTCTAAACATCATTACCAAATATAAACAAAATCAACCTCGTTAGTCTGTCTAGTGTGTATGACATCTACGTCGGTATTGTAAAATGTCACTCTTAGAAAATCAGTTAAGCATGGCAGTAAAATAATTATCTTAATTAACGATTACGTGTAAGTTTGATATGAAATGTAATAAGGATTTCACTATGTAATATCATCTATATATATCTGTCCCAGCATGCTGTCGTACCCCGCCCTGATCGTACCAGGCTCGGCGTAATCCCAAAGGTATTGTCATCTTCATAAAATGAAAACTATGCTCTTCTACAAAATACATATTGCACCTGATATCCTCCAATTATTGAGATATGATCATTTTGAATCTAGACAACTTGTGAAATAAAAAGTCAATTGCAATATTCCGACTTTTTTTTTTATAATGTTCGTTATATATTAAATGTATCAATATTTTAAAGTGTTCGTGAAATATATAATGCTAGGCCTACAGTATATTGTGCAATATTATATTTTGAGATGTTAATTCACAAGTACATGTATGCTCATGGAAATATCAGATTTAATTAATTCGACCCATGCAGAAACGTCCTTGTTTATCACTGTTTTATTGCAATGATGTATTTATCATCAAATAAATAAACTTTGTACAATGGAGGATTAAGATGACAGTACTTTTAATAGATGAGGTCAGATCACAATTATTTAGCAAGGTCACTAACCAGAGCAACTACCTGCCACAAAAGCCTAGTCTAAATTAGAGTCCCGATAGGGTTACGACAGGTACGAAGATAATTTGATAACATAATTAATACGATTGTGTACAATTGTAAAGCTAGCGAAATGTTGATAGAGTTATCATATTGTAATAACAGAGGAAGGGGACACGGAATTACGTTCGGACAGACACTGGTATAATTACACGTAAGGGATCATATTTCGGGCCACAAAAATCTCTTTCATGCTCGGCAAAACCAACATAGATTCAATTCCAGAGTAAAAGGTATGGTGGGTTAGGGGATGTTTATCTGGCGGTGATTCATTTTTGATATGATGGAAATTCGAAGTTATCTAGTACAAGTTTAAGTACGTTTTCTCTTCACATTCTCTATTGGCAGATTGACGTTAAAATGATAGCTAGATAGCCAGCACAGTGGTTATTGATAGCTGGATAACCAGTACAGTGGTTATTGATAGCTAGATCACCAGTACAGTAATTATTGATAGTTAGATAACCAGTACAGTGATAATTGATAGCTAGATCACCAGTGCAGTGATTATTGATAGCTAGATCACCAGTGCAGTGATTAATGATAGTAAGATAGCCAGTACAGTGATTATTGATAGCTAGATAGCCAGTACAGTGGTAAGTGATATCTAGATGTCCAGCACAGCGGTTATTGATAGCTAGATCACCAGTGCAGTGATTAGTGATAGTAAGATAGCCAGTACAGTGATTATTGATAGCTAGATAGCCAGTACAGTGGTAAGTGATATCTAGATGTCCAGTACAGTGATTATTGATAGCTAGATCACCAGTACAGTGATTATTGATAGCTAGGTTGCCAACACAGTGATTAGTGATAGCTACAGTGTAGATAACCAGTACAGTGATGGTTATTGATAACTAGATAGCGAGTACAGTGATTAGTGATAGCTAGATCACCAATATAGTGATTATTGATAGCTAGATCACCAGTACAGTTATTAATGATAGCTGGATATCCAGCACAGCGGTTATTGATAGCTAGATATCCAGTACAGTGATTAGTGATAGCTAGATATCCAGTACAGTGATTATTGATAGCTAGATAACAGAACAGTGGCTAGTGATAGCTAGATAGCCAGTACAGTGATTATTGATAGCTAGATAACCAGTACTGTGATTAGTGATAGTTAGATAGCCAGTACAGTGATTAGTGATAGTTAGATAACTAGTACAGTGATTATTGATAGCTAGATCACCAATACTGTGATTAGTGATAGCTAGATAACCAGTACAGTGATTATTGATAGCTAGATAACCAGTATAGTGATTATTGATAGCTAGATATCCAGTACAGTGATTATTGATAGCTAGATAGCCAGTACAGTGATTATTGATAGCTAGATAGCCAGTACAGTGATTATTGATAGCTGGATAGACAGTACAGTGATTATTGATAGCTAGATAGACAGTACAGTGATTATTGATAGCTAGATAGCCAGTACAGTGATTATTGATAGCTAGATAGCCAGTACAGTGATTATTGATAGCTAGATAGACAGTACAGTGATTATTGGTAGCTAGATAACCTATATCCTGATACATAACCTTATCATGATAAGAATATCCTTAGATTCAGACTGCAGAAGGTTAGAGGCAAATGGCGTTTTCATCGGTTACTTTAAGTATTAATATTTTTTTCTTGATTTTTGCTTGATGTGCCTAAATTTTATTTTTCAAATAAAGCGCATTATTTGCAAAATTCTCTTCCGGAACACCTTGTCTGACCCCCTTGTATTTTTTTAAGGTTTTACGTGTAAATCTTTCATTTGTTTATATTTTGCCTCTAGTTGATTTGATTTTGAAGTGGGATGATCGTTTAGTATAATAATAGAAGTGAATACAATTCAATGAAAGTAATGTGTAGAATTGAAAATCCTTCATTATGGTGTTTATCAGTTACAAGTAAATGTCACAAATGCAATAAGACATTGGAATATTTTCATTTAATTTGATGATTTAGATGAAAAGCAATATAGCCCAAAAAGGAGATCACTCCCAGAATAACTGACGGTCCATAGCCATTTCTAAGCTGGGTAATCTCGTGTGTTACCGACTTAGGTTTGGAATAAGGGTAACCACAGCTTGCTGATTACTGACGGTCCAAAGCACTTTCTAAGCTGGATAATCTCGTGTGTTACCGACTAAGGTTTGGAATAAGATTATCAAAGCTTGCTGATAACTGTCGGTCCATAGAACTTTCAAAGCTGGGTAATCTCGTGTGTTAACGACTTAGGTTTATAATAAGGTAACCAAAGCGTGCTACTTCATTTAAGCAGGCAATGTTTCTTAACGTGATTTTTTTTCACGCGAAATTATCATGAAATACAAGCGAAAAAATATGCATGTAAAAAGATTCGCATGGAATTCACATAAAATTCATGTGGAATTCTGGTGAAAACCATATAATAAAATCAGCAATTTGAAAATGAATTAAAATAAAAAGTCACATTAATTTCAGGTGAACTTCACGCAAGTCTTGTAAGATATTTTACTGTGTTGTGATACCACAATAATAATGAAGATGACGTAACAAACACATACATGCTTAATTTACAAGTGAAACAAACACATGCTCAAAATAAAAGACAATAGATGCGTAAATAAAAGTTTACTAACAAACACAAATATACAGGCAATTATAATATAAACGATTTTCATACAATAACTTAAGACAAAACTACATATGCAGACACGGTTAATAGTTTCCCCAAATGGTTTAATTTTGAATTGGTTTAAAGCTAAATATATATATACATTTCTGACAATTGCTTAAACGTTTGTAAACAAAAGAAACACTAACGTTGTTCTGAGGTTTGCAGATTTTATTTGTCTGTATGGAGACATTAACCTATCGAGAAAGCACGACATTTTGATGTTGTGATACTAATTTAACTAATTTTTCCACAAGATTATATTCTTATTGTCTTTTCAACTTTATAACATAGATAGCAAAAGAACACTCATTTTTTTCTTGTCGAAACGAGGTTTTCTATGACTTGCTCGGAGTCAGAAGTAATCCAGCTAAATTAACTTTATACTAGGTACCGGTGCGAATCTGTCCAAGCAAGATTTAAGCCTACAGTTCCCTGAAGGTATAGCGGGCCTTGGATTAGCCAACGACAAGTGTGCATGCTGCACGCGAAGAGAATCCTCAGAAAATATCGTAATTATCATGGGCGGAGTAATCCGCATTTTAAGATGGTTGCCTTCGACAAACTGCTGTCAGTAGAACTTAATATCACATTCAGCTAGCGAGACACGACAAAGCACTAGCGACAGCCTTCACTGATCAGATTTAAGCCTTGCGCCAGTAGGGACACTCTATGTCTTTACATACATCACCGTAACAGGACGGAAGGCTTATTCTTAAACACATGCGTTCAAATTAGTTTTAACCTTCGATTACTTCCGCGAATTAGTTAATGTCATATTTTATTTTCTATTGAACATGGGCACTTCGGAAATGAGGAAATCACGATTGTGATTTATAATTTTATATGTTTGAAAACAAAAATGAACGTTTTTTGTTTAAATGTGATGCACAACGCTTATGACGTTCTAGATATTAAACAACTTGTATATATAATAACATCATATACGTAGACTCTGTGATGTCTTTGCCAATTCGGTGGGACGATCCGTTTGGTAAAATAGACAAATAACCTTTATTTTACCACAATTATGTCTGCTCTAAGCTTCACATACAAGCAAGGTATTCATGTACATGTGGCTGTCGGTTCGTCCTGAACCACAAAAAATTTTTAGCTGTACGAGTTGTCACTGGAAATATCATCATTTGGTACCTAGGTATTTTTCAGCTTGCCTTTATGTGAGACAAATACCGTAGATTATTTAAAACATTTACCGCCTCCTTTATTATCGTACAATGTTTTTCACTTAGAGAATAGTACTTTGTAAACTAACTACAAATCCAACATGAGACCACAGAAATACACGGAGACCTACTGACAAAGATAGGAACACCAAGGCAATGGGCTCAGAAAGAATACGAGCATTGTGCTTTGTTAATGAAACCCTTAGGGTAAATATGAATCACGTCAACCAACACATCTTAATAGCATTATAAAATAATAACATTTAGATCATATAAATATACACGTAGTCTATTTCAGATGTGAGTATCTCATGTTCAACATTCCCAATAAGATCATAATGGTAATAATGCATAATAATGTCCATAGCTTTGATCAACTGGCATATGTGGTTTCAACTGGCATATGTGGAAACCCTTTGGGAGACGTCAAGAATAAAGAAAATCGTACTAGCGAATCAACAGGGATATGTACACATCATTCGGGGAAACAAGGATGCTACTATCAAGAAAGGGAAAGCTTATAATGGAAATTGATGCCATAACGCTAAATTTACACCGTTTCTTTAAAATTGGCTCAACGTTAAATGAAACGGGGACGAGAAAAAGATTACAGTTTTTTCCCAGAGGAATACATTTTCTACTGGAAAATAATTGAAACAGAAAAAAATATTCTTACGAGTCTTGGCGTATTTAATTTGGCCCTTTTCCATAAAACACTTGTCAAAATAGCTCAAACCTATGATTCTATTTTACTTTTCGCCTAGCCCAGAAAAAGTCACCGAAGACAAAAAAAAACCATGTTTTCAATTTGCTTTGATCTGGTGAGTGTGAAGATTGCAATACAATTGGCAGAAGAAACTTTTTAGAGGATGATTATTAAGAATGATTAAAACATATTTTGAATTTTGGACATCTATATCCGATAAGTTCCAGTACTAGAGAAAATAGTACTGGGTAATTCAACTGAAATAATGCGATAAAATAAAAAAGACAGGATTCTCAAGAATGATTAAAACACCTTTTTGATTTTGGACATCTACATCTAATAACTTCAATCTTCAGTATACAGTATAATAGTATGATATATTTGATACAGTGATACAGGTGAAACGCGATTACCTTTTCCGTGATTATCAGTTGAAGGCGGAAAGTTAGTGGTTGCAGAGAAGACGTTCTTCCTGCAGCTCTAGCATTTAGATCACTAAGACTATTCTCCCATTTGGATGTAGAGTAACCTTTTTGAAGATGAACTGATATATATAACCCACTCGGAATATGAACCAAGTTTAGCAGGTTTTGGTTTTGCACAATGTCGTGTTTTCTCTATTAGTATATTGAAGATGACGTAACACACACCTGTGCTGCACCTTTTAAATTTAGTAATGAATACAGCCTGCCGAAAAAATGAATTAGAATAAAGACTTAATATTGTAATTCCTCAAAGGTAAGCTGCCATAGCTTAGTATTATGGACAGTAGTTTGAACTGAAGTTCCACAGCTACTGTGTACGTCAGAAAGGTCAAGTGTAAAAAAACAATTATCTTATTGACGATAGCTAAAATACGTGCAAATATTTTATTATTTTGAAGACACCGAAATAGTTGCTGATGAAAAACAAATCTTGGAATACCGCCAACAAAACCATGATCTGAACTCAAATCGTTTAAACTAGGGACAAAATTTGAACAAAAGAAATATTTACACAGAGGAAAAACACCGGTGTTTCAGAAGGGTAAGCGTCCTCTGCTTCATCGACGACACCCGCCATGTAAATCTAGGTCAAATTCAGGTAAATGACACGTCCTCAAAGTGAGAGCTGATGTATTATTTCCAATTATATCAAGTAATCGTACTAATACCCATCTTAAAAATATTCATCTTCATTTCATGCAAGGGTACAGTATATTTCGTAAAGATACCAGAATGGCGCTCAGGAAACATGCCTTTTGTCTTCATCGACATACATCTTCCGAATTCATGTGCCGTCAGGTTGATCGCCAGCAGCCGTAATTTATCAAGACAATCTCGATAAACTTGATTGTCATATGTTGTCCCTAATGGGGGCTTAGAATTTGCCTAGGTTGTTGTTGATTTATACTAGGTTTTTGTTTTGTCGTGTCTTTATTTCAAATTTGGAGACTTTGGTAGCTTCACATGTTTCATGTTAACAAAATATCGACAAATAGTCATTTTTATATATTTTTTCCTGTCATAAAGGCATTTTGTTTTGTAAAAGTTTTATAAAGAATAGAGAGCGATGCACATTATACTCGATACCAAACATGTTAGGAATTTAAAAAGGAAATCTGACAAATAACAGCAACACAGACAGTAATATAAGATCCTGAGCGTACTGTATCTAGGGTAAGGAGACAGCGGTGTGTCTCTGTGGGGTGTCACACATAAATAACTTGATTTAGTGCCGTGTTACATAAGCTGGAACGTCTAAATATTGGTATACAACAAATCAGTCTATTTGTGTTTTTGTATTTGTCAAAGGAGGGGAAGTCATATTATTAATTCATTTATTGGTGCCAACATTCCAATACTAATTGAATCGACGAACTGAATTTTGTTTACACCCTAAAGTATCAAATGTTGACAACAACTCGATACACATCTTAATTTTAAATTAAGGTTGCATCAAACGACAAGATATAAATCCATGTGTAAACAAAAAGCATATTGAACAACACCGAGAGATGTAATTATATTTTAAATAATTCAAATTCTAGTCTGACTTTAACATCGAGTTTATTCCTGTTTTTTTAAAGTTACACAGAAATTGCATTAAAAAATCCTTTTGCGTAAGCAAAATTACTTGATATTGAGATAAACGTGTTCTGGAAACAACGACACACTATACAACGTCCGCTTTATCGGTTAAAATAAGCCTATAAAACTTCACAAAGTGACTGGCTGCAGCCTCCCTAGGGATACATATATATTCTGTACCCACACCTTATTGTCAGGGAAAACTAACTGATAAACTGTGTCTTTTCTCTACTATAACATTCTCCCCGTGGTTATTTCATTCATAACACGCGAAACCTTTGTTATTTTTTCAGTTTTGATTTTGATTTTTTTTTGTATACTTTTCCTTATCTAACGACTATCCCTTAACAATATACACGAAAAATCAAATTGCAATATAAAAGATTCGTACAAAGCAATGGATAAATAAATTGAACTTATTATAAACAAATATAATCACATTATGTAATATAGTAATTAAGGTTGATAGAAATTACAATCATATGACAAATCAATACTTTTCTTAAATGCTCCACTGATGTTCGAGGCAGAATTACAATAAGATTGCCAAGGTACTGAACGATTGGTTGGCATTTGGTTGCGCTTCATATGGCGTTTATTCAACAGCATAGATTCTACAATCATAAACAAGCATTGTCACTCTGCTGTGTTAAATGTACACTGTATGGTTATGGTATAAACATATATCTTCTTCGTCAGAAATCACAAACTTTGAATCAAGTGCATTATGTTGCTAGTGACACTGCACCCTGTTGACTTTGGTATGTATAAATAGCTCGATGATAATAGTCACGCTAAGGTTTGAATTAATTTTGTTTTTGCATTGTAAATATATCTCGTTCGACAATATTGTCGTAGATAACACTATGCAGGCTTTACCTTTAAGAAAACTCTTTTGATAACTTTGAACTCCACTGACATTATATTAAAAAAATCATGAAACATTCTTTGATGCAAAAACTGGCCTAAATTACGCTGGAAAATAAAATGGTCTAACTATGTAGTTTGGTTGAAAATTAATTAGTTTTAGTTGACGTGATACTTTGATTATTTACATTAAATCGTTGTCCTCATTTAACACAATGAAGGCATCATAGAAACGTTTAAAATAAGAATTCTCTGTAATAATAGAATCGTTCAACAGCTTCAAATACATTTGCTGATATTTGTTATTCTCTTTAAGATATTAATTGAGCTATTAAGATATAATTCCGGACATTTTCTATTAAAAATAAATATTCCGAAAATTAATAGTATTCTTACTCATCTAAATTTATTGATTGTTTGACGACACTTTAATCTTCACAATCTAGAGCTATAATACCAGATATGATTTATATTACACTTTGTTACACTAACCCTTTAATTTTAACGCGAGTGTACCAACATAATCAAATGGGTCTATCTGGGCCTTTTCAGGGCTCTAAATTGAAAAAAAGACATTTGGATGTTCGATATCAAGTTAATGGAATGATCCCACTAATAGAAACGTCCATAATGGTTACACTGAATTCTATCAAAATTGTCTATTGCACATTGTTGTCAAAAAGACCAAAATTAAGCATAGTATTGAAAAGGTATGAATACAATACTTGATACTAGTTGCTCGGCGGAAGACAAGCTTAACACACATTTTTCGTTAAAATGAGATTCATTTAATTTGTCTGGAAAAGTCCGTTTATTAAGATAGACATCAAGTATTAATATTCAAGCTGATTACAAAAAGACAAGATACATTTAGAATATAACTAAATTTATTGAACTAGTATGGTAAAATCCTGCTTGAAATTTTGATTTCACGTTCCATTCTGCTGAGTATGCCATGTTAGATATGATTCTACCAGATGACCTAAAGTACTGCAGTGATTTGAGATTCAAAAGGCAAACAGATACCCGAGTGCACGGCCAGGCACTGTCAGTGAGCATGCCAGTGACATGAAAGAGCAAGCCAATCTTGTAGGCGCCTAACAGGAGCTTCCTTAAACTATTACTTACGAAATAAAATATTTGTTGATTGCTCTTTTGAAAGTTTTATATACCAGTGTTAGTATTCTATTAAATGTCGCTTGAGGTTTTTGTAACATGGGAGTCCTTATACGTCTGTCTACCTGTATGGTGGAGAATAAAAAGTTATTTGGTTTGCAAATCATATTTAACCCGTGTCTTTTGTGTCTTGAATTTGGCGTGTGGTGTCTATTAGCCTATGTCAACGAAGAGCCCATGCCATAGGCGCCTGGCCCTACTCTTGTACGTACTCATCAATGATTTCTCCGACACCTGTCATTACAAATCCCTGGCATGTTTGATATAAAAGTTTGGGTGACGAATCCATTGTCGCTAATCTTTCAATTTGTTTTCTCTCACCGTGCCTTGAATGCAGTGCGCGCCTGTGATTGGAGCAGAGACGGGACGGAGATGTTCATTAGGATGAGTCCGCCCGCCCATCTTATTACCGTGCACACAAAGCATCAATAAACCAAGTACTGCTTTACAGCCATGTAATAGGCCCGACTAGAGCAATATTGAATTTGTGTACATTAGCTCCCATAAGACGAGATGAAATCAAATTGTACAAATAACACTTTTCTCAAGGATTAACTCTTGCCTGCCAAAAACATAAGGGACTTGTAATCTTTTCAGACACGCGCTGCTTCCAAAGCTGTCAATTACTTTGTTTAATGTAACTATACACAAGCGAGCGTTACCCATACCACCAATTAAAGGGTCAAGGGAAATTAATTGGTCGCCATCAAATATGAGAATGGTGACAAATTGCCTGTGAGCACGTACGTGTATTTATACAAACGCGTACAAGGACACACATTATTGTGATTCACTTCGCCAGCCTCCGCATCCAGCCAAGGAAAAGTTACTGCAAGAATTTTTGAGAAAGAAGATAAGAAGATTTTGGCAAATTATGAATCAGGTACTTCCGGCAATGCACGTGTCGGTTTCAGGTGCAGGATCTACTGGGTTCCACAGCATCGACGCCCTACTTGGAATACGAGGGGAACCGGATATGTGTTCTCACGATTTCTCTACAGAGGAAGAACACAGAGATAGGCTACAGCATCACATCCACCACAGAAAGGACACTTCCGGTAGAACCTTCAAAATCACAGGTTAGTCGCCTCAAATTTCTCCTACATTTTGCTTTTTAGTACTAGTGCTGGTAAAATGAAATGAAGTTTAATATTATTCCAATATATTTTTATTATCAAAATGCACTACATTTGTATTTCATATCAAAATAATTTGTATAATGCATCAATAAATACAAAATACATCTTTCAAATATCAAGAGTAATGCATGTCAATATTGACAACAAAGTTATTCAATTAAGCAAATAAAAGGTAAGTAAGAAAACCACAAATATGCTTCACTAACTAGAATCATCAAAGTCAGATTCGTACAAATACATGTTCAAGGTTTATGCGAATTATTTATATTTTAGAGTAAATATTGTGTATTCTTTTGAAGACATTGTTTAAATTTTGTCTTGATCATAGGCTAACCATAATCCTTATATATTACTGAATGACCTATTAGATATTAGTTTAATTTCTATGAAATGTTAGTTTTCCACTAAGCTATCCCCATACCTATGAATATAATTGTTTGTAGCTTACCTTATTCTAACCACACATTTTTTGTAAATTCTTTCTGATTAAGAATCATTGACATACACGTATCATCCATTGATACATGTGACCAACTATAGAGTTGACATTGTAGACTGTAGGGTAAGTAATTAAGTTACCTGTTTATATAAAGAAAGGTAGGTATGTACAATGCATTATTTGAATTTAAGACATCAAAAGTTTTTCACAAATTATTACAAAGGGGCTGGATAGTTGTCTTCAGTAATTTTCATGTAAACTATGTATATCATTAACGTAAATAAAGAACAACCATTTGTGATAATTCAGAGATAAGCTTTAAATATAGTTATTACATTTCATTTTATCCAATTGTCTACTTGTTTACAATAAACTAATTATAATTTCCTCTGAATTTGATTTAAAGTTCAAAATAATCGAAAGGTTAAAAGGGTTCAATTGATATGTGAATACTTTACGTTATACTGAATGGAAAATCAAATCGCAAAGCAAATATTATCATAGTAAACTCATTATCATGCTACATGGCATTATACCATTTATAGTATTTTTTGAATTGATAAAATGTTAGATAACGTGCTAATATAATACAGGTCAATTACATCATTAATAGGAATAACACCTCTGTGGCCAATAATCATTACGAGATAGTGATAAATTATAGTTTCATCAGAAAGATAGGAAGACACAAGCAACAGCTGGCGTGATTTGAGGAAATCGTTTGAAGTTTACTTTCATGACAAATTATCATTGTTGTCTGGTTCCCATTTCTTTCAATGCAATTTACTTTTATTTTCTTTTAAACTAAATGTATACATATAGCAAAAAGATGTTTTGTTATTTGAAATTGTGAATTATGATCTTACAGCGTTATTAATGATTTCGCGAGGGAAAACATAAATAAATAAAATAAACAACAACAATAACAAGCAAATATCGGTCATGGTATATTAGTTATTATATATCAAGAATGTACCATGTTGTCTTGTTTCGGTTCCTCTTTGGAGAAATGCATTGTTTGGAAATTTGATATTGTACAAATTGTTGTTTATTTACAACTGTATCCTTTTTAATTTGTAATAATACTCTTCAAAAACATCTGTACGTTCATATTCTTTAACCTTTCAGAACGATTAACATATTGAAAACAATAACAAAAATAGTGACATTGTCTTCTAGTCTTCTCTCTTTAGAATTTATTCTGGGGATTTGCCTTTTTTCAAACAGATGATATTACATAAGAACACGCATATATATATGACGTCATATGTATTATGCTGTCACTGAAAACATAAGCTCGAATCTATGATATCATAAACGAACCAAAATATTGCAGGTTGTTGCTATTTTCATTCTTCACGTAAATGTAAATAAATAACGGTGCAAGATAATAATTCATATTTCATAATTGTGTGTAAAACCAATTTTGAAAATGAAAGTAAATAAACTATTTTCTTTGTGTATTTCACGCATCAAAGATAATTGCCACAGGTACTTTAGTTATTTTCATTCAACTTTTGTTATGGCACTTAATTGCGTATCAATATGTTTATGGTCAAATTTATTTAAAGTAGGCAGTATTTTTTTTTACCTTAACACTTTCAAATAACAGATGATGAGGTTATTTGGATCTACATTAAGTAAATACTGGGAGGATAGGTTTGTTCTTATGTTACAACCTCGGCGGTTCGTAGCTTTTGTTGGTAATGATTGTGGATAATATAAAATAAATGCAAAACAATGCAAACATTTGTTTGTTAGGATCCAGTACATATAGTGGATCATACCGTCCACATTACTTACTAGACCATAAATATATATAGGCTATTTTTTATAAAGGTATTTTATTTCCTTTGTTTATCCACAGTATAATGCAGGAATTGTAATATATTATACAGCATGCGATAAATGTATGACATAGCATACAATTATGATTTTTTATGATGAATCTGAAGTGTTATGCATTTGACATTCATTTAACTAGCACGTGTAAATGATCTAGCCAATATGATTTCAGCTAGCCATCAATCATACAACAACTACCATTCGATACTTATGGAATTCTTTTCAATTATAGATATATTTATATACTTTTACATTAGCTCATTTTCCTTTTCTATGAATAGCATAATGAATAAGGTTAACAAAGCATTATAAAAGATCTACGTTGAATTTACAGAAATAGATATTTAATGACGTTAATGAAAAATATGCATTTTCATAATAAGGACCCAACGTCATTGATGGACACTCCCTAAACAGTGGAAATGGATTGTTTCTACATGGTTATAGCTTAATAATTCATATCTTAAATGAAAAGCATACTCTATCAGTGTGATCAACAGTAATATATCTTGGTACCTAGCATGGAGTTGTTAATTTGTGGAGCTAATTTGTAGCACACGATTTGGAATTATACAGAACTAGCTTAATTTTACTTCTAAATTCATAAATTAAAGGAGTTTAGATCAACCTGACCCTTCTGCTTCTACATTAGTTAAGAAATTTTGGATTCCCATCTTTTGGCCCCTAGCATCACTGGCGAGTCCCAGAAGGACGAAACAGCTGTATGATGCATTTTAATTCATTTTTTCGGCATACTATATCTATTACTAAATTTGAAAAGTGCAGCATGTGTGTGTGTTATGTCATCTTGTAAACAGAAGTAAAATGACTTAATTGTGCTGTAATCAAATCGAAAAATAACTAAAGAAGAGGTAACTGTAGCAACCTGTGAATTGCTACATGTACGTGTTTAGTCTGAAGTGACACAAGGATCCGTAAATGAAATATATGATAAAGCATAATTAACGACTGGTTATACTAAATAGCATTTATAATTTTGATTATCCAAATATTAATAATGGAACCGAAGATTCATCCACTGAAAAAAGTTTTTATTAAAACAACATCATTTATAATTTAAAAAGTAAATAATAATTTCAAAAGAAGAATATGTTTCGTTCATAAGAAGAAAAATACAAAACGTGTCCATTATATTCAACAGGGAATAGAATGCGTATTTACAGTTTGTTCATAACTGTATGTATGCATAGTGAATATTTTATTATTAAACAAACGTCAATCCTGAAGTGAAAGTTAATTGTGTTAACATTGCAGCTATGACGTTAAAAAATGTCGTCGTCTCAACGTCATAAAGGGGTCTCAAAACTGATATGAAAGTTTTATGACTTTGTAAATTGCATTTTTATAAATCCTTGACCTAGTAAAACATGTTGATATATGTTTGTTTACTTACCCATATAAAATCGAAATTAAAAAACAACATACTCTCCTACAACAGTTGTTTACCTAGATATTTATCTAACTATGACCAACATGGGCAGATAACTTCTAAGTTTAACGAATACGTGACGATTTGTATTTTCCGTTCGTTAACTTTCACTTTCTTAATAATGACATCCCTACTCCAACCTAATATGTTCACATGTCGCAGTTAATTCGTTATTCTAAGGTTTTCATCAGATACATGAGAATTTCATGACAGATGACGGCTACTGACAAACAACTTTACGACACAGGAATTCGAGAGATGTAGGTTAATGAAGACTTTGTGAACAAGTTTTATGATTTCTATCTTGGTCTCATTGATATATATTCTGTATCCTTGTATGATATTAAGACGGACTTTTTGAATATGGTCATTAGTATTCTTACTTGTTGTGATTGATAATGAAACATAAGTCATTACTTTGAGGACATGACATTTATTTAGAAGTGACATAGACTTACAAGGCGTCGATGAAGCAGAGGACACGTACTTTCCTGGAACAGCTAGACTAATTATCTTGCTCCTTTTTTAATCGATGAGTTCGGAATTATGGTTTTATTTACGTTTCAGTATTCTCTTGTTTTTAAATCTGACACCTTGCCAAAACATTATGTTAAATCATTCAAACTACAGTAACATATGACAAAACTAAATAATTTTGCATTCAATGTTGATATTAGTTGATACCTTCACATGTTGTGACATCAATACTCTCTACTAGGATATACTTACAACTATACGTTCTAGTATTAGTAATGTTTTATATAAGTAAACACATCAAAACTCTATAGTCTTAGGAAGTTGGTGATGTAATAAAAAGAAACTTTGTCTCCAAATTTGTTTGATATATCATTTTCTCTACGTAAGGCAGGGCGGAATAAATAAAAACGAATATCACATTTTTATTAACATACATCAATGTTCACTTGTTTTAACTAATTGCAAAGTCATATGAATTGCCATTGCTCTACGCCGGATATTTTAGACACATTGAGGATATCAAATAGATCTGTGCTCGTTCTATCTTTTCTTTTTAACTCTTTTATGTTGGTAGCGTTGCCATAGGTACCTAACAATGAGACCAAGTGGATTATCATGATACCGTGTCTGAGTATAGGTATTTTTAGCAAGATGACACTTTGAAGTAGCACTTGAGTGACCTTGGCGATAAATGACACCATCTTCATGATTATGATAAAAAAAATCAGAGAATACCAAAGCGTCAACAAAACCATAATCCGAACTCAAAATCGATTAAACTAGAGGCAAAATAGGAACAAGGGAAAGTTTTACATGTAGGCCCTCGTAAAGAAGAAGAAAATAAGACCGGGTGTTCCGGAAGAATAAACGTCTTCTGCTTCATCGACGACACCCGCCATGTAAATCTTGGCCACATTCAAGTAGACATCAAGTTCTCGAAATGAGAACCGAATCATTGTCAATCACAACAAGTAAGCATAAAAATAATGAGCATACTCAAAAACGTCCATCTTCATATCACTTAAAGATACAGAATATTTTTCAATGAAAAAAAGATGGCGACCATCAAACCTGCATCTTAGTAATAACAATGGTGCACAAAATAGTGCATTCGAATAAATACCTAAACTGATACACAGGCAATAAACAAATAAACAAAACAAAGTAAAACCTCCCCTCCCAGAACTGCTGGGTTTTTTGTGTTGGTGTAAGTTGTATGCTTCTTTCCTTTAGTTTACGTTTCTTGTAAATAAATTTGAGTTTATTTGCACCTAAGGGGAAAATATCAGCAGCCCAAGAAAGGTTTGGGTTTCCTAAACAACATGCAGCACATAAAAAGAAAAGGCTCAGTCCGCTCCATAAATGAATTTAGATTGTATTAAAATAAAACATGGACAAATATGAAAAGAAACCGTCTTTAAGACTATCTTCAGCACACTTCCTCTTAGTTCAGCTTAAAGTCGTGAGATTTTTTGTCTTCATGTTTTTTCTGTATTATTATTTTGTCGGAATATACATGATTTATTTCTTGACGGAACTCTACATAGCAAACCAGTAAACCCGGTGAACGTGCTACAAGCCAGATTACAATGATCAAAGAGGACACTCGTCATGTCTATTATTGAATTCAATTGTATATCTGCCCGTACCCTTTATATATGAGCTCCTGTCGTCGTGTGGCTGGCGGACATGTTTAACAGACCATAAAAGGCCTCCACAAACTTTACATTTAACTATCTCTATGATTAAAATTTACTAAGTACATAGAAATTTTGATTTCTCTATCTTGTTGGAGACGTTTGTTCTGCATTTAAACGATTCTGTGTTAGCTTTGAGGGTAGGCGGCACTCTGAAGTGCCCTTTTTGTGTGTCTTGTTTTGCCTGAGAGACAGGGGAGGGTACCGCTCTTTTTGTATAAAAAGATTGATGCGCCACTCGCTGTTTGAGAGCGGATTAAAAGTGGAATTTGACGGTCCTATTAACAAGAACGTAGGACATGTCAATACCAACAATGTCTGGGAATCTTATTCGAGTCCGGATATGTCATTAGTGTACAATTCTATAATTGAATTAAGTCAGAATTACTCACATTGTACATACACGTATTTGACACTCGAGTGATTTTGTAAAACCTAGTAATTTTATGAATTATAATTTGATTGAAAGTATGCTATGCCCTAAGGGACTGATTCAGGGTGGCAAAGAAGACTGAAAAAAGAACGGAGCCCCAATTTGCTTTTTTATTGTTCAACCGTGTATTGGGCTCAACATGACCACGCTAATTCAGCGAGGGTGTCAGATGATAGATTTAATTCACACAAGCCCAGTGTTGTCATTGTGGCAGTACTTGTCCCATTACAGGTCGGGCCCTCACCTAAATGACACTCAAACTATCTCATCATCACTCCAGGCTGACAGACTTAAATCACCCGACACGTTCAGCCTTCTTCCATTAAAGCGACAACATCTCACGTATGCGAAGCTACGTGGAGTTTTAACGTTATATGTTTCTTTGTTCATATTTGCCCCTAGTTTGATCAATTTATTGGATCAGGTTTTGTTGACGCTTTGGTATTCTCTGATTTTTGTATATACCTAGCCTTACTGTATGATATATTCTTGTCTTTTAGTCAGGTTGTAAAAATCGAAATTTAGTAAGTGTATTCGTGTTCCATTATTATAGAGTTATATAAAAAAACTCATTTCATGGTAAACTATTTTCTTTAAAATGTTATTCGCTTGCGTTTTTTTCTGGGAGACAAAGATTCTTAAGCCAGAATTTTTGTTATTATTTCGTTCAATGTCACTCCAATAGTTTTGGCTAAATTCTTTGGCATCTTGTTTTCCTACTGTGAAATGTTTTGATATCGTTGTAGAGAACAAGCATATGATTTTAACTTTAACACTGATCAATATATATTTTCAAATTTCACATTGAAGTTAAAAATAACATTTGCTTCCTTCCTGTATTTTTCCAGAATAATAGAATATTTCTTAAGTATTCTTGATTGATCTTAGCTTCTGATTTATTTTAATCTTTTTTTTTCAGTTAGTTTAATACTTTCGGTATCAACAAATATTGACTTGGTTGCCATTTTTGTTTTGCTTATAGAAAAGAGCAACAAATCTCGAAAGGAAAACATGAAGAGTATTGATGGGCGAAAACAACTGGAATACAGCGAGGAACAGAGGAAGAAATCGCGCAGGAACCGTACTACATTTACCACCTACCAGCTTCACGAACTCGAGAGGGCGTTCGAGAAGTCACATTACCCGGATGTCTACAGCAGAGAGGAACTAGCAATGAAAATAAATTTACCGGAAGTCAGAGTACAGGTATGTAAAAATAAATTAGAGAATACCGAAGCGTTAACAAAATCATAATCTGAACTCAAAGTCGATTAAACCAGTGGTAAAATATTAACAAAGGAAACATTTACATGGAGACACTTGTAACAGTACTAGAGAATAATACCAGGTGTTCCGGAAGAGTAAGCGTCTTCTGCTTTATGTACAAAGAATAAACATTCCAAAAAATACATAAGATAAGCAGACAACTTCACTGTTCAATAACAAGATATGACGCAATAACTTTTTAAACCTATTGACATATATATAACCAGTGAATTCATCAAGCGATTGTTATTACAACTGAAGTGTTTGCTAATAAGTATGCTCAACGTAAACATGGTTCCTATCTGTTTAAGAATAGTGTATTCACAAAATCTACTTAGTCACCACAGATATTACATGCTGTATAATAAGGATCGTTGGAAATGGCTAAATGGCTTGGAAAAAAAGATGAATGTAAGGGGGAAGGCTGAAGGATTTGCCCGGCACATGGCGCTACCTCGTATCTGTCAAAGTACATCACATCAGCCTAAAGCACCATGTCCTTCGCCCCGAGTTGAGCTAGCTTCTCTATAAAGCAAATATCATAAGCTCATTAACACTTTTAACAAATGGGGTAGGACTCAATGGGTTTCGTCATGTCTGATTATCGTGGCCAATAATCTTTCTCTAATATCATTACTTGCCCCTTTTGTCAACTATAATGAGCTTTTAGTGAAAGGGAATAGAGATATTGGATAAATCTTAAGGGCCCTTAATGACAAAGGCAAACCATGATGATCTGTAATTGACTTAGCTTCAAGTCCACTAACTTCATAAACAGTGCATCTTTTGAAAAATGGCAGCTGCTAACCCAATACAGACAAGTCAATCTCTATTGGAAAGGCAGAGAAGGCAACAAGCCGATACCTTGTCGGAGACTATCAATTATATGCTAGGCTAAACACAGAAAGAAAGACTTTTTCTGTGTGAGAGTCGGTAATTGCTCTCGAGTGAGTTTCTCTACAACCACACCTAAAGAGTGATCTCGCGACTATTGATAGGACGACAATAGCACACCCGCAGGTCAACACACCCCGTTCTCTCTTTGGGATGCTTAAAGCTTCATTATCTCATTGTTACTCAAGTATTTATGCTAAACAAGCAGCCATTGAGAATGGCGTCAAGGCACCTGACGACTTTTTCTCGGTCCCCATGTCAACGCCACACTAACAGTCCCGTGATCTGACCCATGAACACAGATTTTACTAGCCAGTAATTATACGGACAACCCGCACTTTTTTTAACGTTGACATCTTCAGGCTATACCAGATTTTACTGTTCAAGGCCCTATTGAACAACAGCAGCAATTTTGGCATTGTGGGTGCGTCTGCTCTTGACAAAGTGTGAAATGCTACTGAATTAGGACGGTTTTTATTGGCAATTATTTTGATAATGCTTGTTATCTCCAGTCAAATTACAGCCTGTCGAATTTGGATATTGTATCTTAATTCCGATTTGGTTGCTATCATTTGTTAATTAAAATTAGTACAATGTATAACTGTAATGGACTGGTAACTGTTGTAATTATTCATTACGGAGCGAAACCTTTCAGTCTATTCATTATGATGAATGGTTGGACCAGTATATGATATGAATGTTTGATAATTGATGGAAATTTTCATTTTCATACATGTATATGCATATATGGTAATGGTTCGATGGGAAATAATCAACAAAATAAATTTGAAGATAAACCATGAAATAAGTGATCATAACATTCAGGTTTGCGACAGGTGATTGAAATAAATATGGCATCTTCCTTCATTCAATAGTTTGTTTCCATAGCTTCACAACTAAACCATACTTGTACAATCAGAGGTTGGCTTTCAAAGCAGTGCTTTCCATCTCCCCAGAAACAATTACCAACTGCACCAACAGAATCAATTGTCTACGTTTTATATCTATTTTTTAATCAGCGAACTAAATCATTTTACAAACACAAAACAAAATCAGGTTGTTTAATGTACCTCAGTCATGTTTCGTAAATGTACACACATTCCGCATTGCCATCGACACTGCCAGTAGTATTTGAAACAAAAATATTTTTGTATAAACGGTCTGCCCGTCAGTCAACACTTAAGTCAACATATCGTCAGTAAGTTCCATTGAAAACATATCTTTTATGCAAAAATTATAAGCAACAAAAGAAAAAAAATTTATGCAATAATGAAAAGAGACATTTATAACAGCGACTACAATGTATATTAATATTTTTATGTCATTATTGCAGGTTTGGTTTCAAAATCGCCGAGCAAAGTGGCGAAGGCAGGAGAAACTCGAAAGCTCCGCTATCAAAATAAACGACACTTACCCAATGTCTGCTCTCACTGCAAAATCTGGATGTGGTTTTGGAACGTCACTTCCGCTTGATCCTTGGATGACGTCGCCAATCACAAACAACGCCGTTCCTGCTCATTCCGTGTCACCAATGACATCATCATCGTCATCCTTATCAACCTATCCCACATTCATTTCTTCACCAGTGTTTAATTCGAACTGTGCTATGAGTTCAACACTTCATGCTTTGTCAGGGGTTTTCAACTGTACTTCCGGTAAAATTCCGGAAGTGGATACAAGGAACTCAAGTATTGTTTCTCTTCGAATGAAAGCAAAGGAACACATGGACAGTTTCGAACGGAAATATTGAACATTTATTCTGGGTTTGCTCTTCAGTGCAGTAACTAATGATTATTACATTTTGTATGATCTTTTCTATAAAAAGATATGTAATATAGATTTAAATCAAATCCCCAAAATCAACATGAAATTTAAACGCCGGTTTGGATATTTTTTTAAATAAACAATTTTTGATGAATAGGTATAGCACTCAAGCATGTATGGTTAAGTCAACGTAGAGCTTTGGTACGATGGTTTTATGACTGTGATTATCTGGCCAATGAAGCAAAATATTGTATCATTGCGACCGGTTTTAATCAAACGAAACGAACAGTATTTGAGAAGAAGTGACCGAAAAGTATATAATATGTCTTTCTGTATAATATTTTCTGCATTTTAATATATCCATTATATCACGTGATCATCTTGTTATACACTAATTCAAACGAAATATTTTAACTTTAAAAGCAACATTGTCATATGAAGTATTATCAAACACAATTATGTTTGCAAATGCAAATAGGGAATGATGCATGTCCCATGAAATATATCAATACTGACACGAAAAGAAAACTGATTCTATAAATCAGAATAAGATGAAGGCAGACTCAGTTTTCCATACATATTCGTTCCACTTTTCTTTTAACTAACATAGATAGGGAAAGATTAATTTGGAACGGTGAATAGGGAAACAGTTATCCCAAGCCTTTTTATTTGGAATACGAGTCTCATACATATGTACCTTCTGCTTTATCATCTGTTTCTTAATTGATCTGTTACTGTATATCGGGTTTTTTTTAGCGAGTGTCAATTTTTTTGCTATGTTCGCGACAACCCTCAATCGAAAAAAATAAAGTATCGCTAAATTTGGTTTCATTGTACAGTATGAAGATACATTACAAGATGAAACCACTAGGTGTAAAATTGCTGGTAAAAATGTATGATCACCTAAAAGCACGACCTGATGTAACTTCGGTGGCGCTACAATGGCATTTTGTCGTGCTACTGTATCATTCGCGATAACATTTGATGTAATACCTGAGAGTTTTCAATAAATATAATTGTTCATTACTCATTTGTTTGTATTGTATTTGAATAAAATCAGAGAAAACCAAAGCGTCAAACCTACGCTAAAATTACTAATTGTAGCTGGATCAACGCTGACCATAAAATACGCAAGTTTAACACACGCTTATAAAAAAGGAATTCGGTATGTTAAAAAAACAGTTTTATAATTTTTCTTTATGAGGGGATGTGCGGGGGCTGGGGGTACCTTTTTATTGATTGTCGCCTTATATCTTCATACAAGATGGTAAATGTACACAATTGTAAAAGAAACCAACATGTTTTGCTTGGGGTTGTATCCCTTTGGACTGTTTTGGCGTAGGATGTGTCATGTAGGTGTTGTAGCGAAGCACGGCATATTTTGAATGTATCAAAGTACAAGTATCAAGACAGACTTGCTGTGGTGAGCACGTCATTTTAAAGTAAAAAATAAAAGTTCTTAATGTAGTTATTTATGTGCCTACATTACATTGTGTAATGCTATGATCGTATTCCATCAGCAAAAACAATAACCGTTATTTTGAAGTGAGAAGTATTGATCCAAATACCCAGTTAGAAAATTAATTGCAAATTAAACACGACATTGATCAAAGGAAAGGGGGAAAACACCTTGTGGCGAACACTTAATACTGACAAGATTATATTAACAACTGCGCACATATAATGAGTCTTATACAAACTTATTGACTGTAGAGGGTCCTTAGTTAAGAATAACATGCATTTGTATCGAAATCACTATGCGACTGCAGATTATCTAGTTCCTGAACTTTTTAGAAAAAAAAATTAAGTAAGGAAGGACATTTGCAGATAAGCCCTGAATGTTTTCACTTCAGTATATCTAACAATCCTGAGAAATATAGCTACATGTAATTATGTTTTCAAGAAATTATTCTTACATCACAGTACTACTTCATTGTAACAATCTCCTTACCAAATGCCACCTAGGGCCACATCAAACATCGATATATATATTTTTTTACCTTTGGCGAAATTAATTAGAGTCTACCGTAGCGTCAACAAAAACCATAATCCGAACTCAAAATCGTTTAAAGAAGCGGCCAAATATGAACAAATGGGAAACCTTTACATGGAGACATCTGCAAAAGTACAAGAAAATAAGACCAGGTGTTCCGGAAGGGTAAGTGTCTTCTACTGGATCGACGATGTCCTCAAAATGAGAACCGAGTAATCATTGTCAATAACAACAAGGAAGCACACTAAGAAGCATATTCATATACGTCCATCTTCATATCACACAAACATTCAAAATATTTCTCAACGAGACAAAGACAGCGACTATAAAACATTGTTCTGATCAACCTACATCTCTCGAATCCTAACGACATGTAGCTGATGGTCAGCGCGACAATAGCTGTGTATAACAAACATAGAAACAAGGGTGCAGACAGGTTTGTTGGAGGTGAAAACAGTAAGGGATATCTGTATGAATGCATTAGATAGACGTAATTGCAAAGGAATTATCTATTTGACTTGTATACAAATATACACACATGGAAGTTATTGTTTTACATCAATCAATAAATTAAACATTTTAGTTTTAGTAAATAAAACAGAACAAAGTATAAAATGATTATGTTTTTGTTATGAATGTCGTACATATCTGACATATAATGTTCATCAAAGCCACAGTTATGTAAATTTATCAACGATATGGCACATTCTGAATTCGATACGAAAACATAGCGGAAATCCAGACATTCATGTATCAAGACCAAATAAACACATTCATATACGAACCGATAAAACATACAGCTAACAACAATGGTAGTATTGTTCTCATCGCCGGGGAATTCATATCCTGGTAGGAGGAATATCTGGTTCTGATAAATAAAGTACTAATGATATGCTTTCCCTCCTGCGTGAGATGCAATGCTTATATCCGAATGATATGCTGCTGAGATGAAATCTATTTTGAAAAAAATAATCTATCTTTATTTGTACTTATCCCTTCTGATGTATTAAATTATCTACATTTCTAGAAAAAAAAGAATATCGAAACGTCAACAACATCATAATCCGGGGCAAAATATGAACAAAGAAAAGATTTACATGGGGACCCTTGAAAAGTACAATATAATAAGACCGGGTGTTTCGGAAGAGTAAGCGTCATTTGCTTCATCGACGACACCCGCTATGTAAGTCTGGATATAAATACACAAGGAATGTTAAACTACACTTTGTATTAACATCATAAGTACACACATAATAGAAAACTTATAGCATCAAGTACCATATCGAAAATAAACACTGTAAATAAATTCCAATGTAAACGGCAATATATATAAATATACAGAAGACTCGATTCAAAAGAACTATATGGATTAAAACATTAAAGGGCATCGGCAATTCATATAGGAAATCGCCAATAAATCTTATACCTTATAATAAAACAATTATACATGTACTACATTTCAATACGAGAGTAGTAATTTGAATTACCACTATCCTTGATAAAGCAATGCATGTTTATATATCAATGTCATTCAATAATTCACTTCACGAACATTTTATCTTATATTCATCTTACATCATTATGGCGTAAATGAGACCTAAATAATATTTCAGGAAAGATTATTTTTTATTATGAAAAAAACCCGTTGTGTTCGGCCTTCGTAAAATTTGTTTTTCTTTTCTAAATACAAATTTTGATTACCAAACACTTTGTTCTGCTTTTATTGAGATTACTTCCAACTCGTAAAACGTTTAGGTAATTGCTACCTTATAAGGTCGTTAATGTATTACTATATATACATAGCTGTCCCTCAACTCCAATTTGATTGTAAGATGGGTTCGTTACATTGTTGCATTACACTATAACAATTGGGTGTAAATACAATATCGGTCGATAGTAAATAGCAATGCTTCATCATATGTAAGTATATGTTCTGTTATTAAGTATCCATTGTATCAAAAACTAATTATTTAACTGTAATATGATTTCATTGCGTTGTCATTAGCATACAATCCAAGTAAACACACTGTCTATACATTAAACCTTCCGACTGGGTTAAAGTATTAATTATACGACGAACAAATGATTAACAAATCTGGCTCATTGAACCTTATAAATACAAACGTGATTAATTTCACTTGGTGGCGACAAAAGCGAGTTACTGAGTAATTTAGGCCGTGAATGAGGAGATAATTGTATCAGTGAGAGAATATCAGCTAATTACTGCACGGATCGATGGGAACTACCTCCGTCATTGTAGCACTGGTAATGAAGAAATACTCACACAATAATATTATGTCGATGGCAGTTTTATCGGCTTCATTAGCGCCATCATAAGCGTACGGCTACAACAAATGTTAATTTGTAAATGATTGCTGTGGTAGGCCGTGAGATTTGATTTCATGTGTAATGTAATATACAGTGGAGCACAAGGAATTCGTTACACAGACCACTGTTTATAATTACATTTACACGTGCTGTTGGTAAATGTACCAGTTACCCAGGGTGTGGCAGTCAACTCAAACTAATTTTGATAATTAGAAATAAACAAAGAAAAATAAAGCATGGATTTAAAATGTGCAAACATTTTCTCCTCCAAACTGAATTGCATTATAAATAGAATATATGAAGCAGTACAATTCAGCTATTTTACAGTTAACTAAAGTTTATGTCAACACGACATTGCACATATGTAGCATAAAATAGATAACTTAGTTCTAATTCAAAGATTAAGATAACTCAATTAAGTCATAAGAACATTTTCATTTAGTTTATGAAAAAAACGTCATTTGAATTTCAGGGCAAAATGTAGTTCTAGTAATTGACAACTATATTATTATAGACACGATTATGATATATAGACTGGATCAGAGTGAGCAATCGTATACATACCTTTTATCCTGATCTGTTATGATCTAATGCATATTTAAGGTATGTTAATTACATTGATCTTGTTGTCATTATCAATATTTATTTTAATAGATTTTAGAAAAAAATTCACATGGCAGAATATCGTTAATTAATAATATTAAAGAATCTCATAAGTACTGTACAAATCTATGTTCTAACATGTAAAATCGGTCCTTAAGATAGTATTGATCAATTTGACAAATTAGAATAATAAATACATACAAATGTATGATATAGAGTCGGGAAAGGAACGTGACCCTTGTTGTGTTGGGCAGATAATCGACAATAAACAAACAAATACTTGAGTGTTCATTTAACAGCAGGAGGTAAACTTCACATGGTGATTTGTGAAATCATGTTTATTCATCTGGCTGCACGCCCATTGGTTTGGAAAGAAACGATATGTAACAGTCATAATGGAGCATTGCAATGACGTTTTTTCCAAACATTGTCAATCTCTCGCATTTGTCAGGAAGTTAAATGTTTGAGGTAAAAACCACTAAACATACAATCAACAAAAAGTACATATTACTACCCATTTAAATACAAACAGTCCCAACTCCCTACATTATATAAAAAACAACAACGACAAATTACAGTGTAGTACATTTTTACAATGTATCTTATATACATAATGCGGAAAAAATACAAATTACTACATTATTCAAAACCACGAAAATACAAATTACTACATAATATAGTAAGTACAAACTGTACAGACCTTTATCTTATATACATAATGCGGAAAAAGTACAAATTACTACATTATATATAATTAAAGTACAAACTGTAATGACCTTTATCTCAGATTCAACAAGAAAATACAAATTACTACATTATATTATATATATATATATATATATAGTACAAATTGTAACGATCTTAATGTTATACAAAAACATACAAACACTTATATAACAATATGTTTAATGCATAGGCTAAACCGACCCGTATCATATATCCATAAACAAAGAGAACTCAAAACACTGCATATAAACCATGGCACCTGTAATGAACCATGTATTATACAAAACCAAGAATATACCTATTACCACATTATATATACAATGTAAAAAGTCATCCCCCTCCCAAAAAATTCGTTTTTACTACATCATTCAAGAGAAAAAAGACTTCTGCATAATATACATATGTACAAAACAAAGTTCTTTTCCTAATTATATCCAGATTATAAAAAAAATAAAATTGTGTTTAATTGTAAATTTCCACAAATAAATTTAATTCTTGCATAACGTTTTCGACCTGGTAATGATAATGAATTGGCGTATTATTCTAAATTTAACAAGAGCGAAAACTTTACTTTATTGTAATATTTGAATTATCAAATAATAGATTCATCGTTAAAAACATCGTGATGATCATACGTTTTTTATTTACATATGCTTGATCCAATGTCGAGGTAATTGAAATAAATTTATCGGATCGAACAGATTCGGAAATAATCAGACGATGGGAGATAACTCTTGTAAGCATAGAGCAAAACCTGTGAGAGATGAAGCTACGTATTTGCTAGGATAGTATGTGAGTGCCAGTGCATATGTCCTCATTATAACACGATAATGAGTGTTACACTAGTGCAAGGTGTATCCTTGTATATTGATTTGAAACATATTTTAAAAAGATATCAAAAACAAAACGTTTACTCTAGAAAGGTAGTCACTGACTTCAACGCATCTCGCAAGCACTTATCTTCTGACTCATCTGACTTAGTTTGTATAACATTTATGATAATATATCGATATGGCATACATTCCGCAAGTAACGAAAATTCAATCACATGGCAGAAATCTATTGTATCAATATAAAGTTGTAACCTCTTTGCATGTTTTATGGTAGGCATCATCTATGAGAGTTTAAATTTCTTTTCCAAAGAGATGGACAACAATACAAATACATGGTTGTGCGCTATCATGGAGCATGCTTTGTGGAAAAAACACAACACAAGGAAGAATGAAATATACTGAGGAAGATAAAGTACGAATGATTGAATTCCCTGGTTAACAATATTCTTTTTGAGCTTAGAGGAAAGATTTATCAACAGACTGTTGGCATTCGAGTGGGAACTAACTGTGACCCACTTTTGTTGACTTCACTTTCAGATATATTGATGATGTTTTGTCTATAAACAACAAGAAGTTTGTTGACCTAGTCTGTAGTATATACACTACTAAACTTAGGATTAAGGACACAACATACTCTCCTACATCAGCTTCTTACTTTATTTAATCTATGGCAATTACGAGCAGCTTATTAATAAGCTGTATAATAAATGTGACGGTTTCGAAATCCCTTTCTTGAACGTAGCATCCCTGCTTCTTCATCCTATGGTATATACATGTCGCAGTTGATTCGTTATTCTAAAGCTTTCGCTGAATATCGAGATCTTCGTGATACAGATTGATAAGACTATTGGCAAGTTTTCGTCACGTTGAGAAATATTCTACAACATTGCATGATATGAAGATGGACGTGTTTTTAATTTGCTCATTAGTATGCCTGCTTATTTTGCCTCAGTTCTCACTTTGAGGCTATGACATTAACTTAGATTTGACTACTATTTACATGGCGGATGACGCTTACTCTACTCGTCCTGAATACCTGATTGAAAACGATGCTTAAGTTTTCACTTTGAGAACGTGACATTCACATGGATGTGTCTTAGATTTACATACACGTAACGAGTGTCGTCGATGAGCAGAAGACGCTTACTCTTCAGAACACCAGGTCTCATTCTTTTGTACTTTTTAAAGTGTTTCCGTGCAAATATGTTTTTGTGCTTTGCTTTGGTTTCCGCGTCTTCTTATTTTTTATAAATGTAACCAATGTTAATTCTTTAAAAACAAATCAGAGAATACCAATGCGTCAACAACACCATCATCCGAACTCAAAATCGATTAAACTAGAGGCAAAATAGGAATAAAGGAAAGATATACATGGATACTCTCGTAAAAGCACAAGAGAATAAAGCCAGGTGTTCCGGAAAAGTAAGCGTCATCTGCTTCATCGACGACACCCGCCATGTAAAACTTGGTCACATCCAAGTAAGCATCAATCCTAAAAATGAGAACCGAGTCATCATTGTCATCACAACAAGTAAGCACACTAATAAGCAAACTCAAAAACGTCCATCTTCATATTACACAAAGATACAAAATATTCTCGATGATAATAAATAAGAGAATACCGAACCGTTAACGAAATCTTAATCCAAACTCAAAATCAATTAAATCAGGGGCAAAATATGAACTGAGGAAAGATTAATATGGAGACTCTTGGAAAAGTACAAGAGAATAAGACCAGGTGTTCCGGAAGAGTAAGCGTCTTCTGCTTCATCTACGACACCAGACATGTAAATCTTTGTCACATCCATGTAAACATCAAGTTCTCAAAATGAGAACCGAGTATCATTATCAATCACAACAAGTAAACACACTAATGAGCATACTCAAAAACGTCCATCTTCATATCACTTAGAGATACAGAATATTTCTCAATTAGACAAAGATCGCGACCATAAAACTTGCCCATAGTTCTGATCAACCTGCATCTCTCGAATCCTTGTGTTGTTAGTGTGTTTATCAGCAGTCGACATCGATCACGAAAATACCGATATTTAGAGCAAGCCCTAGAATATCGAATCAACTGCGGCATGTAAACACCATAGGTTGGAGAAGCAGGGATGTTACTATCAAGAAATGGAAAGTTCACGATCGGAAAATTGGATTCTTCACGTTTATCGTATAGCTTAGTAGTAAGCTGTCCATGTTGGTCGTAGTTTAAGTAGAGATTGAGGTAAGCAGCTGATGTAGAAGAGTCTTTTGTGTCCTTTATTTCAAGTTCAGAAGGGTATATACGATCGACGTGGTCAGCAAACTTCTTGTTGTTTATAGACAAAACATCGTCGATATATCTGAAAGTGAAATTAAAAGATTTGGCAAGGTTTTTGTTACCAGTCCTGATTAGCTCTTCCACAAATTCAGCCTCGTATGAAAACAAAAAAGTCAGTTAATGTATACTATTACACTTAGATGTTTCAAATGGGCATCACCACCTTTCAAGCAAATGCTCCAATGTTGTACATGTACATGTATATTACTGAGCCTAGGATACTCGTCTCATCCTACACTATATTAAACGTTAATATAAATGTAAATTTAATACCAGAGCATTATACTGGTCAATAAAATGTTTTGTTTTTGATTAATCCTTTTATCACGTTAGTTTAATCCGGAAAACTCCGCTTTCTATCTTACATCCCTTAACCAAGCGTTGTTACATCTGCGCCCACACGAGTGATTAAATATAAGTTAAAATGTCCAAGTTTCATAATAATCGTAAAATCAATAAGATTATTAACAGGCTATCTTTATTTCAACACATATGGCGAAACTTTGCAGTTTTAATGTACATTTCTCATTAACAGCTTTCTAGAATAATGTCGGGCTTATTAACACATAAGTACCGGTATTTTTATGCAACATTTATTAATATGAGCAGGTGTTTGTTTTAATAGGTTGATGGAGAAACCGAAATGAAAAAATATGTAACATTATACATTGATGCCATAAATTTAAAAAAAAATCAACATAAGAAATACTTATACATTAACCGGGAATTTTCAGTGAATATTTACCCAATAATTGTGATGAAACCCTGAATATTTATACTGTGATCGATGTCGACAGCTAACAAACAAACTTTCAACAAAGGGATGCAAGAAATGCAGGAAGGGTTGCAAGAAATGCAGGTTGATCAGAACAATGGGCAAGTGTTTTGGTCGCCATCTTTGTCTCACTGAGAGATATTCTGAATATCCTTATTTGCTCCTGTATGGAGGTGGACGTTCTTGAATATGCTCATTAGTATGCCTATTTGTTGGGATGGAAAGCGATGCATACGTTTTCACTTTGAGAATGCGACATTTACCTGGATGTGTCCAAGATTTACATGGCGAATGACGTCGATGAACAGAAAACGCGTAGTCTTCCGGAACACCTGGTCTTATTCTCTTTGTACTTTTTAAGGGCTTGCGGGCAAATATTTTCGTTTTTTTTTTTTGTTTTTTTTTTATTTTGCCCCGAGTTTAATCGTTGTAGAGATCTTATTTTGAGTTTGTTGATGCTTCAGATTTCTCTGCTTCCTTTTATAAATTAAACCAATGGTAGTTTTTTTAAACGAAAATGATAGCAGTAAAAATGTTTCAAAGGCTTATTCTTACACCTAAAAGACGAATGTTGGAATGTTGTAAATGTATATTTCAGGGCCTACGACTCTCACCTGACTCTCACCTCCTTCACGTACAACAAACATATCAAGAATGATAAAAACGTAAACATAGATACTAATTCAATACAAGAGTCATGTATTGGGCAATAATAATATGTCTTTTTATTAATTTGTTTTATCCTGTTGGTTTAATCCGGACAACTCCGGTCTCCATCTTATATCTCTTTCCCAACGCTGTAACATCTGCTCCCGCACCAGTGATTGATAGAAGTTAAAATTGATTGTTTCATAATAATCGTAAAATCAATAAAATGTATAAAGGTTATCTTCATTTCAACACATATACAGCAAAAACTTGATCTTTAAATGTATATGTTGAATAAAAAAAACCCTTATGAACAGCTTTCTAGAAGGATGTGCGGCTTGTTCACGCATCACAACCGGTTTTTACTGTGTAACCATTGGGAATATGAGTAGGTGTTTGTTTTAAAATTTAATAGATCAATGGATTAACGAAATCATAAAATATATAACAGTGTACATGTAAGATGTCAAAAATCAAAAGGAAATCATCAAAATAAATGTGAGGGAAAACCGTTTACTTAAAAAGCTCAGTAATGTATCACTGACTGTTTATCCATTGATTGTGATTGAACACTTAATACCTTTACAATAACCGGAACGTATCAGTGAATATTTATACACTAATTGTGACTGAACACTGAATGCGTATACATTAACCGGGAATTCTCAATGGATATTTACACTATAATTGTGATGGAACACTTAATACCTATATCGGAAGATATCAGTGAATATCTATACACTAACTGTGACTGAGCACTGAATACGTCTACACTTAACGGGACTTATCAATGAATATTTATCCAATAGTTGTGATTTAACACTTAATACTTAAACATTAACCGGGTGTTATCTGTGAATTTAGATACCTTAACTGTGTTAAAACGTTGAATACTTATACATTAATCGGGCGTTATGTGCGGATGCTTATCAATTTACAAAGAAATATGAGTATTTATTTTTTAATTGGGAGTTATCATTGAATAATCCTCTATTGAATATGAGTTTTCAGTAAATGATCCTCTATTCAATATGAGTTATCAGTAAGTTATGCTCTATTGAATATGAGTTATCAATGAATAATTATATTTTGCCTATTCCCTCAATAAATTTTGTATTTTGCATAATCTGCTGCGCGGATTGATGCAAAAACACACATTTATTTCTGGGAACTGAGAGGTTTATGCGAGTTCTTATCCACTAACTGGGTATAGATATGAAGTCTTATCATATGCGTAGCAATGGAGTGTCATGGAAAACATTTGGAGTGATTTAAAGCTGTCAGCATATATAGGTATCAAACCAATCAATATTTTAAAGACGCGTGTTTTTTTGGTCTTTTCATTAGTAAACAGTTCTTTTTATAATGTACATGTATTTATAAGAAGAATATTTTGAATTCATACATGTATCGTTTAACTATGTACAGTTGTTGGCCATAAGTATTGTCGCACCTAACATTTTCTCATTGACTTTAGCACATTTCAACCAATTGTGAAATGTCATCATGCAATAACAGCTTGACCAATTCAAATAAATTTTTGTTTTGTTAATTTCATACCTGATTGGAGTTTTCGAAACAAATTTCAAGTGCAGATATTGTCTGCGTGCTTTGTTGCTGAGTTGTTTAAAGACGAAATGGAACCTGTGAACTTGGCGTCTCCTCTGACGTCAATGTTAATTTCATGGAAAATGTGAAGTCGTTAATAAGCTCCAACTTCAAACAGCCCTGCAATGTATAATATTGAATGCAACGGAACACAGAAAGATGTTCTGAAAAGTGTACCTAATTATGATGTAAACTTAATTAAGTTGGTTAAAATCGGTCACACTGTTATTGTATAATACATTTTCAGAATTAGTGAAAATGCACTAAATCTAATGGGAAAATGTTAGATGCGACAATACTTATGACCAGGTACTGTAAGCTAGTAGATACATTAAAATATATATGTATTCACGGGTTATCAAGGAAAGGGTATAGTTGCTTTTTATTTCCTATTTTTACATTTATATACATATATTGTCTTTGATCAGCAAGGATTTAGAACAATAACTGTCAAATTTTCTCTTTACCTTGAAGTTTAAAACATTGTGAATTCTCTTTCTCGGATTTATATCATAATCTAATCTGCATGCTGTAATTTTATGACGATTATGGTCAGCTGAAAACAGTTTTTACATGGCGGGTGCCGTTATTGAAGCAGAACACGTTTCCGGTACACCTGGTCGTATAATTGTGTACTTTGTTGTATTATTTTGTACCTTTACAAGGGTCTCGATGAAATATTTCCTTTTTTTTATATTTTGCCCCTAATTTAATCGATTTTGACTTTTGATTATGGTTTTATTGAAGCTTCGGTATTCCCTGCTGTTTGCTATTACTTAATAAAGTGGTACATGTATTATGCAAAATTATTTATCCAGAGAGATGGATGTGTCTCACTTTAATGTGTACTATTTGTTTCTCCTTTAATATCCATAATTCATTATCATTTTAAGTAGCAGACATCACTTGCATTTAAGCATAGACTTACATAGTGGATGTTGTTTAATAGGCAGACGACGCTTTCCTTTTTGGAATATACATTTTAAGTATTATCGGTTCATTTCATCCGCTAACCTGTTTTGTCAAACATCCGCTAGCCTGTTGTGTTTATCGTCCGCTAGCCTGTTTTGTTTATCATTTGCCAGTATGTTTTGTTTCGTGATTTTTAATTTTTGAAAATGCATCATAGCATTACATTGGTTTTGATAAGATATAGCTGGAATATTATTTAAGTTAGCTGAAATGACATTTTATGATAAGTTTTGATTAAAGGAAACTTATTTGAGCTATATAGAGAACACTGACTTTATTCATTACGCAATTTTTATTAAAGAAAGGATATCACCAAGTCAGATCTAATGTGGACAACTGACATAAAATTGCCTACCCAGTGTTTATTACAGATGTCTGATATTAAATCTGCGTTGATTATGAGAAAGCTGACATCACGTGTACATGTACACATGCATAAACATGTTAAATTAAATTAAACATATAGAATAGGAGAAAGCTGACATCACGTGTACATGTGCACTTTCCCCTCTTTCTATCCCCTAACGTAATATGATAAGTCTAGAACAATATAGATGTTCGATTGGCATTTGGAGTCCAAGAATAAGTAACTGTAACCTGAAAAGTAAAACACGTAGTAAGTACCGACCTACCTTTCAACGCACACACACACACCTTGTTAGTCATGATATTCTTTTTTTTGCTTTGCTTGTGCTACCTACCTTCCATAATACTTCTATGTGGTGACATTCATACAAATCCTGGTCCCAGTAAGTTTGATGATCTGTCTATATGTCACATTAACGCTCGAAGTCTCCTTGCCACAACGAACGACAGTAACCATCGTCACTATAAGCTAGACGAGATCGAAAGCGTTCTCTGTAACCACTTGATGTACGACATCATTGCTGTCAGCGAGACATGGTTATGTAAAGAGCTAGATGATTCTACCATTTTTCTTCCTGGCTATCATATTTTTCGAAATGATAGAAATAGGCATAGCGGTGGCGTTGCAATTTATATTCGTGAATCCATTACTAACAAAAGACGCTTTGATCTTGAGTCCCCTAACATCGAAAGTATTATCCTAGAAGTATCCCATCCGTCGGGAAGTATCTTCTTTGGCACATTCTACCGACCACCCAACCAAGATGCCCATACTAAAACTTCTTTTCTAACCTACCTTACTGACAATCTCCAAACCATGCAGTCAGAAAATCCTTTAAATATCGTCCTTGTCGGCGACTTTAACGATAGATGTTCATCGTGGGCTGACCGCCACATTAACAGTGAACTAGGACAACGTCTCTTTAATATTGCCCATCAAAATAACATGCACCAACTGATTGACTTACCAACTCACATTACAGACACCTCTGCTTACATACTTGACCTTATATTTGTAGATAAAACACAGTTCGTCGTAAATCATGGAGTAAGTTCTCCACTTTGCAATCTTGATCATTGCACTATTCACTGTAAACTAAAATATAAAATACCTAGACAACAGTCATATCAAAGGACTACATGGGATTACAAAACAGCGGATCTTGGAGGACTTAACAATGCTTTTAAAACTGCTCATATAGACATATTTTTTGGTTTATTCGATCACTTAGATGACATCATAACAAATGTAAATCAATTTATTCTCGATACCTGTAAATCTTTTATCTTATGCAAAAAGGTTACCGTCCGTCCCCGTGACAAACCCTGGCTAACAAACGAAGTCAGGAGAGCATTTAGAACAAGGGATAGATGTTTAAAATCATTTCAGCATACTAAAAACGAGTATGACAAACTTAGGTACCAAGTAGCCCGAAGGGAAGCAAATCGCCTAAAGCGAGAAGCCTTAAAACGATACCAAGAATCCACTATCAATACACTTACCAACAAAAAAACTAACACTAAACGTTTCTGGTCCATCACTAAATCACTTCTTGGGGAAAAGTCCGATCACCTAATCCCTCCTCTAACTGAAAACAATCAAGTAATTAACGATGATAAAGAAAAAGCAGAATTATTCAATAAGTATTTCTCTGAACAATGTACAATTGATGATAACGTAGATAAACCAGTGCTACCTACCATAGATTCACATGTTAATATTCCGTCTATCACTGACATTCAAACGACTCCAGAGGAAGTATGTAATATATTGAGATCACTAAACCCAAATAAATCTACTGGGCCTGACGGCATAGGAAACTTCATTTTAAAACATTGTGCAGGATCCCTTTGTTATATCTGGGCTCATATTTTTAATCTCTCCCTTAGTTCAGGCTGCTTTCCAAACATATGGAAAACAGCTCAAGTTTGTCCTATCCATAAAAAAGACAGCAAAAAAGATGTAAAGAATTACCGTCCTATATCTCTACTTTCAAATATATCAAAATGTCTCGAAAAAATTGTCTATAAACGTATTTATGATTTTCTTGTCGCAAATAATATTCTCATAAAAGAAAATTCTGGTTTTAAAAAAAACGACTCTACCGTTAACCAGTTACTCAAAATTATTCATAAAATTTACAAAAGCATTGATGATGGAAAAGATGTATGTGCAGTATTCTTAGATGTTTCGAAGGCTTCTGATAAGGTATGGCACGAGGGACTAATATATAAACTTGAAAACATTGGTATCAAAGGTAATCTACTTAAATGGCTTAAAAGCTATCTTACAAACAGGAATCAATTTGTTGTATTGAACGGCCAATCATCAGAACGCATGTATATAAACTCAGGAGTCCCTCAAGGCTCTATACTTGGTCCCCTATTATTTCTAATATATGTTAATGATATCAACATTGGAATTCTTTCTGACATAAATTTATTTGCAGACGATACATCTCTTTCTTCTGAAATTAATCATCGTGGCTCTATCGAAAACTTGAATAACGATCTATCTACTCTATCACACTGGGCAAAACGTTGGTTGATAACTTTTAACGCAGCAAAAACAGAACTTGTCTTATTCTCCAAAAAACGTGTCTTAAATTACCCAGATCTTATGCTCAATAATGTCCCCATTCAACACGTAAGCACACACAAACACCTTGGCATATCACTATCTGGAAACTTGAGCTGGCAGGTGCACATATCTAATATTGTTGCTAGAGCAAATAAAATACTAAACATATTGCAGTCATTATCTTACTTAATCCCTCGAGGCGGACTAGAGAAAATATATAAATCAATGGTTAGGTCTATTCTAGAATATGGCAGTATACTCTTTGATAATTGTAACCAGTATGAATCTGATCTTATTGAAAGTGTTCAGCGAAGGGCAGCTCTAATCTGCACTGGAGGGTATAAGGTTACCAAATATACTAAACTTCTATCTGAACTAGGTTGGGAGTTACTTAGTGACAGAAGGAAACATTGTCGATTAAAAATGCTTTTTAAATTAAACAACAATCTCACTCCCTCATATTTGAAATCCGTCTGTCCACTTCTTTGTCATCGTACACAAAATTACAATTTTAGAAATTCGAACACACTTCTCCATATTCCTTCTAGAAAGTCATTTTATCACCAATCTTTCTTTCCAAAAACAATAAGAGACTGGAACAACCTCCCTGAACATATTCGGAACAAACCTTCTCTGGGATCTTTCTCACAAACTCTATCAAAACTCTCTACTCCAGCCTCAAACCCTTTATATATTTATGGTCATGGGAAAGGAAAAATTAATCACTGCAGACTAAGAATGGGCCTTAGTGCTTTAAACAAACACAGATTTTTATACCGATTAACATCCAATAAATTTTGTGACTTCTGTGCTAATTTCCCTGAAGACGAGAAACACTTCTTTTTGACCTGCCCAAAATATAACAACTTGCGTATGAAATTGCTTCGAAACACTTGTAAAGAATTGGCTCCAAATGTCAATCCAAACCTTATTGTAAATCTTATGCCTGATATCTATGTAAAGATTCTATTATATGGTTCCGACAATAATACCGAATCCTCAAACAAAAATATTTTTGACTCTGTATTTGAATATCTCATTGACTCAAAAAGGTTCTAACTTCATCATCTGAATACCCCACCCCCTCCTCTTTCTTTGCTCTATCTTTCCCCTTCCTTTTCTCTCATTTCTTTATGTTATGGTGTGTATGTGTGAGTGAGAGAGCGTGTGTTGTGATCACGTTTTGTAAATATTGTATTGTTGTATATGTAGAGCAGAGCATCATGTAGCCCTAGGGCTGTTTGTAATCCTCTTTAAAGAAATAAAGAATTAGATTACGTGTACATGTACACATGCATAAACATGTGAAAATTATTAAACATATAAGATGTTAATAGTAGTTGACATTACATAATAATTATGAATGCTACATTTACTATTATCTTTAAAATACAGCAAGTTAATATTGCATCCATTATAACAGTGTTTATAAATGGATTGATAATGATCAATTGATACGTTTTCTGAACATAAAATGAAATTTAGAGAAACAACAAGCTTAGGTTACTCAATAATTCTTCAAAATGTTTATACAAAATGATCTGAAAACATTGAGTTACTGTTCAGTGATCTAAAGACAATTTATTTGTAACAAATCGATTATCTATTCCCCACTATGTGTTGCGAATCTTTTGTACTGTGATAGAAAATTAGAAATCTGGTGGACCACCTCCGGCATTTGGCGCACGACGATCCGGCTCTGAACAGTACTCAACATACACTGACTTCCGGCGAATTGGCTAGTATCATTAAACGACAGAGAACATGAATCTATTAAACTGTCCTCTTCAAATAGAGAACATCAATTGGGGAGGAAATTGAAAATTTATTAGATTTGTTGCAGAAGATACAGCGTTTACGGAATAAATAAATGACTTTATTGTTTACTACAAACTCCTTTATTCCTAAATGACATGGTAATTACTATTAGTATTCAATCAATGCAGTTATACCACGCCTTGAGGAGGCAATAACGCTAAAATCGATAGTTTCGCATCCACACTGTTGAAACGTCTAAATTGCTGGCAGAGTCAGCACTTATAACCAGGTCGTATATGATTCCTAGAGAAAGAAAGCTAGTTTAGGGGTGCTATTGTAAAACACCTAAGTAGAGCTATAATATTAATAGTCAATGTGTGACCTTCATTATATCATTAAAACATCAATGTTCATTGATTGAAGTCATTTAATGCCCTGTGTTAAGTTAGCGTTAGCTAACTAGACTGGTTGTATAGGAATGTGTAGTGTCAAGTTTGTGTATGTCGAGGCTCACATTTAGACCTCTCATGAGTACTTTATGCAGAACGATAAGTCATAATCGATACGACAGGAAATAACTTGCTACTTTATCTTTAACTATATGTTAGTACACGATTTGAAATTATACAGAAGTATTTTAATTTTACTTCTAAATTCATAAAGCAAAGAGATGTTTTGCACCTGAGCCGTCTGCTTCTACATTAATTTAGATAAAAATTGGATTCCTACCTCTTGGCCTCTAGCATCACTGAAAAGTCCTCGGGGGACGAAATAGCTGTATGATGCAGTTTTAATTCATTTTTTTCGGAATACTGTATCTATTACTAAATTTAAAGGATGCAGCATATGTGTGTGTTACGTCATCTTTAACGCAGGTGTATGTTCAACATCGTATTATTTGCATTAATTATCTTGTCACTCACTGTAACGTGAACGGTTGTCGGACAGCAAGATACATTTCACTTATCGCCTTATAATTTTGTATTTGGTGGAAATACTGACATACCAAACCCCTTATATTTAAATTATATGGCTATTCCCTTTCGTAACGTTCTTCATTCAGGTTACCACATCAATCGGTGTGACCGTTTAAAATGTGTTTTAGAATGTGACCAGATGTAGGGACTAATGGATGCATTATTCTATAGGGGGAGGGGGGACTCTTCCCATCCAAACTTTGCATTAAATCCATCCAAGGAAGCAAAACACATCAACAAACCCAAATACACATATTACACACCAGAACGCATTTATTACACAAAATATCTAACAAATAGAATGCTACAGTGTTGACATTGGCATACCTGTTGAAGATAGTTTCTCGTTTGTATTTTTAAATCGTATACGATATCGAATATAAATATATCATTTTCTCTAGTATTATATGACCGAAAAGAAATCAGAAATGCCAATAGATTGCCATAATTGAAATAGCATTTATTTGTTCGAAGGGATTTAAAATACACTTTTAAGGTGAATAATCGCAGAAGGGTCAATGTTTTAAAAAATATTCTATATGAATATTAATACTGTATGGTCGTTATTGAAGCCTTTGAAATATGCGTTTGAACTTCAGATGTTTAGGCTTGAGTGTTGTAATTAACCAAGAACGATAACAAAAAATAACACCATATGTTCCATAGGAACAAACTATGCCCCACGCTTAGCTAACTTGTTTTTGTTTTCATAAGAGGCTAAATTTGTGGAAGAGCTAATCAGGACAGGTAAAAGAAACCTTGCCAAATCTTTTAATTTCACATTCAGATAAATCGACGATGTGTTGTCTATAAACAATAAGAAGTTTGCTGACCACGTTGATCGTATATATCCTTCTGAACTTGAAATAAAGGACATAACAGACTCTTCTACATCAGCTGCTTACCTCGATCTCTACTTAAACTACGATCAACATGGACAGCTAACTACTAAGCTATACGATAAACGTGATGATTTCAATTTTCCTATCGTTAACTTTCCATTTCTTGATAGTAACATCTCTGCTTCTCCAACCTATGGTGTTTACATGCCGCAGTTGATTCGATATTCTAGGGCTTGCTCTAAATATCGGGTTTTCGTGATCGATGTCGACTGCTGACAAACAAACTAACAACACAAGGATTCGAGAGATGCAGGTTAATCAGAACTACATGTATGGGCAAGTTTTATGGTCGCCATCTTTGTCTCATTGAGAAATATTCTGTATCTTTAAGTGATATGAAGATGAACATTTTTAGTATGCTAATTAGTGTATTTACTTGTTGTGGTTGGACAATGATACTCGGTTCTCATTTGAGAACTTGATGTTAACTTGGATGTGACATGGCTGGTGTCGTCGATGAAGCAGAAGACGCTTACTCTTTCGGAACACCTGGTCTTATTCTCTTGTACTTTTCAAGTCTCCGTGTAAATCTTTCCTTTGTTCATAGTTTGTCCCTGTTCCATTCGATTTTGAGTTTGGATTATGATTTTGTTAACGCTTCGGTATTCTCTAATTTATTTTCAACAAATAGGCAATTCGATTCTAAAACCATAAAATAATAAGAAACATATAAAAAAAAAGCTAATGACTTTTAAAAAAGTATAAAGATTTACATTTAATCGACGACATCTACACGTATCATGGTAATCTAGCCTAAGGTGAAATTCCAACGATACCTGTCATGTGGATGTAGGTCAATTTTTTTATCCAACTGTGAAATACCATCTTTCCCATCGAGATCCCAATGATGGTGATTAAACTTGTCCGTAGTCTTCATCCACCAGCATCTCTATAAAACCTATTGATCATATAGAATTGAAACATTCAGAGAAAACATCGAAATTCCGAATAAACTGCAACATGTTAAAAGTTTCCATTTGGGCGCAGGGTTGATACTATGAAGAAAAATAAAATTTAGTGGAGATCCAGATCGCCCTGTTTATCGTATAACCTAATACTTTTCACCTCAGTTTGTCGGTGTTGCAAGCAAAGAATGTAATTGAGCTACCAGTCTATACATTTAAGCACTGGTTGTCTGTTTTGTTGCTTTCATGAGTTGATGAAGGAAATAAACCCCGTGCAAATGAAATCAACTGCAGTTCATTTACCATTTTTACGATATGTCAGTGCTATGATAATATTTTGTAGCTTTTATTTTCATTACGAATGGATTGAAATACCTCTCTGGTGTAAATTAAATTGAGAGAGTGTATTTTAGAGCGGCTTGCAACGCCAAGCGTTAAAACATACTGACCTCGTGATTTGGTCACAGTTGGAGCGAGTCAAATGAAGTTGCCAGGAATCTGATGTCGGATTTAAAACATCTCCATAACAGTGGAATTTGGCATAACTAATTGATGAAAGTATGGTGATGAGATTGGTGACATGTTATCGACTAGATATGTGAGTTGGCGAGTTTTGATTTAGGACATAAGATCCGACCGCAAATTATAAGCATTGAAGGCAGACATACGTTGCAGTTTATCACATGTAATTGAGGATATGTTTCAGCTAGTGTTTGACCTAAAATAATATTTTTGCACTATTCGGGCTTTAAAATAAATTTTCGATTAAATGCCATCTTAACTTGACCCCCCCCCCAACTCTTTGTGTGTATGCAGTGTGCCATGCACATGTGAGTCTTATAAAGAGTAAAATAAACTATGAGAAGTTACAGCAGCTCTAATTGTATTGACAGAAAACTATATGACAAAGTTATTGCAATGTCCCAGACAATGAACTTGACTCGTACTTGAACGTAAATGATCGTCATTCCCTTTCCACGTTTTCTACTACATGTACCATGTGCAAAAATCTGAGGATCGAATTTTCCAATCGTACAGCACGCTTCAGAAAATAATTTATTGCGACAATATGGTGACAAGGTTTCGGTAAAAAGGATAAACAATTATGAATGATTAACACACTTAAAGCTGAAATTGCGATAGTCCGGAGCTTTTGCCTATTTAAAGTTTTACTACACTGACGATAACTGCGGGAGGCCCCCAGGAACATACACAACCCAGTCACATACTGACAACGGATAAACGGGTAGGTCAATGCTTCGCTCATTACAGTGTAACCGGTATCTGACTAATACTGAAGCATGTTTAGATAGTATTTCATCTTTCGAAAATTGTTTAATGTGTAAGAAGGATTGCTTTGGTTATCAAGCAGGCTTATGTCGGTTTTTTTTCATTTCAACAAATGTTATTTCAAAAAGGAAAAGGATTGAACAACAGGCATAGCCTATATTAGTTCTCTCCAAATAGCAACAATGAGTATATACACAATGAGATATAAGTTGAAGTAAGGACAACTTTTAAGTATATTCATTTGATTTACTTTTATTATAGTTAATGTAATTCATTTAATTTATTTTTGTTCAGAAAAAGGTAAACCCTGCATTCATACCTGGTATCCTTCCACCTATGGGATACAGACCAGAAAAGTCCATAACAGCAAGTAGCTGCTGGTCATCCACCCATAAGTTTTAGGTACCAGCCATGCAAACAAAATATGGTCAAATTTTATATCTTTTCTTTTCACTGATAATTATTTTGTTATGAAGCAAAGTTGGCTGAAATTAAACAGTCTACCTACCAAAGGTCAAGGTAGCTTGGTAAAAGGTCAAGATGTTTTGTCTTTGTTATGACATTGTGAAGAAAGCTTATCAGAATTAAACAAGGAGTCAACTGACTAAAAGTCAATGTCACAGAGTAGAAGAGGATGTCACTGATTCAGAGGTCAAGAAAACCGTTTGTAACCTTCTTTTTTTAGAAGTCAATTGAACAAAGCTCAAAATCACAGAGTTTGGTCATTGGGTTCAAAGCTCAAGGATTGATGATTTTGGTTGATACATAGACTTATGGCCGTTGCTTACCTGTCAGTGGTCTAGCTCAAACTTGGTTAAGTTAAATGATAATTTCAGTGTAAGAACACACCAACAAAAGTTATTGGTACTAGTACATCAAAATCAAGGTGACCGTTAAGGCCCATGATAAATGGAGTCTGTCTATACTTATGTAAATTTATATTAGGGATACTATTCAGGTTACTGGTTACTGTGGGTCCAGCTGGACCATAGCAATATGGAAATGGCGAACATGAACATGCTGAAGGAGGCGAAGAACTATGTTATAGGGGAATCACTTACAATTATTTAATTTGGTTTAATTATGTTCCCTGATGACATAAGTTATCCTTTCTTAAGTTCAAATATTATGGAGTTTTTAAACATTCATCCTCGACACATGGATTTGTCTGTAAATATAATCAAAAACAAAAACGAGCAGCGTACGTGTGATGATAATGCTACAGAAGTGGTAAATCAATTTTGTCATTTTAGTTTAGTTTTAATTTCTAATACTGCATTGAATAAAATTACTGTAGACGGAAGGAAAGCTTATATTCTTCCTCATTGAAGAGCGAAAATAATTTATGAAACATATAAAGACAAATAAATTAGAGAATACCGAAGAGTTAACAAAATCATAATCCGAACTCAAAATCGATTAAACCAGGGGCAAAATATGAACAAAGGAAAGATTTACATGGAGACACTTGTAAAAGTAAAAGAAAATAAGACCAGGTGTTCCGAAAGAGTAAGCGTCTTCTGCTTCATCGACGGCACCAGCCATGTAAATCTTTGTCACATCCATGTTAACATCAAGATCATTGTCCAATCAAAACAAGTAAACACACTAATTAGCATACTAAAAAACGTTCATATCACTTTAAGATACAGAATATTTCTCAATGAGACAAAGATGGCGACCATAAAACTTGCCCCTGGTTCTGATCAAGCTGCATCTCTCGACTCCTTGTGTTTTTAGTTTGTTTGTCAGCAGTCGACATCGATCACGAAAATAGCGATATTTAGAGCAAGCCCTAGAATATCGAATCAACTGCGACATGTAAACACCATAGGTTGGAGAAGCAGGAATGTTACTATCAAGAAATGGAAAGTTCACGATCCGGAAATTGAAATCATGTTTATTGTAAAGCTTAGTAGTAAGCTGTCCATGTTGGTCGTATTTTAAGTAGAGGTCGAGGTAAGCAGCTGATGTAGAAGAGTCTGTTATGGCCTTTATTTCAAGTTCAGAAGGATATATACGATCGACGTGGTCAGCAAGCTTCTTGTTATTTATAGACAACACATCGTTGATATATCTGAAAGTGAAATTAAAAGATTTGGCAAGGTTTTTGTTACCTGCCTGATTAGCTCTTCCACAAATTCAGCTTCGTTTGAAAAACAAGTCAGATAAAATTGGGGCACAGTTTGTTCCCATGAGAAAGCCAACAGTCTGCTGGAAAATCTTTCTTCCGAACTCAACAAAAATGTTGTCGACCAGGAATTCAACCATCCTTACTATATCCTCATCAGTATATTTTCTCTAAGCAAACTAATTTTTAGTAAATTTCGGATGTAATATTATGGGGTAATAGTCCTGCATATTGAAAAACAAAATATATTCATTATTTTTGTTAACCTAATTGGTAAATAATGCAATAGAGTCTTTTGAACCAAGTCGTTACCTTTGCATATACAGCGTGTAATTGTTATTGGTAAAACATTACATAAGAATATTGAAATATGAGGGCTTGTTAAGATGAACTTTTAAATCTTTATAACAGGAAGTCAAGTTTAAAAGCAATTAGGGTTTATCATCTGCGACGTCATTAGTGTACGAAGGGTTTCGGAGATGTTTAGTCGGCACAAAGTACCAAATGAGAATTATGTTTTAATTTATCATTTACACAACGTAGAATATTTTATTTCGGAAATGAGAAATATTTTCGAGAATCTTCAATATATGTGTCGTATCAACACATTGTTTACCATTTTGATCAACGATGGAATTCACAAGACCCCTTTTTAGAAAATATAATTGTATTCTTTGGGAAACAGGAAGATACATTGCAGTACCACGAGGCCAGAGATTGTGCTCTTATGTCATCTTGGAGATGTGGAGGATGGGTATTATTCTATTCCTGTTTGTCCCGTATCGTATTTGTAGCATTAAGAGTATCTGATATCGAGCCATATTATCGTATCTATGTGTTTAAGTCAAAAGAATTATTGTCTACCAAATAAATTTAGATTATTCGATGTAAGTAAGTGGATGCCTCAAGGTCATGAAATAAGCTAATTAATCTGAAAATGTATACTATATCAAAGTCTTGTTATGTATAAATTCGGTTGAATGCCCTTTACTTTCAAAAGAGCATAACATATCATTTCCATTATTGCTTATATATGTATACAGCGGATGTCGTATGGATGGGATATGTGTTAATAAGAAAATCACGCAAATACAAGGAAGATACTTTCTTCAATTCGACAAAATTATCGAAAGTCAATTCAGGGATGGGATGAGTGTTAATATACAATTATCACATGTTGATTATGTCGATACATGGATTTACCGATCCCAGATCGGTGATATTTTTAATCTCCGACGCCTGCAGGAGCCTCCATTGCCACAGTTAAACTCTTTTGAGTAGTGGCACGGCACATAATATACAGATTTTCATAGTACCCGATTTGAAATTATACAGAACTAGTTGAATTTTACTTCTAAATTCATAAATTAAAAGGGCTTTACGCACCAGACCCTTCTGCTTCTACATTAGTTAATAATTTTGGGCCCTAGCATCACTGAAGAGCCCTAGAAGGACGAAAGAGCTGTATGATGCAGTGTAATTCATTTTTCGGCATGCTGTATCTATTACTATTTAAAAGGTGCAGCACATGTGTGTGTTACGTCGTCCTTAGTATACCTGCCCGTTATATTAGGACGTACAGATACACTCGTAACTATGTTTCGTGCCGTGCCAGCACGATATCTATTTCTCACATTTTTAAATCACTTAATTTTTTACATCCAAGATGAATCATTTCCCATAATTGGCCTTCCGTTACAAGCTAACTGAGGGATTTACAATTAAAACAAATTATTTCATATAAGTAACCTTTGTGATATTTTACGTATTTTTGGTAGTGACGGGATTTCTCTGTTTTATGTTGTGATATGCTTATTTTCATGTTCTAGTCATGACCCTGAAAATTTGACAATTTTATTTTGTTTACAATGTCGTTATTACTTATTACTTATATATGTTTCAAGAATATCTGAAAGATTCAGTAATAATCTACGATAACAAAGAAAACGTAGGCGGATATACAACATTCAATGTTTTATTACATTCACTTAACACCGTCAATACATAACGAATCTGTATATAATTCAACAATTAAAACAATCGCCTCATCATTGAATGATGTCATCGGGACATTTCACGTCATGGACAGTTGTGATGACGAAATAGCCAGTCGTGTTCCTTCAATTCTATAATCTGCTTAAACGGGTTAACAATTAGCCACGATTAAAAATCAACAATCGTTTATCATCATACATAAGGATGCAATCAGCGTCAAACATATCAATTTATCTAAGGATTAAACTCAATCTATGTTTGATGTTATTGAGCCATAACACAAAAAATCGGAGTGTACTCTAAATTATGATGAGCATATATTCCGATTTGTTTGTGTTATGGCTCAATAACATAAATATAAATTTAAGTTAATTATTTTAAATAAATCTTTTCTACATAATACTTGTGAAAATTCACTTTTATTGTGGGACTCTTTCCTCTCAGAAATCATTACGCTGCTATGTCAGCAAATCAAATACGACGCCGTTTTTACGTAATGAGATGTTAATTTCTAAGTCAATCAAAATGCCTCTTACAAGCAAAATTAAATTATGTCAAATTAACACTATTAATTATTATTTTACCATTTTCAAGAAAGAAAAAATAATCAAAATAAAATACCAGACCATGATACGATATAGTAATGACGAAACGATTCTATTTTTAGAAACAGCAGATACGGTACGATACTTAGTCCTGACACAGAGTCACAATAAGATACGAATAACGCTATCAAAACATCACAAGTATCCCAACGTAATGACTACGATATGACCATACTAAGTACCCCGATATACCAAGATACGATACTTATTCCGATAAAACAGTACGACAAATATCTCAATACAGTCGCCACAATCATATACTCTTCTATATCCATCGAATACGCCGGTCGAATGCAGAATTTATCTGCGGGAATAGCAGCGATAAACCTGTAAACAATCTACCCTACCCTTCGATAATTGGTAAAAAAACATTTTATCTTTTAACAAACTTAATTTTAAACAATGTCATTATGGACTGGCATCGTCATTGTTATTCTTCAATCAAGAAAATCACCAGAACTTCAAACACAATTCTAAATACATTTAAAGTAATTCGAATTTTTATAAACACAATATTAAAACGTGTCCTGATCGTTATGATAGGTCGATGTAGTTGCGGTCAATTTAATGGTATATAATTATATAGAATTATAATCAAAAAGAAAAACTGCGTACTGTTTGAGCTAATAGAACTTTTTCGAAATATTAAAAAAGTAAAACATTGTAATGAATTTATTTCATCATTACGCCTTTACATGATTATAGCACAATCGCAACACGTTTTGTTGGATAAAATTTGATACGTATAAACATACAGAAAACATAATACAATTATATATTTTGGCGAATGACTAGATTATTAAGAAAATAGTTACTTGGTATTAAATACCAAAATTAACAGTATTGTTATCATAATATAACAAAAACATGATACTTCAAACCTACACCATGACGTCATGTTGATTAAACAATTTTATCATGGCATCCAATTAAACATCATGACGTCGTATTGTTACATAATTACATCATGACGTTGTCAATCGTCGGTAAAGGCATATGACTTGTTCATTACCAATACGCTATGAAATGTACATCATAAAAGCACAACGCAATATATGCGCTTAAAATATATTTTAAACCTTCAATGTCAATATAATGAGAAATTTGAGCGATGAAAACAGCATTATGGAGACAAATCGGCCGTTTCAGTAGAAGCAGAATGTTCTTTTGCCTTTAAACGAAGTTTGTCTATGCTTGACCTTCGCAGGTCAAGGGATTCGGGGTCAAGGTTAAATCTTGACGATGTAGGAGACAATAATGATGATGACGGTACTCCGGGCATCCCTCCACCAAGTAGAATTCCAGGGATTCCGAATGAATTTGTGTTCACAACATAATTAGCTAGAAGTCCTCCAAACGGCATTTTCCCTTGCATATAATGCGCTGCTGCCATACTGCTGATGTTGTTTTGATGAAAGGCCATCATAGGATTAACCCCTGTCAGATGAGTAAGACGGCTAGACCAGTAGGGGTCGGTTGGTGACGGATAGCCGCTTCCGGTTGGGATATGAGGCATGTCCGCAAGAGAAGGTCCGGCATCGCCTTGAAGGAAGTTCGGACTTTCGCGTCCAAGAGCTTTTTCCCTTTTCCTCCACTTTGCTCTCCGGTTCTGGAACCACACCTGAAGATACATAATGCAAACTATGAACCATCTATGAAAACAAATTATGTTTAGATGAAATATAATAAATAATGAGTTCCTGAGGATAAGCACCTTGCTATAGTAACATTTGTAGAATATGCTGCCCGTGATATTATGCTAACAAGGAACACGTTCGTAATAACAGAGTGTTCCATCAACAAATTAGATTAATTTGCTGCTTATCACTATTTTAGTGATATGGTAAGTGAGCGCTAAATTAAAGTGTTGTATTTAAAAAAATACAAAACTATAAGTTTTTGTAATATGTAATTTGTTGTGTCTAATTTAAAACAAATAATGTATATTGTTTATATTTATCAAAATTTAAACATATTTTACTCAAACCGGAATAATTCATTTCTTTTAATCTTAAGCTATCAATATGTACCAGTGTAGTTCCAAACGGAGTTGCTAGGAATTGTTGTCTAATATTGATCACTTTAGAATAAATATATAGCAAGGTTGTCATAGAACAGGAGGAGGTGGCGCAGCCTAGAACAGCAGCAGCAGCAGCAGCCAGCCGGCATCAAACGCCGGGCTCGTTGGCCTTTGGCACTATGCGCTATTAGGTCTAAACACCAATATCATGCGCCTGATTGCCCAATTTTATTGTAATTAACAGACTCATTTGTTTATGAATCTTTTTATTGAGTGCCACAGGCAAAAAAGGTTAACTGCAAAATTGCTTGTACAGTTGAAGTATCTCGAAAATTTGGTTAATTTCCTGTCAAACGATGCATCAAACCAAGCTGCTGGGCCTCTCCTATTCTCGGATAGATCTCGTTTTATCTTGTATCTCATTCGACTTACTAAGGGACAGAGACGACGTCACGTTAACATCTTAAGGTTCTGATTTCTACAGGAAATTAGTTTTTGTTTCAACTCGCAACCAATTTCGGTCCTGCAGCACAATCAATTATCTGGTCCGATTCGCCACTACACGAGATAATATGATAAATTACGGCGGGCTTTTATAAACATGGCACAATATCATCAATTATAGCTGAGGTTTATCACAGAAAAATGTCATACTGGTCTAAATATCTACCTAATAGCAACTGTGCACGTATAAAAAAACTATGCATACGGTGTTCGGTTTTTACTATAACAGGTAAAAACAAATATAAAAAAATAACATATATGATATTATTACATATTTCTATATCAGTAAAACATGATATGTTGTTATGTAAAATGCCATTTTGTTATAAATCAAAAACAAAGTTTGAGAAACAATAGACAGTTTCAATTTAAATCGTGTAGTATTTAGTGATACTAATTTTTTTAATTAATTGTAATACTGATCAGCACAAATAATTATTTACTTGTTTAGTATTAAAAAGTATCTGGTTAGCCGCTTTTAATTTTCCATTTTAAACTGATATGACGTCAGGCAGTGTTTGTATAGTATTCATGAAAAATTATCAATTTTGTGAAATATTTAGGTATATCTATATTTGATTTCAGAAATAAGTTTTATCACATACAAACCAAAAACAGACTCCACGAAGAACTTTTATATAGATGATGCGATATCCACTTTCAGTTACTATCCTCTAATTTACTCAGCATTTTACAATACACTGGCACCAGTTAATCTTTTTCTAAGCTGGTATATGGTCGAATTACAATGAGATCATGTTCAGAAGCAGGAAAATGCCACAGCACTTTAAAATATGATATCTTGAGTCCTGTGTACAAGGAGTTATACATACATACATAATATCAGTATATATGATCGTTGATCACGAATTAATATCAGATTCTATAATTCATAATGACACCAAAGTAACGTTAATTACCTATTGACCGAGTGACCTTTTCTAATTACAACATTTTGACATACTTTATCTTATTTAAAAGCCTTGCCTTCATTTTGCATTTGTGTTACAATCTAATGTAAATACTGTCTTGTATTTTGGAGCACTAAAACAAAGAATAAAAATAATGTACTAAAATTTTGATGAATTGATTACATACATTACGCTCTTGAAACGAGCATGCGTTTCACTGGTTATTTATATTTGTCATTTTTATTTTTTTGTTTTGTTTTGGTCCAATATGTCCACGTGTTTACGGCTACAAGTAAATAAATTTCAATTTAATTAGTGTTGGTGTAGTCGAATGAAATTATTTTGTGTGGATTCACCTTAGTATTACATTGTGTGTATCTCTTTATTGGCATCTTCCGTTTTTTGGTAATCATTTATAAAAAAATAATGAAAGCACAGATTTTAATTAAGAAATAAATAAATAATATCGCGAAGTTCTTAAATGGTCTCTTTGAAATAACATTGATTATCAAGACATTGTAAGACAGATTGCTGTAATTACTGTAAGGAAAATGAAACAATTTTGGTTTTCTCTAGAAGTTACGTAAACGCTCAGGTTAATACAGTATATCAATATCATCGTGATGACAATATCTAAACGTTTAATATCAATGTTTTAAACTATTAATCAAAAAAAAAAAATAAAAAATCGGAATTAAGATTTTTTTTCAATCTGTTATATATAGCGTGTATACGTTCATATACTAGTATATTATTCTGTAAGTATTATATGTGTACCTTACCAGAATACAATGATAGCATTTATCTATCAGCCTTTTGTTGCACCTTCATAAAATCCATTTTGTCCAAAAATTGTTCACAAATTTTATTTATTAGGCGTATATAACTCTATTTTAAACTGTTTGCATTTTATGACCAAATGGGTGTTATTTGTTTTAAGGAGTTTTAATTGTGTGACATAACATTTGTTTTTTGTATGCAAGTTCGTTAAAGCAATGAGATTTGTAGTGTTGCGTATTACCAACTCTAATATCACAACACATTTTAAATATAAATGCTTCCAGTTCACTATTGTTTATTGCTTTAAATATACATCGTTAAATAAACTTGTTGACAATGTTTCTTTTATCCTGTACAGCGTCCTAATATGCACTAGGGAGATGGTGTTATGCGTAAATTATAATTTGAGATGAATCAACAGCTTTAACACATTTATGTCCGTTTAGTATATTCCATAAATTCGTCTTATAATGTCAACCTATTTATATGACAGACCTATATTATACATGCAACAAGGATTAAGCATCTCCTTTTACAAACAGCCATGGAATTATCCAAGTCTATATAATTACTGACAGGTATAACGTGGCTTGGATAAGAATGACAATTAAATATGGGCATATTCACACTTTGGAATTACTGTCATGTAGGCAAATTAGTAACGAGACCAGCTTTGTACTTGACTAATCGTCAGCGAGCTCAATTTACCGCTAATATGAGCTAGTTTTATATGATTGTGTGTTAATTATTGCGATAAGGATACTGTTAGCTGATTGGCACACAGTTTCACACAGTTAGACATTGCAAGCCGCGATTTTCATTAACACCTTTGCAGTACAGATGATGAGAGAGGAGCAGGTGCCGACCAGTGACGTACTACAACTTAAGTAATGAGAATAAAAAAAATAATAACTGTATTTCAGCTGCTTCGAATTAGTGATATTTATCTCAATTTATCCAGTTACTGATGACATTTCTAAACGCCTTTCCTGTTTTAAAAATACTCATGATTCCTACTGTTCTTACATGTGCTTAAATGTTAACCTAACTTTTCTGCTACTTTTAAAGAATTGCATCGCGGTTTTACTAATCCGATGATTACGATCACGCTGAGAACTTCACAAAATTTAATTCTTTTCACATAAAGCGATTAGCAAGGTACTCCTCAATAGCTCTTGGACATTCCATCCTCTTAATTCACAAGCAAGTCCGCAGTAATTCCTGTTAAGCGCTTTGCCTCCCGTACAGACAGCTACGGGGGTACTAGATGTCGGCCATTGTCAGGTGATCTGGGGACTTGTTCGCCGGTCCCTCCTGGTGGGAGGGTCTCGCCTTAGCTCTATGATACCTTTAATTCCGTTCCGCCAATTTTGTCGCACTCGACGATAACAAAGAACCGTATTAAACCCATCTATGTAATTACTGAAATGTGGGCAGTGTAGTATGTGTGTGTGTGAACTAGCACAGGTGGACAGCGTGGCATTGTTTCATTTACAATACTCGGACACTGGTCAGCGGACGAGATCCACAAAATGTGGAAAACCTCTATGTGGGTGTTTATAACATTCCGACTTGATGAATAATCTCGTCACAGTTGCGTTTACAACCTAATCAGTATGATTGTTATTCTTTGTCTGTTTCGTGTCAATCATCTCCACAACTACTAGCCACAGACACAATTGAGCCCATCGATATACGGATATTTAAGAGTCTTATACAACTACTTACTATGATGTCAGTATAAGATACACCATACATTTGAGAAAAGCATTAGAATCTACAGCACTGTTTACAAACATAGTTATAGTCTACATAGATGTATATTGAGTTTTTACATTATTACTAGAGTCTGACTAAACATATGATCTGGATATATAGGCATTTAGTCTGCGTCCAGTAATATTATATTGTTATATTTATTATTTACATCTAAAAAGTTGTGTTTTCCAATACATTTAAAGGATTTTTTTCTTATTTTGGTCGAAGAGAAAAGTTTTTCTTTTGATAATTGTTTGGTTTCTTCAGAAAACTTTCCTTTTGGACATTGTTATCCGTTTAGTTCTACCATTAGTTATAGAACTCAATCAGTCTTAGCATTCATTTATCTACTGTATACGTTTAAGTTATTGTCTCAGTTTCTGAATCACGTTTTACATTCGTAATTTTCACGTGATGAATAGTCAACGTTTTAAAATGAGAGAATTTTTTAACTACATCAACGAAACTGTGAATCCGTTTTCAATGGTGAGATTATTGCGGTGTGATAATCATGTTCATTCCGTGAATTCACTTTGACAGGCGATAATGAAGCTACACTAAAATCAACTCGGAATTCGCTAACAATAGACGCTGTGTGACATACCTGCATCAATAATCATTCACAATAATCTATTACATTGTATATCTGATCGATAATTTGCTCTTTTTTAAACTACCAACGGTATACGTCATTTCAAAAATATCATCGATGGAAAAATTTCTTTGAGTTTCAGCTAATAGATAGATAAGATTTTTCACAAGATTACATTAAAACCAGGCCAGTTAACGGTTGAAAATACCAATTATCTGTTTAATTGTTAAAAAGTAAAAACCTGAGAAGACCCAAGAGAAACATTGTGTTTATATACGATCCAACAAACCAACTATAACTACTATATTTGCAGATACTCGAGACAACACTTAATCAACGGTTTTGATTACAGTGTTCATTTCAAATGAAAAATATCTGACCAAAATAAACACAGTGACATACACCTATTGTATTTGAGATTTTATTATTTAATATTTGAATATACTTGGTTCATTCCTAACGCAGTTGTGATTAGGATTAATTGTGTCTAACACTCAAAATAGAAATTGTACAATAACCAAAAAGTGAAAACCACTTTTCTGTCAGAAATATCTACACCAAAATGGACACGACTTCATCAATATTTATAAGTCAATAAGAATGCTGCAATGTGTACACAACAATAACGAATCGTCACCATATGGCACTAGAAATGTTTGATGGGAAGGTGGGCGCTTCGCTTATTACAGTATCATACCATTTTGTTGTTTTTGAAAATCTCAATTCTCACTTTGAGGATGTGACATTTACTTGCACATGACGGGTGCCGTCGATGTGATGAAGCAGAGGACGCTTACCCTTCTAGAACAATTAAAGTCTAAAATTGCTCTAAAATTGTTCATTGTAAAAAGTTCCTTTGTTGATAGCTTGCTCTTAGTTTTTATCGAGTTTGAATTATAGTTACATTTATGCTTTTGTCGACGCTTCGGTATTCTCTGATTATTTTGTACAATGACGCCTATAATTTGTACCTTGTATCTTATGCTTACAGTGAGTTAAGGAATTATTACGGTATATCACTGCTGTAGTTGAGTTTGTTTTTTGCATATATGTTGCTTTCTGTCTTTTTTATTTTGGTTTCTCTCCTTTTCCTGTTTTTTTTGTATTACATTGTATTATCCCTTTGCTTTAGTATCCTCCAGTCCCTGTAATATTTGTTTCTGTCAAGTTTATGTAGTTCCCGATTGAATTGTTTTGGTGTAGCCCAAATTCATTTTTTTCTATCTATTGTGTTCGTTGTTTCTGAACTCCTTATAATTATTTTTCTCTCTACAGTTCATATTGTTTTCTAACTTTTCTGTGATTAATTCTTATCTATCCTTTTCACTTTCTATAGACATTTTGTCAAAAGTTTCCTATCTATTTTTCCCTTTCTGGCTCTTTATGGTTCCTGATTTATCTCCAGTTTTACGTTGGTATCATGTTTTTTTGTGTATGGTTGTGTTTTATTATATTTTATCCTATTTAACGTGACCCTTTTACCACTTTGATCCGGCCGATGTTTTCCCGTGTGTCCCTAAAGTACCCTAGGACACCGAGACACGCCTTCATGGTTACTGCGGGAATTAATGATAAGGCAGCGATATAACAGTTTCAAGTATTTCTTTTTGTTGTCGTCATTTTAAAGTCGAACCTTTTTATTTCTCAAGCTTTCTCTACTCAGGTACATCTTAACAACGAAAGGTAAACAACAAATTAAACTTGTCTGGTCAAAATGTGCTCAAATTTTCTAAAGCTTTTGTCAACTTTAAATACATGTTTGTATTTATGTACCTTACCTATAATATATTTTATTTATGAAAGGTTGCAGCTAAACACAGACTAGTCAGTGTTTCATCGTTCGTACTATACGATTAGGAGAGGGTAGAGGTAACTACATTGTATATCATAAAGTATATCATTGACTTAGAAATTTAACAGAGAAATGTTGTGGTCAAATACAGCTGCTTTACTTGTACATAGTATACACAGCAAAACTAAAGTCCAATGCAAGTATTATGTGTTTTAAAACTGACAAGAAATGTACACAAAGCTTTAAAGAAAGGATAGCTCATCAAGGGGAGAAATGAATAATTGATTTTGTTTGAAAATCAAACCCAAACATTATGTTATGACATTATGAAACTTATTATTTCGTTTAGGATAAAGCGTTATTATCATTTTGAGGATAAAGCGTTATTATCATTTTGAAGATTTTTTTATTTATCGGTACATGTATTATTTTTTTTCCACAATATTATAAATGTTTTTGAAGACACTTTCCAAATGGAAAACAATAAAATGAATTAAACGAGATCTTATTATTTCTTTTTTTAATTATTAGAATTTATCTTAATGTCATCAATATTAGGATTTTAAGTTTGGTATAACTTCTCTTTTGTCTTCAACGAATCATTTCCATCCGATCTATTTGTAATACAACTTTTCATTTTACCGAGTATGTTAGAGTGTGTGTGATTTATACGGTGGGGTTTTAGAGTAGCAGGTTCCCCGAGCGGCTGGTGTTGAAGCAACCCTTTGTCATCAGCAATGCCAAGGTGTTAATCCGTCTACAGTATCCGAGGATTTATAATAAAGCAAAACTTTCGTGTCAAGAGCGAACAAACAAGGAGATAAAGTGTTAACGTTTAAAATCCTGCTGATAATGACTAAAGCATAAATCGTTCCCGAGAAAAGCCCAGTAAATACTAGGCATAAACGCATCTCGTGGACTAGGAGCAAACAAATCCCTTTTTGTTCGGTATTATATGTGTAATTCTTTGTTTACCTTCACCATAATTCAATCGTCGTCTTGTATAATGAGGATTTAAGGGTAAAAGAAAACCATGATGTGTTCTTTACAAATAAATTATTATTATTATAAGTTTTATTGGTGTTTACCATTATTTATTTCAATTATGTAGGCCATTTTCAATCAATTCAAGAAAGAGAAAACTGATTTTACGCTGAACGTATCATTTATGTATGGGATTTTCTGTGATTGAGACAGTTACAAAATAATTATCTCAGTAATCATACAAAATAAATAAAAAGTACAAATCTTTATTTCTGTGAAGTAACGCCTGTTATGAATGACGCGCCGTGGCTGCAGGCCGAATAAAAAATATTTAAACTAATCAGAACACTTTGTTACAGATTTCTTAAGACCAACTTTGGGTAAAGACAGGGAACATGAAAAGTATATCAGCAATTCTTAATTGCTTGACCCGATTTAATAGTAGATTTGAATTATGTAACGATAAAGAAAAAATAATAATATTCAATTAATCAGCGATTTTAATAGGAAATTTTAATAAAATTATTTGACTACTTTTTAAACATCATTATCTTTTAAAATTTTGACGGTAAAGGAAGAAAACGGAGAAATCGATGAATAGAAAAGTGTGTAAATTCCATAAAAGTTAAAGAGAACGAATTAAAAAAAAGTCACGTGACATACCTGAACTCTTGCTTCGCTCAAGTCCAGTCTCATCGCGAGCTCTTCCCGCGTAAACACATCCGGGTACTGTGTCTTCTCGAACGCCCTCTCGAGTTGATGAAGCTGGTAAGTTGTGAACGTGGTTCGACTCCGACGGATTTTTCGGGGCTTGTTTCCGAGTCCAGACTCGTCGTCACAGTTGTCCAGTGAAGTGTCCGCGTCATTGTCCGGAGCGTCCAGGGAAGTGTCACTGTGGCTATCGCGTAGATGGTCAGTTTTCTCTGGGGTAGTGGACTCTGAAAATGTCTCAGAAAGCTCTGAATTCTCGCACTCCACTGTGTGGTCCCGGGGGACGGGACTCTGAGGGCCGCGACATACTGGCGACGCTGAATGGTTAAAAAATAAAACATTCGGTTAGGAATTATTGGTAAATAACACTACCTATTTCTCCGAAATAAAACTCACGGCATATATATTATGGTATCACTTGAAGGATTTATAACAAAATTCTGTAATATCGTGAAAATGCAGATTTACGTTTTCTCCGTTAATAAGTTTTGCCAGTTGCACGTGTACAATTTTTTATAGATTTAGGCCTAGAACAGATTTGGATTTAGTGTACTCTTCCCCTTATTGTATAAACTTGGATTGTGTGATTTGTATATTTCATTCACAACCCTATTTCTACAGTTAGGAGGTTAATTAGTAGTGTAATGATGTATTAACATAAGAACAAGATGGGTAAAGGGGTGGGAGATACGCCAGTTATAGGTACGTTGCATTAGAATTTTTATTTTATTTTATCTATATAAATATCTTATTTAAATATATAGCTATAGGGCTTTTACATTTGTTTATAAATTCTATGTACATTTCACGCCAGTAGCTGTACCACTTAGAAAACATTAACAAGTTTCATTCATAATTATGATCTTATTTGTTACTCAAATGCGCAGACCAAACTACAGTATATTGGTCAACGGCAAGCTATTTCTATCATCGAAAAAATAGGTTTATTTAGAAACCCCGAACCCAGACCATTTGTTTTTCACTCAGAGGTAAGGAACAATGTATCACGATATTTTGGAAAAGACATGCTTTTTATACCTCCTTTATCTATGTTATATATTTTATTCGATGAAATAAAATAAGCCTTGAAGATTTTCCCGAAAATGATGTTTAATTCCTACGACGTTGCGATTTCCAATATAATATGCCTTTCATTTTATATTGTAAATTTAGTTGGCATATTAAGGAACCATAATGCAGTTCATTTTGGTTTTATTATTTTCTTTTTCCTTTTGAGAAATAAAACAATTATTTTTACATCGTAATTTATGAGAAGTTTGTTGAGTTCGCTAAACATGAACATGTCCATGGTACATGTATATATATTACACCTAATTTTTATCTAAAACAAATTACTATCGCTCGTATTTTATTTGTATGTTGTTTGCATAATGCTGTTTGTTAATTATGCATTGTGCTAAACCAATAAACTTATGTGTAATACAAAAAGAATTCCATTGCAGTAAGAAAAATAAAGAAAATTTCTAAAAATATTTTGCTGAACCTATCGTTTTTTTCGATATATTTGAATATACGACAATACATATAATATTTCTGTAAACTATTTAATATATTCGAAACAACACAGAGAAAATAATTTTGCCACATTGTATAATGAGGCAAGATTGCATGCATATAGGCTTCAATAGAAACAACATGTTTTCAATAAAATAATTGAGAAAATAATAATGCGAAAACTGCAAAGAGATATCGTGTTAACTAAATAAATGCATGTGTAGATGTAAAAAAAAATAGTTTGTTTCCATGTGTAGGTAGGTACAATTGTATAGAGATAAAATAAATAAAAACAAGACGACCGACTCGGTAAGTCCTGAAGAGCCCCGAAGAGAGTGAAAGCGTTTGGAAGTCGGTCGTCTTGTTTTAAATTATTTCATTTGTAGATGTATATACACTGGATAAATGAATTGCAAAATTGAAACCCTAATACTTACCGTTTTTGTACACAAAGCAATACATATAACGTTGTCCAGTCTCCAGTAAAGTTTCTTAAATTTTACTAATTTCAAGATAATAATAAAATTCTTTAGAAAACTTACCCCTCATTTGAGTTAATTGTTCAGACATATCCGGGGATGATCTGTCTGTCTCCCGGCCCAAGATACTGTCCACACTGAACGACTTCCTGTTTTTTGGGGGAGTCAGAATCCGTGGAGGGGTTCCGGAGTTCCGAGGAATAGCAGTCATCTTTAAGGAATAAAGGTTCACAATTTAGATACAGTACCGAATGTCCACTTAAATTCACCTTACTAATGGGTCAGGTTTAAATGTCCACAACCATGATATACAGAGTAAACTTTCTGTTTAAAAAACCCAGTTTAAATACACAAGTTAAACTCACTGTATCACTGACAGAACAGACGCTACCCGCCAAATGGTGCCTTGTGTCCGATACTAACGTGATCTAACAGAATTGTAACAATATTTTCTTCTTTTCTATTTAACCAATTATTTGAAAACTGTGGACAGCTTTATGATCAGGAGAGATTTCATTGGCTGTTGGTTGTATTGTAAACAGTGGGAAGCTTAGATACCTAATAGATTAACCGATACTTCAATCACGCTCAACGCTGGAATAATGAGTCGGTAATTTGTGAGGGGGCGTGGTCAATAGTCGTGTCTCTCGCCTTATTAGCGGCTAGGGAGGGATCAGGACGAACTCGTACTGTGTTGTGTAGTTAGTGTCAGTTTAAATCCCACATACAAATCTGATTTGTGATCGTTTATTTTTGATACATACCCATACAAAAGCACTGAGAACTAAAGGCGGAAATATAGTCATATAAGTTATAAACAACAAATTAAGGTCTATTACTTCTTATTTTTTGTTGATATAATTTATGCAATTATGGGGAAAAAAACATTTTTTTTGAAGAGTGTGTATTTTGAAGAGGAAAAATAAAATATGATGAAAATCCAACTTGGATAAAAACAATGAGTTCTTGCGTGGATGTCTGAATAACATTATGGCGCTGGTTATATGGTAAATTAAAAAGTTTTAGAAAACCAACCGAAGTACAGTTCAGATTAGCCTGAAAGTTACATTAAGAGCCTGAACACTCGATACGGTTTATCTAATGCAGCGCTATAAGATTAGCAATTCAACTTAGACACAGAAATTAATAAATTTGAAAATACGTCTGGTATGTTATTTTTCTCTTTCATCTTTAGACTTCTTTCTATTGTAATCAGGACTGATATCGACCAAAATAAAACGCCCCTTTTTTAATAACACTGAATAACAAGTAAATGATTGATTGGAAAGACGAATGTAAAAATGTTTTCATTCTGGTACAGTAGATACACATCTATAAAGGGGTGGGTGATATAGATATTTGGGGTGAATGGTAGACCATTTTTTTTAGTAATAAGGATGATTTGTATCTATGCACTAAGTAATAAGGATTATATGTATCTATGTACATTCTTAGAAAGTAATGGAGGGATGATATTTGATGTCTAGGGACTGGGAGTTAGCGACTACATTTCACATTAGGACAACAATTACACTAGACTGAAATTCTGGATTCCAGGATGGCAAATCCTATTTAAATGAGTTTTGAACTTCAATATTGTGTATAAAATATACCTTTGAATTTACATGCATGTTCGAGAATTGTTCATCTGTTATTTAAGATTTACAATACATACACCAGAGAAGTATGTTTCCGGGTCTACATCTTATTTTATGACCAATATGATTACGAGGACCAATCCAGACTAGGAAAGTTGGTAAAATCGTTAGCGTAATTGATTTCTGATCCTAGTACACGGCTATTACGCTGTATACAGAACTTTAACTTATTGTGGTCATATAATTAAAATATTTTCCTATATCACCGCTTCATGCATTGTATGCATAGATACATATTAATATATATTTTTTTTTTGACATTTTCCCCATGGGAATACAGCTTACGTAAAGGCTGTCTACTTTCCCCACAAAGAGATTCCGGAAATGTCCTGGTGTATAAACTAAGCAACCATTTACCCTTATTTAGTATCAACTGAAAAAACTTTATTAATTTTTGTTCCATAAACAAAGATGATATATATGTGTTTTACAGAATGTCTTTCTTTGATTGGATTGTATAGTGGCTATGAACGTTGTTTTTGGAACTGATCGTCTTAGTCTATCCGTTTTATTGGTTGTTTAGACAAAGTCGGATCTGGCCAGGTAAACATTTAGCTGTTACAGGTAAAATACAGGTAAACAGACAGGTGTCATTTAGAGGTGTCAGGGGCTTACACACACCAATCACTGGGATAATCTCACAAATTGTTCCCCTTTAGTCCAAATTATACCCCATTGTTTATCCATTATAAGTCGGTGGTCAGTTTGCGTGTTTGGTCGTACTGCCACGAGTGGTCACTCCGGGTGTCCAGCGCGTGTAAAACGTTCGTTAGTGTCACGCACCTGTACCTGTAGAGACTGATCAGAAATCTTCTCAGGTAGATACCCTAATCAGTACAGGTAAGAATTAAAATATTCACACTTACGTTTATAGGTAGGAATCCTTCGTTAGTGTCAAACACCTTACACACACAAATCTGGGGATTTATGAAATTTGATATCATTTTTTCCTGATTTATCAACACTTCATTGTATTTATGCTATCGCTTCACGTGGTTCTAGTTAGTTAGTGTCAAAAAATAAAACTTAATATGATCAGTTACTTAAATAATAATACTTATCCTAGTTTGACGAAATAAACGTCACAGAGATATTGAAAGTGTGCAAGTTATCATAAATCGTTCATTAGTGTCAAAAACCTGAACACGTTTAAGCTATGTGTGTTATGACATATAGACCCAGTTAATTGGATTTGTTAATAAAACATTTCACAAAATAACACTATTGTTGATTGATCTGCAGATATCTGAATATAGAAAAACACTGCTTGTGTTAAAACTAGAAATTAATAATTTTCATGACTGAACACAATCTATCTAAATTGGATAAAGCGAATTCACATCTCATTTTATACACTAGGGATAGCTTTATATTTCGCATGTGTAGATATATTGTATACTGGAGTACTTTATTAGCTTAAAAAGTATTATATCCAATAAACCAACAATATTATGACATCAAAGAAATAAACGAAAAAAATGTACATACATATACAATGTACATACAGTAACTGTAAATCTTCGAATTTCATATTGATCTCAAAACCTTTGATTTACAAAATGTATAGCTTACATTTCCAAAGCACAGTACTTACGTGTATATACAGTAATTGAAAATCTTCGAACCTCATATTGATCTCAAAACCTTTTATTTACCAAATGTATATTGTGTATACTGAGATACATGTATATGGTATGTAATATTTGAAGTAACCCGAATGCATTAAGTATATATACACACAGAAGTGTATCTTGGTTGCAAGTAATAGATTATTTCAGCCGTTACGTGTAGAATTCAGGAGACCGATACTTAGTTCTATTCTACCAATAATTGAAATCTACACTTTATCTAAGGGAAGTCTGTGGATACCCATCAACGTACAAATAAAATGTATCATACGCCATGTTTTGAAAAAAAACCCACTTTACAGCGTATACCTACAAAACGTATACCTATAAAATCATATTTTTATTACAGGTCCCAACGTTCCATAACTTAAAGAAATTTAATATTTAACCTAGGAAAGCCTAACGGAAATTAAGGGGGATCGGGGGGGGGGGGGGGGGGGGGGCGTTCCTGAAACTGGAGCCAGTTTCTTAAATCAATTGATGATGCATCTTGTTGAACAAATATATTGATGTTAGATAAGCTATTTCAATACAAATTGTTTGTACGGGTCATTACGATGTAAGTAGTAAGTACAAAATATCGAGGTCCAAGAAAAACAAAAACAATTGAATGAATGACCGTTACTGCCGACAAAAGACTTTATTTATTAGGATTTCCGTATGTTTCCATAATTTTATGTAAACTAGGGATAGGTTTTATTTTCAATAGAGACAACTGACTTTGATAGATGATTTAGTTTGTATACAACATTTCAATGCTACGGTGGCTGATTTGTACCATTTCGTTGTTTCGTTTTTTTTGCCCCGAAAGGACGATATTTAGTAGCTCTTAAATGTCGTCTTTTCGTTCTTTCGAGGCGAAAGGACGACATTTAAGAATTAATAATTATCGTACTTTCGTTCTTTCGCCCCGAAATGACGATATTTACTTCTTTTTGAAATATCGTACATGTACATCAGAACGAAAGGACGAAAATTATTTAGAACTACAAGTATTAAATATCGTCCTTTCGGGGCGAAAGGACACAACAACGAAATGGCACACATCAGCCGTCGTACAATACAGATTTCATTCGACGAAATTAATTGAAAGCGAACCCCTGGCACTTATGTTTAAAATTAGTTCAAATTTTAATGCTCTCATGTTATAAAGATATAATATTCCGGAACTGTATATTTAGTTTCAATATTTTTAAGTTTGTTAAACATCGTTCAGTATTAATAGAAGCAACTCGGTCTTATAATTTAGTTTAAATTCTAATTTAAATGATATAATATAATAATAATAATTTGCATACAACATTTGATATAGCGCCCTATCTAGCTCACATAAACCACTTTAAAGCGCTTTACAGTACATAGATCTACAATTCTCATACAATCAATACAATTAACACATACAGTTCTATCATGTACAATTCTGAGGAGTTCGCAGGAGCTGCCTTTTCAGGCGCTAACTATACTTGTCCTATACCACCTGGCTGATATCTCCATATGTGTGTGTGTTGGAGATGAATTGTGTTCTGTTTGTAGTGGGAACGGCATCTTTTAGAGTGCCACCTCACTTGAATGTTACAGCACAGATACTGCAACACCCACCCCAGATCATTTTATACTGCATGGAAGGCCGGAGTGTTAACCACTCGACCAATCCGCCCATAATAAGAGTTTTACATGCCAATGAAGCACAATATTTACACGTCCATTCCACTATATACAGAGACAAGATGAAGAACAAAACAAACAATATGGCCTTCAATGAAGGATGCGGAGGGATATACATGTGTCTAGAATTCTCGGCTACGCTCTCGAGGAAATTAACCCTCCTTAGGGATATCATTCTGGATATATCCTAACACTGAGGGCCATAGACGTTTTCTGCTGATGTTTAATACATATATTTAATAATAAAATTTAGGTTTTTTATTTATTAATATGTAACAGAAAATAACCATTTTTTAAATAACGGTGAAATATCACATTTGAGGTAAACACGCCCTGTAAGATACATTTTTTCCGAAATATCACGCCCGGAGCCCTCTCAAACAGTTATACATGTACATATTAACTATATTGGTAAGTTGAAGCGGTTAAGCGGACGACTTCCGGGAAGTTTTCCCCGGTGGGTGGTTTTTGTTCAGGTTATTGCAAGTTTAAGCACGAAACCGTGAATTTTGTTAACCAATCCTCTATTTACATAAATATTACATGTATCGCACAACGTTCGTCAATTGCCCACAGAAATACGCGCAATAAGTTCTGTTTTACCGTTCGCACATCGTGCTTACAACGGTCGCACAGTGCAAAGACTGTGCATAGTGTAACGTTGTTCGATACCAAAACTGTACTCAGTTTAGTAAGAGGTGATGAAGGGGAAGGGAGATGACCAGGCGACAAGAGGAAAGATAAAGACGAGTAGGGTTGGATTGGAGGAGGCGGCAACACATAAGGTAGGCTACTATAAGTAAGTAGGAGGTGATGAAACGGAAGGAAGAGAGGAGGAGGAGGCGGCATGACATAAGGTACTTAGTAAGTAGGGGGTTTTGAAAGGGAAGGAAGAGAGGAGGAATAGGAGGGGAGGGGAGGAAGTGGCTTCACACTAGATTAAGGAGGAGACGATGAAAGGGAGGGAAGAGAGGAGGAATAGGTGGGGAGGGGAGGAGGTGGCTTCACACGAGATTAAGGAGGAGACGATGAAAGGGAGGGAAGAGAGGAGGAATAGGTGGGGAGGGGAGGAGGTAGCTTCACACGAGATTAAGGAGGAGACGATGAAAGGGAGGGAAGAGAGAAGGAATAGGAGGGGAGGGGAGGAGGTGGCTTCACACGAGATTAAGGAGGAGATGATGAAAGGGAGGGAAGAGAGGAGGAAGAGGAGGGGAGGAAGTGGCTTCACACGAGATTAAGAAGGAGACGATGAAAGGGAGGGAAGAGAGGAGTAATAGGTGGGGAGGGGAGGAGGTGGCTTCACACGAGATTAAGGAGGAGACGATGAAAGGGAGGGAAGAGAGGAGGAATAGGAGGGGAGGGGAGGAAGTGGCTTTACACGAGTTTAAGGAGGAGACGATGAAAGGGAGGGAAGAGAGAAGGAATAGGAGGGGAGAGGAGGAGGTGGCTTTACACGAGTTTAAGGAGGAGACGATGAAAGGGAGGGAAGAGAGAAGGAATAGAAGGGGAGGGGAGGAGGTGGCTTCACACGAGATTAAGGAGGAGATGATGAAAGGGAGGGAAGAGAGAAGGAAGAGGAGGGGAGGAAGTGGCTCACACGAGATTAAGGAGGAGACGATGAAAGGGAGGGAAGAGAGAAGGAATAGGAGGGGAGGGGAGGAGGTGGCTTCACACGAGATTAAGGAGGAGATGATGAAAGGGAGGGAAGAGAGAAGGAAGAGGAGGGGAGGAAGTGGCTCACACGAGATTAAGGAGGAGACGATGAAAGGGAGGGAAGAGAGAAGGAATAGGAGGGGAGGGGAGGAGGTGGCTTCACACGAGATTAAGGAGGAGACGATGAAAGGGAGGGAAGAGAGAAGGAATGGGAGGGGAGGGGGGAGATGGCTTCACACGAGATTAAGGAGGAGACGATGAAAGGGAAAGAACAGAGAAGGAATAGGAGGGGAGGGAAGGAGGTGGCTTTACACGAGATTAAGGAGGAGATGATGAAAGGGAAGGAAGAGAGGAGGAATAGGAGGGAAGGAGGTGGCTTCACACGAGATTAAGGAGGAGACGATGAAAGGGAAGGAAGAGAGGAGGAATAGGAGGGGAGGAGGTGGCTTTACACGAGATTAAGGAGGAGATGATGAAAGGGAAGGAAGAGAGGAGGAATAGGAGGGAAGGAGGTGGCTTCACACGAGATTAAGGAGGAGACGATGAAAGGGAAGGAAGAGAGAAGGAATAGGAGGGGAGGGGAGAAGGTGGATTTACACGAGATTAAAGAGGAGACGATAAAAGGGAAGGAAGAGAGGAGGAATAGGAGGGGAGGGGAGGAAGTGGCTTCACACGAGATTAAGGGGGAGATGATGAAAGGGAAGGAAGAGAGGAGGAATAGGAGGAAAGGGGGGGGGGGGAGATGGCTTCACACGAGATTTAGGAGGAGACGATGAAAGGGAAGGAAGAGAGGAGGAATAGGAGGGGAGGAGGTGGCTTCACACGAGATTAAGGAGGAGATGATGAAAGGGAAGGAAGAGAGGAGGAATAGGAGGGGAGGGGAGGAGATGGCTTCACACGAGATTAAGGAGGAGATGATGTAGGAGGAGGGGATGGGGAGTGCGTAGAAGAGATGGAGCAAGGTAACAAAGACAGAATTGGGAGTTAGAGGAAGAACAGAAGGGGAGTTGTTGAGGTTGGAAGTCGATCAGAAGGACGGAGAAGAAGATAATAAATGAGCAGATACAATCTTTATGTATCTGTTGAGAGGGTGGTTTATTGTACAACTAAGGGCTACCTAGGGTGCTAACCAGGATGGTCTATGCATAATGCTCGACTAATTAGAGATAATCTTTTTCAGTTGAGTTTTATTTTGTCACCTCCACTGATTGAAATATACTCTTATCGTCGTTTTTGTCTGTGAAGTCATTTCGATAGAATGAAATGTGTCCCTAATATTTTAGTTAATTTATGTTAGGTCATTTCGATCAAATTCATTATTGTACATATTTTAAGTTTAAATTGTGTTTACATTCTGTGTAAACAACTGAGACCATTAAACCAAAAGCCTGGTTCATGTGATGTAGGGAAACCGGAGTACATAGAAAAACGCCATCGACCTGCGGCCAGTACCTCTCAACGTCTACTGTACGTCTTGAATCCGTCACCAAGCGACACAGGTTTAATGACCAGATATGATCAGACACCTCAACCAATTTTCCCTATAGCACTTACAGTACATACCTCTACACAATCAGTTTAAATCTTCGTTTTTAACTTGAATGGTTGATATATTAAAAAAAAAGAAATGGAATTTTAAAGCTGTACACAGAAAAAAATGATAAAATTGATTTATACATAAGATGTAAACATTTATTTTACATCTGACAAGTAAAATTAGAAAAGAAACTACGTCTAAATGAAAGAAAATCGACCGACTTAACCAGATATGTAATATGTACAATAGTACTGTTAACTGTTAAACATATATATGGTGATCTGTATACATGTAGCTACATCTTTAGTTAAATGTACGCATGTACCTCCCCTAAATATAACTAGTATCTGACCATGCAATAATATCATATCCTTTTGAAGATCTTGTTTATGACACATCTCGATAATTTGAAATTAAAAAAAATCAAATAAATTATATTTTTGATTCAAAGTTAACACTTCATTGCTTTCAATCTGTAACTATTGATGAAGAATAAGATCGTGGACGCGTCTACAAGCGTGAGACTGGATAGCACAGTCAGTATTGATCCTAACCGATGACTCACGAGACAAAATATATATCCGGAATCTTGAGAAACCTATGGAAAAGTCTTTAACATCTTAACTATGATTAATCCATTGTCTTTTAATAATACCGTTTCGTTATTATATTTCGTTCCGCAATTTGATAAACCCGAAGATAATTAAGGGTTTTATATATTACAGACTGGTACACGGCGCACGCGCGGTTTCCATTTGAACGTGACGCTGGCGTCTGTTACTTGTCATCGGTTACATGTCGTGTTTTTCAATTGAAAATTTATCAGCCATATTATCTGCTCTTGGAGATAATGGATTCTGACCATTTAAATACTAATGAAAAGATGATCAATTCTGGAGAAGTGGAAGCTGTTACCTTTTTACCATTAAGCAAATTACGTTATAGCGTGTTCGGGTGAGATTTATCGCCAGTGTTTCTCATATCCGCCAGGACAAAAACGGATCTTCCAAGACAAGTTATAAAATCAACATGTGTATGCTTCAAGACGCTGTTGCGTGTTATTGGCTTTATTGAAACGTAAACATCCACTAAACGTGGGGTCCTCGACGGGGGATCGGTAATTCAAGATTCAGTAATTAATGGAATTGAGTGTATGCACAAAGCGCCTTGATGCATTTATACACAATTCCCTTCCTATAATATACATGTATCTATATATACATTAAATACTTCCATCTATAAAATATCTGTGGATGCTACAGCGATGTCATTATCACGGGTATTTGAGAACATATCACTAAGCATTAAGCTACTACATGTACAACGTTTATATACTTAATCGACATCAACTTTGATAGCTGATTAAAACGACCGATATGTAGTTAGAAATGCATGACTTAACAGCTTGACCCTTTCTACGCGCCTTCTCAATGGCACAGAGTTGAGTAGACCATATCGGGCGCGTCGAATTGCGAAAATGTACCCTTAACCAACTTCACTTAAGTGAGTTGGCTCTGCCTGTTTAAAAAAAAACTGATAGATTTTTCGGAAACTTCTGCCTTTTCCCTTACCAACACATATTAAAAGTAATCTGCGAACCTTATCTTTCTTGCAATATTTACGAAATATGGATATCAAATTATCATCCGACAAAATATTTTTTTTTTTTTTTGTATTATTCCTTCCCATTTTCTCAAGCTTTCAAAGTGTATTATTATTCATATATTTCCTTTGAACAATCCAGAGAAGTTTCTTTTCCTGTCAATTAAAATTTTTTATATCTCCGAAAAAAGCACCATGATCTATCAGTAATTTTGCGTATTTCTGATGTATATAATATCAACAAAGAAAATCAATAACGGTTAATTATAAACAAGGTTCATTAAATGCCATAGTAATTCAATATCCTTCTCGCCTAGGACCTGTATGGAATAAGCATCGGAATCATCAAACCCGTATTTAAAAAAACATAATGTTACTTAGTTAAAACATGACAAGGTGTCGACACGTCAGAGAAAAAACGGGCATGGATTACCCGTCCTAATGTATATTTTCTTGATGCACGACTAATTTAGGATTTCGTTCGATGAGGATGATTAATAAAATATAATCATTTAACTCGGTTCCTCTTCTTAGATTTTTAGGATTGCGTCTTCCCTGTCCAGTTTATTCCATATTGACACCGGTAAGATCAGTTTGTGTTCAATGTTTCCCCACGGTGGTATCTCCCACATTGACACTGGTGACATTAGTTTGTGTTCAATGTTTCCCCACAGTGATATCTCCCACATTGACACCGGTAACATCAGTTTGTGTTCAATGTTTCCCCACGGTGAACTCTCCCATATTGACACTGGTGACATCAGTTTGTGTTCAATGTTTCCCCACGGTGAACTCTCCCACATTGACACTGGTGACATCAGTTTGTGTTCAATGTTTTCCCGCGGTGATATCTCCCATATTGAGACTGGTGACATCAGTTTGTGTTCAATGTTTCCCCACGGTGAACTCTCCCACATTGACACTGGTGACATCAGTTTGTGTTCAATGTTTCCCCACAGTGATATCTCCCATATACTCGGGAGTAGCAGATTCAAATCTTCCTGTCTTGTGATATTGTCTATATCATCTTTATATACTTCCTTATACCACCTTCCGGTTACACGAGTCATTCATTATCAAGGGCTGACAGTGTGAGAAAAAGTTGAGAACGACTTGAGAAGAACTTGGAAACGAATATTCACATTTCCCGGCACTTGCGAATGTATTTTCTCAATAAAGGACGTTTGTTCGCGATAGATTAATCGGAAATGATTTCTCAACAAAAAAGATCCGCGAAAGAAAATAGTCCGCCATCAAAAATATCAATAAAAATTGATGAAAAAATATTTCAAGAATAAAAACACAATTTCAAGCGTAAATGTGCAATTAGAGAGTCAATGACAATATCTTTGTTTTCAAAATATTTTTTCTCATAATTTTAAATCACAAATTTTCTGTTTGTTTACATTTGTCACAGACAGATCGCGCCCGGTGACCCTAGAAGTTGTTTCAAAATTATGGTGTTTCGTGGACGTTTCTTAGATGAAGAAAAAGAAAAAGATTATAGCATGTAGTATAGTGCGGTTGTTTCTCGATTTTATCCACGTGTTCGTGCTGAGAAAACTGTTCTCAGGACTTACCCTGAAAAAAACAAGTGTGATAGTCTATAAATATGACTACCGGTTCAATATTACGGAATGAAATAACATCCGGAAATTTATGGTTGATAGTAGAAATATTTTTCTTGTGGAATAATTTGCATTAAACTGAATTTTGCAATAGGTGTTGAACATCTTAAAGGGACTGTAAATATTTCTAGAACAGGGCTGGTCTCTCGGTCTGTGCTTAACACAGAGAGGTGGTCGATGAAACAGTAGGGGTATTGTGAAAACAAAACCTGAACATAAATATTTGTTAAAAGGCACTTCGCCGTGTTTTACACCCGGTATTTTTATACCCCGGCAACTGTATGGTCCTAGTAGGCATTAATTGAAAATTTAGTCTAGTTAAAAACGTAACACACCTTAAGCGATTTATAAATTTACTCCAACCATGATTTCTATATCACATAATTCGTCCAGTGTGCGCATGCTATCATGGCCTTAGTTTGGCGATCGTGAGCGTTCCTAACGTCGTTTAACATCTGATACCACAAATCTAAATATACTACTGGTAATAAGCCCTCCTTAGGCAGGAATTGATATAGCCTTCGTCTGTTATTTGACCGGGGGAATAAAATTGCGTTTCAGTGTGATCGCGCTATAAAACGACTGTTTACATATATACATTATATTTGACCCATTGCTCATTCACTCTGTCATCACGGAGTCCTATGTTTTCCCGCGTGGTTCCACCCTACCACGACTTATAAACATTAATTAATCTAGCCAGTAAACCCCTCCGCTGAACCCCCTAAGACAAAGCTGCTACTTCTTTCCCGCCATAAAAGCCAGCGCGCGTGATTGATTTACGGACCAACCAAATTGGTACCTGTTCGCCGCTCATCCTGTTTTCCGTATATATGATCTGATTAGCTCTAATGGAACGCCATCACCCAAGCAATTAGCCGCTCATTACTGAACACTTGTCACAAAATTCTCTCCTTTATAGTCTAGCTAATACAAATAAATTTCTCGTGTCTTCCTCAATGTAATTTCCCCCAACTTCTAACATTTCCATATAAAATCTTAATTACAATTACTCAAGTTGTTCGGCCGAGTGCGAGCCTTCTTAGCCGGCTATTATACACATATACGAGGGTCTTCACGCCGACTGGGGCACTGACTGACAAACACAACTGTTTTGTTATTTTTCTGTATAAGGTAGATAATTTGTAGTTACCGATCATTGTCAGGGTAATTGTCTGAAAGCTAAACGTTCCACTTGTTATGTATAAATACACGAGATTTGGCGTTGAGCGTAGACCAAATTATCGACTAGTTTTTCTCCAGGCATTGTTACCATGACCGAAACATTAGCAAGACGCACTCAGTCAATCCGACCAATTATCGGTAGCGATTGTAATGGTGTAACGCTCACTTTAAGTGATAATTTGTGCCGGACAGGAAGAAAGCTTCCCCAATGAACTCCCGCTGAGAGTGAAATTGATTATATTATATTTGCGATTTGCCTGTGTGAACAGGGGAACCTGAATTCGACAGTTTTGGCATCCAAGCGTTTTCAGAATAACATTTGATTATTTTCATATTAATAAATTCACAGTTTGGGGGCAAGTTTGTTGTTGACAGGTGCTTGTCGTGTGTCCTAATTAGTCCTTACAAACCCGTCCGTAGTCGCACTGCTCCCCACTCGCTAGTCTGTGCATGGCAATGTCATATACAGATTGAAATCGGAAAAAGTCTGCGTACATTTGTCCATTTAGCAAACAGCATGGAGATTTTCTCATTGTTATGATTAACCCTCGGCCTTCTACGACACGCGCTACGACACGCGCGCCGTCTGACGGAGAGAGAAGGAACTATCCAGGAGACGTACACCCACACTTGATGAGGCATGCATGCGTGTAATGGATGGTCACGTCATTTCATTTTTAAATCAAACTTTGAAAATATTTTGCAAAAAAAAGGTTTATTTATGCTCTGGTTACTTATGAACAGTATATGTACAAATGTACACTTCATATATGAACTAGACTCAATTTGCCATCGCGAGAAAGTAACATTGTGCAATTATGTAAAAATTTATAAGCTGTAATGCTTACAATTAATAAAAGAATGGAATTGAATTGAAGATTGTATAATATCTTAAAGGATTTCCCATGGATTTGTTATAGACTTGCATGTATCTCCCCGAGATGGAACAAAGCTCATCTCACGAGGTACACTGGCCTTGACCTTGCTTTACTCTACTTCCTTTTTTCAGTTCACATCTCTGCTTTTAACTTTGTATGTTGAATACCTCAGGTCACCTTACAGTGGCCGAATGACCTTCGGTAGCCTGATGGCCTTCACTTCCGGTTCCGTATTACAGCTTTACAGATTACAAATGGCACTCTTGCGACGGCCCATGGTAGCTAGGTGTCGTGTGATATATCAGGTAGAATTAATGTTTAATTTAATTTAAAAAAAATGAGACCCATTAATGATAGTAATAATTATGACAATCAAAGAACTGTCATTACTACAGCTGTAAAATTCGGTAGTCTTCCAAGTTATCCGAATATCTACTCCTATTTTAAGCAACTTTGATAATTAAGTCAATTAGGTTAATTTGTAAACAAATAGTTGGAAATGATGCTTGAATACAGCATTTTATTCGTTTTGCTTCTAAAGTTGATGATATTTCTAAAAGTGTGTATTTGTAATGTCCAGCTAGGTATATAAAGGGGAAATACTGTCTGATTTGCAAGCTAGCTTTTCCAGTCATGCGATACAGTATAACCCGAGGACCCGTTCAAAAAAGTTAAGCAACGGAAAGCGTTGTCAGTAGTTGGATGGGTGACGGCTGCATGTTACATATCCTCACTATAATATTTGATGTATGCCTAATCGTTTGGTATTGTGGGAACAAGTACCTGTTTTGGTGATAAAATTCCATCTGCATGGGATTTTTTGGAAACGCCCGGATATATTTTTACTGTTTTGTCATACTGTATACAATGTTTCAGCATTGACCCACTATATCATCTGACCCTAATAGTTAGCAGTTAAGAGATGTAACACTTAATCGTATCATTTGATCTGATGACCTTGAGGTAAAGATGTTAAATATGCACTTGACCTTTGATCTCATGACCTTGATGTAATTCAACACAGTGGGGGTGGGGGTAATTGATATTACCTTGGCGTACACTTTTGAATTTGTTTTGCAGAAACTAATTGTTTTAAGTTGTTGCGTTAAACCTCTTCACATTTGACCATTTGATTTGATAATTTAAAGGAATCATCTTCTACCAATGACCCACACATATATGGAATATCGTAACAATCAAGTACATGTATAGGGTTACATTGTACAAAAATGTATGATATTATTTGGACAAGATATGATCTACCGACCGACCGATTGACCGACATGTGCAAACCAATACACAAATAGATCTTCTTCCAAGAGGGACCCAAAACCAATGACTGGAGTGCACAATTCATCAATCGAAAGGTCTAAGGAATTTCAATATCAACTTATTCTTGTTCGCGTACATTTAAGTTTCAATTAATTCGAAGAAATATTTAATCTGCATCAAAGATGACGTATGACGAAAAATTGAATTCAACTTCACCATACAGCTGTTTCGTTCTCCTAGGACTCTTCATTTAAATGGCATGAAAGTTACCGTAAAACACACTAACGATTCGTACGTAATAGATATATCACTTACCTGGCCGTTTCTCCGTCCTTTAATTTTATGAAAATATCTTCACACAGATTTCATCTCGACAACAGCCAATAATTCAACTGAAATGGTCAAATACTTGTAATTATGTCAATAATATTTCTCCAAGTCCGACGATAAGCAAACATCAGATCAAATGGCTAAAAATGACAGGAAAATATTTCCCTTTCAGACACTCGTATATCACCTACAGAATATTTTGGCATGTTGGAAATCACTGGTGTTTTAACACTTCACCGCCCATTTAGACTTCAGCTAATAGGATCTTAATTAGAAAGGTAAATCTGCGTATTTAAGTATACGGCCAGTGAGAGGGATATTGAGGGGTACGTCCTAATGTCCACGAGTTTCACGAGTGGTCAGCTTACATTCATGTTCTCGTACCTTTTTATCGCCTGTTTAACAAACTACATTGTACATATGTACATACTTCACACGAAGGGAAACATGTAAAAATTCTACTCTCTCGCATATTGATATATAATGTGGTTTGAGATGTGTAGTCATTTTTATTACTATCATTCTTTTTTTTGTGAAATAAGAAAATTACAAAAAAGGTCACACCCCAGGATAACCTTCACAATGTTTTTAAGTGTTTAATCGTTAGTCCATGGATAGTTTACAATTCTTACATTTGATGTGCATTTTAGCTCGTTCGACATTTATGTGAATTTCTCACAAGATATTTTTCTGTAGCGTCGGAAAATAATAAAACACTTTTCATTATTCATTACACATTCTACTTTGTGAATAATTGAAATAATGTTTTCTTTGATTATTTCCATGAATAATAGATCTATGAAATTTGAAAGATTTCCATTTTGTTTTTGAATTTATTATGATATCGTAATTCGATGTTATCATTTCGCTGTACATGCTTTTCGAAAGATTGGTATTTCTGTGAGCCCTTTACGAAGCTGACCCGACTTTCCGACTGGGTAACACCAGCAGGTATGGCTGGCCTCGGGGGATTAACTTCGGAGTGTACGGTGTGTTGACTTTAGTAGATTTCAGCGAACACCGATTAGCCTCCTTTGTTGTTTGATTAAGCTCATTATAAAATTGTAACATATAGTCAGATTTATAATGGACTTATGATGCAAAATTACTGTATTAAACATGTTGGTATTTATAACAGGTTAAAGTTCAACAAGGTAGATGAATGGATATCACCCACAGAATATTTCAGGTAAAACATTTAGTTTTTTATTTGGGAAAAATGCTATAATCGTTCATCCAAGTCGGAATGTTGTGTTAATACAAATGTTTTACTTTATATAAGCAGACTGTGGTTAAACAATCTAAAAATAGATGACGTAACACTAAGACATACTGCACCTTTTACATTACATGTAAGTAATACAGTATGCCGAAATATTAAATAAAATGCACTATACAGCTGTTTCGTCCTTCTAGGACTCGCCTGTGGACCAAAAGGTGGTAATCGAAAATTTCTAAACTAATGTAGAACCAGGTGAGTAGGAAGCGTAAAACCTCTTTAATTTATGAATTTAGAAAAAAAAAAGATAAGTTTGTATAATTTTAAATCGTGTACTACGAAAATGTGTATATCATGAACCATGCCACTACTCAAACGAGATAACGGTGACTATCAAGGCTCCAGCAAACTTCGGGGGCTAAAACATCCACTAGCAGTGTCTACCACCTTGTATCATGAACGCTGACGTACAACCGTAACACACACACACGCATGCGGCACATTTTAATTCAGTTATAGCTTCAGTATGCCAAAAATAAAGTAAACTACACCATTAGCTTTTTTGTCCTTCTAGGACTCGTTAGTGATGCTTAGGCCAAAAGGTGGGAATCGACGTTTTCTAAACTTATGTAAGCCAGAAGTGTCAGAAAGGTATGTTTCATGTTACACAATTTGCGTATGTTCCTTTCATTTATAGTCATTCCAACAGTCCGAGCAATCACCAGCTAATTACAATTGTATATCAAACCATATGCCTATTGAGATTGTTTTACTCTAAATATTTTAAAAATAAGATAATGGCGTTTTAAGCAGACTGTAAGCATACCAAAAGAAACCAAATTGCTATACAAATGTACTTGCTTTTGTCTTTAAATGATAATTGATAATAAAAGGACTACAAGATAACCCTAAAACTAAAAAGTATATATTTCCAGGAGTTCACGATGGTCCTTGGATTGGACGATAGTCATAGGACTACAGGATTATGATAAGACTACTAGGTAGATTATGATAGGAACACACAATGTACAATATTATAATAAGACTGCAAGATAAGCCTAGGACTACAAGATTTTTGACAACACAACATTAATAAATTCAGATGATATTTGATTACTCTTTTTAATGAGGTCATGAATCATAGTGGTAAATTATATATAATTATGGAATTAGCATACTCTTTAATGACCAAAGATGACCAAAAAAACAACTGTCTGTCAATGACTTATACATAAACACAAAGACATAGACATGAGATGAATAATGTCGACCCTGGTCAGTTAGCTATCTATAATTGATGTAATTGATTTGAACAAATATTGTTAATGATCACTTACTCCACTGACTTACGAAACAATCAATAATGAAGGAAATTAAAGTTAGGAAAGAAGTGGTTTTAGGAAAGTGAAACAGCAACAACAAAACTAATAATGATTTAAAAAAAATCCATGTGTTTATTTAAAGTTTTTAAAATTATAGCCATTCATTTATTTGAGCAATCAGCTGTTCTTTATTTTACTAATCAGTAGTTGAAATAGTAGTTTGATGTGCTCTTAACTCAAATTAAATATGATTTTTTAAATGGTTGAGATTAAGATCTATTTCTAAACATTAACTTTTGTACTGTTTTATAGTTAATATAATAAGATTCTCTGGGTTAAACTTTTGGTGTGTATTTATGTTTTTGCCAAAGATGAATTCTTGTTTATCAAATCTTAAACCTAGGTTCTTAATTTTTATATTAATTCTTAAATTTTCAATCAGGGTGGATACATTATCACAGTCCCATATTATATGTGTTATTGTTTCGGGTCGTATTTTGCAGAAGGAGCAGATATTGCTGTTGGATTTACCTTTTTTGAAAAGAAAAGAGTTAGTAGTAATTAAGTTTTGAATTAGTGGTGGTGTTGAAAGGAGAAGTATATATGCTTTTCCGTGTTTCTTCATTGAAGTTAAAATATGAGCTGTGGGTTTTAGATTGTTTTTGCAGTGTTTTGTAAAAGTCTTGAGCACCTTTGTTATTTTGAAGAATTAGTTTGAGAATAAGAGGTACATGTATAGCTGGTAATAAAATAATGTTTTTATCATCAAATGTTTGTTGATTTTTTTTATAAATGCCGTACCCTTATTTTTTTAAATCATTGTTAGTTTAAGAAATCTGTTTGGCTATTATATTTTCCCCTTAATTCTTCGAAACTGTAAATAGATTTATCATAAATTTAAAAAATATGGTCTATAAACTGCACACCTCTCTTATACCACTCTTTATAGAAGACAACTTTTTAGTAATCTTTATTTCATTATTACACCATAATTGATTTCAGAAATATTTGTTTTATATAATTATGTTGTTTGTAATAATAGTTTTTTATCAGGCTTCTAAAACTTCCCTCCAGAACACATTTGTGCAGTTTTTTGACAATTCTTTTAACTTTTCTGATCCTATATTTGAAAGGATTTGTTTATCAAAATAAGTTTCCATTACAATGCCCCAATTACCCAGTTTGTTATAAATTCGTCTTATCCAGGTTGTTTTGAAAGCTACTGGTAATATATAGTATTTCAAATAAATCATTTTTAGTCCCCCTTCTATATATCTTATTTTTTAATATCTATTCTCGTTTGACTTGATCTTGTTTGCCATTCCACAAGTAGTGGGATAGTAAAGTATTGATTTTTTTATATATACATCACCCGAATTAGGAAGATAAAGAAACAAATGATTGAACTGAGATATTATTAAAGTTTTGATTACAGTTTTTGTCAAAGTTTAGTGAAGTGATTCTATGAAGATCAACGTCATATTCAAAGCTTAACAATATGAATCCTTTGCAACTCCATTTTCAATTGGAGTCAGTGGAGAAGGTATCTTTGTTGTATTTTTTACTGCCTATCCATTTTAAGACAAGAAATTTTAGCAAAATAAGTGAGATTTTTGAAAGTTTCATCTTAAATGTTTTTAGTGCCATTTTAAATAATTGTTGTGTCATCTGCAAATTGAGAGAGTAATGTTTCTTTTCCCCTTATTGTTATTCCTTTAATGTTGTTGTTATTTCTTAAGGTTATAGATAGCATTTCTGCGTACAAAATAAAGATATAGAATGAGATGGGGTCCCCTTGACGACAACCACGCTGGACTTCGAAGAAGTTTGATAAATGCCCCACAATGTTTACTGCAGATTGAGTGTTATTCTGAAAAAGTTGTATCCATTTTACAATGTTTGGGCCAAAATAAAAAAAATTCTGAAATGAAACTCCTAGAGAGTCAAAGGTTTTCTCAAAGTCGATTAACAGTTAGTCCTGGCGAACAGTTATCGTCAGTATTTTCTCCGATGTATCGACTGGGAATAAAGCCTGTTTGGTTGTTGCTAATTAATTTTCTAAACCGTTCTGCTATTTTTCTGATGTTATTTTATATATGTTAATAATTGTTTATTACTTTTTCGAATGCATGTTATAATCCCTAGTTTTTGTATAATTGAAAGTTCTGAAGTGTCGAAGCTATAGTTTAGTGACCTTAAAATGAAAAAGGGCATAACTGTTTCCAAAATATTTTTAAAAATGTAAAAGTGAAACCATCAGAACCAGGACTTTTGTTGTTTTTCTTCTTTTTAAATGTCTTTGTTAATTCATCTAGAGTAATAGGGCTATCAATGTTTAATGATTCATTAGGTAATAATTTTGGTATATTGTATTTTTTTAAAAGTGTTTCAAGGTTTTCATTTTCAAGAGACTAATTTTCTTTGTATAAAGATTTATAATAACTTTCTGTTTCTTGTGAAATTTCGTTTTGGTCGGATATTACTGTGCTATCCTCTTTGCTTATACTAGGATCTATTTTACTGGTATAGTTTCTTGACTCAAGTCCACAAAAGTAATTAGTTGTTTTCCCCCTCCTTTATCCATTTTGCCCTACAAAAGATTAATACATGTCTGACTTCAAGATAATCATAGATCTACAAGATAATGGTAGATCAACAAGATGATCTTAGGCCTACAAGATGATCTTAGGCCTACAAGATATTCATAGGCCTACAATATATTGATAGGCCTACATGATAACCATAGGCCTACAGGATAATAATAGGCCTACAATATATTGATAGGCCTACATGATAATCATAGGCCTACATGATAATCATAGGCCTACAATATATTGATAGGCCTACATGATAACCATAGGCCTACATGATAATCATAGGCCTACATGATAATCATAGGCCTACATGATAATCATAGGCCTACATGATAACCATAGGCCTACATGATAATCATAGGCCTACATGATAATCATAGGCCTACAATATATTGATAGGCCTACAAGATACTCATAGGCCTACATGATAATCATAGGCCTACATGATAACCATAGGCCTACATGATAATCATAGGCCTACAATATATTGATAGGCCTACATGATAACCATATGCCTACATGATAATCATAGGCCTACATGATAATCATAGGCCTACATGATAATCATAGGCCTACATGATAACCATAGGCCTACATGATAATCATAGGCCTACAATATATTGATAGGCCTACATGATAACCATATGCCTACATGATAATCATAGGCCTACATGATACTCATAGGCCTACATGATAATCATAGGCCTACATGATAACCATAGGCCTACATGATAACCATAGACCTACATGATAACCATAAGCCTACATGATAATCATAGGCCTACAATATATTGATAGGCCTACAAGATACTCATAGGCCTACATGATAATCATAGGCCTACATGATAATCATAGGCCTACATGATAATCATAGGCCTACAATATATTGATAGGCCTACAAGATACTCATATGATTACAGGATATTCTGCTTCGTTAATACGGATATAACTGATAGAACGTCCTCAAAGCTGGAATCGCGGAAGTGACAACAAAGTCATCCAATATATTGATTAGCAGAATTACACAAAAGTTAAATATCACCAACGTTTGAAGTACAATGCACTGGTATTTTATTAGAGTATCACACATCAGTCAGATAACAATATAATGCAGTAAAATGAAATGGCCAAACTGTACATGATTTCCAGCCGTATTCGGCTTACGAGACACTTTAAATAAAAATATGCTCACTGGACATCAAAAGAACTTATATGCGTAAACTTTCTCTTTATTTTAAAGCGCACCTGTATTTTTAAAATATTTTTTTCATATTCTTTGTTGTTGTGTTTTTGTTCGTATTATAATTCAACAACTAGCGAATTTACTGCAGTAGATAATTGTATATAGTTGATATACATACCGTATTGCATACATATGTATAATATAAGTGAACGTCTATGTTTCATCGTAAATAATACATATTTCGATAAAAATAATAAAATAATTCCTTAGTTTGTATGATACATTTGTATTCAAAAACTTGTCTATGGAGCTTAAAGAATTAAAATGATTACACGTAAATTGTATATTAGATTTTAGGACATTCAAATAGGAAATGTATTTAATTTTATATACTGTATAATGTTCCCACGAAACACGGTGATGTTGATTTGTCTTTGTTTGTTTATTTTCTGTTTGTATCTCATTAGTTCTTGTTGTCTTTCCGTATCAAATGATATATTGGATTTCTATTGTCAATGATAGACCCCATCATCTCTGCACAAATACGTTTAAACCTCTGTTTAAGGCGATGTTATGTCATATAGACGTCTAAGACTTCGGAATTAATCGGCATTTCTTTTTTTAATAAAAGACGTAAAAATGCAGATCCGGTTATTTTTTAACTTCATTGTAAACCACTTTGTAGACATATTGTTTTTTCTGACATATCATGTATTTATCGCTCAAGCTAACAGATCCTTAATGTCGGTAGCGTAACAGATGGGACCAATAGAGCAAGCCCCTCTTACACGGTGTCGTTTAATAGCGCTTAACAAGGAGTGATCAAATTAGAATCAAACGGATTAAAATAAAGTTTATTTATTCAGATCTCGTAAGTCCATTATCCCCATAATGTTGTTTTGTGCTCATAATAATCACTAAACCCACTTCAGGTCCGTCGTCGCGTTTTGTAGTGTAACTTTAGTACGGCGAGCATGTTTATTGTAAATCTGACATGAGCGCGTGCCTTTGTTGACTTAGTCAGAAGTAGTGAGATATCTAATCTATCCCTCTAATTCTCTACAATCTACTCGTACTAGAACAATGCTACCTTATCATCACTGTAAAGGCCATCGTCACGTTGTCACCATCTGCACACATTATTGCCAATTTGCGGAAAGGGTCAACGCTTGTTATTACATCACGCTATCAATTCCAACCTACATGGTATTTATTTATTAATACGAATTGTCAGTGATATAACTGTTACAGATAGATTACTAGCGGTCCATGACCTTTATCAATTATTCCATCGAAAAGATTTTTTTTTCATGACTTTTAAGTAAGACTTCGGCTGATAACGTTTTACCAGTCTATACACTTTTACCATGTACTTATAATACAAAAAGTAGGTTTGTAATACGAGTAAACGATCTTTAAAGATAATATAATTAACTATTTTTCATGCGAACTTTGAATAAAACTACGTAAGGTTTTTAAGCACCTACAGTTACACCGAATATACTGATGAGTCCCAGAAGGATGAAACAGTAACCACGGTGTATTGTTTCGCTTTCCTTTTAAACGATTGAGAAATATTTTGTACCGTTATATGTTATGAAGATGGGCTTTTTTTGAATATACTCAATAGTGTGCTTACTTGTTTTAATTAAGAATGATGACTCGGTTTTCACTTTGAGGTTATCACTTTTCCTTTTTTAACATTTCTCCCCCAAGTTTATCAATTTGAGTTCGGATTTTTGTTTTTGTTTGTTTTAGCGTACAGTCACCTTTATTTCGGTTTAACGTTGTTTTTATTTTACAAGTAAAATAAGATATCACACTAGTTTAACGTCTAACAAACTTACAACGCAAGGACGCGAGAGATGCAGGTTGATCAGAACTATGGGAAAGTTTTATGGTTGCCATCTTTGGCTCTTTACGAAATATTCTGTATCGTTTTTGAGTATGCTCATTAATGATTTTACTTGTGATTGACAATGCTAAATCGGTTCTTATTTTGAAGACTTGATGTGACCAATCTCTACATAGCGAGTGTCGTTGATGAGGCAGAAGACGCTTACTCTTCCGGAACATCTGGTCTTATTCTCTTGTACTTGTACAATGGTCTCCGTGCCAATATTTTCTTTGTTCATATTTTGCTCCTATTTTAATCGATTTTGAGTTCGGATTATGATTTTGTTAACGCTTTGGTAAAATCTCATATGTATCACTTAGAAATTGTAGAATCAACGTATTCCATGATGTACAGAGGCGTATTGTGATAATTTTGTTTGCTATAAGCTGCATTGTATACTGTCAGAAATGCTAAACATATGCATTTCAATTTGTGTTTTCTTTTATTTCGAAACAAGGAAATTGAGTTTTGTCCTAAATTTTTGTTGCTTTTTAATCGTGATAATATTTGAACAACAATATCAAATTTATTTTTGAAACGCAACCACTTACGCTAGTAAAACATGCTTTTGAAGATGTACGAATGTCACATTAAATGTATGCATAAGTTTAAGTTTTGTTATTCAAGGATGGATACAAGTTTCTCAAATATTCACAGAAAGAATCGAGATGAAGAATGATACCTTTGATTAAATTGAGGCAAATTATTTGGTTAGAAGTCCGTAAGAGGGATTGGTATATTCGATATATACATGTACATGATACTTTTCAGAAAATTCGAAGTTACGTTCTTAACTAAAAAATTTATTCCTTAATCTTAAAATTTTGTTTTCAGTTTTGTATCCCATCAACAAAGCACACATACGTCCAATGGGCCTGAACAGATGCTGGATTTGGACATCCTTGTCAATAAGTTGTCCATTACTTTGAATGAAGTTGATCAGTTTTTGTGACGAGTAATATATCACCCACATTTTCTTCAAATACATCAGTACAGATGTATAAACTATGATGAGACAATTAACGCAATATATATAAATTGTATCATAAAAGAAGGCGGAAGGAAGAAATAACGGGAAGGTACCCGAATTAAAAACTAGGAAAGCGGAAGGAAAGTGAAATATGATGACAGCTAAACGGATTGTATAATCGACGTATTTCATCCTTGCTGGTTAAAGGATTTCCATATAGGATTAAATCTACAAAATCTAAATAATTTATGCTTCCATTTCGAAGAAGAGGAGGTACATAAATTATATTGGTTTGCACATGTCGGTGGGTCACCACTTGTTGCCCAACCATTATTTAAAGAACTCTTTATATTATTGTCGTTGTATTTCATACGTATAATGGTCATTAATAGTAGATGATCCCTTTTGTGTTTTATGTCCAAGGTCATAGGTGCTATGGGGTTGCCTATACAATACTATTCTGTCTAAGAAAGGTGTACGCCAAAGTGATGTCAAAGGTCTCTCACTAAGTCTAATTACATTATGTACATGTAACAATAACAGACAAAACGTCAATGACATAAGATCAATAACAATAATATCACAGACTTATAGAGCCCCCTACCTCATATGTAATTAGTATGAAATTGCTTAATCTTTAATTAAGCAGTAGGCATTCCCTTTTATTACGTAGGCCAAATACGAGCTGATATATGTTGATGAAACTAGAACTTGTGCAATATGTCCAGGAACATCGTCTCCGGCCTGGAACTTTTAAACCATTAAAGGATGGACAAGCGTTTTTCTTCTCAACAGCAGGGTGCGCACATTTATAATTGTGGAAACATGTTGTAATGAATGCATCGAAAGTTGATTATATAGGTTTACAATATGTCTTAAAAACATGATTACGATACAGATCCGGGGCCTTAATATTCTAGTAAAAAAAAAATCAAATTCTTGCACCACTTTTCAACAGAGTCTGATAAAATTAAATAAAGGACTAATAAAGGAAATAAATAACTTCAGTACTTGACGCTAACTTGAGTCCCTCATTCTCTTAATGATTTTATTATAATTATTTTATTTGTGTATTTAAATAATTTGAGAGTACCGAAATTTCAAGCCGACATTTAGGTAGCGTTAGATATTAAACAATAGTGTTATAGTTACACTGTATACTCCATAAATGGAATTAACTTGAAATGGATTTTGCAACTCGAAAGATATTTAAATTAATCTTGAGCATCCCTTCCTAAAATCGATCAAAACATTTGCTCTTTACCATGTACTCATACAAAACTATAAGAACGTCGTCGACCTGTGATTATACAAGAAAGGCGGGTGACGATACAAATGGGATCTATGGTTGTGTGCTATATTGAAAATACTTTTTGAAAGCACAATAAAAGCTAAGAGAAAATAATTTAATTTTGCCTATTCCCAAATGTTAAATTTTTTCAGGTCAAAAAGTGATGACGTCATATACCGCAATGTTTGGCGCGGTAATTCTAATAAAACTTCTGATTGGTTGAAGTTGTTTGGCGGTGAAAGTTATGCACATCTTTGTGTATTTTGCAAAATCATTTGATTTTTGTTATAATTAATACGAAATCATTGTATAAGACTTATGTCTTATATATGTATCTTAAGAAATGAAATTATAAGGAATGACCACAATATTTTTGCGGGTTATACGGTATATACCGAAAAAAAAACTTTTTTTTGCAAAAACCGCTTCACGGATTTATGCAAAGTGCACACATTTATTTTCGGTATAAACCGTATAACCCTCAAAACTAGTGTGGTCATTCCTTAAATACTTAAGAAAATATGGTATTAATGATTGAATTCCTTGCTGACAAATTTTTTTTAGTTTGGAGGAAATATTTTCCAGCAGACTGTTGGCGTTCCAATAGGAACTCTTCGGTGACTTGTTTTTGTTTTCATACTAGGCAGACTTTGTGGAAGAGCTAATCAGGACTGGTCACAAATTTGATTTTTCACTTTCAGACATATGAACGATGTGTTTTCTATAAATAACAAGATGTTTGCTGACCACGTCCATCGTATACACACTTCTGAATTTTATATAAAGGACAAAACAGGCTCCTTTACTTAAACTATGACCATGATTTGCAGTTTACTACTACATTATACTGTAAACGTGACGATTTCAATTTCCGATCGCGAAATTTCCCTTCCATGATAGTAACATCCCCGCTTCTCCAACCTATGGTGTTTATAGGTCGCATTTGATTCGTTATTCTAGGGCTTCCTCTAAATATCAAGATTTTTGTGACATATGTCGGCTGCTGACAAGCAAACTTACTACACAGGCACTAAAGAGATGTGCATAAGCAAGTTTTATGGTCGCGATCTTAGTTCCTTTCGGGAAATATTTTGTATCCTTGGATGATATGAAGTTGGACGTTTTTGAATATGTTCATTAGTGTGCTGACTTGTTGTGATCGAGAGTGATGACTCGGTTTTCACGTTTAGGACTTATATATACTTGGATGTGACCAAAATTTGCATGGCGGATGCTGTCGATAAAGCATAAGACGGTTACTCTTCGAAACACATGGTCTTTTTCTGTTGTTATTTTACAAGTGTTTCGGTGTAAATCGTCCCTATGCTCACATTTTGCCCCTACTTTAATCGACGAGTTTGAGTTCGGATTATGGTTTTGATGACGCTTCGGTATTCTCTTACTTTTTATTTAATGCATAACATTCTCATCTTTTCTTAAAAGTATTACATTTGATTACTTCAAGTGCAATAATCCATCTCATTTATTGTTTTGTTTATATTATGTACTTGTTAAAGTTTATTTATCGAAATAAATGCAAATTCAATTTTACTGTTAATGCATTGATGAAACGTTGAGGTAAAATATCTACCACTCAGTAGATGAAGAAAACTCTATCTAGTTGGGATTTGTTTTGAGGATTTTGCTCTTGTACAAAGACGAGCAAAAAAGCTAATTCCTAGATTCAAGGACTTGACGTATGAACAAGTAAAAAATTATTACATCTTTCATCTCTACGACACCGAAGGAGGCATCAAAAATGTATTTAAAATATACGAACAAGGTATATGATAGAAAGGTCACAGAAATATGTCAGACATGAACACTATAATTTTCTGTAAGTACAATGACCTTTAATCTAGATAGGTTCTATACACCTCCGCACACTCAAGATACAGAAGCTCCAATTTAATATATTGTAAAGTTGTTAACCATTTTAAGTCAAGCTGCGAAATGCTCTAACATCCGTGCCAAAACGTGGGAAGGACGTGAATTCAATAACTTGTTCTCATAACTGCTGTAAAATATTCAGTAGGGGTTCTGTGATCGGGGCCTCTGTAGGGGTTTTGTGATCGGGGCCTCTGTAGGGGTTCTGTAATCGGGGCCTCTGTAGGGGTTTTGTGATCGGGGCCTCTGTAGGGATTCTGTGTTCGGAGCCTCTGTAGGGGTTCTGTGTTTGGGGCCTCTGTAGGGTTCTGTGTTCAGGCCCTCTGTAGGGGTTCTGTGTTCGGGGCCTCTGTAGGGGTTCTGTGTTTGGGGCCTCTGTAGGGTTCTGTGTTCAGGCCCTCTGTAGGGGTTCTGTGTTCGGGGCCTCTGTAGGCCAGGGGTTCTGTGTTCGGGGCCTCTGTAAGGGTTCTGTGTTCGGGGCCTCTGTATACCAGGGGTTCTGTGTTCGGGGCCTCTGTAGGGGTTCTGTGTTCAAGACCTCTGTAGGGGCTCTGTGTTCGGGGCCTCTGTAGGCCAGGGGTTCTGTGTTCGGGGCCTCTGTATGGATTCTGTGTTCGGGGCCTCTGTAGGGGTTCTGTGTTCGGGGCCTCTGTAGGGGTTCTCTGTTCGGAGCCTCTGTAGGGGTTCTGTGTTCGGGGCCTCTGTAGGGGTTCTGTGTTCGGGGCCTCTGTAGGGGTGAAGACGTAAAACTCTCAAAAATTAATAATTGTATTATGGTTACCCGTTATATGGTGGGTTTCATGTCGAGGAAGCAGAAGACGCTTACCCTTCCGGAACACCTTATCTGATTATTTTGTACTTTTACGAGGATATCCATGTAAATCTTTCTTTTTGTTCATATGTTGCCTCTTGTTTAATCGATTTTGATTTCAGATTATGGTTATGTTGACATTTCGGTATTCTCTATTTTTTACACTGGTGATGTCGCAATAATAGCTCAAAGAAAAATGACGGTTCTTGTTGATATGCATGTGACTGTAACGTTTCATGTATCTTATATCAAACCTTTGTCTGTTCTGTCTTACCGTCGTCATGTCACTTTGGTAAAATTATATAAAAACCTTGAGTGTGTATTATAACATAAACAAAACATAGTTCATATACATGTTAACATATCCACTACACAATATATCATTTTGAAAGAAATAATTATAAAAATAAAATAAATATTTATAATAGAACAAAAAATAACACAAAATATTTGTGGTACCCAAACACTGCATTGTATGAGTTTGTAATGGGCAGTAAGCGATTGACATTAATTTGACCAATACATGGAGAAAGTGCAAATAAGAAAAAAGGGGGGTGGGGGTCACCAAAACGAGAGCAAAACATTAATGATAATAAAAAATATATAAACAATATTTTGTAATTTTTACCTTTGAAAACAACAGAAAAAAAATGGTTAAATTCGGTATGATATATACACAAAGCTTATAATTACAGGGTGAGCTGCTGCTCAGGGAAGCCATTCCAAAATCTAATATTTCTAAAGTTAACCAAAAATGTTAATTGATGGACATAACTTTTCGTCGCCTTGCTTTCAGGTATGAGTACAGATACCTAATACGTAGGCTCCTCGTACAGCGGTATCGCACTGTTTACCACTAGCTAGGGTGCGTGAAGAATCTATCCCTGTGTCCTATCGGCCCCGTGTCCTATCCAAACACATACAGCTCTCAAGTGGATTAACGCTTAGCCCGGTTTTCTTAGCCAACAACTGTTATTATTCGGTGTATTTTACAAACTTCGTTTTGACTAAATATTTGCTACTTGATAAAGGTGGGTTTGTTATTAATTTGTTTAAGTTCTGTCAAAACGATCTGCGCTCTGACACGGGGTTTGGAGTACCCTCCAATTCTCCCTGGTCATTGTTAGCTACATTAAAATGACACCTATTTGTTTTCGTACCAGTTTCTGAGACAAGTATGTATACAGGGTTAACATTGTTTAATACAGAAGTACGACGTAAGCCCGGAGAAGCCCTGGTCATTGTTCAGGGTACTGACCCACACTGGACTGTATGATCATTGTTTACACTGTATCATTAAGTGTTGTACTAGATTTGTTTAATATTTTAAAAAACTATTACCAATACAATAAACTAGATTATGGTTTGCCACAATTTGTAAAATATTATCACATCTTCAAAATAAAGTAAATGATATCAAACTTAACCTATGTACACGAAATATAATTGCATGTACGTTTAAATATAACCCATAAGTGTCAATAAGGCTACCTACGGCTTCTTCATAGAGACACATGAACTGGTACATGAACTTAAAATTTTGTTTTATCGGCTCCTTTTTCTTTTTTCGTTGACGATATGGTATATTGTGCATGTCGGTGCCGACACAGTTGGTTCGTTATCCAAAATAGACGTATATTGTGATTATAAAAATCTGCTTATAAAAGTTTTATTAGACGGGACAAAGCTTATGTAAGAGGCACCGTGGTCTAGTGGTAGGACGCCGGGCTCGTGATCGAAGGGTTGCGAGTTCGAGTCCCGGTCACGGCACTTGTGTTGTATCCTTGAGCAAGATACTTTACTCTGCTTGCTCCAGTTAACTCAGCTGTAAATGAGTACGTGTTGGGTAGTGCTAGAAATTTTAGAATGCTAGCTGTGAGCGCCGAAATGGCAGCACCGGTTGTATGCTCCCAAGGGAGTTGAGAACGACATTGGCTGGTTCCTAAGGCCCTAAAACCACGGATGATAATTTGTGAACCACTTTGAGGCGACCTTTAAGGTCTCGATAAAGCGGTATATAAGAACCCCGAATTATTATTATTATCGCATGTTTATGTCCATATATCCGCTGTAATTAAATAAGTTCCCTGTCTAATAAGGACCACAACCATGGAATATTCTGTCGATTTAGTACACATGACGAGAAATAATGTATCTTGTACATGTAAGAAATAATATATACCTAGTACATCATGTCAATAAATAATATATACCTAGTACATCATGTGAAGCAATAATATCTCCATCCTATGGTGTTTACACGTCGCAGTTGATTCGTTATTCTATGACTTGCTCTGAATATTGATATTTTCGTGATAGATGGCACCTGCTGACAAACGTACAGCACAGGGATTCGAGATATGCAGGTTGATGAAGACTATAGGCAAGTTTTATGGTCGCCATCTTTATCTCATCGAGAAATATTCTGTATCTTTGTGTGAATGAAGATTGACGTTTCTGAGTTTGCTTATTAGTGTGCTTACTTATGGTGATTGGCAATGATGACTGGCAAGGACCAATATTTACATGCCGGGTGTCGTCGATGAAGCAGAAGTCGCTTACCCTTCCGGAACACCTGGTCATATTCTCTTGTACTTTTACGAGGGTCTCCATGTAAATTTTTCCTTTGTTCCTATCGATTTTGAGTTTGGATTATGGTTTTATTGACGCTTTGATATTTGATTTTTTTTCTATGACATCGTGTCACGAAATAATATATATCGTACATCATGTCGAGAAATAATACATTTAGTTCATCATGTCGATAAATAATATATCTAGTACATCATGTCACGGCTTGACGCTCAGCATTATGGGAGTGGAACGGCTGTTTCGCCCGTTGTCAATAAAATGTGACCGAATGGGGTGTTCTGCTGGGGCATTCCGCAGTATACTATAGTGTGGTAACACTTAAAATCGGCAAAAGATCCGGACTATCGAAGAAGGCTTACAAGAACATATCGCAGCCTCCCAAATACACACGCTCTCAACACATGCACCCACATCGCATACACCAGGAAGCCGTCCTTAAATGATCCTGGCTGTTAATAGGAAGTAAAAACAATCAACCAACCAACCAACCAATCATGTTACGAAATAATAGTTCTAGTACATCCTGTCGCGAAGTTATATATCTAGTACATATGTTATAGAAGAGCAAATTGTGTCGACAACTTAAACGCCATGCACTAACCGTACTTTTAGTAAATGTGAAAGGTTATATCAATTCTGAAATAAAATATTGAAATTATCAGCTACGTTTTAATATTGTCTAAAAATGGTTGTGATATTTAATGTACTAACCATAGCAAAGGCCATATCAATGCGGGTTATTGTTCTTCAGGAAAGTGAGATTTCAAAATTGGAGCGAGCGAGTGAAATTGTTTTGCTTAAAATAGATATGAATTTCTTAAAATTTCAAAGGAGCGATTAAATTCATTTGACTTCATGTAAGAATACTTGTTTGACTCTTAATGTAATGAATCGACAAATAGTACATGCATTTAAATTAGTGTAGTGTTGATTTTTTATTATTTCCTTGGTACAAATAAAGTTCTTTGATACAACCGTTAAATAATAACAGCATTTGGAAGAAAGTCTTTGCTTAATTACCTTCTTAATAGAAGACCAAGACCGAAGGCCAACCATAAACGTTAAGTGATTGAACCAAAACAGCAAGAAGCACCTTTTAGCAACCGTTCATTTTTCTTGCGTGTTTTTGTTTTAATTTATGAATCATTACAGTAAAAAAATCTTGAATGAAGGATTATAAGATTACTATTCATGCCGAATGCACATTTTATCGAATTGAAATGAATTAATGATAATATATAAGGATGTATGGCATGTGTTTTGCTGAACTAACCTATGAGTTATAATGATAATGGAAACAGGAATTACAAAAAAAAAAAAAAAGCAAAACACAAAAAAACAAAAACAAACAAACAAACAAAAACCAGTGTCTGATTTAAGGTATCATTTCTATGGAACACACAAAACTATTTAAAAAATATGTACTACTTTTATGTAGCTGTTTCTTTAATGAAAATTGCCATTGCATAACTACTTATCATACTGTTCATTTAAAGGCCCAATATACGTAACTTTCGGCAAAACTTGAAGCGGAAATCAAGCCTAATAACTTATTATATTTATAGATTTAGTTAAGATTAACTGATATCAGCAATATTCAAGATGAATTCTTTCGCGGTTATCGATACAGCAGCAGTTGAAACAAGCTATTTGTAAACACGCGTCCACTTCGAACCGTCTTCTACCTTCGGTTTGTTGTTGAAGTGGGCCCCACCTGAATTATTTTCAATTCTTTGGAATTTTTTGTCAAGAGTTGCTTGTTAGTTACCGCTCAGGTTTACTTCGTTTTAGGCTTATTTTTGCATGGTTATCAACTGGATTTCTTTTCAGAATTTTTCAGAAACACGAAAATTTCCCTGAAGTTACGTATATTGGGCCTTTAAGCGATGTTTCAATAAACATTAGCTAAACATATGTTATTAACAGTGCTTACTTAATCCTGTGTCCGGCTAACACACGGTGTTATAGTGTTGATCGACTTTGTCAGGAATTCAACAAGTCGACGATTAACAAGTTTCGAATACGGATGGTTTCAAAAGGCAGGTCTAACAGGAATAAAAGGATGGGTCAACAGTTTCCCGGAATCCCAGATAAAAGCAATATGTTCCATGCAAACAAGTTAAAGAGGCCTCTCTGTGTGCTACCAGCTGTACAGCAGGGAGAGGCCGACTCAATTTCACAGCATAAGTGTTATTCCTTGGTCAGAAATGGCTGTCTGTTTACAAACGTTCTATCGACTATCAATTAGCTATAACAACTGAAGCATTTGTCATACAGCATGAACTTGTGCCTAATATCTCATTAGTACTCTCGATAAAAATCTGACACACCAATTTATCAATTAGATAAGTGGAGTATCTGAACTTGCGATTGTCGAACAATATCCATAGCCACTTGAAATTGAGAAATATTTGTGAAAGAAAACATAAGAAAATCGTTTGAGCACTTAGAGGAAACATATGGCGACACTTCAACGTCAGCGAAAGGTTTGTCAGTAAATTAGTCGGTAAACATTAGCATTGTGATATTAATTCCATTGGCAAATGTTCCTGTGACATAGGTGTTGTAATGTCTCCTTAATCCATGTCAATCAGACGCTTAAGCGTCTTGGACACTCAACATGCAGTATTGCCGAAAGAACATTGTCAGTTCTATCATGAAAAATACTGCAAAATACTGCGCAAATGCTATTAATGATTCAACTGTTGAAGCGTCATGGATTCAAATATATTATGTAAGGCAAAGATAAACAATAGTTTAATAGAAATAAAAGTATTTTATCTGACAATATAAAACAGCATATCTTGTAATTACCGTTTAAAGCTAACAGCGCGTTATTTCTTCCTCAGCCCTTACCTTTAAATTGTCGGGCCGATTTAAACAAGAAAGACTGTTATTTAATTGTAGTTCAATGAGGTTTCGTGTATATATTATATGGGAAGGAATTGTTGATTTCAAAATAAAAGGTATTCACTTGTATTGGTATATTGATGTGGTAACCTACTAATACAACCAAAATAAACATTAATGCTATTTGATTAACCAGGGAGTAGCGATAACCGAACAGGACTAACATTAAAACAGGCACCGTGGGATTCACACAGATTGTAAGTGATTATTGATGAGATGTGGAATAAATGACATTTTCAAATCATAACATAGAGAAATGATATAAAAATATAAAATGATTGTTTGAGAAATAAGCTTGATCCGAATTTAAAATACCCTTTCCGTACTTAAGCATGGCTTATGTACTCAAGTCTTATTTCATGCTTATGTTACAAATCAATAATTAGATTTTATTTTATCAACTACATTGTATTTTTGATAGCTTGATTTCAAGCCTAATACTGCTTATTATATTTTCTTTGAATATTTTGAAAGATTGAAGTGAGTTACAGGAAAACATGTCCTTGAGCATGAAAACAGTTTCATGGACACGCACTCTGACGTCATGTTGAAAATAATAAATATATACAATGTACTACAATGTATATTTGATAGAGGTCCCTATCATACGAACATAAGCTACTCTAAAGCGCTTTACCGTACATAGTTTTTATACAATCATGTAATTAACAGTTGCAGCAGTGCGCTGTTTGGAGGAGCTGCCTTTCCCTGACTTAAGTACTAGTCCTATACTACCTGGCTAAGATATATCTATGTGTGTTTGTATGCGAATGCGCTGAAGATGTATCGTGTTCTGCTGGTAGTAGGAACGTGCTTCCAACGGCATCCTTTTTATTGTCACCTCACTTAAATGCTGCAACCGCCCACACTATTTTATACTCCACCTTGTTTGGTGGATAGGTTTGGGCAGGAGAAAAGACTTTCTCTGTATATTCTGTGCGTACAACGACTTCCGGGAACCCTAGCCGCCTGTGGAAGGCCTGGATGTAAAGCTGTCGACTAATCCGCTCATTCAGTTTATCCGTGATAACCAACTGCTGTATTGTTGCTAATTGATAACATCACATATGTCTTAATACGGACACTCGGCTCGTTTCCCTAATGCACGCATAACTTCCTGTGATACACATCCTCTTGTGTCCTGCCCACTACCACCTCGCCCCCAGCACATCCTCCACACTGTACTAGCCGGAGTGCTGATGAACCTAACCTACACAAGACTACTGACCCACTATCATCTCGCCCCCAGCCCATCCTCCACACTGTACTAGCCGGAGTGCTGATGAATCTAAGCTACACAAGACCACTGACCCACTACCATTTCGCCCCCAGCACATCCTCCACACTGTACTAGCCGGAGTGCTGATGAACCTAACCTACACAAGACTACTGACCCACTACCATCTCGCCCCCAGCATTTCCTCCACACTGTACTAGCTGATGAACCTAACCTATCCAAGACCACTGACCCACTACCATTTCGCCCCCAGCACATCCTCCACACTGTACTAGCCGGAGTGCTGATGAACCTTACCTACCCAAGACTACTGACCCACTACCATCTCGCCCCCAGCACATCCTACACAATGTACTAGCCGGAGTGCTGATGAACCTAACCTACAAAAGACCACTGACCCACTACCATCTCGCCCCTAGCATGTCCTCCACACTGTACTAGCCGGAGTGCTAATGAACCTAACCTACCCAAGACCACTGACCCACTTCCATCTCGCATCCAGCACATCCTACACAATGTACTAGCCGGAGTGCTGATGAACCTAACCTACAAAAGACCACTGACCCACTACCATCTCGCCCCTAGCATGTCCTCCACACTGTACTAGCCGGAGTGCTGATGAACTTATCATACCTTAAGCGTCTTTAGCTGACTATGTTATTCACCTTCAACTTCGCCTGCGATTTTCTTTTATATTTCTTCGCGTTATCATCAACCTGTCTACAGCAGCTATATATACATACTTCACCTATTTGTTCAGTGTTTTCATCTCAGTCATTCTATTATAAGTCAATGGTTATGATATATCTTGTTTATATCTAGTTAATAGATCTTGTCTTAAGGAAAGAACAATAAAATACCTTTTAAACAATGTACAATGTAGTGTAATTCTGAACGATCATTGAATATTGATATAACTTTGTTGAACTTTTGTTTGCTCCTTTACAGGACCATAAACTAACTTTTCACGATTATCTTTCAAAGCACCATAAAACATATTGATAATGAAAGTAAGAATTAATCTCTAGTTTGCGTTCTTCTACGTATATACTGTTTCGGAATTATTGTATAAAAATATCAATATGTTTTCCGCTTTCATCAGGGGTGGGAGGGAAGTGGTTGCTAAGCGGTGAAGGTGTTTGACAGTCTGCTACTACTAGCCCTCCATCATAATCACTGGATCGTGGGTTAAAGGTGTACGTTGGACAATCACAAGGTATTGGTCATAGGTTGGTGGGTTTTTTTCTCAGAAAATCCTACTTTCATCCACGACTAAAACCCGGAACGTCCTTAAGTGACTTTAGATCTAAAAGTCCATAAAACACAAAATTAATTAGATGTCATTATCAATTGTTTTCATATTAAAATGCTTTGCATTCAATTTACAATTCTCCTTATATTCTCACTCTTGTTACCACAGAGACAAATAAATTATTTACAGCAAAAATGACATATGTTATAGCAACTACATTTACCATTCTTGTAGGCGTGATTTTAGCGAGTGGGATTCCTTATATAGGATTAAAGGGTAGTAACGGAGAAAATGACCCAACATCAATTTCAGTTTTACATCCGGTACAATTGTTATTTTTGTTAAATTAGCATATATGTTTATCACATTATCATTGTGCTAAATCTGACAGTAGAAATACGTATGTAACAAGATAGTTTTTATTATACACATTCTGTTTATATCTCTCTACACCGTCAAGAATGACACAAATAACCAGGTGAATTGAAATGACCACCCATAAAGGTGACAATTAAATGTATTATTACAAAAATCAATTAAACTAGGGGCAGAATATGAACCAAGGAAAGATTTACATGTAAAAAAAGCCACCATGTGGCTCGATGAATATCAGTGCAAAGTAATTGCAACCGTACAACATTGGCAACTACATGTACAATCATCATACAATTCAGATAAAAAAAACTATAAAAACATGTGCTAGCTTAAGGGAGGTTGACCAACACCGTCACACAGACCTTCACGGTATACAATATCATGACTGTGTTCCCAACAATATTTTATGAACATCCAGTCTATATAATTTATGTGTCGCTTCGTTTTTGTACCTTATTTAAGGCTTTATTGTTTTTAACGTGTTAACTCATTTGACATTTGCTTGCCTTTTCTTTGTTTTTTTTACCTGCTTGCTATTTATTCATTTTATTGATTACTGTTTGTCGCAATAATAACACTTCATTGCTGATGTTTTTGCTTTAAAAATATGCGACGTTAAATAAAAAGTCCATACAAAGATTAAAACTAAAATCGTTTCTATGAAGTAACAGCAATTCCCCCTCCGGGTTACTATTCTTGCTCCTTCGAGAGTAAATATAAACTAGAAATATCTGATTTTGTGAAAATTGTGTGAGATAAGTGGCGTGGCTGAGTAGGAACGTTGTTTTATCATCATATTTCAGTTCAACTATGTTTGCATCCGTTTAAAAAGGTGAACTTATTTTGAAATGTAAACTTTGATTAGTATACCCCTGTAATGAAGCTAGCTAGAGGCATTACTGAAATCGGCTTCAAACATCCGGGCCACGATTTCACCAATACACGTATCTTTAACTACAGCTTTCATATCCTGCCTCTACGCCTCCAATCATTCATAACTAGTGCATAAAATGAATGTTTTTATGGACACCCGACCTTTTTAAATCAATTTTTTTTCAATCAAAAGCTACATAGTTATAGCCTTTTGGCATTTTTAAAATGTCCAGATCGTCAGTTTTAGTTTCAGCTGATACATAAACGTCGTAAGACTTTAAAAAATCGAAGGATTTTAGACCTAACAGCACAAATGGTTCACAAACGTTTAGTCCAACACCTCTTAGCATCATGTGACCTAGTCCTAGTAACGTTCATTTTATCGTCCCTGGGTAGGCTTCAGTCGGATCCTTGGGAGGGCAGTTGTATTGGGTTCCTCGATGACAAAAAAGGATCATAACAACATTTGCTAAAATATGCGTTCCTCATATCTATATTTTAATGGAGTAATCATGCTTTATTTAGTTATTTATAACAGCTTTGACATGCAAATTTATTGGCGACAACATTGAAAATGCTGACGTCGCAATAGAAATTGATGACGTTACAATAGCAAATGTTGTTAAAGTCTCATACATTTATGTAACAACACTTGCTTTCAGAACTCATTAAAATGAAAAGATGCAGAGCAAATGTACATATTATTATTATTATTATATTATTATACAAATACAAATATAGAACTTGCCTGAGGTCAACCTGTGGTTTAACGGACCTGTCCTGGACAATATCAACTGAGGTGGAAGACCGATGTTCATATTGTGGATTATACTATGGATTGTCCGAAACTGAAGTCTGAATTGGCATCATTATTTGATTTCTGCTGATTCTTATACTTCAACAATTAAATCAACAACATATTAAGAATAAAGAATAAGTGTAACATTATACATTTTAATCGTTGTTAAATGTTATATTTGAAAGATATATATATATCAATTATGGACCTTTGTTGGGGTCAAAATATGGTGTTAATCAAATATTGACCGAGGGCGTCTTAGATTTTTCAAGGCCGGTATAACACCACATAAACCGAATCAATGGTCCTTAATTTTTATATTAAATATGAAACTTGTTTGCAAAAGGTTTAAATTGCCTGTTAAATACATGGTTGCTATAACTTCAAAATGATTATGACGCAATGCAATATTTACTCGCTGTTTCTAAAAGTAGAAACATCAGGTCAATATCACGAAATATGGACCTCCATCTGACCATATATTAGCCAATGAGAATTGAAGAATGTCGGACTATATCTAATATATATTTTATTATATGATTGGTATGAAACACTATTTCTCATTGGTTAAAATGCTACAAAATTGTTGTATATGGATTTCAAGTATACTTTTATCCTCATAGTCCAATATTCCTTACAGGTGAGCAAAAATAAATACTTTAGAGTTGAACAATTATTTGTAAAGAAAGTTTTCTTAAGTTTTCATGCACAGCATCTATTTTGTTTTTGGGCCTGCTCAGCTTATTTGTTGTACTTTTTTTATGTGTATGTTTACCATAAGTTCCAACTCTCACAATCATCTGTAATATGTTTTGCATTGACTGTAGACCATCTGCCATTTCTGATATCGGCAGGACATAAAAAGTAACAAAGATTTCCAAGTACATACCAACATGACCCTGACAAAGTCTAGCAGTTGATGTTTTCCCCTCATATTCACAGCGTAATTTTCTTCCGGTACATGGATACATTTTGTGAAAAGCACAACAAAAGCTAGGATAAAATATACTGTGAAAGATATAGTACGACCGATTGGATTCCTAGTTGACAATATAGTTCGGAAGAAAGATTTTCCAACAGACTGTTGGTAATCCAATGGGAACTAACTGTGCCCCACTTTTAGCTACCTTGTTTTTGTTTTCATACGAGGCTAAATTTGTCCAGGGGGATATCAGGACGGGTAGAAAAACATGGGGAAATCTTTCAATTCCACTTTCAAGTATATCGACGATGGGTTTTCTATATACAACAATACGTTTGCTGACCTACATATAGTCGATCGCACAATTGTGTATACCCTACAAAACCTGAAATTAAGGACACAACATACCCTCCTACATCAGCTTCCTGTCTCGATCTTTACTTAAACTATGAACAACACGGGCGGCTTACTACTAAGCTGTATGATAAACGTGACGATTTCGATTTTCCGATCGTGAATTTTCTATTTCTTGTTAGTAACATCCCTGCTTCTCCAACCTATGATGTTTACATGTCGCAGATGATTCGTTGTTCTAGAGCTTGCTCTGATAGTTTCATGCAGGTTGACTATAGGCAAGTTTTATGGTCGCCATCTTGTTCTCATCGAGAAATATGCTGTATCTTTGTGTGATATGAAGACTGACGTTTGCTTATGAGTGTGCTTACTTATGGGGATTGACAATGATGACTAAATTCTCATTTTGACGATTGATGCTTTCTTGCATGTGACCAAGATTTACACGACAGGTGTCGTCGATGTACAGAAGACGCTTACTCTTCCGGAACACCTGCTCTTATTCTCTTGTACATTGACGAGGGTCTCCATGTATAAATCTTTCCGTTGTTAAATTTTGCCTATAGTTTAAAGGCCCAATATACGTAACTTCAGATAATTTTTTGGGATTCCGAAAAATTGTGAAAAAAACCAATCCAGTTGATAACCATGCAAAAATAAGTCTAAAACGAAGTAAACCCAAGCGGTAAATAACAAGATTGACACAAAAATCCAAAGAATTGAGAATAAATCAGGTGTGGCCTTACTCTGTAATACATTGGGTTCCTTCAAACAGTTATATTTGTTTGCATATGTATTGCCATCAAATTGCAAATGTAATTAGAATTTTGCAATATATGTTTTGAATTGAAAAACATATCATATTGGTTACCTATTTTGGATTAATAAACATACCGACAAGTTTAGATTCTTCATTTAATTGCCACAATTTTTATCACAATAGTTTTTTCTCAGATGCGATAAAGTAGCTATTAGTCCTTGCAATTAATACATTTATGTCAATAGTATGCATTATGATAATTTTCTAGTCATCGTCGATATTGTTTTTATTTTTGAACCGTCATTGAAAGGTATACCATTTCCCAACAAAGTAAAGTGTTGTGCCAAACCATTGTACCTGCTTTATCAGAAATATTTTCTATTAGACAATAACAGTTTATGCCTTACACTAGTTAGTAGATTTTATCATCACAATGGCCTTAATGTAGAGGATTTTGCATAATGCTTAATGTAATCTATTTTCCATGAGCATTTTATTTCAACAATTTTTTATTGAGACATATAATCTTACAAGTCAATGTGGATAGAATAACAGACAATGCCTATATTAATTCTCTCCACAAGATGGCCAAAGTAAACTTATATAATTAATTCAGAAATTTCAGAAAAACAATTGAAATGAAAAACTGGTGCATGTAAATAATAAAACACATAGTAAGGAGAGGAGAGGTAAATACTTGAAAAGGAAGGGGGAGGTAAGTCATAAACACCACGCACATTTACATTATACAATTATATTATTATAATACTGTCAAAACAGTAATTGACAGAGTGGCCCAAAGTCCTTTTACATGTTACTGCACGGCCACAACTGTCAATTCATTAACATTTTTGTTTTAAAGAACTCGTATATTCAATATGTACATACATTAATCATCAGTTATGTTTAACGAGAATTGCTATATGTATCTTTAAGAAAAACACATAAAGCCAATTCAATAAAATTGAATTAAATAGTGTATGATATATCTTGGCTTCCTAAGCCATATATGAATTAAAGCGATGGGATTTTCCAATAAAGAAATGAACAGCCTCAAGTAAGATTATGTTTGTAAGCCCATCACAATCAGGACAGTTTGGAGTAGCACATTTATATTTATATGATTATAATTACCGTGACTATAAGAGAAGAAAATAGTGAAATTCATCGGTAATCATGCATGGGACATTCCAGAAAGTAATGAGACACTGTTATATATTCAACTGAACAGCTTCATGTAGAACTGTTAGTTGAATTATCACAATATAAATCAATTTAAGTAACTACATGAGTTTCTCAGTAGACAAAATAAATAAGAGAATACCGAAGCGTTAACATAATCATAATCCAAACTCAAAATCGATTAAACTAGGGGCAAAATATGAACAAAGGAAAGATTCACATGGAGACCCTTGCAAAAGTACAAGAGAATAAGACTAGGTGTTCCGGAAGAGTAAGCGTCTTCTGCTTCATCGACGACACCCGCAATGTAAATCTTAGTCACATCCAAGTAAACATCAAGTTCTCAAAATTAGAACCAAGTATCATTGTCAATCAAAACAAGTAAACACACTAATGAGCATACTCAAAAACGTCCATCTTCATATTGATAATAGCTTGTCTGTTATATTCAGTTTAAAAATTACAGAGGATTCCTTCTAAGAAATTATTTATTCATTCAAATAATTTTTCATAGCAGCAGGAGAGGGAGAATAAAGAAGATCAGTATAAGTAGTGTTAATTGTGGGACACATATACGGAAAGAAGCTGTTAAAGTAATTATTAGTTCTACATTATGATGGATGCAAAAGCCCAGTTTGTCTGAGAGGGTAGGGGTGTCATCCTGATTGTTAATAAAGGGCCATAAAGCATCTTGTAAGTATTGTGGTGCCTGACCATGCATATGTGTTTGTTTCTTTTTACATATAGTGTTTCCCAACCCAGTTCATTGTAAAGTTTTTTATGTGATGTCCCAAATCTCATCCCTGTAATAATTCTTGCTGCCTCTTATTGTATTGATTTAAAAGATCTTTAGCCTGATGTGTACAATTATTCAAAATTATATCTGTAAATTCCACAAATAAATCCTACATACATTTTTACCAATGACTTTCTATTAACTCTAGTCTAACATGACGAAGAATGTTAAGTCTAGTGTAAGCTGATATATATATGTTCTGTATATGTTGTTTCCATGTGACATCTTCTTGAAGTGTTAGTCCCAAATGTTGATGTTCCATAAGCATGCTCAATAATAAGGCTTAATTGCTATCCAGGAGTTCCCAAAGCCTATCGCTGATTACAACACGACTACATATAACTATTTATGTGTGTCCCAGTGAAAATAAAATCTTAGAAAATCTTAAATGACCTTGAGACAATAATCACCAACCTTGAATGACTGGTTCTTGCTTTTACCGTATTATAATATTATAATTGCGTATTGTACCGATGAAGTTACTTTCAACAATGTTCTATATGTTATTTATAATAAATGCTTGGGTGTAATTTATGCTAATAAATAAATATCATATTCTAAGTGCGATTTCGTTGATTGTCTTCCAAAAAATATAATCTATGACATATATATATGTTTGGGAGGCATGTTCTGATACGAAATTGATTAAATTGGGATAATTGATTTTTACTTTATAAAGCATGGGAAGGTATAAATATTAGCCTAGATTTAAAGAGGAAATATAACAAAATCTTATACAATATTTTTTGAGAGCTGTACTGAATGATCTGTACTTAGGAGCCTAAAGGATACATTAAACCATTTTAAATAGAAATTTCGTTGACTATAATTAAGTTTAGACGCCGAACTATTTGAATCTAACAGTCAAAACGATTACTTAAAAGCGAATTATTTTCCAATGGTGTCATTGGGTTGAGACATAAATGACAACGTGTTGTCCTATACTAAATGTAAGCTTCTTCGCCATATTAAATATTAACTACAGGTTAGCGGCGCATGCTTTGATCTGTAGGCTCTCCTTGTTCGAAATTAATTATTACAATTCGGCGTCATTCATAGCTTGTAAATTGTTTTACTCTGATCAAAGACCATGTACATATGATATTTATTTTCAATATTTATTGCAAATTCCAATATATCAATCTTTCTATTAAGTAGGGCTAGATAAATTGATACATGGCGACAATCGCAGGAGCCACAGCGTACACATGGCGTTTGTGTAGTGTAATGTTAGTAGACAATACGAAGGCAAACACCATCCTATAATCCTATAGCGTATATTGAGTACTGGACGATGGGGTGTCTTTATAGCCTTCTGTTGGGTATCAATCGATTACATACGTTACCTATAATTTGCCGTAAATGAACAGATTCCCAGGCGCCATTCCCCCGATGTGTTAACTCTATGTAAATTAGTCGTATTCAGGGTAGTTAAGTATGTTTCTCTTACGCTTGGTCAGGTCATATCGTGCACACGATTTTCCCTTTTGACTTTTTTTGTTATTTGTGTGTACTGTCCTGTGAATTTCATCTACTGACTACAGGTAAATGATCTGATTTATTTAACTACGGGCTATTCGATACTAAAAGCTACTGGCAATCTGTTTAGAGCCAATATTAGTTTTGAAGGCTTGCCATTTTCGGTAAATTTGCACTTAAATTCACCAACATTAATTCAAGTGCAAGAGAAGCAATTGATCAAAACTGAAAAAGAAAACATATTTATATGATGCGCAGACACAGGTGGGCTGGACAAGGGCTTAGTATGGCTAGCTAGGATATCATGATGCACTTATATAGCGTTCAAAATGATCGATTTCTCATTTATCATCACAATCATTTGAAGTGATTTCCAAAAGGTTAAGTGTTAAGAATGTCTGATGTCAAGATCCTGAAATAAAATTAAAAAAAAAAAAAGAATAACATAGTGCAGTATTTTTTTAATTTTTTTTTAATTTTTTCTTTTCATTTTTTTTTTACATCGTATCGTACTAGTCATCGAAACGTCATATAAAACAATAATCTTTACATAAATTTATTTGCTTGCTTTTTATTTTATTTTGTTTAATTTCAATCAATTCCAACTCTGCAATCCTGTACAAATATGCCATTTTATACGTTGTCAAATGTTATGAACTATGGGCAAGTTTTATTTTGGCTGCTGACAAACAATCTTACGATACAGGGATTGAAGATATGTAGGTTGATGAAAAATATTGGCAGGTTTTATGGTGCCATCTTGGTCTCATTTAGAAAATTTTTTATCCAAGTTTTTTAATATGCTTATAAGTTTACTTGGATGTGACCTAAATTTACATAGCGGTGTCGTCGTTGAAGCATATGACGCTCGTTCTTCCGGAACACCTGGGCATGTATTCATTGAAACAGTATTTGGCTAATAATCTTGTACTATTTCAAGTACATGTGAACTTGTCCATTGTTCATATTTTGCCCCCAGTTTAATTTTGGGTTCGAAATTTTGTTTTGTTGACGCATATGCATAAATTGTAGAAGAATATATCATGAAAAGTTTTAAATAATTAAAATTCATATCGATACAGAAAAAAAGAATAACAGAAATATAGAAATGTCCCTTATCTATGTTGTACAGGATCCATATGATTAGCGTGTCATCATATGGAGGATATTCGTTCAAGGTAAGCTGTATGAAAACGATAGTAGCCTGAGACCATGTGTTAGTAAGACAGGAATGTGGACTGTTGTGTCTCCTGACACCATTAAGTCCCCATAACAGTACAATTTAATCAGACCACAAAAGCTTCACTGTGTCAACAAAAATGTACAGAAATGTTCAAATAGTGCACCAGTAGTGACGATAGTTCAATCTTTATAGGATTCACTTTTTTACATATGTTTGATTTCATTTCATCCAAAAGTTATTGTTAAAAGAAGTATGCATGGAAACAGGTGTATTTTGACAATATATTTAAATGTAAATGATACTTTAGTGGAAATAGTGTAACTTTTAAATGAACGGGATGATCACGAACGGCAGATTTATTAGAATACACTAAAATAAATACAATTAAAACTAATCCAAGTATGCCTGGTTCGTTCTCTGTTGTTTTTTTCATTTTCAATACGTCATTATCACAACCAATATTTTGTGAGCAGCAACTTTGCTGTATTTTTTTTTGTTGTTGTTAAATTTCAATCCATTCCAACTCTCTAATTCTGTACAAATATTAGAGTATAACATTGCATGTAATGCTATTTTGAACGTGGTAAAATGTTATGAACTATGGGCAGGTTTTATGTTGGCTGCTGACAAACAAACTTACGATACAGGGATGCGAGAGATGTAGATTGTTGAAGAATATAGGCATTTTTATGGTGCTATCTTGGTCTCATTGAGAAATATTTTGTATCCAAGTTAGGTATAAAGGTGAACGTTTTTTTAATATGCTCATTAGTGTTTTCACTCACTTGATATATAACTGAGAATGATGTTTCGGTTTTCACTTTGAGGACTTGATGTTTACTTTGATGTGACCAAGACTTACATAGCAGGTGTCGTCGATGTTATTTCGAACACGTCTTCATATTTTGCCCCCCGTTCAATTTTGAGTTCGGATTTTGGTTTTGTTGAATTGTATGCATAAAATGAAGAATGTATCATGATAAATATTGAATAATTAAAATGTATATCAATACAGAATAAAAAGAATAACGGGAATATAGAAATGCCCCTTATCTATGTTTGTACAGAATCCATGTAATTTGCGTGGCACCACATGGAGGAAACTCGTCCAGGGTAAGCGCGTATGAAAACGATAGTAGCCTGAGACCACGTGTTAGTGAGACAGGAATGTGGACGTAATATCTCCGTACACCTCTAGCCACACATAACAATTTCATTGGTTTTCACTTTTCTACATATGTTCGATTTCATTGCATGTATACTATTAATTATATCATTATTACGGCTATTTTACAACATGTTAACAACACAACAGTCAAACAGAAATCACGATGGTCATGCATTCGTATCCGTAATGTGAATTGAGAACAATAACACTGTATAAGAGATGACGGAACATACGTACATGATATAACTTTTTGATTTCGTAATAGAAACAGTATATCCGAACAAAATGAAGTAAACTGCACAATACAGTTGTTAACCTTATTAGTTACTCTAATGTAACAACGAGAGTAAAGGGAGATAACCCATGTAGTTTATACCCGATTCCATATGTTTTACGACCGATACGGAAAACGAACCGCTGCTATTTTTATGAAGGGGCTGCTCTTAATATTAGTGGTCGTTTCCTGATGCACGTCTAGGCTAATACCTATTGATGACTTTCAAGTACCCTTAAATCGAACAAATATAATGATACATATATCATTTAGATAAACAATCTATTTCACAGGAATTGTGTAAATACATGTACCATTGATATATTCACATTCTTATTCTTTTTGATTATATGAATATAACAACTGAAGACAACAAACACTGTCTTCGTGCGATATGGATGACAGTTAAAAAAACGCCGTCCAATCTCTATATACAATCTATTCCACAGGTTTTGTGCAGATGGAACGATACATGTACCATTCAGATATACAATACTGCACATACCTCGAGCTCATGAATCAAAAATACGTGTAATTCTAAAGTACATTATATTCCCCAGAATTCGAACAAATGAAAAGAATGTACTTTTAAGTAAGATGATGTGATACGTGTATTATTACTAGATGTCAGTTATATTGTATTCCACAGAAATCCAATTTGAAAGGTATTCTCCAGGAATCAAACAAATGAAATGATACAAAAACTATAAGTTATATATTTATCTCCCAAGCAATTAAGTCGATAAAAAGATACACATGACATTAAGGTTACATACACGTATCATTAAAATACATTCATTTCCTCGATAATCAAATAAATAACATGATTCATGTATACTACATATATAAAATTACATTCATTTCATCATAAATGAAACAGATGAAATGATACACGTATCATTAAGTTACATTTATTTCCTAGATAATCGAATGAATGACATGATACATATATGTACTATAAAATTACATTCATTTCCGCATGAATCAAACAAAAGAAATATCACACGTACCGCTGAATAACTTTCAACTTTCCATAAATCGAATAAGCTGGATCATATATAACCAATAAGTTCAACAATCTTTTTCTCTTGAATCTTATAAATGAGATGATACGGAACATGTACCAATAAGAAAGCTATTTATCATTTCAGGAACAGCAATGCATAACGTGATAGTGTGTGGTACGTATTATAAGCTAATTCGAGACACCCACTATGATTATTTGTCGTTTTAGGCTTATTTATGCATGGTTATCAACTAGAATTTTTTCAGAATTTTTCAGAATGACGAAAAATTCCCTGAAGTCACGTATATTGGGCCTTTAACAGTTATACAGAATTGAAGATTACTGACATTATCACAAAAACGTGTACGTAACTGCTAACCTTTAATCCCCCCACACGGAGAAACTAATTATCCCTTTTCTTCGCAGTAACTTCTTCTGATCATGTCAATTAACTTTTAAGTGACGAACATGTATCGAGAGCAGGTGGGTTACAGAGGTTACTTAAACTTCAGGGCAATTTTCTTCATTCTGAAAAATTCTGAAAAAAATCCAGTTGATAACCATGCATAAATGAGCCTGAAACGAAGTAAACCTGAGCGGTAACTAACAAGAAACTCTTGACAAAAAATCCAAAGAATTGAAAATAATTCAGACGGGGCCCACTTCAACAACAAACCGAAGGTAGAAGACGGTTCGAAATGGACGCGTGTTTACAAATAGCGTGTTTCAACTGCTGCTGTACCGGTAACCGCGAAAAAATTCATCTGGAATATTGCTGATATCAGTTAATCTTAACTAAATCTATAAATATAATAAGTTTATTAGACTTGATTTTCGCTTCAAATTTTACCAAAAGTTACGTATATTGGGCCTTTAACTCTCTACCATAAACAAGTTTACATGCGACACACAATATAAACGTTATTTTGCTTAAAACTGAGTGTTAACGAACCACACCGACGGCGACAATATCAGAAACTGTGAGATATTGTATTTTAGTATTGTAAATCAGCCATCTTGAAATTTGTAAATATATGAATGTTTTTTTGTGGGGAAAGGGCTTAGTATAAGTTGTACAACTTGTGCGCAATCCCATTGCTATGGAAGGCAATAACTATGTTTAAATCACAAAACAGGAAACAAATCATGCAACTGTTATTTCACTATAGTCACGTGATCTCACAGTTGTAGCAGGATGTTGTGAAAGTACATAAACAACACACTGCTGTGCTTCCTCTTCTTGGAAAATTCGGTAAAGCTACATGTAGGATGCCAGAAAGGTAGAACACGTTTAAAATCGGAGACGACCACCACATGCCACAAACAAGCATTGAAGCATTGATGACATTTTTTTTAATTTTAATTGGGGTATGAACAAACATTTTTGCGGATTCTTACAAAAGTTTGCAAGCATTCTTTTTTTTCACAACCTTATGAAACTAAAAATTAATTGCCATCAACGCTTATAATTAGTTTTGAAACTTATTTTCAAATTTAAAACATATTTTTGTACAATTTGACTGATCTAACAATGGATTATTTTTTACAAATCAATACGCAACATCTATTGCCGTATTATGACGTCACATTATTCGCGCAATAGAAGTATGGAAAAAAATCTCAACCAATCAGAAAGCCGCATTCTGCATACAATCAATAGAAAATTAATTATTTTCTTATAAAAGTGAAACATTTTACCGATAAAAGAAAATCTTTTACCTAAATGTAATGTTATGGTATCTAGATATTTGCAATGTGTAGTTTCTTAATTTCATTTTTTCTTTATTTTTCTTTTTTTTTTTTTATCTTTTGGTTTTTTTTTTTACTTTTCTGAAGACTATGATGCCAGAAGGGGGCCCCGACACATTTGAAGTATTTATGTTTTGTTTTTGTTTCAAAGTAGCACACGAACAAAACATTAAATTTCATTTCTGTTGCGTCTTACACTTTCGCGTTAAAATTTATGTACTCGTTTCTGCTCAATCTTCCAATCGAAAACAACGGCTGTACTCTTTCAAACTTGCAAGGACCTATCAACATTTTGAGTTTTTCGGATTTTCTTCATTCCAATATCTTTTACACAATACGTTATAAAAACGAACCCTTACGGATTGGCAGAGCCCTGACGCATTCCTAGCAATATCCATTCACATAGAAGGTATTCCACCGTCGTTTATATATTTATTATTGATATAAAAAAGATGTGTCAGGAGTACCTAATAAATCAAATTAAAACAGCTTCCTATAGTTTGTCCTATGTTTTATTGATATATTTTTGTTTACCAAACAGTTGGGCCTAACTGGTGTCTATACTCCCTATACAATTAAATCTACTGATATGTTACCCTAATTAACGATGTGTGTAATATATATATATTAATGTTGATATTTCATACAGCCGATTGTAATTTGTCGTCAATTTTCTTGTATATTGCTTACATTTGTATAACAACATCAATATTTTTTTCTAATTTTTATTTTTTTTACTTCTATACATGGTTCCGTGTTCTAATGAATATATACTGTACCTGACCAGTATTACTAAGTGTAAACAACCTATGTTATCGAACAATTTATATATAGATCAAGGCAAGTTTCAGTCATTATCAGTGACCGCTCTCGAGTCAAACAAAAAAGTACCCTGGTACAGAAACCAAGTCTAAATGTTCTGAAAATTATCTGGTCGACTTCGGTCAACATAGAAAATAGTCACTCGGAGGGACCACTCGGAGAGGATTGTTCCCTGACGGACAATTCCAAAACGTTATTTATTGAGATTGGATCGGATCTTGCAACTGATATCAGTTCGCAACCGAAGTGATACAAGGGAGGCAATCACTACAACAAAACTTGAAAACTAAAAAGCATTTCGTTACATTTTTGATTCATACGTCTCTGATTTAAACAAACGATTTGTAATTCAGATAATTCAAATCACAATTCTTCACTTACATATTGACGTGTGTCTTTTATGCTTCCGTAGCTTAGCGTATCGTTTCTTGCTTTATTTATTTGAGACATGTTTATAACTAATACGCTTTTAATGGGATTGAATGAAGCAGATCCAACAGCTTGTTTGACATTACAAAAGGAAAGTAATTGGTCCTACAACAAACAATAAAATAAGTTCCCTTTTAACACGTCTTTCTCTTAACTAAATTTTATGAATTTCAAATCAGTTCAACCATTTACATTTTTTTTGCACATTTAAATAACAATGTAACGAAATGTTTAGCTTTCATATCCACAAAGAAATGCAACTGATACCACAGGCACATGTGGCCAGGAGAATAACCATCTATATTTAAATAACATAGAGAAATATGAATAATTCTGTATACTGGCCACATGTGCCTGTGACTGACATTAGTTCTCAACCTGATTTGTGATACAGGGGAAGCAATCATTACATCAAAATTTGAAAATTATCCCCCTTCATAGATAGTGAGCAATGGAAGCGCTCATTTATTTCAAAAACGATCAAATGGCACAGCCTACATGTATATAAATATTTATGCTACAAGGAATCCCGCCTCTGAAACTTACACATATACACGAAAGCACATAGCCTCAATATGTGGTACTACACATGAAACAGTTAATTGTTCGTCTTCAAAAGTATTTTTCGTCTTAAAAAAGCGGATACAACAAAGCAAAATCTCCGATTCTGTAAAGACTTACATGGAATGTTACAGATTTGTTCGGAACATTAAAAGTTAAAAAAAAATATTACATCGGGTTTTACATTCATACTTCCTGTGTAATTTGAATCTAATCGATATAATATTAATTGGTGATTACCATCATCCATTTATCATTATCTGTGAATGATATAGGGATACTTAAATAAATTATACAGTCTTTATTATATGCATTTTCTGAAGATTTGCTCGGGTGTTTATCAAAACCGTCTTTAATGCAAAGGATTTCAACGGATCAGTAAGAGGATTCTGTTAGCTTGGTTCGAAATGCACTGATTAAACCAATATCTATAGTGTATACGACGCAGCAGTATTCCAGGGACGTAGCTTCCTATACGCGGGTACGCAGGTGCGTATACATAATTTTCCAAAAAAAGAAGACATTTAAAATTCATTTGTAAGAAGAAACAAAAGAGACTATTGTGCAATGAAATGGGTGCGTTTATTCTCAATTAATTATATCTGAAAATTGGCACTAGGACACGTTAACATACTCCAAAGACATTAAGGAAATCATTTTTTCTTGGGGGACGCCACTGCCGGTGTAGTTGTCTGTGTATCTCCAATAATTGCAAGATGCATTTAAAAAATAAATAAATAAATATATATAAATAAATTAAAAAACGAACGAATGAATATATTTTTTTGTAAGAATAAATGAAGGATATCCAGCCAAACTTCAATTTGACGGCGACCCGGTGGTCTAGTCAAAGATGGAGACGGATATACTCGATGGGGCGCGTTCAAGTTTACTTGGCTATTTCTTCTAATTTAAGAAAAGGAAGAAAGCAATCAGTATGCGTTACTGTTAAACAAGGAGAGCGTTTATATATAATTTCGAAATATAAGAAATGAAATTCTTCTTTGACCGTTATATGTAAACAAGAATAGAATCGTATAATGTGTAAAGCCGTGACACGGCTACCTGGAAACATGTCATTAATGAGGAAAGGAGCCTTTATACAAGTAGTACATGTATATCATAGATATAGCAATCCTCCATATCGGGAGATATAGGAGCGGGGGGGGGGGGGGGGAAGGGGGACTCTCCTTCACTCTCTAGATTCGTATATCCCCTGGCTATCGAGGAGGGGGTGTAGTGAAAGTCAGTTTGCGTGTGGATTGAACCTGTCCTTAGTAACATGTACATTGTAAGTACTACATTGTATACGTAAACTAAAATTATCATCATGAAACGCAATTCTTGCATACAACTTGATATGACAATATAAAAGTTTGGAACACAAATACTTAAAATGCAATAAATAATGTAGCGCCAATCGTATGAACTCTTAGTGCTAAAGGAATCTTGTTAGATATGCGCTTCTGTGTTAAATGAGGTTTGCTGCGACAATTGTTGGTTACAAGAAAACTAAAAATAAAGAAATAAAAACACAATATTTGATATAGCGCCCTATCTAGCTAGCATAAGCCACTCTAAAGCGCTTTACAGTACATTGATATACAATTCTTCAGGATAGCAGCCAGATGTCAAGACCGACTCTATAGTAAGAGCACAAATTGTTCACATTATTATTTCTTTATTTACTCCAATTTGCACAGTAACAACAAAATTTAAACAAGCTTACCAATAATCAAATCAAAATTTTAAAAGACTTATCTTTAAATAATATGAAAAAAGGGTTATTCATCTATGATAACAAGTTCAGCCAACCAGAGTGCTCAATAAGAGTTACTTCCCTTCTACTTTATTTCGTATCGCATACACTAAGTAAGTTCTGAATAAAACAAAGAGTTTTTGTTTTTGTTTTTATATGATATTGATCAATAACTGATTATTGACAACTCTGGCTAGAACACCTATAGCTATATACTGTTTTTAAAGGCCCAATATACGTAACTTTTGAAGTGAAAATCAAGCCTAATAACTTATTATATTTATAGATTTAGTTAAGATTAACTGATATCAGCAATATTCAAGATGAATTCTTACACGGTTACCGGGACAGCAGCAGTTGAAACACGCTATTTGTAAACACGCCTCAATTTCGAACTGTCTTTTACATTCGGATTGTTGTTGAAGTGGGCCCCACCTGAATTATTTTCAATTCTTTGGATTTTTTAGTAAAGAGTTTCTTGTTAGTTACCGCTCAGGTTTACTACGTTTTAGGCTTATTTTTGCATGGTTATCAGCTGGATTTTTTTTTCAGAATTTTTCAGAATGAAGAAAATTTCCCTGAAGTTTAAGTAACCTCTGTTACCCACCTGCTCTCGATACATGTTCGTCACTTAAAAATTATTTGACATGATCAGAAGAAGTTACTGCGAAGAAAAGGGATAATTAGTTTCTCCGTGTGGGGGGATTAAAGGTTAGCAGTTACGTGCACGTTTTTGCGATAATGTCAGTAATCTTTAATTCTGTATAACTGTTAAAGGCCCAATATACGTAACTTCAGCGAAATTTTCGTCATTCTGAAAAAAAATCCCTGAAGTTACGTATATTGGACCTTTGAACGAGGTGAATGTTTCAACATGCACCAGCGACTTCATAACAGTCGTCTATAAAATGTTTTTCTCAAATTATGATAGAATGTTGTTTCTCTGAAGAACGTGGCTGTGGCCCGAATCTCATTCTCTGTAACATATGTTTCATGTCCTCGCTAATCAACTTGGGTTCCAAGTCGCTAGTATTGGTTTACATATATATTTATGTCACGTCGTCTCTTTGTCGGCCATTCATTAAAGTTGGGGACTAAATAGCTGATCGTCCCGAATATTTTATAAATCATTCGGACCTTTGTTATGTGGATGACCGCGTAATATCTTTGAATTATTGACCATGCTGAAATCACACAATCTTGTTCTCGTTGAACTAGCGTCAAGCGCTGCTGGTCATGCTCTGTATGTAAATATTAAACTTCTTTTAAAATTTAAATGTCGTCCGTAAAAAACACCACCGCCATCTTTATTTCGTTGCGTATATATCACTTTTCGTCTTGTTGTTTGTTGCCCGCAAAATTGGAAAAAAAAACACGAAATAATGACATGCATCAAGTTGCAAAGTAACGATAAGACAAAAACGAGTCAACGCGAGATTGTAATGATATAATACCAAACCAAAGTCAGATTACGTCAGAGAATAGAAAAGTAAGCTGTTCACCTTCCTTGGCGTGGTTCGTCTCTTTGCTTTGGCAAGTTTTTATCTTTCCGTTATTAAGCTTTGGCGTTAATTTGTTACATACCTGTCTTGGCCTTGGCAGATGTTCGTCTTTTCATTTTTTGTTGTTTTGTTTTTCGTTTTGGCTTTATTTTGTAATTTACCTGTGTTTCGTTTTGGCAGATGTTCGTCTCTTCGATTTTTTTAACGTTGGCGTTATTTTGTTATTTACCCAGGGTTTTATTGGCAGATTTTCGTTTATCATAACGCTTAGTAGTAAATAAAATGTTATAATTTAACAAAAAGCAACATACATTTTGGTATCAGTCCATGTCCGGAAGGACATTGACAATCTTTCAAAACGATCCACGCCTTACACACGTGTGATATAAGCACATGCTTACGTCATGTGATATACCGACCAAAGCAAGGGGTAAAACGTAAACCCGTCAACAAACAAATAGCCATGTTTAGAGTTGATATTATATAAAGCGAATAACTAATGCACGCAGCTTGCTGAAACTCCAGGGGTTAGATCACGATCACGTTGTTCTTATACACACTTTACAATCAATTTCGTATTCCTGTATTAGACCGATAAAATCAGCTAACTCTTTGCTTAATCTGATCACTCGTTCATGATTTCGTTTCAGACCATAACTTCTGATGAAAAAATGACCTGTCCTCGTAAAATGATGTAAACTTTTCTGTTTATTTATCTTCATTCTGAAAGTAGTCAAGTTAACAAACAATTCATAAACATCAGTGACCTAATTTATTGTTTGATATCGTTATCTCAGGACTAGAATTATACTCTTTCTTAATCCCCCATCTCGTCAAGAATATAGTATAATCTTTCCAAATCCCGAGCCAAAACTAATGTGAATATATTTTTCTTAATTCTGAGCCTGAACTAAAATAGCTTTAGGTTTGGTTCGACGGCCGCAAGATGTATGCGATATTGATGCGTGTGTGGCGGTATGTTCGTATAAGTCTTCTTGCGATAGTCCGTATCTTTACCTATTTAAAGTGCTACCACACTGAAATAAACAGAACAACACCCCAACCGGTCACACGATACTGACAACGGGTGAACCTGTCGTTCCACTTACATTATGTAAATTGTCAAACAGGGAAAGGCAACTACCTTTGTTAGATTCTCTGGTATGTCTCAGCCTGGGGACAGAACCCATAGCCTTCCTCACAGGGTCGAAAACTCAACTAAAGGCCAAAACTGAGGTTGTGTCAAGGGAGACATTAGGGAGGAGAAAGTTGTTTAAAAAGAATGGAAAAGATAAGATTCAAAATTAAGTCGCCTCTTAGGATCATGCAATGGGGGCAGCAGGTATATTTCTTAACGCTCTACATGCAGGTAATGATAACTTCGGTCTGATACAACATCTGTCATAGAAGACTTATCCACTTATATTATTTGCATGTAATATTTATTCATCCACTCTAGTACATAGCTAATGCTCTTCGTTGTCTGTAATCATTATTTATATCATGCGGCTTTTGTCTTGCCTTATTTGATGTGTAATATTTGCTTTGTTTATATTTTATGTAAATAATTCAATGTTTTAATTTTGTATATTATAGGACCTCAGCTATTCACTCGAATATATAATTGTACTCAGGAATGAACAACGTAAGACAAACTTATGTCATTACACCGATATTTTTGTAATCAATACAACATGCCAAACCTCTATTATACTGCACCATGGAGCTGTCCCGTCCTTCGTTCGGAGGTTCAGATGAATGTCGGGACAAATATCTCCAACCATGGTGTGATGTGACACATATACAAATGAAATCTTGATTCTTTTACGACTTAGCGTTCGATTTATACGGTCAATTTCCATTCGGTACATTTTTCTTCGTATGAATGTTTTTTTTTTTATTTGGAAAAAGACGCACCTGACCCTTCTGCTTCTACATTAGTTTAGAAGTTTTGGATTCCCACCTTTTGGCGCCTAGCATCATTGAAGAGTGCTGGGAGGACGAAACAGCTGTGTGATGCAGTTTAATTCATTTTTCGGCATACTGTATCTGTATCTGAATTTAAAAGGTGCAATATATGTGTATGTTAGTCATTTTTGATGATAGGGGGTGGCAGACTTTGTTGGTGGATATTTTAGTCCCCGAAGTTTGCTGGAGCCTCCATAGCCACACTTAATTTCATTTGGTTAGTGGCACGGTACATAATATACACATTTTCGTAGTACATGATTTAAAATTATACAGCACTAGTTTAATTTTACTTCTAAATTCATAAATTAAAGAAGGGGTTTTACGCACATGAACCCTCTGCTTCTTCTTTATTTTAGAAACTTTGGATTCCAATCTTTTGGCCCCTAGCATCACTGAAGAGTCCTAGGAGGACAAAACAGCTGTAAACTGCAGTTTAATTCATTTTTTCGGCATACTGTATCTATTAGTTTTTAAAAGGTGCAGCATATGTGTGTGTTACGTCATCTTCAGTAGTACTTGGCCATGTTTACAATAAATTGTATCAACACGATTAGTTAATTATTCCACAGTTTATAGCATGTACATTTGACCATGCATTAAAAAAATAATTTACACAATGTACATGTACTTTTAAAATGTAAAATTGTGAAAAATAAGAGAACTTTAAAACAAAATTTATTTTTGACTGTTTTAAAACATAATCTTCAAGTGGAACTAACTAGTACATACTTCAGCCGTCCGGTTATTTCTGATAGAGTTACTTCCCTTCCATAAGAGAGGAGAAACACGCGATTTTCCTAAAAAATTACAGCCGCTTTTATGAATTAATGACAGTTTAGGGTGTAATCTTATTTAAAGTTAAGTTTTAAACATTTTTTAAAATGTTATTTTTAGATATACTAAGATTTATTTTCATTTATTCATAGATGGCCTGAATATATGAAAACGGAATAGTAGCGTAGATATATTTGTATAAAATTGTTTGATGAGTATCCTTGGTATTAGTATTTTACCCAATATCATATTGTAGACACATTCTGGTATATATTTATCGTATGATATGAGTAAAATAATATATATTTTATATATTTACCCAATACACAATATAATATCGATATAATATTATTTGCATAATGCGTGTTTGATTTCATAAGATATGAACGATATACAATAATATAATATAGATATAATATGAAATAAACAATATAGTATAGGAAATATAAAATTTGCGAAATATCTTATTGAAATAAACCAGCTCCGTCATCGATGGAATAGAACACAATAAAGTATCGATTTCATAATATACAAAAAATATATAGTAGGTACACGTACATATAATATCAGATTTATTAGAATATAAGATGTATTAACATTAAAGTGTAGGTACATGTAATATAAGATATATTAGAATATAAGTTGTATTAACAATATAATGTAAGTACATGTAATATAAGATATATTAGAATATCAGATGTATTACAAGATATACTGTAGGTACATGTAATATAAGATATATTAGAATATAAGATGTATTAACAATATAGTGTAGGTACACGTACATATAATAAAAGATATATTAGAATATAAGTTGTATTAACAATATAGTGTAGGTACACGTACATATAATATCAGATTTATTAGAATATAAGTTGTATTAACAATATAGTGTTGGTACATGTAATATAAGATATATTAGAATATCAGATGTATTACAAGATATACTGTAGGTACATGTAATATAAGATATATTAATTATCAGATGTATTACAAGCTATACTGTAGGTACATGTAATATAAGATATATTAGAATATCAGATGTATTAACAATATAGTGTAGGTACACGTACATATAATATTAGATATATTAGAATATGAGATGTATTTACAATAAAGTGTAGGTACATGTAATATAAGATATATTAGAATATAAGATGTATTACAATAAAGTGTAGGTACATGTAATATAAGATATATTAGAATATAAGATATATTAACAATATAGTGTAGGTACATGTAATATAAGATATATTAGAATATCAGATGTATTACAAGATATATTGTAGGTACATGTAATATAAGATATATTAGAATATGAGATGTATTTACAATAAAGTGTAGGTACATGTAATATAAGATATATTAGAATATCAGATGTATTACAAGATATACTGTAGGTACATGTAATATAAGATATATTAGAATATCAGATGTATTACAAGATATACTGTAGGTATATGTAATATAAGAGATATTAGAATATAAGATGTATTACAAGATATACTGTAGGTACATGTAATATAAGATATATTAATTATCAGATGTATTACAAGATATACTGTAGGTATATGTAATATAAGATATATTAGAATATAAGATGTATTAACAATATAGTGTAGGTACATGTAATATAAGAGATATTAGAATATGAGTTGTATTACAAGATATACTGTAGGTACATGTAATATAAGATATATTAGAATATAAGATATATTAACAATATAGTGTAGGTACATGTAATATAAGATATATTAGAATATAAGATATATTAACAAAATAGTTTAGGTACATGTAATATAAGATATATTAGAATATAAGATGTATTAACAATACAGTGTAGGTATATGTAATATAAGATATATTAGAATATGAGATGTATTAACAATACAGTGAAGGTACATGTAATATAAGATATATTAGAATATAAGATATATTAACAATATAGTGTAGGTACATGTAATATAAGATATATTAGAATAAAAGATATATTAACAATATAAAAAAATGATGAATGATAAAACATATAAACTTTATATGTAATTAATTAATGTTTTGATACAATCGATATCATACGTACAATAATTAAATATATAAATATAATGCATACCGTACTTTGTGATATTTTGGCGTCGTCCAAATTTGGCTTTTTTTGCTGAAAATAGGCTGGTTAAATATTGGTGTATTATAATCTTTCAAATCGAAAACTGAGTTTAAACATTTTTTTTTTTTTTGTGTATAATCATAAAATATACAATACTGTACAAAAGGTGATCTGAAGAAGGATTTGGTAACACGTTAGTAGCTTATATTAACTAATTTTCCTCAGAAAATTGGCTAAAATGAATGGTACATGTATAGTGGTGAACTAACAAACTGGTTTGCACCAGTTATGAAAAGATACATTTGTATTAGCAAAAAGATAAATGAAATTCACAGTGAAGTCAGTTTTTGAACACCATTACAAATTCTTGAACATGGAAAATGTGCCCATACTATAAACAATTAGATTTTACTTTTTCGGGGTGGGGTGGGTTGGGGTTGGAGGGGTATTAACATTTTCGCCGCATTGAAAAAAAACAATATCTGTGCTACAATTGAACGTCCGACTGCATGACCTTACGAAAAAATACTCAAAACATATTTTTATCAAGTAAAATCAAAATGACTCAAGCTTTTCAATAAACAATGGCCAAGGTGTTGACTGACTTGTTAAAAACATACGTAACTGATTTTAGTGGAATATTACAGTAATTTATTCAAGGACGTGTTCAGTTTTATTTGTCTACGGGTTGTTCATCAATTTACTACAAGTATTGGAGAATGAGGAAAACATCCGTGTATATGCAAGCATGTTGTTGAATCCTAACTTTCATTTTGATGTAATGAATATAGTGTATAATGTAATATGATACTAGATAGTGTTTTTAATGCGTTCACAAGGGACGGTGTGTCCTCGATGTAGGTTAATGTACCTGTAGGTACCTGTAGGTCAATGTACCTGCAGTTGACCATGCGTAATATACTACAGAATATCATGATACACTGATTATATTTATATAAAAGACATGCAACCATTCCGTCATGATAATCGATGTCAGCAAACAAACTATACATATATATTATAAATAAAATATTTACACTAAACATCATAATATCAAAATGCAAATACACATATACAATCTTTGACCGCATGTCACTCGAATGTACAACAAATATACATTATTCGGCCGGACGTTTAGCACGTGCACGAGAATTACATAATATAAATATTGAAATTAGTGTGATTTTTTTTTTTTTTTTTAAATATTTCAACCCTACCCTCTCGAAACGAATGTGTACATAGGACATCGTGAAGACTAAAACATTAAAGGGAAGACTAAAACATTAAAGGTTAATATTCACCATTGTTTAAGATACAAGTATAATATCGTATGAGAAGGAAAGGATTTCTGTGCATGATTTACTCATGTTTAGACATTGAACGACTTACATTAAGCTCTAGCGTAGATCAGTTTAGTTCTTAATCTAATGCTATTAACGATAGATTCATTACTTTACAATGAACATATGTACATATATAAGCAATCAAAAGCTGCCAGTCTCATTTTCTCCCCAACACACCGTTCGTAGAGCAGCGACAGTCAGACCCCGTTACAATAATAAAAATCCAATTCGTTTTGGTTTTTTTTTCATTTTGACATAGTTTTTTTTCGCTCAGAATCTTTTATTTTCGCCAAAACAGTTACATGTCATTATAAAACGAAATGTTATATAGAATGAAACGCTATTTTACCACGTGGCTCAACTGAAACTAGTCATTAAGCACGTGGTCTCGAGCGCGCCTTCTTCGGCCCTAAATTCTATTCATATGCCCTCTATGACAAAATTATTCTCTGTGAAAACACAACGTGATGGCCCATTATAACTAAAGTAAACACATGTATACATATTGATCGCGAAAACACAATGACTTTTTTCGCTACCATATTCAACACAGATATTACGACGTTACAGTGTATCAAAAAGTATTGCCTTCACGAGAATCATTTTTTTACAAACCCTGCCTGTTTTTATTACCTAACTTCTGTTACTTTGAGGTGGTTCTGCCTATTTGTGTTACCTAACCTAACTTCTGTTACTTTGAGGTGGTTCTGCCTATTTGTGTTACCTAACCTAACTTCTGTTACTCTGAGGCGGCGATGCCTATTTTTGTTACCTAACCTAACTTCTGTTACTGTGAGGTGGTTCTGCATATTTTTGTTACCTAACCTAACTCCTGTTACTTTGAGGTGGTTCTGCCTATTTGTGTTACCTAACCTAACTTCTGTTACTGGGAGGCGGCGATGCCTATTTTTGTTACCTAACCTAACTTCTGTTACTTTGAGGTGGTTCTGCATACTTTTGTTACCTAACCTAACTCCTGTTACTTTGAGGTGGTTCTGCCTATTTGTGTTACCTAACCTAACTTCTGTTACTGGGAGGCGGTGATGCCTATTTTTGTTACCTAACCTAACTTCTCTTACTCTAAGGCGATTCTGCCTATTTGTATAACCTATCCGAACTTCTGTTACTCTGATGCGGTTCTGTCGTTGAACAAGAAAAAAAGGTATAATTACTTCATATATAGAAAAAAATGTATATCCAATGTAACTGGTTATATTCTTAAACGGATCTCCATATCTGGCATAATTATATTAACCAACGTTAATTATTGTATTCTCAGATTAATTACCAATATCTTATTTCATCCCCACTCATTAATATTTATTGCTATTGTATTTTAAATCAGTTGCCCGTGGCGGCACGTCTTTGTTGAACACTCATTTCATTTACTATAGTTTTTCCGTTGGTCATTCACAATGATTTTTTTTCCATTAGCTATGCTTTTCCCAGTGTTCATTTGATACAAATTGTTCATATCGTTCATTTACTTTATTTTTTTTCCATTTTGTTCTTGAAAAATAAATCTCTTAAAGCATCACGTTAAAGCAATGTATGATGAAATTGCATTGTAATTTACGTACAATAAAATAGTTTTAAAATTAATATTGGTGATATATAAACAAGATATGCCCTTGTAAAAAGAATAAAGGTATTTGACCTATTGGTTTTGTTTGTTCATTAAAAAAAATGTAAGACTGGAAAGCATGTAACACTTTCCTTGATACATACATTGTATATTTCTGTCCTTTTTAATAATTAAATTCTTTTTAAGAAGTATAATTGAATGCGATACTATTAAACCTTATTCCGGTTCGTATCCTCCTCAAGAAAACGCCGTTCAGTATGAGATGTATAATGCTGTAGGCCTAATGTCGAGATTAATTTAACTACCACTACTTCCAGCTTTTTGTTTTATGTCCAATTTTTATCGATATCTCGATTTCTCACGGTTAAGATCAATTATTACTATCCCACGGTTTCTTTTCCGATACGAAGCAAATTGATCAATGCATTAAATACATGAAATATTAATATAATAATTCGTCATTAAATTATTTTTTACAGATTTATACAACGCGTATAATTCTAGTTTCACAGTTAGCACGTTAGCTAGTGATGAAATGAATGATCAGAATGGGCACACAAGCTCATTTCTCATCGCGCGCTCTGTGCTGGAGTTCGGTACTGCAAGTCGTAAATAAAATATGAGACGATATATCAGCCGTCTCTAAAACACAATGTTCGAGTCATCTTCATGACAGAGATGGGTTAAAATGTTGATTTATCAATTAGCAAAGAAACAGCCACAAAGAAATATGATATACTGGAAAATTACTAGATGCAGGCCGAATCACAACCCTCTGTTGTCACGCCATCCGCAATGTGTCACCAAGATCCTAAAATCATACGCGTAAATATTTAATAGCCCGCTGCGAGACTTTCCTGGCTTGATGACTTTATTTGTGTTTAGGAAATATCACAGGGATTAATTTCTTTCATTAGAAAGGTTACTGAAATGTTATTACTCCAAGTAAGGATTGCAAACCGACAAGCCACCCGGAAAGTAAATGACGTTTGTGTTTATGGGGCCTGCTAGTGGCCCCGCCCCTAACCCCTATAACAGGAAACTATGCATCATGGAGTTTTATTTTGCCAATAAAAGTGCTGGTGGAGGGAACTCAAAAGAAAACATTATTTTTCCGTGTTACGTGTCCATTACAGTGAACGTTGAGTATAGGGCTAATTCATCACTGGAGAAGGAGACTAGGCCCCGATACCCATATCGATTTGTGACTGGAAACACGAGCTAACATAGCTGCCTTCTGACAAATACGTTCAAACAAAATAATGTGGACATTTATGGTGTTTTTAGAACGATAATTTGTCGACAGAAAATGTAATCGTGGTATCATCAAATAAGGCAGCGAACGTTTTATTCGAAATGATTTCTTTTATGGAATAATCTAATAATCTCATTATGTAAACATATTTAATTTTTAACCGAAATTTCTTAACCATTATCTTACTTAGTTCCCCATCACCCTGAAAAAGATTTTGCAATACATTACATACATATCAATTTGTCGATGATCAATAATTAAAAACAAAAATAAATTGTTGGAAATTGAAAAAAATAATTAGTAATTATAAAAATTGTAATAATAAGAAGAAACAAAAATTTAAGGAAGAGGAAAAATAAGAAATTACCTTTACGTATACATTTGATTTATTTGTTGTCATCAGGAGTTTCTAGGAAATCTATACCCACGCCAATTTTTCCATTGTGTGTAACCCAAGTCTAGCTCCCAGTGAACATTTGTCTCCTAGACCCGTTCGATACCTGTAGCCATCCTTAGCAATATAGATTACCAATTAATTTAACTCTTTAGAGATTCCAGTCCAAACCCCCTTTTGTCTAGAGTACCTATTAATTTGGTAGTCTTTATATGTTTCTCTGTGAGATGGAGCGATCCTAGGAACTTCGTCTCCTACTAACCTTATCATCAGCCTGTAGCATGCTGTTCTTTACAACCAGTAGGGGGTCCGGGCGTTATATATGTATAAATGCTGATATATTTGGTATTCAGCTAAGCATCAAGCATTTATTAATTAAATTCACTAGCCTGAGTTTTCTGACCTAAATAGATTTGAAATGTATATTCATGTAATACAGCCTTAACAATTAAGCCGTAAGTATTTAGTGAAACTTCAAAAGAACTTTTATGAATAATAAGAAATGAATAACAGGCAAACAAAACATCACAGCAGGATTTTCACCGGGAATAACGGTGTTAATTTAAATTTTTTCATCATGCTAACCCTAAGGTGCAGGTGCTTCACAAATTATTTGGTAATGTAAATATAACATGTTATTTCTACACAAATTTTGCTAGTCGTTGAAATTATTTAAAATGAAACAAATGTATAGCCGTCTGCAATAGTTGCAACCCAATCAATTATTTTATCTGCAAATAGGCTATATATATATATATATATATTAATAAGGTATATTTCATGACAGTCTTTATGGGTAACTGTGAATTAAAATAATTTTTCAAAAAGTAATCAACAGATAAACAAGAACGCAGGATAAAAAAATCCAAGGTAATATCGAAGAATCAACAAAACCATAATCCGAACTCAAAATCGATAAACTTAAGGACAAAATGTGAACAATAGAAATATTTAGACGGAGGCCATTGATGGAGTACAAGATGATTGGTTCGGGCGTTCCCGAAGATAGTGTGAAAAATATGCACATTTGAATTAACACCATTACATAATCAACCTATATCTATATCCCTATTTCGATTGAAAATTTCAAACATGTTTGGATAGATACTAACAACCCACAACTACGAAAATAAAATTTGAGCTAATTGTTTAGGAGACATACACTGTCTCTCGCTGTGTCCAGTGGAAGTTTCGACTATTTAGCCGGCTGCTGAAGAACAACCTTACGGCACAGGGATTGGAGAGATACAGGTTGATGAAGACTAAGGGCAAGTTTTATGGTCATCATCTTGAACTCATCGAAAAATATTCTATATTCTATAACTTTGTGTGAAATGAAGATGTTCGGTTTTAAGTATGCTCATTAGTGTGTTTACTTGTTGTGATTGGCAATGATGACTCGTTCTCATTTTGAGGGCGTGATGTTTACTTGGATGTGACGAAGATTTACATGGCTGGTGTCGTCGATGAAGCAGAAAACGCGTACTCTTCCGAAACACCTGATCTTATTGTATTGTACTTTTACGAGGGTCTCCATTCAAATAAATGATTTTATTTTACCTCTAGTTTAATCGATTTCGAGTTCGGATTAGGGTTTTATTGACACTTTGATATTCTTAGATTTTTTATATATATATAAATACTTTGTTTTTTTTTCATTCCAACAATTACATGTACATTTGTATTATTTGTAATGGCCTGTTAATGTAAATAGCTGTTGAAATGATGGTCGGTAATGGCTGAAGTTGCAATAACCTGTACTAAATCCCTAGTTTCTTTTGTCAAAGTCTCATATAGACTTTGTCTATAATGCTGTTTTCAAATTCAACATTTAGTTAATTGTCTCTGTATCTCGTTTTAAGCAGGCATTCCGCTGTTCAACATGTCTGAATATCATATGTTTACTTATTTTGTTGAGGAAATGGTGTCTCCTTTGTAGATATCTGTGACAATCTGTTATGAATATAGCTAACACCACACCCACGATAGTGAACTGCGAAATGTAATGGGTAATTCGATTATGTCCGGTGTTTTCAAAATTATATATGATTTGATAATTATAATAAGTTATAAATATAGTTTGCCTGCTTCTGAATAACACATTTTCTTAAATGTGTGTAGGAGTTCATGGACGGAAATTCAACACAATCGGTCCAAATATGTAAATCTTTGTTATCTACAAAATGTACTATAGCAAACTATATGAAGAATGAACTCAGTAGAATGCTTGTAGTGTTGCATTCAACACTATTTCGAAGGAAATATTGTTGTTTTTTTTTGTTTTTTTTTTTACTTTTCAATATATTGTTATAAAATGTATTACAATGTGTAAACCTCTGAAATAGTAGATTTTCTCAAATGAATAGTCAATATCATGACGCAAATTAAACATTTTGTTATTCCTCAAGTCACACTCATATAAAGTTTTTATGAGATTCTGGTCGGAATTAAACATTTGTAAATAAGTTATATATTTCAAGCAAAACAAAAACAAAACAAAAAAATTCATTCCGAAATGTTCATTATAATTCTTGGGATAAAACATGACTTAATTTTATACTACTGAAATATTACTGTTATAATATTATATTTCAAAATTAAATACATCCAACTGAAATGTTTTTTACAGAAAATTGTATCTTGTACTGAAATATTATGCTACAAAAAGTTAAATTCAAAATTAATATAATGAGTTATTTAATGTCCTTTCCTTTAGAAAAGATATGAACGTTTTGAAAACACTTTTTACTCACATTGTAAAAGAAAAACACATTATTGACAATAAACAGAAATAATTTGCATTCCTAAATTGTATTTCAGTATGTAGTTGACATGTGGATATGTACACAATGAAATTTATTTGCTTCACAAATACACCCGAAAGCTGTCGTACTATCACATTGTGTAGGATAATGTGTGTTTACTTGAGAAATTAGTCCTACACATTATAATACTGTACTATGTTAGGCAATGGGATTTAACAGGAATGCTTGTCTGTGATTTCTCAATAAAATTAAATATATCTATATACCTGATGTAATGATTCTCTTAAAGGCCCAATATACGTAACTTTCGGCAAAACCTGAAACGAAAATCAAGCCTAATAACTTTTTATATTTATAGATTTAGTTCAGATTAACTGATATCAGCAATATCCAAGATAAATTCCTTCGGGGTTACCGGTACATCAGCAGTTAAAACACGCTATTTGTAAACACGCGTCCATTTCGAACCGTCTTCCTCTTTCGGTTTGTTGTTGAAGTGGGCCCCACATGAATATTTTTCAATTCTTTTGATTTTTTTGTCAAGAGTTTCTTGTTAGTTACCTCTCAGGTTTACTTCGTTTTAGGCTTATTTTTGCATGGTTATCAACTGGATGTTTTTCAGAATTTTTCAGGATCACGAAAATTTCCCTGAAGGTACGTATATTGGGCCTTTAAGTGATTTTGCTTTGAATGCTAAAGAAAAATAAATATTAACAACACACTCCGTTTACCCAAACCAAGCTGAGGATGTGTATTTCGCTCTGAAACGTGGCTCTGCTATCAGCTAAACATTGATAATTTTTCGTAGAAATAAAGAAGATTTGCCACAAACATAAATGTTCTAGCACTGCGTCTGCGGATTATAAACATTTAATAATAAATTTGATCCAGACCCGGAGAATTATATATTAATCAGAAGCAAGAAACAGTAAACAAAACAACACCAAACACACATCAACAATACGTGGATCAAATAATTGAGACCCAGATTAGCTTGTCCGCAAAACGAATGGGATTTAAAATAAAGAATGTACATCGTTTTATACCAATGGTATTATACTAGATACAATTTGTGATATTGTATCGCCGTCACGCTTCAGTGGTATGATCATCCATGTTAACAATAAGGAATCAGCCATGGATCGCTCGGGTACATGAAGCATACAGGGTGTTGTCCTTGATCCTACTGAAGCAGGCTTGAGGACTTATGCGCCTCGACCGTGGATAACCCTTACCGCGACATCGGGACAAAAAGAAGATGGATCCAGCGGAAATTTGAGACGGAGCCGTGAATGCATCTCCTTTTTGTATTAATTCAAGTCCAGCTTAAGATGTAGCGGTGGCCGGCACACAAGCGAACCAAGCGGTAACAAACCGCATTCATTCTTAAATCGCAGCTAATTGTTTAAAAGCAGCATTCATTCACTCTATTAACTAGATTTTAGCGGACAAATGATACAGAAAATATAATATTCAAATTGAAAATACGGGCATTTAATACTTCCGGTGAATGAACGCTATCCCTGTGAACAAAGTAGGACATTTTGGTACAATAGACGAGATGGAATCAAAGAGAAATTGGCCATTATATCTGTGCTTGTTGTCCGCACGTGTTATCTCTGGTACACGTGCAGTTAATATAAACTACCAAACCTCACGAGGTCAATTAGCGAAATCAAAATCAGCGTAAACATAATGAAAATGTTGAGCATTTGGACAATATTAGAAAAAAGGACACAGTTCCAATATCAGTTTTGATCAACAACATATTGATCACAGCATGACATCCCAAGATTCCGGCCAGGTGTGGTATAGAAATCAATACAAAGAAATAATATTACGGAAACATTAACCGTGTTAGATATGACACATACATAGCCTGTCGCATTAGGAATACTAGAAATAATGTCCGAGGAACATCAATTTACCATCCTCAGATTATTTTTGTTTCGTTGTAATTTGCATTGCCTCACGTTTTGCTCCTCGGTATATTTAAGGAAGCCTTCTTATGTTTCATTTCGAATTTGCGACAATGTTTATCACTTAAATAAGCTAAAGAAAAAATGTGAACTTAACGTATTTAAAATTTTCTTTTCATTTAACTGAATCGATTTTAATTTCAAGACCAGAACAAATTGAAATGGAAATATTTTCCAGCATACCAGTTTCATAAATAAATGTATAGTTGTATATGATATCGTGCTAATGAGAAAAAATGTCACCACTGCTATTTTACTGAAGTAGACAATTAATGATACATAATTTATATGTGCAAAACGGAAACTGTCCTATTCTAATATTGCATTAGACCTGTTTTCTAACCTGTGGGCCTAGGCCTGTATAATACCGGAGTGTCACACTATACAGATTTAGTGTGGTAATTAACCTGTCCTGATTCCGATCCTCCCCCAAATCGTGACATAATGAGATGGTGTAGTAAAATATTGGCCACACACTTTTGAGCTCAGAGTCTGTGTGTGACCATAATGGATACCATTTCCTTATCCTAGAATTTTAACCTGTGTGTATTTTCTTAAAGCAATGGCATGGAGTATGTGCAATACTATTCATAATCAAGGAGTTCTATTCGTATTCCAGGCCTGGACTAGACTTTTATTACAAGTATATTGTTTTCATCATACTGTGCCTGGCCTAAGGTGTATTTACTCTTTTTTTACAATCGGGGCCTGAACTAGCGTGTATAATACTACTGCATAATCCCGAGCCTAGAACTATGTATTATACCTTTTCCTGATCTAGGATATGGACTAGTGTGTATTATACCTTTTCCTGATCTAGGATATGGACTAGTGTGTATTATACCTTTTCCTGATCTAGGATATGGACAAGTGTGTATTATACCTTTTCCTGATCTAGGATATGGACTAGTGTGTAGTATACCTTTTCCTGATCTAGGATATGTACTAGTGTGTATTATACCTTTTCCTGATCTAGGATATGGACTAGTGTGTATTATACCTTTTCCTGATCTAGGATATGGACAAGTGTGTATTATACCTTTTCCTGATCTAGGATATGGACTAGTGTGTAGTATACCTTTTCCTGATCTAGGATATGTACTAGTGTGTATTATACCTTTTCCTGATCTAGGATATGTACTAGTGTGTATTATACCTTTTCCTGATCTAGGATATGGACTAGTGTGTATTATACCTTTTCCTGATCTAGGATATGGACTAGTGTGTATTATACCTTTTCCTGATCTAGGATATGGACTAGTGTGTATTATACCTTTTCCTGATCTAGGATATGGACTAGTGTGTATTATACCTTTTCCTGATCTAGGATATGGACTAGTGTGTATTATACCTTTTCCTGATCTAGGATATGGACTAGTGTGTATTCTACCTTTTCCTGAGCTAGGATATGGACTAGTGTGTATTATACCTTTTCCTGATCTAGGATATGGACTAGTGTGTATTATACCTTTTCCTGATCTAGGATATGGACTAGTGTGTATTATACCTTTTCCTGAGCTAGGATATGGACTAGTGTGTATTATACCTTTTCCTGATCTAGGATATGGACTAGTGTGTATTATACCTTTTCCTGATCTAGGATATGGACTAGTGTGTATTATACCTTTTCCTGATCTAGGATATGGACTAGTGTGTATTATACCTTTTCCTGAGCTAGGATATGGACTAGTGTGTAGTATACCTTTTCCTGATCTAGGATATGGACTAGTGTGTATTATACCTTTTCCTGATCAGGGATATGGACTAGTGTGTATTATACCTTTTCCTGATCTAGGATATGGACTAGTGTGTATTATACCTTTTCCTGATATAGGATATGGACTAGTGTGTATTATACCTTTTCCTGATATAGGATATGGACTAGTGTGTATTATACCTTTTCCTGATCTAGGATATGGACTAGTGTGTATTATACCTTTTCCTGATCCAAGATATGGACTAGTGTGTATTATACCTTTTCCTGATCTAGTATATGGACTAGTGTGTATTATACCTTTTCCTGATCTAGGATATGGACTAGTGTGTATTATACCTTTTCCTGATCTAGGATATGGACTAGTGTGTATTCTACCTTTTCCTGAGCTAGGATATGGACTAGTGTGTATTCTACCTTTTCCTGAGCTAGGATATGGACTAGTGTGTAGTATACCTTTTCCTGATCTAGGATATGGGCTAGTGTGTATTATACCTTTTCCTGATCTAGGATATGGACTAGTGTGTATTCTACCTTTTCCTGAGCTAGGATATGGACTAGTGTGTATTATACCTTTTCCTGATCTAGGATATGGACTAGTGTGTATTATACCTTTTCCTGATCTAGGATATGGACTAGTGTGTAGTATACCTTTTCCTGATCTGGGATATGGACTAGTGTGTATTATACCTTTTCCTGATCTGGGATATGGACTAGTGTGTAGTATACCTTTTCCTGATCTGGGATATGGACTTGTGTGTATTATACCTATTCCTGATCTAGGATATGGACTAGTGTGTATTCTACCTTTTCCTGAGCTAGGATATGGACTAGTGTGTAGTATACCTTTTCCTGATCTAGGATATGGACTAGTGTGTATTATACCTTTTCCTGATCTAGGATATGGGCTAGTGTGTATTATACCTTTTCCTGATCTAGGATATGGACTAGTGTGTAGTATACCTTTTCCTGATCTAGGATATGGACTAGTGTGTATTATACCTTTTCCTGATCTGGGATATGGACTTGTGCGTATTATACCTTTTCCTGATCTAGGATATGGACTAGTGTGTAGTATACCTTTTCCTGATCTAGGATATGGACTAGTGTGTATTATACCTTTTCCTGATCTAGGATATGGACTAGTGTGTATTATACCTTTTCCTGATCTAGGATATGGACTAGTGTGTATTCTACCTTTTCCTGATCTAGGATATGGGCTAGTGTGTATTATACCTTTTCCTGATCTAGGATATGGACTAGTGTGTAGTATACCTTTTCCTGATCTAGGATATGGACTAGTGTGTATTATACCTTTTCCTGATGTAGGATATGGACTAGTGTGTAGTATACCTTTTCCTGATCTAGGATATGGGCTAGTGTGTATTATACCTTTTCCTGATCTAGGATATGGACTAGTGTGTATTATACCTTTTCCTGATCTAGGATATGGACTAGTGTGTATTCTACCTTTTCCTGATCTAGGATATGGACTAGTGTGTATTATATCTTTTCCCGATCTAGGATATGGACTAGTGTGTATTATACCTTTTCCCGATCTAGGATATGGACTAGTGTGTATTATACCTTTTCCTGATCTAGGATATGGACTAGTGTGTATTATACCTTTTCCTGATCTAGGATATGGACTAGTGTGTATTATACCTTTTCCTGATCTGGGATATGGACTAGTGTGTATTATACCTTTTCCCGATCAAGGATATGGACTAGTGTGTATTATACCTTTTCCTGATCTAGGATATGGACTAGTGTGTATTATACCTTTTCCTGATCTAGGATATGGACTAGTGTGTATTACACCTTTTCCTGATCTAGGATATGGACTAGTGTGTATTATACCTTTTCCTGATCTGGGATATGGACTAGTGTGTATTATACCTATTCCTGATCTAGGATATGGACTAGTGTGTATTCTACCTTTTCCTGAGCTAGGATATGGACTAGTGTGTAGTATACCTTTTCCTGATCTAGGATATGGGCTAGTGTGTATTATACCTTTTCCTGATCTAGGATATGGACTAGTGTGTATTATACCTTTTCCTGATCTAGGATATGGACTAGTGTGTATTCTACCTTTTCCTGATCTAGGATATGGACTAGTGTGTATTATATCTTTTCCCGATCTAGGATATGGACTAGTGTGTATAATACCTTTTCCCGATCTAGGATATGGACTAGTGTGTATTATACCTTTTACTGATCTAGGATATGGACTAGTGTGTATTATACCTTTTCCTGATCTAGGATATGGACTAGTGTGTATTATACCTTTTCCCGATCTAGGATATGGACTAGTGTGTATTATACCTTTTCCCGATCTAGGATATGGACTAGTGTGTATTATACCTTTTCCTGATCTGGGATATGGACTAGTGTGTATTATACCTTTTCCCGATCTAGGATATGGACTAGTGTGTATTATACCTTTTCCCGATCTAGGATATGGACTAGTGTGTATTATACCTTTTCCTGATCTAGGATATGGACTAGTGTGTATTATACCTTTTCCCGATCTAGGATATGGACTAGTGTGTATTATACCTTTTCCTGATCTGGGATATGGACTAGTGTGTATTATACCTATTCCTGATCTAGGATATGGACTAGTGTGTATTATACCTTTTCCTGAGCTAGGATATGGACTAGTGTGTATTCTACCTTTTCCTGAGCTAGGATATGGACTAGTGTGTATTATACCTTTTCCTGATCTAGGATATGGACTAGTGTGTATTATACCTTTTCCTGATCTGGGATATGGACTAGTGTGTATTATACCTTTTCCCGATCTAGGATATGGACTAGTGTGTATTATACCTTTTCCCGATCTAGGATATGGACTAGTGTGTAGTATACCTTTTCCTGATCTAGGATAAGGACTATTGTGTATTATACCTTTTCCTGATCTAGGATATGGACTAGTGTGTAGTATACCTTTTCCTGATCTAGGATATGGACTAGTGTGTATTATACCTTTTCCTGATCTGGGATATGGACTAGTGTGTATTATACCTTTTCCCGATCTAGGATATGGACTAGTGTGTATTCTACCTTTTCCTGAGCTAGGATATGGACTAGTGTATAGTATACCTTTTCCTGATCTAGGATATGGGCTAGTGTGTATTATACCTTTTCCTGATCTGGGATATGGACTAGTGTGTATTATACCTATTCCTGATCTAGGATATGGACTAGTGTGTATTCTACCTTTTCCTGAGCTAGGATATGGACTAGTGTGTAGTATACCTTTTCCTGATCTAGGATATGGGCTAGTGTGTATTATACCTTTTCCTGATCTAGGATATGGACTAGTGTGTATTATACCTTTTCCTGATCTAGGATATGGACTAGTGTGTATTCTACCTTTTCCTGATCTAGGATATGGACTAGTGTGTATTATATCTTTTACCGATCTAGGATATGGACTAGTGTGTATTATACCTTTTCCCGATCTAGGATATGGACTAGTGTGTATTATACCTTTTCCTGATCTAGGATATGGACTAGTATGTATTATACCTTTTCCCGATCTAGGATATGGACTAGTGTGTATTATACCTTTTCCTGATCTAGGATATGGACTAGTGTGTATTATACATTTTCCTGATCTGGGATATGGACTAGTGTGTATTATACCTTTTCCCGATCTAGGATATGGACTAGTGTGTATTATACCTTTTCCCGATCTAGGATATGGACTAGTGTGTATTATACCTTTTCCTGATCTAGGATATGGACTAGTGTGTATTATACCTTTTCCTGATCTAGGATATGGACTAGTGTGTATTATACCTTTTCCTGATCTGGGATATGGACTAGTGTGTATTATACCTATTCCTGATCTAGGATATGGACTAGTGTGTATTCTACCTTTTCCTGAGCTAGGATATGGACTAGTGTGTATTCTACCTTTTCCTGAGCTAGGATATGGACTAGTGTGTATTATATCTTTTCCCGATCCTTGGCCTGGAGTAATGTGTATTACACTCTTTCCTAATCCAGGGCCTTCTCTTGCATATACGTCTCTGGTTTTCTATACCCCAGACCTGGACTGAGGGATTATATTCTTTTCTAATGCCGGTCCTATTGACGCTTCGATATTCTCTGATTTTATACACTATATTATACATTGTCCTAATTTCCGGGCCTGGATTAGGTATTGTGTATACACTCTTCCCTAATACCGGAATGTACTATGGACGTATAATCTCCTAAAATGGACCTTATTAAATAGAGGACATCTTACAATGTCTTCAAAAGTTGAGCACTGAGAAAAATATCAAAAATATTTCCCGAACTTGTGAAAACTATTGCGTATAATGTAGACAATATTAGATATTTTGTTAAGCACATCTTTATTTTTAGAATCTACCCCGGAACGCAAAACAACACATCACGCGAACAATACTTGATGTGGACACGGACAAGTCTAGATAACTCGATACATGTAGTCCCCTCTCCTCTGTAAATATTTCAATAAACTTATGTGTAAGCTCGTCTCTAAATTCTTTTAATCACTCTTTTAATGAAGAGTGTGTTTGACATCATGTTCTTCTACTTCTCCCTAGTAATTGACCTACTGCATCATATTGAAGATTGCGTCAATGTTTAGGTTGTGATTTACGTTCAGGAAAAGAGAGTAAGAAACAACGCTAATTGAGTAGAGAGGAGAAACGGTTTTTGAAAGTTTCTAAAGTTTCAGATGAGATAAGGTCTGGTGGGCGGTTGTTCCAGTCCGAAAAATTTCTCGGAAAAAATGAGTATTTTCGTCTGTCTGTTCTGAAGTTCTTAATTGTTCTTAATACAGTATGTCACAAGACTGAAATAGGCATAATGCAATAATTGTTTTTTAAACGTCCTGTCATAAATAGGGGCACTACGCGTTGTTAATAAGCACTGAATGTAAACAAAAGGTGGGAAGCGAGGAAAATAAAGTTGTTTCGTCACCACTTATCCAGATGGTAAAAGATCGACACCACCTATGTGAGCTTTAATTTTATTTTATCACTATCAAAGATGACCCGTGTTCTCTCATACGTTTTGTAAATCCCTTAGCCTAACCTGCGACTTGGAGACACTGTGAACAGTCCATTATTTATTTGACTCAAGTTGTCCTCGATCACATTAATAGAATTACTAACCTGCAGTCTTCCAGCTTTCGTAAAATAAAAGGTAACTGTGTAATTAAACACTTTGTTTTCCAAGAGAATAGCAAGTTCTTCAGCTTTTGACCAGAGGGGCAACTTGAATTCCTTTCCATTGCTAATGCAAGCTATGGTTTGATTTGTCAAATAATAACTATCGACTGGTGTGACAGTGAATGTACCGTGATGGTCCTTCTGCTTGGGCCTGGTCTACGGAGTTATGCTACATTGACTTGGGTATATCATGTTCTATACTTTATCCTATACGTTATGCCTGGATTATGATGCTTTATGGGGCTTTGTTTGTTTGTTTTTATTAATTTTTTTTGAGTGAAAACAACATTTACGAAGCGATATTTACCTATTTTCTAATGCCAGGGATAAGACTTACGTGTTTTATAGCTTTTTCTGCTTCATATTTGCTTGCAGTAGGATGTGTTTCATAACTATGGAGCATTTAATACGGATTTTATCTTAAAAGGCAGTCATGCATACAGATATACCTTAGTTGTATCATACGTTATAATATGTTGTCTTCCTTAACATGAAGAAAATTTGATATAATCATACGCAAAACTAGTCATTATTATTAGTATTTATTATTTCATGTATGGCATTAGTTATATAAATGAAATTATTTTAGATAACAAACCATTTATTTATTATGATTAATATTAAGATATTCGTGGACACAGATATCCATAGTAGATTATATTAGATATTTGTACATTCGGGGAAAATCGCCCTTTTTCCAAATCCTTGTATCTTAAACATGGCAAGAACAAAACAATATTTATATAATAACGTTCTGTAAAATTATATTCTTTTTAGGACTGATCTAGCAAAGCGTTATATTTCATGGGGCTTAACGTATTATTCTCAATTCAGGTGTATTGAATATTTTGAACATTTTATCAATTCATGGACATTTGAATTCATAGATTAAAATGATCCTAGGAAAATAAAACCCGATAAAAATGTATGATTATACATGAATATGTTTTATCCTGTGATAGTTACATTGTAGTCTCATTTGTACCACATTGTACATGTGCCGTTATTCACAAAGGAAACAATTTACCATCGTACACAAGCTAATGTACTGCCATGTATATCACATTTCCTCAATAAATGATAAAAAGGTATTGACAGAAAGTATGATTTAATGAAAATATTTTCACTTGTATAACTACTTTTTTATTTAAAAAAAAAAAACATTCAGAGAATACCGAAATAACAACAAAACCTAACCCGAACTCAAAATCGAATTAACGAGTGACCAAATATGAACAAAGGAAAGATTTACACGGCAACCATTGAAAACGTACATGTACCAGAGAATAAGACCAGGTGTATGGAAGAGTAAGAGTTATCTGCTTCATCAGCAGCACCCGCAAATGTCTTGTTAGTGCTAAAACTAGCCCCGGCAATGTGACATCTTTTATCACGGACTTACACTAACATGTCCGAAAGTAATGTTTACAGTGTTTTGGTATTCGGTCTTATAGCTACAATATTCTATAAAACATATGAACTATACACTCAAAGTAATGTTTACATTGTTTTATTATTGGGTTTGTTAATTACAGTATTCTATAAAACATATGTTTTATAAAATCAAAGTAATGTTGTGGGGGTCAAGATATTAATAAGATCTCATTAACGTATGCAAATATGCCTAACTGTGGTCTAGATACTAGTTCTTCTGAAGATCGAAAGTTCGACATGCATTAGGCCAGATTTATTTTATTTTCACAAACTTCATTTTATGATGTAATTGAAACACTTAAATCTTTACAATGAAGACAATTTTCACAATCAGCGTGGCATGAAGAATAGGAACAGTATTGTTCACGTAATAATTCATTGCATGAACAAATGCTGTTAACATGACTTCATTTTTTTCGGGGATTGATAAATCGATAGACATTTACGACCAGCAATGTATTACTTGTAAAAACACCCTGCTTATTAAACAGTCGGTGTATGAGATATATCCGGCATATTAAGAATTTGTTTGTTTCAACAGTATTTCAATTTAACAATATAAAATTCTTTTATTTCTTTTTGATAAATTCTACCAGAATAAAAACTTACATTTCCCCTACGAACATATCAATGCTAATATCCTTTTTCAGATTATAAATATACAAATGAAAAAGAAGCTGATATTTCCATTAACTGAAATACCGGATAATTGTAGCTCAGGTACAATTCCCACATAATAATTACATAACTGCATCCACATGTTGTAATGTTGATAAATAATCTTCCTAATTTGGGAAACTACAGTTTTAGCGCTACATTAATTTCAGTACAATGCAATGTCGATAAATCTGGATGTGATATTAAATGATTTAGCAAGGTGTAAGTGACATGGCCTGATAGACTGCCAAAACTGCAACATCGCACATTGTATGTGGGACTCCACTTGTTCCCATGGGAATCCCAACCTCGTACATTGTATGTGGGACTCCACTTGTTCCCATGGGAATCCCAACCTCGTACATTGTATGTGGGACTCCACTTGTTCTCATTGGAATCCCAACCTCGTACATTGTATGTGGGACTCAACTTGTTCTCATTGGAATCCCAACCTCGTACATTGTATGTGGGACTCAACTTGTTCCAAAGGGAATCCCAACCTCGTACATTGTATGTGGGATTCAACTTGTTCCAAAGGGAAACCCAACATCGTACATTTTATGTGGGACTCAACTTGTTCCAGAGGGAATCCCAACATCGTACATTGTATGATGGACTCAACTTGTTCCCATGGGAACCAAACATGCTGCTGGAAAATCTTTTCTCCAAACTCAACAAAGATATTGTCAAACAGAGCTTTAACCATTTGTACTATCTTCCTTAGTGTATTCCATATTAGATTTCGTTGTGTTTTTGACAGCGTATGTTCCAAGATAACATACAATGATATATTTGTATCGTCATCTACCTCGTTAAGGAGAAAAAACTCTCATAATGAGAGATCGAGGACGTTCTGTCGGTTTTGTATGAAGTATGGAAGTGTACAGAGTGCAAAATTCAATGTTTTCATAGATGAAGCATTCGTAAAGGGGTGCTCAGGATTGATCAGAATATCAGAGTTTCTCAAAACACACATCTCAGTATTTCAATTTCTAATCTAAGAGTATACAGTGTTACAATATCAATCGATATAAGAATGGCAGCAAGTAGTTTTGATAAAAGTGTTGTTGAGTATTCAGCAGAGCCAGCGATAAAACGTTGATGTGAAGGATCGTTGTATGGTTTTGGTATCCAATATAGACGACACAGGTTAGCATCTTTCGTGGTAGTTGAAAGCTTGTAATACTGAAGCATGGTTAGATAGTATTTCTTCTTTAGATAAACCGGTAATTATGTAAGTTTGGTTACCTTGAGTTATCAAGGAGGTATAGTTCTTTTAGCTATCAAAACATGCAGTGGCGTTTGCAAACAAGGATCAGGTTATCAGATGCCTTGTCTCCTGCTACCACAGACACTACCACATACTTATCACGTAGAAGATTTTTGAGTGTTTTTTGAACATCAGGGTCAAGAAATAGCATATTGTTTAGTTTTCATTTTATGGACATCAACCACTCTGGAAGTGAATTTATTTTAGAATGGTCACGTTGAGACTATTGCATGTAACTATCTGCTATGTATCTTAAACTTTCCATTTGAAAGATTGGGTCTTTAGTTACTTAGGATCTTTCATGAAAAGCTCTCGTACCATTATGTTTGGGATGATATTCAGAGTATAGACTATATCGATATTGAGATGAAGGAGCTCGATATGAACATGCTGAAGGAGGTGTCATTCTAAAATCATCTTAGGTCTATTGATTAACATACAGTAAATCTTTGCAGAGTTCACTTTTAACTAAAAAGTACTTTGTAGATCACAAAGAGCAGCAACTGGCTATTAACAGTTTTGACAGGCCTATCAAACATTGCCAGGCAAAATCTGAACTGTTTCACACATATCCCGTTGTTTGCCAGTGCGACGTTCTAATTAAAGCAGTTTGTATGATATTTCAGGATTGTTTATACCACACTGAGTAATCAATGCCAAGGCAGGTGCTATTTGGCAACACGCACATCTATGTCCAAAAATATATTTGATTCGTTATTCTGATTTTCATGTTCGATGTCGACTGCTGACAAACAAACTTTCAACACAAGGATTCGAGATATACAGGTTGATCAGAACTATGGGCACGTTTTATGGTCGGCATCTTTGTCCCATTGTGAAATATTCTGTATCATTACGTGATATGAAGATGCTCATAATTAGTGTAATTGACAATGATACTCAGTTATCGTTTTAAGAACTTGGTGTTTGCTAGAATGTGACGGAGATTCGCATGGCGGGTATCGTCGTTGAAGCAGAAGACGCTTACTCCTCCGGAACCCCTGGTCTTATTCTCCAGTACTTTTACGAGAGTCTCCATTTAACTCTTTCTTTTGTTCCTATTTTGCCTCCAGTTTAATCGATTTTGAGTTCGGATGATGGTTTTGTTGACGCTTTAGTATTCTCTAACATCTTAGTAAATTAACGTACCTAGTTACAAAAATGCTTACAATTCATTTTTAAATATTGATGAGGATACTTGAAAACTTAAAACTATCAGCATAGTGTAGTCACGGAAAAGGTGTGTCAAGTGATATTCATATTTAAAAACAAATAGCTACAACTGTATAAGATATATTAGAAAGATGTCCGTATCATATAAACCGGTATACATATACTAAATAAAGTATATAAGAAAACGCATACCTTGTTATTGTGGCAATGTATTATAAATCATATTTGTAAATAAAAAATGAAAAATAATAAAAAAAATCTGGGACTAAATCGGAACGTAGACAAAATGTTTTGTTTTTTTTGTATGTGTTTAAAAAAAAAAACTAATTCTGATGGTTTTTTTTTTTTTTTTTTGTTGATTCAATTTCGACAAGAACAGTCAAAATGTTAACAATTTAAAGCTAGAAATTGTAAATAAAGCAAAACCACGCCAAAGCGAGGTTCTTACTAACTCTCCGTAATACTTTTGCTTTTAATTTTAGGATTAAACAGTTAATTTGTTGAAAGTATGCATAGATATATTGATACAGATATTTAGGTTTTCTTTATATTCATGCATGCACAATATAGATAAGTGAAGAGTTGTAGTGATTTGTACTTTATTAAAAACAAACACACATCAACATCATACATGAGTAGACGTTTCAACTGTATCAACATAGTTTTAACACAGGCTGTCGGCTGTTTGAGTACAATTAATGGTCCGATCGTGATAATAACAAAACGTGTGGACTGAATCAACTAGTGAAGAACTTTTCCATAAAAATCATCATTGCATAACCAAATAAACAAATACCACATTATAAAAAAACATAATCAGAACTTAACATCTATTAAACAAGTGGCAAAATATGATATGATCAAGGAAAATATTTACACGGAGACCCTTAAAAAATATCAAAGCATTAGACCAGGTGATCCAGAACAGAAAGCATCTTCTGCTAATTAATTAGGTCAACATCGTTTAAGAAGTAAATTGGGTCCATCATTTTCTCGACAAAGTTACCATAATGGCCAAAGCACAAAATGTATACCACTATATATAACAGGGTTTTTTTTTACACTTTATACATACAGTATATAGTATTGCTATGTTACGCTTATTATTTTCAAGTACCCGGTTGTTTTAATCCTGTGACTTTCCAAATGACTCCAGGTGGAAGATAACCTTTTATCTAACTATTTATCTTGTCAGCTAGTTTCACAAATTTGAGATCGGTTGGAGTCACATCCTATGATATCTTTATCAAAAGGGCTGCTTAACAACTCTGGTCCCTATCACCATCCCACAGAGAAAATTTGAATCAATGACATTACTTTCAGGTTTTGCTATACTGTATTTCTATTTTTCTTGTAGTGTATGATTTCAACATTTAAAAGGTGATCATATTCAGGTGACACAGTATTAAAAAGGGATGTTTTATTAGTGTCTTGATACAGATATGGGTGGTTTAAAGATGAGCAAATATATATACATGTAGTAACAGTAGTGATATATTTATGTATACAGGGTTACATATTTAGACATGTCTGATGATAATACTGTAAATCAACTTATTTTCTCGTGCGATGACTTTTCGTGTATTTGGCGGGTGATCAAGATTCGCAAAAATTAATTGCCGTGAAATAATATCAATCAGAAGTATGCCAACTCTAGGAGTACTATACTGTATTGTTAATAGGATTTACGACCGTATTTATCGCGAAATAATATAAAACGCGAAATTACGTCGCTGCAAAAATAAGTTGGTTTACAGTATGACCCTGCATCAACAAATAGAGACGGATATCAGAGTAATATAGAATTAATAAGATATAATGTATTACATGAACATAATTCAAACATAATTTTATTTATAAGTCAAACTATAACTTGAAGCAAATATCTAGTTACTATTACAATTAAAACATAAAATGCACCAAATATATGAAAAACATTGATATGTTCAAAACCTTATACGGTATACCGACGACTTCTGCTGAAGTTTAATGTCGCCTTTTTTACCGTCGAAGAGCGAGAGTTGTTTCGGTGAAAAGATCTCGGTATATCGTAAGTTTTTGTTACAAATGTTAGCTATTGTGTGAGAGCATTTAGAATGTATTCGTATTACACAAACATCTTTGACATTTGATATCCTTTAGTTTAGCATGTTATGTTTTTAACTTGAACGATACACTTGTATGTGATATGTATATATTACATAGTGAACCATACTGTACACATGAAATAGTTTAATTATCTCTCATTTTGATCTGCGAAATTATCACGGCAAGAACCATTAGTTACATCATTGGGAGAAAGGTACATACTGGTTAGTATAGGATATCTGAATCTACCTTATATTAAAGGGGCATCCCGCGAAAGCCTAAATGCCTGTTCTTGAATATACTAATTAGACCGATAGAAATTCCACTAAGTATTTTAAAATTATTTATTTTGTTAATACATATCAGAAACATCCGATAGTCGTAGTAAATAAGAATACCTACTCGATATATATATGTAATATTTTGAAAAAAAATGATGAAAAAAAACCTACTTTCGCGGGATGCCCTTTTAATGGGACGATTAAATATATTTTACAAAACGTTGTTACAATTCATAATAATTACATGTATATCAGATCTACAGTTATAACGCTATTTTCTTTACAAAAATGATGCAACGTATGTACTGTGCATAATAGAGAAAGCCTTAAAAGTTTAAATGAGATATTTTAATTTGTACAGTACAACTATAATTTGCCGATGTAGTGACTACGTAAAGTGGTAATGGATAAAAAACAATATTATTCCGTTTTGTTCTTCGGTAACATACATTTGTAGCGTTGTAATCCCTGCTTCATTTCGACTTGTTTGCCCTGCTTTAGGATAAACGTAAACAATATTGCAGAAAATATAAAAGCGCAAATAATAATTTATTCAGCGCATCCGATAACTTATTTTTGTTCTTTCGTTAATGTTTTCCACTTTTTCAAAAGCGTTTGCTTTTGTTATTGCGCATACAAATAAGCTCTCTGGTCAATATATTTAAAGGCCCAATATACGTAACTTTCGGCAAATCTTGTAGCGAAAGTCAAGCCTAAAAACTGATTATATTTATAGATTTAGTTAAGATTAACTGATATCAGAAATATTCAAGATGAATTCTTACGCGGTTACCGGTACAGCAGTAGTTGAAACTCGGTATTTGTAAACACGCGTCCGTTTTGAACCGACTTCTCACTTCGGTTTATTGTTGAAGTGGGCCCCACCTGTATTATTTTCATTTCTTTGGACGTTTCTGTCAAGACTGTCTTGTTAGTTACCGCTCACGTTTACTTCGTTTTAAGATTATTTTTGCATTGTTATCAACTGGATTTTTTCAGAATTTTTCAGAATCACGAAACATTTCCTGAAGTTACGTATATTGGGCCTTTAAGGTTTTTTTTATATAAATCCTGTGGATATACTTTTATCAAGGTCTCTGACACAATACATCTGTACATGTAGATAGTAAACCATGTAACATGCAATCAATCTCAACTCGTAATAATAATAATATTTTATGCACAATTTCCGAAAAATAAAACAAATAAACAAAATAAAAATAATAATAATATATAACATTTGATATAGCGCCCTAGCTAACATAAGCCACTCTAAAGCGCTTTGCAGTACATATAAATATAATTCTTATACAATCAAAACATACACTTCTATAATGAGGAGTTCACAGGGGTTGCCATATCAGGCGCTAGCTACTTGTCTTATACCACCTGGTTAATATTACCTTTTATTACATTTTTGCCTGTGAAATATAGAAAATTATCAAACTGATAAAACTTATAACTTCACTGCAGTGATGAGCAGTGAAAATATAAGATTTGGCAATGAAAATATAAGGTTTGGCAATGAAAATATAAGATTTTGCCGTGAAAATATTAGGGTTTGTCAGTGTAACGTGAAAAAGTGACCCATCATCAAAACACTACCCGGGGTCATTATTCTACGTGGCAAAAGTTACCCGGGGCCGTTATTTCACAGTAGAATTCTTACACGGCCATCTGTAGAACAATGACCCCACTGGATATTTCTGTAATACGTTCAGTGAAAAAAAAACATAGATTTCAACGGTGGGTAGTGTTACACTCGGGTCATTTTTTCACGTTACACCGGAACTTGTGTATGAGTTGTTCCCCTTGATCGAATCGAACTCCTCCATTGCCCTTGGCATTGGAGGCTCGGTATTGTTGTCGTTTGCTAGAACTTGGAAAAGATGATCTTGAAGAAATGGCAACAGCAGTAGTTATTGATGAGATACTGCTGTAGGATTTAATAAGTAATGAATTTGAAGATGAGAATGGTTCAACTTTTCCGATCAACTTATCTCAATCAGCTATGTACTGGACCCGATCAGTTGTAATTTCGACGGATAAGGCCTAACTTTGCTACTTTCCAGTAACCAAAAAAAGAAGAAAAATTAATGAAAGTATTTTAAGTCCTCTTTCGAAATATAATACAAAGAAAATTCTATGGTTTGCCGTTTAATATCAGATATATTTCACTTGTATGGCAGATTTTATTTTCAGTCGTGTTACACACTCGTGAAAATATAAAAAAAAACTGCCATACTCGTGAGATATATTTGCTATTAAACGGCAAACCATTGAATATCCTCTATATGTGTGTGTATGTATGCGTGGTTGTAAATATCTATTTGTGACATCACACGTAAGTACTAACAGGTTGTGACACATAACACATGTTACATTAATCGTCTGTAAATTTACTAAACACAATGCCAGTTCCACATAAGCCCATGAGAATAAACATGACGCAGGCGAGTCTGTCTATGACCTTCGACAGCGATTTCCAGTGTTCCTCTGTCACGCTTATATACTTTTGGACTTTAGGTTTAGGCTCGTCCTGTTCTGTGCCGACTTTCGCTGTATCTGACCCCACCTGTATCCTTCTTGGCTTTCCATTGGCTATGTCTTTATACGATGCCGACGACGATTCAGGCTGAAAAGGTAAGAAATTGGGTTCAAAACATATTTTTTGAAATGCTTCATAAAAACATATATATATATACTCAAGGAAACTATTACAGGTGATGACGTAACACACTCATATGTTGCACCTTTTAACTTTAGTAAAAGATACATACACATGTATGCAGTATGCCGAAAATGAATTAAACTGCATCACACAGCTGTTTCGTCCTCCTAGGACTCCTCAGTGATGGTAGTCGGGAATCCAAAAAAATTATAAACTAATGTAGAAGCAGAAGGGTCAGGTGTGTAACACCCTTTTAATTTGTGAATTTAGAAGAAAAATTAAACTAGTTCTATATAATTTCAAATCGTGTTCTACGAAAATGTGTTTATCAACCTTCGTTTGAATTTCATTTTTATTTATAGTTACAATGACATTGGTCATCAGACCCGACGAAATATCCCAATCAAAGGCTTTTTGTAAGAAAACGCTGTATGAAATTTGCGATTGATAGGCCAAAGAGAACTCACTTATCGGACAGCCGCCACCTTACTTTGGCTCTATTCATAGTAACGTTGACCTTGATGTTTGATATGGCCAAAAGAAATATTATTAGCATGAATATTGCTCTGTGTACGGAATAACAAATAGAAAGTTTCTGATATTTTTTTGGGTTTTTTTTCTAGTGGCATGAGAAGTAACAGCAATATTGAAATTTGTTATAGATGACGCGGTGTTAATTTACTTTATTTTGAAGCGTAGTTTCTACTGACCTCATTTATTACAATTACCGATTCCCGAAAACAGTTCATATTGTTATAGAATAAACAAAAAGCAAAACAAAACGACACATGGTGTGTTGTCCAAGCCTCTCATTTATGCATTGTTATATTTTCTAATCTACAATGATTTTAGTTGATTTACCCGAGTCGATTCCTCCTCATAATTGTCAAACGGCGGCACATATACCCAGGTGAATTTAGCCAAACGACCGAGGAATAGCTTGATTACCAAGCGATGCATGACTAACGCTGGCTGATAGAAAATAGCCAATACGAGGACTGCCATCACACATGCAAAGCCAACGAGGAATAGACAGAAGTTGAAGTAGATTGCTGCAAATGAAAAGAAAAACATCTAAACGAGATAAATACTGACATAAAACAGACACAACAGGATATTATATTGCCGTATACAAAATATAAAATAAATCAAATGCGTGATTTGAAACTATGACAAGAAGTATATTTCATGGTAGAACGTCACCTAAAGACGACAAGCAGTTAACAATAACACGATACTTACAATAAGTAGGGTAGCGTCTGCTGAATGGGGTTGAGAGTCTGCTACCAGTCACTGGTTGCTTACCAATAAGTCGGATAGCGTCTGCTATAGGGGGTAGAGAGTCTGCTACCAGTCACTGGTTACTTACCAATAAGTCGGGTAGCGTCTACTGATGGGGGTACAGAGTCTGTCACCAGTCACTGGATACTTACCAATAAGTCGGGTAGCGTCTACTGATGGGGGTAGAGGGTCTGTCACTGGTCACTGGATACTTACCAATAAGTGGGGTAGCGTCTGCTGAATGGGGTAGAGAGTCTGTCACCAGTCACTAGATACTTACCAAAAAGTCGGGTAGCGTCTGCTGAGGGGGTAGAGAGTCCGCCACAGTCACTGGATACTTACCAATAAATTGGGTAGCGTCTGCTGAAGGAGTATAGAGTCCGCCACAGTCACTGGATACTTACCAATAAGTGGGGTAGCGTCTGCTAAGGGGGTAGAGAGTCTGTCACCAGTCACTAGATACTTACCAAAAAGTCGGGTAGCGTCTGCTGAGGGGGTAGAGAGTCCGCCACAGTCACTGGATACTTACCAATAAGTGGAGTAGCGTCTGCTGAAGGGGGTAGAGAGTCTGCCACCAGTAACTGGAACACAGCTAGAGCAAGCATTACTGTAATCTGAAGCGAAACCTTCTCTCCTGATTCAACAGCTAAGAAGAAACCAAGTATTCCCATTCCGGTAATGAGGAAGGTGGGAATGATGATATTTACAATATAGAAAGCAGGTTTGCGTTTAATAGTTAGGTAATACGTAACATCAGGGTACGGTTCCGGGCAGCAACCATAATAAACCACGTGACGTGCCGCAGTAAATGTCGATATGTTCCATTCGACGTTCAAAACCGACGACGACAGGTCACCATAAGGGTTTTTATAAACAAGGTCCATCTCCAATCCGTGGTAGGACCAGGATCCGAACGTCATTCCACATGTTTGTTTGTCGTATGGGAATCTCTCCACGTTGACGAGACATCGACTTTGTATGATAGTGGGGAAATTGTAATAAACAGAACCATCAGAATATATATTCGCTCTGTAATCGTCGTATCCAGGAAAATCATCGGCAGTGCTGTTCAAGAAATAATAATATAGAATAAGAAAAATCAGAGAATACCAAAGCGTCAACAAAACCATAATCCGAACTCAAAACCAATTAAACTAGGGGCAAAATAGGAACAATGGAAAGATTTAAATTGACACTCTCGTAAAAGCACAGGAGAATAAGACCAAGTGTTCCAGAAGAGTAAGCGTCTTCTGCTTCATCGACGACACCCGCCATGTAAATTTTTGACACAATTGTTTTCATTTATTTAAAAATATGTTGAAAATGTTAATAAAATGTGAGTGACATTTGAATTACTCCTAGCCTGTAAATGCCAATAAACAGTTGTGATTGCTTATTGGATTCTTGTAGTAATACTTCGTCAACAATGGAGAATAACTTGCTGAGTAACGACAGTCTTTGACGTATCTCTAAATATAATATACGATTCCATACGTCTGTTTGTTTTACCCCAATTAACAAGCAAAATGTTATTGATAAAATGACGTCACGTTCACACACTGGAGCCGCGATGATCAAGTTGTTCAGATACCTGGCAGATAGGATTCCAGGTATATTTGTTACATCCCAATTAACAAGTAAAATGTCATTGACGAGATAATTTGACGTCATCTTCATACACTGGAGCCGCGGTGGTCAAATAGAAAAGATTTTTAGCAAATACACCGTCATCATTCCAGGTATATTTGTTTCATCCCAATTAACAAGTAAAATGTCATTGACGAGATAACATGACGCCGCATTTCCACATTGGATCTGCGTTGGTCAAATTGATAGATATTAAGCAGAAACAGATGTACCATTCCAGGTATATTTGTTTCATCCCAATTAACATGCAAGATGTAATTGACGAAATAACCTAACGTCCAATTTGCAGACTGGAGTCTCGGTGGTCAAATTGTTAAGATGTCTTAAATTCTGCTACTTCTAGACCTTCATCTCTAAGTCACGTGTTTGAGGCGTACGTGGGACAGTCGCCGAGCACTGACTTAGGTTAATGGAATTTTGTGCCAGAAACTCTGGCGTATGTCACCTAATTATCATAGCTGTTAACTAACAACGTAACACAAATCAACTAAACCCATCAGCCCTCCTTCAAATCTATCATACTGACATTTATCATACAGTTACGTTTTATCGTCCACACGTGTTTAAACGTTTCTATTTTGACACTTACACAATCACGTATTTAACTAATCAGTCATTCAGACCAGGATCTAGCATCCACATAAATTCAGGAGCCTACATCTGCTTTAAGTTTACCTATCATATAGATGCCAAAATCTGGCACATTTAACTAAATTTTACCTTAAACTAAACTAGAACACGGGCTAAGATTTGGTTCCTTCATTTGTTTAAATACCTAGCACACGAGTTCGGGCACCTTTCACCTGTTTTAAATTTACCTATCGTATAGGCTAAGACGGGGCTTCCTTCACATGTTTTAAATTTACCTATCGTATGGACTAAGATCGGGTATCCTTCACCTGTTTTAGATCTACCTGTCGTGTAGACTAAGATTGGGCATCCTTCACCCTTTTTAAATCTACCTGTCGTATAGACTAAGATCGGGAACCCTTCACCTGTTTTAAATCTACCTGTCGTATAGACTAGATCGGGAACCCTTCACCTGTTTAAAATCTACCTGTCGTATTGGCTAAGATTGGACACCCTTCACCCTTTTTAAATCTACCTGTCGTATAGACTCAGATCGGGCACCTTTCACCCTTTTTTAAATCTACCTGTCGCATAGACTAAGATCGGGCACCCTTCACCTTTTTTAAATCTACCTGTCGTATAGACTTGGATCGGAAACCATTCACCTGCTTTAAATGTACCTGTCGTATAGGATCGGGAACCCTTCATAGCTTTTACATTCACACATCGTGTAGGCTTAATTTGGGAACCCTGCACCTGTTAAAAATGTACCTATCGAATATGCTTATAAGATCAGGCATCATTCACATGGTTTTGTTTGCCTATCGTATAGGCGAAGATCGGGCACCTTCACGCTCTTTCTACCAAACAAGCTATGCTATTTTATCTTATCTAAATGTACATATCATACGCGCTAAGATAGTGTTCCCTCGGTTGCTTTAACCCTATTTCTCATACAGGCTATTTTCTTGCACCTTTACGCATTCCTACATACCGATAGTTTGGGATATAAGTGTATAGATGATACCTTGAAAGATCGGGCACTTACATGTCCTGAACAATCATATAGGCAGGAATCAAGAAGACACATTTGAGATTAGGAACCTATAACTCTAGAATATTTCATAATAATATAGGTCAAATTGGACAAAGACGTTATCTTTAATCCTGGATATGACAAGTGATTCACATGTGGGTTTGCCTATCATAATGTACGAATATACATTGTTATCAATCGTGCGTTTAAACTTACTTATCATACAGAGTGAGATCGGGAATCCACAAGTATTTGAACGGTACAACGAGGTTGGTTAGGTTACCAAATGATGTCGGTTCCCAGGTTAACTGACAATCTGTCCAAAACTGCCAATGAAAATTTTAACAATACGAAAAACGACCAGATATAAATATCATAAAAATATGCAAAAAAGAATTCAGTTTCAAGTCAGTTTCTATAAATGTATTTGAACATTTGCGCTGCAATCCACCATATGAACATTATTAAGAGAAAAAGACGAAGCACGTTGTTTACTTATGATGTCATAAATCAATATTGTTTAATGGGAGTCTTGTCGTTTCGCTTTGAATAATATGGAGAACGCCATTGCCTCAAATGCTTAAATAACTAATGTTAATCATTTCCAGAAATTATATTCAAATTAGGTCGACGCAAATACAAACGCAAGAAATTAATCTATTATTGGAGAAAATATGAATTAATTAAACAGTTGCTGCATTGTAAATTGTAAATATTGAACGTCATTTTTTTACATTCCAAAGTTCTATGAAAGTTCAGCGGTTACATTCAAATTAAGTATGAATCCCTATTTAGCTAGATAGTGAGCTTCATGAAAAATTGATATAACCGCTGAACATTTATAGCAATATGAAAGTTTGAAATATACCTTAATCCTTAGACATGTATAAAGGGTTATATCGTAGGATTAGGTGTGTATAACATTTTATTGAATCTAGTACGGTATATCTAATATTATTACGTACCATTCTTATCCATAAATTCAGGGTTAAAATCTGGGACGGTTCGTCCTGTAATGACAAAACATTGGCAACAAAATAGTCGATTATTCGTTTAAGTGGTATATTGGTACACTTACTGATAAACGAAACCATATTGCAGACTCTTTAACAATCAAATTGAAGAAAATCATAAATTCGTTGCAGCAACTTTTACTGGTCCGGTATTGAAATATAGAACGTAATTAAAAATCATAGAATATAAAAGCGTTAACTAAACCATAAACATAACTCAAAATCGATTAAACCAGGAGACTCTTGAAAAAAATAAAAAGATATAAGAAAAAAATACCTGGAAAAAATTCATTTCATTTGGCTATTAATAAATGTTATCTTTGAAATAGGAAAGACAATATCTTTTTTCTGTTTCTCTAACCAAGGGAAGGCATTCTATTTTGAAAAGAAGTATTCTAAGGTGGAAACTTTCATTATCAAAAGGGAAAACGGATTAAGCATGATACGTGGTTTAGTTTAAAGTCGTAAATCGATGATTGTAATTACATGAGAAAATGATAAACTCTAAAATGGAATATTTTAATACTTTATGAATTATGCAATTCCAATAGCGTTAATTATTATACAATTCGTTAAATTAATATTACTTTTTACACACCTTTGGTACAGTTACTTTGTGATGATATTAAACCTTTCAATACTCCATACCAGAATGAACTCATCAAGATCGACATAAAGTAGAGTTTATCAAACTTACACTGTAAATAGGGGTGCAGGGGTCGAACAAAGACACAATAGTGTAACTTACCAAATCGACGATTTGTCTGAGAGCTACATCAACTCGAACGGACGTGACGTTGTTGTCGCCACAGTAAGGTCGGACTGCGCTCTGGTAGCCTGTAAAAAGGTGATCGAACAGCGCGGTCGAGTTCGTAGCGGCTTCTGTTTCTGAAATAATAGAAAGGAAGTTTAACAAAATGAAACAAATAATAACAAAGAAGATTAGTTTTAGTATTTTAAGGAATAAACTATATATATATGGTATGAGATGTGATTAATCCGTCAATGAAGGATGGGCCAAACCGTTGGAAGGTAACCTCGATATGCAGGTGTTGTGCTCACTAACACGAGAGTGAGTCGCCTGGGGTACTGAGGCTGTGTGATCAATCAGCATGAACCTGTTGTAATGGTGTTATCCGCACAAAATATCGTCAACCGCAGGTAGTACGTTTATACAAACACTAAGATGACTTTATTGCAGGTTTAACATGCTTTCATTTTGTGTAGACAGGTAAAAATGTGAAAAGATCGAAAAGTATTTCAAATTTATTTTTCAAAATCAAGTGACTCAAAACTCCAATGTAATACACAGAGTTAGAGATAGAGAGAACTATCTGCCAAAGCAGCAGAACAAAACCATGTATGTTGACACGCCACGGACTGTCAGTTCTAAATCGAGATGAGGGGCTCATACACTCTCGTACATCTCTTACGAGTCATTTGGGTACGATTATTATACTATTGTACATATTCTTTACAGCTAGCTGACAGTTTCGTGGACGACTCGTTCACATTTCTTACTTTTATGTGCATATGCTTTACTGGTCATTTTATCTGATAATGCTGGTAGAAAAAAAAACGTACCGTAATAGTCATTGAAACGTCACAGAAAACATGTATTAGTTGTGAAGCACTGGTCTTTACTTGACAAAAAATATGTTCAAATACTTGTTTATGGAGTTAAATGAAATCGGCAAACGGATGTTACAAGTGTAGCAGTAGATAACAAACTGCATGTAAGTCAACCAAAATAACCTGTGACTTGCCATATATAACAAAGTACATATATATGTGATTAGGTGGGTCAAATAGGAGCTAAATCGAATAAGGATTTAATAATAGATTCTACAACTGTAATTAAGTTCTACTAAATTAAAACCGATTGTTTTAATGTGGAGTTATTTCAGGATAGAAGATGACTACAGATGTTTTTCTAATAAAGGAGCTTATTTAACATCGACTTTAATGTGGTACCTCACTGAAATATCTGGCCGTCGGCAACCAGGGCCCACTTGTACTAAAGATTATTAGCTTAATTAATTACAATTTAACAACATTTGTCAACCTTTGATAATTGAGTCAATAAACAATGTGCAATCCAACAGTTTTGAATGTTATATAATATTTATAATATTTGAAAGTTGTAGCAAATTTAATAGTAAAGTTTCAGAACTCAAGAAAAAAATGATATCTGCAATAATCACTGATCAAGCTATTCATCTTTTAAACAACTGGTCCCTGCACAATAGTACATTCTTTAATATGATACTGCCAACGAGTATTAGTTGTATGGTATAGAAAATATGATATGATATTTTTTTTATACATGTATATAAGATTACATGAAAAATGGAAGAAAAGAGGCAATTAAAAAAAAAATCATAGCCAAAATACAGATATTATATACAACTAAAAAATAATGTTTTTATAGAACTGAAAAATAAAAATGCTGGAATGTTCAAAACAATTCCATTCCAGAGACATGGTTACCTTCCCACGCCGCAATGTTTTAAAGATTCACTGTTGTGTTTTCCTTCACTACAACAACACTAAACCAGTGTAATCTTTCTAAATCTAGTCTTTCATTAAAAGCTTATTGGACAAGTGCGATGATCATACATTTGGACATGTATTGTGACATGGACTTTTACCTAAGGTGTGCCTGTATATACCTTAAGTTGTTATATAAACCGAACGATTGACATTATTTAAAGTAGAGATTGCCTAATCTCATTTATAGATATCATTTCAAAGCACGAGAATACACTTCATTGATTTTCTGTCCCCGGGCTTAGGAATATAAATTGAATTTAAATAGGTAAAATTCTTAGTTACAGATGTCATCATTTCATGTATATTTTACTCCTATCAATGACAATTTTATGTATTAAGAAACCCACTCAGAAACACATCCGGAACCGAACCATTTCGCACTAAGATACCCATATGATAATACTTTGCACAAATTAAAACATCTCAATAGCATACTAAAAAGAGATATATCGACGAGCCATTTATAGAAAAATGTTAAGCGTGTATCGTGAAAAGGTTTTTAAAAACAAATAATGTTTATGGAGATCAGAATGATCCAATACGTGTTTTTTAATGTCAGAAACTTTTTTAATATACACTTAAGCGAACAACATCTCATTTACAAACTACTTACATGTAGCCAGGACGTTATGTCTCAGTATATATTTGATTACGCTTGTATCGGACACTAGACCTGGATTAATCTGCATGGTTACAATGACGTTTAAACAACTTTAGGTTTTTGTTTGTTTTTTGTTGGGTTTTTTTATATTATTATTTATGTTTAAATATATTGCTAATTGCGGAATCATAAGTACATAATAAATATTAGAATAATACTTTTGAAGTTGCAAGTGTTTGATGACATTTTTTTATTTATTTTTTTAATCTAAGATGAGTTAAAAAAATGACAATGCATGAAAGAACTTGCAATTTTAACTTTAATTCAAGCCGGTTTATTTTTCCATAAAATGTATGACACGTATTAGAAGGCATTGTATAAGTATCGGCACAAGTCCCCTGCTGAAGGATTGAGACTTAACGAATATAAAACTTGTAACGCAGCCTCTCAAGTACACACGCACTCAACACATACTCTCCTATAGCCTTACCGGGAGGTCGTTCTTCAATATGCTCAGTTGTTAAAATATTAAAGGAGGTAAATCAAATAAAACTAAATTAATTCACACCAATTAATAAGTACATAAAAAGCATCAAATGAGCATTTGTTTATGAAACACTTGGTAAGCTATATTTGGGGCATATAGAGAATTAAATAATACTAATAAACACCTCTTCTGAAATTCATGGCATCCGTTGGTTATTTCATGCTATTAGACTCTGTATGATATTCTTGAAAATGAGAGGCAACAATAGGATATTTGATTAAATACAGGGAAAGACCGTTGAAACCAATATAAGTACTTGATTTAATAAGATATAGCATCTATTGGTGTTTTTTCTTTTTAAAAATGCAACTTGTTTTTTAACTAAGACGCATAACACAAATGAGACATTTCATTTTCTTTTTATCTTAATCAGAGATTGCCAACGCGTTAGGGAAAACATAATCTGAACTCAAAAAACAATTCTACAAGGGGCAAAATATTAAAAGGAAAAGATTTACATGGAAACCTTTGTAAAAGTTGTTGTAAAAGTTGGTCACATCCAAGTTAACATCAAGTTCTCAAAATGCGAACCGAGTCATCATGTCAATCACATCAAGTAATAGGAATGAGTTTGAATACGAACGTGCGATGAAGGTTAACACCCAATGCATATCACGCCGCCAAGCTCTCGTTTGGACGAGAGTTAGACAACCTCTTGGCTTTATCCATTTTATATCAATACCATGTTGTTTCACATTTTTGATAAAATCGAATATATTTTTTAAACATTAAAAAGGAAACATCGTCAACAAAAGTTTAATTTTGATCAATCCACTGATTGGTCGCAACGTAGTGGGTCTGATACCCTGACCATGACTGAATCTTGGAATGTACAGTATTGTATCAGTGGACCTATCATACGAATAACATAGGCGTCGCCACAAATATCACATTACGCAGCAAGACGACTCGTATACCTATCATTAGTGAGGTCGACCATTAATACATTGTAGCATGAATTTCAGGTTCTTATCCCAGGCACTATTAGATATCAGCCGTATCTCAAGCAACAAAAAAACAGGACACTGATGGATTTTTTTCAGTGGCAAACGACATTACTTGGTTTTTTAATCCAAAGGACATATCTCCGCAGTAAAGCTTCACCATCATATGTTCTCAAAGTGACATTTATGATAACGACAAGCACCTGTAGACACAAATCTAGTAGAAAGAAGAAAAGATTTCAACAAATTCCTGATAAAATCATTTTTACGATAGCTGTTTTTTGTCATAAACCTTATTGTTATTAAGAACAATATTTTGTCGATAGACATAAAAGTTAAATTAACATAACAAAGATTAACAAAGATTTCGCATGTTTTTTTTTATTTTGTTATCTGACCTGAAAACCCCCTCGACGAATTCAGTCATATACGAAAACAAAAACAAGTCAGTTAAGAGTGCTGCACTGCACAGTCTACTGAAAACTATTACCTCCAAACTCAACAGAGTAATAGTCTAACAGGAATTAAATCATTCGTACTATATCCTCCTCAATATATTTTATTGTACATGAAGCTTTTGTTGTGTTGTCCACAAATTATGTATCAGATATATCACAACCATATATTCGTATCGCCGTCCGGCTTTCTTGGAAAAGAAAGTTCCCATAATAATAATCGTTTTCATTTTGGTATTAGGTATTGTAGTCACATAAAAATGTTTATAGGCGATCCAGTTTTTAGGGGGGGGGGGCTAACAATTGATCAAAAGATTTTTCGAGATTTTCAAAATCCACATCTCATTAATTCCACTGGAGTAAACAGTGTCACAATATGACTATATCCCTGATATAATGGTATGTAGAATGGTAGTAAGAAGTTTTTATACAGGCTTGTTTGAGCAATTAGCAGAGCCAGCGATAAAATGTTGCTTATAAGGATCATTGTGCAGTTTCGGTATCCAATATAGACGAGGTAGGTCAGCGTCTTTCTCATTAGCCGGTATCTTGAAAGATTATAATACTGGTGCACGGTTACGTAGTAACTCATCTTTCGAAGACCACCATGACACCTTTATAACTTCATGAAAGATATAGCATGGATATGTTTACAGGAATGACATCATCATATTAATGATAAAATGTGTATACCTATATTTTAACAGAAAAGTGTCCTCCAATTGTGAGTCAAGAAATTCAGCGTATTTGCTTACTGGGCCAACTTTGAAATGGAATTATTAATATTGAGACAATTTTGAATCTGAAATGAAAAGTTTTAAAATAACCAGTTTATGTAAGATACAGAATCATTTCTGACTTATATGTCGTGTTGAAAAAAAATGATCCATCAATATCGCTTAAAAAAACTTTTTTCCCATGCGATACTATCTTTTTCACAAAATGAAATGCAAAAATTGTTTACTAAAATTCTAATTAACATGTTCTTTTAAAATTTTCGTCTTTGGTTTATGAATTTTCGAAATTAATTCTCTACTCTATCCACCCGTTACTAATGTCAGCACGTTTTGTTACACTAATTATTTATGTTTATCCATATACATCATTTAAATATAAACAGATACAGCGTGTTGTTGATGTTGTTAGTGATGTTGCTACTGTTGTAATATTTGAAGTATCCTTGTACAGTATGAATGTAGACTTTTTATTAAGCCCATTGGTGTGCCTACATGTTGTGACTGAGAATGAAGTCTCGTTTCAACTTGGAGGCCGTGGTATTGACTTAAATGTGACCTAGATTTACATGACGGTTTTGTTGGTTAATCAGGATACGCCTACTCTTCCGGAACATCTCCTCTTATTATCGCAAACGTTTTAAGGGTACGTAGCTGTGTAAATTCTTTGTTCTCAAACTGTGTCCCTAGCTTAATCGATTTTGAGTTCGAAAAATGTTTTTTTTTGTGCTCTAGTTTTCTCTATTTTTTCATTTTTGTTTTACAGCTGTTGTTCTTGCTATTGTCGTTTTTTGTTATCATTTTTAGGATAACATGTACATAGTTTATGGTACCTGGAGGTACTGCCCTAAACGCAATGAATATAACCGTTAGAAGGACAAAATACATATATCACCGTTTAGCAAAATAAGAAATACATTTAGAGTGTATATCATGTTACTAGTAATGAGCATATAACACGGTATACCATAAACAGCGGCAGAATTGGATAGCAAATAGTGGTACACCAAATTACCGGAATGTTGTTTATACATGCCAATAAATATTTATAAACCTATTTAAAGTGTCAGTTGGCTACAATAACTGAGGGCCCCTGACTGTTACACACAGGGAAACTTAACTACATGTTTTGTTTTGTCTTTATGTTGTATAATGTTTATTTTAGTTGCACCACTCCCTTAAATGACCTTACACGTAGCTGTTTACAAGTCGCCTTTTACTCCATACCAATCCTCAAAGGGGAGGTCGTTTCTAAATATATCTATATATATATATTCACAGCTGACGGTTGAACCAACATCACCGTAGGAATCAATAAATTGTTATCCTTAATATAACATTTCCTTTATTTGCCATCATCATAACTGTCACAACATATCAGAATACACAAAAGGGGTGACCGTTATAATGGTACTCACTCATCATAATACAGTAGAACAACCGTTATTGTAACATAAAACTCGTAACATAAGTACTCGTATTAATACGACGAGGCGTCATATTCTCTGCCACACAACAACAGGAATCTAAGTAGTTTTTCTTTTGAAAAATAATAAACAGATCAACACGTGTTTGTTTGTTTCGATTTAATGGCCCATCGACAACTGTTGTCATTAAGGGCCAAACCGGTTTTGTTATCCCTAAGAAAGGGTGGTCACTTCATAAAAGTGGTCGAAATAAAATAAAAGTGAGACTTGCATACTTTAAAAACATCACCAACTAGCAAAAGTAATGTAAAAGTAATAACGGATGATAATGAGAGCAATACAGCAGCTCACCCAGAATATACACCGACTAATAAGGGTTAAGTGTTCACGTATTGTTAAAGGCTCAATATACGTAACTTTCGGCAAAACTTGAATCGAAAATCAAGCCTAATAACTTTTTATATTTATAAATTTAGTTAAGATGAACTGATATCAGTAATATTCAAGATGAATCCATACGCGGTTACCGGTACAGCAGCAGTTGAAACTCGGTATTTGTAAACACACGTCCATTTTGAACTGTCTTCTAACTTCGGCTTGTTGTTGAAAAGGGCCCCACCTGAATTATTTTCAATTCTTTGGATTTTTCTGTCAAGAGTTTCTTGTTTGTTACCGCTCAGGTTTACTTTGTTTAAGGCTTAATTTTGCATGGTTATCAACGGGATTTTTTTCAGAATTTTTCTGAAACACGAAAAATTTCCTGAAGTTACGTAAATTGGGCCTTTAGGTTGATGTACAGTGTAGTAATGTCTGTCTGATGTAATCAATGTAACCAAGTGTGGTTACCTGTTTTTTCACGGTAGTGTTATCTTTAAAAGACGTCAGAGGTTTGAAATCGTCAATTCTTAAAAGCTGCTATGAAATAGTTAATAGTCTCCAATAAAAGCAGTTTAAATATTCCCTTTGTTCATATTTTGCCCCTGGTTTAATTTTGAGTTCGGTTTATGATTTTGTTAACGCGTGGATATTCTCTAATTTTTTTCAAACATAATTAATTTCATTTCCTTGACTTCTCCATCATTTTAAAAGGAATTTCATTCAGTCAAAAAAAGAAACAAAAAACAGATTAATATAACATTGTATCCACCTTACTTATTTTAGCTTAACTTTTCTTAACATATTTATTTAACATGCCGTCTATTATTGTAATAGTTTATACACTTTCTGGTATTTCTTTTTATTTCCCCAGATTTAGATTTTTTTCCAAACTTCCCTGACATGCTTTTTACTAAAACTCCCTTTTCACATTTATATTTGTCAATAAATATGTATACTAGTCAATTTTTATGTTGTGTATAGACACTTTTCATTTAAACCCTGATGTTTCTTTTATGTTCCCCTGACACTGTTAAATCTTTTTTTTATTTTGATTTGCTCAGACCCTGAATATTTTTATTTCTTTCCAGGATATAACTGAAATCTAAAATTAAATTTATCAATGCTACATTTTTGTATATACTTACCTCGGTTTTGTAAGAGTATAAACACCAGCACCGTTACCACACGTGCCGCGGTCATTCCATTTCTATTTTCTTTGTTATAAACTCCCCTCATGTTTAAAACAATTGTGTCGAGCTCTCTAATGATTAGTCTTATAACCAGTCGAACCAACTGCCAGCTCGGATCTACAGGTGTGCTATAGTCAATGTGGGAATATCCGTGAACGATACAATATCTACTGATATATGTTTTACCTACAGGTACATCATAGTACTACTTGTAAGCGTGTCTTCGGCTCATTTAAGAAGACCTTTAAATATAATTAAGTATGTGCCAGTGTATTCATATCGTCCTATCGTTTATCTGAAGTATCAACAGTCATAACCCCTATTCACACGTCTCTTCGGGACGATTTTGACGGAATCTTTATGACATACCTCCACAATAACCGGCGACGATGAGAAATGTCTACACCAGTCGATACGTTTACATGATTCTTTACAATAGTGTTGATCTGTTAAATCAACGATCAACAAGACAACTAGATAAGCTTTGTAATACAACAGTTCAATTAATGTCCGTCTTGTTCTTTAAGTGTTTATCACTTGTCTGTAAACGGAAATAAGTCAATGATATAAGTATAGGTTACGGGAGGACACGCTAACAATACCGTGGTCAACATACATATATACTTAAACTTTCAAGAGGTGTAGTGCGACAGATAATTTCCCTGAGATGAAAAGTCGTGTTTGCCCATATCTCCGTTTGAAATCCACTTATCAAGTGTAATTAGTCGGCCATAACTATGTGTAGGCTTCACTTGATTATCAGGTACTCCTTGATGTAGCTCGTCTTCATGCACCCTTTATAAAGCTCGTTTAACGGACCATATCCCTTATTTTACCTAGTGTTTGTTTTTCTCGCGAATTTGTTGTCAAGAGAATGCGTTCTCTGCCGCGTGTTGGTCAAAACGTTACACAACCCTACACAACCCTGTATTCTACATGTAACTCCCTCGGCAGTTTCCGTAACTTACCCCCGGAAAGGACCGATGACATGTAGAAGAATGTACTGACTCCGTGATTGTGAGAGACAAAGCAAAATGATATTGATATATTTAAGGAATGCCCTCAAAAGATTTTTCGGTTGAAATACATGTACTATCGTGATGTGGATGGGCACTCGTTTCGTATCGGTACAGGTATTAACAGATGATGTAGGTTTTCACTGGTCATACATGTAGTTTCTGGTTTCTCGAGATCGTCATCGATATTTCTTTTTATAGACTACCTGAATATACGGTACTGTTTAATAAGTATCCTGCATCAAGTACAGAATTAGTAATATTGATGTAAATACCCTTTTAAGTGATCTTTCAAGAAACAATTTGGCAGACTGTTGATGGACTGTTTAGTCCCAAAGGCTTGCTGGAGCCTTCACAACCACAGTTATTTAAGTAGTGACACGCACTTTCGTACAGTGTAGTAGGTGATTTGATATCGCATAAATTAATCCTTCATTTCATTTCTAAATTCGTAAATTAAAACTGTTTTATGCACCTGTCCCTTCTGTTTCCGCAGTAGTTTAGACAATTTCGATTCTGGCTTTTGGCTTGTGAATGTGTTACGTCATCCTCCAAGCAACACTGACGAGTACTATTAGGACTAAACAGCTGTATGATACAACGAATTCATTGTTTCGGCATACTGTATATATTACACTTTTTAAAGTGCTGTGAGGTAATCTTTTAAGTATTTACTACAAATTAAAGACCCAATATACGTTACTTTCGGCAAACGGTGAAGCGAAAATCAAGCCTAATAACATTAATTTATAGATTTAGTTAAGATTAACTGATATCAACAATATTCAAGATAAATTCTTACACGATTACCGTTGCATGCAGCAGCAGTTGAAACACGATATTTGTAAACACGCGTCTATTTTGAACTGTCTTCTACCATCGGCTTGTTGTTGAAGTGGGCCCCACCTGAACTATTTTCAATTCTTAGGATTTTTTTGTCAAGAGTTTCTTGTTAGTTACCGCTCAGGTTTACTTCGTTTTAGGCCTATTTTTGCATCGATATAAACTGGATTTTGTTTCATAATTTTTCAGAAACACAAAAAATATCCTGAAGTTACGTATATTGGGCCTTTTACCTGCTGCAACTAGAATGGCCATATATGATACATTGTAAAAGCAAACATACACTTGTAACATGTTCGAACTTTGTTTAAAAGAAAGAAAAGAATGCAGCTTAGATCATTTGGTGTGCCATCGCTTATCCAGCTATCCCTCTTAGTCAATGTTTTAGGGAACAGATGATACGTTTTCTTGTCAGTCCCGGACACCGTGCCGTATAGCAATCATGTCACCACAACTCAACATCGGTAGAACAGAGACCTCGTGAGAACTTAATGGTTCAATTTATCTTATACTGTTTGTATTGGAGAAGTAAGTGGTTAAGTACTGGTATCGCTGTTTTGCTATAATGCTATATTATGCAGACAAAAGGTAATAATAAGCGGTACTACAAATGTAATGGTATAATATGCTATAATAATGGCAGGATAAGCAGACACAATCTTGAAATAAGCATTATTAAGCGATATGGTAAGCGACTAGAATGGTAATGTTCGCAGTTAATATGGTTATCTACGCGGTTATAATGGTTTTGCCTGTGGTTATATATACTAACACTTTACGCGGTTACAATGGTTTTGCCTGTGGTTATATGTAGTAACACTTTACACGGTTAAAATGGTTTCGTCCGTGGCTATATATAGTAGCACTTTACACGGTTACAATGGTTTCGTCCGTGGCTATATATAGTAGCACTTTACGCGGTTACAATGGTTTTATCCGTGGCTATATATAGTAACACTTTACACGGTTACAATGGTCTTGTCCGTGGTTATATATAGTTACACTTTACATGGTTTCAATGGTTTTGTCCGTGGTTATATAAAGTAACACTTTACACGGTTGCAATGGTTTTATCCGTGGCTATATATAGTAACACTTTACGCGGTTACAATGGTTTTGTCCGTGGTTGTATCTAGTAACACTTTACACGGTTGCAATGGTTTTCTACGCGGTTATGATGCTCCTTTCTTAGAGCATATTTTTTGAACAAGATGACCACATCGATCGTTAATACCCTTCTGAATTTGAAATAAAGTACAGAACACAATCTTCTACATCAACTGCTTACCTCCATCTCTACTTAAACAACGACCAACATGGACAGCTTACTACTAGCTATACGAGAAACTTGACGATTTCAATTTTCCGATCCTGAACTTTCCATTTCTTGATAGTACATATAACATCCCTGCTTCTCCAACCTATGGTGTTCCCAATGTCACAGTTGTTTCATTATTCAATTGTTTGCTCGAAATATCGTGATTTTTGTGATCGATGTCGAATCTGAAAAAACAAACTAACAACACAGGGGTTCGAGAGATGCAGATTGATCAGAATTATGAGCCAATTTTATAGCCGCCATCTTTGTCTCATTGAGAAATATTCTTTATCTTTTAGTGATATGAAGATGGATGTTTTTAAGTATGCTCATTAGAGTGCGTACTTGCTGTGATTGACAATGATGTCTCGGTTCTAAATCGAGGACTTGTTGTTTACTTGGATGTTTCTAAGATTTACATGGGGGATGTCGTCGAACACGCAGTAGACGCTTACTCTTCCGAAACACTTGGTCTTGTTCTCTTGTACTTTTACAAGAGACTCCATGTGGATCGTTCCATTTTTACATATTTTGCCCCTAGTTTAATCGATTTCGAGTTCGGATTACGGTTTTGTTGACGCTTCGGTATTCTTTAAAACAGTTTTACATGTTATGATAGTAGTCAACGCGTTGATAGGAGATACATGTATGTATGCGGCTTGTATCTTACTGTGTATGATAATAATGGTACTTTACGCAGTTATGATTGTAATGTAACCAGTTATAATGGTACTGTATGGATCTGGATTGGTACTGTACTTGGATAATTGGAAATGTCCGCGGTGACGATATAATTGTATGTGGTAATAATAGATGTACTACAACCAGTTATAATGGTTTTATACGGAGTAAGAATGACACTTTATGCTGTTCCGTGGTACTGTACGCGGTTGTATGTATAATGTACGTGGTTATAATGGTTATAATTATACGGAGTAAGAATGACACTTTATGCTGTTCCGTGGTACTGTACGCGGTTGTATGTATAATGTACGTGGTTATAATGGTTATAATTATACGGAGTAAGAATGACACTTTATGCTGTTCCGTGGTACTGTACGCGGTTGTATGTATAATGTACGTGGTTATAATGGTTATATACGGGGTAAGAATGACACTGTGTGCCGTTCCATCCATGGTTCTGTACGCGGTTATAATTAGACTGGTATAACATGTTGGTAACTTTAGTCTCAGGTGTATATTCGTATGTACACGTATTACCTTTCAGTGTATATGCCAGTATAGTCCCTTAAATTAATTCGACGTGTAACGGTGTACCCGTCACAAAATTGAAAAACATTTTAGTTTGTATGATAGCTTCTTCATAAGAGATGGGGTCAGTCCGTGATGCATCTGCCAGACGTTAAGTTCATATCATTGGAAATGGTAGGGGAAGCTTCTTAGACCAACGCACAAGCTATAGGCAACCATCCATAAATGATTAATAGGTATTGTTATTTTATTTAATGTAATCATATAATAATCTTCATTACGTACAAACCATAAATCAACTGCTTCCTGACCTAAGTCTGCTTGGGTACTTCGACACTGGGACCAATCATCTATATCAGTTCCGAAAGATATTTACCAGATTCAGAGATATGTAATCAGGCCAGACACAGATTTTAAAAAATACTTACTATGATCATGTCCCGCAATTGGAACAGTTCATGAATAACGACATGTAACGCTTCTCAACTACAGACAAAAGAATATTCTTATGAGAAAATAACTGAAACTACGGTTAAAATAAATCTCCCAGCCATTTATATCGTATGGCACTCATGGTAAAGTTTGCGGCCATTTTTGTACGGCTTTGTCCGACATTGGCCTTTCAAACTAAGCTTGTGTCTTGTTTGTTTGTTTTATTTTTATTTTTGTCTAGCCATCGAATAAGCATGTCACGAGTAATCAAGTTGAAGAAGGGGATTTTTTGCAGCCATTTTGATTCCTTTGATCAAGTTTAGGTTACAAAATGTGCAAATTTGGGAAAAAGGTAGAATTTTTTCTCGTGATATTTGGAAAAAAAACATTTGTACTTTATCGCAAAGCTAGTAATGACAAGATATAATTGTGATTGAGACAAAAAAATAAGAACAGGTTTTAATTGGACGTTTAGGGACATAACAAATATTTTTAGTAGTTAATACATTGCTAAGATAACTACAATGTACCAATTATAAATGGTGTGATTAAACAAAATACGACAACTGAAATATCAATATTTGAATAATAATGTAGTGAGGCTACCATGCAAAGTATATTTTGTGGATTTTAGATTTATTATGTTGGTAAGGCTTGGGCAAGCTTACAACAACTGTGACGTAACATGCCACACTAAATCTACTCGTAAATTACTATTATCAACCCTCCGACATTGACAGTACAATGATATATTTGTGCCGCACATGATAACATTGCTGATCATTAACAAATAATTAAATTTAACTGCTAACAATTGGCGTTATTTTGTCGGGGTTGCGTTTCTTTAATCAAAGCTTCCTAATCGTTCGGATATCGATACACATGGATGACGTTCAGTGCAGGGATATCTACGGTTAGATTAAGGATATACAAATGTAGATAGTATTAATAAAGCGCCAGGAAGGTCTATGGTACACGTACTATATATTACAAATATCTCTACCTGTATGCTTTGTGTGCCATACGTGTTAAAAGGGTTGAGTTTAAATACTGCTTTATCTTGACAGATTGATAGAGGAGTCTTAATGAATATACGTCATATAATTAAATTCAGCTAAAATATGCATGTTATCTATTCCGAAATCAACAGACACAATATTTTTTTATTAGTTATTTTGCTATTTGCCGGATAAAAGCCAATCTTTCACTTTGATGTAAGGATATGGGAGAGGGGAGAGGATGGTGGTGTTGGGCAAGGGTATGCATTTTAAAGTCTTTGTTTGGAAGCGATACCCTTGTTTTCGGTTAGTCCTTCAGTGTAACACGAAGTGTAGTTACATGCCTGTGATAGCACAAATCACTGCTTGTACCCAGTACAGTCATTTACTCGTATCCGTTATTCTGATGACTGGTAAATAAAACATTACCTACACCTATTTAAAACTGAACAGTAAGCACCAAAGTACCAAAATCATGATATATGTCGGTCAGGGTACATAACCCATTACATTCCTGGCCTGTTTAAAAGATCAACACAAGGGCAAAAATGAATAGATTCGTAAAACGATCAAACGCCACCTAGCGTCCACCACTAGAGGGACCAGGCTGGACAGTTGTCATCGAAAGCTCTGGGTAACCTTAGAAAGAAAATTGTGTGAAATAGTTTAGATGTAAACTTTGTTAATAAAAAGATCTGTTTGAAAAAAGAAAACACAGAAAAAAAAGGAAAAGAAATATGCTCAATTCATAAAAAATGTCTATTATAGTTAGATGTAACACTTATTAATAAAAAAGTCTGTTGGGGAAAAAACGCAAAACAAATATGCTTGATAATGAAATTGATTTTGAAAAAGGTTTGACTGTGTTTATGTCCCCAAGTAAAAAGTAAAAATGCTAATTACATTACATTTGTATGTGTCTAAAATAAATAAGACATGTTGTCAAAGTGGACAACAGGAAAATGCTAGATACATTATAGTTTGTCAGAAACAAAGGTAGACAACATCAACAAACAGTAATATTATCTAGAAATGAATCCAAAATCCTGAAAAACAGTAACGCTAACAGTAAACACATATACATCTTTGTTTTATATATTGTATAAAAGTTTTATACATAAGTTTATGTTAATGTTACCTACATCTTACTGTACATATACTGCTTCGATTTTAAATAAGCAACATCAAAGTGCCTTTGGCACGAAATATGCTTTCTTACTTTATCATGTATATGCAATGTATATCTAATAATAATTTTATTATACGTTTTGATACAGGCAAGATTTGTATTTTTTTTTTTTTTTTTTAATTTTTTTTTTTTCGTTTTAGATTAAAACATTGTGTTTCTTTCATACAGTCGTATATGATTAAATAAATATATGTTAATTACAAATACATAGGTTCTAAATAGGTATATGTGATAACAAAAATACAAATATTAAACACCGGTAGACCATTTGTTTACAGTTAAACGTCATATCGCGATCAAGATATATGTTCAAAAAATCAGAGAATACCAAAGCGTCAACATAACCATAATCCGAACTCAAAATCGATTAAACTAGAGGCCAAAAAGGGAAAAGGAAAGCCTTACATGGAGACGCTCGTAAAAGCACAAGAGAATAAGACCAGGTGTTCCGGAAGAGTAAGCGTCTTCTGCTTCATAGACAACACTCGCCATGTAAATCTTGGTCACATCCAAGTAAGCATCAATCCTCAAAATGAGAACCGAGTCATCATTGTCAATCACAATAAGTAAGCACACTAATAAGCAAAGTCAAAAACGTCCATCTTCATATCACACAAAGATACAGAATATTTCTCGATGAGATCAAGATGGCAACTATAAAACTTGCCCATAGTCTTCATCAACCTGCATCTCTCGAATCCTTGTGCCGTAAGTTTGTTCGTCAGCAGTTGACATCTATCACGAAAATCTCAATATTCAGAGCTAGCCCTAGAATAACGAATCAACTTCGACATGTAAACACCATAGGATGAAGATGAATGTTACTATCAAGAAAGGGAAAGTTCACGGTCCGATAATCGAAATCGTCACGTTTATCTTACAGCTTAGTAGTAAGTTGCCCGTGTTGGTAATAGTGTAAGAAAGATCGAAGTAAGAAGCTGATGTAGTAGAGTTGTGTTGTGTCTTTAATCATACTCATTGTAAACCAAGCATTTCTAACTAACAATGGTCTACTTTCAAGGTACGTGTGAGTTACTTATCAAAATTTGTACAATGCAGTAAACAAATTGCCAATGTGTGTGTAAGTTACAAATCAAAATTGTTACAATGTAGCAAACAAACTGTCAACGAAAGAGTAACATTTAAATGTTATAGTAACAGATAACTATATATTGTTGTTATCATCCCCCTACTGTTGTTGTTGATCATCCCCTACCGTTGTTGTTGATCATCCCCCTACCGTTGTTGTTGATCATCCCCCTACCGTTGTTGTTGATCATCCCCCTACCGTTGTTGTTGATCATCCCCCTACCGTTGTTGTTGATCATACCCCTACCGTTGTTGTTGATCATCCCCCTACTGTTGTTGTTGATCACCCCCCACCGATGTTGTTGATCATCCCCCTACCGTTGTTGTTGATCATTCCCCTACCGTTGTTGTTGATCATCCCCAATCGATGTTGTTGATCATCCCCCTACTGTTGTTGTTGATCATCCCCCTATCGTTGTTGTTTATCATCCCCCTACCGTTGTTGTTGATCACCCCCCACCGATGTTGTTGATCATCCCCCTACCGTTGTTGTTGATCATTCCCCTACCGTTGTTGTTGATCATCCCCTATCGATGTTGTTGATCATCCCCCTACCGTTGTTGTTGATCATCCCCCTACCGATGTTGTTGATCATCCCCCTACCGTTGTTGTTGATCATCCCCCTACCGTTGTTGTTGATCATCCCCCATCAATGTTGTTGATCATCCCCCTATCGTTGTTGTTTATCATCCCCCCTACCGTTGTCTTTGATCATCCCCTACTGTTGTTGTTATCATCCCCCTTCCGTTGTTGTTGATCATCCCCCCAGCGTTGTTGTTGATCATCCCCCTACCGTTGTCTTTGATCATCCCCTACTGTTGTTGTTATCATCCCCCTTCCGTTGTTGTTGATCATCCCCCCAGCGTTGTTGTTTATCATCCCCCTAACCGTTGTTGTTGATCATCCCCCTACCGTTGTTGTTGATCATCCCCCTACCGTTGTTGTTGATCATTCCCCTACCGTTGTTGTTGATCATCCCCCTACCGTTGTTGTTGATCATCCCACTGTCGTTGTTGTTGATCATCCCCCTACCGTTGTTGTTGATCATCCCCCAGCGTTGTTGTTGATCATCCCCCTACCGTTGTTGTTGATCATCCCCCTACCGTTGTTGTTGATCATCCCCCTACCGTTGTTGTTGATCATCCCCCTACCGTTGTTGTTGATCATCCCCCTACTGTTGTTGTTGATCATCCCCCTACTGTTGTGTTGTTGATCATCCCCCTACCGATGTTGTTGATCATCCCCCTATCGTTGTTGTTGATCACCCCCCTACTGTTGTTGTTGATCATCCCCCTACTGTTGTTGTTGATCATCCCCCTATCGTTGTTGTTGATCATCCCCCTATTGTTGTTGTTGATCACCCCCTACCGTTGTTGTTGATCATCCCCCCACCGTTGTTGTTGATCATCCCCCTACTGTTGTTGTTGATCATCCCCCTACCGATGTTGTTGATCATCCCCCTACCGTTGTTGTTGATCATCCCCCTACTGTTGTTGTTGATCATCCCCCTATCGTTGTTGTTTATCATCCCCAAACCGTTGTTGTTGATCATCCCCCTACTGTTGTTGTTATCATCCCCCTACCGTTGTTGTTGATCATCCCACACTGTTGTTGTTGATCATACCCCACCGTTGTTGTTGATCATTCCCCTACCGTTGTTGTTGATCATCCCCCTACCGTTGTTGTTGATCATCCCCCTACCGTTGTTGTTGATCATTCCCCTACCGTTGTTGTTGATCACCCCCCTACCGTTGTTGTTGATCATCCCCCTACCGTTGTTGTTGATCATCCCCCCACCGTTGTTGTTGATCATCCCCCTACCGTTGTTGTTGATCATCCCCCTACCGTTGTTGTTGATCATCCCCCTACCGGTGTTGTTGATCATCCCTCTACCGTTGTTGTTGATCATCCCTCCACCGTTGTTGTTGATCATCCCCCACCGATGTTGTTGATCTTCACCCTACCGATGTTGTTGATCATCCCCCACCGTTGTTGTTGATCATCCCACACCGATGTTGTTGATCATCACCCTACCGATGTTGTTGATCATCCCCCTACCGTTGTTGTTGATCATCCCCCACCGATGTTGTTGATCATCACCCTACCGATGTTGTTGATCACCCCCCTACTGTTGTTGTTTATCATCCCCCACCGATGTTGTTGATCATCACCCTACCGATGTTGTTGATCATCCCCCAACCGTTGTTGTTTATCATCCCCCTACCGATGTTGTTGATCATCCCCCTACCGTTGTTGCTGATCATCCCCCTACCGTTGTTGTTGATCATCCCCCACCGATGTTGTTGATCATCACCCTACCGATGTTGTTGATCATCCCCCAACCGTTGTTGTTTATCATCCCCCTACCGATGTTGTTTATCATCCCCCTACCGATGTTGTTGATCATCCCCCTACTGTTGTTGTTGATCCTCCCCCTATCGTTGTTGTTGATCATCCCCCTACCGATGTTGTTTATCATCCCCCTACCGTTGTTGTTTATCATCCTCCTACTGTTGTTGTTGATCCTCCCCCTATCGTTGTTGTTGATCATCCCCCAACCGTTGTTGTTTATCATCCCCCACCGATGTTGTTGATCATCCCCCAACCGTTGTTGTTTATCATCCCCCTACCGTTGTTGATCACACGTGATTTGTTGATGTTTTTCTTTCATGTTCAATTATTAGACCACATTGGGTATGGAGTCGTTCACAAATATCAACAATTTTTATCTACAGAAGTATCCTTGACACTGCAACAACTGCTAGTCGCCGTGGAACTTGTTTTGACAAATCTGAGAGTAGATGATGCACAATATTGTCAGAAAAATATATATTCTCTCCAGGCCTGCCGTTAAACTGTTTTTCTTGTGGTGTTTACATATGCATATATCTTTTTTTATTTTCCAAAAACTATGATGTCGCTGTTTTCTATGTAAAGACGTATATTTTTCATCGTATTCATGTTCCTTTGAGACATACACTTTCCACTTATTTATGCAAAGCTGATCAGTCGAGGTCACCAATCGCAATATCGAGATCATATTATGACATGCTCTGAAAGTGTGTAAGTAGGTTAACACGACAATATTTAACAGAATTTTCTCAGAATATGGGGTTTAGTTCGATTTAATGTACACATTATACCAATTGTATCAACAATGTATCTTTCTATAATTGTCTATAAGATCATTGGCTTATGTAACACATGCGATTCAAAATGTACCTCCATAGGTAACATCACAGCTGATTGCGTGACTTGTGGAAAGGTCTGAATTACTGGCGGAGTCAATTATCGTCCCATCATCAACAGCAAAAGGTGTGCTCCTATTTCGGGTTATCCGACATCGATGTCTTGTCAGTATCAGTTTTGATAATTTTTTTGTCCGTCTCCTTTTCGTTCTGAAGGGGATAACCAACCGTAAGTGCAAGGTGTGATATTTGAAATAAAGACAATAAATATCACGTAGTTCCATACGCCGAAACAAACTAATACAGAAACAAAATACACTGTATCTTAAATAGAAGCAAAAGATATAAATAAGAACAATCTATCTAAAATAGACAGAATAAAAATTAAATAGAACAAAACAACACAGTAAAACATAGAGATCTTAAATAGAGACATTTTAAAAAAAATAGAAACAGAAGAAAAAATAAATCGATACGGATAATGTTCGTAATGCAAGTTTCAACCAATATGTTTCTTATTTTCGTTAACTTAGTTAACTTGAAATAATTTCTTTTTTACGTTTCTATCTAAACAATTCCATTTAAGTTTATTGTGAAGTGCATTAGTAGTATATGTATGTGTATTGTGATCATTTTCTTACTTTTTTTGGTGGCAATCTATGATAAATTATAACAATAGTAATGAATGTTGTTGATTTTACACAGGTAACTGAATGCATCACGTGATCATTTTTAACCGCTATGGTGTAAGCAATACACATGATATACACATGATGATGATCAAGGCGTGAAGGAACAGAAAAAAGTTGCGCTTTAGTTCAATTAATACAGGAAACTAAAAATGAAATGCTGAAAGAGAACAATTATTGATACTTGTCCTTGTAAATGTAAGCTGTGCTACTTGCATCGTCCTTGACAGCTGTGCTTCTTTCCTCGTCCTTGACGGCTGTGCTTCTTTCCTCGTCCTTGAAAGCTGTGCTTCTTTCCTCGTCCTTGATAGCTGTGCTACTTGCCTCGTCCTTGACGGCTGTGCTACTTTCCTCGTCCTTGACAGCTGTGCTACTTGCCTCGTCCTTGACGGCTGTGCTACTTGCCTCGTCCTTGACGGCTGTGCTACTTGCCTCGTCCTTGCAAGCTGTGCTACTAGCCTCGTCCTTGACGGCTGTGCTACTTGCCTCGTCCTTGACGGCTGTGCTACTTGCCTCGTCCTTGAAAGCTGTGCTACTAGCCTCCTCTTTGAAAGCTGTGCTACTTGCCTCGTCTTTGTAAGCTGTGCGTTTTCCTCGTCCTTGACAGCTGTGCTAATTGCCTCGTCCTTGATAGCTGCACTACATGTACTTGCCTCGTCCCTGTAAGATGTGTGTTTTTCTCGTCCTTGTAAGCTGTGCTACTTGCCTCGTCCTTGAAAGCTGTGCTACTTTCCTCGTCCTTGCAAGCTCTGCTACTTTTCTCGTCCTTGCAAGCTGTGCTACTAGCCTCCTCCTTGAAAGCTGTGCTACTTGCCTCGTCCTTGTAAGATGTGTGTTTTTCTCGTCCTTGATAGCTGCACTACATGTACTTGCCTCGTCCTTGTAAGATATGCGTTTTCCTCGTCCTTGAAAGCTGTGCTACTTGCCTCGTCCTTGTAAGTTGTGCATTTTCCTCGTTTTTGTAAGCTGTGCGTTTACTCGTCCTTGTAAGCTGTGCGTTTTCCTCGTCCTTGTAAGCTTTGCGTTTTCCTCGTCCTTGTAAGCTGTGCTTTTTCCGCGTCCTTGAAAGCTGTGAAAATTGCCTCGTCCTTGAAACTGTGAAAATTGCCTCGTCCTTGAAAGCTGTGATACCTGTCTCGCATAACCGTCAAGCATATCTGCGGCACACAATAACATTTTTCAATGTAAAAAAAACACCAAAGTATAAACAAAATTGTTTGATTAAACAAGGGGCAATATATGAACGAAAGGAAATATTTGCACGGAGACCCTTGTACAAGTACAAGCGAGTAAGAGTCTTCCGCTTCATTGACGACACCCGCCATGTCAATCTAAGTAAATGTCATCGTCTCAAAGTGAGAACTGAGGTATCCGTCTCAATCACAACAAACAGGCATAATTATAAACATATTCAAAAACGTTCACCTTATTATCCTGCAAAGATGTAGAATATTTCTCAATGAGACCACGATGGCGACCATAAATTGTCCATAGTCTTCATCAACCTTTATCAGTTGAAAGAAAAATAACCGTTTCCTTCAAAACGCAAGTTTCAATTATATGTAATTATTATTCGTCATATTGCTTAAGCATAGATCTAAATTTATTTATTAATATTAAGAATTATTTCAGATTATTTTTTATCTCATACTCTAATTGCCATTCCTGTTGTATGATGTCATGGAATCCTATCTGCCTCATTTGGAGAAAAAGTGAATATTACGTACACCGGCGATTTAGATTTGTATATGACAACTGTAAATTATGAACATATTCAAAAACGTTCACCTTAATATCATGCAAAGATGTAGAATATTTCTCAATGAGACCACGATGGCGACCATACAACATAGATTTGTATATGATAACTGTAAATTAATTTTAGTTTCAACTTTGTTTTATTTAAATTTCAACAATACAAAGATATATTTGTGCAATTAATGCAATACTTAGAATAAAAGGAAGTGTCGTGACATAAATTTGTTACCTGAAACGTTTGATGCTATTAATGAATTTTAATTACTGAATAAAATGAAAACTAAACACAAGTCGATATTTCTTGACCCCGATGTTCAAACAACACTCTACGATCTACATGATAGGTATGTGGTTGTGTCTGCAGACAAAGCATCTAACAACTTGATCATTGTTTGCAAACGTTTTTACATTTATTGCTTGCAAAAAGAACTAGGCCTGCTTGATAACCAAGGTAACCCTACTTACACATTGACCGGTTTTTCGAAAGATGAAATACTGTCTAACCATGCTTCTGTATTACAATCGTTCAAAGTACCGGTTAATGAGCAAGACGCTGACGTACCTCGTCTTTATTGGATACCGAAACTACACAAGGATACTTATAAGCAACGTTTAATTGCTGGCTCTGCTAACTGCTCAACCAAGCCATTATCAAAACTTCTTACTACCTCTTAGTACCATAAAATCAGGGCTTCAGTCTTATTGTGACACTGAATACGCAAGAAGTGGAATTAATGGGATGTGGATTTTGAAAAACTCGAAGGATCTTTTGATCAATCTTGAACACCCCATCCTAAAAAATGTCTTTTCGGTCAAAACATTTGATTTTTCTAACCTGTATCATTTCCATCCTATACACTACCATACCACATACAAAAATGAAGGAACGTCTTCAATCTCTTGGTATTAGAGTTTTCTTTTCCAAGAAAGACAGACGACGATGCGAATATATGGTAGTTAGTGAGCTATCATGGAGCTATCTAGTAGTCATATGCATAATGTACATCGGAATATTCTTTGTATGTTTTCTTTGTTGTCATTCTAACTGTTGCATAAACAATGAAAAAAAATATTTTCACTGCCTGCATTGAATTAAAGATAATTCAAACAAATTATGATAATAGCTTGATTGAAGTTATAATACAATGTATTTAAGAGAAAAAATAATTGGACCCAAATATAACAGTAATTGGTCATCATTTATGTAATGATTTTATCTTCGATGTTTTACCACTAAGGAGTTAATTTATTCTATTATTATAAAATATGTGTATAAAGATTAATATTTCTTGTTACATGTTGATGTCGTGAAATAATTGATTGGTGCGAAAAAACTCATAAACAACCAAGCCAGCCGAAATTCATTTGTCCATATTGTATTGTTGAATGTCAATAGGAGGTATAAGCTTATCCTGAGATATCTGTAATACCGACAGATCCTCGGCCAATACCATATGTATGTTTTCCCTAAAAAGCAATGTATCTTCATTCCATAAATACTAAGACAAGCCGAGAAGCCGTCTGTAAGGTTTGTATCCTCAGCCAGCAAAGCTACAAGATAGATGTTCCATCTTGTGGTACCGTCACCGTGGAAATATGGATATAAATTCTAACACCAGCTACCGTTCTCAGTACAGGGCTTTATGAACATTAAACGCATATAAATTCTTGTAATTAGGTTTAGGGAGAAATATTTTCTCCTGCCAAAACTCATTACGGAGATTCGGCTTCTCATCAATAACGTCGTCAAACAAAGGGGAGTTGACATTGTTGAATTGCGATTTTCCGTTCTCCCTCATCGCTACAGAGAAACACTTAACGACTCGCCATCTGTAAACAAGTAGAGACGTGCAATGCCTTTTATAATGGATTGTCTCATATAGAGTGTTACTCCGCGGGGTTCCACACGGGTGTGACAGCACACCAGATAACTCGGGTTCGAAATCATATATAACAAAAAAGGGACTAGGGGAATTTTATAATTAATGTGTAATCGAGATATGTTTCGGTGGATTTTTTTTACTGTACTGGTTGTAAAACGTCTCATGGTTATCTTTGCCTTCTTAACACTTTGCTATTACTTCAGTCCCCTGTAGAGGCAAAGCACGCCGGAAATACGGCTTTAAAGGTAACTACTGAAAAGTATTCTGACTCGAAAATACATTTGGAAAACTCTTATCCAATTATCTTCGGCGACATTTGGGGATCAGAGTTAAATTGGCGATATCATTTTCCATGAACGAACAGACAGGCTGAATGGCAATACAGTAATAAGGTCGATAATTGAAAATATCCTCTCATAAAAATCCAATAGCAATGATCACGTGACAGGGTCCAATCAAACGCCGACTTTAAAAGGGGTTTATGGTAGGAGTAGCGTGATTGATCCGGCTCTGTAACATTTTTGCGGTTCCTAGTTATCGTGCTAAATAAACGCTTTGGACGTTTATTGACAATATCATTTGCCGACACACGGTAGAACCGTCGGTTTGAGTAGACTCCAGAACCGCTCGGACTTGGGTGTAGACATGTGTTAAATGGATGCTAATGATTTCTTGAAAGCAATACGTCTGGCGACGTAATTTCTTTTAAAACTTCCATTATTATAACTCTTGTAAAGTCATTTTTTTCATTCGATATTTTCATAGCTAGAAAATTCTAATAATCACAAAAATATGAAAAAATAGTGTACGCAACAAGATGAGTTTGGAAGATATCCAAATTTGAGAGCAAAACGAATCTGGATAGATCCCAAATTCCTGAAATAATGATTTCATGCTTAAAACGAATACTGCAATATTATTGCTTTTTTGCTTTTTTTTTTTTTGCATTTTGATTCCTATTATTATTCATTTATTCTAAACGTTTGCGAGGAACATTTCTACATGTATATGTAGAATAAATCACAGACCTTATTTGACTTTAACCATGATCTTCTTGTTTTGTACACACTTTTTATTAGTAGAGTACATGAACGTATTTTCTGAAATGTATGAATATAATAGTGGGTATGTAGGTATTGTATGTACAGTACATTCTATAAATGTATGTTTGCATATGATTAAAAACAATAATCATTGACATGATATAATTTTACAAATAAATGAATTTCGTGTATTCTTCATAAAACCATTTATATTAGGTTGGTATAATTGCCTTTTTGATAAGAATATAAAAATTACTTTACTACCTGTAAAACATTCACGAAAACTATCAACATCAGCATATTCATACAAATACACAAAAAAAAAACATAGTGATGCTTAATAATATATACTCAAATATTTTGCATTGCAATTTTTTACCGACGTTAAGATAATACATGACAACCGGCTGGGTTTTTTCTTACTATTATCGTGATATAATTTTTATTTTGTTTTGATATTATAGCATAAAACCAATATTGAAAAATATCTCACAAAAAGGTCAAAATATCAGACTTCATTTTTCTCTCTCACCACACAACATTGTCATTATTTTATTTAACAATGATAGTCATTTAGACAATTGATCTTAATATGTTATGAAATATTGTTACCAACTCTTTTTGCTTCATACGGCATTGATACATGAACGACGTATTCACGCATTTTTTTTATCTTTGACGCAATATACTGAAAGATAAATGTGCATTGTAATATTTTTTCTTTATCGATAAGTGCACGCGCAAAAAAACGAAATGTCTGATTCGAATCATCACTCGCCAGTATAATTTTACTCTAAAGATCATGATTCTTGTAGTGGAAGCCTTACTTTTTCAACAATGTACATATGCAGTAGATCTTCCATTTGTTGTGATGTGAACACTTCATTTTTTTCTATTTGATAATGTTAGGACCAACCATTGCTTTTCATACATTCATTTTGATTTTTGGGAATTTAAGTTTACAATTAAGTTAAGTTTGCAATAGAGATTTCGCATTAAGCACGAATCCGAATCCGTATCCGTATCGAGCGGGAAGAAATCATTAATGTGACTTTATATCCAATATATCTGTTTGAAAATTATAAAGATGTAATAACCTCTCTTTAAAACTTGGACAATCTGAGATAATATGGCAAGTGTCAAATACAATATACTTACTAGGTCCCGCATCAGGACACCGATCGTTCGACTTACATCAACTCGTCCGTCTGCCTGTCTGTGACAGGATTTTGTCCGCCCTCTTAATCAATTTACTTTCCAGTGAAACTTGCATCATTTTATGTATGGAGTATTAGTAAATGAAAGACGCATGTATGATATATTTATTTAACAAACGACTTTGACCGTGATTGACATCATGGCAGAAAAAATGCGTACGCTATAATAGAAAAAGGAACACTAATATTAAGTTCATTTAAATGGGGTTTTTTAAGTCGGGGTAATTATGGATCGCATTTAATGAGGAAGTCAGGAAGCGAGGTCCATGGGCGAATTACAGAAGGCAAAAACGATTTCTTATATAAACTTATGTGACAAGCAATAGGACGAAGGTTTTCAGCAACACGAGTGCTGTGGTCATGTATTCGATTAGTATGTGAGAAAAGGGTACCATAAAGGAATAGGGGTACAAGACCATGAACCATTTCATTAAACTTAATTAATTTAAGTTTTCGTTCGAGGGGAACCCATCCTGGTTCAGTATAAAGCTTGACTTTACTAGTTAGTCTAGTGACACTAGTAACAATACGTGCTGCTTCTAACTGAATGTTTTCAAGTAGGTCGGACTGAGTCTGTGTGAGACTGTCCCAGACAATGTCGCCGTATTTTAATATGGGTCGAATAAGTGTGAAATATCAGATATGGAGACTAAGGCGGGCTAACGTAAATTTGAATTTTCGCAGAATATTTATTTGGGGCGATATCTTTGTCAATAAATAGCTGATGGGATCATTCCAACACCCATTGCTAGAGAGAAATGCACCAAGGTGTTTGTGTGACGAAACTTCAGTAATATCAGTATTACTCATAGACAGGGGGGGGGGGATGGACGAGACTGACGGATTTTCGGCTTGTTGGTAAGTGTTTTAGTTTTTAAGATTAAAATCAACTAACCTAAGGGAAAGAGGCCTCCTGTGTGGGGTTACATGTTGTAAGAGGGGTGATCCCAGGGCACCCCAACCCTGGCATCCTTCCAAAACAAAAAAGCTGGGGAATTAAAACATTTTTCTGAACCTAAAAAAAAAAAAATCAACTAACCAATCATTCGACCATTCAAGGATTTTGTTTAGATCAGAAAAAAAGAATATCTGCACTTATTCTAGGGGTATCAATGCTAACATACAGGAAGGTATCATCTGTAAATAATTTGATAAAAGAATTAATATTTTTCATAGTATCATTGATAAATATAAGAAAGACAAGTGGACCAATGATAAAGCCTGGTGAAACACCGGCCTTACTGAAGCACCAGCTAGGGTTTTTCCCATTAGTAACAACTCTTTGTTTTCGGTTAGTGTTTGTTCTTAAAAACATGATAAATATTTATAAGAAGCCTAATCTTGGGAAAGATGAACAATAGGTTCGGGAACGTCGACAAAGTCATTGATATTGATTAAAAACAAAAGCTTCCCAAGACTGGTGATCCCAAAGGTAATCCTTCTATGTTAAACACAATTTAACATAAAACGAATCCTCAAAAATATTGCCAATACTGTCTGTGTATCAGGTAAGTATAACAACAAGAGATATCACTAGAGGTTTACTACATCAAACTTATTTCAATGAACCCGCTCTCATGTTTTGTAAATGTCAAATTGTTTAACATGTTTATACCTCTAGATGAAAGCTTATATTGTGATAAATTTAAATTTGCTGATATACCGAAAACAATGCATTAAACCATACCGTAGTTCATAAAGGCAGGCATTTATTTTCATAAAAATCATTAAGCAAGGAGATAGCACACTTGCTGTTCGCCAGCCGGCCAGAGTTCGATTCTCCGATCAGATGGTAGGAGATATGGGGACCTTTGTCCAATTATGTCGAGTTGTGTTGGTACTCTGGCTAACTTACGCAGAAAGAACCCTCATCCCCTTTCTCCCTCGCATTCAGGCCAACAAGAGTAATAAGTATGTAAAAATCTGTTCCATATTCATGTTTTATATTAAATTTACATAATATAGATTATAAATATGATTGAAAGTTTTCTGTATAAACAAAACAGTAATTGGTTAAAATAAGAAAAATATCTGTGTTTCTTCAAAAACAGTACCATAACCAGCTGGGCTCACATTAAGGAAAACGTCTGTGTCGCCAAACTGAGATTTTATGTCGCCATTCTTTTGTCAATAAAGGCGTCTTTAGATAACTGATTTTAGAAGAAATAATATAAAGTTTACCTTATACACTGTATATACCCATATTTCTTTCTTCATATGCTATACAAGCAGAATATTAGTTCAAGAGAAAAACAACAAATGAAGACACTACTAGTGTTATTAATTTTTTGATTTTCTTTTCCATCATTTTTTATAAATCATTCATTTTTTTTTTCAAATCTATTCACGAATGCAAATAACTGTTATCAACGACGAAAAGGACGACCACATGAGTTTCTAACTCGTATGGTCGTTCTTTTCGTCGTTGATAACTATGGTTGAACATGTTATTTGCGGTGTATATCATAGAACAGGTTCTCGCTGGACGACTTGTCATGTACAAGATTTGCCATTATTAAATCTGTAAATTATCTTCAGATCTTACAGTAATTCGCTCACTCTAACAGTATGAATATGTTTTGGGGAGTGTTCAGCTCAGATTTACCATAATACAGTCATATAACTTTATAGAATGATAAGTTCGCGTTACTGATGTCACTAGAAATCACGTTGTGAGAGAACTGGTTTGTGTAATGACAAGATGGTGCGGTGCTCAGGAGCCTAACGGTTAGAGATATGTGTGTAATTTTCATTTAGATTTTCTAATTTCAGAGACTATCCAAGGCTTATCTATCTGTTTACTTTTACGTATATCACGTTTTTGGATTAGATACTAAGGTGTTTCACTGCGTTGTCATTGACTGACTAATAAGGAGGTGTTGATGACTCCAGATGATATTTAAAAACAAATACGAAGCAGGGGACTTAATCTATAGGGTGACCTTTTCAGCTTTTTTAACTAGTCATTAACATCACCTGCTTCAAATCTACGTATGCTGCCTCCTGCTGACAACAAGGTTGACTAGCCTTACACAGACCATACGATTCTAGTTTCAGGTATATTCGGATATATGTAGAGATAAGCCTTGACCGGTATATTCTAATGAAGGCAGAAGTAAGCCTTAATCGGTGTTTTCGGCTATACACAGAGGTAAGCCTTGCCTTGGCTGGAATATTCCAATGAAGGCAGAAATAAAACGTGACTGGAATATTCCAGTAAAGGCAGAAGTAAGCCTTGACCGATATATTCCAAAGAAGACTGACGTCAATGTTGACCGATACCTTCGGGTATTGGCATAAGTAAGCCTTTACCGGTGTTTTCGGATATAGGCAGGGGTAAATCGTGACCAGAATATTCTGATGTGGGCAAACGAAAACCTTAGAATTGACACATATCTTCTAATGATGGTATAAGAGATGACGTAACACACACATATGCTGCACCTTTTAAATTAAGTAATAGATACAGTATGCCGGAATAATGAATTAAACTGCATCATACAGCTGATTCGTCCTCGGTGAAGCTAGGGGACAAAAGATGGAAATCCAAATTTTCTAAACTAATGTAAGCCTTGACCGAAATGTTCTAATGAGGGCAAGAGTAATATTCGGATGTAGGCAGGATTTAGCCTTGACCGGCAAGATATTAATTAGAAAGATAAACACCTGATTCCGCATGACATTCAAACTTATATAAATACTTCTCTGTCGATAGGGTTGTTTTTCGTATTAAACTTGAATTGCCTGCACCGTTTTCGATAGTCTAGGTTCCTGACGAAGAGATATTCGGATGTCTGTACAACAAGAGTTTTCGAGATTTTCTTATTACTTTGACGCTAGTTATAACACAGGCCCCAGGATTATGCAACAATCTTAAGTCTAAATTTATCTTAAATTTTTACTACGCCAATCACGATTAACGTTACAAAAAGGAACGTCATACGTGATTGGCTAAGTACAAACTTAAATTAAAGAATTGTTTCATGATTTTGGCGCCTTGTATTATTCTCTTGTACTTTTACGAGGGTCTCCGTGTAAATCTTTCCTTTGTTCATATTGTGTCCCCTGTTTAATCGATTTTGAGTTCGGATTATGGTTTTGTTGACGCTTTGGTATTCTCTGAATTGTTTATAGCTATCGTACTATTAGCGGACAGACATAATCAACAGCAGTAACATATTGTATGGGATATAACAAACAATAATTGTTACGTCGCATATTTAAAACAATGGGCATTGGCGGTGTAGTGTTATCCTTTTCCCGGTTGTTCCCAATATGATTGCCCATGTAGCTAAAGAAAAGACAGCATCAATCAACGTGACGATCGTTAAAAATATCCATGACCTCTTTATAATTCTAAGATATATGTCCGACATAAAAAATAATGAAGGGCAGAAATCGTCTGATTTAGAAATCAAGCACTTGTTTAAAAAGAGTAGATACTCATATATTATATTTAATTGAAATATTATTTTATTAACTTTACAACTGAAAACACGCTTTATATCTGTACGATAGACGTGACATCGGAACACCAGATAAGTGCATTACTATTGGACATACTGTGCTACTGCATATTTACTCCGATAAAGTAATAAGCTAGTACCCTGTCAGTGATAACACGATTTTACACGTTATGTTGTGAATGGCCCGGTGATGGATTAAAACTGAACACAAAAAGGTGGTAATATTACCACTCCACAATACAAGTCACTGTTCATGCACCTCGTCTCCTCTATCGCGAGGAGTCGTGACTTCCCATCGAAGCTAAACATTTAAGTTGAGCCATGCCGGATTCCATCAAATATAGCTAACTTATTCCTCGTTGTATCTAAAGCATGAATCGCATGGAGTTTATCACCTGGCGTTTGTTAAACTTCCAACTTTAAGGATATGATGTTTGGAATATTTGAACGAACGGTAATATTAATCATGATAACCAAACTGTAAACCTTATCTCACACAAGTATCTTTCTTTGAGGAACAGACACCTGACAAATCGTCCACTAAACGCCATTTGTTTAGATGATAAGCTAAATTCTGCTATCATTGCACGGAGAAAATTATTGTCAAAGTCAGAAGCAAGAAAACGGCTCTCTATTTATTTGTTGGAGTTTAAATATAGTGTCATACGATTTGTGTCCCCTGGTATCTGTGTCATACATGTATTAAACATCTACATCGCTGTATTTCAAAAGCTACGGCTGCTGATTGTAGTGCGAACGTAACCCCTACAAACGTTTAATGACAAAGGCTTCTTTTGTGTTCTTGAAAGAGAGAGTGTTCATGTAAAATCGATTTTACAAGTTAGATTTAATTTATTTACTTGTACCTTTTCGACCAAATTTTAAACGTCCGACGCGAACAATGTACTTCGAAGTTGACTTTTGTGAGGTTTTTTTTTCATTGTTTATGTAATACCAGAGACGGGTATCAAGTATTCTGATTTCTATCATAACCATATATTTTATAGTGCTCCAAGATATAGAATCTATAAACACAGTATAGCCTGTCGTACTCGTAAATCGTAAGGTGTTAGAGAGTATCGTATTAAAGGCAATATGTTTTATCCTTACATCCACAGTTTTGTCTGGTGTTATTTATATATAATGAAATTCAGTTTAAACACCAACTTGTCGTGGAGTAAAAGTAAGTATACGTTCTCGGTAATGAAAGTTATAACAAATCAATCAGTTGGAGTAAATTTACAATATCATGGATTCACTAATGTAAAAATTAATTTAAAAAATGATATTTGGTTGGTAAATTCACTTTTTGCAAGCAAGATATTTCCTGAAATGTGAAAACTACATGCTCCCTACAGCACGAAATAAACTAGCAAAATAAGCTAACAATGCAATATAAAATTCTAACCAGATATCGTATAATTTGTCCTTAATTCGAAAGACAAAATGAAACCATAAAGTAGTGTTGGTGCTTTTCAATGATTTCAATAAAAGAATAGAATTAGCTGAATGCTGATGCTCCGGTACCGTCATCCGGCCACGTGTTCGATTAACTTCACACTGTCGCCTGGGTCGACGCTTGGTCGCACTCGGGCGGGTACTTTGTGGATATTCTTGCTCACGTATGAAAATTATATGTTTGCACGGCACAGTGTTATTGGTGTAGAAAGGCCATGTGCTTAATTAACCGTCCCATTTCACCGTCCCATTAAGACGAAGTACTTCCGGTTTAATGACAGACGAATCATACTCTCGATCCGAAAGTAAATTGATGGCAAACAAACGAGGGCTATTAACAGAGTGAATTATAAAAACCGTATAACATTACGCTGGAACACTGCCTTATATATCCAATAGAGCCGGATCATTTTGACGATATTTTGCTGGATTCGTCGGAGAATTCGAATTGTCTGAGAAACTAGTGCAGAAATTGCCAGGTCTGTTGACACAGACCGCAAATTCTCCGAGGCAGGGATTAAAAGTTATTCCCGGCAAGTTGATGGAATCGTTTGCAAACTCCCTCATAAGACGGAATGATGTATTTTTAAATCTTTCAATCTAAATGAGATTACGCGTACAAGAGTCAATCACTCCTATCGGCTGTTTATGGACGGCAAATTGCCAGGCTACTATTCCTACAGCTTTGAGCAGAATAATTGGGGCTTCTCAACGCCCATCGTCAGCAAACATGTCATTTTGGCCTTATCTTCATCTTTTCTTTTGACAACAGGTTTCCCATTTCTTCCTTAAATGCGAGTGATTTGTTTCCCTCGTTACTATACATGCATTTATACAATGTTATCCAAAACGTTTTCCACTATAAGTGTCCTCGAAAAACAATCTTTTTTATGGACACTACATTGCTTTAAATGCCATAACAATATCTACGTTTATTTATACCCTATAACACCACCACCATAACCACCACCACCACCGCCACCGCCACCGCCACCGCCACCACCACCACCACCGCCATCTTTTCTATGCGTTAAATCAACACTTAACCAATTCAACACAATCTTATTGATGACGTCTTCTTGGTAATGGGAGAAATATTAAATATTAATATGAATGAAACAGAATTTACCGAATAGTAGTCATTAAAACTTAATTTAATTTCCCAAAGCTTATAAAAAATATTTCCGTTCAATAAAATATTTATATACATTTTTTTTACATATAACATAAGAAGAAAGTACAGTTATATTTTAAAATATTTTTATTTGAACTACATATTCGTTATTTGCAGCATCATTAGTTATGTTATGCTGAACAATGATATATTATACTCATGACAAAAATATCTTTGTCTTTTTTCGACAGCTATATAGCATTATAAAGGTTAAAAATAAACTTTTAAAAAAAACATGTATGTTTTTTATTTTGAACTAAATAATGAATATTTTTCAAAGTATTCCTGGCGTATTTTAAAAATGTAATTTCAAAGTATTATAAATTTTCTTCCAGACAGCTAAGTTAAATATCTACAATGCAAATAATATCATACAATTTCAGTCAGGTGTTGTATATTGAACTACAAATTATTATAGAAACGGTGCATGTTTTCTTAGCTATGTCCTAAAGTTTAACCATTTTAACCTTTTGAAATAAAATACAATTTTAAATTATTGTTTAGTTTAAACATATTTTATTGCAAAGTATACAAATGGATTGGACAAGAAGTTATTACAACTATTATATGATTGAATACATATACTCTGTATGTTTTTGGGGAAAGGAGGGAAGTAGAGAATGTGTAGGGGTGAGAAGGAGGTTGGCTGGAAAAAGGAGAAAGAAGGTAGGGTGAAAAGGGAGAGAGAAGGTAGGGTGAAAAGGGATTTACCTAGAAACTGAAAACTAGTAAATTACAAAAACAAAGTCCAATGACAAGACAGAATAATTTTAGAATGATCAAACAGAATCAATGTTATAAATATCAGAAGGCAAATTAATGAAATGCAATTCCATAATCACATGTACCAATATACACACTTAATTACTCTATAATGATCAAAAATACTATATATACTGATCAAAACCTCTTGCTGGAGTTGATGTAATGATGCACGTGTCGAAAAATGTTTATATTTATTTATAATGACAGCTGATTATTGCCACAGAAAAGTAGTTCGAAAGTTAATGTAATAACATGTAAGCTACATGTAATATATCCAAATTTTGTAGTAGAATGCCTCTTTCGTAGTTAAACAATAGACACTCAAAAAAGTGAAAGGTATTTTACAGGACGAAATTCAATTTACTTTAATTTAATTTACATGTATAGGTAGTCTAAGGGGAAGTCAACTTTAATCAAACGCTGTGAATTATTAAAGAACTAGATACATTGTAATAATATACCATGTACCTTTTAATTATCCTTGATACATTCTTACCCTTGAGTGGCTCAAGGAACAAAAACTAATTTCCACAGAATGTTGTAACAGGAGAGTGTTTATTGCCATCCATCTTATTACTTTCCTTCGTGGTTTTAAGATTTTTGGAACGTTTCATGGCACAAAATGTCATGTTAGCATCAACAAACGTTAGACGAGCATTTCATTCCAATTCTTCGTTTATTCAATATTTGGGGTTGTTCAGTTCATACCAACCACGTGACTGGCCAGTCCATATCGGCCACGTGGATGGGCCAGTTTCTATCGACCAAGTGACTGGGCCAGTTTCTGCCGACCAGGTAACTGGGCCAGTTTCTATCGACCACGTGGATGGGCCAGTTTCTATCGACCAAGTGACTGAGCCATTACCGGCAATTAAATCAAATTTCTTTCCAAAATATCTCCTAGAACATTCACGGAGAAAAATTCTTCTCCATTTGACAATCAATAATTGCAGGACGTATATGTGAGCTCACATATACGTCCCTGATAATTGGGATAATCTAAGTGTATGTATTTGATCTCCTTTAAAAAAGTAAAGTCTCCCTGTAAGTCTCAATACATGACATAATCTCCAAGACTTCGAAGTCTATCATATAGATTCAGAGAGGCAATACATACGTAATGAAACAGAATCACTTCTCTAATCTGGCCTAAGACCACAATTAATTGTATTTAATGTTACTACCGAAGGAAATCAAAAACTAAAATATTTTCATATTTTTTATAGGTTCCTTGTTGACATTATAGATCTATTCAAACTGAACTTACATTGAGCTGGAAAGTACTTCATGGTAGGCATTTAAGAAAGATAATTCAATTTGAAAAATAACTACTTTTCATTTATAAGGGAAAATACCAAAAACAGCAAAATAGCAATGCCCAAGCATAACCGTTCATGGTGTCCTGCTGCGAAATTGTGTCTAACAAAAATTAATCGCTAAAATAGATATTGTTTAACAAATCTATGTAAAGAAACTGTACATATCTGCCAAAAGTCAGTATTGTAAAATTATTAAGTAACCCGCATGATATAGCCTTATGCACTACATTCGATCCTGGAAGTTATATCAAACGTATTAGAAGATGTGATCAGTGGATGTAAGATAACGGTTTAGTCGGGCCAGGATTTGGATGTTTCTTTCAGTTTGTAAAAAGTTTTTTTTGTGTTAAACCAATATCTATGGGTTTATTAAGAAAATCCGCGGTAAATAGTGTGAGATCTCGACAAACGGAGTGCTGGGTGTGTGGCAGTTTGAGGCAGCTGATAGCTTCTTCACTTGTTGTCACAGTCACCTGTCAGACTGAGTGTCCGGGACACATAATAGTCAAGAAATTGTCGCGCTGACCACTCAGCGTAATAATGGTTTGACGCGTGAACGATTGACCAGCGCACGCGACTCATACCTGACCTGTGAAATAGGGAAAACTGTGAACCAGTCTTTATAACCGTACGGAATGGTCAGCGCAAACTGGCAGATCGTCTTTACAAATATTGCAAAGGGCGTTCCGTCGCATGAATACGTCGATCGTGTCAGTAGAGTGTACCGTTAGGTGTGAGATATTGGTGTATCTGACACTGGGATGGTCAGTAATACCCACCCTGGTGTTTAATACAATTGTGTACATGTACAGGTACAGTATATCACGCCTCTCGGTATGCAGTTCATAACAATGAATCCCGCCATGAGCGCCACCTGCTTCTGTTTATTAGCTAGAGGATGGCTCACGTAGGACAAGGGTGTACACTGCATAACCAGAAACGTTTCAAGCCTGGTCTAACGTTAGTAAATATATATGAGTTATCCCCCTTAACATTTCTACTTGGGTACATATGTACATGTTACAATATAGTTCATACAACCAGAGACGTATAAATCTTTATACGTCTCTGATACAACACAACTTTCGTTAGACATTCATGATATATGGACGCAAGCGATTTGTTTTTGAATCGGCATCTAAAGTAATAGAGCCGTATTATACGGTATGTAAATACAATACAAAAGTACAGTATAATGCATGAATAAAATACAATACATACATAAATGCATATATACATGCAATGTAAAAATACAATACAATGCATATATGCAAAAACACCTATTATGCATACTTACTAGTACTTACAATGTACATACAATAACTCATCCATTCATTAATTGGTACTAGTGGTAAAAAGTTTTTCTAGTTTTTGTAAAAATTTTACCACTTTTTTATGGAGTATAATGTTAAAAATCGTAAACATTTCTTTCATTTTCATATTATTTGGATTTTTATTTTAGAAAAAAATTGGAATGTATTTGTGGTGTATTTAGGTTCGTCGATAACTAGGACAACTAGAGGAGAGGGAACGCTAAAATAGGCGTTTAGTCGTTTAGCAAGTTCGCGTTTTCCATCGTCGGTATAGTGAGTATTATTTTCAAACAAAAACAGGATTAAGATTCTTTGTTAGAGAAATGAGTGAATGTATCACATGTAGCAATGTTCCTCGAATTCCTGGTGCCAACTGAATTTTCTTTAAGCTTGATGTTGGAGTTGTTTTAGCCTTTAGACCTTAATATAATGTATCTACGTTTTATCAAACAATGGTAGACGTAAAATTGCTTCCAAAACCTGTTCCAACATATGTAACCTTAAAAAGTACACGTATCATATATGTTTACAGATTTGTAAGAGCAATACAAAATGTACCATTTTTTCTGTTTATTGTACAACAGCATTTTGTATTTGAAACCACTATGTGTAACTACTACAACATATCAATAGGAATGTTCACTAAAACATTTTCTCAATCAATAAAACATTAAAAACTTAATACGACTTGAGTAGATGGGTTGTATACGCGTGTATACTATGCCATTCAATAAATAAATGTTTTAGGGGAACTTTTAAAGGTCCAATTAAGCGAAGTTTGTTTTTTACAACATCACCAAATATTTTCTAAAATTGTAGTTCAGTAATTCTTGTGAACAATTCAGGCCGATATTTTGACAAAACTTGATGTTTTCTATACGCTTTTCAATTAATGATAAGGAAATCGTTAATCGTCCAACCCATGCAAATGAGACAGATGTTTACAAACATCTCTGAGCACTCTGACCCCACGGAGCATGCGTGTGTTCAGGTAAACAAATTTCCCTTTAGGGGGCCCAAGTGTTTGCGAGCTTTTTATAATATCTGCTTTTGGTTAGTTTGAAGTATACCAGCACAATTTCTTGTCGGATCTAATAATAATCATATATATCATAACTGTTGACAACATATTTCGTTAATCGAACATACCTTGAAATAAGTACGTGTGAAATCAAACTCCTCCTGTCCAATTGTTTGCAACACACATACATGTCGTCGCGCCAGGTGGCACGGTTATTTCGTACTATATTTTGATGTCGCTATATTTGACCGTATCTAATTATCAAATACGGATTCCTTTGTCTGAATATAGGTATTTTTTCATTCTAGTTTATTTTTAAAAAACGCAGGTTCACTTGATTGCCTCTTACACGAAGGCAGGTGTACTTACAATACTTGCATGCGATAACGTACTTGCAATAAACATGTTTTGGCAAAAGTTGTATTGCTAAATATCTACCACATTGATGTGAAAACAAGCCAGAAAAATGTGATACAAACTGTCGATAACTGATCCGAGGATGGGGTGGCGCAAGCAACTTCCACTTGTCCTTGACCTGTCTTTCCTGTTTCTCAAAATACATGTATAAGTACATTGTAGTACATCTTAAAACCAACTTTAAACCAATGACACAATACCAATAAATTAATTTATTTATTGTCCAAATAAGCTCCTATTATCACCATCATCTACTAAATTCCGTCAGTAGATTCATCGGTTTTTGATCGTGTCAATGTTCCAAAAAAATGGTTTCCTAGGATACTCCGTAAAATGGTTTCATGTAGTAATCTCTTAAATGGAGGACTGGGGTACGCCTTAGAATGGATGACTGGGGAACTCCCTAGTATGGATGACTGGGGAACTACCTAGTATGGATGACTGGGGAACTCCCTAGTATGGATGACTGGGGAACTACCTAGTATGGATGACTGGGGTCCTCCCTAGTATGGATGACTGGGGTACTCTCTAGTATAGATGACTGGGGTACTCTCTAGTATGGATGACTGGGGTACTCTCTAGTATGGATGACTGGGGTACTATCTAGTATGGATGACTGGGGTACTCCCTAGTATGGATGACTGGGGTACTCTCTAGTATGGATGACTGGGGTACTCCCTAGTATGGATGACTGGGGTACTCTCTAGTATGGATGACTGGGGTACTCTCTAGTATAGATGACTGGGGTACACCTAGTATGGATGACTGGGGCACTCTCTAGTATAGATGACTGGGGTACTCTCTAGTATAGATGACTGGGGTACTACCTAGTATGGATGACTGGGGTACTCTCTAGTATGGATGACTGGGGTACTCTCTAGTATGGATGACTGGGGTACTCTCTAGTATAGATGACTGGGGTACACCTAGTATGGATGACTGGGGCACTCTCTAGTATAGATGACTGGGGTACTCTCTAGTATAGATGACTGGGGTACTCTCTAGTATGGATGACTGGGGTACTCTCTAGTATGGATGACTGGGGTACACCTAGTATAGATGACTGGGGTACTCCCTAGTATGGATGACTGGGGCACTCTCTAGTATGGATGACTGGGGTACACCTAGTATGGATGACTGGGGTACTCCCTAGTATGGATGACTGGGTACTACCTAGTATGGATGACTGGGGTACTCCCTAGTATGGATGACTGGGGCACTCTCTAGTATGGATGACTGGGGTACACCTAGTCTGGATGACTGGGGTACTACCTAGTATGGATGACTGGGGTACTACCTAGTATGGATGACTGGGGTACTCCCTAGTATGGATGACTGGGGCACTCTCTAGTATAGATGACTGGGGTACTCTCTAGTATAGATGACTGGGGTACACCTAGTATAGATGACTGGGGTACTCCCTAGTATAGATGACTGGGGTACTCCCTAGTATAGATGACTGGGGCACTCTCTAGTATGGATGACTGGGGTACTCTCTAGTATGGATGACTGGGGTACTCTCTAGTATGGATGACTGGGGTACTCTCTAGTATGGATGACTGGGGTACTCTCTAGTATGGATGACTGGGGTACTCTCTAGTATAGATGACTGGGGTACTCTCTAGTATGGATGACTGGGGTACACCTAGTATGGATGACTGGGGTACTACCTAGTATGGATGACTGGGGTACTCTCTAGTATGGATGACTGAGGTACTCTCTAGTATGGATGACTGGGGTACTACCTAGTATGGATGACTGGGGTACTCTCTAGTATGGATGACTGAGGTACTCTCTAGTATAGATGACTGAGGTACTCTCTAGTATAGATGACTGGGGTACTCTCTAGTATGGATGACTGGGGTACTCTCTAGTATGGATGACTGGGGTACTACCTAGTATGGATGACTGGGGTACACCTAGTATGGATGACTGGGGAACTCCCTAGTATGGATGACTGGGGTCCTCCCTAGTATGGATGACTGGGGTACTCTCTAGTATGGATGACTGGGGTACTCTCTAGTATGGATGACTGGGGTCCTCCCTAGTATGGATGACTGGGGTACTCCCTAGTATGGATGACTGGGGTACTCTCTAGTATGGATGACTGGGGTACTACCTAGTATGGATGACTGGGGTACTCTCTAGTATGGATGACTGGGGTACTCTCTAGTATGGATGACTGGGGTACTCTCTAGTATGGATGACTGGGGTACTCTCTAGTATGGATGACTGGGGTACTCTCTAGTATGGATGACTGGGGTACTCTCTAGTATGGATGACTGGGGTACTCTCTAGTATGGATGACTGGGGTACTCTCTATTATGGATGACTGGGGTACTCTCTAGTATGGATGACTGGGGTACTCTCTAGTATGGATGACTGGGGTACTCTCTAGTATAGATGACTGGGGTACTCCCTAGTATGGATGACTGGGGTACTCTCTAGTATAGATGACTGGGGTACTCTCTAGTATGGATGACTGGGGTACTCTCTAGTATAGATGACTGGGGTACTCCCTAGTATGGATGACTGGGGTACTCCCTAGTATAGATGACTGGGGTACTCTCTAGTATGGATGACTGGGGTACTCCCTAGTATAGATGACTGGGGTACTCTCTAGTATGGATGACTGGGGTACTCTCTAGTATAGATGACTGGGGTACTCTCTAGTATGGATGACTGGGGTACTCCCTAGTATGGATGACTGGGGTACTCTCTAGTATGGATGACTGGGGTCCTCCCTAGTATGGATGACTGGGGTACTCTCTAGTATGGATGACTGGGGTACTCTCTAGTATGGATGACTGGGGTACTCTCTAGTATGGATGACTGGGGTACTCTCTAGTATGGATGACTGGGGTACTCTCTAGTATGGATGACTGGGGTACTCTCTAGTATGGATGACTGGGGAACTCCCTAGTATGGATGACTGGGGTACTCTCTAGTATGGATGACTGGGGTCCTCCCTAGTATGGATGACTGGGGTACTCTCTAGTATGGATGACTGGGGTACTCTCTAGTATGGATGACTGGGGTACACCTAGTATGGATGACTGAGGTACTCTCTAGTATGGATGACTGGGGTACTACCTAGTATGGATGACTGGGGTACTCTCTAGTATGGATGACTGGGGTACTCCCTAGTATAGATGACTGGGGTACTCTCTAGTATGGATGACTGGGGTACTACCTAGTATGGATGACTGGGGTACTCTCTAGTATGGATGACTGGGGTACTACCTAGTATGGATGACTGGGGTACTCTCTAGTATGGATGACTGGGGTACTACCTAGTATGGATGACTGGGGTACTACCTAGTATGGATGACTGGGGTACTCTCTAGTATAGATGACTGGGGTACTCTCTAGTATAGATGACTGGGGTACTCTCTAGTATGGATGACTGGGGTACTACCTAGTATGGATGACTGGGGTACTACCTAGTATGGATGACTGGGGTACTCCCTAGTATGGATGACTGGGGTACTCTCTAGTATGGATGACTGGGGTACTCTCTAGTATAGATGACTGGGGTACTACCTAGTATGGATGACTGGGGTACTCCCTAGTATGGATGACTGGGGTACTCTCTAGTATGGATGACTGGGGTACTCCCTAGTATGGATGACTGGGGTACACCTAGTATGGATGACTGGGGTACTCTCTAGTATGGATGACTGGGGTACTCTCTAGTATGGATGACTGGGGTACTCTCTAGTATGGATGACTGGGGTACTCTCTAGTATGGATGACTGGGGTACTCTCTAGTATGGATGACTGAGGTACTCCCTAGTATGGATGACTGGGGTACTCTCTAGTATGGATGACTGGGGTACTCTCTAGTATGGATGACTGGGGTACTACCTAGTATGGATGACTGGGGTACTACCTAGTATGGATGACTGGAGTACTCCCTAGTATGGATGACTGGGGTACTCTCTAGTATAGATGACTGGGGTACTCTCTAGTATAGATGACTGGGGTACTCTCTAGTATGGATGACTGGGGTACTCCCTAGTATGGATGACTGGGGAACTCTCTAGTATGGATGACTGGGGTACTACCTAGTATGGATGACTGGGGTACTCCCTAGTATGGATGACTGGGGAACTCCCTAGTATGGATGACTGGGGTACTACCTAGTATGGATGACTGGGGTACTCCCTAGTATAGATGACTGGGGTACTCTCTAGTATGGATGACTGGGGTACTACCTAGTATAGATGACTGGGGTACTCTCTAGTATGGATGACTGGGGTACTCTCTAGTATGGATGACTGGGGTACTCTCTAGTATGGATGACTGGGGTACTACCTAGTATGGATGACTGGGATACTCCCTAGTATGGATGACTGGGTACTACCTAGTATGGATGACTGGGGTACTCTCTAGTATGGATGACTGGGGTACTACCTAGTATGGATGACTGGGATACTCCCTAGTATGGATGACTGGGTACTACCTAGTATAGATGACTGGGGTACTCTCTAGTATGGATGACTGGGGTACTCTCTAGTATGGATGACTGGGGTACTCTCTAGTATGGATGACTGGGGTACTCTCTAGTATGGATGACTGGGGTACTCTCTAGTATGGATGACTGGGGTCCTCCCTAGTATGGATGACTGGGGTACACCTAGTATGGATGACTGGGGTACTCTCTAGTATGGATGACTGGGGTACTCTCTAGTATGGATGACTGGGGTACTCTCTAGTATGGATGACTGGGGTACTCTCTAGTATGGATGACTGGGGTACTCTCTAGTATGGATGACTGAGGTACTCTCTAGTATGGATGACTGAGGTACTCTCTAGTATGGATGACTGAGGTACTCTCTAGTATGGATGACTGGGGTACTCTCTAGTATGGATGACTGGGGTACTCTCTAGTATGGATGACTGAGGTACTCTCTAGTATGGATGACTGAGGTACTCTCTAGTATGGATGACTGAGGTACTCTCTAGTATGGATGACTGAGGTACTCTCTAGTATGGATGACTGGGGTACTACCTAGTATGGATGACTGGGGTACTCTCTAGTATGGATGACTGGGGTACTCTCTAGTATGGATGACTGGGGTACTCCCTAGTATGGATGACTGAGGTACTCTCTAGTATAGATGACTGAGGTACTACCTAGTATGGATGACTGGGGTACTCTCTAGTATGGATGACTGAGGTACTACCTAGTATGGATGACTGAGGTACTACCTAGTATGGATGACTGGGGTACTCCCTAGTATGGATGACTGGGGTACTCTCTAGTATAGATGACTGAGGTACTACCTAGTATGGATGACTGGGGTACTCTCTAGTATAGATGGCTGGGGTACTCCCTAGTATGGATGACTGGGGTACTCCCTAGTATGGATGACTGGGGTACACCTAGTATGGATGACTGGGGTACTCTCTAGTATGGATGACTGGGGTACACCTAGTATGGATGACTGGGGTACTCCCTAGTATGGATGACTGGGGTACTCTCTAGTATGGATGACTGGGGTACTCTCTAGTATAGATGACTGAGGTACTACCTAGTATGGATGACTGGGGTACTCCCTAGTATGGATGACTGGGGTACTCCCTGGTATGGATGACTGGGGTACTCCCTAGTATGGATGACTGGGGTACTCCCTAGTATGGATGACTGGGGTACTCCCTGGTATGGATGACTGGGGTACTCCCTAGTATAGATGACTGGGGTACTCTCTAGTATGGATGACTGGGGTACTACCTAGTATGGATGACTGGGGTACTCCCTAGTATGGATGACTGGGGTACTCCCTAGTATGGATGACTGGGGTACTCCCTGGTATGGATGACTGGGGTACTCCCTAGTATGGATGACTGGGGTACTACCTAGGATGGATGACTGGGGTACTCCCTAGTATGGATGACTGGGGTACACCTAGTATGGATGACTGGGGAACTCCCTAGTATGGATGACTGGGGTACTCCCTAGTATTGATGACTGGGGTACTCTCTAGTATAGATGACTGAGGTACTACCTAGTATGGATGACTGGGGTACTACCTAGTATGGATGACTGGGGTACTCCCTAGTATGGATGACTGGGGTACTCTCTAGTATAGATGACTGAGGTACTACCTAGTATGGATGACTGGGGTACTACCTAGTATGGATGACTGGGGTACTCCCTAGTATGGATGACTGGGGTACTCCCTAGTATGGATGACTGGGGTACTCCCTGGTATGGATGACTGGGGTACTCCCTAGTATGGATGACTGGGGTACTACCTAGGATGGATGACTGGGGTACTCCCTAGTATGGATGACTGGGGTACACCTAGTATGGATGACTGGGGAACTCCCTAGTATGGATGACTGGGGTACTCCCTAGTATTGATGACTGGGTAACTCCCTAGTATGGATGACTGGGGTACTCCCTAGAATGGATGACTGGGGTACTCCCTGGAATGGTTTCGTGGAATACTTCCGAGAAGAAGTAGGGATGTAAACTTAAACATTTTTCATATATTTCCGCATTAAAAACTAAACAGGACTGGAATGCGGTGTATAACATGTCATTCAATAATTATAAATGGTTTTAAATAGGGGAACTAACTCGGTCGCACCTTCATTAAAGAAACACCTGTCGAGAACTTAAACAGGAATGTAGGCGTATTTTAGCTACTATAAACATGTTTTTGTAACAGTTCTATGGAAGTCAACAGGAAAAGGTGAGGGGAGCTGTCGGTGGGTGATTTGTAGGGTGGGCGGGGTGGGTGGGGCACACAACATCCGCTTGTTCTTGACCTTTCTTATGTACATTTTAGTACATGCTACACGCAGAAGTATTATGAAAGCCAATTCCAGAGGATTGCCAGCGGTGCCTCTACAAGTTGCAAGTTTATTTCTCTGCCAAGCCCAACCCCCCGGTGGCAATTAATGTAACAAACAATCATTGATTGTCCTCAACGCCACAAGGACCTAAGAATTTGTTACAGCTAGTTTTAGACCTAAAATAGGGTGTTTAGAGTAATATTACACATTTTGGGGGGTTAAGATCAGTTTTAGATAAAAATGCCCCCTCAATGGTCAAGGGGGCATTTTTATCAAACATTGATCTTAACCCTCCAAATGTGTAAAATTACTCTTAACACCCTATTTTAGGTCCAAAACTAGCTGTAACAAATTCTCAGGTCCCTGTGCTCAACGCACTCACGATGCCGTTTAATAACATTTAGTCATCAACATTATAATTCACAATACATATAGCAATTATTATACATTCCATATATCATGATCAATGCATGTGCATTAACTGACCTGGCACTGCACGTGCCACAGGTACCTCAGAATACCGCCACCTGGCGGTCAGACTGGCAGAGAAAGTATTTTACCACTTATCCCGGTGTCACCCGCGGGAAATATGATTTATTTATTACTCTCCAGACACGACACACAATCTGTGTGTAACAGGGGGTCAATCAATTGATACCGACATTAATTAATCTACACTGGCAAATTTTCTTCATGTCAATTCTGGTCAAATTGGCCTCAATTTCAGGTCAAATTTAGGCCAAGATTTTTTCAGTTCATTTATCTGAAGATATTTTGCTTGAGTGAATAAAAAGATGTGTTTGAAAAAACAGAGACCAGGGTACCAGGAAAACCAAACGCGGCAAGGTAGAAATGATACAAGTTCTGTAACCGAATACGTCTTTGAAACTATTGTACGTGCAATTTGTATATGGAGCTCGATTAAAACAATAACAAGTTTTGATAAAGGGAATTTAAATCAATTAATTTTCAAAAGGAAATTGATCCATGATTTCGCAGGTTTGATTTTGATATAGTTTATTATTCTCTCCATGTATCCGTCCTTTGTACATGTCTCGTGAACTCCTTATAGTTTATGCCTGATGAAAACGTTGTTTTTCTTCTGTTATGGTTGATTTTCTCACCGGGGGTTGATCTTCCCTTCCGAGTTGTTCACAAGTAAAACTATTTTCGCGTTTTCATATCAAAAATCATAAACGACGAACGCATTGCCAATGACAGATTACCCCCGAGCGCATGCCCAGCAAAGATCAAACATGTACACGCGAGCCAGGAGATCTGACACGCGCCTGTTAATTGCTCTTCCTGGTTGAAGAACACACAGCTACCGTCGACATAATACAGGTAATATAACACCTGTGTAACGTGACCCGTAGTATCCGTCTCCAGCTCTCTAGTCACGCTGGGTACAGCCCCGACACCCGGGGGTGACCTCAGTAATAGGGGGTTTATAACACCCGAGAATGCTGACGACAGTTTTGATGACGTAACTTACGATACCTGAAATAGTTACAGGTAAACTGTACACGTTAAAGGGAAATTGGTCTACACTTGCTTAGAAAATATTATACACGCAGAAATATCATGTTTCTTTTTTAAAATTTGTATAATCATTATACCTTCTAAATAATAGGGTGGGGAGGGGTAGCTGCTTTCGCAGCTCTGGCACTATCTAACATGTCAGTGCTACCTGGGAGGATAATAGTCTTGCACGATGCAATTTACATGCATCTATTTCTTGAAATGTAGTTTTGAACAATTAACAGACCCGTGGTGACAATATAGACGAGAAGAAGAGAGAAGAAACACATCCCACCAGCGTCCTTTAATCCAGCAGGGAAAGAAATGAGCAAGCTAGGCTGGTTCCGAACTATGACATTATCGACAACCTTGGACAGTAGCGCCACTCGCGGGATAAAAACGATAGGTGCCTACCCAGTATTCCGAAGGCCTGATATTCCGAAGGCCTGATATTCCGAAGGCCTGATATTCCGAAGGCCCGATATTCCGAAGGCCCGATACTCCGAAGGCCTAATATGTCCCTTCAAAGAATGTTTGCTATATAAATGTATGTATTTTCCATTGTATCGAAATGAAACCATTTTATTATGATTTTGATAAGCGACATTTCAAAACCAACACAACCATTTAAAATCATCGGAAACTTTTATTTATGATATAACAAACATGTAATCACCAGACGTCATTATCCTAATGGCGTCATCAAAAATAATTTTTATCAAGAACATCATCAAACATTATAATCATCAACGTCATCTAAATCAAAAATAATTATAATCAAAGGCATCAATTAATATTATAATCAAAAGCGTTTTCAAACATCAGTATCATCAAAAGCATTATCGTAGACCATCGGCATCAAAATCATCATCAAACATTGTCATCAAAGGCATCATCAATTACCAGTGTCATCAAAATCATCTACAAAAATCATTATCATTAAGCATCATCAAACCTTATTGTCATAAAAAAAAACATCATTTTCATCAAATATCGTTATCATCAAAGGCATCATTAAACATCATTGTCATCAAAGGCATCATCAATTACCAGTGTCATCAAAATCATCTACAAAAATCATTATCATTAAGCATCATCAAACCTTATTCTCATAAAAAAACATCATTTTCATCAAATATCGTTATCATCAAAGGCATCACAAAAGTATCATCAAACATTTATCACCAAATGAAACGTTATCGTATATATTATCCTACCACGCATTCTAATGCAATATCATCGTTAAGCATCATCAAATTCAGCTTAAATTGCCATCCATCAGAGCATTCGTCATCGTCCTCATCGATACTCCTTCACCACATAAGAGATTGCTGTCCAGAAGTCGTCAATATTTCTGGTTCCGTTCCGGTACTGTGTTCTCAGCATTTTTATCCTTGCCTCAAGGAGTCGCCATTTTCTCTTTTGTGTGTGGTCAATGTAGCCTTGTCGCACTCTCCGTAGCATAAGCCTCTCTCTGCGCTCTTGATCTTTCAGTTTTCGGATGAAAATCCAAATTGATGGATGTTTACAGCTGACCCCCTCGTTCCATCTGCTATGGAAGCCTGGAAAATACATTGTGAATTAAGATAATATGACATACAGGTACTTTTTAATATCTGTCACAAACGCTATTAAGTTAATATTAACATAGTTTCACAGTATACAGTACTACTATATAAAAATATTTTGTTTGACCGTATTTTGTTTATTTCTAAATTTCATGTCTTTCACTTTACCTTCAACAATGTTGTTCGTGCGACAGTCATGGTCTCTCTGATACACGTTCCACATGGGAACGGGGAAAGTTCCCTGAATGTAGGTGTTGTTGAGATGGGCTATGAAGTCCATGAGAGCCGGGTACCTATTGATGAGTCGTTGAGTTTCCCTGTTACGCCACAGGAGGTTGAAGTTTTGTCGGACAAGAGCTACGGGTAGATGTCCGATAGCCATGAATTTCCTCATAATGCGTCTCAGGCGCCTCCGCCGTTTGTATTGGTTGGCTAAACCAAGAGCTTGTGTTTTGCGCCACAGGCTTTGACAGAAGTGGAAATAGCATCCACGAATTTGAGTGTGAGGAAGTTCGGTTTCAATTGCCAAAATCAGGGTATGCTCAAAGTCGCATATTACCATCCCAGGACGCCATCTGTGCCCAGAAACAGTCCGCACCTTGGTCTTGATGTGCTGGAGCATCTGTCGGTACTGACCAACAGTTTTCCCTGTCAAAAGGCACATGGCTAGAGTGAACACATGACCAAGATATTTTCCATGAATAGTCACAAATTGTACGTATGGTCTGGGGCACGTTTTAAATGTTCCGTCAACATATATTTTGTCGCAATGACGAAGAGTTCTGAGATTCTCATCACTAGAAAATATAGCTATCCCCCAGTTGTTGTCTAAATGGGAGAGATATCGATTTCCTCTCCATGTTTGACCCCATTTACCCTGGATGTCCACATCAAGAATGTCATGGGGGAGGGGTGGCAACATGTCAGCTCGGACTCTCTGGAGACGAGTTCTGAATTGGGAATATCCGGGTAATTCGTCAATATCACTATCGTCATGTTGCGCGACTACCCCATCAAAAGTCCTCTTGATAGGTTTAGTTGGGTCATCCCGTATAGCATCGCGAACTTCATTGTAGACTTTTTCTGCCGTGATCCTGGATGTTTCGGTTGGATGGTCATGTTCTTTAAACTAAAATATAAATGGAGTAAAGGTAAAGAGTTATAGTGAATGATTTAAATATTTCAATTGAAAGGTACCAGTATGTTTTAAACACGTTACTATAGTTTAATGTCTACAAATGCCCTTTAAAACAAAGCAAATATATTTTCATAGAAAATGGGACAGTTTCAAGACAATCTTGAGGTTTCAACAGTCATCTGACAAATATGAACATTTTGGCTGATTTGATCTTTGAAATAGGTCAAGGTCATTCACTTAAACAAACTTGGTAGGGCGCCATGCCAGCATAGTACAGGCCCAATATCAGTTTATTGGGCCTTCTAATTATTGAAAATAACTCCTTTTAAAATTTTTTACAAGTTTGACCCCGTGACCTTGAAAATAGGTCAAGGTCATTCATTTGAACAAACTTGGTAGGTCGCCATGCCAGCATAATACAGGCCCAATATCCGTATCCTGTGCCTTCCGGTTATTGAGAAGACTTGAAGTCGTTTGAATGAAAAGTTTACGCACGGCGCACGGACGAAGCACAATGGCAGTAGGTCATCTTGACCCTTCGGGTCAGCAAAGATGACCTAAAAATGGCCGACCGGCGGCAATCTTTGTGTTTGGCAAATTAAATTTTGCTATCGCTATATCTTAACATGTGCTGAATGGATCTTTCTTAGATTTCAACCATAAGTCATCTTGGATTTTAAGAGTGATAGTTTAATGAAAGAATATGTCTGTTATAACTACATGAAGGCAATTTAGCCTCATTTTCACAGTCTTGATTCGACCTGTATTGTGTAGATCAACATAATAACCTAGCAAATCTTCTTGTAATATTTTTACTGGTATCTGTTTCCTATTTTCTGAGTGGTCATTGGTTATTTACAAACGTAAACATAACCACCACCGTTTTCTTTATTCTTGCCAGATAGCGTCACTGATAATTTTCTGTAATTTCTCGAAAAGAAACTAAGGTACCAAAACAAATGAAAATGTTGTTATCAGAAACGTTATGAAATACTTTTCTGTTAAAAAATGGTTAAATTGGTCAAAAGACAAAGCCAGGAAAATTCATTGAAAAAAAGTATGAAAAACATGAATCTTATGTTAAATATAGTGTGCACGTGTATGCATCATATCAGGATTACAATAAATATTGTGACATATATTGTCGCTGTAAAAAAAGAATCAATAGACAAATGTCCCGGCTAGGTCTACAATTAAAGGTATTAATATAAGCTCTAAGCTTGTTTTCCAATCCCCATTTCATCTGATGTTCCACATTTTTGCTGATTATGAAATAAAAAAAAATATTAAACTAATTAAAGGTACCACCTCTGTAATGCCAGCTTTAACAAACCCAATGTACATCTATCTGATCAAGGGAAGTAACTCGTACTCGACTTACCAGTTTCAAAAATCAAAGTTTTTGCGAAAATTAGAAGCTGGCGAAAAGAAAACACAAGCTTTTTACAGCAACCCTTTTTTAAAGAAACAACATAAAAGGGCGTAACAGATCTACAAGGAACTTTTCATTTTGGTTCTGCGAAATTTACTTTAAAGAAAGTTATGATCTCATTGCAATCGTAAATTACTTACCTCCAGCACACGAATCACAGCATTTCTGTCGTCCAAATCAAATAAAGCTGTTGTCAGAGGGGCCTTACATGCCTGGTTCCAGCATCGCCAATGAATTTTATTATTTGTTGTCTTGTTCTTCTGATATCGATAATCCCTGTAAACCAGGACACGACCCCGCTTGATCCCTGGCATTAAATGCGCCATAGTTTGATCACTTTGAATATGTCCCACGAAACAATAATCGTTTTAAACATAATTAACTAATTTTCCAGGTGGGAAACGAACGACAGATTGTACACCTTCTTTGTTGGTGATATAAATGTCACGGACTGCACAATCGTCGTAATGTAGGAATCTGTCATCGTTTGTGACTATTTGTAATGCAGTGTCTATGGTAAAGTTACCATATACCTGGTGACCACTTGCTTCTGCTTCAGACTTTATAAGAAGTCTCTCATTGTATATCATTTCCGCAGCAAGTTGAATAGTTTTAAATGTTGCAATTGTGTTGCCATTTCGTTCACGATTTATGATTGACTTGAACATGTTGGGCTTGCATTGTCGGCGGGAAACAACTACACAAGAAATTGGCGCGAAATCTTATACTCTTGATTTTCTTGTGTCTCTCACTTTTACCCGCCAAATTTAATCACGCTGCACTTTTACACATGTATCTTTTATATATAAATCGTTTCGAATTTATTAAGAATGTTTTATTACATTGTACGTTTCAATATGATTGCAAGTACGCTTGTAATGTGTTATAATTTTTAAATGGTCAAATCAACTTAACGTAGGCCATTCCTTCAATGACGTCACAGATACTGAGCCCCGGTCTTGTTTGCGCCGTACGGTTGATAAAGATGAAAACTCGTTATTTATAGTAGGATATTATTAAGTCTCTGTATTTCAAAGGTTTTAGTCGACTTAACATCATTTTTCTGATAATTCAGTTTTTCGGGTCAGATGCCGGGACAAAAAAATTAAGATCCTGGCAGAGTAATTCACAATTTGGCTTGTCAGACGATAAATACGGTGGTGTGTTTGTTTATTTATTTATTTTGATTTTGTACTGTATTATTGTAGAATTCTAAATAGGAATAAAAAAAAAAACACAAAAAGAAGATTTGAAATCACTTGAAATTAAGAAAATAGCCACTAGTTTTTTTGTTTTGTTTTTTTAAAATCTGCTGGTATGGGAAAGTAATTATGGACCATAACTTAAAAAAATATTATTGTGAGGTATACTTTTTATTTCAATTTTTATCATATTTATCCGGTAAAAGTTTTTTTCAGTTAAAAAATAAAAAGAAAAGTTTATCAGATAAATTTTAAAAAGTTCAAAGAAACGTATTTTTTAGGCAATTCTGTCATTGCAGAAAGGTCAAACTTGTCAACAAAAATGTCTGCCTCTATTCGAATTCCCAAACACATCATTTTTGTGGACACATTTTTTTTTTTTTTAAATATTTGAAAATTAACTATGTATTTCATTATGTTTTAGTAAGGGAATTAATTTAACAAAAATCCTATTCCTTTTAAGTTGTCAAAATCTGGATTAATGTTTCATTAGCACATACTTGCATGTACTTAAGGATTATCTTTTAACTTTTCTAGGTTAATAAATCCAGTAGAGCACGCGGTAAATTGCATGAACGCCAAGCGTTCATGTGTAATTTACAGCGTGCTCTACTGGATTTACTACCTCATAAACCAAGAAAAGTTAAAAGATAATCCTTTTATTTACAGTATTTTTGCCTTCAAATATAATCCGTAAAGAGTGTAGTTACTTACGCTATTTCAATTTATTTAGATACGAAAGTGAACGTGTCGACTCATTTGGATAAAGGCGGTAACAGCTGCTCAAACACGTTGACTCCGCCCACTTCCCACCCTTCGAAACAAAACAAATTCGTTCCTTAGTTTCAACACTAGCATTTTATTCTTGACAAAATAATTCACAATATAAAATAAAATTTGTGTGTCTTTTTGCCTTCAATTTTGTTTCATTTAAATAATTATTTTAAACAACAAAAATATTGTAAAACAGGACGCTGATGTATAAAGTAAGTTAGGATTGTGACGCGGCTTGACCTTTGACTTTGTGTACATATTCATACGTCAATTGTTACGTCACGTCACGTTCTTGACTAGGTTTATCGGTGTGTAAACATAGTTGCTCTGCTTATGTTTTCCATTGGGGAAAATGTGGCAACTGTTAATATCCAACGACGGATGCCGCGGTGTCCAAATTACTCACTTGGGTTTTATTTTCGCACCAGTCCAGCTTGAAAAACATCTAGTAAACTTTATTGGATTATCGGATTATCGGGCCTTCGGAGTATCGGGCCTTCGGAATATCGGGCCTTCGGAATATCAGGCCTTCGGCATACTGGGCGGACACCAAACGATATACGGATTCGGCCTTGGCCCAACCACGGCTTCTTATTTCAAAATTTAATTTCGTGTTCCAGGAAAAATCATATATGCATCGCCTGCTTGTTTTTATTTTCTAAATAGCAACACAGAGAAGGGCATAGCTGTAGCACCAGCCGTGATTTCGTTAATAAATTAAACGTTAAGGCAGCGATAGATTTGAGGGAGAACTCCACCGTCGACAAGGCTAGAGCGAGTGCCGCTAAGTATTATTTAATCATTGTTTCTTTCCAGCAGGGAAAAGAGAAAATTAGATCTGTACTGAAGGAATAGTCCCTGTTTATATGAGCCGGCTCGACCACCCCCTGTCAGGGTTTCAGAGGGAAACACGGTAATATCAGAAAATTGCTTAATAAACACCGGATATTAAACTTACATACAGGTGAGAGAGAGGGTTAATATAAAACCTGCTGGGTACGTAATGGGCCAGATGAATGATTCAAGGGGCATTCATTACTGTTGTTAGCGAACAACGGGACTCAATGCCGGAGACAACGGTCCTCCATCTCCAGCATAACGTGCCGTGAGCGTCGTTGATGAATGAAATTTCTCCGTTTGCTGTTTGTTTCTGCATTCAAGACACAGGAAACCGAAGATGTAGGAGAACCGACTAGAGACAGCTCTCCCATAGAGAACAAGAGAAATGTCTTCTTCATCACCCGAACCTCACTTTTACCGTGCGTCTAGGAACATACGGCGAAATGTGCAGCCGCCTATACGCCGGTCTAATTAATTTTTAATTCCACGAGATACAGAGTGTTCTAGTGCCGATCTTAATATCTTATCGACCTCCACTACCATTCCGTATCAATAATTCGTTTACGATGGAATCTCAAATGAAGTAACATCGAAATTATCTTCTTTAGATTGGAATTAGATTAAAATGACCTTAGTTTGCCTAATAATAATATTGTTATTGCCCTAATTATAAAATGATAACAGGAAAAGGAACACCCGTCAACACATTTTTATGATTATGATTTCCAGATTTGATATGTTGGTGACCTTTTCTTATAGGTATTAAAAATATAAAACAATTACCTGTTTCCTTTAACTTTTTGAATATTGAGTTTTAAAATCTCATTACAACTTGTTTTTGTTGGGATGCAGTTTATCTCGGATGTGGTAGATGTTTTGGAATTGGAACACTTCATATAGACATCTAGAAAGCCTCAATGTCAACGTCAAAAGGTGCTGAAAGAGTATCTCTCTGTACCTTGTAATTGTAAAGACAGACTGCTCAGGGGGAAATAGACACGAAAGCAGATTATACATGTAACGTCTGCGTCCCACTAAGTGTTGTGTAAACGCGGTTAACGTATAGAGTTCCTGGAACATCTGAGATTTTCTTGGAAGTTTTTATCTACATTAGTATTTTTCGAAAAATAAGTCATACATTTCACAGATTACCAAATACAAACGACCTGCTTTCTCATTTTTTTCGCAAATGCTTATTCTTTGCGGTGGTATCTTGACGTCTATAAATGATTTCGTTTCTCCTGTTATCATTTTCTCCCCTTATAAATTCTTCCACTTCGTCTTCTTTTTCTCTATCTCTTCATTTTCCCCTGAAGTCCTTCCGTTCGTCTTCTTGTTTGCCCTTCATTTCCTTCATTCTGTTTGTCTGCCCTTCGCCGCCCCCGAAGTACATGTACTATCCCGTTTTCCTGCCCTTCGCCGTCCTGCCCTTCGCCGTCCCCTTGGTACTATCCTGTTTTCCTGTCATTCGCCATCCCCTAAGTACTCTCCCATTTTCCTGTCATTCGCCGTCCCCCAAGTACTCTCCCATTTTCCTGTCATTCGCCGTCCCCCAAGTACTCTCCCATTTTTTCATCTTCCTCCATGTCTTCGTTTCTATTCTTTTTCTCGTCGATCGTACTTCCGCATTACATAGATCAAAATACATGTACCAGGACACCGCTAAAGTAGATGATACCATTGCATTTGAAGATAAATTTATCTGTCTTTAGTCGTCACGCTCAGGAAAGTTCAGCACCTAACCATGGCACATCGTAAGTGGTTTAAGTACAAAAAAATCCGAAAGGTTTTAAAGTTTTAAAAGCTTTTCCCAAATGTTACAAGCTTTTAGTAAGTTTAAATAAATACATCTTTGGGGAGTGTTGGCTATCGAAGGGGGACAAAATCGTACATTCGAGTCGAATATTTAACATTTACTTACACGTGTTCGCCGATTAAACTAATTTTTGCAATTAAAAAACATAATGAACTTTACTAAAAGCTTTAAGAAACCAGCTGATAAAGGTTACGAAATTGATGGCGAACAACCGTCAAATAAAGGTCATATTTTACCTCAAATTATTCCCCAATGTAACAGAGAAAGGGGTAAAATTAACCCAATTATGTGTTTAATGTTGAAAAGGAATCTTAAGAAAACTTGATGAAAATATATTTCAATTGCAATGCATATTATTAATGTGAGCGGAATAGTCGGGTGGTACAAATGTAACACTATGGCCTTCTACACGGGCGGCTGAGGTTCAATTATTAAAAAAGGTGTTATCTATTGCCCACACAACTCTAACAACCCAGGTGGAGTATAAAATAATCTGGGGTGGGTGTTGCGGTATCTGTGCTCTAGCATTCATAGGCACATGTGGCCAGGAGAATAACCATCTATATATACAATGTAGATTGCATAGCGAAATGAATAATTGAAAAAGATATAAAATAAAAGTTTAAATTTTTTTTTGTTATTAATTTTCTAAAACCCTTATGAAACCAATAGCCAAATTTCAGCTGTCTGATAGTCAATTTTCTATGTGAAATGAAATTGCTTGACGAATGAAGCTGAAATTCGGCAATTATTTTCATTATGGTTTTAGAAAATTAATAACAAAAAGAGATAATTTAAAACTTTTGTTTTGATATACTTTTATTAATTATTCACATTTAACTATGTTATCTATATTTAGATTCTCCTGGCCACATTTGCCTGTGGTAGCATTCAAGTGAGGTGGTGCTACATTTGTACTGTATAAACGAGGCCGTTGGAAACACGGTCCCACTACCAACATATCACAATACATCTCTAGCACACATGCATGCATACAAGATATATGTAGGGTTCATTCGCTACTTGAAACAGTTGAAACGGTTGAACCTGACTGAAACACCTGGTACAGATTTGGACCGAGGCTGACCTCTGGAAAATCTGGCACGTGCAGTTTGAGGTGTCCAGACGTACCTGGCCAACACTAAATTGCTTATTATTGCTAAATTGTAGTTAGCGTTATTCCTTTCTTAAGTAATGTCAAACTAGATTTAGACATAAGATATGTTATAAAGTTTAGTGGAAACATGCAATAAGGACATTTTATTTCTGATATGTTGTTTTTTTATCCTTCGAAATTGTTGGATTTTAAATCTGTCCATATTCCGATACTAATTCGTTTTTTGTAGAACATATATGTACCTCCTGTGCCGTTTCGAATGCAGTCATAGACACATGATGAGATGTTAGCCAGGTGGTATAGGACTAGTAGTAAGCGCTCCATTATAACTAGATTTGTTTATTGTATCGATGGTATAAAACTTGTTTATCTATTTCCTGAAAACCATATGCTTCTTTAACGTGAATGATTAACGTTTGAAGCTACTCCATATACATGTAGCGTTTTACGTCATCAATTAACATTAAAGGAGTATGCACAACAAAGAAATCAGATTAAGGAGTATAAAGTATTAACAATATAGAAATCAGAGTAAGACTTATGGAGTATAAAATCAGCATACGGAGTATAAAATTAGAGTACAGAATGTAAAATCAGAGTATGGAGTATAACATCAGCGTACGGAGTATAAAATTAGAGTACAGAATGTAAAATCAGAGTACGGAGTATAAAATCAGTGTATGCAGTATAAAATCAGAGTATGGAGGATATCATATCTTTATTTCCTCAAAAACAATGAAGAGTACAATATAGATGAGCATTACTAAGTGCAAGTGACATGAGAGAAAACAAACATATTGGTGCAAACAGATCAGCGTACAGAGTATAAGATCAGCGTACAGAGTATAAGATCAGCGTACAGAGGATAAGATCAGCGTACGGAGTATAAGATCAGCGTACAGAGGATAAAAAAATCAGAGTACGGAGTATAAGATCAGCGTACGGCGTATAAAATCAGTGTACGGAGTATAAAATCAGCGTACGGAGTATAACATCAGTGTACGGAGTATAAAATCAGAGTACGGAGTATAAAATCAGTGTACGGAGTATAAAATCAGAATACAGAGTGTTAAATCAGTGTACGGAGTATAAAATCAGTGTACGGAGTATAAAATCAGTGTACGGAGTATAAAATCAGAATACAGAGTGTTAAATCAGTGTACGGAGTATAAAATCAGTGTACGGAGTATAAAATCAGTGTACGGAGTATAAAATCAGAATACAGAGTGTTAAATCAGTGTACGGAGTATAAAATCAGTGTACGGAGTATAAAATCAGCGTATGCAGTATAAAATCAGAGTATGGAGTATATCATATCTTTATTTCCTCAAAAACAATGAAGAGTACAATATCGATGAGCATAACTAAGTACAAGTGACATGAGAGAAAACAAACATATTGGTGCAAACAGATCAGCGTACAGAGTATAAGATCAGCGTACAGAGTATAAGATCAGCGTACAGAGTATAAGATCAGCGTACGGCGTATAAAATCAGCGTACAGAGTATAAGATCAGCGTACAGAGTATAAGATCAGCGTACAGAGGATAAAATCAGCGTACAGAGTATAAGATCAGCGTACGGAGTATAAGATCAGCGTACAGAGGATAAAATCAGCGTACAGAGGATAAAAAATCAGAGTACGGAGAATAAAATCATAGTATGGAGTATGAAGTACACACGACATAGAAAAAGGAGTATGGAGTAAAATATACACTAAATATACTAACCAGAGTACTGAATATATAGAATACCAAATGTATAAATCAGTGTACGGGATAAAAGTATACAAAATATAGAAATTATAGTATAAGGTATATAGAATACATGACATAAATATTAGACTACGAAGTATAAAGTATACAAATAAAGAAAATATAATCATCAGAATATGAGTTTACAATACAATGTATTTGGAGCTAAAAAGTCGCATTGGTTTGACCTGTGCACTTCGGTAAAATAGTGAAGTGATTTTCAAATAATTTTGATTTGTTTATTCATATCTGAACATACTCGATATTACTTTGTTATGATTAATGCAAGTGAATATGACTTGTGCAATATTTTTGAACGCAATTTAATGATTAGTTTCAGATGCTGACTCATACATTTACCTCCCGTAAGTCGTTTAGTGACGTGTGTCGCGTGCCTGTCACCCGTGTTTATTTTTTGTTTGTCACACATTTCTGCTTGACGTAATCCTGTCATGATGTTTACTGTGTTAATCAGGGATAAGACTGTTGCCATTCAGTTAGTCTGCATCATATATCTTATTAAATGACATTTAGAAACTCAAACACAAAATGACAAAAACTGTGACACTTGATTTTGTCAATATGTTGACTTCAAATGTTTCTTTAGAACAAATATTTCGATCGAAAAAATACCAAGCATAAAAAATTGTGATCAGACACGTGCTCGTTCCCAGTCCCACCTCATTTGTCAAACCCTACGCTAGCTCAATAACATTCGGTTATACTTCTTTAAAAGTAATGTTTTAGCCAATAAAGTAGATTTTCATTTCAATAACCCATTTTTCGCAAACATTTCCAGCAAGAGAACTAATAATACGATACGAAATGAGTAGACAAGTCTACTAATCAAAACAAACCTTTTATATATTGTACATTTTTTTTTAATTCTATAAGTGCCATTTAAGGCTGAGAATGATATTTTAGTTTCCTCTAATGTGTACAAATATGGCTATCATACTACTGTATACATGTAAGAAGTTTGCGTAAATTTTACATACAAGCCTGAATGGCCTGTATCTCAAAGACCGTAAGGCTCACGCCATTACAGAGCTATTGTGACTTGAATTGAAATGGATGACATATTTTAAACGAACACAGTCGGGCTTGGAAAGTCAACAAGTACATTCAAATATATTTTATGAAGAAGAAATATCAAGGGAATCGGGCGCAAAATTTCTACATGGCCATCTGCTAACAAAACAAAATCACTAAAAATAATGGCATGAAAATGTAGATAAAATATTTTCTTGGTCTTTTGGTAAAATCGGAAGGAGCTCAAGTTGTTTTTGCTACATAAACACATAGATCTAATCGATTTTTAATAAATAATTAGATTTACATAAATTCTGTAACGCAAATAAATACATATATCTATATTTATTTCTGTAGTTCCAATAAATACACAGACCTACAAACCTTTTCAGTAGATCTACATAGATTTCTGAAATTCCCATAAATAGACAGATCTATAGGGATTTCTGAAGTTCTCATAAATAGACAGATATTTACAGATTTCTGTAACTCCCATAAATAAACAGATTTATAGAGATTTCTTAATTCCCTTAATATACACAGATCTACATAGATTTCTGTAATTCTCGTACAATAACCCCGTAGATTTACATTAATTGGTGCAAATCGTCAATACACACATCTATATATATTTCTGAAATTTCCATAAATAGACATATCTTCAGGGATTTCTGATTTATACAGATTTCTGTAACTCCCATAAATACACACCTCTATATAGATTTCTGAAACTCCCATAAATAGACAGATTTATAGAGATTTCTTAATTCGCTTAAATATACATAACTCCCGCACAATAACCCGTTGATTTGCACTAATTTATGTAAGTCGTATATACACACATCTATATAGATTTCTGAAACTCCCATAAATAGAAATAATATCTTAAATCGATTCGCTTTTATTGTTAAATACTTCAGGTCTGTCTAAAATAGGAACCGATTCACTGGAGGCGTAATGATAATATTGAAGTCTTTCAAAATACCGTTAAACAAAATACTGAAGTTAAAATAAACTGAACACACTCAATTTTATGTACAATGGCGCCGTTCCATTACTTATAATGACCTATTGTGTTTGTATTTGCTGGTGTAACGTCGATGGTTTGACAGTGGCCGTGTCCGGTGAACTATATTATAAAATGACCACGGCGGGCGGCGCGAGTCACAAAGGGACCACGTTTTGTGTCGGCGAATATATAGGGTATATATTTGTGTTAGACGCATAATGGATCTACAGGAATTGTATTGCGAAACGCAATTCTTTGAAACCGTTACAATGTTTAAAGATTTTTTTTATTACTTGACCACTTCGATATAAACTTAAATATATATATTAATACAACGACACCACATATATTTACTACGAATGTTACCTGTATATCTTACTGAGGTTCGTTTGAATGGACGTGTAAACGAAAATATTAATTGTTTCGATATATTTATTACTTTGTCCGTCTCTCGTCATATGCTCGGCTTGTTATTAACGTTATTTAGATATGATATCGATGCGCCTTTCAATTCACGCCCGTACTCAGAGTATCGCACTCACTCGGCATGACATCGGGGCGCGGCGCTACCAGCATGAAGAGCCAACGATCGACCAATCACAGCGCGCCTTTGAATCTTCAAAGACTCCGTGTAGTATTGTAAAAACTAGGATCATGTTTAAAGCAAAAACAGTCGTGCGTTGTTAATTCAAAGGCAAATGAAATGGAGCCCAACAGCAGTGCCTCTCTCGGTCTCGGGGATACTTTGGTCCATAGTACAGGTAAGTGTCCCTTTCTACATCAAATTCCTATCAAAAAGTACCGTGGCCGAGGGCCTGGCGAGGTTTTATATAGCGGTTTGGCTGACTTTGCCTGTAATTTGAGGCGGTTTGGGCTGTATTAGCCTCAACTACACTGGTTGGTCTCAGCTTTATTTAATTTATTTCTCTTATCATGAAATCTTTGCTTTTCAATTTTCTTCCATTTACAGCTAAGAGATCTAAATGCGGACACACTGGGCTGCGGGTCTTGCTAATTAATTTAATTTCATCTGACTTTGGGTAGCTTATAATTATTTGGTTTCCTATTGATTGCTGGATTTATAGAGCGGTTTTGTTTTACACTTGGCTTCCTACAATACAAACGTAAGTTCTCACACTGTTAATTTATATTTCTGGTTCTCGCTTAATAATTTGTCTTGACCCATGCCCTCGTAAATTTCTGTACAATGAGATTATTACAACTGATTGCTAGCGTATTATCTCAACACTGTCTCTAATTATAATTATCCGCTGTCAATTCGACCATGTTGTGAGGAAGGACAACTATTTGTATTTATAATATAGGACAATGTTTTTGCAACTTATCAATATTTATGGATGATATAAATAATTTAGTTAATTAATGAACTGATGTGGATTAACAGGTGCGCTGATTATTAAATTAAATTCTAATTGATACAAGAGTACAACAGGTAAGTAATGAAGTGTTCTTTAAGTAATATTTTGTTAATTCAGAAATGAATACAAATGCTGTTAATTTTTAGCTATTCATTAATTTGTTTTTTTAATATTTTCTGAAGATGTTTTATTAAACGTATTTAAAAATGATGTTTTTACTATAATTACCTGAGATAAAATAACTGAATTCGATATAAGAAAACTGTTTTATCTGTAAAATGTGTGTACTTATGTTTCCATTATACTTTTTAAAGAGAAAAGAGAAAAAACTTTTAATATTTATTATATTGTTAACACATATTTCTATCATTTCTTAAACGATATTCTTCTTTAACACTTCATTTTTCATTTTTTTCCCCAAGACAAATGTTTGATAAAACAATATTCTTTTCGGTGAAATCTATTGTTTAGTATCGCCTGAATGAATTCATTTTAAATATATTTTAATTTTATATATAAAATATATTTTATTATTATATAATTAACATATATGTAAAGATAAATATTAGTAATGAAAATCAGCTAAAAACAATACTTTGTCAAATATTTCCCTGGTAACTTACTAAAATAAATGCGGTTCAGAATATTTTGATAGTATTTGATTTGCATAAGTAAATTGGACAGTTGTTTTTATGCTAGCTTTATATAAGTACTCTAAAAAGAAGCGATATATAGATCAGTGGTAAGTTATTTATCAAAATGTTATTTACAGTGAAGAATGTCAAAACATAATCCAATATGATAATATAATAATAATTATACAAATCCCTTTATTTTGATTAGGAAAGTAAATCAAAATAATAAATATTAATTAAAGATTAACAGGTTTTTAATGCCACATATAAATAACAAACTATCGTTTTACATGCAATTAAGAAACCGATTTAAATTTCGATCTTGCAGGCATGAAAGAGGAACTCATGTCGGGACTTAAAGATATGCATCAGTCCAAGGATTCTTCCAACGGGAGCATAGGGACACCGGACAGCATCAGCGACTCGGACAAACCTTCCAAACAAAAACGGCACCGGACACGCTTCACTCCAGCTCAGCTCAACGAACTGGAACGAAGCTTCGCCAAGACACACTACCCGGATATATTTATGAGGGAAGAACTAGCATTGAGAATCGGACTGACGGAATCCCGGGTTCAGGTAAGTGTTGAACAACACACAGTTTAAAACACATTTATATCTAAATTTCACATTTATAAGTAGACATTATCAAAGATAGTAAAAGCGGTAAAGTTTAGAAAATGTGTATCCTTCCTGTTTCCAAAATATCAAATAAACGTCTACGTTTCCTCAACATTAGCGCTACATTCTCCAAATTCAAAGGATTATGGTATGTACGGGTTCTCCGTGTGCATATACAACGAAATATTGATACTCAGGTATAGAAAAAAAAGTCTAGGAATAAATAGTGGACCTAGTTAATTTATACCGTTAATTCCGTAAGTAACGAAAATTATTTTATTGAGACGTTTTTTCCTCGAGATGTAGCCGAGATTCCGTCAGCTGTTGAATAGATTGGGGTATAATTACGCTACGACGTTGTGAAATATGAAGCATTGGAATTAGTTAACATTCAGTACTTCTATATAGAGATAAATATATACATATTCTAGCAAGAAATAAAAAGATAAATTATCAACTATTATGGTTACTAATAAATGAACAAACAATTAATTAGGTAAGTGTATAGAAAAGTAAATAATTAGGAAAGTGTATGTATTATATATTATCAACTTTGTAAGAACCTAATATATAGGTAAATTATCAAATATACTAGTGTATGTATGTATAAATTATTATCTGTGTAAGTGACTAATTTAAAAATAAAAGTTAATCAGTTTCGTATATGAATGAACATAAAAAGCAAATATTGATTATGTTAATGTTTAACAAGATTAACATTTATACGTTGTTGAAAAATTAAATTATATTGATACACCGGTTAATCTTAGAAAATACTTTGCACAGGCTCCGATCTTGTTAAAATTATTTATCTTAAATTTGTAAATTATGATTTCACTGTTTTATTTACTAATAAAATGTTATGAAAACCAAGCGGGTTCAGAAATAGTAAAGAAAAAAATAATTAAAAAAACAAATAATATATAAATCAAATACATATTCATTTCAGTGCATGGACAAATAAAACCTAAATCGTAGAATCAGATAGTGTAAAATCATTTTTAATAAATAATGTCGAACACCTTTTGTAAGGTATGATATTGAATACAGAAATTAAACATTTTTCAAATAGAAATGATAACAGACAATTTCCTTTGTAACTTATAATAAAACGGCGTGTATCAGATGTTATTCACGAGATCAGGTGATTATAAAACGGTACTGGTTGACAGCTATTTCTGTTATATCTGAAGTAGATCAGTAGATCAACTTTGAACTGACATATAAACAAACAACAAACAAATAACACTACAATTGTAATAAATATATTTAGAATCCTAACTTCAGTCGTAAATAGCATTAATTACTGTCATATAATAAATCACTGGACAAAATATATATTGAATAAATTTAAAACAAAATCTTTTAAAATGCAGTATAAATAAAATTGAAAATGGGAAGAAAAATAAAGTAAGTTTGGCAACTTTAATTAATCACTAAATCGGACTTTGAAAAAGTGGTTCTAAAATCATAAACGGTTTCGAATTCTTTAAGCAAAATATGTTTCTTAAAAACGGGTTCGTACATGTATATTTACAAAAGTAATAATATAGCAGAAATATGACATTCTAAATGATACAACGTATCAATAACCCTTCAGTTTCTAATTTTAATGTCTGGTTTAGGTTTTTATTACTTCTCCCAGATTCAAACAAATTAGACTTTTTTTCATAAATGATAGACAGCAAGTGATTATTGAATATCGAGCGTTTGGTATTATAGACTTTCAGACTTTGAAATATTCAACCTTAAAGGGCGATAAAAATAAATGAATAAATACTGTTTATGAATCACACGTCACATATATACAACTAGTATTGTTTCAGTTGACCGATTTCATCAATGACTGGCCATTTTACAATGTATCGCCGATTCTTAACAAACTGAGCATGAATTTCTTTGATCATCCGTGGTTTCACTATGACATGAATCAATCAACTGTTCGGGGTCGACTTGAAAACTGATTTTAACAGTTTTTCACATAAATCTTACATTGAAACACGAATAAATGCCAGAGAATAAACGCTCAACTTTATCTAATCGTTTCATTTTTGAGCGATACATCTGGTAATTTGTGAAATATTAATAATTGATTATGGATTTTTAAGCGATCTCCAAAATTACAAACGTAACGTTATTCTATCATATCTACTGATATTACGAGTCTGAGAGAATGTTCCGAAATGTATACGTTATGTATATCATACGGACATTTTAGTAGAGACTATTCAATTCATTTCTCTTTTAGCAAAAAAAGAAAAAAAGAATTTCCTTTAGCAACTTTTACTCATTAGTATGGTCAAAATTCAAGTATTAATATTAATATATGTTCTGATATATTTAACATACAATTCATTGAATTGGATCAATTATTATTATACATTTATAGGGAGTCAGTGCTTATGAAAATGGTTTATTCAACAATAATTCCATTAGCAAAAGTAGCTTAAGTCTTATATTTTCTTTTAGCAAATAAGCATTTCATTTCGTTAATAACGAAAATGCTTATGGCTAGAATTAGCACAGCTGTGCATAATCAAGATGCAGTGCAAAATACAGTAATGTAGATACATGTACAATACAATACAGTTCGGACACACACAGACCACACTTCTACTAACAAAGACACACATAACTTACATTTTAGTTTGTATCGTAACAAACAAATCACACCTATGTCTGTTGACAGGTACATGTACGCAGGTGTCAAATAACGGTTATTGGACACTACAGGTGTAAAACTGTAAGTTTCGGCTATTGTGTGCCACACACTCCCTCACACCTGTTGAACCAGGTAGAACGACAGGTGAAAGTTACTAAAGCATACGATGTTCTTAAATTTGACACTGGCGTAACTCAAATCATTTTTTTTTATTTCCAAATGCAATATTGCATAAAAGTTGCATGAATTCACTAGAAATATTGTAATTTTCAAGCTGGCGGAGAGCAATTCCATAAAACAATTATCAAAGAGAAATTAATACATATTTGTGCTAAAGTTCTGAACGAGGGATTTTCTTTTGACGGTACATGTAACAGATTACTGTAAATAACTGCCCAATATATAATGTTTTAATATTTTTACATGACAATTAATTAATAAACAGTGGGACGTTGATGGTAACTATTATCAAACGGAAAGTTTGAATTATTTAAAGCATACATAGTATATTGTTGATTGTGAACTAAAGAAGATATTGCTGGCGGTTCATGTTATATTTTCCAGTAATACAGTGGGCGTTCATATTATTGCCTATACCTCGAAACAGAATGCAGTGTAATAATTGTATTTACATTTCCACTTCTAAACATATCAGAAAAAAATAATTACGACCGAAAATAAAACAAACTGTAGGAATGTTGAATTGGCAGAGCAGCCCGTAGCGCGTGCTCGTTTTCGAAAGACGGAAACTTCACGTGCTTTCTCCTAGAACGGAGACTTTGAAATATAGTCCGCCAAAACCGCTACCGTGAAAGGATTTTATTACGGAAAGTTGGAAACCTTTTTCCTTCTTTTGAACTATTACTTATGAAGGTGCTCTAAACTAACACTTGCAATAGTTGTCGTTATTATAAATGACATCACGTATTTATGACGTCATACTACGGAGGCATGTCCGCTAAATTTGAAAACTGAGTAGAGTGGTCCGCCATGGGAAAGTTGTCAGCGTTGTGATGTTTGTTGCTGCGTTGTGGAAGAACCCGAATGTTTTCTATTTCGGGTCGACTTCACTGATGATACGGATACAAATCCTCTTTCTACATACGAGGTGTCAGTTTGCTAACAATTCCAAAAATGTACATTTTTTCGGACGATAGTCCTACTGAAACAATATTTTAACCTTCATCTCACGTTAGTATTCATACCCGTTTCGGGTAATATTTCTATGAACCTAAACGGAACTTGCTTGGTTTATATAGCGACACTGCAGCGCAAATGTAAATATATTTCAATGTGCGTTCTAATATGTACAGTGAATCTAGGAATGCAGGCGAACAACGGATTGTATGTATTATTCAATTAGAAAATACAACAACTCATTCACTGCTTGTTCCACTATATTTGTGATAAGAGACGTCAGTAGCAGCCTGCTGGCAACATTTAAGCTTTAAACAACTTTAAATATAATCTCTTCCTTTTTACTCCGGGAATGTGTTCATCTGCATAAAAAAGGCAAATCAACGAATACAATAGCCGCTGATTATATAGAAAGCGCAGCAGAACGGTTGGTTATTGAGTAAATTTCTCGTGAAATCGATGTCACTTTGATTTGCTGATTTGAAGAAAATCAAATTTATTCTTGGATAAGTTAAAATATTTGTCTATCTGTTTAAAGACGCATTGAACACCGAGTGTATTTTGTCTAGTCCGTACCACAAGTCGAACTAGTAAGTTTTGCAAACTGAAACATGTGATTATGTCGGCATTAATATAAAAAAATCTTTATCGGTGAGATACATATGCTGAACATGACGTAATAGAATTTAGATAACCTTTACGCGCAAATTAACTTTGAATGTCAAATCGATGACGTCATACTAGCATCTGCGTTTTGTTATTGTGATATTCACCGAGATCATGGGATTTATATAAGACGTATTTTTGTGAAAGTTCTGTTGTTTTTGACAAATGTCCTAATAGATGACGCAGATATTATTGACACAATGTATACAGGCCAGTAGTCGTACGTGGAGTGTCCTTGGATCTAAATTAAACGGCTGCATCCTTACAATATGGCACCACAGGGACCTGGGAATTGGTTACAGCTAGTTTTAGACCTAAACTAGGGTGTTTAAGTAATTTTACACGTTTGGGTGGTTTAGATACATTACTCTTAACACCCTTGTTAAGGCCCAAAACTAAGTGTTCTAAGTTTTATAACTTGTGTCCAATTCCTTTTGAATATTTCAAATCAAATATGTTTTAACTAAAACTATCAAATTCGCAGGTCCCTATGAGTTCATCTTCAATACCTGTAATGTGCAATAATAACATAAGTTCTAAAAATTTCCACACTGCAATTTTTTTTCTGTTTCATTTTCACGGAATAGACATTTGACACCATTTTTCTTAAATGATACTTAACAGTGTCGCGTACTGATCCTAGCAAATGCATGTCTTTTCAATTGCTGAACTTATCATTTTGAATTGTTAAATTACATTAATCAGGAAAATTACATTCTAAATACACTGTAGTATACTACCCCTCCAACATGGAGGGGGTTTGTAGGTTGTAGGTCTTTCCTGCGTTATATGTAACTCCGGTTTCCCCAAACCACCAAAACCTGGCACGTCCTTTAATGGCAAAAACTGTAAACAGTGATTGCAAATTATTAAAACATACATTTTGTACGTATACATTAAGCGGTTTAAACATATGCATTGCATAATTTGTAGAAATATATATTGCAAAATAAAAGTAATTCGAAATGTGTATAACACAGGAACCTGAGACCAGTTACATTTTTTTATTTTGATTTAATGAGGTGTTCAGAATAATCGGAACGTTCGAGGTTTAGATCAACCACCACCACTAACGGCGAGATCTATACTTAAGTACTAATAGTATTATCATCATTGGTGTTGACAGATTTATTGAAATCGATCTTAACCCCGAAGACGTGTGAAATTGCCGTTAAACATTTTGAGTCCAAATAAAGCTGTTACAAATTATCGTGTCCCTTGTGTTCTGTAACAGGTAGCTATAGTGGTACTACAAGTAGTGATTTCCTTGGAATCGTTCACACTCAAGTGTATATTCTGTGGAACCACATTGTGTATAGTTTTTAAAGATGTTAAGGATTGTTTCTAAATATGTGAATACGGAGGCTTTAGCATAATTCAACTTTTTCAAGTTATCGAAACAGTTGTGAAAGTCTAAAAGGAGGAAAGCGTGCAAAAGTATTTATGTTTTCAAGAGTGCATCTGCAATTTTCTCACATTTTTGTGTTCAGTAAAAATATGTTCCTGCAGTAACCACAATGCCAATTAAATTCCGACTTTTTCCTTAATTGACAGCCTAATTTTTGAATGACCGCTAATAAACGTCTTTATTTACAATCGTGGAGAAACTTATGCAATCTCGCTAAAATGTATGTCGCCTAAAGTTAAACACGCATCACAAGGGTTTTGATACGATGGATTTTCTTCAGTAAGTTACACGTACTTGTGCTATTGTTTGAGGATAGCCTATACGTTGTGGATTAGCTCACTAGTTCAGCAGGAACTCTCTGTTCGATTTTCTAACTTAATCCTTCCTTTTTCATTTTGATGCTTTCTCAAAATACGCAGTGCTAATTTCAGATGTACAGTTTTTACACACGTGTAGTTATGTATGGTATTTTAATATTACCGTCACATATTGGTAGTTATGTATGGTAGTTCAATATGAACCTCGCAGATTGGTAATTATGTAATATATCTCAATATGAACCTCACAGATTGGTAGTTATGTAATATATCTCAATATGAACCACACATATTGGAAGTTGTGTAGTATATCTCAATATGAACCACACATAGTGGTATATATTTAGTATATCTCAATATGAACCTCACAGATTGGTAGTTATGTAGTATATCTCAATATTAACCTCACAGATTAGTAATTATGTAGTATATCTCAATATTAACCTCACAGATTAGTAATTGTGTAGTGTATTTCAATATGAACCTCACATTTTAGTAATTGTGTAGTGTATTTCAATATGAACCTCACAGATTAGTAATTATGTAGTATATCTCAATATTAACCTCACAGATTAGTAATTATGTAGTATATCTCAATATTAACCTCACAGATTAGTAATTATGTAGTATATCTCAATATTTACCTCATAGATTAGTAATTGTGTAGTGTATTTCAATATGAACCTCACATTTTAGTAATTGTGTAGTGTATTTCAATATGAACCTCACAGATTAGTAATTATGTAGTATATCTCAATATTAACCTCACAGATTAGTAATTGTGTAGTGTATTTCAATATTAACCTCACATATTAGTAGTTATGTATGGTATTTCAATATGAACCTCACATATTAGTAGTTATGTATGGTATTTCAATATGAACCTCACATATTGGTAGTTATGTAGTATATCTCAATATGAACCTCACATATTAGTAATTATTTAGTATATTTCAATATGAACCTCGCATATTGGTAGTTATGTAGTATATTTCAATATGAACCTCACATATTAGTTGTTATGTAGTATATTTCAATGTAAAAAAAATCACAGATTGGTAGCTATGAGGTATATCGCAATATGAACCATACACTCTGATATATATCATTAGTTATGGTTACATGTCAATACACAATATCGGCCCACATTGAGAGGAAGTGTCCGAAGCCTTTGAAGTATACCGCCCTATTTTAATGTATACCTAACCTCAATTATTTCGGAATAAATATCATTTGTTCCATTGTACAGTGAAACGATCCAAAGGAAGAAAAAATCGGTTATGTCCAGTCTGGTTTTACCTTCGTTATTGACCAACCCGTATCGACCGATGGCCGGGACTGTGTGGCCAAATACGTCTTTGTTACAGTATAATCAGTATTGAGTAATTCCTGCCGTATGTAAATCGCTAACGAATTCCATCGGCGAACGCAAAGGATAGGCGCGGTGTCCGTCACTGTAGGTTTGTCCTGGCCACATCTATTCACGTAATATTTCCAGCTTCATCGACAAATTATAAAGGATTGTTTCACATTCTACCTGAATTTACATAAAGTACGTCTCTCTCTCCTTTTAATTGGAAATTATATATACACTTGTATAATGTGTTGTATCAAATAATGTACGCACATTATCATTCCACCGCCATGGATATAATGACAAACATGAAGAGCTGCATTCTAACCTAATTTATACAATGTACATACAAGTACCTGCATTCCAACCTAATTTATACCATGTCCGCACCTGCATTATATCGTAAGATCATAATAAATAACGCATACTTCTGTAATTCATATAATGTACGCCCATGCATTTTACCGTACCGCAATAAATACAATGACATTTGTTGAATGCTTTCTTCTATTGATATCAACACATGATTGTTTTTCTTTTTATTACGATATATTTCTCGAAGCCCAGATAACGTACATGTATACACCATATTTAATACCATACTATAAGACCAGCAGCGGACAAATATAGGCCGTAGCGCTCCAGGAGAATAAATATAAGCTGTCAGTTTTCTCCCCATATTTCGTCCGGTATATAATTGTGTTTCTAAAAATAAGATTTTGTTTTAAAAGAGTGACTGAGAATTTCGTGATAAACAAAGCAGTATAACGTGAATAATTAGCAGGTAGAACAATATTATATAACATTTAGCTAAGTTGGGGCAATACATTCCATATACAGATACGATTGCATTAGATGTTTAACAATCTTTTGCTACATGTAATAACACATATTTGAGTGTTTGTTGCAATTGGTAAGTGGTTAAATTGAACTGACATAACAGGATTTTGTCATAAGACAAAAATCGGTACGTGTTCGTAACATAACAGTTCCACGAATTAGGAGAAGGCGACAATATGACATTTTTGAAATTGATGTCCGCGAATAGTAGGTAACTGTAGGTATGCTTTATCGCTCTCATTTTTTTAATTTCATACAGTATGGGCAGTTCCTGTTTTTTTCTCTGTAGAGTACAGCCTGTCAACTTCTAAACGAATCCTTCTTATTGTTAGTTCAAATTTTAAAATTATATAATTGAAATATTTTTGGTTATTGAACAACCACACTGTACAACAGTGGTCCGTGTCCATTAGTGTGAGCTATGGTACCTTCACGCAATGCCGACAGTTTAATTAACATAGAAATGATTATATTTGCATCCAAGATGCCGAGGCAATTTAGTTTTGACGGAAATGTAATTGTAGAATTAACTTTTCCCAGCTTTTCCCCATATCGGAATACTCCGGAGAGGGATCAGTTGACGGCAAGTCGACAACGGAAAGGGGAAGGTTCCTGCGCGCGGATACAGCCTTGCGTGCGCGGATCCTGGGTTGTCAGGTGAAGTCCGATGCGGGTTTGCGCGTGCCTCCTCTCGGGATCCGCGCGTGCGAACATATCTCGTGTCATAGTGTTTGTAGAATCAGTTATCCAAATAATTGACTGCTAATTTACTTCCGTCAAAATAAATGAAATTGCGAATCGTAATACCGCTTGGACGTCCTCAAACCCTATAGAATTGGACGTGTAAACCATACCAGATATAACACTAGCGTTTAGCTCCCGATACAATGACACACTTTCTTCAGCCGGGTACTTTGAATAACATTGGCTCTATTATACATCTTAAACAAATATCTAATGACCGATCAAAGAAAGGCATTGTAAACGGGGTTAAGTTACAGTATGTGTCAACATCAACATTGGTCAGTTGTGTCCGAGTCGGTAGTGGACAATGGCCGGACAGCTGGTCACAGACAGGTCAACCTGTGTTTCGAAGGTCCAATAGAAAATGAATCATCTGTATTCTTAACATACTTTTGGTAGGGTGGGGGTTTAGTCGTGAGGCTTAGTGTGGGTGTTGGTCGGAGATGGTCGGGTGGGCGCTGGTCGTAGGACAAGGGTGGTCAGGGTTGAGTTTTTTCCTAAGGTCGTAGGTGGGTTTGGTCGAAGGTCGTGGGGGTGGGGACAGATCGTAGGGTATGAGTGGTAATGGGGTTGAGTTTTTCTCAGGTCGTGGGTTCAGTTGGTAGCAGGTCGTCGGGTGGGGGCCGTCGTGAGTCATGGGATGCGGGTTAGTCGAAGGTGGTCGGGTGGGGCTGATTGCTGGTCGTCGGGCTAAGTTAGTCATTTGTTCTGGAGTTGAGTTGGTCGAAGGTCGTATTGTGGGGATTAGTCGAAGGTCGTATTGTGGGGATTAGTCGAAGGTCGTGTTGTTGGGGTTAATAGAAGGTCGTGTTGTGGGGGTTAGACGAAGGTCTCGTTGTGGGGGTTAATCGAAGGCCGTGCTGTGGGGGTTAGTCGGATGTCGTGTTGTGGGGGTTAGCCGAAGTTCGTGTTGTGGGGGTTGGTCGGAGGTCGTATTATGGGGATTGGTCGGAGGTCGTGTTGTGGGGTCTAGTCGGAGGTTGTGTTGTGGGGGCTGGTCGGAGGTCGTGTTGTGGGGTCTAGTCGGATGTCGGTTTATCGGGGATAGCCGAAGTTCGTGTTGTGGGGGTTGGTTGGAGGTCGTGTTGTAGGGGTTAGTCGGATGTCGTGTTGTAGGGGTTAGTCGGATGCCGTGTTGTGGGGCTAGTCGAAGGTCGTGTTATGGGGGTTAGTCTGATGTCGTGTTGTAGGGGTTAGTCGGATGTCGTGTTGTAGGGGTTAGTCGGATGTTGTGTTGTAGGGGTTAGTCGGATGTCGTGTTGTAGGGGTTAGTCGAAGGTCGTGTTGTGGGGGATAGTCGGATGTCGTGTTGTAGGGGTTAGTCGGATGCCGTGTTGTGGGGGTTAGTCGGATGTCGTGTTGTAGGGGTTAGTCGGAGGTCGTGTTGTAGGGGTTAGTCGGATGTCGTGTTGTAGGGGTTAGTCGGAGGTCGTGTTGTAGGTGTTAGTCGGATGTTGTGTTGTAGGGGTTAGTCGGAGGTCGTATTGTGGGGACTATTCGTAGGGGCGAGAGCTGGTCTTAGTTTATGAGATAGGGATGGTCATGAATCAAAGGGTTGAAGTAGAAATGGGTTGCTTTTTGTGTATGGTGAATTCAGGGGATTGGTAAGCGACGAGTATGGTTGACACACGCCAGCCATGCAGTGCTGATCCAAATCTACGTTGGTTAGTTTTCAGAATTGCCTATACATTGTATAAATTTGATTCTTTGCAGTTGTTATGATTTTATTTTAGACAGGATATGGAAAACCTTCACTATATTATGTATATTACCACACAGGTATATTTTCTCATATAGAACCCAAAAATAGTTCGCAATAATCATCGCTAATTTAAGAGTCCAAAAATAATTAGCAATATTTTCCGTGAATTCGTATATACGTTTTATAAGTCAGTGAAGGACATTCACCTAAGTATTTTTTTTTGTTCTCAGAGAAATATTAGCGTGTGGTTATTTCAGCGGTGTCAGCCTCATGCAATACCCTGATAGAGCGTGTTTTCTTCCCCATCCCTAACTATCCCGTCCAATATACAAAAAGAGGGATGCAATTAACTAGCCCTCAACCAGAACAATCAATAATTTTAGTCAAGACTATTGCATCGAAATGACAAACTTTCCGTACCCCCTCCCCGTACCTAGAACAAAACCACTTCCTGTATAACACCCCTCCCACAGGCCCAAACCTTTCTTTCATTCCCGAAGTCATGTCAGTTTTCCCGCCGACTCTGTGGCGCGGACTCCGTTGCGTCCCCTGGTGGCAACTACCGATACATCATATAGCCTGACAGCAGCCGAACTCGGGCCCGATATCAGGTCTTGTCAGGACTGTAGACAGTTTGGCCCGACCCCTCGGGACCACAATAGTCCCGTGTTGCGTTCATTTCATCTTTAGCTAATTTCATTGTTTATAACTCGCCCTCCCCTGACCACGACGGAGACGAGACTTGCACGCGATTTGACGATTTGTCCAAAATCACTATCTCTTATTCTGTCATCGCGGTCGAAAGTAAACCCCGTCAAATTCATGGCTACACGCAACTTTACATAAAGGAGCAGTTAATCTCGGTGTGCTGGGCAGTATTTCATCATTAGTATGCTCCAAGGGAATATTTTGTAAATTTTATTCCTCTTCAACCCCGGAATTGCTTTGGATTTTCGGGGAGACACTGTTATTAGACTATTTATCCATGGAGTACCTCAGACGTCGAACATATAGTGCCGTTTAGGGCTTATTTATGTAATTTATTCTCAACAGGCATTGCTCCAAGAGGATTCGCCGTACAAATGTATTAACTATTGCAGAGATTTTCAGTCTGTCTCACCTCTTACAAATCTTTTGTTTGCTAGTTGTTTTATACAGTAAGATGTAGTAATTATTCTATTTATGCTGGCTCAAAATTCCGAATTTATTGTATTATTAGAAATTATTTTGAAACCAATTTTGTTGATGTTCATATGAATTTGGACAATACTAAAATTTATTAAATAACCATTATTTTATATTCGTCAATTATAATGCACAAATCTAATAAGATGTTCTTTTTAGTTTTCATCCGCTATTAGAAATATATGTATAAAACTTATAATAGTTTGATTCATTCGCTGTTTTTCAGGTTTGGTTCCAAAACCGACGTGCTAAATGGAAGAAAAGGAAGAAGACAACCAACGTCTTCCGGACTCCAGGAGCTCTGCTTCCCTCTCCTGGGTTATCTCCCTTCGGACCAATGAATGACACATTCTGTACATTCCATCCATCAGACACGAGGTGGTCCGGAATGTCAGGAATATCCAACATGGGTTCCCCGATGAACGGAAACCCTCTGACACTATCGTCCTCGTTACCGCGACAAGGAATAGCTCAGTCTGTCGGACCGCAGATGTCAATTTCCGGTCTAGGTGACGTCACTCTGGGAAACAGCATGGGCATGAATGGGAGTGCGGGTATATACAGTACGGGCTACGGTATGACCCCCGCGAGCTGTTCGTCACAGCTCACCGGCTCGTCTTCACCGACCCTCCCCAACACTCAGATGTCGTGCGGAATGCAGGAAATGGGCGAAACCTGGCGGGGATCAAGCATAGCCACGCTGAGGCGCAAGGCGCTAGAACACACGGTCACCCTCACGGGGTTTAGATGAAAACAACGCAGACGCGACTTTATTATTTAATATCTGTGACATTGTGATTGGATTAAGATATGAGATATTCAGGATATGTGACGTCATTACTAATTGAATATATGAAAGACTCAGTTGTGGCATAAAACTTCTAGGCTACTTAAAGGGGGGACGCTGGCTTGCAGATCGAGTCACTCCTAATGACGCTATGATGTCACTGACGACACAGACATTAATTCTTGCCAATATTGATGACGACGGTGCAATGAGGTCCAGAGTGCTACGTATGGTTCAGTGTTTGTACACATTCGTTCTGTTTTGTATTTATTGTTTGTCGGAGAGGAAATTGACCTGGCACGTGGATCAAAGGGGATCTATATATGTAGTTCCAAGCCGGAAATCGGACTCCTCACTAGTGGGGTTGAACGCTGCAAATGTTGCTAGGTGATCAAACATTCCCTGTTGCTTAGTGACCGGTATTATTCCTCGTTGCTAGGTTGCAGATATCATTCCTTGTTGCTAGGTAACCGATGTCAGTTCTCGTTGCTTGGTGATTACGAGTACCTCATTTCCCCTGGGGTTGTGCAATCAGCGGTATTGTGTATTATACTATAAAGTTATTCAGCAGGAGCACTTTGAAGATTATATAAGAACGTAGTTTAGTTTATTTTGTCCGTCCATTAGAAACGGTTCCTTACATACATTATATTGTGTTCTACTGTATCTACACACGAATGTGGTATTCTGAATGTGTTTCTGTAAGATTGTCATAAACGTTGGAAATTTTAACGACATGATCCTTTTTTTTTTTAAAAACAATTAACAATATTGGCATATAGTTTAACAGAAAGACCAAATTCTCACACTTATACCTAGAAACTGAATTCTAAAAAGAGAAGGAAATAGAATTACAAAATTTATTTGAACTCAAAGAGAGATCGGAATACGAAATAAGGAATATAATTTTATAGGAATTATCCTGGTTCTGGTCAAGGTTTTGGTCGTCATTAAGGTAGCATGTCTTCAATTTTTGTAAAATCTGTTGATGCAAGGTTGTTTTATGGTTTAGGTTTTTTTTTAAAAGGAAATAATTATCACGCTATACAGTTCTGTGTGCCCCATTTTGAATGTTGAATTTTCAAGATACATTTAAACGAGTTTAATTACAATTTTTGTACACTATAGATGATCATTCGTTATTTTTATAACTGTAAAACTAATTTCAGACTGGGTAAATAATTTTGGTAAAGTAACGAGATAAGTAAGAGATGGTGAATCATTCTTTTATTATTATGATTTTACTACGAATACAATTTACTAATAATGAATCTTCGATTAGTTAAAGTTCCTAAATTACATTTTTGTTACATGTACAAGTCTAGGTTTAGTGACAACAGAATGTACTAATTTTCTGTAACTCAAACTTTACTGTTCGTATTTGATATGTTGTAGTATATGGGACAATGTTTTGTATATATATGTACTTAAGAATTACAATTCTAAGAAAGCATCGATTCTTGGAATCGCTAATAGTACACACTTAATATGAAGACAAGCCATCGCCAGAAAAAATAACTCGAAAATATGTAGGACACCCTGCATGGCGTAAACATTGTAATTTTATCCGTTTATGATAACTCGATATAATTCTGTTTATTGAGAGGCGATGTTTTCTATACCACACGATGTTTAAAGTGTTAAGACATAATTTGGTTGGTATTGTATTATTTGTGTGTCAATAAAATTAGCAGATTTCTTTATAGAAAAATACTCATCTTTTATTGTCTTATTTTACTACAGTTTTGAACAGAAAATCTCATCCTGAGTTTGGTTGGATCAGTCTCATTTATTGAATTGATAAAATTTATCTTCAAAAAATGATAAAATAAAAACATGTCTGGTTTTAGCTGCCAAAACGATATTTCTGATAATACAATGTATATGTATCTCCAATATACTGCTATATATACTGTACTTACCGGTAGCATGGTAATATGCATTAGTAATCAAGGGTCATCAATATTATAAGTTGAGAATATTTTGGTTGATAACTACATGAGAGCAGATTTCCCCATCTTCAAACACTGTGAAACGTCTTTTATCTGAAAAGAACACCTGTTCGCCAACGTTGATATCCGAATCCTGAAAAATGTGTTTACACAGAAGTAAACAGTTAGTTTAGAAAAATAATCTTATGACAAACATTGAAAACACAAGATGATAATCTGAAATTATCACAGATATAGAAAAAGAGATAACAAAGAAATATCACCATGGTACCATAGAGATAAAAAAAAAAAATAGCACACAAGGTATCACAGATATATCACAGAGAAGTCGTCGATATAGCAAAAAGGTATCACACCGACAGCACGGACACAACAATAAGAAAACATAGATATATCACAGGTAGCACAGAAATTGCAATGAAATAACGAAGGCATCAAATAGATTTCAAAGCAAATAACATATTTATGATTAATAACACAGATATATTTACATTTGCGCTGCAACCCACTATATGAACATTACCAGTAAAAATGCCTTTCATAAAAGTATGAAAGCAATGGTTCTCGAGACGTAGCACGTGGTTTAATTATGACGTCATAGATCAAGCTTGTTCAATGAGAGTCTTTTCGCGCCGCTTCGAATAACATGGACATTGCCCTTGCGTCAAACGCTCAAATGACTCGTCATTATCATTGGCGCCAAATGTATTCAAGCTGGGCTGTTCCGCCAATGTCGTTTAAATGACGACGTCTATAGATGCGCAGCTAATAAACTAATTATTTGGAAAAATATAAATGGAATTCAGTATCTGTGTTTTAGTAAAAATGTAAATATATGGATTGAAAGTCATTTTTTTAACTTGCATAGTGCTATGAAAGGTCAGCCGTTACATCCATATTTAGCATGAAGCCATAGCGGGCTTCATTCAATATGACTTTCAATCCTTATATAAACTTAAAGCACAGAAAATATCACACACAGAGCAAAAATACATGTATATCATGAAAAACGTACTGATGTATAATAGATACAACGTAGATAACACCCAAATACAGAGATAGCACAGGTATATTAGAAATAACACACGAATATCACAGAGGAAGTACAGATATATCACAGAAAAAGTACAGATATATCACAGAAATATCACCGAGATAGCACAGAAATGAGACTGATAACACATAAATAACTGAGTAATATCACCGTAATAGCATAAAGATATCGTCAAAACAGAATAGAGATTTCACTGAAACAACATAGAGATATCACAGAAAAAACATAGAGATATTACAGAAATAACATAGAGATATTACAGGAATAACATAGAGATATTACAGAAATAACATAGAGATATTACAGGAATAACATAGAAATATTACAGAAATAACATAGAGATATTACAGAAATAACATAGAGATATTACAGAAATAACATAGAGATATCACCGAAATAACATAGAGATATTGCAGGAATAACATAGAGATATTACAGAAAAAAACAAAGAGATATTACAGGAATAACATAGAGATATCACAGAAATAACATAGAGATATTACAGGAATACCATAGAGATATTACAGAAATAACATAGAGATATTACAGGAATAACATAGAGATATTACAGGAATAACATAGAGATATTACAGAAGTAGCATAGAGATATTACAGAAATAACATAGAGATATTACAGAAATAACATAGAGATATCACCGAAATAACATAGAGATATTGCAGGAATAACATAGAGATATTACAGAAAAAAACAAAGAGATATTACAGGAATAACATAGAGATATCACAGAAATAACATAGAGATATTACAGGAATACCATAGAGATATTACAGAAATAACATAGAGATATTACAGGAATAACATAGAGATATTACAGGAATAACATAGAGATATTACAGAAGTAGCATAGAGATATTACAGGAATAACATAGAGATATTACAGAAAAAACAAAGAGATATTACAGAAAAAACAAAGAGATATCACAGAAATAACATAGAGATATCACAGAAATAACATAGAGATATCACAGAAAAAAACAAAGAGATATCACAGAAATAACATAGAGATATCACAGAAATGGCAGAGAGACATCACAGAAATAACAGAGATTTCACAAGAAAAGCATGAGATATCAACAGAATAGCACAGAGGAATCACAGGAATAACATAGAGATATTACAGAAATAACAAAGAGATATTACAGGAATAACATAGAGATATTACAGGAATAACATAGAGATATCACCGAAATAACATAGAGATATTGCAGGAATAACATAGAGATATTACAGAAAAAAACAAAGAGATATTACAGGAATAACATAGAGATATCACAGAAATAACATAGAGATATTACAGGAATAACATAGATATATCACACAAATAACATAGAGATATTACAGGAATAACATAGAGATATCACAGAAATAACATAGAGATATTACAGGAATACCATAGAGATATTACAGAAATAACATAGAGATATTACAGGAATAACATAGAGATATTACAGGAATAACATAGAGATATCACAGAAATAACATAGAGATATCACAGAAATAACATAGAGATATTACAGGAATAACATAGAGATATCACAGAAATAACATAGAGATATTACAGGAATAACTTAGAGATATCACAGGAATAACATAGAGATATTACAGAAAAAACAAAGAGATATTACAGAAAAAACAAAGAGATATCACAGAAATAACATAGAGATAATACAGAAGTAGCATAGAGATATTACAGGAATAACATAGAGATATCACAGAAAAAACAAAGAGATATTACAGAAAAAACAAAGAGATATCACAGAAATAACATAGAGATATCACAGAAATAACATAGAGATATCACAGAAAAAAACAAAGAGATATCACAGAAATAACATAGAGATATCACAGAAATGGCATAGAGACATCACAGAAATAACATAGAGATATCACAGAAATGGCAGAGAGACATCACAGAAATAACAGAGATTTCACAAGAAAAGCATGAGATATCAACAGAATAGCACAGAGGAATCACAGGAATAACATAGAGATATTACAGAAATAACAAAGAGATATTACAGGAATAACATAGAGATATTACAGGAATAACATAGAGATATCACCGAAATAACATAGAGATATTACAGGAATAACTTAGAGATATCACAGGAATAACATAGAGATATTACAGGAATAACATAGAGATATCACCGAAATAACATAGAGATATTACAGGAATAACATAGAGATATTTCAGAAAAAAACAAAGAGATATTACAGAAATAACATAGAGATATCACAGAAATAGCATAGAGTTATTACAGAAATAACAAAGAGATATCACAGAAATAACATAGAGATATCACAGAAATAGCATAGAGATATCACAGAAATAACATAGAGATATTACAGGAATACCATAGAGATATTACAGAAATAACATAGAGATATAACAGGAATAACATAGAGATATTACAGAAAAAACAAAGAGATATCACAGAAATAACATAGAGATATCACTGAAATAGCATAGAGATATCACAGAAATAACATAGAGATATTACAGAAATAACAAAGAGATATTACAGGAATAACATAGAGATATTACAGGAATAACATAGAGATATCACAGAAATAGCATAGAGATATTACAGGAATAACATAGAGATATTACAGAAATAACATAGAGATATTACAGGAATAACATAGAGATATTACAGGAATAACATAGAGATATTACAGGAATAACATAGAGATATTACAGGAACAACATAGAGATATCACCGAAATAACATAGAGATATTACAGGAATAACATAGAGATATTACAGAAAAAACAAAGAGATATTACAGAAATAACATAGAGATATCACAGAAATAACATAGAGATATTACAGAAATAACATAGAGATATCATGGAAATAACATAGAAATATTACAGGAATACCATAGAGATATGACAGAAATAACATAGAGATATTACAGGAATAACATAGAGATATTACAGAAAAAACAAAGAGATATCACAGAAATAACATAGAGATATCACAGAAATAGCATAGAGATATCACAGAAATAACATAGAGATATTACAGAAATAACAAAGAGATATTACAGGAATAACATAGAGATATTACAGGAATAACATAGAGATATCACAGAAATAGCATAGAGATATTACAGAAATAACATAGAGATATTACAGGAATATCTTAGAGATATCACAGGAATAACATAGAGATATTACAGGAATAACATAGAGATATCACAGAAATAGCTGAGAGATATTACAGAAATAACATAGAGATATCACAGAAATAACATAGAGATATCACAGAAATAACAAAGAGATATCACAGAAAAAACAAAGAGATATCACAGAAATAACATAGAGATATCACAGAAATGGCATAGAGACATTACAGAAATAACATAGAGATATCACAGAAATGGCAGAGAGACATCACAGAAATAACAGAGATTTCACAAGAAAAGCATGAGATATCAACAGAATAGCACAGAGGAATCACAGGAATACATTTTTGTAGCATATGGATATCTGAAATAACAGACATATCACAGAAATAACATAGAAATATCACAGAAATAACATAGAAATATCACAGAAATAACAGAGATTTCACAGAAATAACATAGAAATATCACAGAAATAACATAGAAATATCACAGAAATAACATAGAGATATCACAGAAATAACATAGAAATATCACAGAAATAACATAGAGATATCACAGAAATAAAATAGAAATATCATAGAAATACCATAGATATATCACAGTCCCAGCACAGAGATTTAACAGGAATAACAGGCAGATATCACAGCATAGAGATATATAACAAGAATATCATAGATTTGTCAGAGGATTAGCATAGAGATAGCACAAGTGTAGTTTAAAGATATCATAGAAATAGCTTAGAGATAACACAGGAATAGAACAGAGCTATTGAGAAAGCACATATACAGATACACCACACAGTATCAGAGATATATAGGGATTGAAAGTCATTTTTTTAACTTTCATAATGCTATGAAAGGTCAGCCGTTACATCCATATTGAATGAAGCCCGCTAGGCACTATGAAAGTTAAAAAAAATGACTTTCAATCCATATATTTGCATTTTTACTATAGAACAATTGCTTAACTTCATTGATATTTTTTCCCATTAATAGTTTATTATCTGCGTTTGTATATATGTGTCGTCATTTTAATGACAGTGGCGGAACAGTCCAGCTTGAATAAAATTGGCGCTAATGAGCATCATTTGAGCGTTTGACGCAATGGCATTCTCCATGTTATTCGAAGCGGCGCGACAAGACTCTCATTGAACAAGCTTGATCTATGACGTCATAATTAAACCACGTGCTATGTCTCGAGAAGCATTGCTTTCATACGTTTATGAAAGGCATTTTTGCTGGTAATCTTCATATAGTGGGTTGCAGCGCAAATGTAAATATATTTTTGTAGCACCAAAAAAATTCACTTTTATATCATGAAAGGGTGCAGAACATCTCACAATTAGATCAGGATAGCGACCATAGAAAGGATATCTAGAATCCCTGTGCCGTAAGATTGTTCGCAAGCAGCCGACATATATCACAAAAATCTCGATAAACAGAGCAACCACGACAAAAATATATCAACTGCGACATGTAAACACTATAGATTGAGGAAGCTGGGATGTTACTACCAAGGAAGAGAAAGTTCACTATCGAAAAATGGAAATCGTCACATTTATCGTAAGGCTTAGTTGTTGAAAATGTAGCTTTCGATGATGATCATAGTAAAAGTGTTCATTAAGTTGGCTACATAAATGCGTCTAGAGGGAATATGTTTCTCTCATATCTTGCCATGCTGGATAGAGTTTGCCCATGTAAGAAAGCTATGTAAGAAAAATCTTTCTCTCATATCTCGCCATTTTGGATAGAGTTTGCCCATGTAAGAAAGCTATGTAAGAAAAATCTATCTTACATAGCATTTCACGCGACGTGACGTCACAATGGCTCAACAATGACGTGTCGTCACGAATACGGTAAACTCTGAAGCCGGAAAGAGAAAACGACGGCGTGATAAAATTAAAACCTTTCACAAAATATTAACCAATAAACACCAGGAAGAGGAGATTATTTTTTCAGCGCAAACTTCGTTTGCAAATATAGGGTATGCTTAAACTCGCTGTCTAATTTGTTTTCGTCAAAAAAGCTCATGAAAAAAGTTGAAATTTCAAAATGGTAGCCTGTTTAAACAGATTTTCGTGGTTTTTGAGCTTATTCGGGTAGTTGATATGAGAGAAAAAGACTCTTTCATTATGTGTGTATGTAGGATAGGGATATTCCACCTTCGGGATCACAAAATGTGGTAAAACCCTCGGCAAGCCTCGAGTTTCACCACATTTTGTGACCCCTCGGGTGGAATATCCCTATCCTACATACACGCATATGAAAGAGTCTTATAATCTTACATAGCATATCACTCAACGTGACGTCACAATGGCTCAACAATGACGTGACGTCAAGAATACGATAAACTCTGATGCCGGGAAGAGAAAACGACGACGTGATGAAATCGAAACTTTTCACAAAAATGTAACCGTAAACACCAGAAAGGTGAGATTAAATTTACGGTATGCTTAATGTCGCTGTCTAATTCGTTTTCGTCAAAAAAGCCCAAGAAAAAAGTTGAAAAAAATTGGTAGCCAGTCCAAACGTATTTCCATGGTTTTTTAGTTTATTCGGGTAGTTTATATGAGAGAAAAATACTCTTTCATGACCAAAAGTGTAAGATAGTGAAATTCCACCTCGGCAAAGCCTCGGGTTTTACCAAATTTGAAAACTCCTTAGGTGGAATTTTCCTATCTTACATCCCTGGTTATGAAAGAGTCTTATAATCTTTGCGATGACCTGCGGTGAATGTTTTTGGAGAGTTTGCTGGATTGCCAGTGTTATTTAAGATACATTTTAACTGTATACATTGATGAATTGTTTTGCATAAGGTTCATTTTGTATATCGATGAGTGATAAAAGGAGTCTCTAGATACACATTTGCTCATACGTTAGGGGCCACCCATATGTTAGATTGGGTTTTTATTTTGTTCGCCGTATTTAAGGAAAATATTCAAAGAGATCTCCAGAGGATACATACATAAATGACATACAGGAATGTTTTAGGCATATATCGTACCAATAAACAGTCAATGGAAAAAATAAACTTACAGAGCCTGAAGTGCAGTATCATATTTAAAAACGTGCCAATAAAATCATTCCCAAAGTATAGAAAAAAAAATTGTTTAACTGTCTCTTTTTAACAGATACGTAAATGTTAAGTAATCGAGTTCCATTGGTTATACAAAGGTCAGTATCTGGTATATCCACAACGCTCATGGTTCTCGTCGTCCAAAACCACTGACCAGCCGCCGACGCTTGTTCGGAGGAAACCTCTGCCATTGCTCAATCAACGCAGCCCGCTATTCTCCAATTGTATGGCATTTTAGACCCCATGCATTGCCGTTTTGTCCGAGATGGGCATCAAAATACGGAACAAGTAAATGTCAAATAATTTATTTAATCACGGTGCTTCTGCTAACAGGACATGCAAGCTAAGTTTACAGTTTAGATGTAAGCATCCCGTATGCTGTTACACCCCCACCCCGTATGCTGTTGTGCGCAGGATTGTATTCTGATGGTATGTCGTATTTCTTGGTCTCCAAATATGGATTCTGCCGTCGTCGGACCGAGTAAAAAGTGACTTTAATCAGACCAGTGGACTCTTCACCAAAACGCCTTATATTCCATGTCCGTTGATCACGTACAGTACTTATTAAAGTCTTTGTTTGTGACTTCCAGTCAACAGAGGACGTTCTTCTGATCGGCGAGAGCGATAAAGCCTAATCCTCAGACGTTTTAATTGCTATTTGCTGGAAAAAAACACCTTTTTACTAAAATCATAATATTCGGGGTAAGCTCTTTAGTACTGAATTAGATTTGACCTGTAAACACTGTTGGATGGGAAGCAGAGATGAAAGTATATTAAGAAAAGGATATACATATGTACATTTATATCCCTACGCCCGAAAAATCAAAATTGTCCACTTTTTCATACAGCTTAGTAGCAAGTTTTTTTCAATTTCCCGATCATGAACTTTCCATTTCTTGATAGTAACATCCCAACCTATGGTGTTTACATGTCGTAGTTGCTTCGATATTCCAGGGCTTGCTCTAAATATCGGGATTTTCGTGATCGATGTCGACTGCTGACAAACAAACTACATGTACATGTAACAACACAAGGACTCGAGAGATGCAGGTCGATCAGAACTATGGTCGCCAGCTTTATCTCATTTAAAAATATTCTGTATCTTTAAGTGATATGAAAATGGATGTTTTTGAGTATGCTCATTAGTGTGTTTACTTGTTGTGATTGACAATGATACTCGGTTCTCATTTTGAGAACTTGATGTTTACATGGATGTAACAAGATTTACATGGCGGGTGTGGTCGGTGAAGCACAAGACGCTTACTCTTCCGGAATACCTGGTCTTATTCTCTTGTACTTTTACAAGGGTTTCCATATAAATCTTTCCTTTGTTCATATCTTGCCCTGGATTAATCGATTATGAGTTCGGATTATGATTTTGTTAACGCTTCGGTATTCTCTTATTTATTTTCTATTTAATCAACTTATGGAGTACACTATTTCAAAATAGTTAAGAACTGTGGTTTATGGGTACTGCGAATGACACGTAATTGGGCTATAATATATTAGAAGCAGTAAATGATATAAAAAATATGGAAGTATAGATACGAATAAAAATAGTCAAAAAGATTTTAATGGAGAAAAGTGATTGTTAGTATTTCGTCTTTCGAAAAAAAATATAATTAATAACAATACTATTTGAAAAATGATATACAACTTGTATATTTAAACAATGAACATATTTTGTAAAGTGCACGAGTTTATGATCTGTTTGAATACCAGAGCATCACAATGGCGGCTACTGCATAATCATTTGTTTGCTTGCAAAGTGTTGGCATTCAAACAGATCATAAATACCAAAACAACGCAATCAATGCTTAGATACACAAGTTTATCATTGTATCAATTATTCTTTTTCGTTTTAAATTTTCTCTACCTTTTACATATCTACAATTTAAGATTCCCGCCAAATCGACAGACTAAAAAATGTTCTTTAGTTGGAACAACGACACATTGTAAGAAAGATTTGGGGATTTTCGAAATTCAGTTTGAACACAATTGACCAGTTTCACGATCGCCTCGGCAGCTAAACACATAAAGTGTATCAAAGTCAAATCGAAGCGGAGGTTGTAAGGCTGACTTACGGTTATCTGTCAAACCATTATAAACATGGCGAGTAGCGAGAACGTATCGGTGGCTCTTGATGCCTTATGGTGAATATCAGGTGTAGAACCCAGCTGAGGGGAAACGGCAAAGGTGTTACAGGAAACAAGATTATGCTTGTCGCTAGCTTTTTCACTGGATCAGCGGAAATTTCCAATATGATGATATTTGCTTCGAGGACGTAAACAGGCGAACATCCAACCCCACTATAATTTTTTTATTCGTGAAGGGATAATTTCATATTAATAGTAAAGAACAAAAACTGCAAAAGTTTTGAATACCAAAATGTGTGTTTTACAATTTTATATTTTAAGTTTGTATTAATATTTAACTGTTTTTGTATTACATGAAGGGATGAATGCTCCAACGTAGGAGCGAAAACTGTCAGTTTTAACCGATATGTATTTGGTACGATATTGTAGACTTTGGTCTGTTTGTTGCCATGTACATTCCACAAAATACTTTGCAGCGATACAATGTTACAGAAGTTTTTTAAAGGCATTTGTATACATTGAGAATAATAAAAGAATACCAAATCGTCAACAAAACCATAATTCGACCTCAAAATCGATAAAACTAAGGACACATTATGAAAAAGGAAGTATGTACATAGATACTCTTGTATAAGTACAAGAGAATGAGACCAGGTGTTCCAGAAGAGTAAGCGTTTTCTGCTTCATCGACGACACAGGCCAATGAAATTAATACGCACAATACCGCGATGAGCGGTGAGCAATTCATACTGGTTTTATGCACGTTAATCATGTGATACTCCAGTAAACTGTGCGTTTGCAAATGTTTTCGAACACTCCTCGTAGAAGAGATTGTGAACAACAAAGATGCAGTTTAAAATGTTGCTGTGAACTCACTGTGGATGAGAGACCGAACACCTATACACAAACGTTCATTCCAGAAATTAATGTTCGCCACCATTAACCAAACTCCTGGATCCGCCTATGGTCGTATATTATGAATAGTACTCTAAACCAAAGCAAATAACCTGTAACTAAGGCTACCGATATGCTACAATAATATACACATTTTCGTAGTACACGATTTGAAATTATACAGAACTACTTCAAGTTTACTTCTAAATTCTTAAATTAAATGGGTTTTAAGCAGCTGACCCTTCTGCTTCTATATTAGTTTTGAAATTTTGGATCCTCACATTTTGGCCCCTAGCATCACTGAAAAGTCCGAAGAAGGCGAAACAGCTGTATGATGCAGTTTAATTCATGTTTTGGGCAGACTGTATCTATTACTTAATTTAAAAGGTGCAGCATGTGTGTGTGTCACCGAGGTTTGCTGGAGCCTCCATAGCCACAGTTATCTAATTTGAGTAGTGGCACAGTACATAATATACACATTTTCGTAGTACACGAAATTATACAGAACTAATTGATTTTATTTCTAAATTAATAAATTAAAGGGGTTTTAAGCACCTGACCCTTCTGCTTCTACATTAGTTTAGAAATTTTGGATACCCACCTTTTGGCCCCTGTTTGTCAGCAGTCGACATCGATCACGAAAATAAAGATATTTAGAGCAAGGCCTCGAATAACGAATCAACTGCGACATGTAAACACCATTCGTTGGAGAAACAGCGATGTTACTATCAAGAAATGGAAAGTGCACGATCGGAAAATTGAAATCTTACTAGTAAGCTGTTCATGTTGGTCATTTCAAGTTCAGAATGATATAAACGACCGACGTGGTCTGCAAACTTCGATATGTCTGAAAGGGAAATTGAAGGTTTTGGCAAGGTTTGTGTTACATGTCCTGATTAGCTCTTCCACAAATTCAGCCTCGTATGAAAACAAAAACAGCTTAGAGTGGGGCACAGTTTGATCCCATGGGAATGCCAATAATCTGCTGGAAAATTTTTCCTCCGAAATCAATAAAAATATTGTCGACCAGGAATTCAATAATCTTTACTATATGTTTCATCTTAGCTTTTGTCGTGTTTTCCCCAAAGTATGCTCCAAGACCATATATTTGTATCAACGTCCAACCTGTTTGGAAAAGAAAGCTATCATAACGAGAGATCTAAGACGTTCCTTCAGTTTTGTATAAGGTATGGTAGTGTACAGGGTGGAAAAATCAAAGGCTTTGATCGACTTTATTTTTTTTGTAGGAGGTGCTCAAGATTGATCAACTCTTTCGAGTATTTCAAAATCCACATCCTGGAGTAAACAGTGTCACAATAAGTCTGAAGCCATGATTTAATGGTACTAAGAATGGTAGTAAGAAGTTTTGATAAAGGCTTGGTAGAGCAATTAGCAGAGCGAGCGATAAAACGTTGGTTATAATGACCCTTGTGTTGTTTAGATATCCAATAAAGACGAGGTAGGTCAGCATCTTGCTCATTAACCAGTATCTTGAAAGATTGTCACACTGAAGCATGGTTAGATAGTATTTCATCTTTTGAAAACCGGTCAATGTGTAAGTAGGGTAACCTAGGTTATCAAGCAGGTCTAGTTCTTTTTGCAAGTAATAAATGTATAGTCTTTGCAAACAATGATCAAGATATTAGATGCTTTGTCTGCAAACACGACCACATACCTCTCATGTAGATCGTTGAGGGTTGTTCGAACGTTGGTGTCAAAATTTATGTTTAGTTTTTATTTTGTAACGCAAACTGCATATTCTTTTCTGAATACAAGACCTGATACATTTCACCGACCCTGAAAGTGAATCCAATTCAACATATTCACGTTTAGCCCATTGTCTTGCATAAAGTGAATCTTCTTTTTCAGATTTTTTTTGTTATCCGTTCCTCTTATCTAGTTAATTGAATAATTGTGTTTGATTGTTTTTACTATCTGCATGAACAATATAAAATAAATTAAAAACAACATAGAAGAGGGCTGCATCCACATGCCAGAACGTATGTTCACAATTATTTGGTGTTGGTTTCATTAACCGTAATACGCAATATATGATAAATGAAATCAAAAGATAGCATTTATGGGCGGATAAGAATATTTATAAGTCTCAATATTATGAACATATGCATAGGTAGCAAATTACAGTAAAATCAATTGATTCTGAAAAAAAAAGCCCTATGTCTCAGAAAAAAAGATAAAGAATTATGACCTAACAAAACAAAATAAACATGTTATATATGTCTGTGAACGACATGCTATTTCCAATACAAATAAAGAAATGAGAAGTGTATAAACTTGTTTTTTCTATGTATGCTACTTGTGTGAAAACCTTGGTAACCACATCAAAAATAACCAAAAAAGGCAAAAAAACACTATTTTTAACCCAAAATTTTGAGGTCCCGCAAATAGAAATTTTTTTTCCTAAGAACTTTCTAAAGTTAAAGGTTACATACTTGGTTAAAGAATTATCTGTGTTCCAGTATAGGTCGTACGTTTAGATTTTTCGCTATTTTCCCTCATGTGCTGTTGTTAGAATTTCACTTCCTGTAAAGCTAGCTTTTCATGTGTAGACACCAGTTTCGGAGAGGCCAAAATGTTAATCTCTAACCAAATTTACTCTTTTTTTTTCAAATGTGAAGCCCACAACGTAAACTTTATCATGTTCATGCCAGTTTTACTGCTTATTTTATTTTTAGATTTTGATACACATAATATTATAGGGTTTATTCATTGTACAAAAATATCACCCATGGTAGTCTAGTGGATATAGTGCGTAACACTAGTCTCAGAGCCTGTGGCCAGTTTTTTGTTTCGTTTTATTTAAAAATGTGTAATTAAAAATAGTTATATCTCATCCTAATTAACTGAGACACTGAATAATACGTACAGTATCGTTCACGTAATAATGCCTTGCTTAAAAAAAATCAGAGAATACCAAAGCGTCAACAAAACCATAATCCGAACTCAAAATCGATTAAACTAGGGGCAAAATAGGAACAAAGGAAAGATTTACATGCAGACTCTCGTAAAAGCACAAGAGAATAAGACCAGGTGTTCCAGAAGACTAAGCGTCTTCTGCTTCATCGACGACACCCGCAAAAACAAATTATGTTGTGGGATTGATAGATCAACTCATGCTACTAGAAATTTATTACATGCAAAGACACCCGGCTTATTAAACAGACAGGGTATAAGATATCTTGGGGAAAAACCTATGACAGATTCAGAATGTGAACAATACATAACCCTTTGACTCCTTATTATCAAAATGTACTGGCACAAAAAAACAACATATGTTTTTCGAGGCGAACACATCGATACTCGTACCATCTTCAGATATTTAAATATGCAATTGGAAAAGAAGTTGCTATTTCACCTAACTAATATACTGAACAATAGTAGTTCAGATACTAGTCCGATAAGATAAATTAAAGTCAATGAAAACATCCATATATGACAAGCTCTGAGCTAACACAATCCGTTATCAAATCTTGATAGACATCTTTCTTAGCCTGGGAAGAAGACGTATAACACACACACATATATGCTGCACTTCTTAAATTTAGTAATAGGTACATACATGATGTATATAAAATGTAGAGTAAACCGAAACAAATTGAATTGAACTGTATCATACAGCTGTTTCCTCCTTTTTGGATTCGTCAGTGATGCTAGGGGCCAAACGGTCGGAATCGAAATTTTCTAAACTAAATTTACATGAAATATAGAAGCAGAAGAGTCAGGTGCGTGAAATCACTTGGAACATCCGTATAAACTAGAGTTTTCGGGTTTTACAAAACTAAAGTGTAGCATTTCAGTAATTGTATTATCTTACTGAGACCAAGCAAATGACAAGCGGCATTCCTTCTGCAATTGCATGTCAAGGCTGCAGTGAGCGAAAGTTGGCAGTCAACCCTGGCTTATCAAGAATCGCAACATTCTACATTGTATATTTTATGAACATTTTTATCATAATTATTCTAAACTAAGCCTTTGTTGTATCAGCAGCATATTCATTCTTTATTCAACTATTCAATCAACTTTATATTACATGTATTGATCAATGTATTAGCTTTACTTAATTCGACTTATTTAACATCTTACAATCTTTATTTTGTTCAACAAGCCACCCCTTATATTTCATCATTAACCTATTTATATATAAATATACACCCTAGAATTACAATGTATTTTGTCTATACTTTTCATAAACTCGCTAAAGGTTATATTCAATTCAATATAATACAGTTTATTATTATAAACAATCTACAGAATATATTTATTTCAAATCATACAGTCCATATTCCTTACACACTTCAATCTATACTTGATTAGAATTGAAGAAATTCTTTAATTCATACAGTGTATATTTTATTCAATATTATACAGCCTATGTTTTATAAACACCCCACAGTTTATATCTAATTAGATTATAGTCTTTAGTTTTGTAAACTCCATACAATCTATATCTTGGAAAGACTACACATTCCATATTTTATAAGCTCCTAAAATTCCATATTTACAAAATATTATACAGTCTATATTTTATTAACACCCTACAGTCTATATTTAACCAAGCCCATATTTTATTGATATAACACATCGTATAATTCATTAACATTATACAAGTTTTGTCAGGATCACGATCGTACAGTCTATTTTTTATCAACATCATAGTCCTGTATGTATCGGAATATTTCCAGCAAGCCATGGCCTAAATAAGCACATGAAATACACTCCAATACAACAAGTTGTGTAACTCCTTATGGAAGAGCAAATTATCATTTTGAATAAATTTTAAGTATACAAGCCCCTATAAATCAAACAATTGACATATGTTCATGAAATTAAACTAAATGAGTTAACGATGCATATAAATAACAAAACTAAATTTATTTAACACTTCCATGACTCTAAAGAAAAAGCATTTACTCGCATAATACTATAAACGGTGGCCAGTGTGAAAACACACCTTGTACAAAAAAGAGTAGGCGAGATCATACCAACCCAGAGGATAACAATAGGTTAATTGAGCTGTTAGATTTATACCCTTTTTGTACAGATTCGACAAAATTGGGTAAATTATTATTCCAATCTCGAACGAGTTGGGTTGAAGAATCACGTTGTTGTAAAAAAAATAATATACATGTATTTGGGAAAGACAGAACAAGGCAACTCTGAAATACCCAGTCACATTACAGGGAGAAAAACGTATAAACATGGCGTGTGTTCGATGTAATTACAGCATTCAGCCTGTGCACTATAATAGGAAAGACATTTAGACCAGTGAAAGAAAGTGCAAATGTGTTGGCAAAGTATTTTGGCCAATATCACGCCCATAACAGGATATTGCCTTGACGTGAATATTGAATTGTCGATTAGCAGACCAAACCGATTAATCAAACACGCCCGAGGCGCTAATACACACGACGCAATGTAATTTTACAGGATCGGAATCGTTAAATAGATATTTGTCCCTGGTTATTAAGGACTGATAAATCACACTGTTTATATGCTGTTTGACTGGTGACCGACCTGTGTTGATGACCGTCAGTCGGCAAAAGTCGCCTAATGGCATAACGCGCACGTTCTCAATCGGCTTATGACGTATACCTGAGCAGGACGCGTGCGCAAATGTGTGCTCCCGGAAAGATGATGTTTGTTAATTGCCAGTATAATAAAATAAATACGTGCTCTTTATAAGGTGAGTGTTTACTTTAGGCACGTGTGTTGCTATGGATATTTAAAATATGTCAATACGAATTCAGTTGCATGCTAAACATGTACTGGAGTGGTATCCATATAAAGCGGAAGTGATCCATCAGTGTCAAAGGTCATTTCCGATTTACATTAAGCTGTCTTCAAATATTTGGTTAGGTGTTATCTCATACCAGGGACTTCTACACAGATGTGTATAGACAGAAACGTCCTTCACTGTGGGGCTTTACTCGTGGTGTAACATTCAAATACATATTTACCCTCATAACTACAGCCAACATCATCAGGAACGGTTACGTATGTATGTGTGCTTTCAGCCGCATCAAATCACGTGTCAATGAGCGAGAAACATTTCATTAAAGGGTGTATACGTGCTGAGGTGTCAATCACGTTCAAGTCTCTGTTTGATCTCATAAAAGGGAATTCGTATTTTGTTTATCAAAATCTGACATAGCAAACACGCATTTGTAAAATGTGTCAAAAACCTTGATGTCTTAATTTAAAGGAATTACTAATTGGCGTTGTATTTTGAAAATTATTGTACTATGCATTTCTTGTGCATCACGTACGCTAAAATTTCACCATTTTTCCGCTAAATTGGTCATTACTGGGTCGCCGGCTTTTAATTTCAATAAATTCATATTGTGCAACAGTATAATGCTCAAAATAGTGAATATAATATAAAACAATGAGTACAATCATAAATGATTGATATCGATTTTCAAAAGACAAATAGTAATAGGAGAAGACGAGACAAACCCCAGATCTTCATGTCTGTTTTAGAAAATGAGAATTTTATTTTATTTGATCTATTTAATAAATTAGAAAAAAAAACGTTTAAATAGCTGAACGTTTTACAGGTATATTAAGAGATCAAACTAAAACAAAATGATAAAAAAAATGGCATTTTGTCATGATAGGGGCAACTAAAATTAGTTTTTGAGTTTAAAGTGTAAATTTAAGAAAGTGTATATCCGCTATCCTCCAAACATTTATACAAATCTGATAACACGCGCAGAAGATATTGTATTTATTCCATTTACAAATGGCCAAAAAGCTAAATTTACAGCAGGATCTGCTCATGTAAAAACTCATTGTATAATTTTTTTTTACGATAAACGTTTTTCTTGGGTTTTTTTTTAAAGAAAGTTCATTGCAAAACAGAAAATGCAAACATGCAACGAATTTGTGTTGGCGTACTATTTTTTGTGCTATGATCGGTCAAAGATACAAAATTTGCAAAACACATATAATTAGCGATATTAAGTACAGCAAAATTCACTAACAAATGCTTGACAGACTCATTCATCGTTTTCCAGATATTTCCGTCATAATTAGAAATATATGCAGAATCGACAAACGTATTCTTTTATTATAAATTATGGCCGTAAAATCTGTTTAGATTATTCTGTGGGTCAGGCGGATTTTGAAATGAAAAGGCAAGTGTTTGATTTACATAACATACCTGTTTGAATAAATTACATTTGGGTTTGAAATATATTTAATTGACCCCATTTGTATCACTTTAAAGTTGTACACGGATATATAATAGGCGAAGAAACAAATACTAAAACGTGAACGTATTAACCCAAGCAGTTGTCAATTATTCCCCGTCTTTTGTACATTATCAGTTTCACCATCCTTAATATCCAGGGGTAACACTTACCTACGTACCCTCGCGGCACACCTGGAATACTGTCGTAGTAATGTTGAATTCGCTGTGTGCGCCACCTTGTTGATGAAAAAATATATCCGGTTCACGTTCTTCATTAATTTAAGTCTGTTAACTTATCAATTATAACATACATAATGCAGAACAAAATAATATAATACAAAGACAACATACAATATTACACACAACATACAGTGGAGAGTAAACACTAACCAGAAACCAGGTCAGTTCTCTTTTTGTATTAAATACTTACCAAGATTTCTTATGGTCTGTATACTCCCACAAGCGAGAAGACGAATTAGTTTATCAATGCTTGATTCTCTTATATAACACTTTTAACATTTGTAATTAATCTTTACTTATAACAAGGACATTTCAAAATGAAATGGAACTCTTGCTCAACACAACCTGTTTCGTTGTTATATCTACCGCACTCAATATTTCATGTAGGTGCATTCAAATTAATTTTTCACAAATTATTTGCATCATTTATGCTTACAAGTTTTGATGAGTAGTAATGCTACACACAAATATATACATATCGATAAAATGATCCTTTTGGGAAAAATCAAAACATTTTGTTTAAAAATGTTGCAAAGACATTCTTGTATAATATAAGATGTATTTTTTTTACTTAAACTGGAAGATTCTAACACGTTTCCAAGACCATTTCTGTACAATTATTGTTTTACACTCATTAACAATATGTGCTGTTTGTTATTATTGCAATCCCATCGTCATAGCACGATCTAAGAATACATATGTACAAATTTCCGATATTTCTCAGTTTTATTTTATATTTGTTTTGAATGTACGAGAAATCCTAACTATTTGCACGGGATATCTTCTCAGTTCATGATATACCACAACCCACTTGTTTCATTATGTAATCCTAATACACGCTTGCAGAATATCTCATACACTTTTTGTAATATCAGGAGTGACATAAAAGAACCAAACTCCTGTTCCATAACAAAAATCAGTATATACATAAGTATAAATAATAGCCATAAAGCTTCATTAATGACGTATTTTTTCATACAAACATTTATTAATACAAACAATGCTTTTCATCCCAGTCAACAACCTGCTTTTGGATTTGTTTAATTTTTCAGTTAAAGTTCAATAGTACACCATACATTATATACATGTAACATAATTATGCATCCAATTTATTTTCTTCGTAAAAACCTTTTAATTGTTTTTCAGTATTTAGAGTGAAAGCCAGTATTTCCATGATTTGTAAGAGAGTCAAACACTGTTTAGAACCTTTTGCGGTTTCAGAAATAATCACCATATCATTGCCAATAAGCAATTATCTAATAAAAAGTGGACTTTTCATACAGTCATTAACATAATCATATAGCAAAAAGAGAAATATAATCAGAGAGCAACTCGAAATTACATATTGTACCATTATATTCAACACAGCATTTCTCAGTTTTATATAATGATATGATAACCATCAGAAGGTTTCCCTCCGCACTTTTTTCTAACAGTTTATAACTTAAATTGTGTCTTCTCCATACAAAACAATTCTTTTGTTATAAGCTATTAAACCGCAAAAGAGGCTATAATTTCTCAAAATACAATCCTGAAAGTTTAAAAGGCAAAAATTCTTTTGTATAAGCTTTAAAAAAATTAGAGAATACCAAAGCGTCATCAAAACCATAATCCGAACTCAAAATCGATTAAACAAGAGGCAAAATAAAAACTATAAGCCTCTATAAAACTACAAAAGTGGCTTTAATTTCTTTGTATTCAAAGTACTATTCTGAAAGATCAAGCAAAAATGACAGTCTGCATTAGAAGAGTTTAACTGGATCCAAACTGGGGGTCTGTTTCTTTATTATATTTCATTTCAAACGATACGAGCCTTCCATTTAAAATAGCAATATACATTTTAATAACACAACAACATGATGAATCTAAAGTTGTCCGTGTTATTAACGTCACTTTTAAAAAACAATCGATCTATATTGCCACGTGAACACGATGACGGGAAATAACCAACCTCAATTATAACATTTAACAACAAACAAGACGTAAAAAAATCATCTCCACAATTGATAACATAGTCATTGAAAATACCATCTAGTCGGCATGCATTATAAGTCTTATGTTTTTTTCAAAGCAGCCAAAAATTCAATATTTGACATTTAAATCTTTTTCATGAAGATGATCCTCAGTATTTACGTCAAAATCATTCAGAAAGTTCGATATGTCCTTGTCTTCCGTGGGCTCACCCGACCCCAATGAACAAAAGTGCTGATACAATCATATTTATTTTAATCAAAGTTGATGTTGACGTTTCCTAAATGTTTGTAAAACGGTTATTTTTATTAACTGGTTTGAAAAAAATGGTAAAAGGGCCATTCCTGATAAGTTTCGTGCCATATCTATCGGGAAAAGCACATAATACAATTGAATCCTGGAAACGTCGTCAAACTTTTAGGTGTAGATATTGATTTTAATATGAAAGTTGATGTTGATGTATCCAACATTTGTAAGAAAGCTTCTAAACAGCTATGTGTGTTGAACAGACTTGGCCGCAATCTTAGCAAGCAGGGGAAAATTTTAAGTATTTCCCGCCTATTGACCATTGTCAGTTTCACCATCCTTAATATCCAGGGGTAACGCCCACCTACGTACACTCGCGGCACACCTGTAATACTGTCGTTGTAATGTTGAGTTCGCTGTGTGCGCCACCTTGTTGATGAGGCAAGAAATCTGGTACACGTTCTTCATTAATTTAAGTCTGTTAACTTATCAATTATAACATACATAATGCAGAACAGAATAATATAATACAAATACAACATACAATATTACACACAACATATAGTGGAGAGTGAACCCTAACCAGAAACCAGGTCAGTTCTCTTTTTGTATTAAATACTAATCAATATGTCTTATGGTCTGTATACTCTCACAAGCGAGAAGACGAATTTATTTATCCATGCTTGATTCTCTTACATAACACTTTTGTAATTAATCTATAACAATGGAATTTCAAAATGAAATTGAACTTATCCTCGACACAACCTGTTTCGTCTTTCAATTATGTTATATCTACCTCATTCAATATTTCACTTATGAGCAAACATTCAAATTAAGTTTTCACAAAAGATTTTGCATAAGTTATGCTTAAAAGTTTTGATGAGTAGTAATGCTATACAAAAATATACACATATCGATGAAATGATCCTTTTGGGGGGGGGGGGGGTCAAAACATTATTGTTTAAAAAAGACATTCTTTTTTAATATTAGATGTACTATAACTTAAACTTGAAGATTCCAAGACATTTCCAAGACCATTTCTTTATAATTATCGTTTTACACTCATTAACAATATGTGCTGTTTTTTTATTATTGCAAAACCTATCGTCATAACACGACCTAAGAATTCGATTTCCGACATTTTCCAGTTTTATTTGATATTTGAATGTGCGAGAAATCCTAACTATTTGCACGGGATATCTTCTCAGTACAAAATATACCACGACCCCACTAGTTTTATTATGTTATCCTAATACACGGGATATCTTCTCAGTACAAAATATACCACGACCCCACTAGGTTTATTATGTTATCCTAATACACGGGATATCTTCTCAGTACAAAATATACCACGACCCCACTAGTTTTATTATGTTATCCTAATACACGGGATATCTTCTCAGTACATAATATACCACGACCCCACTAGTTTTATAATGTAATCCTAATACACGGGATATCTTCTCAGTACATAATATACCACGATCCCACTAGTTTTATAATGTAATCCTGATACACGCTTGTAGAATGTCACATACAATTTTTGAAATATCAGGAGTGACATAAAAGCCCCAAACTCCTGCTCTATAACACAAATCAGTGTCTACATAAGTATAAATAACAGCCATAAAGCTTCATTAATGACGTATTTTTTGCATACAAAATCTTATTAATACAACAAATGCTTTTCACCCCAGTCACCAACTTGATTTAGTATTTGTTTAATTTTCCCGTTAAAGTTCAATATACAACATACATTATATACTTGTAACATAAGTATCCATCCAATTTATTTTGTTTGGAAAAACCTATTTCATTTTTCCATAATATCCATGATATAAGAGTAAAAGCCATGATTTGTAAAAGAGTCAAACATTGCTTGAACCTTTTGCTGTTTCAGATATCGGCACTATATCATCGGCAATAAGCAATTATCTAATAAAAACTGGGTTTTTCTCACAGCCATTAACATAATCATATAGCAAAAAGAAAAAATATAATCAGAGAGAAACTCGAAATTACATATTGTACCATTATATTCAACACAACATTTCTCAGTTTTATATAACGATATGATTATTATTAGAAGGTTTCCTTCTGCACTTTTTTTCTTACAGTTTATTACTTAAATTGTGTCTTATCAATTTCTTTTGTATAAACTATAAAAACATTAGAGAATACCAAAGCGTCAACACAACCATAATTCGAACTCATAATCGAATAAACTAGAGGCAAAACAGGAACTATAAGCCTCTATAAAACTACAAAAGTGGCTTTAATTTCTTTTTATTCAAAATAGAATTCTGAAAGATTATAAAGCAAAAATGACAGTCTTCATTAGAAGAGTTTCAATGGATCCAAACTAGGCGTCTGTTTCTTTATTACATTTCATTTCAAACGATACGAGCCTTCCATTTAAGATAGCAATATACATTTTAATAACACAACAACATGATGCATCTAAAGTTGTCCGTGTTATTAACGTCACTTTAAAAAAAAAACCACTGGAACTTTATTGCCACGTGATCACGCTAACCAGACTCAATTATATCATTTAAACCACAAACAAGACATAAAAAAATCATCTTCACAATTGATAACATATTCATTGAAAAAAACCATCTCGTCTGCATGCATTGTAAGTCTTATTTTTTTTTTTTTTTCAAAGCAGCCAAAAATTCAATATTTGACAATCTTGTTCATGAATAAAATCCTTGGCATTTACGTCAAAATCATTTAGAAAGTTCGATATGTCCCTGTCTATCGTGGGCTCAACCGACCCCAATGAACAAAAGTGCTGATACAATCATATTTATTTTAATCCAAATTTATGTTTACGTTTCCTTAATGTTTGTAAATCGTTTATTTTTATTAACTGGTTTGAAAAAAATGGTATGAAGGCCATTAATGATAAGTTCCATGCCATGTCGATCGGAAAAAGCAAATACTATTATAGAATCGTGGAAACGTCGTCAAACTTTTAGGTTTAGATATTGATTTTAATATGAAACTGGATGTTCATGTATCCAACATTTGTAAGAAAGCTTCTAAATAGCTATGTGTGTTAAACAGACTTTGCTGCGATCTTAGCAAGCAGAGGAACATTTTAATTTTAAAATCTTTTATTATTTCCAGTTTTAATTAATGTCCCCTGGCCTGCCATTTTTGTAGGTTGAATTCCACTAAAAAAGACGGAAAAGATACAAAATCTAGCAGCTCGTTTTATTGAGGAAGATTTTACTGTTACACCCATACAATGTACCAGAACTTTTGAAGAAACTTCATTTATCTTTTTTACATATTTATAGAATAAAAACATGTCATGTGAAGTTTTAAAATTGTTTCTAAAATAGCTCCTGATTATATATGCAATCTTTAAACTGAGACAACTTCTTTTTATAATCTCAGGAGTGAAAGGCAGCTGGAGCAATCAAAAGTTTGGGCAACCAGGTACAGTCTTAAATCTTTCCGCTACGTGGATGCCCGGATAAGAAACAGTCCGTCAAACCATATGAGGAAGGTGGATACTTATCCAGAGTTGTCCAGACTGCTGCATACCTGGGATGGCCTCGTATGCAATTTCCCCGGTGCTTAACAATGCTTTCTATTTATTTTCTTTAGTTGATGTCCTTTAACTTCATTACTTGCGTCGTATGTCTTGATTGCGAGTTCGAATCCCACGTAGGGCGGTTGCCAGGTACTGACCGTAGGTCGGTGGTTTTTCTCTGGGTATTCCGGTTTTCCTCCACCTTAAAGACCTGGCACGTCCTTAAATGACCCTGGCTGTTTATAGGACGCGAAACAAAATAAACCAACCAAACCAAATCTTTGCTACAGTTGTGATAACGCATAACGCACCAAAAAATGCGTGCGTGTATCGTGCATACATTGTGCACACATCGTTCGCCAATGGTTTGCACAACGGGTCGATGTAAAGATCGTGCGTTTATGTGTGCGATTCTCATTGAACACACGCACGATTTGGTACAATTTGTCGATAAAATATTACGGAATAAAACAAATATGGAACCCTCTTGTCGAAAAACTAAATAAATTCGCATCATATTTATTTGGATTTTGTTAATTTTACAATATACATTTAACAGTATTACAGTAACTAAGAGACAGTCAAGTGCGGGTTCAGCTCCAAGGTAACAGAACGGGTAAATAACATGCCAGAGTCTTCCCCGTCCCGTGTCCGGCGATCCGCTACGACAGCCATTCCCGAGCGACCGTTATGAAAACAAACTGGACTCTTATAATTAATTATTTGAACACCCCGTCCCCTCCCCTCCCTACCACTGTACCTGTGTTTTCACACCTAGGCGAGTGTTGTAAGTGCCCCGGATGAGAGACATTTACATATATGGTCTATGTACAGGTACATATTGTATAACTTGGTAAAAACTGACAATATATTCCTGAATGAGAACTTGTCAACATGTGTTTAAAGTTTACATGTGTCTATTTGGTTAGTTTCAAAAACTATAAAAGGACTCTTCCTAATTTTAAGAAATAAATAGATAGAAATATCAGCTAATGCATGGAGTTAAAATATAGAAATATGCTTAAAATGTTTTAACTAGCGCGAAACCATAAATAAGTGTTAAGCCATTTCTCATTTTACATCAACCACGATTGTCATCGTACAATGTGCCCACATGTGCGTTAGAAATAATCGCCCAAGATCGCATCGTTCGCACATCGTGCATACACCGTTCGCCCATCGTGCGCACATCGCACATCGTGTAACGTTGGCTCACCCAGTTACATATAACTGTTACAGAAAGGTGGTCTAGGTTTTCCAGAGGAGTCCTCGACAGGCGGTTGATCCTTGACCGATACCTGCCCATCAGTGACGAAACAATTACAAGGTACGATTCCCGAGCTGACCGATCCAGTGAGTGTCACCTGAGTGTTACTTGATAGCATAGTGACAAATTGACTGACAACTGACATTCACTGTCAGTAGTACATTTTACTTGAAGGTTCGCTAACCCTATCTAAAATAGTTGAGCCATCCCTTATATTGGTTAGGTTGTTGACAGTACCAGTAGGTCTCCGTTCCTGACATAACAACTGACCACAACTGGCAGGAGTAAGAGGTGTTACACTTTTCTCTACGTGATCACTGACCCTCCCAATGGACCTCATATGGACAGGTTTGCTTTCCGAGACTGAAGACTGACAACCACTACCAGAAGAAACACTATGACAGGTCTCTATCAAAACTGACCATCCCCAGAACCATATTGACAGGTCTCTCCCTCGGCTACCAACTGATCACAAGTACCAGAAGTACTAGGAGCCATACATAATCATATATTTAGTGTTTGGGTGTGCATTCTCACAATGGCTTCGATTAACACCGGTCGTTTCTCAGCTTGGCCACCAGGAGTGGGGAGGGGCACTGTTGGCATCACCTCGACGCTGCCTGGTTGTTGATGGAGTGGCACGAAGGTGTGGACGGGTTACGGGTTCTTTTCCAACCACGATGACTAGGGGTCTGGGCTAACTTAATGTATGTTATCCGCTGTTTTGTATTATGTACAGTTGGCTCTACGTACAATTATCCATCCATAAACAATCGGTCTCTGACTTAAATCTCTGACTTCGTTTTGTCCATCCTTCTTGTAATGTTTCGCCAATGTGTACAGAACTTTCCTCCTAACCTCGATCTTATTTAGATTTTGCTCGTTTAATCCAAAACTTGTCCTATTACTTGGTCCTGATAATACACAAACACTGACACAAGTGGCCTACGTTTTCCTGAAAATCTTTTCCCAAAACGATGTGCATCAGCCAACTCCCCAAACGTGTTAATTTCCAGTTCTGTTCTGTTTAGTTATTGTTCATGAAACACTACAGATAAAACTAATACAAAATATAACGCCTGATTCATTCGTTGTCAAGACAATTTGACCGGGGTTTCTAATCTGCTGGAGGTCTTTATGTACAAGTTAAAATAGCATTATACACAATTGAACTATTTATTTTTCATTTACGTATAATTTAAAATAATATTATACACGATTGAACTATATATTTTACATTTACGTATAAGTTAAAATAACATTATACTCAATTGAACTATTTATTTTACATAAAAATAAATATGTAAATTTACATAAATGTAAAATAAACATTCCAATCGTATATAATATTATTTTAAGTTTACGTAAAACTTAAAATAACATTATACACGATTGAACTTTTTATTATACATTTATGAATAAGTTAAAATAAACTAATTGATTAAATGCAGATCTTTTCGTTGATGCATATTCTCCCCATATTTGACATTGTACCTGTTTGACTGGAATGAAAATCACTAACCATATGGATGGGAAATATTTTATCATATATGTTTATACGTGTAAGGTCGCTATTGATTTTAAATTGTTTATAAGGATATATACTAAGTAAAACATTTTCAGTAACGTACACTTTTAGTCTAATATACATTACAATGTCCATTTTGGTGAAAAATCAACCTGCATTCAGCTTTAGGATCTATCGTTAACTTAGTATGTAAACAAAGTGAATGTTAATTACAGCGTTTGTGCCAAGTCAGGTACTTGATCTACGCACATGATTCTGTTATATAGAAAGCCATAACTGTCATTTACGTATATTAATTTGCACCTAAGTTCGTAGACACTAAACAATATACAAGTTAAATAGGTAATACAAGACGTTATTGAATGACGTATGCCTCAATCATGACGACACTTTCGTGGCATTTTCCTGGCGCATTGCGTCCTATGTTTTACAACATGACATTTAAGCGTGGAAAGAGCCTTATTCCATGATTAATCAGCAACAATTAATAATCAAAAGAAATTTATGCTCTTCCATCTTTATAGTTCGACAATTTGTTTACGTTTTATTCATTATTTTATTTATATTTGCTTAAGTGTGGGTCAGAGGTCAGGGTTGGGTTTGGGGAAAGTAGGGATGAGGATGTATATCTTTAATGTGTTTTTAAAACACTTGTATGAGCTAATTATTGTGTTTTGAAGTAGCTACACTGTATTAATTTTTAAAAAACATATCATATGGGTCGTATGTTTTTCTTAGTTGGATAAGGTAAGCATATGTCATGCCTCTATAAATGGCGAGATTAGAATGCTGTATTAGGCTACCTTTAGTTGAACAAGCTTTTCAGGTATTTTGTGGTTATCCCATTTGATATATTTTGTAAAATATAAATGAATCTTACAAAAGATTATCGACGAATGTAGTCCGTATGCTTTGCTGCTGAGGTGTTCAAAGGCAAAATGAAATTTGTGAACTGAACTTCTTTGGTGTTAATGTTAATTTCACAGAAAATGTGATGTCGCAAATAAGCTCTCAATTAAAACAGTTCTGAAACATAGCATATTGAATGCAACTGAATCCAGAAATCTATAAAAACTCTTCTAAATGATCTTATAGTATGATGACATTTTCAAAATTAGAGGAAATACACTAAAGTCTGTCGGGAAATGTCAGGTGCGACAATACTTATGGCCAGATTCTGTAGAAGGAACTTGGTGTATAATAAAAACGCTATGGTATTAAATGCCAAGGAACATGATTTTGTGTGGATTTACTGAGAATTCCAGTTTTGGAACTTTGTAACCCGATGGTCCGAACTTTATATGTCACAGGCCGTCTTACTAATCCTGCTTACTAGCATTATCTTTAAAACTACAGGAAATATCAGTATTTGCTAACTAGAATGACTAGCTCATCCGCGTGTCAGTATAGACTAGATCCTTTGGCAGTATCTTTAAGTTTGGTACCACTATAAGGTCGGCATACGTTTTTCACAATCGGAAGGGGCCCTAAGGAAAGATTTACACGTAAATATAAGATAAATACATGGAGAATTAAACTTCTTCGTGGAACGACATCAATCATGTCGAATTATGGTCTTTCTTTCGTGCTTTCTTTTATCGTTTGTCAATTAAACCATTCTTCCTGCCTTTCCATTTCAACTTAAGCCCATCCCTAGACATGACAGTAAGCTAGGTAGACCCGTACCTCATTGACTGGAACGAATATCACTAACCATATTTATGGGAATTATTTTATCATATATATGTTTTAAAAGGAAATATACTTCATAAATCATTTTCAGTAACGTACATGTTTAGTCTCATGTATATAACAATGTCAATTATGGCGAAAACTCAACTTGCATTCTGCTAAAGAATCAATACACTTGGTGCGTAAACAAATTGCATGTTGATAACAACGAATGTGCTTTGTCAGGTCCTTGGTCTATGCACGTGTTTTTGTTATTGAGAAAAAGCCATAACTGTTAATTACGTACATTGAACCCCTGCTCACAGACACTAAACAAAATGTAAGGGAAGTCGTTCACTTAAGACGTCATTGAATGACGAATTTCCTGGCATATTGTGTTATATTTTTCACACGACATTTAAGCGTGGAAAGAGCCTTATGCCATGTTTAATCAGAAACAATTAATAAATAAAAGAAAGTTATGCTCATCCATTTTTACAGTTCGACAATTACTTTTTTTGTAATCGTTATTTTATGCATGTATTCCTTTGTCTCTGTCAGGGTATCAGGATTCGGTTTTGGGGAGGTGGGGATGAGGATGTGTATGTTTGTGTATATATGTTTGAAGAACACTTTTATGTATTTATCCCTCGCTTGGACTTGCCAGATAAACATGACTGTATCATGCCCCATAAGTTTGGCATAACTTCCGCACTATCACAGGGAACCCCAAGGAAAGATTTATAGTTTGTCTCATTGAGAAATATTCTGTATCTTAAAGCGATATGAAGATGGACGTTTTTGAGTATGCTCATTATGGTGTTTACTTTTGATTGGCAATGATACTCGGTTCTCATTTTGAGAACTTGATGTTTACATGAATGTGAAAAAGATTAACATGGCGGGTGTCGTCGATGAAGCAGAAGACGCTTACCCTTCCGGAACACCTGGTCTTATTCTCTGGTACTTTTACAAGAGTGTCCATATAAATCTTTTCATTTTTTGCCCCTGGTTTAATCGATTTTGAGTTTGGTTTATGATTTTGTTAACGCTTCGGTATTCCCTTATTTATTTTGTCTCTTTAACCATTCTTTCTGCCCTTCCATTTCAATTTCATAGCAAAACAAAGATGTTTTGAACGGTAGACATCCTAGTATTTTGCTGCTTTGATAAACGACATCAATCATGTCGAAAACAAAATCACAGAATACCAAAGCGTCAACAAAACCATAATCCGAACTCAAAATCGATTCAATAGAGGGCAAAATAGGAACAAAGTCGAAAAATTTACGTGGAGACGCCTGCAAATGTAGAAGAGAGCAAGACCAGGTGTTCCGGAAGAGTAAGTATCTTCTGCTTCATCGGTGACACCCTCAATGTTAATCTTGATCACATCCAAGTATACATCAAGTACTCAAATTGAGAACCGAGACATTTTTGTCAATCACAGCAAGCTCACTAATGAGCAAACTCAAAAACGTCCATCTTTTTAACTCACAAACGTTCAGAATATTTCTCAATAAGACCAAGATAGCGACCATAAAACTTGCCCATAGTCTTCGTCAACCTGCATTTCTCGAATTCCTGTGCCGTAAGTTTCTTCGACAACAGCTGCCATCAATAACAAATATCTCGATATTCAGAGCAAGCCCTAGAAAAACGCTATAGGATAGAAACAGAGATGTTACTATCAAGAAAGGGAAAGTTCTCCATCGGAAAATCGAAATTGTCACGTTTATCATAAAACTTAGTAGTAAGCAGCCCGAGTTGGTCATAATTTAAGTAAAGGTCGAGGTAAGAAACTAAAGTAGGAGAGTCTGTTGTGTCCTTCATTTAAAGTTCAGAAGGGTATATACGATCATCTAGGTCAGCAAACTTCTTGTTGTTTATAGACATTGTTGATATACCGGAAAGTAAAATTGAAAGATTTGGCAAGGCTTTTGTTACCTGACCTGAATTAAGGTCTTTCTCTCGTGCTCTTTGTCTCTCCGTTTGTTTCTTAAACCATTCTTTCTGCCTTTCCAATTCAACATTATCCCACCACTGTTCATGAAAGTGTAAGCTAGTAAAACAGGTATCTGATTTATCGGCATGACTATCACTAACAGTATTGATGGGGAATGTTTTATCATATGTAACTCTAAGGAGATATACTTAAATAACTTTCAGTAACGAACATACTTAGTCTTATGTACTTGTACATAACAATGTCCAATTTTAGTCCAGGAAATCTAGTCCATTTTAGGGCTCAACCTGGAACAAATTGCAACAGAATTTTTTTCACCACAGGGCATTTCTATGATGCCCCTAGAAAACCATACTAAAAGTCCTAAGGAATCCGTTTTGCGGAAAGATATCTAATTTACATAAATCAAAGATGGCCACCGAATATAGACAATTATGATATCTTTGCTTTTGGGAGACATATTTGAGCGATTTAAAGTTCTGATATGGGATTTTTAGATGTATACATTCACTTAGAATGCGTTTCAATTTGTTTAGATAATAATTTTCTACCAAAAATTCAAATATCGCTGCCAAATATATAAATATTTCCGTTTTTTTTTAATTCGAAAATCATAATTTATTTATTTAAACTGCGGGGATTTATCATGGAGTATCATATTGTGGTGGTGTTGTTGTAGTTTCAACAGCCAATGTCACCGTTCTTGTAGCCAATGCATACAGTGTGCCAGTGTTGACCAAAGCTAATATAGAAGAACATCAAGATGATATGGCAATTGGTCTTGAGACAGATGATATAGGGACTCATTTTTTCCACTAGATGATAAGACAGACTTGACCACAGCAGGTGAACTGTAAGACAATGCTATGTCGTTTTCGCTATCAGTGGAAGAAGTATATTCAGCAGAAGTGTTAGAAAGAATTCAAAGAAAAGTTGATAAAAAGAAAAAATAGATGACTATGCGCACATCAAAGCTATGGGTGTAATATCTGAATATGGTGGACATCTTGCTACAGTTTATTAAAGCCGAAAGGACAGGTAACTGGATATTGCACCTTCAAACTGTGCATGAGATACGCTGCAATATTTTGCAGCATGTGGACACCGATAGTATGCGAAGTCTGCATAATGTTTACCTGCAAATGATGACAGTTCTTCATGAAACACACCCAGATATACATGTATACAGGACATTTTAGGATGGATACCACGTAGTGAGGTGCAGCGATAGATATTGGGTGGGACTATCCTCAGATCCTATTATCGAACAGATGCTGATGAGAAATGTTAAACGCATGGTGACTTAACACGTGGAAAAGGAATGACAGAGGATCAGCGTTTGCAGTGGGTTCTTTCTATGCCAGATTGTGCGAATATCAATGAAGCCATGCAGAAGTTCAGTAGGGTCTGATATGAAACTAGCGATCAACAAAAAGATACTCCAAAGGCCAGACAAAACATAAATGTCAGCGATACCCTTGATCGGATCAACTATCTTACAGAAAGAGACCCATTCACTCAGAATACGTCACTACAAAACATTGCTAATGGTATGACAGCCCAGGAAGGAGTCAATGTCGAGCGATTGAGAGAGATTGGAGACAAGATTCTCAAGTCTATGGTTGGACAATCTGTGGAAGACTTCACCTTCCGGAAAGCTAACTAGGCAATGGCACTTGCATACAGATCAACTGTCAAGATCAAAGGAGAACCAAATGGTTACTGTGGGTGACCGCTTGGGAGAACTTCCAGCATTGTTCAAGTATGAGCCAGGTAGATGCAGTCATCTACCTGGCTTGTTTAAATCACCGCCCTTCCTTTACCTTCAAGCAAATAGGGCAGCCCTTGCTAATGTCCTCTGGAAGTCCATGGGTGTAAAGCAACGGAAACATATTGTTGGCCCATATGTCCTTGATGTCGGGGCATTGCTTCATCGCATATCATGGCCCAGAGTTTCAACATATGATGATGTGTATGACATGTATGTTAACTATGTGATATATAAATATTGTGCACCTACCATTGTCTATGATGGCTACAAAGATGGACACAAAACTAAAGATGTCACACAACTGCGACGAATAGGGGCATACCCCAACATTGTCACAGTACATTTCACCAGTGAAATGACTGTCCAATCCAAGAAAGGTGACTTCTTGAACAATAAGATCAATAAGCAGCGCTTTATAAATCAACTCGGTGACAAACCAAAAAGGTCTGGTTGCAGCATATATCATTTAAAGCCTGATGCTGATGTTAACACAGCTGTTGCCTCCGCCAGAATGAAAGATACGGTTTTGGTTGGTGATGACACAGACAGTCCTCCTACTACATCATGCTGACATGAACACGCACGAATGTTCCTGGCACCAGAACCCAAGCAAGCAGCCAAAACAAAAAAAGGTATGGTGCATAAAGCAGTCAAAGGAGTTGCTTTGTCCCGCGATATGTGACAATGAACTCTTCATTCAATTCAAGCCATTCTTGGCTGTGATACCACCAATCGACCATATGGATTGGGAAAGGGGTCGCAGTCAAGAAGGTGAAGACTGATGCTGTGTTGTATGGGCAAGCAATATTATTCAGCCAAGAATATATAGTGGACAGGAAAGACATCAGGACAGCAGGGAAAAGGCACTAGTGTCATTGTATGGTGGTGCCAAGGGTGAAACAATAGATGCTTTACGGAACAGGCGGTTCTGTGATCAAGTTGTGAAGAGCACTTCGCCGGTGGAACTGCAGACGCTTCCCCAACATCAATGGCTACTGGGTACGATATCCTCCGTGAATATATTACCAGGCTACTCTGAATATGAATTCAGAAGATTGGGGATGGCACATTGTGGATGGGAAATGTACATGTATGCCAATACAGACTGATTAGCCCGCAGCACATTTAGAACTACTGGATGTTATCTGATGTAGTTGCAAGAAGGACTGCAGCAAAAACAGATGCACTTGTCTAAAACATGGTGTCCCCTGCTCTTTTGTGTGCAAAGAATGTCGAGGCATAAGTTGTGCAAACGCTCAAATGCCAGATTTATCAGACGACTATGAACATGTTGTTTGAATGGCATATTAGTATGTCAAAATATGGAGATGTAGGGACCGTACGTTGGATAATTTTAGAATTAACCATTCATCCAATCATTTTTTGTATGTATTTCAACGCAATCCTTGTGTCGAAAAACCTTATCATAGCACTTTAAATCACTCAAATATGTATCCTGTGAGCAAAGATATAAGAATTTATCGATACTTGTCGGCAATTTTGGATTTATGCAAATAAGGATTTCTTAGAACGACTTTTAGTATGGTGTTCTAGGGACCTCATAGAAATGCATTGTGGTGAAATAAATTATGTTGCAATTTGTTCATAGTCAAACCCTATTTTGTCTGGACTATTAGTACGTACCAAAATGGCATGTTGATAACAGTGTTACTGCTTAGTCAGGTACTGGATATACGCATCTGTTTGTGGTACCTAGAAAGGACATAACTGTCAATTACGTACATTAAGGTACATCCAAGTTCACGAACACTAAATGTAAGGTAAGTCGGTTACATAAGACGTTATTGAATGACGAATTTCCTGACACATTGTGTCTTATTTTTCACAGCAAGACATTTAATCGCGAAACGGAGCCATATGCCATGTTTAATTAGCAACCGTTAATAAGAAAAAAGTGGTGTGTTCATCCATCTGCATATTTGTTTTTAATTAATTTTTTAATTATCTATTCTGTGTGTCTGTCAGGGGACCAGGATTCGGTTTGGGAGAATAGGGGATTAGGCTGTGAATTTTGTTTTTGTTTTAAAAAAACACTTACACGAGTTAAATGAGAGAATACCGAATCATCAATAAAACCATAATCCGAACTCAAAATCGATAATAGGAAAAAGGAAATATCCTAATGAAGACCCTTGCAAAAGTACAAGAGAATAAGACCAGTTGTTCCGGAAGAGTAAGTGCTTTTGCTTCATTGACACCAACCATGCAAATCGTGGTCACAACAAAGTAAAAACCAAGTCCTCGAAATGAGACCATAGTTATCATTTTCAATCACAATATGAGCATACACAAAAACACATCTTCATATCACACAAACATACAGAATATTTCTCAATGAGACAAAGTTGGCGACCATAAAACTTGCCCATATTTCTGATCAACCTGCATCTCTCGAATCCCTGTGTTGTTATTTTGTTTATCAGCAATCGACATCGATCGCGAAATCACGATATTTAGAGCAAGCCCCAGATTAACGAATCAACCATAGAATAGAAAAGCAGGGATGTTACAATCGGAAATTGAAATCGTCATGTTAATCGTATAGCTTAGTAGTAAGCTGTCCATATTTGTTATAGTTTAAGTAGAGATCGAGGTAAGCTATCGATGTAGAAGAGTCTGCTGTACCCTTTATTACATATATGTTGCCTATTATTATAGTAATACAAGCAATTTATAGACTATGAAATACAAATACCAACTAGCTGGAACTATTTTTTTAGAAGATCATGTTGTTATGGGAGACGTAAAATACTTAGGTATTGCATTGGTTTATTTTGGAAGACTTTTAAAGAATTAAAAAAGGGATACCCAAGTACATGTATCATAATAACAGGTACTCGAGTACTATAATAACAGGAACTCGAGTATTATAATAACAGGAACTCGAGTACAATAATAACAGGAACTCGAGTACTATAATTACAGGTACTCGAGTACTATAATAACAGGTACTCGAGTACTATAATAACAGGTACTCGAGTATTATAATAACAGGAACTCGAGTACTATAATAACAGGAACTCGAGTACTATAATTACAGGAACTCGAGTACTATAATAACAGAAACTCGAGTACTATAATAACAGGTACTCGAGTACCTGTTATTATAGTACTCGAGCACAATAATAACAGGGACTCGAGTACTATAATAACAGGTACTCGAGTACTATAATAACAGGTACTCGAGTACTATAATAACAGGAACTCGAGCACAATAATAACAGGAACTCGAGAACTATAATAACAGGTACTCGAGTATTATAATAACAGGTACTCGAGTACTATAATAACAGGTACTCGAGTACTATAATAACAGAAACTCGAGTAATATAATAACAGAAACTCGAGTACTATAATAACAAGAACTCGGGTACTATAATAACAAGAACTCGAGTATTATAAAAACAGGAAATCGAGTACTTTAATAACAGAAACTCGAGTACTATAATTACAGGAACTCGAGTACTATAATAACAGGAACTCTAGTACTATAATAACAAGAACTCGGGTACTACAAAAACAGGAAATCGAGTACTGAAATAAAAAAAAAACTTGAGTACTATAATAAATTGTACTCAAGTATCATGATTTGGGTTCTAAAGTTTCATAATAACAGGAACTGGAGTATCATATCATAATTACAGGTACTCTTGTATCATTATAGAATGAACTTGGTATCACAATAAAAGGAACTCAACTCTAATAACATGAACCAAACCACCATAACAATCTGATCCTCACTATTTCTATAGTGTATAGAATCTGAAAGCGACCAGTAGAAGGTCATGTGCATATCACCTTTATTATTTACATATCTAGGAAATGAACAGCCAATCAAAATGCACCTTGAAAACGGTGTTTGGTACGCGAACACAAATGGCGGCGGATCGAAGCGAAGATGAGAAAATCATTTAGCGCGTTATCTAACAATATGATTAGTATTTTTTGTGATAATTTCTTCACTTGTTATTTCTTTTCGGACCAACGAAAAACTACAAATCAAACAGATAATGTCAAAAAAGATAATGTCTACTTTTGTATACGGTCGTTGAACGTTCGGGTTCTAGATACTTTGCTCTGGTTTAACGACAAGTGTGGAAACAGATCGAAATTAGCTTTTCACTTTCAGAATCTGGTAAGCAGCGGTTTGATTGGTGAATACAAGGGTCATCTGCACATGACCTTCTACTGGTCACTGTCAGATCCTACACATGATAGTAATAATGATTCTAATCAGATTGCCACCATAATAATCGGGACACAAGTATCAGAATAACTGAAAGTCAAGTATCATAATAACTGAAAGTCAAGTATCATAATAACAGGAACTCAAGTATCATAATAACAGGAACTCAAGTATCATAATAACTGAAAGTCAAGTATCATAATAACAGGAACTCGAGTATCATAATAACAGGAACTCAAGTATCATAATAACTGAAAGTCAAGTATCATAATAACGGGATCTCAAGTATCGTAATACCAGGATATCAAATATCATAATAACATGAACACAAGTTTCATAATAACGGGAACTCAACTATTATAATAACATGAACTCAAATATCATAATAACATGAACTCGTGTATCATAATAACAGGAACTCATGTATCATAATAACAGGAGCTCAGGATTCATAATAACAGGAACTCAAGTATCACAATAACAGGAACTCAAGTGTTATAATAACGGGAACTCAAGTATCACAATAACAGGAACTCGAGTATCATAATAACGGGAACTCAAGTATCATAATAACAGGAACTCGAGTATCATAATAACGGGAACTCAAGTATCATAATAACAGGAACTCGAGTATCATAATAGCAAGAATTGAAATATCATAATAACAGGAACTCAAGTATCATAATAACGGGAACTCAAATATCATAATAACAGGAACTCGAGTATCATAATAGCAAGAATTGAAATATCATAATAACAGGATATCAAATATCATAATAACGGGAACTCAAGTGTCATAATAACGGGATCTCAAGTATCATAATAACAGGATATCAAATATCATAATAACGGGAACTCAAGTATCATTATAACAGGAACTCAAGTATCACCATAACAGGAACCCAAGTATCATAATAACGGGAACTCAAATATCATAATAACAGGAACTCAAGTGTCATTATAACAGGAACTCAACTATCATAATAACGGCAGGAACTCGAGTATCATAATAACAGGAACTCAGGTATCATAATAACGGGAACTCAAATATCATAATAACAGGATATCAAATATCATAATAACAGGAACTCAACTATCATTATAACAGGTACTCAAATATCATAATAACAGGTACTCAACTTATATAATAGCAGGAACTCAAGTGTCATAATAACAGGAACTCGAGTATCATAATAACAGGAACTCAGGTATCATAATAACAGGAACTCAGGTATCATAATAACAGGAACTCGCGATCGAGTATCATAATAACAAGAACTCAAAAATCATAACAGGAACTCGTGTATCTTAATAACAGGAATTAAAAAATCATAACAGGAACTCGAGTATCATAATAACAAGAATTGAAATATCATAATAACAGGATATCAAATATCATAATAACGGGAACTCAAGTGTCATAATAACAGGAACTCGAGTATCATAATAACAGGAACTCAAGTATCATAATAACGGGAACTCAAATATCATAATAACGGGAACTCGAGTATCATAATAACGGGAACTCAAGTATCATAATAACGGGAACTCAAGTATCATAATAACAGGATTTCAAATATCATAATAAACTCAACTATCACATTAACAGGAACTCAAGTATCTTAATAACATGATCAAGAAGAAGGCCTGAACACAGAATCCGAGATTTAGAGTGATGACAGTTTCGTGGACTAGTGGCCCTGTGTTTTTTTAGATGAGTAAACTAAACTGATTCGATTCTGGCGAGTTTCATGCGTCACGTGTGTTGCTCGTCTGATACTGGGATGGGAAATATATCCTCAACACATTAAATGTTCCTGTTATTTCATGGAAAGAGTGGGTCATGACCATCCATTTGATATTTTGACAGTACTCGTAACCGAATACAATTATTTTTGTTTCCCATTATGTAACGATCAGCATATATACAGATATACCATCAACCTTAAAAAGGCATTTTGTCTTCGTCGTTTAATATCTGAGAAGTGTTAGTGAAAAACAAATTCCAAACATGTAAACCTGTTACAAAGTAATCAAAATAAACATCACTCACTATATAGCTTAATGGTTGTGTCTGTTTGACTGGAGACATGTCGACGAGAGCACATAAACTTTTAAAGCATATTTTGTATAAATTTGACTGACAATAACCACATGATTAAATATACATTAACGTAATGACAGGCCTTTTATACAAAATGTAGGTTCACCCCTAGATGACTTCATATTACATCATTATCGGGTAAGTACACAGTTTAGCCTGCACGTTCGGTGTTTCATTCTCTGTTAATGTAGATATTGCCAAAATTAAAAAAAGCTGTAAACTTTTGAACGATTTGTGAAAATAATATATAGCCCAACACGAAACATGAACAATTTGAATAAAACACATATTACAGAGTTAACGGGATTCGCTTTGTAATGTGTAATGGGGAAAGTTTAAATGTTACACAGAAACACATACCAGAAAGACACAATACAGGAACGAAAAGTATCCCATCGATTGATTACTTCTTACAAAGAACAACGACCGGAAACCAGACAACTACCATTTTGCATCCTGCAGTTTGCTCTACTAGCTAATCCTACTACACAAATTACATGATTTATATTTCTCAACAGACAAAACACATTAATACAATATACATATTGTCCTTTTCTTGTTGAACTAATTAAAAAAATGGTCCATATATAAACATTCTCAAGTAATCTTCTGTAAGAAAAGTACTCGTCTGGTCGTACTTCTGTACCTGTCAGCCCCTCCTATGAAGTTATACTATCGGAGATAACAAAACGTTACCTAGACCACATACAATATGATTCATGTTGTAGGGAACAGACCGTCTCAAGGTATACCCATCCGCAACAAGGATGTGTGTATTGATGTTAGACAAGCCCTCCGTGATCCCATATTAAAATATGCATCGTCGTACAAAGTATGATACAGTAGCAGAGGTTTGTAGGGTTGTACCACACCTTGCAATTTGTATCTGCCAGCCCCTCCCCGGTAAACATTGATACAATTTTGTTTGTATCTGCCAGCCCCTCCCCGGTAAACATTGATGCAATTCGTATCTGTCAGCCCCTCCCCAGTAAACATTGATATAATTGGTATCTGTCAGTTCCTCCCCGTATTCCTTGTTATTTGTACTTGTCAGTCCCTCCCCATATTCCTTGCTATTTGTACTTGTCAGCCCCTCCCCGTATTCCTTGTTATTTTTACTTGTCAGCCCCTCCACGTATTCCTTGTTATTTTTACATTAATTGTACTTGTCAGCCCCTCCCCGTATACCTTGTTATTTTTACTTGTCAGTCCCTCCTCGTATTCCTTGTTATTTTTACTTGTCAGTCCCTCCTCGTATTCCTTGTTATTTTTACTTGTCAGCCCCTCTCCGTATTCCTTATTATTTGTACTTGTCAGCCCCTCCCCATATTCCTTGTTATTTTTACTTGTCAGCCCCTCCCCGTATTCATTGTTATTTGTACTTGTCAGCCCCTCCACGTATTCTTTGTTATTTTTACTTGTCAGCCCCTCCCCGTATTCATTGTTATTTGTACTTGTCAGCCCCTCCCCGTATTCCTTGTTATTGGTACTTGTCAGCCCCTCCATGTATTCCTTATTATTTTTACTTGTCAGCCCCTCCCCGTATTCCTTGTTATTGGTACTTGTCAGCCCCTCCTCGTATTCCTTGTTATTGGTTCTGTCAGCCCCTCCCCGTATTCCTTGTTATTGGTACTTGTCAGCCCCTCCACGTATTCCTTGTTATTTTTACTTGTCAGACCCTCCCCGTATTCATTGTTATTGGTACTTGTCAGCCCCTCCACGTATTCCTTGTTATTGGTACTTGTCAGCCCCTCCCCGTATTCCTTGTTATTTGTACTTGTCAGCCCCTTCCCGTATTCCTTGTTATTGGTACTTGTCAGCCCCTCCATGTATTCCTTGTTATTTTTACTTGTCAGTCACTCCCCGTATTCCTTGTTATTTGTACTTGTCAGCCCCTCCCCGTATTCCTTGTTATTTGTACTTGTCAGCCCCTCCCCGTATTCCTTGTTATTTGTACTTGTCAGCCCCTCCCCGTATTCCTTGTTATTTGTACTTGTCAGCCCCTCCCCGTATTCCTTGTTATTTGTACTTGTCAGCCTCTCCCCGTATTCCTTGTTATTTGTACTTGTCAGCCCCTCCCCGTATTCCTTGTTATTTTTACTTGTCAGCCCCTCCCCGTATTCCTTGTTATTTGTACTTGTCAGCCCCTCCCCGTATTCCTTGTTATTTGTACTTGTCAGCCCCTCCCCGTATTCCTTGTTATTTGTACTTGTCAGCCCCTCCCCGTATTCCTTGTTATTTTTACTTGTCAGACCCTCCCCGTATTCCTTATCGTTTTTACTTGTCAGTCACTCCCCGTATTACTTGTTATTTGTACTTGTCAGCCCCTCTCCGTATTCCTTGTTATTTTTACTTGTCAGCCCCCCTCCGTATTCCTTGTTATTTTTATTTGTCAGTCCCTCCCCGTAATCCTTGTTAATTTTACTTGTCAGTACCTCCTCATATTCCTTGTTATTTGTGCTTGTCCGTCCCTCCCCGCATTCCTTGTTATTTGTATCTGTCAGCCCCTCTCCGTATTCCTTGTTATTTGTACTTGTCAGCCCCTCCCCGTATTCCTTGTTATTTTTACTTGTCAGACCCTCTCCGTATTCCTTATTATTTGTACTTGTCAGCCCCTTCCCATATTCCTTGTTATTTTTACTTGTCAGCCCCTCCCCCTATTCCTTGTTATTTTTACTTGTCAGTCCCTCCCCGTATTCCTTATTATTTGTACTTGTCAGTCACTCCCCGTATTCCTTGTTATTTTTACTTGTCAGTCCCTCCCCGTATTCCTTGTTATTTGTACTTGTCAGCCCCTCCACGTATTCCTTGTTATTTTTACTTGTCAGCCCCTCCCCGTATACCTTGTTATTTGTACTTGTCAGTCCCTCCTCGTATTCCTTGTTATTTTTACTTGTCAGTCCCTCCTCGTATTCCTTGTTATTTTTACTTGTCAGCCCCTCTCCGTATTCCTTATCATTTGTACTTGTCAGCCCCTCCCCATATTCCTTGTTATTTTTACTTGTCAGCCCCTCCCCGTATTCATTGTTATTTGTACTTGTCAGCCCCTCCACGTATTCTTTGTTATTTTTACTTGTCAGCCCCTCCCCGTATTCATTGTTATTTGTACTTGTCAGCCCCTCCCCGTATTCCTTGTTATTGGTACTTGTCAGCCCCTCCATGTATTCCTTATTATTTTTACTTGTCAGCCCCTCCCCGTATTCCTTGTTATTGGTACTTGTCAGCCCCTCCTCGTATTCCTTGTTATTGGTACTTGTCAGCCCCTCCCCGTATTCCTTGTTATTGGTACTTGTCAGCCCCTCCACGTATTCCTTGTTATTTTTACTTGTCAGACCCTCCCCGTATTCATTGTTATTGGTACTTGTCAGCCCCTCCACGTATTCCTTGTTATTGGTACTTGTCAGCCCCTCCCCGTATTCCTTGTTATTTGTACTTGTCAGCCCCTTCCCGTATTCCTTGTTATTTTTACTTGTCAGTCACTCCATGTATTCCTTGTTATTTTTACTTGTCAGTCACTCCCCGTATTCCTTGTTATTTGTACTTGTCAGCCCCTCCCCGTATTCCTTGTTATTTGTACTTGTCAGCCCCTCCCCGTATTCCTTGTTATTTGTACTTGTCAGCCCCTCCCCGTATTCCTTGTTATTTGTACTTGTCAGCCCTTCCCCGTATTCCTTGTTATTTGTACTTGTCAGCCTCTCCCCGTATTCCTTGTTATTTGTACTTGTCAGCCCCTCCCCGTATTCCTTGTTATTTGTACTTGTCAGCCCCTACCCGTATTCCTTGTTATTTGTACTTGTCAGCCCCTCCCCGTATTCCTTGTTATTTGTACTTGTCAGCCCCTCCCCGTATTCCTTGTTATTTGTACTTGTCAGCCCCTCCCCGTATTCCTTGTTATTTTTACTTGTCAGACCCTCCCCGTATTCCTTATCGTTTTTACTTGTCAGTCACTCCCCGTATTACTTGTTATTTGTACTTGTCAGCCCCTCTCCGTATTCCTTGTTATTTTTACTTGTCAGCCCCTCTCCGTATTCCTTGTTATTTGTACTTGTCAGCCCCTTCCCGTATTCCTTGTTATTTTTATTTGTCAGTCCCTCCCCGTAATCCTTGTTAATTTTACTTGTCAGTACCTCCTCATATTCCTTGTTATTTGTGCTTGTCCGTCCCTCCCCGCATTCCTTGTTATTTGTATCTGTCAGCCCCTCTCCGTATTCCTTGTTATTTGTACTTGTCAGCCCCTCCCCGTATTCCTTGTTATTTTTACTTGTCAGACCCTCTCCGTATTCCTTATTATTTGTACTTGTCAGCCCCTCCCCATATTCCTTGTTATTTTTACTTGTCAGCCCCTCCCCGTATTCCTTGTTATTTTTACTTGTCAGTCCCTCCCCGTATTCCTTATTATTTGTACTTGTCAGTCACTCCCCGTATTCCTTGTTATTTTTACTTGTCAGTCCCTCCCCGTATTCCTTGTTATTTGTACTTGTCAGCCCCTCCCCGTATTCCTTGTTATTTTTTCTTGTCAGCCCCTCCCCATATTCCTTGTTATTTTTACTTGTCAGACCCTCTCCGTATTCCTTATTATTTGTACTTGTCACCCCTCCCCATATTCCTTGTTATTTTTACTTGTCAGCCCCTCCCCGCATTCCTTGTTATTTTTACTTGTCAGTCCCTCCCCGTATTCCTTGTTATTTTTACTTGTCAGCCCCTCCCCGTATTCCTTGTTATTTGTACTTGTCAGCCCCTCCACGTATTCCTTGTTATTTTTACTTGTCAGCCCCTCCCCGTATTCCTTGTTATTTTTACTTGTCAGTCCCTCCTCGTATTCCTTGTTATTTTTACTTGTCAGCCCCTCCACGTATTCCTTGTTATTTGTACTTGTCAGCCCCTCTCCGTATTCATTGTTATTTGTACTTGTCAGTCCCTCCCCGTATTCATTATTATTTGTACTTGTCAGCCCCTCCCCGTATTCATTGTTATTTGTACTTGTCAGCCCCTCTCCGTATTCATTGTTATTTGTACTTGTCAGCCCCTCCCCGTATTCATTGTTATTTGTACTTGTCAGCCCCTCCACGTATTCCTTGTTATTTTTACTTGTCAGCCCCTCCCCGTATTCCTTGTTATTTTTACTTGTCAGTCCCTCCTCGTATTCCTTGTTATTTTTACTTGTCAGTCCCTCCTCGTATTCCTTGTTATTTTTACTTGTCAGCCCCTCTCCGTATTCCTTATTATTTGTACTTGTCAGCCCCTCCCCATATTCCTTGTTATTTTTACTTGTCAGCCCCTCCCCGTATTCATTGTTATTTGTACTTGTCAGCCCCTCCACGTATTCTTTGTTATTTTTACTTGTCAGCCCCTCCCCGTATTCATTGTTATTTTTACTTGTCAGCCCCTCCCCGTATTCCTTGTTATTGGTACTTGTCAGCCCCTCCACGTATTCCTTGTTATTTTTACTTGTCAGCCCCTCCACGTATTCTTTGTTATTTTTACTTGTCAGCCCCTCCCCGTATTCATTGTTATTGGTACTTGTCAGCCCCTCCACGTATTCCTTATTATTGGTACTTGTCAGCCCCTCCCCGTATTCCTTGTTATTGGTACTTGTCAGCCCCTCTCTGTATTCCTTGTTATTTGTACTTGTCAGCCCCTCCCCATATTCCTTGTTATTATTACTTGTCAGCCCCTCCATGTATTCCTTGTTATTTGTATTTGTCAGTCCCTCCCCGTATTCCTTGTTATTTGTACTTGTCAGCCCATCCCCGTATTCCTTGTTATTTTTACTTGTCAGCCCCTCCCCGTATTCCTTGTCGTTTTAACTTGTCAGTCCCTCCCCGTATTCCTTGTTATTTGTACTTGTCAGCCCCTCCCCGTATTCCTTGCTATTTTTACTTGTCAGCCCCTCTCCGTATTCCTTATCGTTTTTACTTGTCAGTCACTCCCCGTATTCCTTGTTATTTGTACTTGTCAGCCCCTCTCCGTATTCCTTGTTATTTTTACTTGTCAGCCCCTCTCCGTATTCCTTGTTATTTGTACTTGTCAGCCCCTCTCCGTATTCCTTGTTATTTGTACTTGTCAGCCCCTCCCCGTATTCCTTGTTATTTTTACTTGTCAGTCCCTCCTCGTATTCCTTGTTATTTTTACTTGTCAGTCCCTCCTCGTATTCCTTGTTATTTTTACTTGTCAGCCCCTCTCCGTATTCCTTATTATTTGTACTTGTCAGCCCCTCCCCATATTCCTTGTTATTTTTACTTGTCAGCCCCTCCCCGTATTCATTGTTATTTGTACTTGTCAGCCCCTCCACGTATTCTTTGTTATATTTACTTGTCAGCCCCTCCCCGTATTCATTGTTATTTGTACTTGTCAGCCCCTCCCCGTATTCCTTGTTATTGGTACTTGTCAGCCCCTCCATGTATTCCTTATTATTTTTACTTGTCAGCCCCTCCCCGTATTCCTTGTTATTGGTACTTGTCAGCCCCTCCACGTATTCCTTGGTATTGGTACTTGTCAGCCCCTCCCCGTATTCCTTGTTATTGGTACTTGTAAGCCCCTCCACGTATTCCTTGTTATTTTTACTTGTCAGACCCTCCCCGTATTCATTGTTATTGGTACTTGTCAGCCCCTCCACGTATTCCTTGTTATTGGTACTTGTCAGCCCCTCCCCGTATTCCTTGTTATTTGTACTTGTCAGCCCCTTCCCGTATTCCTTGTTATTGGTACTTGTCAGCCCCTCCATGTATTCCTTGTTATTTTTACTTGTCAGTCACTCCCCGTATTCCTTGTTATTTGTACTTGTCAGCCCCTCCCCGTATTCCTTGTTATTTGTACTTGTCAGCCCCTCCCCGTATTCCTTGTTATTTGTACTTGTCAGCCCCTCCCCGTATTCCTTGTTATTTGTACTTGTCAGCCTCTCCCCGTATTCCTTGTTATTTGTACTTGTCAGCCCCTCCCCGTATTCCTTGTTATTTGTACTTGTCAGCCCCTCCCCGTATTCCTTGTTATTTGTACTTGTCAGCCCCTCCCCGTATTCCTTGTTATTTGTACTTGTCAGCCCCTCCCCGTATTCCTTGTTATTTGTACTTGTCAGCCCCTCCCCATATTCCTTGTTATTTTTACTTGTCAGACCCTCTCCGTATTCCTTGTTATTTGTATTTGTCAGTCCCTCCCCGTATTCCTTGTTATTTGTACTTGTCAGCCCCTCCCCGTATTCCTTGTTATTTTTACTTGTCAGCCCCTCCCCGTATTCCTTATCGTTTTTACTTGTCAGTCCCTACCCGTATTCCTTGTTATTTGTACTTGTCAGCCCCTCCCCGTATTCCTTGTTATTTTTACTTGTCAGACCCTCCCCGTATTCCTTATCGTTTTTACTTGTCAGTCACTCCCCGTATTACTTGTTATTTGTACTTGTCAGCCCCTCTCCGTATTCCTTGTTATTTTTACTTGTCAGCCCCTCTCAGTATTCCTTGTTATTTGTACTTGTCAGCCCCTCCACGTATTCCTTGTTATTTGTACTTGTCAGCCCCTTCCCGTATTCCTTGTTATTTTTATTTGTCAGTCCCTCCCCGTAATCCTTGTTAATTTTACTTGTCAGTACCTCCTCATATTCCTTGTTATTTGTGCTTGTCCGTCCCTCCCCGCATTCCTTGTTATTTGTATCTGTCAGCCCCTCTCCGTATTCCTTGTTATTTGTACTTGTCAGCCCCTCCCCGTATTCCTTGTTATTTTTACTTGTCAGACCCTCTCCGTATTCCTTATTATTTGTACTTGTCAGCCCCTCCCCATATTCCTTGTTATTTTTACTTGTCAGCCCCTCCCCGTATTCCTTGTTATTTTTACTTGTCAGTCCCTCCCCGTATTCCTTATTATTTGTACTTGTCACCCCTCCCCATATTCCTTGTTATTTTTACTTGTCAGCCCCTCCCCGCATTCCTTGTTATTTTTACTTGTCAGTCCCTCCCCGTATTCCTTGTTATTTTTACTTGTCAGCCCCTCCCCGTATTCATTGTTATTTGTACTTGTCAGCCCCTCCACGTATTCCTTGTTATTTTTACTTGTCAGCCCCTCCCCGTATTCCTTGTTATTTTTACTTGTCAGCCCCTCCCCGTATTCATTGTTATTTGTACTTGTCAGCCCCTCCACGTATTCTTTGTTATTTTTACTTGTCAGCCCCTCCCCGTATTCATTGTTATTTTTACTTGTCAGCCCCTCCCCGTATTCCTTGTTATTGGTACTTGTCAGTCCCTCCACGTATTCCTTGTTATTTGTACTTGTCAGCCCCTCCACGTATTCTTTGTTATTTTTACTTGTCAGCCCCTCCCCGTATTCATTGTTATTGGTACTTGTCAGCCCCTCCACGTATTCCTTGTTATTGGTACTTGTCAGCCCCTCCCCGTATTCCTTGTTATTGGTACTTGTCAGCCCCTCTCTGTATTCCTTGTTATTTGTACTTGTCAGCCCCTCCCCATATTCCTTGTTATTTTTACTTGTCAGCCCCTCCATGTATTCCTTGTTATTTGTATTTGTCAGTCCCTCCCCGTATTCCTTGTTATTTGTACTTGTCAGCCCCTCCCCGTATTCCTTGTTATTTTTACTTGTCAGCCCCTCCCCGTATTCCTTATCGTTTTTACTTGTCAGTCCCTCCCCGTATTCCTTGTTATTTGTACTTGTCAGCCCCTCTCCGTATTCCTTGTTATTTTTACTTGTCAGCCCCTCCCCATATTCCTTGTTATTTTTACTTGTCAGCCCCTCCCCATATTCCTTGTTATTTGTGTCTGTCAGCCCCTCTCTGTATTCCTTGTTATTTTTACTTGTCAGTCCCTCCTCATATTCCTTGTTATTTGTACTTGTCAGCCCCTCCCCATATTCCTTGTTATTTTTGCTTGTCAGTCCCTCCCCGTATTCCTTGTTATTTGTATCTGTCAGTCCCTCCCCGTATTCCTTGTTATTTTTGCTTGTCAGTCACTCCCCGTATTCCTTGTTATTTTTACTTGTCAGCCCCTCCACGTATTCCTTGTTATTTTTACTTGTCAGCTCCTCCCCATATTCCTTATTATTTGTACTTGTCAGCCCCTCCCCGTATTCCTTGTTATTTGTACTTGTCAGCCCCTCCCCGTATTCCTTGTTATTTGTATTTGTCAGCCCCTCCCCAGTAGATTTAATCATCTATTTGAACATTAACCAAAGATTCGTTTCATTATTGTCGAATATGTCCATATTTGTAAATATCATAGTGGTAAGATTATAACTAGCTGCAGAGAGAGATGGCACACATTCGCTACATATTGATAATTTTCAAAGCACAATGTGACATACTTGTATCTTTATTTCTGTAATGCATTTAAGGTAACAAATATATACTGCTGTTTTATCAGCATATGAAATGCATTTGTCTTCATTGAAATGATAAATGCCATATCTCACAGTGACGCATTTGAGAGCGTCTCGGTTGAGGGGATGCAACTCTTGACCGTAATCTTCAACGCGCAAGTTTGATGCCTGTATCATTTTGGGTGAATTCAATACTCCAAACCAAGTATAGCTATTCTCTAAAAAACACAAAATATTACCCAGTAATTAAACGAAAATACGTACTAAATATAACTTAGATCTTGAGATAGTTCACTTGCAGATATAAAGTTAATTATAAATGACACTTGTATACAACAGTAAATGTGTACAAAAGTTATATGTACATGTATGCCATAAAAGTTTAGAGTTCACAAAGAAGTTGATTTGTCCGAAAACCATAACAAGTTTAAAAGATCTAATAAAAATAGCATGCCACTTTGTAAAAACAGATGGTTTAATTTCCAAATGAAGCGTTTTAAATCTTGCCAACTCCGAAAATTCTAACAATTAACTCCGAGAAAATTACCTTGTTTTTAACACAGGAACCTGAGAATTTGTAACAGCTAGTTTTGGACCTAAACTGGGTGTTTTGTTTTTACATTTTTGGAGGCTTTAGATCAAAATCTATCTGGCCAGTTTTGTATATTCAATGAGTTTTGGCGTCACCCCGCGCTCTGGTCTTTGGCTGTCATTGGATGCCTTAATTTAAAGGAAGGCCGCCATCCAATGACAGCGTTGCATCCGCGTGCAGTGACGTCAAAACTCATTGAATATGAAAAACTGGCCGGATAGCCGACGAAAACTTAGAGACATGGAAATTTGGCGTGTTTTTAGAGGAAATCGAGATTATTTCTACTGGAAGAGGATACATTTCACGTGAATTAAGGAGGTTTATTAAATAAAAATTATCCATCTTTCCATCAGTACCAAGCGTTTTTTCGTACCTCAACTAGAAATATGCTTTTTATTCAATAAAGGAAAGCTTTCCACACTTTAGCCTTTATGACCATCGAGGGGCATTTTTATTGAAAACGTGTAAAATAACTCTAAACATCCTAGTTTAGGTCCAAAACTAGCTGTAACAAATTCTCAGGTCCCTGTGGTTTTGAAGTAGTGACACATGTACTTGTGTTGGTGATGGCATGTAATAAAACGTTTTCAAGTTTCAATCGCATAAAAGCAGTTGTTTAGTATATTTACATTTAACTAGCTTACCTAACGGCGTGTCAGCTCCGGGTCTCACTGTAATTCTGAATTATTTGGGGCCCACGCACGTGTCATGGTTAAAATCTCCAGTCAACATTGGTTAAGGGGAAGCAACTCTTAAGTCCAATAATGTTATTAACAGAAGCTTAGTACTTCTCTATTGTCTAATATGGTCAATGAAAGTGCTGTTATAAAAAGGGGAAGTGATGATTAATGAAAATACATATACCATTCAACTTTCACTCAGAACTACTGGAGAACAGCATGGTTCGCCTCTGTTATGAACTGAGTTTTATAGTTTAATTTATAAGTACAATTTTTGGTACATGCCAACAAAATATAGATATTATTAAAGGCCCAATATACGTAACTTTCGGCAAACCTTGAAGCGAAAATCAAGCCTAATAACTTATTATATGTATGGATTTATTTAAGATTAACGGGTATCAGCAATATTCAAGATGAATTCTTTCACGGTTAGCGGTACAACAGCAGTTGAAACACGCTATTTGTAAACACGCGTCCATTTCGAACCGTCTTCTACCTTCGGTTTGTTGTTGAAGTGGGCCCCACCTGAATTATTTTCAGTTCTTTGGATTTTTCGTCAAGAGTTTCTTGTTAGTTACCGCTCAGGTTTATTTCGTTTTAGGCTTATTTTTGCATGGTTATCAACTGGATTTTTTTTCAGAATCACGAAAATTTCCCTGAAGTTACGTATATTGGGCCTTTAACCATACAAAATATTGACTAATTTGAGTAACAGTGTTATATTCAAGTGCATATCCGATTAATTCAATATATATGTTTTACAATTACAACTTTAAAGTTATTTTATTATTATGCACAGTAATATAAATATGTCAACTCAAGTTAAATTTGAAGAAAACTTTTGGCATTAATAATAAGAAAACTGGTTCAGCATGTATATATGCATCCTCGATATCCAGGGGTTACGATCCCCTACGCTCTCTCCACCCCTGGAATATGTCATGACAAAACTGAAGGCACCTTAAAGTGAAAAAAAACCTGACATATCACAAGGCTGCATGCCTGTCATGTGAAGATTACAAAGGAACCGCGACCGACTTCAAAACCTGTCAATTTTTACCGTTATGTGCGACGAAATTCTTTTGATGTACATAAAAGGGTCGAACCAGTCTCATCAACTGGTGGAGCACACGGAGCCTTCAGTTTTGCCATGACATATTCCAGGGGTGGAGAGAGCGGAGGTGATCATTACCCCGAGATATCGAGGATGGTATATATGTAATACAAGTATATGATAATACTAGCTTTCTATGACCAATAACTGTCACATTACCCCACACTTTCCATCTTTGACATTAAATGATCGAGTTATCCGTCCGCCATTTTGACTTACAGAGACATCCCGTTTCTTTTTCACGCCGTGTTTACACGAATAACTACGGTTACAGATTTTCGTCCTATTTGTATTCTCATTTTTCTATCACACTTTTTACATTGTCGATATCGTGTTATGGAATGGTCAGGCTACCAGATCAATTATTTGTAAACACATTTGGACTATGATAAGTATCAAGTTGAACTAAAAAAGGTGTCAACTTCAAGTTACAATATTGGTTGTTTAAGTATAGGGCAAAAGTAGTGTTAACAATATGTACTAATTACAGGTAAGGCTATAGCCTGTTTTTGGAAAGCGTCTAATTCTCGGGTAAAAACTTCCCTGTGGCATTATTTTGAAGGCTCCGCGTGCACCAACTTTGTTGATGAGGCAAGACGACTGGTTCGAACCTTTGATGTTCTTCAAAAGAATCTCGTGGTCACATAACGGTAAGATTTGACAAGCTCCTTGAAGTCGGTTGCGGCTCCTTTGTTACCTTCAAAGGACAGGCTTGCAGTCTAGCGATTGGTCAGGTTTTTTATCTAAGCGTGCCTTCAATGACATATTCCAGGGGCGTAGAGAGCGTAGGTGATCGTAACCTATGGACATCGAGGATGTAGAAATGGTTGATATATTATAATAAACCACATGATTTACAATACATCCACCATCGTTATGATGATAGTATACAAAAAGCATCCCCATGTAGTGATCTTCCATATTTCCAGAAACTTCACAGTACCGCACGACCACAGTGTATAAAAACATTAACCAAATCCTGTTGAGCTGTTTGTGGCACTAAGTCGTCACCTTACCATTGTACGTAGTGTTTGCGACTCTGGTAATATAACCGTATTAGTAGTGGGATTTTTGAATTACCAAACAATGTTTTCAGGATTTGAGAACGTGAGAATATTTTTGTTTTATTGTTGGCATGTGGATCACTTGCTCGTGATGAGAAAATTGTTCGAACGACAAACCCCGAAACTACTGTGTGATAAACTGTTTATCATCTATATACTACTATTATATATACATGTCACTCTTCGTTTAAGACTTGACAACTAAGCACTATATTTCTTAAAAGACCTCAAGGACCATTGATCGTGACGTGTCTGTGACAAACGCCAACATACAGAGGTTTTTCGCGGAGGAATACCGTGAACCTTAAATTTATGCGAAAATATAACTTGAAAACAAACATATCTTCATTTCCTGTCTAATATGCACATGTTGGCCTGGAATAGTGTTCTTATTATCGAAATATTTCATATTTTTATAACGGACTATTTTTTAACGCGGATCACTGTTGCTGGGATACTATTTCCGGTTTACGACGTCACCTTGGGCGAGAGAAAGTTCTTTTTTTTTGAGAAAATAGTTCCAAAATGCTGGGAATAGAAAAAAAGTCGTTCTCACACTGTCGGCCCGTGCTAAAGAGTTTATCATGTTACCGTAGATGGTATAAAGCAGTACTTTGGACTACCACATAGAGTTTTCAGCGTTTGTCTTGAGAACAATTTTCTCATCAGGGTGAGGGAGGGGGGCATTAATAAAGTCGAGAGACCATCGCATTATTATTGCGTCAAACCCTGACAGCACCATTAGTATACATGTAGCTAGAACGACTGTTGGGTGAGATGGAGTGTTGACGTCGCGGGTTTACTGTAATCGGCACATGTGGACATCACAGAAATTCGGTAGTTTCTATTGTTTTTTCTGATGCTTTCTGCTGGGTTTTTTTCTGTAGTTTCTACTGAATTTTTAAATTGATAAAATTAGTAGTATTTAAGGTATTCCGGAAAAGTTTTTAGCGCTAAAACTACGAGTAGTTTTGGCGTCTATTGCTGCCACTATTCTGTGACCTTTTGACCCATGTCATTTCCCCCCCCCCCCCCCGCTCCGGAAAAGCTTGAATAACTACCAATCGCATGATATATGAACTATTTGAAAGCCTGAACATTAAAGGAAATGATGTTCCCATGGTATTGTTGATAATTATGATGACTTCAATAATCTATATGCAATTTGTAACAAAGAAATCAATTTTTCACTCCCACAGCTCATTTAAATATTACGTCTCTGTTCTTAGTTTGACCCATCTGTGTATACATAACCTCTCTGTGTATAGCTACACACACCATATATAACCTCGAGCTCTCGCGATCGGTGCTATATATACACTCGTATGTACGGATCGTGGTATGTCCCAGACACATCGCTAACAGGTGCGTGTGTACTGTCATGCAATTTGTAAGGAAAAAATCCAACTTTTTTTTAAAAACAAATGAAGATAGTCTATGGTGGGTACCAAGATCCTTCTGGGACCTATCGTTTAATGTTCATATAGATATGTTTGACTTATGATGTATGTGCATACGTTAGTGTCTCTGATGCACGGGATATTCTTTATCCGATGTCTTAAATGTTTATAAGACTTAATAGTTTATATATATGTTCTAAAGTTAATGTCGCATTTGGTTTTCTACAAACGACATCATATCTTAAATCTTTTATGAGATATACATGTACATATGTATGATATAGAATGAAATGAAACGAAATGTTTAAATTGCTACATTATATCCGTTTTCATTAATCGTACTTTTAGGAGGTTGGTATGATATGTCTACTTCATAATGCAAACTGTTATTACCTTACAAACAAACATTTTATTATCAAAGCAAACTAGTATATGTCGTTTCAACTTTGATCTGCCATTGCTCCCGTAATTAATCATCATCTTGCATTTCCAACTGGATCTCAGGTGTGATTTTTTGCTAAAATTGTTTTTAGTGTTGCAGGGAAGGTTTATGAAATAAAGCTTCATTTTGTGTCTAACAAACTAATACCGTTTATTTCAATGCATATATTAAAAGAAACACATTCGCTTCCCTGTAAATTGATCAATATTCATTTCAAAATTTAAAAAAAATGATATTTTATTCAAATTGTAAAAGCACTGCACTAAATTGTACATGTACATTGAAAACAACTCGTCAATCTAAACAATTTGCGTGTAAATTATGTTTACTCTAAATACTTACTAACCTAATCCCTATTCTGAAACCTTCTGATATCGAAACTTAGTAACCCACACAACAAAATCACTTCAATAGCTGTTAAAAAATACATACTTTTGTTAGAAGTTTTAGCGTTTCAGTACTTTCAGTACTTTGATTTTTTTCAAAAACAAGTATTGCACAATTTTATATGTACAATTCAGAATCTACAAGTGTATGTTACTTAAGCGTTGAAGGCAATACTTAAAGGCCCAATATACGTAACTTTTGGCAAAACTTGAAGCGAAAATAATAACTTGTTACATTTAAAGATTTGGCTAAGATTAGCTGATATCGGCAATATTCAAGATGAATTCTTACGCAGGAACCGGTACAGCAGCAGTTGAAACGCGATATTTGTAAACACGCGTCCACATTTTTAACTGTCTTCTAACTTCGGATTGTTGTTGAAGTGGGCCCCACCTGAATTATTTTCAATTCTTTGGAATTTTTTGTCAAGAGTTTCTTGTTAGTTACCGCTCAGGTTTACTTCGTTTTAGGCTTATTTTTGCATAGTTATCAACTGGATTTTTTTCAGAAATTCCTGAAGTTACGTATATTAGGCCTTTAACGTTTCGTAAGAATGTGGGTAGGGAAAAGTGTTCATGGTTTTGTGAACTGTATGAACTTCTGAAACGGAATCTAATAAAGGTTCGCAGTGATTTTCTTTTCATTGTACTTTACATTTACGTATTTTATAAAGGCGTCATATTACGTTATATCATTAAGGTGTTTGCTTTCATGACGTCACCAAGTCTAGTTGGTTGGTTTGTTCCGACATCATCGAGTTTCAGGCTTTAGTTAGTACATTGTACATACGTTGTCTAACTTGACTAATTTGGCAAGGTTTGTTTTGAAGAGGATATTTATCAGTTCCTTCAGTAATACTAAATATATTTTGGCAGCACTCGTAATCCTCATTAATATCAAAAAAAGCAGGATAGATAATATATTTTAGGTGCATATATGAGGTTATTTCAAGAAAAATGGTCCATCTTTACAACAGAACTAAGCATTTTGTTTTTGATGCAAGGAAGTTAGTCCTGGTAGATATAGAACTCACCATACTTTTACATGTAGTATATAATATAATGGAGGAGGGTCATTTTCATTTAAAATTGATTTTGACCCACCCACCCCACTTTAAAGTGTAAAATTACTTCGAAACCATGAACCAATGCTGTAACTAATCCTCAGGTCCCTGTGATTTGTAGTGCCGATCTGGTGGAAAAGGCGTCTTGTGTATTGTTTACCGTGTGAAGTCGTTGTGTACTATTTAAGCGATGAAACGATTGTACAATGTACGTTTCCACAAAATGCTGGGCTTGATCATCTGATAGTAAGCATTTGATTAGTCCGAAGGGTTTTTGACTCTCTGATCCGCTAAATATTGGGACGGCTGTCGCAAAGAAAGATTCCAAAAATATGTTCTGAAATGGTCGTCGTCTAACGTCACGTGATCCAAAATAGATAGTTCAGAAAGAATCTCTCGCGAGATCTCTTGATGCGCGGCCATTTCCAAACAGATGTCTGGAATCTGGATATTTTTTTATGAAAAGGTGGCTTCAGTAAGTGAACGACCTTCTGTGATTTGAATTAAATGTGTAGGTTAGTAGAAACAAAAATATATGTTCTTTCCTTTGATTCCTAAGTTTCACGCATAAAAAACGTTGCATAATACATGTATAAAACACTGCCTTATCAGCAACCCGTGGACGGATCGCTAAAATTTCGGATATTTATCATAAGAGAAATTTTGATCCTCAATAACCACTAGTCGTCCCAATACATAGTGAATCAGAACTCTTCGGACTAGATTTTGCTTTGCTTGTTCCAATTGAGACTTATCGCCTATTTACCGAGATTATTCTTCACTTTGCCAAGCTGTTTTGCTGGCCCAGCCACTGAAGAGGCGTACACTTGTATTGTACTATGATTTGTAGTATTTGATGTAGTTACCCTTTTCGGATAATGATTTGAATGGCTGTTTTGTTCTCACGACGACACCATTTAACTGTTTATTTTCAGAGCAGTAATTGCTTTTTTCTTTTTCCTTTTTCTTTCACTCGGGAAACAGACGTTCTGCTTTGAGGAAAAACTTTCTCAACTGGCGGACTGCATGTTTAAGTTGTTCTCACGTTAACACGTGTTAATAGATTCGCCATTATGTCACTGGGCTGTATTTAAGTAATATACATAGATGATTTTGTGTTAGAAAATATATAATCTTTACAAGTGTTCTTATTATATTTTTAATTGTTTTTTGTTTATTTACTTATTTTTGCTTTGCTTGTAAATGGGCAGCATATTATTTACGTTTCAACTAAGAAAGAAAAAAAAAGAAACAAAAACAATAGAGCACCAAACTTTAATAGCACTAAACAGTAACCAAAACTCAATCAAATAAATTCACAGGAGCTAACACTTAAAATCAACTCCTCTGAATTTAGACAATCATTGACGTAAGTGATCATTTCGAAACCTTAATACAAGTAATTTCCGCGATACAAAAGTATTTGCGTAGGCAATATTTTCCTTTTATATTTTAATTTTTTGCTTGCTTTCCTGACCATGAAATGAATTTAGTAATATAACACTTTTTATTATTTATTTCGAAGATTTTACAAAACATAGATGTAAAATAAATTGATATTTGGATTCGATCTAAAATTCTAACACGATACGTTTGCGTGGCTAAATGACCGACTTTTGAAAGCTTCCTTCTGATTGGTCAGTCGGCTAAAGAAAGATACGTCACCAGCCAGGTCACAGAGTACTTTACTACTTACTTTTAGCAAGGAAATACAATGTATTTAAACTAGTTAGCGTATTAAATTTGTCAATGAGTGTTAGAATGGGGATAGTACGTTATTTTTCGTGTCTATACTGGCGATTAGAACATGAAATTTGGTTTGAACTCGAGACCGATAGGCAGTATAGCCACTCAAAACAACGTACTATCCCCTAATTAACTAATGCAAATAATTTTTTTAAGTATTCATCGAATCATTCAGCTTTATTGAAAAAAATAATTTCTCGTCATCAAAATAAACACACACGTTTTGCACTTTTTTCATGTAGAGTAACACTCAAATTTCGTTAAAAAAGAAACTAAACTATTTCCGAACGAATTTTTCTGAGATTGTATCATTTACTAGACTGGGCTTTGATACTTTTACACACTTTTATATCGAAAAAAATGTTTCCTATAAAACACATCTCCAGAACAAGTAGTGATAATTTAAATACAGATGATATGATTAAATATTAAATTCCACATCTAAAGAAAAAATAAGCACATCAGTAAAATACCAGGAATGGATACCGAAAATCGGGTATATTTATTTCGAAGATTTTACAAAACATAGATGTAAAACATTGATATTTGGATTCGATCTAAAATTAACTAAAGCAATTTTTTTTTAAGTTTTCATCGAATCATTCAGCTTTATTGAAAAAAATTATTTCTCGTCATCAAAATAAACACACACGTTTTGTACCTTTTTTCATGTACAGTAACACTCAAATTTCGTTAAAAAAGAAACTAAACTATTTCCGATCGAATTTGTTAAATATTAAATTCCACATCTAAAGAAAAAATAAGCACATCAGTAAAATACAAGGAATGGATACCGACAAACGGGTATAGCAAACTAACGACGAACGAACCTTATATAAACCCAACACTGGGCATACTTCATATAAACCCAACACTGGGCATATTTCATAAAAACCCAACACTGGGCATACTTCATATGAACCCAACACTGGGCATACTTCATATAAACCCAACACTGGGCATTCTTCATATAAACCTTAAACCTGGCATACTTCATATAAACCCAACACTGGGCATACTTCATATAAACCCAACACTGGGCATACTTCATATAAACCTAACACTGGGCATACTTCATATAAATCTTAAACTGGGCATATTTCATATAGACCCAGCCCTGGGCATACATCATATAAACCTAACACTGGGCATACTTCATGTAAACCCAATACTGGGCATACTTCATATAAACCTTAAACTTGGCATACTTCATATAAACCCAAAACTGGGCATACTTAATGTAAACCAAACTCTGGGCATACTTCATATAAACCCAACACCGGGCATACTTCATGTAAACCCAACACTGGGCATACTTCATGTAAACCCAACACTGGGCATACTTCATATAAAACCCGACACTGGGCATACTTCATATAAAACCCGACACTGGGCATACTTCATATAAACTCAATACTGGGCATACTTCATATAAACCCAACCCTGGGCATACTTCATATAAACCCAACACTGGGCATACTTCATATAAAACCCGACACTGGGCATACTTCATATAAACTCAATACTGGGCATACTTCATATAAAACCCGACACTGGGCATACTTCATATAAACTCAATACTTGGCATACTTCATATAAAACCCGACACTGGGCATACTTCATATAAACTCAATACTGGGCATACTTCATATTAACTCAACACTGGGCATACTTCATATAAACCCAACACTGGGCATACTTCATATAAACTCAATACTGGGCATACTTCATATAAACCCAACACTGGGCATACTTCATATAAACTCAATACTGGGCATACTTCATATTAACTCAACACTGGGCATACTTCATATAAACTCAACACTGGGCATACTTCATATAAACCCAACACTGGGCATACTTCATATAAACTCAACACTGGGCATACTTCATGTAAACCCAACACTGGGCATACTTCATATAAAACCCGACACTGGGCATACTTCATATAAACCTTAAACTTGGCATATTTCATAATAAACCCAACACTGGGCATACTTAATATAAACCCAACACTATGCAGATTTCCTATAAACCCGACACTGGGCATACTTCATATAAACCCAACACTGGGCATACTTCATATACACCCAACACTGGGCATACTTCATGTAAACCCGACACTTGGCATACTTCATATAAACCTTAAACTGGGCATACTTCATATAAACCTAAAACCGGGCATACTTCATATAAACCCAACACTTGGCATACTTCATATAAACCCATCACTTGGCATGCTTCATATAAACCCAACACTCGGCATACTTCATATAAACCCAACCCTGGGCATACTTCATATAAACTTAACACTGGGCATACTTAATATAAACCCAACACTGGGCATATTTCATATAAACCCAACACTGGGCATACTTCATATAAACCCAACACTGGGCATGCTTCATATAAATCTTAAACTGGGCATACCTCATTTAAACCCAACACTGGGCATACTTCATATAAACCAAACACTGGGCATACTTCATATAAACCCAACACTGGGCATACTTCATATAAACCAAACACTGGGCATACTTCATATAAACCCAACACTGGGCATACTTCATATAAACCCAACCCTGGGCATACTTCATATAAACTTAACACTGGGCATACTTCATATAAACCCAACACTGGGCATACTTCATGTAAACCCAAAACCGGGCATGCTTCATATAAACTCAACACTGGGCATACTTCATGTAAACCCAATACTGGGCATACTTCATGTAAACCCAATACTGGGCATACTTCATATAAACCCAACACTGGGCATACTTCATGTAAACCCAAAACCGGGCATACTTCATATAAACCCAACACTTGGCATACTTCATATAAACCCATCACTTGGCATGCTTCATTAAAAACCCAACACTGGGCATACTTCATATAAACCCAACCCTGGGCATACTTCATATAAACTTAACACTGGGCATACTTCATATAAACCCAACACTGGGCATATTTCATATAAACCCAACACTGGGCATACTTCATATAAACCCAACACTGGGCATGCTTCATATAAATCTTAAACTGGGCATACCTCATTTAAACCCAACACTGGACATACTTCATATAAACCAAACACTGGGCATACTTCATATAAACCCACCACTGGGCATGCTTCGTATAAATCTTAAACTGGGCATACCTCGTTTAAACCCAACACTGGGCAAACTTCAATTAAACCCGACACTGGGCATACTTCATATAAACCCAACACTGGGCATACTTCATATAAACCAAACACTGGGCATACTTCATATAAACCAAACACTGGGCATACTTCATATAAACCCAACCCTGGACATACTTCATATAAACTTAACACTGGGCATACTTCATATAAACCCAACACTGGGCATACTTCATGTAAACCCAAAACCGGGCATGCTTCATATAAACTCAACACTGGGCATACTTCATTTAAACCCAACACTGGGCATACTTCATATAAACCCAACACTGGGCATACTTCATATAAACCCAACACTGGGCATACTTCATGTAAACCCAATACTGGGCATACTTCATATAAACCCAACACTGGGCATACTTCATGTTAACCCAAAACCGGGCATACGTCATATAAACTCAACACTGGGCATACTTCATATAAACCCAACACTGGGCATACTTCATATAAACTCAACACTGGGCATACTTCATGTAAACCCAACACTGGGCATACTTCATATAAACTCAACACTGGGCATACTTCATGTAAACCCAATACTGGGCATACTTCATATAAACCCAACACTGGGCATACTTCATATAAATCTTAAACTGGGCATACTTCATATAAACCCAACACTGGGCATACTTCATATAAACCCAACACTGGGCATACTTCATATAAACCCAACACTGGGCATACTTCATGTAAACCCAACTCGGGGCATACTTCATATAAACCCAACACTGGGCATACTTCATATAAACCCAAAACCGGGCATGCTTCACGTAAACCCAACTCTGTGCATACTTTATTGAAATCCTTATATCACAGTTAAAGTTTATCTTTTATTCACAGAGTACATAAAGATGAAAAAATTGCAATACTTCATATTTAACCAATCTAGTGCATTATCTCAGTCCGTGAATAAAACAGATAAATATTAAACTTTTAAAAACAAGACAACAGTATTATATACCTCGGTATTGTTCGTAAATTGTAATATTCAAACTAAATCAATATTATTTCTAACTTTCAATTAGTTTACTTACATCATACATAGGTCATTTTAGTAACAGTAATTATATAACTCGGTATTGTATGTGAACTGTAATAATAAAACTAAATCAATGTCATTTCTAAAATCCATTTAGTTTACTTACACCAAGTCGTTTAGGCATAGGTTTTTATTTTGTAGTAACAATTATTATATAACTAGGAATTGTTTGTAAATTGTAATTATAAAACTAAATCAATATCATTTCTAACATCCAATTAGTTTACTTACATTATATATAGGTCATTTTAGTAACAGTAATTATATAACTCGGTATTGTTATAATCAAACCAAACCAATATCATTTCTAACATCCATTTAGTTTGCTTACACCAAGTCGTTCAGACATAGGTTTTATTAGTAATATTTAATAAATAAATCGGTAATTATTTGTAAGTCGTACAATATGTAATAGTCAATCCAAACCAATATCATTTCTAACATCAATTTAGTTTGCTTATATTATACATAGGTCATTTAGTAAGTTACATGCATTATACAACTCGGTATTGAATGTGAATTGTAATAATAAAACTAAATCAATATCATTTCTAACATCCATTTAGTTTACTTACAACAAGTCTATTAGACATAGGTAATTTTATTAATATTTGATTAACAACTCGGTAATTATTTGTAAGTCGTAATAGTCAAACCAAACCAATATCATTTCTAACATCCATTTAGTTTACTTACACCAAGTCGTTCAGACATAGGTTATATTAGTAATATTTAATTTATACATGTATATCGGTAATGTTTGTAAATTATAATTGTAAAACTAAATCAATATCATTTCTAACATTCATTTAGTTTACTTTCATTCACACGTATCGCGTTGTCCAGAGACATATTAATAGTATTTTATATTTAACTAGGTATGTCATTTTATTGTAAAATTCAAACTAAATCAATATCATTTCTAACATCCATTTAGTTTACTTACACCAAGTCGTTCAGACATAGGTTATATTAGTAATATTTAATTGATAACTCAGTAATTAATTGTAAGTCGTAATAGTCAAACCAAACCAATATCATTTCTAACATCCATTTAGTTTACTTACACCAAGTCGTTCAGACATAGGTTATATTAGTAATATTTAATTGATAACTCAGTAATTAATTGTAAGTCGTAATAGTCAAACCAAACCAATATCATTTCTAACATCCATTTAGTTTGCTTACACCAAGTCGTTCAGACATAGGTTATATTAATAATAGTTAATTTATACATGTATATCGGTAATGTATAATTATGATTATTTAGTTTGCTTACACCAAGTCTATTAGACATAGGTTATTGTAATAATATTTAATTAAGAACTCCGAAATTATTTCTAAATCGTAATTGTAAAACTAAAGCAATATCATTTCTAACATCCATTTAGTTTACTTACATTCACACGTATTGCATTGTCCAGAGACATATTAGTAATATTTGATATTTAACTAAGTATGTTTGCAAATCGATATTTTTAAATCAAATTTGTTAATCGAACTAACTCGGTATTACATTTTTTTAAATATCCATTTAGTTCATTGTAACAGATAGCATATGTTTGTAAAGCATGAAATTAATTCATATTAGCCAAACACACCTTATTCTCTTTTTTTTAACATACGTATAAAAGTTATTATTTGACGTTTTATATAGATATGGCTTTACATGTATCTAGTTAATTAAATCAATTCTATTTCTAACATAGATGATGATAAGAAAAGATTCACCAAATCTATCACATTCAATATTTATGTAACTACATATATGTGTTGTTTTAAATTGAATAAATAGCAATTTCAACATCAATTTAGTAAATATAAAAAAAGTTCTAACATTTTTGAAACAAAAATAATCTCGACATAGTAATACACTTACCAGTCGGTATTTTATGTAAATTGGAGAGTAAATAGAACTTCAACATGATATCTAACATTGACTAAATTATAGCTTTGACAAAATCTTAAATTATTTACAAATGTACATTAGTAAAATACCTATGTATTTTTAAACCACGTGCATTTTGAAGTTCACTCGAATATTCAACATTTGACGAACTTAGCTACAGGTTTCGAAGATTTGAACTTTATAAGTTCTTGTATTTGGAATGACCAAATTAACATTGATCATTACGTTCAATCTAGTCAACACTAATTCATATTTACAGTGCAAAGTTTACATCATAATAACATTGATCTGATAGGATCAAACCTCTTATAAAGTCTATCAACAAGCAATATAATTGTAATCAACCAAACAAGCAATATAATTATAATCAGCCAATAACGTATTATATATAGAACTAAATAACATCTACAATATATTTACAAGCTCGATAAACGAGACTAATTTTCATTCAATACAACTTTTAAATGCGTATAAAACGCACAACTAAGCTACAGTTACATGTAAGGTTATAGCATGTTATAAATCAGCATACACACCATCGATATCGCGTACAACTAACTAAGCTACAGTTACATTTGAGGTTATAGCATCTTAGAAATCAGCATACACACCATCGATATCGCGTACAATTAGCTACAGTTACATGTAAGGTTATTGTATGTTATAAATCAGCGTACACACCATCGATATCACATACAACTAACTAAGCTATAGTTACATTTAAGGTTATAGTATGTAATAAATCAGCGTACACACCATCGATATCGCGTACAACTAACTAAGCTACAGTTACATTTAAGGTTATAGCATGTTAGAAATCAGCATACACACCATCGATATCGCGTATAACTAACTAAGCTACAGTTACATTTAAGGTTATAGCATGTTATAAATCAGCATACACACCATCGATATCACGTACAACTAACTAAGGTACAGTTACATTTAAGGTTATAGCATGTTATAAATCAGCATACACACCATCGATATCACGTACAACTAACTAAGCTACAGTTACATTTAAGGTTATAGCATGTTATAAATCAGCATACACACCATCGATAACATGAACAACTAGCTAAGCTAAAGTTACATTTAAGGTTATTGTATGTTATAAATCAGCGTACACACCATCGATATCACGTACAACTAACTAAGCTACAGTTACATTTAAGGTTATTGTATGTTATAAATCAGCGTACACACCATCGATATCACGTACAACTAACTAAGCTACAGTTACATTTAAGGTTATTGTATGTTATAAATCAGTATACACACCATCGATATCACGTACAACTAACAAAGCTACAGTTATATCTAAGGTTATCGTATGTTATAAATCAGCATACACACCATCGATATCACGTACAACTAACTAAGCTACAGTTACATTTAAGGTTATAGCATGTTATAAATCAGAATACACACCATCGCTATCATGTACATGGTTTACGTGTCTAGTTCAAAGACGCATAAACTGACATGTTATCATAATCAATTGTTAAAAAGATAAATCCATCAGTAGCCGCATTGTTAAGCTTTTTGTTCTATAAATGAAGATCACGTAACACACACATATGCTGCACCTCTATTTCCAAAGCGTAGAAAGGTTCGCGTATTTCTACTTCACCTTTTGTATGTATGTAACGTTAACAAAGATACACAAAGAAAACGTAAAACGTTGGAAACTATTTGTACAGAACTAATACAACTAAATTGATTCAAAAATGTTTAAGGATGTCAAAAAATAAAACTGGAATATTCTTAAGTAGTACGTGCAATATATACATGCACACAAAAATACTATATATACTACTATTTAGTGAATACTAGTAAAGAACTACAGAAAATAATAATAATAAAAAAATCTTCAAAAAAATAAATAATAATTTTTATACAAAATGTATCTATACAGAACCATTTCATTTTTATATGTGTATATACAAAACATAACTATACTTAATTATTTATTTATTTTGGTTTACGTCCTCACATGACTTTAAGACATTCGGTGGATAATATATAGAACCACTTCATTTTTGTATGTATAATACAAAATATATCTTTACAGAACCCTATTTTTATATGTGTATACTGTATACAAAACATATCCTTACAGAACCACTTCATTTTTATATGTATATATGAAAAATATATTTACGGCATAATAAAAGTGGTAAAGTTATTTCAGAGGTATATAAAAAAGGATTATTTTTGTGTATACAGAAAAAAGTATATATACTGGTATATATTATACAATATGGTAGAAAAAATTAAATGATAAAGATATTTGCATTAAGAAACATTAAGAAAAAAAAAGAATATAATGTATGTGCATCTAAACAAACGAGCACAGTGTATATAAGTATATAATACAACTTAGAAAATAAAATCTACAAACTGTTATTTACAATATATCTGTACGCATTATCAGTTCCTACACATTGAATAATTAAAGGAATATTATACACCACGAAATGTACAAACTGCTGATTACAAATAATTTGTACATAGTAACAATTGGGGAAAAAGTCTACATCCCCTTTTGATTTGTATACTACGATAATACGTATATAAACAGAAGATCAATGTACATTGTAGTACACTGTAGTACATTGCAGTACATTGTAGTACATTGTAGTACATGAAAACATTTACATAACACATGTCAATACGGATCTACTACATTGGTGTAACAATACACCCCTACATTTCCCAAGGAATCTATACATAATACACAGAAATACTACATCTATGAGTGATATATGATGTAGGTATGGTACCTACTCAAACTAAATATAAATGTTGCTTCTTACACTTATATATATAACATTCATTTAAACCATTTTTATCGATCTTTTTCATTATTTCATTTAAGCTTGATTTAAAGAGTGATGTTTATGTACAAATGTAAGTATGATATTCAAGTATATCAATAGTATCCCTAACATCCATTTACTTCATATATACAAAATCTATCGCATACTTTAAACATTATTACAATAATCCTGCATATATACATAATGTAGCTTAATATGTTATAAAATATTATCTTAAATGAACTAAATCAATATTATTTCTAACATCCATGTAGTTCATATCATTTAGTACAGTATATCTTTAATACTGGTTTTAATGTATATCTTGATATTTTATGCAAATATGGTATCAAATCAAACTAAATCAATATTATTTCTAACATCCATTTAGTTCATATCATTTAGTACACTACATCAATAATACTGGTTTTAATTTATATCTTGATTTTTAATGTAAATATGATATTAAATCAAACTAAATAAATATTATTTCTAACATCCATTTAGTTCATATCATTTAGTACACTACATCATTAATACTGCTTTTAATTTATATCTTGATTTTTAATGTAAATATGATATTAAATCAAACTAAATCAATATTATTTCTAACATCCATTTAGTTCATATCATTTAGTACATTGCGTCATTAATACTGGTTTTAATTTATATCTTGATTTTTAATGTAAATATGATATTAAATCAAACTAAATAAATATTATTTCTAACATCCATTTAGTTCATATCATTTAGTACACTTCATCATTAATACTGGTTTTAATTTATATCTTGATTTTTAATGTAAATATGATATTAAATCAAACTAAATAAATATTATTTCTAACATCCATTTAGTTCATTTCATTTAGAACATGACATCATTAATGATGGTTTTAATTGATATCTTGATATTTAATGTAAATATGATATTAAATCAATATTATTTCTAACATCCATTAAGTTCATATCATTTTGTACATTACATCATTAATACTGGATTTCATGTATATCTTGATACTTTATGCAAATATTGTATCAAATCATACTAAATCAATTCTATTTCTTGCATCCACTTTGTTTGTTTAATTACCCAACATATTTAAATCACTATTACAATAATACTACATTTAATTTTAAGCTTAAAATTCTAAATAAATAAGGTAGTAGATAAAATAAATCAATAGTATTCCTAACATCGATTCAGTTCATAATACATTTCCCATTAACGCTGGTTTAAACGTGCAGTTTGATACTTATATATATGTTTGTAAATATTATTTTAAAAATAACTTAATCGGCCGGACATGTTACATCCATGTTGCTCATATAGTCCTGATCCATCGCACACTCCATACATTATTACATCAAAATCACCTTTGTTCATGGGACATATATTCATTAAATATTTCCCCAACAATAAGTTAGTCAATGTTGATCGTGTCTGTTACATTTCTATTTTTTTATAACATTGATACGAAATTAAAAACGTGATACATGTATTTATGAAAATAGCCTATTCAGTTATTACATCATTTATATCATTCATTAAGTTTATAATTACCATGTCTATCATCCATTTAAATTCATATATACATGATCATGTATGATAATAGTATTCAGCATATAATTATTCACAGAAGGGACGGGATAAAATAATTATATACAATTTAAATACTCTTTTCATGAAATAAAAGTTACTGCAAAATGGAAATGTTCATGTTGAAGTTATTCTCACTTCTATTTTCAAATGAATGCATTTCAGCAGTTTGTCATCGAAAATGATTTAGTAATTAATGAAATCTACAACTACATGTATCAGTTAAAAGCAGGGTCATTTCCGCTTGCATATACAATGAATACTATCAAGAACAAAATGTTACAAGTTGTAATAACAAATAGTGAATGCATTTCATTCTTTTCGATCTTCTGTTCATGTAAGGCATGTTATTTAAGGCATCACATACAGCAGATATCCATGACGAGTGACATTTAAAAGTTATATCTTAGATTACAATCTTACATGTATTGAATGAGCATTGGCATATATTCTACCACAAAACAAAACCGTGTACCCATCCCAAACTACAGCGCAATGAGCCCATTAAAACGTTGAATATCCTAACTAGTCTATACTTGTGCTGTAACAGACCGGGAGGTGATGGTACTAGTGACATATACGTGAAAAATTCATTCCACGCTATACATATAACTGATGTTTATGGAGGTAACAAACATATTTCTTACAAAGACATGGATTTATCCAGATCAGACTGTCAATCCTAAGTAACCATATGATTTCGTGGAATATTGTATAATGGAGCGACAGTGGATATATGACACAGTTATGGATGACAATGATTATTATTTGTATTTACACTAAACTTTTCTTTTATAATGGTCGATTTTGTGTCAAAATAGCAAAACGTATTTTTCATCGTACACAAGAAATCAAAATAAAAAGATAATTTGAATATTAATTCATGAGACCAAATTACAAAATATGTTGATTTCATTTTTATGATTAATTCTGGAAATAATATTATGTACATATAATTAATTCTAAATACACAAGAAATTACCGGGAGTATATAAAAACGTGAACTACATTATGGACATAAATACATCAAAATCTATTTCTAGCATCTTTTCGGAAACACGTTTCATCAAAGAAATAACTTCATACGTGGTATATCCATCGGAACATTCGTCAAGCATAATACTACAATGAAAATACAATGATAAATTATTATTTAGGTTATCTTCACAATTCAAATTTGTAATATGCAATAATTGTATATATCTGACTTAATACTAAAAATGCAAATAGATATTTTTATAATAAATTCCATTGCAATAAAGACGTGAGTGCAGTAAACTATTGAGTTCTCCAATCGTACGGACATTATATACCTTACTAATTGAAGAACAAATAAAAAAAAATGGTGGGGATAGCAACAAGGTTTGTTTATGATAATTATGTACAAAAAGTGTTTCAAATAAACTGAAGTCATAATCAATATGAGAATCCAACACAAACACACCCAATAACTCTCTATGCATTGAATGTTTTCATTGTCTCCAGAAAATACTTTTACAGCAAATTAAACAAAAGAAAATATTTACACTTGAGTGTGGACATTACATTAAGTTTTAAGTACATACTTGGTTAACTATAACACAGTTTTCACCATTTTTTGAAAATGACTTAAAGCCCCATACTACCTTTGACAAATGTTATCTACGCATTTATCGTTATGTTAAGTTATGTGTTACTAGATTAAGCTTAAGTTCATTAAAATTGCAATAACCATTTCTACTTCATCTCAGGCGCTCTTACAGTGGTTTCATTCAAACACTGTTTAGTTTAATAATGGTAGCTTGCCAAGATGATCGCGATTCTACACCTGATTCATTCCGTAGAGATATTAGATTATCTATAATCGGGTTTGTATCGCTTCCATCACCTTTTCAGCTAATGCCATGAGTGTATCAGCCTGGTCTTTTGTATACAGGGTACCTGGTATACTTGGGAACTCCATCACGTCCGGATAACGCATTCTTGAGTAACTCCCGACGAGACTTTCTATTTCTCTTAAAATATCTTCGAGCTCATCGCCGTAAGGAAGGATGTTTGGCAGGTAGTGGTATTTGGTCAATTTCTTTGCGTCGATACTGTACATGTAAGCTTTGCAGGCCTTCTCACAAGCCTGAAAATAAAACAGCAAATATAATTTAATCTTTTAACAATAAAAATAATGGAACTAAGACGGCTGTGGTTGCTAAGATAATATAATTTATTGTTAAGGTAAGAAAATACACACAGTGAACAACACTATTTTTCTTCATTACATCATTTGTACATTTGGTATTAATTAATATTACAAGCAATTCGAATTTATTTCCTTTATTTATAACGGTCGTCATGTACACGCATTGACACAGTGATCTGGTTGTGACGCGGTCCGACGTCGGACGACACAACTGCAGGGCGCCGCCATCATTGCGTTGCCGTCAAAGAATTTCGAATGTGCATCATTGGAATCAAAAGTTTGCCAGAAACATTTTATTGTATTATCAGATGGAATGGATTCCATATATGTTGCAAGTTTCATCATTGGAATCGAAAGCTTGTCATCAGCGAATAGTTATTGTTTGAAGCGGGAACGACGCCATATTTGAACAAATATCACTCCGCCGAGCCTTTTTTCATTGCGTATACGCTAATTTATTCGCGGTCAGAGTTTACTAAGCTCAAGAAGGGTGAGGTGTAAACATATTCATATGCTTGAAATCTAAAGGCTGGTATTCAACAAGGTTTTGCACTAGGGTCATTTTATTTTTTTGATGTAAATGAAAACTATCATTATCGAAAGTTTATTCATATAAGTATTTACGAGATTATCGGGGGAAATATGCACGTTACATTTTTAAAAATAAAAACGTTGGCAAACAGTGCTATTAACGAACACTGAAGACTCTCCTTGATTGAAAATGGAACGGAAATATCGCAATGTCAGATTCAAAATATTTGATGTTATATGCAAGTTTGATTTACATCGAACAAAGGAAATCATATTTAAGACATCTACTGTGTTTACAAAGCCTATTTAGAATATTCAAATGAGGTATGTGAAGATTGAAAAACTGTAAAATCAGGACGATTAAAAAGGTTACTTATTTGCTTTCATGTAGACAGTCTCTTCATATGGAAACCATTTAGCTTTAAAAAGCAGATGTCTTTAAAGTTACTTTACAACATAGTCTTATTTCCAGATTAAAATTGTATAATGCAACGGAAAAATTATCATTATCTTTTTTTCCAATGTAATCGATTTAAAGAATACCTACATGCTACATTTTTTTCCAGAATATTGTTCAGATATGATAGTCTTATTGAATCGGAAGTCATATTGAATGATTTTGATACACTAAGCCAGCAGGACAACGAGACTATACAAAATACTAAACAAAATACGAAACGTTTTGAATAGTTATTTTAATGTTGATGAAATCGAGTTTTCTTCAGAGACAGGCTGCGGAAGTTAATTCCCTAAGCGAATGGTAGTTTGCTTTTTATGCATGTATCTAACGTTATACATTGTTTAGTTTAGCAATAACGTTAATATATTCTAAACTAGTAATTCGACCTGGTAAGTAAATCATATTTATCCATATATATTGACTGCTTTTATGTATAAATGTTAATATATAACAGTATGCCGACCATTGTTTTATCGATGCCGTTACGTAATATCTTAGTGTCTGATGACGTTTTTAAGTTGTTGTAATTTGTGTGTCCAAATTGGTTTGAATTATCTAAATGATATACTTTTAAAATAACCGAACTTGGTGACATTGAATGCCGATACCTAGAATTTTTTTCGAGATCATTCCTGCGTCTATTTCATCAATATGTTTCCCCCAGAATATTTATTTAACTCTATTTGTCCGTTGCTGTCCTACTTTGACTGCAAACGTGTACACCGATTTTGATTCGTTTCCACATGTAATCAGCTGTATGTCGTGCTTAAAACTTGAGGAAAACATGCAAAACACACATACAAATTATTACTATCAAGTCATTATAATATGATAGGAGAGACCTTAAAACAGTATTTAGTCTATGAAATCTCAAAGAAAAAGGGAATGGATAAATAATCATATACTATTTAAATTAAACTTTTCTCCCTGTCCGATACGTATATGGATTAGGATTCGTCGTAAATGCGAAAGTTCTAATAACGGTATCGACTTACTTGATGGAATTTAAAGCAAATCCAGTTGAAGTCTTCCTTAGTCTTATTATCGCAATCTGACGAGTTGATAGCTTCTAAAGAGTCCCGTCCACTTGAGTAATCCATACCGGCTTGCCGAAACCACCTATGTGCCTCTGCTGGCTGCGGGTCAGGGACGTAAACCTTCCTTTGTTTATAGAAATGACAGTAGTTACTCTCGTTTTGTGTATGCCTTGATGACATCCGGTCCCCAAAGCTCTGCCAAAATCTGGAACAGCCGCCGCCGTATTGCCAGTTATCGTAGTTCCTTCTCCTTCTGCGTCTTCTGTTGTTTCCATCCGATTCATAATGCCAGTTATGAAAGTTGCCTCCGTCCGATTCATTGGGAGACTCCGTGTCAAAACGTTCACCGTTTTCAAGTCGTCTGATGATATCAAAAATGAATTGAGTGACTTCCTTGCAAAATGTTTCATATTCTTTTCCTCGGTTGCGGTTTTTGTCAGGATGCCACACCAAAAGCAATCTTTTAATGACCCGTTTCCGATCTCCATCATCTAAATTCCAAGCGTTCGACAATGTGATAATAATTTGGTCAAATATACCGTCTTTACTACGAGGTATAGATCCATCGTTTCCAAATTGATGAAGCACTACTTCGGTTGTCTCGGATGATCCTGGATAAACGACCCTATACAAACGCAGTCCCAAGACTATCTTTTCGCTGTCTTGTCCAAAATTCACTTTGTATTTCTGATGACACGAATTTGGACCAGCGAGGGGTTGTTCCTGCACAATTCTAACAAAAACATAAACTACATCGGAAGTTGCGTTCCCAGAAACCACATCATCGTTGTCATTATCGATAGCTGGGTCAAACAGTTCATAGGCAACGATTTCTCCCACCTTTAGAAGAGTGATATCATTCTGTAGTAATGCATGCAGACCAACAGGTACTATTTGGCCCGGATGATATGACAATGAGTCGTCGTCGTTTTCTTCCTCGTCTAAAAATTCTTCACAGTAGGATTTGAATCCTGTCGGGTCGTCAACGTAATCTACCAGCTCTCGAAATTTCTCTGGGGAAATTCGTTTGTCAACACAATCCGAAAGCATTCCACAAAGTTGCTGTCCGATTTTCTTCAGCCAGATTCTAACTGCATGGGTACTTGCTGCAATGTAGCATTTCCGTTCGCCCTCAGAGTAAAAATACTCTGGAGTACATTCTGTCCCGAAAATAGGTTTACCATCCAAATGCAAGATCGTTTTAATTTCAGACGGAGAAACAAAGCAGATGCTCAACAACCGTTGACTATAACAGTCGAAGTTCTCAAATTTACCAAGCTTTTTAAGTGCGTTCAAAAATCTTTGAGACGCCAAAAATCCTTTCAAATCTTCTACTTTTTGATCCATTTCATAGTTAGAATAGGATATCAGATGCTCTTGTATGATGGCGCTCAATACTTTAGGTCTTAATCTTTTTGGTAGTTTCAAGATAAGGTCCTCACTTTTGTGACAGTCCTTCAAACTGTGCAAAAACGCTATCCCATGATCATTTCCTCGGATGACTCTTTTTTTAAGTTTTTGTTTATCAGCATAAACCAAGTCAGTTGATTTTGCTAAAGTTTTGTCCGAGGCAGGTAAATATAAAGTTTCCACCGACTCCATAGGCTCTTCATTATTGGACACGCTTGCCTCCTCTAGTAGCAGCAGGAGTCCTGTAAGAGCAGACAAGACATCTTGTAACTGCTCAGGTCCAAGGATTGCTGATTTAACTTCGGCATGAATACGGTAGAGTACATCGGAGTATTGACCTAGAGTAACTGATTCTGTTGTTCCCACGAATTTAAACAGATCTTCGAAAGGTCCATAATTTAGAGGAATCTTAACCAGATATGGCGGTATCTGTTTCTTTCCGGAAAATGTTATCGAAACCTGTCTTGCTGTGACAAATAATCCCTTTTCCTTCAAATGAACGAGTGGTGTTTCCGAAAGCATTGTTTTGGTTTCTGAAGTTTGAATGCATTTTTTTTGTAAATATCTATATATATCTGTCATCAGAGTTTGTATACCTTCTTCAGAATTTCTTTCGTATACTATCTTGTTCTTGTTGAGTGTGTCGCACACATTGTGGGTATGAGATAATACATCACACACGGGTGGAGTTCGAAGTATTCCCAACTTTTCTTGGATATGTGGGTCTTCATGACAACTATAGTCTGGTAGGATTGATATCGTAGTCCACACGACTGGGGCAAGAGAGCGAGGCGCGGAACCACAAAATGCTATCAAAGTCTCACATCCGAATTGCGGATAAATGTTTCTAAATTTTTGTTGAACGCGATAAGGTTCCACAAACTTAACATTCTTAATGCTTTTCAAAAGATTTTCGTCGTTTAAAAGCTCGGGTGTATCAAATAAATACGTGATCATCTCTCTAGACTGCTCTAGGATTTCCTCAGTCATTCCATTCTTCAGTACAGATTGTTCTATTTGTCTAGCAAATTTGCAGTACAAGTCCACGGTGACGGTTGTTTTCATACCTGCGTGTATCATGAAATTCTTCCACTCTACATCTCCAAACGGATCAGGTGGCAACATTGACTGATCACAGAGCTTTGCACATAGTTTGTTGTGAGGGTTGAAGAAATGACTTGCTCGTTTAAACAATCCTTCATGGGAAATGAATTCAGTTTTCTGCAAAGCAGATTTCAACGGACACATGGGATCATCTTTAATAATGCTCCGTACATATTTCAAATGGCGCAAATGGTGTTCTTGATCAAGACAGTGGAATTTCGGCAAAATGAGCTCGCAATACAATTCAGTGTTTGAAATAGTACGATTGCAGTTCAAATATTTCATCAATTCTGATGTGAAAAAATTGTGTTTTAACAGAGCGACACTGCAGCGGTTCGACCATCCTTCAAGTCCATCTGTTGGGTGATAGCTGTGGTCGTTCTTTACAATGAAGATTTGCACGTTCTCGTCAAGTAGGATACATGCTTCATAGACAGTTGTGAACAAAGGGAGGCTCTTTAGTTTGCCTAACACTGATGTGTGCAGATTCCTGATGTTTGCTGATAAGTGTTGTAATACATCAGTGCACTGGCGATGATTGAGATAATTTAATTTTTCCTTATGATAATGGAGACATTGCACAAAACGCACCGGATCATTTGATGAAGCCACAACCCTTCCCAATGTTATGGAAGAGATACACGAGTGTGGTGTAGGCAATTTTAACGAAGCAAGCACTGCATGCAAAGGTTCTTCTTTGAACGAAAAGTTCATCAGAACAAAAGCTTTACTGCACGGAACTAAAATTCCAGTTGTTCTGCTACTTGCACCTTTCTCTTCTCCTGGAATTAGATACCAATTTCTCAATTCCTGGACGTTCTTCTGCTTTAATGTGTCTAGATATCGCCAGAAATCATTCATCCATCCCAAACTTAAGATAGCCTGATCCCATGGAATCGGTTCATCTCCCGACATTGAAGGCATATCTACATTGTCTGGTAACATTCTGGCAAAACTGTTTAAATCAAAACATTTTAAAAACTGAGTTTGAAGTTGAAGGCGCTGTAGAACGTTGACCATCTTCCGGTGCACAAACTCCTTTGACGATTTTGGTAATAGGTCACAAAATTCGGATAAAAATACCAGGCTCGTGGTGGAAAAGCGCCTAAGCATGCCATCATTAGTTACCAGTAAGGGTAGTTGTTCCATGTTTTTGATGAAGAATTGTGTATCTTTCAGGCAATAACGTAGAAGACAGAGCGTGTCCTCTATATAAACGAAAGGTGTGTCCCTCACGTTGCAATTTACGTCTTTTACCAGGCAAGCATCTGATGTAGTTTTATCTTCCGTCCTTAAGAACTGAATGACAAAAGTATGATCAAGCATGTGTTTGTTGTCATACGATATACTTGGGGTCATAGCACAGTGAATGCGCATGTTCCCCTGGTTCTGAAAGGCCTCTTTAATACTGTCGTTGATCCAGAGTGGCGATTCAAGAATCTTCATGCCAATATTTCTTAGAATGATTGAGAGTTGTTGAGCATTACTTTCAGCTTGTTGTAGAAGCCTGGTTTCCTCTTCGTCATCTATTTGCAATCCATACTGATTTCGCCTTTGTTGATCTAGAGTCATTTCTACCTCAGCCCGAAACTCTTCCGGTAAATTATTGAAAAAGGCATGAAACGTATGTTCCTTCTGTTTGAGACCGACCCACCATATTGGCTTTTTTATCGGCGAAAGTACCGGGAAAACGGTGGACTCTCTATGATACAACATCACAAAGAACGATGAAACCATGTTTTTTATCAGATCAGTCTTCACTTGGCTGTATCTTGGAAAGGAGTCATGATACATCTTCAAGAAATTTCGGATGTCTTTGCTGCCCATGGTATTACCGGGCGATGTTTGACGTAGGTACTCGATAGCTAAGACATAGCTGTTTGATATAGTTGTCTCCAACAGCAAACTGTTCCAGTAACCTCTACTTGATTCAGTGTCCCACATTGATCCGCGTGTTTGGTGTAGAGCAAAATGACCATTTATATGTACGGGAAGTCCTGTTTTCAAAGGAAGAGGTAGAAAGCAGAAAACCTGCCCTTCAGAGCCCAAGTCCGTCCGATCGCGTGATGTATTGGATAAGGAAGGACCAAATCGGTCATGGAGACTTTTGTGTTCTATACTTAAACTGCGTTCATGGTTGTGAGATAACGAGAAAGGATAGTTGTAATGTTTGGAAGTTTCTTGCTGCGTATAGGCATGTCCTCTGTCAATATCTTCCTGTGAGCAAGGTAGAGCTACTGCACCTTTTGGCGTTAGATTGATGTCTTTGCATTCCAAGGCTTCTTTTAAAATGTCTCGGACCTTTGTACCATCCTCTAATCCAAACGTCTGTGCTACAATCCAACGTGTAGGTTGACGTGAATATTCGTTTATGGTCATCATGTATTGAATTGTTTGTTTGGGGATGTCAAACATGTTCTTTGATCCAGCAAACAATTCTTTTGTAAGTTTATCACATTCGGCGAAAAAACTCTTTAATTTATGTTCATCGTGCTCTTCTAGCGTTGACATTACTTTGTGCTTTTCTTTCATTTTACCATGGTCATCTATTTCACATAAAGAAATCTGTCGTACATTTCTCAGAAAAAGTAGACTTTTTTTCATATTCTGTTTGAATTGAAAGAGTAATCTTCCCAGTAATTTTGCTCCAAACGTCTTTTTACATACTTGTGATATTTCTGCCATTTTCAAGGTTCGTAATGGCAACCGAAACAATGTACCTTGTGTCTCAGGCAACTCCTCCTGTAAATAGCACTCATATACACCTGGATATGTCTCCTCGAGGACCTTCAAATCAGGAAGTTGCAGTCCTGGATTCAAATCATCAGCAGCTGGACAGAATGCACAATGTGGATCAAAGGCACAAAAAGTTCCTTGATTCGGTGTGGATGGACCTCTGGTTACAAAAGATGGTGCGTCTGTCAAGTGATAAACCGCGTTGAATCCAATACCAAACTGCCCAGTTTTTGTTGGGTCTTGTGATTTCGATCCTTTACCAAGCCTGCAAATACCTTGCAGATCTGCATCGGAAAAGCACGAGTCATTGAAAACACACAACGCTGGTCCTTGAATGTCAGACCAACTCTCACTAAATAAACCTTTTTTAGTTTCATGATGTCTCTTGTCCTCAATGAACATTATTTTGGTCGCTCCTGCGTCATCTGCATTCTGCAACAGTTCGTACAAAATTGTTTCATCAGCAGGATATTCATCAAGGATTCCTTTCAGCCTCGTCACCAGTTCCTCTTTTTGTCCAAATGGCATACTGCCTTTGATCGTATTTAGGTGCTTAATTCGCTTTGACTTTATGTCAAGTAGCTTATTGATTTCACCGGATACTTTTGAGTTGACAAAATACATGTACTTTTGTCTCGGCATGGGATATCCATCATCTACACATAATTCATCCAATGATCGCAGAATGTTTGTATCATCTGGTACAAGGATACGAGATTTTTCGTCAGATTTTAAAGTATGGCAACGGCGGCTACATACTGCAGCTAGAAGCTCCAATAGATTAACTATCAGTCTTATTTTTTCTTCTTCTAGAGGTTTATCGTGGTCAATTTTCATCCGTTCAAGCGCTACAATGACGTTTTCCATAGGAAGACATTTTTTGACACCAACACGTTCAAGAAAATTTTCATATCTTGAAAGATCGCGTGAAACGATCTGATAAATTTCAGGAGTGCAGTCAATTCTTGAAAATGTCTCAAGAGTGGCACGATGTGGAGAAATCAACTGATCAGATATCCACAATATGGGAAGGTCATCATACGTTCCAGTCAGGTTTTCTGTTGATCTGTCCAGGTACTCGTATACAGAAATACATATATTCTGCAGTCGTAGTTTCTGCTTGTCAGGTAAGTGTTCACCGATTTCACCAATAGCAAACAGTTGTCTTTCCACGTCACCATGTAGCCCCTCTTGTTGAACGCCAAGTTGCTTCAGAATCGTCAAAACTTCAAACTCATTCTTCAGTTCTTCAACATTAACTATCAACTGTGAACACGCAACTCGTTCCATGCATTCTGGAAAGAACATTTGATTTGGTGAAGCAAACATCCCAGTATTGTCTGAAGTTGAAAACCAGGTTAGAGGCCAATCACATGGCTTCTGAAGAACGGGTAAGAAGGCTATAGTACTTAAATCATTTTTGACATCCACTTGACAGCTGTCTTGTTCTCGTACAAGGTAAGCTAATAACCTTTGGCAACGATGAAACGCCCGTTTAGTCTTGGGCAATTTGGAAATAGATTGGGCTCTCTCCACAACAAGCTGGTCAGGCAACGTTCGATCCATCATACCCAATTGCACTAGGATATTAAGGTTCACCTCGCCACAAAAAGGCTGGTATTTATCATCAGGAAATCGGCCGTCTTCTTTACCGAAAAGTTTTGATAGTTCCGTCTGTGGTCTTACAAGGTCCCTCGGATGTTTCAATATACATGTACCATCTGGTCGAACAGGAATACATGGGTTGGATTTCAGTAACTCTTGCAGAGAATCGTCATTGCTTTTCAATATGTGCATCACCAGGGCATCTCGTTTCTCCTCATTGATTTGCTGAATGTGAGGGAAAACTATTTCCTTATAGAAATCTTCCATAGTCATCGTTTGATGCAATAAATCTTTTTCACAATTTGCTAAACAAAATCGACGATACAACGCTTGTGGCATATCCATAGGAACTCTTTCGTCGTTATACAAATTTGTAAATATTTCGAAAGCATATTCTCCAACAACGTTGTCATGTCGTAAACTGTTGTCAAGGAAAATTGATTCAAGAAATGAAGCGCGACGTCCTTGTGGCGTATAAAACACGCGGTTACCTGCATTAATAACGGCTTTACAAAATGCATCTGACAAACATGAAGCTTCCTCTGGCTGTTCCACACTTAAAGGCCAAAGTGTTGAATATGTTTCGTCTAACCCCACTTCGAAACGTTCCAGACTCATCAACAAAGATATGTTTGCGTGGCATACTGCATCAGACAAAAGCATTCTATTCCAGACTTCATTTTCGGATTCATTTTTTTCGTCACTTGTGCACTTAATCAGCCCTTTCCGATCACTGCTTACAGCAAAACATCCATTTATATGCACCGGAAGTGTGCATTCGACGGGTAATGGAAGGAAACAGAAGACGTGGCTCTTGTCGTATAAGCCATGCAGCTTTTCTTTATGTGGGAATGGAACTGCGACAAATGACGAGTCCATGTCTTTTAAACAAACAGCAACACTACCAAGTGGTAATGCTCCATCGTTTTGTAGTAGAACTGCTTTTTCCAGAACATCCTGTTTAGTCCCTGAGGCCCAACACACTAACCATGGAGATTTTAAGTATGTTTCTTCAACTTTCAGCAGATCGTTTTTAGAAGTATGCAGTGTAAGTGATATCATTTCAGTTTTAGTGAATGGTTGTTTTGTTCTCAAGACGTTTTCGGCTTCCGTCATGACATTGATGTTTGCTAGGTTGGTAAACGTATGATGAATTTTAAGCATTTCTTTTTTCGTGCTAAACATGAGCTGCATGTCATTAGGTGGATTAACGCTGTCCTCCTGCAGATGAAATAGCTCTATATCCTTCAAGTTCTGTGTAAATGTCAACAAATCTCCGGCACAGTTCATAAGAAGATGGAGAAGTTTTATCACCTCATCTTTGCAATAAGGAGTGTTTCTTATTTCACCGTCTACCGCCTGTTGCTTTGTTCGCAATGGAAATCGAAACAGCGTCCCTTCAAAATTTTGATGTTTACCGTCACCAGACAAATCACATCCGAAGATTTTGTTGTATGGCATGAACTGGTTCCTCATTCGCTTGAGCATACCGGAGCTTTTTTCAGAAATGGTCAACCGTATTCCTGGACTGTTTTTGTTCTTGATGGCTTTTCCAAGATGAGTGGTATGAGGATCAAATATAACCAGGGAATTTCCACTTACAAAACTGGGAACGTCTGTTATATTGTACACGGCGCAAAATCCAAGTCCAAACTTTCCTATTTTAGTTCTCATTGCTTTTTTGGTTTCCCCACCAAGTTTGACAATGTTTTCGAAGTCATGTTCGGTAAACATAGCATCGTTAAAAGCCCAAAACGCAGGGCCCTGGCATTTTGCCATGTTCACGTCGATCAAACCTACTGTCGCATCTTTATTTTGTCTTTCGTCATATAGGAAACGAATTTGTTGAGCTCCAGCATCGTCTGCGTTCTGAACAAGTTCCTTCAACACTGCCAATCCATCGGGATAATTTTCCAACAAATGTTTGAGTCTTGTCGTCAGGGGTTCCGACTGTCCACATGCTGAAATCATTTCTTCTGTTCCGCCGTCCGATAAAAATCTCTGAGTGAAAGACAGAACTCCCAGCGATTCCGCTAATACACCACCAACATCTGGATGGACATAATTGACTTCGTCATCTCCTTCTGTTTGTAACCAGCACGAGTCCTCGTCGGAGTACGTGCAATCTTTTACCGGCTGCAATATCAAATTGGCATCGATTGATTGAACAGGTACTAGAACATCACTAAGAATATCATGTTCATTTCGAAGACTTGATATCATTTTCAGGATTCTAACAACTATGCGTCTGTCTTTCTCTACTGTTGTTATCTTAGTTGATTTCTTTATTGTTGTAAGAATGAACTTCAACGAATTTATATTCAGCTCTTGAATTGACCCTAATTTAACAAAAAGTTCAGAAAACTCTGCAAATTCAACAGGAAGTTTGTACATATAAGGCTCGAGATGTATGTTCTCGTCCGCGGGGAAAGATATAAACACATCTCTAGGAAGATGAAAAGTCTCCCCCGTACAAACGATCGGTTGCAATTCTAGTTCATGGTCCATTGAATTTATATGATCAAACAGTTGTTGGTATATGTCTTTTAAAATACCATTCAACTTGGCCTTATGTTTGATACAAAAGACATTTCTGACCGCTTCCAATTGACGAAGACAAATGCCAGCATCTGGAGGGTTATCCCATCCGTATTTGTTTGCAAGGCATGGGCAACTAGATGTTTCCAAGATACATTTGACAGATGCCGCTTGAGTAGCGTGTTTACTTGAGAATACATCAAGCAGGGTACACAGAGAATGTCCATATTGCTCTGCATACCAAGGTAGTATATCCGGATAATAAACTGGTTTCTTGTCGATGACAGAAATCCATCGATATTCCTTCAAATCCAAATTCACAGTGGCTTCCCTTTCCATCTTCTCCAGTGTTTCCATCACTTTCAATGAACAAATACGAATTTCCTTCACTTGCGGCTGTTCCCTTTTTCTACACTCCCGATCAAGTGCTTGGACCACGGCTAAAACATCGTCTTCCTTAACGTCCTTATCAGATTTCAGACCAAATTTTCTTAGCACAGTCTCTAATTCTTCATTCCGATATGTTTCAGAGAGAAACTTGCTGTCGTCAAAGTGAAACAACTCCTGAAGTCCTCTATTAGTATGATCAAAGAATGCACCGATCGGTGCTAGCTCTGCTGTGTGTGAAGTTCCAATGAATTTGATCCGTGAACCTAAATCGGTGATAACACTCAAATCATCTCTACTTGAGGACAGGCTTGTACAGTACTTAAGTACATACATCATGAACAGTTCAATGCTTGATCTTTTATAGATGTCAGGTGTGTTGGTCATTGCTTGAAGAATATTTTCAACTATCGTCGTCTCTGAAATTTCCTTTGCTCCAAGTCGTTTAGCAAGAATCCTCTGTTTGTCATCCAAATGCAAGTACGGTACCGAGTATTTAACTGGGATGTTGTTCTCACACGCTATGTGGCCGTTCTTTGTTACGGATACATACGTTATGGCCTTGTTTTCGTTTGTCGTTTCTGGAAAAATAGCCAATTCTTTGATTAAAAAATCAGCACTTGAACTAGAATGTTGACAGTCTTTTGAGAGAAAATTCAGTACAGCTATTTTTTCTTCCATATTGCATTTGTCATTGAATTGTTGAACCATTTCCTCGAGTGATACACGCAGTTGTTGTGTTTTACAGTTTTTACACACACTTTCTAAAAGTTCAAGCACACCTTCTATATTTGGATATTTGCAATATGTACCCAATAGATAGGAATGCGTTTCACCTTTCGCAATATGACCGATGACATGTATTGGCAGTTTTTCTAAAGCGTTACACAGATTCTGTTCAAGCGAAGTCATTCCGTCACAATCTGTCACCAAATAGAGCCCCTTTAATGGCATGAGTTCTAATCCTTCACCCGAGACAGATGTGTCACTCACAGGAACCAAATTCAATTTTTCAAAATCTTCCAGCTCATGATACATCTTCTGACCGATATAGCTCCAGACGTTGTCGAGCCATTGCATTGAAAGGTGGGAGGTGGAAGAAATAAAGCATCCGTTGGTTCTAGTGGTTCCATTCGCAGCCATGGTCTGGCTATACAAGTTAAGAAATCCTTCTGCATTCAGAGTTCTCAGTTTGCAGAAACCTGCAACAGACGGAAACAACTATTACAAACTTTATTCTACAAATATTAAAAAATAAAAAAAAAAACCAGCACGGAAAAATGTTTTTGCATATCACACTCCAGTTTTGTAGGTTTTAATCATATATAACATGGATCAGTATTTTGATAGTTGAAATGGTCTTTATAAGAATATAGAAAGTCTTCTTAATTTAGAATAGGAAATGTTTGCAGTTAAATTCTACGAGTTTCCCATTGTTTAATTACAAAATGAACGAAAAGTACTTAAAAGGATATTTACAACAAGCATTTTTAAAGCAAACTTTTTTAAAGAGTAAATTATGAAAAATATAATTAAAAATTCGAAGATGTTATGTCTATGTGCTTGCTAAAGGAAGTAACACATACGCACATCTCGTTTTATGTGATGTTGGTGAAATATTGATTGTAAGTAAAACAAATTCTATCGAAAGTGAATAATCACAAATCTTTATATGTTTACATAATTGATCAATATAATATTTGTTTTCCAAATTACGAAAAGAAAAAAACATCACCTTACAATATGATATTAGAAAAACAGTTTTGGCTACCCTAGGCACTATATTGGTAGCGTGTATCAAACTTTTGATGACAACATGTTCTCTACCTAAACTGGTTTGTTAGAAAGTGCAAAAACAAGCAACATGCGTCAATATAAACTGACAGCACATTGACAATTCTATTGATAAGTAAACTGTAACAATGTTCAGTTCTTACATTGCAATAAGCACGAGAATCTTCAATATTGTTTAAATGTGTTTGAATTGTTTTTCGGGTGCATATTTACTTTTAATATGACTCGGTTTTTTTTTTGTTTCGTATAAATCTGTTACATGTATACTGTATTAATCCATTTATGTTTTACATTTTTAACGGTCTTTGATATTCATGCGCTGAAGGAATTTATCCTGTACATCTGTTTTTGAAATTCTTAAAACAAAGTTTTAATGAACATAAGTAGTATATAGAACCAAAATCGTACCTTTTTCCTGCATTTCTTTCAGCTGATCTCGTATTTGTTGCGGCAAGTCTAACTTGATGAAGTTCCTTTCAGTGCCCGGAAACATCTTCACCTCACTTGCCGTACAAAAGTACACAGGAGGTTCACCTTCAAACGTTCTGAACGAGTTGTCCTCCAGAGGAAGTAATGCCAGGTCGTAAAGATCACCATACTGTCGGTCTGCGAGAATAAACTGTAACAACAAGATCTGTTGTTTGACTGGAAGTCTACGGTAGATATTATCTTCTCTTATTACAGTTCTCAAGAACCGTGGTGTAATCCTTGGCACATCAGGAAACATTTCTGCTACGTGAGAGGGAATCCGCACAACATTACGTTTGTACTTAAGTAAAAGTTTAAATATGCATTGTTCTGTCTGTCGGATGATGTTTGGTTCAAGTATGTCTTCAATACCTTGTAAAATTGAAAATATAGCGTCGTGTGCTTTTATCCATTTGTCGCCATTTTCCGTGTAAAAAATGGCTTTGTCTTCCAGGCGTCTACACACGGGATTGTAAATGGCATCCCAGTTTGGTCGAATATTTGTCTTTGACGGAAGTATGTTGTATACAATTTTATTATCACATTCCGTACACTTGTCGTTGACAGTGAGATTCTTGACGTATTCCACCGTATCGACGTACGCTTCTACGAGTACTTCTTCACAAAGTAAATGGTTCCATCTCTGAGCCGGGTCCAATCGTTCAATTTGGTCATCCTCAGGCCATTTAACGTGATGTCTGTCTTGACTGAGAGCAAAGAATCCATTAACATGGACAGGCAGCCCTGTTTGATTTTCACTCGTATTTGGAAGAGGAAGAAAACAAAACACTTGCCCATGTAATTGTTTTTCCGTCGTGTTGTCGACTGGTGTTGCAAGTCCTACGAAAGGACTGTACGAAAGTTGTTTGTCATCAGCCAATGCTCTAAGCTCTTCGGACAGATCAACTCGGCCTTTTATATAATTACAAACTACCCATTTTTGTTCATTTGAATGTTTACCATCCTGAAGGGAAATAACAACACGAAATATTGCTTTCATACTGTCGTCGGGACTAACGCCATTACATGCCTTCAATTTCGCGTTAAAGGATTTCTTTTCCTCTTTTTCTAACACGTCGCATTTTAATGAAAATGATACGGAAGCCTCTTCCTGATCGTGAAACGAAACAAGACTGATGTTCTTTAGAAAGAGTGGCAAACAAGCGGCCTCTTTCTTGAACATGGATATCAGTTCCGTGACATCACTATGGTCTAAGACTCTTGTCGACAGCTCCGAGGGAAAGCGGCGCAAGGCAAACCAAAAGATGCTTCCGGAGTAATTGTCCTCCAGCGATTTGTGTGTAAATCCAAAATGCCCATACACAGACTTCATCGCTGCAACCGCCTGTTTGTGGTGTTCCTTGTGGTGTTTCCGGAGTTTCTTGAATGTCAAAACTTGGCAATCGTTACCAAGTCCTTTCTTCTTTCGGAAAGGATCGATTACCATTGCTCGGTCATTACTTATAATCACTGGGTTATCTGTAATCAAAACATGCAAACACTACTCAAAACAAAAGAAACAATGATTACTTCAATGCAATTCACTGTTCTGTAATTAAGCACCTGTCTGGATGTTAATTGTGATGTTATGAAAATATTCAAGTAGCATGTAAACCAAAAGAACTAGATAATTGTTATGTGAACAAATACATACGTCTTTCTTTGGTAGCGAAAATAATTTCCTCCTTCTTTTTCAAAATATGATTAAAACGTAAAATAACCGTGTAATTTCAAGTTCTCATTTATAGGAAGTGACATTATTTTGAAATACGTTTACATGGCGATTGTCGTCGATGAAGCAGAACACCAAATAGATCATTGTTGCTTTAACGGTTCTGAAAAGTCTTGCCGGAGAAGATGTTACGAAAAACATGCAACCATATGACGAAGAAGTCAATGTCACCGGAACCTAATAATAGTGCACTGCTTATTGTCTGTAAATGATGATGATGATGATGATGATGATGATGATGATGATGATCTTACTTAATGAAATAGACCAAAACATTTCTGAATATCCATTATCGGATATGTCAACGTGCGACCCCTAGAAGTGACAACATTTAAAGACCCAGACGTCTTTTTTTTAAATTTAAAATATACACCAATAGGGTCTGATACTACCGAAATTTCAAAACTGACTTTTCTTTGTCTAAAGGAGATAATGAGCTTAAACTTATACTAAAACAGTTTAAAATCCGCAACAGACGAAGAGTTGAATTTGAACTTGCTTTCCAATTTGGCTCTGGCCCTAAGCCCCTGGAAACCTATCAAGTTGTCTTTGACAATTTAAAACCCAACCCAATGCAGGTGCTTAAGACAAAATCTAAATCTGTGCAGTTGACGATTGGCGATGTGTCATTGTATCAGCTAAAAATAGGTCTTTGGCCAAGGTGAGCTTAAGTATCAAGCGATAAAGTGTTTTACCTAGCAATTATCATTTAAGGATGTATTCTTCTGAGAAGTCAAAATTTCCCTGTATTAAACTTTTTTTCTAATACATTGTATATATTTTTGGAAAACGGTGTTCATGGCAGGGCAGAAAATGCAAAGATAATAATATGTCGACGTGCTCGTTTTTGGGCCATGAATGTTTGCACAAATACTATTGTCTTTTAAGTTATAGAAATAAAATTTCTTTAACTTAATATTTTCACCCGGGAAAGCGATTTTAGTTACCCCTACCCCTTATTTTTAATGAGAAAATCCTATTTTTTTTCACAATTTTCGCAGATTTAACACTCAATAAAAAAAGTTCTGCAATTAAACTTTTTTCAATATTTAGCATACAAAAAGGGGTCATTTTTTGCCCCGTTACTATTCGTGTTTTTTTTTCCCAATTTCGGGTTCAAAAAAATGCTCCAGTTACACTAGAAAAATGAAAAAAAAAATACAAAAAAATAAATAATTTTCCCCTTTGTTGTATCATATTTCTATAATATTTATTATTATAAAGTTGTACAGCAAAACTTAGTTTGGTATGATTAAAATTGGCGAAACACTGATGTTTTAAGAGATCAATCCAACATCAAAAGTTGAAATTTCGGCTTTTCGCAAAGTGTAAAATATAAAGAGAAATGCTCATTTTTTACATGGCGGCCAAATTGTGTACTTTTTTTTAAAATTAATGTAAAAAAAACTTTCTACAAGCAACAGACACGTATATTTTTGACACAATTTTTAGATGCATATACGCTATTGAAATTAATCAAAGTTTCTTCAATATAATGTTAAATGTTTAAATGATATTAAAACGAGACCTGAACGTGACTGAAACCTCATCAGAATACATCCTTAACGTATTTTGAATGTTTTGTTTACAATGTTTGTTTATACTTTGCAAGGATATCTTAACAACACTTCTAGTGACTAAAAACTTAAAAATTGTAATACAAGTATTGTACCTACAGTGTAGATCTGGGAATATAAGGCGAATAATTGGAAAAGGTGAAGAAGGTGGCGAAGGATACAATGAACTGTTCACCGGCATAATGACAATGTACAACGCCGTTTAGTATCAGTTTTATCAATTGGGAAGAATCTCAAAATGTGCCTATGAAAGCAATTGTCCAAACACTTCAGCAATTACGTACAGAACTTAATCATAATGATTAGAAATAATACTGACGAAGTGAAATCTACTGCCGACAATGATATATATGTCAAAAATGACACTGGATTTGATTGAGAACCATTGACAAAGCTCTCATCAAAAACCATGGACGAGTTGCACAATACCACTCAATATTGCAATCCGTCACACAAACCTATTTAAGTTATGTCTTTAAGGCCTGTTTTATTTGATTTCAACCTGATAACGTTTGAGTAAAAGTTCAAAGGACACTGGTTAGAACACCGATGAAAACGCCTGGAATGTACAGGGAGTAGTTGAAGAATCAAATATTGTTCTCCTTAGATCTTGGAGTAGACAATGTCATGGCGTTTAGAGAAAAAATAGAGAATACCGAATCAATAACAAAATCATAATCCGAACTCAAAATCGATGAACTAGGAGAAAAATATGAACAAAGGAAAGATTCACATTTTAGATTTACAAAGAATTATATGGATACCCTTGTAAAGGTACAAGAGCATAAGACCATGTCGTCCGGAAGAGTAAGCGTATCCTGCTTCATCGACGACACCCGCTATGTAAACCTTGGTCACTTCCAAGTAAACATCAAGTCTTCGAAATGAGAACAGAGTCATTGTCAATCACAACAAGTAAGCATACTAATGAGCATACTCAAAAACATCCATCTTTATATCACACAAAGATACATAATATTTATCTCCATGCAAACAGTCCCCATGGCAACCTGCAAGTGGCCTCCAGGTTGTCATAGGACCTGCATGTTGTCAGAGGACCTATATGTTGTCATATGACCTACAGGTTGTCATAGGACCTACATTTTGCTTTCATGTGGGGGTAGGAAAGTTAGTCAAGAAAAGACAAATCGAAATCGATAGTCCTCTGTTTTACTTGGTAGTGGAAATAAAGTGATTGTTGGAAAATATTTGAAGCGTTCTCTAAATTTCGAGTTCAGATTTGCAAATGCAATCGCCGCTGTTTACTCAATCTTATCTTAAACAGCAAATAAACTCAGAGATATTCGTCCAATATACGATCAATGCTGGCAAGATGAGCGGAACATTTGTTCCCATACCAATGTCAATACTGTTTGAAAATCCTCTGACCACACCACATTAAAGCAGTGAAGGTATACATTCTCGGGGGGACTCAGTTGGCAGAATAATTGGGAATCTACTGCAGGTTTGTGTCTTCCATTATTAGAGTTACTCCATAAAGGTATGAATACGCCGAAAATTTCAGTAGGGCAGTAGGTACATGTACCACTTCAAAACAACAGACACACACGCTATGTCGCACAAACACATGTAAACAATTACTGACAAGCACACGTCAACCTCCTACCTGTGATGTGGAACACCGACTTAAAGCCCAGACCGAATCTGCCCACCTTCAGAGTGTCTTCTCGCTTGCCACTGTTGTATATGCTTTTGATGTATTTCCAGTCCTGTTTACTAAACAGTGCGTTGTTGTAGACACATAATGCAGGCGCCTGGAAGGGTAAGAGATGAAGGTAACTCGTTACTAGCACTAAAACGTTTACAGAATTTTTTTAACAGTTTTAATTCGTTATTTCGAAGTTGGCGGGACCATGGGGAAACTTCGAGTTATCGGGGTATTGAAGTTACGTGAGTTCGAGTTAAGCCGAAGAAATACTTCGAACTAAACGGGATATTCGATTTATTCGTTCGAGAAAACGATGTTCAATTGTATAATATTTCCATCAGAACAATTTGAATATTGTTGTTGTATTAAATACAAATTTTATGAAACAAGTTATGTAGCTTATGTTATCAATCACTCTTGTTGGCCCGGATCTAGGCGCGTGAGGGGTTTTACTGGGGGAGGAAACCGGAGTACCCGGAGAAAACCCACATGATCGGGCAGGTGACCCTATACCTTTTCACATCCGGTCTGGGAATCGAATCCCGGTCGCCTTGGTGAAAGGCAAGCGCGCTATCCACTGAACCCGACCATCCATTCTTATATAAGGTTTAGAGATGAGCTATTTTATTGGCGTATACTATGAAGATCACTTGGAATAATCAAAAATAAAAGTTTAATTATTCTTACGTAAATATTTATAGCAACTGTACGGTTTTCATCGTGAAATGAAATATATATCTGATCATATTTACCCTGAAGTAATCAGAATAACAGTTGTTCTGTTGTGTTGCCCCGGCCCCATCATTCACATAAACAATCTTCATCTCCGAGGCGTTGGCATCATCTGCATTTTGAACAAGTTCCTATAATAGAAAGAAATAACATTTTCCCTTTGGATGTTTTTGTTTGCATATCCTTTTGTTGTAATCATTGCGATAAGGATAGTAGTAACGTTACATCCCTTAGCTACCATTTACATAATACTTCTAGAGGAGTGAAACCAATCGAATCACATTTCAGGGGTTATTTTCTCTTTCGTTTGTGTTTTATAACCCTGAAATATGTTTTGATGCTATTGATGGCTAAGGGTTAGTTTGACCCTTGAAGTACATTAACCTGATTCGCAGCGTAACGGTGGAATTGATCAGATCAGAAGTCGAATATCTGAAGGCAATTAAGAGAGAGTGAGCTTGATATGAAATATACCCTGCGTGCCAGAAAACAGATGCATAAATAGTCCGTTATCATTTTGCCAAAGCTACCAGTGGAAGTAATCATTAAGTATTGTAAATCAGTGAAAATATTTAATGTTGAAATAGGTTGATCCAGGGTTGTACCCTATTAAAGAACAATGCAATTTCGTCGCTAATTACCCGGATGATCTGCGCGTCTTGATAATTGTCCAGAATTGTCTTTAATTGTTCCAGGAGAGTCGGCTGGTCCATTGCACAATCTGAATCTGTTGAATCGTCATCGCAATCTGAATAAACAATAATATACTTATATGATCATAATGTCCTAATACTATTATGACAGTTTATTAGTGACCTGATATAGAAAAATATCGGGTCTAAAAATAAACCTGATACAATTTTTTGTAGACCTGATATTTTTCCGTTTCTGGTCACTAACAAACTACATTTTGTATGTAACGAATTTATTCTGCTGAAGGTTAATACCCCTGAATTTGATTAGAAAAAAACAACATTATAATTAAAACCGTCTATCCTGCGGGCGTCATCATAGAAATGCCCGACATTTACACTAACCTGACTCATCAAACATTTCAAACGTAGTATCCTGGGCCTTTTCACTTAAATAAGCTTTCGATATTCTGGCCGCCTTCTTGTTGCATCTCAAAATTTTGTAAAAATAAATACTTTCTGGAGTTTCTAGGCCAATTTATTTTCGTGGTAGTGGCCGAAGTGTTTATCAGCAACTAGGATTGTTATTGAATGTAGAACATTTTCAGGAACGATAACTCGTTACTGACATGATACGGAATTTACTGACGTGGTACGGAATTCAGTGACGTGATTCGGAAATTTAGTGACCCGATACGGTATTGTCCAGGACGTCATGTGACGTTCTTTTAATCAACTGGAAAGTGAAATTATTGCGATCAGCGGGATAAATAATATAAACCTAATGTAATGTATGCAATGCTATTGTAATGACTCTATCCTTAAGGCAAGGAAAGTAACCGAAGTTATGGGGAAACAGTATTGCTTTCTTTAACCTCTGAATGAGTTGAATGATTTCCTAAAATTGAAAATTAAACTTTGGCCTGGTACAAAAGAATGGATTTTAATCCCGTTACAAGTATATCATTGGTTTGATAAAACAACTAAATTGCCCAGCTAGAGTGAAAATGTAAAATGTCGCAATAGTATGCCACACTAAATGAACTAAACAAGGAAGTAAAGCAAGGTTTGGTTTGATTGGTTTTACGTCCTATTAACTTCCAGGGTCATTTTAAGGACGGCCTCCCGGTGTATGCGATGTGAATGCGTGTGATGGGTGCGTGTGGTGAGTGCGTGTGATGGGTGCGTGTGATGGGTGCGTGTGATGAGTGCGTGTGATGGGTGCGTGTTGCGTGTGATGAGTGCGTGTGATGGGTGCGTGTGATGGGTGCGTGTGATGGGTGCGTGTGATGAGTGCGTGTGATGGGTGCGTGTGATGGGTGCGTGTGATGAGTGCGTGTGATGGGTGCGTGTGATGGGTGCGTGTGATGAGTGCGTGTGATGAGTGCGTGTGATGGGTGCGTGTGATGAGTGCGTGTGATGGGTGCGTGTGATGGGTGCGTGTGATGAGTGCGTGTGATGAGTGCGTGTGATGGGTGCGTGTGATGAGTGCGTGTGATGGGTGCGTGTGATGGGTGCGTGTGATGAGTGCGTTTGGAAGTGCTGCGGTATGTTCGTGTAAGATTTCTTGCGATAGTCCAGGGCCCGTATAAATAATAATCATTATCATGCCCAAACAAAGTTTTCGTGCTCAAGTCCAATTTCTTGTTCTGGTTATGGTTTATCTAATATCTCCTATTTTGTCCAAGTTTTGGTAATACAATGAAGATCCATGAAGCCGAATACTGTTTTCAATGTTAACAATTGACTTTTTGATCTTTGACATGATTTTGGTGAGTTTCAAGAAAACTGGCTTGTGCACAGGATACATGCTTTAGCGTGAGATCGGTTTAATGAATACGGGTCTGATCTTTTAAAGTGTTACCACACTGAAGTATACTGCCAATCTAAATGTGATGTGATCTAATGTTGTTGTTGCCTTTTACCTACATTAATATCCAATCTATTGGTTATGAGCATCAGAAGATCCCACACAATAATCGAACTGAGATCGAATGATAGCGTTTCTTTAATATATACAATGTAACGAAACATGCCTGGTCGTTCATCGATGATTAGATAAGTGTATAGAACTAAATGTTTAAGCGTCCTTCTAGAGTCCCGAGGTTCGATCCAATGTATGGGTATCTTTTTTTGTGCATGCTACGCAAGCGGTATCTGAAACTCGTTGTAAATACTTGTTTCCTCGGGTGAGAAGGCATCTAAAAAGGCTTTCGTATAGCGTTTGGATAGTCCCAGGTTTAAATACATTCTGCCCATGGATATTTTCATCTCTTGTTACAAACACCGCCTAATTTGTCGCTTAATCCCTAGAACAGCAGTTCCATTTTTAAGATGTAAACAGATTAATACTATGTGAATCCAATACCTACGAGTTACATATATTGTACATACCTGTAGGGGCTGATCGTTTATCAGCGTCACTTCCGCTTGCGCCGGCAGCAGGAAGTGCCGAGTTGATGTCCGGAACAAGATTCTCCGGGGGATCACTTAATTTCAGCGCACCCGTTTTCTTTTTCTTACGCATCATGTCTGGAGAATGTCTGTGCTTCCTCTTGTGTTTAGAGTCGGAACATCCAGGAGGATTTTCCTCGTCGTCCTTACGATCTAAAACAAGTAAATATAGACATCTAGTAACATGTGTCATCAATGTATACATTAACTCACTGTTACATGTAAAACATGTAGACGTAAAAAAAAACATGTGCTTTTTATGTTATTCACTTGTTTCTTCTCACTACAAAAAGCATGCATCATGCTTTGCATATAATTTTTGATATTTATCAGATATATTGTTTCCATTAACATTAAATCAGTTTCGCTTTGACTGTGAAATATAAAAGATACAAATAGCGTCAAATGACTTGTTTTCACAGAAACTAAAGCCACCCCTATCGCTGACCTGAAAAGTGATGTATTTTCTTGATTTTCCATTGAGAGTGAATCAGGAAAACTAATAAGGACGATGCAGGTAGCTGAACAATATTTCACAGAGAAAAAAATATTAAACTTAAAATTATGATTTTAACAGTGACAAAATCGAAAGCTTTCTGAAGTATTATATATTGTACCACAGGTTTAAAGTAGGTAGATTATCTACCAATATATATTATAGTATGCCTTGTCTTCTGTCAACATGTATGATACGCTCAGTGAAAGTAATAACAACGCTAGCTCTCCGAAAATGACATTTACACCTATCAAACCATCCAAACAATCGAATGGATTTATAACCACTACTGTGTAAAAGAGCTTAAAACTCTAAGCGTAAATTTACAATCGACTTAGAACAACAAGAGTGAATTGTATGCTACGTTAGACAGTATTCCTGGTACAGAGACTTGGCTTACTGACAATATTCTGGAGAGTGAACTGATCCCCAAAACACCTGGCTACACACCTTTTCACAGAGATAGAAACATCGGTGTAAGGGAGTCATTATTCTGGCAATATCTATAGTGAACAGCCCACGTTGAGTGTTAATTTGTATGGATAAAACTTGAAAATACAGCATCCAAATTAAACCAAATAAATATGACATTCAAGTTTACGTAAGTGCTGATGTATTTGGCAAATCCATATTCATGGTGACTAAAATGACTGCCAAATTTAAGTTTCGGGTTATTCCAGTTATCCTACACATCCCCATCTACCAATACTTCATCAATGTGTTGGGAGATGATAACCTACTGGCTAGTCCAGATGATAGAAAAACTAACTAGAGGAAATAACACAATATATCTCCTTCTAACGAACAACCCCTCCCTGGTGACCAGAGTAACTACCATCCCTAGATTGTCTGATCATGCTGCAGTATATGCAGAGATAAGGATGCACGCCAAATTCATCTACGTCAAACCACTCAAAGCCCTACTTTACAACAAGGAAAACTAAGTTAAATAAAGAGAAAGGGTCCTAAAACACTGTTTAAACAACTCCGAAGCAAGACCATGCAAGTATGGCGGGACTTAACATCCACAATGGACCAGGGTATGTCTGAATGTATTCAATCTAAGTTCATTAGCATAAATCAAAGGCTACCCTTGATAACAATGAACGTCAATTTGCACATCAGGAAAAGAAAAGTCTATACCTAAAGTGCAAATTATACAAAGAGGCCCATGGTCTGAAAAAAAAGATATGTGAACTTGATTGAAACAACAGCGTACTATATTAATAAGTTTAATCCTAAGTCAGAACTTCAGAACAGAACCGTACTACATCAGTAAGTTTAATCCTATGTCAGAACTTTAGTACAACACCGTACTTCATTAGTAAGTTTAATCCTATATCAGAACTTCAGTACAGCACAGTACTATATTAATAAGTTTAATCCTAAGTCAGAACTTCAGAACAGAACCGTACTACATCAGTAAGTTTAATCCTATGTCAGAACTTCAGAACAGCACCGTACTTCATTAGTAAGTTTAATCCTATATCAGAACTTTAGTACAACACCGTACTTCATTAGTAAGTTTAATCCTCAGTCAGAACTTCAGTACAACACTGTACTTCATTAGTAAGTTTAATCCTATATCAGAACCTTAGTACAACACCGTACTTCATTAGTAAGTTTAATCCTATGTCAGAACTTTAGTACAACACTGTACTTCATTAGTAAGTTTAATCCTATGTCAGAACTTTAGTACAACACCGTACTTCATTAGTAAGTTTAATCCTATGTCAGAACTTTAGTACAACACTGTACTTCATTAGTAAGTTTAATCCTATGTCAGAACTTCAGTACAACACCGTACTTCATTAGTAAGTTTCATCCTATATCAGAACTTTAGTACAACACTGTACTTCATTAGTAAGTTTAATCCTATGTCAGAACTTCAGTACAACACCGTACTTCATTAGTAAGTTTAATCCTATATCAGAACTTTAGTACAGCACTGTACTTCATTAGTAAGTTTAATCCTATGTCAGAACTTCAGTACAACACCGTACTTCATTAGTAAGTTTAATCCTATATCAGAACTTTAGTACAACACCGTACTTCATTAGTCAGTTTCATCCTACATCAGAACTTCAGTACAACACCGTACTTCATTAGTAAGTTTAATCCTATATCAGAACTTCAGTACAACACCGTACTTCATTAGTAAGTTTAATCCTATATCAGAACTTCAGTACAACACCGTACTTCATTAGTAAGTTTAATCCTATATCAGAACTTCAGTACAACACCGTACTTCATTCGTAAGTTTAATCCTATATCAGAACTTTAGTACAGCACCTTACTTCATTAGTAAGTTTAATCCTATGTCAGAACGTCAGTACAGCACTGTACTTCATTAGTAAGTTTAATCCTATGTCAGAACTTTAGTACAGCACCGTACTTCATTAGTAAGTTTCATCCTACATCAGAACTTCAGTACAACACCGTACTTCATTAGTAAGTTTAATCCTATGTCAGAACTTTAGTACAGCACCGTACTTCATTAGTCAGTTTCATCCTACATCAGAACTTCAGTACAACACCGTACTTCATTAGTAAGTTTAATCCTATGTCAGAACTTCAGTACAACACCGTACTACATCAGTAAGTTTAATCCTATGTCAGAACTTCAGTACAGCACTGTACTTCATTAGTAAGTTTAATCCTATGTCAGAACTTCAGTACAACACCGTACTTCATTAGTAAGTTTCATCCTATATCAGAACTTCAGTACAACACTGTACTTCATTAGTAAGTTTAATCCTATATCAGAACTTTAGTACAGCACCGTACTTCATTAGTAAGTTTAATCCTATGTCAGAACTTTAGTACAGCACCGTACTTCATTAGTAAGTTTAATCCTATGTCAGAACTTCAGTACAACACCGTACTTCATTAGTAAGTTTAATCCTATATCAGAACTTTAGTACAGCACTGTACTTCATTAGTAAGTTTAATCCTATATCAGAACTTTAGTACAGCACCGTACTTCATCAATTAGTTTAATCCTATATCAGAACTTCAGTACAACACCGTACTTCATTAGTAAGTTTCATCCTATGTCAGAACTTCAGTACAGCACCGTACTTCATTAGTAAGTTTAATCCTATATCAGAACTTCAGTACAACACCGTACTTCATTAGTAAGTTTAATCCTATATCAGAACTTCAGTACAACACCGTACTTCATTAGTAAGTTTAATCCTATATCAGAACTTCAGTACAACACCGTACTTCATTAGTAAGTTTAATCCTATATCAGAACTTCAGTACAACACTGTACTTCATTAGTAAGTTTAATCCTATATCAGAACTTCAGTACAACACCGTACTTCATTAGTAAGTTTAATCCTATATCAGAACTTCAGTACAACACCGTACTTCATTAGTAAGTTTAATCCTATGTCAGAACTTCAGTACAACACCGTACTACATCAGTAAGTTTAATCCTATGTCAGAACTTCAGTACAGCACTGTACTTCATTAGTAAGTTTAATCCTATATCAGAACTTTAGTACAGCACCGTACTTCATCAATTAGTTTAATCCTATATCAGAACTTCAGTACAACACCGTACTTCATTAGTAAGTTTAATCCTCTGCCAGAACTTTAGTACAGCACCGTACTTCATCAGTAAGTTTCATCCTATATCAGAACTTCAGTACAGCACCGTACTTCATCAATTAGTTTAATCCTATATCAGAACTTTAGTAAAACACCGTACTTCATTAGTAAGTTTCATCCTATGTCAGAACTTCAGTACAGCACCTTACTTCATTAGTAAGTTTAATCCTCTGCCAGAACTTTAGTACAGCTCCGTACTATATCAATTCAATTAGTTTAATCCTATATCAGAACTTCAGTACAACACCGTACTACATTAGTAAGTTTAATCCTATATCAGAACTTTAGTACAACACCGTACTACATCAGTAAGTTTAATCCTCTGCCAGAACTTTAGTACAGCTCCGTATTACATCAGTTAGTTTAATCCTATGTCAGAACTTGTCTTCCGCATATGGGGCATAAAAAAACAACTTCGAAAACTTCACACCGACAAGCAACTGGCCAAGACAATATCAAACCCGAAGTCCGCAACGACGCACATGCTGAACATTATACTCGCAAGAGGTTGGTGCAGTTTAAAGAGATTGATAGCTACATATGTAGGTAACGTGCCAGACACCGCGCACCCATTCAGCCAACGGTAAATACGTCCCGAGATGTAAACACATCCCCTCCCTGATTTAAAGCGCACAAACGCCATATTCGAAACCCTTTCTGTGACATCAATACGGAGGAAAATTCGAAATAGCTCGCAAAAAGCAGGGGAGACCATGACAGACTTTCACTGTTCAAGGAAATGAAATCATATTCAATGGACACTATACTGTCTTGGTCTGTGTGTCACCAGGTAAGTTACAGACCAATCAAAACAAAACAGGGTAGACAACAAAGAGCTAAATTATATGTTACTGCAACAAAAAGGACAGCAAAGCAGGACACTACCTACTGTCAATACAGGGAACACAAAAACAGAACAAAAGCTGTGGGAGAACAACAAAGCTCGTGTATCAGTGATATATAGAGGCTATTCAATGGTTTCCCGTTAAATATCAAATATATTTCACGAGTATGGCAGGTTTTTTTTTTATATTTTCACGAGTGCGTAGGTTGGAAACCATTGGATTTTCTTTTTATTTCGTTTTCGAAATTCCCAAGTCTGATTTCATTTTTAAAATTTGCGGTTAAAACTGATCGGGACGGAGTGCCTAATGCTTATAGAATATTAATACGCCACAGGATGAAGTTCTATTTTTGGTTCAAAATATAGTAAAAATACAAAAACATATTAATAAAATACTTTAGATATCTATTTATTTCCAAAATCCTATAAAGATTTTTTAATTTCCTTACTTTATATGATTTCATTCTAGAATAACGAAAACATAGTACACAAATTGTGCGAAATGATATCAAACCGAAACTTATATCATCACTAGTGATGATATAAGCAGTGATGATATAAGTTTTATCAAGCTGATATTTTCCGATATTTCACTGGTAAAAATGTAATAAGTTGGAATATTTACCACTCTGTCTTTGTCACTCTATAACCTTACCAACAGCAGTTGAGCATTACCATCACATACACTGCCTAACAGCAGTTGTGGAAAAATGATAAAAACACATTTTTCTTTTGAAAATCTAGACGGACAGTTTACGTTTTGTATTTTCATAATGTTAATTGACAATTTTATTACAGTGATTATTCTTATATGGTTTTCAATTGTCTTACGCACTAGTTTTTTTACGCGGAACAACATGGTAGAGCTGTTAACAGGCGTAGAGCAGAGAATGGCGGGAAACATTGAATTCCGTTAATTAGGTTATAGGGCTGGGGATTTTTTAAATCGCAAGTGGTAAATATAAGCATTGAACCGCATACAGTTGGCAATTATGGACTGATAATGCCAACATGACAAAGGCAAATTTAACATGAAGGGCTAACGCGTACTAACGCAAGAATAGAACAGTGAATAGGCTAACACTAGTTCCGTTTGCATGGAGAAAGAGGGAGCACTTGGTCCGGGATTCACTGACGTTTATATTAAGCCAAATTATTTATGAGAGTTATTTTTGTTATTTAACCATAGCTCTGTACTGACTTTATAGTCAATAGTTGACTTTATAGTCAATAGTATTATGATTTATCCCCTCTCTCTCTCTCTCTCTCTCTCCTTTTCCTGTCTTCTTTTCTCCCTCCTTCCCCTCCACCCTTCCCTCCCCCCTCTGTCTGTCTGTCTGTTTGTATGTTAACTCATTGTTATATATACTGTATTATATCATTTGCCATCTTAAAATATCGCATCCATAGTTAGTAGGGAAAGGGCTTAACATAAGTTGTTAAACTTGTGCCCAACTCCCAATATACATAAATTAAATTAAAATATGTTAATCAAAAAAAAAAAAGGCATTATCTGCCCATAACTTCCAACTGAAAGCAGTTCACGCTTAAAGATAGCGAACATCATACAGTAGATGATTTATATTTTGTCACTCTTATTACCAACATATCTACAGGTCTCGTATGATTTTTGTTTATAATTCCTTTATACATGTGTAAGGTGCCCCCTATTTATTGCCAAACCCCTTTATAATGCCGATATTTCTTCCAACAAATGATAGCAATATACATATGTAGCACATTTTCTAGACGTTTGGATGCATTTCTATAGTAACAGCATACTGGTATTGATGGTAGTGACAACAGAAAAAGCATTGCCCAAGCACCAGGATCCATCTAAGCAGATTCGGCCCACAGGGACCTGAGAATTTGTTACAGCTAGTTTTGGACCTAAATAGGGTGTTTAGCGTAATTTTACACATTTGGGGGGTTAAGATCAATTTTCGATAAAAATGCCCCCTCAGTAGTCATAAAAGCTTTTTTAGTGAAAATTGATCTTAACCCCCCCCCCCCCCCCCCCCCCCCCAAATGTGTAAAATTTCCAGGTCCCTGTGATTTGGCCTGTATACATGTAATATCGGCTCCAGTAAGACATACCTACTGTGTCGTTACGGTGGTCTACACTGCAGGTAAATCACGACACACGTGACACATTTTTCTATCAACACGGCACACAAACAAAACATAACGTCATGATGACATGAAACGTTTAAAGTACATGTATATTAATTGTTTAGTGTTTTTTTTTGAAAATTCAATTTCACGTCAATAAAAACTATACGATCAGAATTAAATGCAACTTTTCATATTTGTTTAAAAATGATATTTCCACATAAACAATCTTAATAGCATCTACCAAATCAAACATACATACCTATCCTGAATTGGTGTTATTGTTTTTAACCTATAAATTTATCTAGATAACAGATAAATAAATTAATACAAAATATTGCTGTATATATGAACATGATAACAGCTAGCACTCGATGGTTCCGCTTGTTCTAAAATTCCTTACATGCCTCCGCAATCAACCATGTAATATCAGATATCACAAAGTCCTGTACATGGCCACAGTAAGCAATGTCAAAACCAGCATTCAAACTTAGCAGTGCTGATCATTTAGTTGATATAGGACATCTAGTTAGCTCACAACTGATTTCACATCCGCTGTCATATGTTCTTTTAAGATGGCATGAACATCTTTGATATTCACATTATTTAGTATTCGATTTAGTATTGCTTATATTCTTATGGAAATATAAATCCAAAAATATATATCACAGACAAAAAGTTCGAAATTAAAGATAAAGTGTGAAGTAACAATATCACATAACAGAGAAACATACATACCCATTTTGTCAAGTTCTGTTGTTCCGTTCAATCCATATTCTTATCTGCACAAAAAAAAAATGAATAAGAAATATAATCAATTGTTAACATTTGTTGCGAACAAGGTTTAAGTAGCGGTGCGTAATCGATGCCCTGGCTGAGCATGTTGAACAATTACGTAATCCTTGCCCAGTTGATAAAGAAATAATCAATATTGTCGAGGTTACAGTTTTGTCATTACGTTATCAATATTTTCGTTGCAGTTTTGTTATGACCTTATCAATATTCTCGCTGTGAAAGTTTTGTAATTACGTTTTCAATATTATCGCGGTAAAAGTTTTATAATTACGTTTTCAATATCCTCGCGGTACAGTTATGCCATTACGTTATCAATATTCTTGCGGTTACAGTTACGTTAGGACGTTATCAATTTTTCTCGCGGTAACAGTTTTGTATTGACGTTATCAAAATTCTCGCGGTAACAGTTTTTCAATTACGTAATTAATATTCTCGTTGTAACTGTTTTGTAATTTTCTCGCGGTTACAGTTATGTAGTTACGTTATAAATACCCTCGCGGTTACAGTTATGTAGTTACGTTATAAATACCCTCGCGGTTACAATTTTGTATTGACTTAATCAATGCCCTCGCGGTTACAGTTTTGTATTGAATTAATCAATACCCTCGCCGTTACAGTTTTGTATTGACTTAATCAATGCCCTCGCGGTTACAGTTTTGTATTGAATTAATCAATACCCTCGCCGTTACAGTTTTGTATTGACTTAATCAATGCCCTCGCGGTTACAGTTTTGTATTGACTTAATCAATGCCCTCGTGGTTACAGTTTTGTATTGACTTAATCAATGCCCTCGCGGTTACAGCTTTGTATTGACTTAATCAATGCCCTCGCGGTTACAGTTTAGTATTGACTTAATCAATGCCCTCGCCGTTACAGTTTGGTATTGAATTAATCAATACCCTCGCCGTTACAGTTTTGTATTGACTTAATCAATGCCCTCACGGTTACAGTTTTGTATTGACTTAATCAATACCCTCGCGGTTACAGTTTTGTATTGACTTAATCAATGCCCTCGCCGTTACAGTTTTGTATTGACTTAATCAATGCCCTCACGGTTACAGTTTTGTATTGACTTAATCAATGCCCTCGCGGTTACAATTTTGTATTGAATTAATCAATACCCTCGCGGTTACAATTTTGTATTGACTTAATCAATGCCCTCGCGGTTACAATTTTGTATTGACTTAATCAATGCCCTCGCGGTTACAGTTTTGTATTGACTTAATCAATACCCTCGCGGTTACAGTTTTGTATTGACTTAATCAATGCCCTCGTGGTTACAGTTGTGTATTTATTGACTTAATCAATGCCCTCGCGGTTACAGTTGTGTATTCATTGACTTAATCAATGCCTTTGCGGTTACAGTTGTGTATTTATTGACTTAATCAATGCCCTCGCGGTTACAGTTTTGTATTGACTTAATCAATACCCTCGCCGTTACAGTTTTGTATTGAAATAATCAATACCCTCGCCGTTACAGTTTTGTATTGACTTAATCAATGCCCTCGCGGTTACAGTTTTGTATTGACTTAATCAATGCCCTCGCGGTTACAATTTTGTATTGACTTAATCAATGCCCTCGTGGTTACAGTTTTGTATTGACTTAATCAATGCCCTCGTGGTTACAGTTTTGTATTGACTTAATCAATGCCCTCGTGGTTACAGTTTTGTGATGACGTATCAATGCCTTCGTGGTTAAAGTGTTGTAATGACTATCAATGCCCTCCCGGTTACAGTTTTGTATCGACTATGAATACCCTCGTGGTTACAGTTTTGTAATGGCTATCAATGCCCCCGTGGTTAAAGTGTTGTAATGACACTTTTACCACTGTGTCACCATCTTGTTAACCAAAATGCCCTCACTGTAATGCTTTACTGTGTAAAAAGTGTTCACGTTAAATTGTTTCTATAGCAAAATTAAACGTAGGAAATATACATAGTAACACTGTGTATTTTCCGTGTGGATTAAAATATGAAGAAACCGATATCTTTTTGATTTATACATTAGGTAGTACATGTATAAGCCTTCGTTTTGTGTACGTCCCTGATAGTATTGACAGAAGCAGGCCTACAATCCAAATTTTCGCTTGGTTTGGAGTTCTCGGATGTAAATCGCGAATATTGCAAATACACAAAAAAATTACGAAACAAAGATACTTTAAAACGATGTAGAGAGCTTAGATTGAAAGTGATCACTGATAGTAATTTGCACTTCGATATCTAAATGTGTTATCGACAATAGATAATACTGTGAGTTAGCACTAAACCACACACACACGTGAGAAATAAGCAATACCTATTCACTGATTACAACGCTGATATTGATCGGTAAAATAATACACTAACACGTAATAAAGAACAAAGTATAGCATTACGACAGGGAGACCAATGTATGAACCTTAAGATATACTAATTATAGTCATTGTGTACCCATACAAAAGTCTGTATCTGCTTCGTATCAATAGGCGCTATACACCCCGATAGCACAATGTGTATTGGTCGCTGTGTAAATAGTATATTAATGCTTTAAGAGAATTGAATAGTGAAAATGAAAATTGATGGTGTCTCCCTTTACTTTCAAGTAAAACAATCTTTTAAACCAACACCCAAATTTAACCATGTCGTCAATGCACTCTCTATTAAACTTTGTAGCCACGTAGTCAATGTCCTCACTATCAAACTTTGTAACCACGTAGTCAATGTCCTCACTATTAAACTGTGTTTCCACGTAGTCAATGTTCTCAATATTTAACTTTGTAACCACGTAGTCAATACCCTCACTATTAAACTTTGTAACCACGTAGTCAATGTCCTCACTATAAAAATTTGTTACCACGTAGTCAATGTCCTCACTATCAAACCTTGTTTCCACGTAGTCAATGTCCCAACTATTAAACTCTGTAACAACATAGTCAATGTCCTCACTATTAAACTTTGTTACCACGAAGTCAATGTCCTCACTATTAAATTTTGTTACCACGTAGTCAATGTCCTCACTATTAAACTTTGTTACCACGTAGTCAATGAACTCACTATTTAACTTTGTAACCACTTAGTCAATACCCTCACAATCAAACTTTGTAACCACGTAGTCAATGTCCTCGCTATTAAACTTTGTTACCACGTAGTCAATGACCTCACTATTTAACTTTGTAACCACTTAGTCAATACCCTCACAATCAAACTTTGTAACCACGTAGTCAATGTCCTCACTATTAAACTGTTACCACGTAGTCAATGTCCTCACTATTAAACTTTGTTACCACGAAGTCAATGTCCTCACTATTAAACTGTTACCACGAAGTCAATGTCCTCACTATTTAACTTTGTTACCACGTAGTCAATGTCCTCACTATTAAACTTTGTTACCACGTAGTCAATGTCCTCACTATTAAACTTTGTTACCACGTAGTCAATGACCTCACCATTTAACTTTGTTACCACGTAGTCAATGTCCTCACTATTAAACTTTGTTACCACGTAGTCAATGTCCTCACTATTTAACTTTGTTACCACGTAGTCAATGTCCTCACTATTAAACTTTGTAACCACTTAGTCAATACCCTCACAATCAAACTTTGTAACAACGTAGTCAATGTCCTCACTATTAAACTTTGTAACCACTTAGTCAATACCCTCACAATCAAATTTTGTAACAACGTAGTCAATGTCCTCACTATTAAACTTTGTTACCACTTAGTCAATGTCCTCACTATTAAACTTTGTAACAACGTAGTCAATGACCTCACTATTAAACTTTGTTACCACGAAGTCAATGTCCTCACTATTTAACTTTGTAACCACTTAGTCAATACCCTCACTATTAAACTTTGTTACCACGTAGGCAATGCCCTCACTATCAAACTTTGTTCGCCATTTTGGCATTAACAATACTCGTTTAAAATCACACCGGGCTTGCTCCATTACGGGTCAGTATAAAATACCGTGACAAGGAAGCTGACATTCCATATTACTGAAGTCCACCATTAGGTGGGCGCGGGCCCAGTACAATATTACGACAGGAAGTGTATGACTAGCCTTCAGATATACGTCAGTTTATAGACTGTAATTATAATATACCGCATAATTCATATCATAGTATAAAAACGTAGGTCAAACGGAAAATATATAAAACATACCTGCTTCGTCTCATCAGGACTTTTTACATGCGGTTACCCAAGGTATACATGTACAGTGGGTGGACGTCGTCAGTGTGGCAACGGTCCGGTATACGTCATGTTTCACGGAACTAAATATCGAAAATGAAACTTGATTGTGTCGTCCTTCGACGATCAGGTGATTTGAAATCTATGTCCTCACAATCAAAATGTGTAACCAATTTGATAGCCACATATGATCCACGCTCTCACCAATGTTATGGACAACATTGTGTTTTAATTTAATATTGTTTATATATATAACCCTTTGGGGACCCCGAAGAGCGATTCCCTGTGGGGACCTCTATGACAGGGCGCGTGAGGGATTCCCATTGGTTAAAGGTCAAGGGTTTTATTTGCCGCACCTTTACAAAAATGGTATTTCAATTATAAAAAACTGAAGAAAATAACAAATACAGAAAGAGAAATAATTTCAAAATATAAGCAAATCAAGAAAACAAAAAATATATTTAATAAATTAGGTGTCCCATTGTTTTGGGTGAACCATTTACGCCAAGATCCATGTCTTTGTGTTATGAACTTTTGCTGCATGTTTTGCTAATATGAAGATCAAGTTAAAACCTTACAGCTGCTTTTGAGGACCTGGGGAAAACAATAGAATGGCTAAAATATAGTTTGACTAAAGCTGTCACTTTCTATAAGGTTGTCGGAGACCAAATACAATACTACATGTACGACCGGCATATCAATACAATATTAAAAATTTACTATGAAGTATGGAGAGTGTAAATCATACACAAATCTGTTGAAACAAATGCATACATGAGCCGTCCTAAATAGGCACCTTCTACAAGACTTGTCAAGAGAGAATGTAAAAGTACAGGACCAGGAGGTAGCAGTGACGTCATGCATTCAGAAAACGAAACTAAAAATCGTCTCATTTCTGAGTATAATGATTCATCGATAGCATTGGCGTGACTGACAAAAGCATGGACACGGTACACACGATCATATGTTATATATGGGTCACAGGGGCTAGGCACGGACCTATGTCACTATGAAATGATTGTCAGATATTTTTTTTACCTTTCTCGAATATAGCCCCTCCCACTACTATATATCTGTGACAAGGGAAAGAACTAGCCTCAACGAGAAAATCGACCTATTTTCACTCTAAGCTTGTTTTCGTCACTGAATGAACTCCAATTTTTTACGTGCATGCCTCATTTTAAAGGTGAAACTTTTATCTTTCAGCCGATACCAAATATATCCCGCTACACGCATGTAAAAGCTCACTAGGCTGTCTAGAATCTGAGGTTTTGCATGAAAAACAGTAGGTGGGCACTTCCGTGTCCAGTGCTTCATACCTTGTCTAACCATGGGTATAGCTTTATTAACGTGGTGATTACTGAAAATGGCTTTGCAGTTCCATCACTAATGCTGAAGCACGTTATCCTACCTTGAAGTCGAATGTTTATCGCTATTGTAATCCAGGTCATCCGAGGTTAACTTTACGGTTCACTGAAGATGTGAACTTCATCCGCCATTTTTCAAGTTTACATATTTTCGGAATCCATCTAGATTTTCGCACTACTCATGTAGACCGACCAACTCCGAACAGTTGCACTGGACACGGAAGTGTCCACCTACTTTTTTTCATGCAAAACCTCGGATTCTAGACAGCCTAGTGAGCTTTTACATGCGTGTAGCGGGATATATTTGGTATCGGCTGAAAGATAAAAGTTTCACCTTTAAAATGAGGCATGCACGTAAAAAATTGGAGTTCATTCAGTGACGAAAACAAGCTTAGAGTGAAAATAGGTCGATTTTCTCGTTGAGGCTAGTTCTTTCCCTTGTCACAGATATATAGTAGTGGGAGGGGCTATATTCGAGAAAGGTAAAAAAAATATCTGACAATCATTTCATAGTGACATAGGTCCGTGCCTAGCCCCTGTGTATATGGGTATGTGCATGGGGCGACTCCGTGTCTCAAAAATACATAATGTAATACATATATATATGTGTGTTCACTGCCATATCAGGTATATTGGTTAATGTTTGAATAATACTTGTTGTAGATTCTAAAGTATTGCAGGGGAATACAAGAACACTGAAATGACAAAATATGAGTAATCGTTGTGTGAAACATCAAGGTGATCAAATTATTCAATGTAAATCCAATCGTTTTCTCGATAAAACTGATGAAATGAGAAATAGTATAATGTTAAAGGTATTTTATATGCAGGTAAGCAATATAACACCATTCAGATGTTAACAGTCGACAGCAACTCGTTGTTGATAAGTTGTATAATTAAAGAAAACTTATGTACACTGTATGTACATGAGGGGGTGTAAATGGATATGATATTGGTCTAATTGCTCCGTCCGTCCGTCCGAGGGCCTTGTCCGATCAATATCATTTTAACCCTTTACTTTATTGCTATGCTATATGTAATCATAAGTGGTTTGGTCATTGGTTTAAGAGGATCCCTATTAATTTGGTCAAAGGTTAAGGGGTGAAATGCAATTACTTAACCTAATTAGTTTCTGTGCAACAAAGGTGTACGCCAAGGCGATGCCATTGGTTCTCACTGATATAACAACAACTGACCGACCTCAAAATTATCAAATAAAGATAAAACTCACAAATATGCCCCTCACCCTTCGAAGATTGGTTTACTGTGCCATGTTTAAGAGTAATATACATATACTATACTTGTGCTTTCAGTTTCACAGTAACAGCTCATACCCGTACTCTTTTGGTTTTTTTAAAATATGATTTAAGTGCTGTAGGTTAAAGGTCGAACACCTTAAACGACAATTTCTGCGTTCACAGCGTGTAAAACATGCACTTTTGCATATTGGTCAAAGTAGCATCTTTTCTATCTAAAATAAAAACCTGAATGGCGCAGATCTGATATTTTATTATTTTTTAATTGGATGTTAGTTTTACACCGAAACAAACACAAATGAGTGCTAACTCTTCATGTAGACTTTAGTTAAAAGTAAGCTGAAATCGAAACAAAAATTGTCATGTAGATTCTGTGTCAACAGTTCCAAGTGTGGATGTTTGTATTATCTGTGGTAGAGAGATTAAAATTGTAAAACGATCAAGTTTCAAATCATTTAATCATTATTAGCATAATAGGTAAGTGGTTGTATAAGTATGTATATGTAAGTAAAAATCCCTAATGACCTTATAATGGTTATGAATATTTAAAAAGAAATGATAATAAAAAAAAAACAGATTTACACAACAGCTTTCGCCTGCTTAGGAAAGCTCTTAAGATGAAGCCAATCGTCATTTTTAATCGTTCACACGCATTTATCGCATATTTTAGATGAACGAGTAACCTGGATATGATATTGACTGTTACGTCTTACGTCTTTGGATAACTATATTTGTCCTAATACACTACCCTGGGGAATCCCGCTAAATACATTCTGTAATTTTGACACAGATCCGTTCATCACTGCGTTTTTGGTGTCTATCAACATCAATTTCTCCCAAATAGTATCAAACATACACGTTCTTTCCCTTGTCATAGATATATAGTAGTGGGAGGGGTCAAATTCGAGAGAGGTAAAATAATTATCAGACAATCATTTCATAGTGACACGGGTCCGTGCCTAGCCCCTGCGCGTCCTTGGTCCATCCTTTAACACTTTTTGTTACCATTATTTATTTACCACTGTATGACATTGTCACTATATAACCTTACCAACAGTAGCTGAGCGTTACCATCTCATAAACTGCCAACCGGCGCATTAATTATGTTTCTAAACAGCAGTTGTTGAAAACATATTAAATACACATTTTTGTTTTGAAAAACTAGACAGAAAAGTTAAATTTTGCATTTTCATCATGTTAATTTACATCAAATATATGTATTACATTGATTATTCTTGTCTAGTTTTCTATTATGTTACGCACTAGTTTTTATGCGGAACAACATTACACGGTAGAGATGTTAACAGGCTCAAAGCCGAGAATGGTGGGGAAACTGGAATTCTGTTAACTAACTAGCCTATAGTGATCTTTTCTAAAATCACAAGTGGTAAATATAAACTTTGAACTGCTTTCAGATGGAAGTTATGGGCTGGTAATGCCAACTTGACAAAGGCAAATTAAACATGAAGCGCTAGCGCGCTTCAATATATTTGCCTTTGTCTAGTTGGCATTATCCGCCCATAACTGCCAACTGAAAGCCGTTTAATGCTTAAATATTATCTCAAGAAGTACTGGATGGATCTTTCTCAAATTTCATATGCATGTTCTCCTTAATCCCTAGTTGTGCTGTAATGATTTTTGGACTGATCGGAAAAACACAATTGCTGACAAGCGGCCATCTTGGATTTTGACAATAAAAATGTGTTACCGTTATATCTTGAGAAGTACTGGATGGATCTTCTTCAAATTTCATATGCAGGTTCCCCTTGGTGCCTCATTGTGCTGTATTGATTTACGGACTGTCCTGATAGCTGTACTAGAACCCAACTATCTTTCTGTCCTGGTAGATGTACTAGAACCCAACTATCTTTCTGTCCTGGTAGATGTACTAGAACCCACGTATCGTTCTGTCCTGGAACCCACCTATATTTCTGTCCTGGTATCTGTACTAGAACCTACCCATCTTTCTGTCCTGATAGCTGTACTAGAACTCACCTATCTTTCTGTCCTGGTTGCTGTACATGAACCCACCTATCTTTCCGTCCTGGTAACTGTACTGGAACCCACGTATCTTTCTGTCCTGAAAGCTGTTCTAGAACCCACCTTTCTTTATGTCCTGGTAGCTGTACTAGAACCCAGGTATCTTTCTGTCCTGGTAGCTGTACTAGAACCCACCTATCTTTCTGTCATGGTAACTGTACTAGAACCCAAGTATCTTTCTGTACTGGTAACTGTACTGGAACCCACCTAGCTTTATGTCCTGGTAGCTGTACTAGAACCCACCTATCTTTCTGTCCTGGTAGCTGCACTGGAACCCACCTATCTTTATGTCCTGGTAGCTGTACTATAACCCACCTATCTTTCTGTCCTGGAACCCACCTATCTTTCTGTCCTGGAACCCACCTATCTTTCTGTCCTGGAACCCACCTATCTTTCTGTCCTGGTAACTGTACTGGAACCCACCTATCTTTCTGTCCTGGTAACTGTACTGGAACCCACCTATCTTTCTGTCCTGGTAGCTGTACTAGAACCCACCTATCTTTCTGTGCTGGTAACTGTACTAGAACCCACCTATCTTTCTGTACTGGTAGCTGTACTAGAACACAACTATCTTTATGTCCTGGTAGCTGTACTAGAACCCACCTATCTTTCTGTCCTGGTAACTGTACTAGAACCCACCTATCTTTCTGTCCTGGAAACTGTACTAGAACCCACCTTTCTTTCTGTCCTGGTAACTGTACTAGAACCCACCTATCTTTCTGTCCTGGTAACTGTACTAGAACCCACCTATCTTTCTGTACTGGTAGCTGTACTAGAACACAACTATCTTTATGTCCTGGTAGCTGTACTAGAACCCACCTATCTTTCTGTCCTGGTAACTGTACTAGAACCCACCTATCTTTCTGTACTGGTAGCTGTACTAGAACACAACTATCTTTATGTCCTGGTAGCTGTACTAGAACCCACCTATCTTTCTGTCCTGGTAACTGTACCAGAACCCACCTATCTTTCTGTCCTGGTAACTGTACTAGAACCCACCTATCTTTCTGTCCTGGTAACTGTACTAGAACCCACCTATCTTTCTGTCCTGGTAACTGTACTAGAACCCACCTATCTTTCTGTACTGGTAGCTGTACTAGAACCCAACTATCTTTATGTCCTGGTAGCTGTACTAGAACCCACCTATCTTTCTGTCCTGGTAACTGTACTAGAACCTACCTATCTTTCTGTCCTTGTAGCTGTACCTTTCCAGTTATATTAAGTTTCTTTGGAAGCTTGCCATAGTGCTGATTGTTTTGTTCCCAAATTTTCTGGGATTTAGACTGTTCAAGAAAATGGTATACCGTATAGGGGGAAATTTTAGCGGTAATAAAATTTGGCGATTTTGTCATGAAAAGTGAAAGTTTAATTTTGGCGTGTTAAAAATTGGCGATTTTCAATAAATATAGAGTTTTAATTTTGCGGTTGAGCATATACATTACCTACCAGAATATATAGATTAGTATGTTATGTCCATATATCCTATCCATGTTGATTAAATTTGTTGTGTAGCATACCAACAATAAGCACCACTCGTTACTCTCGGGAGTTAATGGAGCAACAGGAGTAATCGAAGGTAAATAACAGTTGGAACAAAACTATTGCTGAAAGTGAAATTTTCGCGTCTTTTTAATTGGCGGTTTTAAAATTTGATGAGTTAAATTTTGACGATCTATACATGGACCCTCCAAATCGCCAAATTAAAGCCCCGCTAAAATTTCTGCTATACGGTATATTATGTTGTACTTTTTATTACCCCCTATAAATTATAAGAGTGTGGTATGTGGAGGTATTACTCCTGTTTGGCCTGCATTAAAATATGAACCAATACAGAATATGTTAAATATAAGTATTTAATATCATATAAATCATAAATAATTAATTATTTACAGTATAAACTTTCAATCACCTGAAAATATAAATACAAATGTAAGTCTCTATGATATAAAATTGCAAAGCACTGATATGGTAGGTAAGGGTACATGGAGACTTGGACGGAATGTATCAGCGATAAAAATTACTAAATTTCACTATTTACAGTCTCGAAAGAAGGGAGATAATTCTGGAAACAATACAAGCTATTTTATCTGGGTTTTAACATTTCCTTAAATGGCGGTCTAAAGTTCACTATAAGCTCGCAATGTTCCTAAATCTTCTGTCCAAACAGCTCTATCAGCTGGCAGTCAGAAGTTTCACTATAAGCTCGCAATGTTCCTAAATCTTCTGTCCAGACAGCTCGATCAGCTGGTAGGCAGAGGTTTCAATATAAACTCGAAATGTTCCTAAATCTTCAGTCCAAACAACTCGATCAGCTGGTAGGCAGAAGTTTCACTATAAGCTCGCAATGTTCCTAAATCTTCAGTCCAAACAGCTCTATCAGCTGGCAGGCAGAGGTTTCAATATAAACTCAAAATGTTCCTAAAACTCTGTCCAAACAGCTCGATCAGCTGGTAGGCAGAAGTTTCACTATAAGCTCGCAATGTTCCTAAATCTTCTGTCCAAACAGCTGTCCAGACAGCTCTAACAGCTGGTAGGCAGAGGTTTCAATATAAACTCGCAATGCTCCTAAATCTTCTGTCCAAATAGCTTGATCAGCTGGCTGTCTGAAGTTTCACTATAAGATCGCAATGTTCCTCTATCTTTTGTACAAACAGCTCAATCAGTGGCAAGGTGAAGTCATCCTACAAACACAAAAGTATAGTACAGTAGCTGATGAGTGTGTAGATTCCCGACCAGTGACTAACTACCATGTTTAGTTACAGGGAATAGCCTTGCCTTTTATCTTTAGCATCAAAGCTAAATCAAGAATTTTACAATAATACTTTAAAGGCAACCCGAAAGGTCTATCATCAGTGCAGGCAAAGTAGACTCTAAACAGCATTTTACATATCATAGCAATTTCGCAATTAAAGGATCCCATTAATCAAAGGCATGAAAAATCAGGTAAAAAAGTCTGAAAACCTGACATCTGTGACTACACAAATTATGAGTGGACCTAAATTTGGCCAAATAGATAGTAAAATTTCTACAGGACAAATTTCTTCTTTAGGTTTAATTTGTTGTCAAGAAAATATTCATCTTGATGTCAAGGTTCACCAATGCAGTTACATTGAGATCCTTATCCAAAACAATCATGTCTGAAGAGGTTATTTTATTCAAATACTTCATGTTTACATTTCACTGATATCCAGTGATTGAATCTAAAAGCAATGCCAAGTCAGGACCTATAAGATACTGGACTGAACAAGTCATGGAACCCGGAATTACCTGGCTGAACAATTCCGGGACCAAGGAATGACTAGGTAGAAAAGTTCTCTGCCCGGAAGGACAAGGCTGAAAAATTCTGGGCCCAAGAAGGACTGGCCGAAAAAGATATGGGCAAGAAAGGACTGGGCTGAACAATTCTAGGCCCAGGAAGGACTGGCCGAAAAAGATATGGGCAAGGAAGGACTGGACTGAACAATTCTAGGCCCAGGAAGGACTGGCCTGAAAAGGTCTTGGCCCAGGAAGGACTGGACTGAACAATTCTAGGCCCAGGAAGGACTGGCCTGAAAAGGTCTTGGCCCAGGAAGGACTGGGCTGAACAATTCTAGGCACAGGAAGGACTGGCCTGCAAAGTTTTGGGCCCAGGAAGGACTGGGCTGAAAGGTTCTTGGCCCAGGAAGGACTGGGCTGAACAATTCTAGGCTCAGGAAGGACTGACCTGAGGAGGTCTAGGCCCAGGAAGGACTGGGCTGAAAGGTTCTGGACCCAGGAAGGACTGGGCTGAACAATTCCCATTATAAGAAAAGTTTTTGGATATCAACTCTTTGTACAGGGGGTGAAAAAATCCCTTTGGTAAATACATATTTGGAACATGAAATCCAGGTGTAGGAGAATTTGATGATATCAACTGTTTATAAATTAGTTCATATGAAATGACATGAATCAGTTCTAACAATATCAAAAACAATGATTTACTCACCTTGCTAGAAACAAGTTTTTCACATTTTTTATTCCATCTCTTGTCGAGCCTTCTGTCTGTACTAATGTCACTTTCCTACAATTAACATAATCACAAACATGTCTTTATATGAGAAGGTAATATAACATGTCTTATATCTAACAAGAAAATCAGTAAAACAAAGATTATGTTGTCTGAAAAGGTCACCAAGACCATGATAATGTTTGTGGTATAGGTATGTTTATTGCTTACTGGCTGTTAATTTGTTTACATATTTTGATCTGAAATTTACTATCCTCCATTATTTTCTCAGAAATAAAGAGATACATGTATGTAGAGGCCACTCGTTGTATACCAACACAAATGAAGACCCACCAACTTATTTACAGACATAAATTAAAGTTTTTATCAAATTAAATAACAATTACTTTTGACAGACTTAACACAGACTCAGGGATAATTCTGGCTCTTGGAAATGGGAGAATTTGAGGGATTTTATGAGATAAGTAAAATTTCTATTGAGATTTTTCTATATAAAGTAATGCAATTTTGAATTTTTAATGAGATTTTCAGGAGAAATATGGGTAAAAATCCCCAAATCTCGCCCCAAAGTGATTCCTGCACACTAAAATGCTACAAAAAACATACCGCTATTGAATCTCCGTCCGCACTCATGATGTCGTCCAAGTCTGATTGGCTGAGGTTGAGTATGTTTCGCGCCAGACTTTGCGCTTTCTGAAGTGAAGCATTCCCATGACTCTGATTCTGAATCTGTCGCTGAATCTGTTCTTCCTCTTCCTTTCTGGCGAGAATGTCCTTTAGCTGGGAGCGAGTTTGTCCAACTCTTCTTACCAAGTCATTTGCCAGTCCCTAGTACAATTTACAATATTACTCATTTAACTAAACATCCCCAATTCAAGCTGTTGTACCCAAATCAAATGATGTCCACAACTAAATACTGATATTTGCTGCTCGTCTCGAAGCGGATGCTCAATTGAGGAAAGTATAACTTTATATTAGGAAATTTTGCTTTGGCAAATATTCACTGAATGCAACATCTTTCTATTAACTAACCTTGACAAACTGTTGATATGTCTGTATTTTGACTGTTTTCTATTAACTTACAAAAATGTACCTTGACAAACTGTTGGTATGTCTGTATTAAGACTGTTTTCTATCAACTCACACTGACAAACTGTTGGTATGTCTGTATTTAGACTATTTTCTATCAACTCACCTTGACAAACTGTTGATATGTCTGTATTTGGACTGTTTTCTATCAACTTACCTTGACAAACGATTGGTACATTTTTATGTCTGTATTTTGACTGTTTTCTATCAACTAACCTTGACAAACTGTTGGTATGTCTGTATTTAGACTGTTTTCTATTAACTAACCTTGACAAACTGTTGGTATGTCTTTTTTTGAATGTTTTCTATCAACTCACCTTGACAAACTGTTGGTATGTCTGTATTTTTACCATTTTCTATCAACTAACCTTGACAAACTGTTGGTATGTCTGTATTTTTACCATTTTCTATCAACTAACCTTGACAAACTGTTGGTATGTCTGTATTTTTACCATTTTCTTGTATTTTTACCATTTTCTATCAACTAACCTTGACAAACTGTTGGTATGTCTGTATTTTTACCATTTTCTATCAACTAACCTTGACAAACGGTTGATATGTCTGTATTTTTACCATTTTCTATCAACTCACCTTGACAAACTGTTGATATGTATGTATTTTGACTGTTTTCTATTAACTTACCTTGACAAACTGTTGGTATGTCTGTATTTTTCCGTAGGCGAGGCTCAGTTTGTCCTGTGCAGCTTCAATGGCAGCCTCACTTTGATTGGCGAGTCCCCGTAGCTGTTGTTGGGCAGTGGCCTCTAACTCGCCAACAGCATCCTCAAGTTCCATCTTCTTATTCTGACAGTCCATCAGTAGCTTTGTCTGATAACAACAACATATATACAGCTATATAGACAACATCTTATTCTGACAGTCCATCAGTAGCTTTGTCTGATAATAACATATATACAACTATATAGACAACATCTTATTCTGACAGTCCATCAGTAGCTTTGTCTGATAACAACATATATACAACTATATAGACAACATCTTATTCTGACAGTCCATCAGTAGCTTTGTCTGATAATAACATATATACAACTATATAGACAACATCTTATTCTGACAGTCCATCAGTAGCTTTGTCTGATAATAACATATATACAACTATATAGACAACATCTTATTCTGACAGTCCATCAGTAGCTTTGTCTGATAACAACAACATATATACAGATATATAGACAACATGTTATTCTGACAGTCCATCAGTAGCTTTGTCTGATAACAACAACATATATACAACTATATAGACAACATCTTATTCTGACAGTCCATCAGTAGCTTTGTCTGATAATAACAACATATATACAGCTATATAGACAACATCTTATTCTGACAGTCCATCAGTAGCTTTGTCTGATAAAAAAAACATATATACAGCTATATAGACAACATCTTATTCTGACAGTCCATCAGTAGCTTTGTCTGATAACAACATATATACAACTATATAGACAACATCTTATTCTGACAGTCCATCAGCAGCTTTGTCTGATAACAACATATATACAACTATATAGACAACATCTTATTCTGACAGTCCATCAGTAGCTTTGTCTGATAACAACAACATATATACAGATATATAGACAACATCTTATTCTGACAGTCCATCAGTAGCTTTGTCTGATAACAACAACATATATACAGATATATAGACAACATCTTATTCTGACAGTCCATCAGTAGCTTTGTCTGATAACAACATATATACAACTATATAGACAACATCTTATTCTGACAGTCCATCAGCAGCTTTGTCTGATAACAACATATATACAACTATATAGACAACATCTTATTCTGACAGTCCATCAGTAGCTTTGTCTGATAACAACAACATATATACAGCTATATAGACAACATTTTCAGACACTGATAATAATATGCCATAGTTATGTACCTTGCCAAATAACAACATTACTGTGCATTATATTTATAAATGCCTTAGTTCCAAATATCTAAATAAAAATGATTTTCAATGCAGGTACAAAACAACTCTAGACAGCATTGTACATTAAGGAGAGGGATGTCAAATTTGTAAAGTCACATCTTCTTAGAGCATTCTTGTCCCTCACCTTCCTTTTTAGGTCATTTTGTGCCTTAAGAAATCTATAAGATTATCATTTAATTATTTCTGTCACTCACCTTCCTTTCTAGATCATTTTGTGCCTTAAGAAATCTATAAGATTATCATTTAATTATTTCTGTCACTCACCTTCCTTTCTAGATCATTGTGTGCTTTAAGGAACCTTTAAGACGATCATTAAATTATTTCTGTCACTCACCTTCCTTTCTAGGTCATTTTGTGCCTTAAGAAATCTATAAGATTATCATTTAATTATTTCTGTCACTCACCTTCCTTTCTAGATCATTGTGTGCTTTAAGGAACCTGTCCTCATATTCCTTCTTCTCACGAGTTATAGCACTCAGTCTCTTCTTAAGGGAATCCGCCTGATTATATAGAAAACAAAATTAGACAGTGATGTCCCCCATCACATAACAGTGTCTTAAATTAGACAACAAAATCCCACATGATACATAAGTGTCCCACTTCATACAACAAAATCCCACATCATACAACAAAATCCCACATCATACATAAGTGTCTCACTTCATACAACAAAATCCCACATCATACATAAGTGTCCTACTTCATACAACAAAATCCCACATCATACATAAGTGTCTCACTTCATACAACAAAATCCCACATCATACATAAGTGTCTCACTTCATACAACAAAATCCCACAACATACATAAGTCTCCCACTTCATACAACAAAATCCCACATCATACATAAGTGTCCCACTTCATACAACAAAATTCCACATCATACATAAGTGTCCCACTTCATACAACAAAATCCCACACCATACATAAGTGTCCCACTTCATACAACAAAATCCCACATCATACATAGGTGTCCCACTTCATACAACAAAATCCCACATCATACATAAGTGTCCCACTTCATACAACAAAATCCCACATCATACATAAGTGTCCCACTTCATACAACAAAATCCCACTTCTTATAACAGTGTCTAACTACATACAACAGTGTCCAGCTCATACAACAGTGTCCAACTACATATAAAAGTGTCCCACTACATATAGCAGTGTCATATTCCATAAAAATGCCCCATTTTATACAACAGTGTCCTATTACATACAAAAGTGTCCCACTTCATTCAAATTCCCCACTACATACAGCAGTGCCCCCATCATACACCAGTGTCACCCATCATACACCAGTGTCCCACTACATACACCAGTGTCCCCCATCATACACCAGTGTCCCCCATCATACACCAGTGTCCCACTTCATACACCAGTGTCCCCCATCATACACCAGTGTCCCACTACATACAGCAGTGCCCCCATCATACACCAGTGTTCCCCATCATACACCAGTGTCCCATAACATACAACAGTGTCCCACATCATACACCAGTGTCCCCCATCATACACCAGTGTCCCACTACATACAGCGTTGCCCCCATCATACAACAGTATCCCCAATCATACACCACTGTCCCATAACATACAACAGTGTCCCACTTCATACACCAGTGCCCCCATCATACACCAGTGTCCCCCATCATACACCAGTGTCCCATTACATACAGCGTTGCCCCCATCATACAACAGCATCCCCAATCATACACCACTGTCCCATAACATACAACAGTGTCCCACTTCATACACCAGTGTCCCACTTCATACAATGGTGTCCCACTTCATACAAATATCCCACTTCATACACCATATTCCACTCCAGTCAACATAAGCCAGGTTTGTGCTGAACTTTTTTTATGTAACAATAACAGGGTATATAATTATGGTAATGATGAGGCCAATATTGCAACCTTTAATCATAGGATTGGTTACTGAAGAAAATATGATGTGTTCTAGCAAATTATATTTTTTTCATTGAGTTGATTTTTGTGAAATGAAATTATACTACTATATAAAGTAATAAGGGGTATAACCAATAACCTTTCTACAGAATACAGAGTGTTTCTGTATTCTGTGTTTGTACCTGTAACCATGACCTGTCAGTATAACCATGGTAACCTATCTACTGTATACTGAGTGTTACTGTATCTGTGTGTGTACCTGTATCCGTAACCTGTCAGCATAACCATGGTAACCTATCTACTGTATATCGAGTGTTACTGTATCTGTGTGTGTACCTGTATCCGTGACCTGTCAGTATTACCATGGTAACCTATCTACTGGACACTGAGAGTTACTATATCTGTGTGTGTACCTGTATCCGTGACCTGTCAGTATTACCGTGGTAACCTATCTACTGGGACACTGAGAGTTACTATATCTGTGTGTGTACCTGTATCCGTGACCTGTCTGCATTACCATGGTAACCTATCTACTGTATACTGAGTGTTAATTTATCTGTGTTTGTACCTGTATCCGTGACCTGTCAACATTACCATGGTAACCTATCTACTGTATACTGAGTGCTACTGTATCTGTGTTTGTACCTGTATCCGTGACCTGTCAGCATTACCATGGTAATCTATCTACTGTATATTGAGTGTAACTGTATCTGTGTGTGTACCTGTATCCGTGACCTGTCAGCACCCTCCTGTAACAGTTTGATTCTTGTCTCCATTTCTTCCTAAAAACAAAAATCCCAAAATGTGTAAGGTCATGTATAATAAGGCATCGCATGTGAAACAAATCCTCTCATCTACCACACATACCTGTCGTAAACCCTGATGTATAGTGAGGGGTTGGGCTTATTATAGGACAACGAAATAATAAACAATTATGGCCCTTTGTGGAGGGATACATCCAGAATTGTCTCCCTGGGAAGGGTTATTTTTCCAAGGGTATAGCCTGAGGAAAAATAACCCTTTCCAGGGAGACAATTCTGGATGTGTCCTGACACGGAGGGCCATAAACATTTTATTATACCAAACAAAAAAAAAATTGTAAATTTGCTTGATAGTTTAATCAACATATAAATATTACCAGCAACATCGTTGTCTATAGTCCTGTCAAACCTTGCCATGGTTGTTGTTGTTGCAGACAACAATTCACTACTGGTCACGTTCGACTACAGAATTATGGGGCCCCGAAGGGTTTTTTCCCTGGGGTTACTTCCCTTGATGGTTCCCCCAAAGGTTATTTCCCTGGGGTTATTTCCCTGAGGTAATTTCCCTGGGGTTATTTCCCTGTGGTTATTTCTCTGGGGTTATTTCCCTGAGGTTATTTCCCTGGGGTTATTTCCCCCAAAAGTAATTTATCTGGGGTTATTTCCCCAATGCTCCAATTTCAGTGAAATGTCTCATTTATACAATGTCATGTGATCACGTATAATCCAATCAGGTCATTTTGAATTAAAGTGAGGTATAATAACACAAGTTGTCATCCACTGAAGAGCAAGAGATATGGGTGGGCTTATTGTTGTATAAATACTGAAGCTGCTGGAGTGATGACAAGGAGTTTCTTTCAATAGTAACAATGACCTTGACATTGACCTTGGCACCCGGAGGGGTTAAACACAAACTCATTCTCGGTATTCTACTACATATGAAGTTTGATTACAATCTATTAAAATTATGTCGGAAGAGCAAAATATTATGAAAAGCTATACCCTCTCTGCAGATTTCTTTGTGAGGGGATTACAACAGTCTATAGCTACACATCACATAAGACCCATAAAATGTATTTTAAACCAAACTTTCTTGGTTCATTAGTTTAAATTAGTGGTGAAACGTTTTGTATAACTTGATGAAATGTGATGAAAAATATACAACAGTATCTACAGGTATTAGATGGGAGACAATTATCAATATTAGTTGTTGTTTTGCTTACTTGTTGTTGGTTTTTCTTCCTGTAAATTTAATTATACCTCGGAGCAATTTTTCAGCTATTGAGATATCCTCTAACAACATGCTAGATATATTTTATCATTTGCTGCATAAAAAAACTGACTCTGTCACTCATAAACCCTTGAAGAAATACTCCTGATACAAAGGTTGGAATAGCTCATTTTGAAATTTCAGAGGTGAATGAGTTAACAGTTGTCATTGAAATTAAGATTGAAGTTACTGTAATATGTTAAAGGTTAGAATCTGACCATGTTGTTGGACTCTGAGCGAGAGCTGTCCTGTGCTATCCGTAGCTTACTCCTTGTATCCTCAAGAAGGGTTCGTTTCTGGTTGTTGTCTCTCTCCAGGTGGTTGATTCTGTACCAAACAATAAAACATGTTTATAATTCAGTCACAGGGCAGATATTGCCTTCCCAACTTCTTTCAAATCCAGACAGTTTTATATTACATCAAAATTAACGGCATAAGGATTGATCCTTGAAGGGCCCCAGTAAATCAATGAATTACCTCCAGGAATGCTAATACACAGTCATTTATACAGCTATATAAGCTTTGGTTATTTTGTTTATGTCCAATTAACAGCCAGGTTCATTTAACGCCGTCCCAGGTTTTGGAGGTGGAGGAAAGCCAGAGTAGCCAGAGAAAAAACCACTGACCTATGGTCAGTACCTGGCAACTGCCCACATGAGATTGAAACTTGCAACCCAGAGGTGAAGGGCTAGTGGTAGATTGTTGGAATACATTAACCATTTGGCCACCGCGGCCCCAGCTACATAAGCATAGATTAGAACAATTTAAATCAGGATTACAGATATGTCTGCAGGGGTTGAAACCAATAGGACTTTGCCATATAAAATATAACTAGAAACTATTCATTTTACATCCATTATGACACAACCTTTGACAACAGTCGTGTTGGCCCGGATGTTGGCGAGTGGGGTTGGACCGTGGTTGTTGGGGCCAGCCTTATTGTGAGGAAACTAGAGGGCAAAGAGATCTGAGACAAAACCCCAAATTTCCCGGGGAGACGAACTTACTGGACAGATAAATTATTTGAGACATTGACTTGTACTCACCTTTCTCTCCCCCCCCCCCCCATTATTTAGACATTGACTTGTACTCACCTTTCTCTCCCCCCCCCCCCCATTATTTAGACATTGACTTGTACTCACCTTTCTCTCCCCCCCCCCCATTATTTAGACATTGACTTGTACTCACCTTTCTCCCCCCCCCCCATTATTTGAGATGTTGACTTGTACTCACCTGTCTCCTCCCCCCCCCCCCATTATTTGAGACGTTGACTTGTACTCACCTGTCCTGCAGAGTTCGCACCTGATCCTGAAGGCTGTTATTATCTTGCTTCATCTGTCGCAATGAGGCTGATTGTCGACAAACTTCACCAGAGGACGTCTACAATATTGATCATACAACAAACCACTGTCATTGTTATTCTCAAAGATTTTTGTTTCAAAATATTTTTTTTCTTCACATGTTCCTGTTGTTATTGTCAATGAATTTTAGCTAAATACATATATTTTTGACATGGTCCTGTAATTCTTCTATTTCCCTAGTCAAAACATGTACCCATTACATATTTTTTTCATTCTCAAGAAAGTGTAAATATAAATGTTAAAATAAATCTTTGGATTTTAATTGTAAAGATTGAACATTTTTAATAGTTAAAGAAAAGGTATATTCTGGTTTATATATTACAAAGGCTGTTCTGTTTAAGTTGTAAGGGTGAAGTTTCACTAGAACCACACCTACCTTTAATCGTGTCTCCAGCATTCTCCAGTCTTGCTCTGTTCGTTTGTCCGTGTTCACTGCTGGAGTGACCGTTTCCTCCCTCAGGACCTGCTGACTCTCAAGGTGAGCTTTCTCCTTGGCTAACTTCTCAATGTCATTGCTCATTTTCTGTGGTTAAAAACAAACCAGGTCGAGTCTTTAAAATGGACATCTTGAATAAAAGTAACTGTTCTGGAGTCAGGTAGGCATTTTGAACAACCAGAGGTTTTTGTCTATGAAATATTTTGATGATAAATAATCCTATAAAACACTCGAAAATGTTAACCAGTTTATAGCAGATGCACTAATTCATTGCATTTATACCAATATTTATTGGGCCAATGGGTTGACAAGAGCCAACACTGCAAAAACATTGTTTCCAGGAATGATAACAATGCTGACAGTGAGATATTGTGTGATAGAAATACAGTCAGTACAGATGTCTCAGTTCTGAACAAAAGCTGACTTCTATGTATAATGCATTATACTTATTTCTTCAATGTACAGATAGATGCAAGGAAATTGTTATCTCTTAACTTTCTAAATCTTAAGTTGTTATTTTTCTAGCAAGAGAATCTTCTCCTCATATGAAGTCTCTTTATGGTTTTCAAAGAAAAAAAAAAAAACACAATAAAATAACTTGATTGGGGACCCACCAGAGTGTTTTGTTTTGAGACATGAAATATCTGATTGGCTAAGTGAAGGTCCACCTCCCCATAGTAACACACCTGACTGAGGGTCCTACCAGTACTGATAGAGTATGTTTTGTTTTGAGACACAAAATCTCTGATTGGCTAAGTGAAATTCCTACTTCCCACGGTAACACACCTGACTGAGGGGCCTACCTGTATGTTTTGTTTTGAGACACAAAATCTTTGATTGGCTAAGAGAAATTCCTACTCCCCACGGTAACACACCTGACTGAGGGACCTACCTGTGTGTTTTGTTTTGAGACACGACGTCTCTGATTGGCTAAGAGAAAGTCCTACTCCCCACGGTAACACACCTGACTGAGGGACCTACCTGTATGTTTTGTTTTGAGACACGACGTCTCTTATTGGCTAAGTGAAGGTCCTACTCCCCACGGTAACACATCTGACTGAGGGGCCTACCTGTATGTTTTGTTTTGAGACACAAAATCTTTGATTGGCTAAGAGAAATTCCTACTCCCCACGGTAACACACCTGACTGAGGGACCTACCTGTGTGTTTTGTTTTGAGACACGACGTCTCTGATTGGCTAAGTGAAGGTCCTACTCCCCACGGTAACACACATGACTGAGGGGCCTACCTGTATGTTTTGTTTTGAGACACGACGTCTCTTATTGGCTAAGTGAAGGTCCTACTCCCCACGGTAACACATCTGACTGAGGGGCCTACCTGTATGTTTTGTTTTGAGACACGACGTCTCTGATTGGCTAAGTGAAAGTCCTACTTCCCACGGTAACACATCTGACTGAGGGGCCTACCTGTATGTTTTGTTTTGAGACACGACGTCTCTTATTGGCTAAGTGAAGGTCCTACTTCCCACGGTAACACATCTGACTGAGGGGCCTACCTGTATGTTTTGTTTTGAGACACGACGTCTCTTATTGGCTAAGTGAAGGTCCTACTCCCCACAGTAACACACCTGACTGAGGGGCCTACCTGTATGTTTTGTTTTGAGACACGACGTCTCTGATTGGCTAAGTGAAAGTCCTACTTCCCACGGTAACACATCTGACTGAGGGGCCTACCTGTATGTTTTGTTTTGAAACACGAAGTCTCTGATTGGCTAAGTGAAGGTCCGACTCCAACTGCTGACTGGCATCTTTGTGTTCCTGGAAGGCCTTCAGAGTTGCTGCCCTTGAATCTCGAAGGTTAGTTACCTGCAACATTGATAAACTTTTTAATAAAGAAGAAATTTTACATTCCAGAAATACTTGCTTGTACAAGGTCTTGATTTCCTAAAAACATTTAAACTGCTGAAATAATTGTGCACTATAATTTGTCAGTTTCATTCTCATTTTCAATTTCACTTCAATATATTTTGTGTTACAGGCAGGTTTTAATTTTGTGGAGAATTAAAAACTAATAATGGGATAATATTCCAGGGATGTACAAGAATGGCTGGAGGGATATATACTTAGCTACCTGATCATGAGTTTTGCCCGATTTGAAAGATTTCAACTACCTTAATATACATACATGTATGATACCTACAGCAGGTATTGAATTCCTGTGTCGTTAGTGGTTTGTCCTTTTTACCTTATCTAAGTTTATACCTGTTGTTGCAAGTTTTGGACTCTCTGCTTGGCCTGTTTGAGTTGTCGTAGGGTATGATTGTGGGCCATCTTCTGCTCATGCAGTTTGGCTGGGGACGGGGACTGAGTTATCACATCTTTCGTTACAGCTGGGTTCATTGGTGAAGTTCCGGTCTCACGTAACACGACTACAACACACAAATCAATGCCAGTAAAATTAGGAGCAGATATATTTTGGCGACTGTTTAGTTTGTCGGTCCCTGTGTTGTTTGTCTTCCAGTCATTAATAGTAAATTTCATATACCTTGATAACCATCCATACTTATAAAGCTGAAGTAAAACCTGTCTAAGAAAGAAAACGCTTGAAATGAATGAAACATTTTAACTTGTTCTATGCTATGCCATGGGGAAATATGTATATATAGTAATATATTTCTGTGAAGTTCCATGAAAATTAGTGACTTCATAAAGCAACCAAGCCAGAGTATGATCTATAGTAACATTACTGTTTTATCCCAGAAGGTTGAAAAGCAATCACATTTCCTTGGATGTGACCTAGATTGACATGACAGTTGGCGTTGAATTCGAAGCAGATGATGTTGCTTACCCTTCCGGTACACCTGGTCTTATTCTCTTGTACTTTTTCAATGGTCTATGCATACAATTTTCCTTTGTTAATACTTTGCCCCTAGTTTAAATGATCTTGAGTACGAATTATGGTCTTGTTGTCTCAAACTGGTATAACTCGAAGACACTTCATTAAATTTGAAGTTTTTTAATAATCCATGTCAAACTTAACACAGCATATTCGGTCTAATGTATCTCGAATGCTCCGATCACTAAATTTTTTTCATGGTTCTACCGATTTTGAGATAATGAAGCTGACTTTACTTGAACACAAACAAAAAGATTGCCAAAATTCACCGCATCCAATTGATCAGTGTAAACGTCCAAACAAGAGCCCCATGGTCCAACATTTATAGCAACACTTCCATCATTATAAGGATGCACATTGTATTAACTCTGATAAAATTCAACTTGGTGGTGTAAGAAATGTCAGAATTGTCTCAACATTCAGATAAAGTGATCTAAAATAATTCAAAGCAGATTAGATTCATGCCAGCAAAATAAGCAGATATTGTCGTTAAAAAGTAGCAAATAGCTAGCAAAATCATTATCAAATCAATACTGATAGCTGCATAGCAGTCATGGACAAAGCAGGTATAGTCTAAACCATGTCCTTGTTATTCTATATTGAATAGAGGCTTCAATAGACAGGGAACGTTTTGATTTTGTGGAGACTGTGTACCACTATCAATAGCTGTACATCTATCCATTTAATGGCGTTCGTTGCTTGAAGACTGGTGTACGTATTATAGCTGTGAAAGTCAACATATTTTCTACTTTCTCACTCATTTACTGCAAAACATTGTAGTCAGAAGCAAAATCAAGGCTGAAATCCTCAAGTCAAACTTGATACTTACATCTTACTGGATAATTTAAAAATAAATTCAAACAGACATTATGATATTAAACCGAACAGCACAACATATATACTGGCATGCAAATGATCTGTTATTCAGGCATAAATAACTGTCTTCACTTATGATGTAAAATTATTTATACATCAGTCAAAATTCCTTGGGTTTTAAAGGTTATACTATTTTTACATAACAATATGAGTTACTGTGGTGGTACTGGAGTATGTGAGTTACTGTGGTGGTACTGGAGTATGAGAGTTACCGTGGTGGTACTGGAGTATGTGAGTCATTGTGGTGGTACTGGAGTATGAGAGTTACCGTGGTGGTACTGGAGTATGAGAGTTACTGTGGTGGTACTGGAGTATGTGAGTTACTGTGGTGGTACTGGAGTATGTGAGTCACTGTGGTGGTACTGGAGTATGTGAGTTACTGTGGTGGTACTGGAGTAGATGAGTCACTGATCAGGATGTGGTACTTAGTCAGTCTTACCTGTGCGCCCTACATCTGCTGATGTTGAGCTAGAGGATATTTGTGGTCCTGACTGGGCTCTAGGTCCCCTCTGTAGATTGCGTATGATGGAGCGCCGGGTACGAGTGGACTGTCGCTGTAGAGGAGACTGTTTCTTGGAACGAGTCTGGAGTGAATAAACACAAAAAATATTTAAGTTTCTAACAGGGCTTAATGAACATTATGGAGCCATGTTTTTATATAGTTCCTGACAATGACCTATGAGGCATGAAACAAACAGGTACTGACCTTGACCTAAGAGATTCTATTTTTACAATTAATAATCTTGACAATATTTGCTAACAAGTGTTCCTTTTGATCTGTGGAAGTAATTCATGAATACTGACCTTGACCTGTGATGAGTAAGATACTGACCTTGACCTGTGATGAGTAGGATACTGACATTGACCTGTGATGAGTAGGATACTGACCTTGACCTGTGATGAGTAAGATACTGACCTTGACCTGCGATGAGTAAGATACTGACCTTGACCTGTGTTGAGTAAGATACTGACCTTGACCTGTGATGAGTAGGATACTGACCTTGACCTGTGATGAGTAGGATACTGACCTTGGGCTGTGATGAGTAGGAGCTGTCTGTACAGTCTGTTGGTGAGAGTTGTGTGCGTGACCTTGACACGATGGCTTGTCCTAGAGTATCACTCTCTGTCTCCTCTCTGTAACACAGAAACAGCAATATAAACAACAGAAAGACAGATACAAGAAAAAGAAACTTTACAAAAACCAGAAATAAAACCCAAATTAAATCTCTAAAAACAAGCGTGAGAAAAGGTGAGGTGTTACAAATCACACACGAATTGAGATGCTTGTTTAAATGTACACATTAAGTTAGAGTCATATTAGACTTTTTAAATCAGTAACCAATATATAAAATTCAAATTGTGCCATTATAAAATTTTAAGATGTAATTGCACGTTGATGGATGAAACCATCTTTCACGATCAGTAAGAAATGCTTGTCCCCAGAAAATATTACTGTATCTGACATAACTGCTACAGGTTAACATTCATTGACAGTCTACAACAAGACTTTTGTAAAATAACTGAAACCCAGTTCCTGATGATACGGTATACAAGTCATACATGTTGGACTTCAGACTATAGGCCTAAGTAATTGAGAATTAGACCAAAGTTTTAGACTCCAGTGCTAAATAACTAAGAATTAGACCCTAAATTTAGACTACAGGCCTAAATAACTAAAAATTTTGAACCAAGATTTAGGCAATATGTGCAAATAACAGCAAGGTAGGCACAAGATTTAAAACAAATGACTCCCCAGACTTAATCTAGAGGCCTATAAAATACCGTGAAGAACTATACCCTAGATTTGACCTATTGGTCTAAAAAAAATGAGAATTTGACTCTAGATTCAGACTACAGCCGAAACATCTGGACTAAGACGACCAGATTAATTTAGACACAAACAATGTGGTTTATGATAAAGTGTTACAAACAGAGAGGCTATCAGACCAGGTAGGTATACTTACTCGTCCTGTGAACCAGAAACCTCCTCCCATCCATCATCCTCAAAGTTCCTAAACACAGACTTCATCTTCTCTATACTTTTGTTGAGAGACTTCTGGTACTGTAATGTATAAAAGACAATTGTTAACATACATACAACTGTACTTCTGGTTATATAGAGTCTTCACAGCACAGAAATAAACATAGATTTCAAACAGTGTCTTCAATGGTTATGTTTATACATGGTATATACACATACTCAGGGGTAGAATTTTACTTTTTTAGCAACTTGCATTCTGTGGCGAGTGGGTTAAATTTGAACTCGCCAAATTTGAAACTTGCTTGCAATTTTGAAGTGGATAATGAAAGCACTAAAAAGCATTCTAAATCAGTTTAACTTGTAATTCAGTTCAGAAAACTTTGTCAAGGTGTAAAGTATAATAGTTGTATTGTGATCTCATAACCTTTTAAGACATTGCACTATTTGTGTCTGTGTGTGTGGTTTTCGTTTCACAATTTGTTTTATACTTTTGATGACGTTTTCAGATGTACAGATTTGAAAAAATGTATACACCTTTCAACAGGCATTATACTCACTCTCCAAAAAATACAAGTACAATAATTTTCTACTCGCAATTTCAGAAATCAATATTTGGCGAGTGCGCGAGTGTTAAATTCAAACCCTGACACTGCATAAAATGTGCTGACTTATTCGTCACTTCTTATACTTTGCTTCTGTAAGGCATTGATAGAACCAACATATTGAAAAAAATATTAATAAACATTGGTCAGGTTTTTGCTTGTATACAAATAGGAATGTGAAGTACTATAAATAATTTATTATGTACAGACATAAGGAAAGAAATCTTTATCAAACCTATCAATTTGCTATCTTGCTTAATATTCCAAAACTTAACTACTGAACAATATGAGAATTTATTAGTTAAAAAAATCCCCTGTTGGGGGAGGTCAATTTTCTGAAATTCTGGACATTGTTTTTGAGGGAAAAAAAATAATGCACAAAATAACTTTTTTTCAGCATTTTTAACCCCAAAAAGTACCTGCAAAAATTACACAAGTGCACAAATTACATGGGTTTTACAGTGCTAAATTTAATGACATTTGAAACTTTTGCTTTTATATGAGCAGGGTAGTTAGCTAATTACTGCAATACAAGAAAATATAAAACATTTAATTTAAAACATGTTTAATTGTGAACCTTTTGTATTGAATATATGTCTGTTTGTACAAAATTGATATCTGACTCTCCCATTACCAGAAGATATAGAACACCAAAGACCCAGGTACACAAAAATTATAATTAGTCATCGAAACCCCAGTATATACTTAAAAAATATAATTAGTCATCGAAACCCCAGTATATACAAAAAAAATATAATTAGTCATCGAAACCCAAGTATACACATAAAAAATATAATTAGTCATCGAAACCCCAGTATATACTTAAAAAATATAATTAGTCATCGAAACCCCAGTATATACTTAAAAAATATAATTAGTCATCGAAACCCCAGTATATACAAAAAAAATATAATTAGTCATCGAAACCCCAGTATATACATAAAAAATATAATTAGTCATCGAAACCCAAGTATATACATAAAAAATTATAATTAGTCATCGAAACCCCAGTATATACATAAAAAATTATAATTAGTCATCGAAACCCCAGTATATACTTAAAAAATATAATTAGTCATCGAAACCCCAGTATATACAAAAAAAATATAATTAGTCATCGAAACCCCAGTATATACATAAAAAATATAATTAGTCATCGAAACCCAAGTATACACATAAAAAATATAATTAGTCATCGAAACCCCAGTATATACTTAAAAAATATAATTAGTCATCGAAACCCCAGTATATACTTAAAAAATATAATTAGTCATCGAAACCCCAGTATATACATAAAAAATATAATTAGTCATCGAAACCCAAGTATACACATAAAAAATATAATTAGTCATTGAAACCCCAGTATATACATAAAAACATGTAATGCAATAAAAAAACAGTATAAATTATATAGAGACATGTAATAAGACAACCAAAGCAGAAATCTTTTACGTAAAAAAAACTACCACCAAGAAAGTAAACCAATTTCAATTCCAGATAAGTTGTTCACAAGTGTTTGTGGATTATTTTCGATAATCCTTCCAGAATTCTAATATCTATTTCAGCACTCTACAAGCATGGATGTTCAATCCAGTTTAGAGATCTGACAGCAATTTATGTTTTGAAATTTACTAAAAGTTAAGGCATTATTTCAGACAAGAAATGAAAAAGTAAACATCCGAAGCCATGCAAGAGTAAGATGACAAGACCAGAGAAACCATGAAGTAACAGTCACAGAAACCATGAGGTTACTGTCACAGAAACCATGAGGTTACCGTCACAGAAACCATGAGGTTATCGTCACAGAAACCATGAGGTTATCGTCACAGAAACCATGAGGTTACTGTCACAGAAACCATGAGGTTATCGTCACAGAAACCATGAGGTTATCGTCACAGAAACCATGAGGTTACCGTCACAGAAACCATGAGGTTACTGTCACAGAAACTACAAGGTCACTGTCACAGAAACCATGAGGTTTCTGTTACAGAAACCATGAGGTTACCGTCACAGAAACCATGAGGTTACTGTCACAGAAACCATGAGGTTACCGTCACAGAAACCACGAGGTTATCGTCACAGAAACCATCAGGTTACCATCACAGAAACCATAAGGTTACCGTCACAAAAACCATGATGTTACTGTCACAGAAACCATGAGGATACCATCACAGAAACTACAAGGTCACTGTCACAGAAACCACGAGGTTACCGTCACAGAAACCACGAGGTTACCGTCACAGAAACCATGAGGTTACCGTCACAGAAACTACAAGGTCACTGTCACAGAAACCATGAGGTTATCGTCACAGAAACTATGAGGTTATCGTAAAAAAAACTACCACCAAGAAAGTAAACCAATTTCAATTCCAGATAAGTTGTTCACAAGTGTTTGTGGATTATTTTCGATAATCCTTCCAGAATTCTAAAATCTATTTCAGCACTCTACAAGCATGGATGTTCAATCCAGTTTAGAGATCTGACAGCAATTTATGTTTTGAAATTTACTAAAAGTTAAGACATTATTTCAGACAAGAAATGAAAAAGTAAACATCCGAAGCCATGCAAAAGTAAGATGACAAGACCAGAGAAACCATGAAGTAACAGTCACAGAAACCATGAGGTTACCGTCACAGAAACCATGAGGTTATCGTCACAGAAACCATGAGGTTATCGTCAAAGAAACCATGAGGTTACTGTCACAGAAACCATGAGGTTATCGTCACAGAAACCATGAGGTTACCGTCACAGAAACCATGAGGTTACCGTCACAGAAACCATGAGGTTATCGTCACAGAAACCATGAGGTTATCGTCACAGAAACCATGAGGTTATCGTCACAGAAACCACGAGGTTACTGTTACTGAAACCATGAGGTTACTGTCACAGAAACCATGAGGTTACTGTCACAGAAACCATGAGGTTACCGTCACAGAAACCACGAGGTTACCGTCACAGAAACCATCAGGTTACCATCACAGAAACCATGAGGTTACTGTCACAAAAACCATGATGTTACTGTCACAGAAACCATGAGGATACCATCACAGAAACTACAAGGTCACTGTCACAGAAACCACGAGGTTACCGTCACAGAAACCATGAGGTTACCGTCACAGAAACTACAAGGTCACTGTCACAGAAACCATGAGGTTATCGTCACAGAAACTATGAGGTTATCGTCACAGAAACCATGAGGTTATCGTCATAGAAACCATGAGGTTACCGTCACAGAAACCATGAGGTTACTGTCACAGAAACCATTAGGTTACCGTCACAGAAACAATGAGGTTACCGTCACAGAAACCACGAGGTTACCGTCACAGAAACCATGAGGTTACAGTCACAGAAACCACAAGTTACTGTCACAGAAACCATGAGGTTACAGTCACAGAAACCATGAGGTTACAGTCACAGAAACCATGAGGTTACCATCACAGAAACCATGAGGTTACCGTCACAGAAACCATGAGGTTACCGTCACAGAAACCACGAAGTTACAGTCAAAGAAGCAACACTTGGTACAAACAAAACTATTAACAATATAAACAAAATCATTTAAACATCTTAACATGCTATTAAAATGTGACATAAAAAATTACATTTAAGTCAAAACCAAAGCTGTTGTGAGGAATGATGGTCGATATATACCCCTATAGTAGGACCCTGAGTCAATATGAACAGCTGGAGTGAGGCATGATGGTCGTTATATACCCCTATAGTAGGACCCTGAGTCAATATGAACAGCTGGAGTGAGACATGATGGTCGTTATATACCCCTATAGTAGGACCCTGAGTCAATATGAACAACTGGAGTGAGGCATGATGGTCGTTATATACCTCTATAGTAGGACCCTGAGTCAATATGAACAGCTGGAGTGAGACATGATGGTCGTTATATACCCCTATAGTAGGACCCTGAGTCAATATGAACAGCTGGAGTGAGGCATGATGGTCGTTATATACCTCTATAGTAGGACCCTGAGTCAATATGAACAGCTGGAGTGAGGCATGATGGTCGTTATATACCCCTATAGTAGGACCCTGAGTCAATATGAACAGCTGGGGTGTGAGGCATGATGGTCGTTATATACCCCTATAGTAGGACCCTGAGTCAATATGAACAGCTGGGGTGTGAGGCATAATGGTCGTTATATACCTCTATAGTAGGACCCTGAGTCAATATGAACAGCTGGAGTGAGACATGATGGTCGTTATATACCCCTATAGTAGGACCCTGAGTCAATATGAACAGCTGGAGTGAGGCATGATGGTCGATATATACCCCTATAGTATGACCCTTAGTCAATATGAACAACTGGAGTGAGGCATGATGGTCGTTATATACCCCTATAGTAGGACCCTGAGTCAATATGAACAGCTGGGGTGAGGAATGATGGTCGTTATATACCCCTATAGTAGGACCCTGAGTCAATATGAACAGCTGGAGTGAGGCATGATGGTCGATATATACCCCTATAGTATGACCCTTAGTCAATATGAACAACTGGAGTGAGGCATGATGGTCGTTATATACCCCTATAGTAGGACCCTGAGTCAATATGAACAGCTGGAGTGAGGCATGATGGTCGTTATATACCCCTATAGTAGGACCCTGAGTCAATATGAACAGCTGGAGTGAGGCATGATGGTCGTTATATACCTCTATAGTAGGACCCTGAGTCAATATGAACAGCTGGAGTGAGGCATGATGGTCGTTATATACCCCTATAGTAGGACCCTGAGTTAATATGAACAGCTGGAGTGAGGCATGATGGTCGTTATATACCTCTATAGTAGGACCCTGAGTCAATATGAACAGCTGGAGTGAGGCATGATGGTCGTTATATACCCCTATAGTAGGACCCTGAGTCAATATGAACAGCTGGAGTGAGGCATGATGGTCGTTATATACCTCTATAGTAGGACCCTGAGTCAATATGAACAGCTGGAGTGAGGCATGATGGTCGTTATATACCTCTATAGTAGGACCCTGAGTCAATATGAACAGCTGGGGTGAGGAATGATGGTCGTTATATACCCCTATAGTAGGACCCTGAGTCAATATGAACAACTGGAGTGAGGCATGATGGTCGTTATATACCCCTATAGTAGGACCCTGAGTCAATATGAACAGCTGGAGTGAGGCATGATGGTCGTTATATACCCCTATAGTAGGACCCTGAGTCAATATGAACAGCTGGAGTGAGGCATGATGGTCGTTATATACCCCTATAGTATGACCCTAAGTCAATATGAACAGCTGGAGTGAGGCATGATGGTCGTTATATACCCCTATAGTAGGACCCTGAGTCAATATGAACAGCTGGGGTGAGGAATGATGGTCGTTATATACCCCTATAGTAGGACCCTGAGTCAATATGAACAGCTGGGGTGTGAGGCATGATGGTCGTTATATACCCCTATAGTAGGACCCTGAGTCAATATGAACAGCTGGGGTGTGAGGCATGATGGTCGTTATATACCCCTATAGTAGGACCCTGAGTCAATATGAACAGCTAGAGTGAAGCATGATGGTCGTTATATACCCCTATAGTAGGACCCTGAGTCAATATGAACAGCTGGGGTGAGGCATGATGGTCGTTATATACCCCTATAGTAGGACCCTGAGTCAATATGAACAGCTGGAGTGAGGCATGATGGTCGTTATATACCCCTATAGTAGGACCCTGAGTCAATATGAACAGCTGGGGTGTGAGGCATGATGGTCGTTATATACCCCTATAGTAGGACCCTGAGTCAATATGAACAGCTGGAGTGAGGCATGATGGTCGTTATATACCCCTATAGTAGGACCCTGAGTCAATATGAACAGCTAGAGTGAGGCATGATGGTCGTTATATACCCCTATAGTAGGACCCTGAGTCAATATGAACAGCTGGGGTGTGAGGCATGATGGTCGTTATATACCCCTATAGTAGGACCCTGAGTCAATATGAACAGCTGGAGTGAGGCATGATGGTCGTTATATACCCCTATAGTAGGACCCTGAGTCAATATGAACAGCTGGGGTGAGGAATGATGGTCGTTATATACCCCTAAAGTAGGACCCTGAGTCAATATGAACAGCTGGGGTGTGAGGCATGATGGTCGTTATATACCCCTAAAGTAGGACCCTGAGTCAATATGAACAGCTGGGGTGTGAGGCATGATGGTCGTTATATACCCCTATAGTAGGACCCTGAGTCAATATGAACAGCTGGGGTGAGGAATGATGGTCGTTATATACCCCTATAGTAGGACCCTGAGTCAATATGAACAGCTGGAGTGAGGCATGATGGTCGTTATATACCCCTATAGTAGGACCCTGAGTCAATATGAACAGCTGGGGTGAGGCATGATGGTCGTTATATACCCCTATAGTAGGACCCTGAGTCAATATGAACAGCTGGAGTGAGGCATGATGGTCGTTATATACCCCTATAGTAGGACCCTGAGTCAATATGAACAGCTGGAGTGAGGCATGATGGTCGTTATATACCCCTATAGCAGGACCCTGAGTCAATATGAACAGCTGGAGTGAGGAATGATGGTTGTTATATACCCCTATAGTAGGACCCTGAGTCAATATGAACAGCTGGGGTGAGGCATGAAGGGTGAGAAACATTTGACTCTGGATACATCACTCTTTCTGATTTAATACAAATGTCTAATACGATGTCAGAAGATGTCAAAGTCTGTCTTTTTTGGTTCACATCAAGTTATAACTACCATAGTCAGTTATCAGTTATTGAATATCTTATAAGAAAATTCTGCATCACAACAAAAATAATTCCAATCATCCCCTGTTAAAATTAATTTCAGGTAAAATGTTTTGATGATGATGATGTCACATGGGTGTCAACCTCTAAAACCTCCAATGAGGGAGATCTCCCTCTTTCCATATTTCCAATGAGGGAGAAAGTGTGTGAAATGCGACTGAAACTGCATTGCTCAACTTGTCTTTCCCTTATTATGTATCAAAATAATTTCACAAAGAATTCATTTGATCCAGATACACCTATAATGTTCATTATACATATCCTGCAGTAACTAGGATCTCATGTGACCACAAGATGTAGATTTTGAGTTATTGTGGGTTTGGACTTAAATGAGGGAGATGTCGAGGGAGATGTCGAGGGAGATTGGTAAATTTTGGTCAAAATGAGGGAGTCTCCCTCCTAATGAGGGAGGGTTGACAGGTAAGTGATGATGAAGATGAGACTTTGAAACAATGAATGTAGAATAACATATTTGATGATTATAAATTGGTTAAAACACAGATAAGCGGACATACAATGTACAGAGAGATGGATAATATAAAATATAATGAAGATGTGTAAACGCATGAATATATGATCTAGTGGTGAATAATATGACGCTGCAACCCCGCCCACCTTCTCTGTTAATCACCGACAGTAACTACACACAGACACTGTGCTGGTAGATACTTACATGGAGATGTAATTTGTAAAGCGACTATAATACAGAGCAGGTGTTTAAATGTACGTAACATCTTAACGAAACATGGGGATCATTGTTTTCTAATTCTGATTCACCCCTAAAGACCCATTTAAACTCTTCCAATTCAAAGGTTGGAATAGTTTACTATGAAATTTCAGGGGAAAATGAGTAAAAATATTTGTTTAAATTTATGTTCTTTACTAATATCAATTTAAATTCAAAATACACATAACCAAGCCCCTTTCAGGTGCTCTTAAAATCATTAACATTTCACAGGAATCAAAGTTAAGCCATGACTGAATATAAAGTGTCATACTTTGCTATATGACATAATATTTGTCTTGTTTCTATCATATAAACAGATCATGTTCTGGCAAAACTGACTTGAACCAATCAAATTACGGTTTACTGAACGGAAGTGAAGTAGAGACTATTAAATAGAAACTGGACAATAACATTGGATCCGGAATTTGTCCGGTCGTAGTTTTGGGATGAATGTTGATAAGCAACCAACATACAAATAAGCAAATTTCTTTACAAATTTTTTAATTGTAATTTAAAAAATTTCACAAATATTAATTATTGCCAATGATTTGAGATATGCTTTCTTTATAATAAAGGTAAAAAAGACATGCACTTCAAAAATTATATTGTTGTTCATTTTTGTCTTTGAAGAAAATTTTGTGATATAATCTACTTATGGTAGTTAGGAATAAAAGTTAATAATATGATTTTCAACTTTTTTTATTGAACCTGTATTAAGAGACCACCTGTCATATGTGACCATTTTTGGTGCCTCCCTTCGAAGGTCACATATGACAGGTTTGACTGTATTTGATATATTTAAATAAAAATCTACCGGTATACAAAACATCTCTATTCAGCTTCAGAGAGAAAATGTAAACTCCCAGCCAGGATATGATCTAATGAGCTGTTTAGGTATGATGACTAGGATCTAGATGGACAGGAGAGTAACGGACATAAACTTAACATCACATTCCGCAGTACTAGTGATTTTTCTCCACTTTAAACAGGTTCCAAGGTAGGCTTTTTGTTTTCTTTCAATTCCTGTTATATTTCAAATTTTGGAGGGAAAAATGTTCTTTCCACAAAAAGATGTCTTTCTTTAAAAGAATTTTTTTTTTATATATTATTGAAAATACAAAAATAAATCACTGGACCCTCTTAAGAACATGCATCTGATATACAGCCATTATACCCCCCAGTGTATATCAGTAGCTGTGTCTATCTATAAGAGGTTGCCTCCCCTACCGTACCTGTCTGGCAGCACGACTTCCCGTCTTCCAGTCCTTGTTACGTAGCCTGTGTTTGGACTTTGACCCCATACCATCCCTGTTCTGCTGTAGAATACTGGACCTACTTCTCTCCTCGTCAAGCTCTTGTTCTAACCTGTTGTTGAGTTGTCATCAAAGACAAGTTGTCATTAATGACATCATATATTATTAAAACAGTACAACATTACAGGATGGTATCACAACATTTTTAATCAATCTGGGTTTGTTATTAATTTTCTGCTGATCAGAAACAAATGAACGATTGGGTTATGAAAAATATCATGGTATATGTACCAACCCTATGTTTTAGTATAAACTGCATCAACAACATTTCATTTGAATGACAAACTCTTAAATGAATTACAATAACAAAAAATACCTGTGATGTTTTCCATAGCTGGTGAGTTTCTGTCTGCCAATTATTATCTCCCCTTCTTTTTCAGTGATTGTCTCCTCTGCTTACACCGCAATATCCCCCCTTTGCTTACTCAGTGACTTTTTTCTCGCCACCCATGATTGTTTTTCTTGTTAATCCTGTGATTACTTACACTGTGATTGTCTCCCTAACTTACCAATTGATTGTTTCCCCTTTTTATCCTGCCTTGTCTCCCTACTAACCAAGTGATTGTCTCCCTTTTTACTGTGATTTCTTTTCTCCTTCAATTCCTTTCCTGCTTTTTCCAGTGATTGTCTCCCCTACATACCTAGTGATTGTCTGCCCTAATAACTCAGTGATGTGATTGTCTCTGCTATTCAACTATTGACTGTCTCTCTTACTTACCCAGAGATTGTCTCCCCTATTGACTATCGATTGTCTCCCTTACTTACCAAGTAATTGTCTCCCCTATTTGACTATTGATTGTCTCCCTTACTTACCCAGAGATTGTCTCCCCTATTTGACTATCGATTGTCTCCCTTACTTACCAAGTAATTGTCTCCCCTATTTAACTATTGACTGTCTCCCTTACTTACCCAGTGATTGTCTCCCCTATTTAACTATCGATTGTCTCCCTTACTTACCAAGTAATTGTCTCCCCTATTTGACTATCGATTGTCTCCCTTACTTACCAAGTAATTGTCTCCCCTATTTAACTATTGACTGTCTCCCTTACTTACCCAGTGATTGTCTCCCCTATATGACTATTGATTGTCTCCTTTACTTACCCAGTGATTGTCTCCCCTATGTGACTATTGATTGTCTCCCTTACTTACCCAGATATTGTATCCCCTATGTGACTATTGATTGTTTCCCTTACTTACCCAGTGATTGTCTCTCCTATTTGACTATTGATTGTCTCCCTTACTTACCCAGAGATTGTATCCCCTATGTGACTATTGATTGTCTCCCTTACTTACCCAGTGATTGTCTCTTCTATGTGACTATTGATTGTCTCCCTTACTTACCCAGAGATTGTATCCCCTATGTGACTATTGATTGTCTCCCTTACTAACCCAGTGATTGTATCCCCTATGTGACTATTGATTGTCTCCTTTACTTACCCAGTGATTGTCTCCCATATGTGACTATTGATTGTCTCCTTTACTTACCCAGTGATTGTCTCTTCTATGTGACTATTGATTGTCTCCCTTACTTACCCAGTGATTGTATCCCCTATGTGACTATTGATTGTCTCCTTTACTTACCCAGTGATTGTCTCCCATATGTGACTATTGATTGTCTCCCTTACTTACCCAGAGATTGTATCCCCTATGTGACTATTGATTGTCTCCCTTACTTACCCAGAGATTGTATCCCCTATGTGACTCTTGATTGTCTCCCTTACTTACCCAGTGATTGTCTCCCCTTTTGGCTATTGATTGTCTCCCTTACTTACCAAGAGATTGTATCCCCTATGTGACTCTTGATTGTCTCCCTTACTTACCCAGTGATTGTCTCCCCTTTTGACTATTGATTGTCTCCCTTACTTACCCAGAGATTGTCTCCCCTATGTGACTATTGATTGTCTCCCTTACTTACCCAGTGATTGTCTCCCCTTTTAACAATTGATTGTCTCCCCTACTTACCCAGTGATAGTCTCCCCTATGTGACTATTGATTGTCTCCCTTACTTACCGTTTGATACTGTGTTTGTAATCAGCTGTCTCTATACGATGCTGGGCTTGGTCCTGTTTTAGCTCCAGTAAGTCTGCTTTCTGAGCCCTGACAACACATTAAGTACAGTTCAAACATGGCACAAGCAAGTAAATCTGGAAATCTGGTCAAAGATGACGTAAAATTCTACTTAAAAGATTAATGCAGGGATAAAATACATCTTTAGAGATTTTATAAGCCAAATAGAAAAGTTCTTTTAGTGGCAGTTTGCTATATATCAACCCAAATTGATAACAAAAGAAATATCATTATAATGTTAGAGTACATGCATTGTTACACTCCTTGAAGAAATGTACAAAAGACACAAAAGAGACGAGCACCTTAATAATGTATAATCTAGTTCAGATACATTCGAGCCAAATAATGGATTGAAGTTAGACTTTATGAGTACACAGTCATGAAATCTTTACCGTTTCTCCTCCAGTAGATTCTGTTTTTCCTCTGTGATATCTTCCACTTCCCTCTGAAGCCTTTCCAGTTTAACCTCCTTACTTTGTAACTGTCATGCACAAAAATCAAAGTAAAATTAATTCTACAACGTTACTTTACAATTTACTGCACTGAAAAAATGATCAGCATACTTCAGTATTGTGGTGAACTATCTTATAACATAATGCATAGTTTTTTTGCAATATATTCTTACCTCCAGATTTTATAAGTGGCATTTTGACCAGTTAATATAACAAAATTAGGTTTTAGAGACTATATTGATGTAAAATTCCTGACAAAGAGAAAACTTTGTAGTACCTCAGATTTAAGAAGACGTAACTCAGACTCTTGGTCGGACCGAGCCTGTGTCCTAAGGTCTGTTTTACGTCGGTCATACTGTCGCCCTGAGAGGAAGAGAAGTAGATAAGTATCTATATATATATATATATATACTGAAATCAATTAACAACAGCTACAGCAAACAATGGACATACAGTCAAACACAGTAACAGACAACCCTAGTCTTCTGAATTCTCATTTTTTTTTCTCTATATAATTGGCTTCAAGCAAATTTAAAGACATTTTGTATAAATTGTACTAGATTTTCTAGAATTTCTAAGGGATATTAAAATGCATTTTGAATCATATTTTCTCCAAAAAAGAAATATTTCTTTGAAGAAAATGTTATCACCATTGAGATTTTATTTCACAAAATTTCTCCATTCTTATACATATGACTCCTAAGTATTTGAGAACACTGTTCCATTCATTTTTAAATCTCTTTTACTCGCTTACAAATACCCATACCTTCCTTCTCCTGTGTAAGAGCTATCTTGAGTTCGTGAATGGTGGCCGCGTCCTGACTTGTTTGTACCCGTAAGGAATCCAAGTCTTCCTCTATACCAACCCTATAAATATCAATACATATATATAATGTACAGATTTTTGTCACATCCTAGTAAATTTTCAGCATTCATATCAAAGCTATTGTCTTCAGTAATATTCACAGACGCAATTGTTTTCAAACTTAAGTCACTTAATGATGTATAAATAAAGATATTTTATATTTTCCATTTGAATTTGATATGCAGTGCATACATATTCATGAGTAGTTCTTAATATTTGAGCCGTATTTTTCCCCTTAGATATAAAATAACAGTTATTGATATATCTTGAGGTACTTGTCTAAGAAATGTCCTGAATGTTTCCAGGTAGTATTTATAGGTTATGACTTGAGCTTTTTTTCAGGTGTCATGACCTACTGACCTCTCAGAGGTTATGACTACTGACCTCTCTAACAGGCTATAACCTACTGGCCTTTTCTTAGATACTATGACCTACTGACCTTGACCTTCTTTAGGGACTATGACCTACTGACCTTGACCTTTTTTAGAGACTTTGAACTACTGACCTTGACCTTTTTAAAGAGGTTATGATCTACTGGCCTTCTATTACATAATTTGACCTACTGACCTTTCCACGAGTAGATTCCTGTTCTCACTCTTGTAATGAGCCAGCTCGTTCCACACGCCATCACTGTTCTCTGACCGCAGGTCTCTTGGTTCAGCACGCTTACCTTTCTTCTTCTTTCTTCTGTTCACAGAAGAAAAGACAAAGAGTGAGATTGTCAGCGTAAAGGACTGTGATAAAGAACTGTACTATTCAGTAATATTTTTAATTTGTTTTGTTTCTTTTCTTGAAATTAACAAAAACGCAAAAACAAGAGAGTGGATTACTTTCTGTAACACCATTCAGTTTTTTGTTTGTTTTCCCCCCTCAGAATAACAAAGAGTTGCCTCCCTGGAGATGGAACTGACACAAGTGGAAGGCCTATACATTGGACTACAATGTGTACTGGAAGTCCATAACAAAGAAATTGGTAAATTTGTGTATACTGCGATTACAAAATGAAAGACTGGAGAAGAAACAGGAGACAAGAGTTCAGAGTATGTCAAAGAAAAAACTCTGAAATATTTCATAAATAATTTTATGACAAAAATATTTAGGCTTTGCCAATACAAATATACACAGGAAACTTTACCCAAAATGTTCATCTTCCAAAGACTTCAGTTGGTCCTTGACAAGTTTGTAGTTGGCATTGATCTCCTTGACGCGAGCCTGGCGCTTAGCATGGGCTTTTTTCATTTCATCAACTTCTCGATTCTGGAAAGACGACACAAATGTAACTGTTACAGTAATGTACTATCTAGTTACATGATACATTTTTTTACATTCTCTACAAGACAAACATTCAGTGGGGAACTAAGAAAGAAAATCATATAAATGTTTTTTATTCTGAGCAGTAACTAACTAGAAACTCTTGACAGAAAAATCAAAAGAATTGAAAATAATTAAAGTGGGGTCCACTTCAACAAAAAGCTGCAGTGTGAAGACAGTTAAAAAATGGATGTGTGTTTACAAATACTGAGTTTCAACTGCTGCTGTACCGGTAACCGCGTAAGAATTCATCTTGAATATTGCTGATATCAGTTAATCTTACGGGTAACTTAATCTATAAATATAAAAAGTTATTAGGCTTGATTTTTGCTTCAAGTTTTGCCGAAAGTTACGTATATTGGGCCTTTATTCAAAGCTGTCAATTTCACATCTTTCTTTAACAATGGTTTCTTCCGACATTAATGAAATCTTTGTTTTTTGAAGAAACTGTTGGTCACATCAACAAACCTTTAGTTTGAGTAAGTTTTTAGTATCTTCCAGCGATCGTTCTGCCTTAACTAGCCTCAGTTTCACATCTTTGTCTTGGACCTGTGTACGTGGCGATACAGATCTTGACCGTTTGTGACCAGCTTTGGCAGTTTTTGGGCGTGACAATCTCAGTTTGTCTGTTTCCCGAGCTGGAGTGGAATGTGTTCTGTCTCTACGATTTAGTCCCGACACATCAAACTCAATGTCTGAATGTCCCTGCTCACTTTCAAGTTTATCTATTTGTCTACAAAGAAAAAATTAAATTTCCTTTTCCATAATATAGCAAGAGTATCACTTAAATTCAGTAATAAATTAAATGGAGGATTCAGAATTACGATTCATCTCAAACTTATTGTCAAATACTTTTATACCATAACTGAAGTTTTGATTGTTGTAAAATAAAGTATACATTTTTTATATTAATTCACTGACCCTTGAATTTTATAATTAATTATTCCAACCTTTTTATTTCATCCTCATGAGTGAACCAGTGAACAGTGGTCCCTAAACTTTTGCATTGTAAAAGGATAGAAAATGTAGGTCTACTGCAGATCCTTATATCAATCATTTAAATATAAGTATTAAATTTTACAATATAAAGTAAACAGAACATTAATAATTTGTCACATACAAATTACTGTACTGTAAAGACAAGTGCACAGCTGAAATTCCAAATGAATGTTTATTCATTCCTACACAAGTTTACTATTAAAATCAAATTAAATAAATAGTGATTTATAACAACAAATATTTCATTTCCAATCATCTTGAATGTCAACTACTGATGGTCTTATGACATCGCTGATATCAGAAATACACAATTCTATGCCAAATACATATTATTTCTTAAAGATTAGAAAGAAATTAACACCCTAATTTTTTTTTATTGTTTTAAGAATATGAGAGATCCGTGACATTCTCCTACTACCTGTCCTTGCAGGCCAACTCTTCCTGAAGCAGAGTTATCTCCCTTTGCATGCTTTTCACTCGAAATTCCAAATCTGCCATCGCATCCAAGTCATCAGCCTGCAATCAAAACAGAAATTGCTTATCTTGTTGTAGCTGTCTATAAGTATCAAAATTTCTAAATGTTTTATTTCATTACATGTTACATACGAGCAGGTATAAACATCAGGAAGTTGTAGACAGCATTACAATGTAGACTTCTTCCTAAAGGATATTACATACTGTAGGAGTGAATTATCTTATTTTGTTCAGGTATAGTGATAAAATATTTGGTTTAATTCCTGGTTATATGAAAGTTTATATTCCTGCAAAATATGAATTTGGATGTTTCAAATGACCTGTTTCCCTAGAAATTTCTCAAAGTCGAAAATATAACTTCAAAATGACAATATTTGACATTGAAATAACTTTCAAGCACTAATATTATGAGATCTGATAAGAGTTGATAAAACCCCTCAGTAAATATTTTGACAGTCAATGTCTGAAACTCTTTGATGATCTAGTGTCCAAAGAAATATTCTCTAAACCAGGAAACATTTCTTGCACAGCGACCTGAACCTAACCAGAGGTAGACCAGATGTCACAAAGGTGCCAGCTTATCATTAACAGGATGACCAGTACAGGAATGTCTCTGTGTTCTCCAGACTCCCAGGGATGACCAAGACGGGCCAGACCACCAATGGTATCTGTCACCTGTAAGGGGCCACACTAACCTTTGACCCCAGGTACCATAATATCAGTTCTAAGTGTTTAGGGGAGAATTCCTGAGGGAGACAACAAGGACACTAAACTGTCTGGTAATCACACAATGAACTGTCTGACAATCACAAACTTAGGATGAAGTACCACCTCAGGTATATAAACAGTACATCTGGTTTATATGGAGCAGTCTACAACAAGTTTAGTCAGTTGATGTGTGAGTTGATGTGGTTGAGATCACATTATTTTTTTGTTGAACATATTTTTCTGTGTTACAATGTTTTTTTTCTTCTCAGTTTTAATTAAAATTTTGTCCTTTTATATATATATAACATGAAACGGCACTGGGTATCTTAGTTTCTTGGTTGTCGGCTACTTGATAACTTTGTGCACTGGGTAACTTTGTTTCTTGTTTGGTAAAAGTTCAGTGTATACTTACTAGACACTTATGATTTTTTATAGGAAGGTAACAACAAAATGTTACATATTACAACAAATATTACCCTGATTTAATGTTCTTATTAAGGGGGTCACTAAAATTACCTTATCATCAGCCAAAAAGCTGCCGTTGAGGGCGGAGGAGCCTTTGTTTCGCTTTCTGTGTCGTCGGTCAACTTTACTCTGTAGATTTGCAATGATATCATCCTTCTCCATCATTTCCTGAAAAATCACAAAAAAATGTCAAAATCACCTTTAAATTTTGAAAGAAAAGTTAAAGACAAAATGATACTTTCTAAAGGTAGTATGACCTCCAGCTAGAGTTTGGAGGGGTCGTAAAATACTGCATAGTAAGCTGTATATTAACTCAGGGAAGGTCACCTGCCCAACCACATGGGGTTTCTCTGGGTACTCAAGTGTCCTCCAACAATAAGACCCCTCATGGGCTAACATCTCGTGAGATACCTTGTTTTATAATTGTTGTAAAATAAAGTTTGCATTTTTTATATTAACTCACTGACCCGTGAATTTTATAATGAATTATTCCAACCTTTTTATTTCTTCCTCATGGGTGAACAAGTTAACAGTGGTCCCTAAATTCTTGCATTGTAAAGGGATAGAAAATGTAGGTCTACTACGGTTCATCATATCAACCATTTACATACAGCATTTATAGGTTTAGGGGTCTGTCTGATAACTGTAGCATGTTTATAACACAAAATAACAAAGTCATCTGTAGATCCTACACCCGAACATATATCATATGACAGCAAGGCAATCAATGGAAGTTGAAATGTAAAAGTGAAATTACCAAACCGCTGTGTGGGAGCTATCTACAAATAAAATTTAAATTGGACAAATATTCAATATATATTGGGACCATTACATTTAATTTATAATTTTTTGGATATTTTCAATATTACCTTAAGGACATTTGATCCTACGTCATAAATTTTTACTCAGTTTTTATTTTTCATTTTGTTATTACATAACTTCTGAAATTGTGCATCAGGCAATTGGTGAAGTGTTCTAAATTGAGTTGACACCGATCGCAATGCACACAAAAATGATTCTCAAACTGATCTAGTAATATACTGAGACGAGTTCAATTAAGAATGGGTTCTTCAGGATACAGTTTCTGTTTGGAATTGAGTGATCCCTGGCTTGTTACCATTGACTAACCATGATGCTGTTCTGCTGAAAGTATGTCTTCTACTTGGACATTTCTAATTACATAAGGTTGTATGCTACCTTACTGACATTACACCTGTGATTTGTCTCAGAGTTAGCTCCCTTGAACATTTTTTTAACTTGCATTATCAAATCATTTTGAATCTAAATCTTCCTCTCACGTCATCCCATTAATCATACAATAGAAATGTCCTCAAAATAATAATTCCATTTCTACAAGATATATTACAGATCATTTATTGTCCTATATGCTGATTGTTGATATTGTTAAACAAATCTTAAAACTAGAAATGTCTGTGAGACATAAATGCCCCCTTTCCCCATATGAAATTAGTTCTTCATGCTTATTACGTATGCAAAGTTTGATGACAATCGGATCAGCAGTTATTTAAATAAGCTGGTTAAATTACCATGTGACGGGACGGGAAGCAACAGGACGCTATGGGACGGGATGGACATGGGTAACACTATATGCCCCCCATTTACATACTTTGAAGTATAACAATATTTGTTATTGCAAGATGATTTATTTTAACTTTTTACAGTATACTTTTGTTAATTTCTGTTTCAGAGAAGTCTTTGAACACTTTTACCTTAAATCTGGACCTTTCAAAAATACAAGAAAACAAATCTGCCACTGTTTATAATCTAGCACAGTTTGACAGAGCTGTGTATGACAGAACATATCTTCTCCCTACAACAGTACGTAGTACCTATGATTGTAAGGTATTTCCTCAAGTGTATGAATGAGATGAGTCAACACACCTTTAGTACCCTACTAATCAGATAGGCCATCAGTATTAGTGCTTTCTCATTATCAGTCCCTTGGTAGGGTACAGAGACTTGTCTCTCTACAGCTAAAGCATCCTCTACATTCTCTTCCTCGATCTTGTTTCCAAGTACTTCCTAAATGACTGCACGGTACTTTGTAGTACCAAGATATTTGTAGACAGACTAATAAACAATAGTCCCCCTTCCATGTTGTCTTCCGTGGTGATCTCATTTTCTACCTTACCTTCCTAAAGGTTACAAACATGTTACTGTCCTCTAACTCGTGTCCTCTAACTCATGTCCTCTAACTCATTTCCTCTAACTCCTCTAACTCATGTCCTCTATCTCATTTCCTCTAACTCCTCTAACTCATGTCCTCTAAGTCGTGTCCTCTAACTCGTGTCCTCTAACTCATGTCCTCTAACTCGTGTCCTCTAACTCGTGTCCTCTAACTCATGTCCTCTAACTTGTGTCCTCTAACTCATGTCCTCTAACTCGTGTCCTCAACAGAAATGCATTTTCTACATAATGCCTATATTTTGTAATTGCAATTCTGCAACGCTCTTACGTGAAAAGTTGAAATAACTCAACAAAACCTGTAATATATATTAAATATTATAGATACGGTATTCAAAATTTTAGAGGAATTGAAGAAAAAGCAAAAAAGTTCTGACATTTATTACATACGGTCTGAAATTGCATCAGATACGAAGTTCCAAAGGGCCGTAACTCTAGTAAATATAGTCGAAACACACTGTCATTCAGGAAAACACAACTTCATGTCATGATGATTACGCCTAGCAAGTTTGAAAGATATCGGTTGAAAACTGTAGGAGGATATCTCCGGACAAAACAACAGTTTACAACAGAAATGCATTTTCTACGTAATGTCTATATCTAACTATGAAATGCCGTTACGCAAAAAGTTGAAATTACTGAACAAGAGGCCCAGGGGACTTAACTCATGTCCTCTAACTCATGTCCTCTAACCTGTGTCCTCTAACTTCTGTTGTCTAACCCATATCATCTAACTCATGTCCTTAACCTCATTTCCCCTAGCTCATGTCATCTAACTCCTGTGATCTAACCTGTGTTCTCTAACTCATGTCCTCTAATGCCTGTCCTCTCACTCATGTCCTCTAACTACCCTCTAACCTCTGTCCTATATTTCTCTCCTCCTACTTACAACACTTTAACTGCAGACTAAAGAAGATATATGTATTAAGGAACAGCAACCCAGCTGTGTCTACCCCTCCCCACCCCCTCACCTTGGGAATGTGTGCCCCCCCCCCCCCTGCTTGGTTAATGTGTCCCTCTCTTTATGACAGCCATGTACTACTAAATGTCATTAATTAGACATTGTTACATTGTCACAGCACAGGGTTCTGTGATTACATAATTATACATGTAGAGTAGTCTACATCACATATCTGTCCCCTCTGTCTTCTCCCTATATCTAGCCTGTAAGTACACTACAATACTATAGTATGACACATTGCCACAACATGTGATAGTGTGGTACACAGACAAAACTACAACTGTTGCTGGCATTAAAACATCTTTTCAGAATAATTATTTTAAAAACATTTTTTTTTGAAGACAGGGGGCACAATTCTGTTAAATAAATGTTTCTCAACAAATGAAGAAGCACAACTCCCTGTATTAGATAGGTATGTTATACTCACATAAACTTTTTCTAAGGGTTCTGTGTACCAAAAGTCATTGGACTTGGAGCAGCACTTTTTGAGGAGCAGGGCAATCAGAAATTTGTCTACAGGGGCAACCGAAACCTAGTGTTCTTATCCTGTACCTCTCCAACAAATGTACTTCAGTTTTACTTTCTTAAATAATTCATATTTGTATCTAAAAGTCATATTAGAAAATATGGGCTGAAACAACACTATAATTATAATACAATACTTTCTTGTGCAAAAATTTTCTGTAGGATACACAAAAGCTACTGAAACTATAATCAATTTTTTTATGAATAATCTTTGAGAATTTAATTATCATTTACAAGAATGAAAATGTACAATTACGATCACCAAAATTAGTTCAAAACTCAAACTATTTGTCTTTTTTTTTTATTATAAGGTTTTTGTAAAGTAGAATGTTGTGAATAAAATCTATTTTGTTTTGTAGAGAAGAGAATCCTGATAGTGAATAAATGTTTGACTTAACATGGTATTTTTTCTCTGGATAAATAAGGGAGGTAACTGAGTTTAAATACAGAGAAGATTCTGGGTTTTTCTACCTCATTTCTAAGCAATATTTTTTAGAAGCATTCACTCTGTTTCAAAAACAATTTTCATGTTTAGAGACATAAAATTATCAGTAAGCTTACTTAAAATCAAATCATGAAAACAAATTGCTGGAAATAAATATTACACGAAATCTTGTGTTACAATTAAGCTATAAGTATTGCAATATTCCCATTCAATAAATGGTAAAAATTTGAACTGAAGATATAACTAATATTGGGTTTCTGACACATTCTAAATGTTTATGTAAAACAAAGTTCAGGACATGTTCACACCAAAATATTTCAGCTTTCAATCCCTTTTAAATATACAGTTACCCAGGGTATTCTTAATCATAATGATTCTGTATAGAAAGAAAAACAGGGGAAATATGAAACTGAAAATATACAGCAAAGTTGCTTGAAGACGTGAAAACAAAAATATTTAAATTTTCAATAACTTTAATACCAATAATGTTTTATGAATAAATATTTGTGTTTCGTTTATTAATAAAAAAATCAAATGATTTAGATTTAAACAGATACAGTATGTTAGCATTTACGTATTTCATCGAATCAAGTAAACTGCAACAGTACATTTCAATACCAAAGTGTATTGGTATGCATAAAATCAAGGTAAGTTGACAGTTTTAGAGAGTCTAATTTCACAAGTTTCCCTTTGATGTATTTTTTAAAAATAAAAATCACTGATATCATTTATACACTGATCTTTTAACATTTACGATACAATATGTCAGGAGGTTTAAGTAAGATAAATAGGTTTACGGCATCATGGACCGAAGTACTTAGCACTAACTCTATAGGAGACTGCTAAGCTACAATGTTATACATATATATGATCATATATAGAAACAAAACAAGATATTAGGGAACCAAAAAAACACAAATCGACTAGGTTCAGCGAGCAGGACCAATAGGTGTGTCATGAATTGCCTTATAGGACCAGGGTGCAAGACCCAAAACGTAATTGCACTGTTAATTTCCACCGCGGGAGATTACTCGCCAGTTAGGGTACGGGGCTGTCATGAATGTCTCGGACCAGGGCGTGAATTCGGGGGCACCTGGTCCTCCCAATAAACCAAGCCCCACACCTCCAATTCTGATGAGGAGAGACAAGGGCTAATGATTCATCGTCCAAAGTGCCAAGGAACAAGAAATTGATGACAAGACGTGAGCGTGGAGGCGAAGAAAATTTGGAACTTATGACAGCCCGGACGTGATGAGTTGGACAGAACCCTGCACGCAGTACAGCCCTAACAGGATCAATACACTCCGCAACACACAACCAAATTTTGTTGATGGCAGGAAATATGAATATAATATGAATAAGTTAATTTGTGGAGCAGATTCCTAGTGGGCCTCTGGGGATGCCTGTGTAGCTTATTGATGGTCATTTACCCAATGACAATTTGCCATAGGTGAGAAGCAAACAGACAGGTTGCCATAGCCTGTAATTGGAATATCATATTTATGTTGGACTTGGTGTCGTTTATTTGCTCCGTGCTGGCACTACACTTAAAACTTGTGCGATACCCTGAAAAGTGCAGCCCCACTCGGTGATAGAGAGCGACGTCCGCAGGGACTGTCCTCAGCCACGGATATAGCATCCCTGTCCTGATCTATCGTGGCATGTCTTTGTCAAAAGCCAGCCCATGCAATTTAAAAATGACATACATTTTATTTATCTACATCAATAGTGCCACCTAAATAAAACGTCGGGCCACTCCAGAGGATTCCTATTTGCTGTCTTACATACAAATGAAAATTGGTAGCTTTTTGTCTGCGGTGATCAACAATGCTTGCCACTTGACGACAATAAGCTAATGTCATTTTGGTCGAGGGGAAACATTTCTGGTCTAATTTGGTAGACTGCTATTGAAGTGACTATTTTATTAACTTTTTGCGTCTCCGGGGACGCTGGGCCGGCCATATGGTGGAGGAGTAGGCTGCGGACAGCCATGGCTGTGAGGACATTTGGTTTGACATTACTCCGGGGACTCCCACACTACCACCAATATCAGTCTTCTTGTAATAAAAGATGCTATTTGTCAGGCAATCATTAAGTTTACGTAAACAAATATGACATCCTGACAACTTTTCTTCGTTGATAGATCTGTCTGTTTCCAGGGGATATCATTAACTAGCTTGCCTTTGACAAAAATTGGCCACGTTTTTACTGTTGTGTAGAACAGTAAAAAAGACAGGCAGTTTCGTGTAAAGACAAGCGGGGAATCAGACAAGTGACTAGAGCTAGGATAAGAGGCTGCTAATTGTCTTGATCTGTTACATCCCCCTTTGTTTATCCCCTGGAGAGTACTGTTAGGCTAGTAAAACTAAAACAGCTAATCCTGTTAGTGACTTGGCTTCTGTGACTGTGCCTCCTGACAATAATACGGGAATTCCATATGAGATATCAACTCAACAACCATATCAAACAGACAGTTTTTATTAAATTTCAATACGGGGACAGTCTTTGGAATTCTATTTGTATACAGAGTGGTGCATTGATCTAGGTGCAGTTGTGATATTTACAAGGTTAGGCACGAACTAAGGGATGTCACGAGGACGACACAAGGGTATGGAGCCCCCCGGTCATTTGTCACAGAGCTGTCCACAGTAAAGTAATCTCTAACACCTTACTATTAAATGCAGAATCTGTCCTTGAAGGTCACTTAATTGTAAGTAGTGAGCCTACCTTGTAAAACTGTTTAAGAAGGACCTGTCTTTACCTAACATTAAAGGTACATTCCATCTTCTAGGACCACACTGAAATTTAGTATCAACAGTCTCCTGGGACTTAATTTAGAAATTTAGAATTTAATATCAACAGTCTCGTGAGACCAACACTAAAAGTATTAAATGTCGGACCTGAGACAAACACTGAAATCATTAACTGTCTCATGAAACCAACACTGAAATCATTAACTGTCTCATGAAACCAACACTGAAATCATTAACTGTCTCCTGACACCAACATTGAAATAGTTAACTGTTTCCAGAGACAAACACTGAAATCATTAACTGTCTCCAGAGACAAACACTGATATCATTAACTGTCTCCTGAGATCAACATTGAAATAGTTAACTGTTTCCAGAGACAAACACTGAAATCATCAACTGTCTACTGAGAACAACACAGAAATCATATTAACTGTCTACTGAGAACAACACAGAAATCATCAATTGTCTCCTGAGACCAACACTGAAATCATTAACTGTCTACTGAGACCACCACAGAAATCATTAACTGTCTACTGAGACAAACACTGAAATCATTAACTGTCTACTGAGAACAACACAGAAATCATTAACTGTCTCCTGAGACCAACACTTGAATTGTTAACTGTCTCCAGAGACCAACACTGAAATCATTAACTGTTTCTGAGACCGACACTGAAATCATTAACTGTCTCCTGAGACAAACACTGAAATCGTTAACTGTCTCCAGAGACAAACACTGAAATCATTAACTGTCTCCTGAGACCAATACTGAAGTCTTTAACAGTCTACTGAGACCAACACTGAAATCATCAACTGTCTACTGAGACCAACACTGAAATCATTAACTGTCTACTGAGACCAACACAGAAATCATTAACTGTCTACTGAGACCAACACAGAAATCATCAACTGTCTACTGAGACTAACACTGAAATCATTAACTGTCTACTGAGACCAACACTGAAATCATTAACTGTCTACTGAGACCAACACAGAAATCATTAACTGTCTACTGAGACCAACACAGAAATCATTAACTGTCTACTGAGACTAACACTGAAATCATTAACTGTCTACTGAGACCAACACTGAAATCATTAACTGTCTACTGAGACCAACACTGAAATCATTAACTGTCTACTGAGACCAACACAGAAATCATTAACTGTCTACTGAGACCAACACAGAAATCATTAACTGTCTAATGAGACCAACACTGAAATCATTAACTGTCTACTAAGACCAACACAGAAATCATTAACTGTCTACTGAGACCAACACTGAAATCATTAACTGTCTACTGAGACTAACACTGAAATCATTAACTGTCTACTGAAACCAACACTGAAATCATTAATTGTCTACTGAGACCAATACTGAAGTCTTTAACAGTCTCCTGAGACCAACACTGAAATCATCAACTGTCTACTGAGACCAACACTGAAATCATTAACTGTCTACTGAGACCAACACTGAAATCATTAACTGTCTACTGAGACCAACACTGAAATCATTAACTGTCTACTGAGACCAACACAGAAATCATTAACTGTCTACTGAGACCAACACAGAAATCATTAACTGTCTACTGAGACCAACACTGAAATCATCAACTGTCTACTGAGACCAACACTGAAATCATCAACTGTCTACTGAGACTAACACTGAAATCATTAACTGTCTACTGAAACCAACACAGAAATCATTAACTGTCTACTGAGACCAACACTGAAATCATTAACTGTCTACTGAGACCAACACTAAAATCATTAACTGTCTCATGAGACAAACACTGAAATCATTAACTGTCTACTGAGACCAACACAGAAATAATTAGCTGTCTACTGAGACCAACACAGAAATCATTAACTGTCTACTGAGACCAACACAGAAATCATTAACTGTCTCCTGAGACCAACACTGTAATCATTAACTGTCTCATGAGACAAACACTGAAATCATTAACTGTCTACTGAGACCAACACAGAAATCATTAACTGTCTACTGAGACCAACACAGAAATCATTAACTGTCTACTGAGACCAACACAGAAATCATTAACTGTCTCTTGAGACAAACACAGAAATCATTAACTGTCTACTGAGACCAACACTTAAATCATTAACTGTCTACTGAGACAAACACTGAAATCATTAACTGTCTACTGAGACAAACACTGAAATCATTAACTGTCTACTGAGACCAACACAGAAATCATTAACTGTCTACTGAGACCAACACTGAAATCATTAACTGTCTACTGAGACCAACACTGAAATCATCAACTGTCTACTGAGACCAACACTGAAATCATTAACTGTCTCCTGAGACCAACACTGAAATCATTAACTGTCTCATGAGACAAACACTGAAATCATTAACTGTCTACTGAGACCAACACAGAAATAATTAGCTGTCTACTGAGACCAACACAGAAATCATAAACTGTCTACTGAGACCAACACAGAAATCATTAACTGTCTACTGAGACCAACACTGTAATCATTAACTGTCTCATGAGACAAACACTGAAATCATTAACTGTCTACTGAGACCAACACAGAAATCATTAACTGTCTACTGAGACCAACACAGAAATCATTAACTGTCTACTGAGACCAACACTGAAATCATTAACTGTCTCTTGAGACAAACACAGAAATCATTAACTGTCTACTGAGACAAACACTGAAATCATTAACTGTCTACTGAGACAAACACAGAAATCATTAACTGTCTACTGAGACCAACACAGAAATCATTAACTGTCTACTGAGACCAACACTGAAATCATTAACTGTCTACTGAGACCAACACTGAAATCATCAACTGTCTACTGAGACAAACACAGAAATCATTAACTGTCTACTGAGACCAACACAGAAATCATTAACTGTCTACTGAGACCAACACTGAAATCATTAACTGTCTACTGAGACAAACACAGAAATCATTAACTGTCTACTGAGACCAACACAGAAATCATTAACTGTCTACTGAGACCAACACTGAAATCATCAACTGTCTACTGAGACAAACACTGAAATCATTAACTGTCTACTGAGACAAACACTGAAATCGTTAACTGTCTACTGAGACCAACACAGAAATCATTAACTGTCTACTGAGACCAACACTGAAATCATTAACTGTCTACTGAGACCAACACTGAAATCATCAACTGTCTACTGAGACAAACACAGAAATCATTAACTGTCTACTGAGACCAACACTGAAATCATCAACTGTCTACTGAGACCAACACTGAAATCATTAACTGTCTCATGAGACAAACACTGAAATCATTAACTGTCTACTGAGACCAACACTGAAATCATTAACTGTCTACTGAGACCAACACTGAAATCATTAACTGTCTACTTAGACAAACACTGACAGTAAAACTCTTTCTTGTATTTACATTAAAAGTAAAGACCTTCTTGTGTAGGACCAACATTGAAAAGAAAAAATTGTGTTGCGAGACCAACATTGAAAAAAAATAAATCGTGTTGCAAGACCACCATTAAAAGTAAAGACCCTCTTGTGTCGTACAAACATTGAAAAGAAAAAAATTGTATTGCGAGATCAACATTGAAAAGAAAAAAATTGTGTTGCGAGACCACCATTAAAAGTAAAGACCCTCTTGTGTCGTACCAACATTGAAAAGAAAAAAATTGTGTTTGGAGACCAACATTGAAGTAAAACCTGTCTTGTGTGATCACCATGGAAAATAGACTCTTTCAAATGCAATCAAATACAGAAACTTTATTTTGAGATCACTATTTAAAGTAGAAAATTAATACTATTACAATGTACTACCAATAAAATCAAAATACATCTCATGAAACCACCATTGAAACAAAATACATCTCATGAAACCACCATTGAACAAAATACATCTCAAGAAACAACCATTGAAACAAAATACATCTCATGAAGTCACAATTGAAATTAACACTAATGTAAAGAAACATATTTAATCTAAATCTTGTTGAATTAAACCACTATGGAAAGTAAAAATGTCTATTTACATCAGAATATTTATGCTCTATCAAAAGTTTGACTGAAGTATAAGACTGCCATTAACAGTCGCACATCTAAAAACCTGTAGAGTAAGATGCAAGGACAACAATTGTCTTTGTGAATTTAAAGGTACAATCTTACACAAGACTCGGCTCTCAGTTTAAGAAAAGTCTATTGGTATCATTTTTTTCAGTAAATTTTTAAACATCAATTTCCGAGATGATTGATTGAAAAACCTATTGTTCTAGAATCATGTTTACCCTTCATAGATGACTTATTATAATAACCACCCTTTAATTGGAAAAGAGACAACATTTTATATGATAACTTGGCCTCATAAACAAATTCTGATATCAATTACTTACAAAAGAAATCTATTATGAAAACAACATCAACTATTTTGTGTTATCAATCAGTACATCGAAAAGAATTAAATCAGACAAAAGACATATTTAAAAACAATAAATACATTAACGGTTAAGACTTATAATAAATCAAGGAATTGATCATATTTGCATAATACGGCAGTTTCTATGGTTACAGTGACTCAATATACGCAGGACAACAGTCCTCGATTGTCCTGCGCTACCTAAAGATGTCTCCGATCTATATACATGTGACTGTCAGAGTAATGGGCGAATACCAAAACTCACAATTGGAGGAAATTGATGAAGACCAAGATCCATGCATGTTGTAGAACAGTAAAGGGACTCCTTTAAAGACATCTGTACAAGTAGTCAATAGGCGGAAAATAGAGTTGATGTGGTGTGTTCGGGCCTGATCTCATTCTCTCATCTCTCTCGAGAGTTCGGTATTTCGGGACAGAAAGAGTGTCTTGTACATGCCAAGCGACGGGTCGGTTGCGGGAACAGGGATCGTGGGCCATGTATCAGCGCGGTTCTGATTGACACGTCTCTCACATTATCAGTGGTAGACACCCTCCCCAAATATGGGCGACCCCTCGCGGGACCAGAGCCATGCTGCATGTGTACGCAAAAACATGGAACTCTTCGTCGAGCATGAGACTCTATTGTGAAATGTCACGTCTTTCCAATTTAGTACAATGTACAGAGGGACTATAGTCGCAGAAAGATTACGGTTCTAGCATGCTTTGTTGGAATGGTTAAGATGTAGGAACCGTGTAAAAGATAAGTAGTTATGTAGTTTGTCAATGATACAGTCCTCCTTCCCCATAAATTCCAGTGAGTTCATACCGGATCATTATAACAACGAATGCATTCCCATTACAGGACTCTTTCCCCCATCTTAAAGGCAACAAAATATAAAAAAAAAATAAAATAAATAAAAAGATCATAATTTGACCCTTGGTCAGCTGATATAAAGCTTACCTTTCGGAGCGAGTGGACTTGATGTCGAAGGTCCGACTCCGTCTTTTTTGACTTGTCATACCGATGAGTCAGCTCTGTGTACATCTTTAAAAAGAAAAAGAAGAAAATCATGTAGCTTTTTAACAATAAGCAATAAAAAAAAAATCATACCTTTTAAATTTAATTATTTTTTTTTTCTTAAATCTAAAGTAACTTTTGAATAATTTATCACAATGAATATTAGAATTGTATTATATATTAAGTTCACTGGTGTTATTTTTCTGCATGTTGAGCCAATCTGGTAATTCTCTATATAGTATATGTTAAAGCAACTGATACTGCTTGTGCGCTGAGTATTCTCAATATGTCTTAATTGTATATATGGAGAGGCAATTAGTGTTAAGAACTACAAGTGATGATGTACTGTGTGCTTATATAAGCTGGCTTAATTGTGTGCATAATGTATTAAAAGCTTTTCTTAAAAGCTATTTTAATCACTGTTTACTTTAAAGATATAAGGAAAAATTAATTTTAAAAAGCTGGTAAAAATGAGTAATTTGAGTTTTGAAATATGGTGTAAGATGATTATTCAAGATCTATATTTTCATAACATATCAAAAGAAAGATTGTGTCACTGGTAAATTTTTAACTTGTTTAATTGTCAAGGGAGAAGGCAGATGCGTTTCAAAAATTGATAATTTTTTAGACAGGCAAAGTTAATAAACTCCCTTGAGGTATGTACACTCAGTAGTATGAGATAAGGTGATTCAAATTGGTGTGCAATATATATACGTATGTACATAAGACTAGATAAATAATTCAATTTTATCAATAACAAGTTCATTCTGTGCTAATTCTGCATATTATAATGATTTAATGTATTTATTTTACAATTATGAAAAAAAGTTATTTCAACTGATAAACTTGTAATTGTACATGTTTTGCTAATAGGATAGTGTTTGATATGTCTTTTTAGTTTATTGCCTAATTATTATTTTTTTTACTTTCACAAAACACAAAATATATATGAATATTGAACTGAAAAACAAAAAAAAATCCTTGAAATTTCCATGAATTAGCTGGTAAAACTGAAAGGGAAGCCAACAATTAACAAAGAAAGAAAGGAATCTTTACATCATCGGAGGAAACAGGAAGTTTAGTGTCTTTGCCAACACATGTTAGGTTGTCTGACAACTGTTGTAGCATAAAAGTGGACCAATAACAATAGAATTAGCACATGTGATCAATGTGGTAAACTTGTGGGACAATTATGTCAGCTCGTTAACATAAGAGGTGATTTATAGTTAGGAATGTCTTTGTTTTATCTCTTAATGTCCTCTTACCTACATCTTATAAAGTCGTAAGCCCTTGGGACTAGTGGCTACGCCAAACCTCCAATGACTTTCAAATGAAAGCTGACCTTAATTTTTCCTTTACCTGTCACAAAAATCTCTGATCTAATCTTTGATAAGTTGGTCTAGACCTGGTGTAGTGTTTTATGAAAAATAAATTCAGAAATGAAAATAGCAATCTGGGTCCAATCAGTGTTGTCAGATCAGTGTTATTTCATTTCTTCTCTAACAGCAATATTTGTACAAAAATTACAATGTATATATAAAGGATGTGCTTTAACTTCAGGATCAACATGTCTTATCCTATTCCAGCTGACAGTCAAAAGGAAGAATACAGTTTGCTGAGTTGAGCAGTAGGAACATTTTTTAAAAATTATTGTTGGATTATGGATAATATAGAATATATATATATACAACAGTAGAATATATAAAAGGTAGTTATACAGTAGAATATATAATAGGTAGTCAGACAGTAGACTATATAATAGGTAGTTAGACAGTAGAATATATAATAGGTAGTTAGACAGTAGAATATATAATAGGTAGTTATACAGTAGAATATATAATAGGTAGTTAGACAGTAGACTATATAATAGGTAGTTATACAGTAGAATATATAATAGGTAGTTAGACAGTAGACTATATAATAGGTAGTTAGACAGTAGAATATATAATAGGTAGTTAGACAGTAGAATATATAATAGGTAGTTAGACAGTAGAATATATAATAGGTAGTTAGACAGTAGAATATATAATAGGTAGTTAGACAGTAGACTATATAATAGGTAGTTAGACAGTAGACTATATAATAGGTAGTTATACAGTAGAATATATAATAGGTAGTTATACAGTAGAATATATAATAGGTAGTTAGACAGTAGAATATATAATAGGTAGTTATACAGTAGAATATATAATAGGTAGTTATACAGTAGAATATATAATAGGTAGTTATACAGTAGAATATATAATAGGTAGTCAGACAGTAGAATATATAATAGGTAGTTAGACAGTAGAATATATAATAGGTAGTCAGACAGTAGACTATATAATAGGTAGTTAGACAGTAGAATATATGATAGGTAGTTATACAGTAGAATATATAATAGGTAGTTAGACAGTAGAATATATAATAGGTAGTTAGACAGTAGAATATATAATAGGTAGTTAGACAGTAGACTATATAATAGGTAGTTATACAGTAGAATATATAATAGGTAGTTATACAGTAGAATATATAATAGGTAGTTAGACAGTAGAATATATAATAGGTAGTTAGACAGTAGACTATATAATAGGTAGTTATACAGTAGAATATATAATAGGTAGTTATACAGTAGAATATATAATAGGTAGTCAGACAGTAGAATATATAATAGGTAGTTAGACAGTAGAATATATAATAGGTAGTTATACAGTAGAATATATAATAGGTAGTCAGACAGTAGAATATATAATAGGTAGTCGGACAGTAGACTATATAATAGGTAGTTAGACAGTAGAATATATGATAGGTAGTTAGACAGTAGAATATATAATAGGTAGTTAGACAGTAGAATATATAATAGGTAGTTAGACAGTAGAATATATAATAGGTAGTTAGACAGTAGACTATATAATAGGTAGTTATACAGTAGAATATATAATAGGTAGTTATACAGTAGAATATATAATAGGTAGTTAGACAGTAGAATATATAATAGGTAGTTAGACAGTAGACTATATAATAGGTAGTTATACAGTAGAATATATAATAGGTAGTTATACAGTAGAATATATAATAGGTAGTCAGACAGTAGAATATATAATAGGTAGTTAGACAGTAGACTATATAATAGGTAGTTATACAGTAGAATATATAATAGGTAGTCAGACAGTAGAATATATAATAGGTAGTTATACAGTAGAATATATAATAGGTAGTCAGACAGTAGAATATATAATAGGTAGTTAGACAGTAGACTATATAATAGGTAGTTAGACAGTAGAATATATAATAGGTAGTCAGACAGTAGACTATATAATAGGTAGTTATACAGTAGAATATATAATAGGTAGTCAGACAGTAGACTATATAATAGGTAGTTAGACAGTAGAATATATAATAGGTAGTCAGACAGTAGACTATATAATAGGTAGTTAGACAGTAGAATATATAATAGGTAGTTATACAGTAGAATATATAATAGGTAGTTAGACAGTAGAATATATAATAGGTAGTTAGACAGTAGACTATATAATAGGTAATTATACAGTAGAATATATAATAGGTAGTTATACAGTAGAATATATAAAAGGTAGTCAGACAGTAGAATATATAATAGGTAGTTAGACAGTAGAATATATAATAGGTAGTTATACAGTAGAATATATAATAGGTAGTCAGACAGTAGAATATATAATAGGTAGTTATACAGTAGAATATATAATAGGTAGTCAGACAGTAGAATATATAATAGGTAGTTAGACAGTAGACTATATAATAGGTAGTTAGACAGTAGAATATATAATAGGTAGTCAGACAGTAGACTATATAATAGGTAGTTATACAGTAGAATATATAATAGGTAGTCAGACAGTAGACTATATAATAGGTAGTTAGACAGTAGAATATATAATAGGTAGTCAGACAGTAGACTATATAATAGGTAGTTAGACAGTAGAATATATAATAGGTAGTTAGACAGTAGAATATATAATAGGTAGTAAGACAGTAGACTATATAATAGTTAGTTAGACAGTAGAATATATAATAGGTAGTTAGACAGTAGACTATATAATAGGTAGTTAGACAGTAGAATATATAATAGGTAGTTAGACAGTAGAGTATATAATAGGTAGTTAGACAGTACAATATATAATAGGTAGTTAGACAGTACAATATATAATAGGTAGTTAGACAGTACAATATATAATAGGTAGTTAGACAGTAGAATATATAATAGGTAGTTAGACAGTAGAGTATTAAATAGGTAGTTATACAGTAGAATATATAATAGGTAGTTAAACAGTACAATATATAAAAGCTAGTTAGACAGTAGAATATATAATAGGTAGTTAGACAGTAAAGTATTAAATAGGTAGTTAGACAGTAGAATATATTATAGGTAGTTAGACAGTAGGGTATATAATAGGTAGTTAGACAGTAGAGTATATAAAAGGTAGTTAGTTATACAGTAGAGTATCTAATACATAGTTGGATTAAAAAAAAATGGAAAGTTTATATCAGAATTGAATTTTTTTTCTGATTTAAACCAATCCAAAGCAGGAAATAGTGAAGGAATGTGATCTTTTAGCCTCTATGAAAAACTGATGATTTTTACAACATGTATAAACACGTGATTCTGATTAGGTTACAGCCACCGGAATCTTTGTGACTAGATAGTAATTAAAGGCAAGCGCATGACCTTATATACGACTCCCGACAAAAACTACAGAGGAAGTCAGTAATTCAGCAACAGTCATCACACTTCAATTAAAGTTAGAGCGTATAGCTCAACGACAATCCCTTGAAACAAGTGATAAAATAATAAATCTTTAAAATAAAGCGTGCATCAAGACTTGGTTTTGTGTATATCACAGCGTTACCAGGTGGGCCGTCTTCACCCACACGCAGCCGTGCCACGCGCTACGACGCTGTCACTTGAGATAGAACTCTTTTACTCAGTGAGATTACACAACACAATGATAACAGACCTCAAGCATCGTAGACAAGATCAACATTAAAATTTCTCCCCAGGCAAGGTTTCCTATCTCAATCTAGCATATTGATACACTTAGTTTTTACGCACACAGACTTATCCAACACATACTTGACAAACGCTGATCACATATGTCTCATCTTAGCCAAAAGTGAGGCACAAAAATTTACTCTTTGAAACGTAGAAAATTTGTGGTACTTCAAAATATACCCAATAAAACAAAACCAAAGACGATTTCTTGAAGACATTACCAAGGTCCGTAAAGTAGTTCATCACCTAATGACAGAACATCAACTGACACTAATTCACCACAATAAACTCTATGAAAGATTCCATTCATAACACAGAAAACCCAACATCTGGGTGCATGACTAGGCAAATGTTTCTAATTAGCCTAATTTTATTTTGAAAACAATTTTCCATAATTTTAGCATATTAAGATTTACATTCAGACTGAAGTAAAATTGAAACAATTTTTAAACAATGTAAAACAGCTTGCTGCTTCAATTTAAAAACCATATCAATAGGAACAAATCATCAAGGACAAACAGACAGACAGGAAGTAAACTGGTATGTACTAAAGATGGACACAAGGACAGACAGAAAGTGTGGAGTTGTCTTCTGAATAATCAAACTACTCTGTAGTGAAGCAGCGTAAAACCACTCAAACAAACAAACATGAATGTAAAGTATATATACAAAGAACCGACACAAAGACAGTCATGAAGTGTAACAAAGACAGACCTTATGTGTTTTATACAAAAAAAGCCATGCAAAGACAGAAAGAGGTGTACTTTATATAAAGGACAGACACAAAGGCAGACAATAAATATACATACAAAGGGCAGTGGATATGAAGAACCAGACAAAATATAATGTATACAATTGAGACACTATGACAGACGGGAAGTGTAGTACAGACTCTAAAACAGACAGGAAGTGTAATACAGACACTAAGACTGACAGGAAGTGTACTACAGACACTAAAACAGACAGGAAGTATAATACTGACATTATGACAGACAGGAAGTGTACTACAGACAATAAGACAGCCAAGAAGTGTATTGAAGACACTCCTACAGCTGGAAGTGTACTACAGACACTAAGACAGACAGGAAGTGTATTACAGACACTAAGTATGATACTGACATTATGACAGACACACTAAAACAGACAGGTTTAATACAGACATAAAGACAGACAGGAAGTTTACTACAGACATAAAGACAGACAGGAAGTGTAGTACAGACACTATGACAGACAGGAAGGGTAGTACAGACACTATGACAGACAGGAAGTATAATGTAGGCACAAAGACAGACAGGAAATGTAAAACAGACATAAAGACAGACAGGAAGTTTACTACAGACACAAAGACAGAAAGGAAGTGTAATGTAGGCACAAAGACAGACAGGAAATGTAAAACAGCCATAAAGACAGACAGGAAGTGTACTACAGACATAAAGACAGACAGGAAGTGTACTACAGACATAGAGTCAGATAGGAAGTTTACTACAGACACTATGACAGACAGGAAGTGTAGTACAGACACTATGACAGACAGGAAGTGTAATGTAGGCACAAAGACAGACAGGAAATGTAAAACAGACATAAAGACAGATAGGAAGTGTACTACAGACATAAAGACAGACAGGAAGTGTACTACAGACATAAAGACGGACATGAAGTGTACTACAGACATAAAGACAGACATGAAGTGTACTACAGACATAAAAACAGACAGGAAGTGTATTACAGACATAAAGACTTGACAGGAAGTTTACTGCAGACATTAAGACTTGACAGGAAGTGTACTACAGACATAAAGACAGACAGGAAGTGTACTACAGCCATAAAGACAGACAGGAAATGTACTACAGCCATAAAGACAGACAGGAAGTGTACTACAGCCATAAAGACAGACAGGAAGTGTACTACAGCCATAAAGACAGACAGGAAGTGTACTACAGACATAAAGACAGACATGAAGTGTACTACAGACATAAAAACAGACAGGAAGTGTATTACAGACATAAAGACTTGACAGGAAGTTTACTGCAGACATTAAGACAGACAGGAAGTGTACTACAGACATAAAGACAGACAGGAAGTGTACTACAGCCATAAAGACAGACAGGAAGTGTACTACAGACATAAAGACAGACAGGAAGTGTACTACAGACATAAAGACAGACAGGAAGTGTACTACAGACATAAAGACAGACAGGAAGTGTAGTACAGACATAAAGACAGACAGGAAGTGTATTACAGACATAAAGACTTGACAGGAAGTTTACTACAGACATTAAGACAGACAGGAAGTGTAGTACAGACACTATGACAGACAGGAAGTGTAATGTAGGCACAAAGACAGACAGGAAATGTAAAACAGACATAAAGACAGACAGGAAGTGTACTACAGACATAAAGACAGACAGGAAGTGTACTACAGACATAAAGACGGACATGAAGTGTACTACAGACATAAAGACAGACATGAAGTGTACTACAGACATAAAAACAGACAGGAAGTGTATTACAGACATAAAGACTTGACAGGAAGTTTACTGCAGACATTAAGACAGACAGGAAGTGTACTACAGACATAAAGACAGACAGGAAGTGTACTACAGCCATAAAGACAGACAGGAAGTGTACTACAGCCATAAAGACAGACAGGAAGTGTACTACAGCCATAAAGACAGACAGGAAGTGTACTACAGCCATAAAGACAGACAGGAAGTGTACTACAGACATAAAGACAGACATGAAGTGTACTACAGACATAAAAACAGACAGGAAGTGTATTACAGACATAAAGACTTGACAGGAAGTTTACTGCAGACATTAAGACAGACAGGAAGTGTACTACAGACATAAAGACAGACAGGAAGTGTACTACAGACATAAAGACAGACAGGAAGTGTACTACAGACATAAAGACAGACAGGAAGTGTACTACAGACATAAAGACAGACAGGAAGTGTACTACAGACATAAAGACAGACAGGAAGTGTACTACAGACATAAAGTCAGATAGGAAGTTTACTACAGATACTAAGACAGACAGGAAGTGTATTACAGACACTAAAACAGACAGGAAGTTTATTACAGACACTAAGACAGACAGGAAGCGTAGTACAGACACTAAGACAGACAGGAAGTATATTACAGACACTAAAACAGACAGGAAGTTTATTACAGACTCTCAGACAGACAGGAAGTGTAGTACAGACACTAAGACAGACAGGAAGTGTATTACAGACACTAAGACAAACAGGAAGTGTAATGCAGGCACAAAGACAGACAGGAAGTATATTACAGACACCAAGACAGACAAAAAGTGTAGTATATATACAAAGGACATTGTATAGATGTTACTTACATCCTGGACAGATGTGGCCTCCATACAATAGGCATCCTCAGCATTCTTCATCACTGTAAACAAGATCAGTTACCCCGTCAAAGTACACCACATTTCGTGCTGTAGATACAGCACTATCTTACAATATATTGGATACAAAACAATCTGGTCCTTTCAAATATATTCTTGATTTTACACTTTACATTTTCTTTTAAATTTTGTGACATTTTCACCTTTTACTTCTGTTTTTATTGAATTTTTTCAGTTTTGATTATCCTGTTTAAAGTGGTGTGGTGTACATAACAGAATCTTTGTTTATTTCCCTATTATGAATTAAATTGTTTGAGCCAGAAAACAAAAAGTATGTTCAGTAGCAGCATACATTCATTTTCATGTTCTACCTAAAAAGATGAAGATAGATAACAGCCTTACTTTTCTGCGTGTCCTGCTGCAGAGACTGGAGCTGTCGGATGAGGTCTGCTTGTTGACTGGAATGTTCCGTTAGTTGGTTATGGTTTCCCCATAGTTCTGACAACTCCTTCCTATAAGGACAGAAAGATTCTACATATACACAACCTTCCAAGTGCTATTAAACATATCTATAAGGCTTACAAACAACATTAAAATCTGTATATACCCGCAGTATATCGGATGACACTCTACATTTAAATGTTACCATGCATGTTAATGAGTTTGGTACAGCTTCTGTACTGTCAATGCCTCTTGGGCCTGATTTTCTGCATCTCTATTTCTTTTGTTATCTTTCCGAATATTTTTCATGAGCAATCTTTTCCCCTGAAAAATTAACAGTTCACCAGATGTCAACCATTTATTAATACAATATCTCATTAAGACCTTCTGGTTTCTAAACTTGTTTATATAGATATGTTCTACTTTTCTGATTTATAAACTTGTTATTACCTGTCATTTTCCAGCTCCTGGTGTTTGAACTTGTATTACCTGATATTTTCTAGCTCCTGGTTTTTAACTCATATTACCTGATATTTTCTAGCTCCTGGTTTTTGAACTCTGTCTCCTTATGACTCTGTTTAAGCTGAGTGTCGTATCGTCTCAGTAACTTTTTAGAATCCTCCAGCTGGTAATAAAAATGAGACATGTATTACTGACAGAATGAAAACGAGACATGTATTACTGACAGAATAAAAACGAGACATGTATTACTGACAGAATAAAAATGAGACATGTATTACTGACAGAATAAAAACGAGACATGTATTACTGACAGAATAAAAAAGAGACATGTATTACTGACAGAATAAAAATGAGACATGTATTACTGACAGAATAAAAATGAGACATGTATTACTAACAGAATAGAAACGAGACATGTATTACTGACAGAATAGAAACGAGACATGTATTACTGACAGAATAAGAACATCAGTAAAACAGTTAATTAACATTGAAAACACAGACCTTTATGTGTAATGTTATATATCAGTAATTTGCATTAATTACTGCAAAATGTATTTCTAAATGTTTATTTAATTATCAATAATTATTGGGTGAGAGATTGATTTATATGCCCAACAGCAAGTCCCTTCAGTTATAACCTAAGACAAAGCTGGTTGGATAGGAAGTTCCTTACCATATATTAGAGAACTGACACACCAGCTGTAAACAGTGAGAGAAATGAAGAAGACAATTACATCAAATAATCATATATTAAACAGTTCTTATATTACTTACCTCTTCAATAATGCCTTCAAATCTAGTCACCCTCTCATGAAGTTCTGCTTCAATCATCTGTTGTAGAAAACAAATATTTATAAAGTGAAATCAGCTTTCTTTATATTGCTCATCAGATGAGCCATGGTTCCTCAACTAAAGGTTCTAGTTGTACGAGTAACGAAAAAGTCAATGCAGGTCCTGGTCAAGTTTGGTGCAAATTAGATAAGTTAGTGTCAAAATTATCACCTGTAGGTCAATGATTTCACCTGATCTATTAAGTAAGGTCAAGGTTGTCACCTGAATACAAAGTAAGGTCAATGTTGTCAATTGTTCTACAAGCCAGACTATTTTACATAGAAATATTAAATAAGTATTTCAGATAAAAAGTTTACAGCTGAAACAATTTATCGTATTAAACGAAATGGTAGAGAGGCCTGATCACTATAGGAGCTGGGGTGTATTTTGGGATCTGTTTGGTCCCACTGGGATGTGTCCCTTATAGATGTTTAGGTACAGCAGTAACTCATCATCAATGGGAATGCTTACAAGATGATTGAATGTTCTGACATATAAAACACTATGGGGACCCTATTGACAGATGAATATTTGACATACAGCAAGCCTTACATATATGTATGGGAATTACCAACTACCACCGAGCACCATGTGTGTGTGGTTGTGAGAGGTACTAAAGTGGACTGTAGACTGACCTGGTTCAGTAAGATATTTCTACAGATGTAAATCTTGTAGTTAGAAAGGCCACCTGTTGGTCACAGTGTTTCTAAACAAGAAGCACCAATTTGTATCATTAATAGTTTTGACCTACATCTGTCACCGAACACACCACCAAGAGCAAGAACAATTAAATATAACCAACTAAAACTAATATGTGGGACCAATAACTACCTACTACAATTATGAGCAACAACTTCCACTAACAAATAGGACCAACACTAATTAAGCCCATAAATTACCACCACCAATAAGGCCCAACAAGGTATAGGACCACCAACAATTACCAACAAGAATAAGTACTAACCATTACAACCAACAAACAAGAGGCCAAATAGGCCTGAATCATTCACCTGCTCTGCAGCTTAGAAACTTTGTCACTGAAGTCAACTTCTGCAAACTTGAGATCAAAACTTCCAAAGCATGCTACCACACAAATACAATAATAAATAACGCAGGCCGTATTGATTTTTGAAAAAAAAACACCTTATATCTTCTGACACATATGACCTTGAAAGTATGTCAAGGTTATTCATTGATACACACTTGGTAGTCCTTCATCCCAGTATGCTAAATGCCCAGTATCAGTATCCTAGGTATTTTGGTTATTAACCAATAACTATTACAAACAATTAGGACCAAAAACTATCAACAATAATTGGGACCAAAAACTACCAACAACAATTAGGACGATAAAGCTGATGTGTGTTCCCAATGTTGCTTGGTTTGTATATTCAACATGGTGTATTGATTATCTATTATGGCCCTGTTGAGAGGGCACTATTGCCTCATAGTATTGTCGAGGGATGAAATAGTGCCTGAGCTGAAGGCGAGGGCACTATTCCATCACGAGGCAATACTATGAGGCAATAGTGCCCTCTCAACAGGGCCATAATGGGTTTAGTACATCACCCTTCCGCTTAAATATACACCAAAACTTGTTTTATTGTGATAAACCATGGTCAGCTTTCGGCCGATTCCAAAGTCAGCCATTTTCAAGCAACTCATGATCCATGTCTATTTTCGCGCCAATAATCATGCTCTCCAAACATAGTGACGTAACTTAATAGTGACGTCATAATGGATTCACGTTGAATATCGCGCCAAATTTGATAGTGCCCGGGTGAGCGGGCACTATCGCTGCATAGTACCCATGTGTGTAGCCAATGGGAAAGCAGTATTCAGTCACGTGACGTACTAATCTCCATTAGTGTCTATTCAATGTTGCTTTGTGTGTTTATTCCGCATTGAATTTGTAAACTATTATTTTTTCATATGAATACTTATAATGGGAAGATAACTTGGCAGTTTATATGTTTCTTTGTTAGCTTTCTTTATTGGAAATGTTCACTTGGCCCTTTGTTGTTTTTTTAAATTATTTTCCCATTTCAAGCTCAAACCTGAACATATAAAGAAAACAGGTTAAAAAACAAATTTGCTATAACGTCTATGGCTGAAAATGAAGTAAATCAATTTTACTGACCTGCGACTTGTTATCCAGGTTGACCTTAACAGCGACAGTATCAGCAAGACTCTTCTTGGTCAAATCCAAATCTGCGCTGAGTTTTTCACAACGAATATGTAGCTCTGAAAAAAATACAACAGGTTTTACACTCGTACACTTCAAATCGCGTAACTTTTTGTATCTATAAATTATCAATTAATAATAAATTTCAACATCAGTATAACATTGATCATTTTTACAGGAGAAATGTTGTTAAACAAGCTTTAACATAACCTGGTTCAGACAAGGCCATATTCATTTCACACAAGTTCTACAATTACTACATGATAAACAGAAATATTTTGAAAAACGATTGAAAAAGTTAACATACCATTCACAAACCTGAATGTATATAACACTACAAATTGTTCACATATCCGTTAAAAACACCTTCTTTTTATGGGTAACAAGTATCTGAAAGCTTTGCATCAGATTTTCATTTCAAACAATCAGGATTTGACAAAAGACGGAAGACTTTATCGCTTACTAAAATGTGGGTTGTTTTTTTTTTCTTTACATGTGCCATTCCAGCGAGACAGTGGGATGGATGACGGTATGGCTATTTTAGGACTATTTGACAATACTTCATTCAATTAAGAATGATGAATTCCCCGCTCCTGAGAACGTCTGCTGTCACTCGTTGGAGGAAACATTTGTTTCTATCTCGTCCCTTCTCTCAATCTGTGTTGTATCATGATCTATTGGCCCCTGGCCGTCCCATCTTGTTGGAGGCTTTTTTACCCCTGCAATCTGCCCGGATCTACAGCTCACTGATGTAATACCTTTGTCATACAGGCAAACTCTGCCAGGGAACTTAAGGAGTATGCCACCTTATACCCTATACTTGTGACTTTCGTACAGAGGTTATCTACCTGAACTGATCATGAATTTAAAGATATTCAAGAGACTTGACCAAAAACAGTGTTACAATAAACAAGAACAAAGGCACCTAGATCTATGTATACAATATCTCTATTCTTCACAGAGACGAACTTGTGCAATGGTTTGGGGGGGGGGGGGGTCTAACTGTAAGTAGACATGGTTTCTTAAGGGAGGCAACTGTATGTAGACTGCAGTGCAATGGGGTAGGGATATCCTAGAGGGGAGGCTACTGTATGTAGACTGCAGTGCAATGGGGTAGGGATATCCTAGAGGGGAGGCTACTGTATGTAGACTGCAGTGCAATGGGGTAGGGATATCCTAAAGGGGAAACTACTGTATGTAGACTGCAGTGCAATGGGGTAGGGATATCCTAGAGGGGAGGCTACTGTATGTAGACTGTAGTGCAATGGGGTAGGGATATCCTAGAGGGGAGGCTACTGTATGTAGACTGTAGTGCAATAGGGTAGGGATATCCTAGAGGGGAGGCTGCTGTATGTAGACTGTAGTGCAATGAGGTAGGGATATCCTAGAGGGGAGGCTACTGTATGTAGACTGTAGTGCAATGGGGTAGGGATATCCTAGAGGGGAGGTTTCTGTATGTAGACTGTAGTGCAATGGGGTAGGGATATCCTAAAGGGGAAACTACTGTGTGTAGACTGCAGTGCAATGGGGTAGGGATATCCTAAAGGGGAGACTACTGTATGTAGACTGCAATACAATACGTTAGGGGATGGTTACTCTTTGTGTACTTAGTGTAGTGGGGCAGGGATCCGTTAGGGGAGGTTACTCTACATATATACATTGTATCCTGTTAATTCACTGAGTTTTCCATCCTTAGCTGAGTCTCAAGATTTTTTGGCATTTTTCCAAATGGTTGACCAGTAAATTGTGTGAAGGACAATCCAGTCGTCTACTTTCGTTATATTTTAACTAACGGTTACAGACTTTGTATTTATCACACTTACCACTATTCTTTTGCTGTAGATTCTCCAGTGTGGTATGATGGAACTCTGTTTTTGTCTTCTCTCTATTCTCAAAACTTTTAAGCTGAAAATCACAGAAAAGAACATGTCACAGTTCACATATATATAACAAACAGTTTAATAGAATTTAAGGTTTCTAAGAGCTTGCAATGAAAAATAGAAATAGGAACTATGAAGGTTTTCAGATTGAATTAATTACAATAGGTTTAAAGGAAATGGAATTCCAAAGTATGTACTACAAAGTAAAAGGATGTATTTTATAATACAATTCTGTTTTGTACAAATCATGTTTGAATCAGACAACAAAGCTTTAATTTTTATGGTGGTTTCAGGTAAATTAAACAAAAACGCAGAAACAAAATACACAGATTCATGTTTCGTTTGAAGATATTGTGACTATTATATAAACAAAATATGTTTGACAAATAACAGGCATGAAAACCTTTACCAGAATTAGAAATTCCACAGCCAAGTTAAAGATATACATTGATACATTTCACCAAAACTTAACCAATCTACCACTGTATTGCATGTACACCATTAAATTAATACTTTAAAAACACTGCTTTAATTCACTAACTTTTGTAAATTTATAAATGTAAAATCATTTAAAAGTTTAATAAATGTGTATAAAAAATACATAAACTACATTTTAAACTTTTACCTCTTTAACTACTTCTAAATACCCTGCCATTATTTTATAAATAATTTACTATTTAGGTACAATTTAACTAACTAGTTATGTAAAAAATAATAATTGTAATAAGAAATTACATAGAAAGCTATTAACAATCAATTCTATACACTATAACATACATGCTATGTCATCTCTTATTTCATTTAAATATGTCATCACCTATTTCATTTCACTCCAAGTTTTCAGGGGAATTTTTCTCTGATCCAACTCAATATCATTTTGTTCATTTCAAGACAATCGTTTAGTCCATAACTGCCTACATAGGACTTAAAAATACCCAATAATTGACAAATAATGTCATCAGGTGTTTCACGAGAAAAACTGTAACATTTCACACATATATATTGTGATATCTAAGTAAATAAATAGTGAATTTTAATAAACTATACCATTCCTCATGAGTTGTGAATCTAAATTCATGATTGTGCCAACCAATTCTATTATTAATATAATTGATAACCGATTTGTCAGGTAAACCCAGATACCATGCTATATATCAACTAAAATGTTAGTTTCAGCTCACCGAAACCGCAGCCTGTTCAAGTGGGGAAAAAACATAACACAACATATCAAACAACTGCAAATGTGTGACCTTGACAGTCGATATATATATTGTCATATCGTGCCAAGTTCCTGTGACGTGTCCTTATACTTTATATGTGGATTGATATAGGTACAGTCGTGAAAGTCGGGAGAAATTGTCTGTCATCATTATTTAATCACCAAATTTTTTATTTCTATTCTTTATACTCTTTAACTTTTTGCCCTTTTCACACTTTTTTAATTCAAAATTTTTTGTTAAAATCTAAATTCTATGACCTGATCATAGCTATTGAAGGATTTTACAATCCTTTGACAGTCAGCTCTGAAATAAAAATACTACTTTAAAAGTTTAAAACATTCACAAATTGAAATTTTCTTTAAAGCAATATCTTTGTTGTTGTTTTTTTCAATGTTCGTTTTTTTTTTAAAAAAGGGAACATTCTAACACGTGGAAATGTTAATTAGTTTCTGATGTCGCTGGTCATTAACGAAAATAACTTGATTCTATATGGCACACATAATCCATCTTTTACTGACCAATACATACATAAGGGGGCATAATTGACCGTTGAGTGATGAGCTCTGACCAATGCCCAGTCTGACCAGAGTGCAAGAAAATGAACAAGTGGTCCTGCGTTCCATCTAACCAATTATTATCCCCGAGTCTCTTTAGATGGCTGGGTGCTTTAACCACCAGGGTAAAACCTAGCGCCTTAAAGGAAGTGGACTATTGCAGGGACGTCGGATCTTACCCAGCCGCACTAAACCCATTGGATTGGAGCATCATACGGCTGATTAGGTTTGTCATAACAGTTTGTCACATTGTTTAATCGCGCCTAATTCGAGTGTGCTTCCGCCAATTCCCCACTGTCCCACCCATTTTCGTAGCTGTCACAAAGACAAAGCTTTCGATGGTAATTTGACAACATTACGATGCCGTCCATGCTTACACACTTTATCTCATTTTCCGCAATGTCATCTTGGTGTCTTGTATTGATGTGACAAAACACAGGGTAATAAGGCACTTTGTCTGTTTGTATACAGCTTCAGTACAAGGACGTTTTAAATAGAAACACTCTATGCCAAACATAAAAAAAAATCCTGTCACACAAAATAATCAGACTGCATACAATGCTGAATATCCCAATTGTCAACCCCTTGGTTACAAAAAACACCCCATCGTCACATTAAACAGTCTACATTAACTAACAATTTCACTATTTATAGCGATATTAAAGTTCCTCAAGGTCATTCGTTACAGAATATTTGGAAGCCCTTCATACCAGTATGCATGCTAAAGGCTCAATATCAGTACTGGAAGCAGTGTGGTTATTGAGGAGTCGTCTGAATGAAAAAGTTGACGCAGGACAGATTATGTATACGGACAGCCAACAAACACCGCCCCATACCATAAGCTCATTTGCCCATAGGGTAGGTAGTCTAAAAATTGTCACCAAACAGAGAGCTTAATTGGTAGAGTGTCTGTCTAGAGTTTGAAGGGTCCTGAGTTCGAACTTTGGTCTGACTGTGTATTTTCTCCAATCCTTTAAAGTAACACAAACAATGCGTTCTGTCTATACAGTGTTAGCATTGTCTGTGACGGATTTGGATCCCTAGGTATGTGACTGAGCTAACAAGCTATAGTGTTAGATGTGTCTACTGTGTAACTATAGTAAGACCTGTCAAAACCAGCATTCTTTCAAACCCAAAACCCTGTATATTACTGTTTTACAGTTTGGTGCCAGCATTTCTCTCTTAACTCAACATCCTACCTCTACAACCTGGACAACTGTGTAAACCGGCCAAAAAGTTTGGTACAGGTAACTTCCAGTTCAGACAGGTTATACAGTTATTAGTTGAAAAGTAAGGAAGACATGATTTCAATTGTGTGAATTTTGGCTAGAACATTAAATATATAAAAACATTGAAAGACAACACAGCTTGTACTAAGCTTACTTGATCTGTATGGTCAACAGTGATTAAACTTTTAGAAATTGTCTCCCTTTAATGTCTACTGACTCCCTAGTAAGTTATACTGAATTATCTATCAGAAATATCAACATTATCATTACACGTTTGTATGATCAGGCTATTATGAAACACTTATCAACTTCTGTGTTTCTGCAAAGACTAAATGCTGTCATAATTTCAAATTATAAATGATTTATAATATCAAATGACAGAAAAAGAAAAATATGAACACAACATTTTAATTTACATTAATTGAACAAGGCGGCTGACAGTCATATATACATACAACACTTCAAGCAATTGGCATCTACGTTTTAATTGTCAACATATCGTCAGAGAAAAACTCAATTGTGATATCAGCAGCAGCAAGCTTTTCCATTTTATAACCTTTTTATGGGAATCCCACCGAGTACAGGAAAATCTAACATGCTTTAATCATGTCAATTTGTCACAAGTTTTATCTGAATGGGAAACGGAGATAAACAAACCATATATCTGAGTTAGCATTAATTTCCTTTAAGCACCCTTCCTATATACATTATTCAATCTGCTAAAATTATTTATATGTAGCATTAATTTCTCACATTATTGTAATTGTGAAACAGATTTGTTGTAGCATGGTGTCTCTGAGCAGAGATGTCCAAATCAATCATTATCTACCAGCGGTAAAACGTGAACATTTATACAGTAGACAGGATCCCCCCTCACAACAGGGGCGAACACACAAATCTAAAAACTACCAACGGGGAAAATATTAAGATGACAAAGATACAAGTCATCATTTATGTGGAAGTGTCCCGTTTTGTGAGTACGAGACAAAAATTGAATAACGCAAGCAGTTACCGTTCAACCTAGTTTGGAACACTATTAATTTTCTCACATAAAATGGACATTTCATGCAATTTGGCAGTTTGGTTTGTGACAGACTTCATCTTTTACCCAGTGAGGTTTCCCAACCTAGTACAGTATCTATATTATCTAATATCAAATTTATTGTTTAACGTCGGACTGATAAAGCCGTATCAAAACTCTGTGACATAATACTGTCGAGTTGATACGAGACAGCAAGCCCGTAGATCTTGGACCGTTTACCGAGTGACGTGCACGCCAGGCCCTGTGGCTAATACACACTTGGGCCCATCCACTTCCTGTTGGCATGCACATGCCCCTCCCCCAGGAGTCATAGCCTGGAATAGCATTGACATTGTCATGTGGCAGATAAAAGGACAACGTCTGATGGAATGTTCGAAAAAACTTGGTCCTCCATGAGTCATATAGATGCAGTGATGGGGACAAATGGGATCCTTGCACATGATGAAAATGGCCGCTTTTTCTCCTTGTGTCACCGTCAATTGGTTGATTTTCTTATAGACGCTGGTCCCCCGGGACACCATAATAAAGATATCTGATTGGGGAACGGCAATAGAATGTGGCAGATTTAAAATCCAACTCCCAATCAACATGCAAGCCAAAGAACAAATAAACATTTTGCTTCAATAAAATTATGAAGTTGGGTAATAAAAGGCATCTGAATTTGTTCAATTGAATACAAATTTGTAATCGCACCTTCACCCAGGGACACGTTTCCGGTGTCAATTCACTGAAATAATTTAACTTCACGATTCATGCTCCCCTAGTCCGGGCTTATATCATTATCTGCCTGAAGTGAAGATCATCCAAAACTACAATACCAACGGTTTCTTATGTAAACACAGTTGCGCATATATTTTTCTTCTCACAATGCATTCTGTGGGAAGGTTCTAAAACCTAATCAAACAGGGACACAAGAGCACACAGCCTTGCACAGTATTATGTGCCAAGGTCCCTTCCGCAACATTACCTTAACTTCTATGCATGCAATGAAGTAATGGTGTGCCTTGCCTGATAAACGTGCCGGGAAATCGTAAAAGGGACACATCGTTGGGTTAGAGTTCAATATAGTAGCATGCTCATTTTCCTCTTGTCCTACGTTGAGGGATACACAATATATCCTCCTGCTCAGGCTCAATTTAATGTTTTTAATTTTTTTTCTGCAAGGAAGGAAAATCTTTGTTTTATTTTGCCAAAATATAATGCATTAAACATGTTTTCTATCCATATTTATTGATAGTGAATTGTGAAGTTGTTTATTATGCATCATCTCTGTGGTTAACGGTAGAAGGATTACAAGACAGATTCACTTTTTATTTTCTTTATTTTTACTTGAATAAAGAAGCTCTCCAATTTAGCCCCCCCCCCCCTATATGTGAAATATCCCTTCGCCATTTCAAAACAGCTAGGGTCATAAATGTAACATGAATCTTAATCTTATGTAAATTTTGTTTCAATGTGGGTTTTATTTACTATTTACCGCACTAGCGGTATGAAGTTTATGTCTGATGGGCCTGATGGAACTAAAGTTATCACACGTAAGTCTAATAGGCCTGACGGAACTAAAGTTATCACACGTAAGTCTAATAGGCCTGACGGAACTAAAGTTATCACACGAAAGTCTGATAGGCCCGATGGAACTAAAGTTATCACACGAAAGTCTGATAGGCCTGATGGAACTAAAGTTATCACACGAAAGTCTGATAGGCCTGATGGAACTAAAGTTATCACACGAAAGTCTGATAGGCCTGATGGAACTAAAGTTATCACACGAAAGTCTGATAGGCCTGATGGAACTAAAGTTATCACATGAAAGTCTGATAGGCCTGACAGAACTAAAGTTATCACATGAAAGTCTGATAGGCCTGATGGAACTAAAGTTATCACATGAAAGTCTGATAGACCTGATTGAACTAAAGTTATCACACGAAAGTCTGATAGGCCTGAAGGAACTAAAGTTATCACACGTAAGTCTGATAGGCCTGACGGAACTAAAGTTATCACACGAAATCTTATAGGCCCGATGGAACTAAAGTTATCACACGAAAGTCTGATAGGCCTGATGGAACTAAAGTTATCACACGAAAGTCTGATAGGCCTGAAGGAATTAAAGTTATCACACGAAAGACTGATAGGCCTGAAGGAACTAAAGTTATCACATGAAAGTCTGATAGGCCTGATCGAACTAAAGTTATCACACAAAAACCTAACTGATTATAACATATTAAAAGCCTATGTAAGCCTTCAAAGCTTCCTTTTCAAACAGAAACTTTTGGACAAGTTCATAAATTCAAATTCCATTCTGTCCCATCACTGAGAAATCAACATTGTCCCTAATTACCACTCTTGATTTTTGACATACCAATTTTTATTTTGCTAGCCTTTAACTTCCACAAAAATGAAATTGAATTGCTGATTATTGACATCTTCGCAAGTATCAAATAAAGTATTTAGACAATAAAACCAGCAGACATAATTCATTATATAGGTTTCCACATTATACTGACATCCCCCCTCTCCCTCCAAGGAACAGTTTCATAATACACAAGCTTTTGCCCAAAAAGTTTGTATCATATGTTTTTTCTTTTCTTAAATAGAATACCTTACAGATGAAATTCTCGCAAGTAAAGTACAGATTACAATTAGGGAGCTTTGTGGACTTAAGACTTGTGACGCCACGTGCCGTGATGAATGTAGATGACAAATCTATGGTACATGAGTACATAATTAGAGGATGAGGTTTGAAATATCACTGTGCTGTATAAACTGGGTTTCCTGCATAGCAATGACATTGCTGAGGAGACAGGCAGCTCGAGTTACCCAGCAGGAAGTCAGAACCGTGGGGATGTGATGGTTTGGTCAAGGTAATACTTCACAGTAGTTGTGAAATCCCAGCAGGATCCGTGTGGGATCGTGTTGGCATGCCTCCTGGTGATGGTTGATAGGACTAGAATGACTGACATATGTGTCCTATTCCGGCTGTATGTCGTTCTGTTTGATCTTGTTGCCCTTGCAAACACCCTCGGAGAATGCAAAACACGGTGTGCATTAAAGAGACCAAGGGATATGGTAGCTTAGTGCACATTTGTGTACGCAATGTGACGTGCGTACCTAGGTGAAACAATGTTTGTGTGTCGTTATTTGTTGATTACTGTCTCCCTATTGCCTATTATCAACATGTCTGTCATTTTTCTGCCAAGAACACAGCTAATTGCCTCTGACATTTTTCAGAGCCGGGACACACATTGAGGCATGAGATGACAGTGCCGGTGATGATGCTGAGACAGGCCCTGGAACTTTATCACGCACCTCTCCGACACTCTGATGGTGCCGACAAAGTTGGTCGGTCACCAAGACAAATATGGTCAGGGTCGAACGGCACCTTGAATACAGCACGAACCATCGTTGGTGGCGTTGGTGGCGGTGCCTAACTGTGCTACACCTGGGGCTAGCCCACTGATGCTGAAACCCGAGTGTGTTGACAGTTATCTTGTCACTTTGTGTACCATCTCGCTGTGGCTGGCAAGGACATAAGTACATACACCTCAAACGGTGTACACTCCCAACTCCTCTGCCTGGGGGCTGTCTCTAGATCGGTGATAACGCTGGCTCCAAACTTCTAATCACATTTATGTAACAGTCTTGTACTGCCATTTCAAAAACCTCTTCCAACTTGTCGTCCCTAGGGCGGGGAATAAATGTGCTGGTGGAACAGTGTGACATTAATTGGCATCTCTAAGAGGATAAAGCTATATTTTCTTTTACACAGCACATAAACTCTGTCCCTAAACTAAGTAGTCCACCAGGCCTGTATTACACGTTTTTTTCAGCAAAATTTTATTGATATATTCATATGATATATTCTGCAAAACTCAATTGCAATAAAATTCATTTTTTTCCAAACTTGCTTGGTATTACTAATTTCTCTAAGTCAAGCTATGATGCTTGGATTTTTAATCATGCAGGTTTTGAATGATTAATATATTTGATAGTTTTCATTTATCTACCAGGTACGTTGTTAATTGTTTAGACTTTGATGGTTTTAATTTATCTACATAATATTGCTGATGTCAATGATTTGATTGTTGATAAATAAGATTTTTCAAAGACTAAAATTTCCTGTTGGTAAATGAAGTTTTTGATGATTTTCAATAACACATGTATTTATTTTATTTTTTATGTTTCGATAATTTAACATATTCGTTGATGTTAGAATTTGAATGTTATTCATGAAATTTGTTTGCTGAAATGTCAAATACAAAATTAACAAAAAATGTTATGCTTGTGCAAGGAATTAGTGTGCAGTAACACTTGTGGTTTATGTTCTGATAATGACATTACTGTCAGTGATTGTCTAAGTAAGGCTGTGAGTCGATTGAAAAATGTGTTACCTTATGTATTTGAGACTTTATGGTCAAACCGTTGACTCTAACATTCTAATAGTGACAAAGGAAACCGAGCTACCAAAGACTGTGAACCCTAAATGTCAAGACTAGTGTTGTGTTCCTTATTGTGACTGTGGGAATGATTTTAGGGAGGACTTGGTGTCTGTGACCCCCGGGGACCATCCAGCATTAAAACTCAACTTTTATTACACTCTGTCAAGCCTCAAGCTAATCTCTGTCCCCATCTCAATGAATCTAACTGACCCCTGGTCTGGTCAAGCCAATATCTTACCCTGATTCTCAGCCTCATATATATATATATATATCACCAGCAGCAGTGTAAAAGTCCAGAACTGACATGCCTGTTTCAGAATTTTACAAATGGGACAACATTGATTAAGCATTTATGACTCATCAGGGAAGAAATTTCGTCAGTGATTGTAATTCTTTTCTATAAAGTAAAATCAAAATATTTTAAAAAAGTAAGATTCCTTCAAAAAGTTCCTATAATAAATGGGAAAGCGTATTTTTTGCAGAAGAAAGCTGATAGAGAAAACTGACCTATGAATGAAGACAGTAGTGAAGGGAAAATGATGTGGTTGTAATGTACAGAATCCTCTATAACATTGACAAACATAATAAGGATATTCACTAGCTCATGCAACAACCAGTACCCGTGGTAATAAGTTAGAAACAGAGCAGGGCAGATGCTACTCAACAAACTTCTAGTTGACAAATCGTAGATCGGTGGAATTTGATTCCCTTCCAAATATGGTAGAAGAAGCCCAAACCCTCAACTCTTTTAAAAAGTCTTCTAAATAAACCAATGTAAAGCCAAACTTAATGAATAGAAAAGGAATTTTTCACTTCTTTATTATACTTATTACACTGTAATGGCAAAAGTCTTTTAATAAAGAAATTTTAAAAAACAAAAACCTCTTCTCTGCAGTAAATGTTTTTTATAAATGACAAAATGTAATGAAAATCATCCATTTACAGGAAGTTTCTTGTTTCTTCGAACATTCTTAAAAATCTGTTATAAGTAAGACTGGTGCTTGATGATTTTCTATCAAATCCATCTTGACACTGGTTTGACCTTTGAACCCTTACCCTTAGTAAACACTATGATATCCAACATTACACTCATATCTGATTATGGCCTTTATATATTTTTTGACACATCAAGTCAAGTAATCTTTATTTAAAAACATGGCAACACAAGCCGCTCCGGCTTTTACAACCAACTGGATGACAAAAATATATGTCAAAGAATAAGTTTTAAAGTGTTTATTTTGAGTCATGATGGGATAGTAAAGGGCAGACTGGGCTTATACTATTAAGTAATGGGGGGGGGGGGCATAATAATCCTGTTCATTTGAATGTTTGAAACTTGTAGAAAAGTGCTGGAAATGGATGGGTACAGCTCTAGTAAAAGACAACTGTAAACTGGCAGGGAATTATCTTGGTCGTGAGAATGTTTGAACCTCACGCTGAAGTGACGGTAAGGGGCGGATACAGACACCAATCTAACTTAAGTAAATTACACCTATAAGTACAGAAAGTGAGAAGGAGGAGAAAGGGGACAATGAGACAAGGAGCTCCACTGACATATTATACTAGGGTCTCTCCTTCCTATCTTCAGTCCTCAGAAACCTTCATTAACACTAAAGACACAGCGTGGAAACCTGACACTCCCCATTCTTTTGAAACAACCAAGACTTAGCAGCACAGGGCTTCGTTAGCCTAATGAGATGCAAATCAAAATTAACATTAAGGAAATTAGATTAACACTTTCCCTTTAATAGTCAATTTTAATCTTCATTCATGTGACTTTTGATATGAATTGTTATTTTTATGAAAATATAATTAAAGTGTTGTTATGATACAAAGTTTCAAGCAGACGGACGAAGTGATGATCAGGTCTTTTTGTACGTGTGATGTTAATCGCCATCACAAACATTGTACGTGCCTGCCGAGACAAGGAAACTCCATTACATAGTTAAGCCTAGCAGCTCCGTAAATGAATCCGGCTCCATATCCTGATGTCAAATAAAGACGACAAGTTGTAGAATCTAGCCTGGGGGCCGTGGTAACCAAATCACTTTCATACTTTAATGAATTTAAATAGGTATTTGTCATTTCTAACAGACGACTCAAGTTTGCCAAATATGACTGCTTCAGAATCTGTTGAAATTTACCATTTTTTTGCTTCAAATGACAGTTTACGCTTAAGATTTGGGTCAATGTAATTTAAAGACCTTGAAAGTTTTGAAAAATAGGGGTAGTAGTGCTGTAGCTGATGTAACTAAGTACGTGTTCAACAACGAATGTAAAGACTTAACATGATCAGGAATTTAGATCTGTAGAAAAAAATAATCCATTAATCAAAGTGTGATAATCATTAACACACATTTTCAATTAGAGTCTAAGAAAAAAACTATTTATATGTTGTTAATTTTTTCTGTATTGTTGTCGTTATTTTGATAATTTGTCCTGGAATCAGAAAGATATTTCAAATTGATCTGTATAGCAATTTTTCTATCAATTTGTTCCCTGAAAAGTGCTTTTCCTAATGATATTAACAAAAAAAGAAAATACTGTATCTTCAAATAATAAATGTTAGTCAAGAAAAGAAATCAAACTGAAATGGTCTTGAATGCAGGATATTATTTCTATGGAGGTAAATGATTGAAAAAGATCTGGAAACACAGAGCTCCTTTCTGAAAATTTTTTGTTTGCATGATTTCTGAGATCTGTTCTTGGACAACCATGCTTTTTACTTAACAGTGAAAAATAAAACTGTTCAATGTTCAAAATTCAGATAGAATTATAAATTCATCATAGAAAGTTTGATGATGGTTTTCGTTTATATTGATACGGAGGTGCCTAATGGCATGCCATCCTGTGTTTGGTGCCAGGAGTACATACAGATTTGATACCAGGTCAGTAATCAAAGAGTTACACGTTTTTATCCTCCTTCCTCTCATCCCCTCTGAACATCCCAATTAGCTCCCATCATCAGGTAGAGCCAGACCTAATGACCAGCCAACCTCTGTACTATCGGTGGTGTTTGGTTTGTCAATCAGCTTAAGACTGGTTGATCAGGATCACAGGGAGAGGTAGGTCTACACACGGCTGTGTACCTCTCTACTGTGTGTACCTCTACTGGTCACCGTATCTGTATACATTCTATACAGTCTACAGTACAGCAGTGTATCTCTCTACTGGGTGTACCTCTACTGGTCACCGTATCTGTATACATTCTATACAGTCTACAGTACAGCAGTGTATCTCTCTACTGGGTGTACCTCTACTGGTCACCGTATCTGTATACATTCTATACAGTCTACAGTACAGCAGTGTATCTCTCTACTGTGTGTACCTCTACTGGTCACAGTATCTGTATACACTCTATACAGTCTACAGTACAGCAGTGTATCTCTCTACTGTGTGTACCTCTACTGGTCACACTATCTGTATACACTCTATACAGTCTACAGTACAGCAGTGTACCTCTACTGGTCAAACTATCTGTATACAATCTATAAAGTCTACAGTACAGCAGTGTACCTCTACTGGTCACCCTATCTGTATACACTCTATAAAGTTTACAGTACAGCAGTGTACCTCTACTGGTTACCCTTTCTGTATACAATCTATAAAGTCTCCAGTACAGCAGTGTACCTCTACTGGTCACCCTTTCTGTATACAATCTATAAAGTCTACAGTACAGCAGTGTACCTCTACTGGTCACCCTATCTGTATACAATCTATAAAGTCTACAGTACAGCAGTGTACCTCTACTGGTCACCCTATCTGTATACAATCTATAAAGTCTACTGTACAGCAGTATACCTCTCTACTGGTCGTCCTATCTGTATACAATCTATAACGTTTACAGTACAGCAGTGTACCTCTACTGGTCACCCTATCTGTATACAATGTATAAAGTCTACAGTACAACAGTGACCTCTCTACTGGTCACCCTATCTGTATACAATGTATAAAGTCTACAGTACAACAGTGACCTCTCTACTGGTTACCCTATCTGTGTATAATCTATAAAGTCTACAGTACAGCACTGTACCTCTACTGGTCACCCTATCTGTATACAATCTATAAAGTCTACAGAATAGCAGTATACCTCTCTACTGGTCACCCTATCTGTATACAATCTATTAAGTCTACAGTACAGCAGTGTGCCTCTCTACTGGTCACCCTATCTGTACACAATCTATGAAGTCTACAGTACAGCAGTGTACCTCTACTGGTCACCCTATCTGTATACAATCTATAAAGTCTACAGTACAGCAATGTGCCTCTCTACTGGTCACCGTATCTGTATACAATCTATAAAGTCTACAGTACAGCAGTGTACCTCTACTGGTCACCCTATCTGTATACAATCTATAAAGTCTACAGTACAGCAGTGTGCCTCTCTACTGGTCACCGTATCTGTATACAATCTATAAAGTCTACAGTACAGCAGTGTACCTCTACTGGTCACCCTATCTGTATACAATATATAAAGTCTACAGTACAGCAGTGTACCTCTCTACTGGTCACCCTATCTGTATACAATCTATAAAGTCTACAGTACAGCAGTGTATCTCTACTGGTCACCCTATCTGTATACAATCTATAAAGTCTACAGTACAGCAGTGTACCTCTACTGGTCACCCTATCTGTATACACTCTATAAAGTCTACAGTACAGCAGTGTACCTCTACTGGTCACCCTATCTGTATACAATCTATAATCTCTACAGTACAGCAGTATTTTACTGTGTGTACGTGGCTATTGGACAGGTATATACTTCAGTGTATCAGTAATAACAGCTACCCTACAACACACTATAAAGTGTGTACTATGTGATAACACCCTTGGGTTTATGACTTTGGTTATAGCAGCACGACAATCATACGATGCACCTGCATACAACATGATGTACTAGGACCAGTTAACAAGCTGACAGCAAGGATGACAAGACGGTCATGAAAAAAGATTGGGAGGGAAAATATTGATACACTATGACAAGTGATGAGGCAGTCAATTGGTGGAACACTTCAGTGTGAAATGAGGCTGGATTGGGACAGTAATATTCAATAATTCACCTTCTGCTGCACATTGGTGGGACATATTTCACAGACAAAGGAACTCGAGATAAATTAAATCATCTATCCTATTTCACACCCAATCAACAGGAGAGAGGGAAGGGGAAGTGTATGTGGCTCCCTGTTTGGTTCTGTCTATATCTATACACCTTAAAACAATCAACATGATATCACTTTCCTACAAACAACCTGTATAATCTGACAATCACTACCTCCCCAAACAATAACCTGTATAATCTGACAGTCCCTACCTCCCCACACAATAACCTGTATAATCTGACAATCACTACCTCCCCACACAATAACCTGTATAATCTGACAGTCACTACCTCCCCATACAATAACCTGTATAATCTGACAATCACTACCTCCCCACACAATAACCTGTATAATCTGACAATCACTACCTCCCCACACAATAACCTGTATAATCTGACAGTCCCTACCTCCCCATACAATAACCTGTATAATCTGACAATCACTACCTCCCCACACAATAACCTGTATAATCTGACAATCACTACCTCCCCACACAATAACCTGTATAATCTGACAGTCCCTACCTCCCCATACAATAACCTGTATAATCTGATAGTCACTACCTCCCCACACAATAAGCTGTGTAATCTGACAATCACTACCTCCCCACACAATAACCTGCATAATCTGATAGTCACTACCTCCCCACACAATAAGCTGTGTAATCTGACCATCACTACCTCCCCATACAATAACCTGTATAATCTGACCATCACTACCTCCCCACACAATAACCTGTATAATCTGACCATCACTACCTCCCCATACAATAACCTGTATAATCTGACCATCATTACCTCCCCACACAATAACCTGTATAATCTGACAGTCACTACCCCCCCACACAATAACCTGTATAATCCGACAGTCCCTACCTCCCCACACAATAACCTGTATAATCTGACAATCACTACCTCCCCACACAATAACCTGTATAATCTGACCATCATTACCTCCCCACACATAACCTGTATAATCTGACCATCACTACCTCCCCACACAATAACCTGTATAATCTGACAGTCACTACCTCCCCACACAATAACCTGTATAATCTGACTCTCACTACCTCTCTACACAATAACCTGTATAATCTGACCATCACTACCTCCCCACACACTTACCTGTATAATCTGACTGTCACTACCTCCCCACACACTAACCTGTATAATCTGACTGTCACTACCTCCCCATACAATAACCTGTATAATCTGACAATCACTACCTCCCCACACAATAACCTGTATAATCTGACTGTCACTACCTCCCCACACACTAACCTGTATAATCTGACCATCACTACCTCCCCATACAATAACCTGTATAATCTGACCATCACTACCTCCCCACACAATAACCTGTATAATCTGATGGTCACTACCTCCCCACACAATAACCTGTATAATCTGGCCATCACTACCTCCCCACACAATAACCTGTAAAACCTGACAGCCATAATATGCACATAGAATAACCTGTACATAATAAATCTAAGCAAACTTCATACAGAATATTCTGTATGAGCTGATCAACACTTGGTGTATTAAAGACAAGACTAGGCAATGTCAGACATTAAGAATCCTTTGCATGCAGCTTTTCAAAGGATTGCATGAGATCAGTAAAAAATGTCATTTGATGATAGACTTCAAGTTCAATAAAAACTATTTTGAAGTTAGCGTCTTATACTAAGCAATAAACATGGAACATCTTTCATGACAATTATGACAGCATCCAACAGCCCAAGCAACCAACTATTAAGTACATTCTGTGTGTCCAGTTTGGACAACACTGAAACGTCAATATCACACCATCAAGTAGCGAGGTCTAGCGGACACATAATGCTAAGTATTCGTGTTACTGACCAAATCTCCCTGACAAATTGCGTTTTTGACAGGTCTAATGATTTTGATGCCTTGAGATTTATTGGATAATGTTTCCTTTTTATGACCTATTGCACAAAGTTTACATTGCTGGATTAATACCCCGCAACACATCGACAAACACAGCCGTGGGGGATTTAATTACCCGTCGTACACTGCCTGAGGAAATTCAATTTGGGACCACTTTCTTAAGATACCATTTTTCTTTAAAATTCCCTTAAGTAGCTCAGAGGGGTTTCCTTCAACAGGTCTTTCTCCAGACTCTGTGATAGTTTCATGATGAGGCTGTCGATCGTTCGTTTTTCAAAGTTAATTGTTTGCGGAGTTATGACCCTTTAGGGGACACATTTGCTAGTTGTCATTTAGGAACTTGTGAGAAATTGTCACTTTTTACACAACCTTCCAAGATGTTTATCACAGGCCCGATATTACCTCCGATGCTGTCTGAGGCTAGACACCGTTCTGCTATATCCGCAGTCATGCTAAAGCACAAAGTTTTTATCTCTGCCTATTTCAACTTTTTTCTCCCTTAAATTTATCTTTCACACTAAATATGATGTAACTCTTACGAATTCAACAATGTCTTTTTGTCCTGTTGTCGTAAACAAATGGCTTCTATGGCGATATTCACGTCACAAAGTGTTATATTTCTATCACCATAATGTTGTATTTATACGTGTCACGTTTTGTTATATATACACATACATGCAGTTAATCAATCAGTAAAGAAAAAATCAACTTCAGCTTCCAAAACTGAGACTCGTTCAATTTTTAAAGCTAAGATTTATGTTTGCCGATGCAAAGTTATTGAAAATTCAGCTGATGTCAAAGGTCATTGTTGTGTTTGTAACATTAAAATCAAGCAATCAGAGAAAGGCAAAATATACACACTATTCACTGCAACACTCTCATTAGAACAAAAAACACAATTTATATGCAACACTCATTCTGAACTTCCTTCAAAATACTGTTATAAATTCAACCATCTAAAAAATAATTCAAGAAAGCCACACAAATAAAATTCAATTACGCAGAGCATCATGCCGGACACATTTACCAAGAGTTTACCAGATAACGGTCAATCAGAGTGATCTATTTTTCATACTTGCTGTATATAACTGTCATACCTGCATTTCCAGGTGTGAGTTACGATCCCGCAGGCAGTCCATCTCAGTCTGTATCTTGCCAAAATTGTCCTGGTTGTCCATTCGCCTACAGACATAATATTGTAATTATAAAACCATACTGATAACTCTGTCTGAGGACAAGGTAGTAAAACAACCACAGTCCAACTCCTACTTTATTTACTAAATCTTTAGGGATCACAAACAAAGAATTTAAAACTTAACATTCCATTTAATAAGGTAAGGGTGATTTGATTGGGAATCTAAATGTAAGTATTCTTTTTATGTTTTGAAGTGTATAAATTGCAAAAGCAAGGATCACTTTGGGGCGAGATTTTGGAATTTTTGCCCATATTTTCCCTGAAAATCTCATTGACAATTTTAAATTGTATTGCTTTATATGGAGAAATCTCATAGATATTTTGCTGATCCCATAAAATCCCTTAAATAGGTTTTAAAAGTCAGAATTATCCCTGCAAAAGACAGGAACAGTAAAACTCTAGTTAAATTTTGAACATTACTAAAACTGAAAAGCCTACAATATAAACATTACAGTTCAATATTAATGTTTATATTCTACACATTTTCCACTATATCGTCTTGTCAATTGTACAATATTGAGGGAATCTTTGTAAAACTTAAGCGTTTGATGAAACGAAAAATATTGAAAATATAGCAGTCCAACAAAGAGGACTTTTGTATTTAGGAGATAATTGGTGCAAACTTTATATTCCTGCTTCAGAAACGCCAGTGAAACGCTTTGTTTTATAAGTAAGAAACGTGATAGGAAAAAAAGTAACATTATGCAACAAACAGATTTTCCAACTTTAAAGTAATTAAATCATGTGTACCAAACAAGCTTTACTGAAGACATTAAGTTTAAGGGTGCTGCATACATATCTGTTACCATGGTGACACTTTCTGGATCTGTTACACATGTACTTATATGTCTGCAAAACTTTCTGACTCTGTAACATCATGTACCTATATGTCTGCGAAACTTTCCCTAACGACAAACATCTAGCACGAGATAGCTAGACAGGAAGAGGAAGTGGCATCACAAGGAAGTTGAGGGACATCATAAGGCCGTGTACTTCTTCAAATGTGGAGGATCACAGGAAAAGTAATTGACAAGTAACTCAAAACATGTTGGTGCATAACTCCTTAACATATCTCCTATCCGGCTCATCACCACAACAATGGGCTGCAAATCTCATCATTTACATCACAATAGCCTAATTTGTAGCTTAAATTAGTAAAAACCACACTGATGTTTGATGAAAATAAACAGATTGGACATTTATTATCTCACAGAGAATACAACATGCAAAGAAATATGGCTTTATAAATTCACTAGAAAAACCTGACAGAGAGTCTCGGGCGAAGACTATAAGGAAGATTTTAAACTAATATTAGGGATGCGGTAGACTTCAAAAACGCTTTTCCTGTCTAAGGTATAATAACACTGCAGTTATTTCTCTTGTCGTTTTCATCTTTCAATAAACAAGCATGAATCCAATTAATAACGACCTCACAGATTTTTTTTCATCAGTGTAAAATTATTACTTTTTATTTAACACATGCAACTGCGCCAATTATCCTTGTTTCAATTAAAACTAGCATGTCTCTACAAATTTCAGTAAGGATCCAGATACATCACATACCGCACGGCAATTTCGCCGAGTTCCTTGGTTCGCGCCGCCACAAGTGTTTGCAATTCCTCAATCTTCTCATCTTTCATCTGTAGTATCTCCAGCACCTTTCGGTCCTTAGTCTCCGACTTTTCTTTTTCTCTACAAAGTTAACGAAAAAAATTTGTTGAATCTGTTTCAAATGTGTTTAATGACATAGGCAATCCTGTGTATGTCTCTCACAGGGAAGATTTTCATTATTCAAGCCAGGGTTTGTATCCTTAATTTGAATACATAAAGAATGTCAGGTTCACTTAATTAATGTGTCGGTGTGTATTAGGCAGCAAAGAAAACTCAATGAAAGTGGAATTATAAATATAATCCCTGATTTGTTTCAGAATGTCAATCTAGACTTTCAAAGATTCATCCTCCAGCATATGTATCTCATTAAATGATAGCGAGCACCTATCAACTTTCATAAGTCCCATTCATAAACAATGTGTGTACTTCCGGAGTGTTTGGAACACTGCAAACATTTCAAAATGGCATCAAACTATTTACTAATCTTAACTTTAATAGGTAAATCAAACAGTACTGACAACTTAAACAATGTCAACAGTACTGACAACTTACACTCTGTAAACAGTACTGACAACTAACATACTGTCAACAGTACTGACAACTAACATACTGTCAACAGTACTGACAACTTACACACTGTCAACAGTACTGACAACTTACATACTGTCATTAGTACTGACAACTACCACACTGTCAACAGTACTGACAACTTACACACTGTCAACAGTACTGACAACTAACATACTGTCAACAGTACTGATAACTTACACACTGTCAACAGTACTGACAACTTACACACTGTCAACAGTACTGACAACTTACACACTGTCAACAGTACTGACAACTTACACACTGTCAACAGTACTGACAACTAACATACTGTCAACAGTACTGACAACTTACACACTGTCAACAGTACTGACAACTTACACACTGTCAACAGTACAGACAACTTACACACTGTCAACAGTACTGACAACTTACACACTGTCAACAGTACAGACAACTTACACACTGTCAACAGTACTGACAACTTACACACTGTCAACAGTACTGACAACTTACACACTGTCAACAGTACTGACAACTAACATACTGTCAACAGTACTGACAACTTACACACTGTCATCAGTACTGACAACTTACACACTGTCAACAGTACTGACAACTTACACACTGTCAACAGTACTGACAACTTACACACTGTCAACAGTACAGACAACTTACACACTGTCAACAGTACTGACAACTTACACACTGTCAACAGTACAGACAACTTACACACTGTCAACAGTACAGACAACTTACACACTGTCAACAGTACAGACAACTTACACACTGTCAACAGTACTGACAACTTACACACTGTCAACAGTACAGACAACTTACACACTGTCAACAGTACTGACAACTTACACACTGTCAACAGTACTGACAACTAACATACTGTCAACAGTACTGACAACTTACACACTGTCAACAGTACTGACAACTTACACACTGTCAACAGTACTGACAACTTACACACTGTCAACAGTACTGACAACTTACACACTGTCAACAGTACTGACAACTAACATACTGTCAACAGTACTGACAACTTACACACTGTCAACAGTACTGACAACTTACACACTGTCAACAGTACTGACAACTTACACACTGTCAACAGTACTGACAACTTACACACTGTCAACAGTACTGACAACTTACATACTGTCAACAGTACTGACAACTACCACACTGTCAACAGTACTGACAACTTACACACTGTCAACAGTACTGACAACTTACACACTGTCAACAGTACAGACAACTTACACACTGTCAACAGTACTGACAACTTACACACTGTCAACAGTACTGACAACTAACATACTGTCAACAGTACTGACAACTTACACACTGTCAACAGTACTGACAACTTACACACTGTCAACAGTACTGACAACTTACACACTGTCAACAGTACTGACAACTTACACACTGTCAACAGAACTGACAACTAACATACTGTCAACAGTACTGACAACTTACACACTGTCAACAGTACTGACAACTTACACACTGTCAACAGTACTGACAACTTACACACTGTCAACAGTACTGACAACTTACACACTGTCAACAGTACTGACAACTTACACACTGTCAACAGTACTGACAACTTACACACTGTATACATTACTGACAACTTATAGACTGTCACCAGTACTGACATTATATACACAGTCAACAGTACTGACAACTTACACACTGTCAACAGTACTGACAACTTACACACTGTCAACAGTACTGACAACTTACACACTGTCAACAGTACTGACAACTAACATACTGTCAACAGTACTGACAACTAACATACTGTCAACAGTACTGACAACTTACACACTGTCAACAGTACTGATAACTTACACACTGTCAACAGTACTGACACACTACATACTGTCAACAGTACTGACAACTTACACACTGTCAACAGTACTGACAACTTACACACTGTCAACAGTACTGACAACTTATAGACTGTCAACAGTACTGACAACTCACACACTGTCAACAGTACTGACAACTTACACAATGTCAACAGTACTGACAACTTACACACTGTCAACAGTACTGAAAACTCATACACTGTCAACAGTCCTGACAACTTACACACTGTCAACAGTACTGACAACTTCCACACTGTCAACAGTACTGACAACTTACACACTGACAACAGTACTGACAACTTACACACTGTCAACAGTACTGACAACTTACACACTGTACACATTACTGACAACTTATAGACTGTCACCAGTACTGACATTATATACACTGTCAACAGTACTGACAACTTACACACTGTATACATTACTGACAACTTATAGACTGTCACCAGTACTGACATTATATACACAGTCAACAGTACTGACAACTTACAGAATGTCAGCATTATACACATCCCCACAATGATCTAGACACACAAGTACCCACAATGGTCTAGACACACAAGTACTCACAATGGTCTAGACACACGAGTACCCATAGTGGTCTAGACACACAAGTACTCACAATGGTCTAGACACACAAGTACCCACAATGGTCTAGACACACAAGTACTGACAATGGTCTAGACACACAAGTACCCATAGTGGTCTAGACACACAAGTACCCACCATGGTCTAGACACACAAGTACCCACAGTGATCTAGACACACAAGTACTGACAATGGTCTAGACACACAAGTACCCACAATGATCTAGACACACAAGTACCCATAGTGGTCTAGACACACAAGTACCCACCATGGTCTAGACACACAAGTACCCACAATGGTCTAGACACACAAGTACCCACAATGGTCTAGACACACAAGTACCCACAATGGTCTAGATCGACACACAAGTACCCACAATGGTCTAGACACACAAATACCCACAATGATCTAGACACACAAGTACCCACAGTGGTCTAGACACACATGTACCCACAATGCTCTAAACACACATGTACCCACAATGGTCTAGACACACAAGTACCCACAATGGTCTAGACACACAAGTACCCACAATGGTCTAGACACACAAGTACCCACAATGGTCTAGACACACAAGTACCCACAATGGTCTAGACACACAAGTACTGACAATGGTCTAGACACACATGTACCCACAATGGTCTAGACACACAAGTACCCACAATGATCTAGACACACAAGTACCCATAGTGGTCTAGACACACAAGTACCCACCATGGTCTAGACACACAAATACCCACAATGATCTAGACACACAAGTACCCACAGTGGTCTAGACACACAAGTACCCACAATGGTCTAGACACATAAGTACTGACAATGGTCTAGACACACAAGTACCCACAATGGTCTAGACACACAAGTACCCACAATGGTCTAGACACACAAGTACTCACAATGGTCTAGACACACAAGTACCCACAATGGTCTAGATCGACACACAAGTACCCACAATGGTCTAGACACACAAGTACCCACAATGGTCTAGATCGACACACAAGTACCCACAATGGTTTAGTATCAATAATTTACTGATAAGACAATTCATGATTATTAGAGGAATGTTTTAAATTGATTGATTTAAAAGTTAATTATCCAATCAGACTGGTGGGTGAAGTATGTTCTTGGCAAGGACTTGGGTCAACTGTTGTATCTGGTCAACTGTTTTGTCTCTGTGTTAGAGAACATCTGACAGGGGGATGTAAAGGAGGATAACAAACAGAAAACATAAATACATTTGGCATGTGAAAAGGCAGTGCAACTGTTCCAAATCACTTTGCTGTCTGGCAAGTTCTGACAGGCGGGGTTGTGTGTGAGCCGGACTTCATTATCAATTAGTGGGTATAACAGAGGGACACAGAGTTTAGCTGGACACATCACACACAGTATATACAGTGACAATCTTTGTAGACAAATTAATGGTAAGACTTCACAAGTCCCTTCATCCCAATAGCCTGCAAAACCTCACAACTTAACATAGGTCCAATTACTGTACTCCTAATGTATAACGCAATACTGACGACCGTGTCATCTCCTGTCTTCAAAACACACAATCACATGTAAATAGCCAATGTTATGGAGAACAGACCAAATTTAATCAACATTCTCGTAATTTCATCAAATTGTTTAACAATGTCATGAAAATTCGTAATAAGCTTTACGTAAAAAAATGATATTAGCCTTATATACTTAATGGTCTTTGGCCTAGCGACGTAAAACTTGTTTTTTATTTATTGTTTAATAATTAATGCTGATAGAGAGAGAAAGGTTGAATTGGACTGGTGTGATAGTATACATCAAATGTTGCCTTATTCCCTGGCTAGTCATTGCTTCTTGATTACCACACAAACAAGCGGTCTGCTGGCTTCTACGTCCTGTGTAGGTTTGGCCAATTAGCTATGAAAAATGCAAACCTCCCCTGCAAGGCCCCTAGATAATTGATACGGAATCAACATTATCACAAAGACATTGGTGTGGAGCAAGGGAAGACAGAGGTCACAAAAAGACAATTGTTGTGGTAACTCAGAGCATTATGTCTCTCACGTCATGCAGTCGTTCTACTGAAGTCTGTACTTGTATAACTGTACACATCTAAACGCATGCTGCTCATACCACTGGACATGTAAATCAGTAAAAAGGCACCATTGGCCTGTAGTCAAGTAAAAGATATCATTCACCTGTGTTGTAGGAAGAGGTACCATAGGCCTGTATAGTAGAAGAGGTGCCATGGGCGTGTATTGTAGGAAAAGGGTACCATAGGCATATGTTGATGTAGTATTTTGATCATGTATTAAAGTGTAAAGAGGTACCATGGGCCTGTGTCATAGTTAGAGGTACCATGGGCCTGTGTCATAGTTAGAGGTACCATGGGCGTGTGTTGTAGTAAGAGGTACAGTGGGCCTGTGTCATAGTTAGAGGTACCATGGGCCTGTGTCATAGTTAGAGGTACCATGGGCGTGTGTTGTAGTAAGAAGTACCATGGGCCTGTGTCATAGTTAGAGGTACCATGGGCGTGTGTTGTAGCAAGAGGTACAGTGGGCCTGTATTGAAGTTAGAGTACCCTTATCCTGTATAAAGAGGTACATTACAATGGGCATGGATTGCTTTGACTTAATGTTTTAATTATTTATTGGGCTAGTGCGCTAGTGAAATCAATGTCATCCTTCAAATACTTCACCCGTATATACATGTAAATCATATTGTTTAATAGTGTCTATAATTTTAACCAACACAATAATACAATAATATATGTTGGACCATTGGCCCTGTATTTGAATTACTTCAATAGATTTTAACTCTACATTTCTTAGATATAATATTTACAAACAACTAAATCAAAACAATTTTTTTCACTAACTAATTCCTTGTTTCGAGCTTCAAACAGCATACATCTGACCCAAGTGCAGGGTTTGAATTTAACACTTGCGCACTCGCCAAATGCGAGTTGATTTCTGAAATTGCGAGTAGAAAATTATTGTACTTGTATATTTTGGCAAGTGGGTATAATGCCTGTGGAAAGGTGTATATTATTCCAATCTGTACATATGTCAGAAAACATTGTCAAAAATATAAAACAAATCATGAAACGAAACCACACATGCATCCACAAATAGTGCAATGTCTTGTTGACACTTGTCTAAAATGTAAATTAGACTAATTCAGAATGCATCGTAGTTCTTTCATTATCCACTTCAAAAATGCGAGCACTGTTCTAATTTGCCAAGTTAAAATTGAACCCACTCGCCATAAAATTTGAGTAACTAGAAAAGTTAAATTCTACCCCTGAAGTGTCATAATTGTCCCCAAAATAAAGAACCATCTCAAAGTTAAAAGGGTTAATTTGACCTGTAATCTTCACTAATAGACATATCAATACAAGTATACTGATTCCCTGATCATTGATTCAGCAGTCAATCAACAATACAAGGTAAAACTGACTCCAACAGTCAAGAACTGCTTCAAGTCTGTGGACATATTGCTTAATTGTGTAACAGAAAATTAATAAGTAAACAAGCTATATTGATCTGAAATTTTGTCTGCATTTCTAAAACAAGGCTGAAGCAACAACATATCTGTAGCAAGCTTGGTTTGGTCTATTTTTGGTGGAGGAAAACCAGAGTACCAAGAGAAATACCACCAACCTACGGCCAGTACCTGGCAACTGCCACACATGGTTTTTTGAACTTGTAACCCAGAGGTGGAAGACTAGTGGTAGAATGCCGGGACACATCAACCACTCGGCCATCGCGGCCCTGCTGTAGCAAGCTTAAATATCATTACATCCAAAATGATAAAGAATTAAGAAGTATTGTTATCATTAGTAAAGAATTTAAAAAAATCTTAAAAATAATATACAGTATATCATGTCCTTTAACAGTGTACCTTTTTATAGTATATAGTCCATAGTATGATATTGCCTGATGAAATTAACTGATTATTTTTATATGACCCAATTACAGAATATATACATCACTTTGACATGGATTTATAGCAACACAAAGATAAGCTGCTCCTGACGTTAAATGTTATTTCAACAGATATTGTTACAGTATGTATGAGAGATTTACTACAGTCCCCAATACACCAACATTAAAACAGTATTTCATTACCACTGTGTGCTTATCATAACAAGTAACAAAGATATACATACACTAAATAACATTTCTAACAGGTAATATCTGAAATGGTGGTTCCGCGGGTTGTCTTGTATCTACAGCGTTTGAAGCTTCCTCTCGAACCTTACACCCCTTATCAATCCTTACGCTCTATACTCTTACACCTTACACCATATGCCCTATACCCTTACGCCTATATAGTTACGCCCTATACCCTGATGCCATATGCCCAATACCTTATACCAAGGTACCCTATACCCATATGCCCTAAACCCTTACGCCCTATACCCTTATGCCCTTTACCCTTACATCCTATACCCTTACACCCTATACCCTTTTGTCTTAAACCATATTCCCTAAACCTTATGCCCTATACCTTTACACCACATGCCCTATACCCTTACGCCCTATACCTTATGCCCTATAGCCTTACGCTTATATCCTTATGCCCTATACACTTACACCTATATCCTTATGCCCTATACCCTTACACCTATATCCTTATGCCATATACCCTTACGCAGCGTTCACCTTAGACCATGGGCACAATGAGAGAAAAAATCTCCCTTACCTAATTTCAGTGAGATTTTTCATATATGGATGGGATTTTTTTTTCTTGCTCCTAATTTTCCAAAGATTTTTGGTATTATGACACGTAATTCAGTATAAATTGATAGGAATGCTATAACAATTAGATTTATTAAGTCAATAAATAAATAACACAAGGTACAGTAAATGGGTTTCCTGATCTTTTGTTTATTTTATTTCCTGGAGAAAATCCTCCTTGTTTGTGATTTTAACCCTGTCATATACAGGCCTAATTAAAGCTCAAATTCCTCCAAAATCAACACTTCCTAACATTAAACTTGCTACTAAACATCAATAGCATTGACATCTTCACGGATACAGTCAGTACCGTCTAGTTGGCCTATTGGCCCCAGCACCGGTGGAATCGGTGGAGTCATTTCCTCTCTCAACCATCTACTTGTTTTCAATGATTGGGTTAACGTTAATTTAATAAACTAAGACATCCCAGGCTGTCTGATCAACTTTCAATACTGTTTCTGGAGGAATTAACTACTTACATTTCCCCCCAAACCTGTCACAAATTTACAGACACCTCACTTGCACCTTTGTGTTTTCGTGGTGGCTTTGTCATCTAAACGTTTGAATTGCAACTGATTGAGAAACAAGCTTTGTTGAGACTATGACTGGTACACACTATCATTAGGATTTGCAGAAAGGAATACTTCTGGAACTACGATCGGTATTATTGATCGATGTAGGTATCCACTATGCATGAATTTTGGCTGCGCGATTTTTTCTCGCTTTAGAACGACTTAAACGCGATTTATATGAAAATACAGCGAGAATCTCGCGAAATCCCGCCCAAAAGTGAACCCTGCTTACGCCTATATCCTTATGCTCTATACACTTACACCTTAAACCATATGCCCTATACACTTACACCTATATCCTTATGCCATATACCCTTACGCCTATATCCTTATGCCCTATACACTTACACCTTAAATCATATGCCCTATACCCTTACACCTATATCCTTATGCCCTATACACTTACACCTTAAACCATATGCCCTATACCCTAATGCCTATATCCTTATGCCCTATACACTTATACCTATCGTAATTTCTCGCGTATAGTGCGCACTTTTTTAGGGAAAATCGAAAGTGTCAAGAAGGGGGTGCGCACTATACGCAAGAACAAGCAAAAACCTTGACTTGGTCGCGATCACGTATCGTTAATTTTTCGGCGATTTTCAGAATGACATGAAATATCCCTGCGGTAGTTAACAGTTGATATTTTGTTAAATAATTCCTGATTTGCATTATCTTTTTTCAACCACGAAAAGTTGCAATTATAAGAGCCATAAAATACGATAGGATCTGATAAATAAACTTGAGGAAAGTAGCCTGAACTTTCAGGTCGAGATTGTATCGACGCTACATCATCACAAGGCATATGGTGAAATATACCGAAGAATTAGATCGTTGTTAGCACTCTGATGTTAAAAACGCTGTTCTTGTGTAAAATCATACTGGACAATTCAATCCTGACGGTAGAAATGTGTCAAGAACGACTTGGAAGTTCGCCGGTTTGTGTATTGCAAAGAGTGAAGGTCGCGTAATATTAATACCCAGCAGTAACAAACAGAGTCACAAACAAGCGAGTTGAACTGGTAACAATAACAGTTAGAGTTTGGAAAATAAACATTTAGGGACTCAAAATAGTCCAATACATATCCATATTTTCTTTTCAAAGAAAAAAAGCTGAAATCATAAAGGAATTGTGTTTTTATGTCAAACTTTGGCTGTATGTGGTCCTCGTCGGACCTGATTGAGTTACTGCTTTTAGTACACCCGTCAACCCAGTACACTGCCGACTCAAGCCATCGATGTCTAGACGTATAGAGACTCCCAAATTGTTTATTTTATAGAAAACCTGGAAGATTAAGTCTTATGTAAGATTTAATTGAATAATTTATGAATGATATTGCCGTGAAAACATCGTTTATTTCAATTATCTGTATTGGGCCTGTGCCTTCGCTAGTGTCAACAGATCTTCACTCGCGCGAGGTGTCAATCAATGTCAAGTCTAATTAACAAGGCATTGTGTTATGTTTTCAAAGTTTCCTATTCAAAGGTGTTTGTTTATATTACCTTTAATGGTGACTTACCTGGTTGGTGCTATCATTCCGGCTTGATGTTTTTTTTTCCAAGATTTTTTTTTTCATTTTTTGACCCAAAAAAATACCTGCGCACTATACGCGAGTGCGCACTATACGCTAGAAATTACGGTATATGCTTATGCCCTATACATTTAAGCCCTAAACCCATACGCATTACACCATATCCCCTATACCTTACGCCCTATACCTTTACACCTTACACCATATGCCCTATACCTTACGCCCTATACTCTTATGCCATATACCTCTACGCCCTATACCCTTACACCCTATACCTTTATGCCTTACACCCTTATGCTTTACACCATATGCCCTATACCCTTACGCCCTATAGCCTTACACCTTACACCATATGCCCTTTACCCTTACGCCCTAAACCTTTAGGCCTTACACCATATGCCTTATACCCTTACGCTTTACACCATATGTCCTATCCCTTACGCCCTATACCTTTACGCCTTACACAATTTGCCCTATATCGATCCTTACGCCCTATATCATAAACGTCACACTCACCTTTGGACTACCAGTGATACTGCTTTTGTCACATCTGGATTGGCCACTTGTAACTTCTTCCACAACGACCAAACAAAATCTTTGTCCGCCTTAAAAAAAATATATTTCAAAATAATTTTCATTCATTAAGCAATTAACTTTGTTAATATGATATCTACAGTCGGTATGATTGACACAGTTTTGCATTCAAACATCATAATGCGCTGATGTGCATTAATAGGATAGGAAAGCTGTGTCATTCATATGGACTGTAAATACCATATTAATAAATGCAAAATTTTGAATATTTTTTTCCATCAAGGAAATTGAAAATATAAAAGAATTGCAATTAATGTGTTATGAATGCCATCCAAATCAAGTAGATGTTAAGTAGTTGCGTTCAATAAAACATATAACACTAATTAAAACATAATAGTATCCAGTAGATCTTCCTGTTGATCAATCATAGATTGAGGGAACTACCAACTTGAATATTTAACTAGGAAAGTAATTAATAAATCTTACAAGCAAAGACTGAGATCGAAAAATAAGTTTCTCATTACGATCAGTTTCATTTCAATGATATTGCAAAACTGATCAACAATCTTTAAGTTACAAATCTCTCTATACAGCTGTTTTGTGACATTTTTTTAGTAAATCCATAAGTTTTTTGAAATAATAGTTAAATTTAGATATATGTCATATATAGAGGATCTAACATGAGTATCAATTAAACAGGGAATTTATTAAGAAGTCAATAATTTGAAATGTCACGAGCCTTTAGGGAAGTGCCATATCACTCTGTTTAAAGAGTTTAATAAATTCCATATTACACTGACAAGAGTGTAAGATTCTATTTATCACATTAACTAATAGTCACCTAAACTCTCAAATTCATTTCCAGGTAAGAGGCAAATATCAACTACACTGTATGACAGTACAATTTTTACTACCAAGACAATCATGTGATGTCATAAAAACATCATTTATTCATGACGTCACAATAATGTCAATACACATGTGTAATACGATATTTATGACATGGCTGTATGGCATAGTAAAATGGGTGATATGTGATATAAAGACGTACCTGACATTGTCTCAGCTCATCACACAACTGTTGATTAAGGTCCTGAAGCTGGACAATCTCTTCTTCTGTAAAAGGTGATCAAAACAAATGTTTAAGAATATTGAAATACCTCTTGAACAGTCTGTTTTCTATGATTTGTATCCAGATTTAAATTTAGAACATCTTTTTTTATTATTTAAAGGTCAATTTCAAGCTAAACATTTAGATATGGACATCGATAAAGGCATTTGTTTTGCCTGCAGTGTCCATGACTCCATCAATTACATTGGCGTAACTTTAATTTCACAAATACAGTCAACCAAATACTGTGTTACATATGTCTCATTTTTGAAAGTTCTATACCAAAACAAACATATTGTCTTATGATGATACAGACTTGATATATAAAGTGATGCTTTTGAAATGAATGAGATCTAGAATGCCCAAACACCACCATAACACTGTAGAATAATAAGTCAATTGGACAGTTTTAAGGGGAGATAACAAAATCAAAGGTATCATGCATCCTTAATTGACTTTAAGTTTGATATTGACCCATGTCGAGTCATTATAACTTTACTTTTATACCTAAGTAACAGATCAAACCATGTTAATGACAGAAAGTTTACAGTTTTTGTTATTTCTGTAAATAGCACCAAATAAAAAAAAATCATTCTACTTATCTTCTTGTTTTGAGATGAGATCAAATATTTTTAAACTTCTAAGAACAAGGCTTACTGTATGGAGTTTGAAGATGTTGTTATGTTCAACAGTATTTGAATAATGTTGAAAGAGACTTCTGAATTTAAATAATCCAATGGTAAGTGGTTCTATTAACATAAACAAACCACCACTCCACCAATGTATGATTTACACATATATATTCACCTTTTGACATAGAATTGGTCATGATTGATGGTGTGAGTTTCCCTTCCTCCAGAAATGTTCTTTTTCTTTTGACACTACATATTCAAATATATATTATACCATGCTAAACCTGTAAAAGAAAAATAGATTATTAAATGACATTGTACAGTATACTGAATGGTGCCGTGTGTACACACAACATTCATATGGCAACCCTTTACATTTTGTTGCAGGAAATATGTTCATATGGTTGCTATTTTTTGACAAAGGGAATTTTTAAAAGCACAATTAAAGTCCCTTAAAAACTAGAACTGTAAGCTGATGGCTGACTAATACCCCCCCGCTACCTCTTATTAGAGGTGTCTGACATGTTTTTGAAAAAAACATGATGTAGTACAAGTTGTATATAACATGCATTATATAATGTATTATTTTATATTACTATGTATCACCGCATATCTAAAAAACAAAAACAAAGAAGGCACCTTTGGTCTTACAAACATTACAGTGTAGATTTCATATCAACAATGTGGATGCATATGTATGTTTCAACTTGTGAAACTCACTGAATGAATAAAGAAAGGTGATATACATATTAATAAGAAAATTTATGATGCTGATTGTTTCAATACAATGCATCTTAAGTTTATATTAATAGTGGTGTAAATTAGCCCATGGGAAAGCCAGTGATATGAGAAAATGGTCCGAGTAGTGCTTTGGAAGAATATCGGCCAGGACACCCCTCATAGGAAAGTTGATGTAGATTTGGTCCAGCAGTCCTCCTCTACGATGTGTTGGTAGACTTATACATGGCTGAAATTTAACCTGTGTATAGTAATCCTCAACATTACTTACTGCGAAGTTTCATTGAAAATGACCCAGTAGTTTAGAAGAAGTTGTCCAGACATCATGTTATTACGGAAACCTGTGTATAGTCACCTCATTACCATGGCAACCAAAATTTTGACAAACGAAACCCTGTATGCAAATCTATACATGGTCCCCAACAATACTGCCAAGTTTCACTGAAATTGATCCAGTAGTTTAGGAGGAGTTGTCCGGACAACACATTATAATGGAAACCTGTGTATAGTGACCTGGTTACCATGACAACCAAAATTTTGACAAACAAAACTCTGCATGCACATCTACACATGGTCCCCAACAATACTGCCAAGTTTTATTGAAATCGATCCAGTAGTTTAGGAGGAGTTGTCCGGACAACATTTTATTATGGAAACCTGTGTATAATGACCTGGTTACCATGGCAACCAAAATTTTGACAAACGAAACCCTGCATGCACATCTACACATGGTCCCCAACAATACTGCCAAGTTTTATTGAAATCGATCCAGTAGTTTAGGAGGAGTTGTCCGGACAACATTTTATTATGGAAACTTGTGTATAGTGACCTGGTTACCATGGCAACCAAAATTTTGACAAACGAAACCCTGCATGCACATCTACACATGGTCCCCAACAATACTGCCAAGTTTTATTGAAATCGATCCAGTAGTTTAGGAGGAGTTGTCCGGACAACATTTTTCTACGGACAGACGGACAGACAAGCTGATTCCAGTATACCCCCCCTAACTTCGTTGCGGGGGGGTATAATGAAATCAAAGGGAAAGAAAATGTTTTGTTACTGAATATTTACAATTTCATCCAAAACACTTAATTAAGGCTGTTACATTCTTAAACTATGTATATTTTCTTCAACCATACATTTTTGTGAATCATCAGGTAAATTTCCGTTCTCTTTTAATATTATTTACTGGTATAAATTGCTAAATATTATATGTAAGCTGTAAAAATGATATTTGAACAATGAAATCCAGGCAAAGTTATTTCTGGTGACACATTATTTCAATTAGTGGCAATATAATATGCAATGAGTGAAAAACTGTTTGAAAAATAATGCATTTAAATAAATCATTCTAAGATACAATTGACTAAAATGGTGAACAATATATCCTTATGTTTTCAGATTTTTTTTTTACAACTTCAACAGAATAATCCTAAAACAGGGTCAATAATTTAATTTATTGAATGATAATTTCAGGTTTTATTAAAAATTTCATGGTAAATGTATTATAATACTATTCAAATGGCAATTTATGAACAAACAAAAATTTGAAACTTATTTCACCTGGCTGCTTACTTTGATCTTGGTTAGGTAAACAGAGGATGAAAAAAATAATCTTACAGCAAAGCACCCTTTGAAACAAACATAATTTTTCTCTTCAAATAGTAAAATACATTTTCTCTTTCGCTTAGCAATAATTTTTCATGTTGAAAATAGTCTTTATTAAAAAATGAAAATGTATATAGCTACAATTACATTATATATGTAATAAATATTATAATATTGGCTTTGAAAATAGAGCAAAGTGACCAAACCTTCATTTTATTAAACTCAACATATGAATTCACTTGTTAAATTTATCCTTTCATGTTTAAAGAGTGTTATTAATACATAATTACATAAATAGGAAAAATAACCCTGAGCAGCACTGTTTGATAGCTGTGTCTTAATTACTGTAAGTCATCTCTTTTGCACAGGTAATTTGTCTCAGGTCAAGTGGAGGGTGGTTGGGGGTTACCTGGCCAAAACTACAGGTAGACTGGACCTTGTTAACTAAATTACAGCCTTAGGCACATTAATTAACACCTGTGTTATTTGTATGGTGTAAATACCAATTAGTGAAGTACAGGTAAGATGAAGAACCAATGAAATCTCAGTTATTTCTGACCCCAGGCCCTGAGCAAGCTGGGACATTTTTTGAAGTACAATGTCCTTATTATCATCATCAAGAATGTGTGATCAGGGGATTTAGATACTTATAAAATTTGTATGTGAATACATTTGTTTGCAACAAATTATCATTGTAGTTTTGTCTTAACTGCTATGGTCCAGAACTGAAGATATTTATGAATTTATCTGAGCTTAGAACACTATAATAAGGTAGTCTTTTCTTAACATTTATCTACAGAAGCATTGGCTGATACTTGTATCAAGAGCATATTCTTTTGAGCAAAAAACTTCTGTATGTAAGTCTAGTCAAAGATGGTTTAATGAAATCATTGGCTGCTTATATTAATTAACTTGTAATAATTGCCGCCGTAGTAACTCTACCATCGTAACATAGGCCATATAGACTGGAAGTATTGCATCTGTTTTTGGTACTTTCCTGCACGCAAATAAAATAAAATTTCAAATTCATATTTGCAGAATGTTTCATGCCTAAACATATGTGATCATGACTTGGAAAGAAATATTGTAAAAGTGAAGTGTAAAGTGACTTTGGCTATCTTTTTATAAGAAATCCATACCCCAATCTGCGTATAATAGGCCAATTTGAGTAATAGTCACAAGTTTGTGGTTTTCCCCCACCTGTATGTTACGATAGTATAGACTTACTATGGCAGAGATTGTTACATCAAGTTTCAAAGTAGCCAATGATTCCATTAAACATCTATCAGCAAAATATTATTTATTTTGTCGTAAATTAATGCCAACTGGACAGAAAAATTGAAAAAGATACTCAATTTTGTGGATTTCCCTCAACCTGTAGTTCCATTGCCATATAAAATAGAGCTGGGCACCACAAAATAAAAAAGTACCACGGTATTAAGGCAAATACTGCGATAGCCTAATTGGTCTTGTGTCTGATCCTTTTTGTCGAATGAAAATATGTTTAAACTTTACGCCAGAAGAGTCATATTCTGAAGTGAATTTCCATTGAATTTTGAAAATAAATAAGATAAAACTTACAGTTTTAAACTGAAATGCAATAAACGATGTCTCCATTGACATTCATAATAACAACACCTGATTTGAATACATCCTTCTCCAATCTCATTTGCCGTTCATCACACAAAAACTTGACAGGACTTGCACGAAAACACGAGCTCAAAAATATTTGCTTGGTTTTCTCATAAAAGACGACAACTTGTGAACAGTTGTTAGAACTATTGAACAACTGTGAATATAGAATAAAAACTTTAGTTAGAAATATCTTAATTACCTAAACTTGTGGAATAAATACATTTTGTTTGTAAACACTTTTTGAAGCAGCCACCGGAAGTTGACAAAATCCCGCGTCCTGCTTTACGATAGTTTGTGTATGTCGTAAATTAGGATTATATTTATTGCTTTAATTATGATAATTGAACATCGCAGATTGCATTTATAGGATAAATAGAATTCTGAAAAACGTTCTAGGTATACTAAGAATCAATAAATTATATCTTTTATGAAACGCTATATCGTGATAAAGAAAAGCGTACCGTACGTTTCACGCGCCATTTTTAACAGAAGTGGGACGTTCGAACACGTAAGAATATTGGAGCATAAGTTACAAAGTGAAGTTTGTTGCAGAACATTGATACAATTTTACACTCAAACTGTTTCCCTTCCGTTGTCAACTTTTTGTTTTGCCTCCTGCAAAATTTGTTTGTTTCATTTTTTTTTGTATGATGATTCTAATTTACAGAAGTTTCAAGCCGTAACTTACAGAAGGTCAGAAACGGGCAAATGTCAGATTTTGGTATGAAATGATTCTTAAGCTCAAAGCCATTAAAATTACACTGCATGTCAAAAAAATAAACAATTCAAGGCTTGGCTCATATCACTGTGAAAAGGTGTAAATTGCCACTGATTAGGTTGCCTTACAAGCCCTTTTGCTAAGTAGTAGAGCATCAAGATTAAGATTTGTGTTGATTAGGAAATCATACAACATAAGGTAGATCTACAAAGAGTTTGGCGAAAACATTTCATGTAAATTAAGCCTAAATATGTACTGTACAGCATAAAGTCAGTTTGTCACATTGAAAGTATTTAGTACATAGGACCAAACAAACTGTTTGACAGTTGATGGGTATTAAAGTTACCATATTCGCCGTAATTAGCACCCAGGGTGCATTAAAAAATTGGTCCCACAGGGGAGCTTATAACCAGAATGGGTAATCATGACGCACAACATCATTGTCTTGTAAAAATAAGCACAGCAAGGTTTACTGCACTATTAAATAGAGTCATTTAGTTGTGTCACGATTAAAAGGGACACCACTTATATAAATTTTACACCTCCATAGAATTGGGGGGGGGGGGGGTGCTAATTACGATGAATATGATAACTGTGTTTGAGTAAGTTTGGCTTTACTGTAAATATATGTTTACTAGAACAAGTCACATGGGACAAGGAGGAAGCATAGGAGGACCAGGTAGATATAGTTAAAACGCATAATTAAAGTAAGTTTCTGGATTTTAAATTTTTAATACAAAAATAAAAAGAGAAAAAAAAAAGAACTTTAAAATTTGATTTCATACATACCGGATCAAGAGATTAGTTTGAAATGATTTTCTGATATTTTTTTTAACAACATTAAATCAATGGTAAAGTAAAGCACTCCTTCAGTCATGTTGGACAAGTGGAAAGTCAGCTGGGACAACTAGGTCTTTCTGTGTAATGTTAGCTGTCCATCAGGTGAGTCCTTTATTTCTAGCTATCCTTGTTTTAACTCTTTCCGTACAGCAACTGCGATCCAGAATCCGTACCACACGTGCTTACTGGACATCGCCAGGTTATGCAGGTTTCTGAATCAGTGAAACCGAATCCTATGAAAATTAAGTGTATGAAAACATTATGTTTTGCTTAGGTCTGGATATGGAAGTTAAATGATACATCAATTAAATATCGATAGGATTTGGACAAGTGAACTGCTACTACAGAATGTTACTACTGAATATTATAGGTCCCTAGCTATACTCCTTTGTCTGCAGCAGTTAATAAAAAAAATCCAATAATAATTTGAAGGACAAGAAATTCTTTTTGTTTCCTTTCTGAGAAAACAGATGATGAATTATATATTAAGTAAAGTGATATAAAATATGTTGTCCACAAAGTGTTTATTATAAAGAAATTTCATGGTGATCAGCTGTAGACCACAGTGTATACATATTCATGACTTCTTGATGATAGCACCAATTTTCAGAATAGTGGATGTGGGAGTAAAAAAAAATCATATAATGATAGAAAAGTCTATTCTTAAAAGCTTCATAAATACATGGACCATGAGAATGTCATATTGATTACCGTAGATTGGTAGTTGACATCAGCCATACCAGCTGTAGAGACCAGCCGTAAATTGGCAGTTATTGTATCACTATTATTATGTATACCCCTATGGCCCTATCCCAGAAATAGCACTGTTCAATATTAATGACTTCCATTGCATGCTTTATGATCTGTGTTTGGTCAATTTCAGTTTTACGATGTCATGGTAATTTCTTCTAACTTGATGTCAACAGCCTATTCTTGACTAATGGGGTCTTCTGTACTGTATCAATCCTATTTCAGGTATAGCTGCCCTAAAAGTAAACAAATAAATACACATAAACAACAACAAACACATTGGGAATGGTGAACTGAAGACCATAATTAGTTTATACATTACATTATTATTAAACAGATATAATTAACCAGAATATGCAGTGTACTAAAAATGGTTTGAGCATAAATAATGGTCTTCCTACAGTGATTTTGTTTGCCCATTTTTACAGCCGACATAAGGCTGTTTCCCCCAGTCAAAATGTTTGTTATTTTCCCAAAATGAAGCAAAATTCAAGAATATTTTCCCAATTTATCTGAAAATTCTACTTCATTTTCCCAATTCAATAAGGCACAGGCTGTTTTAAAATCTGGTAGCAAAAACACTGTCCTACTACAAATTGTTTTCCATGCTACATGTTTTATTATGTACACATCAGTCTTTAACATACTAATTAAATATAATGATAAAATATTATCTTTTCAGGGGAGCAAATTGGAAATGGAAGTGAAAGTACAGGCCTTAATTGACACGTACACCTCACCACTGTGACCAGAGAATTTACTTGAAGGACAGGACAAAGCTGTATGGCTTTTCATTGGTCAGTCCTGAACCCTCAGGTCCGTCTGATAAACAGTATATATACTTAATGGTCAGCTGTAACAAATTATGCAAATGATATTACCTTCCAATCAAGGTGGTAATAACATGTATTCTCGTTAATTATGTCTCCTATTTACAGGCCTATGTTAAAAGATTTATTTTGGTTTTAAATGACTTGGTGTCCTATTAACAGTGAATGTCAGAGTAAAATACAATTGATTTATTACTAATTATATGTTAGAGGCATTATTTTTTCAATGCCTCTGGGCCCGCAAATTACTCACACACGAACCTCTGATTTACTAGTGTTATGCAGTACCACCAAACAAGCTAGACATTTTCTGGTTTATATATAAATATAAACTTTATTTATTGTACAACAATTATGAAAAAAGTTATCCAACTTATATTAATCACTCTTGTTTGCCGGGATGTTAGCGGTCTTATGTGGGAGGAAACCGGAGTACCCGGAGAAAACCCACATGGTCGAGCAGGTGACCCAATACCTTTTCATGTTCAGTCGGGGAATCGAACCCCGGCCGCCTTGGTGAAAGGCAAGTGCGCTATCCACTGCACCATCCGACCACCCAGTAAATTAACAACAAAGCAGTAGTACGGTATTATTTGTATTTTACACTTTATACAGCTATATGATATCTGCTATTAATCATTTATGTTTCATTGCATATATGGTTTTAGAAAAAACCACACACTTTCAGATGCAAATCTTTTCGCATGTCAACAAGCTGATTGGTTTTATATTTTATAACCATTTCTCATTTCTGAACTTTTTAAAATAAAACATTTTCGGAGACATATTTCTTCCTCAGAGTTGACATTACTGTTCTTGACATGGCACATCTGTATTCCAAATATAAACACGTTACTCTAGCAATTCCAATGACATTCTGAATGAAATCATCAAAATGTAATTTGCCTATAGTTTACAGACTTGGAGGAGACCATCAGTCATGGCGTCCATGCAGATCCCCATGTGCTACAGTAAAGGACCCGGAGAGAGGAGACTTTTGCTGAGAATCAGCACTTAAGGTAACAAGTACCACTTCATCATCAGTTCTATTCACATAGAAGAGTTCCTATTAGAGATTTTTTAATGAGAGTAATCTCCCTTCAATATAGAATATAAAGGACTCACACAACTAAATAATTTACTATATGTTATTACTAAGCATTAGAGCTAATAACTTTAATAATTGAAGTTCAACACTAGTGACAGCTACCTGGATTCACAGATACATACATGGCAAATGCTTCAAATGGCATTTTATCAGAAGTTTCATGGCATTTTAGCTTGCTACAGGCATCTGCTTTGGACAACCGGAAATTTACATGTCAAACCAGTTAAATGGGACAGGAACATCCTCTGACTTTTGACCCCATATCAATCTGCCATCTCATATCAAAATCTACGAAAGTATACATTTTTGTAAAGTGAAATATCTATAGATTGCATTCAATGCAGAATATGTCAACAATTACCTATTTAGATTATTCAGAATCACTGTACTTAGCCGGAACAAATTTTTGGTATGGACTACAAATGTATGAAACACTTCGTGATAGGCTGATTTAGTTGTGCGAGTCCTAAACGCACCAAATGGAATTTCTCTTGACTTGAAGCTAACTACCTTTGTCAAATTATTCATAGAATTTGCATTTCATTTATGACGTTTTAATATTTTCAGGTACTGCTAGTTGTTTTCGAACTATCCCAGGGTGCAGATTTTGGTTAATGTTTGAAAAATCAGTTGTCATTATATTTAAGTATTCTTTGTAGATTCAGTTGTCATTATCGTTAGGTGTTCTTTGTAGAATCATGCCAGAAATATGCCATACCGTGGCGTCAGTCGTGCAGCGTCCGTCCATCATCAATCGACTTTTTCTTCTTGAACCACTGATTGGAATTTAATCAAACTTGGTAGGAAGCTTCCCTAGGTGGCTGGGACTCAAATTTATACAAATTATTGGGCTGACCCTGCAGGGGCTTGAGGGATGGGGCCAAAAGGGGTCTATTTGGCTATATCCATATTCCATATTAACGACTTCTTCTCTGGATCTAAGCAGGATCTAAGCAATGTGAAACATTCATATTTTAGTGGTAGCATCCCTAAGTGGCTAGGATTCAAATTTATACAAATGATGGGGCTGACCCCCCAGGGGCCTGAGGGGCGGGGCCAAAATGGGACCATTTGGCAATATTGATTTTACTTTTAAAAGGTTGAGATCTCCACCCCAAATCTACAAATATATACAATTGCTTAGCATAAAGAAAACATCACAAATATGATTTTATATTTGACCCAAAGGTCTGCCATGCCCTTACAGACATCCCACTCCAAAACTATACAGAAACAAACACAATCATGATATTATCATGGATGTAAGGGTCTAGCCCAGCCCTAGGGACCTTGGTTCTCAGTTGAGCTTGAAAACAGTGAGGTGAGAAACACACCCTTTAACCTATCCTTAATTTATATAGATATACTTCAAGGATAATTCTTTGGGTATGTCCCTGCCGATAGTATCTTTTTTAGAAATATTTTACCATGATTACCTTAATACCAATTTATCCAGGTTAGCGATACAGGCCCTCTGAGCCTCTTGTAGTTAGGTGTTCTTTGAAGAATAAGATGTCCTTATAGTAAGGTGTTCTTTGTAGAATAAGTTGTCATTATAGTAAGGTGTTCTTTGTAGAATAAGCTGTCATTATAGTAAGGTGTTCTTTGTAGAATAAGCTGTCATTATAGTAAGGTGTTCTTTGTAGAATAAGCTGTCATTATAGTAAGGTGTTCTTTGTAGAATAAGTTGTCATTATAGTAAGGTGTTCTTTGTAGAATAAGTTGTCATTATAGTTGAGTGTTCTTTGTAGAATCAGTTGTCATTATAGTAAAGTGTTCTTTGTAGAATCAGTTGTCATTATAGTAAGGTGTTCTTTGTAGAATAAGCTGTCATTATAGTAAGGTGTTCTTTGTAGATTCAGTTGACATTATAGTTGAGTGTTCTTTGTAGAATAAGTTGTCATTATAGTAAGGTGATCTTTGTAGAATAAGTTGTCATTATAGTAAGGTGTTCTTTGTAGAAGAAGTTGTCATTATAGTTGAGTGTTCTTTGTAGAATCATTTATCTTTATAGTTGAGTGTTCTTTGTAGAATAAGTTGTTATTATAGTAAGGTGTTCTTTGTAGATTCAGTTGTCATTATAGTTGAGTGTTCTTTGTAGAATAAGTTGTCATTATAGTTGAGTGTTCTTTGTAGAATAAGTTGTCATTATAGTTGGGTGTTCTTTGTAGATTCAGTTGTCATTATAGTTGGGTGTTCTTTGTAGAATCAGTTGTCTTTAAAGTTGAGTGTTCTTTGTAGAATAAGTTGTCATTATAGTTGGGTGTTCTTTGTAGAATCAGTTGTCTTTAAAGTTGAGTGTTCTTTGTAGAATAAGTTGTCATTATAGTTGGGTGTTCTTTGTAGAATAAGTTGTCATTATAGTAAGGTGTTCTTTGTAGATTCAGTTGTCATTATAGTAAGGTGTTCTTTGTAGAATAAGTTGTCATTATAGTTGGGTGTTCTTTGTAGAATAAGTTGTCATTATAGTAAGGTGTTCTTTGTAGAATAAGTTGTCTTTATAGTTGAGTGTTCTTTGTAGAATAAGTTGTCTTTATAGTTGAGTGTTCTTTGTAGAATAAGTTGTCCTTATAGTAAGGTGTTCTTTGTAGAATAAGTTGTCCTTATAGTAAGTTGTTCGCTGTATATTCAGTTGTCCTTATGTTTAGGTGTTCTTTGTAGAATAAGTTGTCCTTATGTTTAGGTGTATTTTGTAGAATAAGTTGTCATTATGTTTAGGTGTATTTTGTAGAATAAGTTGTCCTTATGTTTAGGTGTTCTTTGTAGAATAAGTTGTCCTTATGTTTAGGTGTTCTTTGTAGAATAAGTTGTCCTTATGTTTAGGTGTTCTTTGTAGAATAAGTTGTCCTTGTAGTAAGGTGTTCTTTGTATATTCAGTTGTCCTTATATTTAGGTGTATTTTGTAGAATAAGTTGTCCTTATGTTTAGGTGTTCTTTGTAGAATAAGTTGTCCTTGTAGTAAGGTGTTCTTTGTATATTCAGTTGTCCTTATGTTTAGGTGTATTTTGTAGAATCAGTTGTCCTTATATTTAGGTGTTCTTTGTAGAATAAGTTGTCCTTGTAGTAAGGTGTTCTTTGTATATTCAGTTGTCATTATGTTAAGGTGTATTTTATAGAATCAGTTGTCATTTTCAGGGTTTGAATTTAACACTCTTGCACTCGCCAAATGCGAGTTGATTTCTGAAATTGCGAGTAGAAAATTATTGTACTTGTATATTTTGGCGAGTGGGTATGATGCCTGTTGAAAGGTATTATTTCAATCTGTACACATTTCAGAAAACGTCGTCAAAAGTATAAAACGAATAGTGAAACGAAACAACATACACAAGCACAAATAACTTGCAATGTCTTGTTGACACTTGTCTTAATTGTAAATTAGACTGATTCAGAATGCATCGTAGTGCTTTCATTATCCTACCCCAAATTGCGAGCAAGTTTCTTTTTTTGCGAGTTAAAATTTAACCCACTCGCAACAAAATGTGAATTGTTAAAAATTTTAATTCTATACCCCTGATGATATCCAGGTGTAAAATCGGGTGTCATTATAATTAAGTATTCATTGTAGAATTGGTTGTCATTATAATTAGGTATTCTTTGTAGAGTCAGTTGTCATTATAATTAGATATTCATTGTAGAATTGGTTGTTCGGTTGTCATTATAATTAGGTAATCTTTAATTTGTAGTCAGTTGTCATTATAATTAAGTCTTCATTGTAGAAATGGTTGTCATTATAATTAAGTATACTTTGTAGAGTCAGTTGTCATTATAATTAAGTATTCTTTGTAGAATCAGTTGTCATAATAATTAAGTATTCTTTGTAGAGTCAGTTGTCATAATAATTAGGTATTCTTTGTAGAATCGGTTGTCATAATAATTAAGTATACTTTGTAGAGTCAGTTGTCATTATAATTAAGTATACTTTGTAGAATCAGTTGTCATTATAATTAAGTATACTTTGTAAAGTTAGTTGTCATAATAATTAAGTATTCTTTGTTGAGTCAGTTGTCATAATAATTAAGTATACTTTGTAGAATCGGTTGTCATTATAATTAAGTATTCTTTGTAGAATCGGTTGTCATAATAATTAAGTATACTTTGTAGAGTCAGTTGTCATTATAATTAAGTATACTTTGTAGAGTCAGTTGTCATTATAATTAAGTATACTTTGTAGAATCGGTTGTCATTATAATTAAGTATACTTTGTAGTCAGTTGTCATTATAATTAAATATACTTTGTAGAGTCAGTTGTCATTATAATTAAGTATTCTTTGTAGAATCGGTTGTCATAATAATTAAGTATACTTTGTAGAGTCAGTTGTCATAATAATTAAATATTCTTTGTAGAGTCAGTTGTCATTATAATTAAGTATTCTTTGTAGAATCGGTTGTCATAATAATTAAGTATACTTTGTAGAGTCAGTTGTCATTATAATTAAGTATACTTTGTAGAGTCAGTTGTCATTATAATTAAGTATACTTTGTAGTCAGTTGTCATTATAATTAAATATACTTTGTAGAATCAGTTGTCATTATAATTAAGTATACTTTGTAGTCAGTTGTCATTATGATTAAGTATACTTTGTAGAGTCGGTTGTCATTATTATTAAGTATACTTTGTAGAGTCAGTTGTCATTATAATTAAGTATACTTTGTAGAATCGGTTGTCATTATAATTAAGTATACTTTGTAGTCAGTTGTCATTATAATTAAGTATACTTTGTAGAGTCAGTTGTCATTATAATTAAGTATACTTTGTAGTCAGTTGTCATTATAATTAAGTATTCTTTGTAGAGTCAGTTGTCATAATAATTAAGTATTCTTTGTAGAATCGGTTGTCATAATAATTAAGTATACTTTGTAGAGTCAGTTGTCATTATAATTAAGTATTCTTTGTAGAGTCAGTTGTCATTATAATTAAGTATACTTTGTAGAATCGGTTGTCATTATAATTAAGTATACTTTGTAGAATCGGTTGTCATTATAATTAAGTATACTTTGTAGAGTCAGTTGTCATTATAATTAAGTATACTTTGTAGAGTCAGTTGTCATTATAATTAAGTATACTTTGTAGAGTCAGTTGTCATTATATATCCAGATGTTGACAATTGAGCTGTCAAAGTAACTAACTGTAAATTATCCTTTTTTTGATTTACACATTGAATTGACCCTATATTTAGGGCTCATTGATGCAGACTGATATTATTTCGTATCACTTACAATTATATAATGATTATCAGGTAAGATTATATAACGATTAGCACCTATGCATTTAAACAGATTTCCTATCACTACATTGATGTGAATTTAAAACAAAAATTCATTTCTGAGCAAGTTATTTTATTATTAATCCCTGTTTTAATGCATAAGTGTCCACTTATTTATAGATTAGCTTTTGCTTCTAGATTGATCCACAGAGTAAAAAATAAGACAAAAAATGAAAAATATTGATGTGCAAGAGTGTTGAGTTAGATATAATTGATAAACAGATTAATATTTTGCATTGAAGAGATCAGTTGTTAAACGATATCTTTGAGTTATAGAAATACTGGTTGTCATATTGTGAAGGTCTTATCATAGGCGAATAAAATTGTTAAAAGCTTGAGAAAAAAAGAAAAACTAATATCACATTCAACAGCTTGTTAATGCAACCAATCAACTGTATTGTCATTTAATGCAACTTAATGTAGTCCCACGTGTCCTCGTCGTCGTTTTATTCACTCAATCAATTAACTCATATTGTCCTTCCAAAAATAATCGGATTCCCCGAGTACACATTGACGACACTAAGTGAAGTGGTAGAGGAACGAGGATGGTCGTGTAGAATTCTATTGACTTCTCTGTGGGAGGCGGCCAGCTCTGTAGAGGAACGTTCTGTGACACTGTCGGGGAAAGCGACAAGTCCTGACTCATATTTAGTACCGAGGATAATTCCCATTAATTACAGTCGGAAAGAAAGTAAATATTGAACTTTTTCTGTGTGACTGTGATGAAGTGTATTGGGTTTGCATTCAGTCCACAGTGTCTCTTAGCTATGGATTTTTTCATTCCCTGTCCTGATTTTGTTTCATTAATGGCCTACCAGTGTGTATACATCACTTTGTCACCAGTCCTATGACAGTGCCAGTCCTTGCTGGTGTGGGGACACAGAATCGCTGGCATCATGCGGGTGGGAACTGGGCCAACAGCCAACTGTTATATGTCTTGATTGGTCTCAGTGTGTCGTGCATGTTGTAAGAATTAATTACCGACACATTGGACCACAAAGGGAATTTTAATTAGGGGTAAATGATTAGCATAACCGTACGGAATGAAGTGCCATCTGCCTGTGATTGAGACTAGGTATTGATTGATAACAGTTTGAATTGCTTCAGTGTTTGTGTGCTGGAAGAGGTGACGTTGCTGCCATATTGTCCCGTGCTGCATCCTGTCTCTACTTAGCTTGTCTTGTCTTATATCAAACTGATCAGGCACGTAGCGGGCATGGGACCCAGGACGACACACTCCGACGACCGCCCCTAACCACACGCCGGCAACCACAATCCTCCTCATCACTATTGCTCTTTTCGTCTAATCCATCGTCACACATGAATGGTTCTGTCGCAGAGTTCCGTGAACTGGGGACATGGGCCAGTTGAGATAGGGAGAGTACGGGGTCCCCCCTGTCATGAACTTGGAGCCAGTCCAGAGGTAAGTTGCTATACATACAGGCACACACGAGGCACTGACGTCTCTGCCGATGTCAGAACTTAGACCTTGAATATAGCGCTAGCTCGCACCAATGACACCCTGTCGGATGTACGGTAAAGGTAACCGATCACGTAGTCACTGCCGACTATAAACATTTCACACTCCATTAATACTCACAGTTTTGTCTTGTAGTGTATTTTGACTTTGTTTTACTTTTTTTCACGGAACAATAGCACACCAAGTTTATGTACTGCACACAACGACTTCACAGATTGATTCTATTGATTTTTGGTAGTTGCATTTCTGCCACTTGAGCATATCAGAGGCAAGCGACACTTACCTGGTGAACGGGCTAATGATAGAGAGTTTGTGGAGAGGTTTACACTGCCTGCAAATTATTTATTGATTCTTGGAGAAAGAGAAAAAAATATAGTTCTGATTTATAAATGTTTGATTAATATTATTGACTTTGCAGTTTGACATTATCAGTGATTTTTAATGTCATTTATTAGTTTAATTGTGAATTTTATCTCTTTTTTTTCTTCAAAATACTGAAATTGTTGGAAAAAATCTGTAAATATTTCTTCACTTAATTCTAACAGTGTAGTGGCTTTAAATCTTAATTGATCAGTTGTTACAAAAAAAAACATATCACATATTCTTGATAAGTCAGCATCTTCTGGCTGGACAACTTTTTGTCTCTAAAACAATAATTATGTATTACAGAATCACATTTATCACATAACTGACCGGTTCAGTCATGTCATACGGCCATGTCATAAATATGGTATTACACACGTGTAATTACACTATTGTGACGTTGTAAACAAATGACGTCTTTATGACATCATATGATTGTCTCGGTAGTGAAAATCTTACTGTCAAGGTAGAAATTTGCCTTTCTTATAGAGAATGAATTTGAGAGTTTTGATGTATTTTCTCATAAATATAAGTTATGTGATAAATAGAATCTTACACTTGTGTCATTGTAATATGGAATTTATTAAACTCGTTTAACAATTTAATATGTCACTCACCTAAAGGCTTATGACATATTAAATTATTGAACTTGTTTAATATTTTCCATATTACATCGACAATCGTGTAAGATCCTCTATATTTATAATAAACTATGGGTATTTCAAACAATAGTTTTGATAAAGGGGACCGAGAGGAATTCAACCAATAGTTTCTTATAGGGGGACCAGAGGAATTAACCCAATAGTTTGTTATAGGGGACCAGAGGAATTAAACCAATAGTTTGTTATAGGGGGACCCAGAGGAATTAAACAAATAGTTTGTTATAGGGGATCCAGAGGATTTCAACCGATAATTTGTTATAGAGGGACCGGAGGAATTAAACCAATAATTTGTTATAGAGGGACCGGAGGAATACAACCATTAGTTTGTAATAGAGAGCTAGAAGAATTGGTCTCAACCTTTCGTTTGTAATAGAGAGCTAGAAGAACTGGTCTAAACCTTTCGTTTGTAATAGAGAGCTAGAAGAATTGGTCTCAACCATTAGTTTGTAATAGAGAGCTAGAAGAACTGGTCTAAACCTTTCGTTTGTAATAGAGATCTAGAAGAATTGGCCTCCACCATTAGTTTGTAATAGAGAGCTAGAAGAACTGGTCTAAACCTTTCGTTTGTAATAGAGAGCTAGAAGAACTGGTCTAAACCTTTCGTTTGTAATAGAGAGCTAGAAGAACTGGTCTAAACCTTTCGTTTGTAATAGAGAGCTAGAAGAGGTACCTCAACCATTAGTGTGTAAAAGAGAGCTAGAAAAATGACCTAAACCATTAGGTTGTGATAGAGAGCTAGAAGAATTGGTCTCAACCATTAGTTTGTGATGGAGAGCTAGAAGAAGTACATAACAAGACAATCATGTGATAAATATGTAGATAAATACCAAATATTGTACTATTTATATGGCTGATAACCATTCGAGTACAGTTCAGAAATGAATGACCTTGAACTTCATTCAAGGTCATAGGGGTCAATTGTTTGAAAAATCTTAATGAACTTCTTCTCAATAAATGAAAGGTCCAAGGTACTGATATTTAGCTTGTAGCATGCTTGGATGAAGGGCAACAAAGTTTGTCCAAATGAATGACCTTGAACTTGAAATGTCTGAAAATCTCAGTAAGGGAAAAGCGAAGAGTACTGATATTCTGCTGGTAGCATGCAGAGATGAATGGATACTAGTTTTGTTCATTTACCCTCTTACAAAGTCGCAGGGGACAAACATGTTAATATCTTTAAATAACTTAGCAGTAACCATTAGTCAGATGACTGTTAATTAAGACCCATGCTTGGGCCTCTTGTTGGAGATTTGCCTTTAACATGGCCCTTGTCAGTATTCAAGCTCAAACTTGGTTGGGGTTAATGATAATTTCAGTGAAGGACACAACAAAAAAAGCTATGGGTAGGAGAACATCAAAACTCAGGTGACTGTTTAGGCTCAGGGGCCTCTTTTCTTTTCATGAGTCCTTATAGTTACATTACTGTTTCAAGTTTTAGACCTCTTGTTTTTTAAACCATTTTTGAAATATATTAATACACTTTCCAATTGTATATTTTTTCCATCTTAAATTTGCTGTCTTTCTAGGGAAAAATAAGCAAAAAATGGAAAATCACTTAAATTTGCTGTTTTGCAATATTCAAGATAGTGAAGTAAATAATAATGAAATTCAGCTATCAATATGTCATTGTACATTTGGATTATACTGTGACAGAATACATCTCACCTTAATATGCTCTACAGAACCGTACCAGTTTTATGTTCATTCAGATTGGAAAGTGGGTATTGGTTACCATATGTTGGTGATATTTATGACCGTTTCCTCCTCCAGGCTATAGAAATGTCCTACTTTATAAAACCATATGTCTGGCTCATTGTCTCAGCGTGCCAGGTACTGTGTCATTGCTGGAATGGCATTCATTTCCTGTTTGAAAATTGCTACAAAATAACCAATGAAGTGCATGGATTCTGAAAACATCTTTCATTTCGTCCAGCTCGTACAGACATTTAGAGGATAAAGGACTTAATGTTTTACATACACTACAGATATCGGTGATCAAATGAACCGGTGTAAACAACTGATGTATCGATCAGATATCTTTAGTAAGTGATAACTAATATTGATTCCTATGTGTCAGAATCAATCAGTTACAGTATTTGTTTCACTGTTAATACAGATTCTAGTTCCCGAGACCGATGACATAGTAGGGGACTTTTTTTCATGGACAGATGGGCTACATTACTTGTATGGCCCAAAATGGTTTATTTGTAGGTAGACTTAAATTAGGAGAGAATATGGTGAAAGTGAAGCTTTCCAAACTTCCAAACTTGTCAGATGATGAAAGTAAAGATATTTTTAATCATGTGTTTTAATCAAGGGTTTCAAATCAACTCCTTCATCAAATAATCTCTCTTCCCCCCCAAATCCCCCAACCCCTCCAAACCCCTCTCTCTCTCTCTAAATTGATTTCATATATTGCAGATATCAGATATAACCATTATGACTCTGGTCGGCCTTGTTTATATTATCTTATGTTTTTTCTCTGTACTTAAATTTTTGACATAATTTAATTTGCATGATAAAATTGCAACTTATATGCTGTTGGGAGATGGCTTAATGTAAGAGTGAAGTCTTGTTGCCAAATCCCATTAATTCAGATGTGGTATATATTGAATTTTGTATTGTAAATAATTGTGAATAAAATACTGTTTAAACCAAAGTGAAGATATACTTATCATCAGGGGCAGGTCCAGAATTGTTAAAGGTTTAACATCTGATGAAAAAGTGCATAAGTTTAACCATTACCACTCTCATGGTATAAACATCCTTAGTATTCCATAAAGATAAATTTGACAAGGGATATAACTTTACATATTTTGTAATCAAATACAAACCTATAGTGGTTACTTAGTTTTAGACCATAAAAGTATTGGGGTCGTTTCAGCTGACCTTTTTACTGTGCTAACCTATGTACCATTCCGGTTTATACCCCTGACAATATGCAGCACATTTGGCTGATCCAGTCACCAGTGGGTCTGTATGAATGACAAAATGAATTGCTCTTTTTCCCCAAACACACAAGAGGCACTTCACTGTTTATCAAAGGTCAAAGACTAAAGGTTATATATCTTCCTGATTGGTCACAGATCCTGTCCTAGTGTCCTTGTTTTAATTGTCCTAACAAAGTTTACATGAGAAATATAAAGGTCTGCCTTGCGTGTTCCTTACATCCTTGCACAATAACTTTGAAGCATATCTCAAGAAATCTTCCCCATCTTAAATGCTTAGTTTGTTTTGAAAAGAAATAGTAATTGAAAACTTTTTTAAGTAAGCTTTCAAAAACGTTTCTTTCCTTTGTCAAGGAAAGAGAGCAAACATTTAATTTACCAAACTTTCCACATGAGTCAACCACTGCCAAGAGAGCTGTCTTTTATGGTAAGTTTTTACTCCAAGATATGGAGTGACATGGAAACAGCGTATCATCTATGTATCCCAAAAGACCTGCTACAGATTTTATTTTCAAACCTGATTCAATCACAGTACTAATTTTAAGAGATGCATTTAATTATTTGAAGTTTCTTATTTCCTTCCTGTCATGAAACTGTGTCTTAAATAAGAAGATTGGTGCACATTTTTGAATTTCCAAAACAAATCCCCAAAATCATCACAAAATTGTTCTCCAAAAACTTGGACACAAATTACTCGATCATCAGCAAATGAAAGCCTTTTGGTATTTAACCTTTGTCATTGAAACAATTTGCTTACTTGAAACATCAGTGTATCATCCCATTCACTATGTATAGGATGTGTTTGTTTTATGAACACCAAGAGGGAATGAAAACAGGTGGGCATACACCATGTTGTCAAGGATGTGTTTGGTTTGTGAACACCGAGAGGGAGTGGAATTGGGTGGGGCAGGTGCCATGTTGTCAAGGATGAGTTTGTTGTGAACACCAGGAGGGAGTGGAATCGGGTTGGGCAGGCATCATGTTGTCAAGGATGTGTTTGGTTTGTGAACACCAGGAGGGAGTGGAATTGGGTGGGGCAGACACCATGTTGTCAAGGATGTGTTTGGTTTGTGGACATCAGGATGGAGTGGAATTGGGTTGGGCAGGCACCATGTTGTCAAGGATGTGTTTGGTTTGTTGACACCAGGAGGGAGTGGAATTGGGTGGGGCAGACACCATGTTGTCAAGGATGTGTTTGGTTTGTGAACACCAGGAGAGAGTGGAATTGGGTGGGGCAGGCACCATGTTGTCAAGGATGTGTTTGGTTTGTGGATATCAGGAGGGAGTGGCATTGGGTGGGACAGGCACCATGTTGTCAAGGATGTGTTTGGTTTGTGAACACCAGGAAGGGGTGGCATTGGGTGGGGCAGGCACCATGTTGTCAAGGAAACAGTCAGTCTGACCACTTATAAGATGAAGTAAAGAGTAGGGAGACGTGTTTTGTTTAACATGCAATGTCATTTATCTATTTATGATTTCCTGAATTATTGTGGAGAATAAGCTAGTTTTACTGCAGATCATTACTGTATTCAAACTATACCTAAAATAGATATATACTATGGTCATAGTGGCTTTATACAGATTATTTTTCTGTGAAGATTAATGTTTAGATTGAAACGGTTTACTGACAGAATGAATTTGTTTAAAAAAAAACTATATGTAAACTATACATATACTTAAAATATCTTCTAAGGTCATAGTTTGTTTGATATAGCAGACCTTGTATATTGTCTGTATAGATGATTACATAGATTTGAAATATTAGTTGTTGTCATGGTGATCATACTTGATACATTGACTTGAATCAGTTTGTCTTTGACGGGGCTTCAGATGTTTAAGAGAGATAGGGGTAAACCTGATACTACAGCCATGTATACCACTCCTCCTCACTCCCAGCTGGAATTATTCCTGTCTTGTAATCTTTTTCAAATGATGCGTCTCAAACCTGTTTAAATGCCTACAGAGATATCCTGTCATTTACATAAATACATCTTTCTGTTTTTATCAAATGAATATTTTTTTATTTGAAATTTTATGGATTTTAATGGGAAAAAATGGACGCAGGCTAAAAGCCTCTAAGTCCATAGAAATTTATGTACTTAGTATGTGAATGTGTTAGAATTGGATGGGATCATGGTTGTATTATTTTCATCATTTTATAGAAAAATTCAGTAAAAAATAAGGAAATGCAAACAAAATGATGTAAAAGCATATTGCAATGTATAGGCAATGGAGTTAAGAAACACAATCAGCAAAAATTATTTTTATAAACTAACTAATACATTATTCTTATTCCCACTACCCCAAACTATGATAAATATAATAAGTACACATTCCTATAGTAAGTACACATTCCCCCTTCCCCATAACCAAAAAAAATAATCTGAGGGGTAAATATTGTTGAGAGCATAAATCAGGTGTTTTATCATAAGATGGCAGTATCAGTGACACAGCCTCCTGCCAGGTCCTTCTACTATCAGATGGCAATATTAGTTTTCAAAGTAACTGGCCTCTGACGATAATGATAGAGTTTATGACAAACACATGTCCCAACCCTCTCCCCTGTCAAGTACTGGGTTCACAGGCAGGGTGTCGTGTAGCCAAGACAAGGCCTCAACAGGTCTACATAGGGGGCTCAGTTTCAGCAACCGTCCAAGTCGCCATGGCAATAAGATTGTCAAAGCAGGGAGGGACAATTCTGTAGACATGTATATGCTGGGAGGAAAGAGAGCTGGTTATAATGTGTCTCTATGTGGGGCCAAATCACCATGGTGATATGTTTGTCAAAGCAGGGAGGGACAGTGTTAGATATATATATATATGTATGTTGTGTTTGGGAGGGGGGATAATGAAGTGGAGCCCCAGTCACCATGGTGATGGGACTTGTCAAAGCAGGGAGGGACAGTTCTGTGGGAGAAGGAGAGCAGTATAGAGCAGCACTCTGTGGGTGTCCCCCCTCCTGGCCACATGATAATTAGGAACTTCCCCCTCTCAGCTTTTGGGACCATCAAGATAAACAGAGTCTCCACAGGGCCCAGATTGTGTGTGTTAGTGGCTGGCCAGTTAGATGGTCTACTCCAGGGTACATCACATATGGTATAGATGTGACGACACACACACTTTCTCCACAGTTACCTTAGGGACTGGCAGATATCAACACTAAGTTATATATTCATTGACAAAGGGATTTACTTCTTACACATCTTGCAGGTAATCGTTTTGTCATTAAAATGTCCTTCAGTATTTTTGAGTTCAAAGGTTTAATTAATTGTCATCACAGTTAGCTTGATCACTTCAGAAGAGAATTTCATATACATATAAATCATTGGTTTTTATTTACCATTTGAAAATATTTAAAGTAAAAGAATTCAGTAATTCTTTTTTTCTTCAATTTAGTTTTGTGTCTTTAGTTTAGCCTGGCAGGTAAACACAATCAGCTGTTTATCTTTTGGTTGGTTTTCAGCATCAGATACTACAAGCTTCATCTATACAGATTTACATTTTGTATCTTCAATTAGCTACACATACAATTTTTGTCCCATTGAAATTTTGTCACACTTGATTGGGACACCACATTTTTTTTTTTAATTTTATCACCAAAACAGTTTTGTATATTCTTTTATAAATGTTTTATATAATTTGAAAATGTCTCACAAGCAACATTCAGAAGAATACGATTTACTTTCCGTATTCGCATGTAGAGCGTTCCATTATTCCAGAGATTTGATGTCTTGCCAGTGAGACACTGATGTGTATTTTTGTCATCTTCATTCCATTTTTAAAGCTGTTTTTTGCATGACAAGGCACTCCCCAGCCTCTGTATTTCCAAACAGGTGATTCATTTCCAGCCACACAGGTGAACACCTATTGTCATCAAAAAGATATTTTTGTCATCGTGCCATACAACGGACTCGACTCACCAGGTCATTGATTCTGTACAAGGAGCTAGTCAGGGAAGGCACTTATTAGCACAGAAAAATTTGATCCTATTGCACTATTTTTTCTTTTATGTGAACTATGTTTTTCGTACAGGTGATTGTGTCATTAACGAGATTTTACCTGGACTCTACCTGATGTGTCATTAGCTGTCATGATAAAACACATCAGACAATTTTTGTCTAGCACCATCATAACATGCTAAAATATAGCTCTTTCCAATACCTAAAAAGCTCTTTCTATTGGCCATGATAGAGAATATGTTCTTGGTTTGTGTTGTATGATTTGATGAAATAATATTTGTTTGAATTATACATTTATGTTTGAATTTATATGCAGGAGTATGGCCTAAAGATAAATTGTGATTCTGGTTTCCCTACTTAATGAACTCTCATTTATGAAAACCTTTCCAAAAGTTTTTAAAGTCAATTTTAGACAAGTGCTGTTCTATTTCATCTATGTGACTACTTGTTATCAATGAAATGAAGTAATATATTCCTATTTATAAAGAGTTTTTTAAAAGAGTGAAACCAGAAACTCACAAATCAACAATTATATTTTATGCTTTAATTACTAAAGAAAATGATTCATTGATAAGTAATTCCTTTTGATTGGCCTATTTTACCGTGAGTTTTCTTACTAGATTGGGTTGTCATTGGTAAAGTATTGACAATCGCACAGAGAGTATTTAATACAACAGAAGATGTCCTTAATGTTTCTGCTTTGTTCTGATATATGTATATATTCCATGCTTATCGCCATGACAATGGAATGCTGACTTTGAGGCTTGACAGCTTCTGGACCAGGTCCCTGTGTGATGCTGCTGGGAACACCAATAAAGTAATGGCCCAGTACATGCTGTCATTCCTTGGAGACTCTGAGACAGCCAGTTTTTCTGGGGTTGACTTCTTTGTCTTATCAGTCCTGGATATCAATTGATCGGGACTGTAAGTCCAGAATGTTCAATGTACCGATAACTAAGAGTCATTGGTACGGCTGCTGGGACAGGTCCCCAGAGGCATATAACACAGGGTAGCCCCTTATACATGGCACACAGGGGCATGACAAAGACACTACTTCTTAACTAATACCTTCCCTGATTAATAATTAATGTTAATTGGATTATTTGCGTGTAGTTGTCTTTTGACTCTTGGCTAAAGACCAAGTAAATAATTGATTAGACCGGGGACGGCAGAATAAAGTACTATACAGTACGACTATGTGAGTTTCATTGTCGTTTTTGGGATAGTTTTGGCCACAGTATGGTCACTATGATAGTGATGTTCCCAATGGAGTCATAATGCCAAGTCTGACTACCATTTCTGTAATATATACAATAACCAGAGAATTGTCAGATCAAGGACCATAAAAGTTCTAGCTGTATCACAGGACTGGGGAAGAGACACTATATCATAAGTCCCGGCCACATGGTTGGGACCTTCAGAGGACAGGAGTTGCTGGTGCGGGACATAGCCAAAAGTTGGTGTCGTGCCTATCAGTGTAAACAGCAGGACGGAGGGCAGTGATCACAACAGATATGTGTTGGAAGGTATGATCACAGATCTGAAGTCGTCAGGCATGGCACAAGCCCTGGCAACTGGGGATAGCTAAATGTACGTCAGGCACAGATACCATGGAGAGATAAACAAGAAACATCCACATAATCCAGTGGTACCGTCACAACTGAGATAGAGGTACAGAGGCTGTACGGCAGTGCCAGTCCTCCCCCCTACCCACGTCTCATCCCTCCCCCAACGAAAAGTCCCCTCGTATGTTTGCTGTCAGAGAGGGGGCTGTTTAGAAGATAGGAGCGTGTCTGTGATGTGTGCACTGTGTTGTGAGAAGTCCAGCTTCCCCTTCCATATCCCCCTAGCACTGTGCCCTGTGAGCGAGTTTTGCGGTGCTGTGTTTTGTCGACTCCACTTGTGCCTCCTCAGTCTAAATTTGGCATCACACAAGTGTTCCTCTTTTCTCCCAACACAGGAGTCAGTCCTTCAGAACCACACCGCCACTCAAGGAACATCACCGCCATCACAGTTCCGTCCTCCACCAACCCTCGGGACCCCAAAGACCCTCACCACCCCCACCGCTGCCACCCGAACAGCGGCTGTCCCCTGAAGTTGAACTTTGACCTTTCCACCCTGGGGACAGTCACCTGGAATGGTGATTCCACTCAAGGCATGAAACCACTGGAGGTAAACAACTTTTATTTACTTTTGTTGTTGTTTTGTAACTTTTTATTTCCACAGCAGGAAGTTGTCAAACTTTTTTCCCTGGATGTTGAAAGTTGGGGACTGTCATCAGATAAAAAGATGTTGACAACATCTCCATTAAATTTGAAAATAAACAATTTAATTTTAATTTTGTATTAAGAAAAAAATTTAATTTCTGTTCAAAACACAACAGGAAGTAACTACATCATATGTGTGGGGACAGTCAACTGGTCACATTATAATTTTTTTTTTCAAATTTGTTTTCATACCCAATAAATAGTAGAAGAAGTTATGTTTTGAAATTTGTTTTGAGAAATTTTAAAGAAAAGCAAACATATTGGAAACAGTCAACTATTTCTTAAGTTATAATTTTTCTACATCCTGAAGTATTTAAGATAACAAAATTCTTGACCTTATTTTAATATTTATTCAGTATTAGCATTATTTTTTACCTAATTTATATAATTTATTTTCTCTGTTTAACATGACTGGAATTATCAGGTTTTTTTTTCAAAAAAAATTGTCAACAATCAGATTGGGGACAGTCACATGGCATGGTGACTAAAATGGTAACATAAAAACAACTTTATTTATTTGTTTTTCTGTGGTAATTTGTCATGTTTATCCTACTCACAAACAGGAAGTTATATTGATGTTGTTAGCTACAGGACAATAAATCTGTTGACATATTGACTATATCGACCTTCAGTCTTCTCTGACCACATCCCAGGGTGCGGCTGTCCGTCTTCCTTCTGACATCTCGGGGAAAATTAAGACGATTTTCTGGAGTAAAAAGTTCATTGAATTTCTACTTTATTTGCCATGTGAATTTTATTGGAGGCCTGTAGAGACTTTGGGTGTCCCTCCGCTTTGCAACGCATTGCCATTGATTTTGTGTTGATATTTGTCATCTTAGACAGCCAGAGGAAGGAAATTTATATCCCGTATTATGATTTCTATTCGGAGACTTTTTTAGATTTTGAATTTGACTTTGAATACTTGGCTGTGTTTCTGGGGAGTGACACAGTAGACACACTCCGCAATCTCTCTACACCAGTGGAATGTCTATTTATAGCAACATGTGATCTTCTTCATTCACTAAGCACCAACAGTAGCATGCACATCCTCCGGGGGCCATCACAAGGGGAAAATCTTAAAATTTGACATCTCTCCGTTATCGTATATTTTCATGTATATTTCCTGATATATGTTTTCAGATTTTTAGAATTATCTATACTTATTATAAACTTACATTCTTATAAATCAGCACTGACAGAGTTTTGGGAATCAAGTTTGAAAGAATTTTGAATTCTCTCGCGGGTTGCCTGTGGTGACATTTTAGCCTCCATCTTGGTTTTAATCATTCTTCAGTCACCAAGCCTATAAATTGAAAGGTTGCCAGTTACTTGTAGGTTGGTGTATGTAACTGATTTATGGGGGTGTATTCCACACTAAGGCAATCTTTGTTTTACTTCTGAGGTAGAAAGTCAAGCACTTTGTGACCAAGGCTGATGATGCTGGAAGACAATTTATCTTTGTAAGTGAAGTATCACTCAAGATGCCTTGTTGGTAGCTCTTGTGTTCTCATAATAAGCTATTAATGTTTGTTATTAAGGTAAATGTTTCCTTATAGATAATTACTTATTTCTTCAGTTACCATACGGATATTTTCTTATATTAGTTACTTAACACCTGATACGAATTTCTCTGGTTACCTTCCTGGTAATTTCAAATTACTTTGGTAACTAAACAGATAAATACATACCTCTTGAGTTACTTTCCTGGCAATTTCAAATTGCTGATAATTTTTTTTTTACATTATAATAATAATAATATCATAATAATGCTTTGTTTATAGATGGTAGCTCAATAGTTACAAAACTATTCTCCCTCGAGGCCTTCTTTATAATCAATGGCAATTATATATACATACAGTATATATACTTGTATAGTTACTTAACACATAAATACATATTTCTTTGGTTACCTTCCTACCAATTTCAAATTATCTAGGTATGTACTTTGGCAGCCTAACTGATAAATACATATCTCTTTACTTACTTAACTGATAATACATCAAAATGTATTTATTTAGTTTGTTAAACTAATGCATTTTCTTTAGTTACTAAACATAACATAACAGATTTATATACTTTTCTTAGCTTTCTTGTGAACAATTTCTGAGGTACCCATCCATTATTTATTTTCAAAATTACTTACGTAACATTTTCTATTTCTTTAGTTAACAAAGGATAGCTACTAATTAATTACTCAATGGAGAGTGATTATTTCATTAATTCTCTGACTAACTAACCGATAATTACTTGTATCTTTGGTTACATCAGTGATAGCTACTTATCTTAGTGGTAAAATATCTACATAATTTCTTTATTTAATAGTTACCATAGAGAGAAGTACTAAGTGCAACAGTCATTGAGTATGTGTAAATGTCAAAAGACACAAATAAAACTTTCTTTTGATGAAAAGAAAAATGTCTTGGTATCAGAAGTGAGGTATATTTTATTGTAATCATTTTTGACCGTTCTAATTTAAACTACCCTACCCTATGAGGTGTGAGGAAAATGCTCATTTCCGAAATGACTATATTGTGTCAAATAAATTAAACACTGTTGATCTAATCAAAATTAAATATCCTCCCCTCTACTTGTCAAGGTACTCTATACACATACAATCTCCAGTCCTATATACCCCACCTCTACTTGTCAAGGTAGACTATACACATACAATCTCCAGTCCTATATACCTCACCTCTACTTGTCAAGGTAGACTATACACATACAATTTCCAGTCCTATAAGCATTACCTCACCTCTACTTGTCAAGGTAGACTATACACATACAATCTCCAGTCCTATATACCCCACCTCTACTTGTCAAGGTAGACTATACACATACAATCTCCAGTCCTATATACCTCACCTCTACTTGTCAAGGTAGACTATACACATACAATTTCCATTCCTATATACCTCAACTCTACTTGTCAAGGTAGACTATACACATACAATCTCCAGTCCTGTATACCTCAACTCTACTTGTCAAGGTAGACTATACACATACAATCTCCAGTCCTATATACCTCAACTCTACTTGTCAAGGTAGACTATACATATATATACAATCTCCAGTCCTATATACCTCACCTCAACTTGTCATACACATACAATCTCCAGTCCTATATACCCCACCTCTACTTGTCAAGGTAGACTATACACATACAATCTCCGGTCCTATACCCATTACCTCACCTCTACTTGTCAAGGTAGTCTATACACATACAATCTCCAGTCCTATATACCTCACCTCTACTTGTCAAGGTAGACTATATACATACAATCTCCAGTCCTATACCCATTACCTCACCTCTACTTGTCAAGGTAGTCTATACACATACAATCTCAAGTCCTATATACCTCACCTCTACTTGTCAAAGTAGACTATACACATACAATCTCCGGTCCTATATACCTCACCTCTTCTTGTCAAAGTAGACTATACACATACAAACTCCAGTCCTATATACCCCACCTCTACTTGTCAAAGTAGACTATACACATACAATCTCCAGTCCTATATACCCAACCTCTACTTATCAAGGTAGACTATACACATACAATCTCCGGTCCTATATACCTCACCTCTACTTGTCAAGGTAGACTATACACATACAATCTCCGGTCCTATATACCTCACCTCTTCTTGTCAAAGTAGACTATACACATACAATCTCCAGTCCTATATACCCCACCTCTACTTGTCAAAGTAGACTATACACATACAATCTCCAGTCCTATATACCCAACCTCTACTTATCAAGGTAGACTATACACATACAATCTCCAGTCCTGTATACCCCACCTCTACTTGTCAAGGTAGACTATACACATACAATCTCCAGTCCTGTATACCCCACCTCTACTTGTCAAGGTAGACTATACACATACAATCTCCAGTCCTATATACCCCACCTCTACTTGTCAAGGTAGACTATACACATACAATCTCCAGTCCTATATACCCCACCTCTACTTGTCAAGGTAGACTATAGACATACAATCTCCGGTCCTATACCCATTACCTCACATCTACTTGTCAAGGTAGACTATACACATACAATCTCCGGTCCTATACCCATTACCTCACCTCTACTTATCAAGGTAGACTATACACATACAATATCTGGTCCTATACCCATTACCTCACCTCTACTTATCAAGGTAGACTATACACATACAATCTCCAGTCCTATATACCCCACCTCTACTTGTCAAGGTAGACTATACACATACAATCTCCGGTCCTATACCCATTACCTCACCTCTACTTATCAAGGTAGACTATACACATACAATCTCCAGTCCTATATACCCCACCTCTACTTGTCAAGGTAGACTATACACATACAATCTCCAGTCCTATACCCCTCACCTCTACTTGTCCAGGTAGTCTATACACATACAATCTCTGGTCCTATACCCCTCACCTCTACTTGTCAAGGTAGACTATACACATACAATCTCCAGTCCTATATACCTCACCTCTACTTGTCAAGGTAGACTATACACATACAATCTCTGGTCCTATACCCCGTGCCTGTCCCAGTAAGGGTCTCAGTAACTTGAGGCGTCCTGGACCAGCCTTATCGGTGGGAGCGGTGGGAGTGTGAAGGGGATATGATGGCCCATGCTGTGTCCCTCATCATCAGAGCTATTACACATCTCCAGCAGGATTTATCTTGTCTTCTGCCTGCATCACCTTTCCCAGCATCTCCACTCATACAGATCTCACCCTAGCCCTCAGTGGTCTTTGACCTGTAACCAGACTTTAGCTGAAGAGATTCCTTTTGTTTTCATTTCCTATATTTATGGTTTAGAAATCGTGAGAAGTTTTGTTGTCTAATTTCACTGTCTTATGTCAACTCTACATTTATTGTAGGACTTCTATTGTTTAATGGCCAATAGATTACTTTTTGTATATCTGATTTTCGTCATCTTTTAGCCAATCAATATTATAATATCTGGTATCCTTTCTTCTGAGAGTCATATATTTGATTTTCTATTGACTAAATTTTGATGTAATGTCATAAAAAGTGTCCTTGGTCCTATAGTTGTAAAGATGCCCAACTGTCACAGACCCCCTGTCCCAGTGACAGTCATAAAGATGCCCTTCTCAAGTTCTGTGGTCCCCTGTACCCTGTGACAGTAAAATATGCCTCTCTGTGGGCCCGTGTCCCAGTGACAGTTGTAAAAATGCCCCTCTATGGTCCTCTGACCCCTGTGACAGTAAAAATGCCCCTCTGTGGCCCCCTGTCGTCAGTGACAGTTGTAAAGAAGCCCCTCTGTGGACCCCTGTCCTAGTGACAGTTATAGAAATGCCCCTCTGTGGCCCCCTGTCCCCACTAACAGTTGTGAAGAAGCCCCTCTGTAGCCCCCTGTCCCAGTGACAATTATAAAGATGCCCCTCTGTGGCCCCCTGTCCCAGTGACAGTTATAAAGATGCCCCTCTGTAGCCCCCTGTCCCAGTGACAATTATAAAGATGCCCCTCTGTTGCCCCCTGTCCCAGTGACAATTATAAAGATGCCCCTCTGTAGCCCCCTGTCCCAGTGACAGTTGTAAAAATGCCCCTCTGTGGCCCCTTGCCCCCTGTGACTGCCAGCAGCAGTAACTCCATCCCTCCATTCATGTCCTTTATGACCCTTATCTGGAGTGTGTCACTAGTGTATACAGTAGCTGTACCCTGTGGCACAGACCCCCTCCCTCCTCCCCCTCCTAACTAGTCCCCTCTGTGATAATCGGCTCTCCATCAACAGTTACTGTATGGTAGACAATTTTTATGCCTCTTTACAGTTTCTTTTTAATATGTGATCATATCTTGGAATCTAGGGCACAGGCGGCAAGGGAACTGAGAGATAATCTTTTATAAATATTTACAATCAGAACAGCATTGCTCCCTGCGACTAGTGGCACATAATCTGTTTGTCTTTGTGATAATCCACCTGTACATCTTTTCATGATCTCCTTTTAAACATATCCTTAATGTTAAGTCAACCATTTTAAATGTTTTCATCTTTCAAGTATAGGTCAGTTCAAGTTCAGTTGCTGAATCTATCATCAGTGTGTTATATAATGTAGTTATTATCCAAAACCTTGATTTCATATAGAACTGATGGGATATTCAATGTCTCTATATTTTTGTTATTCAATATCGACTATAGGTAACAATAGGGTGACATATCTTAAATTTTGTGTTTACTCAACTCTAATGCAGGGATAATCCTGCCTCTTGGAAGCTATGGGAGAATTCGAAAGATTTTATAGGATTAGCAAAATTTATATTAGATTTTTCTGTATTTTGGGGAAAATCATGGGTAAAAATCCCCAAAGCCCGCCCCATTAAGTGATCCCTGCTAACATCAATGACTTTAAGATACCTGTCTTGAGACCATCACTTCCCTATTTACAGTAGACCCTGTCTTGAGGGTAAGATCACATCTTTAGTCAATACAGTGATACCTAGCTTTAACAACCACTACTTCTGTGATTGCGTATGTACCTAGCCTTAACAACCACTACTTCTGTGATTAAGTATGTTTAAACCTGTCTGAAGAGGTCATTCCCACTCATTACCATAGGACCTGTGTTGAGGGACCATTCCTTCTGTTCAGTTAATTCTGATGGTACCATTCTGATATGTCTTAATTTATATGAGATATAGAAAAAAGAGAGGAATAATTGGTAGGATTCTAGTTTCATTTGTGGTCTTTTCTGTAGAGTTCTTAATTATTCTTCTCTTGTCACCATGTTGGTAACTAGGATGATATGGATTCCCACAGAATGCATTGAGTAAAGGTATATTGGTGTGTTTCGCTATTGGAGAATCAATTAAGTTGTATCAAATTCTAATTTCAGTGACTTACCATGATAACTATATATATAATGGCAGATGGTGGTGTCTGGCTAATAGACTGTCGATATATTTTAAATTAAACTAACAACAGTTTATCATGAGTTTGTTGAATATTTGTTGTATATGTAGAATTTCCCCAAGAGAGCCCCTGAGTATGCATTATATCCCATAGAGGGCCTCTATGCCTGTGGGTTGGTGGCAGCACTGGGATGTTGCTTGTATCTTGACAACTGGTAATCTCTGGTGAAGCTGTCTGGGACATTACTGTCAGTGATGTATGAGCACTTCTACATGGTAACAAACACATCATTTCCTGGCCAGAGATCTCCTCTAAACACACCTGTACACAGGTAACAAACACACCATTTCCTGGCCAGAGATCTCCTCTAAACACACCTGTACACAGGTAACAAACACACCATTTCCTGGTCAAAGATCTCCTCTAAACATACCTGTACACAGGTAACAAACACACCATTTCCTGGCCAGAGATCTCCACTAAACACACCTGTACACAGGTAACAAACACACCATTTCCTGGCCAGAGATCTCCACTAAACACACCTGTACACAGGTAACAAACACATCATTTCCTGGCCAGAGATCTCCTCTAAACACACCTTTACACAGGTAACAAACACACCATTTCCTGGCCAAAGATCTCCACTAAACACACCTGTACACAGGTAACAAACACATCATTTCCTGGCCAGAGATCTCCACTAAACACACCTGTACACAGGTAACAAACACACCTGTACACAGGTAACAAACACACCATTTCCTGGCCAGAGATCTCCCCTATACACACCTGTACACAGGTAACAAACACACCATTTCCTGGCCAGAGATCTCCACTAAACACACCTGTACACAGGTAACAAACACATCATTTCCTGGCCAGAGATCTCCACTAAACACACCTGTACACAGGTACCAAACACACCATTTCCTGGCCAGAGATCTCCACTAAACACACCTGTACACAGGTAACAAACACATCATTTCCTGGCCAGAGATCTCCACTAAACACACCTGTACACAGGTAACAAACACACCTGTACACAGGTAACAAACACATCATTTCCTGGCCAGAGATCTCCTCTAAACACACCTTTACACAGGTAACAAACACACCATTTCCTGGCCAAAGATCTCCACTAAACACACCTGTACACAGGTAACAAACACATCATTTCCTGGCCAGAGATCTCCACTAAACACACCTGTACACAGGTAACAAACACACCTGTACACAGGTAACAAACACACCATTTCCTGGCCAAAGATCTCCCCTATACACACCTGTACACAGGTAACAAACACACCATTTCCTGGCCAGAGATCTCCACTAAACACACCTGTACACAGGTAACAAACACATCATTTCCTGGCCAGAGATCTCCTCTAAACACACCTGTACACAGGTAACAAACACACCTGTACACAGGTAACAAACACACCATTTCCTGGCCAGAGATCTCCATTAAACACACCTGTACACAGGTAACAAACACACCATTTCCTGGCCAGAGATCTCCACTAAACACACCTATACACAGGTAACAAACACACCGTTTCCTGGCCCAAAATCTCCTCTAAACACACCTGTACACAGGTAACAAACACACCATTTCCTGGCCAAAGATCTCAATATCTTGTGAATCTGAATGACAGGTAGTATTACTCATTTAGTGATTGTACAGATGTTAGTCTCTAACCATCATTCAACACTGCCAAGTCCACGTCAACACACACCATCAACACAAACACAAATCTGGTAAACTCGAACACAAACACAAACGTCAACTCGAACACAAACACAAACCTTCAACATAAACATGACACAAACCGTCAACTCAAACACAAACACAAACCATCAACTCGAACACAAACACAAACCGTCAACATAAACACGAACACAAACCGTCAACTCAAACACAAACCATCAACTCAAACACAAATACAAACATCAACTCAAACACAAACCCAAACCGTCAACTCAAACACAAACACAAACCATCAACTCAACCACAAACAAACCGTCAACTCAAACACAAACCGTCAACTCAAACACAAACACAAACCGTCAACTCAACCACAAACACAACCGTCAACTCAATCACAAACAGTCAACTCAAACACAAACACAAACCGTCAACTCAAATACAAACACAAACCGTCAACTCAAACACAAACCTGGTAAACTCGAACACAAACTGTCAGCACAAACTCAAACCACTTTCTACCTTGAAACATTTAAACAAATTAAATTCAATACTGCAAAGTCACAAACATGAGATTGTGTAGAATTGATTTAACATTCTGTATTTACCTGGTACGTGGTTATTTATGTAAATCTTTATCTGGTATTGAAGTGTCAAATGATGTGGTTTTTTTCTAAAAATAATTTCTCAGAAATGGCCTGAGTAATACCAGTGTATGAATGAAGAGAAAGTCTAAACACTTATGAATGACGCTAATAACTTCGTAAGAAGAATTTATTTATCTTGTGCAAGCCTCAAAACATCTTAAACTTGGCATTAATTGAGCTCTTTTGGAAGATAAATTGTTTCTTAGATTTGACTGTTTCATATTCTTTAAATTGCTTGGAGATATTTCTGTTAATTTATATTGAAAAAATTTCAAGGTTGAAATTGTTTTTTGTGCTTATTTCTGTTAGAATTATTGAACGTTGGGTTTGTTAGTTTTAATCCTACATTTGACATGATTCTGACTATTTAAGATGTTTAAGGTTTTTTGTAATTTGGCATCGTTTTGTTTCTCTGCCGTACTACTCGAAAGAAATTGAAAATCAGGATTTGACTTAAATTGAAAGTTTAGATTTTTGTCCTCTGGAACTTATTGATTTTTGGGTCTAATTGTCAGAGTATCTCTAAACGTTGAGGCTTAATTCTATTTCGTAGTTGACATGTACAGAAATCTAAGGAATGAACATTCCAGCAAAAAAATTACCTAATACGGTTAGAAGTCAAAAAGATTTTAAAATGCTTAAAAAACTGACAGTCTTGATGGCTCCAGTTTGGGACACAGAGGACATGAGGCATGTTTTTCCTTCTAAAAACAAAAATTAATTTGATTATTATTCATCAGCAAGCTTCAGGTTATGCTTATTTGAAGCAAAAAATACCACACTGCAATCTTCTGGATTCTTTATAGATGAATAATTTAAAAATTCATACAGTAAGACATGGGTCCCATTCCTGGTTAATGGCCGTACTGCTATAGTGGTAGGGCACAGTGTAGGAAGTCGTGTAGGCACAGAGGTAGTTTTGGAGGTCGTTTAGACACGTTAGAGGTCATTGGTCCCTGGTTCTGTACCTATCGGTGGAGGAATTTTCTTGTGTCTGTTGGAATCTCCTTACTGGAGCTTTCGTTGGGTGCCAGTAATCACTCATTCTCTGGTGTATGGGAGCGCCAGTGTCACTAAGTGTTGGTATGGATTTGTCATACAGCAGTATTATATGTCACAGCAATATAGCTGGATTAGGCCATTGATCGCCATCGATTCCGTGCAGACTCATTAGAGCATTTGTGACCAAAAGTGACATTTAGAATGGCGATGTCATTGTACCGGGTTCCTTTCTGATGCTAAGTTGTCCTCAGCCTCATATTTGTGCGGAGGTTACACTATTTCACACATCGTTAGCAAACCAAAAGGACCACGGTCTCCCGAGTACGGAGCCATTTATATCTATGACAGTCGCTGGGGACATTCCTATAGTTTTTCCTCTTATTTAAAAGTTTCATCCCATGCTACACTTATCCCTGGGGGAAGGTTTATTTCATCGGCTTCAAGTCAACCACATTGGTCATTGTCCACCAGGAATCTCAAAATAAAGGAGACAGATATCAAAATGCGCAGGAGATCTGATGAGTCGTGGGATGACGGGGAAACAGTTACATATCGGCACTCCGCTCTAATCCTTTCTACATCAACGCTAATATCACTGGTTGCATAATTTTACACAATCTGCACCACTAATGAACATAGGATATAGATAGTGAGATGTGTACAGGATCAGATTAAAATCAATTGAATATGTGTTGGACTTACCTCCCTTTTACAATACAGGTTACACCACTGTTTGTTGTGTATTTTAAATACACCCTACCATATAGACTGGGGTAAATAGGGATCAGATTACTGGGGTACAGGGAGCTAAGATCATTTAAAGGTGAGAAGAGTGTATTAGAGGCTGGGGTTAATGTATAATGGTGGGGGTAATGGGGTTTATAGTATATTCATTATAAGGGATGTGGGAGGTTATGGTTTATGTATTATGGAGGTTATTGTAGGTTACACTTGATGTATATGGGGATGTTGGGGGTATAAGTGAGGGAAATGGGGTTATTGTGTTTTCATTATTAAGAGAATGTTGGGGGTTATTGTTGGGGGTTATGGGTGGTTATCGTGTTTAGGGGGACAATGGAGGTTATAGTTGGGGGGTATTAGGGGGTTACAGTATTTGCATTACATATATGTATTGAGGGGATATTTGGGCTTATAGATGGGGGGTTAAATTGTTTGCATTATTGAGAAGATGTTTGGGAATATACCAGGTAGTTGGGCTAATAAGGGGGGGGGGGGGGGGGAGATAGTATTTGCATTATAGAGGGGATGTTGGAGGATATACATATTTTGTAAAGGTTGAGGTTATAATGCATGCAAATGGAGGGGACTGTGATCGGACTATGGTTGAAGTATTAAGGAAGAGGTAATGGAGGATATGGTTTATGTGTATTAGAGGGTGTGGTTGGGGAAGATTGGTGTTTGTAGATGTAGAAGATTCTTACTTATATTTGTTTGACACTTCCAGCTCACACAGTTGGTCCTCTGTAGGACGTCCAGATGTAGAGATCAACAGTATATCTTTATATATATATTAACAGAGTGGAGGTATGCAATATGCATATTGATGAAACGTGAGAGTCATGCAGCCTTGGGTTATAATTAAAATATATTTCCTTTACAATCTCTCAGAGAAGTTTTATGAAAATAAATACATTTTTCTTTTTGTCATTTAAAAAAAAAACTATTTTACATACAAATATGTGAACCAGCAATGTTGATAAAAAATATAAGGTATTAATAAACAGTTTACATGTATAAAGTAGGATATATTTATATTCTTCTGTACCACAAAGTGTAACTTTGTGAATGCCAACATACAGGACAGTTTTACAAGCCAAACCCTCTAAACTCAATAAAAAATGGACGAGAAAAACAAGTTTTTGATCCAATTTCTTAATGCCACCACAATAAAACAATAGGTACTGTTTTATAGATCCATGTTAGCGTACTTTTGTTATGTTATGGAGATATAAATATGGTTTTAAGTTAGGTTTAACAATTTTTTATGTCAGGTAAATTATTTTGGTATTTGATCAATTTTGGAATGGAACAAGATGATGACAAATGTTGGTATGTTATAGTGCAATTGTTCTTATAATTAATTACTTATAATCATGAGTTATGAAAATGAAGGGACAAATATGCTGAATTTGTATTGGTTACCCCCTGGAGAGGTCCAACTGAGGAGGAGATAAAATGACACCAGTCCCCCTGTACGGGGCCCCATCGACAGCAGAGGATCAGAAATTTGTGAAGGGGATTTACTTGCATTGGTCGTGTGGCTTTTACACAGGAAATGACAGGCAGACAGCCTGATGCTGGGGATGCTCATGCCCAGCTTCTAAACTTCACTTTTGGCCTAGCGCCTAAAATCTGGACAATTTTTTTTCCATGCACATGATAAACTGCCCTTGCTAAATGCAACAAGTGACAGGGTATGTCGAGGTTTTCCTCATTAAAGCGATCACAACAGCCGAGAATAGTTCCACCCTCTTCCCCAATCTCACTGTCCATCGCTAGTTGATACCAGCCTAGATTGTTTATTGTCCTTTTTTACTTCCATCTTCTCCAGGTTGTCTGTCTGTCTGTAGGGGCATGAATGTTGGACTTTACTTAAACTATTTATAATTGAGATAGCAATCTGGCCAGCTTATCACAAGCTAAACAATCAGCTGATAGATTTCAGTATCCCCTTACACAGCACAAGTACAGATTTTCATTCAGCATTTCTCTCATTGGTTTGGAAGCAGGCTCTCAACACTGGATCCGTGGACCGATTGAAATCTGCTGTTTTAATCAAGACACCTTATCAAATAAGGATAATTAAAGTGGGGACATCACTTACTTGATAGAAAAAGATTATTTCGGAGGCAGTTTTCATAACTTATGAATAATAAATGTATGAATTCGTAAAGAATCTGTCTCTTCGTAAAGAATCTGTCTCTGTTATATAATTTGTAAACATTCTAATTTTAGAAATAACAATGTGTTTCCTGAAGACATTTGATTCCTATCAATCACAACAGAGACATCGCAAATAGTGAGAAATTAGAATTCCCTAAGCAATCGACTGATTTGTTGGAAAGCAAGACTTAAGACACCCTAAACTTTGTTTTCGAAAGCTTTTTGTCCTCGGAGATTTTCCGACCACACAAAAACTTTGATTGAGTAGGTCCCTGTGGAATGGTAGCATGTCATCGTATTTCGTAGAGAAAGGTGAATTTCAATTGTCCTTGGATTTCAATTGGACAAGAACAGGACTTTAATTGAGTAAATCCCTCAAGAGTGGTCACATGTCGCCATATCTCTGGGAAAGGTGAATTTAAAACGTCCTTGGGTTTTGATTTGTCAAGACAAAAACAGAATTCTTGTCCCTACGTGTCCAGGTTGACCAAATGGACTTTAAATATTTCAATAGGGCTTAGTGTAAATCGGATAGAGCATGCTATCTATGTCTAAAATAGCCGGGAAGGTCATAAGTAGGGCCACTGGTACTGTGCAGACAGTTTCCCTTCTTATACTGATACCAGACCGGCAGCGACCATGAAGAGGTATTCGGAAAGATAAAGATGGTGGCCAGTTTGGATCCAAGGGCTGTTCTGATTAGCTCAGGTGATAAAGCTGGTCAGTCCAGGTGATAAAAGCTGGCAGATAGGAAGGTTTCAGATGACAAGTCAACATCCATCAGCAATCCTCCACTCTCTGTCGACCTCTAATTCTCCTCTGTTACCATGGTAACAGGTCCTGTAATTATAGATAAAATCTTCCTGAAAGTAAAGGTTGTATTTTTTCTGAAGTGTATCATTTGAAGTCTTTATAAAAAGTGTATGATAAAGATTTGAGTTCAGAAATTATTATTCTAATCTATAACATGTAATCTGCACTGGATAATAAAATAAAGAATCTGGATTTGAAATGAGGTGCATGCAATTTTGAAGCCTACTGAGCAGACTAGTGGTGTAGGACATTACAAAATCTGAAGTGGTGGTGGGGGTCAAAGACCTTTATCTCTGTTGTAACATTCCCATTCAACAGTGGGACAGTAACATCAGCACCTCAGCGTAGTTATAATCAGTTTGATAAGCTCTGATGATGTGAAAATTATTTCTTTGTTTGATATAACTGAAGGTTGAAACTATGTTTTTAAAAATCATGCAAATCATTTTGTCAATGACTTTGGAAAATATATAAAAAGGAGAAAATTACTGCTTAGCAACAATAAATGTTTGTATGCACTCATCTATAATATCAAGAGAATCCCTCCTTCCTTTCTTCCTTTCCTATCAAAACTATACCTATATATATATACCCTGATATTAGTTACTGAACTGTACTGAGAACATCTCTGTCATGACCAGCGGTGTGAACTCTTGTCATTCTCAAATGACTCCCAAACAAAATAATAATAGATACTCTAAGTAGTCATTGTTCATTTCAATTTAAACGTATTCAAACACAATTGAAAGAACCTAGTTTGTGCAATTAAGTATCAATAATTTAGAGGCAGTGTTTTTGTGTTTACCAGAGAGAACACAGAAAGATCGGCCATGTTGTTGAAGAGAATGAGATAGATTGCCTTGGGGAAGATGACAGGACATCTCCGGGAAAAAGATCAACTCACAGTTGCGTGCAGTTTTAACCAATCATAAAATTGTATTGACATATTCATTTCTGAAATTAAAGCGACAAAAATTAATCATTTAAAAACAAAATAATTGAAATTCTATTTATTTTGTCAGAGCTGTTTGTTGCATTTGATTTTTTTTTTTTTCGTTTAAAAACAAACAGGAAAAAAAGTTGTCAATTTGTGGAAGAGACGTGAGTTTGTTGAAGAAACGATAAATTGGTGTGAGTCATAATGAAACGTTTGTTGTGTTGAGAGGGGTAGGATCGTACCGAGGTTAGTGGCGGACTTCGCGCGTGTACGGGACAGACACTATTCCAGCTTGTATCCCAGGATGACAATAAATTTGATCATTTCTGTGTAATTGCAATGAATATTCATGTTAAGTTTGGCCGAAGCCTGTAAAAAAGGAGGTAGAGACACACCGAATCCCTGCCACAGGTGTTGACAACCTGTGAAGTCACGAGGTACTTAAAGGCTGCGGCCAGTCTGGCAATGCTTTCACGGACATGTACACAGTTTGGTCCTGTTGTCATTCACATCATAAAGGCGGCATGCTTTCATTGACATCATTAGCTGGGCGATAAAACTCTTAATAGAGGTGTTGAGTGGCATTATGGCTTTGTTTTGAGGATTGTGGGATGATCAAAATGTGGACATATTGTTGTGGTGCGTTTTTAGGTGGCATCATTGGGTGGCAAATTTGATGATCATTGACGTCTTGATTTTGGTGATTTGAATGAGAAAGTTCAATGGTACTGTTAATAGACTTGATTTCACTGTGACAATGTATGACATTGAGGAAAGTTTACCTGTGTACCATCGGTCCAAAAAAATCATGTATGGAATCCTAGTTTAATTGCATTTACCACTATTTGACAAAATCATTATATCTTTGCAATTATAGCTGTACAATTCAAGCAAAAGAAAAAAGATGAAATGTTTTAGAAACTTTTGGTGACTAAATAGACATCCAAAGAGATATTGATAAACCAGAAGTCTTCCTCTAGGGGCGGAGTTATCTATAACATGAGCTTGTTGTGGCATAGATAAGATAAATAATACAATGGTATAATAATACAATGGTATTCCCATCCCTCACCTATTATGTTGTGAGGCCGAGGCTTGATTTGACCATTGAGTTTCAGGACAAGTCATGTGCTAATAGAATGTATTTTAGCTGAGTTTACTGTGAATGCTATTAAAGAAACCATGAGACAATATTGGGTGGGCCCTATAGGGGAGAGGGGATGTGGGGAGGGGGAAGGTTGGACCAATTCTGGGAAATATATACTGCAATTACTAACAAATTGTTGGTCAGCATTTAACTCACTCCTATTGACTTCCCACTTCCTCCCCATTGAGTTTGTTTCCCTCCCCCAATCTTGGGCTTTGATGGGTGTGAAGTGGGGGTTTATTGTCAATATTTACAGATGCAGTGTGCCATTGTGAACAACATAAGGTACAGCACTGTGAGAGTTAATGATACAGTCGAATGGGGGCTGATCCCCTGTAGTAATGTAATTAGCACTCTCTAGGAACCATAGAGGGTGTCTAGCCCTTATTGAACAGCCTGCAATCTACCTGTTAGGCTATTAGTGAAGGAAGGGAGAGGTGTATAGCCCTTATTGAACAGCCTGCAATCTACCTGTTAGGCTATTAGTGAAGGAAGGGAGAGGTGTATAGCCCTTATTGAACAGCCTGCAATCTACCTGTTAGGCTATTAGTGAAGGGAGAGGTGTATAGCCCTTATTGAACAGCCTGAAATCTACAGTACCTACTAGGCTATTATTGTAGGGAGTGGTATACAGCCTGAAATCTACTGTACCTATTAGACTATTAGTGTAGGGAGAGGTGTACAGCCTGATATCTACTGTACCTATTAGACTATTAGTGTAGGGAGAGGTGTACAGCCTGAAATCTACTGTACCTATTAGACTATTAGTGTAGGGAGAGGTGTACAGCCTGATATCTACTGTACCTATTAGACTATTAGTGTAGGGAGAGGTGTACAGCCTGAAATCTACTGTACCTATTAGACTATTAGTGTAGGGAGAGGTGTACAGCCTGAAATCTACTGTACCTATTAGACTATTAGTGTAGGGAGAGGTGTACAGCCTGATATCTACTGTACCTATTAGACTATTAGTGTAGGGAGAGGTGAACAGCCTGATATCTTCTGTACCTATTAGACTATTAGTGTAGGGAGAGGTGTACAGCCTGAAATCTACTGTACCTATTAGACTATTAGTGTAGGGAGAGGTGAACAGCCTGAAATCTACTGTACCTATTAGACTATTAGTGTAGGGAGTGGTGTACAGACCCTATTGAACAGCCTGAAATCTACTGTACCTATTAGACTATTAGTGTAGGGAGAGGTGAACAGCCTAATATCTACTGTATCTATAAAACTATTAGTGTAGGGAGAGGTGTACAGCCTGAAATCTACTGTATCTATAAGACTATTAGTGTAGGGAGAGGTGAACAGCCTGAAATCTACTGTACCTATTAGACTATTAGTGTAGGGAGAGGTGTACAGCCTGAAATCTACTGTACCTATTAGACTATTAATGCTACTTGGGAAGTGATATTGGGTTTATTGGTTGCAACCGTTACGAAATCAATTGATTTAGCTTCACCTCTGTGATAAGAGACTGGTTTAAACTTCCACAGATAAATTCTCCTCGTTTTCCTACATAGCTATCAAGAGATTCTACAGCTACCTCAGATTCTATTATAGGGTTCGATGAAGACGACCTGTAAATATAAAAAAAATTGAGGTGAAATCTTGTTGTGTGCTAGCTGTTATAGGCTTTATAGAGTTAGATCAGCTTGGATTTCGTTTGGTATTGGTTAGTTTTAAGCGTAAGGCTACACACTTGCATATGAATTTACAGGTTTGTGTATAGAAACTGGGGGCATGCATTACGTACACAGTATACGAATGTTGTCTGGGGATCTCTGTAATTAATGGCCATCAGTAACACTTGGGGATCACACCAAGGATTTCATTTAGAGATTCGGAAATTGTGAGTATGTTTACTTTGCTTTTAAATTTTTCCCCTCCCCCCCAAAAAAATATTAGGAATCATTTTTTTTTTTTTGAAAATCCATATTCACAAAATTTTGAAGGAAGACATTTTCTTTAATTGTATAATATGTTTTGATTGAATTTTTGACAGAAAAAAATTGAATTTTATTGAAAATGTTTATTGTGCTGTTCATGTTCTTTTATTGGCAAAAAAGAGAGAGTGTGTGTAAAAATGTCTTCCATTCTTAAACTTATCTCAATGAAAGGACTGGTGAGATGATATAAATTCAGCATGGGACTGTTTATCGGGCAGATGTTGATTGTGTGTTGTTTGCATTTTTCTCTCAAGACACAAAGGGATTTCCAAGCCCTTGCCTCAGTGTTATCATTACGATCTACCCCCTGTAACAGTCAGGGTTAGGTTTTAAATGAAGTATGTGTCAAAACGACCATAGAATTAAAAAAAATGTTATAAAACGTTTTGAAGCCGATGCTCATGTGAATTTGCACACATGACGGGCTGTAGGGGTTTAGTTTTGGATCAAAACACCCATGTCACTAGCCCACGGCTACGTCTTTAAAAAAGAAAACCCTGCAATTTTTTTAATAAAAAAGAATTGCGGTACAGCTGATTCTGTTTAAAACAGAACCATGTGTTTGGTGTGTTAAAGGCAGATACGTTGTAGTATTGAGGCTGGTAGGTATAGTAGTGTGTTTAGACAGCTAATTAACGTAATATGTCCTCGACAGAGATGGCCATATAAATTATACTAAACATTGAGGTACACAGAAAAATCACGGAAAAACAGGATTGAAAACTGGAGCAGTTATCTTATTTTTTGGACAATCAGTTATATGGAGTCAATTAACAGAATGAATAGCAAATTATTTTCTAAATTAGTTAACTCAAAAAAGCCTTACTCAAGTAATTTAGTGGAGTGGAGTGGAGTGGGGAGGATATGTTGGCAAAATGATTTAGGAAAAATAGATTTTGATATTGATGAATATAAAAATTTATTTCATCTTTCTTTGTGTCAGGCAATCACCCATGATATAATTTTTTACAAGTACACCAATGTCAGCGACCCATGATATAGATCTATATAACAGTCAATACCCATTTCTGAAAGTGACCTCTTATATAAATCTATAAAGACATCTGAATGTCGAAAACCCACAGATAAATCTATATGCATGTAGTTATCCCAGTCAGTAATCCATGATATAATTCTATATAAATATCCCAGTAAATAATAACCTGTGATATAATTTATACAGATATGGTAGTACCAGACAATGAACATAAACCTATATAAATATCCAAGTCAGTAGTCCATAATATACCTGTATTATATGACATAAATATCCATGTAAATGACCATAATATTAATCTATATAAGTATCCCAGTTGATATTCCATACTCTTTATATATATATAACCCAGGCTATAACCTGTGATATAAATTTTCATTAAAGGCCCAATATACGTAACTTCAGCAAATTTTTCGTTAATCTGAAAAATTCTGAAAAAAATCCAGTTGAAAACCATGCAAAAATAAGCCTAAAACGTAGTAAACCTGAGCGGTAACTAACGAGAAACTCCTGACAGAAAAATCTAAAGAATTAAAAATAATTCAGGTGGGGCCCACTTCAATAACAAACCGCAGGTAGAAGACAGTCAAAATGGTCGCGTGTTTACAAATACCGAGTTTCAACTGCTGCCGTACCGGTTACCGCGTAAGAAGTCATCTTAGATATTGCTGATTTCAGTTAATCGTAACTTAATCTATCAAAAATAATAAATTATTAGGCTTGATTTTCGCATCAAGTTTTGCCGAAAGTTACGTATATTGGGCCTTTAATGTCAGTAACTCATTGTATAGATTTATAAGATATCAAGTACCCTATTATATAACTTATATACAACCAATTATATAACACCTTATATAGATATCAACCCATTATATATCTTATATAGACATCAACCAATTATATATCTGATATAGAAATCACACCATTATATAATTGATATAGATATCAACCCATTATATAACAAATAATATAGTATATATCTTATATAGATATCAACCCATTATATTACTTATATATATATCACCCAATTATATAATGATTATAGATATCAGATTGCCGGACTATAACCTGTGATATAATTTATACAGATAAGGTAGTACCAGACAATGAACTATTGGGGATTATCCCCCCAGTGTATAAGGTAGTACCAGACAAGGAACTTTTGGGGATTATCCCCCCAGTGTATAAGGTATGAAGACGGTATGGGATCATCCCATCAGACCAGTTTAAGATCATCAACAGAAGTTGTGTGGGGATGGTTGGTCCATTGTCTGTTGATTGTGGTAGGGCTGTGATAAATCACTGTCCCTCTCCCTACACAGCCCCACTGCCAATCAACAGGCTTCGTCTCCGTCAGCCGATCTGTCACTCCTCCATCCCTCCCTCCCGACTCCTGTGTCCGACCAGGCCTCCAGTAACAGTCATATGGGACCTATAATGCTCCGGTGAATGAAAGCCAATTTTTTTTTTCCGAACTTGTGTGTTGTGTGTGCACTTCCTTGTAAGAGTAACAACAAACAGTGGGGCCACAGTTACCTAGGCTCTACTGGGACTGGTCCAGAGGCTGATCGCTCTGACAGTTCCTGTCTCTGTCTTCATCTTACTGGGACACACTTTCTCTAAGTTTTAACAGTCAGCCTGACTTGTATACAGGGATTAGAACTTGACTCCATCATGGATTAACCCAGCAACTGGAGATGGTGAATTCCTGAACACCCCTCCGGGCTTTACTCTCTTATCTCCTCTACAAACCCTGTGTGAAGTTTTCAAATCATCATGTGGCATTGATTTTATATTGAAGGAGCGTACCAATTTATTTGATCATTTTTTTCCCTGGGAACTGTGTGAAGGAAACTTAAGGAAGTTATAGGATTATTATCGTAATCAGATTGACTGAAGAAATCAAAGACATTTATTTTTTTTATTCCGAATGTTCACTGACAACGGAACTAAACTGTGACGTGTAATTTCGTGACAATGACAAGACTAGCTCAAGGATCTCAAAGCTTCGAGTAATTGGTCCCCGACATATTGTGTCTGTAGTATGATAGAACTGAATATCGTAACCATAGGTTTTAATTAGTGAAGCGCATCATTATAATTAGTGGTGTGGAACGTGTTTTTGGTCACCTGTTGAGTATGACGGACAAAAAATCTCTGACCAACGTCCAGCCACCTATACTTAATCTGTCCAAAACTGACCAATATCATCGCGTCCTTCATTTCATCGCCAGCACAGCTAACTCTGGTATTCCTCGGTTGTGTTTTCAGGCCATACGCTGTACCCTACCTAACTGCCCCTGTGAGTGTTTCTCACCTGGAAAGGTACACATACGGGCATGTGATTCCTGCAAACATGGCTGGGTCGCTCATGGTAAGTACCAACTTTTATTTTCTTTTAATCTCTTTTTTTTCTATTTGCAGCTTATAATTATATGCTGTATTTTGTTTTTCTTCCATTTATTTTAATTTATTCACAGTGACTCTATATCTATCTATCCTTTCAAACTTTCTTTTCTTTTTACTCGTCCTTAATTTCATTTTCTCTTTATCTGTTTGTACTTTTAACTTTCTTATATATTTTCAATTTCTAACTCTTTTCCATGCTTAGAAATTAAACTTTTTCCATCAATTTCATATAAGAAAATAATATTCATTTAATTTTCTTTTATTCACTTCAATTTCTTTAAAAAAAAAAAACGGTTTCATATACTTTAAATAAAATGTTCATTTTAGATTTTTGCTATTCTTTATCAACCAGATTTGTATTAATTAAGTTATCTAATGAACAATTCCAACCTTTAAATTGAAAGGGTTCAAAGTGTCTTAACTCGTTCACCCCTGAAGACGCATTTGAACTCTTTCCAATACAAAGGTTGGAATAGTTCATTATGAAATTTCAGACTTAAATGAGTTAAGCTAACAAATCATTCAAAAATTACTTCAACAATTATAATATTAATATATTTGCTCCAACAACTGAATTTTATCTGTGCCAGTATTTTGTGACATCAGTGTTTGTATATGGTTTGAGATGAAGTGGGAAATTGTTTACTTTCTAGCAGAACACTTAAACTAACACTGTTCTATTGTAGATGGGGTTTTTATTTGTAGAGAACTGAGTCACATAATCTGAATCCTTCATTGCAGAGTATTGTTGTGGTCCAATATTATCTTGTGTGTATAAACATTTAATGTTTCCCTCAGGGATCAGCTCCTGTCAGTTAAACAGTGTTCTTCTATATACCTCACTTCACCCCCTCCCCACACCAGTTAACCCCCTCCCACAGAAAATAATACAGCAGTTCTCCTGACAGAAGTCGCCCCCAGGGGACACTCACTTTGTCCCTGTTTAGGGAGGAGATTAGGGAGTCCTGGGAGACCCTCCCCCACTTAGGGGGACAATATGTGACCTCTCCCCCTGACCACAGGATGTTTGTTCCTCAGTAGGGCCTGTGAGCCCTGGTTTGACACCCGGATCCTGCTGAAATAAACTACTGCCTGCCTTTTGTGCTGTAGAGGCTGCTGTGTCTTGTAATCTGATCGACAATTGCTTTAGAGGAAATTTTCATCTTGATGATATACAGTGATATTACTGATGAGGCAATTCATAAATTTCATTAGGGTGCTGTTCACCTCCTCTGTTACAATCCGGTACATAGCTGAAACCAGCTGTTCTGATCTTCTCTGTGGGCTTCATAGCGATTAGTTCTCCTGAGAAATATTTCCATGAAATGTTCATTTTTACAAAAAATATTTACTTGTAGGGATTCTAGACTATCCTTGAAAGGTGATTTTTTTTCCGAACTAAGACAAATACAAGCGAGTGATGGAGTAATTTAGATTTATTTTTAGAGCTAGGCTGACCGAGCTTCTGTGGTATGGCACTGATGTTTATTTGATAACATTATCTCTAATATTGCCTTGTGCAGTTTGTGAATAAATTATAAGGTTAAGCATTGGATGAGTTAATTTGTCTCCCCTTGATGTGTATATCGGATCTGTATTTTTAAATCTTCACCCCGATGATACAGGTTGATGTAGGAACCGAAATCTCCATTACATCACCTATTCTGGCAAACGAAATTGTATTCTGATTTGTTTTGATTTTTTTAAGACACATGTTCTTAATTGAGTAACAAAATCTTTACTCAGTTATCTTTTGGAAGGAAAATTTCAGGAATTAATAACTTAGTCCTAATATAATCAGTAGCTATTACATTTAAATACAAATAATTCAATATTTGCTTGAATTATTTTTGACAATATATGTATTCAAATTTTTATATTTGTCTTAAGATCAAAAGTAATTGTGATAATTTCAAAAAACACTAACAGATTTTTGCAAAAAATATTATATTTACCCTTGAAATTTAATCATGAACAGTTCTAATCTTTGAATTGGAAGAATGTTAATGTGTCTTCAGGGGTGAATAAAATAAAGCTCGTTATTGGTTAAGAAGAATAAAAAATAATAATCTTTATTTCGGGATTTTTTCCCCAATTATCAATATCATAACTGTCTCTCATTGAAAGTGACATTAAATTATGTTCAACCAAACTGGAAGATACAGGTCATTTTTGAGGTATATGCCACAGATATTTGATAGTCTGGATATGTATAAGCTGTACATATTCATAGTATATACCCTCTTAATGATGTTAAAACAGGGAAATTTGTTTAAATTATTTACTGCTGTGATTTCAACAATAATCCCACACTGAAGGCTACAAAACAAGTAGAAGGTACTCCGAAAAAACTCATATTTCCTTTTATCAAATTTCTACTGTATACACAAAATATATATACAATATGTTTCCATGTAATTGGTGTAAAATAAAAAAGATAAATTAATCAAAATCATCTTTTGCATCACCCATTACCCCAAAGGTTTCTGAGATTATTTAAGATTCTAAAGTAATGATTTAGCTGTTGCAAAATCCAATAAGGGATGGAGATAGAGTCTTTAAAAGATGAAAATATATATATGTTTTTTTTTTTTAAAGGACTCAGTCGCTTAAATCAAAATTGTAGCAAATAAGTTAAAATTGGTAAAAAAAATAGGAAGTGATTTTAGATTTTATCCTGCAAAAACATGTTCCCAGGGTAGAGTATTCCCAGCGTAAACTAAGATTGTCTCGGTACCCTACAATCCCTTCCTCAACAGGATATAAATAAACAGATGCCATCTTCATCCCTATGTACCCAATCAGGGTGTCGAACAAATTAAAACTTCGGAAATAAAATATTGCAGAAATTGTAAATTAGCACAATAAAAGTCAATAACAGTTTATGGAGATGTAAATTTGAAGAGAGGTTGAATTCCATCCTGGTCGGGAGTTGGCAAGTTGGGTGGTGCCTTGAATCTATGGAGTGCCAAATCTCCATGGCACCACAGTCGGTAATGGGGTACCCCGACCAGCACCTGTATCTCCACACACACGTATCTAATTGACTAATGGGCACACTGCAATCTTCACATTTGTGTCAATTAACTGTCAGCCCCTGTGCTTCCCCTCGGCACCATATTCGACTGGAAAATAATTTTTCTTAAAGGACTGGTATCTGCGATTACCTGTTTTGAATTTTAAATCTTGTGAAGGCATTTCATGATTTGATGACGTGAATACATGTGCACCAGCAGGCATTCCTTAACAGATCAACTCCTCATATATGTTTCAATACTTCCTCTCCGTTTCCTTGTGATTAGCAGCAATGTAAATTGGCTATTTGTCTTCAAGGGAATTCTGAAACTGATTCCTTCTGTGGTTCTCAGCTCAGAGTTCCATTGTTATATCCGTAAAGAGAGGAAATCTGCCTATTGATGAAGCACCCAACCTTTACACATAGTTATACAATCAATTACCGGGGTTTTGGTGCCTTTTATTGGGGAACGGTCCTAACTTATTCTACCCCTTCGTAAAACATCCGCCGCAACAAATTAATCAGGCTTCCGTTATAAAAGATTCTCTGAAGATAATAGAACATGAAGAAACAATTCAGAAACTAATATTTTGACAGAGGCTTTCCCAAGATTATAAAAATTCCTGGTAAACTGATAAAGAATTATCATTAAGTAGCATATAATTTAAAACACATGCAGAAATGGGTGGGAATACCATTGTATTGTATAACACATAGCAACTGAAATAGGCAGATTTCACCATTTCCTGGTCCTGGGTTTTGTGCAAGTTGACAGAATTTGATACGTACATGTATATCACATGATCATAAGTTAAAAAAAAATTGAATATGTGTCAAAAAATTTTTTTTAAATAAACGGTGATGGAGTCTTTGAATAAAGAACATGATCATTTTGTATTTTGATTTCGTTTTTGACATCTTATAAGGGACTTAGTTTATAGAAATCAGTGCACTGGTATGGCAAATTAATGTTATCCCTTGTTAAAAGTCATGGTAGTTATTATATATAAATGACTACAAGTCTAGCCAATGGCCATCCATGGTTTATCAAAAATAGTCAAGGGTCAAGGTGTGCCTGGAGAGAAAGGTCACCAGAGTTTAGATAAGGACTGACAGAGTCATCGCTTCTCGTGTATCTCCCTCCTATCACAACTTCACTGTCAAATTCCACAACTTATTTTCTATGATCTGGAGTCCCGCGGTGTGGAGCTCAAGCATCACACCAAAGAGGTCGTCATTTGTCATGAGTGAGTCGCGCGGCAGATTGAGTCTTGAGGATGAGAAATCCTACATTCTTATATGGATCACTGTGACAAGAAATTACGAAATCTTCCATTCCAATCAATACACAAACCAATCATAGGATCGCAGCCAGATCAGATCACGTTATAACGGTCGTCCCGTTGAATTATGAAAAACGTGTGACACCATTATCATTGGTCATTTGTCTGTGACGGAATTGCGCAGAAAAAACTGCGTCCAATCATCATAACGGTGATCTTTATGAGAAATTGTCACTCGGCCATTTTTCATATGTCATAAGTTTATACAATTTACAGGCCTGGGACTTCTTGGTGTGTTTGTGAGATGTGGGTTCAATATCAATATTTGTCTAGAATTCTTGTGTTTCCAATCCTTTTCTGCAGCGCCCACAATTAAAGACTATCAGTATAATTATTTCTTTCAATAAGACGTCTCCTTGTTTTACATGTCTATCAAAGTTGAGAATTTAAAATTTTTCCACTGATATTTTGCTAATAATTCAGAAAAGAAGATCAAGTTCTTCAAGATATTTACATGGTTTAATTAAAATTAAACTATTGAACATGAGACCTTAAGCACTTAATTACAGATACATATTATTGAACATCATTAATTATTGGTCGATATAGCTTTGCTTACTTGGTACAATACAGTCATTGTATTGGCCAATACCAGCAGGCAAGAGATGCAGAGTAAAAAATAAAATTCCTGAACGAGATAATTAATCAAATTTCTTATACAGTCTATGATTGTTTTTCAAAACAATGAAACCAGACAGTTAATTGTTTATAGAAAGCACCAATTCAAAAGACATTCATCTGTAGCATGTGAAAGAAAGTGTTTGTAGCATATAGCACAAAATTTTTATCTGGCAAGTCAACAAGTTAAAATAAAAATCATTAATCAATCGCAACATTTGTTTTGTGTAATGGGAAGAGGAAATGTTGAAAAATAATTTTCACCTATTTCCAATTTCTCTCCAGAAAAAGTAATTTACAGATTTAAAACTAGACATGATCAGTTCCTTCAGGTTTCAGAAGTCTGGGAGAGGGACCGATGGGTTGGTATTTAGGGAAGAAAACATTGATCTCGCTTTACTGATGGTGAAAAATGGAGCAAAATTTGTCACTACTTTGGGCCTTTGTCTTGGGACACCAGAGTAGTATTGATTAGACAACGATCAATTTATATATTGAGTGTCTGAAACATGTCAATTTGTATAAACATGTTAAACTGTTTGTCCCAGGCAGTAGTGTTATTGATACCTGGGAACAGATCTCTCATCCCTATTAGGACCAGGGCTAGACCATCTCCATCAAGTCGCGGTGACAAACTCAATCAAACAGTTGACAGACATACAAATGTCTCCTGTATGTTAGGTCTCCCATGTATTATTCAGCTCCAATGGAGAGACCGGACTTACATAAAGGTTCATCAGTCCACACCTTTGCTCCGTGACCCCCTAGCAGGACAATGGGGAGAGCCTAATTGAATTGTTTGTGGTCCCCAGGTTACTTAAGGAGACAGAAGGTAGGCCCTATGTCATAGTTACCTGTCACTGTCCACGCGACCTTCTATTGATCAACGCCACCTTATATTGATCAACGGGACCTTATATTGATCAGCGGACATTTTCTATCTCACTACCAATCTTTATAGAAAGGTTTCTACAAAATCATCAACTTGGACGTTTATAAAGGGAATAGAATACAGAAAAATAGATTAATGAAATTATTTTGCTTATTTTAGATGTATAAGATAATTGAATCAATTATCTGTATGATTGTCACATTTTCTTATAATAAGAATTTTTTTTTTTTCGGAAATGTATACTTGATAGAAATAGTAAATCTATTTTCAGAAAAGTTGTGAAGTTAAGTGTGAAATAAAGTCACCAATTAACCCCACCATATATATAATTACTAACAATCTTGGTGATTTTGTTTTAAGATAGAAATAATTTGAACTTTCACAATGAATGTATTGACCTTTTCCTACATTCTCTCATTTTAGCTAAAGGTTTTATTTAAGATTTGAAGATTTGAACTAGTTATATTTAAGATATTCATGACCTTTTTCTTTTTTAATTCTTAAAAAGTTCACAATTTAACTTTGGCAGACTGCACGTACGTATATTGTATTCATTATTAAAGAAACATATTGTAGTTGGTAACAATGGCCAAAATACTCATATCAGTAAATTATCAAATAGACTGAAGTGGTCAGATCGGGAGGGAGAAAAGGGGATCAATTATTCAGTTATATTGTCACAAGTTTGTCAGTTGTAGTTTTACCAAAATTCTTTCTGACCGTTTAAATGTCTAGCAGATGATAAAACCAAGATTGATAAAAGGAAAACAAATGAATAATTTATAAGAATTGTCAAAGCAAATGATCATAGTTCTTTAATCAATAAATATCACTATACATTTTCTCAAATCAATAAAAGTCTGTTGGGTAAGTTTGATGTTTTTCCTTAATTCTTATTCCATTAAGTCCAGTCAGCAGACGACAAAAGAAAATGGCCAGTCATTTAAAGAGGTCAGGTGGGTAACACACACAAGTGGATAAATTATTCAATGATTGTCACATCTAATTTTGCCCTGTAATCAATAAATACAACTGCTCAGCATATGTGACAGTTTTTTTTCTCCAAATCTTCCTAACTTCATTGATCGTGCAGCCTTATGGCTTTTTATCTGTTTGAGCTGGCAATAAAAACTCATCCTAGATTCAAAGGAACCACACAAAATTGTGATTTATGCCTGGTTTTATCTTGCCAGGGTTCTTTATTTCACTGTAAATGATGCCGATGAACAAACGGAAATATTCCTGCGTTTATTGAGTTTAGTTGCTTTACACCAAGAAGGAAAATAAACAATAAAAATAAAACACTGTAAGCCTTGTCTGATAGATAGTATTGACATCAAATTTACAGTCATTTAAAAAAACATGTTTTATATTAAGACATATGTAGTTATTTGTTTTTGCCGTCTTATTTACGTCAACTAGACAGGATGGTGTATAGATTTTTGTTGTCAATAATCTGTCCATTCACTTGTTTGTGTTTGATGTGTTTTCTGTCCAGAGACTTCTGTGTATAGTTTGTTTGTCTTATTCAGAACAAGTGATAAGGTCATCTGACCTGTGCTTTGTTCTCCATCATGGAAAGGTCGTTTGGTAAAGTTACTGTAATGTTCTCTGATATTAAAAGGTCATTTGGTTAAGTTACTGTTTTCTGATGTGAAGGTCATTAGATAAAGGTCATGTTTTCTGAAGTGAAGGTCATTAGGTAAAGGTCATGTTTCCTGATGTGAAGGTCATTAGATTAAGGTCATGTTTTCTGATGTGAAGTTCATTAGATAAAAGTCATGTTTCCTGATGTGAAGGTCATTAGGTAGAGGTCATGTTTCCTGATGTGAAGGTCATTAGGTAAAGGTCATGTTTTTTTATGTGAAGGTCATTTGGTAAAAATAGTGTTTACTGAAATTGAAAGGTCATGTTTTCTGACATGAAGAGGTCATTAGTTAGAGGTCATCATTCTCATGGATCAAAAACCAGAAATATGATCCCTCCCTAATGTAAGGAAGGTAGATGGTAAATAAACATTAACCATTTTGTAGTAGATGGAAAAAAAAAAAAGAGACATTTAATAATTGACTTGAAAATCATCAATGCACTTGGATTTTTAATCAAATTTCAATATGATAATGTACAAAAGTATTTCAAAATATGTTTATTTTATAATACACATATAAAATACCAACATATTTTTGCCCTAGAAGATTGTTGTCCTTTCAAAATAATTTTTATAAAAATGATGAATTCTGTATCATAAAAATCTATTGAAACTGTCTATTCTTCATTTGCATAATGATAAACCCGAAGTAGAAAGTACCAAGTCCATAAAAGATATGTCACCATTAATCATTCTTTAATTAATAGAATAAAATCAGCTAACATTTTGCATTTCTGACATAAATTTGAAATGCATATGAACAAAGTGTTAAAACTTTCATAAGCAAAGTTGCTGTCTTTGACAAAATAAATTTTAGAGGTGAACTTAGACTCATGAATGGTACCTGCCCTCTCTGTCCTCCAATCGGTCATGTCTATGTCAAACCCTGGGACCCGCCTACTATTGTACATGTGGTCCTATGAGAAGTTTCTTCTTGTCCCATGTGTCCCAGTTCCTACCAGAAAGCTAGAATTGTCAAGCCAGAACTCCACAGCTGTAGTACTGCTAATCATATATGACAACCCTAACCAGTAACAGAGGGAAAGGGACAAATAGAAATTAAGCCCGGGGTAGGGGTGGGAAGTTTGGGAGTAGATCTGTCTGCAGACCATTAGCAGAACATAATCTGCTGGCCTGATCTGGCTTCCCACATAAATCTGTGACACATGCTGGTAAGTGTATACCAAATCCTCCAAGGGACCCTGCTGTCACCCATAGCAACAGGGGACAGGCAGCAGCAGTAGTGACCCCTGGGAAATAGGTCAGGTGACATACTGTGAGAACAGGAAGTGCTAGATCACTGAAAAGACATTCTCAGTTGGGGGTCAGGATAAGAGGTCATTGATGGTTCAAAGGTCAGAGCTCAACAGGATTGTCACATTCAGAAAATACAATTTATATTATTTTGATTGATTTTAAGAATGCTGAATTAAAATTTTTGTAAAATGCTTGGATACTGACAACAGCTAAGTTTCGTTTTTGAAAATTCAGCTTTGACAGAAAAAAATTCAGGTAAGTTTTAGCTTCAGTGTATTCTAAATTTTCTTTCAACTTTAAAGTGTCTTCGAAATTTAAACATGGATTATTTTGAAGAAAAAAAAATTTACAACCCCACAAAGTTCAGTTTTTCAAGACAGCTGTTGATCCTGACTGCCGTCTTGGACCTGTACGACTTTACGAAAAGTGGCGCTTACCTGTTACATAACCCTTTATTACAAATGATGTCACACAAGACTTTGAAAAAAATATGTCAAATTATGTTTTGAGATTTTTTGAAGCCCTGCTATAAATAATGTCAAATTGTGTGTTGTAACACGGCAGTACAAGCAAGCTTTTCGGCCCCAGATCTCGTTTGATTTGGTGTTCAGACGACACTAAGCATAAGTTAGGTCCAACTGAATCACCCCTCAAACAAGACATTAAAGCCATCAATCTCTCTTCCGACTGGCCAGCAAGCAAGGTCAAACCCCAGCACCCAAGGTCATTCTCACAGAGCTGCAGACCATGTAGCTTTACCGGCCACCCTATCCTGGCATCTCCCGAACTCTTATCCTGGCAGCCATCTTAGCTTTGATGACCACTGCAAGAGTGCTGATCACTACACTCTCTAAAAGGTCATCATCGTCCTGGTGACCATAAGGGCCAGTCGCTGTACTTCATCACTCCTCAGTAGGGTTGTCAGGAACCCATTGGCTATAAAAACTTTTCTCACCAGAAAAGTTTAAGGCCAGCACATGGCTTTGATAAGGACTGCATGCATCACTTGTCCTCAACATCAGAATGATTGTCACATGGCCCCTGTTGTCACAGAGAGGCTGAAACTCTAAACAGTGACATTCACTCTTTTGGCACTTTCCCATGAAGACTGGGGCCAGATGGCCCTGTTTGATTGGTCGTCTAGTGTTTTTAAGAGAGCCGGTGGTGCCCTCGTTACTTGTGTTAATCACAGCTAATTTTACTTTTCAAATCTCTGATAAACTTGACTGGAAACAAGTAGTGTCCTTTGACATAGGTCTGTTTTGATCTTCTAATCTACACTGTGTGGGATGACATTAGCGTCTACACGCATTTTTCTCAAACTCGTGAAGCTGCCAGTGTGAAACAGGACCTCAATTTTATAAAAATTCTTCACACATTTTTTTAAAGCAGAAAATTTAGACCCCAAAAAAGTACATAAATATTACTTCATTACAAAATGGTGACATAAAGTTCTATTCTAAGATAGGGGAAAAAATGTTCAGAAAACATTTTAAATGTAATTATGTTGTGGTTTTTGCCTTTTGCTTTTGAAAGATAAGAGTGTTATGACATTTCACAACTTTTCAAAAAATATTTAGTAAGTAAGGAGCTAAAATTGTTAGTTCAGATATGAAAGTATTTAAATTATCAAGAAGAAAATATTCATAAGAAAGTTTTGCGAATTCAAGTTCTTAGATTTTTTGTGTCATTCTATACAACTTGGAGTGTATTTAGTAAGAGAAGTCTGATAGAAAATTTGAGTTTAGCAGAAATGTAGAGTTTATCTGACTTGGAAAGACATGAAAGATATTATATTTTTATTTCCTATCTAAAGGAAAGCTTTTTATCCTTACGTTGTGAAAAGTGACAGTGGCGTTGTTTGAATCAATCTTCTGTCATATTGTCTGATCTAGTTCAATCAGGAGACAATCGCCTACAGCAACAGCTTACGTGACAAATAAATTAGTTTCTGATTTAATTTGACCCTAGAAAGAAGCTGATTTGTCCTTGCCAGTTGCCATTATCATATGAATATCAGTTTCAATTCAATTTACAAAGATCTATACTCCTGCCTTGTCCTATGTTAATATCTAACACTGAGTAATTATAAACTTTATTTCTTTTACAACAAGGGGCCGCGGTGGCCGAGTGGTTAAGATGTTCTGACATTCTATCACTAGCCCTCCACTTCTGGGTTGCGTGCTCGAATCCCACGTGGGGCATTTGTCAGGTACTGACCATAGGTCGGTGGTTTTTCTCTGGTTACTCCGGCTTTCCTCCACCTCCAAAACCTGGCTTGTCCTTAAATGACCCCGGCTGTTAATAGGACATAAAACAAAATAAACCGAACCAAACATCTTTTACAACAATCATGAACCAAGTTATACAGTTTATATTAATTACTCTTGTTGGCCTTGATGTAAGCAAGTGAGGGGTCTTATTGAAGGAGGAAACTGGAGTACTCGGAGAAAACCCACATGGTCGAGCAGGTAACTAATACCATATCAGGTTCAGTTTTGGAATCGAACCTCAGCCGCCTAAAGGAAGACAAGTGCACTATCAACTGCACCACATCTTTGCTGTATCTAAGTACATCATAACTGTAGTCTTATTATTCCACTGAAATTTCTCTGAAGATGTCCTTATCTAGATCTGTGACTTGACATCACCCCTGAACAATATTTGAGATCTCCCAATTCAAAGGAAGGCACAACTCATTATGGAATATCAGTGGGGATGAGTTAAAAGGTTGATTGTCATTTGAATTTAAATGTATTCTGCTATATGGCTAGAGCCTTCCCAGAGTACGTGGGCTGTACCATGCGTTGAAATGTTCTGTCATACTTGGGGACCCATTGACGAGGGTCTGCTGTGGAAATAACGGCAGTGTTGAGGAACCTGGCCGTTGTGACGCCACATGCCAGATACCATTAGTAAAAGATTAACACCCGTTAAACTAATGAATTCATATAACAAATAATGGTAATCACCATCAATCAAGTATCAATGACATGTAAAAACTACCGTCATCTGTTGACAGCGATTTGATGTAACCAGACTTTACGAGCCTTATTTGTGTAAGGGATAAAAAATAGCAAAGAGTGCGGCCATTTAGAAGACGGTCCCTCGTCGACTCTTGCACATTCAAATGATTAAGGCATCAATTTATGCAAAATAGTGGCAGAGACACGGCCCGACTATGTGTGCTGTATGTTACTTTACGATCTTATTGATGAGATGGAGATGGGAAATATCATCCCCACGGCAAAATTTGATTGATTTCAATAAAATATCTACTTGACTTAATTCATCGCTTGCTTTTCCAGAGCATTTGTCTCGGTAATGTCACGACGCTGTTTGCCCATCACACAAGCTGGATTTGAACTGTGATTTCTGACTGTCAATACGGCCTAATGACGTGCCATTCATCAAATGGGGGGGGTCAACCCTAGCCATGGACAAACGCAGAATGTGTCAGGCCGCTTCAGTTTTGCCTAACGTATTTTCTTGTCTTCAATCACTCGGCGTAAATTGGGTAGCGGGTGATATGATTGGTGTTTTGGATTAATTACCCCTGTGTTCCTGTAGGCAGACAAATTATACTTCATCATGCGATATTGTCCAAATCATCAGTAATGGCCCATAACGCTAAAAACACAACTGATTGAGAAATTCTGACAACTGTTAACCTGAGTATGTCCACTTTTTTTCACCTACTTCTGTTGATATCCGGGAAAGATACTTAAATTAGTATCACAACGATTCAATAGCCGAGGAATGGAGTGATAATGCCTTCAGATTGATTTTCTTCTCCGTTTTTTGACGTAACAGACGGCACATATCTGTTGTCGTGGTAAAGCCATCTGACTGGGTTCGGGACTTAAAGGACATATCACAGGGAGAATATCATTTATTATTTAGACACACCCCTAATTACACTGACGCCAAATACTTTGATCAGGTTTGGAAGTCACCAGGTAAATAATATTAAAACGGCACCAGGGATCACGGATAGGCCATCAAATATTTCAAACAGACTTCAGATTTTATGTTTTCAATCTGTGCCTTTTGGACATCTTGACGGGGGGGGGGGCTTTAGTGCTATGATTAGAGTTTGTTAAGAAAAAATGTTATATTCCTTCCGTGAAATTTATAGTTAGGTATCTTCCTTTCTTATTTGTATGAGGTTGATATAGCCATGTCAGAAATTCTTTGGAAAATTCAATAATTAAGAAAGATGAAATGCCACAAGATATTCTCCTCATATACTGTATAGTTGATAATATTAGTGAGAGTTTTAATTTTGCGAATACACTAAAATTTGCAAAAATAAAACCCTTGTAAATATTTTAAAAATTTTACTTTAATTGTGACCTTGACCATGTAAGGTAAAATGTTTTCACTCTCTAATCATGAGACTCATATGAACTGATCTAATTCCTATTTAAAGATGATTATTCCTCAACTATAAAAATAATATCATATTTTCAGTAAATGTAAGAAAATAATGGTGTGGGTTTTGGGACACCATATGTGTCTTACCTCAAGTTTGTACAATAACTACAGCACAGATATGTAAGTACACAGCCATAGTACATATGTACCTTGGATAGGGACCTCTAAGTCAATAGGTATCCCATATATATTGAAAGTTTTAATAATGAAATTCTATGGTATGCCCCAGAAAACACCACATACCTCTAACGATTCCCCAAGTATGTCTGTATGATTACGACCCGTTACATACACTCGTGTTGTTTTGGAGTATGACAAACTTCCAGCTAATATCTAAATTTAATCTTCAAAGAAAGTAGAATTATCTAGAAGTCAAGTTCTGGTTACCTAGGAAACCGAAATAACAATTATGTCGTTTGAGGGAGATAAATTGAAGTAGTTCTGTACAATCCAGGTAAGGAGGGGTATACAATTAATTACGGCAACGGCAGTGGAGAAGACGGGTAATCACTCAAGTATTGCGATGTGATCTTTGTTTTTCGAATACCACAGATTTGTACTTCTTTGTGGTTCCTGTGATGCAAGCACTACAGTGTTTAGTGTTGAAAATGTTGCCATTCGTCATCTTGTTCTGGTTTCCAACGCCTCGCTCCTAATTACATTTTATAATCAGGAGCTCATGGGAAGGCTTGCATTTTGACGTAAAATGTTATATTTTTTCGCAGAAGACTTCAGACTTGCAATGTTCTTATAATGGGTTTCTGTGGCCGCTTGATAATGTAGTATCTTTAATTCAAAATCACACAAACCCCCACAGCAAAACCTATTTGTAACGGAACACAAATATTATTAGGGGTAATTATGTCCACATTTCTGTGTTGATAGCGTTTTTTTCGTTTTCACCTGTGTACATAGTTTATAGCGTATCGAGGGGAAGATTTATGAAACGCAACGCTGTAATATGTTTTTATTTATTATGAAGATGAACACGCTTATCTTCATCAAGAACAATAATTATTTATATTCTGAAATTCCTTAATTGCTACTAGAATTTTTATTGTGGAAATTTGTTTCGATGTTTCACCTGTCAACACTTCACATGCGTTAATTAAAACTCTACAGAATACGCGGGTTGACTACAAACCATCCAAAACAGCAATCACTTAAACAAAGTCCCCTCGACCAACTTGAAATAAAAGTGAAACTTTTTCTCCAGTTGATAAAAAACAAATTGTTATGCAAAACCTTTCTCTCAAATTAGTTTGAAAACAGAAACGTAAACAGAAAAGTTTCTGTAATATTCATGTAATTGTGATACTGTTTTCAATAAAACAAAATAATTTGCAATTACTTTAACGTTTCACAGAATCAAATATTATGCATTTCAAGAAATCTTGTAGAAAAAATTTCTTTCAAGAAAATTAGACTTTTGTTAAAACAAACTTTTAATTGATCAGTAATATTAAGGGCAAATAATTATTTCTTAAGTTGTAATCCAAATTTTATAATTTTAATTGATACGAGATATTAGCAAAAAACAAGCAGGATTTCGAAAGCTAGGTGATTGACTGGTGTATTATATGTAGTACTGTTGTAGACAAAGTACGTGCTCTGTAGATGCTTTGTCTTCCAACACTAGGGGACGTCTGTTAGGAGGTGTTTCATTCAAATTTGGTCACACTCGGGATTATATTCGTCTGTTACCTACAAGACAACAGGGGATGGGAACAGCTGTGATATGCCGGTACGGATACCCCTACATGGTGTTGAGTGTGCCTTACCTATACTAGACCACTACTCCCTCGGGGCCGCCCCGCGACAATACCGCACCTTAATTGGGAAATAATTTGCTACCCTATGCTGTGGGCTCATCAATTATGCAACTGAGCAGAGATTGTCACCTTAATTAGATTGACCGGTGTCAGCTAAATATTGGAAAATTACCCAAGAACAATCACAAATTTGCACGACAACAATCATGGTCTCTGAGGGTGGGGTGTCACTTATGTCACTGGAACAGCCATTCCATCTGCAGGGGGGAGAGCTGTCAACTGAACAGCTCCGTTAAACTGAGAATGAGGCTCTTATGATGGAAGGGGCTTGTACTTATGTGAGGCTTATGTGGACACAAACTTAAATTAACTATCCTGTAAATCTTCTCAAACTGAAATTGGCAAACATGTTACGCAACATTCTTGTTACCGGCTGACAGCATTTAGATATTACCAGGTACTCTGAAAAAGTGCTGTTTCAGGTACATCCTGCTGGAAAGTTCATGATATTCTACAATTCAAAAATTAAAGAAAAATTATGCAGTCAAATATTCCCGTTTCTTCTTATCCAGAATTTATTTTTCATTATATGACTCTTAATCCTGTTTTGATTTTTTTAACATTCAGTAGATTAAAAAAAAAAAAAATCTCATTTCATTGATATGTATCGTTCAACTATAAAAACAAACAAAGTGTGCATATTGACTTCTCATTAAATGGTGAATCATAATTTTGATGTTAAGCATGTATGCGAAATAAGACATTATATAAACGGATGCAGGACAAAGTTTTTATGTAGAGTCAATGAAAATTTAGACACTACGATTTAAAATCTACAGAAAACAATTCAGACCACCATTGTTCGAAATAGTTCCTTAATTGATAGATACAGGATATATACTGTTGTAGACAATATTTCCCGACAATAAAAAAAGTAAACATAACTTTGAGGAATATAAGCGATATGACGGATGACTTATTTTTTGTAGAGTTGATGATAAAAGTGAGAGTTGATGATGAAGGCGTGCTGTCGGTGGTGGGGTACATGTGTGGGGAGGTAAATCACTTTGGCAGCCCCATCATAACAGGGCAACTCCACTACAAAGCCAGCAGTAGGGTTCACTGCTAACCAATCCTCACCAGTCCTCAGTAGTCCTTGGCCACTCTATGTATTTTACAGTCGCTCATTTTTCACAAAGGATGGAAGTATAGGTTTTGGGGTTGTCAGCAGGCAAAGTATGGCCACTAATGAGAGTGCTGGGTGATTGGGAATGACAGTAATTGGTAGGACTGTCTTACTGTGAAGGTATTAGGAGGAATTCACCCAATGTTTGGGGAATGTATCACATTTGCGGGACTGTTACTCCCAATTTGCTGGGGACATTCCTTGCGCGTTAAGACTTGTTTTTGTTCACACCGCCTGCCTCCCAAGCAATACACTATACATCATTTTTCCTTCCATCATATTCTCATCATCCTGGCTCTTGTCAGTAAATGTCCCAGGCTACTAGTACTGTAGTGCGGAACTCTTCAGGCTCATGTGTTCTGTAACTCAGGCTCCAAAACTGCTGGATACCAACTCCCAGGGATCCGTACCATCAGACATCGAATTGTCTCTTAGTTAACATTTTGTTTCCTCTTTTTATTGCCGAGTTTTTTGCTTTCATGCACTTTCTCACAATGACGGAGCTAAAAAGACATTTGGCGTATCAACCAACCAGAGAGCATTTTCACCTCCAGTTTTCTGTCACTGATGTAATTTCAGCTAATTACATAATGAGTCTCCTCGTCAGAGGACTATGATGGTGATGATGCTAGAATGTATGGAAGTTTTGACGGTGTGGTACTTCCCACAATGCCTTGTAATTAATGGCTTCTTCAGCTGAACCCCTACAGCTTGTCGAGTTGAGCCAAGACAATAAGTGGAACACCCCCATCGTCACCATGACATTAGCCTGCAGCACCGTCAATAAAAACAGAGACCCTTGGCTGTCAGGTACGATGTCAAGGACCTGAACAAGCTTCCGAGGGTGTCATCAAACCTTCCGTCATTACGGCACATGGTTTTTATCATGACACATGACTTGTTTACACAAGTACCCGGGTCACAAAAACTCTTGACACAAACCCGTAAACCCTGTTGTAGTATTTTGTCAAAAGGACTAAGTAGGTCGTGGTAACGGAAGCGTAGCATGGTTGCGTAATTAACTCCAAGTGACATGGGGCACTGTCATAACAGGAAGTTGTTAAGTTTCCAGACACAAGTCTCACGTCAAATCACATGTGATTAACTGTCTGATGTATCGCTCTGAGCAAATTTTGGGAAATTCGTAACTGTTATGCTTTTACGATAACCTGAGCCAATGATTCAGCAGTAAAATGGAAAAGACTGAATCCATTTTTTTCTGTACCAAATCTACATCAAGTTAAGTTTTAGAAATTTAAATATTATTTAAGACATGTATAAAGTTGATTCTTTAAGATCTTTAACTTTTCATTATTTGTTTTCCGAACACTTGTCAGAAAACCAGAGTTTCTTGTTTCACAGTTTCTCTTTATCTGGAACTTATTGAGTAAAATAGAACAAGTACAAACAGATTTAGCATCTTGATACACTTTTATGTCCATTTGTCCTTCGTTTTGACAACTTTCACTACCGGTTTCTGTTTGCGTTTAATTGATTCGCTGTTTCTCCAGTTTCCGTTGGTGTCCTTCTGTTTTTCTGTTTCACCAGTTTCTGTTCGTGTCCCTTTGTTTTTCTGTTTCACCAGTTTCTGTTGCTGTCCTGTTGTTTGGCTGTTTCACCAGTTTCCGTTGGTGTCCTTTTGTTTGGCTGTTTCACCAGTTTCCGTTGGTGTCCTTTTGTTTGGCTGTTTCACCAGTTTCCGTTGGTGTCCTTCTGTTTTTCTGTTTCACCAGTTTCCGTTGGTGTCCTTTTGTATGGCTGTTTCACCAGTTTCCGTTGATGTTTTTCTGTTTCACCAGTTTCTGTTGGTGTCCTTTTGTTTGGCTGTTTCACCAGTTTCTGTTGGTGTCCTTTTGTTTGGCTGTTTCACCAGTTTCTGTTGGTGTCCTTCTGTTTTTCTGTTTCACCAGTTTCCGTTGGTGTCCTTTTGTTTGGCCAGTTTCTGTTGGTGTCCTTTTGTTTGGCTGTTTCACCAGTTTCCGTTGGTGTCCTTCTGTTTTTCTGTTTCACCAGTTTCCGTTGGTGTCCTTTGTTTCCACTTTGAGCATGTCCTTATGTACTGATATTGTACTACTTTTTCCCCTATTTTACTTAACAAATAGTTTCTGTTGACGTTTATTGCTAATTGTCAAAGTGATGATGTTGGAAACCGTTTTAAACGATAGATAATGTAGCTATAGTACTCTCAGGTTTATTAGTGCAGAGCTGGTCTTTTATTTCCCGAATCATAAAACTGACTTTCTTGTGTCTAAAACTTGGCACAGCTTCTGTGCTGTTTTGTACTGGAGCAATTTAATCTGTTTTTCTCGACCAAAAATCGTCAGCACAGTGAAATTTGTATGGTGTAAGAGAAGTGCTAGAGTGTGGAGTGGTGTTTAGATGAGCTGCTCTAGGCTACACCTGTCGCTCAGCTATATACCACACAGATCTGGCCAGGATAGGACAAAATGATAATTATTATGAAAACATTTTACACCATGATGCCACATGGGTTTAGCCAGTGTTGTTTAGAAGTGGTTCATCTTCAAGCGAGACCCAAATTAGGATTGACAGAGCTAGCAGGTGATGGTCGGTGATACATATGGAGCTTGTCTCTTCACCATCTGGTTTCCGGAGAATGGTGGCTTCCATTCCTCCGCCAGCACACTCCATCCGCTTCAGACTCTTGCTTCCAATTATGATGGCTGCTCAAGTTTTTGTTTACGAAACTTCAAAGTAGAGTTATCTGCCTTGACATCGGTTAATCAGTCACCGGCAGCGCCCAAGTTATGAGGGGTAACTTTACAGTAAATTTATTTCCTTACAGTTTGTCTAAAGTGAAGTCATCTGACATATGAATTTTATCTATACCAGATTAGGAAGATAATGAGCCTGCTGTCCAATAGGATCATTAAGGACTGATTTATGTTCTTTGAGCTTCTGAACTCTCCCCTTCATTCATTCCCACTCCCCACAGGGTCAAGGGTCAAACCCTAATCAGCCAGAGCACCTGTCAATCAGATGAACCTTATACTGGACTATCAACATTTACTGCGTCCCGATTGGACACTCAGTGGAATGTTGTTTTTATGTGATGGTAATTTCAATAATGTAGATTGTTCATCAAAGTACATAAGGTGATAATACTTATTCTCTGAAATTAGACACAAAATTTTGAGGTAAAAAAAAAATGATTTCACCTTAAAAATTTGCTTGTTTCTATTTCATTAGAAGACATTCATGTCACTTTTATTTCTAAGTGACTCTGGTGCAGGGAGTTTCTGTTAGTTTTATTGATACTGGACAGTGATGTGTAGTCTTGGGTTCGAGTCTTGACCATGGCATTCTGTATAAATGATCTTGGTTACATGAGCACTTGTGAAGAGACAATGGGTACTGGGCAGTGATGTGTAGTCTTGGGTTCAACTCTTGACCATGGCATTCTGTATAAATGATTTTGGTTACATGAGCACTTGTGAAGAGACAATGGGTACTTGGCAGTGATGTGTAGTCTTGGGTTCGACTCTTGACCATGGCATTCTGTATAAGTGATTTTGGTTACATGAGCTCTTGTGAAAAGACCTGGGTACTGGGCAGTGATGTGTAGTCTTGGGTTCGACTCTTGACCATGGCATTCTGTATAAATGATTTTGGTTACATGAGCACTTGTGAAGAGACAATGGGTACTGGGCAGTGATGTGTAGTCTTGGGTTCAACTCTTGACCATGGCATTCTGTATAAATGATTTTGGTTACATGAGCTCTTGTGAAGAGACAATGGGTACTGGGCAGTGATGTGTAGTCTTGGGTTCGACTCTTGACCATGGCATTCTGTATAAATGATTTTGGTTACATGAGCACTTGTGAAGAGACAATGGGTACTGGGCAGTGATGTGTAGTCTTGGGTTCGACTCTTGACCATGGCATTCTGTATAAATGATTTTGGTTACATGAGCACTTGTGAAGAGACAATGGGTACTGGACATGTTCACATTCTAAACTTTCTTTCCAAAGCATGTAGATTGGATGATAAGATACTGAATTGGAAAGGAAGGGGAACTTTAAATGGAAAAGGACATGTTACAGTTATAAGTCTTTATTTCGTCAATGTGGCTGACTCAATATCAGGGAGCTTAGCTTAGTCTGTAGGTCTCTGGCCTAGCGTTCAGTAGTCTTGGGCTCCAGTTCAAGTGATGCCACTTGGTTACATTCGGACAGTTTTAACAATGAATCTGTTTGCTGGCTTAAATGTATCTTATTAACATTTGTAATGTTTCATTCTATTGTAGCCTCCCAGATGTGGCATATCCTAATAGTTAATACATGTCTTTCTGTTTAAAAAGTGACTTGTGGTTGTGTAAGTTTATCAGAACGGTCACAAATCATAACACGTACGTCTGACACAGAAGCTACACACTGAACATTAACCAAAATATGAGTTACGATACAACTGCAGTGTTTTTTACAGTAATTAATAGCTTCAGTGGTGTGAGAGGATGTTGGGGCAGCCATGTTTCTTACATAGATGTCTTGTTGTTTGGCTAGGCCCGACCATGTGACATTTCCCAGCCCAGCCGTGTGCACTAGCGAGATAAGTAGAGATACTGAGGAAGCACGGATCACTGCAGTGTCATCTTTATCATAGAAGCATGTCCGCATCAATGCCGTGTCTGTTGTCTGTCGAACTGCGGCCCCTTCCTCCCATTGTAATCCTTGCACAATGTCGACCGGGCTTCAAAGGTCAAAGTTACAGCAAGGGTTATCTCCTCTTGAATGAGTTCCATTCATGGCTAGAGATGTCGGCAAAAAAAACAAGTTTTTAAGTCACAAAGAATCATTAATGTGTTACAGTCCTAGCTTTATCTAAATCTGTCAAGAGCGGCACTGACACAGAACGGTGTGCCTTCCCAGGGATTACGGGGCCTGCGCTTGATTTGGGAGGCTGTCACAGAGTTCAGCTTCTGTATCGTAAGTTGTTAGGGCTAATACTGCCACCTCACTGCTGGGAGAAAATGATTTGATTTGAAAGTCGTCTTCCATTATTTGGGCCTGAATTGTGTTATTGAGTTAAGTAATCACAGACTAGACAGAACCAAGTGTTCAGGACAAGCGATCACCGCGCATGCCGTTATTTTCGTTGACCCGTTAATAGGTGCAGGGCAGGTACTCAATAACGGATCATCCTCCCTTGTTACAGACGCGGCCGTGATTAATGCTGTGTACCATCGTCATACGACAAACGTAAAAGCATGTAAACGGATACGACGGTCGCGTTAAGTGATTTCTTGCTCTAACAGACAAATAAATTGTGATTTACTTACAAGCTGTTTCGGAGATAATAAAAATGTCATGTCTGTACACTTTTAATGCTCGGTTTAGCCTTTTTGTCGTTTGGAGTAATTTGAAAAAAAAGACAACCAAATTAAAACAAAAATGCGAAGAAAAACATTTCCTTTATCTTGCCCACAGTGTAGAGAAGTCTTCCACAGCTATGCTAAACGAACCTTGCGTTGTCAGTGTTGTTTGTTTAATAGATAAAAACTACCAACACGTTTTGTTAAACTCCTGTATTAGCTTCACAGTTTCGATGATACAACGTTTCAGCTCCTTCATTGTCTCAGCATCACAAATTAAAGTTCATTTTTAGGTTTTCTACATTAGGGACTTATTTCAAACTATTTTATATTGCTTTATGTTGTGCATTTTTGTACGTCTTTGCTGATTAATTTTTATCTGAAAGTTGATAAGGCGGAGAATAAACCGGACTCAAGAAGCTGAAAGCATTTCATTCATGCCAAGCCACATGGCAAAACCGAGTAATGCTAGCATATGTGTTTGTGTGCGTGCATTCAGTGTAGATGCGCGTGCACACATACAGAAGGCTAGCTCTGACAAAAACATGTCCCTCCCATGACTTCTAACCTCAAAAAATTTAAGGATACTTGTAAAAGATATATCACAAAAGACAAGCTTTCACCATCACAGAATAAGTCACAGAGTTATAGCTAAATAGGAAGTTTATGGCAATTAGAAATGTTTTCTTGAAAGGGTTTTACTAGGAGGACCCGAGCTGACATGCACTGGTGCATAAAGATAAAAACAGCATGTCTACCCCAGGAAGGGACCATCTTCCTATCTGTACACGAGACTTCCAGGTCAGATTACCAGAGGCAGGGGTATCAACTAGCTGGCTGTTTGATCTTCTATTCCCCCCCTCCACAACCAGAGACTTTTGTCATGCTGGGGAGGTCATTAGACCTGCAAATGGATTTACCAGATTTCAAAATCCTATAAATAAATCTGGGAACACTTCCTGTCACCGTGCAGCTTTCAAACACAGCACACATACCTTTGTATTTAAACACATTGCTGCATGGTAGATTTACCATTTTCTGTCCATGCTTTGTAAATCACCAGTTTAGAGTTAAATACCAAAGTTTAATTGAAAGGTTTTCGAGGAAAGTTAAAAGCATTGCTTGACAATCTCAGTAAGGAACCTGAATTATATGATTTGTTTTTCTTTTTGAAAAGAAAACTGAATTGATTGTCAGACTGTTTAACATGTAAAATGCTGTGTAACAGAACACAACCCTGCTCAGAGTTTCCTAGCTGATAGATACAGATATAAACAGATCATCTGGCCAGCTGAGAGTATTTAGTAACAAATCAAATTTGACTTCATTAGAGGAACACAGCCACTGGACCAGTCTTGTAATTGACAAATGTTGGCCAGATGGAATCAAGTTTGACCAGATTATAGGTAGAGACTGGGGGGATTAGACCAATAGTGTAATAGATTATCTTAAATTGGTTTGGCCAAAAGTGAATGAAAGGGTGTTGGTGATTGGTTAATGTCTGAGTGAGATGACCTTTGATTGGCTGGGACCTGTGAAGGTTACCAGTGATTTGGAGGGTGTGTGGGGAGGGTGACGGTGATTAGGGAGGGGGTGATTGTGGTTGGTCCGTAGGTCCTTGTAGGGCACCATCACCACTTGATTGTGTTAGGGCACATCTGGAGCTGGTCACCCTGTCTGTCTCATTACAGCCAACACATGTGTCTTCTATAATGAGCTTGCCACACAAAATACACATCATATGGAGGAAGTGGAAATGAGTGGAGCTTGCCATATGGACATGTGTGTCCATGTAACTCAGGGACCCTGTTCCTGGTGCTGGGAGGGGGTACAGTATGTCCTGTACTGGGAGGGGGTACAATATGTCCTGAACTGGGAGGGGGTACAATATGTCCTGTACTGGGAGTGGGTACAGTATGTCCTGTACTGGGAGGGGGTACATGATGTCCTGTACTGGGAGGGGGTACAGTATGTCCTGTACTGGGAGGGGGTACAGTATGTCCTGTACTGGGAGGGGGTACAATATGTCCTATACTGGGAGGGGGTACAATATGTCCTATACTGGGAGGGGGTACAGTATGTCCTGTACTGGGAGGGGGTACAATATGTCCTATACTGGGAGGGGGTACAATATGTCCTATACTGGGAGGGGGTACAATATGTCCTATACTGGGAGGGGGTACAATATGTCCTGTACTGGGAGGGGGTACAATATGTCCTATACTGGGAGGGGGTACAATATGTCCTGTACTGGGAGGGAATACAGTATGTCCTATACTGGGAGGGGGTACAGTATGTCCCATACTGGGAGGGGGTACAGTATGTCCTATACTGGGAGGGGGTACAATATGTCCTATACTGGGAGGGGGTACAGTATGTCCTATACTGGGAGGGGGTATAGTATGTCCTGTACTGGGAGGGGGTACAATATGTCCTGTACTGGGAGGGAGTTCAAGATGTCCTATACTGGGAGGGGGTACAGTATGTCCTGTACTGGGAGGGGGTACAGTATGTCCTGTACTGGGAGGGGGTACAGTATGTCCTGTACTGGGAGGGGGTACAATATGTCCTGTACTGGGGGGGGGGGGGGGTTAAAAGTGTTCCTATTAAGTAAAGACCCCTTTTCTGGGCCTGGAAGGGGTTAAATATTATCCTGCTCAGGGAGGGATAGAAAGTGTCCCAATTTAGTCAGAGACCCTGTTCCTGGTGCTGGGAGGAGGTAGAAGTGCCCAAGTTAGAAGCCTGTTCCTGGTACTGGGAGGGGAAGGAATAGCAAATGTCCCAATTAAGTTAGAGACTGTCTTATTAGTACTGGGAAGGGGTAGAAAGTGTCCCGATTTAACTAAAGACCCTGTTCCTGGTACTGCTGCTGGGAGGGGGTGAAATAAAATGAGACTCTTGCTGGTGCTGGGAGGGGGTGAAATAGAATGAGACTCTTCCTGGTGCTGGGAGGGGGTGAAATAGAAAGAGACTCTTGCTGGTGCTGGGAGGGGGTGAAATAGAATGAGACTCTTCCTGGTGCTGGGAGGGGGTGAAATAGAAAGAGACTCTTGCTGGTGCTGGGAGGGGGTGAAATAGAAAGAGACTTCCTGGTGCTGGGAGGGGGTGAAATAGAAAGAGACTCTTGCTGGTGCTGGGAGGGGGTGAAATAGAAAGAGACTCTTGCTGGTGCTGGGAGGGGGTGAAATAGGAAGAGAATCTTCCTGGTGCTGGGAGGGGGTGAAAAAGAAAGAGACTTCCTGGTGCTGGGAGGGGGTGAAATAGAAAGAGACTCTTGCTGGTGCTGGGAGGGGTGAAATAGAAAAAGACTCTTCCTGGTGCTGGGTTGAAAGATTTTAGCTAATCAGTTCTAATTACACAGAGGAAGAGTGGTGTCCTGTTACTTGTTTTTGCATGTTATTCTGACCTTTTCTAAGGGTCATTAAGTTACCTATGCTTTGTATTAGGACCACTGTAGGGGTCAAGACTATTAGGACCACTCTGGGGGGTCAAGGAGGAAATGTCCATTTGTACATCTGTAGGGTCAAGTTGTGCTGATCATGATACATACACTCACTGTAGAGGTAATGGGTTTTTTGGACCTGTCCATCTTGGTTGTTTTATCCTCTTTATTGGTCAGTTGATCGGCTTGACCAGTATAACCTGTGTTTGACATTTGACAGAAAATAATAAATGTTGAAAATTGAAGACTTATCATTTGCCTTTTTTGCTCAACATAAACATTAATGTGGATAAAAAGAATTGAAAAGTTGGAATGGCAAGTTATAATATGAAACAAAAGTCATCTTGTACAAGGCAAAATGAGTTGCTAATCAGAAAGTTCTATAGATATTATAATATATCACACTTAGGAAAGAAGTAAGAAAGTATAAAAAGACTAACATAATGATGAACACTAAACAAATACACTTACCATAGATACACTTACCATAGATACACTTACCATAGATACACTTACCATAGATACACTTACCATAGATACACTTACCATAGATACACTTACCATAGATACACTTACCATAGATACACTTACCATAGATAGAATAAATACACAGCTGGAAATGTTAACTTAAGTCAAAGTCTGTCCTTGTCACAGGCCCCTAGGGGGTCAATCTCAAATAACTCTCACAAAGACACTCCCTCCAGTTATCCCCCCTGGTCAGAATACTCCCTCATGTCCTTGGCTCCCTAGGGTCAAACATTCTTCAGGGGTCAAGAATCTTCAGGGGTCATTGGCAATTTATGGCATTCATTAGTCATTGATGAAGATATCTTACTGAGTGGACAGACCAAGTGGTCAGTTCAGTTTTGACCTTGGATGTAGTAAATGACCTCTAAATGGTGTGTGTGATTTCAGTGACATTGATGGGATATGTAGAAGTGAGATTAATGACTCTTACTTAGTTGAAATTTCAATATTGCAAGGTAAATATTCTTTCTTTTATATTCAACATATCTGTTTTACTACTTGGTTGTTTTCAGATCTTTGATTGTTTTACCTGTTTTAAGATCTGTTGTTTTACCTTGAATACTGGGTATTAAAATTTGACTTACATGCATTTTCTAATAAAAAGTCAATTTTTAAACATAAATAGTTACATATGAAAATATCTGAAAAGTATATCAAAGTATAAAATATTATCTATGAAATTTATCAGAGAAAAAAATATATAACAAAACAAAACAAATATGGAAAAAATGGTTAAGAATATTAATGACTTGCATTATTCATTCCTCCAAGAAATGAAATATTAAAGTCAATTAACATTCATCATTTTGTGCCCAGAACATTAATTGAAGGGACTTGCCTTTTAGATAACATTTAGATATGTTAGGTGAATGCATCATTGACTTTGGTCGGAGGTTAAAGTAAAGGTGTTCCGAGCCTCCATTGTGCTGTTGTAAATAATGGCTTGTGTCGAATGTGTGAGATGGCTGTAAAATGCATTAACGGGTAACATTGTGCCAGCAGGTTTCCGGATCATTAGTTTAGTAAAGGAAATCACCAACAAATTATGGCTGCTCATTAGCAGGTCAAAATGGCCATTCATAAACATTTGGGGTATCTCTCTCACCTGGACATAGGCCACTTAGACCAGCGTTTCTATGGAAACCAGGATGCTCCGAATTTATTCAGTACTGTGTCAAAGGAAGTCCAAAAAAACATATTCTAACTTTTAGCATGTATATGATAAATGCAATCAGTTCAATTTGATTGACATACAATATACATGGGTATCTACCTTCTTACATAATTTGGTGTCAATATGAATATTTAAAAATAATATACATAACTTGGTAGAATATTAGAAAGGGATTACTGATTGAAGATCCATTCAGCATTTAGGACTTAAAATATATGTAGTTGAATTAAAAGAATAAAAGCATTTCTTAAAATTTCCATCTTAAACAAATTTGTATTAATCTTATTGTTTAAATATATTTTTCTTTACTGTATCAAGGACTTCTTTTACATAAATCTGTTTCAAGGGCCACCCTAAGACTATTGTGACGAAATTCAAAATATTTTCCAGAATATTTCTAGGCAAAAATTCAAAAAAAAAATTATTTAGATTTGTTACATTTCTAAAAGATTTATTTATGGAATCTGTGGCTGACAATTTCCTTACATCTTGATAATATAATTGAATAGTGTGCCGTTTTGGGAAATTCTTGATATTTTGTTTTCTGTAGTGACGAGATTCCAAATGTTGATCATTTCACTTAAAAGCTGAGTTTGTTTAAGGAATTGGTGTGCCAAAGTTTGGCAGTAGGAACCACTTGTGAAGAAGGTTAAGACAACACAAGCTTGGTGCTCAGTCAAATTTCCTCCACCATATTGTCATTGTAAGTGTAAACATTTGTCTTCAAACATCGGGGAGGAAGTCGGAACTTTAAAAAAATTACAAAAAACGTAACGGAGAAACAGATGCAGCATGTGCACATGTCTACGGGGAAGTTTCACATAGACAGCAGGTATGCCGTGTGATAGCTCGATGCTCCGCCGGTTTGAAGTTTTGTGAACCTCTAGTACTTTGTGAAGATTTGACAGAGAGTTGTAATGTGCTGTGAAGATGCGTACCAGCTAATATGGCCAAGAAAGATAAAAAAATGTTAACGTTTTTGTCTTTTGACACTGTGGGAAAACAAGACGTATGTGAGTTGTCTATGTGAGTTTGTCCGATGTTTCACACCGGAAATTGTCCAACATACAGATGGATTTGTTTTTTTCTTTGAAAATTGAGAATGTTAGTGTGTAAAAAAAATAATCAGAAATAAAGTACCAGTCTATTTGTCCTTGTCCTTTAACAAAAAGACACACTTTCCTGCCAATTTTGTTTTACTAGAATTTGGTATTTTGGTTTTAGAACTCTTGAAAGATTTTCTTTTATAAGTTTTTTTTTCATTATTTTGTGTTCTCTGTATAAATAAGAATCATGATGTAAGCATTTCTCCAGAATATCAAATGAATCAATTTATATCTTTAATGTTTCCAAATCAGTAAAATGGTAACATATATTTTGAAATGTAATTCAGGACTTTGGTTTCTTGTGGGAGGAAGAGGAATTTTTATCAAGAGCGTTGGATAATACACTTTTGTGATTTCAGACAAGATTTTAGTTCGAGAAAATGGTTTATTTTGACATTAAATATGTGTCCTTTTCTTCTTTTTTTTTAAAAGTATTTTTTGAGTGAAAGGTAACTTTTATAGTTTTGTTAGAGCGGGTTAGTTTTGGGTGTTTTTATTGGCCCGGAGGGGGTTGTTCCCTGGTCTAGCAGGCTAGGCGATTGACAGCTGCTGTCCATAGACAGGAAGTGGTAGGACCTTGGCTGTCAGGGCCAGCATGCCAACACACACACCCCTCCTCAGTGAGGGAGTCGCCTATGCCTGCCCCAAACATCCTCTGACTTGTGTGTATCTGAACTGTAATTATGGGCTTGGCACACGACCAAATGTCTACAGGAAGCTCCAAGCACACATAGAGATAGATAACTGTTTATATGGCTTCTCCATCTTTGTCACGGTGGCTGGGGAAGCGGCAGAAATCTACACTCCCCTGTACCATGGCTGCCCCATCAAGCAAAGAGCTGTAAATATTGGTGTAGAACTCACTGTTTGTACAGTGAAGATATAATTATTATGCCGGAATGACATATCATAGGGTCTTAATCAATATTTGTCATTGGTTTAATGTCACAAAATAACATGTTGTAACACTTTATCCTTGCTGTGTCCTCCGTCTCCCGGCCGTCTCCCGGCCCCTTGTCTATAATTGAGTGTGTATAGGGTTCCCTAAATAGTCGCGCTCTGTCAAAGTCCATTCCCTCTAGAATCTTACATTGATTTGTCCGCATCGATTTCAATAGGCGCGTTCGTCCTACCCTATCCATGGGACGACAACGACACCAGCCTGGGATTGTATCCCTCTAGAATTGACTGTCCTTCGCCCGCTACGACAAACATTGATAAACTCCTATTGAACATGTTAAGACTTCGAGTCAACAGAGTAACCGGGTCATCAGCAGCCAATTGTCCTGTTCCAAACGTGATTAAGTGATCACTAGCTAGCCGTAATGACTCTTTATTAATGGTTTGTAAATTATAAAAGCTCTGTGACACTTTACGATGAAGTGCACTTTCAATTTTCTTTGACAAGGAAATAAACAACAGTAATACGGAAATGTTGTAATGTTAGGGGCCGATGACAGTTTACCCAGCGAAAGGATGAAGTCTGGTGATAGGGAACCCGAAGTGGGGAAAAAAGGGATTTGTTTGATATTTGATGGGAGGGAGGGATCATTGCATTCATCAGTTGAGAGGGAGCAATCATTGTATCCATCACGTCCCCATAAAGTTTTATCAGAGACTGTTAAGTGTGTAATTACTTGGAAAGAAGATAGGCGGATTGGCAGTTAATGAGAGAATGATAGATAGTTAGGTTCCTGTGGCTTGTCAGGGCTACCTTAGACAATCCAAACAGGTGTGCCTACTCTGCAGTGTGACAGGGTTCCCCCCCCCCCCCCCCCCCATTCCTTCTCTACATCCCTCTTCAGCTTCAGCTATCTACTCTCTGCTTCAGCAGAGAGAATTGAAAAGTCATAAAACTGAACAAGCGATGTACTCACAGCCCACAATGGTTGTGGTAACAGCACAGTCGATAAGCTTATAATGGCTTAATTGAGTTTGAAGGAGCAATTTCATTTGATTAACTTCATTTTTTGAAATTCATCAAATTAAAAAGCCATCAAATGCTAACTATTTGGAGAAGAGAACATGTTTTGGAATGTGTATCCAGTGTCACTGATGGCTTGTCAGTTATATCTTCATTCAATGTTCCGTGTGTAAAAGATTTCAAAATTAGTTTTATCAAAACTAATAGCGTAGAAACTATAATCTAGAACTCAAAGAATATATCTTATTCTTAATAATCATGTTGTGTTCTTTGTTACTTCTCATTATAAGATGAATAATTTTGAAGTTGAGAAATATTCAGGTAGTTTAATTCAAGTTAAATGAAAGGAAAAAGTTTGAAACTCTTCTTCACAAATACTCTATTAAAGAGAGTCATTTTCACTGATTGTATTAATTCTTAGACCAGAAAAAAAATAATTAAAGAAAATGTTGCTAAGTTGTCCTCTGCGTGACCTTTGAAGTCCCAGTTACATTGTAATTGGTGCTATCAGTTTTTGGGTAATTTCATATGTTGTACAAAATTGTTAAGTTTCCTTATAATTATATGTTTGTTTATTTAATGTCTTTCAACTTTCGATGAACTAAAAATGAGCCATAAGATTTTGAATTAATTATGAAATATTTCGATGCTGTGTTTGTAATTTTTTTTTTTTTTTTGAAGCAATTAGAATACCAATACTTCACATTTTCTAGTTAGGGACATAAGTAGAGGTGTTCATCCTTGACCATTTAATAGTTCTGACCAGCAGTTCATTGTTACTCTCTGGTATATTGGATTGGGCTGTAAGGTACATGTGGTAGAGCCAGTGTTTGACACATGGTGCTGTGGTTGTTGACATTGTAGTGGTGGACCAGTACCCAGGGGCGACATCTGTTGTAAGGCCAAGACAAAGAAAGGGTCCCACCTAGATCTGGTCAGAGACCCCCTCACAAAATATTTATATATGTGTGTGTTATGTTATTAAAGACTGTAAGAGATGTGGCTAAGGGACAGAGTAAATACGCTGAGGGGATAATCAGATAAGTTAGGAATGCCAGCCTAGATAATCTATCTGTTCCCCTAGTGCATCACCATCCTCCCCAGCAGGCCTGTCCTTCTCATGTAACTCCTGACTGTCTTGTGATCCCCCCAGAATCCAGGCACCCTTCCTCCGCCTACATCCATCCCCCCACTCTCTCACCTTTGACAGCAGCAGAAGGAGGCTTCCATGTCAGGCCTGCTACAGCTGGCTATCTGTGTGTACATCAGTGGGGTTCAGGTGGGGGGGACCCAGCACCAAGTAATGGCACCTCGGTTTGTGGTTGTTCTCAGGAGGACTTTACAGTAACAGGTTCAGTCTAGGAGGCATCCTATCAGGAAAGATATGTGTTGATATCACTTGTTCACCCTCAGATCAAGGCAGGGGAGGAGCTCGATTTTAATATAACCTTGCCATAGTTAAACTTCATGGCAGATCAACCTTAGTAGATACCAAATCAATGGGACCTGATTTTTACTACAGCCAGTTTATACCTACAAGACTGTATCATTATCAAATTCGAAAGTTCAGTTTTATTACAGGACAATAATCTCCAATAATAAATTTACAACAGGTAGATAATCTGTATTCCTAATACAGTGTAACAAGTGGGGACATCTTATTTTACTACAGGTAGATAATACCGTATTTATCCTGCAATAAGCCCAGGGGCCAATACATGCAGGACCATGAAATGTATTGGTATTTCAAATTAGCTGTTTTTGATATGGGTGGGCTAATTACCAGACATGGGCTTATTGGCAGATAAATACAGTGGCAAACCCTTATATCAAGTTGGTACCCCAGATTTTAGAACAGGTAGATAATTTTTAACTTTATTATCAGGTTGACACAGAATGTAGAATGACACTGTACATTTAATTGAAATTCTGTCTGTAGAATGATGATGGCATATGACTGTCACATCAGTGGTACATACATTGAAACTGTGTCATAAGACATTTAGCCCTATACTAAAAGTGTAAAGTACTTATTCTGATGTTGAGATCCATTAGCTGACTACTACTGTTACCATTGATCTTATCTCTAGATAAAAGAGGCAGGGGAGACATTTACCTGAGGACTCTATTGGGGAGGGGGTGGGGCATTATGTTCGGGAGGAGGTGGGGCATTCTGTTGAGGGGGAGGGGGCAACACATTTGTGTTAGGACTCCTTGGGAAAGAAAAGCACAGTAGTTTTGAATTACAGAGGGTAAGTCACTAATCCTCTTGATGTCAATGGTCTTTACAAGATAATATCACAGATCAACTGGATGGCAGTTTGTTTACAATCTACAGTGGGGGACAAGAGTGGCCCTGTAGTAGGTCTATTAGTCCCCCAGTGACAGAAACCCTCCACCCAACTCTAAAGCTAGGCTTTGGAGACAGGACAGCACAGCTGGGACTTGTTATAAGCATCAATGACCTACACAGCTGGTCTCACTGGAGATCCAACAGCCAGCATGTGTACTGTCATGGAAACAAGGTCCACTACCCATGGCCTGTCAGGCTCACTGACCATATATGGTCACACAGGTGCTCTCTCTCCCCCTGGAATTCCCTGCCATGGCTCTGTCATCAGAGGATGTGTGTGATTGTGTGGGGGTTTATCTGTAGCTGATATAGAACATATTATAACTGTACCTTATCTCAGTGAGAATGTTACCACCTCTGGGGAGGGTCCTTACACTCAAAGGGATCCTCCAGGGGGTCTCCTTCTCTTCCCCCTCCCCAACCTCTCCATGGACTTTAGGTGATGCACTGAAGACTAGATAATTAGAGTTTCTGCGAGTCCAGCCCTCTGCCAGAAGTAGGTTCTGTAAATGTCACTGGCCAAACGCCTGAGAATCATTAAGACACAGTCCTTTCATCCTAACAAGCTTGTACCATACACTTGTGTAGGTATAGAGACAGTTTTAAAAAGGTCCTGAAATGATCTTATTATGTCAAAGTCTTTCTCCAGATACAGATGTTTTTTGAAGGTCCACAAATCATCTAATTACGTCAAAGTCTTTCTGTATAACTACCATTTCCGCCTGGCAGCCATGAGGGTGAGAACAGGACGTTCTCACACAAGTTTTTCCTGTGCGCCTTAGAACATGCATACCCAATTTTGATATCACCACGGGTAAATTAGAGGCAATCAGATGACAAGCAATTAGCATGGGGTGTTTTTTGTGGAGGAGACTCATTCATAAAAATTCCCCTACAGCCTCCCAAGATTCTCACACTTACGCTTTTCATTCACCGATGCCGTCCTTTTTTTCCTCCCATATTCTTTAATGGTAACAGGAAGCCCAATTTAGCGTTATAAGTGGGCCACATGACAGACATCCACACAGACAGACATTGGGGATGGAGGCAAACTTGTCACTTTGTTATATACTTAACCATCAAAGTAAACCCATTGTCTCAACATCGCTGCCAAATTTGTAAAAGGCTTGTCCTCCGACATTTTTTTATTTCCGACTCCCAACTCTACAGACATCTGCGAAAGCATGTTACAGAACATCAGTGTCATTTCAGTCTTTCCATCAAATCAAATTGATATGGGGTTTTTTCTGTCACTTCAGAAGTAGATATAATTCCCAGTAAATTTCTGTATCCTGGTATATATTGTGCCATTTAGGACTGATTTGTACCATTTAGTTTCTGATTTCTTGCAGCTGTCACATACCACGTACACCAGCTGTCTTTAAGTAACACAGATATTTCAGTATTTATATCGTTTTTGCTTAATTTGTTAATTTTATTTATCATTGTAAGAGGAAATGAAAACCTCATGATAACGATTTGATTTATAAACATTTGTAAATTCAAAATATAAAAGATTAAAGAGTGAGATTTGACAAAGGATTTTTGTTTAGATGATAAACTGCTGATGGAATCTTTAAAGTGATATTACTGTTTTATTATTTGAAAAACGACCAAAAAACACATTTTTAACCGGAATGAAATCCCAGTCCTCAATTTTTTAGAGTTCACTTTCGTACATTTCATTTCTTTTAATGCTAAAATACAAGCATGTTTTTTTTTCACTGTCTACGACACGCGGAGAAAGGATAGGGAGAAATATATAAAACTGGGTACAACTTTGATGGATTGAGTGTTTTCTGTTTACTTTATTTCACATCGTTCATGGTGTAGAGGTGTGGAAAGTCTCACAAGAGCAATTTGGAAATTTGTCTCGTTCGGCAAGTGAGGGAGACACTGATGATGCTTGCGGGTAAATCGGGACCATTTTAGTCAGCAATCAGCTGTAAAACACCACAGTGCCACCAAAGACCGGTGCCAAATACTATTTCTTACTTGTCAGGCTGAAAACATTGATGGTATATGTTTTGTGTACGTGGAGTCTCGGGAGCCTGTCTTGAGATAAACGCGGAGATAACAGCTGATACCCTGACACTAGTGATGGGTAGAGAAGACATTGCTCCTACCCACAGGACAGCAAGGGGTTGCCTTGGCAACACTTCCCGCAATATTTCCCTCTATTTCAAAGATTATGTGTCTCCAAGATGGAGATCAGGAGTTTGTGGGTTTGACAAAGAGCTCGTGTCAGGGGAGACCATTGACCGTAGCAGTTGTGGAAGGGATGATGCGTCTTTGCAATACGATAAGACCTTGATGGAATACACATCTGTTACGTGTTATTGTCATGCAAGCCCATCACAGGAGAGAGCCAATCCAATAGAAGAATATTGATGACAATCCGGGGGACACGGTAACAGAATAACCACATAAGACACAAATAAGTCTTCATCGTCGTGGTGACACATTTGTGTCCTATCACGCAGCACGCGGCACGGGTCACACGAGACGAGCGCGTCTCTGCACTGAAACACATCACCAAATTACCGACCGACAACTTGGACGCACAAGAACACATGACCAAATGATCATTGACAAGTAGTGGCCCACGTGTAGTACACCATAGACACCTCTAATGACGTTCACCAGGGCTTTCTTTTTAATTTGTACTGCTGCTAATAAATGGCAGAATGTCCCACAGAATTCTCATCAACTTTGGCGACACGCTATCTGATAAAGTAGCCTGTCCACCTTGCCGAGGCTCTGACACTAGTGCGTTGTATTCTCCGACACTGCAGTGCCGTTTTTGTGTGGGAGACCATTCGGCTATGTGTCCGAGGCTGTCATTGTGTGTTTATACCCCACTATACATACCTCTGATTTATCTTTCCTTGTCACAACAGTCCCAACAACATGAAACTTGACCATTGTCTTCTATGTACTCTGTGACCTTGTGGGGCTGCCATTAAATTGAAATATTTTATCAATTATATTTTACATACCAGGATTAGTACAATCACTTGAACAAGGTACATCAAGGAATAAAAATGTTGAAACTACAAATTAATGTTCATTTTATTTAAATTTGATTAAAGTATGAATTATTTGTTTGAAAGGTGGAATAATTGTAAGAAAATTATACATGGCTCATTGTCTACGTGTTGGGCTCACTATATATATATATATCTCTGTCAATTGTTCATTGTGTGAATTCGGCTCCCTATCTCAGTGAATTGCTCATTGTCTAAATGTTGGACTCATTATCTCTGTAAAGTGCTCATTACCTAAATGTTGGGCTCACTATATATGTGAAGTGCTCATTATTTCAATGTTGGGCTCACCATCTCTGTGAAGTGCTCAATGTTGGGCTCACCATCTCTGTGAAGTGCTCATTATTTCAATGTTGGGCTCGCCATCTCTGTGAAGTGCTCATTATTTCAATGTTGGGCTCACTATCTATGTGAAGTGCTCATTATTTCAATGTTGGGCTCACCATCTCTGTGAAGTGCTCATTATCTCAATGTTGGGCTCACCATCTCTGTGAAGTGCTAATTGCCTCATTGTTGGGCTCACTATCTCTGTAAAGTGCTAATTGTCGCTCATTGTCTGGGAGTGGAACTCCTGGCCATTAGACTGGCTATACACTGTATATTGCTGGGATGACATCTGTAGGGTGGGATCACTTGTTGTTCCTCAGTCAACAAGTGTGTCTGATTCAGCATGTGATGAGCTGTCCCAAACTCTTAGTGGGATTGCTTTGTTTGTTCAAGATGGTGGGACTGATGTGTCACCATGGCGACTGGGGTCTGGGAAACATCAAAATGACAGGCGTCTTCATCAGAGGTCACATGATACACCTACTGAAGGATCCAGTGTCTGTTACCATGACTGTCACCGGCCAAATAATACTCCTATACTGGTGTCATGTCACAGCCAAAATTATACTGCTTTATTGGTAACGTGTTGGTAGGCAAGGAGAGACTTGACTGTCACAGAGATCACAGTCACATGCATTAACTGGCTTCCAGAAAATAAGATCATGTCAGTTGGGATGGGCTTCGTCAAGACTGTCTCCAAGAAAAAACCTGATATAAATGTGTGTACCTATATATTAGATCAGGTGATTCTCTGTAAGAAAATTATATCCTGACAAAAACATATGTATCAAATTTAAGGTTACAGAGAAATGTATGTGTATGGGAGATTAGTAGAAAAGCTAACAGGACTGTCTTCCAAAAAATGTGATTGATGAAGAACGTAGTTATGGTGGAGACAAACAGGATTGATGTAGGATGATACAGTACCAGAAGTTTTACGTTACAATTTGACTGCGACACATTACCACCAACACTACCTTCCTATTAGGCCCATCACAGTTATAACATAGGTATCAGATGTACCTGTAATGTCTTATTTCTGTGTGTATCTACTGTTACTGATGTTATTATCCCTGTTATACATACAAGGTCACTTTCCCTTCTGTCCCCTACCAGGTCTCCTCTGTCCCATATACCCTCTTGTACTCTAAGGTTCAATGGGTATCCTGTCTACCACCCCCCCCCCCCCCCCCCCCCCTCCACCTGCTATCACTGTTGCTGATTTGTGCCCTGTCCTCTATTCCCCTTCCTAAATCCATCAAAAAATATTTTATTCAAAATGAATACCGTTAAAAAATCGAATTCAAAGTCTGATCTTTTTTACTGTAAGAAATGATGTAGATGTATTATCTTGTGATAGCTATGATTATACTCTTGTCCAGAGTCACTTTATTGTTTCTCCACATGTCATAGTGACCTTGATTAAAAGGTATAAAGTGATTAAAGTTATGTTTTCACATTGTCTGTCAAAATATTCCAGTTTCATTTTAGTTATAAATGAAATTTTGTCAACAATTTCATTTTGGTTTGACAGAAACAAGTATCATTAACTCCTAAAACCAACCTATTTTGCTTGACAGGATTTTGTCCTGGTTAAATTCTCTACCGTATCGGATCGTATATTTTTTTTGGCATTCAGTGATTTCAAGGAATCTTAACAGATGTTAGAAGAGAGATGAAGCCGTTGCTATGGTAACTGAGAAAGCCACTGTGACAATGTCTCTGATTGAATTTTGTGTGTGAAGGCAATTTGATATTCGATCAAGGTCATTCAGCAGCTTACAGTTTTTGCAGTGTGAAGTTCTAAAAGTGCACGAGGTGGGGAAAAAATCAATTTTGTTATAAAATCTGACAGCCAATTCCTGCATTATAAAATATTTCAAAGTCTACACATTTCCATATTTTCATACTTTTTTTTTCCAATTGAATGTCTTTGGTGTCATCCAAGAATGAAATTGGTCTGCCATCAGTACAAGTGATACTAGGGTTAGTAGAGGTACCATTTCAGGGTTTCCAATCGATACAGTTACAATTCCGTCAGGATGCCAACTTTCTTTTTTTACCCTGTGTGACAGTGTTCCTTGTAACTGGCATGCATGGGGTGAAATAAGAATTGTCATGTGATACATTCATCATAGCGATATTGATTGCGTACTCGACCCTTCTCATCAATATATCATTGCGGGGCCTGCACGTACCAGTGTCACACTTCCACAAAGTTTGGCAGGCAAACAAACTATTGATTCCAACTCAACTGGTTTGATTTTCAATTGAAATATCTGCGGTTTTGCTGCGACAACATAAACCTGTATTTTGCTTGAGAACGGTTTATAAAAGGTGTTCGTCTTGTCGTTGCTTGAGAACGGTTTATAAAAGGTGTTCGTCTTGTCGTTGCTTGAGAACGGTTTATAAAAGATGTTCGTCTTGCCGTTGCCTGGGTTGTTTTGATATAATGATTTATGCTTAAGGTGAAGTTTTGTGGAAATCATTTCATTTCTAGTTTTATTTCCAGCTCCATTCTCCACGTAGCAGCAATGGGAATGTGTTATTGAACAACTTTCTGTATAAACACTTTTGTAAGGAAATGCCACCAAGATCCACACTGCAGGGTCACAGTAACACGCTTTTCACTGAAAAAATACCAGACCAATTCATCCCTTGTACAATAATGGTCTAAAATCCCTTAATATAAGATTCATTATTTTAATCATTTTCCTCAATCCTTGAAAATTAAGCAAAATTCGGACTTCTACATATTACAGTCAAAGATAAATAAACAGTAGCTTGAAAATAGTTTATCTTCTTGTTACTTGATTAACAAGATTCAAGTTAAGTAAACATACACAAAAACTGATTTTGAAATTTAGAAAGGGAACAAAATCTACAGAAAGTCAGAGTTTTAGTGTGAAAGAAGCAGATGTGTGCTAGGTATAAAAGTGTACTTATCACACTCAACAGGAACCTGGATCCAGGGAAAGTTCCCCGGGGTCATTGTGTGTTTGTGAAGCGGTGGGTGATAAGTTGGTTCCCCTCCTGACATCCTCACTTGACCATAAGTCAGACTCCGGCTATCAGCAGCTTGTGTGTTTATATCCTCCAAACCTAACTCTGCAAAGCACTGTTAGGATACCGATAGACTTCTCAAATCAATTCTAAAGCTTACAAATTCTGTCAATATATTCAGTACTTCAGTGTTTTGAATTTGCCTTCAAGAGAAATTTTTAAAGCTATGATAAATAGAATAGTTGTAATTTGTATGAACAAAGTATCTGAAGTTACACAATTTTCATGGGGAACATGCTGTGGGGCTGACAGGACTTCACTGATACAGAGAAACTTGACTGCTCGCCAATGATTGGCCCCCTCCCCAATCTCTGCTGCTTCAACCCTCCTGACAAACATATAAATCACACATCTACAGATGGCATGTTACTTAGTACAGTGACAGAGGGACATGTGAACACTATCATACACACTGGGACATATGTACTGGGGCAGGCTGGGACAGACTGGTACTCTTACAACTGGGGTAAGTTTGGGACATGGAATGAGGCTGGGACAAACTAGTTCTATTAGAACTAGGGTAAGATACAGTGATATTTCACTTTGACAGATACTGGGGTGAGGCTGGGACAATAAATATATGATTATATATGTCTTCGGTATGACATTTCATGTTGGTGCTGACCTCAGAGGTTAGACTTTAGACCATATAGTATTGTTACAATTCTGGTAAGTTTATGTCATACTGACAATTATTGGGCTCGGACTTCTGTGACTACTTCCTCATTTGCATGTTCAGTATACAGTCTGCTTGAGAATAAGTCCTTCTTAGATCACCTCTGCTTCCAACTGTAAACATTGTCACCAACAGTAATGTAATGTAAAGAAAACTTTGCTTCAAACACTATTAAGCCAGTATTTCTTTTGATAAAGGTATTCTGTTTACAATTTCTACCTTATACAGTTTGAAAATTTTTAGAACTTCAAGGTGTCTTGAGTCCCAACTAAGATGTCTTATGGAAAGGATATCTACAGGAAGATGAAAATCAAAGATGTCTTGATTTAGAGGTATTCGTGAACATTCTCTTTATATTTCATCTGTCCAACCTTAGAAAATTCAAGAACAAAGGCTAAAGTGGGTTCCTAATTGATGTCGTTGGACCGAGTGATAAAAAAATAATTCATAAAGTAATGCAATATTCATCGGGCACTGCTTCACTCGGGTTGTGTTCAGCCTTGGCCTTATGTATACAGTCATTTATTAGTAATGGTGATTTGGATGTATACTACCTTCTGGCATGCTCCAGCGATGGTGACCAAAGGTAAAGCGTTGATGCTTGTCTCGGACCTACTGTCTACCGTTGCATGATCTGACCTCGTAGTCAGATCAATTATACACAGATATCACGATGCGAAAAGACTTCCCATTTCCGTTTTATCAACATACCTGTGTGGGAAGACCTTAATTGGAGAGATAAACCTAATTAATGACTGCTCCCTAGGGACCTTTCCTTTCCCTGGTCTCTGATGCATCTGTCTCTATTCCGAGACACTCTAGGACAATCCTCTTACCTGTGTTCATTTTCCAGGTATAACTCACCTGGTTACATTTCAGGAGTAAGGTGTTTCTAAAATTATCTCCACAATCAAATTTTGCCATCATTATTCTGTCTAGGTAATATTCTTCAAACAGGTGTTTGAAAACAATAAAATCAGACACCATGTCTGTCTTTTTTACTATATTTGAAATACATTAGATTTATGTATGATTGGGTTTGTATTAAATTTGTGATTTTCTTTATATGTTTCAGCATTAGACAAGCTGGGTTATCGACACATTTTCAATCTCGGGATGCAGGTGGAGGTAGTCCAGCCCAACATTGTCTTTGACATTGCCAGTCTCATGTTATATGGGGCCCAGGCAACACCCATACGTCTCAAGATCCTACTCGACCGGCTCTTCAGTGTCCTCCAGCACGACGAGGTCCTACAGGTCCTCCAGGGCTTTGGTTGGAACTATGAGGACTACGCCCGGGGGTACATACTACAGGTGGGTAGTGTTTCATGACCTGGGGGCAGGGTTCACAGGATAAGTGTGACTTGTGTTACCCAGGGGCAGGGTTTATAATACAGGTGTGTTGTGTGACCCAGGGGCAGGGTTCTCATAGGACAGGTATGTGTTGTGTTACCCAGGGAGCAGGGTCCATAGGGCAGGTGTGTGTTTTCTGACCTTGGACTGGCATCATAGTACAGGTGTGTTTTCTGACCCAGGGTGGGGTTCATAGTACAGGTGTGTTTCGTGACCAGGGGTGGGGTTCATAGTACAGGTGTGTTTTCTTACTAGGGGTGGGGTTCATAGTACAGGTGTGTTTTCTGGCCCGGGGTGGGGTTCATAGTACAGGTATGTTTTCTGACCAGGGGTGGGGTTCATATTACAGGTGTGTGTTGTGTGACCCAGGGGCAGGGTTCATTATAAGTATAGGTGTGTACAGAGTGACAATATTGGGATTTATAATTGGAATAGTTAGGTAGGGTTGTGTGGCTTGGTGTCCCAGGAAAATTTCATCCCTATAAAAATACTCATAAAAATCATGAAGAGCAACATGAAAAAAAATAACATTTACATTACAGCATAAAATATGTTGATAGCCAAAGAAATGTTTGTATTTTAAATATGTAGTTAGCATGATAAGTTTTACATATATATTGTACAGAGACCTTTAGGGACATTCTAACATCTTGCTTTGGTTAGCAGAAGTCTAATGGACAATAAATCAAGGGAGATTACTCTTGAAGTTGAAAAAGTGACACAGGTGCAGTTAGCATCCTTAAAACCAAATTTGTTGTAGTGTTGGTAGCTTGAGTTGGCAATATGTCTGTCGTACATTACAAACGCTCCCCTTCCATTGGCAGCAGATTTCGTCTCATTATTTGCTCTTGTAACACAAAACTATTTCTATGACGTCATGGTGATTTTCAAACTGGATAAAATGGAAACAAAGAACAGTCGTATGACTTTATATCAAGCAATCAAATTGGGCACACCAGCCCATAATTTGGGGAGGTTTGTGGCTGTAACCATCCAATTTACTGAAATAATGTCTTCAAAAGATGAAACTTATCAAACATTGAAATAAATCGGGAATCTATTCTCTTTACCAAATGTATAAATAGGTATGTATAGTATTCAGCAGGTGTAGAAAATCATACTTATTTCAGTTTATTTGTAGAATAGGAAGATTTGTTCATGTTTTAGGTCATTGTTAAACTATGAATAATTCTTAACATTTAATTTTAAAAAAAAAAGGTATTAAAAATATCCTTAGAAATTTCTTTTCTCCAATGAAAAAGAAACATTATTTAAAAGTTAAATATTTTGTTTTATAAATACAAAAAAAAAGAATGTCATTGTTAAACATAAAATAAAAATGTTATAAAAAAATATCCTTAGAAATTTCTTTTCTCCATTGAAAAAGAAACATTATTTGAAAGTTGAATATTTTGGGGGTTTTTTCAATTAATACAAAAAAAAAGAATGTCTTTTCTCCTATATAAACTTGGGTATAACAATCCGCAATGTTTTAAACACTTGGTGCAGAGGAGGTAGAGTAAGTACAGGGAGATGACAGACACCAGAACAACATGGCTGGTTCGTGTTGAGCTAACACTGTTTACCTGCCGTATAATCAAAGCGCTACCCCAGAAAACTTCTGGCACACGATTCTCCCATCCCACCGGGGTCCCCGCTGATGGGGAGTGACAAAATTAGGGGCTTTTAAAGTCCGCACAAGACACAGATGCCATCAGTTGAGGGGGGATGCATGTTTCTAGTGTATGTTGCTAATTTAAATAAATGGGGGATGTTAAGGAGAGAGAGAGACCGGAATGTGAGGGGAAAGAAGGAGTCAGAGTCTTTCAATTTTCAGGGAAATATTTTTATTGCATGTGCATTTCAGTGTCAAAAGGTCATCATTGTGTCAGAATTTTGTAATTTCATAAATTCTATCTTTGTAAACCACCGACAGAATTTATCAGAGAAGTGGTGCTTAATTCTTTATGCACAAGAAACTTTTAAGTTTTACTTAGATAGTGACATTTTCAAATAATTTTTTTTTTTTTTTTTTTTTAAAGTGCCCAAATTTTAATGGCACCAATTTACCATGCCATATGAATTTTACAATTACATTTTCATGATATTTCTACCCATTCTTCTCATGGAGAAGCTATTACACAGGGAAGACGTACAGATAGATATCGTTACCTAATCGTAGTGGGGCTTTCTTTGATTTGGTACATTGTCTGACAAAGCGTCAGAGTAACTTAAACAGTATCTGGAACCGGAATCGTGTTCAAGTTGTTTATTTGTCAGAGGTTTTTTGTAAAAGTCGCACCTATAAACACAAATCAGAAATTCGATCTGGAGAAGGACACGTTCTGGAAGAGGTGCCCCCCTTTAGCCTACCTAGGAGATGAAGCTTCTTGGCAGATAATCAAGGCTTTTTGGAAATGATAAAATGAAATGTGTTCGCCTGAAATTGTCAAATGTGTTTTTGCTTTCCACTTATCTGAGGGGAGGTTTGCGTTAGGGTTTAATGTCGTAACATGATTTTCACATTAAAATGGATGGTATTGGTAGATGAAAGTGCACATGCGAGGCACGTGGCGCTCGGCTCGTTGGAGCGACGTAGGTTATTTAATAGCGAAGTAGCTCCCTCCGCAATTATAACCATATGCAAATTGTAGGTAGAATCTGCAGAATTCTAAATTGTATAATTGGATAGGAAATAAATTGAAAATTTGGAACTGCAGTGTTAGTTAACTGTTTAGGGAAGACATTGTTTCACAGTGGGCAAGCCGTGTTGAAGACGCTTTCACGAGTCATTAAGATTATAGCACCAAAGGCGAATTGGTTTGAGGCCTAATTAAAAGGATTCACATTCGTAGCTCCCAAAAGTCCTTTAATTATGTAGCTCGGCTTCTTCTATCCATTGTTATGGAACCCATCCATGTCTTTCTACGAGCTGAAAACCAGGGTGATCATTATGGAAGGCAAAAATGATTCTAAACTGAGAAAATTTTAATTACGTTGTATATTTGAACTGCAAGAGATCTATTGATGGTGAACGAGGTAACATTCTTAGTTCAGCTTCTGTTCTAGACCTGGACACCAAATATCATTAAAATAATTCCACCTTTAAACGTTGACTGCAGCATCTGTTTCTGGATTTGCGGTCTGGGTGCGAATTCCGTGGATACCGCCTGATGTAGGTGTTGGATGTCCTGTGGTGCATTTGTAATTATTGCCGTTTTTTATCAATATCCGAATGTTTTATCGTTTAAATTCTTTCAGCAGTCATCTTTTAAAAGATACATCTACTGGAAAAAAATATTTATATCAAATTATTCATGTGATGTCATCCACTTCTAGAAAGTAGAAAAAGATTTTTTTCTTTTTTTTTTTAAATAAATCACTGAAATAGTTCTGACATGTAGTGCATAACAAATTATCTTCCATCTCTCTTCCTATGGTTTTACTTATAAATTACAATAAAAATTATAATTTTATAAAAATAACATTCCAAAAAGAAAGAGGGTTTTTTATAACCATTTAAAATGTGAGAATCTTTTCAAGTAATCAGCATTCCAGTGATGACATGTAGAGATCCATGCTCATAGGACTTGAATGTATTTTAGGGACCTCAATGCCGCTCCATCTTCCCTACCATCCGTCTCCAACCCCTCCGTCCTCCCTACCACCCCCTTCCAACCCCTCCGCCCTCCCTACCACCCCTCCATCTTCCCTACCACCCCCTTCCAACCCCTCTGTCCTCCCTACCACCCCTCTCCAACCCCTCCATCTTCCCTATCACCCCCTTCCAACCCCTCCATCCTCCCTACCACCCCTCTCCAACTCCTCCGTCTTTCCTACCACCCCTCTCCAACCCCTCCATTCTCCCTTCTACCACTCCAACCCCTCCATCCCGCCTACCACCCCTCACCGCCCCTCCAACCTCTCCAACTTCTTGCCCTTCCCTATAATGTCACAAATGCTTTCATATGGATACCATCCTGAACAGGAATTCGGATATGCTACTGAGAAATTGCAGAACGATTTGGAAAGAATTCATGGTTAAAGAGACTGGTAATCAGTCCCGAATTGAATAGTGTCCAAAGGCATAATCTCGTAATCTCTGGATAGACGTCACAAACACCATCCATTAGTAAAACACATGTAAGACCGTGTTTTTGTATAACACCATGGCTTTGTTACCACAGTAATCATGGTAAATTGACAAATTAACATCATCTGACAGTTCCGTGGGGACTGGTCAGGGTCTGTGGGAAGCTTGGACGGGAATACCGGCTCCCCTGGGAGCCATGCATCCTTGTTAGGATATCTGGTTCGGTGTGAAGCTTTGCCTGTCCCCTGTCATGTTCCTAAGTCTAATTGTTTTACAAAGTCCAGAAAAGGAGCAACAATGACCGCTATATCTCTGGTCTAATGGGTCACTTGAGGGACGGTTGACCGGCAGATGATTGGCTGTGCCTTGCCATACTTGTTGGTGCGAGTCCAAGTTTTAGCACCTCTCCTGTCCTGGTCAACATAAAGGGTGGGGTCCTATCTTACAGAGTGTAGTCTTTTCTTACCAAAGAATTAGTTATCTGTTTATTACTTTCCTTGATGATAGCAATCATATTCAAAAATATTGTAATAGAGTTAAAAGTGAAAATATTAGAACTTTATATCCAAAAAATTGTGTAATAGAGTTAAAAGTCAAAACATTACAACTAAAACAAATAAAGTGTATGTAATATAGTTGAAAGTGAAAATATCAGAACTTCATATCCAAAAAATATTGTAATAGAGTTGGGAGTGAAAATATTGTAACTTTATATCTAAAAATATTGTAATAGAGTTGAAAGTGAAAATATTAGAACTTTATATCCAAAAAATTGTGTAATAGAGTTAAAAGTCAAAACATTACAACTAAAACAAATAAAGTGTATGTAATATAGTTGAAAGTGAAAATATCAGAACTTCATATCCAAAAAATATTGTAATAGAGTTGGGAGTGAAAATATTGTAACTTTATATCTAAAAATATTGTAATAGAGTTGAAAGTGACAATATTGTAACTTCATATCTAAAAATATTGTAATAGAGTTGAAAGTGAAAATATTGTAACTTCATATCTAAAAATATTGTAATAGAGTTGAAAGTGAAAATATTGTAACTTCATAACTAAAAATATTGTAATAGAGTTGAAAGTGAAAATATAAAAATTTCAAATCCAAAAAATATTGTAATAGAGTTGAAATTGAAAATATCAGAATTTCATATCAAAAAAATATTGTAATAGAGTTGAAAGTAAGAATATCAGACTTCATATCCAAAAAATATTGTAATAGAGTTGAAAGTGAAAATATTAGAACTATTAAAATATTAAAACAGAATGAAAAGAAAAATATGAGAAAACATAAATAAACATTGATCCATATCCACATTATGATATTGATAGAAAATATGAAAATGAATATTTGTCTATAAGGTAATGTGCATTCTTTCTGTAGAGTATATAGAAGGTATAGATGATACGTATTGTGTAAACCCATTGTAACAAGTTTTACCTTGACGTGGGGCACCAGGTAGACACTTCCGTGTTCACCTCCTCAAACGTATTATCCCCTCACAGCAAAATATATTCCAGATTCTGTACCCAAGGCTGGTGCTCTAATCATCTCTTAGACTTCCGGGCTACAAAGACGTAGCTCCACATCACTTTTATCTCTTTTAATTCACAGCGAGACTTTCATATTTCTACAAACACCAATAAACAAAGACATACCGTAATGGCCGACATCTCAGGAAAACCTCACAGGGATGAGTTAACCGACCAATATTGAATGACGCTTTAAAAAAATATTTCCAATTATACACATTTGATATTATGGCATCATTAGGTGGATAATCAGTTGGAAAATTGTCAAACCTTTTGTTGCTGGATAACTCTTGTAATAATTTCGTCAAAATCACAGAGAAGTTCGTTATTGTGGGTAAGATCACAAGAAACTGTTTGTTGCAAGGTAAAGTAGTTTCGCGAAAGTAAAAGTTGATTATTTAATGGTGAACAGACTAGGATGACCCAGGTATGCGGATGAGGAAATGAAAGATAAAAGATTTCACAGAGAACGGTGTCCATCTTTCATATCCTTTGTTTTGTTGTGTGTGTGAAAATGATTCTCTAATTTGTTCAAGAAAACATCAGGTTCAAATTTGATGATGCCGTCGTAGAGCGTTAGTAAGTGCCTTCAAGGTGAACTGTCTATAGAGGCCCTATTAGTATTGTACCTGGGTGTTTTAGGAAGAACTTCGACATTTCTCTTTGTCAATGAAAACAAATTTTAGTAAAAAGGTATCTCATCATTTTATGTCTGCTACTTATATGTTCAGAATCAAAGATAAAAGAAATAGATTTAGACAAAGAAAAAAGAAATATTGACTTCAAAAAACTGGAAATTGTAATGTTAATCTTTTGATAGCATGTATTTTGATAATGTAAGAAATGAGATTGCTCTGCACAAGTCAGCTAAAGGGAAATAACTGATGGTTGTTTTAACTCATTCTTCCCTGAAGCTACATTTTAACTCTGCCAATTCAAAGGTTGGAACAGTTCATTATTAAATATCAGGGGTGACTGTTAATAGCTTACAGGGCACTTGCCAGTTACCATGACACCTTAAATTAGCTTAACTCGGTCAACATACTTATGAAGCTTATCACAAATAATCACAGTTTTGTTCTTAGTTTATAAATTTGAACAATATTAATTTCAAATAGGATGAATTTCCAAAAAATTGAATATTTCAGTATCCTTAGATGAAGCACACAGTTTATTGTGTGTTGTACAAGTGATCGTTATTTTAAACATGTGTTTTATATATTTTCATAATTTGAAATATTTCAGTATTTAGATGAAAGCGAAGTTCACTGGGTAATATACAAGTTATCTTCATTCAAGTTCACACAAATAATGTATAAACATTAAACAAGAATGACGGCCAAGGCACTGTAAACAAGGGTTTGGTTTTCTGTGTAGAAAAACACATACAATGCCATTCTCCTGTATCGATGGCCCAGCATCAGATACTGGGGACACTATAGATTGGCAAACACACGCTTTTATGTGTTTTTAATTTTCCAGTAGAAAATTTTCAAATGAATAAATATCATTCATGTCAATGATAATTTTATTTGTAACCATTTGGCAAGTTTTATGACAAATTTAACATGATTCCCAGATTCTATAAAGTTAGTGACGGAGAAGAAGCTACAAATGACTTGGTTTGTACTAAATGACAGTGCGACATGCACAATAGCATGTACAATTATGCATATACGCAGTTCAGTGATGGACATGCAGCCATTTTTGGCGTAGTAGCCCGTGATATAATTTTGTCGATAGCTGATTATTGCGTTGGTCCCTTGTGACCCGTTTTTATGGGACGCTTTGTCCTAATGTTGATAAGCTCTCCGTCTCATAATCAATGAATGTATTGGGAAGGTGGGGAGCGTTGTTTAGGCTTATGTTTCGAGTAAAGAGGTAAAAATGGACAGACAATGGGTGTATTTCAGATCTTAGAGGTTCCATGTTTAATCCCAATTTAGGTCTGAAAACTGGTGACATGCAAAACATTGGTATTTTAATTTTGGAGAATTGTCCATCCTATTATAAATATACCGCAAAGTACAACTTGTTACATGGCATACCGGAGGAGTGAAATTTTTCAAGACTTCAAATTCTTTAAAATGTCATATTAGGTATGAGAAATTCAAAAAGCTGCAATCGGCCCAAGTATTGTATTGTACACCCTTGGCTTGCAAAATTGCAATCGGACTTAACATCCATCATTTTATCAGAGGATAATAAGCTAATGTGCAATGATGATTTATAAATATTTTGGAGTGTTACACAACAGTATATTGGCCCCATTACTGTTCCTTAGGATGTCGTGAGCCTTCACTTTCTCCGACAATAAGGTCCGCATTTCATGTGAACAATCAAATTTGATCAAAATAGCACAACTCTAATGATGACACTTAATATGAAAATATCTTTCCAAGGATTAAATGTTTGACAATTACTAGTCTCCAAAAATACGCCAATAGCATCACAACAACAGACGTGTGAAGTTGATCCTCCTCGTAACACGTAATTTGTCTAAGTAGGACTGTTCGGTGTTATGTCGAATAATGAATTCCTCCATCAAATTGGCATCCCGTTGCTGTGGTAACAGGAAGTCGCTCTCATAAAACACATTTTTGGGTACTAAGAATATTATACTTGATGAAATGAATATTCATTAACTGTGTTCCGATCATGTGACATTTGATGTATTTCATCCACATTGCTTGCTTATCAGCGCACCAGAAATATTTATTACAGACAATGAAGCATGGGAAATATTAAAATTTAAGCAGACAATTATCTAGGTGTTTGTGTATAATTGCCTGGCTGTCTTGGTGGGTCTGATCTGCCCAGTTATATGGTAGATTTCCATGTCATAGCATAATCAAAAGAGACCTCGCGCCTGTTACATAACTCCCGAGGGGTTCCAAACAGAACTTGTATGACCAACACATGTCAGGTTTGTCAATTATGACGGGCTTTCAACTGAACAGCGAAGAAATTTATTGGAAAATAAAATGACATGAAAGCTGGGCCCCGCTTGTGATAGATTCTGTATGATTCTGTATAGGGTCGTGTGAAACGAAAAATGGCCGCCTCTTGGCTTTGGAGGGAGATGGCGGTGACGAGATACCACTGTTGTTCTTTCACAACTATTTTGGGACACAGGATGCGTCATGTGGCTTCTGTTGCACGGCTGTGTGCCCCAGTAACAGCACACGCGCACATGTCTTGTAGAAAAAATCTCCTCTGGATGTTCCCCATTAGCTAGGAGACACCTGTTCCTGTTTTATCAGTGGGATTCTTGAAGCTCTTGACTTGATTTCCGCTCCTTAAAGACAGAATGTGGTGTCCAATCTGCAGAGCACCTGTCATTGGCTATAAAAACAAGCAAATATCATACTTATCTTTCGAAAAGACAAAAATCACTCTAGACACGAGTTCAATGTTACAAATGACGTAGTTCGGTTTCCAAAGCGTTTTTAAGTTATCTCTGCACAGGAAATGATTTTTATTTCACGTAATCATTAGGTAATATCATAATTTAGAAAAAGAAATAAAAAGTAAGTTTCTCAGTCACTGGATGTCTACAAGTTCATAAAGTGATATGTAGTTCGTTTATAGAGATAAAGAGGCTTGGTCTGAATAGTCGTATACATACATAGACTAGAATACCTGTGTGATGTGTCTGACGTGTGTAATATATAGATACTTAACCTTAGCTTAATTACATGTACAAGAAATCATGCAATGAAAATTGATTTCATTTTGAAATTTTTAGATACGGTAATGATCACTTTGAAAAAATAGAAATGAGAACTGACTGAAAAGGAAAATCCATCAAATATGACATTTTTGAAAAATAAAATTACTGTAAACATTTTTTTTTTGCTAAAATTTTAACACATAACCAAGTTTAAATGAATAAGCGTAATGATGAATTTGCATATTTACACTAATTTCTGTACAAGCATAGTTTAGCAAAATGTTTTTCGGTGACAAAATCGCTAAAATAAGATTGTGGAATGATGAATTTGCATATTAACAATCCTTTCTGTACTTAGCGCAAACATAATTTAGCAAAATGTTTTACGGTGCAAAAATCGTTAAAATTATATTTAACTGCTAAAATATCAAGTATTACTCTATAAGGTAAACATATTTCATCATGTTTAGAGTAATACTTGCTAAAAAATCCTCAAGTTTTATAACTAGACCTGTATAAGCAGCTAGTGAGTTTGGACATGGCTCCAACATCTGGCCGCTCTGATGTATATATATATATACCGGTATACAAGACACTTTCTTTTGTCACTCTGGCTGTTGATCTAAAGGACTACATGTCATTGGCACCTTGTCTTGTTCCATGCAAGTTTAATGTGATACTGACGTGTCTGTTACCTTGTCATACAAGCAAGGGTGCAAATGAAACTTTATGACCCAGGCCTGGTGTCGAGGTGTGGATCAGCGGGGGCCGAACGTGGCCCAACGCCACAAGTGGGACCACAAGTCAAGTCCAATAAACATGTGCTCCTGACATGTCCTCACACATTGGAACATTAGCCACGTACACTTGTATCAGTACGTGGAAACAAACAGCCTGTTTAAACCAACAAGGAAGTTTCCGAGTTTGTCTCCGTGACAAGTTAATGTGGGATTGTGTCGAGACTTTGTCTCCGTCACTAATTAATGTCGGATCACATCAGAACCCAAATTGTTATTTGTTGTCATTTCCTTTTGAAGTCTGTATCATTTATGTCCTCAGTTATGCTGTTGCCTTGTTGTGGGTTATTGAGTGGTGCTGCTGTAAGGGGGGTAAAAACACGAGGAAACATGAACCAATGGTTATTGTATCGAATCTCAGAAAACATAAGAAAATTAGTATCTGATGGTTATTGTACTAAATATTAAAAAAAAAAAAAAAAAAACATTAGAAAACATTAATAAATATGCGATGGTTGTTGCACCAAATATCAAAAAAAAGCTCAAGGAAACTTATTAGTGTTATTAGGGACTAATTGTTATCTAACCAAATATTGGGGGGAAAAAGAAACTGGTTTGTTAAAAATCATGAGGACACTTAACTATTAGTAACCAACAGTTATTGTACTGAGTAACTTGTCCTAGGTAACAAATTGTCTGTTCAATGTTAACTGTCAGTAATTGGGCTTGTATTATACTTATGACTTAATGGAAGTGAGATGAAATTCAGGAGACCATTTATGTCTGAACTGTCATTAATTAACATTGATAATGACATGCCTTTTGAATGCAGCCATAAAAACATAAAATGACCTCTAGTCACTGTACTTTTATAGATCAAAGGTATGTGGTATATTTATATATATGGTTTGGTTCTCAAGCACATACTTTTGTTCAATTATTTATGTCCTTTTTTGTCAGAAACATTAATATTGAATGGGAATGTTAATGTCATTTACCTTTAATTAAACAATGGTAACCAGTTATCATAGTACAAGTACTCTGTCACACTACCATGATAATATGTCATACTACCATGATGATATGTCACATTACCATGATGATATGTCACATTACCATGATAATATGTCACACTACTATGATAATATGTCACACTACCATGATAATATGTCATACTACCATGATAATATGTCATACTACCATGATAATATGTCACACTACCATGATAATATGTCACACTACCATGATATTATGTTACACTACCATGATAATATGTCACACTACCATGATAATATGTCACACTACCATGATAATATGTCACACTACCATGATAATATGTCACACTACCATGTCACATTACAATGATAATATGTCACACTACCATGATAATATGTCACACTACCATGATAATATGTCACACTACCATGATAATATGTCACACTACCATGTCACATTACAATGATAATATGTCACACTACCATGATAATATGTCATACTACCATGATAATATGTCACACTACCCTGATAATATGTCACACTACCATGTCACATTACAATGATAATATGTCACACTACCATGTCACATTACAATGATAATATGTCACACTACCATGTCACACTACCATGATAATATGTCACAATACCATATTAATATGTCACATAACCATGATAATATGTCACATAACCATGATAATAAGTCACACTACCATGATAATATGTCACACTACCATTGTCACACTACCATGATAATATGTCACACTACCATGATAATATGTCACACTACCATGATAATATGTCATACTACCATGATAATATGTCACACTACCATGATAATATGTCACACTACCATGATAATATGTCACATTACCATGATAATATGTCACACTACCATGATAATATGTCATACTACCATGATAATATGTCACACTACCATGATAATATGTCACATAACCATGATAATATGTCACACTACCATGATAATATGTCACACTACCATGATAATATGTCACACTACCATGATAATATGTCACACTACCATTGTCACACTACCATGATAATATGTCACACTACCATGATGATATGTCACACTACCATGATAATATGTCACACTACCATGATAATATGTCACACTACCATGATGATATGTCACACTACCATGATAATATGTCATACTACCATGATAATATGTCACACTACCATGATGATATGTCACACTACCATGATAATATGTCACACTACCATTGTCACACTACCATGATAATATGTCACACTACCATGATAATATGTCACACTACCATGATAATATGTCATACTACCATGATAATATGTCACACTACCATGATGATATGTCACACTACCATGATAATATGTCACACTACCATGATGATATGTCACACTACCATGATAATATGTCACACTACTATGATAATAAGTCACATTACCATGATAATATGTCACACTACCATGATAATATGTCACACTACCATGATATTATGTCACACTACCATGATAATATGTCACATTACCATGATAATATGTCACACTACCATGATAATATGTCACACAACCATGACATTATGTCACACTACCATGATAATATGTCATACTACCATGATAATATGTCACATAACCATGATAATATGTCACACTACCATGATAATATGTCACACTACCATGATAATATGTCACACTACTATGATAATATGTCACACTACCATGATAATATGTCACACTACCATGATAATATGTCATACTACCATGATCATATGTCACACTACCATGATGATATGTCACATAACCATGATAATATGTCACATTACCATGATAATATGTCATACTACCATTATAATATGTCACATTACCATTATAATATGTCACATAACCATGGTACTTTGTCACATTACCATGGAACTATGTCACGTTACCATGGTATTATGTCACGTTACAATGGTACTATGTCAGGTTACCATGGTACTATGTCACGTTACCATGGTATTTTGTCACGTTACCATGGTACTATGTCATGTTACCATGGTATTATGTCACGTTACCATGGTATTTTGTCACGTTACCATGGTACTATGTCATGTTACCATGGTATTATGTCATGTTACCATGGTATTATGTCACGTTACCATGGTATTATGTCATGTTACCACAGTATTATGTCATTTGAAGGACTACTATAGTAATTGGTCACCTGCCAGATTACTATCCTGAATTTAACAGGAAAATGTGTGCTTGGTTGATAGTCATTAATACTTGCCATTTTATGTGCTCTGTACTGATGAGTTGATACCTTCTGTCTTTTCAGGATTCCTCTGGACACGTACTAGATAAATGGACAGTGGCGACACGAGAGGAAGAACATATCATCCTTCAACAGTTTTTGCGGTTTGGAGAAACAAAGTCTATTGCCCAAGAAATCATCTTACAAGATACCAAAGATCAGCAAGATCTTTTCATCAAGCAGTCATCCCGAGCTGACTCCGAAATCAAGAAATTCATCGAACGTAGCAACCACTCTATGCATAGTTACATGCGTAGTCTTGAATCTAGGCACCTGTTTGCCAATAGACTTCCATTTGTGCCTGTTGGCAGTCGACTTATGACGCCTCCAGTTCTGCCCAACTTCTCACCACCCTCGTCACGTGACCTAAGACCTCCTGCCGTGACAACCTCCTCTAGCCCTGTAACCACTTCTCCGCTGGGTAGACTTCAGACAATGCAGCCGTTTGACTACAGGCGGGAGCAAGGCAGTCCAACAATCAGTCCAAGCATCCCTGAGAAACATTTGCCAGGCTCTTCACCCAGTGAAAGTCCCAAAAATCTCAGCATCACTCCAACATCACTCAGCTCATCTACCCCTCCATTCACCCCGATAAAAGCTCCCCCAGAGAGCCGGGAACATACACCAATCACCATAGCAACGCCATTGGCGACCCCCATGACGCTTCCAGTATTACCTCCGCAGGATGACGCCTGTAACAATGCTATCGACTATTCCACAAGCAGCACCAGCAGCAAGGAGCAGCAAGAACTCCAGGCGTCGGTCCTTTACAATGAACGAAAAATGAAACACTTGCGTAAATCCAGCCATCCAGTCAAACGGAGCTGGACACCGTCATCTGGTTTTGGATGTACTTTCATCGGGCCTAACGGAAAGAAGCGTGTGTTGTGCACGGCATGTAACAAGACATTTTGTGATAAAGGTGCTCTCAAGATCCACTATAGTGCTGTGCACTTGAAGGAAATGCACAAGTGTACAGTAGACGGATGTAATATGATGTTCAGCTCCCGTCGTAGCAGAAACAGACACAGCGCGAACCCTAACCCAAAGTTACACATGCCCCAAAAGCGTATCAAGCTACCCGACGGAGCCAGCATCATTGACGATGGCACCAATAAATCAAGCCGTATGATTGGGAGTCCCATGGTGGGCAGTCCACCGACAATGGTCATGCATTCGTCTCTCGGTTCAAAGTCCCAGCTGTCCCCGATGGACCTTGACTCCTCAGATCTGGCCCGCAGCAACCATGCATTCTATGCAGAACTGAATGCCCATTTAGCCATGTTCCCAACGCCAGAGAAAAAACACAAGCTTGATGAAGACTTGGACAGTCCTCGGGACTTGAGTATGACTGACAGACGTGACATCAAGATGGAATCAGACTCAGAGTTAGACGACATGATTGATGAAGATTCGGCCATTGCTGATTCGCCACAACAGAAGACATCTAGTCGACGTAAAACCATGGTGCCCACAAGGTGTGCACAGGAAGAGGACCATTTTGTGATGAGTGACGATAACTCTGATGACCGAGACCCTGACAGTTGTAAGGATGGGTTAAAGGATCGCCACAGCAGACCAAGTTATACCAGAGGAGAAGATAACTCTGGATGTGAGGGGTCGACCAAGTCTCGATCGCAACACAATGGCATGCAGCAATGCTCAGACAGTTCGGGAGAGGACTGTCACGAAGGAAATGGCGAAATGGATCAACAAGAGGAGGCTTTTTTATCCAATAGTTGTGGCAGGGACAAAGATTCCTGTCACCCAAGAAAAGACTTTCCAAAAATTGCTTCACTTTTGTCCGGAAACAACCAAGCTGTTGACTACTCGACGCGACGTCAGGAGGACTTCGACGACAACGGATCAATCTGTTCTGTCATCAGTCACTTATCTGATGTGGAATCAAACCAATCACTCTCATCCAACGAATCACAGAGCTTCCTCAGCAACGGCATGTCAGCCGACACCATGGATATACCGATTGACAAGGACAATCCCCGCAAGTGTACTCTCTGTAATAAAATCTTTCAGAATCATTTTGGTGTAAAGTCGCACTTTCAAAACGTTCATCTGAAGCTGATGCACAAATGTACTGTAGAAGGTTGTAGTGCTGCTTTCCCATCCAAACGCAGCAGGAACCGGCACGCCTCAAATCTTAAACTGCATAATAAACTTCTGTCAACCTCCGACACTGATGACAGCAACCAGGTATACATCGACGAGGGTGATATGGACGATGAAGATGATTTGGATGATGAAGATGATGAGGAAATGGGCCTCAAGGAAGGAATGGAGGATGAAGTAGTAGAGGAGGAAGGAGATGAAGAGAAAAGAAAAATGCTTTCAGAGGAAGCGGATATAGGCAGGGAAAATGGAAAACATGTCAATGGTGTAAATGGCACGGACAATGAAGACAACGATACAGATCTCGAGGAGGAAGGCGATATCAATGAAAATGAAAAGGCCTATTCTAATGGGATGGAAAACGGCATCGAACTGGAGGAAATATCTGTCGGGGAGAATGGAGTGGCAGTGAACTGTCATGTGTGTCAGTCCAAGTTCAAAGACAACTTGGCCTTGAAGGAACACTTCGAGATCAACCATCCCAAGGAAATGTTTTACTGTACAGTCAAAGGATGTGAAAAAATCTTTTCTACAAGGAAAAGCAGAAACCGACACAGTCAAAATGACAATCTGCACCGGCAGCACGCGACAGTCAAACGTAATGGGATCTCCTGATGTCGCCATGTTGTTCCTGATTATTAAATAATACATGTTCAGGGGTGTGAGCCGATCATTGGCTTGGACGACGACGGAATTCTTATACATTATTATCACACATAGTTTATGAACATTGCAACGAGATTACTTATGCAAAGAGACTTTTTGTCATACATCTTTTCTTTTGAGAGATGGTATGAATTTTTTTTTTTTTCAATTGTACAAAGCTACAAGCAATAAGTGGTTATGAAGATAATGGATGTTGTTTGAAGGGAATTTATGCAGGGCAATGCAGGTTACGAGAATTCAATTGAGGTGTAACTATTCTGCCAAAGTGCTGATTTAATCATTACAAAGTGGATACATCTCGAAGAAGCCTCCAGTAAAAAAGGGGGACAACTATGCATCTTGTTTATGTGGAGATGGCTTTGACGTTTTCACAGTGACTGGTAAAAGCATTATTTGATGTCTAATCCTAGATCTCATGAAGTCTATATGGCTTTTGTTAGTTGGAGCTATCCTGTACTCTTATGGTGGACATAACGATAATGTTATCATGCTATACTCGTTAATGAGAAGTATCAGGAATCACCTATACGATTTACCTTTAAGACTTACCTGTTCACTTACCTGTGCACTACCTGCAGTTTTTACCAAAACGTTACTTACATCTAAAGATAAGAAAAGAAAAGCAGGAACCATGTACCATGTGATCAGGTGTTCTAGTGTTTTAAATATACTGTTTCAGAGAAACAGTGCTTTCCTAATGGCATGGAATAGAAAATCTAGTAACTGAAAAGTTTTTCATTGTTATATTTATATTTTTTTTTCATCAGCAAATGCTGATTAATGATAGTGTTATTAACATTTGTGTTAAAAGCGTTTAATTATTAGGTGAAGTATAAGGGTGTACTTCGTTAGTCTACAGGTGCAATAGAACGTGTAACCTAGTCCCAAAATAATCGGTCCCGGAACCCTAAATGTTACCTGATCAATTTCTTTATTGTCATGGTAACAGATAAAATCATGTCACTGATTAAAATGTTGTTAGTTAAATTATCACTCATTTTGTTTGGATGTCTGCCTATATCTACCTGATGAAAATAAAATCTAGTCCCATTTTGTACAGTATTACCAAACCCTGTAGTCATGGTAACACGGAAAAATTACAGAAATGTAGAAAATGGCCAAATGTGATATGTTTATAATATTTTAACTTATTTTTAGCATGTTAAATAGTTATGAAGTAAAAGTAATGTGTTTTTTAAATGGTTAATATGTATAATTAATATGCACGGACATGTACTTGACGTGTAGCTGTAACAGGTAGTCAGTGATCTGGGACCTGTGTATGTAAATACTGTTGATGTAGAAACGTAGTGGCTATGTATAGCTTCTCGTGGTGATCCTTATAGTCTGGTGTTGTGATAAAGTATGTTTTCAGCAAAACTCAGGTATGCAAATATTTTCATATTCTTAATTTATTTTAGCCATTTCGGAGTACTGCCATTGCTAGATGTGTAGTTGTATGCTCCGACAGTCCTCAGTTGTCTCCCCTTTGTGGCCATGAATTTTAAACCATGATTTGACATTTAAACCTCAAAACCTGTCCTTTTTGGAGAGGAAGAATTGTTGCCAATATTTTTTGGGGGGGAATTTACCAAAATTTAAAGCCGATTCTAATTTTCAAAATACCTTTCATTTAAAATTTCCTTTGAAACAGATTAATGCCAAAGCAAAAATCAAAAGAAACACATCCTTGTCAGAAATATTATCAAAACTGTAGCTCAACTGTTCTTCAGATTTATGAATTTTAATGTGTATGCTAATCTAAATATGATAAATGCTATATTAATATTTACTGTATCCATGGCATACCAAGGGAAGTAACCAAGTCACAAAGAGGAGACAACCCTTGGGTATTTTTGTCAGAGGCATGAGAATCTCAAGATTAAGCTGTTGTCATACTTTTTTATGCAATACCTCACAATTTTTTGTCCCTCCTCCATATATTATATATATATCTATATCAGTATAATACACAGCGTTTATACCCAGTCTGCTGAGGTTAAAGTGTATGTTTCATTGGTATGTAAGTATTGTATGTTGTATTTTTAGATTAATTTATTTCCTGTATTGGAACGAGCTAGTTATGTAAGTAGATGTAGGGTACTTGCACATTGATCCTGCAGTGTAGAGGATTGTGGGGCCAGCTTTGATAAAACTGTATACCAATCTACTGAACTTCAGCCAAAATCATATTCTACAAACAAAATCAGATGTTGCCTTTTTGTAGGACACAAGAAGATGCAATACTTACCCGGTATCTGAGTGTGTCCTCCATTCATGCTTAGCAGTTGTAATTTGTGAGATTTTCTAAGACACAAGATAAAATGATGAAATGGTTTGTTTGTAGAAAGATTACACAATGTTGCCAAATTATGTGTTTAATACAGTAACAAGATTATCCAAAAGTCAGAAGTACATCATAGAATAATTTGTTTCTTCCATTCATGTTTTCCAATTTTCAAAATGTCTCCCAAAATTTCTCAAGTGTAATTTCATTTGCCAAAACTGTAGAAATACAAAATGGTAGATTTTAGATTTGTTCCTGTTGGAATGAATCTGTTGTTAGAGTTAGTAATTTAAAGTTACAGATTTTATGCTTCAGGCATAACTTTTTCATAGTTATTAGTGTTTAAATTTGTTAATGACAGTCGTACAATGTAATAAGTGATACTGATCAACGGGTTATGCCAAAATGAAGCATGCATTCAATATGTGTACTTTTTTAGTATTTTTTTTTGTTTTTTTACATTTTTATTAAGGCCCAAAACTATGAAATTTTGAGAAAAAATTCTCAGATTTTTGTTTACAATATTTGTACTTTTTAGAAATCCTCAATCAACTTATAATTCCACAACAATAACTCAAAGCTGTATACAATTGTAGTTTTTTGATGATTTGCCAAACAGTTTTAATGTGCAATCAAGACACAGATTTTAATTAATGCAATAATTCTTGTGTAAGTGTTTTAGACGATTTTTAAGTCACGTTGATGTTATTTGAGCCGATTCTGTAGGACTTGAGTCCTCGGCCGGACACACTCGTAATATGCACGATTTTACTGACGTTACGGTTTACTATGCAGTTATAGTTAGCGTGTTTTTATGCACTGTTTTTTTATAGTATGCAATCGGTTATTGAGTCATCGTAATTATGCAAATCTTTTTACCGCACTCACTGAGTACTTACGTTGAGTTTTTGTATGAATTGTAGGTATAGTACATTATATACGTAATCATTATTGTTAAAATGACATGAAATTTCTTCTATTGCACATTTTTTTGTTGGTTCAAAATCCTGCCATTTTTATCTGCCAAAAGGATAGTCAGATTTCAGTTAAAGTTACTGTGATATTGTTGGGTTTTAACTGAATTAGTCACTTTGTTTTTTTTTTAACTTTGTTTAAAGCTGATAATTTTTGTACTCTACCTGATGTACATATATACATAATGTAAATCAATCACCGATGTTAATTAGATGACATTCTGATAAAAACATTTACTGAATAAGAGTTCTTCTTTAAAATTCGTATTTTCTTGAAAATCAAAATTATATCTCCTGGAATTTTCTTTTAATTACGTTTTTTCCCAAAAAATATGAACAATTTTTTGGAAAATTCCATTTTTTTTTTTTATCAAAATCAATTATGAAAACAATTTTTTTTTTTAAACTAATCTGGGAATGAGCAATAAATCTGATGTTAGTGTAGTAGATAGTCACGACTGTTATACTGTGTGTAGTACGGCAATAATCTCTAGTCAATTTTGTGCCATTAGCACATCCGTCCATTTTTTAACTTCACACCATGTTTTAATGTCTCATTGCAATGAATTGAAGCGGAAGAAAATCTCAGTAACATTGATGTAGATAGATACAAGCTTAGCTCTGGTGTGTTTTAGCATTTGAGCGTACATTCAATTACAAACCTTTAATGAAGTTTATAAGTAACTTACAAAATCAAGTTGACATTAAAGATTAAAGAAACGAAAAATAATTTATTCACACCATATCAAAACAGTTTGTTAGAGGTATTGCGAACGTTTTCATTTTTATCATATTTGGTTTTCATTGTTAAAAAGATTGTTTATTATCTGTTACAGAAATGCTTGTCAGCCAATATCAATTATTTGTACTAAAATGTAGATAGTCCAATATTATGCAGGCATCTTGTAATATTGATGACAAAATAGTAACTTATGAGAATCAAATTTTGGTTTCCTCTAGAAATCATTTTGAAGTTCAAAACTTTCAACAGATATCTGATTTATGAAATGTAATTGTGAGAACACATAATGATAATTAAAATGAAAACTTTTGCAATCACACAAAATTGGTTGGTGGGTGTGGTCAATCACATCAAATAATGAGGTGAGCGTGGTCAGTTGAACCAAACCAGGATGTGGGTGTGGTCAATTGCACCAAATCAGGAGGTGGGTGTGGTTAATTGCAGTAGATCAGAAGATGGGTGTGGTCAATCATGCTAAATCAGGAGATGGGCGTGGTTAATCATACCAAATCAGACGGTGGGTGTTGTCAATCACTGTAGATCAAGAGGAGGGCACAGTCATTTTTCACCATATCAGTATTTTGGTATTTCTCACCGTTATGTAGATATGTAGAGATTTCTTGGATCAACTAGAAATGGTATCTGAAATGTTTACTCATTAGACCCACTAGAAATCATTTTTGAGATTTTTTACTTATCAGAGAATTTGTATTGTCTTCCACCATGATTTTAAAAGTCAGACTTTTTATTTAAAGAATAAGACAGAATGTTGGGCGCTATATGTCTCTGGATACTGTCTCTGTAAATATTGGATGTTGAGCAGGCATCTTGTAATAATGGAATGGTGAAAGCAGCCATCTTGTACAAAGCTGAATGACCAGCTTGTTTATACTAATGTGGAGAGTACACAGCAGCTCACTTGTAATATATGAAGAAACATTGGTTATGTTAACTACAGACTGGAAGTTTGTGAGATCCTGTTTTTAATTGTCCAAAGCTATCTCCAACAAAGTTGAATCATTTCTAGAACAGTGCTTTATTTACTATTTATCTTCAAATTAAAAATACACATTTACGTTGTACTTAAATTGTGCCAGGGAATGGTACAATGTTTTACAATGTCATACAACATAGATATAAGCTGTATTCTACATTAATGTATCACAATGTTGTACAAATCTGGCCATTTTAACAATCTCAACACTGTACATTGTATAACTCACTATGTACATTGTATCATCCTAAACAATGTTAAACACTGTATATTGCATATCTGTCACACTGTACATTGTATAGACTGCCGTACATAGTTATACATGGTATCACTATGTACATTATAACATTTTACCATCATTCTTGCGTCTCTATGTCTCACTTTGCCATACTTGAACACGTTAGTCTGTACAGTTTCTACATTTGAACACAATCATTTGTACACTACATGAGTCAGGTAGATTGGTAGAATGTGCAGTTCAGTTATATCTGTTGTTGAATATTTTCAAATAAATATTTATTATAATTACGACCAGTTTTGTATCAGTCTTAGTACTAGAATAAAGTTCATTTCTAGCAAAATCTCTTTTGTGTTTGTCTTTTGCGAGTGTTAAAAAGTTACCATGGAAACAATATGTTGAAAATGACCAACGTACATTATAAGAAAACTTGTCCAACACTAGGCACCTAGCTATTTCAACCCAAATTGTCTTACTCACTGACACAGAAACATCCTGACCTCTCACCAAGCCTGACCTACCACAACAGAGACTGAATGACCGAACCAACGACTCTTTAGCTTGTTCATATGCCAGAACAACTTGTTGATCTAGTCAACAACTGACTCGATCAAGAAAACGAAGACTGAATGACAGAACGAATGCAGACGTGTATATGATTACAAGACTCCATATTCTTGCTACTGCAGAACCTGGTTCAACACAGACCGACCAACAACTTGTTTACCTGTCAGAACCACGCGGTGTTGAGCATTTGTTACAGATAGTTCTAGACCTAAAACTAAGGTTTTAAGCGCAAATTTATACTTTTGAGGTATAGACCAATTTTCGATGAAAATGCCCGTCCCTCTCATTGGTCATATACACAGTATATAATATGATCATCGGGGTGCATCTTTATATCGAAATTGATCTAAACCCACCCACAGTTGTGAACTTCCTCTGAACACTTTAGTTTAGGTCCCAAACTAGCTGTAACGTGTGGTAAGGATGACTGGAGTTATTACGTATTATTATTACGTATATATATTATAATATTATTATAAGTGAGCCCTAAAGTTATGTCATTGAAAACGGACAACTGCTATATGATATATGAGAAAAAAATCACAAGAATTTCCATATCTCTTGTTTGTTTAGAACGATGATATCCAATCAGTGGGACGTATCCTTTATCCTGAACAACACAGATTTTTGACCTTAACACAAACGTTCAAGGACAGACGCCAAGGCTTCTAAACAGAGCCCCCCCCCCCCCCTCTTCCAAGTATCCCTTGGGATATGATGGCTGAGGGTAATTCTTTGAGCTTGAGGCTAAGATGATATCTATTTATATATTTTCATTCACTGGTCAGTGAGAATGATACTATATGATACCCTCGTAAGCCGAACCCTTAGCGAAAAAGAATGCTTAAGTGTTAATAAAACCATACTTTGAACTAAAAATCCGTGAAACGAGGGACATGGGATTTGAAAAGGGGTTAATATGATCAGGGGATCTAGAAGGGGAATGTTTTTCTCTTTTCATCGACATTTGCCAGCGATTCTACAGTATTAATGTTATGTACTACCAGGAACTACGGGCAACAAAACAACGTCGCAACTTTGGAAACTGTGTTGTAAGTCATGAAAACCGTTTGTTGAATATTTGTCCGCCAGCAGGCGACATAAATAACGGAAACACTGGCTTTGTTGTAAAAAAAAACGGAATACCGAAGCATCATCCCAAAATCAATTTAACTAGAGGCAAACTATAAACAAAGGAAAGTTTATATAGAGGCACTTGTAAAAGTACAAGAGAATAAGACCAGGTGTTCCGGAAGAGAAAGCTTCTTCTGCTTCATAGACGACACCCGCCATGTAAATCTTGGTCGCATCGATGTAAACATCAAGACCTCAAAGTGCGAACCGAGTCATCATTCTCAATCACAAGTAATCACACTGATGAGTATATTCAAAAACGTCCACCTTCATATCATACAATAATATAAAATATTTCTCAATGAGATCAAGATGACGACCATACATTTTTTTGCATAGTCCTCATCAACCCGTATCTCTTGAATTCGAATCTCTACATGTATGTAGTACGTTTGTTCGTCAGCAGCCGATATTTATCACGAAAATAATTAAATCAAGAGCAAGCACCAGAATAACGAATCAAATGCGACATTTAATAAACACTATCAGTTGGAGAAGCAGGGATGTTATTATCGAGAAAGAGAAAGTGTCAGTATCGGAAAATTTAAGTCACGTTTTTGAACGGAAGCAAACATGTTCCTCCCTGGGGATTGGCTAATATCTCCTTGGCTGTGCGCGTGCAGCAGTAACATTCTCTATCAGAAGTACACAATCGACATCAAAGGCAGGACCTCTTGAAACATCTTGTTATTTATAGACAACACATCGTCGATACATTTGAAAGTGAGATTTGGCAAGGTTTTTGTCACCTGTCCTGATTAGTTCTTCCACACATTCAGCCTTGCATGAAAACAAAAAACCAGCTTAGAGTGGGGCACAATTTGTTCCCATGGGAATGCCAATCTTTCCTCTAAACTCAACAAAAATATTGTCAACCAGGAATTCAATCATCCGTACTATTAATAGCTTCCCCAGAATATTTAACTTAAGCTTTTGTTGTGTTTTTCACAAAGTATGTTCCAATGATAGACTGATCCAGACTGTTAAACTGGATACAAGTTAGAAATATTGATACTAAGTGTGATATCATTCTCGCTACAAGGACGTGACATTGGTTGGATTTGTCCATGAAAGCAGAAAATGCCTACCTTTTCGAAATACCTAGTCTTATTTTACATTTTCAATTATCTCCAATTAAATATTTTTGTAGCTGTGAATCTACCTTTGTTTTATATCGATTCCTTGATAGAAATATTGTTTATGGCGTATATTTTTTTTTCTTCAAAAATGGCGTGACCTTTTGGATGACCGAGTGTCATCATTAGATTTGAGTAATTTTCATAACAGCCTAGTTTTGTTTGATTGTTTGGTGTGTCATTGTTGTTGGGGGTTTTTGTTTTTGGGGGGGGGGGGGGTCTTGTTTTTTGTAACACCTTTAGTGAAGACTCTTTTTGGACGATTAAGTGTCAATTCTTGGATACGATTCCTTTTTTTTTTAATTTTTTCCCCTTGTTCTATTGATTAATACAATCAAATATGATAATATAATGAAAACTATTGTCACCAAATTTCTTTAAGAAGATATATCTTTTTTTTTTCTTGACGTGTTTTTCGTATTCACGATTGATACTGTGTTTCGGAGGACAATCAGTTACGCAACATGGTGATCTTACTCTCAGCCGGTCAACCTTAGCGACCACCTATCTGCTCCAGGACGGACGGCATCGTGTCAAAATGGAATTAAAAAAAACTCTTTATGTCTAGTCTAACTTACCTGTTATAAATGTTATTAATTTTAATTCTATTGCAGATCCTATGATTTATCTTGTAACAGCAGTTGTTCAACGTCTGGTGCTGAAATACTTTCTTGTAATTGCAATGAAATGCACTGATGCTATCTCTACCAGTGATAACATTGGGTCAACCTGCTGTAATTTGATTATTCAATGACTAACTTATTCATTAGCCGAGCACAAGACACGTCTGTCGACTCTATCACCCGATTCGATTGTCTACCTCCTGTGACTTATACTGCGGTTTTCCGTTGGCAGAAGTTTCCGTGCCTGTGGACGAGGTTGCTCGACTTTCCATGGACTTTTGCCATTTCATCTATGGATTTACAGTCTTGTGGCATGGTAGATATCTACAGGAACCGTCCGGTCGTCTTGACAAAGTTTTAAATATATATGACAGTACGAATTAATGCGCGTGACGGACGCAAACATGTTCCTCCCTGGGGATTGGCTAATATCTCCTTGGCTGTGCGCGTGCAGCAGTAACATTCTCTATCAGAAGTACACAATCGACATCAAAGGCAGGACCTCTTGAAACATTCATGTTGATTAGGCGGGGTTTTATTTACCTTTGCGACGCACAGAAGAAAAAGCCACAGCACATGTCATTGTTTCCAAAAGCAGACGACGTCACACGTTGATGGCGGCCAGGCCAGCTTACAGGAGGTCTCTAGCTTAATCAGAGTTGGCTGTCACTCTGTAATAAACGACCCACACCAATTAATTCCGAATGAATTATTGACCATTCGCCACGTACATGTTTGACGAGATTAACACCACAGATAAGAAGCCGATATACGTTGTGTATAAACCTCCCAAAGTACATGTGCTTTTCACTAAGACCATAAAACAGCACATAACCCCTGGCTGAGACAGGGTGAGGTAAGCAGGATAGGAGCAGCAAGCTGGCCGTATCATTACGCTGACAATATATGCAAACCCACACCTTGGTCCCATTACACAAATGCTGAATTGCAGCATGCAATGAGGGTTGATTAAAGTCCCATTCTGTGTGGGGCCTGGTGTGAACAAACACTATGTCAAATAGTGGTATGTTCAGTGCATGGGATTGGTAACACCCAAAAGGTGGAATAGGAGTTACCAAGGAAAGTCACAAGTTGTGAATGTTGCCCTATATAAGTAAAGCGATATATAATTTTATAATGATGTAACTGGAAATTAAAGTAAATATATTGATTTATTATTGGTAGTGTAGCTGTATAGGTATATTTTGTCGTAACAATGTAGGTGTCGGTACAATTTAGACTTATTGTCGTAACAATGTAGGCTTATTGTCGTTACAATTTAGACTTATTGTCGTAACAATGTAGGCTTATTGTCGTTACAATGTAGACTTATTGTCGTTACAATGTAGACTTATTGTCGTTACAATGTAGGCTTATTGTCGTTACAATTTAGACTATTGTCGTTACAATGTAGGCTTATTGTCGTTACAATGTAGGCTTATTGTCGTTACAATTTAGGCTTATTGTCGTTACAATGTAGGTTTATTGTCGTTACAATTTAGACTTATTGTCTTTGCAATGTAGGCTTATTGTCGTTTCAATGTAGGCTGATTGTCGTAACAATGTAGACTTATTGTTGTTACAATGTAGGCTTATTGTCGTTTCAATGTAGGCTTATTGTCGTTACAATGTAGGCTTATTGTCGTTACAATGCACGCTTATTGTCGTTGCAATGTAGGCATATTGATGAAGTTGGAAATTTCTTTATCATGGATAGCATGTTCAGTTTGGCAGACTAGCGTTGCTGTATTGGTATGTTATGATTTTACGATGTAATTGTATTATATAAGTTTGATAGAACAGCGGCTGTGTTGGTATAATAGGGTATAACAAAAAAGGTATATTGATTTATACGGACAACATAGAGTATGTTTGTTTAGATGAACAGAGCAACGAAGCTGCATTGTTTTCTTTTGGGAACTGCATTAGGTTCGAATCATCAATGAAGGGTTAAAGGTTAAGTGGAACATAGGAGCGGAGCTGTCATGGTATAAATGGACATTACAATGTAGCTTCATTAGTAATTTCAATCTTCAATATTGCTTGTGTGTGTGTATCTAGTACAGAATATGATATTTTAAACGGCATATGGTGCATTTTGAAACTACCAATCATAATATAGGTTAGACAAAACAGTGTATTTTATTGGTATATTTGGAAATTAAAAAGTTGATTTATAGGTATTCATGTCTTGTATTAAAATGTAGATTGATGTATCAGTTTGAAAGCGTACATGCATTGGTGTATTTTGGAATTAAATTACAGTTATACTGGTGATGCTGGAATTTTCAATGAATGCTATTATTGACTTCACCAGTAATATACCGTCTTATATGGTTCAATTTAAACTATTTACTACAAGTCTTCTTTCCTAGAACAAGTCTTAATCATTCACCTCTTTATATCCTACACTAAATAGCTTGCAGCTGTTTACAAGATCAGTTTCATTCAAAATCTTCATATTTGCATTTTTACTCTTAACAGTTTATTTGACTATATTAATTAACTGGACCAAAAAAACACACGTACAAATGTTAACCATTGTATTTGCAAATGGAATGAATCAGGTCAATGCCGCCTCACCGATGATGATATCGCCTGTGTGGATTAATTTGTAGATAATTTCGCAAAGTACTAATACGTCATATGACTCGACAGTGTCTGGTGCAATTATTTAAAGAAGCAATATTGACAAATAAGAATTTCATATTTTCTAAGTTTAAGTAATAAATTAAAACACGTATCCATGGTTACTGGCCACTAGTATTTAAGAACGGACCAGACTAACAATTGCACATCATCCATTCTCTCTAATTATACAAGTTCTATGCTTCAAAAAACAATTAAAGTATGACGACTTTTTTCCCTCTTTTGTCGATATCACAGGAAGTTGATTTTCTTTTGCTTACATTTCTCCCTAGTTCAACTTAGGCTTTGTTTACAAATATATGGTAATGACTCGCTTTGTTTACAAATATATGGTAATGCCCCGCTTTCAAAGTCTCTAAAGTCAATTACATCAACATACGTAACCGACTTCTTCTTAATAATAAGTAGGATCATCTGCGTGCTGAAATTAATAATATTAAACCTTAATATCGTGCTTTTAAAAACCAACATCAGAGAGTACCGAAGAGTCAACAAAACCATAATCTGATCGTTAAATCGATTAGAATAGTGACAAACTGTCAGCAATGGAATGATTTATACGGAAAAAAGTAAAAGATAACAAGACCATGTGTTCTGGAAGGGTGAGCGACATCTGCTCCATCGACGACATCCGCCATATAAATCTAGTTGGACGCATCCAAGTAAATGTCAGTTGTCAAAGGGAAAACTGAGCTATTATTTTCCATCATAAGTAAGAATACTAATGAGCATTATCATAACTGTCCTCTTTCAATCTTATATCCTTGTGAACGTAAAATCTAAGACACAACATACTCTGCTACAACTATGATCAACACGGCCAGCTTACTACTAAGCTGTACGATAAACGTGACGATTCCGATTTTTCAATCTTGAACTTTCCTTTTCTTGACAATAAAATCCAAGCTTCTTCAACCTGGTGTTTACATGTCGCATTTGATTCGTTATTCTAGAGCTTGCTTTAAATGTTGAAATTTTCGTTAGTCTCATATGTATTCTTGCATGTTATGAAGCCATTTTTTAATATGCTTATTAGTACAACTTCTGTTGTGACTGAGAATGATGCTTATGTTCTTACTTTGAGGACGTGACATTTACTTGATGTGACCCAGATTTACATGGCGGATGTCGTCGATTAAATATACAGCGCTTACTTTTCCGGAACACCTGGTCTAATTATCTCTTACTTTTTCAAGCGTATCCGTATAAATCTTTCCTTTGTTGATAGTTTGTCCGTAGTGTAATCGATTATGAGTTCGGATTATGGTTTTGTTAACGCGCCGTTATTCTCTGAATTTTGTTTTCGAAAACACGATAGTTGATCAGAAGAGCCATGCTTTGTGTTTTTTGTCCATTGAGAAGTCCTTTAAGATTAAACATGGTTTACCACTATGACCATGAACGAGGGTCAATGTTATTCGCTATTCGTTTCATTTATTACTGATTATAAGTCATTTACATATGTTGATATGCGTCGGTATTCTGTGTTTTCTTTCCTTTTTGCAAGTGATACCATACAGCTTTACACCTGCTACTAAATTCCAAATGCTAAATCAGAACACAATTACTTCTGTAGTAACTGAATGACCTAAAGGAGAGGGATAAAATACACCGAATCAAAATGGAGGAACAATTAATATCAAATTGTTGGGAAATGTATAAATATACCTTACTCCAAATGTTGTAAATACGTACCAAATGCACTGTAGTATCTAATAATGCTTATTTTGCAGAATATAAGATAAAAGCAATATTCACTACTTTTTGAGCTTTCAATTTTAATCCCAAAACCCGTCTTACCCTTTTCTAGTTAAATGCTTTGCCTGATGTATATAACATTTAGACGTCCAGACAATTATTTGTTCCCAACGGCATAACATTCAGCGTATGGCTTGAAAAGTATGATTACGACCAAAGGGAAATTACTCGTGGAAATCTAGTCGCATTGCATACAAGCGATCTTCTATTTCTCTATGAACCGTGTGTGAATTAGTGGAAGATGGTAATAGTTTAAGCTTGAGTTCAACGTGTGGAAGTATCAGACATCAATTGATACATGAATGATTGGTTGGATATATTACATACCAGGGCAAGCAGACACTATACTTGTATTAATTAAACAATCTTTATGGTTAAAATGTGGTCCATGTATATTCATCCTGACAAATACCACTGTGTTCTCTACACAGATATGTAACATCATTAACAATAAAACCGCATTACACAACTTAACATACTTACCGTAATAACCTAATAACGGTTTGGTAATTAGATATTTCTATCACTACATATCGGGAAAGAAATGTATGCAACTATACAGACAAAACAGTGTTAGAACATAATGAATTATATAAGTTTTTATCACCTAGTACACTTCAATTGATCAAAACATTCGAACTAATGGACATATTTGATAATATACATAATAATAATTGATATAAACTACGGGAATATGTAATGATATACAGCAAAGGAACATAAAGTACATGTAATATAATAATATGCATCATAGTTTTTTATAAATTAGAACAATGATATACACCATAGGAATATATATATATATAATATGATAATATACACCATGGGAATATATGTATAATAGAATAATATACAACATGGGAATATACATGTAATAGAACAGTATATTAATAGATACTTAGATAATAATATACACCATGTTAAATTCTAGATTGATAAAATAGAATACACCATCGGAATATATATACATAATTATAAAGTTACAAAAATATAACCATTAAATTATAGTGCTTATATTACACACCATATGAGTACAATTATATACAATGAAATAACAATGATACTCGGTTCTCGTTTTGAGAACTTGATGTTTACTTGGATGTGACAAAGATTTACATGGCGGTTGTCGTCGATGAAGCAGAAGATGCTACCCTTACGGATCACCTGTCTTATTCTATTGCGCTTTTGCGAGAGTTTCCATGTAAATCTTTCTTTTGTTCCTATTTTGTCTCTAGCTCAATTTTTAGTTCGGATTATGGTTTTGTTGACACTTTGGTATTCTCTGATTGTTTTTTTTATAAATGACATTCACATTCACTATATGAATACGTGTTAAATTGAACAAATGGAATATAAATATTCTAACATTAGTATATTTCAACATACCAGCACAATCCATCTTATGTTCTTGATTAAATGGTTGAAATTGCATTTTCTGCAAAAAGAACTGATCATATGTTTTAAAAGATCACACTAATAGATACAATTTCTGCTGGGAGAAATTAAGATAATCAATCTAAATATTATGTCTATGATACATGGAATTATATATATTTGTATATAAATACCCATGAAGATTTCACAGATGTTTAACCGAAAGTATATGGTACATCCGATACATCATTTGCTATCATTATTTCTATATGCAAGTTTTATACCGGACAAAAAGCCGAACGTCATTCTTGTTTATAATCAGACATTTGCACATTACATCACACAATTATTATTTCTAGCATATAAAACGAATTACATGGAAATGTTGCAAATTCGAGAATGGTCACTTGTGAAATAGCTGGCTTCGGAGCAAGTATAGATTGTTAAAGGACAACACATGAAGGACCAAAGTGTAATTAAATCTATGACGTTTCGTTGTTATCCTTGTAAAACATGTATTGTTATGTATAGGACTTTATGTATTGATGCAATGTTTGATCAAATCTAACCATCACACCACATCATACCCCGTCTTATTATTCAAGATTGCTACGACGGAGACTGTTTATGTTATATGTCCTTCAAGAAATTACAACTATCGTTGTTCAGGAAAACTCATCATGTGAATAAAAGAAAGATCAGAAAATACCAAAGCGTCAACAAAACCATAATCCGAACCCTCCCACTACTTTATATCTGTCACAGATATAAAGAAGTGGGAGGGGTCACATTAAATAGGTTTATTAATTATCAGACAATAATTCCATAGTGACATACCGGTCATTGCCTAGCCCCTGTGCGTAAAAGTACATAAAAATAAGACCAGGTGTTCTGTGTTAATAATCTGCATTTTTGGCATCAGACATCAGAACACGTGACTTTGTTAATTCTACACATATAAAGACAACAATACGTAATATTTTAACTGTTACCCTATTTCTAAATCTCCCATGTTTATACAGGGGAACTGTGCAGCAGATCAGAAAGCAGCATTGGCTTGAGCAAATGACCACATGACCAAAACAGCCCCGGTTTGTAAAATACTGAAGTTTTGTTTTGCGTCACCCAGTATTCGACCAGTGCCTGAAAGTTTACTTTTAGCGTCTACACCAACATGCGAATGAGGCCAAACACACTCAAATAAATGCAAATATGTTGAAATTCGTTCCTAATATGAGCATAAGTTTTCAAAAGGACAATACCATAATTATATATATTTATTGATCACGTGGTCCTATACTGGCGCCGTTGCCCTAATTGATACGCATCCAATTATTACTTCTTATGATTTGTAATGGAATATATTTCCTTCTTATATTTCTATACGTGAATATAAATTAGCGAATTTTACTGCAGGTCATATCATTACGCCGCAACAAACCATATTCTGAACCAGGTGTTTCGTAAAGGTAAGCGTCTCCTGCTCCATCGATGACACCTGTCATGTAAGTCAGGGTAACATTTAAGCTAATGTCACGTCATTAAAGGGAGAGATGAGGTATTTATAAACATTAAAAGATGACATACTAATGAGCATATTCATCCATCTTCATGTCATACAAGGATGTAAGATGATTTTGAAGCATTTTCCATGTAAAACAAGTGTGTATTGTTATCTAACGAATTCCCATATCATATAACTTTTAATGAGAAAAAAGATATGTTGATACATTACTGCAATTGTTTGTAAAACATTATATGGTATAAACCTACCACAATGTTTAAACACTTAAACCATTCACGGTTCATCTAGATGGGGAAATCTCATTCTTCCGAAAACTTATGTATTACAGAGTAGTGTGAGTAATGCCCCGGTTAACATTACGTCTTATCACAGGTACAAGTCTGTAAATACATTGATTATGAAGTAAATTAACGGACCTGGCTGGTTATGATATGAGTGAATCGACAAACGAGGATAGTACCTGTGGTCTTATCTATATACTTTGATTCACATGTCCACAAAGTATCAATAACTCTAAAAAAGAAAAGCAAATATTCAAACAATGATAAACGATTTTGATATCGTTTATCTACAGTGCTGTCACCGACTGCTTTCTTTCTTTAAATTCTGACGTAACATCACAAACCGGAAACCAACTGCTAGCAAACCGGAAATGACCAGAGCTGATCCCGACAAGTAGAAAGATGGTTCATAGCCAAGGGTTGTTTGAGCACTTAGTGCATCTGTTGAAGAAAAAAAATGACAGAAATGAAACACAATATATCCAAACCAAGCTCATATCATTTACACATCAGTCTTCAGGGTAGGCGGGTAAGTACATTGTAAACGCGCAGTATTAACCATGGTTTCTCCAATCAAATACCGATGTTTATACCCTCAAAAACAATGCACAAGCGGTAAACATAGTCAACTTTGAAAAAAGTCTACCATGAAGACCACTTCTATTCAATTTTCAGTAAAGCTGAAAAAAAACATTCGCGATTGATTCATAAGAACCATTAATAAAACAAAATGTTATATATTAATACATACTGCTGACAGGCAGGGATATCACATGTCCAACACCGGACGCTAATCCCAAGATTCCCTCTACAATCCGGATCCTTTGTTTACCAAATGCAACAGGTATTACATTGTCAGTCAACGCGAGGAAAACGCCTGAAAGTAAACAAAGGTAAAATTCTAGGCTTCCCGGAATACCTCATCAAAATTATCGCAATAAGATCAAACAAACCTAAGAGTTCCTCTAACAAATAATTAAGTGAAAATAATGGCACAAACAACGACATCCATTTGAGCAACCTCACCTGAGGACATTCCAAACACTACTGCATAAACGGCAACCCAGGCCACCTTGTCCAGAGCTGGCGCCTGGAACGTCAGCAGTCCGCTCATGATGTTGACTGGTCCAAGCAACAGAAGAATGTCTACTAAACTGAACCTTTGCCAGAAAACGAGTAACACAAGTCCTATAAGAATTCCAACAAACGGCAGGACAGTAATTACCCGTACGGAGAGATCAACTCCGAACTGCTTTACAGGGTCTTGCAGCAGCGAAGAAAGTTCGTACCGAGGAATAGGTTTTCCTGGATAAAGATGAAAGGCATTTCTTGTATATGAAGCTATAGCATTTTGGTAAAAGTGTATCAGATGCAATATTGTAAAACCTTACATATCGACTCTTCGAAGCATGCATTCATGTTGTCTTGCTTTGAGATTTGTCGAGGTTACCTGGATTGATATTATTTTTATTTCCGTATTCATGAAACTATTTTCATGCTCAAGTATGTATTCTGTGCTCAAGCTACCTTTCTTGTAACACAGCTAAGCCGTGGCAGCGTTCAATTAATCAATTTCAGTAATTGAAACAGCATATCATTTTAAGTTGCCCTTCTGAACTTAGACACACTAACATTCTTAATAAAAATCCGTAGCCAGAAATTATGCTTGAACACAATTTACATGCTCAGGCATGAGAACGGTTTCATGAATATGAGCCTTGGTTAGGTTTACATCGAAGAGAATGACAAAAAATTGGATGTGACCCAGATTTATCTCCCCTTGATAATAAATATGTTTCTGTCAGAAACTTATGGCCAAGAACCCTGCATTATAGCAAAGCTACAGCATGGTGTTAACCAGATGATGATGACGACACACCAGATGGCCGGTTTGCATGGAAACCAAGTCCATCGAAATGTTACTAAAGATTTGATAAGTTTGACTCTTACATTGTTCGTCTTCACATGGGAAACAGGCCGGCGAAACGCTTTCTAAGGAATACGTATACAACATACCAATATCCCTCTAGAAAATTATACCAACTAAAAATATAGTTATAATTTCATAAAATCATTTTGTGAAATGAGTTGTGTACCTCATAAATGTGACAAAGATACATTTCTACCCTGTAGTATTTGTTATAACAAAACCACCAGATCATACGTTTTTGACCACATATATATAACGAATCCAAACTTAACATACTATAAACTAAACTTTCTGTTATTTTAATCTCCATCTCATTCTTTAATGTTAAAAATAACGATTAGAGTAGCATGATGTTGTGTCGTACCTACAACGACAATAAAAGTTTTCATTGTTTGAATGGTCGGATGATAAGGATATAAGTTCTTAACAAGTTATCCAAAGTTTTCATCCAAAACAATTAATTTCTATTAACTTTATTTTTTCCTTAATAATGAGAGATTTTCTTGTGTATACTGTATGTAAATAAAAAATGTACTATATGCCAATTCAGCTGTTTGATTTAGGTATATACGGTAAAAATGAAAAACAAAAAGCTAACATGAATGAAAGAAGATACAAAATACATACCTATTTGGTCCGTGAAATAAACGATCATCAACAGATACAGTGTTACGCCTTTAAACAACGAGAAATCTGACAATCCGAGCAGACGACCAATTACCCCGCGAGTTACGTCAGATTTGATTGCCTCTAGTGGTTTAAGAAGCACACAAGCGGCCCCCGCTATCACCATGACGATCAGCTGGTACCGGTAAAGGATCCTCCAATCAATTTCTATTTCCGGTACCAAGGTAATACTTGCAAAAACAATGGACGACACAGATTCTGCAGACCGCACCAGGACTAGATTTCTAAGTCTATGTGTTGTAAAAGTTTCCAGAATTGGAACAATGACTGTTAATGAGAGAAATGCAAAACCAAGACCTGAAAATAGAAAATCATATACACGTCACTCATCGCTTTGTTAAAGTTTTGTGTTACTGTCATATGAAATTTTGTTGTAATTACAATACTTCATGCCTTATGTTCAATTGTGTTTATCGACAACTGGTGTTAAATAGCATAGGAAAAACATATCTACAGAATTAATATCCACAATGTCATTGTTAATCCAATTCAAATCTCTTTGGATTCATTTTCTCTTGATATTTTGTTACCTATTCATCAGGTTTAAACGCATAAGTTTCTATGATTCCATCTAAAAACCAAATTGGGTTGAAAAAAAAGATAATTTACAACAAAATAATTGGAATACATATTGATAAATAAGCGTAGACTGAGTAACTGATCTAAAATAGGAGACGAATGCAGTACGGGCTAATTACCTGCTACTCCACCTACTAGGAAGGTGATGGCCCCTACTGCTACACGGGGTACCCAGGCAGCTATAAATAGTCCGATCCCGACAAGGGCACACCCAATAATTCCCACGACACGGTAGCCCAGGGCAATCATCAGGAGGGATGCGAACGGGACTAAAGGGTTAAAAGGAATTAATTAAAGTCACTTCAATGAAATAGTACAAATAACAAAGGGAGAAAATACGATGAACATAATCACATTAAGCAGTAGGTATCTTACCTGTATTATCGTTAACGCTGAAAGTAAACAATCTGTATCTGTATGATAATAAGCAACGGCCATTAGATAACTCGCTGATGTAATAAACACTTTCACTCTTAAAGAACACTTAGCTGTAATACATTACGTTATTTTTAGTTCACATAATTGAAACTGGCACTTAAGGATATGTTAAGCAGCAGTTTATTTAGGGTGGTTAACTGTTATGTAAATGCTGTGCCTTTTGTACTGTAAGAAGGTGCATGTATGAACCAACGATGTTTGATTATGAGTACCATTCCATAGCTTACCTCCCAGACGTCTGGTGATCAGTAGTGACAGTCGGATGGTGTTCGCGTCGTCAGTACTGAGATCTGAGTTGATTTTACCTAACACAGCCATAGAGAACACGACAGACTGACACAGATTTATAAGTGTACATCCGGCCAGGATCAGGTTCTTCCTCCGCCCCACATTGGGTACCCGACCGAGATCTACTGTGGCCGCTGGCTCTTCATCAGGCTCATTTCCGCTTCCGGTAATAACATTTACAGGGGCTGGCCTATCAACTCGTTCATAACCCTTTAAGAATAGTTAACGATTTTATCTTAAATATAGATCGGTTGTTTGATAAATTTGCTAATCTGTGTTGTTATTGTATATCACATAAAAACACATCTTACTTAGTATTACCATATATGTATAGCCCCAATGTATGCTCACAAACAGGCTCTATGACATCCTCTTGCGTTTTTAGTGAGGTGACTGTACGTCATCCTCGATATCAAGGGGTTCCACTCACCTATGCTCTTGCAAAGAGGGGACGTAGTTGAGAGTAACACTTGGATATCGAGGATGACCTACAGTATGACAACAATGCTCATCTCAATACCAAACTATGACATACACTTAAGGCAAGGATACTTTGGCCACCTATTACATTACTTTATTCAACCACAGTATGGAAAGAATGGATAACCTTTATACCGATCCCCATCACATTCGTTTATGTCATGATAATAATTTACCATTTCAGCACTAAACAAAATGTCATTTACAACCGTGTAATAGCATCTGTCTACAAAGTACTGAGGAAAGATTCACATGGAGACCCTTGCAAAAGTACAAGAGAATAAGACCAGGTGTTCTGGAAGAGTAAGCGTCTACTGCTTCATCGACGATTCCTGCCATGTAAATCTTTGTCACATCCAAGTAAACATCAAGTTCTCAAAATGAAAACCGAGTATCATTGTCAACCACAACAAGTAAACACACTAATTAACATACTCAAAAACGTCCATCTTCATATCACTTAAAGATACAGAATATTTCTCAATGAGACAAAGATGGCGATCATAAAACTTGCCCATAGTTCTGATCAACCTGCATCTCTCGAATCCTTGTGTTGTTAGTTTGTTTGTCAGCAGTCGAAATCGATCACGAAAATCCTGATATTTAGAGCAAGCCCTTGAATACCGAATCAACTGTGACATGTAAACACCATAGGTTGGAGAAGCAGGGATGTTACTATCAAGAAATGGAAAGTTAACGATCGGAAAATTGAAATCATCACTTTTATCGTATAGCTTAGTAGTAAGCTGTCCATGTTGGTCGAAGTTTTAGTAGAGATCGAGGTAATGTGTATATTATGTACCAGGCCACTACTCAAATGAGATAACTGTGACTGTAGAGGCTCCAGCAAACCTCGGGGACTAAACCTTAAAACTTTAACATTTACAGCAAAGACATTTTCCTATTTAATACCTTGAATAGATTTCAGTAATTGTATCTATTGTCATTATTTAGCATTCATTAATTATATTTTCTTGTTAACCAACGCGTAACTTAATTTGAAGAGAGACCTCATGAATTGTACCACTAATCTTAAGAAAATGTTTATTCACAAATGGTTTCCAGTGTATGTCAAATATCATGCTACCATATATGTAAAAATGAGATTTTGTTTAAATTTGAAATACAGTTCTGAATATTATTTTTTCATTTTAAAATCTTTTTAAGGAAGAAATATCATTTATTTCACACACATTCATCAATTGTTCAAAAGCGTAGCTGTCAAAAACATATCAAAAACATTTGTGAATCAAATTTTCTCTTGGATCTTGTTATCTGCTAAGTAGGCTTGTGTGATAGTTTGAGGAGACTTACCTCCTGGTAATCGTCGTCCCAATCGTCCGGATGATCACGGCTCGCGCTGTGTTGGTTGACATAGGTATGCATTCCGTCAGTACCTGGTTATCACCATGTCAATATCAATTCCTACATCTGATATCTCTCTCATAACATTTCTCATCATTTACAATTAACCAGCGAATAACAGTCGAATCAACCCCTCATAGTGAGATCATTGCGGAAGTTTTTACTGAGCTTATAACGTATACATAAATACACGCAGATTACGACGAAAGATTCAAGTTGACATGTACATTATACTGTCGTAAGGGGAGGCCATCGGAAGTTCACATCCGGGGGTTTCTGTTGATTAAGAACATGATACCAAGGAGTACTGTTATTCATATATATATGTATATAGCTCAACCCTTGAGATGTATTTACTTCCTCAAGTCAAATAAAGTATTGTATGTGTCTTATACGTATAGCTAGGTTTGTAAATGATCAATGACATATATATCCTTTATATCATAGCAACGTAATTGCATCTGATAAGGATCCGTTGTTTTGTTATAATTTGTCGTGCAGTCGCCATATCTGCCCTGTATGTCCCATATCTCCATCTATAGGGTTATATCCGTCTTTTTCCGGTACAGCCGATTTCAGTTTACCGATCACGTTCCCTGTCCAAAACGGTCACATTTAGGACGTTTGGTACACTGTCAAAGTATCGTACTGTACTATTACTGTGAACTGATACAAGAAAACGGACCTTGAATGTGTTTTGACAGAATATAATGCAGGATATTCCCCTCCAGCCCGTATTGCCGACTATATTTTTCATTTACATGTATCACATTAAAATTGTAACGTGTCATGTTAAATTGGACAACCACCTAAATGAGCTATGTTTATTTTAGAAAATCTTTGTTCCATTGATCTAGGATGAAAAATGTATTTTTCTCATTAATTTTGCAACAAGTTTTCCTAATTACCAAGTCCTAGTTTTAATCTGGCCTGATATTCAAAACAGTTCAGGTCAAGTTAGAATTCAAAGTATTTTATTTTCTCGTCAAACACATAATATCCATATATAAAATCACAATACATATACAGTTCAATATTGAATACTTCTGGCAAAAATGACCTATTAGACACAATGTAAAAACAGTATTCATGAATATCAGGAGTTTAGACATGCAATGTCATTAAACAGCATATAACATTGAGAATTCTACAAAAAGTAAAAATCATAATCATAATTATAAAGAATGTTTCCAAAACGACAATCTCTAAAATACTATTAATGCTGAAATAAGCACGGTTACAGTCTTTGATTTAATCAGTTTGTGGTTATCACAATATTATTAGATTTACTATTTAAGGCATAATATAGCAAATATATATATAAAGCATTTGCATTGCCTTCAAATTTACAAAACACACTTTTTTTTCAAATATTGAATGTTTAAAGATGTTTTCTCATCCCGATATAGTCGTACATATTATGTAATAGACAGCCTCACTAAATATTCTGTTAAAAAAGCTACACCATTCCATTCAAACATCGTTCATACCCTTATAGATTAACTTAATACTGCTTAATTGCATAATAAGGTATCGTTATAGGACGAAATATCATCGACAATATCCATTTAACATGTATGACAAATTTAAACATTCCACGCAAAATAGAAGCAAAAAACAGCGTTGAGATTGGGAAAAGGAGTTAGCGTAAACTCGACGAAAATAAATTTAAATGAATTCATAGAATTAGATACTAAGGAAGGCAATTAACCAGGAAAGGGGTGTTATTTCGAGGATGATGCCAAATTTAATCAAATAAAGAATTTTATTATCAACTCAATTAGAAATACATTCGCTTTGTTAATATATCCCAAATAGATTTTTTTTTTCTTCTAAAATCAAAATGATATGGTTGAACATCGTTTCAAAACCTGTCACAAATGTTTTCTTTAACAAAGGAACGATTGATTCTCTTTTTCAATCGAAAAACAATGCAGTATTTGTAAATCTCATATATAATTTACAAAAAGCAGTGAAAATTCACAAATCTTAAGTTAAGTAAAACAATCTTGATAAGTTATTCAGATATCTAGATAAACAGTTATATAACATTTTTGACATAGCGATACACTTTTTACATACCACTATTCCTTTGTTCAAAGTTATTTCCAAGCCTGGCCCACACTCAGAATTCATTTGTGCTGTAACTCTGACGTAAAAGTTTGTAAATAAAAATATTAAAAGCTAATTTTATATACATTGTATGATGCCCGCACCATTTACATTGTAGTGTTCTAAAAACAGTGAGATGATAAGAAAGTCGCGGAGAATTTAATTAACAAGAAATAAACAGTTAAGTCTCAAACTCTCCGCATGCTGAATATTTCCATCCAGATACGGTAGGATTCAAACAGGTGTTAATACTGTTCATTATCATAAAATCACATTTATCCGCGACATTAAGGATTCTGGCTGAAAAACAATACAACCAGGAGGTATTGCGATCTTAGATAATCACTTAAGTTATTTGTTTCTCGGCTGTTCAGAATACAAAAAACAAAATGGATCCGGATCCATTGTGTATCCATGGACTGTTAAACCTCTGCGGCTGCCTCGTCAGCTTCCTTGTCCTGGTTGTCTCCGTCAGGAATAGCGTCGCCATTGTTCTCGACAAGTTGGGTATTACGTGGGGTTACGCACTTTCCGAACACCAACGCACACGCACCTGCAGAGAGGATAAGGATTCCCGCGTGAACAAACCTGGCTACTGTGCTCTTGTCAAACAAATCTGTAAATAGAATTAAAAACAGGACGCTTAGTGTAGGATAAGAGAAAATAGCCCCCCCCCCTAAAAAAATCTAAAATAACTATTCTTTAATTATTTTAATCGAAAAGATGAAATGTCACCAATTTCGCCAAACAAGAACTTAATTCTTCCATGTATGTGTTGTAAAAAATATTATTTCCAAAAACTGCATTTTTCTTAAATCATGATACATTTAATTGTAATGCCAACTATATTACTGTATTTGGTAAGAAGCTCGTCTTCAACCATGGGGATGTTTTGGTAGGTTATCATTTTACATTATGCTTTTGATGTTGACATAGACAAAACCAGTGTTTGTAGCCTGTTATAAACCTTTGGTGTTATGTTGTTACTCTTAAACTAATGTCAAAAACAATTCCAATGTGTGGCTATATTTCTACAAAAATACTGCCCACCGGTGTTTTCCAAATTTGCAGCAATTATAATCTAAACTGGCTTCCGTATTCCGTTCGTAAACAACATATATCTAAACCATTGTCGTTTCTCAAAAACAAATAATCTAAACTGGCTTCCGTATTCCGTTCGTAAACAACTTATATCTTAACCATTGTCGTTTCTCACAAAAAAGGTCCCCAATTAATTATAAAAATCATTTTTTTTTATATTTATCGATTTTTTTTTTCAAATTTACACATAAGAACATGCACACCTGAAAACTTACCCGAATAAAGTGACTCTACCAGCTTAGGAAGGGATATCATGCACGCCACAATACTAGTTACAAGTCGGGTATTCTGCTTCCCGAAAATGTCAGGCAGGACTTTTAGTGTTGACATGGAAACAAGTCCTATGAAAAATAAAAACAATTAAATCAGGTTGTCCGTCTCTAACAATATCAGCTGTTGGTAATACATTTCATATTTTTGCTATATACATTTCGGTGCTGGCGCTGAATGCATTATTTTCATTTATGTTTTTTGTACAACTTCCATTATATCACACTTTGAATTTAACAAAATATAAATTTCCTGCCAATTAAAACATAGCATTATGCTAATTATATAGTGTATATATACCGGGAAGGTGAATCATGATGAAAATGGTTCTGGGTTGTGTATGAATACGAAAACAAAGAACAACAATAATGACGATGATGATGATGATGATGATGATGATGAGGTAGCGTGATGCGAGTGTCTTTGATCTGTTATTGCAATAACTTGTAAAGCTTCAGCAAATGTGGAACATATACAAAACAAATAATTTACAAGGACATTTTGGTCTGTTTATCGTTTTTACACAGTGGTTTGTTATGAAATATTGATGAGACATGTAATTGATTACATAAAAAAGACAATGATTCAAGAGGAAAATCTAACAAATTCGAGTTATCTCCCCTACACTTTTAGTAATATTTGTCAATATATGGAAACCAGTCTGTATAAAAATAATACAATATGCCACAACTATAACAGACAAAATGGAAATTGGATCAGATTGAACAGTTGTTTCAAAAGTTCCTTTACCCCGAATTGTCTGTGTCTATCAAAATTTACTTTAACTTAATTACTCCTAAATCATGTCCAAAATCGTGAATACTAAATATGTATATTTTCGCAAAAATCATCAATTATGTATTTGAGAACAATTTCACCCCACTGAATATCAATTTACGTCTTGTGTATATACTCACCGTACGCGACCCCAAGGACACCAAAACAGATAGTGGCCCAGATATGTGTGGTAGTGTTATCCGCAGGTATTGGGACAGTGCTGGTGAGGACAGCCGCCAGGATGACCACGACACCACTGACCACGAACAGCACACTTTCTACTTTGTTCCGCAGACACACAGCCAATATATATCCTAACAGCTGACCCAAAAAGGGAACCAACAGAAGGACGGCCTTAGCGTAATCGTCCTGTTCGCCTGGATACGCAAATCTGGATTGGTCCCCAAATCCTTTTCCTAATAATAAACAAAATCGATATGATAGAGAAATAAGTACATGTATATAGCATCATCAACGCAGATATTGAAAACTGAGAAGAAACCCTGACAACCCCATCCAACCAACTACAAATGAAATGCAAGAGGACTGAAAACTAATTATCAGACTGGTTGAATTAATATTTGGCGTTAATTGGTATAAAAAGACTCCTTTTCGCAAATCATTTAAACCTACATAAACATGTAATGGATATTTCCTCCTGTTTTTCCGGTTGATCGAAGGCGAGAATTACCGTTATGGTTAAGTTTAATCTCCGAGTTCTCAGATAGAATTAAGCTTTACTCCTCATTAAAGTATCCGTTCATTAAGTATGAAGGTCAAGTTGTGCAGTGAAGTAGTGACCAAATTATATTCTACCTTCAGAACTTCGTATTGATCTAATAAAAGTCTACCTACAGAACTTAGTAGTGACCTAATTATAGTTTACCTTCAGAACTTAGTAGTGACCTAATTATAGTTTACCTCCAGAACTTAGAAGTGACCTAATTATAGTTTACCTTCAGAACTTAGAAGTGACCTAATTATAGTTTACCTCCAGAACTTAGAAGTGACCTAATCATAGTTTACCTTCAGAACTTAGTAGTGACCTAATCATAGTTTACCTTCAGAACTTAGTGGTGACCTAATTAAGGTCTACCTTCAGAACTTAGTAGTTGCTTAATTACAGTTTACCTTGATGTAGGTAAATTATAACTTTTGTGATGAAAAAATCTACACATTTTAAAATTTACGGCGTAAACAAGAATTTTCTATACAGGTTTCACATAATTGGCCTACATTGATCAAAGTCACGCTTCTTCTCCTCTGTATATAATCAAATATTAGATAAAACATTTATAATAACATTGCGATGGTTCAAACTTTGTTGAAGATAGCTCCTGATTAACTTGGCCAGCTTTTTATTTTCAATTAGTAAATTGCTGACTTCAAAAAAACATTTCATTTCGAATATGATGTTATGTTAAATGATTATTATCTGTTATCATCTCCGCAAAATGGGAAACGAATCCATCATATCCATAGGAAGGTGTAAACTGAATAATGGCGATCAGTTTACCTCAGCACATCGTAATTCTATCCGGTGATATTTTACGGCGTATGAATTATCGATGGAATTTATCAACAATTAATCAGAGTCCATTTCAGTTTGTCAGCCTCCAATTAAAATATATTGTACTTTTAAAGGGCAACTGTTATAATATCATCCATAAGATAAAAATCGAAAATAAAAATAATGTCAACACAGAAGCACAACATTGGGCTTCAAATCATTAGCAAGGAAGAACAGTAATAAATATATGTAGAAGGAGAGGACAAGGTATTTTCCGCATCACACTTCGGTATTTTTTATACTGTACATCAATCAATCACCGATCGTAACACATCAAAAGTATAATTTATGCAATAAAAGGAAAAAAGACAAAAGCATGGACTCCAGAATGGTCGCATTTCCATTAACACAAAATACCCTTATATTTAAGCAATCAGAAATATAATACGTACCAATCAAAATTCAAAAATAAGGCAGATATATGGGATATGGTGCGACTGTTAATAAATTATGTTTAAAACCGATACAAAATCTTGATCTCACATGCCATATCGATATCGACAGAAAACGTTACCTACGGAGGAATTGAAGACGGACGCCTTGTGATGATGTATATCACCTTAACAAAATAGGTATCTGCGTAACAGTTTTGTGTAATCCTAGCTTGCAAAGTTAAGCATTTTATATATATATATATATTAATTTGCAGATTGAAGAAGAACTTACCAACAAAAAAGAGGAAGACGAAGACAAGAAGTAAATATAGCATGCTGTCTTTCATCCATGCCAGATCCTCAAGTCCAATGATTCTGTTGATCCATTTATCTCCTATCTCGACATCTAGTGTCAATGGTACAATAGAACTACATGCGATACCAGCTGTCGTCATGGCTACCAGCTGAAATATGGTAAATGATAACGGAAGTTCGAACGGGATGTCCTTGAGTACAACATCAAACAAGATGACCGGCAGCAGTGACATTATGCTGTACATGAACAGAGCTACCATTCGCTTCCTCTGGAAGTACTCAAGGATGGGAACTACCGATGTCAAGTCCGTCAAAGTGAATCCAAGTCCTAAAATGACAAACACTATCTTGTAATACAACAGGTTATCTTTTTTATAATCAATACCAAGTATTTCTGATATTTATAAAAGAAGCGATTTTACAATGAAAGAGGTATGAATGTTAAGATATATTAAGTGGTAATAACTTAAGTAAAGATGAATGGCGATAACGCTAAGTGAATGACCACTACTTAATTATTCTTACTTATTTTGTTCATTCATTTTCTTTTTTATTTAGGTTCAAACTCCCTTCCTCTCTTCCTCATTCCCCTTTATATACTTACCAGCTATACAGTAGAGTAAGTAAAATAATTCCCTAGAAGTCGAATGGTTAACCCAAGCGAGAGCAAACAGGGTCACGGCAACGACAACACACCCAAAGACGCAGACAAGTCTGTAGCCGTATTTCGTCATCAATATTCCGATCAGTGGTACTGAAAAAAAGTAAACAAATTTTCCGCAACTTCACTTTACGATAGCCGGATCATCCAATCACATCTTCCTCTGTTAGCTTTTTTTACTAAGGGGATCTCATGGTACCTGAGCAATCTGATAATCACAAAGATTTGTATACGCTTGTCATTGCTTTGTATAATTGACAGCTTTATAGAAATATAGAGATATTGAAATATCATATTCTTTTACTGTTTTGTGCGCTATTGGGGCTAACATAATTGAATATATCGTCACCCTCTGAACGGACACCTTGCATAATTAATTATTCAGCGGCCCTTATTACTGTGGATAACATTATCTAGAAACACGTCAGAGATTATCAACTCAAAAATGATTAAACAAGAGGTGAAATATGAACAGCGGATTTAACGTGTCACAGGGTGGAAATACACGTACTGTATATTTTCTAAATTTCGCGAGGTGGAAATACATATATATACTGTATAGCTGTTAAATTTCGCGGAGTGGAAATACATATATTGTATAGATGTTAAATTTCGCAGGGTAGACATACATATACTGTATAGCTGTTAAATTTCGCGGGGTGGAAATACATATACTGCATATATGTTAAATTACGCGGATGAAAGAATTCGCGATTTTATGTCTGGAGCTTATTCGCGTGGGTTTAATTTGGTGGACCACATAAAAAATTGCTAAACTTAGATTATATAACCACCATATACCGATGTGTTCATGTTCGCGGAAGTTGATGCATTTGCGAATTTAGCAAAAAAAATATTCCTCGCGAATTTAAGCAGCTATACAGTATGTTCGCCAAAACATCGATTGCACGATTAAAATAGTGTAACATTTTTTAGCATTCATTTTTTTCATCATTTATCATTTCACTTTAGATAAATCTTAAGTACCGAGTACCGAGTGAAAATAAATCAAACGTTTCACACACGGTTAGCCAGAGACAAAATAATATTCTAACACATATGTTATTATATTTGTAGCTTGATCAGATATATCTGAGTGTCTGATGTATGTCAAAAAATTCTAATTATGACTGATACTCATGTTGTAAAAAAGGTATGACAAACCTATTACTTTTCCTCCAGTCTTATACTTTAATCTCCATTTTTAAATACACATTGACCTAAATATCAACTGTGTATTACAGTTTTAGGCTATTTGTTTTATGTTTTATTATTAAAAGTTTTGCTGTTAAGAAATGCACTAAAGTTAGGAAAAAAGTTTCATACCATAACATTAGATTTGTAAAGAGTTAAACAGAGACATTTTTTGAAAGAAAAAAAATCAGAGAATACCAAAGCGTCAACAAAACCATAATCCGAACTCAAAATCGATTAAACTAGGGGGAAAATAGGAACGAAGGAAAGATTAACATGGAAACTCTCGTAATAGCACAAGAGAATAAGACCAGGTGTTCCAAAAGAGTAAGCGTCTTCTGCTTCATCGACGACACCCGCAATGTAAATCTTGGGTCACATCCAAGTAAACATCAATCCTCAAAATGAGAACCGACTCTCATTGTCATCACAACAAGTAAACACACTAACAAGCAAACTCAAAAACGTCCATCTTCATATCACGCAAAGATACAGAATATTTTTCGATGATGGAAGGTGGATAATTCCAAATGTAGTATATAAAACGATAACATGGACCAAAGATACTTACAAAATACAGTCTGTGCAGCGAAAAGCAGTTCCTGGAGACGTTTGTTTTCACTTTCGCCGATCACCGCCATCACACATTTTTCGTAAACTCTTTGCATGCCGATTACGCAGACTTTAATGATGAAACACGCAACAACGACACATATTGCTGTGCTGCCTCCATCTGGTGGCATGTGAACCGATCCTGGCTTCTCGTCCTCATAGAGTTCCTCTTCTTCATCCTCCTCGGGAGTTGCTTCCTCGTCATTTGGAACATCCTCTGTAGCAGGCTCCTGTATGAAAGTCAACTCTTAAGTGAATGATGGACAAGTGTTATACTTGAAAGTCAACTCTTAAGTGAATGAAGGACAAATGTTATACTTGAAAGTCAACTCTTAATTGAATGATGGACAAGTGTTATACTTGCTTATGCTATGTGATACACATTGCAAATGAGTTATCAGTCTCAAGCCTGTATTGTGATCTTAACACTAAAATCCTTAATCCTGTCACTATACCGTGCTTGTAAAATGTCACATTTACCAAGCGTAACAAGACTACCATGGAGAACACTTCCATGCGTTACCATGCGTGACTCATTGAGATATGTATTGTATACACTGGGGGTAGGCACGGACCTATGCCAATATGAAATGATTGTCAGATAATTTTTACCTCTCTCGAATATAACTCCCTCCCACTTCTTTATATATGTCAACCCTCCCACTACTCGTACTCTATGGAGGGTTGACAGATCTATAGTAGTAGGAGAGAAGTAACATAATTATCTGACAAGCATTTCAAAGTGACATAGGTCCATGTCTAGCCCCTGTGATTGCATATTGTCATCCAGATTACAGTTTAAATGATTAGCGATTTTAAACCAATAAATAAGTCATATATACAATTTCAACTGAACTCTATAAAAAGACTGGAACATAAATAATTATATGCAAATGATATAAATTCGACAAGCATTCAGTGCCTAATAAGACCTTACTGTCCCTATTAGCATAAAATAACTGAATATATAAAATAACAATGCAGGGGAGAAGTAGCAATTTTTCAACTCAATCAACACTGGTGAACTACTGATATTAAACTAGATATAAGAATAGCTCGTTGTATAAGGGGAAAATTACCCCTACTTACGCCAGAAACTGACGACCAGGGACACTTTCATTTGAGATGATGAGAATAGTTCGTTGTATAAGAGGAACATTACCCCCAGTCAAGCGGGTAGCGGACGACCAGAGACACTTACATTTGAGATGATGAGAATAGTTCGTTGTATAAGGGGAAAATTACCCTTACTCAAGCCAGCAGCGGACGTCCAGGGACACTTACATTTGAGATGAAGAGAATAGCTCGGTGTATAAGGGGAAAATTACCCTTACTCAAGCCAGCAGCGGACTCCAGGGACACTAACATTTGAGATGATGAGAAAAGCTTGGTGTATAAGGGGAAAATTACCCTTACTCCAGCAGCGGACGACAAGGGACACATACATTTGGATGGAATTTTTTATCAGCAAAATAAACATCTAACAATATTGAGATGTCCTTGTACTAATACTGCCATTCCCAGTACCAATACAGTGATATAACAGATAGGTCTGACGGTAAGCAATGACTATCTTATCTTAGTTATTCCTAACAACCCATACCTTTATAAACGAAGTACCATTCTTGTAAGCAATTAAACCATTATTTATTTTAGACTGGTTTCGTTTTTTTACGATATATAAACAGTCATGGTTATTTAAGGGCGTACCAGGTACTAGTGATCCAGGGAATATATAGCCGGAGTTCCCGGTAAAACACCACCGACCATCGGTCAGTACAGCACTTAATGATTCAGAAAATAATATGTAGCTATAAGGCGCAAAGGTAAGTTAAAAGGAACTTCAGTTAATTCACTTTTAGTTTATGAAGTATTTAAATCATTTTCAGTGCATTAAACCTTATGTACAGTCTCATTTTCTTCAAACGAATAATATCCTTATCTTCAGTTTTATCAATTTCATTGTGTAAAATTTCATCTCACATTCAATTTAATTGCATACAGTACTTTCTCATCTGCAGTTTCACATTTTGCAATCATTAAGCATAAAACTTTGTTCTGACCCGCCTCTGATGTTATCTGCAGTTACTGTATAAAATACTGTCTTTATATTTATTAAACATTACCTTACATCATCTTTCTAATGTGATAAACTATCTTTAGTTTCACATCTAAGAACCTGACCTCATTCTGGACGTTCTCTGCTTCCTTTTCCTCCTTAATCGACTTCATCGACGCTGACGGGGACGACATGGTGATGTATCACAGTATCTCCAGCACTGGGCTGTGTTGTGATTAGCGTCAGGCTTTTAACTTGGACCATTGTTGTCAAATTACAAATGTTATTTTCCATATCATTCTGGAAATATCATTAACGTTGTAAAATGTCATCGTTATAACACCGGCATTTATGCGCAGTGGAAACTCTACACAGTGCTATATCCTATTACATCAATTTTAACCAATAGAAAGTGTAGGCCGAATGGGCAGGTTGTTGTTGTTGTTGTTGTTGTTGATATTCTGAGTGTTTATAACAGTACCTAAATTATTTATTATTGTATATGTATTAAGTTATCACGATCATATTGTGACAAAAAAATGCATAGATAAACATGTATTGTTGTTTTAGCAGACGAAAATACATGTATGATAAACTCCTCCCTTACTTGCAGGTAATGCAATGTCTTCTTACGGTGGGAACAAAGATTGCTTGTTAACCATTATAGGCATACCTATGAATTTCGCAATTGTTCGAAAGTGAAAAAACTACCTATAATACAATAAGGCCACTAGACCTCTCTACTCGACCAAGATTTATTTAACTGGCGGGTGTCGTCGATGAAGCAGAAGACGCTTATTCTTCCAACGCACCTGGTCTTATTCTCTTGTACATTTACGTGGTTCTCCATGTAAATCTTTCCTTTGTCCATATTGTGTCTCTAGTTTGATTTATTTTCTTACAATAGAACGTCGTTGATGAAAAAGAAGATGCTTACCCTTCCGGAGCACCTGATCTTATCTTCTCCTTGTTTTTCTACTGTTTTTTTGTTCATCTTTCCTTCGGTCCTAATTTTTCCTGATTGTCGACACTTTGGTAAACAATCTTTGATATTGTTTTTATTACAACAGATTAATTATATATATACATCAGCTGTCACGTGATCCTTGTAATCCCAACGGAAGAAAATCTCATTTCAGTTTCAATCAAGGAATTATTTTCCTCGTTTACTATTGTTTATCGATCAATTCTCGAAGCTAACACCTTTATTGGATCTCAATATCGATAACCTGCTGTATGTGTGTTTACCTAAGCAATGGTCTGCATGTTTTGTTTAACCGGGCTACACTTCTCAATCATCACCAGTATAAAAACACAATGGCGGATACCCCCAGAGAATAGGATTTGTCTCTTACAATGTCCCCGGACCCAGAAGGCATTACATCCAATACAATGGCCATCAGAGAATTAATATATCACCTACCTCACTGACATTAGAAGATTAATTCACTTTATAGCCTAGCACGGTTGTACGTTTGGTGGTACATAAACACTCTACGATAAAAAGGAAACATGAAGGAACTCTTATTCGTATTGGCCGTAATGCTTGCTTATGGAAACCTTCTTTACGCAGAAGGTAAGGTATTCATTTTTTATCAATCTATCAAAAACAGTTCATAATAAATCTTCATCACTAGGAAGAACAGTTGTGATTGACAGTAACATTTGATGTTTAGAATCAGTTTGATAGACATATATACATTGTAGGTCATATGGATGGGTGAAATGCTTGAAAAACTTGTTTACCGCGATAATTTATCACCCCATCCATCAAAACAGGTAAACCTGTGTGAATGCAACTAAGTTACATCAATAGAAAATGTATACATATACACAGTTGCTTGAGTTTATGTCAGTAAATAATATACTATATCTATATAATGAACTGCCCATTACAAAATATATATTCTATAATGGGCGGCTCTTTATATATATAGGCCTGTATATTTGTTTTATTTACTGGCAGAAACTCAAGCAACTGTGACCTGTGTGAACGCAACACAGTTACATCCATAAAATCATGTATACCTGTGTGAACGCAACACAGTTTCATCCTTCAAAACATGAGGCTCTAACTACTTAGCATATCGGCGTGGTGGCTAAAATAAATCAATTCATAGTGTATATTTGCAATAAACGTTTTATAAAGATTTTGAAATCATATTATATAATGATTTCTTGTATTGTGGCATTGAGGTTTCTGTGTCATCAGCGCAAACCATATATATGACTGCGTATAATCGTGGATATGTTTGCTTCTAAGGCAAAATTCAGGAGTCGGGACGGGAAACGTTAAATTTAAACGGATCTAATTTACTTCAAAGCCCTATGTGTTAACTTTCTGGCTGTGAATACACATTTACATTATACATATTTGTAGCGTACATGTGGCTGTATTAGTATATTTATTCACGTATAGCACTGCCAAATCCTGACCCTTATTGATGTGTTCAGATGATTCATAATAATTCTTTGTTTCTCTTTGACTAGCTGATGTTACCATGAAAAGCAGCGTTTGGTCTTTAAATCCGGAATATTCAAACAGGATAGAACTACCTGCTTTGTTCGACAAGAGGAGAGACTCCGCTCTAGCATGTACGGCGCAATGCGCTAAGATCTCCGGATGTGACGTAGCGTCCTACTCATCGTCTCTAAAACAATGTCTTGGGTACATGTCTGTCCTGCCAACACCAACTACGCCGTCTCCGACACCTGCTGTGGTGTCTACTACTACGTCCGAGCCTTCGACAAACGGAACCAAAGTGTTTAAAAGTTTGTATAAATTTTGCGTCATTATTGTTGTAATATAATTGATACAAGTACAAGAAAAAATTATTTTATTATTTAAACAACAAAATATGATAATGACGAATGTGGAAAATACGACTAACATAGATAGAAAGAGAAGAGAACACGGAAAGAGCATGAGGAGGGGAGATAAATAACGTAATTAAATAAGGTACATGGATACAAGTATTGGATAAAATAGTAATGTATATTGACTGCTGTCCATGCTTTAACTGATCCTACATTCCATCCAGGCTACTTTTCCATGTATCTATGAATACTCTATTCCAAATAGCATTCCACTGTACACACGGCTCCTTAGTGATTCCGAACGAATTTGCTTTCACCACAGCGTTGGACACAGCTTATGTTAAATATATGTAAAAATATACTCTTCCGGAACACCTGGCCTTATGATCTTTTTACGTTTGCATCGGCTAATGAAGGTCAAGTCAATTTATTTTATATTTGAAAGGTATTTCAATCAATCATATAAAAATCAACACATAAAAATCTTGTCGTTATACCGTTATACCAGCGTAATTCATACATCAAGAACTGAATGTCTATTTTGTTGTTTGCATCGGCTGATGAAGTCAAATGAAGTGAACTGCGAAGATTTTTATTTTTTGATTTTTATATGTGCTGTAATCATACCTCTCAAACTTTTATTTTCATTAAGAATTGTTTGAAATATCTTTCCAATATAAAATAAATTACTAGAGTGTTTAAGAGCAGTTTGCATAGCGCAGCAGTAAATAAACGACGTTGTGATTTGGTCACATTTTAAAGCGAGTCGAATAAAGTCAGATTTCGGTTAGGCCTAAGCATATTGAAAACGTCTCATAACAGTCAGTGGATTTAGGCATGCATAGCTTATGATGAAGGTATAATGAATGATGTTGGTGACATGTAATCAACTGGATAAATGATTTGGCGATTTTTTATTTGGGACATAAACCGAAAACTAAAAGCTTTAAAGGTAAGCACACGGTACAGTTACGTATTGACAAGATCACAGGTGCCTGACAATTCGTTACATCTGCTTTTGGGCATAAACTAAGGTTTTTAGAGTATGCTTACACTTTTGGAGGTTAAGATCAGTTTCCAATAAAAATGCCACCCTAATCTAAACTCCTCAGAAGTATAAATTTATTCTAGACACCGTGGTTAGGTCTAATCAAAGTACTGAAAGTACTGAAACGCTAAAGCTTCAAACAATAGTTTGTATATTTCGACAGCTATTGAAGTGTTTTTGTTGTAGGGTTACTAAGTTTCGATATCAGAAAGTTTCAGAATAAGGATTAAGTAAGTATTTAGAGTATACTCAATAACACACAAGTTGTTTAGATTGACGAGTTGTATTTCAAGCTACATGTACAATTTAGTGGAGTGCTTTAAAGGCCCCATATACGTAACTTCAGCAATTGTTGTTCGAGATTTTGAAAATTTACGAAAAAAAGTCGAGTTGATACATGTACCTATGCAAAAATATGTCTAAAACGAAGTAAACCTGAGCGGTAACAAACAAACAATTCTTGACAGAAAATTCCAAAGAATTGAAAATAATTCAGGTGTGGCTCATTTCAACAAGACGAAGTTAGAAGACAGTTCAAAATAGACGGGTGTTTACGGATACAGAGTTTCAACTGCTGCTGTACCGGTAACCGCATAAGAATTCATCTTGAATATTGTTGGTTTAAGTTAATCTTAATTAAATCTTTAAATATAATAAGTTATTAGGCTTGATTTTCTTTTCAAGTTTTGCCCAAAGTTACGTTTATTGGGCCTTTAACTGAAATATCAATTTTCATTACAAATGAATATTGATTCATTTACAGGGAAGCGAATGTGTTTATTTTAATATATGCACTGAAATAAACGGTATTAGTGTGTTAGACACAAAATAAAATAAAGGCAAAAAATCATACCCGAGATCCAGAATGAAATGCAAGATGACGATTAATTACGGGAGCATCGGAAGAGACATATACATTAACAAATGTACCAGTTTGTTTCAATAGTAAAATAGATGTTATTGTTAGGTAATAAAAGTTTGCATTATGACGTAGACATATCATAGCAACCTAAAAGTATGATTAATGAGTGGCAGGTTTTAAGTGTACATAGGATTTAGGTCGTCTTCTAGCTTCGAGCTAGAGGAAATTTCCCTAAATTTTATTTACAAGATGTTACAAAATCAAAAGGATTGGACAACAGTCTTAAAGCCTATATAAGTCCTATTACGATATCTTTACCAAGCCGGAGAAAAATAATGGTATGCAAATATGTCATATTCACTGACATCTCTAGGCCTAATTATCAATTATCAAGTTCATATACAAAGCAATGAAAATTACATGTATGTTGGCCGTGACCTATGTATATAGGGCCGCACAGAATTACGGGAATTTACACGATAAAAGTTTTTGCATACCAGAGAAATAATATAAGTGTTATTTCTACTTAATAACTTATATTGTGTCAATTGTTATGTACACTATACAGGTTTTGATAAAGTTTCTTTAAAACAAAAATGTGAACCTTCAGTGTATAGTGATATATGAAACACAGAGAACGTAATTATAAAACCACGAGCTTTTGCTCGCCATAAAAAAATTATAAGTGTTATTTTCAATAAATCAAATGTTTTGCCAATTTATATGTACACGTACATGCTGCAGGTTCTGATAATGTCTCATTAAAATTGTATACTCATTACAATATCAAGTTTGTTCATTCAGTATATACCACGGACTTCGATTATCCAAGTCCGTGGTATATACATTGTATATATCACAACGTTAGTGACGATCAGGGGGAGTAGCTCATAAATAACATTATCATATCCAGAGGGCGGATTTACACTGTAATTACGAATTAATATTTCCGACTGACAAATTTGTCAAGTATTTTGGTTTAAGCACATGTACAAGGTAATATTAAATTGAAATCCAAATCAGGGTCGTTGGCTTTGGCGCGATTATATAATCAAAGTTTAACATAGCAAACTACACCATGCCAGTACATTCCACGATCCGTATACGAGTATAAAGCACAGAGAGGTATAGGCCTATAACACGAATGCATGTATACACGCGAGAGGTCAACCACGCGAGAGGTCAACCAGGGGCAGAGACGTAATATTTAAATGAGTCGTGGGAGTGAAAAATTGATTTCTTTGTTACAACTAGCATATAGATTATTAAAGTCATCATAATTATTAACAATACCATGGGAACATCATTTCCTGTTAGGTTTAGGCTTTCAAATAGTTCAGATACCATGCGATTGGTAGCAATTCAAGATTTTCCGGAGCGGGAGGGGAAAAATGACATGGGTCAAAGGTCACAGAATAGTGGCAGCAATAGACGCAAAAACTACTCGTAGTTTTAGCGCTAAAAACTACGCTGTAAGTGTAACAAATTCTCCGTCCCCTTTTAGCCATCGTCGGAAACCCACGGTACACTTCTCTGACGTTTGCATCCCGTGGGCTAAAATCGAAAGAAACCCTCGGTTTCGTACTAAAATAGTAGCCAATCATATCGATGGTTTCATCCTTGACTACATACAGCCGGGACATCAAGCCGGGGTATCCCGTTTCATTTGTAGCACCGCCCGTCAACAAAACTTGTCGATTGTGTTATAATTGTGCCAATTGTGATTAAAATATAAGGTCCTGCTATACGGCGATTGTCATCGGCGTCATTTCTACAGAAATCATCTAACAGAGTGTCACGAGAAACGACCATTCTGATTGGTTGAAATCTCCGAATAGACTTCTATTCGGGGAAACGAAGGTTTATACCGATTATGGCCCACGGGATGCAAACGTCAGAGAAGTGTACCGTGGGTTTCCGACGATGCCTTTTAGCAAGCTAGGTTAGGCCCTAACGTAGATCTAGTCTAGCTAGCTTATCAGTTTCGTGAACATGTTACATTTGTCGAATAATAAAATATAACATAAGTAACTTCTTAAAAGAGAACAGATTTCTGTGACCAATCTCAAACATTTTATTTTAGTATAGGATATGACCAAACACCGCAAAATCTGCCGACGGGCTTATGATCCCATTTGCATTAAACGCACAATCATCGAGGGAATCAATGATGAATATAGGACCAACATATCTTGAATTAATGCTTTCGGAAATGTCAGAATTTTGTCAGACCAAGTATTATTAAAGCTATGTGTGATATGATACTGGCATAACTCATTGGCATGAAACACAGCTGTTTTACGTGTGTAGTACACCCGTAAACATACATTATTTCACACAGTTCGCCTAGGACGATACTTCGCCAGGGACGAAAAAGTGCGTGCCCCACTTGCTTCATCGGAAATGAAGCAACCAGAAGTTACTAGTTTCATTGAGGCTGATCGAAGTGAAAATAGAAATATTCTCTGATAAAATTATAGAGAGGACAGTAAAACCAAAAAAGTTTGAAGAGTTTTCACGCTGCCACAAACGTGATGAATGAAGATCAAAACTTAGTGAACTCGCCCTATTTCTTAGTCGGCAGTGTAAAATATTCAGTTTTCGTATGCCTAATTCGTAGAACAGAGTTGTAACCAGATTACATTTATTTGGGGAAAAAAAGATTTTTAAAACTGGTTTAGTGTTGGGTTGTTTTTAACAGTAGGAGATAAATAGTTCCAGGCATTGCAAACACCCAGGGAAAAAAGACGAATTCGTAAGTTGTAAAATATTGAAAGGATTTTGGAGATGATGCAGGGTTGTTTTTCCTTTCTTGCTTTCGGGGTTAAGTACACGTTGATCGTTTCCTTCGCTAGCTTTAACTGGCCATTCTCGAATATCTCATCTTCACTCGTTTACAGAGGAAATTTACACTTTTGGTGGGATTTATGTGAATTTGCGATAAAAATGCCCCTCTGAATGGTCGAGGGAGCATTTGTTTATAAAAAAAATCTAAACAAAAGTGTCTTATTTCTTGGAACATCTCATTGTAGGACCAAAACAAGCTGCAAGAAAGTCTCAGGTCCCTGGGATAAGTCTTGGCTTGGGCTCAGTACTGTCAAAAAAGCTTAAGTGAAGAGTCACAGTATCACCCCACATCCTCCAGTTGCTTGCCTGTTTCATAACTTTTCTTGTCTCTTGTCCCGTCTATTCCAGGGATTTGTGCTGGACAAAACTACACGTTTGTGGCCGACTTGAACTGGTGTCTGCGATTTGTGCTGACTCCCCAAGAGGACTGGACAGGAGCCAACCTAGTCTGTCAGGAGAGCGGCGGAAGGCTTGCTGTGCTCGACACGCTCGAAAAATATACCTACATCTACTCCAATTTCCACGACTTTTACTACAGTATGTACAGGGTTAATACCTTAAATTCCACGCGGTCTTAGTTTTGTTTGAGTTGGCTTCTCTGAGAAACTTTCAATCCACCAATATATATCAAACACAACTCTTGACTATACTTGATTTTCAACAGTTCATGTTTACAGAAAGATCAGAACCACTAAGGAGAAACGCCATTGCCTTCCTTACAGTTGCAAACGTTCTACTGTACTGTAATTTCAGGCGACCAACCATCCAACTACTAACCACGGTCTACGTGGCCAACCATTATCTGAAAGAAGAAAGCTTCGAAAACTTTCAATGATGTTTAAACTCCATAATAATTTAACTCCTTCTTATTTCAATAACCTTCTTCCTCCAAGAGTAGGAGAGCGTAACATGTATAATGTTAGAAATAATGAAAATTATACTGTTTCAAATGTTCGATTGTCTTCTTCTTATGAATCCTTTATCCCGTCTTCTGTTAGATTGTGGAATAATTTACCTATTGGTGTCAGAGAGCAGCCATCCATTAAAAGTTTCAAATCCAAAATACAAAACAATCGTGATTTATTACCTAATTATTACCTTGCCGGAAATAGAAGATTAAATGTGTTACACACAAGGTTACGACATACTTGTAGTAGCTTAAAATATGATTTGTTTAGAGTAAATATAGTAAATGATCCAACCTGTGCATGTGGTAACGATTTCGAAAACGTATATCATTACTTTTTTTATTGTATATTGTATAGAAGAGAGCGTGAAATTTTATTTGATATTGTTTCCTTTTATTGTAATGTAACTCTCAGTGTTATTCTCTGTTCTTAGTATGTTGCATACTTGTATATTTTGTACAATATTGCGGAAAGGGCGAGTATTAAGTTGTGATAACTTGTGCCCAATCCTTTTGTTTAATTTTTGCAATAAAATATGTTTAAACTAAACTACGTGGCTAAACTAATGAGCAGGCCCCGGTTTCATCAACTTTCCTTATCTTAAGGAAATTCTTAATTTTAAAATCTCCATAGGACAGCATAACAAAATTCAAGGAGAAAATCCTTAGTTTAGGAGCTTTCCTTAAATTTTGTAATGCTTTCCGATGGAGATTTTTAAGTTTTGCAATTTCCTTAAGTTAAGGAATGTTGATGAAACCGGGGCCAGGTCCCCTGGTTATATCGTATCTGCCCTTTTTCTATGTACCTTACAACTAAACGTAAAGGTACCAAGGGAGGTGTTACCAAGTAAAATGTTAAGAATAGTAATGGAAAATAAAGAACGGATATAAAAAGATAGATACCAAATGAAGTTTTAAATTGTAATGTTCCATAAGAACAGCATTCGACATCGTGCGCTTACAAAATACTCAAACTTGGTGCGCGTAATAAAGCGATGTACAGTGGAAAGTTACCATTGGAAAACTTCTAGGATGTAGTCTTTAGTCAAAAGATTGCAGGTCAATTAGGATGTAGTTTGGGGTTAATCATTAATATCCAATATTTAATAAATACTTTTAATTCTGCAAATATCAAGAAATAATTGATATACGTTTCTATGTACGAGAGTTTTTCACAACCCTCATTGACATGTGTTTGTGTTGTAGCCGAGAGACTGTGGGTCGGAGGGATAATGGGAAATGGTTCGTGGCATTTCACGACTGGACAAGTTCTGAACCAAACTCAGAACTACTGGCACGAAGTCTACCTGGATTCCAATGTGAACGCCAAGTGTCTGTCTTACTTTAATTCGGTCTTCTATGGCGGGGTCTGTGGCAACTTCTATTCGTTCTTTTGTGAAGAAGTTTGGAACTAACTAGTAACCGATCTTTGAATATACCCAAGAACTTGTCCATGTGGATACTTTTATCAATATATTTTGTTCAAAAGATGAAAGTTCAAACATTTGATTTGCGATTTCACATATTTTAATTCTTTGTTTTCAGGAGAAACAAAATTTCACTCGTTATTTCATTAGGTGAATTTTTAATTTAAGACAAAATAAATAAATACACAATTATCGTTTATGAATGTGATATTTTCAAGTAAAGATGTCACACTATTGTGTTGGAATTTCTCACAATAATGTTTGCAGTCTGGAAACTGTTCCACTGGAGTTTTAATATTTATAGTTTTTGTGACTGACGAATTATCATTATACGAGGCACGCGGGGAAACAAAATCCGGTCGGAAAATGATGATGCACAGGAACTGTACAATATCAAAAGGTGACTTATTTCAAAGCAAGAAATTGGGTTTAAGCGCAAAATTATTAACTGAGAGTACAACGTACAGGAAGACACACTACCAGCTAATGACAATGTTATATATAATAACTAAGCAGAGAAGACAGGGACAGGGTAGTGACAGACGACGGCAGGACACATAATGGCATATAATCACAGAACTATTCAGAGAAGCAGAGTAAACTTCAATCAACAACGAGTATCACTAGTATTTTGTTACGCGTTTTAAATAATAAAAAATATCGTGCCGTGACCAGGATTCTGATCAGAGACACAACGTTACAGCAGGAACAAAATGATCCAGTACCATTGTTTAAGGAACGTAATTCACAGTTGACTTGAATAGTTCTGCTAGGTCTCAGGGGTAGCATAGGTAATTAAACCGTTTACAGGGAAACTTCATTATTTAAATCATGGATTAGGGACAAAGAGAACTTAAAAAATCTCAAAGATCCAGGGAGGTATAAAATACAGTTTGATGTTTTATCAAACTAGCGTGGAGAAGTTAGAAGGACTGTGTACTTAAATAGTGTAGAAATATGTTAGGGCTAAGCAGTATATAAACATCAGTGTCAATAAAAAAATATATAATTATGATAACGAAGCTTAATGGTAATGCATTTCAGATTGAAAACAATTGGGAAAGTAAACATGTGTGCAATAAAGATTGCATCCCACATCAATTCGGAACAATTAAAAATTATATGTCTTCAAAAGTCGTTAATTATGTAGTAAACAATAGTGGTAATTAAAATGGACGTGTCAGGAACGGAAAGCCTAGATCACGAACAGGTAAATATGTATTTAGTCATCACCAGTATATAAGATATACACGAAGGTGTATACAGTATAAATATTATGAGCTTAGTATAACAGTGATCATATGTAACTCAGTGCAACGAATATTTATTGATAAATAATCGATTTTCTTAAGCAATCCGTTTTTTTATTAACATTATCTAGGATTATCAAATTCAAACAGCATTCTCTATTTATGTTTTCTGCCTTTAGAAATACAGAGGCAGCTTGCTTTTGAAACATATTTATCTAGAATTTTAGCATGAAGCCATTCTAAAGAATAGCATTCACCCTTCAAGATTTAAGAAAAATTGAAAATATACTTGAAGTTTTTTTTATCAGTTTAATCTTTATTGATTCAGGAAGTAGAAGGGAAGAACTGTTTAAGTTCGGATATTTCGTTAAATCACTTAAATTCAAAAGTAATACGTCAATGAAGTAACAGAGATGACATAGTTACAATTGTAATTTTTAATATGAACCAATCAGACAATTAATTAGTATGTGTGGTTGATGGGCTCGCGGTGGCCGAGTGGTTAAGGTGTCCCGACATTCTACCGCTAGCCCTCCACCTCTGGGTTGCGAGTTTGAATCCCACGTGGAGCAGTTGCCATGCTCGGGTTGTACTCCGGCTTTCCTCAACCTCCAAAACTTGGCACGTCCTTAAATGACCCTGACTGTTAATAGCACGTAAAACAAAATAACCAAACCAAATGACGGCTCACATACATGTACAAAGAAACAATATACATACTTGGAAATTGTCATTAAATCAACGGAAGATTATTAACATATTTAAAGAAAGTTACAACCACTCAAAACAATACACGTATCCAGGTAGGGGTAAACAGATGGGCGTATCGTGAATAAACAGACGAGTTTATAAAATCATAAAGAAATGAAAACATAAAAAAGACGGCCAAGAATACAATTTGCAGTTGACAAGGAAGAATTTTAACACACTGTAGTGGTAGGCTTTAATAGAAACATTATCCTAGGGTATGATTGATTATGAAGGTGTAAGTTTGTACTTCAAATAACGTAGGCTGCATTCGGGTACATTTTTGTACGGGTCGTAACTACTAACGAACCAACACGATTCTCCATTTTTCGTCAACTAGGTGATAACACAATGTTGAATGAAACAATGCAACTGCCTTATGGATTTTGAAATTGGATCACACTTATTCAGTAATTAGTGATAGGCTTATTTTTTTACCTTTATATGAAACAAAGAGTGCGTTTAAACAGTAAATGGGGATTAAGAAAACCTTCTCGTTTTAACTAATGTGTCTAAAATCGGAACAATTTCATGCCTAAAATATATACCTTTCTGAAAAAACCCAAAAGTTGTCAAACAAATTCAACTGACCATACTGATCAAAGAATTAAAATCTCATAGGGCTGTAACTAGTGCTATTAATTGGTTTCCCATTTTGGGGTATGACAGGCATGGGACTAGTGGGCTTACGGACGGTTATACTTATCATATATAGTTACAGGAGATATATGGGCTGGGGAGTATAAGAAGGGATCGATTGGCCATGAGGAAGCGACAAACTTCAGATAAGCAAATCCCCAAACCTCACTTTGAAATGGTGCCGTAGTCTGGGAAAGAACGCTGTTAACCCCTTACATCCAACAAGACCTGAGTTCACCGACAGATGTCAATGTATTGGAGAATTATCCCTGCAGCGAATTTCCTCCCAACACCCAATTCAAACAGCGCCATGAGAATTAAGAACATTACATTGTGCTCCTATAAAAACCACTGACACGAGAAAAACGAAAGTGGACTACCGCGGTCCACTTTCAACATGTTGACAAGTTAACTGTGTTGATAATCATGGAAACCGACACGACTATGGACGGCATTTAAGTCTGCAACCCATTGATAACAACGTATTGTGTTTATAATGAGGGCGGTCTTAAAGAAACGAGTGCAAGATTAAACTTCAACTCAATCAGCTACTGTGTCCAGCGTGGCTTGTTACATTAGTTGAGCATTCGCTCCGTGGTATTCAATTAATTGACAATGATGACTCGGTTTTGTTTTAAGCCAGCATTTATTATTTCTAATTATATATTGTGAAAGGGCCTTTGTAATTTTGTTGCCAATTCGTTCGCTATATTTATGCAATAAAATATGTTTAAATAAAAATATGCTAAGTAAATGCATCTGCCACCATATTTCCGAACGCTGCAGCCATTGGTAATGTTGTTAATTTGGAATACGAATTATGTAAACCCAGATGAACCCGTTAGATATCGACAAGCTTATGATGTTTACACCCAGGGAAGCAATCGTAAACCGTCGGCATTTTCCGTAATTAAGACGATTCGTTTACGGAAAGTGTCGACAATTCCCGATTGTAGCTATGGATAGTCCGAGTTGGTATGTTTAAAAATAAGTTTTTTTGCTGCTATTGTTATCTATTCAGAGGCAAACAACCTCGTGTGATTAGTTAGATGCTCATAATAAATAAATTTAAAAAAAAAAAAAGCATTCTGCATTATTTTTCGGGGGAAATGTCTATTACGTGATGTAGCCATCTGTTAAAGTTCTGAATCCCAATTTCCAGCCGAAGAAATGGATACGCCATTCTCAGATTACAAATATCAACTCGTTGTGTTATGAATGTGTTCGTGTGTGAAAGAAAAACAAAACCATTCCTCGAACAGGAATTTAGGACGAGCAGTGATATATATATGAGAAATAAACATCCCTAGGACGGATAACTAATTGAACGGTCGATAGCAAATTGAAATATATACTTAAGCTTAGTGTAACAGGAGGAATCGGGAACCCCAGTGTGGCTACAGCCGAGGAATAGTCCGATATCTATTAACATGCTCGATTACACAATCATTATCATTTCATCACGTAAAGTCACCAATATATATAAATGTTCCATTTAGATAATGGTAATGAACCGTATGACGTGTACACATATACGTACAGTGTGTCGAGTAATTGTTTATATCACAACATGTCGCAGTCATTACGTCATGCACTCCTTTCATTTCCGTTTTTTAATAAGGGACAACACGCATTAAAGGCCCATTATATGTAACTTCAAGAAATTTTAAGTGAATCTGAAAAATTCTGAAAAAAAATCCAATTGATAATCATGCGAAAATAAGCCTAAAACGAAGTAAACGTGAGTGGTAACTAACAAGAAACTCTTGACAGAAAAATCCAAAGAATTGAAAATAATTCAGGTGGAGCCCACCTCAACAACAGGCCGGAGTTAGAAGACAGTTCAAAATGGACACGTGTTTACAAATACCGACTTTCAACTGCTGCTGTACCGGTAACCGTGTAAGAATTCATCTGAAATATTGCTGATATCAGTTTCATCTTAATTAAATCTATAAATATAAAAAAAATTATTAGGCTTGATTTTCGCTTCAGGTTTTGCCGAAAGTTACGTATATTGGGCCTTTAATTGAATATAACAAGTCCTAGTTTATTAATACATGAAACTCTCTGTAGTTAATGAGGACATAGAACTGATGGAAAGGTCAATAGGCGACTTCTATTTGTAGAAACATTACTGAGTATGTCTCTGGGGAGTTTTGAGTCTAATTCTCTAAAATTGTCATCAGCCACATATGTATACATTCATGGTGTGACGTTTTATTTTTATCACAATTAATGATATCGTTAACACTATGGCAAGCCGTTTGGGTTTTTACCTGTTAAATACAGATATCTGTATTTAAGATAAAGATATCATTATTAATATAAAAATTAAAGATATCTTTAATTCAAATATAGATATTTTTGATTTAAATAGAGATATCTTTAATTGAATTATAGATATCTGTATTTGAATTAGAAATATCTCTATTTAAAATACAGATATCTCTAATTAAACACTAAATAGAGATATCTCTTATTCAAAAACAGATTTCTCTAATTCAGTTAAAGATATCTTTATTTCAATTAGAGATATCTGCATTTCATTGTAAAAAAAGATATCTGCATTTCAAATAAAGATATCTTTAATTGGACAAGAATGAAAGAAAACTCTATTTCAAATAAAGATATCTCAATTATAATTTAAGATATCTGTAATTCAAATTGATATGTCTGTATTTGAAATAGAGATATCTGTTATTTAAAAGAAGATATCTTTATTTTCAATTGAAATAGAGATATCTGTATTTAACTTAGACATGTCTTTATTTAAATAGAGATATCTTTATCTAAATAACAGATGTCTCTAATTAAATAGAGAAATCTTCATTTTAAATAGAGATATCTTTAATTAAATAGAAATATCTTCATTTCAATAGGTAAAAACCCAAACGGCTTGCCATATAACACACTTAGATAATATCGCCAATTCAATTAGTCATATCACCAATTCGTTATGTTTATATCCAGTATATTTTTCTACAATATGTGATAACACTTATTGGAATATTTGATATCTTCAATAAATTTATTGATATAATTAATTATCATTATTGATATCAATAATGAATAAGTGATATATTTAATAATGGAATTTTGAATACACTTATTTCTGAAATAATGATATAAATCGTTCAATTTGATGAAATGATTAATTTGAAATGGTGATATCAAGTTATTCATTTGTGATATCACTAATTCGAATGTTCGATATAATTACATTAAAGGGTTTTGGCCACGATTTTGAAAATCTTGTAAAAAGTTATTAAACTTGTAGCACATTTCAATAAATACTGATTAGCCCATCAACGAGCATTCGATTTTGTCCCGGGATCTAGATATTGACAGTCAAAGTTGACCGCTCCCGACTGGCGAGAATTTTAATGAGCTGACCGGTCACGTGGTACATGTGACGTCATTGAAGCACAACTGACCGACTAAGGTAAACTGATCAGTGGTACATAGACGAAGAAAGCTTAGTAGAAAAACGCCTATTGAATTCGACATGTAAGTCAATCTTGATTGCTCTTTAATTCTTTTGATTAATGAATAAAATATCTTGAAAAAAATATAGGTATGTACTTGTAAACTTAAGAAAGGAAATAGGAAATGACGTTTAAAAACATCGTAATGTTAGTGTGTATTACACATCCGCCTCTTGCTAACAATAGTTCTTCTTCAAATTAAAGGACCACGGAACTAAAAGGTCTGTGAACGGACATTATGATTTTACAGACACGTTACATATTGGTTATATAGGCAGTATATGAATACAGTTGCAACAGACACGCATAGAGCGGTTGTGAGTATATTACCGGACGGAGCCATTTTCTTGAGATCTCATTTTCTTTAAATTTGTTGTATTGAATTTGTGACTTTATTTAGCTGGAATTGAATGAAAACACCATACGACTGCTGATCGATTCATGAATATGTATTCCAAGTTGTACCCACAACATGTAAAATTCGCAAACATCAAATCTTCCTTGATTGCATATAAAGTGTGAGGTAATATACTCCGTGTTTGATCTTGGTGATTTTAAAATCATTTGGTTTGCTAATGCAAACTATCTACGCTGTACAATTAAACATTTTCGTAAGTACTTCAAAAGTATTATATATTATGACGTCAACAGTACAGTATGATTTGTGGAGATGATAAAGTTAATAAAACCACGGACTTAGATAATCTAAGTCCGTAATAATAATTTACAGTTCAAGTATATGGTAATAGTAAAACACGTAAAATGAAATGCAACAACTTTCATTCGTTCAAATTTTTGAACTGTGCACGTAAACAAACAATTTCTGCATAGTATAAATAAAGTTGACATTGTCACAAATAGATGTGAAAACATGACAGTCTGAATAATTTGTGTTAAATTGAAATATTGTTTAAAATGTGGACTGAAATCGGTTTGCAAAAATTAAAGGCTCTTCCCAACTTTTTTTATTTCACTTGATTCAGTAACACACCAGTCTATTTGTGTGGAATGATTAAATATGTTCCAAGGATAAAGTCTGTGGCCAGGCCATGAAAAAAAAACTAATAACATACGCTAATGAGTATTGAAACATATTAGAAAAGTGTTTTCCTACGATTACTGTTTACGTTTTTAAAACACCTCTTAGTCAACCAGTTTTGGGTTGAAGTGGTTGCAGTTTGAAATGCTTACTCTAAATCCTAGCGCAGAAAAATACTGCGTCATATTCTTTAAATTGTTCTTAAACAGAAACAGTAGTCTAAATATATGTGAAATTCAAACACGATAAATAAATCAATTTTGTTAGACTCACCCTAGTTGGTGATATTCATTTTAACTAGGATTCAAATAATTGGACGAGTTTAAATCTTGTTTTTCATACAGTATTCATAAATAAGATCGGGATAAGTTTTGGTTTATATCATAAAGTGAAAGTGTGTCACATTAACGTATCTACAATTCTTGGATCAGCCCCTGAGAATATATCATAAATCCAGGGACACATATACGTCCTTGAAAAATTCAATAACCAAATGTTTATGTTGATATTTTAAAATATGCAATTATTTAAATAAAAACGCCATAGTATCAGCATCACCATTTTTACAAATAAAATAAAACTTTAAAAAATTCAGAAACATCGAATGTATTTGATACATATACAGTTTAACCTAATTAACATAAATACTGATAATATAGAGTTATATTCTGTTGAAAAAGCCTATAAATTTTTTTTTTTAAAAAGTTTTTCTTCCAACACTGGGGACGGCTAAGGATAAAACGAATTATCTCACATATATGTACGTCCCTGATAATTATAAGATCAAGAATGCCCTTCGAATTCACGGCCATAACATTCACACCTCTTGGTAATTACAGGGTAATTAGTACACCTGCCACAACTCACAGGTAGTGTACCACAAATGCCCTGTGGCTAGTATATGTATGACAGGTAAGGCTACAGGTAACTAACATAGCTGTAAAATCAAATTGTGTAAATTGTATCACTGTCTCTAAGCTTGGAGTTACTGAGACGTCACGGTCTCGAATTTAATGCAGTTCATGCAAAATCGGAATTAGATAGTTTTATTTTTCTGACAAAATCATTAATGACGATTGATAATTTTAACCACACAACATATATTAGTTGCTGTCATTACTTGCACCAAGAAATAAGATAGGAAGTCCATACTTACACTTGCAGATAAGACATAAATATGTAATGGGAGTATCAGAATAGGTACAGGTATCGGATACGTTGTGCCTCAATGACGTCACATATCACGTGACCTAGAATCCCGGTCAAAATATGCATATTCACTAGGCTAATATAAATGGGGCGTGACCTGCCTGTCCATTTTCCAGCACCGAGGGAGACGGGGTATCGGTCACTACACGTATTGTGGCATCAAATGAGATTGAAATATGAAATTATGAAAAATCGTGGCCAAAACCCTTTAACGGTATGATTGAAAGCAATAAATTGAATTTATTGATTTCATAAAACCGTGTTTGAAGCCTAAGTATATAATCGTATCTCTCATGTACATCAAACAAATATCATTTAAAGACTAAAGCTAAAACACATTTGGGGGGTTAAGATCAATTTTCGAAAAAATGCCCCCTCAATTGCATTTTTATCAAAAATTGATCTTAACCCCCCCCCCCAAATGTGTAAAATTACTCTAAACACCATATTTTAGGTCCAAAACTAGCTGTAACAAATTCTCAGATCCCTGTGGATGTAATATGTTTGTTCAATTTTGCAAAAAAAAGAACAAACAAAAATGTTGATTGCCGCTACATATTATCCTTAATCGCTCGCTAGCTTTAGGAGTTAACACGGAATTATATTATACTTATACTATCTAAGTCCGTGGGAGTTAATAAGGGAATCATTATATATTTCCATATGGTAGGATTCGGATCTAGAGTCTACATCATGATTACATTGAATATATCATTAATTTTCAGTCCTGTTTGCTACCAAACTTAAAATCAAATAGATTTTGATTACTCGCGCGGTTTCAAACATAAGGCTGCAATTGACGCATGCGCAAAGTAGTTACACGCACTCTTCCTGTTCCGGAAGCTGACAAATAGCACGTGTGTTTGTTTTGGTTAGTATTCGCTTATTCTTGGCAAACATGCTGCATGTACACTGAAATGAACCCATGTATGGATAGCAGAATTTTGTGTGCGTCATTATATTAACACCGATCACGCTGTGTCAGTGTGTGTCTGCTATCCTATATGTAACCTGTCACTGTGATCAGGTTGGGGAAAACCATAACCTTGAGAATTCAGAAATTAGGCACAGGGACATGTATAGACTTATATGATAAAAATTATCGATAAATACTTATATATATATTGTCAATATATATAGGTTTTTATCGATAATGTTATTATATAAGTCTATACAGTATACATGTCCCTCTGATTGGGGTATGGATTTACTAAAAATAGCCAAAAATTCACTAATGCTTCTGTGTTTTCTGTCAATGTAACAGAACTACAAGTATAGGCTAAATCATGTTTTAAAAATAATTGTTTCTTTTTATCCTGGTTTCACATTTAGTCAATTAAGCCTTTCCCTAACAGGTACTTAATTAATAATAACCAGAGCACCGGCATATATACTATAGCTACATTTGTATATAGGCCTAAAAGTCATATCCACAGACTCGGGGTCATCATAACACTGCATTACTACATTTATTTAGAGTATATTCATGACAGAGATAAATCTGTTTGTGATAAAGCATTAAAGTGATAAAGATTCATACAGATGTACAAAGTAACAGGTACAGTTTGTACTCTGGAAAAAGGTGTAAAGATATACATTGGTTACATTTAGGTTGCCTTACATGGCTTACAAGCGTGAGCATGTAGGGAATTCCCCTTTAGCTCCACATCAGTCAGTAGAGCATCAGGCTCTCCAAAGGGTTACAGGTTCCAGCCCCAGCGAAGGCACTATCTGTGATTGTGGTAGTGTTAATTCTGTAGGAGCTTATATACCTATTTTGTTCATATTGTGTCTAGGAATTTAATAAGACACATTTTTTTATTTTTGATTTAGTTGTGACCTGGAACAAAACACAGCTATGTTGAAACTTCACAGGGTAATCATGTCTCTATCTAAACAAGGAGGACAACTTCCAGGGGGAGCCTTCATATCACGGCTATCAACAGATGCTGTGGAGCCACGGCTTCCGGTACTTACACTCTATACTAAGGATAACTGTCAGCTTTGTGAGGAAGCTAAAGAGGAACTCATACCTCTGAGTCATAGGGTAAGTGTACGTCACAGCTGCCGAAAGTGCTTACTCTGTACAGGGACTGTAACACCTCTGAGTCATAGGGTAAGTGTACGTCACAGCTACCGAAAGTGCTTACTCTGTACAGGGACTGTAACACCTCTGAGTCATAGGGTAAGTGTACGTCACAGCTACCGAAAGTGCTTACTCTGTACAGGGACTGTAACACCTCTGAGTCATAGGGTAAGTGTACGTCACAGCTACCGAAAGTGCTTACTCTGTACAGGGACTGTAACACCTCTGAGCCATAGGGTAAGTGTACGTCACAGCTACCGATAGTGCTTACTCTATACAGGGGCTCTTACACCTCTGAGTCATAGGGTAAGTGTACATCACAGCTACCAAAAGTGCTTACTCTGTACAGGGGCTCTACAACCTCTGAGTCATAGGGTAAGTGTACATCACAGCTACCAAAAGTGCTTACTCTATACAGGGGCTCTACAACCTCTGAGTCATAGGGTAAGTGTACGTCACAGCTACCGATAGTGCTTACTCTGTACAGGGGCTCTTACACCTCTGAGTCATAGGGTAAGTGTACGTCACAGCTACCGATAGTGCTTACTCTGTACAGGGGCTCTACAACCTCTGAGTCATAGGGTAAGTGTACGTCACAGCTACCGATAGTGCTTACTCTATACAGGGGCTCTACAACCTCTGAGTCATAGGGTAAGTGTACGTCACAGCTACCGATAGTGCTTACTCTGTACAGGGACTCTACAACCTCTGAGTCATAGGGTAAGTGTACGTCACAGCTACCGATAGTGCTTACTCTGTACAGGGACTCTACAACCTCTGAGTCATAGGGTAAGTGTACGTCACAGCTACCGATAGTGCTTACTCTGTACAGGGGCTCTACAACCTCTGAGTCATAGGGTAAGTGTACGTCACAGCTACCGATAGTGCTTACTCTATACAGGGGCTCTACAACCTCTGAGTCGTAGGGTAAGTGTACGTCACAGCTACCGATAGTGCTTACTCTGTACAGGGGCTCTTACACCTCTGAGTCGTAGGGTAAGTGTACGTCACAGCTACCGATAGTGCTTACTCTGTACAGGGACTGTAACACCTCTGAGTCGTAGGGTAAGTGTACGTCACAGCTACCGAAAAATGCTTACTCTATACAGGGGCTCCAACACCTCTGAGTCATAGGGTAAGTGTACGTCACAGCTACTGAAAGTGCTTACTCTATACAGGGGCTCCAACACCTCTGAGTCATAGGGTAAGTGTACGTCACAGCTACCGAAAGTGCTTACTCTATACAGGGGCTCTAACACCTCTGAGTCGTAGGGTAAGTGTACGTCACAGCTACCGAAAGTGCTTACTCTATACAGGGGCTCTAACACCTCTTAGTCATAGGGTAAGTGTACGTCACAGCTACCGAAAGTGCTTACTCTATACAGAGGCTCTAACACCTCTGAGTTCTAGGGTAAGTGTACGTCACAGCTACCGAAAGTGCTTACTCTATACAAGGGCTCTAACACCTCTGAGTCATAGGGTAAGTGTACGTCACAGCTACCGATAGTGCTTACGCTATACAGGGGCTCTACAACCTCTGAGTCATAGGGTAAGTGTACGTCACAGCTACCAAAAGTGCTTACTCTATACAGGGGCTCTAACACCTCTGAGTCATAGGGTAATTGTACATGTGGAAAAGGAAAGAGAAAAGTGTACTTTCACTGCAGGGATAAAGGGAAATTCCCTCTAGCTCGAAGCAAGAAGGTGACCTAAAATCTGCCACACTACTCCCTCGTTTTTAAATGTGTTTGCAACCGAACATCAGAACCCAACTTCACTGTCAACACATGGAGGGCCACAGACACTATTTGTAACAGGAAATAGAATTTGAATAGTGTGCTTCCATAGGGAATCGAACCCTTGATCGCCAGGTTCCTAGTCCTAGTCATGACTACCTGTACTGGGTTCCCTGTGGATCAAAGCTAGAAGGCAACAATAACACCTGATGTACGATTAAAATCCGCCCCCCCCCCCCCCCCCCCCATTCTTTTTAAATGTGTTCCTAAGCAAACATCCCAACCCAGGTCCTCACTCCTGTCCCCACAGCGGACAGGATCCCATGTAATTCATTCCTTTCCAGATGCTTTACCTATTACTTTCCTAAAAAGATGTCTATCAGCTTTTTATAGAAGCTTAATATCCTTTCACAAACCCTTAATCATTGAGTAAGTCACTGCAAGCAGTTGCATGTTTTTGTCTCTCGTCTCTTTTCCTGATAAACTGCATCATAGAATTGCATAAATGCACATGACCTGTTCAGTGAGGCTTGTAGGTCAGAGGAGGAGGAGGAGTAGGACAAGTCATGAGAGGGGAGGGGGTTGGATTACTTCTGTAATTGTGTTTCTCGCTGTTTATTATAGATTATGTATCCAGTGACAATAAACAACAAAACAGGGAAAATGAAAAATTCCCTCAGTTGTAGAACTGATGGAAAGAAAATGGAACCATGACAGATATATTCATATGGCAGTATTTGGATCAGTTACAAATTGGTAGATTTTTACTGAATTGAGAAAAAAAACTTTGTATGATAAATCTGGATAATGATGCACAAAATATATTGAAAATAAAATAGAACCCATTGCTGATAGCTTTGTACTTTAATTTTTTGCAGTTCCAGTTAGAAGAAGTGGATATTACAGAGCCCAGTAACAAGGAATGGCTGAAGTATCGCTACGACATACCAGTATTTCACTTTAATGGAAAGTATTTAATGAAACACAGAGTCAACCTAGAAGATTTTGAACAAACATTGACAGAGTATGAAAATAGCCCTGGAAGGTCCTGAACAGATTATGTTGTATGTTAATCATTTGTTTGTGATCTATACCTTGTAGAGAGAATATTGATTTGAAACTTTTCATTTCATACAACAAATGATATACAAATATAAGTGATGTTTTTTATCCGGATGTTTCGATGTTAAAAGACTTTATGTGAAAAAAAGCATGCATTTTATATATATTATGCTGGTTATTTATATTTTTCATGAATATTTATTATTGAATATGCTTTTAACTACTTCTTTTTTTTATTGAAGACCAGAATAAATTTATGCCTAGTTTTGGTTGAATTTCATTTTAAATATATTAGTTTTGAGGAATTCTTTTGGTCTGTCCAGAAGTCTAGCTGTCCTGAAATAGCTTACTCTGTTATTAAGTTCAAAATTAGTTGGTTTGATAGAAAAACGTCTTGTGAAGGAACAGTATTTTTAGGTGTGGTGATTCTTGAGATGTTTTTGCACTAACTAATCAGTCATCTGTCCCTGCTGTATTTTCTACACTACTTGTCATGGGAACATTTTGCTTGGGATGTGAGTTCACTGCAATAAAGAAATGTGTCAGGTATCAAAAGTAGGTGAGAGTGATTTATGTAAAGATTATTTTACACAACCAATAAATGTTTTATGTGGCGTTTCGATGACTAGTACGATGTGTACCCTGTCACATTTAAAAAACAACGAAACTTTGAAAGACACACATCTTGACAAGTGCAGTCACTTTTAGCCAACCTTATTTCTTTTTTAAGGAATAGTAATCAAAGTAAAATAATCACCATGATTTTCAGTGTCTGAATTTCTGATTGATTCTAGTGTTGTGTCATATTACAGTGGCTTGAGTTTCTGTCAATAAATAATAAATATATATATATGGAGCCTCCAATTACAGTTATATAGATCCTGTAATGGGCCGCAGCTCCATATATATATAAACATTGTTTTTTATATACTAACAGAAACTCAAACAACTGGTCATATATATATATGATATGAAATGTTTTTATTTAAGCTTTGAACTGCTTTCAGTTGGCATTCTTAAGCTTTGTACTGATGGAATTTATATTGCCTATGAATTCCATTAAAAACAGTCCACTACTTGTAGAATCTTTTCATCTCATGAAAAAATAAATTACACTATTTATCTTCAGCATTTAGCTCAAATAATGTATGATTTGTGTATGCTTATTAAATGAAAAGAACTGCCATCACCTGGGGATGGTCAGTAGTATCTAACATACATGGTAATGATGATGTCAATATTCAGTCAATGGCATTAATGGACATTTGAATGCCAACTGAATTTGCTAGGATTATATAGTGCCAATATGCCTTTCAATGGTAAATATTTAGAATATAACTTTATACTCATTGACCAATTTACATTTTATTTTAATGGGTCCTTTTTAGTAAATATTGCTAAAAACAATGTGCCCTACATCGTTGAATTTAAGTATTTCCAGAATTTCTATGAGTCCTCTCATATTTTTATTAAGCACAGGACTTGGGACTCACACATATATTGACTAGTGTATACATAAGTTATACATGCTGCCTGAACATCAATCACATAATGATATATACTAAGTGACTTATGAAATGTATATTTGTATATGTAATCTTTTCAAAAATATGATTTAAAGGCCCAATATACGTAACTTTCGGCAAAACTTGAAGCGAAAATCAAGTCTAACAACTTATTATATTTATAAATTAAGTTAAGATTAACTGATATCAGCAATATTCAAGATGACTTCTTACGCGGTAACCGGTACGGCAGCAGTTGGAACTCGGTATTTGTAAACACGCGACCATTTTGACAGTCTTCTACGTATACCTGCGGTTTGTTATTGAAGCGGGCCCCACCTGAATTATTTTCAATTCTTTGGATTTTTCTGTCAGGAGTTTTCTTGTTAGTTACCGCTCAGGTTTACTTCGTTTTAGGCTTATTTTTGCATGGTTATCAACTGGATTTTTTTTCAGAATTTTTCAGAATCACGAAAATGTCCCTGAAGTTACGTATATTGGGCCTTTAAAAAAGATGAAGATGTTTGTAAGCACATTTATGTTAACAAAATGTTAAGTTTTCTCAATGTTGAAATAAAAAAATACATAGATGTTTACCAGTATCTATTTTGTTGCCTCTATTGCTTATGTACTTTCAAATATTCATTATATAGACTGGATTTTCCTTTGCCAATATTGATAATTTTTCAAGTTGATTCTCTCTCACTCTCAGAGCAGAAGGACATTATTGGATTATCTCCCTTTGTACCAATGAAGAGATGTATACTATTGGATAGGCTTTAACTTGGTCCCCCATGAGTTGTGGAAGAATCCAGTATACTCACTGTTGTTATAAGACTACTTTAAAACTCAGATGTTCTTAGTTTTTACCTCGACCCTATGTAAACAGTTTATATACATCAATAACTGAGTTCTAGTATAATGGGTCTTTCCATGATAGCCAAGATGACAGCAGAAAAAGTCTATGTGCATCAGCTAAATGTCGTAACAATAACATTGCAGCTCTGAAATTGAAAAGAATGATTTTATTCTAAATCACCTACATTTTTAGGTCATCTGACCGAAAGGGTCAAGATGACCTATATCCATCACTCTTCGTTCATTGCAGTGCGACCTCAGTAAACTTTTTCTTACAAAACTCTATTCTTCCTTATCCCCGAAGCAGATTTCTACCAAATTTACTGGAGGCAGTGCGACCTCCATAAATTCTCTTACAAAACTCTACTCTTCCTTATCCCCGAAGCAGATTTCTACCAATATACCAGAGGCAGTGTGGCCTCCGTAAATTATCTTGCAAAACTCTACTCTTCCTTATCCCCGAAGCAGATTTCTACCAAATATACCAGAGGCAGTGTGGCCTCCGTAAACTTTTTCGGCTACACATGTACAGTGAAATGTATTGTTCTCGTTCATAGTTAGATACAAAAAAGGTATGTCTTTGGAATATTAAGAATATAAAAAAGAATTTGGTCACTATGACCTACGTTTTGACTATGGACTTTTTAACAATAATTTTGAAGTTCTACTGTTTTGGATTTGCAAAATGCATTAAATTATTGAGAAAGATTAAAAAATATTAGGTAGTTTTGTTAAAATGGGGCCTGTTATGAATTTGATCCCCCACTACACAAACACCTTTCGATCCCCCGATAACTCGTTCTGCTCTCCGACCTGACCTAATTTCATGTCGGGTATCAATAGACAAAAATAAAACTTATTGATGAAAGCCACCAGAAGGCCAATATTGGCACTCCTTCTTTGGTATTTTGGGTTTATTATGACACTGTTAAAGGCCCAATATACGTAACTTTCGGCAAAACTTGAAGCGAAAATCAAGTCTAACAACTTATTATATTTATAAATTAAGTTAAGATTAACTGATATCAGCAATATTCAAGATGACTTCTTACGCGGTAACCGGTACGGCAGCAGTTGGAACTCGGTATTTGTAAACACGCGACCATTTTGACAGTCTTCTACCTGCGGTTTGTTATTGAAGCGGGCCCCACCTGAATTATTTTCAATTCTTTGGATTTTTCTGTCAGGAGTTTTCTTGTTAGTTACCGCTCAGGTTTACTTCGTTTTAGGCTTATTTTTGCATGGTTATCAACTGGATTTTTTTTCAGAATTTTTCAGAATCACGAAAATGTCCCTGAAGTTACGTATATTGGGCCTTTAAGCCAACTGCAGCTGCCCATTTCTGACTTGAGATGACCGACAATTCCTTGTTTCTGCTCGGTCGACGTCATACATTGTCCGATTTCTATCATATTTTTGCGTGTAGATGTAGTATATAACACTGCAAACTCCTCGATTGCATGCTATATATAGACACAAGCATGACGGCGTGACTGTGTTGTATGCGATCCTTGCAAAAGAAAAGGCAAGAGCAAGAAGAAGTGATTACTATGCTTGTAAAATATCGCTCGATATGATATATATAGATAACCGTAAAGTAAAGACTGAAGTGATGTAGAAGAGTCTGATACTAAGATATTAGTATCTACGATCGACTAGGTCAGTAAACTTCTTAAATTCGACAAAAGTCAACATCGTAGGAAACCAAAAACAAATCAGCGAAGAGTTGGGTTAAATTGGTTCCAATAGGAATGCCAACAGTCTGCTGAAAATATTTTCTCCAAACTCACAAAAAAATATTGTCAACATTCCTACTATGTCTTCATCTAAGCAGCGTTTGTTTTTCACAAAAGCTAACAACCGTATATTTGAATCATCGTTCATCCTTCTTAGAAAAGAAAGTTCTCGTAATTAGAGATCTGAGTTTCTTTCAGTTTGGTGTGATCTATTGTAGTGTACAGGGTAGCTCAATCAAATGTTTCAAAACTTTTTCAACATTCAAATCCCGTCAATTCCACTTCTGGATGATACAATGTCACAATAACACTGGAGCCCTGATTTAATTATGCTAAGGATAGTAGTGTAAGAAGTTTTGATTAAGGCTTGGTTGCGCAATTAGCAGAGCCAACGATAAAACGTTGCTTATAAGGGTCATTGTTCCTCTTGTGCAGTTTCGATATCCAAACTAAGGCTTGGTAGGTCAACGTCGTTCTCATTGACCGGTATCGTAAATACAAATTGTAATACTAAAGAATATTTTGATAGTAAGTCATTTTTCGAACAAAACTGGCCAATGTGTAAGGGATACCTTGGTTATCAAGCATTCCTGTAGTAGCATCTGCGAAGAAGGATTAGATTTATCGTTGAATATTGTTCGAACATCTTGTAACCCGAAGTAATTAGGAGTCATATTATTATTTTTTTACTTTAAGAATGCTTGCACTTACAATTCAGCTTAAAGCCAAGGTTAAATGGAAAAAAACGTAGCGTTACACGTGGATAATCTCGGACTAATAAAAACATCAATTATTTCATTTCGAAAAAGAATTTGTATATCACAACAGAAAATTTGTCTTAAGGTAACTGATAATAGATTTGCATACTCCAAAATTATAATTGCGTTTTCAAAGCGGATTATGTGCCTATCCTAACAAAAGCATCCTTATCGTTCCCTTGTCTTGCCACTAACTAAGAGTAGGGTATAGGGACAAATCTTTTAGAGCGACGTGCCTGCAAAGTTGCTCAAATACCTTGATAACGATATTAGACTATATAAGGATTAAAGTTTCTTTCTGGTGGTTTTATCAAAGGATAAAGTTCAGTAGGATATCGATAGTTGGAATGGAACGCTTCTTTAATCCTTATATTTACTGTCCAGACCTGATATTCCAACGTGTAATTATTTCTTTAATCAGATATTATGATACTTACTGCGATGAAATCAAACAGTATCGTTTGGTTTCGGTAGACTGTTGAAACAGCCGCCTTATGAGGTGACGAACTCCCGCGAAATTTCAGTCAACAAGTAAACAAAAAAGTTCCAAAAGATTACATCTTTTTATTGTTATTTTTTTCACATAAGTTCATATATAAACAAGCCATACTGTCTTTGTTACTGTTATTGTATTAAAAAACCCCATTAAAATGCTTCTTATTTATTTCTTGATCGAGTCTGGAAAGTAGTGACGCGGCCTCGTGTTCAAATCGTAACGGAGTGCATTACTGCGCGCTGCGCCAATAGCCGCGTGATCCACTGATTTTATCGGAAAATAAAGTTCAGTAGGCATTCGTTGAAATGTATAGGCAATATACTATCAATTCCAAACAGACTGTAAATATATACACATAAATTTCTTTTGTAAAATATGTTTATAGATAACAATGCAACAAGGTTCTATCTCGTTAGAAGGCACCCTATTGCTTTAAATATTCGTTACTTATAGTTATGTTGCTTTAGCATGCACTGCTGAGCTAGGGATTTTATTTAAAGCTAGATATAGACTGTAACAGTGTGCTTATGAACAATATAGCGAACTAAAATACAATGTAATGATTATGTGTGACGTGAAACACATTTATTGATCAATAAGTCGAAGCTATTGGAACATTATGTTGCATTGGTTTCGCTATCGGCTTTTTAACACATGACTAACCAATTACAGTGTACATTCAACGAAACATCAAGCCTTAAGTACCATAAAATAACTCGCTTGTTCAGGTAAAGATATACATTTCAAACAAAAGTAATACATTTTGTTTTTATGATATTACTTTTCTAAAACCTTAATGAAAATAATAGCCATTTTTCATCTTGATATGTCAAGCGGTTACATTTCAGTATAAATTGACAAAACAATAAGACTCTGAAAAGGTCTTAGAAAATTAATAACATAAAAAGAAAATTTGTGAAACTTTTGTTTTTACATTTTTTATTAATTAATCATATTTCGCTATGTTATCTATATATTGTTATTTTCCTGGCCACATGTACTTAAATCAAGTAAACCGTTTGTCGTTTTCATACTTAAAACAAACCCAGAATTATTTTGGGTAGCACATATTTTATGTAAATCAACCAGTTCTAACGTCCGCCTCAGGCTATTGTTGTTAATCGTGTTAAAGTTTACAAACCGATATTATTATTTGTATTGATCGTTGTCTATCCACGCAGAAATGTTGATATACCAAAGTATATGTCTGGGCCCAGTTCTTCAAAAGGTGATTAGCTTAATCAGTGATTACCGCAAATTTTAATTTTCTTGTAACTTGAAAATGAAACCATAGATTGAGTTACAACTTCGCAGATATCAAATATCTTTATAAAGATTTTACCTTGTACTTTGACAGAATTATTCAAGTTTGAAAAATGTCGTTAATAGTGATTAAGCTGATCACCCTTTGAACGACTGGGCGGTGATTATGAACAAAGTTGACGTAACCTTACTATCAGTACACCCTAATCTGTTACCAGAGCTATTTTATCCTGATTTAGTCATTCTGTATACCGAGTCAGGTTTATTAAACTTACCGAGTGAACTTGTGTTATATCAGCTATGCTGAACAGGATTTGTATTGATATTCGTCTTGCTGTTTTGAGATTATACAAGATCAAACATGATTTTCGAATATATTAATAAAGTCTTGGAATTTAGGTAAAACAATTATTAAAAACTCACCATTTCAGCAGCCAGAACGAATGCATTTCTGATGAGAGTGACAAGGAAATGGATGAGGATGAATACATACTTGACCCCCCCCCCCCCCCAAAAAAACCCCAAACAAAACACGTGGATTCTTAATGACATACCCGCATAAACAATATACACTTTATGTGATACTATAACATGCACATTATTAAAATATGGATAATATATAAATGGATCAAAGCAAGCTTAAAGTTGTATCAGAGATAATTATGGTATTTTAATTTAATATCATTTTTTTATAGAAACACTCACAAAGTTATGATTGCGGTCAAGCAAAAGGTGCCATCTAGTTAAATGGCACCTTGTTGCTTTGAATATGTTTGAACATAGCCGTGGAACAAAGTGCTATTTCGTTAGAAAGCACCTTGTTGCTTTAAATATGTTTGGATATAGTCATGCAACAAGGTGCTATCTCGTTAGAAGGCACCTTGTTGCCTTCAATATATTTGGATATAGTCGTGAAACAAGGTGCTATTTCGTTAGAAGGCACTTTGTTGCTTTAAATATGTTTGGATAAAGCCTTGCAACAAGGTGCTATCTCGTTAGAAGGCACCCTGTTGCCTTCAATATGTTTGGATATAGCATTGCAACAAGGTGCTATCTCGTTAGAAGGAGCCTTGTTGCATTAAATATGTTTGGATATAGTCGTGCAACAAGGTGCTATCTCATTAGAATACACCTTGTTGCATTAAAAATATTTGGATATAGCCTTGCAACAAAGTGCTATTGCGTTAGAAGGCACCCTGTTGCCTTCAATATGTTTGGATATAGCATTGCAACAAGGTGCTATCTCGTTAGAAGGAGCCTTGTTGCATTAAATATGTTTGGATATAGTCGTGCAACAAGGTGCTATCTCGTTAGAAGGAGCCTTGTTGCATTAAATATATTTGGTTATAGCCTTGCAACAAAGTGCTATCTCGTTAGAAGGCACCTTGTTGCCTTCAATATATTTGGATATAGTCGTGAAACAAAGTGCTATTTCGTTAGAAGGCACCTTGTTGCCTTCAATATATTTGGATATAGTCGTGAAACAAAGTGCTATTTCGTTAGAAGGCATCTTGTTGCTTTAAATATGTTTGGATATAGTCGTGCAACAAGGTGCTATCTCGTTAGAAGGCACCTTGTTGCCTTCCCTTCAATATATTTGGATATAGTCGTGAAACAAAGTGCTATCTCGTTAGAAGGCACCTTGTTGCTTTAAATATGTTTGGATATAGTCGTGAAACAAGGTGCTATTTCGTTAGATGGCACTTTGTTGCCTTCAATATATTTGGATATAGTCGCGCAACAAAGTGCTATTTCGTTAGAAGGCACTTTGTTGCATTAAATATATTTGGTTATAGCCTTGCAACAAAGTGCTATTTCTTTAGAAGGCACCTTGTTGCTTTAAATATGTTCAGATAAAGCCGCTGTGCAACAAGGCGCTAACTCGTTAGAAGGCTCCTTGTTGTTTAAAACATGTTACGATTTAGTCATGCAACAAGGTGCTATCTCGTTAGAAGGAGCTTTGTTGCATTAAATATATTTGGTTATAGCCTTGCAACAAGGTGCTATCTTGTTAGAAGTCTCCTTGTTGCATTAAATATATTTGGATATAGTCGTGCAACAAGGTGCTATCTCGTTAGAAGGAGCCTTGTTGCTTTAAATATATTTGGTTATAGCCTTGCAACAAAGTGCTATATCGTTAGAAGGCACCTTGTTGCTTTAAATATGTATGGATATAGTCGTGCAACAAGGTGCTATCTCGTTATAAGGTAGAGTTGTGGTATCGCACAACGCACCAAAAACTGCGTGCGTGCATCGTGCATACATCGTGCACACATCGTCCGCCCATGGCGCGCACAACCGGGCGATCTAAAGATCGTGCGTTTATGTGTGCGATTAAATCGCACACACGCACGATTTGGTACAATTGGTCGATACATATTACGGAACGAAAAACATGTGGAACCCTCTTGTCCAAAAACTATTTAAATTTGCATCATATTTATTGGGTTTATGTCGATTTAACAATATACAGTAAACAATATTACAGTGATCATGAGACAGCCAAGTGCGGGTTAAGCTACCAGGTATGTGAATATATAAATAACATGCCAGAGTTTTACCTGTCCCTTGTGCGGCGATACGCTACGACAGCCATTACCGAGCGACCGTTATGAAAACAAACTGGACTCTTATAATCAGTTATTTGAAAAACCCTCCCCACCCCAACACTTTGCCTGTGTTTTCACACCTAGGCGAGTGTTGTAAGTGCCCCGGGCCAGATATATCTACATATATTGGCCATGTACAGGTACAGTTTATAACTTGGTAAAACTGGCAATATTTACTTGAATGAGAACTTGTCAATATGAGTTGAAAGTTTACATACATGTGTCTATTTGGTTTGTTTCTAAAACTACAGAAAGACTATTGTTAATTTTTAGAAATATATAGATAGAACTATCAGCTAATGTAAATAGTTAAAATATAGAAATATGTTTAAAACAACTAGCGCGAAACCGTATATATTGTTAAACCATTTCTAAATTTACATCAACCACGATTGTCATCGCACAATGTTAGTCTATCGTGCGCCCACATGTGCGTTAGAAATAATCGCCCAGGATGGCATCGTTCGCACATCGTGCATACACCGTTCGCCCATCGTGCGCCCACCGCACATCGTGTAACGTTGTGCGATCCCACAACTGTACCTTGTTGCTTTAAATATGTTTGGATATACTCAAGCAACAAGGTGCTCTCTCGTTAGAAAGCACCTTGTTGCTTTAAATATGTTTGGATATAGTCCTGCAACAAGGTGTTATCTCGTTAGAAGGTACTTTGTTGCTTTAAATATGTTTGGATATAGTCGTGCAACAAGGTGCTATCTCGTTAGAAGGCACCTTGTTGCATTAAATATATTTGGATATAGCCTTGCAACAAAGTGTTATTGCGTTAGAAGGCACCTTGTTGCCTTCAAGATATTTGGAGATAGTACCACAACAAGGTGCTGTCTCGTTAGAAGGCACCTTGTTGCTTTAAATATGTTTGGATAAAGCCGCTGTGCAACAAGGCGCTAACTCGTTAGAAGGCTCCTTGTTGTTTAAAACATGTTACGATTTAGTCATGCAACACAGTGCTTTCTCGTTAGAAGGCTCCTTGTTGCATTAAATATGTTTGGATATAGCATTGCAACATGGTGCTATCTCGTTAGAAGGCACCTTGTTGCCTTCAATATGTTTGGATATAGCATTGCAACAAGGTGCTATCTCGTTAGAAGGCACCTTGTTGCTTTAAATATGTTTGGATAAAGCCATGCAACAAGGTGCTATCTCGTTAGAAGGCACCTTGTTGCTTTAAATATGTTCGGATATAGTCCTGCAACAAGGTGCTATCTCATTAGAAGAAACTTTGTTGTTTAAATATGTTTGGATATAGTCGCGCAACAAGGTGCTATCTCGGTAGATTACACCTTGTTGCCTTAATATGTTTGGATATAGCCTTGCAACAAAGTGCTATCTCGTTAGATTACACCTTGTTGCTTTAAATATGTTTTGATAAAGCTGCTGTGCAACTAGGCGCTTTTTCGTTAGAAGGTGCCTTGTTGCTTTAAATATGTTTTGATATAGTCGCGCAACAAGGTGCTATCTCGTTAGAAGGTACCTTGTTGCCTTCAATATATTTGGAATTAGGACCGCAACAAGGTGCTATTTCGGTAAAAGGCACATTGTTGCTTTAAATATGTTTGGATATAGTCGTGCAACAAAGTGCTATCTTATTATAAGGTACCTTGTTCCATTAAATATGTTTGGATATAGCATTGCAACAAGGTGCTATCTCGTTAGAATATACCCATTGTTGCTTTAAATATGTTTGGATAAAGCCGCTGTGCAACAAGGCGCTATCTCGTTAGAACGTGCCTTGTTGCTTTAAATATGTTTGGATATAGTCACGCAACAAGGTGCTATCTCGTTAGAAGGCACCTTGTTGCTTTCAAAATATTTGGAGATAGTACCACAACAAGGTGCTATTTTGGTAAAAGGCACCTTGTTGCTTTAAATATGTTTGGATATAGCATTGCAACAAGGTGCTATCTCGTTAGAAGGCACCTTGTTGCATTAAATATATTTGGATATAGCCTTGCAACAAAGTGCTATTGCGTTAGAAGGAGCCTTGTTGCTTTAAATATGTTTGGATAAAGCCTTGCAACAAGGTGCTATCTCGTTAGAAGGCTAGTTGTTGCCTTCAATATATTTGGATATAGTCCCGCAACAAGGTGCTATCTTGTTAGAAGGCTCCTTGTTGCCTACAATATATTTGGATATAGTCCCGCAACAAGGTACTGTCTCGTTAGAAGGCACCTTGTTGATGTAAATATGTTTGGATACAGTCCCGCAACAAGGTGCTATCTCGTTAGAAGGCACTTTTTTGTTTTAAATATGTTTGGATATAGTCCCGCAACAAGGTGCTATCTCGTTAGAAGGCACCTTGTTGCTTTAAATATGTTTGGATAAAGCCGCTGTGCAACAAGGCGCTATCTGGTTAGAAGGCTCCTTGTTGATGTAAATATGTTTGGATATAGTCGTGCAACAAGGTGCTATCTCGTTAGAAGGCTCCTTGTTGCCTTCAATATGTTTGGATATAGTCCCGCAACAAGGTGCTGTCTCGTTAGAAGGCACCTTGTTGCTTTAAATATGTTTGGATAAAGCCGCTGTGCAACAAGGTGCTATCTCGTCAGAAGGCTCCTTGTTGATGTAAATATGTTTGGATACAGTCCTGCAACAAGGTGGTATCTCGTAAGAAGGCTCCGTGTTGCCTTCAATTTATATGGAGATAGTTCCGCAACAAGGTGCTGTCTCGTTTGAAGGCACCTTGTTGCTTTGAATATGTTTGGATAAAGCCGCTGTGCAACAAGGTGCTATTGCGTTAGAAGGAGCCTTGTTGCTTTAAATATGTTTGGATATAGTCGCGCAATAAAGTGCTATCTCGTTAGAAGGCTAGTTGTTGCCTTCAATATATTTGGATATAGTCCCGCAACAAGGTGCTATCTCGTTAGAAGGCACCTTGTTGCTTTAAATATGTTTGGATAAAGCCGCTGTGCAACAAGGCGCTATCTGTTTAGAAGGCTCCTTGTTGATGTAAATATGTTTGGATATAGTCCCGCAACAAGGTGCTATCTCGTTAGAAGGCACTTTTTTGTTTTAAATATGTTTGGATATAGTCCCGCAACAAGGTGCTATCTCGTTAGAAGGCACCTTGTTGTCTTCAATAAATTTGGATATAGTCGCGTAACAAGGTGCTATTTAGTTAGAAGGCCCCCTCTTGCTTTAGATATTTTTTTAATATAGCCATGCAACCAAGTACTATCTCATTAGAAGGCACTTATTTGCTTAAAAATATAATTGGATGAAGCCGTAAAACAAAATGTTATATCGTTAGAAGGCACATTGTTACTTTAACGAACTAAAACTAGCAAATGTCTGTAAAAACATTAATTGCCCCGCAAGCATGTGAATTTAAGTAATGATTTCAGCAAATAAGAGAAATAATTTGTTTTTGTTCATCAATTGAAGGGCCATTAATTGTGTCTGGATATTGCCTTACAACAAGGTGCTATTTCATTAGAAACTACAATGTACCTTGGTGATTTAAATATGTTCGGATATAGCCGTGCAACAAGGTGCTATCTCGTTAGAATGCACCTTGTTGCTTTAAATATATTTGGATAAAGCCGTGCAACAAGTTGCTATCTCGTTAGAAGGCTCCTTGTTACTTTGAAAATGTTTGGATATAGCCGTGCAACAAGGTGCTATCTCATTAGAAGGCTCCTTGTTACTTTGAATATGTTTGGATAAAGCCTTGCAACAAGGTGTTATCTCGTTAGAAGGCTCCTTGTTGCTAAAAAAGATGTTTGGATATAGCCGTGCAACAAGGTGCTATCTTGGTAGAAGGCTCGTTAGAGAACACCTTGCTTATTTAGATATGTTTAGATATAGCCGTTTGACAATATGCTATCCCACCTAGTACCTTGGTGATTTAAATATGTTCGGATATAGCCGTGCAACAAGGTGCTATCTCGTTAGAAGATTTCTTTGTTGCTTTGAATATGTTTGGATATAGCCGTACAACAAGGTGCTATCTCGTTAGAATGCACCTTGTTGCTTTAAATATGTTTGGATATAGTTCCGCAACAAGGTGCTATCTCGTTAGAAGGCACTTTGTTGTTTTAAATATGTTTGGATATAGTCCCGCAACAAGGTGCTATCTCGTTAGAAGGCACTTTGTTGTTTTAAATATGTTTGGATATAGTCCTGCAACAAGGTGCTATCTCGTTAGAAGGCACTTTTTTGTTTTAAATATGTTTGGATATAGTTCCGCAACAAGGTGCTATCTCGTTAGAAGGCACTTTGTTGTTTTAAATATGTTTGGATATAGTCCCGCAACAAGGTGCTATCTCGTTAGAAGGCACTTTGTTGTTTTAAATATGTTTAGATATAGTCCCGCAACAAGGTGCTATCTCGTTAGAAGGCACTTTTTTGTTTTAAATATGTTTGGATATAGTCCCGCAACAAGGTGCTATCTCGTTAGAAGGCACTTTGTTGTTTTAAATATGTTTGGATATAGTCCCGCAACAAGGTGCTATCTCGTTAGAAGGCACTTTGTTGTTTTAAATATGTTTGGATATAGTCCTGCAACAAGGTGCTATCTCGTTAGAAGGCACTTTGTTGTTTTAAATATGTTTGGATATAGTCCCGCAACAAGGTGCTATCTCGTTAGAAGGCACTTTGTTGTTTTAAATATGTTTGGATATAGTCCCGCAACAAGGTGCTATCTCGTTAGAAGGCACTTTTTTGTTTTAAATATGTTTGGATATAGTCCCGCAACAAGGTGCTATCTCGTTAGAAGGCACTTTGTTGTTTTAAATATGTTTGGATATAGTCCCGCAACAAGGTGCTATCTCGTTAGAAGGCACTTTGTTGTTTTAAATATGTTTGGATATAGTCGTGCAACAAGGTGCTATCTCGTTAGAAGGCACTTTGTTGTTTTAAATATGTTTGGATATAGTCGTGCAACAAGGTGCTATTTCGTTAGAAGGCACTTTGTTGTTTTAAATATGTTTGGATATAGTCGTGCAACAAGGTGCTATTTGGTTAGAAGGCACTTTGTTGTTTTAAATATGTTTGGATATAGTCGTGCAACAAGGTGCTATCTCGTTAGAGGGCACTTTGTTGTTTTAAATATGTTTGGATATAGTCGCGTAACAAGGTGCTATTTAGTTAGAAGGCCCCCTCTTGCTTTAGATATTTTTTAATATAGCCATGCAACCAAGTACTATCTCATTAAAAGGCACTTCTTTGCTTTAAAATATAATTGGATGAAGCCGTAAAACAAAATGTTATATCGTTAGAAGGCACATTATTACTTTAACGAACTAAAACTAGCAAATGTCTGTAAAAACATTAATTGCCCCGCAAGCATGTGAATTTAAGTAATGATTTCAGCAAATAAGAGAAATAATTTGTTTTTGTTCATCAATTGAAGGGCCATTAATTGTGTCTAGATATTGCCTTACAACAAGGTGCTATTTCATTAGAAACTACAATGTACCTTGGTGATTTAAATATGTTTGGATAAAGCCTTGCAACAAGGTGTTATCTCGTTAGAAGGCTCCTTGTTGCTAAAAAAGATGTTCGGATATAGCCGTGCAACAAGGTGCTATCTCGTTAGAAGGTTTCTTTGTTGCTTTGAATATGATTCGATATAGCCGTACAACAAGGTGCTATCTCGTTAGAATGCACCTTGTTGCTTAAGATATGTTTGGATATAGCAGTGCAACAAGGTGCTATCTTGGTAGAAAGCTTCTTTGTTGCTTCAAATATGTTTGGATAAAGCCGTGTAACAAGGTGTTATCTCGTTAGAAGGCACCTTGTTGCTTAAGATATGTTTGGATATAGCCGTGCAACAAGGTGCTTTCTTGGTAGAAGGCTTCTTGTTGTTTATAATATGTTTCGATATAGTTGTGCAACAAGGTGCTATCTCGTTAGAAGGCACCTTGTTGCTTAAAATATGCTTGGATATAGCCGTGCTACAAGGTGTTATCTCGTTAGAAGGCACCTTGTTGCTTTAAATATGTTTGGATATAGCAGTGCAACAAGGTGCTATCTTGGTAGAAGGCTTCTTGTTGTTTAAAATATGTTTCGATATAGTTGTGCCACAAGATGCTATCTCGCGATCGTTAGAAGGCACCTTGTTGCTTTAAATATGTTTGGATATAGCAGTGCAACAAGGTGCTATCTTGGTAGAAGGCTTCTTGTTGTTTATAATATGTTTCGATATAGTTGTGCAACAAGGTGCTTTCTCCTTAGAAGGCACCTTGTTGCTTAAAATATGCTTGGATATAGCCGTGCTACAAGGTGTTATCTCGTTAGAAGGCACCTTGTTGCTTTAAATATGTTTGGATATAGCAGTGCAACAAGGTGCTATCTTGGTAGAAGGCTTCTTGTTGTTTAAAATATGTTTCGATATAGTTGCTATCTCGTTAGAGAACACCTTGCTGATTTAGATATGTTTTAATATAGCCGTGCAACAAGGTGCTATCTCGTTAGAGAGCACCTTGTTTCTTTCAATATGTTTAGATATAACAGTGCAACAATATGCTATTCCACTAGAAGGCATCTTGGTGCTTCACATATGTTTGGATAAAGCCATGCAACAAAGGGCTATCTCGTAAGAAGGCACAATGTTGCTTTAAATATTATGCTATGTTATCATTCCTTTTATCAGGTTTCATTGAGATCAATCAAACAGAACAGAAGTTATTACTGCATATGATTTCAGTAAATCAAAGATTGTAGCGACCATCTTGGATGCTTAATCAGTGAAAAAAAGAGGCAGTTTCACCACAAATGATATCAAACTTATTATGTATGCAAAGTTTGGTGATAATCACAATGGTAGTTGCAGAGCTTAACTGGTTACGGAATGGGACGGGACGGGACGGGACGGACATGGATAACACTGTACCCCCCCCCCCCCCCCCAACACATGTATGCACTGTATATGACAAAAAGGGAAAAAATAAGGCAAGACGTTCCGGAAGAAAATGCGTTTTACATACCATGAACAAAGGTCAAAGGTAAAGGAATACAAACTCAGTGTGTGGCAACATATGGGCGCTTTATTTTGCACTTTATGTCAAGTGCATAAATAACCACCACATTTATGATTTTCAGAAAAGGTTGTAGGTCTAACACTATGTTTTATAATGATTTTTCTAGTCAGTAATCGAAGTAAGGTCCCTTCTAGAATGAAATGTAAGACGTCAAACTTTAAGTAGAATCCAGCTTAATGTTTTGACGGCGACAGCAGTAGTAAAAAAGGGGTATTTAAACCTATTCCAGTATTAACCTACTAAGGTCGATCGGTTACGGCACATGTGTTGCTGTAGTGTGTTAATGCTTTAATGTGAATGTGTCCGAGTGTAGCTTTATCCCTAAGATCCCATGTCGACCAGTCCGTCTTAACTGAACACAGCTTTTTATCTGTACGCCAAATTCATTTCTAATTTGAAAAACAAAATCATTTTCTAACATGTAAACACCTTTTCCGCAGTTGATTAGTTATTCTTACTATGAAAATCGAGATTTTCGTGATAGACAAACAAACTTATGACACAGGGATTCGAGAGATACCATCTGATGAGGTCTATGAGTTTATGGTCGCCATCTTGGTATTACTGAGAAATAGTATGATTATGAAGGTGGGCGCTTTTGAGTATGCTCATTAGTTTGCCTACTTGTGATTGAGAACGATGCCTTAGTTATTATTTTGAGGCCATGACATTTTGGTGTGACAAAGATTACATGGCGGGTGTCGTCGATGATAATTGTTAATAATAAGTAAAACGCGTTGAGGTTGATTTGATTTATATTGACTAGGGAAGTTGGTTTTTATATGGAATGAATTGTTGGATAAATCACACATACTATTGAGCTTCAATAAATATTTTCCTTCTGTGGAGGGAAGTGGGTAAAAAAACACAAAGATGTTTATTATCTTAAATCGTGACCAAAACAGTATTGAACAGTTTTTAGGGAAAGATCTTCTCTATTAGCAGAATCAGAAATAAAATATAAAAAGTCAAGAATCATTAATTAAAAGTCCTCTTCGTCTGTCAAATTTGTCGCTTTTTCTTCTGTGCATTTTCATCACAAATAGATATTAAATAAGTCCGATATTATTACAGATTCATGTCTAATTTGGTTTTCGCAGTTAAAACAGTGTTAATCCTATCATATCTCCATATGTCAGCTATAACACACAATATGTTACAACATGCTCTCGGCTTACCAGGATCAGAAACAATTTGGTCAAGAGCCGCCACCACACAATTACTATAAAGACTTATTAAATGTTTAATCTAATAAGAACTTCATAACAACACCATAATTGCATAATCAATAACCAATTACACTTGATAGAAGGTTAAATGAAAGAGGTTTCATGATTTTACTGTATAACAGATGAAGTGCATACCACATGATTTATTGAATAATGCAACAAAGTTGACAATATATTTCGTTAAATACTGTAAACCAACTTATTTTCGCGGCGACTAAAATTTCGCGTTTGTATATGAAACGACTATTTCGCGACGATTCAAGTTCGCGATAAATTCGGTCATAAGTCCTACAGTACAGTACTACTACAGTGGGCATACCTCTGCTTGAAACTTTTTCGCGGAAATTGATTTTCGCGAATTCTTATCAACCGCGAAATACGCGAAAATAAATCGCACACGAAAATAAGTTGGTTTGGAGTATACTGCTCTTATACAAATATGTCGAGAACAAAATACCTTTTAAAATATTTGATTTGCAATTAATACTAGGCGTTTTGAACATTAAATTCAGATAATGTTATCATAAATTGGCAATAAAGAAAAACAGAATGCCATACTTTCTGAAATAGTCATCAAGAACATTATTCGCATGGTTATAATGCAAAACTTGGAGGAACTTCCTACCCAAATAGTTTATAAACAATTAGCAATTGCTAGTCCTGATATCAATGTAGGTATATAATATACGCTATTTACAATGCAGATTTTGTATTGTTCGTGAGCTATTATTGCCTTGAAAACACTTTTTTTATTTGAAATTATACTTTTTTATTAATGTCCGGTGAACAACATTGTTTATGATGAACACAGCTGCTGACGCAGTATGGCCTCCTGACGCAGCTGAGCGTGGCCGTAGTCCTGGTGACACGACGTGCGGGTAAGTCTTAAAGTGGCGTCTGAGGAACGACGAACTTTTCAAGTTTGCTGTGACTAAACTGACATTCAAAATGACACAAATGATGATGATGAACTGAAAATAAAAAGTATTTAACTACAATGACAACAACAATGGGACAATAGCTTTTGACGCATCTTCACCTTGTTGAATGATATTAAGGGAACTTCGCAAGGATGTTTCTGGTAAGGATTATACTTGTTCAACTTTAAAAGATATTTAGTTGTCGTTTCGGTATATACCCTTGTATTAATTGGACGTTTAACTATTGCTTTCATCAAGATATATTTTTTTTCATTTTTTACTTTCGATTGTCTATATGCAGACTTGGTTTTTCTTATAATGTTCTTATATTAATTCTTGGTGACATTTACAAATATTATGATAGTCCTATACCTTTAGAAATATACATGAATGGAACGAACACCAGTGAACTGATTACAGAAATATGTTTCAATAGTCATATAAACTCCATAGATAGTGATATCCTTCAATGTCCCTGGCTGCTCAATTATTTAAGATATTCAAAATAGAAGTACAATAACAGCACTGGGATGTTGTTTGGTTATAGCTATTTATCATCAGTTATTTTTCATATCTCGATGGATCCATCTATGCTTTCTTTTAATAAAGCTTATTATTCTATTCCCTTATTCTACAACATGTTATCAACGTTTATGTAAAATAACTCATTTATAAAAAAAATAATGTTCAAGCAGACCCATGGTGTAAGATGTGTGTTTTTACTGGGCCAATTGTTTGAATTGCAGTTCATCAACAGGAGGGTCCGCAAACCACTAGCCAAAGGATTATCTGTTGTGACTGTAATGCTTCTCATTTATTTCGTATTTGGTGATCTCCTCGACGAATCACTGACAGCACAAGGACTTTTGAAGTTTTCACAACAAAATATACGAAACATTCCAAAACCATTTTTGGTTCAGCCAGCGGTGACATGTAAGCGACATACTGCGAGGAGCACAGTTATCATTGTAATAAGTAAGATGTCTAATTATTTACAACAGGAAACTATTCGCAAAACTTGGGGAAATCCAAAAATGCAAATGGAATATAACTTCAATTTGTATTTTCTCATCGGCACGGTCGAAGATAGTAATCGTGACTACAAAAGAGAGGTTCATGACGATATAATACAAGTGGACGTCACTGAGAACTATTTCAATCTAACCGATAAAACGGTGGCAGCTTTTAACTGGGTTACACAATTTTGCCAAGAAGCAAGTTACTTCATCAAAGTCGACGACGACATATACCTAGACTTGGAAACACTCAGAGAAATGCAAACAAACGAGGACTATCTCCCAGAGGATGCCATCCTTGGTTCATGTTTCAACAAACGCTCTCCCCACAGAATTTCCACGAAATGGAAAATTTCCTACGAGGAATATCCTTTTAAGACCTATCCGCCATATTGTTCAGGTGCTGCGTATGCAATGACGTATCAAACTGCTTTAAAGATACATCGGGAAATGAGGGAAACAAAGCATGTCAAATTGGAGGATATTTATATAGCAATTGTTGTTGCTAGGCTGGGAATGGCAGTAAAGAATGAAGATTGTTTTCTTTATGACTTTAGCCCTTATATGTTGGATAACTGGCTTCTAAAAGATTTCTACATCCGATGCCATAGAGTTACACACTATATTACACCGGAAACTGTGGAAGAATTATGGGATAAAAAGAACACGATAGGTAGGAAGAAAAATGACTGCTCTTTTTGGGGGAAAACAAAATATTTATTGTCCTACCTTCTGTAAATTCAAGCTTTGACATGTATGTGATTTTTGTACATTTTGTTTTATTCCGTGAATGTTGTAATAGTAACATTTTAAATGACAGCAAAATAACCAATAGATATATAATATTTTAAGATTTTATGACATACATGTAATAAGTGATACGGTAAGGGGATATTGTTCAACCATTTCAGTTATGCAAGCACAGTTTATTAGAACATTTAATAAAAAAAAAAGATCTTAAGATGTTCTTAAGATGTTTAACTGTCCATTAGAGATTACGATTACTTGATGTAATATATATTTGGTAACAGATCACACCAGACATCTATTTGTCAAAATGTCGAAGTCTGGTGTAAGGGCCAGAGGAAACTCGGGCTAGCGTCACATCACATCTATTTGTCAAAATGTCTAAGTCTGGTGTTAGGCCCAGAGGAACCTCGGGCTACAGATTGACGTTTGCTATTAAAACTAGCCGAATCCTACAATCTCACATCAGCAAAGTATCAAAAGTCGAAGATTAATGAAGCGTCAACAAAACAATATCTAGGGTCAGAACATGAACAATGAAATGTACACGGAGACACTGCAATAGTGCAAAATTTAAGACTATGTGTTCGAAGAGTAAGCGTCTTCTGCTTTATCGGTGACACCCGCCACGCAGATCTAGGTCAAACCTTGGTAAATGTTGCATCCTCAAAGTGAGGTATATATAATAAACATGGCATCATGGTATACAAAGGAACATATTATAAACTCTCCACCGTATCAAACAAGAATATATTAGTCTACATCTCAGTGATATAATGGTATTGACCTTAAACCTTCCCCTTAAACCTTTCCCCTAGTTAGTCTTCGTCAACCGCCATGTGTTTGTCACCTGCCGTCATTTATTAAGAAAATCTCTAAAGGCTATTGAATAACGAATAAACTGCGACATGTAAACCGCTTATGTTATTTAGGTTACTGAATCAAGGAATGCAAAGAAAGTGAAAGTAAATAATCGTAAAATCGAGCCATGTTGCTCTTCTCGTACAACTTGTAAAACGTACCTGTTGGGTTTCGAACGTGGCTAGTGGCAGAATGTCGGGACACCTCAACCATTTGGACACCGGTTTTCACTGTGTATCGAAAACTGCTTACTATTTTCTGAATAGTGGACCTAGTAGACTACACCCGCTCTGAAAGTAAATCTAAGTCATTGTGTTCCCGTTAAACGCATTGTCTGTCTAATATTCCACAGAATATATACGTATCTGGAAATTCATTTCTCTTTGATATGTGCAGTCTCAATACATGGGACCTTTCATAAACACCTCCTGTAATATGACGTCGAGGTTCAAGTCAAGATTACAGGAAACACCACGTGTCTAGCTGGACCATGGCAATATGGAGAGAGAAAAAAAAACAGGAACAAACTGAAGGAGGGGGTAATTCTGAGGTCATTTATTTTAAATAGTTGTACCGTTTTCTTGTAATAAAAAAGTTTAGGTGCAACAGGTAAGAGAATAACTGTAGGAAAAGATAGGTTTACCTATAGGGCGTTACCCGGTATGTTAACTTTCAAGCATATTTAGTGTAAAACATTTCTGATGTTAATGGCATCAATCCCTTGTTGGGAAATTTGACTTTCATAAAATGTTGGAGTCACGTGGTGGTACATATATCTTCTTGCTATTGAACTGTGTACAAAACAAAACAAAAGGACACGTTTGATGTCTTATTTGAGAGCCAAAGGCCACTTATATGCATTTATGTGAACAATTGACAGAAAATAGCAAAGTATTTACAAAACCTTTGTTATAATTCAGATCGTCCGAATTCCAAACTTGAGATAACTTGTGCCTAATCCCTTGTTCAATGTTTATTGGCAATAAATATTTAATGAGTATTATAACAACAACCACCTTCATATCACACACTTAGCCTTTTACCGATGACTACATAATGCCGCCAAATATATAACTTGTCCGTAGTCCTCATAAAACTGCCTCCTTTGGTTGGTTTTGATTTTCACCACAGGTGCCATTGTCGGAAACCCACGGTACACTTCTCTGACGTTTGCATACGGTATGAAAACTTCAGAGAAGTGTACCGACGATGCACAGGTGCTTGTGAACATGAACGTTAATTTTCATAAAAGCAACCCTGTAATCGTGTTATGAAGACTCATATTCCTATTGTATCCTTTTTTTTTATCAAATTTGAGCTCAGTTTGTTATTTGCACACGATTCGCTATAAACTTCTTTCCTGCTTATTTAAATATTTGTAATAACAAGCCACGTTTTCACAAAACTTTCTATAATCAAGTTCATTACACCCTTATCTACTTCTGTCGCTTACACCAATCTTTGACTTACACATGACCATCATCATCATGGAGACGGCCATAGACCAAAGTGTTCCGACTCTCTGAACCGCTAAATATTGGGACTGCTGGTGGCTCTGGGCGTCAGAATTCCTCTTTATATAAATATGCGAAATTACAGCCACCCGTGCTGTGCCAAATAGACGGCTACATACACTGTTAAGAAGTATGATAATCGTGTATTTTTTTTATTTTCTATTTTGAGCTTGACCTTTTTGGTAGTAGCGTCCCTGTTTCTCCATCCTTCTATTTTAATTTGTCGCAGTATTTATATCTATATGGATGCTTGCTATTTCACAATTTCTTATAAAAATGTCTATCTGATTGACATACTTTTAACACGTCACGGTATTTGGAGAAACACAGGTTGATGAACAATATGGTGACATTTTATGGTCGCCGTCAAGGTATTTATTGGAAATTATCTACTTACAGATTATGTTTACTAGTTTGCCTTGCATCAGGCGATAATTTCCCCCGCACTCCACTCTTCCAAAATAGACATGGAACAATAAATGTTAAAGTAGCAGTTGAATTTACAATGCTTTTAGAAACGGTCATGCCCCGAGATACAATGGGGAGACTTTTGAGAACGCTCTGTAATGAATTAGAGTTTCTTAAATTAGTTCGTGATTATATACTTACAATAATATTAATATACTTATAATAAAACTATTACACAAAAGATATATTATCCCTTGTGCTTTTTTTATCGAATTGCTAGAAAGGGCCAAAGTCTGATCATAATCTGAGATCACCACGTAAAAGTACAAATCTTAGTCTCACAATCAAATTAAAGCAAAAAATTAAGAGGTGGCAGTATAACAAAATGTCCCCATTGACAGCCGAAGTGCTTTTTGTGAAATGTTTTTTTTTTTTTTTTGTAAAACAATACTCTAATCTGACCATCACACTTGAAGAAATATAACTGTATCTGCATCAATTATCACCATACAACTACATGCCGAATAACAGGTCAATATATCAATGGCAACATTGATTATGCTCCGGGCATTATATATTTTAGATGATCCTCTGTTAAGTTACATACTATAATGTATTCCGACATTAGTAGATATCATCGGATATGAAAGAAGATCATAGTCCGTGGTGATACCAAATACATAAAATAGCTAGTCTGTTCTGCAATGACTCCCAAAACCGATAAAGGATATGAATACATATATATATCTAATTGAACTGAGAAAAAGATATAGATAACACATATTTTCCCAATTAAAAATCAAATAGATAAATACATGAAGCTATTCCCCTCCCTCAAATATATTAAGTTTTTTTTTTTTTTAGAATTCTGTCGTTTTGACAATCGGGAACTCCCGGCAATCTCCGTAAACGAGACAATAGTTTACGGAAAGTGACGATGATCACCGATTGAGTGACTCCAAACGTTTATCTAATCAAGATTTAAGAAACGCCACCTGGCGTCTAGAGAACTTGTGTGGCGGATAAGTTCGAAGCTTCAACTCAATGCCGCAAATGAATAGTACAGCTGCCACTAGACAGAATGACTGAAGTTCAGGTAGGCTTCCTTCAACTTTCGATATTCAGAAATCAAAACGAAAATGACTCAAGATAATGTACACGACCATAGGCTTCGCTAATGGATCAGCAGTAGGCATTTGCATCTGGTATGTGAAACTGTTTGTCCTTCCTACCCTACTAGGCCTATAATGACAATATAGAAGGGTGGGAAGGACAATACAGTTTCACATACCAGATGCAAATGCCTGTGTATAAAGTCGGATTTGACCAATTTTCTTAACTCGTACAGTAGGCCTACTGTCAGTGTCTTTGCTCACTCTACTATGAAATTTTTTTTAGCAAAAGACACCAAAGACAACTTTTCTCTTTAAGCAAATAAGAATTTCCTTTAGCAACTTTTACTCATTAGGAGAGTCAAAATTCAAGTGTTAATATAAGTTCTGATGTATTTAATATACCATTCATGGAATTGGATCAATTCTTAAACATTTATAGTGAGTCAGTGTTTATGAAAATGGATTATTCAGCACAAATCCCATTAGCAAAAGAAGCTAAAGGCATATATTTTCTTTTTGCAAATAAGCATTTCATTCCGTTAATAATAACGAAAATGCTAATGGCTAGAGTGAGCACAGTATTTCATGCATTTTAATAACGATATTTTATGAAATTTCATTACTTTTTTCCATGGAGTCTACTGAAATTTCACATGTATACATGATCATAGAGACTTATTAGCATTGGAAAAGTCTCCATCAGATGAATGATTTAACAAACATTTACTAGACTAGTGTGTTTTCAAGAAAATCATTCAAAAGACGGATGTAATAAAAATGAATTGAAAATTTGTCAAAATGCATGAAATACATCGTAAAAATATCATATGTCCGAATACTTATTAGTCCTTCTGTCTGTTGTTAACTTTTACTATAGCCAGATCTAGAGATCACACTCATATTTCAAAATTTGTATCAATTCAACATGACATGAAGTTGACGCTGAAGTTGTGCTTTCTACAACATCGCTTAGAATCGACTATATTTGAAAGTTAATGTCTCTTGCCTATTTCAAAGTCTTGATTTTGTTTGGAGATCTCCTCTCATAGTTTTCAATTGATCTCTTTCAAATTTGAAACATTCACTCCCAATGATATGACATGAACTTGAAGTTGTGTTTTCTTTGATATTGGTTGGATTCGGAAGCGTTTGGAAGAGTTATATCCCTTACAGTGTACATGGTTTTGAATATACAAAACGATTTCATATTTTCACTATTTTTGGAATTTGATGCTATTAGTCTTTAACTTGGACATTGGACGGGCACATACATGTATATCATTGTGCCTGTAAATCTCATGGGGAAGATTTATGTTAAAAAATTAAAACATATTTAAAATGTTTGTAAAGTTTTACCCACGAACACAATATAACTCTTTGAAATAACCTACTTTGACTTTTAATTTTTTTCTGGTAAAATAAAAAAAATCTTAGAATATAGAAATAAGGTTAACAAACTCATTGGTTAAAAATACTTCATTTCAAAATCTGGAGTCTCATTCCTGAATCGTGAGACTTAGCAATTATGGGTATTATGTTTTTGCATTTTACAGCTTGAAGTTGCCAGTAAAGCACCATCAACCTCTACAAGATGTAATGCACTGTCACCATCACAGGGATTGAGGAGAGGGTCTCCTAAGTTTGATTCCATACCGACTGCCCTTCCAAACTTTTCTCCAATCACAAGTAGAGCTTCATCAACTCATACTGAAAGGGATTCTACCAGAAATCCTCTATCAAGTCTCAATAGGTACATTTTAGACAAAGCCATCCACCTGAGTATATATGATGATCACTTTTTAATTTTATATATATACCCGTCAAATTTGATGGGTTGTATTATGGTATGGCTTTGTCTGTCAAAAACTACTATTAGTAACGTAGATCTCCTCCAACAGTTTTCAACCATTCTCTTTCAATTCAAACTTTGTACATTTTCCCTCAAGATCAGTTTGATTCCACAATTATTAGGAAGAGTTACTGCCCTTACATACTTCACAATCTAGATCTTGCCCGGACATCTCCTTCCACAGTTTTTAACCAAACTTTGTACATTTATTCACCATGACATGAATATAATTGTGTTTTCTTGAACATTGGGACGGGCGACTAATAATTGTTATGCATCTCAGCATTTCATTGGTGCATCTGTTCAAGTTCCTGCAACCATGTTTCCAGAGCATATCTTGGAAACATTTGCATTAATTTACTTCAACCCCTTTTGTGGATAGAGAAATATATAATAATTATATTTCCATAGCATATTTAGACAGCTTCAATTGAAGTGGTATTGACTTGATATTATGAAGCTCCCCTCATCCAAGGGTATTAAAATTGCTTTGAATTAAATAAACGGTGATGTAAATCTTCAAGAAAGTTTTGAGTGGAAGGACTAAGGTGAATCTGATTTAAATCTTTAGAAAGAAAATAAGAACCTGAGTTATGCATGGGTGATAGTTCAAACCTGGATTTATATTGGAACATCTTTAATTACAGGGAGTAATAAGTATCTCCTACAGTAATATAAGACAGCTTCAAATAAACATGCCAAATTAACTTAACATGAAGAATCATAATTACAATGTCTCAATACTTCAGAATCATGTGATTTTTTTTTTATCTCTGCTTGTAATTATTGAGGAATGATTTGTGTTTCAGTTCGTTCAGTGAGCGTGATGTGTGCCGTATTTGCCATGGAGGGAGTAGTACCGAGCTACTCCTGTCGCCATGTTACTGTTCAGGCTCTATGGGTAAGATCCACTTGTCCTGTCTACAGAGGTGGCTCGGCAGCTCCAATAAAACCAGGTGTGAGATCTGTGACTTCCAGTTCACATTGGAACGGAAAACTAAGCCATTCAAACAGGTAATCATTTTTACAGCATTCCTTTTGATAGACTGTAAAAGTGGAATTGTTTGCTCCAACGCGGTGTGGAAATTTTCGCTTTATTTCGATGGCACATTTCTATATTAAATCTCTGCTAATATACCCACTCATTAACACATTGAACACCACTCAAACTCTACAGTGTATAAAAGAGTTATATGTACACATTGCAAAACAACATGACCGATAGCATGAAATTTCCACATCGCAAACAGTTTGGAGGCTGACTAAGGGAAAAAATTACATGGGCGATAAATATTGGCAATAGTCTTTTTTTTCAAATACAATGTATAATCAGCAATAACTTCTGATGACATAAGATATTGCAAAAAATGTTGTAAGCATCAGCACATTGTTGGAAACCCAAGGTACACTTCTCTAGCATGTGTGTACTGTGGGCTAGAATAAACGGGAAATCTCGTTTCCCAAAATAGAAATCTATTCAGAGATTTCGACCAGTTAGAATGGTCGTTTCTCGTGGCATCAGCATACAGGAGTGATTAGTAAAAGTTGATATACATCGGGAATTTGTTTCATAATTGTTTAAAATAAATAGGATAATATATCAAATGTATCACAGAATCCTCAACACTATTAATGAATACTGTCTGCTTTGTGATAAAAAAAATCATAAACTGCTTTGTTCTAGTTCCTGGCCAATCCTGGGACTCCACGAGACAAGAGGAACATGATATGTGATATAGTGTGTTTCTCCTTACTCATGCCCTTCACCATCGCAACTGCCTGGTTGTGTATGACAAATGCCATCCACCTGAACCTCAATATGTGGGAAAGTGCTGGCCTCTTCTCACTTGCCTTGTGTCTCCTTATCATCTTCTTTGTTTGGGCAACCGTAAGTCTTTATACTGGTCAACGATAACTCATCAAGCATCAGAAGACTGTCTTTATTATTGTAGTTTTTGTGGGTTTTTTTGCTTTTGGTCAAATAAGACACCCAGAGGGCATGTTTCGCTCACCTAGATACATCATATTTGTGAAATCATGGGGAAATATTCTCAATAAACGAAATATTTCCATACATTCCAGACTACCAGTAATTCCTGCTACTGGTCAAGTATCATCACACACTGCCTCCTGATATTGGAGGAGAAGATGTAGTATCTGACCCCTGTGCCCCTGTGACCAAGTTTATTTGAGGAACCTTTAGAGCATTCTGTCTGAAATACCTAAACAACTGGCCAAGAATTGGTTATCTTGGCCTGCTGGTGATTCTGAAGAAAATGTTTAAAGGCTTTTCCCAAGTTTGCAATCTGTGACATTAAAGTAGGTCTAGGTAAATTATTTAAGGAAAGTTTATAGTATTTCATGCCAGGTACTTATGCGTAAATTTTCATCACTCTAGGCCTGCTGGGTATTTAAGAAGATTTCTAAATTGTATTTTAAAAATTTAACCCTTGTGACCTTGAAAGCGGGTCAAGCCAATTATTCAAGGACATTTTGTATTGCTTGAAAGTAGGTCAAGGTGATTTACTTGAGGAAAATGTGTAGCACTTTGGCCTTGGTACTTTTTGGCCAAATATCATCACCATGGGTTGTCTTGTTATTCAGAAGAAATCATTTAAAAGAAACAGTTGATGGAAAATGTCCTAACACAGCTTAAGCTCACTTCCCCCTCTCTTGGCCCTTTGGGCCAGGTGAGTAAAATATTAGTGAACTAAGTTAGACCTTATTGAGGGATTCATGAGATATCATTCAAAAGTGGCCAAACATGATTTTTTCCATTGCTTTTGACTTTTTGACTTTCTTTTACTTAGACCAATGGCTACCAAATTCTAAGCAGGTGTACTTCCTATAATAACAAACATGATTTCATTTTTTACAGATATGCATTAGACAAAACTACAACACTTGGAAGGACTGGAGTCAGTTTAATCAGGATGTTAAGTTGAAGTGTCAACCTCCACCATCTGTACCCAGTCCTCAGAGGGATCAGTCTACTTCAGGGTCCAGAGGTCATCCTCAGTTAACTGCTGTGGAAATTCCCATCTACAGACGACAACTTCCCAAGAGTCATAGACCGCCACAACCAGTCAGAAATATACACAGTAGCAACACAGGCGGGACCTTGTCTCCCCCACACAGTCGCCATAGCAATAGCCCCACAGAGGTCAAAGGTGAAAGGTCAACCAATCAATGTCCAAGGTCTGGTTACAATGCAAGGTCATTTAAGGACTCAACCTTTCAAAATTCTTCTGTGAAACAAGAGCTTTTTCCTGGAATGAAAAGGAATACTGCTGCAGGTCAAAGGTCAATTTCCCCAGCTTATTGTAACCTACCATACAATGATCCTAAATGTCTGGATAATGAGCACAACAGAAGGAAATGCTTTAGTCCTAGACCAGACTGTACTGTAGAAGGACAAAGGATGAAAAACAATACATTGTCTGGACAAAGGTCAAGATCACCTTCTGAAGGACACCAAAGCTGTGACTTTAGAAGTTTAAATCAGGAAAATATTCAAAACCAATGTCTCAGTCCAAGGTCTCCGAATTTTATCAGGAAACAGGAGTCATCCGATCAGATATCAAGTATAAGGAGCAATCATTCTTCAGGTCGAAGTTCAGAGGTTTATACTCTGCCTTCTGTAACAGATTCAAGTTCAAGGTCAATTGAATTCATTCAGCAAGGTCAGATACCAAGGTCATCAACTCGTCATCCTAGAGAAACTTCTGCAACTAGAGAGCAAGCAACAGGTGAAAGCTCCACTCCCATTCATTATAATCCTAACCAGCCAAGGCACTCAACAGATGGATACGAAACATATGTCTGAAAAGTTCTGCATTAAAAACAACAACATTAAGGTTGAAAGGCATGTACCAATGAAAGGGCACATTTTCGAAATTTGTTTTTATCATAAGGAGCTTGGGTTAGCCTTTCAAACAAATGTGGAAGTATAGAGGGATTGTTTACATTACAATGGATGTGATGTGATAAATGTGATAATTGGTAAGATTTTTGATGAAATTCAATGATGCAATTTTTCCTTAAAACTGTTGATATTTTGTCATGCTTTATTATTTTAATGTTATTTATTTTTCAAATAGCCCCATGTTCCATTGATCAATATTTTTTTATATTCCATATTGTCTGTAAATATAATCAAATATCAGCATTTATGAGCAGTGTGCAGGTTGAACACTATAATGGATATCTAAAAGGAATCTGCAAACCTTAGCCAGTTTTACAATTTATATCGGTGGTTATTCAAAGGTGTATTTGAGCAAATGATTACATGCCATCTACAAAAATCAAATAACAAAATCAAAATAAGAAATAGTCCAAGTTTTGTACCAGTATTTTTCACAGTTCTGTAATGTTGAGTTCTTTTGAAATATTTCAAGCTTTGTATTTCATCGTTGTATTATGTAAATTTTTACATGTATTAAGAATGCATAGTAAGTTGAATCCTTGCTCTGAGGAATCAGAAGATTTCATACACTCATCAGCCGGAGGTCTTCCTCTGATATTGTTTGAAGTCATAATCAAGTGTCACAAAACATGTGGCATTGTTATACCTTCCAAGGCTATGTGACTGTTGAACTATTGATACATTTAAATTTACAGGTACTTTTGTGAAAAAAAAATCAACTTTACAATAACTGACACTATGTGAACTGCTATGAAATTGTTAATAGTGGTAATTCTGTTTATTTTGAATCAACAGGAATCCATTAATTACCATTTATGTTAAATTATTGAGATACATGCATGTGTATGAAAGATGTATCGTTTGTACTAGCTGTTGTATATATATGTGTACATTATAACTAAAAATGTTTGTTGTGGTTAAATAAATACAATATGAATTATTTCTGTGATATATAAATGTTTTTAGACGATCTTCAAATTCAGATAACCTGTGATATCAATGTCTGCATTCATGTTTACTTTTAATGATTATGATTGATGTGTATTTTGAAAAGGGGACATCCCTATAATTATAGCCTATTGAATTTTCAAATTATTATTCTTCCTATAGAAGAAAAAAAGAAACTGATCTGTGATCATTAATACTGTGATATTGATTTTATTGACGGCGTTATCACTGTTTTTTTGTTTGTTTGGTTAAATATTACTACCATTACTAATAATATTTAGACTTAAGGTATAGATTTATGGTTAAGGTTTTGGTGGAACACGGTTCATTTCCTTTATATTAATTAATGCTATTAAATTATCTCATTCACCCTAGAAGACTGCCTATATCTTATGTAAATATGAATTGAAATTTTAAATTTTTACCATATCAATATGTATAACTATTTATACTTACATATCTTACCAACATCTAGATATGCATAACTGTAATAACAACTCCTCCACATCCTTACTATTTATCATGAACTGTATTAATTAACTACTTCCTGGGAGGTAGTTTTAGTGTACTAGAATCTTCCTATGGAGGGTGTATTCATGTGTATCACTCTCCCAAAATTCCAGGCATACATTGTTGCATTAACTATGTTCTTGTACTTGTTCTGTTATTGAATATTTACATAAAAGAATAAAATACTTGTTGATCTTTATAGACATTTGTGCTGTGATTCATTTACAAGTATACACATACTCCAGTACAAACATGGTAATTGTGAAATGTATAAAACATGTTATTCATTACAAACTAGCATTTTCCCACTACTGTAAATCATACACAGAGTTCAGACTAGGTACCGGTACCTCTCTTGGGAAGTTCCTGTATTACACCCAGTTTGACTTACCTGGTAGGTACATGTTTCTAAACCACAACTTGCCCATAGCATTGTGTATCGAGATTTTACTTTATGATGTATACATCAGTATGATACTGCTTTCTCTATTCTCTACATATAAAACACATCAGGTTTATCCCTGAAGATTTCTTTTACATAAATTCCTGACAATTACTTCTTAAAAAAACTTTATGAATTCTACAGTAATAATATCTGTTATGAAAACTATTAATATATTTGAAAAAGTAACATTTTTTATAGTGGTAATGTGTGAATCGGCAGTTAACTTTATTTACAGTTAAATTAAGTGTATAAGTAACAGCTAAAGGATTGTTTAACAGATTTATTCAGTATAAATTACAAACATACAGCAACATTTCATTATCAAGTTTTATAAACTTCAAACCAGTAATCATTGCAACATCACATGTTTTTTTTTTATATCAGTATCTTTTGTTCCCAAACTTCATTTCTCCATGAAGATTGTCCCATTCTACAGGGTCCAATTTACAAATGATTTCAATCAATTTTTTCACATCAAATCACTTCTTTGTCAGCTCAGTCATTTCTGGAACAGCCTGAAAACAATATAAGTATAATTAATTTAGGGGCAGGTTTTTCACATTTAACAGTTTAATTTATATTTCAATTAATTATGCAATCACCTTTACAGATGTTTTATATGATGTCCAATAAAATTCCACCAACCCTTGGATTTTAAAATAACTTGCTTCTATCCATAAAGATTTGCTTAAAACTCTTTATTTCCTGTCTAGTGCCTATGTGCTTTACAAAACCCATAGTTCTTGTATAATTTTGTTTGTACTTGAATAATTAGAGCAAACAACATGATATTATAAAACTTAATATTCATCTTTTTTCTTTAACGTCAAAAGTAAGTTGATTTTATACTAAAGAAGATTTATATACATGTCTTAAAATATGCTTCAAAGTAAAAGGGAAGTAACTCTGCAAATTACAGATGCAATCTGTGCACTACAAATTCACCACAGCATAATATGATATAAATTTTCAAGAAAATCAAATTGAAACCAAAGTGTTAATTGTCCCAACAATGTTCTGCTAACAAGTTTCTAACAACAAAATGACCAGACAAAGATTGGTTTTACAATGGCAAAACTGACCAGACAAGATTGGAACCGATCAAAAACAAAAAGACTTTCTAGGCCTCTGACCCAAAACCCAGTGATGGAGGGATAGCTGTCGGACACCTTTGGCCAACCCCATTCTCTGGTGTGTACCTAATTCTTCTAACGTTTCAATGTAATATTAGAATTTCTGCAAATATGCGATATCTTGATGCTCATTATTCATAAATGTATAAATGTACTACTGGTAATTTGAAAGATGTTCAGGTTTTCTTTTGATTAACAATACCTTGAAGAGGTCCTGCACAAGTCCATAGTCAGCCACCTGGAATATCGGTGCATCAGGATCCTTGTTGATAGCCACAATCACCTTACTGTCCTTCATACCAGCCAAGTGCTGGATAGCTCCAGATATCCCCACAGCTACGTACAGGTCCTGTAACACATGTATATATATTGTACAATATCAACAATACACACTATAAAACTGTGTATAGATATATGTGAATACCTGGCTCCAGTTTCATTAATTTCCTTAACTTAAAAATCTCTTTGGGAAGCATTACAAAGTTCAGGGAACAATTTTAAGTTATAGAAGTTTCCTTAGCTTCTGTAATACTTTCCTAAGGAGATTTTTAAGTCAAGGAATTTTCATGAATTCAGGAACATTACTGAAACTGGGGCTTGGTTGCACTTTACATGACTCTGATGCAAACTCTCAGTAAAATTATTTATCGCCTACAGATAATCCACAGAAGTGTTCTTCCCAGACTATTTAGGTCAGGTGTACATGTGTTTAAAAAAAAATCTTAGAACTTTTATATCTTACATACGACAGTCTTTTAACAGTTTATTTTGTACGATATTTGTTGTGAGCAGAGTTAAAAGATTGACAGGAGCCAACCAGATCAAGTGTATTAAGGTAAATATTGTCAAAGGGCCAGGTCCTCCCCGATATCCAGGGCTTTTGCTCACCCACACTTTCTACACCCCTGGGATATGTCATGGCAAAATTGAAAGCACAACGATAGCAGTTTGTTTGATCTCAGGTAAAAAATCTGACCAATCACATGGCTGATACCTGTCTTTTGAAGATAACACAGGAGTTGCAACTGAATTAAAGCCTGTCAATTTTTACTGTTATATGACCGCAAAATTCTTTTGATGTACATCAAAGGGTTGAACTATTATTTTGCCTCATCAACAAAGTGGCCCAAATAGAGCGTTCACTTTTGCCATGACATGTTCCAGGGATGTAGAGAGCAGAGGTGAGTGTAACCCTTGGATATTGAGGATGATGTCAAGTGTTAAAATCAAGTGTTTTAAACCACATCCTTTACATAAATACTTAAGAGAATACTTAATTAAAATCTTACAGGTGCGACAATTTTTCCAGTCTGTCCAATCTGCATGTCATTGGGAACAAACCCAGCATCTACAGCAGCACGTGATGCTCCAACAGCAGCATTCATGTTGTCAGCAAGGTCATACAGAAGCTTGAAGTTATCCCCGTTTTTCATCCCTCGGCCTGTATTCAGAGGAGATATTGCGATATAAAAACCAAAAATTGTCCAAAAAAGTAAGATTTCCTTTACATTCTTTGAATTGAAACGTGATCAACTTTCCAAAGCAGATGATACTATCCAATGTACATAAATCTACAATTTGTCAGTTTCATCCTCATTTTCAATTTCGCTTCAATATATTTTGTGTTACAGGCAGGTTTTAGTTTTGTGGAGAATTAAAAACTCTGCTAATAATTGGATAATATTCCAGGGATGTACATGAGTGGCTGGGGAGAATATATACTTAGCTACATGATCGTGAGTTTTGCCCGAGGCCTCTACAATCAAATGCATGTATGTGAAGGAATACCACAATACATTACAGCACATGGACTTCATATCACTGCATGAATTCAGAACATTATGACCTTATTCAAATTGAAAACAATTTCTGAATGCATGTGGTCCCATCAATATAAAATAATTTTGTCAGAATTTTAAACATTTGCAAATCAATAAAGTCTTTCCCTTGACTAATAAGATGATTCGAGAGTCTGGTCATGCGAAACACTCCCTGTAAGAATACCAATTATTATCAGATGATAATCCAGCGCCATCGAAAACTAGTGCCGTTTTTCAGTTTACCACTGTTAAGTAGATTTAGCATAGTAAGGGAAGTAACTCCATGTATACCTCCGGAGATGACTGTTCCTGCACTGGTCAGTTCTGGCCGATCACTTTTACTTAATTCCTGACCGACAAATTCTGACATTGAGTTGTTGATCTCAGCAGTTGGAGCTGTAATTATTATCGTTTGGTTAAAAAACATGTTGATATCAATAGTATAAAGCCTTAGTACAGTATTGGTGTAAAATACATTTTCAGATATACAATAGTATAACGCCTAAGAATTTATGTAAAATATTTATATACCCTCCCACCCCCCGGCCAAACACTGGGACGTTTAATCTTCAAGTTACCACTGAAAATAACTACTATGGATTATGGATGGAACAATTATTAACAAAATGAATATATCTTTATTTCGTACTTTGTATCAATAACAAATCCTTTTTTAAAAATGACATTTTTGACATATATTTAATATTCAATAAAATTCATATCACAACCACAATTAAAAATACAAAATGCAAACAAGAATTTGAATATTCTCCAGAAGGTATGTCTCAAGTATAAACATTTAAACTTACATGGATATTGGAATATTTATATATATTAGAGATGAAAATGAAAATATGTGTCATGTTATAAATACCATTTTCTGTAGTTGCACTTCCACCTTCCATCTCTGCTGCTTCGAAAGCTGTTCCTCTTACAGACACCAGCTTAACAGTATCATTGGACTTCACTGTCTGTACAGCATTTCCTGGAAACAGTTACACCACAATTACAAGTATGTTTAACTAACCAATTAGCTATATTTCGGGATTCCACAAAGTACTTATTCACTACAAGCAGCATATATAGAATAAGAAATTAACGTTTGTGCCCTCTGTGAGGTAAAAAGTCTACCAGTTTTAGGTTCAAAATGTTTTTTTGGAAGGAAAGTAGCACAACCACATGGCCATGTTTACATGTACATTATATATTAAAGGCTGTTGGGCCTTACAGTCATCTGAAGATAAACACCAACAAAGGGGACATTACCAATCTACTATTAAATTATTGGAAGAAATCTTAATTTTTATAGTAAAGGAGTCTTGAAAACATTTCTTAATTCAGATTTTGAACATTTTGAACATCAAGTGTATATTATAAAACTTGATAGTGTGATGCCATAATGCAAATATGAACCAAATCGTTTAAGGGGTTCCTGAAATAAATTTTACTCAAGTTTTTATTCCTCAAAGGTCAAAAGTAACCTTTGATCTTATCAGGTAAACCTTGACCACTGACCAAAATCTAATCAGGTTTAGAAATTGATGGTAAGATGCTATGGTGGAAATATGAACCTTGCAAAAAAGCTTTTTATTCACAAAGTGGTAAAAGGTGACCGGATTTTAAGATATGTTGTACACAAGATTCAAACGGACACACTTATGGACAGCAGCACAGTAAAAGTGATTACTATTTACCCCACCCAAACCCGAGTCGGGGTATAACTAAAGATTAATAAATAGGTGTATGGCTTGTTGTAAGATTGCTTACCAGCATAAATAGTCCTGATAAATGTGTCTTCACTCTTGATGCCAATGATATCCGAAATAGGAGAAACATCTAGCTTGGCCGCTACCCTTGGAATCAAACTCTATAAAGATCAAACATGCAAGCTTTTAAATCATCACAAAAGAAATCAAATTATTCAAAACTCAAAAACAAAATGCGAAAAAGACAAAAAATTATGAATAAAAAAAAAAAAAAAAAAATAGTATTTTCTGTTAACACTGACTCAAAAAAAGTATCTTGGACCTTCCACAAACAAGAATGTGTGGTAATTCTCATTGCAATGTCATTATACTTGCTAGGAAACTGAAGTAAATATGCAGGAAAACGTTATTTCCTAAGCAAGCTAATAATGTCACAATGGTTTTGATGTAAATAACCAAAACGAAAGGAAACTTATTTACAAATTCCAACCAGAAGATGTTTCCAAAAAGTTCAACCCATATGTGTATATGATCACATTTTCATAAGGGATGTTAACACAAAGTTGTTTAAGGTAATCAACTTTGATTCAATTTCTTGATCTAATACCAACCTTTCCAAATGCTGTGGCTCCAGCTATGATGTGTGAAAAATTGAACTGTTTCTGTGTCGCCAGAAGGAGAGGTGTCAGCGACTCTGTAAGATACAGAAAAACAAGCTTCATGTAAATACATCTCAAGTACTAATCCTGTAGGTACCAACCCTGTAAAAAAGGAAGACCTGAATACCAGGTAGACCTATACACCAGGTAAGAATGTACACCAGGTAGTCCGGTACACCAGGTATTCCTGTACACCAGGTATTCCTGTACACCAGGTAGTCCTGTACACCAGGTAGTCCTGTACACCAGGTAAGTCTGTACACCAGGTAAGTCTGTACACCAGGTAGTCCTGTACACCAGGTAAGCCTGTACACCAGGTAGGCCTGTACACCAGGTAAGCCTGTACACCAGGTCAGTCCTGTACATCAGGTAGTCCTGTACACCAGGTCAGTCTGTACACCAGGTTAGCCTGTACACCAGGTTAGCCTGTACACCAGGTAACCCTATACACCAGGTAGTCCTGTATACCAGCTAGACCTGTTTACCAGGTACACCAGGTTAGCCTTTACACCAAGTAAGCCTTTACACCAGTTAGTCCTGTACACCAGGTATTCCTGTACAACAGGTAAGCCTATACACCAGGTAGTCCTGTACACCAGGTAGTCCTGTACACCAGGTAACCCTGTACACCAGGTAACCCTGTACACCAGGTAACCCTGTACACCAGGTAGGCCTGTACACCAGGTAACCCTGTACACCAGGTAACCCTGTACACCAGGTAGGCCTGTACCCCAGGTAGCCCTTTACACCAGGTAACCCTGTACACCAGGTAGTCCTGTACACCAGGTAGTCCTGTACACCAGGTAACCCTGTACACCAGGTAACCCTGTACACCAGGTAAGTCTGTACACCAGGTAAGCCTGTACACCAGGTAAGCCTGTACACCAGGTAGTCCTGTACACCAGGTAGTCCTGTACACCAGGTAACCCTGTACACCAGGTAGGCCTGTACACCAGGTAAGCCTGTACACCAGGTAAGCCTGTACACCAGGTCAGTCCTGTACATCAGGTAGTCCTGTACACCAGGTCAGTCTGTACACCAGAAAGCCCTGTACACCAGCTAGCCCTGTACATCAGGTCAGTCCGTACATCAGGTCAGTCTGTACACCAGAAAGCCCTGTACACCAGGTAGACCTTGTCTGGTAGATGAGGATGACACAGGCCTGTAGAACAGGTAGGGAAATGATGTGCCTGCTTAGCATCACACAGCTTTTTCCATTAGGTTAACAGTTAACTACGACATTTATTTTAACTTATTCTTTTGCAATTTATAATGCAAAGGAATTGGGCTTTAATAGGTCTGGTGAATTAATGTTGTGGTAGCTAAAGAAAACTGAGCATGGTCAAGAAAGATTGAACAAATCATTATCACAACTTCATTGTTTCTTGTATTTAAACAGAGTCAAATTGTTAACTGAGTCAAATAAGAATGTCTTATACAACTTTCATTAAGAAATTGTTTGATTATAGTATCAAAGTATCATGTGACCCACTTTAATTTTCTTCTATTAAGTTCAATAATTATATAATGAGTGGAAAACTAATCCCAACAAATATATTATATCAAACAATTGAGAAGTCTGAACCAGCTTCACCTAATAAGGCTCATTTCATGTAGTCCTCTCTTTTGTTATACAACCCAGAACATTTATATGTAATGCTCTGCTTAGAAATTCTGTTAGAACAGTGTGTAAAATGGTAGATTGGTATGTTGGTGAAGTCACATTGTCATCATACAGTACAATGCCAAGGTAGACTTTAAGATAAGAATTCAAACCAACAATATTCCAAGACAGGAAAGCTATCTGAATAAGATTTTGTCTTTCAAGTTTTGCATCATACCTGGTAAAAATCCTTTGAATGCCTCATTGTCTGCTAGTAGCACTTTCTGTACACCACCAACCTTGCTGATCTCCTCAGCCACCTGTAAAACATTTAACAGATAATAACATCTAACGAACCTAAAATAGACATCAGGACACTATAACAGTATGCTTGATAGAAACATGACGGTTAACATCCTGTCAGTTTGAATAGAAGCATAATTTGAACATACCTTAAAATACTAATTTTCTGACTTAAGATATTTCAAACCATGATAACACACATTTCAGATATGTGTAGTTGCAATACACATTTATGTACTATTATGCAATGACAATTTTGTTCGAACTGACCAAGTTTACTGTACAAACTGTATACGGGATAAATACATAAATATATCCGTTTTCGCCCAGTGTTAAATTCGCCCTCCGATGCCCTTCAGAAAATCCGTTTTCGACCGGTTTTAAAATTAGTTTAGCAGGCTCTAAAAAAAAAGCTTTAATGAGTGGTACTCTGACAAAGTGAGTGTAAACCTGAAGTCAGATGAGCCCGACAATAGTGTCTACCTCAGGTTATCGGTACTGAAACCGGTACATGCGCAATGGCTCTGTGACGCCCATGATGTTATTTCCGAGGACACGGAAATGATAAAGTCGTCATTTGAACTTGCTGGCATTTAACCTGCTTAGGCCTACCGTTGTGTATATACTAGTTACATTGGTGTAGGTAATTTAGATAACTCTACTATAGAGTAGACTGACATAGCTCAATGATTTTCTGGACTCGTTCGGTGCAATTTTGTAATGCTAGTCTCGTTTCAAGACGTCTGTTTCTAAACTTACATGTATACAAGTTGAATTAAATAAAATATACTGTTTAATATTGAATGGAATATTGAATAAAATTAAAATATAAAAGTATATGGTTTATTTTTGAATTTTAATTACTACATACTATGTGCAGTAGTCTATATCTACTTTTGTTTATCCACTATGGTAGTCACGGCGATCGGTTGTATGTTGACACTTATCGTCAAATGTTAGCCCACGTTTAATTTTCGCCCTCGTGGTGAGAGGGCGAAAATTAAAAGAGGGCACAACATTTCCCCGTATACAGTATATGTGTTAAAATGCCACTTTCGATCCCTCATTGCATCCCAGTTAACAAAAGCGAAAAGGGAAATTTGCACAACTTTCCTCAAAACATAAAAGTATATATGGCAGTACCCATGTTTGGCATTACCACGTGTCCATTTTGGACTGGAGAAATTGGTTCTGATAAAAGTCATGGCAATATGAGTTTAGCAATACAACAAGTACATGTAAGTGTGGAGAAATAGATTCTGATACAATTGCTGGTGGTATGTTGGTTTGATGGTATAACAGATGGTGATAGCATGAGGTTATACTTTATATAAATAATTAAAGGGAGGGGACATAACTCACTTGATAACCATTAATTTTCAAAGTGAGCTTTGATATACACTCATTGAAGAAATGGACCTTCTTTCAGAGATAATGATACCAGAACTTTATTTCTGACACAGATTATTGTCAATTAAAAGCTCTGAATAATATAGAGACTATATATACGTTTACCTTGTCACACTGTGTGGGAGTGTATACCAGCTTACCTTGTCACAATGTGTGAGAGTGTACACCAGCTTACCTTAACTTGTCACACTGTGTGTGAGTGTATACCAGCTTACCTTGTCACGCTGTGTGTTGGTGTATACCAGCTTACCTTGTCACACTGTATGTGAGTGTATACCAGCTTACCTTTTCACACTGTGTGAGAGTGTATACCAGCTTACCTTGTCACATTGTTTGAGAGTGTATACCAGCTTACCTTGTCACACTGTGTGAGAGTGTTTACCAGCTTACCTTGTCACACTATATGAGGGTGTATACCAGCTTACCTTGGCACACTGTGTGTTGGTGTATACCAGCTTACCTTGGTACACTGTGTGTGAGGAGTGTATACCAGCTTACCTTGTCACACTGTGTGTTGGTGTATACCAGCTTACCTTGGTACACTGTGTGTTGGGGTATACCAGCTTACATTGGCACACTGTGTGTTGGTGTATACCAGCTTACCTTGGTACACTGTGTGAGAGTGTATACCAGCTTACCTTGGTACACTGTGTGTGAGGAGTGTATACCAGCTTACCTTGTCACACTGTGAGAGTGTATACCAGCTTACCTTGGTACACTGTGTGTTGGAGTATACCAGCTTACCTTGTCACAAAGTGTGTGAGGAGTGTATACCAGCTTACCTTGGTACACTGTGTGTTGGTGTATACCAGCTTACCTTGGCACATTGTGTGAGAGTGTATACCAGCTTACCTTGGCACATTGTATGTGAGTGTATACCAGCTTACCTTGGCACATTGTATGTGAGTGTATACCGGCCAGCTTAATTACCTTAGCACACTGTGTGCCTGCTACTAGACATGACACATCACCCAACTTCTTGGCAGCCGTGATGGCATTTAAAGTAACTGGTGTGAGTTTCTCATTGTCATGCTCTGCTATCACCAATGTGCTCCCATGTCTTTGGAGAATGGAATTCTATAAAAAGAAAATGTGAGATATAGCACAGACTAATGATGAGATATTGAAATCAAGACAAAATTAAATTAAAGGATGTCTTGTGATTATGGAGTGGCATGTAAGCAATCAGTAATTATTAGGACTAAAATGGAAGAAGTTTTCCAGGCTTCCTATTTCTGTGGATTATATTGGTCACTACTTTGTAATTCAACAATTTTTTGTATGATTGAATAGCGAGTACTCTATAGACAGAATGTCTCTAACTTGTTCATGTATCCTGGGTGTCCACACTGTGCAAGCATACTCCACATTTTGCAATGGTGTTGATGTGCGTTTTCTTGCTTAGTCTAGCTACTGAATCAGTAAATAACCAATTGAATTTGTACATCTTGTTTACAATTTGTTGGCAGCACGCTGACCTAAAAACTCAGATTCCAAACAATGTCTGGGAATTTCACATGTTAATTTATATAGTAGTGCACTCTGCCTCTGCACAAGATATTAAGCTGTCACAATCAAATTTATCCTTGGTGTCAGGGATTGAGGAAACTCAAGCTTGCAGTGATTACATAAACTAATTTTCAAGTTCCATGTAAAATTTAAGACTGTTCAAACAATGTTGATAAACGAAGTAAAGCTAAATACTACTGTGTAATTTGGTCATTTTTATATATTTGACAAATTTGGGTATAGTTTACTTTTACAGCTATTATACAAGAATATAATAGCCTACAGTACTAGTGGTGCCTACGATTGGACTGTGATCCCTGATGATGAAGTCAAAGTCATCGCGTCTATTTGCCTTATGAAGGCATACCCTTTCCTAAGTAGAACATGCCCATAAATTAAACAGTTACAAAGGTTGAAAAAAATGTTCTTTTCTTACCGTCTGGTACAAAAACCGCGATCTACTGCTGCATCTTGACAACATGATTTTCCCGTGATCTGTTATATTAGATAACCTTTTTCTTTTGAGTGAAGTTCGGTGCCCCTTATGAACTCCAAAATAAAATATAACTTATTTTCAAATATTGCTGTTTTCTAATTAAATTTTATAAAATGGTGATAATAACATATTTTCATATACTTTAAAGCATATAATTGTTGTTATATTTAATCGAAGGCAAACCCAACCTAAAGTTATTTTGTTTGACCTATTTGTCTGAGATGTAAGGGGCCCTGACATTTTATTGGAGGCCATGTTGAAAATTTGATAGAGAGAGAGCTTGAAAAAGTGACGATTTTTTCTCTTGTTTGGGTATGAAAAGTTATTGATTTAGAAAATTATTTTTCGATTAGGTAAGTATTTTAACCCAATTACAAGACTGTTTGTTATTTGTGTCTCAACTAATCCTCGTCGGTACCAAATTTTAGCATTTTCATTTGCTATGTTTCGTCTGTTGATAAACAACCGCAGCCATTGCCAAGACAAAGACACCAAACAAAGTCCAATATGTTGCGAATGTCGCCTTCATTTCGAAACTTGTCGACATAGTAATGTTTGAAAAACTGTTGTTGACCTAGCTTGAGTGTGCATTTTTGAAGGCAACCTTGCATGTAAATTGAAAAGCGTTTTTTGCTGGTTTAAAATGATTTTTCCAGACGGCCAGCTGCGAGGTGTTAAAACTAGGTCATTCGGTTAACAGATTCGTGTTGTTGATGTTTATGCATAAATTAGTGTAAAATTACAGAATCAGTTGTTTGGACAGTTCATTTTCTATCAAGATTCGTCACCAAGAATTGAACTTTGGTCATATATAGAGCTAAATGCAATTTCTATTAATCATTATTAAAACATACTAAAAAAGGTAATATTGATTGTAAACGTCAATTCTAATCAGTACATTAAAACTAGATACTGGAAATTTACCCACTGAGAACAATAATTTTATAGAGAAAGAATCGCATTTGATATTGACTGGAACAGTATGTAAGAAATGTGATTCAATAACGAAAATGTATCTGCAATATACAAATTATATTGCACAATCTGTAGCAAGATGTCCATTATACATGGCCAATATCATTGAAAGGAAAAGTAACGGGAGTATTTAGGTGATTATTGAGCCATTCAGCTGGTTTTGAAAGATTACTTTCTAGATCTCATTCACTGTGTGAAGATTATAATTCAAAATTTGTTTTTCTTCTTCAATCTTGGAACCAAAATCTCAAAAGATCTATTTTGGTGGAACACATTTTTACCAGACAGTTTGTGTTTTGTTATGAAAAGAAAACTGTCTCGAGTAAAAGCATATTTTGTTAAAATTGACACCATGCTTTTTATTATTTCATGAAATGTTCTCAGTAATATTGTAAATGTTTTGGTATTTAATTTTCAGGATAGACAAAAATCAAAATTGAGAATGGGATCTGATTTCGTCGGTAGTATTGTCTCTCTTGACTGTGGTGAAACCCTCGGGACATATCAGGGCCAACTGAAGTCGGTCAATAATAGAGCACAAACGCTGACAATCTTTAAAGCTTATAGAAATGGACTGAAGTGTGAAGTGCAGAATATTACACTCAAGTAAGTGACTTTCTATATTTGTTTTGTTTACATTTTATTTTCATCATGATTATGAACATCGGTAAAAAAAGTTCAGGATGGCAGTACTGATTAAATGATTAGGTAATTTTATAAAATTTCAACACTAAGTGCAAGCTGTCACTGAAAGCAGTAAATTTTTTTTTAGTAAATTCTTGATAATTCTGGTAAGAATATATTGTGTTCCAAGTTTTATCAACAACGTATACGTAATACGCCATTTCTGGGATACAACTTTCAGTCGGTTTAGTCATGTGACTTTCATCACCACGTGACTTTATTTAGGGCACTTTTGAAAACAAAATGGCAGCTAAATAGAAGTTTTCAATGACGGTAAGCGTGGTAAAGTGTTTTGGTTGAAAGAGGGATCACACCTTCAAATAAAACAAAAGGGGTGTTAGTAAAATTAGCTGAGATCACAGATTAACTGAATTTATCTTGTATTGAGAAATATGAATGCAATCCACAGTGCTCGTAATCAGGGTTTCTCTTTGCTGTTGGATACGATCTGAATGTTACATTTTGCAAGATTGTTGCTTTTACGACTGACAGTTACACATCTAGGTACAACACACCATGGCTTAGTTTAAAAGCCTGTATCTTTGTTTCGTCCCTTTTTAACCAAAAGCAACAAAAAAAATCGAATCAAATCTAGCTGCCATTTGGTCGTCATTGCCGCCATTGTGAAGTGCCCGAAATTTTTTGTGGCCACATGATCAAATCACTGATTTCTAACTCCACTGCAAAAGAGTTCTGGTATCTCGGAAACGGTGTATTGATATGATTATGTCGAACATTGACTGTTCTTTCCTTTTAATTGCTAATTTCAAATTTAAACGTTAAAGGCCTAATATAAGTAACTTCAGGAAATTTTTCGGGATTCTATAAAATTATGGGAAAAAAATCCAGTTGATAACCATGCAAAAATAAGCCTTAAACGAAGTTAAACTGAGTGGTAACGAACAAGAAACTGTTGACCAAAAAATCAAAAGAATTGAAAATAGTTCAGGTGGGGTCCACTTCAACAACAAAGCCGTAGGAAGAAGACAGTTCGAAATGGATGCGTGTTTCAACTGCTGTTGTACCAGTAACCACGCAAGATTTCATCATGAATATTGCTGATAACAGTTAATCTCAACTAAATCTATAAATATAATAAGTTACCTGGCTTGATTTTCGCTTCAAATTTTGTCAAAAGTTACATATATTGGTATCAGATATCAGTTAATCTCAACTAAATCTATAAATATAATAAGTTACCAGGCTTGAATTTCGCTTCAAATTTTGCCAAAAGTTACATATATTGGGCCTTTAACTGTTTCTCCCTTTTCGTTGCTAATGTCAAATTTAAACATTAACAGTTTCTTCCTTTCATTGCTAATGTCAAATTTAAACATTAACTGTTTTTTTCTTTTCAGTGCTTCAGACATAAAAGAGCTGAAAATTCTGCAGTCGCCTAATGAGGCTGCAGCAATTGTAGCAAAGGAGGCCACACCCTCTAAGCTTTCCCCTGAAAACAGTGATGGGGAAGGATGTCCCTCCCCGGTCAAGGTGTGTGAACTTCCATATGCCAACGGACATGGTGGTCAAAATGGCTACACTCAACGACCTGGTTCAGCCAGAGACGTTAACAGTAATTGTTATAAAAACCATAATGGTGGTGATAGATACAGCCCCAGGTTCTCACAGCAGACCAATGGGGCTGGTCAAAGACACTCACCAAATGTGCTAGGTAATGGGTATGCTAGTACAAACGGACAGACTGGTGGACACAGTCACAGGTTCACCCCAACAAATGAAGGCAGAAATGTACGTTTTACACCCACCAAGGAAGATTCCCAGATGAGGCCAAGGAGAAACTCCGGTAAGATGTTTAGAATTTTGTTTTTTAAGGGTTTATTCTTGATGCATAAGTATCAATCCTTCATCAGTAATGTAATTTCTAAATTGATTCACCTACAAAAATGTTGATCGTTAGAATTCTAAATTTGGTTCCAACCAAATTAAGACCAGTTTTAATATTTTAAATCTCATTTTTCTGCTAACTCTATGCATGGTAGTAAATTATTCCTACTCTTTAATGATGTTTTAGTTTTTTTGAATATTAAAGCATTTAAAGATGATAGTGGAAAAACAATAGATAGCCATATAATCATTGCAGTTTTGAGATATTTGAACTATTGTTTGGATACATAATTATAACCAGTACTTTAATTTTGATTGCAGCTTCTGATGTCCGTAAAAAGTCGACCACTCCCAAGAAAATTGAATTCCGCAATAACAAAAAACAGGGGATGTCAAGAGAAGACTGTTTTAGTTGTCCAAGTGATTCAGTGCTACAGGAATTTGACTTTGAGTCTAATTTGGCTCTATTTGATAAAAAGGCTGTGTTTGAGGAGATTGAAAACACACAGCCAAGGGCAGTGCACCCAGCTGAGCCCAAGAAGCCACTTAAATATAGATGTGATGAAAATGTTCTTGCATCAGAACCAGTAGTGCTTCAACAGATTAAAGTACCCATGGGCCACAGCAATGCCAAACAATTTGTAACTGGTGAGACAAACATTTGTACATCTTTATAAGTGTGGATTCAATAACTATGAAATGCAAATATGTATACCTGTATGGTACATTTTATATTTCAATTACCATCTAATTATCATTGATTTTATTAAAGAAATTTGAATTTTGAAAATTGCAAGGAAAAATTAGTTAATTTACTTTAATTTAAAGTTCCTTCACATTTTGGCTGATAAATATTTGTAATACCGTTAATGTAATATTGTTGTGCCAATATTTTAATAGATGAAGGATTGGTGGTACCTAGCATCTCATACGATTTGAGATGTCGTCTTTTTGCGACGGCAGAGAAATATGGATTTAAGACAGATCGCCAAGTAGAGATGGTAGGACGGTCTGCCAGTGAGATGGTACTTCAGTTGCTTGGCGGGTCTAACAGGTAAGTTATTATAGATGAAACAGAGTTTACCAGTATATCATACTGAACTGTTTTCTGATCAGAATATTCCTGTAATTAATGCTAATCCTACAGTTAATGAATTATTTGTTTGAAAAGAACAATGGCTTGCTGTGGATTTAATTTGTTTAAAAAACAAATTCTATCTCAAATGTAGTCTTGAATAAAAAGTAACTTGCATTACCTGTCCTTGTTAATAGGTATATGCAGAATTTGTTAATGTATATCATGTATACTGTAAATTTTATAAATATCCTGTTGGTTTGTGCTAGGTTGAATCCCAAAAATGGTCACCAGCTACCCACCGTTGTGGTGCTGTGTGGTCCCCACATCCAGGGTGCCCAGGGGGTAAGCTGTGCCCGCCAGTTGTCCAATCACAATGTCAAGGTACATCTATTTGTACCTAGTTGCGTCCAGATGATCCGTGCCATGGAGGATGAATTGTCGCTATTTGCCTTGTGTGATGCCAAAAGGACTTCAAGTCCTACAGGTAACTCATAGCGAATCATGTCTCGAAGATCACTTAGACACATTATCTGATATATATTATCGGAAATATTTTCTCATTAATATGAATGTATTCGATAGAATAAAACAGTGAATACCATTACAGTTCTTATTTGTAAAGAAAGTCTTTTGTGCAGATGCCTGACATGAATTCTATTTCATGGATTGGTTTGGTTTTAAAAATCTGTAAAATCCTGTTAAACCTATCATCAGCTAAGATCATTTAAGGAGTGCTTTCATATGTGTGATGCATGCATGTATGTTGAAATGGTATGTTGTGTTTTGCCTTCTTCGGGCAGCACAGATCATACTTCCAGCATGGAAGCAGTACAGACCTGAGAAAGCAAAATGATAACAATGTTGCTTTTGAACATCAAATGTGGTGGGAATGCTGATATCCACTGTCTAACGTCACATGATCCAAAATGAATAGTTCAGAAAGAAGCTCTTGTGAGATCGGGCGACAGCGGCTGTTTCACATGAATTCTGACTCTCTGAGCCACCAGTCATTCCAATATTTAGCGGATCAGAGAGTCAGAACCCTTTGGACTACTTTCAAAACAAATCCAATTAATCACTACTTAATGTTGTTTGAGTGGGTTGATCAGTGGGGCACATCACACTGAGAGTGGATGCCTAAAGGTATGCAGGGCGATTGGTATAAAATAAGGCTAAGGCGTTACTAGTTTAGTGGTTTTTATTGGTCAACTAGTTTCGACTCTAACTTGTAACGCCTGAGCCGTGTTGTGATTGAATTGGAACCCCACGCCTACTATACTTCTCATTTGAACTAACATAAAAGAAATATTCTCATATATGTAAGAGTTTTATTTACTGAGACAAGGCATCAGTTACTGTAATTCATTACTTGAAGTATGCATTAGGAATACTTTTCATAGTTAACCTTCTGTTACATGTTTTTGATTTCTTCTGTTAAATAACCATTAGTCTATATAGATGAACAGTGACTGTAGTGATATTTATACCTAGTGCTGTCTTCCCACAGATCTTCCAGTTGGATCTGTTGACATGATAATCAATGCCATGGACAGCCATGAACACACCAGCCTGCAGGATCAGGCCTGGTACAAACTACTTGAGTGTTGGGCAGGACAGAACAGGGCCCCAGTGCTGGCATTGGACCCGCCCGTCAACTGTGGTAATGTCACATTCAAGTGGTGTCTCAGCATCTCTCTCCCCCTCCCTCTCCTCGGGAACTGTGCTCAGGTCTACCTCTGCGACCTCGGATTTCCAAAGAAAGTCTTCAACGAAATTGGAATTCGCTACATCTCACCGTTCAGTCACAAGTTTGTCATTCCTCTGCACATCAGGCAGTAAATGTAAGGTTTGAACAGAGTGTTAGACAAGCTATTTAACATTTCTGCAATAATTTGACAGAAGTCATTACAAATATGTAACTGTGTTTGACTGTAGCATTTGCGAGGAAATGCAAATGATTATTATTCAGAGAAGAATTGCTTTATATCATACGGCGACTAGAAAATTTTGTTTGTGTCAGCAAATTTATATCAAACATTATACCTATGATGCAGTATGAGAATTGAATTGATTGTAGATGTAAGAATTTAAAGATATATTGCAAAGCAATCAGGAAAAGACTAGTTAACAACAGAATGTTTTAAAACCAGAACATTGTGACGTGATGATAAATGTTTCTTACCTACTAGGTTTATGGATATAGCATAAGATAATGTGTAGCCTGAATTACAGCTCTGGAATGGATGATGTGGTGCAAAAGGAAGACTTGGTGGTGTTCAACCAAGAAGCTGGATGGATAGGATGTTGTCACTTTAGTGCATATCATGTAAATCATGTTGATTTGTGTGCTGGACCAAATGAGATGAAAGTTCTCAGTATCACTTGGTTTTACATGTACTGAAAGGTTTTATCCCTACTTTGTATAATTGCCCAAATCTTATCAAAAGGAAGTTAATTAAGGAAGGGATTTTTGGTATGTAGCTGTCTGCGATATTTCTTAACAATTGTTATCATTTTCATCCCTAAAAATGACAAATTAATGACTGAATCTGTTATAAAGGAGGCTTTGTGCCGTCATAGGGATGAAAATACTGATGTTTTATTTTCCCAACCGTACTTCCATATACTAGCAGTAAAAGCTGGGCTCGAATTAAAAGATAGTAGAGCCCACTTTGGGATTGTCTGGTATAGGCTAGGTGTTCCTGGCTGGGAGAGACTGGTTTGATCTCATTGATTTCATTGGAGAATGTGCAATACATCATGTTATTTTATCATGGAGTGAGAACGATTGCAGCCCTTTGTGGGGCTAATGGCAGCTTCCAATAACAAACGGACCAGACTTGATCCGTATTGTAGATGATGACAAACATTTAGATATATCTCTATTATATTGACCTTGGAGAATTTCATGTTAAATAGCTTGGAATCATTTTAATTCAAGGAAAATTGGACTTTCTTGGTAATTAGTTAAGAAGATATTTTATTTTCATGGAAAAAAATATTGATGAAGAAAAAACTGCTCAGGTGCTATAGATAATAGTACACTATTCTTCATTTCTGTGATGAAATTTCATTGGATCAGTAAGATTTTAATTTCCAATGTTTCTGTATGAGTCCATCATCTTTGACTCATGGTTTGGTTTGTGTTATCCAGTGTTTGGGGTGTTCTGTGATCTGAGAATTGTGATTTCAAATCTCACCTATTTTTATCATTGTTATTCAGTTCTCAAGACAACTTGTCTTGCTTACTTTGATACCAATTTAGAAATAATTATAACCATATCTTGTCATCTTCGCATTCTATTACACCATTCTGTAAGAGAAGTTTTTTAAGACTTTGTTGCGAAACTTTTAATAGGGTACTATAGTGGATAAAATCTTATGTTACTTAATGAAGGGATATTCTAACATATTTTACGGGCTGGAAAGTAAAGACAATTTTTCATAATTTTTTTGTGATGTTTTTTCCAAACATATTTAATTACTTTGGTACAGATATCAAGAATGGTAAAGTAAACAAAATAGGAAGCTTAGGAAAATAATTTCATTAAAAAAATCTGGAAAGAAAATAGCATTGTATTTTATAGTACAGGTGATGGAACAGAATAACAAAAGTTTTAAAGATTTTATACTTCTGGAAATGAATTAAAAAAAAAAAAGAAAATCTGTGGACACAAAATGTTTATAGAAGTACGAGTATTTTAATATAAATGTTCTGTGATAAAATTTACCTTGCTGCTTTGTGAATATATAAATATGTGTTCTGATCTGTACCCTTATGCCACTGTTGAGGGAAGTGCTTCATAAACTGAAACTGAACTGCCAAATGACACCATTTTAAAATTCTTTCATCCATTAATTTCCTAAAACGATCTTGCCTTTTAAGTCAAGCCCAACTCAATGATTTTAGTGGATGAAAGAATTGAACCAATGCCTCATCATAATATTTTGTTGCATATTTTACCTGTGTAATTCCAGTTAATGAGGGGGAGGGGAACTGTTTTGTATATATATGTCCCATTTTGTTGAAAGTACTACATTATTTTCTTTTTGAATTGTTCACATACTGTTAAAATTCAAATGTTTGTATATAATCACACCATGTCAAAATCTATTACCAGATTTATTTGTACAGATGTTTAACTGTTGTAAATTGTATTTTGGTTCTCATTGTATTCCCATTTCAATATGAAACCATGTCGCTTTCTGTTTAAAGGGCATTTTTAACTGTTATTTAGAGTGTCCATTCAACACTTTTACTTTGATTACAAGACAGAGACTCTTGTACAGTAAGGATTAGAACTAGGATTGAAATGCACAAGTCTGATTATCTTATAAAATCTTAAAACCATATCCCAATTTAATACCAAAGTTTTGTCATAAATACTAATCACAAATCAGGTTTTATTTTCCACTTGCAAAACTTAGAATTTTACACAACTCATTAAATACAAGTGCAGAATAAAAATTTTCATGAATTCATTTGACATAATTACCCTGGTATTATTAACAAGATTTTGTTCTTGTGTTTGAAAATAGGGCAATAATGTTTGTGATTATTATTACCATTCCCAATACTAAAGGTTTATTAACCTAAAAGCAGCAGAAATTTCACAATTTTCCATTGTTATGGAAGGAAATTAACTCCGGACATCACTTAGAATGACTTCTCAAAAGTTTGACAGGTTTTTGTTGTAGTTCTGTAATATTTTGTTTCTTATTATTCCTAGTCGTAAATACAAGTGTCCGAATACTTTGATGTATAGGGCTGTACAAAGTTAACTTGTTTTGTACATAGATTTGCATTTTGTTTGTAAATAGACAACTATTTGCCACATCTTATATGACCATGCCAGGTGTTTGAGATGATCAGGTGTTTTCAGAGTGTATAGATGGAACTTCCCCTGTAATGTATTAATTTATATTTAAAGATCCAAGACTATGGGTACAATTTTATTTGAATTCTGTTAGATTACCCTCCCTTGAGTTGATATTGAATAATATTTTGGAGGATATGGTGGAGTTTTTGTGGTTGGAGTGTTGCCATGTTTAGTTTATGTCTGTTCCTATTTAGCTATGTTTTGATTCTATTTCTCTTCACTTGTACAGTGTCTTTGCCTACTGGTGAAAATTATCTTCATTTTCATCACAAGATGCCATATTGTTTATTGACATTGTTTTAAAACCAATCACTCACCAGAATCTCCTCTCTGTTGCGATTGTTGTTTTATTGCTGGTCGAAGGGGGAGATTTTGATATAAGTTGTGTCATAGATTTTGATTAAGGTATTATTTTTGTCTCGAATTATTTCAGAATGACTAGTATTACATCATAATGGATGTTGGCTTTTGTTTGTCTCAAATATTGCAACATGCTATTTATTCTCTCTCTTTTTCTCTGGTCTCTGATAAACCTAGAAAGGCCCAACTGCATATCCCTGTTGGATGTTACTTTCAAATCTGTCATAGAAATGCCTCATATGAATATGTCTCGGGGAAGGGGAAAATATGAGGAAAATAAAAAAATGAAATTGTTTTTTATTGAGTTTCAGGGGTGAATTTTAGTCAAACCTTACCCATGAATTTTAATTATTCTGACAAGGTTAACAGGGTATAGATATTGCTTTAGTATCAACATTTAGGGGTGCAATATGTTTAATAATAATAATGAATTCTAGGTATATACCGGAGGCAATGATACCCCTCCTATTCTACAAATAATCTCATTCCTAATATAAACATCTATATATGTAAAGCTACAACAAATTAAAATGATAAAGAAGTATACCCTGTTGAAATGATAACTATTTTTCGACACTAAATAGTAATTAGCCAATTAGTAAATTCAATATGATATTGATTAATTATATTACCATGCAAAGCTGGCATGTAAAATACTCAGCTTATACATGTATGATGCTGTAAATTCAGGGGAGAGAGAAGAGAGTAATATTTTGTTCGTGTAATCAGTAGTGATGACATGATGATATCCAGAATATAATCACAATTGTGATGCTTTAAGACCAAATGGATCTTCTTTTAAAAAGAGTTCCAAAACAGTAAACCATTTAAACGTTAATTATCAATTATATAGTTTGGCTTCATGTAATAGCTGTTATGAGATATACATAATAAGCATATGCTAGTAAGATAGCTATCAGTATCCTCAATAAGTACTATTAGAAAGGAAGCATTCAATTTAAGAAACAAATGGTTAGTGTATAGCAGAAATATATCGAGCTGAATAGAAAAAATATGTTCAGTCATAGAAGTATTATTATTTTAATTGACAAGTGTTTAGTTTCAATTTCATGGCTGAAAAAAGAATATGATAAAATCATGTGTAAATTCATGCGAAAAAACAATCCATGCAGTTATTTTAAAATGATTTATTGACTTTTAATGTGCATTTAAAAACTCAAATATGTTTTTGTAAACAGATTGGCAAAAATATTTACTTTCATAATTTGTAGTTTATAGCACACAGAAAATGTTTTGTGATCAGGCACTAACTGAAAAGTATTATTGAAATCTGGAGGCTTAGTAAAACGACCAATCAATATTAGAATGCGAAAGACTTAACAGTTCTGTGCTTTGAAGTCACGTGTACTTACAGGTTGGGCAAATATTATTGTTAAATGAATGAAAAAATAATGATAACTTTAAACTAGGACACAACAATCAACACTTTGTTGAATACATTAGAGGTTATATTTACATATCTTGGTATCAAACCCAATTTTATTCATCAAAATATTTATATACATGTGTAGTAAGTAATCTTGTGTGTATACATGTTACGGTTATGTGTGGCCCTGTGTTCTATTACATAATCCACTGCATATCAAGTAGAAATGAAATTATTGATATGAAATAAACTGATGAAAGACATGTAGTCAGTAAGGTCACATTAAGTTTAATTTCATGGATAAATATGTCGTTCTAATGATCATGAAGATCTCCTTTTCTGGTGCATGATATACTGTGTTGTTTATATGTGACTCGAATATGAAGATAAGAAATTAATATTGTGTAACATGATATAATTGTCTAAGCTGCTAGAACAATTTTATTTGTGACAATGTAACATTGATTTATTATTTCAGATCAGGGCCAGTATATAGTAAATAATTCTTTCATCATCTTCACTTAAATTTTAAATCCTTTATTTTCATCAGAAAGTTAAACATTTTAAGGAAATGGCATGCTTCCTTCATGTTACTTTGTTACATCTCATCCTGGGGCTCAGTTAAATTCTAGATTTTTTTTTCAACAAGTTTATGGAAATTATTCATCATCTTTATACATTGGCTTTATTTAATGGTATAGTTACAAATACATGTATGTTGACTTAAAGAAAAAATACTTTGCTTTGTATAACATCAATCAACTCTATACAAAAGTATGTAATATAAATGTGCTTATTTTTGGTGCTCATGTTTGTAATAAGTACTTGTTCTCCTATCTAAGCTATATTAATCAAACACTACCATCATGACCATAACACGTAGCAATTAGGACCCCATCTAGTGATATTCTCTGGAGATAGAATCAACCATTGTGCCAAATGATTTGTTTGTCATTAATACTAAAGGAATTTATATAGGTATATCTTTTTGCAATGAATTAGATATATAATTATATAGGTGTAAATACTGCTCAAACTTAAACATTTAAAAAAAATAATTTGCTTTTTTAAATTTAGAGCAAAAGAATCCCTTTGTCCATATCTGCATTGGTTAAATAGCTTTTAACACTAAAACTCAATTGTGCATTTATTCTGTCATGTATATATATAATAGTCATTATCATCATATCCCACTTAAGATATTATTGCCTGTGTAATAATAATGTTTACCTCATTCACACCTGAAAACACATTTGAATTCTTCCTATTAAGAGGTTGGAATAGTTCATTATGGGACTTCGGATGTGAAAGAGTTAAGACAAAGGGAAGAAACATTAAAAAGTGTATGACAATCTGGTTGTATGTACATATAAAACAGGCCAATATGTGAATGTAAGCTTGTTGATCGGAATATATTACAATGCATTCCATGTTTGTTAACTTCATCAAACCCAGCAACACCAATGAGTGCTAATGTACCATAATGTGATTGGCCTTTGTGCAGTTGTTTTCTGTGGTTTAATTGGCTGAGATATTGGGGTTTTTTTGTCATGGATGATAACTTCAACTGCAGTTTTGCTTGTATTGTCTTCATATGATTTCATATCATTTATCATTTGTGATGCTGTTTGATTGGTTGACTGGTCCTAAATGTGTTGTGCTTTTTGATGTGACATACTGTCTGATTGGTTGTTTGGTCTATGTGTCATGCTGTCTGATTGGTTGTTTGGTCTATGTGTCATGCTGTCTGATTGGTTGTTTGGTCATGAATATGTCTTGATGTTTGACGTAAGTCTTCATTATTGTCTCGCACTGCGAGATTTAAATCTTTTAATATCAATTGTTACCTGTAGTCCTGTCACAAGGGTAACAGCAGGGGCGATAGGTAATAATAAATGTGTTAAGTTCTGTTACATACAAGCTTCAAGATAGTAGAAAGTTCTTACATGTATTTTCAGATAATGTCCCTTGCTCACAACATTTATGATAATGATACAGTATATTTTAAAATTCCATTTGATAAGTGCCATCTAACAAGTTTCTTTCTATGATAACATTGCCTAAAACTGTTTCATTATTAAATATAGAATATTATAATGATACTGGATCAGACTTTGAAAGTGTATTGATCTCAATAATATAAAAATCAGCAAGAATTTGGGATGACGGAGCTGATAAAACACTGACAAGTCCTAATTACTAGCTTGTTTCTATGTGTATTACTGCTGTAAGAAGGACATCGGGTAATTTTACAGAAATCCTTGACTAAGTTTTTCTGAAGAATTCATGAGTATGTAATTCCTATGAGATTATTGTAGGGTTTAGGAATGCTGTGTAAGTTTGATTACAGTGATGTATCAGAATATCTACCATGTCAGCAGTTCTTCCAGGTAGATTTGACTGTGTGGTTTATTTAGGAGGTTTTATGTCTGTTTTGTCCTTTTCATTATCATATTTTGTTACTTCATGTAAAATGTTAAAAAATATATACCTTTTTAGTTTAGTATGTTCATGTTAACATGATGTGTAGGAAACAGTTTAAGTGATAAGCTGACTGTAATGCCTATAATAGTTATTAAAAAGGACATGGTGCATGTTGAGTCATAATGAGACATTGGATTTGGAGTAGGGGGAGATCATTTATAAACAGGGTCTGCTATTGGGGATGGTGAAAAAAATTAAGGACTTGGGGAGGGATGACTCAAAATATGGAAATTGGAAGATAATTTATTGTAGCTACAGTATCAAGCTAACTAAGTGTACTAGGAGAGAGCTGAAAAACTATAACAAAAGGATCCAAGGGGTGGCGTTGATATTTTAGATAATGATTCACTCGAGGATTGTTTATATAGCTTAGTCTAAGGGAGGGCTGATTGTTTAGCTAAGGGATCCAAGGGAGGGTTGATTGTGTAGCTAAGGGATCCAAGGGAGGGCTGATTGTTTAGCTAAGGGATCCAAGGGAGGGCTGATTGTGTAGCTAAGGGATCCAAGGGAGAGAAAAAGGTGATTGTGTAACTAAGGGATCCAAGGGAGGGCTGATTGTTTAGCTAAGGGATCCAAGGGAGGGTTGAATGTGTAGCTAAGGGATCCAAGAGAGAGAGTGAGAGAGTTGATTGTGTAACTAAGGGATCCAAGGAAGGGTTGATTGTGTAGCTAAGGATCCAAGAGAGAGTTGATTGTGTAACTAAGGGATCCATGGAAGGAATGACTATGCAGCTAAGGAATTATGTGAAGGATTGATTGTGTAGTTAAGAGATCATAAGGAGAGTTGATCATGTAGCTGAGGGATCCAAGGGAAGGGTTGATTGCCTAACTAAGAAATCAAAAGGAGAGTCGATTGTGTAGTTAATGATCCAAAGAAGTGTTGATTATTGAGCTAAGGCTTTGGTAGATGAGGTCATCGCGGACCCATGAGACAGAAGAGTTGTAGTTATATATGTAATCAGGGTAGGGGATGGTGATATATCCAGTTCTCCTTGAGCACTATCATGGCCTGGTATTGGGCATATAAACCATGGAGTTGTTACTACCCTGTAAGATATTGGGTCTATATATAGACTGGGGATCAGAACAGTTTGGTATAGATGACAGTGATCAGTTTTGAACAGTTTGCCACAAAAGACAGGCATTTAGTGTCAGATGAAATGTTTATGTTAAAGAAAGATGTTCTACACTTACATAGACAGCTGACATTAACAATACAACGATAATATGTACATTGCATACTCACTTACTTAATGTACAGAAATCTTCATAGTAGTGATTTATATGATGAACAAGTCAGGGAACGGACACACGATTAACTAGTCCAGAACCTAAACGAAAAAGATGCGCCCTTTTTTAGTGGCGTCCAATTAAGTGTAAGAATCTGAACCACTGGACATATTTTGTGATGATATGATATATAGTATATCTGCCATAGCTACTCACTTGTACCACAATACATGTATACATTGTTACATGATTCTATTAAGAGATGATGCAATATGTTTAGCAATATATTCTAGCTCACATAAACAACTTCCAGCCAATTTTGTCAGATGGATCAAGGACATTATAAATGGCTGACACTAAGAAGTCAAAACTTTTACAGAATTTTTATTAATTAAAAAGTTTAGCCCAGAAATGTTTTTAAAATGAAAGAAGGTATTTTTTTTTTTAAATTACCACGTTACATTTGGCATTAATGTTTTAATTGGAGGAGTGATTCTTGTCTACGGAAAAACACCTAGCTGTGATTAACAAAATATGTTTGAATTAAGAGTGTGGAAACAAAGAAAAGGAGGGTAAATCAATGTTGTTGACAGCAAATACAACATATTTTACTGCATATTGAAGTGACTGTTACTGATTCCACTGTTTTATCATTTATACTGCATATGATTTTACTCTAACATGAATCCACACATTTCAAATGAGGGCTTGCCATCTGTGATAATGTTTTAATAAATGTTGACGTTTTAAAATTTGTTAGAAGAGTTAAGTGTGTATGAGTGAATGCAACACATAGAACGGCATTCATTGAATCAATGTGAATGATTTGATGTTGTCACCTTACATGTGTACGGTTTGTAATTCCAATCTGTTAACGTGTAGAATAATTGTGTCTGAATGTGATGTTTATGTATGGTGTCGTATCTGTGGAGTAACATGTGTATGACACATAATGAATACGTGCTTGACCCTTACCTATGACTAGTGTAAACTTTTATAATAGGATGTTACACACGAGTATAAAATACGTTAAATAAAACATACCATCAGCATCTAATTTAATGTGTAATTACCATCAGACTTCTTTGTATTTATAATACCATCAGCATCTAATTTAACGTGTAATTAACATAAAACTTCTTTGTATTTTATATACATGCTATTGCAGTGGAAAATTTAGGTATAGGTGTCAGGCCTTGAACTTAACACTATATAATTACAATGTATTTGCTATTTGCAAGTAGATATCTCAATATAGCAAGTAGAAATAATATGCATTTGCTTTTTTCAGCAAGTAGCTGCATAAGATGTAAACTGTTACAATTACTGAACCGCTTAATGTTGTTCGTAATATACAATTTTCATAATGAATGAAGCAAAGTAATACACATGATTTATTCATAACAAAACACATTATTTGAATATTGAGATTACCGGTAAATAGCAAGTCAAAAGTTAGCAAGTACAAATTTAGGGCACTTGCTGATTTTACATAAAATGGTAAATTCGAGGCCTGGGTGTCATAACTGAATTTTCATACAGCGTATCAATACCGTATAGATCAGATTAATGGTTTCATTATGATGCTTTGAAATGTATTCCTTTCTCACGGCATCAAAATATAAGGGGAGGTGACATTGAAACAAAAGTAGTTCAAAAACATTCAAAGTAAATATTTTATTTTGCTTGCCAACTTCATTACATTTCTTGATAAAATATTTATAAAATGAGAGATTAAAAAAAGGTTCAATCAAAATACAAAGATGGGAAAAAAAGAAACATGTGATATTATATTTAAGACAAAGAATGTTTATAAAAATGTAATTTTACTTTTATTGTAGATACTATGTGTGTTTATTTAAAAAAAACAACGTTTTAATGTCATGAAAAAAAATTGAAAATATAAATTTATGGAAAACGGTACAAATACATACATGTAAAGTGACATAGGTGTGCCTTTTGTTCGTTGTAGTGTATATTTTTTATGATACAGTATTACGTCTTTTGTTATAAGTCACATATTTTGTAAATGCATTAATGAATACATTGAAATAATGTATACTTCTAATATATAAATAATATATATTATTTGCACTTTAAACATGGTGCATTATATTCATATAATGACATTGAAACATCAAAGTTTTGGATTGAGCTCTAGTCTTGTCACAAGTTACATTGCATAAAAAGATTTACATATTTCACATTTAAATTTGTACCACCACGGAATTTGCAAGACATAACAAAGGTAAGATTTGTAGCTTTGCACAGAACATAACATTACTGAAACCCAGAGGCATTATATATATTTCACCATATTGACTTTTGAGAAAGGAGAGTTCTCGAAAGCAACTTTTTTGAACCATGAATTGTGTCGAAATATCAGTGCCTCGCATCTAAATCTAGAACTTCTAACCCTGGGAATTGTGTAATAAAGCTCATAAAATGAGTTAAATATCCACAGTGGTTTCATGTGGTAAAGGTAAAGGTACTTATATCTCCATATACATATGTACGACTTGTGCTTGTTGTACCTGTGTTATACTTTTTCCCTGTCATTACCACTGAAGATTATGATATGATGATTATTTAGTGGCAGTTTGTCAGAATTCACAATTGCCTTTGAATAATGGATAAAATTTGATTTATCTAGACATGTTTTCTGGAAGATGTTTTCTCCTCTCGGTGTCATAGATTATACAAGGGTTTCATATTAAGCTTGGTATTGAAAATTTAGTTTTCTGTTACAAAAATGGCTAGACAAATCAACAGATAGCATTGACTTCCCTGGTGATAAGCATTTGTAACAAAATGATGTATGAAATTAAGTAGAATACTTAATGTGTCACTGTTAATGAATCTTTCCAATTGTTTTAAGTGTTCAATATTTTTTTTGTATGACTCAAATTATACTGTCTCCGTCATTTAACGCAGAAAACTTGACAGGTGCCCTTCATTCCTGTTTTATTTTCAAGTTAATTATATGAGTTTTCACATTTTATCATGCCTTAGAGTGACTGTAAATGTTTGTAATGGTGTGGGACTGTATAAGGATGGATGTTTCCTGATGTTTAGCAGTGTCTATATGGTAAATGAAGTAAGAAAGATTGAGTGTGTTGTACAGCATGCTAGCCTTGTGAGTACTGACTTAATTCCAATTGACAATAACATGTCTTAGATTGTTTATGAAATGGGCACCTCTTAATGCAACTGTTCTCATGTTCAGTCAATATCTTCTGGGATCAGTAAATCTTGGAATGGTATGTATGTATATACCTGTTTTACAAGTTTAAGCCTAGTACCTGCAAATATCAAAATAATAGAGTATTGAATAGTACTTTCTCACTCAAATTAAAGATTGAGTTTGAGCAGGGAATCTGTGTTTGAGCAGGAGAACAGTTGGATCATTATACACTCTGAGTTTTAATCCATGCCTCTTTTAATGAGTGTTTATTAGTTCCATTTTTAATGGCAATGAAATTGTCAACCAAGTGTCAGACAATTATTATTGGTACAGAATTGTTAAAGAATCCTTACAGTGACCTGTGTGAATTACTGATAAATATTTATATAAAACATTCGGGAACATCAGAACATTAAAATAAAAGCATCTTAATGCTAGGATTATAGTCTATGCAAACTCAATAGTGTATGGTTTTGTGATACACTCAAGCTTGAATAGCTGGTATGTATGTTTTCTTTGAATGTGACATGACTACAATGAATTTAATTTTATATATAGTTATTGGTGTGAGAGTGTTGATATCATTTATATTTCTGTTTTTGGATAACAAATTTAAAAAATTAAAATATGTTTAAATGTTAATTAGAGCCAAAGCAAAAATATTTCAGGGCATATTCTGGGATAAATATAAAACTCATTGCCCCTGAAGACACATTTGAACTCTTCCAATTCAGAAGTTGAAATAGTTCATTATGATATTTCGGGGAGTGATTGAGTACGGTAAGTTGGAGAGTTCCATTTGTGCTATATAGTAGTTAATATAACAAAGAAGATATTCTGGTGGAAATTTTTATCTTAAACTCCGTAAAACAAGTGATAGAGTGATGGATGAACGGAAACAAGTGATCGAGCGATTATAGAATTATTTCTGGGTGTGGTATCTTCTCTGGGAAATATTCTAAACTGTTGTGGTTGGTGAGTGGAAGAGAAAAGAAATGTGATGTATGTTTGATTTATATGTTACAGAGTTAATACCCAGCATAGAAGTCGGATTAAATTTTCTGCTGGGTATTAACTTATCATACCTACTTTTATACAATAGATTGGTCCAAAATAATGAATGGAGTTTATTCTATTGTTAAAATAGGGATGGATAGTTAAAGAATTTTCAAGTAAAATTTATGCCAATAAAAAGTCTTTATTTGCTTTCCTAGCTCTTTAAAACTTTGCCAGAATTTTCAAACTACACTGTTTTTATCAAAGATGTTTTACAATTTGTAAAGTTTAGGATAAATGAAAGATGTTTTACTGGCATAACTTTTCTTTTAAATAAAAAAATATATTATGTACACTTGTAAGATTGTTTCATCAAAATTGCAAGGGAATTGATGAAACATTTTGCAGGAACACATGTTTGAACAGGCCATTAACATTCGGCTAATTGACCTACCGGCAATTTTACCAATCTAATAAAAATAATATATTGATTTCCATGCTGTTTTGTAAACTTCTCTCTGACATAAAGCAGAGGGGAGTTTGCGAAACAGTGCAGATAGCAAGATACGGTTTTAATCAGATTGGCCATTTGACTTGAATCAAAATATATTGTTCATTTTAAGTGGCCGTTAAAATTGTAGGTGTTATTTCCCTTGCATTGAAGGACAGTATAAGATTATTTTGTTGAGGCAAAATCGGGAATGTGATAATCTTAACATAGTAATATAAATAACTGGAAGGTTGAAGATATTCTGTAATTATATGAAAGTTAAATATTGTAAAATTATCAAAATTTTGTCCTTTTGTCTTTTGACAACTCGCAAAAATAAGTGCATCATTAATTTGTTTACTAGATGTAGCAAAATAGTTAAGGTTGCAACGTGTTATCAAAATGAACAAAAATCAAGAATTTTCTTACTTCGAAAATTTAATCGTGGTCTTAAAAACAATCTGTTTAAACATTTAGCAAAGAATAATAACACCAACTGTTTCCTTCCTTGTAAATTTAATAAGCAGATATCAAAATTGATGAAAAAGTACCTTTGTAAATGATTTCCTTTCCAAAAACAGTTAATTAAGATTAGAAATTGAAGTGTCAAAGTAAAAGTAAGAAAAATCTAATCTGTATTTTAGAATATAATTTTTTTTTCTTTAAATTTTAAAAGAAAACGAAAAAATACTAATATTAAATGTAAAATTGATCTGTTGAAAAATACATTCATACATTCTACAAGTTTTTGACATCAATTAATGTTACTTATGAAAGCACCAATTTTAAACAATGTAAAACAACCCCCCAATTTATGGTGCAATTCCTTTTTACATTTGAAATGTTTTATTTTGTTTTTATTATACTTATATATAATTTTATTGTGATCATAGTTAGTGTATATTGATGTTTATGTATAGTAATTGCTTATGTGTATTGTGATCTGCTCTAGTTTGTCAAAATCCTTTTAAATTATTTTAAGAAACCACAAAACGTGGAATTTTCAGTAAATGAATTAAGGTCACAATTTGAACAAATAAGAAGGAAAATCCTCTCCCTTTAGCTTTCAAGCTAGGACTATTGCTGTTTTGGTATAGTTGTATAGACAAAAGATAGTTGTTGAAATACAAATTGGAGACTTTTATGTTTTAATGTGTTTGATTGATGCCAGTGTATTAGCACACCTACTGTGGTTAGACTTTAATGAGGAGCTGATTTAACTTTGGATTTTCAAAAATATTTCTGTTTTAACGTTTAATAAATAAATGTGTTCAGAAGTAAAATAAAACAAAAATATCAGAGCTTGGTGGGAAGATAAATGCATCATCAAACATTTTTAAAACCCTCCATCGCATGTATTGTACTTGTCTTTTTGGATTTATCAGAAATTAATTGATGTTTTTGAGTAGATATATAAATACCATATGTTAGCAAATGTAGCTATGAATAAATTGTATTAAACATGATTGAATGTGTCCTGTTTTTGCTAAGTAAGCTAATGGTGTGGCACAGAGTCTTGTCGTTTGTTGTCCAGCTTCTACCCAGCGTCAACATTTTATTTTTGTGTCGCCTGAAAAGGCGACATATAGGGATCACTATGTCGGCAGTGGCGTCTGCACCAACAGTTTCCGTGTGATAACTTGAGTTACCTTGGGGCAATCAAACTCAAACTTCATACAGTGCTTCCTTACTAAAAGTGCTCGCTTGGTATTGCTTTTCAGAGTCAAAGGTCAAGGTCACTGTTGCTATAAATAGAAAATCGGTTTCCGTGCGATAATTTGAGTTTCCTTGGGCCAATCAAACTCAAACTTCATAGAGTACTTCCTTACAAAAAGTGCTCGCTTGGGATTGCTTTTCAGGGTCCAAGGTCAAAGGTCAAGGTCACTGTTGCTATAAATAGAAAACCGGTTTCCGTACGAAAACTTGAGTTTCCTTTGGCCAATCAAACTCAAACTTCATAAAGTACTTCCTTACCAAAATTGCTTGCTTGGGATTGCTTCTCAGGGTCAAAGGTCAAAGGTCAAGGTCACTGTTGCTATAAATAGAAAATCGTTTTCCGTGCGATAACTTGAGTTTCCTTGTGTCAATTAAACTCAAACTTCTTTTGCTGCGCAGGCGACACATCCACTTCCGTGGAATTCTTGTTTACATTATTTAAATAATGAAAAATCCAGGGAAGTAATACTTTGCCATTCAGTTCCTTGCATGAAGACAATATTTTTTTCTCAAGAAAATGACATTTACCTACTTTCAAGGTCACGGTATCAAATCAATGTGTAAAAAGGTTTTAAAAATCTTCTTTTGAATAACCAGAAGGCAAATCTTTCCGATACTTGGCCAGTTAGTAATAATAATAATTCAAAGTCCGTATACCCCACTTAATCACAACATATAGTTCATCTGAAAGCGGTTCACAAATTATTATCAATGGTTATTAGGCCGTAGTAAACAGCCAATATCGTCCTCAACTCCCCTGGTTGCATACCAACGGTGCTGCCGTTTCGGCACTCTCAGCTAGCACTACAATTTCTAGTACTGCCCAACCAATCATTTACAGCTGAGTAGACTGTTACAAGCGGAGTAAAGTATCTTGCTCAAGAATATACATTGTAACAAGTGCCACGAGCCCGGCATCCTACCACCAGACCACCGTGCCTATTGCCTTATGTGGATACCTTTCCTCAAATAACTCGGGCAGAGTGCTACACACTTTCAAATGACCTAGACCTATTTTATAGTCACAGATATGTGAATATCTTTAAAATGCGACCGACTTCTTTTTTTTGGCCAGTAGGTTACTGGCATGAAGTACTATAAAAAAATCCTCAAAAATCTTAAATCAAGTTTTCTGAAAATAACCTTGACCCACATGCAAGGTCAAAGATAAATAATCGAATAATCAAACAACCTCTTCCGATTAACCAAGCCTATTATAAAGTAATATTTAACCAGTAGATACATGTAATTCAGACAGTACTCTTTATTTTCCTATAATTAATTACCTTGACCAACTTCAATAGCTGTAAACAATTTCCGAAATACCAGGAAAAGGGTGATATTTGACTAGTAGCATGATGGGACAGAGTTAAGTTTCGTTAAGTCTGGAACATTCTCAGACTCAATTATTCAGAATATTTTCCAATGATTGACAACTTTCCATGTGATCGATACGGGCTTTTTGGCCTCTTTGTTATGTCTTAACTCGCCTGACCCAGACGACAAAATTAATCTATAACGTCTGACGGTTGCACGACAGCGTACATTCAGTAATGAATTAAAGTACATTTATCTTAATGGTACGCGTACATGGAATAGCGTTTTTGAAATAGCTTGACAGTCATCGAATGCAAATAAAGTAATCGACAACATTTTATATTTACGCTTCCGGTGCTCCTCAAGAGAACCAAAATGACCAAGGATGCAAAAAATTGTTCCTTCAGAAAGAGTTTTGGACAGCAATCGTCAGAAAAGGAAATGCCAGCATAGAGCTCAAGTTGGTCAAAATGCAATTCACACTTGATGTACTTTGTCCCTTACAAGGAATTGTTGACCACATCTGTCAGAGAAATACCAGACAATTGAATTATTTAATTATAATCGGATGCTTGACTTTAAAAGTGTGTGATAAAAACCCACTTAATACCCTTATAAAATTTAATTCTCAGTAAAAGAATTTATTCACATGTTCCTTACTATTTTTAATTAAAAAAAACACACATTTATGTCATCAGCGCTCAGACCGGAGACCAAAGTACTTAATATAAATACGAGTTAGCTCCCTTCTCACAGTGCCATAACAATCCCCCATAGCAAACCCTCTCGGCACTGTTAATATAAAATTCTATCCAAAACGGGTACACTAGTTATACGTGGATGCGATGTGATGCTACCTCAAAGTATGAACACAAGAAGGGAACTATATATTTCCCTCTAATTCTGGTTGTCAGAAATGTCAGGAGATTTCCTTGATATGGAAGTGTTTTCTGAAAGGTCACAAGATCCAGGGCCTGGTAAATTAAAAATCTAATATTCTGGAGACCCTTATGACGTCTTACTAAGTAAATATATTTAAAGAAAACGACTGACCAACACAATGTTGTAAAATATGCTGCAATTCGTTTTAATAGTATACCACGTCAAGCGATGTTTGAATGGATTGAATGTATACATTTTGGTTTCGTTTAGGATAGTTTCGCAGTTAGTTTGCACAGAATGTATATATATCAGAAAGTCTTTCGGAACCATTGGCGCCACACTTCAATGTCTTTCTGCTGTCTCTGTCAAGAACGATATCCCTACTAGACTAACTAGTTGTGAGTCCAGAAAGATGCATGCAATGCTGTACACGGTGATGGTCTAACGATCTGTGAAATATGACGTAGAACTGTAACCGCTCCAGCTTCGTTATTTTATAATCGGAAGACGTACTCTATATGCAATAATTTGTTCATTCATGACTAACAGGTCGAATGATGGTAGAAAAGAGAAAACATCAATGGTCAGCTTGTGTAATATGAAGATGGACGTTTTTGAGTACTGTATGCTCATTAGTGTGTTTACTTGTTGTGTTTGACAATGGTGATTCGGTTCTCATTTCGAGGACTTATGTTTACTTGGATGTGACCAAGATTTACATGACGGGTGTCGTCGATGAAGCAGAAGACGCTTACTCTTCCGGAACACCTGGTCTTATTCTCTTGTACTTTAGCAAGGGTTTCCATGAAACGTTCCTTAGTTCATATTTTGCCCCTAGTTTAATCGATTTTGAATTAGGATTATGATTTTGTAGACGCTTCGGTATTCTCTAATTTCTTGGGTTTTTTTTTGTGTCAGTGAAACGCTGAAATATCGATTGAAAATATGTTGTCCATGTGCAGTTATTGCAGTCAGTGACTTCGAATGAACAGTTCCTGCGTTGTTGCTATATTTACTACGCCGTTGGAGCGGTTCCTTTCACAAACTTACATTGCTTAAGGGTTTTGCCAAAATTTTGATCAAAATTAAAAATTCTCTTCTCAAAATTTTGTGGTAGCGTTGACATTACCATTCCTGATAACAAAATAAAGGGATGTTTTTTGCGAGCTGTTTTTCCAAATAAAAAAAAAGATGAAATTATATGGATGTAAACTTCTAGGCATTTTGTAATTCGTTATACTTAACGAAGGCTAATGCAATTTTCTGAGACGATATTATGAAAATGATTGATTTATAACATGTTGGCAATATCTATTGGTGGCAAGGGTTTCTGGCATTCCGACGGGATCATAGTGCTGTTTACATTTGAGGCTGGACCCATTGACACGTTTGTTCGATTGAAAACAAAGACATAAGCCAAATCTTTTAGTTTCACAACCAAATATAACGACGACTGGCTGTCTTTAAAAAAGAAGGCATCGAATGTGTATTTGCCCGTGTTGGTAAGTTTAAGTTAAGATCAGAGTAAGAAATCTCAAGTTCAGTAGGGTATATACGATCGGCTAGGTCAGCAAACTATTTGTTGTTTCTAGACAACACATTGTCGATATACATAAAAGTGAAATTGAAAGATTTGGCACGGTTTTTGTTACCCATCCTGATAAGTCCCTCGACAAATTCAGCCTCGTATGAAAGCAAAAACAAGTCAGCCAAAGTGGTGCACAGTTAGTTCCCATTGGAATGCGAACAGTCTGTTTGAAAATCTTACCTCCGAACTCAACAAAGATATTGTCAACCAGGAATTCAATTAAAGACGTGGTGTGTGGTTCTCAAACTCAAGCATGCTTAAGCGCGATGTCTGTTGGGACGATACGAGGTTCCTTTTATCGTCTTCCTTGGAACTTCACGTGGAAATTATTATGTTGAGCGATATGAAGGTCTATGTTTTATTATATGCTTCCTGGTGGATTTTTTGTCAATGGCCTGATTCGACTTAGATCTACTTTGCAGGTGTCTTTGATGACGCAGAAGACGATTATCCTTTCGGAACTCATGGCCTCCTTTTACTTTAACATATGTCCCCATGCAGACTTTCCTTTGTTCATATCTTGTTCATATTTTAGTTCAAATTGTGATTTTACTGACAACTTTGTATCTTACGTATTGGAGGATCATATACTACATCTTAAGCAAATTTTCATTTTATTTGAGGTCAGAAGTTCTCATACTTGAATGTGACAGAATATATATACGCAAAAGTTTAGACGAATCCAATTTGTTTTACACACAAATGATGTACTAGTATATTGGGTTCTTTCTCAGTTTCCCCTTTTGGCAAATGAGCCATTGTATTCCTTACATCAATAAGGTGTTCCTCAGAATGGTTAAATGTACATCGTGTTCGATTCACTGCGGTTGTCACGTATATATGCTATTAAGAGGGATGCATGAAGAAGCTCCAGTTAATTAGGAAGATCTTAAAAACTCTTGTTAAGAGCGTCAAGCGTCTTCTTTCAAATTACAACCTCCTTCATGATGCAATGTACCTAATCTCTACACCATTTAAAGGAAAATTTGCTTGTCTAGAAAATATTACCGAGTAACAATTTGAAATGAACTGCATGACAGTATCAAGGTAAGATTGATTGCATTTGAATTTGGCATGTCTTCTCTTTAAACTTGTATCAGCCTAGCAATTGGTCAGCCATATGCTTAATTGGCTTGCTTGGACTCCATATGCATTACATGTCGACACTATTCCAGCTATGAAGACTTCTTGCTTACCCACACCCTCCAACCCACCCCCATCCTAATTGGGAAATTTCTCATAAAAAATGTAATGTTGGCATGTTTCCTAAGCGTGAAAGTCTAGATTGACAAGAAACTACTTTCCTCCACCTCTAAAACCTGGCACGTCCTTAAATGACCCAAACTTAAAGTACAAATCAACCAACCTAGCAATCTATTCGAAACCGCAGTAAGAAAGACGTTGTCTGGGTGTCGTGTGTCTGCCCCAAATGTCCGCATTGAAATAATTCTTATTCAATTTTTTGGGATGGGAAAAGAAGCCGAAACTTCATCCTCGATATCCAGGGGCTAGGCTCACATACGCTCTCTGCACCATGGAATATGCCATGGCAAAACTTAATGCTCAGTATGCTGCACCTTGTTGATGAGACAAGTACCAGCCGTTCGATATATATCAAAAGTATCTCGTTGTCACATAACAGTAAAAATTGACAGGCTTTGAAGTCGGTTGCGGCACCTTCATCAAAAGACATGTATCAGCCTATCGATAGGTCATTTTGTTTTGCCTGAGGGTGCCTTCAGTTTTAAATGATATATACCAGTGGTACATGTAGAGAGTGTAGGTGATCGTAACAACTTGATATCGAGGTTGCTGAAACCTTAAATCTATTTCTGTCTGAAAGCTTACCAATTTAAAGCGCGGCGTCCCTACTCGGGACACTTTTTGCTGTGATGTCAACTTGGTAGTAACTTGTCCTGAGTTACCGTCGTTGGCCTTGAGACAAGGGAACAATATTTTGTTTTCCGACGAAAGGTGCAAATTATGGGGCGACGAAGGGAGTGTTTTGCTAACTTCGCCGTCGCAGAAAGGGACGGCGTTATTGGTATGGGGTGGGGCAGTACTTGTGTGGTTGTGATGGTGTAAGGGTCGCAACATACTTATTGTGGGGAGATAGCAATTTAACTGGCACGAAATTGTTAGACCTGTGGTTCTTCCACGACGTTAAACAATTTTCCAGCAATTTTGTTTACCTCAAAAACGGTGATCATAAACGTTGCTGATGTGGTTTTGTTTAAAATTGACCCAGATGTCTTTAAATTACTAATAAAACAAACTGAAGGTAAAGGTTTGCAATAAAACATGGCAGCAGTTTTATCCGTATGGATTAATTACTTCATTCGTACATGATTGATAAGGATTTATAAAGGGAATAATTAATTGAATGCAACATAAAGTAAAGATAACGTTCTTCCTTTTGGTTAAGTATATGTTAAGATTTGCAATGAGAAGCATTGAAAATTATTACATCAACTGCAACCTTATGAGAACGCTTTCACGTACCCACTGATCGGTTGTCGCTATGGATAGCGCATTCGCATTTCATCAAGACGATCGGACGTGAACATGTATGGAGTCGCTTGCTCCATTATATGAGCCCTTCGAATTTCTTAAATACCACTAACACCTACATACTATTATCCGGGCTAACAAGAGTGATCAATATCATTGGCTAAAACATGGTCATGTGGAGGTCCATATTTTGTGATATTAATCTGATGTTTCTATTTTTAGAAACATCGAGTCAATATTGCATCTATGACGTCATATTCATTGTGATATAACAGTTCCTGGCTGTGACTTTCTTGCTTTATCAAGTAAGATATAATACAATTTCAGTCTTTTGCAATAAGTTCATATCTAATATACAAATCAACCAACCTGGTAGAATATGAAATATTGACCTCGGGCTAACGCCCTCGTTCAATATTTGATTTCACAATGTTGGTATAACACCATATTGACCGCACCAAAGCTCCATAATTGATATATAACATGTTTTATAATTGCTGTGAAAAATAAAGTTAGCGTACCTGCTGGTGCATTTCTTCTTGTATGCGATGTATTTTCAAAGTTGTTTTTTTTATGTAATTCGAGTCAGCCTTCCCGACTAGCATAAATTCATCATAACTTCAAATTGAAGGAGTTGTAACTTGATATACAATACAGTACATGTTGTATGTATCATACGAAGACAACAAACGGTCATACACGTTGAACTGTGTGATGGATAATGAAAAATTGCTAAACAAAATGCAGCAAACGCATTCGATCGTTAATCCTCTGACAGAATACAATGATATAAGTAGTGAGGTACATAGTTCTTAATGTCCATGAACCTGTGATTTTCGGCCAACTTTTAAATTGGTAGCCGTGACCAGGATTACAGAAAGTAATACATATAATCGTAACTTGTGGTTCGTTTGTGTTTTACAGCCAACCGACAACCATGGTGATTGGGGGTCAAGCGGCTGGACAAGTGGTTTATAGAATTATATGGTCTGATTTGGAATGCATGGAAAGTTTCTTTAAGCATATATCCTCGTGTGCATAGAAGTCAATGATAGTGTAAAGTGTACCACTATATGAATATCATCTGCCTGTTCATGTCATCCATAGATCTATTGTTAGATTCTTTCCATACAATTTTATCAAACAAGGTACTGGTATATGTTTCTGATTGAAGAAAACCGCGAATCGCACATGCAGCACGTGATTATACTAAAAATAACATATATCGAAGATGACCAATTATGATCAGAAGTGCCATACGATATACACGTGTACACAGGTAAATATCGTACATGTCAATGACTTTGTTAAGTAGAACATATTTTAGAATGGCGGTAACGTAAAATGTTGTGACAAATGTGGGTTTCACAAGTGAGATTAATGGTGCAGATATTTCAGAGGATTTACAACGAGGTTTATTAATCACCTCTTTTTGTCACGGAATCCCATACTCGTCCGTTTGATCCAGTTATTAGATATGACACGTACGTCACCAAACCCGTGTATCCAAGATTAGTACGGCCAATGTGTACAGAGTGCCGCTGAACAATCCAAACTGAGCCGTAAAGAGGGGATGTACGTTTATCGAACAAGTGTCACATTCACAAGATAAAATAACAACTTTAATTCCACGTTCAATGTGTCGACAGGTAAAACAAGATTGAGGCTTTACGTCGGCGCCAAATGTACACCAGACCGCTTACATGAACATCTCGTCAAACATTCAGGGGACACGTTGATTATTAAAACAGACAAAAACATGTAATGAATAACTTCACACCGAATTCAAAATGTATGTTTATACGCGTGCACGCATTGCTTCCACTACGCAACTTATGTATAACAGAAGAGGAAAAATGCACGACCAGACCGGGATTCGAACCGGAAACCTTTCGAACTGTAGACGGAAGGTCAACCAATTGAACTGTCTGGTCGCCGACGATCGAACCTGTCCAGACCGTTATATTCCTCCCTCCTTTAACAGAGTATTCGACCCCGACGGCACCGCAATTTACGACCCAGATTTGGGTATCCCCTTGCTAAGTGTGCACCCATTATACTTGAAACAAGGTTTGGTCACTCACAGGCACCAAATGTAACAGGAGAGAAAAAATGCACGGCCAGACCGAGGTTCGAACCCGGGCATTTTCGAACTCTAGACGGACACTCAACTAATTGAGTTATCTAGTTGCCGACGATCGACACGGTCTAGATCGCTACACATGTAATGGCCACTCTTCCCTGTACAGTTAACGCGCAACAACTGGTAGTCCAAATCTAATTCCATCCCGAACTCAAAGTAACGTTATAACATACCTAATCACTTGCTGACATTTAATCAAGCAAAACAGAAAAAAGCGAAGCTATGCAGACTCTAATACATGAAATATATAGATACAGTGAAGTTGTATGTACAGTACCTTTTAAGATACTGTAATTTCAGGACTTTCAAATATTTTTGATAAATCAACTTTATCATGAGAAGTTTCATCAGGCTATAAAATGAGTGTCTGTGCAAGCAAAGTCAGTCACGCGCGTGACTCTCTTCTTATAAAATATAACAAATAGACCTATAGAGTTGTCTTTCCTTGATGTTAATGCACGCAGTGACACCGGTAGCGGATGGTGAATTATAAATGACGGATCGCGTGATCGGACCGTATTTATTGCTGTTAGCATTCTTTCTATCATGGCAGCATTTATTATTGATATCACCATCAGTGTTTATATCCTATAGGGTGAGATTACTCTCCGAGTTAACAAGCTTATTGACTAAGTGTGTATATAAGAAACAGCTGATGTCTGCAATATTTTAATGACTCAACAAGACATATCATTACAGTAAAGGTAACATTGTATTGTCTGCATTAAAATATATCGAACAGCAAACTGCTTATATACATTTCGTATCATTAATGTTACTGTAAGGATTAATTGCTATGTGTAAGATGACATGTAAAAGTGACAAGCAAATTTTATTGAATGGGTATTTGTAAAACTGATGTATTTCTTAGAACATTTAGATTGGTAAATATATTTCAGGAATATAATTGAGGTTTTCATTTCACGAATTACTGGTAGAATAGATAACTTTATATTTTAGTTTATTTTTATTTTACTCTATCCAGAGTTATAGTCCCTATCTACCTCACGTATAGCGTTATGATTGGCTAACACTAATCAGAACATGTTTATTCTTCCAACATGTTTCTTGTTGTGTAGTTGACTCTGTGAAAAATAAAAACAGAGTGTGGGACACTTGTGTAAGTGAGACCACTTTTTGTTTACTACCTAGAGTTATCCTTCATAATGGTTTGACTTTCTTATACGCAATGCTATTTTTTCGAAATGTCACGACATATCGTTTGTAAGAGCATTATTCTTTCTTTTTCATTAAAACCTACATAAGAGAACAACAATCCATTCGTATAGCTATTCAGACATATTTGCTTTCGGAGATAAAATAGATTGTAGCTATCGACAGTAAGTTTACACATTAAAGTTGGTGATTGTGTCTTTTACTGACGAGAATCAGAAAGTTTTTAAACACAACGCACATTTCTATATATTTACATTTTCTCTGCAACTCACTTTAAGAACAATACCAGCAGAAATGCTTTTCATTTTGGCATGAAAGCAAACACTCTACTGACGCAACACGTGGTTAAACCGTTTACTTACGACATCATAGATAACCTTGTTCAATGAGGGTCTTGTCGCTCCGCTTCGAACAACATGAAGAGAAAACGCCCTTGCGTAAAACGCTCAAATGACTACGGATACTTATTGGCGCCAATTTTATTCTAAGGGATGTTCCGCCAATGTCGTTTAAAGGACGATAATTATACAAACGCAGTTAATATATTGATAATTAAAAAAAAACATATATATAAAATTAATCTTTTTGTCTATAGCAAAAATGTTAATATATGGATTGAAAGGAATTTTTTAACATTAATACCGATATGAACGGGATTCGATTACAAGCCACCGGGCTTCGTGCAACATGGATGTAACAGAATTGCGATCATATCGGCATGTATGTTTAAAAAATCCTATTCAATCCCTAAATAAATTGCGCCACTTATTGTTTCCGTGTAACATACAAAAATTGTATGACCATATCGTCTCCTCCAGAACAAATAAGCAACAGATGAATGTATCTGTTTTGTGGCGATCCGAAGGTAATCAGATGTCGGGAGGGCACAGAAGTGCTGCATTGGCTGTCCTGGGTTAGAAATGTCAACACTTCCGCTGATAAAATTCGCAGTTGTAATACCTCGTTTCCCATGACAATGAGACTATACCAGCGGGTCGCTACCTGATTAAAATCATCAATCTTGTTAATCAAAGAATATATTTATCAAAGCACGTATTAACCAATACCTTGGGTTTTCAAACACTTTTATTGCATAGATTCGTATGAATTTATGACTGCGAGGGCCCGCAGTACTGAGCTACCTGTGTCGACGTATGGAATTTACAACACCATAACACGCACACTTGTCACACCAAGTTAGTGGAAATAAATGCTGTCCAACTTCTCTCGACAAAACACCAAGTATTAGGAACCATCATTTAAATACGAAATCAGCCTAAGCAATACGTGTACGTATGTACGTGTATTTGGACATATAATTCCAACATTTAGATCATGTTACATTACGGAATACTTCACGTATCAACGAAGGATCTTGATCGTTAGATTTTTTGTTTGGATTATCAATTAAACTAGTGGCCTGAATTAATTGATCCACAAGTATAAATCTTACATATTTTTAGGGATCTAGATCAATTTTAATAGAATCCCACTCTTGTGTTATAAAATCGTCGGAGTAGGATTTTTATCGAAAATTTATCTTTACTTCTTAAACGTATAAAATTACTCGAACTCCTTACTTTGGGTCAACATGTAGCTGTAACAAATTACCAGGTCCCTGTGATTCGATCGTGTCATCTTGGTCGAACCTTATTACAGAAACTTTATTGATGGCTAATATCGGGATTTTCAACTTGATTCCGATACGAGTACACAGGACTCAAGGTTTGTCTCATAAACTCCACCAAATCTGCTAAACCGCTCGTCAAAATGACCTGAAACCTTTTGAATGACTAATCAGAAATAAGCTGATCTTAAGGGCAACTGTGCCACTACCAAACACTCCGGCTTGATTATATAGCTTTAATACGCAATTTCTGAAATAAAAAAGCTGGTCTTTTTAGGACCTTTTATGATAAATGATGAATATGAACAAAATAATTATGATCAACGAAAATGATCTAAATGTAAAAATCAAGCGATTCCTGAGAATTTCGGGCTTCAGATCGTTACACTTTGTACCGTCGCTTTAATCGTTTTACAATTATACAGGGGAGGTAATTGTACTCGCAGTTTAGCAGGACATGATTCCTCATATCAAAATCTTACCTGAAATAGTAACATATTTGACGGACGATAAAGCTGTGTATCGGTTTTGTACAGAAGCCCAAAGCAGCACATGACTTGCTGTATAACTGGTTATAGTGAATTAAAGGCCCAATATACGTAACTTTCGGCAAAACTTGAAGCGAAAATCGAGCCTAATAACTTATTATATTTATAAATTTAGTTAAGATTAACTGATATGAGAAATATTCAAGGTGAATTCTTGTGCGGTTACCGGTAAAGCAGCAGTTGAAACACAGTATTTGTAAACACGCGTCCATTTTGAACTGGCTTCTACCTACGGTTTTGTTGTTGAAGTGCGCCCCACCTGAATTATTTTCATTTTTTTTGGATTTTTTTTGTCAACAGTTTCTTGTTAGTTACCGCTCAGTTTTACTTCGTTTTAGGCTTATTTTTGCATGGTTATCAACTGGATTTTTTGTTTTTTGTCATTATTTTACAGAATCCCGAAAAATTTACTGAAGTAACGTATATTGGGCCTTTTAGAGTATTCGGAATACCTGATATTTGAACAATTCCGTCAATCCTCGTAATTTACATGACAATGATGGGATAATGATACCTTAATTTATAATATAAGAAAGTTTTAAACAATGGATTTCGTATGGGCAAGAACACTAGAACACATCGTTATACATGCACCAGTGACTGAGATTTTTTCACTATACAAGAAAACCGGATATTTTTCAATGAGACCAAGATGGCAATAATAGTAAGCAAGAATGCTATGTCCCACATGCTCATGTCAGAAGACATAGTGAAACTTCATAATTTTGTTTGCAATCATTTAGCGACTCCTCCTTTTTGTCCCGATGGTTGATGCATACCTTATAACTGATATCGTACCCCTGAGTTTCCGTACCTTTTATCAGAAGTGTGATGGATAAATCCCGGAGCTAGGTGACAAAGGAATGTCCCCCACGCGATATGTCTGGATATGAAGGTGATCCCCCACACCTCGGGGTGTCAGTCTATCTCCCGGTTATCTCCCCCTAGGGCTGTCACTCACCGTACACCCGGGGAGAAGCGCAAACAGGTCCAGAGGTCGAACCGTTCAAAAGTTGGATTTTAAAGTATTTATTGATTTTTGTTGTGCGTGCCCTGTCGAAAAGTGTTATGACACATTTTAAAAAATTAAATTGTTTTTTCATCCTTCAATATATATGAACATATATATACTGGTTTCAGGTAATTTGTTACAGCTATAGTGGGGACCTTAAGTAAGGTGTTTAGACTAATTTGACACTTTTGGGTCGTTTAGATCAATTTTCGATAAATTGCCAACCCTATATGGCCATGGGTGAACTCCTGATGTTCAAATATCGACCGTACCAAATTTTCTCGCATCAAAAACCACATTTCTATTTGTTGTACGAAATACTGCTTGGTACCGTTAGACACGCAATTTCCAGTCCTGTTTTCACAGTCATGTGCCAGTATATCATTATCGTGTTGGGGTAATCGGAACTCCTCGGCCGATTTGCTAATCTAACTACAGGAACTGAAATCGAGACGAGGTGCTCCGAAAGCTCGTTTGGGCATAGTATTTGGAGTAAACCAAGAAAATGTTCCGAAAAAGCTCAAGCCAAAATCGGCCAGCCCCTCACTAATATGTCAGTACTTTACTAAGAACAAACTGCTTCGTCATATTATAACATACCATTGGCGAACAAAAATTTGGGCATACGTACACATTATGTGTAATCATTGTTTTTTTTTTATAGTTTTTTGTCAACTCATCATCCAGTCTCGTTATGAATCGACTGTGCAGCCAATGCCAAGATACAGTTATAACACCTAGCAGTAAGATGGCCACTGAGAATGTATCTTTCCACTATCGATAAGAGTCGCTTTGTGGAAAGTCTTTTCCAGAGGATATACATTAAACTCTAAAAGAAGTTTATAACTTGCCAAAGAAATACTGCCACTAATTGATCACGGAATTATACACTGCACACACCAACGAGGCATTCCCATCGACCTGGAGATAAAAGATATTTGACAAGTATGTGTTCAGTTGCTTCTTACGTTCCCAAATCGGACATCAGAAAGAGAGAAGCAATGAAAATATATCACGTTTTATCTGATATGACGATCCCACTGATAGGTACGCGACTTGTTAAAGACTAGGACTATCTTTACAGTATTAAAAGTCATATTTAAGTCAATAGAAACGCTTATTATTTACAACATACATATTGCCTGACTTTTCTAGGAGTGCAAAGGAACTCTTCAGTCAATTCCATATTATATTCTTACCAGAAAAAAATGGTCAGAACCGTGTTTTCTTATCGTTAAAGCATATAGATCTTTTTCACTGTTTAGAATTATAACGGTACATATATCAACATCTCGCATTTGTCATAATAGCTATGACAATAATCAAAATATTCATAATCACAGGATCTCATTAAACTGAAGACAGCGTTTTACCAAATATCCATTCTATCTTGAAACAATGCTTTGAGAAAGTTCATAGTCAATGAATACTTAGTTCCGGTAACTGCGTTTTACAAAAGCCAGCCTGATTCCGTGATCAAATAAGTAACCTGATCTACTATCATTACGTATGAACATGCATTACGAGGTTGTAACTAAGGAGCTCCGGGGACGTTTAGGACCCGGGATGACATTTCCTGGCCTAGACATACGGCCCGAGTGGCCGTTCAGTGGACCACCAGACACAGCCATCAAACACCGTATCGCTAATGTGTTTCGCATGTGACAAATGGGTAGTCAAAACCTGGCCAGCTCCTGTCTGGCACGTAGATTCGGTTTGGTCGTATCTGCTTTCTTTAATATCTGTTGTAATACCTATTTATCTCTGGCATGTTACAGACAGCTCATGGTATTACCTAAGGTCCCATTACAATCACCATTCCTCAGCAATCCCGCTTCTACATTAACCCGTCGGTTTATTAATGTATTCAACTACAAAAGACAAACACAACATTGGTTTCGGAGCACGGGAACTCCGCCGTCTCCAATACAGCGGAACGTGACTATATTGACTCTGGAAGATTTCTTCATCGGCTTTTTGCATACTCCGCCCTCCTGATGTTTCGAAATAATTATGTGCAGAGAAGAAATTGAAAAAAAACCCAACATTCATGAAATCGGGACCTGCTTCTGTATTCACGTTAGTAACTATTCTTTAAAAGAATGATATACACTTGTCCACAAAAAATTATGTCCACATAAACCTGTAGAGTGACGCCATTTGATTATTTGTTACGTCCGTACACCTTTGGCCTGACGATAGCATGACAATATTTGTTTCGTTCGTGCACATATGATGTAGCGACGTCTGTTTCGTTTGGGCACATGCTATTTATTTGGTCCGGACACCTGTAACGTGGACATATTTGTATCGTCCGTACGCCTGTGACGTGGACATATTTGTATCGTCCGTACACCTGTAACGTGAAAATATTTGTATCGTCCGTACACCTGTGACGTGGCGACGTTTGTTAGTCCTCACATCTATGACATGACGTCATTTATATCGCCCGTTCACTTGGGGCTTGGCAACATTTGTTTCGTCCGTGCACCTGTGATGTAGTTACCTTTGTTTTATCCGTACATCTGTGACGTGTTGACGTTTGTTTCGTTCGTGTACCTGTGATGTAGTTACCTTTGTTTCGTCTGTACATCTGTGACGTGCTGACGTTTGTTTTTTCCGTACATCTGTGACGTGCGGACGTTTGTTTCGTCCGTGTACCTGTGATGTAGTAACCTTTGTTTCGTCCGTACATCTGTGACGTGCTGACATTGTTTCGTCCGTACACCTGTGACGTGGTGACATTTGTTTTGTCCGTACACCTATGACGTGGTGACATTTGTTTCGTCCGTACATCTGTGACGTGGTGACATTGTTTCGTCCGTACACCTGTGACGTGGTGACATTTGTTTCGTCCGTATATATGCAGAGTGGCGACATCTGTTTTCTTCCTTACACATGAAGAGTGGCGTTATTTTTTTCGTCCGTACATATGTTGAGTGACGACATCTGTTTCGTCCTTACACAGGTAGAGTGGTGTTATTTGTTTTGTCCGTGTACATGACGATATTTGTACCGGCTATATCGTGATAACCGTTGTATCATGTATCGACAAGGACGATTTCCTACAAGTATTACAGCGCATCTGGAGTCCGTACATGTACAGGTCAGAATTTAATCTACTCAAAGTGGAGCATTTTGATAAATTCACATGCAAATAACTAGCATAACTCTATGTCGAAATACAGTCCACTTTTGTCTATTGATATTTCTTGTTTAACTAGATAAAGTGTTGATATTTTCTGCGAGTACCTCCAATCATGTTTTCCTACACCTGTAGCCCCCCAGTACCTTTAAGGAGGGGGAGGGGGAGGGGGGCTCTTTATCTCAGGATGGCTGAATGCGGAGTGCCTCTGAGATACTGGTGGCGATACCATTGGTTTAATGGAGTATATAACTTGATAAGACCACACCAGCCACAGGTGTGTTTTATTGACAGTTGAAGGTCGGGAAATCGACATAAACTTCGATTCCTATAGGCCTGTATACCAGGTGTTGACGAGATAAGGCACATCTTGTAAATACCATTAAACCTCGCTAAGGACATTACCGCACTGTTTTATAGGATAAAAACACTTGAATAGAATATATAGCTACTTTGATTAAATATTTACAGTTGCTATACATGTCCGTCACGCACCTATAACTTGTTTTCGAAATGTACACTTTTCCATTCACGCACGACGCATGTTGTCATAGAAGTTTTCTTTAAAAACTATTCCCAAGATGTCAATTTGTATGCACCCTGATACTTGTATCACACTTGTCAGCAACAGCAACGCCATATATTTTCTACGATGTCTAGCAAGACAGGAAGTTCTCAACCGGAAGTCAGTGGGAGTAATCATTTACCATACGAATTTAACAGGAAAGAGAATAAAGTGCTTCCTCAAGTGCTCGAACCCCCGGTCTTCAGGTTCCTATGCCTAGTCGGATGCCCAACCATTCTGCTTCATAAAGAAGGCAATCACTCTTACTTATATTGGCTCACTTTTACACAACGATACAGCATGCTTACATTTTACAGATTCAATACTATTGATTGATATTTTCATCTTCGACGCCATTCAAGACGTCTGCTAAGGTCATCTGGAGACGGCGTCTATCCTTACAACACTTCCTGGATGCACAGGGACTTGAGAATTGTCTCTAAGGCATTATTTTCAATTAACTTGGGTAATTAGGCTCTAGATACGTCGTCATCATTGTCTCTAAGGCATTATTTTCAATTGACTTGGGTAATTAGGCTCTAGATACGTCGTCATCATTGGTGGTGTTTTCATGGACAAATTATGTCAAATCAAGTACCTGTGCCTGGATAGTGGAATGGCAATAACTCTGAACACATTTTACTGAAAACTATTTAAAAATCATACTTTGTAAACCTGAGCTGAAGTGAATAGACAAAATCATTCTTTTAAGAGGTGATAAAAATGACTTTGTGTTGATCGTCAGGATAATTTAGCCTGGCAGATAGAAGTTGTGGAAACTGGTAATAATAATATTTTGACGTAGAAAGCACACATTTGCTGATCGTTATAAGACAATTTCCAAAGCTACATATAGCTTCCGTTATAAAAGTTCGTTATCATGGTCATCTACCAAAACTCATAGATGTTACAGAATCGGTATAAACTTCGGATTACTGACTACGAAATGGCATTCGGACTGGTGATATAGAAATATGTATACAATTCTTGACATGTTTGTACCATTGAAATTACGAAAAATTGTCGGCCATTTTTTAATTACTTTTTAATATAACATTTTATGGCACTTGCATTTTTAAAATTTTTTTACAGTGTGGCCAATCGCAACATCTCGGGTAACTTTCCGGTAATCTTTTTGCGATTGACAGTGTGTCGTGTAGTCTGAACTCGGCAAATTCCGATGTAATACGGAATCTACCGAGCTACAAATGTAAGTCGAGTGTAACAGGTCACATCGCAGGAATCCAAAAGTAATCTGCATCAATATTTTTAAAATAAACACCAACACATATAATATATTGAACTTTATATACAGACTTTCAAACTAATTCTCTGAACCAGTGGGATTACAAATAACACGGAGAAAGGTAAAAACTCACTGGAGATAACGAACTGATTAGTACGGCGAAATGGCTAAATTGATATCTCGTCGCGATGTTTATAGTTTGAATTCATTAACACGAACGGCTAGCTATGCAGATATAGCATCTTTTTACAGTACCCCACTCCCCTACTAATTGGAGATTGCGGAAAGGGGATGGTCTCGTAACCGAGACATACGGGCATTTTTATACCCACACCTGCCCCTTGCCGTCTATGTCGGACGGGTGAGTGAAAGGTGTATTTTTTTTAGTCTACGGTGTTATATACAGTTGTCAGATTGAAACTCACGTAAATAAGCTATCAAATGCTCTTGCCAACGAAGATTACTGAAGTTAACGAGGTTGTAAAAATGTAAACATCCCAGTCAAAAATCGTACCGAGATTCTTAAACTTCTAAGCGAGAAAGCGTTTGACTTTTATTACTACTGATGGAATATTTCTGCTTAACGATTGGTGCACTGTATCGACATGTATCAAACGCTTAAGGATTCAAATACGCACATGAAGCTGCATTCGGTATCTATATTTGTGCCTTTCGTGTTCTCTCTAGGATAAAGCACAGTTAAGTGCGTATTCCTAATTAATGTTTACGGTCGACGATACACTAGTTTCCTAATACGTCTATCTAACAATGAGTGATCGCTGATGGCAGTTTAACTTAATTTCCAAATATCCTTCCACGAAAATTATTTTGTAGAAGTGATATTTCATTGCGTTTATGCGTGTAGTCAGTCAATGTAGACGCGCGTTTCACCGTTTTTATCTAATAAGAATGAGTTACTCATGCGGAGTAATAGCGCTAGCTACCATTATGAGTAACGATAGGTTTTCAGATGCTTCCATATTTTGAGATGACATGGAAATGAAGGTTTATGAAAGCACTTGCCGTCGATTGTGGTCGTTCTGTGTTTCTTTATTACATTGCTAACAATTTAAATCTAGCATCACAAAAAAGGGCGATAACTCAAACAAGGGAAATAACTCAAGATAAATACACACAAAACATCAAATTTTAGCATGATTTGCATTATGTAAATAAAAAATGATATTGCTGAAAAGCCTCTGAAAATTTTCTAACTGTAATCATACAGCTATTAAAGCATGGACGTTTTGGTAATCCCCATGGAGATGAATCTCAGTTAACGTTGCAGTAGACATTCAAGAGTTATTCTTTATTTACCAAAGCTTCTGAATGAACCTGTCACTCACAGTATAAGCATCACTGACCGATCAATTATCAATTATACGGCAAACACGCACATTTGCTACAGTTGCAATGTCTCTCAAATATAGTAGTTAGCACTTTTGTCGCAAACACACAAAATGCTAGCTTATTTTATTAATTAACACGGATTAAAACAAACGCACGGAAACATACTTATGTATTTAAAAATAAAACAAATATTAAAAAAAGAAATATGAGTGTATATGGGTGAAATCAATTGACTCCGTTTGTTAGCATGCTTTGGTGATAGCGTTCGAACAGAAACACTACTATGTGTCCTAATACTTTAATGTCTGTTCTAATGATACACTGATCTATAGCTAGGAGACCAGTACATCGTCTATAGGAGGTAAGGACTGATGATATATAGCTACGACGAGACCAGTACATCGTCTATAGGAGGTGAGGACTGTTATATAGCTACGACGACACCAGTACATCGTCTATAGGGGTTGAGGACTGATATATAGCTACGACGTGACCAGTACATCGTCTATAGGAGGTGTGGACTGATATATAGCTACGACGAGACCAGTACATCGTCTATAGGGGGTGAAGACTGATATATAGCTACGACGTGACCAGTACATCGTCTAAAGGAGGTGAAGACTGATATATAGCTACGACGAGACCAGTGCATTGTCTATAGGAGGTGAGGACTGATATATAGCTACGACGAGACCAGTGCATCGTCTATAGGAGGTGAGGACTGACATATAGCTAGGAGACCAGTACATCGTCTATAGGGGGTGAAGACTGATATATAGCTACGACGTGACCAGTACATCGTCTAAAGGAGGTGAAGACTGATATATAGCTACGACGAGACCAGTACATCGTCTATAGGAGGTGTGGACTGATATATAGCTACGACGTGACCAGTACATCGTCTATAGGAGGTGAGGACTGACATATAGCTAGGAGACCAGTACATCGTCTATAGGAGGTGAGGACTGATATATAGCTACGACGTGACCAGTACATCGTCTATAGGAGGTGAGGACTGATATATAGCTACGACGAGGGCAGTACATCGTCTATAGGAGGTGAGGAATGACATATAGCTACGACGAGACCAGTACATCGTCTATAGGAGGTGAGGACTGATATATAGCTACGACGAGACCAGTACATCGAGAACTGATATATAGCTACGACGAGACGAGTACATCGTCTATAGGAGGTGTGGACTGATATATAGCTACGACGAGACGAGTACATCGTCTATAGGAGGTGAGGACTGATATATAGCTACGACGAGACCGGTACATCGTCTATAGGAGGTGAGGACTGACATATAGCTACGACGAGACCAGTACATCGTGTACAGGAGGTGAGGACTGATATATAGCTACGACGTGACCAGTACATCGTCTATAGGAGGTGAGGACTGACATATAGCTACGACGAGACCAGTACATCGTCTATGGGAGGTGAGGACTGATATATAGCTACGACGAGACAGTACATCGTCTATAGGAGGTTAGGACCGAATATAGCTACGACGAGACCAGTACATCGTCTATAGGAGGTGAGGACTGATATATAGCTAGGAGACCAGTACATCGTCTATAGGAGTGAGGACTGATATATAGCTACGACGAGGGCAGTACATCGTCTATAGGAGGTGAGGAATGACATATAGCTACGACGAGACCAGTACATCGTCTATAGGAGGTGAGTACTGATATATAACTACGACGAGGGCAGTACATCGTCTATAGGATGTTAGGACTGATATATAGCTACGACGAGACCAGTACATCGTCTAAAGGAGGTGAGGACTGATATATAGCTAGGAGACCAGTACATCGTCTATAGGAGTGAGGACTGATATATAGCTACGACGTGACAAGTACATCGTCTACTGGAGGTGAGGACTGATATATAGCTACGACGTGACCAGTACATCGTCTATAGGAGGTGAGGACTGATATATAGCTACGACGTGACCAGTACATCGTCTACTGGAGGTGAGGACTGTTATATAGCTACGACGTGACCAGTACATCGTCTATAGGAGGTGAGGACTGATATATAGCTACGACGTTACCAGTACATCGTCTATAGGAGGTGAGGACTGATATATAGCTACGACGTGACCAGTACATCGTCTACTGGAGGTGAGGACTGATATATAGCTACGACGAGACCAGTACATCGTCTATAGGAGGTGAGGACTGATATATAGCTACGACGAGACCAGTACATCGTCTATAGGGGGTGAGGACTGTTATATAGCTACGACGAGACCAGTACATCGTCTACTGGAGGTGAGGACTGATATATAGCTACGACGAGACCAGTACATCGAGAACTGATATATAGCTACGACGAGACGAGTACATCGTCTATAGGAGGTGACGACTGATATATAGCTACGACGAGACAGTACATCGTCTATAGGAGGTGAGGACTGTTATATAGCTACGACGACACCAGTACATCGTCTATGGGAGGTGAGGACTGACATATAGCTACGACAAGACCAGTACATCGTCTATGGGAGGTGACGACTGATATATAGCTACGACGAGACCAGTACATCGTCTATAGGAGGTGAGGACTGACATATAGCTACGACGAGACCAGCACATCGTTTATGGGAGGTGAGGACTGATATATAGCTACGACGAGACAGTACATCGTCTATAGGAGGTTAGGACCGATTATAGCTACGACGAGACCAGTACATCGTCTATAGGAGGTGAGGACTGATATATAGCTAGGAGACCAGTACATCGTCTATAGGAGTGAGGACTGATATATAGCTACGACGAGGGCAGTACATCGTCTATAGGAGGTGAGTACTGATATATAACTACGACGAGGGCAGTACATTGTCTATAGGAGGTGAGGAATGACATATAGCTACGACGAGACCAGTACATCGTCTATAGGAGGTGAGTACTGATATATAACTACGACGAGGGCAGTACATCGTCTATAGGATGTTAGGACTGATATATAGCTACGACGAGACCAGTACATCGTCTATGGGAGGTGAGGACTGATATATAGCTACGACGAGACAATACATCGTCTATAGGAGGTGTGGACTGATGTATTTTTATATTTGTGCGTACATGTCAGTAAACACCATTGACCAGTGATTGGCTGTGGGAACAGATGTTTTTCTGTCCCTAATATGGGACTGCGTGAGCACGAGCTGAGCGATGTAATGTCAAAGACTATAAATCTGTCTGGAGAGAACTTAATAAGGAAAGCTGAAAAAAATAAAACAATGTTTTACCTAAAATACGTTTTCGTTCGTCTTGGGATGTGTACAGCATTACAGGTAAGCCACCCATTAGATCTGTCCAGCCGTCACTAGCAGAGGATACCGATTCTAAAATGCAGTTTGTCGCATAGACGAAGACACATTTTCCCGCCAAATAATGGATGGGTTTTTTGTAACATAATAAAAAACTGGAACGAGTTTAGTGTTTTTATCTGTCGACAAGGGATTGTGATATCTAACGGAGTAATGGTGTCCCGGGCTCGGGAGAGCGGTAAGCCTGCACATTGATATCTATACGTGGGTGAGGTGTGGGCTGCTAAAAGGATTCTCAGTCCGACTCTGTGATCGGGCGAGGATTTGTAATGTTAGCGCGACTCAAGATTAACACCGGTCCTCGAGGATCATGTAAGCTTCATTATACTTTATTGTGACAGGACAGATAAGGTGTAACTGTATACTCGCCACACATACCACCGTAACAAGTTCATGTAAAGCACATCCAACGCACACATAACAACATGCTAGCCAGGCGTTTAATAATCGATTGAGGTCGTCTCTTTATTTTGCCGGTTGGTGGTTAACAAGCCCTGAAGACGCTATATGTGGTACACCGCTGGCCGTTGTGCTCTTCAAATGTCAGTATTACTTCAGTCAGATTATGTAAGAGAACTTCAAATAAAAGAAATTCTCAACATTTATCCTGATGATATGATTTGTTCCCAAAACGAAATGACATATACACAAATGTACGTCATGAAGAGAAAGGAGTGTAATAGGACGAGGATTGATAAAGATAGTGCCGTCGCTTGGGCTCGAACTCGGACCCGCGACCCTTGGCCGCTGAGCTGAGAGCTCACGCGTATAATTCACACACTACACAAAAACAGAGTTATGTCCCCTGTGTGTTTGGATATTTTGTTTACTTCAACCACTGTCGCGAATCATCGTGTCATTTTGATGTTGTGAAATGAATACACAGATAAATTGTAACGTACACGACACAGATGCTATTTGTAAGAGTTCTCATAAGACGAAAGACGTTAAAAAATGTTTATACATCAAATGGAGCCATAAGGGTTTTAGAATTAGTTTGTTTTGTAATTCTATTTAGGTTCATTTGATACAAAAAAAACATCATAGATTAGCACGTGTACTTTAATAGGAGTACCAGTAGTTAACCTCGTATACTTGTTTGTTCCCAGTACAGCCGTACACAGGACGCCGAGTTAGCTTACATCAGACCACCGGCGATAGGTCTAGGAATTACTTAATTATCTTCTCAAATTCAAATTTTACGAGGAAAAGATCTGGTTTAATTAGACCCTTGTGTAACACATCTTGTATGCTTCCTCTCAATTATGTTTCGTTGATGTCCTCCATTCCTGAATAGAGGAAATCTGATTCGTACTAGGTATGGGTATCGGGTGTACTGGAGGAAGGGACCAAAACAAACATGGTTTTACTCTACTCGTGTAGGCATATATAGACATACATTACATCACAGAAACATACAATATATTATAATTCTAACATGATGATAAATGGTTTACTCATCCACTCTTGAAATTCATTACGAACTATTTCAAACTTTGACTTGGAACAGTTCAAATATGTCTTCAGTGTTGAATGAGTTAAGAAAAAACAGATATCATTTTAGAGAACATTTGGTAAAATATGACCACGATTACAGTTTCCGTCAGGCATACAGCCCTGGGTAGCTGATTAAAATCTCAAGACTTATTTCCAGTGAGGTCCACAAACAATAATAACTCACAATCACTTATGTGTATTCTGTCTCAAAACTTAAAGTGAGAAAACAAAATAGAAAAAAAATGACTATACATGTATATGGGCGCTGATCTGATCAATAATAAATTTATTAATGGAGTGAGGACCTGTGTATCATATTTCGAATTTAATTAATAATTATGAATACTTATTATTTCTGTATATTTACATGTACTGTTATGTTCAGCATTATTCTAGAGTACTAAATAAAGGCCTTTTATACATAAACCATGGACTAATATATTGTTGTTATATTTCTTGAATGTGTATTTCTTCTGCATTTCATTCAAATAGCATTTACAGAACGGACGGAGAAACTGTTGATATTTGACGATTCGGAAGCTGATTTCAAACACCTAAAATAAATCAACTCATTCTCGAGTGTTAATTAAATGGTTTTAAACTATTTCCTGTAATTTTCTGAAACTGAATGACGTTCACATTATAAAACCAATCCATTATACGAAATCCTTTCCGGATCGCTGTCGTTTATACCGGGTAACCTCACTTTACTCGCCAGTACTCGACCACCAGTTCACGTCCAAATGTAATAGCCAGATTTGGGAATCTGAGGACACTGAAACATCAATTGATACCTGCCACTATTTACCTGTGCTTACCTGTGGGAGGCGTTCCACAGGTGTGCATATAATGGTAAAACACTCCGTCGATCCCACATCTAAAGTTTAAAAAGTCATTTGAACGTTTTACGATAACTAAAAACACAATTCAGAAAACATACAAACTGTTGTTTTCCCTTTTAACAGCAATCTCATATTTCAATGAAATGTGTTTTATAAACTTTATATACAATGTACCTCGATACATTTAAATCTATACACATCAGAGTATTCTCATACAGTTTTATAGGAGAGGGAAAAAGCTACTCTCTACTGGGTATGTAGTTGTGTACTGTTGTGGGTATGTAGTTGTCTACTGTTGTGGGTATGTAGTTGTCTACTGTTGTGGGTATGTAGTTGTGTACTGTTGTGGGTATGTAGTTGTGTACTGTTGTGGGTATGTAGTTTTCTACTGTTGTGGGTATGTAGTTTTCTACTGTTATGGGTATGTAGCTGTCTACTGTTGTAGGTATGTAGTTGTCTACTGTTCTGTGTATGTAGTTGTCTACTGTTCTAGGTATGTAGTTGTCTACTGTTGTGGGTATGTCGTTGTCTACTGTTGTGGGTATGTGGTTGTGTACTGTTAAGAGTATGTAGTTGTCTACTGTTGTGGGTATGTAATTGTCTACTGTTATGGGTATGTAGTTGTCTACTGATGTAGGTATGTAGTTGTCTACTGTTCTGGGTATGTAATGTCTACTGTTCTGGGTATGTAGTTGTCTACTGTTGTAGGTATGTAGTTGTCTACTGTTGTGTGTATGTAGTTGTGTACTGTTGTGGGTATGTAGTTGTCTACTGTTGTAGGTATGTAGTTGTGTACTGTTGTGGGTATGTAGTTGTCTACTGTTGTAGGTATGTAGTTGTCTACTGTTGTGGGTATGTAGTTGTCTACCGTTGTGGGTATTTAGTTGTCTACTGTTGTGGGTATGTAGTTGTCTACTGTTGTGTGTATGTAGTTGTCTTCTGTTCTGGGTATGTAGTTGTGTACTGTTGTGGGTATGTAGTTGTCTACTGTTGTGGGTATGTAGTTGTCTACTGTTGTGGGTATGTCGTTGTCTACTGTTGTGGGTATGTAGTTGTCTACTGTTGTGGGTATGTAGTTGTCTATTGTTGTGGGTATGTAGTTGTCTACTGTTGTGGGTATGTAGTTTTCTTCTGTTGTTGGTATGTAGTTGTCTACTATTGTAGGTATGTAGTTGTGTACTGTTCTAGGTATGTAGTTGTCTACTGTTGTAGGAATGTAGTTGTGTACTGTTGTGGGTATGTAGTTGTCTACTGTTCTGGGTATGTAGTTGTCTACTGTTGGGGGTATGTAGTTGTCTACTGTTCTGGGTATGTAGTTGTCTACTGTTGTGGGTATGTAGTTGTCTACTGTTGTGGGTATGTCGTTGTCTACTGTTGTGGGTATGTAGTTGTGTACTGTTGTGGGTATGTAGTTATCTACTGTTGTAGGTATGTAGTTGTCTACTGTTGTGGGTATGTCGTTGTCTACTGTTGTGGGTATGTAGTTGTCTACTGTTGTGGGTATGTAGTTGTCTATTGTTGTGGGTATGTAGTTGTCTACTGTTGTGGGTATGTAGTTTTCTTCTGTTGTGGGTATGTAGTTGTCTACTATTGTAGGTATGTAGTTGTGTACTGTTCTAGGTATGTAGTTGTCTACTGTTGTAGGAATGTAGTTGTGTACTGTTGTGGGTATGTAGTTGTCTACTGTTCTGGGTATGTAGTTGTCTATTGTTGGGGGTATGTAGTTGTCTACTGTTGTGGGTATGTAGTTGTCTACTGTTGTGGGTATGTCGTTGTCTACTGTTGTGGGTATGTAGTTGTGTACAGTTGTGGGTATGTAGTTATCTACTGTTGTAGGTATGTAGTTGATAACTGTTTTACATGTAGGTATTTAGTATATGAGGTATAATAATATCGGTTGCCTTATTACGCTGACCGTCTACTGCATTACCATCTCACGAGGAAGTTCGTGATTACATACGACATGGATGACAGATTACCTCCCTTGAATCAACTTAGAGGACGCATCTGGTTGGAAGCCCAAATTCAAAATGACACTAAGTTAGTCAATTTTAACATTGAATTGCATGCATCTACAAAATTCACTTGATGATTGGACCGATAACAGTTAAGCATTTAGATTAGAGAAGATGAAGCCGCCATGATCAAACATTGATTTGACTACACGAATCCCCCGTCCATTGATGTCGCTTGATCCACTATACCGATCGGAACAAATGTAGTATTTATTTAAAAGCCAGAACCTAATGATTCTAGAAATGGTTCCTCTGACAAGTCTCTAATATGAAACATTATTTATATTCATAACTGCTTTCAGAAAGCGTCACCCCATCTCCTTACGAGGCCGGAGATTGCCGATACATTTTTTTTCAATAAACAGAACACACGCTATTATTTGTGAGCATGCAAGGCAAATGTATGCATCCAATCCTCGACAGATATTAATTTTCAGAGAAAATCGTTTAGACATTTATAGAAATTTTAGCCGCCAGTGTATTGTACCGACATTGACAGACGTTAGAGTACATTAATTTGTCGCTATTTTGTGTGTAAACCCCCGAACAGTATCATCTCCATCTTGAATCCTTAACAACACGCTTTCTTTAAGGAACCAGAAAACAGGCGTATTTGTTTCGCGTACTTGACATACACGGCCTCCCAGGAAAACACACACAATTTACACCACCAAGCGTTTTCATTAAATTCCTATTCTTTGTAAATAAATTAAGCACTCTCGGGAATGGAGTCTGTGAATCCACGTCCAAGGCGAGACTAGCCGGCGTGAAAACGGGAGCTCGGATCTCAAACGTAATTTCCAAAGCATCTGTTTGCCATATTTGTGCACGCAAGTTTAAGGCGAAATTGGTCTTGCATATGAAACCAGTATAAGATGCTAAACACGATTTGTCTTCTTCCTTTCTATCTTTTATATCCATGTTCAATGAAGATTTGAGCGTCGTTTACATGATAAAATGATTGTATGGCCCTATTCACTGCCCTTATATAAAGAATATTTGTATTGTATTGTGTCTGTGGAAATAACGGAATACATCATTGTAATGACGTGTATATTATGTATAAGTCGCTGAAGGCTAATCTAAGTCAGTGCGGACCTTCACAGAATGACTAAGTGAACTTGGATGTGTCATACGGAACTCCATACAAAGCTGTCAGAGCAGAATGTCAGAAAACTTTTTATAGAGAATGCGGTTTTTGTTGAATTTATTAAAAATAATACGTAGTCATGTGGTACATGGTGCTCTGACACATCAACTCTTTCACTTAATATATCTGATGAATTGTATAATTTGTCAGTATAAATTAATTGTACACAAACAAATTAAGCTGATTGTGACAAATTCATATTGTGGAAAGCATTTCAGCTAACACAACATTTGAAAGTTTAGGTTCAAAAACTTTGAATCGAGATAAACACAGCACAATTGTAATGTCCGTCAATGTTTACCCGTCTCTGGTGAAAACAGTGTTAACATTTATATATAGACAACTACTTACATAGGTAGTTGCTTTTCTACATCTTTGTTAACATAAAGTAGCACTGCCTGTATATGTTCATGTATGGACACAGATTGTTCTGCAACCAAGTACATGTGATCTTTAATATTTGATAGAAATTCAGAAAACAATTCTTGCGGGGTCAATTCTTGGGTCAAAATAAGTGTTTTAAGCCTTTTTGGGTAGATTTTACTGCAGTGACTATATATGTTGTTCCCAGACTAGCGTGACATATATCAAAAGTTCATTTGTATTACAAATTATATATTGCAGTTTAGAACTTATATATGTTGCTTGTGCCGCAAGGTAGATACATGGACGTTGTTTACATTTAACACTGGCCTTATTTTTTTCAGAATCAGCCCATTTCTACTAAACTGCTACCTTAGCATGGACGGAAGTGTGGACTTCTCGTTATGCTTCCGTATTCCCGTTTAACCCCCCACCACCACCACTCGTCTTCCCCTTTCAGCAAAACATGACAGTAAATTTCGTGAAAAGAGTTAGTTATTCAGTATTTGCCTTCGAATGTGAAGTGAAATAAGGAAAGCGTGATGAAGGAGACAACGGGAGCATTAATTGTTTACAGTTAAGTCGGCAATGCAGGGCTCACACAACTAAATCAGCAAGTGTTTCATGTGATTGCAGTCCCTACCGAAAATTTGTTCCGGCTACATACAGTGACTCTGAGTTACTCGAATAGGAAAATGTTGCCATAGTTTGCACCGAATGCAATCTATAGATATCTAACTTTACAAACAATATACACTTTTGGTAGATTTTGATATATATAATGGCAGACCGATATAGGGTCAAACGTCAGATGGTGTTCCCGTCCTTTTTCACCGGTTTGACATGTAAACTTCCGGTTGTCAGAAGCAGACGCCTGTAGCTGTCTAAAATGTAAGTAAATCCGCCTAAAATGTATTTTGAAGCCTTTTTCAAATATATATATATATTATATATCTAGTTGTCATCAGTTTTGATTATAAACTATTAAAGTTATATGTTCGAAAGCTTAGTATTATTTAATAGCATATAGTTAATTATTTACTTGTGCAAGTCCTGAAGATAGCAAGTTTATCATGAGTCCACTGTGTCGGCTAATTTCACCAGAACCAAAAGTTAATATCGACAAAAATTCCCAACAAATTTTAAAATCTCTTTATTAACCAAAAGTCGTAGAGAGAAAGCTTCTCTACTGGGGCCGTAACCGATGTCAGATATCCTAGAACGCTGGGAAACTCTCCGTCCAAGTTGATGATGATGTGCAGCCATTCTCAGGGAGACTCTTGCCCTACACGGCCCGGAACACGAGTTTGTCCGTGACATTCTATCGGTAAGTCTCTCTGAGCGGGCTTGTTTCCTGGACCATCTATCGGAGATTCCCTGTCGCCTACCTAGAGTTTGTTCCCGACACGGTCCCCGGCGTGTCTCCGGTACGGAGATTGTTGCCGGGACGGTCCCTCTATGTCGGAATGGTAAAGATGGGGTTTAGTGCAGACGATACCGTCATGTTGTTGGGCCGCACGGACAAGTGCTCGTTACCAGGCTGCGGCCATTCCCCGGTTCACTATCAAGTCGTATGCTGTAATTTGCATCTTAAAATTTGGCATTGTTTCAAAGTTAAGGTTCTATATACCTACTAGTATACGGTGATATACGTACAGTTAAGAAACAAGCCACATCAGATGGCAAGCATTGAGACACAGACAACTTCAAATGTATTCCACATAGGTGTGGAAAACAAATTGCGAAGTAGGGGGATTTGGAGATATTTTCCTATTGTATAGTTTTTAGTGATTTTGCTGTATGTTTCATTGATTTTAGATTGGTAAGGATACATACACTTTGGTATAATACACAATCTAACGTAGAATATACACAAACTGACGTAGAACATTCTATACATAGTCTCTGGTATAATATACAAATTAATGTATACTTAAGTTTCTAAAAATAGCAAAACAGTGCTTCGATCTCCATTCACTAGGTTTATTTGAAAAATATTTTACGATAGCAGAGTACTGTTTTCGGGGGTTAGAAAAATGATGCTTGAAACGGTGCATATTTGAAACATCTACTTTGATGAGGAAATAAAAAACTTGTAATAAAATTTAAATAGAATTGCTATTTTAGTAACAAAATTATGCTTCAGTTTGTGTACTTTACCTGCATTTTTTAGGGGGTTTCCGCGACCTGAAATGCTATCGATGTAGGCACTAGGTGGATATTGATATTTCATTTTAGGGTTCGGAATAGTCCGATTTTCATCTAGCCCGACCCTCTATCTGGTCACACCAGACATTTCTTAAATGGGACCCATGGGAATGTTTTTATATTGTTCACTGCTTGTTTCCTTCGTTACTCACGTTATTCCCTTGTACTTTCTTGATACTACCGGATATTCTTGTTCAACCAAACTCTACTTGGTACGACAAAAAGAGAAGCGTCTTCGAGACTGCGTTCCGAGAGTGTTGAAGTGTAAGGTGAAACCATAATGTTATGATAAGGACAATCCGTGTTGTATTTCAACCTTATCCCATTCGAGTAGTTGTTATTGACAACAGTATCTAGTTGTCGTTGACAACCATTTATTGCCAACTCCTTTAACAGTAGCCCCCCCATTCAAGTAGTTGCTATTGACAACATAATCTAGTTGCTGTGACAACAGCAATTTATTGCGGACTACTTTAATAGAAATCTCCATTCTAGTAGTTGCTATTGACAACACAATCCAGTTGTCTCGACAACAACAATACACTGCTGTCTTCTGTAATAAAAAATCGATTAAAAAGTTAATATTTAAAAATTAAATTATAAAACATATTAAAGGCCCAATATACGTAACTTTCGGTAAAACTTGAAGCGAAAATCAAGCCTAATAACTTGTTATATCTATAGATTTAGTCAAGATCAACTGATATCAGCAATATTCAAGATGAATTCTGATGCGGTTACCGGTGCAGCAGCAGTTGTAAACACGCATCCATTTTTAACTGCCTTCTAACTCCGGCTTGTTGTTGAAGTGGGCCCCACTTGAATTATTTTTAATTCTTTGGACTTTTCTGTCAAGAGTTTCTTGTTATTTACCGCTCAGGTTTACTTCGTTTTAGGTTTATGTTTGCATGGTTATCAACTGGATTTTTTCAGAATTTTTCAGAATCACGAAAAAAATCCTGAAGTTACGTATAATGGGCCTTTAAGTCATACTGCAATACAGAAAACAAAACAACAAACTGCAATTTGGATGTTAGACTTATCAGAATGCAACAAAGAAAAGGGCAAACAGAGCACGAGGAGGACAAACATACATCAGGTCGGTACAACGACAAATTAGAATGAAATATAAACAGTAAAAATTATATAGGGTTGTCATGGTGACCATTCCATTACATATGCTGTAGGAGTTGTCACAGTGACCATTCTAATATATTTTATAATATATTTTAGAGATTGGCTTGGTATTTATTCCTGTAAATATAAAATTGGGGTTATCATGATGCCCATTCCTATTTATTAATATAAAGTAGGGGTTGCCATGGTGACCATTCTTATAATACAATATAGAAGTTGTCATGGTGCCCTTTCATTAAAAACATAATAAAAAGGTTGTCATACCATTCGTTCAACATTAATATATGGGTTGTCATGATAATTATTCTTATGTTCATTAATATAGGGTTGTCATGATAATCATTCTTATGTTCATTAATATAGGGTTGTCATGGTGATTATTCTTATATCCATTAATACAGGGGCTGTCATTGTGATTATTTCTTATATCCATTGATATAGGAGTTGGCATGGTGATTATTCCTGTAAACATTTCAATGGAAATATTTAAGTAGTTGTCATGGTGATTATGTCTGAAAATATTATATTTGAAAATATAGTATAAAAATGACTGTGCGTATGCATACTCATTGATTGTTTATGATCTACAAAATACCTGCGTTTTATCTCTAAGACTTACAGAACCCAATATACACATTATTAAACTAATAACAACCAGTTTCTCTACAGAACCCCATATACACAATGTAATACTAGTAACAACCAGTGTCTGTGGTACTGTATAATTCTACCATGTTTCTCGATTACCAACCTCGATCTCACCTAGCTCCCCTACCGTTTCTGACTTTCCCTTGACTTAATTCCACAGGAAAGCTTTGAAATAAAAATTAACCGTTTCTGAGAAAACACCAGTTTAATAGTATCTTTGAAAGACAAGCGACATTCTTGTACACAATCTACATTCCAAATATGGCGAGGACGTCAAAGATCCCCCGCCATTAAGCCTTCATTTGTCAGTCCTCGTGTCAGATCCAGGGGTGATGCCGGGACGTGAGTCATCCCCCTCCCAGGGTTCCCCAAGTTTGGTGCTCGGTACCAGAGGTCGTGTTTTAGGTACTGCTGCACAAACCAAAACAACTCTATAGCAAACAGGACATTGATTTGTAAAGCATTTGTCAAGTATCCGGATATTTGTTGTACGTAAATGTAGAGTCTTGACTTTTATACCGTACTCGTTACGCGTAGTGTTGTACTGGGTATTGTATCACTATTGATATCAACTTTAGAAATATAACTGATTAAATCATAACAACAGGTTAGAATTTGACCGTGGTACTCCTCCAGTCCAAAGGAATGTCCTTGTGGACTCCGTTACGTCTCCATATTCTCGGCCTGCCCTGTCATGGCTGTATAACATATCCTTATGTACCATGACTTCACATTTTCGCCTGTCGAGTCCTACCGAACTGTGTCATCGGACGACACCCGAGAAATTGATTGCGGGTTTACAGAGACACGGAGCCGATCGTCCTGGTGATTCAATGTCCGCCCCTACACATACGGACTGGAAAAGATACATATTTATCTCCCATGTCTTCCTGACATTAAGTGTTGCCTTATCAAGCTGGAGAGCCTCTCAGACTACACGCTGTTGTGGTGTTGTGTCGCCTTCAGGCGTCGTCCAATAACGAACATTGTGGTACATTGATATTCCTCGACGGTCTGTTCGTCCGTTTTGCTGTTATTACTTGCAAATATTTAAATACTTTTCTTACTTGCCACGCGTTTATCCGGAATTCCATTTTCTTCGTCCACGCATTAGATTGCTTTTAAGGTCTCAGGTCAAAGTTCAATGTCACCTTTAGTATAAATAGAACCAAAATCCGAACAAAGGTTTACGTGCGATTACTTGAGTTCACTGATACCTTTTAAGGTCTGAAGGTCGCAGATAAAAGTTTATGTTACTATAAATAGAACGGACATGCGAAACATGGTTTCCGTGAAATAACTTGAGTTTCCTTTGGCCTATCAAACACAAACTTCATACAGTGGTTCCTGACTTGAAGCCATTGCTTGGAATTCCTCTTCAGGTCATAAGGTCAAAGATCAAGGTAACTTTTACTATAAATAGAACTGAAGTCTAAACGAAGATTTCTCTAAGATAATTTGAGTTCATTTGGGACTATATGATTGTAAAAGATATGTCTTGATTAGGTTGCCTTACAAGCGTGAGCTGTAGGGAATTTCTTTTTATTCGGTAGAGCATCGGGCTGGAGAGCTAAGGGTCGCGGGTTCGAGCCCCAGCGACGGCACTATCTTTATCACTTTTCCTCGTCCTATTTCATGATTTTTGTTGAAAAAAATAAAATCACACACGCGACACATCCACTATCGTAGAATTATTGTTGTTTTGAGTTCCGTACTAGAATATTTCTTTCACACGAATAGAAACGAAACAGATACTGCAAGGGTAAAGAAAACCAGTTGTCATATTTGATTGATGCACTGTGAATTGAATAACACCTTTTGCATATTATTTGTTAGGTGCATTTATAAAGATTTCATATTTGTAATAAACGTTTAATTTTTTGACTATCTCATATTTTCGTTTTTATAGCATAAATATAAGGTTTCCATACCGATTTTTTTTCTACATTTACAAGAAATGCTGATAGTGTGTTTGAAACTGGGGACCAAAATCCATTTAAATATTGTTCTGCCTTTGAAGGGTGAAAGAAAATTTTCCTGGAAGACTCGGGACTAGTAATTTCATATGCCATGGCGTCGCCATTTCGTCTTAAACACCGAACGGAGATGCGCTCGATGGTGCAAATTATCTAGAATATGCTTCCATTAAATTTGCCCCTTCTCCATTCCGAGCACATTGTTATTTACGGTCCCGTTGATGTCCTAGCGAGTACGCAGATTGTCATGTCCCGGCAAACCCTCAGCACACGCAACCAAAAAACAGCCAATAACCTAAGTATACGTCAGAAATGTACAGCGGCCCGGCAGTGCCTACCACATCCACGTTCTCATGTTGTTCTGAGCAGCCAGTAGATTATTGAAAGGTTATAGCACTAAAAAGTCAAGCATATTTAAATTGGCAGGGCTGCATTATGTGAAAAATATATTCATTGGGACAATTTCCTTTTCGTATTTGTGTTGAGTATGTGTTATGTTGTTTGTATTATGCACCGTAAACATTGCATTTTTGTTATTTGTAACAAATGAGTCGAAATACTCCAAGTATTAGAGAACTTGAACTTGTATTGCAATCGTATAGCTTATAGCGTTATCCATTATCAAATTATTAGATACATCGTTACTGTTAAAATGTACAGAAAGCACTGAAGTAGTTGGTCAAAACCAGTGCGCCGTATATTTTTTTCTTTACCGGAAGTGACGTAAGGTGTTTGTTCGCATACAACGATCCGATAGACTTGTATCAAATGTTTTATGTATATTTAATAATTTCTTTGGGTCAAAATGGCCGGAAGTTAACCGGGATTCCAGGGAGTATGTATTTCTAGATATAGCCATTAGGGTGTTTGATAACTCCAAAGTTACGTTTGGTAATATTTTAACATCAAAATAATACTTGAATTAATCATCATAATTGTTTTCTTAGCGGAGATGAACCTACGAATTATGCCTCCCTTCCAAACCATCAAATGCAGTTTTCCAAGTGAGGGTGAGCTTACTATCACGTGATATGAACCTGAAAAGTGATTTTAACCCCGGTGCGTCACAAATCGAGTTTTTTTTAACGTCGGTACATATACAACAAGACTGCATGATCTCTAGTGAGCTATTAGAACCTCGGTCACTTTGAGCTCATTAATCGTGTTTACCAAGTCCGTTAGAAACTCTTTAATTCTTGTATCTAACATAAGTCCTGCTGTAAAATATTGAACACGCCATTTTGTCATCCGTATGATATGATGGCTGATGTATGACATTTCATCTTTTCGCTTTATTTCATTATTTCGCTTTGGCGAGTTTTCGTCTTTACTGTAGTTATTTCGTTGTCTTCGCCTGGAGTTATTTCGCGGGCGCCAAAACGAAACGACGAAATGTCACATAAAAGCCACCATAGTAGGATAACCAATACCCTCCGTTTTAATGTATATGTTGTTCCCGCACTGTTTAAGGAAGTTATCCTGTAAGGTTACTTCAAAGTCATATAATATTTTATAGCATAGAAATAAGGAATTAAACGGACGGGAATACTGTTTATCAAATCGTCTTGTGGATCTCAAATATTTACGTGTTTTTGTAGGAAAATATATGTTTTCAGTCGCCAGAGGCAACAGGCCGGTGGATGTATTTTCAAGGCAATGCGAACAGTTTTTTTGGTTTGAAGCGACAACGCTATAGAAAGTGATGCTGATGAATGCGAGAAACATGCATGGAATATAAAATCTCATTGTGTCAAGACTCCCGTGGGAATTGGTATAAAACAGCGAAATCTGCTGGTGGCATGTCTAGTGTAAACACAAAACGTATATATTTACCGACTTCTTCCTAGTTATATATTTACACCGTATAATGGAGATCACGAAAGGAGTTTCCAATACAACATACCATTGAATCAACATCTCCCACAGAAAAATCTATGTAACGTGTTCGATTTTTATAAGTGCTGGGGAAGCTGAATAAGATCCCATTACTATCGCAATCTATAGAATATGAGATTGTTACAGTATAAAAAAATAAACTTCAATTCTTTTTACATGAAAATTAGAAAACAAGATTTGGATCATCTCATCGTCGACAATGCTAGCGAGTTCTATATAGGTTGCCTCCCTTGTACTGAAAAAAATGCACCGATATCAAATCTAAATTGCGGAATCTAAAAGCTGAGAACACCTGTGTGTTTGTTATCACGTGATATCAATGTTATCACACAAGTCTACTTCTCTGGAACCCCACATCGACAACGTCCGCGTAAGAATCGATTATCTATATATCGCACGTATTACTTATCGGTCTATAAATACTTATTTCCCCTGTTTATCAAAGACGGTACCGTCATGTTTGATGAAGAAATACCCACAGTTGAACTTTACAATACGCATACCGAATGTCCATAACTTTTATTGATTTCATTTAATTAAGGATTAACTTGAATCTATTTTTTATGTTATGGAGGTTTAACACAAAAAACCGGAGTATACTCTAAATAAACCGCGAAGCGGTTTATGATGAGAGTACATCCGTTTTTTTTTTTTTTGTTATAACCCCATAACATAAAAACTAGATTCAAGTTAATCCTTATAATTTAATCTATACCCTGCGGTAATTCACTTTATTGATGGACTCTTTTCCCTTACAAATTATTACGCCGCTGCATCAGTCAATCATAGGCGACGTTATAAACAGCGACGTCATTTGTTACGTTATGGGCTGATAACATAATTTTTAAGCTAATGTCAGTGATGAAAATGTTTTTTTCAAACAAGATTTAATTATTTACTGATAAGAGTAATGACAACACGGAACTCAAAGTACATTTACAGAGATGTATTTATAAAAGTCTCTCCCTAAATATTTATTATTCATTAATTATTTCAAAATGTGTTGCTTCAAATACTGATTTTTTTTTTCATCTGGGACTAGTATAATTATGTAGCCATCGTTCATTTTATCGATACTTGTTAAGGATGTTTCATTGCATCGATGATCTGAATAACATCTGTCATTGCAACGATAATTTACATAACATATCTCATTGTAACGATAATATGTATACTATCTGTCATTGTAACGATGATTTGTATAACATCTGTCATTGTAACGATAATTAAAAATTTTGTATAACATCTATCATTACAACGATGATGTGTATAACATTTATCATTTTACATATAAAATGATATGTACATCTCTTATCGTCGTGTAGAGGATTTGTATAAATTCTGACATTTCATACGGGTTAATCGTATACATTTTTATACATCGTCAGGGAAAATTTGACGCTCCTTTCACCGTCGGCGGTATTGCATTTTTCACAACAAATGAATACCACGCGGGGTTACACTAGGGCTGATAATTTTACGCTTTCTAGTTCCAAACTGATTTCCATTTTTTCAATCGACGTGAGCAGCGCCAAAGAGGCCCCCGTTCGTATGTTGTATGCGAGAGAATGTGAAGGGAGTCCCATTTATAACCAGTCTTTGTTATATAACGCTGCTTGCATTCTAACCGATCGAATTCACAATGAATATCAAATTTCAATGTCCCAGGGGTCCTGGTTGGTTAGAAATTCGATTCTTACATCAAGTCGCGGGATATAAAAATCGTTCAACCTTCTTGGTGTTTTTTTGTAATCATTTGTCGTATAAATTTGACGACATCACAGTGCGTGAGCAGTGATGCGTGGTAAAGGTGAGAGGGGTTGGGGCCCGGCTGACACCCTACTGAATGTTATGTTGATGATATCTGGGTGTAGACTAATTGATTGTCCGACTTTCTCGCTGTGGAGGTGTAACATTGATGTTATCATGTATATTTCTTTAGAAGTGGATATTGTAGCCCGATCAAAAAAGTAATTTTGATATCAATTATAAATAACAATAAACTTTAAATTGTTCCATAAATAAGTTTATATGGGGTTTAAACGTCCACACAAAGTTAGAAAATGAAAAATGAAGTATATCAAATATAGCTCATTAGCATTTGTAGTCGAGAGATTGCTTATATTGAAATGCTATCTTTTATAGCATCGGCCCATTTTACACATAATAAGCCGATTTAATTAGAAAACGTTATACTTACATAATGAATGTAGCTTCTTTTGTGGAGTTTTCAATAGCGATGTACATTGATTGTGACCTCTATTACAGAGGTTCTGGCGTGTCACATCCACGAAATCATCGGATCAATGACAGCCAACAGTCGACAATACCGTCAGTAACGGCAGAAGGCATAGCTATTACCAGAGGTGTTAGGGGAGGGACCAGGCAATGTGACGTTATAATTAACAACATGGGTATAAGTCAAACAAAATGACCACACGTACACATATATAATTATTATATAGCAATATATTTTATTTGACTTTTATTTTTATTCATTGCACGTTCATTGTTTTTCTTCTGAATAGCAGTTTCAAAATTTCAAACATGTTAGTTCTTAGCTGATAAAAAGTAGGGATTCTTCTTGATTACTATGGTCAGAGATATATATTGCACAGGTCGAATAGGGCCTTACCTCTCCTGCCACCCATGGGCCTGTTGTAACCACTGACCGGTCTAAAGTTTTGATATGCTGAAAACCATTATATTTAGGTTTTTGTTGTTATTTCTATGGTATTTTTTTCTTGTTTCAGTGAACTCCTCATATATACGGCCCCTGATAGACTGGCGACCAGCCCCTAAGTTTCTATAGAGAAAGTCTCTACTGAATTTTACTATTAGCTTATCTCCCTCTAGTTTCAATCTAGAATCAGGCATCTCAATCAGGAACCGTCGGCACTTTCCGTAAACGAGAATATACTATTAATAGTAATTTCTCGTTTACGGAAAGTGCCGACGGATCCCGATTGTCAGACATCCAAGTGATCAAAATTATTAGACTATTTTTTTTTCAAAGTCCTTATACCAAAGAGACGGGAGCCAGTCTAGGCCCCTGACTGTTGAGTGGTTTTACTTCTGCAGCGGACCTTGCCCCTAAATAGTGGTCACAGTTTTATAGTGTCGTATGTATCACGTGACATATATTTATACCATACAATGTACTATTTGCTGCTATGACATTGTACGTAAAAAAGAATAAGAAAACACTGAGCTAAATATAAAATAGGTAAATATCGGAAGTAAATGCGTCGGATATACATTTTGTGTTTTAGTATCACCCTGCGTAGGAATATGGGTATTGATATTGTAACCTTACGCGCTAAAAATGAATTAGATTGGTTTCTACCATTCTTCGAATTGGCTTTTTTTAAAGACTCCTACTTAAAAAACGATTTTTTAAAGTCGGCACATACAGTTTAGGACAAAGAATATATCTTAGGTGAGATAACAATTGGTCTTTAAGAACTTTTTTGGACTGAGTTCCTGATTTCGGGCTGATACTAACTGACGAGAATTGGTGGTTTTTACTTAATTTATATAAAACAAATACTAATGTAAAATATTCTGATAATCCTTCAGATAAAAGACAATCTTTTATCGTACATCGGTTCATGTTGACGGACTTTCGACAGTTGTTGGTAAGTTTCATACATTTCCGACAGAAAATAAACCATTACACTATAGAAGTATCATAAAGCCACTCTGTAAACACATGTACGGAAATTATCAGCCTTAGTGTTAGGTCGTACGTGTACACAACAATCTCAGGTACATTCAGTGTCGGAACATCATCTAACTCAACGTTTAAGCGTTATTGCCCGTTTTAAAGTAATGATTATACCGTTTGAAAGCCGTGTTCGTTAATTGAACATGGATATATACTTAATATACAAAACTTGTATTTTTTGCAGCGCGGTACTTAAAGGAATTCAAATTTTATAAATTCATTATTTATCTCAAGATGTTGACTGTTATTACAGTCAGCTGTGGTCTTTTGAAGGCGATAGTAAAGACATGTAATAACCCCTGTTTGTAATGATATCACAAGGACTGGCTGCTGTTTCTTCTGCACATTCTACTCGGAAGTAATTCTACTTCATTGGAACACGTGTAGTCTATCGGCGTGAATTTCTCCGGAGCTACGTGAATTATACTTATCTAAAGAGCACGCCCTGCCCAGCGCCGCAGCCTCACCTGTTCGTGTTTGCTACGTTATGTACATCGACTGAAGTGTGAACGGTTTGGAATCTTTCATCTTTTGAAATAAAAGCAGAAATATTGTCTAATGGCTTCCATCATCTGAGGTGTGGCCATTATATCTCTGTCTATGACGTAATAGCTCTGTGCCACTCAAGGCCGGAAGTATCGACGATTGCGACAACTGTAGGATTTTGCGGAATTAAGGGCCGATAACTGCTCACATGGTAGGATGGAATGTAAGATACATTCATTGAAATACCACACATTAAACACAATCATTTTGCCATTTCGGCCAGGAGTTTCCGAGTCTCTGATGGGATTTCTTACATAACAGATGATTTATATCAACCCAATCATTGGATATTACTTATCTGAATCCACTTATTGAATATAACTTATATAAATCAAATCACAGAGTATTATATCATATAAACCAACCCATGGGGTACTATTTATATAAACTCGCTCATTGGCTATATATATAAACCCACTCATTGGATATTAATCATATAAACCCACTCATTGGATATTAATCATATAAACCCACTCATTGGATATTAATCATATAAACCCACTCATTGGATATTTTGTATACAAACCCATTCGTTGGATATCATCTATCTCATTGGGCAGTATCTATATAAACCCACGTATTGAATCCATTCCGAAGTAACAGCAGAAGAAAAGAAATCACTTCCGCTTTATCATTTCCGGTTTGTAAATCATTGGACGTTCGTCTGAAGATCAGAACATCAAAGCGCCTCTGTGGATTACGCCCAACTACAGCGTGTAGACAGACATCTTATAATTATTTAAAACAACCTTTATTTTTTCTTCTAAAATTGCGTCAGACTATACTTCCTGGGGATACTTGAATATATTGCGAGTCTATTAGTCACTTTTAAAAATCAATATCTTTGTTTTGTTTGAACGGAGGGGATATATACAGCCCCCAAGCTCGCTGGTGATCAGGACAGCATAGACAGGTGGAAGGTTTTAAGATCGGGGCATGTGATTCCACTCCAAGTTCTTGATTTATGTCAAATTTAACATACAACCTAAACCTTATCCCGTTCCAATGTAATTACCGGGCTTGTGAGGTTTCAATTTAAATTCCGCCGAGTTTTACATCCTATAAGAAACCTTTGTAAAAAAAAACACATCCTCGCTCCCCTCTCAGACTGATTCGGATGTAATTGTAGCTTATAAAAATGTTTAGCTAAGTGCCAGTTGGTATATTTTTCACACGGTATGTGCGAAGCAGGGAAATTGAAAATCTCCCCTCCATCAAAGAGAATTAGGAAAATGGTAAACACAAACAAATCCCTCAGACAAACGAGAAACATCCTTGTTTTTAATGAGAATTCGGCGATGTGACGGACGAGAACCTTCCTTGCTTTTAATGAGAAGTTGGGGATGTGACGGACGATAACCATCCTTGTACTAATGACTGGTGTCGGGGATATGACGGACGAGAACCATCCTTGTATTAATGACTGGTGTCGGGGATGTGACGGACGGGAACCGTCCTGGTATTAATGACTGGTGTCGGGGATGTGACGTACGGGAACCGTCCTCGTACCAATGACTGGTGTAGGGGATGTGACGGACGAGAACCGTCCTGGTATTAATGACTGGTATCGGGGATGTGACGTACGGAAACCGTCCTGGTATTAATGACTGGTGTCGGGGATGTGACAGACGAGAACCATCCTTGTATTAATGACTGGTGTCGGGGATGTGACGGACGAGAACCATCCTTATACTAATGACTGGTGTCGGGGATGTGACGGACGAGAACCGTCCTGGTATTAATGAGAAGTTGGGGATGTGACGGACGATAACCATCCTTGTACTAATGACTGGTGTCGGGGATGTGACGGACGAGAACCATCCTTGTATTAATGACTGGTGTCGGGGATGTGACGGACGGGAACCGTCCTGGTATTAATGACTGGTGTAGGGGATGTGACGTACGAGAACCGTCTTTGTACCAATGACTGGTGTCGGGGATGTGACGGACGAGAACCGTCCTGGTATTAATGACTGGTATCGGGGATGTGACGTACGGAAACCGTCCTGGTATTAATGACTGGTGTCGGGGATGTGACAGACGAGAACCATCCTTGTATTAATGACTGGTGTCGGGGATGTGACGGACGAGAACCATCCTTATACTAATGACTGGTGTCGGGGATGTGACGGACGAGAACCGTCCTGGTATTAATGAGAAGTTGGGGATGTGACGGACGATAACCATCCTTGTACTAATGACTGGTGTCGGGGATGTGACGGACGAGAACCATCCTTGTATTAATGACTGGTGTCGGGGATGTGACGGACGGGAACCGTCCTGGTATTAATGACTGGTGTAGGGGATGTGACGTACGAGAACCGTCTTTGTACCAATGACTGGTGTCGGGGATGTGACGGACGAGAACCGTCCTGGTATTAATGACTGGTATCGGGGATGTGACGTACGGAAACCGTCCTGGTATTAATGACTGGTGTCGGGGATGTGACAGACGAGAACCATCCTTGTATTAATGACTGGTGTCGGGGATGTGACGGACGAGAACCATCCTTATACCAATGACTGGTGTCGGGGATGTGACGGACGAGAACCGTCCTGGTATTAATGACTGGTGTCGGGGATGTGACGTACGGGAACCGTCCTGGTATTAATGACTGGTATCGGGGATGTGACGTACGGGAACCGTCCTGGTATTAATGACTGGTGTCGGGGATGTGACAGACGAGAACCTCCCTGGTATTAATGACTGGTGTCGGGGATGTGACGGATGAGAACCGTCCTGGTATTAATGACTGGTGTCGGGGATGTGACGGACGAGAACCGTCCTGGTATTAATGACTGGTGTCGGGGATGTGACAGACGAGAACCGTCCTGGTATTAATGACTGGTGTCGGGGATGTGACGGACGAGAACTATCCTGGTATAAATGACTGGTGTCGGGGATGTGACTGACGGGAACCTTCCTTGTTCTAATGACATGTGTCGAAGATTTCCCCACCAATGTCAACGTCATGATACTTATCATAACTGATAAACGCCTTTTTGTTTCAGAAACAGGATAGACATATTTTAATGGGGGATGTACATAGCAACGAGTAGGAAATATATCGAAAGTAACTTTCATTATGCAAGTCATTGAAAGCAAAATCTCACAAAATGATTCCACCTTTTAGCAATAACACGCATTGTTGCATTGTAGAAAATACACAACAATTCATGAAAACATTATTCAGAAAAAAAACAGTATTACAATTATATTCTACCCGCCAGCCTCGTTATGTTCGTTCATTGTACATATCACGCAGAAGAGAAGACCCTGTTAAAAGTGGCAAAAAAATCCAAAAATCCTACTCAGGAAAATTTACGTAAAACCATGCTAATTATAGGTTCTCTAGATATATAGGTTTAATATATTACTTTACCCTTTGCAGGTGTTCTCAAATATCAACGTCTTGATCACGTGGTCCGCATTTTTATTGCGTCTCGCAGACGTCGACCTCATAACCTTGTCATTTAGGCGCTTTGATTGATATTTAATTGAGGTCCCGCATCACTTTGTATTTTTCTCCCTTTAACTGTCGACGGGTTTCGATAAATACCTCTTCTTAAAGGGAGAAATACCTTCTCATTTATACCCTGTAAGTACCTGTTAACTCGTAAAAGGCCCTGGTTACTTCAGCCAATAATTAGAAGAAAGGGACCGGCTTTTATTACCAACAAACATATAAAAGAGTTCCGTTTTTGAAATTACGATCTGGCCGCATTTTGTCTGGGCGGTATGGGGTTAGCTTACAAATGCACGTTAACGTTATACAAAGGGAAGGTCTCTTGATACACAGGTATCACACCTGTGGAACGAGATTGGAAACTGTTACCTTCTACAAGGACAAAATTCAACACTAACAATACTCTACAAATATTTGTGATAAAAAGTTTAAAGAATAAAGCCTAAAATAAAACATTTTTGAACACTTAGAATAACGACTCTGATGGTTTTTGATGGGGTTGAACCCGGTCCAATTTATAAATACATTTTTTAGATAAAGATATGTATAAGTCACACGAATGCGGTGCACTTGAGATTTGACATTGGCATAACGGATGCTATTGACACGGAACCTATACTCCCACAGTCGTGATCTTTCTGTAGGAGTATACAAACGAGTAGTTTGTACTACGTACGTAAATTACCGACATTAGAATGATTTTAAACAGTTGATAGCTGCACCAGGGAAACCTACATTATTGCGTTCTCACCTCCGTAAACGCTGCTCTCCCAGACTTCGTGTTGAGTAGAATGTCTGTTTAACTGCTATTGGGTTGAACTTCGACCTTATCATGCTGCATAAATGGTAATTACAGTTGACGTGTGAATTAGAGCTAATTATGTGTGTAATTAGGATGTAGGGCGACTGTTAAAAGGTTAATATCTGGTTGACGCAGTAACGTTTTTATGTCCCAGCGGAACAATAGCCTCAATGTGTCGGAGCTGCTTGTCTCATACACAAAATGTTGGCGGTGTCGGAACCATATCGTTGGTACCAACACAAGCTCACATGTTTCTGAAATGCCATTAATATTTATCAAACTCGATGAACTGATGTCGGGATTGGTTATGTAACCAGTTTGTATCGTGTGAGAGTGGCGACCTCTGTCGGACAATGGCGGAACTGTGTTTGACAATAGTGTAATTATATAGTTTGGGCTAACTTTTATTTCTTTGTGTACGTATGACGCCGCGTGTCAACATAGCTACAGATTATTGGTCGACCAATGATAACTCCCAATTAACAAGGACTCATAGTCCACAATTATTCGTTCTTACTGTGTGAAACAAAATGGAAACGATGTATGCTTGCGATATTAAATATATCATTTATTATATTTTATCTCGCACACTTCTTTGTCCTGCATATTTTTTCTGTCCTTCCTCGTTTCTTTCTTTTAAATTCCATACATTTGATCTAATCCGTATCCATAATGGCGGACCGGACCGTCTATTGTATTTGATAGTGACGTCAGTAGAGTAATACCAGTAAACGTTTTCCATTGATTTGTTTTTGAAACCGTTTATTATGTAAATAGAAGAAAAATAACGTTTTTCGTAAGTTTATCGAATAATAGCCATTTTCAAGATGATCGACAAGTAATTGATTGCTTCCAAACTCATAGGGGAGGGTAGGCATTGCCAACATCTGTTGTGCTATGGACTGAATGACGTTACAATACAGTTTAGGTCACGTGAGACGAACCTTTACAATCATAATTTGTCCGTCATCGTCCGCCGTCCGTCGTAAATATTAACATTTTCGACTTCTTCTCAATAACCAAAATGAAGAGACTACTGATATGTCTACCGAGATTGTTAATATCAATGACCTTCACCTGTTTTCAATGTCACAGAGGTTAAAAGTGATAAAATCTTCAAGCAACTTATTTTCAGTAGCCAAAAGGCCCAGCGTACTACTCTTTGTCCTGTAGTATACTAGGATTAAAAGCTTTCATGTTTGTTCAAATGAATGACGTTCACCTACTATCAAGGTTAAAGTGGTCAAATTAATTAAAAATCGTCAAACAACTTCTCAAAAGCCGAAAAGTTTTGGGAAGTATTATTGGGAATTTCGCATGCTGGAATGAAGCGCTACCAAGTGCTACCAAGTTTGTTCAAATGAATGACATTGACCTACTTTCAATGTCACAGGTGTCAAATATTTATTTTAATCTTCCAGCGACATCTTCTACATAACCAAAAGGTCCTGAGTACTGACACATGGCTTGCAGTATGCAGAATTGAAAGGTCTACCATGATTGTTCAAATGAACGATCTTGACCTACTTTCAAGGTCACGGAGTCAAAAGCGTTAGAATATTCCAGAGACCTCTTCTCAATAACCTAAGGCCGAGAGTACTGATATTTGATATGCAGCATGCGGGGATAAAGGACTTACAATTTGTTCACATGTATGGCCTTGCCCTACTTTTAAAGAGGTCAAATATGCTCAAATATCTTCAAACAACCTTTTCTAACTAACTTAAAGGCTTAGGTTACAGACAACTTTGACCACTTTGAATGTTACAAGAATGAAATGTGTTATGAATTTCAAGCGCCTTCTTGCCAATAACAAATAGGCACTTGGTTATACTGAACTATGTGGTAGCATGTACATGTGTTTGAAGTAGGCTCTCAAGTTTGAAGAGGTTGACTTGACAGCAGGTGAATGATTCAGGTCCATTGGGCCTCTTGTTTTTCCAATCCAGATATGCTGGAATCATAGATGAAATGGTCTTATGATGACCAGCTTCCCTTTCCTGATTTGATAAAGTTGTATCCATTGAGAGGCAACTATTGAGTTAAAATAAAAATGATCCCCGATTTAAAGCTCGGGTGACCGGTTATTTCCATGGGCCCCTTGTTTTCTTAATAATTGTTTCTTTAACTACTTCCGGTTGTACCAGGTGGAATACCCGGATGCATTTCGCAATTTTTCTGCCATTCATGGATTCTGTAGTCAAGCTCGTAACGTTTTTAATTTAATCGACGATGTGTCCAAAACATCTGCTTCAGAAAATTAAAATGCAAAATTTAATTTAATTAATTTACAAATGTGTGATTTTCCACTGATAAAATCAATATATCAAATAAAATGGACACCGTATTGCTCGGTGAAAGACAACGTTCTGTACATTAGGATATAAATGTCTGAAATTGAAGAAGAAAAACACCCCATTTTTCTTTGTAAACAGAAACTGATAAAGGTGGGGAAAGTTAGTGGTTATTTCAATATGCATATCTAATGTAAACGCCGACAATATATCCTAATATTGGACTAACCGACTGTCATATGTCCGGGTGGTTCTCATGTTTACGACAATATTATGTGCATAAACATTTTCACGTATCACTACATAATTGTGACGTTAAATATAGGTTCTCTTCACAACTACGAGAACGGAAAACAGAAAATGCAAAATGACATTAAGGTCTAAATGCACCAATATCTTGTCCCTAATAGTTTAGTATTTCGCTTGACCATTTTGAATCTTTCGATTAATTAATAATCTGAAGCATTGTCTGTGATACATAACTAGTGATTTGTTGACAGTGGTAAGCTAACTAGGTCTCACCATCTTGTGGGGATACGGTCGGGGTACACTGCACTCGTTTTGTAACCGGATACCTGGCCGTTTGTTGTGATAACAGATAGTTTATTGGTATTTATAGTCCACGGGTATGACAAAGTGGTTTCTACAGAATATAAATGGACATATTCGATCGAAGGTATGAAACGTGACATAACATTAAATGATATGGTTGTTAGATAGTGTTTCGATGTGGTTTTCGGTAATGTTGAGATCACGCTGTTGCATTGTGTGCGCGCTTGAAAGTGCAATTTACCAATTTTGGTTTACGCTGCCCTTCCGTTATCCATATCGCCACGATGTGTTGAAAATTATTTGTTCAGCTGTGTGATAGCATTTAGAAAAAAGAACCAATATTAAATTATGATTTGCAGTACAGCTGTCTGGTAAAGTCAACAGCTGGTTCGGTACAGATTTTGGCAGTGTTCGGGAATTATTTCAAAATTGTATTGTTTGCTTGTTCAAAGTTATTTAACTTTGCGATAATTCCTTCTGCATTTCATTCATCATATAAACCACCGGGCATGTATATAGTAACAGTTTATTTCTGATCCGGCCGTTTATTGATCCGATGCTGTTGTTATATATCCCGGACCCGGCCGTATTTTGTTTCCGATGCTGTTGTTATTCCGGTTCCGACCGTTTTTGGTTCCGATGCTGTTGTGGTTCCCGATCCGACCGTTTTTGGTTCCGATGCTGTTGTTATATTCCGGTTCCGACCGTTTTTGGTTTCGATGCTGTTGTGGTTCCGGATCCGACCGTTTTTGGTTCCGTTCCTGTTGTTATATTCCGGATCCGACCGTTTTTGGTTCCGATGCTGTTGTTATGTTCCGGATCAGACCGTTTTTTGGTGCCGATACTGTTCGTTTTACGGATCCGACCGTTTTTGGTTCCGATACTGATGCGCTTTCGGATCCGACTGTTTTTGGTTCAGATACTGTTGTTTACCTATGTTACAAGACAAGGGTGTACAATACGCTACTCTCCTTAAGCGTATTGTACACCCTTGGTTTGAGAAGTTGCCATGTCTGGTGCCCGCAGTGCGGCGTGGTCGAGCTACCTGTGGGCGTGGCCGGGCTACCTGTGGTAGGTATTTCAGGTGCTAACCAGTACATCTACCTTTGCATGTTATCATGCAAGCTTCCTTATCTGGACTGAGATAGATGGTCCCAATGATACCTTACCTGTGGTATATCAGCCCACCTTGTAACACCTGGCTCATTAAGTCAGTACTATTCTGTTCAGATATTTCCGCCTGTTTGACTTGTTGAAACCATTTCCCAAGAATTATTGAAGACGTTTCAGCACCAAATGATTTATTACTTTGTGGGGAAGCCAAAACATAAAATGAATAACTCGTGCGAAACCACACAAACGTGCATACTTGATTCGGTATGGTCTTGAGGTGTTTCCAGGAAAAGGGTAGGGGGTATCGTTCTCATACTATGTATCTAAATAATGTCGATGGAATACCTCTGATAAAAAATAGCATTGTCAATCGAATACCTCGTATACAAAAATAACAAAGTTTTATCACCCAACAAACACACACAAAACGATAGCTTTATTTTTTTAAACACGCTTTTAAAACACGTACAAATCTTCGTCGTTTAAGTTTGAATGGGGTCTGCTAAAAGATAATATACACTGTATACATATATCACAAATGGAGATAGGAATATGGTGCAATTCTTCTTTGAATAAGTAGATAATAGAGCTGCACAATCTAAACCTATATTCATAAATAATTCTTATCTATTTTTTACACTGGCAGTTCTTTTATCATATTTTTTCGTACATATACGATTGCATGTTTAGTGGCAATGCACGTGAAGGATGATGAGCGCGCGCTTCATCACTGGTTTTGTATTTCCCGGAGACACGTAACATTGCGTACGCAGGTACTTTATCATCGCCCTAACTACGCCGTGTAGAATCCCGGAATAAATCTCCAGCAAATCTAACGACACGTAACCGTGACTGGCTCTCGTTTTTCTTCTCTAAGAAATAATTTATTAATACTTGGAGGTTCTTTTGAAGTTAAGGTGTTTTCATTGCAGCAAAATCAATACAAACGAGGAAAATACTTTACGATTGACGAAATTCCCGAGCTCGGTGAAAGTCTATTACAGGACGTTCTATGCACTGTCTTGATGCATTAAACCAATATATTGGACATGTTAAAAATAGAGTGATATAGCGAATAAAACAATAAATACTTAATGAATTGTAGGGATGGAAGCCGGCGGTTTCTATAATCTTCGTGGGTCGGCTTTCCATACCCAAAACCATACATGTGGTACTGTGTGATCGCAGAGGCATGAGGAAATCTCGTATAATGTCCCGTAAAATCTCACACGTCAAGCCAGTCGACTTCCTTAGAAACCACGTGTTGCTAAGAGATTCAAAAGACCCGATTTCCGGTGGATCATTTGGTGTCGTTATTTTCAGGATGAAGATAGAACATCACTGAAGGATCAAACGACCAAAGGTGATCGTTTTGTCATCGACAGATCAGAACAATTCGTCAGATGTCTGTTAAGCTGTAGGTAGTGTCAGGCTGTCGGGATTACAAAGAGATGTGAGGTCTAATGTTATAAAATGTCACGTATTGATCTGTACCGTCCGTTTAACAAGTCAAAATGTTAACATACCAATAGAATTATCAAGAACTGGCAAAAATGAGCACACCTCCATTTACAAATCCATATAGTTTTTAACTTATTGCAGCCTTCATGGCCTCGATAAACAGACTGTCCATAACCGGATGACCTTCGGTACGAGGGGTGTTCCAAAATAATGTCACTTGCATCGGTGCTCATATAGCGGAAGTGCTTTTGTTCATTTTAATTTGCTCTGCCCTTCAAAATACTCTCCGCCAGCCAGAACACACTTTTTAAGCCGGTCAATCCATTTTTGGAAGCATTTTTCATACTCTTCAACGGGTACACCCATCAGACACTGATAAACAGCAGATCCAAGGGCATTTCTTGAATTGTATCTCCTTCCAGATAAATGATATTTAAGTTTTGGAAAGAGAAAATAGTCGCAGGGGGCCAAGTCTGGCGAATACGGAGGGTGCGGAAGGACGGTAACCTTCTCTGACTCCAAAAAGTCAGTCACAATACGTGCCTTGTGAGCGGGTGCATTATCATGCAAAAGTCGGACATACTTAAGTCCTGTTTTGGGGCGGCGACTTTTGTAGAAGTTCTTCAACTTTCTCAGAACAACGTTTTTATAGAACTTGCCTGTGACCGTTCTGCCTTTTGGCACCGGGATTTGAATAGCTAGACCCTTATTAGTGAAAAAATAGCATACAAAACCTTCTTTACCGTTCGTATTCGTTTGGCAATATTTGGGCGTCTGGCATTTTTAGTGGCCCATATTCGGTTGGCAACATTCCGCTTTGGTTCAAAATAATACACCCAAGTCTCATCACCAGTGACTATATTATCAAAAGCCTTTTTACTATATTTTGGGTACATTTTGAGAAGTTTTTTTGCCATTGTTACACGCGTCTTCTTTTGCTCATCTGTTAACAAATGGGGTATCCATCTTGCATTTATCTTTCTAACTTTTAGGTGTTTCTTCAAAATTGCATGAACTCTTGCTAACGACAAGTTTGTCATTCGAGCTAATTGTCTTACGGTGAATCGAGCATCAGTTTGGAGGATATTTGGGATTTTTTCTATGTTACCTTTGGTCGTAGTTGTTGCAGGACGACCTGGGTGAGCAGCATCTTTCAGTTGCTGCTGTAAAGCACTAAATTTACCTACCCACATACAAACATCCTGTGAGACATTTGGTCCTCCCCATAAATACCACACTCCTCGTGATGAATATCTACAGCCTTTATGCCGAGTAATGACCTACCTTTTATATAGGCCCTAATTTCAAGAACATTTTCACCTCGTTTTCCTATGATTTTGTGTCTAGTCTAACGAATAGGCTATGAAAAGATGTACACTGTACCGAGGCCAGTGAACGTGTGAACGAGATATTTACCTGTGTCACGAGCCAGGGATCACTCAATCGACACGAGATGGTTTTGTGCATAAATTGCACGATTTCCGCGAAATAAAGCACATATGACATTATTTATGGAACACCCTTCGTATATCGGTTAACTGATATTATCATCCAGCCCAATTGCTTCACCTGATCTGGTATGATGGTTGAGGTCCAGATTTCATTACAATACTCCATGATATATTTTCAATATTTTCGTTCTTGACTTCACTAGCTTAATTATTACTATCTTGTCCAAGGATCCTGCCTTGTTTTCTATTTGCTACCTTTGTTACTGTCTTTTCCATTTATTCTGTTTTTTACTTGGCTCCTCGCTTGTTATCTATCCGCTGTCCTTTGTTATGTATGCTTTCCACTATCTTTCTAATGATTTAATTTTGTTGTTTTTTTTTTCTTTCCTGTGCTGTTCTACATCTAATTATCAATCGTTTCTATGGTTTCTTTTTTCACGATTGGCATTAATTACATAATATCTCTCAAAATGCGGTTTCATATGACAAAGATATTTGCTGCAAAGACAATACATATATATGTAGCAATGGCAACAGAAAATCATGATATACCACTATAAGTATGTATATAACAACAGCAGAAACCAACGAAAAACCTAGAGAAGTACAGAACGACAATAATATATTATGATTTAACTCTAGGATAAAGCTAGATACGAGAAACCTTGACACTTACAGAGTGTACATTTATATACAGCATTGCATGTTTCTTCATGTTTAACTTTCAATTGATTTCTAAAATTGTCCTATTGTATAATTAAAACTCTAAATTGAAAAATAAAAAATGTTTAAATTAAAACGTTAAAAACTAAATTAAATACCAATTTATTTGAGTAAAGACCATGGAGTAGCACTTGTGTTGGGATCACACATCCAATTAGACGAGGAGTAGGCTCAACGCTCACCATTTCGCGCGGTCTATATCAATACCCGCTTCCTATCACTCTATAGAACTATAAAGTGGGTCTCTGGGATTAATACATGTATTCGGGCAGATATTCACGGCTAACATAGCTAATGTAAATATTGCAAGTTTTCTTTTGATATAATCCAATTTTATGTGCGCACTGGACACGCCCACCGCCCTTGAAGGGTGTATTCCAAGCAGAATAAAAACACGCTTGTCGCGACGGAGGGGTTTAATTTAAGAACCGAGGTAACAAAACGTGAGAATATTGAGTACCCACACGGGGCTAGATGAGTGAGTTGTCGACATATATTTTATATAGAAGGCTTACACCAGGGTACCTATCAAAGACGTGTTATTCACAGCGGATCACTTGTAATTCATATTTCTTTCAAATTCACCCTTTTTTCTTCCAACCATGTCTCTTGGTAATTTCAATCGACCTTTTGTGATAAAAATGCTGAAACATGCCTTCATTGGTTATAATGTCCCCGCAAATGATAATTGCATGAAATATTTCATAATTCTGAAAAAAAAATGTCTCTTACTTAATTAAAGGCCGAATATACGTAACTTTCGGCAAAACTTGAAGCGAAAATCAAGCCTAATAAATTAATATATTTATAGATTTAGTTAAGATTAGCTGATATTCTAGATAAATTCTTACGCGGTTACCGGTACAGCAGTAGTTGAAACTCGGTATTTGTAAACACGCGTCCACTTTGAACCGTCTTCTACCTTCGATATGTTGTTGAAGTGGGCCACACCTGAATTATTTTCAGTTCTTTGCATTTTTCTGTCAAGGGTTTCTTGCTAGTTTCCACTCAAGTTAACTTCGTTTCAGGCTTATTTTTGCATGGTTATTAACTGGATTTGTTGTCAGAATTTTTCAGAATCACGAAAAATTCCTGAAGTTACGTATATTGGGCCTTTAAGTTTTTACAATAATAAGCTTCATCATAATTGTATTGTATAAATAAACACTATAATACTACAAATTATGCGATTTTATGAATTATTTTCACATGTTGTATACAGGAATATTCTGCCAGACAACAAACTTAGGTACTTGCCTGAAATAGTTATGTGGATCTGGTCTGAATGAATCCAATGTCAAAATTCAAAACAGTTTGTGAAGGGTCTGGGTTACCGCCGCACGAGAACTTCTCGTGCAGGTTTGGTATCTGACGAGTAGGAATATATACCTGAGATATGTGAATTGGTTTTTAATGTACATGTAGCAGTGTTTCTAGTTATATAGTTATACATGAAGATGTAACAGGGGCGATTAATTTACATAAAAGCGTCGTTTTCGGGGAATTGATAATGAAATACATTTGTTTTAAATACACACTTATATTGAAAACACACTGAAAAAGTTGCGCCGGTAACTTATTGGACACAACTCAAGTCATTAAAAGGTGTGTACGATTATGTTTTCTCATGCAATTTTCACTTCAAAATGTAATTTCAATTTAGCATCATCGTTATATCGTTTAAATATGTCGGATACAAAAGTACATTTCCGATAGGAGATACACTGTACATGTATTAGATGGGTTCTCGCTAATGTTTAAAAATAACATAGCCTTAAAGCGTTTTGTGGTGATTTTCTCTTAATGAAAAAAACACACATTTGAAACTTCTTTCAGTACTGACGGTGTAAAAACCATACAAAACAACTGTCAGAATAACAAAAGTGGTTTAGGCATAGTCTAGACCCTGGATATGTAGGAAAACAATGAGACTGTTGTTTGAAATTTATATTCGATACACAGAGAAACTATGATATTTGTTTGCGATGAGCAAAATCAAAAGGAATAGGATGTTGAACGACATCTTTAGAGTATGGCGGTCTTGAAGACATTATTAATCAGACGACGATTAACAACAACATCTTTTAATGGAGTCCACGTATTACAGAGAACAGAGCATCACGGAAATAGTTCATATGTAACAATAGAGACGGATACGAATAATCCGGATTGTCATTATATCAACATAGGTTACATCAAGAGAAAACAATCACAAACATATCTCTATTGTAAACACGTCATTCACATCAGGGAATACGTCACAAACAATAGTCAGAGGGGATACGTCACATACAGTAGTCAGAGGGAATACGTCACACACAGAAGTCAGAGGGAATACGTCACACACAGTAGTCAGAGGGAATACGTCACACACGGTAGTCAGAGGGAAAACGTCACATACAATAGTCAGAGGGAATACGTCACACACAGTAGTCAGAGGGAATACGTTACATTCAATAGTCAGAGGGAAAACGTCACATACAATAGTCAGAGGGAAAACGTCACACACGGTAGTCAGAGGGAATACGTCACATACAGAAGTCAGAGGGAATACGTCACACACGGTAGTTAGAGGGAATACGTCACACACAGTAGTCAGAGGGAATACGTCACACACGGTAGTCAGAGGGAATACGTCACACACGGTAGTTAGAGGGAATACGTCACACACAGTAGTCAGAGGGAATACGTCACACACGGTAGTCAGAGGGAATACGTCACACACGGTAGTTAGAGGGAATACGTCACACACAGTAGTCAGAGGGAATACGTCACACACGGTAGTCAGAGGGAATACGTCACACACGGTAGTTAGAGGGAATACGTCACACACAGTAGTCAGAGGGAATACGTCACACACGGTAGTCAGAGGGAATACGTCACAAACGGTAGTTAGAGGGAATACGTCACATACAGTAGTCAGAGGGAATACGTCACACACGGTAGTTAGAGGGAATACGTCACATACAATAGTCAGAGGGAATACGTCACACACAGTAGTCATAGGGAAAACGTCAGATACAATAGTCAGAGGGAAAATGTCACACACAGTAGTCAGAGGGAATACGTCACACACAGTAGTCAAAGGGAATACGTCACACACAGTAGTAAGAGGGAATACGTCACACACAGTAGTCAGAGGGAATACGTCACACACAGTAGTCAGAGGGACTACGTCACACACGGTAGTTAGAGGGAATACTTCACATTCAGAAGTCAGAGGGAATACGTCACACACGGTAGTCAGAGGGAATACGTCACACACAGTAGTCAGAGGGAATACGTCACAAACAGTAGTCAGAGGGAATACGTCACACACAGTAGTCAGAGGGACTACGTCACACACGGTAGTTAGAGGGAATACTTCACATACAGTAGTCAGAGGAAATACGTCACACACGGTAGTTAGAGGAAATACGTCACATACAGAAGTCAGAGGGAATACGTCACACACTGTAGTAAGAGGGAATACGTCACACACGTTAGTCAGAGGGAATACGTCACACACGTTAGTCACAGGGAATACGTCACATACAGTAGTCAGAGGGAATACGTCACACATAGTAGTCAGAGGGAATACGTCACACACAATAGTAAGAGGGAATACGTCACATACAGAAGTCAGAGGGAATACGTCACATACAGAAGTCAGAGGGAATACGTCACACACAGTAGTCAGAGGGAATACGTCACACACAGTAGTCAGAGGGAATACGTCACATACAGTAGTCAGAGGGAATACGTCACACACAGTAGTTAGAGGGAATACGTCACATACAGAAGTCAGAGGGAATACGTCACACACAATAGTCAGAGGGAATACGTCACACACAGTAGTCAGAGGGAATACGTCACATACAGAAGTCAGAGGGAATACGTCACATACAGAAGTCAGAGGGAAAACGTCACACACAGTAGTCAGAGGGAATACGTCACATACAGAAGTCAGAGGAAATACGTCACATACAGAAGTCAGAGGGAATACGTCACACACAGAAGTCATAGGGAATACGTCACACACAGTAGTCAGAGGGAATACGTCACACACAGTAGTCAGAGGGAATACGTCACACACAGTAGTCAGAGGGAATACGTCACATACAGAAGTCAGAGGGAATACGTCACATACAGAAGTCATAGGGAAAACGTCACATACAGAAGTCAGAGGGAATACGTCACATACAGAAGTCATAGGGAAAACGTCACACACAGAAGTCAGAGGGAATACGTCACACACGTTAGTCACAGGGAATACGTCACATACAGTAGTCAGAGGGAATACGTCACACACAGTAGTCAGAGGGAATACGTCACATACAGAAGTCAGAGGGAATACGTCACATACAGAAGTCATAGGGAAAACGTCACACACAATAGTCAGAGGGAATACGTCACACACAGTAGTCAGAGGGAATACGTCACACACAGTAGTCAGAGGGAATACGTCACACACAGTAGTCAGAGGGAATACGTCACATACAGAAGTCAGAGGGAATACGTCACATACAGAAGTCAGAGGGAATACGTCACATACAGAAGTCATAGGGAAAACGTCACATACAGAAGTCAGAGGGAATACGTCACACACAGTAGTCAGAGGGAATACGTCACATACAGAAGTCAGAGGGAATACGTCACACACAGTAGTCAGAGTGAATACGTCACACACAGTAGTCAGAGGGAATACGTCACACACAGTAGTCAGAGGGAATACGTCACACACAGTAGTCAGAGGGAATACGTCACACACGGTAGTTAGAGGGAATACGTCACATACAATAGTCAGAGATAATACGTCACATACAATAGTCAGAGGGAATACGTCACACACAGTAGTCATAGGGAAAACGTCAGATACAATAGTCAGAGGGAAAATGTCACACACAGTAGTCAGAGGGAATACGTCACACACAGTAGTCAAAGGGAATACGTCACACACAGTAGTAAGAGGGAATACGTCACACACAGTAGTCAGAGGGAATACGTCACACACAGTAGTCAGAGGGACTACGTCACACACGGTAGTTAGAGGGAATACTTCACATTCAGAAGTCAGAGGGAATACGTCACACACGGTAGTCAGAGGGAATACGTCACACACAGTAGTCAGAGGGAATACGTCACAAACAGTAGTCAGAGGGAATACGTCACACACAGTAGTCAGAGGGACTACGTCACACACGGTAGTTAGAGGGAATACTTCACATACAGTAGTCAGAGGAAATACGTCACACACGGTAGTTAGAGGAAATACGTCACATACAGAAGTCAGAGGGAATACGTCACACACGTTAGTCAGAGGGAATACGTCACACACGTTAGTCACAGGGAATACGTCACATACAGTAGTCAGAGGGAATACGTCACACACAGTAGTCAGAGGGAATACGTCACACACAGTAGTCAGAGGGAATACGTCACATACAGAAGTCAGAGGGAATACGTCACACACAGTAGTAAGAGGGAATACGTCACATACAGAAGTCAGAGGGAATACGTCACATACAGAAGTCAGAGGGAATACGTCACACACAGTAGTCAGAGGGAATACGTCACACACAGTAGTCAGAGGGAATACGTCACATACAGTAGTCAGAGGGAATACGTCACACACAGTAGTCAGAGGGAATACGTCACATACAGAAGTCAGAGGGAATACGTCACACACAATAGTCAGAGGGAATACGTCACACACAGTAGTCAGAGGGAATACGTCACATACAGAAGTCAGAGGGAATACGTCACATACAGAAGTCAGAGGGAAAACGTCACACACAGTAGTCAGAGGGAATACGTCACATACAGAAGTCAGAGGAAATACGTCACATACAGAAGTCAGAGGAAATACGTCACATACAGAAGTCAGAGGGAATACGTCACACACAGAAGTCATAGGGAATACGTCACACACAGTAGTCAGAGGGAATACGTCACACACAGTAGTCAGAGGGAATACGTCACACACAGTAGTCAGAGGGAATACGTCACATACAGAAGTCAGAGGGAATACGTCACATACAGAAGTCATAGGGAAAACGTCACATACAGAAGTCAGAGGGAATACGTCACATACAGAAGTCATAGGGAAAACGTCACACACAGAAGTCAGAGGGAATACGTCACACACGTTAGTCACAGGGAATACGTCACATACAGTAGTCAGAGGGAATACGTCACACACAGTAGTCAGAGGGAATACGTCACACACAGTAGTCAGAGGGAATACGTCACATACAGAAGTCAGAGGGATTACGTCACATACAGAAGTCATAGGGAAAACGTCACACACAATAGTCAGAGGGAATACGTCACACACAGTAGTCAGAGGGAATACGTCACACACAGTAGTCAGAGGGAATACGTCACACACAGTAGTCAGAGGGAATACGTCACATACAGAAGTCAGAGGGAATACGTCACATACAGAAGTAAGAGGGAATACGTCACATACAGAAGTCATAGGGAAAACGTCACATACAGAAGTCAGAGGGAATACGTCACACACAGTAGTCAGAGGGAATACGTCACATACAGAAGTCAGAGGGAATACGTCACACACAGTAGTCAGAGGGAATACGTCACACACAGTAGTCAGAGGGAATACGTCACATACAGAAGTCAGAGGGAATACGTCACATACAGAAGTCAGAGGGAATACGTCACACACAATAGTCAGAGGGAATACGTCACATACAGAAGTCAGAGGGAATACGTCACATACAGAAGTCAGAGGGAATACGTCACACACAGTAGTCAGAGGGAATACGTCACACACAGTAGTCAGAGGGAATACGTCACATACAGTAGTCAGAGGGAATACGTCACACACAGTAGTCAGAGGGAATACGTCACACACAGTAGTCAGAGGGAATACGTCACATACAGAAGTCAGAGGGAATACGTCACATACAGAAGTCAGAGGGAATACGTCCCCTACAGAAGTCAGAGGGAATACGTCACATACAGAAGTCAGAGGGAATACGTCACATACAGAAGTCAGAGGGAATACGTCACACACAGTAGTCAGAGGGAATACGTCACACACAGTAGTCAGAGGGAATACGTCACACACGTTAGTCAGAGGGAATACGTCACATACAGTAGTCAGAGGGAATACGTCACACACGTTAGTCACAGGGAATACGTCACACACGGTAGTCACAGGGAATACGTCACATACAGTAGTCAGTTGGAATACGTCACACTCAGTAGTCAGAGGGAATACGTCACACACAGTAGTCAGAGGGAATACGTCACATACAGAAGTCAGAGGGAATACGTCACATACAGAAGTCATAGGGAAAACGTCACACACAATAGTCAGAGGGAATACGTCACACACAGTAGTCAGAGGGAATACGTCACACACAGTAGTCAGAGGGAATACGTCACACACAGTAGTCAGAGGGAATACGTCACATACAGAAGTCAGAGGGAATACGTCACATACAGAAGTCAGAGGGAATACGTCACATACAGAAGTCATAGGGAAAACGTCACATACAGAAGTCAGAGGGAATACGTCACACACAGTAGTCAGAGGGAATACGTCACATACAGAAGTCAGAGGGAATACGTCACACACAGTAGTCAGAGGGAATACGTCACACACAGTAGTCAGAGGGAATACGTCACACACAGTAGTCAGAGGGAATACGTCACACACAGTAGTCAGAGGGAATACGTCACACACGGTAGTTAGAGGGAATACGTCACATACAGTAGTCAGAGGAAATACGTCACATACAATAGTCAGAGGGAATACGTCACACACAGTAGTCATAGGGAAAACGTCAGATACAATAGTCAGAGGACAAATGTCACACACAGTAGTCAGAGGGAATACGTCACACACAGTAGTCAAAGGGAATACGTCACACACAGTAGTAAGAGGGAATACGTCACACACAGTAGTCAGAGGGAATACGTCACACACAGTAGTCAGAGGGACTACGTCACACACGGTAGTTAGAGGGAATACTTCACATTCAGAAGTCAGAGGGAATACGTCACACACGGTAGTCAGAGGGAATACGTCACACACAGTAGTCAGAGGGAATACGTCACAAACAGTAGTCAGAGGGAATACGTCACACACAGTAGTCAGAGGGACTACGTCACACACGGTAGTTAGAGGGAATACTTCACATACAGTAGTCAGAGGAAATACGTCACACACGGTAGTTAGAGGAAATACGTCACATACAGAAGTCAGAGGGAATACGTCACACACAGTAGTAAGAGGGAATACGTCACATACAGAAGTCAGAGGGAATACGTCACATACAGAAGTCATAGGGAAAACGTCACACACAGTAGTCAGAGGGAATACGTCACACACAGTAGTCAGAGGGAATACGTCACATACAGAAGTCAGAGGGAATACGTCACATACAGTAGTCAGAGGGAATACGTCACACACAGTAGTCAGAGGGAATACGTCACACACAGTAGTCAGAGGGAATACGTCACATACAGAAGTCAGAGGGAATACGTCACATACAGTAGTCAGAGGGAATACGTCACACACAGTAGTCAGAGGGAATACGTCACACACAGTAGTCAGAGGGAATACGTCACATACAGAAGTCAGAGGGAATACGTCACATACAGAAGTCACAGGGAATACGTCACACACAGTAGTCAGAGGGAATACGTCACACACAGTAGTCAGATGAAATACGTCACACACAGTAGTCAGAGGGAATACGTCACACACAGTAGTCAGAGGGAATACGTCACACACGTTAGTCAGAGGGAATACGTCACATAAGTAGTCAGAGGAATACGTCACACACAGTAGTCACAGGGAATACGTCACACACAGTAGTTAGAGGGAATACGTCACACACGGAAGTCAGAGGGAATACGTCACACACAGTAGTCAGAGGGAATACGTCACACACGGTAGTTAGAGGGAATACGTCACACACAGTAGTCAGAGGGAATACGTCACATACAGAAGTCAGAGGGAATACGTCACACACGTTAGTCAGAGGGAATACGTCACATACAGTAGTCAGAGGGAATACGTCACACACAGTAGTCACAGGGAATACGTCACACACAGTAGTCACAGGGAATACGTCACACACGGAAGTCACAGGGAATACGTTACACACATTAGTCAGAGGGAATACGTCACATACAATAGTTAGAGGGAATACGTTACACACAGTAGTCAGAGGGAATACGTCAGATACAATAGTCAGAGGTAATACGTCACACACGGTAGTCACATGGAATACGTCACATACAGAAGTCAGAGGGAATACGTCACATACAGAAGTCAGAGGGAATACGTCACATACAGAAGTCAGAGGGAATACGTCACACACAGTAGTCAGAGGGAATACGTCACACACAGTAGTCAGAGGGAATACGTCACACACGTTAGTCAGAGGGAATACGTCACATACAGTAGTCAGAGGGAATACGTCACACACGTTAGTCACAGGGAATACGTCACACACGGTAGTCACAGGGAATACGTCACATACAGTAGTCAGCGGGAATACGTCACACTCAGTAGTCAGAGGGAATACGTCACACACGTTAGTCACAGGGAATACGTCACATACAGTAGTCAGAGGGAATACGTCACACACAGTAGTCAGAGGGAATACGTCACACACAGTAGTCAGAGGGAATACGTCACATACAGAAGTCAGAGGGAATACGTCACATACAGAAGTCACAGGGAATACGTCACACACAGTAGTCAGAGGGAATACGTCACACACAGTAGTCAGATGAAATACGTCACACACAGTAGTCAGAGGGAATACGTCACACACAGTAGTCAGAGGGAATACGTCACACACAGTAGTCAGAGGGAATACGTCACATACAGAAGTCAGAGGAAATACGTCACATACAGAAGTCAGAGGGAATACGTCACATACAGAAGTCACAGGGAATACGTCACATACAGAAGTCACAGGGAATACGTCACATAAGTAGTCAGAGGGAATACGTCACACACAGTAGTCACAGGGAATACGTCACACACAGTAGTTAGAGGGAATACGTCACACACGGAAGTCAGAGGGAATACGTCACACACAGTAGTCAGAGGGAATACGTCACACACGGTAGTTAGAGGGAATACGTCACACACAGTAGTCAGAGGGAATACGTCACATACAGAAGTCAGAGGGAATACGTCACACACGTTAGTCAGAGGGAATACGTCACATACAGTAGTCAGAGGGAATACGTCACACACAGTAGTCACAGGGAATACGTCACACACAGTAGTCACAGGGAATACGTCACACACGGAAGTCACAGGGAATACGTTACACACATTAGTCAGAGGGAATACGTCACATACAATAGTTAGAGGGAATACGTTACACACAGTAGTCAGATGAAATACGTCACACACAGTAGTCAGAGGGAATACGTCACACACAGTAGTCAGAGGGAATACGTCAGATACAATAGTCAGAGGTAATACGTCACACACGGTAGTCAAAGGGAATACGTTACACACGTTAGTCAAAGGGAATACGTCACATACAGAAGTCAGAGATAGTACGTCACATACAGTAGTCAGAGGGACACACAGTAGTCAAAGGGAATACGTCACACACTGTAGTCAGAGGGAATACGTCACACACAGTAGTCAGAGATAATACGTCACATACAATAGTCAGAGGGACATAAATTAGTCAAAGGGAATACGTCACACACAGTAGTCAGAGGGAATACGTCACACACAGTAGTCAGAGGGAATACGTCACATACAGAAGTCAGAGGGAATACGTCACACACAGTAGTCAGAGGGAATACGTCACACACAGTAGTCAGAGGGAAAACGTCACATACAGTAGTCAGAGGGAATACGTCACATACGTTAGTTAGAAGGAATACGTCACATACAGTAGTCAGAGGGACTACGTCACACACGGTAGACAGAGAGAATGCGTCACACACGGAAGTCAGAGGGATTACGTCACACACTTTAGTCAGACGGAATACGTCACACACAAAAATGAAACCACGTCAAAAGGCAAAGACGTTTGGGATACGCTAATGAGGAGACCTGTTACACACGCTATTTAGGAGACATGGCACACCCCCTGGTGAGGAGACATGTCACACACGCTGGTGAGGAGACATGTCACACCCCCTGGTGAGGAGACATGTCACACACGCTGGTGAGGAGACATGTCACACACGCTGGTTAGGAGACATGTCACACACGCTGGTTAGGAGACATGTCACACCCCCTGGTGAGGAGACATGTCACACACGCTGGTTAGGAGACATGTCGCACACGCTGGTGAGGAGACATGTCACACACGCTGGTTAGGAGACATGTCACACACTCTGGTGAGGAGACATGTCACACACGCTAGTTAGGAGACATGTCGCACACGCTGGTGAGGAGACATGTCACACACGCTGGTGAGGAGATATGACATACACGCTGGTGAGGAGACATGTCATACACGCTGGTGAGGAGACATGTCACACACGCTAGTGAGGAGACATGTCACACACGCTGGTGAGGAGACGCATACGCTAGTGAGGAGTCACATACACTAGTGAGGAGACATGTCACAGACGCTGATGAGGAGACATGTCACACACGCTAGTGAGGAGACATGTCACACACGCTGATGGGGAGACATGTCACACACGCTAATGAGGAGACATGTCACACACGCTGATGAAGAGACATGTCACACACTCTGGTGAGGAGACATGTCACACGCGCTGATGAGGAAACATGTCACACGCGCTGATTAGGAGACATGTCATACACGCTAGTGAGAAGACATGTCACATACGCTGGTGAGAAGACATGTCACACACGCTGATGAGGAGACATATCGCACTCGCTAGTAAGAGTCATGTCACACACGCTAGTGAGGAGACATGTCGCACACGCTAGTGAAGAGACATGTCACACACGCTGATGAGGAGACATGTCATACACGCTGATGAGGAGACATGTCACACACGCTGGTGAGGAGACATGTCACACACGCTAGTTAGGAGACATGTCACACACTCTGGTGAGGAGACATGTCACACACGCTGGTGAGGAGACATGTCGCACTCGCTAGTGAGGAGACATGTCACACAAGCTGGTGAGGAGACAGGTCACACAAGCTAGTTAGGAGACATGTCACACACTCTGATGAGGAGACATGTCACACACGCTGATGAGGAGATATGTCACACACGCTAGTTAGGGGACATGGCACACAAGCTGGTGAGGAAACATGTCACACACGCTAGTTAGGAGACATGTCACACACGCTAGTTAGGAGACATGTCACACACGCTGATGAGGAGACATGTCACACACGCTAGTTAGGAGACATGTCACACAAGCTGGTGAGGAGACATGTCACACACGCTGGTGAGGAGACATGTCACACACTCTGATGAGGAGACATGTCACACACGCTGATGAGGAGATATGTCACACACGCTAATAAGGAGACATGTCACACACGCTGATGAGGAGACATGTCATACAAGCCGGTGAGGAGATATGTCACACACTCTGATGAGGAGACATGTCATACACGCTGATGAGGAGACATGTCACATACGCTGGTGAGGAGAAATGTCACACACGCTAGTGAGGAGACATGTCACACACGCTGGTGAGGAGACATGTCGCACTCGCTAGTGAGGAGACATGTCACACAAGCTGGTGAGGAGACAGGTCACACAAGCTAGTTAGGAGACATGTCACACACTCTGATGAGGAGACATGTCACACACGCTGATGAGGAGATATGTCACACACGCTAGTTAGGGGACATGGCACACAAGCTGGTGAGGAAACATGTCACACACGCTAGTTAGGAGACATGTCACCCTCGCTGATGAGGAGACATGTCACACACGCTAGTGAGGAGACATGTCACACAAGCTGGTGAGGAGACATGTCACACACGCTGGTTAGGAGACATGTCACACACTCTGATGAGGAGACATGTCACACACGCTGATGAGGAGATATGTCACACACGCTAGTTAGGAGACATGTCACACACGCTGATGAGGAGACATGTCATACAAGCTGGTGAGGAGATATGTTACACACTCTGGTGAGGAGACATGTCACACACGCTGATGAGGAGATATGTCACACACGCTAGTTAGGAGATATGTCACACACGCTAGTTAGGAGACATGTCACACAAGCTGGTGAGGAGACATGTCACACAAGCTGGTGAGGAGACATGTCACACACGCTAGTTAGGAGACATGTCACACACTCTGATGAGGAGACATGTCACACAAGCTGGTGAGGAGACATGTCACACACGCTAGTTAGGAGATATGTCACACACGCTAGTTAGGAGACATGTCACACAAGCTGGTGAGGAGACATGTCACACAAGCTGGTGAGGAGACATGTCACACACGCTAGTTAGGAGACATGTCACACACGCTGATGAGGAGATATGTCACACACGTTAGTTAGGAGACATGTCACACAAGCTGGTGAGGAGACATGTCACACACGTTAGTTAGGAGTCATGTCACACACTCTGATGAGGAGATGTGTCACACAAGCTGGTGAGGAGACATGTCACACAAGCTGGTGAGGAGACATGTCACACACGCTAGTTAGGAGACATGTCACACACGCTGATGAGGAGATATGTCACACACTCTGATGAGGAGACATGTCACACACGCTGATGAGGAGATATGTCACACACGCTAGTTAGGAGACATGTCACACACTCTGATGAGGAGACATGTCACACACGCTGATGAGGAGACATATCACACACGCTAGTGACGAGATATATCACATACGCTGGTGAGGAGACATGTCACACTCTGATGAGGAGATATGTCACACACGCTAGTGAGGAGACATGTCACACACGCTAGTTAGGAGACATGTCACACACTCTGATGAGGAGATATGTCACACACTCTGATGAGGAGACATGTCACACACGCTAGTGACGAGACATATCACATACGCTGGTGAGGAGACATGTCACACACGCTAGTGAGGAGACATGTCACATATCCCATTTTGGAGACATGTTACGCGCGGTAGTTATAGTAAATCCGTCGCAAACAGAACTTAAGGGCAAAAACAACTGGCATGTTTCGTGTTGCTGACATAGTCACCTATTTCGATCGGTACAGAAATAAAACTCTTAATGAACTTCATGTCAGTTGTAACCGTCCGTTCACCTGTATCACATAAATACTTCAATATTCTTAAATTGCAGCAATACGTATACTAATCCGGTACATTTGTCGTGATATCAACTGAAGGTCTCCCTTTAAATTGACCCAGGCGATAATATTAATACGAACAGGTGTGCTCTACGAGATAAATCTGCAGCCCTTCTACCTTCTATCGCGTGCTATATACACTTATCACGTCAGTTGAAATTATTCCTGTTGTTTTTTCTAAGACGTCTAATTTGTACCGTAGATATATCATACACCTGTTGAAAAAAAAGACAGCGAGATCCGATTTCACCTGTAAAGCATATCAATCACCAATCGGAAACCCTTATATTTATTTTTGAATGGAATGAGACACGCCCCCTTCTGTAGAACTAAACTATTCAAACGCGTTGAATTGTCTACATCACCGATATAAAAACTCGTAAATATTCAACACAGAAGGCTTCATTTACAAATTGCATCTTTAGCAATCTCGACGCGTCTTCTTTAGAAAAAACTTAACTTGAATTAAAAGAAATGATTGGCTAAAATTTTGTTACAAATACAAAGTTACTGCAAAACCAGTTTCATAAATAAATGTATATAACTTAAAAAATATCATGGGGCTCGCTTTGTCCTCTCAAGCATGTGACACGCGAGCCGTTGAGCATTATCAATGGAAAATGACGATGCAACACTTTAAGGAAAACCTGAAGTTTGAAAGAAGATTGTGACTATTAATTACAGTGTACAGCATGCTCAACACTATAGTTTACATCGTATATTACATGTACATATATAAAGACAGACATCAAAATCGGAACATGGAGTCAGCTATTTATTTTACATGTAAGGGGTATATGTTTAGTTATTGTTGAATTAAGAGTATGGGAATAACACACTGAGATACTACAGCGAGATACATGTCTACATCCCTACCCAATTATCGTTACTCTTTATCTCTTAAAATCATAGTGCTACCAACACGTTATGTGTACGATTTAATGCTCTGTAACATTACATAATATACTAGTTACATTATACCTTGTCCAGTTTAAATACGGCGCCATGTAAGATGTCAACAGGGGAGATAACTGTGTCAGATTTATCGGCCTCGTACCGTGTCTACCTCGACAGGCTGTTATGATAAATGTGACAAGGCCAAACAAACAGCCCAAAACTTTAAACGAAATTTACCTGCTGTAACAGAAATTCTCTCAATTCTTCAATAATAAAATAGACTTGGTTATATTTTCTGTAGTATTTGCTGTTAACAGATAGCGTGTTTATAAGTATCAACTTTGATATACGTGCTTTTATTTCATAGTTACAAATACGAGATGGATGACTTAACAGTTGCTGTTGAACTCTGCGAAATCTACCCCGGACGCTCGCCGGTTTTACACGAAACTCTGGACACGTATATCGCACCTACTTGTATACAGTATCCGCGACCCTGGTATAAATAACTACATGTCAAAATATCAATTTATTCACTGCCATGGTCCTTCATGGTTACCAGACTCCGAACAATACCGGTACATCAGCTCGGGATTGTTCGGCAAGTCACGTGACAGATCGTCTTTCAACTGGCGAATACAGGTGGCCGAACCTGATATTGACATGGGGTTAAAAGGTTAAGACAATCAGTCATTAAACATTGTATAGATATATAAGCATTATCATGACAGGGTCTTAGTCCCTATTGATCAAGTAACGTCCACACGAGAGATCGAGGAGGCGAATCCTGACGGGTCTCAGATCTGTAAACTCAAGACGGGTGGACTCGCTCCGGGGACTATATCGTCGATCAGAGAGGGCGGCGGGAGGTAGATAGAACTGCCATGTCGACCCGCAAAAGACAGTAATCCGAGGATGGATGTTTGGGTGACAAATTCCTCATAACATGGCCGATAGTGTCTGTTTAGACACGAGTACAAGGGATCCATCAATCATCGTTAATCAATATGTGACGGGCGCCCTATGATAAACCACAAGTAGAGACTGGTACAGTCACTACTGTCACAACACACCTCACGTGTAGAGACGGGTACCGTCACTACTGTCACAACACACCTCACGTGTAGAGACGGGTACAGTCACTACTGTCACAACACACCTCACGTGTAGAGACGTGTGCTGTCACTACTGTCACAACACACCTCACGTGTAGAGACGGGTACAGTCACTATACTGTCACAACACACATTACGTGTAGAGACGGGTACAGTCACTACTGTCACACCACACCTCACGTGTAGAGACGGGTACAGTCACTATACTGTCACAACACACCTCACGTGTAGAGACGTGTACAGTCACTATACTGTCACAACACACATCACGTGTAGAGACAGGTACCGTCACTACTGTCACAACACACCTCACGTGTAGAGACGGGTACAGTCACTACTGTCACAACACGCATCACGCGTAGAGACAGGTACCGTCACTACTGTCACAACACACCTCACGTGTAGAGACGGGTACCGTCACTACTGTCACAACACACATCCCGTGTAGAGACGGGTACAGTCACTACTGTCACAACACACATCACGTGTAGAGACGGGTACAGTCACTACTGTAACAACACACCTCACGTGTAGAGACGGGTACAGTCACTACTGTCACAACACACCTCACGTGTAGAGACGTGTACAGTCACTACGGTCACAACACACTCACGTGTAGAGACGGGTACAGTCACCACTGTCACAACACACCTCACGTGTAGATACATGTACAGTCACTACGGTCACAACACACTCACGTGTAACAGGGTTGGCATACGATAGGTTCTGTGGCAAAGCTCACGTTATAAGGTAATGTTTTGACATATGTTAGGTATGTCAAATAGACAAGATTTTCTTCATTTTATCAGTAGTATAGAGCAAATATAAAAATATTAGTCGTATCAATCATTCTGTTTCAATTCCATTTTATTTTTAGGAAAATTGTAGCGAATGAAAATTCTAAAAACTGTCGGATATAGATTACGAAATCTCTTTAATATTTCCTTTAGTTTATGTTATTCAAAAAATGAAATATCCATCAATTAAGGATGAGAGTTAGCGGCGATCTACCCCATGTGGAGGTGGTGTACGTCAATTTATTAAACACAACAGGCCTCGCACTTCAATGCAATAAGTTAGCTACTGTGTCTATAGCTTTGATAAGGTTGTGCTCGGCTCCATTTGGAGATCAGAAGTATCTGGGAGAGGAAGAAGAAGAAAATATTCACACGTTCGCAGACATATGTTTGGTGTAAAGTGTCGAAATAACGCGTAACCTTGGTAATATAAAATGAACATCTGTTTTGTAAAAAGCGATGAAACGTGGTTCAAGAAACAATGTAGCCTAAATAACCAGTCGTTTTGAGCCAACGGCGTTTAATGTTATCATATATTCCAGATTTGAGTGATGAACATACTTACAGTTATATCACTCACTATAAAGGTTCGGACATTATGGTTTTACCTTAACGATTATGACGTCGTAACTCAAGTGAAATATTTTGATATAGTTAGCCAACCAAAAAAATTATGATGCTATTGACTTAATACTTAGATTAGAATATTGTTGATTTACTTTGAAGATTATGATGGTGTTGATTTTAACTTATACGATTATGACGTCGTGGATTCATACGGAAGATTATTACGTCGTCGATTCATCCTGAGAGTATGATATCTTTGACTCAATCCAAAGACTATGACGTCATTAATTCACCTTAAAGAGTATGACGTCGTTGATTTTCCCAAATAGCCTGACGTCATTGATTTACCCTAAAGAGTATGACGTCTTTCATTCATCCTAAAGAGTATGATTTCGTTCATTCACCTTTTATATTATGACGTCATTGATTCATCCTGAATATTATGACGTGGTTGCGTTAACCCCAAGATTAAGACGTCGTTGATTCACCATGAAAATATAACGTACACCAAAACGATAATGGCATTTTTTACTCACTCTATTGATATGGTGTAGGAAAAAGCAGCTACATCTAACGCTGGTTTGAGTAGCTTGTCCTGATATCACAGCGCCCATCCAATATTACTCACTGTCTTACCGTGCACATACAGAATCAGCTTACTATCATCTGACATGTGTCCTTTTGATGAGAATTGTTTTATGTAGCTATGACATTTCATGTATAATGGATACAATATTATTCTTCAAAATTCGCTAATATATCGGGGGCTGGGGGGGGGGTAAATTAATCCTTAGTTGGCTGCTTTCTGGCATGTTTCAGCTCTGTACATGTGTCTGTTTGTTACACAAAAAATAGAAGACATGGCAATTTTTGTGATCGTACGACCTTGAATTATCACATAATGCAGTGACGTTAAAAATTGAGTTTTATGTTCGAAATCCTGGAGCACAGGCATGTTTATATGTTTAATCAAGGTCAAACACCGGAAGTTTTAAACAACAGTTCGGCAGTAAATTTTCCGAAATGAAATTCTGTTTCTAAATAGGGTTTTGATCTGTCACAGACACAGAGTTACACATTAGAATTATACAAATTATCCAACATCCCCTAGACCAGACAGCAGGAAAAGATAACTCTATTTCTTCTCGTTAGCTGAAATCGACCGTAAAAGCTTAATTTCTGTGAGGCAGTAGTTTACGTCAAAGTCAGGAGAAATCGTCAACGAGCATTGTAACTAGACACAAGTTATTATGTTATCAAAGCAACGATCATTGTAACCAGATACAAGTTATGATATAACCATAGCAACGATCATTATTACTAGATACAAGTTATGATATTACCATAGCAACGATCATTGTTACCAGATACAAGTTATTATTTTACCATAACAACGATCATTGTAACCAGATAAAAGTTATCATATAACCTGGCAACGATCATTGTAACCAGATACAAGTTATTATATAACCTATCAACGATCATTGTAACCAGATACAAGTTATTATATTACAATAGCAACGATCATTGTAACCAGATACAAGTTATTATATTACCATAGCAACGATCATTGTAACCAGATACAAGTTATTATATTACCATAGCAACGATCATTGTAACCAGATAGAAGTTATTATATTACCAAAACAACGATCACTGTAACCAGATAAAAGTTATCATATAACCTGGCAACGATCATTGCAACCAGATACAAGTTATTATATAACCTATCAACGATCATTGTAACCAGATACAAGTTATTATATTACCATAGCAACGATCATTGTAACCAGATACAAGTTATTATATTACCATAACAACGATCCTTGTAACAAGATACAAGTTATTATATTACTATAGCAATTTTAACAAGTATACCGTTATAGATAATTACCGGACTAACCAGATACAGGTTATTATATTACCATAGCAACGATCATTGTAACCAGATACAAGTTATTATATTACCATAACAACGATCATTGTAACCAGATACAAGTTATTATATTACTATAACAACGATCATTGTAACCAGATACAAGTTATTATATTACTATAACAACGATCATTGTAACCAGATACAAGTTATTATATAACTATAGCAATGTTAACAAGTATACCGTTATAGATAATTACCGGACTAACCAGATACACAGACTGACGATTGTCAACAGGAAGTACAACCTAGATGGCAGCACTTCACACTAAACAATGACAAACACGCAACAATTATATTTGTATCTCTGTCTTGTATAACTGTTGCATATACACATGTTTGCAGTTTATCAACCGCATTGACTTTAATCAAATTCACTGATACCATTAACAACTGTGACCTTGAACGCGGCCATTATTGCTTTTGCTGGTAGTGTGAGACATTAATGACAAAAATACAGGTAGCGACTTGAGATACGTACTTTCAAATTAGAAATAATTCACGCACAGCAGTGTTAGATATCGATAAAATTACGGATTTAATTACAAAGCAAGATAAAGTGTCCATAAGTAAGAGGAGACAACAAAGTGAGCCAGCCTCGTCGTATCCGTCCTTAATTAAACAGTGCGCGTCGACTGTCACTATCACAGGCACACCGAGCCTGGAAAGCCGCGAGGATCTCCTACAGCAGACTTCATTAATTTGATTGCAAAATATCACCAATATTTGGAAATGTCACGCGTTGGAACCTTCCTAATTGATTCCACAAGATAGTGGAAACAGAAATTAAATCGGTAATTACCCAAGTGTAGACCACTGTTGGCGTTGTAATGAGGGATTCCTACGCAGGATGGAGCTTGGATCCAATTTCCAACACCGTAGGTGTTTTCCATCAGAAGGTCGGAACGACTCAAACAGCCAAGCCCCATTTGAGAACCGTAATGGAATCTTGGATAACATGGAATATTACTCGAAAATCTATTCACAATCTCGGTCAAAGTGACGGTTGAATATATTCCGTCATTAAAGAGTTTTGCTGAGGTAATCGGATGAAGGTGGTGAAGATGTTGCTACATTATGGGATTCGTTAATTGAATACAAACGCTTTGGGTGGTACTGATAAATTACCAATCATGTAAAGCAACCCCCTCAATTGTATTGGGCACACATTATTCGAATAGGCCATCAAAACATATATTTAGATAACGAAAAAGAATTGATACATCTGTCCTGTGCTGTTCCAAAGTTTATGTTGTGTTTGTAAAAGTAACACTGATAAAAAGTTCACGTAAAAAATAGTATCGTCGATGTGTACATATTTTACTCGGACTGTATTATCTCCCATGATTTACGTCCCCTAGGAAATGATTGATTGATACACACTACTTTGAATTCAGCAGATTTTACATTAATTATTTGTTTAAACTTTCCAAATTTTAAATAATCCCGTGGCGACCCTCTCGATTTTCAAGCGTCAAACTGATAAGCGCTGTTCACTCCTACGGTGAAAATAGATCAAAATAGCTCCGAATGGGAACAACAGGCTTGGCAAACAGACCTTTTCCTCTTGACCTTTGTTGCAATGGTGAGAGGCGAGGTCGTCCGAATGTTAGTTGTTATTGGCATTGAGAAAGCGCCATCTACCTCGTTCGTGTTTATAGTTTCGTCTTGAATAATAAACTTACGAATTAGTGCCGCTATGGTTTAGAAATTGATCTGAGTGTTTCTACAGAGTGAAGAGTCCGTGTTGTATGCACGAGACGTTGATTTAAAGCAGACTTGGTTTTCGATTTTTTTGTTTAAAAAAATCCCCTCTAGTGTTCTTCAATCGATAGAATTGCATGTAAGAGCTATGTAATATATAAAGCCGGTGTTTAGGGGCTGTGTATGTTTGCTATCAAAAATAATAATCCTTACTTACCCTAGCCCAGCAGCAGTCTCACACAAAACGTTTGTAATGTCAGATACTTACAAGTTAGTTCTCAAACCGACCATCAAAACAAATCCCATTGGTTAAACAGAAATATGATAATAAACACATCTTTGTACTAATCAATATTGCGTGCTGAGGCTAAGATTATGATTGTGTTACCTTACTGACTATACTTCTTACAGCGTACGTTTAAGGTCATTTGTACTGACATAATTGGTTCAGTACCAGTCTACCTGTATATTTATCAAGCTATATCGATTTTGACTAGAGATTTTGTATGACAAAATTATCAAACTATTATCAATTTCAGTATTTCGTTATTAACATGTTTTTTTCATGGCATATCATTGTCCTTAAACCAATCATTACATAAAAATAACGATGCTCGTGTGTTGTTTTCAGTTAGAGATTACATAACTACGGCGGCTGATTTTTTTCGTGGAGCTACTAAATATCGTCCTGTCAGGGTGAAAGGACGGAACAACGAAACAACGAAATGGTACAAATCAGCCACCATAGATATATGTAGCTGATTTGTCTTTCGAAAACTTCAGTAAGTATTAAACGGAATTATATAATTTTTAACCAGTATGATTGAAAATCTGCTGAATACATACTAGGCCTACTGGTAAATCAAATTTTGAAAAGTCCTTTATTTCCCCTATCTTTACAAAATACAATAGTTCAAAGAAATCTTAATAATCCTATTACTTTGTCGGTGCAAACTAGCATCGCCTAAATGTTTTGATCTCATGTTAGACGAGGTGGGCGGAGAAGCGTCGATGCGACATTGATTCCATTGCGTTAACGGTCCAGTGAAACTCAGTTCTTCTAGTAATATGTTCATAAAGTCGGTTGCAGGGCAAATGTAAATAAATATCGATCAAACTATATCGGAACAGGATGAAATTGCTGCGCAATGAGTCTGAGCGGAAGGAATTTCAATTTCTGTCAGTGATTAATTCCAAGGTATCCCACCTTCCTCTCGTAAATTCACGTTGTGCGAGAATTATTGATTAGAGCGAATCCATCAGCCTCTTTATCACAGCGCTTGTGTCACACCGTTCCGTCACGTGATTTACTTTTGACATGTGTAGGAATGCTGTACGTTTTTTCTCCCTTCTTACAAACATTGTATTGATCAGAGCGCATCTTAATGTTCGGAAGGATCATCATTTGGACATACACAACATTGAGGTGAATACATTTTACCAACAAAATTCTATTGATTCCAAGAACTGTCAGGGTTCCTTTCTTCTGCCATACTGAATTTTCTGTACTTATCGATTTCAAGGCGTATAAAAAATCTGAGTTTTCTTTGAAAATGACAGCTGTTGTAATCCGATGTTTTCTTGGCACGTAACACACGCTGGTCCGGACCTTCAAGAAAGGTTGGTAGGTATGATGTGTTCATAGAATCCATGTTGAACTTGATAAAACGCACGGGATGAGTTCGCTGTTATTGATATACAATGTACACAATCGTAAACAATTCCCGGTAATGCAATTTATCTATTTGGAGTTTTATATAAGGCCGTATGCAGAATCATCGAAATTCTACTATAACTAACCTCTTATTCATAGAGATATCTTGTACGTATGGAGTTACTTTTAACGGAAATCTTGATAACCAAGTCATACGAAAAATGGTGTGCTGGCGATAACTCTTTATGTGTAAAATATGAGAAAAATATTGATCATGAAATCCTGTAATTGAATAATGATATTCGTGTATGTTATTAATCCACTTTTGTAATAAATGTTCCTATCAAAAGAAATTATAAAAAAAACAGTTATATTACTTCATGTTTCACACTTTTTAAAGAAATTGAAAAGGAAGTGTAAAATTCGTCTTTTGTCATTAATGATAAATACCTTTGCTACGATAAGTATTCATAAAAGTTTTATAACGCAACAGCAGATGTTACCAATCGTCCGAGCGAGAATTTCGCTAATTTCAAAAGACGCAGAATTGCTCGTTTATCACAACCAAGAGTAGGTCGTCAAAACCAAGCCTCCAAATCGACTACCGGTGTGGGCTTTCCATGATGACCAAAATGTTACGGAGGCCCACCTACACCAGAACATTACGGAGGCCCGAACAGACAAGACTAGTTAGTATGGAGGCTCTAACAGACCAAAATATTACAGAGTACGAAATAGACCAAAATATTACGGAGGCCCGAACAGACCAAAATATTACAGAGTACGAAAAAGACCAAAATGTTACGAAGGCGCACATCGACCGAAATGTTAGAGGCCCACATAGACCAAAATATTACGGAGGCCCGAATAGACAAAACCAGTATGGAGGCCCGAACAGACCAAAATATTACGGAGTACTAGATAGACCAAAATATTACGGCGGCCCAAACAGCCAAAAATATTACGGAGGCCAAACAGTCGAAAATATAACGGAGGCCTGAACAAACAAAACTAGTATGGAGACTCGAACAGAACAAAATATTACGGAGTACGAATAGACCAAAATATTACGGAGGCCCGAACAGCCAAAAATATTACGGTGGCCCGAACAGACCGAAAAGTTATGGAGGCCCACATTGACCAAGGTGTTACAGAGACCCGAGCAGACAAAAATATTACGGAGGCCCGAACAAACCAAAATGTTACGGAGTACTAGATAGACCAAAATATGAAGGAAGCCAACACATCGCTATGGAGGTCGACACTTCTGAATTCAGAATCACACCACATTGTGTTTGCCTCGTTGCAGTAGCGCGTTTCTGAGTCTGATTGTAGAGTGCTTCCTCACCATGCCGAAGGAACCAAGCTAAAAAAGGGTCACCCAGTAACGTTCCACTGAGTAAACAGTCACGTTCCACTGAGTAAACAGTCACGTTCCGCTGAGTATCTATGTTAGGGAAGCTCGTGTAAGGTGCAATGATACAAATGTCCGTACGCACCATGTAATGTATTAAGATACGGATTCCTACAAAGACCATATTACTGTACCATACTATGTAGAGAATAATACTATTGCGCCGTAAGACTATACAAATTGCCCTGCCTTCATTAACGAACGACAGTCGGTGTTACATATAAACGGACCTGTGTCTATCTACTACAAACAGCATAAAACTTGTCGATACTGAAAGAATCGGGTATAATTAGAGCTTAGATAGATAGATTCCTTCCGTACATTATGCAATCATGTTGACAAAACCCTGACATGAGGTGTTGCCCTCACGAATTGTCTTTAAAGTGAATATTACCAAAAAGGTCAATGAAGACGTGCCTTAATGATAAACTAACCAGGAGACGAGCTGAAAATAAGACAGAAAATTCTTACAGAACTATTTGTATGAACGTGCTTTTCATGAACGATTGCAATAACATGTATACATTGAACACATTGCACATGTAAGCTTTGGATAACGATCAAATGGTGACGTCAGAGTTGATCTCTCACGCGTGCCCCCCCCCTCCCCCCCCTTCCCTCCCTTCTCCCCCTCCTCTGTATTTGCAGACTCGGGTGTGGTCCCGTTGCAGACGGAATGATAGATGATAACAAGTTGAGCTATCGCTGCCGTGTAAAATATATACCATTTATCATAGTGTATACATGCACGTGTAAATGAAATGCATGTGCGTTGACATGCAGTGATAACCTCAGATAAGTGGTAAATAGTTTCGACACTCGGGGACGTGTTTATTGATTATAGATAAATGATAAATGACTGAAGTGCCGCTAGACGTATGGTATGTGTGACCTCTAACATGTAAACATTACAGGGACACGACCGCCGACTTCCCAGAACCCCGAGATGGCTTTACTCAAACTTGGGTTTTTATATTATATATTTTTTCATTTCATTAAATTCACTTTTTAGCATTTTATGCACATGTATTATCTAAGATCTGTAAGTCAATGTGTTCTCCGATAAAGTTAAATTTGAAGAATCACGTGATCGTGTATCTTTGGTACCGTTAACGTTGGTAATAGTTATGTTAAATCTAGTTTCACTCATAAGTTACTATGTTCGTTGACGAAATTGCGCAGATGCTCTTGGAACAAATAATTATTATAATTTTGATTTATTCTTTCTTTTTTTATAAAAAATGGTCTTAAAGTGGAGAGGAAATGAAGCTGCCAAAAATTTGGGAATTTGCTGCCTCAGTGGTATTTTTTGCATCTTCACAACAAAATAACGACACTGAAACAAATACAACTGCACACCATCGTAATCGTGCTTCTTTCGATACATCGCTAAAGAATTCGATATCTTATCTAACTGAAAATAAGATGTCGTTATCTTTTCCAGATCAATTACAGATTATAAAATGAGTATTAAGTAAATGAAATCAAGATTATTTCTGTATTGTAATTATTGTCATCTAATTTGCTTTTCTAATTCCTTTTTCGACTACCCCCCCCCCCCACCCCCAACACAACAGTTATATAGTATGTTCATCTATTAATCTATTAATGGTTTGTTTGGGGCTGATTCCCAACTCCATAGCCTCATTCTTAAATTTCCCATTGGGATGTACAGGTACGTGAACTCCTAAAACTGAAGATAGGGATGAATTATACATGTAATATTTTCCACAATTATACTTACTTCAACAAGGAGATTCTAATTTGTTGAACAGAGCAATATGTAAATAAAACAAAGATGTCCACAAGGCCTGAATCGCTCACCTGAATATTGTTGTAATAATTTGTGGGGGGGGGGGATACTTAACAAATATGTCAAATTAGTAAGTTTTTTAGGCTTAAGAATGTTGCAGACTAAACACAACTATATACTACCCTATCCCAACATACTAATGGTCAAATAGCACCACACAAGGCCTAGTGGTGTTGTGGAAGATGTACACATCTGACCCATGTGACCTTGACATTAATTTATTTGACAACAATCCAGAGCACTCCGTTAGAAGTACTTAGAAGACCAGTATCATTACTCTCTGTCTCCTGGTTAATCAAAATAAGTTGTTAAAATTTTTTTTTAAATAGTATTTGACTTTGACTTCAAAATGTTAGTCAAGGCAATTTTTTTATGAAACTTTAAAAGCACCCTGTCCCAGGTACCTACTGGCCAGGTATCAGCACTTTTGACAGTCTGGATATTCATGAGAATTTGTTTTTAATGTTTCACATATTTGACCTCTGTCACCTTGAACGTAGGTCAGGGTCAATAGTTTCAGGACACTTTGTAGCACATCTGTCCTTGCAAGTACCTATTGGCCAAATATCACTGACGTGGGCTTTCTAATTATTGAGACATATACGAGGGGTGTTCCATAAATAATGTCATCTGTGGTTTATTTCGTGGAAATCGTGCAATTTATGCACAAAACCACCTCGTGTAGATTGAGTGATCACTGGCTCGTGACACAGGTAAATATCTCGTCCACACGTTCACTGGCCTCGGTACAGTGTACATCGTTTCATAGCCTATTCGTTAGACTAGACACAAAATGACAGGAAAACGAGCTGAAAATGTTCTTGAAATTAAGGCCTATATAAAAGGTAGGTCATTACTCGGCATAAAGGCTGTAGATATTCACCGCGAGGTGTGTGACATTTATGGGGAGGGCCAAATGTCTCACAGGACTGTTTGTAGGTGGGTAGGTAAATTTAGTGCTGGACAGCAGCAACTGAAAGATGCTGCTCACCCAGGTCGTCCTGCAACAACTACGACCAAAGAAAACATAGAAAAAATCCCAAATATCCTCCAAACTGATGCTCGATTCACCGTAAGACAATTGGCTCGAATGACAAACTTGTCGTTAGCAAGAGTTCATGCAATTTTTAAGAAACACCTAAATGTTAGAAAGATAAATGCAAGATGGTACCCCATTTGTTAACGGATGAGCAAAAGAAGACGCGTGTAACAATGGCAAAAAAACTTCTCAAAATGTACCCAAAATATAGTAAAAAGGTTTTTGATAATATAGTCAATGGTGATGAGACTTGCGTGTATTATTTTGAACCAAAGCGGGAGGTTGCCAACCGAATATGGGCCACTAAAAATGCCAGACGCCCAAGTATTGCCAAACGAATACGAACGGTAAAGAAGGTTTTGTATGCTATTTTTTCACTAATAAGGGTCCAGCTATTCAAATCCCGGTGCCAAAAGGCAGAACGGTCACAGGCAGGTTCTATAAAAATGTTGTTCTGAGAAAGTTGAAGAACTACTACAAAAGTCGCCGCCCCAAAACAGGACTTAAGTATGTCCGACTTTTGCATGATAATGCACCCGCTCACAAGGCACGTATTGTGACTGACGTTTTGGAGTCAGAGAAGGTTACCGTCCTTCCGCACCCTCCGTATTCGCCTGACTTGGCCCCCTGCAACTATTTTCTTTTTCCAAAACTTAAATATCATTTATCTAGAAGGAGATACAATTCGAGAAATGCCCTTGGATCTGCTGTTTATCATTGTCTGATGGGTGTACCCATTGAAGAGTATGAAAATTGCTTCCAAAAATGGATTGACCGGCTAAAAAGGTGTGTTCTGGCTGGCGGAGAGTATTTTAAAGGGCAGAGCAAATTAAAATGAACAAAAGCACTTCCGCTATATGAGCACCGATGCAAGTGACATTATTTTTGGAACACCCCTCGTATGAATGGGATTTTTTTTCATATTTGACCCCTCTGACATTGAAAGATGGTCAAGGTCAATTGTGAGAAAATTTCATAATACTTCATGCTTGAAACCTACTGGTCAAAAAAAAGTTTTTAAAAGAATTTTACCTGTTTGACCCCTACGACATTTAAAGAAGGTCAAGGTTATTTATTTGAGGAAACATTACAGCACAGGGACAGTGTATGTACAAACCAAATTATTATGGCCCTAGTTTCACCTATTTCTAAGAAGTCATTTAAAAAAAATGGCGAACGTCGAGGACGCCGGACGGTGGAATACAGACAACATACCACAACATCAACTCAGCTGGCACTTGGAGCCAGCAGAGCTAATGACACATCATTGCTGATACAAATGTTTACATATTGCTCTACTTCCGGTACCGTTAAACGAAGCGCCATCTATCGGCTCATCTAACAAATGTGAGAAAGTTCACCACCTCTGTCACACAGTGTAATTGATTTCCTGTAAAACATGGAAAAATGTCCGTTTCACGTTTCTAACGCTGCGTTGGCAAGTCTGCTGTGAAATACATCACGATGATGAATTATGTTTACTTTCTATGTAAACAATGGGTTTATAATTGAGCCGAATAGTGGTTCACGACATACGGAACGCCTCACCATTCGAACCGTTATATACATGTACTTTTATATGATGATCGATATGTACGAGTACAAATTTACAAGGAACGTACGGTAACCGATTTTTGGTTCTGGTCACCAATACACGGGGTAACTCGCCCGAGACTCAGGGTAACATGACACAGGAGGTCACCAATACACGGGGTAACTCAACCGAAACTCAGGGTAACATGACACAGGAGGTCACCATTACACGGAGTAACTCATCCGAAACACAGGATAACATGGCACAGGAGGTCACCAATACACGAAGTTACTCATCCGAAAGATAGGATAACATGACACAGGAAGTCACCAATACACGAAGTTACTCATCCGAAAGATAGGATAACATGGCACAGGAGGTCACCAATACACGAAGTTACTCATCCGAAAGATAGGATAACATGACACAGGAGGTCACCAATACACGAAGTTACTCATCCGAAAGATAGGATAACATGACACAGGAGGTCACCAATACACGAAGTTACTCATCCGAAACACAGGATAACATGACACAGGAGGTCACCAATACACGGAGTTACTCATCCGAAAGATAGGATAACATGACACAGGAGGTCACCAATACACGAAGTTACTCATCCGAAAGATAGGATAACATGGCACAGGAGGTCACCAATACACGAAGTTACTCATCCGAAAGATAGGATAACATGACACAGGAGGTCACCAATACACGGAGTTAGAAACACAGGGTAACATGATACAGGAGGTCACCAATACACGGGGTAACTCATCCGAAACACAGGGTAACATGATACAGGAGGTCACCGATACATGGGGTAACTCACCCGAACACAGGGTAACATGACACAGGAAGTCACCAATACACGGGGTAACTCAACCGAAACACAGGATAACATGGTACAGGAAGTCAATCGAAACATATGGTAACATGACACAGGAAGTCATCCAATACATAGGGTTTCACAAAAAACGTTCTTACAAATACACAGGGTTACACGAATCACGAGGTCATACAATACAAAGGGTTACACAAAACATGAGCTCATACAATATGTAGTGTTCCACGACACACAATGTTTCAAAATACAGAGGATCACACGACACACGTGGTCACATAATACACTGTAACACAATACCCGATTGTATATGTAGTTCATTGATCGTATATAAAGTTCATTGGTCGAATATGAAGATCATTGGTTGTAAATGAAGTTCATTGATTGTATATGTAGTTCGTTGATTGTATATGTAGTTCGTTGATTGTATATGAAGTTCATTGGTCGTATATGAAGTTCATTGGTAGAATATGAGGTTCGTTGATTGTATATGAAGTTCGTTGATTGTATATGAAGTTCATTGGTCGAATATGAAGTTCGTTGATTGTCGTTGATTGTATATGAAGTTCGTTATTTGTATATGTAGTTCGTTGATTGTATATGAAGTTCATTGCATTGATCTTATATGAAGTTCATTGATTGTATATGTAGTTCATTGATTGTATATGCAGTTCATTGATCGTATATGTAGTTCGTTGTTTGTTGTTGATTGTATATGAAGTTCATTGATTGTATATGTAGTTGGTTGATTGTATATGAAGTTCATTGATTGTATATGAAGTACATTGATTGTATATGTAGCTCGTTTATTGTATATGAAGTTCATTGGTCGTATATGAAGTTCATTGGTCGTATATGTAGTTCGTTGATTGTCGTTGATTGTATATGAAGTTCATTGATCCAATAAGAAGTTCATTGATCGTATATAAAGTTCATTGATTGTATATGAAGTTCGTTGATTGTCGTTGATTGTTTATGTAGTTGGTTATTTGTATATGTAGTTCGTTGATTGTATATGATGTTTATTGATTTTATATGTAGTTCGTTGATTGTATATGAAGTTCGTTGATTGTATATGTAGTTTGGTGATTGTATATTCAGTTTGTTAATTGTATATTCAGTTCGTTGAGTGTATATTCAGTTTGTTGAGTGTATGTTCAGTTCGTTGATTGTATATGCAATTCGTTGATGGTAAATGTAATTCGTTGATTGTATATGCAATTCGTTGATGGTAAATGTAATTCGTTGATTGTATATTGTATATTCAATTCGTTGATTGTATATTCAGTTCGTTGATTTTATATGACGTTATTTGATGGTATATACAGTCTGTTGGTTTTATATGTACACTTTTTTAACAGTTATATACTTAAATGAACCCACTCATCATTTATTTGTTGATAATGTACAACTACTCAAAGTTATACTGTTAAATAACATATAGGACGATAAAACGGTTTATTAAATCCCGACCAGGAAAGCCTAGTACTATCCCACAACCCAACCCCCGAGTCGTATAAACTAACGGGTCGAGATCAAACCACTTTCATTAAAGTTTAATTTAACTTTAATTAACTTTGTTAACATAAAAGCATTTAATTCGTGAGCCTGGGAGTTCGTTGGATGATAAGACTTTGTAGGTATGTAAATACTAGTAATACGGCGTACCTGCCAGGTACCACAAATAGTTCGTCTCTCGTCTGCTTGTAATTCTACCCTTCTCTGCTAGCTTTCCAAGCCTCTGAACAAACATGGCACATCTCTCGACTAGAATGACATGGCGCGTAGTAAAATAAACCCTCCCCAGACACAACGGCCACAATGAACCCTCCCCAGACATATCGTCCGCAATAATTAACTAATCGCTGAAAGCTGTTTTGCAGGTTAGCATCCAGAAAAAAATGAAAATGTGTAAATTTCAAATCCGTTCCTCTATCATGACACATCGGCAGCCATTACGGGATTCAATCTTTGTAGTGCTTGCTGTTGAGGGTGTATCGTAACTGTGGCTTGTACATTGAGAAATCGACTTTGATGTGAGCGAGTCCCCGGAGACAAACATAGACAATAAACTTTGATAAATGGATAACTACGTAGGAGAGAGGACTGTGGATCGCTATCAAAACCCCATTGCCTCTCTCATGTGCGTATTATTTAGGATACTTTAGTGTATAATTCAATTGTGCTTAGCAATGTAATGTCTCCGCTTAATGGGGGGTTTTCTGTAAGATATGGAAGTTGAACTCGTCACAAATCATCCAAAGGAAAACTATCTTGTAGATTTGAATGTCGTTTGGAAATGTGATGTTTGGAATCAAGCCAAATATCCACCAACACGATATCTTTAGAACCGGAAGTGGACGAAAGGCCCCCCCCCCCCTCTGTCCATTTTCGTGTTGGGATCATCGACATATGCGTTACATTGAAGTATTTTTACTGGGTAGAATTTCATTTAGATAAACATTCTGTCATGCTTAATTCCAAAATGAATCACATCAGATTTTTGAAATGAATCTGGTAAAACAATACGAAAATCTGTAATTTTATAAACAGACAGAGCTGTTGAGACGGTTGTGATAGAGTGTTCAGGCGGGAGCTATGGGAACCTATCTTTAAACTGAAATAATGACGATCGGGACCATCATAGCACGAACTAATCGCTTTTCCGTTCTGAAATGTAAAGAAAATAATATGATATTTCCTGTTAAAGCCAGTAGTATATTTATCAACTGTCATTTATAGGAAAGCAAATATTTCTCCGTCGTAAGTCGATATTAAGAATAACAATGTTTGATGTCACTACATCACGTGGTGTCCTGGTAGCGCTGTAGTCCTCTACAAAAGGCGCCTAATGTGAAGAGGGGCATCAGAAACGAGGCGTACGTCCGTGTCTTCACCAGAATGAGGCTTAAATCCGCGTCTACACCCAAAACGAGGCTAAAGTCTGCGTCTACACCAGAACGAGGCGTTAGTCCGCGTCTACACTCAAAACGAGGCTTATATCTGCGTCTACACCAGAACAAGGCTGAAGTCCGCGTCTACACCAAAAACGGGATAACTTCTGTGTGTATACCATGAATGAGGCTCATCTCCGTGTCTTTTTCTTATAGGACATAGAAGAAACAAACTTGCTACCGCAAATGCAACACAAATGACCTATATATTTTCTTTTTTTCCCGATATCTTTAAGAGAGTATTTATATGACTATAGCTTATATGTGAACGGTTGCCTCCCTTTACTCCCCAACCATTTTGTATAACGATAATGTACTTAGCTACACGGGTTCAAGACTTTATCAAACTCGTTTATTGAACTGCACGTTCGTTACTCACGATTCTTTACAATTAATGAGAATTAAATTGTGAAAAACAGACGTCCTTGTTGTAGGTGCTGAACTTTCACATTTGTATGTCATAAAGCCGGTATCTGTCAGTCGCCCACATCTAATGAAACACCAACCTTGAATTTTATCAAATTGCCTTTTTGCAGTTTAATTTGTTTTGTTAATCAGACAAATCCATTTAAACAGAAGTTGATTTTATGTAAACAAATACATGAATCCTGCTCGCAGGGAGTAAGTCTAGTTATCTTGAATTTTATTGCTCGGAATTCCTGACATGAAAATGTGAATAAATGGCGGTATAAGGTGATAAGCGTATCACATGTTTGTATGAGCCAATTATCGTGAGCATATAAATGTTTGAGTAAATCAATGTGGTCACCTGACCTTATGAGGACACAAATATGATCACATGATCTAATGAGGCGACTTACTTTATCACCTTACCCAAAGCGGCAACTAATGTGATCACATGACCCCACGATGCGACTGACGGGATCACATGACCTATGAGGCGACTAATATAATCACATGACCCTATGAGGCGACTAATATGATCACATGACCCTATGAGGCGAATAATATAATCACATGACCCTATGAGGCGAATAATATAATCACATGACCCTATGAGGCAAGTGATGTGATCACATGACCCTATGAGGCAACTAATGTGGTCACATGACCCTATGAGGCAAGTGATGTGATCACATGACCCCACGATGCGACTTACGGGATCACATGACCCTATGAGGCGACTAATATAATCACATGACCATATGAGGCGACTAAAATGATCACATTACCCTATGAGGCGACACAAATGATCACATGACCCTATGAGGCAACTAATGTGATCACATGACCCTATGAGGCGACTAAAATGATCACATGACCCTATGAGGCAACTAATGTGATCACATGACCCTTTGAGGCGACTAAAATGATCACATGACCCTATGAGGCAACTAATGTGATCACATGACCCTTTGAGGCGACTAAAATGATCACATGACCCTATGAGGCAACTAATGTGATCACATGACCCTTTGAGGCGACTAAAATGATCATATGACCCTTTGAGGCGACTAAAATGATCACATGACCATATGAGAAGACAAATGAGAACAAGGTCTACCGGGATGACTACTAAGGAGATATTTACATGGTCTTATGGTGGCATGAATCTACAATTGTGATCAGATTATTGAGTAAGGCGACTTATTTGAGAATGAGTAAATGGATGACTCTTAGTTCTAAATCACTACCTTGGGAATATTACAAGCATGGGTCTGCTATCCCTTTGTAATGCGTATACAGATAGTGAAACTAAATAGAAAATTTGGCTATGAATCGCATTCTAACAGTTGGGTATAGTTTATCTATTCAAAGAGTCTTAGGGCTCTAACGAGTGAAAAATATATTTGTCATTTAAATTTCACGTTGTACTCCATTGGAAAATGGAGAATTGCCAATGATAATGTACATACTAAAACGGCGAGGCGACTTCATGTTTTACTCCTACATTGTCGCTGTTTTACAAATCATGGATTTATTTCTAAACGAATTCAGCACAAAAACATTCATAAATATTCACGAACTGTAAGAAAAAGTAAAAACCATCATTTAGCTTTCCTCTTTATAACCATCACCATTTTGAAACATATCTGAAACCCATTATTTGGTATTCCCATTGAACATGAAGCGAGATCACGCTGAAATTCCAGGAAAATCTATAGCTAAACGTCCCACTCGTACGTCAGGCCTGCGCTCCTGGGCTAGTCGATAATCAACAAGGTCCCTATAAATCAAACCAGAAGCATGGAATTTAGAAATATGTTTTGTGATTGAATATTATCTAAATTGCTATGAGATTGAAACGTTTAAACCCCCCGACAGTAAATCAGTGGACTGCTTTCGCGGAGAGGGGAATTGGGCAATTCTAGGAGGCCTAAAACGGGTTGCGAAACTTTATCTGTAAAGACTGTTAGTTCTTTAGCAAAACTGCACATACATGTAACACAGCGCAATGTATTAAAGTCACATCTTGTAAACTTTATGTCTAACAGCTATCAGAGATATGTTAAACATACCTATTTTGAAGAAACTGTAAAATTTGTTAAAAAATAGCCTATTGTGACAGTGTTCAGAGATGATGTCACGTATGGGTAACTTTAAAGTGCTATCTCGCAGAAATGGGATAACAGGTAGACTGTAACGCGCTCTTACCGCGCTATGGCAATAAGACGTGTACAGTTACACATAACACTGGTGTTAGTATGTGTACTGTAGTACGCTACTCCGGTGATAACCTGTGTACTATAGCACGCTACTCCGGCGATAACAGTGTATTGTAGCACGCTACTCCGGCGATAACCTGTGTACTATAGCACGCTACTCCGGCGATAGCCTGTGTACTGTAGCACGCTACTCCACCGATAACCTGTGCACTGTAGCACGCTACTCCGGCGATAACCTGTGTACTATAGCACGAAACTCCGGCGATAACCTGTGTACTGTAGCACGCTACTCCGGCGATAACTTGTGTACTGTAGCACGCTACTCCGGTGATAACCTGTGTACTGTAGCACGCTACTTCGGCGATAATATGTGTACTGTAGCACGCTACTCCGGCAATAACCTGTGTACTGTAGCACGCTACTCCGGCGATAACCTGTGTACTATAGCACGCTACTTCACCGATAACCTGTGTACTGTAGCACGCTAATCCGGCGATTACTTTTGTACTGTAGCACGATACTCCGGTGATAACCTGTGTACTGTAGCACGCTACTTCACCGATAACCTGTGTACTGTAACACGCTACTCCACCGATAACCTGTGTACTGTAGAACGCTACTCCACCGATTACCTGTGTACTGTAACACGCTATTCCGGCGATAACCTGTGTACTGTAGCACGCTACTCCGGCGATAACCTGTGTACTGTAGCACGCTACTTCACCGATAAGCTATGTACTGTAGCACGCTACTTCGGCGATAACCTGTGTACTGTAGCACGTTACTCCGGCGATAAACTGTGTACTGTAGCACGCTACTCCACCGATAACCTGTGTACTGTAGCACGCTACACCGATGATAACCTGTGTACTGTAGCACGCTAATCCGGCGATAACCTGTGTACTGTAGCACGCTACTCCGGTGATAACCTGTGTACTGTAGCACGCTACTCTACCGATAACCTGTGTACTGTAGCACACTACTCCGGCGATAGCCTGTGTACTGTAGCACGCTACTCCGACGATAACCTGTGTACTGTAACACGCTATTCCGGTGATAACCTGTGTACTGTAGCACGCTACTCCGACGATAACCTGTGTACTGTAGCACGCTACTCCGACGATAATCTGTGTACTGTAGCAAGTTACTCTACCGATAACCTGTGTACTGTAGCACGCTACTCCGATGACAACCTGTGTACTGTAGCACGCTACACCGACGATAACCTGTATACTGTAGCACGCTACTCCACCGATAACCTGTGTACTGTAACACGCTACTCCGGTGATAACCTGTGTACTGTAGTACGCTACTCCGACGATAACCTGTATACTGTAGCACGTTACTCTACCGATAACCTGTGTACTGTAGCACGCTACTCCGGTGATAACCTGTGTACTGTAGCACGCTACTTCACCGATAACCTGTGTACTGTAACACGCTACTCCGGTGATAACCTGTGTACTGTAGTACGCTACTCCGACGATAACCTGTGTACTGTAGCACGTTACTCTACCGATAACCTGTGTACTGTAGCACGCTACTCCGGTGATAACCTGTGTACTGTAGCACGCTACTTCACCGATAACCTGTGTATTGTAGCACGCTACTCCGGCGATAACCTGTGTACTGTAGCACGCTACTCCGCCGATAACCTGTGTACTGAAATTTCAGCACTTTTATTTGTAAGTGTGACTTATATTTCAGCACTTTTATTTGTAAGATTTGACTTGTATTTCAGCATTCTTATTTGTAAGATTTGACTTGTATTTCAGCACTCTTCATTTGTAAGATTTTACTTGTATATCAGAACTCTTGTTTTAAAGTTTGACTTGTATTTCAGCACTCTAATTTGTAGGATTTGACTTGTATTTCAGCACTCTAATTTGTAAAATTTGACTTGTATTTCAGCACTCTTATTTGTAGGATTGGACTTGTATTTCAGCACTCTTCATTTGTAAGATTTTACTTGTATATCAGCACTTTTATTTGTAAGATTTGACTTGTATTTCAGCATTCTTATCTGTAATATTTCACTTGTATTTCAGCACTCTTATTTGTAAGATTTAATTTGTATTTCAGCAATATCTTATTTGTAAGATTTGACTTGTTTTTCAGCACTCTTATTTGTAGGATTTGACTTCTATTTCAGCACTTTTCTTTGTAGGGTTCAACACTTTTCTTTGTAGAGTTCAACGCTTTTCTTTGTAGAGTTCAACACTTTTCTTTGTAGGGTTCATCACTTTTCTTTATAAGAGTTGGCCTGCGTTAACTTCTTGTACCATTGTGGTACAAGTATAATCCTGTATATTATACTGTGTATGATCTACTTACCTTATACTGATTGAAATATGAAATATGTAATTTTGTCCTGCAAGTGCTTGTTTTTCGAATCTCTGAGTACAGTTTGTTCTATGTAAGCTCTGTATATTTGTATGTATCGTTTGACCTGCGTGTTACTTTCCTGTAATTCTATTTTCGTTGTCATTTATCCAGTAAGAGACCATTTAATGGGCCAATGTGTCGGCATTTACACATTTTTTTGTAGAATTTTCCAGGTTATTGACCCTAAACCGTACCTTATAGACCAGCTTCTAGAAAAAGTTCGTGATCACAATTAAACACACCAGTTCAAAAAGAAGTAAGTCGTAAACGAGATACAAAGAACACATGTCGGGAGAAAACCTTTCAGGGAGTGAAAAAATGGTAGAACTTCTTTGTTTTCAGGAATTTCCTTTTAGGGGCCTCTTTGATAATCTTCTCGGACAGAATCGATACGGGGTGTTTGACATGCTTGTAAATGACTACACACGAGAACCTGAGAGGCAAACATCACGGCAACCATGAAGAATATGATTGTACTATTATCCGAGACGGCACACAAGATATTCCGACTTCTCAGCCATAAACCATCATTGCGATACACCGCTGAGTATAATAAACGTGACTAAGAAAATGATTGAATATTATTATTGAACAATTCATGTGTATGGTAATGTTTTTGCTTGCAGAGCGTGAAAAAACGATAATATTACATCATGCTTTTTTTTTATTGAGGGCCATGTGCTTAACTCAGTTGAAAAGATGTTTTCCGGACGACTGGATCATGCTGACCGACCGGAATGAAACTATTAGTAAGTCCTGGGGGTGGGGGTGAGGGGTAGGGTTGGGGGGAGTGGGGCGTAGTTTAAGGACGCACATAACCAAATATTGACATACAAGGACAAACTTTTCCGTCAACCATCCTGACCACCATATCGTTATTACCAAACGATGACTAATCATTCATCCATTGTCTCTTGATGACGTAACAAAGGCATAATAATATTCAGACAGACACTGGGGTGAAACGAGACAGAAGTAGACGTATAGACAGATACTGACACGCGAACAGACGCGAACAGCCGTATAGACAGATACTGGCACGCGGTAAGACGCGAACAGACGTACAGACAGATACTGACACGGGGTGTACAAGTAAACATGGTAACAGGTTCCGTCCCGGGATGTACAAGTTAACATGGTAACAGGTTCCGTCCCGGGATGTACAAGTTAACATGGTAACAGGTTCCATCCCGGGGTGTACAAGTTAACATGGTAACAGGTTCCGTCCCGGAATGTACAAGTAAACATGGTAACAGGTTCCATCCCGGGGTGTACAAGTAAACATGGTAACAAGTTCCGTCTCGGAATGTACAAGTAAACATGGTAACAGGTTCCATCCCGGGTTGTACAAGTAAACATGGTAACAGGTTCCATTCCGGGTTGTACAAGTTAACATGGTAACAGGTGCCGTCCCGGAATGTACAAGTAAACATGGAAACAGGTTCCATCCCGGGATGTACAAGTTAACATGGTAACAGGTTCCGTCCCGGGATGTACAAGTAAACATGGTAACAGGTTCCGTCCCGGGATGTACAAGTTAACATGGTAACAGGTTCCATCCCGGGATGTACAGACTGTACAAGTAAACATGGTAACAGGTTCCGTCCCGGGATGTACAAGTAAACATGGTAACAGGTTCCATCCCGGGATGTACAGACTGTACAAGTAAACGTGGTAACAGGTTCCGTCCCGGGATGTACAAGTAAACATGGTAACAGGTTCCGTCCCGGGATGTACAAGTTAACATGGAAACAGGTTCCATCCCGGGATGTACAAGTTAACATGGTAACAGGTTTCATCCCGGGACGTACAAGTTAACATGGTAACAGGTTCCATCCCGGGATGTACAAGTTAACATGGTAACAGGTTCCGTCCCGGGATGTACAAGTTAACATGGAAACAGGTTCCATCCCGTGATGTACAAGTTAACATGGTAACAGGTTCCATCCCGGGACGTACAAGTTAACATGGTAACAGGTTCCATCCCGGGATGTACAAGTAAACATGGTAACAGGTTCCGTCCCGGGATGTACAAGTTAACATGGAAACAGGTTTCATCCCGGGATGTACAAGTTAACATGGAAACAGGTTCCATCCCGTGATGTACAAGTTAACATGGTAACAGGTTCCATCCCGGGACGTACAAGTTAACATGGTAACAGGTTCCATCCCGGGATGTACAAGTTAACATGGTAACAGGTTCCGTCCCGGGATGTACAAGTTAACATGGAAACAGGTTTCATCCCGGGATGTACAAGTTAACATGGAAACAGGTTCCATCCCGGGATGTACAAGTAACGTGGTAACAGATTTCTCGTTTGATTAATTAGCCGGTCTTACTACAGTTCATAAGGTTCCTAAACTGGGGTTTGTAATTGGAAAATATTGGCGAATATTGCTTGAGTTGAAGAAATTAAAAACAAATCTGATAACTCTTATTTAAAACATCCCCATTTTCAGTAATAGACATATAACATTGGTTATAGAGCGGTTGTGATGAGTGCCAGCGAACCCTTTACAAGCGTTCAATTAAAGATGCTTTTATATATATATATATATATATATATATATATATATATATCAAATAACTTAGAACCCTATTTTCTCCCGATTGACATCAATTAGAAACAATCGACGGAAACCTGTTAATTTACGATACACTGTCACGTAACGATTAAAAACTTTAATTGCTTTTCGATTTCTATAACAAATTGGCAAGAAGTTTTTTAATTAACGGCCGCGAGTAGACTTTAATCATTACAACATCGATCATGTAATACTATAATGATTTTAAGAGAGCTTTCAGCAAATCGTTCCAATAAGGATAACTTTATACATGAATAAAAATAACCGAAAAAAATAGAAACAATTTAAAAAACGCCACTACCATTAAGATACCACAGTCACCTTCAGCAACTGTGAAACACAGGGACCTGAGAATCTGTTACAGCTACCTTCGGTCCTAAACTATGGTGTTTAGAGTAATTTTACACTTTTGGGGTGTTAAGATCATTTTTTGATAAAAATGTCCCTTCAATGGTCATAAAGGCCTTTATGACCATTGAGGTGGCATTTCTATCGAAAAGCCCCCAAAAATTTAACACCCTAGTTTAGGTCCGAAACTAGCTGTAACAAAATCCCAGGTCCCTTTGCTGTGAAACACTCTGAACAGCTTGTATGGACTTCCGAGGACAACTTTGATCGGATGGCCCCCCGTTTATCTGGGAACCATAGGTTTCCCTGGTATATTACTGTAACCTTTAATTTACAGTCTCCAGCACAGAAACCTGACATACTTACCCCGTGGCTCGGGACAAATCACTTAAATACTTTAGACCAAATCAAATAGTTTGTTTTCGTTTAATTTCCGGTCGCGAATTGTCTGATGTTGGAGTTCCCATGGCGATACCAGAGGTGTTACATTTCAATATGCTCAGTTTTAACGTGTGAGAATAATTTAATATATCGCTATTTGATAAATTAAGTGGTATTTTGTCATTTCGCAGCGTAAGTTATTTTCTCCGTGTATTGCATCAGGCATCAAGCACTGCCTTCATGGTCCCACGGGCAGGCGCACACTGTACACGGGAGGGGAGTCATAGCAATACCGGGAGAGAGAGAGAGAGCGAAAAGAGCAAGTAAAAGACAAAAGGGAGGCCAAAAAATGAACATACAACGGATAAAGGATGAAAACAAAAGAATAAAGAAACAAAAAGGAAGACAGTAAGGATGAAGATATTATGTTATATTACTTAAACCTCACTCTCCTTTTTAAATCTAATTATTGTTTTAATGCAGTGTAGACAGTAGCAGTAGTCTTAAAAAGGAGCGGAATGATCCTGAAGATGACATAATATTTTTTTGTAGAATATATCTATAAACATATATAAAATGTAGTAGTATTTCCTTGCGGTAAATATAAAAAACAATATATAGAGATGTAGGTAAGGAGGACAAAAATGAAAGAATTCACCGGGAACTCACAAAAATCACAAAATCCTAGGGATAAGAAAAACAGGGTTGGGATACGCAGTTCGTAGTTGGCCTCAATTAAACAATGGCTTCCCTTTTCACTCCATTTAGTTTTCTAAGCAACAAAGAGGTGCATTTGTATACAACAATTCGTAGCGCGTTCGGTCTCTGAGATGTAAGTATAATGATTGGTCAGGTTATGAATAGGGATCCACGTTTTGCCTCGTTCACAGATTTTTAGAACGAGGACCCCCGTCCCAACGCTGTAGTTTCTACGTCACTGGAATACAATGTAAAACCCGTGTAATCAACAATACAGCTGCGTTACTGGAATACAATGTAAACCCGTGTAATCAACGATACAGCTACGTCACTGGAATACAATGTAAAACCCGTGTAATCAACAATACAGTTACGTCACTGGAATACAATGTAAACCCGTGTAATCAACGATACAGCTTCGTCACTGGAATACAATGTAAACCCGTGTAATCAGAGATACAGCTGCGTCACTGGAATACAATGTAAAACCCGTGTAATCAACAATACAGCTGCGTTACTGGAATACAATGTAAACCCGTGTAATCAACGATACAGCTACGTCACTGCAATACAGTGTAAAACCCTTGTAATCAGCGATACAGCTGCGTCACTGGAATACAATGTAAACCCGTTTAATCAGCAATACAGCTGCGTCACTGGAATACAATGTAAAACCCGTGTAATCAACAATACAGCTACGATACCCGCACGCATCAACATGGTAACATGTCTACCAGCCAAACTCAAAATGGCCGATCGATAACGAATGAATAAAAAAGTACCTTAAAGAGATAAGACTTTAGTTATTGTATAGAGAGTTTAGAACCAATCAACATGTAGTCCTTCCTTAGATATTAATATCACTTTTCTATGTATCAATTTATTTTACATTTACAGTATTTTATCAAGCAATACATACTCTCTAAAATAAGATTAGGAAACAAGTTTTGCAACTTCTTTATTTTATGTACATCATGCTTTATGATTATGATATTAAATAAATAAATGTATGGCTATGCGTTTTGCATATAAGTGAAAAAAAGGGAAAATAGAGAATGCCAGGAAAGGAAACAGAAGGACAATTTAGTACCTTAAAACGCAGAAAAAATGCCACCAACAAAATGTATAAAACTATTCGAATCTCCCAGAGCTAATGAAATTTTAAGTACAAGAGCAAAATAATGAAAATCCAACGTACACTACCCACGTGGTATGCGAATGTATTGCATGTACGTCATAGTAAAACATATATACAACGCGACCCTTAAACTCCAAGCAACCAGACTGTACGGCTGTGTTTAAAATTTACCAGAAAATCATGACGCCAAATGTTTTCTCGTTTGCAAGGAATTTTGGTATGGTAGACTTTACCCTTATTAATCCCATTGAATTTATCGCTAAGATTTTACGTGTTATTCAAGTTACCTTTCGAAATATAACAACATATGCGGTCATTGCGAAAATCCACTTTAATAGTTTCAAATAGTTGATGAAATTCGGGTATTCGGAAAATAAATTTTTCCGAATTTCGTCTATTCGTGTTTGAAAGCGACAATTTCTCTTCTTGCACTATTCAATTCAACTCTGTAACAAAATGGGTCCCCTTTGCCCCTTCAATGAGCCTCATTTCTCTGGATTTCTTTGCCAAATCTCCATTTACAAGGAAATATATAATCTCGTTGTAACTACCCGTCTTTAGGGGCAAGCTAAGTCGGACCCGTCAATTTTCTACCAAAACCTCAGTTCGACTGTCAGATGCAAGCTGCAAGAATTGCATAACTAAAACTGACAATGTTGATACTAAAATTAACCCGAGGTAAAATAGGCATTACACGGGATAGTCGGGCCTGACACTCTGGCATATCAAACTAGCAAGCCATGTACAAGTGTTCTTCTTCTATTATAACATATCAAAAACATGAAAATTTTAAAATAATAGGTTTTCTACTTCCGCATGCCGGATCGATAGCACGCCTCTAATACTGTTACGTCAATTCACGGCAGAGAGGATGGCCCGCTCAACAGTCGCCAGGTTTTAATTTACATTTTAAAACGATTCGGGAGAACGGTAGAAGCGCACGGGGCTCTGGTTCTCATATATTCCTGAAAACGAAAGATAAAACGTTGTGTGGTACCGTTAGCGTGCTCAGGGCCGGGAGTAGCACTGATAGCACCGCATCTTGGGCATCTCTGCAGCTCGGGAATTCATGAAAGCAAAATAAGGAACCGCTTGTCTTATCTTAGGCCGTCTCGCATTATGTTTGTACAAGGACAACGAGATGGAGATACAGGCGGGGATCCGGTGTTGCGGGCCCAGAGACTAGCTTATTGGGGGTATTGCAACAGCACTAAACGATCGGTAATATTCATTGGCAAGTGAAACCGAGCAATTCTTAAAAGTGAAATAAAAATATTGCCATTAGATAATCTACTATTAAAGTCATATCATTACACATATTTGCAATGACCTTACAATATTTACGTTACGAAAACGAAACTGCTTGTTTTTATTTTTAGAATAAATACGTGAGTAAAGCGGGTGTCACTGTACCTGTGTACAGGTAACCACTGTCCCATAGCTTTCATGTTGTTTATCTCTCATTTTGTATATAAATTCATTTTCAGGTTATATTGTATAACCTAAAAAATGCACATATAACGCTATTGTTGGTGTGGTATTTGGTATTAAAACTTCTGAAGTTGAAGTTTCTTGGAGATAAAGTTATTGCATAATGTTGTGTTTTGAGCAAGGCTTTCTTGGTCATCTTTAGAAATGAAATTGCAAGGAACTTTAGACATGAAACTGTAAGGAACTTTAAAAATGAAATTGTAAGGAACTTTTCGGATGGTCGGTTGGCGCAGTGGATAGCGAACTTGCCTTTCACCAAGGCGGCCGGGGTTCGATTCCCCGACCGGACGTGAAAAGGTATGGGGTCACCTGTCCATCCACGTTAGTTTTCTCCGGGTTCTCCAGTTTCCTTCTACAATAAGCCCCCTCAAGTGCGAACACCCGGGCCAACAAGAGTGATTAATATAAGTTGGATAACTTGTTTCATAATTATTGTAAAATAAACAAAGTTTATATTAAATTGTAAGGAATTACATGTACCACAATTATTGTGGGTTATACAAGGGGTGCCTTGATACGCCAAGATCGTATTGCGATATATTGGAAATGTCTGTATTGCGAAAACCATATTGCGATGTATTTTCAAGGGAAGCATATGTTCATTTTGAAATGAATTTGTTGTCCGAATTTTATCAGGCCCTATCTTGCATATATGGATTGCGCAGATTTATTATTTTTCTGATAGTACCAACGATTGATTATGAAATTTCAATCTAATACCACCACCAGAAATAATACTGTTTTGTTATTTTGGTTATTGTTATAGGAGTAAAACAGCCAGCAGAAACAAAAACATAAGCTTTGGAAAAAAATTGTGATGCAGCGATATTCCATTTCTGTGTTGCGATACGATACTATATTGCTGTGTATTGCGATATACTGGTTTCCCGATATGTACCGAAAAAACGTGTATGCACTTCGTTGCATAAACTACTTCCTGATACATGGAAAGTGCACAAATTTGTTTTCGGTATATACCGTATAACCCACACAAAAAATATGATAATTCCTTAAATAACTTTTATTTTTGCAATATTTCCATCGTTCATTTCACTGTGATTACTCGTGCCTGTCCACCGATTCATTACTGTTAAGTTTTACCCGCGGTAGGGCATTATGTTTACGGGCTTGTGTGGCTTATTTTAAAATGAAAAATGACTTTTGTCAATTTTACAATAACAAATGTGTTTTATATATCATTAGGGATTCGCACTATTTTTTTCCATTAATTAATACTCATGGTATCACTGATCACCCAGGATGGCTCATTATTATAAGGTCACGGGGTCACAGTCAAACCGTGACATTTGCAACATACTTCATTCATAAACATGTCACGTGCTGTTAATGATTTCATATATTTATCTTGCTTTTATAAAGATTGTATCAGGTCAAGGTCACAACAAAAAAACTTTCGTTAAGGTCATGTGTACCGTATAACGTCAACATTGCTCGACCGCCAATCGAACACCTGCAGGATATACTCAGAAGAAAGACGTGCATCTATTCCATCAATTTAACCCAGTATTTTCACAAAACGTGAACACGTGTATATTTAGAGAAAGAGAAAGAAAGAAGAAGGAAATACTTTCCTAAATATAAATTTGTTTGTGTCCTATCAGTCCGCTGGGGGACTAGGATTAACAACAAGAAATAGTTGATATTCCTGTCCCGATGCAAGGGCGTCTAGGATCCTGATCAAGGAATGACAACCTTTCCGGGACTTCCGTCCGTCAGCACGTGTAGCTTTCTGTTCTATCTCTGTGGGTTCGTTACCGAGGTGTTCAAATAGACGTGCAGGGGTCTTAATGCTACAGCTTGTACAGATGGATGTGGCAGATATGGACATGTTTCGCGGGAGTGCGGGGTGGTGTGGGCGCTTCTCCGACACAGATGATCATAGATAGCACTTACATACATACTCCCGCTAGTACCGAGACATTCACCAGGGCTGGAGTGCCACATTCATGCAATATCGCCCAAAATAAGCGGTCTTTTTCTGGGTCTCACGTCGAGACTTTTCATCTAAATAGCAATATTTGCCACTGCATCACATCTTGCAGGTGTACGATCGGTTGGCGAGCCTGCTTTAATCGTCGTTAGACGTGTGGAGGCCTGGCGAATGTCCTTAACGATCTATAAAGGTAAAATAATACATCGCCATGGCACAACTTCAATGGAAATCAAGACATTGCTGATCTTGTCACTGTGGAACTAGTCGATAACATTTACATAATTCTCTGGACCGATATGGCTAGATATGCCATAATCTTCGGGTTGGTCTCGAGAAACCCCGCGTGATCGTCTTCACTTCAGCCCTTCATCCAGCACGTACTCGGCTCCGAAACCCCACCAAAAACACGTGCGTGCTTTTAATGTTCATCTTACATAGATCCTTACAGATGATACGGAAATGAAGTATCGAATAAGAAACTGGCCTATAAAAGTAAATGATAACTGAGTGTCTGAAGTTACGTAAAACATGAAACGTTATTGACGTCACGCTGATAATGCACGATCTAATGTTATATGGAGTCTAATTAGTATGCACATTTATAGAATTAAGGAGGAAAAAGATTGTTCCGTGAGAAAAACTATCAATTGAATAGAACACGATCAATAGAAAGGTCTCGTAGGATTGAGAGATTATAACAATATTATATAATTGTTTATATTTCATGGATGAACATTTCACAAGCATGATTTAAGTTGTTTGGTCAGTGACAGGTATACAAGTTCCACCTGGATTTGCACACGGCCCAAGGGCTGCCCTTTCACTTTTCGCATTTTGTAGGTAGACTATCTTTGGAATTGGATAGTTTCAGGAAGCTTTACATCAGCAGCGATACTTCTAGTTATATATGTGATAAGCAATAAATCTACAGATAAAGAAAACAACCTTGATATCAATTTTCGTATTAACATGGACAGTTTTGAGATAAGTAAACTAATAAACAGTCGATTTAATACTTATTTAAACTTTGACCTTGTTGAAAAGTGGACGACCTTGAACATGAAGGTCAAACGGAATGAAAATGTATGAACATTACAGCATTGCACATACTCTTTACATAAAAATACCTATAAGTAGAGCAAAGCATCTCAGATATACTTAAGAAGGGGCGATAACAATCGAATTGCTAATAAAGGGAGGTAACTATTGCAGTACGTTAGCGTGTTATATATTCACGTGTATGTATTGATGGGTGGCCGCTAGCTTTGATGTGTATGAGTGTACACAGTGGTGGAGATAAATGATACTGATATCGACTCCACAACCAGTGCTGAGTAATATTACCAACAAATGTACAAAACATTATGAAATAGTGTCAAGTCTTATCAAGGAGACAGAACAGCTTTCCTTAAATCGGTTGAAACTGAGAAAGTACACATTTCCTTCTCCTTAACGAGACACAATTACTATTTAGGAAACAGTACATATTTACGTCTTCCTAACGAGACACAATCACTCCTTAGGAGACAGTACTTAATCCTTCTCTCTAACGAGACACAATCACTCCTTAGGAGACAGTACATATTTCCTTCTCCTTAACGAGACACAATCACTCCTTAGGAGACAGTACTTATTTCCTTCTCTCTGACGAGACACAATCACTCCTTAGGAGACAGTATTTATTTCCTTCTCTCTAACGAGACACAATCACTCCTCAGGAGACAGTACACATTTCCTTCTCCTTAACGATACACAATCACTCCTTAGGAGACAGTACATATTTCCTTCTCTCTGACGAGACACAATCACTCCTTAGGAGACAGTACTTATTTCCTTCTCTCTAACGAGACACAATCACTCCTTAGGAGACAGTACTTATTTCCTTCTCCCTAACGAGACACAATCACTCTTTAGGAGAAAGTACACCTTTCCTTCTCCCTAACGAGACACAACCACTCCTTAGGAGACAGTACTTATTTCCTTCTCCCTAACGAGACACGATCACTCTTTAGGAGACAGTACTTATTTCCTTCTCCCTAACGAGACACAATCACTCCTTAGGAGACAGTACATATTTCCTTCTCCCTAACGAGACACAATCACTCCTTAGGAAAAAGTACACATTTCCTTCTCCTTAACGAGACACAATCACTCCTTAGTAGACAGTACACATTTCTTTCTCCTTAACGAGACACAATCACTCCTTAGGAGACAGTACACATTTCTTTCTCCTTAACGAGACACAATCACTCCGTAGTAGATAGTACACATTTCCTTCTCCCTAACGAGACACAATCACTCCTTAGGAGAAAGTACACATTTCCTTCTCCCTAACGAGACACAATCACTCCTTAGGAGACAGAACACATTTCTTTCTCCTTAACGAGACACAATCACTCCTTAGGAGACAGTACACATTTCCTTCTCCCTAACGAGACACAATCACTCCTTAGGAGACAGTACTTATTTCCTTCTCCCTAACGAGACACAATCACTCCTGAAGAGACAGTACACATTTCCTTCTCCCTAACAAGACACAATCACTCCTTAGGAGACAGTACTTATTTCCTTCTCCCTAACGAGACACAATCACTCCTTAGGAGACAGTACTTATTTCCTTCTCCTTAACGAGACACAATCACTCCTTAGGAGACAGTACACATTTCCTTCTCCCTAACGAGACACAATCACTCCTTAGGAGACAGTACATATTTCCTTCTCCTTAACGAGACACAATCACTCCTTAGGAGACAGTACGTATTTCCTTCTCCCTAACGAGACACAATCACTCCTTAGGAGACAGTACACATTTCCTTCTCCTTAACGAGACACAATCACTCCTTTGGAGATAGTACACATTTCCTTCTCCTTAACGAGACACAATCACTCCTTAAGAGACAGTACGTATTTCCTTCTCCCTAACGAGACACAATCACTCCTTAGGAGACAGTACGTATTTCCTTCTCCTTAACGAGACACAATCACTCCTTGGGAAAAAGTACACATTTCCTTCTCCTTAACGAGACACAATTACTATTTAGGAAACAGTACATATTTCCGTCTTCCTAACGAGACACAGTCACTCCTTAGGAGACAGTACTTAATCCTTCTCTCTAACGAGACACAATCACTCCTTAGGAGACAGTACTTATTTCCTTCTCCCTAACGAGACACAATCACTCCTTAGTAGACAGTACACCTTTCCTTCTCCCTAACGAGACACAATCACTCCTTAGGAGACAGTACTTAATCCTTCTCTTTAACGAGACACAATCACTCCTTAGGAGACAGTACACATTTCCTTCTCCTTAACGAGACACAATCACTCCTTAGGAGACAGTACATATTTCCTTCTCCTTAACGAGACACAATCACTCCTTAGGAGACAGTACGTATTTCCTTCTCCCTAACGAGACACAATCACTCCTTAGGAGACAGTACACATTTCCTTCTCCTTAACGAGACACAATCACTCCTTTGGAGATAACACACATTTCCTTCTCCTTAACGAGACACAATCACTCCTTAAGAGACAGTACGTATTTCCTTCTCCCTAACGAGACACAATCACTCCTTAGGAGACAGTACGTATTTCCTTCTCCTTAACGAGACACAATCACTCCTTGGGAAAAAGTACACATTTCCTTCTCCTTAACGAGACACAATTACTATTTAGGAAACAGTACATATTTCCGTCTTCCTAACGAGACACAGTCACTCCTTAGGAGACAGTACTTAATCCTTCTCTCTAACGGGACACAATCACTCCTTAGGAGACAGTACTTATTTCCTTCTCCCTAACGAGACACAATCACTCCTTAGTAGACAGTACACCTTTCCTTCTCCCTAACGAGACACAATCACTCCTTAGGAGACAGTACTTAATCCTTCTCTTTAACGAGACACAATCACTCCTTAGGAGACAGTACACATTTCCTTCTCCCTAACGAGACACAATCACTCCTTAGGAGACAGTACAAATTTCCTTCTCCCTAACTAGACACAATCACTCCTTAGGAGAAAGTACATATTTCCTTTTCCCTAACGAGACACAATCACTCCTTAGGAGACAGTACACATTTCTTTCTCCTTAACGAGACACAATTACTATTTAGGAAACAGAACATATTTCCGTCTTCCTAACGAGACACAGTCACTCCTTAGGAGACAGTACTTAATCCTTCTCTCTAACGAGACACAATCACTCCTTAGGAGACAGTACTTATTTCCTTCTCCCTAACGAGACACAATCACTCTTTAGAAGAAAGTACACATTTCCTTCTCCCTAACGAGACACAATCACTCTTTAGGAGAAAGTACACATTTCCTTCTCCCTAACGAGACACAATCACTCCTTAGGAGACAGTACATATTTCCTTCTCTCTAACGAGACACAATCACTCCTTAGGAGAAAGTACACATTTCCTTCTCCCTAACGATACACAATCACTCTTTAGGAGAAAGTACACATTTCCTTCTCCCTAACGAGACACAATCACTCCTTAGGAGACAGTACACATTTCCTTTTTCCTAACGAGACACAATCACTCCTTAGGAGACAGTACTTAATCCTTCTCTCTAACGAGACACAATCACTCCTTAGGAGACAGTACATATTTCCTTCTCTCTAACGAGACACAATCACTCCTTAGGAGATAGTACATATTTCCTTCTCTCTAACGAGACACAATCACTCCTTAGGAGACAGTACATATTTCCTTCTCTCTAACGAGACACAATCACTCCTTAGGAGACAGTACACATTTCCTTCTCTCTAACGAGACACAATTACTATTTAGGAAACAGTACATATTTCCGTTTTCCTAACGAGACACAATCACACCTTAGGCGACAGTACTTATTTCCTTCTCTCTAACGAGACACAATCACTCTTTAGGAGACAGTACACGTTTCCTTCTCCTTAACGAGACATAATCACAACTCAGGAGACAGTACATATTTCTTTCTCCTTAACAAGACACAGTCACTCTTTAGGAGACAGTACATATTTCCTTCTCCCTAACGAGACACAATCACTCCTTTGGAGACAGTACACATTTCTTTCTCCTTAACAAGACACAGTCACTCCTTTGGAGACAGTACACATTTCTTTCTCCTTAACGAGACACAATCACTCCTTAGGAGACAGTACACAGTTCCTTCTCCCTAACGAGACACGATCACTCCTTAGGAGACAGTACACATTTCCTTCTCCCTAACGAGACGCAATCACTCTTGGGAGACAGTACATATTGTTTTTCTTCTTTACAAGACACAATCACTCCTTAGGAGACAATACATATTTCCTGCTCTCTAACGAGACATATTCACTCCTGAGGCGAACATATTTCCTTCTCCCCAACGAGAAGGGTAAATAAAGGAATTATACATCGTGTCCTCACCCGTGGAGGCACGGTGGTCTAGTGGTATGACGCCGGGCTCGTGATCGAATAGTTGCAAGTTCGAGTCCCGGTCACGGCGCTTGTGTTGTATCCTTGAGCAAAATACTTTACACCGCTTATTCCAGTCTACTTAGCTGTAAATGAGTACGTGGTTGGGCAGTACTAAAAATTGTAGAATGCTAGCTGTGAGCGCCGAAATTGCAGCATCGATTGTATGCTCCCCAGGGAGTTGAGCACGATGTTGGCTGGTTGCTAAGCCCCTATAACTACGGATAATAATTTGTGAACCCCTTTCAGAAGATCTATAGGTTGTGAAAAACATGATCATCAACACCTCTAATTATTCATTATTAATAACAATACATATTCATAGTACTACATTATCTTGCTGTTCTTTGGGGGATACCCCCTCTCCTTCAGATCATGTTTCGTCAGCTTCACTTTCTCGGTAAATTACTAAGTATATGCTCCCCTTCTTCAAAGTTAAAAAAAACACCCTCTTTAACGCTACATATGTTTTCACAATGAAGTTCATTTTCTCTTTTTAGAAGCAAATTAAAATATCTCCGAGAAAAAACTGTTTAGAAAGAAGAAAAATGTTAAGGTCCATTTAATTGCCTCTTAAGAACAATGCAATGGGGGTGGGGTTGGGGTGGGGGTGGAGACATGTGCAATTTCCCATCGATGTACAACCTGTAATAAGAGAGAAAAGTTTTCGTATATTGTACCTGTATTATCATCAATGTCTACAAATACGTGTGTGTCGTCAATAGTTATTTTTATCAATCACTGGTAGACGTACATTGTAACGATAGTTGTTCATAGAGCCAAGACACCCTTTGGACGAGTTGGAACGCAAAAAAAAAAAAGATGGAAAAGACGTTCTTAGTGAAATTTGTTTAGACATTAAAACATGGACCATGAAAACAAATGCCATATAAAACTTTATCACACATTATCGTTTATTGGGAACAGGAACCAGCAGATGGTGATGGTATTGTAATTTGACGTGATAAATTGGTTTATGGAATGGGCCCGTGTGTTTACATTGTCGTCGGCGCTACCTATTCTGAACCACAGGGTTTGAACCACAGACGCTGATCAAATTCATTGACAAAGTGCACGCGACATTATAAGTTAATTAGTTTCTAATGGCTGAAATGAATGGCTTTCTTTAAGTTGGTGACGTAATTTTATCAAAATAAGATTTTTTTTTCGCGAGAAGCTTTACTACTGAGAGTTCTCGTGACCCAAGACCGTTTCATTACTTCTACAGAGAGAGGTTTTACAATGTTAAAGTACCAAACTGTCCTTTCTGTACAAATACCGATAGAACACAGGGTTCCGGCTGTTGGGTGATCACGCTATAGTCTCGTTATCAGTATTACAGCACGTGATTTACTGTCATTGTTTGACATACATTATCGGTACGATGAACTAATTATTTTGAGGTAAGTCGCATTAGAAACTAAAACAAAACGATGTCTCTGACTTGGTTATAATACAATGGCCATATCATGCTGGAAACATACATATTTTTGTGGTAATCTTATTGTGGCGACTTTCCAACCATAACCATTCAGCTGAATTATAATTGCGCTAATGACAGTTCCTGTGTATTGTTTTCTTCAGCATGTATTGTGAGTGTGGCAATTTATCATTGTGCTTTTCTGATTAATTTGTCTCGGTGGCTGAGTGGATAAGTGTTCCGACATTCTACCACTAGCCCTCTACCTCTGGGTTGCGAGTTCGAATCCCACGTTGGGCAGTTGCCAGGTACTGACCGTACGTCAGTGGTTCCCATCGGGTACTCCGGCTTTCCCCCACCTCCAAAACCTGGCATGTCCTTAAATGACCCTGGCTTTTAATAGGACGTAAAACGAAATAAACCAATAAACCAAAATGACTAGATTGTAATTCGGCTTTGCGAATTACGAGTTATGTAAGATTATTTTTAGTATGGGTATAACTAGTAAGATTATATGAAGCGTGTACGTGGATTTGATCTATAAAATTAAATGTAAAACCTGGGTTTACCCTGTAAGATTTTCGGTAATGACGGTTTAACCTGTAAGATTATCAGTAATAACGGTTTAACCTTTTATACAATATATTCTGTTTGTTTAATCTGTAAAATAATCTACAGGATGGGTTAAAATGCTGATGGTTAAATGTGCAGATTGCCTCAGCTACTCCCTCGAAAACTAATCGGAAAACAATTTCATTTTACCGAAGATTTCTTTCTGAAATCAACGTTATTATTTTTGATCGTTGGAGCTTACGATAAAATGACCATTTAACATTACATTCATAAAGATTATACAGTCATCTACTTCTGTTAAAAATTAAATGATATCTCTTAAAAAGAAAAAAATATTAATATGTATTACGTATTTATTTCATCGTTATTTCGTAAAATTTATGTCGAAGCAAATTTGTATATTACATAATATTTGAAAGGCAGAACGAAATAAAGAAAAGAAATTGAAAAGCAATGAAATTAAATGGTGTGAATGCATTATGGATCTAAATAGACCATGGATGAACTAATAACACTAGTGTTAGGGATTGTGTACACCACCATAGGTAACACGGCAGAGGTGGTGAGTGGAAAGTTATGTCTTCCACTTCAAGACTTCCTCTTTTTAACAGATTGCCCTCCATAATGGTGTGTATATCAGAAAACTTTTAAATGGCTTCAACACCTTTAGAAGAAAACAAAGTCATATGTCTCAAGATTTACTGATCCAAGCTTACTAAAAGTCAATTTGAATAAACTAATACGAGCCAGGGGAACTATTAGAGTTTACGCATTTCGCTCTTTACTTTTAGCTTTATACAACTTTTTTTTCTTTCTTCAATTTTGTATCATTTGAATTCAAGACGTTTTACGACAGAACATTACACAAAGGATTCCTCTGGGTGTTATGTCGTGTATCTCAGCGATAATACTGGGTATAGCTACAGGGAAATTACCAAATGTCATTACATCGATAAGGTATTTTTCAATTTTGATATCATATATCAAACTCGGCTTGTTGAGATAACGACCGACACCTAAAGGTTAGATTTAAGGTGAAAGAAAAAAATGTCAAGTCGAGCGTTCCTGTAGTGTTAGGGACATTGGTGGACCACAGCGAGACCTGCCAAAGTCTTATTGATTTATTGTTCATATGCTGAGCCAAAAGCTCGAGTTATCTTCACGGAACACTCACGGTGTGGACCAGACGGGGACACGGGGTTAGCCCATATCTAGTGAATATAGGAGCGACACCTTTACACGATATCCAATTCAGGTGCGAATAATCACTAACTAACGCATCAATACTCACCTGTGTAAAGCAGGTGTTTCACTGGCGGGGATAGGGACACGTCAACGAAGGTGATACAGGAGCTGGGTGTACTAAATGTCGCTGCCATTTTATACAGCTAGGAGGTAGAGCCGGAACACACAAGTCAACGACGGTGATACAGGAGCTGGACGTACTAAATGTCGCTACCATTTTATACAGCTGGGAAGTACAGACGGAACACACAAGTCAACGACGGTGATACAGGAGCTGGACTTACTAAATGTCGCTACCATTTCATACAGCTGGGAGGTAGAGCCGGAGCACACAAGTCAACGACGGTGATACAGGAGCTGGACTTACTAAACGTCGCTACCATTTTATACAGCTGGGAGGTAGAGCCGAGACACACAAGTCAACGACGGTAACACAGGAACTGGACTTACTAAATGTCGCTACCATTTTATACAGCTAGAAAGTAGAGCCGACACACAAGTCAACGACGGTGATACAGGAGCTGGACTTACTAAATGTCGCTACCATGTTATACAGCTGGGAGGTAGAGCCGGAGCACACAAGTCAACGACGGTGATACAGGAGCTGGACTTACTAAACGTCGCTACCATTTTATACAGCTGGGAGGTAGAGCCGAGACACACAAGTCAACGACGGTAACACAGGAGCTGGACTTACTAAATGTCGCTACCATTTTATACAGCTAGGAAGTAGAGCCGACACACAAGTCAACGACGGTGTTACAGGAGCTGGACTTACTAAATGTCGCTACCATTTTATACAGCTGGGAAGTAGAGCCGAGACGCACAAGTCAACGACGGTGATACATGGGCTGGACTTACTAAATGTCGCTACCATTTTATAGAGCTGGGAGGTAGAGCCGAGACACACAAGTCAACGACAGTGAAACAGGAGCAGGACGTATTAAATGTCGCTACCATTTTATACAGCTAGGAAGTATAGAGACATACAAATCAACGACGGCGGTACAGGACGTGTTAGTTACTCGCACTAGATGTTGCTACCATTTTATACAGCTGGGAGGTAGAGTCAAATCCTTTTTCGTACCGAAGAAGCCCAGGATTATTGTTTAAACACACACACAACAATGGCGTGTTATGAGTTGTGTGTTCAACGTCTTAGTTACTCACACAAAAATGTCGCTACCGTTGTATACAGCTGGGTGGTAAAGTCAAATCCTATTTCGTACCAAGGAAGCCCAAGATTATTTTTTAACTACACCACAACAATAAAGTTACATGATATAAAGATACTGTATGTTTAAATACACTAGATAACGTTTGTTGTTTTTGAACTCCCTGATATATGTTTGCAAGTATAGATAAAGTGATTAATTATCGCCTTAAAGATACCCCTTCCCTGCCTGTTTAATATTGAATCAATATCCATCACATAAAGAATAACGGCAAGTCCAAGTATATCATAAATTTTAATACAAAATTGTGTCAATGTGATATAAATGACTATCAATGTGAATGAAGATTTAAATGCGTATAGAACACGTGACTACAAACACAGCCAATTATCTCCAAGAATTTCATTATCAGAGCGGTGCAGATCTCTAGGTAAACGTTGGGCTTTGCTTTATTGGAAATTGCTAGTCCTGGATATTTAATGAATATTTGGACGATGTTAAATAATTCTGTGTAGAGGGTAGCCACTCGATAAGTGTTTTATCAACGGATCCTACCCGCTAACTAGTCTGTTTGTAGACGTGACGTCAGCCGGTATTTGAACACATCTGTCGCTGTCTGATACAAAATCACAAATACCATTTCATCCAGTCAGACCTAGTGTGTGTGGATATATTCCTTATAAAATTATCTAACGAATTTCTGATTGCACCCCCCACCTTGCCCCCCCCCCCCCCCTTCCTCTCCACCTCACTCCACCACACTACCAAACTATAGCCCCCTGGCACGTTGTTTAATTAGGTTTTGTTCGTTTTAATTGAACCACTATTTATATGATGCCTCCTACTTAGTTGACCCTGTCCCCGAGTCTTTGTTCAAAGAGATGTCATTGCTTGCTTTCTATTTGCTTTAGTTTTGGTTAAGTATTCGTTTATGTCGGTCTTAGAAATTCAACAAAACATTCAATGGGTTTAACAAAATCTTGTTAAAAGGAACATGTTTTTAAAAGATAGCGCCAGATGTAACCAACCTGGAAACCGTGACGCATTATGACATTGCGACATCGGGGTGCCCACAGCAAGCCGTTTAGATACTGCAGGAAACATTTTGACGTCACGAAAAAACGCGTCTTTTCCCAGATAAATGGTTTCCAGTGCCACGTGATCCAGCGGTCATTAGATCTGGAAATTGGGGGTTGCATATTTCATAAATGTAAATAAATGTAGTACGAATATTAAGATGAATTGTCTGAATTTCTGTGTGCTACAGTCAGATAGTGGTGATGTATACCGGGAGTACATTGCCACAGACTCTAATCACGTGACTTACATTTAAAGCATGGTCAATCAAGAAAGAAAACAATATTTTGAAAACAAAGGTGGAGTTGGCTAGCAAAACGAAGGTGGAGTTGAATAGCAAGTTTCTTGTTTCCCGACCAGGTATTTTTCCCGAGGCGAAGGGTTGGATTCCCGGAAAGTGTCACAATCCCTCAACCCCATACTTTAACTGTATATTACTCCAACAAGGAAATGTCATTTTTTCGAGACGTGGTGTCATATTAGAGGACATGATGTCATGCTGGTGTAAATGTTCAGAATTTCAGAATTTGTCGGCTTATTTCAGAATTCGAATAAGGTATATTGTACCAAAATAATTTGTTTACAGTAAAATGTCATCAACTATAACATTAAGTCGCCGATACATGCTATAGAAGGTGACACGTGCGTTTACAAAACACGAGATGTACGGTTATAAAGCCAGACTTATATAGCGTTTGTTTTGTGTTATCTACGCTACCCATTGCCTATAAGGTATGGAAATTTCTAACATGACTTTTTTGTGTGGTACTTGCCTTTTGCCCTTTAAGACTTTAATTTCTGTGTTGGTTGATCATATCACAATTAATCAATATACTAGCTTGATGTTTATTTCATATAAATTAGCAATTGAACTTCAAGTCTCTGTGCTGTAGAACTCAAGTGAGTTGGCAGTATAAAGTATGTCATTGGAAGCACGGTCCCACTACCAAAAGAACACAATACATCTCCATTTTGCAGCACACACATAGCAATACGTACATAGGGAGATGCATGCATTATCCAGGTTGTAAAGGACTAGTAGTTATCGCCTGCTAAGATAGCTTCATCAAACTCCTCAGAATTGTACATGTTAATTGTATTTATTGTATAAAATGTAGATATGCTGTAAAGCGAGTAGCTTATGTTAGCTAAATATACGGTGCTTTATCAACCTTTGTATATTTATTTATATCAATGACATCCATCCGTTTCCACATTATGTAATATCAAAATGAATTTGAAACACAAATAATAAATTAACACACGAGTCAGAACCTTTCAAGATCTACTGGCACTTTGTGTATGTATGAATTAAAACTTTTTAAAACTTGAAGTTTATTTATTTATATTTTTGTTACAAGTTGCCCAAACCTGATTTTAATTTGAGTTAGGATTCCAAGACAAGTGTAAAATGTTACTAAATTACCCATAATACCTTTATTAACGTAACATTCGTGGTCCAGTGTTAGACTCGTACTCATGAAACCGTTATTATACTCAAATATGGTGTTTACGCTTAACCTGAATTTCTAATATTGTTTTGATAAACAAATAGAAGAAAAGGGAATTTAAAAAAAATTATGAAGGAGTTTAAAACTGAAAAGTTCTTCCCGTGGTTACATTTGACGATCTGATTGATGTGTTTGATTTAAGCAAGTTACATAAAAGCCTATCTGAGCACAGAATCCGTGTTTGATCATGTAAACAGTGTCGTGAATATGGAACTGGGTTTGAATCCCGAACAGAGCTGTACCCATGCAGTAATTATTTTCGCGCTTTTCATTGAATTATCTCCCTTTTTCTCAGTAATTATATTAAGTCATCATAGTTAGCAAGTGGGGGAACATAATATCGTTCGGCTGTATATCAACATTGATATATTAAAGATAATGTTATAGGTTTTATAATATGTTATTGGTGTATTGTCGTAAAAGAATAAGCTCACGCGATGAATTGAATAAGCTCACGCGATGAATTGTATTGGAGATACTTCAACACCTTGGGGTTTAGGAAATCATGTCATAATTGTTTTTGTAAAGGAAATTAACTGTCATAAGTGTATCGGTATGAAAAATCTGTAATGTTAAATGTATGTCAAGAAGCCTTTTCTCATTTGTACGGTTAAAGCAGTCAATTTAGAAAAATAGTCCTCTGTCATACACTCACTGTATGGTAGCCTGAGCTCTACTAAACTCCCCGGCTGTATTCTCTCCTATGTTACGTTTATTAATTTCTCGTCTCGTCTGTATCCAGTCCAGTGATATACCCCCAAATCTCGTTCCCGCGGGATCTGTGTATCGGGGCCGGTGTGTTCGGAGTCCTATTTGATATGGTCATTCCACACAGTGACAGAATAAACAAACGCTGTACTCTAGATCTACAGGCTTTGTGAAACATATCACACGTGTTTCACACCTGGTCTTAATTAATTACCGTAAACCAGATAGTAAACCACCAGGTGAGTGTTGTACTGTGTGGGTATGAGGAACACGTGCGCGCTGATAGATAGCTCCAAACTGTTGTGGCGCTGTACTCTTTATTAAATATACATTCCACTGTTTAACTGTTTTATAAGATGAACTATTACAGGAATTTTGTATGAATACCATCCATTTCAGCTAACCGATAAAGTGTGACATTTGAGTCCGAGCTAATATTGATGATGTTATAAGTAAACACACCCAGTAGGACACCGAACGCAGAACACGAAAACGTAAATATCTACAATATTACTTCCAATCTCAAAATATGAGTTATGTCCCCTTTTGCAAATTCATAACACTAGTCCATGTACTAACTGAATCCAAGATGGCCACAATGGCCTGTTATTGGTTGAAACGTCGTGCTGAAATTCAATCGAGATAAGAGGTCTCATAGACTCTCGCATTTTTATGAACAAGTATTAAATAAGTGTAGCTGAATAGAGTCATTTCGGTATAATTAAAATCATATCAAACTTACGTAATACTAGCCGAAATCAACATATATGTTCGTGTCTCGTGGACAATTCGTACATCTTTCTGTAGAGTTCGGAAGTGTCCCGGGTTCGAATCCCAGTCGGACCGTGCATTTCCCTCCTGATATAATAGTGACTATACGTGTTTGGGCTAGTTCCAGGGTCAGGTTCTCTTCGTTGTTTATTAGTAAACCATTTTAATTTTTTAACATGCCTTATTTGGGTGGGGGGGGGGGTGCGATTTTCTTCCTGTGCTGTCAATGACAACCACGTGCAGCAAGTTGGTAATAACTACATGTAGATTGTGACGTCATCGACAGGACTGTGTACCGTTCCTACAACAAACACAATGTCATATTCTTGTGTTATACAATGGTACGTGACATAAGTCGTTTTGTATTCAATTATTGTCATAATGTCTGGGTTCAGCATTGAATCAAAAGATCCAAATGGACTATCAAGAGACAACCTCTTGACCCGGACGTTATTCAATCGGGACACCTCTGACTTTTTCGATACTTAAAGTCTATTTTGTGGAGACGCTGTGTCCAGTCTATGGAGATCAAACCATTGATTTAAACCAAGGGTATACATGTATCTCTAACAAAATATGTATCCAGGCATACTTACCAAACAGTAACCATTGCTACAAACAACAGCAATTTTTACTAAAGCATCGTGATCGGGATGTTAGTAGATATGCAATCATCCTTTTTTTCTCTTTTTGACTTACCTTTTATATAATATCTATCGCTGAACATTGATGATTTTTTTTTTCAAAATAAAATGGTTTTTTTTTCTAAAATAGTTTTAAAATGAAATACTTCTGAACATCCATTCTACAGCAAATAAATCATGGTTGAATTGGAATTCGCATTTTATTAATATTATTATTATTTTAAATTCGTCTTTGTTTTTTTTTTTTTTTTTTTTTACAGGAACGTAAATATATTATCTACGTTATTGTTTCTATTGATTGTTTATTCCCTATGTTAACTAAGGGGAGACAATTTAACAAGTATATGTCACTTCCAAAGCCGATGAGAACGAAACGTTTCCTGTTTACAATGACGCATGTACCTAGATCTACCCAAGTTTCCCATGATTTTCGTGTTTTATCGACAGTATTATTATCAGGCAGATAGTTAGGTAGAAGCCAGGTTGGTGAGACGAAATGGAATCACAGCTGTACCTAACCCTATCAGGGGTATCATTAAACATCGGTATGAAAAGACAAACGTACCCACAAAACGTACAATACCGAACCCTTATCTAAAACATGATGTGCAATTTTCTAACAGATGCGCAATGAAGATAATCCCCTAAAAGATGCCTAATCATTAATTTCATCTTTCTAAATAAATATGCATACATTTACAATGGCGATGGGAATGAATATGAAAAGTGTGTGCGTTTTGAAATATGAAAATTACAGATATTACAATGTATAAATGTCTTTTGAAATATAGAATTAGCTATGCGCGACTGTCGGTAACAATACCGGTGCGCCTTGTCCGGCGGAGTACAGAGATAGCGAGGTACAAACTTCACATTCACACCCCAGATAGACATCAGTACGTAGATAAGTCTCCCTATGATAATACACTCGGGGGAAATCTCAACTCAGATAACTTTAATAAAAGTGAGATAGCGCGTTATGAATTTTACAAGCAAAAGATACAATTGTATCGCATATAAAATTGGTGTCTTTATTCAGAAAAATATGGTTTTTAATTAATCATGTTTGTAGATCTTTACGTATGACTGGATATGTAATAACTCTGGTCTTAAGTACAAGCTAACCCGATTCGCCTTTGTGCATCAATTACTACTAAATCTGCTCAATTGTCATATGACGTCCGGATTTATTGTCCGGTTCCTATTTCGGAGATTATATTTTTTGAACTGTTAATTTTGTATGACCACTTTAAAATTTGGCTAATGATGTTGAGCTCTTTAATCTTTTGAATGGTTTATAAGCAGATTTTAACTTAAATCTATCACAGGCAGTGATAAGTTAATAGACAGGATTTATTCGATCGGTAGCGCATCCCAACCCGACCTAACTGGCACCCTTTGAGGAAGACAAGCAAGACTTGTCACAAGGTTCAAAAAGATCTAGGACGGGTAAGATATTTAAACGTCAAACTGTTGTTGTTCTTTGAGAACTTTTTTCCCACCTGGAGTATTTTTGAAACCGCTTTTATTAAAGGGTTTCCCTGTTTTTAGATAAAATCATTTATTTTCAGTTTTAAATTTTAATAACGTAGAGGTTTACGAAACACATTTCCATATCCACATCCCTCCAGTATTATCCCGTTCATTATCCCATTCATCTCTCCGCCCCATATCTCTTTATATGATGCCCCCTCTACCAACCATACCCCCGTTCCTTCATATTCTCTCCATTTCATCCCTTTTCCCCACATTTCCCATCAAACTCCTATCCTCCTCCTCCTCTCCTCCTCCTCCTCCTCTCCTCCCCCTCCCCTCCTCGTCCTCCTCGTCCTCCTATCCTACTCCTCCTATCCCCCCTCGTCCTCCTCGCCCTCCTCTCCTACTCCTCCTATCCCCTCGTCCTCCTCTCCTACTCCTCCTATCCCCTCCTCCTCCTATCCTCCTCCTCCTCCTCCTCTCCTCCTCCTCCTCCTCCTCTCCTCTCCCTCCCCTCCTCGTCCTCCTCGTCCTCCTATCCTACTCCTCCTATCCCCCCTCGTCCTCCTCGCCCTCCTCTCCTACTCCTCCTATCCCCTCCTCCTCCCTATCCTCCTCCTATCCTCCTCCTCCTCCCAATGTCCCCTTATACCTACTTCAAATTGTATCCCCTCCTTCTCCACTTCTATCACCGAATCCTGGTCGAATATTTGAAAATTTTCGGTTATCAAATCAATATCGACATATTGCTTACTAGTCAAGTGATAACAGTATGCAATCAGTAAGTGATTAGGAACATTCCGTGTTTATCTAACCAACGACATACCCCGGCTATCTACTGCTGTGTCATCACAGACGTCAACACGTGTTCTATATATCATAACGGTAAAATAGAATGTTAAATACGTCAATATCACTCAGTATCTATAGTCGTGATTGTCCTGGTGATAACCTAAACGACAGACTTATCATTACTAACACATGTAACTGTTACAGATAGGCGGAATGACGTTACAACAGTTGTTAGTGTAAGTTGAAATAACATTTTTATAGTACATGTATTTTGTAAAATATAAAAATATGCATTTATATGGAATGACAATCCCCCCTACCCCTATATCTTCATTAGTTCGGTCATAATCATTTGGCAGTTAGTGATTGTGATATGGAGTCGGTATTAGTATTTAAAAATAAACAGAAATAGTTGGTTCACATTTATTTCAATTGTGACGTCACGATTTTTTTTCTATCAAATGCATTATTTTCCTCCGTGCATTTTACATTATTCCGTCTTTAAATCATTAAAATTATATACAGCAAAGATTAAAACATTTTTTTTTATTTCGGTTAATTTGTGGCTACATGACCGGAGAAAGTGGTGCGGTTAATTGGTGATTGTTTTTGACTGCAGAAGATTGAGATGCGAACTCGTACAATGGGTGAATGTTGCGAATACTTGTGTGAAGTTAAGTGTCACTCAGCTGAGAAATGCAGCCTTTAGAGCGGCGACGTCCAAATTTCTGTCAATTTCTATTTATAGTAATGGTGACTTAGTTTTTGAAAGCAAAATGTTAACTGCGGGTTTTCCTGTTGTTGCTACTGATTCTTTGCTTGTAAAGTGATTTCATTTTATTGTAAACATGTTTTTTTTGTGTTGTGAAGAATACAAATTATATGTAAGCAAACTTCATCTTTAATGAAAAATAATATATACACGAAAACAACAACAAAACAACATTTAATCAGCTGTAAAACAACTGTTACAGCAAACAGAATTAAAAGATCAGAGAATACCGAAGCGTCAACAAAAATATAATCCGAATTCAAAATCGATCTCAATAGGGAACTCGATATCAATTGATGAAAGATTTTATAATGAAAGATTCAATGTGTATTTGTGTGATTATATTTGACATGATATGTGTTCGTGTGTTTACGTATAATGCAATGTGAATCCGTGAGTTGGCGTATGATATAAAGTGTGTTGGTATGATGACGTATGGTATAATGTGTGTTGGTACATGTATGATGACGTATGATATAAAGTGTGTTGGTATGATGACGTATGATATAATGTGTGTTGGTATGATGACGTATGATATAAAGTGTGTTGGTATGATGACGTATGATATAATGTGTGTTGGTATCATGACGTATGATATAATGTGTGTTGATATGATGACGTATGATATAAAGTGTGTTGATATGATGACGTATGATATAAAGTGTGTTGGTATGATGACGTATGATATAATGTGTGTTGGTATGATGACGTATGATATAAAGTGTGTTGGTATGATGACGTATGATATAATGTGTGTTGGTATGATGACGTATGATATAATGTGTGTTGGTATGATGATGTATGATATAATGTGTGTTGGTATGATGACGTATGATATAATGTGTGTTGGTATGATGACGCTTGATATAATGTGTGTTGGTATGATGACGTATGATATAATGTGTGTTGGTATGATGACGTATGATTTAATGTGTGATGGTATGATGACTTATGATACAATGTGTGTTTGTATGATGACGTATGATATATTGTGTGTTGGTATGATGACGTTTGATATAATGTGTGTTGGAATGATGACGTATGATATATTGTGTGTTGGTATGATGACGCTTGATATAATGTGTGTTGGTATGATGACGTATGATATATTGTGTGTTGGTATGATGACGTATGATATAAAGTGTGTTGGTATGATGACGTATGATATAATGTGTGTTGGTATGATGACGTATGATATAAAGGTGTGTTGGTATGATGACGTTTGATATAATGTGTGTTGGAATGATGACGTATGATATAATGTGTGTTGGTATATATATATGATGACGTATGATATAGTGTGTGTTGGTATGATGACGTATGGTATAATGTGTGTTGGTATGATGACGTATGGTATAATGTGTGTTGGTATGATGACGTATGATATAAAGTGTGTTGGTATGATGACGTATGATATAATGTGTGTTGGTATGATGACGTATGATATAAAGTGTGTTGGTATGATGACGTATGATATAATGTGTGTTGGTATGATGACGTATGATATAAAGGTGTGTTGGTATGATGACGTTTGATATAATGTGTGTTGGAATGATGACGTATGATATATTGTGTGTTGGTATGATGACGTATGATATAATGTGTGTTGGTATATATATGGTGACATATGATATATTGTTTGTTTGTATGATGACGTATGATATATTGTGTGTTGGTATGATGACGTATGATATAATGTCTGTTGGTATGATGACGTATGATATAATGTCTGTTGGTATGATGACGTATGATGTAATATCTGTTGGTATGATGACGTATGATATAATGTGTGTTGGTATGATGACGTATGATTTAATGTGTGATGGTATGATGACTTATGATGCAATGTGTGTTGGTATGATGACGTATGATATATTGTGTGTTGGTATGATGACGTTTGATATAATGTGTGTTGGAATGATGACGTATGATATATTGTGTGTTGGTATGATGACGCTTGATATAATGTGTGTTGGTATGATGACGTATGATATAATGTGTGTTGGTATGATGACTTATGATATAAAGTGTGTTGGTATGATGACGTATGATATAATGTGTGTTGGTATGATGACGTATGGTATAATGTGTGTTGGTATGATGACGTATGATATAAAGTGTGTTGGTATGATGGCGTATGGTATAATGTGTGTTGGTATGATGACGTATGATATAAAGTGTGTTGGTATGATGACGTATGATATATTGTGTGTTGGTATGATGACTTATGATATAAAGTGTGTTGGTATGATGACGTATGATATATTGTGTGTTGGTATGATGACGTATGATATAATGTGTGTTGGTATGATGACGTATGATATATTGTGTGTTGGTATGATGACGTATGGTATAATGTGTGTTGGTATGATGACGTATGATATATTGTGTGTTGGTATGATGACGTATGATATATTGTGTGTTGGTATGATGACGTATGATATAATGTCTGTTGGTATGATGACGTATGATATATTGTGTGTTGGTATGATGACGTATGATGTAATGTGTGTTGGTATGATGACGTATGATATAATGTCTGTTGGTATGATGACGTATGATGTAATATCTGTTGGTATGATGACGTATGATATAATGTGTGTTGGTATATATATATGATGACGTATGATATAATGTGTGTTGGTATGATGACGTATGATATAATGTGTGTTGGTATGATGACGTATGATATATTGTGTGTTGGTATGATGACGTATGATATTATGTGTGTTGGTATGATGACGGTTGATATACTGTGTGGTGGTATGATGACGCATGATATAATGTGTGTTGGGATATATATATGATGACGTATGATATAATGTGTGTTGGTATGATGACGTATGATATAATGTGTGTTGGTATATATATATGATGACGTATGATATAATGTGTGTTGGTATGATGACGTATGATATATTGTTTGTTTGTATGATGATGTTTGATATATTGTGTGTTGGTATGATGACGTATGATATAATGTGTGTTGGTATGATGACGTATGATATAATATGTGATGGTATGATGACTTATGATACAATGTGTGTTGGTATGATGACGTATGATATATTGTGTGTTGGTATGATGACGTATGATATAGTGTCTGTTGGTATGATGACGTATGATATAATATCTGTTGGTATGATGACGTATGATATAATGTCTGTTGGTATGATGACGTATGATATAATGTGTGTTGGTATATATATATGATGACGTATGATATAATGTGTGTTGGTATGATGACGTATGATATAATGTGTGTTGGTATGATGACGTATGCTATAAATTGTGTTGGAATGATGACGTATGATAAAATGTGTTTGTGTATTGACGATATTGTATCATATTGTCGATGCGTCTTGTTTCTGTACTCTCAAATTACTTTTTTATACCTATATTGTCATTGGTAAAGTTTTCCATACAGGTTAGTTAGAGTTGTGCACACAACGAAGATATTTTTCTTATAATGTAAGAACATGTACGTGCAAACAAATAAAATACTGAAAAACTCGAATGGCATAATTCATGTATAGAGTGGATGTTAGCCGAATATCTACACTATACATGTGGGTCATTCGGTATGTGTCCTTAGCCTCCAGCTTCTAAGTCTGTTTTGTTACTGGCCAAAATACACAAGTTGAAATCGGATTAACACTTGGAAGTAGTCGGTCCTTATTTTCTGTTGTACATTAATCCTTTAAAGGGACTTCAAAGTGGAGTGTTCAATAAAGGTGTTTTAAACATGGGTAGTCCTGGCGGAGTATGGGTAAGACAATGGCTGGAACACCTCGCAGGTGTGCGCGAGACAATGACTTGCCTGGCCGTGATAAGTAGATACTATTGTATAGGAAGGACCATGGCGAGGTCATTTAAATACGAGATAAAGACGAGGTTCCGTACGGGGCACGTAGAATAAGTCCATGTTACAATCTGTTAAAGGCATATCAGTGTTTATGAGGTTTGTTTTCGCCTACATGATGTACTAAGTCATATTATCTTCAAATGACCTACATTGTATTAGTCATAAAATTTTATTCAGCAAAGGTCATTTTAACCACAGCGATACCAGTTATAAAATGTATAATTCTTACTTTCAGTTGTCACATAAACAACGCCTTTTCATCAACTCCAGCAAACGATTTTAAACATGCAATTTATGTATATTTCTATTATATATCACTTATTATGTAAAATTGACTTATTTCAGCTTTGAATTTGTAAATGTCTATGTCATCACTTGTGTAAAAATTGTTTGTTGACAGGAGATGGCTTCATAAGTTGTTATAACTTGTGCCTAATCCTTTGGCCTATTTTGGACAATAAAATATGTTTAAAGTCAAACGTCTTTTCTGAATTGTTTTTATTCATTTCATGTTTATATTTCTTTGAACGTATTGTCATGTCGCCGAAATCATTTTCTAAGAAGTGTTGGCCTATTGTCACAAGAGCCATTCAAATGAAGCAATAAATATATCAACCAGAAATATTAACTTCCTAACTTCCTATTTTGAAATTGCTGTGGGATCTTTACCGTCAATAAAAATTTGAGACGTCGATAATATAACGGAAGTATTATGATATAATTACCGTCCCGAGGCACTTCGTCATTGTTCGGTAATTCCCGCTGATGGCGTCACAATGACGTCAGTTTAGTTGTGATTTATTTATAACTTTGTTCGCTCGCGGTAATTTCGGTAGTAAAGGAAATGCAGCTAAGCGTACAATTGATGACATCTTATTTCACAGGAGCCGAACGTTTCCTAAGTAACCTTTACCAGCGGCAAAAAGTTCAGTAAAATTAAATTGTTGCTTTTCATCTCGTTAAATCTTTTAGTGTTGTAATTCTATTTAGAGCTAATGATAGTTTATCTTTCGTCGAAATGCGAAAACGTCGCTTTTTTTAACTTGAAAATTGTTCATTATTCAGAAACCTGGCGACAAGTTTTCTTATAAGAGGTTGAAAACCCATCATTATATTTTTTCTTATAATTACAATTAAGTAGAGAAGTTTTTATCCGTGATAAGTGAAACAGATCGAGGTGTTCCAATGTTCGTCACATCACTAAACTGAAATCCGTTGTTTGGATTCATTAAGTCCCGAAGTCTGTCGATTGTCTCATGTTTGGATTAAATCATTTGTAATAATTCTAACTCACACAAAGCCAGATTAGGCTTTTCACGAGGAGATAATGAGGGAATAATTAACAACTACTATAGAGGTTTTCATTAGAAACTCGTATTATTTCTATAATTCCTTTTTCAACCAGACTCGATCAATCCAGAGACGTATATACATACAGTTACGTTAAATAAACGTCTCTGGTAAATATAAACAAAATTTATTTTACAATAATTATGAAACAAGATATCCAACTTATATTAAGCACTCTTGTTGGCTCGGATGTTAGCGTCTCTGGTAAACTGGATTTATCAGATGATAAGGTCGACAATGTTGCCAGGACGTTTTTGTTTATTTTTCAATTTTATTGACATTCCATTGTGTAACGAATTTGATTGGTCATGTGAAAAAAATAACATGTTACGGTTTCGTTTCGTTAGATTTAAAACTGTTATTCCTTAATAGCAGGTTAATCTGTGATATGAATATTGAACATTATGAAATGAACAAAAAATTAAATTTCTCTAATATTACCATATCTACCTAAAGTGATAACTTTTTCGTTATTTCAATCAATATGGTACAAATATCCACGTATCAAGTTAGTGCTATACTCTGAAAGACTGTTGTGTGATTTATTTCAATTCCATTTCGATGTATTTATCGATAACAATCGATGCAGTTAACAGATGTATGCATTATCAAATTAATAATTCGAATCGATCGTACCAATTAAGCTTCAATTACCATACCAACTAGCAAACACCAGCACTGCTCATACAGTTGTGAATTAATACAGTTACATGCAGCAAATATATTTATGCAAATAGATATCATGACTTTGAATGATTTTATTTTGTGCACTGAAATGGTAGACATGCAGCACCAATTTTTATATGTAAAGCAACAGTTTATTTTGTGAGTAAACATAATAGTTATATATTTATGAGCGTTCCAACTTTACTTGATGGAAGAAATTTATTTAAAATCACATGTATATAAACAAAGAGAATAATGTCTCGAGAGCTGTCATTGTGACAAACATATGTAAAATAACAACAACAATTTCAATTTCAAGGGAGTAAAGGGAGACTATTATGAAAATAAACTTTTAAAATTGTTTCCAATAATGCGAAACGAACAATCCTGTTTTATACTAGCTGTGCCGAGACTGATGTTTTGACGAGTGTTGGAATGGGTGTTACTTGTTCCCGAGGTTGAGGTTATCAAACCTCTTATAATTTTCCATTATAAAATATTATTATAGACATATGGATGTTTCGATTGATATTATAATGAGCACGCGCACACCGTGAAATCGTGACTAAAAGTTTGTGTGTATGTTAATGCTAACTTGCCAGCCTTTACAATATGGAATATCTCTGTATAACCTCATTAGGGCGTCTCGCAGACGCTTTCTGACACCGTCCGTAGTCTTTACCTCACACTGCCTATCTTGTCTGTTCGGGGTCACACATCTGGTGGAAGTTAAGGGAGTGAGTTACGCGTTGGCACTTCTCGGATGTGTGGTCACACATGCTAATTTGTATAGCTTCGTTCTAAAGCCGCACACCTGGCCTGAGAGAAAACATTTACACCTTTAATGAATCCTCGTATACCTATACCTATAATGGGGTCTATTGAAATGGGGCTTTCGGATAAATAACAAATGTCGACCAGAAAAAAGGGGCGTGTCTTCCATATACAACAGAAGTCCCCAGGGGGCTGCCAGTCGGACTGTGCTTACCGTCACACACACAAAATGAAATATACTATAGCAATCACCAGAATATATCTGTGTAGTTTATCATGTCCATGCCCTCCTTTCTTGCGATGGTTTTGGTGTCCCTTCAGTTCCTGTCGCTGTCTTTCCTTTTGTTTTGGTGTCCCTACAGTTCCTGTTGTTGTCTTTCCTTTTGTTTTGGTGTCTCTCCAGTTCCTGTTGTTGTCTTTCCTTGTGTTTTGGTGTCTCTCCAGTTCCTGTCGTTGTCTTTCCTTTTGTTTTGGTGTCTCTCCAGTTCCTGTTGTTGTCTTTCCTTTTGTTTTGGTGTCTCTCCAGTTCCTGTTGTTGTATTTCCTTTTGTTTTGGTGTCTCTCCAATTCCTGTTATGGTCTTTCCTTTTGTTTTGGTGTCTCTCCAGTTCCTGTCGTTGTCTTTCCTTTTGATTTGGTGTCTCCCCAGTTCCTGTTGTTGTATTTCCTTTTGTTTTGGTGTCTCTCCAGTTCCTGTCGTTGTCTTTCCTTTTGTTTTGGTGTCCCTACAGTTCCTGTCGTTGTCTTTCCCTTTGTTTTGGTGTCTCCCCAGTTCCTGTCGTTGTCTTTCCTTTTGTTTTGGTGTCTCTCCAGTTCCTGTCGTTGTCTTTCCTTTTGTTTTGGTGTCTCCCCAGTTCCTGTTTTTGTCTTTCCTTTTGTTTTGATGTCTCTCCAGTTCCTGTTTTTGTCTTTCCTTTTGTTTTGGTGTCTCCACATTTCCTGTTGTTGTCTTTCCTTTTGTTTTGGTGTCTCTCCAGTTCCTGTTGTTGTCTTTCCTTTTGTTTTGATGTCTCTCCAGTTCCTGTCGTCTTTCCTTATGTTTTGGTGTCTCTCCAGTGCCTGTAGTTGTATTTACTTTTGTTTTGATAAGTCTTGATTTCCTGTTGTTATGTTATTTCTTTCCTTTTGTTTTCTTAATTTCTTGTTCCCATGTATTGTCTTTCCTTTTGTTTTGGTGTCTCTCCAGTTCCTGTCGTTGTCTTTCCTTTTGTTTTGGTGTCTCCTCAGTTCCTGTCGTTGTCTTTCCTTTTTTTTTGTGTCTCTCCAGTTCCTGTCGTTGTCTTTCCTTTTGTTTTGGTGTCTCTCCAGTTCCTGTCGTTGTCTTTCCTTTTGTTTTGGTGTCTCTCCAGTTCCTGTCGTTGTCTTTCCTTTTGTTTTGGTGTCTCCTCAGTTCCTGTTGTTGTCTTTCCTTTTGTTTTTGTGTCTCTCCAGTTCCTGTCGTTGTCTTTCCTTTTGTTTTGGTGTCTCTCCAGTTCCTGTCGTTGTCTTTCCTTTTGTTTTGGTGTCTCCTCAGTTCCTGTCGTTGTCTTTCCTTTTTTTTTGTGTCTCTCCAGTTCCTGTCGTTGTCTTTCCTTTTGTTTTGGTGTCTCTCCAGTTCCTGTCGTTGTCTTTCCTTTTGTTTTGGTGTCTCTCCAGTTCCTGTCGTTGTCTTTCCTTTTGTTTTGGTGTCTCCTCAGTTCCTGTTGTTGTCTTTCCTTTTGTTTTTGTGTCTCTCCAGTTCCTGTCGTTGTCTTTCCTTTTGTTTTGGTGTCTCTCCAGTTCCTGTCGTTGTCTTTCCTTTTTTTTTGTGTCTCTCCAGTTCCTGTCGTTGTCTTTCCTTTTGTTTTGGTGTCTCTCCAGTTCCTGTCGTTGTCTTTCCTTTTTTTTTGTGTCTCTCCAGTTCCCGTCGTTGTCTTTCCTTTTGTTTTTGTTGTCTCTCCAGTTCCTGTCGTTGTCTATCCTTTTGTCTTGGTGTCTCTCCAGTTCCTGTTTTTGTCTTTCCTTTTGTCTTGGTGTCTCTCCAGTTCCTGTTGTTGTCTTTCCTTTTGTCTTGGTGTCTCTCATGTTCCTGTCGTTGTCTTTCCTTTTGTCTTGGTGTTTCTCCAGTTCCTGTTGTTGTCTTTCCTTTTGTTTTGGTGTCTCTCCAGTTACTGTTGTTGTCTTTCCTTATGTTTTGGTGTCTCTCCAGTTCCTGTCGTTGTCTTTCCTTTTGTTTTGGTGTCTCTCCTGTTCCTGTAGTTGTCTTTCCTTTTGTCTTGGTGTCTCTCCAGTTCCTGTCGTTGTCTTTCCTTTTGTTTTGGTGTCCCTCCAGTTCCTGTTGTTGTCTTTCCTTTTGTTTTGGTGTCTCTCCAGTTCCTGTTGTTGTCTTTCCTTTTGTTTTGGTGTCTCCCCAGTTCCTGTTGTTGTCTTTCCTTTTGTTTTGGTGTCTCCCCAGTTCCTGTCGTTGTCTTTCCTTTTGTTTTGGTGTCTCCCCATTTCCTGTTGTTGTCTTTCCTTTTGTTTTGGTGTCCCTCCAGTTCCTGTTGTTGTCTTTCCTTTTGTTTTGGTGTCTCTCCTGTTCCTGTAGTTGTCTTTCCTTTTGTCTTGGTGTCTCTCCAGTTCCTGTCGTTGTCTTTCCTTTTGTTTTGGTGTCCCTCCAGTTCCTGTTGTTGTCTTTCCTTTTGTTTTGGTGTCTCTCCAGTTCCTGTCGTTGTCTTTCGTTTTGTTTTGGTGTCTCCCCAGTTCCTGTTGTTGTCTTTCCTTTTGTTTTGGTGTCTCTCCAGTTCCTGTTGTTGTCTTTCCTTTTGTTTTGGTGTCTCTCCAGTTCCTGTTTTTGTCTTTCCCTTTGTTTTGGTGTCTCCCCAGTTCCTGTCGTTCTCTTTCCTTTTGTTTTGGTGTCTCTCCAGTTCCTGTCGTTGTCTTTCCTTTTGTTTTGGTGTCCCTACAGCTCCTGTCGTTGTATTTCCTTTTGTTTTGGTGTCTCCCCAGTTCCTGTTGTTGTCTTTCCTTTTGTTTTGGTGTCTCTCCAGTTTCTGTTGTTGTCTTTCCTTTTGTTTTGGTGTCTCTCCAGTTCCTGTTTTTGTCTTTCCCTTTGTTTTGGTGTCTCTCCAGTTTCTGTTGTTGTCTTTCCTTTTGTTTTGGTGTCTCTCCAGTTCCTGTTTTTGTCTTTCCCTTTGTTTTGGTGTCTCTCCAGTTTCTGTTGTTGTCTTTCCTTTTGTTTTGGTGTCTCTCCAGTTCCTGTTTTTGTCTTTCCTTTTGTTTTGGTGTCTCTCCAGTTTCTGTTGTTGTCTTTCCTTTTGTTTTGGTGTCTCTCCAGTTCCTGTTTTTATCTTTCCTTTTGTTTTGGTGTCTCCCCCGTTCCTGTTTTGTCTTTCCTTTTGTTTTGGTGTCTCCCCAGTTCCTGTCGTTCTCTTTCCTTTTGTATTGGTGTCTCTCCAGTTCCTGTCGTTGTCTTTCCTTTTGTTTTGGTGTCTCTCCAGTTCCTGTTTTTATCTTTCCTTATGTTTTGGTGTCCCTCCAGTGCCTGTAGTTGTATTTACTTTTGTTTTGGTGTCCCTCCAGTTCCTGTTTTTGTCTTTTTTTTTTGTTTTGGTGTCTCCCCAGTTCCTGTCGTTGCCTTTCCTTTTGTTTTGGTGTCTCTCCAGTTCCTGTTGTTGTCTTTCCTTTTGTTTTGGTGTCTCCTCAGTTCCTGTTGCTATCTTTCCTTTTGTTTTTGTGTCTCTCCAGTTTCTGTCGCTGTTTTTCCTTTTGTTTTGGTGTCTCTCCAGTTCCTGTTTTTATCTTTCCCTTTGTTTTGGTGTCTCTCCAGTTCATGTTGTTGTCTTCCCTTTTGTTTTGGTGTCTCTCCAGTTCCTGTTGTTGTCTTTCCTTTTGTTTTGGTGTCTCTCCAGTTCCTGTTTTTATCTTTCCTTTTGTTTTGGTGTCTCTCCAATTCCTGTTTTTATCTTTCCTTTTGTTTTGGTGTCTCCCCAGTTCCTGTTGTTGTCTTTCCTTTTGTTTTGGTGTCTCTCCAGTTCCTGTTTTTATCTTTCCCTTTGTTTTGGTGTCTCTCCAGTTCATGTTGTTGTCTTCCCTTTTGTTTTGGTGTCTCTCCAGTTCCTGTTGTTGTCTTTCCTTTTGTTTTGGTGTCTCTCCAGTTCATGTTGTTGTCTTCCCTTTTGTTTTGGTGTCTCTCCAGTTCCTGTTGCTGTCTTCCCTTTTGTTTTGGTGTCTCTCCAGTTCCTGTTTTTATCTTTCCTTTTGTTTTGGTGTCTCCCCAGTTCCTGTTGTTGTCTTTCCTTTTGTTTTGATGTCTCTCCAGTTCCTGTTGTTATCTTTCCCTTTGTTTTGGTGTCTCTCCAGTTCCTGTCGTTGTCTTTCCTTTTGTTTTGGTTTCTCTCAAGTTCCTGTTGTTGTCTTTCCTTTTGTTTTGACGTCTTTCCAGTTCTTGTCGTTGTCTTCCCTTTTGTTTTGGTGTCTCTCCAGTTCCTGTCGTCGTCTTTCCTTTTGTTTTGGTGTGTCTCTCCAGTTCCTGTCGTTGTCTTTCGTTTTGTTTTGGTGTCTCTTCAGTTCCTATTGTTGTCTTTCCTTTTGTTTTGGTGTCTCTCCAGTTCCTGTTGTTGTCTTTCCTTTTGTTTTGGCGTCTCTTCAGTTCCTATTGTTGTCTTTCCTTTTGTTTTGGTGTCTCCTCAGTTCCTGTTGTTGTCTTTCCTTTTGTTTTTGTGTCTCTCCTGTTCCTGTCGTTGTCTTCCCTTTTGTTTTGGTGTCTCTCCAGTTCCTGTCGTTGTCTTCCCTTTTGTTTTGGTGTCTCTCCAGTTCCTGTCGTTGTCTTTCCTTTTGTTTTGGTGTCTCTCCAGTTCCTGTCGTTGTCTTTCCTTTTGTTTTGGTGTCTCCTCAGTTCCTGTTGTTGTCTTTCCTTTTGTTTTGGTGTCTCTCCTGTTCCTGTAGTTGTCTTTCCTTTTGTTTTGGTGTCTCTCCAGTTCCTGTCGTTGTCTTCCCTTTTGGTTTGGTGTCTCTCCAGTTCCTGTTGTTGTCTTTCCTTTTGTTTTGGCGTCTCCCTAGTTCCTGTTGTTGTCTTCCCTTTTGTTTTGGTGTCTCTCCAGTTCCTGTCGTTGTCTTTCCTTTTGTTTTGGCGTCTCCCCAGTTCCTGTTGTTGTCTTCCCTTTTGTTTTGGTGTCTCTCCAGTTCCTGTTGTTGTCTTTCCTTTTGTTTTGGCGTCTCTCCAGTTCCTGTAGTTGTATTTACTTTTGTTTTGATAAGTCTTGATTTCCTGTTGTTATGTTATTTCTTTCCTTTGGTATTTTTAATTTCTTGTTCCCATGTATTGCCTTTTTTTTGTCATGGAGTCTCCATAGTTCCTGCCCATCACAGTTCATGTTGTCCTTCCTTTGTTTTGATGTTTCCCCAGTTCCTGTTGTCCTTCCTTTGTTTTGATGGTTCCCCAGTTCCTGTTGTCTTTCCTTTGTTTTGATGTTTCCCCAGTTCCTGTTGTTTTTCCTTTGTTTTGCTGTTTCCCCAGTTCCTGTTGTTTTTCCTTTGTTTTGCTGTTTCCCCAGTTCCTGTTGTTTTTCCTTTGTTTTCATGCTTCCCCATTTCCTGTTGTCTTTGCTTTGTTTTGATGTTTTCCCAGTTTTTGTTGTTTGTTTTTGTTCTGTTTTGTGTTACATGTGTTTCCCCGTTGATTTACAGGTTAAATCAATGTTTGGTTATATGTTTTGGGTTATGCTTTATGTTTAGTAGTAATATAATAGTCTACACTTGTCCACTCCGTTTAAAACAAGGACAATTGTAACTCATAAACCTTGTTCCTGATTATTTGTGTAAGAATATGATTTTGAGACTTTATGAAAAACCAGAACGTTTGTTAAGATTGACAAACTGTTTGAATGATCAAGATATACATGATAGCTATGATACCCTTTCAAATGAAGGAAATCGCTGGACCTATATTCATAGACATTCAAAGACCACTCTGTAACGCGAATCAAATAAAACGTAAATTAAGAGTATTTAAAAATTTCTTCATTTTTTGTTTCTTCATGATGCAATGTTTTGTTCTCTCTAGGTAAAATCAGGATCAGGGCATTAATAGAGCAAAATATGCTAAATAATAAACGTTATGGCTTGACGAATGTAAACCTGTGTAAATAAGAAATTATTTGTATGTTAATTAGTAAAAGGTGTTACTGTAGGAAGCTTGCAGTAATCAAATCAACTGTGTAATTACAACATGTTACACATCAAAATACAATGTACATGGAATAATTAATGACCCATTATTTAACGAGTGGTCACTTTCAATTGTCAAATCGACAATAATAAACTTATTGTCAAATCGACAATAATAAACTTATTGTCAAATCGACAATGATAAACTTATTGTAAAAAGGACAATGATAAACTTGATGTAAAATCAACAATGATAAACTTATTGTAAAATCGACAATAATTAACTTATAGTCAAATCGACAATTATAAGCTTATTGTCAAATCGACAATAATAAACTTTTTGTCAAATCGACAATAATAAGCTTATTGTCAAATCGACAATAATAAACTTATTGTAAAAAGGACAATGATAAACTTATTGTAAAAAGGACAATGATAAACTTGTTGTAAAATCGACAATGATAAACTTATTGTAAAATCGACAATGATTAACTTATTGTCAAATCGACAATAATAAGCTTATTGTAAAATCGATAATTATAAACTTATTGTCAAATCGATATTTTTAATAAAACTTATTGTCAAATCGACAATAATAAACTTATTGTCAAATCGATATTTTTCATAAAACTTATTGTCAAATCGACAATAATAAAACTTATGCTACCAGTTTTGAATTTTACTGTGTGCTTTTCTGTTAGGACATGATTTCGTTTCCCTGTTGGTGCACCATTAGCTACAGAGTTTATTTTTTAAAAATAAAATCTATGAATGTTAATAAATATCAAGCTAACCAAACTGTGACCGACAGATGTACCACATGTTAGAGAGAGGTACTAACAGAAGAGTGGGTAAACGATCGTCATCGGGACCAATCAAACACACGACGTCGTTTCCATAAAAGCATATTTCTAACCGAAAATCTCACACAAGAAGAAATAATATAACCTTATATGACAAAACCAACTTGTCACGTGACGCTGGTGATACAGGTGATTAAGGTAAGTTTTTCAATAGGTACACGGTGTTATACAGGTAAGAAGGTAATCATATCATTTGCATTTCTTTTTAAGTTCCTATAGAAGCACTTTCAGAAGAAATTGCACTGATACTTCTTATAAATTAAATATTGAGTCAGTGTCATTCGAACGCGTATCCTCCCACCTTTCAATAAATAATTACTTATTTTTTACCTCAAAATGCGTTGATCAAATTAAATCACCGGATTATCATAACTGTTTGTTAAGACGGTGATGACACATAAGATACAATATGTTGATGACAGTGATTAAGATAATTCTATAACAGAAATATGATATGATGAGGCATTTCAAAATATCAATGTATGTACCAGCGCTTAGGCCTCACAAGTCTACACGTGTCTACACTGTTATGTTAATCATTTATTTCAACAATAACATCATCGTTTTCCTTTGGACTGTTATATATGAATACAAATATACAGTCTTGAAATTTAAAATGGCAATTAATTTTACCGCATGTCCAAAGATGTCATAATTAATAAAAAGGAGCGAATAAATATACATTTTTATGCAATCTTGTATTGCGCAAAAGTACAAATTATGTCACGTTTTCAAAATAAAGATATCAATCATCTTTTCTTTTTATAATTAATAATTGGCAAAATGCATCTTCACCAGCAGAGTAGCGTAAATTAACACAGAAACGAGCAGATCTGGTATCGCGATGAAAAATGGCGTATTTATTCATATTTCAAATAGAGAAGCACCTTCGTCATATTTGATAATTGGATTCACAAGGATCTCTTGTAAACGTAAATACTCTGTAAAGTACCAGCTACCTTAAACAATCGGAAGTAAATCACCACCATTGTCAACGTTTAAGGAAGTTAGGTTCCATCATCGTCAGCAGATATTCCCCAGTATCACCAACGTCAGCACACTGGCGACATTTAAGTCTAAACAACGCTGGCAGACTTTCAGAAACACAATGTCATGAATGCCAGCAAACTGGTGACATTTAAGTCTAAACAACGCTGGCAGACTTTCAGAAATACAATGTCATGAATGACAGCAAACTGGTGACATTTAAGTCTAAACAACGCTGGCAGACTTTCAGAAATACAATGTCATGAATGCCAGCAAACTGGTGACATTTAAGTCTAAACAACGCTGGCAGACTTTTAGAAATACAATGTCATGAATGCCAGCAAACTGGTGACATTTAAGTCTAAACAACGCTGGCAGACTTTCAGAAATACAATGTCATGAATGCCAGCAAACTGGCGACATTTAAGTCTTAACAACGCTGGCAGACTTTTAGAAATACAATGTCATGAATGCCAGCAAACTGGCGACATTTAAGTCTTAACAACGCTGGCAGACTTTCAGAAATACATTGTCATAAATGCCAGCAAACTGGCGACTTTTAAGTCTTAATAACGCTAGTAGACTTTTTAAAATACAATGTCATGATGCCAGCAAACTGGCGACATTTAAGTCTAAACAACGCTGGCAGACTTTTAGAAATACAATGTCATGAATGCCGGCAGACTGGCAACATTGAAGTCTTAACAACGCTGGCAGACTTTCAGTAATACAATGTCATGAAAGCCAGCAGACTGGCAACATTGAAGTCTTAACAACGCTGGCAGACTTTTAAAAATACAATGCCATGAATGCAAGCAAACTGGTGACATTTAAGTCTTAACAACGCTGGCAGACTTTTAAAAATACAATGTCATGATGCCAGCAGACTGCAACATTGAAGTCTTAACAACGCTGGCAGACTTTTAAAAATACAATGTCATGATGCCAGCAAACTGGCGACATTTAAGTCTAAACAACGCTGGCAGACTTTAAGAAATACAATGCCATGAATGCCAGCAGACTGGCGACATTAAAGTCGAAATAAAGTTGGCAGACTTTTAGAACTACAATGTCATGAATGCCAGCAGACTGGCGACATTGATGTCGAAATAAAGTTGCCAAACTTTCAGATCTACAATGTCATTAATTCGACCAAATGCCAACAGTTAAGTACAGTACCACTGTAACAAATACAAAAAACGTTATCAGGAGGTTGGTTTTGAGTATAACAAGAACTTCCAAAATGATCGTTTGAATAAAAATCCCTTTTTTATTTATCAATTGCTACATGTACATGGCCTTAAAAAAACAAAAACAAAAAACCAACAACAACAATTAACAACAAAACCAAACAAACAAGCGACCAATACACATTAATATACATGTAGGAATAAAACATATGCAAACGATTTGTAAAAAAAAACATTGTCAATATTTTCTTTGAATTGCGAAAAGAAACAATAAGAACAAAATACACTGTAGTGTCTGCGTTGCTATTGTATTGTTGTTGTTTGTTTGGTACGGTAACGTACGATGTGTTCCGAAGACATCCAACAATGGTCACTGGGCAATGATTGCAAACACGGTTTTCGTTATCCTGTAGATCTAGGCAATGAGAAAGTTGAAAAGATATGTTTCCCAGATGAAAGAATAAAGAAATCAACGGAATAGTATTGGTGCAAATTCTCAGCATGTTTTAAATAGAAAGATTCTCATAAAACGATTGAAAGTCAAACAGACCCGAGGATTCAACAACGTGGTCAAAGCACGGCTTAGACAAGCTGCCTAACATCTCGAAAGAAAGACTCCCCACTGGAGCTTCCGTTTTCTGAGCGTTTGATATGTAGACATGCAAAGACGTGATCGATTAAACCGGATTTCACACGACCACTTCTCAAAAGTACATTGTGTTTCATCTCGTACAGCTGACAATGACACTGTCGTCAATCTATATATATTATTGATTCACTACTTGTATTCTTGTCTTAGTTTTTTTGAAACGTTTATTTAAATATTTGGATATGGAAAGGAAATCTATACATGTCTTTCACTTGACAATTTAAGAACCAGTGGCCCATGTGGAACAATAGCCATGTAGTCCTTCACACAATGCCAGCGAAACGAGCCTGTAGTATATTGGGTATTATGCAACCCGTGTTTGACAAATCATCGATTGAAACAGTTTTTTAGATAAAACTGACACCAGCAACATTATTCATATCAACACTCATTCATCGAACTTTTTCAATTAAAAATGTCTTATGTAAAGATTGAACACTTAACACAAAACTATGGCCTCAGTTTTATCATACAGTAATGCTGCTTTTTCTCATGAAGTAATAATAGTTTTTTAATTGAAGACAAGATCTATATATTCTTTCGACCGCTGAAACTAGCGAAAATGTTCGTCTTAGAACATTATTTCAATAAGCCATGCCAAATATATTCCGCAGAAACAAAACATGCAAAACGCATTTTTTCCAAACACCGAACTTAGAAACTATAGTCCTTGGGATATAGACAATTAATGTCACTTGAAGCTGAAATATACCCAATATCTTTTTTCTAACAATGCTTATTTAATCTAGTATGCTAATTGGTTAGAAACTTATAAGATAAAATCAAATTTAATTTGTATTTTACTTTCAATTGACCTGTTATTTATTATTGAATGTTGATTAAATTGTATTTTCTTCTTTTGCTTGTGACACAGAGTTAACTTGTTAATACCTAAAGGTTAAAATCGTATCGTTAATTCAATACAAGACAATGCATTGCCGTCATTGTTCTGGGAACTGATGGACCTATTGCCTATATAATCAGACTAAACAGGTAGTATTTCGACTATTGAGATTGACTTGTTATCCAACACCTACAACATATCAGCCTTTTGTTTTTCAGCCCTCAAATATACAGTATTGGGAACTATAACGTACAATTCGTCTGTTCCCCATGTACGCAAACCAACCCCAAACCAAACCCATACATTTACAGTATTGGTTAATAAAATATACAAACCTTCTGTTTCCCAAACCCTTAAATTTACAGTATTTGATAATACAATATACAAATCTTCTGTTTCCCAAACCCTTAAATTTACAGTATTTGATAATACAATATACTAACCTTCTGTTTCCCAAACCCTTAAATACAGTATTGGATAATACAATATACAAACCTTCTGTTTCCCCAACCCTTAAATTAAAATATTCTATAACACAATCATCCCATACACTTAAATTTACAATATTGGGTACTACAATATACCAACTTTTTGTTTCCCAAACCCTTTATTTTTTAACAGTATGGAACAAAAATATGTATTTCTTACACATTTATCCTACAGCAGAGGGGTAATGAATTGGGCCAATCCTGTTTCCATAGACCCAAAATCTGCAGGGACTTGATGACGGACGAAGACGTGTAATATACAAGTTATACCTGTAGTATCATGTTGAACATTGTGTCAATAACACGTTACAAGTCGTACACCTGTCCTATTGTACATGTACAAATAGAATGTCCTATTTGTGTGCTTTGCATGCATTACAGCAACACTACAATACCGTGGCATGTATGTGAATGCATTAGACTGAAGGAATATAATAATATACCCTATGTACTGTTACGAATCACTTTCAGTATCGAAAGCAATATTAATATGTCTCTAATTCAGCATGAGAATAGGATACCTAACGAGGTTTTACTCTAGAACTTAGTAATGTAATGTAGTAGAAGAAATAGAAAAAAATACTTACAAGTAAACCATCAAAAAAGACTTTGAAGGATTGTGGTAATCAATAAGGTTTGTGAATACTGTAGATTTATTTTCCTTTCATTTCATGATACTGATAATACTGAGAACTGTTTGTTTATGAAATCACTATGCCTGACAGATATGAAAAGACGTTTTAATTTGGCTTGATACTAAACCATTTGCCTTGTATATATCAGTAACATAAAGAACTACAAACATACTTTGTATTATTTTTTTTGTTCTAGTTGTTAAACACGAGTTCAATGAAAAAAGTAGTTAAATAGTTATCCTTCGTTGTTTAATTAATTTCTTTTTTAATATTATATAATGGTACGCTTTTGATTTTTTGAATAACATTAAGATCGATGTAATATTATTTTTTTTGTTTGGAATTCCGTTCAAAATTATCTGCTGTCAGATTAGATATGTTTTGCGGTAGGACGCACACTATATATAAGGCTAAGTGATTGATTTGAGTGATTGGAGACGGTTGATGATTCCTGCACGACATTGATGGCGTCAAGTTGTTTTTCTGTAAACGTTCCAAATAACTTTTCAATACCTAGCAAATGACTTACATTATAAACCAATGCCATCGGACATTTACTTTATGAATTAGGCTTTCATTATATTTAATTACATTTTTATCGGGTTTGAATACACTTGCAGCACGTAAATAAACAGGTATAATAAACATAATCATATAGATAAACTGATCGAGGTCAGGATATGTCAGCTTATTAATATGTATTGAAATATTTTATTGATGTCATTTAAACATGTGAAGATGGGGTATATGTAGTTTTATTGATCTGCTGTAGGCACTGTTGTAATAGGACTTGTGGTCTGTACGCTTCATCGCCTGTAATTGATGTCCATTGGTACAGTAAATAAGATACTACAAAACCTGATTTATATATCTAAAGTAACAGTTGAGTTCTGTGAGAAGTGGTCACTAACATAGATAATTTGACGATATTGAAAGTTTGTGATAGTACTTGGATATCGGAATCTTCCTGTCCGACTCGGTATGGTTTGCTTTGTTAAAGACATAATTATAATATGGAAATAGTGTAGAAGATACAATTCTTAAAAACCTATAAAAATCAGGCCTACCCAACATCGTAAAAATCAGACCTACCCAATATTGTAAACGCCTATAAAAATCAGGCCTACCCAATATTGTAAACACCAACCAAAATCAGGCATATCCAATATTGTGAACACCAACCAAAATCAGGCATATCCAATATTGTAAACACCAACCAAAATCAGGCAAAATCAGGCCTACCCAACATCTCAAACATCGATAAAAATCAGGCCTATCCAACATAGTAAACACCGATAAAAATCAGGCCTACCCAACATAGTAAACACCCATAAAAATCAGGCCTACCCAATATTGTAAACACCCATAAAAATCAGGCCTACCCAACATCGTTAACACCAATCAAATTGGACTTACCCTACTATATTTTGAATACCTTGGTGGTTGTTGTAACTACATGTAACTATTACGGTAACAAACAGGTACGTTCGTTGTAATTAGAATTGTAGCCCGACGTGTCTTTACGCTGGTTTTTAAGACAAACGCTTCTCTATGCGGAAACTTGCAAGATATTTTGTCAGTTTCTGAAGTATTTTATTCTTATTTAATCAGCATTACTATTGCTTACCATATTCATGACTTTCTTAATTAGACTGGGCAGCAATTATTAGGAAGGCTGTGTATGATTTGTGGGATACCTAGGTATGTGATATGTCTCTGGATTCCTACAGGATAAAATGATTTACTGGAGCAACATTGCTATGATGGTACCTTGAAATGTCCACCATGTAGCATAAACAATCTTAGAGAATGTAGTTTTCCGTGTTTTAGTGATATACTGTTTGAAATTAATATATTTAACGTATCAAACATTCCAGGCGCAATAGTGGGACAATTCTCGAGCCACTAGGTCTGATCCCGAACACACAGTATCAGATTATCCCATAACTGGACCTATTCTCGACTGTTCCCCATGACTTTCATGGGGAACAGTCGAGAATAGGTCCAGTTACCTTAACATGGTCTATACTCGAGCCCACAGTTCCCCATCAAGTATACCTTAACATGGTCTATACTCGAGCCCAAAGTTCCCCATCAAATATACCTTAACATGGTCTATACTCGAGCCCACAGTTCCCCATCAAATATACCTTAACATGGTCTATACTCGAGCCCACAGTTCCCCATCAAGTATACCTTAACATGGTCTATTCTCGGGCCAAAGTTCCCCATCAGGTATACCTAAACTTGGTCTATAGCCAAGACCACAGTTCCCCATCAAGTACACCTAAACTTGGTCTTTAGTCCAGACCACAGTTCTTCACTAATAATACATTAACCTGACCCCTTCTCAAGCCCGAAGTCCCCAATCAAGTATACCTAAGCATAGTCTATACTGGAGCCAATATTCCCAAACCAAGTATACATAAACTTGGTCTATAGTCCAGACCACAGTTCCCCATCAAGTATACCTTAATATGGTCTATTCTTGAGCCCAAAGTTTCCCAACAAGTATACCTAAACTTGGTCAATAGTCCAGACCACAGTTCCCCATCAAGTATACCTAAACTTGGTCTTTAGTCCAGACCACAGTTCTTCACTAATAATACATTAACCTGACCCCTTCTCAAGCCCGAAGTTCCCAATCAAGTATACCTAAGCATGGTCTATACTGGAGCCAATATTCCCAAACCAAGTATACATAAACTTGGTCTATACTGGAGCCCGAAGTTCCCAATCAAGTATACCTAAGCATTGGTCTATAATGGAGCCAATATTCCCAAACCAAGTATACATAAACTTGGTCTATACTGGAGCCCGAAGTCCCCAATCAAGTATACCTAAGCAGAGTCTATACTGGAGCCAATATTCCAAAACCAAGTAGACATAAACTTGGTCTGTTCTCGAACACACAGTTCCCACAGTGTTCCTGAACTGGTCCTTATATTAAACATTTCCGCACATAACCACCACCTTTGCGATGGTTATCGACGATAAACGTACAAGGCTATATGGGAGCATTAGATCTACATACATATATATACAGGGACATTATACGGGTCGTAACTCATGTGTACGTCAGGCTGAGTGCTATATGGTTGTATTTTAGCGTAAATGGGCTTTGTTTACCCTACACATACAGGTGCGACGTGAAAAATTTAGTGGTTCTGAAAACTAGCTTGTCGTCAATGTGAATGTTGACTGTTGTGAACGATCTGCTCTGTGTGGAGTGTTTGCACTTCAAACTAAGGGAGATCGCGGACAGTTTACTTTATCACCGCCACTGTTGGAGAGCTCTATTCGTGGACAATATCGTCTTTTCTATTGACTATAACCAAATGAGCCCTGAGCAAACACGGATATTCTGCTAGAGTTTGCTGTGAAATTAACGTTAGGTTCGTCTTTCAGTACCACACGATCAGCGAGTTTCAAGCACAACCTTAGTCCAACATTGGAACAAAAGAGGGTTTAAATAGCTGAAAACCCGTTGTAAATACGCACATGTTTAAGACCGATTTCTTTTAATCTTTGGTTATACTGTTATGAAGTTGACACCGTTTTCTAAGGGACTCAAGCGACTGGAGCATGCGTACATCAGCAGAGAACTAACATGTCACAAAGTTTGCATTCCCTGAGTAGCATGCCGACCATTGCAATGGCTTCTTTCTCTGCCTGAAGCAGACATGTTGGCGGGGGGCGAAACCAATTCAATGCTTAATGAATTGAAAAAGAAATTCCACAATCATTTAATTTCATTTATATCCGATTTCTGTTTACTCGATTTTTATTTCCCCGATGGCAAACAACATTTCCTTTCCTTGTGTATAAAAAGAAAGTTAAATTCGTCTTAATGAAAGATAAAAAGCACCACCACTGACGTAATCTTCCTCCATTTATGTAGTTAGCATCTTTTTATGTTTTTAACGATGACAAGTTGGTTAAAACAAAATAATTTACTCCCCGTAAATACTTCGGATTCCAAATTGTCTCAAGCCTCTTTTATTTATTTGTTTTGTCAAACATGGTTTTGTCGAATTAGATATTTTTTCTACAATTTAAATACAAGCAAACGAGACGTAAGCCGATGATTTTGGTAAATTGAAATAATAACACAGAAAACATGGGCCTATTATGGTCGATGACGAGATTCCAGGGACCCCAATATAATCTTACACCACTTTAAATCACCAATGATGTTATACCCTAGTGTCTAAGGAGAGGGACATTATATTGGAACGATAATCAACATATGATCAGTAAATTTTAGTGAATCTTAAACTTGTATTCCATTGGGAAGGTGTTTAGCTAAAGTTGTAAGGCACTAAATGCTGTGTAACGTCCTGCAATTGTGATGATATTTCAGCCAGTCTTGTTAGTAATGTATTCCGAGTCCAGATGAGTTTTAGATAGAGTACCATCATGTTTATAGATATGCACAGGGATTGGAGATAGACAGGTTGATCAGAACTATGGGCATGTTTATGGTCACCATCTTAGTCTAATTGAAAAATATTCTGTATCTTTGTGTGATCTTTGTGATTTACGGTTTTTGAGTATGCTCATTAGTGTGCTTACTTGTTATGATTGACAATGACTCGGTTCTCATTTCCAGGACTTGATGTTTACTTGAAAGTGACCAAGATTTACATGGCGGGTGTCGTTGATGAAGCAGAAGACGCTTACTCTTCCGGGACATCTGGTTTAGTTCTCTTGTACTTTTACAAAGGTCTCCATGTAAATTTTTCCTTTGTTCATATTTTGCCCCTAGTTTAATCGATTTTGAGTTCGGATTATGATTTTGTTAACGCGTCGGTATTCTCTCTTTTTTATATCACAATTTAAAAACTTAATAACAGCATAACAAAAGAAGATAGCCTTGTGTTACCTTAATAAGCATTTACATAAAATATGTCTTTATACAAATCAAATAAATCATAAATATACACGGAAGGTTAAAAACATACAGCATCTTGTTTAAAGCATTTCATAATAATTACAGCATATTCTTGTTTGAAAAGCTTTACACATACAATACACTTGTTAAGAAATTCAAAAATTATGTATACAAACAATATGCTTGTTAAGTTTTTAGATATAGCAAGTAATCGTAGAATAAAATTTGTAAAACGTTTCATGAAACGTTTTCAGTATTCTTAACAGACGCCTTCTATATGACAGTATACAGCATATTGTTAAGATATTTTATAACATATAGATTATTAATATTTGTATTTATTTTACAGACCTTCAAATAAATTAAATATAATGTATTTATAAGACTGGTATATTCATATTGATCAGTTCGCTGTCAGTTTAATAATATTGCCAATGATGACAGATTTACAAAAAAAAAAAGAATACAAAAGACAGCAAGTTATATTTTGTAATTTATAAAACAATTGATAATTCGAGGGATGTTCAGAAGACAGCAACCAACTACAATTAGAGTAGCTCAATATAGGAATTACAAAAACGGCTTTATCGAGCGGAGTTGTGTTACTATTATGACCCGTATTTCTGTTCTCTGCCATTACTCTGGCACTTCAAAAGTATCTGACGACGACCTACACCAAACACTTCTAACCCCAGAGTTATTAAAACTGCACTTCTGAATTTATTATCTTTGCAACATAGTTTTTTTTTATTTCTTCGTAGCTTAAATATGTAACTATCTGGATGCATACCGAAGCATCCCATGTTCACATGAACCGAATCATTCGCACATGATGTGCGTAACAGAACACCAGTCTTGTTTGAAACGGTCCAGTGGCTGTCCATGTCTAAAAAAACACATTGTCAGCATTTCTGTTCAATAGCAATCGAAAGGCAACCACTGTTATTTTTCTGTGCGTCAAGTGTTTTGGCGAGGAGTTCTTGCTGCTGAAATCTTCTATCAGATGTATAGGGTCTTCATGAATATGAAAAATATACAGAACCACAACGTTGCTGAAGAGAGAGTATACGGACTCCATGGGTATTGAAGTTGCTGAAGAGGGAGTATTCGGACTCCATGGATATTTAAGTTGCTGAAGAAAGAGTATTCGGACTCCATGGGTATTGAAGTTGCTGAAGAGAGAGTATACGGACTCTTTGGATACGACAAACTTTACAGAACCAAAAAGTTGCTGAAAAGAGAGAGTATTCGGACTTCACGAATTTACGAGCGTTTGCATGAATTAACAGGTATTAACAAGATTTTTTATATATACGTGTAATTAAATTGCTTAAATAGAATTTTTCGCTTATTATAATATCTTTTTTAAAGGGGAACCGAGGTTTTTCATCATAGACGTCTTCACAGGTAAACACAGAACATCGATAATCTCCCACTATAGATGAAGACGGACACCTAGGTGTGTGGGACATAGTTAACACAACGCCAGCTGAACATCAAATGTTTACAAGTAAATGTTTATTATAAACGAAAGCCTAACACCTTATATTTACCTGAGACCAGGTACCGCGGACGGTGAGGTAGATGATATTCGTACTTTAGCCAAGGCGACAAAACTAAGCCGCGCGTCGGTTAGAATGACATCGTAACTCTGGCCCCGAGGCGGGAATCCGTCATGAATGGCCGATTTTATAATGGTACCTTTTGCGCCATGTCGCCTACAATGAATTAAAAATCTGCAAATGAGACAGTGAAGGTGGATTTTATACACGACACGACATCATCGGGCTGGAGGTGCTAAACCCTTAGGTTTAGTTAAAGTGTTTGACATCTTTGGACAAATTACCTGTACGCCATTGATGTCTACTGGTCGGGCTGTGTTGTCGGTGGTGATCAGACGAATTTACTCTGTCGTTCCTTATAGAACAAGATAAAGGAGACAAAAGCAAAGGGCAACGTCCTCTGAATGTAACACCATTAAATATACAGAGATTAGCAGACTGGACTTTGATATAAGCCTTTTAAATGTTATTAACCTATCTTTCCCACATATTTGGTAATAGGTAAAATCGCTTGAATTTTTTGACAAAATATATATATACATAAAGTAAATAGCTCACAGCATCGGATAAATAAGGCATGGAGTTGAGAGATTTTTGTAAATATGATGGAGAACCTTGACAAAGAAAAACACTACCTTTATGAATAGATTCTATCATCGGAGAGTATCAAAACACATTGCATTTCTTACTTCATAGATCATCGTAATAATTTATTATCCTTGCTATGAAGTGTTACCAATTTTAGTCATATTCATTTACACACCTTCGTGATAAAAGATGGCATAACACACACATATGCTGCATCTTTTAAATATAGTAATATATCGGTAAGCCGAAATTAAACTATATCATGAAGCTGATTCGTCCTCCTAGGACTCTTCAGTGATGCGAGGAGCCAAAAGGTGGTAATAAAAAATTACAACTTTTATTTATTAACAAATTCAAACTTTTGGTTAAAACAAAGTTTCTTTACATTTTGTTTTGTTTCGATATACGATAGTAAGTCAGCATTCACCGTATACAGTCTTGTTCTCTCAGCCAATCAAAACTGCGAAAATGTGATCCGTTGATTACGACTGTCCGATGTAAAGATTGTCTAAATAATTAACCTACGACTGTTAAGATTATTCTGACGCCATGATAGGTAATTATAGCATAATTATACAGGGCATCAATGCAAACGACCTTATAGTGAGATACAGCAGACAGTCCCATTAATTATATACATCTGTATCCCAGCGTTCTAAAGTGTTGTCATTATACATGGTTTATTCAAATATTATTATCATCCCAAGTTAATCTTATTAATACAATTTTATCGCCATTAGCCCCCGATTTTAGTTATTTATGTAAGTGACTATCAATACAACTATGGTTCAAGGGAGTTCTTATTACATACTGTTGATAATACTTCTGCAGTGCATGTCGAACTTTGGTTAGCCGGGTTTGTTTGCAATCAATATACGACTTATGTACCGGTAAGGGACAAAACAAACCATGCTTTAAATGAATAAAAAAGCGAAGATGTTACGGTTCGCATAAGATAACTTGGGTACTAATTATGTGTGCTCCCTAGAATAACCCGCATGGACGTGAATTCCCATTTTTCGCGTCAACCCTGACTTAGCTATTGAATGGAGTTCGTTTCCTGAGTTACTCTATGCTTGCATAAACTCAACGTTCTTGTAGGGATCCAACTACATTATACATTGGTTAATGAAAACTAAATCCTGTATGTTAAGTTGTTCTTCATGTTTTCAAGCATCACGAACTAACTTGAGAGCAAAGTGTGTCCCACTCTCGGCTGACATGTTTTTGTTTTCACACGAGGACAGGTAGGTAACAAAACCCTTGCCAATCCTTTTAATTTAAGCCCTGGTATATCGACGAAGTGTTATACAAATTTAAAATTTGATGATCTAATCATTCTCCATCTGAATCAATTACGCAACAGACCATTTTTACATCAGCTTCGTAGCTCGATGTTTACATTAACACGGCAAGCTTACTACTAAGCTACAATGTATACAATAAGCGTGATTTTCCTATCGCGAACTTTCCTTTTCTTGATTGTAACACCACTGCTTCTCCAACCTATGTGTTTACATATCGCAGTTGATTCATTACTCTACGGCTTGCTCCGAATATCAAGATATTCGTGATAAATGTGGTTTGCTGACAAACAAAAGGCACAGGGATTCGGGAGATGCAGGTTGATGAACACTATGAGTAAGTTTAAAGGTCGTATATGCATATGTGTTGTGATTGAGAAGTATGCCCCAGTTCTCACTTTGAGCCCTTGACAATTATTTGGATGCAACCTAGATTTACATGACGGGTGTCGCCGATGAAGCAGAAGACGCTTACTCTTCCGGAACACCTGGTCTTATTCGCTTATACCTTTTCAAGGGTCATCATATTAATCTTCCTTTGCTCATGTCTTGCCCCTGGTTTACTCGATTTTCAGTTCTGATTATGGTTTTGTTGACGCTTGGGTATTCTCTATTTTTGTCGGTAGGTATTCTCTGTTTTTGTTGGTATATACACTGTTGCTTGATAGATAGATATATTAATATTTCAAATCAAAACCACAGCGTATACCATGTATTTTTGTAGCTTGTGTTATTATAAGTTTATACTATGTTGTTAGGTAGCTCGTAGTATATTAAATATATGCTATATCTTTAGTAAGCTGGTGTTATTTGAAGTATACCGTTAAATTGTATGTTGTATTTTGTGTATTTAAAACATATGCTGTTGTTAAGTAATGCTGTAAATATAAACAATGTATTTTAATTGTTTCTGTAACACAATATGTCCGTTAATTGTTCACGGTGTTTATTTTAATCCATTGTGCGATTCTAAGTGCATGCAATATATGAAGATTTTTCTTTTTGTGTTTTATGCCCATACCTTATTGCGTTTTTTTTTTATGTTTAAGTTAATACCATATTTTCTGGTTTCTTGTGGTGTTATAAGTCTTTATGATATTGGTAGGTTTCTCATGGTATACGTATTATCAAATATATATGCAATGTATCGCCGGGTATTTAAAGTCGATACCAAGTTGTCCGGCATGCTACAGACTCACTATCAGCACCATGCATGGTCATTTTGATGATTGAGATTTTGAAGATTTTAATACATTTGACCCCTGTAAGCCTTAAAAGTACCCCAATGCCATCTATTTGAACACACTTAGTAGCATTTCATCCCAGCATGCTACAGGCCCAATACAGTTCCCTAAAGGTTCCTACGTTTCGAATAAATTAGAGAATACCGAAGCGATAACAAAACCATAATCCAAACTCAAAATCGATTAAACTAGGGGCAAAATTTGAAAAAAGGAAAGATTTACATGGAGACTCTCGTGAAAGCTTCATCGACAACACCCACCATGAACATACTGTCACATCCAAGTAAACATCAAGTTCTCAAAATGAGAACCGAGTATCATTGTCAATCACAACAAGTAAACACACTTATGAGCATATTCAAAAACGTCCATCTCCGTATCATTTAAAGATACAGAATATTTCTCAACGAGACAAACTGCGCTATAACATCCATTCACATAATGACAATACAACTTGTTTTCTTAATTATTAACTGTATGTAAATAATGTCTCACTGTAGTGACGTAACGTCGTTATTGGGTCCTTAAGTAGGTTTAACTGGTTAACAATCTGCACCTGTCAGTTGACTGTGTTAACCGATCTATATGATATCTACATCTGTCAGTCTGTATGTATCGTATATTTTATATTGAGTGTTGTGTTTACCAATTACATTAATATGTCTAACCTTGTTCTTTGGCGTTTTTCGGTCGGGTATTCAACGCGCGAAATTATCAATATAGATTAAAATCGATTCAGTTTAATTGGTATTTAATTTGTCGTGTGTGAAGCGGTTTACACATGTGCTAGTAAATATCCATAAAGCCATTTATTTATTTGATATTTATCAAGTACGCAATTTATGTAATCTTTAACTCTGAGTGCAAATGAAGAAGTGAGTCAAACAGCCACATCAAATGTGAGCTGAAGGAACATAGACATACAGACGTGTTGTGCAGATTAACACTGATTCTAATCACGAGGATGGTGTATATAATTCACACATACTGACACCTGCATTTTGCTGTTCGGCACCTTTCACTGAGAGGCGTTCCTATGACCTGATGACCCTATCGCCATTCTTGACCCCTTGTGCGGTTGGCTGACAACAATTGTAACAGAGAAGTAAAGTAAATGATTCGTGCATACAGAGATTGACCATCGTATGTAGAATAGTAGAAACCTTTATCAGAGTTCATAAAAATAAATATGATACTTTGAAACTGCTAAAGATAGTTCATTTGTTGGTGGTGCTTGCATTGTGAAATAAGATACAATAAGTTTTGCATTTTTGGTTGTAAGCCTATATTGCTGTAGGCCAGGGGCCTGATCGAACAGTTGTTTTCTCGGGTCGGCCTTCATTTTAACACTTACGTTTCACGACAGGACACCAGGCCATGTTTGTGTGTTTGGTCGTAAACATCTAGCTCTTTCACAATAATGGAAATTATTGATAGAATCTAGCGCCAGTTGTGACTTTAATTCCGATTTAAACCCATGCTGAGTTAGCAATGAATACGTTATATACGTAAAGATATATAGGGAAGCGGTGGAACGGATAATGGGATGGATGAGAGAGAAAACCAGTTCTGTTGGGGAAATATATTACCTGTAGGAGTTACATTGTCAGGTGACAGAACACACGTGACTAGTGGACGAATTGTGCAATGGCCTCAGTACAAAGTTAGACTTCATCTTAGCCTTCAAATGGGAAACGTCTTGAAGCGTAAATGTTAGCCATGTCACAGTAGTAAATCAGTTGGCCCAGCTGCTAGGGCATCACTTCTGATGGATCAGTCGGTGGAAAAACACTAATTTACGACAGAGGTCATGCATAGAGGATTTAATCAACATTACAGCCCTATCCCAGTCCTCACGTGTGGCTGTTTACCTGTTACTAGGGTAAAAGGTTTTACGTAAAGATACTAGATACCTACACTGTAACTTCAGGTTTACCGACTCCATTGATAAGGTGAACTTTCTCCATAACTCAGGTAAACCTACTCCATAACTCAGGTAAATTTACTTTATAACTGAGGTAAATCTAATTTATAACTCAGGTAAACCTACTCCATAACTCAGGTAAATTTACTTTATAACTCATGTAAATCGACTTTATAGCTCAGGTAAATCTACTTCATAACTCAGGTTAATCTACTTCATTACTCAGGTAATTCTACTTTATAACTCAGGTAAACCTACTCCATAACTCAGGTAAATATACTCCATAACTCAGGTAAACCTACTTTATAACTCAGGTAAATTTATTTTATAACTTAGGTAAATCTAATTTATAACTCAGGTAAACCTACCTTAACTCAGGTAAATCGAATTTATAACTCAGGTAAACCTACTCCATTACTAAGGTAAATCAACTTCATTACTCAGGTGAACCTATTCCATAACTCAGGTGAACCTACTCCATAACTCAGGTAAATCTACTCCATAACTAAGGTAAATCTACTCCTTAACGCAGGTAAATTTACTTTATAACTCAGGTAAATCGACTTCATGACTCAGGTAAATCTACTCCATAACTCAGGTAAATCTATTCCATAACCCAGGTAAACCTACTCCATAACTCAGGTATATCTACTTTATAACTCAGGTAAATCTACTCCATAACTCAGGTAAACCTACTCCATAACTCAGGTAAACCTACTCCATAACTCAGGTAAATCTACTTTAAACCTCAGGTAAATCGACTCCATAATTCAGGTTATTCTACTTAATAACTCAGGTGAACCTATTCCATAACTCAGGTGACCCTACTCCATAACTCAGGTAAATCTACTCCAAAACTCAGGTAAATCTACTCCATAACCCAGGTAAATCTATTCCTTAACGCAGGTAAATTTGCTCCAAAACTCAGGTAAACCTACTCCATAACTCAGGTAAATCTACTTTATAACTCAGGTAAATCTACTCCATAACTCAGGTAAACCTACTCCATAACTCAGGTAAATCTACTTTAAACCTCAGGTAAATCTACTCCATAACTCAGGTAAATCTACTCCGTAACGCAGGTAAATTTGCTCCAAAACTCAGGTAAACCTACTCCATAACTCAGGTAAATCGACTTCATAACTCAGGTAAACCTTCTCCACCATAACTCGGGTAAACCTTCTCCACCATAACTCAGGTAAATCTACTCCATAACTCGGTAAACCTACTCCATAACTCAGGTAAATCTACTTTATAACTCTGGTAAACCGACTATGCTACTCACTTAAACTTACTGTGTTACCACAGGTAAACTTAATATGTAAATACTGATAGACATAACCTAGTAATACGTTAAAAACTTACTGTGTTTCCACAGGTAAACCTAATATGTAAATACTGATAGACATAACCTAGTAATACGTTAAAAACCGCAATAGATAGGTTATATATATACCTACTGTTAGACTGAAAAATTACTAAATATACTATGTAGATTAGCAGATGTGTAATGGTATTCTCACTTTAAATACCATATATAACTACGAGTTCAACTTTTAATTTCTATAAAACATTTTAAATACATCGGTCTTTTTTATTTATGTTTTTTCCTAACGATATGTGTCAAATGATGAACAGTATGAGTAAATAGACCATTACGTGTGAATGACCACTGTGCTTTGTTTTTACAAAAGTTGAGACGGAAATCAAATATTTGAATTTTAAAAAATTTAATCTACTACTGATATATATGGCGATTTTCGTTGATAAACAGACACTGCTAACCCCTCTGAAACACTTGGTCTTAATATCCTTAAAATATTTCAAGGATCTGCATGCCGTTTTTCCATGTTCATATTTCATATATCGATTTTGAGTTCTGATAACTGTTTTGTTGACAATTAATACTTCTGTTTTATTCTACATGACTTACAATGTGGTATACTAAGGGAACCTGGTTGTCTCTGTGATTTGTTGTAATTAAACCTGCCCATGTCTGTACTCGATGTGTCTGATGGAGGAACGGACTACTGAGCACACGAGACTTCACATGTCCCTTTGTTTGTACCTAATCAACCGCCCATAACTAGCGACATTTTTATGACAGTAATACATTATATAGAAGAAATTGAAACAAAAATATATATTGGATTTTTTTTCTGGAATGACTTTGACAAGATTTTTTGAGATTTGATTTCTTATCTTTTCATTTATTTTTAGTTTTTTGGATCTTTGTTTTTTGTTTGCAAAATTTACAGAATGTAAACAAACATTGCATTGGCAGGCATGCGCACATAAATTAAAATACCATGAACACTTTAACCATGTGCTATATAATTGAAAACTTTTGTTTTGTTTCATGGCTTTTTATTAAGTCTATATGCTTCAAATCTATATATAAAACGACCGATTTATTAAACTTGATTATCTCCGACTTGATTTTTGTTGATTTTTTGAACAAACGGAACAACTTAGAAAAATAGGTGTTTGCTAACAGTACAGGAGGAGGATAATTCACATCTTGATTCGTTTTTGTGTTTGAAGTTTTCCGTCATTTTCTATTTTGATTACAAAAGAACAGTGCATTATCAAGATAATTACAAAATGTTGTAGAAAATATCTGTATAACATAATTCTGAAATCGAAACAGCAGATAACATGATAGGACTAGTGTGACAAAATCAGTCTGAAATAGCATTCTGGTTAACAAAGAGGTATTACTAATAATATTTGCATATCATTGTCTTAATTACGAATTACAGTATTCTGAAATAGATCTTGCAAACAAGCTGGACAAATGATACGCGTGAAAATAAAGTGATTTGAAGAGGAAATTGTTTGTATAAAAACGACACTTACAAAATGGCTGTACAAAAGACAGCAGTTTGAAATCATTAATGCTTGTTTCGTGTATTTGATCTGATATTGTAACTGCACTGCAGCCATGCAACTCGCTTATCGTAACGTGGGGAATTTTTCCCAGTCACTCGTGTATTATCAAGACATGGTTTTAGATTTCGTAAAAACCGCCAAACTTCCTGAAACAGCTTTCGTTATCAGATATAGTGATCATACTGTTTTTGTTTATGTTTCCCAATCAATGTCGTGAAATTTGCAGTTTTAGCGTGAAAATAATACGATAATGTCAATAAGTAAATGATGCTGAAAGTCTCCGTGTCTCTATTCTGGGTGTGTTATATGTCTTACTGTTTTATTTTGGATGTATTAGAAGTAAAACTGTATTATTTTGGCCGTGTTATCTGTTTAACCGTTTTATCTTGGTGTGCTACCTATTTAATCGTTTTATCTTGGTGTGCTACCTGTTTAACCGTTTTATCTTGGTGTGTTATCTGTTTAACCAATTTATCTTGGTGTGCTATCTGTTTAACCGTTTTATCATGGTGTGCTACCTGTTTAACCGATTGATATTGATGTGCTATCTGTTTAACCGTTTTATCTTGGTGTGCTATCTGTTTAACCGTTTAACTTGGTCTGCTATCTGTGTAACCGTTTTATCTTGGTGTGCTATCTGTTTAACCGTTTAACTTGGTCTGTTATCTGTTTAACCGATTTATCTTGGTGTGCTATCTGTTTAACCAATTTATCTTGGTGTGCTATCTGTTAAACCGTTTTATATTGATGTGTTACCTGTTTAACCGTTTTATCTTGGTGTGTTATCTGTTTAACCGTTTTATCTTGGTCTGCTATCTGTTTAACCGTTTTATCTTGGTCTGCTATCTGTTTAACCGTTTAACTTGGTGTGCTACCTGTTTAACCGATTTATATTGATGTGCTATCTGTTTAACCGTTTTATCTTGGTGTGCTATCTGTTTAACCGTTTAACTTGGTCTGCTATCTGTGTAAGCGTTTTATCTTGGTCTGTTATCTGTTTAACCGGTTTATCTTGGTGTGCTATCTGTTAAACCGTTTTATCTTGGTCTGCTATCTGTTTAACCGTTTAACTTGGTGTGCTACCTGTTTAACCGATTGATATTGATGTGCTATCTGTTTAACCGTTTTATCTTGGTGTGCTATCTGTTTAACCGTTTAACTTGGTCTGCTATCTGTGTAAGCGTTTTATCTTGGTCTGTTATCTGTTTAACCGATTTATCTTGGTCTGCTATCTGTTTAACCGCTTTATCTTGGTGTGCTACCTGTTTAACCATTTTATTCGAGGTTATTTGTTTGGTGGTATACTCTGTTAATCATGTGTAGATGAATAAGGTTAATTTCAGAGATTGCTCATTTTACACAAAATACAGTATTCAAATTATGTGTTGATGCTCATTAATCCTATAAACATGCGTGTCTGTATTTCTGATATTTAAATGAAATTACATAAAATTAACTGATTAATCTTTGGTTTTCTGTTTGAGTATTAAATAAAACATTTTTTGAGCAGTTATGCTTTCTCTTCTTTCTGATATCCGTGGGGTACACACTTTAATGGTGTTCATTGAACCGTATTTGTACTCGTCCAATCTCTTCAGTGGTCTCCTTCAATGAGGACGCTATAATAACGTAAAGCCAGTGGAAAACAGCACCCTTCTGTCTCAATTTGACCTTGTCCATGGGAAATATTAAGTACTGATTTAACAGACTTCCCCACAGTGTATCTACTGACCTTTGGGTACGGGTAACAAACCAGTGTAGGGAGTGGTGTTAGGGGGAGCTTAATTCATCTGCCAATCAACAAGATGGACAACATATTTCAAAGCCCCCTCTTGGCACTTTTTAACGATAGCCACTGTTGTTTAGTTCAGCCATTTACTCTAATTAATCGATTTGAACTTGGCTTTGAATAGAGGCTGTTGTTCAAAGTAAACGATCATGGTCCACTCTAGAATAATTGGATGTCAACAATGTGCGCTCAGACTAAAGCATAAGGCATCCAGACCTGGCTTTAATCCCTCATTAGTGATAGCGAAGGCACCTGCCAACATGCCAGAAAATGGAACCACTTAGGACTTTAAACATTCCGTAAAATATTGAAAACAAAATCATTATTCTCGTGAAGGCCGTTATTATGAGCAGATGTTTTCAATTTGTTTATGACTATGAATTTTAACTTTCACGTGTTGTAGGTAAGCGTTGAATATGATACCGTAACAGTTACCTGGACGTATGCTAATGTATACCAGTACTTAATTTGTACATGGACGTGCATATATTTAATATCTCACTTCTAAACGTGTAATGTGTGCTAATATTCATTCTAATGCTAAACGGATAAAGCCTCGGGTCAGTTGGTACCAAAATATGCATGATTTTGCATACAATTTTGTGCTTAACGATTTTTCATTATATGTGATATCCCTTAGTCTTGTGTAGAGGAATGCCACTGATTAGACAAGTGGTGTCTGTCTGCTCTCGGCTAGAGCAGTCGGTGCCCGATGGAAACTGTTATTCGTTTATACCAACCATCATTTGAATATCTCGGTACATCTCTTGATTTTCTTAACCAGCTAAATGTCACCAGATGATTGACATTGTGGGGCAATGTTAATGATGTCTTTCCTTTAGATTTGGAGTCTCCTATTTTCCCATTTCTGTTGACTACTGACTTCGTTCTTACGTGATGACAACTGTGCATTTTTTGTTCTTTTGTAATTTTGATTATGCTGTGGTATATATTATATATTTGTAATGGCACTGCTATGCATTTCCTTTGGCGTTGTGGTATGTTTTGCCCTATGGTAATGACGCAGTTCTTTATCCATTTTAATGCAGTAAAATGCTGTATTTCAGTTTCTCAGCTGCTGTGTTGCGATTCTTAATTCTATACAATATCTATGCATTCTGAAGAAAAAATATAAAAAGAATACCGAAGCGTTCACAAAATCATAATCCAAACTCCAAATCGATTAAACCAGGGGCAAAATATTAACAAAAGAAAGATTTACATGGAGACTCTTGTAAAAGTACAAGATAATAAGACCAGGTGTTCCGGAAGAGTAAGCGTCTTCTGCTTCATCGACGACAACCGCCATGTAAATCTTTGTCACATGCATGTAAACATGAAGTTCTCAAAATGAGAAATGTGAGATTTCTTTCTGTATTGCTTTAATTCACTTCCTCCTTATTAAACCATTTTAGACGTCAAGTGTAAAGAAATGTGTACCTTACATGAGCGAATCGTTTCCTCCCGATGTTCTGGTTTTTGGTTCTCTCATTTTGATGTCTGGTGTCTTCGAATTTACTTCCAATTACGTTTTCGTGTTCAGACACTTGCATGTTTTGGGATTTTCTTCTTTACTTGCATATATGTGATGCATGAAAGAATATTTCAAATGTACAAATATCCTAATGCTTTATCAGTTAACAATACATACGGTAATTGAAATACCATAATCAGTCTTTCTCGAGAACTGAAATATTATCAACGAAAGTGTTATGAGAGTGTTTCGATAGATGAACTAAACAAACATCTTTGTGCTGACAAAGGCAACTCTTAATAGTTTCATAGAAAAAAAAATGTCTCGAACCAGAAAGAATTGAAATCTGAACGTTGTTAAAACAATTTTTGCGCTTGACCAAAATGCAGTCACCGTCTCATGGGGAGTCTTTAGAGAAGAAGACAGCTCGTTGGACAAAACTGCAAATCTAACATCCATTGAATCGTTGGTGTTTGTTTTTTTCAATTGGAGTAAAAGTTACTTCAAATCTTGTTGTCGTCAAAATAGAGGAAAGTTTGTTGGACATCATCTGCAAATCTAGCATCCATGGAACAAGTCTTTTTAATGACACAGTAACTTAAACGCAACATAAAACAAAACAATGATCAAAATTTTCAATTTTATTTTTTTTTCATTGAGTTTTTTTTCTCTATTTTAATATCCATGTTTGCTATAACATAGATCAAACATTCATGGCATCATCACAAATACACAAGTTCGGTGAAGGCATGTAAGGGTATCAAAAATGTTGGCAATTACTCTGGATTAAGTCAATATCTTTCTATGAAGCTGAGGAGTATTCACAGAAATCAACAATTTAATTAAACCCTTCCCCGAGTGTTTCGATAGTTCATGTGTTGGTTTTTATGTGATTTTATCAAGGTAGGCTTCCCTTGATTAATAACTATATTCCCCCTTAACGGTCACCAACGTAGTGTAGCTAGTTTTGACAATAGAAATATCACTGTATCGTACCACACTTGATCCTCGCTTTATTCCTCGGATTAGAACACAATAACACAGCTATATACAGCCCCGATAAACCCCGTCGTGAGCCCCTACGGTACGGTTTTATCAGCTGCAATCTCTTGTAACATAAACAAATGCAAATTCTCTTGTGAAGTTTGAGGCTATCGCTAGTGTCAGAACTGCTTTGATAAATAGGAGGTCTATGCTTGCACCTGTGAACGAGTATTCTGACCTACTCGTTTCCCCCGCCTTACTCTACGGTTTATCAGTCAAAACACTGCTAACTTCGTTAGTTTTCCTCAACATCAGCACGAGAATGGTTTCCTTTACCCTAGCCTATTTTCGGTAGAATCCGCGTTACTTGCGGTCCTAATAAAAGACCCCGAAGCGAGAAGTTAACGTGCTCGCATCCTTGTATAATAGAACACGGTAACATCACATCGGGGAGAACACAGGGTTGTGTACTATGAAAACAATTTTCTCCCTTAATAAAAGCAATGCCTTGATGTATTAGAACATATGCACTTCAACAGGCTATTGTATGTAAAACACAGTACAAAGTGCCAGATAATATGTTCCATCACATCTCGTTGCAGCCCTACGAAGCACCCCATACTCTTAAATCGTGAAATACTAAACTGCCCTGGTAATCGCTGTAGACATGAAACAGACCCTATCCGATAAATTATAGCAGAAATTCGCCCAACACACCTGCTTGTCCAGCCTCGTTAATAATGCCTGAACAAGACGTATTTTTCGTCTATTCTTAGGATATCCCCGCGTACTGGTCACTAGCAAGGCAGAGATGGATGAAATCAAAACAAAATCCCAGCAATGCCTTGAAGAACAAAAGCACTGGCTGACATAAGTTGGTACAGAGGGGGCTAGCATGCCTGAGCACGTGAAGTAGTCTCCCAGAGTACCAAAGTAGGGCGGTTTTTACACAGCCATACAGCGTTGGTAAAGGAAACCGAAAATAAGCTAAAACAGGTGAAAGAAGTAGAGGAACTGTAATTTGAGTAATTCTAACAAAAACCGTATCCCCATTTCTACGCGTGTACAGCCCCCATCATCCCAGGGACTGGTGTAGATAGCAGGGAAGTGACCCCCATCTGCATGCTTCCTCTATAGTAGGCAGGCTAGGGTGTATGGTAGATTTTATGTGCCTCGTAACTCCCCCAGTCCCAACATCCTATCTGAGGGTGAAACGGAATGTAATACATGTGACTAAAAATTACCACCAAAACAGAACCATATGTTAGGTTTCCGTACATTCACGATAGCAAAACGGGCTACTCTTGATAGCGTTTGGAAGTGTTGAGAACGGAGAAGCTAGGGCAAAAAAAATCCCAGTATTTTAGACATTCAAACATTTCACGCCCATGCAGTCTTGAAGAAATGTATTCCAACAATCCACTTAAATTTTTATCTGCTTCCTACCCTGCCACAATTACATTCCCCTGAGATTGAATTAAATAGTTCTTACTTCATCTAAAATTACAATCTGGCAAGACCTTGTTCTAGTTGGTAATGTTTTTATACACTTTTGAATTCTTAGATGTGGATTGCAGTTGGGTTATTTATTACTGTGCTGGGTATATTTTGGAAATATCTATTTCCTACCAAATTAAACCTGTCGCATATCTTACACTTTTTTTCCTAAATGGACTAAACAATGATTACATACGTGATATAAATTTAAATAACACTGCAGACTTCCCCGTTGAAGTAAAATAACCTGGTTCCAAGGTGAGCAACAAGGACATCTAACTCTTAACTTTAAAACCCCAAGATGTTAACGGGTCAAACTGATGAAAACAGGCAAATAAATCTTGAGATGATACTATTTAAATACAGAACGGAACACCAATGTACGTTTGAACCTAACATCATTAGCATACAAATTTATCCTCAATGACTCGGCCCTTCAGAAACTAAAACGCTACACACACATAAACCTTTCTCCGACTTGACAGCCTTGAGCCGGCGTGCTGCCTCGATAAAGAGTTGGTATGATTTAATATGGCCATATCCATATGAATTCCAAATATGTCCCCAAATTAGATAATCGTATCTCGAATTTTCATCTCCGAAATATCAAGTGATAGTCTATCTCGGTATAATCACAGTTCCCGCTTGGGTCATCTGCCAGATAAATAGTGGAGTCCCAAGTGTTCGGGAATACACCACTAACATAAATATACGTGTCACCCCGCCTGTCGTACATTACAACCTGGCATCTCAATTGGAAACATTTACGGAACAATACGTTTCAAACTACCGAAAATACGTTGAAATGTACTACACAAATTTTGAGAGTAAAAAATGGAATCGAATAACTTTAAATGTGTAGTATTGAAAATGTCTGACACAACCTCGTTCAGTCTACCATCAGACAGCTATGTGAGAAAGAGCGTTGAAGTCAACCCACGAATACATAATACAATAATTCATCAATTACAGGGATCTCTAAAGTACACTAACACGATAACCACGCACCTGTAGCGGTGTGTGGCTCACTGCTAATTAAGACCCCAGATATATATATATATACGTAGCTGTGTTACACATAATTATCATCAAGGAAAGGGACATCTACCTTACTCGTATGTTATGCCTTTGACAATGATAAATGGCCAACAAATACACACCTTTGACTTTAGGAAGTCCTTCTCGTACAGAGGAAAAGACCCTCCACACATTTTATAAATCTACACACGCATAAGTCATGGTCCTACATCGTTTAAATAGTAATTATGCAGATCTTAACAAGTTTGGCGATTATGTTAATAACTTATGTGTAATGCTCTTAAATACTGTTCTATTAAGTCTGTCAATTATAAATGCTAGCTTTCAGTGAAACAGTGAAGGAATTTTATAATAGTCTACACATATTAATGTCTTCGAGAGTGTATATAATAAGTAAAACAAGGCAGATGAAGTTTTATTTTGTGATTTCAGAGAAATTTATGTTATTGTGTTGTATGTTTGAATACAATGAAAGTTCCGCTAGCGTCCTCTTATTACATGTAAGTAACATAAACAGTCCTGTGGTTAAAGTAGGAATAATCTTATCTCTTCCGGAGTCGTCTATACCTAATACATTAATCATACGTAACTGTTTTATCTTTTTCTTAAATGAGAACACAGTAAAGTAGGGGAAATGATAGGCTTTGTCCGTAATACATATTACTACGGTATGCAAATGTTATATACAAAAGCATGCGAGGTGCCTTCGAATCAGACGTTTTATAAGATCAAACAATCTCTTACGAAAATTTGTGTTCATTCATACGTTAGAACAAAAATATCCCATTCATGATTTTATGTATTATCAGTTTAGAAATTGCCTGGACATTTTGAAGATTAAACAAACTGGTAAAATTTCACCGATTTTTCAACAAGAGTTGGGTAAATATTCGTACAGGTATCGTATAATGCTTACTCTTTAACTATGCGTTGTATATAAAGATGTTTAAAATAAATTATTTCATACATTTATTATAAAATTTCACACGTACATACAGTCATATTCTGTTATCCTGAGATCTGCCTGTTACGATCCTTATCACAGGAGAGTGTCCTAGCTGATAAATCTTTTCTACAACTTACCCTAATGTAAACGTAATTCTTCGCCATTACTTTATTTGGGATAGTTATTTTTATGAAGGTATGAACAAGTTCTGTTTTTAAGGAATTAATTATCAACCTTGCTGATTCACGTTCATCTTTCCCCCTTGTAATTTATTTTCAAACACAGATCAGACATTTTTATGGCGTTAAGCCGACTAAACATGAGCCCAGCGGCCAGTGTAGGAAGAAGGGGTCTTTATGACACAAGTGACAAGCGTCTGAGTGACAATGATGGAAAACGTCCCACCTTTGCCACCAGGCGTGCTATGTATTGCCCTAATGTTGTACGGCGGTCGGTAATCAGGGGTCTACACAACAAGATGGATCTATTAGTCTACCACTAAGTACTGGTAGTATAGTTTACATCTCAAAGGTGTGTACTAATCGGACACAAAAAATATACAAGCCCCAGGTGTGACACAAGGGCGAGAAAACATGTAAACATTTCGTTCTTGAATGACACGGGGAATACCATGGTAATAACTGTTTTAGCCTAGTTTGCTTTAGTCTGAAAATACATGCATTGTTTCATGATTTTTCGAACCCCTTTAAAAGCTTATATTGATTATTGCTAGAGTGATATAGGTATTTTTATTCTAAATAAATTCAAATTTTCCCCAATAAAAAATTGGGGGAAAGTCTATAGACTTACAGTAAAATTGTTACATTTTCTAATGTCAACACTGCACCGTCCTTTTCTATACAGATTACCGAGGCATTAAATGAACAGTCTCCGAGCTTAAAATTCCATCATCATTAAATGAAATGCTGGTGGAAATAAAATAAATAGATTGTGCCAAACACGCCTTGGCTGTAACCTTCAGTATCGTGAACAATGCCTCTTTTTCTGGGTTAAATCAAACCCATATTCACCTGTGTCACACCAGTAATGATCATACCACGATCTGTATCGTAGTATGACCACAACATCAAGCACAAAACAATACATTTAAAGGGGAAAGCCTGAACTGCACTATGTGGGCCATTTCAGAATGTAGAAGCTCGGGTTAATTTTCATGCCTAGCCCCCATTGCCTATGTGCAATCATTGCAAGGGTCATTTCACAGCGACCTTTTAATCTATATGTGCTTTAAGAAAATATCTTTAGTCAGGTACAGGGGGTAACCCGAGATTATTGAGGGTCGGCGCTATTTCAGACCAAACCTCGGAAGTCGGCATTCGTGTTCAGTGAGTAAGGCCATATAGAGCAAACTCCACAACTAACACGCAACACTGAGACCGATCGACTGACATAGGCAAAACATTGATTAACCATGTCGTCCCTACCAGTCGCGAATGGATCCTTCCTTACTTTGATTTGGGTAATTCCATAGGGAGATGCACGCATGAAGCGTTTGATACACTGTGACCTCGGTTGATTTGGATCATTCCACATACAGGAGAATGGGTATAAAATGGCGTATATATTAAAAGGTGATCTTCAGCTGACTGAACTGGCATGATCAAATATTAAATTTCATTTATACCTAACGCTAGCCACAATAACGTTTGGTGTGTGTGGGACGTTGTATACTTGAACAACCCAATAGCGTGCCAGAACTAGGAGCAGGAGAGTCTTTGTACTCGTGTCCCCACCGATACGTTTACATAAGGAGAAAAATGTACATATAATGACACAATATCACACTATTCAGACCACAGGTGGCTTCAAAAGCCAAGGCGCAAACGTATATATTCATAACAGTTGGCATGTCATTTAGACTATACCTTTATATTTTATATGACACTAATGGTTGTTTTGCAGGACATTCTTTTTTCGCACTCTGTCATATCATGTGTGGCTACTATCAACTTGGGTGGAAGGCATCAAACCTCAGAACCAATTGCACATATGCAGTGATATGTTTTTATGTAGATATGCAAATATACATTACCAATCTACATGAATTCATCTATTTTAAATTCCACAGCCGTATAAACAATTTAGGCGACATTTACATGGGACATGAAAAGGTACAGGACAAATGTACAAACAGTATGTAAATTCGAGAAAGTGCAGCACTGCCTACAGCTGTAAATATACACCAGGTCAGATTTCTCTTACCAGCAAACATAACCTGGAGTGCACAATAGCTTAACGGGACATTGGTCATAGCATTTACTCTCAAAGAAAATTGAGAGTGACATAGGATCTGATTGGTTAATGAGGGCAATTAACAGTAACAGATTAGGCGATTGGTTATGAATTAAGGCAATGGAAGGTTGTAACAGGAAATCGGATTGGTTATGAATAACAGCGATTGGGAGTAAAGAGGATTCTGACTGGCTACACGATTCTGATACAGCGGGAGAGTACCGGTTATAATGTTGATATGTACCAGACCACAGCTGCCACTTTGATATACTAGTACATGTGGATTTAATTTGTAAACTTGCTATATATCCCTATTTGAGAGTTTCAATTTCACAAAGCATTTAAGACTTCACAGTTGTTTCCTATTAACTATATGCCATTTCTCTCTTTGTTGTTCCTATAAAATGTGTACATTACGTGTTAATATGGCACCCACATTGTTGGAAGTGTGGTTCGTAATAATCGAGTAAAAATAGCTGTTCCCTTTCTGTAGCGTTGGTGAAATAATTTACAAAGTATATTAGTGTAACCCAGACAACCTGGGAGAATTACGCGAGGAATAGTTTTGTTTGAAGCGTCTTCAGTGTGAACACGAGTTAGGAGTCGCACTAGAACATTCCGAATTCCAAATCCAGGAGGCAGATTAAACGTCAACATATCAGCTAAACATATCCCGGGTTCACAGTGTGCAAAACTTGACAAAACCCATACTACACTCGCTAGCTATTTCTGTAATTACACGAAAACGTAGGGGAAAAAATGATGGCGTGGAAAACGCACACGACAGAATTCATTAACATCGCGAGAGATTAAACGACGTAAAGTTGAAAAGAGTAATATTTCCTCGATTACTAGTCATGTTTTGGACTACCTTTCTATGCATTGATGTTTCATAGATCTGGAAAACATGACTGAATTGTATTCCTTTTGTTTGTCTTAGTGCTGGCGTGGTCAAAGTAGCGTTTGTTGTCCTAGTTTTGGGAATTTGCTAGCACACTATGTAGTAACACTTTGCATTTAATGTCATTTGACGTAACGACTTTGTCCGTTTCCTAGACATTTGCTTTTCAGCCTTTGCATTGGAAGGTTTGAATATGTCTCAAGGAGTGAATGGCTTAATATTTCAGTACTGAACGATATTTTCAAGAAGATTTTTAACACATTGCCTGTGAATATCTAAAATACTTGCTATAAAATATGAAACATAAGATGTTAGAAATATATTTAAACTTCAGTTTTCCTTGTTCGTGATGTGCATTCTTGTACTGAAATGTGAGACTGACCATCCGATGGTTGTACAAGCTAGCACTGGGTCTAAATATCACATTTTGAGGGGATGGGTCAATTCCTCTTTGTGCTTTTTAAAAGCTCGAGATCAGAAACGGCTATAAAATAAATTATATGATACTTCTCCGTTGGTATGACCTAGGTCCTCCATTCCTAAGATTTACTGCTCAATTACAAGCGGGCCAGTGGAGAAGGGAATAGTGGGGCACCTGGGGAAATCCAGGTGTAGTACACCAGCAAAACAAGGATTTGCTACATTTTACACCTGAACATCTTTAACATTATATAATATGTTAACATATATTATCCCTTAAACTTCCTTTTTTTCTGCAAGAATAATTAAGTCATCTTTATCAATCGGACATATTAGGTTTAAATTCTTGAGATCAGATTGACATTGATTTACAGAAGGGGCAATTAAAGGGGTATACATAAATATCTAATGAAATTGTTTTGGAAATTATTTATGAGATATCCCTCCTTTCCCTGATAAACGTTTCTGTATGCATACATTAGTTTCAGTCTATACTTCATTACTAATACAGCTAACACCATGGAAGAGCAATGTAAAACTGTGCTAACGTTGGGATTATCACCTTGAATTCTACAAAGGATTATTTCAAATCCTGTCTGTACTATCGAGGTGAGAGGGTTCACATCTATGTTCTTTGTGAAATACCTCTTACGTGTTTATTAAGACATAACTTAATATTTGGCAATGAGAATGTATTACAAATGTTACCTATCAGATTACGTTTGAATAGTGTGCATTATGACAAATAAACCCCTAACAAAAATCAAAATTTAAGTGTAGCGTGAAAACATCAAAGGAAACACAAAAACTTTAAAATTTGTCAGTGGAACTTTGCCAAATTGAGACACCCTCAAATGTAAAAACATACTCTTGGATATTTGAATGTTTTTTTTATATCCTGTATTTTTTTCAGTTTCTGAATAAGTTGTGCAACTGCCAACACTTCTTATAACCAAAGAACCTTTGAAAAGGTTAGAAGCTGCCAAAAAGGCCATAAAATGTACATTACCTTTTATATCAGTTACAGAATTTCCCCCTGACTGGCCCCCCGTAAATATGTATGTATATATACTCAACTCACACTAACTACTTGTGCAGGTGTGCACATCAAACCTAGGAAGATTGAGTTCATGATAAGGCCCCCTAAACACTACAGCACACCAGATATAGAGGGAAGACCGAGAACGCTCTCAACCATACAGCCATAAAAACCGGCTGAAGGAGAGAGAGAGAGCTTGGAGAGCTGGGGCAGAGAAAGAAGGGGCAGACTAGCTCCTAAAGGGTTTATAATCCTGCCTAGGGAACAGTGATATGTCACCAGTTGTGGGGCCACACTTGCTGAACAAATGCACGTGTCCTTGTCTTGCCATTCACCAAGGATATAGTAGGGAGATGTAAAACCACTCCGACTCCATAAAACTGAGGTGCTTGAGCTGTTTCCCTTACTGCTCCAGCGCGTTTATAAAGGTTTTAAGAATCTCTAAAGCGTAAACATATTATATTTTCTGAAGCAGTTATAATAAATCTATGTCTGAATTATGGACTGTTATTCAAGGCTTTTAAAAAAATTCAAACAGTAAAAAATTTGAATCAAAAATGGGTCCTATATAGTGTCGTTCTACCTATAAAAATAATTTAAGCATTAATATTTGGGAAGAGGGACATTTACATGACTGTATTGTATAAACCAGCAAACTGACATAGATTGTTTGCACCGCTTGACTTCAAACAGTTTTTAAACACTCATATACATTTACTAGTTATATACCACTTTTTCTTATAAAGATTCGATTAAATCCACACGGATCGCTCTGAAGGGTCTTATCAAAATTTATAATTAGGTTCTACTTATATCATCAATGAATGGCAGATACGGCATTATGAACTTGACAGTATGGAGACTTGGAACCAAAGCAGTGAAACGATAATATTCAAAACCATGTTTAACGTAACATTCACTTTTACACCCAACAACCCTGGTGTATCTATGGAAACACATTGGAGATTTGTGGGTGGATATAGAATCTTAGCAATTAACTACATCAAGTGTGTAAGAGCCAAGCGAACTGTTTCAAGTAGACATCATATTGGCAGGCTGACGTTTCCCAGTACTTAACTCGTTCACCCCTCAAGATGCATGTGAACTCTTCCAATTCAAAGGTTGGAATAGTCCATTATGATATTTCAGGGGTGAATGAGTAAACACTAGTTACCTATCCCAACAGTATCCCAACTGTTCCCACTTTTATCATTCCGGAATTAGCATCCGGGATTATATTTGGCCTATCACCCCAGACTTGACAATGCCCCAGCTAGCACTAAACGGGCTAATTCTGGTTCAATAACACGACTCATTTCCCTTTTCTACCCAGGTCAGTGGATGAGAAGAAAAGATTTTGGCAAGTCCTTTCATAACATACCAACAAAAGCCAGGGGAGAGGTGAAAAGAAATATTTTAAACCTCGTACACCTGACCAAGGAGATGAAACATTCCCTAACTACTTGAACCAGACTCTGTGTGTCAATTTTTTTTTAAATTGAAAATCTTTCTGTGGTCAACAAGACTGTAGAGAACTTAAACTGTCCAAAGGGCCGTGTTTGTCAATGAGAGGGACAAAGCGTGGATTTCTGTCTGTGTGTGTGCCCAAACCCGCCCTCTTCCCCTTATCATTGTACTCATATAACAATGGCTGCCTTTAAGAAAAGTTTTACGAGAGCACGGCCAGGGTCAGAGTTTTCAGCCTTTTCAACCTTTTCATGGTACATGCCTTCACCGACTTGCATTATAGTTTTATGGCTCACCGAAGTAAAATGCCCTACCCCTGTACAAACAGAGGCCATTGCTTTGGTTAAGAGTTGTCTTATTTCAACTCAACAAAAAAATTCATTCAATTTATACCACAATAAAATTCACTTAATTAGAATTTACATTCTTAACTTCCATGCTCCACATCTCTCTGCAGACTTTACATACACACACTAGGCAATGCCATTCTCTCCTCAGATACACCAAAGTAGACAATTCTCGTCAAATATATTGGAAGAAAAAACACAATAGGACATGATGAGGAATACTTTCCCGAGAAACTTCCAGGTTACAATGCCCCTGATACTTTTTTATCTTCATTTTAACATACGGTAGTGTACTCTGATCTGTACTTACAGGTTATTGGTACAACTCTTCATCTGAGAGGTCTCTCAAGTGTAGAGTAGGAAAGAATAACCTAATGTTAAGTCTGTTTGAAAACAGCAGCAAGTCCATTGTTCCAATTTAATCCCATTCGCAAAATATCCAAAATATCCAAAATGTGTGGATAAAATTTTGTGCATGAACAAATCTATTTAAGGTGAGATTTTCATTCGAAAAAAATCCATCCATATAATAAGTACAGCTGTCCTTTTCTATGTTTTTAATTTTGAATAAGTGTTTAGTTTAAAATATATACATAATATATTACATGTAATATGCCACCATAAATTCTCAAACTTTAATTGTTTTCTATATTTAATTACTTAAGTTGCTGACGACATACAAGAATGAACATTTTCATTTTAGAATCATATCAAACACATTTTTATATATCTAACCTAATGTTCCCTTGTGTTCCAACTTCCAATATATCTGATTAAATTAACCCATTCTGTAACACTCTCAATAGAAACATCTACGCTCCAAACACATTCACACGGTTTACGCATAGCACCCAGTTTATTCTCAGTTTGAATTTATCACATATTCCGTTAGCGCTGCACACAGCTTCAATTATTCCACTTTCTCAACATCACTCTTTGATTTTTCAATTATAATTACCTCCCTTTCACTCATCACGCACATTTCCATACACTTTGTATTCAATATATATTTATATATATATATTCTATATACAGATATATACAAGTTAAAACATTGTTTGGACATGCGGGACAGATGAACAGATTTTTGGTGGGTCAACAAAACAAAGTCCTACATTTGTTTGGACTTGGAGGAAAAAGAAAACATTTCCTCTGATTGGCTTTAGCAATATGCAAATGAGGACTTGATTACGAGAATGTAAATATGATGAAGATGAATATGATAATGAGCTTAATGATGAGTAAGTCATACCTGATAACAACGGCTTGGTACCCATGACAACAGTCATGTGACACAGACACAGCTTGGTATCCATGACAACAGTCATGTGACACAGACACAGCTTGGTATCCATGACAACAGTCATGTGACACAGACACACAGCTTGGTACCCATGACAACAGTCATGTGACACAGACACCTATGGATGAGGCTACGATGTTCGGAAGAATTCACAAATGCTAAGTAAGGTAAGTAAGTACAGGTATGTCACAGGTTAACGAGAGACCTGTGCCACACCTGTGTTATACTGGGTGGAACTGGTGCCACAGACAAAGCAGAATTGTTAATACTAAAATCCTAAAAGATGATGTGTAGCTAGTCCTGAAGGTGGCAGCACTGCTGTGCATGTTGTCATACCTTGAGAGGTCCGTGCGATTTGTTTGTGTCTGCCTCATTTCTGGCGTGAGCTCGATCAGGTCTTGCCAGGCCTGATAGGCTGACACAGTGAACACCTTATCCCCCGTCGTCATGAGATCAAACACACACGAATCGAAATAAAAATCCACTACTTTGGCTTTTTTACACAAATTTACGGCATCTGACCGCTGCATTTCAATGCTATCACTACTTGCACCGGTAGGAGGTAAAATTTTGTTTTTCTTTTCTGCTAAATACTTCTGATAATTAATCCGTTCTTGTTGCGGACAACCTCGCACACACAATTCCAACACATCCTCTTCCCTGCTTTTGTTTATCACTTCCTGCGGCATTTTGATCGCGAATGTAAAATACCGACCTATTTGGCGAACCACAATTGTTGTGTCTATAAACCTAAGGTAGATTTTTATATGTTTACCGGGTTCTATTTCGTACAATCTCACACTGTTGTCTGGGCCGTAGGTCGTACTACCGTCGTCAAACGACCCCGGCAGATTGTCTGTTTGTGCAGCATAGGTCACAAATCGGTGAGCCGCACAATCTTCATTTTTCTTTATCACAACTGTAAGCTGCAAAAATAAAACAAAATTTGTTATTAATGAGTGCTTTTCTTAATTGTGTTACAAAGTCTTACTATTATCATGAAATACTATAATTATTGTTGCCCATCCATCAACAAGGACAGCTAGCAAATGAAGCACATAAGTTTTACAGTGACATACACCCTCGACCTAGTGGCTTATACCAAGTACAATACATACACCTATATAAACATTAAGAAAAAATAATTGAAGATTCAGTAGTCCAACCAATGCCTATTGGAATTATTCTCTTCCATTCTTGTGTTAAGAGAGTCTTTTAAAAGAATGCTTTAACTGATCAAAAAGATGGCAGGTGTGAAAGGTCTGGGACTCTTATTAATTTGTGCCTTAAAGAGGCAATTTAGTGAAGTTTGTTTGCTTTTTGATCATATCGCCAGATTTTGTTTGGTACACCTTATGAACTATAAACCAATTTTTTGACAAACGCTGATGCCTTCGGTTCGTTTGCAAATTAATAGAAAAGAAATTTTTAACCGTCCAACCAGACAAATATGCAAAAGAGACATATGTTTCAAAATATCTCTAAGCCTTTTGACCATAACAAGCATGCGCCGACCTATCTCGTGGATGTAAATACATGGCTTCTGAAGCCTACTGACAATCGAGATATCAAGACTGATAACGTAAGAGTATAACACTTATCTCAGTTCTTTTCAAGTACATTATCAATTCCTATATTCGTAGCACTTTCTTCATGTCACCTCAGCTGAAATTCGTGACAAGTTTAGTTTTACGGAACACTATTTAATCGTATCATATCGGCAAACACAAGTGCCAAGGTAATGAAATGGGCTCATTTGTGAGCAAGCTCTCAATAATATCCATTTCTGGCAGATTTAAAATATAACAAAATAATTTATTTAGGGTTCTAATAATCCTAACGCCTATCATAATTGTTTACAAGGTATTTCGTGAATTCAACATCCATAGAAAGAAGTATTTGTGAAATCAAACATACTGTGTGACATGTGTTTACATGACACGCATGCACACTGTACACGTGCTCAAGCAAGGGGGCGCAATTTTCGTGCTATATATATCGTTGCTATATTGGACATGGGGTTTCCCAAAAAATAACTTGACCACACTGGACATTGGCTACATATTGGATGTAATTATCAAGTACAGATTCTTTTGTCTGAATGTGTGTATTTTTTATTCTACATGTAGTTGAATTAAAAAAATCGTTGGTTGACTAAATTGCCCCTTTAAGCAAACTCCTTGCCTGTTAAAACCAGATCAGTTGGTGAGGTTACAAGTCAATAAACATGTGTTATATGTTACAAAGGTTTTCTTTTAAAAATGCCCACGTTTTGCCCCTTGGATTTTGTATATAAATGTCGGTCCGGTACAGTGTGTATGATTGTGCCCCCAGGTAAAAGCACACCTGTAGATTGTCTATTGTCCTAACACAGGTGTCCCACTCTGCTTTATTACCTATTGATCACAACAAATTTATCATATCCTACATAACCTACACATGTACACAATCTGTTTAAAGTTTTTTTTCAAAAGAAAAACTTTGTCTACACCGCTGACTGAAATCTAATATGAACAACCCTATATAGTGGCGCGTATAAAATCAAAGCAGTATTTAGACGATTTTAAAGTCCTAATGGTTTACGCCGCATCCTAGATCTAAATCAATGTACTACGATATAACATGAATGGATAAAAACGTTCCTATCTGCGATTTGACATCATGTCAACCCATCACTGGTACGAGGATCTAGGTTAAGTTAACTACCTTCTGTAATTCCCCCTAGCAAATATCTTAATTCATACAAACTTCACTTAAACATAATATTTCCTTTTTAAAATGTGATTTCTCCCTATATTTTAACTTTGGTATATGGCAGTACTGCCAGATTAAGATTTATGAATTTCACAACCAAGCAATACCAACAATACCAATTACTACCCAGCGATACCAACGATACCAATTACTACCCAACAATACCAACGATATCAATTACTACCCAGCGATACCAATGATACCAATCACTACCCAGCAATATCAACCATACTAATTACTACCCAGCAATACCAACGATACCAATCGCTACCAAGCAATACCAATGATACCAATTACTACCCAACGATACCAACAATACCAACAATACCAATTACTACCCAACGATACCAATAATACCAATTACTTCCCAGCGATACCAATTACTACCCAGCAATACCAACGATACCAATCGCTACCAAGCAATACCAATGATACCAATTACTACCCAACGATACCAACGATACCAATTACTACCCAGCAATACCAACAATACCAATTACTACCAAGAAATATAAACGATACCAATTACTACTCAACAATATCAACGATACCAATTACTACCCAGCAATACCAACAGTACCAATTACTACCCAGCAATATCAACAATACCAATTACTACCCAGCAATATCAACGATACCAATTACTACCCAGCAATACCAACAGTACCAATTACTGCCCAGCAATACCAACGATATCAATTACTACCCAGCGATACCAATGATACCAATTACTACCCAGCAATACCAACAGTACCAATTACTACCCAGCAATATCAACAATACCAATTACTACCCAGCAATATCAACGATACCAATTACTACCCAGCAATACCAACAGTACCAATTACTGCCCAGCAATATCAATGATACCAATTACTATACTCAACAATACCAACGATATCAATTACTACCAAGCAATATCAACAATACCAATTACTACCCAGCAATACCAACGATACCAATTACTACCCAGCAATATAAACGATACCAATTACTACCCAACAATACCAACGATACCAATTACTACCCAACAATACCAACAATACCAATTACAACCCAGCAATACCAACGATACCAATTACTACCCAGCAATATCAACAAAACCAATTACAACCCAGCAATATCAATGATACCAATTACTATACCCAACAATATCAATGATACCAATTACTACCCAGCAATACCAACAGTACCAATTACTACCCAGCAATATCAATGATACCAATTACTATACCCAACAATATCAACGATAACAATTACTACCCAGCAATACCAATTACTACTCAACAATACCAACGATACCAATTAATTACTACCAAGCAATATCAACAATACCAATTACTACCCAGCGATACCAACGATACCAATTACTACCCAGCGATACCAACGATACCAATTACTACCTAGCAATACCAACAATACCAATTACTACCCAGCAATATCAACAAAACCAATTACAACCCAGCAATATCAAAGATACCAATTACAACCCAGCAATACCAACAATACCAATTACTACCTAGCAATATCAACGATACCAATTACTACCTAGCAATACCAATGATACCAATAACTACCAAGCAATACCAATGATACCAATTACTACCCAGCAATACCAATTACTACCAAACCGTAGCAATATTTGTTACCAATAACAACAATCCAACCATAGCAAAAACAACCAATTTTGGTAGTTAATAACGAAGTTGTGACATAATTATTGGTACTAAGTACAACACAGCTGTAACAATGCATCATGGGTAGTAAGTATATGATGGACCAGCAGCCTTCCACTCCAAGACTGCGAATGTACATACAGAGGGCTTAACCTGTCACAAAACTTGTCTCAAAATACCAAATGATCTGATATTTTTTAATTACACTGCATGAAAGTATACTCGTAGACTAAATTCAGCTTTTAGAAAAAACTATGGTTACTTTGGTTAGCAGGGATTCGAACAAGATGCATCTTATCAAATATTCAATTAATATGACAAAATCTATAAACAACAACGATGTCACACAATCTTCAGTGACTTGAGCAGTGAACATTGAATGTGAAGTAGGCTATAAATAGCGGTAGATTTTAACGCAGGATTAGATCAGGTAAACAGCTCAGATCTGGTCATCCTTAACTCGCAAACTATTTCTGAAACTTGTTGACATAGACAATTCAATAGTGTAAGTATGAAATCTGTATCTTATACTTCAATTAGTACATGTAGAATGACATTGAAATACTTGATGAACACCCTTAACTGTAAAAGACACATAATCATTCAAACACTTCTGATTCAAAGGATGGAATATTTCATTATGAAAGTTTTGGTGCACACAATTCAAGTTTATTCAAGAGGTAAATATATTTTTAAAATTAATTGAAAGTCAAAATGAAAATTTAATATTGGTAAACTGTTAACAATGTATTTTTCTGAAAATTTTATTTCAATGTCAATTCAAACTATGAAACAGGTGTCAAAACAATTTATATTAATTATGAACTGAAAGTAAACCAGTAACAATTAATATGAAGTACCTTTATAAAGCCAAGACCATGTGCATTTGGTTAAGGATACAATGTATACATGTACATGTACCACTGAAGTCATAACATTGAACAATTCCAGTGTGCATGGTTTCTTGCATATATAGTTATCTCCCCTTAATGTTGTCATGGAAATTATTTTAGGGCACCTGAGCAGATTGCAAGCAATAGCGAGTCACCCCTTTCCCCAACCAATCCCTGCACAAAACTAAACTAACAATAGATTTCTGCAGTGGCATGAGAAATGTAAAGACAAAATATTTTGACCAATCAGATCTATATGTAGTAGAAGGCATGACAATTGGGTTGGAGCTTTCACATACAAGTTATTATTAGCTGTTGCCTAGAGATCCATAGTTGGAATCTAAGACTAAACCCACTACAAAGTTCAAAACTAAAACCACTTTTGTTTATTATATTTAATTGATATCATTCTTTTTTTTTCCTATCATTTTTACACTAGTTTATATCCTATACACTAAAACCACTGTTGTAGATTATATTTTGTTGTTATAATTGTTTGGCCAAGTTCTTCAAGAAATGCGTTTCTGATCAGAAGTGATTCATCAGTGGCAGCTATATAGTCATCACGGGAAAATCAGTTTCCAACGCATAGATCAGTTTCCAGTTGGTAGTAATCGTTTTTTGCAGTGGTATCCCCAATGCAGTATACACTATACATATGACTGAAAAATCAATTGTAAGACAAAATATGTCTGTTTATGTTATTCGATAAGATATATGATATGCTGCCGTTCCATGAAGGCTGCTTAAATATTTTATTTAAGATGTACTGTAAATTGTTGTCATGTCCATGCTTCATCCGTAACTCATCAAATATAAATTGAATTTTGTGTATATTATACATTTACAAATGGTACAAGAGTCACTTCCAGTTTATTCTTCAGCATTCAATTTGTGAAACGTCAGAACCAAGTTCAAATTTACATGTTTTCCAGAATGAGCTTTAGATTTCTAACTATTTCTTTAGGGTTTTTTGCAGTTTTGCAGCAGACAAGTTTAAAATTTGTTTTAAAATGTTGGGTGGTAGCTAGGATGTTGAGCGGTGAAAAAAATTGCCTTTCACCAAAGCGCCAGGGTTGGATTCCCTGATCATGACTGGAGTGAAAAGGTATGGGGTCACCTAGCTGCCAAATGTATACATAGGTTTTCTGAACTTTTCTCAAGGTTCTACAATTACTCCCACATTTAGACCTTCAAGCCCCAACTAGTGTAATTTACAAATATTCAAAATTTCAATGCAAATCATGAATCTACTGCACGATTTTTAGAATTTCCTGTTATTGGTTGAAGTTACCACTAGTATATACAGCAGGAGAATTCATATACCAACCTACCATTCACATATACAGAGCAGGCAAATTCAAAATCTGTCCTATACCAAGTTTTAATTTTTCATGATTTACATTTTTGTATTTCTATATGACATTCCATCCAGGGATTTCATTAAAAAGGGATTTCATTATAGATATGTATTAAACTTATTTCTGTATGGAATGATCTATATACTGACAACTATAAAATATCCTGCTACATTTCGAAGAGAATAATGAATTAATGAAACATTTTTCTCGGTGCCATATTCCATATGCCTACAGGGTTTTCACACAGTGACATTCTGGAGTGTTATCTTTGGGTGTTTTGTCTGTTGCCAGTCCCAGCGGGTGATTTGGAGATCTTTGTTTCACAGATACTGTACACCACAGTGATGCTGTACCCTAACACATGACCCTCCCCATCTTATAGCCAGTTTTCTCATTATTTAATGTGGAAATGTGCATCTAAACACCCAAATTATGCAAAATACTCATTCTACGTGTATGCACAGATCAGATAAAATTGTTCTCTCTCATGCATACAGATTATTCCGTGTTTCACTGGTGTAGAAAGCACCAGGCTCCAGAAATTTGCATACATGTGTAACAACATGTGTACAAAACCTACACATTTCATTAAGCTACAATGTGGAACCCCTGTTTGCGTGTGTACGGAACTGTATCATCACTCGCTGCTCCAGGAAAGACGAAATGGAAGTTGTTTACTAGAATTGTATGGGATTTAAGTGCAAGCAGCTCCAGGGTACTATCAAATATATATATATATACTGCTCTAACAAAACTGGTTTATAAAGAACAGTACTAAGTGTGGGCACCGGGGGGTATAATAAAAGTATGTGATCAGGGCTCCAGAAACAAAGAACAGATGATATGGCAATTTGTCACTCAAGAAAATGTCTACATGTGCCAGAATGCGAGGGTAAATCACCAACATCTGAATCATCTTCCAACGTACGTCATCATCACACTTCATATCGCATCATATTGTATTTTAGTATCTTTCTATACTGTCCTAGAATGACACGGGTAATCTTTTTTAATACATACACAAAGTAATATAATAATTCTTTATTATATTGTTCCGGTTATGATCAATCACGATAAAAAACAATTGTTCTGGTCAATCATGATAAAAAACAATCTAACATAGTCTGCTTTTAGCAAATTCATGCTTACCAAAATGACATGCTTTAATATCTTTAATCTTTTGGTTGGGATTGATGGGTACAATTTAAACTCCAAAACATAAAATAATGAACATATATAATACCCATTAAAATTCAAGGGAAGGCTGTGATGATTATCCTTACAGGTGGACTTACAATAAACTGTCTAAGTAAATACATGCTGTTTTGTTTGATCTATAAACAGCTTTGATATGTTAACCACCACTGTCTTGTATATGTGAAGCTGTGTGGGTTTAGTTCACTGCCAGCACCTCTAGATCTACTGAAGCTAAAGGTGTAGCTGACCACCTCAAGTAAACAAACCACTAGGTCCTAATTGGCAATTAACACTAATTGACCCCTATGACTACCAATTAACAGGTGTTTTTCTAGTACCAGAGTGTTGGGGCAAGCTTGGTGACCAGTGTCACTCAGGTTAGACCAACTGATATAGGTCACCTGTTGGGACCTGGGAGTGGCTAGTACGCGTACCTGTGTTTATCAGACTCACCTGTACAGGGTTACAGGTAAAATGTTTATCAGACTCGCCTGTATAGGGGTACAGGTAAATGTTGACAGTTCAAGTGTGATACCGTAACCTGTTCTTCAACACAGCAAAATTTCATTTATGCTAAACTACAATGGGGACAGTTATCTTGGTATAAAATAAAACGCTGCTAATTTAAATATAATATCAAAATAGAATGTGTGTGTATTTCTAATATGTTCCCTTACAACATGCTGGTCTTTTCAACAGCTGATATTAAAACTGGTCGGATAAATTAAATATGCTGGTCTATATATCTTTAATTAACTGACCAATGATCAATGTTTTATGACACTGGCATTTAACTGGTCAGATACATGTATGATAATATAAAGAACTTACCATGTAAAAGTGCTCATTTACAATTTTGGACAATAAATGAAAAGATGCCTTTGTAAAAGCTTATGACAAACACAATATTATATGAAATGTTCAGTGTAACTATTGAAAAGAATAAGACACATTAATTGTTAACTGGGTGATTAAACAATGTATCATGGTACATTGTTTCATTGTATAATTCTACTTTTTATCATTAAACATTGTATCATATTCTATCTTGTATCATTAAACATTGTATCATATTCTATCTTGTATCATTAAACATTGTATCATATTCTATCTTGTATCATTAAACATTATATTCTATTTTGTATCATTCTACATGTACATTGTATCATTATACATTGTATCCTACAAAGTTACTTTTCCCATTATAGTGATATCAATTTAGAAAAAGAACATGATACATGCATCATATTAAATAACTTGTCAGAAAAAAAATGTAAACATTATTTAATTCTTGATTTTTTTGCTATCTACATTCTGTGTACATAATTATATCATTGTTCCGTAGGTATATCCACAGAATAAGATTATCTAGTCCGTAGTGTATCTTGAATTCTCATTCAAGTAAACATCTAAATTTTGTGGAGAGTTGCATATGTGTCATTGGTATTTTACACTAAAAATGTATATTGAATACATTGTCATACATATTTTGAGGATGATTCTATTTATTACTGATTAAGATGCCTGACGGTACTTATAAAGATCACAAAGTAGGCATATATATAGAGGTAAGTAACAGTGTGTTTATACTGATTGTGTGTGTAGAATATGCTGATCAAGCTTGAAGACGTACTATCCAATGCCTAACGTTGTGTACGAGTGTGGTACACATGCTATTTCATTCCGTATTTGGTTCACTGCTATTTTGAATATCGATCTGTATACAAAATAAGTCCGTCTGTACATAGGTACATAGACCATGCTTTCTTCTTAAAATTCGCGTCACTAAGTGGTAAATGTTATGTAGGATCGGAAACAAACAGTGTGTACGTCCCAAGCCGCCATTTTGGCCGGTGTCAAATGGGTCAAACGAATTTTATTTCCATTCCATACACACAAGTGTGTACGACGCCTTGACAGATACATTACACATAGCCAGAAACATAAAAATGGGCAATTTACGACTTTATCCATAAACAACTGATATATTAATTCGCTTTCACGGTGAACGGCGTAATTATTGTATCGTAAACGAACATCAGTTGTAAAAATCTTCAGTGTTCAAAGGCAATCTAACAGACCGTATACTTGGCGAATCAAATCCGCCATTTTGAAAGAGGGCAGAGGCAATTTTGGGCATTATTCACGCTGTATACACTTTTAAGTCATTAGCCTCCCAATAATAACACATAAATGACATTTACAATAATGCACAATGCGAAAAAAGCAGCAACAAATGCACGATAGAGAGATCTAAACCCGGCCGTTCAAGTATTGAAGGGTGTACTCGAGCGACGGGTTCCCGTCTTACCTTGCTCGTAGCAGTGGCAGCTCCGCTCGTCACAACAGGATCATTGGTAACCTGCACTGTCAGGTGCTTATTGTTTATGAGTGACCATGCACCCTCAACTTTACACGTTTGAAATTCATCACTGAAAGTCCTGAGATGGGGATCTCCAAACAACCCACAATGCTTGTAGTTTCTTTGTCCCTCATACGAACACATAAATTTAGAATCTGGTACTTGAGGAAAGTGTGGCACAGGGTTGGCTGCTGGATCATACACTTCTCCATTAATTGAACAGTTTAATTCTTTTAATGCTTTTTTATTTCCTATTTTTTCTGACTGGAAAGTCAGACTTGTCTTACATTCAAATCTGTGTCCTTGTTTATTGATACACTTCACATATGTACGAATAACGATACACTTTGGATTGTCCGTTACTCCATTTGGAATTAAATCCATAAGAATCCCTGAATTAAGGGCGGCAGTGGCATCTTGATACCTCGTCCAACACATTCCAAGGTCACATCCAATAGCTGAAACAGAAAATCAGAAGCTATAGTGAAAACTAATTATAATAATATACAAACTACAGAGACAATCCATTAGTACTCTGAATAAAAAATATTTCATCAAAATGAAGGAATTAGATTAGTTTGTGATAAAATCATGCAATTTTTGAACCATATTGTACATTTTATAACTGTACAGTGTTAATCTTGCATTGCTAAACATTATAGAACTTTATTTCATGTGTACTGGAGGAATTAATGCAAGTAGATCATGTTATATATAATTGGTATGTAAAATGTCTAATTAATTGTGTACATTGTAGAATTTTTTATCACTATTCAATTTGAAGTATTACTGGGATATTATACAAACTTGATGTTTCCCCATGGTTCCACCAACTTTCATAGTAAGGTTTTCCTGTATTTATATTACAGTGAAGACTTTCACATTACTGTACATTTTAACTGTACATTTAACTGTACATTATAGAATTTGTTATTCTAAACACTAAAACTTATATTACTGTACATTGTAAAACTTTGTATTCTAAACTTTGTTGAGCTTGTATTACTAGATATCATAGTAACTTTGTGAGTTTACAGTGTTCTACAAACCTATGTAATGTTAACCTTTGTAACCTATACATTGTAAAACTTAGTATCCTATACATTGTAAAACTTAGTATCCTATACATTGTAAAACTTTGTATCCTGTACATTGTAAAACTTTGTATCCTATACATTGTAAAACTTGGTATCCTGTACATTGTAGAACTTTTATTTCTATACAATGTATAACTAAATGTAGGACTGTGTTGCTATAAACCGAGATCGTTTTTAATGTACAGTGGGGATTTTTTAAATTTCTTGTATTATGTACATTGTGTCACAATGTATCTACATCTGAGCAAGATAAACGTCTTAGTGACATTGTCGTCTGTTACACTATCATACTAAGATTTGTTCAATTAATTACCCTCTTTTATAATCTATACTCGGATAATAAACAGTACTTTATTAATATACGAGTGAAGATGTTATTTTCTTACTTATTCCTTACTATGAAGATATTGTTTTCAATATGGACCCATTTTCAATTATTATAAATAAATCAAATTAGAAAGATTTGTGTAAATTGAAGTGAAAATGATTACATGATTATGCCATGTCTATGTAAACATCTTATACCATAATCTACATCAGAGTTTATATGACATCTAGATCTGGTATGTTTACTGCTCCGACTTTACAGCGGGAACTGTCACAAACTCATAAATGATTCGCGTGTAACCCAATACAACTGAAATCGCTGGCAAATCTCATCAATATTTTATGAAATGATATTTCCACAGCATTATTTATAAAGCAGAGCACATAAATTAGATTTTGTCGTAAAACATTTTAGAGCACGCGAGAAACTAACTACGGGAACCGAACCGCCAACCAAGTACACCCCTTAGCAAAACGTCTGATGAACATGTGTTTGTGTATAATACACAATAAATACAAACCCGAATCGACACCAATTCCAATCAGGATGAGTAAAACCAATGCAGAAATGGGGGGCATAGGCGGATAAGAAAGACAGCGAGTACCCATGCCCTTCCATAGAGTTGATGTCAGAGCAAGATCCCGATGAGATCCCTCTCCGTTTCGGGTGCAAGTTCGCTCTGCCCGCAGAGGTATACTCTGTCTGTGAAAATGAAAACACAAAAGCTCCGTGAAAAGACAAACGAATTCTCCTGGTTAGCACAAGGTTAATCACAACGCTAATCCTACAATATTAAGTCATTGTGTTTGATATCATCATGTCGGTATCAAGCTTGTATAATCCGTCAAAACAGAGTCAAATCGGAACACTGTCTCCCACACCATGTTACGTACGTAAGTTCCCCGAGATCTAGCGATATTAGTGAGACACAAGTTCACTGCGGTAAAGTGGGTCAGGGGGCGGGGCTACACAAGTCCATCAACAGCTTCGCCGAGAGAGCCCTAATCTGATTGGACTAGACGACTGGTAAGGTATCAACTATCAATAGAGCTGTCAGGATAAATTTCTAAACAAAAATGGTTTCGTCATATATGATTGGTGTTGTATGATGAAAATTTCTTTTCTTCAAGCTTACCTTTTCCAAAACCAGCAGCGATGAAGTTATTTTTGAAATGGATAAGTTTCGTTGATTTGGGATATATAATCCTTCTAGGCTAATATCGCAGTGACCTCACATCATATTTTTTTATCAGAAAATTAATAAACAAGGAGTGAGTAAATAGCCTTCCTATTGTTTTGAACTACTACAGTTGTTGAAATAATTGAAACATTCAATTCAATTTTATTGCATTTCACATCCAAATAACATTCTATGGATCGGGTTGCAAATAACATAACCAAACATACATATAAAAGACAAATGCATATTATATGAGTCATTTCTATGATTAAAACAATACCGGACAATCAATATTTCCCAGATTTTGGTTTCTTCTGGTCGGCCTATCGTAAAGAACGAGAAGAAATTTATAAAGTCATAGACAGAGGTGTTATTCCACTATATAAGTCCGTGGTTATAATGCTAACACGGAATTAGATTAAATGTAAGTCCGCGATGCTATAAATCTTGGTATCATATTTGATATTAAAAGACACAGAGCAATATCTGCTAACATAATTTGAAACCTAAGACATTGATACATAAATGAAATGAATTTTACAAGTTGCCAATTTTAATTGTGATACGAGTAATCAACCGTTTTCGATTCTTATTAACTATAAGACCATGAGATACAAATTATTTCCGATACATTGTATATATGTATATGTAATAAAACTTGCGGTAATAAACATAAAGACATACATGTACATAGTATTACATATAACACAAGTATAACCATGGAATTAGACCAAGTCCGTGGTATAACAAAGTATCAAAAATTCTATACTAAGTTGTACAGCAGCAGGAAATGGATTTATGAAACGAGATTATATTGAATACTCGCTCTTCACTCAAATCTTGGTCTTTAATTGATATACCCCAGCGGTTTTAATGTATTATATGCTCGTGTGATGTTTTATTTACTCGTGAGAACTGTACACAAGCATGCGTTTTCTCGGACAGGCGGCAGACAGACAGCAGTCTAGGGGAAGTAACTCATAACCGGCTTAGCCGAAATTGATTTCAAATCCGTTTTTCATTGATAAATATTACGCTATTGTATCAATTTGGCGATAATATGTAAATCACGTTGAAGCTCATAGAGATAAAATGACCCACGATTTGCATCTGAACATTTTAACTTGGTTTGACACGTGTTTCTTAACAAGTCATTTGGTTTTAGCTCCCCAGCACATAAAAAACTTGTGAGATATTTATCATTTTAAAAGGCGTAACGCATTAACAAATGCTCAATATAACGTTTGAATGCACATATAAACGTAAGCGCTATATAAGACATTTTATACTTGATATTTACATGAATTGTACTTAGTTTTTCGATTACGTTTAAATTTCGTATTCACTAATGTTAAAGCGATACGCAATACACTTACAAAGCTCTTCAGAGGGACACGTACACATGTCATCAGCCGCTAATGTGCGGACAGGTTTGGGTTGGATTCATTTTGTTTAAGGCCTGTTCAAAATCTAAAGTCATTTTATGATGTGCCTCCACGTGTTGTGTAAGCATCCTAGGGCTTATGTGTGCTTGAGATAGGATATGTTGGTGTATGTATGCCGAAGAGACAGGGTATGTTTGTGTATGTGTGTCGAAGAGACAGGGTGTGTTAGTGAATGCTTTCCAAAGAGACAGAGTATGTTGTGTATGTGTGCCGAAGAGACAAGGTATGTTGGGGTATATGTGCCAAAGAGACAGGGTATGCTGTGTATGTGTGCCAAAGAAACAGGGTATGCTTGTGTATGTGTGCCGAAGAGACAAGGTATGTTGGTGTATGTGTGCCGAAGAGACAGGGTATGTTGTGTATGTTTACCGAATAGACGGAGTATGTTGGTGTATGTGTGCCGAAGAGACAGGGTATGCTAGGGTATGTGTGCCGAAGAGACAGGGTATGGTGGTGTATGTGTGCCGAAGAGATAGGGTATGTTGGTGTATATGTGCCGAAGAGACAGGGTATATTGGTGTATGTGTGTCGAAGAGACAGGTATGTTGGTGTATGTGTGCCGAGGAGACAGGGTATGTTTGTGTATGTGTGCCGAAGAGACAAGGTATGTTGGTGTATGTGTGCCGAAGAGACAGGGTATGTTGTGTATGTTTACCGAATAGACAGAGTATGTTGGTGTATGTGTGCCGAAGAGACAGGGTATGCTAGGGTATGTGTGCCGAAGAGACAGGGTATGGTGGTGTATGTGTGCCGATCGCGAAGAGACAGGGTATGTTGGGTATATGTGCCGAAGAGACAGGGTATATTGGTGTATGTGTGTCGAAGAGACAGGTATGTTTGTGTATGTGTGCCGAAGAGACAGGGTATGGTGGTGTATGTGTGCCGAAGAGACAGGGTATGTTGGGTATATGTGCCGAAGAGACAGGGTATATTGGTGTATGTGTGTCGAAGAGACAGGTATGTTTGTGTATGTGTGCCGAAGAGACAGGTATGTTGTGTATGTGTGCCGAAGAGACAGGGTATGTTGTGTATGTGTGCCGAAGAGACAGGGTATGTTGTGTATGTGTGCCGAAGAGACAGGGTATATTGGCGTATTTGTGTCGAAGAGACAGGTATGTTGGTGTATGTGTGCCGAAGAGACAGGGTATTTTGTGTATGTGTGCCGAGGAGACAGGGTATGTTGGTGTATGTGTGTCGAAGAGACAGGTATGTTGGTGTATGTATGCCGAAGAGACAGGGTATGTTTGTATATGTGTGCCGAAGAGGCAGGGTATATTGGTGTATGTATGCCGAAGAGACAAGGCATGTTGGTGTATGTGTGCCGAAGAGGCAGGGTTTGTTGTGTATGTGTGTCGAAGAGACAGGGTATGTTGTGTATACGTGTGCCGAAGAGCCAGGGTATGTTGGTGAATGTGTGCCGAAGAGACTGGGTATGTTGGGGAACTTGTCTCCATGTAATAACACGAATTTGATACCGACTTTACAGCGGGAACCCAACACAGCATTCCACCCGGTCTTGATTTACTGACAATTTACGACAGAACCAGTTGGTGCACTTAACATTCAATGCTGAATGTAAAACAGGAAAACACAAATACCCAAATTTTAAATTTTCAAATATCCCAATCTGACCCGTTCCGTTTTTTAAACGTAAAGGAACCGGTTGCTACTCTATAGGTGAATTTCATAATTAGTTTTCTTAAAATAAGTCACTATACGGTTTCATGAACGGACAGCAAGTTCGGTAAAGCGATGATCTGTAAGATGATAGTATCAACTGGGATTGTTTTATTACACAGCATATCGTATTTGAGAAATATACTGAACTTTTCACAGATTTCGTATTAAAACTGCCGTTATAAGTAAACTCTTTTAGAATGGCGGTAATGTGATCGTTCTACAAGTAAAAAGGAGACGAAAACAGATGGCAACGCGTCGTATATTTTGTATATTATACTCGTGGATTATAACATAAATAAGCCCTGCTTTATCCCGTTTGACACCGTCATCTGAATGTGAAAGTGAAAGTTAATTGTAATTTATCATAAAACTCGTTAACTTCCAATTTTTGTACCGTTCATTTCTAAATTGAACGCTGAGATAGTAGGCGATAAATCTGTCATAGGAGAACGTCTGGTAATTTTTCTATTTCATACCAAATTAGTTCTAAGCTAATTCAAAGCTTCAGTAATAAAACCAAAATCCAATTTAGGTCATAGCTTCATCATTTCAGGCACAGGTGCCTGATAATTTGTTACAGCTAGACTTCAGTGTTAGGAGTAAATTTACACTTTTGGGGGTTTGAGATCATTTTTAATGAAAATATATTCTAATTGTTTCGTATATATGACCTATGCGAATGGGTAAAATTGATAAAAAACCTATCCAAAAGCATAAATAAAAAAAAATCAATACCGAAGTATCACATAAAATAATACTAGTGTATCACATATAAATGATACTAGTTTATCATATATAAACAATACCAGTGTATCACATATAAACAATACTAGTGTATCACATATAAACAATACTAGTGTATCATATATAAACAATACCAGTATATCATATATAAACAATACTAGTGTATCACATATAAACAATACTAGTGTATCACATATAAATGATACTAGTTTATCATATATAAACAATACTAGTGTATCATATATAAACAATACTAGTGTATCACATATAAACAATACTAGTGTATCACATATAAATGATACTAGTTTATCATATATAAACAATACTAGTTTATCATATATAAACAATACTAGTATATCACATATAAACAATACTAGTGTATCATATATAAACAATACTAGTATATCATATATAAACAATACTAGTGTATCATATATAAACAATACTAGTATATCACATATAAACAATACTAGTGTATCATATATAAACAATACTAGTGTATCATATATAAACAATACCAGTGTATCACATATAAACAATACTAGTGTATCACATATAAACAATACTAGTGTATCATATATAAACAATACCAGTATATCATATATAAACAATACTAGTGTATCACATATAAACAATACTAGTGTATCACATATAAATGATACTAGTTTATCATATATAAACAATACCAGTGTATCACATATAAACAATACTAGTGTATCACATATAAACAATACTAGTGTATCATATATAAACAATACTAGTGTATCACATATAAACAATACTAGTGTATTACATATAAACAATACTAGTGTATAACATATAAACAATACTAGTATATCATACATAAACAATACTAGTGTATCACATATAAATGATACTAGTTTATCATATATAAACAATACCAGTATATCATATATAAACAATACTAGTATCTCACATATAAACAATACTAGTGTATCATATATAAACAATACTAGTGTATCACATATAAACAATACTAGTGTATCATATATAAACAATACTAGTGTATCATATATAAACAATACTAGTATCTCACATATAAACAATACTAGTGTATCATATATAAACAATACTAGTGTATCACATATAAATGATACTAGTTTATCATATATAAACAATACCAGTGTACCACATATAAATAATACTAGTGTATCATATATAAACAATACCAGTATATCATATATAAACAATACCAGTATATCATATATAAACAATACCAGTATATCATATATAAACAATACCAGTATATCATATATAAACAATACCAGTATATCATATATAAACAATACCAGTATATCATATATAAACAATACTAGTGTATCACATATAAACAATACTAGTATATCATATATAAATGATACTAGTTTATCACATAAAACAATACTAGTTTATCATATATAAACAATACTAGTGTATCACATATAAACAGTACTAGTATATCATATATAAACAATACTAGTGTATCACATATAAACAATACTAGTATATCATATATAAACAATACTAGTGTATCACATATAAACAATACTAGTATATCATATATAAATGATACTAGTTTATCATATATAAACAATACTAGTGTATCATATATAAACAATACTAGTGTATCACATATAAACAATACTAGTATATCATATATAAATGATACTAGTTTATCATATATAAACAATACCAGTGTATCACATATAAACAATACTAGTATATCATATATAAATGATACTAGTTTATCATATATAAACAATACCAGTGTATCATATATAAACAATACTAGTGTATCACATATAAACAATACTAGTGTATCATATATAAATGATACTAGTTTATCACATATAAACAATACTAGTGTATCATATATAAACAATACCAGTGTATCATATATAAACAATACTAGTGTATCACATATAAACAATACTAGTGTATCATATATAAACAATACTAGTGTATCACATATAAACAATACTAGTGTATCATATATAAACAATACCAGTGTATCATATATAAACAATACTAGTGTATCACATATAAACAATACTAGTGTATCATATATAAATGATACTAGTTTATCACATATAAACAATACTAGTATCTCACATATAAACAATACTAGTGTATCATATATAAACAATACTAGTGTATCATATATAAACAATACTAGTGTATCACATATAAACAATACTAGTATATCATATATAAATGATACTAGTTTATCATATATAAACAATACCAGTGTATCATATATAAACAATACTAGTATATCATATATAAACAATACTAGTGTATCATATATAAACAATACTACTGTATCACATATAAACAATACTAGTGTATCACATATAAACAATACTAGTATATCATATATAAACAATACTAGTATATCATATATAAACAATACCAGTGTATCACATATAAACAATACTAGTGTATCATATATAAATGATACTAGTTTATCATATATAAACAATACCAGTGTATCACATATAAACAATACTAGTGTATCATATATAAATAATACTAGTGTACCACATATAAACAATACCAGTGTATCATATATAAATAATACTAGTGTACCACATATAAACGATACTAGTGTATCATATATAAATAATACTAGTGTATCACATTTAAACAATACTAGTGTATCATATATAAATGATACTAGTTTATCATATATAAAGAATACCAGTGTATCACATATAAACAATACTAGTGTATCATATATAAACAATACTAGTGTACCACATATAAATGATACTAGTTTATCATATATAAAGAATACCAGTGTATCACATATAAACAATACTAGTGTATCATATATAAACAATACTAGTGTACCACATATAAATTATACTAGTGTATCACACATAAACAATACTAGTGTATCATATATAAACAATACTAGTGTATCACATATAAACAATACTAGTATATCATATATAAACAATAATAGTGTATCACATATAAACAATACTAGTATATCATATATAAACAATACTAGTGTATCACATATAAACAATACTAGTATATCATATATAAACAATAATAGTGTATCACATATAAACAATACTAGTATATCATATATAAACAATACTAGTGTATCACATATAAACAATACTAGTATATCATATATAAACAATACTAGTATATCATATATAAACAATACTAGTGTATCACATATAAACAATACTAGTGTATCATATATAAACAATACTAGTGTATCACATATAAACAATACTAGTATATCATATATAAACAATACTAGTGTATCACATATAAACAATACTAGTATATCATATATAAACAATACTAGTGTATCACATATAAACAATACTAGTGTATCATATATAAACAATACTAGTGTATCATATATAAACAATACTAGTGTATCACATATAAAAAATATTAGTGTATCACATATAAACAATACTAGTGTATCATATATAAACAATACTAGTGTATCATATATAAACAATACTAGTGTATCACATATAAACAATACTAGTATATCACATATAAACAATACTAGTGTATCACATATAAACAATACTAGTATATCACATATAAACAATACTAGTGTATCACATATAAACAATACTAGTGTATCACATATAAACAATACTACTGTATCACATATAAACAATACTAGTGTATCACATATAAACAATACTAGTGTATCATATATAAACAATACTAGTGTATCACATATAAACAATACTAGTGTATCACATATAAACAATACTAGTGTATCACATATAAACAATACTAGTATATCATATTTAAACAATACTAGTGTATCACATATAAACAATACTAGTGTATCACATATAAACATTACTAGTGTATTATATATAAACAATACTAGTATATCATATATAAACAATACTAGTGTATCACATATAAACAATACTAGTGTATCATATATAAACAATACTAGTGTATTACATATAAACAATACTAGTGTATCACATATAAACAATACTAGTGTATCACATATAAACAATACTAGTGTATCATATATAAACAATACTAGTGTATCACATATAAACAATACTAGTATATCACATATAAACAATACTAGTGTATCACATATAAACAATACTAGTGTATTACATATAAACAATACCAGTGTATTACATATAAACAATACTAGTGTATCATATATAAATAATACTAGTGTATCACATATAAACAATACTAGTGTATCACATATAAACAATACTAGTGTATCACATATAAATAATACTAGTGTATCACATATAAACAATACTAGTGTATCACATATAAATAATACTAGTGTATCACATATAAACAATACTAGTGTATCACATATAAACAATACTAGTGTATCACATATAAACAATACTAGTGTATCATATATAAATAATACTAGTGTATTATATATAAACAATACTAGTGTATCACATATAAACAATACTAGTGTATCACATATAAACAATACTAGTGTATCATATATAAACATTACTAGTGTATTATATATAAACAATACTAGTGTATCATATATAAACAATACTAGTGTATCACATATAAACAATACTAGTGTATCATATATAAATAATACTAGTGTATCACATATAAACAATACTAGTGTATCACATATAAACATTACTAGTGTATTATATATAAACAATACTAGTGTATCATATATAAACAATATTAGTGTATCACATATAAACAATACTAGTGTATCATATATTAACAATACTAGTGTATTATATATAAACAATACTAGTGTATCACATATAAATAATACTAGTATATCATATATAAACAATACTAGTGTATCATATATAAATAATACTAGTGTATCATATATAAACAATACTAGTGTATCATATATAAATTATACTAGTGTATTATACATAAACAATACTAGTGTATCACATATAAACAATACTAGTGTATCACATATAAGTAATACTAGTGTATCATCTATAAATAATACTAGTGTATCACATATAAATAATACTAGTGTATCATATATAAATAATACTAGTGTATCATATATAAACAATACTAGTGTATTACATATAAACAATACTAGTGTATCATATATAAATAATACTAGTGTATCATATATAAACAATACTAGTGTATCATATATAAATTATACTAGTGTATTATACATAAACAATACTAGTGTATCACATATAAACAATACTAGTATATCATATATAAACAATACTTGTTTATCATATATAAACAATACTAGTGTATCATATATAAACAATACTAGTATCTCACATATAAACAATACTAGTGTATCATATATAAACAATACTAGTGTATCACATATAAACAATACTAGTATATCACATATAAACAATACTAGTGTATCATATATAAACAATACTAGTGTATCATATATAAACAATACTAGTGTATCATATATAAACAATACTAGTGTATCACATATAAACAATACTAGTGTATCACATATAAACAATACTAGTGTATCACATATAAATAATACTAGTATATCATATATAAACAATACCAGTGTATCATATATAAACAATACTAGTATATCATATATAAACAATACTAGTGTATCATATATAAACAATACTAGTATCTCACATATAAACAATACTAGTGTATCATATATAAACAATACTAGTATCTCACATATAAACAATACTAGTGTATCACATATAAACAATACCAGTGTATCACATATAAACAATACTAGTGTATCACATATAAACAATACTAGTATATCATATATAAACAATACTAGTGTATCATATATATACAATACTAGTGTATCATATATAAACAATACTAGTGTATCATATATATACAATACTAGTGTATCACATATAAACAATACTAGTGTATCATATATATACAATACTAGTGTATTACATATAAACAATACTAGTATATCATATATATACAATACTAGTGTATTACATATAAACAATACTAGTGTATCATATATATACAATACTAGTGTATCACACATAAACAATACTAGTGTATCACATATAAACAATACTAGTGTATCACATATAAACAATACTAGTGTATCACATATAAACAATACTAGTGTATCATATATAAACAATACTAATGTATCATATATAAACAATACTAGTATATCACATATAAACAATACTAGTGTATCACATATAAACAATACTAGTGTATCATATATAAACAATACTAGTGTATCATATATATACAATACTAGTGTATCACATATAAACAATACTAGTGTATCATACATATACAATACTAGTATATCATATATAAACAATACTAGTGTATCATATATAAACAATACTAGTATATCATATATATACAATAATAGTGTATCATATATATACAATACTAGTGTATCATATATAAACAATACTAGTGTATCATATATATACAATACTAGTGTATCATATATAAACAATACTAGTGTATCATATATAAACAATACTAGTATATCATATATAAACAATACCAGTGTATCATATATAAACAATACTAGTATATCATATATAAACAATACTAGTGTATCATATATAAACAATACTAGTGTATCATATATATACAATACTAGTGTATCATATATAAACAATACTAGTGTATCATATATATACAATACTAGTGTATCATATATAAACAATACTAGTATATCATATATAAACAATACTAGTATCTCACATATAAACAATACTAGTGTATCACATGTAAACAATATTAGTGTATCACATATAAACAATACTAGTGTATCACATATAAACAATACTAGTATATCATATATAAACAATACTAGTGTATCACATATTAAAAATACTAGTGTATTACATATAAACAATACTAGTGTATTACATATAAACAATACTAGTTTATCATATATAAACAATACTAGTATATCATATATAAACAATACTAGTATATCATATATAAACAATACTAGTATCTCACTTATAAACAATACTAGTGTATCACATATAAACAATACTAGTATATCATATATAAACAATACTAGTATCTCACATATAAACAATACTAGTATATCACATATAAACACTACTAGTGTATCATATATAAACAAAACTAGTGTATCACATATTAACAATACTAGCATATCATATATAAACAATACTAGTGTATCATATATAAACAATATTAGTGTATCCTATATAAACAAAACTAGTTAATCACATATAAACAATACTAGTGTATCATATATAAACAAAACTAGTATATCATATATAAACAATACTAGTATATCATATATAAACACTACTAGTATATCATATATAAACAATACTAGTGTATCACATATTAACAATACTAGTATATCATATATAAACAATACTAGTATATCATATATAAACAATACTAGTGTATCACATATTAACAATACTAGTATATCATATATAAACAATACTAGTGTATCACATATAAACAAAACTAGTAAATCATATATAAACAATACTAGTATATCATATATAAACAATACTAGTGTATCACATATTAACAATACTAGTATATCATATATAAACAATACTAGTGTATCACATATAAACAATACTAGTATATCATATATTAACAATACTAGTGTATAACATATAAACAATACTAGTATATCATATATAAACAATACTAGTATATCACATATAAACACTACTAGTGTATCATATATAAACAAAACTAGTATCTCACATATAAACAATACTAGTGTATCATATATAAACAATACTAGTGTATCATATATAAACAATACTAGTGTATCATATATAAACAATACTAGTGTATCATATATAAACAATACTTTTGTATCACATATAAACAATACAAGTGTATCACATATAAACAATACTAGTGTATTACATATAAACAATACTAGTGTATCATGTATAAACAATACTAGTGTATAACATATAAACAATACTAGTGTATTACATATAAACAATACTAGTATATCACATATAAACAATACTACACTATCATATATAAACAATACTAGTGTATCATATATAAACAATGCTAGTGTATCATATATAAACAATACAAGAGTATCATATATAAACAATACTAGTGTATCATATATAAACAATACTAGTGTATCATATATAAACAATACTAGTGTATCATATATAAACAATACAAGTGTATCATATATAAACAATACTAGTGTATCATATATAAACAATACTGGTGTATCACACATAAACAATATTTGTGTATCACATATAAACAATACTAGTGTATCACATATAAACAATACTAGTGTATTACATATAAACAATACTAGTGTATCATACATATACAATACTAGTATATCATATATAAACAATACTAGTATATCATATATAAACAATACTAGTGTATTACATATAAACAATACTAGTGTATCACATATAAACAATACTAGTGTATTACATATAAACAATACTAGTATATCATACATATACAATACTAGTATATCATATATAAACAATACTAGTGTATCATATATAAACAATAATAATGTATCACATATAAACAATACTAGTGTATCACATATAAACAATACTAGTGTATCACATATAAACAATACTAGTGTATCACATATAAACAATACAAGAGTATCATATATAAACAATACTAGTGTATCATATATAAACAATACTAGTGTATTACATATAAACAATACTAGTGTATCACATATAAACAATACTAGTGTATCACATATAAACAATACTAGTGTATCATATACAAACAATATTAGTGTATCACATATAAACAATACTAGTGTATCACATATAAACAATACTAGTGTATCATATATAAACAATACCAGTGTATCACATATAAACAATACTAGTGTATCACATATAAACAATACTAGTGTATCATATACAAACAATACTAGTATATCATATATTAACAATACTAGTGTATAACATATAAACAATACTAGTATATCATATATAAACAATACTAGTATATCACATATAAACACTACTAGTGTATCATATATAAACAAAACTAGTATCTCACATATAAACAATACTAGTGTATCATATATAAACAATACTAGTGTATCATATATAAACAATACTAGTGTATCATATATAAACAATACTAGTGTATTACATATAAACAATACTAGTGTATCATGTATAAACAATACTAGTGTATAACATATAAACAATACTAGTGTATTACATATAAACAATACTAGTATATCACATATAAACAATACTACACTATCATATATAAACAATACTAGTGTATCATATATAAACAATGCTAGTGTATCATATATAAACAATACAAGAGTATCATATATAAACAATACTAGTGTATCATATATAAACAATACTAGTGTATCATATATAAACAATACTAGTGTATCATATATAAACAATACAAGTGTATCATATATAAACAATACTAGTGTATCATATATAAACAATACTGGTGTATCACACATAAACAATATTTGTGTATCACATATAAACAATACTAGTGTATCATATATAAACAATACTAGTGTATCACATATAAACAATACTAGTGTATTACATATAAACAATACTAGTGTATCATATATAAACAATACTAGTGTATCACATATAAACAATACTAGTGTATTACATATAAACAATACTAGTGTATCACATATAAACAATACTAGTGTATCACATATAAACAATACTAGTTTATCATATATAAACAATACAAGTGTATCACATATAAACAATACTAGTGTATCATATATAAACAATACTAGTGTATCACATATAAACAATACTAGTGTATCACATATAAACAATACTAGTGTATCATATATAAACAATACTAATGTATCATATATAAACAATACTAGTGTATCACATATAAACAATACTAGTGTATCATATATAAACAATACTAGTGTATCACATATAAACAATACTAGTGTATCACATATAAACAATACTAGTGTATCATATATAAACAATACTAATGTATCATATATAAACAATACTAGTGTATCACATATAAACAATACTAGTGTATCATATACAAACAATATTAGTGTATCACATATAAACAATACTAGTGTATCATATATTTACAATACTAATGTATCATATATAAACAATACAAGTGTATCACATATAAACAATACTAGTGTATCATATATTTACAATACTAATGTATCATATATAAACAATACAAGTGTATCACATATAAACAATACTAGTGTATCATATATAAACAATACTAGTGTATCACATATAAACAATACTAGTGTATCACATATAAACAATACTTGCATTTGATATATTTTCAAAAATGATCCGATACAACCAACTTGGAATGTTTATGTATAAATTAACAATTAAGCTTCATATATCATTTTTCTTTTTTTTTATTATAAGTAAATGTATATATCTGATGTTCAGAATATAACTACATGCCCGACATCTACCAATGCGTTTTACTTTCATATCACAAGACATCTTAAGATATCAGGGACCCCTTACATGTCATTTTCTACAAAGTCATATTATTCGAAACTGGTTCTCAATTTTAGATTTTCTGATATATGAATATGCAATTTTACTTTAAATTGTTTTCGATTTTCTCCATTATCCTTTTGTATCTTGACCATAATGTAAGATGAACTTCATGGACTTAAAAGAGGCACGGTGGTCTAGTGGTAGGACGCCAGGCTTGTGATTGAAGGGTTACGAGTTCGAGCCCCGGTCACGGCACTTGTGTTGTATCATTGAGCAAGATACTTTACTCCCCTTATTCCAGTCTACTCAGCTGTAAATGAGTACGTGGTTGGGTAGTGCTAGCAATTGAAGAATGTAGCGGTAAGCGCCGAAATGGCAGCACCGGTTGTATGCTCCCCAGGGAGTTGAGAACGATATTGGCTGGTTGCCAAGGCCCAATAACCACGAATAATATTTTGTGAACCACCTTGAGGCGACATTTAGGTTGTGATAAATCGGTATATAAGTTCCTGAAATTATTATTATTATTATTATCATGTTCAATTTATTATTAGTATAAATAAAGTATATTGATATTATTGCTCTGTCTGATACAATTGAAAGATAAACAACAGCTCCGAAAAAAGTGTACGAAGAAAACGCATTCAAAGACTTCATAAAAATGCATCAAACTATGAAATATTCTGAGTGCTATTGTACTAAGCGTCTTAGGTACACTAAGATTCTGTAACGCCGCGCGTTCATCGACCATTGACGGTAAAAAGAGGGATTGAAACGATTAGCTCACAAGTATGAAATGCCGACATCGACCGATCCCCCCCCCCCCCCCCCCCCCCTGTATGCCGCTAACGATGAACACGATACCAGTCGGTCATTCTGTCACTGGTTGTAATGAACCTTCATATCGTCAACGTTGAATTACATTTTAGCATTTCAAAACACGTCAGGCAGAAAACTAAGAAGCCCAGAAATAATTTGATAACGAGGCAAAGTTGAAAAAACGTTATGAAATTTCATCAGTCTAACACTATCGCCTCGTTAATACCACATATCGATAACACGCACGTGCATACTCTCTAAGCCAACAGTCAGTTTTCTTTGTGTGTGACATGTTTTGATTGGTTGTGTGTTCTTGGGGAGATTGTAATCTTCGGATCTGTATTCAAATTAGCCGGTTTTGGAGATTCCGGACAGAAAGTGATGGATCGTGCAAAACTAGCATTCAGTGTGAGATGAAATCTTATCACGGTGTTATTGATTTGCTAACCCCTATAAATTGCCTGTTACATCCCGCCAAGAAAACGTTTAATAGCATTCTTATGGCCGACGGACGAGCTGCAAACTGAGCACGAAAACCGGCGTAAAACCGAATTAAAGAAAAAACAGCAGAAAGATACCAGAATTCTTTATGACTCATTTGCAGGAAGTTAAGAGCTGGAACTCATCAATACACGAATTGGATTCGTGATGGCACGACGGTTTTACAGACAAACATTAACAGGGGGATGCAAATATATATTATTTATATACTTGACTAGAATATTGAATAATGATATAAGACGATCATCGGTGAATTATAGGCATTTTACTGCCCTGGATCGGGGCTGTAAATTTGAACATCACGTGGGAATTCTTTGCACTAATAAATATACTGAACTGTTACAATGTTGCTAGAAGCGGATAAGCAAAGTATTAGCGTACTGTTAGAAATATTGCTAGTAGCGGATCAGAATTTCACGCATTAGCAGTGTTTTTAAAATATAAACTTTGTTTATTTTAGCACAATATGAAACAAGTTATTTCAACTTATATTAACCACTGTCGCTGGCCCGGATGTTAACGCGCACCCTTACCGTGGGAGGAAACTGGAATACCTAGAGAAAACCCACTTGGTCGGGCAGATGACTCCATGACTCCTCTTTTGTTTTCGTCGACCAAAGTTGAAAAAATGTTATGATGAAAAAATCATAGCCAAAGCCGTGGGTTTACAAAAATCTGTTGCTCATATTTACTTTCATTGTTTAATATCTTAAATGAACTACCTTTATAAAGATAAACAGTTTATAGCAAATAAAAAAATCGCCTTTAAATCAGGACCACGCCATCTTTCAGTGGTCTGAGAAAACTTCTTCACGAAGGATACTAGCTGCTCTGTGAGTAAACCATCGGAACCTTTCTGATTTAGCTGCTCTGTGAGTAAACCATCGGAACTTTTCTGATTTAGCTGCTCCGTGAGTAAACCATCGGAACCTTTCTGACTTAGCTGCTCTGTGAGTAAACCATCGGAACCTTTCTGACTTAGCTGCTCCGTGAGTAAACCATCGGAACTTTTCTGACTTAGCTGGTCTTTGAGTAAACCATTGGAACTTTTTTGACTTAGCTACTCTGTGAGTAAACCATCGGAACCTTTCTGACTTAGCTGCTCTGTGAGTAAACCATCGGAACCTTTCTGATTTAGCTGCTCCGTGAGTAAACCATCGGAACCTTTCTGATTTAGCTGCTCCGTGAGTAAACCATCGGAACCTTTCTGACTTAGCTGCTCTGTGAGTAAACCATCGGAACCTTTCTGACTTAGCTGTTCTGTGAGTAAACCATCGGAACCTTTCTGACTTAGCTGGTCTGTGAGTAAACCATCGGAACCTTTCTGACTTAGCTGCTCTGTGAGTAAACCATCGGAACCTTTCTGACTTAGCTGCTCTGTGAGTAAACCATCGGAACCTTTCTGACTTAGCTGCTCTGTGAGTAAACCATCGGAACCTTTCTGATTTAGCTGCTCTGTGAGTAAACCATCGGAACCTTTCTGATTTAGCTGCTCTGTGAGTAAACCGTCAGAACCTTTCGACGTGACTGTTTTGGCAGTGTTGAACAGTATTTATCACTTTCTTGTTACAGCTACACTGCATCAGTGTTCATTGAATATTTGGGGCTTCCGAACGGCGGAAACAATCAAGCTCTCCTTATTGACCGTATGATCCATATTTTGCAGCGAATTAATGATGTATCCATGGGAAGCATCTCCTCGATATTTATGGTGTTTTAGTGTGTGTACTCGCCATTAATAAATCCGAAATCCATCTGAATTATCTCCCAGTAGTCTTTAAATCTCTCCGATGTGGGCTTTTCTATTCCAAATTTTAATTAAGGGGTGGCATATATGACAGATATAATTCCTTTTTGGACCGAGATAACATAACAATATTTCAGTTGATCAAAACGTCTAATGATGTCAGGAAAAAAAGCTTTAGTTGCATGCTTGGATTAGGTAATGATGAAATATTTCAATATTTTTCCGTAAAATGCTTCCAATATCAGCCCGAAAATCAATATGTTTTTGCGCACTTTTCTATGAATTATGTGCGTTACTGCAAGCCTCTCCACCCCACTCCATCTTTCACATCTCTCTCTCTCTCTCTCGGGTACCGGTAACAGTCAACTAGGGAAAATCACATTTTTCTTGTAAAAAAGTACAGCAAAGCTGTTGGACATAAAATCTTGTTAATGAAAATGATATACTGACAATTAAAAAGAAAAAAGAAAACACGAGAGAAAGTACCAGGCATGTTTAGATTTAATTTGTTATTTATTTTTGATGTCATTAATAATTCAAATCTGCTGTTCAGAATTATCCTGTTCAAGTATCAAAAACGTGTAAAATAAACATATATTGTCAAAGTTACAGCGATTTCCCACGAATTTCAGCCTTTCGCAAAGCGCCAAAATACACAGAAATACACTTTCGAAATGGTCACCGAATCGGTAATTTTGTAAAATTCTTGTGAAAAACTGTCATTTATATTTTTGACACAATTTTCAGATGCACACATTGTATTTCCTATTAGAAATAATAAAAATATAACATAAAACCCTAACATGAGATCAAAACGAAACATGACCGTGACTGAAACCTCAGAGATATACATCCTTGATTTTCATTAAACAAATGAGTGCAGAGATTTGGAATAAATGAGAAAAAATCCTGAAGAAGAAAAAAACAAATGGGAACGAGGAATGATTCAGCTGAACGAAATCACGTAAAGATAGATGAAACCAACCGAGAACGGTAAAGAAGAAGTAAGACATATGGAGGGAAATGTGACAAAACTAACAAAGAGCAACGAAATGGGAGCAGTTTTGGAGAATGGTAACGAGGATGGATAAGTCGGAAGAAATCATGCAACGAGGAGGAATTTGTCGGAGAAAACAATGAGAGCGAGGATGAATAAAGTTGAAGTAAAGCACAGTAATGGGAACGAGAAAGGAAAAAAGCAAGGTAATGGGAACGAAGAGGGATACAGCTAGAAGAAAGCATGGTAATGGGAACGAGGAAGGATAAAGCCGATGACAAATTTGGAAGAATGGTAACACGGCAGGTTGAAGCTAAGCTAATGTTTGTACCGACGGTAAATAAAGCTGAAATTGGAAATGTAAATAAGGTAGGGAAAAGCTGGAGGAAATCAAGGTAATGGGAACGAGGAAGGGTAAAGCTGGAAGAAATCAAGGTGATGGGAACGAGGAAGGATAAAGCTGGAAGAAATCAAGGTAATGGGAACGAGGAAGGGTAAAGCTGGAGGAAATCAAAGTGACGGGAACGAGGAAGGATAAAGCTGGAAGAAATCAAGTTGATGGGAACGAGGAAGGATAAAGCTGGAGGAAATCAAGGTGATGGGAACAAGGAAGGGTAAAGCTGGAGGAAATCAAGGTAATGGGATCGAGGAAGGGTAAAGCTGGAGGAAATCAAGGTGATGGGAACAAGGAAGGGTAAAGCTGGAGGAAATCAAGGTAATGGGATCGAGGAAGGGTAAAGCTGGAAGAAATCAAGGTAATGGGAACGAGGAAGGGTAAAGCTAGAGGAAATCAAGGCAATGGGAACGAGGAAGGGAAAAAGCTGGAGGAAATCAAGGTGATGGGAACGAGGAAGGATAAAGCTGGAGGAAATCAAAGTAATTGGAACGAGGAAGGGTAAAGCTGGAGGAAATCAAAGTAATTGGAACGAGGAAGGGTAAAGCTGGAGGAAATCAAGGTAATGGGAACGAGGAAGGGAAAAAGCTGGAGGAAATTATCTTTGGGTCACTGATTTTCAATCATTTATCTGTTTAAATCGCGAAATGTAACATGAGTGTCACGTGATATACGTAAAAGTCACATGGCCTTGATTCCCGATATCTGTAAACGTATTTGGGATTCACAGATAACGAATTTAGAATAAGTCAAGATATTAAGATTTTATACTTGAATTAATTTTATCATTTCTCCCACGCTTGAAACGTCATCATGTCATTCTTTGGATTTAAGCAAATCCTCAACGTCGTGATCTTCATCTCCCTATGACGTACATTTAACATTTACCCTGTCGGGCTGTCGTGTGTGATCGGTGACAGAGACGGTCATTCTGTGTAGGCGTAAATGGCAGTAAATGTATCACTCAATCCTTCATAGACTTTTGTTTTGATAATGTAACAAGTAATCCAACTTGTAATTCGTAGTTGATTTCCTGACAGGGTTGATATAATGTCGGGACAATCTTCGTCGTATTATCGTTTGTATTGACAACAGCTTCGTATACAGATAACTCACAACTGCGGGGTTTTTGCAGAAATGGAAACACGGACTCTTTGGATTAAATTGCTCTATTTAACACACCCCCAACAAAAAACAATTTTGGAAGGACTCCTGCCAAGTGTATTTAGTCGGGTATGCGACTGTACCGAGTGGCAGGCTAGATTTCTGAACATACATGCACGTACATCTATGACAATGTATGTAACGGTTTTTGACACAAACGTACTAGCTAGCACCAAACACACTGTGACTTTGACCTCGCCATTGTCACTAGTCAGAACAAAGCGACGAAGAGCAATGAAGTACACTTCTTTGTTTCCACGTGAAGCTGATATGCCGTGTTAACATTCCAAAGATAGCAGAAATTGAAGTGTTATGTAATCACGTAATCGGTATACGTCACAGTCAATCATAATTACACGTGAGGCACAGGTTGGTTAGTCAGTTACACGTGCTGTACCGTCAGTACGGACTAAGAATAACATGACCAGGGCCCGTATTCATGAAACCATTTTCATGCTCAAGCATGAATTTCGTGCTCAAGCCTTATTTCTTGTTCTGGCTATAAATTATTTAACAAATCTAAATTTGTCAGAGTTTTGGATAAAGGTTGAACAGACATGAAGCCAAAACCTGTTTTCAACATTTACATTGACTTTTTGACTCCTCGACAGGATTGAGGAGAGTTTCAAAAAAGCAGGCTTGAGCACAGAATCCATGCTTGAGCATGGGAACGGTTTCATGAATACGGGCCCTGATGTTTACAAGGAGAACTAACAAATAACGGATTTCTGTCTTCCTATTTTTGTAAACATATTGTGTAACGCAAAACAAATATGGCGTGAAGTTTTGGACAAAATTAAAAACAAAAGGTTTACACAACTAATACAGATGATTATAGAGTTCCTCTATTAAGGCTTCCTATATGACCTGATGTTTACAACGAGAACTAACAAATAACGGATTTCTGTCGTCCTGTTTTTTGTTAACAAAATGTGTAACCCAAAACAAATATGGAGTGAAAATTGGACAAAATTAAAAACAAAAGGTTTACACAACTAATACAGATGATTATAGAGTTCCTCTATTAAGGCTTCCTATACTCTTCTTACAAATTCCTCATTTATACCTTCCATTCTCCGTAGCTGAAATTCGTTAGATTTTACCAGTACGATCGTTGCCTTCTTTACATTTATTTAGAAAAAAAAAATCTTTCTTCAAATGTGCAACCATCATATGAATTTACTTCAGTTATAAAGAGCAAAACGTGAATATTATACATACTAAACCGAGGCACAGACGTAGTTCCCTCAAGTATGACCTATTTCGAGTTAACCTCGTTGGAAGTCCTGCTTACATCTTTGACATCACTGTGAGAATGCCTTTCACTGTTTCTTTGAATGTCAACGTTTTGCCAACGAAAGATGTATATTATTTCAAAAGTTGAATGCCTTCGGTATAATCGTAACCATATAACTTCACTCGGTAGCTCAGATATCGGAAGATGTTGATTTTAACGCTTTTAGGCTTGTGTGAATAATACACACTGTATATATATATATCATGTGTGTGCCTATTCTCTTTGGTTTGTAATTGTAATGTCGAGAGAAGGCTTTGATAATGTTAAATAACTTGTGCCTAACCCTTGTTTAATGTTTACTGGCAATAAATATTTTAAAATCAGAGAAAGTTGGTCTTGACAACCACTTAATGTCCACCGATTCTAGAGCGTAATAGTGTATATCTGTCTTGTGAATCTTGTTTAATTTATACACAATTTATTAATTTTTACAATGATTAAGAAGCGAGTTTTGTACCGTTTTTGTGTTAATCACACGTATTTGTACAGAGAGTGTCCAAATGTGGAAGGAAACCGGAGCGCCTGGAGAAAAACCACGCGGTCGTGCATAGAGTAGAATCGAACGCAAACCGGCTTTATGATATAATATCAACTTCGCTATTCATCTTTTCTATAAGTCTTGTGATTATTTCTAAGAAGAAAACGGACTTTAATGCAACACATATTAGAGTTGTCTTGATCATTTGTACGTGGGTTCGGAATCCAGACTGTGCAGTAGCCCAGAGATTAGTGTGCATTCTGGGGTTGGGGGGGGGGGGGCACACCTCGGCACCTTACTCCCTTAGTACAGCGTGCACCTGCCTGGCTAATTAAACACCAGCTCTACAGATAAGGTAAATTTAAAGACGCCACGTAAAGTAAATATTTATAAAAACACACATTTAAAAGGAGGAATCTTTTCTTAATTAAATAAATATATATTTTAGACAAATAGACACAGTCATTAGTAAAGTTTGTTTTGTTTCAAAATGAAATGTAACGTGGAGAAGGGAAACACATCATTGGGATGTTTCGTACAGATCTGTCAAATAAACAAATACAAACTATATACTCCACACCGTGCACGTGTTAACAGACTTTTATTTACACAGAGGAGTTCAAGGGAAAAGAGTGTGGACCCAGTAATATCCCGAAATACACCTAACCCCTACCCCGTACACGAGATAGGAGTTGGGGGCGCTAAAATGTGCTTTTTATCAAGTGGTATCAGAAAGAGGTCAATCTGTTTGCATCAGCTTTCATAATCTATCTGGCTGTCATCGAGAAGCTGCCAAAACAAATTACGGGGTGACGGCATTAACTGTACGACTGGATGTATGCAAAACACACGTGCAAGCGGCTGTGAAAAATATCGGTGTTGATGAAAGGTCGGTGTAAAAGACGGTCTGGATCCGGATTCTCGAACCCGGAACTAATTTACTCAAGAATTATGATATTATGTTAAATCTGTTTTGACTGGAATTGACCTATACATTCCTTAGAGTTTCATTAACATAATGAGCACTCATGATAATTGAACCTTCCATATTTAGCAAAGTGAATGAAGATGACTCGGAAAACAGATGCAGTGTGTATTTTGAACGTTTAAGTTCTAATTCTGCTTTAGTATGCCTTGTTTTTATATCGTCTTAAAGCGGTTCACAAAATATTATCCGTGATTATAGGGCCTTAGCAACCGGCCAATATATATTTTTTAACTCTCTGGGGAACATACAACCGGTGCTGCTATTTCATTTTGGTCCCAACAGTTACCTTTCTACAATTTCTAGCACTGCCTTAGCACATACTCATTTACAGCGGAATAGACTAGAACAAGCAGAGTAAAGTACATTGCTCAAAAGTACAACATGTTGTCGTGCTGGGATTCGAACCCGCAACCATTCGGTCCTATAGAGTCACGGTGCTTCGTTTGTATCAGGAGCCGATTAATTGATTCTGCTGGTTAGTGCAGAATCAACGCACCAGTTCGTATATCATTATATCTGTAAATTTATATATATCCGTACGTATGGATGTGAAGTGTGTTGATGTACCCGCCACCATAGCTCCTATACACCATAATGCATCTCTTTAGTTGTGTTCTTCAAGGGGGCAATCCCCCGAACTGGTGACTGCCCTTCATAAAGTACAGCAGACATAAGATCCTATCACGACACTTAGTACTCTTCACAAGTTGCTGTAGACAGATGATGACAATGTATTGCCTCATTGCCTGCAGAAGGTACAGCAAACCCTCGATCACAATGTGACACTAATGTCCATTCCATATCTCCCGCGATCCCAAGTGCCAAACACGTGCGCGAGTCCGTATCCTCGTTGTTATCCGAGCCCTGCCCCGCCAGATTCACTACAGATGTGAATGCGCTTTCCCGTCATACTGGAACGCTTCACTCTGGCCGCTACCGGCGCTCTGACGATCATTTCTAGACGCGGAATAGGTTTTGCAGGAGCGGATCAGGATAAGTTTACTCCTTAACGAGATGCCTCACACCGTCCAAATGATGGGAGAAGGCTGTGGATGTTGGGTACGCTGGAAAGTTTTTTGTGAATCTGTCTGAGAAACTAGTGTTTAACAATCCACATCTTGACTACAGATGCCACGGTGATTACAATGTGTGGTTTCTGGCCCGGGTTGGCCATTGTTCGGTAACCTTATTCCTACGTCATATTGCTTGTCTCACCGCTGGCACCGGAATCCTCTTACATTTTAATGTTCTATTGGACTCCAAAAGAGAGACTAGATACCTTTGCGGAAATGATACGATGTACTTGGTCTTAGACTCTTAGTTCTCTTCCAATTTTCTATACGAACATAACAATGGAAGTCAGAAGAGAGAAACATGAACATAACTATGGAAGCCAGTAGAGGGAACATGAACATAGCAATGGAAGTCAGTAGAGGGAACATGAACATGACTATGGAAGTCAGTAGAGGGAACACCGCCGTTTACTTCCCTAAACTCTTCACAGAGTTTTGTGTTTATTTGGTTACCCTGCAAACCTTCAGTTCAAAACAATATTATCTTTTGTTGTCTTCATGTCGTTTATTTTCATTAAGAATCAAATGTATGCCTTGTGACACGTGCACAATCAGTTTAAATTTCATATGATGAAGCAATGATGAAACTCTATCAAATTGCGCATATATTTTTCCAGTTTGTTATTTTCTGAGATAACAATACGTTTTGTCTAAATACAAACGACGAACTTGCCCCTCCCTATGTCTGTATACACACAGGTGTTTACACAATTAGCGCGCCCTGTCTCTCAGCGGAGAACAACGTTCCACACCACTGACAGTGCAAGTCTCCCGCGCAATTCACGTGCACCATATCACATGAAAACAGATGTTGCTATATCAAGACAGATGCTCGATGGAATTCAAACTGTTCTACCTTTATCTTGGTCGATAAAAATACAATGAAAAAGTCTGTAACTTAGGTTAGGGGAACTGTATAATGTAAGATATCTAATTTCATTTTCTATATATAAAACATGAAACACTCTTCAACTCTATTATCTCTTAGCCTCTGGTTACGTTCAGAAAAGTGTATTCACCATTTTTTCGCGTAATCAATATTGCAATAAATTAGATATCTTATGAAATAGGTAAAGAGTGTAGTTTCGTTTTCTATATATAAACACCTAGCTCTCTCGCTGTTTTTGATTGATTAGAGGTCGTATTTGTTTTCGCTGTAACTATTAACCTTGAAGGGTTATATACCGTTGTTTTGAAAGCTGAAAGGTAGCAAGGTCTGCCTTCGTCTGCAGCTTATCTTTATGGTCGTTCTGAGGCTGGGGTTTGATGCACCCTCGGAGTTTTACTGCTTATGCTGGTAAAGTAAATCTTTTTAAACATTAAACAGTTATCGTATGTAAAGTATATCACATCGCTTCAGGCCGACCCTCTAAACGACTGATTGTACAAAGGAATCAAAGGTTATTCCGAAAGGAGAAGTTCTCGGTCGTTATTGGCACGCTAAACAAATAACGTCTAGATAAAATATCAACGATCACGTTTGCGATACTTAATATATATTTATATAAATAACTGTATATAAAAAACCGTTATGGTATGCAATAAAAAGAGTGCCCAAATGCAGATCCCTCACATCATGTTTTGATTACAGTACCTTGCCAGTTCTATATGTCACGTCAAAACGTCAGTGGGAGCAACATTAGCAACCGTTTGATTGTCGTATTTGTATCATAATTACAAAGCAGAGATATTTACTAGTCGGTAAACCTTCACTTTGATACAGTAAGTACATGTACAGTGACTGTGGTGTTTGGGGGTTGTGTAATACCAACTATATATCCTATTGTCAACCGTTACGTGTTCCGTCTGTGATTTCTACTGATAACGATCAGGTAGTTCAGGATAATCTGATAACATCTAAAGACGTTCACAATGACTTCAATTTTATAGCATTCGACTCTACATGACAAACAATCTGTGTTGTCCATTCTTACGTCATGTTGAAGGACTTCTATGAAAGGACAATAATAATATTTTGATCAAACCGGCGCCACATCCGGAATTTCGAAACGATTTCGTTTTGTGTTTACATGTCGACATGCCGGAAGAAGTATGTCCGAGCTTGTTTGTTGATAGATTTAATCAATGCGTGTTTAAATAAAAGGTTGCATAAATACTCATAACCGGATTACCTCAGCTGTCTTTAAATTGTATGATTTTGTTTACATATGCATATCATTTATAAAGTTTATGTAGATGTGTATAATTCTGTATATTCATAGATTGATTTTGTGTTTCGGTATTTTGATTAATCTCAGATTATTATAAGTAATTTTTGTCTTCGAGAAACTTTAATTCTTGTGTATATAAAAAGGCAGCAACAAGATTAGATGACATTAAGAGAGCGGTTTGACATTGGCTGCAATGCCTTGCCATAAATGTGGAGCATATTTTAATTGTACATAGAATTTAGGAACCTTGACATCAATGAGGGCACACTATTTCTTTCCTGTTGAAATTGAAATACCACCTACCAAGCTCTTAGTCGTGGACATAAACCCTTTGATGGACATTGTAAATACCATTAAAACACCAGTCAAGGTCAGGACTGGGATCTTAAAGCAATACTGACCATGGAAAAATTTGGTACCCTTGTCTTCAACGTCAGGTCAACAAAGGGAGATTATTCAACACGTGTTGCCGGTAATGAATATATCAACACAAAAGCCACACAGTAATCGCCTTGAATAACACCAACAATTTACCAGTAAAGTGGCGGTTACGTCTAGTCATCCAGATAGGCGGTGGTATAACACACTCTGCCGTTTGTTGTACAGATTATGCTAATTCCCTTTTCCAATTTCGGACAGGTTCAACCAATACAAATGATTAAAGGGAGGCGAACATTATACTAACAATTTCTTGTCCAGGGCTCTTAACGCTCGGATGCATTCCAAAGGAATTTTAAATCTTTCGGTTTAATTTCTCTCTAGTTCTTTTGATAACAAAAACACACTGAGCACGTTCGTACGCTGGCGAAAACCGACGGGAAATATTCCAAACGAGAGCGAATGCTTTAATCCTCCCTCGAGTCCGTACGGCATTAAGTGATTTTGACACCTTTTTCTAGCTGGTGTTATGCCACGGAACACTAAATCCTATTTACTGATCTTTCAATAGCAAGTTCGTTTTGTTTTCATTAGAGATATATATTATGACGATAAGTCCTGGTCAGTTCTTTCTCTGACCATTCCGTGAACACGTGTGTTACTTTGCACTATTGTGTGTCCCAATTATTCGTTATCGCTACAGGTGTGACCAGTTAATGGCCAATGAGATACAAAATAACAAGTTTCCTTTCAATGGGTCCACGCAATCATACCTATTTGTTTCGTTAAGCTTGAAGTGTCCTTGAGTAAAATTAACGTATTCTTCTGAGAAGTCAAAATTGTCCTACATTAAACAATTTTTCTCATATACACATCTGTACATTTTTGGGAAAGGGAGTTCATGGCATGGCAGAAAATGCAAATATAATGATATGTTAGTGTACTCGTTTTTGTGCTATGATCGGTCAAAGATACCAATGTTAAGCCTATGGAAACAGGACTTGTTTTTAGTGAAAGACGACATAAACGAAATGTCTTAGAGTACATCTTTTGTTCAAAATTATCACTAAACAGGGGTTCTTCTAGCCGGAATTTTGGATGGTTTGAACCTTTTGTTTCTGATATATGGCAATCCTATTGGAAAGCTATGCTGCTCGATATTCCGCACAGGATAATTAATCAGTGAACAAAGTCATTATTTTGTCCTGTCATGAATTCAAATGATTTTGTTCTTTCTTCAAAATTACGACCTTAACACATTTTCAGAATGTGTAGCAGAACATAAAGATAAATAATAACTAATAATAATAAAGACAAATCATAACTTCAGAGTGATGACGTCGTATAAATCCTTATTTGATGTGGTATTTATTTCGTCAGATATGAATGGGTTTTTTTTATGCACACAAAAGTGTTGTCCAATGTTTATACGGTATATATTTACACACGGAACCTCCATAGGGGATGGCAGACTGCTGGTGGATTGTTTAGTCCCCGATGTTTGCTCGAGCCTCCATAGCCACAGTTAATCTCATTTGAATAGTGACACGGTACATGACATACATATTTTCGCAGTACACGATTTGAAATTATACAGAACTAGTTTAATTTTACTTCTGAATTCATAAATTAAAGGTGTTTTACGCACCTGACTCTTCTGCTTCTACATTAGTTTAGAAATTTTGAATTCCAATATTTGGTCCCTAGCATCACTGAAGAGTCCTAGGAGGACGAAACAACTGTATGAAGCAGTTTAATTCATTTTTCGGCATACTGTTTCTATTACTAAATTTAAAAGTTGCAGCATATGTGTGTGTTAGTAAAAATTGCACTTTTGTGAATTTATTTATCCGCAGTGAAAAGTGCATTAACCGATTCGCGATTTATTCAAACTAAGTCTTTCGTGTTACTAGTTGGCAATAATTGACTCAAAGCAAATTAATGTAGTATATAGGGAATGCGTTTCACAAGTTTGGTATAAAGAATATATGATGATTTAGATTTTTTCAAACAGTCAGTAATCAGAAAGATATCTAATCTGAAACCTGAATAAGTTTTTCTCTCTAAAACGCACCTTTCTGTATGTCCGTTTTCTTTGTGAAGTAAAGCTTTCAATTATTGTTTTTTTTTTTAAACAAAACTATATGCTATATTTGTTCTTATTATGACGTAATGGCACTCCCAGAACTAATTAAGATAGATAAATTGGAGATTAATTTTCAAGTGTTCTTTGAACTTTACATTTTCACCACCAATGAAAGAGACATTTTGTTACAAAGTTTTATGGCATTGACGTCTTCGTTTAACGTAGAACTTAATTTGTTTGAAATTACAGATCTTCGGCTGGACTTGAATTGAAAAATGTTAATGTACTTCATCAGTAGTGAGCAATGTATTTTATAACGAGTTTAGTTACATACATATATATCAAATATCATTGCCAGCTATAGGTTATGAAGCATATAAATTGTTGATAAGTTAAAAGTACACCTGTAAACTAAATACCCTGTTCAGTAGTATGACGTAAGTTTGACTCCGGGCGATTGACACGCTAGAGATCGATCGAGGCGTTTCAGATACGCGCCTCTAGTCGAAATGGAAAATCAAATCGAGATTTCAACGAAATAACAAAATGTAGTACATGCAGTTATATGATTACCTTGACAGATGAAAGAGTACCAATTGCTGTATTGGAGTACACAGATATTTTTAATCATTTTATTCGATTTTTAACAATTAAAACATATATAAAGATTTCGGTTAAATGAGAAGGTTTGTGATGCTGTATTCGCGACGAACATCCACAGTTCTCCTCCCCCTCTCGTCATATCTGTATTCAGTATGTTACTTGCCTTACCATATAAAGATGAATTTGTTCTAAAACATTACTTTATAATAGGCTACCTGAGGTTTCTTTTGATTTTACTAATCTCAATGGTTATTTACCAACATATTAAACTTAATTATGAACCAGAAAGTCATGATGAATAGTTTAACAACACAGCTTTGCTTTAAAACAAATACCTGCCAAACTAGCTATGTGATTAAATTGAAAATGATTTGATTCCAAATTCAGCACAGTAACGTTATTGTTGATTAAGAAATAAAATATTTGTTTCAACAAATTCAAATGAATGTTTATTCGTATAAAACGTTGGCTTCGACTCTCATGAATCTGGCGGGAACTTTTCTCTCGGTACTTCTTGGCGGGCTGTGCCTTTCGGAGCACCTCGCGATAGTTTGTTACTTGCTATAGACGTTTTTACGCATCGTTAGTTGTTTTTACGGGGATCTGAACGACTGTACACACTATACGTACTCCACCCATCATAAACAAAACCGGAGAGTACGACTAAACAGCAATCCCGATTAGATTACAGTATCTTTTCTTACTTGTATTTCGGAATGTCATCATGTGAAATTTATGACGCGGTATTTATTCAAATCTTTTACTTTTTATCTCATCTGCTGAACTGAAAATTATACGGTGATAGTTACATAAAAAAAACACGCAAAAAGGCACAGAACAAAAAATAAACACACCTTTGCTATAACGAGATTATACGGTAGCCATGGTAACATGCTTATATAAAAGTAGATATTTCATTTGAAGGTATACTAATTGCAAAATGAGTGTAATACTGATATACTATCCGAACAGACAGAATGTATATATGTAACATAATTAATCACGAGATATATTTGTAATGTAGTTATGTATTAAGTCGATTGCATGTCATGAAATATAAGATTGTTTAAAGGATGCAATATTTTTTTCAAGTTTGTAGTATATGTTTCCAACAATTTGTTTTAAGGTCTGTCAGTTTCGGGACACCTGAGTTAACTGCCTATTTTGTAATCACACAGGAGATTCATTACATTCACTTGTACCGCAGGTGTTCGAACACATTACGTTCGAGGGCACCTTTTTATACATTTAATATCCTCCTTTTATAAAGAATACGTAATACTGGACACAGTTTGGTCGGGTTATAAGACGTGACATCCTCGATTTGCTTATGATTGGCATTGCTAATTTGTTGACTCTACAAACTGATTTCAAGAGCGTGAGAAAACCAAACAAAGCGCAACAGCTCCCATGAAATAAGGAAGTGATATTTTACTGATAGTCTTATGGTGCGATTACACGTGTTTACTTGCTGCCAAATAAACACAACATTAACTTAGTTTAATTAATCAATAGTAAAAGATGACCATGACAGCGTCTAGTCTAATTAAGTGTGTCAACATTATCATTGGTATGACAGGACTAAAATGCAGTTTACTAAAGCATTCAATAATTAAGTAACATGAAAATATATTCAAAATTACTTAAGTACTTAAGATGAAAAATCTCCACAAAAACAGAGTTATGCAAATTGACTACGAACATAAAAAGGTAACATCACACATTGATACCAATGGTAAAACATACTGTTAAACAATCAGCTCGAGAAATTACAAAAGATGTAACGAAAGGAAGACTTAAGAGTACGGCAAACACGTAGGCCGATATGGTCTATTACACGGAAGTAAAGCTATAACACTGACTATTGACTATAATGATATTATCGTGTAATCTGTATTTATACTGTTAACGGATCAGTTAATAGCCGGTAGCTAGCCTATAGACGGACTGTGATAATGATTCTAACAAGTCCCCAGGCAAGTGTTACACTCGTATCATAATTATTGAATTAAAGTGTTGGATTGCATACACACCCTTTGGAATTCTATCTCTCAGGATAAACTTTGAGAATGATGATGTCTTGTTGTTCGTTGTCTTCTAATTAAATATTCATACACAGATTGCACTCGAACTAAATAAATATCGTATGTACTCCAATAAGTATTAATATCTGACGTTTCCCCTCGTGATATATCAAATACATATTGTATCAGAATGTACTTAGGAGGTAATATATATACACAATAACCAATTCTCTGTTGTGTGTATATTATAATTAAAAGAATACTGCTAGATTTTAAAGTGAAAATACTTGAGTTTTGATGCTTTAGACTTACCGTAGCGAGGACGTTTTTGTTTGACAAAAATTATATAAATCTATAGTATCTATGATTAAATATTCACGAATGCATATTTTCAAGATCATTTTGCAAAAGTTAATATATAGATCTATTATAAAGAGTAACTATGAATACATTTTTTTAATATTCCCAAATGTGTATTTCGAGATCGTTTACTTTTAGTGACAAATGCGAGCATTATAACACAGTAAAATTGACAATTTTACAATATACTAAAACAAACTCTCAAAAGCATAGTTTTACTTTTCCACAATGCATGACAGAGGACACGATGTTTTAATGCGAATGTGACTTTGAAAGATTATTATAATGAATACAATTACCTTTATACGTCTCTATTCTAACCGGAGTGATTTAACACACAACCGTTCGGGCATATCTTGTTCGCCTATGGAAATAGTAGGACCAGATGTTTTTGGTATGATGTTAACAATAGCAAAATCTTGTCTTCTGTTTAAATAACGTTTTTTAAATGTTGAAATAGTATAAATAAAAATTAATCCAAAAACCTACTACTGAACTATACTGAAATAATGTATTTAAAAGAGTGATGTTTTTCTTTGTTTAGGTCTATTTTGTACTTGAACTAAATAATATTCTAAAAAAACAAAACTTTATCACATGTTTACAATGATGTTTCTTCTATTAGAAAAATAGTAAATAATATCTGACCCCAGGGTGACTTTGGAAACCTGCTATTTAACATCGAACTAATTCAATTACAACACGAGATCAATGGTGGACAGAGGATAAAGGGGATATTATCGTAATTAATATAGGCGTGTAACACACACACGTAATTGTACATATATGACAAAGATTGCTTTATAGCATTGACCCTATGTTTGCAATAAGATTTTTATTAGAACAGATTTTTATATCACAATTTGTTTACGTTTTTACCACATGTTTTGTTCTTGTTGTTATGTTCTATAAAGTTTGCCTTCTCTTTTTTGTCGATATGACAATTTGGATATGAGAAGTATAGTCTATGTAAAAGAAAGACGTTTTCATGCTTCTGTCTGTTACGAAACGAAAGAGATTTAACACAATTGTCAAATTGGAAACTTGTTTTGCCTCAAATTAACGTTATATAGAATTGTTTTAATACTGAATTCCCATCTTTTAGGTAGATGCTAGATAAGAACGATATATTTACGACAATAATTGGATTTTTTTATCAGTGTATTAAACAAACAATCATATTATAATAACAAACTTTTGCTCAGGTTTGTATCTCAAAGATTACTAGCTTTCTTTATTACATGTAATTAGCCAATTGGTATAGCTTTACTCTGTTAACTAGCAGAACCAACAACATTCAAAATTTGATAAAACAATAGTGATAAACAGCATTTATATCACGCTATATTTGATTTGTAAAATCGATCTAAAGTAAGTTACAACATGTGGATAATTAATATTGAACAAATCAAAAGCTTATAATCACCATTACACATTAGGCAAAAAGATAATAATATAGATATATATATATTGTCTATGTTGTTATTTCACGTTATACATAGTATGAAACAAAAAAGAAAATTTATGACATTTAAAAATGACTGTTTCACGCCACAGTGTGCCTGATAGTTTACGCGTAGTTTACACAAGTAAGCTCATCACTTATACTACGCTTCTATATCTTTCAAACATAAACTGTCATACATCTATTTGTTTCTAAATAGTAATTATGTCTAAATTGTAACAGCAAATGTATGTTTAAAAAGAAATTATGTAAGAAAACTACTTAAAGAAATACTCACTGGAACATTCCGTTAAAATATGCACTTGTAATGCTAAATAATAATATTATGAATATCTTACATGAAAAAATTCATGTACATGTATTTGAAATTCACCAACCATGAAATTCACCAACCATTTAAATTGGGTACTTTTTGGTGGTTATCACTCATTTAGTTATGATAATTATTGTGAAAAGATGATGATTATAATACGGCTAAGGTGACCCTATCTTTAAAGTACAAATGCATGACAGCAACAATGCTCGAGCGATAACCAGAACAATGAAATGCCAGTCATGTGAATAAATTTTCCTTAAGCTGCTTGGGCACCATCAATTAATTTCAATTAAATTTAAATCACCAAGCCGGGAAGTTGGTTTGAAAAGAAAAGTCGTTTATAAACCATGCTCGCGAGGGTGTGAAAAGTCCTACAAAGATCTAGATCTCACCAATGAACATCAAGGATCCGCTGATAACTAATGATAAACAACTTCCGGTTTCTCTATGTCAACTCGCAAGAATTCATCTTGCGGAAGGAAAAAAAAACGTTACCTCCAGTGTTTCGATAAAAGAATGGAAAAGCAGCGTGGAGTTTTCGCTAATTTGTGAAGTCGATTTATCGCTATATTTCCATTAGTTCCCAAAATGAAACCTGACAGGTTCGTCCTTTGTTCGCCTATTAGGACCGTGCAATAAAAGCCGTATTTCGATTTTCCAATCAAATGTGTACTGTTATACGAAAGGTTATGTACATTCCAAGTTGCATATGCAAACATCTTTTGACATTTTATATTAGCCAGTGCTTATTGACATCATAAACTGATATTACAACGATTACGATAGACCATAAATCGCCCGTTAATACATTACCTCAGGCAAGCGGCAGCTTCTTGATTATAGTAAATTACTGCTAAAGTAATAATGTAGTAATCTTTCTTATCATTACTCCTTATCATGTTGAAATCAATCGCATATTTAAGTTGCGTCTATTCCATGGACACTTAGTTTGTAGAAACAATAGAAATATTACAACAGCGTTATCTTCTTTCTTATTTGTTAACATGCCATTATGAAATAAGAGAAACCCACTCACCTCCTAAGCGATTTCATAGATTTGCTGTCTCCACGAGGATACATAGACGGAGGTGCACCAAGGAGAAATTCAGAACTACGGAGCAGACGACACACGAATTGAGCGGCAATCACTAGACGACAAGCTAATGTCAAGCTCACGTGCGTTCAAACAATTTAATCCAATCACGTTGACAAAAACTCTGTAGTTAAAGACCAGAGCTCTGCTAATATCATTTTATAGACAGATGATTTGTAATGGCTTGAGAAAGAGACGGATGCGTTGTAGAGTATCCCCAAGGCATGAATTGGTTCTAATCCAGTTAGCTTTGTCAAATCACATGCACAATCCTCGTGGGTGAAGAGGAATTCAAAATCTGTCCAACAGAATTTTTTCCGTCTTGCAGTAGCTGTCAAAGACAAAAGTGCGAACAATTTTATCAGTTAAATGGCAATAAGAAACAGCACAATTTCCATGCATTGTTTCGTTGAACACACAAAGCCAGCAGGATATGGGGTTTGTTGAAACCCCTGTCAAAACATTGGAATGCTGACTGTCAAAACTGACATTGTTGGATGCAGTTCTCTCATCAAAAACACAATTCATAAAGAGAGAATTCCCAAACCAAATATTACTTGGCAAATGGCTAATCCTTTGTTCGAGGAATGTACCTTCATTTACAACGAATGCTTATCACGTTGCATTGTAATATGACTAATACCAATATGTTAATCCACAATTATCTGTCGAAACACTTTTTTATCACTTAAATCTTATTTTGATAATATTATCCAATGTTACATCATCTAATCATGTTTCATTGACTGTAAATGTATCTAAACCTCCTATTGTCTTTGGTGGCGGTATCTGGTCTGAACACATGTGATAAAATGTTTGTTACAATCTTAATCCTAAGTAAAACAAAGCATCAGTTTCGATGTTTTATATGGCTGAGATACAGATGAACATCCCACACCTGAGCAGGTGAACGTCCCGGTACATTAGACTGAGATCGGACCAGGATAAGATTCAGAACAGTGTGGCCGAGTCGATTTAATAGGTAATTCTTCGAAGGTGTGAAACCCGGTATTGACAAGGGATTATAAAAAGCAGGTAATACCTTACCAGATAAATCGTCCACAGGTGTTCAAGTAGTCCTATACACACAGCACACACGGGGACCCCTATTGGACACTTGAGGCACTGTAAAGATTTCTTATGTTCGGGTAAACAAGCTCTGGGAAACATTCGATATATTGGAGCCCGATTGGGGTATAGTCCTACCCTGTTACCAGCTAGGTTTAACCTCAAGTGTCATTAGGCAAGCCGAAACAAGGTACTTCGAGGCTCTGGCATGACGAAAAAGTGTCAAATCTCTCATTTCTTAAACTATAGTGAACGAAATATAACCGCTAATGAAATCACACAAAGGTACAGTCGTGTGGAGGTATTATGTCAGCAGAGAAACGGACAGTTACACAAAATGTTTATTTTGTAAAGGAGTCGTCAGAGGTAATGGCAGAAGGAAGCTTCAGGCGACTGTTACATTTCACACAAACCAAATGCTTACAACAGCTGTATTTGTTAAACTAATTAGAAAGCGATGAAACCTTAGAGTTATACCAATTTAAATTTCATTTATAAAAAAAAATTCAACAAACGTAAACGAAACATTTATTATATACAGAGATGCAGGCATGATGTGATATTTGTTGAGCATGTTTCGTGAATGAGCTCCGATGTAAATGCTTTACATGCTGAGACAGGACACCTGTGCGTCTAACTGCACGTCCTCAATCTGTCGGTGTGTTGCTGTACGATTCCGTGAATTCTATAGAAGGTATGATGTTGGGAGCAAACCCCAGCGGGACGCTCGTCCACCGCGTAATATCCATATCTTTATTGGTTAATATCAATTTTACCTGCACACCTGGATCGACAGGTATTAATTCTCACCTTTCCTATGATCAACACTGAAAGAGGATCTGCCTTGGCCTAATTCAATATTTACTGACATCCCCAGCCCTGTAGGACACAGAGACAGCGTGTACCTATTGCTTGTTTAAATTCCACAGTAGTCGTTTACACAAACGCCTAATACAAATTAAAGATTTAGACACTACTGTAACATAATAGTAACAGAAAATCGGACACTATATATTGAAATATACACAAAAGCAGTGACAGATATACATGCATCATGTATTGGTAATAGGCATACATTGGTGATAGACATATATCATCCAATGGTCGATCGACAACTTTCTCTTGATAGTAACATCCCTGCTTCTCCAACCTCAGGTGTTTACATATTGAAGTTGATTTCGTTTTTCTGGGGCTTACTCTAACTATAAAAATCTTCGTGATCGCTGTCGGCTGCTGACAAACGAATTAACGACACAAGCATTGAAAGAGGTGAACAAGTTTTATGGTCGATATCGTGGTCACATTAAGAAATATTTTACATTCTAGTATGATTTGAAGGTGGACATTATTTAATATTCCCATTAGTGTGCTTACTTATTGTGATTAAGAATGATGCCTAGGCTCTCACTTTGAGACCATGACATTTATTTGATTGTGACGAAGATTTTTATGGCGGTATCGTCGATTAAGCAGAGAACGCTTAACATTACGGAACACCTGGTCATTTTTAACGATCTCCGTGTAAATATTTCCTTTGTTCTATATTTTGTCCCAAGTTATACTGATTTTGAGTTCAAATTATGGGTTTGTTGACGTTTCGGGACTCCCTGATTTGTTATGCTATTGAATGACAGTATTAATCATTTATGAACCTGCGTGATATTTCTGTATAAGACGCTCCCCTTTTTTTGTTACGCCACACAAGGAACCACAGATCGTGTACAACCCCTTCATACTACACGTCTTCATTAGGAGTGCTCTGTTAACGGCATTATTAGTGAAAACAAGTCTAAGGTAGTGTTTTGTTTGTACGAGTCACAATGAGGAATATTTCCCCCCACGTCAATACTCTTGAGGTGGTCATTAAGAATATTGGTATATTGAACGAGCAATTAAACTTGTTTACTTTCCCACTCTGGTGTATTTTCCCACTCTGGTGTATTTGCACAAAATTGAGCTACATTTCGATGAATGCATTCAAACCGTATCATGTTCAAATTTGAACAAAATTATCGGAATCGTGAAAAAGAACGAACGAAATTGTACTAATACGTAAAAGTATGTACAAACAACCAATTTAGTTACTCTACTTTAGAAGTCGGTTTCGTTTTCAAGGTTTATATTTGGGATCTGATTATAATAATGGCCCTGTTGTATTGACATATCGGTTTTAAATCCTTCTCAAACTGAATTCAAATTTGTATAAATGTTCCCATTTAATGTATTTAAATACCAAAAATAGGAAAACCAAAAAGAAAAATTTGAAGAAGTACAATGCCTGTTTAAAAATCTTAAAGTACAATATATCTAATTAGCGTTTGTTAAAGGAATTGTAAATTCATAAACGAAACACTTAAAGGTGCGATGTTTGGCTTAATGATATTCAATGGTGCATATAGATTCTAAAAGTTCTTAAAACATAAAGTCATGTCTTAGCAAAACAATCAATAGTACAAGGTATGTGCAAACAAAATAATGTAAAGTACAATGCATTTTTAAATATAAGTATGCCAGCCTCTCCATTTGTACAGTCTGACAACGATATGTATGAAGACCTTATAAGATGAACCTAACACACACATGTGCTGCACCTTTTAAATTTAGTAATATATACAGTTTGCCGAAACATTAATTGAACTGCAACATACAGCTGTTTCATCCTTCTGGGACTCATCAGTGATTCTAGGCGCCAAAAGATTGAGATCGAAATTGTCTTAACTATTGGAGAAGCAAAAGGGTCAGATACGTAAAACCCCTTTAATTTATTAATTTATGGTCATCAATAAAGAAAATCAGAGAATACCAAAGCGTCAACAAAACAATAATACGAACTCAAAATCGATTAAACTAGATGCAAAATAGGAACAAAGGAAAGATTTACATGGAGACTCTCGTAAAAGCACAAGAGAATAAGACCAGATGTTCCGAGAGAGTAAGCGTCTTCTGCTTCACAGACGACACCCGCCATGTAAAGCTTTGTCACATCCAAGTAAACATTAAGTTCTCAATACGAGAACTGAGTATCATTGTCAATCACAACAAGTTAACACACTAATTAGCATACCCAAAAACGTCCATCTTCATATATTTACAGTCTACACTGACATTCACTCGATAACCATTGCTCAACAGACTATCATTATCACCGCATAACTGTACTCAAACACGTGACACATTTCTATGTCGTCGACAACAATATATGTGGGCGGAGCTATGCAAATCCTACAGTTTGAAACACAAGTGAGTGACGTCACCAACAATAAACGTGGGCGGAGCTTGCAAATTTCATGCTGTTACATTTATTGAACCATGAAATCTGTGTCCGAAGATTGGACTATAATGAACAAAATAGTTACGAACATTTCACAGAAAGATACTGTAAATATAAGGATAAACTTTCTATTTTGTTTAGGTTATCGGGGGATAACTACAATGGAAAACGGCTAAATAATACATAACCGGCTTCGCCGGTTTTTGAATTTACCCGTTTTCCATTGTAGTTATCCCCCGATAACCTACACAAAATATAAAGTTAATCATTAAATCACTTAAAGATACAGAATATTTCTCAATGAGACAAAGATGGCGACCAAAAAACTTGCCCATAGTTCTGATCAACCTGCATCTCTCGAATCCTTGTGTTGTTAGTTTGTTTGTCAGCAGTCGACATCAATCACAAAAATCACGATGCCTAGAGCAAGCTCTAGAATATCGAATCAACTGTGATATGGTTGGAGAAGCAGGAATGTTACTATCAAGAAATGGAAAGTTTACGATCGGAAAATTGAAATCATTACGTTTATCGTATAACTAAGTAGTAGTAGTGTTCCCATCAATGCTCCAGCAAACCTCGGAGACTGAAAAGTTAACCAAAAACGTCTACCACCTTGTACCTTGAAAAATGAACTTAACACAAACATGTGCTGCACATTTTAGTAATAGATACAGTATGCCGAAAAATGTGTGACTTAGTTTGCGATATCAGTTAAAGATATTAGTTTTAATAAGTCCCAAAATGAAAATATATACTAGTATAAGCATTATTTGATGTGATATGGTTAGGATATGATTAAGATGGGGTCGGATGACGTGTATAATATATAAAAATAAAAGAAATCACAACATGACATAACCACAACTAAGCAAGGTACAATTGTACATGTTTCATGCTGTTTAAATACTTCTGATGATGGAATAGGATCACATGTATTGTGATCAAATTGACAGATATCGTTATGAATCGGTATGCTTTATACATTTATCCGAATTTGAATATTTCTGGGTTTTTTTCTGTTTTGCTTTGCGTTTGGATAAATGCACGAGTCAGAAATTAGAAATCTTTAAAACATGGCGTTCTTTGTATCTTTCTATCGAGTTATAAGTGAAGAATCACAGATGATGCTATTGCTATCGCCGTTTGTCGTGTTTGTCCGCTGTCTTCACGACACGTGTTGCCCCCACAGTACAATATCAGTAACAGTCTTGCTCCACCAAAACATATTTTATATTAGAATGTCACATACATTCCCTACACACTTAATCCCAACTTTTCAAACTCTAGCACATTTCACGAGTTCCCTATGGACGTGTTTCCTTTATGCTCAAATGAAGGATGGCAAGTCTTTCTATGAAGACGCCAAAGGTAATTTTAGGAGTAGCGTGTTGTGAAATGTAATAGATTTATTTTTCATTTAGAATGACAGGTAGCGACGTTGGTTGTTGCTCAGGCGTGCCATAGGTCCCAGGATTAGCAATGTCACCTCCCCTTTCCCTTTTGAAATTTCAATAGTATGGAGTTAACGACTTGATAACGTTATTCTTCTCTTCAACAATTTGTGCCGGACTTAAAGTAGCAATAAAAAGAACTATATCGTATTTTAATGACAGAATCCCCACCGGCCACAAATAACATGCATAAATAAGATACGGAATCTCCGTCTGATTGATATTAAAGGATTGGACACAACCACCAACTGAATGATTAAAGTCGCATTAGTTATGAGGATAATGTCGATTTCATATTCTATTAATAGAACCGTATTCACAGATGTAAATAACGATATGCGTTAAACCCGGGGACCATGATCCGGATAGTGAGAACTGATCATAAAGCCGATGTGGTGAAAGGTCCAGGAACGCCGCCAATGATGACGTCGACAATATATAAAGGACGGAGGTGAACTATTGTATCATAAAACACAGGTTATACAATCTATCGCGAGTCTATATTTGCGGATAGGGTTTGAACTAGCCAATCACAACTAACATCATGAAACGTGACGTCAGATGTCATTTGCTTACGCAAAAACTCAAGTCTAACACAGTTTTTGTGATCTAGAGTTCTGGGTTTCACTTGCTGGTATTTTCTGTCTGTTTTGCGTATGTTCTGTTTCTGATGTGTTGGTACTTTGTCAGCGACAATTGATAACGGACGGACAGGGGTGTAATTTGTTTTGTAATAATATTAATGATACAAATATGTCCACGTTTTGTGGGATATGTGATGTTTCTCGTTTTGCTTTTAGTGTCCAATCCATCCTGATTTGTTAGCCTGCTTCAATTATACCGATTTTATAAACGTTCTTTTTTTTAAAGAAATTCCTTAACTTTACAATTTCTACAGGAAAACATTATAACAGAAGTTGGGGGAGATATTGTCCCCTTAGGAACTTTCCTCGCCCAAAGTATTGCTTTCTATGGTAACCTTAAGGAATATCCTAACGATAGAGAACTGATTAAGAAATTTGGAAGTGGGTTTTAGGTCAGAAAAAAGAGACAAAGTCTTCAGTGATTTAAGTTTGAGTTTTGACTAACTGATCACAAATAAAGTCATGAAAAATATTGTCAAGCGTGTTTAGCAAAGCAAATATGTAGGTCTTAAAGACTGTTCAATGAAACCAGGGTGTACTATTTTGGATGTCTACGCAATCATGTTTCTATATCATTTATATTTTACTGAGAGCATCATGGAAATAGTCCTGATCAGGGTTTAGTGTAGCAACAAATATGTAGTATAGAATACCGTATACCACCGAATGATAACATTTCAATTTCTCGACTAATATATCCTAGTGTTTTATATTTAGTACACATATTTTGTATTACGTGGAGTTGAAAACGCAGCATTTTCATGAGACGTATGACTTCAGAGTTTGATCTCATGATTCGGGTGTTCCGTTTCCTAAATCTGGTGTTAATAAACCACTTTGTATCAAACCATGGACCTAACACCCTTTTAGTCTAATTCCGTGACAAAACTTACCATACACGGTCAGTATTATGTAGTGAACTATTATTATTTTAGGGGGGGGGGGGGGGGGTAGGGGTGGAGGGATAACTAAATCCCCTGGGTTGTCTGTGATTGTTTCAACATAAGTATCGATTTATTGCCTTGTAAAGCTACGTTATCACACCTATTGACAAAGTGTGACCTCTTTGTGCCCCGGCTCATTCTCTAGAGCCTTCCCGTACGATAAGACACACTCTACGTGTTACTACACAATATATTGAAGTTTTATCAAAGACCAAGTGAATTAATAAGTTTGAATAAAGGCAATCAATCTTGTTTATTTGACATCCTGATCAGAAATATTCCTTATAAATGTCGAGGAGCTTTTAAACGTGTCATATATGGTGAGACGATATTGTACGGTGATTCATTTAGGGCCTCCTACAATTTTAATACTTAGGGTCTCCTACCATGTGTCTCCTTAGGATGAACTTTCTCAAACTTTTTGACTCTCAATATCCGGGCATAATTATATAATTTACAAAATAAAGCACCAAATAAGACACCAATTTTTTCCGGTTTATTGCATACAATAACTTCAAAATATACAAAGATTATTTCGAACCCGTTTACCTCCTTAATATCATACAAACCCGTATATAAAAAGCAAAAAAAACAAAAACAAAAAAAGACGTTTGTTGGAGAGTTTGGTTTATTTAGTTACTGCATATTTCCTTTAAATGAGCACTTTGCACCCAAACGGTAGCCGTACAGATAGAGAACACTAGGTAACTGGACTTCTTAAGTTTATTTATATGTAACATAAGTGCTGCGTTGTAAAAGCATACTTGTCATTTTTGCAAAGGAATACTCGTTTCAAACTTTTATGAAAATAACGGCATGCCTTTTTCTTTTGCTTCAATATTTCCAATCCTGCTAACTCAAGAACATAACGTGTAGAATAATGTGTATGTCCCGCAGAGAAGATATTTGATGGCGCTGATTTTTCTTCTGAAGTTATGTTTTCATAAAAGTACATCAAATAGCCGCCATTTTGATTTACAACCATTCGACTGACATTTCACGCTGTTGAAACCTTTGACCCGGCCCCGGTTCCCTACATTAGACCGAACGTCCGGGTTCCTCTCCTCATGGCTTCCGATGATACTAACCATTCATTTGAAGTGTTTGTTTACAAGCTTCTTAACGGTCGTTTTTGCGCTGAACCTGGAGATGGTACGAACAGATTGGAAAAAATGTCGGCATATTTCAGACAGAGATGTCTATGAGAGACTTAAAGGGTCACACAGGCTTTGAACTGGTAGTGCAGTAGCTGTAGCCGCCTTGATGGTAGAGTTGAGATGTATGTTTTACATGTTTAAAGTCGGCGTTATCGACTGTGATAAGCATAAAACAATTAAGATAATATGATTACAACACAGTTACTTCCACTTTCTGAAGGTTTGTTGATAGTCGCGTAAATAACACCGCGAGATTGTATCTTGTTTATGTTTATGTAAACCCTCTATAGTAAAACAGTAGCCATTCTAGAAATAATAAAACAAAAACGGAAAATCAATTAAGTATCACAGAGTAACTATCAGTTCCACAACTAGAATACTAAAATATAGAAAATGATTGGTAGATAAAAGATATAAGTAAATACAGGCAGTACAATATACTGTCAACACAAACCGGAAGTCAGTGTCAATGAGTAGAGACACTGAACCCACGGAACCGTCAACACAAACCGGAAGTCAGTGTCAATGAGAAGAGGCACAGAACCGTCAACACAAACCGGAAGTCAGTGTCAATGAGTTGAGGCACAGAACCCACGGAATCGTCGACACAAACCGGAAGTCAGTGTCAATGAGTAGACACAGAACCAACGGAACCGTCAACACAAACGGAAGTCAGTGTCAATGAGTAGACTCCGGAACCCATGGAATCGTCAACACAAACGGAAGTCATTGTCAATGAGTAGAGACACACAGATCCCACGGAACCGTCAACACAAACCGGAAGTCAGTGTCAATGAGTAGAATCACAGAACCCGCGGAACCGTCAACACAAACCGGAAGTCAGTGTCAATGAGTAGAGACACAGAACCCACGGAACCGTCAACACAAACCGGAAGTCAGTGTCAAGAGTAGAGGCACAGAACCGTCAACACAAACCGGAAGTCAGTGTTAATGAGTAGTGACACAGAACCCAGGAAAGTTAGTTCCAATCATGGCAAACACCGTGAGTTCTACTGTAAAATCCAGGAAATGTCTAAAGAAATACTAGAAAAAGGGGTGGGATATTTGGTTAACGTAATGCGTAAATGTAAATTATAATTATCCTAGTTAACCTGTCGCAATAATGGGGAACGATTGTCCTGATATCACGTGATTTGGGGAAGTATTTCCTGGGCGGTTACCATACATCCTTCCTATATATAAGACTTAAACAATAAAATATTCTGGTGAAAGCAAATACCTTCATAAAAGCTATATAATCGACCAGACTACTTTTGCAGGTATAGTAAGCAAAATACGAAATAATGAATATAAAACAACAATAAATGTATGAAGGTGTTCGAGGGTACTAATGCGGGTCCCTTGATAGGTCTGGTTTATTAATAACACCGGCTGAGATTTAATCTGTTCCTTTCTTCTCTTTTCCACATTTTTGGTATCTTATACAAACAGTATGCATATTCCTTCTCGCCATTTTATCCTGCATGAGATCCTGTGTTTCTATCATTGATCTAAACCACACGTTTCAGTTACTTAACAACCATCAAGAAGGCAGTATATCACACCGTACTACTTTGAAACTCCGTGGGCAATCTCACAGATTCCGTACGAAATTTTACAGTTTAAACTGCTATAAGTCAAAGCCGATTTATTTGAAGGTCATAAACCAGAAATAACTGATAACACGTGGATTTGCTGTAAAATATTTATTGTTCTGCATATTGAAATTGGCGTTCACGGAGAATAAAGTATAGATGTGTGGATTTCTTTTAAGCGAAATTGAGTATATCATCAAAGGTTTGGGTAACACATTACATATTTACAGCTTTATAGCTATGTTTGTTCTCCCTACGGCAGAAAGACATGCTAGTTACATAAAGTCATAAAGTTACCTGTGCTATATTTGGTCCACAGACCCAGTCTGCCTAGACTGGCGATACCGTTTCCAGACAGGATGAAACTATCGATATAAGACATGCTGTAGCGAGACTAGGGAGGCTGTAACGAAACTAGGGAGGCTGAAGCGAGACAAGGGGGGCTGTAACGACACTTGGCAGGCTGTAAAGAAACTAGGCCTATACTAAGGCTAGGTAAGTTGTAACGAGGCAAGACAGGCTATAACGAGACTAGACAGACTGTAACGAGACTGGGCAGGCAATAACGAGACTAGACAGGCTGTAGCGAGACTGGGCAGGCTATAACGAGACTAGAAAGACTTACAGAACGAGACTGGACAGGCTATAACGAGACAAGACAGACTGTAACGAGACTGGGCAGGCTATAACGAGACTAGACAGACTGTAACGAGACTGGACAGGCTATAACGAGACTAGACAGACTGTAACGAGACTGGGCAGGCTATAACGAGACTAGACAGACTGTAACGAGACTGGACAGGCTATAACGAGACTGGGTAGGCTATAACGAGACTGGACAGACTGTAACGAGACTGGACAGGCTATAACGAGACTAGACAGGCTGTAACGAGACTGGACAGGCTATAACGAGACTAGACAGACTGAACAAAGTGAAACTGGGCAGGCTGTTACGAGACTAGACAGGCTGTAACGAGACTGGACAGACTGCAACGAGACTGGGCAGGCTATAACGAGACTAGACAGGCTGTAACGAGACTGGGCAGGCTATAATGAGACTAGACAGGCTGTAACGAGACTGGACAGGCTATAACGAGACTAGACAGACTGTAACGAGACTGGGCAGGCTATAACGAGACTAGGCAGGCTGTAACGAGACTGGACAGGCTATAACGAGACTAGACAGACTGTACAGAACGATACTGGGCAGGCTGTAACGAGACTAGACAGGCTTAACGAACCGAACGAACCGAACAGCCCAGCGATGCCGAGACTAGAAGGATGTAATGAGATTAGGCAGGCTGTACGAGATAAGACAGGTTGTAACGAGACTAGGTAAGCTGTAACGAGACTTGGCAGGCGGTACCGAGACTAGGCAGGCTTAACGAGCCGAACAGCCCGGCGATGCCGAGACTAGAAGGATGTTATGAGATTAGGCAGGCTGTATGAGATTAGACAGGTTGTAACGAGTCTAGGCAGGCTATAACGAGACTAGGCAGGCTATAACGAGTCTAGGCAGGCTATAACGAGACTAGGCATGCTGTTACGAGTCTAGGTAGGTTTAACGAGCCGAACAGCCCAGCGGTACCGAGACTAGACAGCGTGTAACGGAATGAGATATGTAACAAGCCGAACACGCTATAACGAACCGAAGGTCAACGTTAACGTTTCCAGACTATATCAACAGGTCAGTGGTAACGGGTCTATGCAAACGGTAACAAGACTACGAGACTTAGAAAGCAGTAACGAGACTTGTCCGTGCGCCTGAGACATAAGGAAAAATTTAACACAATGAAACAATATCCATCATGCCTTCGTTTCTTCCCGCCCTTTAACACACTGTGCTTGCTCTTTCAATAGGTCATGTCACGTGATGTAACGTCATCGGTTCGTTGACGACTGTTACAAATAAAATTAATCTATCATATTTAACTTCTATTGAGTTTCTATTACCTTTTATATACAAAATCTAATATGTTATACTTTCATTTTTTTTTTTAATTTTTCTGATAAAAGTAAAATTTTGATCTCTATTGATATATTTAAATGTCAGAATATAATTTTCAATCGGTATATTTATTTCGTTTTTTTTGGGGGGGGGGGGGGGGGTGTGTGTGTGTTTTTTGTCGACTCCCCGAAATGTCCATTGATTTCAACAATGACATGATGTGCTTGTATCTGCTGACACGAAACGTTGGACAAATTCAAAAGCTACTTATCCAAGACGATCTACCCTCCATGTTCGTGTACATACAATCAATATTTCACTTGTTGCAGCCTTCCCGTGAACAAAAGAAAGAACGTCCAGAAAGATGCGACCGATCCATTGTAGTATGAAATGTATTCAGATTCTGAAAAGTAGCAAAATTAGTTCTTTGTTTGGTAAATGTTGTTTCCTTAAGAATTCTTATATTGAGTTGGCTAGCCTCTCACACGCAGAAAGCACTTTAATTAGTCTCCAAGCCGTTTTCCCCACCAATACAGACGGCCATTGTTAAGATGTCATCAGCTATTCTCTGACGGAAGAACGCCATGTTATCGTCTCCGCCGAGCGAGCAGATCTTCACATGTCTGTATGCTTCTATAACCAACGACACCACCCAAGGTCTTTGTGGATGATTTCTCTTACATTTTTGAGAAGTTTCATTTTATTATTTATTTCCATGCAGTTGAATGGGACATACGTTATTAAACTCATATTAAGCCATTTCCTATCGAATTACAAGCATGCATGAACAAATTCTTCATGTATGGTTGATATCATTTGAACATCAAACGTTCTTTAGCGTTTTACTGATAAACTGTATTATTTTGATATCATAAAAACTGAAATGTTTTATTTACACAATATTCTACCAAGTTATTACCACCTGACTATAGCATTCCCTCCTATATTTAAAAAAAGTAGCATCCATCAAAGTGTATTAGAACATGAGCTAAATGATGTTGTCGCTTAGACATCTACAGTTTAACATGTGTTACATATTTGTAAGAACATAGTTTAGCTACTGTTCTACTATATGTACAAGTTCCCATATAAATGATATAATACTGTTACATATATAAACTCTAACGATACAACAAAACTGTATTATATTTTAGTTACTGTACTTTTATGTTATTGTATAGACACCTATATAGATTATATACTACTGTAACATACATAAACTCTAGAGATACAACAAAAATATATTATTTTTCAGTTACTGTAAACAATCTGATTTTTCGCGGCGACTTAATTTCGCGTTTTCATATGAAACGACTATTTCGCGGCGATTTAATTTCGCGATAAATACCGTCATACATTTCATATACAGTACAGTACAGCACTCATACAGTTGGCATACCTCTGATTGAAACTATTTCAAGGCGATTAATTTTTCGCGAATTCTTATCAACCGCAAAATACCCGACACTTAATCGTACGCTAAAATTAGTTGGTTTGCAGTACTGTACTTTAATGATATAAAATAGACACCTATATAAATGATAATACTACATATATATATATAAACTCTAACGATACAACAAAAGTATATTATATTTTAGTTACTGTACTTTTATGTTATAGCATAAACACCTATATAAATGATAAACTACATATATATATAATGATTTAACAAGCGTTCCGTAGAGAACTCTGCCTATGTCCTCGGTACGGCGTGATTTATCTAGGTTATTATACACTATAAGTCATGTATCATGTGGTGTTTTGTTGTGAGCAGTTCACTCTACTAAAACCGTATCTGTTTGTCATGAGTAATGGCCACAGAATGTCAATTTAAGGAACATTTCGTGCTATTCAATCCCCTCTAATCCCCCTAAATGACCATACCAACAGCTGGTTCGGTAATTAGACAGAGAAAAATCGCTTCTTGCGCTGCGGAATGTATTTTTTCAGTCACCCCAGCCGTTTTGACAGCTGTTGTATTAGCTGACATAAAGACTTGAATCAAATCTGTATTGCCTCTCACACGTGGAGGGTATATACCGGATACACTGACACCAGAAGTGTTATGTTTCTCCAGTACAATAATTTGTACTACTATAAGCATTTGATTATGTAATACATAAATTCGTCATGTGTAACATATGCATGTTGCTTATATGTATTCATATGAATTATAACTTCCGTTTGTGTAGTCTATGTATTAATGTAAATTATAACTTCCGTTTGTGAAGGCTATGTGTTCATGTAAATTATAACTTCCGTTTGTGTTGCCTATCTTTTCATGTAAATTATACCTTCCGTTTGTGAAGCCTATCTATTCATGTAAATTAAAACTTCTGTTTGTGTTGCCTGTCTATTCATGTAAAAATAAATAAGAGAATACCGAAGCGTTAACATAATCATAATCCAAACTCAAAATCGATTAAACCAGGGGCAAAATATGAACAAAGGAAAGATTCACATGGAGACCATTGCAAAAGTACAAGAGAATAAGACCAAGTGTTCCGGAAGAGTAAGCGTCTTCTGCTTCATCGACGACACCCGCCATGTAAATCTTTGTCACATCTAAGTAAACATAAAGTTCTCAAAATGAGAAACGAGTATCATTGTCAATCACAACAAGTAAACACACTAAAGAGCATACTCAAAAACGTCCATCTTCATATCACTTTAAGATACAGAATATTTCTCAATGTGACAAAGATAGCGACCATAAAACTTGCCCATAGTTCTGATCAACTTGCATCTCTCGAATCCTTGTGTTGTTAAGTTTGTTTGTCAGCAGTCGACATCGATCACGAAAATCCCGATATTTAGAGCAAGCCCTGGAATACCGAATCAACTGCGACATGTAAACACCATAGGTTGGAGAATCAGGGATGTTACTATCAAGAAATGGAAAGTTAACGATCAGAAAATTGAAATCATCACGTTAATTGTATAGCTTAGTAGTAAGTTGTCCATGTTGGTCGTAGTTAAAGTAGAGATCGAGGTAAGCAGCTGATGTAGAAGAGTCTGTTGTGTCCTTTATTTCAAGTTCAGAAGGGTATATACGACCGACGCGGTCAGCAAACTTCTTGTTGCTTATAGACAACACATCGTCGATATATATGAAAGTGACATTAAAAGATTTGGCAAGGTTTTTGTTACCTGTCCTGATTAGCTCCTCCACAAATTCAGCCTCGTATGAAAACAAAAACAAGTCAGCTAAGAGTGGGGCACAGTTTGTTCCCATGGGAATGCCAACAGTCTGCTGAAAAATCTTTCCTCCGAACTCAACAAAAATGTTGTAGACCAGGAATTCAATCATCCTTACTATATCTTGTTCAGTATATTTCCTCTTAGCTTTTGTCGTGTTTTTGACAAAGTATGCTCCAAGATAGCTCACTACCATATATTTGTATCGTCGTCCGCCTTTCTTGAAAAAGAAAGCTCTCATAACAAGAGATCGGAAACGTTCCTTCAATTTTGTATGTGGTAAGGAAGTATAGAGGGTGGAAAAATCAAATATTTTGATCGAAAAGACATTTTTAGGAGAGGGTGTTCAAGATTGATCAGAAGATCTTTCGAGTTTTTCGAAATCCACATCCCATTAATTCCACTTCTGGATTATACAGTGTCACAACACGACTGAAGTCCTGATTTTATGGTACTAAGAATTGTAGTAAGAAGTTTTGATAATGGCTTGGTCGAGCAATTAGCAGAGCCAGCGATAAAACGTTGCTTATAAGGATCCTTGTGTAGTTTCGGTATCCAATAAAGACAAGGTAGGTCAGCATCTTGCTCATTAACCGGTACTTGGAAAGATTGTAAAACAGAAGCATTATACCTTCCGTTTGTGAAGCCTATCTATTCATGTAAATTATAACTTCCGTTTGTGTAGCCTATGCATATGTATTCGTGTAAAATACAGCCGTTTTAATTTGTGTAGCGTATGTATTAATCTGATTAAAACCAGATCAGAATGTCACTTCATCATTAATGAAAAGGAGTGTACATTGTACCTGTACTGTACGGAATGGAAATTGGATCTGGTTCCATAGTGAAGATCTATAAGACAATAGCGAATATCTCTAAGGCGATAGCGAAGATCTCTAAGACAATAGCGAAGATCTCTAAGGCAATAGCGAAGATCTCTTTGACAAAAGCCAACATCTTTAAAACAATAGCGAAGATCTCTAAGACAACAGTGAAGATCTTTAAGACAATAGCGAAGATCTCTAAAACAACAGCGAAGATATATATAAAGATTGCACGTAACACATGACTTTTGACCTTTTCTCAGAAGTATACACATGTAATGATGACAACTTAATTCAAATGATCATTTGTGATTTTTCTATTCGATTTGATTCGAAACTGACGAAAATCCTTCCAAAACTTTCTGTTTAATTCAACAGAATCGTTTTGGACGATTTGTTTACACACCAAGAAAGAAAGAACATATTCCAATTAGAAAATAACTGTCTTACACGAGGACCATTTACAAAGTTACCTAAACTCTCGTAATTATCGATTATCTTTTCTTGTGACTTAATAGAAAATTATCGATTTATGTTTTACTAATATCACAAATAATTATTTTGACAAAGATAATTATTCCACGGAGTTCCCTGTAAAAGTGGCGTAATGCCTTTGGTCACGCAGTTCCTATGCCCTTGAGGATTGGTTAAAGCATCCTTTGCTATTTCTGAACGATCTCCGTGGCTTGGCATAGTTTGTATTGTTTGTGCATAAGCAGAACCTGAAACAGTTGGTAGTATATTGATGAAGTCTTTGACTTGATACATATGTAAGCATCCTATGGTACATTCCAGTGTCAACACTAGTTGTATACATGTTTCTGACCTCTGCATTTTTGTATTACTGTATCAAAATTATTTCGCGCCATTGCGCAATTATGTAACATTTATAAGCAGTAATGCTTAAAATTTATAAAGAATTGAATTGTTATTTTAGTCTAGATTTATATTATAAACTATTGTTTCTGTGGTCCTTATAACCGGTCATATTTCCTAAAGATACATTGTCATACTATTATGTCAATGTTTTCGAGGACATTTTGCTAAACTATCCCGTCACCAATGTTTATGTCTATATTATGACACTTTCGGATCAGTGTTTGGTGAACATATTTGTCTTACTACCAATCAGTGTTTGATGGCCATATTGTCCAAGTATCCAGTTAGTGTTTTGTGAACATTATCCGAACTCAAAATCGAATAAACAATGGGCAAAATATGAACAAAGAGAAGATAGACACGAAGATTCTTTAAAAAGTACAAGAGAATAAGACCAGGTGATCAAGAAGACTAAGCGTCTTCTGCTTCATCAACAACTCCTGCCATATAAATCTAGGTCAGATCCAAGTAAAAATCATAGCCTGAAAGTGTGAACTGAGGCATAATTCTCAATTACAACAAGCAGGCAAACTAATAAGCATATTACACAAATCGTCCATTGAACATACCGTCCAAATACACAGTCAGTGTTTTGTGAACATATTGTTATTCTCAATCTCAAGAAGGACCATATTTCAGTTCTGTGGTATAATCTAGCTATTCTTTGGTAGAATATGTTAATACTGTGGTATGAAATCTCCCAGAAAAATCTATAAGTTTAACATTTTGTTAACGATCTAATCGCGTTGTTCACCGTTAGTATCACCCGAGGGTGCTTTCGCTGGAAATGAAATGATGTTAATTTAAAAGTGAGCTAAAAACGGAACAAAAAATGTACCATTTCTATATTCCAGGGAATGAAAACACATTGAAGCCTTAATTAAAACGCGTTTTCTTACGTTTCAACTAATCAAACACACGGAGAGTATATCACAACTGTCTCTTTATATTGGGCTCGCAGGAACTAAAGACATCCCGATAAATTGTCAATCAGCACCAAAAAAAAATACACGAATACGAAAATAAAGCAGGTGTAAATTTCGCAGTGAGACATCTACCAATACACAAGGAGCTACCATTGCCGAGAGATTAGAGAATTTCATCAGAAACTTCTTCCCGGAACGTGTAGTCAGCAACAGACTTGATTAAACTGAACGAATTAGTTCTATGTTCCCTACTAGGCACACGTTACAGAGACCGACAATTAAATTGAAACATGAACCTCAATCATACATACCTGTTGAAGTAACAGCATACGTACCTATTCATGAATAATAAAATAATTTCCTGTCCATGAACTTATATTCACGTTAATATTCATGAACTAATATTGAGAGTATCTGTTTATAATTCCTGTATTTATATGAACTAGTAGCACGCGCACGTCACCTGCTGATAAACTTTAACGTCTGTACCCCTTGATCGACTCTTTATGTACACATAAGTCCCTTGAGAATCTTCTGGATTTATATATCAAGTTCCGGATACATGTATTTGTATTGATGTCCTCCTCAGAAGGTCATCAATTAAGAGAGTCTAACATTTTAATGGTCAACTATTCTGTTTTTACGTTTTAATGGTCAACTATCCCGTTCTTACTTTTTAATGGTCAACTATATTTCTGTTTTTACATTTTAGATGTCAGCAAATTTGTTCTAACAATTTAATGATCAACTGACCTATTCTTACATGTTAATAGTCAACTATTCTGTTTTTACATTTCAATGGTCATCTGACCTGTTCTTACATTTTAATGGACAGCTATACTGTTCTTATGTAATAGGACGAGGAAAAGTGATAAAGATAGTGCCGTCGCTGGGGCTCGAACCCGCGACCATTAGCTCTCCTTCCCGATACCCTACCGATTGAGCTAAAGGGAAATTCCCTATAGCTCACGCTTGTAAGGCAACCAAATCAATACACATCTTTTACACTTACATTTTAATGGTGAAATATCCTGTTCTTACATTCTGAAATATCCTGTTCGTTCCTGCAAAACATTCGTGTTTGTGTAAACGTTGAGAAACTTTTGCTTAAACACTTATACACTTACTTTTGGTAAAGAGCCGAGTGTATATAGAATATTTCTTTCAAACAAAAAGCAGTGTTACACGAATTCGTATCAAGTTCTATATTGGTCCCATAAAGGCGTGATTTTGTATTTCAGCCAGGAACCTAAGTCGACATTAGTGGTATTATAACGATAGGTGCATATTAAATATCTACGATTTCTGTAAATATAGAAACAGCATTAATGTTCGAGGTAATACAATATCTCACGATACTATCTCAAGAATTTCACCACGAACAAACACCATATTTGTACGAGTAATTAACACCGTCAAATCACAAACTATCAAACAGAAAGTTGTACCGATGTTAAACAACAAACAGCTACAGTCTGACAAACGCAAACATCATTAAAAATTAAGAATGTGACGTACATCATTTACCTGTAAATTGTTACAATACTAAGTATACATGTAAATTGTTACAAGACAAAGTATACCTGTAAGTTGTTACAAGACAAAGTATACCTGTAAGTTGTTACAAGACAAAGTATACCTGTACACTCGTTACAAGACAAAGTATACCTGTACACTTGTTACAAGACAAAGTATACCTGTAAGTTGTTACAAGACAAAGTATACCTGTACACTTGTTACAAGACAAAGTATACCTGTACACTTGTTACAAGACAAAGTATACCTGTACATTTGTTACAAGACAAAGTATACCTTACACTTGTTACAAGACAAAGCTTAAACAAAACAAAATACCAAGTTCTGGTATGACTGTTACATCATCCACTGAAAGCTTTAGATATGAAGAACGGAAGAGAAATAAATAACTAAGTGTCTGCACAGTCACGGATAATAAGATTTAATAGCATACATCGAAAACATCAAATCTCCCTACTTTTAATATTCATGAAGAAGTAAAGGACAATCTAAAAACTCAATTGTCAATTATAAAAATAACAGAAAAGGTGGAGAACCCACCTTGAATTAAAGTATTTTTCTTATTAACGATAATTCAGATTTTCAGTTTATTTGCTTGTTTGTAACGTTTTTTGACAGACATCAGTTGTCGAGACAGCTGTTGTTTAATGATATCTCTGTCACGTATTTCAAATTCGAAAAAAGATCTTAAGAACAACTTTTTAGCGATAAATGTTACCAGTTAAATAAGTTGGTAGCGAACTATATTTTGATTTTTTGTAGACATTTTATATCAATGATGTATATTGTGTATATTATTTGTATTTGTAAATATAGTATCAGGACATAATACAGTATAGTTACTTTGTGTAGTTACTGATCGCGGTAATTTATTTTGTATTAGATATTTATAGTAGTATCACCACGGAGTTAAAGTTCAGTGACAAACATCACCTGCTCATAAACGAGAAATTAACAGCAAATTACACGAATAAAAAGACTAATAGCTGTGTTTAAAAGAAATGTCAATATTTTAATTGGATGTTTTAAATCAAAGATATTTTATCGCTGATTATAATCTCGGCTGACAGTGCTTTAAAGCTTTACCACCAAGGTAATCAATATTCAGATTATACATCGAAACAACACGACAGCAAACAAAATGTCACATTTCTAAACGTTCAATAGATATTTACGGGGCACAAACAGCATAAACCCTTTTGATTAATGTGTAAATATGGTCGCTTTTCAATTAAAATGTTTTTATTTTGATCGAAAATGCCTAGTGCTTGCGTGAGATTTTTTTTCTTCAATATTTTATTTTTGGGAGCAGGAACTCATTTAGATTTGATGAAAGTTAATTTAATGCCCAAACCAAAAATGTCTAAACAATGGCTGAAGCACATACGACCAGGTGTTTAAGTTTGTTATTAAGATTTTTATTAACACCACAGCAGTCTTTTTGAGATTTTGGCAAAATAGTTTCTTTCATTTATTTCCTCTTTGTTTTAGAAAAAACGGGAGAGGCTGATAACTACAAGGAGAAATAGACCAGCAAGACATGTGGCGGGCAAAAAACACTGTTTTGCGAAAATACTGGATGAAAAGACACAAAACATAACCAAGTTTGACGTGTAGAGGGCGAAAACAAAACTCGAAATGCGTCATATATGTTGACGATATGATACAGTCATTTTTATCACTATTCTCTTTTTAATTTATCTTATTAACCTTTTCAGCAGGAAATCCTACAAACGTTCTATTTATATTTTATGATTACATGATTCCACATCACCAAGTTATATTAAGTCATTACACGAATTCATTTGTTAAAGATGGATTTTTTTTCGATTTTTGAAACATTGTTTATTTTTTCTATTATATTGCAGTGATATGAATAATTTAGTCCTTTTCCAATGCGAATATTCAAAAAATGAAACCGTTTCAGCTTTAATTTCACGCAGAAGAGTTTTAAACGGCCGCCAGAACGGTTTACGAACAACAAAGCGACCTGTCACGCGCAATTACAGCGATAATAGAGACGTTACTTGGATTTATGATATTGTGGAGAGAAAGCACCAAAACAAGTCTAAACCGATCAATATTACCGGACACCTCTAAAACCAGTGATACCAGAGAGAAATTAACTGACAAGGCCAAAACAGACTATAATAATGGGCCTTTACCACGGCAGGTAGTCTTTTTACTGGTAAAGCCTCGTACGGGGTACACCTCGCGCATGTGTTGATCATGTGCTATGCAGATGAGCACGTGTGATAAAAAACATGGCTGCCTTGTTGCCGGGACAACTGATGCGATCTTTACAAATATCTTACCGATATATAATGTGATACATATGTAAACATCACATTGATTACATCAATTACGTTACCCCATGCATGCGCGTGCGGAATAATTGTAGAAAATTACCTTTTTAGAACCAATTTTCCCTCCATGGTTGTACTACTGTAATTCGGCTTATCAAACAAAGTGGATGTATATTTTCTTATCTGGCTCGTCTGCCTCATCGCCACACATCTTACAGTCGAAGGCCTTGGAGATTAACATCAGATAAAGAAAAGCTGTTAAAGTCTACATTTCATGGCCATATGTGCTAAATACAGTAGATATAATTCTCCCCAGGTGTGAAAGTTATGCCAAGTTGTTATGCATTATTTTCCCACAAACATTTCTCATCGCATGCTTGAAGATACGATATCATTTACAACACGATGTTACCGAAACCTGCAATAACACTCCCCTGTCCAAATAAACTGGAAATCTATCTGGCGGGAATGACATAGCAAACGACATCTTGTCACGAGACGCATATCGTAATTTAAGGAGAAATAAAAATAAAAAAACTACAAAATATTTCGTGATGGTAAACGTTAACCGCTGTTACACAATGCCCTGGTCCATCCGACATCAGAACGGGATGTGAAAAAAGGACAGCGATTCTAACGAAACCTTCCTGTCGAATAGCATACACCTGTTTAGTTATCTGCAAGAGTGATTCTGAATCAGAAATTTCAGCTTTTACGCAAAACAAGTTTGCAAAAACTATATAAGCACACGTGTACCTTGGTATAAAGGTACGCAACACTCCAGAGTATCTGACTGTGCACCTCTTCCTGGAAACTTAAAACCTTAGTTACTGTATATTGTAAGTTTTCCGGGGATATTTAATTTCCAGGTGGCTCTTTGTCATTGTTTGATTAAAAACGCTTTAAATGGATAACCCTGGGGAAGAACTTTACATATATTCAAACTAAGATATCAAACGAATACTGTTGGGTTAAAAAAAGAAATACTTAAATCCCAATGTTTGTTTTAGAGAAAACGTGTCACATGTGTGGTTCACATCTTATGGTCTTCACACGTAATTTAGATGTCTGAACGAAATGTTTGGTTAAAAAACCCAACCGAGCAGAACACGGATAGAGAAGTACATAAAGTAAATAGGAAGCTGGACTGTTTCTGTGTCCGTAGCGGCGTTAAACACGTAACTAACTAACTGGTCTGACTTACACTTTCAGAACATTCGTCACTTCCGGATTTTTGTGTCTCATTTGTTTCAGTCACCCCCAGAATTACCTCCAGAATGTGTGGACATTTTAAAAAATTGTTCCACTTGTTAATTTTTTCGCAGAAGTTCCTGATTATTTTTCAATTTCGCCTCTCTGTCCATTTCTCTGTTTATTTCGCTGTTTATTTCTCTGTTTATTTCGCTGTCTATTACATCGTATTGGGTTTGTTTCAAGTCCTTGGGTATTAGTCTTACATACATACTATCTAAATAAAGTAAGCAAATCTTTGCTGGAAAGAAAAGCCATAATACAGAAACCATATCATTGGTTTATATACCAGGTATGTCAAGTTCATTATACTTATCATCGAAACTGGTAGATTGCTTTATAAATTAAACAGTAAGATTTGTCATATCAAATTGTATACACTCTGGAGTTTGGATTGTTTACATGTCACTGACGTTTCTTTTCGGAAAAATTGAAAATCAAAAGGATTGGACAACATGCAGGCTTTGCATATATTATTCCTCACCTAGGACGAGCGTTGACATATTTAACGGTACAACCCAGAGATAATCCTAGAGGAGACAATGGGGACATTCACCCCTTATAAACTAAAGTTAACCCCTAAAAGTTCCAATGTGCTCTTAATGTTACACAGAACTGCAGTGAAGAAAGGTCATGAAAGGTTTTTGTTCTCGATGTTTGTGGGCTCACTTAATTTTAATATTGCATAAAATTGCAGAAATTACCCACTGCTCTACAACTTAATGTTTCCTCTGCACCTTGTTTTATTTGTTAAACTTTAGGATAAGGGTTATAAATACGATCTACGATGATGATTAAAAAAAACTCGAGCAGGAAAATACAATATAGAATCTCAGCGTACGTATATTGGAGTAATATTGAATGTTTAGATAATCTTTGGTAACTATAAAGCAAACCTCCTATGCTGTATAAAGACTTTTTTTCAAAGCTAGATACTTTGAGCTATTGTCTATATAGGTAGATGGCGACCACCACTGCAGGTTGTTCAAGTGCTATACTTGTTCGCTAACCTTTAACAGGCCAGCACGTTGTCCACATATCCGGTAGAGAATGGTACAACGCTTAGCAACGTAGAAATCCAGATCAGCGATTAAAGTTGAAACACTGGCATAACATTTAAGGATGTACTTTTTATTCGTTCATGCACCTGATATCTGCATCTGCTGCAGTATAGGAAATTCATTTTGGGTTCCTGACAACATTGCCATATGTGTTATATCATTGTTATTGCTTTCAAGTTAAAGTTTTATTTCTTTTATCTTTTTTCTTTCTGTAAATGAACAAATCACGGATGCAGGGAAGACCTGGAAAGGATACTGCCTCTCTTGTTTCTATAGATATAGGATGGGGGATCACCTGGGCGTGCTAAAACCCTTGTGCATACCGGCTTTGAGCGAGGATAATTGATTGCAGTTCACACAGATGTTTTATATCAACAAGATGATTCACAGGGTGCATAATAAAAATATACATTATATACTAGTAGAATTACATATCTGTATTTCGTTAGCGTTTACATACCATTGATGTCAAACGTTTTGGTGACCTTAAGCATAAGTGTCATGTAAACGCTTTCTCAGATATGTACCACCCATAATCATTTGCTGAAAAATGCAATATTGTGTGTTCTATAATCTATATATTTGCAAACATATTAACAAATACTTTCAGAAACGATAGCTACAAAAATATTGCATTTTCTGTTTTTGTGTAAAGAATAATCCTTATGATTTAATATATACCCTGCGAAAATTCACTTTATTGACGGACTATTTTCTCTTACAAATTAATACGCTGCTGCATCAGCCAATCAAAAGCGACGTTATGAACGGCGAGGTTATTTTTTACGTTATGGACTGATAACATATTTTTTTAAACCAATGGAAATGCTTGTTTCAAACAAGATAAAATTATTAAGAAATAGCGAGCAGTCGTAAACTTATTAACAGAAATAGTCCGATTCTGATCTTCCTTATGTCAAGTTGACCTAGCTTAGATATTGTTACACGTTACATTGGTATACTATCATTTACATATGTTTTACTGCTATTAAAAACAGTTTTTTTTTGTGATTTAAAATCGCAAGGCGTTTGAAATTAGAAATTTGAATTAATAACTACTTTAATAAATAAAAATTGTCGGTACTCTCCGTTTTAACGAACACGAGCTGCTCGACCGTAGGACACTAAGAAAGTTGTTCTATAGTCATCATCCGGGCAACGGTACTAATAAACAATGCTTTATAGATTATGCAACATGCTTTCGTGCTGGTATCATTGAATATTGAAATAGTTGGTGAAAAGTAGACGTAATCCAACATTTCCTGACAACTTGATAGAGTCGACAGCGGGTATATACACGTAGTACACACCAATAACGGCATATTTTTAAGAGAGACGAATTCGAAGAGGACTTATTATACTGAAACACAAAAGCCAATCAAAGTGAATAGACCCGCCCCAGAAAGGAGTTCTAAATTTGAACCGATCATATCAAACTATTATATGTAGAAATCCGACACTAATTTGTTTACTAAAGACATTGCCATGTTAGGAATTCATCGAATAAATTCGGGTTGCGAAAGACACAGGTCCATGGACTTCGCTTTACGTTGTTTTCTTTAAAATGCCAATCTTCTTTTATGATACTGAAAGGTCAATCGCTATGGTGAGACCAATTTTTCCAAAACTATTTATACATTTACTCTTCCATTTACTTTATTTATTTTGAGAGTTTTACGTCCTCACATGGCCTTACGACCTTCGGTGGACGAGAAAAGATAGGAAAGAGAGTAGAAGGGATAAAGTATGTAGGAAGAAAGGCAAGGGGAGTGGGTTGAGGAGGTGGAACTCTTCCATATTCAGAAACTTTCTATATAATACAGACATACCAGTAAAATGTGTTGACTGTTTACATATTTTATTGTAATTTTAAAATTAATCAATTTTTTGTAATTATTGCTCCAAAATATATATAAGGTTGTATGATTTAAAAAAAATACAGATATACAATTTTGACTGTATTTGTTGAACAATGAGTAAAATATATAAAGAGATAAACAAAAATTATAAAGTAAGGGAGATAATTCAATTTTCAGCGCCTGGTTTTGGAAGGTGGTCTATTACAGTGAAACTGTTTGAAAATAGGATAAAACACTTGAAACGGGCATTAAAAAGCATGGGCAACCTTGGCATATCTTAATCCACGTATGTTAAAGCATATGATGTACATCTATACTATAAGGTATTGATTTTTTATTTTGTGTAGGTCGATATATCATGGACATGTACATGTATACCTGTATAAAATCAGGGACATATATATCTATCACATATATACGTCCCTGATAAAATATCTCTATTTTGGGTGAAATAAAGTATGCTAATGATTATAATGATTACCAGCTACCGTTGTTTTATATATAAATGAGAACCGGTCGTGGTACGGAACGACTGGTAGTCGCTGGAGTACTCATTTTCCTTATATACTCAACGTACCGTTAAATTTTGTTCTCTTTCTCAATATCATAATGAAATGTATTCCTCAATTTTCAAGCGTAATTATTTCACTGGAGATGGATTAATATAAGTTGCAAAACTTGTATCCAAATCCAATTTCAAAATTTGTGTATTTGCTCTTCACTATGTATGAATTAAAAAAGAAATAAAATAAAGTTTATTCTAAGTGTACAGAGTATTTCCTTCTGTCAAGTAGGCCTGATATTAATAATGTGACACGTAAGTACGATTTAGCGTTCCTCGGTAACGTTTAATCACAGACGTACATAGCAATATAATTCCGTGGCTTAATGCAATATGGGATCACAATCTATTACCGTATGATGCATATTTCAATACGTATCGTTAGTTGGGTACTATCACTTACACATTTTATACTGCTATTAAAAATTAATTTTGGAAATTTAAATCGCAAAGCGTTGGAAATTAGAAATATAAAACTTTCAATTAAAAACGACTTTATGTTCAATGTTAATCAATAGATATCGTTGGTACTCCCCGTTTTAACGCACACGAACTGTTCGACCGTAGGATAAGAAAATTTTGTGTCGGCATCATCAGTTCTGGTACCAATGCTCATTTGAATTAGTTTGTGAAGAGGAGGAGCCATCAAGCAACTACTGACAACTAGGGCCGACAGCTGGGATATAGTACAAACCGATAACATTGTGGCTCGGTTGCACTTGGTACAGCATAAAGAGAGCCAAGTTAGGAGATTTAAAGAAGAAATTTAACTCAATAACATTGTTGTGCTCAAAATTTCAAAAATTCGTTGGTTAGTTCTAACCAAAGTGAAAGGACTTACGACATATCGCCCCAGAAAAGGGTTCTGCATATCAAAATACATGTACTACGATTAGAAATCTGACTCTCACTTTATTACAAAGGACATTACCATGTTAGGAATGATAAATACTCAAGAAACTACAAATAGCACTTATGCTTGTTTTTAATGCATAACTATGTTCGATGAAAATTTGTTGAAAATAGCATCAAGAGAACGGATTTCCACGAAAAAGGCATAAATATTACAAATGTAATTGTTTTTGTTTTAATTTTGCTTTTGGCAGTACATCAAGTAAGTTTAAAAGAATAATCAACTTTATGGTAACTTACGTTTTGGGACAATTTATACAAAAGGTGCTACGTTACAGCTCAAATAACTCAAAAGTAGATCGAGAACCCCCTTTATTTCTTTTCATATATGGAATCTACGTCAAAAATGCAAAAAAAAAAAATAAGCCTAATTAGAAAAAAAGATATTCTCACGGGTTGAATCGATAACAGGGCATAACTTTTCCAAATTACTGTAAATGTCAAATGCTGAACTGTTCAAATTTTGAAAGTGAATTTAAGCATTGAACTGCTTTCAGTTGGCATGCATAGCCTACATGACTGCAATTGGACAAATGTAAATTCAATGAAGAGCGCGCTTCATGTTGGATTTACTTTTGTCCAGTTGGAATTCATTTTGCCTATGAATGCCTACTAAAAGCAGTTTAATGCTTATATTTAACATTTTTAGAATCTGTTCATCTCATAAAAGATCAAAATACACTTTTTATTTCTCAGCATTTAGCTATAATAATGTATCTACCGGGTATGCTTGTTCAGTGAACAGAACAGCCATCGCGCGGGGAAGGTCAGTGATATCAACGTAGCAAATATGACGTCAAAATAATGATGACATCAACAATCGGTCTATGGTATTCATGGTGTTATGAATGCCAAGTGAATTCAGTAGGATCATTAAAGCAATGCCATGCAATGGTAAATTTTTCAATATTACATATTTTAAAGGGACATCACACGAAATTAAAAATTTCAGTTTTTGAATTTACAAGTTTTCTGCAGTCTACCAGTTATAAATCATATTTCACTGTTATTCCCAAATTCAAAATCTGTTCTAAAAAGTTACGTTTGACCACTTATATCGTTCGAGAAAGCCCTGATAAAAAAGCGCTCATGTGTCTAATAATTATCTACTCAGCTGTACTGTATTACACAATAACGTTGTATGATGGTCATATTACGTCAATACGTAGACGTGCACAAGCTCCACAACGTGGGACAAACTATCGCAATGTATGTCATTGAGAAAAAAAACACGATGACTGAAATATAAGGTTTGAGTCTTGCTTTGAGCATTTTCATTTGGTGATAACTTGAGTTGGTCTTGAAACGAATTCAACACATACTGCGTCATAGTTCATTGAATCACAGTTGCTTGAGTTTCTGTCAGTATATAAAATAATGTTTATATATATATGGAGCCGCGAACCATTACGGAATTACATGTACTGTAATAGGAGGCTCATATATATCACACATAAACATTTATTATTTACTGACAGAAACTCAAGCAACTGTGATTAAATGCTTTGTTTCAAGACCAACACAAATCACCACACCATGAAATCGACAAAAGCAAGATTCAGTCTATTAATGAGTTTGAGCATTCTCGCTATTGTACAGTACAGTATTACCTATAGATAACATGGTAGTGGACAGGCTGGTCACAAAGTCCCAAACCTCCCTCGACACCGAGCGCTATTTTATAAAACAGAGCTATGTTCTGGAACCGAGCATGTATTTGTTCCCGACAGACGGAACGACCTCATATCAAACACCTTAAATACACGTCGTAAATTTGTCGGGAAAATGTGCAAAATATATTCGCTAGCCAAATTCTTAAATGCCATGGCTATTAAGTTTGATATAAGACCTCCATCACACAATGTGTTTGTGACGTCACACACCGTTGACTGGCGGGAGTGCCAGTGTCAGTTCCGGCTGTAGACATACTTTCCCCGTGCATAGTGCAGTTTCTACATTCTTCTGCTCGTCAGTTTGGCTTCTGGTGCATGAACGTTCAGGACAATTTAGTTTTATATCTGCAATATATTTCTTTTTTTTTTTTACTATTCTATCTCTCGCTGTTCTAGTATCCGGCATTGTATTACGGTTCAGCCTCATTTGACTTCTCCACATTGTTGTGTATTCAGCCCGTGTATTAGGTAACAGAACATTTTTTTGCATCCAAAAATATTCTTATATAAGTGACCATTTAAGTGCAAGTATTTGTACTGCATTGTATATCGTTATCCGTTTATTTCCTTATTCTGTACTTGATCTGCTTTGAGTTTTAGTTTTCAACATCAATAAACTCCAAAAATATATTTCTCCAAATTTCCGCTCAAAGTGGACGTTTTTTTAATACGCTGTAAACCGTTAATTGAGCATCCGTTTATTTCCTTAACCTGTACACTTGATCTGCTTTGGATTTTATTTGTCAACAACAATTTTTTTTAGCTTTTGGCTTTTGCTTCTAAGATTTTAAGTAGTTATGTTTGTCTATATATATAAATTCAAAGGCCTCTACAAACTTGTATTTTGGAAGGTTTACCAATCTAAAAGTGTTTCTATAAAGCCTATTTATACATGTATATAACAAGTACATATGTAAAACTATTACTTTTTTCCCACTCATATCTGTTGTGGTTCTGTACTCGGATAAAAAACAATATCTGGATACATCAAACGATTTTTGAATATTTAATCATAAATCGACACAATATAATCATTATTAGTCATAGTTACAGACGGGCCTTATATTACAGAACCCCACAGAATAGCCAGTGTACCAGAAACCAAAAGTTAATAATAGTGACTTTATACATTAGGTAATGTACTCCAGTGGGTATAAATGTGCACATTCGATTAGGTATGTATTTAATAACATTGTCGCTGTGCACAAAAACAGCTTAGGAACGCCTGTATATAGGAGGTAAAATTTGAAAACTGATTTCTGAAAGAAATATAATATTACACCATTAATTGACATTTTACAATGAATAAAAACGTTTGGCAAATTGAAAAGAAATGAACCAAGGAAGGAAAGTATCAATTTACAGTAAATATTGGCTGTTACAATATTTAATTTATATTTGTTATGGTGCATTATTTGTAGTTCGATCCATATAATCCGGACATAAAATATTAAATTTTAAGTAAACAGTAATGCTAATGTTTCATGATGTACTTTGCTTCTTATATATAATTTGTTCTTGATGTCATCGTTAAAGTTTATGAAATAGTTTCTTCGTCATCGGTAACCCACGTTCGATGGACTGGCGCCAGTATAATCGACGGTTGTTTCTCGACGATGCAGGTTTTCTCTTGTTTACTTGAACATATTTATTGTTCAAAATAGGTTAAAAGGATTTGGCAAGTTATGGCAATAACAAATTGAACAGTTGAAAGAAATCATTTTTACATGACATACATGTACTTCAATTTCTGTTGGATTTGATGAAGGCCTGTCCATGCTCAAATACATAACTATTTGCATCCAAAACCAAGTCTTCATCAACGAAAAGTAATACATTTTAACTAGAATTTGTATATTCAATTAGTTTAGTGCTTGAAACATTTCTAACGGGCAGTGGGAAAACGCTTACACTCAGAAAAGAAATGATATGAATTTTCACAATGATGCCCACATTTTTAAACATGGTAAATCTTGAGAGTTAGTTTATCATGAAAGAGATCATCTTTAAGAGAGTTACATTATTGATGTCTCAGCCAAGCGTGTATAATATTAAATTTTCTTTTCCCATAAGTAAAGTAGCAGGTCTGCGCTTTGGAAACATTTTGTTAAACCTCTTGTTAAACAAAAATCCAAAGTTTTATGGTTCTAGTTTTGTTTTTCGGACCGTGTAGCTGTGCCCCCCCCCCCCCACCCCTTTAACAAGGCTCACAAGGTTACTGGTTTACTGGTACATTTGTAGGCCTATGATAAAGTGGTGCGTTCTGTGACGCAAGCTTTATGTGATGGTAGTTGAGTCAGTATATCGAAAAGGTTCTTCTTCAATTGTTCAAGAAATAATTATTTGGGAAAAATTATACTTTGTGTATATTAATAAGATTTCAGGTGTGTTTTGAAACTCCAATTCCATCACACTGTTTGTAGTACCGCTGGAGGGCTTGGGAGCCGGAAGTACCGGTGACACGGTAACAGATGGTGTTGTATCGAAATCTAGTCACCAAATCGGCGTAATGCCAATCTAAACAACCATTCAAAATGAAATAAAAACAAATATGGATTTTTTCTTTTAAACTATAGGGTATATAACGGTATATACTACATCTTTTTTAGCATGTTTTCTTGTCTGAATCCAGTATCGCAGAAAGTGACGCACATCCATTCCGGAATGTGGTCACTCGCCATCTCCGCTTACCGGGTTGTGTATTACTGACCACCTAAGACTCTTTGAAATCTACACCTCTGTACCACAATGGCTGCTGTAAGGCGTATCTTCGCCCTTTTGTTCCCCGTGATGACTTCTGACAGGGACGATCAGGGAGAACGGGATCACGATCGATGGAGGGGGGATTACCGCCGCTACACCTGTCTGACAGATTAACACCGACAATGGAGGGACAGGCAGACCGTCCCCATCATCAGAAAACACGGACTGGGTTGCCAGGTCGTCTCACGTTCGGTCATGTTAGCTGTAGTCATGGACGTTTTACACGTGTTTTGAAATATATTTGCTGCGGACCACCAACAAAGCTATTTTGGTATTGGCTACAAGGGATCCGCTACACCTGGACGTTTTATCAAGGGGATCCAATCTGAACTTGACGGGTCTACCTAGTATTTATAAATTAGTTCTTGGTGTCGCTGGCTTTCTTGAATTAAATCGTATTTATAAATCTGGCGTTAAGTATACTTATTGACGTCGGTATTTCGAGGTTAGATAACAAACGTTCATTTTCTGGAGAACTATCGATATCCTGTTTCCAAGTCTCTGATATAGCTTATTTGTTCTAAGACGAGTCCATGAGGATTTCAGCTAGTGTAACCCCCGGTCTGCCAATTTATTTTTTTAAATCAGAAATCGGCCACATTTTCCCATCCACACCGAATCCCTTTGATACTATATTTGGAAACATAGCTGGTATCATTATGTAAACCTGCCACTGCTTGAAACTAATAACGTTTTCTCGCCGTTTTGTTCGGAGTGATGTCATATTTTTTCTTGAACATCTGCGCCTTACCGAATTGTTCGAAACCGTGCTGAAAGTATAGACGGTCGGCCCTCATTTCGTAATCGGTTTCGATGTACGAACCCAGAGTCTCGGAGTGATAACCCATGTACTGTATTTAGATGATATCAGCATCCAGTGTACTCCAAATACCTCATATTGAAAACGGACATGCCGTTAATCTAATTACCATGCCACGCAGGTGCGTTGCAGGTGTTCTCGTTACTTACATTCCTACCAAATATCAAATTTATTTTCCTTTATAAAAACAAACAGCAGTAACGGATCCCTCGTAGAGTCAGAACTAATTGGACTGTATTATTTTTTTCACATATTTCCTCATTCTAAATAAACAAGAGAGAAATATTTATACAAGTACTTATGGCAGAAACAACGGCTCATCCCGCAATTATCATAAAAGAAAATAACGTGCACATGCTTGATTAAGGTTTCATCTTTAAAGTATAATGTGCCTCACCTTCAATGCTACCACGTCTTCAGAAATACAAAAATACTAAACTGTTTATATCAAATAATGGACAGCGACGCTTTGGAATTATCTCCCTGTCAGATTTACACACATTTTGACTTCAAAGAGGCGAAGAGAAATATGGAGTGTGCGTTTTGTTATAAATCTCGCGGTATCATTTTTTTATTTATCAATAAAACATCGTATACACAGTAAATCGTATACAACATACATTGTATATGTTTTATACGAGGAACAAGACTGTATTAGTGTACAGTCGTGTACAATGAACGTTCTTTAAATGTGAACATTCGTTTAGAATAAATGCTCAGTGTAAGTGAACCTTCATTCTCAATCAAAGTTAAATAATTCAATTTTGTTTGAAACAAGCTTTTTCATTGGTTTAAAAATAATGTTATCGGCCCATAACGGTAAATAAAAAATGACGTCGTCGTTTATAACGTCGCTTTTGATTGGCTGATGCAGCAGCGTATTAATTTGTAAGAGAAAAGAGTCCATCAGTAAAGTGAATTTTCTCAGGGTATAGATTAAATTATAAGTATTAACTTGAATCTATTTATGTTTTATGTTATGAGGTTTTGTGTTATACATCCAAAACATAGAAAATAGATTCATTCAAGTGAATCCTTAATTGTTAGTGGACTTTCATATACAATCCACGTTTCTGAAGGTTTGATTATCGTTAAATAGGAAACGTTCATTGTCAGAGAACATTTTTCTTTGAAACTGATCATTCGTTTAAAGTGAAGGTTCCTTGCTTGTGAACGTTCATTGCTTGTGAACGTTCTATTCGTTTTGAGTGAACGCTCATTGTAAGTTAACCTTCATTTTACGCTCTTTGTATGTGTACATTCGTTTATATTAATGTTCATTGTTTGTTTCACTATTTATAATTTTCACTATCTATGATATTCACAATTTATAATATTCATTATCTATGATATTCACTATTTATAATATTCACTATCTATGATATTTATAATATTCACTATCTATGATATTCACAATTTATACTATTCACTATCTATAATATTCACTATCTATACTATTCACTATCTATCATATTCACTGCGTATGTTATTCACTATGACTATCTATAATACTCATTTTCTATACTATTCACTATATATATTCACAATCTATGATATTCACCATGACTATAATATTCCCTATCTGTAATATTCACTATAAATAATATTCACTATCTATGCTATTCACTATTTATAATATTCACTATCTATAATTCACTATACTATGATATTCACTATCTATGGTATTCGCTATGACTATAATATTCACTATCTATAATATTCACTATCAATAATATTCACTATCTATGCTATTCACTTATCTATAATGTTCACTGTCTATAATATTCACTATCTATAGTATTCATTATATATAATATTCACTATCTATTAAATTCACTATGACTATCTATAATATTCAGTATCTATACCATTCACTATCTAAACTATTTTACTATCTATAATATTCACTATCTTTAATATTTCCTATCAATAATATTCACTATATATGTGATTCAATATCAATGCTATTCACAATATATACTATTCACTATCTATAATATTCACTATCTATGATATTCACTATGATATTCACTATCTGTAATATTCACTATCTATGATATTCACTATCTGTAATATTCATTACCGATAATATTCACTATCTGTAATATTCATTACCTATAATATTTATTATAAATCATAGAACACGCCTGCTGTTGTCCCTGTGGGAACCCGGTGTAGAATTATTACACACAGGTACTTTGTGCCTTTATTTGAATCTAACGGAGCAAAATAATCATTTTCAAATAATAGGAATTGATTCACAAAAAACATCTACCTAAATGAAATGTAGTGAATTATATTATATCAAAACATAGTGAAATGTGTAAAACATGTACTATTATTTTCCCCTAATTTCTATTTGTTTTCATTGCTGAAGAGAGTGGTTTAAGAGCAATTAAACAGACTATATTGATTTTGCCAACAAAGTATTTTTTCAAATTCTATTACAGTATTTCAAACTGTAATTAAGCCTTATTTTCATTAAATATCGGTCTTTTTTAACGTCATTAAATATTTTGTACGAGCTTCTAAATAAAATGACACGCAAGTGTCGTGTTTTAAGTCTAAATAACCATTTTCTTCTTTCCGAGACTACGTAGACATCTAAAGCTTTTTTCTAACATAAGGTTAAATTTGCAACGTTACATTAGCGAATTCTGTCACCGGACTGTCTCATTGAAATGTTATCTTGACTTTATCCTTAGACTCGGTAACATTTTATTAAAACTTGTTATAATAACAAAGACCTTAAATAAATGCAAAGTCGAGTATAGTTGTTATTCACCGCTACGGTTGGATAGTGCATATTTTTTTCTGAAAAATTGTGGGAGATTTTCCCGAGTTTGGTGCTCAGCTCATTTTAATTTAAATCCCCCTAGTTAACTTGACGTATGGGATTACATAATCCTTTTGAACTTTTTATTTAGTCGTCACATAAATCACACAGGTATTATACTAATTTGAATATTTTCTTTCTCGTCTATGACAACTTGAGGCTCAGGTAGTTTTAGTAACATTTAATTTCCGACCAAGTCGTTACCCCTAGTGTTTAAATACTCGTTTTCCGATGACCTAAGCCTTTTTTCCCATCAACGCGAAAAGCAATAAAATATCCAAAGAAGAACTAAATGCGATGTACGCCGACTATTTATGTGTTTCATCAACGGTATAAGCTGTTACATTAATTTACGCTTGGTGAAATCCGGACTTGGATTCCGTCCCCGACCGCTTATTAGAGGGCTCTGGACCCACGATTTATTGGCCCTGTGCTGGGGACTCTGGAATATATTAGGGGCCTAAACCTATTATTATTGAAAGCACATGTCCGTGTACAAGTGAAATGCTAAACAGTTTGAATTCGATATGGCCGAGATGAACACGATCAGTAATATATATCCATGTTAGGGATATGCCCCGTCCGATTTCTGTGGGAGATTTTTAAACACAAATTGGTTTGGTCTAACAACATCTGCGATTCACATGATTCCCTATAATTTCTGCCAAATTAATACACGTTTCGGTAGTTTTTATATTCTATTTAAAACGTATTGATTTTTTTTTCACAGAGGAAAGCATATATTTCTACCAATTTGGTGGTCCTGCTGTTTTTGTCCCAAATTTTCCCGATGACTTCATGTAAATGACAAGAAGTTATAAACAACTGTGATTGTTTGGAGAATGAAAAGGAAATAAAAAAAGATACACGGAAAAATTATGAATAATTACAAAATCTGTCATTTAAGTTCATGTTTTACATTTTATAAACAATTCGTTAAATTCATTTGTTTTGAAATTCACACTGACCCTATAGTATAACTGTAAACCACCCAATCCGACAAGAACGTTATTTTATGAAGGAATAGAACCACACTTTAATTATATTTGTGATAATAGCAGAAATGTGGAAATCTATCACCAATAGATATATCATTACCTAAATTTGACACTTCTAGCGATGAGAATTTATGGTAACTCAATGTGGACTAGTTACACACTTCAATAAAAAGAGGTTCTACCGAGATTTGAACTCGGATCGCTGGATTCAAAGTCCAGAGTGCTAACCATTACACCATAGAACCAATTAACTGTGTACTTACCTGGGCCTGACTATATACGATACACTGACGTGTTATATAGGTCACCGTTATATATAGATAGTGATACTCCGTATCTTTATATGACGTCAACAAGTTATCTGAACACACGATAATGTGGATATATGAAAAGTACAGCTAATAATTCCAATATCAACATGTAACACAAACAAAAAGTTATCTATAAAACTCTTTTGTTTTCATAAATGTTCAGTTTTATCAATCGAAATTAGCTTTCATTTTTTTAACTCTTGTGGAAATGGTCTCCGATTGAGCAGTTTCGAGAACAGTCTTTCGCCAATAGAGCTGTTTCGACCATTACACAGGGACATGCGAATTTATTACAGCTAATTATGTACCTAAAAATGGGTTTTTAGACTAATTTTAACCACCCAAATGTGTAAAATTACTCTAAATACCCTATTTTAGGTCCAAAACTAGCCGTAACAAATTTTCAGGTCCCTGTGGTTTCGACAAAAGTCTTTCGCCGATAGAACTGTTTCGACAACAGTCTCTCGTCGATTGAGCTGTTTCGAGAACAGTCTTTCGCCGATTGAGCTGTTTCGATAACAGTCTTTCGCCGATTGAACTGTTTTGAGAACAGCCTCTCGTTGATTGAACTGTTTCGATAACAGTCTTTCGCCGATTGAACTGTTTCGAGATCAGCCTCTCGTTGATTGAACTGTTTCGATAACCGTCTTTCGCCGATTGAACTGTTTCGAGAACAGCCTCTCGTTGATTGAACTGTTTCGAGAACAGTCTCTCGTTGATTGAACTGTTTCGAGAACAGTCTCTCGTTGATTGCGCTGTTTCGAGAGCAGTCTCTCGTTGATTGAACTGTTTCGATAACAGTCTTTCGCCGATTGAACTGTTTCGAGAACAGCCTCTCGTTGATTGAACTGTTTCGAGAACAGTCTCTCGTTGATTGAACTGTTTCGATAACAGTCTTTCGCCGATTGAACTGTTTCGAGAACAGCCTCTCGTTGATTGAACTGTTTCGATAACAGTCTTTCGCCGATTGAACTGTTTCGAGATCAGCCTCTCGTTGATTGAACTGTTTCGATAACCGTCTTTCGCCGATTGAACTGTTTCGAGAACAGCCTCTCGTTGATTGAACTGTTTCGAGAACAGCCTCTCGTTGATTGAACTGTTTCGAGAACAGTCTCTCGTTGATTGCGCTGTTTCGAGAGCAGTCTCTCGTTGATTGAACTGTTTCGATAACAGTCTTTCGCCGATTGAACTGTTTCGAGAACAGCCTCTCGTTGATTGAACTGTTTCGAGAACAGTCTCTCGTTGATTGAACTGTTTCGAGAACAGTCTCTCGTTGATTGCGCTGTTTCGAGAACAGTCTCTCGTTGATTGAACTGTTTCGAGAACAGCCTCTCGTTGATTGAACTGTTTCGAGAACAGTCTCTCGTCGATTGAACTGTTTCGAGAACAGTCTCTCGTTGATTGAACTGTTTCGAGAACAGCCTCTCGTTGATTGAACTGTTTCGAGAACAGTCTCTCGTTGATTGAACTGTTTCGAGAACAGTCTCTCGTTGATTGAACTGTTTCGAGAACAGCCTCTCGTTGATTGAAATGTTTCGATAACAGTCTCTCGTCGATTGAGCTGTTTCGAGAACAGCCTCTCGTTGATTGAACTGTTTCGAGAACAGCCTCTCGTTGATTGAACTGTTTCGAGAACAGCCTCTCGTTGATTGAACTGTTTCGAGAACAGTCTCTCGTTGATTGAACTGTTTCGAGAACAGTTTCTCGTTGATTGAACTGTTTCGAGAACAGCGTCTCGTTGATTGAAATGTTTCGATAACAGTCTCCCGTCGATTGAGCTGTTTCGAGAACAGTCTCTCGTTGATTGAACTGTTTCGATAACCGTCTTTCGCCGATTGAACTGTTTCGAGAACAGCCTCTCGTTGATTGAACTGTTTCGAGAACAGTCTCTCGTTGATTGAACTGTTTCGAGAACAGTCTCTCGTTGATTGCGCTGTTTCGAGAGCAGTCTCTCGTTGATTGAACTGTTTCGAGAACAGCCTCTCGTTGATTGAACTGTTTCGAGAACAGTCTCTCGTCGATTGAACTGTTTCGAGAACAGTCTCTCGTTGATTGAACTGTTTCGAGAACAGTCTCTCGTCGATTGAACTGTTTCGAGAACAGTCTCTCGTTGATTGAACTGTTTCGAGAACAGCCTCTCGTTGATTGAACTGTTTCGAGAACAGTCTCTCGTCGATTGAACTGTTTCGAGAACAGTCTCTCGTTGATTGAACTGTTTCGAGAACAGCCTCTCGTTGATTGAACTGTTTCGAGAACAGCCTCTCGTTGATTGAACTGTTTCGAGAACAGTCTCTCGTCGATTGAACTGTTTCGAGAACAGCCTCTCGTTGATTGAACTGTTTCGAGAACAGTCTCTCGTTGATTGAACTGTTTCGAGAACAGTTTCTCGTCGATTGAACTGTTTCGAGAACAGCCTCTCGTTGATTGAAATGTTTCGATAACAGTCTCTCGTCGATTGAGCTGTTTCGAGAACAGTTTCTCGTTGATTGAACTGTTTCGAGAACAGCCTCTCGTCGATTGCGCTGTTTCGAGAACAGTCTCTCGTTGATTGAACTGTTTCGAGAACAGCCTCTCGTTGATTGAACTGTTTCGAGAACAGTCTCTCGTCGATTGAACTGTTTCGAGAACAGCCTCTCGTCGATTGAACTGTTTCGAGAACAGTCTCTCGTTGATTGCGCTGTTTCGAGAACAGACTATCGCCGATTGAACTGTTTTGAGGACAGTCTTTCACCTATTAAGCTGTTTCGAGAACAGTCCAACGCCGATTACTTTAAACACCTATTTGAGGTCCAAAACTAGTTGTAATAAATTCTCAGGTTCCTGTGTGGACAAGTATAACATTTAAATACTTCAATAAAAAGAGGTTCTACCGAGATTTGAACTCGGATCGCTGGATTCAAAGTCCAGAGTGCTAACCATTACACCATAGAACTGTGATGAATTACGTTTGTTACCCAGTTTCCGGAATCTCCGTCCTCCGTTTTGTTTATTAGCATGCCTGTCGTATTGGCGCTTGTAATGTAAATACTTGTACTGGTCATAGAAGTGTTTTAAAGACCTTGATAATACAAAAAGAGGGCGCTAGTTGTAATATTCGCCGGGTATAAAAGGCGGCTGCTAGGGCCGAGTTGTTCTCATTACTGCACGGACCAGCGAACGGTAAAGACAAGCAAGGTAACTTACTAAAGATATATAGACGTGCCTGAATAAGGCTTCCCTATGTATTCTGTTGGTAGTTGATTGTATCTGGCCTTGTGTCTGTTCGACGGGTGTGACATACCGGTAGTGTGTGTGTCAGGGAGTGCTCCGTGTTTTGAGTGCTCGGTAGTTTTGAGTGCTCGGTAGTTTTGAGTGCTCGGTAGTTTTGAGTACTCGGTATTTCGGAGTGCTCGGTATTATTTCGGTGAGCGCTCGGTATTTATCAAGTCTACTGTGTTGATGATAGTTCAGTTGTATTGTACATATTCATCGTAATATTTGGTAGATTTAGGATATGATTAAACCCAGATAGGGATAGTTAATTTCGTTGGCTAGTGAGAACTCCGTTTTCATATACTGGTCTGTATAATTTATAGCTGTTTTGACCAATTATATCCATGTAGCTGTATGATAACTCAGAGGAACTGAGTACTCGTTTTATATATTGTATGTAGGAATTATAGCCATAGTTTTTGCTACGGTTTGTACATGAATACAGCTAGGCTAGCTGGATAGATATATCTGTATATATTTGCATTTATCATCATGAGGTTTTGAGTAATCCTGATTTAATATAATTTTAGTGTAGATAGTAATAAGATCATCAGTAGTGACTGGTACGGACCCCGTAAACGTCACATAATTTGGTGGCAGCGGTGGTGATCATTCTGTCTACAATTTAGATTTGCTCGATAACTCAGGTTTAAATAAAATCTGATAGAATTTTATTGTTATTTTGTTATAAATCAATATGGCTCATGCTGATGAGACATCTCGCGCTGGTTTGAGAAAATCTGAGATGTATTTTGGTGAGGAGAGTGGACAAGGCTATCACTCAACACCAAAACCAAATATGTCGAAAGGGATAACTCATCATAGAGATTCTGGTTTTATGTCTGTATATGGAGTTGACAAAACATCTTCGGAGGAGAAGGACATGGCTGAACTCTATAGTAGTAAAGTGAGCAATCCTGAAGATATATCCACAGATGGGATTGATAAGGAGATAGAGGAAATGAAGAGGCAGTTACGTCAATTAGATGTTCAAAACCAGAGCCTGCGAGAGTCCTCAAGTAAAAAACTGAATGAGTTGGCATCTTATACAGATAATTATGGATTCCAAAACAAACCAGCAAGCAATCCCAAGGTTAGGTTCTCAGAAAGTACCTATTCAACACGGTTTGATAGCGATAGAGCAGACTTGGGCAACATTACTTATCGAGATGGAAAGCAAAGAAGTTCAGCTCGATTAAGCGAGAATGATGTTGTATCAAGCTATAGTTCTCCTCGGCTGCAGGGAATGAATCCCAGGTCATTTTCTGACATGGGTGATGTTGATTTTGAGAAACAAACATTGAGAAGAAACCATGTGTCAGTAAAAGCATCTACATATGATGGCACAGCACCTTGGAGAGATTATAAGTCTCATTTTGAGGCATGCGCTCGAATCAATCGCTGGACAGAACAGGATATGGGTTTATACCTAGCTGTGAGTTTGAGAGGACAAGCTCAGGGTATACTTGGCGACTTACCTGCCGGTAAGCAGGAGCATTATTTTTCTTTAGTGAGCGCTCTTGAACAAAGGTTTGCCCCACCAAATCAAACCGAGCTTTATCGAGTTCAGTTGCTGGAAAGGAGGCAAAGAGCAAGTGAAACACTTCCAGAATTGGGTCAAGCTATTCGAAGGCTTGTTAACTTGACCTATCCTACTGTTGAAGTTGGAGTTAGAGAAACATTGGCCAAACAACAGTTTCTGGAATCACTTGCAGACTCGGACATGCGTATTCGCATTAAACAAGCTAGGCCTGAGAATCTTACAGATGCGATCCATTTGGCTGTAGAACTGGAGGCTTACAAGAAAGCTGAAAAACATGGAAATGAAGGTCACTCATACCTGAGAGCTACAAGTACTGAGGGTGCTGATTCAAAGCTACCAACAGACTCTGAGAAATCTGGAATGGAATCCATGTTGAGCAACATCCAGCAGAAGTTGGAAAAGATGCAAGCTGATATCAGCCAGCTTCAGGCTAGAAGGAAAACACAGAATCATCAATCTCAACAAGGGAAAGATGTGATAGGTACAAACACTGATCGGCGGTGTTATAAGTGTCACGAGACTGGACATTTACGGAGGGACTGTCCTCAGCTGAAAAGGGAGTCTCAGAAGAATCCAAAGGCAGTAGCTAGCCCAGTGAGGACGAGGACAAAGAAGAGCACTCATAAACAATCTGCTGGGATTGGAGTTTCCTCTGCTGCTCAAGAGGCTGGATTGTACATCAAGGCAGAGGTACAGCATACCAATGTTAAGCTATTGGTAGATACTGGAGCCACTGTGACAATTTTGTCGCAGGACATATATGAGAGAATCCCAGAAGAGCGAAGACCAAAACTGAGAGAAGTTAGGAAGGATGTCCTAGCTGCTAATGGTAGTGAGCTGAAAGTCTTGGGACTTGCAAGTTTTATGATAAAACCTGAAGGCTGCAGAGAGGTGTACTTTGAAGCTTTGGTAGCTCAAATTAGTACCGAAGGAATCCTTGGTCTTGATTTCCTGAAATCCAGGAATGGCTTGATTGATCTTAAGCGAGGATCTCTCATATTGGATGATGTGCCAGTTAACACTAAGTATGAGGGTACCCTAGGATGCTTTCGAGTTGTCGCTTTGGAAAAAGTAACCATTCCTGCTAAGAGTGAGATGGTTATTGCTGGACAGGTACATTCTCCTTCGGGTAAAAAAATGAGGGGTGAGTCCCTTCTTGTTGAAGGAGCAGAATCCTTCCTGAAAACTGATAGGGCTCTAGTAGCCCGCTCCTTAGTACGTAACGAGACTTCCATTCCTGTGAGACTCATGAACCTGCAAGAGGATCCACAGACAGTCTATCCCGGTACAAATGTTGCACTTGCTAGTCCTGTCACCAGTGTCATTGAGACAACCGAATTGACTGATAATCCGCCAAATGGCGAGCTCAGAGTTGATTTGAATCAACTACTGGAGAGGTCCCAAAAACATCTGACTTCAGAACAGACCGAGCAAGTAAAGACTCTGCTGTCCACCTATCAGAACCTTTTCGCAGCTACTGATAGTGACTTGGGACGAACAACAGTTATAAAACACAAGATAGAAACTGGTGATGCTCCTCCAATCAAGCAGCCACTGAGGAGGGTGCCAGCACATTTGAGCTCAGAAGTCGATCGGCAAGTGAAAGATATGCTGGATCGCGGAGTAATTCAGAAGTCTACCAGTCCATGGTCATCTGGTATTGTGTTGGTTAAAAAGAAAGACGGGAGTCTCAGATTCTGCGTTGATTATAGGCGACTCAATGCTGTGAGCATGCATGATGCCTATCCATTACCACGCATTGATGAGGCACTAGACCACCTGTCAGGCTGCACATGGTTTTCTACACTTGACCTGAATGCGGGCTACTGGCAGGTCGAGCTTGAGAGTGAGTCTCGTCCCAAATCTGCTTTTTCAACCAGGACAGGATTATACGAGTTCCAAGTGATGCCATTTGGACTGACATCTGCTCCAGCTACATTTGAACGGCTAATGGAGACTGTTTTAGCCGGACTTCAATGGCAAATCTGCCTCATTTATCTTGACGACGTGATCGTTGTAGGGAAAGATTTTGAGGACATGCTGCAGAATTTACAAGCTGTGTTTGATAGACTCCTGGCTGCTGGTCTGAAATTGAAGAGCAAGAAATGTCAATTGTTTGGAAAAGAAGTGATCTATCTTGGACATGTGATATCCGAGCAAGGGATAGCTACTGATGGCGAAAAAGTGAAAGTCGTAGAACAATGGCCTGTCCCACAGAATACCAAAGAGGTTAGGTCATTTCTTGGATTCTGTGGGTATTATAGAAGATTCGTCAAAAGCTTCTCACAGATTGCAAGTTGTCTCCACAAACTGACTGAGAAAGACCGGAAGTTTGAGTGGACTGATGCATGTCAAGAAGCATTCACTACCCTGAAACAGCACTTGATCAATGCTCCCATACTGGCTCACCCAGATTTTACACACCCATTCATCTTAGATACCGATGCCAGCGACAAATCCATTGGTGCTGTTCTCTCTCAAAACATAGATGGGAATGAGAGACCTATCGCATATGCAGGCCGAACACTGACGAAATCTGAACGGAGTTACTGCGTAACAAGGAAAGAGTTGTTGGCAGTTGTACATTTCGTGAAACACTTTAAGCACTATCTGTACGGAAGAAAGTTTACGGTGAGAACAGATCACAGTTCCCTGCGCTGGCTGCTCAATTTTAAATCGCCAGAAGGACAAATGGCCAGATGGCTTCAGGTTTTGAGTTCATACAATATGGACATAAAGCACAGGCCAGGAACTCAGCACCGTAATGCTGATGCTTTGAGTCGGATACCATGTCGACAGTGCGGGTTTGATCCCATGTGGGAGAAAAATAGTTCAGAGGATAAGACTCCAACCGTTGAGAACTGCAGTCCAGTAGCAGTTGGGGATTCAAAATGCCCCAAGTTAGAGATAGAGTCGTCATCGCTTCAGCAGAAGCAAGGGAATGATGCTGATCTTGCAGTAGTGGTTCAATGGGTGAGGGAAGGGGCAAAACCGTCCTACAAAGAAATTGGTGGCCACAGCATGGTCGTAAAGACATTGTGGGCCCAATTTGAATCCCTGGTGATACATGAGGATATGCTGTATCGGAAAAACCCCCATTCAGAAGCTAATCTACAGGCAATCGTACCTGCATCAGAACGACGAACTGTGTTGACTCACAGTCATGACAATCGGAGCTCTGGACACTTAGGAATGAAAAAGACGTTGGCTAAAATCCGACAGAGTTTTTACTGGCCGGGATTGCAGGCAGATGTAAAGCAATATGTGATCGGATGTCCGCAGTGTAGTAAAAGAAAGAGTTCAAATAAAACCAAGCGAGCTCCTATGCAGATGGTAGAGTCAGGTTTCCCTATGGAGAGGATAGCTACAGATATCCTCTGTGAACTCCCGATTACACAGCAAGGTAATCGACACATCTTGGTAGTTTCTGACTACTATACCAAGTGGACAGAGAGTTTCGCGATGCCGAATATGGAAGCACAGACGGTGGCCAAGATTCTGGTAGAAGAAGTAATTGCTAGGTTTGGTGTTCCTTACAACATCCATTCGGATCAGGGATCCCAATTTGAAAGCGCATTGTTCCAGGAAATGTGTTTATTGCTCCAAATCAACAAAACACATACCACCCCATATCATCCAAAATCTGATGGGATGGTCGAGCGTTTCAACAAAACTCTCGTGAATATGCTCAGTGCTTTCGTAGATACACATCAGACCGATTGGGATGAACACCTACCGTACGTAATGATGGCTTACCGGTCTACGGAACATGAGACGACCAGAAGTTCACCTAACGCCATGATGCTAGGGAGGGAAACGAGTACTCCTATAGACATTCAGTATGAAATGCCCAGGAATATAAAGACTATTCCCCAGAATCAGTGGGCTTGGCAGTTAAAGGAGAGAATGGAAACTGCACACGAGCTGGTGAGAAAACACTCAAAGGGAGCGATGCTCCGACAGAAGCGTTACCATGACCAGAAACTGTCTTGGACCAAATTCGAGCCCGGTGATTCGGTGTATGTCTTTTTCCCGAATGTCCCAGCAGGGACCACGCACAAGCTGGCCAGTCGGTGGCGGGGACCATTCAAGATACAAGCCAGATTGACCGAGGTTACCTACAGGGTACCATGTGGGTACAAGGGAAAGTCTAAAGTAATCCATGCTGATCGCATGAGACTGAGACATCCTCAGATTTTGCGTGGTGAGAGCAGAGCAGATACACTTGAACGAAAGAGTGTGCAAGTTCAAGTCGATGAGTCATGTTTTGTACCTTATCAGCAAGATAGAGTAGAGGAAAGTGAAGCAAAAGGCAGTGAATCAGATGAGAAACTAAACATTGAGAGTGAGGGTGAATCTGAAAGAACAAACACAAGGCGAACGCGACGTAAACCGCGTTGGCATTCAGATTATACTTCACGATATTAGAGTGATCATTTCTGTTTTGTAATCCATCCCTCTTTGTCGTTCCAGACCTACATGATGGTGAAGACTAAGAATACCCCAGTTAAGCTATGTCCTATGTGTGCCTATAGGGCGACCAGTCTAGACGCAATGAAGGAGCATCTCTTGAAGTGCGGTATTGAGACCATGGAAAAGAAGACGTTGGCATGCTCCCAGTGTAAATACAGAACCTTCCGAGCTGCCAACATGGCTAGGCATCAGAAGCGCCATGAGCACTCTGCAGTCATGCCGACTGGTACAGACCCTGTCAAGAAGACTGCAGGAAAGAGTCAGAAGGAGGATCAGCCATCGACCTCCTCCCAGCCGGTACATACTGATGTAGAGAGCTGGAATGAGCAGGACCCTGGTGATCTGTTAGGCGATGTCTCTGAATCTTCTGATGTTGATAGCTCATCTTCCGAGGATGAGGGAGCGGAATTACTGATAGGCCGCACCGTACGGAAGCCTACCCAACCAGCACCGGTATCGGCTCCGAAGCGGAAGGCAGAGGCTATCACTGGTGATAAGCCCCATCCCAAGGATCCAGTTAATATGGTACCACAGCCAGTCGTAAGTGCCATTCCGAGACTACCGGTTACTAACCCTACGACCATGGCCAGCTGCAAGAAGGTACGCAAGTTGGTTGATGTCGGTGTCCAGACAGACCCGGAACCTCCAGCTAACAGGCGCACAGTTACGAAGACGATCCGTTACCATGAGGCCGGTCGTGAGATCCAGATCGTTGAGTTCTCCGAATTCTTGGAACCCGAGGATAAGCATCGCTCGGGCTGAACTTTTCTTCAATTTCTTTATATCTTACGGAATAAATCATTGAGTGTTATTTGTTGGTTAAGTTTTACTTTTATCAGCACGTGAGGACACGTGTTACTCGGAGGCGTGGGTAGTGTGATGAATTACGTTTGTTACCCAGTTTCCGGAATCTCCGTCCTCCGTTTTGTTTATTAGCATGCCTGTCGTATTGGCGCTTGTAATGTAAATACTTGTACTGGTCATAGAAGTGTTTTAAAGACCTTGATAATACAAAAAGAGGGCGCTAGTTGTAATATTCGCCGGGTATAAAAGGCGGCTGCTAGGGCCGAGTTGTTCTCATTACTGCACGGACCAGCGAACGGTAAAGACAAGCAAGGTAACTTACTAAAGATATATAGACGTGCCTGAATAAGGCTTCCCTATGTATTCTGTTGGTAGTTGATTGTATCTGGCCTTGTGTCTGTTCGACGGGTGTGACATACCGGTAGTGTGTGTGTCAGGGAGTGCTCCGTGTTTTGAGTGCTCGGTAGTTTTGAGTGCTCGGTAGTTTTGAGTGCTCGGTAGTTTTGAGTACTCGGTATTTCGGAGTGCTCGGTATTATTTCGGTGAGCGCTCGGTATTTATCAAGTCTACTGTGTTGATGATAGTTCAGTTGTATTGTACATATTCATCGTAATATTTGGTAGATTTAGGATATGATTAAACCCAGATAGGGATAGTTAATTTCGTTGGCTAGTGAGAACTCCGTTTTCATATACTGGTCTGTATAATTTATAGCTGTTTTGACCAATTATATCCATGTAGCTGTATGATAACTCAGAGGAACTGAGTACTCGTTTTATATATTGTATGTAGGAATTATAGCCATAGTTTTTGCTACGGTTTGTACATGAATACAGCTAGGCTAGCTGGATAGATATATCTGTATATATTTGCATTTATCATCATGAGGTTTTGAGTAATCCTGATTTAATATAATTTTAGTGTAGATAGTAATAAGATCATCAGTAGTGACTGGTACGGACCCCGTAAACGTCACAGAACCAGTTGATATCTAAAGATGACGTCAACACTTTATCTAAACGCACTACTGATCTATACGATATGTAGATACATGTATACACAGAGGAAAGCAATAGGTATAATTTAAAATGACAACATATAACACGAAAAGTGGTTTTTGCCGTTAAGTAGTCATTGTTTGAAATAAAAAGAATCTGATTGGAAATAAGAAAAATCATACTAAAAAATTACGAATATATTTGATTCAATATTTTACATTTTTTCTACAATTCGTTAAGTTTAACTCGCGAATTTTGAAATTTCCACTGAATATACATTGTTACAATAAACTGGTTAATCAAACAAGAGGGTTTTTACAGCAGGAATGTGGAAATATATCACTCAGAAATACATATTAATAGTCTACACTTCAATGTGGACGAGCATAACACAATTCGATAAAAAGAGGTTCTACCGAGATTTGAACTCGGATCGCTGGATTCAAAGTCCAGAGTGCTAACCATTACACCATAGAACCAGTTGAGTATGTACTAACCTGTGTCTGATTACGTGTAGATAGACTATCAAAAGATGATGTCATCAATCAATATGAACACACTTAAATTATTTATCTATACGATACATGTAGGTATGGACATAGGAAAACAACAGGTGTAAATTAAACTAACAAAATGTAACACAAAAATGATTTGTTTTCTTAAAAAGCTTTTTTCATGTTTGAATAAATGTTAAGAAATATATATATCGATCGAAATTAGATTTTTCAATGTAGTACAAATACAGTATATATGTGTTATTATGGATTGGACCAAAAACGAAAACAAGTCTGTTGCATCGCATTTATAAAAAAAAAATCAGTTCATACAAGCAACTAAATACGCATTTTTATCGTAATCTAATTCTAAAAGCTTATGAATCGTATACCTTACAAACAAACTGGATAAATAAGGTTCATATAAAAGTCTTACCTTTATTGTATCTTTCGTTCATTGAGCTGTTTTGAGAAGAGTCACTCGCCGATTGAGCTGTTTCAGGAACAGTCTCTCTCCGATAAAGCTGTGTTGAGGACAGTCTCTCTGCGATTGAGCTGTTTTGAGAACAGTCTCTCTGCGATTGAGCTGTTTTGAGAACAGTCTCTCTGCGATTGAGCTGTTTTGAGAACAGTCTCTCTGCGATTGAGCTGTTTCGAGAACAGCCTCTCGTTGATTGAACTGTTTCGAGAACAGTCTCTCGTTGATTGAACTGTTTCGAGAACAGTTTCTCGTTGATTGAACTGTTTCGAGAACAGCGTCTCGTTGATTGAAATGTTTCGATAACAGTCTCCCGTCGATTGAGCTGTTTCGAGAACAGTCTCTCGTTGATTGAACTGTTTCGATAACCGTCTTTCGCCGATTGAACTGTTTCGAGAACAGCCTCTCGTTGATTGAACTGTTTCGAGAACAGTCTCTCGTTGATTGAACTGTTTCGAGAACAGTCTCTCGTTGATTGTGCTGTTTCGAGAGCAGTCTCTCGTTGATTGAACTGTTTCGAGAACAGCCTCTCGTTGATTGAACTGTTTCGAGAACAGTCTCTCGTCGATTGAACTGTTTCGAGAACAGTCTCTCGTTGATTGAACTGTTTCGAGAACAGTCTCTCGTCGATTGAACTGTTTCGAGAACAGTCTCTCGTTGATTGAACTGTTTCGAGAACAGCCTCTCGTTGATTGAACTGTTTCGAGAACAGTCTCTCGTCGATTGAACTGTTTCGAGAACAGTCTCTCGTTGATTGAACTGTTTCGAGAACAGCCTCTCGTTGATTGAACTGTTTCGAGAACAGCCTCTCGTTGATTGAACTGTTTCGAGAACAGTCTCTCGTCGATTGAACTGTTTCGAGAACAGCCTCTCGTTGATTGAACTGTTTCGAGAACAGTCTCTCGTTGATTGAACTGTTTCGAGAACAGTTTCTCGTCGATTGAACTGTTTCGAGAACAGCCTCTCGTTGATTGAAATGTTTCGATAACAGTCTCTCGTCGATTGAGCTGTTTCGAGAACAGTTTCTCGTTGATTGAACTGTTTCGAGAACAGCCTCTCGTCGATTGCGCTGTTTCGAGAACAGTCTCTCGTTGATTGAACTGTTTCGAGAACAGCCTCTCGTTGATTGAACTGTTTCGAGAACAGTCTCTCGTCGATTGAACTGTTTCGAGAACAGCCTCTCGTCGATTGAACTGTTTCGAGAACAGTCTCTCGTTGATTGCGCTGTTTCGAGAACAGACTATCGCCGATTGAACTGTTTTGAGGACAGTCTTTCACCTATTAAGCTGTTTCGAGAACAGTCCAACGCCGATTACTTTAAACACCTATTTGAGGTCCAAAACTAGTTGTAATAAATTCTCAGGTTCCTGTGTGGACAAGTATAACATTTAAATACTTCAATAAAAAGAGGTTCTACCGAGATTTGAACTCGGATCGCTGGATTCAAAGTCCAGAGTGCTAACCATTACACCATAGAACCAGTTGATATCTAAAGATGACGTCAACACTTTATCTAAACGCACTACTGATCTATACGATATGTAGATACATGTATACACAGAGGAAAGCAATAGGTATAATTTAAAATGACAACATATAACACGAAAAGTGGTTTTTGCCGTTAAGTAGTCATTGTTTGAAATAAAAAGAATCTGATTGGAAATAAGAAAAATCATACTAAAAAATTACGAATATATTTGATTCAATATTTTACATTTTTTCTACAATTCGTTAAGTTTAACTCGCGAATTTTGAAATTTCCACTGAATATACATTGTTACAATAAACTGGTTAATCAAACAAGAGGGTTTTTACAGCAGGAATGTGGAAATATATCACTCAGAAATACATATTAATAGTCTACACTTCAATGTGGACGAGCATAACACAATTCGATAAAAAGAGGTTCTACCGAGATTTGAACTCGGATCGCTGGATTCAAAGTCCAGAGTGCTAACCATTACACCATAGAACCAGTTGAGTATGTACTAACCTGTGTCTGATTACGTGTAGATAGACTATCAAAAGATGATGTCATCAATCAATATGAACACACTTAAATTATTTATCTATACGATACATGTAGGTATGGACATAGGAAAACAACAGGTGTAAATTAAACTAACAAAATGTAACACAAAAATGATTTGTTTTCTTAAAAAGCTTTTTTCATGTTTGAATAAATGTTAAGAAATATATATATCGATCGAAATTAGATTTTTCAATGTAGTACAAATACAGTATATATGTGTTATTATGGATTGGACCAAAAACGAAAACAAGTCTGTTGCATCGCATTTATAAAAAAAAAATCAGTTCATACAAGCAACTAAATACGCATTTTTATCGTAATCTAATTCTAAAAGCTTATGAATCGTATACCTTACAAACAAACTGGATAAATAAGGTTCATATAAAAGTCTTACCTTTATTGTATCTTTCGTTCATTGAGCTGTTTTGAGAAGAGTCACTCGCCGATTGAGCTGTTTCAGGAACAGTCTCTCTCCGATAAAGCTGTGTTGAGGACAGTCTCTCTGCGATTGAGCTGTTTTGAGAACAGTCTCTCTGCGATTGAGCTGTTTTGAGAACAGTCTCTCTGCGATTGAGCTGTTTTGAGAACAGTCTCTCTGCGATTGAGCTGTTTCGAGAACAGCCTCTCGTTGATTGAACTGTTTCGAGAACAGTCTCTCGTTGATTGAACTGTTTCGAGAACAGTTTCTCGTTGATTGAACTGTTTCGAGAACAGCGTCTCGTTGATTGAAATGTTTCGATAACAGTCTCCCGTCGATTGAGCTGTTTCGAGAACAGTCTCTCGTTGATTGAACTGTTTCGATAACCGTCTTTCGCCGATTGAACTGTTTCGAGAACAGCCTCTCGTTGATTGAACTGTTTCGAGAACAGTCTCTCGTTGATTGAACTGTTTCGAGAACAGTCTCTCGTTGATTGCGCTGTTTCGAGAGCAGTCTCTCGTTGATTGAACTGTTTCGAGAACAGCCTCTCGTTGATTGAACTGTTTCGAGAACAGTCTCTCGTCGATTGAACTGTTTCGAGAACAGTCTCTCGTTGATTGAACTGTTTCGAGAACAGTCTCTCGTCGATTGAACTGTTTCGAGAACAGTCTCTCGTTGATTGAACTGTTTCGAGAACAGCCTCTCGTTGATTGAACTGTTTCGAGAACAGTCTCTCGTCGATTGAACTGTTTCGAGAACAGTCTCTCGTCGATTGAACTGTTTCGAGAACAGTCTCTCGTTGATTGAACTGTTTCGAGAACAGCCTCTCGTTGATTGAACTGTTTCGAGAACAGCCTCTCGTTGATTGAACTGTTTCGAGAACAGTCTCTCGTCGATTGAACTGTTTCGAGAACAGCCTCTCGTTGATTGAACTGTTTCGAGAACAGTCTCTCGTTGATTGAACTGTTTCGAGAACAGTTTCTCGTCGATTGAACTGTTTCGAGAACAGCCTCTCGTTGATTGAAATGTTTCGATAACAGTCTCTCGTCGATTGAGCTGTTTCGAGAACAGTTTCTCGTTGATTGAACTGTTTCGAGAACAGCCTCTCGTCGATTGCGCTGTTTCGAGAACAGTCTCTCGTTGATTGAACTGTTTCGAGAACAGCCTCTCGTTGATTGAACTGTTTCGAGAACAGTCTCTCGTCGATTGAACTGTTTCGAGAACAGCCTCTCGTCGATTGAACTGTTTCGAGAACAGTCTCTCGTTGATTGCGCTGTTTCGAGAACAGACTATCGCCGATTGAACTGTTTTGAGGACAGTCTTTCACCTATTAAGCTGTTTCGAGAACAGTCCAACGCCGATTACTTTAAACACCTATTTGAGGTCCAAAACTAGTTGTAATAAATTCTCAGGTTCCTGTGTGGACAAGTATAACATTTAAATACTTCAATAAAAAGAGGTTCTACCGAGATTTGAACTCGGATCGCTGGATTCAAAGTCCAGAGTGCTAACCATTACACCATAGAACCAGTTGATATCTAAAGATGACGTCAACACTTTATCTAAACGCACTACTGATCTATACGATATGTAGATACATGTATACACAGAGGAAAGCAATAGGTATAATTTAAAATGACAACATATAACACGAAAAGTGGTTTTTGCCGTTAAGTAGTCATTGTTTGAAATAAAAAGAATCTGATTGGAAATAAGAAAAATCATACTAAAAAATTACGAATATATTTGATTCAATATTTTACATTTTTTCTACAATTCGTTAAGTTTAACTCGCGAATTTTGAAATTTCCACTGAATATACATTGTTACAATAAACTGGTTAATCAAACAAGAGGGTTTTTACAGCAGGAATGTGGAAATATATCACTCAGAAATACATATTAATAGTCTACACTTCAATGTGGACGAGCATAACACAATTCGATAAAAAGAGGTTCTACCGAGATTTGAACTCGGATCGCTGGATTCAAAGTCCAGAGTGCTAACCATTACACCATAGAACCAGTTGAGTATGTACTAACCTGTGTCTGATTACGTGTAGATAGACTATCAAAAGATGATGTCATCAATCAATATGAACACACTTAAATTATTTATCTATACGATACATGTAGGTATGGACATAGGAAAACAACAGGTGTAAATTAAACTAACAAAATGTAACACAAAAATGATTTGTTTTCTTAAAAAGCTTTTTTCATGTTTGAATAAATGTTAAGAAATATATATATCGATCGAAATTAGATTTTTCAATGTAGTACAAATACAGTATATATGTGTTATTATGGATTGGACCAAAAACGAAAACAAGTCTGTTGCATCGCATTTATAAAAAAAAAATCAGTTCATACAAGCAACTAAATACGCATTTTTATCGTAATCTAATTCTAAAAGCTTATGAATCGTATACCTTACAAACAAACTGGATAAATAAGGTTCATATAAAAGTCTTACCTTTATTGTATCTTTCGTTCATTGAGCTGTTTTGAGAAGAGTCACTCGCCGATTGAGCTGTTTCAGGAACAGTCTCTCTCCGATAAAGCTGTGTTGAGGACAGTCTCTCTGCGATTGAGCTGTTTTGAGAACAGTCTCTCTGCGATTGAGCTGTTTTGAGAACAGTCTCTCTGCGATTGAGCTGTTTTGAGAACAGTCTCTCTGCGATTGAGCTGTTTTGAGAACAGTTTCTCTCCGATTCAGCTGTTTCGAAAACAGTCTCTCGAAAAGAGGTTCTACCGAAATCGCTGGATTCAAAGTCCAGAGTGCTAACCATTACACCATAGAACCAACTGACTGTGTAGCTACCACTGCCTGATTACAATTTACAAGAAGACCTGTGACGAGACTGTCAAAAGCCCGCTACTGATCTATACGACATGTAGGTAATGAACTAAATATCATTACAGGTATAAACAATATGAAACATGAAAGAGGTCTCTATAAAGCTCTTCTGTTTGAAGAAATGTAAAGATTTATAGATCGAAATTATCGTATAGTTTTCAAGGTATGAAGTGATACGGTATGCTTATCCTATTATCGAAGTTAGTATACATTTGACAAATGGTTGAAGGCAACTTAACGTCTTTTTACAGCATGCAAAGCTACGATATTTTTCTTGAATATTAAAAAAAATATCGAGATTCTACTATCAATTGTAATTTCAATTTCAAATATAAAAATAGATTTTGTTGAAAAATAACCAAACAATGGCAAATTGAGGTCACTCTCGATTCGATTAAGTGCAGTTTAAATTGATGAGGCTGATCTTTCAGGATAAAGTTATTGAGATCTAGAATGGATTCCAGCCTCAAGAAGACATGTCTGGGCCCGGGTTTCCAAGCCATACTCAAGCATATACACGGTACATGTAGGTATGAAGTTGTACCAGAAGACAAATAATTAAATAATCGTGGTCAGTAAGCACGTACATTAACGGTTCCACATACTAGATTTACACTGTAATTAAAATAAATATACCATATTTGCCAATTTTTCGAAAGATGAAATTCTAGTATATCATGCTTATGAATGACAATCTTTCTGAATACCTCTTGTTGGTAAGGTGCATGTATACGGGCGTACATTGTAATAAATTTGGAAACATCGTTCCAGCTTGCGTTTTGCTTTTCTCTCAACCAGGATGAGGCATGGTCTAAATCTATGATCGCACGCTGACACTGTCTTCTCCATCAATGATATTGATTTTGATTGGTTCGTGTTTTACGTTGTTATAACAACTATGGTCATTTAGGGACGTGCCAGGATTTGCTGGTGGAGGAAACCGCCGCAAAAAACCAACGATTATCTTAAAATCAACAAATATGTTTCTTCTCATACCACAAAGAAAAACTGGAGTGTTCACATTTGATCTCTATTATAATCGCATTATGTTCAATGAAATGTTAATTGTGATATAATTATATGATTGTTAGACACAAGCATTTTGGAACACATTTTGTGCAAAATATGACAAAAAAATGAGTACGCAATGTTAAAGGCCAAATATGCGTAACTTTCGGCAAAATCTGAAGCGAAAATCAAGCCTAATAACTTTTTAAAGTTATAGATTTAGATAAGATTAACTGATATCAGCAATATTCAAGATGAATTCTTACGCGGTTACCGGCACAGCAGCAGTTGAAACTCGGTATTTGTAAACACGCGTCCATTTTGAACTGTCTTCTAACATCGGTTTGTTGTTGAAATGGGCCCCACCTGAATTATTTTCAATTCTTTGGATTTTTCTGTCAAGAGTTTCTTGTTAGATACCGCTCAGGTTTACTTCGTTTTTGACTTAGTTTTGCATGGTTATCAACTGGATTTTTTTGTTCAGAATTTTTCAGGTTCACGAAAAATTTCCTGAAGTTACGTTTATTGGGTCTTTAACGGAAAAAGGGAGTTTGACACATGTAGCAAGACTTTTTCCAGTAAAATACAGGTATATCCGTACCCATTCTTTATCATGCCAAGTCCTCCGACTTATCTTTACAGTGAGATATATCGATGATGTACTTTATGTAGATTAAAAACAAACTATTCTAAATAAACACTATACTACAGAAACAATATGACACGAGATCAACTCTCAATATATAATGTTTGTAACACCGCGCCCGTTTAACCGAGTCTCTGTACTTTTAATGGAATCCATTAAAGCCTTTAAACTGAACCGTTTATACTATTAGATATTTATCAGCGGTATTGCGAATAATTAAAGCTAGACAGGGAATTCTGAAGATATAATCTGTTATAAAATTAGAAATAAAAACTGACTTCCCACAGTAAAAGTGAATATTTATTGATGTTGATTTTTAATTGGGCATTAATTACCCTTATTAGATTACAATCTGTTTAAAAGTTCGATAACATTATAAATGATGAAATCGTGACTACATTGCGTCCTAATTCAATATCATCTCATTGAAACAAAGACAAGATCTTTTGCACATATTTATTTTTATTTCTATGTACTCTTAATGTGTATACGACAGATCGAAGTTGCGAGGTTTCGGTACCGGTCGGCTGTTGGTAGTGACGTGACCACTTACCCTTCCGCCGGACCACGTGTACCCCTAAAACCAGTAATAAATATGTCAACAGACTGCAACATCAGACGTACCGCTCTCAGACTCCTCGACAGGTCGCTCATATGACAGATCACGAAGGAGAGAAAGTACATTTTACCACACACGTACCCGGAAGTGTCTATAGAATTATGTCCCCTTAGGTGGAACGGTAGTGAAAAGTGCACACGGACTATATCGCCTGGAAGTGTTCTGATCACTTGACAGACACAAAGCTATTATGGAAATATCTCAAAAGAATCAGCTGATATATTACTTTTTTTAGACTTTATTTTAAATGAATAAAAAAAATCAAGAATGCTTCATTTATCAAATCCTAAATCACATTTACTGCGATAAATTTAGAAATAGAAACTATGTCACTATGTCACCTTATTTCCGAACTTTATAAAAAGGTGCATAGCAACGTTAAAGAGAGAAATAACGATTAAGTTAGTAAAACGTGCTATAAAACCACAATATTGTACTTATACCATTACAAATTATAATATTCTAATCGATTATGTTCAGAAATAGGGTGTCGAGAAAAGATTTAGATCGTACTTGAATTCCGGGAAAACAAAATATGTAATATTTAGGACGACAGAAGAAACGTATAGAAAGGCTAGCAGGGGATCACACATCTCTTACAAACACTTGGTAGTTCATTAGTCTAGAAGACCTATATAACGGATTTTAAAATTGATATAACAACGAAATTCCTGGTTTGACGTAAAACGATATACCAAACGGGTACGTATGTTAATAGAACTAACAGGACCCTATTTATACTGTCTCTGATGAGACATTATTGTACATGTTGTCGAACTTGTATATTATGCTGTTGGGAGAGGCCTAGTAAGTTGTGAGAACTTGTGCCTCATCCTTAGAGTAAATATGTTCTAAATAATAGATGCAAAGATGCTTTCATAACCCTTGGTATAACAGAGGAAAATTCACAATAAGGAAGATTTTAACAATCCATTTCGTATTCAGTGAAGATTGGCGTTGATTTCTTCAATTATGAATAACCCATTACTGAATTCTGACTTTGTGAATTTGGGATGTTGTTAGAGCGGGACTTTTATTGACACCAAATTCTATTGAAATAGTTGTTTAGAGGTAGACGCCGGGCTCGTGATCTAAAATGCTAGAAATCGTAGAATGCTAGCTGTGAGCGCCGAAATGGCATCACCGGTTGTATGCTCCCCATGACGTTGAGAATGATATTGGCCTGTTGCTTAGGCTCTATAGCCAGGGATAACAATTTGTGAACCGCTTTGAGGCGACCTTTAGGTTGTGATAAAGCGTGATATAAAAACCTCGAATTATTATTATTAACAATTTCATTCTATCAAGACAAAATGATATAACTTTTCTTGATTCTACCAAATCCTACTGAAATAGATGTTGATTTTATTGACAATTTTCTTTCTATCAAGACAAACTATCTATCACTTTTTTCCGGATTGTTTCCCAGCAACGATATAAGTACTCTGTTTGCTATAAGTACATCTTGTATATATCTCGTGTAGGAAAAAACGAATCTCTACTATCAGGACTTCTACATCCGGAATACGAGCAGACGATTCCAAAAATAGTCTATTAGTGACGTCACGGCAGATAGCTCAATCTCGGGAGTAGTTTGATGATTCTACCGCGTCCATCTTCAAACACAGATTACGAACTAACTGTAGAACGATCAGAAGAAATTATCATTATACTGATCAGAATCTGTGATCTGAAAAAAACGTGAAGGCAAAATACGTATGTGTCACCTGGGTGTCTAACAAGCCACCCTAGGCATGAATAAACTTCTGCCCGTGGGGCTGGATGTGATTATCACGGAATGTGTCACGTGATGAATTACGGTACTCAATTAGGGGGTTAATGTAGAAATGAAAAATATAAATAAAATTTATCAAATTAATATGTATTGTAAAAAAAAACACGTAAATATTATAAAAACAAATCAAATGTTAGATTATTAATGCTCAACAATCAGGAAAGGGTATTAACAGGAAACGGATTCCGGAATGTATATCAGGAACTGGAATCCAGCCGGAATGCTTCTTTTTAAGATTGATTAACCGTCCTCATTCCTGTCCAGTGTCAGATACTGGCTAACCGTCCAAATCCACGGATCCATTATGTAGCTCGTAAACACCTTACAGTTTTTCTGAATGACAGGAGAAACTCTAGAACTGATGTCACACCGACACACAGCTCACAGTTCCCCTGGGTTTACGTTATAAACCAGGTACATAATACAGGCCCCAGACATGTTTAACGGTATTCGTTATAAACCTTCTAGCCTCCCGGAGATATAAAACTGAGATTATGTTTTGCTGCTCTCTGTCTGGTGGTATATTGAAAAAGTCATATATAAAAGTTTCCATATTGAAATAAATTAAATCTTCCTTAGTTTAAACTGTATTTTATTCAGGAAATTGAACATGTACATTTAGAAATTTACATTCGAGAGATGATATTGAAACAAGTACTAACGTACTTATACGTTGTCCTTCTCATCAGGTACAACAATCAGCTGATAATACATATATAACCTTTATTTTGACAACATATACTATATAAATACATTGAAAGTTATTAGATAGGAAATGAAAGTGAAGGAACATATAGAAACAAGAGGAACAATATTGATTCGCTATTGAGTTTACCCGGTTGGATGGGTAGTTTCATTGGTATTGATAATCAAGAGGATGCCAAACATGGATGCTAATTATTTTGAAATCTTCCACTCAATTTTATGAACTTTTGAGTAGCAATACATATTTCAACATTTTGATCATATGTAAAAGATACATCACCAAACAAAAGCAAATCAGTATTGAGTTGGTACGTCAAGGGAGTTAAGTACCTTCGTCGGGCGTCAATATGATTTACACAGTGCAGCAAGAAGTGGGAACTATCTTCTAAGAAATATCCACACGAACAAAAAGGACTATCAACAAGATTTCTTTTGAAAAGGTGACATTTTAAGGAACTGCATTCAAGACGTAATCTAGCATGATATTTTTGACCTAACCTCGATCCAACATAATAATATTCAGGGGGACGCCCCCTAGAGTTGAGATTGAGATACTTTGTGAATGTGTACAAGGAAGGATTATTACGAATTTCTTCAGGAATGTTATTCCAAAGTTTTACAGCTGAGGGTAGAAAAGATTTACGATAGAACTCGGTTGTACATCTGATGCTTACTAAGTCATTACCATGTCTATAGTGCTGTAGTTGTGTATATCCGATATGCTCGGAGGTACTAGATCGGATAGGTAAACAGGAGTGCGACGATGAAACATTTTAAAAAATTGTATCAGTTTGTGCTTTCTTCTTCTTTCACTTAATAGTTCCCAACCAGTTTCTAGATACAGTTTCTCTATGTTTGTTAATTTAGTAGCTCCGCATATTATTCTGGCAGCTTCCTGGTTGATTTTCTCCAGCTTATTGATATATTCGTTACTTAAGTTGTCCCAAACGACATCAGCGTACTCTAAAATAGGTCTGATAAAAGTAAAGCATAATATCTGCAAACTTTTTCTATCGACAGTGAATTTAATTTTTCGTAACATATTGAGTTTTGTTGTTACCTGTTTAATAATAATATCAACATGAGTGATCCAACTGCAATCACGACACAAAGTAACGCCTAAATGCTTATGGGCGTTCACTGTTTCTATACAGGTATCATTAAGGTATATATCGGGATGGTTTGGAGCATCCCTTTTCCTAGATACAACCATACATTCTGTTTTTTGTGGATTAAAATCTACTAACCACGCTTTAGACCATACATTGATTTTTTCTAGATCATTATTCAGACTTCCAGCTGCCAATAGGGGCGTTTCAACAATAACGTAGATCGAGGTGTCATCAGCAAAAAGCTTGATTATAGATCCAATATCATAAACAATGTAATTTATATAGATTAAAAACAATAGGGGTACCTTGAGGGACGCCAGCCTTGATTTCAGCCAAATAGGACTCCACCCCATTAATAATAACTTTTTGTTTTCTATCCTTTAGATAATTTTTAAACCATTTAATCACTTTACCATCTAGTCCAATGTTGATAAGTTTGTGTACAAGGCCTTCATGCCAAACACGGTCAAACGCCTTGCGTATATCACAAAACACAATACGCACTTCCCTCCCTGAGTCAACTGCCCTACCCAAATCGTTAGTGATATTCAACAATTGATTAATTGTGGAATCGCCAGGACGAAAACCAGACTGACATTCCGTTATGAGTTTATTTTCATTAAGAAAATTATGAACATACTTAAAAATACCTCTTTCCATCACTTTTGCAATGATACTAAGTAGGGAAATAGGACGATAAATTTTTACATCATTCTTATCATTCTTTTTAAATACGGTTATGACATTGGCTATTTTCCAAGAGTCTGGAAATATTCCAGTTTGTATAGAAGTGTTGAAAAGGGTACATAGAGGTAAGGACAATTCACTAACGCCCTCTTTCAGTAAGCGTGGATTCATCAGATTGGGTCCTGTAGCTTTTGATGTGTCGAGAGTTAGTAAGACATCACGAACGTCCGTTACAGTTATAACGATATTGTCTAATTTGTTGTCCGGGATTCTATTTTCGGGGAGGTGGGAATGTTTATCGTCAACAGTAGATTGGGAAATAAAATAATCATTGAAAAGTTTTGCTCTATCAGCAGTTGACTATATCTCGATATTGAGAGCAACCCCTATTACAACGAAAAAACTGCGACTCATAAACATCATGTGTTGGAGGAATGGGTATGTGTCTATCAAGAAAGGGAAGAATCTAAATCGTCATATTTATCATATATCTTAGAAGTAAGATGCCCATGTTGGTCATAGTTTAAGTACTAATCGAGGTAAGCAGCTGATGTGGAGGAGTCTGCCGTGTCCTTGATATCAAATGTCCAGAAGATTATTCACGATTGGTCACCAAACGTTTTTGTTATTTATAAGCAACACGTCGCCAATATACCTGAGAGTGAAATTAAAAGATTTCACAAGGCTTTTGTTATCTTACCCGATTGTATGAAAACAAAATCAACTAAGAGTGGGGCAATTTGTTCCAATAGGATTGCCAGGAGCATGCTGGGAAATCTTTCCATCAAACTTAACAATAATAATGTCAACTAGGAACTTAATCAATCGTACTATCTTCCTCAGTATATTTTATCTTCGATTTTGTTTGTTTGTTTGTTTTCAGAAGGTAAGCTCCAAGATCGCTCACAACAATATATCTGTATCGTCGTACATCCTTTTATAAGAAAGCTCTCATGAGTTGAGACCGAAGAGGTTCTTTCAGTTTGATGTGAGATATGGTAGTGTACAGGGTGGATAAATCAAATGTTCTAATAGGCGAAACATTTATGAGGAGAGGCTGATTGATCAGTAGATCCTGCAAGTTTTTATAAAATCTCGTTTATTCCAGTTTTGGAGTGTACATTGTTACAATAGGACAGTAGCCCTGATTAAGTGGTTCTGTAATTAAGTATTTGTAGTAAGAAGCTTCCATTAAGGCTTGGTTGAGCAATAAGAATAGCCAGTGATAAAACTTTGCTAATAAGGATCCTTGTGAAGCTTTGGTATTCGATATGAACAAGGTAGGTCATTACTCATCATTAGAAAAAGTAAACAAATATAAAAGTTAACAAACAAGGAATGCATTTGACAGTGCGAAATGGCCATGTGTTCTTCACGGATCTTTATGAAGATATCTGGCGGTCATAAACCTTATTTGAACCGTGTTCCCCCTTCCATGCAATTTAGCTCTTATTTATGAATTAACGTTTACCTGAGAGTTCACTGTATGATATTTTTAACTAATTTGAACATGGAAATCAACAGGATGGTAAATACGACGAAATAAATGACATTTTATCGCAATCATGGACACAGTAACATGAATCAGCTGTTCATGAATTCTGAACACTTTCTCGCTCTGTCAATAAACTTCTCCACCAGAATGCTGCACTCAAGTGCCTGGCTGTCAAACATTTGTGAGATTATGAATATGCAAATTGATGTTTGAACTTTGACTCCGCCATTGATCTGATGAACGGTGGGTAATACAGGGGCACCGCGTTAATCCATACCCTTAGCAATCTCTGTAATAATCTTTACATGTAAAAGTCAAGATGTCAAAAATTTATATAAAAAGAAGATTTGGCTGCGTGATCGATCACTTAAACAAGCTGAAATCCAATGCATGCATTAAACATTTCTGATGATAATTTGGATAACATTGTCAATCGTTTGCAGAACTAATCATTCATGTAAATTTGATTTTGTATTTGGATAAGTTAATGCTTAGAAAATTAAGTTCTGTTTTCAAATTAATGTAGCAGCATCGAGCGTTGACGACTTTTGTCGTTGAATCCGTATGTGCTGTGTCGGCTTCCAAACGGTATCGGCTTGGTGGAGTTGAGGGAGCATCGACAACATCAGTGCTGAGTTCCCGGCTTGTATATCTGTCCGGGAGCTATACGTATATCTTCTCTCGGTCTATATGTTCACATACAGACATATGTTCATAAAAAAATGCAGAAAAGTGAGTGATGAATATTGAAATTTAGGAAGATTAGTGTAATATCAATCACTTACCATGTACACAATGTATTAAAGAGGAAATATTATGTTAAGTAATAATGCACCAAGAAAAGCGTTTTATTTTTAATAGAATTATTTATCGTTATGTATTCAAAGAAGGATTTAATTCCAATAATCAGAAAAAAGTTACATAGTCGACATTGTTTTAGAATCATTTCACCAAATTTACACCTGAATAATAGAAACAAAGTCTGGATATATACTGTTGTGAAGTGAACATTGTTTCCGGACAACTTTTGGAACCTCTGTTTCCCGAAAGATATTCACCTTAAGGTTTGATGTAATTCTTAATTCCTGGTGCTATATATATGTTTTTGAAATCTCATTTTATTTTTATTTTAAAATCCTGATTTTTTTCAAGTTTTTTTAGCCCGTATTTACTTTTAACGGGCATTAATTGTAAGAACAAAACCATCCGTTTCAATTTAAAGCTTCTATTTATGATTGTAACGTAAAACAAACGTCTAAGTGATGTCGTAAATCAGATTAGCGGTGCCACATTTATGGAGGATGTGTAAAGATAAATAAGTGATGCCGACTAGAATTGGTTTTAACGGAAAATGATTTAAACAGCGGCCCTAATACCACGATAATTTTCATTTAACTTTTTCGCCATAAAAAGGGGCATGCAGTTTTATTTGGATAACTCGAGAGGTAATATAGCACAATACAAAGTTGTATTCTAATGTTGTCACTTGGTGTAAACAATCACGAGATAGATTTTATCATAGTGTCAATATTGGTCCTGCCAATGAACTTAAATCCTCTAGTCGTAATCATATAAAACTCACCAAGATAGAGAAACTCCACTCCAGTGAACCATATTTCTCCACAATTTTATAAGTAAACAATGTTTTATTTATATTACCGAAAATACTTTTAACGATCGGAGATACGATTAAGGGTTAAAAAGCTGTCAGCATCCTTGTTAACGCAACAACTTTCTTAGTCTGACTTCGAATAAAAAAGAAAAAAAAATTGTTTAAATTCCTTCAGTTAAGTAAGTTAAGAAGTGCCAACAAAAATAAAGTCTGACATAGAATAAAAATCGAACGTAGTTAAAAATTACATAGAAGCGACAAGCAAAGTTTTACCTCCTATTTTTAAGGTCGTTAACACACTGACACTGATTTTATGTTTACCTTCGCAAAATCCAAAAACATAATAGCTAATCACATGACACACTTTAATCAGTCGTAACGTAACAATATGGGATAGTTGTGATCTTAAAACTGTCATTGGTCGAGAGTCAAATACATTGAACCAAAGGCGTGAATCTGTGGAGTTGTCAAGTCGGGTGGTGCATTGTGGGATATCGCTAGAGGTCGCTAGTAGTCCCCAGCTCTGCCAGGAATCCATCACCCCGGTACAGGGAACGACAACCTCACTTTCATCATCAACCCATGGTACCTTTTCGTGTAAGACGAAGATGATTTCGCCGATAACAATTAAACAAGACAAAGGGCCGTCTGAGGGAGATAACGTTTGTTACTTTTATACTAATTCAGCGAATAGTGAAATTCTTTGTCATGTAAATAAATATAAACTTTATTTATTTTACAACAATTATGAAACAATGTAATACAATTAAATTAAATATATTAAAGAGGTGATAGTTATACAAATCATATATGTTTATTACGTTGATGATGAAGTAACGCTGAATACAGGAGGAAAACTCCCGTCCAATGCCTCATAGTTCGTTTCTATTACAATATCTCATTCGTCAGCAGGCGTGAAAGTTGCTTAAATCGATAGTGATTGCGTCGATACATCATAGGACTTCCTTTTCAGGACAGTTTAATTCTGTGACTAAAGTTATAGGGTGTTCTCTATATGTGAAAACTGACAGTAAAATTTATTATTATTGCCCAGCGCGTTCTTAACATCCCAAATGTGTTTGCAGCAATTCCGCTTTTACGAGCTAGCAAATTGCAATACAATGAAATTGGCCAAACAGAAAATAATAATGTAAAATACTTTACGGTGTAACACGTGTAATGAATACCAATATCAATTCGTTTATAATAAGAATTTATGAAGGACATATGTCAGCAAACCCATTTCCCGTTATATCTGCTGCCAAATTACTAAGTCGTAATGAAATTACAAAACAAACAGTTCGATTGACATTAGCACGGAATATGGACAGTTAACAAAACAACGTAAAATGTGTTTGTTATAGCCTTAATGTAGCGGGCATGTAGTGAATATCTATTAATGTGAACGTTTATACGGGTTTGATATTTAAAGATTGATAGCGCATGTTGTTTCATATAAATAGAATATATATTTTTATTAACGGTTATGTCACCACATTATGTTAAGATACAATGCGAATTATGTTCAGTTCAAATCTTAAAGTCTGAAATAATGAAACGGATATTGAACTGTATACTGTATTCGAGTATATAACTTATTAGAAATTGTCCATTATCCATTTGTCTTTGTCTGACAATAAAATGTGTTTAATTAATTACTCAATCAAATCAACTGTAAACACCTACAGAAAACAGAAAGGTTAATTCGACTTTTCACGGATATATTCATTGTCTCAAATAATAAATAATCTCGAGTTTTCAATCAGATGAAAGTTTTTGTTTTTTTTGCATATCTATAGAAGCTGATCAATCTTACAATATATATATTCTATACGACTTTTATTAGATTGTCATAGCATGTCATATTTCCTATACCAGGGCTCAATAACTACGATATAAGTAATGGCCGTCTGTATCTGGAAATGTTTGTCACCTCGGGTGTCCTGTTTGACCACGGCGAATCTGTGTACTTGTACGGTATAGTTTCCTCATAACCTTTGATGTCCGTATTTGTTAATGTTTTTATTATTTGGCGATCTAGAGAAGGAGTCATTGTTTACGCCTTTCGATATCTTGCTCTCTGTGTTCCTTTGGCAATATAACATGCACGTGGTTCATCAGTGGCGCTGATAGGAGGCATCGGTATCATCAGTGGCGCTGATTGGAGGCCGCAGTATCATCAGCCGCACGCGCTGATTTACCGACATTAAAGGACTGGATAGGGCGACAGTGATCAGTTACCGATCCATAGTAACATTCGGGTAATAATGTCGCTCTTATTGAAATCTGGGGAAATTACAAAACCATAAGCATACCAGTGCTAAAAGTGATTGTGCATTTTACGTGAAAATAATTATTAAATCATTATTTTCGCACGATAATTTTACAATTGCCTTTCAAAGCTGCACGCGTCCTCACGTAGCGCACACGCCTGGTGCTTGTTAGAAGAATAAACGAAAAAGTAATCTCAATTATAGCTTTCGTTACAGTGACACAAACCTTAACCTGCGTGAAGCGTAACGCGCTTTTATGTGTGCTTAAGGGTATGGGCCTAGACGCAAGCAGGGAGCAAAGATTAAACGAGACCCATTCAAATTCTCCACGGAAATTGCTCTTAAATTGCTGTCTTTTTCAGCCGATAGGAATTCCATGAGTCATGTGCAAAATGTCCGTTTCTAATAATCAGATAAAACACCAACGATAAACGCATTACACTTTTTATATTAAAATCGATCATCAAATAAAACATAACGACATCATTATCCAGGTTATATTTGCTGCGGAATTGCGTCACAGTTGAGTGGACTTCCGGCTTGCCAAACGAGGCTATTAACATTCACGGTACGTAAATTTGTGACACTCACCACCATTTACGCCATAATTTATATCGTTCTCTTTCACCAGGATGACGTTTTATGGATGGAAAATTTCAAACAATTCAGCGACAGCTTCAAACGATGTGATGGCAGCCATTGTTCACTTGTTTCGATAGATTATGAATAAAATTTTATGATCCATGTCCAGGAAAGTTCTTTCATTTCTATCGACGAAATGTGTTATAATGAACATATATAACTACAAAGAGTCGGTTCTAGCTAAAACACAACAAAAACTGAATTCGGCGATCATGAGAAGTATTATCATCAATGTAAAATGCAAGTTATTAAGTTTTTATTTTAACAAATATTTAACAAGTTTTTTTAAGTTACTAGCGGTTGTATTATTGAACTAGGTAAGCTGTATTGTCAAATAACAGTATCAGATGCTTTCAGTTTTCAAAATTTATCTTTACCCGTATGGGCAGTGAGGAAGTCGTATAATTATAATATAATGTAATATATATACAATAATAATAATAATATAACAGAATTGTTTGTGTGTAATCAAAAAGAATAAATTGAACATTCTAACACAGTAGATCAGGACCGGACGCTGACACCAAACATCCAATGTTACCACTGATACCAATCGCCGCAGTACTCTCGTCGTAATTGAACACCGCACGAACTAGCTTAGTACTTTGAAGATTTGTTGTAGTGACACGTGACGTGTGACGTCGTCAGTAATTGATTTAAAAACTAATGACCGCATATCATGCAGCACTCGCAGTAATTAACAGTGATGGTGAAGTACCCTTCTGACACCAATGTAGAAGGTCGCACATGTAAGTGTATATGTATGTGGTGAAGGCAAAATATAATTAGTTAGAAAATGGTCATTTTTCGTCTGGTGAAGGTATTGTGGAATAACAGATGATAAAGTGTTATTGTTCCCGAGTAGTTCTAAAATAAAATCTATGATTTTGAAGTTTAAATGGATCAATGTGAGTTACTCCACAGCTCACAGCTCGATATCAGAGGTTAGAATCAATTAGTCAAGCAAGCGCATGCACGTTACCCCAGAAAGAAATATAAACAAAACTTCAGAGCGATCTTAACGCCAAAAAAAGATCATTACGATAGCAAAAACAATTTTTACCGCTTCGGCAATGAAATGAGTTAATACTACCAGGTAGATAGGTCACACCTTCATTTCGTTATGTTCCTAGCAGAATAATTATCGAGAAACTACACAAGGAGATCATCTACATGTAAGGTACAATGTCACAAGGAGATCATCTACATGTAAGGTACAATGTCACAAGCACTTGATGGATGCTTCCGAAATTCGACATGACGTCAGGTAGTGACCAACGAGGACTTGTCTACTATACAAACATATAAGCGTGGGGAAATATCATAATAGCAGATCACGAAGTGGAACTGATTATTGAGAGCTGAACTAGTGCAATCACGTTCAATAGTAATAAATTAGCACATACTAAGTTATGAGACCCGAGGACAAAATTAATAAAGGAATGCTGATTGATAAATATACATCGCTTAGTGGATCCAGCGTGGTGATGTCTCTTCATTCTGCTCATTAAGAGGACAACATACCCAATTACAATGGCGAACAAATAATCTAACACAAAGTTGCAGTAAATATTATTGTAGGATTTGCAATAAATAAATCAAGTAAACCCAGTGATTTTATGCATATAAAGAAACTAATTCTAAACTCTAGAGAAAATAGATAATATGGGTTCCATCCATAGACGATCCATCGCAAGTGATTGACGAACGGATGGGACTTCTTAACGAGGGCAGATGTGTTCATGCTCTTATTGCGACTTTTTAAGATTTTCGATTTTCTTCGTCATCCCAGACTCGCCCATAAAATAGCTATGTATAGATCCATGGATCACACAACAAGCTTGATCAAAGGAAATATGTTCATGGAATGAAAAGGTCAAAGGGCATCGTTCCAGTGGGGAACAGTAGTCAAACGCCAAAGGGCATCGTTCCAGTGGGTAACAGTTAATAACCGTCAAAGGGCATCGTTCCAGCGGAGAACGGTAGGTAAAGGTCAAAGGGCATCGTCCCAGTGGGGAACAGTTAGTAAACGTCAAAGGGCATTATTCCAGTGGGGAACAGTAAGTAAAGGTCAAAGGGCATCGTTCCAGCGGGGAACAGTAGGTAAAGGTCACAGGTCATCGTTCCAATGGGGAACAGTTAGTAAAGGTCAAAAGGCATCGTTCCAGTGGGGTACAGTAGGTAAAGGCCAAATGGCATCGGTCCAGCGGGGAACAGTAGGTAAAGGTCAAAGGTCATCATTCCAGTGGTGAACAGTAAGTAAAGGTCAAGGCCATCGTTCTAGCGTGAAACAGTATGTAAAGGTCAAAGGTCATCGTTCCAGTGGGGAACAGTAAGCAAAGGTCAAATGTCATTGTCCAATGGAGAATAGTAAGTAGAAGTCAAAGGACATCGTTCCAGTGGGGAACAGTAATTAAGTAAAGGTCCAAGGTCTGCTTTCAAAAGGGGAACAGTAAGTAACGGTTATAAATTATACAAGGGTAGAACTCTACACTTGTCTTTTACAGAACCACCCCGAGTTATTCCAGTTTGTATGCTGTCGTAATCAGAGATCAATGATGTTTTTATACACAATCCAGCTCTGCAAAGGGAAGAATTGATCCAAAGTTAACCTAGCTGTCCCACGGTAATATTTCGGATCTTTATGTATTCCCAGTTCCTTTTGTTTCCTATACCCCCTTGTCAATACCTTACTTTTGGTCTGAGTGTGATTACTCCCAGCTTCGCGTTCAGCGTGACACCTATACTAGCTAGACTGGTGTCAAAATTTGGTATAGCCAGTGTAAGGGAAGCAACTCGTACAGCTTTATAATTAACATAATGAAATAGGCCAAATGTTTACGAATCTAACGGTAACCCTGTAACATCGACGCGGTGCCGCGCTATGGGGAACATGAAAAGTACGAATGACTGACATAATTAACATGATGTCACAGAGGGTGGACTCTCTTACCGACGGTGAAATAATTAAACAAATAAATAGAGATAACTTGTCTCGATTAAAGGTACATGAACATCTGCCTTCAGAAAGGAGGGTTGTGCGAGTAGAACCCTTCGTGTTGGCATGCATCACATGTACCAGAGACGTATATAACACGTGTGTTATATATATCTCTGCATATACTAGGTCTTACTGTTCAATATTCTGAAATCCTTGTATCTCCCTCCGTTTCAAAACGATTCTATAAGTCTTGCTGTAGTTTGATTCCAAAATCACCCTAATTACCCGTTTAAATATCTCGAGGTAGATTCTACTGTTTGTTTACAAAAATGTACGTGTTCTTCAATCGCGGCTTAGGCTTAGGTGTTTCGGAATCGTTTTGTCGCGTTTCTACAACAGCCATTTTGAACCCGGAAATCCTCCTGATAGTTTGAAATTTGAATTTGTTGAAAATGAAATTTTACACTGTCAAGAAGCCCGCGTAGCTCAGTCGGTAGAGCATCAGACTTTTAATCTGAGGGTCTAGGGTTCGAGTCCCTACGTGGGCGGCAAATATTTTTTTTATTTTTATTTTTTCTCCAGCTCAAAATCGAATACTACTCATTTCATTAAAATAGTATTCTTTTTATAAATAATTAAAATTATAACAATGGCATATAATTTAGTCTTTGTTACATTGTCATGTAGTTGTAAATTCTTCATTATAAATTTATTTTGAAAGCAAAATGATTTGCTCTAATTGCTACCACTACAACCGACTTATATGATCTAGCTTTGTGGTACTACTTACATTACGAAATTTAAAAAATCACAAGCAATCAAGGAAAAGAAAAAATACATAGTGTTGTATACTGTGTATTACAGAGATGAAAATTTACTGAAACTATATTATCTTAACAAGCACAACTATCGTAGTTACCATCGTAGCAACCTGCTACGAACGTTTATTATAGCATTTAAACATGTTTGATGATGTTAATATAAGGACTTTCCTGTTGATTGCGTATACGCCAGTATGACCTCGGTAGACAACAGACATATTCATTACGGAGGGCTAATATGCTGTTCGTATACGCAGTCAAAATAAGGTTCAATTGTCAAGCGATAACCATACCCGAACAGTTTAAAGGGGCATCCCGCGAAAGCCTAAATGCCTTTTCTTGAATATACATGGCGTCTGCACTACTAATTATACTTTCCTGTTATTCCCAAATTCAAAAGTCCACTCAAAATGTCTATAATGACCACTTGCAAAATCGCATTCCTCGGGAAAGCCCAGATAAAAATAGCGGGGATGACGCAACGTGACAGGTGTGCCGCAAGTTTCCTGCTCGGTTTGACGGAAGGGGCCAAACGGGAGGGGACGCGTAATGTATACGGCTGATGAAACAGAGACAAAGTCCGTGTATAAACCTATTGAATCACATTCACATTGAAATTAGACATCAATTGCACACATACCGATATTCAAATGAAGAATAATTGTCGGCATATCGGCACTATATATCGATCGACACCAGGAATTATCTATATTATATTTACCTGACCGAGACCGGTACACATGGGTACGGAATACGGCCATGGTACAAACCTTAATTTATGTAAAAGTTAATATTCACGAATCAACTTTTCAGATGATTTCATAAAATGTATGTAGCATGCATTGAAAAGTTCGAAAATAAAATGACATAAAATGTTTGCGATTTTTTTTTACAACTCAATGTCTTGAGGATTTTTTTTCAGACTATATATACAAAGTACATTCATGTTCATTTAAAATCTATCCAACTTTCAGCGTCTTCACACGTTAACACGTATCACAGAATGTGAATATTTAAGTCCACACACTCATATAACGACACACTATAAGCATGACTACATGTATATCAGATTTGGAACTGTTGAAACACTTATAACTACACGTTATGAATATGTTATGATATTTCCGCTTTCTTTTAACATCTTTTTTGTCGTCTTGTAAAGGGACGGTGACTTAAAAAAAAAAAAAAAACCTGCAGGAATGGAATAAACATGTACATATAAGTATATGTTGTATAACTTTGGATTTTTTTTTAATTTTTTTTTCCAGTTATGTATATATTTTCGTATCAAATTCAATACCGGGGTCGCAACCCAATGATATTTGTACCTTCACTAATTTATAGATTAAGTATGAATATCACTTTTTTTACGTGTGAAAACAAATTTTTATATTCCTTTTGTCCAAATTGAAGCCGTATGTACCTCGGTCGCACGTCCCGTTTTACAACGTAATCAAACGACTTTTTTCTGTTATGGTATATAAGTATTTGAAAATGTCTTTCTATCCAGCAATATAATTCAATCATACTGTTTTACTGGAACATAAGATTTTATAAAGAGAATATTATTAAACAAACTTTTAAGTTTAATATTACACACGCATTTTATGCAACAGAACACTGAAACAGTTTCCCCTTGGGTAGCCTCAAAACCAAATCAAAGCTTTATTTGTGCATGTTACCGTTATACAGAAGAAATATGTAACATACACACAATAGAGCAGGTAGTTTTTCCTTAGAATACTTCCCATCTCTCAATATGATTCTGTAACGCAGTCTTGTGTCATATTTTGAACATTCGGCAACTTTTCGCTTAGTAGTTAGGCCTTATCGTAGTGTAACGGTAATAACAGATAGAGTGTTTACAATGGAAACGGCGCTCGCTGCGCATGCGTTGGTAGGTGGAAATCCCATTCAGAACGTCTGGCCAGACGGTTTGGAATTCCACTAGTTATTTTGAAATTATTTATTTTATGAATGCATGTCAGCGGAATCCGATCGTCGTAATCCATAAGAATACCCACTCGATATGTGTATGTAATATTTTGAAAAAAAAAATATGAAAAAAGCTTACTTTCGCGGGATGCCCCTTTAAATTAACTTTCGGAAATCTTTGTAAATGGTTAGCTTTTACTTCAGTGTTTTTGTTTTTTTTATTTGTGAGTTCTTTTGGTATTTTTCTAACAAGTTAATTTTGATTTTTTTCATGACCGATCCAAAGGAACTTAGTCAATATGACGACACGTCATTCCATGGTAACCACTTACATCACATCCGTCAACATCCTACTACTAGGTTTATCCTAATGTGACACGGGACTACTTCGTAAGCCGTGTCCATTTTGGTCTGTTGATCTGTTGAAATATCCGTATCCAACTCTACCACGGGGACATGAGCAAACTATGGTGTTTAGAGTAAGTTTACACTTTTGTGGGGTTTAGATCAAGTTTTGATAAAACATCTACATATGCCAGTTTTAAACAAAAGCTTTGGTGAATTTTTATATTTTTAATCTTTAGATACCACCTTTCATCGTCGGAAACCCACAGTACACTTCTCTGACGTTTGCAAACGTCAGAGAAGTGTACCGTAGGTTTCCGACGATGGGTACCTTTCTAGATTCAAGAAACTAAAGACACGAATTTAAAGTGCGGGCAGTGTCAACACGAAAAATATTATCAAAATGAAAACTAAAAAAACACATTGGGTTCCTCAGTTTCATAAAGTTTTTATTTAAGAAAAACCGAAATGACAATAACATAATGGTCCTTTTCTGAACTTAGGCTTAATCCCCTATAAGACCGACCGACTCATTAGCTGGGTAATCAATGTTTGATATTTATCTTGAAGTAAAGGTGTTTAAATAAAAAAACTTGGGTTAAATAAAATTGTACAAAAAACCCTTTTGTGTTATCACTGTCACAAACTCATTTGATATTGTTCTTTTGTTAATTACTAACTTAGATAAATATACATGTATATGCAAGTTGGACTTTAACATGGTTCAAGATTTTTCTTTCGTTTAACTATTCTACAATTTCCCTTGTACCACATTTTACCTGACCATAATAAGTGACAATTTGGCGATTTAACGTACACCTTCCATCCTCTTTGTAATTTTCATGCATCATCTGGATATATTTTGTTCATATATGGATAGAAAGGGATTTCTTTAAAATTTATGCTGATATGAACGCAGTTCGGTTACATTCATATTGGCTCTACAAAAACAAGGCTATATATTGATATCACGTGATGACAGACATGGTGACATGTGATCAATATGACACGTGTACAGCCTGTCTATCTCGTCACTGACCTCATATAGATATAGTATAGGTGTAACAGCAGGTCAGGTATGTATAAATATGTACATATATCGGTTCTATGGTGTAATGGTTAGCACTCTGGACTTTGAATCCAGCGATCCGAGTTCAAATCTCGGTAGAACCTATTTTTTGTAAGTTTTTGTTTTGCAATATTTATTATTCTCAAGATAAAACCGACATCTGTTATATCAAAGGCGATTCAGTTCTACGTGTGATTATGAATCATACCTGTTGTAGCTACACTTTATGTGGATATATATACGACTTAGAAATGATCTCTTTAGTTCAACAAAAATGGCGTAAACCTAAAGATTTGTTTTTATGATAGCAATGATAATCCAAACCAATTTCAATTTTTTAATATTTGAAAATAAATACAATCAAAGTACTGAAAGTACTGAAACGCTAAAACTTCTAACAAAAGTATGTATTTTGTAACAGCTATTGAAGTGATTTTGTTGTGTGGGTTACTAAGTTTCGATATCAGAAGGTTTCAGAATAGGGATTAGGTTAGTAAGTATTTAGAGTAAACATAATTTACACGCAAATTGTTTAGATTGACGAGTTGTTTTCAATGTACATGTACAATTTAGTGCAGTGCTTTTACAATTTGACTACAATATCTTTTTTTTTTAATTTTGAAAAGAATATTGATCAATTTACAGGGAAGCGAATGTGTTTCTTTTAATATATGCATTGAAATAAACGGTATTAGTTTGTTAGACACAAAATGAAGCTTTATTTCATAAACCTTCCCTGCAACACTTAAAACAATTTAAGCAAAAAATCTCACCTGAGATCCAGTTGGAAATGCAAGATTAGGATTAATTACGGGAGCAATGGCAGATCAAAGTTGAAACGACATATACTGGTTTGTTTTATAATAAAATGTTTGTTTGTAAGGTAATAACAGTTCGCATTATAAAGTAGACATATCATACCAACCTCCTAAAAGTACGATTAATGAAAACGGATGTAATGCAGCAATTTAAACATTTCGTTTCATTTCATTCTATATCATACATATGTACATGTATATCTCATAAAAGATTTAAGATATGATGTCGTTTGTAGAAAACCAAATGCGACATTAACTTTAGAACATATATATAAACTTTAAGTCTTATAAACATTTAAGACATCGGGTAAAGAATATCCAGTGCATCAGAGACACTAACGTATGCACATACATAGTAAGTCAAACATATCTGTATGAACATTAAACGATAGGTCCCAGAAGGATCTTGGTACCCACCATAGACTATCTTCATTTGTTTTTAAAAAAAAGTTGGATTTTTTCCTTTCTTTTTTCTTCTTAAGAAAAGGTATTATCAACTGAAAGATGGTATTCTGTGATCTAAATGTCCAAGATGGCCGTCGGTCAGAAATCAAATCAAAACCAGGACTGTTGGCTATGAAGCGATTATATAATCAAAGTTTAATACAAATTGCATGACAGTACACACGTGCACGCACCTGTTAGCGGTGTGTCTATGAAGCGATTATATAATCAAAGTTTAATACAAATTGCATGACAGTACACACGCACCTGTTAGCGGTGTGTCTGGGACATACCACGATCCGTACATACGAGTGTATATATAGCACCGATCGCGAGAGCTCGAGGTTATACATATACATGGTGTGTGTAGCTATACACCGAGAGGTCAGATGGGTCAAACTAAGAGCAGAGACGTAATATTTAAATGAGCTGTGGGAGTGAAAAATTGATTTCTTTGTTACAAATTACATATAGATTATTAAAGTCATCATAATTATCAACAAAACCATGGGAACATCATTTCCTTTAATGTTCAGGCTTTCAAATAGTTCATATATCATGCGATTGGTAGTTATTCAAGCTTTTCCGGAGCGGGAGGGGAAAAAATGACATGGGTCAAAAGGTCACAGAATAGTGGCAGCAATAGACGCCAAAACTACTCGTAGTTTTAGCGCTAAAAACTACTCGTAGTTTTAGCGCTAAAAATGGCTGTTGTGTGTACTAGCCAGTAGCTTCTCCAACGCTTGTTTTAACCTTTAATATTTCAGGGGTGGCACTATTTTAAACTGGTTGGATATTGAAATAACTCTCATACATGGAATGTATTCTCAAATTCACTACAAGCAAACTTCGTATAGTTTCGTTCCGTTTAAAATATCCGTTGCTTTTGTATCAAACGAGGAGGCCATATTGAAAAAAAAGTAGGCGAGAGATTTGCTACAACGGCAAGGAGGTGTCTTTTGCATTAATTCCTATATCCGTAATATATAAAGTACCTAATTTTATCTATGTAACATCAACTGTGAGTAGACATCGCTGTCATAAACCGTCTACAACTGACTTTAGTGTGGTTCTCAACCCGATTTTGTTATGGCCAAATTCCGCAAAGAATTAATGTTTCGGAAATAATTAGTCTTAGTCGGCAGAAATATACAATAGAACTAAAGGCCGACCATCAGCCTCTTATGTAGTTGGAGTACCTATTTTCCCAATAAGTATCACATGCATGTTAAGTATAGGCGAAATTCAGGTTCATAGATTGCTGACATGACGTCATACATATGTAGTATATTTTTGTGACGTAATACCATTGTTATAAATAAAGGAATATCCCGTCTCAACCATAATTACCAAAAAATAACTCCGTGTCATATACAACGAATTAAAACGTAACAAACTTATGATAATAAAATCATGACAATAAAACAATAAAAACACCTTTACTGGCATCCCTTGACATAGATAAACGGATTCATGTTATATCATGTCCATATAGATCTAAATTGGGTATATCTGGTTATAATAACTTTCCTACATTAGATAATAGTAATGCGGACGTAAAATAATTCAAACAAATAAATAAAATAATAAATGATGAAATTGGATATTTAACGTAGATCTCTCCCTCAGTATTTACTATGGGTTGCTAGGTTATGTTTTTTGAATCGGAGTATGATGCAATAATGAATGTGTGTATCCCGTCTAATATTGTACTGAATGAGTATTTATAGACCTACGGGGGTTATCTAGAGTCGATCTATAAATATCGACTGTTAGCATGCCGTCCTACATAAATCACGTCTCCACGGGCGATTGCAACGGTTCTATGGTGTAATGGTTAGCACTCAGGACTCTGAATCCTGCGATCCGAGTTCGAGTCTCGGTAGAACCTCACAACATCTTTTTATCAGGAAAGTGAGTTCATTAAACTTGTTTTTTTTTTTCAAACTTAAAATAATCTATTTCAATCAGTAGACTGTAGAAGTCTTTTTCTGTTATCGAATTAGGAACTCGACTGTAATCTTCACTTCATGTTATTCTTGCATTCTAAGGCATGATCTTTTATGTTTTTTGTATGTAGAACTTACGACCCAATATGCAAATTACAAGCAGATAATTATATTTTTTTTTTCAAAAATACAAATTTGAGCGCACATACACACATGAGTCTTATCCTAACAATCAATCATGATGATATCACAACATATCTATCATCATCATCATCATCATCATCATCATCATCATCATCATCATCATCGAAAAAACATCATGAAGTGTTTATCATCATCCTCGCCATCAACAAATATTGTGATTAACTTGGGTGTACAAGATAATCGAGATATACGCTTATGTTGAAATGTATTAGGGTTTGAACGTCCGTATTATCCGGATATAAAACCTTCGCTTTGAATCATATCGGTTCTATGGTGTAATGGTTAGCACTCTGGACTTTGAATCCAGCGATCCGAGTTCAAGTCTCGGTAGAACCTCTTTTTTTCTATTTTTATTTGATATTGTTTTTGAGAAGAAAGAATCCACGTTTGGATGCCCGTAGAATCTTCTGTTTGAGCATGACTGAAACACAATATTAAATATATGGATATTCAGTAATAAAATAATAAAAAAAGAAGTGTCCTTGTGGAAGACCACGACCAGCATATTTCAATAGACATGACGCCGATGTCAATCGCCGTATAGCAGAACCTTATATTTTGATCACAATCGGCACAATTATAACACAATCGACGGGTTTTATTGACAGGCGGTGCTACAAATGAAACGGGATACCCCGGCTTGATGTCCCGGCTGTATGTAGTCACGGATGAAACCATCGATATGATTGGCTGCTATTTTAGTACGAAACCGAGAGTTTCTTTCGATTTTAGCCCACGGGATGCAAACGTCAGAGAAGTGTACCGTGGGTTTCCGACGATGTATATACATGTACCATGCATGTTCGGGTCACACTTTCTCGGATCACGCGCTTGCGTAGGTTGAGACAAGGGCGCGTTTACGAAAGAATTATATTTATTACAACGGGTCGAATACTAGTAACTATTTGACTGTATTTAAAAGCAAACATTATCAGCGTTCGCTGAAACTTTCAATTTGTGTAATTTATTGAAAGTGTTAGTTTTATGATATTTTTTTAGGAAATGTTGCGTTTAAGATAGTTTTTAAAGAGGCAATTTAGTGAATCTGTGTGGTTTTTTTTAATTAATTAGAAGAAAAAATACCTATATTCAGACAAATGAATCCGTCATTGAAACTTAGATATCGCGTAGCCGATGTCCGATGTGGTCAGTTAAATTATTGGGAAAGCCCGCGCCAAATATAGCGACAGAGAGAGCAAAAGAGAGAGAGACGTTTGTGTTTGTGGTGCTAGAATGAGGACATAACGTCTTTACGTTTGTATGTTTATGTTTGTAGGTGAAGGGTTTGGTGAATGCGAATGCGAGTGAAGTGTAATTATATGTGCTGATGTCTATTGTACGTAGAGAAATAACAATTAAGAGCACAATATCTGAGCACAAAAAAAAAGTCGTAATTACGACATACTAAGTCGTAATTACGACATAAAAAGATTACTTCATGTGGCACTAACCGGCTTCCGTATATCTCAGACATTACAAAACTTTTATTTAATGTGTTTTCTCTGCCAAACTGAAGTTACTAAATACCCGGGAATAACCAATACAATAAAACCTAATTGTAATGTGTATACGACCTACAAGAGCTAGCTAGAGTAAGTTATAAATAGTTACGGTATACAGTGGTGCTCTGTGGTAGATAATATCGCATTCTGGCCTCATTTTCACAACGGTTCTATGGTGTAATGGTTAGCACTCAGGACTCTGAATCCTGCGATCCGAGTTCGAGTCTCGGTAGAACCTAACAATCATTTTTGAAACGGAAAGTAAGTTCATCATATTATCGCTTATCATTTAGTTTGATATTTTTTGTGTAGTACACCAGGAATAATACAGACGAAAACACTGGAGGGTGATATTATAAACTGAGTGAAGATATACATAGATAATTTATATGCTAACCTTAAGGGTTAAAGTTAGTCCAAATCACAGGGACACGTGTTTTCTAACAGCTATATTTAGCCGGTGTGTTCCCACGTTCCCCACTTTTTATTTAACAAAGGAAAGTGCATCCTCGATATCCAGGGGTTACGATCACCTATGTAATGTAAACAAGATGAGTGTGCGGATCGTAACCCTTGGCTTGCGAAGATGAGGAAGGTGTTGATTTAGGAGAACAATGGCAACTCAATTACATGTATAGTCTGTTCCATACTAGGTAACTTACCTGTGTAAAAGTTACCTGTGTCATTTAAGACAATGCAGTCTATAGGCTAAAGTGTATAGTGTAAACTATTTTGGATTTTTATTACTACTAATTACTAAAACTAAGGTGTTTACAGTAATTGTAAATGTTTTAGATGGTTTAGAACGACTTTTGGTAAATTCGTCTACTCACATATAAATATATTTCTGTTATCAAATCCGGCTGTAATCATCACTACATGTTATTCTGTTACATGTATGTTATTAATAGCATGACACATATTACGACCCATTTTGATAACATACAGATCAATGATGATTCATATTGCTCATATCTAAAAGAAGACATGCATAATGGAATACATCAGAGTGGGGCGGTCAGTTAGTATGCATTATGTCGGTTCTATGGTGTAATGGTTAGCACTCTGGACTTTGAATCCAGCGATCCGAGTTCAAATCTCGGTAGAACCTCTATTCTATTCTGCTGAACTAACATTGATTTTTTTTGTATCAGGAGATAATTTATAAAGTTTGCCGTAAATCCATTTTGTATGTTCATCTGTTATCTCTAGAGTTGCTTCACTACATGGAACCATGTAGTGATGGGCTGATGATGAAGATTGATGATAATAAAAAAAATGATCGATTTGCCACGATCGATTCCTTTTACCGATTGCAAAATCCATTATCGATATATTTGGTTCTTCATTGAAAAGGAAGTGTTCAATGTTTTGCTGTAGAAAAAATGCTTTTACAATGTAAGTATGCGAGTCAACTTGTATAATATATAAATAAATGAAAACTTGAAATGAACCATATAGTTGGCAGTTGATTTATCTAGTCATTTACTACAGAAACTCAGTAAACACCCGGGTATAGACAAGTCAAATTTTCCCTATTGTTTATATATATATACTTGAGAGTATAACAACATTGCTGTTCTGGATTACTTATATGTTATACATTAGCTAATTGTTCCCTCCTGGAATATGCATTTTTTCGCATGTTTTTGCCAAAATTACTGACAAACATTTTGGCAAATTACATGTCAAAAGCAAGGTCCATGGTTTACATACCAACAATTATTGATCAATTTACTTCTGTTAAGTTAGCCCGAATAGTGAATTATAAGCTGTAAGATTATCTTTTATGTGTATTTATAGACGGACAGAATTATCTAGGGTCGTTTATAAATAGCTACGGTATACACAGGTAGATAAAGTCGCATTTCGGCATATAGTGCACAACGGTTCTATGGTGTAATGGTTAGCACTCAGGACTCTGAATCCTGCGATCCGAGTTCGAGTCTCGGTAGAACCTGACGAAATATTTTTGAAACAGGAAAGTTAATCATTATGTTTAGGAATTGACAAGGAATGATATAGACACTGAGTGGAGATGTATAAGGGTCGAAATTGACACCCTAACCTAAATCACAATCATGTACCTGTAAATTACTTTTGAATCAGCTATACTTTACATGTTTTGGTGGATTTTGGTTAGTGTGTAATTAGTTTTAAAAATTTTATTTAATTTATGAGATTATATCACCTCTATTTCTGTCATCAAATCACCTGTAAGGTATAACATACATATGTAGTATTTTTTTAGAGTATATGTAGATACCACCAAATAGGATAAGATAGCACACATCAATTATCCCTCAGATTTTATGTTAATTATCAACACACTTACTTCTTTGTTTAATGGTGAACAGAAAGTATCAAAATGTATTAAGGCTGATGGTAAGTTATTATTAATATCTGAATATTATATATTTGGCAATGTGTGTACACCGGTTCTATGGTGTAATGGTTAGCACTCTGGACTTTGAACCAGCGATCCGAGTTCAAGTCTCGGTAGAACCTCTTTTTATTTGGGTTTAGTGCATTTACTTTAGATTTTTTTATCATTTTTAAAATATATTATGTTAAGACAATGACAACGGATTGCTAAACGGAAGATGCTTTACACAAAACATGGAAAGTATGGACAAATAATACAAGCGTCAGTTAGATTTTTCTGAACTGTTCATTGTTTTTATGCACCTCAAGTCAGCCACAGTTATATACAGAGGAGAACAATACAAACACGAGAATAGGAGAATGAACGTCATTTTTTAACTTCTACTCTGCACACATTATTTATAATAGGCGATATTAAAACAGTGATTTGAGGGTTATGGATATTTATGTCTGTATACAATAGCGGAAGTGTGAGAGTTGACCCCAAGAGAAGGTAGATAAAGTCACTGGTCATGTACATTTACACATAATTAAACATGAACGTAGCTGACAGCTAAAACACACAAAATCTATCAATTACGGTAGATGCTAATGTGAATAAATTTATTTATAAATTGATTCTATAAACTGCCATGGACTTTGAATATAGCGACATGGGTTCAAATCTCAGTACAACCTACTGTCAGGCTGCCCCTACCCCGACCCAACCCAATTCTATGTATAACTTGATTATGATGTCATTGAATAACAATAATATACAAGTTTATGGAATACATATTATATCTCTCGTCATTTTAGTAATACAATATTTAGTGTATTTTAGTTAATGTTTTTCGCCACTAAAATAAATTATTTGTAATATTATATATTCATATATCAATCAATCAATTTTTTTATTGCCCTTGATAAGATATACAAAATTAAACATTGCGAAAAGTAATATCACATGCTGTATATTACAACATGTCTCAGGTTACAAGTCCTTCTTTAAATATTTATCATGAACTAGACTGGCACTTTCCATATTCCAGATAAAATGCTTTCGTGTCCATGCAATTTGATAATTAATGTATGTATCCCGTCTAATTGTACCGACTGAGTATTTATAAACATACGAGGATTCATGAAGATCTATAAATACTGACAGTAGCCTGAGTAGGTTTTCTGTGGTAGATAAATTATGTCTCCACTCCCGCTGTACAACGGTTCTATGGTGTAATGGTTAGCACTCAGGACTCTGAATCCTGCGATCCGAGTTCGAGTCTCGGTAGAACCTCACAATCTTTTTTTTTAAGTATTAACTATATTCTTTTGTCAGGTATGTTTACGTATACATCTTTCATTTCCATGTGTCCATTTATAGAACATAATATTAATATTCCATTAAATTGTTTTCAGTAAGAGCAATTAACATGCCAAAATTTTCGAATATGGGGTTGACCGTTAAATAGTCTTTTCTCTACCTCAAACTTTACAAACAAACAGACTTTACTATATACCCGGGGACATATTCAGAAAATACAATAATTATATTGTATAAGGTGTTATATAGTGTGTATTTATAAACGTACGGGGTTATCTAGAGTCGGTTATAAATAGTTACTGTGCTTTGAGGTACATGCACATAAAATCGCTTTCCGTCCCAGGGCAACAACGGTTCTATGGTGTAATGGTTAGCACTCAGGACTCTGAATCCTGCGATCCGAGTTCGAGTCTCGGTAGAACCTAATAATTGTTTTGATATTGAAACCATATGTGATTTTTTTTTGTTTCCTTGACATGGCTTTGAACAGTAATTATCTGTTTAAAAAATTAATTAAGGTGAAAAAGGGTGATACAAATTATACAATTTTGTTTGGCTAGAGGTTTCAGTGATCACACATAAAATATGTGTTATGTACAAAATAGGGCATGACAAGCTTTAAATAAGTTTTTGTTTCTTCAATAATTAAGATAATAAATTTTATCTCACGAAATTAATTCCCCTTTGGAACTTACAATTTTATTTAGCTTTAATGACTTTTAGTATTTTAGTTCTGCACTAGCTGGTGATAAGATTTTTTTCTCTGGGAAAAAGCCACCGTGTTCTTTCCCTCTCGCTCTTTAACGTCATGTATTTGAACATATTATGTTGCAAATGTATATTTTGTCAAACAAAATCTTGCAAATATGTTTATTGGCAAATACTACTGGGAAATGGCTTAATATAAGTTGCTAAACTTGTGCCCAATCCCACTGTATATATTTCACACATATAAGTTATGTTGAAATTATAAATCTCGTGTGTTTGGAATTTCCATAGAATTCTTTCAAATGTCTTTTCAACAGGATGTAAAGACAAAATTAGCGAAACGTAAGCTAAATTATATTGGTATTGAATTAAAAACAATGAGATAACACGCGGCGATAATAGCCAAACAATAAATTGATTATTAATGACAGCTTTAACTTTCTATCTCTACTGGGTTTATTTAGATAATGCTGTTTTATAGTTAATATTTTACTCATTTGCTTATATGAATTCATTTTAATGACACAAACTACGGAACACAAAATCCAGTTGCCTTAAGTTTGTTAGAAAACAATGAGATACTCTGGTAGGCCATTTTAATCTCTCGATGACATGACAGATGATGAAGTGTTCCTTCAGGGTGAACGTCACACGTCACATAGGTAAACTGTATCACCTATATAGGTAAATACTGACCTAATAACTTACATCAATAGTCACGTGTATAACGGTTCTATGGTGTAATGGTTAGCACTCTGGACTTTGAATCCAGCGATCCGAGTTCAAATCTCGGTAGAACCTCTTTTTTGTCTGAAAGAAAAATGGAGGACAGTATTTTTTCAATGAGATATTTGACTAGAGACAAAGTTAATAATCAGTGTAATTTGGGTTTGTAATTGTTTTATCATACTTCGCATCGAAAAAAATGCGTTATTTTCTCTTACATACCGGAAGTGAGCCAGTCGATGGTCACAGTGTATTAGTTTCTGAAGTTTAACCTGGTTTTATATATTTGCTTTTATCTTATACCGTATTGTACAATTATTTTGTTTGTAAGAACTCTGGACTACGTTGAGTAATATACCTACATGTCGTTGATTTTCCTTAACGCCGAAAATAATTGACTAGTCAAATGGATATGATATATCATCTACTGCCGTATATGTGAGCGAGGTTGATGGAATAGCCATTAATATAACGACAACATATAGATAACGTGTTATTCCCTAAAATATCGGTCTCGTGAGATACATTGATATAATTACTGCAACCTGCAGTATATCCTAATCAGATTGCAGTATGTCCATACCTATCACATATATACCAATCGTTTAGCCCGATAACACATTATCTATTATCATATCTATATGTGCCTATTGTATGTGTGCACTTTTCTATTACCCGGGGTAACGTTTACGAGATATGAATTTCAAAAGGGCTATGCAGTATGCATATTTTGAAATTGTTATCAATAAATGAAATTAGTTCACTTCAATAGTTATCGTTTTACCCCCTTATAATTTCCATGCACATCAGGGTGTGTACTCTTCATGCTCTATCGTAGCCTTAATACACAGACGCAATCAATGTTTGGTACCTGCTTTCAAATCAAATGCACTTTTATTGTTGTTGATGACAAAATTGTTGGAGTAAGATATATCCCTGATTATGGCAAAACGGATTTTTTTCTGGGGTATCTTCCTTTGGTATTGTTTGTCAATATTCATGCTTGGTTTTCAACCAGTAACGCGTCTGGTTTACACCATCGTAATGCACGCCAGATGAACGATCCCCTCTCTGGTCGGTAGCGTCACGCCTCTGGCTAGGGTTACTGGCTAGTATTTCTGTGGATGGTTCAAATTGACATCCATCACTTGTTTCGAGATATTGCCATTCTCAGATGTTTCTGTGGATACGGACAAACTGCGGCTCATGGCAGGCAGCTAAAAGCTAAATAAATGACATAGCACCGATTACATTACATGCGATACTTAAGAACCTAACTCACTTCCGGTCACATCACATGACAATGACTTCCGGTACGCGAAAGGAAATACTACTTGAGAGAACAGTTGACTTGTTTGTATGTTTTTCGGGTCGGGATATCCCTTTTGGCGACATGTTTCCTGGAAGCTGTTTCCGGGAACTGTGTACGTGCTATGTTACTCTACCTACAAACAGGTGAATACAATGCAATTTTGCAATATATTTACCTAAGCAAATGGTGAAAAGTTGATATAGGCGTTGTAAAGTCGTACATTGTATATGTTTATAATCTTTATTTATAACACATTGTAGCTGTAAGTATATGACAGATGTAATCAAGGTAACGTTGTAGTGTATTTATTATCTAATACAACCCACCGGCAGGAGGACTCGTTCTGTATGGTAACATTGTATTATATATATTTACAGGCTCAGATCACCCCCTCCAGGAGTAAGACTCGTTCTGTGTGGTAACATTGTATTATATATTTACAGACTCAGAACACCCCCTCCAGGAGGAAGACACGTTCTGTGTGGTAACATTGTATTATATATTTACAGACTCAGAACACCCCCTCCAGGAGGAAGACCCGTTCTGTGTGGTAACATTGTATTATATATTTACAGACTCAGAACACCCCCACCAGCAGGAAGACCCGTTCTGTGTGGTAACATTGTATTATATATTTACAGACTCAGAATATCCCTACAGGAGGAAGACCCGTTCTGTGTGGTAACATTGTATTATATATTTACAGACTCAGAATATCCCTACAGGAGGAAGACCCGTTCTGTGTGGTAACATTGTATTATATATTTACAGACTCAGAATATCCCTACAGGAGGAAGACCCGTTCTGTGTGGTAACATTGTATTATATATTTACAGACTCAGAACACCCCCACCAGCAGGAAGACCCGTTCTGTGTGGTAACATTGTATTATATATTTACAGACTCAGAACACCCCCACCAGCAGGAAGACCCGTTCTGTGTGGTAACATTGTATTATATATTTACAGACTCAGAATATCCCTACAGGAGGAAGACCCGTTCTGTGTGGTAACATTGTATTATATATTTACAGACTCAGAATATCCCTACAGGAGGAAGACACGTTCTGTGTGGTAACATTGTATTATATATTTACAGACTCAGAACACCCCCTCCAGCAGGAAGACCCGTTCTGTGTGGTAACATTGTATTATATATTTACAGACTCAGAACACCCCCACCAGCAGGAAGACCCGTTCTGTGTGGTAACATTGTATTATATATTTACAGACTCAGAACACCCCCACCAGCAGGAAGGCCCGTTCTGTGTGGTAACATTGTATTATATATTTACAGACTCAGATCACCCCCACCAGCAGGAAGACCCGTTCTGTGTGGTAACACTGTATTATATATTTACAGACTCAGAACACCCCCACCAGCAGGAAGACCCGTTCTGTGTGGTAACATTGTATCATATATTTACAGACTCAGAACACCCCCTCCAGGAGGAAGTCTTGTTCTGTGTGGTAACACTGTATTATATATTTACAGACTCAGAACACCCCCACTAGCAGGAAGACCCGTTCTGTGTGGTAACATTGTATTATATATTTACAGACTCAGATCACCCCCTCCAGTAGGAAGACCCGTTCTGTGTGGTAACACTGTATTATATATTTACAGACTCAGAACACTCCCACCATTAGGAAGACTCGTTCTGTTTGGTAACACTGTATTATATATTTACAGACTCAGAACACCCCCACCAGTAGGAAGACCCGTTCTGTGTGGTAACACTGTATTATATATTTACAGACTCATAACACCCCCACCAGTAGGAAGACCCGCTCTGTGTGGTAACACTGTATTATATATTTACAGGCTCAGAACACCCCCACCAGCAGGAAGACCCGTTCTGTGTGGTAACATAGTATTATATATATTTACAGACTCAGATCACCCCCTCCAGGAGGAAGACTCGTTCTGTGTCCACACAGAGAAGCATCATAATGCTGGTAATCAAGACGATAATTGAATGCGCATCGTATTACTACCTACGTGACAGTGAATACATGGTGCTCGACTTTACATTGGTCCATTGGTCCAGTGATGCCAACATAAGCGTCGAGTCACTACTCGGGGTGCTTCTAGATTCATTCAAACTACTTCCGGTTGCATTGAAGGCATTGCGTAGATAACTTAGTTCGACTTATATTTATAATACTTGAAACTAGCGTACAATAGGCAGATATGGACATGGACGTGAATGGGCATTACAAATATAGAGAAGAATTGTTGTTGATATTACCAAGAAAAAGTATTAAAAAAAACACTTTTGTATATCTAACTTGAAGATGCCTTTGTGGAGTCCGTGGAGTCGGCATTGTCCAGACGATATACATAGTGCTGGGGTATCGATCAGGCAGCGATAGGCATCTAACAATACTCCTCATTGCATCTCTTCAAAACGAGGCTGGTAGAATAAAATCAGAGTTTGTAATCTGATATAGAGGCTATGTTGTCAGTATACATTGTGTGTGCTTTGATCGCTGCCTCCCTATAACACAAGATGTATGTGGGGAGGGGGAATTCTATCGAGGCTTTTATAGTCAAAACTCGAGCATTTCGTCTGGGCTAGGGTCATTACGACAAGCAGCAGTGTTAAGTAAGACCCGTATGTTCTGATCTGTGACGTTGCTGTATGTTGTGTTACATGATATATATGAGAGCTCCCATTACCTTCGTCGACACACAGTGAGAATTCCCCGTAACAACTCCGCCGAGTTATCTCGTCCATCTATAGATATGAAATACATTTGTGCTTTAAAACAGTGGTTTTTGACAAGCGTACTGTTCAAACTCGGCAATAACGTATATAAATGGATAGGTTTGGCGTAAGCCTTCGATACTTTATGTGCAACCACGATAGAATAAACGCCACATTAGTTCTTATCAAGTAATTTGTCCAAACGTCCCACATACGCTGATCCGTCGGGATCGTCAGTGCGTTTGACGGTAATGAAAAATTATGTCATGCCAAACATCGAATTATTGTGATAAGGATTGTAGGATCGATGGAGCTGATGAAATCACGGTTTCCAACGACCCCAGTAACTGTTTTGTGATTACTTCATCTCTTGATGTAAATCATAAGTATTATGTAATCCGTATTCTCCTGTACTAAATCTTTTTTAATCTAAGCAACATCACGCCGCTGTAGAATTTCTCTCTTATTTTGTCGGTGTTCATCCGACGACGTACACTGAAATGAAGATGTTCCGAGCGGCCTATACAAGCTGTTCCTGAATAGGGACCCTGGTACAAATATCCTAACCAACTGTAACAACGTATCAAATAATTACTGCACGTGAGGAAGAAAAGAACATGAGACAATCACGTTTGACTCGAATGTCCCCTAGACAGGTATTGTGTATAAATAAGTAAAGCTGGTCTCCCGAAACCTTTATTTGATTTCATATGGACATGACCCATGACACTGTGTTGTGTCAATTAGAATACAGAACGCGCATTAATTTGATACAAGGGAAACAGTCGTTACTATAGGCATATTTACGCAATTCTTGTTACTCGAATTCTTGTTACATAGACCACTTACAGAAATAAACTTGAGATTTAAAAGAGGCAATTTTGTGAACCCATATTTTTTAAAATCAACTAGAATGAAAATTACCTATATTCCGACAAAGGAATCCGCATTTGATCATTAGATAATACCGTGTAGCCGATGTCCGATGAGGTCAATTTAATTTTTGGGAAAGCCCGCCCCAAATATAACGACATCAAAATATAGCACAAAATAATCGCGTCCCCTGACGCAACCACATGCATCACGTACTCGCTCTTTATCATGCTACGTACAAGTTGTATATACAAATCGTCGCGAATTTCAGCTATAGAGATGCGTGAAGAAAGTGCTATGCATTCAGGAATTCATCATGTACGTAAAATGTAATGAGATAAGTGCTATGCTTACTTTTATCCAGAGACATATTTTTTGATAGGCTGCGATTCGATTCGAAGTCATTTTTATTGTATACACGAGGCCGTTCTGCGCCTGCTTAGTGAGGTCAAAAGTGCTCAAAGTTGCATGGGTTGGACGATTAGGTATTTCCTTATTATTAATTGAAAAAAACGCATGAAAAACATCAGGTTTTGTCAAAACATCGGTATGAATAGTTCACAAAGATTAAAGAACAACAATTATATTAAGTATTTGGTGATATTATTAAAAAAAAAGTAAACAGATTTCACTTAATTAAAAAATAACAACTCTATTGGTGGTCGGTAACACAGTAGGCTTTGATCGGTGAGATGTCGGTGATTAAAACACCAACAAATCACACTGATTGTTAATTTTGTCTTTGGTCAAATTTCTCATTGACAAAATGTTCTCCATTTTCTTTCAGAAAAAAGAAAAGGTTCTACCGAGATTTGAACTCGGATCGCTGGATTCAAAGTCCAGAGTGCTAACCATTACACCATAGAACCGTTATATACGTGATTATTGATGCAAGTTATTAGGTCAGTATTTACCTATATAGGTGATACAGTTTACCTATGTGACGTGTGACATTCACCCTGAAGGAACACTTCATCATCTGTCATGTCATCGAGAGATTAACATGACCTATTAGAGTATACCCTTGTTTTCTAGAACAACTTAAGGCAACTCGATTTTGTAGTTGTGTCATAAAAATAAATTAATACATGTATCAGCAACTTGATATAAAATTACCGATACAGATAGAAAATTAAGTTAATTTTGTCGCTAACATCGCCGTGTACTTTCTTACACTCTATGTCACATCCTGTAAACGAGACCACTACTCTGTGTCACATCCTCTAAAACAGACCTCAACACTATGTCACATCCTCTAAACAAGACCTAAACTCTATGTCACATCCTGTAAACCAGACCTCAACTCTATGTCACATCCTGTAAACTAGACCTCAACTCTGTGTCACATCCTCTAAATCAGACCTCAACTCTGTGTCACATCCTCTTTACCAGACCTCAACTCTATGCCACATCCTCTTAACCAGACCACAACTCTAAATCACATCCTCTAAACCAGACCTCAACTCTATGTCACATCCTCTAAACCAGACCTCAACTCTATGTCACATCCTCTAAACCAGACCTCAACTATTTGTCACATCCTCTAAACCAGGCCTCAACTCTATGTCACATCCTCTAAATCAGACCTAAACTCTATGTCACATCTTCTAAATCAGACCACAACTCTGTCACATCAACTAAACCAAACATCTACTCTATGTCACATCCTCGAAACCTGACCTCAACTCTATGTCACATCCTGTAAACCAGACCTCAACTCTATGTCACATCCTCTAAACCAGACTTCAACTCTATGTCACATCCTCTAAATCAGACCTCAACTCTGTGTCACATCCTCTAAATCAGACCTCAACTCTGTGTCACATCCTCTAAATCAGACCACAACTCTATGTCACATCCATTAAACCAAACATCTACTCTATGTCACATCCTCTAAACCAGACCTCAACTCTATGTCACATCCTCTAAACCAGACTTCAAATCTATGTCACATCCTCTAAACCAGACCTCAACTCTATGTCACATCCTCTAAACCAGACCACAACTCTATGTTACATCCTCTAAACCAGACCTCAACTCTATGTCACATCCTCTAAACCAGACCTCAACTCTATGTCACATCCTGTAAACCAGACCTCAACTCTATGTCACATCCTGTAAACCAGACCTCAACTCTGTGTCACATCCTCTAAATCAGACCTCAACTCTATGTCACATCCTCTAAACCAGACCTCACCTCTATGTCACATCCTCTAAACCAGACCTCAACTCTGTGTCACATCCTCTAAATCAGACCTCAACTCTATGTCACATCCTCTAAACCAGACCTCAACTCTATGTCACATCCTGTAAACCAGACCTCAACTCTATGTCACATCCTGTAAACCAGACCTCAACTCTGTGTCACATCCTCTAAATCAGACCTCAACTCTATGTCAAATCCTCTAAACCAGACCTTAACTCTATAAAACATCCTCTAAACCAGACCTCAACTCTATGTCACATCCTCTAAACCAGACCTCAACTCTGTGTCACATCCTCTAAATCAGACCTCAACTCTATGTCACATCCTCTAAACCAGACCTCACCTCTATGTCACATCCTGTAAACCAGTCCTTAACTCTATGTCACATCCTCTAAACAAGACCTCAACTCTCTGTCACATCCTCTAAACAAGACCTCAACTCTATGTCACATCCTCTAAACCAGACCTCACCTCTATGTCACATCCTCTAAACCAGACCTCAACTCTGTGTCACATCCTCTAAACCAGACCTCAACTCTGTGTCACATCCTCTAAACCAAACATCTACTCTATGTCACATCCTCTAAACCAGACCTCAACTCTATGTCACATCCTGTAAACCAGACCTCAACTCTATGTCACATCCTCCAAACCAGACCGCACCTCTATGTCACATCCTCTAAACCACACCTCAACTCTATGTCACATCCTCTAAACCCGACCTCAACTCTATGTCAAATCCTCTAAACCAGACCTCAGCTCTGTGTCACATCCTCTAAACCAGACTTCAACTCTATGTCACATCCTCTAAACCAGACCTCAACTCTCTGTCACATCCTCTAAATCAGACCTCAACTCTAAATCACATCCTCTAAATCAGACCTCAACTCTAAATCACATCCTCTAAACCAGACCTCAACTCTCTGTCACATCCTCTAAACCAGACCTTAACTCTATGTCACATTCTCTAAACCAGACCTCAACTCTTTATCACATCCTCTAAACCAGACTTCAACTCTCTGTCACATCCTCTAAACCAGACTTCAACTCTATATCACATCCTCTAAACCAGACTTCAACTCTATATCACATCCTCTAAACCAGACCTCAACTATCTGTCACATCCTCTAAACCAGACCTCAACTCTAAATCACATCCTCTAAATCAGACCTCTGCTCTCTGACACATCTTCTAAACCAGACCTCAACTTTATGTAAGAAACGTTTTATCACCACAGACATTAACATTATGCCTTTGAACTGAAACCCAGTTTCATGCTAATTCAGGTGCCAGATAATGTACTATTGCATTTCCTATTGTTTTTAATATAAAAAAATATCTTTTTATTGTTAAGCAAGACTCAAATCAAAACACTTAAGTTTGACTTGAAAAGGGACTTGAAGCCAGAGAAAACACCCTTATTGTTAGATATCACACCACGATTTAAAACCACGCCAGATGGCTAAAATGATTTGCTGTGTGTCAGACAACATTAGACCTGGTGCTGTATGCTACCCTCGCGTGACAAGCTAGGGAAAGAAGTAGATTAATGCTAATATAATTTTCGCTTCGTCTTGCATTCATGCATTTTTGTTTTTAGATGGCCATATATATGATTTTAAAGAAACATAAAGAATAAGTAACTAGTATTTTCACATCGCGATGAAGATGGCTGGTTGTATTTGGGACACCGCCCAACAACCAGAGAGGTATTTAAATGTTTGATGCAGTCCTTTCTTATTATTCAAATATAGGAAATTTTCGCTGCACCAACTCTCGGAATGACACTGAAGGTGCGGAATCGCGACGTGTGCACAATATAAGGACCATTTAAATACTGCTGCAAGTTAGAATGAGTTATCGTCGCTTTATTGTCGAAGTGGCTGAATTATGCAACAGCAAAACGCGCTGCATTTAAATGGTTCCCATGGGTACAGTGAGCTGTCTACCAAAGGACAACACGCATTATACAAGCCGTACATCCTCATTCCGTAATTTATCCCCGACCTATCTGCCTCAATCCGTTTAATCACTGGGGCGATGATTCTCATTCAGGTTTGTCATGTTGATTATAAATTCCTTCAGAACAATCGATTTCACTAAGATGCTTGTAAACTACGAAAATGTCGTTTCTGAATATGCAGATAATCTTGGCAAACCGTTATTTACACAAAAATGGCCGACGTTAAATTTCTGAATAGAAAGTGACGGACGTGAAATCGACATCTAAAATAGGGCAAGGAGGTTTCTCCGGATAAATCATGCCGGAACAAAATCACCAGATTGCGTGCGCCCGAGACATCTGATGAACGGTTAAATTCTTAAAGATATTTGGTCACGTGATTCGGATGTCATCATAATTCTTTTCTTTTCTTCCAAAGTCGAATCAGGAAACAAATTTGTAATTATAGCAACATGATGACACTGCAGACCAAGTCTTTTAAAACGCCTGGCTGATCTAGGGTTTGGCAATCCTTTTCGATGACTATCATTATATTTACAAAAGGCATTCTTATGTTTAAATCTGTCCTTTAATTAAGGGCCGTCTTAATACTGTTTGCGTAAGATTAATGCCGAGTGTTTCGTCGCGAGTGTTAGAGCGCCTGTGATCGACCGCTGATTCACGGACTCCGAGTAGTGCATCCGGGACCTACATGTACAGTTGTCCGCCATCTGTCCCAGCATACACGTGCTTAGCGGACTTTGACGATCACACAGCTTACAAAGAGAGGCGATGCCTTATATTTCTAGAAGTATTCAAAAGGCATAAATACCGGTGCCAGAAGCCATTGATCTACCAAATATCCCACACCAGCCAGAGTGTATATATTTAGTACAGTGTATTAATTTTGTTCCTTAGGTGTACGTTTTCTTCTATAGGCGGTAAATGTTCTTAAAAGTATGATTATAGAAATTTACATGTCAATGGTTTAGAATTACACAACTTTTTTAACAATATAAACGAACGTGAATTGAATGTCATTTTTGTAGTTTGCAGCTGCCTTCTCAAGCAATATGGCCACAATCAGGTGGTTTATGAAAGGTCAAAAAGAGGACTTGGTAGGCATAATGGACCAGTATATGCTTCAACGGCGCCTCAGCTTAGTCATTGATCAAAATGGCCGACATGGGCTTAGTTCCGATCAAGTTTGCATTTTGGCATTATAACTGGTACAACAGGACTCTTCAACCATTGAACAAGATGGCCGTAATAAGAAAGCTGCTGATTGGTGGAACTTAAGACATTGTCCGATTTCTAATGAAATTGATACTTCGGTTAAAGACAATAAGACCAGGTGTTCCGGAAGAGTAAGCGTCTACTGCTTAAAACAAAACAAAATAAACAACTAGTTAACAATCGCCCAATAAATAAATGAAATTGTTCTGACTGTGGCGGGGACAGTATGTAGGTTTCCAATCCACCTAGTACAATGGTAGTGTATGATGCACCGGGGAGCCCTTAAAGGCCCAATATACGTAACTTTCGGCAAAACTTGAAGCAAAAATCAAGCATAATAAGTTTTTATATTTATAATTTAGTTAAGATTAACTGATATCAGCAATATTCAAGATGAATTCTTACGTGGTTACCGGTACAGCAGCAGTTTAAACTCGGTATTTGTAAACACGCGTCCATTTTGAACTGTCTTCTAACATCGGCTTGTTGTTGAATCTTTAGCCGTATTCTTTGGATTTTTCTGTCGAGAGTTTCTTGTTAGTTACCGCTCAGGTTTACTTCGTTTTAGGCTTAGTTTTGCATGGTTATCAACTGAATTCGTTTTTTCAGAATTTTTCAGAATCACGAAAAATTTCCTGAAGTTACGTATATTGAGCATTTAATTATTCGACACTGTAAATTCTATCATAGTTACCATTTAACTGAAATAAAATGGCCGGCGTAAAATAACTTCAGATCGGCCTCCAGTTAGTCACTAAAGTTTGCTCACAATTTGCTACTCTGTGCCAGATGATATTTTAAAGGCCCAATATACGTAACTTCAGGGAAATTTTCGTGAGTCTGAAAAATTCTGAAAAAAAATCCAGTTGATAACCATGCAAAAATATGCCTAAAACGTAGTTAACCTGAGCGGTAACTAACAGGAAACTCTGGACAAAAAAATCCAAAGAACTGAAAATAATTTAGGTGGGGCCCACTTCAACAACAAACCGAATGTAGAAGACGGTTCGAAATGGACGCGTGTTTACAAATAGCGTGTTTCAACTGCTGCTGTACCGATAACCGCGAAAGAATTCATCTTGAATATTGCTGATATCAGTTAATCTTAACTAAATCTATAAACATAATAAGTTATTAGGCTTGATTTTCGCTTCAAGTTTTGCCGAAAGTTACGTATATTGGGCCTTTAAGGGGCTCCCCGGTGCATCATACCATTGTACTAGGTGGATTGGAAACCTACATACTGTCCCCGCCACAGTCAGAACAATTTCATTTATTTATTGGGCGATTGTTAACTAGTTGTTTATTTTGTTTTGTTTTAAGCAGTAGACGCTTACTCTTCCGGAACACCTGGTCTTATTGTCTTGTACTTTTACAACGGTCTCAGTGTACATCTTTCCTATGTTCATATTGTGTCCCTAGTTTAATCGAGTTTGAGTTTAGGTCATGAATTTGTTACTTTTACAACGGTCTCAGTGTACTTCTTTCCTATGTTCATATTGTGTCCCTAGTTTAATCGAGTTTGAGTTCGGATTATATTTTTGTTGACGCTTCGGTAATCTATTTATTTGTTTTTCTTTCAAAATACATTCATTGTGAAAATTGGATTCTACTGTGTCATTGCTGTTTATTTTACTGAAACAAAATGTAAGAAGGGTAATACCCCTGTTGATCGTTTCAAACCATTTTCATGTTCTAAATGTTAATTGGAAAAACACAACCCTTTAATCGTGACAGAGTAATATTGTACAAGTCACTGTAAAATTGCCTCACAGGCGCGGTGTACTGTTGCACATTTCAAGTCACAAACAAAGAAACCTATTGGTGACGTATTCACTATTATCAACGGATCTGTGCAAGTGTTTGTAACAATCAACAAACATCAAACACGAGCTAGATTAAACAACATTTCTAGAGAGCGTATGACTTTCATCCCGAATTGTATCTTCATTCAGTTGACAGACAACATCAAACAGCAGCCAGCTGCGATGACAGAAGTTTGGTTTCGCTTCATTAATTTTATATCTCATTCCGTAATATGATTTAACCAAAATACGAATCGCTGGCTATAATCCCTTATCGTTCGGATTACTTCTTCTCGTATGACTCTTGTAGGACATCGTGTATTAGCTGCATTTACCCCGGAGATGTTACGTAAGAGCGATTGTCCTGTCCGAGGAAAAGATTACAGAATAAATATGATTAGCTTTTCATCGTAACTTCAAAACAGTTTGATAAAAGCGGAAAATATATTGAATTTTTTTCGCTAAATTAATCGTCGTCTGTCAAATGGCGATGATAAATGGTTGCCATATCAAGCATAATTATGTTACCGTAGAGAATTAAAAGTGAGCTCGCATATCCCTGAATACACGTCTTCAAAGCTTAATCGGCATCCACTTATACCCTCGGTGATTTTACGATCCCCTAATTCAAAATTTGATTACTTTTTCATTTTGTTTCAGCAGTGGAGCGTATAGGAGATGAGATGAGATTTTTATGTTATTGTAGTCAATTTTAATAATTGATGATCAATTACTACATGTACTGTTTGCAAAATAACTATTTTTATATTGATGTAACTTCCAATTAAAATATATTCACAAAGAAGCAGAGAATTGATTCAATGGGAACGATATGTGCAGCTAACAGTGTATCGGAGGGTACAATATAAGACTGAAGAGAAGAAGTAAATATACTGTTCTATTGTAATGACAAAACATGTACACCTTACAATGTATTGGGGGGTACAATATAACACATAGAAGGGAGGTAGTACTGTACTGTTGTAATGAAATGTACAACTTACAATGTATTGGAGGGTTCAATATAACACATAGAAGGGAGGTAGCACTGTACTGTTGTAATGACATATACAACTTACAATGTATTTGAGGGTACAATATAACACATAGAAGGGAGGTAGTACTGTACTGTTGTAATGAAATGTACAACTTACAATGTATTTGAGGGTACAATATAACACATAGAAGGGAGGTAGTACTGTACTGTTGTAATGACATGTACAACTTACAATGTATTGGAGGGTACAATATAACACATTGAAGGGAGGTAGTTTACAATGTATTGGAGGGTACAATATAACACATAGAAGGGAGGTAGTTTACAATGTATTGGAGGGTACAATACACCACATAGAAGGGAGGTAGTTTACAATGTATTGGAGGGTACAATATAACACATAGAAGGGAGGTAGTACTGTACTGTTGTAATGACATGTACAACTTACAATGTATTGGAGGGTACAATATAACACATAGAAGGGAGGTAGTACTGTACTGTTGTAATGACATGTACAGCTTACAATGTATTGGGGGGTACAATATAACACATAGAAGGGAGGTAGTACTGTACTGTTGTAATGACATATACAACTTACAATGTATTGGAGGGTACAATACAACACATAGAAGGGAGGTAGCACTGTACTGTTGTAATGACATGTACGATTTACAATCTATAAATCGGCACGCGTGACTCCCCGATGTTACTGTATATATGCAGAAAAGATTTTGAACGTTCATGTTACTGACAAACCAGTTTTGAAGAGAAGACTTCCTGTATTGTGGACATGTTAAATAAACTGTTTTCATTGACATTTCGGTTTGCATGTCATGGGACAATTGATCGTCTAGAAATGTCTTTTTAAAGCAAGATAAACGACATAAACGGGTCATTTGTTTGGAGTTGAGAGTTTCAACAATCTACAATGTTCCGGAACCGTCTGTTTGCCATGGCGCCAATATCCCGATTCAGGCATTATGCGGATGATTTCGTGCACATCCGTTTGTTCACCAATATTGACAACAGATTAACTAACCATTCTTTTAGATGGTAATGCCATTTCGTTCCTTTAAATCTAGACCCCAACAACCTTTTGTAGTTTCTGCAATTCATCTCATCAAATTCCCTGAAGCGCTTGAATCAGTACAAATGACCAATCAGTCACGTTTAAATGTTTGTGACAAGCGTTTCGCTTCTATCCTGCCTTCGATTAAATAAAGAATAAGATGTAATTCCTTGTTCCAGGGGATATTAATCAAATTGTACATTTTCTCGTAATTTCTCGCGTGATGAAGCGGGTTTGGTTCCCAATGGGCCCGAGTCTATTTTCAAGAATGTAAAATGACACCCGCAGGTTTGCAAATTATCTCCCATACGAAACAATGCACCATTGTTCTTGTCACTGATTTCGTTGCATGTCTCATCATCAGCCCGCTGAAATATTGATCAGGCCGAAACGATCGATTAGACAAGGTGCTGTACTGAGTCTACGGTATTGTTCTGTCTAGATACAATTTTACCCCTATCGGTCGCTCAACAGACCGTATTGGTGAGCTCTGTCACAGTACCGTCACTACATGTACCTCCCGGGCTGACCGTATTGGTGAGCTCTGTCACAGTACCGTCACTACATGTACCTCCCGGGCTGACCGTATTGGTGAGCTCTGTCACAGTACCGTCACTACATGTACCTCCCGGGCTGACCGTATTGGTGAGCTCTGTCACAGTACCGTCACTACATGTACCGTCCGGGCTGACCGTATTGGTGAGCTCAGCCACAGTACCGTCACTACATGTACCTCCCGGGCTGACCGTATTGGTGAGCTCAGCCACAGTACCGTCACTACATGTACCTCCCGGGCTGACCGTATTGGTGAGCTCAGCCACAGTACCGTCACTACATGTACCGCCTTGGCTGACCGTATTGGTGAGCTCTGTCACAGTACCGTCACTACATGTACCGTCCGGGCTGACCGTATTGGTGAGCTCTGTCACAGTACCGTCACTACATGTACCGTCCGGGCTGACCGTATTGGTGAGCTCAGCCACAGTACCGTCACTACATGTACCTCCCGGGCTGACCGTATTGGTGAGCTCAGCCACAGTACCGTCACTACATGTACCTCCCGGGCTGACCGTATTGGTGAGCTCAGCCACAGTACCGTCACTACACGTACCGTCCGGGCTGACCGTATTGGTGAGCTCTGTCACAGTACCGTCACTACATGTACCGTCCGGGCTGACCGTATTGGTGAGCTCTGTCACAGTACCGTCACTACATGTACCGTCCGGGCTGACCGTATTGGTGAGCTCTGTCACAGTACCGTCACTACATGTACCGCCTTGGCTGACCGTCTTGGTGAGCTCTGTCACAGTACCGTCACTACATGTACCGTCCGGGCTGACCGTATTGGTGAGCTCTGTCACAGTACCGTCACTACATGTGCCGTCCGGGCTGACCGTATTGGTGAGCTCTGTCACAGTACCGTCACTACATGTACCGTCCGGGCTGACCGTATTGGTGAGCTCTGTCACAGTACCGTCACTACATGTACCGTCCGGGCTGACCGTCTTGGTGAGCTCTGTCACAGTACCGTCACTACATGTACCGCCTTGGCTGACCGTCTTGGTGAGCTCTGTCACAGTACCGTCACTACATGTACCGCCTTGGCTGACCGTCTTGGTGAGCTCTGTCACAGTACCGTCACTACATGTACCTCCCGGGCTGACCGTATTGGTGAGCTCTGTCACAGTACCGTCACTACATGTACCTCCCGGGCTGACCGTATTGGTGAGCTCTGTCACAGTACCGTCACTACATGTACCGTCCGGGCTGACCGTATTGGTGAGCTCTGTCACAGTACCGTCACTACATGTACCGTCCGGGCTGACCGTATTGGTGAGCTCTGTCACAGTACCGTCACTACATGTACCGTCCGGGCTGACAGTATTGATGAGCTCAGGCACAGTACCGTCACTACATGTACCTCCCGGGCTGACCGTATTGGTGAGCTCAGCCACAGTACCCTCACTGGAGCAGGTATCAATATATAAATATGCGGTCCATATCTTTATTATCACTATGAAATCAGCAGGGCACATATATTTAAGGTGTAGATTTACCTTGTTGTGTACACTCGTTTTTAGACCATAGTGTTACATAACATAAAGTTCTGAGAATGTATGTACTGATCATGACGTTATAACGTATTTGCTTGTATACATTTTTGACAAAATACACGAGATTACAAGTGTTGTGATTGGCCATAAAAAACTCATAATATGATAATTTATTATGTACCACGTTATAAGCAACAAAATTACTTTAACATGTTATACATCTCGATACAACAAACAGTCATTTATTAAAATGAATCTTCCAATTTAAAATATTTATTTCCATCGTCAACTTCAGCAGTCTTTGTGTGAGAAGGGAGACAATCCAAATTGTAATCGGACACCGATAATTTTTCCACGAAAGAAGTAAAAATTGCGAGTGTTGTGTTTAAAAGGAAAGAATGAGCGAAAAAAGCGTTTTCATTCGTCGGCTGTTAAATAAACTGCCATTGCAGCATGCCAAGTCTTGTTTAAAAGAACTCTTATGAATTGGAAATTCCATATAATAAAATCAAGAAAACCTGTTTAAACTAACGGTAGTCTTCCTATACAAAAACAGGTATTATATAGGGTCCCAATTGCTTGAACCAAGTGTATATTGAATAATAATGATTTGATGGTATTGGATAAAAACAAAAGAAAGAAAACTTTGAAATGTTTTCTTGCAAACAACTGCCAAATTCATGGTGTCGATACCAGAAAAACAACCATAAATATTCTATCCAATTTTGTTGTAAGCTCGTAGGAGTTATCCCCCATATAAACGAAATGGATACCATGTATACATCATACGTATTGATTTGTTTAATATTGTAATATATTAACGTATATATATACGTAGTGTTCCTTATTACTGCCGAACATCACAAGGACATGACAACATGCGTTTTAACTTATTGTCTCCCTTCTGACGTCACCAATGGTCCTATTTCTCTAATAAAGCCAATTTTTACAAAATGATGTAACCGCGGTGTATTTGGTGTAATTCATAGAGGTCGTATAGCTAATAAGATGTATATTTGTCTCGTGTAAATTATATCAATTAATGATGATACTTGTTTGGGTTTTTTGTAAGTATATAACAGAAGATTTAATGTCTGTAATCTACAAATCTCGTTTATTTTATCTGGTGCTTTTTCAGAATTTGCGGATTGAAAATGATCACTTTATGAAGTATGAAGCCCGCGTAGCTCAGTCGGTAGAGCATCAGACTTTTAATCTGAGGGTCTAGGGTTCGAGTCCCTACGTGGGCGATAATATTTTTATTTAAAGTTAAGATATGTATATGTTTCCACTTCTGATATATGAAATAGTGTCTTATTATATATAGTAAAGATGTACAAATGACATTTTACTTCTCCTCGCATGTAAAAGGATTTTGTTTTTACTAGACTACGTTGTTCACCGGGTTCTTTTCATCAAAAGTAAGATCAAATTGTGTTTCAGTTTTGGTATGGTGCATCAACGATGGTTACTCGTAATGTGCACTGTAATTAAGTTCTGCAATGATGAATCAATTATTAAGATTGTTCATACAGGTTCAACTCAATTATGGCTACCTACCAAAGTGACCACTTCACTTTATACAGGTTCTGTACGAAATGTGGCCTCCAGATCACAGATATATCACTATCATTGGTAATGTTATGGGTGATCTCTCAATGGAGCAGATATCAATGCTCTCACTATCAAATCAGCGGGGTACATATATTTAAGGCGTAGATTTACCTTGTTGTGTAAACTCGTTTTCGGCCACAGTGTTACATAACTGAGAATGTATAACGTTTTTGCTTGTATACATTTTTGACAAAATATACGAGATTACAAGCACTGTGATTGTTATAACCAAGACCCCATTATGGGACAGTGGACATAAAAAACATTATATGATAATGTACCATTGTTCCTCGTTATAATAAGTAACGAAATTGCTTTAACATACCATACATCTCGATACAAACTACAGTCACTTATAACGCTCATTGTCAAAAATGATTCTTCCAATATAATAAAATATTTGGATCTATTCAAATTATTTTTCATCTTCATAAGGCTTTTTGTGTAAGAAGGGAGACAATCCCTGTATTCGGACACCAACAATTTTCCCCCCCGAGAAAGTAAAATTTGCGAGGATTGTGTTTGCAAAGAAAAGAATATTGAATATTCCTAAGCAAAAAAGCTTTTCAGTCGTCGGCTGTTATATAAATCATCAGTGAAGAATGTCAAGTCTTGTTTAAAAAAATACTACTTATGAATTTGAAAGTCCATAAACTAACGGTATTCTACATATACAAAACAGGTATTATATAGGGTCCCTAGTGTTTAGACCAAGTGTATATTGAACAAATATGATCTGATGTTGTTGGATGAAAACAAAAGAAAGAAATCTTTGAAATATTTTCTTGCAAACAACTGCCAAATTCATGGAGTCAATACCAGAAATATACAGTTATAATCCAATTTTGTTGTAAGCTCGTAGGAGTTATCTCCCATGTAAACGAAATGGATATCTTGTATACATCATCAATATTGATTTGTTTAATATTGTAATATATTAACGTAATGTTGCTGATTACCGTAAAACATCACAAGGACATGACAACATGCGTTTTAACTTATTGTCTCCCTTCTGACGTCATCAATGGTCCTATTTCACTAATAAAGCCAATTTCCACAAAATGATGTAACCGCGGTGAACTTGGTGTAATTCATAGAGGTCATATAGCTAATAAGATGTATATTTGTCTCGTGTAAATTATCTTAATTAATGATGATACTTGTTTGGGTTTTTTGTAAGTGTATAACAGAAGATTTAATGTCTGTAATCTACAATCTCGTTTATTTTATCTGGTACTTTTTCAGTATTTGCGAATTGAAAATGATCACTTTATGAAGCATGTAGCCCGCGTAGCTCAGTCGGTAGAGCATCAGACTTTTAATCTGAGGGTCTAGGGTTCGAGTCCCTACGTGGGCGATAATATTTTTAATTATAGTTAAGATATGTATATGTTTCTACTTCCGATATATGAAATATTGTTTTATTAAATATAGTAAAGATGTACAAATGACATTTTACTTCTCTTCGCATGTAAAAGGATTGTGTTTTTACCTGACCAAGTTGTTTCCCGTGTTCTTTTCATCAAAAGTAAGATCAAATTCACCGATGGTTATTCGTAATGTGCATTGTACTGAAATTGAGATATCCTATAAACATGAGAAAGAAAGAAATTTCAGGGAAACAGGTGTATTTTTCAGGTTCTACTGAGATCGAACTCGAATCACAAGATCCAAGGCTTGATTTCAAAAGATGCATGTCAATATTAACGATATAATGAATTACATTAGTCCTCCGCACACTGCTTTGGCCAAAAGTTTTACAAATTTAAAAGAATTCACGCCCACGTAGGGACTCGAACCCTAGACCCTCAGATGAAACCATGGTCATACAGAACATGACTTTTCTTTTAGGATTGAAAATTTATTACAAATGATTAATCATTCTCGTTAGCCCGGGTGCTAGCAAGCGAATGGTCTCAATTTGAGAGGATACCAGAGTACCTGGAGAAAACGCTAGCATCGTCGGAAACCCACGGTACACTTAGCTATCGAACAGAGAAGTGTACCGTGGATTTCCGATGTTGACCCGCTAGGTACATGGGGCAGGGTCCATTATTTTTTCACGCCTGATAGAAGCAAAGGGACCTCCAGAGATCTAAATGTAAGCCAAGGAACCAACTTCGAACAATTGGAAGTCATTACAGATTAATGTATAGGAAATGTCAATACTGCAGAGAAAACTGTAACATTCTGACCAAAGTTTTGAATCGGATCGATTTCCTCGAACGAAGGGTGGTGGTTTACACGAACATTTGTAAGTTCTTGTCTAGAATAATCAAACGTACGACATAGTAAATGTTCGTGTAAACCACCACCTTTCGTTCGAGGAGAATCGCTCCGATTCAAAACTTTGGTCAGAATGTTACAGAAAACTATGGACCGTTGCAGCACAAATGAGGTATCGATATGTCCAGAATTCAGTATGGTATATGCTTGTCACTATGAAATGCTTACGTAATGAGTATTTTCAGTGTCTTACCTCTATTTTCACCTTCAACACTGGCGGCCGCCATTTTATATTCGTGTTACTCAACAACTGCAGACCACGTGATTCTCCGCCGTGGTTTTATGAACTTTAATTTAATATCAAATATCATTATCGATTAGTATCGGCTATGAGTTGGGGGGGGGGGGAGGGGGGTTATGATGTTCCAATTTTCCTCCTCAAATTCCAAGCTGTCACGTGGTTGAAGTCATTGGCTATCATTCGCCACAACAAAATAATCAACAAGGATATAAAGTAAAGTAGAAAGTACATTGTTTGTTTGTTGTTTTTTTTAGTTGTCTTATATTTGATAACAAAGGAACAACGGTTTCCTAAAACTAATTGAAGTTTTCATTTCCTGTTTGTGTTCAAAACTTGATAATTTATAAACACCGGCCGTGTATAGTTTCGTTAGATGCCTAAAACATTCCAATATCCTGCTCGGTTGTCAATGAATATGTTTATCCTCAATTCAGCGAACAAAACAACTGCAATCTAACACATGGATAGTCCCTAAACCTCTGGCCATATGTACAGAAAAAAATCTTAAGGTAGATCTTAATTGCACACTACCATTTTATGTTCCTGGACATCAAGGTTTAAAACACCAAGCATTGTATCCTGGATATTTGAACACACTGCCCCTTGTGGTCTCAAATTAAGAAATGACTTCATCAGAATAGCATATTAATTGTATATCTAAAGATGACAAAGAAAAACCGAAGAAGTGCCCCAACACATATCTATGTTTAAAATATATTTAATATTAGATTACATATGTTACATTTGTGACTGTGAAGGATTATACTAGTTACATGGTAGTACTATATTTACACACCGCCAATCAGATCACAGGGTTATCACATCTTCTCACACATACAAGGCAAATATTCATTACCATATAAGGTAAATATCCATCATCATACAAGGCAAATACTCATTACCATATAAGGTAAATACCATTATGATACAAGGCAAATACTCGTTACCATATAAGGTAAATACCATTATCATACAAGGCAAATACCCATTACCATGTAAGGTATATAACCATTATCATACGAGGCAAATACCCATTACCATATAAGGTAAATACCCATTATCATACAAGGCAAATACCCATTACCATACAAGGTATATACCCATTATCATACAAGGCATATACCTATTACCATATAAGGTATATACCCATTATCATACAAGGCAAATATCCATTACAATATAAGGTATATACCCATTATCATACAAGGCATATACCTATTACCATATAAGGTATATACCCATTATCATACAAGGCATATACCTATTACCATATAAGGTATATACCCATTATCATACAAGGCATATACCTATTACCATATAAGGTAAATACCATTATCATACAAGGCAAATACTTATTACCATATAAGGTATATACCCATTATCATACAAGGCAAATACCCATTACCATATAAGGTAAACATTCATTACCATATAAGGAATACCCATTACCATGTAAAGTAAATACTCTCACTTTCAGACATTTAACTGTTTTTTAAATAAAAAATATCTGCTAAACTGTTCAAATGTTCAGAGCTGAAAAACATAAACCACATCATTTGATGCTACACATACATGTGAGACCTTTAAAATAATTTTGAAACTGAAAACATGAATTTGTTAAGATACCAACTTTCAACTACTTTTTGATTAAAATCTTGAAAAATATTCAAATACAAATTTCATGATAAAATTGCAAGATTTAACCAAAACAAGAGGTATAGCAAGATAGATTAACAAAGTATTTCCCTCAACCCCACAAACCCAACAACAACCCAAGCTACCACAGACAATGATAACAACTTTGTTGTTGTCATTTTGTTTTTACTATTAGGGAATGGAACACATTGAACCTGCACAGTACAAACAACTAATGAGAGGTACTAAGTACAGGTAATGGAATTGGGACTGGCTGAAGCAGTCAACAATATCATCTCCCATGTAAACATTGTTTTTGGCTTCGTCACAGTTCTGTCCTGTGGAAGTTTTTTCATCACTACTTTTGACTGTCTGGTGTTGCTATCCAATTTACCAGTTATTTTATTTAATTTTACAAGGACAAAAATGGTGTTTTCTCAGACCATCAAATCATTTCTCACAGCAATGTCATTCTAACAGTATTACTGATCTGAACCAGTAAAGAAGATAAATCAATATGAATGCCAAATATTTAACTTCATCTGATATGAGATTGTTATACACGATAAAAATTTGGACAAAACTTTTGTTATACACTAATACAGTACTCAACACAAGTAACTTAAACGAGCATACATAGAAATGGGATTTGGAATGTTTCTAGTACTAGCATTTTATAATTATATCAGTATATCATGAACATACACACGATTAGCAGAACCAACAGTTTATACAAAATCAATCTGATACAAATTCTACCAACAATATACAGTAACAGTCCTAGAAGTGTATATTCCATTAACTGGAGCATAATGAAACAATTAAATTAAATCTTATTTATAGTTCAAACAATAAAGTTTGGTCCAAAGTCTGCAGACCTAACAAAATGTACTGCTCGTTCTACAACAAACCCTGTATCGAACAGGAAAACATGGCCCCTTTTAGTTTCCGTAACCACTGGCCTTGACATTTCTTCTGTTTTACCTCTACTGATGACCTTGACCTGCTTTCCTCTCTTCTATTACTACTTTAACTATTTATTTATACAAATGACACCCGCTCAAAAACTGGATTGTTACTCTGGGGTTTTCCATTAAAATATCTACCTGACCCCAGGACTCCAAAATTAATCACTTTAACCCATGGTTGGATTTTCTTCCTATTGCTTCTATGTAATTTGTTAGATAAAATCTATGGGCGATACCCCTTAGCAAAACCTGGAGTCCTGGGAGGGGTAGATATTTTACTGGAATAGCCCTCAAACCATTTTCTTCTTTGAAAAGATATTTATTTGTGGCATAAATCGTAAATAAGCCTCCAGTTGAAATTTTGTTCATTCTTTTCTTCCCACAAGATCCAAACAGCCTAGGTTAGAACCTGTGGTAGATTTTCATCTATTTTTTATTACAATGTACACTGATTCAATGTTCATGTTTTTTTGCATAATAATAAGTTTCAATATAAAATGAAGAAATACTGTACTTGGACGGATACAACAATAATACAGGTAGCTGCAAAAGAGTATACGTACATGAACAAACCCACGGAAAATAAATAAAAACAGCTGCAAAATAAATTAATGTAAACAAGCTTATAGCACATTTTCCCTTCATTATGAACCACATGTCTCGGCCTCTGTTAGCAAAAAAAAATGTAGCTTCTAGACCTGAGTGTTTATATATTTACATTTTTGTCGTTACAATGGCCAATAGATAATTCATGGTCTATCACTTATATATTCACATTTTTGTCTTAATATCAGATTATAAACTATCTATGGAGCGGTAACAAGAAAAATTAAAACCATCAGGCCTAGAAGATATGGTTCCAACAACTCTGTCTCTGACTTTAATTTGAATTAGTTATAATTAAACTTAACAGAACTTCACACTGTAAAACTCAGCTTGATAGGTGAGAACATGAAATGTTTGTTATACTGGAGAATGGACATTGAAAATACAGTAACGGGCATACTGTTAAAGGTCTACACATAAAATAAAGATATTTTGTTCCCTTCTGTCATCAAAATCAATCACATGATTGCCCAAATAAGCCACAATCACCTATTGTAAATAGAAATAAAATTTACGTAATTCAATAAAGTTGCAAGGGCAAGATAGATGCAGAACAATACAAAATCTTTTAAAAGAATTCTCACAAAATTTTTAATTTTATAGTATTCTGTAAAATTTTGATTTAAACTTCAAATCTTCTGATTATGAATGAAATTAACTTCATTGATCTGAAACTTATCAGCAAGATAGAGCTAAAAACCAAAATATGAATGAAATTAAAAGATACTGTCATAGAAAATGATCCTTAAAAATTGCACCAAAAAGTTAAATAAACTTATGACAACCAAATTGTCTGTTGACAGAAACAAATAAAAAAAAAATGCTGATTCAAATATTTATGGTGAAAACGAAGAATGATTGAAGTGTTGTTATAAGTTGATGTTAACTAATCCACCCCTTAAGCTTTATTTGAACTCTTCCAATTCAAAGGTTGGAATAGTTCACTATGGAATTTCAGGGGTCATTTAGTTAATTCATTTAATTTAAGAATTAAAAAAGAAACATACTTATTAATCACAGATTTCAATATCTGTCATGAAAGGAATTTTACTGAACAACATGAACATTGAAATAAATGTTACAAATACAGATATCACAGTATTAGCATGGCGCAATGGTACCAGACGTATCATAGGCATAATCTGGTGTACCAGTTTCAAGGTCTCCCTCTGTTAAAATATTCGGTGACTAGATCCCTAAGTAGAAAGCCTTCATAGAAACAACCTAAGTGTCAGTCTAACTTTGTCAGTTCATTAAGTATAAATACAGAAATTCACTTGTTGTGATTTTGTTCCATAAACATTTCTCTTTTATCATGATTGTTATTCAATATTGTGATATTAAAAGTAAAATAACTCCAAACAAGTCTACAGCAGAAAGTAGAAGTAATAATTGTAGAAACTGTCAGTCTGTTCATTCACCTGAATAATTCAAAAATATATTTTTGATAACTAATTTTGATTACTTTCACAAATCGTATCTAAATACAAAGTAACTATACTACACTATTTTTTTTTACTTTTGCCATGGTTGATTTTTTATTTTTTCAAATCTGCTTTACAGTACTATTGAGTATTTACTATGCCGGTCGATTTTTAAACCTAATTTTAGTCTACTGATTAATAATATTTTTTACTTAAATGCTAAATGATTTTATCTCTAATATATAAAACATGACCACTTTCAGTTTTTAGATGTTGATTGGACACAATATTCTGTCTTATTTTCATATTCACACAATATAGCTATAATAACAAAACGTCTATATCTGTCTAGTTATTGCTTAAATATTTCAGTAATGAAAGCACTAAGAAATACATTTGATTTTAAGTCCTCCATTGAACTGACTTCTAAGTGTTCAGTGTAAAATGCATATGTTTTTTTGTGGATAATTATTGTATATCTGATATAAAGTCACTGATTAACATATGGAATGTATACAATGATATGGAATGTATACAATGGTACGCGAGACTATGTATTATAATCTGGAGTGTATATAACGGTATGTGAGGCTATATTTACTAATCTGGAGTGTATATACGGTAATGGTACAGTTATTCTGTATGTGAGGCTATATGCACTGATTAATCTGTGTCTATTTGATATGCCTGTGTTCCTGAGAGCTCAACAAATATAGAACAGACATCATCTTCCGTGAGGCTCGAAGGCTTTAGGACGCATGTTGTGTGTCCGTGTACTACGAGAAGGTGTCTGGTACTTGAGAGATCTGCAAAAAGGAAAGAGACAGGAGCGTTAAAAGCAAAGTTTTACACACAAAATGTTGTTAGGTGCACAAATTTATACACAATTCTTTTAACATAAGAGCTTTTCATTTGTTATTTAAGCAATGGATGTTTTAGCTAATGTTGTTACAGTCCTATAACACACATTGCTATTGAAGACAAACTAAATAATGCCCGGTAGGGCTTTATGTAAGTTTGTCAGCAATAACAATGTGTGTTATAGGACTGTAACAAAATAAGCTAAAACGTTCAATGCTTATATTTACATTTTGATAGAATTATTGTTCTTTACTTAATTATTTGGAACCGATTTTGAAAAGCAAATCAAGTGTAAACAACACTGAAATTGATGACAATAGACAATAGAGATTGATGACATCATAATACCAACTGCTGTTATAGTCTGAGGCACTGGGTGTTATAGGCGTATGGCGGCATCTGCCTCTTAGCATTGTGTCAATGAGAAAATGGGAAGCAAATGTAAATATTTCATTTTTGATACAGTATCAACAAGTGCTAATTGTAATGGGGTACCATTACAGATGTCCCCCAAACTACCCCTTTGGTCGGAACTGATGAGCCCAATGAACTCACAATGGAAATATAGCTGACACCCCATATATCAGCGGTCATGTTGACGAATTAGGAAACGGAGGTTACGACAATGTCTGTGGTGTCCTACTGCAGTTATATATAAAATTTCATTGAAATCGGACAATATATAAATTTCGACCAATCAGAAGCCAGGAAATAGCGGCCATGTTGACGAATCACGAAACGGAGGTTACGACAATGTCCGTGGTGTCCTACTACAGTTATATATATAAATTTCATTGAAATCGGACAATATATAAATTTCGACCAATCAGAAGCCAGGAAATAGCGGCCATGTTGACGAATCACGAAACGGAGGTTACGACAATGTTGTTGGTGTAATACTACACATATATATTAAATTTCATTGAAATCGGACAATATATAAATTTCGACCAATCAGTAGCCAGGAAATAGCGGCCATGTTGACGAATCATAAAACGGATGTGACGACAATGTTGTTGGTGTAATACTACACATATATATTAAATTTCATTGAAATCGGACAATATATAAATTTCGACCAATCAGAGGCCTCCATTTTCGTTTCGGTGGCAACCAAACTTTACAAAAATGTTACCATGTTATTCAGCATCCCTTAAAACATCCATGTACCAATTTTTACTGAAATCGGAGACTGAATTTTGAAAACCGGAAATTAGCTCTGGCGGCCATCTTGGACTTCCGGTCGCGAAAAAACAACCCGTTTTCACACACCCCGCCCCTAATGAGTATGTGTGTGAAGTTTCGTGAAGATCCGTATAGCAGTTTTTGAGAAAACGGTCGGAAACCTCCGCGGCGGAAGAAAGTGGAAGAAACAAGAATAATAATTAAAACATAATCTTACATAATAATAATAATTAGCTCGTGTTTGGACCAATTTCCAAATGAAATACGTTTTCTGAAGGCAAATGTTATTCTAAGAAGAAAAATCAAGGTCTCAGTTGTGTCAATTAACCGGAAAGTACCTTAAAACGGCATTTTCCGCTAAATTTGGTGTTCGTCTGCTCAATTTCGCCGCCGCCATTCGACTAATTATAGGAATATCAACATGGTACGACATGAAATATTTTCTATAATTTTTTTAACCTTAACAGTTTAGATTATCAAACAATAACATATTTATGTAATATCAAGATTTATTACTAAGCACATCAGTACCATAATTATATTTTTATTATCGTTTTCTATGTTAAAAAAACATTTCTTATGTTTTCTTGCGAATCGGCACGGAACCGGGAGCAGGATAGTGGTCACATGATTCGAAAAAAAATCACGTGATTTCTCGTATAAAAATAGAACGGGAAGCGCAAATGTCAGGTAGCCGCGATAAACAATATTGGCTGACGAAAACAGAGTCACAAGCTAAGACTAGACAAGAAAGAAGCTGAAAGAGACTATTGAAAGATCGGAACAGATGCATCTGACAAACAAAAAGAAATACGACACTATCAATGAAGACGAAGAGCATGGTTGGACGAAGTGTGGTTGAGTTGACAGTGCTTTCGAAAAACAAAAACGTACAACTGATACTTGTACGACAATACTTTCTTCATTCACGTACACTGTAAGATTATGTTCGGTAAAGCTTGTAATAATAATAATAATAATAATAAGAAACCGAGCAAAAACAATATGTCCCCCCACTTCGTTTGGGGGACATAAAAATAACCAAAAACAGGGAATGTTTTCATTCTCTCTTTGACCATGAGAGTGAAGGTTACCTCAAGAATCTATAAGAGCCTTCTTAATGTTGAAAAAATTACTGCTAATTACCACAACAAGGTCATACAAGGTCACAGCAAGGTCATATAAGGTCACAGCAAGGCAAGGTCATATAAGACCCATATGAAGTTGTTAACCAGAAGGACGAAACAACTGCATGATGCAGTTTAATTCATTTTTTTCGGCATACTGTATCTATTAATAAATATGAAAGGTGCAGCATGTGTGTGTTACGTCATCTTGTTCACCCCTAAAGTCACAATTGAACCTTACCAAAGATATTAAATCATGAGTTCAATCATTTCAGGTAATACATAAAAACAAAACTCACCGGTCTCCCTTGGTAGGTGTTTCGGAGATCATTCTGGATTTAGCTTTAGGTGTGGATTTCGGGGTAGATGGCTTAGCAAATGAAAAGGAGATTTCAGAATCCTCTCTGTAATGAACAATCAAAAAGCCATTATTACACATTCAATGTCATTTCTTTTTTTCCCAATTTAAAACATCCATATTAAGAACTTTAAAACAAATTTCAAATTAACTGCCTGTTTTTTCATTACTGAAAATTTCTATTTGAATTAAAAGTAATACATTTAGGAAAGGTTTTGTTAACAAATAATTCATGTCTCTTTATATCATATGCTTTTGAAACACTGACTCAATACTGTTAGTTGTTTTATTTCAGGGGGGGGGGGGGATTTTGTGTTTTTTTTATTTGGACTGTCATGGTTATTTATTTTGCAGAATTTTATTTGAATGTGAATATAGCAAAATTAAATCTCCCGCGAATAAAAGCAAGTATACAGTAAAACATATGTAACAGGAATGGAAAAATATGCCGCTAGACCAGGGTTTGAACCTGGGACCTTTCACCCTCTAGATGGATGCTCTACCAAGTGAGCTACCTGGTTGCCGAAGATCGACCCAGTCTTGTTCAACTACACATCCAAAATTCACTGACACAAAAAAAAATTGCTTCATATCACAAAGTGTAACATACTTGATGGGCATGAAGGTGTCTCCGTGGGTAGTGTCCCCCATACTGACGTTCTGGTCCGCCTTCCCATTGTCCCGCGTGGGAACCTCACCCTGATACATAACCATAATCATGTCACAATGTTCCTTTTTCAGGTAATCAATTTAATGTGCATCTCCTAACATTTTCTTTATAACACATGCTATTTACGTGCAAATACATCTCCATCCAATTAACTTTAACAATCATCATTAACACTAATTACGCTGTTTTACAGAATATAATTTTCAGTACAAAAAACTTCTAAGATTACTGGTTTCCTGAAAGACAATTTTCAAATTGTTTTATTAGTCAAGAAAAAGAGAAAATATTTTTGATGCATATGTATTATATGAGTCTTGTCTGACTGCAAACAATAACAGCACATTTTTCCCTAATACCACTGACATAAAAAGTGATTTCATAATTCCTGTCCACCTATTTGGTATCATGACAATGAAGTTATCGTACCTCATCATCATACTCCCTACGAACGGCATCACTAAGTTCACGTTTCAGTGTGGTTACGTGACGTTTGTGGGATTCAACATCCTCCTCAAGAGCTTTTATTTTGGCGTACGCTTGCTGCTGAGCATCGACAAATGCACCAACCAGATTCTGTAATTAAACATCAAATATCCAATAAATGAAAGAAATTGGAAATATACTGCAAAGTTATTTTAAAGTTTTTTATGCCTACTGCTTAATTGAAGATAGATATTATAAGCACAAGACATAAATTCACTGTGTTTCTATAAGCTCTGAAAAAATATGTGTGTAAAGTGGCACTAAATACCAGGACTGAGAGTGAATCTATGTAAGGTAACAGTAGTTTGTACTCAGATTAATCATACTTAAAACTCATTTTAAAATCATTAGACTAAGATTGCTTTTACCTAGCACTGGTAGACTTTGTATTAGCCTTCAATACTTTTGTTTTTTATCACTTCAGTCATCTCTTGCTCTTGAACATTTATTATATCTGTATTTCATCAATTCCATGTATTTTTACATTAAGCAATTATATAAAACTTAAGTAAGAGCCAAACTAACACTTATAACATATGCATTTCTTTATATATCGAAAATAATGTGTTTGAACATAACTTAAACTGTCTATAATAGCAGACCTATCACAGATCACTTTCTACAGGTCTCAATGTATACTTAATCATTAATCAATCAATTATTTATTTATTTAAGTGTCACATGTTTATGAATTCTTTTAAAACAATAATCTGAGAATATTAACATAAAACTTCCAGCCAAAATAAGCTTCATCGTTCATCCATAAAAAACTAGAAATGTCTGTGGGACATAAATGCCCCCTTCCCCATATGAAATTAGTTCTGCATGCTTATTACGTAAGTTTGATGACAATCAGATCTAGTAGTTATTTAAATAAGCTGGTTACATTACCATGGGACGGGACGGCACTGGGATGGGACGCGATGCAATGGGATGGACATGGGTAACAATATATGCCCCCCCCCCCCCCATTTCATGGTGGGGGCATAAAAATAAATGAGATATGACATTAAATTATATATGATTTACAAATTATACTGCAGATATTTTTTTCTGTCAACACTACTCTCCCCCAGGTAAACAGTTGTCACGGTGACATATTTTACCTGACAAGCGATCAGTTCTGGACCTGCCTTCCCAACGTCAGTGGGAATGAAGTCAGCATCCAACAACATTTTTGAGAGAGAGACGTCTCGACCATGGAGTCCTCTAGAGAGGGATAACTCTTGTTTTACCTGTCAACAAAAACACACACAAATAATATGGGGATTACATCACTAGATCACCTAGAAAGTTATTTAATTTGTAGTTAACTTGTGACCTATCAATGTAAATGCACCTAGAAAATGGCAACATAATCTTTTATCGCATTTAAAGATTGGTTTTTTTTTTTTTTACATTCAATTTCATTAAAATAAAATTGTTTTCCTTCATTTTTTTTTACAAGATGTTCAATAGACACTCTTTGCATATCATACAGATGTAGAATTCCTGCAACAAATGTCCACAGTATTTCCAAAAATATTTGAAAGACAATAATGCCACATCAAGATTATCAATAAAATGATTACTTATCTTAATGGTCAACATGATAATGGAATTGACTTTATGTACAGTATCGTGAATACATCTTTTATGCATGAAACACAAGAGTTTAAACATTTACCTTATCAAGGGCTCCTTCTACTGAGCGTATGTACATTGTTAAAATCTCCTTGTCTCTGCAAAACAAACAAATACATTTGACTGGGATCTAAGTATCCTAATCTAGCAAATAGATAATTATAAAAAAAAATACAAGAATTAATTTACATACTAGTAGATCAGTACAAGTACTTTCCAGCACATGCCTTCTTATTCCTAGCTCAGACAGATTTTTATTATTTTCAGCTTCCTGAAACTGCCTAAAAGCTTGTGTCCTTCATCAAAACATGTCAAGAGAAACATTAGATATCTTTAAAATCTTTTTCCTTTTTTTTTAAAGTGATTGACTATTCTGGAAAATATGAACCCTAATTAAGAAGATAAAGAAAGTGAGAAAACGTAGCTATGTTAGCCTTGTTAAATGCTGTCTATATAGATAATCACCTTGCGACGGTTCTCAACGCTCGTTCAGCATCAATGACATTGGTGTTGAGAGACTTTTTCTCACCCTCTAGGGTGATCACTTGTCTATTTAGTTGTCGGAGGGTCTGCTCCTTCTTCTTCATCTCAGACTTGTGCTCCGCGAGTCCCTGGAACAACAAACACTCAGTTTACAGGACTAGTGTACAATCTCGTCCAATCACATTCATCTTACGATACTAAATCACGTTACATTTTCATTCTCCGCCAAGCATCCTATCATTTGTATGTTGAATTTTAATTATGAGAAGAATTTCATGCAATCAATTAATCCCTATAGGGTCTTAAAGGTCTGCTCAGGTTAAATACTCATGTGGCGGCCCTCAGAAAGTCATCACACTTTTATCTTAGTTACAGGCGAAAATTAAAACTTTGGTGATAACTGTTCTAGTGCAAAATCTTGCAGATATATTTAACCCAGACATCAACTACTGGTACTGCTATTTTACGGGTGAATGTATTTCTTATGAATAACAAGGTCAAGTACTGAACTCTTTTGTGTCAGTACAATAACATTGTATGATAACAAAACCAGGGCAATAACATTGTATGATAACAAAATCGCCAATTATCAAGTTATCATGGCTCCATTGTAAAGTTATGACAGGTGAAGAACAACAAGGTAAGCTAGAGTCGGGAAAAGGGTTGTTTTTATTGGATTTATAAATCCTGTGAAAAGATTCCACCATACCTGTACAGCACTGGTAAGAATCTGCTCCTTCTCCATGCCCTCCGTGGTGTAGAGGTCGAGACGAAGGGTCAGTTCTTCTAGTTGTCTCCCCTGCTCCAACAGTAGCTGCTGCGCCTGTTGTTCCCGTCGCAAGGCGTTGTTTAACTCCAGACAGACACTCTCAAACTTCTCCATCGACACAAACTGAGGATCCTTATAAACAAACAAAATCTTTCTAAAACTAACTCCTTAGCATAAAACATAATAACTATAGGACAAAAGAACAAGGTTAACCGTTAGCATATCAATACACTAATAGGTTATTTCTCAAGAAACAGAAAACATTTATCAAGCTTTTAAGATTATATCACAAATGTTTGAAGCAATAAACCATATACAGAATCTAAAATAACATTTCTATTACATGTACAATAAATTACCAACCTAACTATTCACCATTGATATCTGACTATTCACCTCTGAAATCTGTTTATTCACCTCTGCTATCTGACTATTCACCTCTGAAATCTGTTTATTCACCTCTGCTATCTGACTATTCACCTCTGAAATCTGTTTATTCACCTCTGATAACTGACTATTCACCTCTGAAATCTGTTTATTCACCTCTGCTATCTGACTATTCACCTCTGCTATCTGACTATTCACCTCTGCTATCTGACTATTCACCTCTGCTATCTGACTATTCACCTCTGCTACCTGACTATTCACCTCTGATATCTCACTATTCACCCCTGATATCTCACTATTTACCTCTGATATCTGGTTTTTAAGTGCTTCGTCACGGCCAGCCTCAGTGACCTCCTCCTTGAGTCGTTCCACCTCGATCAGAAGTCCACGGCGTTCTATCTCCACCGCATGAAGTCGTTGTGTGAAGGTCAGGATCTGATTCTGTAGGGCTCCCATGATGTCCTGTAACAACAAAGCAATTCTCTTCAGCATTGATGAGCGTTGATTGATATTGGAAGTAACACATCAAAAGTTACTTATTGACTCACATTATTTACACTTTTGTATATGCAAATAAGTGTCACATGACCACCCTTACACAGAAAGGGGCTATATGCTGCTTTTATTTAAATGATGGTTACCTCCCTTATGTATAATGGCGCTCTACACTGCAACTGTCGTAAATAGTGGCATTCTTTACAGAAACTACACCAATATTACAGCTATGTGCTACCTCTATTACAATGAACCTGCCCTTCCTTACAGATAGTGGTGCAGTGTGCTACCATTGTTTACTCATATTATAATCATGATCTTCCTTCAGTGTAGTGATGTTAGCTAGATTTTTACTTCCTCTATAAAAAAGGCAATGCTTTCCTATAAATTTAGTGGTGCTAGGATAGCATTGGCTTCCTGTGATGGACTTCCCATACTTGCATGTCGACTCTAGACCTGTCAAAACACTTAATGTGATGATCTCTCACCTGTATAGGTACAGTTAGTGTGATGATCTCTCACCTGTAGAGGTACAGTTAGTGTGATGATCTCTCACCTGTACTCTCACCTGTAGAGGTACAGTTAGTGTGATGATCTCTCACCTGTAGAGGTACACTAAGTGTGACGATCTCTCACCTGTACTCTCACTTGTAGAGGTACAGTTAGTGTGATGATCTCTCACCTGTACTCTCACCTGTAGAGGTACAGTTAGTGTGATGATCTCTCACCTGTAGAGGTACAGTTAGTGTGATGATCTCTCACCTGTAGAGGTACACTAAGTGTGATTATCTCTCACCTGTACTCTCACCTGTAGAGGTACAGTTAGTGTGATGATCTCTCACCTGTAGATGTATAGTTAGTGTGATGATCTCTTACCTGTAGAGGTACAGTTAGTGTAATGATCTCTCACCTGTAGAGGTACAGTTAGTGTGATGACCTCTCACCTGTAGAGGTACAGTTAGTGTAATGATCTCTCACCTGTAGAGGTGCTATGTGCTGTCTCTGTTCCAATGGTTTTCCAGCACATGTCTTAGACAGACCTCTGCCCACCATTCGCATCAAAGAATTGCGCTCACGGTATGTTGTGTTGGGGTTTCCTGTCACTCCCTCAAAATGGCGGCCCAGTTTGTCAACCAGTTTTGTGAATGTGTTCCTTGCTGCATTAGTTAGTGCTCGTGACTCAGTAGCTATAAATAGATTTTAACATCCAGTAATACGCTGTAGTAATTAGTAAATAGACTGTAAGTCCAGTAATACATAGTCTATATTAGTCTTCCAATTACTGATTATCAAATTTATCAATTCATGCCTTTGATACAAGTAATACACTTTATACCTGTACAACAAATAATTGGCATTTACGAGAGTCAAGCTTAAAGATCCTTTTCTTTTTGCTTGCAAAAGCAATGTACATAATGTATCTAGAACAAGGTTAAGATGATATTGTTGAAATGGCAGGGATCACCTTCTGACAGATAAAGTTTGACCTGACCCTTAATATGACCTACATAACAATGACCTTACCTCCATCTTTGTTTTTGATGTGACCTATGACCTCAAGCAGCTCTGACATGGAAGAGACAACAGAATGGAGAAGATCTGGACTGGAAACCCACTTCACAATGTCCAGGCGAGACTGACGCTCATCTATCTCCATGTCATCATCCACGCCATCTACAGAAAACCATATAGTTTAATATACCATATACAGAGAACCATATAGTTTAATATACCATATACAGAGAACTATATAGTTTAATATACTGTATACAGAAAACGATGTAGTTTAGTATACCATATACAGACAAGAATTACGCGTAATTATATGTGTCGCCTTTCCCGCTTTGTCAATAGTGATAGTGTTCGTAGAGTCATAGTTCACCTATATACCAAATCTGATTGAAATCGGACAATATTGAAATTTTGACCAATCAGTGGCAAGGAAATGGCGGCCAATTTGCTGAATCATGAAACAGAAGTTACGATAGTGTTTGTAGAGTCCTAACACACCTACGTACCAATTTTGAGTGAAATCAGACAATATCAAAATGTCGACCAATCAGTGGCAAGATAATGGCGTCCATTTTGTTGAATCATGAAACGGGAATCTACGATAGTGTTTGTAGAGTCCTAACACACCTACGTACCAATTTTGAGTGAAATCGGACAATATCAAAATGTCGACCAATCAGTGGCAAAGAAATGGCGTCCATTTTGTTGAATCATGAAACGGGAAGTTATGATAGTGTTTGTAGAGTCCTAACACACCTACGTACCAATTTTGAGTGAAATCGGACAATATCAAAATGTCGACCAATCAGTGGCAAGGAAATGGCGTCCATTTTGTTGAATCATGAAACGGGAAGTTACGATAGTGTTCCTAGAGTCATAATACACCTACATACCAATTTTGAGTGAAATTGGACAATATCTAAATTTCGACCAATCAGTGGCAAGGAAATGGTGGCCATTTTGTTGAATCATGAAACGGAAGGTGCGATAGTGTTCGTTGAGTCATAATACACCTACATACATAAGTTTGGTTGCTGTAGCTTTTATACTTAGTCCGAAACCGCCTAATATGCAAGAGCTAAACGCAAAACTTTAACATTGTAATTCAAGAAATTTGAGATGTTACCCCAAAAAAGCAGAAATCCATGATTTTTTTTTAGCCCAGTAGGCTCTACTACCCATGCTTCATCTATGATTGAGGTATGGTTGATGTAACTTTGTCAGAAACAGAGCTAAACGCAAAACTTTAACATTGTTGACGCCGCAGTCATCGCGCCGTCGGAAAAGTAACCCCTATGTGCCACCTTTCCGACATCCGTCGGAAGCGACACAAAAACCATGTAGTTTAGTAAACCATTTTAATATACCATCCTCCCATACCATGTACAGTCCATTATGTAGTTCAGGGTATCATGGCTGACATATTATAAGCATGCCTTGTTCTTTCACTGTAATTTACAGGCTTCATTCGTATCATCAATTACCAAAATCAAAAGTTTTATATTTACATGATAATTCAAATAAGGTAAAATTGCATATTTAAATTAATCATAGTTAAGCACAGCAATCAAGCTGTTTCTACATCTCAGGTTTTACACCAGCTTTGAACATTCTTGCATCAAATTTGAATTTTAAGAATCATGTTTCTTAAAGATATTTCTCAAGTGCTTCGGTCAAATAATTTCATTTAAAACATTACTTTTCAGTTTTGTTAAGAAATTTCATCTTTGGTTGTTCTCTGTATACAGCAGCACTATTTTTTTCTAATCTGCACTCTGATTGGTGACCGCTGGCTTAAATCCTGTAGCTTTTCCTTAATCCAAATCCTTGGTGAAGACAGAAAAACTTGGTGTAATGCTATTTACATGACAATGTTGTCACCACACACCAGTGGGTTATGAGCTAAGCTTACCTCTGAATGATGTGACAGCTGGTCGCCCTCCTCCCGTACACACCGCTATACCAGTATGGTAGAACACAGAGGTATCATACGTCACAAACATTTTAGTACACGAGCGTCCCAGATACCGTAACCTGTTGGCTGCTAGAACCGCTATGGCTGCTGTACGGAACACCAACAGGGGATGTCTTTTTCGTTGGATTTGAGTTTTACTCTTTGTGTCTTTCTCGTCTTGCATTTCAGATGCTAATGTGTCAACAAGCAGTTCGACCCGTTCACGAAACATATCCCACATACATAATTGTTCTTCCAATAGATGGCGCTGTGAAGCTAGTCGGGTCGCCCGAGAACACATCGGAAACAGCGCCCCTGCCAGCAAACTACAGGCACCTAACAGTGATGCATTCTGTGTCTGTGCCTCTATCACCTGTGCCCGGAGATCGGAACACTCCGTTTCCAGACCCTGTTTCACTGTTCCTGTCATTCGAATCTTGTCCCAAGCCTGGTCGGCCATTGCTTGGCTCTTCTGTAAAGACCAATACATAAACACTTGTGTTAGCAATGCATTTCATTCATATAGTGTAAACTTATTTTCACGTGCGATTAATTTTTGCGTATTATCGCGGTTGATTACAATTCGTGAAAATTGATCGCTGCAAAATAGTTCCAATTAGAGGTATGCTAACTGCAAGAGTATTGTACTTTAGTGTACATAGGATTTATGACCGTATTTATCGCAAAATTAAATCACCGCAAAATAGTCGTCTCATATGAAAACGTGAAATGAAGTCGCCACAAAAATTAGTTGGTTTACAGTATATGTACAGTATCACAGCCTTTTGAAATTTCTTCATTATATTTTTTTTTAATTCAAATTCATATTTCTTAATCTTTAACACTTCTTCCCATATGAGGAAAGTTCACCCCTCTCCCAACACTATGAAAACTTAAATTCATCACCATATTATTTTACTTGAACACACTGATCAAGAATGTTAGAAACTGTATTTTGATTTTAGCTGGTGATGAGCTGTAGTATGGTAAGTTCCTGTACCAGCATGATCAGGCAAGATATATAGTGGTTAACTAAAGGGATCCATACCTTTGATCAAGACTGTAGTATGGTTAGTTGCTGTACTAGTGAAATGGTTGTACCTTTGAGTGAGACTGTAGTCCTACCTTTGAGCGAAACTGTAGGCCTACCTTTTAGCGAGACTGTAGGCCTACCTTTTAGCGAGACTGTAGGCCTACCTTTGAGCGAGACTGTAGGCCTACCTTTGAGGAAGACTGTAGGCCTACCTTTGAGCCAGTCTGTAGTCCTACCTTTGAGCGAGACTGTATTCCTACCTTTGAGCGAGACTGTTGTCCTACCTTTGAGCGAGACTGTTGTCCTACCTTTCAGCGAGACTGTAGTCCTACCTTTGAGCGAGATTGTAGTCCTACCTTTGAGCGAGACTGTAGGCCTACCTTTGAGCGAGACTGTAGTCCTACCTTTGAGCGAGACTGTAGTTCTACCTTTGAGCGAGATTGTAGGCCTACCTTTGAGCGAGACTGTAGGCCTACCTTTGAGCGAGACTGTAGTCCTACCTTTGAGCGAGACTGTAGTCCTACCTTTGAGCGAGACTGTAGGCCTACCTTTGAGCGACTGTAGTCCTACCTTTGAGCGAGACTGTAGTCCTACCTTTGAGCGAGATTGTAGTCCTACCTTTGAGCGAGACTGTAGGCCTACCTTTGAGCGAGACTGTAGGCCTACCTTTGAGCGAGACTGTATTCCTATCTTTGAGCGAGACTGTAGGCCTACCTTTGAGTGAGACTGTAGTCCTACCTTTGAGCTAGATTGTAGTATGGTTAGTTGCTGTACTAGTGAGATAGTCATACTTTTGAGCGAGACTGTAGTATGGTTAGCTACAGGTATTGTGAGATAGTCATACCTTTGAGCGAGACTATAGTATGGTTAGCTACAGGTATAATGAGATGGTCGTACCTTTGAGTGAGACTGTAGTATGGTTAGTTGCTGTACTAGTGAGATAGTCATACTTTTGAGCGAGACTGTAGTATGGTTAGCTACAGGTATTGTGAGATAGTCATACCTTTGAGCGAGACTATAGTATGGTTAGCTACAGGTATAATGAGATAGTCATACTTTTGAGCGAGACTGTAGTATGGTTAGCTACAGGTATAATGAGATGGTTGTACCTTTGAGTGAGACTGTAGTATGGTTAGCTACAGGTATAATGAGATGGTTGTACCTTTGAGCGAGACTATAGTATGGTTAGCTACAGGTATAATGAGATGGTTGTACATTTGAGCGAGACTATAGTATGGTTAGCTACAGGTATAATGAGATGGTTGTACCTTTGAGCGAGACTGTAGTATGGTTAGCTACAGGTATAATGAGATGGTTGTACCTTTGAGCGAGACTGTAGTATGGTTAGCTACAGGTATAACTAGAACTGTAAGCCGATGGCTGACTAATACCCCCCCGCTACCTCTTATTAGAGGTGTCTGACATGTTTTTGAAAAAAACATGATGTAGTACAAGTTGTATATAACATGCATTATATAATGTCAACAGTCAGCATAATTTTAAAAGCCGAACGGACAAATTTTAACCTGTGTATAGTAATCCTCAACATTACTTACTGCGAGGTTTCATTGAAAATGACCCAGTAGTTTAGAAGAAGTTGTCCAGACATCATGTTATTACGGAAACCTGTGTATAGTCACCTCATTACCATGGCAACCAAAATTTTGACAAACGAAACCCTGTATGCAAATCTATACATGGTCCCCAACAATACTGCCAAGTTTCACTGAAATTGATCCAGTAGTTTAGGAGGAGTTGTCCGGACAACACATTAAAATGGAAACCTGTGTATAGTGACCTGGTTACCATGGCAACCAAAATTTTGACAAACAAAACTCTGCATGCACATCTACACATGGTCCCCAACAATACTGCCAAGTTTCATTAAACTCGATCCAGTGGTTTATAGGAAGTTGTCCGGACAACACGTTATTACGGAAACCTGTGTATAGTGACCTGGTTACCATAGCAACCAAAATTTTGACAAACGAAACTCTGCATGCACATCTATACATGGTCCCCAACAATACTGCCAAGTTTCACTGAAATTGATCCAGTAGTTTAGGAGGAGTTGTCCGGACAACAACTTATAATGGAAACCTGTGTATAGTGACCTGGTTACCATGGCAACCAAAATTTTGACAAACAAAACTCTGCATGCACATCTACACATGGTCCCCAACAATACTGCCAAGTTTTATTGAAATCGATCCAGTGGTTTATAGGAAGTTGTCCGGACAACACGTTATTACGGAAACCTGTGTATAGTGACCTGGTTACCATGGCAACCAAAATTATGACAAACGAAACTCTGCATGCACATCTACACATGGTCCCCAACAATACTGCCAAGTTTTATTGAAATCGATCCAGTAGTTTAGGAGGAGTTGTCCGGACAACATGTTATTATGGAAACCTGTGTATAGTGACCTGGTTACCATGGCAACCAAAATTTTGACAAACAAAACCCTGCATGCACATCTACACATGGTCCCCAACAATACTGCCAAGTTTTATTGAAATTGATCGAGTAGTTTAGGAGGAGTTGTCCGGACAACATTTTATTATGGAAACCTGTGTATAGTGACCTGGTTACCATGGCAACCAAAATTTTGACAAACGAAACCCTGCATGCACATCTACACATGGTCCCCAACAATACTGCCAAGTTTTATTGAAATCGATCCAGTAGTTTAGGAGGAGTTGTCCGGACAACATTTTTCTACGGACAGACGGACAGACGGACAGACAGACGGACAGACAGACGGACAGACAAGCTGATTCCAGTATACCCCCCCTAACTTCGTTGCGGGGGGGTATAATGAGATGGTTGTACCTTTGAGCGAGACTGTAGTATGGTTAGCTACAGGTATAATGAGATGGTTGTACCTTTGAGCGAGACTATAGTATGGTTAGCTACAGGTATAATGAGATAGTTGTACCTTTGAGCGAGACTGTAGCTCTGATAAAAGCTGTGCGTAGTGAGCCTCGATCTCTTCCTTCTGTTTGTGCCAGGACTGCTCTCGTTCTTTAGTAAGTGATGTGAGTTTGTTGAGCTGGTCTTCATGAGAACGTTGCATGTCTTCAACCAGTTCCTCCTTAGATTTCAATGCTTCCTCTAAATGAGTTGTCTGAAATTTTCAAAAGTATTTACTATCTAAAGACCTTACCGCTATACAAGTTGTATATTCTAAAAGGTCTTTTTTCAACTAGGTATGTTTTTCTACAATTCTACAATTTCTATTTGTTTTTAATTCTCGTTACACTGTATACTGCATAGCATTAGGTTCTATTAAAAGTAAAGGCAGTAGATTGCTTAATTGTAAAGTATTAAAATATTTTTGTTTGAGCAAGACAATGTCATGTACCTTCCATGAGCTGAACAGAAGTCAGTACATGCACAGGTTGTCTCTTTTGTCAGGAAAACACACCTGCGTTTACAGCACATCAGAGTATATATGACATACATGTACCACCAATTTTACCTCTTGGCCAATATCCCTGAGGATCAATTATATCTGCAGCAATCAGATTTCTTTAACTATCACTGTCCTCTAAATAACAAGTTTGAAAGTATCAAAAACATCACGACAGATAACATATGAGTGCTGTTTCAGCTGAATTACATTAATATTTGATTGTGGATTTATTTACCTTAAAAATCTTAGTCTATAGCTAGATTACTGGTATCACTTTCCTTTCCCTGTGTGATACAGCTTTACTCTTACGATGTGAATGTGAAACAGCTTTAGTTTCCTAGTTAATAAATTACCTTTTCCTCTGACCTCTGGACAATGGTCACCAAACTGGACACTTGTTCATATACAAGGCTGGTGAGGTCAGCCCAAGAAAACTGTGTAAAGGTTGGCTCCTTTGTGGGGATACGCCCAGCTAACAAACGGTGATACATGCCATGCAGGAAGGCCAATTTTTCCTGAATATATAAAAATCATATTTTCATTCTTACTCATAACACATCAATCACATATTTCATTACTCGTTAATCTACATTGCTTTAAAAAGCAGACAAAATTCATATTTTATTCACATATTCAGCTATCTCAATAATATGCCAGCAGAGATTTGAATATGCAATTATTCATCATATTATGTTAAAGGGGCATCCCGGGGAAGTCTACAATGAAGTTCTTGAATGTACATGCTGTCTGCACTACCAGATACATTTTCCTGATATTTCAATATTCAAAGCGCACTCAAAATGTGTTTATTAGCCACTTGCAAAATTGCATTCCTTGGGAAAGCCCGATAAAAATAGCGCTGATCACGCGTCAATCACGTGACTATTTTGTCGCAAGTCGACGAGGGGCCCATAGGGAGGGGCTACGTAATGTACAGGTCCGATGATGAACCAGACACAAAGTCCGTGTATAAATTTATTGAATCACATTCACATTAATAATCAGACGTTAATTACACACGATATGCATATGAATAAATTTATGTCGACATCTCTGCATCATTTATCGACATCAGTACCTGACTGAAACCGATGCAAATCACAGGGACCTGAGAATTTGTTACAGCTAGTTTTGGACCTAAAATAGGATGTTTAGAGTAATTTTACACATTTGGGGGGTTAAGATCAATTTTCGATAAAAATGCCCCCTCAATGGTCATAAAAGCTACACTGCACTCTTACATTGTACGTTTAACAGTGTCATGTGGGTTTCCGACGATGACAACCATAGGGCAAACCTTAATTTCTGTAAAAAGTTATCTTCACGAATCCTCATTTAGAACCATTTCACAAAAGGTGTGCATGCATTGAAAAGTAAAAAAATAAAATGAAATGATTCCGATTTTTTTTATACAACTCGACGTATTGAAGATTTTTTTCCAGACTATCTATATAACCATCTAAAATCTATCCAAATTTCAGCGTCAACATACTTTAACACTTACAATTATATATGTATCACGGAAGTCCGTGCACTCATATGACGCACCACGCACTAAACATGTAGAATACATGTATAATATATATCTCAAATTTGGAACTAGTCGAGAAGATAATTGTCCAATACTTAATCCATTTATAAATGTTATGATTCTTCACTTTTTTATGTAAATTTAAAGGTTCGTTAACATTTTCAACACAACTGCAGACATGGGACATACATATATATGATTTTTTTTTTATGAATTAATGACTTCACTTATATAATGCATATATTTTGGTTCATATCAAATTTAATACCGGGGTCCACACCCGATAATATTTGTACAATCCGTATTTTATAGATTAGGTATGACAAGATTTTTTTATCCGCACATGATGTCATAAATTTATTAATTTTGTCCAAATTGAATCCGTATACATTAAACTCAATCGCCCTATACCGGCGTTTTACAACGTAACACCCCAATACGGTTTTTCTTGTATGTGAAAAGGTCTTTCTCTTCAGCAATATAATTCAATAATGCCGTTTTACTGGAATATTATAAAGGGAATATTACAATACACGCTTTCAAGTTTTACACACGCATTTCATGTAACAGAGGAATGAAAGAGTTATCCCTTGGGAGGCTCCAAAACCAAATAAAAAACTGTGTCACCGGCTATGCAGAAGAAAACTGTAACAATGCAAACAATTGGGCTGTTAGACTCTCCCTTGAATACTTCACATCCCTCATTATGCTTCCGTAATATAATCCTTACGTTAAAGTTTGACCATTCGGCCACTTTTCGCTTGGTAGTTACATGTAGGTCACGCGGATCGCCATTTTTTGTTTACCGATGTAGCTTGTTATGCGCATGCGTTATCATATGTGATGCAAAAAAATTTACATGTCCAAATCGTTGATCAACGAATAGTGATTCCCTTTTTTAATTATTAATTAAAATTTTTGAGAACATATTTCAGCGTAAATCGCCCATTAATTTTCCACAAGAGTATACATTTAATTCATATATACAATAATTCAAAATAAGCATAAAAAAATATAGTTTTACCGTGATGCTTCTTTAAATCTATTCCAATGTTTAGGCACGGAGAATTTAATTTTGTGTTACAGTAATTGATGAACAGGAATATAATATATGTATACACAGTCATACTTATGTCAGACTAAATAGAAAATATTGGTGTCTTTGAATACCCAACCTGCCCTTTTTTCTGTGCTACCCTAAATTTTGAGACAATTTCTTAAAGAAGCACTGTCCTACAAATAAAATATTTTGCCTAAATACCTACCCTTAAATTTTTCAACATGTTACATTAATCATATATTTTTTGCCTGGCTTTTAAATTTTATTTTTTTTTTAAATAATTATGATGCAGAAGACATGTTCCACATCAAGGGATTGAAATATAATTAATCAGTTGACACAGACATCATATAACAAGCTAGGCCTACATGTACTAACCTCGTCTTCAGCTTTATGGCGTTTTACCAGCTTCATAATCTGAAACAATAATTGAATTTCACTATATATGTTTGAACTACAAAGCCCCCAAACACTTATTCTCAGCAATTGCAAAGAATTCTACTACAGCATTTTTTATAAAAAAATCTAGAAATGTCTGTGAGACATAAATGCCCCACCCCCATATAAAATCAGTTCTTCATGCTTATTATCTATGTGAATTTTAATGACAATTGGATCAATAGTTATTTAAATAAGCTGGTTACATTACAATGGGATGGAACAGGACTGGACGGGACGGGCATGGGTAACACTATATGCCCCCAATTCATGGCAGGGGCATACAAATTATATTATGGTATGAAAATTGTGAGGGTTATTCTAGTAAAATATCTACCCTTCCCCAGGACTCCAGGTTTTGTCTAGGCGTACCACCCATAGAATTTATTTAATAAATTACATAGTAGTAATAGGAAGGAAATCCAACCATGGGTAGAAGTGATTTATTTTGGAGTCCTGGGGTCAGGTACATATTTTAAGGGAATAGCTGTGATAATTACAACCAAAAGAAAAGAAAAATAATACAGGCCCTATATCTGCATGGCACTTTTGGCCAGTTCCTGCCCGGTAGAAATAAATAAAATTGTGTGATCTTTTGCCCTACTGACTGCAGTATCGTAGGAGAATATCCTAAATTTTGTTAAATTGTTCTTGGAATAAGTCCATGTAAATTTTACTCTCAGAAATTAAATATTGTGCCTGAACTATATAGACAGTCGTAAAGAAGACAGCCCTAAAAATAGACAGAACATCTCATTTCAGACACGAACTACAGGTATAATGTGTCGGGGATCCTAATCATTTCAGACTGACCCACGAACGTTAGATTCTAACACAAACTACAGGTATAATGTGTCGGGGATCCTAATCATTTCAGACTGACCCATGAATGTTAGATTCTAACACAAACTACAGGTATAATGTGTCGGGGAATCCTTATCATTTCAGACCGACCCATGAACATTAGATTCTAACACAAACTACGCTAACACAAACTACGGGTATGTGTCAGAAATCCTTGTCCCTTTTAGACCAACCCATGAACATTAGATTCTAACACAAACTACGGGTATGTGTCAGAAATCCTTATCATTTCAGACCGACCCATGAACATTAGATCCTAACACAAACTACAGGTATAATGTGTCGGGGATCCTAATCATTTCAGACTGACCCATGAACAATAGATTCTAACACAAACTACAGGTATAATGTGTCGGGGATCCTAATCATTTCAGACTGACCCATGAACATTAGATCCTAACACAAACTACAGGTATAATGTGTCGGGGATCCTAATCATTTCAGACTGACCCATGAACAATAGATTCTAACACAAACTACAGGTATAATGTGTCAGAAATCCTAATCATTTCAGACTGACCCATGAACATTAGATTATAACACAAACTACAGGTATAATGTGTCAGAAATCCTAATCATTTCAGACTGACCCATAAACATTAGATTATAACACAAACTACAGGTATAATGTGTCAGAAACCCTAATCATTACAGACTGACCCATGAACATTAGATTTTAACACAAACTACAGTTACAGTGTTTAGGGATACCTTGTCCCTTTTAGGCTGACCCATAAACATATGATTATAACACATTATTACACTTTTACAGGTATAATGAGTTGGGAGTAAACGTAGCTCTATTACAGGATCGGAGTATGATGAAGTTTACATATTTCAGACATTACACAGTCTACAGCCCTCCTCTGACCACTCACCTCCTCGGACAGTTCGTGAACACGTTTCCTGTCCTTGGTTTGGTTTGAGCTACTACTCTGTAAGTCCATCTTCAGTCTGGCCATGTGACTCTCCAGGGCCCCATACTCAGATCGCACCCGATTCAATTCTTTGGCTGTCCTTGTGTAGTTCTTTTGGGCATCCTATTAATGAAAAAATATCAGTAATAAACATCACAAAACATTAATCATAATTTGGTACATAGTTTTATGACAGTTTAGAATAGTTAAGAAAATATTTAATTTCAAAGAAATTCATTCAGTTTTTAACCATGTTTGCATCATTTTTTGCATCATCCATAAGATTTTAAGTGGAAAGTAACATTATGCCCCTACTCTTATGGAAATGAAGCCAGATATAAAGCCTAACCAAAGAAAGCCAGACTGAAAATGTACCAGTAGGTCACAGTGATCCCATCTCAAGAAGCATCTCTATATAATAAAGTTTGATGACAATGGGACTAGCTTTTTAAAGAGAAAAGTAGCTAAATAAAAAGTTTAACAACAAATATGAAGCTAAACCCAAACATTTTACGGTGACCATTCCTGTGTCTCGTTAAGGGGTAGCACTCCTAAAGTTATTTCTACATATAAAGCTTGAGGACTTCAAGTATCAGAAAACTGAAGCTAAAAGTAAATTGTATTCGATATATAGACTAAAGGAAAAGACAAACATTTAGTTCCCCCTGTACAAATGTGTGTTGCATAATGAAATATTTTATTCCAACCTATAATGATTTAACATGATTTTAATACTGTAAATCTCTCACGATCACCACAACTACCTGTTCTCCTAATACTTACCTCTAGGGATTTGTCCTTGGCCCAAATCATCTCCTTGAGCTGGTCAACTTCCCTGTTCAGACTGTCAGTTAGTTTCTTCATCCGTCCAAGCTGTTAGAAATATATTCATATGTTAAAGAAGGATTTCGCTGACTCAGCTCTTCCACATGTACAACACAGATACAGAATATAGGAAAGTCAAAGTAAGAAGTAATTAACAATTTTGAAAATATTTTTTTGTCGAACAGTGGTGATTCCATTAAAGAGACCAACAGTCATATCAAATTGTCCCTTGGAAGTTCTCTTAAAACAATTTTGACTGTATTAACATTTCTTTTCTGTTAGAAATGGGTTACTTAATTATTCTTATTGCTGAGAATTCAGCAATTAACCCTTATAATCTACATCTGAAGACCTGGGCAGTATATGAGTTATCTTCCCAAATGAAGGAGAAATAATGTCTAATTCAGAGCTGGCCAGCTCACCTCGCCAGATGTGGTATCCAGTCGCTTTTTGTACTCTGCCAAGGTTTGCCTTAAGGACTCCAGTACCGCAGAAGGATTTGGCTGTTTTGAGGAATCTTTCTTTATTTCTGTGCAAAGGAAAACAAAAAAATTACAATTTGAATTAACCAAATTTCAAAACTTATCAACAGAACACAGTGCATTTTTTTTCAGCAGAAGACAGCCAACAAACATGGTCAAACAAGCAGAAAAAATGTAGTTACAGCCATTATCTGAAACCTAGCATGTGCCATTTATCCTTAGATACATCAGCCATGTAAGTTTGGTTGATGTAGAGCTAATAGTTACCTCCTAACTGACTTTAGTTATTCTTCTTAAGCTAATGTGGGTGCTGCCAATGTCAATGGTATAGCATAAGCCACCCGCAACTTTATTACAGTGGGCTGAAAATAGGCAATGTCACATAACTCACACGAAGTTTTACTTGTTTTAACATTTGAAGAGATGAACTATGAGGAATCAGGACACCAAGTCTATCAGTGGTTGGACTGGGTTACCACAGGAAACCAAGTCTAACTGGTAAGACTGGGTTACCACAGACAACAGGTCTATCAGTGGTCAGACTGGCTTACCACAGACACCAAGTCTATCATTGGTTAGACTGGGTTACCATAGGACACCAAGTCTAACAGTGGTTAGACTGGGTTACCACAGACACCAAGTCTATCAGTGGTTAGATTGGGTTACCACAGTACACTGAGTCTAACAGATGTTAGCCTGGGTTAAAAAGTTTACGTACTGCCTTTGCTAGGTTCTACAGAGAAGTTATGGAGAAGTAGTTCTAATTCCCTCATGTTTCCTCCATATGTCTCCTCCAAGTATATCTGGCGTTTCTTGGCCTTGGTCAGCTCATCCTTAAGCTCGGTGAAGTTTTTCTGATGGTGTTCGAGCTCCTTGGAGAGATCACCTATCACTGTCTTCTTGCCTTCCACCTGAGCAGTCAGCTGCTTCTTGACTGAGCTGTATTCCCGCTCAACCCTGCACAACAGTGTTAAATACATTCTCAATGGACATTCAGTTCATATAATCAAGGCTGTTTATGAAATTAAACTTTGAACATATAAACTACAATAATACTACACTTTATTATTAATATATTAATAATACTAGCTGATAAGAAAATTTCCAAAACATTAATGTAGTGTATTTTGAACTTAAGTCCTGTGTAATCCTTGTAAGATACTATTGATACCAGTTACACTTTAAGACCTTTTTGATTGCTGGCCGGCTAGAATTGAGTTTGATGTTCAAATCCTGGCCTAGCCATACATTTTCCTCTCCTGTTACAGTTGGTGCTGAACCAATTTTCATCAGACCATTTCTGTGGTAATGACTTGTCTAGTTTATTGGAGAAATCTATTTTTGTGGTACTGACTTGTCTAGTTTATTGGAGAGGTCTATTTCTGTGGTACTGACTTGTCTAGTTTATTGGAGAGGACTATTTCTGTGGTACTGACTTGTCTAGTTTATTGGAGAGGACTATTTCTGTAGTACTGACTTGTCTAGTTTATTGGAGAGGTCTATTTCTGTGGTACTGACTTGTCTAGTTTATTGGAGAAGTCTATTTCTGTGGTACTGACTTGTCTAGTTTATTGGAGAGGACTATTTCTGTAGTACTGACTTGTCTAGTTTATTGGAGAGGTCTATTTCTGTGGTACTGACTTGTCTAGTTTATTGGAGAGGTCTATTTCTGTGGTACTGACTTGTCTAGTTTATTGGAGAGGTCTATTTCTGTGGTACTGACTAGTCTAGTTTATTGGAGAGGACTATTTCTGTAGTACTGACTTGTCTAGTTTATTGGAGAGGTCTATTTCTGTGGTACTGACTTGTCTAGTTTATTGGAGAGGACTATTTCTGTAGTACTGACTTGTCTAGTTTATTGGAGAGGTCTATTTCTGTGGTACTGACTTGTCTAGTTTATTGGAGAGGACTATTTCTATGGTACTCACTTGTCTAGTTGATTGGAGAGGACTATTTCTGTGGTACTGACTTGTCTAGTTTATTGAAGAGGACTATTTTTGTGGTACTGACTTGTCTAGTTTATTGGAGAGGACTATTTCTGTGGTACTGACTTGTCTAGTTTATTGGAGAGGTCTATTTCTATGGTACTGACTTGTCTAGTTTATTGGAGAGGTCTATTTCTGTGGTACTGACTTGTCTAGTTTATTGGAGAGGTCTATTTCTGTGGAACTGACTTGTCTAGTTTATTGGAGAGGTCTATTTCTGTGGTACTGACTTGTCTAGTTTATTGGAGAAGTCTATTTCTGTGGTACTGACTTGTCTAGTTTATTGGAGAGGACTATTTCTGTAGTACTGACTTGTCTAGTTTATTGGAGAGGTCTATTTTTGTGGTACTGACTTGTCTAGTTTATTGGAGAGGTCTATTTCTGTGGTACTGACTTGTCTAGTTTATTGGAGAGGTCTATTTCTGTGGTACTGACTTGTCTAGTTTATTGGAGAGGTCTATTTCTGTGGTACTGACTTGTCTAGTTTATTGGAGAGGACTATTTCTGTAGTACTGACTTGTCTAGTTTATTGGAGAGGTCTATTTCTGCGGTACTGACTTGTCTAGTTTATTGGAGAGAACTATTTCTGTAGTACTGACTTGTCTAGTTTATTGGAGAGGTCTATTTCTGTGGTACTGACTTGTCTAGTTTATTGGAGAGGACTATTTCTATGGTACTCACTTGTCTAGTTGATTGGAGAGGACTATTTCTGTGGTACTGACTTGTCTAGTTTATTGGAGAGGACTATTTTTGTGGTACTGACTTGTCTAGTTTATTGGAGAGGACTATTTCTGTGGTACTGACTTGTCTAGTTTATTGGAGAGGTCTATTTCTATGGTACTGACTTGTCTAGTTTATTGGAGAGGTCTATTTCTGTGGTACTGACTTGTCTAGTTTATTGGAGAGGTCTATTTCTGTGGTACTGACTTGTCTAGTTTATTGGAGAGGTCTATTTCTATGGTACTGACTTGTCTAGTATATTGGAGAGGACTATTTCTGTGGTACTGATTTGTCTAGTATATTGGAGAGGACTATTTCTGTGGTACTGACTTGTCTAGTTTATTGGAGAGGACCATTTCTGTGGTACTGACTTGTCTAGTTTATTGGAGAGGACTATTTCTGTGGTACTGACTTGTCTAGTTTATTGGAGAGGACTATTTCTGCAGTACTGACTTGTCTAGTTTATTGGAGAGATCTTTGCCGTTCTTGCGCTCCTCTTCGTAGCTGTGCTCCAACTCTCGGATCTGTTTAGTGAGGCGGTCTATAGCTTTGTTCGCCTCATTGCTGGCTGATTTCTCCACCTCCATGGCTCCTTCTAAATCTCTCACCCTCAACTGTGTAAACAAATGTCCATATTAAATAAAGAAATCATAGTTTTCAAATGATAATGCCATTTATCATTTTAAAATAATTAATTAAGTCAAATAACATTTTTTAATATGATTTAATATGATACATTATGGACGCAGGCTATAAGCCTATATATCCATATCAATACATTAAAACAAAATGTACATTATAACATACTTCCCGTGTCAAATGAGCAACATTTAAACTAAAATTTAAAAGTTCTATTATCACGCTTATAGTACTCATCTAAAGCAATTTCAAATTTTATAACATCGGTTGAATCAATTACATCCTGCGGAAGACTGTTCCATAGATCAACTACACGAAAAGTAAAGAAGTTTTTCCTTATATCAAGGTGACTGTGTTTTTTAAAGAGTTTTTGTGAATGCCCTCTCGTTCTACTACTCATGTCACGCTGAAACATGCTTGTAGTTACTCTCGGATCGTAAAAGTTTTTCATAATCTTGAACACATTTATAAGGTCTCCTCGCATGCGGCGGTGCTTTAAGGTTGGAAGGTTAAGTCTCTGAAGACGCTCTGTATACGTCATTTCTTTAAGTCCAGGTATGATCTTCGTAGCTCGCCTTTGTACGTTCTCAATCAGATCAATATCTTTGCTCATATACGGATTCCATACACTGGAGGCATATTCTAAGTGTGGTCTAACAAGCGACTTAAACAAAAGTTTGAACATATTTTCATCCAGATAAGTGAATGATCTTCTTATGAGACCAATGATTTTAAAATAAATTATCAAACTGTATGATTCTAACTTCATAATCTTATTTTTAACATTTTAAAATGTTCAAATTTTTACTCAAAATTTCACATATGGTAAAACTATTTGCATAAGTCAGTAAAATTCAGTTTTGTCCACGACTGTACTGAAATTTGGAAGTTGTTACAGGGAATCATTGTTGAAGTTTAAGTCATATAAACTACTGAGCATCAAGTTATAAACGTTCTGCTGTAGTGGACAAGTACAGTAAGAATTACGGCCAAGTATCACTGTGTGAAATTCAATCAAAAAAAGTTGATGAAGTTTTATTCTTGGTACCATAGAGATTTGCATACCAGAGTAATCAGTACCTAGACTGTTTATAACTACTGCTCATTAGCTCATCCCTACCTGAGAGCAAATCTTCAAATTCAAAGTTCGGAATAGTTCATTATAAGATTTCAGGAGTGAATGAGTTTACATTTCAAAACATTATAAATTTTGTTTTTCATTTAGAGACATATCATCACAGCCTCCAGAGAAACAACACAAACATTGTACCGTAAAAACTCGTGTAATCTACGCACCAGTGTACACGTTACCTGTACAATCTCACAAATTTCCCTAACATTATAAATCCCTACAATGGTGTATACACGTTACCTGTACGATCTCTCTGATTCCACTAACATTATAGATCCCTACAATGATGTATACACGTTACCTGTACGATCTCACTGATTCCACTAACATTATAGATCTCTACAATGATGTATCCATGTTACCTGTACGAACTCCATGATGAATTTTGATTTCACTAACATTATAGATCCCTACAATGATGTATACATGTTACCTGTACGATCTCTGAGTTGAACTTTGATTTCACTAACATTATAGATCCCTACAATGATGTTAACATGTTACCTGTACGATCTCCGAGTTGAACTTTGATTTCACTAACATTATAGATCCCTACAATGATGTATACACATTACCTGTATGATTTCCGTGTTGAATTTTTATTTTACTAACATTATAGATCCCTACAATGACGTATACATGTTACCTCTACGATCTCCGAGTTGAACTTTATTTCACTAACATTATAGATCCCTACAATGATGTATACATGTTACCTGTACGAACTCCATGATGAATTTTGATTTCACTAACATTATAGATCCCTACAATGATGTATACATGTTACCTGTACGATCTCTGAGTTGAACTTTGATTTCACTAACATTATAGATCCCTACAATGATGTTAACATGTTACCTGTACGATCTCCGAGTTGAACTTTGATTTCACTAACATTATAGATCCCTACAATGATGTATACACATTACCTGTATGATTTCCGTGTTGAATTTTTATTTTACTAACATTATAGATCCCTACAATGACGTATACATGTTACCTCTACGATCTCCGAGTTGAACTTTATTTCACTAACATTATAGTTCCCTACAATGATGTATACACGTTACCTGTACGATCTCCGAGTTGAACTTTGATTTCACTAACATTATAGATCCCTACAATGACGTATACACGTTACCTGTACGATCTCCGAGTTGAACTTTGATTTCACTAACATTATAGATCCCTACAATGATGTATACATGTTACCTGTACGATCTTCGAGTTGAATTTTGATTTCACTAACATTATAGATCCCTACAATGATGTATACATGTTACCTGTACGATATCTGAGTTGAACTTTATTCCACTAACATTATAGATCCCTACAATGACGTATACACGTTACCTGTACGATCTCCGAGTTGAACTTTGATTTCACTAACATTATAGATCCCTACAATGATGTATACATGTTACCTGTACAATCTCTGAGTTGAACTTTTATTCCACTAACATTATAGATCCCTACAATGATGTATACATGTTACCTGTACGATCTTCGAGTTGAACTTTATTCCACGAACATTATAGATCTCTACAATGACGTATATATATTACCTGTACGAACTCTGCTACAATAACGTATATACGTTACCTGTACGATCTCTGAGTTGAACTTTATTTCACTAACATTATAATATTATATTCCTACAATGACGTATACACATTACCTGTACGATCTCGGAGTTGAACTTTGATTCCAGATGTGCTGCTCTCTCCGCTTCTATGCTCTCCTCAATCGTTCGGAGGCGCTGGAGTGCCGTCTGCAGGAAATAAAACAAACTTACCATTGTTTAAATCACCTTAAGAAGAGTAATGACAATAGCTACAGTAGTAACTATCATATCTCAATTATTTACATACCACAGTTTATACATGTCATGTGGATGTGTACTGTTTTGAATATTGAACTATAAAACTTTATTACATTAATAAGTCATCTTGCTAATTTGGCACAGTTAACTGAAAATAGAGTTAACACAAAGTTCAAAACTGTGACTCAATTAAATATCATTAATTTTAATCAAAATACACACTGCTTGTGTTACTGCTTAGGAAAAACATGTTGTACAGGTATGTAGGACAAACAAGTAGGACACGCATGCCATTAAACACCCATGAACAGTCAATGATTTACAATACTAGAGTTTATCTTGTTTATATTATCCCAATGACTACAACTATATCAAAAACTTCCAATTCTTTTACATATTTTTTTCCAGTATATGTAGTATGTACATAAACTTTAAATAGTGCACCAGTGAAGATGACCCTCGTCACTTAAGTTTACAAACCTCTAGATCTTTCTTCAGACGATCCTCTCTTTCCTTAGCATACTCCATTTCTGTGAGTGTTCTCCTTAAATTTTCCAACTGATTTCTTTGCTCATCTGTTAAAAAATGAATAAATATGCAAATATATTCAGACACATATTTTCAGTTTTGAAATAAACAAAAATATTTTGAATAGATGTCATTAAATTTGAGAACATGATATTTCTTTTTGATATTTTAACAGTCAAAGTAAAAGCTCTGAATTTTAAAAGATTGACGCAGCAATCTTGTGCATGCTTCTTTGATAAAGTCATATATAACTGGTGAGTTTGACAAAATTACATCAATGTCATCAACCTGAAGAAACAGAAATGTTAGCTTACTTTCAAGTTCCTGGTTCTTCTCTTGCAAATCAGACAAAGTACTGTAAAACAATAAACCATTACATGATTAAAATATATTAATATTATGTGTATCAGCACAATTTGTGGAATTATTAAATGTGTATCAAACTTCTTTTACAATATATAGTACACACCCATCTTGTTGAAGCACAATGGCATCAAGTTTGTCTCTCTCGGCCCGCAGTATCTCTTGTTCCGTGTGACTCTTGGCTATTTCATGGTCCTGTATAAAAAAGAAAGATGACTTATGTTGTTTAACTAATTCAGAAAAAAAAATGTTAGTCTTATTTTTTTGTAACCGAATCAATTTAAAAAGTGAGAGCCAAAATATGATGTCACTTATCTGTTCTAGAATTAAAATTGTAAATTGAACATATTCTTTTTCTACATCAAAATAAAAGCTATCAGATAATTTCAAATCTCATATCACAATAGTTCATGTAAATGTAACTGACCAAAGCTTGTAAGCATTTTCTTTCAGAGCAATGAAGTTATTTCTTGCTCAATAATTTACCAGAAATGTTTATTAGTCTTCCTATTTATTTAGCAAGCATTTCTCTAATTTAATATGTGATATTTAAGGTTATTATTTTATTTAGATATGTCAGATAAAAAGCAGTTTTAAATAGGGTTATTTTTTAACAACAGGCTAGATATCTACAAAGGATCATATATATATACACATGACAAATATCAAATCACCTTCTCCTCCTGCTGTCGTTGGAGTTTGTTCTCTGCTGCATTAACTTCATCCCTAAGCTTGTTCCTTTCACCTTCGGTTTTTCTCAATGTTTCTTCAAGATCACTTATCTTCTCTGAAATTGAATTGCAAACTATTTAGTGATGGGAAATTCTATTCTATCAAAAATTAAACAAAGCTTGTCCAAAAAATCTAGTTCAAGGACTAGGAGATTTCTAAACACTACCTGAGAATGACAAGAAAGACCGGAATCAGGAAAGGGCACAATGTATTTACACATGTTTGAACAGAAAGAAATGCTGCTTATCTGACCATAGAAATGACAGCAATTTGAAGGGAAAAGATGGCAAATATAATTCTGAAGTAAACTTAATGATTAAGGGAATAATTCCTACTTCCTAAGTGTTCTCTAGACTCCTTGAATGTGGATTCTTTTTCAAGCGTTGAATGTTTCTGCTGCGAGATCTCCCGACGTGTCTTTGTCAACTCAAATTCCAAGTTCTGTCTCGTAGCCTCGCCTTTCTCAACCTGGGCGCGGAACTTAGCCATTTGGCTTTCCAAATCAGCAATCTGTAATCACAAGCCATCCATAAGATAACTTTATTTTGATGAAAAAGGGAAAAAACAACACCTTGTCCCCATCACTACAGATTACATATGTTACCACAAAGACTGGCCAGGTCCATGGTTTGTGTATGAAATTATAAGCTTTAGGTATATAGGGGGTATTACCAAAAATATAGTAGATATTACCCATAGAAGTATGATAATAAAAGTCTAAATTACCATGGACAAACAAGGTAATAGTAAAAGCTTCATGTGCTTATGGTGCTTAAAAACACAAGACTTCACACAATCGGGTACAGGCAAAAAGTTGTGCATTCTAATCTTGAGTTTAACATAGGATAATTTATATATATAATATACCAATGTGATACACTTCTTTGTATTTCGTTATATGATTTAGTTTACTGGTATAAATACCTCAGCATTGTTTTTGCTGGCAGCCTGTAAGCGTTCTTTTTCTACAGCATTTAAACGGCGTCTCACTTGCCCCACTGTTTCTGAAAAATAAAACAAGTCTATGAATAACAGAATGGTAGCCTTGTGACTGATAATGTGTTCTACTAGTAAATAGTTCTCATCCGGTGACAGCAGTTGAAAAACTACTTTTTTTCAGACTGAAACTTTTGTTAACTAATTCAGAAATTTTTTAGAAAGGAGTAAGGAGTTCTGTATATTTTTGTGCATTTAGCAGAAATTACTGAATTGCCCCTACCTGATTTAGGGTCTGTATGAAAAGTTAAATAGATAATATTTGATGACTATATGGTGTCTGTTCTACCGAGTAAAGACTCAGACACCAGACTTACCCTGCTCAGCGTGGACATCCAGTTGAAGTTGTTTGATTTGAGCCCGTAACTGATTATTCTCTATACGGTATTTCTCTTCCTGCATGGGAGTTGTAAACATTTTCCAGTTTTGCCCTTCACCACCAAAGTAATTATCATCACCTTTCTACAAACAGATTAAGAAACTTATTTAAAGGAATATCGGGATTGGTGGGTGGGGGGAGTAAAAGAAACAGAAAAAATGCACACTGTAAAACAAATGGCACTGTTTATCAGGGTTTTCCCTGGGACCCTCAAATTTAATAAAATAAGGAGTTGTAAAGACTACCGGTATTCTTGATTAAAATTATAGATATTTTGATAGAAATTTTCAATAAAAACTTTGTAGTGCTTAAATGTTAAAACAAAAGGACAAACTTTTAATTGCACATTACAATAATCAATATTTATCTATGTATAAAATCAGTACTCATAGGTAAATCCTGATCACTTACTGTAGGTGTTGTAGGCAAGGCTTCCCCATGGTTAATATCTTGGGATTGGCCCTTATCAGTCTCCATGATAACAGTCTTTCACACAATTAAAACCTGAAATTTATCGATATATTAAAAGTGTATTAAAATACACAAAGGCTGCATACATGTACATAAAAAAAGGAAATATTTATATAACCACGACAGACTATACTGCATGACTGGAAAAGCTAGCTCGCCAGTTAGGCAGTATTTCCCCCATATAACTAGCTGGACATTATATTATTCCCCACTACTGAGAAGTACCGAGAGTTGGCCTGGGAATCTGTAGGTCATACTCTGTGTATCAAATGCAATGCACGTTCCCAAACCAATGGAAACTGCATGGCCTTACATGTACATGATCACACCAAATCCCACCGCTGCCACCAAATGTAACGTGCAGGCGGTCACCCATCCAACTACTGATCATGCTCACCATTATTTTACTATCTTCAGCACGTTCCAGAATATACCACATGACTGGAAAAGCTTTAACTCGCCAATTAGGCAGTATTTCCCCCTCAAATACCTTACTGGACATTACAATATTTGTTTGATACAATGTTACAGGATCTGGAGCATATTTGTTTGATACAATGCTACAGGATCTGGAGCACATAAATACCTCTATCACAGTGTGTGTTTATGAGGAAACTGGAACTTACAAGATCAGAAAGAAAAATAACAATTACATACAACAAAAGTGTAGTGACAGCCCACATCTACACAAGTAATAGATTGGTAATGTGATCTAACAGGGATCAATCCAGTCTTATTTTTTCACCGTTTATCGGTAAATTTCCCCTAGAGATATAAATTCCCCTTTCCCCTAAAATTCCCCCAAAAAACTTGTTAAAAGTCACATTAAAAAGTCCTCTTCTCAAAGATTTCTTCCCCCCAGCCAAAATAGATAAAAACAGTTCCAAAAGTCGCAAGAAATGGGTTCTAAGATCTGACGATATTACACACACGCTGTATGTAGAGTCTAGAGAGTTCAGAACGTCGTGGTCTGAGGTGCTTTCGATCTGCGAAAACGATTAAAATCAGTGTTACTGGGCAGCAAACAGGTAAAACTTTATCGAACGCACCTTGCCATGATACAAACATATTAATGACCGGGATGCAAAATTTTCTGGGGGAGACCCTCCTTATCCCCCTTAAGAGAGGGTGGCTCGCCCCCCTCTAGTGCTCTACCCCTGGCGAGCGTCTTTGACGCTCATTCGAAGGTCTCGGCCTCCTTTTTTCCCCACCACAGTAAAAAGGGTATACTTCCCCAAATCCTGCCTTGATCCCTGTCTAATATCAAGGAACCTAATTATAACTACACAATTAAAGGAAGGGGGCAGAAGGACAAAGCTTATCTGCATCTGCATGGTAATCAGCAATTAATGTTTATGTTTATTGGGATATCATTAGCTTCCTCATGAACCAATATGAAGGAGTGTGAGTAAACCAGTCATCAATAACATCTTTTATATGGATACAGATATCTGTGTTCCTTACTTTCTCGAGCTCAAACTCTGTGTTCTGGATTTTTATTTTTTGTCTTTTGTTTACAAAATATTTGGCTCAGACTCATTCAGTCAATGAGTCTTTGGTCTGAAATTATACACATACAGCATCTCTTTAAGAACAAACATCATTACACTCAGAATAGTGTTGCAATGAGATGCAAGTTGTGATTTAGGCCGAACTTTTATGTAGTTCATGGCATCTTTTTCAAGCATAAAAACTGAAAAGGACCCCACTACTTCTACTTCTACTTCTACTTCTACCAGATAATGACCAACTTCAACTGATTGAAGATCCTGTCATGTTTGGTTGGTTATGGCAAGAATGGGGGAGAACAGAATTAATATATGTGAGAGGAGATGGCTGATTTGAAAGAAGAAAGAGAGTCTGCTGATGAAATTTCAGGCGGTAGTGTGTTCCAGTCGTTGATAGTCCGGGGAAAGAAGGATTCTTTCCTCACGGACGTTCTGCAAAGAATAGTTTGGAAAGTATTGTGGTGACAGTGCCTTGATCGTCTTGATGTGGGAATTAGATGTTTAGGATTGATGGCAACTTTGCTATGGCATATTTTGAAAAACATGGTCAGCCTCGCATCTTTTCTGCGATCAGCAAGGCTGCGCCAATTAAGATGGTCTAACATGTTACCAACACTTGAGGTGTTACGATGACGATTGGTAACATAACGGGCAGCCCTGCGCTGAACCATCTCTATCTTGTCAGTGTCTTTTTTCATATAGGTATCCCAAACTGGGCTTGCATATTCAAGTTGAGGGCGGACTAAGGACTTATATGCCTTTTCTTTGATGTCAGAAGATGATATTTTTAAGTTACGCCTGAGAAAGCTGAGGGTGTTATTTGCTTTCTTCGTGATGTTGTTGACATGAGGCGCCCATTTCATATCTGAGCTGATGGTAATGCCCAGATATTTAGCTACGGACACATGTTGGAGTTCATGTCCGTGAAGCTTATATGGATGGACAATGGGATTTCTATTTCTGGTAATAGATAAGACCTGACATTTGTCTGGGTGGAACTCCATCTTCCACTTACGCTCCCAGTTACCTAGTCTGATGAGGTCACTTTGCAGAGATTGAGTATCTCGCTCTGATGTAACTGCAAGATACATAATGGTGTCATCTGCAAAGAGCCTTATGGTGGATGAGATGCCATCAGTGATATCATTTATATAATAGAGGAAAAGGCTCGGCCCGAGGACCGAACCTTGGGGGACCCCTGATCTTACTGGGACAGTGTTGGATTTTTCCCCTTCAACGACAACTGATTGAGTCCTGTTGCTTAAGAAGCTTTCAATCCACTTATTTATTTTGCCCCCTATCCCAAAGTTCTTAAGCTTATGGATTAAAAGTTGGTGGCTGACCTTGTCAAATGCCTTACTGAAGTCCATGATGAGAACATCAGTTTGCTTCCCAAGTTCCATGTTAATTGTGATGTCGTTAATGAACTCAATTAACTGACTCTCACATGACCTAGATTGTCTGAATCCATGCTGCAGGTGGTAAAGTATCTGATGTGTATCAGCATGGTTCATGATGTTACTGACAATAATGTGCTCTAAAATTTTGCAACAGATACAAGTGAGGGATATAGGACGGTAATTTGCTGGATCATATTTAGAGCCTTTCTTATATACAGGGGCAATATCAGCCGTCCTCCAGTCAGATGGAATGTGACCAGTATCAAGGGAACGTTGGAAGATAAGACACAGGATTGGGGATAATTCGGTAGCTAACTCCTTGAGGATCTTGGGTTTTATGAGATCTGGCCCTGCAGATTTGTTGACGTCTAACTTGAGGAGTAGCTTTTGAATTCCCTTGGCTGTTATCTGTAAGTTAGAAATTTCAGGGTAACTGCCATATTTTGGATAGTCTTGGTCTAAAGTGTGCAAACTAATTTCGTCAGAAGAAGAAAAGGCTGATTGGAATTGCCTGTTAAGTATGTTTGCTCTATCCAGTGGTTTGGTAAAAAGTTTGCCATCCTGTTTAAGGGAACCCACCCCGTTGTAATCAGTTTTTTTGTGCTTAATATAGGTCCAGAACCTCTTCATGGGTTTAAATTCATTGGCGTCAGATTTTGGGGAGACAATATCTTCAATATAATTCCAGTATGTTTGCCTTATTTTTCATGATTTTCATGATTTTCATAATTTTCATGATTTTCTATTAAACTATGCAGAAAGACCCCATTTTTTTTAGGAAAGGACCCCATTTATAAAATACCGAACGCAAACCCTGCATTCATTCATAACAACTGAATGGTGTCCGAATTACACATAAGGCACATAACAGTACAGTAAGGTTGAAGGATTCGTAAGGTTGAACGTGTTGAAACTGGAAAACATTCAAATGTGGCTAAATCAAACTTGTCAAATAGGAAAACTTTGTCCAAAGGACACGCATGTGAATGGATTTTGTTACTTCTGGTACACATACTTTACCTTTTTCGAACTATCGATACTTTTTAAAAGCAACAATCGAAATAAATTACATTTCCCGCTGACATATTTTTGTTTGCACCGCCATGATGTTTACAACAACCGGAGAGGACGAACGATCTCGCTTGTGATTGGTCAAAATTACCAGCCACTGACAAACCGCGAAAGATGGAATGAACTTGCTAAAACTTGTCGCCACAATTTACAGCGGGTTAATTTTAAATGGATGATATTAAATCTATTTCGGTGTCTTGATTTTTTCAATTGCTTTGATTGTCTTGATTTAGTGACACTTAATGTAATTTTGAGACATTACATTACAATGACCCATCATATATAGTCTATAGTAATTAACAAGTTATAATAAATTGGCAGAGTACTGCAGTATAAATATAATAGGCCTTATTATAGGCATATGTTAGATCTAGTACGTCTCTGATTCGACATTTATTTTAACGATTCAACGACACATCTAACAAACCAACCTTTTAGGCCTTATATACATTCGTCTCTTTTTCGCTTAGATATATAATGTAGAGCAGTACACAATGCTGCATTCGATTTTTAAAACTTAATTTTGAAACAACTTAAAATTTTGTACAGATCCATCTCTAGTGAAACAACTTAATTCGTAGAATGTATACCCCCACTTTTCTCTCTTCCCTATTGCAGGTAAAATAGTTTGAGGTTAGGTTGAAAAATGTAATTTTCATGCTGTTGACAAAAGATGTATTGCTTGGAAATTGAACAGAAACTAAAGTCTTATACACAGTAATCGGAGTAATATTTGTTGCCGTGATTGCACAAAAGTGTGACAGACGGACGGACAGAGGACAGACAGACGGACAAACCCAAATTAATACCCCCCCCCCCCCTTTTCCGGTAAAAAAGGGGGGGGGGTAAAATCAGGCCTACACGTGTATTATTTTTACTATAAAGTTCGGTAAAGAAATTAACAGCGATAGGTTGAGTGTGAAACAGGACGGCAGTGTAACAACATTGGCCTAGTGGTCATAGTCTTGTTGTGTTCTATACATGAACAAAAAGGACTACCACAAAGATTTCTATGATACAAAGGCAAACAAATCAAATATCAAAGTTTAGGGAACTGTTTCTAGCTAGCTTGGTTAATCTGACCTAGATTACCTAGACTTCTAGCAGTACGATATACCCTCGTATATCTTATTCTCACTCTAATACTAGTACGTTATGTACCCTGTCATCTTCATTAGTGGTTGTGTAAAATAATATTTACATATAAATCATACTTTCAAAACCGCAGAAAATGTTTACAAAAAAAGTTTTCCGAATGAACTTCAGTAATGACCATTCAAAGAGAGTGAATTGATTTAACAGTCCCCCTTCTAATTAGTACGATTTCTGTTTTGGTAGGATTAGATTCAAACAACCATCTCTTCGACCATTCATGGATTTTATTTCTGTCATCACTTAGAAACCCGGCTCTAATATCTAAAAGAATCAAGAAAAGAGTACAAGGAAGAGTTATCTGCAATGAACTATAATGGTAGCATTGATGGAAATAATAAACAATTTAGGGCCCAAGACGGAACCCTGCGGACTCAAGCTTGCAAAGATAAGTTTATGATTGCAAACTAATTTAGCAGTGAACCCCGAATTCCAAAACAAGATAGTTTACGAAGAAGATCTGTATGCCAAACACGGTCGAAAACTTTGCCTTTGTCAAAGAAGTACTATTCTTATATAATTACTTTACATTATGAATGATGACAGGTGAAATCGCCATGTCGATATCCTGATTGGTTGAGGGATGAAAGGTGAAAATGTTGTACCATTTCATAGATCAATTAGGTCGAGATCTTAACTTATTTCTGTATTTAGTCAGGGTCCCTGGTTTAGTGTTCTTTGTTATCATTTAAAGGCCCAATATACGTAACTTTCGGAAAAACCTGAAGCGAAAATCAGGCCTAATAACTTATTATATTTATAGATTTAGTTGAGATTAGCTGATATCAGCAATATTCAAGATGAGTTCTTACGCGGTTACCGGTACAGCAGTAGTTGAAACTCGATATTTGTAAACACATGTCCATTTTTGGACCGTCTTCTACCTTCGGTTTGTTGTTGAAGTGGGCCCCACCTGAATTATTTTCAGTTCTTTGGATTTTTCTGTCAAGAGTTTTTTGTTAGTTACCGCTCAGGTTTACTTCGTTTTAGTCTTATTTTTGCATGGTTATTAACTGGATTTTTTGTCAGAATTTTTCAGAATCACAAAAAAATTCCTGAAGTTACGTATATTGGGCCTTTAACTCTCTTTTCATAATATGCAATAGCATCGACATAACTATTGACGTATCAAGCGCGTATCAAGAGTAGTTTTTGATGATCTGATTTTCTAAAAAGAAAGCATTCAAATATTGACTCGGTGCTATAATTAATACCACCACACGTATGCGTCTCGCATGAGTTGCTACAATAATCTAGTAGGTAGAATCAATACACAGCTACCTGTACGCTTTAGTACACGGAGTTCACAGCCCGGGTAGGATGGTTTTGAACCGACTCACTGAACTGGGTAAATCTTGTTTATTTACTGGTGTCATGGTTACAAGATGTAAGGTGATATGACCCGTACATCGCGATCGTGAAGATACAGTACCCAGGTTACATAGGACGCTGATACGACATTTCCAGGAAAAGGTTGGTACTTGTTATAAGTGTATGTCATTGCGGCCACACTGTAGACTTATATTTATGGCCTTGGCACATTGTAACATTCAGATTTTGTTATGATCGGCTGGTGCGTTCAGAAAGAGGTAGGCCTATATAATGGCGACAATTTCGATAATTCGTCTGCTAGAATATATGGGCGCCATGCTGTTCAGTGTCAATGCAATTTCTCATGTAGATTTATATTTAACCCGAGTTAACGGTAAAGAATAAAGCCGGGCCAGAAGGGATTAATATACGTACCGTGCAATACCACTTCATTTTGCAACAGATCACATTTATAGACACTAATTCTTAAGCCGTAGCACTTTGGAATGGAGATGACGTTAATTAAACACATATGATAAGGAACTTATATCATACACGAAGTATTTTGTCTAACTTAATTTTGATGAATTATGGGAAACAACATTGACCTTTTATTAGCACTTTAAAAAAGAATATTGATATTTCTTGTAGTATCTTATTTTCAAATTAACAAGTATGTAATTAGTGGTGTATGTTTTCCCCCTACTTGTTATGAACTAAATATTATGTTTGGTTTTTTTATCTATTGACACAAACTTGATACAGACATTCAATATCTGTCTCCCCTGCCCTATTTTTAGACCTTCCTTTCATCAGACTTTATCTTTCATTCAATGCTCTTCAATACATAACAACCAACCATTTCCATTAAGCTATTGCTAGTGTCTACTCCGTTTATCAATGTATAACATGTCATTTAACACTGTATTACATAAATATCATTAAACAATTGTATTACATATCATTTAACACTGTATTACATAAATATCATCAAACATTTATTACACATAATTAAACATTGTATTACATGTCATAAAATATGGTATAACATTGCATTACATATCATTTACACTGTATTACATAAATATCATTAAACATTTATTTCATATCATTAAACATTGTATTTCATACATTAAACATTGTATTTCATGTCATTAAACAATTATTTCATCTCATTACCAAAATTGTATTGCATGTAATTAAACATTGTATTGCATGTCATTAAACAGTGTATTGCATGTCATTAAACATTGTGTTACATGTCATTAAACATTGGTTTACATGTCATTAAACATCTATTTCATGTCATTAAACATTGTATTACATGTCAGTAAATATGGTATTTCATATCATTAAACATCTATTTCTTGTCATTAAACATCTATTTCATGTCATTAAACATTTTCTCTCATGTCTAGGTGTGTAATACTGGCCTGTCTAGGGCAATACACATATGATCGCTGTGGTTGTATTACACCCCTACCCATGCAATACAGCCACCGCGTGACGTCACAATGGCGCAACAATGTCGTGACGTCACGAGTTCGGTAAAATCTGATGCCGAAAAAAAGAAAAATGGCGACGTGATGAAATTAAAACCTTTCACGATATTTTAACCGTGTACATTAGAAAGCTGAGTTTATTTTTTCTGCGCAAACTACGTTTGCAAATATGGGGTATGCTCGATCTCGCTGTATCATTTGTTTTCGCCAAAAAAATTCAAGGAAAAATTTGATATTTTCAAAATGGTGGCCAGTCAAAAGTATTTTCATTGTTTTTGACCTTATTCAGGTAGTTGAAATGAGAGAAAAATACTCTTTCATGACCAGAGGTGTAAGATAGGGAAATTCCACCCTCGGGATTTTCAAATTTGGCAAAACCCTCGGCAAAGCCTCGGGTTTTACCAAATTTGAAAACCCCTCGGGTGGAATTTCCCTATCTTACACCTCTGGTCATGAAAGAGTCTTATAGTATTACATGTCATTAAATATGGTATTTCATGTCATTAAACATTGTTTTTCATACAATTTGTTGGCATTAATGGGGTGGAATATCATATAACAATATAACATACATTCAAATACTATGCAAATGAGTCTTGTAACTCTGGCAACACTATTGTGACCTCATGATATAAAATACCTCAGGTTATTGTACAGACGTCATATTTTTGTGTAGTGCAAAATGAGTTTTCTGTTATAGACGAGAATAATTAAAAATGCATTAGTCAGCATGTTTCTTCAGCTGTATAATAAATAGTATTTAACACTTGTGTTCATGTAATATTGCATTTATCAAATTCAATATTACTTGAACACTATATTTAGATACTCTATGTATTACATATTTCATTTATATTGTATTTCATTTAATATTGTTCTATATGTCACTTTAAATGCTTTTGTTATAATTAAGGTTTCATATTGTGAAACATTGTATGACAACTTCTAAATTGTAAAAATGAGAAATCACTTTTTATCTTAAATTTGGCATATGGTAGTAAGTATAAGATTGATTAATGATTATGATTATAAATCAATTTTCGAACAACAAATTGATTGTCATGTACAGATAAAGTGAGATCTCCATCTCCTGTTTAACTGTCACCCCTCTGTGGTACCCCGCAAAATCAATTTCTTTCAACAAATCAATAAGAGATGATAGGTATTGGTAGCCAAATAGAGGCCTCCAGGAGGTGCTTGTGATTATCTTGTTTTAATGAAATTTTATTAACTTCTTTCAAAATTAAAGACTCAAAATAGTGCGAGATGATCGTGGTGTCTTAGATCTAGTAAGGGAAAATGACGATACAATTTTAGCAGATATCTGAAGTTCATATCTATGAGTTAACTATTATTTTTATAAAGCTACTTGTGAATAATTAATATCTATGTGTTGTAAGTTGTGTTTGCGTGTTTCTAGGTATTAACGACATTCTACCTCCATCATGCCTTGGAGATGGACGGAACCAAGCAGGTAACAACAGGGTGAGTCAAAATGGTTTTCCTTATCTTCTTAAAATATATTTGAACTTGCTATATAACTTGTAATTATACTATCCATTTTTCAATAATAAATGATCAAGATGAACACGTTTTGTGTCAATTTGATAGCTTTACTAGACATAGAGTACCAGTAATGTTCTTTAATTGAAAATCACAGAGGCTAGATGTTTAAAATCCTTTGTATGACGGCTGGTGTGAGGGGTGAGGAAGCCCAAGGTTGTGTGTTAGGACCTAGTCCTTATGTTTGGGTTCATTGGTTTTGTTTTAAATTTTGACCTAATTGACCATAAGTTAGAGAAAAGGTGAATTAGGGCATGCTAATGTCAATTACTATACAGATGTGTGATTGAATGACTTACATTGAATATAGGTGTAATGGACATACAAAAGATAAGTTCTAATGGTCCTGCCAGGTATTCCAATCAATAAAAACGCCAACGCATCCAACAAGTCTCTCCTTGTTTTTTTTATATACGGAACATTTGGAATTTCCATGTACGTATGTGAGGAATGAGAAATTGTGGGTTTTCCATGTACGGTATATGGTGAATAAAAAGTTGTGGTTTAATGATTTAATCTTGTTTGATGGATATGTTTGATAACACACCTGTTACCTGTATTAGAAAAGTGTGGTTCATATAGTCCTTTATATACTGCATTTGTAAATATAGATATTTTTTTCATACCCCAATGATTATTCAAAAAAGTTTTGACAGTATGCACGATTGATTTTGAATGCATTTTCTTTGACAATGTTCAAGATGACAAAAGTGTGCTGAAAATGTGTTCATCCTTAACTTCATATAATGATTAATTTCAGCTACAAAGGTAATTGTCAAAAACAAATTCTGCTTCCTTAGAGATGGATTATGATGTCGAAATAACTTTGTATATACATCGCTGGAAACCCACGATACACTTTTCAATCATTTGTATACCAGTATACAAACGATAGAGAAATGTACTGTAGGTTTCCAAGGATGTTGTCTTTAATGCTTTGTTTTAATTTATAAAAGGAGATGTTTGACCCATCAATGCTATGATTATAAAAGAAAATTAGCAAAATTTGACAGGATAAGCTGAAAGTTATTTGATAACTACTCACTATAACTTCATATTTGGTTTACACTGCAGTACTATGTGATACCATATGATCACTTTGTATACAATGTGATGTCATGTGATACCAGGGTGTCATATGATCACTTTGTATACAATGTGATGCCATGTGATACCAGGGCGTCATGATCCCTTTGTATACCATGTGATGCCATGTGATACCAGGAGGTCATTTGGTTTCTTTAGATACCATGTGATATTGTCATGTGATACCAGGGTGTCATTTGATTTTTTTAGATACCATGTGATATTGTCATGTGATACCAGGATGTCGTTTGATTCCTTTAAATCCCATGTGATGTCATGTGATACCAGGGCGTCATGATCCCTTTGTATACCATGTGATGCCATGTGATACCAGGGCGTCATGATCCCTTTGTATACCATGTGATGCCATGTGATACCAGGGCGTCATGATCCCTTTGTATACCATGTGATGTCATGTGACACCAGGGTGTCATTTGATTCCTTAAGATACCATGTGATGTCATGTGACACCAGGTTGTCAATTGATCCCTTTGTATACCATGTGATGTCATGTGATACCAGGGTGTCATTTGATTCCTTTGGATACCATGTGATGTCATGTGATACCAGGATGTCATTTGATTCCTTTAAATACCATGTGATGTCATGTGAAACCAGGATGTCATTTGTCATTAAGATACCATGTGATTTCACATGAATGTTTTAGATTTTTAGTTTCTAATGAGACATTTTTGATTTTAGATAATCAAGAGGGTAAAGGTTTGAAAAAGACACAATGGCATCTCGTAGGTACAGCTCAATGCCGCAACGCGCTGAAGCACGCCCCACGATATTAGACGCAGTAGCTGGTGAGAAAGGCAGACACTGTCATGATTGTTTTCTGAGTGACGACTCCTGTTTAACCACTTCTTAATGAAATAGCTGTCCCTATGATATAACACAGGTTGTTTGCTGTGCAATTATTGGGTGTACTATAAACCATATAGCCCACATACAGTAACTAAGCAAATTAGTCATGTTACTATGGGAAACTATTGTGATGTCATATAAATGATGTCACATTATTGTCTCGCTTTTATCTCGATAGTGAAAAAGGAGTCTTCCATTATAAAGGAGAAAAGTTTAAATTTATTCTAGAACAATTAACACTTGGGTAATAACTTCAAAATAATTGAGTTCCTCAACCCCAAATCTATATAGTACATGTATAGCACTGCTGGGCTTATAGAGAGGGATGCAATCATGATATTATAATTGATTCTCAGGTCTGCTCCACTCTTTCCGAATTCTATACAGATATGTTGTAGGAATTTATCTTGAAGTCTGTCCCAACCTTGTTTTGGAGAATTTTTATCAAGCCTCTTGTTAGCTCATCTGGTCCAAAAGGACCAAGGTGAGCTTATGCCATAGCAGTGCCAAAAGGGGTCCATTGACAATATTGACATAACTTTTAAATGGTTAAGATCCCCACCCCAAAAGTCTATATACAATTGCTAAGCATAAAGAGAGGATTACAAATATGATTTTAGATATGACCCCAGGGTCTGCCATGCCCTTGCAGACTTAATTCCTGAGTCAGAACTTTTAAATGATTGAGATCCCCACACCAAAAGTATATATACAACTGCTGAGCATAAAGAAACGGTCACAAGTATGATTTTAGATTTGACCCCAGGGTCTGCCTTATTTATTTATTTTGAGAGTTTTACGTCCTCACATGGCCTTACGACCTTCAGTGGACGAGAAAAGAGAGTAGAAGGGATAAAGTATGCAGGAGGAAAGACAAGGGGGATGGGTGAGAGGGTGGATATAGGAGTCGCCTGGCCTACCAACCTACATAGGGGCACTATAATTTTGAAGATGACCCCTTTACCTAAAGTTGTCCTACCTAGAAACTAGAAATGGGGGGGGGGGGGAGTTTGACGTCGTACCAACACGAAGTAGCGCAAATAGAAGATGACCAAAAGTGAGACAAATCTGTTCCAAGAAAAAAAAAAAAAACGAAAAAATGACTATCCACACCGACCTGGTCGCCCAGGTTTTCCTTTTAGATATAGAATTATTTATGATTTTGGATGTCTGCCTACATAGCTAATAAAGGTCTATTTCCATGGTTTTTGCCAGGCATATTTTGGGTCCGGTACACGGCCCCTTTCCCAATTGAAAATTGGCACGTATTTTCCCAATTTCGGTCTATATTTTCCCAATTCCGGTCTGTATTTTCCCAATCGCTGTTAACATAAGACAACCTAAAAATTTTGATTATACGAGCTTCCAGTCATTATTTTGTCAACGTTAAAATGTTACCGTGAGTCATCGTGTTGTTGTTGGTTTTGCGATGCACGCATGCGCTTGGATAGTTTTATTGAAGTCATATCATATCTGCGTTTGAATCGCCCTTTTTAAGGAGAGTTTAATGCAAAGCATTTACGCTACGTTGACTCGTTCTATTTACTGAGGTCAAATCAAGTACTGGACTCGGGACAATGTTTTAATGAAAGTTTAGGGCTTTTTCAAAAGAAATACTGGTAATTCCTGATCTGAAAGTCAGGCAGCTACTTCAAACGATCTCCAACCTGAAACGAAAGTTAATTCAAGTAAAACTGAAAGTTAAACCACAGCTACAGTAACCCGTACTACTACACCAAATGATTCCCAATCTTGACTTGTATTCATTTGTACAAATATTATTAAAAGAAACAGCTAAGCTTGTATAATTCATATATTTTTCCAATTTTATAATATATTCCCAAATTTGATGAAACACCGATGGTATTTTCCCAATTTATGGAAGATGCCGATGATATTTTCCCAATTTTTGTTCAGGGACCCTTTCCCAAAATAGCTGGCAAAAACCCTGATTTCTATGAATTTAAAAATATTGCCCTATCCTCTGAGCCCACGTTATCACACCTAATCTTCTTCGAAAGACTCAAAGGGATCTTTTTCGTATAAGATTGGACAATTCTCACACGGGCTACCATTTATAGTCCCATCCGACAGACTGTATGTTAGTGTAAGAAGGCACGCCCTTTCAGACTTTATTCCTGAGTCAGAACTTTTATATGATTTAGATCCCCACCCCAAAACTATATATATAGTTTCTTGGCATTAAAGACAATCACAATCATGATTTTAGATTTGACCCCAGGATCTGCCACACCCTTTCAGGCTTAACTATGGAGTCATAACTTTCAAATGGTTGAGATCCCCACCCCAAAACTATATAAACAATTGTTTTGCACAAAGAGATGATCAAAATCATGATTTTAGATTTGACAACAGGATCTGCCACACCCTTGCAGACTTTACTTTTGAGTCATAACTTTTGAACAATTGAGATCCCCACCCCTGAACTATATATATGCAATTGCTTTGAATTAAGAGATGATCACAATCATGATGTTAGATTTGACCCAAGGTCTGTCATACCCTTGCAGTCTTAAGTCCTGAGTCATTACACTTAGATGGAAAGATTCACACCCCAAAACTATATATACACTTACTGGGTATAAAGAGACAATCACAAATATGATTTAAGATTTGATCTTAGCCATTCGCCACACCATTTACAGACTTACCACCACAAAACACTACAATTGCTGGGCATAAAGAAGGCATACTGTTCAATATAAACCAATTTCAAATAAATTTCTTCTAAATGCTTTTTTTGAATCAGAAAGTTAAAGAGTTCATTAGGGCATTATTGTGGCAGATCCCATACTGGAAAAGTTTGTGTTATTTAACATACACATGACTTTTTGTCGCATTTTCTGAAAGCTTTGAGGTGAGCGATACAGGTCCTCTGGGCCTCTTGTTTTTTAAATGGTTGCTGGGGTACTAACCTGTTAACGATCCAGAAGTAAGAATAATGGATAATAAAAAAAGGTATTTCAATGATGTTCTAACGGCCCAGCATAGTGTGGACCATATTTGTTATACAATGGTAATATTGCCATTTAAAGTTTATGAATTTAATCGTGTTTGATAAGAATAATTTATCGAGAAAATGTTCTTTCATTAGCATTACATTTGTTTTTGTTCAGGGGGTTCTGATGCAGTTCAGCTTGAACCAGCAAATGTTCTGGAACTCAACGATGGATTTGCGATTCAGAGAGGTGGATCGCGAGATGATCTTCTGGAATCCAACAGTAGAACATATTCTCTTAGGAATCCACCTGAAGCCAGAGTGCGAAATTCAGTGGGACTCAGAGGAAACATAAACTCAGGTATGTTGATTACTACACCTAACACTATGTTTGAGTGGATATTCAATTGTTTCCATGTTTGTATGAGTTATATACCTAATGACCGCTCACCTGTGAACTGGTAGTCTCCATTCTACGGGTTAACTAATCAAAAGTATTATAGCATTTTTTAAAACATAAAACAATTGTAGACTTAAGTTTGAAGAGATATTATTGGTTCAAATTAAACTATATTTATAACCCTGCAATGAAGTTGGGGGGGGGGGGGGGGGGTATACTGGAATCAGATTGTCTGTCCGTCGGTCTGTAGACACAACGATGTACCTGCTATACTCCTCCTAAACTACTGAGGGGATTCCAACGAAACTTGGTGGGGAATAATCCTTAAACATTTTAGATGTATGCAATCTATATCAAGTTAAAAAAAATTGGTTGCCATGGTAACCAGGTCACTATTCTTTGTATTTTTTGGGGGGGAATTTTGTCAGACAACTACTTACAAACAAACTGATTTAAGTGAAACTACAAAGGAATGTTAGGGACCATGTGTTAATGTGCATGCAGGGTATTTTTCTGCAGGAATTTTTGTTGCCAAGGTATCCAGGTAAAACCATAATTATTGTGGAACACTAATTTGTCAGCGCAATTCCTTCTAAACCTATAAACCGATGTCAATGAAACTACCTAGGAATTTAAGGGACTATGTGTAGATATGCATGCAGATGTTTTACCCAGAAATTTAGGTTGCCATGGTAACCAGGCCATATTGGAAACATTTTACTAGACAACTTCTCCTAACCAGTGAACCAAATTCAATAAAGTTTCACATGAATGTTATGGACCATGTGTAGATATGCATGCAAATTACTTTTTGCAGACTTTTGGTTGCCATGGTAATTGGGTCACTATAAACAGGTTTTTGTGAGAAAATTTTGTGATGTTGGGGACAATGTGTAGATGTATTAGCTATTTGTCAGGAATATATCATCTGTTCTAAAGTCCAGTAGAATGCTCGGATTTCCTATGTCAGAAGACCTGGTTGCAGATGACCATTGTAATTAATCTTACTACATTTTTGTGAAAGAAATTGTGCTTTTATTATCTAAAACATCCTCAAAATAGGTTTATATGTTTTGTTTTTCTATCATTTGATATATTATAGGGACATACAAACTAATTTCAATCCTCATGTTGGTTTCGGTTGATGTCAATTTTATTTTCATTGCAGGGTTTACCGTGACAGAGATTGATGTGGCAGAGTGGTTTCACAAGAGCGGCATTGAAGATTGCTTTGAAATATCATGTGCATTGGTATGTACCTTAATATTTACTTGAAAAGTGTAATTTTAAGGATTTTCAAGGTGCCATACAATCCTAAAAAATGTTGAGTTTATATAATCAAGTCAATTATATTTGTCAGATTCTTATCTTTATTACAGCTCCCTCATTTCACAAAGGATATTATTTTGGGCCCTGTAAGTCCATCCCTGGGACTTTTCTGGGCCATAACTTGCAATTGAAAATCATTCAATGTATCTCGATCAGCAGAACTTTTTACACTTATCAGGCTAGTGCCCTTTGGTTGCGCCTATTGTTATAGCAAGTTAATTTTTTTGCCATTTATCTGTAACCATGGAAACAAACAGAAATACAAAACTGCTTGGATAAAACATAATGGGGGGGGGGGGGGGATACGTAAAATTTTGCCCTTCACAGCTCCTTGTTTCCATTTTTGTTTTCTCTAAAGCTTTTCAGGCATGTTTGATTAATACACATGATCCAAAAAGGTACATTTATGTTTTTCAGCCTGCATTAGTTGAAGGGAGTCAATCAACAAAATACATTGGCAAGCTGAGTTTGTCTGGTATAGAACAGCTCACCGATATGTTCTTCCTGGTTCTGAAGTGTCAGGAAATAAAGCTACAATTCCTTGAAGATTTCACACTCTGCGGTGAGTGTTAGGTTCTGCTATACATTACATGTGTTTAGGTTTGTAGAAAACATGACCTCGAAATGTGAGCTTGGAACCTTGTGTTGAATTATTATTATATTATATTAGGCTTTATTTTATCTTAAACCCTTGACAATTTAGGGTCGGACAGTCATAAGATTGTACATGTATTATGTGTCTTCAACATGATCTGTAAGTGTGATATGGTAGTACATTAGGAATACAATCTATTTAGGTTTTTGATATATAACAAGCATAGGCCTTTCCCAAAAGTGTTGTTATTCCCCTTGATAGCTTAAGGCCATAATGTTAAAAACAAGATGGACGTCCAGGAAGTGTTTTTGTGATGATTTGGCGCCCTGTGACAACCAGATGTCATGTAATTCCCATTATGACATCGTGATTACATGGCGCGAATTTGTTTCAAAAACACTTCCCAGTGTTACAGCCATGATATGGTAAACAAGGGAGATAACAACGATTTTGAGATAGGGCTATACATAACCCACTTGAGGTATCATTACAAAGTACTTGAAGTATCATATTATTGCTGACTATGTTTTCATCAGAAAATTTTAAATGAAAATTTCAATATTGTTTAATTATTTCAGAAAATTCTTTAATTTACACTTTTATTCTTAATACTCCTCATCTAGTAAATATTGCATTGAGTCTTGTGACTTTATTTCAGGTGCTCCCTATGTCACAGACCAGGGTATACAATGGCTGTCTGAAGTACCGCAGATTGAAATAAAAAATGTATGTATCAGCACCAACATGAAAATCAAAGGGCATTAACAGCAAAATAATACCACATGACATATCGGCTGGAAATATCACATTCCTCTTTATATCATGTTTTTTCAAAAACACCGTTTTTCCATCTATATAATCTATGAAATTTTATTTGGTTAATACACATGTATCATGTATTTTGAGGTGAATTCCTCTTAATGTCATGTTTTTTAACCAATCACATAAAATATTAGCAAATGATGTCATTTCCATTGATTTCAGATACAAATTGTACAAAATATTGCATAGAAAATAAAAAAAAATAACCCCAAAAAATGTTTTTTTGATGAAATAATATTATCTATAGATTGAAACATCTTCATATGTGTATATTGAATACCTTACTTTTAATTATGGGGATGAAAATGCACTAGATTTAGTGGAAAAACATGTTTCTCTTAATGTCACAATCCTGTTAATGTCATGTTTTGTCTGACTAATGCAACATGATATAAAGAGGAATGCACTGTAATACATTTTACTTGTTAATAATGATAAATGAGTATTGCAATGTTGGGGTACACAATTTGTGTTCTCCATTTATTGCTCTTTTGTTTGAATTACAAGAAAATTTTAGAAATGTCTATGAAAGGGTGACAAAAATGTCATAGTGCTAAAATTTGCTGTTTTACTTGAAGAATGCTTGGCATAAGTCGATATAACGACAGGTATACTTTCAGTAATCACTCAAGTTCAAGGTTATTGATGCTTTTTGTTTGATATATTCTGTTTTTAGGTTTCCTTAGAAGGATGCCCAAAGCTTACGGACAAGTCATTACACATTCTCCTCAAAATGAAACCTGAATCCATTGTCATGAAAGCAGTGTCTAATATAGCATGTCTTAGTCCAGGTAAGTCCATACGATTACCTTGATTTTTAGTCCAGGTAAGTCCATATGATTACCATGATTTTTAGTCCAGGTAAGTCCATACGATTACCTTGATTTTTAGTCCAGGTAAGTCCATATGATTACCATGATTTTTAGTCCAGGTAAGTCCATATGAATACCATGATTTTTAGTCCAGGTAAGTCCATATGATTACCATGATTTTTAGTCCAGGTAAGTCCATACGATTACCTTGATTTTTAGTCCAGGTAAGTCCATATGATTACCATGATTTTTAGTCCAGGTAAGTCCATATGAATACCATGATTTTTAGTCCAGGTAAGTCTATATGATTACCATGATTTTTAGTCCAGGTAAGTCTATATGATTACCATGATTTTTAGTCCAGGTAAGTCTATATGATTACTATGTTTTAGTCCAGGTAAGTCTATATGAATATACCCTGATTTTTAGTCCAGGAAAGTCCATATGATTACCATGATTTTTAGTCCAGGTAAGTCTATATGATTACTATGTTTTAGTCCAGGTAAGTCTATATGAATATACCCTGATTTTTAGTCCAGGAAAGTCCATATGATTACCTTGATTTTTAGTCCAGGTAAGTCCATATGATTACCATGATTTTTAGTCCAGGTAAGTCTATATGAATATACCCTGATTTTTAGTCCAGGAAAGTCCATATGATTACCTTGATTTTTAGTCCAGGTAAGTCCATATGATTACCATGATTTTTAGTCCAGGTAAGTCCATATGATTACCATGATTTTTGGTCCTGGAGCGGCCGGTGGCAGATGAGGAGGGGACAAGTGACTTGGAGGGGACAGGTGATTAGGAGGGGACATGTGACTAGGAGGGGACAGGTGACTAGGAGGGGACAGGTGACTAGGAGGGGACAGGTGACTTGGAGGGGACAGGTGACTAGGAGGGGACAGGTGACTTGGAGGGGACAGGTGATTAGGAGGGGATAGGTGAAGAGGGGACAGGTGACTAGGAGGGGACAGAACTAGAATGAACTGTGGAAGTGTTTGCAATTTTGAAAGAATTTGATAAACAGTGGTATTAGGGCACTGTACAGGTTCTGTTGTCATGACAACCATATTGAGGTGAATAGTGGCATCTGATTTGTCAAAATGTAGGTATACGTTATCAACTGTTGACCTAGTTTGGTATATATAGGAGTATTATGGAATGTCAAACGACCCTGTATAGGTTTTGTTACCATGGTAACCATGCTGAGACAAACCGAATGGTAAAATTTTTGATAATTTTGACAGAAATTCAGGTAACAGATAAGAAGGATAATGGAATACCAAACACCAGTGTATAGGTTTTGTTGTCATGACAACCATATTGAGGCAAATGATGGCCTCAGCCACAACTTAAATGATTTATGAAATTTAGATATCACATGACGTTGAGCAAGTTTGGTAGAATGTCACAGGTACTAAACTATAACAATGGATGTTATAAACTATCTGTACTCCTGCTACAAATCAAGATGTGAGTATAACTATGGTCTCTTGTTAATGGACAACAGCTTTCCCATCCATGCTTGTATTGGGTAATGGAGGCATGGTGGGGGTTATCTTAGCTATCCTTTGGATAACAGTTCTAGTATTTCAGTTGTTACAATGCACAGTAGCACTTTATTTTCTTTAACTTTCTCAATGAGGTTTTGCCACATACCGTCACATCTGGCATTTATGTTAAGGTTGAAAAGGGGGTACCCTACTGTCTGTCTTTGTCGGCATGTATGTCATTTGTTATCCCAATGCAGATAGAAGACTAGTGCTGCGACATGTAATATTTACTGTTATTTATCAAAGTGAACAAATAGTTGATGAGATGTTACTGTTTACAGGTGTAAGCCAGGCAGATGTCACTTTCAGCGGCTGCCAGTTGATATCCCCTCTGGATGCTATGTTACAAGCAGACCCATGTCCTGTTGGTAAAGGTAAGTTTATGTTAATATCTTGTCATCAGTATTCTGTAGGACCATTTAGGATTGCAATTTATGTAAACACTTTTGGGCTTAATTCTGCAAATGTATAACAAGATATGGGTGAAAGAGTCTGGGGTGGCAGGATTCGTCTATTGAATTCTGTGTTCACATTATCAATAATTGAAATTTTAAAATGTTATTTCATTTCATTAATAATTACCATAACTTTAGTATGCAATATATAGTACCTACACCCATTTTTGTAGCCCAAAACAAAAGATTCAAATATCCCGCCTTCCCCCAACTACGACAGAGCCGCAGAGTGATCTCCCTTCCTCTTCCTTTTATGGCGCCTGCTGTATTGACTTCACTGCTGCATGCTCCATTGGACTAACGTTTATTTTAAGCGTTGTGGTTTGAGTTGTTGGCTATAGTTTCAACAGTTAGCGCTGTTAAACCCATCTTCCCTTATTGTGTTTAAAAGTTATTTTTGTGCTGTTACGGTCGTATTTGTTTACTCCACGTGTCCGGGCTTGGGTGTCCCACGTGGTCCGCCATTTTCGTTTTTTCGTTGTCGGCGGCTTGTACATTTTCGTCCGTTGTTTGTTTCAGTGTTGTTGTTCATTACGTTATCGTTTAGTTCCAACATTACTGTTCTTTTCTGTTTTTATTTCATTCTACCGTTGTAGTTTGTGTTGGCTTCGTGTTATTTTTTACTTTATAAATTCGCTGTTTGTTTTGATACGGCTTTTTGGAAGTATGTCTCTTTCGAGTCAGCGACGGGGGTCAGCATATGGGTGCTCGTTACGGAAAACGATCCCCATGATGCTTGTCCTCTTTGTCGTCCTTGTTCTGAGGAATTTCCATGTGAACTCTGTTCACAGGTTGCTCCTCAGGACAAGGTCTTCCAGGCACCAAAGCGTCCGAGTGCTTCCCGTAGGAAGGCTACCAGTGCTGCAGGGAAGCGGGGAAAACAGAAAGGTAAGAGTCCTACTGTATCTTCGGATTTGAGTAGTGTTGCCTCTGTTCTTGTTCCAGGAGGGCTCGTCTCGGCAAGTTCCTTTTGTGAACAGGGGGTGGTCCCTCCTAGCCAGGATCCTCCTGGAGCTGAGGTGGGGCAGCCCGACCCTGGTTTGGCACGGCCAAGGGTCGAATTGACCGGGAACGCCCGTAAGCTTTCGAGCTTGCCTCCGGGTAGGGACTACCGGTCGTTGACTCTGTCAATGATCCCGACATTCCAAGTGGTATTGTAGGTAGGGACGGCATTGAGGCTGGGCCTGTGCCTTCGGGTTCAGGTCCTAGTGGCTGTACAGACTTTCTTTCGGGATTGTCCCTATCCACTGGGATTAGTGATGCGCAGCTCACTAATTCCAGCGTCTTTGCTGATCAAGCTTTCCCTCCTGGTCAATTGCTTGGCCCCAGTCCTATAAGGCCAAGTCCACCTTTGCCAGGGAACCCGGTGGTTTGTCCATCCGGGTTTGGGTTTGCTGGACAGTCGGACGGTTATCGGCCTCCGATTTTCCCAAGGCTTCGGGTATAAGGGTGCCCGCGGGCATCCATCCCTTAGCCACCCTAACCAGCCTGCGACTGGTTATGGCTTCCAACAATATCCCGGCAGTTATGGACAGGGTCCATACATGTCTGGGTTTCCGCTTGGAGGGAGTGGTGGTCCACCCTCGCCTTTCGGGCAGGGTAGCCAGCCCCAGGCTCAGGCAGGCCAGTTTGGCCAATTCTGGGGTCACTCCCAGCCCACGGGACCTGCCCCTTTCCCTCCGGGATATGGGGTTGACCCCATGTGGTTTCCTTTTTGGAACCCATGGGGCTTGGTCTCTCCCTTGCGGAGACGGGTTAGCGGCAGCTACGTTGACCCCCCCCCCCAACGTTCTGCCGCTTCGGGGGCCGTTATGTCCGGTCCAAAAAAGGTTTTTCCGGACCTTTAGGACTTCTGCCTCCAGGGCAGTCCCTACCGCCTCTGGTTTCAAGGGTAGGGTTGTGGCTTCTAGGCCTAAACCCACGGCGACGGTTGTTAGGCGCTCTGCGGATGGTTTGCTTGCCCCTCAGCCAGTTAAACTGGAGTCGAGAGAGCTTGCTGCCTGGCCTGGTAAATCGGTGGATCAGGTGGTGTTCGGTTCCAAGGAACACCACAAGATGGAAAGACTGCTGCGGCTTTCCATCCAAATTCTGTCATATATAGACTACTTTACTGTATGCCTATATAGGGTTTCCGATCTGCCTGAGGGTCGGACATCAGAGACAGAAAAGGCCGACATTCAGGACAGACTTACCTCTGCTCTGAACGGGGCTTTACAAGATTTTTCCGCCCTTGCAGGTGTCCTCGCTCGTGAACCTCGTGTTGGCCAGGCGTTTTTCATTTTTGAAAAATCGCCCGGTCAATGAACCTTATCGGTCCCAGTTGTTGACTGCCCCCTTCTCCGGGACTACTCTTTTCGGAGGGTCCCTTCCTTCTGTACAGAAGGATTTGAAGGAGGACTCGGTCGCCTCTGCACTTTTAGTGAAGAGGATTCAGACTGAGAGGGCCAGCACCTCGCAGGGGTCAGCGCCCCCCAAGAAGAGAGCTAAGACTTCGGTTCCGCAGACTCATGCGCAACCTAAGCCTAAACCTCCCTTCAAGGGCAACAAGGGGAAAGGTAAGGGCAAAAACCCTCCTGGGGGCAAGAAGAAGGGTTCCTGACTCCCTTCTTCCCTCCTTGAGCGTAGACGACGGGCTTGGTCTAGGGGAGTGCAGTTCTCTCGACTCAAGCTCCAGTCCTTCTCCCGCAGAATTAGACTTAGGGTCAGCAGACGATTCTCTTGCTTGGCAAGGGCTAGATCTTCCGCGACCAGATCTTCCTGTGGGAGGGCGTCTCTCCTTTTTCCTGCCAGAATGGAAGGAAATAACGGAGGACGCATGGGCATTGTCTGTGGTCTCGGAGGGATTAGGTATCCCTCTGTTACGGGATCCCCCCTTGTCGGCAGAGCCAATTTTCTTTCCTCCACCGGGGGATCGGGAAAAGGCTCTGGCTATCCAGGAGGAAGTAAGGACCATGCTAGTCAAGGGCGCGGTCGAGGAGCTGCCAGTGTTGGGTTGCACCCCCGGGTTCTACTCCAGAATGTTTCTGGTGAGGAAGAAGTCCGGGGCATGGCGTCCCATCATTGATCTAAGCGCCTTCAACAGGCACGTAGATTCTCCTCACTTCAAGATGGAAACTCCTCGGGGCATCATTGCCTCCGTGAGAGACGGAATGTGGGCAACTTCAGTAGATCTGAAGGACGCTTACTTCCACATTCCCATCAGGAAGTCGGCACGGAAGTACCTTCGGTTCACATGCAACGGGAAGGTCTTCCAGGTCCGGGCCATGCCATTCGGGCTCACGACTGCTCCTTTGGTGTTTACCAAGCTGCTGCAGGTAGTCGTGGGTTTCCTGCATTCCAGGGGAATAGATGTGCACATCTATTTCGACGATTCCCTCATGCTCCACCTTGTGAGGGAATCTTTGGTGCAGGATACCCGTCTGGCCCTGAAACTTTTGCTCAGAGTCGGCTTCATTCTGTCCAGAGAAAAGTCGGAGGTTTCCCCTACTCAGGATTTCATCTTCCTGGGGAACCGTTTCAATACGGTTCAGGGTATTGCCCTTCCACCGCTGGAGAAGTACGAGAAAGCCAGGGATTTGTCCCTGACCTTCATCGGCAGGTCTCGCGTCCAGGTGCGTTGGTTCCTCAGTTTTCTGGGTTATCTCAACGCCCTGGCAGATGTGGTCCCCTTAGGGAGACTTCACATCAGGCCTCTTCAGATGTTTCTCCTTGCCAATTGGGTCCCTTCTTCAAGGGATTGGGAAGCCTGCCTTCCTCTCACCAAGTCTGTCAAGGAGTATGCTCGATGGTGGACCATTCAGGGAAAAGTTCTCCAAGGGGTTCCTCTGTCCAAGCCGGCCCCCACTATGACTCTGTATATGGATGCGTCCATGACAGGATGGGGGGCTTACCTCGACGGTCATTGCTGGTCGGGGAGTGGTCTGGGGAACAGCTCTCAGAGCACATCAATGTGCTCGAGATGAGAGCTGTTCTGTTAGCTCTGCAGTCTCTCCGAGAGATCCTGCAGTCCAAGGTGGTTTGTGTGGCTACGGACAACTCTACAGTTGTCGCGTATCTGGAGAGAGAGGGAGGGACCAGGTCTCACATTCTGTGTGCCCTCGCTATTCGTGTTCTTCTTCTGTGTCAGGAAATGCAGCTGACGATCCATGTCAAGCATCTTCCTGACAAGTTGAATGTTCTGGCGGATACTCTTTCCAGGCGCCGCCAGCCGGTATTGACAGAATGGCAATTGAACCCCTCAATTTTCGAGGGTGTGTGTCAGGTGTGGGACAGGCCTCACGTAGACCTTTTCGCCACCTCCCTGAACAATCAACTGCCAATCTTTGTCTCTCCGGTTCCAGATCCTAGGGCTTGGGCCGTGGACACTCTATCTTTGGACTGGGAGGGAATGCATGCATATGCATTTCCTCCCTTCAACCTGGTGGGCAGGGTCCTACAGAAGTTTCGGGAACATCATTGCTCCCTTATTCTGAGAGCACCCATGTGGCCGAGGCAGCCATGGTTTCCAGGGCTGCTGTCGCTCCTGGTAGAAGAACCACTGGCTCTTCCTGTCAGGTCAAACCTCCTTCGGCAGCCTTGGTCCAGAACGATGCACTCACGAACGGAGATCCTCCACCTTCACGCGTGGAGGCTATCTCAGGAGGCCTCGCTGAGGCAGGCTTTTCTAAGGACGTGTCAGCTCGATCAATCCGGTCTTCCTCTTCTGCCGTCTACCAATCCAGATGGAAGATTTACTGTGATTGGTGTGTTGGCAGGAAGGCTGATCCGGTCAAGGCCTCTATCCAGTTAATTGCGGACTTCCTGCTATGGTTGTTCCAGGACCGCAAAATTGCCCCTGGTACTATAGCTGGCTATTGGACAGCTATTTCCAGCGTGCTGTCTTTTCATGGCAGAGCAGAGGTGGGCTCATCCCCATCTCTGTCTGCCTTGATCAGAGAGTTTGGTCTGGATAGGCCCAGGGTTCGGCAGTTGGCTCCGCAGTGGAATCTTGCACTGGTGCTCGAGTCTTTGATGCGTGCACCATATGAGCCATTAGACTCTGCTTCCTTAAAGTTTGTCACTTTTAAGGCGGTGTTTCTAATAGCCCTGGCCTCGGGACGTAGGAGGAGAGATTCACGCGTTGTCGTCTCACCCTTCATGTCTTAGATGGTCTAGGAATTACGCTGCCGTAACTCTCCTCACCGATCCAGCCTTCATGGCTAAGAAACAGGTGCCTGGCTTTTCGCCCGATCCTATCAATGTTCCATCATTGACTTCCTTTGTTGGCTCAGAAGAGAGAGATAGGTTACTGTGTCCCTGTAGGGCTCTTAGGTTTTATCTCGATAAAACCAAGGGGGGGGCGGAGTAATCGATCTCGACTGTTTTTGCCCATCAAGCAGGGTCAACGGGATATCTCCTCTCAGTCAGTGTCAAGGTGAATTTGTCAGGTAATCAGGTATGCCTATGATCACTCTGACGATCAGGTTCGGGCGCTGTATAAGGTAAGAGCTCACGAGGTAAGGGCCCTTGCAGCGTCATTGGACCTCCTCAACGGCTCCTCCTTCCAGGAGGTCATGTCTGCGGCATTTTGGCGGGGACAGACTACATTCACAGACTTTTACCTAAGGTCGTTGTCATCCCATTCTGATGGGCTGTACTCATTGGGGCCGGTTGTGGTGGCACAGTCTGTTGCTGTGCCTCCTCAGTAGTAGGTTATGGTCCGTTTTTAATCAGTATTCTATCAGGCATCACGGTGGGTTACCTCCCCATGTCACGTGGAGGTACTTTTTCACCACTTTTTAATTATGGGGTGTTTTTGGGGGTTTGTCCTTTTTGGCCTTCCTTCTCCTAGCTTGAGCATGTCTCGAGTTCCTCCATCAGCCTGATCTGGATTCCACTGCGGTAAGACGAATTCGCATACTAAAGTTATGGTAATTATTACTGAAATGAAATGGAGGTTTTTTTAGGTAAAACCAATTTTCATGATGTAATACTTACCATAACTTTATGGAGTCCCACCCTATATTCCTCCCCTTGCCTCCTCATCTTTGGTTGTCTTTTGGCATCATAAAAGGTTTTTGAGGACGGGAGATCACTCTGCGGCTCTGTCGTAGTTGGGGGAAGGCGGGATATTTGAATCTTTTGTTTTGGGCTACAAAGATGGGTGTAGGTACAATATATTGCATACTAAAGTTATGGTAAGTATTACATCATGAAAATTGGTTTTACCTAAAAAACCTCAAGTTTCAAGCTAATAACTTTTATTGTGGTTAGAGAGTCAAAGTTTCTGTTGTGCTCCCTGTCCTTGTTTCTGTTGTGGCCCCTGTCCTGGTTTCTGTTGTGGTCCCTCTCCTAGTATCTGTTGTGGTCCTTGTCCTAGTATCTGTTGTGGTCCCTCTCCTAGTATCTGTTGTGGTCCTTGTCCTAGTATCTATTGTGGTTCATGTCCTAGTATCTGTTGTGGTCCCTGTCCTAGCATCTGTTGTGGTCCCTGTTCTAGTATCTGTTGTGGTCCCTGTCCTAGCATCTGTTGTGGTCCCTGTCCTTGTTTCTGTTGTGGACCCTGTCCTGGTTTCTGTTGTAGTCCCTCTCCTAGTATCTGTTGTGGTCCTTGTCCTAGTATCTGTTGTGGTCCTTGTCCTTGTATTTGTTGTGGTCCCTGTCCTAGTACTTGTTGAGGTTCCTGTCCTAGTATCTGTTGTTTTCCTTGTTCTAGTATCTGTTGTGGTCACTGTCCTGGTTCCTGTTGTGGTCCCTGTTCTAGTATCTGTTGTGGTCCCTGTTCTAGTATCTGTTGTGGTCACTGTCCTGGTTCCTGTTGTGGTCCCTGTTCTAGTATCTGTTGTGGTCCCTGTCCTAGTATCTGTTGTGGTCCTTGTCCTAGTATCTGTTGTGGTCCCTGTTCTAGTATCTGTTGTGGTCACTGTCCTGGTTCCTGTTGTGGTCCCTGTTCTAGTATCTGTTGTGGTCCCTGTTCTAGTATCTGTTGTGGTCCTTGTCCTAGTATCTGTTGTGGTCCCTGTTCTAGTATCTGTTGTGGTCACTGTCCTGGTTCCTGTTTTGGTCCCTGTCCCAGTATATGTTGTGGTTCCTGTCCTAGTATCTGTTGTGGTCCCTGTTCTAGTATCTGTTGTGGTCACTGCCCTGGTTCCTGTTGTGGTCCCTGTTCTAGTATCTGTTGTGGTCTCTGTTCTAGTATCTGTTGTGGTCCCTCTCCTAGTTTCTGTTGTGGTCACTGTTCTAGTATCTGTTGTGCTTCTATTTTCTGTTGTGGTCCCTGTCCTAACATCTGTTGTGGTCCCTGTTCTAGTATCTGTTGTGGTCCCTGTCCTATTTTTGTTGTGGTCCCTGTCCTTGTTGTGGTCCCTGTCCTGGTTTCTGTTGTGGTCCCTGTCCTAGCATCTGTTGTGGTCCCTGTCCTTGTTGTGGTCCCTGTCCTATTTTCTGTTGTGGTCCCTGTCCTAGCATATGTTGTGGTTCCTGTCCTAGTATCTGTTGTGGTCCCTGTCCTAGCAGCTGTTGTGGTCGCTGTCCTAGTATCTGTTGTGATCCATGTCCTAGCATCTGTTGTGATCCCTGTCCTAGTATCTGTGGTGGTCCCTGTCCTATCATCTGTTGTGGTCCCTGTCCTAGCATCTGTTGTGGTCCCTGTTCTGGTATCTGTTGTGGTCCCTGTCCTAGCATCTGTTGTGATCCCTGTCCTAGTATCTGTTGTGGTCCCTGTCCTATCATCTGTTGTGGTCCCGGTTCTAGTATCTGTTCTGGTTCCTGTCCTAGTTTCTGTTGTGGTTCCTGTCCTAGTATTTGTTGTAGTTCCTGTTATAGTTTCTGTTGTGGTTCCTGTCCTAGTATTTGTTGTAGTTCCTGTCCTAGTTTCTGTTGTGGTTCCTGTCCTAGTATCTGTTGTGGTCCCTGTCCTATCATCTGTTGTGGTCCCGGTTCTAGTATCTGTTGTGGTCCCTGTCCTATCATATGTTGTGGTCCCGGTTCTAGTATCTGTTGTGGTTCCTGTCCTAGTATCTGTTGTGATCCCTGTCCTAGTATTTGTTGTGGTCCTTGTTCTAGTATCTGTTCTGATCACTCTTGGTTTCTGTTGTGGTCCCTGTCCTAGTTTCTGTTGTGGTCCCTGTCCTAGCAGCTGTTGTGGTCCCTGTCCTAGTATCTGTTGTGGTCCCTGTCCTAGTACCTGTTGTGGTCCCGGTTCTAGTATCTGTTGTGGTTCCTGTCCTAGTTTCTGTTGTGGTCCCTGTCCTAGCATCTGTTGTTGTCCCTAATCTAGTATCTGTTGAGGTCTCTGTTCTAGTATCTGTTGTGGTCTCTGTTCTAGTATCTGTTGTGGTCCCTGTCCTAGTTTCTGTTGTGGTCCCTGTCCTAACATCTGTTGTGGTCCCTGTTCTAGTATCTGTTGTGGTCCATGTCCTATTTTTGTTGTGGTCCCTGTCCTTGTTGTGGTCCCTGTCCTGGTTTCTGTTGTGGTCCCTGCTTAGCATCTGTTGTGGTCCCTGTCCTTGTTGTGGTCCCTGTCCTATTGTCTGTTGTGGTCCCTGTCCTAGCATCTGTTGTGGTCCCTGTCCTAGTATCTGTTGTGGTCCCTGTCCTAGCAGCTGTTGTGATCCCTGTCCTAGTATCTGTTGGGTCCCTGTCCTAGTATCTGTTGTGGTCCCTGTTTTATCATATGTTGTGGTCCCTGTCCTAGTATCTGTTGTGGTCCCTGTCCTAGTATCTGTTGTGGTCCCTGTTCAAGTATCTTTTGTGTTCCCTGTCCTAGTATCTGTTGTGATCCCTGTCCTAGTATCTGTTGTGATCCCTATCCTAGTATCTGTTGTGATCACTGTCCTTGTTGTGGTCCCTGTCCTAGTATCTGTTGTGGTCCCTGTCCTAGTATCTGTTGTTGTCCCTGTCCTTGTATTTGTTGAGGTCCCTGTCCTTTTATCTGTTGTGGTCCCTGTCCTAGCATCTGTTGTGGTCCCTGTTCTAGTATCTGTTGAGGTCCCTGTTCTAGTATCTGTTGTGGTCCCTGTCCTTGTATTTGTTGTGGTCCCTGTCCTATCATCTGTTGTGGTCCCTGTCCTAGCATCTGTTGTGGTCCCTGTCCTATTATCTGTTGTGGTCCTTGTCCTAGTATCAGTTGTGGTCCTTGTCCTAGTATCAGTTGTGGTTCCTGTTCTAGTATCTGTTGTGGTCCCTGTCCTAGCATCTGTTGTGGTCCCTGTCTTAGTGTTTGTTGTGGTCCCTGTCCTTGTATCTGTTGAGGTTCCTGTCCTGGTTTCTGTTGTTGGCTCTTGCTCTTTGCTTTGTTTCTGTACTTGTCTTGGGTTTATTTTTTTTTTTTGGGGGGGGGGGGGTAGGTTACGTTTTAGTTTTTTTATGTTATGACAATAAATTGATTGATGTTTGTTATACACAGGCAAAGAGCTCCCGCTCGTGAACTACAACTTCACCAAGGTTGTTGTCTTACATGATGCCGACAAAACAAAAAAGGAGTGGATATTTACTGAGGAAGCTCCAAAGGCTGGGGATTTATTTTCAGTAAAGAAAGCCTGGATACCTGACTCAAAAACAGATATGAAGTACAACGTGATTGAGTGTGTCACAGGAACGGTAGGTATATTCCTTTAATGCCATTTTAATTATTAAAACAATTTCTAATGCTAAGGATCTTCTGAGGAATGAATCTTTAATTCTCAGCGACATTTTTTATATCGACTTCCAAGGAAATTGAGACAATAAGAGTGTTACAATTACCATACAAAGAATTGCTAGGTATGACTGTAATACAGATCTATATGCTAGTGTTTGGCCTTGGGGTCTAGCCCTATCCCTTGGATCTTTTTGGAAAATATTTTGCTATGATTGCTTATATATATAAAGTTTTGCAATACAGGCCCTCAAGGCCTTTTTGTTAAAATTTGTCAGCTTATCAAGATGAAATTGGACTTTCAGAAATAATGACTGTTTCTACGAGCATTGATTTTATTAATACAATTCCTTTATCAGTGAGAATATATAATTTATAAATCAAAACAATAGTTGTTTAAGATTGAAGAAAAACCTTAATACAAAACCAGAGCACTTGATTAGATATTAATAGTGTTGTATACTTTTTTATTCAAGAGCTGTAGACATTAACTAACTTCTTCTGACCAGTTTCCCTTTTTGACCCTTATTTGCTGCTTGTTTCTCTTTCATTATGCAGGGCTGTGAGAGCTGGGTGCTAAGCAACGGCTGTGTCATTGTTCTACCATTCTCCAGTTTAGATTCAACGATAGCAATGAAGCTAGCATCACAGATCATGTCTATCATTGGGCAGGTAAATTACCAACTCACCGCACTAAATCACCGACAGATTGGACTAAATCTCCGACAGATTGGACTAAATCTCCGACTGTTCAGACTAAATCTCCGACTGTTCAGACTAAATCATCGACAAATTGGACTAAATCTCCGACTGATCAGACTAAATCTCCGACAGATTGGACTAAATCTCCGACTGTTCAGACTAAATCTCCGACTGATTGGACAAAATCACCGTCAGATTGGACAAAATCACCGACAGATTGGACAAAATCTCCGACTGATTGGACTAAATCTCCGACAGATTGGACTAAATCTCCGACTGTTCAGACTAAATCTCCGACTGATTAGACAAAATCACCGTCAGATTGGACAAAATCACCGACAGATTGGACAAAATCTCCGACTGATTGGACTAAATCTCCGACTGTTCAGACTAAATCACCGACAGATTGGACTAAATCACCGACGGATTGGACAAAATCACCGACTGTTCAGACTAAATCACCGACAGATTGGACTTAATCACCGACGGATTTGACAAAATCACCGACTGTTCAGACTAAATCACTGACAGATTGGACTAAATCTCCGACTGTTCAGACTAAATCACCGACAGATTGGACTAAATCACCGACGGATTGGACAAAATCACCGACTGTTCAGACTAAATCACCGACAGATTGGACTAAATCACCGACAGATTGGACAAAATCACCGACTGTTCAGACTAAATCACCGACAGATTGGACTTAATCACCGACGGATTTGACAAAATCACCGACTGTTCAGACTAAATCACTGACAGATTGGACTAAATCTCCGACTGTTCAGACTAAATCTCCAACTGATTGGACAAAATCACCGACTGATTGGACAAAATCACCGACAGATTGGACAAAATCACCGACAGATTGGACAAAATCACCGACAGATCAGACTAAATCTCCGACTGTTCAGACTAAATCTCCGACTGTTCAGACTAAATCTCCGACTGTTCAGACTAAATCTCCGACTGATCAAACAAAATCACTGACTGTTCAGACTAAATCACCGACAGATTGGACAAAATCACCGACAGATCAGACTAAATCACCGACTGATCAGACTAAATCACCTACTGATTGGACAAAATCACAGACAGATTGGACAAAATCACCGACTGATTGGACAAAATCACCAACTGATCAGTCTAAATCACCGACTGTTCAGACTAAATCACCGACTGATCAGACTAAATCACCGACAGATTGGACAAAATCACCGACAGATCAGACTAAATCACCGACTGTTCAGACTAAATCTCTGACTGTTCAGACTAAATCACCGACTGTTCAGACTAAATCACTGACAGATTGGACAAAATCACCGACTGATCAGACTAAATCTCCGACAGATTGGACTAAATCACCGACAGATTGGACAAAATCACCGACAGATTGGACTAAATCACCGACTGTTCAGACTAAATCTCCGACTGTTCAGACTAAATCACCGACTGATCAAACAAAATCACCGACTGTTCAGACTAAATCACCGACAGATTGGACAAAATCACCGACAGATCAGACTAAATCACCGACAGATTGGACTAAATCACCTACAGATTGGACAAAATCACTGACAGATTGGACAAAATCACCGACTGATTGGACAAAATCACCGACTGATCAGTCTAAATCACCGACTGTTCAGACTAAATCACCGACTGTTCAGACTAAATCACCAACTGATCAGTCTAAATCACCGACTGTTCAGACTAAATCACCGACTGTTCAGACTAAATCACCGACTGTTCAGACTAAATCACCAACAGATCAGACTAAATCTCCGACTGATCAGACTAAATCACCGACTGATCAGACTAAATCACTGACTGTTCAGACTAAATCACCGACTGTTCAGACTAAATCACCGACAGATTGGACAAAATCACCGACTGATCAGACTAAATCTCCGACAGATTGGACTAAATCACCAACAGATGAGACTAAATCTCCGACTGATCAGACTAAATCACCAACTGATCAGTCTAAATCACCGACTGTTCAGACTAAATCACCGACTGTTCAGACTAAATCACCAACAGATCAGACTAAATCTCCGACTGTTCAGACTAAATCACCGACTGTTCAGACTAAATCACCGACTGTTCAGACTAAATCACCGACAGATTGGACAAAATCACCGACTGATCAGACTAAATCTCCGACAGATTGGACTAAATCACCGACAGATTGGACTAAATCTCCGACTGTTCAGACTAAATCACCGACAGATTGGACTAAATCACCGACAGATTGGACAAAATCACCGACTGATAAGACTAAATCTCTGACTGATTGGACAAAATCACCGACAAATTGGACAAAATCACCGACTGATCAGACTAAATCTCCGACTGTTCAGACTAAATCTCCGACTGATTGGACAAAATCACCGACAGATTGGACAAAATCACCAACAGATTGGACAAAATCTCCGACTGTTCAGACTAAATCTCCGACTGTTCAGACAAAATCTCCGACTGTTCAGACTAAATCTCCGACTGATTGGACAAAATCACCGACAGATTGGACAAAATCTCCGACTGTTCAGACGTAATCTCCGACTGTTCAGACTAAATCTCCGACTGTTCAGACTAAATCTCCGACTGTTCAGACTAAATCACCGACTGTTCAGACTAAATCACCGACAGATTGGACTAAATCACTGACAGATCAGACTAAATCACTGACAGGTTGGACAAAATCACCGACAGATCAGACTAAATCTCCGACTGATCAGACTAAATCACCGACTGATCAGACTAAATCTCCGTCTGTTCAGACTAAATCACCGACTGTTCAGACTAAATCACCGACAGATTGGACAAAATCACCGACAGATCAGACTAAATCACCGACAGATTGGACAAAATCACCGACTGATCAGACTAAATCTCCGACTGTTCAGACTAAATCTCCGACTGTTCAGACTAAATCACTGACAGATTGGACAAAATCACCAACAGATCAGACTAAATCTCCGACTGTTCAGACAAAATCACCAACAGATCAGACTAAATCTCCGACTGTTCAGACTAAATCTCTGACTGATTGGACAAAATCACCGACAGATCAAACAAAATCACCGACGGATTGGACTAAATCACCGATTCATCAAACAAAATCATAGACTTATTGGAACTGTTACTACCGTAAATTATGTAAAAGTAGTTTTTGCATCAGACGGAAGATTCAAAATGCTATTATTCCTCTTTAGTATGAAAGAGACAACTGTTGTCTGCTCCTGGCCAAAATTTTTTAAGCTATCAAGCGGAGCAAAGCTATTGCTGGACAAACTCTCAGTAACCAAACTCTGGTTTGAAAAACAGTACTCTAGTTCTGGAGCAATTGAGAAATAGTGTTAAACTGGAGTTTTAGACTGTAGTTGGTCTTCTTTCACTGGCACAGCTGGGAAGTAAACTGTTCCATAGGAATAAAGCATTATCAGTGTATCTCTAGACTGGTCGTTTGTCTCTATAAAATCACTTATTATTTTGTCTCTATTATTGATAGACATTCAGATTAAGCATTAATCAAGTATTTAAGTTAAACTGTACTAACTTTGGGAGGATAAACATGATTCATGTTAAACTCTGTTGTAAGTCTGAGCCTAGTACTTACAGCTCCGGTGTGTATTATGAAATGTGTGTGTGCTGGATATTCTAGCATGTTACTTTACTGTAAATATCATCCATTGTCCAATTTGTTAGATTGTTGAACTTACAATCCCCGCCATTTGACAAACACTAAAATGTAACAAGTCTCCTACATGATTGCAGAATTTGACATGTTACTCTACCAAATAGCATAGAATATTTTTAGTTAATTTTGCCAGTCTGAAAGGTGATCACAAAAATTTGATCCACATTATTTTGGTGTGAAACATAGCAAAGAGTTTAATTGATTAATTCGATAACTAAATTAAAAGTAAAATCTTAAGTTTCTCATCATTAATTTTTTATTGCAGTATCCAGAAAATGTGTTTGTGCTGGGAAATTTAGGGAAGGCGGGCGATGAACATAAAATGAAAATGTTGGTGTTCAAAATCTTACAACAATGGCACATCTACATAGGAGATAAAAGCATCGTCTACCGCGGGTAAGTCAAGTCGATATCAGCTGTACATATACCCTCTAACATATAAACAGCATCACCTACTGCGGGTAAGTCAAGTCTATATCAGCTGTACATATACCCTCTAACATATAAACAGCATCACCTACTGCGGGTAAGTCAAGTCGATATCAGCTGTACATATAGCCTCTAACATATAAACAGCATTACCTACCGTGGGTAAGTCAAGTCGATATCGGCTGTACATATACCCTCTAACATATAAACAGCATCACCTACTGCGGGAAAGTCAAGTCTATATCAGCTGTACATATACCCTCTAACATATAAACATCAGACATTATATATACCTACCGCGGGTAAGTCAAGTCGATATCAGCTGTACATATACCCTCTAACATATAAACAGCATTACCTACCGCGGGTAAGTCAAGTCGATATCAGCTGTACATATACCCTCTAACATATAAACAGCATTTCCTACCGCAGGTAAGTCAAGTCGATATCAGCTGTACATATACCCTTTAACATATAAACAGCATTACCTACCGCGGGTAAGTCAAGTCGATATCAGCTGTACATATACCCTCTAACATATAAACAGCATTTCCTACCGCAGGTAAGTCAAGTCGATATCAGCTGTACATATACCCTCTAACATATAAACAGCATTACTTATCGTGGGTAAGTCAAGTCGATATCAGCTGTACATATACCCTCTAAAATATAAACCGCATTACCTACCGCGGGTAAGTCAAGTCGATATCAGCTGTACATATACCCTCTAACATATAAACAGCATTACCTACCGCGGGTAAGTCAAGTCGATATCAGCTGTACATATACCCTCTAACATATAAACAGCATTACCTACCGCGGGTAAGTCAAGTCGATATCAGCTGTACATATACCCTCTAACATATAAACAGCATTACCTACCGCGGGTAAGTCAAGTCGATATCAGCTGTACATATACCCTCTAACATATAAACAGCATTACCTACCGCGGGTAAGTCAAGTCGATATCAGCTGTACATATACCCTCTAACATATAAACAGCATTACCTACCGCGGGTAAGTCAAGTCGATATCAGCTGTACATATACCCTCTAACATATAAACAGCATTACTTATCGTGGGTAAGTCAAGTCGATATCAGCTGTACATATACCCTCTAACATATAAACAGCATTACTTATCGTGGGTAAGTCAAGTCGATATCAGCTGTACATATACCCTCTAACATATAAACAGCATTACCTACCTCGGGTAAGTCAAGTCGATATCAGCTGTACATATACCCTCTAACATATAAACAGCATCACCTACTGCGGGTAAGTCAAGTCGATATCAGCTGTACATATACCCTCTAACATATAAACAGCATCACCTACCGCGGGTAAGTCAAGTCGATATCAGCTGTACATATACCCTCTAACATATAAACAGCATCACCTACCGCCGGTAAGTCAAGTCGATATCAGCTGTACATATACCCTCTAACATATAAACAGCATTACCTACCGCGGGTAAGTCAAGTCGATATCAGCTGTACATATACCCTCTAACATATAAACAGCATTACTTATCGTGGGTAAGTCAAGTCGATATCAGCTGTACATATACCCTCTAACATATAAACAGCATTACTTATCGTGGGTAAGTCAAGTCGATATCAGCTGTACATATACCCTCTAACATATAAACAGCATTACCTACCGCGGGTAAGTCAAGTCGATATCAGCTGTACATATACCCTCTAACATATAAACAGCATTACCTACCGCGGGTAAGTCAAGTCGATATCAGCTGTACATATACCCTCTAACATATAAACAGCATTACCTACCTCGGGTAAGTCAAGTCGATATCAGCTGTACATATACCCTCTAACATATAAACAGCATCACCTACTGCGGGTAAGTCAAGTCGATATCAGCTGTACATATACCCTCTAACATATAAACAGCATCACCTACCGCGGGTAAGTCAAGTCGATATCAGCTGTACATATACCCTCTAACATATAAACAGCATCACCTACCGCCGGTAAGTCAAGTCGATATCAGCTGTACATATACCCTCTAACATATAAACAGCATTACCTACCGCGGGTAAGTCAAGTCGATATCAGCTGTACATATACCCTCTAACATATAAACAGCATTACCTACCGCGGGTAAGTCAAGTCGATATCAGCTGTACATATACCCTCTAACATATAAACAGCATTACCTACCGTGGGTAAGTCAAGTCGATATCAGCTGTACATATACCCTCTAACATATAAACAGCATTTCCTACAGCAGGTAAGTCAAGTCGATATCAGCTGTACATATACCCTTTAACATATAAACAGCATTACCTACCGCGGGTAAGTCAAGTCGATATCAGCTGTACATATACCCTCTAACATATAAACAGCATTTCCTACCGCAGGTAAGTCAAGTCGATATCAGCTGTACATATACCCTCTAACATATAAACAGCATTACTTATCGTGGGTAAGTCAAGTCGATATCAGCTGTACATATACCCTCTAAAATATAAACCGCATTACCTACCGCGGGTAAGTCAAGTCGATATCAGCTGTACATATACCCTCTAACATATAAACAGCATTACCTACCGCGGGTAAGTCAAGTCGATATCAGCTGTACATATACCCTCTAACATATAAACAGCATTACCTACCGCGGGTAAGTCAAGTCGATATCAGCTGTACATATACCCTCTAACATATAAACAGCATTACCTACCGCGGGTAAGTCAAGTCGATATCAGCTGTACATATACCCTCTAACATATAAACAGCATTACCTACCGCGGGTAAGTCAAGTCGATATCAGCTGTACATATATCCTCTAACATATAAACAGCATTACCTACCGCGGGTAAGTCAAGTCGATATCAGCTGTACATATACCTTCTAACATATAAACAGCATTACCTACCGCGGGTAAGTCAAGTCGATATCAGCTGTACATATACCCTCTAACATATAAACAGCATTACCTACCGCGGGTAAGTCAAGTCGATATCAGCTGTACATATACCCTCTAACATATAAACAGCATTACTTATCGTGGGTAAGTCAAGTCGATATCAGCTGTACATATACCCTCTAACATATAAACAGCATTACTTATCGTGGGTAAGTCAAGTCGATATCAGCTGTACATATACCCTCTAACATATAAACAGCATTACCTACCGCGGGTAAGTCAAGTCGATATCAGCTGTACATATACCCTCTAACATATAAACAGCATTACCTACCGCGGGTAAGTCAAGTCGATATCAGCTGTACATATACCCTCTAACATATAAACAGCATTACCTACCGCGGGTAAGTCAAGTCGATATCAGCTGTACATATACCCTCTAACATATAAACAGCATCACCTACCGCGGGTAAGTCAAGTCGATATCAGCTGTACATATACCCTCTAACATATAAACAGCATCACCTACCGCGGGTAAGTCAAGTCGATATCAGCTGTACATATACCCTCTAACATATAAACAGCATCACCTACCGCGGGTAAGTCAAGTCGATATCAGCTGTACATATACCCTCTAACATATAAACAGCATCACCTACCGCGGGTAAGTCAAGTCGATATCAGCTGTACATATACCCTCTAACATATAAACAGCATTACCTACCGCGGGTAAGTCAAGTCGATATCAGCTGTACATATACCCTCTAACATATAAACAGCATTACCTACAGCGGGTAAGTCAAGTCGATATCAGCTGTACATATACCCTCTAACATATAAACAGCATTACCTACCGCGGGTAAGTCAAGTCGATATCAGCTGTACATATACCCTCTAACATATAAACAGCATTACCTACCGCGGGTAAGTCAAGTCGATATCAGCTGTACATATACCCTCTAACATATAAACAGCATTACCTACCGCGGGTAAGTCAAGTCGATATCAGCTGTACATATACCTCTAACATATAAACAGCATTACCTACTGCGGGTAAGTCAAGTCGATATCAGCTGTACATATACCCTCTAACATATAAACAGCATTACCTACCGCGGGTAAGTCAAGTCGATATCAGCTGTACATATACCCTCTAACATATAAACAGCATTACCTACCGCGGGTAAGTCAAGTCAATATCAGCTGTACATATACCCTCTAACATATAAACAGCATTACTTATCGCGGGTAAGTCAAGTCAATATCAGCTGTACATATACCCTCTAACATATAAACAGCATTACCTACCGCGGGTAAGTCAAGTCGATATCAGCTGTACATATACCCTCTAACATATAAACAGCATTACCTACCGCGGGTAAGTCAAGTCGATATCAGCTGTACATATACCCTCTAACATATAAACAGCATTACCTACCACGGGTAAGTCAAGTCGATATCAGCTGTACATATACCTCTAACATATAAACAGCATTACCTACCGCGGGTAAGTCAAGTCTATATCAGCTGTACATATACCCTCTAACATATAAACAGCATCACCTACCGCGGGTAAGTCAAGTCGATATCAGCTGTACATATACCCTCTAACATATAAACAGCATTACCTACCGCGGGTAAGTCAAGTCGATATCAGCTGTACATATACCCTCTAACATATAAACAGCACAGAGAGGCAATAGATCCCAGTCTTGCTCTAACAAACATTGCTTATTCTTTGGAATAATTTATATATATAACTTATTTGCAGTGTGAATGTTTAACCTGAACTTCCTTAAATAGCATTCGATCATCTCAATCTTGATAACATTGAAAGCAGTATTTATTTCCCCTCAAAATGAATTTTCATTTAATTATTTATTAATTTATAAACAAAACAAGAAATTAGACTTGAGCACAATTAAATCCATTCTTGAGCATGAGTGTGATTTCATGATTGTATTTATTATGTTACCATACATTTCTGAATATTTATTCTTTTATCAGCCTTGTTTAAAGCTTAATACTAACCAGTTGGGTGGATAAGTTACCTTGTGTATCCATACAAACATAAATTGGAGAGAAACCAAATCTAGTTTCATATTTTGACCTAAGTTTGAATTTAACTGCGGCAACCATGTGAAAATTTTAAATAATGTCAGTAAAGTAAATGTATTAGCCCGACCACGTGGGTTTTCTCCGGGGACTCCGGTTTCCTCCCACAATAAGACATATAGCGCAATAGAGCGTTGACATCCGGGCCGACAAGAATGATTAATATAAGTTGGATAACTTGTTTCATAATTGTTGTAAAATAAATAAAGTTAATATTTATAAGTATAGTTCATGATGGCAAATTCCATTCCTTTGTTTTATGTACAGAAAGCAAGATGAAGGAATGATAAAGAAGCATGATAACTTTGAAGCTCAGATACAGCTGGGCATCGGTCAAACATTGTTGGACAATGTCGAGACAATAATGGGCAACATACATACCTCACCACAACAAATCTTAGTAAGTATAATTAACTTAACATCATTCTAGAATTTTACAAATTTAACAATTTCACTACTTTAATTACCACATTAAAATAGGATAAGGATAATAATATTATGTAGACAAAGTGTACTGTACTGTTAATTTAAAAAAAGTGTGTTATGGCGCAATATTTATATACTTCACATACTGTACAAAGTAATTAATAACAGAAAATGATGAAGTATTGTGTATAAGGTGTTTTGTAAAGGAGGGCTCCCAGGGCTCCTCAACCCTAGCCCTCCTTCATGCCATATATGTGATGAGGGATTAAAATATAAGAGAGAAAAAAAACATCATTCTAGAAAGATATCTCATTGATATGATGAAGTAACTATAAATGTATAGAAACCAATATAGTCTTATTTTGATGTAAACTTGTTAATGTACATTAGAACACACAAAGATGGGGGTGATGTAAATAAAAAGCTCCATTTGGGTTTTAAGTGTCTCCTATAGAACCTGCAGTTTCACTACATCTTTCTAAAAAAATAATTTCTCTTAAGTTGAAACCGTTTATCTTTTACATTTTTCAAATGAATGGCTGAATGCCATTTAAGGATTAACTCTCTATTTTATTTAGGTTATCGGGGGATAACTACAATGGAAAACGGGTAAATTCAATAACAGGCGAAGTCGGTTATGTATAATTTACCCGTTTTCCATCGTAGTTATCCCCCAATAACCTAAACATAATAGAAAGTTTATCCTTATATTTACAGTATCTTTCTGTGAAATGTTCGTAACTATTTTGTTCATTATAGTCAAATCTTCGAACACAGATTTCATTTCAAAACTAATAAAAGTGGAAATGGTTCAATAAATGTAACAGCATGAAATTTGCAAGCTCCGCCCACGTTTATTGTTGGTGACGTCACACAATTGTGTTTCAAACTGTAGGATTTGCATAGCTCCGCCCACATGCATTGTTGTCAATGTCATAGAAATTTGTCAGGTGTTTGACTACAGTTATGCGGTGATAATGATAATCTGTTGAGCAATGGTTATCGAGTGAATGTCAGTGTAGACTGTAAATATAATTATAGATATCGGGGGATAACTACAATGGAAAACGGGTAAATTCAATAACAGGCAAAGCCGGTTATGTATAATTTACCCGTTTTCCATCGTAGTTATCCCCCGATAATCTAAACATAATAGAAAGTTTATCCTTATATTTACAGTATCTTTCTGTGAAATGTTCGTAACTATTTTGTTCATTATAGTCAAATCTTCGAACACAGATTTCATTTCAAAACTAATAAAAGTGGAAATGGTTCAATAAATGTAACAGCATGAAATTTGCAAGCTCCGCCCACGTTTATTGTTGGTGACGTCACACAATTGTGTTTCAAACTGTAGGATTTGCATAGCTCCGCCCACATGCATTGTTGTCAATGTCATAGAAATTTGTCAGGTGTTTGACTACAGTTATGCGATGATAATGATAATCTGTTGAGCAATGGTTATCGAGTGAATGTCAGTGTAGACTGTAAATATAATTATAGATATGCCAAAAGCGATTCCAGTCGTGTGAATAATCTTGCATTAAAGATTCTTATGTTCTATGCTTACTTATTAATTAACCATAATGACATCTTAGCATGTGTGTGAGGAGAAATCCTCATTTGGTGTACAAAACATTGGTAGATTTTTCATTTTGACAGACATTCATGGTCCCTTAGGTTTTACAAAGGTCTACTTAAGGTCAAGGGTTCAACTTATCACATTTTCTGTGTAACGTGAATATTAAAACAGGAAATTCACATAAAGTATTTAAAGTAGGGGCGGGGATGGGGAATTAAAAAATGAAAGGGGGACAGGGGTAGTCTAGTATTTGTCAGGGTGAATAAAGCCAACTTGCCCCATAAACCTGCTTACTAAGAGATATCGATAAAACCTGATTTAAAGTGTTGAGTTGGTGTAGTGAGTCAATCTGGAATTTCTATGGCCTGACTGACAAATCATTCCTTTGTATAGAGGGAGACATCACAAAGCCTATGTCAATTTTTCAATTGTTGAAGTATATCATTTTCTTTTCAGCAAACTAACAGTGCTTCGCCAAGTATCAACACCTGTGAAGGTTTCATACCAACAGATTTGGTAAGTTAATATCAGCAAGATTGTTTTTAAAAGATTTCATCTTTTGTAGTAAAACCTTACTTACCGAAACTCACAGTTTTCTAATGATCCTTGTTCATTCCTCAAATAGTATGATTGCAAACATATGGGACAAAATATGAATAAAGGAAAGATCCACATGTAGAGCCTTGTAAAAGTACAAGAGAATAAGATTATAGATGTTCTGGAAGAATAATAGCCTTCTACTTCATCGATGATATCCACCATGTAAATCTTGGTCACATCCAAATAAACATCAAGTCCTCAAAATGAGAACCGAGTCATTCTTGTCGATCAAAACAAGTAAGCAAACTAATGAAAAAAAAACCCATTAGAGAATAGAAGTGTCAACAAAACCTACTTTCAAGGGTCAAATGTATCGAAAACATTTAAACCATATATTCAGAATTTTCCAAAAGGCCCAGAGACATGAGATTTGACAGCTTCATGTAGCTTCCATGGAAGGAGATAAATATCAAGTTTGCGAAAAATAAATCACTTTGACCTACTTTCAAGGCTACATGGGTCAGATATGTCAAAACCTTCAAACGACACCTTCTGAAGAACTGAAAGGGCTAGAGACATGATATATAACTGGTAGCTTCCTTGAAAGGAGTCAAACTAAGTGTGTGAAAATAGATCACTTTGACCTTCTTCAAGGTCACAGGAGTAAATGTTTCAAAACCTTTAAACAGCTCCTTCTGAAATACCAACTCATGCATGGAGACATGTTATTTGGCTGGAAGCCTTTTTTGGAAGAAGCCAAGCAATATTTTTTATTTTTATCCATTGGGATAAAAAAATATATAGATTTTAATGTGTTCTTTAGAATGACTTAATCATAGGTTTTGGAGCAATTTAAGGTTACAAATACGAGTTTAAAACCAGATGAGCGATGCAGGCCCATTACGCCTCTTGCTACTGAGATGTTAGGGGTTGGCACTGTGGAGCCAAGCAATGGCTGATCTGCATGTATTTCCTACCATAAATCAGGTAATTGCATGGCCCTTTGTTTTACCTGATCTTTATTGAAACATGACTGTTCAATTCTGTCTTAATTCTCAGGATCCTTTTGTTTTTTTTCCTAAATTAATTGTCATGTCCCTGTGATTTTGAACACTTCCATAATTATATAAAATGTTTTTCTTTTAACAGAATAAGAGCAAGGATTCTTTCCTCCAAGAAGCCACCAGTGTTCTGCGGAAAATATTTCCGTGGCATTGCACCAGTTTTTTCGAAGAAACAATTTCGGTCTTCGATGCTGTAATGGATACGAAATTCCCAACCACCCTTTCTTCTATAGAAGTGTTTAGGGATGCGAAGGTGTTTCCAGCTGAGACGGTCAAGCAGATTGATCCAAGTGGTGGAAACAGTGGAATAAACAAGGCTCTGGAGGTCCTTCACACTCAGGTAAAAATATAATCTCAGTGTATTTCAGAGTTTACGAGAGAAAGGCATGCCGTACTTATATACAGTCACAATTAGTACCATAAACTCGTGTAATCTGCTAATCTGCACACTTTTTTAAGGGAAGTTAAAATCAAAAAGTGGGGGGGGGGGGGACATAAATTACACTGAGATGTGTGTTAAGTTTTTTTCAGTGGAAGATAGAGAAATCTGAAGGATGCTGTCAAGTTGGAAAGTCGGGATTACATGTGTTTCCCTTTGTATTGCTTTTTAACTGTTCTCTTTTGTTTGACCCATGGATATCCATTTATATGGTCAATAGAATATGATGGATTCAAAGATGCCTTAAAGGCCCAATATACGTAACTTCCCAACAAATTTTCGTGATTCTGAAAAATTTTGAAAAAAAATCCAGTTAATAACCATGCAAAAATAAGCCTGCAACGAAGTAAACCTGAGCGGTAACTAACAAGAAACCATTGACAGAAAAATACAAAGAATTGAAAATAATTCAGGTGGGGCCCACTTCAACAACAAACCGAAGGTAGAAGACGGTTCAAAATGGACGCGTGTTTACAAATACCGAGTTTCAACTGCTGCTGTACCGGTAACCGCGAAAGAATTCATCTTCAATATTGCTGAAATCAGTTAATCTTAACAAAATCTATAAATATAAAAAGTTATTAGGCTTAATTTTCGCTTCACCTTTTGCCGAAAGTTACGTATATTGGGCCTTTAATCTAAGGTGACTATAACTCCATTGCTTTAGAAGGGCTGAGACATGAAGTTATATGATTACAAAGTTTGTTAATAAAGAAGTACAGTGTTATATGTAAATAACATTTCTTCTTAATTGGCTAAGACTTTCAATCAGTCACACCTGATATTTCATCATGAACTTTTCCAAGCCTTGAATATGAATAGTTAAAAGCGACTTCAGGATGAATAGTTAAAAGTGACATCAGGGGTGAATGAGTACAACAGTTCTGTTATTTTCATACATGTATGATTCATACTGGCGATATCAATATATAATATAATCTGACAAATTCAGGTCCCTAACTGACCTACCAGCGCTCTAACTAAAACTAGTCGGTTTGAGTTACAACTGTTATCCTATCTGTATGATTCTGATTTTTGTTTTTGTCATGTTCAGGGAAATTGTGTGTACTTTCCTGGTGTTGAAAAGAAACCATTCGTTCATGACATTGCAAACCTGCCTACCCTTACGAATGTGGGACCAAAAGCTCCACAACTTACAGACATTCCCTATATAGGGCATGATATACCCTGCTGGAGGAAGGACGAATTCTACAAGTCTCGTTTCACCAGTACTAATAAAGAGGTAGGATGATGATACACCTGTAGAGGTAGGATATGATGACACACCTGTAGAGGTAGTATATGATGACACACCTGTAGAGTTAGGATATGATGACACACCTGTAGAGGTAGGATATGATGACACACCTGTAGAGGTAGGATATGATGACACACCTGTAGAGGTAGGATATGATGACACACCTGTAGAGGTAGTATATGATGACACACCTGTAGAGGTAGTATATGATGACACACCTGTAGAGGTAGTATATGATGACACACCTGTAGAGGTAGGATATGATGACACCTGTAGAAGTAGGATATGGTGACACACCTGTAGAGGTAGGGTATGATGACACACCTGTAGAGGTAGGATATGATGACACCTGTAGAGGTAGGATATGATGACACCTGTAGAAGTAGGATATGGTGACACACCTGTAGAGGTAGGGTATGATGACACACCTGTAGAGGTAGGATATGATGATACCTGTAGAGGTAGGATATGATGACACCTGTAGAAGTAGGATATGATGACACCTGTAGAGGTAGGATATGGTGACACCTGTAGAGGTAGGATATGATGACACACCTGTAGAGGTAGGATATGATGACACATGTAGAGGTAGGGTATGATGATACCTGTAGAAGTAGGGTATGATGATACCTGTAGAGGTAGGATATGATGACACACCTGTAGAGGTAGGATATGATGACACCTGTAGAAGTAGGGTATGATGATACCTGTAGAGGTAGGATATGATGACACCTGTAGAGGTAGGATATGATGACACACCTGTAGAGGTAGGAAATGATGACACACCTGTAGAGGTAGGATATGATGACACCTGTAGAGGTTGGATATGATGACACACCTGTAGAGGTAGGGTATGATGACACCTGTAGAGGTTGGATATGATGACACACCTGTAGAGGTAGGATATGATGACACACCTGTAGAGGTAGGATATGATGACACACCTGAAGAGGTAGGATATGATGATACCTGTAGAGGTAGGATATGATGACACCTGTAGAAGTAGGATATGATGACACCTGTAGAGGTAGGATATGGTGACACCTGTAGAGGTAGGATATGATGACACACCTGTAGAGGTAGGATATGATGACACATGTAGAGGTAGGGTATGATGATACCTGTAGAAGTAGGGTATGATGATACCTGTAGAGGTAGGATATGATGACACACCTGTAGAGGTAGGATATGATGACACCTGTAGAAGTAGGGTATGATGATACCTGTAGAGGAAGGATATGATGACACCTGTAGAGGTAGGATATGATGACACACCTGTAGAGGTAGGATATGATGACACACCTGTAGAGGTAGGATATGATGACACCTGTAGAGGTTGGATATGATGACACACCTGTAGAGGTAGGGTATGATGACACCTGTAGAGGTTGGATATGATGACACACCTGTAGAGGTAGGATATGATGACACACCTGAAGAGGTAGGATATGATGACACCTGTAGAAGTAGGATATGATGACACACCTGTAGAGGTAGGATATGATGACACACCTGTAGAGGTAGGATATGATGACACCTGTAGAGGTTGGATATGATGACACACCTGTAGAGGTAGGGTATGATGACACACCTGTAGAGGTAGGATATGATGACACCTGTAGAGGTAGGATATGATGACACACCTGTAGAGGTAGGGTATGATGACACACCTGTAGAAGTAGGATATGATGATACCTGTAGAGGTAGGATATGATGACACACCTGTAGAGGTAGGATATGATGACACATTTGTAGAGTTAGGATATGATGACACACCTGTAGAGGTAGGATATGATGACACACCTGTAGAGGTAGGATATGATGACACATCTGTAGAGGTAGGGTATGATGACACACCTGTAGAGGTAGGATATGTTGACACACCTGTAGAGGTAGGATATGATGATGGGACTGCTGATCCTATTATTAAGCCATGTTCTGGTCATTAAGTAAGACTGCTGTATACATTGTCCTCTTTTTATTCCTATTCATTTGAATGCAGAAAGTATATTTCTGGTTTGACATACTTTTGGTTGTGTTTTTTGTTGTTATGGCTGATGCATGAGGCTGGAGACCCAGATTTAGATATGCTGGGTCATAGGTTACCTGTAGCAGATTACACTGATTAAGTTAATGATGTCATTTGGTACAAGCACAATAGCCATTTTCAGCTTATTGTAATTAATTGTTTTCTATTTTCTTTTTTAGACACAGAGAAATACTTTTATTGATATTCTACTGGACATGGGAATGATGTTTAGATTCTCTTGGCCCCTGAGGGTTACCACACAAACAGATGTTCTTACCTATGTAATGACTGACGACCTCCCCGACACCCCAGCTGTACCTCTGGTAAGTATTATATATATATAGTATAACTAACCTCCCTGACACCCCAGCTGTACCTCTGGTAAGTATTATATATATATAGTATAACTAACCTCCCTGACACCCAAGCTGTACCTCTGGTAAGTATTATATATATATAGTATAACTAACCTCCCCGACACCCCAGCTGTACCTCTGGTAAGTATTATATATATATATAGTATAACTAACCTCCCTGACACCCCAGCTGTACCCCTGGTAAGTATTATATATATAGTATAACTAACCTCCCCGACACCCCAGCTGTACCCCTGGTTAGTATTATGTATATAGTATAACTAACCTCCCCGACACCCCAGCTGTACCCCTGGTTAGTATTATATATATAGTATAACTAACCTCCCAGACACCCCAGCTGTACCCTGTTTAGTATTATATATATAGTATAACTAACCTCCCCGACACCCCAGCTGTACCCCTGGTTATTATTATGTATATAGTATAACTAACCTCCCAGACACCCCAGCTGTACCCCTGGTTAGTATTATATATATAGTATAACTAACCTCCCTGACACCCCAGCTGTACCCTGTTTAGTATTATATATATAGTATAACTAACCTCCCAGACACCCCAGCTGTACCCTGGTTAGTATTATATATATAGTATAACTAACCTCCCAGACACCCCAGCTGTACCCTGGTTAGTATTATATATATAGTATAACTAACCTCCCCGACACCCCAGCTGTACCCTGGTTAGTATTATATATATAGTATAACTAACCTCCCAGACACCCCAGCTGTACCCCTGGTTAGTATTATATATATAGTATAACTAACCTCCCTGACACCCCAGCTGTACCCCTGGTTAGTATTATATATATAGTATAACTAACCTCCCAGACACCCCAGCTGTACCCCTGGTTATTATTATATATATAGTATAACTAACCTCCCAGACACCCCAGCTGTACCCTGGTTAGTATTATATATATAGTATAACTAACCTCCCAGACACCCCAGCTGTACCCCTGGTTATTATTATATATATAGTATAACTAACCTCCCAGACACCCCAGCTGTACCCTGGTTAGTATTATGTATATAGTATAGCTTACCTCCCCGACACCCCAGCTGTACCCCTGGTTAGTATTATATATATAGTATAACTAACCTCCCCGACACCCCAGCTTTACCCTTGTTAGTATTATATATATAGTATAACTAACCTCCCCGACACCCCAGCTGTACCCTGGTTAGTATTATATATATAGTATAACTAACCTCCCTGACACCCCAGCTGTACCCCTGGTTAGTATTATATATATAGTATAACTAACCTCCCCAACACCCCAGCTGTACCCCTGAATTATACTAGAGTGTATACATATATACACTGTATAACTTATGTTACCTTACACTCTAATATTACCTATTTTTCTCATATCTCGCCATGTTGGATAGAGTTTGCCCATGTAAGAAAGCTATGTGAGGGAAATCTATCTTACATAGCATATCACGCGACGTGACGTCACGAATACGGTAAACTATGATGCTGGAATGAGAAAACGACGGTGTGATGAAATTAAAACCTTTCACAAAAAAATTAACCATAAAAATCAGAAAGGTGAGATTAATTTGTTTGCAAATATAGGGTATGCTTAATCTTGCTCTCTAAATTGTTTTCGTCAAAAAAGCCCAAGGAAAAAGCTGAAATTTTCAAAATGGTAGCCAGTCAAAATGTATTTTCATGGTTTTTGAACTTATTCAGGTAGTTGTTATGAGAGAAAATGACTATTTCATGACCAAGGGTGTAATATAGGGGAATTCCAGGTAGTTGTTATGAGAGAAAATGACTATTTCATGACCAAGGGTGTAATATAGGGGAATTCCACCCTCGGGGTTTTCAAATTTGGCAAAACACTTGGCAAAGCCTCGGGTTTTAACAAATTTGAAAACCCCTCAGGTGGAATTTCCCTATCTTACACCCCTGGTCATGAAAGATTCGTATAATATTACAATAAGAAACACCCAAAAATAATACTGTTTTGCTGGTATTGTCCATTTCATTAACTTTAGAAAATATTAAATACAAATGTATATATTTTTTAGATTTAATAAAGCAGTCTGTAAAAAACAATTCTGTACACAGGACGAGATTTGGCCATCAGGGTTACCAAAAGGTGAACACCAAAGAGACGCTTACTTCACTTTTCCCAGCCTACCTGCATTGTTCTTACCATGTTTCCTCAGGTAAGTAATACAGAAACTTACTTCACTTTCCCAAGCCTACCCCAGTTGTTTGTACCATACTTCCACAATTATGTAGGTATATGTACTTAAAGATAATTGTAATTTGTAAATTGAAAATATAAAAAAAAAAATGTCCATATGCATATATGAGAGAGTCAGAATGCTGTGAAAATGATTAAATGATGTCACATTATTAATTATATTCAATAATTAACAATAACTGTACTCTGTTAAAATGTAATGTAAGAACATAGGATTGTAATAACAGTTATGAGGCATATAATGTTGTGTGAAAATGACCAAGTTTATCACCTTATACTTCTGACTTTTGAGTCACTACAACTTGTACTTGTTTACAGGAGGTTACATGAGACTTCTCAGACTATGTTGTTGTGGAAGTTTGGAATCATCCTACGTCAGGGCCCTGTCATGGTTCTGGTGCAACACCTTACTAACGAGAACTGTAAAGGTGAGTGTACAGATAGAACTCCTCACTAACGAGATCTGTAAAGGTGAGTGTACAGATATAACTCCTCACTAACGAGATCTGTAAAGGTGAGTGTACAGATTTAACTTCTCACTAACGAGAACTGTAAAGGTGAGTGTACAGATAGAACTCCTCAATAACGAAATCTGTCAAGGTGAGTGTACAGATATAACTCCTCACTAACGAAATCTGTAAAGGTGAGTGTACAGATATAACTCCTCACTAACGAGATCTGTAAAGGTGAGTGTACAGATTTAACTTCTCACTAACGAGAACTGTAAAGGTGAGTGTACAGATAGAACTCCTCAATAACGAAATCTGTCAAGGTGAGTGTACAGATATAACTCCTCACTAACGAGATCTGTCAAGGTGAGTGTACCGATAGAACTCCTCACTAACGAGATCTGTAAAGGTGAGTGTACAGGTGGAACTCCTCACTAACGAAATCTGTCAAGGTGAGTGTACAGATAGAACTCCTCAATAACGAAATCTGTCAAGGTGAGTGTACAGGTGGAACACTTACTAACGAGATCTGTAAAGGTGAGTGTACAGGTGGAACTCCTCACTAACGAAATCTGTCAAGGTGAGTGTACAGGTAGAACTCCTCACTAACGAAATCTGTCAAGGTGAGTGTACAGGTGGAACACTTACTAACGAGATCTGTAAAGGTGAGTGTACAGATATAACTCCTCACTAACGAGATCTGTCAAGGTGAGTGTACAGATAGAACTCCTCACTAACGAGATCTGTCAAGGTGAGTGTACAGATAGAACTCCTCACTAACGAGATCTGTAAAGGTGAGTGTACAGGTGGAACACTTACTTACGAGATATATAAAGGTGAGTGTACAGGTGCAACACCTCACTAACGAGATCTGTCAAGGTGAGTGTACAGATAGAACTCCTAACTAAGGAGATCTGTCAAGGTGAGTGTACCGATAGAACTCCTCACTAACGAGATCTGTCAAGGTGAGTGTACAGATAGAACTCCTCACTAACGAGATCTGTCAAGGTGAGTGTACAGATAGAACTCCTCACTAACGAGATCTGTCAAGGTGAGTGTACAGGTGGTACTCCTCACTAACGAGAACTGTAAAGGTGAGTGTACAGATAGAACTCCTCACTAACGAGATCTGTCAAGGTGAGTGTACAGATAGAACTCCTCACTAACGAGATCTGTAAAGGTGAGTGTACAGGTGGAACACTTACTTACGAGATATATAAAGGTGAGTGTATAGGTGCAACACCTCACTAACGAGATCTGTCAAGGTGAGTGTACAGATAGAACTCCTAACTAAGGAGATCTGTCAAGGTGAGTGTACCGATAGAACTCCTCACTAACGAGATCTGTCAAGGTGAGTGTACAGATAGAACTCCTAACTAAGGAGATCTGTCAAGGTGAGTGTACAGATAGAACTCCTAACTAACGAGATCTGTAAAGGTGAATGTACAGATAGAACTCCTCACTAACGAGATCTGTAAAGGTGAGTGTACAGGTGGAACACTCACTAACGAGATCTGTCAAGGTGAGTGTACAGATAGAACTCCTCACTAACAAGATCTGTCAAGGTGAGTGTACAGGTGGAACACTTACTAACGAGATCTATAAAGGTGAGTGTACAGGTGGAACTCCTCACTAATGAGATCTGTCAAGGTGAGTGTACAGGTGGTACTCCTCACTAACGAGATCTGTCAAGGTGAGTGTACAGGTGGTACTCCTCACTAACGAGATCTGTCAAGGTGAATGTACAGATAGAACTCCTCACTAATGAGATCTGTCAAGGTGAGTGTACAGATAGAACTCCTCACTAATGAGATCTGTCAAGGTGAGTGTACAGATAGAACTCCTCACTAACGAGATCTGTCAAGGTGAGTGTACAGATAGAACTCCTCACTAATGAGATCTGTCAAGGTGAGTGTACAGGTGGTACTCCTCACTAATGAGATCTTTCAAGGTGAGTGTACAGATAGAACTCCTCACTAACGAGATCTGTCAAGGTGAGTGTACAGATAGAACTCCTCACTAACGAGATCTGTCAAGGTGAGTGTACAGATAGAACTCCTCACTAACGAGATCTGTCAAGGTGAGTGTACAGGTGGTACTCCTCACTAATGAGATCTTTCAAGGTGAGTGTACAGATAGAACTCCTCACTAACAAGATCTGTCAAGGTGAGTGTACAGGTGGTACTCCTCACTAACGAGATCTGTCAAGGTGAGTGTACAGATAGAACTCCTCACTAACAAGATCTGTCAAGGTGAGTGTACAGATAGAACTCCTCACTAATGAGATCTGTCAAGGTGAGTGTACAGATAGAACTCCTCCCTAACGAGATCTGTCAAGGTAAGTGTACAGATAGAACTCCTCACTAACGAGATCTGTAAAGGTGAGTGTACAGGTGGAACACTAACTTACGAGATCTGTAAAGGTGAGTGTACAGGTGCAACACCTCACTAATGAGATCTGTCAAGGTGAGTGTACAGATAGAACTCCTAACTAAGGAGATCTGTCAAGGTGAGTGTACCGATAGAACTCCTCTGTAACGAGATCTGTCAAAGTGTGTGTACAGATAGAACTCCTCACTAACGAGATCTGTAAAGGTGAGTGTACAGGTGGAACACTCACTAACGAGATCTGTCAAGGTGAGTGTACAGATAGAACTCCTCACTAACGAGATCTGTAAAGGTGAGTGTACAGATAGAACTCCTCACTAACGAGATCTGTAAAGGTGAGTGTACAGGTGGAACACTCACTAACGAGATCTGTCAAGGTGAGTGTACAGATAGAACTCCTCACTAACGAGATCTGTAAAGGTGAATGTACAGGTGGAAAACTTACTAATGAGATCTGTAAAGGTGAATGTACAGGTGGAACACTTACTAATGAGATCTGTAAAGGTGAATGTACAGGTGGAACACTTACTAACGAGATATGTAAAGGTGAGTGTACAGGTGGAAATCCTCACAAACAAGGTCAATAAACACTTACTAACGAGATCTGTAAAGGTGAATGTACAGGTGGAACACTTACTAACGAGATCTGTAAAGGTGAGTGTACAGGTGGAACACTTACTAACGAGATATGTAAAGGTGAATGTACAGGTGGAACACTTACTAACCAGATATGTAAAGGTGAATGTACAGGTGGAACACTTACTAACAAGATATGTAAAAGTGAGTGTACAGGTGGAACACTTACTAATGAGATCAATAAAGGTGAGTGTACAGGTGGAAACCTCACTAATGAGATCAATTAAGGTAATAAAGGATGTAAAACACAAACAAACCAAAGTATTGCTTAGTTGACTAAATTCATGAATTCTATTTTCAGGTTTACCCGCCATTGTGATCAGTGCTCGTGTTGTTAGTAGCAACATGATAGAAGCCATGAATGTCACCTTCAACAACATCACAACCATTTTAAGCGGGATGCTTATTTCAAAGAAAGTTTATGCAATCGTAAGGTTTTTTTGATATTGTGCCTGTGTCTCTCCTGACTAATAGCTCTCCTGTGTCCTCCTTTATCCCCTAAGGCTACCCCCTTCTAAGATAAATAATTCTGTATAGATTATGAGTATCTTCACTGTAATTTAATTATGTCCCCCAAACGAAGTGGGGGGACATATTGTTTTTGCTCGGTTTCTTATTATTATTGTCCCCCGCTTCCGGAGGAACGGGGGATATTGATTTGGGTTTGTCCGTCCGTCCGTCCGTCCGTCCGTCCCTCTGTCCGTCCCTCCGTCCGTCCCTCTGTCCGTCTGTCTGTCACACTTCGTTTCCGTGCTCTATCTTTTGAAGGAATAATCCGATTTTCATTAAACTTGGTCAGGATACTTATCATCCAAGTACCTCGGATGAGTTCGATTTTCGTGAAATTCCGCGCATATTTAATGGAGTTATCCCCCTTTTATCACCAAATATAGGCATCATGTACAAAATGCCATAACTCTTATGTTTTTTATTTAATTCACTTTAAATTCTGTAGAATATTATATAAGGTAATGATGTTTAACATATATTACGGGTTTGGATGTCGTATCTCAACTTTCTTTGGAATCCGACAGAGTTTTGTCCCTTTCATTGCCTCCCTCTGTCCGTCTGTCTGTCACACTTCGTTTCCGTGCTCTATCTTTTGAAGGAATAATCCGATTTTCATTAAACTTGGTCAGGATACTTATCATCCAAGTACCTCGGATAAGTTCGATTTTCGTGAAATTCCGCGCATATTTTATGGAGTTATCCCCCTTTTATCACCAAATATAGGCATCATGTACAAAATGCCATAACTCTTATGTTTTTTATTTAATTCACTTTAAATTCTGTAGAATATTATATAAGGTAATGATGTTTAACATATATTACGGGTTTGGATGTCGTATCTCAACTTTCTTTGGAATCCGACAGAGTTTTGTCCCTTTCATTGCCAAATGAAAGCATTATGTACAAAAAATTGCTTTCCGTGCTCTATCTTTTGAAGGAATAATTCGATTTTCATCAAACTTGTTGAGGATACTTATTATTCAAGTATCTCGAATGAGTTCGATTTTCGTGAAATTCCGCGCGTATTTTACGGAGTTATCCCCCTTTTTATCATGAAATATAGGCATCATGTACAAAATGCCAGAACTCTTATGTTTTTTATTTATTGAATCTACTTTAAATTTGGTACAATATCATATCAAGCAATGATGTAACATATATTAAGTGTTTTGATGCCCTTTCCCTTGCCCTAAACCAGTATTATGTACAAAAATGACTTCACACACGATATTATTTGCTCTAATTTCCTCATAAGACAGTCAAATGTTTAATGCATAAACGGCTCAGCCAATTTCCATTGCCAAATTTCGCACATGATGTTTCCCCCCAAGTGGCCCTGAAGCGGGGGACATAAATTCCACGAATTAGCTTGTTATTATTATTATTATTCTTGTTTCTTCCACTTTCTTCCGGCGCGGAGGTTTCCGACCGTTTTCTCAAAAACTACTGGACGGATCTTCACGAAACTTCACACACATACTCATTAGGGGCGGGGTGTGTGAAAACGGGTTGTTTTTTTGCGACCGGAAGTCCAAGATGGCCGCCAGAGCTAATTTCCGGTTTTCAAAATTCAGTCTCCGATTTCAGTAAAAATTGGTACATGGGTGTTTTAAGGGATGCTGAATAACATGGTAACATTTTTGTAAAGTTTGGTTGCCACCGAAACGAAAATGGAGGCCTCTGATTGGTCGAAATTTATATATTGTCCGATTTCAATGAAATTTAATATATATGTGTAGTATTACACCAACAACATTGTCGTCACATCCGTTTCATGATTCGTCAACATGGCCGCTATTTCCTGGCTTCTGATTGGTCGAAATTTATATATTGTCCGATTTCAATGAAATTTAATATATATGTGTAGTATTACACCAACAACATTGTCGTAACCTCCGTTTCGTGATTCGTCAACATGGCCGCTATTTCCTGGCTTCTGATTGGTCGAAATGTATATATTGTCCGATTTCAATGAAATTTATACATATAACTGTAGTAGGACACCACGGACATTGTCGTAACCTCCGTTTCGTGATTCGTCAACATGGCCGCTATTTCCTGGCTTCTGATTGGTCGAAATGTATATATTGTCCGATTTCAATGAAATTTTATATCTAACTGTAGTAGGACACCACGGACATTGTCGTAACCTCCGTTTCCTAATTCGTCAACATGACCGCTGATATATGGGGTGTCAGCTATATTTCCATTGTGAGTTCATTGGGCTCATCAGTTCCGACCAAAGGGGTAGTTTGGGGGACATCTGTAATGGTACCCCATTACAATTAGCACTTGTTCACTCAGTATTTCCAAATCAAAAACTTAATCATTTGAACACCAAATAAAAATCACTTTCTCAGAATAATTAATTTTAAGCTAGAAAGTGAAACAAAATACAATTGGTGATTCCAAATTCTTCCCCGGTATATGAATAAAGTGCCAATATATTAACTGTATAATAACTCTCGTCTTAAATTGAGTTTTGAAATGGATCCGAAATCCAATAGGATTTACAAACATATACACATCATGAATGTTTCCAGACAATACCATTTGAGAAATTACTAAGTTGATAAAATTGGTACTGTACGTATGCTCAATCACTACTCAAATAATCTATTTATCTTGTTCGGTGCCTTGTTAGCTTAATATTTGCATATACTCAGTGAACTTACTGCAATCTGATTCGCATATACATGTAATTCATCAGAATGATAGCACCTTTTGAAAGAATATCAATTATTCAGTTTTCAATGAAATACCTGTAATAATTTTTACCATAATTAAGTTGTATGTATAGTTAATTAAGTTGTTGTAATCTGAATGGCTGATGAGTTATAGTTGACTTCTTGTCAAGGAATTTGAACTATTTAATTACTAGTATCATGAAGCTGCATTAATTTTGTTTCAAGATTTGAAATTAAATCAGCAATTTTTCTTTAATTTAAAAATCTTTTACAATTCAATTTAAATTTCTTTCTATGTATTGGATTTCTCTCCAAATAAGTCAGTTACAATATCAAAGAATTGGTTCTTTCAAACAAGTTCTTAAAAACCTATTTCATGCATTGGTATTTCAAAAAAAAATTAATCAAGGGAGATAAGTCTTGCATTGCAATTTTTCATGGCTATGTTTTTTGCAGAGAACAATATGCTGTCAGGAATGTAATCCAACAAGGGACCAATCGATTGCTCTTAGCTCCTCCCATAGCTGTTGTCATATGTCAGAGTTCAATGTCCACCATTCCTCCAAAAACAACACTGAAGTTTTCTGCCAAAAGAAGAAGAAAGGTTTAATGACTACAAAAGAAGAATTTGCTAGTATTGACTCAGGTGAGGTCATGTAGAGAGGATAAATAATAATAAAAATGACAGCCCGTCAGTCCATATGTTATATGTGACAGACCTAGGCCCAGGGATTGGTCAACTGGTTAACATTCCAACTTTCCAGGCAGATAACTTCAACCAGTTGAGTGTGAAATGGCCTGGGGTTGATGTTGCAATATCTGTGCTGTATCATTCAAGTGACATGTCATTATAAAAGATTACATTGGAAGCACAGTCCCACTACAAATAGAAGTTAGAATTAATGAATACATCTTCAACACACACTAGCATACACACATAAGGAGAGATTAGCCAGGTGGCATAGAAATAGTTGTTATAATTAGTGCTGTAAATTCCTCAAAATTACATTATGTTTGATTGTATAAATTGAATTTCTATATACCGGTCCTGGTATGTAAATCACTGTAGAGTGGGTTATGTTAGCTAGATAGGGCGCTATATCAAATGTTGTATAAATATAGTATCCATTACAATTTGTTATAGCATGTCTAGATCGCAAACTTCTGGTTCCCAATCACAATGATCTGAAAAAGTTAGTACAGAAGGACTATAGGATGACAGGTGTTCCTCCACTGGCGGCGGCGAGGAACAAACAGCTCTGTGAGATGTTACGCTGCCATCTGTGTAACAACTGTTCTGGTGGGGGAATCATCTGTCCTTATATGAGGGAATCTGGAATCACCAACAGGTAAGTGTACAGGTATAGTCTCTGTCACAGGTACCTGTCCTAGTATCGGGGAACCTGACATCACCAACAGGTAAGTGTACAGGTAGTCTCTGTCACAGGTACCTGTCCTAGTATCAGAGATCCTGACACAGGTAAATTTTTGAACTTAAACTAAAAGTAAGGCATTCCATGAACAAAACCTCAAAATGCCATAAAAGCATGAAAACATGCCATGAAAGATGTTTGATCATTTTTCATGTAGCTATGAAAAGTGATGTGTTCAAGTGCACCAATGAATTTTTAATGAAAATTGTTTTATGGCCATGATTTTCTCCTATTTTGGCCACAGAAAAAAATTCATGATAAAAATTTCTCATTCATGATCATGATCTTTTTCACGTGCAGAACTCATTGTCATGAAAGTTTATAAGCAGAATATACAATTTCAGTCTAATGACCATGAAAAACATCATGGATATGATAAATGATATCTACTTAAATTTCATGGCCATGAAAATTAATCATGGCCATGAAAGTGTTTATTTGTAGGTCTCTAAATCTTAGCTGAGAAAATGGCATTCCGGATACTTGAAAAAAATTCACAAGTAAGAGAAGTTTACATTGAGTGATATTTTACAGAATGTTTCCTCCTTTCAGGCACTGTCATTGTAACCACAAGAATGACCTCTGTTCCTATTGTGGAGTGTGTGCCCACTGTATCAAGGTTCTGGCTGTAAGTTGACACACAAACACCTACCTCTCAGTAGTGTTGGGTACGCTGTTAAAGGTATTGAGTAGATAAACAGTAAATTGGTTTTACTTTTCATCATCAAACATTATCTAAAGATTCAAACAAAAGATGTGTGATGATATGTTAGAATGAAAGATGAAATATAGGGATATGTTAGAATGAAAGATCAAATATAGGGATATGTTAGAATGAAAGATCAAATATAGGGAGATTACAGTGTCTAAAAGGGAACATTGAAGATGTTGTTAAGCCCCTGTCATGAAATGGGGGGGGGGGGGGGGGGCATATAGTGTTACCCATGTCTGTCCCGTCCTGTCCTGTCCCATGGTAATGTTACCAGCTTATTTAAATAACTACTGATTCGATTGTTGTCAAACTTGCATACATAATAAGCATGTAGAACTAATTTCATATGGGGGAAGGGGGCATTTATGTCTCACAGACATTTCTAGTTTTGATAATAAAATACATGTACTCAATTGGATGTATCAGGTGATGCCACTATCATGTATGAAAATTTTTACAAGAATATTTTTGTCCTTTTATTTTGCTCAGGAATCCCATTCTCTGGTACAACCTTGCTTTAAACCCAAGCAGACAGGTGATTCTCCAGATGGTCAGAAATCAACTTGTATCCTGGAACTTCAGAAAGGCAAAGATGCACCCTACACCTACCAGTTTCCTCACCCCCTGTCCATGACCTACTGTGGGGTAATCAACCTACTGGTTCTGTCAGAGAAAGCGGACTTTACACTCATATTTACAAGGTACATTAATTAACACCTTATCAAAAAGATACATGTTACACAATGACTTATGATTTATACCTAAGTAATTGTTATCTCCCTTTAGGAGACCATCTCTATATCTTTTACCTGTGACTGTACTTGAATGATTTAACTAAAGGATCCTTACTTTAACACATTTTACATATGCTCTGTGTAAGATTTATCTTACTTACGATTGTGTGTGGTTATCCCCCTTTAGGATATCTACTTTGATTGTGTGTAGGTTATCTTCCTTTAAAATACCTACTGTGATTGTGTGTGGGTTATCCCCCTTTAGGATATCTACTTTGATTGTGTGTAGGTTATCTCCCTTTAGGATATCTACTTTGATTGTGTGTAGGTTATCTCCCTTTAAAATACCTACTGTGATTGTGTGTGGGTTATCCCCCTTTAGGATATCTACTTTGATTGTGTGTAGGTTATCCCCCTTTAGGATATCTACTTTGATTGTGTGTAGGTTATCTCCCTTTAGGATATCTACTTTGATTGTGTGTAGGTTATCTCCCTTTAAAATACCTACTGTGATTGTGTGTGGGTTATCCCCCTTTAGGATATCTACTTTGATTGTGTGTAGGTTATCTCCCTTTAGGATATCTACTTTGATTGTGTGTAGGTTATCTCCCTTTAAAATACCTACTGTGATTGTGTGAAGGTTATCCCCCTTTAAAATACCTACTGTGATTGTGTGTAGGTTATCTCCCTTTAAAATACCTACTGTGATTGTGTGTAGGTTATCTCCCTTTAAAATACCTACTGTGATTGTGTATAGGTTATCTCCCTTTAAAATACCTACTGTGATTGTGTATAGGTTATCTCCCTTTAAAATACCTACTGTGATTGTGTATAGGTTATCTCCCTTTAAAATACCTACTGTGATTGTGTGTAGGTTATCTCCCTTTAAAATACCTACTGTGATTGTGTATAGGTTATCTCCCTTTAAAATACCTACTGTGATTGTGTATAGGTTATCTCCCTTTAAAATACCTACTGGCCTCAGACCACAATTAATTCTACTATATGTTACTACCAAAGGAAAAAAAAAATTAAAATATTTTAAAACTTTGCAAAGGATGTGGGACTTATTTTTTATTGTAGATCTATTCAAGCTGAACCTACAGTGAGCTGGAAAGTACCTCATGTGTTGCATTTAAGAAAGATAATTTCATTTGAATGTCACTACCCTTCAGTTTTAGGGGAAAATACCAAAAATCACAAAATATCAATGCTCAAGCCTCATCACTCATTGTGTCCTGCTGCTAAAATAAACTTGATAAGTGTGTCAAACAAAAATTAACCTCTAGAATAGATATTGTTGAACAAATCTATGCAAAAAAACTGTACATATCTGTCATAAATAAGCCAGGAAAAATTATTTTGTAACCCACATGAAATGTCCTTATGCACTACATTCGTGTACAACGACCCGGAAGTTTTATTGTGGTCTGAGGCCTGTATACTGTGATTGTGTGTAGGTTATCTCCCTTTAAAATACCTACTGTGATTGTGTATAGGTTATCTCCCTTTAAAATACCTACTGTGATTGTGTGTGGGTTATCTCCCTTTAAAATACCTACTGTGATTGTGTATAGGTTATCTCCCTTTAAAATACCTACTGTGATTGTGTGTAGGTTATCTCCCTTTAAAATACCTACTGTGATTGTGTGTGGGTTATCTCCCTTTAAAATACCTACTGTGATTGTGTGTGGGTTATCTCCCTTTAAAATACCTACTGTGATTGTGTGTGGGTTATCTCCCTTTAAAATACCTACTGTGATTGTGTGTAGGTTATCTCCCTTTAAAATACCTACTGTGATTGTGTGTAGGTTATCTCCCTTTAAAATACCTACTGTGATTGTGTGTAGGTTATCTCCCTTTAAAATACCTACTGTGATTGTGTGTAGGTTATCTCCCTTTAAAATACCTACTGTGATTGTGTGTAGGTTATCTCCCTTTAAAATACCTACTGTGATTGTGTGTGGGTTATCTCCCTTTAAAATACCTACTGTGATTGTGTGTGGGTTATCTCCCTTTAAAATACCTACTGTGATTGTGTGTGGGTTATCTCCCTTTAAAATACCTACTGTGATTGTGTGTGGGTTATCTCCCTTTAAAATACCTACTGTGATTGTGTGTGGGTTATCTCCCTTTAAAATACCTACTGTGATTGTGTGTGGGTTATCTCCCTTTAAAATACCTACTGTGATTGTGTGTGGGTTATCTCCCTTTAAAATACCTACTGTGATTGTGTGTGGGTTATCTCCCTTTAAAATACCTACTGTGATTGTGTGTGGGTTATCTCCCTTTAAAATACCTACTGTGATTGTGTGTGGGTTATCTCCCTTTAAAATACCTACTGTGATTGTGTGTAGGTTATCTCCCTTTAAAATACCTACTGTGATTGTGTGTAGGTTATCTCCCTTTAAAATACCTACTGTGATTGTGTGTAGGTTATCTCCCTTTAAAATACCTACTGTGATTGTGTGTAGGTTATCTCCCTTGAAAATATCACTGTGATTGTATGTAGGTTATCTCCCTTTAAAATACCTACTGTGATTGTGTGTAGGTTATCTCCCTTTAAAATACCTATTGTGTGTAGGTTATCTCCCTTTAAAATACCTACTGTGATTGTGTATAGGTTATCTCCCTTTAAAATACCTACTGTGATTGTGTGTAGGTTATCTCCCTTTAAAATACCTACTGTGATTGTGTGTAGGTTATCTCCCTTTAAAATACCTATTGTGTGTAGGTTATCTCCCTTTAAAATACCTATTGTGTGTAGGTTATCTCCCTTTAAAATACCTATTGTGTGTAGGTTATCTCCCTTTAAAATACCTATTGTGTGTAGGTTATCTCCCTTTAAAATACCTATTGTGTGTAGGTTATCTCCCTTTAAAATACCTATTGTGTGTAGGTTATCTCCCTTTAAAATACCTATTGTGTGTAGGTTATCTCCCTTTAAAATACCTATTGTGTGTAGGTTATCTCCCTTTAAAATACCTATTGTGTGTAGGTTATCTCCCTTTAAAATACCTATTGTGTGTAGGTTATCTCCCTTTAAAATACCTATTGTGTGTAGGTTATCTCCCTTTAAAATACCTATTGTGTGTAGGTTATCTCCCTTTAAAATACCTATTGTGTGTAGGTTATCTCCCTTTAAAATACCTACTGTGATTGTGTGTAGGTTATCTCCCTTTAAAATACCTACTGTGATTGTGTGTAGGTTATCTCCCTTTAAAATACCTACTGTGATGGTGTGTGGGTTATCTCCCTTTAAAATACCTACTGTGATTGTGTGTAGGTTATCTCCCTTTAAAATACCTATTGTGATTGTGTGTAGGTTATCTCCCTTTAAAATACCTACTGTGATTGTGTGTAGGTTATCTCCCTTTAAAATACCTACTGTGATTGTGTGTAGGTTATCTCCCTTTAAAATACCTACTGTGATGGTGTGTGGGTTATCTTCTTTAACACATCCTTTCACTTAAAGATACCCGATAAGCTCCCACATGATTTTTATCCCACCATCATCAGATTTAAAATTGAGGTTAGCTTTTTAGTACAATGGTTTGAGTAATCTGACCAACTTTCAATTTATTTGGATAATTATAACACTGTGAAAAGTGGACTTTAACACAAATGCAGCAGCCGCGCCTCTTGAAAAGCAACACCTTAGTCTTCTTTTCTCGAACATCGTCGAGGCGAGACAAAAATCATCGATGGTGGGCACCAAGATCCCTCTGGTATCTCTTTGTTTTTATTCTAAACAAAGATATGATAATTAAATCTTGAGACCATCTAACTGCTTGGTGTAGTGTTTAACTTTCCATCCCCATGTCACTTATAGTCTAAAGGGCTGAAGGGTGAACAGGTCTATCTGTCTGAGATTAATTTTTTGCTTTCTCTTCCATGATAGAAAAACATCAGCAACGTCTAAATCAGTACACAAATGGGCAGCATCCAACTGTAAAATGGGGGACAAGTTGGAAGTCAGCATGGTGGCCAAGAGGGTAAGAATCTAAAATAGAATTTTTTTAAAAGAGAATTTTAAGATTTGATAACTTGTGTTGAAATTACTGTGTGCAAAAATTTTTTTGATATGATTTTTATGTCACCTGAGACAAAGTCACAAGCAACCTATTCTAATCTTCTTTAGTCTGTGGTCGTGCGTCATCCGTAAACAATTTACACTTTCAACTTCTTCTCAATAATACCAGCACCAATTTGAATGAAATTTGGATAAGTATGTTATTTTGTTGGGATTACTGTGGTTGGATTAGTGTGGTATTTTGTTGGGATAACTGTGGTTGGATAAGTGTGTTATTTTGGACTCATATGATTCTGCAATTAAACATTTGTTTTGATTGAATTACTGTGGTTGGATAACATGATTAGTTCATACTTATATTGTAAACCAGCCTGGATCATGTGGTTCAGACTGACTGTCGTTTGGATTAAATGAGTATGAATTTCTTTGTTTGGAACAGGATTCAGATAATTAATAACTAGCATTATTGTGTATTGCATGTCAGGACTATCAGGAACAAAATAAATTTTTTTTAACGTTTTTTCTTTCTTTTATTAGGCCAATGGCGTTAATTACGCGTTCATTACCTTAAAAAGAAATGGACAAACCCTGAACTCCATGAGTAATGACTTACAAGGAAAGGTGGATCTCTCTCTCCAGGGAAACAACAAAGATAGTGACTTAAAGATGATGGTCACTACCCCCAATTTGATGGTAACAATCAAACTAAGATTAACATGATTTTATATACTCTATCTTCTTTCATACTACTGTAAAAGCTTATATTTTCATGCATGGAATTTTCCACTTAGTCAGCCTCCAAACCGTTCACAGTGCGGAAATGTTCCCACTGTCAGTCATGTTAAATATGTTTACATGTGGATATATTCGCAGGGATTTACTGCTAGTGAAATTTCCATCCCCGCAAAAAATCCAACTTTACAGTAAGGCTTGCTTAGAGGATAATGAACACACTTTATATGCCTTTATTTAAATTTGTTTTTGGATATTTGATAAATCTGTTTATTGCTATATAAAGATCTTATTTATATAGAGTTTGATTTAAACATATAGGCATGTGGTCTGTATACATACAGGGCTCTATATTAAGATCTTTTTGGATAATCCATGGAACCCTGTCGGCCTATATATATCAAGATCTCATTTAAATAAAGATCTTTTTAGATACTTAGATTTAATGTGTAAGCCCTTATATGACAGCTGATATGTTAATCAATGACTCTGTAGACCTCTATAATAAAAACCTCGCTGGATAAGGAAGACCGATGTATGATCTTATTACTACTTGATGTAAAATTGTTGGCTGCTATTGGGCTTATAATGAATACAAATACATCTTAGAGGTCTATATATAGAACCTTGAGGCCTCTATATACAGGTATTAGGGTATACTGAACACATCTCAGATATAGAGGTTACACAACGAGTGGCTGTTGGATATGGAATTTATTTCACTCGAGTTAATTATTTTTTAAAAGTTACAAAAAACACGAGCTTTAGCGAGTGTCTTTTGTAACTTTTAAAAAATAATTAACGAGAGTGAAATAAATTCCATATCCAATAACCACGAGTCATGTGACCTGTTTCTACCACAATGATATTTAGTCGGCAGTTGTAGTGTTGTTTTCTGGGGTGAATCGCAGATTTTCGGGAAATCACATCATCTCGAATTCATTCCCGCAAAGTTGTGACGACGTCAACAATCGATGACTTCATCAACAATCTACATTTCCGGTCAAAGTTCAACTCCTCAACCAATCAAAAGTCTGGAAGGTCATATTCCACTAGTGGTATATAACATATATTTATCCAACAGTCAGCACGTTTATACAATGGTCTGAGAGTGGAATAACACAGGGTATTGTGGTAGAAATCTTTATATAGAACATGAAGGCCTCTATATACAGGTATGAGGTGGATACTGAACTTTATGTAGAACATGGAGACCTCTATATACAGGTATTAGGTGGATACTGAACTTTATGTAGAACATGGAGGCCTCTATATACAGGTATTAGGTGGATACTGAACTTTATGTAGAACATGGAGACCTCTATATACAGGTATTAGGTGGATACTGAACTTTATGTAGAACATGGAGGCCTCTATATACAGGTATTAGGTGGATACTGAACTTTATTCAGAACATGGAGACCTCTATATACAGGTATTAGGTGGATACTGAACTTTATGTAGAACATGGAGGCCTCTATATACAGGTATTAGGTGGATACTGAACTTTATGTAGAACATGGAGACCTCTATATACAGGTATTAGGTGGATACTGAACTTTATGTAGAACATGGAGACCTCTATATACAGGTATTAGGTGGATACTGAACTTTATATAGAACATGGAGGCCTCTATATACAGATATAAGATGGATACTGAACTTTATAGAGAACATGGAGACCTCTATATACAGGTATTAGGTGGATACTGAACTTTATGTAGAACATGGAGATCTCTATATACAGGTATTAGGTGGATACTGAACTTTATGTAGAACATGGAGACCTCTATATACAGGTATGAGGTGAATACTGAACTTTATATAGAACATGGAGACCTCTATATACAGGTATTAGGTGGATACTGAACTTTATGTAGAACATGGAGACCTCTATATACAGGTATTATGGTATACTGAACACATCTCAGAGGTCTTTATATAGAACATGGAGGCCTCTATGTATATGTATTAGGTGAATACTGAACTTTATATAGAACACAGAGGCCTCTATATACAGGTATTAGGGAATACTGAACAAATCTCAGACATATTAAAGTTTTGTTTGTAGGTGATGGGAGAAGTCAATGATGATGAGAAGAGCTTGGGTATAACTCGGTGCTGTAGTCCTGCCTTTCCTTCAAGTAAGTTATAACGTGTTGTTTGTTACTGCTTCAGATTTATAATGAGAAGTGCTTACATAGTCTGTCTTAATTGGTGCTAAATTTGACATTTCTCCTTTAACACGGTTGTGCCTGATCACAAGTGTTTCATGTACTTGCTCCATTATTCACTGATGGAGCCTCCAGGTTAGTAGATATAAGGCACTCAACATACCGAGCCAACAACTTGCTTCAGAACACATCGACTGCCGTACACATTCGCATTACACAATATTCAATGTGGGTATATGCCTATATTACAGATTCAGATCCAGTCAAGATATGAAACAAACATAGTCATGTTACAACAAGAATAACTCAACAAAACATATAAATTGCAAAAGCGTAACCATGTCCTGACTGAAAAGTGGGGGGGTTGGATGTGATCATTTTGAATACCGTATATGATAACAACTTGTGTATTATATCAAATACCTAGATTTTGGGAGACCGACATTCGCTCCGCTAAGGAATCTTTAACGTACCCGTCTTTGGTGGTCTCGGACCTCAATCTACCTTGCCTTTTGAAAATGCGGCCCGAAACAGCAAAGTTCACGGCAGTAGTGGCCCCACCAGTCCACAATTCTAGTTGGCTAAAATATGGTTAAGTGGAGATCCATATTTTGTGATATTAACCTGATGTTTCTACTTTTAATAACACCAGGTCAATATTGTGTTTATGACCTCATAATCATTGTGACATATCACATTGCCCCACTATGAACTTCATGCTCTTTCAAGATAGATGTTATGCAATTTCAGTTGTTTGCAAACAAGTTTTATATCAAATAAAAATAACTAAGAACTTTTGATTTCGGTTACCGTATTTCTCAGGCAATAAGCCCATGCTCAGTAATAAGCCCATCCCCCACTTTTGACCTCTCCCTCTGCACTGGGGGGATGTCTGGTAATAAGCCCACCCCCTACTTTTGGGCCTCTGCCAACCTGTCTGAGTCGGGAGAATGATTGTCTTATGATTAAGCAAACCAATCTGTAAATCTGTTGATATGTAAAGGCAGTTGGAAATTTTGTTGCATATACAATAAAATTGCCATTATATGGTAATATATGGTGTAATAGAGATATGATAGAATCTTAAATATTGACCTCGGGCTTCACCCTTGGTTAATATTTGATTCTGCTAGGTCGGTATAATACTATATTGACCTCACTAAAGGTCAATAATCTACCTATATATATTTTGTACAAATGGTGAAAATGCTTCAATAAACAACTTGCCCATCCGATACAACTGACGATTCTCCGACTGTAAGACGTCACCACTGTCAGTCTTGTTTAGAGATCGGAACAGGTAACTCTCTGAATCGAACTGAAGTTCTGCTAAAGTGACATATTTTTTTCTAGATTTTTTTAAACTGGACACAATTTTGAAAACGTTCTAGCAAGGACAATACGATTCCCGTCACGAAAAATGTCAGTTTTATCTGTGGTATATAAATAACCATGTGACTATCATACAGTGCTAAAACACAAATTTGGTATTGTACTCACAAAAGCAATTATGTTTAACATATACTATAGGTTTTGTTGAATTTTCTCAACTTTTTGCATAATAGCATTGCAAAGCCAAATATGGGGATTTTGTAGAAAATGCATTTCCATCATAAACTTTTGTTTGTCAGGAGATCTTCTCCTACAGTTTTCATCTGATCTCTTTAAAATTGATGAGCTTAATACCTATGACATGAAGTTATGTATTCCGGAGTTATGACCTTTTGAGGCTTGATATTTGATGCACTTTGAAGCATTATGTACATATGTGTTTTCCTTAATATATTTCTCTCAAATTTGGTATGATACTTCAAAAAGCAATAATGTTTATATATACTAAGGGTTTTGTTGAACAGTGTTCCAATTTTTCACGTAACACAGCATTGTATATTTGCCAAGTATGAGCATTAAATATGTAGAAAATGTGTTTCTGTCTTAAAACATTAATTTGTCCAGAGATCTCCAGTCTGTTTGTCCTGCAGTTTCCAAGCAATTTCTTTCTATCTTGTTAGATTCAACTATCATGGCATAAAATTGTGTTTTTTAGAACAGCAGTTTGATTTGACATAATATTCTAAAGTTATTGCCCTTTGGTTCAATATGAAGAAAAAGTGTTTACTTTTGCTTATTTTTGTGTGCACAACTTAATTAAGACAACCTACAGTTTAGAATTGTATCTGTATTGCACTTATCTTTTGACATTGCCTATTTTTAATCTCGGTACACTTGTGAAAGGGTTCGACAGGTGTAACTTCTGCTTACAGTGCTCTTGTTAAAACTATTAAATTATATGTTTTACAGAAACTGAGAGACAGATGACGATGATGTATGCCTCCATGGAAGACCTGATGATTAACAGAATCAAACAATATTCTGGTGAGAAACTTTTATCCTTTAGTGTATAAGTCAATCATACCCGTTAACTCCCCTCATTACAAGAGAGACTCCCTTATTTTGACCAAAATTTACCGATCTCCCTCGAAATCTCCCTCATCCAAGTCCAAACTCACACAAACTCAAATCCACATCCTGTGGTCAAATGATCTCCTAGTTAATGTAGGGTATGTGTAATGACCATAACAGATGTGTCTGGATCAAATGAATACTTTTTAAAGTTATTTTGATACATAAATTGGGAAAGACAAATTGAGCAATGCAGTTTCAGTCGCATTTCGCGCACTTTCTCCCCCATTGGAAATATGAAATGAGGGAGATCTCCCTCATTGGAGGTTTCAGAGGTTAACACCTATGGTCAAAAATTAATATCTATTCTATGTGCTATTTAAGGTGCAAGGCTCTTAGTTCTCAAAGAAAGTCGGTCACCTGGCCTGTTAAAGTTATGGAAACAATTTTAACTCATTTACCCCTGAAATCCCATATTGAACTATTCAAACTTTAGAATAGGAAGAGTTCAAATGTGTCTTCAGGGGTGAACGAGTTGACAATGTTAAATACATAGCAATACAGTTTGCCGACTGACTTATTTTGTGCCTTTTATTATTCCACAGGTTCAATGGGAGTGTTGCTGCCCAAGAGTTTGTCTGTGAACAACCTTCTGTACCCAACAATGGGGCTGGTAAAGAACCGTGAGAATCAGGAGTACCATCCTGTGTGTGCCACAAACTGTAAGTACAGACCACAATCATGTGACCAGGTTAAAACGAAGGTTATTGAAGGTTAAATGGCTTTCATGGAGGTATAACTATGGTACAGATCTGAAAATGTTGATTAGGTTATATACACCCCTCAAGACACATTTGAACTGCTCTAATTCAAATGTTGGAATAGTTCATTAAAAATTTTAAGGGGTGAATGAGTAAATACAAATCTAGGGAGTTGATTAAGGGATTGGATGCATAACCAAGGTAAATGACCTGAAAAGAAAACCATCGCTACATATTCATTTCTATAGCCTACATTTGTATCAATAGCTATAGTTGAAGACAACATTTTTAAAAATTATTCCTCTGTAAAAAGTTCAACCCTTTGTGGGGCTCTAGAGTTGGATTCCAAACAGCAATTTGACCATAATGTTGGCATAGGAGGAGAAGAACTCAACTTTCTTAGAAGTGTATAGTGTTACCAGTCATTAAAGGTAGTAAATATAGAGGTTACACAATGAGTGGTTGTTGGATATGGACTTTATTCCACTTAAGTTAATTATTTTGTAAAAGTTACAAAATACACCAGCTTTAGCAAGTGTCTTTGGTAACTTTTAAAAAATAATTAACAAGAGTGAAATAAATTCCATATCCAACAACCACGAGTCGTGTGACCTGTTTCTACCACAATAATATTAAGTCGGCAGTGGCAGTGTTTTGGAGTGAACCGCAGACTATTTGCAGGAAAACACATCGTCTCGTATACATATTCCCGCCAAGTTGTGATGATGTCAACAATCCGCACGTCGCGTTGAACCACATGATTTCCAGTCAAAGTTCAACTTCTCAACCAATCAAAAGTCTGGAAGGTCATATTCCACTAGTGGTATTTACATATATTTATCCAACAGTCAGCACGTTTATATATAATGGTCTGGAAGTGCAATAACACAGGGTATTGTGGTAGAAATCATTATTATACATTTGTATATTTTTTTCCAGTGTAATACAGAATACAAACATTTGTTACAGTGACAAAAATTGAAGAGCAGGGATGGCCACCTGTCAATCTCATCCATTTAGTCAATGGAGAAGGTATTCCAATGACAGATTTTGAAAAAATTGAAAAACAAGACCCTTTCATCTGGGGAGTACATCTCATCCTGTCTCAATACAAAAAGGTGAGCTACGTCTACACAAGTACAAACATTGGATTATGTAACAGTACTGGACAGGGTTAATCGTCAGCCACCCTTCTAAATTGGCTAGCATGCCAACCCTTTTTTCCAAATAAACTGGGCGACTGCTTCAGGCAATGACATAGGTACGCGACTATAGGTTGTAAAATTAATAGTTGTTTCTTTGGGAGCAATACAATTTTGGAGAAAGTAGGGATGAATGGCAGGTGCAGGACTGGACTGGGTCATTTGAAAGTGGTTAAGTTAAACTTCTGTCTGCAAGGAGTTCATAGGGCCCTGGGTTCAAACTCTATATTCCTCTTTCTGTTGTTCCACTCTGATGATGTTTATATACACAATATCAATCATCTGGGATGCTCATGTAATGCTGATGTAATACACAATATCAACTGGGATACTCATGTAATGCTGATGTAATACACAATATCAATCTTCTGGGATGTTCATGTAATGCTGATGTAATACACAATATCAACTGGGATACTCATGTAATGATGATGTAATACACAATATCAACTGGGATACTCATGTAATGATGATGTAATACACAATATCAACTGGGATACTCATGTAATGATGATGTAATACACAATATCAACTGGGATACTCATGTAATGCTGATGTAATACACAATATCAATCATCTGGGATGCTCATATAATGCTGATGTAATACACAGTATCATCTGGGATGCTCATGTAATGCTGATGTAATACACAATATCAACTGGGATACTCATGTAATGCTGATGTAATACACAGTATCATCTGGGATACTCATGTTATGATGATGTAATACACAATATCAATCATCTGTGATGCTCATGTTATGATGATGTGTTGCGGAACTGGACTGGGTCGATCATCGGCGACCAGGTAGCTCAGTGGTAGAGTGTTCGTCTAGAGTTTGGAAGATCCCGGGTTCGAACCCCGGTCTCGACGCCATATTTTCTCTTTTTCCTGTTACAAAATTGGCGAGCTTGCCAACTCTTGTTTAAAGCATCGAGAGGTAAAGCTTAGCAAGGGGATATACAAACTTGTAAATAGTGGTCTTCCAGGGCGAAGACTTGGAGAAAAGGAGGGAGGAATGTAGCGGAACTGGACTGGGTCAATCATCGGGGACCAGGTAGCTCAGTGGTAGAGTGTTCATCTAGAGTTCGGAAGGTCCCGGGGTTCGAACGCCGGTCTGGACGCTACATTTTCTCTTTCTCCTGTTACAGATGTAATACACAATATCATCTGGGATGCTAATGTTATGATGATGTAATACATTTATTCACTATGACATGAAGTAGTGTTTTTCCAAACATCTGTTTAATGCAAATATATTTGGAAGAGTTATTCCCCCTTACATATTTCACAATGTAAATCTTGTCCAGAGACGACCTCCTCCCACAGTTTTCAACTTATCACTTTCAAACTTTGTACATTTATATATATATTTCCTGCCCATCAATTCAATTTAACAATATTCAGAAGAGTTACTGCCCCTTACATGTTTTACAAATTAAATTTTGTCTTAAAATCTCTCAATGTTTTTAACTGATCTCTTGCGCTTTGTTAATTTATTCAACATGAAGTATAGTGTTACTGCCCTTATATTTGGCAAATTAATTTTGTCCAAAAATCTCCCAACTGATCCCTTTCAAACTTTGTACATTTATTCACCATGACATAAAATAGTGTTTTGCCACATATATAGTTACATTATAGTTTGATTCAACTGGAAGAGTTACTGCCCCATACATGTTTGCACTCTTGGGTAACCTTTTTGATGTGCCTAATACAAAATCTCTGTGTGCTTAAAGGTTTTCTACTATCAGGAATTATAATCCTGCTTTTTACCTTGCAGCTGGAACTGCCTCCATTTGATCAACTGTTTTCAGAGGTAGCCCCTGCTCACGTCAAGAACATCCAGAAAAGCTTTGTGAGTGTCATTCAACTTTGCCTGCTTCTTTGCTGGCACAAATATGTGTTTCCTTTCAGAAGAGTTCCCCTCAAGGGGGCACTCTGCAGCATTTGCTAGAAATGTATATCAGGTTCTTCATCAAAAGACTTTTTATGATCTTTGTTTGTAGTTATGATAGTCTAAACTATATGGTCGTAATTTATATATGTTTAATGAAGTCTACATTTTGATGACTACCATACAATATTAGTGTTGTCCTGTTGATAACAGTACAGTCAGTTGATTATAATATATTCAAGATTAAGACAGCATACGGTCTTGATCATCTAATAGAGGATATAGTATAAATAGTGTATTTGTCCCGATTTCAAATTATAGAAAATGTTTCAGAAAATTTTGGACAATATTGTATCAGTAGAACAATTAAAGGCTGCATGACTTAAGTTAGTTTAAACTAATCTTATTACAGGAAAATCAAATAATCGTTACAATTGTTGGATAACACTTTTTTAATACCGCGAGTGGAATAAACTCTAAACGCATTTTGATTGGCTTACATGGTGATCAAACATTGATTTGAACAACGTCACTCACTGATTGTTGATACTCATGCACTTGTGTTATTCATGGTGTTTTAGTTGTCTTATGGGACTCAAAATATCCTGAGAATGGCTGCAATCAACTTGTCATTTGCTTTTGAAGAAGACCTCATTGTAAAACTAGATGCCCTGAAAAAGAAACTTCCTGCTTATGGGGTAAGTATTGATGTCACTATAAAGAAATTCTTTTGAACACATATTCTAGTCATGCCTGCATTAGACTATAAACTGTTGTGGCTTACAGAAAGTTAATACAAATATATATCTAGTAAAGCATTCCAAAAAAAATGGTGGCTTCATCATAACGTTTCACTTTTATGATGTCTTGTGGCGCTTTATTTATAGGCCGCACCTTTACTCATAAAAAATGCAATTTTAAAATGTGTTAAAATTTTCTAAAAAATAATTAAAATATAATTAGTAAAATATTATGTTAGTCCAATATAGGTTTTCTACCAACTATTTTGATTGCTGTCTTATTCCTATAGTTCAATTAGATTTAATTAGTACTTTTATAAAATTACAGTTTCCTGGTAAATTTATTACATAGATCTATATAATATTTCCTTGGAACCATGTATTTATCTATACATAAATCGTCCTAAGGCAATTAATGCTGACTAAACATTCTTACTTTGGTACACTCAAATTTTAAATCATAACCAAATTTTAAATCATAACCAAATTTTAAAGGCCCAATATACGTAACTTCAGGGAAATTTTCATGATTCTTAAAAATTCTGAAAAAAAATCCAGTTGATAACCATGCAAAAATAAGCGTAAAACGAAGTAAACCTGAGCGGTAACTAACAAGAAACTCTTGGCAAAAAAATCAAAAGAATTGAAAATAATTCAGGTGGGGCCCACTTCAATAACAAACCGAAGGTAGAAGACAGTTCAAAATGGAAGCGTGTTTACAAATAGCGTGTTTCAACTGCTGCTGTACCGGTAACCGCGAAAGAATTCATCTTGAGTATTGCTGATATCAGTTAATCTTAGCTAAATCAATAAATATAAGAAGTTATTAGGCTTAAGTTTCGCTTCAAGTTTTGCCGAAAGTTACGTATATTGGGCCTTTAACAGATATGTACGAAGAGATCGAGTTGGCACACTCATAATATTACAGGCACTGTAATTAGCACAACCATAATTTAGCGGAATTTGTTTAGTATAGAAAACAAAAAACAGGAATGCGACACTAAAAGAAACATGTTTTTCCATTAAATCTAGTGCATTTCCTATCAACATATTTTAAAGTAAGCTATATATTCAATATATACATGTATATATTTACATTTGCACTGCAACCCACCTTATGAACATTACCAGCAGAAATGCTTTTCATAAAAGTATGAAAGCAATGGTTCTCGAGACGTAGCACGTGATTTAATTATGACGTCATAGATCAAGCTTGTTCAATGAGAGTCTTGTTGCCCTGCTTCGAATAACATGGAGAACGCCTCTACGTCAAACACTCAAATGACTAGTTATTATCATTGGCTCCAACTTTATTCAAACTGGGCTGTCCCGCCAATTTCGTTTAAATGACAAAGCCTATACAAACGCAGGAGATAAACTAATTATTGGAAAAAAATATAATCTATAAATAGAAAATCACTTTTCCTGGGCCAATCAAACTCAAACTTCATACAGTGACCAAAAGTGCTCGCTTGGGATTGCTTTTCAGGGTCAAAGGTCAAAGGTCAAGGTCACTGTTTCTATTCCACTTGGAACTGATACAATGCATATCCATAGATAGCTCCTAAAAACTTATCTCCAAAACTTGCTGCGCAGGTGACACATCCACTTCCGTGGAATTCTTGTTTTATTTTCTATGCAATATTTTGTACAAGTTTTATCTAATTTCAATGGAAATGACATGATTTACTGGTTATTTTATGTGATTGGTTAAAATAAAATGATATTAAGAAGAATTCACCTAAAAAACATGATATTAACCAAAGGAAATTACAAAGAGGTTTTAGAAGGACAAATGGTGATTGGGAAACATGATATAAAGAGGAATGTGACTAGTGGTGATGTTAAGTGGAATCAACTGTCATTATTTATGTGAATTTTGTTTTTCTTTCCCTCCTGTAGGCATTGTACACCCTAGTTAACCGTAACCACAGCAAGTGCGGTCTTAAACTCAAAAACAGTATCGCTATGTGCCCTGGACACGTAACCTGTGTTGAGCCTGATGCAACCCAGACAGAATTTCAGACAGACATTTTTCAAGGATACAAACCCTTCATTAGCCATATTCTGAAAACAAACCACAAGCTGGAAACCGTCCAGAAAACTATTGATGATCTCGTAAATTTACGGGTACTTCACCTTCAAGAGAACTTCATTGCAGAATTGCCACACCAAATAAATAAATGTAAGTTTCTGTCGGAGCTGTCTGTGGCGGACAACGATCTGCTCGACCTTCCATCTGCCTTTTACTCCTGTACGGGACTGACAAGCTTAGATATCAGTAGTAACCGGTTTGAAAAGCTGCCTTCGGCTCTTGTTCACATGGGCAATCTCAGGATACTACGTGCCAACAACTTGATGTTGAAGGTGTTGCCAGATAATTTCGGAAGTATGTCGAAGTTGCAGGAACTGAGCTTGAACGGAAATTGTCTGACAGTTCTTCCAAAGAGCTTCAAGAATCTGGTCCGTCTGACCCATCTATCTATGGCAGGAATCAAGTGGATGGACAATAAAAGCAACCTTCTCCTGTCTAAGGAGAACTTTGTGACGTTTCTGGAGAATGAAGGCATCAAGAGATGGATCATTGGCAATCCAGAGGTGTGTAGAAACAAGACTGTTTACTCAATTCACCCCTGAAATTTTATAATGAACTATTCCATCCTTTGAATTGGAAGAGTTCAAATGTAACTTCAGGGGTAAAATATGAGTTAATATAGCAAATAGTTGCAAACCCAGAGGTTGTTAGGAAGAAAGTGTATCTATATACAATTATTTTATTTTTTGTAAGGGATTGTTAATATAGCATATGTAAAACTGAAGTTAGATAATAATCAAAACTGATTTTTAGCTCGCCTGCTCGAAAGGCAATTGAGCTGATGTCATAGTGCGGTGTCTGTAATACATCTGTCTGTATGTCACCATCCTTCGACTTTTCCTTTTTAACAACTTCTTCTTAAGAATGGAAAGGCCAAGAGCCATGATATATCCCAAAAGCTTTCTTAGTAAGAGTCAGACAATATTTGAGAAGGAAAACATTCTGAATTTTTGACTGGTAGCTTCTTGGATTTAAGCGCTAGCCTGAAAAAATTTGTAAGTGAACTTTAATTTCTTTCAGAGTAACATGGGTCAAATGGGTCAAATTTCAATGACTTCTTGACTGTATAAGGTATTGACTCTATCCTCTTGGCCTCTTGTTATATCAATCAAGACAGGATTATTCTAGGTCTATAGATATCTTTTGTCTATTACTCATAGTTCTTACTGAATTTTTTTTCCTAATAAATCTCCATACACATGTATTTACTGTTAGTACCTATATACATTGTAGGTATACTGCCATACAATATTTTTTAATTGGGGGTGTTTGACGGTCAAACTGGCAAATTTAATTAGTGACCTAATTATTTTTTCTATCCAGAACATAATTATCTTTATTATAGAAATCATTTCAATATTTTCAGAATATTTGATTAGTACTTCACAAAAGTGCAAAAATTCATAAAGGATTTTAAACAGGTTGTCTTGCATAAACGTTTTTGTACCACTATAATTAATGTTAAGAGAACTCCACGTCACAAAAATAAAGCAACAACTTCAAAAATTTTTCAGTTAAGAAGTATTAAACAGCATCATTTACTCTTATAACATTATTATGATGCCTCTGGTCGGCAGTTTTTCTATCGGATATGATTTTGCGCCTGTCAAAATTATCTCGCCGTGTAAAACCTCTAACACAATGTTGGAGTACAACATTATCATGTTATTTCCAGGTGTTGGGTGAGGAGGATATGTTTAAACTGTTTGACCTAGACAGCAGCGGTACCTTGGACACACATGAGATTGCCAAAGTAAATGCCAGTCTGTTCTCAATCTTCCCGAGGTTTGGCTACAATGAAACAGACCCCCCAGGTAAGTTCAAACAGGGGAAAAGACACACACACACCCCAGGTAAGGTATAAACAAGAAAAGACCCCCCAGGTAAGATATTAACAGAGGAAAAGACCCCCCCCCCCCCCCCCAGGTAAGGTAAAGTCAGAGGAAAAGACCCCCCCAGTTAAGGTAAAGTCAGAGGAAAAGACCCCCCCAGTTAAGGTATAGTCAGAGGAAAAGACCCCCCCAGTTAAGGTAAAGTCAGAGGAAAAGACCCCCCCAGTTAAGGCAAAGTCAGAGGAAAAGACCCCCCCCCCCCGGTTAAGGTAAAGTCAGAGGAAAAGACCCCCCCAGTTAAGGTAAAGTCAGAGGAAAAGACCCCCCCAGTTAAGGTAAAGTCAGAGGAAAAGACCCCCCCAGTTAAGGTAAAGTCAGAGGAAAAGACCCCCCCAGTTAAGGCAAAGTCAGAGGAAAAGACCCCCCCAGTTAAGGTAAAGTCAGAGGAAAAGACCCCCCCAGTTAAGGCAAAGTCAGAGGAAAAGACCCCCCCAGTTAAGGTAAAGTCAGAGGAAAAGACCCCCCCAGTTAAGGCAAAGTCAGAGGAAAAGACCCCCCCAGTTAAGGCAAAGTCAGAGGAAAAGACCCCCCCAGTTAAGGTAAAGTCAGAGGAAAAGACCCCCCCAGTTAAGGCAAAGTCAGAGGAAAAGACCCCCCCAGTTAAGGTAAAGTCAGAGGAAAAGACCCCCCCAGTTAAGGTAAAGTCAGAGGAAAAGACCCCCCCAGTTAAGGCAAAGTCAGAGGAAAAGACCCCCCCAGTTAAGGTAAAGTCAGAGGAAAAGACCCCCCCAGTTAAGGTATAGTCAGAGGAAAAGACCCCCCCCCCCAGTTAAGGTAAAGTCAGAGGAAAAGACCCCCCCAGTTAAGGTATAGTCAGAGGAAAAGACCCCCCCCCCAGTTAAGGTAAAGTCAGAGGAAAAGACCCCCCCAGTTAAGGTAAAGTCAGAGGAAAAGACCCCCCCAGTTAAGGTAAAGTCAGAGGAAAAGACCCCCCCAGTTAAGGCAAAGTCAGAGGAAAAGACCCCCCCAGTTAAGGTAAAGTCAGAGGAAAAGACCCCCCCAGTTAAGGTATAGTCAGAGGAAAAGACCCCCCCCAGTTAAGGTAAAGTCAGAGGAAAAGACCCCCCCAGTTAAGGTATAGTCAGAGGAAAAGACCCCCCCAGTTAAGGTAAAGTCAGAGGAAAAGACCCCCCCAGTTAAGGTATAGTCAGAGGAAAAGACCCCCCCCCAGTTAAGGTAAAGTCAGAGGAAAAGACCCCCCCAGTTAAGGTATAGTCAGAGGAAAAGACCCCCCCAGTTAAGGTAAAGTCAGAGGAAAAGACCCCCCCACCAGTTAAGGTAAAGTCAGAGGAAAAGACCCCCCCAGTTAAGGTAAAGTCAGAGGAAAAGACCCCCCCCAGTTAAGGTAAAGTCAGAGGAAAAGACCCCCCCAGTTAAGGTAAAGTCAGAGGAAAAGACCCCCCCCAGTTAAGGTAAAGTCAGAGGAAAAGACCCCCCCAGTTAAGGTAAAGTCAGAGGAAAAGACCCCCCCCCCCCCGGTTAAGGTAAAGTCAGAGGAAAAGACCCCCCCAGTTAAGGTAAAGTCAGAGGAAAAGACCCCCCCAGTTAAGGTAAAGTCAGAGGAAAAGACCCCCCCAGTTAAGGTATAGTCAGAGGAAAAGACCCCCCCAGTTAAGGTAAAGTCAGAGGAAAAGACCCCCCCAGTTAAGGCAAAGTCAGAGGAAAAGACCCCCCCCCCCCCCGGTTAAGGTAAAGTCAGAGGAAAAGACCCCCCCAGTTAAGGTAAAGTCAGAGGAAAAGACCCCCCCAGTTAAGGTAAAGTCAGAGGAAAAGACCCCCCCAGTTAAGGTAAAGTCAGAGGAAAAGACCCCCCCAGTTAAGGCAAAGTCAGAGGAAAAGACCCCCCCAGTTAAGGTAAAGTCGGAGGAAAAGACCCCCCCAGTTAAGGCAAAGTCAGAGGAAAAGACCCCCCCAGTTAAGGTAAAGTCAGAGGAAAAGACCCCCCCAGTTAAGGCAAAGTCAGAGGAAAAGACCCCCCCAGTTAAGGCAAAGTCAGAGGAAAAGACCCCCCCCAGTTAAGGTAAAGTCAGAGGAAAAGACCCCCCCAGTTAAGGCAAAGTCAGAGGAAAAGACCCCCCCAGTTAAGGTAAAGTCAGAGGAAAAGACCCCCCCAGTTAAGGTAAAGTCAGAGGAAAAGACCCCCCCAGTTAAGGCAAAGTCAGAGGAAAAGACCCCCCCAGTTAAGGTAAAGTCAGAGGAAAAGACCCCCCCAGTTAAGGTATAGTCAGAGGAAAAGACCCCCCCCCAGTTAAGGTAAAGTCAGAGGAAAAGACCCCCCCAGTTAAGGTATAGTCAGAGGAAAAGACCCCCCCCCCAGTTAAGGTAAAGTCAGAGGAAAAGACCCCCCCAGTTAAGGTAAAGTCAGAGGAAAAGACCCCCCCAGTTAAGGTAAAGTCAGAGGAAAAGACCCCCCCAGTTAAGGCAAAGTCAGAGGAAAAGACCCCCCCAGTTAAGGTAAAGTCAGAGGAAAAGACCCCCCCAGTTAAGGTATAGTCAGAGGAAAAGACCCCCCCCAGTTAAGGTAAAGTCAGAGGAAAAGACCCCCCCAGTTAAGGTATAGTCAGAGGAAAAGACCCCCCCAGTTAAGGTAAAGTCAGAGGAAAAGACCCCCCCAGTTAAGGTATAGTCAGAGGAAAAGACCCCCCCCCCAGTTAAGGTAAAGTCAGAGGAAAAGACCCCCCCAGTTAAGGTATAGTCAGAGGAAAAGACCCCCCCAGTTAAGGTAAAGTCAGAGGAAAAGACCCCCCCACCAGTTAAGGTAAAGTCAGAGGAAAAGACCCCCCCAGTTAAGGTAAAGTCAGAGGAAAAGACCCCCCCCAGTTAAGGTAAAGTCAGAGGAAAAGACCCCCCCAGTTAAGGTAAAGTCAGAGGAAAAGACCCCCCCCAGTTAAGGTAAAGTCAGAGGAAAAGACCCCCCCAGTTAAGGTAAAGTCAGAGGAAAAGACCCCCCCCCCCGGTTAAGGTAAAGTCAGAGGAAAAGACCCCCCCAGTTAAGGTAAAGTCAGAGGAAAAGACCCCCCCAGTTAAGGTAAAGTCAGAGGAAAAGACCCCCCCAGTTAAGGCAAAGTCAGAGGAAAAGACCCCCCCCCCCCGGTTAAGGTATAGTCAGAGGAAAAGACCCCCCCAGTTAAGGTAAAGTCAGAGGAAAAGACCCCCCCAGTTAAGGTAAAGTCAGAGGAAAAGGCCCCCCCAGTTAAGGCAAAGTCAGAGGAAAAGACCCCCCCAGTTAAGGTAAAGTCAGAGGAAAAGACCCCCCCAGTTAAGGTAAAGTCAGAGGAAAAGACCCCCCCAGTTAAGGTAAAGTCAGAGGAAAAGACCCCCCCCCCGGTTAAGGTATAGTCAGAGGAAAAGACCCCCCCAGTTAAGGTAAAGTCAGAGGAAAAGACCCCCCCCCCAGTTAAGGTAAAGTCAGAGGAAAAGACACCCCCAGTTAAGGTAAAGTCAGAGGAAAAGACCCCCCCCCAGTTAAGGTAAAGTCAGAGGAAAAGACACCCCCAGTTAAGGTAAAGTCAGAGGAAAAGACCCCCCCAGTTAAGGTAAAGTCAGAGGAAAAGACCCCCCCAGTTAAGGTAAAGTCAGAGGAAAAGACCCCCCCCCAGTTAAGGTAAAGTCAGAGGAAAAGACCCCCCCCAGTTAAGGTAAAGTCAGAGGAAAAGACCCCCCCAGTTAAGGTAAAGTCAGAGGAAAAGACCCCCCCAGTTAAGGTAAAGTCAGAGGAAAAGACCCCCCCCCCCAGTTAAGGTATAGTCAGAGGAAAAGACCCCCCCAGTTAAGGTAAAGTCAGAGGAAAAGACCCCCCCAGTTAAGGTATAGTCAGAGGAAAAGACCCCCCCAGTTAAGGTAAAGTCAGAGGAAAAGACCCCCCCAGTTAAGGTATAGTCAGAGGAAAAGACCCCCCCAGTTAAGGTAAAGTCAGAGGAAAAGACCCCCCCAGTTAAGGTAAAGTCAGAGGAAAAGACCCCCCCCCCCGGTTAAGGTAAAGTCAGAGGAAAAGACCCCCCCAGTTAAGGTAAAGTCAGAGGAAAAGACCCCCCCAGTTAAGGTAAAGTCAGAGGAAAAGACCCCCCCAGTTAAGGCAAAGTCAGAGGAAAAGACCCCCCCCCCCCCGGTTAAGGTATAGTCAGAGGAAAAGACCCCCCCAGTTAAGGTAAAGTCAGAGGAAAAGACCCCCCCCCCGGTTAAGGTAAAGTCAGAGGAAAAGACCCCCCCAGTTAAGGTAAAGTCAGAGGAAAAGACCCCCCCAGTTAAGGTAAAGTCAGAGGAAAAGACCCCCCCAGTTAAGGTATAGTCAGAGGAAAAGACCCCCCCAGTTAAGGTAAAGTCAGAGGAAAAGACCCCCCCCCCCGGTTAAGGTAAAGTCAGAGGAAAAGACCCCCCCAGTTAAGGTAAAGTCAGAGGAAAAGACCCCCCCAGTTAAGGTAAAGTCAGAGGAAAAGACCCCCCCCCAGTTAAGGTAAAGTCAGAGGAAAAGACCCCCCCAGTTAAGGTAAAGTCAGAGGAAAAGACCCCCCCAGTTAAGGTAAAGTCAGAGGAAAAGACCCCCCCCAGTTAAGGTATAGTCAGAGGAAAAGACCCCCCCAGTTAAGGTAAAGTCAGAGGAAAAGACCCCCCCAGTTAAGGTATAGTCAGAGGAAAAGACCCCCCCAGTTAAGGTAAAGTCAGAGGAAAAGACCCCCCCCAGTTAAGGTAAAGTCAGAGGAAAAGACCCCCCCAGTTAAGGTAAAGTCAGAGGAAAAGACCCCCCCAGTTAAGGTATAGTCAGAGGAAAAGACCCCCCCAGTTAAGGTAAAGTCAGAGGAAAAGACCCCCCCAGTTAAGGTATAGTCAGAGGAAAAGACCCCCCCAGTTAAGGTAAAGTCAGAGGAAAAGACCCCCCCCCAGTTAAGGTAAAGTCAGAGGAAAAGACCCCCCCAGTTAAGGTAAAGTCAGAGGAAAAAGACCCCCCCCCAGTTAAGGTAAAGTCAGAGGAAAAGACCCCCCCCCCCCAGTTAAGGTAAAGTCAGAGGAAAAGACACCCCCAGTTAAGGTAAAGTCAGAGGAAAAGACCCCCCCCCAGTTAAGGTAAAGTCAGAGGAAAAGACCCCCCCAGTTAAGGTAAAGTCAGAGGAAAAGACCCCCCCCCCAGTTAAGGTATAGTCAGAGGAAAAGACCCCCCCAGTTAAGGTAAAGTCAGAGGAAAAGACCCCCCCAGTTAAGGTATAGTCAGAGGAAAAGACCCCCCCAGTTAAGGTAAAGTCAGAGGAAAAGACCCCCCCAGTTAAGGTATAGTCAGAGGAAAAGACCCCCCCAGTTAAGGTAAAGTCAGAGGAAAAGACCCCCCCAGTTAAGGTAAAGTCAGAGGAAAAGACCCCCCCCCCCGGTTAAGGTAAAGTCAGAGGAAAAGACCCCCCCAGTTAAGGTAAAGTCAGAGGAAAAGACCCCCCCAGTTAAGGTAAAGTCAGAGGAAAAGACCCCCCCAGTTAAGGCAAAGTCAGAGGAAAAGACCCCCCCCCCCCCCCGGTTAAGGTATAGTCAGAGGAAAAGACCCCCCCAGTTAAGGTAAAGTCAGAGGAAAAGACCCCCCCCCCCGGTTAAGGTAAAGTCAGAGGAAAAGACCCCCCCAGTTAAGGTAAAGTCAGAGGAAAAGACCCCCCCAGTTAAGGTAAAGTCAGAGGAAAAGACCCCCCCAGTTAAGGTATAGTCAGAGGAAAAGACCCCCCCAGTTAAGGTAAAGTCAGAGGAAAAGACCCCCCCCCCCCCCCCCCCCGGTTAAGGTCAAGTCAGAGGAAAAGACCCCCCCAGTTAAGGTAAAGTCAGAGGAAAAGACCCCCCCAGTTAAGGTAAAGTCAGAGGAAAAGACCCCCCCCCAGTTAAGGTAAAGTCAGAGGAAAAGACCCCCCCAGTTAAGGTAAAGTCAGAGGAAAAGACCCCCCCAGTTAAGGTAAAGTCAGAGGAAAAGACCCCCCCCCAGTTAAGGTATAGTCAGAGATAAAGACCCCCCCAGTTAAGGTAAAGTCAGAGGAAAAGACCCCCCCAGTTAAGGTATAGTCAGAGGAAAAGACCCCCCCAGTTAAGGTAAAGTCAGAGGAAAAGACCCCCCCCCAGTTAAGGTAAAGTCAGAGGAAAAGACCCCCCCAGTTAAGGTAAAGTCAGAGGAAAAGACCCCCCCAGTTAAGGTATAGTCAGAGGAAAAGACCCCCCCCCCCCAGTTAAGGTAAAGTCAGAGGAAAAGACCCCCCCAGTTAAGGTATAGTCAGAGGAAAAGACCCCCCCCAGTTAAGGTAAAGTCAGAGGAAAAGACCCCCCCCCAGTTAAGGTAAAGTCAGAGGAAAAGACCCCCCCAGTTAAGGTAAAGTCAGAGGAAAAAGACCCCCCCCCCAGTTAAGGTAAAGTCAGAGGAAAAGACCCCCCCCCCAGTTAAGGTAAAGTCAGAGGAAAAGACACCCCCAGTTAAGGTAAAGTCAGAGGAAAAGACCCCCCCCAGTTAAGGTAAAGTCAGAGGAAAAGACACCCCCAGTTAAGGTAAAGTCAGAGGAAAAGACCCCCCCAGTTAAGGTAAAGTCAGAGGAAAAGACCCCCCCCCCCGGTTAAGGTAAAGTCAGAGGAAAAGACCCCCCCAGTTAAGGTAAAGTCAGAGGAAAAGACCCCCCCAGTTAAGGTAAAGTCAGAGGAAAAGACCCCCCCAGTTAAGGTATAGTCAGAGGAAAAGACCCCCCCAGTTAAGGTAAAGTCAGAGGAAAAGACCCCCCCCAGTGAAGGTATAGTCAGAGGAAAAGACCCCCCCAGTTAAGGTAAAGTCAGAGGAAAAGACCCCCCCAGTTAAGGTAAAGTCAGAGGAAAAGACCCCCCCCCCCCCCGTTAAGGTAAAGTCAGAGGAAAAGACCCCCCCCCCCCGGTTAAGGTATAGTCAGAGGAAAAGACCCCCCCAGTTAAGGTAAAGTCAGAGGAAAAGACACCCCCAGTTAAGGTATAGTCAGAGGAAAAGACCCCCCCCCCCCCCCCCCAGTTAAAGGCCCAATATACGTAACTTTCGACAAAACTTGAAGCGAAAATCAAGCCTTATAACTTCTTATATTATTAGATTTAGTTAAGATTAACTGATATCAGCAATATTCGCGGTTACAGGTACAGCAGCAGTTGAAACACAGTATTTGTAAACACGCGTCAATTTTGAACTGTCTTCTACCTACAACTTTGTTGTTGAAGTGGGCCCCACCTGAACTATTTTCAATTCTTTGGATTTTTTTGTCAATAGTTTCTTGTTAGTTACCGCACAGTTTAACTTCGTTTTAGGATTATTTTTGCATGGTTATCAACTTGATTTTTTTTCATAATTTTAAAGAATCCTGAAAAATTTCCTGAAGGCCTTTAATCTTAACTAAATCCATAAATATAAAAAGTTATTACATTTGATTTTCGCTTCAAATTTTGCCGAAAGTTACGTATATTCATGGGCCTTTAAGGGATCCGAGTTATATATGGCCCTTTATGGGTAAAACATCTAGATCGATTTTGATGAAACTTCACATGAATGATTAGTATGTTGTGTATAGTTGTGCATGGGCATTTTAATTTCAGATTTTTACCCCTTTTCAGGGAGTTATGTCCAAATATGAGAAATAGCTTTTTAACTTAAATGAGCAGATTCTCATGAAACTTCACTTGCATGATCGGTATATTATAATATAAAGTTCTGCATTGTCATTTTATTTTCAAATTTTGACCATTTCTAAGGTATAGTACGGTAGTTATATTTGTATGGCCCTTAATGTGAACCAGCATCTGCCGTGAAGGGGGGGGGGGGGGTATATACTGATATAGCTGGCTTCATTTTACTTCTGATCGTGATGAAAGGGCTGCTGCTGGTAGGGATATTCACACAGCTTGTTTTGCTATTCTTTTGCCTGTAGATGACTTACCGTTTGGAGGGTTTCCCGAGGAGATATTATCTCTGAAGGCTTTGGTAAGCCTGGATCTCAGCTACCAGGGACTCATCTCAATTCCTGATGAAATCACAAAGTTGTCCAAATTGGAAAAGCTCAACCTGAACTGTAATCCAAACCTGTTGTCATTATCTGCCAAGACTGGACTCTGTCCTCTAACAGGTATGTGGTAACTTTCCATTAAGGGTTCAATGACCAAAATCAGATATTTTTCTGTCTGCATGTTCTGTATTTAATTCAAATATGCTGAACATGACCAATTAATTTACTACTTCAAGTGGGAGATCACATATTTTTTCATTAGTTTCTGATCACCTACTATGTCGCTACCTGATGAGGAATGACAGATCCCACACTGAACGAATGGTGTTTGATTGTCTCTTTAAAAAGAAGTAACTGATTTCTTCATAGATCAGCATTTCTAATTCTCTCCGGGAAATACATCCTTGAATTGAAAATTTACCGTCGAATAATCCCTTTTCCTAATATTCTTACTATAAAAATACAACTACTGAATTCCTCCATAATGTTTCATTGCCAGCTGGTTTTTTATCAGGTGGATCATTTGCTAACCTTAAGTTTTTTTTTATTCCTCCGAATTCAGATTTAAAACTGGATGAGTGTCCAGTTCTCAAGACACCACCAAAGGAGATCCGGGATCGTGGGTTTAGGACAACATACGCCTACCTAAAACGTCTGATGTCAGGATCAGTGGACTGTAAAAGAACCAAACTCATGTTGGTGGGGCTCGGGGGAGCTGGTAAAACCAGGTACATCTTTTTAAGCTAGTTAACTTATCACTTTATTAAAATATTTGAGGTTCAAAGAAACATTAAAATATTTGAGCTTCAAAGAATTATTAGTTGCTAGGTCCATTATTAAAATGAGGATTTGGACTAGTAGACCAGCTGCAAAAGTGACTTGGCTAGAGAATAAGGCTCCGTTAGAGCCGTTGTCTAGAGCTGGGGGTTCTAAAATTACCCCTGCATTGACAGTTTGAGAATAAGGCTCCATTATAGAGCCTCTATCTAGAGCTGGGGGGTTCTTGGTTGACCTCTGACCTGACAGCTTCAGAACGAGGCTCAGATAGAGCCTTCATCTAAAGCTTTGAATTTCTTGGTTGACCCCTGAGCTGACAGCTTCAGAATGAAGCTTGATTAGAGACACCATCTAGGGCTGGAAGGTTCAGGATTAACCCACTCTGCTTCATTTGGTACATAATTAAAGGAACAATTTAGTCAAAGAAGCCATCTGCATACACTGCAGTGGGCCTGTTCGAAATTGAGATGAGGGGGCTCATAGACTCTTCCACATATTTGACCAAGTCTTAAACAAAGAATAGCTGAATTGAGTCATTTTGGTACAGTGACAATGCTGTTGTATGTATGCCTATCAGTGTAGATAAAATTGACCGATTGTCTAGGACAACTCGTACACATTTCACATCTTTGTGTACATACACTTTGCTGGTCATCTGTCTGATGAAGGTGACTGAGTATATAACTACCCGTAAGCTACATGTACTTGTCATTGATACGTCAAATAAAAACATTTATTGGTTATGTAAAATAATCTTTACATAAAAGGCCAATTTAGTCATTTAACTGGTCATTTAACAATTAAAAATACCAAGAAAACATTGTTTCATATCAAAGTTTTGACATGAATTGTTTATAAGTGTTTCATAATACATTATTTAAAATATTAACTCCACGACATTGTCTCTTGAAGTATACCAAAGTATAGCATCAGAAAAGTTCATTTTACAGTTGGACTTGTTTCTATTAATAACATGACTAAAGCCATATCAATTACCAGGTATTCACCATATTATATATTTTTTTGTATGACAAATTTTCCTTTTCTATTTAAAGTTTGGTGAAATCTCTGATGGCCACGAATAAAAAATCTAATCTCACTGGTGCTGATGCAATCACTGATGGTAAGTTATTGTTTTTGGTAGCTCAAACCCAGAGGGTGAAAACACACATTTTCTTACCAAACAATTCATCTTACATTGAAATGGTTTTGGAAGATGATATCCTGTCAGGTTATCCCAAGGAATATTTACATCTCAGCAAGATATTGACCCAAAAGAAATGACCTTGACCCATATCTAGGTCACAGGGGGCGAATCTGTTAAAAACCTTTAAATGACTTCTTCTGATTAGCAAAAAGGCTTAGAATTGTGATATTTGGTTGAAAGGTACCTTGGATGAAGCCCAACAAATTTTGTGAAAAGAAATGACCTTGACCCATATTCAATGGCACAGGGGTCAGATCTGTTAAAACATTTAAACGTTTTATTCTGAAATGCCAAAAGGCCTAGAGACATGAATTTGGCTGGTAGCTTCATTGGAAGAAGCTGAATGTTTGCGAATGAAATTGACCTTGTCTTACTTTCAAGAATACAGGGGTGATATATGTTTAAATCTTAGCATGTTCTTCTGAATGTCTTACAGTAATAGATTTAAGGCGACTTTAGGGTTACAAGTAAGAGATTGATACCAGGTGAGTGATGCAGGCCAATTGGGCTCTTGTTTTCATGACACATGAGAAGATTTTCATGGCAAGTAATTGAGGTATTTCATGAAAACACAAAGGATTTTCATCCCACTGTCACTGAAAGCCAAGAGGACTTGCCATCAATTGAAGTTAAGTGGTGGGGTTCGGAATTCCATTTCAATAAAACTCTATGGGAAAAATTGTTTAACAGAACAAATTAAAACTGAATATCAAATGATGGATTAAAAAATTTGCATGATTATGGATTCTAACATACATTGTATATGTAATAGAATGTTTTTTTTATGTTACTAAACATTTCAAACTTTATACAGGCATTGACATCTGTACCTGGAATGTAAACCACAAAGGAGAGAAAGTATCCTACAGTGTATGGGACTTTGCCGGCCAGACAGTCTACTACAACACACATCAGGTAATGGCTGTCATGAGCAAGGTTAAGGGGTCATCTCAAAGGCTGTTACAGCAGTGACAAGATAATCTTCCCCTCATTCAAGCATCACCATGCGATGGATGAGAGGGATTCTCAGTAATGAAAGCCCGAAGGCTGGACGGTTACATTAGCACTTATCACTCGACAAGGTGCGCGTGACCTGACCTTAAAAGGTCAAAATACATGCTATGTGCATGACCCTGTACCTGTAGTTCAGCGAGTATAAAAGACACTGCAATGTGAATGGAAGAGAATCAGATCATGGTTGTCATGAGCAAGGTTTAGGGGTCATCTCAAAGGGTGTTACAGCATTTGACTAGATACGTCAGGTAATGGTTGCCAAAGAGAAGACTTTGGTGGCATCTCATAGGGTAATTTCTCAAGGACAATTCAACATATCAAGTAATTGTCACAGAGAAAGTTTAGGGGGGGGGGGCATCTCATAGGACGTACGTAACATTGACAAAAAAACAAAAAACAAAAAGGAGATTTAGGGAGCATCTTGTAAGGTAATCAAACATGGACAAAAACATGAGGTAATGGTTATCACAGAAAAGGTTTAGGGGACATCTCATTGGATGTTACAGCAAGAACAAAACACATCAGATAATGGTCACAGAGAAAGGTTCCGGCATTTCATAGCTAGAGTAAAAACACTCCAGGCAGCATATATCAAATATAAAGACTGTCATACATCAGAATTTGAGGACATCACAGAGAGTATAACACAATTTGTACAACACTACAAGTGTAGCAATATACACATCAATTGATGGCTGGTATGGACCAGACCTAGGGGACTCTAATAATAAATAAGTATTGATTGTCAAACTAGATTGATATTAATATTTATCTGGTATATAACTACAATGTAGAAGAAAATCAGTGATACAAATGGACATTTTCAGGCAGTGTATTACTGTTAAAACATACTCCATATGTATTCTGTACGACTGCTTTCAGTTTTTCCTGTCAGACCGAGCTGTATATCTGCTGCTGTGGAACATCAGACTTGGACATGAACATGCTGGCCTGAACTTCTGGCTCAACTCCATCACAGTACACGCCCCTAAGGCCCCCATCTTTGTGGTGGGCACCCACACTGACCAGGTGAGGTATAGATACTGACCATCACAGTACACGCCCCTAAGGCCCCAATCTTTGTGATGGGCACCCACACTGACCAGGTGAGGTATAGATACTGACCATCACAGTACACGCCCCTAAGACCCCATCTTTGTGGTGGGCACCCACACTGACCAGGTGAGGTATAGATACTGACCATCACAGTACACGCCCCTAAGGCCCCAATCTTTGTGATGGGCACCCACACTGACCAGGTGAGGTATAGATACTGACCATCACAGTACACGCCCCTAAGGCCCCCATCTTTGTGGTGGGCACCCACACTGACCAGGTAAGGTATAGATACTGCATGACCATTATCGTACATGCCCCTAAGGCCTCCATCTTTGTGATGGGCACCCACACTGACCAGGTGAGGTATAGATACTGCATGACCATCATCGTACATGTCCCTAAGGCCCCCATCTTTGTGGTGGGCACCCACACTGACCAGGTAAGGTATAGATACTGCATGACCATCATCGTACATGCCCCTAAGGCCCCCATCTTTGTGATGGGCACCCACACTGACCAGGTAAGGCATAGATACTGCATGACCATCATCGTACACGCCCCTAAGGCCTCCATCTTTGTGGTGGCCAACCAAACTTTAGTTAGTTAGTTAGGTGTTTTACGCTGCTACACACACCGAATTGCCTCCTAATTACCTCCGTGTTACGACCAGGGTGTCCGACCACACTGAAAAGTTGAGGTATATATAGATACTGACCCTCACAGTACATGCCCCTAACCCACACTGACCAGGTGAGGTATAGATACTGACCATCACAGTACATGCCCCTAACCCACACTGACCAGGTGAGGTATAGATACTGACCATCACAGTACATGCCCCTAACCCACACTGACCAGGTGAGGTATAGATACTGACCATCACAGTACATGCCCCTAACCCACACTGACCAGGTGAGGTATAGATACTGACCATCACAGTACATGCCCCTAACCCACACTGACCAGGTGAGGTATAGATACTGACCATCACAGTACATGCCCCTAACCCACACTGACCAGGTGAGGTATAGATACTGACCATCACAGTACATGCCCCTAACCCACACTGACCAGTTAAGGGATAAACATTGACCATCACACACCGTATAGGCCTTTCCCAAAAGGTGTTGTTATTCCCCTTGATAGGCCACAATGGTGGATACAAGATGTACTTCCGGAAAGTGTTTTTGTTATGATTTGTCGCCATGTGACAATTGGATGACGTCATTCCCATTATGACATTATAATAACATGACGCAAATTTGTTTCAAAAACACTTCCCATAAAAGCCATGATACGGCAAACAAGGGAGATACATGTAACAACACTTTTGCGATAGGCCTATTATTGGTGACAGCACAAGGAATAAGATTGCTAATACATTGAACTTTGACCTCAAAATGTATGTTTTTATTTATCCAAGAGGTTAAAGTTGTTATCTTTTGACTTTTACAGATGACAAAGATAGAAATTCCTATGGATGAGATGAGAAACAAATACCATCAAATAGAGGGATTCCACTTTGTCAGCTCCAAAGATGGGAAAGTAAGTAATGGATCTAGTACATAGTATTTAGTTATCATCAAATAGAGGGATTCCACTTTGTCAGCTCCAAAGATGGGAAAGTAAGTAATAGATCTAGTACATATCATTTAGTTATCATCAAATAGAGGGATTCCACTTTGTCAGCTCCAAAGATGGGAAAGTAAGTAATAGATCTAGTACATATCATTTAGTTATCATCAAATAGAGGGATTCCACTTTGTCAGCTCCAAAGATGGGAAAGTAAGTAATAGATCTAGTACATATCATTTAGTTATCATCAAATAGAGGGATTCCACTTTGTCAGCTCCAAAGATGGGAAAGTAAGTAATAGATCTAGTACATATCATTTAGTTATCATCAAATAGAGGGATTCCACTTTGTTAGCTCCAAAGTAATAGATCTAGTACTATATATGACATACAGGAATGCTGCTTCAATTTTTTGAGCTACAAAGATAGAATCACAAGTATTAAGCCATCTTTCGATACAACACATACCTGTAGGTACCTCCATTTTACTTACCCAGACCTTATGAAGTAATTCCTTATATAGTGTCAAAAGCTTGATAATTGTATTTCCTCAGGGTATCCCTGAGCTGAAGGAGGCATTGTTCAAGACAACACTACAACAGGAATATATGGGGGAGCAGATTCCTCAGGCATGGTTACAACTGGAAAAGGCCATCACTGAGTAAGACTCTCTAAAATATCATAAATATTATATTTGGTCTCTTTCTTCATGTTTTCATGGATGATAGTTTTCCGTTTTGTGACGGAATTCCGTGTTTTGACACGTGGATGGTCAATAAATTTATTTCCAGTTTTTCAGCTTTTTCTTACTTTAATTTATTTTCAGATTTTCAGGAATTTTTTACATTCACACATGTGTTTTAGATTATGAGAGGGAATAATAAATTAGTTATAGCTTCTGTTAGTTTGTTGTTCTTCAATAAAACTAGTTTTTATGCAATGTATAACAAAGTGTATATGTACATACACTAGTTAGCTTTGCTTATTTGTTATAACAATGCACTATTGTATTGGAGTGTGAATAATCAATATGAAATAATTTGGGTTTATATTGAACATATAGTTGAGATTTTATGGTAGATTTATAATCAAATGCAAAACTATTAATTTCAAATATATTGTTTGTAAAAGCTTATCTTTGTTAATATATAGCAAAAATATCAGTTTTACACCATTATCATTTCGTTTGATAAAAAAAGTTGATCAGTGAACATTGTGTAAGCTGTTGCTGTATTTGCTTTTACAGTCAGAAGGACAAAAGTAAAGTGTTAGATTTTAAGGTAGTGGAGAACAAAGCTGTAGACCTTGGCATTGTCGATTCCTCTGAGGTAATAATAATTTTTTCATTTAAGTGTCACATATTAATTCACAAATAAAATGAATCAATATCCAGCCAGGGTTTGACCTATGTAGAATTGTTGAATGTTAGCTGTGAGTGTCAAAATGGGTTTTTTTGCCCATTTTCCCAAGCCTATTCCTAAGTTTTGAATTTGAAATAAGCCAATGACATTCTATATCTGTTACATGTGATCATTGAGAAAATTAATCCAGAATCAAATATCAATTTTTAAACAGATTTCCCAAGCTGTCCAATTCCTACACGATCTTGGGATGATCCAGCACTTCTCAAACGAGTACCTGAGAGACCACGTCATCATAGAACCACAGTGGATTGTAGACGTGATGGCGTGTGTCGTGTGTGTGGATCAGGCTGTCATAAAGGTAACCAATCACTGAACTATATACATTCATCAAAGTAACCAATCACTGGACTATATACACTCATCAAGGTAACCAATCACTGGACTATATACACTCACCAAGGTAACCAATCACTTGACTATACACACTCATCAAGGTAACCAATCACTGGACTATATACACTCACCAAGGTACCCAATCACTGGAATATATACAGTCATCAAAGTAACCAATCACTGGACTATATACACTCATCAAGGTAACCAATCACTGGACTATATACACTCATCAAGGTAACCAATCACTGGACTATATACACTCACCAAGGTAACCAATCACTGGACTATATACCCTCATAAAGGTAACCAATCACTTGACTATATACACTCATCAAGGTAACCAATTACTGGACTATATACACTCACCAAGGTAACCAATCACTGGGCTATATACCCTCATCAAGGTAACAAATCACTGGACTATATACACTCACTAAGGTAACCAATTACTGGACTATATCGCTCACCAAAGTAACCAATCACTGGACTATAAACACTCACCAAAGTAACCAATCACTGGACTATATACCCTCACCAAGGTAACCGAACACTGGTTATATACACTCACCAAGGTAACCAATCACTGGACTATATACACTCACCAAAGTAACCAATCACTGTACTTTATACACACACCAAAGTAACCAATTCCTGGACTATATACACTCACCAAAGTAACCAATCACTGGAATATATACACTCATCAAGGTAACCAATCACTGGACTATATACACTCATCAAGGTAACCAATCACTGGACTATATACACTCACCAATGTAACCAATCACTGAACAATATACCCTCATAAAGGTAACCAATCACTGGACTATATACACTCATCAAGGTAACCAATCACTGGACTATATATACTCACCAAGGTACCCAATCACTGGAATATATACAGTCACCAAAGTAACCAATCACTGGACTATATACCCTCATCAAGGTAACCAATCACTGGACTATATACACTCATAAAGGTAATCAATCACTGGACTATATACACTCACCAAGGTAACCAATCACTTGACTATACACACTCATCAAGGTAACCAATCACTGGACTATATACACTCACCAAGGTACCCAATCACTGGAATATATACAGTCACCAAAGTAACCAATCACTGGACTATATACACTCATTAAGGTAACCAATCACTGGACTATATACACTCATCAAGGTAACCAATCACTGGACTATATACCCTCATCAAGGTAACCAATCACTGGACTATATACACTCATAAAGGTAATCAATCACTGGACTATATACACTCACCAAGGTAACCAATCACTTGACTATACACACTCATCAAGGTAACCAATCACTGAACTATATACACTCACCAAGGTAACCAATCACTGGACTATATACCCTCATAAAGGTAACCAATCACTGGACTATATACACTCATCAAGGTAACCAATCACTGGACTATATACACTCATCAAGGTAACCAATCACTGGACTATATACCCTCACCAAGGTAACCAATCACTGGACTATATACACTCATCAAGGTAACCAATCACTGGAATATATACAGTCACCAAAGGAACCAATCACTGGACTATATACACTCATCAAGGTAACCAATCACTGGACTATATACCCTCACCAAAGTAACCAATCACTGGACTATATACACTAATCAAGATAACCAATCACTGGACTATATACACTCATCAAGGTAACCAATCACTGGAATATATACAGTCACCAAAGTAACCAATCACTGGACTATATACACTCATTAAGGTAACAAATCACTGGACTAAATACACTCATCAAAGTAACCAATTACTGGACTATATACACTCACCAAGGTAACCAATCACTGGACTATATACCCTCATCAAGGTAACCAATCACTGGACTATATACACTCATCAAGGTAACCAATCACTGGAATATATACAGTCACCAAAGTAACCAATCACTGGACTATATACACTCATTAAGGTAACAAATCACTGGACTAAATACACTCATCAAAGTAACCAATTACTGGACTATATACACTCACCAAGGTAACCAATCACTGGGCTATCTACCCTCATCAAGGTAACAAATCACTGGACTATATACACTCACTAAGGTAACCAATTACTGGACTATATCGCTCACCAAAGTAACCAATCACTGGACTATATACACTCACCAGAGTAACCAATCACTGGACTATATACCCTCATCAAGGTAACCAATCACTGGACTATATACACTCATAAAGGTAATCAATCACTGGACTATATACACTCACCAAGGTAACCAATCACTGGACTATACACACTCATCAAGGTAACCAATCACTGGACTATATACACTCACCAAGGTACCCAATCACTGGAATATATACAGTCACCAAATTAACCAATCACTGGACTATATACACTCATCAAGGTAACAAATCACTGGACTATATACACTCATCAAGGTAACCAATCACTGGACTATATACACTCACCAAGGTAACCAATCACTGGACTATATACCCTCATAAAGGTAACCAATCACTGGACTATATACACTCATCAAGGTAACCAATCACTGGACTATATACACTCATCAAAGTAACAAATCACTGGACTATATACACTCACCAAGGTACCCAATCACTGGACTATATACACTCATCAAAGTAACCAATCACTGGACTATATACCCTCACCAAGGTAACCAATCACTGGACTATATATAGTCACCAAAGTAACCAATCACTGGACTATATACACTCACCAAGGTAACCAATCACTGGAATATATACAGTCACCAAAGTAACCAATCACTGGACTATATACACTCATTAAGGTAACAAATCACTGGGCTAAATACACTCATCAAAGTAACCAATTACTGGACTATATACACTCACCAAGGTAACCAATCACTGGGCTATATACCCTCATCAAGGTAACAAATCACTGGACTATATACACTCACTAAGGTAACCAATTACTGGACTATATCGCTCACCAAAGTAACCAATCACTGGACTATAAACACTCACCAAAGTAACCAATCACTGGACTATATACCCTCACCAAGGTAACCAAACACTGGTTATATACACTCACCAAGGTAACCAATCACTGGACTATATACACTCACCAAAGTAACCAATCACTGTACTTTATACACACACCAAAGTAACCAATTCCTGGACTATATACACTCACCAAAGTAACCAATCACTGGAATATATACACTCATCAAGGTAACCAATCACTGGACTATATACACTCACCAAGGTAACCAATCACTGGACAATATACACTCACCTAGGTAACCAATCACTGGACTATATACCCTAATCAAGGTAACCAATCACTGGACTATATACACTCATCAAGGTAACCAATCACTGGACTATATACCCTCACCAAGGTAACCAATCACTGGACTATTTACACTCATCAAGGTAACCAATCACTGGACTATATACACTCACCAATGTAACCAATCACTGGACAATATACCCTCATAAAGGTAACCAATCACTGGACCATATACACTCATCAAGGTAACCAATCACTGGACTATATACACTCATCAAGGTAACCAATCACTGGACTATATATACTCACCAAGGTACCCAATCACTGGAATATATACAGTCACCAAAGTAACCAATCACTGGACTATATACCCTCATCAAGGTAACCAATCACTGGACTATATACACTCATAAAGGTAATCAATCACTGGACTATATACACTCACCAAAGTAACCAATCACTGGACTATATACACTCATTAAGGTAACAAATCACTGGACTAAATACACTCATCAAAGTAACCAATTACTGGACTATATACACTCACCAAGGTAACCAATCACTGGGCTATATACCCTCATCAAGGTAACAAATCACTGGACTATATACACTCACTAAGGTAACCAATTACTGGACTATATCGCTCACCAAAGTAACCAATCACTGGACTATATACCCTCATCAAGGTAACCAATCACTGGACTATATACACTCATAAAGGTAATCAATCACTGGACTATATACACTCACCAAGGTAACCAATCACTGGACTATACACACTCATCAAGGTAACCAATCACTGGACTATATACACTCACCAAGGTACCCAATCACTGGAATATATACAGTCACCAAAGTAACCAATCACTGGACTATATACACTCATCAAGGTAACAAATCACTGGACTATATACACTCATCAAGGTAACCAATCACTGGACTATATACACTCACCAAGGTAACCAATCACTGGACTATATACCCTCATAAAGGTAACCAATCACTGGACTATATACACTCATCAAGGTAACCAATCACTGGACTATATACACTCATCAAAGTAACAAATCACTGGACTATATACACTCACCAAGGTACCCAATCACTGGACTATATACACTCATCAAAGTAACCAATCACTGGACTATATACCCTCACCAAGGTAACCAATCACTGGACTATATATAGTCACCAAAGTAACCAATCACTGGACTATATACACTCACCAAGGTAACCAATCACTGGAATATATACAGTCACCAAAGTAACCAATCACTGGACTATATACACTCATTAAGGTAACAAATCACTGGGCTAAATACACTCATCAAAGTAACCAATTACTGGACTATATACACTCACCAAGGTAACCAATCACTGGGCTATATACCCTCATCAAGGTAACAAATCACTGGACTATATACACTCACTAAGGTAACCAATTACTGGACTATATCGCTCACCAAAGTAACCAATCACTGGACTATAAACACTCACCAAAGTAACCAATCACTGGACTATATACCCTCACCAAGGTAACCAAACACTGGTTATATACACTCACCAAGGTAACCAATCACTGGACTATATACACTCACCAAAGTAACCAATCACTGTACTTTATACACACACCAAAGTAACCAATTCCTGGACTATATACACTCACCAAAGTAACCAATCACTGGAATATATACACTCATCAAGGTAACCAATCACTGGACTATATACACTCATAAAGGTAATCAATCACTGGACTATATACACTCACCAAGGTAACCAATCACTGGACTATATACACTCATCAAGGTAACCAATCACTGGACTATATACACTCACCAAGGTACCCAATCACTGGAATATATACAGTCACCAAAGTAACCAATCACTGGACTATATACACTCATCAAGGTAACAAATCACTGGACTATATACACTCATCAAGGTAACCAATCACTGGACTATATACACTCACCAAAGTAACCAATCACTGTACTTTATACACACACCAAAGTAACCAATTCCTGGACTATATACCCTCATAAAGGTAACCAATCACTGGACTATTTACACTCATCAAGGTAACCAATCACTGGACTATATACACTCACCAAGGTAACCAATCACTGGACAATATACCCTCATAAAGGTAACCAATCACTGGACTATATACACTCATCAAGGTAACCAATCACTGGACTATATACACTCATCAAAGTAACAAATCACTGGACTATATACACTCACCAAGGTACCCAATCACTGGACTATATACACTCATCAAAGTAACCAATCACTGGACTATATACCCTCACCAAGGTAACCAATCACTGGACTATATATAGTCACCAAAGTAACCAATCACTGGACTATATACACTCACCAAGGTAACCAATCACTGGACTATATATAGTCACCAAAGTAACCAATCACTGGACTATATACACTCATTAAGGTAACCAAACACTGGTTATATACAGTCACCAAGGTAACCAATCACTGGACTATATACACTCACCAAGGTAACCAATCACCGGACTATATATAGTCACCAAAGTAACCAATCACTGGACCATATACACTCATCAAGGTAACCAATTACTGGACTATATACACTCATCAAGGTAACCAATCACTGGACTATATATACTCACCAAGGTACCCAATCACTGGAATATATACAGTCACCAAAGTAACCAATCACTGGACTATATACAGTCACCAAAGTAACCAATCACTGGACTATATACACTCATTAAGGTAACAAATCACTGGACTAAATACACTCATCAAAGTAACCAATCACTTGACTATACACAATCATCAAGGTAACCAATCACTGGACTATATACACTCACCAAGGTACCCAATCACTGGAATATATACAGTCACCAAAGTAACCAATCACTGGACTATATACACTCATCAAGGTAACAAATCACTGGACTATATACACTCATCAAGGTAACCAATCACTGGACTATATACACTCACCAAGGTAACCAATCACTGGACTATATACCCTCATAAAGGTAACCAATCACTGGACTATATACACTCATCAAAGTAACCAATCACTGGACTATATACACTCACCAAGGTACCCAATCACTGGACTATATACACTCATCAAAGTAACCAATCACTGGACTATATACCCTCACCAAGGTAACCAATCACTGGACTATATACAGTCACCAAAGTAACCAATCACTGGACTATATACACTCACCAAGGTAACCAATCACTGGAATATATACAGTCACCAAAGTAACCAATCACTGGACTATATACACTCATTAAGGTAACAAATCACTGGACTAAATACACTCATCAAAGTAACCAATTACTGGACTATATACACTCACCAAGGTAACCAATCACTGGGCTATATACCCTCATCAAGGTAACAAATCACTGGACTATATACACTCACTAAGGTAACCATTTACTGGACTATATCGCTCACCAAAGTAACCAATCACTGGACTATATACACTCACCAAAGTAACCAATCACTGGACTATATACACTCATCAAGGTAACCAATCACTGGACTATATACCCTCACCAAGGTAACCAATCACTGGACTATTTACACTCATCAAGGTAACCAATCACTGGACTATATACACTCACCAAAGTAACCAATCACTGTACTTTATACACACACCAAAGTAACCAATTCCTGGACTATATACACTCACCAAAGTAACCAATCACTGGAATATATACACTCATCAAGGTAACCAATCACTGGACTATATACACTCACCAAGGTAACCAATCACTGGACAATATACACTCACCTAGGTAACCAATCACTGGACTATATACCCTAATCAAGGTAACCAATCACTGGACTATATACACTCATCAAGGTAACCAATCACTGGACTATATACCCTCACCAAGGTAACCAATCACTGGACTATTTACACTCATCAAGGTAACCAATCACTGGACTATATACACTCACCAATGTAACCAATCACTGGACAATATACCCTCATAAAGGTAACCAATCACTGGACCATATACACTCATCAAGGTAACCAATCACTGGACTATATACACTCATCAAGGTAACCAATCACTGGACTATATATACTCACCAAGGTACCCAATCACTGGAATATATACAGTCACCAAAGTAACCAATCACTGGACTATATACCCTCATCAAGGTAACCAATCACTGGACTATATACACTCATAAAGGTAATCAATCACTGGACTATATACACTCACCAAAGTAACCAATCACTGGACTATATACACTCATTAAGGTAACAAATCACTGGACTAAATACACTCATCAAAGTAACCAATTACTGGACTATATACACTCACCAAGGTAACCAATCACTGGGCTATATACCCTCATCAAGGTAACAAATCACTGGACTATATACACTCACTAAGGTAACCAATTACTGGACTATATCGCTCACCAAAGTAACCAATCACTGGACTATATACACTCACCAAAGTAACCAATCACTGGACTATATACACTCATAAAGGTAATCAATCACTGGACTATATACACTCACCAAGGTAACCAATCACTGGACTATATACACTCATCAAGGTAACCAATCACTGGACTATATACACTCACCAAGGTACCCAATCACTGGAATATATACAGTCACCAAAGTAACCAATCACTGGACTATATACACTCATCAAGGTAACAAATCACTGGACTATATACACTCATCAAGGTAACCAATCACTGGACTATATACACTCACCAAAGTAACCAATCACTGTACTTTATACACACACCAAAGTAACCAATTCCTGGACTATATACCCTCATAAAGGTAACCAATCACTGGACTATTTACACTCATCAAGGTAACCAATCACTGGACTATATACACTCACCAATGTAACCAATCACTGGACAATATACCCTCATAAAGGTAACCAATCACTGGACTATATACACTCATCAAGGTAACCAATCACTGGACTATATACACTCATCAAAGTAACAAATCACTGGACTATATACACTCACCAAGGTACCCAATCACTGGACTATATACACTCATCAAAGTAACCAATCACTGGACTATATACCCTCACCAAGGTAACCAATCACTGGACTATATATAGTCACCAAAGTAACCAATCACTGGACTATATACACTCACCAAGGTAACCAATCACTGGACTATATATAGTCACCAAAGTAACCAATCACTGGACTATATACACTCATTAAGGTAACCAAACACTGGTTATATACAGTCACCAAGGTAACCAATCACTGGACTATATACACTCACCAAGGTAACCAATCACCGGACTATATATAGTCACCAAAGTAACCAATCACTGGACCATATACACTCATCAAGGTAACCAATTACTGGACTATATACACTCATCAAGGTAACCAATCACTGGACTATATATACTCACCAAGGTACCCAATCACTGGAATATATACAGTCACCAAAGTAACCAATCACTGGACTATATACCCTCATCAAGGTAACCAATCACTGGACTATATACACTCATAAAGGTAATCAATCACTGGACTATATACACTCATCAAGGTAACCAATCACTTGACTATACACAATCATCAAGGTAACCAATCACTGGACTATATACACTCACCAAGGTACCCAATCACTGGAATATATACAGTCACCAAAGTAACCAATCACTGGACTATATACACTCATCAAGGTAACAAATCACTGGACTATATACACTCATCAAGGTAACCAATCACTGGACTATATACACTCACCAAGGTAACCAATCACTGGACTATATACCCTCATAAAGGTAACCAATCACTGGACTATATACACTCATCAAAGTAACCAATCACTGGACTATATACACTCACCAAGGTACCCAATCACTGGACTATATACACTCATCAAAGTAACCAATCACTGGACTATATACCCTCACCAAGGTAACCAATCACTGGACTATATACAGTCACCAAAGTAACCAATCACTGGACTATATACACTCACCAAGGTAACCAATCACTGGAATATATACAGTCACCAAAGTAACCAATCACTGGACTATATACACTCATTAAGGTAACAAATCACTGGACTAAATACACTCATCAAAGTAACCAATTACTGGACTATATACACTCACCAAGGTAACCAATCACTGGGCTATATACCCTCATCAAGGTAACAAATCACTGGACTATATACACTCACTAAGGTAACCATTTACTGGACTATATCGCTCACCAAAGTAACCAATCACTGGACTATATACACTCACCAAAGTAACCAATCACTGGACTATATACCCTCATCAAGGTAACCAATCACTGGACTATATACACTCATAAAGGTAATCAATCACTGGACTATATACACTCACCAAGGTAACCAATCACTGGACTATACACACTCATCAAGGTAACCAATCACTGGACTATATACACTCACCAAGGTACCCAATCACTGGAATATATACAGTCACCAAAGTAACCAATCACTGGACTATATACACTCATCAAGGTAACAAATCACTGGACTATATACACACATCAAGGTAACCAATCACTGGACTATATACACTCACCAAGGTAACCAATCACTGGACTATATACCCTCATAAAGGTAACCAATCACTGGACTATATACACTCATCAAGGTAACCAATCACTGGACTATATACACTCATCAAAGTAACAAATCACTGGACTATATACACTCACCAAGGTACCCAATCACTGGACTATATACACTCACCAAAGTAACCAATCACTGGACTATATACCCTCACCAAGGTAACCAATCACTGGACTATACATAGTCACCAAAGTAACCAATCACTGGACTATATACACTCACCAAGGTAACCAATCACTGGAATATATACAGTCACCAAAGTAACCAATCACTGGACTATATACACTCATTAAGGTAACAAATCACTGGGCTAAATACACTCATCAAAGTAACCAATTACTGGACTATATACACTCACCAAGGTAACCAATCACTGGGCTATATACCCTCATCAAGGTAACAAATCACTGGACTATATACACTCACTAAGGTAACCAATTACTGGACTATATCGCTCACCAAAGTAACCAATCACTGGACTATAAACACTCACCAAAGTAACAAATCACTGGACTATATACACTCACCAAAGTAACCAATCACTGGACTATAAACACTCACCAAAGTAACCAATCACTGGACTATATACACTCACTAAGGTAACCAATCACTGGACTATATACCCTCACCAAGGTAACCAAACACTGGTTATATACACTCACCAAGGTAACCAATCACTGGACTATATACACTCACCAAAGTAACCAATCACTGTACTTTATACACACACCAAAGTAACCAATTCCTTGACTATATACACTCACCAAAGTAACCAATCACTGGAATATATACACTCATCAAGGTAACCAATCACTGGACTATATACACTCACCAAGGTAACCAATCACTGGACAATATACACTCATCAAGGTAACCAATCACTGGACTATATACCCTCACCAAGGTAACCAATCACTGGACTATTTACACTCATCAAGGTAACCAATCACTGGACTATATACACTCACCAATGTAACCAATCACTGGACAATATACCCTCATAAAGGTAACCAATCACTGGACCATATACACTCATCAAGGTAACCAATCACTGGACTATATACACTCATCAAGGTAACCAATCACTGGACTATATATACTCACCAAGGTACCCAATCACTGGAATATATACAGTCACCAAAGTAACCAATCACTGGACTATATACCCTCATCAAGGTAACCAATCACTGGACTATATACACTCATAAAGGTAATCAATCACTGGACTATATACACTCACCAAGGTAACCAATCACTTGACTATACACACTCATCAAGGTAACCAATCACTGGACTATATACACTCACCAAGGTACCCAATCACTGGAATATATACAGTCACCAAAGTAACCAATCACTGGACTATATACACTCATCAAGGTAACAAATCACTGGACTATATACACTCATCAAGGTAACCAATCACTGGACTATATACACTCATCAAGGTAACCAATCACTGGACTATATACACTCACCAAGGTAACCAATCACTGGACTATATACCCTCATAAAGGTAACCAATCACTGGACTATATACACTCATCAAGGTAACCAATCACTGGACTATATACACTCATCAAAGTAACCAATCACTGGACTATATACACTCATCAAGGTAACCAATCACTGGACTATATACACTCACCAAAGTAACCAATCACTGGACTATATACACTCATCAAGGTAACCAATCACTGGACTATATACACTCACCAAAGTAACCAATCACTGGACTATATACACTCATCAAGGTAACCAATCACTGGACTATATACAGTCACCAAAGTAACCAATCACTGGACTATATACACTCACCAAGGTAACCAATCACTGGAATATATACAGTCACCAAAGTAACCAATCACTGGACTATATACACTCATTAAGGTAACAAATCACTGGACTAAATACACTCATCAAAGTAACCAATTACTGGACTATATACACTCACCAAGGTAACCAATCACTGGGCTATATACCCTCATCAAGGTAACAAATCACTGGACTATATACACTCACTAAGGTAACCAATTACTGGACTATATCGCTCATCAAAGTAACCAATCACTGGACTATATACACTCACCAAAGTAAACAATCACTGTACTTTATACACACACCAAAGTAACCAATTCCTGGACTATATACACTCACCAAAGTAACCAATCACTGGAATATATACACTCATCAAGGTAACCAATCACTAGACTATATACACTCACCAAGGTAACCAATCACTGGACAATATACACTCATCAAGGTAACGAATCACTGGACTATATACACTCATCAAGGTAACCAATCACTGGACTATTTACACTCATCAAGGTAACCAATCACTGGAATATATACACTCATCAAGGTAACCAATCACTGGACTATATACCCTCATCAAGGTAACCAATCACTTGACTATATACACTCATCAAAGTAACCAATCACTGGACTATATACACTCATCAAGGTAACCAATTACTGGACTATATACACTCACCAAGGTAACCAATCACTGGACTATATACCCTCACCAAGGTAACCAATTACTGGACTATATACACTCATCAAAGTAACCAATCACTGGACTATAAACACTCATCAAAGTAACCAATCACTGGACTATATACACTCATCAAAGTAACCAATCACTGGACTATATACACTCATCAAGATAACCAATCACTGGACTATATACACTCATCAAAGTAACAAATCAATGGACTATATACACTCACCAAGGTAACCAATCACTGGACTATATACACTCATCAAAGTAACCAATCACTGGACTATATACACTCACCAAGGTAACCAATCACTGGACTATATACCCTCATCAAAGTAACCAATCACTGGACTATATACACTCATCAAAGTAAGCAATCACTGGACTATATACACTCATCAAAGTAACCAATCACTGGACTATATACACTCATCAAGGTAACCAATCACTGGACTATATACACTCACCAAGGTAACCAATCACTGGACTATATACCCTCACCAAGGTAACCAAACACTGGTTATATACACTCACCAAAGTAACCAATCACTGGACTATATACGCTCATCAAAGTAACCAATCACTGGACTATATACACTCATCAAAGTAACCAATCACTGGACTATATACACTCATGAAGGTAACCAATCACTGGACTATATACACTCACCAAGGTAACCAATCACTGGACTATATACCCTCACCAAGGTAACCAAACACTGGTTATATACACTCACCAAAGTAACCAATCACTGGACTATATACACTCACCAAAGTAGCCAATCACTGGACTATATACACTAATCAAGGTAACCAATCACTGGACTATATACACTCATCAAGGTAACCAATCACTGGACTATATACACTCACCAAAGTAACCAATCACTGGACTATATACACTAATCAAGGTAACCAATCACTGGACTATATACACTCACCAAGGTAACCAATCACTGGAATATATACAGTCACCAAAGTAACCAATCACTGGACTATATACACTCATTAAGGTAACAAATCACTGGACTAAATACACTCATCAAAGTAACCAATTACTGGACTATATACACTCACCAAGGTAACCAATCACTGGGCTATATACCCTCATCAAGGCAACAAATCACTGGACTATATACACTCACTAAGGTAACCAATTACTGGACTATATCGCTCACCAAAGTAACCAATCACTGGACTATATACACTCACCAAAGTAACCAATCACTGGACTATATACCCTCACCAAGGTAACCAAACACTGGTTATATACACTCACCAAGGTAACCAATCACTGGACTATATACACTCACCAAAGTAACCAATCACTGTACTTTATACACACACCAAAGTAACCAATTCCTGGACTATATACACTCACCAAAGTAACCAATCACTGGAATATATACACTCATCAAGGTAACCAATCACTGGACTATATACACTCACCAAGGTAACCAATCACTGGACTATTTACACTCATCAAGGTAACCAATCACTGGACTATATACACTCATCAAGGTAACCAATCACTGGACTATATACCCTCATCAAGGTAACCAATCACTGGACTATATACACTCATCAAAGTAACCAATCACTGGACTATATACACTCATCAAGGTAACCAATTACTGGACTATATACACTCACCAAGGTAACCAATCACTGGACTATATACCCTCACCAAGGTAACCAATTACTGGACTATATACACTCACCTAGGTAACCAATCACTGGACTATATACACTCACCAAGGTAACCAATCACTGGACTATATACACTCATCAAGGTAACAAATCACTGGACTATATACACTCACCAAGGTAACCAATCACTGGACTATATACCCTCATAAAGGTAACCAATCACTGGACTATATACACTCATCAAAGTAACCAATCACTGGACTATATACACTCACCAAGGTAACCAATCACTGGACTATATACCCTCATCAAAGTAACCAATCACTGGACTATATACACTCATCAAAGTAACCAATCACTGGACTATATACACTCATCAAAGTAACCAATCACTGGACTATATACACTCATCAAGATAACCAATCACTGGACTATATACACTCATCAAAGTAACAAATCAATGGACTATATACACTCACCAAGGTAACCAATCACTGGACTATATACCCTCATAAAGGTAACCAATCACTGGACTATATACACTCATCAAAGTAACCAATCACTGGACTATATACCCTCATCAAAGTAACCAATCACTGGACTATATACACTCATCAAAGTAACCAATCACTGGACTATATACACTCTTCAAAGTAACCAATCACTGGACTATATACACTCATCAAGGTAACCAATCACTGGACTATATACACTCATCAAGGTAACCAATCACTGGTTATATACACTCACCAAAGTAACCAATCACTGGACTATATACACTCATCAAAGTAACCAATCACTGGACTATATACACTCATCAAGGTAACCAATCACTGGACTATATACACTCATGAAGGTAACCAATCACTGGACTATATACACTCACCAAGGTAACCAAACACTGGTTATATACACTCACCAAAGTAACCAATCACTGGACTATATACACTCACCAAAGTAGCCAATCACTGGACTATATACACTAATCAAGGTAACCAATCACTGGACTATATACACTCATCAAGGTAACCAATCACTGGACTATATACACTCACCAAAGTAACCAATCACTGGACTATATACACTAATCAAGGTAACCAATCACTGGACTATATACACTCACCAAAGTAACCAATCACTGGACTATATACACGAATCAAGATAACCAATCACTGGAATATATACACTCACCAAAGTAACCAATCACTGGACTATATACCCTCATCAAGGTAACCAATCACTGGACTATATACACTCACCAAAGTAACCAATCACTGGACTATATACCCTCACCAAGGTAACCAATCACTGGACTATATATAGTCACCAAAGTAACCAATCACTGGACTATATACACTCACCAAGGTAACCAATCACTGGAATAAATACCCTAATCAAGGTAACCAATCACTAGATTATATACACTAATCAAGGTAACCAATCATAAGACTATATACACTCACCAAGGTAACCAATCACTAGACTATATACACTCACCAAGGTAACCAATCACTAGACTATATACACTAATCAAGGTAACCAATCACTGGACTATATACACTCACCAAAGTAACCAATCACTGTACTTTATACACACACCAAAGTAACCAATTCCTGGACTATATACACTCACCAAAGTAACCAATCACTGGAATATATACACTCATCAAGGTAACCAATCATTGGACTATATACACTCATCAAGGTAACCAATCAGTGGACTATATACACTCACCAAAGTTACCAATCACTGGACTATATACACTCATCAAAGTAACCAATCACTGGACTATATACCCTAATCAAGGTAACCAATCACTGGACTATATACACTAATCAAGGTAACCAATCACTGGACTATATACACTCATCAAGGTAACCAATCACTGGACTATATACACTCACCAAGGTAACCAATCACTGGTTATATACACTCATCAAGGTAACCAATCACTGGACTATATACACTCACCAAGGTAACCAATCACTGGACTATATACCCTAATCAAGGTAACCAATCACTGGACTATATACACTAATCAAGGTAACCAATCACTGGACTATATACACTCATCAAGGTAACCAATCACTGGACTATATACCCTAATCAAGGTAACCAATCACTGGACTATATACCCTAATCAAGGTAACCAATCACTGGACTATATACCCTAATCAAGGTAACCTATCACTGGACTATATACACTCACCAAGGTAACCTATCACTGGACTATATACACTCACCAAGGTAACCAATCACTGGACTATATACACTAATCAAGGTAACCAATCACTGGACTATATACACTCACCAAAGTAACCAATCACTGGAATATATACAGTCATCAAGGTAACCAATCATTGGACTATATACACTCATCAAGGTAACCAATCAGTGGACTATATACACTCACCAAAGTAACCAATCACTGGACTATATACACTCATCAAAGTAACCAATCACTGGACTATATACCCTAATCAAGGTAACCAATCACTGGACTATATACACTAATCAAGGTAACCAATCAGTGGACTATATACACTCACTAAAGTAACCAATCACTGGACTATATACACTCATCAAGGTAACAAATCACTGGACTATATACACTCACCAAGGTAACCAATCACTGGACTATTTACTCTCATCAAGGTAACCAATCAGTGGACTATATACCCTAATCAAGGTAACCAATCAGTGGACTATATACATTCATCAAGGTAACCAATCACTGGACTATATACACTCATCAAGGTAACCAATCAGTGGACTATATACACTCATCAAGGTAACCAATCACTGGACTATATACACTCACCAAAGTAACCAATCACTGGAATATTTACACTCATCAAGGTAACCAATCACTGGACTATATACACTCATCAAGGTAACCAATCACTGGACTATATACACTCACCAAGGTAACCAATCACTGGTTATATACACTCACCAAGGTAACCAATCACTGGACTATATACACTCATCAAGGTAACCAATCACTGGACTATATACCCTAATCAAGGTAACCAATCACTGGACTATATACACTCATCAAGGTAACCAATCACTGGACTATATACCCTAATCAAGGTAACCTATCACTGGACTATATACACTCACCAAGGTAACCAATCACTGGACTATATACACTAATCAAGGTAACCAATCACTGGACTATATACACTAATCAAGGTAACCAATCACTGGACTATATACACTAATCAAGGTAACCAATCACTGGACTATATACACTAATCAAGGTAACCAATCACTGGACTATATACACTAATCAAGGTAACCAATCACTGGACTATATACACTCACCAAGGTAACCAAACACTGGTTATATACACTCACCAAAGTAACCAATCACTGGACTATATACACTAATCAAGGTAACCAATCACTGGACTATATACACTCATCAAGGTAACCAATCACTGGACTATATACACTCATCAAGGTAACCAATCACTGGACTATATACACTCATCAAGGTAACCAATCACTGGACTATATACACTCATCAAGGTAACCAATCACTGGACTATATACACTCATCAAGGTAACCAATCACTGGACTATATACACTCATCAAGGTAACCAATCACTGGACTATATACACTCACCAAAGTAACCAATCACTGGACTATATACACTAATCAAGGTAACCAATCACTGGAAAGTTTCATTACAGGGTGTTTTCCATTGTTTTTATTGTCAAAGTCAAACACTTTTGTTTCAAAGCAACCGTTAAATAAAGTTATTTTCATCAGAATTTTCTTGTTTCATTGACACATAGTACACAAATTATAATGAAGACGGAATGAATTTGTTTCAAGGTCAAAGGTTTGAACGTTAGAAGAGCTTAAAAAGAGACATCCCTTGTTCTGTTTCAGGATGGTGTACTACAGCATGCTGACATTAAGAAAATATGGAAAGACTACCAAACAATGGCGGACTGGTTACTGAGGCTGACTGAGGAGTTCGACCTGACGTTTCAGTTGGAGGGAAAAAAATGTAACATTGTTCCATGTCTCCTCCCGGAAAAACGCCCAGAGGTAAGTGACATGTACGGAGAAACGCCCAGAGGTAAGTGTCATGTAGAGAGAAATGCCCAGAGATTAGTGCCATATACAGAGAAACGCCCAGAAGTAATTATAAGTGTCATGTATAGAGAAACGCCCAGAATTAATTATAAGTGTCATGTATAGAGAAATGCCCAGAGGTGAGTGTCATATACAGAGAAACGACCAGAGGTAAGAGAAACACCACAACGAGTAAATACCCTCTGTTCGTACGTATGTACATATACTATCCCAAATGTTTTATTGCTCTACAGGCTTCATTTCTTGATTTATTGGCATGAAAATTTACACAAGTGTTCACAAAGATCATCCCTTGTAAGAGTTGGTGTTTCAACCTGTTGTGATAAATAACTTAAGGTCTTTGTTCCTATAAATAGAAATTGACAGAAATTTGAAACTAGGTCATGGTTACTATAAGTAGAAATTGATAGAAATTTGGACGTCACCACTCTTCAGGCTAGATCTCTCAACCGATTGGCATGAAACTTTACACACGTGTTCACAAACATCATCCCTTGTACAAGTTTGCATTTCAGCCTGCTGCAGTGAAAAACTAGGTCACCATTACTATAAATAGAATTTGACAAATTCTTAAAGTTAAAGCACGAGGATATTAGTATCGGCTGGGATGCCTTGTTTTATTCAGATTGATTTAAATAATTGTTATGTATCTGTGTTTCATTGAATATTTAACAGTTTACTTGGCCAGAGGTGATCAAGGATGAAGGGATCTTGGAAACAAAGATGATCTACAAGTTTGACTATTTACCTGGTGGTCTCTTCAACAGGGGACAGGTAGGCCTAAGGTTTACTATATCAGCTTTTCCTCCAACACATTGTGTGAATTAGCAAAATATTATAAGACTCTTTCATATGCGTGTATGTAGGATAGGGATATTCCACCCAAGGGGTCACAAAATGTGGTGAAACCCGAGGCTTGCCGAGGGTTTTACCACATTTTGTGATCCTGAGGGTGGAGTATCCCTATCCTACATACACACATAATGAAAGAGTCTTTTTCTCTTATACCAACTACCCGAATAAGCTCAAAAACCATGAAAATATGTTTAAACAGGCTACCATTTTGAAATTTCCACTTTTTCCTTGAGCTTTTTTGACGAAAACGAATTAGACAGTGAGTTTAAGCATACCCTATATTTGCAAACAACGTTTGAGCAGAAAAATTAATCTCCTCTTCCTGGTGTTTATGGTTAAAATTTTGTGGAAGGTTTTAATTTTATCACGCCGCCGTTTTCTCTTTCCAGCATCAGAGTTTACCGTATTCGTGACGTCATGTCATTGTTGGGCCATTGTGACGTCACGTCGTGTGAAATGCTATGTAAGATAGATTTTTCTTACATAGCTTTCTTACATGGGCAAACTCTATCCAACATGGCGAGATATGAGAGAAAAACTCTTTGTTTTATCCTCCATAAGAAGATTTTAGTCAATTAAGTTGAAAATCTTTAAAAGTATAGCTAAACAGAATTGCTGGAATAACACAATAGAGTAATATGTGTTCACTTCCATTCAGGTCCGTCTTCATGGAATCTCGGAGGAGTCTGTGATTTGGAAGAGAGGCTCCTTCATCAAGAAAAATGGACAACTGGCTTTGGTAGAGCAGATTGGGTAAATATCTGATACCATGGTAACCACTGGAGGCTTGATACAGTAGATCATGTAGTTATCTGATACCATGGTAACCTGGCTTTGGTACAGCAGATTCGACAAATATCTGATACCATGGTAACCAGGCTTTGATACAACAGATCATGTAGATACCTGATATCATGGTTACCAGGCTTTGGTACAGCAGATTGGGTAATATCTGATACCATGGTAACATGAGGCTTTGATACAGCAGATCATGTAGATACCTGATACCATGGTTACCAGGTTTTAATTGCAAACCAAGCTTTGGTATTGCAGATTTGGTTATATCTGATACATGGTGACCAGTCTTATACCATGGTGACAAGGCTTTGGTATAGCAGATTTGGTTATATCTGATGCCAGGCTTTAGTACAGCAGATTGGATAATATCAGATACCATGGTAACCAGGATTTGCTACAGCAGATTTGGTAAATATATGATAACATAGTAACCAGACTTTTGAAAAAATTATGGTTTCCACAAAACATTTTTTACAAATGTACAAGAAATCTTTTTGAATTAGGAAATCCAACAATTAAATGTTCAGATAAGTTTTACCAGACAAATACAATGGTATGGCATTTCATTTTTTGGTCACCAGGGAATCAATACTTAAAGTGAAAGTTCAAGGCCCGAGACCGGACAACTTGCTGTTCTTTATACATGAGGTATTCGAGAGTCTGATCAAGGAATCGTTCTATGGTGTCGCCTATGAATGCAAGATACCTTGCCCTGATTGTATCAGCCAGGTAACTTTTTATACTAAGTGTTCTGTATATGTAGTGTACATGTGAATCCCCCTATCATGAGTCAGATTTTTTGTGAAAGATTATAATAAGTAATATATATGTACTTCGTTTTTTAATAAGTCAATTATAAAGTATTATAGCCCAGATGTTTATAGATGTTACTGGACTTTATCACTTTTCCTTCCAGTATTTTTCCCTTACAAAACAGTCAGTTCTGCTTTTGTTCTCTTTATAAACAGCTGATAGAGGCATATTCTGATGATGCCTTTCATAAAATTTTCAAATACATCAGTATATTTTTAAAAAGAATATTAAATATAATAAGGTGGCTAATTGTTAATATTTATGTCTTTTGAATAACTTCTAATAAGAGTATCCAGGCTGTTTGTTTTAGGATTTGAATAAAAAAAACAGTGATTACATGTATGGTCAGTTTTAATTATATAATCTAAATAGATGGTCAACGATTGTATTACATTTTCTGTTTACAGTATGTCAAAGACCCACACATGTTCAAGGAGTCGGGGATCCGCAGGGCCCTGGAACTGAAGGCCCCGTTCTTTCAGTGTCATAAATATTTCCACACCACTCCCGTTCTTAGTCTCCAAGGTAGGCTACTCTTGTTTACCTTCAACCTGTCCAAGGGCCTGGAAGCCTAATGATTTTTTGGGTTTAAAGGTCAAAGATCAAGGTCATTATAACTCAAAATGTCAAATTACATTTCAGACCATGACTACTGTGGAATGCAACTTCACATTTTTAAACAAAATTACTCACATATGTTTTTGTTTAAACAAAAAGTTAACAGTTTTATATGAACAACTTGAGAATTATATATATAAAGACGACTCAAACATTAAAGGCTGTCTATTAGTGTTAAAACCTTGTCAAAATTAGACTTAAGTTATAATTAATGTACAACATTCGGTTGTAGGTGTCCTGGCTCCAGACAACAGTAAGGACTATGAAGTTCACCTAGACAATGATGTTAGTGCCCTCAAACAGATGCAGACTCAGATGACAGTGGGTGAGTATAATGTAAATAAAAGTTGTCTCCCTTACTTGTGAACAGGTCATCATTGCCATAATGTATGTTGTACTTTGAATAAAAAAAATGTGACTACAGTAGTTAAACGTTGTGCACACTTAAAATGCTCCGACAACAGATGTCCAGGTCACACACAAGGGCATTGTAACCCTGTAAGGCCCCTACTACAACCAAGGGCATTGTAACCCTGTAAGGCCCCTACTACAATCAAGGGCATTGTGACCCAATAATTCACTTACTACAAATGTCAAGGTCAAAACCAAGGCATTGTGACCTAATACCCCAACTACAAATGTCAAGATCATAACCAAGGGCGTTGTGACCCAAACATCCACTTACTACAAATGTCAAGGTCAAAACCAGATCCATTGTAACCAAAATCATCTCTACTACAACTTTCAAGGTCACAACTAAGGGCATTGTAACCCAATTATGCCTCAACTACAAATATCAAGGTCACACAAGTTAAAGGGCATTGTAACACAGTAGAGCCCCTACTACGAAAGTCAAGGTCACAACTTAGGACATTGTAACCCATTGTTGACCTCCTGCCTCAAATGTTAAGATCAAAACCAACTCTATTGGTGTGGGGGGAGGGAGGAGGGGGGGGGGTGGTAAGTAATATAATATAATATATATATAATATAATATATGAAAATTTGTAAATGGCAGATAATATATTGATTTTGAACCTGTACTGCTTTACATGTATGTCTTATACAACTAAATGATCTAGTTCAGTGATAAATAAATATGAAAAACTTCGTCCTGCAGGTATGTTCATTTTGCTGATATTTTCAGATATATTCATTTCGTACTGCGCCAAAGATGCACCAAATGACAGATCAAAGGTCATACATCCAGCCGATGTTTACGCTGACCTTGAAAAGGAGGGGTACACTTGGTAAGATCTATCTATATACAGATATCCCCCTCCTGTAATGAAGATATATATCTTGATCTTACTTACTTTTGTAATAAAAGGTCAAATAAAGTTGTATCTTGATCATCTGTCAGTCCATTCTTAGTGATCGCCTCCTATGAAAAATACATCATCTCCAAATTCTGTGGGGAAGTGTTAATTGGCAAATGGTAATGCATAAAATATGAATTAAGCTGTATCTGTGGTTTAAGGGGGCACAATTACTATAAAACATTTTATCGGTGATCTTATTATAGATATTTTCGCTCTTGAAGCATTCCGCTTATTTATGATCGTGCTTGTTAACAATTTCTGTATATTGCTTTCTACAGCAAGTATTGTGAGAGTGACATTCATCTTTCCACTTATCTTTTTAAATTTGTTTATTGCTGAAATTTGAATGTGGCAAAATAATACTTCAATGTACTGTAAATAGTCATTTACAGTATATTGAAGTACGTTCCATGTGTATCTCTCCTGATAATCAGGTAACTGCAGAAAAAAATGAAGGAAGTGTTATCTTGTTGGTCATAAAGATGTGGTCAATGTAAAAAATATCTTTGTCTCTTTGCATCCTCTATGTTAACATGATGATGTTCTTATATGACCTATCTCGGTAATACAGCTACTTCCCTGAGAAGAAAGACCTGTCGTCAAAAGAGGAGATGGCCAGACGACTTGTGCATGCCTCCATTTTCCTGGTGTTTGTCTCCAACAACTACGCCGCAGACCCTATCTGCTGTGACATGTATAAGTACGCGGTAAACACAATGAAGAAGATGACAATCTGTATAACTGTTGGGGAGAACTTCAACTGGCAAGGGAGTGCCACCCTGGGGGTCTTCATCAGTGATGTGGTGTGTACTATTTATCTCTCGTTTGCTATCCACCCTTTACTCATTGTAGCCTGTTTAAATATTTATATAAAATTGCAAAATTTTCGTTGTCATGGTAACCAGATCACTATATGTCGTTTTATGTGTGGAAATTTTGTCCAGACAACTCTTCACAAACCTGTAAACGGATTTTAGTAAAACTACACAGGAATGTAAAGGACCTTGTGTAAATGTGCATGCAGGGTATTTTTCTTGTGGAAAACTTTGTCAAGACCACTGCTCCTAAACATATGAACAGAATTCAATGGAACTTACTCAGGAATGCTACAGACTATGTGTAGATATGCATGCAGATTTTATTTAACAGAAATTTGAGGTTGGCATGGCAACCAGGTCGGATAAACAAGTTTTTGTTAGAAAATTTTGACCACACAACTCCCTTTTTATTGCAAAGTGTAGGGGAGTGGGGTGGGAGGGGGGTATTAATAGTGAGTTATTGGCTTACAGTTCTAGTCTGTGATTGGCTAAGTTAGACTGAAAAACATTTCACACGATCCTGATGCTTTTGGTTACAAACTTTAAACACAAAGTTTGGTGTTACCGGAATATGTATATGTCCCTTACCAAGGATTATCAGCATCAGTGATTAATGTTATAGTATGTCTTTCCAACAGCTTAATTCACAAAAATACAGCATAGGTGATAACATGATCTGTTGCTCAATGGACCATATAACGGTTGTGATGATGCCATCAGAATTTCAAAATGTGTTTGAGTTCAGCTGAGCACTAGCTGTTCTTAAGAGTCAATTTATATTTTTGTAGATTTTCGTTAACATGATTAACTCTAAGAAGTCTGTGTACAAAGCTAAGTTTGAAGAGTTGCTAAGTGCACTACGGAAGAATGAGCAGCTAAATGGTGGGAAACAGGACAACAAAACCAGTGCTTGTTTCATTAGTTATGCGTGGGTCAACTCCAAGAAGGCTGTCGATCAAGGCTCCAAGTAAGTACACAGCAATAACACTGAGGTAGCAGTGTACAGAAGAATCACAGGTTTAAGGAAAACAAGGCCCATGTCTGAGAAATGTAAACACAAGACGGTTTAATGTTTCATGGAGCATTCCATTCCAACTATCAATATCCTACTGAACTTTATGCTTTGATAAAACCACCAGAAAGAAACTTTAATCCTTAAATACATTCATATTTCAGTGGTAGCATTCCTTAAGGTGGCTTGGATTCATATTCATACAAATGATAGAGCTGACAGCCCAGGGGCCTGAGGGGCGGGGCCAAAAGTGGTTCATTTGGCAATATTCATATTAACAACTTCTTCTCTGAATCAAAGCAATGTGTGAAATTTTATTTCAGTGGTAGCATCCCTAGGTGGCTTGGATTCAAATTTATGCAAATGATGGGGCTGAGACCATATATACAATTGCTAAGCATAAAGAGATGATCACAAACATGATTTTAGATTTGACTGCAGGGCATAAAGAGACAAACACAATCATGATACATGTATTAATATTGATATAAGGGTCTAGTCTCAGTTGAGCCTGAAAACAGTGAGTTGAGATAGGATATTGTGCTTTTCTTCCAAATGTTTCACTGATGTTGTGTGTAATTGTTTCCAGTAAAAAGGAAGAAGCTCTAGGATACGGGGACCCTCGGGAGATCAAGACATTCCTGGAGAAGAAGGGCATTCCATGTTGGTTAGACATTGAGCAGATAAATGTGGTAGGTATTTAATCAACAAGTATTAGAGGATAAGTATAAAAGCTACAGCAACCAAACTTGGTATGTAGGTGTATTATGACTCAATGAACACTATCTCAACTTCCGTTTCATGATTCAACAAAATGCCCGCCATTTCCTTGCCACTGATTGGTCGAAATTTAGATATTATCCGATTTCACTCAAAATTGGTATATAGGTGTGTTAGGACTCTACAAACACTATCGCAACTTCTGTTTCATGATTCAGCAAATTGGCCGCCATTTCCATGCCACTGATTGGTCAAAATTCAGATATTGTCCGATTTTACTCAAATTTGGTATTTGGTAATTCAGCCCTTTAAGATATAATCTTAAATTCCATTTCTCTTTTCAAATATATCCTTCAGTACCATGTTAAATGCTTATGATTTTGACAAAGCGGGAAAGGCGACACATATAATTGCGTGTAATTCTTGTATTGATTAAATATTACTTTTTTTTACAAATTAAATATGTTTTTTCCCTATCTCACAGAATGACCAGCTGTTCTATAGATTAGCAAAAGGTTTGTCGGAATCCCGTATCATGGTGGCATGTGTTTCTGATGAGTATGCAGTATCCGAGAACTGTTGTAAAGAGATCCGGTTTGCGGTTCAGCTCAAATTGCCAATCGTCATAGCAGTTGTTGGAACTGGGAATGCCTGGAAAAGTACAGAGGTAGTTTTGTTTGTGATCATAAATATAAAAGTCTTGTGAGTTAGTTGAAATTGTTCCGATACATTTCCTGAACACAAGGTAATATTAATGATTATAAATAAATATCCAATAACAATATATTGACCAATTTTAGTCAACAGATAAATTTCTGTAATCCTTGTTTGAGTTGTTGACCCTTAAAAAGATCATTTGAGTTCATTGGTAGCTTTGATAGAAATATTTTTTTTATTTCAGGTTGGTTTCCATGCCAATTCTTTTCCTAGTGTTGACTTCCAACAACAAACCAATGTTTCTCATAACCAACTGCTGTCCCTGGTAAAGGAAAAAATGCTGCCAGAACGCCAGGAAGATGCTGATGAGAAAAAGAAGAAGATAGAATTGGCTAATGCACAAAAAGCTCAGATCTCTTTTCAGGTACTGAATTGATCGTTGTGTATTTTACCTATGATACATATGACTTTGCAGCAATCTGATTGGTCAGGCTGCATATTCAAAAACATCGGAAGTGAATATGTGATTAGAAATGGAGGGCTGTAGAGCATTAATAACTGAGTATAAAAATTGGGGACTCAATGATAATAGAAAAGAAAAGGTTAATCCAGTCGCAAATCATAACATTCGACAAGATACCAGTACGTGAACACCCTGAACAAATTGACAAGGACTGCAGGATGACCTGAGTCAAGCTGATTACTGTGAACCAAGCATCAGAACACATGTCTTATATAATGGGGGATTCGTTTACACAAGTACCATGTGACTGGACATATGTGTCTCCAATCATACTGCCACATCACTCGTACTTGTAAAATAGATTATGCGTGTTATTGCGAGCCTCATCCACAATATCCAGGGGTTACGATCACCTACACTCTCTACACCCCTGGAATATTTCATGGTGAAACTGAAGGCTCCGTGTCCAACACCTTGTTGATGAGACAAGAAAACTAGTTTGACCTTATGATGTACATCAAAAGAATCTTGCACTCACATAACGGTAAAAATGGACTGGCTCAAAGACAGGCATCAGCCTAGCGATTGGTCAGATTTTTTTACCCGAGACCATGCAACTGCTCTCTTTGTGCCTTCAGTTTTTGCCCTGATATATTCCAGGGGTGTAAAGAGTGTAGGTGAGCGTTAGCCCCTGGATATCGAGGATGATTCCAGGGGTGTAGAGAGCAGAGGTGAGCATGACTATGACTGGTTATCACTGATGTGGAAGCCAATACTAGAACTATGTAAACATCGTAAGGTGGAATGCTCCTTATCACTGTAAAATAAAAAATAAAGGTTTCACACATATCTGTAAAAATTCTTCAAGATAATTCTTGTACATTAACAGGAAATGTTTGAGTTAGCCCAGAGGAAGTTCCTGCGAGAGATTTCGAGATACTCCAGGGATCAAGACATCGGTACCTATCCGCGGCTGTTTGCAGTCGACATCATGGCCAAGCCGAATCAAAGTAAGGACTTGCAACTAGACGTGACCAAGAGTTCAAGGGCATTTGAACACTGATGCTTGTTTAACTCTTGGCATGCAATGGCTGCTTTAAATCCTACATACAACATACCTTGCTGAAACTTGTGGTATACCTGCATCACCCATTGTGCTCTGCCGTAGGTCAATGTTGCCTTGACCAAAAGATCAAAGGTTGAAAAGTCAGAACTTGTCTGAAATGTATTTTATAACTGACACTCTTACGTGAGTTTTATAGGTAACACAGACACGTAAAAAACCCCATCAAAATCATGAAAATCCCATAAACGAAGCATGTGAAGTTACTTACCTGACCTGGGAAATAGGTGTGCACAAAAATTCTATGTATGGATGGTCCCATATTTTAATCCACCAGATGTAGAACAATTTCCAATGAAATTAATTGCTTCAAGACCTAACGTTGTCTTTCTTTTCATTTTTAAATTGAACGAATTCTTTGACATATTGCCAATTACTTTGCTAAAGATCACGACCAAACCCTGAGTACACACGATACATACATACCCCTGGTAGATTAAACATGCATGTAACGTTATCTGTCATTATGACATCATAATAGATCATTCCCGCAAAAAGAATGAAAACATGGTTTGGTAAGAGGGTACATGTATTACATTCCTGAAAGCCTAATGAATACTTTAAGCCAGGCAACTTTGTGTTGAAATTCTGCTATAGGCCATAGTTGTGTATGAAATAGTTAGTTTCTTTTACAGTCAAATAGACAGATTGTCAATCATTTAGTTTTTAATTAAACTCAGTGTAAGATCATGTTGTAAAATGAACAACAAAATTATCGTAGAAAAGTATCATATCGTTTGAGTAAGAAATTCCGGTTTTGTCTGATGAAAGTAACGTCTGCAACATTTTGTAAGAACCTAGCTGTACCAGGCTTGAAATTGTACATCATGCTTTTGAAACAGAATTGAACCTCAATGTGGCATGCAATATCAAGTATGAAATATTAGAAGGGGAAACAAATGTTTTTGATCACAAAGCTCTAGTAAAAATAATAATTAAAACGATGTGTTTATTATTTTCTGTTTCAGAAGACAAAGAGTCATCGAAGGAGGATGCAGAAACACAACGGACATATAGCATTTATACACTCTGTGAATGCGAACAGGTACATGTAGTGTAGTAAATCTATGTCAATTGGAAGAGTATCATTCATATATGTTTGTGATTGTAAACCAATAAATCACTACCTGTTTCGGTAGTCCATGCTTTGTTTAAATATAAAAAATTAATCCTATCACTAATTGTCACCTGTTTATTTATCAGGGTTGGCACAGTGTGGCGGATCCTATTCTGTTGAAACCTACACAAGACGAAGGGGTAAGTCAGGTCAAAGGTCACTAGTTCTGTTGACCTTTTTAAGTGTAAAATAAATGTGTTCAAGAGGACCGCCGGTCGAAACATTGATGTAATTCGGTATGTGTATCGGTGTTAAACTCGCAAGCAAGCAAGTGTTCAAGATATTTCATGAACCCTTTGATAGATTTGGTTCATATTCACACCAATAGCATCACACTTTCAAGTGCTACACTAGCTTAAATTTGATTGGTAATCAGTCAAAGTTAAAGGTCACCATTGACCACTTCAGGGGAAAAAAGCTTGTGTTCCAGATATCTTATGAACAACTTGACACTTATCAGATTTTTGGAGGTCACTGGTTCAGGTTAAATGGTCAATGGTTATACTTGATCACTTGGTGGGGGTATGTCTTTGTGAGCCCTAACTCACTTTAATTTTCAATTCTTTGCTCTTTCTTATTTAATCATATGAGTTCAAGTGTAATTTAATAAATGACTCCAATTCTCTTATGTTCTAGTTGGATACATAATAACAAACATAAAGGGTGTTTTGAAGTTTCTATATTTAGCTCTCTAATCCAAGGTGTGGCAAGCAGATCCAACCAAATTTAAAGATGAGACCTTGGAGATAAATGTCTATGCCGATTACCTGGCTCGTGTTGCCTTGGTGATGGAACACAATCCTGCCTTTGTTCTCAGGCTTCACAACGATCCTGAAGGTCAACAGTTCATAGCACAAATTGAGGAGGTGAGTGTGACCTATAACCCCAGGAAAGGTCCATAGTTCAAAGCACAAATTGAGGAGGTGTGACTTATAACCCTTGAGAAGGTATTTAAATAGTTCAAAGTACAAATGGAGGAGGTGAGTGTGACCTATAACCCAAGAGAAGGTCAATAGTTCAAAGAACAAATGGAGGAGGTGAGTGTGACCTATAACCCAAGAGAAGGTCAATAGTTCAAAGAACAAATGGAGGAGATCAGTTTGACCTATAACCGCAAAGAAAGTTAATAGTTCATAATGCAAATGGTGGAGTAAGTTTGAATTATAAACCCAGTGAAGGTCAATGGTTCCTAGCTCAATGGAGATCAAGAGTTTGTAACACAATTGAGGAGGTTTGTGTGACCTATGACCTTATAGTAGAGGTCAACTGTGAAAGTAGTTACCAGCTCTTGACCTATGACCTTATAATAGAGGTCAACAGTGAAAGTAATTACCAGCTCTTGACCTATGACCTTATAGTAGAGGTCAACAGTGAAAGTAATTACCAGCTCTTGACCTATGACCTTATAGTAGAGGTCAACAGTGAAAGTAGTTACCAGCTCTGAACCCTGAGGAGATAAAAAGTCAGTTACATAGAAAGGTCAGTATGTGACCTCACTAGAGGTCAATGTGCTTTGTTTAATAAGAAGACATGATGTTTGATTTATAATCTCGCTGATCAAACAAAGGCAGGAACTGAAACACTTGTGGGGACTTGGTAAACAATTAATGACATCAGTTGTAGCCAATGTGTAATTTGTTGTTCGTAGAATATGATTTCACATTTCAACATGACCAAGAAATAATTCTGCTTTCCTGACAATTTGATTTTTCAGTTGGCTTTAAACAATGAAACAGATTTGCAAACTTCTTATCAGAAACTGAGGAAAAGGATTTTCGAACTGGATACTGAGAAAGAAAAGGGAAAATTGAAGAGGTTGGTGTTTAGGAAATGTCATAAATATGTTGTATTGTTTCAAAACTGATTTTTTTTTTTTACTTAGTTTAACTTAACTTTTTGACTTAGTTATTCTGAATGCAGGCATGAATTGCCTCTCTATTCAGATCATAGTCCATAAAATATTTAAACAAAAAGTGTAATAGTGTTTATGTTTTGATGTTACTCAAACATTTGTCCAAATGGTTTTCAAAACTGACTAGCTTTGTTGCTTCAAATACATTTTCTAGTACATGTTAGATTTTTTGTTACTCTTGTGTATTCCCTGTAATGATTTGGGTTTACCCTGTTGGTGTATGCAGGGTATATATAATGGGCATGTGCATGTAGCATGCTAGGTTGAAGGACTAGCAAGTTTGTTCAATGAATGACTTTGTCCCTGTTCTGTTCTATAGGCACTGTTTGCACGTTAAATATATTTTACATTTTGTTGTTTTAAGGTGTCGTCTGCACAGTGGTAAAATAGTCTGGCTGTGTGAGGAACACTGCAGCAAACTCAAGGTCATGGTCCTGAGTGATGAGACAGAAGAGGTCAAAGCCAAGGTCGCTAACCAACCCTGGTTAGACGACATGGTGGAGAACCTGAGACTTAAACAGAAAAAGCCATTTGAATTCATAGAGAACAAGAAAAGTAAAAGACTTGAAAAAGGTACGATAAAAAAATAGTATTTTCTTCATAAGTGCATTTCTCTTTTTATGCCCCACCCCTCACCCCAACCCCTGGAAAATGAAATTGCCGGGGCATATGGATCTGTTGCCTTTGCCATTATTCTGCTTCCTCTTTAACGGATATTGAATGTATATGTAATATTGATATTTTTGTAATCCATGTCCTATATTTGAAAGTTTGTGACATAAAAACTGGTTCTGAATTTGAGGTAAATATTGGTATTCTGTTTTATAGGCAAACCTGAGAAGGTACAAGACATGGAGCGGGACTTGAGACGGTCTATGTCTCGAAGTGCCTCCACCATGGGGAAAGAAAAACTGGCTGAGGCCCGGGCTATAGTGGAAGCTGAAGAGCTGGCGAAGAAGACCCAAAAAACCTCCAACTACGCCTCCCGGAGAGTAGCAACAACAGAAACAAATAAAACGGAGGCGGAGCAGAAATCTAGCGATAAAAAAGACAAAGAAGTCAAATTAGAAATAAAACTTGAAGTTAAAAAAGATGTCAAAGAAGAATCAAAAGTTGCTGTTAAGACAGATGTCAAGAAAGAACCAAAACTTGAGGATGAAAAGACAGATATCAAGAAAGAATCAAAACTTGATGATAATAAGACGGATGTCAACAATGATCAGTCTATATCAGATGGCAAGGACAACGACCAGAATGGTCAAAAGGAGTCTAATGGAAATAATCCTGATCCTGCAGTCGTTCACCAACAGCCGAAGAGAGAAGCTCCACCTCCTAACAGGAATAAACAAAACCCAGACCCACCCCAAAGCAGTGCCTGTATACTGCTGTAGTCAGTTATAAGGAAACCGTCACACTACTGCTTAAGTCAGTTAGAAGGAAACCGTCACACTACTGCTTAAGTCAGTTAGAAGGAAACCTTCACACTACTGCTTAAGTCAGAAGGAATCGATCACACTTTGTCTGTGCGAGACATAAAGTAAAGAACTTTTCTGTAGTTTACCTGTAACTGTGATATTTTTGCTGATAATGTTTATATGTACATGTATTTATACCTGTTATTTACTTGTTATGTACATGTGTACCTGTGATATTTTGCCTGTAATGTACATGTACCTCTTACTTGACTTAAATTCACTGAGCCAATTATGAATTAAATTGGTATTTTTTATGATATACAGACATGAATGTTAGGTTTACATTGTGGGACTTTTGAGGAGGGCAGCAGCAGCAGCAGCTTTGACTTCATTAACTGCTGAAAACAGATTTGTAGAGGTGAGCCTTCAAATCAAAAATCACTTCATCTATAGTCAGATTGATAAAAATAGTCTTAATTCCAATAATTATAGGCAGAATCAGAAAAAAATTAAGCCTTAATTTCAGTAATTATAGGCAGAATCAGAAAAAAATAAAGCCTTAATTTCAGTAATTATAGGCAGAATCAGAAAAGTTTGCTATAATTTAAGTAATAGCTGCAGTTAAATTCATAAAAATAATCTTAATTTCAGTTATTGCTGTTGTTAGATTGATAAAAGTAGTGTTGATTTCAGCAATAGCTATAGTCAGATGCATAAAGAAGTAATTACTATTGTAAGATTGATTAAGGTAGCCTGTCACTGAAATCAGATTCATAAGAGTAACCTTTATCTCAGTAATTGCTTTAATCAGATTTTTAAGAGTAGCCTTAATTTAAGTTCAGTAATTGCTATAGTCAGGTTCATAAAAATAGCCTGAATTTTAGTAATCGTTGAAGTCAGATTCATAAAAACAACCTTTATTTCATTAATTGCTTTAATCAGATTCATGAAAGTCTAGATCAGATACCAGTGATAAACATTTGTTGTATTACAACACAAATAGTTGAATTTCACCTTTAATTTCAGATACCTGACTTCAAATTCTTAACTCATTCACCACTGAAGACACATTTGAACTCTTCCAATTCAAATGATGGAATAGTCCATCAGGACATTTCAGGGTGAATAAGTTAATAAGGAAGTCGCCAGACAGTTACAGAGATTTATCTAACACAGTTACAGAGATCTATCTAACACAGTTACAGAGATTTATCTAACTCAGTTACAGAGATTTATCTAACTCAGTTACAGAGATTTATCTAACACAGTTACAGAGATTTATCTAACACAGTTACAGAGATTTATCTAACACAGTTACAGAGATTTATCTAACTCAGTTACAGAGATTTATCTAACTCAGTTAGAGAGATTTATCTAACACAGTTACAGAGATTTATCTATCACAGGTACAGAGATTTATCTTACTCAGTTACAGAGATTTATCTAACTCAGTTACAGACATTTATCTAACACAGTTACAGACATTTATCTATCACAGGTACAGAGATTTATCTAACACAGTTACAGAGATTTATCTAACTCAGTTACAGAGATTTATCTAACACAGTTACACAGATTTATCTAACACAGTTACAGAGATTTATCTAACACAGTTACAGAGATTTATCTAACTCAGTTACAGAGATTTATCTAACACAGTTACAGAGATTTATCTAACTCAGTTACAGAGATTTGTCTAACACAGTTACAGAGATTTATCTAATTCGGGGAAAGCTACCAAGAAAACGGATTCTTAAATACTGGTAGGCGTTCAAGTTAGAATCTCTGATAAGATCAAATAAATTTTATTCGAAGTCAGTGAGCATAAAAACAACTTACATAAGCTCTGAAGAGCTTTTGGCCGACAAAAACAAAATAGAATAAAAAATGAAAGAAACTGTAGCTGTGTTTCACGAGGTATGAAAATGAAACACTTTTGTCAGGTGTAACACTTTACTCATGTGGATTTTTTTTGCATTGGTTAAGTGGGAGTCCGCTTTACCAGAGTCCTGCCTTCCTCTCTGACCGGTGATAATATTTTTATATTGTCCTAGTTTATTAAATATTTATTTTTATTGAATATCAAGAATGGTATTTTTTAATTTTTTCAGTTTTAGCTTATTTTATACAGTTGTTGACTTCCACATGTACAAAATGTATTATGATATAAATAGAATGTATATGTATTCCTTAATTATAATGCTGTTTGTCTATTTACATTTCGAAGGGACATACACATAGTACCTATAAAGATCTATGAATTCCATCATGATGCAGGCTCATGTTTGAACACTTGTCACATATATATATATGTCATGTTTCAACATTTGATACTATGTGATATTTTTTGTAACTAATATTTAATTTTAGCTGACATGATTGCTCATGTAGATTAACTTTTGCCATAACTGTCTTTGTCAGTTATTGTGCACCTGCCACCTTTCTTCGTGTGGTGTCAGTTAACTTTTAACAATTTCTACTTCTTCTGCAAAATCATGTACTGGTATCTGTTTCAATAAAATTTTCCATAGTGAAAGGTGAACCGAAATTGTGGGGACAAAAGGGGTCCAATTGGCGAACCTTTCATCAATCTCCGTCTCCAGATCAAGAAATGGTAGTATCAAATACTCTTCATCAATAAAAATATCCTAAGGTGCCCTAGCTATCAAAAGTGGAAATTGCATGACCTCCGCATCGCCCATTTTCCCTTGGGCAGCGGTCATGTTTACTATAGTTCAAAAAGATATTACACCTTTGGGCATACTTTGTTTGTTTTCAGAAGGGGGTACAATTCTTGATAATACTTGATTGGAATGATATCACATGATTGCAGTTTGATAATATGAAAGTAAAGACCCTGACTTCCCCTCATTGAGCCGGAGGGGCAGGGCCAAAAGGGTTCAAATTGTAAAAGGATTTCAAGTCTTCTCCTTCTGATCCAGAAATACTGTTCATAAACTCAGGTAACCAAACGAGTGTTCTTATTTTCATGCCAATCTGTTTCTAATGTAGATATCCTTGCCTTCTCTTTTTATGTCTGTTTATCTGCTTCGCGAACAGTTGCAGTCATTGACCCTTAATTGATTAAGTTTATTTGAGCATTAATGTCCGCTGGGCCTTTTGTTATGCTATATGTGTTATGATCTGTTGAATTATACTATAAATGATATTTATTTGTGATACATACTTTAAAGGAAGGTTCAGACCCTAGTGTGGTGGATGAAAGTCTGTTCTTGTCTTGGAAGTAGAACATAAACAGTTGTTTGTTTCAGTAATATAGTTTAAGTTATAGACTCATTTTAACATTCCTGGTTTACTATTTATAGATATAAGTAAATGTACATCAGTATTTTAGTTATTCTAAGATTTACTTGTGTTTACATGTAGTTCCGATAACAATATAGATCTCAAAGTTTATGTGCTAGACATGTATAATTTTATACGTACAAGGAGTGGAGTTCTGATTTGTTGCAGTTTCTCTGCATTGGGGAAAGAAAAGGCACAAAATGAACAAAGAAAATTGAAAGTTCCTGCAGGAAATGAAAAATGTATATAATGATTTTGTGAATATATATGTATGAATTATGAAAATGATTGTGTTTCCATATTTGAGGCCGTTATCTTATATGTAGGTGCCTTTAGTAATGACCTATATGTTCCTCTATCCGTCCATTCTTTTGTTTCTAGAGAGGACTTTAGATTCTAAAAGACTAATCCTTTTTGAAATTTGAAGATATCGTACACTGTGATATATAGATGTGCAATAGTCGAGGCATAAAGTGTCTAATCTCAAGGTGATATTTAGAAACGACCCTATAGATACAGTCAGACACATGACTGGGCCATTCCTGATTAACAATTTAGAAGAGTGTAGTTCTCGGACATCAAAGTTCGTCACCCAAGAAAAGCTTTTGAATGGTAACACATGCTTGTGTAAGCAGAGTTGCTTTCACTTGCTACACAATTGTGAATGTACATCAGTATTTTAGCACCTCTAGGTTTTAACTATTTTTATGTGAAGTTTCGATAACAAAATATAGATAAGTTTATGTACTAGACATGTATAATGTTATATGTACAAAGAGTGGAGTTCTGACTTTGATGATATGCAGGGAGTAATGTGTTGTGATATGTTTATATTTTTGAAAATTTTGTCTTATAAAGATGTTTATTTGTTTTGTATTTAACATATCTCCAGTTTGTAAATAGGTGAAACATGACATTAATAGTCACCTGTTCACAATACTGCTGTTGGTCTAGATCTGGTTACCCAAAACTCACTGTGATATTTGGTGAATTTTCAAATAAATTATTTACATTTTGTTTCTTTATAACGTTATTGTTCTTGTTTTTTTTATATTCTAGATAAAAAAAATACTAGATACTAAGACATTGATTAATATATAGAAAATAAAGGTTCGTGTGCATAATGATGAAATACACTACAAAGGCAAGAAAGTTTTGGGAACAACAAAAAGTTTGTTTTGGTAATAATTTTTAATTATATATATGGACACTAAATAAAAATAAAAGATAAACATTATTTAAAGCAGAGGTAAGTGTCAATAAGAACCATTTTAATGCCCCTGTATATTTAGATACATATGTGATAGGTGAAAAGAACAACAACTATCTTGCTCTGTCTATCTGTTTATTCGCACAGGAGCGTCGCCACATTACCGGGGGAATACATGAACCCCTTTGGCAATCATGGTAACATGAAGCCTGGATAAATGTCTGTTGTATTGCATTGTCTGTCAGACGTGGAAGTCCCGACGATACTTGTCCAACGTCACCCTGGCTAGTGCGCCGCTCCCCTCTTACACACCACTTAAATACACACGCAAACAGGCCCCTTTCCACGTACTAACTCTCGTGCATACACGTCACACCCTGACATACCTGGACGCAACTGGACGAACAGGTTACAGATAAAAATAGACGTAACATTACATAACCACTGGACGCACGTGGACACGCACTATAAATAGACACACAGGTAAACAGAGCGCACTCACTGTAAACCGTGAAGCACATAAACGGAACACATGACAATATATACATATATTTGACCCTACGACACATATGTTTATTGGTACGTAGTTTGTGGGCAAGTCACATAATAACATGATTGGTACAGAGAACGCGACCATTGTTTGTGGGCAAGTCACCTAGTTACATAATTGGTACAGAGAACGACCATTGTTTGTGGGCAAGTCACCTAGTTACGTAATTGGTATAGAGTACGACCATTGCTTGTGGACAAGTCACCTAGTTACATAAATGGTACAGAGTACGACCATTGTTTGTGGGCAAGTCACCTAGTTACATAATTGGTATAGAGTACGACCATTGTTTGTGGGCAAGTCACCTAGTTACGTAATTGGTATAGAGTACGACCATTGTTTGTGGGCAAGTCACCTAGTTACGTAATTGGTACAGAGTACGACCATTGTTTGTGGACAAGTCACCTAGTTACATAATTGGTAAATAGAACGACCATTGTTTGTGGGCAAGTCACCTAGTTACATAATTGGTACAGAGAACGACCATCGTTTGTGGACAAGTCATCTAGTTACATAATTGGTACAGAGTAAAACCATTATTTCTGGGCAAGTCACCTAGTTACATAATTGGTACAGAGAACGACCATCGTTTGTGGACAAGTCATCTAGTTACATAATTGGTACAGAGTAAAACCATTATTTCTGGGCAAGTCACCTAGTTACATGATTGGTACAGAATGCAGAGTACCATAGTTTTTGTCTGTGAACGGGGACGTCGTTTTTTCGATAAAAGTCGAACCTTTTGCGAGAACATTACCGATAGATTTAAATACATTTATTTAAACTATTGTGTAGCACGTTTTATCATAAGAAAGGATATCCCGAACACGTTGACAAATATCTCCTCTGTAATTCAACGCCATCTCAAAGATGTATTATACACGCCGGACACAACCTTTAACTAATTGCATAATGCGCTGAACGTCTTTTCTATTCTGAACACAAAATGGAAACCCATGCGCTATTAGTTGCTATAGTGCGTTTCCTAGACCTTTCAGCGTCCCAAATTTCCCGATTTCATATCACGTTCATATAGGATCACCAGCTATTTAGAAAACGCGATCAAGTACATGATTTCTAAAGTGTTATAGATCATATTGGGCGGATTGGTTAAGTGGCTAATACGCTGTGTCATGCCTTTCAAACAGCCATCGCACGCATGGAATATTCAGAAAAAGTGAATTGGCAGTATAAAATATGTCGTTGGAAGCACGGTCCCACTGGCACTGTCTAAAGAACACAATACATCTCCAGCACACACACAGTCATACACACATAGGGAGATATAAGTCAAGCGGCATAGGACTAGGAGTAAGAGCCTTACCATGATACGGCAGCTCCTGCGAACTCCACAGTTGCCGTCCACCTACGCTCTTTACACCACTGGTAAAACAATTGACAGGCTTAGAAGTCGGGTGTAGTTCCAGCCTAACGATTGGTCAAGTGTTTTTACCCAGGACCAATCAAACTGCGTTCTTCGTACCTTCAGTTTTGCCATGACATATCCAAGGATGGTTTACGTTGAACAAAGTTTGTGCCACACTGTACTACAAATGTAACTAGTTTTACAACAAAGTTTGTGCCACGCTGTACTACAAATGTAACTAGTTTTACAACAAAGTTTGTGCCACGCTGTACTACAAATGTAACTAGTTTTACAACAAAGTTTGTGCCACGCTGTACTACAAATGTAACTAGTTTTACAACAAAGTTTGTGCCACGCTGTACTACAAATGTAACTAGTTTTACAACAAAGTTTGTGCCACACTGTACTACAAATGTAACTAGTTTTACAACAAAGTTTGTGCCACACTGTACTACAAATGTAACTAGTTTTACAACAAAGTTTGTGCCACGCTGTATTACAAATGTAACTAGTTTTACAACAAAGTTTGTGCCACGCTGTACTACAAATGTAACTAGTTTTACAACAAAGTTTGTGCCACGCTGTACTACAAATGTAACTAGTTTTACAACAAAGTTTGTGCCACACTGTACTACAAATGTAACTAGTTTTACAACAAAGTTTGTGCCACACTGTACTACAAATGTAACTAGTTTTACAACAAAGTTTGTGCCACGCTGTATTACAAATGTAACTAGTTTTACAACAAAGTTTGTGCCACGCTGTACTACAAATGTAACTAGTTTTACAACAAAGTTTGTGCCACACTGTATTACAAATGTAACTAGTTTTACAAAAACGTTTGTGCCACACTGTATTACAAATGTAACTAGTTTTACAACAAAGTTTGTGCCACACTGTACTACAAATGTAACTAGTTTGTGCCACACTGTACTACAAATGTAACTAGTTTGTGCCACACTGTACTACAAATGTAACTAGTTTGTGCCACACTGTACTACAAATGTAACTAGTTTTACAACAAAGTTTGTGCCACGCTGTACTACAAATGTAACTAGTTTTACAAAAAAGTTTGTGCCACACTGTACTACAAATGTAACTAGTTTTACAACAAAGTTTGTGCCACACTGTACTACAAATGTAACTAGTTTGTGCCACACTGTACTACAAATGTAACTAGTTTTACAACAAAGTTTGTGCCACGCTGTACTACAAATGTAACTAGTTTTACAACAAAGTTTGTGCCACACTGTACTACAAATGTAACTAGTTTGTGCCACACTGTACTACAAATGTAACTAGTTTGTGCCACACTGTACTACAAATGTAACTAGTTTGTGCCACACTGTACTACAAATGTAACTAGTTTTACAACAAAGTTTATGCCACACTGTACTACAAATGTAACTAGTTTTACAACAAAGTTTGTGCCACACTGTACTACAAATGTAACTAGTTTGTGCCACGCTGACTACAAATGTAACTAGTTTGTGCCACATTGTACTACAAATGTAACTAGTTTTACAACAAAGTTTGTGCCACACTGTACTACAAATGTAACTAGTTTTACAACAAAGTTTGTGCCACGCTGTACTACAAATGTAACTAGTTTTACAACATGCCAATTTTGAGTGAGCGTTGAACTCTTTCACCCCTAAAGACTCATTTGAACTCTTCCATTTCAAAGGTTGGAATAATTTATAATGAATTTTCAGGGGGTGATTGAGTGAATCTTATTTGTATGTGTTCTTACTTGCAGGAGGAGCGAACAACTTTATTTAGGACAACTTAATACCTCTTTTTATAGATAGTTTATTTTATGTGCTTTTTGTCGTGATTTCGTTAGGATCAGATGCATGATAACAAAAGGGTAACAAACTCCATGTATAAACTTATTAAAGGCCCAATATACGTAACTTCAGGGAAATTTTCGTGATTCTAAAAAATTCTGGAAAAAAATCCAGTTGATAACCATGCAAAAATAAGCCTAAAACGAAGTAAACCTGAGCGGTAACTAACAAGAAACTCTTGACAGAAAAATCCAAAGAATTGAAAATAATTCAGGTGGGGCCCACTTCAACAACAAACCGAAGGTAGAAGACGGTTCGAAATGGACGCGTGTTTACAAATAGCGGATTTCAACTGCTGCTGTACCGGAAACCGCGAAGAATTCATCTTGAATATTGCTGATATCAGTCAATCTTATCTAAATCTATAAATATAATAAGTTATTAGGCTTGATTTTCGCTTCAAGTTTTGCCGAAAGTTACGTACAATGTATATTGGGCCTTTAAGTTACTAAATACCAATACCGTATACTGTATGTTGAGTAAATTCCTACACCATGTCTCAAAACCGTAATTATTCATATTGCTGTGCTGTATACATGTTTCTTACCTCTGCATTTTTGTAATAACTATTTTGTTAATATATTTCGCGCCATGAGGCAATTTTGAAAAATTAATAAGCTGTACAGATTAATAACAGAATTGAATTGAACAGCATATCCGTTTTTTGCAGCTACGAGCCGAAATTAGAAACCTGTTCAATGCATTAATGATCAAACGAACTCTACACGAGTTTCTAAATCAATAAGTATTTGTCGTTCTGTTTTGATAGTTACGACAATACCTTAAAAAAACCTGGTAGATTTAAGAAGTGAATCATGTTTAGATTTTAACTCAAGATTATATTAATGATTTTAGCCTTGGGGAAAAACCCTCTGATATTGGTTCATATCTGTAAAGCTTTTATATTTCCTCCAGCCCGAAGTAAGGGTGATCGTAACATGTACTTCATGTAACGCTAGGTCGTGGTCCTCGAAATAATCGAATATGTAGTTGGAAATGCTTTTGATAACTTGCGAAAAAAAAATCTAGAGTGTATGTAGACTTTTTCCACAGCGATACTTTGCAAAACAGATATGACCTTTATTGAAGCTTATGTCATTGAAAATTTTGAAATAGATGATGGGACTAAACTCGACTCTTTATAGTAACAGATGTTTATAGTGGTCTATACTTACATTGTATGTTCTTCATGTTGTTAGCTCGCGGCTTGTATGACAGTATCATCCAACTATGAGCGGTATCTACTGTACAAGCTAGCTTTTATGACCATTGAGGGGGCATTTTTATCAAAAATTTATCTTAACCCCCCAAATGTGTTAAATTACTCTAAACACCATATTTTAGGTCCAAAACTAGATGCAACAAATTCTCAAGTCCCTGTGCTTTTACCATGTCTCCTTAAATACCGTTTGTACAAACACGTTATAGCTACATGTATTTACTCAAACAATATGTGAAAAAAATGCTGATAAGTGTGTTTGTACACAGTAAATTGACATGTCTTTATTTGAGTGCTTCGATACGTCCGCTTCCTATCCAACAGTTTAACGATTTAAAGTTCGCTTGCAATGTTATCTGTGTCACATGGACCTCAGAATTTGTTATAGCTAGTTTTTGGCCTCAATCAAAGTGTTTAAAGCAATTTTACATTTTTTTGGGGGGGGGGGGGGGGGGGTAATTAGATCACCCCTTCCCTCTCAATGGTGCCTTTATTATTTTACCGAAAATTGATTTACGCACATTTAGGTCAAAAACTAGCTGTAACAAATTCTCAGGCCCCTGTGGTCCGTGTGTATAATACCAGCAGCGTTTCGACGATAGCGTTATGCTGTGTACATAGGAATGGCCTTGGACTGCAATGGCTATGGACGTGGTTATACTTGGAGCTGGAGTGGTCGGACTGTCCACTGCCGTCAATGTCCAGTCAATCCTCCCTAACGCCAAAGTGACCATCGTTGCCGACAAATTTGACCAGGCGACAACCAGTGATGGCGCAGCAGGCATATTTCGTCCTAACCTGGAGCTAACCCCTTCCAAGTCGAGTCAGCAAGCACGGTACGTTATACTTGTTCACTAAGCAGTATGGCAACAGCTCCCGTGTTTCACGTGTGTGTCGTACGTTAGCCTGTTACAACACGTGTACCACACATTCTATTTCAGGAACAACCAACATTACATCTTCGAGGCCGCCTGCTGAACTACTATTTAAGCACTAAATAGTTACGTATCGTAAGAAAAAAGCTAACACAACAGCATGCATCTTCTGAGTGATTAAAACTATTGTGTACAGCGTGATGTATGTATACACGTGTGTAGTGAGTGATGATGACTACATGTGTATGAGTGGTCATGATGTATACATGTGAATAGTGAGAAGTGTATACATATGTGTAGCAAATGGTTTATGTATATTACATAGTGATTGATGTGAAGATGTATGTAGTGAGTAGTATACACATGTTGGTAGTAAGTAATATATATATATATATGTGTAGTGAGCGGTACTGTGTATATATGTGTAGTGAGCGATGTAAATATGTGTAGTGAGTGGTGTATGTGTAGTGAGTAGTGTGTGTATGTATGTATGTATGTAGTGAGCGGGGTGTATATATGTGTGTAGTGAGCGGTACTGTGTATATAAGTATGTAGTAATTAGTGTATATATGTGTGTAGTGAGAGAGGTGTACATATGTGCGTAGTAGTGAGCGGGGTGTATATAAGTGTGTAATAATGAGCAGTGTGTATATATATGTGTAGTAGTGAGCGGGGGTGTATATATGTGGGAAGTGAGCAGTGTGTATATATGTGTGTAGTAGTTAGCAGTGTGTATAAATGTGTGTAGTAGTGAGCGGGGTGTAATTATGTGTAGTGGGCGGTGTGTAAATATGTGAAGTGAACGGTGTGTATAGATGTGTGTAGTAGTGAGCCGGGTGTATATATGTGTGTAGTAGTGAGCGAGGTGTATATATGTGTGTAGTAATGAGCGGTGTGTATATATGTGTATAGTAATGAGCGGGGTGTATATATGTGTGTAGTAGTGAGCGGTGTGTATATATGTGTGTAGTAATGAGCGGGGTGTAATTATGTGTAGTGGGCGGTGTGTAAATATGTGAAATGAGCGGTGTATATAGATGTGTGTAGTAGTGAGCGGGGTGTATATATGTGTGTAGTAGTGAGCGAGGTGTATATATGTGTGTAGTAGTGAGCGGTGTGTATATATGTGTGTAGTAGTTAGCAGTGTGTATAAATGTGTGTAGTAGTGAGCGGGGTGTAATTATGTGTAGTGGGCGGTGTGTAAATATGTGAAGTGAACGGTGTGTATAGATGTGTGTAGTAGTGAGCCGGGTGTATATATGTGTGTAGTAGTGAGCGAGGTGTATATATGTGTGTAGTAATGAGCGGTGTGTATATATGTGTATAGTAATGAGCGGGGTGTATATATGTGTGTAGTAGTGAGCGGTGTGTATATATGTGTGTAGTAGTGAGCGGGGTGTAATTATGTGTAGTGGGCGGTGTGTAAATATGTGAAATGAGCGGTGTATATAGATGTGTGTAGTAGTGAGCGGGGTGTATATATGTGTGTAGTAGTGAGCGAGGTGTATATATGTGTGTAGTAGTGAGCGGTGTGTATATATGTCTATAGTAATGAGCGGGGTGTATATATGTGTGTAGTAGTGAGCGGTGTGTATATATGTGTGTAGTTGTGAGCGGGGTGTAATTATGTGTAGTGGGCGGTGTGTAAATATGTGAAGTGAGCGGTGTGTATAGATGTGTGTAGTAGTGAGCGGGGTGTATATATGTGTGTAGTAGTGAGCGGGGTGTATATATGTGTGTAGTAGTGAGCGGGGTGTATATATGTGTGTAGTAATGAGCGGTGTGTATATATATGTATAGTAATGAGGGGGGTGTATATATGTGTGTAGTAGTGAGCGGTGTGTATATATGTGTGTAGTAGTGAGCGGGGTGTAATTATGTGTAGTGGGCGGTGTGTAAATATGTGAAATGAGCGGTGTATATAGATGTGTGTAGTAGTGAGCGGGGTGTATATATGTGTGTAGTAGTGAGCGAGGTGTATATATGTGTGTAGTAGTGAGCGGTGTGTATATATGTCTATAGTAATGAGCGGGGTGTATATATGTGTATAGTGAGCGGTGTGTAGATATGTGTGTAGTAGTGAGCGGGGTGTATATATGTGTGTAGCAATGAGGGGTGTGTATATATGTGTGTAGTAATGAGCGGGGTGTATATATGTGTGTAGTGAGCGGTGTGTAGATATGTGTGTAGTAGTGAGCGGGGTGTATATATGTGTGTAGTAGTGAGCAGTGTGTATATATGTGTGTAGCAATGAGGGGTGTGTATATATGTGTGTAGTAATGAGCGGGGTGTATATATGTGTGTAGTTTCTTTTATAAACTATTTGGTGATGATTATGAAAATGTAATCAAAATTCACAAAATTTTCCCTTTAAGAGTTTGTTCGTTTAACAAGCCTCCTTGCAATAGTCCGGATCTTATGGTGATTTAAAGTGCTACAATACTGCAGCGGGTTACATAATGCTGACAACGAGTGAACCACAATATATATATATAATGTTGATCGTCAAACAGGCAGTGGTATCGGCCAGGGGACAGAGCCACAAGGCGATGTCTGATATAAGGCAAAAAGACATGTTTGCCTCCCCCAACCTCTAAAACGTGAGGGGTAGGGCAGTTGCTCAGTTCTGTTTGTATTACTTTAAACCGTTTGGTTCATCAGTACAGTACATATATATACAGTGCAAACAAGTAAAACAACTAAAACAGTACAAATTATATACAGTCACACTACTCACAGGATATGTAGTGTAGAGAGACATCTCACATTACAATTATCTACATTATATAAATATTTAACTATCTTAACGAACATCTACAACTCATATAACATTGATCCTGCAGCCTTTTAGAATTGATTGTATCTATTATTGAGTATATTTATATAATAGTTTATTCTTACATTACATTATCTGTTATTCTCACAAGATATCTTTATGATGTCATATTCTCACATTGCAGTTATCTATTACCCTCCCAATATATTTATATTATAACATATTCTCACATTGTAGTTATCTATTACCCTCCCAATATATTTATATTATAACATATTCTCACATTGCAGTTATCTATTACCCTCCCAATATATTTATATTATAACATATTCTCACATTGCAATTATCTATTACCCTCCCAATATATTTATATTATAACATATTCTCACATTGCAGTTATCTATTACTCTCCCAATATATTTATATTATAACATATTCTCACATTGCAGTTATCTATTACTCTCCCAATATATTTATATTATAACATATTCTCACATTAGAGTTATCTATTACCCTCCCAATATATTTATATTATAACATATTCTCACATTAGAGTTATCTATTACTCTCCCAATATATTTATATTATAACATATTCTCACATTGCAGTTATCTATTACCCTCCCAATATATTTATATTATAACATATTCTCACATTGCAGTTATCTATTACTCTCCCAATATATTTATATTATAACATATTCTCACATTAGAGTTATCTATTATTCTCAAAATATATTGGCACAATAGTATCTTGTCACATTACATTTAGGCCTATTTATCATTCTCACGATATATTCATATAACATCTTCACATAACATGTATCTCTTGTTTTTACAATTACATTCGAATATTACTCTCAGATAACAGTGGTTCTCACAGTACATATATACACGTAAGTATCATTCCAACATCTAAAACAATTTTCTAATATTCTCTCAGAACATTTATCTATTATTTTCACATACCTTTTTATAATATTCTCAAATTTCACAGTTGTAATATTCTCACATTTCACTTTACATTAGTCTTATACAGTATATATTAATCTCAGATATCACTCATATCACATACATCTCAGTCATGGAGTTAAAAACAACTACAGTGCATTATATTAACCATTTCTTTTTTTGTTGCTTAATCTTATGAACTTTGCTAAATTTGACAATTCGTTTTTGCTGTTCGTTCTCATTAGTTGAATGAATTTGAACATACTAGGCTTTTTATAATAATATTTCTTTATAAACTTGTTTCTTATATCTTTAAAACATTCACACTTCAATATAAAATGATACTCGTCTTCAATATCCCCGCTATTACATGATGTACAAATTCTACGGCATCGTTCAGTGCTTGACACTCCCCCCCATCCCCCACTCGCTTTCTTCGTCTCTGGTACAACGTATAACATGATCAACGAGCACAGCTTCATGAACTTCATGAATGTTACATGGCAGCTATGGGTCCGCATATACAGTGATTATATCATCGATAAATTAGTTGAAACATCTGGCGTCGTGCGTGCTGTGTCCCGCACAAAACTGAAAACGAAAGGCTAGTATCTGATGTGTTGTTGTCGATAAGCAGAATTAACGCTCCCAAAAGGAAAAAAAGCATTTTCGGAATTTTGTGTATTGATTTTCAATGTCTGTTTGTTATGAAGCAAACTCTCCATATCTTCATGTTTGTCTTTTATTTACCGACTGCATGTGACGGTCCCGCGCTCTATCAACTGTTTTAATATTGATAATAGGCTTTCTTTAAACTTGATTACATGTTGATCTTAAAGCTCGTCTAACACATCTTTTACCAAATATAGAAAGACAAGATAGTCGGCATTATTTTCAATCGTGACTACAGATGTGTGAAGAAGATACAAGAACATTTTTTGTCGTATGATTGTATACAATGAGGAAATGAAACTTAGGCTCAGGAGAGCTAATATTACGTCAAAGGCACAAAAACAATCCAGTTAGTCAAACACGACAATAAAGGTCATTTTGAATGAGAAGCCTGGTACGTGGATATAATTATTTACATTTTACATGATCTGGGCTGTATTTCACAGTAGTAGCTAGACTATCGGACAATACAGCATCACGTCATTTTGGCGCCACGTTGACCTACGTTACGTTAGTGCTTTGCCCGTCGCCTTAGATAGCACGCTTTATAGCTTTGTTAAAAAAAACCTCTTGTAGTATGTTGACATACAAGGACAAAAATCTTCATAAATTGGAAAAAAGTCACGATTATGTATTACATAATATCTGAAATGTGAACACCCGGATATAAGCAATGAACGTCTGTAACGGACGTTTTCTTTATAGCTTACATCCAGATTGCATTCATATTGACAGTTAATACAATCTGACAGAGGTTGAATGGTTAAATGTGCCCCATCACGTCGACTGAACACAGACTTTCGTTAGTGAGTGAAAACGTACATAAAACCCGTCAACAACCACTACCACCATGACGTCATCACTTGATCGCGGGTTCCAGGCCTACATGTACGAAGAGGGCAGCTACCAGATACGGCCGTAGGTCAGTGGATTTCCTCCGGGAGCTCCAGCTTTCCTCCACCGCTAAACCCCTACGCCACATCCTAACCGATAGGAAAAACAACAAGTTAGTTTGTACCACCATGAGCCATCTCCTTAACTGGTTACCAACGATGGACGCTTCAGTGATTCAGTGATTCAGTGATAATTGACCTTCGCTGCTAACAGGACATAAAGCATCTGCTATGGCCACAGAATTGTTAACGCACAGCATCAAAACGAGGGCTGAATAAACGTTATTCTGTGCCTTCATCCCCTATATAAACAGGAAAAATACTCAAAGTAGGAATAAACAGCTGACAAATTCATCATAGCTATAAATCTTTATCTCAGGTAGACGTAATTACTTTACAGAAACATCCTACAATCCCATCAACCTGCAGTTTAGCACGCCTGTTTAAAAATTCAATAATTGTAGTGACTTCCATACAGAAATAAATATTTAATATACTTATCTTCGTTCCAGGGTATACTATTATTTACCTTATTGATTATTTAAGTTTTACACGATCCCAATTTAGATATAACAAGGTATTCACCATACCTGGCTTACACATGTATGAACATATCTACGACCAAAGGGACCTGAGAATTTGTTACAGCTAGTTTACGACCAAAACTGAGGTGTTTAGAGTAATTTTACATTTTGGGGGTTTTAGATCAATTTTCGATAAAAACCCCCCCCTCATATTTTATGATCATTGAGGGACACATTTGTTTTGAAAATTGATATACCGCCCCCCCCCCCCAAACAAATTCTCAGGTCCCTGTGTTTACGACTAGGTTTATGACAAGTGTTTTTGATATATATATTTTTCATCGGATGATATACACAGATTACACAGGTTGTATACTGACTATAGAAATGTAATTTTTCTCTGCTGTCAGCTCGATTATACAAATAACGGTGTTAAATAATAATAGTGACATGATTTTTGCCCCGCTGAGGTGCGGGGCAAAAAAGGATTTTTAGTTTAAGCGACTTCTCGGGATATAAGAGATACTTATCAGTAATATTAGGTTTAAAACATTCCTATGTGGTGGATATTAAATATCTTAGCAAATAGAAGCCCTCACCCCTTTGATCTTGATTTCCCAATTGTGGTTGAGGCTGGATTCGAAATCTCGTAAATATCGTAATGGTATGAATGGTTTGACTTCCGGTGGCAGACATTTCAATATACCGGTAAACCACGGTGCTGTGACGGAAGGTACGGCATCATTTCGTTTCCTCTTGTGTTGATGTTATTCATTGTCTTGAGTTAAACCAAAGATAACATGTTCATGACATAATTTTATAGGGTTCAATACTTCTCCTCTGGTTCTTCTATATACCAATGTTGTCTACTGTAGGCTTTGCAGCATCCCTTTGTAGGATACGAATCCCGAACTTCAATCCCTCGTATTTAGCCCGAGTTTCATCTGGCCCTCACGCCAGACTTAAGCTTTTTGACTGAAATATGTCTGGTGTTGGGGCCCTAAACCAGATATTGTGTCGGGGCCAGATGAAACTCGGGCTAGGTAGCTATCAGTTGGACGTTTCTAATGGTGCCATGCTTGATTCTCCTACCCTAATAGGTTCTCACCAGTCCTTGGTAGAGAGCATTGGATGTAGAAGATCCGCGTGGACTGTACGTATTCCATAGTTCATCTGGCCATTCTCATGATGGAATTGGCGTTGTTGACCCTTTTTCTGATATGAGGACGTTTAATGCTTATTTAATGACTTCAATATCTGTCTCACTTTCAGTATAGGGACGTTCCCCTCCATCTTCTAACGTGTAACCAAAGTTGTAAACGACGGTATGATACTATTCTCAATAAGCATGACTTTACATGTCGGGCTAGAAAAACAGAAGCCACTTTCTGTTTTATGTCTGTGTGACTATCAGGTCTTCTTGTAAATATCCGTAATCATAGATGAAAGTGTGTGTCGTTTGCAAATAGGTATGCTTTGGTACCATTTATGCATAGGATAAACACAGCATTGCACACAGTACAGATCCCTGTGGAATGCCACTGCCCACCGCCTTCCATTCTGCGACTCTATTTACAATTTCTCGTTGTTTGGGATTGAGTAGGAATGCATGCCTATGAGCGGACGGTGGGGGACTTTGTCTAATATTTTCATAAAATCATAATAAAGTACGTCTTTGTATGAACCCTAATTGCCTCTTGTTGAATAATTGTTGTGTACATGGTTATACTGGGACACTTGAGAGTTGTAGTAGCTAATGGTCAAAGGGATATTGTCTAAACCTGGCTACTTTGCTGAGCTCACTTGCGGGTGGATATTGTCTAAACCTGGCTACTTTGCTGAGCTCACTTGAGGCTAGATATTGTCTAGACCTGGCTACTTTGCTGTGCTCACTTGAGGGTGGATATTGTTTTGACTGGCTACGTTGCTGAGCTCACTTGAGGGTGGATATTGTCTAGACCTGGCTACTTTACTGTGCTCACTTGAGGGTGGATATTGTTTTGATCTGGCTACGTTGCTGAGCTCACTTGAGGGTGGATATTGTCTAGACCTGGCTACTTTGCTGTGCTCACTTGAGGGTGGATATTGTCTAGACCTGGCTACTTTGCTGTGCTCACTTGAGGGTGGATATTGTTTTGATCTGGCTACTTTGCTGAGCTCACTTGAGGCTGGATATTGTCTAGACCTGGCTACTTTGCTGTGCTCACTTGAGGGTGAATATTGTTTAGATCTGGCTACGTTGCTGAGCTCACCTGAGGGTGGATATTGTTTAACAGTTTTTAACTTTTCCAGTGTTTTCAGTATAATATCGGCATTTACTATAATACCATCTTTCGTTTGGTTAATTACACAGTCGGCCAAGGGCATGTTGTCCTCTGTCCTTGGTGAATACTGATACGGAGAAGTTAGTTTTATATTTGTCAGCTATTGCAATTTGTTCATATTGTCCGGTATATGAAACGCTCTTCATTTGCATGCAAACAGGCAGTGGCTTCAGGATTCCTTTGATTGGTTCGATCAAATATGGCAGTCGGATGAGGGACCGGAAGCTGGTGTCATCAGGGTATCGGGCTACCAGTTGATGAACAGGAAGATCTCGGTGAGTTGCTGTGTGTGCCCTTCCTCGGTTTGTTCACCAGACCCGTCACTCGTTTGATTTGATGAGAAACTTTACAAAGAAATTGACAATGCAATGCACAATCAATAAATTGACAGAGCAATGGACCGTGAATAAAACAAAATTGACAGTGCAATGTATAATAAAACTAAATTGACAGTGCAATGTATAATAAAACTAAATTGACAGTGCAATGTATAATAAAACTAAATTGACAGTGCAATGAACATTAAAAAATTGACAGTGCAATGTACAATAAAACGAAAATGACAATGTAATGTATAATCAAAAGAAATTGACAATGTAATGTATAATAAAAAATTGACAGTGCAATGTACATTAAACAGAAAATGACAGTGTAATTTATAGTAAAAAGAAAATGACAGTTTAATGTATAATAAAACGAAATTGACAGTGCAATGTACCATGAATAAAGAAATTGACAGTGTAATGTATAATAAAAAGAAATTGACAGTGTAATGTACCATGAATAAAGAAAATGACAGTGCAATGTACATTAAATAGAAATTGACAGTGCAATGTACCATGAATAAAGAAATTGACAGTGCAATGTATAATAAAAAGAAATTGACAGTGCAATGTATAATAAAAATAAATTGACAGTGCAATGTACCATGAATAAAGAAATTGACAGTGCAATGTACAATATAACAAAATTGACAGTGCAATGTACATTTAACAGAAATTGACAGTACAATGTACAATAAAAAGAAATTGACAGTGCAATGTACCATGAATAAAAAATTGACAGTGCAATGTACATTAAACAGAAATTGACAGTACAATGTACATTAAATAGAAATTGACTGTGCAATGAAATATAAAAGAAAATGACAGTGTAATGTATAATAAAAAGAAATTGACAGTGCAATGTACCATGAATAGAAAATTGACAGTGCAATGTACAATAAAAATAAGTTGACAGTGCAATGTATAGTTTAAAGAATATGACAGTGCAATGTTCAATGGAAAGTTTTGACAAAATTGAAATTCCAATAAGATAATAATTACCTGTATTTATTTTTATTAAATTTTGTAACATACAAAAGTTTGTGTTTATTTGTAGCTCCCTATACACCGTCACATGGACTATGGTTTCTCGGTTTTATCAAACAAAGAACTACAGCGCCTGCCTATTGGCAAAAGATACAAGTGAGCAATTTTAAGTAATGCGGTCTCTATTAAGACGTCGTGGCCCCTGTCAATTAAGACACCATATCAGGACAACATAGAACCATTTTAACTGCTTTTTGTTAAATGTCATAAAAATGTGTAATTTGAAAATTAATCCCTTTTCAGATACATACATTTTGAAATTAATACGTGTTTAAACTAATGATTTTTTCAACCATCATTGTCATGATTAGTATTTATAAAACAATTCAAAACCATCATGTTGTATTGTAGAAATATCACTAGCACATTGTTAACGTTCGCAGGTATGGTTGGTGGTATGACACCTTGATGGTGGAGTGTCGGCGTTATCTCCCCTGGCTTATGAAGAGGTAGATGGAAAACCCAATAAGTTGTTATACAATATCGCTACAAATATAAACAGCAAAATCTTTAAATAATTTTTGTGATATCTAACATAATTGTTTGCTTCATGTTAATGGTTTGATATTAGATATGCTGCTTTGACGTTCTTTCTTATATTTTCTATATTATGCGTGTATCTACTGTGTATGTTATGTAGTTTACGTCATGTGATTTTCTAAAGCAATAATAGGCCTACAGGTACGTGGCAGATTCGGGATTATAAATAATCACCATTAAACATATAGCCTAATAGCTTGCTTTTGTGCAAAGTTGCCTGTTTTTCTTCAGTGTCAATATTTCAGATTTCGCAAAAATGGAGGGTATGTTATAAAGCAGAACATAACGTCTTTATTGGAAGTGAGTATACGGTCGTTAAAATATACTTATACAGTGAGGTACCAAGATTGTTTTTGTTTATTTCAAATAACATTTTCATGAATTGTACTCGAACAATATTTAGCCATTTTGTATCGAAAAACCCCATAGCTTCTTCTCACAATATTTATTTTGATTTCCTGTGTAACGTCATTTTTCTGTATAACGGTACCAAAATGACGTAAAATAAAAATGACGTCTTACAAAATGGATGTTGTATATACATTATGAGTTCACTTGCAATACACAACGGAAAAACGGTGAAAATATTATGAGATGAAGCAGTAAGCAATTATCTATTAGTGCATATATTTCATAAAATAGTATTCATAAATAAAATCAGGAAAATTCATTGAAAAAAAGTTGGGAATACAAAGAATATATAGTAAAATAAACAAAAATGGAAAGACTTTTGGCACATCACTATATATATAAATGAATTACCAGTAACTAAGTGTGTCTCTGTAACGATGTGTTATCATTTATTGCCGCGAGATAATTTGGAATTTTATTTTCTATTGGTCATTTAGTATAATAATGTGGCAATATATGTGTAAGGTTGAAATTGAATCTGAAGCGATGAATTTTACTTTCGGATCCATAGTATTCAAAGTTCTTACACTGATACATATTGAGAAGTACCGCACATCGTGTATACATCATGCATCCTTTACTTCTGTTTGTGGTTTTTAAAGCTAAATAAATGCTTCAACATTCGTGACACATTCGTCCTGGTTTTAGATCCCCGTTTGTGACGTCACAGTGAACTGCCTGGGTTGGGGAAGTCGGCAGTTGTTTGGAGATAAAGAAATGTTCCCTGTTCGGGGACACACCGTCAGGGTGAGTACACTTAATGAGACGCTTACTCTTCCGGAGCGCCTGGTCTTCTTCTCTTGTATTTTTAAAGGATCTCCGTGTAAATCTTCTCTTTGTTAATTTAATCGATTTTGAGATCCGATTATGGTTTTGTGGACGCTTTCGTATTCTCTGGTTTTTTGACGTGATTGACGTGACTTGTACTTCTTTGTTAAGTTCTAGAACGTTCTGATCAATTATAGCACGTTTTGATCAATTATAGAACGTTCTGATCAATTATAGCACGTTCTGATCAATCATAGCACGTTCTGGCCAATTCTAGAACGTTCTGATCAATTATAGCACGTTCTGATCAATCATAGCACGTTCTGATCAATTATAGCACGTTCTGATCAATTCTAGAACGTTCTGATCAATTATAGCACGTTCTGATCAATTCTAGAACGTTCTGACCAATTCTAGAACGTTCTGATCTATTATAGCACGTTCTGATCAATTCTAGAACGTTCTGATCAATTATAGAACGTTCTGATCAATTATAGCACGTTCTGATCAATCATAGCACGTTCTGGCCAATTCTAGAACGTTCTGATCAATTATAGCACGTTCTGATCAATCATAGCACGTTCTGATCAATTATAGCACGTTCTGATCAATTCTAGAACGTTCTGATCAATTATAGCACGTTCTGATCAATTCTAGAACGTTCTGACCAATTCTAGAACGTTCTGATCTATTATAGCACGTTCTGATCAATTCTAGAACGTTCTGATCAATTATAGCACGTTCTGATCAATTCTAGAACGTTCTGATCAATTATAGCACGTTCTGACCAATTCTAGACCGTTCTGAACAAATTATTATGTGACAACTATTTATAACTGTTTTGTAGTCTAATACACTATTAATCTTACGATGGAGCGTAAACAATACCTTCACTGTATATGAACTACCTCGATTTTGAATTCAAGTTATTTCAACGTGATGACTATTTTGTAGGTTAGTGCGCCCTGGGTGAAACAGTTCTACGTCCTCGACAACGGGGAAAACTTTATCTACCCAGGGTAAGTATAGGTGTAGACAGGTCACGACCACAGGGACCTGAGAATCGGTTACAGATTATTTTGAACCAGCATTAAGGTGTTCAGAGTAATTTACATGTTGTAGGAATTTATATCGACTTTCGTTAAAAATGGCAACCCCAATGTTGGTCTAAACCTCAGAAACATGAGAAAAATGGCATCTCCAATATTGGTCTGAAACATGAGAAATTACTGTGAACAGCTTCGTTTTAGTAGGGCCAAATAAAGCCGAAGCAAATATCAAGTGCCTGTGATGTTTACTCTCCCTAATTTTAATTTTATACACCGTACTTACTTTATTTACTCCGGAGACTCGTAAATTGTTCAAATATTTAAACTTCACAATTGGATCGACTGTTGTCCTAACGTGTTCCTTACCACGCTTGTTGACATGTAATGGAGATGTAGGGTGCGATTTACAGACAATGTTTACCTTATAATACAAATAAACATTACACGATAATACTTTATCACACTTGTTATAAATCTGTTCCTCTCGTGACTTATCTGTTTGTCTTTTATTTGTCGTCAGACAAGATGACGTCATAATGGGAGTTACACGTGAAGTTGACAAGACGGAACTTGACTACAACTCGGATGCTTTCGGTAAAATCCGTGGGATAAGTGAGCAGGTTCTGCCGGCCCTAAAGGTACGTACTAACATATATAGCTGGTACATGCTAAACACCGTACATGGAGTAGGACATGTGCAGGACAGGTACATGCTAAACACGTTACATAGAGTAGGACATGTGCAGGACAGGTACATGCTAAACACGGTACATAGAGTAGGACATGTGCAGGACAGGTACATGCTAAACACGGTACATAGAGTAGGACAGGTGCAGGACAGGTACATGCTAAACACGGTACATAGAGTAGGACAGGTGCAGGACAGGTACTTGCTAAACACGGTACAAAGAGCAGGACAGGTGCAGGACAGGTACATGCCAAACACGGTACATAGAGTAGGACAGGTGCAGGACAGGTACTTGCTAAACACGGTACAAAGAGCAGGACAGGTGCAGGACAGGTACATGCCAAACACGGTACATAGAGTAGGACAGGTGCAGGACAGGTACATGCTAAACACGGTACATAGAGTAGGACAGGTGCAGGACAGGTACATGCTAAACACGGTACATAGAGTAGGACGTGTGCAGGACAGGTACATGCTAAACACCGTACATGGAGTAGGACATGTGCAGGACAGGTACATGCTAAACACGTTACATAGAGTAGGACGTGTGCAGGACAGGTACATGCTAAACACGGTACATAGAGTAGGACAGGTGCAGGACAGGTACATGCTAAACACCGTACATAGAGCAGGACATGTGCAGGACAGGTACATGCTAAACACGGTACATAGAGTAGGACAGGTGCAGAACAGGTACATGCTAAAGCGTGGTACAAAGAGCAGGACAGGTGCAGAACAGGTACATGCTAAACACGGTACATAGAGTAGGACAGGTGCAGAACAGGTATATGCTAAACACGGTACATAGAGCAGGACAGGAGCAGGACAGGTACATGCTAAAGCGTGGTACAAAGAGCAGGACAGGTGCAGAACAGGTACATGCTAAACACGGTACATAGAGTAGGACAGGTGCAGAACAGGTACATGCTAAACACGGTACATAGAGTAGGACAGGTGCAGAACAGGTACATGCTAAACACGGTACATAGAGCGGGACAGGTGCAGAACAGGTATATGCTAAACACGGTACATAGAGCGGGACAGGTGCAGAACAGGTACATGCTAAACACGGTACATAGAGTAGGACAGGTGCAGAACAGGTATATGCTAAACACGGTACATAGAGCGGGACAGGTGCAGAACAGGTACATGCTAAACACGGTACATAGAGTAGGACGTGTGCAGGACAGGTACATGCTAAACACGGTACATAGAGTAGGACAGGTGCAGGGCAGGTACATGCTAAACACCGTACATAGAGCAGGACATGTGCAGGACAGGTACATGCTAAACACCGTACATAGAGCAGGACATGTGCAGGACAGGTACATGCTAAACACCGTACATATAGTAGGACAGGTGCAGAACAGGTACATGCTAAACACCGTACATGGAGTAGGACAGGTGCAGAACAGGTACATGCTAAACACCGTACATAGAGCAGGACAGGTACATGCTAAACACAGTACATAGAGTAGGACAGGTGCAGGACAGGTACATGCTAAACACCGTACATAGAGCAGGACATTACAGGACTGGTACATGCTAAACACCGTACATAGAGTAGGACAGGTGCAGGACAGGTACATGCTAAAGCGTGGTACAAAGAGCAGGACAGGTACATGCTAAACACCGTACATAGAGTTGGATAGGTGCAGGACAGGTACATGCTAAAGCGTGGTACAAAGAGTAGGACAGGTGCAGGACAGGTACATGCTAAAGCGTGATACAAAGAGTAGGACAGGTGCAGGACAGGTACATGCTAAAGCGTGGTACAAAGAGCAGGACAGGTGCATGTAATATAATGTGTTAAAACAGAACAGGGCAATGTACAAACCAGTAAAAACACAGGGACCTGAGAAACGCAAAATTTCCGTGTCTCAAAGTTTTAGTCGGCTTGCCGGCCAGTTTTGCATACAATGAGTTTGACGTCACTGCGAGCGGAGGCCTTACGCTGTCATTGGATGGCGGTCTTCCTTCAATTCAGGCATCCAATGACAGCAAAAGACCAGCGCGCAAGGTGACGTCAAAACTCATTGAATATGCAAAACTGGTCGGCAAGCTGACGAAAACTTTGAGACATGGAGATTTTGCGTTTTTTCGTACCTCAACCAGAAATGAGATTTTTGATGCAAGAAATGTAGGTGGGGTCGATTATTCGACCTGAAAAGCTTTCCATTCTTCGGAATCCGGAGTTGTGGATATTGTTCCGAAGTTGGCTTCTGATTAAAACTGTAAAAGCAGCGTTAAAGGTGTTGCTACCTATAAATCCGTTTGAAGTAGAATTTTTACTGAACACTTGTATCCAACAAAACGGAGAATTAATCCGTATAGACCTCTTGTCACGTCGGAGTATAACACTGGATTGTGTGTGTTCCAGCACGCCCCAGAGGTACGACGGTGGGTGGGGGTCCGCCCACATAGGCACGACATCCGAGTTGAGCAGGAAACGATCGAGGTGGACGGAAGGACTATACAGGTACATCACAGAACGAGCCAACGTTAGAGGGGTGGTGACCAATAGAAAAATATGATAAAGAAACTTCAGAGAATCTTTATCTAGAGAACATTGGTATACGTATACAGAAACGAATTATATAGAGTAGCTTGGCAAAGTAAAATGGCATGGGTGTAAACATCTAGAGAACAAAAGAAATGTGTGTACGTGAACTGTTAAAGTATGGACATAGTTGTGTACGTGAACTGTTAAAGTATGGACATAGTTGTGTACATGAACTATTCAAGTATGGACTTTATATGTGTATGCGAACTGTTCAAGTATGGATGTAGTTGTGTACGTGAACTGTTAAATTATGGACGTAGTTGTGTACATGAACTATTCAAGTATGGACTTTATATGTGTATGCGAACTGTTCAAGTATGGATGTAGTTGTGTACGTGAACTGTTAAAGTATGGACATAGTTGTGTACATGAACTATTCAAGTATGGACTTTATATGTGTATGCGAACTGTTCAAGTATGGATGTAGTTGTGTACGTGAACTGTTAAATTATGGACGTAGTTGTGTACATGAACTATTCAAGTATGGACTTTATATGTGTATGCGAACTGTTCAAGTATGGATGTAGTTGTGTACGTGAACTGTTAAAGTATGGACATAGTTGTGTACATGAACTATTCAAGTATGGACTTTATATGTGTATGCGAACTGTTCAAGTATGGATGTAGTTGTGTACGTGAACTGTTCAAGTACGGGCGTAGTTGTGTACATGAACTATTCAAGTATGGACGTAGTTGTGTACGTGAACTATTCAATTATGGACGTTATGTGTGTAAATGAACTGTTCAGGTATGGACGTAATGTGTGTATGTGAACTGTTCAAGTATGGACGTAGTTGTGTACGTGAACTGTTCAAGTATGGACGTTATGTGTGTACATGAACTGTTCAAGTACGGACGTAATGTGTACATAAACTGTTCAAGTACGGACGTAATGTGTGACAAAAACTGTTCAAGTACGGACGTAATGTGTGACAAAAACTGTTCAAGTACGGAGGTAATGTGTGACAAAAACTGTTCAAGTACGGACGTAATATTTGACATAAACTGTTCAAGTACGGACGTAATGTGTGACAAAAACTGTTCAAGTACGGAGGTAATGTGTGACATAAACTGTTCAAGTACGGACGTAATATTTGACATAAACTGTTCAAGTACGGACGTAATGTGTGACAAAAACTGTTCAAGTACGGAGGTAATGTGTGACATAAACTGTTCAAGTACGGACGTAATATTTGACATAAACTGTTCAAGTACGGAGGTAATATATGTGAAATTAACTGTTCAAGTACGGACGTAACATCTAAGTTGTTCACGTACAATTACATGCATATACATGTACATGGTAACGCAGGATTCCATTTTATAGAAAACTCCTAGCAATGTAGTAGTCGGATAAGTATTTGTGTGTAGGAGTTCCTTTTAAGAAATTTCTTTCTTTGTTTTCCTTATAGGTCGTCCATAATTACGGACACGGTGCTAATGGTGTGTGTTTTAGTTGGGGAACAGCGTTAGACGCCGCTCGAATGGCCACCGCTAAGGTCAAGGTCAACAAATCAAGGTTATAAAGGAACAAGGACAAGCTAGATGATGGTGTTTACCATAATATCAGTTTCTTAACGCAAAGTCATCAATAATAAATTCTTCATGCATCGTGTTATTTCGGTAAATCTGAAAAAATAACTTCCACGAGAGACGTATAAACTTTTATACGACGTCTCTGCTACCACCTACATTTGTACATTGTACGGACGTAGCTACAACCAAAACGGAAAAGAATGTCAGACTGCTTTTATTCAGGATAAGTCCACTTAGATAATCTGTGACGTGTACGGTATATAACATGCATTGTAGCCTCGTCAGGGCCTCGCGTAGACTGGCTCCCGTCTCTAGAATAGTATACAGTCAAATAATTGTTATCACTTGGATGTGTGATTATAAGTTTGAAACAAGGGGGGGGGGGGGATAAGCTAGTAGTAAAATAAAGTAGAGAACTTAGGGGCTGGTAGCCAGTCTAGAGCTCACGTGACGAAGAATAATCCACAAGATACAGTAGTGAAGACAGCATGGTCCACCAGCCACTTATGTTAGAGATCGTTTCTACAGCAGCCGTGTACTCCAGGGTACTCCAGGGTACTCCAGGGGCCCGGGGTACATGAAAGGGGCTAAGGACCACAGGGACCTGAGAATTTGTTACAGCTAGTTGTGGACCTAAAATAGGGTGTTTAGAGTAATTTTACACATTTGGGGGGTTAAGATCAATTTTCTATAAAAATGCCCCCCTCAATTGTCATAAAAGCTAAAGGGTGGAAAGCTTTCCAGGTCGAAAAATCGACCCACCTACCTTTCTTGCTTAAAAAATCACATTTCTAGTTGAGGTACGAAAAAACGCTTGGTACCGTTGGAAAGATGGATCTTTTTTTTTTATAAACCTCCTAAATGCAAGTCAAACGTATCCTCCTTCCGCAGAAATAATCTCCATTTCCTCCAAAAACACGCAAAAGTTCCGTGTCTCGAAGTTCGCGTCGCCTTGCAGGCCACTTCGTTACATATTCGTTAGGTTGACGTCACTGCACGCGGATGCCTTGCGCTGTCAATGGATGGCGGTCTTCCTTTAAATTTAGCCATCCAATGACACAGCTGTGACAGCAAAAGACCAGCACGCGGGGTGACGTCAACCTAATGAATATGAAGATGTTCATTAAACAAAGATGTTTCTGACCAAATTTGATCAAAATTCATTAATAACTTTATGACTAGTAGTGATTTAAAAGAAATTACCTCAATTTCCCCTATTTGGCCCCTTGAGGGTCAGAGTCACCATTTATGCAAAATCTGTTCTATTTCCCCCCAAGGATGTTTTTGACCAAAGGTCAAAATCCAATCAAGACTTTTTGACTAGTAGTGATTTGAAGAAAATGACGGACGGACGACGCACCGTGGCATAAGCTCACCGGACCTTTGGTCAGGTGAGCTAAACACTTAGGTAGTGCTAATTGGAGAGATGCACACTACGATGTTCTTCAGATAGAGTCACTCATTGTTATTGATGTCATACTGTTGTGCACTCCAACAATGTTAGAGGTTTATTAGCACCGCGAGAAAGTTTTAACATTGGCCTGTTATGTTATAGGAGTAACTTGTGTAAAGAAACTTTTAACATTGGCCTCTTATGTTATAGGAGTAACTGGTGTAGAGAAACTTTTAACATCGGCCTCTTATGTTATAGGAGTTATTTGTGTAGAGAAACTTTTAACATCGACCTGTTATGTTATAGGAGTAACTTGTGTAGAGACTTTTAACAGCGGCCTCTTATGTTATAGGAGTAACTTGTGTAGAGAAAGTTTTAACAGCGGCCTCTTATGTTATAGGAGTAACTTGTGTAGAGAAAGTTTTAACAGCGGCCTCTTATGTAATAGGAGTAACTTGTGTAGAGAAAGTTTTAACAGCGGCCTCTTATGTTATAGGAGTAACTTGTGTAGAGAAAGTTTTAACAGCGGCCTCTTATGTTATAGGAGTAACTTGTGTAGAGAAACTTTTAACATCGACCTGTTATGTTATAGGGGTAACTGGTGTAGAGAAACTTTTAACATTGGCCTGTTATGTTATAGGAGTAACTTGTGTAGAGAAAGTTTTAACATCGGCCTGTTATGTTAAAGGAGGAACTTGTGTAGAGAAACTTTTTAACATTGGCCTCTCATGTTATAGGAGTAACTTGTGTAGAGAAACTTTTAACATCGGCCTCTCATGTTATAGGAGTAACTTGTGTACAGAAATTTTTAACATCGGCCTGTTATGTTAAAGGAGGACTTGTGTAGAGAAACTTTTAACATTGGCCTCTTATGTTATAGGAGTAACTTGTGTAGAGAAAGTTTTAACATCGACCTCTTATGTAATAGGAGTAACTTGTGTAGAGAAAGTTTTAACAGCGGCCTGTTATGTTAAAGGAGTAACTTGTGTAAAGAAACTTTTAACATTGGCCTCTCATGTTATAGGAGTAACTTGTGTAGAGAAAGTTTTAACATCGGCCTGTTATGTTATAGGAGTAACTTGTGTAGAGAAAGTTTTAACATCGGCCTGTTATGTTAAAGGAGGAACTTGTGTAGAGAAACTTTTAACATTGGCCTCTCATGTTATAGGAGTAACTTGTGTAGAGAAACTTTTAACATCGGCCTGTTATGTTATAGGAGTAACTTGTGTAGAGAAAGTTTTAACATCGGCCTGTTATGTTAAAGGAGGAACTTGTGTAGAGAAACTTTTAACATTGGCCTCTCATGTTATAGGAGTAACTTGTGTAGATTCATAAAGAAAGCGGCCTCTTATGTTATAGGAGTAACTTGTGTAGAGAAAGTTTTAACATCGGCCTGTTATGTTAAAGGAGTAACTTGTGTAGAGAAAGTTTTAACATTGGCCTCTCATGTTATAGGAGTAACTTGTGTAGAGAAAGTTTTAACATCGGCCTGTTATGTTATAGGAGTAACTTGTGTAGAGAAAGTTTTAACATCGGCCTGTTATGTTAAAGGAGGAACTTGTGTAGAGAAACTTTTAACATTGGCCTCTCATGTTATAGGAGTAACTTGTGTAGAGAAACTTTTAACATCGGCCTGTTATGTTATAGGAGTAACTTGTGTAGAGAAAGTTTTAACATCGGCCTGTTATGTTAAAGGAGGAACTTGTGTAGAGAAACTTTTAACATTGGCCTCTCATGTTATAGGAGTAACTTGTGTAGATTCATAAAGAAAGCGGCCTCTTATGTTATAGGAGTAACTTGTGTAGATTCATAAAGAAAGCGGCCTCTTATGTTATAGGAGTAACTTGTGTAGAGAAAGTTTTAACATCGGCCTGTTATGTTATAGGAGTAACTTGTGTAGAGAAAGTTTTAACAGCGGCCTCTTATGTTATAGGAGTAACTTGTGTAGAGAAAGTTTTAACAGCGGCCTCTTATGTAATAGGAGTAACTTGTGTAGAGAAAGTTTTAACATCGGCCTCTCATGTTATAGGAGTAACTTGTGTACAGAAATTTTTAACATCGGCCTGTTATGTTAAAGGAGGACTTGTGTAGAGAAACTTTTAACATTGGCCTCTTATGTTATAGGAGTAACTTGTGTAGAGAAAGTTTTAACATCGACCTCTTATGTTATAGGAGTAACTTGTGTAGAGAAAGTTTTAACAGCGGCCTCTTATGTTATAGGAGTAACTTGTGTAGAGAAAGTTTTAACAGCGGCCTCTTATGTAATAGGAGTAACTTGTGTAGAGAAAGTTTTAACAGCGGCCTCTTATGTTATAGGAGTAACTTGTGTAGAGAAAGTTTTAACAGCGGCCTCTTATGTTATAGGAGTAACTTGTGTAGAGAAACTTTTAACATCGACCTGTTATGTTATAGGGGTAACTGGTGTAGAGAAACTTTTAACATTGGCCTGTTATGTTATAGGAGTAACTTGTGTAGAGAAAGTTTTAACATCGGCCTGTTATGTTAAAGGAGGAACTTGTGTAGAGAAACTTTTTAACATTGGCCTCTCATGTTATAGGAGTAACTTGTGTAGAGAAACTTTTAACAGCGGCCTCTTATGTTATAGGAGTAACTTGTGTAGAGAAACTTTTAACATCGACCTGTTATGTTATAGGGGTAACTGGTGTAGAGTCATAAAGAAAACAATGAAACGTCAGTAGTTCATTCATATTTACATTTATTTTTTTCATTTCACTTTGGTTTGGTAGGCAACAGCTACAAAATGGTGGCTTTCATTTACAGCTTATCTGATACAGCCAAAACATGACAACAATGAGATGATTTTGTACACTGGACATAATAGTATTTACAAACCTTCTGAGTAGCATAACAAACATATAACCAGATATCATAGCAATGATAAAGTTTCTCTCGTAAATGTCCCCATTCCCGTTCCCTCTAGATATCTGTAACACTGAATAACCAGTTGTGGTACAGATGTTTAATAATAAATAAACTCCACCCGGTTTGTGTAATACTTAAAATATTACCAAGTCAACAACCTTGACCCTGTGACCCCTAATTTCAACTTCATCAAGACCCTACCCCTTATTACCCCTTATAAAGGGTATCACAAGTTCATTTGGGGCTGAAAGGGCCTGTAGCTGTCTACTCCTTCTTTTATACATGGTATATTTATAACGATTATAAATATGTATATATTAGGAAACGCTGGTGTAGGCATGTATGTATATATACTGAAAACCAAAGACATCTGATTCAACCGCAAGTCTCGCTTCCAGGGTAAGACAAGTACTAATGATACAAGTCCTTAGTTTGCAGTATCACACAGGTACTTTTATTCCTTTTCTATCTAATCTTGAATTATTTTCTCTCTCTCCATGTATTACTGATTTAATGGATGTCTCCATCCTGGACACAGGCAATGACCAGGCTTGTGTACAAGATGCAGCCACCAACTTAATAAATAAATGAAAAACAAAAAAAGAAAGACAAAGAAATGCACACACATTATATATATATATATATATATCAAATAAGTTCGGGCTTACCACCAAAGTAATTTCGACAAGACAGCATTAAAACGCCCTACCAACCCTTCGGTTAAAATAGAATCCACCGTTTGGATTCTTCCATCATGCATGTGTAGGGGTTAGCAGGGTGGATTCCTTAACATCTATGTATGCTACCTATTTAATTTACTAGACATTGAAGAGTTGTTTCCCTTGCTACAACATTATTTCCAAGGCAGCATTTTTAAAAAGTCCATGTATGAGTGATGACTATTCACAGATGAAAACGAAGATGACAATGGTGATGATGATGGATGTGTGGGTGACCATTAATGACCTACTAAGGGCAAGAGAATTGAATAAGACTCCATCAATGTGAAGGTTAACTCTTACAGAACTCGGCACATTTTCTCACCAAAGACCCCAACGTGTCACTGACCAACATGCCACATCCATTCAAATAATGCATAATCCGTTGTACCAAACCAATACTGTAACATATTAGGGCTTTAGGGTGTCATGTTGCACACACTCACACATCTTTTTTCATCGCTTCACTCTTTGATTCGGTAGCAATAAATAATAACAATGTTTTATAAAAAAACTGAAAGTTCACAGTTCACCGGAGACACACAGTTTAAACATAACATCATATGAAAAACCAGGAAGACGAAAAATGGATAGTCAAATTACTAATTATTACATCACAGTCATAAAACTGTCCTACTGAGAAAATACCCCAACTACAGTTCAAGCATTTTCATTTCATTTTCCAAACCCATATTGATTATATCCAATGATTGCTTTTGAGATTTGAATACGGGATCTCATCTGCCACAATAACAAAACTGACGAAGACCAGTAAATCTTTATGTGATAGGTAAATAACAGTATAAAAGGCCCTATAATACATAGAATAAAAGTTTAAAGATTAAAACTTACAGGAACAGACTGTCAATTTTTCCTGTAAAAAAGAATGTGATTGGATCAATGGCAACATAGTCAAATTTTACTCAAATTCTCTCCCCTTGTTTAAAACTGCAGCTTTACAATGAATTCCAATGTAAATGAGAAGATGATAGATTAGCCTAAACCATTGTAACACCAGCCTAAACCATTGTTTCACCAGCCTAAACCATTTTTATCTCCAGCCTAAACCATTGTATTGCCAGCCCAAACCATTGCATCAACAGCCTGTTTCACCAGCCTAAACCTGTGCTCAAACACCACGTACATATCCAGCTTCTCCCTGATGATTTCATGGCTTCATTAACTGCAAAATTATTTTTTATGTATGCTTTCTCTTTTGAGGATTTCAATAAATATGTTGTCTTAGAAAACTTATATAAACGTTAAATTTAAAACTTCTTTAATTTTTATTTTTCTTAACATTAGTTCAATGTATTCTTCTCGCTTATCTTTTCTGATTTAATAATTTTCTTCAAATAAATATAACCATTTACAGTTGACGCTTTGCATTCAAATTTTCTATAATTATACAGAACAATAAATTACCTCTTGACTTAATTAATAAATACTTAATTCCAAATCCTGAAAAGAATTTTAATGAAATGCTGTATGCATTACATATGGATATAAACAATAAGTAAGTTTTGATATACGATTCTTTGGTCTCCTAAAATGACCTTAATCATTATGCTGTGAAATATATTCATACATATCAAAGAATGGCTTGTTTCAAGTAGTTGGACACAAAACAAGTGTTAAATTAGAAAAACTGGCCCCAGATCTAAACTGGATAATCATGATTTTACAACTTTTCACTAAAGTCCTTTAAAAAACGTTTTTGGGACATTTATGAATTGTTTCAGATTAATTTTATGAGACTGAATGCCAGGAGGTCATTAATTTCATGTTCGGCTTCAAATGTACATTTCTAGGAAGATCAAATTTCATTGACAGGAAGTCACTGCCTGCAGTGATGGGAGGAGGGAAATAAGATAATTGTAACGTTTTATTAAATCAAAAGTAATCGTATTTATATAAGATTCAGGAAAAGCCTTTTTCAAAACAAAATATAGCATTTGTATATGCTTGTATAATAAAGAACAGATAAAATGGTATATACTACCTTGTTGTTTATCAACAAGATGAATTACTTCTTGCATGTTCAGTTTATGCCTTAACTTTTGAATTATTTCAAATTAATTAAAGTTGAAACGTTCATAACTGTGAAAAAGATTTGCAAAAAAAAATAATTATGGAGTGTGTCTTTAAATTGTAAAATGTTCAGTTAATGATATGAATATCGCAACATTGAGCACGAATGTATGATTGAAAATGAGCTGGCCACACTAGGATCTGGTATCAGGTAAACCTTGGTCGGACATATACACACCAGTTTTATAGTCGGACATAAACACGCCTATAATGTCTATCTACACCATTCACCACTGCTTTCCCATCAATTCCAATCGAAACTTTTCAGTGACTATGTATCTAATGAACTGGAAAGTATCAAATCGAACTAACGAGAAAACAGACTATAATAAATACACATTGCTTCCCCTTCAGTCTATACCAAGTGCACACATGCTCTTGATATTAAATATGATTTGAATAACAAGTATCAAGTCCAACAGGGAATCTACCTCACAAACTTCCAGATAATTACTCTCCCCACACACCACGCTAATTACTCTCATCTAACACCACACTAACTATACTCTCTTCAAACACCACATTAATTACTCTCCTCATACACTACTACACAAGACAATTTCACAAACAAGAACGCTCATCTATTTGAAAATCTGATGCAATTAAAAGTGATGTGTACATTAATTCCTCTGTAGACTAAGAGTGTAAACTTGTTTTAAAATCTGATAGTACCAGTGAAATGTTGTATTGTTTTCCCCTAAACTACAGTATTTGACAATACATCTTTGCCCCTATGTATAAGTCTGAAACTATCTCAAGAGAGCCTTGTTTACAAATACAGAGTATTTTTCAAATTCAAAAACAGTTTCAATAGTGGTGCCAGCTTTCATGTGTTTAGCTGAATTTGGTGATCATAAGATCTGAATGATGAAAAGATTGACCGATAAGTTTACTTCAAAAAACTTATGCAAGGCAAAAACTGGACACAAACACTCAATGAGAGGGATGTAAATGAAGTATGAACTATACTTAACAATGAAGTAGAAAAAAAAGAGTTTGTGGATTCTCAGAATTTACCCTAGAAATCAAAATAACCTCCAAATACTTAGTTCACACTAATTCTCGTTAAACAGGAAATTATCTCATTTCTTTGGTTTTCAAACATGGGTATAGCTGCAAACAAATGGTTTACTTTATATTTAATTTGACAGCAACACACAGTAACTGTAACAAGTTTGTAAAGATTGTATCTGTAATGTTTTAAAATATCAGAAATATCTATTTGCGATATGGTAATCAAACAGGAATTTACTTGGCTAGCATTCTGTCATGCTTCAGTGCCAGTGATAAAAAGAAATCAGCAAAAAGTTAAATCATTAGAAAATTGTTAATAAATAGATATATTCCAGCTTGTAACATTCCAACCTTAACAATTTCTCAATTTGTTGATCGCAAAGATATTCACAGAGGACAAAATTCTCATTAATTCCATTTTACTAAAAAGATTAATGACTAACAGAAATAAGAGGTAGATGACATTTTACAAAACATTGTAAAAAAATTAAATAAAAAGAATTAAATTATATATATATTTTTCCAATTCTACCTTTTAAGGAACACACAACTATTTTTTAAAAATTACCTAGATATTTATCACTGAAAGTTAAAACTGCTTAAGAGATAGATTTAACAACAATTTCTTGATACACTGTACAAAGATATTTAAAAGGTTTTAAGTGTTCATTACTTCAGTAATACACTATTTACAAAAGGGAGGTAATTTTATGTAATTAACTTTTAGAATTGTAGCACTTTCTAACAAGTATATAACAGTTTGTGTCCATGAAAGTTTTTTAATACTACATAAAATCTACATTTCCATTCCGATCACTGTAAAGCTCAACAAACTAACTAAAAAATGGGAAATACAAGATTCTAAATCACTCATATGTATGCCGACAGTAAAAAATATCAAAGTATTTTTCAAAGCATACAAACAGCATTAACTACAACCTTTGAAGAGAGGTGCAATTAAACACTTAGATGAAAAGGCCTTTATGAGGTATAAGTTTAAAGTAAGACAACTGCTTTTATTATATTTCTCTTAAAATAGTATTGAAAATGAAAAGTACAGAAACTTTTACATATTTTTTTTCACTCAACACGCTATTATTGTACTCAACCTTTAATACAGACAATTATTTTGTTAAGTGTAACGACAACAGGGAACTTAAAAAAAATGACAAGAAATCTACACTAGGAAAATTCAGATCAAAACTTTTCCTCACTTGAAGAAATTTCAGTATTACCAAAAACAATGAAAATATAAACAATCAACAAAATCGTCTCTCATAAACTCTTAAATGTATTTAACTGACAACCCGATTTATTCACAGCCATAATATAACAACAAAGCATACATCCGACCTACTGCGTCCTAAAGGTGTAACACACAAGACTTATGGACAATTACCGACTCAAACACAAGATTTTCTGTAGGTGACATCCAGATAATGGAATTATCGTCATCAAATTAAATTTTAATTATACTCAAAAATCATATTTTTTGTTGGAAAACTGATTTTACCATGATTGACTGTTCTAAAGGTTATATGACAGAAAGCCAATATACAGATTTATATATATATATATTATATTTAGATAAATTTCCTTAGCATGTCAAAGATTCTCGAGAAATTGCCCAACTGTGATCAATTTTTCTTCAACTAGAGGTCCTTTCTCGACTAAAATTCATATTTGTTTTGCATCATTTCCTATTATGGTATAATTTATATAATTCCATATAATTAAAAACCTAATTCAATATTAATTCATATTTTTCAATTATATTGTTAAAATAGGTCAGGATTTAAAAGTAATTTGATATCCATTCCATCTGAGGTAGCTATCTGATCAGGTAGTAGATTAAATCTATACAAATATATTATTTTGTAACCTACATATTTTAAATTTAATGCAACATATTTTTAAGCATTACTTTAAAAGATTTTTTTTTCCATTCCTGACAGCCAGTTTCAACTGAATCTCCCCCCCCCCACCCCCCTCAAACACACATCATTCAAACCACAATGTTTTCCTGGATACATCACCAACAAGTCACTCTAAAACAGGGAATGTGAAACTCAACTACAGACAGAAAGTCTCAACCAGCTTCATGCATTAAATTATCTCCCCTTGTACATTGCAAGATTATCTCCCCTTGTACATGTAAAACTATCTCCCATCTCATGGTGGTCATGAAAGACAGTGATACTTAAGCAATTTCACTATGCTATTTGAATTGAGTTTGTTACAGTACAATATTATGTTTGAATAATTTGCTGTTCAGTTTAAATCAAGATGTTAATGTATCATTATCTTTCAAGTGATTCGATAAACCAATATTGGTGTTGAAATAATTTGCAATTTGATTTTGATTTGCATTTCTTATAATGAAACTAACTAGCACCCTTACCAACACACTATCACACAATAATCTCATCAACTATGGTACCATCAGCATGTGTCCTCAAAACACCTATTACTCATAAATAACGTAATCCTGGTAAAGGGTCAAGTTGAAGGGTCAGCGACCTGGAATATCACTAACCGGTCAGTACTTGGAACAGGTGCCCTGTGATAACTACATTAAGGTATTATGATTCATGAAAAGATGATTTGCATTGCTTTGTGCATTCAAGTTGAAATTTTATCAAGGAAGGAAGAGCATATATTTTCATTTTTGTTATACATAAAAAAAATTGTCTACCTCATTTTCTGTTTCTGCTACCAACAAGAATATTCTATCAATTTTGGCTTACACATTAGTTAAGTATGTACTACAAACGTTACATCTATTCAAATTACTTTTTGAGTAAAAGGTGCATTGTACTTGTCATCTGTGCAGATTGATTGTTTATTTGTACGTCATTGTCGTTTGCTGGACGTTCACGTCTAGCTGTCAGGATTAATGAGTCATGATAATGTACACACTTATGTCCTCGACCAAACACATATCTCAAGCCTACAATGACAACTATTCAAATTATTTATTCTCTTTTGAATAAAAGTGGGCAAATATTTTTGTTTTATATTATACATGTAGTTACGGACCAAAGAGCTTTTTTCCTTTCTTTTTCTACATATTGTCTGAAAACAACATTGAAAGAGCTGAAAATCCATTCTAACCCCAAGAATGCCATTATGTACTTTTCCTACTTTTAATCCACTCATTCACCCCTGAATTTCCAAAATAAACTATTCCAACAATTGAATTGGGAGAGTTCAAATGTGTGTTCGGGGTGAATCAGTTAAGCATACACATGATACAGACTAACACTTAATTAACTACTCCTGAAAAGTACATTTAGAATCCACTTGCTTAACTAATTCTGAAACTATGAAAACAACTCTATAAACATCCTTGACAACTAAAACTTCAATGTGTTGACAACAAGTTAACACATCCTAATATTGCCCTCCAATTACTGATAATACGCGAGACTTCAGTAATCATTTAGTCAGCAGTTAATTTTAATTTAGTACTTTCAAATTAGCGTGAAAATGCTACAACATGATAACAATTAAAATATATGCGATGTAATTACCAATCACATGACATAAACAATACTTAAACACACACCACCTTTTGGGGATGTAAAGTTCAACCTAATGTTCAACAATAATAACAATAAATAGTATTATTATCTACTGATGTATGTATCCAGTTCACATGACACAGGCTGGGCGTACTACAATATCAACCATTGTTTTTATACTACAAAGGGAAACAATTCATTTGACAAATTTCTATCCTCCTGTATTTAAATAATTTATTTTAGTAAAATAGTTTTTATAAGGGTTCAGGTTTCTTAAAAAATCGAGGCAAGCTTTATATACATACAGTAGTACAAGCTTTATACAGTAATACATGTACAGTAAGATAAGCTTTTTACCACAAAATGAGCTTGAAGTCAAATTGTAACATAAGCATTTATAGAAACTGTTAGACTAGTTTTACAGTACAACAAGCTTTCATTGTCAGTCAGACAAGCTTTTTACAATAAAAACAAGCTTTTTACAGTGAAAAAAAAGCTTTTAGCAAGCCAAGCTTTTTACATGAAAAAAAACTTTTTTACAGTAAAAATAAGCTTTTAGCAAGCCAAGCTTTTTACAATAAAAACAAGCTTTTAGCATGACAAGCTTTTTACAGTAAAACAAGCTTTTAGCAAGACAAGCTTTTTACAGTAAAATAAGCTTTCATTGTCAGTCAGACAAGCTTTTTACAGTAAAAACAAGCTGTTAGCAAGACAAGCTTTTTACAGTAAAATAAGCTTTCATTGTCAGTCAGACAAGCTTTTTACAGTAAAACAAGCTTTTTACAGTAAAACAAGCTTTCATTGTCAGTCAGACAAGCTTTTTACAGTAAAACAAGCCTTAATAGTCAAACAGCAGGACAAGCTTTTTCAACAATTTTTAAGACAAGCTTTTTACAGTGAAAACAAGCTGTTATAGGCAAACAGTAAGACAAACTTTTCATTGTAAGTTAAGCTTTTCTAGCCGATTAGTAATAAGACAAGATTTCCTTTACAATCAGTTATAAATGGTAAGACATATTTTTTACAGTAAAACAAGCTTTTGTAGTAAAATGGTTAGAAAAGCTTTTATATATTTAAGATATGGTAATTTATAAGTAAAACAGTAATATAAGATTTTATACAGCATGACAAGCCGTTATACAAAAAGACGGGTTTTATACGACACAAGTACATTTACAGCTCCGTCAAATAATGCACATCAATTACATAAAGAATATGGAGATTTCAGAATGATTTCCCCTCCTATTTTTAATGAACTTCAGCGTAATGAGAATTATAATACTGGAACCATATCCATTTATAGAAGACTTTTATGTTTGAGATTATTATTGTCATGAACTGTTTTTAGCATTGTGGAATGTACATGTCTCTAAGACCATTCAAAGTTTTATAATTAAAAATTGGTTATAGACTTTATATCCTTTAAAAACGCTTTCTGAAGTCCTATCTTTAATTATATGGATGTTTGATGATGTACATAATTGAGAACAGGAGTTTAAACGTACTCTCTGACTTGATTGCACAGCTATTTTGGCAAATCACACGGATTTGCTCCGTTTAAAAAAAGCAAACATTCTTCAATAATTTTAATCTCTTAAAATATCTAGGTCACCCTGAGAAACTGACAGATAAATTCACAAGTTTCAACAGATAAAATTTCAAAATGGTCAAGAACAGATACAAGAGGCTCAAGAGCCTTAGCGGTCACCTGAGTTATATAGGTACAAGTCGCTTGATTTCATTGTTTGGGTCTAAATGAGAAAAACAACTTGCAAACAAAGTGAAAAACATTACTTGTCATGTCACCAAAGGATAAAAACTTTAAAAGCAATTCAAACAAATCATTTTGTTTTTGATGATGATTGTCACCAAATAGGAATAATTTCCTACTGAGAATGGACAAAATATACCCAAAAGAGTTAATTACCTATATAAACTATAGCAAACTTTACCCAACTTAATGATGTAGAACCGGTGGTCAGGGTACGGAAATTTACAGTTTAAGCAAACTTTTTGATGATCTTTAATCAATGCTAAGAAATAAGACTATTGTACAACTGAGTCTGGAGATGATGACTTTTGAAAAGTTTGTAAATTTTTCATTTGGGCCCCACCCCAGGGGTTGGGGTAGGAACACCAATTTCTTTTATTTTTTCAAGGATTATTCTGGCCAAGTTACAAAATAATGGTTCTTGAGAAGAAGTCGAAAATGTAAAATGTTAACTCACGACGATGGAGAGAAAGCAATCAGAGAAGGTCACTTGAGCAAACCTCATGTGATCTCAAAAATCTGTTGACCTATGCTATTTATTATAGGTAAAATATTTCAAGTGCTTTCAAAAATGTTTTTTCCCGTGTCAATTTGCCCGTAAATGGTGATATAAATATCATCATACCTGTATTTAGTAGCTACCTGAGACAAAATATACCAGTAGGGAGTAGTCAATATCAGGATAGATAACTGAAGAGCATGTATCAACAATTAATGACCAGGAAAAAAAAACCTACAGAAAAATTAAAAAAATGTTATCTAAAATAAATTATGCTAAAATGAAAAGTGTGACATTTTTTATTGGAAAATTGTATTTCAAATCTGTCCACATCAATCAAAACCTGCAGATATTTAAACTAAATCAAAAATAATACTAAGGAAAATGTAAATATTAACCAAAATATCTACAAGCAAAACCTGATGAGATTCTATAAACATTTTTTAAAATCAAATCTGCATTTATGATAAAATACATGCAACTTCAAGTCTTATTGCATTACCTAGCTCTGTATCAAAAGTTCATTCCTTTCTTCAATCAACAACACATATCTTTTCTCAATATTTTATCAAATTGAAGGCTGGATAAAAAGACCAGTGTGTTTAAAAAATAAACCTGTGTGGTAGTACATGTACCATATGTTTAAATAGTAAAAACAATCTCCAGAATATGCTTTGTTGCGGTAGACCAAGTGGCAAGCTCTCATGTGATTAGAGGTCTGGCAAGAACTCCAAAGATTCCTTAGCTTCTTTTCTTTCCGTAAAGTTGTCACAAACATTAACATATCTAATATATATACAAGTACTAAATTCTTACATACGTGACCACAATTTATATATAATATATATATTTTTAAAACACATGTGTAAAACACAACACATGTGCATTAAAAAAACAAATCATGATATTGATGTTCAAGCTAAAACTTGTGAAACAGGAGGTACAATGTACATATATAAAACGTTTAATTATTATTTTCTAGTTTTATGAGTGACAAGATTATCTCCCTTGAATTGACTTTCCAGTGAAAATTTAACAGCAAGGGGGTGGGGCTCGCAGGGTAGGTAGGTGAAGCTTTCACTTTCAACAACATTTATCATCGCACGGTCACCAACTAACATGCACAGACACTTAACATTTCCCTTTGGACTTGAATGGCGGCAGAGATCAGTCGACATGTAACACACAGCGAAGGTACTAGGGTTGGGACTCGCAAAACAACGAGATCCTTAATATACAACATCAAAGACGATTCCAGGTGTTGTATGTACAATTTCCCCACATGTGATAAACACAATTTGTTCCACATGTGTGTAATATCCTTTGTTGAGATGATGATGTGAGTGGTTTGTCATTTGAATTTTGTGAAGATTTTTGTGGTGGAAGATAATCAGCATATTTGCTATGTGTAATTCGGGTATTCATGTGTAAGTACTGACAAGGTTGTTCTGCATGATGATGTATTCTACGAATAAAAATGGACCCACGATAATCCTCACTGTACTAGCATGATGTGGTTGTCCGCATGTGTACTGGCACATGTCCATTTGCTAAGTTAGGCGGGATGTTGATACCGTTAATGGGATTATAACTATGATTTGAGCTCTTGCTGCTCTCCTTGCTTCCATCATTGGACGAGTCTATTGCACTGTTGGAGCCCGCGTTGAACAGGTGGTTGTTTTCATTGTGTACTCCACCTCCCCCGCCCCCCTTGGTCTCGTGTAATAATATACAGTCACATGGCTCGGAGGCCCCCACATGGTTATGTGGGTAACTTGAATATCGGTAGTCTGTGTCCACGAAGTCTATGTCATCCTCATGCTTTAAACACGCCCCACTCCCTCTTGATCCCTCACCCGAAATGAAGGGCATATGAGAATCGTCCTGCCCAATATCATCTCCGAACTCCTCATCATAATCGATACTCTCCACTTTTCCTTCATTAAAGAAATATGAAGTTTCCTTGAATTTTGGATCAAGTTCAGGTATTAAAATTTCTATAATTTCTTTGAATGTTGGCCGTGATTTTGGTCGATATTTCCAGCATTGAAGCATCATTTCATATCTGCAAATCAACAGAAACAAAGTTAACATTAGATCCATCAAGACTGTGCAACACTGACAGTTTGTTATTTTTTTTCAGTTGGTTTGTTATCAATTCTACATTCTTAGAATTATACCCCAGGCTTCAGCCCGTGATACATTTAACAGGAATGACTTGCTGATGTCTTTGAATTAACTGAAATATATAACATTTAATAATAACATGACTGTCATCCCGAGCATTTTTGGAAAGAGGAACATATTCTCATAGGCTCTAGATGAGGCATACCTAGCCTTTACATACAATATACAACTAACAGCAACCAATGGCTAAATGACATTGTATGAAGCAGACAATCAGTTTAAACGAGGAACACACCTTACTTTTCAACAAATATTTCAATGTTAATTGGTCTGATGTCTTAAACCTGAACAGTTTTTCAGTTTCAGTTTTAATAGAAACAACTTGGAAGTAAATGATTTTGAATTTGACACCTGCAGGTCCCTATAATTTCAAAATCTGTTCAACAAATGGCACACACATCCCAAAACTATATATATATATAACTTGCCCCCCCTCCCCCAAATAATCACCCTTTCAGGACAATAACTTGATTAAATTGCCAATAATATAATGCAGTCAACAGCTACTAAATTCAAACCCATCATGGCAAATCACCTGATGCCATTAGACAAAGTGTTGGGGACAAATTTCCAGTATGTTGTCCCCCATATACTTACAGAATCTCCGGACAGCCTTCCGGGGTATCCATGGTTTTTGCATTGATGACATATTTGAGGACCTCTTCGTTGGAGAGGCCTTGATATGGCTGTGCAGCCAGTGTGGTCATTTCCCATATAACCACACCATAGGACCTGCAATATCAAAACACAAAATACAGTATTTATACTATAGTAGCCATATTTGATTTCAATTCCACTCTTAATAATGACAATATTTTAGAGGTACCATTTTAATCATCCATGGAAGGAGTGTGTGACTTACCATACATCTGACATACTGGTAAATATTCCATCCTTCAATGACTCTGGGGCCATCCACCTAACAGGCAACAGCCCTTTCCCACCTTTTCTATAATAATCTGTCTCATAAATATCTCTGGTCATTCCAAAATCTGTAAAACAGAAAAGACATTTTCTAGGCAACCTGGAGATTGTAAATACTGACAGTAGAACTTCAATATAGTTTACCAGAATACTGTCAAAAATCTGCCCAAAAAGTGCATAAAAACAATTTAGGTCAAGGTTTTTAACAAAGCGTTATACCAAGGTAATACCTAACAGGATTAAATTGTCATTTAGATAAAGCAATTTCTACTACCAAAGAAACTGTCTAGCCTCATTGTTTCACAATTATCCTTGTAAATTTTTGTGACAGAAGTTGCCACACCATAAACCTGATTGGGAATACTAATTAACCAATTAAGGTAAAGGGATTTTATTATCTCCTCACCTCCAGTCTTGTCCCTTTTATATAAACTTTATTCATTTTAAAGCAATTATGAAACATTTTGTTTATCTTACATTTTTCACTCGTTAGCCTGAGTGGGGTGGTGGTGGTGGTGGTGGTGGGAGTGGGGGGTCTTATTGTGGGAGAAAACCCACGTCGTCTAGCAGGTAGCCCCATACTTTTTCACATCGAACTGGAGAATCGAACCCTGACTAGCTTGGTGAAAGGCAAGTGCACTATTATCCACTGCATCACCAAACCACCCGATCTTTCCTCTTACCTCATATCTTTAAGTTTATCATCCCCTTAACTCCAAGATGCAGAAATTTCACTACCAATCCTTAACTTTAAAGGAAGGAAAGTTCACTTTCTCCTTACCTCCAAGAAGGAAGAAATTTTATTATCATACCTTAACTCAAAGATGAACAAATTTCATCAACAACCCTTAACTCTGAGTTTAAGAAATTTCATCATCATCCCCTTACCTCCAATCTTTACTGTTAAATTGTCTGCTACCATACAATTTCTGGCAGCAAGATCACGATGAACAAATTTTTTGTCAGCGAGATAAGCCATTCCATCGGCAATTTCTCCCGCCATCTGCATGATACGGTGTAGAGTCGGAGGGGAACGACCTTCGTTATCCTAAAAAGTAAGAATATATAAAGAAAATAATTTCATTGTCACCTACATTCTTTAGTTTGAATTTCCTCATTTTTTAGCAATATTCTTTGTATAAAATTTAAATGCTATTTCCAATTTTGGAAAAAATCATACCTTTTTTGTTAGTGCTTTCAAATTTTTTTTCTCAAAAACCTATTGAGAAAAAACATATGCTCAATTGATCTGAAACCATATGAGACGATGGTTTCTCTTTTCTCTCCAGTTCTATCTGATTAACAGTGATTACATTCTGTTGTTAAACACTGACGGTATCACATTCTTCATTGTGACCTGACAGAATACAATATTGTTGAATTTGTGAATTGTAAACATATCAAACAGTACCTCCTCGTCTGGCCGATGCATGCGAAGGAAATTTTTCAAATCTCCGTTGCTCATGAGCTCCATGATGACATAGGCTGGTTTTCCCTGAGCGACCCCGGCGGACACGACTCCCAGCAACCGTACCACATGAGAGCAAACAAATGCCCTGAAACCAATGCAAGCTATGTTTAGCCAGGCCTCCTTAAAACTCCACACCAAAGTTTCTTTTAATACATGTTATTAATTCAAGCAATTTTGCATATTTATTAATACATTGTTTTTGAACATTTGATAATCAAACTTTTCTGTTGATTTAAACATATTTTATTTGCCTTTAACAAACAAATGACAAGACAAAAGGGATCGGGCACAAGTTCTTATAACTTATTAAGCCCTCTCCTAACATAATTTACAATATACATCAGTTATAGCTGCTAATATACATTTCTAATGATTTTTGTATGTACATTAAAACCTCACTCTCTCAAACTCGTGGGGACCCAATCAATAGCTCGAGGAATAAACGGCACCCAAGCAATCCGAGGCTAGTTGAATATTGTATGAACTCGATTGGGACCAAACGAACTGTTCAACAAATGAGGGGCATTCGAGCCAACCGGGTTTGAGCAAGTGGGGTTCCACTGTATATTTACAGTATATATTTAAATCAATTAGAGTTAATACAATAGTTTGTTGACAGTTGTTTCCCACTACCTAGTTTCAAGAGCAGTTACCTGGTATTTTAACAACATATATTAAATTTTCGAACATAATTGTAATAGTATATTCATGATTAAAAACGGTTTGTGTCTTTGATGTATTTACAAACATAATTGAAAGTTTGTTTGTTTTGATCTATAGTTAAATCTTGATTTCCCCAAAGAAGAGTATTTATATCTGTTATCAGGATCTCTGGTAGATTAATGTTTCTCAGGTTTCTTGACAGGTCATTTCTTGCAGCCAAATACAATGGACATGAGTAAAGATAATGATGTACATTTTCTATATCTCCACATGAACAGTAAGGGTTATTAGTAAGGTTAACCCTGAACTTTTCTGTTTGTAATGGAAACTTCATCTAAACAACTCATTCTGCAAAAAACTTACTTCATAATGGAAGCTTCATTTAAGAAACTCATTCGCTCAGTAAATGTAGCACTCGAGTTCACAGTCTGTAATGACAGAAAAAAAAAATACAGTTATTAATATGTAGGTAAGTTATATCAGTTATATAGCTGAGACCCTCGTCACACAATAGTACGGATCGTACTTGACTTCAGACATGTAAGCTGGGATAAATATTAAAGTAATCAACAATTAAAGGAGTGATTCGGACTCAATCCTAGATTTGAAAGCATAATAAATTTTTTCCCTTGAAACTATACTCAATGTATAAATGTTTGTATTAATTTAACATCTACCTGGTAATGTTGTAAGAGAATCTGCTATATTCACAATAATTGTAAAAATCCCTCCCCTTGACCGCCACTTTAATCTCATATACTCAATGTGTAAATGTTTGTATTTATTACATTTTTACCAGTGAAATATAAAAAATTATTCATTCTATAAAAGTGATATTTTTCACTAGTGAGAAATATGATACATTTCTCTAGTGCAAAATATCACTTATCTGATTTGACCAATCAGAACGTTGTTTACAAACGACATTTGGGAAAATCAAAAGCTGCCACTGTAGATTTTGCTATAAAATGTAATAAACAAAATGTCTAACAGTATCTTCAGTAATACCAACTATATTTCACTCGTGAGGCTAATATTTTGATATTTTCACTCGTAAAAACTATCAAAATTTCAGCCCCACGAGTGAAATAGATTTTGTATTACTGAAGACACTGTTAGATATCCTCTATTAAATTAACATCTACCATTGTAATAGAATCTGCTACATTAACACTAATTGTAAAACCCCTCACCTTGACCGCCACTTTTATCTCTCCGTCCACTTCCTTCAGGCTACACGCGAGCCCTTCATACACCATGCCGAAGGAGCCTTGACCAAGTTCACGGATAAGTTTCACCTTGTCCCGATCAACTTCCCAATCATCGGCTATGTAAGCTGAAACAATACATCAACCATCAAAATACAGGAAATATTCAACATCACTGACTTTATTATACCATCCACAGTCACTATCTTATTCTATGTCTTCAACTTTTTCATATTCATCATCTCATAAACAATCCAAAATTGGATATTTTTATGAATTTCCTGAAACAATGTTCATGATATAGATATTACATAGTTAAACTTCCTGAGTTGTCCTGGGAACAAACAGGAAAACAAAACAGTGTTTATATAACTTGAAATAATATTAAGCTCATATCTCATTCAAAAGTAACAGAGTACATAATTGGTGAAGGTAAAAAAGTACATAATTGATGAAGATAACAGAGTACATAATTGATGAAGATAACAGAGTACATAACTGATGAAGGTGACAGAGTACATAACTGATGAAGATAACAGAGTACATAATTGATGAAGATGACAGAGTACATAATTGATGAAGGTGACAGAGTACATAATTGATGAATGTGACAGAGTACATAATTGATGAAGGTGACAGAGTACATAATTGATGAAGATAACAGAGTACATAACTGATGAAGGTGACAGAGTACATAACTGATGAAGATAACAGAGTACATAATTGATGAAGATGACAGATTACATAATTGATGAAGGTGACAGAGTACATAATTGATGAATGTGACAGAGTACATAATTGATGAAGGTGACAGAGTACATAATTGATGAAGATAACAGAGTACATAATTGATGAAGGTGACAGAGTACATAATTGATGAAGGTGACAGAGTACATAATTGATTAAGGTGACAGAGTACATAATTGATGAAGGTGACAGAGTACATAGCTGATGAAGGTGACAGAGTACATAGGTAACAGAGTACATAATTGTTGAAGGTAAAAGAGTACATAATTGATAAAGGTGACAGAGTTCATAACTGATGAAGGTGACAGAGTACATAACTGATGAAGGTGACAGAGTACATAACTGATGAAGGTGACAGGGAACATAATTGATGAAGGTGACAGAGTACATACTATGATATTCATCAAAACGTCACAAAGAAACATTTATTATTGTGCAACAAGAATTTTAAAGTAACCACATATGATATTGTGAAAAGAGGAGAATATTTTTACCATCATAATTTGACATATATTCTGGATTGGCAGATATGTTCTGGATGTCTGGGTATTCACGGAACCTGAAACATTCAACCATAAACAATCAGACTTCATACAAACAAGACTGTGTACATAGATGTTGGTGTGGATACAAGTGCCGCTTAGCTTTAATATCAAATCTCTATGAGATATTTGAACCTGACAATAGGATCCTAGGTTGAAGTACAGGGAGAAACCTATTACAAAAAAAAAATACATTTATTATATACGATACTTATTTTGGGGGATTTCCTCAAATTATCCGCAAAGTAAAACGAAAATTCTAAGTTTTCTGTTTCATAATTGCTTCTTTTTGATTATCATTAATATTTTTAACTATATATTGTTCAATTTTCCAGTAATACATAAAAATATTGTTATCGTCACTGATTCAATGTCAACGAATTGGGATAAAGTACAGACATGCTGAACTATTGATTTTCATTCTAAAACTTTCTGATAATCGACTAATTGCGCAGTGTATTCAATGTTGATGAATACAGATATGTTTGAATGTGTTGTATTAGCTTCCAGTTGCTTACCGCCTGCGAGCCACACACCACACGATGATCCCAGTGATTACCACCACAAGAATACCGACCACAACACACACCACAATGATCATCTCCTGTGCCATCACTTCCCCTGAAATATTATATACATCTGTTTAGCATATAGTCTTTAATATACATATTTTATTGTAGTCTTAAGAAACATAATATAGAGTCGAACCTCTATATCGTGAACTTGTAGAAATTGAAAACCCCCATTTAATATGAAGCATTTCATTGGTCCTTGCAAAATTTTACATATCTGAACTTCCTTAACTCAAATACTCCAAAAACTTATTCAGAAGGTCCTCGGGTTCAAAAACAGTTTCCAACTGTCACGGTGACTTTGAGATTTTCGGTTTTCTTTGGTAATATCGTTTCTTTACGAAGTATTCATTTTGCCATTAAAATATTACTTCTGTGTTAATAAGTATGATGGTAATGGGTATTAATTTTATATAATAAATTGCAATGAAAACTTTTCTGTATACAGTATACTGTATTTATCCTGCAATAAGCCCAGGGGGCCCCAATACATAAACTCAAAAGTAGGAGGTGGGCTTATTGCAGGACCATGAAATAGCATGTATTGGTATTTCAAATTAGCTGTTTTTGACATGGGTGGGCTAATTACCAGACGGTACATGCACCTTTTAGCAATATCTGAATGACTGTAGGATACCATGACAATAAAAGTATCGATAGGCCACATACAGAATTTTTTACCGATCACTTTTACTGTCCATCAATTTTATAATAGCTGTACCTTTGTTGGAATCTATGACGAAGTAGCGACCCTCAGTCCATGAACCGTTCCCGGCAAGAGAGTTAGCCCGTATCCTAAATGTGTAGTTGCCTGGTCTCAACTGGTCGAGCTTGTGGCCGCCGACAGATTTGTACATCTTCTGGGATATACATACAGTGACTGGCTGAACCTGTAACACATTGGAACAATATTTGTAGTGGTTTATAATCTGGACATATAGGCCTTTCTCAAAAGTCTTGTTATTCCCCTTGATTGGCCACAATGGTGGATACAAGATGGATTTCCAGTTTATTCTAATAGTGTTTTTGTGATGATTTGGCACCATGTGACAATCGGATAATGTAATTCCCATTATGACATTATAATTACATGGCACAAATTTATTTCAAAATCACTTCCCAATGTAGTCTTGATATGGCAAACAAGGGAGATAACACTTTTGAGACAGGCCTATAGCAGTTATATCAGGACATTTCTTCATTGAATACCATAGATCTTTATATTTCCTTATAAGAGATTCTTATAAAATAATTTTTCCTTCGTGAAGATTTGAGGACTGTTAAGAACTTTATTTCACGAAATACATTCACAGAAAGAATCAATCAACAATAATTTCTCCCAAACAGTAGAAACACTTTACGCTAAACAGATTTGATAAAAAGGTCCAGACTCCTAATATACCCGAGGGTTTGTATAATTTGCATACTTACGTTGTTGATGCTGGAGTCGCTGTACTTGATTTCGTAAGTAATGATGATCCCGTTTGGATTGGGAGGTGGTGCCCACTTCAGAATTACCTCCCCTGTTTTGTTCTTCATCACGCTGACACTGACCGAGGAAGTGTTGATGTTGTCTGCCACCCCTGTAGATCAAATATATTGCACAGCTTGAAAATATTTGATTCTTTAAATTATAAAAGTTTTAACTCATAAATAATGAAATATTCTGAAGCTCTTTCAAAATGTGAAACAAGAAACTGAGTGCAAGATTAGGCGTAACTAAAATTTCAGTATAATTCAAGTTTAAAATTATGAAAATCAAATCAAACTCAATAGACACAAAAAGAATACCACAGAATTTACCGAGTTTGGTTACCATGGTTACAGTCAACAAACTTACTGGAGGTCATCGTCCGCTGAAGGGCTAAAGCCCGACTACTACACAACTTGGCCTCTTCCTTTGACCGGTTTCCCCTCGAGTCCCGTGGGTCTCGCTCCTGACATGCTATCACCTGTTGAACAGTAAAGCAATTGCTAACATATGAACTATAAACACTTGTTTGTACTCTCTGCACTTATGGACCAAACCAAACATGTGTAATTTCTTGGTGGTGAAGTTAAAAATTAATGTAGAAATACGAGTTTGATTTCCTTGGCCCAGGGATGCTCCATGCCAAATAATGTCAAATTCTTTTAACTTATACCTCATAAGCAGTATCAATAATTTCAAATATTATCCCCTTTTTCCTCATTTCAGCCCTACCCATTTTTCGCCTGTGATGCCAAAATCTAGTGGAAGTTCCTTTAGCTATCTAGACTTTGAAGCAAAAAGAGAGATGGCATCAGATCACTGAGCCCAAAAATCTAAACTTTAAAAGTTTACACTTTACAATGTTGTTGACACGGAATGAATTCCTACATACAAACCAGACAGAAATATACCTCAATGTTGTAGTCTCGGTAGTGCATCAGATTTGGAATGATGAATTCTCTCTTGTATACCACAGCTCTATAGTCAGGATTGGACGCTTCATCAGAAATGTTTTCTGAGTTGGAGGTGTCCGTTTCCGTGGTGTTGTACTCTGTCTCATTTCCTAACGACTCATTGGCTACGGACGTGTCTAAAAATAATGGCGAGCGTCGCGCTCGAGAATTTGATTTTTTGGTGCTATTGCCTTTTTTCCCATTCATCTGGTGATATGTTTCAATATTCTGTTTACGGGCAGAGTTTCTGTGGAAGAGAATGATTAAGAATACAAACTATGTCATGACAATTTGACAGCAATATTTACTGAAACATTAACAATTTAAATAAATAGGGATCAACCAATGATTTTTTTTTTTTTTCGATAAAATGAAAAACAAAATATGGTAACGAATAAGTGGCTTTAAACACTGAGAAGTAACATTATAGTGATATTAATTTATAAAGTACCTATATAGTTGAGTAACTTTATTATTGCCTATTTCATATTTAAACCCTAGTCCACTGAAATCTTTTAAATGGAAATATTTTCACCATTGTCTTACACTTTCCATACACAACAGAAAGAAGATAGAAAGAGCTCCAATTTTCACTTAAGCCTATATAGTTTTAAATCTCTCAGATATCACTCCAATTATGATTACTGGAAACTAATATTCCGTTAGTTTTGATGTGAGTCAATTGTTGCCAAACTCTTCATGATCATATCATTAATAATCAGTATAAAACATTTGCTATCTGTACATAAAGTACAGCATTAATCAAGTCAAGTTATTTATATTCTAATTATGTAAATAACTGTACCAAACTTAACCTCAAAAAAACCCATTGTTATGACAGCATTAATCAAGTCTGTTATTTCAATCTAATTTTCGATGCAATTATTTATTTCAAAATTGTTCAATTACCAGAATTTTAAACAACTATGATGGGCATATGAGAACTTCAAATTTAATCATATTTCCCCAATAAAAAATCTCTTAACATCAAAATTTCTCTGATATTTCTCATACTTGCCAACCCTCCCTATTTAGGAAAGAGACTCCCGATTTTGGACCCTAAAATGTTGCATTTTCAACTTTGGAATTTGCTTAATTGTTCCTATTTTTAAAGATCTGATGATTTCATCTGAAAGAATAGCTCAAAAGAAGCCATTTAAAAGTGTTAATTTTCCTCTGAATGTACATGTATACATATTATTTATGTTTTCAATTCTGAGCACGCGTAATCTCCCCCATGGAAATTTCAAAAAGTTGGCAAGTATGATTTCTTTACAATTCACATTTCCTATTGCATCGAATAAACGTTGTGTATAAAAATCTTTCATATTTTGACAAGTAAAAGAAATAATTCTTTTGCAACTTTGTTTTCTGCTCTTTATTTTGATGAACAGCAGTCAGAAACTGATTCCATTTCAATTAAACCACAGAGCTTTGTGGGGATAAATCTTTTGAATCTCTGGCAACTGTTGAACCTGTTACATACCTGCATTCACAGAACCGACTAAACACCTCAGAAGGAAGTTTGATCTAAACTAGGAAATTTCGGACAACATAAAAACAACAGTTCACCTACCGTTCCAATTATTATTTTCACAACATGAACTATACATTATAGACTACATTTATGCAACAAATCCGAGCTGACGTTAAGAACAAGAAAGAACCTTCCAAATGTGAAAATCAGAAACTTGTGAAAAATTGTAAAAATATGAAAATAAATATAAGAACATTGTAGAGTAATTTCAATATCTGACATAGAAGCTTCTACAGTGGGTTATCGTGAATTTATTCAAGTTTATATCTAAGAGAACACGTAAATATATGTTATTTTAATTTTAATATATTAAAAATTTAAAAAACAAAAATGACATGATTAATCAAATTAATTTAAACCACAGAATTTAAGTTCTCAACCAAGTGTATTTGGTTGGTATTAACATTTTACCCAGAAAATAGTTTTTCCACTAACATTTGATTGTGTGTGAATTCTAACAGAAACTTCCACCATAGGTAATATTCAAATCAAAACTTGCTTTTCGATGAAAAATATTTGTCCAATATTTTTCATCTGAAAATAACACAAGCTTTGTACGAAAAAAAAAAAAAAAATTTGCTGCAAAAATTTTTTGTTCATTCAAGTGCTTTTTGGAGCAGCTATATTTCATGCAAAGTGTTCTGAATGTTTTAGCAAAATATTACACGGTTTGTTTTGATTCTTGAATATTTCCTTTGTTAGAGTATAATGAAAGCATGCAGGTTAAAACAAAGGTCAATAGCAAATTGTCAGATCCATTTCTTCACATAAACTAAATTTATAAATGGGCATCTAAAACAAGCAAGTTTCTGTCCACCGAAAGGGGCAAGGCCATGTGAGGACATAAAACTCTCTCTCAAATAAAAAGCAGGATTCAATAATTCTGTTTTTTTTAATTATTGCTCTTGAAGAATTTTTTGTATGATCAGAGAAGAAATTACCTAATAACAACATATTGGCAAGAAAAAGTAATGATACTGTCCTCTAGGAAAATCTCTACTCAATACTAGAGCAAAATGGACAAGAAATTATTTTTGCAGTAGGATATTTTTCATATTTGAAATCTTGTAAGTTTAGCTACCCATTATAAATTTGTTTTAATGTAAGAAATGGTTCGCTCTCCCTGAAGGCAAGTGTAAGGTGAGGATGTTAATACAAAGCAAACTAATATTTTTCTGGTTGTGCAAGAAGAGTGCTGGAAAGCCAGAGAGATGCTGACATAGAGAAAGCAAGAAAGGAAAGACTTCTTAGAACTAAGTCTGAAGGAATCATCGTGTTCTGTTCAAAAACATGAAAGCAGAAATTATTTGATATTAAACAATCAACTTTAAATTTGATGTTAACTCTGGTTTATGTACAACTATGTACACTGTACACAAAGAGAATTTAGCTGAGCTCATCTAGCATGTAATTCGGAAAAATTTTCTAACTATTGTTGAAGACAATTTTACAGGATGAAAATATTTCTCAGCTTTAATTCTGTTCACTTTTTAACAGGAGATATCTCTGAATTTGTGTTCATTTTTTGTTTAAGATGAGCTTAGAGTATACATCAACTCCCACACCCAGTAAGAAGCTAGCAGACACCAATGATGAAAAAGTAGAAGATGAACCAAAGGAAGGATGATGACATGATAGAGTCTTCTGATAATGAGACAGAAATGATGGAGTTTTCTTTGATTTTAAATGAAAACAAAATGATCATTATTAATTCATTAATTTTAGATTGTGTAAAAACAAAAACACAAATCACCAGCCAGAAATGAGGATTTGAAGATCATCAACTATAAATCAGCTAGAAATTAGTAACACCAATTCTGCAGACATACCAACAACTTTACAAGATCAGAATATTTCTCTGCTCAAGACTGGTTTCCAGGAGATATCTCCCACATACAAGCAGCTCAAACCTGCTGAGCTTAAACTCTCCTATTTAAAAATTTATATAAGTTCAGATATTTGTTAACTGCAGATGTAAAGAAGACTTCTTGGTAAGGAACTGCACAAAGTGCATAAGAATATTATTACGGTATGCAAATTTCCAAGATTTGACAAAGACTACCGATAGACATATTATGTCCTTCTCATTTTAACAGGACATTTTAAACCTAGCTCTAAACTCAACCTTTTTAAAGAAACTTCCAAGAAACATCACTAAATTGACAAAATAAAGTATACCATTTGTAAAAATTTCATGAAAATTGCCACATGAACCAATCTGTATTAACGAAAAGCTCGTAAAACTAACATCAATCTGATTGAAATACAGATTCTCACTATTACTATCGTGTGTAGGATCTGACAGAGACCAGTATAAGGTCATGTGCAGCTACTTTACTCTGGTTTAACAACAAGTGTAGAAACAAATCGAAATTAGATTTTCACTATCCGAATCTGGTAACAGCGGTCAATTTACAATTTATTTTCATGGGTCCTTTTTGTACATATTGCCGAAAACAATGGGTCCCACAATGTTAAAGTGAAGCATTTCCAGAATTTTTATGAGTCCTTTCAGAATTTTATGAGTACTGGACTCGGGACTCGCAGGTAGATTGATCACTGTGGTAAGCAGAGATTTGATTGGTGAATAAAAAGGTCATCTGCACATGACCTTCTACTGGTCACTGTCAGATCCTACACATGATAGTAATAGTGAGGATCTGTATTTTAATCAAATTGAACTAATATGAACATCCTCAATCTTTTGAAATGGATATTTTATTCTTTAGTTATAATTTTAAAATTCTGGTCAATGCATACTTTGTCTGCTTTTGTTGTGAAGTTACAACTTCATAAGCTAAGTAAAAATTTCAAACTGATTATGATACCTGAGTGATCAACCATCTAATACTAGCATTACTAATAACTGAAATTTTTAATTACAAATTGATCCTCATTTATAACAGCAGTCGTTAAGAACAGAAAAGGAAGAAATTCAAGCCATTTTGATAAAACCTGAATTGAGTTATTATGAGAAACCTGTAAATATAAGTCAGTTCAGGAAAGACGGATTAAACTACAAGTAGTGACTACGAGATCAGCTAATCATTACTGTACATCCTACGTTTTACCAACACCTCCCAGTAACCACACCAGTTCGTTAAAACATTTCTAGGAATTACGATTAATTTCTATGTTACAATATCTCAAAATTTTTCAAGCCTGTGATAACACATCACGGGTAAATTGTAACACAATTTAATGAAGAGAACGTTGTGTTTTTGGAACCAAGCAATGGATGAGAGAAACACACAGAGAAAAAGCTTGCAGCTAGGATGGATTACTGTACTTTCCCTGTATTTACCTACACCAACCAGAGCCAAATCACCATCTCACTTCACTTCTACTCATCTCAGATTATTGTCAGTTTCATTTTTGGAAAATATTACATTTTATTCACCAGATGACCCGAACAAGCGAACAGTAAAACGAAAATTTGGTCGCCTGCAATCAAAGTTGAAAAATAATCGTCTATTTTTCCAATCAAACAGAACTTAGTATGGCGAAAATATTTCTTTTTATTTTGTTATTCGAATTCATCAATTAAAGAATGAATTAAACAATTTAAAATTGGAAAATAATAATTCAGAAATTAAAGAATAAATTAAATACATGTAATCGGTAATTGGAAAATATAATGATCCTTAAATAAAATAATTTCTATAATGTGCAGACATTGATTGAACTGAAAGTGTAAAAGAAAATTCTAAAAATTCTAGGACCATTCTGAGATAAGTAGTTGACAGTAGTACACTACAAATAACAGGAAAAATACAGCAGATTGCCTGTTACACACCAAATCATGTTGAATTCAAACACAATTATGTTACAATAGTATTATCCATATTTGAAATACATTTTGTTCAGAGAAATACATGTCATACCTACTGATTTCATTAAAGGCCCCATATACGTAACTTTCGACAAAACTTGAAGAGAAAATCAAGCCTAATAACTTATTATATTTATAGATTTAGTTAAGATTAACTGATATCAGCAATATTCAAGATGAATTCTTTCGCTGTTACCGGTACAGCAGCATTTGAAACACGCTATTTATAAACAATCGTCCATTTCGAACCGTCTTCTACCTTCGGTTTGTTGTCGAAGTGGGCCCCACCTGAATTATTATCAATTCTTTGGATTTTTATGTCAAGAGTTTCTTGTTAGTTACCGCTCCGGTTTAGTTCGTTTTAGGCTTATTATTGCATGGTTATCAACTGGATTTTTTCTCAGAATTTTTCAGGATCACGAAAATTTCCGTTAAGTTACGTATATTGGGCCTTTAAAGAGCTAGAGACAGTTTCTTTTATGAAAATATACATTAATTACAAGTTACATTTCAATTAATTTTTTTAATTGATTTTACAATAAACAAAAGACTTATTTAAATTTTAATGTGATTTTGAATAACATTAAAAAATTTGAAGGTTTCATGTAATCACGTTCCAAGAAATGTACATTGATATATACTTGACAAGTCTAAATGCTCCTATAAAGTGACCAGTCTGTAAAAATATGATTTTTTTTGTATTAAAGTAACCAGGTGAATTATGATATTGAATTTCAGCCAAATGGTAAAACTTACTGACTAATCCATTTGTCGATTTTATGTCAATAAAATATGTTTAAACTAAGCCAATAGCTGCTGGAGTCATTTCTGACTGGAGATCACTTCCAAATAAACAACACAAATGATGCTGATAGCAATCATAAATAATCATTTTGCAAACAGACCTAGCAATGGTCACAAGATAAGAGGAAGAGATTGCATGAAATTTGTCTTAAATTTGAAGTAGGTAAACTTTCTAAATCTGCCAAATCATACCATATCAACGGCATCCTATGATTATCATTCTTCTTTAAAGGACTGAAAGGTTGATTTTTGAAATTTACAAAGAATCAATAATGTTCCAGGTGCCACAGCAGTAACTGAATATTTTAATAATACAAAAACAGAAAAAAACCTGTTGTTGGAAGCAGAATCGTAAAATAGAAATTGTTGAATGGACAGGAACACAGAGTCATGAACAGAATACCACCACACAGGGAGAACAGATCCGCTCCAACATTTCTATATTCCAACATTAACTTCATGAATAGCATCTGTTGTGGAAGTTTGAGGAAAAAGACAAGAATACATCTGACATTCATATGTGACATACACATTTTACAATGAGTGTAAAAAACATTGTTTACAGTGAACAGAGTATACATCTGTTTACACAAATATTTGAACAGCTAAGAAATACCAAAAATTGTATTACTGAAATTTAAAAAAATAAAATCGTAGAAATTACCAAACAATTTTGCAGCTCATTAACTGTTCCAAAAAAGAGAGGCTTATCTTTTATCAAAAGTAAATAGTTTTCAAAATTGTGGTTTTCCAAAAGGCGAGAAGATGGTAACAAAATGGACTGAGAAACGGCACAGAAAGTCTTGGTTCCTCAAAGTCTGACTTGAAAAATATTGACAAACACAATATACACAAGACAGACCAACCGGACAGACAAATGCAGTAACAGAAATAAGACAGACAGCAGCAGACAGCAGTAACCATGGCAACAAACAAGGACAAACAGACAGCAGTAACCATGGCAACATATTAGACAGCACATCACGATAGACAACTTGTACAGTTAGAAGAATATAGAAAAACTTCTCTGCTGTTGTTTTTTTTTTAAAGATATGATTAAAAGAATAAGATGAATATTTTGTTTTCCTTTCCTCAATTTCTTGAAAAGAAAATTTAAAAGAGGACCCCCCCCACTCTAGCAACTCGCCATGGTGATCATGTAAACAAGCTGAACCAATGAAGAAATAATAAGCAAGGTAAGTACAAACCTACTGTACATAATTATGCAGTCAAACTCATACTATTCTTTGAATTCTTTGAGGTATTTCAGTAATCATATGTATGATCCACGGTTGTAAAAAATGTGTAAATATAGACAAGTGCTTTAAATAAGAAAGCATGACAAAGAAATTAAAAACTTTTCTGTGGTTATATGATTTTAAAATGAACAGAGTATATTATATTTAGATGTGTAAAACTGTACAAGTTATTATATAAACCAGACAGACAATAGCAGGGTTACCACCATAATGCTTTCCATAGAAACAATATATTGATGGACAGGTTGGGGTGTTTTGGGTGTTGAGAAGATGTTGCTCTACTGAAAATATTTTGTTATGTTGAAAACAGAAGTTACCTGTAAGGTATGTGGGTAGCTGATTAAATGAGTTCTCAGATTGAGTAAACACATCTATGGACGATGATGCAGATGTTCAGGTTCAATGAGTTATAAAGAGAAAGATGTTATCCACAAAAAAATGAATTGTTACTTCTACATAATGCGATGCTTGTATCAAGTTTTAAAACAGTAAATTTTGTTAGAACTACCAACAAAACAATTAACTAAAAAAATGTTAAATTTCAATAATTAAAAATGCAAAAAATCTTTGAAAACATAACAGAACACTTAAAGAAATACACTTTTACTGAGAATTTGGTAACATGAAAAATATGTTCAGTAGAGGGAGAGGAGAAGAGAAAACAAGAGACCGCCTCCCATGGAAATCAAGCCTATTAAATATGATAAATCTCTGGGGCTATACTGGCATAGAAAATAAGGTAAAAGAAAAGACAACTTGTATTTGTGAATTGTATAACATTGCTTTGATTCATTATCTCAATATCAACTGCTATAGCAGCCACCCATTTCAGTGAACACTGCTATATATACTGGCCACCCATTTCAGTGAACACTGTTGTATATGGTGGCCACCAGTTACAGTGAGCAATGCTATATATACTGGCCATCAGTTACAGTGAGCACTGCCATATATAGCAGCCACCAGTTACAGTGAACACTGCTATATGTAACGGCCACCCATTACAGTGAACACTGCTGTTAATAGCGGACACCAGTTACAGTGAACACTGCTGTTTATAGTGGTCACCAGTTACAGTGAGCAATGCTATATATACTTGCCACCACTTACCGTAAACACTGCTGTTAATAGCGGACACCAGTTACAGTGAACACTGCTGTTTATAGTGGCCACCAGTTACAGTGAACACTGCTGTTTATAGTGGCCACCAGTTATAGTGAACACTGCTGTTTATAGTAGCCACCAGTTACAGTGAACATTGGTATATATAGTTTCCACAAGTTTGGTGATCACTGCTATATATACTGGCCACCAGTTACAGTGAACACTGCTGTTTATAGTGGCCACCAGTTACAGTGAACACTGCTGTTTATAGTGGCCACCAGTTATAGTGAACACTGCTGTTTATAGTGGCCACCAGTTACAGTGAACACTGCTGTTTATAGTAGCCACCAGTTACAGTGAACACTGCTATATATAGTTTCCACAAGTTTGGTGATCACTGCTATATATACTGGCCACCAGTTACAGTGAACACTGCTGTTTATAGTGGCCACCAGTTACAGTGAACACTGCTGTTTATAAGGGCCACCAGTTACAGTGAACATTGCTGTTTATACTGGCCACCAGTTACAGTGAACACTGCTGTTTATAGTAGCCACCAGTTACAGTGAACACTGCTGTTTATAGTAGCCACCAATTACAGTGAACACTGCTGTTTATAGTGGTCACCAGTTACAGTGAACACTGCTACATATTAAGGTCACTTGTTACAGTGATTACTGATATAAAAAAAGGTGGTTCAAATAAAATTGATGTCAAATAGCCTGATTTTACTTTACATGTATCACACGAACTTGTTTAAAAATTCACCCTTAACTTTAACATGGGATCCCACTTCTTATTTTTACCTGTTTAAGTCCTCTTTTGGATGAAAACTCATCAATACAGCACAAGTCAAACTAATTAAAATGTGATGTACAATTTAACTATAGGATTAAAATGAACATAAGATTTTAATGAGATTGGTGAAGAAGTCAGCTTTTGAATAGAAATTTGATGGTGAAAACCTAAAAGAATAATGCATCTAAACATAGAAGATGACATTACCCTTGGGCCAGGCCAACTAAAACTTGAAAATTGAGATTGGCCAATTAAGACTACAAAATTAAGTGTTCCATGTAAAATTCAGTGTTCATATCTATAATCTATGGCAAATATAAGTTGTTTATGTCGTTTGAACTTTTAATTTCCATCATCAATTAAATATTTCATATTACATCACTGTAACTCATCTTGCTCTGGAAGTAAGTAAGATGTGCAGGAAAGACAAGTTATATCTGACAGATTAAAGAAAGTAAAAGCTGTTGTCTGCTTGTACTATCTTTCAGTGCATTTTCTCAGTCGCTGAAAATTAGATGATATACTGGACAAGTAAAAGCAGCTATATATAGGTTACATTAAATGTTAAGACTATTTCATCTTTTGTAAAAGTATGTCTAATATATGCAAAGGAAGAACGTAATTCTGATATATATAAAGTTCTAAAAATCAAATTCTCATATAAATATTTAATGATTAATGTATATATGTAAAGCGAAAGTAGTTTTTAAACTAATGCTTAATGGCAAAATCATGAGAATGGATAATTAAACACAACAGAAAGTGAGATGGAGAGGGTTTGGGAAAGGTGGGTGGACAACAATATAAACATCGGTAACAATATCAACATCACTTCCTCTAGTTAGAAACTGTCCACAGAGAGCTTTCTTTAACAGGCTGGCAGGTTTCACATCTGGGGAAGGGTGTGAGTATCACTTAATTAATGTATACATGTATGAGGCCTAGCCTAAAACCGAGTTAGAGTTCGGGTATTTTCATGGAAGCAGATAAAAAACCTGAAAATATATGGATTCATGCCTGCAGGTAGGGTATATAAATTTAATGAATCCTGTTAAAATTCATTCAGATGTACATGAGTTTTTTCATAGGACACAAAATTTTGAAAATACTTCAAAAATAGTTTTAATTTTCCAATAACATTTTGAATTTCATCATGTCAAGCAGATATTTAGAATGAAAATGTGATCATCAGATTTTAAATAATCTGGTTATTAGCATTACATGATTTTATTACAGGCAATTACAATGTTGTAATGTGATATAAATGGAGACAAATAAAAAACAGGGCAAGTATGTCAATACAACCTAAAAACCTTTGGAATACCAGTAACCAGGTCTCTCACACTATAACTGTGACAATGTTAAATGTTGATTTTCATGTCTGACGTTGAATTGAAGTCAAACCATTGCTAATGTATTAAATATCAAGCAGCATCCATTGCTGACTAATAGTGATCATTTTAAACAGAAATGTATTTACTACTGACTTATAAAGATCAGTCTGCAATTACATGAAAGCATACTATGAAATTCTAGATACCTCAGCTCTGGCGCCGAAAAAAAATACTAGCGACATTTGAAAGATGGAAATCATTGTTGATGAAAAAAAAAACTGTAAAGAAATCAACTGATTAATTTCACAAAAATATTTCAACAATTTAAATACAATAGTTCAAGAATTAAACTAGTGAAAATTTAGGAAGACATACAAATACTACTACTGGCATATTCTAGTCAGAGAATATAGAAAGCAGTGACTCGGGCTTCGACATGTCTAGGTACGCACATGCAATGCACTGGAAGATGAGTACGAACAGAGAACAGATTTACTGCTTTATTAAACGGTTGATAGCGACTGTAGACACCTATTACACAGACATTGATCACAGGGTAATTAGGGATAACCTCAGAACATTCCCGCCTGTCACAAAATTAAAATGTTTACTAAAACGGTTCATATTCCCAACACTGATTCAGATATACCAGTTCTCAAATCAAACAGAAAACCCATTAACTTTCAATTCCTTAATGTTCATAATCCTGAAAATTTAATATTATTTAATTAACTAACAATAATAAAACAAAGATGTTGATAATACTTGGACATAAAGGGACTAAACTCTTTACTCTTATAGACAATTCCGACATCATGAAATGTTCATTTCATCAGAAGTTACTACAACATGCAAATCTACCTCCCAATAGAAACTTAAAAGGTATGTACCCCGGTAACTGAACCTGACAAAAAAATTAATAAAAAGCTCTAGTTGAAAAGAACAATCTTCCCATAAATAAAAGCACTTTGAATTTTCCCACAGCAAATTATGAAAGAAGTCAAGCAAGCAGCACAAAGTTTCGTAATGTTTCCTCTTTAAATATCAAAATCTTTTTCTTTTCTTTTTTTTCACATGATGTAATGATCCGAGTTGGCTTATCACTTTATAATTATCATAACCTTAAAGTACAAATAAATCTGCTTTGGAATAATTCCATTATGTAGGTCTAGAGGGATACAGATTAATTCCATAGGGAATGTACAAGAATTAAATTCAACATAGTATTACATTGTATAAGATAAATCTGACTACGTGTAGCAACAGAGAATTGCATCTAATGCAGAACAAAAGAATTTTGTTGCGAAAGAATGAAATTGGTGGCAAGAAATGAAGTGACTTTTTTTTTCCACAGCAAGACTTTTTATTGACTCTATATATGCAATGCATAGCCATTGAAAAGAAGCAGAACCATGTTTTAGCAAAACAAACTCATGGGTCGGAAGCCAATTTCAACACACCAGGTGGTCAAGAACACAACTAACTGTATAAAAGTCACTCTTAAACGCAAACAGGGCAATGGTAAAACCCTCGGAAACTAAAGCAAGCATGCTCTCGGGTTAAAGGATTAGTCCCCGACACAACTTTGGGTTTCCTCAAGCCCCTGCCCATGATAAATAAGCCAGTACAGAATATTCCATACCCCCAATGAAAATTCCAAAAAAAAAATATCTATATGATAAATGAAAATAATACGAGATATATTTTCCGTGTCAGTCCGGCAGATGTTATGAGGTTATCCCGTTTCAGTTGGGGGTTATTTCACACACTAGGACAGGAAGTTGTTATCTGAGTGTGATGTTAAGTATTGAATTAAGTCTCAGCAAAATGAAAACATTAATGATGAGTGGTGCTTGTAGTACAATATAAATTCACTTGAAAAAAAAAAAAAAAAATTGTTAACAATTCAACCCCTCATCCCTGTAATTTACACAATAGATGATGCAACCATTTAAAAACTAACCAGTTTTGTGTAAATATTGGGGTAGACAGCAGGGTTCATAACCCCCAATAATTACACAACGGTTGATTGATCCAGTCACATGATTATGGACCACTCCATAGTAAATGCAGGGATGAGAAGTGTGTTAACTTGGTAGTGCAACAGTTCATCTCTTTGAATGGCACAATGAATAATCTGTCACAGTGAAAAACAGATCAATTCAATGTTAACCCAGGGATGAAAAGCAATGTTAACTGGTTTTAAAAGATAATCTGTTGAGAAAAGGTGTTTTAGTTGTCTTAAAAAGTTAAAAAAAAAAAAAAAACCACTATGACATAGCTGGCGGTGGCAAAGAGATAGAAAGATTATAGAGAGAAAGGATAGATGTTGGACGGAGGTTTGTGTGTATAGCTACTCTGGCAGATAATCTGTGTCGTCACGCACTGGTCTTTACTCACCCTCGCATTTCCCTGTGGTGAAGGATAAGATATATTGCAATGATAATTTGAAAAATATTTTTCTTTTTTTTCTTCTTCTCTCTTTCAACATGTTTTTCCATTTTATATAAAGCATTTCTTTGGACATTTATCTCAAATCTTCCAATTGTCATGAACTTTCTAAATATTGACTCTAAAAGCTTTTATGAAATTTGCCAAACAGCGAAGTGCAAAATTAAGAAAAAGTATTTCAGATCTTATAAATGTTGTGGTTCCTTTTGAACACCCAAGATATAAAATGTTTAAGATAATCCAGATAAGGCAAGCTTGCATTCTTTTACATGAAGAACCACACACAAAATCTCATCAGAAGATTGTGTAGGACCACAGCTGATAGGATCAAAGCTTATCTTTATACACTTGGTTGTTTCCTCCATGATAAGAATGCAACATCTTATCTGGGGACTGAAATTCCCTCAGGCCTTCAACATTAATCAATGAACCTCATCTACCTTTCTTCATTTTACACTGGATTATCCCCCCTTGCACACGACACGTTGCATGTACTAGTTTTAGTTTGCAAACTAATTTTGCAAAGTGCAAAGTTGTTGCGAGAGGTCTAATAGAGTATCAGCATAGAGGACACTACCTCAGCATTAATCATCTAATCATTATTAAGAGCAAGAAGAGATATTTCTCCGTTTAAATACATCATATTTAACAATTTTAGTCTTATATTTGCATACTTGATGATGAAAATTACTATATTTTATATCATAATAGTCGTTATTGCCAAGTATAATGGTAATCCTTATACAGGTACAAATAAATACAACGATACAATGTCCATGTACTTCAGTAGTAGAAACTCCAATAAATTTGAAGCCAGTCCAATTAATATGATCCAATTATTAGTGTACCATTGAGGTCAAATTTTTTCCCAAACCAGCTAAACTATATGGGTTTTTGAATTCTTTGCTATTTGTCTGTTAGTAGTCTGATACAGGGGCATTAGTAAGCAGATTATATTACCTCTTGATGTATATAGCAGTTTGTAAGAAATTTTGGAAGTTGATCTGCATCTCTCGTTCTCTCTGTTCTTCTTCCTTCTTCTGCAAACTAGTACTGGCACACTCACAACACTCCTGCCCTTCCTGGTACTTTTTCTTCTCATCTTCTATTTTACTTTTTTCGATGTCGTCCTGTTCTTGCTGATCAGCATGTTGTACAGCTAAGAAGACATTAAACGTATGTTAACATGGTGCACCATTCATCACTTTAGGATACACTGTATTTCAGCAACGGGCAGTGAAAGTTGTGAATGTGTTTAAGACCGCAATAAAGGGGAAATGTGAGGTCTAACGTGAATGTGTTTAAGACTGCAATAAAGGGGAAATGTGAGGTCTAACGTGAATGTGTTTAAGACCGCAATAAAGGGGAAATTTGAGGTCTAACGTGAATGTGTTTAAGACCGCAATAAAGGGGAAATGTGAGGTCTAACGTGAATGTGTTTAAGACCGCAATAAAGGGGAAATGTGAGGTCTAACGTGAATGTGTTTAAGACCGCAATAAAGGAGAAATGTGAGGTCTAACGTGAATGTGTTTAAGACTGCAATTAAGGGGAAATGTGAGGTCTAACGTGAATGTGTTTAAGACCGCAATAAAGGGGAAATGTGAGGTCTAAAGTGAATGTGTTTAAGACTGCAATAAAGGGGAAATGTGAGGTCTAACGTGAATGTGTTTAAGACTGCAATAAAGGGGAAATGTGAGGTCTAACGAGAATGTGTTTAGGACTGCAATAAAGGGGAAATGTGAGGTCTTACATGACTGAGTAGTTACTTGTAACTTTTGGGTTGTTCGTAACCCGGGATAAACAAATAAAGAATTATATAACAAATCAGAAATACGTCAATTTTAACTATACCCGTAACAAAAACTCAGGTGACTTATTAATAAAATGTCAATTTTTACACCCTTCTTTAAGCATCCAGGTATAGTTCAATCACCCCTTAACACAAATTTGAAACCTTCCAATTCAGGGTGAAAGAGTTAATTTGGTTTGGTTTATATTTGTTTTATGTCCTATTAACAGCCAGGGTCATTTAAGGACGTGCCAGGTTTTGGAGGTGGAGGAAAGCCGGAGTACCAAGAGAAAAATCACCGACCTACGGTCAGTACCTGGCAACTGCCCCAAGTGGGATTCGAACTCGCAACCCAGAGGTGGAGGGCTAGCGGTAGAATGTTGGGACACCTTTACCACTCGGCCATCGCGGCCCAGAGGTGGAGGGCAAGTGGAAGAATGTCGGAACACCTTAAACAATCGGCCACCGCGGCCAAGAGGTGGAGGGCTAGTGGTAGATTGTCGTAACACCTTAACCACTCGGCCACCCCGGCCCCTGAAAGAGTTGAACACATTTTATCCTTTGAAAGCTATAAGAATAAACAGAATAAACTCACGCGATGTGCAGTAGTCCCGGACGTCATACTTTTTGGGATCTAGATCGCTTTTACGCCAGTAGACTTCGTAATGTGTGACATTCCCGTTGGGGGATTCTGGCGGATCCCAGGTCAGGTGCAGCTGGTTTGGTTTGATGGCTTTCGCAAGCAGATTTTGAGGAATAGTGGGTGCTGAAAAAATATGAGTATTTTTGTTTTGGGTAAAAAAGACATTTAAAGAAGAACATATAGAATAAAGGTATCCAATGAAAAAGCTACTTCAACAAAGTTGTTTTTTGACAGCAGACAGATTTGATATCATCCATAATATTTCTCTAAGCACCTGGCCTGAATCTGTTTCAAAGACAATTTGACAGCAGAATAAAACTGTTACAGTTTTCCTTATTGGACATATTAATAAACACACAGTGGGTTTACCAAAACACAAAAAGGGTGTGCTTGAAAATCCCTGTACATGGTGAAATTTCTGTTTGAAATCTTAGAAATAAAGTGTGTTTTCAGTTTTCTAGAACAGTCATTGGCAGATCAGTGAGGTAAGCAATTTTACAGATTTTAATTTGCACACATTTCCTCTGTCCTGAAACTAGAAATGTCTGTGAGACATAAATGCCCCTTCCCCCATATGAAATTAGTTCTTCATGCTTATTACATATGCAAAGTTTGATGACAATCGGATCAGTGGTTATTTAAAGAAGCTGGCTACATTACCATGGGACGGGAAGGGAAGGGATGGAAATGGTTAACGCTATATGCCCCCAGGTGGGAGTACTCTTAAAGGGACAAGTGCCCTTATAAGGTATTACTTTGTGATCAGGCAGCATAACCTTACCTGTAGCCGCTGTTCTGAAGTATTTGACTTTGCTGATGGCGCCGACCTTGGCTAGGGCAGTGGTGTAGGTTTCTATATAGATGGCGTACTGAGTCCAGGGTTTCAACTTTAACAGGATCTCATAATTGTAGGTCTCATTCATACTCCTGGTGCTGAGGACGTCCTTGGTGTTCCAGCTGTAATCACACAACACCATCAATATCATCAGCAGGGATCACTTTTGGGTGAGATTTGGGGATTTTTACCCATATTTTCCCCGAAAATCTCATTAAAAATTAAAAATTATATTACTAGATATAGAAAAATCTCTTAGATATTTTGCTGATCCCATAAAATCCCTTGAATTATCCCATAGGTTTTAAGAGCCAGAAATATCCCTGCATCAGTATATCAACTCATCCATCTCTGAACACAATATGTGGTTTGCCTTATTTTGTTTTACATCCTATCAACAGCCAGGGTCATTTAAGGATATGTCAAGACAGGTTTTTTGAGGTGGAGGAAAGCCAGAGTAACCGGAGAACAATTACTGACCTAGAGTCAGTACCAGGCAACTGCCCCACCTGGGTTTCAAACTCAAGAGCTTGTGGTAGAATGTCTTGACACCTTAACCACTCGGCCATATTTGAACTATTCCATTTCAAAGACAGGAATAGATTATTATCAAATTTCAGGGAAGATTGAGCGAGTAAGTTCTCACACAAATTGTATAAAGCTGTACATGTATTTGATACAAAAACTCTTCAATGCTACTTTGCTTTAATCTTTTTTAACTTAACTTAATCGTAAAATTGGATATACACTGTAATTATACTTATTCATGTACAAAATTCCTGAACATTTCCATGACTTCCTTGATTGAATTGACACCTCAGATACTTTTTATTACGGACTAAAACTCATTTAGTTTGAAAGATGATGAAAGATCTGGATGGCTTCTAATATATCCAGTAGGGTTTAAGCCAAAATGGAAGTCCCTTCAGCAAGACTTCTAAAATACTTACAAATCCTCACTGCAGGCGTGACGCCCATCGTAAGTAGATACGTTCTGGACAGGGCTTAAAACAGAGAAGAAATAATCATAACTCATCAAATTACTTTATCTTCAGAAGACATCGTGTAACTCCAATAAGCTAAGCCTGCTATACATAGTCATACATGTATATACTGTATATTAAAACCATTTGCAGCAATAGAAAAATATGCCCTTCATATAGATGCTTTCACATAATTATAGAATTCTTTTTGAAGTACCATGAAAATCGAAACAATGTATGGAAAAATTGCAGACATTTACCTTTATCTGTGGGACCTTAATTTGAGTGGGTGCATATTAGAAAGAGAAGTATAACTGGCTTACATTATGCTCAAGTTGGCCTGTAAATTCTAAAACATTTGTTTTGGTTACTATGGATACAGCAATTTTAAGAATTAATCATCAGCTTCTTTTTCAAAGTAAGGCAGCATATTACATTGGCTTGCCTACTGAAACATGGCTACTATTCCTTTATATTAAACTTGCATTTTGTTTTGTTTTTTTATCAATTTTTACTTTTTATTTCTAAGTCATGAGGAATTTTTTTGTATTCTCTTTGTCCATTACTACAGCTGTGGAGGCTAACGATAAATACTTTCAGCCAAAACACCCATGTCAGGCCCTGTCTGCAGCAGGAAATGTGTGTGAATATATAAACTTAATGGTAATGGTAAGGGAGTAATGGTGACTTAAAAGCATGGTAATATTCCTTGGTGGCATACACAGCATGGATCATATACTTGGTAAGGAATCCAAAGTCTACAAGGTTTCAATGCTTAACATGTGTGTTCATTTCTAAATTTCTTACTTCATATAAAATGTGACTCGTTTCTCATTTAGCTCATGCCTTTGGAAGGGAAACCTTTTATGGTGTTTATACAATTCGACCTTGAAACAGTTTGTTTCCAGCAAGAAATTGTATTCTACTTACGCTTCCTTGTAGTGAATAACATAGCTGAGCAGGTTTCGCTGGTCTGCAATTTTGAAGTTTTCCCACCTAAAGAAAGCCACTCGGGGTCCAACTTGAAATATGGTCAAGTTGAGTGTAGCATAGACACCTACAAAACCATGGAGAGGCTGACATTATCTAGGGGTCACATGCTAATGATGCAAGTCAAAGGTCAGAGTTCAAGACAGGTAGAAGGAAAGGGATCAAGACATGTAATACAATGTATGCGGGTCATGCAGACTAAAAGCTTTCAAATCATGTGTACAGATGTTTACAAATATAGTACATAATTACAGCAAATAAAGGTCTAGCTCTACTAAATCAAGTTCTGATGAAGAACTTGCTAATTCTGTTTTCTTTGGATAAAAACTCTTTGATTCGTTTTTGCTATCATTTTACAATTAGGAAATATTATTTTCTATATCTTACTTGTCATTGAAATTGGAAGAATTCACTGCAAAAACAAGTTAAAACTTAGCCATTTTTGGTATTGTTATTCATAAATGTAACTTAATAAAAGTTGTATTCTGACAAAAGTAGGCTGCTGTTTAACAACCTTGAACCCAATATTTTTGAAGAACAAGTACCTATAATTACAGGTCATTATTATAGTACACAAGTATTTGTACCTATAATTACAGGTCATTATTATAGTACACCAGTATTCAATCAGCTATACTTTAGAATCCAGTACCAGCTTCAATACCTTTTTAAGAACACTTTATTTATTTTGTTCAATAAAAGACATTGTAAGTACATTTTAGACATCCTTACATTTCATCCCAAGTTTAAATTTGAAGATACAAGTATATGCTGAAGGATTTTATATATTTTGAGGCTATCAAAGGTTCTGGGTACTAGGACAGCATAGGGAGAAGCATTCAGCGTTAGTCCCTGTTACAATGATCTTCTATCTCAGTAAAACAATAGCTTAGAGAGACAGTTTAGCATAGGAGAACCTAGAGATTTAACTCAAGTCTGATGAACAATAATTTCAAAGTGTGCCAAATCTATTAGAAACGTTAGTATAATCATTTCTCTATACCATCTATATGAACTTTGTGTTAATGTGGAAGAAATGAGATATACATTATTTGTTTATAATTATTTTCTTAAGTACGCTGCAATCAAAGATAAACATAGAGAGGAAGCTAGGAAAAGTAAAAGTCAAAATATTCACCTGTTAAAGGAGATGTCATATGAAAAAATTAAATTATCGCCCCCCCCCCCCCCCACAGGTGTCTTTTTAATCGGAGTTCCCTCCCTTAATGGTTTTGTGTGTAAAAAACATGGAAACTTTTTATGATGTCAAAGAAGAAAGTGTTCATTTTCAAAGCTGATCTTGTAACTGACTGGAATATTCACCCGAAAGTAAGACACAGGAACAATATTGATTTATTGTATTCAAGGAAATATGTAACTAACACTTCTAAATTCTGTCTAACCCAAAGCTGAACAGTTTTCATTTAATCATTCTTTGTGTTACAATTTGTAGCAACATGTACATGTATTTGGGGATTTTTATTTATTATTTTTAATTACTTTTCTATTATTAAAGTCAAGAAGTAATTTTGTTCCCTTTAATGTTAACTGAAATGCGAGGAAGCCGTCGAAGACAAAATTTTCAATTTTTTATGAACCCTACACAAAACTGATCAAGGCTAGACATACATGGCATCAGATCGCCGTTGTTGGTTTCAGAGATGTCATTTTCTGCTGTCGAATTCATTTTCACTGAGCTGAGGAGATCCATAATCTTCTTGTAGCAGAGTTTACGATTGAAATGGAAGAACATGCTGCCGTTGAGAATTTCCAGGTTGTTTTTGGTGTTTTCAGGAAACAGGTTTTCTAGATTACTGTTGTCATTCACCATCAGAGCGTATCTGAAAGATCAATTTACGTCTATAAATGGTAAACAAATTTAGGATATCACAGTGATTTATCTACATTCTTTTGCTTCATAAATGGGGAAAACCGGCAACATTTAAACTAAAGAGGCAAATATGTATACAGAACTTTTGTCAGTCCATTCTGGGTTAGACAAGAGCTGTTGGCTAAGAGCATAGTTTGTCTATTACAATCATAGTTTGTCTATTGCAATCATAGTTTGTCTATTACAATCATAGTTTGTCTATTACAATCATAGTTTGTCTATTACAATCATAGTTTGTCTATCACAATCAAAGTTTGTCTATTTCAATCAAAGTTTGTCTATTACAGTCAAAGTTTGTCTATTACAATCAAAGTTGGTCTATTACAATCATAGTTTGTCTATTACAATCCTAGTTTGTCTATTACAATTCTAGTTTGTCTATTACAATCATAGTTTGTCTACTACAATCAAAGTTTGTCTATTACAATCATAGTTTGTCTATTACAATCAAAGTTTGTCTATTACAATCAAAGTTTGTCTATTACAATCATAGTTTGTCTATTACAATCATAGTTTGTCTATTACAATCAAAGTTTGTCTATTACATTCAAAGTTTGTCTATTACATTCAAAGTTTGTCTATTACAATCATATAGTTTGTCTATTACAATCATAGTTTGTCTATTACAATCATAGTTTGTCTATTACAATTTTATTTCCAATAGATGCATATCCAAAGGGCATAATCATTGCTAACATTTTAAATGTAAATATCATGAACTTTTCTTTCCAAAGCAACGGGTTTGAAACAACGGCAACAAATGTTTTTGGAAAATATTACCATTGTATTTGTTAACTTTCAAAACAAATATGTATCAATTTTCAGCTTAATCAGACGATAACTTATCATTGAAGCAATCGGAAACCTACGTTTTGCTTCCATAGTTATGATTTCTGAAACACATGATGTGTCAAATTTATATACGTCATGCCAAGGTTTGAATGATATCAGTTGAATGGCTGATGAGCTAATTAATAGCCTCATTAGATATATGAACAATGTCATGAAACTCGTTCACCCCTTAATTTTCTTAATGGACTATTCCAACCTTTGAACAGGAGGAGTTCAAATATGTTTTCAGGGGTGAATAAGTTAATAGAATAATGTCATTATAGTCAATATATTGCTCACTTGGCGTTGTACAGTGTCAACTAGAACTGTAAGCTGATGGCTGACTAATACCCCCTCCTCCCGGCTCCATGTTGTTTGCAAAATACAGTTTTGTAGTACTGTTGTTTAGAATTTTTACAAATGCAATGAATTTTGCATGCATATGTACATGTCAAAGTCTACATATCTTCCTTTTATATTTGTGTGAAGCTCCAGTATAGAAGTACAGTCTAGTATAATAATGTCATTATAATCAGTGTATTGCTCACTTGGCATTGTATAGTGTCAATAATTATGTCATTATAATCAATGTATTGCTCACTTGGCATTGTATAGTGTCAATAATTATGTCATTATAATCAATGTATTGCTCACTTGGCATTGTAGAGTGTCAATAATGTCATTATAGTCAATGTATTACTCACTTGGCATTGTATAGTGTCAATAATAATGTCATTATAATCAATGTATTGCTCACTTGGCATTGTATAGTGTCAATAATAATGTCATTATAATCAATGTATTGCTCACTTGGCATTGTAGAGTGTCATGCCCCTGATCCTCCTAAGGCTCCTGAAGAAGTTGAGAGAGAGAAGAGCATTGGAGGCATGAATCCATACGTAGGTCATCACTTCCTCAATCTGTCCCAGACTCTCCTCCAGCTCTACCGCAATGTTACCTGGAAACAAACAAACAAGTACTCAAAAATGTTACCTGGAAACAGCCAAACAAGTACTCAAAAATGTTACCTGGAAACAGCCAAACAAGTACTCAAAAATGTAACGTGGAAACAACCAAACAAGTACTCGAAAATGTAACTTTGAAATAATCAAACAAGTACTCGAAAATGTAACGTGGAAACAACAAAACAAGTATTCGAAAATGTTCTTCAAAACCCAGATGGAAACTAAAACCATGTGAATTTTAACATTCATCACTTTTTACTTTATTTTTTTCTATAAAGGAAATTATGAAATTGATCAATGAGTTTAATAAATTTAGTACCACATTGAAAGAATGCTAGCAGCTAGATTATATTTATTATTTAACTTTTGAAATATACCTTCGGTCTTTTTAATGATTCTCCTATAAATATATATATAACAGATTCATTTTTCACTAGAGACAACAGCGTGTTGTCATGTACAATATTGTGACTTCATTTAATCGTGATGTCAACATAATGGTTCCTAAGTTACACAACTCATTTGCATGTTTATTGTCTGTGTGCAATATTCTTTGTATTGCACTTTTATATTACGCTGCAAATGACCATTGTTATACAGTTTAACCTGTCTAAACCAGCCCCTGTCTAATCCAAATCCCTGTCTATTCCGGCCTTACAGTTCGGTGTCCCAATATTTCCCTCTGAACTCAATATCAAACCTCTACAAACCCGACACCTGTGTAAACCAACCAAAAGAGTTGGTCCCAATGACATCTTGTTTAGACAAGTTTCACTGTATAATATTGATATGGTGCTGTTACTCACTGCCGGAACTGATGCGGATTTCCAGAGCTCCCTTGATGTATGTACAGCCTTTGAGTTGCTGGGCGGCATCTACGCTGTCTACTCTCATGGGTGGGCAAACTGTAAAACACAACAACATTTCCGTAAAACATGCTAGTCACATACATGGTAAACAACACCATAGACACTGGTTTGGGTAGAAGATGTCATTGTGTTTATAGTCCAAACCCCAGGTGAAAATACCTGGACATTCTGACATACTGTTACATACAAATTACAGACAAAAGCACTATATGATGGTCCTGCAAAAACACTTCAGCTTCATTACAGTGTCACTCTCTGATAATGAATTCATGGTATCTTCATATTTCTAAAGGAGAGGGCTTCAACTGTCCAACCCAATTATCATTTAATCAAAACAGATTCAGAAGTTAATATTCAAGAGCAATGAAGATTTTGTCTCTTTAAATCAAATGGTTTCACGGAGAAAAAACAACTTTGTTTTCAAAAATATTTGTTTTTATATATATACAAACTTACCATAGTTTGTCAATGTTAACTTGTATTTATGTATTTGTTAATTAGTACAGTTGTTAGACAAGCTTGTTGCTAACCAATTAATGATTGAAAGAATTGCTGTGATAGCTTGTTTATATTTTTGGTAATGGTGACATTCCGTATTTTGTTATGGCACATGGAGGGTAATACCAGTCACCAACCTTTCGGACACCTTCCCGGACACTTTTCACACTTGGACACGTTGTTAACAGTCATCCCCGCTGGACAGTACGGGGCACACTCAGCCTCGGTGGTGTTTGTAAACGGGACCAGATACATGTTCATGTTCATGCACTCTGTGTCGAGCAGGCAGCGCCGATTGTGGATCTACAACAGAAGCCATATCTTTTTATTGGATCTTAGTGGGTTGTCCAATCAAAAAGTATTGTATCAACAAGTATTCGTCAAATTAAAACCTTTGGTTTACGGTCAGAGAACAATTTGATAATTACATTAAATAAAATCTCATCAATTTTGAAGATACATTTCAGGAAAGTTTCTACATATACTAGTACCTAAGAAATGATTTTCGTTTTTACACATGAAACACAAGCTACATCACACAAGAATCGGACTAATTACCGGTAGTTCGAGAGCATTCTTATTAGTGTCGGACAAGACAGGTTAAGTGTTAATTTCATTTCTCTTACAATGGACAGGGATATCCGCCCTGTTACCGTGACGTCATAGAAACAATGCCATGACTTCATGGCAACAATACAATGACGTCACATCAACAACTCAATCACATCACATTGACAATGTCTTGCATTGATGCAACGTCAATATTAGATAAATATGATGAGGTTTAACAGGGTAAAAGAAAAATAATCATTCACTCCCTTGGATTGAGACAGGGGAACTCAACCCTCGGGGTAAGATCCTTCAGCTACCAAACACTCAGCAAGCCTGGTGTTTGTCAACTTAAGAATTTTACCCCTCAGTTTGAGATTCCCGTCTCAGCCCCATGGGGGTGAAAGATTTTTCTATGTGTCACGCCTTACCTTGTAAGTGCCTGGGGAGCAGTGATCAATACAGTGGGGATACCCTTGGGTGCTGTCAATTACATTCTTACAAGCAATGCATTGTGATGGCTTGGGTCCATAACATCCTCCCAAACACTTGGGGTCACAGCATCTACCCTCAAAGCACGTCCCACTGGGGCAGTTACTTCCTTTGGGACAGTCTGTAAAATAAATTATCTTATTACTTACAGGTCTCAAAATGGTTATCGTCAAATCATTGCAGTGTGCGAAAGTTATGATAGATTGATAGACAGTGGCCAAAGGAAAACCTTTCGGTCTATGCAAAATGCTGGTATGGTAGACCTGGTGTTTTAAGCAATTTAATTCCTCCTGAATATCGAAAAAGTATCAAAACTGTTCATTTCAATCATATCAATTCCATATCTCTTGCTTGTTCATTTTCTGATTTGTTTGGCTGAATTTGTCGTTGCAAATCAATTTTTGTTTAAACATTGGTTGAAGGAGGGGAGATCGCTGTGTTAAGCAGTTCGTTGACACTTAGAAAAAAAACAAGTCTATGGACATTTTGTTAGGTCTATCTAGTGCGAGAAGTGTCTATGGAACTTCATGAATTACTTTCGCACACTGTCATTGTATTTACCAAAATCATCTATGAAACAATTTCTAACTGGCACAGCTAAAACGTATTTCAGACCTTAATCTCCGAGGTAATGGAAGGAAGGATACACAGTGATGTCTATATCTGTCTCGTCCCATATATATCATACCAGCCTACATCCCAAAACTTTTTTACCAAAAGATTTTTGCTCTATAGGCCTTTTTATATGTGATTCTCATAAAAAAATATTTTTTGCCTTTTAATTCTCATTATAATTATCAATTTAATTCAATTGTTAAATTTAGCCACCTTATGTTAATTAAACTGTGACAAGCAGGTGGGTGGAACGGTATACGCCCGCCCTCTCTCACTTCCTGTCCGCACTGACAGCTCCACATAGTTTTTGTCAATAGATGAAAATTATGTTAATGTATCGTAAATCGATCAGAGATGTAGTCCATCATTGTCAAACCATAAAATTTATACATACAATACTGTAGGCACAACCGTCAGCTGATTGATAACCAGCTTGTATAATGTGAAATGTAACAAAATATAAATTGTTTTTTTCCAGTCTTAGCATGATGTTTTAATCAAATGGTATTTGTGAAGGTTGGCCGTATACTAACAATTACCACCAGAAAGTCTGTAAGTGGTCCAGAGTAGGTATAATACTAATAAAGTCTCGAAGACACATCTCCATTTTAAACAGTTATTTGGACTTTGACCGTATCTAGTATATTTGACAATCCCATGGTCATATGTTCAATTTAAGAAATAAACAGATGGACGGAAAAAAGGATTTCTACAGGGCAACAGGTTCATGAATCATGATCATTATCTTGTGCTGTAACGAATCATCCCTGAAATTTCATGATGAAAGTCTACAAAACATTGAACAGGAGGAGTGCTATTATCTCCCCAGGGGTAAAAGTGTTATTTATTAGAATTGTTGTAGTCAATCTACACAGTCTGTGTATTACTGTATGTCTCCTGGAATCTCCAGGTAGACAGTGTGGTCACTATAGACAGGTGTAACATCACACCTGTACAGTCTGTGTATTACTGTATGCTTTCTGGAATCTCCAGGTTAACAGTGTGGTCATTATAGACAGGTGTAACATCACACCTGTATAGTCTGCATATTACTGTATGTCCCTCAGAGATCTCAAGGTAAACAGTGTGGTCACTATAGACAGGTGTAACATCACACCTGTACAGTCTGTGTATTACTGTATGCTTTCTGGAATCTCCAGGTTAACAGTGTGGTCATTATAGACAGGTGTAACATCACACCTGTATAGTCTGCATATTACTGTATGTCCCTCAGAGATCTCAAGGTAAACAGTGTGGTCACTATAGACAGGTGTAACATCACACCTGTACAGTCTGTGTATTACTCTATGTCTCCTGGAATCTCCAGGTAAACAGTGTGGTCATTATAGACAGGTGTAACAGCACACCTGTATAGTCTGTGTATTACTGTATGTCCCTCAGAGATCTCAAGGTAAACAGTGTGGTCACTATAGACAGGTGTAACATCACACCTGTATAGTCTGTGTATTACTGTATGTCCCTCAGAGATCTCCAGGTAAACAGTGTGGTCACTATAGACAGGTGTAACATCACACCTGTACAGTCTGTGTATTTCTGTATGTCCCTCAGAGATCTCCAGGTAAACAGTGTGGTCACTATAGACAGGTGTAACATCACACCTGTAGAGTCTGTGTATTACTCTATGTCTCCTGGAATCTCCAGGTAAACAGTGTGGTCACTATAGACAGGTGTAACATCACACCTGTACAGTCTGTGTATTACTGTATGCCCCTCAGAGATCTCAAGGTAAACAGTGTGGTCACTATAGACAGGTGTAACAGTACACCTGTATAGTCTATGTATTACTGTATGTCCCTCAGAGATCTCCAGGTAAACAGTGTGGTCACTATAGACAGGTGTAACAGCACACCTGTATAGTCTATGTATTACTGTATGTCCCTCAGAGATCTCCAGGTAAACAGTGTGGTCACTATAGACAGGTGTAACATCACACCTGTACAGTCTGTGTATTACTGTATGCTTTCTGGAATCTCCAGGTTAACAGTGTGGTCATTATAGACAGGTGTAACATCACACCTGTATAGTCTATGTATTACTGTATGTCCCTCAGAGATCTCCAGGTAAACAGTGTGGTCACTATAGATAGGTGTAATAGCACACCTGTATAGTCTGCATATTACTGTATGTCCCTCAGAGATCTCAAGGTAAACAGTGTGGTCACTATAGACAGGTGTAATAGCACACCTGTATAGTCTGTGTATTACTGTATGCCTCTCAGAGATCTCCAGGTAAACAGTGTGGTCACTATAGACAGTTGTAACATCACACCTGTACAGTCTGTGTATTACTGTATGCTTTCTGGAATCTCCAGGTAAACAAGATCTGATGCACCAAACAGCCATTAGCCAGCAGTGATTGCGGGACTATCATAAAGTCACATTTTATGATTATAAACAAAGCTAGGATCAAGGTCACACTCAGGTCCCCTGTACATGTTTTTCCAAAGAGCAGTCAGCCGTGACGTTTACCTGGACAGGTAATACACAGACTTCCTCTACACTACTACGATACACTCCTGTGTATTATACTGACTCTAGTCAAGGTATGCAGAAAAAATGTAGGTGTGTATACAGTTATACCTGTATCACAGTTGTATAGAGATAATTATAAGCTGATCATTTGGCGAGATGTTTATAGGGTCTACAGGTATGAGAACACAGGTAAAAAAACAATCTATTATACACAAACATGTTCAGGTGAACAATATAGGCTTTTATAAGCTGATCTGTGCTGGTATGTACCACTTTGAAATAAAACTATGCTGTTAAGTGCAGATCCATAAGTCCTTTTACAATATTTCTTACCCTTTACTGGTGTTACTTTGTTAATGTCTTTCTTAATTGACAAGCATTTAATAGAGTTCTCCTGCTTCGTTCTCTACACTTTTTTGCACTTAACTTGAATTCTAGAAACTTTAAACCATAAATTAATGCTCAATTCAGAATGAAACACTCATTTAAAACAGTATACTTTTTTTTTTAAACCAATTCTCCCTGATTTAAACATCGAAATATCTGTAATGGAATCAACTAGATTGGCATTTAAAATCCCGACAATCATGATCAATGCAAGCATTCTTCAGATAACTGGAGATTCAACTCCCACACAAGAAACCACAAGATCTTGTCCCATCTAATGGACAAACAACAAGCCTAGGAAATACCAGACAAATGAATGGCAATTCTACAGTCCAGTTACTCACTGGCTTTTCTCAAAACAGACATTTTTTTAATTGATCATGAATCACTTAAATTAAACATTTTGCCAGCCATTAGATAGGATAACAATAAATAAGGTATAAAATGCAAGTAGCTAAATGCTGTATTGTAACTATTAAAATTTAAGTGACACACAATAGACAATGCTATTAAACCAACAAAAAATTCAAGATGGCAGCTAGTCAGCCATATTATTTTCATATTAGTTCCAAAATGGGACAATTGACAATTACGTATTTGCACAGCTATATAAGGACCATTAAAAGGCACCTACATGTATAAATGAAATTTTCGAAAGCTCAATCCAGCACTTCTCAAGAAAGGTTGACTTTATTAACATTGGGATGTGATGGTAATTGGCTCGTTAACAATTGTCTGTTAAAGTCAAGATAGAGCTCAAGTTTACCAGAAAAGTTGCTTTTCGTAAAGGGCCATCACACCTTTAAAAATGGCTGAAATCTGAAATCAAAATGCTGACCATTCAAGTTTCATCTAAATCTGCCCATTGAAGATCCCTGTACAAGTTATTTTGCAGATGACAGAGAGACACCCCTCTTTATAAACTTGATTGTGGTTGTGGGTTGGGGCTGCATGGGGATAGGCATATGAGGTGTATACAAATTTATTTTATTTTTAATTGAAGACATAGAATTTCTGCATCATTTTTCATAATTTGAAGTGGTTGAAAATCTGTAAATACAGTATATGACCCTTACAAGATACTGGTCCGTGTTTCTGCCTTACTTAGGACAGAAGAAGGCTTGACCTGATACCTGGACATCACATGATACACAAAAGGACCTGGTTAGCTATAGCTGGGGCCCAGACACCTCCAACTATACAGCTCTACCTGCAGGCTGTCAGCTGGGAAACCATCTGTCATCAGGTGTGTAGCCAAGGTGTGAAGTACAAGTAGTGTATTACCAATAAAGTCAACAAGTCAGGTGCTATAGCCGACATAGTTAAGGCCAGCTAGAGTCAACTAGAGTCCTGGCTAGGGGCATGCAGCCATTCATCTTGGTTTAATCACATTTTTGAATGGTCAGGACACATATACAGTAAACACCCTGAACACTTGGCTGTGCCAGTATAATTTGTCAATATCACAAGTTTTCTTTTGGAATTATGAGGAGCACACAAATTAATAACTTAAGGAAATTTTTTCGGAATTCTGAAAAATTATGAAAAAAAATCCCGTTGATAACCATGCAAAAATAAGCCTAAAACGAAGTAAACCTGAGCAGTAACTAACAAGAAACTCTTGACAGAAAAATCCAAAGAATTGAAAATAATTCAGGTGTGGCCACTTCAACAACAAGCCGAAGTTAGAAAACAGTTCTAAATGGATGCGTGTTTACAAATACCGAATTCATCTTGAATATTGCTGATATCAGTTAATCTTAACTAAATCTATAAATATTAAAAGTTATTAGGCTTGATTTTCGCTTCATGTTTTGCCGAAAGACTCAAAGTTACGTATATTGGGCCTTTAAGTACTTATAGACAGGTTTGACTGTTCCAAAAGATGGAGCCAAAGTCGGACTACAGTGTGCAGTGACATACCCAAATGCTCTGTTAGTCCAAATGATATTGTAGTTTTGGTATAGAGCATATGATCCAAATATATACATGTTTTAATATCTAAGTAGTCAACACATTCCCCAAGTAGGCTAAGTTATACCCAGCCCTAGCCTGCTTAAGAGTTGGTTAATACACACCTGTATGAACACCCTAATAACATATACACCCAAATACTAAGCATTAAGACTTAATCCCAAATAACCAGAACAAGGACTGTAAATTACCACTTTAACAACACTATTAACTCTTTCCGTACCGTTGTCGTATACAGACGACCAAAAACGTGAAGTCTCCTCCCCGTTGTCATATACAGACAACAGAAAAACGTGACTTCTCATTCCCGTTGTCGTATACACGACAACAGACTTTGACATTTTTGTCAATGATTAGCTGGTTATAGTACTGGATAGACATATGTCATTCCTTTAAATATCGGTAAAATCAATACCCATCGGTTGCAAAGTAATATTTTTATATGTGCCGAGTACTTATTTTGCATGATATGGCGGCCAATGAAATATGTATATATATACTGTCACAAATAATAATAAGTAAAAGACCAAAACTAAAATTTAAAAGATTATAAATCCCCCCACCTTTAAAAGTCACTGTCTTCCTAGCTATACCATCATGAACATACCACCATAACCAATTGAATATCTCCAGTTTTACAAGGCAAGATAGCAATTAGATATAGGGCAGTATAACTAGTATAATTGAAAAAGGTGAAGTTATAGCTCTGACACAAAGATCGAAGTCTTTCGGTTATTTATGAAAAGCCAGACACAATAAGGCAGGCGACAGATTAGCCATAAGTTATTAAGTCTGTAATATGTAAGTTTAAAATTAACTGAATTTTAACGCAGATTAATCACACAGTTTGGAGTGACACCAGTAACACATCGATGTTAACTGATGTGTACATCTCTCTTTTAAATTTGTCTTGAATTAAACTTTTAACATTCCTTGAAGTTAATGGGTTTTTTTTTGTATCTTTATATATACTTTAAATTTATAGCTAATTATATAACCTACATAGAGATCTCAGTACGGGCTGAATCAAGCAGGCCACCAGGAGCTTGCTTAAAGCGTATTCCCTGCATGTGTAGTATTTATTTCAAATCCTCAGTTAATTAAATTTTGGTTTGATTATAATTATAAAGCGGACATAATCAGAGTATTTTGAACTAAAATGCTATGTATTATATAATTAGGGTATTGGATACTAAAATGCTACGTATTATATAATTAGAATATTGGATACTAAAATGCTAGTATGTATTATATAATTAGGGTATTGGATACTAAAATGCTAGTATGTATTATATAATTAGAGTATTGGATACTAAAATGCTATGTATTATGTAATTAGAGTAATGGATACTAAAATGCTATGTATTATATAATTAGGGTATTGGTTACTAAAATGATATGTATTATATAATTAGGGTATTGGATACTAAAATGATATGTATTATATAATTAGGGTATTGGATACTAAAATGATATGTATTATGCAATACTAAAATGCTAGTATGTATTATATAATTAGAGTATTGGATACTAAAATGCTAGTATGTATTATATAATTAGAGTATTGGATACTAAAATACTATGTATTATATAATTAGAGTATTGGATACTAAAATGCTAGTATGTATTATATAATTAGAGTATTGGATACTAAAATGCTATGTATTTTTTAATTAGAGTAATGGATACTAAAATAATATGTATTATATAATTAGAGTATTGGATACTAAAATGCTAGTATGTATTATATAATTCGGATATTGGATACTAAAAAGATATGTACAAAGTACATGCTCTAGCTATAGGCCTATCAACAAATTTGGAATAATTATTTTGTATATATCTAATAAACTTTGTCATATCATTTCCTATATCCGTCTTCCCTAATTCGCCCTTTTACTCTTGGTTGGTGGAGTTTATTGCTACAAATATGTACTAATTCTAATTATGTAAATAACTTTTTAGATATTGGATAATGTATTTCTACATTTTTCTGGACACAAATTTCACGGTGACTTTCATAGCTATTGTTTTTGTAATTCTTGTAACAGGATGTTGTTTAAAAACTAAACAACGCTAGCTAGAATATTTCATATCGGAAATCTATATCTTTTTTATTCCCGACTGATGAGGTACATCAAACAACCACCACACACATCCAAATATCTGATCTTTGGCCAAAACATGTAGAGCACCAATCCAGTCGGCTACAAAGCACAAAAGCTGTGAATTTGTCTCCTTGAAGTAGTAAATTTAGGAGTGTGTTTGACTGCTATTGGTGTGATATCGTACACTGGTGCCAAGTATGCACACCCAAGCCAACACCTTGCTCTTCTGTGCCGCTTTATCATATAGAAAACTATGTTGTTCTGATGAAGGCACCTACAACAGAGTTGTTATTGAAACAAGCCCTTCTTACTAGCGAAAGTCTATAGCAAAACAAAGTAATGTAGTACAACATATATATATCCATACAGTATTCAATTGTCTAAATTTTCATAACTTAAAAGTACATATTCACTGTTAATTCATTTCATCACCCAGTTTCCTCAACCCTTTAGGCATTGTAATTCTTCCAGTCATTTACCTGGTACTCTTTCTAAAAACCGAAAAATATTTTCAGCTGAAAAAGTTCAAGACAGATTATTTTTCATGTTTCTCATCAGTATTCCACATTTATGTTAGAAATTGCTATTTCATTGCCCCCAATATTCTTGATCCAACACTCCAATTAAGCACCCAAAACTTCCTTGTTGAGGATAATTCAACTTTAGTCAATTAATATGAGACAGCTGGCTCTCATCAGCTTCAAATTTATTTTGCTGGCCTAGGCTAGTATATATGGTGTAGCTTTCGGAATGGTCCAAAACCTTGACCATCTTGGATAAAGACATTAATAATTAGCACAAACTGACCACCCTGAGGGGATATGATACTGTTAACAAAGTTTCTAATTCCGATGTAAGTGGAAAAACTAGTACAGTATTAGTATACAGGAGGGGGAGGAGGGGGGGAGGGGGGGGGGGGGAGGGGTGAAGTTAACATTACATGCTCATGGCATAAACAGTATTTCTACCTGATAAACTTGAGTACAGAAGGCTCATGGCCTGGTATAATTATTGTGTATTGTTTTCCTCAACACAGGGACATTCCAGGTAAGCTGCAGTGCTGTGCAGCTGCTAGGCGAGTTTACCCTGTGTCACCCCTATCTCCGAGGCTGCTACTTGGGATCACACCCTGGCATCCGACACCCACCGAACTGTCAATATCTCATCCTACTCAAAGTACTTTAATGTGTTATAACCACATGTACACCTAACTCCTTAGCTGGTATCCCAATTGCATTGCATGTTCTGAACTCGTGCAATCATATCCTTCAAATTCAAAAGGGAAGAATTGTGTAAGCTTTTCAGTTGTAGGTTCCTGTTGAAAAGTATTCTTGACTAACATTAGTCTGAAATAAAGCAGTGATCAATCTCAATCTACTTGGGCATCCCGCATCCTGTACTCATAGAATTTAAAAATGACCCATTAAATTTCAGGAAATGATTAAATTTAACATTGTGGGACAAATTGTTTTTGGCAATACAAATGAAAAGGACACATGATAAATAATTACAGATTGATCACTGATTAAGTCTCATAATTTTGAAATCGTCACCATTCACAGTGATGTAAGTGTCAGATCAGAACAGAAACTGGGATTCCTATTGTTTCCCTGAGAGACAAGAACAGGGTCCAATCTCTCAAAATTCTAGTCCATATGACAAGACTTGTCCAAGTCTCTCAACTTACCACACAGGTCCCAATACCAGACCTGTCCAGCAGTCCGAGTCCCACAACTCACCCTACAGGTCCCTAAGCCAGACCTGCCTGGAGTCCCACAACTCACAACACAGGTCCCTAATCCAGACCTTGCCTGGAGTTCCACAACTCACAACACAGGTCCCTATACCAGACCTGCCTGGAGTCCCTCAACTCACCACACAGATCCCTAAGCCAGACCTGCCTGCAGTCCCACAACTCACCATACAGGTCCCTAAGCCAGACCTGCCTAGAGTCCAACAACTCGCCATACAGGTCCCTATACGCCAGACCTGCCTGGAGTCCCACAACTCGCCATACAGGTCCCTAAGCCAGACCTGCCTGGAGTCCCACAACTCACCATACAGGTCCCTAAGCCAGACCTGCCTGGAGTCCCACAACTCACCATACAGGTCCCTTAGCCAGACCTGCATGGAGTCCCACAACTCACCATACTGGTCCGTATGCCAGACCTGCCTGGAGTCCAACAACTCGCCATACAGGTCCCTATATGCCAGACCTGCCTTGAGTCCCACAACTCGCCATACAGGTCCTTATGCCAGACCTGCCTGGGGTCCCACAACTCACCACACAGGTCCCTATGCCAGACCTGCCTGGAGTCCCACAACTCACCATACAGGTCCCTAAGCCAGACGTGCCTGGAGTCCCAGGTCCCTAAGCCAGACCTGCCTGGAGTCCCACGACTCACCATACAGGTCCCTAAGTCAGACCTTGCCTGGCAGTGAAGTATACAAGGATGTACACAGCCAAGGTAGAGATAACGGATTAAACACAGCAGACATCTTCCTTCATGCTTCACCGTCATTCCAACCAAAGATGCATGCCATCATACTACCTTTTTAACTGTAAACAATTTTCACTTGGATCCATTCGGTACTTTCCAATTGTACCCTACGAGGCAAGCAGTGTTATCACACTTAATGCTCACTGTACAGGGTCACGCCTTTTTCTGTCTTGCATCAGTCATGATCAAATGTTTTGAGACAATTTTATTTGATGGTTTTTCTGCGTCTGTCAGTTTTTATGTAGATTTTAATAAACAAGACTAATTAAATGGCACACTGACACTCACTACAGAGAGAGATCTGAAGAAAAAATAGGACAGAAAAAGGAAATAGAGCAGATTGCAGATCATGAGGTAATGAGAAACATCAATTTACATATTATATCCAAAGCAAATGAGACGAAAACGCCCCTGCAGCGATGGACACAAGACTATAATTGATTGGTAAATTTCTATTAATAGTAACAATGTCCTTCACCTTGACCTGCTTCCCAAAAGCACTAAATTAACAAAATCAATATGAATTCCCATCATTAGCCTTTAACAAAATATATTTTTTTTATCAAAATCTGTTAAATATCCAACACAAAAGAATGATAACAATGAATTGGTTGAAGATTATAATAAATACCCCTGACCTTGTTGTAACCCTGAAATACAGAAATATACCATATACTTGACCTTAACCTTTGTATTGAGTTAAAAGTTGAAATCTGTATATAAATTAACAGGAGCAATGACACAGGATTAAGAAAGGAGGATACTTAAGTCCTTGACTTTCCAAGTTTTTAATTTCATATTACATGTATACAGTACTTGTGACCACCTTTATACTGCAGATGTTCAAACAGTGGCTATACTTGCATACATACTGTCCATCACAATCATTGAGTGAGAACCAGTATGCAAGTTCTATGGTATAATTACCTTGGTGTCATATTATACTACATGTGTACAGGTTCAATTCTGTATAAATGATCTTTCAGTATTCGAACTGTTCAATGTGTCATGTAATACACATATTAGCCTTTAAGATCCCATTAGCCATTTTTAAAAATGTGAAATTACATTTACACTTACAGGAAAATCTGAACTATATTAAAATAATACATTATTTTAGTAATATATAAAAGCATTTAACTCAAAGAATTTCCCAATCTTTATAAAAGAACAATTTGCTTGTAATGGATTTTATACCGGAATATCAAATGTTCAAATGTTAAATGGAGGTTTCATGGGTTGGTGCCTATAGGGTTAAACTGAACAATATTGATCTTAACTACTATTATTTCTAAACTTAATGGTATCTTTTTAAGTTGCGTCTAAACTTTTAGTTTTACATTTCTTGATACATATTGCATGTTGGTTCTTTCCCTACATTCATACATAATGACATAATTTGCACCTAAATCAAGCTGTTATAAGGTGGAGAGACGACCTTGCATAACAATATCAGAAAATTACAAACCAGGTCAACTGGTTCGGACCTTTTGGCCTGGTCGTAACGTCCTGGCTCCATAATCTAGAGGTCTCGGGTTCGCGCCCGCCTCGTCTCACTTGTTTCATTTCTGCTCTTTGTTGTGTAAAATATTGTTTATTTCCCAAGTCGGGATGTTTGTATTAATAAGAACCCATGTCTGGGTGTTTGTATGTACGATATGTACTAATTATCACAATGATAATTTCTTAAATATAATTTCAGCCCCTGGTACCCGATTTAAATGTTGCGATGTGACGGATCTGTTTGATTCAGGTTCTATATGCCGTCACGTTCCGTAACACTGTATTAATATCTACGTAGAGGAAACAACATCCTGGTTGAAGCTACGTTACCTATGTTGGTTATCCTACATTTACTGCCAATCTAGCTCAATCAAAAATGATAAACAGAAAAGAACACAACAGATATGACACATTAACATTTAGAATCCACACATGTGCTTTCCGAACCATATAGATTGTGCCTGGAGACTTACCTAGTAGTTTCTGACAATGATGTAAATTCCAGCTCCGAGGTGCACGTTTCCCATCGACAGTGGTCTCCGGACAGTTACCCGGAGATACATTCACACATTCCGTTATCTTCTTATTTCCCTTGAAGTAATGATCTGATAACTGCATGGATGGAACAATTTTCGTCCAATCGATGGTGTCGATATAGCACAAGTTTGGATTCTTTTCTAACCGAACCGCTCCTCGTTCTATGGTGGTCAAACCTATTAATCCAATGTCTTCCATATCAATAGTTTCATAGATAACAAGAGAGTAGAAGTAGAAGAGGTCTTGTCCCCGTATGACCGCTAGATTGGGGAAGATCTGACTCAAACTTCGGAGTCCGTACACTCGGTAAAGCAGAACATAGTGAGTTACTTCTACAAGGTCGGGAAAACTTAGTTGATCGTACTGTCCATGCTTTGGTTTCTCGATCAGCACAATCTTAAGGAATCCTTCAATTACTGTGCAATTCGCCAGCTTCTTCTTGAAATTTTGCACGTAATTCCTGATGTCAATACTTTCGCAAACTGTAAATAGAGAAAAGTTATTACATTAAATCTTTTATTTTATAACCAGGTAATGTTTAAAGGATATTGCAAGTTACCACCAAGCTTCCTGCATAAATGATGAAGGCTGATTCTGTAACACAAGATATTTTTAGTCATGCAAACAAATCTTTATCAATTAGTTCAACTCATTCACCCCTGAAGACGATTTGAACTCTTCAAATTCAAAGGTTGGAATAGTTCATTATGAGAATTTTTAGATGAATGAATTGAAAATTTAATCATCAAAGGAAAGAGACACATAAAAAGGACAGTATATATTACAATGGTATATTATAATCACTGCTATGAGAAAGAAATTGAATTTCAGCAGAAAAAAAATTATAATCTATCATCAAATGCAAAATGATTGATTTGTTGTTTTTTTTTGTCATAATGTGCTCAACATAGGGTTAAACCAACAAGTTTATCATGTTCATCAAACACTATATCAGATATCATACTTGTAAATTGCTGAGATTAATATAAATTATACACTACCCAATATTATATAAATTCAAATGCATTGGAGATAATGCATGATCAATACCAACAACATGTTACATCAGATCGTGAATGTTCACAATAACGTATAAAATTGAACATAATGAGCGAGACCATACATTGTTAAAATAAAACGTTTCAATGTTAACGATCATACTTTGATTGGTGTACATCAACTGTCGCACACACACATATATATAACAACATCCTGCACTCTGACAGTTTTATTATATAAATATGTTTGTGTTTACGTTCAAATGTGACTAATGAAAACCACTGTTGAATGAACCATGCCTATTACAACTGGCTGTTGAATTAATCTACATGTTTATGCATATCAACACGCGTATCACTGTCAGGGATTGCGTTTTGTAAATTTGGGTTTGGGCCTTTACGTCTCAATTTCGGGGAAAAAGACGTATCAGTTACAATGAAGCCAGATTATGGCCACAAAAATTCCCAAGGCAAACCCACAGGTCTAATCAAAATGGTTCCCATAGGGTTCATGTATACCTACATGTATAACAAATGGGGGGAAATTTAAATAAGAATATTCATTGTTGATAACTTAATTGTCTTGTTCTTTTCACTTAAATCACAGAAAAATAAATAAGCATATGAATACCACCGCTATATAAGATTTATTAATATAAAAGGGGTGTGTCGATGATCAGAAATGATCGATTAACGGTTGATTATTGTTACCGATTACGATTATCGATCATGTTTTTATATAATCGATTAATCGGTGTGTGAATAATTTGTCATATTGTCCATTTTAATTGACTTTAAAACATTTTGTGCAACATACAAATTATCTCCCTTGAAATTCAAACATTATACACTGTATACGCATATCAGATAAAAAGTTTCCAGACATAAATACAATTTAAATTACAAAAGGAAATATGGAATATATTACTACCCAAAATACATTGATTTATGGTTCTGTCAGACAGCTCGGAAGAAATAATTAAACTGGGTTTGTAGATAAAAATATACAAACAACCATTATACAAACACGCCTTTGATCTTCGCCTATATATCTGTACAACCCATGATCTGTACTGAACTAATTAGTTACATCAAGTGTTTATTTGACATTGACATCATTTTTACACTAATACTTTTTCGTCCTGTTCAAACTCAGGGGTACACATGCCCTAAAGCAACAATAAATGTGTTCAATTTTCAGTTAATAAACAACAATCCATACACTAAAAACATTTAAAATTTTCTTTCATGTGTATCACTAATTGAGATATAAATTTGTTTACTAAAATACATACATTCAAAATAGTGATAACTTTGTTTTGTAAAATACATACACATGGATACAAAGATTGCTGAAAAATATACAACTCTTTGAAGGTCATGATCCATTGGTCTGAAATAAATAAAACTTTTAAGAATTTGTAAAATCTGCAATTCAATGTTTTTCAAGTATTTTTGTGTAGCTTTTCCATGTGCTCACCTTCGCTTTGTTTACAAGCAGTGCTGGAATTTACAGCACTCGCAAAATTAAGAATTCATGTAGCTTTACATGTTATATACATGTAGTCCCCCCATTTAAAATAGAAATGCCCAAAACAGCTAATTAAGTCTTTAAGTAAATACACATCCCTGTTAGAAGATTGTCTTTTGACAGAAAAAAATCTTGATTTTCCCTAAAACCCATATTTTACTCTCTTATCAGCTATACACATAACCATTATGAAGAACTGGTCTAAGTGTAAACCCACCACTCTAGATCAGCAGTATACATATACTGTACGTAGTACACATGTTGTTTTATGAATGAAAACTTGAACAGACAGAACAGGGGCCGAGAATACGAATACCAGTTGATGTAACATGATAAGGTATACAGTATATATATGTAAAACGGCATGCTTTCTGAGCGTGGCTCATAGGCATAATGATCACTCCCCACTCCTCCTTCTCCTTCATCACCTTGACCTCCGACCCCAAATATGTTTTAACCTTCATCCCAATAACAACGGAATGTATACAGTATACAATACAGGAGGCTAGATACCACAGTATATTATACATTATGTACATTAATGTGAGACATAACGATGTGAAAGACAACTAGAAATCAAGAACTTCATATACATAAAGACAGCTTTTTTATAAGCTACACAGAAGAACACCTTGACATAACACATGGAAGAGAGCTTTTTACATACATGTACACAAAACAACACGTTCCCATAAACACATGGAAGAGAGCTTTTTACTTACATGTACACAAAACAACACGTTCCCATAAACACATAGAAGATAGCTTTTTACATACATGTACACAAAACAACACGTTCCCATAAACCAATGGAAGAGAGCTTTTTACATACATGTTCACAAAACAACACATTCCCATAAACACATGGAAGAGAGCTTTTTACATACATGTACACAAAACAACACATTCCAATAAACACATGGAAAAGAGCTTTTTACATACATGTACACAAAACAACACATTCCCATAACACATGGAAGAGAGCTTTTTACATACATGTACACAAAACAACACATTCCCATAAACACATGGAAGAGAGCTTTTTACATACATGTACACAAAACAACACATTCCCATAAACACATGGAAGAGAGCTTTTTACATACATGTACACAAAACAACACATTCCCATAACACATGGAAGAGAGCTTTTTACATACATGTACACAAAACAACACATTCCCATAACACATGGAAGAGAGCTTTTTACATACATGTACACAAAACAACACATTCCCATAAACACAAGTTACAGATACACGTAAATATGCATATTTTGAAAGACAGAAATACACAAAACAAAACCACTTCATGACATTAATGATATATATAATGTCACATGGACGGCAGCAAGAAACACAAAATGATACATGAAGGACACACATATATATCTGCATTAAAAGATGCAAGGAATAGAGTTTGCCAGACTGAGCAAATTAGAGGACAACCAGACAGGTAATTTGTATTTAAACAATTGAACTCATTTGAACCAAAAATCAATTATGCATGATAATACAAATATAGCAGTAATGCTGTAGGACGAACCCAGTTACTGATGTACATGCAGTTATATAATAGTACTACATGTACTTAAAACTTTGCTCTTAAAACAGAGAAACAGGTTATATTTACATCAATTATGTAAATTTAAAGCTGGCGTCAATGTCTGTTCTACTTATAAAGTTCGGCTGGTTATTTCACTTTGCACCTTATTATATATATCTGTACAGAACTAGTTAAACTTAAATGTGTAAAAATTAATATTTTCTTATCATGTTATATTTGTGTATATTTATACTTAGTTGTATAAATATAAATGATTTATTAACACTTAGACTTATACTTTATTTGTCTAAAATTATACAATTAATTAATATCTACAGCTACACTTAATTGTATTTATAAATGATTCATACTTTATATAACCTTCATTTATTTTACAACAGTTATGAAACATTTTACACAACTTATATAATTGCTGTTGTTGGCCCGGATGTTATTGCGAGAGGGGTCTTATTGTGGGAGAAAACTGGAGTATCCGAAGAAAACCCATGTCATCGGGCAGGTGACCCCATACCTTTTCACCTCCAGTCGAGGAATCAAACCCCGGCCGCCTTGGTGAAAGGCAAGTGCGCTATCCACTGCAACACCCGACCACCCAATGATTAAAAAAAATGATTTATATAAATACGAATCTCGATTTTGTATAAATGGATCCTTTACAAATGTACCCATACAAATACATACCACCAAGCAATAGCTACCTTAATATTACTGCAAATACCAATGGCTTAAAGTACTTTACTGTCAAGTTGCTAATATTTTCAAGAGTTTTGGTATCCCTAAATTCACAAATGCATCCAAATTCATGAAATTTAACACCTTGTCAAAATTTGCAGATGATGGTCATAAAATCTAGGTTGCAAAATTATTTTGTGATCCATGAAATTAAACCCCTGTCAGTGTGAACAATTAAGGTTCAGATAGTAAAAAACAAATTTTACACCCGTGAACATGAACAACCATATACAGTAATGTGCGGCTAGAGTAAAACATGACCTATATCATGTCTTGTGTAACATATGACATCAATATACCACCTAATCTGAATATGTAAATGATCTGAATAATTATTACAAAGACAAATGCAATAAATATATAAATAAGGCTTGCAATAAATATTGATCGAGGTAACTCAATCTGATTTTAAATCAACATTTTTCATAGTTGACTTATTGTTAAGTGACAATATCCTCGTCAGCTGTTGAAGAAGTACATACTATAAGTGGCTATATATAACGAATATACCACATCGAGGACCCTTTCTACGCGCCTAAATAGAAACAGCACATGCATCATCACTTATTTCATTTATTATATATATGACAAAACAACTGAAACTAAACAAAAACATTCAAATATTTAACATATTAGACTCTAGACTTGCTTTTTTTTGGGGGGGGGGGGTTCAGTTGTTAATTGTAATGATTACAATAAAGGCAGTACAGGTGTACGGATAGTAACTTCACAATTCTAGAAGCTATTTGATTTTTGAAGAGGAGCAAATTGTCAATGCCATTAAATCAAACTGACCCTCTATAATAAAACCTGTAGCACCCTCTAACACAACAAAGTGACCCTCGATCTATAGGAAGATAGATGGGCTCCACGTGACATAACTCAACCATTGATTTCTGGACATTCTAGTGCAATAAAATACAATAGACTGGCTGCAGTCTCTAGAATAATATCAGATATCAAATTATTGAAGAAAAAAGAAGATAATTTTGATCCTTTGGATGTCTGATTCTCATGATCTTATAGAGACCAAAAGTTTAGTAAACTAAGGGGAAATAAGCTAGTAGTGAAATCCAGTTGAGAAATTCTTGATAAAACTGGTTTCTAACAATACGTATCATTATATGTTTACTTGTGATGAAATAATTCTGATCAAGTCCATTGTCCCTAAGCACTTTCAGATAATAACAACCAAATGAGCCAAGGGTGAAAAAAGTGTAGTATATTCTAAATGTATTTTCAAGCATTTAGTTTCTGCAAATATCAAAATGAACACAAATTCACAACCTTCAAGATTAACCCAATTCAACATCAGCAGTTGCTATATAACAGTTCACATTTTGCTGCAATCGGAATCTGACATATCGGTAACTGCTATATTGCATGTATCTTAAATCTTGTGTAACATACTCTTGATCAACTATCAACAATTAATACCCATATTGACACAAGTATCATTGATATAGACCTAACTTATACCTTGGTTTAGAACTCTTTTGAAAGGATATTCATGACACAATGTGGAAGTCATACATATTGTAATAGATAGAGAATTGAAACCTATTTGCAAAGCCCTGAAATAGTCAAAGAAACATGTGTGACTCACAAATTACTAATAAAACACAGAAACCTGTTGTAAAAATGTGAAACTGCATAGAGTTGAATACGGTTTATTCCTACATAAATACATTGTATGTTGATGTTTTCATTATGGTGATTACGGCAAATACACATTCATATTAAAGCCTTCATTAGGACATAATGACACAAAAGGTTGATGTATATGAATAAACACAAACGGTTCTTTGTAAGGACATGGCAAAAATTGAGCATATTTTTTTCTCTCCGCCATTCATGGATCTGCGTAAATGTACTATGGCCGTCGCCAATCAATCTAGTTCATGAATATGTAAATAAAATTATTTGTATCATAGCATATAACCAGAGGAATTCTAAACTGACTTGATCTCAGTTAACATAAAGAAAACATTCCTCAATTAGTGTTTCAAACTTAACCAACAGATACTTTTGCAGTGCTATAACTAATTCAAGTAAAACCTTATCGCAAGTCAAAAAGAAATTATTTTAAAAGCTCCATTCATTGATCTACAAATTAAGTAGAAATGATTCTGAAAGAAAACAGAAAACAATTAAATTGATTGCCATTGTTGCATATAAAAACCATTAGAAACCTATCTTATGATGGCTACACCTGTAGATTAGATATCTTAATATCTAAACCATCACCCAGAGTCACCTAAGATATCATCTAGGCACCTTCCTCTTCAAATCAGCTTCTGAACCTGAAGAACCTCACCTGTCAGCTATACACACCTCACCTATCAGTATACACTTCACCTGCCAGCTATATATAATGTATAGACACCTCACCTATCAGTATAGACACCTCACCTGTCAGTATAGACACCTCACCTGTCAGCTATATATATATATGTATAGACACCTCACCTGTCAGCTATATATATATATGTATAGACACCTCACCTGTCAGTTACAGACATCTCACATGTCAGCTATATATATATTGACACCTCACCTGTCAGCTATACACACCTCACCTACCAGCTATAAACACATTACCTGTCAGCTATAGAGACCTACACCTGTCTGCTATAGACAACTCACCTGTCAGCTATAGACATCTCACCTGTCAGCTATAGACACATTACATATCGGCTATAGACACATTACCTGTCAGCTATAGAGACCTACACCTGTCTGCTATAGACACCTCACCTGTCAGCTATAGACATCTCACCTATTAGCTATAGACACATTACCTGTCACCTATAGACACCTCACCTGTCAGCTATAGACACATTACCTGTCACCTATAGACACCTCACCTGTCAGCTATAGACACATTACCTATCAGCTATAGACACATCACCTGTCAGCTATAGACACCTAACCTGTCAGCTATAGATATCTCACCTGTCAGCTATAGACACATCACCTGTCAGCTATAGACACATTACCTGTCACCTATAGACACCTCACCTGTCAGCTATAGACACCTCACCTGTCAGTATAGACACCTCACCTATCAGCTATAGACACATTACCTGTCAGCTATAGAGACCTACACCTGTCTGCTATAGACACCTACACCTGTCTGCTATAGACACCTCACCTGTCAGTATAGACACCTCACCTATCAGCTATAGACACATTACCTCTCAGCTATAGAGACCTACACCTGTCTGCTATAGTTGGCTAATTGTTGGCTATAGACACATTATCATTTTTAACAATTGGAAATATTTAAGGTCGACCATTAAATTGCTTGCTGGCCATATAATTTAGTCTAAACAAATCACCAATCTTCTTTCCCTAAAAAAAGTTGGAATGTGCTAAGGGCTTTAATAACAATTATTTCGGCTTTAATAACAATTATTTAAATGTTTACTATATATATCTGTGTAACTTTCCATGTTCATAAGGGCAGATATCACTTCTGGTTCAGACAAACAAGAAACAGCTTGATTATAATCAGTCAAGATACATCGATTATTATCGTATTTTCCCCTGGCAATTATATATTAAGCTGGTTCCACTGCTAATCAGCACAAACAACAGTTTAGTAGTTCTACAAAATGAATCATTGTTTCTACCAAAATGTTTCTACCAAAATACTCAGTGTTAAATTATTCCACTCTAAGACCATTGGATAAAGGTGCCGACTGTTGGATAAATATTATATGTTATATACTGTTGTGGTATATGACCTTCCGAAATTTTGATTGGTAGAGAAGTTGAACTTTGACTGGGAATCACTTGGTTCAATGCCATGTGCGGATTGTTGATGTTGTCATAGAATGTTGACGTCGTCACAACTTGGTGGGAATATACCGGTATACGAGATGATGTGTTTTCATGAAAATAGTCTGCGGTTCAATCAAGAAAACACTGCCACTACCAATTAAATATTATTGTGGTATTCTCAAACAGGTCACACATCTCGTGGCTATTGGATATGGAATTTATTTCACTCTTGTTAATTATTTTTAAAAGTTACAAGTCTGTTACTTTTAAAAAATAACGAATTCAAGAGAAATAAACTCCTAATCCAACAACCCCTTGTTTTGTAACCTCTATTAATACAGTGATCAATCTACGTGCGAGTCCCGAGTCCAGTACTCATGAAATTATGAAAGGACTCATAGAAATTCTGGAAATACTTCATTTTAACATTGTGAGACCCATAGTTTTCGGCAAAATTTACAAAAAGGACCCATGAAAATAAATTGTATATTGATTGCTGTTAATATATATCTATATCATTTGAACAGGCAGATAACTTGAAGGAGACACAATACAAAGCTAGAGCTTTGTGGTAGCATACAGGAAGTTGATGAGTACCCTCCCCTTACCTTCATGTGTGTTGGGAGGGGGAGGAGACCTCATCCACTAAGGCTCCCACTGTACATACATTTCCTGTGTATACATATATACAGAGCGTCCTACACATACAAACAAACCCAACATACTGTGCCTGATTTATAGCCAGGCTAAAATAAACAGCCAAGCTGGTTTGAGCTATCAAAATCCCTCCTCACACCCACATAAAATCTCCCTTGTTTTGCAAAGTTTCATACATTGTATGATATATACAGTGTACTTTACGTTTCAGGAAAAAAATCTATAACTACCCTAACTATATTAAGTCCATATGCATGAGTCCCACAGGAAGAGGGGAACCACATGAGGACCTGTACTATGATTACTGGTTTTTCTAACCACGTATTCCTTGTTCACTGTAGCAGGGTAGAGTAAACATCAGAAGCTATTTGTAAGGCTGTCAGTGAAGGCCGACCCAGGAGTAGCAGGTTGTACTGTTTGTTTATGCTGGGCTCCAGCTACAAGTGGGAATAGACTGATCTTGTAGGTCCCATTATACTGGTCACCCTGTAGGTCCTGTTGACTGTAGGTGTTACAGGTCATGTCATACTGGTCAAATGATTATTCCATAGGTTGTGAATATATGTTGTCAAATAAGTGTTACATAGATTGTTTTGAGGAAGCCAACTCATGAGGATTTGTGTAATAACATTTTCTTGAAAGCAATTTTTTTGATCAATATTATAAATAATACATCAGAAATGAGCTGTGTTATTTGGGTCACCATCATTGGGCTTATTTCCAAGATAAAGGGTTTTAAAATTTAGCGGGAAAGAACTCCTGTAGAATTTTCGTAAGAAATACATGGGCAAAATTACTTTACTGTTGTCAGACAAGTGTATAATGTGGGAAGTTACATGGTGACTGAAAGTTGTCGGGCATGTGGAAAGGAATGTTGCCGTGGTTAACGGTTGTTGCCAAATTAAACATGTATAAATTATAATGTGGGTAGAAGTTACATGGTGACTGAATGTTGTCAGGTTTAAGTGTATACAGAAGGTTGCCACGGTTACTGATTGTTGTCAAACAAGTGTATAATGTTGGTAGTTACATGGTGACTGAATGTTGTCAGGTGTATTAGTGTATACAGAGGGTTGCCAGGGTTACTGATTGTTGTCAAACAAGTGTATAATGTGGGTAGTTACATGGTTACTGAATGTTGTTGGGTGTATTAGTGTATACAGAGGGTTGCCAGGGTTATCGGTTGTTGTCATAGAAGTGTATAATGTGTTTATTTTTTTTCTAACAGGATATTGCCTGATACAACTATATAGTCCATGTGAATATGGTTCTTGAATATTTCTGATTAATATAGGATGCATATGCAACAGTTCACAGTATGGTTGCTATGGCCAGATGCAAGTATAAATGTTGCTATGGTAACTACATGTTGTCATACAAAACCATATGTTTACTTCAGGTGTGCCAGTCTACACATTATATTGAATACATAAGTTAATCTTACTAAATGATGTTGGTACTGGTGAAGCTACTTGTCTATGAGCCTTATTTGAGTAGCTATTATCTAAGACAAGTCAAAAGAGCATGACTGTAGTTGTAGAAAATTTACAGCAGCTACAGCTGTACCAGTGCTGTTGTATGTAAACAAGCCGGTATTGACTTGTCCCATCATTATTGATAGCTAGCAATACGTATTACGTCACACTAGCTTTGTACTAGGCTAGGTGGAAGCAAAGAACAATGCAGTCTGCAATCAATGCTACAAGCTAAGCTACACACAGCAGAAGCGTACATGTATTGAAAGTTATTGTGTGGAACCCGGTGCCTTGCACTAAAGCAAATATGCAGCAGGCACTACATACACTGACCAGGTTCTCTGCAACAGTTGGTGCTACATGTACGACATTTATTTATTTATTTTTAAGAAATTTAAAATGATGCTCTGGCTATACTCTCCACTAATGATCAAGCTAATGTTATTGCTAAAATGTTAACCAATTTATCAAAATTGTCTCCAACAGTTATTAATCTTTCATTATGAGATATATTATTCACTTAAAAATAGATCCCCCTTTCATCCCTCACCTGGGTCAATACAACAAAGAGCTTTTGTATAATTCTTTTGAGCAGTTGTTCACAAGAATACTATTTTTTTTTTAAATATATCATATCAACCTTCAGCAATAAAATCTGTAATTGCCCTGCAGAGATCTACCAGTATACAAGATAAATTATCCACCATTTGACTTTATTCAGGAGAAAAGGGCAAAGATGCACATGCAACCATTTTTAGCGGGGACCAATATTCCATCAAACTGTAAAAAAAAATCAATTCTACTGGTTCATGATTTTACTTCAAAAAAAGTTATATTTCAAATTGCAAACATTTTGAATAACAGAAATTAATTTAATGTTTCTATTCATCTGTGAATGTGAGTCAGAGCTCTTGGTCAGAAGCCAGAATGTCCCTGCATTTGTACTCAAGTTAAGTGCATATAAGTTTCAGCAGGAACTATCCATAACCAATTGGTTCTGAAGCATGACCAACTCTTGCCATATTGTTTTACGATATCTTTTATACTGGAGACCTTGACCGATATACTTCCCCCATACAGAGAGGTCACAAGTAAAGAAAGCTGATTTCATTCCCCCTTTTTCTCTATCACAGATAATTGTCTCATTGAAGAACATTTGGTTTAATGAATCAATTATCTATTTAAATTTGCCAATGATGTAAAATTGGTACAATTGCAATGCATCAGGCTTAATATATGGAAAATTGTAACCTTTTTTTATTGAAAAACACTTCCTTGTGCTTTGTTTTATATTGACATAAACAAGATGGAAAGCTATGCCTCAAAATCAATACAATAAAAAAGTTTTTTCACAAATTAATAAAATTTGACATTTTTTCTATGCAGCAGAACACTAAAGCTGTACATAACAATAAAAACTGAAGTAAGATTTAAGACCGTTTTATATACATGTTAAAGTTATAGACGTTATTTCCACTTGTAAGTAAATTTATCACTCTTGTTGGCCCAGATGTTTGTAAGCGTGGGCCTAATGTGGGTGGAAACTGCTTAAAATTTGCCGGTACGCTCGTCATAAAAAAAAAAAACGGTCTATGCGATGGAGAAATTATTGTTAGATGAAACGAAATTAGCATGTAGTAGTGGATTAATATATAAACTTATCAGAAATGTCGGTGTTTAATCTAAGAATTGCACAACAACCTCACAACAAGTAAGTTATGTGCATTGTTTACAAATAGTTGAGAAATAACGTTGGAATACTTCCATTACATTCTGTAATGGGCCGCGGCTCCATATAAATAAACATTTTTTTTATATACTGACAGAAACTCAAGCAACTGTGGTCTTATACATGTTTTTAATGAAAAGGTAAAAAAAAAATTTAAAAAATAAAAATTAAATCTTTGAAAACCCAAGAATGTTTACAAAGTCAAACTGATTATCAAATTACCATTTTGGAAGTAAACTTGTCTATAAATAGAAATATCAAAACATCAATACAAATGGTGTAGCCAAACAGAAATAATTCAATTACGCTAGGAAAAGTAGTGTTAAACAAGGTGGAAAATGTAGACCAATTTTATACAAAATTAAAACCTGTTTTAATGAAACAGAATATGGACAATATACAACTTGACTTCCCATCAGTCCTTGTCATTTTTATAATATCAATACTGGGTTGAAGTACAATTTCAATTTTTTGAAAAAGAAATTTGATCTCATATTCAGAATTTAACTTGACATCAAAGAATACTAATAGTAAACAACCATCAGTTGACACAATATAGATATTTCCTCAGGTGGGCCTCAAATTGCTTTATGTAGATTGGTTCCTTTAGTCGTATTCTGTACATACCCCACCAGCCATTTTTCCCTCCCTTTAAATACAAGCTATCGGGACCAAACACTGCCCGATTAGGTTTTATCAATGGCTATATTTTTCTTGTGATATTCCAAGCTGATATACGATAGGTCTGAAAAACAATGTAGACCTCGCTATACAAATCAAGTGTATGCAAAATTCCTTTGAGTTGTAAGGTTGTTCACACAAAAAATTAAATAATCTAATGCTAGACCTCGACTTGAAATTAATGCCTTTTTGTGCAATTCGATACAAGTTGCGATGTGATAAAACCCATCATTTGTGGCACACAACAATGGTTAGCAATGTAACTGCATAAAACATGTCCTTCTGCACAAATAACATTATAATCACGTAAGCCTGTGGATGTTCTGCGTAAATAACTGTGTGTATAATGTAAATCTGTACAAATAACTGTGTGTATACCCAGTAATCTGTACAAATAACTGTGTGTATATAAATCTGTACAAAGAATGTGTTTAAATCTGTACAGATAACTGTGTATATAAATCTATAGAAAAAAAACGTGTTTATATCTGTACAAATAACTGTGTATATATCTGTAAAAAACTGTGTTTAAATCTGTACAAATAACTGTATATTAATTGGTACAAACAACCGTATATAAATATGTAGAAAAAAAAACTGTATAATTATATATATATAAATCTGTAGAAATAACTTTGTGTATATAAAGAAATATGTACAAAAAACTGTTCAAATCTGTACAAATAACTGTACCTATATCAATCTGTACAAACAACTGCACGCTTATATAAATCTATACAAATAACTACCTATATAAATCTGTACAAACAACTGTACCTATAGATATAAATCTGTACAATTAACTACCTATATAAATTTGTACAAATAACTGTATCTACCGGTATATAAATCTATAAAAATAACTGTACCTAATAAATGTCAAGAACTAAAGATAACAAGAATTGTTTAAAGACTGACGACACACAGACTACGGACTTCTAATGATGGTGGGCTAGAAAAACTTCACATTATTTACATGCTGATATAGACAACTAGCAGAGCTTCACACAAGGTTATTTAACAAGAATAACACAGCCATGGAGCAACAATCAATTGAAAAATATACCAACAAAATCTTTTGAATAACTATTATATTCCATTTATTAACAAGGGTGTGTAATGTCAACCCAACTTTCTGGTCTCTGCTGCAGTGAGAACATAGTCAAAATCTGAGTGAGGCATTTTCCTATGCAAATTCTTCATTTATTTGAGGCATGTTTGTTGTTTATGGCGAGAACCAACTATCTATTTAATGGTGATATTAATTCCTTCATAATGTGTATTTGTCTACATTTTGGTCTTGATGTACTTAATATCATTTTTAAGGATGATAGATATATATAGCCGGCTTATTCATGTTCAATAAAATCCCACCTCCCAGCCGCATACTTTACGAACTCCGAACTCTGTAACCGGATACAGGACCTGTTCTGGCAACAATAATACCAATAGCATAAACAAGAGTTTCAGGTACCAGGTAGTCTGATATTATTAACATTAAATCGCAAATTCAAAGGTCATTTTCATTGCTTCACAAACATTTATTACCAATGTTTTTGAAAGTTTAAAACATTATATATATACAGATAAGTAAAATTAACTTTACTCCTTTAAAATATACACACAACGCTCCTAATCATAATGTTCATTGCAAATTTTATGTTATATTGGTTGAACCACATCATAGCTACATGAAGGTTAACAAAAATCCAAAAATTGAATCTCCACACAATTTTAACCCAGGGCATCATGTATACACACATACAAAATGTAACAGTGATCAATCTACGTGAGAGTCCCAAGGCCAATACTCCTAAAATTATGAAAGGATTCATAAAAATTCTGGAAATACTTCAATTTAACATTGTGGGACCCATAGTTTTCTGCATTATAAGGACCTATGAAAATAAATTGTAAATTGATCCCTGCATAACACCCTGAAATCATATGAATGTAAATTAAAACTGTGCCACATACAGTAACCCTTGGTAACTTTTCTTTGTAAAGGTTGTCATGTGAATGGGATGCGAGATCAATCCTACGAGGTATATATACGATTTAATGCCTTTTGAAGTATTTACTATATTATCGACGAGTTTGACATGTTAAAGGCCCAATATACGTAACTTTCGGCAAAAACTTGAAGCAAAAATCAAGCCAAATAACTTATATTTATAGATTTAGTTAAGATTAACTAATATCAGCAATATTCAAGATGAATTCTTACGCGGTTACCGGTACAGTAGCAGTTGAAACTCGGTATTTGTAAACAAGCGTCCATTTCTAGCTGTCTTCTACCTTCGGTTTGTTGTTGAAGTGGGCCCCACCTGAACTATTTTCAATTCTTTGGATTTTTTTTGTCTAGATTTTCTTGTTAGTTACCACTCAGGTTTACTTCGTTTTAGACTTATTTTTGCATGGTTATCAACTGGATATTTTTTCATAATTTTTCAGAATACCGAAATATTTCCTGAAGTTACGTATATTGGGCCTTTAACCAACTCCAGGACTTAAAACGGTACCATGTCAGGACTGTTGCATCGTAATCGATGAAAAGCATGAAATCAAAATGACGTTACAGTGGTGTGTTACTCATAAAATAATGCTCTGTGGCAGACATTAATGAAAATGGTGGACATACGTACAAGCCATTGACATCACTAGAGTATTTTAACTGTGTACAGCTGTGCAGATATAAAAATCAAAATGACATCAAAATTTAAATGACCCCTACATACATCGTTCTGCAATACTATGCCTTTTTGGAAGTTAATGGCATACATGTACACTGTGTACCTGATTCTATGTTAAATTAGATTTCAAATTCACAATCTAAAATAGACTTTAGACTTATCAAGACAACTTGTTCTGCTACCTTAATTTTACAGCAATGCTGAGTGCCTTGTTGAATTGGGGAAATTTAGTAGGATTTTTAGATAAATTGGGAAAATATTCTTCAATTTTGCTTCATTTTGGGAAAATAACACAAATTTTGACTGGGAAACAGCCTTATATCCGATGGCAAATTAAATTTTGAGACAAGTATGGGACAGAAAAAGCGGATTGCTCCGGAAATTTGACAGCACCAGTTTGTCTACACTGTTAGAATTACTTCTTTGCCCTTAATACTAAGTACATAGATACACAACAACAATCAAACATCATTTCTCATCAGAAATGTCACATGGTCAATGCTGCTGTTTGTGACATGCTGAATGGGTTTATAATTATCTTCACTTTTTACAGCTGCTGAAACAGGTCTTGAAATTAAGCTACAGAAAATGTATAGCACTGTATCTCATATTCCAATGTCATATCAATACAACATATTTGACATGAATTAAGCGATCAATCTACGTTCAAGTCTCGAGTCCTGTACTCATTAAATTATGATGGGACTCATAGAAATTCTGGAAATACTTCAATTTAACATTGCGGGACCCATTGTTTTCAGCAATATGTACAATAAGCACCCATGGAAATCAATTATAAATTGTTCACTGTCAGACAATTTTTGTGTACTTGTATGTGCAAAACTGAATAGATAACTACATCAGTCTGTCACCAGCTTCTGAAATTTCTTACATTCAGCAGTGATCGATCTACGTGCGAGTCCGAGTCCTGTACTCATAAAATTATGCTAGGACTCACAGAAATTCTGGAAATACTACAATTTAACATCATGGGACCCATTGTTTTTAGCAATATGTACAAAAAGGAGTAGGACCCATGAAAATAAATTGTAAATTGATCACTGCTTTCATAGAATGTAGTAAAACGTTTCATATCTTTACTTTAACAATTTAAATTTATGAACCAATATATAACACTTGTTCCAGATTTTGAACAAGCTGGCAGTACTAGTTTAAACCCCTCAAGACACATTAAAACTTTCCTAATACAAAGGTTTGAATACCCGGTAGTTCATTTTGAAATTTCGGGGTTGAACCCGAGATGAGTTGAATGATTTTCAAATCTAAAAGAATACTACGAAATCATCTCTGTTTGAAATGGAAACAATTGTAAGCTGCTATAGATGAATACTGGCAGAAAATATTTACAGCACCTACTAACTATGTACATAAAACTTTCACAAAATATATCATGACAAATTCAACAAATTCCACAATTAAACTAAAAGGACAGAGGAGGATATATCTTGAATATTGTGTTGTATGCAGACATTTGTTTCTATATTTATTATACCGTATACCTTTATGGTTTTGATCTATGATCTTTGTGACCTTGACATTCGTCACAATAAACGGGAGGTCACACTGCACAACTGCTACAGCTGGTACAGCACATGTACACTCCGCCATACACGATACCAAATTAAACAGACTTGTTTCCACATTTCAGCTGTTCCATCATGTTACCCTAGCAGTATGTAAAGCTTAAAGCCACGTAAAATTCCAGCAAATATCCATCCCCCGAGGTACTGTATTTCAATATCAATTTATTACAAAGACATGGTGGTAATTATCAATGATTATGCCAATTCCATAATCATGTTTCCTGTCAAAGTGCCGCAGGTGCCTAAAGAAACATCAGGTCATTTCTGGTTGTCGATAAATTATAATTATCATATACAGAGTGTACATATTTATCATTGGGATTCTACTGCAGTTTGGAGATCAATATTAAAACCTTGTGATAAATCTTAGTTTTTATCCCGTAATGAGGTTCATTCACCCCTGAAGACATATATTTGAATTCCTTCAATTCAATAGTTGGAATAGTTGAATATGAAACTTCAGGGGGAACGAGTTAATTACACACTCACACATATATATGCATGTTGTATGCATTACAATTATCATAATGTAAATCCGCCAAACCTTACATGATTATATTTGTAAGGCTGTAATTTTTGCATGGTTGTTCCCTATTATTGGTTTTCTGTAGTGATTTTATTCTCAATGTTTTGTTTGTATTTTTTACTTCATTTTTATAGGGGGGATTTTGTACCTGTCAAAACAAGCACTGGGCAGTGAAAAATCAATACAACATAAATCTGCCATCCGAAACCAGCATACTTAACATACTACTGCCATGTTCAAGAAGCACTCCCGCTAACAGGAGAAAAAAAAGAGGGTTTTATCAAATTAAATTGGTCATCTGAGAAATATCTGCAGCAGGCATTTTAAACATAACCAATCACATCCACTTGTTACAAAATTCTACAACATACATGACCGACATGATCAATCTCATCAACTTGTTACAATGTGACCGAATTGAGCAATATATGACCAACAAACCTACAATCATAATTCTTTATCTTTTATTGGCTTTGTGAATATAAAAGTTTAGCACAAATTTTGCTTAACTGGTACTTATCTCCCACTTGTAAATATCTAGTAACCACATAAAAGTAATTAAACAGAACATGTTAAAACATTTACACATAATTCATCCCTGTGACATTAAAAGTATGTCAAGGTTGTTTTCATTTGCAAACTTTTTCTTTCTTCCAAGGATTAGCTACCAGCTAAATAATCATGATCGATTCATATTGTATATTATTTTAGTTTTTAAGAAGTTTGTTTGAAGGTTTTGTCATCTTTTCAATTATTTAACCCCTATGACTCTTGAAATTAATGGATGTCAAGGTTATTTCTATTTGTATAAGTTAACTTTGTTTGGCTCCTTCCATGGAAACCATTTTTAGTTTTTTAGAAAAAGTCAAGGCTTCATCATGGAAATTTTCAGGACTTCGATCAGAGGCTATAAATCATAATCAAATTGGAAAGGAATTGATCAACATAGCCCTATTTTTTTTTTGGAAATATGGACCAGCTAACACATGATTTTATTTTCTACATTTATTTTTCAAAGTACAGTCTATAGTATGCGTGATATTAAAAGTCTTATCAGCCTGTACTTCTCATTCCTAAATGTCATGAGAAGCTCAGTAATCGAAAGAAATATTTCATTTTCTACATTATTTTTTATTACATATCTGCATTGGAGATTTTTAAAGTAATTATATAAGAAATCGGGGGAAACTTTTGCATTTTTTGTCACTGGAAATGATTCATTTTACAGGACATAAAGAGTTGGTTGGTAAAGCCCTGGGAGTTCTTGTAAGTTGTAACTAAAGGATTTGACTATATGAATATTTCAGGTAATGTTTTTTTCAAGGATTTTACATACACGTACTAACTTGACCTCTACACTACATATCATTTTTAAAGAAGTACAGTACCTCAATTTGCACATTTGTTTTTATGCAAAATATGCTTGGCTCATTCCAAGGAAGTGACCAACAAAATATTATCATGTCTTTATAACTTTTGGTATTTTAGAAGAAGTTGTTTGTAGGGTTTGACAAATTTGACCTTTCTGACATTGAATATACATATATATATCTATAAGTCAAGGTCACTTTTATTTCCAATTTATGTTTTTCCTTTCCATGGTATGGCATGAAACCATTCAAAAAGTAAAACAAAACATTCAATAAAACTGGATTATTAGTAGAACAGTAGATGAAGCTTTTCATATGAAAAACAAGAACCTAAATTTAAAGAGAATCAAAGATAGCAGACACCAGAAGCACCTGTAGGATATAAAAAGCTATCCAAAAATACCTCACCAGCACCGACTATAAGCATGAAATGGCCATGTGACCACTGATTACTCAAGTTGTTTTGGAAATTAAAGTCAGTCAAGCTGTCCACGGACAAGGTCACCGGGACTCTCATTCTGTGTACTATAATCAAACAGAGGCAACGCATTGCAAAAAATCAATTGTTCGTTATATTATTCTACAGTTAGCCAATGTCAGACCGCTGATCATCCAACAAGTCAATACAGCATTGTAACAGATAAGCCACCGACATTTAAATATCTGACAAGAACAATCCTAGTAATTGTCCATTATTCATCATATTAAGTAAAATGAAAAGTTAACGTTAAAAAGTACCAACTACACAGACAACATAATTATCTACTTCATGTTCAGTGGCTGTTGCTATATCAGTGCTATATCAGTGATCAGGAGGGTTAAATAAAAACATTGTATGATGTTGTAAATTGTACTTCATCACTATAATAATGACAGGGTGGCAAAACATTATTGGGTATTATTTTTAAAGGTTTTAAATGTTCTACTCTTTAGACAGGATAACATTTATAAAAAACGACATCGTAAACATTTCTAAAACTGGTATCAATTGGAGGCACAGTGGTCTTGTGGTAGGAGTAGTACGCTGGGCTCGTGATTGATGGGTAGCGAGTTCGAGTCTCGGTCACGACACTTGTGTTGTATCCTTGAGCAAGATACTTTACTCTGCTTGTTCCATTCTACCCAGCTGTTAATGAGAACGTGGTTGGGTAGTGCTAGAAATTGTAGAATGCTAGCTGCGGAAATGGCAGCACCGGTTGTATGCTTAAGTTGAGAACGATATTGGCTGTTTGCTAAGGCCCTATAGATAAGAACCTGGAATTTTTATTTTTATAAATTTAATTTTTTCTTTGACAGTGTATGTATTTTTATATACCGGTATACAATTCTTGACTCCTACCTACATGTTACCAGTAAGTTAAAATAAACTAATCATGATATATAAACATAAAATAATAAATTTATGCATTTAATCTGTCAATGTAGATTGAAATAATATTGAAACTTAGAAAAATGTGTATAAAAAAGGCATGTTTTTTTAATAGAAAAAAAAGTCCAAATTATGAAAAGCTTATTGCTGCATATCAATTATTTTGCTATTGTAGAGAGGAATATTATTGCATCTTTCTTCAAAGTCTGCATGATGAGGAAATGAAAGTCTTTTTCAGCCTGTTTTGTGTCTTTACTTGAATAAACTTGTAGTTTTACTATTCAAAGATCAAAAGATTTAAAACAAACAATAACCAGGAATAAACAATTCTATTTACAAGATATTGAAAGACATACAATTTGTACACACATTTAACAAAAAATGAAGACACCTGTACATGTATCGGCGTATACATATCGTGTATCGCTTTATAATTAGTGTATCACATTACATGTTTTCGTATTGTTTCAACATTTCCAATACGTATACCCAGCCCTAGCTTCAATGCAACCCTGCCCTTGCCCTGCCCCTCAAGTTGGAGATTGATTAAATAAAACATATCCCTTTTTGTACATCAGACACAGGTTAGATAAGTTGTCATGATTTGATAATCGAGAGATTTCAAAGTTCAATAAAAATGTGTATCAAATACATTTAAAAAAAATTAAAGTTCTTCAAATGAAACCTTTAAATAGAAATCTATTTCATTTGCTCTTATTCAATGTACATCACATTTACTTGTATGAACTAGGTCTGAATCAATAGAAAATTACAAATATGTTTATGATGAATCAAAAGAAATTATTTTGCATGGATTATCTAGTATAGTGGTAAACAACTTTGGTGTATAACCTATCTCAGGGCTCACCCTGGACCAAAAAATTTAGTAGCCAAAAAAAATAGCCAAGTGTGATTTTCAGTAGCCATTTTTTTCTAAGTAGTCTTTTTTCTCACGGCCTTTATTCGTCCTTGGCTCGTCGTCTCTCCAAATGCTATTACATTCAATGCCTAAAAGTTAACCATTACATTATTTTTAATTAAGATAGAGGCTTACTGTACATACTGATCTTATTTTTAGAATTCATACTTTCAGATAATGGCTATAACTTTGAAGAAACAAAGCCACAACATACATGAATACCATATACTTTATTTTCACATTTACCAATAAATAACATCAATATTGACAGTGAAAATCAGCACTTTCATTTCAGATCAAAATCGATCAGTTGCTCAAGATCATATCAGAGATGCACAAATCATTCATAAATAATCATTATGATTGGTTAATTTGTTCAAGTATTAAACTGGCATATTATGTGACACTTTCTGGAAAAGTCACAGAAATACATATAATTATGCATTTTATATCATGAACTTTGTTGACAGAGTTACACTAAGTTGTTGAGTTCTTAAACTGTCCATTTAGCAGCTCTGTATTACATTTTGTTGTTGCCCTCTTTATTGTCTCATTGTGGCTTCGTGACTGTTGTCACCTGTAAATTCAACGAAAATAGTTTTCAGTAATACTGAAGACGAGATAGAAAAGACAATTTTCATCTAATTTCATGTAATTTTTTACTGGTTTGTGCTATCTGTTACAATGGTTTGCATTCCTGCAACATAAGCTACTCGAGCTCTAATGAACAATTGCTGTGTTCAAACAACAGCTTTCGAATGAAAACATGATCTTATTAACAACATATCAAGAAAGTTAAATGAAGCACTGTACCCTGGCCCCCTTCCTGATTAAATGTTTACTGAAGCATGATTGCATTGGTTAATTTAAAAGCCCACCATACATTCCAGAATAACACGGTGCTGTCCCCGCCCCGGTTAGTTAAATGTTTCTATCAGGGAAGCCATTCACTATGCCCGTTATTGTTTTTCCCATCATTAAATACTTTTAAAACTTACCTAGTTTCCTCAAATTGATGTGATGACAATCCGATGGGGCAGTGCTGCCGACATGTTTATGTAAGAAGCCGTTATCAGCACACTGACAGGTGTACACCGTAAACAACCACGTGTGCCTCACTGATCAAGCCGTGTTTTCGTATCTTATTTTGGCTATCAAATTAACTTGACCCCATGCCACCAACCATCAGTTATATCATCAAAACCAATTATATCGTCAACAATTGTGGAAAGCATGCTATAATTGGTGTGACATCTTAAACAAAGACAAATTCCTCACAGTCATGTAGCGTGCGCTCGACTGTGACGGCCCTGATCATGTACACTGTACCTGTCGGATGACAATACACAAGGGAGTAGACAGACTTATTTCGAGACGAAAATTTCAGGTTTTTTTCACCAATTTTTTTAAGCATAGTAGTCAATTGAGTAGCCACTTTGAACTTTCAGTAGCCAATAAAAATTAAAAGTAGCCAATGGCTACATTGGCTACCGACAGCGTGAGCCCTGTATCTCCTGATCAAGTAAATAGTCAACTGGTATGTACATGTCTTTAAGTTTAATTAAGACGAACGAAACAGTTGTGGCTTTAAAAACAAAATGGTCTTTCTGTTAAAAGGCTACAAATCAAGGTAGAAAATGAAACATCAGCAAACACAGACACATTGATGAACAACACAATACGCAACGATCAACAACAGCACAATACCGCGATGATAAAAATATTAATTTGTCAGAAGGATTTGTAGATCTTCTTTGGTGATGAACAAGCAGCCATAATCACTTTCAGGCTGTTTTCTACTCTTTTAGCAACCTGCAAGGTGTTTATATCAACAAATCACAGAACCTCTATTTATCATAGATCATGCTTTTTACATGTGACAACCCATAGAGCCAAAACAAATCGTTACTCAATAACCAAGGATTTTCCAACAATAACATTTGGGGCCAAATGTAGGCCCCTTTCCCATTGGAAAATTTGGCTATAATTCCCAATTTGGTATCATAAAATTCCCTTTTAGAAGCTATGCAACGGCATTTTCTGGAATAAATGGTGTGATTTTGTACTTTACTGTGTGAAAAAAAAAATCACAATTCAATGGTGCCCAGGAATAAAGTTCATGGATTTCCAATTTATATAAATCTTTTAGGAAAATTGACCCAAACCTTTCAAAGAATCCATTGAATCAGAACAATTGAAATACATTTTAATAAAGTTGAGAATTTGTTAAAGATGTTTAAACTGGAATTTTTATTACAGATTACACGTAAAAATATCTGCATTGTTATTGATAATGTCATCAAGTTCTTTGAAAAAAATGTGTATCTACTTTCACATAAATATTAATTGAGTAGGATAAGGAAACATGATTTTTTTGTTTACTTTTTATTTTATTACAATACTCGAATAAATAAATGAAGCCTAGCTTGGTCATGTAAAATTGTATCATTCAAGAAATCGGTCCATATTTGTGCTTGATGGGCCGTGTTTAAAAAGTTTTGAAAAAATGTACAATTAACAAAAAATATAAGAAAAATAAAGCACTTATTTCGATTAGCAAACATAACAAAAATTATGCAAAAAAATAATGTTGATTTGACAACTGTATAAAAAAAACTATTTTGATTTAAAAAAATAATAACATAACTTGTTAAGTCTTAAAAATAAAGACCTTCCTATTATCAATTTATCATAAGTTATGCAGTGATAAATCTACGTGCGCATCCTGCATCCTGTACTTGCATAATTTTGAAAGGACCCATTGAATTTCTGGAAATGGTTAAATTTATATTGTGGGACCCATTGTTTTTCGCAATACACATGAAAAGGACCCATGGACAATAATTGTAGATTGATCACTGGTTATGTAATCAAAGGTTATAATCAATTTAATGTACTAAGATGTTTATGCAGAACACATCAAGTCAGCTTCAATAAGATATTTTAAGAATTATTTGAAATTGTGTCAATAAAAAGAACAATGAAACACTTCAACAACTTACTACGTAATGTAAACCATTTTATCACATGACAACTTGAGAGTTCTATGCATTATATAATTAGTAAATTATATATGAAAAAATGTGTCTTTGAGAAATTTTCTGCAGCTGAAATGTAATGATGTAGGATATTTATTGTACCTTTGTACTTTGATTTAAACAGAGAAAACAAACAAAAAATTCTGCATTTCTGCAGAATATCAGCATCTTCATGAACTTACATTGAGTATATTAAAGATACATGTATTCAAGTTTAACTACCAAGGACTATCTCCCTTATTCGAATTTTGGCTGTAATTCAAGTAAAGCAATGGCTGATAGAAATTCATAAAAGACAGTTCAGACAATAATCAAATTTCACATGAAATTGTCCACACACACAAAAAAAAATCAGTACCTGGGAAACAACGGATATTGAAAAATACTATATTAGTTTTTCTGACTTGAAGGCAACATCTGTGACCAGGATACAGAAAAAAAATTATATATGAAAATCAATCAGGTTATTGTCCAATTTTACTAAATTGAAAAAAGTGAACCTCTGCAAGGGTTTATTAGTAATATGTGGTTCAGTACTAATATATAACATTTTATAAACAAAACCATTAATCTTACACTTTAAAATGCATTATGATTTTAAAAATTATACATATATAGAAAAATTTTGATTGTAATTAAACATATGGAAAAAATGTCTAAAAAATTTCGAAATGAAAATAATTGTTCAATATCTCATTTAATACATCCACAATATTGAGGATAAAAAATATGTGATTAAAGATAAAAAACTATTTAAATGTCTATTAAACGGACAACTTATTTTTTATTTACAAAATACCAATCAAAAGAATTTTAAAGTCATACATGAGATTTATAGACTGACAATTACTTCAGCCAGTGAACCATGCATGGTGTTGAACTTGACTTGATGACCAACGCTGACCTCTGTTGGCCAGAGACCATCCCATCTGTTTCTCCTGGTGAGGTCAATCCACAAGCCCATGTGGCCAGACTGGAATACACACGCTAATACACAAGGACTGGAAGCTCAAAATATGCATCCTTACAATCGAAAAATTAAACATACGATCATAAAAGATATGACAAAATATATTTCAGTTACGTGTATATAAAACGTGTAATGTCTGGATATATCAAGTGAAAAGAAAAACGACTTATGCATGCCTGCTTGTGTACACCGGAAGTTGGACAGTCACTCAAGAATTCATTCATCAGAATTGGCGCAAACTGCGATGTAATGGGTACAACGAATGGCATAAAATGGGGAGGTCAACATGGATGTTTTACATCTAGGCACCATTGATACTTACTTATTTCTTGTTTAGTTTCAACGCCCGTCTCTGCAATCTGCCCGTTTACATAAGATCCAGTTGTTGCCGCGAGAAACGCCACACAGGAAATGCATAACGCAGCATTCAATGTTAACTTACACATATTTAGAATGATATCACAGATATTTTTACATCAACTTATTGACAGGTATAGTTATTTCTTTATTTTAGTGTTATATTAAAGTGTTCAGATATTTTACTATGGAACGTCACACTGCTGGTCACTATACATTCCAAAAGGATTGTTTATCAATGAACTCCACACACAATCGGCCATATTCCCAATAACAGCAGGCCTAGGACATGTTGTTCCAGTAAAACTGGAGAATGTTTGAGTTCACATAATTGTAATTCCAATAACATCACTTTTAATCAAGACATTTTTACACAAAGATAATCCTAACAGTTTATAAATATACCCAAATCACCCTGAATCGTTGATTCAGTACGTACAGAAATACCGGCCTTGAACTTCGGCGAGACTGTCAGTAGACTTTGTGCGCAGTAGAACCAAGAAAATACCCATGTCGATTCCTCTGTTTGTCCAATTCATTCATTTCAACAATAACTGAAATGATTAATATCCACGTGTAACACTTTTGTCGGCTCAGATGGTAAATTGGCAAAGTTAATCAAGAAAAAGGTCACCATAATCCAGACAGAATAGCACAGCATACACAATCTAGCGGAAAAACAAGACGTAAACAACCTCGTAAAATGATTGGTCAATTACACCGTCGGAGCTAGAAAGATCCTATGATCCATAGTTTCGAATCCATAGTGATCAAGGCCAAATATCTATCACTTGTTTCATTGTTCTGTTATTTTCGTATGCCTATCTTTTAAAAATTGTAGTTGGTAATATCGCAGTAGATATGTGTCCCCAGTTTTACCGAGAAACGTATCCAAGTGTATCATGATTTCTGAATGATAAGGATATCGGTCGAATAGGGCACGCCACGATATTTTTACAACGGAGTGGTAACGACAACAGAGGGCTAGCGGGGTATTTTTTCCCTTTACTGTTGACTGGGTGGTATTCTAGACACACGGATTGCAACATGCATTTTAAATGTACTTCTCAATCATATCTGTAAGGTTTGTCGCAATGTTCTGTTTTCTGTACAAGTAATTACTAAGTGGTGGGCATGGACAATTAGCTTTTATGAAATAGACTATACCCAGATCTAGACGTGCATTCATCCAAGATCACGCGAAGTCAATGCGGACATAAGAATTAATTTATTAAACTTTATATACTTGTAAATCACATAAAGTTTGGTTTTATTTAATCGTATATCTGCGAAAATAAAAATGCATTGTTATTCTTGAAGAATGTTGAACGATTATGTAGACTTCTTCTGTAGGGCCTATGGCTAAATAATTAGGTAGCACTTTTGTGTACATAGTAGCTGGCAAGGAATTTTATCAACAATAAAAGGAATTTCTAATGTCGTCGTATATGGATGATTTTACTGTTTACTTCTCGACATCATAGTAACATGAAAAATTATTTGACAAATAAACAGCACGGCGGAACACACTTACTATAATGTCTTTATACGTGTTTATGGTGTATACTTGTGTGAAAATCGATTACACCCAGTTCAATTTTTTGAATTTATAAATCTCTGCTTAGCTTTAATTTCACCCGTGTTAATTTAGTACATTATACTATAATCACCACATTTGATGTTCCTCACTTTTCAAACCGAAACTACTTAATTTTCAATTAACTTTAAGACACCTCAAGCCTGTTTGAGGCGATTTTAATGAAGTGATCAAAATTACAAAACACATTACCACCGATAGGAAAGGTTTCATAGTGTGAGTATGCAAATAAAACGGTATGGCGTTATTTATCCGTGTACTAAGTAATCTTTATTTATCTTCAAAATTGTGCGTATAATTCAATAATGGAAATTAATAAGTTAGGAAAACAATAATTTTATTGAAACTGGTTATATTTTTTACAATATATTACATGTTGAGATTGGATCTTAATATTATTGAAATTGTCACTTATAACGGGTCATATTAAAAAGCACAGACTACATTCTTTTCCTATATGTACTGAAATTAATTAATTTTGATAAAGTATTTTTTCCGTTTTTCATTAATTGAATTTCAAATATTTTTGATACGAGCAACTCGTTTTTCTCGCCATTTAACCCTATTATCAGTGGCTTCCTGACACATTCTCATCCATTTAAATTCTTTGTTCAGGACGACATCGTTTGCATATTTTTTTCAAAATCACTTAATTTCGTCTTCCAGCTAGCTACGACAGATTCCTCTTATATAAACACCACAAAAACGCCATCGATAATATAACGGTATATATGTTACCTCATACTTAATATTTAATAGTTGTACATCTGTCTTTTCTTTTTGTTTGTTTGTTTTTTTTGTATCTTAGATAATGTACTAGTACTTTTGTTTATCAAATTATTCATTTTTTTTTCAATATTTAATAAAACTATGTGGACTTTGGTTCAACATCAAATAAGCAATTCAACTTTTTGAACCTGTCCATAATTCCTTCGTTTTGCTCCACAAACCACATAAAATGTTAAACTAAGAAGCTAGAAATATGAAATAAAGAAGCATTTATTTAAAAAGTGAATAAGAACATGTTGGAAGCCTTGACGTCAATATTTACAAGCTCATTATTATCTCATCTATTTATAGGATAATTGAAAATTATGACAAATTCATTGAAAATTATAAAAAAATCATTGAAAATTATGAAAAATTCATTGAATAACTTATGTCAATATTCACAATTCATTTATAAAGGATAGTTGAGGAATTCATTTATTTTTTTTAACTTGTTCTATGAATAAATCAAGATCTTTAGAACTGCTACAGGTCTGTAACACGACCGTTCACAGCAAATGTTCACAATTAACTCAATGACAACTGGTGTAAATGTTCACAATTAACCCAATGACAACTGGGATAAATAGTCACATTAAACTCCATTACAACTGAGACAAATATTAGCAATTAACTCAATGACAACTGATGTTAATGATCACAAATTTACTCAATGAAAACTGAGATACATATTCACAATTAACTTAATAATAACTGAGATATATATTTATGTTCGCAATTAACGCAGTGACAAATGAGACAAATGTTGACAATGAACGCAATGACAACTGATATAAATGTTGACAATGAACGCAATGACAACTGAGATAAATGTTGACAATTAAGACAATAACAACTGATATTAATGTTAACAATTAACTCAATGACAACTGAGATAAATGTTGACAATGAACGCAATGACAACTGAGATAAATATTGACAATTAAGACAATAACAATTGATATTAATGTTAACAATGAACTCAATGACAACAGAGGTTAATGTTGACAATGAACGCAATGACAACTGAGATAAATATTGACAATTAAGACAATAACAACTGATACTAATGTTAACAATTAACTCAATGACAACTGAGATAAATGTTGACAATGAACGCAATGACAACTGAGATAAATGTTAACAATTAACTCAATGACAACTGAGATAAATGTTGACAATGAACGCAATGACAACTGAGATAAATGTTGACAATTAAGACAATAACAACTGATATTAATGTTAACAATTAACTCAATGACAACTGAGATAAATGTTGACAATGAACGCAATGACAACTGAGATAAATGTTAACAATTAACTCAATGACAACTGAGATAAATGTTGACAATGAACGCAATGACAACTGAGATAAATGTTGACAATTAAGACAATAACAACTGAGATTAATGTTAACAATTAACTCAATGACAACTGAGATAACTGTTGACAATGAACGCAATGACAACTGAGATAAACATTGACAATGAACACAATGACAACTGAAATAAATGTTAACAAATAACTCGATGACAACTGAGATAAATGTTAACAATTAACCCAATGACAACTGAGATAAACATTGACAATGAACACAATGACAACTGAAATAAATGTTGATAATTAACTCAATGACAACTGAGTAACATGTTCACAATTTACTCAATTATAACTGATGTTAATATTCACAATTAACCCAAAGACAACTGAGACGAATACTCGCAATTAACTTATTGGCAACTGAGGTAAATATTCGTAATTTACTCATTGACACCTGAAATAAATATTCTCATTTTATTCAATGATAGCTGAGCTTAATTTTCGGAATTAACTCAATGGCAACTGAGTATTGGGCATTTGAAGAATAATTTCAAATATGGCGGTTTTGTTTTGAAATGAATACTGATAGGTTTGATTATGAATTGTGCAAGTTACTTGTCAAACACGAGTAAAAGTGTGCTTAATAGCTATTTGTCAATACAAATCAACAGCGTTACATCTATAACAATGATATGTTGTTCAAACATTAGACCGTTCCACATGAATCACCGCAGTTACCGCTAGATTGATTCCAATTAAATGACATTTTCATGAAAAAAACATGTGTTTCCTTAGCATAAATACATGTATTATAACCGACATGTTCAGTTTGGGCAAGTTTCTTAAAATAAAATTTAATTTAGATCTTAGGAACGGAAGAAATTTCTGCATCACTACCGCTTAGAGTATCAAATTTAACATGACAAATTAAAATCATTATATACATATGCAATACATTCAGATATTGGCATACTAATTTTAAAGTCGGTGTATTGAAAGCCGGTTACCGTAGCAATTATGAGGCATAATAGTTTCTTTATTTGAACGCAATGGTTGGTGCAAAAATGGGGCCTTCAGATGCAAGGAAAAGGTTTGGTATTGTCTACGAAATTGGTACGGAATCTATAAAATAATTCTATAATATCAAGTTATCCTCGGATTTATATTTAATCCGTGTTCAGCAATGTAGCCGTTTAAACAATATAACATAGGACATCCATTTCCCCGACATTTTGGTGTCTGCCGGATAAATCAACACAGTCCGATCCAAGCTGTCTATTCTGGAGAAAGATACGTATACACTTAATCAAAATACTCAGTAGGAATGAATTAATACTCGCGTTATTTTCACACAAGACAATTTTGCCCTCAATATTGTTCCCCGGAATTGTTTCCATAACCGCTTTCCATCCGACTTCATCATGCTAATTTGCGAGATTAGAGACTCGATGGCGTCATAATTCTCTATACATGTTAAACCACGTGTATAAATCTCTTTTTTTTTTGTGTTCGATATATAAATGATCTAAAATAACTGACAACCTAGATTACATGCACGACACGGATGTCGTATACACACGCTCCATTTAACCCCTTTAAGATTCCGAACGTTGTCAATAAAACATATCTTGCTAAATATTTGTTTGCATGATTAGACTTGCACATTGACATATTTTGATACACACAAATGTTTATGAGCTATGAATATACGTGTCATCACTGTATACCATACACAAAGACAAAAACGATGAGCGTATTGGTCTGTGCAGACGACCGGGGTTCGATCCCAGAAATCGTCATACGCATGGAACATTTAGAGAAAGTGTTTTTCTCCTATAATTATGTTGATACCGAAGTTTGAATATTGCTATTTTGCTACTATGCTGAATACCGATTTCATCCGTATGGGGCTCATCATTTTTACATTGGGTGGCCGTGTCGTTCCTTTTATTCTGTGGTCAGGTCACTTTCTGTTATTTTTTTCTCGCTCTTGATCAGCCTTGAATTCGGATTGTTTCAACGTGGATTCTCTCCCGACCCACCCTTGTTTTGAATGTGCTCATTATCTGAATCTCTTCAGTGTACAATGCTGCTGAAGTGACCTTAACTACCGAGAATACGTTGTTTTGACCAACAGATGTACTTCGCTTAGAAATGCTATAACTGAGTTGATATCTAGGTGTTGTTTTGATCAACAGACGGACTTCGCTTAGAAAAGCTATAAAGAGTTATATTTCTGTTTTCTTTCTTACTCTCTCGAAAGAATTGTTTCAAATTTTCACGTGTTAATGAAATATTTTGATGATTTGAACATCCGGATTAGATCTAGAGTTACCATCACAATGACACTACATATATTAATGTTAAAGTTGACTTTCCAAATGATAAATGTTTCACTTTCTATTTAATTTTGTTGTAATAAATCCAAGTCAAATGCAGTTACATGTATTAGCTAGTTTAAATATATTTATTACCAAAAGTTGACAGGGGATTAGGTACAAGTTATTACAACTTATCAACGCCTTCTCATACATTTTATATGACATTACAATAATTAGTTCATGTATTTAACTTAATCAAAAACATATCATGTTTGTAAAATGAAAACAAAGAAAATAGTGTTATTTTAAACTGCACACAACGACAACGTTTAATAAAACTGTTTGAAAGTTTTGATTTATCAGCATAAATATGGCACTTATCAAGAAATTATTTTTTTTAATTTAAATGCTATCTACTTGTATGGTCCAATATGAAAATAAATAAATATAACATATATACATGATAAAAGAGAAAAACAAAAGCATATCAATAAGATTCAAATTGATTTAATGCAATGTTTTTTTACTTATCGTTTAAAAATATACATATAATATCTAAAGGTTAACATTAACAAAAACTGCAAAATTGCTTATCATGACATTTTCAAAACGAAAATGTTTGTTATATGTCCTGCACATGTTTCGATATTAGATTGTGAGCAACAAAACAGATCAAATGGTTATTACAATGACATCAGTGCATGCTACCTCCCTACACAAGTTATGTCGATTACGAGGGCACCGACACATAACGACAGTATGTATAACCTTTGTGGACTCACATAGGGTGTGTACTAGCTTTTCAGCCTTGTCATATTGCAAGCAAACAAGGCATTATAACCTAGAGTTTAGAATATAAAATTAATCTATTTGACATACAAAGAGATGGAGATATCATCAATGTTGACATGGCGTGGAAGAGATCTTCAAGGTCGAGGGACATATGTTACCGTTGATATCAGACATACATGTATCCTTCGCCTTTCTCCTTTACTTGTTGAACCAATCCTTCACCTTTCTCCTTTACTTTGTTGAATCCACCCCTCGCCTTTCTCCTTTACTTTGCTGAATCCATCCTTCACCCTTCTCCTTTACTTTGTTGAATCCATCCTTCACCTTTCTCCTTTACTTTGTTGAATCAATCCTTCACCTTTCTCCTTTACTTTGTTGAATCCACCCCTCGCCTTTCTCCTTTACTTTGCTGAATCCATCCTTCGCCTTTCTCCTTTACTTTGTTGAATCAATCCTTCGCCTTTCTCCTTTACCTTGTTGAATCAATCCTTCGCCTTTCTCCTTTACTTTGTTGAATCAATCCTTCGCCTTTCTCCTTAACTTTGTTGAATCAATCCTTCGCCTTTCTCCTTTACTTTGTTGAATCCATCCTTCACCTTTCTCCTTTACTTTGTTGAATTAATCCTTCGCCTTTCTCCTTTACCTTGTTGAATCAATCCTTCGCCTTTCTCCTTTACTTTGTTGAATCAATCCTTCGCCTTTCTCCTTTACTTTGTTGAATCAATCCTTCGCCGTTCTCCTTAACTTTGTTGAATCACTCCTTCGCCTTTCTCCTTTACTTTGTTGAATTCATCATTTGCCTTTCTCCTTTACATGCGTTTGTTGAATCAATGCTAGGCCTTTCTCCTTTTGATGCCCTTGTTGAATCCATCCTTCGCATTTCTCCTTCATATGCCTTTACCGAATCCATATTGAAGGAAAGTATGTCAGATTAAAACAAAAAAAAATTTAAGGGTAGACTTATGTTTTTGTTTACTAAAACAAGTCTCTAGTTTTTGGGATGTCTTTTTGTCAATCATGCATGTTCATGTTGAAACGTTCGCTTATTCAGCCTAGGTTTCAAATACTTTTTTACACCTACTAGTATCCTTTTGCAACATTGTTCCTGTTTCGTTAACATTCCGTAGTTTCAGGAACTCATTTAATACAGTAACTAAACTTAACTGCACAATTTCCTCAGTCATTTATTTTGTGCTGTTGATTTTGCAGTGTTCCTGTTTTTTTTGCAGTGCTCCTGCGTTTTTGCAATGTTGCTGCTGTTTTTGCAGTGAATCTGTTCTTTTTGCAGTGTTTCTGCTGTTTTTGCAGTGCTCCTGCGTTTTTTGCAATGTTTCTGCTGGTTTTGCAATGTTTCTGCTGTTTTTGCAATGTTTCTGCTGTTTTTGCAGTGTTTCTATTGTTTTTGCAGTGTTTCTGCTGTTTTTGCAGTGTTCCAGTATATATGACTGCTTTCGTTTGCTACCGTGTTTCACCGTGTTGTTTTTATCATTTACATTTCAATGAGTTGATTTTATTAGGCAAAATCTTCATTTATGTGGATATTTCCCTTAAATCAAGTCTTGTGAAAAAACTATGGTAGTGCGTATGGTAATTTTCATAAATTGGGAAATGTAATAGATCTTGCTCGTCTTTTGTTTTAAGTCGATAAAAAAACAACACCAACTGTTCTATTTTTTGTAGATGGAACGAAAAAAAGGTTGTACTTTGTATTTATTTGCACTGGAAAAAACATGTAATGTAAGTGAAAGGATCAGCATACGGTGAAACAGTGAATAGGGTTAGTGTTTGATAATAGCGAGCAAGGTAAACTTATCAACATTGTTCATAGTCAACAGAGTCAGCAACCAATGAAAATAGTGTACAGGGTCAACCTACAATAACGAGTAATAGCAATAAAATGCGAACTGATTCAAAACGCAATGGAAGTAGAGAATATGACCAACATAACTCATAATCGTCATCCACAGACAATATTAGCGAGTGAGGAGATACAAAAACAAAAAAAGGACAACATGAGTTAGTGAGGAGGTACAAAAAAACCCCCAACAACATCAGTTAGTGAGGAGGTACAAAAAAACCCCAACAACATCAGTTAGTGAGGAGGTACAAAAAAACATATGTCATAAACCTTTGCTCAATCTGTTGGCGTCCTCAGAGGCTCTGAAGGGGAAATACATTTAGAGAAATTCGAGGATTCGAGCAATGCAGGCTGATGAAGACTATGGGCAAGTTTTATGGTCGCCATCTTGATCTCATCGAGAAAAATTCTGTTTCTTTGTGTGATATGAAAATGGACGTTTTTGAGTTTGCTTGTTAGTGTTTACTTGTTGTGATGACAATGATGACTCGGTTCTCACTTTGAGAACTTGATGTTTACTTGGATGTGACCGGGGTTTGCATGGCGGGTGTCGTCGATGGGGCGGAGGACACTTGCTCTTCCGGAACACCTGGTCTTATTCTCTTGTGCTTCTACGAGAGTCTCCATTTAAATCTTTCCTTTGTTCCTATTTTGCCACTAGTTTAATCAATTTTGAGTTCGGATTTTGGTTTTGTTGGGGCTTTGGTATTCTCTGATATTTTTTTAAAACTCATAATAACGTCTACTATCATATATTTTACTGTACACGATAAAGAATTCCAGAAATATTTAGAATTGGTTATCAATTTTATAATAAAACATTCCTCCTCAAATTTCGAACTTCATTAACTCAAGATTCATTACGAGGGTCGCCAGCGCCGAACGAAACGTGTTGACCCATGTATGGAAAACTGCATCAATGTTTCTGAAGTATATACCTTGAGTTTGACACAAAATGAATATCATAACATAGTGAAATAATAGCGTGTGAACCCAGAATTCGAATGTTTATATAAGATGACTCCGAAAGTCAAAATAAGCTGTCCCCGAATTCCAGATGGCCGAGATGGCAACGCATTTCTTGTAACATACATATATATGGCAATTGTTATGTATTTCTTCCTCAAGGTTTTTGGTCAGGTCAACAACAAAATGTTTACTTGAAAGGGTCGCCGGAACATTGTATATTGTTAATATTATACATTAAATTGCTTGAAATACACTCTCAGAGTCACTTCAAATTTGATAGATGCCTAGCATTACGTATATTGTCCATTTAGAGAAAATTCTTGATTTGCAATAACTATGCATAATATATTAAAGTTAATCATTTTCAATAAAGTATTTGTAAATTGTCAAATCTGTTATTAAAAATGTCTTTCAAATAAAAATTAATCTTTTCAATTTCAAGTATCATAAACGATTGGAAATAAAATAATAATAACGCCACCTGCACAACAACAAGATATATGAAAACAATGATGTAGTGTGTACATGTATTAAGTTCATTTCCGTGTACTGCTCAGCAATATTTTCTATAGTTACGGTAAACCGCAGACGCACGATATGAAATATTAAAAACTCAATTAAAATAAACAACGTGACTCCATCATGTATATTTGAATTTTCCACACACATACGTAACCCATTGAAGCTACGCTTTGTAATGTACTTTTTGAACTTGTCGCTGTGATCGTTCCACATGAACGATTATATTCTTTGGGATCTGCAACACAATCCACTAAATTGCTGTTTGTCGGTATGATATATGTAAACCGCATGACTGGTGACCGGCTTTTCCATTGATAAAGTTCAGACTTATACCACCCATGTATTCAAGTCTGTCGCTTTCCCCATTTATTTCAGTTAGGAGAAAATGCACGTACCCAGAAAGGAATTTCCCCCGGAAGTGTATATATCGGTTGTGCACAGATGGACTTAAGTGATGCAGGTGATTTTTCAATTGAACAAAAAGGATAAACGATATAAAAAATGCTGACACTCTCATTCACATTGCAGCAAAAGAACTTTAATTCAACCTATATGTATTTCTCTGTTCTGTTGCTAGTTACAATATTGTTAAAACAAAGCTTTGGTCGTGTCTTTATACAGATAGTAGTATACCCCGTGAGGAGCCCCACAGTAGAGACCTTGTGACCAACACCGTGACGATGAAGGGATGGAATAGAAAACATTGAATTTCTCACGAACACGACACGACATTTTTATGAATGAAATGTCTCGTGCTATACTTGATCGTATCTTCCGGATAGTTCATGAATATTATATTAACTGCCTGTGAGTTTTCATTCAGAATTTTCCTCTTCAGATCAATCAAACCAGAAGTTTCTAATGAAAGATTCAGAGCTCCGATGTTTTTCGTTCTCAGGAGAATATTACATAGAGGTTATTATGCATATCGCATTTCTCGGTCGCCAAGTACGTTTTACTCGTTGAAGCCAGGCTATACACCGTAGGTTGCTAAAGTGTTTATGTGTATAAATATGAAAAATTAGTATGCAATGGCGTTTTATTTAATGTGGCAAACACTTTTCAGTTAAGTACTTTTATTTCCTCGAGTTAAAAAGGCATTTTCAAGGCATTGTAGTTTCCTTTGTATACTATATATAAATAGACAATGCCTTACAAAAAATATTTCGAGAAGCAATATCTTGTAGAAGGACGTTTTCAAATGTATTACTTTTTAATGGTCTTTTTGATTAACACAGATAAATGATACTTACTGTTTTTCAATGTCATGAAGAGTGCCGCTAAATCAAAATCAAATTCATTGTGGCAATGCATTATTTCCTGGGAATTTTAATATTTCTTGTGTCTGTTTCATATCGTGTTTATTTGTTATAAAAATTTAATTAAGAAATCTGGTATAATAAAAGTGTTTTTCTCACAACTTCGTCTTGTCGGGATGGTGTCTGTTTCAATAAAAATAACACGATATCAATGAACATCACGTCTTTAATGATGAAAGCAACATCGTATTAAAGTTCATTCTGGCTTTCTTTATGACTGTTTAATCTCTACAACTAAAGAATCTAATAGGAATCGGCGAGCATGACATTATGTTTAAAGAAAATAGTGACAGATGTTGACTAGTATATCTAGATGAACGGAGTGTGACTTGCATGTCATAGATACTTGAGTACTGCACGTAGCGAACATAGAAAGTGTCTTAATCTTATTCCTAATCTTACCCGAATTGGTTTTGTTTCATATGAGGTTCAATTTGTCGAGGGGCTTTCAGTACGGGTAGCAAGAACTTTTCTAAATCTTTCAATTTCACCTTAAGGTATATCGACGATGTGTTTTCTATGAAGAACAACATACATGTACGTATATACTCTTCTAAACTTGAAATAAAGATACGACAATCTTTTCTACATCAGCTGCTTACCCCGAACGTTACTTAAACTATGATCAACATGGACAGCTTAATACTAAACTATACAATACACGTGACGATTTCTATTTTCCAATCGTGAACGTTCACTTTCTTGATGGTAGAATTCCTGCTTCTCCAACCTATGGTATTTACATGGCGCAGTTGATTCGTTTTTCGAGTCCTTCTTCTAAATATCGAGATTTTCTTGATAGAATTTGACTGCTGACAAACACACTTAATACACAGATATTCGAGAGTTGCAGATCAGAACTATGAGCAAGTTTAATGGTCGCCATCTTGGTCTCATTAAGAAATGTTTTGCATCTTTGTGTGATATGACGATGAACGCAATTGAGTATGCTCATTAAAGTGCTAACTTGTTATGATTGAGAATGATGACTAGGTTCTCACTTTGATATCTTTTGCGTTGACTTGCATCTCGGGTGTCGTTGATGATGCAGAAGACGCTTACTCTTCCGGAACGCATGGTCTCCATGCAAATCTTTCCTTTATTCATATTATGCCCCTTGTTTAATCGATTATGAGTTTGGATTAGGGTTTGTATTGACGTTTCGGTACACAGACACTATCGCTGCCGTTTTTGACACTGCAGATGCAATTATCACAAAACACTCATAATGGTCTCAGGATACTTTACGGTATTTTAATGTTTTCCTCAGTAGATCTGATGCATGTCCTTATGGATTGGTCTAGCATCCTGTTGACAAACTCTTTGCGCAGGACGCGTCTATTTTTAAATCTTTGTTTGTTCTGTATACCGGATACGCAACGTTCTAAGTATAGGTACTATTACCGAGACACACCATCAGACAGCACAACCCTCATTCCTCATTCTTCTTCCTCTAGACCACGACCAAGCACCAGGAATGTGATTCCGGAAATGCCGTCTGGTGGATGCACAGTAAATTGCTGCTTATAAACATGCCACTGACACTGCTTGATGACGACATGCCAGGGGCGTGTCAGATATTGTATTGCAACGTGTAAAAATGTCTTACTCTCAACCTAAGTCAAGGACAAAACATTCTAGCAGTCTTACATCACACATTCATGATTTCGCCGAGAAATATTCCTGCATTCTTGTATGATAATGAAGGTGGATGTAGTTGTATATGCTCATTAGTATGTGTTGTTGTGCTTGTTTCAGATCTAGTTCAATGTTACTTCTAAATTTATAAATTAAAGGGGCTTTACGCAACTGACTCTTCTGCTTCTACATTAGTTTAGAAAGTTTGGATTCCCACTTTTCGGCCTCTAGCTTCACTTAAGAGGAGGACGAAACAGCTATACGATGCAGTTTTATTCCTTTTTTTGGCATACTGTATCTATTACTAAATTTAAAAGGTGCAGTATTTGTGTGTTTCGTCATCTTTGTAAATACCTTATTTTCAAATTTGACGTGATATTTACTTGGATGTGACCTAGATGTACCCAGCGTATTCTCATGTTGTTTTTCTAGAGTCTCCATGTAAATCATTCTTTTGTTCATATTCTGTCACTAATTTTTGTGTTCGGACTATGTACACTGTTCACGCTGCTTGTTTCTCAGGTTAGTATAAAATACAACTTAAAACGAGAGCAAGAATGATTCTAGGTATCAACATTTTCAGCAAAACCAGAATCGTATCAGCAGGGTTTACGAGGTTGTCACCGGAGCAAAGCCAATATCAATATTGGAATATTGAAAATAGTGTTAGAAGAAGACAGTGTTCCGGACGAGTGAGCGTCTACTGATGTAGATCTAGGGCAAATCAATATTAAAATTCACCAAAACCAGAACTGGTGTATTTCCATAGTAGTAGGTGAATATCCAACGAGTTTAACTTATTTTACAGTATCAATTAGCTGCCATTACCTGTTAATTACTAAAGCGACATCACACACCATGCATCTTATTGTTCATTTACATTTTTGAGTATGCTCATTAGTGTGCTTACCTGTGTGATTTACAATGATGATTCGGTTCTCATTTTGAGGACTTGATGTAAACATGGATGTAACCAAGATGTATATGGTGCGTATCGTAGATGAAGCAGAAGACGCTTACTCTTCCAGAACACATCGTCTTATTCTCTTGCACCTTTACAAGGTTCTCAATGTAAATCTTTCCCCTTTGTTCATCTTTTACCCCTACATTAATTGATTTTGAGTGCGGATTATGGCTATTTTGTTTACAACACTTGAATTCTTGGTGTGTAATTGGACATAATTTCGTCGCAGTTAAGAACACGAATTTTTGAACCAGCATTACATTTGAATTATGCCATAGATGATGAAAAATTAATACATGTAGATCTTTTTGTCATGGCTATATGTTACTTCGTTCTGTCAATGACATTACAGTTCTGATTTATCAAACAAATCCAACGCCATGTATTGACTTACTTCAGATATTTGAAATGAAGCATTTCAGGAAAATATTTTATTTTTAGATATATAAAACATTAGATAAATAATGTTTACAGTGTAATTAAAATCCAATTAAAGGCCTAATATACGTAATTTTCCGCAAAACAAAATCTGCGAAAATCAAGCCTAATATCTTATTATATCTAAAGATTTACAAATATCAGCAGTATTCAAGATGAATTCTTACGCGGTTACCGGTACAGAAGCAGTTGAAACTCGGTATTTGTAAACACGCGTCCAGTTTGAACTGTTTCTAAATAGGGTTTCTACGTAGTTAACACTCAAGTGCAATTCGATTTAGCTTTATGTTTGCATGGTTATCAACTGGATTTTTTTAGAATATTGTTAAGAATCACATGTAATATATAGTATATCTTTATAAATGACCTCTTTCTTATGTATTCACGTTTGTGGTGTTCAAATATATTTATTGACTGTAGAACATATACACTATCAGACATACAGACAGGATACAATATGTACCACGCTGTGTTGGGATAATGGATTGTATACAACATCTGCCCTTGGTTCTCATGTTTATAACAATCAGGCTACAGTTCAATATCTTTCGGCTTCTCTGTTATCTCATTTGTAGTCATCTTTTCCAAAGGTGGTATTTTGGCAAAGTGGTTTTCAGAACATAATTCCATGAAAGCCATTCAATCGAATACCATTTTATACAATCGAGTACCATTTTATAGAACTGAGCTACAGCAAACTGTCATAAAGAGATTGAACAAGTGTTTTTTTCATCCCAAATAATAATAACACGTTAAACTAAATCTAATCAGCTAAATTATTTAGGATGAAAAAAAGGAAAAGGAAACAAGTTATTTCACCTTAATCGTGAGTTTGCATTCTGTGTCACGAGACTGGGCGAGTGTACACGTGTTGACACTGTCATTAAATGTTGTTGTTACACCGAGTTATTGATATTAACGATATTTATAGCTTACCGAAGAATAACTGATAATTTGTGCAGGAAATAGTCACAAACATGCAACCAACCATGACGTATAACGAACTATCATTCAAGAAAAACAAGAACATAGTGTTTACTTCACGCTGACAATTCCTCCCCCACGACTTTATTATTGCCAATTTCAAGAAGAACACTCGTTATCCTTCAAAGTTGCAATAACAGATTATCAAGTGTATTTTAAGATTGTTGTTTTCCAATAATAAACTAATGATCAAAACAATTTTTATTTATACCTACTTGATAACAAAGCTGAGTCAGTGACTCGTGGTATATATATATATATATATTCGGTCGGTAATAATGTTCTGCACCATAACTTACCAAATGTACACGCAACACAGACCAACTAGGCACGACGAAATACAGCGGTATCAAACATACATTGCAATAATCAACTAAACTATTCCATGTCAACGGTCGATGGTACAATGTAGGCAAAACACCTTTTAAACATCACAACATGTTTAAGATGAAGATAGACAAACAAGTTATTAAACAAAGATCTATTAACGTTTGACTGGACTTCCGTAATGTATTTAAACGGATATCGTGGAGCCGATTCATGTGAAACTTTTTGTGTTACTCCATCTCAAAAATAACAAAAACCATATTGACATTGTAATGGCCACCGTAGGTGAATTTAATGACGATACTTAACATGTTAAATTTCAAACATCATATGCCATTGAAATGACCACCACAGGTGACATTAAATGATAATAATAAACATGTTCAATTAACATCACTACCTAAATTTGAATACCTTCCAATTAACATAACCAATCTATCAAAATCATAACATTTCCCCCTAGTGGGGTTGTAAAAATCGCCACAAAATTTTGTACATCTGTTCTTCATATGTAAACAATTATTCCGAACAAAGTTTGATACATGTCACTGAATGGAGTACTATGTACACTTAAAGAAAATTATTGCTAATCTGCTCTTTTCTGATGTTTATCAAGTTACATTTTATCGAGAGGTACGTCTCCAAATATTTGTACAACAGCTAAATTGTTGATTTACACCAAAGTTAAAATATGGTTTTCAGGAAGAGTTGCTTAAAAACAATTTCAAAAGTTTCATTTACAAAGTATATAAGGTAGCTTTTTGCATATATTGCTATTAAGTTAAAAAAATATAAAAACTACAGTAATCCAAGAAAGTTTTTTTTCTTCTATTTTTACATTTTCAATTACAATGCCATTGTTAATATCATTTAGGTCCCAATTTTCCTGCCCTTACGTTGATACGTACGAATTAAGATTTATTGAGAAAATGCTAATCAAATAACATTGTCAATTACGAATAGAAAAAAATTGTCCCTTTGTTTTTTAAATATTATTTTCAATATGTACCTGAGAATTATTTTATTCAGGAGGAGAGATCGATTTGTCGACTAGAATCTTTTATTAAGAAACATTTTTAAAGAAAATAGTTTTTTGTCTTTTCCCAAACTCGAAAGATCTGAAGAAAATTTATAATGTTTCGTTGACAGTAAGCAGCTTGATAGAAATAAGTGTTAACACACATAAAGAAAACAGTGATATACTTTACATGATAATATATTCCAAATAACGTTAAAAGCCGTCCTTGTGTATTCTAATTATTTTAGTAAATGAAGTTTTATAAGGACTTTTGTTAAGGGGCTTATTCTTCATAACATCTCAGTGCTTGCTTGACGCAATGGAACGAATTCGTTTTGTCATAGGATATCTAACATATAATACATGAAGCTAGTCATTACTTAATTCTCAATAGTTTGTTCAACTAGTACAAAACTAACCAGCAAAACAGAAAGCCACATAATGTCCAATGTCATCGGTACAACTTTGACAAACTTGTGACAAGCCGTTATTGTTTCCTTTACAGCTGGTTCCACTCGCACGGGATAAACTCTGAGATCTACAATTTGGAGGGAGGGAAGAAGAGGCTGGACAAACTAATGCATCATAATAAGATGAAGTGTTTTCTGATGTCTCTTCACGCGATATAAGACTTCAATATTAGTTAGAAGTTATATTCATGTAAATGTGGTACTTGTGGTTTGTTTACCTGTGGTTAGCATAATAAGATTTTTATTTAAATATTCGCGGACATCAAACACATCACATCTCACCTTTTTATTTGAAGTAACTTTATATATGTGATATATATATTGTGCCTATCAGGCTACTTAACAACGACATTCTAATCAACGTTTCGGTATTTTCTGATTTTTATAAAACACGTTGTTCAGAGAATCGCATCTCGAATGTTATTCATAAAACGTACTATGTAGATACACTGCAATTTCCCGAAAAAAAACCCACAATAATAATAATAAAAATAATAGAATAAAAAAATATGCAAGCATTTTGATGAGTAAAGAACAAGCATTTAAATTCTTTCCAGGCTGAAATATCAAATTCCCTTAAATGATAAATACAACTTCCTTAAATGTTTTGTTTGAGCATTATTAATCAAATTCACTGTTATGAGTGCCCTACCATATAGAATATAATATTGTATGCTTTTAAGTAGTGATTGCTTTACCATGGCGCATATTGACGGCTTGCTCATAACTTCCTGAAAGCCCATCCTATGTAAAAGCTTGTTTACTCTTGTTCAAAGTTTGCGGTCAGGAACTTTTTAAATACGATACGATGTTAAAAGTACAACACGCCTTGTCGTAAATGGTTTGGTTTCAGTTTGACTGAGTTAAGCGTCATATTGAGAGCTAAGGTTATTTAAGGACGTGCATCCACCTGTAGCATACAATGTTTTTGATATGATGATCTACCCGTAATCAACTTATTATTGATGTCCCACTCCCATACGTTCTTTGCTGCATAGATACTTTAATATCTAAAAGCAAATCATTATTTGAAAAAGGGTCATGTCCGGTTGTATAATGAAGTCAAAAAATATATAGATAGAAGCATTCAGATGGTGTAGCATTAAAATCATATCTGACGAGTTTAATAAAAATATTACATTATACACTAGTATTTCCAACACACAAGGGAAACACCTTTCTTCCCATTTTTGTGCAGGTACTCTGTAATTTGTAAGATTTGCTCTTGTGAAAATTCCTGATTTTCTGATAGGTAACTTTTTTTGTGCATTTTTCGGAAAGGAGAGTTAATGGAAAAGCAGAAAATTCATCCCAAATAATAACATCACGTTAACTAGACCTAAACAGTTAAATTATTTTGGATGAAAAAAGGAAACAAGTTATTTCACCTTCATCGTGAGTTTGCATTCTGTGTGACGAGACTGGGCGAGTGTACACGTGTTGACACTGTCATTCAATGTTGTTGTTACACCGCGTTATTGATATTAACGATATTTATAGCTTACCGAAGAATAACTGATAATTTGCACAGGAAATGTGTCACAAAATATGCAACCCTCCGTGAAGTATAACAACCTATCATTCAACAAAAACAAGAACATAGTCTTACTACACGCTGACAATCCCTCTCCCACTGACTTTATTATTGCCAATTTGAAGAAGAACATTCGTTATCCTTCAAAGTAGCAATAATAGATTATCAAGTGTATTTTAAGATTGTTGTTTTCCGATAATAAACTAATAATCAAAACAATTTTTATCTATACATACTTGATAACAAAGATGAATCAGAAAGTCAAAACGAATTATATGTCGGTGCTCTTTTTTGTGCTATTATCGGTCAAAGATATTACACTGGCATAATACGTGATTTTTAAGTGACTTGGCTTATTTTGACAAATTACAAGGCACATTCTTTCAATACTTACTAATTTATCTTTTCTTATGAAATATAGGAAACAAAATCTCATTGAACCAATATTGTGACCAAGAAAATATTTTGTTGCCGATATAACGCTTGACATAGTTATGTCAATTGCCTTCATCTCTAAATATCTTGTAAGCGACTTGAACCTAATTGAAAACACAAAATAGCAGATCCTTGAAGACTTAATCTGAAAAGAAATATAATTTTACCATGTTTATCGTAAACACTTGGATAATAAAAGAAATATACTCTGATTCACAGTTCAGGTTCTATGTCGTCAAGGCAATAGGTATTACTGTACCTTACGATATGGAAAACAACATTTCCTTCATTTTGTTATTCATGACAAAGCAATATATTTTGTGTCTAATAATAAAATCTGTATTGCTTTTTATATATTGTAGATTTTATATCATGTTGGATATTTTAATATGCACGTACTTTACAAGATAAATTATCACATTTCTTTAAACACATACTCATAGAAAAGTTATACAACATTTTTGTAAATTATGATTAAAATTATTTAACATTACATGAAATATTTATGATTTACCAATGTGTTTCACTAATTTAGTTTAAATAGCACCACTGAAGAGATTTATAAAGAAAAGAATGCATGTTAATTTGAAAAGTTTTAGCCCTAGACAGAAAATGGTTGAGGCGAAGCAAAACAATGTCGATACAGTTTAGACTGAGAACATATATGCAATGATGATTTCAAGATTTTATATTGTAAGATACAGTGCTAATTTCAATTATTAATTTTTAAATGGTAAACATTTGTACCTGTATATTTCAGACAGTTCCTTAGGGCACATTAATTTTATAATAATTAATTTATTCATTTAGTCGCGAAAATTACTTGCAATACAATAAATCTTATAACAGAATTAATATAACTCATTTAATTTAAGAATACCTTATAAAAATATATTTTGAAGTTTCGTTTGAAAAATATCTTTTTCTTTTATTAACTGTACGCATTAAATAACTCATGAAGCTTATACGAAATATCCTATAAATAAATAAGGTATATCATACACATTGATAATTACATTGTATTAGAATTAAGCATTATAAATTAATATTTATCATCATTATTACATGCATAAAGACCATTCAAAACAGGATAGGTTAATAGGGCCAACATATATAATAGGCATCATGTAACCGTAAATTTTGTGGATTTTTATTTTGGTACAATTCTTTTTCATCCAAGTTCTGAACAACAACATTTTCAAAGTTCCAACACGTCATATTATCAAGGGATACAATGGTTTCTCAGAAAGTTGACGAATCCTACCGAGAAAGCAGGAGTCCAGGGCACGTATTCATGAAGCGACTCATATGCTCCAGCACGGATTCCTTGCTGAACCAATTTTCCTTTAACTCACTTAAATTATGTTAACGTCAAATATTTCATTGAAACAAATTTCAGCTTTAATCTCTTCCATGTTTTCCTTAATCATTGAAACTTTCACAAAATAATGTTTTCTTGTTGATTTAGCTTAAACCATATTTTATTCGTGACACATGATATGTGCATTGGTAAGAAAGTTTTAAATGCCCAACATACGTAACTTCAGGGAATTTTCGTGATTCTGAAAAATTCTGTTGACGACCATGCAAAAATAAGCATAAAACGAAGTAAACCTGAGCGGAAACTAACAAGAAACTCTTGACAAAAAATTCAAAGAATTGAAAATAATTCAGGTGGGGCCCACTTCAACAATAAACCGAAGGTAGAAGACGGCTCGAAATGGACGCGTGTTTACAAATAACGTGTTTCAACAGCCGGTAACCGCGAAAGAATTCATCTTGAATGTTGCTGATATCAGTTAATCTTAACTAAATCTATAAATATAATAAGTTATTAGGCTTGGTTTTCGCTTCAAGTTTTGACGAAAGTTACGTATATTTGGCCTTTAAATGGTTTCTAAATGTTGTTGGATTCTTATTTCTGGTAAAGTTTCTTGTTGACCTGATATAATTTAAGTAGCATTAAAAATGTTTATTTTTTTGCCATACGTTATTAATTTATTGGCAGAACAGGAAATTCGAGTTTAGTACAATATTCATGCTTGAGCATGAGAACGGTTTCACGAATACTGGCCCAGGACTCTGATATCTAAATAAAAAAATGCACTGATTCACATTTGCAATTTACATTTTGTCAAACTCAAGAAGGGTTGTAATCCATGAAACATATTTATGATAACAAAAATACAACATCATTTTATAACACAAAATACATAGTTCTTGCAGGTAAATTATTTATTTGCACGCATAACTATCTAGATAAGACAAATACGTATTGGTCAAATTTCAAAGCAATCCTTGGCAGAATAACAAAGTATAGATTTTTTTTATAAATTATTTTTTAAACATTTTATTGAACAACACCAACCCATATCATTCTATTTAAACTCACCGCAATTATCTACAACACGCTAGCGTATTATCATATTACTAGCAAAACAAACCCCCAAGGGTAGCCACGAGCAAAGATATGAATGAAAATAGTTTTTATCAGGGGTCAAGGACTCCAATATCGAACGGTCTGCTATCGAACCTGTGTTATCTACAACGTACCAAGCCCAGTACACGGTACTATGTCCCAGTACATGGACGGGTACGCTGACATATCTCAGCATATCCTACACGTTTAGAAAGGTCGTTGATCGCATTTTACCGCATTCGGGTTTGTTATTATTCTGATATTGGTCTACAGCGTGTTACCTGTTTTAATGTACTTCTGTTCTGTTTGTCATAAAGATTACGTAACACACACATGCTGCACCTCTTAAATTTAGTAATAGATTATATCTATTTGTAACTAAATAACCTTCATCAATGTCATAGTTACAGGAAACGGCGGTGTTTAAATACGTCTCAGTGTATCTTAACTCAGAATATTCCGGCATGATTGCATCCTTGGGTTGCTTGTTCAATGTTTTATATATGAGAAAACATGTGTGAATGTACCTGAATCGCAATCATACACCTGGATAGCTGTGGTATTTATAACACACTGCTGTTACATTTGTTTGACGTCACTTCACGCTTAGTCTACAATACTAATAATGAACAGTTCGAAATTGTTTTGTTTAATAAAAAATAAAACGTTTTAGTCATTTCATAAAGGAAAACAACTTTAATCAAGATCTTGACCGCATGACTGGAGATTTCGTATTGATTTGGTGGCGACACGGGAACAGAAAAACATAGCCCTTATTTTAGAATATTGAAATGACTTAACTGCACTTGCCAGGGCGACCATACATATATAGCTCTCATATTTGACTAACATAACCATTATTTAGATTTGTTTGCGTTGGTGTTTCTGCATTGTTGATTTATTAGTTTGAACACATGCACGGACGCAATAACCATTAGTATGAAACATGAATAAAATTATATTTTTAAATCATTGTCGTGATTTTGTCATCCCACTAATATTTACCCGTATGTCAAGTTCAAGGCAAACATGTAGTACTAAAATGTTAGATCAAGAGATTACATCAAGATATCTCAATTAAAATTAGACGGTGTATTTAATGCTATGTGACCTTGTCTACTAGAAATTAAGAATATATGATAGAAATAAAGTAAACACCATATAAAGACAAACAGGGGTTGTACGTTTAATAGAAAAATGATGGCGATGATGTTAACATTACGTTGCAAAATTCAGCTAAATATAAAACGACACGGACTTAAAGTTACCGAATGTATATTTAAAGATGACATAACATTTAACGTCCTTGAATATGACGTAAACTGCATAAAACATTATTTGGTAAACCCATTTCGGTCGGAGCCCACTCGACGAGTGATCGGGTACGTATGTAAATTTTATTTCAATGGATCAGCTAATGTTCGATACAACATGTTGCCATAGCAGCAGTCACGCTCGTGTCATTATACTACGTCATTAAGTTATATACTGGTTAACTGGCTTTATTAGTTGGTTAAGTATGTGTATTGAGTCTACAAACGATCTGTAAGCTTTCGTATTGGTGTAGTATGTTTATATTGATATATTAAAACTGTACTGTGTGTACAAAAAAAAAATCATTATTACATAATGTAAAATCAAACAGTGCGTATCAAAGTAGTATAATAGGAGATATAAAATATTGTGTTCTTTGTATAAACGGCATTTTCTATTTTTTTTATTAATATTCCATTGATGATTCACTTTGTATATAAAATGGTTCATTGTTTATAAAGTAAGGTACTGCATGTTTTTATAATATATAATACATATACTATTTCTAGGTAGCGTAATATACGTAGTTTATGGATATACTAGTTTGTATAGTATAATGTCGTTATGAGTAAAACATGCTCGCCTAATTTTGTAAATCGATTGATAAGTATACATCCTGCTGTATACAGTGCGTATAATACTAGCTCATGTAGTGTGCATTGTATGCATAATACATTTGTTTCTTTATGTAATGTGTTCAACAACGATATTCAATTCGTTTGGTGACGTCAGATTAACTTTCTTATGACGAATTTAATATGATCTAAATCATGACTTAAGATTGATATTTATATTAGATAATCAGCGTGTGTATTCTTGTGTTATAGAATTACTCTGATTGTAGAGGGAACTCTTACGCACCACATTGCTTCGTATGCCAGTGTAGTTTGGATAAGAGAATGATAATACCTCATGAAGCGGATGCTGAAATATTCCATTGTATCCATCGCGATATATTTTCAGTATATACATTTGAGTATGAAAATCGTAATTAACATTTCTAACCGGATACCAGTAAGAGCATGATAACACACACTATTATTCTTTGATAAAAATGTACTTAAAATTGTATTTAATTTCTGAACCATTAATGCGCTAGTAGTTGCATTATCACTATTTTTAGTTTCAGTTTCATTTTTTAATTTGAAGCTCATGTGAGAGTCTATTAAGATCAGTATTTAGTTCATTTATCTCATATGTTACATTTCAACCGATAAGATTTTTTTTATTAATTTTAATTTCATTTGTGGTTTTTCTTGATGCTTCAGTAGTTTGTGATTTTATTATAACTTTATCCTCATTACTGGCAGACTATAGTTATATTAGTTATATTTATATTATAATATATGTGGATCGCACGTTAAATTATGTAGATTTTGTCGCAAGGACTACCTTTCAAAAACTACAATACTTTAGAATACAAGACATCCTTTTATAATGGTAATGAGGAGATGAAATGTTAAACCTGATGAGTATGAACACTATCATTACTATTGACACAGATGAAGCTCTATATAGACCAATGTAATTGATAACATGTGCAAAGACATAAATTCCTTATGCACAAAATGCAAAATAAATAAATTTGTATGATTTTATAATGGTGGATATTTTCCTTAAAGATAGACTAAGAAAAAAGGCGTGTGAATACTTGGCCAAACGGACCGTTTTTATGTCGGTTCTTATGTGTAGTTTGTACATTTTTGTGTCCATGAAAACATTTCTCATATACTGCTGTATGTCGAAATGTTTATATTTTCGTTTTTTGAACTTTCTTCAATTACAAATCTTGAATCGTTTGTATTTATCTCATGGTAAGAAGTTGAAGTCAGTTTTACGAGTTAACCAAACCAATTCTTTGTAGTAACAGAATGGGGGAAATTACAATATCACAACTGATGTCAAACCGAGGTTCTTACCTCAAATTATACATTCCTTGGCATATTCATATCTTCCTGCATACTTGAAAATAGTTTTGTCTCTCCTGACCTCTTTGCCACTTTCAATTAATTCGAATTGCGGCTCGTTTCAGAATATAAATGTGTACTCAATATTTATTTGAAGTTATTCATTAATTGAAAATGATAAAATTTGATGAACTTTAGGGCTTGTCAAACTCCCTGTTTGGATTTTGATATTTCTTTCGATCGGTTCTGTTTCCTCAGTAGCCTACTAAGCTTAATTTTTTTAATCCCCTTCTCAGCATCTGTGACGAGTCCGAAAACGAAATAGCTGTATGGTGCAATTCAATTCAGTATTTAGCTTGGCTTCATCTTGTTTTAATTACGTTATTTTCTTGTGTTATATGTACAACCTTTTTATACTGAATTTTTTAAAATCAATATAAATTTAATAAAAAAAAATATATCTAATTTCGTTATTTTCTTTGTAATATGTACAACCTTTTTATACTGATTTTTGTTAAATCAATATAAACAAAATAAAATAAATATATAATTTCAATTCAAAAGTAGACAGAATCTTATAATAACCATAATGTTTTGTCATATAAAATTGATGCAGAAACATAGGCAGCTACTGGGATGCCTTCGTCCCCTAAGGCTAAATATCCTATCGAATTACATCGTTAATGCTATACTAACTGAGTAAACGACCTCTATATAGCGTAGAGATCAATACGTATATAATTCAAAACAGACAGATAACCAAATACGGCATGATAGTGTATTAGAACTAAAAGTTCACTGTACGCTTGTTTGTTTTAAATATTTCCGTAGGGCGATGTCAGTTACTGAGAATATTTTGCCGGTAGATATTTGTCCACAGAATGATAATTCATTGACGTCACTCATTACATTGCAATGAAGTCACGTATCGGAAAGCTCAGCTGTAAAAAAAGTAGTTACTTTGAACTAACGAACTGTTTTATGTACGTCATAGTCAGAAATTAGGAAATATATAGACGATCTAGCAAAAATATTCGTGTATTTATTAATGGAAATTATTAGATTCATATGAAACTTTTACACGGGTCTCCATGTTCATCTTTCTTTTCTTCATATTTTGCCTCTAGGTTAATCGATTTTGAGTTCGGATTATGGTTTTGTTGACGCTTCAATATTCTGTTTTCTTCCCATTTGAACAAATAAACATGTTTAATGAATTCCATATTATTTGATCACGCGTCTTGGATTGTTTTAATCATATCACTTGAAAAGCTTACTTACCAATTTATTTTAATTGATTCTCCTACAAACTGGTTGACTCCTTTTTTAATCCTGAGATACCAGCGTGACGTTATGTACAATATCGTAATGTCATTTTAGATGACATCACAATAGTATATCGACAGCTACAAGATTCATTTTGATTTATATTTATTGCCCTATACAGTTTTTATTGAACGGCTTTATTGCATGGTAAATTGCCTGTGTCATACAGGTATGATAATTGCAGTTCCAGTGAATGACTAGAGTTATCTCACAAAGGATATTTCTGTGTATATAACGAAGACAGTTTAACAAAACAATAAAAACACACAAAAAAATGAAGTATAAAAATATTTTATTTTTCTAGCGTTTACAGCTTTTACTAATATTTTGTAATTTTTCCAAAAAGAAATATTTCCCATAAAATGTTGTAATATTCATAATTACATGTATCCATTCATATATGCCATAAGTTAGTTAACTTGATCCAATTGATGTTTTACATTGAACATCGATATAAGCGGCCCATAAAGTAGCATAATAGTAGCATAAACTGTTCTTAATCGTACGGCCTCTTGTGTGTACATGTATAAACACTAGAGTTTATATATAAATAACTGGCCGTATATACCTGGAAATCAGCTACCTTATACCTACTACCTATACGTACCTGTACATACCTGTGCGTGGCTGTGAACGGGTCACCTTGACTCGCTTATCCTCAAATGATCACGTGATCAGGTTGTGACAGACATTTATCAGTCCTGAGCTTTGGCGCACGGGTGACACAGCAAGTAACTATCCCACCTTTCGATAACACAAGAGTGTACTCATTCCCCCGTCTCCGATCCAATAAACAGCACGTGGCTTACCACATATATCTATACAGGGCCTAAAGATACCTGTGTCAGTGTTTACATCCCCAACGTCATGTCAACACATACAGGTATATACATTGCAGATTGTCGCCTAAAAGGGAGAATCACTATTTTACTACATTATCTGGTGCTTGTTTACATTGTTTGCAATCTAAAAATAGAAATAGATGGCAACGTTTCAAGGACCGTTAAAGATTACAACAAATTCGGTGACGATAAGGAATATCCCCCTCTACATTTCAGTAAACTAGTGTCGAAACAGAGTTCATGACCGAGGTATCAACGATTTCATAATCCTAGTTTACATTTGATAACCACTAGAAAAATGAAGCAGGAAGCAAAGGAAGTGATTCGGTATCAGAACCCAAATTAAGTATAATAGCAAATATTTTGTACCGCGCTACAAGGCCACTTGGTCTTTCGTGAGGCATCAATGGTGCCACAACTACACAAGCCCATAAAACATTTTGTAACTACAATTTTCCAACTTTTGAAACAACGGATACTTGAAATAATATTTCAAAGTTGTTCATTTCAGGTTAAATGAAGAATACTAGTTCAGAGCCGATACTTCACCAGCAAGGTCAACTATAACCTTGATATCAAGGGATAACGATCGCTGCCGCTCCCTGTAACCCTGAAACAAGTCATTGCAAAATTGAAGGCTTAACGAGACGAGCCAACTAGTTGGGTCTTTTTCATGTTCATAAATTAATATTGCGGTTGCGTAACGGTAAAACTTACCGGCTTTGAAATCGGACGTAGCGTTTTTGTAAAGTTCAAAGCCAAAGGACAAGTAACCAGCCGAGCGATTGGTCAGGTTATGATTTCCTGGCCAATCAAAAAGCTAGCCGCATGCCTTAAATTGTTAATTGTGCTTTAACATATTCCAGGGGTACACAGGGTGAAAGAGGAGCCAACTACGAACAAAGGATTATATATGATAAAGACATCTAGGTCTTATTCATTTAGTTCGTTTAATTATTTTTTCGGCATACAGTATCTATTACTAAATTTAAAAGGTGCAGCATATGTGTGTTACGTCATCTTTAATGAACCCGAAGTTTACTGGAGCCTCTATACCATTTGAGTAGTGGCACGGTACATAATATACACATTTTCGTAGTACACGATTTGAAAATATACAGAACCAGTTTAATTTTACTTCTAAATTCATAAATTAAAGGGGATTTACGCACCTGACCCTTCTGTTTCTACATTCGTTTAGACATTTTGGATTCCCACCTTTTGGCATCTAGCATCACTAAAGAGTCCTAGGAGGACGAAACAGCTCTATGGTGCAGTTTAATACATTTTTCAGCATATTGTAGCTATTACTAAATTTAAAAGGTGCAGCATATGTGTGTTTTACGTCATCTCTTATTAAGAGAACCACATTATTCAGTCAAATTAATTGAAATCGTGTACGGTGCCACGTATGTTGTAATATCTTGACCATTACGGAGTACATGATGCTTAAGTTCTGTGGAGGCTCTGGTGTCTGTCTGCCTTCTGATGTCGTTTTTTGGTTAGCTGTTGTTTCCTGTTCCAATTTGAGTCATTCGTTGGTTATCAACGCATTGTAACAAATACATAATTTCCGTTTTATTCAAAAGTAACATTTGAATTTCTTTTTTATCAAGTATTTGTATAAAATCTACTATTTAAATCAAATATCAAACGTATCAAAAATGTATATAATACTGAATATTTAAATAGATGTTAGGTTCGACAAAAAGAAAACATTTAAAAATCATGAATTTACTTTTTAAAAATCGTTTGAATAAATATCATACGCATCAATAATTTACTTTGAAAAACTATTGAACATCTAAGGAATTCGCGTACCCATCAATTTAAAGATTTAAATCCTTCACAAATATTGACATTTTAGACATGCATAATTAGTCCCATTATTTATAAAAATACTTCATAAATATTAAACGTTCAAATAACTAGAATTTGAAATTAGATTGCTACTACCACAATCGACTTATGGCTTTGGGCTCTTTAGCAATGTGACGCCTCTGACATAGTCGGTTTTTTTTGGTTCTTGTTTTTTTTGAAACCCATCTGTTACAGTTATCTTCTTTAACAAAAGATATATTGAGAAATAGCTGTGTTTCATCGCTAGATAAAAACTAGATATCAGGGCTAAACAAATTAGAGACTACTAAAGCGTTGACCAAACCATAATCCGAACTCAAAATCGATTAAACTAGGGGGAAAATATGAACACAGGAAATATTTACATGGAAACCAATGTAAAATACAAGAGAAGACCAGGTGTTACGGAAGAGTAAGTGTCTTCTGCTTCATCGACGACACCCGCCATGTAGATCTTGGTCACATCAAAGTGAACATCAAGTCCAAAAAATGAGAACCGAGGCATGATTGACAATCACAACAAGTAATCACACTAATGAGCATACTAAAAAACGTCCGTCTTCATATCGCTTAGGGGATAGTACGTTGTTTTGAGTGACTATACTGGCGATTAGAACATGGGATTGGTTTGAACTCGAGACCGATAGGTCGAGAGTTTAAACCAAATCTCATGTTCTAATCGCCAGTATAGACACGAAAAATAACGTACTATCCCCATTCTAACACTAATTGACAAATTGAATACGCTAGTTTGTTTAAATACATTGTATTTCCTTGCTACAAGTACGTAGTAAAGTACTCTGTGACCTGGCTAGTGACGTGTCTTTCTATAGCCAACTGACCAATCAGAAGGAAGTTTTCAACAGTCGGTCATTTAGCCACGCCCATACATGAACTGGCGAGCGCTTGGTCTGGATGTTGACGAGGCGGAATATTTGGATTTAGTTTCTTCGTGAACGTATGTAATACGGCATACTTCGATTAACATTGACAAAATGACTACCATTCCATGTCAGTATGCATGCAAATATGTTCGTATCGACAATATCGTGTGATATTTTCAAGATCTGTTAAAATTTTGTGCAGATGCACACGGCACAGTCACAGTGAAATGTTTGTTTTGATTCCTGATAGAGATGCATAAGCTTACACATGGACATCCTCGATATCCAGGGGCTACGATCACCTATGTAATCTACACCCCTGGAATATATCATGGCAAAATTGAAAGCTCCCGGGTCTGCCACCTAGCGGTCGGTGTGCGTTGTGTCCTTTTGAATCACGTAATCACCGACCAATCAAAATGCGTATAACAAAACAGCTTCAGTAATGAATGTAAACATGGAAAAACATCTCATTCGGTTGGTCTGTGAAAAATTCAAGCTTGATCAAATTAGACAGCATCAGGAAACGGCGATCCACGCACTGAATCCTTACCGTAAATGTGTCGGTGAAGATTGTTCTTCTCTGTTTTACTGGTAAAGATCCATGACACAGTCGACACTGCACGTGCACCTTGTTTACAATTTTTTTCTATCCCATAAGAGCGCGTGATCAAATGTAAGGTGCGCTCTGATTGGACGCAGCCAGACCTAGCTGCATCCAATGAAAATTCTCGTCGCGGGATTTACGAAATGTGGTCTATATATGCCAAGGGTGAAGATGAGTGTGCGGATCGTAACCCTTGGCTAGCGAAGATGACACATGGATGGAATTAACGTTTCATGAATAAATGGAGGTAAGAACATGCTACGATTATGTTTTATTCTTAATTTATTCAGCTAATACATTCAATCGGTCCTCTCTGCTTTGATGCTAACTTGACGTACGCCTATCATGCAGTAGAATGTTCATTGATAGACGATCTCAATCACGACGCCATTTTGTTTTTGATAGAAACGGGGCGTGGCTTAAGGTCGATGGGAGGAGCTTGATACGATTTGTCATGATTGGCCATGATTCTATCGCACATTAGAACATAGTCCATATCCAATCAAAACGCGTATTACAAACGTATCGTGTTAGAATTCAAGATAGATAACGAATATTTCTCAATGAGACAAAGATGGCGGCCATAAAACTTGCCCATACTTCTGATCAACCTGCATCTCTCGAATCTCTTGTTAGTTTGTTTGTCAGCAGTCGATATCGATCACGATATATAAAACAAGCACTAGAATAAACACCATAGGTTGGACAAAAACAATATTTTAAAATAATAACAATACAAGAGGCACAGAGGGCTCACCTGGATACATTGGTATCTAGGTAATCATGGTAAAATATTTTCTTTTTGGCCTCGCCCCTCAGCCCCCTGGGGGGTCAGTCTCACCATTAGTACAATTTTGAATCCTGAGCACCTAGGGACGCTTCCTACCAAATAAGGCTGATTTCCAATCAATGGTTATGGAGAAGAAGTCGCTTAAACCAACATAGCTGAAAAAAAACGTTTTAGTTTTGGCTCCGCCCCTCAGCCCCCTAGTGGGTCAGTCCCACCATAAGTGCAATTTTTAATCCTTAACACCTAGTGATGCTTCCTGCAAAATAAGGCTGATTTGCAATTGGTTGCTTAAACCAATATAGCTGAATAACCTTTTTTTGGCTCCGCCCTTATCCCCTAGGGGGTCAGTCCCACCATTAGTACAGGTTTGAATCCTGGGTACCTAAGGATGCTTCCTGCCAAATTAGGTTGATTTCCTGTCAGTAATTATGGATAAGTCGTTAAAAAAATTGTTGACTGACGACGAACGGACGGACGGACGACGGACGCCACGGTATGGCATAAGCTAATAATGTAAGGGATAAACTATATATGTGTGTGTTACGTCATCTTAACATTCTGACTGTAAATAAAAGAATATTTTGGTAGTAAATATATTCAAATTAACTATCAGGGATAAATAACCTTATAATACAAGGTATACAGTAACACAATACATTACAATGATGGTATTTAAAAGAATATGATTCTAGTTAATTTATATAAATAGTTATCAGGGATAACTAATTTTATACTAAAAGGGATTAACAATATCTTAAAATCTTGGGAGCAATTAATAGAATAGGTTGCTAGTGAATATATTCGAAATAGCTATCAGTTTGGGTTACCTCTCTTACTTTGCTATGCATCCCGTAATTAGATTAACTATTCAGTACCCAGGTAACAACAATTCATTTGAAAAACTTATCCCCAAGTAATATTCCCCGGCCCCCAGTAATACCACCCGAAACGAACTTTCTCTGCTGCCGGTCTAGTACTGCAGAAGTTAACAAACTATACAATCGACTTTCTTCTGACGTTGTAGATAAAATTACATTTCTGCACCTATTTGTCGATACGGAATAAACTAAACACACAACATAATCAAACGTTAACTTAACAGTTAAGAAACATTATTATATGATAAACATTATATTATTATAGACAATCTGACTTTTGTAATAAATAAATCAAACATAATAAAATAAAAGCCTCCAGAAGTTGTTGACAACTGACAGAATACGCAGCTATAAAGTCAATTAGTTAAGCATTAAAGAGAACAATGAAGAGACAACCCGCATGCAGCAAAATATGAATCAAGAAAATATCATGAAAGTTTCTCGTTATTATGTACAAGAACAGGACGTTAATAACGAGAAAGCGGCTGTTTTATTAAAGTGACCAACACTCCATTAAACAGCTTGAACTAAACTACCATAAAATTACCATAAATGATGACTTCTATTTAATAACTGCCTGTCCATAATCACAACCATCTTGTTACAGAGTAAACGTACAGCTTTTAAAGTTACATGTATGCTTTTTATAGCTTTTACTGAGAAAATCTTCAAATCTCTTCTTAAGCGTTTAAAAAGACAGAGTACCGCAGCGCCAGCAAAACCACAATCCTGTCAGAATCATTAAACTGGGGGCAAAATATGACAAAAAGTTCCTCAGTGACTCTTAAAAAAAGAAAATGGTAGAGTAAGCCGCTTCTGCTTTATCGACGACATCTGCAATGTAAATCTTGGTAACAGCCAAATAAACATAACGTCCTCAAAAGGATAACCGAGTCATTATTCTCAATCACGACAAGTAAGCACTCTTATGAGCATACTCACAAACTGTACACTTTGTGTATAACGTTCATCTGTATATGTAAATATATGCATGAAGACCTCATATTGAAATCGCGTATTTATATTTTCCATAAATAAAATCCCCCAGTTACATCACTAAATATCAGTGTATCCTTTTAATCGTTTAGATTTGAAGTTGTTTTGGCCGTTTTGTGCTCGATTTGACTTTGCTCTACAGCAGCTGTGATGTTACAGAGGTTGATTATCACTTTAAACAGACACAGATTAAGTGACGTCTTCAATGGGTCTCTGCGCGGGCATTACAATACACAGAAACACGTGTAAAGGCGTTTTTGTTTAGAAGGTATTGTTAATCGGATATGGCGTAGTGATGTTATTTCATATTCTGTGTTCCGCGGTGTTCCTGTAACATTATAGGGTTTCGACATTATCTCTTGTATTATAGGTACTGAAATCACAACGGGAACAAATATCTCATTCACTCATGAGAAGACTTTAGATGTGTCTTTAGGGCGCCTACGCATATAAACATCTCATGCGTCACACTAATAATTGATTCATTATAGAATTAAATAGAAAAAATAAAAGGAACTGAACAAAATGAGAAATATTATTCTATTGAAGCGGTCGAAAAAACTTTAAAATCATTCCAGCTATTACTATTCTCTAGATCTGAATCAAAAATGAATAAATATGTATGACTTGCTTTTAAGAAAGCTTTAAAAGTGTGTGACTTTATTAAATTTATTTGCTGAATAGAGTCATCAGATAACTATAAATTATATGTAATTTACAGAAAGCAATTTGTATCCCGATTTTTGCACATTAATCTATAACATGTAAAAGGACATTTTCGAAAACTGCACTCATTTTTTGATAAGCCGAGATAAATCTTTTGTCATCGTTCCCACACTATAAAGAACGTGCTCAGTCCATATCCTAAATTATATAATAATATTTTTTTCTCATCACGTTAAATGCAAATGTCTACATATTAAAATGATTCGATATTCTCATCATGTACGTTGTTCAATCAGCACTTCTTCGTCAAGACTTTATTTTCAATTATTCTCTTCAAGTTATGATTTCACATCTGATATGTATATGTATCTCGGAGTGATATACTTATAATAAGACTATAATGTCATAGCATGAGTAGGTTAACTGTTTGTCAGATTCAGCTGTTCAAAAGACAAAGTTTCGAAACATTGTCAACAATACTGTTTAATAAAACGGTGTAACGATATCCTACAATAAACGAGATAGAAACCCGTCAATATTCTTAACAACCTGAACTCATTCACACCTGGAGACTCTTTTAATGCAAACGTTAAAGCGGATCATTATAATATATTTTTTAGTTTAAATTTGATAAACGGCTCTTTAAGTTTTTAAAATAAATGGATAAGTTTTTTTAGTGAATCAGATATATGATGAAACGGATTCAATTTGGTGATAATGCTTATATTTGACACAGGCTATTATGCGGTCTTATGACTTAGTTGACGTGGAGAAACCAAGCTTGTGATTGAAAGATACGAAAACATTGTCATGAGAAGCTCCATCATGGTCTTTGGTTGAATAAATCTGTCTTGTTTTACGCATATTATACCAGATGATCAACAAATAATATTGTGATTTGCAGCTATGAATTGTGAATTGTAAAGAAATAATTTTGTCTTGACAGTGGACTATTATTTTACCTCAACATAAACAAAAACTTTTATGTTTTAAGAGTAATGCATGCATCTACAATATGCAATGATATAGATAAATATAGAGAAACACAGCTATTTGTATTAACTGAAGAACAATGATGTTGAGTTGATTATGTAAACAAGGATACAGAATGTCCGTAGGGTAATTACTACTGATTTGGTACTTGTCTTGGAGTTCTGTTGAACTAAGACGTTTGTCTGCACTGCAACATGTCTCAATGGTGTACATATGTATTTGTATTTTGCAAAAATGAGAAAAACTATAAAAGAATAATTTTGCCTGCATAAATATTCGTTCGTATCTTAATTGTTAATACGCTTTTGACATATTGAACACTCGAATCCCTGTTAATACTCAAACCGCTACAACTCGCAGTGTAGTAGTCACTGACGTATGTTTTTTGATAGACTGCTATACATACTTGTTTTTAACACTGTACTTCTGTTCAATCTGCCATGCATACTTCCATGAAAACAATATTATTGTTATTCATTATGTCAATGTAAAATCATTATTTATTTAATATCACTGCAGAGTTAAAAAATAAAACGAAACGAACTCCAATCTTCATTTAGAAATAAAGCCAATGCGATACAGAACGAAGCAAAATGAGAAATAGCAAAATGATAAATTAAAGTTTAGGGTTCATCGATTACCTTCATCTGTATGACTTTGTTAATTGATTTCATTGTTTATGCTTACTCCTAATTCCCAATGAGGTGTACGTTGTTTTGAACGCGAACGACAGATTCTTCCGTTTTGTTTCTTTGCCTACTAAATCCCCTTTCCAATTAAACCATTCAAACACTCAAATACCATCCTGTAAGCACGGTATTGTATTAATTCACCGAAGAGATGGGAATCCAATAACAACTTTCGACAATCTTGCGAAAGCTGCTTATCGGTTAAAATATCTTACAAATGTCTGTGTGTTTACAATACACAGATTCTGACTGACAAAAATAGCGAGGAAAAGGGAAAAATGACCAACAAGTTTATTCATGCCCTATCTTTGCCCTATAAGATGTGTACTACTCGTTAGTTGATACATTAATGGCATGGCGAATCCTATAGAGTGGCCGTGTATAACAGTTCATCGTCCCAAGGTCATTGCAGATAGAGTAAACAAGTTGTTTGGTCGGGTTGTACATTGGTATGTAGAGGTCTGACAGGGAACCGACAGGGTGATTTCCAATAAGATAGATTACTAAGTAAATCGAACCACATACCAAGTCTTTATTTTCTGGTCAGTTTTATATTTAAATACATTTTATAAATAATAGTTCTAGAAATGATGGTGTTGGCTGACCAACAAGAGGCTTTCTATGTAAAATGTGTCTCCTTTTGGGAGCTATATCATATATAGATGACGAGTAAACTGCTGAAATTAGATTTCTCGAAAGAGAGATTTTATCGATTCTGAATCTAAATGCTAAGCCATTTAAAGTCGTTTGATACTCACTGCTCCCATTACTTGCGTCAATGAATCTGAGAATTAACGGCTTTCTGGTGTTTGTGTTTTTTCTGAACGCGATGTGTGATTATCTAGTTAACACTTATGTTATATAACAAAAACGTTGTTTCAAACAACAAGACATGGTACACTATATCCTGTTTATAAAAGGTGCAACATATGTGGATGTTGTCATCTATCATATATGAATACTCCCACACGAATTAGCCTTAAACTTTATATGGTAACTAAGTTATATAAATAAACCAAGGCTAGCTAGGTTACATGAAATCAGCATTTCCAAGTAGGGTAATATGTGTAAGTAAAATATCACAGGTTACCTAAAACCTCTTCTTGTTTTAAAGGTAATTCAAGATGCTTTTTTGTCATTACTAGTACATAATTTTGTATTTAAGGATGTTAGGAAACTTCTCTTAGAGGTTAACTAGTCAAGTCAATCAATCTTGCTAATAGCCATGAATATACAATGTATATGTACATAGTCTATATCCATTCTTGATACATGTATCACGTACCGATAAGCCGCCTAAAGTTTGGGCCAGAACAGTTACATTGTAGCGTATCTATTATTGAGTTTCAAAGTAATTTTATTGTAATTGGTGCAATATTTTGATCTTAAAGATGACGTAACGCACACACATATGTTGCACGTTTTAAATTTAGTAATAGATACAGTATGCCGAAAAAATGAATTACATTGCACAATACAGCTGTTTCGTCCTCCTAGGACTCTTCAGTGATGCTAGGGACCAAATGGTGGGAATCCAAAATTCTAAAATAATGTAGAAGAAGAAGGGTCAGGTGCGTTAAAATGTTGAAACATGTGCCAAGCTTCTGTTTGACATTATGTAACTGATCACCTATATATTTTCCGACATGGTGACTGACACTATCGAAGTTTGTAACAAAGAATTAGGTTGCCTGACATAATGGTATTGACGGGTTTCCAAAACGTGACTGCAGAACGGATTGTTACAGCAGGTAAAGGTATAAGTTGACATATTATCTTTCGTTTTCAGGAATGAATTAAGCGTTGTTCGAAATCGCGTAATCGATTTTCAATTATAAATTATTTGTTTTGATAATTGAAATGAATTCTCAAGAATTAACAATGGTGCGCTGACACAGACGTTATACTATCGCATGTCTTAATGAATATGGAAAGTAATGGTTCAACAATACAACAACAGATAGTCCAAGACAATGAATATACGTGGGAAATTCCGAGTTTAAGATGTTACTATCGTAGAAGTGTTAAAACAATATCAACAAATAGAAATAGGAACATTATTATCGTGTTCCTTTGAGCCGATTTGAAAAACGATCTACAAAGTGATGACAGCATGCCTTATCTGTATACCAGTGTCAAGCTCTCGTCATTTTATTGTGATATTGTCAAACTGACGATGGACAATTTACAATCTGATTAAAATGCATATCCTTACTATCACTCCGTTACATAAGGATCTGACATTATTCCATAAGAGGTCATGTTCTGGTGACCTTTGTCGCCTTTTTACGTCACGCTAGAAGAATTTACAAATGACGCTGTAATCTGCAGTTATTTTCGCCACAACATTGCACATAATTTCTTGTGACGAAATGACTTACCGTACAGATACAATTATGCAAGCTTTGTCGCCTCAGAAATTCTTATTCAAGATTCTTAAAGTAGTAATTTGATTGGCAAATACAAAAGGTCACCTGAACGTGACCCTCTATGGGATGTTTCTAGATCTTGACGCAGCAGAGAAAAGTTTATGGAACGGCGCAAAAATCAAGTCAGATCGAACAATTTGAATCATCTTTATCAGTACTGTGAGAACTGAACTGATTTATGAAGTTTGCATCAAAGACGCATACGAGAATAGCACCTTTTTATTTTAGAATAACATGCGTTAAGAAAAGTACTGCAACCTATACCAGGTAAATATTATGTCAATCTTAAGGACTCGTCAGTAATGCTAAGCAATGGTATTTAAAGTTTGGTATATAGCGATTGTTTTATACAAACTTTCCATTCTTGTTATTATATTTATCATTTATGTTGCCGTTTACACTGCTAAGACAATTGGCAATACAGCTTAAATTTCAAATGTTGTTGTCTGTATGTAGACCCTGCAAGATAATTAATTATTTTTGTCTTAAAATTATTTCTTGCAGTTTGTATAGATTTTACTTTTAAAGAAGCACATTTTTTCATGGAAGGCTTCACTTTCACGAAAAAATCTGAACGACGGACAAAAACCGAATATGTAACTAGAAATTATCGACAAATAAAGACAAACGTGCTAACACTATAACATTCCAGCTGTGCCTACATCACCTACAGCCATATGAAAAAAACTGTTTATTGTTCAGAAGGTTGTTAGTAGATAACGAGGTGTTTACATACACAAATGTACTTCGCTGATTCTTGTGTGTGCGAGTGCATTCTACTTCTCGATTGTGATTTTTGATTAATTAATGTTATCGATCAGAAAACGTGACGGCAGATCTGTAAGAAGCGGAAATGTGTAGCCCAACTCAGGGGAGTGCCTTGTTTGCCTACAAATATGCCATTCATAGATACGTATCGGTTACTAGACGCTACCTTACATTGTCTGCTCCTGTTGATGAATTATCATATTGGGTGCGTTATACGTGGTGTTACAACTCCTTTCAGATGACCTCTTGGTTTTAAGATGAAATCTGTTTCCTGTTTTCGTTTTACTATTTGCTGAATTGAAACTATTTCTTCATCTGAAATGTCAGCTTTTGAGATTGTTTTATGACAACTTTTATAGGAAAAAAATATTTGCGAACGAAAAAGAGCACATGGTTTTGCAACAATGCTTTCTTGTTTCACTTACATTAACCAATTTCTTAATATATGTACTACGGGAACTAATTGATATACAAAAATATGAACACATCAAAGGAGTTACCGCTGACTATTGGACTTCAAAATCGACTGTATCCTGGGAATATACATGTATTATGAGACATTTTACAGAATATTTTAATGAAGGAAAAGCAAATATATTATGGTCGAAATAGTACATTGTATATCTTGCCTTAGATATAACCTTCTGAACTTGGAATTACGGACACAACAGACTCCTCTTCATCAGCTGCTTACATCTACCTTTACTTAAACTATGACCAACTTCTAAGCTGTGCGCTTAACGTGACGATTTCGATTTTCCAATAGCGAACTTTCCCTTTCTTGATAGTAACATCCTTGCTTCTCTATCCTATGGTGTTTACATGTCGCAATTTTTTCGTTGTTCTAGGGCTTGCTCTGAATATCGATATTTACGTGATAGATGTCGATGCTGACGAACAAACTGATGGCACTGATTAGGTGTATACAGGTTGATGAAGACTATGATCAAGTTTCAAGGTCGCCATCTTGGTCTCATTCAGAAACATTCTACATCCTTGAATGACACGAAGAAGGGCGGATTTGAATATGCTCATTAGTATGCATGTATGTTGTGATTGAGAATTATGCCTCAGTTTCCTTTTTGACGCCATGGCATTCACTTGGATATGACCTAGATTTATTTATCGATTATTCTTCGATGAAGCAGAAGACGTTTACACTTCCGGAATACCTGGTCTTGTTCCCTTGTACTTTTACAAGGACTTTCATGTTAATCTTTCCTTTGTTCATATTTTGCTCCTAGTTCAATCGCGTTTGAGCTGACCTACTATATCTTTTTTTCTCTTTAAATCTGCCACTTATTCAATAGAAAATATAGAAACGTAAACAAAAGTTTTACTACAATATGCAGTTGAAGACAAAACAGACTCTCCTACATCAGCTTCTTAACTCGATCTGTTCTTAAACTATGACCAACACGGGCAACTTACTACTAAGCTGTATGATAAACGTGACGATTTCTATTTTCCGATCGTGAACTTCCCTCTCTTGATAGTAACATCCCTGCTTCTCCATCCTATGGTGTTTACATGTCGCAGTTGATTCGTTATTCTAGGGCTTGCTCTGAATATCGCGATTTTCGTGATAGATGTCGACTGCTGACGAACAAACTTATGGCACAGGGATTCGAGAAATGCAGGTTGATGAAGACTATGGGCAAGTTTTATGGTCGCCATCCTGATATCATCGCGAAATATTCTGTATCTTTGTGTGATATAACGATGGACGTTTTTGAGTTTGCTTGTTAATGTGTTTACTTGTTGTGATGACAATGCTGACTCGGTTCTCATTTTGAGGATTGATGCTTACTTGGATGTGACCAAGATTTACATGGCGGGTGTCGTCGATGAAGCAGAAGACGCTTACTCTTCCGGAACACCTGGTCTTATTCTCTGGTGCTTTTACGAGAGTCTCCATGTAAATCTTTCCTTTGTTCCTATTTTGTCCCTAGTTTCATCGATTTTGAGTTTGGATTATGGTTTTGTTGACGCTTTGGTATTCTCTGATTTTATTTTAGTAAGAGCTTCCAACAACATTTGATATTTGTTGACTTAAAAGGTCAATGATCAATAAAAAAAATAAAAACATATAAAAAGTTATTTCGTTCTTATTTCTAGATTTGTTCGAGGGTTTACGCAAATGAAGAGAGGAATGTTTTGTTGATATTTGAAATACATGTATACTGAAAATTATATTTAAGTTATAAATAATGATACAGAATATTGCAACAACATCGTGTTAAGATACCTATAACAGTGTCCTTAAACACTTGTTCTTAAACGTCATATAACATAATAGTACAGTGTGATGCAGTGACACCCAGTGTAACAATACAACACGCTGCTGTAAATAACTCATGGGACGAAACAGCTGTATGATGCAGTTTAATTCATTTTTCAGCATACTGTACATATTACTAAATTTAAAAGATGCAGCATATGTGTGCGTTACGTCATCTTTAATGATATGGAGTGGGAGACTCTGCTTGTGGATTTTTTAGTCCTCGAGGTTTGCTGGGGCCTCCATAGGCACAGTTCATCTCATTTATTTGAGTAGTGGCACGGTACATAATATACATATGTTCGTAGTACACGATTTGAAGTTTCCTTCTAAATTCATAAATTTGCCTGACCATTCTGCTTCTACATTAGTTGAGACATATTGGATTCCCACCTTTTGGCCCCTAGCATCACTGGAGAGCCTTGGAGGATGAAAGAGCTGTATGATGCAGATTAATTCATTTTTTCGGCATACTGTATCTATGACAAAATTGCAGCATATGTGTGTGTAACGTCATAACAGTATAATGCCATAAGATCACGTAACACACACATATGCTCTTAAATTTAGTAATAGATACACAGTATGCCGAAAAAATGAATGAAACTGCATCATACAGCTGTTTCGTCCTCCTAGGACTCTTCAGTGATGCTAGGGGCCAAAAGCTAGGAATCCAAAATTATTAAACTAATGTAGAAGCAGAAGGGTCATATGCGTAAAACCCTTTTAATTTAGAAGTACAATTTAACTAGTTCTGTATAATTTCAAATCGTTTACTACGAAAATTTGTATATTAAGTACCGTGCCACTACTCAAATGAGATTAGCTGTGGCTATGGAGGCTCCAGCAAAACTCGGGGACTGAAAAATCCACCAGCAGAGTCTGCCACCCCCTATCATAAAGATCACGTAACACACACATATGCTGCACCTCTTAAATTTAGTAATATATACAGTATGCCGAAAAAATGAACTATGTTCAGAAGATAAAATAGATAATAATGTCTCAAAGCGTCACGCACTGATCGGCAATAAAATACAGAGAACAAAACGTAAATGTTACAGGACATAAATAGCTTGATGACAAAACAAACATCCTCGGCGGGATTCGAACCCGCGACCTCTGGATTAGAAGTCCAGCGCGCTACGAGGACTGATGCCCTTAATGAAGGTTTGCTATGAATAAATAATGATGTTACAATACAATAAAACTATTGAAAATTGCAACTTATTGAAACATAATAGGTGGGGGTGAGACAAGAACAATATGAATTTTTAAGATTTCCCACAATACGACCTCTAATACTTAAGTAATTATAATGAAACGTGTAAATATAGACCAATAGGATACACATGTAAGGTCATTGAAAAATGTTCATGTAGAAAACAGAAATGGTTCAAATGTGTAGTTGATAAAGTTATAATAATCACACTTCCAAGTGTACAAATTATTAGAAACAACATTGACTAAACAGTGAAGGCGTTTTCCTCCTTACCAACTTTTGTCGTATTTTGAGATAAATTTACACAACAATTATAGTAACGGTATTTCCTGATTAAAGAAACGAAAAAGCAAAGAGTAACATATTGTATTCAATATTGTCAAAATATGTATATATTTATTATTTCAATATAGGCCCAATATACGTAACTTCAGGATTTTTTTTGTGATTCTGTAAAAATTCTGACAAAAAATCCAGTTAATATCCATGCAAAAATAAGACTAAAACGAAGTAAACCTGAGAAGTAACTAACAATAAACTCTTGACAGAAAAATCCAAAGAACTGAAAATAATTCAGGTGGGGCCCACTTCAACAACAAACCGAAGGTAGAAGACGGTTCAAAATGGACGCGTGTTTAATCTCAACTAAATCTATAAATATAATAAGTTATTAGGCTTGATTTTCGCTTCAATTTTTCCGAAAATTACGTATATTGGGCCTTTAATGTGTAACACTAGGAAAATTCAACAAATAAGAACAATATAACATAATAGTCTTTTGATAGTATGGTTAATGTAGTAATGGATATAGATAAAATAGGTTGCCATAAAATCCAGTTGATAGTCATGCAAAAATAAGCCTAAAACGAAGTAAACCTGAGCGGTAACTAACAAGAAACTCTTGACAAAAAAATTCCAAAGAATTGAAAATAAGTCAGGTGGGGCCCACTTCAACAACAAACCGAAGGTTAAAAATGGACGCGTGTTTACAAATACCGTGTTTCAATTGCTGCTGTACCGGTAACCGCGTAAGAATTCATCTTGAATATTGCTGATATCAGTTAATCTTAACTAAATCTATAATCATAATACGTTATAAGGCTTGATTTTCGCTTCAAGTTTTTCCGAAAGTTACTTATATTGGGCCTTTAATTTGATCATGAGTCGGACAGTGTCCGACTCAATATCATGTAATATTAGGCGTATTGTTTGTATTTGAATATGCTTAATAAAGATCGTTTGTGGTAGCTTATGCTGTTGCTGGATCAATTTTTAAGACTTTGATATGTAATGTATGCAGACCCATATTGAAAGAAATAAAAAAATAATAGAGAAAACATGCAAGAGGCCTACATAATGTCCATTTTTATGGATGATTTTATCATTATAACTGATGGAAAGTAAAGCGTGGCAAAAATTAACATAGCCGACGTGAGGTTTAATAATTAATATTAAAATGTTTTTTTACGTTTTCACTCCTTTTTACTAGGAGGTAAAATAAGATATTGGAACTTTTTTTAATTCCTTTTCTAAAAAAAACCAATAAGAAACGCATGAAAATTTAACTCTACCGAGTATTGTGGACAATTTTTTCTTTATGTAACAAAGCCTATGTTACGTGATAGACTCGTCCTCAAATTTGTTTTTCATCAATACTGGAAATATTTCGGTTAAAAATATTATTATTTTTTTGGTTAAATTTTAGTGCGATGAAAAACGTGGTACTAAGAAACATCTATGCTGTTGGTATGCACCACTGGGGACCCCGGGAGATGCCTATTGGTGTTATCCATTTCTGCAAATGGGAAAGGGAAAACCCGAAATATCCCTGTGCCCTTGCAATATTTGCGGACAACGACTTCACTAAAAGGATGGCTTACATCAGACGCGAGGACAGTTTCATACTATTCAAGCTGTTTCGCGATGAAAAGATTAGTGGACACTGCTATGTTAAGGCAAAGCAACCTGTGTCAAAGTTTTCCAAAAAGAAAGGTCCAATGCAAAATGTATTAATCGGATTTCAAACAAATGACGAGCTTGTGCCGTCAGTTCAGACGACTGTCCGTAATTATGAACAACATATTTTCTAAATGTATACCGGCGAAACGTACTAAGCGCAGCTCAGCTACCACACACGGAATAATGAAAGTTTTATCATTAAAAAATCACTGATCAATATGTGTTGTTTTTCTTGTTTGTAGAGAAAATGGAACCCTACTCTGATGACGCCATGTCAGCAGCTATTGCCGAGGTAAAGAAAGGCACGAGTGTAAGAAAGGCCGCACAAAAATATTCCGTGCCAAAATCATCATTAAATGATCGGACCTCAGGTAGAATAAAAGACGGGGCCATTTGGAGGGAAAAGCCCCTATTCAGCGATGTCACGCAATCGAATGAATTCATTCTTCACTGCACTTGGAAAAGTGGTATTGTCCGCAAATATCAAAAATAGTCCCGACAGAATCTGGAATATGGACGAGACTGGGGTTAGTCTGTTCCATAAACCGAACAAGGTGTTGGCTAGGAAGGGTGTCAAGACCATACACGGCAAGGCGTCGTCCTCCCGCGAGCTGGTGACAGTCATTGCTTGTGGAAATGCCAATGGCGGTTATATTCCTCCGCATTTCGTCTTTCCGGGCAAGACTGTTAGAAAGCCACAGAGATATGACCTTCAGTCGGCCAGAGAAATTCTCTTCTCTGAGAAACGCAACATTTTCAGTCTCAGATTCGGGGTGGACCAAAAATGGAATTGCTCGTCTATGGTTCACGGACACTTTTCTGAAACACATTGGTCCGGCAAGACCTCAGTTGCTGGTTTGTGACGGTCACGGTTCGCACAACAACGTGGAATTTGTCCAACTTGCCAAAGAGAATGACATCATCATAATTGAACTACCAAGTCATACAAGTCATTGGACTCTTAATCGAACCGTGTTCAAGGCTTTGAAAAGTCACTGGAACAATGCTTTAGATGAATTCGTCAAAACTACTGGTGTAACCGTCCGCCATAAGCAATTTCTGTGTCTATTTAACAAAGCTTGGCAAGCTGCATTGACGCCGACTACGATAAAGAATGGGTTTGCAGCAACGGGCATTTATCCTTACAATCCCGCTGTCATTCCCGAAGAAGCATATGCTCCTTACGAAGGTTTAAACAACAGTGAATCGACGGAAGACCCAAAGAATGACGAACAATGCCTAGCACAAGCTGAGGTATCCGACCATTGCTCCGAGGTCATCGACAAGTCCAGTGCGTTGCATGAATCGTCAGATAACGAAAATTCAGCAATTAGATTTGACAACGTATCGTCTGTAACAATATCTTGCCCGCTTGATCTGGAAGGCAATTTTGACCTGCCTTCAGTTGTTGATTCATTTGGCGGCTTGCTTCTCGACTCCAACATATCGGAATCAGGTTCTAACGAAACAGAAGAGTGTTCCCCAAGCATGGCACTGGAAATTATCGAAAGTACTCTTGTCATCAGAACAAAAATTCAAATATCAAACTGCTCTCTTATCCGATTCAAAACTTCAGAATGATCCCTTATTTCAGACATGGAAGCATTATAACAATCTTCCTGCAGAGAGAGTTTCAGAATGATCCCTTATTTCAGACATGGAAGCATTATTACAATCTTCCTGCAGAGAGAGTTTCGTCACCAACACTTCCCACTTTGACATCAGCTTTGTCCGTCATATCGTCACCATTGTCGACCGTCACCCCAACTATACCGCAGGACACTTCAGTATCTAAATGTATGATACCATTACCTGGATCAAGTTTGGCTTCTTCAGTCGTCAACGATATCTTTCCCGTTCCCAAACCAGCTAAACAGAGAAAAACACAGAAATACTTTGTAATGAAAAAAAACATCGGAACTGAAATCAACGAATCGTGACTTTTATACCCTAGTACATTATGTGGGGACCTTACGTTGACTTTTCTGATACAAATTACAGAAGATTTTACCTTTAATAGTTGTTTCATTATAATTGAAACGTAAGCTTGGATCAGTCAGGATTTACATTCTAAAAACAACAAATGATTCATCACTACCGGTACGGCGTAAAATTTGAACCTGCTGCCCCCACTGCATGATCGAAAGAGGTGACTGAATTTGGACTTTTATTTATTACCATTCTTTTTAAACAACGTTTCCCTTCCGACTGTCTCCCTTCATACTACGTCGCCTTTGGCCTAAAGCTGAGCGTTCGCCCCTGTCAGGAAAGCCATGTGTTTTATCCCAATGCCAAGGCATAACATACCAGAGTCTCTAACAATGGTAATGACTACTCCATGCTTGACGCTCAGCATTATGGGAGTGGGGCGACTGGTTCGCCCGTGTCACTATCATTTGACCGGGTGAGGTGTTTTGCTGTGGGCCTTCGGCAGTGAGTATACCTCAGTGTGGTAGCACTTTAAATCGGCATTAGATCTGGACTATCGCAAGAAAGCTTACACGAGCATACCACAGTCTCTAAACACCGAAAGTCCTCAATTAACCCGTGTTGTTAAAAGGAGGTAAAAACAATCAAACCAAACCCCTTCCAGAAGTTAGATAGCTGTATGACAAAATGAACATCCTCGGCGGGATTCGAACCCGCGACCTCTGGATTAGAAGTCCAGCGCGCTATCCGCTGCGCTACGAGGACTGCTGTTGAAATCTATTTCAAAAAAGAGAAGCTAGGACAATAGCGATATTGAATCACGGATTTGGTACGGGTGTCATATTATTTTTGACGCAACTGATACTGACATCGATGTTTGTTCGGTCTTCCATTTGCTGTTAATTGTTCTGTTTTTTTAAAGATGATAACCAGTTTGCAAGAAAAATCAAAATAGTGGATAAACCACTAAATGTAAAAATACATACTGTACTCTAACAAAAGGTCGATGAAAAGACACGTGGATACTTCAATCGGTGCAGAGCCCTAAATACAGTTTACCCAGTCAAATCAAAGTCAGTATAATTCCGCAACATGTGAATACTGCACAAGGGACACGCGGGCGGCTATACAAATTACGTCACTAGTAGGTAACTATTAGTCATAGGTATCATCTACATTATCCAATAAGATGAATAACACAAATACAAAAAACTGTATTTCCCAGCGACACTGCCCGATATTTATTAAAAAATCATCATGATTTAGTAATTAATCACATGACATCTAATTATCAAGACAAAAATAACATCCTCGGCGGGATTCGAACCCGCGACCTCTGGATTAGAAGTCCAGCGCGCTATCCGCTGCGCTACGAGGACTTACAGAATATTGAAAACTATAGCCTTTCTGTCATTGTGAAAGTCGATTTAAATAAAGATAACGATAACGATTTACTTATTTTCTGCTTTGTTGATATTTTTTTAACAAACCATCAACTTGACGGTAGAACAATACCGAATATTTGTTGCTAATGTACATGTTGATGTGACGAATTTTAAGGTAGATTTTCCCACGACTATATACCGAAGTTTATTTGATAATCAAACCATTTGTTAATGAGTACACTAGTGTCTTAAGCTCCGATTTATAAGTAGTTCGGATAGCTGTCGGGGGTGTAGCTAGATAATGTGTGCAGAATGCAACACCGGAGCGCAAGAGGGGGAAGGAAAGAAAGGGGTCATCCCCTTCCCGTTGATAGGGGTATGGAGTCATCCCCTCGGGAAATGTGAAATTCTATAAGGCCATAAGTGTAATAAATCTCCAGTGTTCTGGTGGCAGTTGCATCAATCTAACAGAAGGAGGAATAGGTATACTTAGTATTTTATAATGAGCAAGATAAATGACTGTGCTAATTGAAGTCTACTTCGCTGTAAATGAGTGCGTGGTTGGGTAGTGCAAGAAATTGTAAAAACCTAGCTGTGCGCACCAAAATGGCAGCACCGGTTGTAAGCTCCCCAGGGTGTTAAGAACGATATTGGCTGGTTGCTTAGGGCCTATAAACACGGATAATTCGTGCACCGCCGCTTTGTGACGGTGTTTAAGGTCGTGTTTAAGCGGTTTATAAAAACCTCGAAATGTTATAAGTACAAGTGCCTTCATGTCGATCTTTCTGTTTTTTTCGTAACTTGCCCTTGGTTCAATCGATTTTGAGTTTGGATAATGGTTTTGTTGACGCTTCGATATTCTTTATTCGTCTTTCAGTTTTGTATGAGGTATGGTAGTGTATAGGGTGGACAAATCAAATGGTGTGATTGGAAAAGTATTATTAGAATGGAGTGCTCAAGAATGATCAAATTCCACGTGACATCCCGTTAATTCCACTCCTGAAGTAAACAATGTCGCAAAAAGAGCCAAGTAGTTCAGGTACACAATAAAGACGAGGTAGGTAAGCGACTTGCTCATTAATCCACATTTTGAAAGTTTGTAATACTGAAGCATGTTAAGATAATTCATCTTTCGAAAAACCGAAAAAAATGCTAAATTGTTGCTTGCTTGAAAAGAGCCTCTAATACACTTGTCAGTTATTCTTCTCTGAAAACATTAATGCTAAAATGTTGCTTGTTTGAAAAGAGCCTTCAAGACAATGTATATTGTCAATTCGTTCTTCCTTGAAAACATTAATGCTAAAAGAGTCAGTGCTTGTGCTGCAGTACAACAGGGACTGGGTTGAGCAGACTAGATATATGTTCAGCCGAGACCACAGTGTGTTTGGTTTGATCTACTTGACGATAAGCATTCCTGCCTCATCATCCATTGCCAGACATACTCCAAAGTTCAGGAAACGCTTTGCTGAATACTCATATGCAACAGATTGCACAGTATCAAACAGGTTTCTTTTCAAACGTGTACAATAATCGAATTCATTTGAAAGGGCTCCACAATGGGGTGTATACGTGATTGCACAAAACGATGGACCCTGCCATATTTGCGGCACCATCATACCAATGACATCTCATTTGGTTGAAATCGATAACATATCTATCAGTATGTGTCATGAGTTCAGATTTTCTTTTGATCACTGTTATAAGTATTAATAGCAGTGATCAAAAGAAAATCTGAACTCTGAAATTTAAACAGACTTTCTTTTGATCACCGCTATTAGTATTAATAACATTTATCAAACGAAAATTCCTGCTGAATGAATCTTTTCGGTGATTGTGTGTGTCATGTTGTACTTGACACCTTTCTGTTTTGGTTTGTTTCGAGGCAGAGCCATAGGAGGCCGGGTACTACAAAAATTGTAGTGTGTATTTTAATGTACTATTTTTTCATAAATGTGAATCTACAATATCTTAGCCTGTGTTACGCTACACTAGGACTGCATTGGTTCTTCTTATGTACAGTTAATATATACATATAGGCCTACATGTCGATGCTCAATATTCATAAGTCGAAGTCCCGATGTTTCGAAGTTTTCACGACGGTCCCGCAAAGTTCGAAACATCGAAGTTTGACTGTACCTTTATTTTTACACATAAAGTATATCGAAGTTTGTACTTCCCTGTACAAAATAGGTTGAGATCTTATTGGTTTATTCCTTTCCATCCCTCATAAATTCTCGTTGTTTAGCTGTCAGAGCTTGATTTTAACAAAGATCACTTATAACAAATTCTCGCCCGATAACATGTATTCATACAAAGGAACAAGACAATCTGCTAACGCTTTACTACTAGCATTGCTTGATATTTGTTATGCTGGATTTGGGCAAATCCTGATTACATTAGAGTTAAAAAGATACATTTATTCATGTTTTTTGTTAATACAAACTTCCTCGGTCAGCTTCAATTAATAATACTATATAATAGTTAATTTACTATTAAATATAATTAAAGTGTAACATTTGATATTGCTGGACTAATTCGTTTCGATACATATATATATTTACTTTAATTATACAATTTATTAGCAAAAAATCGGTATAGTATAATACTTTTGTATTTGTACAGTATAACAGGTTGCATTACAAAATGAAAATTAAACATAAGTTGATATTTCTTGACCCCGATGTTCGAACAACTCTCAACGATCTACATGTGCATGACAAGTATGTGGTTGTGTCAGTAGACAAAACATCTAACAACTTGATCATTGTTTGCAAACCCTATCACATATATTGCTTGCAAAAAGAACTTGGCCTGCTTTATAACCAAAGTAACCCTACTTACACATTGCCCGATATTTCGAAAGATGAAATGCTGTCTATCAATGCTTCTGTATTACAATCTTTCAAGATACCGGTTAATGAGCATAACGCTGACCTACCTTGTCTTTATAGGATACCTTAACTACACATGGATCCTTATAAGCAACGTTTTATCGCTCGACCAAGCCCTTATCAAAACTTCTTACTACCATTCTTAGTACCATTAAATCAGGGCTTCAGTCTCATTGTGGAATTAACGTGATGTGGATTTGGGAAAACTCGAAAGATCTTTTGATCAATCATGAGCACCCCCTCCTAAAAATATTTTTTCGATCAAACATTTGATTTGTCCACCCTGTACACTACCATACATCAAACAAAACTGAAAGAACGTCTTAGATCTCTCGTTATGAGAGCTTTCTTTTCGAAAAAAAAGACGGACGAAGATCCAAGTATATGGTAGTGAGCGTTCTTTCAGCATACTTTGGGAAAAACACAACAAAAGTTAAGATGAAATATACTGAGGAAGTTATAGTAAGAACGATTGAATTCTTGTTGAGTATGCTCAGCTCATAAGTGTGTTTACTTTTTGTGATTAACAATGGATTGGTTCTCATTTTGTGAACTTGATGTTTACTTTGATGTGGCAAAGATTTATATGGCGGGTGTCGTCGATGTTGCATACCCTTTCTCTTCCGGAACACCTGGTCTTATTTTCTTTAACTTTTACAAGGGTATCTCTCCCTTTTTTCGTGTTTTGCGCTTTGTTTAATCGTATTGAGATTGGATTATGGTTTTGTTGACGCTTCGATATTCTCTATTGTTTTATTGTATATTAAAAGTGTCTAAAAATAAGAGTAATCTCTCTTGATAAATCGCAGTATTTTGAAATCTTGTACATAATATGCATTGTATATAATTGATAATTAAATATTCTTTAAACCAAAATTTTAGATTTAGATTTAACTTCATTTAGCATCGGACGTACCAATTTCGTTCATATCAAATAATGAATAAAACGAAGTAAACAGAATTACTAAGCTAGGAAGGGAATCACTGGTTAGTATCTAAGGTATACAGATCATAGGTAATTATGTGTGTGTATATATTACATGTATACACGCGATACGTGAACTAAATAAAAATACTTGTGAATGACACCTATACAAAATTGTTACACTTACTGTATTCTTTTATGTAAGAAAAATTAAAAGTTATATTGCTTTTTAGATTGATGAATAGAAGTATATCGTAAATCTGACAAAAATATCACTTTGATATGTTCAAATAACAACGAATTTTGTGTATTGTATGGTTCATTATTCAATGAATTTCGGCGCACCACTGAACAACAAAGTAAGTTATCGCGGTCCCCGTAGCGCAGCGGATAGCGCGCTGGACTTCTAATCCAGAGGTCGCGGGTTCGAATCCCGCCGGGGATGCTAAATATTTTTTTGTAATATTTAAAAATAAATTTGCAATAAGATTTTTTGAGTAAGAAATTGATTTCGATTTAGAATCCAAGCAATCAAAGGAGTCGACAACGTTGGAGCAGACTACTTGAGTAGGATATAGAAGACACATGCTCCGTGGAATGTAGAAAAAATGTAACCACTTTTTTTCCAGAATGGGGGGATTTGTCACGATCGTATGTGTTGTATCGTGATATTTGTACTGATCGTTATATGTATATATATATGTGTGAGCGTGTGTTTGTCCAGTGTTATTGTTGTTGTTACGGACCACGTGGTCATTAGCCGGACGCTACGGTAAGTGAATAGGGAACGGAAGTGCACGAGCTCAGAACACAGGTAAACATGTGTGGACGCACCATAGTCACCTGTCGTGGGTTTTAAGACTCACAGCGGCCTACCTCAGTAGATACAGGCACAGGCTACAGACTGTGCTTTCCTGAGGAGGATTAGGCCACATCTGGACATTGCAATGGATACTAGTAACTGGGGAACCAGGATCTTCCCAAACACCGGGTAAAGGTTTGCCACCGGTCATCCACAACTGGCAAGTCAACAGCGAGGTCAGCCGTCAGTAAAGGCTACGGTTGGTCAGTAGGGTCAGCCATACTGAGTGTTGTCACCCTTGGAGGACTATTGAACCATTAGGCTATTCAGCTTGGACAGGAGTAGACAGTAAATGTTTTTGAACTGTTATATGGTTGTGTATAAGGTGTAAATGGACATGAACTAAGCACTGTGCTGACTTTTATTTTCGGATTTGGAACTTTTTATGAAAATCTATGTGTGAAAATATGTGTACGTATGTATGTGAATGAGTGGATGTTGGAGAGACGGTTGAAATGTTTGGGGAATTGTACTTTTGTTATTTGTAAATAAATTGTGTATTTTGTGTAGTTGACTAGTTTTGTTCCGTTCATTTCTAATTATATCTACCGACGCTCGTCCCGCGTTACAATGTTGCTTGTTTGAAAAGAGCCTTCAAGACAATATATATTGTCAATTCGTTCTTCCTTGAAAACATTAATGCTAAAAGAGTCAGTGCTTGTGCTGCAGTACAACAGGGACTGGGTTGAGAAGACTAAATATATGTTCAGCCGAGACCACAGTGTGTTTGGTTTGATCTTCTTGACGATAATCATCATTGCTTCATCATCCATTGCCAGACATACTCCAAAGTTCAGGAAACGCTTTGCTGAATACTCAAATGCAACAGATTGCACAGTATCAAACAGGTTTCTTTTCAAACGTGCACAATAATCGAATTCATTTGAAAGGGCTCCACAATGGGGTGTATACGTGATTGCACACAACGATGGACCCTGCTATATTTGCGGCACCATCATACCAATGACATCTCATTTGGTTGAAATCGATAACATATCTATCAGTATGTGTCATGAGTTCAGATTTTCTTTTGATCACTGTTATAAGTATTAATAGCAGTGATCAATTGAAAATCTGAACTCTGAAATTTAAACCGATTTTCTTTTGATCGCTGCTATGATCACTATGTGGTCTCGGCTGAACATATATTTAGTCTGCGCAACCCAGTCTCTGTTGTACTGCAGCACAAGCACTGACTCTTGGATCTTTTCGGTGATTGTGTGTGTCATGTTGTACTTGACATTTCTGTTTTGGTTTGTTTCAGTTTTTTTTATATCTTTTATTCATTGCGCGGTATAAACTCGGTAGTATTATATAAAGTATAATCGACTGAATCAATGTGGGGGGAAACGAAAAACAAAACAAAAACAATAAACGGGATGACACGTGATCCGGGCGTAATAAACAAGGTCTAATTTAACAAAAATGATTTTGACGCCCGGCGTATCGGCATACTGGAGCCTATTCGATGATTGTGGTAACTAAGTTGGGTCTCCGTTATATACCTTTATTTAAACACATATAGTATATCGAAGTTTATACTTCCCTGTACAAAATAGGTTGAGATCTTATTGGTTTATTCCTTTCCATCCCTCTAAAATTCTCGTTGTTTAGCTGTCAGAGCTTGATTTTAACAAAGATCACTTATAACAAATTCTCGCCCGATAACATGTATTCATACAAAGGAACAAGACAATCTGTTAACGCTTTACTACTAGCATTGCCTGATATTTGTTATGCTGGATTGGGGTAAATCTTGATAACATTAGAGTTAAAAAGATACATTTATTCATGTTTTTTGTTAATACAAACTTCCTCGGTCAGCTTCAATTAATAATATTATATTATAGTTAATTTACTATTAAATATATTTAAAGTGTAACATTTGATATTGCTGGACTAATTCGTTTCGATACATATATATATTAACTTTAAAGGCCCAATATACGTAACTTTCGGAAAAACTTGAAGCGAAAATCAGGCCTAATAACTTATTATATTTATAGATTTAGTTGAGATTAGCTGATATCAGCAATATTCAAGATGAGTTCTTACGCGGTTACCGGTACAACAGTAGTTGAAACTCGATATTTGTAAACACATGTCCATTTTTGGACCGTCTTCTACCTTCGGTTTGTTGTTGAAGTGGGCCCCACCTGAATTATTTTCAGTTCTTTGGATTTTTCTGTCAAGAGTTTCTTGTTAGTTACCGCTCAGGTTTACTTCGTTTTAGTCTTATTTTTGCATGGTTATTAACTGGATTTTTTGTCAGAATTTTTTCAGAATCACAAAAAAATTCCTGAAGTTACGTATATTGGGCCTTTAATTATACAATTTATTAGCAATCAATCGGTATAGTATAATACTTTTGTATTTGTACAGTATAACAGGTTGCATTACAAAATGAAAACTAAACAGAAGTTGATATTTCTTGACCCCGATGTTCGAACATCACACAACGATCTACATGTGCATGACAAGTATGTGGTTGTGTCGGTAGACAAAGCATCTAACAACTTGATCATTGTTTGCAAACCCTATCACATATATTGCTTGCAAAAAGAACTTGGCCTTCTTGATAACCAAAGTAACCCTACTTACACATTGCCCGATATTTCGAAAGATGAAATATTGTCTAACAATGCTTCTGTATTACAATCTTTCAAGATACCGGTTAATGAGCATAACGCTGACCTACCTTGTCTTTATTGGATACCTTAACTACATAAGGATCCTTATAAGCAACGTTATATCGCTGGTTCTGCTAATTGCTCGACCAAGCCTTTATCAAAACTTCTAACTACCATTCTTAGCATCATTAAATCAGGGCTTCAGTCTTATTGTGACGCTGTATACTCCAGGAGTGGAATTAACGTGATGTGGATTTTGGAAAACTCGAAAGATCTTTTGATCAATCATGAGCACCCCCTCCTAAACATTTTTTTCCGATCAAAACATTTGATTTGTCCACCCTGTACACTACCATACCTCAAACAAAACTTATAAAACGTCTTAGATCTCTCGTAATGAGAGTTTTCTTTTCGAAAAAAAGACGGACGAAGATACAAATATATGGTAGTTAGCGTTCCTTGAGCATACGTTGTGAAAAAAACACACCAAAAGCTTAGATGAAATATACTGAGGAATTTATAGAAAGAACGATTGAATTCCTGGTTGAGTATGCTCATAAGTGTGCTTACTTTTTGTGATTGACAATGACTCGGTTCTCATTTCGTGAACTTGATGTTTACTCTGATGTGGCCAAGATTTACATGACGGTTATCGGCGATGTTGTATACGCTTTCTCTTCCGGAACACCTTATCTTATTTTCTTTAACTTTTAAAGAGGATATATGTGTCTCTTCCCTTTTTTCGTGTTTTACCATTTGTTTAATCGATTTTGAGAATAGATTATGGTTTTGTTGACGCTTCGATATTCTCTATTGTTTTATTGTATAAAGAAAATGTATTAAAATAAGAGTAATCTCTTTTGATCAATCGCAGTATATTGAAAATTTGTACATAATATGGATTGTATATAATTGATAAGAAAATATTCTTTAAACCAAAATTAGGATAATTCTTTAATGGTCTTATATGGATTGCACTAATGGGGTATAAGCCACCTGGCTGATACCTCCAAATTTGTTAATGCCTCTGTGTGAATTGGAGGCGTTGTTGTTATTTTTCTTACGATGAGACCATAACCATTTTTAGCTGAAGTGTTATCTCATTTAAACGTCGCATTACAGACACTATAGCATTCAGATATATATTTTCCTTATGATGATATTAATTAAAATATTTTAACACTAAGAAACTTCATTATTATTTCTAAAGTAACTAACCGATTAATTTTTAACAAAATAGCTCCTAATGAATTCATACAAAGAATTTATACAAAGAATTATTAATATGTTGATTTAACTTGAGCATCGGGCGTAACAATTTCGTTCATATTATATAATGAAAAAAACCGTAGTATATAGAATTACTTAGCTAGGTAGGGAACACCTGGTTAGTATTTAAGGTATACAGATCATAGGTAATTATGTGTGTGTATATATTACATGTATACACGCGATACGTGAACTAACTAAGAATACTTGTGAATGACATTTATACAAAATTGTTACTCTTACTGTCTTTTATTATGTAAGAAAATGGAAGTAATATTGCTTTTTATATTGATTAATAGAAGTATATCTTAATTCTGACACAAATATCCCTTTGATATGTTCAAATAACAACGAACATCGTGTATTGTATGGTTCATTGTTCAATGAATTTCGGCGCACCACTGAACAACATAGTAGTCCTTCATCGCGGTCCCCGTAGCGCAGCGGATAGCGCGCTGGACTTCTAATCCAGAGGTCGCGGGTTCGAATCCCGCCGGGGATGCTAAATATTTTTTGAAATATTTACAATAAGACTTTTTTAGTAAGAAATTGATTTCATTTTCTCGTTCTGATATATTATAATATTTATTTAATTAACGTTCCGTTTTATATTTTATGAGCAATACAAAATTATCTACATTTATAATTTTCATGTGATGCTTTTTACCTAGATAACGCTTTCACAATAATCTCAAAATGGAGTCCAAAAATTGAGTGTTAATAAATTATGATTTCCCTGGTCAAACACATAGAAATTTGAAGATATTATGAGTTGAAGCAGAAAACATTTTAACTGTGGTCAAAATGATCCATAAACAGGAAATTCATTGAAAAAGTTGGTTATACATGATAGGCATATATTGGTAGGCATATATTGGTATTGCGAATGGAAGCTTATTGGTATTCTTGTTATATGTTTAAATTACCCTATTCGAGCCTTCTAAAATTGTAGATGAAAACCGATTTTAAAAAGTGGTCCTTGCAACGATATATCTTGTCAATATTTAAATATAAAAGCAAAAAATCGTGCCTAAAATAGTTTTTTATCACATTAATAAACCCGACGACTTGTGTGGGCAAAATCAAAACATGTCGGAGAAAAGGAAGGATTAAATGATAAATAAGAACTGAATAGAGTACCGAACGCTGTGTAACAGCAGGGTGCTGTGACCGTACAGTCACATACACGTTAGGTCTCTCAATAAGCCCTGTACATGTGCTAGGCAGTTATGTTTACTGTAGCATATCATTTTCTATATATAGAAAGGTTGGAAGTGAACAAAGCTTGCAAACTACCCCTGTTTTTGTTGTAGGTTGCAATGTTTGCCCATTCATAAAATAGCGTAAAGATGAAGCGCATAGATGATGATGATGATGATGATGTAATGATGAAGGTAATGGCTCATCTTTGTTACACTTTTGTACCAGAGAATGTATATTTTCAGTGTTTGTGAACTTGTGTTACTGCTTTAAACTGAGTGAGAGTATTGTGTGTCATGTATATGTAACAGAAAATTGGACAAATAAAACAAATATAAAAAAAATAAAGAAATTATAGATATCAACTTAATGAAACATCTTGAAACGTGCAAACGAATACTATCAAAATACCAATGGGTGACTCTTATACTACCAGAGTATGACCAAACAGTATGTATACATGTACTAGATACAAGAGATAGATGTACAGATGACAGCAAATATCGTGAAAACGCCAACTTAGGAGTCTTATAATATCAAATATCGTATCAAAACAGTGTTAATGTTGATAAGCCTTAAACTAATATAACACGACAACAACACTATTCTGTTGTTCACATTTCCAACAATCGTTGAATAAAATGAGTTAAAAAAATTAATACAATTATATAATAAAATAAAAAATATAAAAGCGTTTAAAATATTTTTCTTAAATAAATTTCCTACTTTTTCTTAATAATACATACAATATAGGACCAGATTCTGTAACTTCCATATCGTATATCGATTACAAATCATGAATCACAACTAAATATACTATAAAGAAAAAAACCCATTTTAAGAAAATACGTTGAACACAATACCTTTCCTAAGGATTGTTGTTTAAAACAAGAGATCCCAGAGGGACCTTGGTGCCCACCATTGGTGATTTTTCATTAATCATTAAAAAGATGGATTTTTTCCTTTCTTATCTTTAATTTCATGTATGTACTTAATCTTAGTTCTATTAATTTCCCTCGAAAATTAATAATAGTTGAAAGGTCTCTTGTCAGGAGCATTGTTTTTATGATCAGTTCCAAATTCCAAATCCATTTTGTATTTCTTAAAATATAACCATAATATATTTTCACAGTCAATATACAAGAAGGCCGTCTGGCGGCCATATTTGCCCCCTGGAGCAGTCCAAACATAAGAATATGCAAAGCTAGAGACCGAACAGAAAATGCTTATGAAATAGCGGTCAGTCCATAAATCAATACAACACTACTAGGCACCAAGGGAACCTGAATACGATATTTGGGAAAGATCCATCCAGTACTTCTCAAGATATAACGGTAACAAAATTTTATTATCTAATTAATGATGGCCGCCTGTCAGCCATTTTGTCTTCCCGATCAGTCCCAAAAACAATACAGCAATACCCGACAAGATGGGGAACCTGCATATGAAATTTGAGAAAAATCCATTTAATACTTCTCAAGATATAACGGTAACAAAATTTCATTGTCTAAATCCAAGATGCCCCCCTGTCAGCCATGTTATTTTCTGATCAGTCCATAAATCATTACAGCACAACTTAGGACCTAGGGGAACCTGCATATGAAATTCGGAAAAGATCCATGCAGTACTTCTCAATATAACGGTAACAAATTTTCTTTGTCAAAATTCAAGATGGCCGCCTGACAGCCATTTTGTTTTTCCAATCTGTCCCAAAATCAATACAGCACAACAGGAGACCAAGAGAAACCTGCAAATGAAAGTTGAGAAAGATCCATCCGGTTCTTCTCAAATTATAACGGTAACAAAAATTGTTTAAGGACGGACCACGGACGCAGGGTGATTTGAATAACTGATGATGGTGGGCTAAAAAACCCACCGTAGTATATTCTTAACAAAGTAATTATACTTGGATTTACATTAATTAAATGGAACATATCACACCCCTACATTGTTGCTATAAGTACCGTCGTGTTGTGTATAAGGCGTGGTTGCACTGTCGAGTAAAAACATGTTAAGTTTTAGGTGCAATGTAAATATAACTCGAATGGAAAAACATTTACTATGAAATTACTTATTGCAATATATACGTTTATTATTTGTAAAATGAATATAACTCTTTTTCCACCATGAATGGAGTGGGAAGGTGTTGTATACATCTGATCTCTTGTTCCTGTAATACATTTAATGAGTGTGATATAAACAACTTGAATATTAAAATCTTTGATGATATTGATGTTCTGAACGTCGAAACCCCATTGAAGGCGAGTGATTGAGGCTTACGCAAAATACCAAAGTGAATGTTCTGATATTGTTCTTGTCAAGATAGACCTTGATTGATATTTAAATACGGTTTAGCACTAGATGTTTTTATAAATATAGAATGTTGAGCTTTAAAAATAAACAAAATAAAAGAAGAAGCATTCAACAAGGCACTGTTTGTACCAAAACTTCAAATCTAATTATTCACTTGATGTGCCCCCTCATTTTTAATCCATGTATTTTACCTTTTTCTGTTTCAGATTATGTTTTTACGCGGTTCGTTTATTATGCAACTTCACATGCATTTGACAATTTTGCAATGTAACAAAACGCATATCGTGGTTTATAAATTTGTATATTCCTTTTTCGTTGATGGTATGCTGGCAGTTGTTTTGGAGTCTGCACTGCGGCTGGCTTATCGCAAATCCCTTTGTAATGGAGTCGCCGTTATTTACTCCCATATCCTTTAATCTCCGCATGACGGAGGAGTTGTGTTGCCTGTCTAGCGTAGGAGTTCCATCAGTGTGGGGTATCATGTCTGGCTTAATACCTAACACTCTGTTCGTCAATGATGGAGGCGAGAAAGAAACGCATGCTGGGCAACAGTAAGGATCCTAATTCCCTTCCGGTCGACCGAACAGAAATATCACGTTTGCTGTCGATACCATAGGAATCACCTGCTTTGTTATTACTTCTGATGTTATTTCATCAATTTGAAACGGAACCACAAGAACACAGCTCATGTTTACCAAGTACAAATTCGATTTGAACGATTCGTTTTCTTATGCAACAATCATCCTCGATATCCAGATTACGCTTTTCTCTACACCCCTGGAATATGTCAAAACCAAAAAGGCGAAGATAGCAGTTTAATAAGTCTCAATAAACCTCAGCGATTGGTCTATTTATCGCCACTTCGTAGCAATTAAACAGAAGTAAATAGATTAATAGGTGGTGTTGATCAAAGCTAAGCATTGGCATTGCTTTGACTTGTATTTTGCTTAAGGTGTTTATTTGGATGTCGACTGCTGAAAAACAAACTTACTACACAGGGATTCGAGATATGCAGGTTGATCAGAACTTAGTTTGATTGTCACCATCTGTTTTTTATTGAGAAATATTTTGTATCTTGGTGGGATATGAAGATAGACGTTTTTGAGTGTGCTTACTTGTTGTGGTTGACAATGACTCGGTTGTCATATCGAGGACTTAATGCTGTCTTGGTGGTGACCAAAATTTACATGCCGGGTGTTGTCGACGAAGAACATACTTGCTCTGTCTATGTAAATATTTCAATTTTTCATATTTGGCCTCTATTTGAATCGATTTTGAGTTCGGATGATGGTTTTGTTAACGCTTCGGTATTTTGTAAAAACATTCGAGTGAAGCAATTAGCTCATGTGGACTACATCTCCCACACACAAGAAGTCATGCTGTTATTTTCGTAAGAGTTTATATCATGAATAAGGGAAATTTGTTTGATTGGGTATGACTATAAAAGTGTACACAATAATTGTGCTTTGCTCTTAAAATGCGACGAGTCAGTTGTTTTCGGATAAGGCATGCACAAGGATGGTACTGTGGTGCAATGGCTGGTCACTCGTATATGGGTCACGTTCGTACTAATGTTGAATTATTGAGTGAAAAGCGTTTATGTATAGGCTTAAGACTTCGGGCTTTCAATAACCCTCCAATACAAGACATTGTGATGGTCGGGTGAGGAAGATTAGGTTTAGGTAGGTCTATGTATGCATTTATAATGCTTCACTCGATATAAATGCAGAAACGACATGCAGGAAGGTTAGTAACTCCCGATTCAAATATGAAATTCCGATGTTGATGTATTTTAAAACATCTGTTTAAAGCAAACGAAAAGCAAAAACAAAGCATACCAAAGCGAGAACAAAACCAGTCAGAACTTAAATCCATCAAGTCTGGGGCTAAAAAACATAAGAACAGGAGAAACATTAAAAAGGAGATACCCGAAATGGTACAAGAAGACATTGCTGTCTCGTTTCGCCCATTATATTCTCTGTACACTATATGTCGCCTTTAATATTATGTATCGCATGTTGAGAATGGCTATATATTTTCTGATTTCCCCTGATTTACGATTGTTATACATAAGGACTGATAACATAAGAATCCATTACAAAGTTTGATCCTTGATATATAATATTGTCTTTGAAGTGCAGTAAAACCTGTCTACAAAGGATACATAACGGACAGTGCAAAAGTGTCCTTTATAGACAGATGTCCTTTCTACAGAGGTTAATTATATTGTAAATCGCAATGTGTGTGAATGATGAATCTGTCCTTTATGGACATGTGTCCTTTATATAGAGGTGTCCTTTATGACAGGTTTGACTGTAGCTTTTATCGATTGCTTTATCATGCGTACTTATGATAAATTAATTGGTTTTTAGACGAGGTACGAACACTGGGAACTAACCAGAGACACAATGGATGCAATATTAAATTATTTTAAATAAGCGACACATGTTATTTTATTACGAAACCGGATATTTGTTTTATGATGTGTTTGTTTACGTCACACCTTGTATAACGTGACAATGACTTATCTGCCAATCACCCTGCTAACATTTATCAAAATTATCTATATTTTTATCACCGTGTCCTCAGTCGTTTGTGTTTCATAATATGCTTACTGGCACATATACTAGTAAAACACGTTTTCAGCAAATATTACTTAAGATATCACAATTTGCATTACAAGACATCTAACACAGTTTTTGCGGGCAATGAAATAGGTTAATTTATTCGATACGAGTTAGCTCAGTACACGCACTCTCCGCACGCTAGAAATAATCAAGGTCATTTGCGAAACTGTAGCTTCATGAACAAATAGACTATGTTGAAGATGGCTGACCGCTTTTATCGATTTTGACTTACGATAGCTGAATGGTTCTAGCGTCAATGGAATCTGAGTGTTGGTCATAAGATTAAATTGCTCAGTTTGAATGTTCTGTAGTGATAGGTAGGTAGACGGAGAGAAGCTATATTGTATGAAATACGAAGACAGCTCGTTTATTACCTTCAATTACAAAAGAGTTATTATCCTTCATTCAGTCTTAAATAATATTAACACAAATGAGTCATACCAGTTGCTATGCAAGTGATTATATTATCTAGGATGGTCAAAAGTTGTCATTTAAAAAAAGGTTTCATAGGCTTTCATTGTTGATATTTTTTTGGGTTATTGTCACTCCCTGATGCTTCCTATACCCCGGAATATGTCACGACAAATTGAAGGCAGCAAGTGTGCATCACCATGTATATGATACTGGAGGATTGATCTTTACAGGTACATCAGAAGAACTTCGCGGTAGCGCGACGGTAAAATTGGCCTGTTAGAAGCCGAGTGTCTATTCTCTGCATTCCAAAGAACACGTATAAGCCTCGTGATTGGCAGGTTTTGTTTTCACCGAGACAAACCAAACGGCTAGCTGCATACCTTCAGCTTTTTCACGTTAGGTTACAGAGAAGCAAAGGACGTCAGGATTATAGAGGATCGTAGTCACGTTTTATGGGGTAATTTAAATCATGTTTGGTATGCCGTATCAAATGTGTTTTGCGGGTTTATTTAACAAAGTTTTGAATAATTTTGACCGTTCCTCAGCTTTGTAGCTGGAGTTCACCACAACAGGATCTATATGAAATACTACTCTGCCATCTTGTGTGCCATTCGTGAATCCCAAATGTACCTCAAAATGCTTAGACTTCTGCATCTGCAATAAAATGTATTGCATATTGGTATTTCTTCTGATTAATTTGAGGGAAGAATGTGAATGAATCTACTAATACCTGGATCTATCTGTGCGAGGAATGTTCATGCCATCTGTAGTTTTGTAGTAAATGAATACATAGCCTTAGCACCATCGCTACGATTAAATGATTACACGTTAAAGGACCAATATACGTAACTTCAGGGAAATTTTCGTCATTCTGAAAAATTCTGAAAAAAAATCTAGTTGATAACCATTCAAAAATAAGCCTAAAACGAAGTAAACCTGAGCGGTAACTAACAAGAAACTCAGGAGAAAAAAATCCAAAGAATCAAAAAGAATTCAGGTGGGGCCCACTTCAACAACAAACCGAAGTAGAAGACGGTTCGAAATGGACGCGTGTTTACAAATAGCGTGTTTCAACTGATGCTGTACCGGTAACCGCGAAGGAATTCATCTTGAATATTGCCGATGTCAATTAATCTTAGCTAAATCTATAAATAAACATAATAAGTTATTAGGCTTGACTTTCGCTTCAAGTTTTGCCGAAAGTTACGTATATTGGGCCTTTAAGAAAAGTTACTTGAAAAACATTATCCAAACGAATCTTGATATTTCAATCAACCAACGCATGTACTAAAGAAATGATATTCTATTCATTTCAAATACATGTACATAAAAATTTATAAAAATGAATACAAGTCAGATATAAAGCTGTGCTATTTTGATCGATTTTGTTTAGCAAACAGCGCATGACGTCTCCAGTTCCTATGTTCTAGTTGTTGACCTGATCTGGTCGATAATATCGGGGAGTGAAGGAGTATCAACTTTGATCGTATTTTCTGCATAAAAAACGGGACTTCAAGCAACCACTCAATATCGCGCATGCCATTCTGTTTGTTTGCGACACCTGCTGCAGTAAAATCGGAAGGGATATGCAATATATTGTTATAAAAATATTTCTAGGAATACCTATATAACTTGCAACAAAGGTTCCCGCTCGGATGGTGGTAAATGATAATGTTTGATCAAACTACAGTTCATTACAGAGGTGCCTTAACAGATGATGTAGGTAGCATGCTACGCCAACTAGAAATTATTATTAGCTTCTACTAAATGGGCGAGTGCCAGTTTGCTATTATAATTTTTTAACTATGGTTAGAAAGAAAGGTTTCCCAACGAGTGGTGGTTGGAAATGATAAATCAAGATGAGCTGGAAAAACTGACCACTTTTAATTAGCAGCATATTTCAAAATGATGTAACATGTTTTGTTGAAATAATATTGCCTTTTATCATGTTATTGCGATACTGGCGGTACGTGTAAACAAAAAATGCAACGTCATGCCATATCATTGTACCAGACCACGATTTTAACGCAAGTAATACACGATTAAATAATTTATAAACGATGTGGGCGTGGGAATCAATATCTGTCGGTCTCTACCGTCTAGAAAACACTGTAGAGTACGGTCATCAGTATATCCCATTTACTGTTGCATCGAGAAGTTGTTTGTGTGGGGTTTCTCATCTTTTGTCGAGCATGATATATATGATTTATGAACAAAAACAAAAACTGTTTTGGGGGTTCTTCATTTGTCGAATGTATTTGAAGAACCTAGACATATATCATTTATTAGTTTAACTTCCTCGCTAATTTCTAAATACATATATGTTTATCTAATCAATCTCCAGAAGGTAAACCAAGATTATAGTTGCATCTTCATTTTAATGTGTTATTTATTTAAACTTTGCTTGTTTATAGTTATTATAACGTTATGTCCACATAATGATTATGTCTTTATTATGATTATCAGTTGGCATGGATTGCGACGCCTCCAGGCAATACACATTAAGCATATAATATATATAAGTTGACAAAATCTGTATACACGCGAATAATGTTTTGCAATAAACAAAATACTAAATTATTCAAATAGTGTTTTATCGGCTTTCCTCTTGATTTCACGTCATTTGATAAATGTATTCGCATACCTCTTGATTATACATGTCCATTGATATTATATCCACACACCTCTTGATTAAGTACTAATACCAACACGCCGTACACATTTTACACCTTTTTTGTGCTTACGCTTTGCTGATCATTTGTCTTATGAAGGTGACAAGAGGACATATCGTACTAGTCATCGAAACGTCACATAAAACATTTATTGGTTGTGTAAAAAAAAGATAGTTGAAAGTTGAATAAGATTTGATAGTTTTGAAGAAACAACTTCCTCCTTTTTATTTACGAAACCCAAATCTTGACACCCAAAAAACAAGGCAAATTCTAAAGCATAATGAAAAAGGAACATATTGATCTCCTGGTCTTATTCTCTTGTACTTGTACAAGGGTCTCTATGTAGATCTTTCTTTTTAGTATTTTGTACGACTTGCATGGCGGGTTTCGTCGATGAAGCAGAATACGCTTACTTTTCTGGAATACATGGTCTTATTCCCTTGTTCGTTTACGTGGGTCTCCATGTAAATCTTTCCTTTGTTCATATTTTGCCTCTAGTTTAATCGATTTTAGTTCGGATTATTGTTTTGTTGACGCGTTGGTATTCTCTGATTTTTCTTTATATACCCCGAGTAGAGACTATCAAGGAAGAAGGATATTTTGAGCAAACTTCTGAAATCAGGTAATGGAAGTAAGACGTATATCTAGAAAAAGGGAGATTTTTAATTTTGATACCCCCCGCTTTTCGTAAAGCTTGCCGTTATGCCATTTTGCTATCGGTCTTGTAGTTTGTAAATAAGTATGAGGCTGCGGTGTTCTTGATTTCAAGTAGAGTAGGGCTTATAGATCGATATGGTTAATAAACCTGGTGTTATTTATTTTATCTGTCTATTACAGCACACATGAATGGAACGACTTAGCTAGGCATTTGTTACCAGTGCTGATCAACTTATCAATACATTAAGCTTCGTGTGATGACAGTATCAAGCTAACCAGAAGGACCTATATTTGTAAAAGGAATTTCATCAGTCTGCAATAAAATTATTGGTACTGACTCCAGCAAAGGTTTCGCCAACCAGTAACTCAGTTTGTTCACAAGTACATCTGCAGTATAAAAATATGTTCTGATATACATTACAACTATTATGTTTCAACTGAAAAAATATAATAAGAGAGGGAAGGTGTTCCTTCAAAGTATGAAAGACAAATTTGATAACAAACCTTAATTGGAGAAGGGGAGAATACGAAGCGTTAACAAAATCATAATCCAAACTCAAAATCGATTAAACCAGGGGCAAAATAAGAACATAGGAAAGATTTACCCTTGTAAAATTACAAGAGACAAAGACCAGGTGTTCCGGAAGAGTAAACGTCTTCTGCTTCATCGACGACAACCGCCATGTAAATCTTTGTCACATCCAAGTAAATATCAAGTTCTTAAAATGAGAACCGAGTATCATTATCAATTACAACAAGTAAACACACTCATGAGCATACTCAAAAACGTCCATCTTCCAATCACTCAAAGATACAGAATATTTCTCAACGAGACAAATATGGCGACCATGAAACTTGCCCATAGACTCAAATAATTGTTTAGAACACACGTTCCATTATTACAGTATCATACCACTTCTGGAGTAGAGTAACTCGAAATATGGCCGTAGCCCTAATTGATGGTTATAAGATTGTCAATAGGCATAACAATTTTGGCTTCATTGAACACGTGAAGGGGCCGCGGTGGCCGAATGGTTAAGGTGTTCCGACATTCCACTACTAGGCCTCCACCTCTGGGTTGCGAGTTCGAATCCCACGTGGGGCAGTTGCCAGGTGCAGACCGTAAGTCGGTGTTTTTTTACCGGGTACTTCCACCTCCAAAACCTGGGACGTCCTTAAATGACCCTGGCTGTTAATAGTACAAAATTGAACACGTGAAGAGACAGAGAGGTTTTCGTTAGGATTTCGGAATACAATATAAACAAAGAAGACATATATACACATTAATTTTTTATTGAAAAGATTTTTTTACAGAAGCGTTCATAGCTAGAATTGTTTTGAAGAAAATAAAAAATACAGCGAGAGCGATAAATCAATTATATTTTTAAATCAGGGTACTCTTACTTAATTGATAACATAATTAAAAACAATTCCACAACAGTATCGATGAAAAGAGCTTTCAACACTAAACAGCATACCGGAGATCAACACAGTTGTTAAATAGGGAACTGATACCTTACAGGAGCAATAAACGAATTTTCAGAGAAATCTTCGTGATTCTGCAGTATCACACAACGTTACACGATGTGCGGTGTGCACACGATGGGTGAACGGTGTGTGCACGATGTGAGAACGATGCGATCTTTGGCGATTGTTTCTATCGCACATATGGGCGCACGATTAACTAACATTGTGCGATGACAATCGTGGTTGGTGTAAATTGAGAAATGGCTAAATAATATATACGGTCTAGTTCTAGTTGTTTTAATCTTATTAAAAAAATAACAACATTGCTAATTATGATATATATGTTTTCATAACGGTCACACGTCAGCCACTGTGATTTTCAGCCGTGGCGTCGCTATAGGGCAAACAAGTGTTATTTTTATTTACCTGTTCTGTTACCTGGGAGCTACACCTTGACTGTCTTATGGTCACTGATAATCCCAATTAATATAATGCGAGGGGTCCGTATTTTTTTCATCCCGTAATATGTATCGACCAATTATACCAAATCGTGCGTGTGTGTGATGCGAATCGGACACATGAACGCACGATATTTAGTTCGTCCAGTTGTGTGCATCATGGGCGAACGATGTATGCACGATGAACGCACGCAATTTCAGCTGTACCAAGAGACTCCTGACAGAAATTCCAAAAAAATCATAATAATTTAGGCGTGGACCACTAAAACAACAAAACGAGGTTCAAATTAGATGCAAGTTTACAAATACCCAGTTTCATTAGCCGCTGGACAGATACTCACGTAAGAATTAATCTTGAATATTCCTGATATCAATTAATCTTATATAAATATGATATGAAGTTATGATATTTGCCGAAAGTTGCGTATATTTGACCTTTAACATAGTACTACCGATGAACTGATAATATTAAGCCCGGTCGTGTCAATATACAGTACCATCGATAAACAATATGGACCAGATTGAAAAAGAAGAAAAGAAAGTTGAAGGACAAAACCATAAAACGACAGATCTTTTTTCCAGCAAATGAAGAAATATCTCTTCATCTCTACATTGTATAATATATTTTGAAATATGAACATTGGATCTTAAACTATAAGGATAAGGAAGAGTGATAAACAGTGGGCGGGTGCAGTAATCGACCTTCGTTATACATTTTTATTTTAGGTGACGTTTCCGGTGACAGTGTGTAATTTTAACTTGTTTTGCACCCTGCTACAAACAACATTTAATGTGAAGGTGACTTCCTCATACAATCATCAGCCAATAAAATGGATTTCACGATAGCAAAACAAGTCCTATATTTTAACCTGATATTATCTAAAATGACTAGTATGCATATCCGTGATGGATATTTCCAGGAAACGAACACGATATGCCGTACTAACGATCGGTGTTTCATGAGGCGGAGGCAAGGCATATAAAGCATGTCTCCTGATGTCACGTGATAGGTGACATGCAAACAATGACATCAATATAGGTCCTATTGGAACAACCTTCGATTCGTATCTCGTGTTTTCAATCTAGTTACAAATCCTACACATTAAGGAAATTACAACTTGTATTTTATTTCAACTATGGTTTTAAACATTGATATGAAAGCAGGCCATTTTTATTTAGAGTCGACTCCAGGAGAGCAATTAATAAGTGAGAATCGCAGTGGTAACTATTTGATATCGCAATATTTATTAATAAAAAACAACTGTGACCATAAAAAAACGCATGGGAATTTTTATCTGCACCAAAATGTTCAAATTCAATCCCTAGACATATTGAAACAGGATCAGTTTTCCAATTCACCTGATCTTTATTTGACCTTTACTAGATTAATTATGATGGTATAGCATTCAAAAGATAAAAACGTTATCCGGAAAAGATAAAGAAGAGCAGCTAGTAGACTTACGACAGTTTGTAATCAAAGGTAAATGAATAAAGAATTCAATCATGAAGAGAAACCAAAAATTATACCAGTACGTCACATGTGATGTTATGACATCACGGTCCCCCACAATAGGGATCAGTCACGGACGGTTACCAAGAAAGTTGTACAAGCTCATGTCAAGTCCACTTAAGATTTGTCAACAGAGCGCGAGCGTGCGCGTTGTGAAGTAACAACAAATCAATGTGGCGGTGGTGTTACTACAGGAGTACAAATCTCGCTTAACCCTGCGTTAATCAATATCACAGACAAGCAGCTGATAGTACAGGCCACCTTTAAGAATAGAAAACAACCCTGATAGTACATTCTACATTGCAAAATTTATTAATCCATGTACCCTTACAAAGTGTGCACTGTTTAAACAGTACTTTGTAAGATTTATGACCCTGTATAAACAGTATCTTGTATGATTTATGACCCTGTTTAAACAGTATCTTGTATGATGTATGACCCTGTATAAACACTATCTTGTATGATGTATGACCCTGTTTAAACAGTATCTTGTATGATTTATGACCTGTATAAACAGTATTTTGTATGATGTATGACCCTGTTTAAACAGTATCTTGTATGATTTATGACCCTGTATAAACAGTATCTTGTATGATTTATGACCTGTATAAACAGTATCTTGTATGATTTATGACCTGTATAAACACTATCTTGTATGATGTATGACCCTGTTTAAACAGTATCTTGTATGATTTATGACCCTGTATAAACAGTATCTTGTATGATTTATGACCCTGTATAAACAGTATCTTGTATGATGTATGACCCTGTATAAACAGTATCTTGTATGATTTATGACCCTGTATAAACAGTATCTTGTATGATTTATGACCCTGTATAAACAGTATCTTGTATGATTTATGACCCTGTTTAAACAGTATCTTGTAAGATTTATGACCCTGTATAAACAGTATCTTGTATGATGTATGACCCTGTATAAACAGTATTTTGTAAGATTTATGACCCTGTATAAACAGTATCTTGTATGATGTATGACCCTGTATAAACAGTATCTTGTATGATTTATGACCCTGTATAAACAGTATCTTGTATGATGTATGACCCTGTATAAACACTATCTTGTATGATGTATGACCCTGTTTAAACGGTATCTTGTAAGATTTATGACCCTGTATAAACAGTATCTTGTATGATGTATGACCCTGTATAAACAGTATCTTGTATGATTTATGACCCTGTATAAACAGTATCTTGTATGATGTATGACCCTGTATAAACACTATCTTGTATGATGTATGACCCTGTTTAAACGGTATCTTGTATGATTTATGACCTGTATAAACAGTATTTTGTATGATTTATGACCCTTTACAAACAGAATCTGGTAAGATTTATGACCCTGTATAAACAGTATCTTGTATGATTCATACCTGTATAAACAGGATATTGTATGATTTATGACCCTGTATTAACTGTATCTTGTATGATTTATGACCCTGTATAAACACTATCTTGTAAGATTTATGACCCTTTATAAACAGTATCTTGTATGATGTATGACCCTGTATAAACAGTATCTTGTATGATTTATGACCCTGTATAAACAGTATCTTGTATGATTTATGATCCTGTATAAACAGTATCTTGTATGATATATGACCCTTTATAAACAATATCTTGCATGATTTATGACCCTGTATAAACAGTATCTTGTATGATGTATGACGATACAGTATGCCAATCATGAATTATACTTCACCATACATCTGTTCTGTGCTGATATTGCTTATCTGTGACACCAGGGACAAAACAGGTTGAAATGCAAATTGTTCTTAACTACTGTTGAAATAGAATGGGAGGTTAGCTTATATGGTTTTCTAAAAGAAATATTTCATATTAATGATTAGTTCAATGTGTATATTATGAACCGCGGAACTACTTATAAGAGAAGATTGTGGCCGTTAGGGTTACGGCTAGTCCGAAGTGTTCTACCCTCTCATATGTTTGAAAAATAGCCGCACGTCGCAAGATCTCGCAAGAGTTTCTTTCTGTACTATCTATTTTGGATCACGTGACGTGAAACGGCGGCATTTTTCAAACAAATGTCTGAAAGCTAATTATATTATAGAAATTGATTGGATGAGCTAGTGAACGACCGTCTATGACTTGATTAAATGTGTATGTTAGAAGAAAAAGATATGTTGTTTCCATTGATACCTTATTTGGATGTGTAATACAAGTTTATATTATGAAAAATAGACAATACCGAAGCGTCAACAAAACTATAATCTGAACTGATAATTGATTTAACTAGATCTTCATAGGGACCCATGTAAAAATTAAAAAAAGAGAATAAGTCCAGGTGTTCCGGAGGAGAACGCGTCTTCTGCTTCATCGACGACACCCGCCGTGTAGATCTTGTATGATAAGTGATGGATAACTTCGACGTAACACTATGTTCTAATGAATGTATCCAAGTCAATTTCTGTGGCTGTGGCAGTATGTTTCTGTGCAGGTTTGTCTCATCATTTCCTGTTACTGTGACTTTATGTTCCTGGAAGGGAAGTCTATTCATTGTCTGTGGCTTTGACAGTACATTCCAGCTTGTTCCCTCTTTAGTCAAGAACAACACATTGTCCTTGAAGGTTTGTCAACAAGTCATTATATCTCCAGCAAACGTAGCGACGTTTTATCGATCGTATACACTTGCAACATTCCGCAAAATAATACTGAAATCTATGGAGCTTCATTTGTAGCATAACAATGTATAGCATTTTACATAGTTAAGGAGTTAAAGGGCTTCGTATAAAGAATAGAGTCAAAGGGTTTCTTACATAAAGGGAGGTCAAAGAGCTTCTTGACTATTACAGAGGGACATTAAAGAGATTCCTGTATTGGGTGAATAGATGAGTTTCTTACATAGAAGTAAGAGCTTCGCCACTGCCTAATAAAGTATAGATTTAATTTAATCTTATCCATGAAGGTTATGAAAAAACTGTCTAAATAGAGGGAATTAAAGATTTTTTTCATAGAGGGAAGCGCATTTAAATATGTATAAAAGCGTTTAAGCAATAGATACTGGATACACGTACAAGAAAAAAAAGCCCATTATGTATTAATGGAGGATCACATATACAATATTAACAAGATACTCCGACTTAGAACCGAGACAGTATCATCTCCATTATTACCAATATAGCGTTTGACATGGAATAATAGCATTTCAAACAAGGACATTTCTAAACCGTTTTTGACTATTTTGTTTTATTGTCACCAATATAATATATCGTCAGTGTAGATCGAAGCCCTTCCGTTTGACAGCCATGGCTTTGTAGTATATCATTAAAAAATGCGTATCGTGATATTTGAAACCAGCGAGGACCAGCATAACTTTCTTAAAAATTGTTTATTTATCAAAACATTTGATTTTTCCATCCTGTACATTACCATACCACAAACCAAAATTAAAGAACGTATTCGGTCTTCCATTATAAGAACTTTCTTTTCAAAGAAAGGTGGATGACGATACAAAAACACGGTTGTGTGCTATCTTGGAGCATCCTTTGTGAAACAAACAACAAAAGCTCGAATGAAATATACTGAGGAAGATATAGTACGAATTCCAGGTTGAAGATATCTTTGCTGAGTTCAGAGGTAAGATTTTCCAACAGACTTGATATTCCAATGGGAACTAACCGCCCCACTTTTGGCTGACTTGTTTTTATTAGTCGTCCGCCCGTCGTACTGGATGGATCCTTCTCAAATTCCATGTGCAGGTTCCCCTTGGTCCCTAGTTGCGCATTGTCAACGTTTTAAGTCGATCTGAAAAACAATAACGCCAGCCATCTTGGATTTTGCATCAATGAAATGATTAGAAAAAGATGCATAAATGAAAGTTAAAATAAGAAGGGAAAAGATCCACCTGCTAAGAATGAATGTAAAATCATCTATGGTGGTCGCAAAGATCACTCACGGATCTCTTGCTTTCATATGAGGCTGAATCAGGACAAGTAACAAAAACCTTGCCAAACCGTTCTTTTTCACTTTCAAATATATCGAAGATGTGTTGTTAATAAACAACCAAAAGCTGACTTAGTGGATCGAATTTACCCTACTGAACATGAGGTTGAAGACATACTTGTAACTTGTATAATGAAAGTGACGATTTCGATTTTCCGATCGTGAACGTTCCCTTGATAGTAACATCCCTGCTTCTCCATCCTGTGGTGTTTACATGTCGCAGTTGATTCGATATTTTAGGGCTTGCTCTGAATATTGATATTTTCGTGATAGATATCAGCTGCTTACGGCACAGGGATTCGAGAGATGCAGGTTGATAAAGACTATGAACAGTTTTTATGGTGCCATCTTGATTTCATCGAAAAACATTCTGTATCCTAGTTTGATATGACCATGTCGATCGTATATACCATTCTGAAGTTGAATTAAAGGACAAAACAGGCTCTTCTACATCAGCTGCTTACCTTGATGTCTCCTTAAGCTATGGCCAACATGGACAGCTTACTTCTACGCTATACGATAAACGTGACGATTTCAATTTTCCGATCGTGAACTTTCCGTTTCTTGATATTTACATCACTGCTTCTCAAATCTATGGTGTTTACATGTCGCAGTTGATCTGTAATTGTAGGGCTTTCTCTAAATGTCGAGATTTTCTAGATCGATGTCGACTGCTGACAAACAAACTTGAAACACAGGGATTCGAGAGATGCAGGTTAATAAGAACTATGAGAAATTTTTATGGTCGCCATTTTTGTCTCATTGATAATATTTTGTATCTTTGTGTGATATGAAGATGGACGTTTTTGTGTTTGCTGGCTTACTTGTTTTGATTGACAATGATGACTCGGTTCTCATTTCGAGGACTGATATTTACTTGGATGTGACCCAAGATTTACATGGCGGGTGTCGTCGATGAAACAGAAGACGCTTACTTTTCTAGAACACATAGTCTTTTTCTCTTGTACTCGATGTAAATCTTTCTTTTGTTCATACTAAGCCTGTAGTTTAATAGATTCTGAGTTCGGATTATGGTTTTGTTGACGCTTTGGTATTCTCTGATGTTTTTTTTATGTCAGTGACAACATACTATTTTCCATAGTGTAATACGATAATTCAACATCAGTAACTGTTTTAAATATTTCAATATCCCTTTAATTTTTTCAATGACTTATGTCACCCCCTCTTTTATACCGATCCGGAGGTGACACAGAAGCTTGGCTAAATTGCATACATGCAATAGCGGCTCGCCATTTGTTCTTGAAGTTGGGTTCTACATACTTCCTATTATTACATTGTCTACATCACATACAGTTTCTGTGCGTAAAACTGGGGTAGATTTAATGCAGCTTCAAAATACAAGTTGTTACACAAAAGGCTTGGAGTGATACATATTTAGTTATATAATCCCCCAGGGGTCATACATGCGGAAGCGACCGATTCAGTGCAGTTTTCAATTAAAATACAGATACATCAGTGCGTGTATTTTCCCCCCAGAAGAATTGTTTAACAGATCAAACCCGGAAGTGGCACAGAAAATGGAATTGGCTAGATAAGCACAAAGAAAACATCAAAACTCATCTGATGACCGTCTTAAATATAATTACGCCCATGCACAGCAGATAAAGGGAAACTTTATTCAAGAACAAAGGCATATATAATTATATTTGTGACTACAATACATTGCACATTGATATATTAATGATGTGCAGTCTCTTGATCGTGTCACTTTTCACAAAAGTAGAAAAAGTTATATTTTGGATTGTTGAAAGTCCTATGGTTAGCATTTTGCCAATTTTTTCATTTTTTAGAGAACCATAATATTATGTGACAAGAAACAATTTAAATTCCTTTTTAGAAGCTTTCAAACCAGGTTTTGGCTGTCAGACTACCCAGGACCCTTTCATATTAGTTAAGGATTAGCGCAAGGCTTTAAAACAATCATGAGTATGTAGCTGCCTTCCTCATGGATCTGTCTAAGGCTTTGAACAAACGTGAGAGTATGTAGCTGCCATCCTCATGAATCTGTGTAAGGCTTTTGAGTACCGTCCTAATGACATGGTGCTTATCGTGATTATCAAAATTCATCTTATACACACACATAGCGAGATATTAGCAAGGCTCATGCGAACTCCCCAGAATTGTATATGATATAATTGTATGTGTTAATTGTATTGATTATGTAAGAATTGTTTATCTATGTACTGTAAAGCGCTTTAGAATGGCTTATGTCAGCTGTAGAGGGCGCTATATCCATGGAAATCTGGATGCCTATGGTGTAAATAGTGCCTCACTGGACCTGGTATATAGATATTTGAGTGATATATTACAATAAGATAATGCGGCGACTGATTGGAGGTGCTGACAGCGGTTCCCAATAGTTCAATAATTGAATAACTTCGTTTTAATATCGACATCAAAGACATGTTCCTTTATGATAAAGGAACATCCCGCGAAAATAAGGTATTATTTTTTTTCCCAAAATATTACATACACAAATCTTATGAACTATGACGATCGGAGTTTGCTGATATGTATTTATAAATGAATGATTTCAAAATAACTAGTAGAATTTCTAAATGTCTTACCAGACGCTTCAGCTACCGTTTTCATTGTAAGCACTCTACCTGATATTATTGTTACACCGCGTTAATGCCTAACTTCTAATAGAAAAGTTGCCGAATGGTCAAAATATGACATAAGGACTACGTTATGGAATTATATTGAGAGATTCAAAGGAGAAACTAACCGCTCTATTGTGTGTATGTTACATATTTCTTCTGTGTAGCATTACACGCACAAATAAAGCTTTTATTTTTGGGCCACCCAAGGGTACACTCTTTCAGTCCTCTGTTGCATGAAATGCGTGTGTAATTAAACTTAAAAGCGTGTTTTGTAATATTCCCTTAATAATATTTCATGTTCCAGTAAAACGGTACGATTAAATTATATTGCTGAATAGAAAGACCGACATGTAACGTTTAGGAAACAGTCAGTTCAATATTGAAAATATGTTAAAAGGTGCAGCACACATGTATGTGTGTGTTACGTCATCTATAATTAATATTGGAACCATGAGGACAGGAAAAAAAACTGGCTTCAAATTTATTTATAATTTAAATTTTGATATTCATGTCACGAATATCTTTTTAAAACTTAACAATTGAAAATCACCTTTCCTTTTATATTTTCGGAGGTCATCTGATATTCTCTTGTTTTTATCTGTTTTACAAATGCTGAACTTATCTAATTTACTGAATTCATTCTTTGTTATTAAAGATCTTGCAATTTTATGGTATGCTCTTTTAAAAGGCAAGTAGATTTTCCTAGCATTTCTTCTGTTTTTCCATTAAAATCAAGATTTAAACAGATTTTAAACGTGAATTATATATTATTAATATATCTCTCATTAAAGTTACCATCTTAACATTTTTTTAAACAATTATTTCTTAATAAATTCCCATTAATCTTTTATCAAAAATATCTTCATGTCATGTATGAGGGTTTGCCATATTTGCTTTCTGCCTGTTTGATGATATTTTATTACAATAATGTTAAATGCATGTGGTATTACGTTTATGCCAACTGTGACTTTCTGTTCCATAATTCAGTACAGAAAGATGACGTAACACACACACATGTGCTGCATCTTTTAAATAAAGTAATAATACAGTATGCCGACAAATGAATTAAACTGCATCATACGGCTGTTTCGTCCTTCTAAGACTCGTCGGTGATGCTAGGGGCCAAAAAATGGCAATCCCAATTTTTAAACTAGTGTAGAGGCAGAAGAGTCAGGTGCGTAACTTAGAAGTAAAATTAACCTAGTTGTATTGGCATACTGTATCTATTACTAAATTTAAGAGGTGCAGCATATGTGCGTGTTACGTCATCTTTAGTATCAAATTGTATGCTACGAAAGTGTGTATATACCGAACCGTGCCACTACTCAAATAAAATAACTATGGCTAGAGCAAATATTTGAAGTTTCATATACACAACGAAAACTAAAGTTCCTTGCAGAAAAAAATTGTATCTTGTATCAAGGAGTGGTTCTCGTCCTCATTGACCCTAGACTTAGTGTATAACGTGAATACAATATCGTGTCTCATTATAAGGTAATGCTAATGTAATCGGATTAAAATACAAATCCTTACACTCACTCCCTTACATAATGATCTGACAACATCCGGTAAGAGGTGTTATTTTTATGATATTTACACCAGAACATGACCCCTTATGGGACGTTGTCAGAGCCTATCCTATGTATATCGGGAATAATATAACCGAGCGACCATTAAGATACGAGATTCAATCCAATTGAAATTGATACTGTGATATTGTGTTTTGATTTCTTTTTAGTAAACCGTAGCTTTATCAGTGACATTTTGTGCATCTAAAAGCTATATACTGGAGAGAGGAAAAGGAGTACACCAACCTTACACAGTACATGCTACTTAACATTAACTTAGGCAAAGAATTGTGGCATAAGGAAAGTACTGTAAATTAGATAGGGGTAGTTTTATAGAGATAGTGAAAAAGAGTTAACTGTCTCATAAATCCATATTATTATACCTATATAATTATATAATGCATTTAAACTTAAATGTTTAAAATATGTATTTTATCATTTTTCATTTTTCTTCTTGAATTGTTGTTTGTTAGTAGATTTACTCACGGAGAGAGACGTAATCTTGTCTATATTTCAAAATGTTTAATTAATACTTCACGAAGTTATTGCATATCCAAATTGAGTCATGATTCCAAAGTGTCTTTCGTTTCACTTTCCTTTCACATTCGAATAAGTTTATCTCATTTGAGTAGTGACACGGTACATAATATATACATTTTCGTAGAACACGATATTGAATTATACAGAACGAATTTAATTTTAATTCTAAATTCATAAATTAAAAGGGTTTTACGCACCTTTCCCTTCTGCTTCTACATTAGTTTGGAAATTTTGGAATCCCACCTTTTGGCCCCTAGTATCACTGAAGATTCCTAGGAGGACAAAACAGCTGTATGATGCAGTTTAATTCATTTTTCGGCATACTGTATCTATAAATAAATTCAAAGGGTGCAGCATATGTGTGTGTTATATCATCTGTATACGATTGTGTAGCTTTGTTATTATGTTTAATTACAATATAACTTCCGTCTCGGACAAAATGTAGAACATTAGGCTGATACACAACCGAAATGAGATCCGTTGTTACTATGAAGTGAGGATCTATCATTGAATTATTGTCAAAATTTTATTAAAATCTTAATTACCACAAATAGTATGGCCAACATATCAGACATGGTTATCAACAGGTGTTTCAACCAAGTTTTGAAGTTGGGTAAAACATAAGAAATCTGAAAATCAATGAATGATTCCATCAAGACAAAAACTAGCGAACTTTTAAATTTTGACAGACATTTCACCAATATATATTTAAAAGTCTCTAGACATCTTAAAGTTCTTGTAAGAAATGGAGGATTTTCAATCAAAAGCGTTATTAACTTTTTATTTTCCTGTACAACTTTAAAGATGGAAATATCAAGGAGTGTGCGCTGAGGTTGGCGGAGGCAGCCTTTGTCTCATCTTTTACGAAACAAAAGTCTTCCAATACCGCTCTTTTACGTTGAAATAGACTTTAGAGTATTGGATGTGAAGTGTTCAAGATTGTATATAAACCATCTCCTGAATATATATTTAACTTAATTCAACTAAATGAGACGCCTTACACTTTCAAGAATGAAAATACAACCAACATTCTAGTGGTAAACTCTGTTAGATATAGACCAAAACTATTCTCGTCTGGGGCGGTTCAGGTGTGGAAAAGTCGACCAAAACTAGAGAGTGATACCTATTTGGGATGTTTCCATTTGTTCAATTCCCATCTTTTTAAAATTGTATGCGGAATGATTTGTCCATTCCGCAATGTTTTTATCATGCTTAAATATGTTTTGATGTATTTTTTGTTTAATATTATTTTTATTCTGTTTGTTTTATATATGCATTTAAAAGGTAATATAATATACATTTTATCATACAATTAAATTGAACAAAAATATAAATTTCCGTTAGTCTTTAACCAAAATCTCATAGTATAATGTTTAAGGGTTAAACTTTTTTTGTATACGCTTGCGTTTCCTTTCTACAAGTCTGTATACATTTTATTGTATGAGTATGTGGTGTTACATCTTTACTCTCTCTTATATTCTCTTCTAAATTTCTGTCGTCCTAGTAGCATTACAGATTAAAATTATTTCATGTTACATATATACATCGAAAAATTAATCTTTCCTGTATCTCGGAGTGACGTTCGACTTCAATGACCCTATACTAAGTGTTTTAAGACGGTTGAGGTTTCATTACAACCCATTAACACAATCCCATTTTTCTCTTTTTGTTGAAGGGCGGTGTTTATACTGTAACCATATTTTGTTTTTATTTCTGTGACGATGGAAAATATATAATCTCTATCAGTATCAAACCATTTATATCGGAAAAAAAAAGATGGCACACCGACCCAAAACAAGAGAGTACTTTATGATGGAAAGGACGGCGAATTTGATGGCGTGAAAAGAGAGATAACTCTAACAGTATAAAATCTTTTATTTCTATTACAGTTTAGTTATATTGAATTATTGAACCAAGCGGAAAGTGCATCTCTCTCTGGATTCGGACATTTCTTTTGGCCAGTTTTGTTTCTTCGGTCACTTCATAGTCTTCACTTTTAGGCCCTAGCTTAGCATCACTGTCGAGTCCAAGAAGGACGAAACAGCTGTATGGTGTCGTTTGATTCATTATTTTGTTCGACGGTATCTTATTCTTAACAGGTATTGGCTTTTCGAAAAGCTAAGAGAGCTACCAACAACATTATTTATTAGTGAGCAAAACTATCTGTATGCAGGATCTGGTTTAGTTATGCTGATGACTTATTTTAAAGAAAACAGAACCGCGGGAAAAATAGTAAACAATGCTGTAGACGCCTCGGCTGATTCCGTAAACCATCGGTACCGCGCACTCGTCACATCACGTTCTCTACATAAGGTTTATACTCCAGTAAATATAAGAACAAAATTGATGTCGTGTGAAAAGATCCATTTTATCTTGTATAACATGTAAACACTTCAGTTAATAAAATAAGTTAAAAGAGTTAAACATTTCACTATCGATAGTTTCCATAACAAACCAATATCGCCACTGCACGTGAAATAGCAAAAATATTCGAAATAACCTTGTAAAATGCATTCGGACCTCTCTGACTTTATCAAAGATATTTTTGAGCAAGTAATCCATCAGTTTTCCCTCTTTGAATGGTGACATCACAGTCAGCAAGTACCAAACGCTGTGCATCAACCATGTTTGGCGAGCCAATCAAAGAACAAAACATATTTATATAATGGGGAAAAAAACTCAAAATGGCTGCTACAGCGACCGATGTTTAAGCTACCATTCTGGGATGGTCGCAATTATAAAGATGTTAGTCTCTGGCGTGTCTTTTGTACAATCCTTTGAACATGGATTGGTCTTGAAGTACTTAGACAAATTAAAGTATTCCAGCATGCTAGATATATTATTTAAACTTTTCACATTTAATGTGGGGATTTAAAGTTCGAGTTCCCTTGTGTTAGGATTCTTCGGGGGGGGGGGGGGGGGGGGATATTGTGATATTATTGTGATACTGATAACCAAGCGTTGTATTAAAAGTTTTCTGTCTAAGAAAATACAGTGCTTTTATAAGCTATTTTCTAAATCCGTTAGGATGCTTAACTACAACGTTTGGGACACCATCACACGTGCATTTTCCGTCTAGGCGAGATTCTTGCCTTTCTGTATATTGTGTATGCAGTCTTTTTCTTCTCATAAGCTGTAGATACATATTCCCTACTTTGAAATTCAGCATTAGCTGTAGATACATATTCCCTACTTTGACATTCAGCATTTTCTTAAGACCACTGTTTTTATCATTTAACGAAGATAGTTCATGCTAATTTATTTCTGAATTTGTTTGTCAGAAGTCAGAAAAGCTTTCATACATGAATATTGAATTTTCGTTTTTCTGTTTTTGTTTTGGTTAAGTAACCTGACTCTTACCTGTTGCTAAAAGTTAGAAATGTTCACCTTGATGCTACTGTGGTAACATTAAAAAGCCTGGACCGCGATTTGATTTTTATATCATGTTTGTTGATTTAAGAAAACACAAAATGATGTAACCTCGGTGAATGATTATTATACTTACTGGGTATTAACTGCTTAAGTAGTTTGGCATGTATGTCTCTTTTGGTAATTGGAATTAAATCGACTTTATTTTTTTTTTAAAGGGCATCAATATATAGTGCATTTTCATGTTCATGTAAATGACATCATAAAAAACTGATGATGATCTTGTATTTTCAATAATTTACATTGCAATAAGATTAATCACATAATATACTTAAAAAAATATGCCATACGAATGAAATATATTTGAAATTAAACGGCAATCCATTGAATTTCTTTTTACTTCATTTCGAATGAGGCCTAAAAATGCTTTTAATATGTTTTTCTTTACCTGACTACTGTAAAGTAGCTTGGCCAATCTGTCAAGGGGAATAACTCTTACTACAGGTAAGTAGCTCCGGCAAAACGTTATATTTCCACTGCAAAATCTTATTTTTTCACTGCAAAACGTTATATTTTCACTGCAAAACGTTATATTTTCACTGCAAAAAGTTATATTTTCACTGCAAAATCTTATATTATTACTTTGATAATTTTCTATATTTCACACGCCAAAATGTAATACATGCTATGATTCCATTGAGATGGGTTTTCAGGCATGATTCCATAAGGGTTGGAATTATTCTTTTGGAATGAAATGCATGTGGTACTGTAGAAGAGGATAAAACAGATAGTTTAGCTTTACATGAAAAGGCTATTTAATAAAAAGCATCTTTCGGTGATCTTCAACACAGTTTTTCTATAGCATTTATTATAACTACTATTGAATAATATTATTATTCATTATTACCGTTATCATGTGTAGCTCAATCCAAGTGATTTTCTGAATATATTATTAACTAAGTGTAAATGAATGACTGGAGAGAAGCGATCCTATTACACGAGGACACGTATTGTAGCTAGACTGAAACAGTTTTATAAACAAAGACATGTTTTGGACAATGGCATTGATAAAACAGTGTGCCCTACAGCATAGCCTACCCTGCCGATACGGCTCTTTTTATCAACCTACATCAGCCCGATAACACTTGACCACTGCAGTCGCACGGAATACCAACATCCACTACATTGATACCACATACAAGCAACTTCACATCTTGTGTCCTGCTCATTCAGGGTAAGCTTAATGTACACTACATATTTGTGTCAAATTAATAGTACTAGAAGTAGTGGAAGTGTCAGTAAATGCTATAGTAGTAATATAAGACGTAAAAGTACTAAGTCTACAACCTTGTATATATTTTAAAGCTAACAAACGTGTAACAATAATCATAATTGCGTATAAAGCTATCTAAAGATAATACTTTGAAAAGCATTCCCTGATTTGTATACGCCCCTTAAAAGTGATTGCACGTATTTTGAGTTGTCCGTCTTCAATCTTATGGTACTCCAAAAAGCAATAATATTTAATACATTGTAAGGATTTTGTTTTAATGTTTCAATTTTTAGGTGAAGGCGTTACATGTTTGCAAAATTGTGGCATATGTGGACAATGCGTTTTCGTCGTATTCACTAGAGTTTTGGTCTTTTCGGACAATTTTTGGCATTAATAAAGTGATGAGAGTACACTCCAGTTTTTTGTGTTACAACCAAATAACATCAAAAACAAATTCAAGTTAATCCTTATAATTTAATCTGTACCCTGCGAAAATTCACTTTATTGATGGACTCTTTTCTCTTACAAATTAAAACGCTGCTGCATCAGCCAATCAAAAGCGACGTTATAAACGGCGACGTCATTTTTTACGTTATGGGCTGATTACATTATTTCTAAACCAATGAAAAAGCTTGTCATTATAAAGAAAATAATTATTTTTGTGTTTACTTCAATTCTTCTCAAGTTTGGCGTGGTACTACCTAAAGTGATAACGTTTAATATATATGACAGATTCGGTTCTTGTGTTTCAACTTTTCGTGTAACGGCGTTGCGTAGTTGCCAAATATTGACATTATGTAGAAAAGAATGACTTTTACTTACTGCCCGAATGTTTTGATATTTGGTGTGTATGACCCCTATATGACTAAGTTTTTATTTTAGTTGTTTTGTAGTCAACTTTGACAGGGCCCGACGGACGTATCATGCCTTCGCATGCTTGGGGTACTCTTTGTATTAAGTATAGCTTAAAACAGGTCATAGTACAAATATGTATCATAACTTATCTTGCCGACTAAAAGGTTATATTATCTAACGATTATGTTATAAAAGCTTCTGGCGTTATCGTTTAGCTTTGACCTACTTTAAACTATGAATTCCATTTGAAAAACATTTACTAACAGTTAAAATATCTACGTGCTCAGACTTTTGAAAGGATACATCTAGGTTGCTTGGATCAATTTTAGGAGGTGAAACCGATGGCGACCCCCCCTCCCCTCCGCCCCAATGCCGAAAGAAATGTGATATCTATGATAGCAGACTTGCATTTACATAAGAAGGTGATGTTTACAATGTTTTAGTATTGATTTTGTAAACATAACTAGAATTAAAAAAACATTGAACATTGAATTCAATACCTCATACAAAATTACATGCATCATGTTCGTGAAAACCTAAATCAGAAACGTCATCACTGACATTACATAATATACATTCTGAATTGACGACAGGTCACCAACAATATCAAATAAATGTTTTTGTGTTACATATACGCAAAGTCACGCAGACAACGAATTCACTGTAGAGGTCGTTAAGGAAGGCTCACATCGATGCTGTACCAGTAAGTATGGGATATATTTCCTGTAAATTTGATGATAATTTCGACATAACGGATCAGAATCTTATGTTAAGATGTCTGTTTCTCTTGAGACCGTTGATGGTAGACACGACTGGTGGACTAAGTCCGAATGTACTTGACATTATTTAATATTCAAAAAATATAAAATTCATTGAGCTATATTGTAAGTGCATCTCACTAGTATTTTGATATCACTTTCGGTCAGTGTTGTTCTTCATTTGCCTAATGTTTAAGGCACATTCTTAGCATCACAGACGTCGAGTCCTAGCTGGAAGGACGAACCATCTGTATGCTGCAGTTTAATTCATTATTTGGCTCGACTGCATAAAAGTGCAAAATTTAAAACCACAGAAATACATTTAATGGTGATTGCTATTCTCAGATGGACAGTCAGCAAGTCCAAATGAATGACACGATAACTGCGGTAACCTTTCGTCAAAATTGTTAAAGAAATTTCATATTGATGAGTTGCCATTTAAGCATTTTTAATGTTGTCGCCGTCTATATTGTCCATTTTATAACGTACCAGCGAAATACAAATAGCCGTCACTGGTCAGTAGATGTATGGACTCTCAAACATTTTGTTGAAGTTACATTTAAGCGTTAAAGTGCATTTTGTTTCCTGTTGCAGCGCCGTTCATGCTACTCAAAAAAAAAAATGCAGTTTAATGCTTATATTTATATTTCCTCTTCTAACCATATCTAAACAATAATAACGACTGAAAATAAAGCAAACTTTAGCTCCAACAAACCCTGGAATGTTTAACTGGCGTGCTTTCTCCCGGAACGGAAATTTTGAAATATAGTCCATCGCTATCGTAAAAAGTTGAAACCTATTTTTCTCTTTTGCAATGTTCTTGTCAAAAGTCCTTTAAGTAACACTCTAAATAATTGTTTTTATTAGAAATGAAATCGCGTATTTATGATATCATACTGTTGAGGCATGTCTGCTGATTTGAAAAAGTGAGTAGGGTGGTCCACCATGGAAAAAGTAGCCAGCGTCGTTTTTGTAATCCTGCTATTTTTGGTCGACTTTATTGATGATAGGTATAAGAATCATCTTTCTACATATAAGTCTGTACGTGGTGTCAGATTAGTGACAATGCCTATTTTTATTTCGGACGATCGGCCTACTGAAATAATACTGCACATTCCGATAATGAGGTAGGGGGAACACTTTCATGGCAGAGAGTGAGTGATTAAAAGATGACGTAACACACACTTATGCTTATACTTGTTTTGTATCCGGAAGCTCTATCCGGAATATTGCTTTGCAGTTTATTGGAGTTTGTTGCATTTCCGGAATAATTGTTTTAATTTAGTAATCTCCTCGATTAAGTTTGCCATGTTTGTAAACACAAGTAACCACTTTCTGGCGTCGTGTGTGACGGGAAGAGCCCCAACTGGTGTTCTTAATCTCAGGGAGTTGTGTCCAGTAGAATAACAAATCAAAACTTTGAAAGACTTAGAGTTATTTGTCGGTAATTTGTCTACCATATTGTTTCTAATGTTCTAGGCCGAATGCTTCTTTTAGGTTTTTTGAGTTAGATAAAGTTTTAGCGAGCAGCCTGTTTCTGTATTCGTTTTATTTTGTCAAAGTTGAGTTTGGCATGCGGATCCCATACAATTGAGCCGTAGTCCATGATTGATCTGACCAGTGTCAGTTATTAAATTTGTTTACATGTTTTGCAACAGTAACGCAGGTTTCCGTCGAATAATCCTAGGGTTTATCTGGCTTTTTCGGTTCTGTTAGTGATGTGTGTGTTCTATTTTACATCTTCCTGGATGGTAGATCCTTAGTAGGGTTTTGATGTAACTGTTTGTATGGTGTTTCCTAATTCGTAAAAGCGGGCTGATGCTCATTACATAGCATTTTGTTGGATTGAAGCCCGTAGCCCATTTCTCTGCCCATTTTTCCAGTTCTTTATGGTCTGGCTAGAGAATTTGGTAGTCGTTTTCTTTATCGATGGTTCTGTATAGGAGGCAGTCATCCGTGAATAGCCCCTCTTGGGATTTTCTGGAAGGTTATTTATATGACAAAGTAACAGCAGCGGTCCTAAAACTGTCTCTTGGGGGACACCGGATATAACGTGCGTTTCATTAGAGTTTTCTCCATCTAACACGACTTTCATTTTCCGCTTTGTTAGGAATGATGTGATCAAATTGTGGATGTTATTTCTGATTCCATATTGGTGTATTTTATGGAATAGCTCTTTTTTGCGGCACGGTGTCGAAAGCTTTGGAGAAGTCTAAAATTGTCATTTCAAAATAAGTAAGAAAATACCGAAGCGTTAACATAGTCATAATCAAAATCGATTAAACCAGGGGCAAAATATGAACAAAGGAAATATTTACATGGAAACTCTCGTAAAAGCACAAGGGAATAATACAAGGTGTTCCGGAAGAGTAAGCGCATTCTGCTTTATCGACGACACCCGCCATTTAAATCTTGGTCACATCCAAGTAAGCATAAATCCTCATAGAGATCACGTAACACACACATATGCTGCACCTCTTAAATTTAGTAATAGATACAGTATGCCAAAAAAATTAAACTGCACCATACAGCTGTTTCGTCCTCCTCGTCCTCCTCGGACTCTTCAGTGATGCTAGGGGCCAAAAGGTAGGAATCCAAAAATTCTAAACTAATGTAGAAGCAGAAGGGTCAGGTGCGTAAAACCCCTTTAATTTAGGAATTTAGAAGTAAAATTCTGTATAATTTCAAATCGTGTACTACGAAAATGTGTATATTAAGTACCGTGCCAGAACCGAGCCATCATTGTCATTACAACAGGTAAGCACACTAATAAGCAAACTCAAAAACGTCCATCTTCATATCACTATGTCAGAATATGTTTATTCTACATATGTATTTTACACAATGAGCGATTTATATGGAATAAATACAGCCAGGAAGTTGTCTATATTTTCTCATTCAAACGAGAGTTCGTTTTGGGTGATAGTCCTACATACAGCGACAGTGCAACGCAAATGTAATTATGGATTAGTAAAAGATACAATACATGAATCGCACTGCACGCTAAAGCTGTTTCGTTTTTCTCATCGGTGATACAAGGGGCAACAAAATAAAAAATCCCAATTGTTCTAAATTACTCTTCAAATATAAGGGGATGTGCAAGAAACCTCTGTTCTTACGTTTTGCAAGTACCGTGTAGTATGGGTACCTTGACTAGATTATGTTCGAAATTTGCGTTTCCTTAAGAGGACTCTCGGATCAAATATGATATTTTCCGATATTGTCCTAATTCATTAGTATCTTTCTAGTTTCTATCCAATTATGTGATCATTACTCTACCGAGTTATGGTTTCTGTTCATTATCAACACTGTGCAAAACATATCTCGGTACTGCAAACGTTCTTGTAAATGAGTCTTTCTACAATAAAGTTTGCTTGTTATTTTTGACGTTTCGGCTTTCAGCTCTCGGAATTGTTACATGTTTCGGATGAAATTGGTATATATATGTAAGCAAGTAACAGTTTAACTACAAAATCTGCTCTAAGTTTCTCTATCGTCCCCTAAATATATAGATTGATATTAACCCGAGATCCCAATATCGGCCCGAGGGTTGATACAAGGCCTGATATGGAAATGACCATGTCATATTCTATTTATTATATACTTTGAATTTTGTGACGGTTCATGATTATCTGTTTTGATGATGTCTCTCTGTTCCTTGTTTTGTCATCGTCTGGACATTGATTAAGATAATAGTTCATACTATTGGCTTTGGATTCGGAATTATTTACCTGTTCCTCTACATCGGCGTCTTCGTATATGTATCTTTTTCTTCTATTAATTCATCAAGCTCTTGTATTGTTGATTCGATAGACTCTATGATTTTCTCGCCAATTTCAACGTCAACATCTGTCCTCCTATCCATTTTCGATTGTTGTAACGACATGAACGTCATATGACGTCACGGCAAATTCGGAAGCGGGCTGATACAGTGTAACTGGCTTGTACTGAACACGCATCGTTATTGCTGACAATGATCCTTAATTATAATAAGCCTGTAGACATTTCCAAATGTAACAAATAATCCTGATATGTGTATACCACGGAATTAGATATCTTAGTCCGTGGATATACATACAGGGAATTTAATTCGGCAATGACAAAAGGGCATGAGTTTCGTCGTCAACCCAAGTCACTGATAAGGGGAAGCAACTCGTATTGATTTAACAAACTAAAAAAAAAACCGCGGAAATAAACCCCAAGTTTACGTAATGAAATCGCGTAATTAAACATCCGCAGAAATACACAATGTAACCACGTTTACAGTTAACGAACATGGGTTACAACGGTTGATGATTTGTGTTCCTCTTTGAGGTTTTTTCGTCCAATATATTTCATGCATATTTTGTAATTAAATTCAGTTTATTGCCTTCTCAAGCACATTGGGTATATGCTATTCCATACCATTGTGTATGAATTGTTTTTAATACTAAGTTCCATGTATTATCACTCTCTTCTGCAGAAATGGACAAATATCTGGTCGTGACAATCATTGTTGGTGTAGCTGCATATGTATATTTCAAATCTGCACTACACACCGAAAGTGGAAATACCGGATCTCGGCCTAAACTCAAAACATCATATGACTACATAGTGGGTTAGAAATGAATCAATACTAAGATAAAAATCATTGATTGGAAAATGTAGGACTTCCAATATCACATTGTGTAAAACGGAAAATGAACGATATGGCGAACTGTTTTTAGCATTGAATTGCTTTCAGTTGACATTCACATGCAATATGCATGCCAACTGGACAAAAATGCAACTGCGCGCTTCATGTTGGATTTGCCTTTTTTAATAATCGTTTCGTCTCATAAAACATAACATACATGTTCTTTTATTCGGTATTTAAAAGTTCAGGTGTTAAAGTGTTATCAACAATAGAGTATAATAAAACAAAACTTAAAAAATATTTCATTTTAGACAAACTTCACCGAATTAAATGTCATTCATTATGAAACATTAAATATTTGTTGACACTATTCATTGCAATGTTCAGTTGGAGCTGGCTCCGCGGGATCTGTGTTAACGTCACGACTGACCGAGGACCCAAATAATGACGTGGTGTTATTGGAAGCCGGTGGATCTGATGAAACCAATCCGAACATCTATACACCAGGCGCGATCCCCATGTTGTTCAGATCTAACGAGGACTGGGGATATTACACATTGCCACAGAAACACGCGTGTCAGGCCATGATAGAGCAGGTATGTAAATATGAAGTATAAATTAATTGTTGTAAATTGCTGTATTGGCCTTAAATTGAAGTGAATCTGTTTGATTAAGCTGTTTAACTATGCCCTAGAATAGAGAGAATACCAAAGCGTAAACAAAAGCATACTCCGCACACAGTATTAGTCCAAACACAAAATCGATTAAACTAGGAACGGAAAGGTGTGACCTGGACGAGCACGACTAGCAGCGCTGATTCCAAGAATGGAACAAACACCAAATATACACTACAGTGTATATACATAAGTTTATTGAACTACGTATACATATTTATATCTATAATATACCTTAAAGTGGGTCCTCAGGTAAGTGGTCTGCAATTCGCAAACTGCAATAATATCAGTCAACGACGGTCAACATGATCAACAGATCACATACTGGATAATATTGCATCGCAACATCCAAACCGGACATGGATAAATACATGTTCTATACACAGGGTTGATAACAACAAATATATAAAAAAATGTTAATGCACATATATTGGCTCATCGCTGCGCACCCAGGACTGCGTACAGCTGCCTTCATAAGTTGCCCACAAATGACTTTTAGACTACAAATGCCCACACAGAACTGCCAGTCCATAAACTGTCCACACAGGACTTCCAGACTATAGAGTCGAGCACGCAAGACTGCTGGGTCACATCACTGCCCTCACATGACTACAGGATTGTGAAACTGTCCACACAGGACATCATCCTGTCAATACACACAGGATCTCAGTATCATCATTGATGTTTCATCAACAGGTGCCTACATACAGGACTGATTGCTATGGCTACTCATGATCATCCATGCAAGGCCGTCACCAATGACTATCTGACACCAACAAGGGTTAGAGCTATAACGATATAAATAGCAATATCTAACTATTTCCCCCTTATTATGTTGTTTATACTGCATAGCTACTAACTATAACCATATAATTGTGATAAATACATTTACATCAGATGTCCACCATCAATTCATTAAACGCCTCTCATTGTTACTCTGTTATATACTAATTATCAGAATCAATACAATTGTGTACTAACTTTATATTAATTAAACTTGCCAAATTCATTGCCTATGCTGTTAATTCAGGTGATTCAGGTGACACCCTGTATCAAACTTATGCAGGTAATTAACTGATACATAACCGATATATATATTGTATTAACGGGATGAGTTGTACTTATCGGTCTGTACTATGATATCCATGTATACACTTCAAATACAAACGTAACAGATTTCAGGGCACATCTTACAATCATATAGGATAAAGGATTACATTTGAACCACAAACTGTAATTTGCGCGTGGAAAACCCATTACAAGCCGCTTTACACTGCTACATTATAACATCGCTAAGCTGTTTACACGTACGCATGTCTCCGGTCCTATTAATTTCCATCTATTCAACGGATGTGGAGAGTCCGTAATTACAAGTATTACAAATATAATAAATATATCTCTAAAATTGATCATACAACGTAAAACAAGGTCATATCGAAAGGAACAACGGAAATAAAAGAAACTACGACTATGCGATTCAGAAGAGTAAACGTCTTCTGCTTCATCGACGATATCCGCCATGTAAATCTTGGTCACATCAAAATGTTTATATTTTCACTTCGCTCCGCCTCAATGAAACTAGAAAACTCTGGTTGCTTCATTTTCCGATGCAACAATTTAACAAACAAAATTAATGCACCGGCAGCTTAAAGTACATGCGGATGACGGGAAATTTAAAATAGTTAACGTAAATATAAGGATTGAATATCTATTTTGTTGTTTGCATCAGCTGATGAAGTCAATTGAACCTCGTGCAAATGGTACAGTGAACTGCACTTCATTTGCGAGAGGTTCAATTGACTTCATCAGCCGATGCAAACAAAATAGACATTCAATCCTTATATAAACGTCTCGTCCTCATAGTTAGAACTGAATCATAATTATCAATAACAACGCGTAAGCACAATAATTAGCATATTTAAGAACTTCCACCTTCATATCATTCAATGATACAACATATTTCTCAATGATACCAAGATGGCGTCCATTTACTTCACAACCCTACATCTTACGTATCTCTGAGGCATACGTTCGTTTGTCAGCAGCCGACATCTATCACAGCATTACGAATCAACCCCGACATATTAACACCATATGAAAAAAAATCTAAATCATCATGTGTATTGTATAGCTTGGTAAACAGTGGTCCGTGTTTGTCATAGTTAAGTGAAGATCGAGGGTAATGCAGCTGATGCATAAGAGTCATTGGTTTCAAATTCAGAAAGATTGATACGATCGACGTGGTTTACAAACCGCTTGTTGTGTACTGACAACATATCGTCAATATATCTGAGAATAAAATTTAAAGATTTCGTAAGTTTTTTGGAACCTCTCCTGATAAGCAAATCCTCATATGCAACCTTAAGTTCATTGTAGCTCATTATACTAATAGTTTTCGAGTTATTGGTTGTAAGTAAGTTCGTTCCAACAAGATATTTTAATTTTTGGATAGTCGTTTGGTGGTTTATTAAAAAAACTCCAAAACCTGAATAGTTGTGTAACGTCTTGAATTTATGAACACATTTTATTTTTTTTTGTAGCAAAAATAGGTTTAAATCTGCTACGTTGTATTTTAAAGCATACATGTATAAGTGGTAGCTTTCGGGGTGAATTTCAAAAGTGCTGATGTAATATAATACATGAAGCTCATAAAGCCGAATTACACTCAGGAATATTCTTCTCGTAGTTTCTTTTTTCTGCGGGACTGTTAGGTGAGACATTGCTTGTTATATTTGATTACACTTCCGTACACTTGAAATATCTGTTTTATCAATAACAGAGAAGCTATTGGCCCCGAGGAAGGGTTTTTGGAGGGAGCAGTTCTATTAATTTTATGGCATATGTACGAGGAAGCCGCCATGATTACAACAGCTGGGCTGAGGAAGGTTGTGACGGTTGGAGCTACAATGACGTCCTTCCATACTTTATCAAGTCAGAGGACGTACAGATTGACGAGTTCAAAGACTCAGGTAAGTTTGAAAAATTATCGTTGGCTATAATCAAAGTAACTGTTTTATCGTTTATAATTAACTGTTTACTTAAGTTTTTTAGTAGGCGTCTTTTGCTTCATCCACGACACTCGCCATGTAAATTGGTCAATCCAAGTAAACATCAAGTTCTCAAAATGAGAACCGAGTCATCATTGTCAATCACAACAAGGCAGAACACCAATGAGCATACTCAAAAACGTCCATCTCCATATCACACAATGATACGAAATATTTATCTATGAGACCAAGATGGCGACCATACATCTTGCCCAAGTTTGTTCATCAGCAGCTGACATCTATCACGAAAATCTCAATATTCAGAGCAAGCCCTAGAATAACGAATCAACAGGTCATGTAAACACCAAAGCATGGAATGCAGAGGTGTCACTATCAAGAAAGGGAGGTTCACGATCGGAAAATCGAAATCGTCACGTTAATCTTAATGCTTAGTAGTAAGACTCTGTTGTGCTCTAAATCTCAGGTTCAGTAGAGTATATGCGATCGACTAAGTCAGCAACCGTCTTGTTGTTTTTTTAACACATCATCGATATACCTGAATGTGAAATTGAAAGATTTGGCAAGGTTTTTGTTACCCATCCTGATAAGCCTCTATACAAATTCAGCTTCGTATGAAAACAAAGACAAGTCAGCCAAACGTGGGGCACAGCTTGTTCCCATTGGAATGCCAACCGTCTGCTGGAAAATCTTTCCTCCGAACTCAATAAAGATATTGTCAAACATGAATTCATTCATTCGTTCTATATTTTCCTCAGTATGTTTCATCCTAGCGTTTGCTGTGTTTGTTTCACAAAGAATACTCCAAGATAGCTCACAACCATGTATTTGTATAGTCGTCTACCTTTCTTGGAAAGCTCTCACAATGAGAGACCGAAGACGTTCTTTCAGTTTAGTACATGTATGTGGTATGGTAGTGTACAAGGTGGAAAAATCAGATGTTTTGAAACATTTTGAAACATTTTTGATCAGAAGATCTTTTGGGTTTTTAAAAATCCACATCCCATTATTGCCTCTCCTTGAGTATCCAGTGTCACAACAGGACAGAAGCCCTGATTTAACGGTACTAAGAATGGTAATAAGACGTTTTGATGATGGCTTGGTTGATCAATGAGAAGAGCCAGCGATTAAGCTTTTTTATCCAATATAGACGACGTAGGTCAGCGTCTTTATCATTAACGGATATCCTGAAAGATTGTTATAAAATATAAACTTTATTTATTTTACAACACTTATGAAACAAGTTATCCAACTTATATTAATCATTCTTGTTGGCCCGGATGTTAGCGCGCGAGGGGTCTTATTTTGGGAGGGAACCGTTGTACCCGGAGAAAACCCACGTGATGCAACGAAAAATGTAACAATTACGAAAAATGTAACAATTGTTACATTTTTCGTGCGTGGTGCACGAAAATTGTAACAATGTTACATTTTTCGTGCATTGTGTACGAAAAATGTAACAATTGTAACATTTTTCGTGCGTGATGCACGAAAATTGTAACAACTGTTACATTTTTCGTGGCAACTGTTTTTAGAGCTTGGACAAAACGGGGAAACTATACACATATCAGTAGTATACCTTAAGGGGGAAAATGCAGTATGCGCCATCATCACTTTAACTCAGTTTCTGCGATTTGTCAGTTCGATAGCATAGTATCGCTACTATTACAAGTCATGTAGCCGTACACGTTGTATTTTGGTGGCTGATTCGAGCCATTCGACTTTTTAATGCATTTCGAGAAACTACAGTTTCGCATTACGATGACCTGAATCAGCCACCACAGCGTATGCGTTTTTGCCATGTCAAATATGACATGATTTTGGATCTGTCGTCCGAAATATCTTTTATCCAACCCCTTTGCATGTATATCTATTAACCTTTATATCGGTTTGAGGTAAATAGGAAAAGTCTTCCCGAGGTATTAAGACATTATAATGAGAATGAGGGCAGTTTATCGACTTATAAAAGGTAAAATAACGACTTCAAAAAGCAATTGCGAATAATGTGAACAAGTTCATACGGTGCCTTAATTACAGACAAAAGGCGTAACGAGAATAAATGCTCTTTTATGCCGACATTGAAAAACAGAAAGAACAAGGTAGATTGTTAACGATAAAGCTATGTAAACACCTGATATATTCCTAACCTCTACAATATTGAACGCGACCCAGGTGATTATTTCTGGCGTGTAGCGCGGGCTGGATTATCCAAGCATTTGTAAATGAACTATTCGGATCTTCCTGGTGTTTAAGGTTGGGTAGGTGGCGCCACAATTGACTATTTGAAAAATTAAATCCCACGGAGAGTATTTTCACCGCCGCACAGAAGAGTTCCACCGGGCAATAATAACTTTTCTGTTATGCAACGATAAATACGTCTGACGCCGCTAGCAGAATTAAAGGACATACATTCACGATCTCACCTGAAAAAATACATCGGTTATTGATACATGATTAGCGGAAAATAACAAATATATGTATCTGTTAAATGTGAAACAGTGTTATAGCACTCCCTCGCTGTTTGTCTCTTAAGAAATTATGCAAATGCCGCGTGAACCATTCAAACATTAAAAACGGTATATTTTAGTCCGCCATCATCAGATGGTTGGCAAGTCAGTTCACATTTCATCCGTCCTCCGTCCGTTAATTTATTTGTTATCGCTATTTTTCACGGAAGGTTCCTCTTGATGCCTTGTTGTGCATGTGTTATTTACGAACTGATCGGACAATCCAAAACGGCCCCCTGTGGCCATCTTGAATTTTGGAATTTGTTATCGCTTTTCCTTAGGAATTACTGAGAACATATTCATCAAGCACTTTTTCGTGCGTTGTGCACGAACAATGTAACATTGTTACATTTTTCGTCAACCATTCACGAACAATGTAACAATTTTGTTACATTGTTCGTGCACAGCTCACGAAAAATGTAACAATGTTACTTTGTTCGTGCACAACGCACGAAAAAGTACTTGATGAACGCACGAAAAATGTAACAATTTTGTTACATTTTGTTACATTGTTCGTGAATGGTTGACGAAAAATGTAACAATGTTACATTGTTTGTGCACAACGCACGAAAAATGTAACAAAATTGTTACAATTTTCGTCAACCATTCACGAACAATGTAACAAAATTGTTACATTTTTCGTGCGTTGTGCACGAACAATGTAACAATGTACATGGCCGGTCTTACATGTACAATATTGGGCTATGGAAGAGAAATTTAAGCAAAAACGTTTTTTATTGGTCACAATAGTAACAAACTCCTAACTCATGTTGAAGAGTCAGTGTAAATGTTGAAACAGCTTGATGTCTCTTCAACTTTTTTTCTAAAACTTTGACAAAGTTAAATTTTTTAAAATTATTTATATTCAGAACAGGAAATAAGGCTTGAGCACGAAATACATTCTTGAATATGAGAATGGTTTCATGAATACGAGCCAAGGTCGATATCACAAAATATTGACCTCAACGTGACCAAGTTTTAGCCATTCAGAAAGTGGGAAAAATATCAATTCATGATAATAATACGTATATACTATTGGCGGAAACGCTTATACGTGACCAGTGTACAATATAGCATGTACACAAGTTGTCCATGCTACATTAATTTCTAACAAGAGGCCCGATAGCCCTTAACAGCCACCTGTGTATGCTGGCAATTGGAATGATATTTCCAATTCCAAAATAATGATTTCTGTTGCCCCTTCAACTTTCAAATGCATGTGCATATACAAAAAGTCCATGGTGTTCGAGCAAATTGGCACTTTATTGCTTTTTCATGATTTTGGTACCACCAGAAACTTGCTCGACTCTTAGTAGGGCCGTTTTTTCCGTTTGCAAACGTTGTAGTCTTTGCCCTAAACACCTTTTTCCTAAAACCAAGCTAATACGGCGGATGGTCCTTGAGAAAAAGAGTATTTAAGATGTATTTTTAATACCTTTGGTAAACCAAAGGGGAGATAACTCCTAGATTTTTCGCAAACTTGAAATGGCTTCCAATGGGGATGATTCCTGTCAAATTTGAATGAAATTGACAAAGCGGGAGTTGAGAAGAAGTTAAAAGAAGTTAACGGACGACAGCATACGACGACAGACGAAACACGATCGCAATAGGTCACCATGACCTTTGGTCAGGTCACCTAAAATAGATCCCGTGGAAATGGTATGGACCATATGGGAATGGAATACATAGACATGGGTATATAACATGTGGGAATAGGTCACCATGTGGGAATGGGTCACTGAGACATGGGTATAGACCATATGGGAATGGCATACATAGACATGGGTATATAACATGTGGGAATAGGTCACCATGTGGGAATGGGTCACTTAGACATGGGTACATGTATAGACCATATGGGAATGGGTCACTTAGACATGGGTACATGTATAGACCATATGGGAATGGGTCACTTAGACATGGGTATAAATCGTTTGTGTATAGGACCTAGACATGGGTATAAATCTTGTGTGAATAAGACTTAGACATGGGTATAAATGATTTGTGTATAGGACTTAGACATGGGTATATATGATGTTGGAATGGGTCACTAAGACATGCGTATAAATCATCTGGGATATATTGGGTCACTGAGACACAAGTTTAGACCATACGACTATTAGACTTAAACATAATTATCACCGAGTACCGTTAAATCAATTTTCTGTATTACAAGTATTTATTTATTTGCGGGTTATATAATAAAAGAAATACACAGTGTGTAAATTGCAGTCACACATGAGTTATTTCCATTCTCATACACTCGAATATCGAGTGCCACGAGAATGCCGTTGCGACATTTTGTGTCTCTACAGAACCATTCAACGCGTGTGCAAACTTTTGAAGAGATTTTTGTATATAGATTTATTAACCTTTTCATCATAAATGTATTACGATTTAATACCAAACACTGATTGGCATAAAACTCCAATCGTACACTTACCAAATAACGCCTTCCTTTTACTGAGGATGATCTTCAATCTGGCCAGTGACAACTTCGTGCGTTGTGAGAAATTCAAAACGGTTCTAATGTTTTGTAATGATAAGTTTTCCAAGTTTTGTATGAAATTAAAATAAAAGAAATATATAACTTGGAAATCTAATAGTAGGAGTATTGTGAACTAACAATTTAACCGAGATTTCCCTAACAAAATCCGAGTGAAAATTAAGTGACGTAATAATTGATAATAATGAAACCTGGTAGGTCAAAATGTGATCGTTAAAAATTGGTATGAAAATTTCGTTGAGGTTTTTAACTTGGTGATTTTGTAAATGAACGAAATTAAGTCCACACGATATCAAAAATATCTGTTTAGATCTAGATTGATATAATATCAACGACTGTTAACATGTTATTTGCAGCAATACTATAAAAGGTTATCCTGCAATTCCAACCGTGATGTTGGGATATTAATAACATGGATATTAAACCCACAATAAGAGATAATAGTTTTTTGTTTTTTTAAAATGTAACCGCCCCCCCCCCCCCAGAGTAACTACGCTCAATATTCAAATAAAGTACATCTTACTCACTGCAGCAATCATCTTGGTTTTTTTGCTTTCTTGGTGAAGTTATTTTGTAATATCTTCTTTCCTATCCATTAAAGGATACAAATTATTGCCTTACGAACAAATTATGTGAACATTATCTCATTTCTCTCAGCTGCGTACCCCGAAAAATATAGCGGGTGTTGGTGAGGCGGGGTGTTATTAAGTATATAGATATACTTGCTGCATTGTGGTGGCATTCTGGTGGTGAAAGTTTGTTTTTAATATTACATTGTATATAATGTGACTATACTAAGTGCCCTTAGACAAATGGAACACATGGTAACTTCGCCCCACCCCTACCCTGAAGCTACAAGATTGTCTCCAAGCACTCCGAGAAACTGCCGGAACCGTTAATCGGAGTGGTTTTGAGAAATAAGAAGATTTTCTAACAAATAGTTGTAATGGCAATTAACTGTATCCGTTTAATTTCCATTTCAGAATATTTTATTGTACTGATGTTAAATACAATCGGAATTGGGCAACAGGCATAGCCTATATCAGCCCTCTCCTTAAAAAGATAACAGATAATACACATAATTAAATTCGATAACATATTCTTCTTAAGATAATGAAAATAATTATTTTTATGTAATTTCGATTATTCTTGAACAATGCACACTGTAAACTAACTTATATTAAGGCATTCTCAAATAATAGCGTATGACACAGTATATCAATTGTTATAATAGTTACTCTTATAGAAAATGTTATTTGATAGTACTTTTAAAGAACCTAATAAAAACGTCCAGTGTCTCTAATGAATCTCTGAACCATTTCCATAATATATCTATCCAAATCAAAATCATGTGTTTGAGAACCATAAATAAAAGTTTCAATATCTAAGGGAATAGTATCACTCACCGCCAATAGAGAATTAAGAAATATTTGTCTTTGGTTATTATAGAGAGGACAATGCAGAAAAAAGTGATCTCTATCTTCAGAAGGGGAACCACATATGCAGGAGGGATTATCATTTAAATATGAATTAAATAGATCTGAATTAAGATTACTCTTAAAATTTCTTAATTGGCATAATATTATGTTAAATCTTCTAACACCCTGATATTTAAAGATATTACTACATAATGGATGAACGTCGGTATCAGATGAACGTAGACATTCTTTTTTCAGGGCTCTAAGAGACGTCATAGTGGGAAACAGACAGGCGGGGTTGTTCCATTCTGACATAAGTTTTGGGAAAAAACTAGACTTATAAAGGTGTGTTCTTGATAAAGGAACATTAAATAATCTATTGTGTCGAAAGGTATAGTGTTCAATATTATTAAAATAGGGCATAATTAAATCAGAGAGATGAGATGGGCAATTGTTGTTAAAAATTTTGAAAAATGCAATATTTTGATGTAAATGCCTTCTTTTGTAAAGTGTATCAAATCCAGTCTCTTTATATAATATGGAATGACTCGTTCCCCGCCTTAAACCGGTAACAATACGTGCTGCTTCAAGTTGGATAGACTCTAAAACGTTGCACTCTCTATCAGAACAGTTGGCCCATACAATATCCGCATATTCTAAGATCGGACGAATAAATGAAATGTATATAGTCTCAAGGGATTTTCGATCAATCTTAAATTTTAACATTCTAAGTATATTAAGTCTTTTATATGCTTTATCATAAATATAATTTATATGAGTAGACCAGTTGGCATTGCTATTGAAGAAAAGACCAAGATGTTGATGCTGATCAACATTATCTATAGCTTTATTATTGTAAAATAAATTAGGATGCAACGTCTTAGAGTCGCCCCGCCTTGAGAAAAGAAGGGCCTGCGTTTTATCCGGATTGAAAGTGATGCCCCATTCACCTGCCCAAATAGAAATGTTTCGCAGATCGTTATTTAATATGTCAGCGGCTTCCTGTCTGTTTCCCTCTATCATTACATATAAAGATGTGTCGTCAGCGAAGAGCTTAACATCAGAGAGTAAATTATCTCCGATATCATTTATAAAGAGTAAAAATAGATATGGCCCTAAAACTGACCCCTGTGGAACCCCTGCCTTTAACGTTTTCCAGTTAGATTTGTACCCATCTAAGACCACTCTTTGTCTCCTATCAGTAAGATATGAAGTAAACCACTGTAAAATAGTACCACAAAATCCATATTTTTTTAACTTAAAAATCAAACCATCATGCCAGACTCTGTCAAAAGCTTTACTGATGTCACTGAATATCATTCTAGCTTCTTTACCTTTATCCAAATGTTTTGCAATAGCATCATATATAACTAATAATTGATTGACAGTTGAATCTTTAGGTAGAAAACCTGATTGATTCTTGGAAATAATATTATGTTTTGAAAGATAATTAAACATATATTTAAAAACAATTTTTTCAAGTATTTTACTAAAGATAGGAGTAACAGAGATTGGTCTGTAATGAGATGGGTCACTCCGTGAACCTTTGCACTTGTAAACAGGTGTGACATGGGCATTTTTCCATGCAGAAGGGAGAATACCAGAGGAGATCGATTTATTGAAGATAAGAAAAAGAGGTTTTATAAGAGATCGAGATATGCCTTTGATAAATTTAGGAGGGATGGAATCAGGGCCTCCCGGTTTATTTGTATTGAGATGGTGAAACTGGTCAATAATGTCCTGTTCTGTAATGTCAAAGGTCGAGAAGTTGTGTTTTGGTCTGTTAAAGTCAGTGGGTAAATCATCAGCAGTCTTTTCAGTTTCAGATATCGATGTAAAATAGTTGTTAAAAGATTCAGCTTTATCAACAGAATGTGTTTTAAGTATGCCATTAATTACCAAAGGAGAGTCAGATTCGCTTTTATTTTTAAGATTCATGATAGATTTAGCTACACGCCACCATTTCCCCGGGGGTATGGATTTGTCTACTAGAGAAGATTGTAATTTAGAAAGATATTTTTCTTTTGCCTCACGGATTAAATAAATAGTTTCGTTTCGAATTGTTCTAAATTTGGTCCATGAGGCTAGGGTATTACATGATTTCGCTTTGTAATGCTGACGATTTCTTTGTCTTATTTTCAGTCTAATGTCATTAGTCATCCAAATTTTGTCATTAGGCCTAATAGTTACAGTTTTATGAGGAACAAATTTATCTAAAGCAGTCAAGACTTTTTCAGAAAGAAAAGAGACTGAATTTTCAATATCCCCTTGTAATTCTAGATCCCAGTCAATAGAGTTAAGGTAATCATTGGCTCCGTCAAAGTCAGAATTATTAAAGTAAAGTAATGTCTTTTTGTACGCACGTTTCTTTAATGTCTTGAAGTTGAGGTTAGCACTGACAGGACAATGATCACTACAGGTAGGAGGATGGACTGTGCTGTTAGTTACAAAACTGACGTTACTAGTTAATATGATATCGAGTGATGTTGAAGATAAAGGAGTAACCCTGGTAGGTTCTGAAATAGTATTATGAAAACCGTATTTTAATAAAAGACGATGAAAATGTGAGTTTGGATTAAGATTCAACATATTAACATTTATATCTCCCGCCAAGACAACCTCTTTTTGTAGATCAGCAATAGTGTCAAGATTATTGTCAAGTCTGTCCCAGAAGCTTACTAGAGAATTAGGGGGTCTGTATATACAACCAAGAAGAATAGGTTTTTTATAAGTGGTAACTTCAAGCCATATTAATTCAAGATCCTCTGTCTCTAAATCAAGTCTACGTTTAATGTCTATACTATTTTTCGAGTAAATAAGTACCCCACCCCCACTGTTATTAGCCCTATCCTTTCTGAACATATTAGCAAAATTGTCGAGAGAAATGACGCGATCAGAAATTGAATTATTCAAATGTGTTTCAGTAACACAAAGAATATCATAGTTTAATTATGGAGTACGTCGTCTTTATTTAATTCAGATTGAGTGAATATTAATGTAGTTAACACAATCAAAATTGACCGATGTAACCGAAAATCAACACGTGATTTACAACTTGAATCCCCGTCATGTTTATGAGTAATTCAGCATATACAGCCAATAATTTATAACGCATTTGAAAGTCGTTTTAGCGCCTGTTTTCGCGTTATAACGTCTTTAGGAAATCGTTATGGCGCCTTTTTTGCGTAATACAGCCTTTTGATTTTTGTATTCTTTAGATTTTAATTTCCATTGCTGACAAAGTTGACCCTGGAAGGCTTTTGTGAAGAAGCAGTTAGGAACAATATCATCAGTTATTTCTCTGCAAACACTATTTTAAAATTTGGCGAATTCTAAAATTTAAGTTAAAAGTGTCTAGTGTAAAAATGTATATCAAGTAATTAAGCATTCTACTATCGGTTGCATCACTCCTGGGTCACATCGAGTAGACTTTCGCTATCTACTTCAAACCGATATCAATTTACATGCATAGGGATTGGAGAAAAAATATTTGATGAAAGAATTAGCCTTTTATCTTGTTTAGTTTATGACATTATAAATCCATTGCAGCACGAGGTAAATTGCTCCAACGCGAAGCGTTTACGTGAAATTTACCAACTGTTCCATTGGATTGATAATCTCATAAAACTAAACAAAGGAAAGGTTAATTCTTATATTTACAGTATTTTTCTGTAAATTATTCATATTACTCTGTTCAATAAAGCCAGCATTTGTGGACAAAGATTTTATTTCAAACATCAAAAAGAAGGTTGTAGAATTGCTCAAATCAGCAAACATAAAATGTACATATATACAGCTGCATGACTTGTTATTGTAGCGATACTATGCTTTCGAACCGACAAATTACAGAAACTGAGATAAAGTGATGATGGCGCATACTGCGATTTTATTCCCCTTAAGGTATACTACCGATATGTGTATAGTTTCCCAATTTTGTCTAAGCTCTAAAAAACAGTTACCACGAAAAATGTAACAATTGTTACAATTTTCGTGCAACACGCACGAAAATTGTAACAATTGTTACATTTTTCGTACACAATGCACGAAAAATGTAACATTGTTACAATTTTCGTGTACCACGCACGAAAAATGTAACAATTGTTACATTTTTCGTAATTGTTACATTTTTCGTTGCATCACCCACGTGGTCGGGCAGGTGACCCCATCTCTTTTCACGTCCAGTCGGGGAATCGAACCCCGGCCGCCTTGGTGAAAGGCAAGTGCGCTATCCACTGCACCACCCAACCACCCTAATTGTTATACTGATGTATGGCTAGAAAGTATTTCATCTTTCGGAAAACCAGTTGAAATGATCTTTCGATTTTACTGAGAAATATCAATGCATAATTATTAAATACTTATATGCACAGAATATCACGGAACGGGAGGTCCACTGCCAGTAACTCGACCAGATATCACACCGATGCAAAAATTATGCCTTGATGCTGGCACGGAGTTGGGTTATAGCATCACTGATTGTAACGGCGAGGACTTAATCGGTTCGTATGCATATTTATCCCAGACCTCGCAATGTTAGAGTTTGACCATGTGAGTAAATTATGAAAGATAACTTTATTTTACAAACCAAAAGACATAATTTGTGGCAAAAATGACTCGAAGACTTTGTGTTTCAAATTTCGAATACAACAATGCAACAATGTGGAAAAGGTTACTTGATAAAGTTAAAACCAAATTTTTTATCGTAAACATTTGAAAGGTGAGAATATATATGTTTTTGCAATCTATTGAAAATATGCTTAATTATGGCTGGCGGATTAGTTTTCATCTCTAAAGCACAGAAAAATGAAGGTGTGTGCGGAGGCTGGTTGGCTTGTGGTATTGGTAACCCATTTTAATGGTTTCTTAACTCATTCAATTATCTTGTACTTTTACAAGAGTTTCCATGTAAATCTTTCCTTTGTTCAAGTTTTGCCCCTGGTTTAATCGATTTTGAGTTGGATTATGATTTTGTTAACGCTTCTGTATTCTCTTATTTATTTAAGATGGAAACTTTTCACTCTCGTAATTTAAAAATTTAAAAATATCCGACACCTCTAGAACTGGAAAAATCTATATTTTTTATTTATATTTCCCAATCTCTGCTCATACAAATTACACTGTGTCTACATTAAATTTCGATGTGGGATGATTCTATCCTACAATCAAATGAAGTTACAAACTGGAACTTGAGAACAGCAAGGAAATGAAAGTTTGATTTTAAGGTCTTGAGTATCATATCAACTAACGTTCTGCTTCATGTAAACCGAACTTATTTTGCTCATTAAAGATAGTTCTAAGTAAATCGATATACTGCCTAGTGTATGTAGAAAATTGTTATTTTTACAGTATCATTTTTCGATTTGTTGTCCCCATATCTTATTATCATAATTTTTTAACAATCAATAGAAACATGTGATTTGGTATTTTAACCGTTTTTGAAAATGTTGGCCTTTTAATATCAATTCAGTCCATGCACGACTGAGAACTAGTGAGTGATAATTTCACAGTGCTCTATGATGTCAAACATGTATTCTCCACACAGGATTTAGCTGGATGCAGGCCACTATAAAACAAGGGGAGAGATGGAGTTCCTACAGATCATTTATCAAACCACACCTGGACCGTCCCAATCTCCATGTAATACCCAACACAATCACAACGAAGGTAGGCAGTGCTATTCTTTAAGGAGAAATATACCAAGCATTCGTAATTTGAGTTTTCAATTTCGTGTCGTGATACTATAGTAAGAGTTTCAAAATGTTATTCTGAAGACGGAAACTGATGAAGATTATTCTAGCATGCTTAAAGTTTAATAGAATCAATCCATAAATGGATAATGTTTAAGCTATGAAAGGTCAATCACATGCATCCATGCATGAATTTTGCTTAAGTTTAGAATAAGTAACAACATGTATTTAGAGTGATATGTGAATGAAACAAAGTAACAAGTAAGCTAGTTATGACGGGTGCGTACCTTTCAGGTTATTATTAAAGGTAAGAAGGCTATTGGTGTAGAGTGTATCAGGGACGGAAGGAAGGTCCGAGTATTTGCCAAGAAGGAGGTGATTTTGTCTGCTGGTGCCGTCAACTCTCCTCAGTTGTTGCTGTTGTCTGGTATAGGACCAAAGGAACACCTTAAAGCATTGGGGGTATGCTCATTTTTTACACAAACATACAACTTAGATTATCAAATCATGTAGCATTATACAATGATAAATGTACCAGCTGTACCAGCTATCAAAAGTGTTTTATTGACACATTACCTTGTAAATGTATTATAGATAACAATGTGCAAGTGTAAAAATCTGCATAGGTTGCTCTTTTTCTTTTGAGTATGTTGTGGTTTTGTGGTGGCATGGCATGGCATGGCATGACATTTATATGTTCATCTTTAAGGTTAAAGAGATAATGAGTTAATCCTGACTTTACAATAAAGTAATATTTAAAAGCTCGTTGGACATTATAACATTGCAATGATACCTGTTCCTTTCTAATGCAAGTTAAGTGCTATTACATATGTACCGGTACATGTATCAACGTGAAAACAGGAACTGCCTCAGCGGAATGTTAATTCTTCCTCATTTTTTTCAGTATACACATAATATCGTACATGTACTCGACAGATCCCTGTACTTGCCGACCTACCCGTTGGAGAAAATCTACAGGACCACATAATGATACCTTTAGTACACAGGCAAAATACAACAGGAGCGATGACTATGGACAAAATGAGTTCAATATTGTCTGTCAAACAGTATGAGTACTTTCGTACAGGTATAACTAAGAATGATATATTTTGTCTTTACTTTCGGTTTTATCCACTAGATAACTAGAATAAGTCTGTTGACCGATACAAAACTACAACTTTTAAAAATAGCAGGCAGAACAGAAAACTGTTAACTGGGTAAAAAATAATGACAAGAGACACATATAGGTCCCATGTTATTCACAGGGTTTGAAAAACAAAATTGCTGTATTTACGCTTTTGGGCTCCACGGGACTAGACCCACTTTTTGATTCCACATCACCGAAGGTGTGCCAAAGACTAAATAGGAAAGGATCTATGCATTCCTAAGTTAGAGGAAGGAAACATTTAGAGAATTTGCTCTATTTCTCCTATTTGGCCCCATCACTTCTAACCTATGGGTCTGAGATCCATTGTTTATGAACAAATGAATCCTCTTCACCTAGATATGCTACAGACCTAATCGGGATATAATAAATACATTCCTACAGAAGAATGATTAAACAGAATTACTGTATTTCCGTTTTTGGGCTTCGCTCCATGGGACTGGACCCACTTTTTGTTTATGAAATGATTCCCCATCATCGAAGGTGTGCTAAAGACTAAATATGAAAGAATCTATGCACTCCTAAGTAAGAGAAAGGAAGAATTTAGAGAAGTTTCTCTATTTCTCCTATTTGGCCCCATCACTTCTAACCTAATGGTCTGAGATCCATTGTTTATGAACAAATGAATCCTCTTCACCTAGATATGCTACAGACCTAATCGGGATATAATAAAGACATTCCTACAGAAGAATGATTAAACATAATGTATTAAATTTCCCCTATTGGACCCTGTCACCTATCAGGCCCCAGAATGGTCAAGGCTCTCGGTTTACAGGAAGTTGATTCCCCAACACGCAAATTTGCTTCATGTACAGGGCAAGATTCCTGGGATTCCTGCAAAAGAAGGATTTTAAAGTGTAAACTTTCCCTGTTTAGGCCCCCTCCACACGGGCATAAGAGGGAGGTCAGACCCAGAATATATCGGACCATTACCAAATTACCACCCAAACACAAAATTGATCAAACCAGGGGCAAAATTTGAACAAATGAAGAAACCCACACACAAACAATACAAAAGTACAATAGAACAAGTCCAGATATTCCCCTGCCCAAAGTCTTAAACAGAGTGTGGGTAAATCGAGTCATATCGGTACGATAACAATACTATTATTACAGTTGTGGGATCGCACAACGTTACACGATGTGCGGTGTGCGCACGATTTGGGAACGATGTGTGCACGATGTGCGAACGATGCGATCCTGGGCGATTATTTCTAACGCACATGTGGGCGCACGATAAACTAACATTGTGCGATGACAATCGTGGTTGATGTAAAATGAGAATGGCTTAACACTAATATACGGCTTCGCACTAGTTAAAACGTTTTAAGCATGTTTCTATAGTTTAACTACATAGATAAGCTGATATTTCTATCTTTATATTTTTAACAATTAAGAATAGTCTTCTTGTAGTTTTTGAAACTAAACAAATAGACACATGTAAACTTTAAACACATGTTGACAAGTTTTCATTCAGGTAAATGTTGCCAGTTTTTACCAAGCAATACCTGTACATAGACCATATTTGTAGATGTCTCTTGCCCGGGACACTTACAACACTCGCCGAGGTGTGGAAGCACAGGTACAGTTGTGGGGAGGGGAGGGGACGGGGTGTTCAAATAACTAATTATAAGTGTCCAGTTTGTTTTCATAACGGTCGCTCGGTAATGGCTGTAGTAGCGGATCGACGGACAAGGGACAAGGAAGAATCTGACATGCTATTTTCCTGTTCTGTTACCTTGGATCTGAACCCGCACTTGACTGTCTCTTAGTCACTGTTTAATGTATCTTGTAAAATTAACATAAAATCATATAGTTTTTCGACAAGAAGGTTCCATATTTTTTTCATTCTGTAATATCTATCGACCAATTGTACCAAATTGTGCGTGTGCGCGATGAGAATCGCACACATAAACGCAGATCTTTACATCGCCCCGTTGTGCGCACCGTGGGCGAACGATGTGTGCACGATACACGCACGCATTTTTTGGTGCGTTGTGCGTTACCATAACTGTAATATGCCTAACACCGTAGATGAAATCGACCGATTGTCAAGGGCAACTCGTTAACATTTCACACCTTTACGTACATACGGTTGGCTGATTACATATATTTAACGTACTAAACATCGAAACTTCCAATGAAAACAAATTCGTATTCTTTATACATGTATGTTTTACATCACTTTTTTGATTTATTATATTTTCTAATTCCAAGGTATGTGGTCTGCCAGCCCCGCCGAGGCGTTAGTGTTTGTTTATAGAGATTTCAATCAGAAATCTGATTCTGGGAAAAGTCCTGAAATCCAGGTTTTCTTAAACAGTTTCCATTCCACGACCCCCTCGGTGAGGAATGCCATGCACTTTAACTATATGGAAAAGGTAATAAAATTACAGGGTCACAAATATGCCAAAAAAGAAAAGGCCAAAACAAAACTAACAAATACTATCATTTTAAGAACCATGATGCACAGAGTCAGGCTATTTTGTCAGGTACCTTGAATGGTGCTCTATCAGAGTTGGTTTAACAACGCCATTGAACATTGACATTCATTCAGATCATAGCTGTCAATGTTGGCAAATGAATGAAAACACAAGGAGCACTATCATTTTAATTCTTGTGTCCAACACAGATTTATTCCGTACTTAAGAAATATTCGCGACAAGCATTGAAATGATACAATCTTGTTTCTATAAGATGGTTGTGCTTACAATGTACATATACTTATTAAGGATGATTTATTCACTTTATCAACATTGATTTAGAAAGTGTCTCTTATCGATTGATATAACAATGTGTTTGGTATAATATGTTTTCCTACACATCTGGTGATTTAGGTCAAAGATCAAATTTTCACTGATACGGAAAAGAATGAAACTATAACGGTTTATGCGGCCCTTCTCCACCCTAAAAGTAGAGGTACTATCCGGCTGAGGAGCAGGGATCCGTTCGACTATCCTGATATCGACCCTCACTACCTGGAACATCCGGACGATGTACAGACGCTTATTGAAGGTTTGACAAACATATACGCCAAATTGTCAGCTTATTTTTCTACTGGGAATATTCCTTAAACTAGGAATTTGTTTACTGTTGCATCCAATGAAGTAATTAATGTTGAAATAATGCTGTTAGAGTTCTCCTTAAACACACATTGCTATTGATGACAAAAGTAAAAAAAAATACGAAAGTCCTTGAGCTTTAGATAAATTAGAGAATATCGAAGCGTTAACAAAATCACAATCCGAATTCAGATCTAACCAGTGGCAAAATATTAACAAAGAAAAGATTAACATATTGGAGATCCTTGTAAAACAAGAGAATAAGACAAGGTGTTCCGGCAGAGAAAGCGTCCTCTGCTTCATCAGCGACACCCGCCATGTAAATCTTTGTCGCATCCAAATAAACATCAAGTTCTCAAAATGAGAACCGAGTATCATTGTCAATCACAAGAAGTAAACACATTAATGAGCATACTCAATACTCCCTTATCACCTAATGGTACAGAATATTTCTCTATGGGGCAAACAAATATGGCGACCATAAATCTTGATATATTGTCATCAATAGCAATATTTGTGAAAAATGACTGCAGCAACATTTACTAAAATGTCTACTACTTATGTTTACATGTTGATAGAATAATCGTGTTTTGTTTATTCCTAATAGGTTTTAAACAGCAAAGTGTAGACAACAATGAAATTGACGACGTCACAAAAGAGATTAAAGCCGTCACAATAGCAAATATCGTTAATATTTGCTTTCGTTTTGTATTGCAATGAAAGGATGCATAGCAAATGTAAACTTTACCGTTGTAACTTTGTTAAATATTGTAAAATATCTTTATTCATTTCGATGCATATGGTATCACAAAGAAATATGTTTCCTTTGATCTGATATTGCACTTTTTGTAAGAGGCATAATTGAAGGAAGTTGTCGTATGACAAAGTAAATGTCTATTTAGTCTTGCTGTTTAAAGTATCAGGGATAATTATTAAATTTTTCCTCTTAACTTCTTGTGAGAGTATTTTAAAAGTTGTTAAATGAGAGAATCCATCCTTACTGAACATTTTTCCGGGCCTGTAATCACAGGGTCGACGTTTTTATTGTTTGCCGTTTTTCAAATGTTTACAAATAGTTTAAGGTTCTTTTAAAGAAAAGAAAATGTATCCATATACAGGACAAACTGTTAATATAAGTAAGATGAGAATACTGAGGAAACTGACAAAAATATCACATTTCCATATCAATCTGATGACTGACTACTCAATATTATAGGTATACGATTTGTGGAAAGGATGGTTGGTACAACTACTTTGGAACTTGTTGGAATGGACGTCAGCTATAACTCTCCATATCATAAACTGTGTTCTCAGTACGAGTTCCGATCGGACAAGTTCTGGGAATGTTATGTGAGGCATTTTACATTGACGCTTTACCATCCCACATCGACGTGTAGAATGGGACGAAAAGACGACCCATCAGCCGTAGTGGACCCCCAACTGAGGTACAAATATGATGCCTGTTCTTTCGTGAAAAAATATCAATAGAGAAAAATAAGATGTTAAGTTCAGCATTAATAAAAGTAATACGGGTTCCGTTTGGAGTTCCTTAATACATGTTGCAATCGGAATCACGAGCGCATCTATGTTAAATGTCTCAGTAACCATTAATGAATGTATTAAGATTTAAAATTAATATGATTTTAATGCAGGAGTGAAAATATTAATAAAAATATGTTTTGATATAAGTTGTTTGATCACACCAGATACTTACAATATTGTCTCTCTTTACAGGGTTAAGGGGGTATCCGGTCTGCGTGTTGCCGACGCTTCTGTGATGAGAAATATACCTGCGGCAAATACAAACGCTGCGTCGATCATGATAGGAGAGAAAGTGGCTGACTTGATTATTGGAAGTCGAACATAGACAAGCATCCATTTTTATTTGAACATTTAATAATTATTTAAAAATGGTAAAAAAAAACATTGACAAAATGTAAATCCAAACATTAAAGAAAACAATGAAAAAGCTAAATATAGATCCAGTGTTAAGTGTGAGGGGCAATATAACAAACACTGATATCAATTTCAAACATGATTTCAAAACAGGAAAAATCAGGATAATATTTGTCTCATTTCAATGCCACAACTGAACATTTCAAGCACGGGTCGCACCGGTACATTCCTTTTCTGTATTACACCGGTACAATATATCTTGAATCATATCTGTACATTCCATTCATGTGTTCTGTGTTTTAACATGTACATCTCCTATATGTATTACAGCTGTATATGGAAATAGCATTGCAAATTCATTTCATCATTTTAACATGAAACGATGAAATTCTTATTCTATCTTTTCCATTCATCAGCAATCGGAGTAACTTATAATTCAATATACTCATATATAAACGAAACGATATTAACCCGACAAGTAAAATTCATTGCAATGAAATAAGTACCAGTACCTGTAATAGTTTGTAATAAGATAAACGAATACAGCTGGGATATCTGTATGTGGACTTGATAGTCTGTGTGTGTTGCATAATCTGAAAGTTAATCCGTGAACTTGTGTCGTAATCGAGGGCTGTAAAAATGGGTTGAGAAGTAACCAAGGTCCATAGGCCATATACTGTGGAAACGAGCATAAAAAGGTCATCACAATGCAAAAATATAAACAGATATAGGTAGGCAGAGGGTAACCACACTAAAAGTCATCACTGATATAACTAGATGTAGTTAGGCAGAAGGTTACCACACCATAGACAGGTGACTTACAGTCATCACATATATACCCAGATACAGGTAGACCGACGGTAACCACACCATAGACAGGTGACTTAAAGTCATCACAAATATAACCAGATTTAGTTAGACAGACGGTTACCACACCATAGACAGGTGACTAAAAGTCATCACATATATACCCAGATATAGTTAGACAGACGGTAATCACACCATAGACAGGTGACTTAATGTCATCACAAATATAACTAGATACAGGTAGACAGACGGTAACCACACCATAGACAGGTCACTTAAAGTCATCACATATATAACCAGATACAGGTAGACAGAAGGTAACCACACCATAGACAGGTGACTTAAAGTCATCACATATATAACCAGATACAGGTAGACAGACGGAACCACACCATAGACAGGTAACTTAAAGTCATCACATATATAACCAGATACAGGTAGACAGACGGTAACCACACCATAGACAGGTAACTTAAAGTCATCACATATATAACCAGATACAGGTAGACAGACGGAACCACAGCATAGACAGGTGACTTCAAGTCATCACATATATAACCAGATACAGGTAGACAGACGGAACCACACCATAGACAGGTAACTTATAGTCATCACTGATATTACCAGATACAAGTAGAAAGATGGTAACCACAGCATAGACAGGTGACTTAAAGTCATCACATATATAGCCAGATATAGTTAGACAGACGGTAATCACACCATAGACAGGTGACTTAAAGTCATCACAAATATAACCAGATACAGGTAGACAGAGGGTAACCACACCATAGACAGGTGGCTTACAGCCATCACATATATAACCAGATACAGGTAGACAGACGGTAATCACACCATAGACAGGTGACTTAAAGTCATCACAAATATAACCAGATACAGGTAGGCAGAACCATATATAGACAGGTGACAAGGCACAACTGGTAGAGTTTGTTAATAAATGCATTTAGTCCGTTGTTCAAGTTTTACTTGTTTTTTGTTTAACTCTAGGGACCAAAAGATTGAACTATTATATAAACATGTATATAATGTACATGACTCTTAATGATTTTCTGACAATTTATTTTTCATGCATACTCCGAGTTGTGATCGGCATATTAAAGGTAACAATGACACATTAAGTGTAACAGAGAAAAAGATAAGTCAAATTTGACACAAGGACATGTATCCAGATAACGGTTAAGATTTCCATATCAATGGAATAACACTTACACACGTCATAAAAGACTTTTTTCAAAAATGTTTACGAAAATCACGACATGTTAGGGCCGCAACCTCACTGCTGTCTCTGGTTAAGAATACGTACACAATATTTGACTTTCTTGCGAAAAAAGGGTATTCGTGCGAGGCAATATTTTGTTTGTTGCTTTAGGAACAAAGTCGCAAGTACAAACGTGTTGGATAACACGTTCGTTTTAAGAAAAAAATAATAGTAATCCGAATAAAGTATATACCAATGAAACTGTAGGAGAGCAATGTGTTTTTATCTTTTATGTATGGTGCGTGGCAGACAATGTTAGAAACTATGCAACGTAATTGGAAAAGAAGATGACGTAAAACACACATGTGCTGCACCTTTTAAATTTAGTAATAGATACAGTATGCCGAAAAAATGAATTAAACTGCACCATACAACTGTTTCGTCCTCCTAGGACTCCTCAGTGAATCTAAAGGCCAACAGGTGGGAATCAAAAAAATTTAAACTAATGTAGAAGCAGAAGAACTATTTTTTTGCCATATTGCTGATAACATTAAAAAGTCTTATTGAAATGGATGACGTTGTAATCGTAAGCATGTATCCTACAGGAAGGCTGTAAGAATTGCAACCTGAGCCCATCTTGCAAGATTCGAAAGAGGCGAGTAAATTTTGGATCTTGTCTAAACAAATAGAGAATACCGAAGCGTCAACAATCATAATCAACTGTGATTGATCGATCCCTGTGCCGCAAGTTGGTTAGGCAGTAGTGACATCCTTCACAACTTCCGCGATATTCAGTGCAAGTTCTGGTGCACTTTCTACATAATGCCCGAAATTGTATCAAATATGAAGATTCAAAGGGCCATAACCCTTGTAAATATTTCGAACCAAACTGTCATTCAGGAAAACACAACTTCATATCATGATTATTAAGCCTAAAAAGTTTTAAAAATATCGGTTGAAAACTGTAGGAGGAGATCTCCGGACACATAAAAGTTTACGACGGACGTACGGACGGACAACGCCATACCATAATACGTCCCGTCAATTTTGACAGGCGTTTAAAAAGTGATTAATATTCCTTGTATGACGCTCCGAGTCTGGTTTATCCATCATCGTAAAATATTTTGCTGGAGGCCTTCGGAAGTCCTTTTTTGCCCCTAGCATCACTGAAGAGTCCTAGGAGGAGGGAACAGTTGTATGATGCAGTTTAATTCATTTTTCGGCAAACTGTTTTTATAACTAAATTTGCAAGGTGTAGCTTGTGTGTGTTACGTCATCATTTACACTCACTCATAACACGCATCAACAACGTATGCCCCGAAATGCCGTCCTCAAATGACATTAGCGGTTACTAGGACGTACATTTCAGAGTTCGTACTACACACCATACAGTATATTTGTAGCCGGTAGCTACCAAGTACCGTCGTATCTATCTATCTGCTTATTTACCTCGATTCAACAGAACCTTGGGTCCAATGATAGAATTGATAAAATCATGTATACTATAGTTAATACCGTTACGTACAGATCAACAATGACAATTTTAAAAAGTAAACAATCGGTGTCTCGAAAAATACTTTTTAAAGTGGTTTCTTCAATCTTAAATGCGAGTGGCACATACAAAATGTCTAAAATGATAAGAGTCTCTGAAAAAGTTAAAATATTATTTCATTTATACTTCCGAATAAAAGTGTATCTGGTGCAAAAACGACACGGAAGCGTTTCCTTGTCAACAAGAGCCTGCGTTGAGTCACTGACAGCAGTCTAGTAAGTGTTGGATGGACTGGAATGAAAATCTGTAGGTGTTTTACGGGTTAGACGGAACATTGATGAAATTAGAGGATACCTCCCGTTTTGGGTCGGTATTCCAGTTACCGGAAGGGACATATCAAAACGGTTTGAACAGATAGCGAAGGAAACGCAGGGAAACCGTAAGTATTGATATTATAGACGCAAATATTGGGGGTTCGTCATCTTGAATTGATTCGTCAATAACCTACTTCGTCCATTTCGTTAAAAAAGGAACTCATATCATTATATGTTGGGTAAGAATTTGATATAAAGTTTTAAGGCGTGTGTTATGTATTCTACACGCATGAAGTATTTACCACACAGCAGTTGCCGCTGTATACGGCTGCTGTGGAGGAGGGCGATGTGATACACACGTACAGTGTAGGTATTCCGCAATACACTTGGACCAACTTAACCCCCATACTATCCCATGTTCAGACCATCATATCATGTACAAACTAATTGGTTGTTATATTTTTGACGTTCATTAGTGTGTAACATACATCGGCACACCTACATATTGAAAAGTGCACTAGCGTACCATGTTGAGTATATTGGTAAGGGAATGTATATTACACACCAATGAATGTAAAAAAAATATGACAAGCAATATTCATATTTTCATTTCTTTGTTAACCAACATCAAGTCGATGCAGACATATACAAAAAGCTTGTTTCGACGTCAGGGTAAATGCAGACAGAGAGCAGCCACCAGTTGACAGTGGAGCATCATCTGGTCTCTGTGCAGTAGCAATATAAATATTGGAGTAATGGTTTCAAAGTTTACAATTTGAGGAGATTTGATAATGAAGGTCATTAAAAATATACAAAAATGATGTCTTAATTTGTTTAATAATTCCAAGACATATATGATGCGGAAATATCCATTGCAGCCAAGGTTATGAAACGAAAAACTTATACATACATTCACGTGTACAAATACACTTGGCAATATATAACATTCGATATAGCGTCTTACCTGGTTTAATTTTGGGGGCCGCGGTGGCCGAGTGGTTAAGGTGTCCCGACATTCTACCACTAGCCATCCACCTCTGGGTTGCGAGTTCGAAACCCATGTTGCCAGGTACTGATCGTAGGTCGGTGGTTTTTCCCAGGGTAGTCCGGCTTTCCTCCAACTCCAAAACCTGACATGTCCTTAAATAAGCCTGGCTGTTAATAGGACGTTAAACAAAATAAACCAAACGAAACTTATCTAGTTTATATACTAGTCTGAAGCGCGTTATATTGTACTGACCTCGGATTTCTGGCTCTATAAGTCATATTGTTATGATGTTTCCCTAGTTAATGGTGAGGTATCAGTTTGTTAGTTGATGAAGCTTTGGCAAGGATCGATTATTTACCGGTACAGTATCAGTAGAAATGTCGATATTCTAGGAACGATGGTTCACGAATGGTAAATTTTAAATGTTATGACAAAATAAATGATTCTAATGGATTGTTGTTAAAATAATGAAGAAAAAACCCCACCATGAAATAGCTGAAATATATTGAAATTTCTATGAAACACGTTTCTAATACAAGTGACTGAGGGGTTTCGGTGACCAGGAAACACAGTTTTAATTCAATTTTATCGAATACTATTGGGCCAACTAAGTAATACCAATATAATCTCAAATAACACGGGATCAATACTTATACACGGGTGTCAGAAAAGTTACAAACTGACCCATTTGAGTGCTATTAGTTACATTTTGTATTAGTGTGCTAACTTGTTGTGATTAACAATGGTGACTCACATTTTGAGGATTGATGTTTACTTGGATGTGACCCTATCCGATTTAACTCACATCTTGATCTTCGCGCCGTTCCGTTAACTTCTCTCTACTTCGTCAAGCTCTAAGGAAATCCCACCCATAGGGGTCACGTTTTGGATTAGCCAATCAAATTACTACTTTCAGAATCTGAAATGTGAATTTTTGAGTCGACAATGCTTGCATAATTGTACGTTTAGTCATTTCGTCACAACAAGCTTATGTACTTATTGTAACAAAATGACTTGATGCAGACGATCGCGTCAATAGGAAGTCTTACTAGAGTGGAGTCGACAACGTTATCTGAACGTGACCCCTATGGGATGTCCTCAGATCTTAACTCAGCAGGGAACTTAAAAGAACGACGCGGAGATCAAGATGTGATTTTAATTAGATTGGATGTGACCTTGATTTACATGTCGGGTGTCGTCGATGAAGCAGAAGACTCTTACTCTTCCGGGGTAAAATTGAGTAAACAAAGGGCAAAATGTAAACAAACAAATATTTCGAAAAACATAGCTTCCCTTGTTTTATCGACGCTTTCCGAGTCCGAGATTCCGTGCATGCTTTAATTTTAGTGTCAATATTCGAATTCTCATATGGAAAAAAGACACTATCAGTTATTTTTGTTAGGGCAACGCTAAATACCCCCTTCCACTAAAATCTCCATTATAACATTATAAGGAGGTACACACATGTACGCCCGAGTTTGTACAGTGTGTGTGTAAGTATACGCCAGTAAGTTTTTACGTTGTGGGGAAAACCAGAATATACATAAAGTAGTGCGAGCTAGAAACAGTTTAACATCGGCGAAAACATCACTGTTATTGAATATGGAGTAAATATGTAGCACGCTGGATTGTTATTCGTTCCGACTTCAATTAGGTGTAACATGTATGAAAGGTCACCAATGTCTGGGATCGGCGTGTTCAACAGTTAGTTTTAGGCCTGTACGATAGAATATCACAAAGTGAATATCGTCAGCGTTTAATGTTTTAAAAAGTATTGTCAGCTTTTAGTTTGTTATTGGCTAGGAATAATATCGCGGGAAAGTCCACACGGAAGCCTTATTTTCTTGTTGATGAAGGTACGTCTACAGAAGCCATATTTTCTTGTTGGTGAAGGTAAGTCCACAGAAGCCATAGTTTCTTGGTGATGAAGGTTATCCTTTCTTATTGATGAAGGTAAATATTTTCTGTTTATAATTCCAGTTAGTATATTTCCGTTAAAAGGCGTTTTTTCCTGCTGGAGTCTGAACTAAATGCTTTAACAGTAGCAGAAAATATATTTCAGTCGGTGAAAATGATGCAGACAAACCAATATGATTCAAATATGTACGGATCCACTACAAGCATTTAACGAGAGTGTTTTTTCTCATGTTTCATACATTTTGAAGCGTTAGTCTTAGATATATTTTATGAAAACAAATAATGATGATAAATAAAATATGATAACGTTGTTCATTCAAGCATCTTGGTATTTATATTCCCATCGGAAACCGGATGGGACTGCAGTGTCAGTCCGTCCTTCCGTTATCCTGTCCGGTCCGGACTCTATTTCCTATACTTCTAGTCACTGGATCTTCAAACTTGGAAGACTGCATCTAGGTGGCGCGGTGTTTCATGTATTAACTGTATTTATATTTCTTTATACAAAATTGTCAAAGGTTATACTAAAAAATATAGTCAGATAAATAAGCACCATAGTACTTGGGCTACTGATATATACAATCGCACAACGAAGACATTACCACAATTTCTTATTTGTTTATCACTGAATCTCAAAACAACAAAGGATGATATCATTTCTTTCTTGTGTTATATATATAGAATCTGAACTTTCTATAGTACTGCATTAGACAGACATTGTTGATAAATGGTGGATACAATAAGTCTTTGTAAGACAACAAAGGATTGCAATTTCATTACATTAACGCAATATTACTCTCACCGTTTGGTGTATATATACAGTGTGAACTCTCTGCACCACTTGGTTATAGGCGGTATTGTTGGAAATCAGTGGATACGTATGATTATTTTGTTTTTTGTTATTTTGTGTCATGGTTTTATAGAAAAAGAAATAGTACTAAAGGAATTCAATGGACATGTAATGGAATTAAAGGATTATACGGGTGTGGTAAAAGATTGGTATTAAAGTTCAACTGCTTGTTAATAATTGTCACAGTGTTACGTGTATTAATATGTTCAGCATAAATTAATAATTTTGGATTGCAACTTTTTGGCCTCTAGCATCACAAGGAGGACGGAACAGCTTTATGGTACAGTTAAAATTATTTTTCGGCATACTGTTTCTATTACTAAATTTAAAAGATGCAACAGATTTGTGTATTACGTCATCTTCAGCATACTTAATATTTTACTTAAACAATATGCAGCACGTGTGTGTGTGTGTGTTCGTCAGGTTTATCATCTAAGTAAATATGACTGACGATTTCTTTTCAAATGCTTAATTTTTTAAAACATTCAATTTTTTGTTTGTTACAGGAAATGGAGAAACGTGTTATCACTGCCATCGTAGTCGGGGTACTTGCCTTTATCTATTTCCGATCTGCGCTAAATAGAGACAGAGGGAATACTGTTTTTCCGTCAAAACTCAAAACATCATATGATTACATCATAGGTAAGATGTAAAACATAAAAGACGATTTAACAGCGTACATTGCAAGTACAAACCGCTGACACCACTCTATACACGTATGCATTAACTGTTATATTTTATAAATAATTTTATAACATAACTTACCCGTTCAGCCATGCCATACGGCCATGTCATAAAAATGGTATTACACAGTGTAATAACACTATTGTGACGTCATAAACAATTCTTTTTGTGTATTTTCTCGTGAATATAAGCTATGTGATCAATATAATCTTACACGAGTGTCAATGTAATATGGAATTTATTAAACTCGTTAAATAATTTAATATATCACTCGCCTAAACTCGTCTAATAAATTCCATATTACATCGACACTTGTCTACTACAGTTCTTCTTTGTGACATGTTTTGCATTGTATTTTACAAATGATTAACCACAATGTAAGTGTTTCATAGACTTCAACTCAATGCCGTTCGTTTTAAATTCACTTTGAATATTGTCTACAAGTAAGGGAGGGTAGAGGTGTCAATAATGTTTAAACAGAGACTCACAACATTTCAAATTACTTACCAATCGACACCAAACATTAAATACATGGATATGGAAATAAATATGATTGAGACTTTCTCGACACTGCTTTAGTCCCTGTATTTCAGTGGGAGCAGGATCCTCGGGGTCGGTGTTAGCCTCCCGCCTGACTGAGGATCCGGAAAAGGACGTATTGTTACTCGAAGCTGGTGGTTCTGACGAGACCAACCCAATGTTGAACATACCAGGGGCGGCGATTATGTTACTTAGGTCAGACGAGGACTGGGAGTATCACACAGTGCCACAGAAACACGCCAGTCAGGCCACCAAAGGACAGGTGGGATAATAGTAGAGGCGTCTTATCAAACTACGGATCTTTTGAAAGCAAGAGCAGAAAGTTAGTGATTTTATAACAAATGTTTTGTTATGCATCACAGAAAAAAGAGGTCTATGTTAAACGTAACAAGTTCTTAAGGACAGTCTCACATGTTATGTAAATACTATATGATTACAAAAGGAGGTAGGCCATGACTCATGATCCATCCATCCATTTTCTTAAAGTTAAAGTTGTATATGATACGAGATTATTGAATAAAGTGACTTTGTGGTAAAATGCAGCATGGCATAATTTTATGTTACACAATATATGAAAACAGAAAAACAACAATATCGCTGTACTTTCAAATGTCTATAGCACAAAATAGGGACATTTGTTTCACTGGATATGACTCTTTCATAGCGTACACATTGATTCTATTTTGACCTTGAATTGCAAATGGTGGTTGTGAATAACATCACACAAAAATAGCGTGCACGGAGGAATTTCAATAATAAAAAATACACTATTAGGGACTATTAAGACTTCTGAATATAATAAGAAGACCGTTTTTAGGACAAATTGTTTGACTACTGATATTAGGGAAAACATTCAGATTTAATAAAAAAAACGACTGAAACTCCACATTTTTTACATTTGCCTGGAAAACAATCTCCTCACTTTGTTCAAGAGTCTTAATAGTATCCCATAGGAACTTTTTTTTTAATAATCAACATACCTCTATGCATGCCGTTTTGACTGAAGCGTTTTATAGTCGTCATTTGCAATCTAAGTCCAAAACAGAATCAATGTTCACGCTTTAATAGAGTCATATCGACAAAATTAATGTGCTTATCCTGTGTTACAGATACTTGAAAGTACAACGGCAGTGTTATGTCAGGCATAATAAATACACTCGTACCAACAATTTATTTTTGTTAAATTTGCCTGATATATCAGAAATAGTGATTAATAAGATTGTGAAATATATGACCCTTAAAATCTAGTATCACATGTTTACTATATTGTCTTTCTGAATTAAATAAATATGCAACAGAAATAGTTTAATATTAATCAAAATCAACATATTTATAAAAACGCATTGTAGCTGTGTCTACTTACAGCGTTGCTTTTGGCCACGTGGACGAGTTCTTGGAGGAAGTAGTTCCCTCAATTGGATGGCGTATGTAAGAGGTAGTCGCCATGACTACGACAGCTGGGCTGAGGAAGGCTGTGACGGTTGGAGCTACAAGGACGTCCTCCCATACTTTATAAAGTCAGAGGACGTACTGATTGACGAGTTTAAACAGTCAGGTAGATGGAGATTGATTCTTGCCAATGAAATTGATACCCAGTACAGTTAATTAAAGTTTCAAATTTAAAACTGATCATAAAGTTAAATAAATTGTTCAGTTTAAGTATAAACGATAATGAATGCGATTGACTTTTGATACCTTGTCTTGTGACCCTATGCTTTATTCCGTATACTCTAAAGGTGACGTAATACACACATATGCTGCACCTTTTTAAATTTAGTAAAATATACAGTATGCCGAACAAAATGTATTAAAGTGCATTATAGAGCTGTTTCTTAGCTAGGATTCTTCAGTGAGGCAAGGGGCAAAATACTCCAAACCAATGCAGAAGCAGAAGGGTCAGGTGCACAATTTGACATTGATGAATATAATTACTTTTAATAGGATATCATGGAAAGGGAGGTCCACTTCCAGTATCACGACCTAATATCACACCCATGCAAAAAATCTATCTTGATGCTGGCACTGAGTTGGGTTATAACCTCATCGATTGTAACGGCGAGGACCAAATTGGTGAGTGTTTAATTCACTGCAGATATATATGTTTTAATAACTCTTATTTTTTTTATTTAATGATGATGGCCTCCTTGTCAGCCTAAAATATAATATCAAGAGCACAATGAGTACGAAATATTTTACATGGTTAAAGGGAACATTGTATGCTTTTGATTTATTGGCCGTCTTGAACATTTAAAGAAAAAGGAGGAAATTACTTCTGTGTTCTGTCCAGGTTTTTGCTGGATGCAATCCACTATAAAAGAAGGGGAGAGGTGGAGTTCTTACAGAGCATTTGTTAAACCACACTTGGACCGATCTAATCTCCATGTCATGCCCAGCACATTCACAACTAAGGTAAGTCTAGGAAAATTACTTAAAGGACACTTGCACAAAACATTTGCGTAAGCTCAACAACAGTAGCTAAGTGAAAATGTCCATTCATGATGTCATATATTCATTGCGAGTGGTTATTTTCCGTACAATTACTGACTGTACATTAAAACGTTCAATGAAATCATTAATTAAGATTATATACTTTCAATTCCTTTTTGCGCACGTGTTAAAGGTGATTATCAAAGACAAGAAGGCTATTGGTGTAGAATGTATCAGGAACGGAAAGAAAATCCAGCTGTTTGTCCGGAAGGAAGTCATCTTGTCAGCTGGTACAATTAACACTCCGCAGATTCTGATGCTTTCCGGTGTTGGGCCTAAGGAACACCTTAACAAATTAGGGGTATGTACTATCGTATACAATGTGTTTCTTTGGTGAAGCTCGTTGTTGTCGATAGAAAAACATCAATGATGTCTCTGTATTTTTCTAAGGTCTCCATGTAAGCACGTATATCTATTTTTTTAGTGTAAATTATGGTTTTATTTTACGACTGTGTTGTATTACGTCAATTGAAGTTTGGGTATACTATGACAAAAACAAATATAGTATTTTCATTTGAGATATTTAAAGTATATCTGAAGTTGTGAAACGGATATATATTACAAATTGATATCAAATACGAACGACATATGTTACATTGTGTAAGTATATTTTGTCATTAAGCAATCAGCAGGATTATTTCTTTTCCCTGCAATTATGGACCCACTTATGACGAATCGAAAGTGAAATTAGAGATTGTTTTGGAACGTTTATAACATTTCTATGGCAAAAGTGACGTCATTAACACTAACACGACTATAACGTACATATTTGTTTTGTGTAGCTTTGTGTTTTGTCTTAGATTTTTGTTACGAACATAGAATACAACTCTCTTTGATCATCTCGCTGTATACACTTGAATTATTTGATTACAGTTGATGTAATCAGTTTAGGAGGGTTTTATTTTTACACTTTTTTGTTGATGTATGAAGCAAGTGATGTGCTATTTGTTTACTCATTCATATAGCGCTCTATAAAATTGATAAAACTACCATCAAGCACTTTGGATCGAGAAAGCTTATATAGGTATATAACTGGTATATCCAATGTAATTGCGTATTATACTGTATCATATTGTATTTATATATTGTATTACATGTATTTCTAGAAATCATACAATTTCTGAATTGCCAGATTCCCGTTCTTGCTGATCTTCCCGTTGGAAATAACCTACAGGATCACATCACGATGCCTTTAGTTTATGGGATAAATACCACAGATTCAATTACTATTGATAAACTGACTTCGTTGTGGACAGGGATAAAGTACGAGTATTTGCGTTCAGGTAGGTAATTATGGTACAGCGTTTTATGTAACAAAGCTAATATCATTATTGAATTTTTTTATTTGCAAATCGTTCATCTTCACATGAAATGACGTCTTTGGTAAATTCTTTAACATCATGGTTTCACACTCTTGTTTAATCTTGGAAAGGCTCGGCTGATGCGTTGTAAATCGTTAACCAGGAAATAACATATCGGTTACATATGGTATCGGTTACCAGTATATTTACAAACATTTGCGGCAAGATTGTTATTTATTTGTAGCAAGTCTATAATTAATTGTCTGCTTTTGACGAATGTTGCGGTAACGAATTGTATTTTGTTTTATTATGCATGAAAGTGAGAACAGTATTAGTTCCACTCGTCGCTGACAATTTGTTAGAGTTAATGATTGATGTATATCATATCGATTATAATATTATCCTTGACAAGTATATTAAAACATTATGATTTTATTTTAAAATGTATCTGTTATTTTGTCTTAAGTTCAATATTACACGTTTTAAAGGTCTCTTGTCCGCCACCCCAATGGAGTCCCTCGGGTTTTTATACAGAGACTTCGACAAAAAGACAGATTCCGGAAAATCTCCTGATATTCAGTTGCACATATTTAGTGCACATGGTATGACTCCTTCGATGAGGGATTCGTTCCCCATCGACTTTAAGGAAGAGGTAAGTCTCCAGATCATTTCAAAATTAAACAAGGTACACATGTACAACATGTATATACTTAACAAAAGTGTTAAATCAAACGATTCCTAAAACAAGCATGACATAATGTTTGTTTTAGATGAATTGTGTTATACGTATAGTACTGGTAGATTCCATAATTCCTCGGCCCTAGTTGTCACATTTATTTATTAGTACGTGTAAACGAGAAACATTATCAATTTTGATATATTAAATTATTTTCTTGGTTTTTTTTATTGTAGGGTTAACATTTGGCCCCCATGTTGATGTATATTTGTATTCACCGTATGTATAAATAAATCATATCAACAAACTACAAATGCCTACTGAGAGCCGTAATGTACTTGCAAGTATAATAAAACACCGGGTTGAAAGACATGGATATTCTTACAAAAAAGACTGAAAATTGTCACTACCGAACGTAATTATTCAAAATGACGTATGATATTGTAGGTTACTATTAATTTGAAACTAAATAAAATCATAATTGGTATACTAGTCCATTAAGTAAGCGTGAAACCTTTGATTAGAAAAACATGCAACATTAGAAATAACCTGCCTGTATATGGTTGCAAAAGTAGTCTATATTTTAAACTTCTTTGGAAACATTCAGGTTTTAATGTTTGAAATTCGTCTGCAAACTCATCTTTATGTGAGATCAAAACCGATCATGATTTTTGTTCGATTTCACAAAATCATTGAAATTTTATCAAACATATTTGTTTTGGTAAATAACAATACATTCTCTGTTTCAAAGCATATCAGGGACGTTGGTAAGTTATTTGCAGCTTTAGGTATTTAATATATAATCTTACCTCTAGACCTACTTGAAGCTGAACTTTTGTTATAGAAAAGGATATACAATTATATATATATAAACATTTGATTAATATTCGTGTCTGCCTATTGCCAAATGTTTTATTATTTTATTTTTGTAACCAAAAACAAATGGGACAAGGAAGGATACCCTTATCTGTCTCCAAAAAAACATTTTTTTTTAGCATATTTTTGTGAGTTTGGACGAAGAACAAGATCATCAATGTTGACAAACCTTATATCCATTCGCACGAACGACTACATGTAATTTGCCATTTTTTTTAGACCGCAGGACCTTTAGTAATGAATAGTCACAAGTTAAGGAACGAGTAGCCAACTTTTAAACTAGTTTGAACTATAGACTGTTTTTAGAACCAACGAAAAATAACGTTTCGAAAAAATGGAATTTTGTCATTATAAATATAATTTCAAATATTTTATTTTAAAATCTTCAAAACAAGAACTGTTTTTTTAATGGTATCAAAATGAGTTGAGATAGTTTCACACAATGGAGACATACTTTGACAATTATTATGTTATTTAAATACTGTAATAGGAATCGTATATCCACAATTTTACACCAACAGCGGTGTAAGTCAGTGAGGTCCAATTTATCGGGAAATAAAATCTGATCAGAAACTAATTGATCCTGATCAAAGCTTTCGATTTCTTTAGTATTTGTCTTGTTTATAAATTCGAGTTGCGGCCCAACGGCAGACAGCGGGGTTTAAAGCTTATTTTAAATCCATAGACTTTGATCCTACCTTCTTTCATCTTTTGCATCTTACCTTTTCAACCGTAGCTAAGAACTATTTGGATTTCCTATTGTTTGGCCATATAACTCCCTTCGAAGTTCAGCATACCAGCTAATTTACTGTGAACTTGGTACTTATTTTCAATAACCTGGAAAAGCAATAAATCTGAAAATGTTACAGTGCAGTACTCGTTAGACAACACATGTCATTTATACTGCTACTGAGAAAGAGTATAATTAAATGAAACTTAACACAATGTCCGTATTTCAGCTAAAGGGATTCAACCTTAGAGCTATGATATATACTTCGATCATTGCTGTTTGCAGGTTATGGATAAACTGTTTACTCTGACAGATGATATCGAAACAATTACATTTCATCCTGTAATTCTCCACCCTAAAAGTAGCGGCACTATCCGGCTGAGGAGCAAGGATCCGTTCGACTATCCTGATATTGACCCCCACTACCTTGAAGATGAGGATGACGTACAGGTTGCTATTCAATGTAAGTCATGCACAGAGAGTTATCCATATATACATATAAATCAACATTGTTCCTCAACTCATTCACACGCTACTGAATTAAGTGTCTTTAACATATCACAGCAAGAAGTGTGTTACCTGCCCAAACAGTTTTAAAATGACTTATTCTACATATTCACAACAAATCCAGCAAATTTTGTTTTGTTTGTTGTTCACAGCTATCAGATTTGTGGAAAAAATGATAGGTACAAAAACATTGAAATCTATCGGAATGGATGTGAACTTCCCTTCTCCATATACCAAACTGTGTTCTGAGCACGAGTTCCGGTCGGACAAGTTCTGGGAATGTTACGTGAGACATTTTACATTGACGGTTTACCACCCCACATCTACGTGTAGAATGGGACGAAAAGACGACCCATCAGCCGTAGTAGACCCCCAACTGAGGTACGAAAACTTAAATATACAAATGTTACATTTGGAACTCTTTCGATTTCTTTGCCATTAATTGGATTGTTAAAATAATTTAACTGGTGGCTTTGTTTTTATCTGAAGACGAACGCGGTCTTTTATATACATTTATCTCTATAAGTAAAAATATTGTAACGGTTAAACTGACATCTTTAAGAGTGCCCAGAAAATCAGGTTAAAGGGCGTAAAAACTAGAAAAATGATTAGCCACGGGTGTCGTGTAGGGTTCAGTATTATTACAAAACATATCATTACTTCATCCATGTTTTGTGTTAGAAATATATTATTGGGTATGTATGATAATAATACAAAATTGATTTCAACAACATGGTAAACTGTTCTTAAAATAGCAAAAGTAAATACATGTATTGTTATGTCCAAAGAGTCATTTTTAAAGAATTTTTTGAATTATGATATTTATGTGGTAATTCTTATCCTATTTGTTTCATTTTTTAGGGTAAAAGGGATATCCGGTCTACGTGTTGCCGACGCTTCTGTGATGAGAAATGTGCCTGCAGGAAATACAAATGCTCCAGCGATCATGATAGGAGAAAATGCCGCTGATCTGATTCGTGAAAGCTGAATGTCTATCAACAGAGTACATGATTATGTGAAATGATTCAGTTTATTGAAAAACAATGACAGAGAAAACTGTATATCAAGGCATATTTTAAGAAAAACCATCATAGGCATTATTTTCTTATTGTGATGTATTGCCTATCCCTTGCGAAAACGGCTTGTTTTATTTCTACTAGAATAGCATATATTTCACAAACATTAGTGCTACATGTTTCAGGTCGTTATTCTCATATTAATCGTAATGAGGAATACCCCATATTTTTGTAAAATGGTCGCATTATATGATATACCTGAACTGATACATGGCAATATTTCATTTTCCAACTACTTTTTTCGCGATTTATTATATTATGTATACTCATTATATCAAGTGGTGCAGTTTAATTCATTATTTGGCTTTATCGTATTTTCAATTATAAATTTGCTATTCTCGTGAATGTCTTTTGTACAATAAAGACATTGTTTTATCTGTTTAACTTAAATAAGTTACCTGAGGTACATGAAAACATAAAAATCACTTCGAAATTTAGTTATAATGTAAACGCGAAGACGATACAGACGACAGTATTTCACCAGAATAGCACATGAAGTCAATACGATAGCTAATACAGCGTTAAATGTTTACTTATTTAAATTGAAATTTCTGAATGAAAATGAATCGCAATAAAAATATTAAAGTAACACATCAGCTACAGTCGTGAACTAGAATAGTGAAATATTGCCATGTCTAATGAGTTGTGGGCGTCTTTAACAGGTCAGTTTTTAACTCAATTTATTTTGAAAGAAGATGTATCCCGTGTTACATACTTTTGCATGGATGTAACAATTGAAACGAACTGTTTTACGACCTGTGTGTGAAGTACAGTATTATGACTACTTGTGTATGTGTATATATTGTATAAAAGATAAAACGTTACTGTGTGTGACTGTGTGCTATGCTATCAGATGTACAGAAGCATGTGCGTAATATATATAGTATCTTACATGCATTAAAAGAATGTTTATATCTTAAAAGCTCAGATATATAAATGCAACACGTTGATTACATAATATATGTGTCCTTTAAGCTAAATTGAAACACGAATGTCTCAATATATTTTCTCTATCAATTTGAGATACGTCATTAAAAAGCAATTCTTTTAATGAACATGTACACATGTATAACTATGTGTATAATACGTATGTCGTTGGTTCTTGTTATTTAGAAGCATTGATAAATACATGTGTAATTGTGCAAACAAAGGGACACCGCCGATTTTCCCAGAGGGCAGAGGTAATGTACTGGTAGGCAGTGTTATAAAGTCACCTTGTTTTGTTGTCCTGTTTATCTTAACGTTTTGAATAACTTGAAATGTTGACTATCTATTGAAGAAATCAAGGTTTTGAAATTCGTATTGTAATGATTTGTCTACGGTTGTTGATACGGAAACTACATTACATAAGCAAACTATCGATTTGGGACCCTACTCCAAGCCGTAATAAACTAATAAATATATTAAAGTCCCCAATGTATGTACATTAGTGCACGAAGTATGAGGCTAACTGCATCCCACAAGACCACAACTCGGGTACGGAGATCTATTTAAATGTGATAAGCACTGCAAAATATTTGCGTGTTTAACAAACCCAAAATATAAAATAAACAAGCACCCCCCTCCCCAAAAAACCCACAATATTCAGACATATCAAGTAGAAAATCGTTTATCACTGATTTTATGTGTATACTACCTCAAACATTACTACGACATGACCTCGATGTCTGCTTACTTACATGTATAAAGTCCACATAACAAATACAATGTACATACGCCATAAACCAGTAGGACATTCACGCATGTGTCCCCATGTTAGCAATGGGCAGTGTGCGGAAAGGTCAACCTGAGGACAGATACCCAGAGGCCAATGACCTTTCGTTATGTATGTGTTTCACCAACGACAGTTTCAAAATGGAGGAAATTCACCTGTACTAAATATAGTTTGACGAATTAGAACTTAAAACTGGGATCACATGCCTCTTGTCGACGAAGGTAAATAGTTATTTTTATCTTTTCGTCCTTATTTGTGATACTAAAATATTGCTGTGTTGTCTAAAACGCCATACAATATCTTATCTAAAGGTTACATAGTTCTCATGTAGACAATGTCAATACTATAGCTAAGGTTATATAAAGACGTGTGCATAAGAGAGACGACGTCCTGTTGACAATAGCGTAGGTTATATAAAGACGGACCTAGCTTACACATTATGTAGGCGGTTCCTATGGAAGACGACGTCTTGACAATAGCATGAGTTATATAAAGACGGGTGCTAAAGGAGACAACGATCTTACAATATCTTAGACTATATAGAGACGGCTGCTAAGGGGGAGACGACGTCCTAACAATAGCTTCGGAAACATAAAGACGGGTGTTTACGGAGACAATGTCCTACATGTAACAATAGATTATGTTATGTAAAGACGGTTGCAAAGGAAGACGCCGTCATTTAAATAGTTGATGTTATATAAAGACGGATGCTCAGGGAGACGACGTCTTTACAATAGCTTAAGTTATATAAAGACGTGTGCTTAGGGTGACGAGGTCATTACAATAGCATAGGTTAAATAAAGACGGGGGCTTAGGAAAACGACGTCCTGACACTAATTTATGTTATGTTAGGACCGGTACATGTACTTAAGAGGACGACGCCCTAGCAATAGCTTAGGTTATGTAAAGACCGGTGCTTAGGGGGACGACCTCCTGCCAATTATCCAAGTTATATGGAGACGGATACCCAGGGAGACGACCTCCTGCCAATAGCTCAAGTTATTTCGCACTGATACCCAGGGAGACGACCTCTTGCCAATAGCTCAAGTTATATCGAGACTGATACCAAGGGAGACGACCTCCTGCCAATAGCTCCAGTTATATCGAGACTGATACCCAGGGAGACGACCTCCTGCCAATAGCTCAAGTGATATGCAGACGGATGCTAAGGGAGACGACGTCCTTACATTAGCTTGGGTTATATAAAAACGGATTCTCAGGGAGATGATGTCCTGACAATAGCTTATGTTTTATAAAGACGGGTGGGTGCTGGAGGACAACGTCGAAAACAAATTAAGGTGTGAAAGGAAAGATCAATCTAATGTAATGGGAGAAGATAATTTTTGTCTTCTCAATTTATCCTAAACAGATGACAGAGTAAATAAATACGGCTGTCCATATGGCCTAGATTAGATACCACTAGCGATACTATGCAGACACAGTAACTCGTTAACTCGTTCGTTAACCAGAAAGGATTTCTTGCACATTACAATTTACTGATGCAGTGTTTAGCTTTTGAAATCAAATTTCGAGTAAAAAGTTGGCATATATATTTATAAAAATTGAGAAAGGTTTTAGGAGGCGTGATATTTTCTATATGGCCTTGAGTACGTCATCATAGTAAACACTCCAGCGTATACACGCCGATAAAGAAGTCAGGCTGTGTTATATATGCCCGTTACGTGTGTTCACTTGTGAAATTCTACCCAACCAGCAAGAACACCGCCACCGCACTTCTGGACTAAAAGGTAGGCCATTTCCGTTTTGTTGTCTACGTAAGGGTATACAGCCCACATATCTGTTATGTGTATAACATGCAACTACTTATTTATTTCAATATGAATGCAGGGTATGTGCAACCTAGAAGTTGTAAGCGAGTAAGGGCTTGTGGAGACGCATCTTGGTGGTATACATTTCAATTTAGTTAATAACAAAGTGTTACCGTCTGATGACAGTTTAAACGTTTTTACGCACCTGTCCCTCCTACTACTACAATAGTTTAGAAATATTGAATTCCCAACTTTTGGCCAATAACATCACTGAAGAGTCCTAGGAGGACGAAACAGCTGTATGATGCAGTTTAAATTATTTTTCGGCTTTCTGTATCTATTACTAAAATTTAAAAGGTGCAGCATATGTGTGTGTTACGTCATCTTTTGAAAACAGCCAACTTTATATCATACAACGATACAGCATATTATCTAAATGAGACGAAGCTCATATATTTCAATGGCATTTGCTCATAGTCTTCACCAACCTGTATCTCTCAAATTTCTGTGTAGTAACTTTGATTGTCAGCAGCCGACATATATCAAGGAAATATTGATATACAGTTCAATAACCATATAATAAGGAATTAACTACGACATGTGGACACAGTCAAGAAAATAAGAGTTTACTTTCGTCACGTTTGTTTTTTTAGCTTTGTAGTAAGCTGTCCATATTTTGTAACAGTTCAAAGGCAAACATTCAGAAAATACCGAAGCATCAACAAAACCTTAATCAGAACTCATAATCCACTAAACTTCTTGGACAAAATGGGAGAACCTTACAAATGTGCAAGCTTATAAAACTAAGTGTTCCAGAAGAGCAAGCGTCTTCTGCTTCATCGACGACACCAATAATGTAAAACTTGGTCACATTCAAGTAAATATCAATCCTCGAAATGAGAAACGAGTCATCAATGTCACTAATGGGCATACTCAGAAACATTCATCTTCATATCACCTATATTTGTCAATAACCAAAGATGGCGACCATAAAACTTGATAGTTTTCATCGACCTGCATTTCTCAAATCACTTTGTAGTAAGTTTGTTTGTCTACAGTCGACACCTATCACGAAAAACTCGATATTTAGAGCAAGCCTTAGAGTATCGAATCAACTGGGGCATGTAAACACCATAGGTTGGGGAAGCAGGGATGTTACTATAAAGAAAGGGAAAGTTCACGATCGGAAAATTGAAATCGTCACATTTATCGTATAGCTTAGTATTAAGCTGTCCATGTGGTCATACTTAAAGTATCGAAGTAAGCAGCTGATGCAGAAGGTCTGTTTAGTCCTTTATTTCAAATTCAATAGTGCATATACGATCGGAGGGGTCACAGACTGTGAATAATTATGATAAAGTAATGATAAAAGTGTATTGACGAAACTGTGCCAAGCTTGCACACAGCAGTATCTATCACAGTAATGATGGATAATAAAGCATAATGATCCTTTGTACATGTAGGCTTGTGATCCGGGACATGATTATACATAAGGTTGCTTACCAACAGCTGCTTGTTTATGTGAGCTTATTTGTGAGAGATAGCTAGCTAAGATCTGCCGAGGAGGAACAATTCTAGGTGTCTGTTCAGGTAACAACACTGAGTTATCCATCAATGTACACAAAAATGTTTTCATTGTTCTTCTCCAGTAGTTTATCTTAAATTCAAGTGATAGACAAAATGCAAATATAATATATGTTTGATTTATACACAAAACTAATACAAAACTAGAACAACTTTATGTAATATGTATTTCCTCACGAATGATGAATAAATGGTGATGAACCACTTTAAGAGGGCGTTTTAATTCAATGTTTTAATGCCAACTTGTCAATTACTAATCTTTCATGTACCTCTAACAAAAAGATAGACTTTGTTAGACCCGAAGGTCTCATTTTTCTTTTACATTCTACAAATGTTTGTTTTGTATATCAAAACCCTCGGTACAACCAAGGGATTTGCCAAATTAAGAATGTCCCCATTTTACACTCTCTTGGCATGGAAGAGTCTTTCTTTTCTCTTTTTTTTTCTAGCAAAAAACGGGGATAGGAAATGTACTGTTTATTTGTTACATGTACAATATCGTCATTTTATTCATACATACAGTTGTTGGATTGAATTGCTAAGCTAAGATTTATTTACCATTTCTGATAAGCTCTTAAATGAATATATTGTCGTATGCAAACATAACCAACACCAGCAAGTAAAAGAACACTATTTGTTTGAAGAGAAATATCTACTTAATGTAAGGGAATATTAGCACAATGATCATGTCTACAGGAAACTCAATTGTTCTGAAATATGTAAGCGCTCACGGTTATAGTCCTACCAATTTCATTGATGGCGCTAATTGTCTTGACATTTGAAAATAATATGCAATCTGTTAAAATTACATTTTAACATACATAAAAAAGAAAATATAATTATCGACGTTTTTATTACAGGAAATGGAGAAAGCTTTAGTGATCGTCGTTGTTGTAATTGCCTATATATATTACCAATCTACGCTAAAGACGGACAGCGGGAATACTGGATCTACAACAAAGTTGAAAACATCATATGACTACATCATAGGTAAGATAGAAGACCATTGTGATGGTAGTTGTAAATGTAATACATTTGTAATCATAGGATCAAATATCTGAACACTATGAAAATGTGATGTTGTATTTGAATCGATTTTAGGTTGAATTCGATTCAGATGATTTACACTGTATGACATGACTCTTATTTTGTGATGACTTTAAATTGATAAGATTTGTCGTCATTTTAGATTCTATATCATTGTCGGCTTTTGTGCAGTTGTATATTGTGTAACGAGTTAAGACTGTAAAGTATTGACTTCGATATGTTCATGCAATATTAATACTGAAAACTACCTTTACTAAACCATCAACCGATACTGCGTCCTTGATATCTAGGGGTTAATCTCACCTACGATCTCTTAACTTATGGAATATGTCATGGCAAATGTGAAGGCTATGTGTAGTCACTTTGTTGATGAGACGACAAAAAGACTGGTTCGACACTTTGATGTACATCAAAAGAATATTGTGGTTACCAAACGGTTAAAACATGACAGGCATTGAGTTCGGTTGCGGCTTCTTTGTAATCGTCAAAGGATAGGCATGCAGCCTAGCAATTGGTCAAGAGATTTTACCTGAGCGTACCTTCAGTTTTGCCAGTTTTGACGTATTCCAGGGGTGTAGAGATCGTTAACCCTGGATACCGAGGATGCCGATACTGATATCCCGTATCAATTTTACCCTAAATCTTTCCTTTGTTCATATTTTGCCCTGGTTTAATCGATTTTGAGTTTGGATTAAGATTTTGTTAACGCTTCGGTATTCTCTTATTCATATAACATAAAGCATGCTTATTAATACTCGACTAGAATGAGACCTTACCTCACATACTACACCAGTCTTTAATTTCAGTTGGAGCAGGCTCCTCAGGGTCGGTGTTAGCGTCTCGTCTGACGGAGGACCCGGGAAATGACGTAGTGTTACTAGAAGCTGGTGGGTCTGACGAAACCAATCCTAACATTTATAAGGCCGGGGCAGCCCCGATGTTGATGAGGTCAGACGAGGACTGGGAGTATTACACTGTACCACAGAAACACGCCTGTCGTGCAATGAAAGAACAAGTTTGAGTCCATTAGCGTTTGTTGAGTTTCATTGGGTTACGTTAAGTCCAAAACGCATTTGATAGTTCATGACTTTATGATTGATACCATACTTTAGAATAACAAAATTTCACAGAGAACGAATTTAGGAGGACATATGCATAACATTCAATTATCCATCATTCTACTTTGTTATTCAAGCACTTATGTAACAAATTCTTAATTGGCTGTAATGGTAAAAAATAAGATAAATTTTGTTAAGCATTATCTATTGGGAAAATTCCACTATTACTGACACATTCATTTCTAGCATTTTGAGAATTAATTCTTCATTTTCACTTTGACTTTACTTGGGTGTGATTTACATTGCGGGTGTCATCGATGAAACTTGGGACGCTTACTCTTCCGGAATACCTGATCTTATTATCGTGCACTTTTCCAAGGGTCTCCTAATTCATATCTCGTTCCTTGTTTAATCGATTTTGAGTTCGGATTATAGTTCAGTGTACGCTTCTGTATTCTATGATTATTTAATAACCATATTGCGCACGGATACATTCCTACTTATTAAACACTGTCCATCCTCCTATTTTGTCTCCAAACACTGTTATGATACTCTCTCGATTGCTGTTTTTGACCGACTTTATCTTTTATCAAGTGCTAAAGGGAGAATCAGATGTTTAGAAATAGTTAACATTTTGACGTTCGTGTTTGAAGAAGGCCTAGTAGTCTCCATTTACTTACAGAGAAGTTATTGGCCTAGAGGACGAGTTCTGGGGGGTAGCAGCTCCATCAACTGGATGGTGTATGTTAGAGGTAACCGCCATGACTACGACAGCTGGGCTGAGGAAGGATGTGATGGCTGGAGCTACAAGGACGTCCTTCCGTACTTTTTGAAGTCAGAGAACAATCTCATTGACGAGTTCAAAAATTCAGGTAGTACATGGGATTCTTCTTGCATCAATGTGTGTATACTTATAATGTTTTTATAACGATGATTTTGAAGAATTGATTGCATTGTATACATATGTTTTGGTACAAACCCAGTAGAAATGAAACGTGAGCGAACTACTATTTGTATGTATTGTCTTGTATGTATTAATAGAATATCAAATATTGTATATTATTATTATTATTATAGAATATCGGGGAAAGGATGGTCCCTTACCAGTTACACGTCCAAATATCACACCCATGCAGAAACTATATCTCGAGGCAGGCAAAGAGTTGGGTTATGACGTCATCGATTGTAACGGCGAGGACCAAATCGGTATGTTAAATAATTGTAATGCTGTCATAATATAGCTAATATCATGCTAATATTATCATTCACTTAAGAAATACTGATAAGGATGAAAGTAAGCTTTAACTAGTTTCTATGAATAGCTGCACTTTTGGGTTTACCTAAACCTCAGTCGGTGAGTTTTAAACTTTGCAATTTGGAATGCAATGGCAATACCAATGTGTATGAAATATACTATGTAAATAAAACATGAACGGGACAAGTGTTAAATAGCGATAAACATAGCAGCAAATAGAGATTTAATGGCGAATTGATTACAAGTTAATACAGGAGACAATAAGGTAATCACTTTATTATTTAATTAAATGATCATGCAATGTCGGACAGACATCGTCAATAAATTCCTTATCCCTTCCAGGCTTTTGCTGGATGCAGGCCACTATAAAACAAGGGGAGAGATGGAGTTCTTACAGATCCTTTATCAAACCACACCTGGACCGTCCCAATCTCCATGTAATGCCCAACACATTCACTACAAAGGTAAGAGGTCTTTATAACAAAATAATTAAGCTTTCATTTGAATTACCATACAGATTGTCCTTTGATAATTTGCTTTGTTTTTTTTGGTCGCGATCTTGATCTCATCGACAAATATTCTGTATCTTTGTGTAATATGAAGATGGACGTTTTTGTGTTTGCTCATTAGTGTGTTTACTTGTTGTGATTGACAATGATCATTTTGAGGACTGATGCTTACCTGAATGTGACCAGGATTTACATGGCGGGTGTCATCGATGAAGCAGAGGACGCTTACTCTTCTGGAACACCTGGCCTTATTCTCTTGTACGTTTACGAGGGTCTCCATGTACATCTTTTCTTTGTTCCTATTTTGCCCCTAGTTTCATAGGTTTGGAGTTCTGACCATGGTTTAATTGTCGCTTTAGTATTCTCTATTTTTTTGTATGACGGAATATAGTTTCATTTTATACCATACTAACTGTTCGTTGATACTACACACAAAAAAACCCTTTGTACCTGATGGCAACATGGAGACGTTTGCCTCTCTACTGCTGAAGAAAAACTGTCCCATAATCATAGGCTCTGCAAGAAAAGAATACCGGGTGAAAACCATATTACCTATACATTCTGAAAGGAAACTAAATGTACATACAAAATATACATTTATACACAAAAGTCCTTCGGAAAAAAACGTTCACTACAAAAATGTATGTATGTTTTCGTATAGGAAGTATATACAAACAAACTAAAACAAACAATACGAGCACCTAACGCACTGGGATTCAACGGATCCCTCACACCATTAAGGTTAGTTATCACGACTATTGCTCGTAATTTTGTAAATAAATCAATCAGAAAGGAATTTAATAAGATCAAAATACCGTCATTTTTAGATGTTCTAGTATCTACATTAACTTTAGTAGATGAATTTCTATCTTATCATTGAATGTAGAATAAAAAAGTTGAAATGCATTAGTGGCATTCATCTATAGGTAGATATGCATTTATAAAACGGTTTTTTCTTAATTAATATTATGGGTATGCGTTTAAGGTGATTATCAAAGACAAGAGGGTTATTGGTGTAGAGTGTATCAGGAACGGAAGGAAGGTCCGAGTGTTTGCCAGGAAGGAAGTGATTTTGTCTGCTGGCGCCGTCAACTCTCCACAGTTACTGATGTTGTCTGGTATCGGACCAAAAGAACACCTGGATAAATTAGGGGTATGTTCTTATTAAGAAATATGTTCCCTTGATTTTACGTAAATGGCACATGTCGATGATACAGATGCTTTAATTCAGAAACTATTAATCTTGTTCTCTTCTTTTATTTTCCATAGTTTTCAAGCCATTCTTTCTTTAATCCATTTTTGCGATTTCGTGTGTGGTTTTGTTTAATTCATATTATCAAGAACTTTAATTGGCACTTCTAGAGAATATTGCAATGTGGTTGAGTATGTATGAGGACTGTTTAAGTTAACAACAATGTCACACTTAAACAGTCTTGTGCCTATATGAAGTTATATACATATATCTATTAGGGATCTCGGTTACATTTAAACTGATCTCGGACACTATATATCGTGTAAATACATTGTACAGTAATTGATATCAGAAGAATAACAAAAAATTCAATAGATCTTATAAATTACGCATGAAGTGTTAATAATCAGATTTTGAAGTATTTAATGGGTTATAATTATCTATTATACATGTACTAGCAGTGCTGTTTTAAGACTACTTCAATGTTTTGTTATCGTAATAGTGTCATATCGGTATTGTTATTTTTGTTTCATTCTTTGTATTACTAGATCCCGGTGATAGCTGACCTTCCTGTAGGAGACAATCTACAAGACCACTTAATGATACCTTTAGTGTACAGGCTCAATACCACAGGGCCATTGACTGGTGCTAAAATGACTTCAACGTGGGAAGTTAAACAGTACGAGTACTTTCGCACAGGTTCGTTATGTTGATTCTCTTGCACACCATTTTTATAATGCAATATCAAAATTAACTATTCGCAATGTACATATACGCTTATAATTTGAAAATACCTACTAATCACACTTTAAATGCCAGCTATTTGCATTGATGAAAACGATAAGGGGAAAAAAATTCCAAGGATTTCAAAAAGTTAAATTTAACATCCTGCTTAGAATATGAATTATGGATTATTCTTTTAAAAAGCGCTGATACTTTCATATTTCTATATATATATATACTTTTATAGCTTAACCTTTAAATCACTGAAGATGTGCTGGCCAACTGAAAGTATTTGATAACTTTAAACTGAAATATGATGTTAAGTTTATATTTTGAAATCCTGTTTGCGATTTTTTTGTAATATAACTTTGTCACATAACCATTTCAAAGGTCTCTGGTCCGCAACAGCTCTAGAGGCCTTGGCATTTGTGTATAGAGACTTTGATAAGAAGAAAGATTCCGGAGAAAATTCTGATATACAACTGCATCCGTTTAGTGCGCATGGTTTAACCCCCGCAATGAGAGAATTCTTTTTCGTCAACTATAAGGAAGAAGTAAGTCTCAGGAGATCGGAAAGAAGCACATTTGATACATTAATTGAGTGAGCCCGAAAAGTATGTAACCAAATATGGAGCAATACCCCATCAGTGTGTGTCGATACTAAATTAACATAGACTCGGTAACCAAATACCACTCATGCCTATTTGACATAAGGTAAAATAAATATTAATCGGCAGTATCTATTTACCTGGAAGATAACTCTGGATTAGTTAAAGGGACGCATCTTGTCAGTTCCCCCAAGCTCCTCAATCCTTATATAGATTCTGTTATGCTATATTGCGACTTAAGCGACATTTTAGTCAACAAACATTTTGTTTAGAATTCAACTAAATCTAAGAAATTTATATACATATATCTAGACGAAAAAAACCCGTAATTGATAATCAGATACGATGTAGCCAATTCGAGGTTAGTCACACTCATATTTGAGAAAATGGCGCCAAATATAGAGACAAGAAGACGAAAGCACGAAGTACCACGAACGGATTCGAACCTAGTTTACCGTAAAAAACCACTTTGTGATGGATGAACAGAGCAATGACACAATACGTTTGATTTTACCTATACTTCATTCTAGGGAGGTCTAATTTACAAAATACGTTGCTACCAAATATGATATGTGGCAAAAGGTAAAATAAATATTAATCGGCAGTATCTATTTACCTGGAAGATAACTCTGGATTAGTTAAAGGGACGCATCTTGTCAGTTCCCCCAAGCTCCTCAATCCTTATATAGATTCTGTTATGCTATATTGCGACTTAAGCGACAATTTAGTCAACAAACATTTTATTTAGAATTCAACTAAATCTAAGAAATTTATATACATATATCTAGACGAAAAAAACCCGTAATTGATAATCAGATACGATGTAGCCAATTCGAGGTTAGTCACACTCATATTTGAGAAAATGGCGCCAAATATAGAGACAAGAAGACGAAAGCACGATGTACCACGAACGGATTCGAACCTAGTTTACCGTAAAAAAACACTTTGTGATGGATGAACAGAGCAATGACACGATACGTTTGATTTTACCTATACTTCATTCTAGGGAGGTCTAATTTACAAAATACGTTGCTACCAAATATGATATATAATATGATTCGCATAACCCACGAGAAATTGTTAAGCTATAAATCAAATCAAACAAACACGGATGTCATTGAGAGCTCGCACGGAAAAGGCCTACCCGAAGTTGGAATTTCATAAACTCAGCACGAGTTTGCATATACTATCTTAGGTAAAAATCATCACACCGATTTCAACTATTCTCAACTATAGAGCGTATCAGGTATATGCTAACTTTATGCAGATACATAGTATTTTATAGACTTAACTCCAGTTTTTAAACTATTACTCTTACTTCAACGAGGCAGGTCTGCGCTTGTTTATGAGGTCAAAATGTTAAGGATTGTTTATAAACGTATAACTCTTATGCATGTAGCATGTTGGTCGTTAGATTAAAGCTGTTCTTATTGCTAGTAAAAACACGCAAGGAAAATATCGGCTTTTGTTAAAATATTGTTATGAACAATTGCTAGAGTAAAGAGCTACAATTTTATACAACATAATTTGGCGAAATTAGTAGAAATAAATTGTCTCTTTAATATCTTCCTTTGTTCGAAATGATTTTGTTGTAATTTCCGAAAAAAACCCAATTTTGAATATTTATAATTTCAATTTAAGTGCACCAGTACTGTTATGTACACTACTATAATGTCATGCTTGAGGCTTTGAATTCAAAAGGAGTATTGTACCTCTGTATTCGACGGTTCCTTTCTTATTCTTAAACTGTCCGTATATCAATTGCAGGTGAAGGATAAAATATATATCGAGACAGATGATATCGAAACGATAACATTAAGTCCAATACTTATTCACCCTAAAAGTAGAGGTACTATCCGACTGAGGAGCAGGGATCCGTTCGACTATCCTGATATTGACCCCCACTACCTTGAAGACGAGGATGATGTAAAGTTGGCAGTTCAATGTATGTTTTCTGGAGTTATTTCGCTCTTACAAAAATGCAATCGTTTCAATTAATTATGCTCGAAAAAGAAGCAATTTAATGTTGAAAAGAGAATTCACATATATTTGAAATAAGTCCCTTTGTTTGTTGTTCACAGCTATCAGATTCGTAGAAAAGATGGTTGGCACAAATACAATGAAAGCTATCGGATTGGACGTCAACAACCGGTTCCTATCATATGAACTGTGTTCTGAGCACGAGTTCCGGTCGGACAAGTTCTGGGAATGTTACGTGAGACATTTTACATTGACGGTTTACCATCCCACATCTACGTGTAGAATGGGACGAAAAGACGACCCGTCAGCCGTAGTGGACCCCCAGCTGAGGTACAAATATGCCGATTAATGGAAATATTGAAAACAGTATTCAGTGCAAAATTAACAATTCGGTTGCTTCAGAATTTAACGCAAAGCCTATTTTCACGAATTTAAAAGCTATCTGATGACGAATGGGGTTGTAAATAAACATTTATATTTTTCATGTAAAATGAAAAGGTATTGAAGTATCAAGCAGGAAAATATTAGGTTTAGTTATGATAATTTGTTGGTGTTCAATCTTGAGTTCGTGTGCATGTAATATTATCATTTCTGTCTTGTAGACTACTACACATATAAATACGAAAGGCCGAAAGAATAAGATAAAAAGGAAATGTCAATTTTGCAAAGGTCCTTTTTAAAATCAATTACTTGAAATAAGTGGAATATCAATGTTTTTTAAACTTCAGGGTCAAAGGGATTTCCGGCCTGCGTGTTGCCGACGCTTCTGTGATGAGAAATGTTCCTGCAGGAAATACAAACGCTCCGTCGATCATGATTGGAGAGAAAGCCGCTGACCTGATTCGAAAAAGCTGAACATTTATTATAGTGTATGGAGTCACGTGAATTGTGGTTATTTAACATACTGAAAAAAAGATAACTGACTTAATCATTTCAAATTGTGAAACAGTGTTTATTTCATTGTGGAAAATGATTTGGTTGGAAAAGGATTAGTTAAGCATCCAGAAAGGTACAAATTACAGAAACATTCTTGTTAACAATTATTGGAAATCATACAGATTTTCATTTTATTTCACTTTAGAAAAAATTGTCTTTCATGATAAAACATTTTTTGAGGTTCGTTGACGTGGAACATGCATGGGTATTTCAGTTGTAAACACTTTGTACCATATACTATGCAAGCTCCGTAAAAAAAAATGAACCCCTGAGAGTGTAATACGATATCACATGAAGCATGTTCGTTAAATCGTATCAACTACATACTGTTAAAATGTATTTATCTGTTAAATGTTGCGATTATTGTAACACATGGATTATATTACTGATGTCATTTAAGTTTAAACAGATCTGTGAAGCAATACCCAGTTCATAGCGATAAAGAATAATGCAAGTTTAACATACGACTGACTCAATTTCGACTTCGGTTGAATTTGAGAAATGATTGTAGTGACGAAATATCACGACTTTAATTAATGCAAACACTGGAAATAGTGTATAACTATATATACATATGAGTGAGGAAAATGTGTATAAATGCCTTATATTTTCAGAGGTGCGAAATACATTTATATGTCAATTTATGTTTGTTTTTGTAGATAATACAATGTCCGATTGACAACACAAATTTCCATTGAAAATAAATAAGAGAATACCGAAGCGTTAACATAATCATAATCCAAACTCAAAATCGATTAAACCAGGGGCTAACTATGAACAAAGGAAAGATTTACGTGGAGACCGTGTATGAGGTATGGTAGTGTACAGGGTGGAAAAATCAAATGTTTTCACATAAAAGACGTTTTTTAGGAGGGGGTGTTCAAGATTGACCAAAAGATCTTTCGAGTTTTTCAAAATCCACATCCTATTTATTCCACTCCTGGAGTATACAGTGTCACAATACGACAGAAGCCCTGATTTTATGGTACTAAGAATTGTAGAAAGAAGTTTTGATAATGGCTTGGTCGAGCAATTAGCAGAGCCAGCGATAAAACTTATAAGGATCCTTGTGTAGTTTCGGTATCCAATAAGGACAAGGTAGGTCAGCATCTTGCTTATTAACCGGTACTTGGAAAGATTGTAATACAGAAGCATGGTTGGACGGTATTTCTTTTCTGAATAGAGGACCTGATAGACTTCACCCACTCTGAAAGTGAATCCAATTCAGCATGTTCACGTTTAGTCCATTGTCTGGCGTAATCTTTAACCGAGTCCATAAGAATCTTGAAATTTACATGCCAATTGATGGATGGAGTCTCTCGATACTTAGGACCTTTATATTTGGGATAATATTCAGATTACCCGTTACTATGTGGCCAGCTGGACCATAGCAATATTGATACGAAGAACATGAACATGCTGACGGAGGAGTCATTCTAAGGTCATCTATATTCAATTGTTGCAATGTTTGCTTGTAACTAAAAAGCTTTGGTGCAATACGTATAGAATAACTGTAGGAAATAATCGGTGAACTTTTATATCAGAAGCACGGCGGTATGTTAGCTTGAACAGACTTTTGGTGCAAGATATTGCTGATGTTAATGGCATCAATCCCCTTATTGGCATATCGGACTTTCATGAAATGTCGAGTCGATGGTGCCTCTTGCCTGTCCGTTCGCACAGGCTTGAAAAGTCGAATTTCTGCCACATCATCCATAATCTTATGGAGTCTCGACGTTTGTTTCCACAAGTCACCCGGAACATATTTTATTTGAGTCATTTGCAGAGTTCGTAATGTAGCCCGGGGAAGAGAATACAACGTTGTCCTGACGTGGTGTACACCTAATGGTCCAGTTAAATACGCCTTGGAATAAAAATATTGCGTTAGGACGTTAAATTGATTTCCTCAGTTTAAAAAAAGGAAGATTGGGCAGTAAGCTATCTGTTGAAAGACATTTAGTTTTTGGAAAGACAGTGTATGTTAAGTTATATGTAATTTCGGTCAAATACCCCGATTAAAACAAGGGCAAAATATGAACAAAGGAAAGATTTACATGGAGACTTTTATAAAAGTACAAGAGAATAAGACCAGGTTTTCCGGAAGAGTTAGCGTCTTCTGCTTCATCGACAACATACGCCATGTAAATCTCAAGTTCCCAAAATGAAAACCGAGTATCATTGTCAATCACAACAAGTAAACACACTAATGAGCATACTCAAAAACGTCCGTCCTCATATCACTTAAAGATACAGAATATTTCTCAATGAGACAAAGATGGCGACCATAAAACTTGTCCATAGTTCTGATCAACCTACATTTCTCGAATCTTTGTGTTGTTAGTTTGTTTGTCAGCAGTCGACATCGATCACGAAAATCCCTATATTAAGAGCAAGCCCTAGAATATCGAATCAACTGCGACATGTAAACACCATAGGTTGGAGAAGCAGGGATGTTACTATTAAAAATGGAAAGTTCACGATAGGAAAATTGAAATCATCAAGTTTATCGTAAAGCTTAGAAGTATAAATTTTATAGCATAAATAGCTTATTTCCCATACTTACCCTGGCGCTGATAAAAAGGATTGCTCTGATTTTTAGGCCTTTCGCTCATCTGTTTAAAAATTGCAGTTGAAATATTTTGACTTTTAAATCACATTAATGATATAGTAGACGATCATTAACTTACCGTGGCCAAACTTGTATGCCACTATTTGATGCCGGTTATCAATGATACATTTTTATATTCTGCTGAACCCTCCGCTATCCATCTCCCTCTTGAACAAATTAAAACAAATGGTGAACCCAAATCAAGAGCCCCCCCCCCCCCCCTCCCCTAAAATCATGTTAAGCTACTTGAATGTAAAAATCTGTTGTGTCTTTAATTACATGTTAAGAAGGGTATTACGATCGACTTGGTCAGCAAACTTTTTATTTATAGACAACACATCGTCGATATACTTAAAGGTTAAATTAAACGATCTGCCAAGGCTTTGGTTACCTATCCAGATACGACGAAACAGCTATATGATGCAGTTAAATTAAATTTTTCGGCATGCTTTATCTATTACTCAATTTTAAAGGTGCAGTATAGGTGTGGGTTATGTCATCATTAAGACTTGCGTGAATACAAAAACGAGTCAGTTAAGAGTGAGGCAAAGTGTGTTCCCATGGAAACTTTTCCTTACACACATTGACAGTGGCAAACACTGATAACATATTCAATATTAATTTGAATTATTCTTATTGATTTTTTTTTATATATAATGATATATCAGATACCAAATCACATTTTGATGATACCGATTATACAGTGAGTAAAGTGGTCTTTTAAAATATATATAAATCGGTGATGATATTAGCCAGTCGATATTGTTTATAATTATTTACCCGATACTTTCACAAAGGATAATTAACACAATAATAAAGGGCAATAAAATTATTTTGATAAAGTTTTCCCTTTCTCCACACACACTACCTAAGATCGTAGTAAATCAATGTTTACAATGCTCATTGGTTTATGAAATATGATGATTGCTCCTAGAGACCAGGAACAAGCTACACGTCAATAATTCAGCAATCGCCTTACATTTTAATGTAATCACTGAAGTAGCTGGAGCGTTTAACGAAGAGCTCTCAAACAATCTTATTAAATATATTGAGGAAATAAATCACCATTAAGAAGTTCCGAAAACGAATGTGCTTAAATTTACACCCAAAATATTAAATAAAAATACAGCATAACCTCCTCATTGCAAACCTGTGTAAATAAGTAGGCTGTACAAGACTGTTCCATACAGTTTTTATCTACGTTGTGTCGTATTTGGTTACCTACATTCGTGATGTAAACTCACACCATATACTTAAAATAGCTACACAAAGGATACCCGTATTTGTAACAAAGTAAATATTACGTAATGTTGAGAACGAATTTCACGAGGCTGTTGACCGCCTGGTAGGTTTGTCTTACCCTCAAAATATGTCGATCAAGGAAAACATTGCAAGGAAAAAACATTGTTGAGACTAATTATAGATTAGTGCTTTTACCCTAAAACAATGATAACCTGTACATTAACTGACTGTTATAAAAACGTAGCGGGTATAAAACGTAGCGAAACTTGTAGATGTAAGTCTTGAAAAACTTTCAAATGCTCACAAAAGATCATGACATCACTAGGTCATTTCTTACTTCATAAACAAACAACGACGGCGAAAGAGTTTGGATCGCACAGAACAAAAACGGATTTGTTCTGTCCCGTTTGCCTACTTTGGCTCCAAATCCAAAGAGAGAGAGAGAGAGAGTGAGAGCATGTGACAGTTTTAGATTTCAGAGACAATATAATGTAAAAGCATGAAAAGAACTAAAATGATCAAAAACAATGAAACAAGTTCAGAGATGATAACGGCTGTAATCCAACCTACCGTGTCTCCCTGGTCTTTGGTTTGTTGACATACAGCTGGCATCCCTCTATAAGCATGACGTGTTATGCTATTTTGCGATAAGCAAGTCCATGCAACAAAATATAGTCTTCTCTGTAAATATTTTAATAAAATGTGAAACCACGCCACTAACTTCTATTGATCACTTATTGAAAAGATTAGAGAATACCAAAGCGTTAACAAAATCATAATCCGAACTCAATATTGATTACCCTTTTGGCAAAATATGAACAAAGGAAAGATTTACATGTAGACCATTTTAAAAGTACCAAAGAATCTGTATTTGGAATGATCTTCTCCGAGAAATAAAACTGAAAATAGTGAACAATGTTTGCAGACTTTCTCATTATTAGCTTAAGCAAATTTTCGTTAGAAGCGTTACTAGAATATTTCCATTGCCTTCCAAAATTAGAAAATGCTACACTATAAGACTAAATGTTACATGTATTAGACTAAAGGTTTCATGTATATGACTTTATGCTACACTATAAGACTAAATGTTACATGTATATGACTATATGCTACACTATAAGACTAAATGTTACATGTGTATGTACTAATACAAAATGAAAAGATCATTAATGAGTTCGAGTTTTAGGGTTATCAGGTCAAGGTCAAATTCATTGTTGCTATTTTTAGAAAATAATTGTCAGCACTCTAATGGTTACCTTTCCTAATGGATTTTCATCAAACCACACAAACTTATACATACAGAGTTAAAATATCTTTGAGAAGTTGCAAGTTCAAGTTTCAGGGTTGTCGGGCCAAAGTCACTGTTGTATTTTTAGACAATAATTGTCAGGACTGTAGTGGCTTTGTTTCTTCATGGATTTTCACCAACTTCACACACATGTAAAGTATTAACATGTCTTGGACAAATTCGAGTTTCAAAGTTGTTTGGTCAAGGTAAATCAAAATTGGCAAACATATATTATGTACATCGGCTTATTGTATATGTGGAATGGTTCAGAATGTAGGCAATGCGAGGGAAAAAATGAATCCAGTGGCTCTGCGATTCTGTTGCCTCATTTTAATGCAAACTCATGAACTTGTCTTTCAAACTTATTCACCCAGATTTCTACTTACTACACCAAAACATCGATGCTGTTATGTGCAATTGTATTTTAAGGCAATACTAATAGCTGATTGAACTGAAATGAAAATTTGTAAATTCCGTAATATTCGAAAAGTGTATGAAACAGATCTAGAGGGTTATAATTGGTAAGATTCCATTAAATATTATGCTTTCTCAACTGATGAGATAACCGGACACAAAGATACATGCTATCCCATTATTCCACTCCCAGTTTGAACTAATGCCAAACAGCGTTTTTTGCATTAGTATTTAGTTTAGCCACCTTCAGCTGATACGTTCATCATTCCAGTACACTGCAAGATTCTGTTCGGTAAAGCTTGTTGTAAATAGTAATATTAATATAAGCTAAATGTAATATACAAGCTCTGTAAAACAGTGAACATCTCACAGTGTACTGCGATATCAAATGAAACAATTACGTTAAATCTTATCACATACATATTGTTAAAAAAGTAGTTACAATGCACCTGTTAAATGTTCAGATTAACACAACACATGTATCATATTACTTATGTCGTTCAAATTTCAAACAGATCTGTGACGCATCACCTTATTCATAGCATAAACGAATTTATGCAAGTTGAAAGATACGACTGCCTCAATACCATTTAATGAGCAATGATAACTTTAAGGAGGCCAATATGAACACTGTAGATATTGTATACCTATATGTACACGTGAGGACCTTAATGTGTATAAAGGAATAAGTTCACAGGTGCGAAATTTTTTTGTTTCTGTTTGTTTGTTGTTTTCATAGTACAATGCCCGATTGGCAAAACCAATTTCCATTGAAATGCTCTCTGGAACAAACATATCGCGTTAGTTTAAAAGGAACTTTGGCTGGTAGCTATCTGTTTAAAGACATCTATGTTTTGGAAAAAAAGTGTGTATGTTTAGTTGTACTTGATTTCTGCCCATTTACCTTGAGACAAAATGCACTGAGCCACTAAACATCTTAAAGTAATCTCATTCACCATACTGACTTGAGCGCTGATATGATGGTATTGTTCAGAATATATTGAACCATATAGATCTGCAGGAAAGTCGTGCATTTCTATATCAAATGCTTACTAATAAGCTCTACGATGAACGGAACGATTTCGATTTTCCGATCGTGAATTATCCATTTCTTGATATCAACGTCCCTGCTCCTCTAAATTATGGTGGTTAAATATCGCAGCTGATTCGTTTTTCTAGGGTTGCTTTAAATATCGCGAATTGTGTGATCGATGTCGACTTCTGACAACACACAACTAACAACACACGGATTCGACAGATGTAGGTTGATAGAACTAGGGCAAGTTTTAATGTCGTCCATTTGAAGAAGGGCGTTTTGGAGTATGCTCATTAGTATGTTTACTAATTGTGATAGACAATGCTGACTCGGTTTTAATTTTGAGGACTTGATGTTTACTTGGATGTGACCACGATTTTCATGGCGGGTGTCGTCGATGAAGCAGAAGACGTTTACCCTTTCGGATCACCTTGTCTTATTACCTTGTGCATTTACAAGGGTATCCATGTAAATCTTTCCTTTGTTCATATTCCTTTGTTCAATGTTTAATTGATTTTGAGTTCGGATTATGGTTTATCGATCCCAATATACGTAACTTTCGACAAAACCTGAAGCAAAAATCAAGCCTATAACTTTTTATATTAATAGATTTAGTTAAGATTTACTGATATCGGCAAAATTCAAGATGAATTCTAACGGGGTTACCGGTACAGCAGCAGTTGAAAGTCGGTATTTGTAAACATTTGAACTGTGTTCTGACTTCGGCTTGTTGTTGAAGTAAGCCACAACTGAATTATTTTCAATTCTTTGGATTGTTCTTTCAAGAGTTTCTTGTTAGTTACCGCTCAGGTTTACTTCGTTTTAGACTTATTTTTGCATGGTTATCAACTGTTTTTTTCAGAATTTTTCAGAATCATGGGAAAAACTCTGAAGTAACGAATATTGCGCCTTTAATCGGTGCATTTCATCAGTGTTTCAGTTCATAGGAGATACAACTACAACACACAGTTGTATCAAAATATGGGACTTTACTTTCATTTTCGTATAGGATTGACCCATTTAATGTTTTCATTACCACAATTATTATTAATGATGGCTAATTTTGTTTGTTTTTTAACCAATCTTAAGGATAATTGTTTGAAACTTTTAGGCGCAAATACCTCTAACAATAATTTATGGAATGCGTTCTTCCTTCAGTTTTCATAAGGATGAGGAGATGTATTGAGAACAATGGCGTATAAATGTTTCTGGAATTATACAACGAACATAATCGTACATCACTGTTCATGTCATGTTGAAACTGTTGTTCTTGATTACTAAATGCATATCATATCTGTCTTTTGTACATGACATTGTAAATGTTGTTACACGTTAGCAACCAAAGCATGATCGTTGCTTGTTAAGATATATTCAACCATATACATGTACATGGCAAAGCATAACGTATGCGTTAAACAGGATGATAAACACCATTATACAGGAAGAAAGATGTATATATAATTACCAAAACCCTTTGCTAGCCAGGATAATTTTAGGACGTGCTAGGTTTCGGAGATTGAGGAAAGCCGGGGTACACGAAGAGAAACCATTGACCTACGGTCAGTACCTGGGAACTGCAACATGTGGGTTTCAAACCCGCAACCTAGAGGTTGAAGGCTAGTGGTAAGAAGTCGGGACACCTTAAAGAGGCAGTTTAGTGACGTTTGTTTACTTTTTTTTATAATATTGTTAGATATTGTGCAAAGTTCAAGTTCAAATTACATATTGTAATCGGTGTTTATTCTATTAATTGTTCATAACACCCGATGCACATATCCTTTACTTTATTCAATCTTTCCGTTTCTAACGACACAAAGGAAATGACAGTTTATAGTTTGCATAATAATATATATCACAATGAACTAAACGTTGCTTATATACAGTTTATTTTGTCAGTTGGTGTTATACTAATAACAGCAATATGACTTGCGTAAGTCTAATTATACACTAAAGCAGGCCCATCTTGTCGATAAACTATATTTGGCATCTACGCGGTGTTGTGCCGATGCCCATTAGGTGGATTCATCTATGAGTACAAATACATTACCTCCGAAGCCAACTGACGAGCTATCAAGACTGATAAAGTAAGAATAGTACACTTATCTCACTTCGTTACAAGTACAATTTATATTGACCACACTGGACATTGGCTACATATTATCTAGTTATCAAGTACGAATGTTTTGTTTGAAAGTATGTATTTTTTATTCTAGTTGAATTAAAAAAAAAACAAAACGTTGCTTGACTTAATTGCCACTTTAAGCACTCGGCCATCGTAGCTCAATGGTTTAAAACATATGCTGCTTGTTGCTAGAAACCCATTGCGAGACACACGTCATTTATTCAGCAAACGGAATATTTTTTTAATGTTATTACTAAAGTACCTTTTTGCAACGAGTTCTGACACACTCTAAAAAGATATTTGATTGGAGGAAATCATCCTTAAGAAGTTCTGAAAACAAGGGTGCTTACTTTTGCATCCGAAATGATAATTAACCTCTCAGCAAGACCTCCTTAGTGCCAATTATACCCATATCATTATTTAAATGTTCTTCAAGACTGTTCCACATTTTAAAAATGAAATATCTTGCTTTGTGCCGTGTGTGCTGACATGTACCTACATCGTACAAGGACTACGCCTTATACTTAACAAAAGTATACACAGGGTACCTGTGTTTGTAACAAAGTTAATGTTACGCAATGTTTTCTCACACCATGCGCTTTAAATAGGAACACTAGTACAAGGGTACTTTGATATGCAGAGTAAATGTTACGCAATGTCGAGGACGAATATCACAAGGCTATTGACCGCCAAGTAGATTTGTCTCGCACTGAAAATATGTCGATCCGAAGGACAACAGGACAAGAAAGAAAAACTGGAATGTTACTAAATATATCATTGTCCTTAAACCAACTAGAAATGAATTGTAAGCGTGCAACGAATAACCTGTAAACACCATATGGATATGGGGCGTCATGTTATAAAGTACAAAGCAATGTTAGCTTAGTGTCTTGGTGGGTATTAACAAATAGGCCAGATTCATCAGAATGACACTAACTCAGAAGCTCCATGGTATATTATTGAAGACCGTAATACCATTTTAAATGTTATAAATGCTTTGGTTTGTTTTTTTTCTGACGGGTTTTAAGGAACAATTTTATGAAGTATTTTTTTAATAAGTAAACATATTGCACATTTTTTCTTTGTTATGGGAGAAACAATGTTTTGTTGGAATTAAAAAGAATCACACTACGTAAGCTACACTTGCTAATAGTCTGATTTAGTTGTGTGTCATTTACGAATCAACATTGTACGGTTTAACAGTTTCTGACTGCTTTTAGGGATAAAACCTGACGTAGCAGGATCACCAGAATACTGTATAATATGAACTCACTCGGACCATCTCTACTTTTTACTACTGTTTACTTCGATGTGATTCAGTGGGCACTCCCAATTCCATGAAGAACCGAATCGGCCGAGGAGTTCCTATTGCGATGTGACCAAGATTTACATGACGGGTGTCGTAGATGAAGAAGAAGCTTATCCTTCCGGTAAACCTTGTCCTTATATCTTACACTTACGCGAAGGTCTCTATGTTAATCTTTCCTTTGTTTATATTTTGTCTCTAGTTTAATCGATTTTGACGCTTCGGATTATTGTTTTGTTGACGCTTTGGTAGTCTCTCATTTTTGTATAAACAAACAACAACGGTGAACAGTTTAGATCGCATAAATCTGTTCTGACACGTGTATCTAAACCGAAGAGAGAACATGAGACAGCTTCGTTTTTTCAGAAACAATAAAATGTTCAAGCATCCTAAGAACCAAACATAACTGATCATAAACATCTGAGATGAAATCGTCTGTAATCTACCGTGTATCTTTGTTCTTGATTTGTAACCAAACAGCTGGTATCCCTTGTTTTGTTTGCGATAATCTGTATTTAGAATGGGTTTCTCTGAGAAATGATAATGACCTTAGTAGACAATGTTGGCGGACTAATTATTAGTTTACTTCACTTTCGCTAGAGGCAAAATAGAGAAAAGGAAAGATTTACATAGAGACCATCGTAAAAGTACAAGAGAATAAGACCAGGTGTCCCGGAAGAGTAGGCGTCTTTTGCTTCATCGACGACAACCATGTAAATCTTAGTTACATCCAAGTTAGCATCAATCCTCAAAATGAGAAGCAATACTAGCATAATATTATATCCATCGCCTTCCAAAATTAGAAAATGGTACATGTACAAGACTAAACGTTACAGGTATATGACTAAATACTAACGTCCTGTCGTCGCTATTTACTTTTATGCTGATCGTTAACCCCCCCCCCCCCCACATACACACACTCCACCCCATTACACCAAAGCCTTTTGAAGATGGTGACAAAAAAGAGAGAGTGGAAAAGGGTGCACGTGTATTTTGTAAACATTTTGAAATTCTAAACCTGAATGAAATAGATCCTATTCTGTACTCCCTGCCAACACCTCCACTATTCATATATCTCACTCTAGCCGCATATTACAATGCCGTTTTTGTAGATGAAGCAGGTCTGTTTACTCAACAAGCTGTTTGTAACAATATACATTCAATACAGTCGTTTGGATGTCTAAATCAATTAAATACGTTTTTGGAGGACACACTCGAGACATATGTTTATATATCCACAATAACGGAGAATTGTTTGGGAAGCGTGACGTTGATTACGCGGTCTGAGCCTTGTGCACACTATTTACACAAGAAATGTTTCGTGTGACCCATATATGCACTCTTGTCTGTGTGTCTAATCTGTCCTGGTCCCCGTACCACAGACAAGGACGTCAAGCAGCTTAGATAGAAAAAAGGTATGTATGTTAACTTTAATATAACAACGACTAAAACGTGTAACTGTGTGTTAAAATATAAATTACCTCGCAGTATATATCACTTCATAATCATTTCAACAGTGTATGTGTTGACGACAGTTACTGGATAAAAGATATATAGTTACTACCCCCTACAGATTAATGATAACTGCAAGCCGTTAACTCACCGACGTTTGGGTATGTTCACGCAAAGGAAATCTAGACTATACTTGATATGTAGTTGTTTTTTTTACGATCAAGGTCGATAACTGTCAAATTGCTTTCCGCTGTTATCAACGCCTTACTATTACATGTACCTGCGATTCAAGTAAGTTCAAACTCAACAATCAAAATGCAACTTATTGATTGTTGAGTTTGAACTTGAAGATGTTATTTGTTACAATTTACTTAAAACTGAAGATGAAACTTAATAAATATTTTAATTTAGATTTAAAAAAAAGATTTGTTCATGCTCTCGAAGCAATTTTGAAAAAAGAAATGTTTATTTATTCTTAATAGAAACGTTTTTAAATTGCATTGTCAGCTTTGAATACGTATAATATAATCATTTAACCATTAATGATTTTATCTTACCGACTCGTACATACATGTGTGTCAATTACATTTTACTAGTGAAATATCGAAAAGTATGCATTCGATAAAAGTGACATTTTCACTATTAATTTGACCAATCAACACACAGCTTACAAATTAGCATAGGAAAAGCTTCAAGCTGTGCATCTGATCGAACGTTGGGTAGCTTAACGACCTCTCTTTTACTGCTTAGAATTATCAGATCTGTTTTATATCATTCAGGAACTTTTCTTTGGGAAACATAGCATTTTACTCAATAAATACGTTTCATTTTAACATAACTGTGATAAGTTCGCTAATGTATCTGTTTGAACGTAGGGCACTTGTGTGAAACGAAACACAGACTATTAGGCAAAAATACATGTATAATAGGGTCATCTCTGATAGTGATACGGATAAAGTATAACTCACATAATTATATGCCTGGAGTCGAATTGATACCTTATCATCTGGATCAATGAAAACAAAACAACACCGCATTCCCCTCGCTCCCGACCATCATTTTTCATTCAAATCGTCCCATTGGTCAAACGTTGAATTTTACTTGTTGTGATTGACAATGATGACTGGGTTTTAATTTTTAGGACTTGATGTTTAGTTGAATGTGACCAAGATTTACATGACGGGTGTCCTCGATGAAGCAGAAGACGCTTACTCTTCTGGAACACCTGGTCTTATTCTCCTGTACTTTTACAAGGGTCTCCTATGTGTTTTCATATTGCAGTTGATTCGTTACCCTTATTGTATTCTAGGGTTCGCTCTGAATATCGAGATTTTCGTGAAAGATATCCGCTGCTTACAAACAAACTAACGGCACAGGGATTCGAGAGATGAAGGTTGATTAAGATTATGGGCAAGTTTTATGTTCGCCGTCTTGATCTCATCGAGACATATTCTATATCTTTGTGTGATATTAAGATGGACGTTTTTGAGTTTGGTTATAAGTGTGCTTACCTATTGTGATTGACAATGATGACTAGGTTCTCATTTTGAGGATTGATGTTTACTTGGATGTTTCCAAGATTCACATGGCGGGTGTCGTCGATGAAGCAAAAGACGTTTACTATTCCGGAACACCCGGTCTTTTTTAAGGGTCTTTCATTTTGCCTTTGTCCAAAACTTAGTTGAATCGATTTTGAGTGCAGATTATAATTTTTTGATATTTCGATACTGTCCGATTTTTTTTATATCCGTTCCTTCTCTCGATAACGCCCGAAATCCAACTGATGAAAAGGTATTGCACATGCAACTTAAGCGCCCTACACCAATTCCAGACAGAGAACTCTAATATTCTCTGCATCATTCCAGCTGGCATCCAAGTCACTTCCAAGCGAGCTCTCGGTTTACTTGTACAAAGTCCCAGAAGCGTCAATTCCAACCAGCAACAAAGAATAAAAAACAGTTTCCTAAATCATTATTTTAGAACCTGCTTTGCAACATCGTTGAAATTGTCACTTTGTGAACAATTGTATTCGTATATTTTTAATTTTATCGACAATGTTCTTTTTTGTTGCAGAAAATGGAGAGACTTCTTTTTACGAGCATCATAGTTGGTATAGCTGCATTCATCTATTTACAATCCTCGCTAAACACAGGCAGGGAAAATACTGGATTTACAACAAAACTCAAAACATCTTATGATTACATCATAGGTAAGATTGATGAAAATATGACGGTAACTATCAAAAAGATCAAACATCTACAAATGCTTTGAACATTTGATGTAACCAGCATATTATCTGAACCGATTTTTGATGTCTTCTATTTGCACTTTCTGACATTTTGTAGCTGCCTGAAAGATGGAGTCTTTATGTTGCGAAAGCAGCGATTTCATAGTGTTTGCATCATCGTTGGAAGTCTGCAAACAGTATTGAAAGTGATAGTCTCAGATCCCTAGAATCTGTTTTATTCAAACTGGAACTTCTTGAAATACTCCTACCCAAAACAACAATTATTCCTACTCAAGAGCTTGAAACACCACTTTTTTTTTATCCGACACTGATTGTTTCTAGAAACCAGAAAAAGAGGTTATCTAATTTAAAGTCATTTAAATGACAACCGATTGCATTATTCAAAACTAATTTAATATTAATATATTTCAATAGGCAACACTATTTTATTAAATGATATAATAAAACATATAAGCAGGAACATGATGTTATGCAAAGCGTTTATTTAGCTCATTTTGAAGCAAGTACTGTCTTTACAGCTTCTAATTGCTACATATTTGGTATTAAAACGACCAATTACACATTGGCAGCATCATTGTAATAAAAAAACAAAACGGTTTCAGATTTTAAATTGCTTTTGAGTAGGAATAACGTTTTGTTCTATGTAGGAGTATTACTTTCTGTTACTTAGCAGAAATACTTCAAAGACGTTCAACATGACAAAATCGGAATTCGGGGAGCTGTAATCCTTTCCATTTTATGGCAAAGTAGTTACGCAATGCATGTACATAGCTACGTAGGCCGACCATACTTTACATAACCCATCATTACGATACCTGTCATATATACACTTGTTTATTTGATCAATGTTCAATTGCCAGTCGGAGCAGGCTCCTCGGGGTCGGTGTTAGCGTCTCGTCTGACGGAGGATCCGGGAAATGACATAGTATTACTGGAGGCTGGTGGGTCTGACGAAACCAATCCTAACATCCCTAGGGGAGGAGCCGCCCCGATGTTGATGATGGCAGAGGAGGACTGGGAGTATTACACTGTACCACAGAAACACGCCTGTCGTGCAATGAAAGAACAGGTTCTTATCCGTATTCTTTTCTTTGTCTTTTCATTTAAAATACTGAGGATCCAAATGACAAGTGATTTATTTTCCATTTTTAATTGGAAACATACAATATATTTGGACTTGAAATGTTCATATATGATGAAGAAAAATTTGACTGCCTTTATCTTTTAACAAATACTAAAGGTACAATCTCTTCTGTGTATCTGTTTGGCGTCCATTTTGACAGACACATTATAGATTAGCATGTACTCACAGAGAAGCTATTGGCCTCGAGGACGAGTTCTGGGAGGAAGCAGCGCTATCAACTGGATGGTATATATAAGAGGAAACCGCCATGATTACGACAGCTGGGCCGAGGAAGGCTGTGACGGTTGGAGCTACAAGGATGTCCTTCCGTACTTTATCAAGTCAGAGAACATACAGATTGACGAGTTCAAAGATTCAGGTAGTACACATCCTCTGGATAGCTTCCATGCATGCGTATATATTGGTAATTCGTTTTAAAGCATAAGTATCTTCTCTTGTTAAAAGTCGAAATGTTCTGACGACTAACCTTTTTCTTATATGCATTTTTTGGAAAAGAGAGTTTATCGCATAGCAGAAAATACAAAAAGAAATATATGATAGTGAACTCGTTTTTGTGCTCGTTCATAGATACATAATGTACCATAATGAGCAAAGCACGTGATTTATGTGCAAACACAAAAATTGTAATTGTAAAATACGGAAGAAACCGTCTTTAAATTGTTCTTTTGGTTCAAAAAATGAATCAGAGTTACCCTTACCACTTAATTTTTTCAGGTTTAATGCTTTATAAAAACAATTCTGGCCACACACTGACGATTTAAAATGATCAATCAAGCACAAAAGTCATCAAATTTTGGTCGTTCGTGAAGTAGAAGAAACACACAGAAATACTACTTTTCAAAATGGCCGCCATAGTGGTCATTTTTTTTAAATTCTTCTAAAAAGTTCTTCAAATAACGGACATCTAATATTTGCTAAATTTTTCAGATCCATATTTGCTATCGAAATTAATAATAAAGTGTTATATATTACAAAAATATCTTACGTGAGATTACAACGAGATTTGAACGTGATTGAAACCTCACATATCAAATGAGTTTATATTGTATTTAAACTAATGTTTTAAATAATTTGGAGTCGGTAGTGATTTGTTCTATGTTATTGTCGTATCCTACTGATTTGGTGCTCCTTTTATGTTCTTGTGTGTCGGCACTGATCTCTTATTTGCTTATACGTTTTAATAGAATATCACGGAAAGGGCGGCCCCCTACCAGTAACTCGACCCAATAACACACCAATGCAAAAACTGTATCTAGAGGCTGGCAAAGAGTTGGGCTACAACGTCAGCGATTGTAACGGCGAAGACCAAATCGGTATGTATAATCGTTTCATAACATTTCACTATCCACTGAAACAGATGTAACTGTAATATATGTGTCTATTTGAATTTAAAGAGAAAATAATGTAGTCTTTAGCTGTAATATTTCCGTAATAAAAGAACAATATAACGAATATTTTTCACATCATATAAACTGTTACCGAATTTGACAAGAGCAGAAGTTATGATGTTATACAGGAGTGGACCAGACCCAAGGGAGATAACCAGGCAAAATGTATTAGGTTATCAGATAATATTGTGCAGGGCTCTTAGCAGTAAATACTGCCTCTTTCTAGGGTTTTGCTGGATGCAGTCCACTATAAAACAAGGGGAGAGGTGGAGTTCCTACAGATCCTTTGTCAAACCAAACCTGGACCGTCCCAATCTCCATGTAATGCCCAATACATTCACAACGAAGGTTGGTATTCTTTAAACAATGTAGTATATATTTTTAAACTACGAAAATGTGTCTTGGTCATTGCCTTTGAAGGTTATGAAGCATCAGGGCGTTATACGTGGTAGATGTAGTGACTTTCTGATTGAATACATAAACAAATCATATCAGAAATACAATATGTTTTACAAAATGCTTACTGTATATTTATCTAAAAGCTAAAATGACCAAACAATTAACACTATTTTCAAAAAGGTTATACATGTATGTAGTTATGATTTTTAAAAATTCTTTGATCATTTATGGGAAGTTATCATTTATATATACGTCGTTTGAAATTTAGTAAAATAAGTGAAATGCCGTTACGCGTGTACATTTTGTACATGTAGCAATGGTTTTTGAATAATTCTTTAAGGAGATGTAATATGTTAATCGAATGCGCCACATATACTCTAAAGGTGGGGAATTATTGATGGCAATTAATCATTAAACGGTTTTTAAATTAACACCAGAGAAATATGTTTAGATAATCATCAAAGACAAGAAGGCTATTGGTGTAGAGTGTATCAGGAACGGAAGGAAGGTCCAAGTGTTTGCCAGGAAGGAAGTAATTTTGTCTGCTGGCGCCATCAACTCTCCACAGTTACTGATGTTGTCTGGTATAGGACCTAAGGAACACCTTGCTAAACTAAAGGTCAGTATGATTGCTTACAAATCTTCTTATCCTAACAATATTGACTCCTTTTACCTCAAATGACATGGCGACTGCTGGTAACAATTAAGAAGAAAACTCTTCTTTAGGAACATCTGGCCCGAGGTCATGAAACAATCTTAGACTTAAGTTTGGGCTTAACCAATCACGTATGACGTTACTTTTCGTAACGTTAATTGTGATTGTCCAAGTCAAAACTTAAGACAGATTTAGACTTAAGATTGCTTCATGATCCTTGAGCCTGGTCTGCTATTCCTATTCCTATGTGTTCAATAGTCTCAAGGTCAATCTCTCTGTGACCCCATTAACTTCATTTCGGATTTGATACATGCTTCAGTTAAAATCGCTATCATATTGCCGTACAATGCTTTTTATTCCGCGTACAATGACGATCAAACAGACCAATGAATTCCAATTGGTGTTAACATACACTTCACCGGTTATTTCTCTGTCGAAGGCTACCGTGTAAGCTATTCTAGTCATCGAAATACCACGAATCAGCAGTATACGGAATATGAACCTACTCATGCAATGCAATAATTGCAATGGGGCTTTTTTATACTTATATAGGCGGGTGTTCAGCTTCATCATTATTTTATTGTCATGCATTGTATTGCTAGATCCCGGTGGTTGCTGACCTTCCTGTAGGGGAAAACCTACAGGACCACTTCATGGTACCTTTACCGTACAGGATAAATACAACAGGGCCAATTACTCTTAATAAACTTACCTCCACGTGGACAGAAAAACAGTACGAGTACTTTCGCACAGGTACGTTATACACTTATTATATACATGTAAATATAGTGCAATATATTTCAAAAAGAAACTTATTGTTGTAGGGTTGTTCAGCTGCACAGATATGAATTTGAAATGCATAAAAGTGTACAATTCAAATTATCCTGTAAGTTTCTTGTCTTGATCAAAAATGCTAGTAAATTCGGGGTTTTTATAGTTCCATTTATAAAATAATAAAATCTCTCCGACAGTGAATGGATTCATATTCATTGGTTCATATAATGATTTCGTTTAAATCAGTTTAAATCAGTAGATATCTTTAGCCTTTACATGTAATAACACTTTAATATTGCTTTAACCTTTACATGTAATAACACGTCAATATACTTTAAACTTTACATATAATAACACGTTAATATATCTTTAGCCTTTACATGTAATAACACTTTAATATTGCTTTAACCTTCACACGTTACACAATGCTAATATAACTTTAACCTTTACATTTGATAGCACGTTAATATCCATTAAACATGTACATGTAATAACACGTTAATAAACTTAACCTTTACATGTAATAAAACATTAATATAACTTTATCCTTTACATGTAATAACACGTTAATATATCTTTAACCTTTACATGTAATAACACGTTAATATAACTTTATCCTTTACATGTAATAACACGTTAATATAACTTTAACCTTTACATGTAATAACACGTAAATATAGTTTTAATTTTTACACGTTAATATAGTTTTAACCTTTACACGTTAATATAGTTTTAACCTTTACATGTAATAACACGTTAATAAACTTAACCTTTACATGCAATAGCACGTTAATATAACTTTATCCTTTACATGTAATAACACGTTAATATAACTTTAACCTCTATACGTTAATATAGCTTTAACATCCACATGTAATATCACGTTAATATAATTTAACCTCTACATTTAATAACACGTTGATTTTAATTATACCTCTTCAACGAAGTTAGAGGGGTATACTGGAATCCGTCTGTTCGTCCGTCTGTCTGTCTCTCTGGCGTACAACCCAAGTTTGAATTTGTGTTTACCGATTCCTTCTACTGTCAAAGGTCTCTGGACGGCTACTCCTTTGGAAGCATTAGCATTTGTATACAGAGACTTTGGTAAAAAGAAAGATTCCGGAGAGAATTCTGATATACAGTTTACTACGTTCAGTGCGCATGCTCTAACACCAGCATCGAGAGATTTCTTCCCACTTAACTTGAAGGAAGATGTAAGTAGTTAAACTATTTTGTATAATGAATTTTATCACAATCGAGATGCAGTTTATTCATTACGTTAATCGCGCTGTTCCAGTGTACTAGGTATATAATATGAAATGATATAATGATATGATATATGACAAATTAAAACCTTTCTTTATAAGTGCTTTATTAAGATTAAAACACCGATTCATTTGCAAATTGTTCTTCTTTTTTATTGATGCTACAACATTCGTTATAAAAATTGATCAATTGATATAAAAAGTAAATATATTCCAATATCTTAATCAGTCAACAAATAACAATACAGCATTTTCATGACAAGATGATAGAGATATTGACCCTTAAAGTATATTTATTGTGAAAACAACACTAGCCAAGCAGTTTCTAAAAGAATTTAATCAATGTTATCAAAGGATTGTAGAAAAGACACAGGAGAATATCACCGTTATAGTTTAGAATAAGATATCGTGCAGCCAAATAATGAATTAAACTACACCATACAGCTGTTTCGTCCTTCTAGGACTCGTCAGTGATGGTAACCACGGGCCTAAAAGCGAAAGTAAAATTGAGCGCCCATTGTTTATTGCAGGTGAAAGATAAATATTTTTCTGAGAGTGATGATATCGAAACGATTTCATTGTTCCCAATAATTCTCCACCCTAAAAGTAGAGGTACTATCCGGCTGAGGAGCAGGGATCCGTTCGACTATCCTGATATTGACCCTCACTACCTTGAGGACAAGGACGACGTACAGGCGGCAATTCAATGTATGTATAATTCCTCCATCCGTACGACATATCTAACTAAGTAAAGTGTATATAACAAACACGTACAACATATGACCAAGGGGGGGGGGGATCTCCCCATAAACACATACTTTTGTAATAGCGGATTGCGGACCAAGGACAGACGGACCAAGGGCACAGGATAATAATCATCTGATGGTGGACAAAAAAATATGTTTGATGCTCTGGCAAAAGGCCATTTAAAAATGATCTTGATATATCATTAAATTGTAAACCTGGATATAGTGATGTTGAAAGTAATGGATTATTTGTATGAATTTGTTCACGTTTTCTTGCAATTTTCACCATATACAAATCTTGTTTTGTCATTAGCTAATGTGAAGCTGATACTTGTTTGGATTTAATGTTAATACATAACGACAGTATCAGTTTATTGGCAGTATATATATATATACAAAAGGTATGAAAAAGATTATTTATCAAATATTATTTAATTTTATATGAAATAAGACCCTTTGTTTCGTTGCTCATAGCTATAAGAATCGCAGAAAAGATGGCTGGCACCAACACAATGAAATCTATCGGAATTGATGTCAACAACCGGTTCCTCACACACGAACTGTGTTCTGAGCACGAGTTCCGGTCGGACAAGTTCTGGGAATGTTACGTGAGACATTTTACATTGACGGGTTACCATCCCACATCTACGTGTAGAATGGGACGAAAAGACGACCCGTCAGCGGTAGTAGACCCCAAACTGAGGTACGAAAATTTTAATTTTCTTTTTTTTTTTTAATTTAAAAGTAACCGGTTTCCTCCCAATTGTTGATATTTCGTAAAGTTTTGATTGCAATCTTTTGAATTTTCCGACACATACAGATTTAAACTTAATACAGTATTTGTACATGGTATGGTGCTCGTAATAAGTCTGAAATCACAATTGGCATACATATAATTTAATACCAGTGAGATTCCAAAGAAAGAATCTGTTTGTGTTCAAATGTTTGATTTAAATTGCAATTTCGAATAATTTTTATTAACCTGAAAATGAATTAAATCATTTATTTTTTAGGGTTAAAGGGATATCCGGTCTGCGTATTGTCGACGCTTCTGTTATGCGAAATGTACCTGCAGGGAATACAAACGCTCCGTCGATTATGATAGGAGAGAAAGCTGCTGACCTTATTCGCAAAAGCTAATTTACATGTCGACAAAACACCAGTTCAATTACGTGTGTCATTGAGGCTTCAGGAGAAGAAGCTTCATAAAATCCATATCCACAACCGTCGGCTGACAAAACTGCCACTGAGTTTTGAAATGAGATTATGGTTTTGTTTTGTTTTTATATCCGTTCCTTCTCTCTCTATATACATGTATATGTTTAAAGTTCCCATTGTATGCTTATTTCAAGTTTGAACACACAGGATGAGTGCGATATACCTATGATATACTCCTTACTTTCAACGGACTAACCTACCATATCTCAGGATTAATATATATTTATCCAGGATGATAACTTGGCAACATTGATATTTAATAATCAGGCTAAGGATTTTGATTTAAATTCGTGACTTTATTTACCATTCGTTGTTTTGTCATATTTGCTCCAAACAGTCGAGATATAGAAGATTTCTTTTCGTTTAGATTTGTAGTAAATGGGAGTCGAGGCGACGAAAACAAAAATCATTTTCGAAAAAAAAACAAAAACGGCGGACATGCATAATATTCTTTTGACGACAGACTATATATTTTTGCAACGTAATTATCACAATTGCATTGTTGTTTTAAAAAACTATGAAACATTTGCTTTATGATTACATTCAAAATGCAAATCGCCAGTGTAGTTGATGGAGAAGGCAGTGATTTATTAAGTTCATAAAGTGGTTTTGATAGATTCAAATCCATGCGAATGTACGTGTACATCACACAAATGCACTGTCCGGGTGAAACAACGTGGCAATTATTGTCTGTCATTGTTTAACACAACAGCATATATTCATATATATATACGGGACTAGTTGTTGATAAAGATTGTCATGGATTTCTTTAATTCATAGGAGTCATATGCAGAAATCATCCATTCATCATTCATGTATATCTTATTTCACAACTCTTTGCTACAGTCCTTCCAATAGAAGTGCTATAGCAATCTGCGTCATAAACGTCCTGTGACACTCCGTCAACATTACGGAGACGGTAAGCGTTTTGATGATCCTGTGTTTATGATGAGCATGTTCAGACGCACTTTGTATTGTCCTTGTCGTAACAAGTGCCCGGATCACAGTTGATTTCGTAAACGAAAGGGCCTGTCTGAAAACAGTAGATCACCAGGTTACACGGCGAGTAGGGGTGTGTATGGATCGTGTAAGCTGCTTTATCAGCGCAAAACGTATCTGTGGAAGAGAAAAATAAAATAACGGAGTGTCAGTACACTTACCAGAAAATAGAAATAAATCATTATCATATCTAAAATTGATTATTAATTATCAATGCCTGTTAACTTACCATGGCTGTCAATCAAGGACCATTTTAATTTTAACATTTTATCAAGTGTCAAACAAGACACGGTTCTTTCGATGACGTCATCCTAATTGTACTTCTTCAGCTGTTAACGTTTTTATATTATCACATTTTTTAGAGGACAGATTTTTTAAGTGGCACTTAAGTAATTCAATCATATTTGGACAATCGCCATATGAACTAAGCTGTTTGCAAAGATTTTAAATTTAATTTTGCCTAACGATATTGCTATGTTACACTATCTCAATTCCAGTTTGGAATGTTGATTTTCAAACATCTCGAGTGGTTCGCAAGAATGTGTTGGTAAATCTATGAAATTTCAACAACTTATAGTCAATCAAATGAGAATATATCTTTGCATGGTTCCTACCCGGAATGACGGTGAACTCGACATCCGTTTTAGGGTAGTCATCTTTTTCTATTGCACCATCCGATCCTTCAATGACGCACCGGAATTGGGACCCGTTATCTGAGGCTTTTGGGACGAATACTAGCGTACTATTGATGGACGTTGAACAATTGTAAAATGTTTGTGACGTCACGGGGCTCGTGCTCAGATCGTAGAAGGATGGCATGCCGGGAGGACGAATTTTCCACTTGATGGTACCACTCTGTCCGTGAATGTCGGCGAAGCACTGCAAAGTTATGTTCCTCTCGGCAACAACGGACTTTGGAACAATAACCGAAGGTTCCAGTTGTTTCACTGAAATAGAAAGGCGGCTTATGCAAATGAACTTAGAGTTCACTCGATTTACAATGCAGGTCTATCGAAACCACTGAATGTCGATGATGTCAAAGGTATATTACGCAGCTATCTTTATATATTCGTATTGCTATACTATTTATCCTATGTATTCACGTTCATGTCCAAATATTTTTAAAAACTATTTACTTTAAAATTACATGTGTTGAATTACCTTTGACCTGTGTGAACGCAGTGAAGGTTCCTGGAATTGCTCTCACAACACATGAGTAGTTGGTCGCCCCAGTACAGTACGGCACGTCGGACTCCAGTACAAACGCTACAGCGTCATCTTTGTACGATATCTGGGAACTGAAATCTGGGTCAAGGACGGACACTGAAGGGTACTGGAACCCAGCCGTTACTATGCCGACGGTCTCTTTAACGTCAGTGTCGTGACGTATGATATGAAGGTCACTCCACCCGGTCATATATATAGCCTCGCAGGTCAGCGTTAATTTCATCCTTTTGACGGTAAGGTCAGAGGCCATTAGCGTTAACCCTAAAACAGAGGTCACGGGAGATTTGATCACTCGCTCAGTGGTATTAACTGTTTTACTTGTCAAATCACAAAGTCATTTCACATACATGTATAACGTAGAACAAAATTGGTCTTTGGTAAAGCGAAGCTTAGGAGCGACACATTGATTCCAATAAATGTAATTATTAGAAATTTAACCTAGGCTAACCGGTCCGTACTCACTTGCTCTGGAATAAGCAATGATTCGAACAATGGTAGGTCTATAGAAACTCTCTTTGGCTATATGGAGCAACACTTTAAGCTTTAGTGTTGATCAAAATTTTGAAAAAGAAACATTTTGATATTAATTCAGAAACATTGGTTTTATAAATTATCAAACTTCACATTAATATTTCGTTCGATTGTAAAAGAAACTGTGCCATGCGAATTGTGGATGCAAGGCAATTTTATTCGGTGAAAAAAAAATGAAAAAAAAAATCTAGGTGAGATTTTATCTCTGACGGTAAAATATGGTGTCCGTTCCCGTCATAATGCTTACTTGGATTGGAGGGTGTGATGATAGTAGATAACGTCGCTGAGTTCGGAGTTACCTCCCCTAGGTCGGATGTTGTGTTAACCCTGGAGTCCGTGCTGAAGGTTGAGGTAATAGGACTGGGTTGTATGGCAATATTACTAGATAACCCGTCGCCCGACTCCATTGCTGTGGATGACGTCAACGGATTCACGGCACCCGGTTGATCAGTGTCTGTTGGTTAAGAACATTTTTTGTTACTGATAACAAAAACAAAACTTTAAACTAGCACAGATTTCCGTATGAAAAGTGCGAAATTCGTGCGACATAAAGTATTGGCTTGAGATCCATACCATGTTAATGGTTCCTCAATACCTGATTGCTTTCCCGAAAGGAAATCTGGACAAGCCGATATTGATTACATGCACTTATGCCAGTAATGGAAAACGAGAATATTTCTAAGTTCCGAATCCAATATCCAAAACGGTTCGCACAGACAATATTTCCTGTCGCATAAACCGTTGTCTCTGCTTTTTAATTCCAAACCAAGCATTTGCATCGAATACAAATTCCATCTCTCTTTTTATATAAACAGTTTCTGTTACGTTATACAAATACACAAACATGTTGAAGCATTTGTATGTATGGTTGCCGGTCTTGCCTGCATATGAATGGCAATCCTGGGATAGCAAAGTCGGAGAAAATACGGTGATGCATTATCTACCAAATAACTTCAATAAATAGTTCCCCCCATCTGCCCATTTTGTAGATCCGTGTAAAACTTATAAGCAAACATTGTTGCGAAATAATTTAGAAAAGGATGGCGTCATGAGAACGGGCGTGGTATTGAACACATTTTGCATATACATTCAAACAATTAACCTATTTGACTCCGCACCTACCTTTGTATTAAACAACGCCGTGCAGTACAAAAGACAATGTTTTTACGGTGACTAGAGAAAAAACATTTCTATGAATTGATGAGGAAAACTTATCAACTGAAGAAAACTTACAGTGTAATACCGGGATGTAAAAAATAAGGTACAAGAAATTATTGGGGTGTACTAAACAATTAAAAAGTGACATTTCGTACAGTGCTGTGTCCTTTTCATTTGGCGTATGTATAGTTTAGCCTCATTATATCAGAAATATAATGAAAGTTATATAATTGAAATGAAAAATCATTTTTAAAAAATAGGAGATAAGGGATGGATTAATTTGGTCCAATATTTACACACGTCATCAACTTTACGCGACGGATGGTGTCCGCACACTGAATGGAATAAATTATTATAAATCCGGATAGACAAGGTACATTGTATGTGTCGGTGAATAAACATATGATATGATATATCTAAACCCACACATACATTATGATCATGGAAAAATGGAAAGTATTACAATAAATAATGTGGGTTCATTCAAGTGCAATCGTATCAAAAAGTAGCACCAATAGTTAATGTAAAACGACGATACAGTTAATCAATTTAACCACTCATGCGAAACTTACCAGGTCCATCCTCAATCTGTGCAGCCGTGAATGTTTCTAGAACAGAGAAAGAAAAACAATATTTAGATAATGTATGTATCTTATATGTAGTTAGATATACAATAACTATACAGCTGGAAAAACCCGTAAGAATCGCTCCAATTCCAATATCCATTCCATAGGAATCAACGTTTGAGTAGGAAATGGTACTGGAACACACGCCATCATTCTTTGCAAGACAGTGACACATATATTTATGCGCATAAAATAACGCCTTGACGAATATACATAGGTCTATACCAGTCAAAACATTCATCCTACAGACTCTGACGAATATATTACTGTCATTGTGTCTAACAAGCTTTGTTACTGTGTTAATGTGTTATATCAGTAGCCACATAACTCTTAACAGTCTAAATTAACAGATGGCTCGTTTATAACTATCAAAACTGAATTGGTGAATATCTGTAGGTTTGTATCGAAATGTGACGAAGACATCCAATGAACGCTCAACACTTTTGCTTCTTTTGAACTTTCATTGTTGAAAGAAGCCGTTTTCGACCACATGCATAGATAAAAAAAACAAAACAAAACAATGACAAATGTCACATGTGGAAGAAAATTTTAAAAAGAAGTATTTGTGTTGCAAAACGCTATAGCACAAGCGTATATAAAGATTGTTTATAAATTCGACTTCATATAGCAATGCAAAATATGTTTAGGATTCGCATGAAAAGCTTATACATAATGTGACTTTAGACAATAATCAACAATAACACAGTGGATTATTTATGACATAATTATCATCGTATGACATTGCAACTATTACCAAATTACTAGTAATTTTATTAGTGCGCTTAATTAAAAGTCCTCTGTCCAATGTTGACGATCATACAATATATTCCTTGTGGAGGCAAACTGGACGCACTAAAATGTTTACATACATCATGTGTACTCACTTGGGTTATCCGAGTTCCTTGTGAAATGAATCGCCAAAGAGATAACAACTACGACCACCAAGGTTATCAATACAGTGATGCCAATGATGATGTACCACCGGAACTTGTTCTGTGGCTTCCGGAAGGCTCGTTTCATTCCACTAGCCGGAAGTTGCGTTTGTGATGTCATATTAGGTGTTGTACTTTCCCCCCATGTGTCCTGCAGGGAAAAACACAAATAAAATTGTTTGTTTCAAATGCGTGTTTTATGATACAGAATATAAACATTCATTAATGCATGTGATGTAGAAGAAAAAATAAATTGACGAAAGCGAATCAAAACACATAAGACGTCCGTATAGCAATACCTTATGTTTTTGAAACAGACAATCTCTACTAAAATCGACAGTTGAGTCAGTATCAAGAGGAAGATCTAAAGAGATTGTAAATGTGAATGCATGACCATAAAATGATTTCGGGTTTTAACTACTACAGAACAAGCGAGACAGGCCTTCTTGGCGGGACTCAAAAAGGGTGTTTTACTGGGATTTTCTCAGAATAAGTACAGTCCTGGATGATTTTCTATGCCATTCAACAAAGTAAAATACTATTTTCTCATATAACAGAGCGTGCTTTTTTATAGTTTATATTGTACTTACATTTCCTAACCAATTTCTTTCATTATTCTATACATTGCTGTTGCCTTAAACATGAACGTGGTCAGTATAAAACGTTTCTATTCCAACACCAGCCATACCTATATGTACATGTACGTGACATTGGTAAGTTAATTATTTTTAAGTCATACGATAAGTTCAAATATGAATTTGCATAGAAACCAATGATTGTACACGTCAGAGATGTAGATCATATCCACAGTGTCTGAATGACAAGATACTAATGAAACGTTTTGTGGATTTGCTTTAAAGATCAAAATAAATATGTTTCTCACACAGCATTATCTTGTATCTGTGCTGTGTTTCTGTACTTCTATATACTATTTGTGTCGCATGAAAAGGTGACATTTAAGGGTTGAACCACATTTTGACTGCGTATTGGGTAGTATGCCGCCCGCCCGCAGTTGGCAATCTCGCAAAAGGAAGGCGCCATTGTTTGCTTAACGTCAAAGAATTTCGAATGTGCATCAATGGGATAAACGTACTTTCGTTGTAAATTAAGATGCAATTGAGTCCACCTTACTGAATAACCTTGTTTGTGATTGATCTGCAGGTCTGAACAATACAAATGAAAATGATTGTTACTACACTTAATTTTTGTGTTTATTTTTTCCTTTTAGAGCTTAGTAATACCCAATTTTTGCCGAAAGGAGAAAGCTATGATTTCTGTCACCGGGCTGGAACATACCCATATAAGTCCATATAAGTGGTATACTTTATTCTCTGTTAAGCAATCAGCATTTGAAGCTAATACGTTTTCAGTAAAATGTGATTGAACTGTGCTTTACATCCGCACTATGGCAAAGACGTGTACTTATTACGACCTTACAAATGTAATGGTTGGTGGGATGTTAAACCAAATTAAACAAAATCAACCTTGTGCACGTGTAATGTATGTAGGTATACATTTCATAATGAGCCTTGACTTAAGAGCATAGGCCAGACACATGTAGTATGTATACAGCACATCAGATATGTACAGACCAGTACAAAGCGATGGTGTAGTATGTATACAGAACATCAGACAGGTACAGACCAGTACTAAGCGATGGTGCCATTTACACAGGTAAATATATGCGCCGAAACAAATAAAATGTTATGATAATTGGTTTATCATAAGAACATAATATAAACGAAGTCAACTACAATAGACAATCGTCTTCAAATTCGTGCTAATATCAAAAAATTCAAATTCAAGTACATTGATTTTTGAATACAGTAACATTTTGATTTTATAGATTCCAAAAATCCGGAATATCTTGTGAAAGTGTGATATTGACCAATATAGTACTTAGTATTCCTTGTAAATATACACGTAAATACATGTAGGCCTATATAAATATGATGTAAGTGTAGCCTCGGGTAAAGTGACACATCACCTATTATCGTCACAGGCTTGAGTAAGTGCAGATAGATATAGAAGATAATGATATTAATAGTTGTCCGAAGGTGTACATTGCCAGAACGTAATTAAAATTTACTTGTGATGCAACAGGTACATGTGTACAAACTGGTTTGGTTATTTTTTTTTTTGTACGTCCTATTAACAGCCAGGGTCATTTAAGGATGTGCCAGGTTTTGAAGGTGGCGGAAAGCCGGAGTACCTGGTAAAAAACCACCGACCTGCGGTCAGTACCTGGCAACTGCCCCACGTGTTATTCAAACTCTAAATCCAGAGGTGGAGGGCTAGTTGTAGAATTTCGGAACACCTTAACCACTGGGTCACCGCGGCCCTCCCATGCGACAAGCGTTATTTGAGCAATAAATGGTTTTCTGGTCCTGTATAACTGTACATTTACAAACAAGTACTAAACGAAGCGGACCCGAAAACACTTGTCGTTTAAATATATTTTTAAACTGTGTCATTTGTTTCAAGAGACGTATGTTTCAGAAAACAAATATTGTTTCAAGAAATGTATGATTATGAAAAAAAGTTTGAATAATTAAGCTTATAATTCTTAAGAAAAAATGTTTGCATGAATTAATATTTCTGAGAAAAATAGTTTGAAGAAATTTATATCTCTGGAAAAAATAGGTTTGAAGAAACTTATTGTTCGCCCCCCCCCCCCCCCCCCCTCACAAAAAAAACCTTATGTTAACAGGTTCATGTACAATACACCTTGCTCAATAAGGTATATCCGCATTTATATTACGTATCATAGCAAGAACTAAATCTCCCTAGCAGTCAATCGTCTTTATCGATCAGCAGACGGGTGGGTTACCTTAAAGCTGACAATGCAAATTAAAAAGCTTTTTTGTTGAGATTAAAAAAAAATACGGCAAAGTAATATTTTAGAAAGCTTCTGAGATGCCCCCTAACAGGTTACTAAGGAGAGGCAGACATTTTAGTTTTTGCCTTGCTTGGAAACGAGAGTCGGCCTCCCTGGGTATAAAAGGCACCCAGCCTGTCAAACCGGTTTTTACATGAACACTGGCCGTGCAAAGTAAAACACACCTGCGGATACAACAGGTGACACTGGAGTTACAAAACTGGAATGACCAACACACACTTACCTTGAAATTGAAGTTACATGAAGATGGTTACTCTCTCAGACACCATCAAAAATCGTGTGCCAAAGCAAAATGAAAAAAAAATAAAACTGAAAACACCCTAATTGTTCCTTCACCTATGTATACGTTATGGACATCGACATGTTGATTTTACATTCGGAAGCAGAGCGGAACATTCCGAACAGAATATGTACTCGCTCCTAATACCACCGATAATATTACGCCTTGCCACTAGGCCTAGAGCGCTTGTAATAAAAATTTAGTGTAACACGCGAGCATAGTCTTGATTATGTTAAACACGTGCACGAACACATGCGAGTGAGGGGAACTTATTTTGATGGGAATAAATGGATGTTATAGCAATGTTTATCACACCGGAAGTGATTACTCGTAGCGACATGATGTTCCAATTGAATACTAAGGTAGGTTTATCAGTTGTCATTCATGTACTTGTTTTTTATTCGCACGAATTTTGGTGTAATCTAATGTTGTTTTTTTTTATTTTGCTCATATTGTATAATATCGTTATAATGACACCTTCAATATCCATGTCTATGTTCTTCAGATACTGATCGAAAATATCGTAAAAAAATCAGAAAGTATGTGTTGGCTAGCTATATACAATGTAGGTCTATAGAAGTGTCGCCGTGCGGTTTCATCACAACAATGATAACCGGTTTGACGGCCTGGGTGCCTTTTATACCCAAGGAAGCCGACTATCGTTTCCAAGCAAGGCAAAACTAAAATGTCTGCCATTCCTTAGTAACCTGTAAGGGGGCATCTCAGAAGATTTCTAAAAAAAATTCTTAGCCGTTTTTAAAAAAAACATCAACAAGAAAGCTTTTTAACTTGCATTGTCAGCTTTAAGCTTGATCTTGTATTCATTTATACTCCATTGTCTTTCTATGTACTTCCCTTAGTCAGGCCTTTCTGTTACTTTAAGTATAATAAGGCATCTTCAGCACTCTCAATTCCAAAATCGACGTTATGTCATCTGATATATTTAGCCATTAAACTTCTATATGAAGAATAGTCTCATTATTATGCACACCTCCACAAAGCTCCACCTTAGCTGTCACTTTTCAATTACTGATGCTTATATACATATACATATCTAGTTTGACAAAAGGACACTTCACATCAGATATTACATGTAGCACGTGCTCACGGCTCTAAAGATATGTGCACGTGAAAGTTGCCTCTGAAGAGAAGTTTTAACACACTAACTAAGCTTACAATTAACATATGATCTAAAAGCAGGAACCTTCCATTTATTGATCGACGCTTTCTCCAGTCAGATTTTGATATATTGGACAGACGTCTCTCCAGTGGCGTAATATTTATGAAAAGCATCCTCTCTAGTGAGGATTTCGATACAGAAAATCGCCCTCTCCGATTAGGATTTATAGAAAGGCAACCTCTGATATGAGGTTATATTTATATATAGGCAATATCTGCAGTGAGGATATATTCATAGAAAGACCATATCTGATGTGAGGTTATATTTATAGAAAGACAATTTCTGCAGTGAGGTTATATTTATAGAAAGACAATTTCTGCAGTGAGGTTATATTTATAGAAAGGCAACATCTACAGTGAGGATATATTTATAGAAAGGCAACCTCTACAGTGAGGTTATATTTATAGAAAGGTGCCATCTACAGTGAGGTTATATGTAAAGAAAGGCAATCTGTGCAGTGAGATTATATTTATAGAAAGGCAATATCTGTTTATAGAAAGGTAATCTCTGTTTTGAGGTTATATTCATAGAAAGATGCCCTCTCTGACGAGGTACATGTTTTATTTATAGAAAGACAACCTGACTGTCTCTAGTAAGGTATGATGTATAAAAACGCCCTCTCCATTGAGATACATATATATATATTTACATGTGCGCTGCAACCCAATAAATGAACATTACCAGCAAAAATTATTTTCATATGTTATTTTTTTTAACTTCCATACTGCTATGACAGGTCAGTCGTTACATCTATATTAAGCACGAAGCCCGAAAAGTAAAATTTAAAAAAATACGATTAATCCTTATACTGTATAGTAGCTTTAGAAAGGCGCTATCGCAAGGGAAGTAATATCTATAGAAGGCGCCCTCTCTAGTTTGGTAATATTTTCTAAGACAGGCGCATTCCCAATCTTGGTCATTCAGAAAGACATCCTCTCCAGTGAGGTACAATGAACTTTAAAAAGGAGGCCTCTCCGGATGAACGTATTTTGAAATGGATATTTCGTCGTTACAATTTAAGTGATAAAGCAAAGTTATATGTTGTTTCGAAGTATAGTAAAATCTAGTCAATAAATGAAATTAATAATGGGAATGCCGTCTAAAATCGTGTTGTTAGATCATTTTATAAACGACGTTTCACAAACAGTTGATAAATATTCCAATTTATAATAAGCAGGCAGTTTTACTAGCGGCACTCCTCACTGTTTGATAAACTTTTACGATAGAATTTCTTTACGTGTGTTTAGTTATATTTTCCATTTCCTATTTTTATTTCAAATCCAGAGTAGGAGCTAGGAGAATACATGTATTATTGATTTTGTAATCGATATCGTCGACTTGGCCTGTTTGACATCATAACCCTAATCTAGCAGATATCAGTCCGTGCCCGAAGGCCGATAACGGGACCGAGGGCTGAAAACCTACATGCTAACGTGAAGTCGGAGTTATACAGGCAGTCTAAGGTTGATACGGAGTAATACATGTATGTAGAAATGGTATCACAGTATGGTAACCTTATATAGTGCTAAATGGTATCACAGTATGGTAAACTTATATAGTGCTAAATGGTATCACAGTATGGTAACCTTATATAGTGCTAAATGGTATCACAGTATGGTAACCTTATATAGTGCTAAATGGTATCACAGTATGGTAACATTATATAGTGCTAAATGGTATCACAGTATGGTAACATTATATAGTGCTAAATGGTATCACAGTATGGTAACCTTATATAGTGCTAAATGGTATTACAGTAATGATAGTGGAACAAAAATTGATTTTTCATAAACTTAACTATGTAGCACACATATAGCACACATAAAGCACACATATAGCACATATTAAATTATATTTTAGAATGTTATATATTTTCCGAAAAAAATGTTCAAACTACAATTGTAAGTTAAACGCGGATATGGCGAATGCCGACCGGCTACAGAATGGTCCACGGTATACAATAAAGGTCATTATACTTGGTGTTATAATTTACGACCTTCACGTTCCTAAGCATTGATATAACACAACAATAATTAGCAAACGTCAACTTCAAACAGGATGCACACAAACCATACTTACAATATCAGTCTTTGATGAAATCAGCTAAATTTTATATCGATTAATTATCTGTAGAAACAAAAGAACTTACCTCGGTTTGTCTGGGCCTGTTACACTAAACTGTGCGTGATTTACATAATATGGTTAAGCTGTCAGTCATTGCTAAAGTAGACGACATTTAGCATTTGACTACTAATTAAGCGGGAAAGGGAATTTCCGACAGGAACCAACATAATTAGACTACGAAAGGAAGAACTCTTTAAGGTTGTCAAAAACGGATAGACTTTCAACTCATGAAATATTACAAATTCAAATTCGACTTGAAAGGGAAACGTGATTTTAACATTACATATGAAATGCTAATTATGTAAATTAAACAGGCAATCTGTGCAGTTGTCATTCCTAATGTGTCCTCTGCAATTTAGGTCACGTGGTGGGTCAGTCTCGCTTCACTTAACATTGGAATGTCATTAAATGAACGAATTTTTAAATTGGGAATGTAAAAGAACTTGTTATTTTCATTCCGACTGTCCCCGTTTCTAGTTGTTAAGAATATACCTATTTTACGTCTATGAGATCTATGAAACATCAAAATATGTCATCAGAATTTCTCAGAGAAGAACCAAACCCGCACAAAAATGTCCGTGAAAAATGTTTGTTCATCTACTACATTGTATATAACCCTTTCCTACAAGAGCAAAGAACAAACTGCGTGTCTCCAAGCAAAAATATACATTCTGTGTAAATTAATAGTTATATAATTAGCTTTTGGCGCCCGAAGAGCGAGTTTTTGTGTGATTAACAACAAAAAAAATAGGTTTACTGATCGATATTATAAAACAAATACAACCATTTGCATTTTCACCATTTATCGAATGTTAATTGTCATAGGAAATTGTGTGTTTTAAATCAAATGTCCTTTACATGTAGATTGATACACTATTTTCATTTTTTTTCATATATCTACATATGTATATAAAAAACGCCAAAGAAAATTTTAGTTTTCTATACTCTCTTGCATTATATGTAAAGAAAACATCTGAAACTTAAAATAAATGGAACAAAACAATTCTCACCATTGGATAGTCATCATTCGGGGCATCCGACTTGACCATGATGTCCACTCTACATAGTTGAGGCCATGTGTGTCCGAAGTTCCTGAGGGAGGCGGTCAGTCCTAACAGTGGCCAGCGTCACGCCTCAATGATCGCTCCCTGCAGGCACGTGATCTATTCACAGATTATGTTTTTGGGAATGATATTTAACGATAAATCTGGTGTATACCGTGTGTCTCCCTTCCGGCGGACGACATCTGTGTTTAGCCTATACGGGTCCGGGGAATATCTCGTCTGAGCACTGCAGCTGAAGGAAATTCTGAAAAAAATTGACACACATGTAAATAGCGCCATAAAAAGCATGTGAATACAAATGATGTACATAATTTAGGTTTTATTTACGAATCGTGATTCGCTCTAAATAGGGCGTCACATATTTAATTATTTTAACAATAGTACACTTATATGTAGGTATATACTTTGTGTTTCCAAAATTGAAAAAAAATGCTTGGCATTTTAAACATAACGAATTGAATAAATCCTTAAGAATATCACAGTTTAAAACAGTAGGACGCAAGTTTCCTGACTGATGTGTCGTAAGTTCAAATGGCGCGTGCACCACTTCCATCGAAACTTGAAGCTTTTGTTGCATATTATTTTCTTAGCAAAACGTTTCGATAATTATCAGAATATAGGTATTTTTAGAGTCATGGGCATCCTTTAATTTCTCAGATGTTTGTTCTATTATCCTTTCTTAATCTCTCTGCATGTCTATGTTATGTTCAAAGAATCAAATAAGAATTGCATCTCCTTTTGACTGCGTATACGGTCGTGTGCCTGCAGTTGGCAACGAACATATTCTATGATGCGCGTTAGCACTGTAAATGTATATGGTAACTGATTCAGCATCACACTGTACATTTTTGTACTGTATCTCGTACAGTGTACGTATAGGCCTGTTCCAATGATAGAATATTAAAATATTATCATGCAGGGGTTAGTTTTGTTATTTGTATTGAATATCTTTCCCTCATGTTGAACAACTTTCATAGAGTTACGTACCTTTATCCTAGATATTCGTTGAAATAAGACGATGTAACAGAACCCTTAAATCAAACAAAATCATCTGTCATTGTTGCATAACATATTTCATTCTTATCCACGCGCCGTTTTATTATAACATCAGATATGATACAAAAAATCTCGTTCATATTCAAATTTTGTTTCACTTCTGCCTTTCAAGGAGAAGATTTATAAATTAAACATTCATTGTTTTCGTTTTTTTACTTCTACATATTTTACATCCGACGAAAACCATGTACATCTGATGTCGAGTGTTGAAACATATAATGTTCATACATGGTAACGGACGCAAATAATGGGCAGAATTTTAAAAGACTTTTCAACTTTGCTGCTTAAGAATGATTCAATGACAGTTATGTACATGTCCATGCATTTTGCATGGAATATCTGATAAAGATAAGAACATGTTGGAAAAAAACAATTAATGTGTCGTTTTTTCCCCAATTTTCCCAGGTTATATTTTCATGTACATGTATAGTATATAAAAAAATGTTGATTGTTTATTTCTAGTAAGTAAAATAGTACGAAAGTGTTTATTTATTCTGTGTCGACCATTCTGATTGTCTACGACATATGTAACAGGTAACAAATGCACTGTAGGTCTGCAACATTATTTGATATAATTCGTTTTTGATCGTCTAGTTAATCCCACCGTAGCAGGAGTGCTCAATTAATACATCCTTAAACTGCATAGTAGTTGCATTTATGGTAGAGTGTGCAGTAGTGCACGAGGTTCATGCATGATAATAGCTCACGAGGTTCACGCATGTATCCGGTTCAGCTTCGCCTCACCTGATATTAGTGTTTTTAGACCCGATATTTGTCCGTATCAGGTCACTAACAAACTATGTAACTAATGATATTGTATATAGGCGTGTTGTTCAGGATGAATCTGGGATCCATAATTCATGTTTATCGGAGACAAAACTGTAATTGTAGGATCAAGCCATGCTCTCCTAATTCAAAATAACAGCGTTGTCACACCTAGTTTAATATAAAATATAAAATAAAAGAAAACAAAATTCTTTAGTTCCAATAAATCAACTTACCTTAGTAAGACTTTCGAGTGATCCGTTGTAAGGTATGTTTGTTGACGTCTGGGGATAGGCCGGCGATCATGAAATTCACCGTCGTTAGCATACCATGTGAGATATGTGTACGCTAGGCCTCATCAATATATTCGACTATTCTCGTCACAAAATAGCTATCATATAGTGTGTATCGAACTACTAATGACAATCACGTCAGTTAATAAAGATGGATTGTCACCGACACAAAACGGCCTACAAACATTCGTGTACGTGTAGGTATGTAGGTATGTAGTAATATTGATACAGAACATTCTACTCTAATGTGTGAAAGATTTCAAGCTTGGTATGAGTTTCCGCATAGTGTACTGTATATTTGTATTCGTTCATAAAAAAAACAGGAACGTCAAATTGATTATCAAGATTTCAAGGTCCTCTATGATAAGACATTATTAATGTAATGCATGGTAATCGTATGATATACATAAAGATTACAGCACGGAAATTAAATGTAAATATATTCTGTTCGCTTTCTGAGTATATGCAACACGACAATTTTACGGTTAAATAAGACAATTGACAATTACATTGTCATAAATATTCAAATGAAGATAGTAGTCAAGGAAATACTAATTCTATGGATATACTTTTCATGGTTGTAAGTATGGATAGTATGAGGAGTTAACGTTTTTTAAAAATTGAATTCAATGTTACAATGCATTAACATAATGCACATAATTATACTGACAGATAAGTGATATCAATTAACCTGTTAATATTAATTAATTAGAAGCTTTGATTACCCTTAAATTAGTATATTATAAATGTCAGAACAACAAAAGTATCAGAGGACTGCTGCACTAAATACTGAATACTTAACTGTAACTCTAGAGAGACCTGATAAGCATTCACAACCAGCCTCGACAAATACGTTAGAATAGCCAAGATAAATACGTGTAATTAGTCCAGATAAACATGTGCAATTAGCCTGATAAATACGTGTAATTAGTCCAGATAAACATGTGCAATTAGCCCAAATAAATACGAGCGATTAGCCTAGATAAAAATGTGTAATTAGCCTAGATAAATAAGTGCAATTAATCAAGATAAATACGTGCAATAAGCTCCGATAATACGTGCAATCAGCATAGATTGATACGTGAAAGTAGCTCAGATAAACATGTGCAATTAGCCTAGATAACTACGTCCAATCAGCTCAGTTAAAACACGTGCAATTAATATAATATATACATGCAATTAGGCCAGATAAATAAGTCCAATTAGTCTAGAGAAATACGTGTAATAAGCCTAGATCAAAATGTGTAAATAGCCCAGATAGATAAGTGTAATTAGCCCAGATAATACGAGCAATTAGCCTAGATAGATACGTGCAATTATCTCAGATAATACGTCCACTTACTCTCGATGCATTAGTACAAGTAGCCCTATTACATACGTGCTAATTGCACGTGTCATTAGCCCAGATAACTCCGCGGAACTGGTCTTAATAAATACCGGCAACTAGGTCAGATAAACATGTATAATTAGCTTTTATTTACACGTGTAACTAGCCTTCTTACTGCGTGCAACACCTTCATAAACAAGTACTATACATTTTAATAAGTACCTACCATAACTTCAATAATAATGCAAAATTAACTTTGATAAACACGTGCAATTAAATATAAGTATCAGTAACACTTATATAAATAACATAGACTAATTAGATACGTAAACCCGTACAACTATTCAAGTTAAACACCTAAAACCTGATTATTTACAAAACTTGTCTGTCTGTCAGTCCCGCTGTCCTTGTCTGTCTGTCTGCCTTGTACCAATTAGGTTAACTAAAAAATTATCAGACTTGATATACACATGCAATTAGCCAATATACAAATGTAGAATAAACTTTGGTTTACTCGTACAATTATATTGAGCCTAATTAATTCAACTAAATGAACTACGCGTAAAATGAACAAAAAACCCACATTAAGGTAACCTTAGATAAATATGATTTAGCAAGCCTAAATAATTCAACACTTAACTTAATATGCATAAACAATTAGCGTAATGAGCTTGTATAATTAACCTAGCTATTATAATAACTTAGTCTTAATCGCGGGCTCCCTTCAATAAACGCACGCACAGAAGACTAAAGTTCACTAGTTTAACATCAGAACTGATGGGTGTTTATTTCAAAACTAATATCCATAGTTTATGGCATTATATTGTGATTATAAACTAAGTTTATTGTTGAAATCTTAACTAAGGCTAAGTTTTTGTATGTGAAGACTTTATTTTTGTAATTATGTTTGTTGTCAAAATAGATCGATTCTTCAATGTCAAATGTATAATGGAGCGAAAGCAAGTCAAATAAATCATGCGTTAATTATTCGTAACGAAGCCAAATACCTATGAAGCATAGTTGCATTATACATATAGAGGAAACGCCCAGCGCGTCAGCCCTCTGTCAGCTTCGATGGTTAGGGAAACCTTCCGACAAGTTACGTAAACAGAACGATTCATAACTTTATGAAATATGATTGACAGATACTTTTGGTCTTGACGGAATCTCTATTGTATTTCATCAAACCTAGGTAATTTTTCCTGTAATGATTATTACAGTTGGTCTTTGACCTGTGACCTTTCGGTCCCATGTTGAATCCCTGTCAAACTTGTCCAGCATTTATATCATACATTTGTTATTCAAATTGCCAATGAATCTTTTGGCAACTACATTATATATAGCCATTGAAGGTAAAAACCTGACTGAAGTTATATACATTGTGATAATGATTATGTTACAATAATAGCGGGCTGAAGGCGATCGAGTCTTACTGCCTCAAAACATTCACATTTAAACTGTACAGGATATGGATTTTGAAAAGAAACAAAAAGCGAAAGATGTTCTGATCAATCTTGATCAGCCCCTCCTCAAACATGTTCCGTCTATCAAAATATTTGATCTTTCCTCCCTGTACACTACTATACCTCATATGATGATAATATCTTTGTTGCGTTTAGAGGACAGATTTTCCAGTAAATTGTTAGTATTCTTATGGGAACTAACTGTGCCCAACTTTTAAGGTGACCTGTTTTTGTTTTTGTTTAGGACAGGTAGCAAAAATGTCTTTTAATTTCTCTTTCGGGTACATCGACACTGTGTTGCCTATACATAAAAAGAAGTTTGCTGACCTCGTCGATCGTATATACCCCTTTTAACTTGAAATCAAGGCCACAACAAATTCCTCTACATCACCTCGATCTTTACTTAAACAATGACCAGCACAGGAGGCTTATTATATTAAGCTATACATTAATCGTGACTATTTCGATTTTCTGACAATGAATATTACTTTTCTTGAAAGTAGCATCCCTGCGTCTAAAACCTACAGTATGGTGTGTACATGTCGCAGTTGAATTGTAATTTTTTTTATTGATTGTCGTCGGCTGCTGACAATTGAACAACCTCACGACACTGACATTCGGGAGATGCACGTTGAGGAAGACTGAGTTTTACGTTCCCGTTTTCGTCTCATTGAGAAATATATTTTACGATATGGAGGTGAACGTTTTTGATAATGTCATTAGTATGCCATCTTGTTGCAATTGAAAACAATGCCTAAGTTCTCACTTTGTGGTCATGGTAATTGTAATTGGATGTGTGCTAGATTAACTTGGCGGGTGTCGTCGATGAAGCAGAAGACGCTAACATCTGGCCATATGCTCTTGTTCCTTTTCGAGGGTGTCCGTGTAAATCTTTCCTTTGTTAATATCTGATCCTAGTTAAATCCAATGTGAGTTCAGATTATGGTTTCGTTGATGTTTCGATATTCTCGATTCAATTTATTAATACGGCGATATTTTGCCAACTTCCGTACAGTTACTTCCTGTTAGATACCACAGACAAAATGAAGTATCATGTTAACTTATAAACCCCCGAATTTCCTGATCCTGCATCATCTGTGTGATTCACTAATCACTTGCTGTTTGTTATCCGAAGAAGAATCTGTCTGTCATTAATGATATTGAGTTCTACCTCTTGTCTATGAACAGGAGCCGCATCCTTCAGGCATGAATATTTATGTAAAGATTGCAATGCGCTCTATCAGGGTTTAATGACTAGTCTTTGAAGTATGTACCCCTATTTCCCATCCGGGGCAGTGACTTTCTCTTAGTTTCATAGAACATTTCATTCCTTCTGCTCTGTGTTCTGTGACACACTTGCTTAACATCCACACGTCAACAGTAGAACAATTTGAAAAAAGTTTATTTTGTACCCAATCTACGGTGGGCACCACCCTTTTACTAAATCGTATTGATATTTTTTTTAATCTCTTCATCCATTTCACACCAAAGGTAAAGATAAAGATGCTGACCTGCCTCGGCGATATTGGATACCTAAACTACACAGGGATCCGTATAAGCAACGTTTTATCGCTGGCTCGTCTCATTGCTCAACCAAGCCACTATCAACACTTCTTACTACCATTCTTATTATACCAGTCTTATTGTGACACTGTATACGGCAGCAGTGGCATTAATGGGATTTGGACTTCTCATCAGTTACAAATGAAGCTTTTTTATACTGATGTATTTGTATTAAGTTTGTAAATATAAGTCGAGCTCACTATCCGTTTGATTGTTGATTTTACAACAGACCTAGACTGTTTGTAGACAAGTTGAGTCCTGATCATAATAAACATAAAAAATAGATGCCGTTTAAAATCGTTTAATCACATCAAACATTGATACATTCATTTTCACCAGTCATTGATATAAATTGTTGATACACGTACTCCACATTTATCTACACTTTACAGACTGATCCGAAATCTTACACGAAATTAAAATGGTACAAATTTATACAAAAACGTAATGTAATTCACATACTACATGTACAAACAAAATCTTACTAGGAACCAACGTTGTACAATCATATTGAAAGTCCACATAGTATACACTTATACAAAACTAGGCAAATGGTACAAGGTATGTAGCGTACATACAAATGGTACAAGGTATGTAGCGTACATACAAATGGTACAAGGTATGTAGCGTACATACAAATGGTACAAGGTATGTAGCGTACATACAAATGGTACAAGGTATGTAGCGTACATACAAATGGTACAAGGTATGTAGCGTACATACAAATGGTACAAGGTATGTAGCGTACATACAAATGGTACAAGGTATGTAGCGTACATACAAATGGTACAAGGTATGTAGCGTACATACAAATGGTACAAGGTATGTAGCGTACATACAAATGGATCAACAAAATCAACTGTATGTAAAACACAGTGAATATATAAAAGATAGTTTTGCTTTCTTCTACTGATACAATTACTAATACGATAAAGTTACGGTCTTTTGTTAAACATTTTATTTTGACCATTGATCAAGATACATTGTACATTATATACAATTTATATAATACTGTTATGGCACCAAAAGAAATAATTTATATATTGATACGTTGCACCACGTCAATAATTCACTGGGAATATCTCTGTAACAGTAAATCAGCTTATGCAATATTTCCAGGGTAACGTCATCACTTTATGCAGTTATTAATGGATTAGCATAATCAATTTATGCAGTATACGTATTTCTAGGGTAACGTCATTACTTTATGCAGTTACGAACTCAATATGATACATTGGACACACAATTACAGTATTGAATACTACATAAAAGTGTGGGGGTTAATTAAAGAATCTCGATAAATCCGCTTGCTAATTAGATACATATTATACCTTCTGTAAGTATTTCTCTGCTTACATCCTAAAGAAGTCGGGGAGAGGAATTTATATAAGCTTTCAGCTTGTTTTTCAATCCCAAATTTATTTTTATCATTTTGAACAATGTTTTGGAAAGAATATACTGTTTATACTAAGTGACCTCTTTTATCTATATTTTATGAATAAAGTTTTTAACTTTGGAAAAGTCAAGAAAACGAATACAAACATGGCCATGCTGAATAATCTGAGTGTCCACGCATTCCAAGCATATAAATGTTAGCTGTTACATATAACACGAGGTAGTATATTTTAATGGGAGTTTACGACTACTCTTATAAATGTTGGATATCAAAAATGTAGCTGAAGCCAAGTGCCCTAGGTATGCGTTTTAGCAAAAAGTTGCAACTCATTAATGAGGTTCGTTATCTATTTTGGATTCGTAATCGAGTTGAAAAACCCGCATTTTCCTAAATAATTGGACGATTAGCAGCTTCCATAAATATGTAAATCTTGCCGGGCTATCTGATAGATATACAGTTCTTTATCAATATATATGAAATATTATTTTGTTTTAAAACATATACCTATAAAGGATGCTCGACTACTGTGGCTGCATTTGTTCTACGTTTTTTACTGCTCCGTTTTGTTTAGAAAATTACACCAACATTTTATAATATAATGGGTTGTATGGAACACTTCCTGTATGATAAATGCAATGTTCTGATTTGATTGTTCACGATGTAACTAAATAATAAATCATGTATTACAAACTATCTCATGTTCTTAAAATATAATTTTCCTACTTAATAAATTGATATTAATCATGCTACTTAATTTGGTGTATTTTCTTGAGTAATTTAAAAGCGTCCCGTCATTTCTAGTAGACAATTGAAACTTGTCATCCCCTTTTGTGTAATTCTAAAACATGACTGCAATTTTTGTGTACCTCTAAAGCGAGTCATTAATCGCTGACAAACATTCCAACGTGTTTTGAATCCGTGTGCACATTGTCTTGAAATGTATCACCATTGATCCATTAAGTTTAATTACCGTTTTATATTTTACAAAGTGTTACAAATATTAATTTGTGGAAATATATGTGAATACTTACGAAAACACCATAATATATCAATATTTAACATACAAAAATATATTCAAAGTATAAAATATGTTGGACTAGCTTCAAATAACACAAATATAAACAATTTTTAAAATCTACGAATACTAAATAAAAATACTCTCTAGCATTCATGAACATACGTCTTGGTTAACAGAACACAACAAGGGTAACCTTTACTTAATAATAAATCTTTCGGCATTAAAAGCAGGAGGTAAATGTGAGTGATGTAATGAGAAATGTGTACAACTACACTTTATACTACTCATATAATGTACATACTTATTTGATAAATTACTGTTATCCAGTGTGTAGACATTACATAACTGCCATTTTAAACTTACAGCGTTGTTCTGTCATTTCACTCTTTTGAACTGAACTCGCATACACGTTGGACACAAACACTGTTACTAGGAATTTTAAGGTATATGTATAGTACATGTGAAATAAAGGAGTGTCATACAACCTAGTTTCTCATACATTTCTTAGGAAATAAACTAGTTCAGGACTTAACAGATTAGTTAGTCTTGTCGTTGTAAAACACCGATACATTTGTTTGTATACACTTCACGATATGGTAATTTATTAAATATAAACCATTATGTTGTTTATCACTTAGCTGACAGGGTTTTCCTCTTATGTTTACAATTTAGATAAATACGTTTACATTTAGGGGAGACATTAGTATAATGTTATCCTTTTATTCAAGAATTATTACTTAGACATTTAGTTGACGCTTTCAGACAGGATTCTTCTATTTTTCATGGGTTATCAATTTTATATTTAGGTGGGACCTTTCGACAGGGTTCTTCTCTTTTCCATACATTATTACGTTGACATTATAAGTAAAGCCCTCCGACAGGGTTCCGTATTTATTTATAGGCTTTTGTGTATTATTACTTAGTGTGTAGTTTAAAATATAATCAAAGCTTGTCTATAAATTTGTTTTAGAAACAAAAAACATCATTCAATCATCACTTATTATTTGACAAAATTTAACAACACATGCATAAATCACATACAGACTATATATACATTCTTATCATCATATATTTACATACTTGATTTAGTTATCTAATTGCGTTCGTACACCTCACTATATTTGCAATTAAGCAAGAATGTTCAAATCCACTCTCATTCTGTTCGTGTCTCCCATTCGTACCTCACAACATTGTCTAGACAATAATTTGTCAATGGAATTCTAGTTTTATCATATCAATCACAATAAATATATATACTTATTACTGTTAGGAGTTGTTTATATTTCTACACGTTTGACAACATTTCGTCATGAAGGACTGGTACGTACACATCTGTAGCATGCCGACCACACTACAATACCGCGAGTCGTCACGGCAACTCACTGCAAACAAATAGAAAAAAATACATTTCAAAATTGTTTTGATCTGTTTACATTATCAAAGCGAAACGTAAAACGGTTTCAGCGTTACCTCCCCTATATCGCTCTACCCAGTCGTCAAAATCTCTTTACAAAGTCGCAAGAGTTATTGAACTTGGATTAAAATGCGTTTGTTTCCTCAAATAGGCCAAAATATACGTAACTTCAGGACATTTTTTGTGATTCTGAAAAAAATCCAATTGATAACCATGCAAAATTAAACCTAAAACGAAGTAAACCAGAGTGATAACTAACAAGAAACTCTTGACAGAAAAATAATTCAGGTAGGGCTCACTTCAACAACAAGCCGGAGTTAGAAGACAGTTCAAAATTGAAGCGTGTTTACAAATAACGAGATTCAACTGCTGCTGTTCTGGTAACCTCGTAAGAATTCATCTTGAATATTGCTGATATCGGTTAATCTAAATCTGTAGATGTAAAAAGTTATTGGGATTAATTTTCGCTTCATGTTATGCCGAAAGTTACCTATATTGGGACTTTAAAACCACAAATATACTATCCAGGTATGTTTAGATATGTTTTATGCCCTGTTCACGGATATGCTGACGTTTGAAATAAAGACGCGCAAGCATATTTTTGCGCAAATAACTAATGATAACAATTAAAAATTAACAAAAAATAAATACATACCTTGACGACACTTTTTTGGTTTACATTTTTTCCACACTATAGGTTTAGGTATTGTATGGCAGTTGGTCTGGGCAGATTTACCGGTAACCTTCCAAACACAGGAGAGCATGCGCACCTTCCGTCCGTTTGGACCACAGCGCGGATTACACTGAAATAATAGCAAACAGTTACAAACCAAAATTATAAAATTCATAACGATTAAAACAAGTTTATAAATGTAAGATATAATAATGTTTGTTAAACATAGTGTAAATTTATTCGGAGCATAGACATTTTAAGAATCACGATATTTGTTTTGTAAACATGAAGAACATACATGTATTAACATTTAAGCGGGACCCTTTTAGATCTGAACACATGTTTACTACACGTAACTTACGTTTTGTCAGTCCATAATTTTAACATGATTATGACATGTAACGCTTGTGACAATTCCTCGACTCTAACACAACTTCAATATAAAATCTGTGAACAAGCCCCTGTGGCGATACTTGCTGTACGTTACTTGTGTACAGCCTGTTGACATTTGTCTACGTGATTGAAACACCTGTTATATTAGTTTGGTTTGTTTGTTTGTCTTACGTCATATTAATAACTATGGTCATTCATATTTAACGAACCCATGACCAAGTAGTAAAGGGCTAGCGGAATGTCAGACACATTTACCACTTTATAAAAATGGCGCCTGTCACACTAACCTTCGTCCAACCCGACGTACTCCAGACAGCTACACAGGAGGGGTTGTCACACTCCTGCTTCACTATCGGTTTCTGTAGGTGTGAACACCGCCGGCGTGGTATCACCGTGTTATTGTCACTCTGACAGTGGAGTCCACGGGACTGAGTGGCGCGTCCTGTCCTCTTACAATGCTTTTCAGAACACTGGAAATAAAGACAACGTTGTATGTAAATACACCGTTAATGATTCATGTTTTTTAATCCATTTTAGTCGTTTGCCACCAACACCAATGCAAAAATTACGCGTACACCCCCCAAAAAACCCAAAACACAATATTTCTCCGACTAAAAACAACCACTGTAACAACAATGTATTCAGGGCCGAATAGTATCTTGTCAAACTCGTTTAATTTTACTTCTGAATTCATAAATGAAAGGGGTTTTTACGCAACTGACTCTTCTGATTCTACATTACTTCTGGCCCGAAGCATCACTGAAAAATCTTTTGACCTATTAATAGTCAGGGCATTAAAGGACGGCCTTCCGGTGTATGCGATGTGTGTGTGTGTGTGTGTGTGTGTGCGATGTGTGTGTGTGTGTGTGTGTTGACAGTGTGTGTATTTTATTTGTGTAAGCCTACTTGCGATAGTCTGGATCTTTTGCAGATTTAAAGTGCTACCACACTGAAGTTTACTGCCAAAGGCCCAAGGGAGAATACCCCATCCTGTCACATTATACTGACAACGGGTGAACCAGTCGTTCCACTCCCATCAAGCTGAACGTCAAGCAGAGAGCAGTAACTACCACTGTTAGAGACTGGTATGTCTCGGCCCGGGCACAGAACCCATAGCATTCCTCACAGGGACGAACACTCAACAAAGGGTCAAAAGTGAGGTTGTGTTAAGGGAGACATTAGGAAGGAAAACGTTTAAATTAAAAAAGTGAAGCATATGAGTGTGTTAAATCATCTTTTTTGTTATATCCATTTTGGTAAAAAAAAAAAAACCAAAACCAAACATATTTTTATATCTAGTTTACCATCTGTCAGCATATAAAAACGAATATATTTGATGGTGTTTTAGGAGGTTACAATCGTTAAAATGGGAGTGCATTTTTTTATCAGACAAAGTAGATATCTTAAAAGCGCTCACTTTCATATCAATTTTCGTTGAAACATACGGCCAAAGAGAGGAATACGGAGTACCCAAGTTTTATGTTGTATTAAAACATCAAAATCTCTTACATGATATAATTCACATAACTTATTTTAGATTGTATACGTGTACAATTGATGTTCATTTAGAATGGATATATACAATTTCATAATGAACTATTTGCTCCTTTATAATGGATAGTTCTAATCTGTCTTCAGGGATGAACGAGTTAACGGGCAAGACTTAACGTTTTCGCAATCACTAAACACTGAACGTTAAAGTGATAGGGATACACACAGAGTTTCCTTTACAATTACTTCTATACAGTTTACCAGCTCAGAAAATCGGAAGTTTAAATTACCTCCCCTTCTCACTGTATGTTGTGTTTATGATCAAAATTGAAAGCAGCTTTTCTTCTCGATTGTAATCCGGCGTTAGAAACGATAACACTGTTCATTGTACAAACTACACATATATCAGGCCCCGACACATGAACTTCCGGAGGATTCGACTGTTTCAGATCAAATCGCTCGTACCTATCCAATGTACCAAAAGGTAACAAGGAAATGAAGATATCCAGTTTTAAAAAAAAATCTATGTTCTTCGTACTAAAACAAACCGTTTATATCACGTTATAGATTGTGATTAGATACATAGTTAAAAATGACGTTACACACATATGCTGCACCTTTTAAATTTAGTAATAGATACAGTATGCCGAAAAAAGGAATTAAACTGCACCTAGTGATGCTAGGGGCCAAAAGTTGGGAATCCAAAATTTCTAAACTAATGTAGAAGCAGAACGGCCAAGTGCGTGAAACCCCTACTTTAGCACAATAAACTTGTCAAAACACAGCACTCTTAGGCTTTTATCTTAAAATCATAATTCTCTATTATATGTCGATGTTGGTCTGGAAACACAGGTGAAAAGGCTGAAAAGGTGAAAAGGCTGAAATATCAGGCATTTAATGTACATTTGAAGAATACTTCTGAATTCAAATTGCTTTATCAAACAATTCCAAAAGGACGCTCCATTGTCAGACAGACAATCAAACAGTAAAGTAAAATACAATCAATTTTCATGGAACGGATAACATGTAAATATCCTATATAACCTAATTCAGAAGCAACCTATGTATAAAAGAGAAAGAGGAGAACTTACCTCTCGCCATTCCCCGACTACCCATTTCGGGCATTGCTCTTGGACGACACACGGCCGGACGCTGGGAGGTTTTTGGATTCCATTACAAGCCTCCTTATTCACGACTTTGATATAAACGCTGGTAGCCTTAACACAGGTAACTTTACGTGTCTGCAGGCCTTTCCCGCACGTCCGGGAGCACGTGCTCCAATCCGCCGTCGTGAAGACAAAGTCACCACCAAGACTATCTAACATGGCGTCCATCATAGCACGCCTTACTGCGTGCGGACCCCGGGGCCCAGGAACCTTGTCGCTCTGAGGTTGATCAAGAGAGGCTGACACTGATTCAGTCTCTTTTATAATAGATTTCATTAATTCTCTCCCTTTATTCATAGCTTTCTTCTTGGAAGAAAACTGCAATCGTATTGTTGCACTTTGCAACCCTGCTATACAAGTGAATTCACCTGTATCCAAGGTCGGATCTGTTCGTTTTATCTTTAATGCTCCGTTTCTAGATACAAACACTCGCTCTGTTCTAGACATTGGAATCAGTCTATTATTTCTTGTCCAGAATAAAAGCTTCTTATTAAAATTCTGCACAGGGCATATCACTTTTACAGGTTGCCCTACCAATAAAGTAGCAGTCTCGCCCACACGGAGCTGGATACGCTTCGTCCGCTTTATTTGTAGGACAGTATCATTGTGTAGAGTTATAGCAGGAGCTCTGGAGAAACTCTGGTAGCACTCCGGTCCGGAACAGGACCGGAAACCCTGAGGCTTGGGACCACGGCATTCCACAGAGGACACATTGACCTTTGACCCTTGCATCGGAATCTTGACACAGAACACTGGTCGACTTTCCCTCCCTATTCCACAGGAAACGGAACACTGAAGAACAAGACAGATCACTTGTATCGATATGATGATTACGAAGTACGGTAAGTATTTAATTATTATGAATATTTGGTGTCTCGATACTCTGCTTAACATTGTCAGGGCTCCATAGAAACATAAAAAGGCACCTTGATGTAAACGTTCGCCATGTCTATTAAATTTCTCTTTGATACGGTTCTAAATCTACAATCATTTTGTGAATTAGCAATCAAATTTATATTTTCTTGAACGTAATAAAATGTTGACGAAGAGAAAATAATCACTTACATAATTATATCTAGCAATTAATACGATGCTTTATCATTCTTTAAATGAACAGAAGCACGTCCTTTCTATTTTAACAGAAATTTGTAAGCTTATACTTATTTGGCTTTTCACTATATAGCATATCTTATTGCCAGGGTTAATTCAAACGTAGTCCCGACTTTCGTACATGAAAACATAGAAGTCTGACACATGATATGGGGCTTCCAGCAAGTCTAGGGTGTAAAATCTAACTCCCTTATGATACATTAGGATCCCCAACGTTTTACATGCGCCATATATCCTGTTTCTGGGTCTTTTCTACCAACTCTCTGTATTTAAAACCACACATGACGCCATAAACAATATAGATTTACAAGGAAGTCGACATGGTAAGGGGAGACTACTCGCTTCTCAGACGTTAGGCGACCTAGTTTGTATCTCGTTTGTTAGAAAAAACATATCATTGTATCCTCTATTTCAAAATGATTGCTGGAAATAATCATCCATATCGAAAATGACATGAATTTACATATGCATATATATATGCATATGTATTATAGTGTAGAATTATAGTAATTGGTAAATAGTGGTAAAAGGCTAATACCGTGTTTTTTTTATTGCAATTTGAAGTTTTCTATTAAAAAAGATAAAGAAAATGGTAATGCAAAACATCGAAAACTACCTGTTACATGTTGCACATTGACTTAATCAGTGTATACAACCAAACGTTTACTGTTATTGGTTTTCTACATTTACAACATCACGACGATGCATTTTATATATATCTACCCAATATGGTCAAAGGGACCAGTGAAATCATTAATCCGGTCCTCTAGTTAATCTAAAAATCCATTTAAAAGTTTACAATCCTGTGGCAAAGAAAGTTAAGAATATATACTGCCATGATAGGAATATTATATAAGAAATGTTATTACATTCATCACTTTATCCTACACTGTATGATATTATACAAACACTCTACAAAAAACGAGAATTAAAATACACATAATTATCAAATGTTTGTATACAAAGGGAGAATGTACAGTATGTTTTCGGTTAAGAATATATTTTGGAAAACATTACATTAAATTCGGCCCGCGTTGATTGTTTTCAAATGCTTTAACATGGTCATTATATTGCCAGTCATGCTATTTCAAATCAAATTCGATACCCAAATCATTTTCATCTACTGCCCTGAGACAAAATTACAAGATCCTCACTATGTGTAGACCTACTGTGCCTAGTCCATAGATTAATCCAATGTAACTACGAATTGATTTTGCTACAATTATTGTTTAGGATTTAGTAATTAGATTATATTTGTACATGAATAGGCCTCATAAAGTCGTGATTGGTAACAAAATCCTTTTTTTGTTTATTATTTTCTTTTTATTTATTCCGGCAATGTACATTTTACTGTACTGAACGTATATAGTGCAAGGTAATACAATATGTCTGTATATATCCAGCTTACTTTCCAGACAAAAACAATGACGGAGAGACGACCTATTTCTATTTTATGTTCTATGTTGGAGACATTCGTACTGTAGAAATCCTAGACTGTAGGAGACAGAGCTGATAAGTTATTAAATGAATACGTGATACTGGTCGTGGTAAACAATTTGTAGATGCACGTTAATCTTGTTTAAAATCATGGTATGGTTGTGAGCCATGCACCATTATTGCACATTCAGTACATATACTGTAGGAAATGTTGGCATGCTATTTTCCCATTAATTTGCAACTTATTAATGATTTGTAGATTGTTATAATCAAATTCATTAACTAAAATTCAATTCGATAGCTTTTGTGCATCAGTAATTAATTAGAACTTTAGACGAACAAACTAACGACGCAGGGATTCGAGAGATGCAGGTTGATGAAGACTATGGACACCATCTTGATCTCATCGAGAAATATTCTGTATCTTTGTGTGAAATGAAGATTTGTGTTTTTGAGTATGCTTATTAGTGTGCTCACTTTTTGTAATTGACAATGATGACTCGGTTCTCATTTTGAGGACTGATGCGTACATGGATGTGACCAAAATTTACATGGCGGGTGTCGTCGATGAAGCAGAAGACCCTTACTCTTCCAGAACACCTGGTATTATTCTTTTGGGCTTTTACGAGAGTATCCATGTAAATCTATATCTAAGAGGAAGAAGGTTTATATAGATGTATGTGATCAATAACCCCTCCCCTAACCTTTCCTGAAATTTGCAAACAAGATTAACATGCATCTACAAATTGTTTACCACGACCAGTATCACGTATTTATTTAATTACCTATCAGTTCTGTCTCCTTCAGTCTTGGATTTCTGCAGTACGCATGTCTTCATCAACCTGCATCTCTCGAATCCCTGCGTCGTAAGTTTGTTCGTATAGAGTTCTAATTAATTACTGATGCACAAAAGCTATCGAATTGAATTTTAGTTCATGAATTTGATTATAACAATCTTAAATCATTAATAAGTTGCAAATTAATGGAAAAATAGCATGCCAACATTTCCTGCAGTATATGTACTAAATGTGCAACAATTATGCATGGCTCATAACCACTATAACTATACAATGATTATAAACAAGATTAACGTGCATCTACAAGTTGTTTACATAATGTACCACGACCAGTATCACGTATTTATTTAATTACCTATCAGTTCTGTCTCCTACAGTCTAGGATTTCTACAGTACGAATGTCTCCAACATAGAACATAAAATAGAAGAAGGTCGCCTCTTCGTCATTGTTTTTGTCTGGAAAGTATGCCTGGTATATACAGACGTATTGTATAACCTTGCACTATATACATTCAGTACAGTATAATGTGCATTGCCAGAATAAAAAAGGAGAAAATAAATAAAAAAGATATTTTGTTACCAATCACGATTTTATGAGGCCTATTCATGTACAATATAATTTAATAACTAAAGTCAACACAATAATTATAGCAAAATCAATTCGTGGTTATATTGGATTAATCTTTGGACTGGGCACAGTATGTCGGTACATAGTCAGGATCCTGTAATTTTGTCTGAAGGCAGAAGATGAAAATTATTTTCCCTTTGGATTCTATACCATTGATTACTACTATAGATGTTACGGTGTGGAGAAAGCAAGAGACAGGAATGTATTTCTTCTCTTATAAACATCCACTGAAATCAATGATAGGCTCATATTTCACTGAAGGAGCTGATGCGACCTTTTAAAAGTTTGCTACCATAAAAATATTGACAGTAGTTCCGACGTATAAAAATATGTTTATTCGGGAAAGTGAAAAAAGGTAAGATATTTAAATCAAGAGACAGATACCACTTTGTAACAACGACACCGTATATAATTCCGACATTTAGATGTTGCTGAACGTCCGACATGTTCTGGTCCACCTTGCATTACAGCTATTACATGTAACAAAGCTTTTCGGCGCCAATGAAACAGACACACAAACAATTTCATTGTCAGTGTCAAGCGCTTTTATGCCTTTGATACCCAAAACGTAGTATTTAGTCATTTAAACTCTTAAACTTAAGGGAGTTTTATACATTATTTTTATAAAAGAAAATGTTGATATACGATATAAAACACATGGTTATTTAGACTGTTGGCACCAAAGACTAAAATTTAGATAAACGTTCTCGTTATTTCACAGATGCGATTACAAAATAGCGGTTGACTTTTGAAATATGAAACTGAGTTATTATCTCGTGAAAGTGTAACACTGTATTAAGTTGATGTTAAAACGCTTTCAAAGGTAACGATTTAGATAATTGTTTTGTACATTGTTGTGTTGCGTGAGCAATTTCAAGTCAGGATTATTTCGAACCAAAAATGCTTCAAATATTATAAAAACTCGCTGATCGTCTAAACCAAAGTTCAGGCTCATAATAATAAAATTAATAATGATCCGAGGTTATAGTATACCGCTTTATCACGACGATAAAAGCCGTCTCAAAGCAGTTCACACACTATTATCCGGTGTTATAGTGTCTTAGCAAGCCGCCATTATCGTTCTCAACTCCCTTAGGACCCTACAACCGGTGCTGCCATTGCGGCGCTCACTACTAGGATTCTTCAAGCAGCGTATAGTATCTTGCTTAAAGATACAACACAAGTGCCGTGAACGGGACTCGAACTCGCAACCCTTTGATTAAGAGCCCGGCGTCCTACCACTAGACAACCGTGCCTCGATAAAGAAAATAAGAGCGCAAACATTCAATCTAATTAAAATCATATCTTGATCTCCGCGCCGTTCAGTATACTTCTCTCTGCTGACAACGTCCCATAGAGGGTAGCGTTCCGGTTACCTTTTGCATTAGCCATTTAAATTACTACTTTCAGAATCTGAAAGGTGAATTTTTGAAGCAACAAAGCTTGCATAATCGTATCTGTATGTTTGATCACAAAAAACCTTATATGCAATGTGATGACGTCATTGTTGTAATGGCGGCGTCTTTAGAAAATTGTACTAGCGTGAAGTATAAAGGTCACCAGAACATGACCTGTTAAGAGGGGTGTCAGATCCTTATAAATGGAGTGAGAGTAAGGATATGCATTTTAATGAGATTTGCATACATTTACTATTTATTTCTAATATGCTTCTGCTAAAATATGATGTTTGGATAAGATAGGTAGTTTGAATGTTTGAACAGAGGTTATGCAAGGCTTTAAAAAGTGAAAAAATTGACGCGTCAGTTCGTAGCTGTAATGGTAAAAAGTAGTTACTGGTTTCTGATACACACCTCTGACCATCTCCCTGTTTGCCAATATGCCGGACAGAATTGCATATTACAAGGAGTTTCTGAAATTGGCATCGGATCCGGGCATCGGTATGACGGTGAAGGTGTCGTTCGTCCTCTTCCGGTATCTAGCATGCATTTCACCTTCCGGTCCTTTTTGCCTCCCCCACATGGCACGGTACAGGCTGACCAAGAGCTAACCTGCCACCTAGTGGGATGGACAAAGGAATGATGATCGAGGAAGCAATGTGATTATAGGAGTATAGCAATCACTGATAGTCATTATAATTGTATATGCTTTATAACAACGTCTTAAAACCAAACGTATCATTTAAGATAATACATAATGCAGCTGACAATTCACAGTGTTACAGATATATATGTATGCTTTTCATATTTCACCATCCAAAAATCGTTATTTGTGAATGTTTAAGCTCCGCTTTAATTTACACCATGATTAACAAACATGATCATACCCTGGATCACATGGCCTCGCCCTACATTCTCTGGTGATTGATTGGGGACGCTGAGTAGTACACAAGAAGTCATAGGTAATGACGTCATATCGCATGTCTTTACAAATGAATGTAGCACTCTGGTACCCTGTCTGAAGAAATGGAAACAGTTTGTTACATATTATAACAATAGTGTACTTGCTAAGTGAATTATGAAACCTAAACAGTATGTAAGATGCCTGTTGAGGTAAATATGTCTTGAGAGAAAACGTAACACACACATATTCTGCACCTTTTAAATTTTGTAATAGATGCAGTATGCCGAAAAAATGAATTAAACTGTATCATACAGCTGTTTCGTCTTCCTAGGTCTCTAGGGACCAAAACGTGGGAATCCAAAATTTCTAAACTTATGTAGAAACAGAAGAGCCAGGTGCGTAAAACCCCTTTAATTTATGAATTTAGAAGTAACATTTAACTATCTTTGTATAATCTAAAATCGTGTACTGCGAAAATGTGTAAATTATGTATATTATGTTTTGTCAGTTAGATGGATTTAAATGTAGTGTAAATGTAACAACGATGCAAGCTTTTCATCATGCGTAATATGTTCTCCTCTACAAGACAAGACTGTTTTGTCTCAACTATGCTCGTGTAATAGTCTGACGCTAATTAGGTGATACACTTTGCTTAAAGTTTGTAAATGTATCTAGTTACAGTTTTAACCAATCTTAGATGCATTTGAATTGTTTTGGGGAATAATATTTAAGTCTACACCTCCCCCAGCGATGTTATCATGTAATCTTTTCAGTTGAAAAAAATCCTTGAAATAACTTTAAATAATATGTGGAATTGGACAAACCTTGTTGGTGTGTTGATGAAGAAACAATTGTACTTTCAATAAATGTAATGAGGATCATATTATGAAGTACATTGTAAGACCTCACATCTACATATTAAAAAATATCAAATATACTGTAAAAGTTGAACTGTTCGCGGTGTGGAAAGTTTCGCTTATTTCGCTGACATTAAAATTACCGCGAATAGATCAACTCGCGAAAAATGTCAAATAACACTCAACCCCTTCAGTGTATAATAGTATTATAGGTACACAGTGCTAAACAGCATGACTGACAACGCGAAAATTGCCACTTCGCAAACAGCTTGGACGCTGACTAAGCGAACAATTCCAGGAGCGAAAGCAGTACAGTATAAATATATTTTTAGAAAAAATCTTCATACAACCAAATGTTCAATTTACGATAAAACAATAATCTTCATACTGTATGGCAAGAAACCTGACATGGATGCTGTCAAATATATACTGAGAAAATAAATGCATGTTAAAAACATGATGGGGATAAAATAATTGCAAATATAGGATATGGAAAGCATGTCTGTAACTGGAAATATATCGCATGAATGCATTACTATAAAGAAGACAATGGTTCAATTTATAAGACAGAGCTTACCGTGCGAATCGTTTAAAAACGTGAACATTTTAAAGTGTCAATATCTAGTAGGATATATTTCACACTCGGATGTCTATTGCACGTTGATACCATCTGAGGAAATAATATATACAATGAAATTAAATCGTAAAGTTGACAGCACCATCGACGACTAATCACTTAACTACATTTTGACATGCCAAACTTAAACAAGAAAGGGATATTATATAGTCCAGGTAAAATGTACACAACGATTATTTTCAATGATCACAACAGGTGCGCACGGAGAGCCGATCCGGTTTTGAAAAGATTTCTAGCGTTCTAAATGAATTGCAGGGGAAGAAGAAAACACCATTTATTGACAAATTTCGTTTTATTCTCTGAATTCCTGATATAATCTTCTTGTAAAAATTCCCGAAATACTTCAGTAGAAAAAAAATAAACCCTCTACTGGCCACAAGTCGATGTTTAAAAACAGATCAAATTGTCCCGTGACAAGCTAATTTAATTTTTCCTGGGTGCATTATTAAATTTCCAACAATAGTGCGTTTTTTATCAGTACCATCTGTATCAGGTATGTGCATAAGATGTCAAGTAGTAAACAATTTTGATACATATCTTATTGCCTTTACTGATTGTTCACATGTACTTTTGCACATTGGTCAACATATACACATGTATTATGCTGGCGATATTTTGAAAATATTAAATTTCCAACAATTGATCAATTATCAAGACGTCATATATTTTGTCATATACACATGTTTTATTTTAAATTGCAAAACAGACAGCGACCGATTAATTTCTATGAATATATTATTTTTGGTGGTGCTTCTGTTGTAAATCTAGAAACATTTTTCTGCCCTGCAGATAGAGCGTAAGAATTGTACCTGCTACTCCCATTGCATGATCGTAGAAGGCGACTAAACATGGGATCTTATTTTGCCATTTTTTCTAAACAATTTTATCTTGTCTAATGTCTCCCTTGACACAACCTAACTTTTGACCTTTAGTTGAGCGTTCGCCCCACCTGTGAGGAAGACTATGGGTTCTGTCACCAGGCCGAGACATATCAGAGTCTCTAACAATGGTACATGTAGTTACTAATCTCTGTTTGACGCTCCGCATTATGAGAGTGGATCGACTGGTTAACCAGTTGTCAGCAAAATAGGGCCAGGTGGGGTGTTCTGCTGGGGGCCTTCATCAGTATACTTCAGTGAGGTAGCATTTAAAATCGGCAAAAGATCAGGACTATCGCAAGAAGACTTACACGAACATACCGCCGTCTCCCAAACACACACGCTTTCAACACACACACCCACATCGCATTACACCGGGAGGCTGTCCCTAATGACCCTGGCTGTTATATGTAATTGTACGTTAAACAAATCACGATTTTATGCAAGCATTATGACAACCCAACATTAATCAATAACGCCAAGTCAGGGATCAACATCAACTACATTACACAAGGGAGATAATGTCCGCCAAATTTAAGTTTGATTTTAACATATCTATACTTCTATTGCTCATTACGCATGCGCTGAAGACTTACACCACATGTAGCCGAACAAGGCATCCACTTAACATCCCACTGGTAAGGAGTAGCTTGTGGCTTTCCTGACAGTCTGTTTCCGGCTTGTTGATGACAAGTAGAATTATCCCCCTTACATATACCGCAATCGTCAACTTCCGCTCTAGATCCAATGAAACCATCACAACCAATGTTCTACAAAAAAGTGTACAAGCATGATTCTTAGAATTTTTATGAAATGGAAACTTGGCTACTTGCTTACTAAAGCCGGTTAGAAGTATACTGCAGTATAAATTTAAGAAAATACTTAGAATTTTTATGCATACAAGTCCTGGAACTGAAAAATGTAGAGATGCTTCATGAATGCTACAAATATATGCGCTTTATATCATACAGAACTTTATTACGTAAATATTGAACGATTATGGTAGATCTGTATTTTTCACAGGTGAGAAACGTTCATATTGTGAAATATGAACTCAACATTCAAATTGGGGTGAATTTTCGTAGCAAGAATACTCCCTTTAAGTTCAGATCCTAAAAGGTCAAATCACAAATGAAAGCGTAACACGAATTGAAATGATTTATATTACTAGTTCTTGAATACGCAAATGAAGCATGCAAGTTGCATATTTGTCATCGATCCAGGAACAACGAAGTATGTTAAATGAGATAAATCTAGTATATTTGTGTTTGAAATTGATTTGTGATCCACTACGCTTAAGAGAAAACAATCCACCAAACCCATTAAAGATAGTGTTTCTCATGCCAATTTAGTTTAAGACAACAGTTTCTAAATTCCATAATGAAAAGGCTTATCACTTCTTTATGAGCGCCGATAATGCTTTCATACAACTTTGATGTGCAAAAGAAGTTTGAATGTTCTACTCTGTCAGCGGATGTTTACACCGTATGGTGCGTGCTTTGATTTGACAGTGTTCCTCAGATTTATTGGACTTTACTTGTGAACATAATGTAGTTTAACGCTTAATAAACAATGCACCTTTTAAAGAATCACGAAAGGCTTTTCTTGTTTTTCAGGTTCTTTTTCTTTCCTCCAAGACCTAGATAGCTTTTTTCACTTGACATCTTCAAAAAGTGATAATCTTTCCTTGATAAGAAGCAAACGAAAAGACAGGTTCCTCTAATTTATTTTCTGTTTCTTATCTATCTTAGTATGTGTGTGTTCTTATCTTTCAAAGATAAAAGCTTAGATCATGGTATAACAACCATGCACTATAAACGTACCTCACATTTGCCTTGTATACAATAATGATTCGGACTTCGTCCACATCTCGTACCATCCGAGATATGCACCTCAAGTACATTCGGAATGTTTCGGTGTTCATCCTCACACATCACAAAGCAGTGGTACTGTTGTCTGGAGAGCGGTACCCAGTGATGGTATCTCCCATTGACAGGTACAGTGTTCTGCTTCTCACACACTTGGTCCTCTAACGATTGGTAGGTAAACGAACATGCCTACAAATGTACAAAGGAATTAATGAATGAACAATATGTAGAGTCACTTAAGGCATCTGTAAAGTCAACTTTCAATTTTAACTTTATTAATTTGTTTTTTTATTAAATTATTATATTGTTTGTGTTTAAAGGTAATCGCTGATATCAAATGTTTCCAAATCATTGAATCTTAATAAAGATATAAATAAGTTTTTGGCTTTGGACGAAAATAACACGTAAAGAATACTATCAAAGTCTAATGGTAATAATAAACAACACTAACCGCTTAACGCACTTCTGAAACGAATGGAACAGAGATAAGATTTAATAAAAATATAGAAAAATAACGGTGGAGATGTACAGCAATTCCATATAAGACTTTTTTATCCTTCTGCAGTTTCGTATTGGACTTAATTTTAAGCGGAAAATCTTGTTAATGTGTAAAGAATGATGTTAATTACGGATAAACTTGAACTTTTTATGCTATGCAGGAATAACACAACAGAACGGAATGTACTCTAAATAAACCGCGATGAGAGTACACTCCGGTTTTTGTGTTATAACCCAATAACATAAAAAATTGAATCAATACCCTGCGGAAGTTCACTTTATTGATGGACTCTTTTCTCTTACAGATTATTACGCTGCTGCACCAGCCAATCGAAAGGGACGTTATAAACGGTGACGTCATTTTACACCTCATGTGCAGATAACATAATGTTTTATACCAATGGTAACATGATTATTTTAAACCAAAACTATCGAAATGAAATAATTTAAATCAAACACCAGCTTGAGACGATATCGTGGTGGAAGCACGAAGAGGTTGTACTATTAACATTCAAGTACCTAAATTCCTAATAAATATTTTCGTTCGTGTCAAAGATTGAAAACGACATCACTGATTTGATTTGCGTTTAGCGTGTGTAATGATGATTTATTGGTTTTGTTTTCTTTCAATTAGATTCCAGAATTACAATCTAACCCCTATTTACCGATTACATAAGGAAACTAATGTGACAACTATTAGTGCAATCCCCCCATCACGAATAGAATTAAAATGGAAATCAATCAAATTACTTTTTTTAACACAGGATGATTCAGATCTGAAAAAAGCTTTTGTGAGGGAAACCAGTACATATGCAACAGTGAAGATTAGCAGAAGTCCGGAAACAACTGACATAAACCAAAGTTTTACAGCGACGTTTCCATATGGTTGGGTTGCTAAAATTCGCGATTCAGTTTCAATACTAAAGTAATGACCTTTGATGTTGCTTTTCGTTCTTGTATAACTTAAAGTAGGGACTGTCATTTGTCATACATTTGACGACAGCTTACAATTGAGTTGGAACCAACAAATTAACTACTATACTGTATTGACAATATACTGAAATGATTCTTCAATATTGACATGAGACGATATCAAACGATCTTAGTCCTTATATATTAGTTTTTCCTGATTTACTAGAGTAAAACACATGTTCACAGGTTGTTGGTTCGAGACCTACATATGTGGAACTGTTGCAAGGTACTGGCCGTTGGTCAAGGATATTTTTTCTCATGGAATTTGGTTTTCCTCTTAAATGACCATAGCTTTAAACAGAACATAAACCCCAAATACATAAAGTCAAGCATAAGCAGCAGCTTGCAAATGACTTGGACTACTGAGAGAAGGTTTAACTCAAAACCATCTATTAAACAAATGTATGCATATAAAAACAAGTGTTTCAGAACGTTTTGGCATACGATATTTCAATAAAGGGACAGCATTGTATTGTAGGTTCCTTAATTCGTGTGTATCTGATTGGAGTCTATGTAACATACCTGAATATTACACAACTCGTACTTCACATCTGGACCCCTGCATCGGAATCTGTCGCCCAAACAACGCCTTCTCTGATTGGTTAGTCCACCGTCACATGTTCGTGAACAGTCACTCCATTGGCTCCATGTCGACCAGCTTCCATCAATGGCGTTGATTTCTTGAGCAATCTGCAAAATATAAGGAGGTTAACCTAACATTACTAACCTGCTGAAACTTATAATTATAAATATAAATAATTACCATCCTTAATATGACAAATAGAAAAACAAACTTCGGACAATTTTGATAATTCCAACTGATTGTGTTGGTGCAAGCCGGAAGCAAGCATTTATACCTTCAACCACAAGAAAGATAAACCGTTCATTTTGAAGTTTATGTTCTCCTAACCATGTTGTTTAACGGCAATTTGACTCCAAATAAGTCAATTACACGCATCACCATAACGACTCGCAAGGGAGCAGTACACCACGCGACAATCCCTTGATGGGGTCAGCTGCTCTGTGTTCTAATGGAACAGGTCGAGAACGTTAAATACCCCTGGGAGGGTTCAGTGACACGACCTTCCTGATAGTCAACGTATCAGGGAAGGTCAGCATCACTAATTGTGGAAAGTCAGCGGAAACTCACGGCGCAGAATTCGATATTCATCATTGCCATTTAAAGAAGATTATACAATTCACATGAATATTGAAGCTGAACAGTTGAATTTAAAAGATGACCACATTACTTATCAAGGCATTTGTTACCTCTCTGTGTACACTACAGTATCAGGGATAATTATGTAGGAAGGCATGTGAGCATTGACTCCTAAACACTGAAATTGATCCCTTCTTGTTCCAATTTTCTCTTACTTTAACATATAATGACCCATCTTGATTATTTTATTGCTATCAAATTCCGGGGTTTTCCCCGTTTAATCAAAAGCTACATTTTCGGAGTAATTGTACATTGCCATATACTGATGCTTTATCACAGCCCTTATTGTAATAAAGTTCAATCTATTACTTGTACAATAAGAGTTGCAACAAATTTCCCTTTGCCCCTTGTAATCTCATGAAAATGGCGCTGGGCATTCATTTGATTATTACGGAATTTAACACAACCAGATACATTTCTTGGCCACTTTTGTTAAAAAATACCTACTAAAATTGGTTCTTTAAAATAATCACTTAAACGATTAAATAAGACCTTATTATATGACAAAACTGTTTTATAAACAATAAGTTGACGATTGAGTTTTTCAGATGCATTGATGTCTATATAGTAAGTTAGAGGGCCTTATAACTTGACAGAGTAAGGTAGGAAACTGATAAGAACTAATTCCGAGCTAAAGTGATTGAACATTATCTTGGCAATAAATCTTGTTTTGTTGATGAGCTTTTTCATTGTGGTCTGGAATGTCAGGGAATGGTGATGGTCATTGTTCTTATAACATGTAACCCACTATCCTCTACGTCAACGAATACTGTAACTCATATTGCGCCATGCAACTATTGTGCTATAAACCGCCACACACATACACACAAAAACATATCCTACTTCATTGTAGTGTAATATGACCCCTGTTTAATACTAGGTCCTTGATTGCTGTGTTATATATTGAATGGGGCAGTGCCAAATGGGTTTATCATAAATATTGGTTTCGAACCAGGTTATCGAATGACCGCGTATAGACTAGCATGGTCAAGAAAAAAGGAAAATATTTTATCATGGCTATTAAATGGGAATTTCGTTTTTAGTTTAAAGTATCTTAACAGTCATGACATTTTTTTGTTTTTCGTTGGTTATTGTTTTTACGTCCTACTAACAGCCGGGGTAATTTCAGACCGGCCTCCCGGTGTATGCGATGTGTGTGTATGTGTGTGTTGAGAGCATGTGCATTATGGAGGCTGCTTGAAACTCTGTATAATCATTTGCTTAACGTTGATGTCATTTATTAAATTAGTGTAAACTAATACCCTAAGCAATTCAACAAAATATTAAATTACGGATCTCTAAACTTATTTTATATTTACATAGTTTACCTATTTGACAGTGTTGATTCTGTGTTGTTGTGTAAATGATATAGATGGTAAGCCACTTATTCTAAGGCAACTTATACAGAGAGGACGGAATTAATTCCAAGCGTAAGTTAAATTTGGATTAATAATGTTAGACGTTAGTGTAGAGAAGTTTGACTTGTAGGGACAAACTACATCCTCACTGCTACACAAACAACACACACAGACGCCACGCTTACTATACACAACCCTATCTCCCCGTCACATCATCAAAACACACACCTCGTGTATGGCGTCTTACTAATCTGTTATCCATTAATGCCAAATAACACCGCTATTTTCATTCATGAAAGGTCGTCAAGTTTAATTAATTATGTTTATATTATCTAGGTTAGAGAAAGACAATACTCGCGATCTTTTGCAGCCTCAGTTAATCTTCCTGAAGTATGTATTGATGACCTGAAAGCGTCGCTTCAAAAATTTGTATCTGAAAAAAATCAGAAATCATAAATATAGCAGACTGTCTACGTAAAAACTTACCACAAAAACCAGCAAAAGGGCTGATGATATATCCATCATAAGGACATTATAATAATCCAATTCAGTTTGATAACAGCATTGGGAACGTCATCATCATTTAAAATCCAAGTAACGAACACCCTATTGTGACACGTGTGTCATAAAATAACACATTCTTTTGTTGGTAAAGACTTCTACAGAAATGTCATTGAAATGAATTCAATATCACACACATTTTACAATAAAGATATTTTCCGGAGCGTGTCAAGCTATCAGCACCATGCAGAGGATAGCGGTTTATCATTAAACAGCTACACCCTACCGATAGCTGATGGAACTCCAACGTAAACGACAGATTCGCACGATCTAAGCTTGCCTTTTTTCTCCGCGAACAAACAAGAATTCGTAAACATTGCTGACAACAGGAAGCAGGGAACTTGTAACCTGTGATGAAATGTAAATCTCCAATCACTCAACCGACAATGTTACTACAAGTTACACCGCTGAAATTGATCGGCGTTTTGGTAATCATGTCACCATACAAGCGGGCTTTCTTCCCCGCCCAGTGGTGACGGGTTGACGTGTGTGGGGGTATTTTAGAGGACTGGCTAGTCATTGTTACAAATAGGTGTCGCGGTGAGTTGACCTTGACCTCCACAACTTGTCCCTGTGGCAGATAAAAAGCTTTCTTAAGACCGGTACACAAAGTAACGATGTAATCAAAATAGGGGATGTCGTTCTCGCCCCTTTTACAATACATTCTAATACCAGGATTGAAAACATTGTAAGGCTTCATACATATATTATAACGTTTTCGCTTCGTTTAAATTCGAATATTTTAGAACACATAAAATTCATTTTTTAAAGGTTACTATTTCGTAAGACCTAATTTGAATTTTGAGCTACTTTTTGAAGCGTTTTCCAGATCATCGGAGCGAATCTGTTATTTTTAATCAAAATGACAAACTGACAATGCATATTTTAATCATTATACTGAGACCTGATCGGTTACAAAAAGACTCGTGTCATTAGTTTTGCCATTAAATTCCCAGCAACGCTGACAATTCATCCTTTCCTCCCAATATCTTGAAGATGTAGACAACAATTCATTAAGTAATACCCTTGGGGTTCGTTGGCGCGAGAAGTAGTTAACCCTACAAAGGGTCGTGTAAGGCATGTGCTGTCTGCCTCTCCCCAAGCGATCCCCAAATGGGAAAACCGCCATAGCGTTGTAAGAAAATTAACGTTTTTCTGCACTTTTAATTGAATTCAGCAAGAAAAGTGTGACAGTTATTGTTTCGACATTACAGCTTGTTGTCATGGAAATGCATTTTTCATCTAAATATCTTGTATGCATTGTATGCGTCACGAAATATACGCGTTCTTCAATCTCTAAGCAGGCGATGTCTTGCCCTATAACATCAATCAAGCTTTAAAGAGGTTGTATGTTTATTTATGGTCATTATTTGGAGTTTGGCTCTTCCGTGTACAGACCACAAAACGATTCCGGATATTTGTTTCATTCCGTGTCCGTACCCAGGTGTTAGGATATCCTAACGTGTCGGTCACAGTGTACCGATTGTGTTTTTAGAAAATTGAGAATTAGTTAAGCACAGACAAGTTCGTGTTTACACGTTAATATCAATATTCCTTCTTAAATTAAAATGTCTAAAAAGGCGTCATATATTGAATCGGGCAAAGTGATACTGGTGTATCGGTGTCGAATTTTATCATCAACAATATGCCATAAAAATAACGTGACTTGTCACTGCCAGATTGACCGTGTTCATATAACATTGGGTATCAGAGATGTCGCAAAAAAGATCCATCTTACATTTATTAATCAATTAACACACATAATAGACGGAACACATGGTGAATATCTGATTTGCATGATATGTAAATATACAATATACAACTCCACGATTTTCAACCGTGGGCTGTGTAAAAAAAATAAAATTAAAAAAATCAATCAGAGAATAAAAAAGCGTCAATATAACAACAATCCGAACTCAAAATCGATGAAGCTAGGGGTCAAATACAAACAAAGGTAAGACTTACACGGTTGCAACGTAACACGAAGACTGTTGCAATTACATAAAAATAGGACCAGGTGTTCCGAAAGGGAAACATTCCTCTATTTTACCGACAACACCCACCATGTAAATCTAAGTCATATCAAAGCAAAATTTCTCAAAGTGAGAACTGAGGTATTGCAACAAACATAAAAGCATTGGATAACAGTGAACTTATCTTGTCACAAAAGGATACAGAATAGCTCTCAATGCAATCATAATGGCAACCATAAACTATTTTGCCCATCGTCTCCATCATCTTGCAGATCTCGAATCCTTGTGTTGAAAGTTATATTTCATTAGAAGCCGACATCTATTTATAAATGTATCGCGGCAAATTCGATCTTTAGAGCAAGCAGTAGACGAACGAATCTACTGTGACGTGTGAACACCATAGTTTGGAGAACAGGGATTTTACTATCAAGAAAGGGGAGTTCACGATTTGAAAATCGAAGTAAATGTTTTTGTGTAACTTATGATGACTACGTTCTAACTTTGAACGCCTGGCGTTTACTTGGATGTGACCGAGATTTTCAAGGCAAGTGTCGTCGATGAAGCAGTAGACGCTTACTTCTCCGGAATACCTGGTGTTATTATCTCGTCCTTGTTCATGGGTCTCTGAGTAAATATTTCCTTTGTGCATATTTTGTCCAAAGTTCAATCGATATTGTGTGCATATTATGGTTCTGTTGACGCTTAGATATATCCCATAGTTCAAGTTCTTAATTTACTTCAAGTCTTACAACTCATCAGTGTAAACATATAATATACAGGATATTTACATATATACAAAATGTTTAATCAGGCACATGTATAGGTACAAATATAATAATAATAACCATAGTAATGCCAACAGTCTGCTGGAAAATGTTTAATACAAAACTCAACAAAGATATTGTGAACCAGGATTCAACTCGTTTCAATGATAATTCTCTTCAGAGCTTGAAAACCATTTACATATTCATTGTTTTCCTAATATGATCAATGTCTCAAATTTTGAATAACTCTCACATGTTGGCAGTATTACGTTTCTGATGCTGTTGACCCATGTATTAACAAGGAAAGAACACAGGGACCTGATAATTTGTACGGCTAGTTTAGGGCCAAAACTAGCTGTAAGTTCAAGTTCTTAAAACTAGCTGTAACAAATTATCAGGTTCCTGTTGTAAAGAACACATACAGCATACGTCCTTAATATAGCGGTAAAAACTAAATCTATGACCTTTATAGCTAGCGAATTCCACAAACTACAAATAAGCAATTCAGAAAACGAATTTACATGAAAATATAACATGAAATTAAAACATATGCTCTATTTGTAACTGTTTAACAAGGCGTACCAAAAGGGTTATATGACAAGATGTGTATGCTGTATGTAAATAGATCACAAAAACATTTCATGTATACTGTTTTTGTTTAATTTTTGTCTCACAAGTAAAATACATGTAAAATATGAAACAAAATAATTACTTTTAAAATATCAATCTACCTAATCTCATTCCCTAGACATAGACTAGTCTTCCGTTACGAAATGTTTAAAAATCCATTAACTTTATGATTGCAATCATGCAACAAACTTGAAAACGCCAAAAAACACAATCTTAAACAAAATCCATTAAGAAAATCTCAAAAAACTTTCATTTTATCACAAATACCCTGCTTTTTAGAACTTAAAAGCTAAAACCACACCGTTTTATATCAAAATTCGATTGGTAATTTAATGGAAAGTTCTTTAAATTGCAACAGCTTTATTATAGATCAATCTTTACCTTAAATCTTAATGTAATATCAGTTATACTGCTCTATCTCCTTACTCAAATTGTATCTCCCTCACTTGAAAGCTCTTTTTTTATTGTACCTCAACGTCATCCCTCATAACCCTGCCTCATTTTTATTCTTATATCCGTCAATGTTAATATTGTTTTTTCCCTACATGCATATCAAACCTGTCATGATCACATCAGGCTCTCAACACGTCGTCTGTCGTTATTAAACCCACCCCATCCCCTTAAGACTCCATTATTTATGTAACTCCCCCAATGTATTTTTGCTTCTCTCATACTGCACTGCCCTGTAGCACTCTCCCCAACGTTACACGTACCTCAAAGAATCCAATCTCTCTTACTAATCTCCGCGCCCTCTTATCAAGTTTTGGATACCACCTACACTACCATCCAATTTTATATCCCCTGTTATTTTACAGTTATCTGTAATGTACTGTGTAAAAGTTAAATATAGTTTAATCAGAATACTAAACAATCAAAATAAATTTTGTACATGGAAATGGTTATTGGTTAAATGCACTATGATAGGGGCCCATATATATGTATTTGTTTTTTTCAAGTAATATTCGGCCGGATACACTGGTTTCTATGTTGATGGTATGTTGGTATTCTATGTAAAGATATATACCCAATTATTCGAGAAGCTTCTCCTCGAAATGAATTCAGCGAAAAACCACCCAAGGGTGGGGGGGGGGGGGGGGGGGGGATAAATATGGAAACGTGGTATATGTTTTTGAAAGGAACGGATATTGTTATCACAAGAGCGGAAAATCGAATATGAACATAAATGAAAATTTAAGGTAATATATCAATATTTTCTTTCTAGAAATGAGATCATTAGTAATACGGGAACAATTTCTTTTTTAAATTTGACCTTTTCCGCCAGTTTTACTTTGTAATGATTTCCATAGTCTTTTTTAAAAAGAGCTTATGTAAACACCAAAAGTGTTTTGAATATGTTTCTAAAACCAGGAGATATTCAAACATACAAATATACATACATTGCATTGTAATGTATTCTTATGCACTTGTGAGTAAGACACGAAAAGATACGATCTTAAAAATATCACCACGTGACCTTTTACATAAATGTAATGCAAGTGTGGTATATATTACACTTTTGCTATCCCAAACTTATTATAGGCTAAACTGTTTTTGAGATATTTATCGACTAATGCATGAATGATGCCTTAATTTGCTATCAGGTCCAGATAGTGTATCCTGCCACTAAAACTGAGCAGAAGTGCTAAGTGCATTTCATGTGACATTGCACAACACACTGTTCAAGTCTGCTCGTACGTGTACCTGTAGCATACAGTGTTTAGGAATGTACTTATCTATGATATTATTAACTATACTATATAGAAACTAGCTGCTGAATTAATGTATTATCTCATTCATCCCTGGAATGTCTTAAAGGCCCAATATACGTAACTTCAGGGTTTTCGTGATTCTGAAAAATTCTGACAAAAAATCCAGTTGATAACCATGCAAAAATAAGCCTAAAACAAAGTAAACCTGAGCGTAACTAACAAGAAACTCTTTAAAACAAATCTAAAGAATTGGAAATAATTCAGGTGGGGCCCACATCAACAAAAAACCGAAGGTAGAAGACGGTTCGAAATGGACGCGTGTTTACAAATAACGTGTTTCAACTGGTGCTGTACCTTTAACCGCGAAAGATTTCATCTTGAATATTGCTGATATCAGTTAATCTTAACTAAATCTATAAATATAATAAGTAATTAGGCTTGATTTTCGCTTCAAGTTTTGCCGAAAGTTACGTATATTGGGCCTTTAAATAAAGAGTTGAAACGTATGTTCAGGGTTGAACGAGTGAAGGCTACAGGTCGACATAAGAGACATAAATGAATCTGTGATTCACTCTAAGCAGTAACCTCACATTACACCTTGTCATCTACGGCACAAAAGCTGAAGGTCTCGGAGACAATTAATGGTGTCTTTTTAACACTAGTTTGCCAAACAAAACTTAATAAAGTTGCTTATTTGCACTCTTTGTCACAAAGAACAACAAAATGTGTTTTATACATGTATGTACATATAATGATATTAATCCTTTATCTTTTTTATTTATCCCATAATGCTAGGAAAAAAAACCCGAAAATGTCCTGGTTGAACAGGTGCTATTGTAACCCAACAAAACGATATGTCACTTCACAATGATAAAGCTGTAACAATTCATTACAATTAGCACAGGTACAGTGTAGAAGGTGTTGATTAACTCAATCTATACAGAGTAAATCAGAAACACTCGGAGTCAAGTGACAGGTAACGCTCTAGTTAACTCACGTCATCTGTAGGCTTAATAGCTTTATATAAATCTTGTTAATATTTATATAACGTTGTTTCCTATGGGACCTCCGCTCCAACGCTACATATTAGTAAAAATGCATGTACTAAGATTATCTTATAGAAATACAACTGTAATGCAACAAGGTGGATCAATTTGAATCTAATTGAAATGACGTCATGCCACAATCTATATCACAATGTTCTCACATGAACATGTTTTTTTACATGCATACATTAAAGTCTGTCGTGACAATATCAACAGAAATATACAGTTATAGTACTGATAAAATACGAGACATTATATACAATTGTAGTGAGATTTTACTGAAACATGAATCGTCCAGAGACTGATGAGTACTAGCTACAATGTAGCTGAAATGTTATGTTACATTTCCTATTAAACTCAAACCTTCGATAAAGACGGTCAGGGTTTTCCTTCCATGGTCCTCGAATCGAAGCATGACATTTTAATTAAGAGAATGCATTTTCTTTTCTGTAACACACGCATATAAACCAAACAGGGTACAAGTATGGATCGTTTGACTCGTATTAATTCGTTTATATATATTGGTATATGCTACTTATAGCATTCAAGTTAGATGGCTCTTTGATAAAAATAAACTGTAAGAAGAACGGCTCCACCATGAGTTAAAACTCGTAATAATACACCCCCAGTACCCGAACGCACTCACGCGCACTTGTGGAGGTTACAATCAAGTGCCATATTTCAGTAATGAGCTCCTCATAATGCGATTTTTGCAAAGGTATTAATCAGTATGTTATTTACCATAGAGAAATATTCACGGAATATCACAATTTCCTTAGTGATACTGTATCTACATAAACTATAATAATACCAACAGTGACAGAGTACTTTGTTTAAATTAAAAAAAAAAAAAAATCTGAGAAAACAGATACATTGTATGAACACTTGATTTTGTATTCGACATAACGATATAGTTGCTGTCTGTTCCCGTTGAATATACTGACAAATACGATTCTGTGTGCGATTTCTTTCTCATTGTCCAGTATTCCCAATATTAAAACTAAACTATAGGTATCGGTTCAAAGGGGCCGGTGCAAAGACACGGTCATCACAGTTGGTAATACATACAACGCTTAATAAGATAACCTACATGTAGTATTAGTATCATAAGACCACATTTTATTTTCCTGCAACAGGAGAGAAAGAAAGCTTTGCAAGTAGACCAGGACTGAATCTAGGAATCTCAGTTGAGCTTCCAACAGTCGAAAGAACTGAATTATATAAAAAATCATAATCCGAACAAGATATCGAGAAATATGTATTTGGTATAATTGAAACCCTATGATTTGAGCTGTACGGGATCTGACATTGTTCAGACCACCAGGAGAGAGATGTGACCCGTCCTCCAATCACCATCCGTTACGTTGGTCCGCCCCCTAATGACCTGTTACGTACCCTGGTACCTGGTACCCAGGGACAGGTTCAAAGGACACGTGGCTATGACAGTGATTGAAACACACTCCGACCATCAAACAATGGACTCCTCTCATATGTTAGACCCCTGGTCTCGTGCCGTGTCGTTAATGATTTATATTTTATTTTATGCACTGTCATGTGCTTTAGATTCCTTTCGATATTCAAGCATTTTATCACACACTCTTAACCTTCAGTTGGAAAGGTTAGCTCGTGTCAAATATGGTATTTGTCCTTAATAGGTGGCTGCTCACGGTTTTTGAGATAAGTGATTTGAGAATTAATTCCTTTATCAGCAACTAAGAGAACTTGAATGAGTCAGATTGAGAAACATGTCCGTATTTTTTTTTTTATAAAAAGTTAATAACAAAATAAATAAAACACACACGAACAGTGTTCACGTCGTGTACATTTGTATTGAATAACCTCCCAACTTCAACCAATTAGTCAACGGTAACCAATGAATCATCCCTGCGGATTCGTTTTGTTGGACAACGAAGAGACGAAATCGTCCAATTGTCTCATTGTAACGACCGTGACTTCTTATGTATTAGATAAGTTGACTCACGTGGGGAACCTAGAGAAGTAAGTGTTCCTCACCGTGTGCTCGACTTCTATTGTACATTAAAGATTATAACATTAACCTCCTGCTCCTATGGCAATATTTGTTACAATCTATGACACTGCTATAACAATGACAAATGTTAAAATTCTTCTTGTGCAATTCATGTTTCTGTTGATGATTTTCGCATTTAATGGAATGATGAATCCCTAGAAACGACGAAAATATTCAAGTAACCGGGAATTAGTTTCTTGTTTCTGCACAGTAGGAGCGACAAGGTCAGAGGTCATTATAAGGTTGATGTCAAAGGTCGTGTCAAAACCCATGTGTTATCTCGCGATAGTATCTGTAGATGTGTGATCTCGCGAGACGTCAGTATGTGACAGTTCTCTAACGTAGTGTTTAGTGGTAATAAAACGACCCTCACCAACCCATCCGACACCCGGGTATATACCAGAACCCGTCGTTGCAATAGAACGCACCTTATTGAAACGTCACGTGTGATAAATGGTAATGAATCTGGGAAGGTTGAAATGTAGAAATTTATATACAATATCCATGATTTTTTTTATCATTCTCTTGTTAGGTTTATCCGTGAGTGTTGACAGTTATTGAAACAGCTCTGGTTTCAAATTACGAGGGTCATGCGTCGGTGTTTCATGACAATGCAATACAAACATCAACACAGTGAAGAGTAGGTTACATATAATTTCAAAATCCAGAGTATTTTAGTTCAAATTCTTTCTTAGTTTCTTTAGATTTCTTATGATATAAAACAGTCTGAAAATAACTGTACCAAATAATAGTGAATATGATACACGTAAAAGAGAAAGCTGTGTCAAATGGAGGAAATAGTTTATGCCTGTTCTGAATGAACTGTCAGAGACACAGATGTGACCGTACGTAGTAATTTCTTCTTGATTAATGTTAGATTTGATGATTCAAGCTCAGAAATAAAGCACAGCCTCCACAATTAACCCGTCGTTACTTTAATACAATGACAACGTTGCCTTTCATAACTCTAGCCCCGTCTGCATTCTATGTTATGCTTATGGAATATAAAAAGGAAAACATCCTTATTTCAAGAAATTTTATAGACGTTTAGTCTGGTAAACTCTATTGTTGAAATGTTAAGTTTCTTGCATGATATAAAATCTGTTTGTTATCGTCTGTGTGGATCGGGATCTAAGCATCATACAAACAACTTATATCATTTCATAGGGCAGGAAAACATTAACGATTAGAAAGTGTTGTTAATTATAGAAAATGACCGGATCTAACTGTTCTTTATCTGTCCCTTTATCCTCTGTTTATCTACAAGTATCATCTACACATTGCTTTAGATAAAGTCCATTGTGATATTTCCCATGTAAAATGTAAAAAGGAACTAAGTACATGTATCTCATGTCAAATTTTGTCAAAAATTGATATAAATATAACAATTTTCAAAATTTTAATTCAGCGATTATGTAATTTGAAAAAAAGAATTTGCTAACTTCAAGCGAATTTTAAAACCACCGTCATTTGATTAATGACTAAACTGTCTTTTGAGGATAAAATTAATTTGAAATGTACATGGCATGAAATGTTAACATTTACAAAACGACAATGATTATAGTTGTGCGGCCGTATGGCCACTCTAATATGTCTGTATATAATAACTAAAATGGGTAATTTCAGTCCTAATTTGAAGACGTTTTAACATGCAGTAGTCATCTAAATGTCGGTTTTGGTTTATTATAGGAATTATGACTCGTTTAACCTCTTTTGAGTTCGAATTGGTTCAAATACTGTTACATAATGTTTGACCTTGAACGTTTTAATTCACATTATTAGTTTCCCTTGTAACAATAATGAAGATAAATTATAGGCACATTTATCGTACTCTGTCTACATAGCATGGATTTGGACCAGTCCACCATCTGCCCTATTCCAGACCGTCAAAAAAGAAAGCGTTGTATCAGTCGATCGCGTCTATATATATTGTACATTCTTCAGGTGCTCGCCCTGTTGGTCGCCGTTTTTTCTCCGTAAACTCCGGCTTTCCTTCAACACTAAAACCTAACACGTCCTTATTTGACAATAGCTGTTATCGGACGTATATAACACAAACAAATCAAACAAATTTAAAGTATACAGTGGTACTATGACATGATATAGACCGGATCCGTTAGAAATAGGGACCCATACCAAAACAAAACTTAAAAGGTCACCAGAATATCCTCGCCCATCGTGCAATCAGTAGAAGGATAGCTTACGTTTTGTTTATAATCTGTGTGAGAATTTCCAGTAACATACTCTAGCTATGCGGTTTACGTTACATAGATCTGTAACAAATATAGAGAGTTGGACTAAATCTGAAACTGGTTTTCGCTGGTTAGGCTGTATTTTCTTTAATATCCATGTAGTACTAGATACTTGTACAGTATTGGCCCATATCATACTTGTGTAAAGTGGAATTAAATGTTGTCAATGATGAACTTACTTTTATAAATCAAAAACCTGCCAGTCTCAAAAGTACGGAGAAAAATCGTCCAAGATGATTTCCCCACGACTATGATCCTTATCTCTCCCTGGTACATGTAAAAATATGTTATCAAAAAGCTAAGCCATCTGTGCTTGTAGACGTCAAAAACGTCAACTTCACGAAACTTACCAGATTCAACATCAAGTTCGTACATAATAGCGTGGCATAACTTTTCAAAGCTTTTCAAATTTTTCCGTAAAAGATGAAATAAAGTAAGGATCTTATGGTTATACGGCTTCACTTAAATCGTTCTCCATTAACTCGGTAATCTTTAGTCGCAATGGTTCAAGTATTGTTAGTTTTTGACCTGGGTAATATAATCTTAATACATTATTATCCAATATAACGTTAAGTTGACTAGACATGAACTTTTATTGGTCAAAGTGTCCTTGATCAATTATGTGCGCCAACTTCAATCGATCTTCACACATTTTCGGCAGATACCGCATCTTGATGTGAAAGTAAGTACTTCAACACAGAGTTGTCGCCCTTTGAAGCCATTGACATCAAATGCCAATCTTTTACATGCGCCGTTAAGCATGTCGCCTTATGATGTTTTTAACAGGACTTTTAAAACGCGACTTTAGGAAAGTCCATTGACAGCCGATACGTCTTAATTACTCCTGCTAGTGTTACTGTTACACGTCAGGCTAGCTTTAACCATATTTCATTGTAAAACTCAAATAAATCGAAAATTACGTTGAAATGTAGCTAGGGTTCAAACAACGACTACCAGACAAAAGTAGTGAACTGGTCAATCACGCAGTAATGACACGACAAGAATTGATTAAATATCTAATGTTGGCGCCTCAGTAAACAGTTGTAAGCTTTTACGGTCGTATTTCTCGAGGATCATTGTGTTTCAACTTTTAAACCTCACGAAACAAACTATGACATGATGAAAAACTTTGCAGTGTAAAAAACAGGATTTTCAAATTAAGTTTGCGCAAACCCTCGGCAAAATTTCGGTATCCTTACTCCTGGGCTCGAAAGAGTCTTATACTATTTATATTATTACAGAATATAATGTACGATTGTGAAACGAAAAAACAGAAATACCGAAGTGTCAAGAAAACCACAATCCAAATCAGTGGCATAGCTAGATGTCAAGGGATATCCATGCCTGGGGGTGCAATAAGGGACGAAAGTCTTCTGCTCAGGGTCCAGGGGTGAAGCCCACCTGAAGTTTACGAAATATTGTCACAACGGTTTTTTTGCATGATCAAGGATGCAAGCATGCACGAAAGCTACGTCACTGCAAATTCAAAATCAACTGAAACGGAGACATTTGAATAGAACAAGCAAATAAGACCATGTGTTCCGGAAAAGTAATCACATTATGCTTCTCGAACAAACACATACTAACAGGTATTATAGTAGCGCAACAGAGCCAATCATAAAGGTCGTACAAAAGTATGAAAACAAGGACACGAACACTATATGCAACACCATGACAATCGTTTTGGAAGCGTTTTACTGAAAATGACCTCTGTGTGACATCTCACTACAGAATAATTCGTGTTTGCATGTAAAGCGATTTTTCCCGTATCCAAATCGTTGAGTAGGTATCAATTTGCACTCGATTTTTTCTATCGACAGTTCATATATGTAATAAAGTGTGTTTGCATGACCTAACTGCAACTGCTTTTGCAAAGCACGTCTTCAAGTGCACATACAAAGTAAATATATCCGTGAATATCTAGTTACATGTGGGTGTAAACAACGTCTAAACTGAGACGATTTACAGGCTGTCTGTCCTTGTGACGTCTGATACAGACATGCATGTATAGATATTTTATCTAGACGAATTATTATGGTCGGATGTGATTTTATCTCGGCATTAACAGAACTGCAAGGCTTGCGTGTTCTTTTCTGACACAAGACTTCGGCACCGGATGTGAGCCAACACCCAAACAAACCGGAAGTCGTTGGTGGGATTCGGACCAATTTGTTGTCAATTGAGCGCGATATCGTCACTGATACTATCTGATATTGTATTTATTCATTCGCTTTACCACTTGACCCCCTTGACAAAGTCCCTTCCACACGATCGGTAACTAAATGTTAATATATACATGGATCTGTATGCTTGCTCCAGACTGTGGCTGTTGATGAAGCAGCCAGCGCTGTAAACATTTGCCGACTAGAAGCTGCTCTGTTTATATTTCTGTTTGTCGATTGCATTCTGTCAGAACACCGTCATCATAAACAATACACATGAAGATAACATTATGTAGTTATCAAACGAAGTTTGTATACTTATCTATATCGGACACACCTCCGGATCAACGTAGGTTTACATGATGTCTGGTGATAAGGAGAACTCTCAGCATATGCTGATTTGGTATAATGTATCTTATACATACATTATTAGAATATACACTTCATAAACTTTGTTCGGAAGTTTTGTTTTTAATTTACGAAATATTAGTCTATTACATGACTCGTAATAACGTCTGTATATTTTGTATGCTTTTGAAAGTGATATTAAAAAAAAATCATTTAAAACCAACTTTAAATAGTTCGTATGGTCACATTCTTTTGCAAATGTCTTCCGATAACACAACACTAGATTTAATCTTAAGAAAAGAAAGAAAGGCCCAATGCAGCTGATACTACATGTACATGTATAACTACTGTATTGCCTATTGAATTATGATTAAAATTAACACTGCAGTTATCTTGTAATACAAACAAATCGCACGCCAATGTGTTCATCACAACATGGATCGCATTCGTCAAGTGATTACTATCCGAGAAGGACTATGACCAAGATAAATGGATGCTAATTGTGATGAGGTAGTGGGGGGTATCGTATTTAACGACGATATACAGTACTCGCGACCTCACAGACCCCTGGCTACACCCGATAGGTACCCGGGCATAATTGGGGTGCATCGAAACCCCGATTCCCTAAATAAGCCCACCCCTTTTTTGTGAATGGGGATATATATGAGCCCTTTATGGGGTAATTCAATATTTAGGTCAAGCCCCCAGCTCGTAAAGTATGGCAGTTGTGGCTTTAAGATTGAGTATTATCATATATTACGTTCTGACGACCAATTTAAGGGGCTTTTGTGGGACCATATGAACAAATGCGGGAAGCGCAAGTGCTATGAAGTGACAGAGGGCAAAGGTGAAAGCGATCCAATGTTTTAAGATTGAAACCTAAATCCTGTGTCCCGTCACCTCAAATAGGTCTTTTAAAGCAGTAGGTGAAAACGTCTGTGATCTGTTGATAAACACGGGATTAAAGGTGTCGACGATTTAACAAGATCTCTGACAGGTGTTATTCGGAACACTTCAGATTATTTAACAATGCCATAAGAAACCCACCGAGGTGATCCGTAATCGACAGGTGCGTCCAATGACCTACAGAATGATAAGGACCTGGGGAACAAGGATCGACAATCAACTAGAGGAGCTGGGACACTCCAAACACCTGCGGACGGTCGGTTCGTGTGTGCTTAGTTTCCCACAGTTTTTTTTGTTGAACACCATTAGAACTCGACTCCTAAATGATTAAGCGTCAATCAGACGGCGAATGATTCTCACCGATTTGGAGACAAATTTAATGTAATAGATTCGGATCTTCATCAATTCCAACAGAAAATTAAAAAAAGGGCCAACGAAAATATATCAGTGCATGGCATACTTTTCACCTTTCAGGTTTTTAAACATTCATCATTTTTAATTACCCGTTCTTCATTTTAACCTTTCAGTGTTATACAGATAAAACATAATCTCTTCTCACTTTCTTTTTTTTCTTTGAACTGGTTTTTCTTAAACGTGCAACACCCATTTCCTTATGCCGATGTGCACTTATTTTTGGATAGTTATCAAACAAAAGCTATATTATTGTTAAAAGAAAAAACACGAAATGAAGCTTCAGTGTAATGGATAACCTAAAAAAATCTCATTTAGCCGAAAATAAACTTTTGTTCTGAACTTGCTGATTGTGTCAAAATGTCGGAGTTTACGTGTTGTATTTTCTACCACCCAAGTAGATTGTTTTTATGCAATGTGTCCTATTTTAATAGGACATTAGTTTCATACCCTTTTCCCATCTCATCCTAACCTTAATTAAAGGGACGGGTGTTTTGATAACAGCGGAGGCCTTGCGTCCTTGGGCTAGGTTGTACGTCCCACACGTGAGGTGTGAACGATCTCACAGCTGACTTCTAATATACTAAGATTGGGGAGGGAAGATCAAAAACAAAAAATATATAACCTTTTCTGTCACTAGAAAGGCAGTTCAATGAGAACTCTTATCTCTCGAAATTCCCCTCACATTAAGGAAAGGAGCGAGCGTAGGTGTGATGAGATCTACGATATTTAGATGACTAGCTTTTTTTATCGGCCGTGCTTTGAACATATGATAAACCGATCGAGTTTGATTTGTAATTCTGCCTCCCGCTAAAATAGTCCATGGTTGCAAAATTATTTTGATACACTCGTACAATGTACATTAATGCAACAATTCCTAGAGTATGCACTGGTACCGACTGTTATACAGCACCTTGAAGACATACATGTAAGTAACAATGCGACTGAAACGTGAAAAAAAACCAATAATGTTCAAAACAAACTCCATAAAAGCTAAACACATGAAAAATTTTTCATAAATGTCTGTTCAATAAATATGAATTGTACAATTAGAACATAAAACAGGTAGCGAGAGACCGTGGTTGTATTCTATCGAGCAACGATATCAACATGAACGTGATTCTATTATCCTGGATACGACAAAGTTCAACTAGACACTACAGGTATGTAGCTTCAAATGTCTGAACAGCCGGGGCAAAACGTGAAGTTATCTTAATGATTGAACTAAACTGACTTTAAAACTATTTTACTGAATAAAAATCGTGAAATATTTAGAATTCTAAACGGAAAGGTGTTCGGACAAAAACCAGCACGAATTTCTACATTAAAATGGTTTAAAAGATTTCAATCCGACTTTAACCAAAACCTAGCTCCATAGATAAGTTTAGAACAAAACCGAAACGATCGGACACCGTACACGTTCAACCTTTGATTTTTTACATGGGGATTGTTAGTTTTGATGTCCCCGTAATCTCGGCTGATGATCGTAGGGGGTGGGGCTCAGTAGAGAGACGTGTACTTAAGGGGTTCGGGGTCTCGATCAGGTATCGTACCGCTGCGGCCGTTTTGACCTTATTCCCGACATGGGCTGGTCTGGATTTCTTTTAAGAACAATCCCTGTTTATACTTCAGCTAAATAAACTCTTTTTACCCTAATATAAAACAAGGAATTCAATAGCCCCTTCCCCATTTTATAAATGTCTTGCATAACCTTCTACCTGCCCGGACAAAAGGGATTTGTCAGAGGGGTGTCTGTGGTGGCAAGCGAAGGGTTACGTAACTTCTCTGGAGTAGAATGCGTCAAAGAAACCAATGTGTTTCAAGTATCACATCAAACTATCAACAGGCTCTAGTACCTTTGACCCAGTAACATTTCACAGGCAGCTTTCTCGTGGAGAACAACTAGACTTGAAGAATGTACACTTCAGTCTGAAGCACAGTGTAAGTACCATCTGATACAGGTAATGCATGTATCAGTTGATCAGTTACATTGAAACATTATGCAGTTAGAGAAAATTGATAGTAAAACTGATTGTTTTTTGTTCGAAGAGGCGTAAAATATAAATGTATGTTGCACAATGAAATTTGGTAATGGGAGGAAAGGACAATCTGAGAATGTTTTTATCGCTGAATTCGTACTTTAATGCAATTCCTGGCGAAAATTCAATCGTTTGAATGGCAAAAAGAGGTGTTCGTGTTTGTTAAAGTACATTTTAAGTTACCTATAAATATTGCAATAAAGAATCTTAAAATAAAACTAGCTTTGCTCACCTGGCTAGCTTTTATCACAGAAAACATATTCTGACTGTAGAAAATTGAAATAATTCCGCTATTGTCAGCGCAATTGTAAAAGTTGCAATAATACATAAAGTTGGCTGAAATTATTGCCTACATGAGTTCTGTTGGTGGTTGGGTGGTGCAGTGGATAGCGCACTTGCCTTTCACCAAGGCGGCCGGGGTTCGATTCTCCGACCGGACGTGAAAAGTTATGGGGTCACCTACCCGACCACGTGGGTTTTCTCTGGGTACTCCGGTTTCCTCCCACAATAAGACCCCTCGCGCGCTAACATCCGGGCCAACAACAGTGACTAATATAAGTTGTATAACTTGTTTCATAATTGTTGTAAAATAAATAAAATTTATATTAACATGAGTTCTGGTAACTTGTGTTCATCAAATTGTTTTTGGTTTTGTCTTACATCTATTACATTGAATAATAAATCTTAACATTACAGTAGTTTGTATATACTTGTATTAGAAGTAATATCGCGAAAATACTGCAGGTATCTTACACAGTGTTACATGTATGTGCTAGATTTGAGGATGTAAGCTATTATACCTTAGTAGTGCATTGTATACCACTTATTTATGGTAGAAAATAAATGTATTCTCTCTTACAAATTAAAATTGTCACATTTTTTTTTTACATTTTGAACATTTTATACACGGGACTCATGCAAGCGAATACGTTACCCGTGATTTGTGTTGTAGTATTACAGTATTATTATTAACTAATACTAGACAAGTTAAGACTAATTTAGATCACCATTTAATTAAAGGCATATAACTGTTAATAAAGGTTACTTTTATGTATTGATTTTTACAGGATGTAAATGTGTAACCATGGTAATATTGAATCTGTTTGGAAATGCATAGTAATACATGTATACATTTGTAACTGTGTGGATACAGGAATTAATGCACTGGTAGTGTTTCCACCATATTCAATATTACGAAACTCAATACTTCTAAAAGTTATTAAAATGTGAGCTTGTTAGCGAAACGTTGAAAATACCTACTTGTATGAAAAGAAGAGCTAGAATCACACGGACTGTCATAATTCACAGGTAACGGTGGTAGATTTAGCCAACCAGATCGACGATATTCCGTTATGGTACAGTAATTTACATACTTGTCGAATGACGCTAAGGCGTTTTGTCAATTTCACAAATTTCACAAAAGAGTATCAATTCAAAATCCTCCAACAGTAAATAATTTGACTCCGTATTAAATCTCCAGATTAAAGCTTTGTTGATATCCTGTCGTCCCGTGTCACGTTAACTAATAACTACGCGACTTTTAACACCCGAAATGCCAGTTCATCTCCGTAAAACCAAATAAAAACTACACAGATTCTAATACCGAATATAGATCAGCCGCTACATTTGCTTCATTTCACCTTCTATGACTTCTAGTCTCAGGTAAGTCCAGGTAAATAAACACCTGGCCGGTACACACACCTGAGTTCATTGATGAAAAAATCCGTCAACTATCAAACACACACACAGATACCTGTATACACACATTACGACCAAGTTCAACCGAGGTTGAGAGTGACGTACCCTCGCATTGTTGTGTCAAATATCCCAAAATGACCCCTGACCTTTTATCATCTATGTTAAATAGAATGCCCAGTAGAGTTGACCGGATAATGCGACAGTTTGTCTCATTTAACACTCACTAAAAGGACCTGTTATTTCACAATCATAACTCAAACAAAAGCACAGCCGGACGACAAATTACAAAAGAAAACGGGAAAATGAGTAATCTCCCTTGTCATTAAATGTAACTGGAGCATAAGATGACACGACCCTTATTACCTTAATTATTGTAAAGAATGAAGTTGCGATTGTGGGGAAAGAGAGGGGTGCCAAAGTTCCATAGTTGTGCCACATGTTCCTTAAAACTCTGGCTAAAATACCTGAGCGATGGCAGGTGAAGTTTATAGAAGAATACAATAGACAGTGATAGAACCAGATGATCAGACTATTTATACAACGATACGAACCTGTGTGATAATACTGTGTGGCCAGTCACAATGCGGTAAGATTCACACGTCCAACACGTGTCAGTGTACCTGATACAAACCACCCTAGTCATAGAACGTGAGATATAAGCAGAACAGGTTCTGTTGTTGCTGTGTGAAGGAGGTTAATGCTCGCAAAAAACTTGTTTGTGGGGTACCATACAAACTAAAGACTATCATACTGGTCTGGAAGAAAGGGAGAAATATGGCATGGGGGATTATCTTCTGTATGTAGTCGTGACCACAGGAACCTGATAATTTGTTACAGCTAGTTTTAGACCTAAACTAGGATGTTTATAGTAATTTTACAATTTTGGGGGGGGGGGGGGCTTAGATCAATTTCCGATAAAAATGCACCCTCAATGGTCATAGCCTTTACGGCCATTTAGGGGCCATTTAGGGGCCATTTCAATCGAAAATTCATCTAAATTCCCCTAAAAGTGTAAAATTACTCTAAACCCCCTCGTTTAGGTCCAAAACTAGCTTTATCAAATTATCAGGTCCCTGTAGTCATGACGATTTAGCGCGTGTTAAACACACTGACGCCAGAACGTAGACAAGCAGTGGAGATATCAAAACGAGAAAAGGCGGTCAAAGATAAAAATAAACTAAACACACTAGATGCTGAAGTCAATAATTGAATAAGACATAAATCCACACCAATACTCCCCACCCTTTTCTAATTAATCCAGATTTCAGTCTTCATTCATTTTTCATGATCCTCGATTTAAAAATCAACTGGTTACCGGAGGTATTTAACTGTATACCGGAATTAAAGATTTGCCAATTCCCTTTGATAATTATGTTCTACGATATAATGGATAAAATTATAAAGAGTTTTATTTCTGCACCGCTGACAGCATTAAAAATTCACCAGAGACGAATCTACAGTTTTTGAAGCATACTACGTAAGGTGAGCGGTAACAGGCATAAGTAGAGGAAGATGTTTTGATAATACGTATATGCCTCAAGGCCCTTTATTTCAATGTAGTCACACCAAAGAGGCCAAGATTGGTTTGTAGTATCGCCATATCGTATCGTTCTATCGTCATATCGTATCGTAGTATCGTGATATTGTATCGTAGTATCGTCTTATCGTATCGTTCTATCGCCATATCGTATCGCAGTATCGTTATATCGTATGGTAGTATCGTCATATCGTAGCGTTCTGTCGCCATATCATATCGTTCTATCGTCATATCGTACCGTTCTATCGTCATATCGTATCGCAGTATCGTCATATCGTATCGTGGTATCGTCATATCGTGTTGCAATATCGTCATATCGTAACTAAAGGCATGAATCCTCTTGTGTTTTAAATGGTGTCGCCAGACAATGAACCATTCGATTAGTGCTAGAACGGTCAAATTCTCAGTTAACAATGCTAGTAATCATGAATAGATTTTTGGAACAATACTGTTTCAAATGAACCTACAATATGCCCTCATATCTAAAGCGGTCCGTGTCTTAATTATTGCTTAGTACAAGCTATACGACATTTGCATATTATACCTCTATGAATGTTAACAGATAAATAGCGCGATTTTTAGATGCTCAAGTTATGGATTGATGTTTGTAACGAACAGACATTAATAGTGACAGATTGTTATTCTACCGGCGTAAGTAGTAAAAGTTGATTTATTTATGGCGTTTGAATCGGTTTACCATAAAATTGTGAGCAATTTGCAATCACTCGTGTTTGAGAAAAAAAACACCCACAAAGGAAAAGAATACATCAAAATGTCCAAGAAATTGTAATTTGAAATAAAGAGCAGAAATCAGAAACAAAATCAAAACGTCGACAAAAAACATACCATAATCCGAACTCAAAATTGATCAAACTAGGGGGAAATGTAAACAACAAAAAAAATTTAAACGGATACCTTTGAAATATAACAAGGGAATAAGACCACGTGTACCAAAATGAATAATAAATCTAGGTCGCTTCCAGGTAAATATTAAGCCCCCAAAGTGAAAATTGTTTGTTTTTCAATCATTACAAGCAGGCATACTAATAAGCACATTCAAAAGCATTCACACACCATACAATGATGTAGAATATTTCTCAACGAGATCAAGATGGCGACCATAACACTTGTCCATAGTCTACCTGCATCACTCAAATCCCTGTAGCATAAGTTTGTTCGTTAACAGCTCTGACATCTACATGGAACTAGCGTCAAAATGCATGATGTATCAAACTTACGTTTATCACTTGGATATTCATATTCCACAAGAAAATATTGTATTTCTTAATGAAACCATACAGCATTACATCGATTGCTATTACAATGTTATGTACAGTCGTTTATACTTTCGTGATCCATTAATTATTTGTTTATGAAACAATAATCCTCCTTAAAATCGTTTTAATTAATACATTTAATTACGTACCGATACTCTTCCTAAAAAGCATTTTAATTAATACATTTATTTACGTACCGATACTCTTCCTAAAAATCGTTTTAATTAATACATTTATTTACGTACCGATACTCTTCCTAAAAAGCGTTTTAATACAAGCTACATACAACCACCTATCAGAAGGAGAAGCAAGTGATATGAACACATTATCTGTCCTCGTTTTCATGTGAGAGAAGTGAAAATATCAAGGCATATGTTGAAAAAAATGTACCAGGAATAAATGCCTTTAACGTAAGACACTAACTCCTTTAACATCGGTAGTGGGAAGGTATATATATATCCGTGGATTATATATGTGTACCTACATCGTAAATAGTAGCTTACTCTAATAACACCGATACAGAGTAATTGAATATAAGTACAGATGTATCGAATGTCTTCCTCCGTCTAAATTTCTCCCTCGCCCAAATTAAGATTATTGTATCGCATTTCATTGAAAACACTCCATACCCTCCCTACAAACTATTCTATTTCTGTGACTGAAGTATAGTAATGACCCCAGCCCCTGTAAGCCATTAATCCAGACCGCACGACAAAACACTCTCAGCGAAAAGCAAACAATTTCTACCCGAACACAAATAGCTTCTGTACGCGGCTATTAATATAACAATATTTACAGAGAAGGAATTGAAGTCACTGAAACATTCCAGCACTAATAAAGGTTGCCAGATTCATTTAAGTGACACATGTCATGTATAAGGAAGGTCAGTTTCAATCTTATAAAAGTACATTTGTATAGAATTACGATAAAAGGAAATTGAAGTAGTATTATGGCTCTACTCATTCAAGTTTTTCCGCGATTCATATTAGCATTTTGAAATATAACGCATATATGAGAGTTTAAGTGAAACGCACCAGCCGCCAAGGAGCATATTATATAGTATATATACACGATCAGTTTCTGATGAGGTTGTCATTTTGAATAAGGAACCGAACCTATAACGTTGGTTGTGGCTTAAGTTGTATCCATTAAGTTGTGTTGACAATTCTGATTAGTAGTATCTCTTAATTGGTTTTTATTACGGCACACTATTTAATACATTTATGAATGGATTGGGATTTTATTACATACATGCATATGTGAACCATGCCGCATTCTTAACTGGCTACCAGCCTCTAGGTTGTTTTAAGAACTTCCTTAACACTAGCTTATCTTTCCCTTGTTTAGATTCAGAAAACCAGGTGATCCAAATTCTAAATGTTATGTCTTTTTTCCAAATAATTATATTATCTAGAAATAGGGGTCAGTCCAGCGGCATGCTGCTTGTCGACAAAGATTTGAAAAGGCAATAAGATTCTGGAGGTATCGTTGAAAAATCCTTTGCCATGCAATACTCTCAGTATATTTGGAAATGAATGGAAGTCTTCAATAACATTGATAACATAGAAAAAAATAAAGTTTTTGTAACTACATGAAAGAAAATGTATTTCCATTCCTATAATTTGTGTTGAATTTTTCTGTCAAAAGTTTCTTGTTAGTAACCGCTTAGGTTTACTTCGTTTTAGACTTATATTTGCATGGTTATCAACTGGATTATTTTTCAGAATTTTTTCAGAATCCCCAAAAATTTCCTGAAGTTACGTAGATTTGGCCTTTAAGCTAAAATGTTTAAGAAAATAATCTCGGTATCCAGTGACTTTTAGAGCTTTTGAAATGTTACGGAAATCATTTTGATATAAATAAAGGTTACCAGGCTGTGTACATTGTATATAAAATATGTATGTCATAACTGATCTAGGAAAACGGAAACATTAGGATTAAGACAAATACCTTTATGCAAACTATAAACAGATTTTAGAGTTTATATTATTTGATCTTCACATTTGAAAATTAATCAAGAAGCAAACCTTAATATCTTGGAAAGACCACAACACTACCAGTCATTCGTGTATAAAGTGTAAAAGCTTACCAAACAGACCGAATTATTTTATAGATAATAACATGTCTTTATCAAGTGGATTTAATACACGACCGAAGCCCACTCTACTCTCACTCCCAGGAGATAACACGTCCGTGATAAAACACATCATTTACCATAGGGTTAAATACTGACATTATAGCCACACGGTTTTATCAGCTATCAACGATCGTGTGACTTAGTCGAACACACATTCCGTTTGAAAAATAGCCCTTGTGACACTTTTACCTGAAAGGTTGCGGAGGGAATGTGGGTTAACTCATTCATATAAGGGTAAACAGAAAGATAAGGTCATGTTTGATGTTTACATTGATTACACCTATAATGCTAAGTTAATATTTCAGCATTAACATCTACAAAATGTAACTTTTGTAATGAATTAACATGTAAGATTGATTGGGTAAAAAGGTGCATTTTTTTGCTTATAATGTCATAATAATGTATGCTACTACTTTAGTTATGTAATAGGGTGATCATTTTCCAATTCTTTTGGTACATCGTATTTTCTCTTTCTTTTTCATTCCTTATTGACGATGTTGAACTTCTTATGCTTACTACATGTATTCCTACACCTGTAAAGTATCATCTATAAATATCCCCGACTCGCTGCTTCTTACAGCACATTCACATGTACACGTTAATAGGCTGGTTTTAATGTTGATGTCTATCCTTATACACATTGATGCTAGCTAGCATGAACAAAAGAAAGACTATTTGTAATAACTATAGTAAACAGTTGGACAATAGGGGATTACTGTTGACCAATATGCCTATTCAAGTCAGAAATATCCATCGGAATCCCGAAACGTTGAAAAGCAGTTAAGAAAAAAAATATTCATGTCAGAAGTGGGATTCGAACCCACGCCTGGAGAACCAGACTGCGACCTGAACGCAGCGCCTTAGACCGCTCGGCCATCCTGACTTCATGCTGACTAGTATTCATGTGTATAAGAGTAGATATCAAAATTAACGTGTACATTGCTGTAATAAGCAGCGAGTCGGGGTATATATATAGATGACTGTTTTTAAACTTCTAACTATACACTGTAAATATATATCATTTAAATATATTAGTAAATCAGATCGACATGGGCTCACACTTAAATGTACGACCTCGGGGTATATTAGACTTTTTTCTCATTGACGCCTACTTTAAGAGTCTTGTTAACTTAACACAAAATGTTACGTTGTTATTTATACGATTGTTATGATTGAATGCTATCTTTGCATCATTTTTATTTGTTTATTAGATTCATGTGTAGTCTTATCTGAATTATGATATGAAATATATTTGTGAAACTCAATAAATCATTATTTTGTGTATTTATCATGATATTTGAGTTAAGTGATATAGAATTTTTAATATGTGATGTTTTTTTAAGTAAAGACTTGGAACACTGGTCCATACTTTGTTAATTATTACCATTGGCAAATGTTATATAATCAAAATGTTATATAAAGTATATTCTGAGAAACTTAGCAGGGTTCCTCCCAACATTAGATAATTGTTTCAGTACATTTTTTTATTGATTGTCGTTAGGCAGTGTAAAATCACTCAGCAATAAACCGTTAGGTGTTATCAAAATAAAATGTAAAGTTGGCATAGAAAGCAAAATCGTGCCGGCGTTATCTCGTTTACATACATACACCAGTTAACGCATATTAAGACGAGGCAATATACATTTTTATGGCACATTTGTGTTAAATCCTGGCAAAATCATCTAGTACATTATGAACATTTGATTACAAAATAAACACTAACATTTACATCTCATCAAAAATAGAAAATGCATTTGTCAACTATCAACTATAAGTTGTCGAAAGAAATATCAATTCGAAGCTTCAATATTCGACGATACAGGTTGAGAGAAAAAAAATCATAGAATACAAAAGCGTCAAGAAAACCATATTCCAAACTCAAACTAGATTAAACTAGGGACAGAAATCAACAAAGGAAAGATTTACACGGAGACCCTTGTGAAAGTACAATATACATGTAGTAAGACCAGGTGTTCCCGAATAGTAAGCGTAAGAAGTCAAAATAGTCAATAAGGGATGACAATAGAGAAAAACACGATGTACCAAATTTAAAGAATTGGAAAATATCAAGAACCACAAAAACCATGCGGAAGTAAACAAGAAACTATAAAACACAAAGGTCATCATGTTATAGCGTCGAGCAGTTTCACACATTCAAACATTATCTATGTCGGTATTGTCAAACTGATATACGCTGTGAACTGTGCCTTATAGAAGACATTTCTGACTAATGACTTGTCATGTCATAATGAATACAAACACCATGTGCTCTATCGCATAGATAACGGCATCTGCAGCATGAATTTGTTAATAGGAATATTTAATGAACCATGTTGATAATTAGTATCACACTAGCAAAGTTTGGGGTAAAGTTAAAAGCATAGCCTGAATATAAAGAAGTAAAAACAATATACAACAGCGTCAATAGACGAGGGTAAATTCAGCGGTTTTTTGAGATGAGGAAGGCAAAGAACTGAGGATATATATGAAAAGGATAGGAACTCGAGTTACATGTACATCGTAGTGACATATAGTTAACTGTGGTATGGTGTGTCCTGTCATATACAATAAAACAGACCACAAGCAAGTTCTTAATTAGATTTAATGGCGACTACAGTATTTCCTTGGCATGGTTTAAACCTCTGATAATCAGGAAGGACGCACATATCAATTAATTTCTGATAAAAAGCACATACTCCGAAGCAACAAAACCTCTAAAACTTCTTAACTTTTGATCTCAGATGGCAGGTATTGTGGGAACCTTTAGTGAAATGATCTTGTTTGTACAAGTATGATGACTGTAGGCAATGAGGTAGCCGCCATTGTCACACTGATGATGCCATTATAGGTGTGATAAAGAGGTAACCTTTGTTTTTATTTAGTGACGTAGGCATTATTGTCCTAATGTAGGTAAATATCAATTATTTTGAGCTGAAAACAGACTTTCACGAGGAATGTTGTGAGAATCAAAACGAGAGTAAAAGGAGTCCTCAACTGAAGTGTGCAACCAATGTGGCATTTCCCTCCGTAAAACCTTGCTTGGTCATAACTAAACGTATTTAGTTGTTTTGTTGAAAAACGATTTCAACTTTATGAAGATAGCATACAAAGCATTACTGTTATTAATTCATTTCATTTAGGTCATCTAGATACATATGTACACTAAGACTTACAATACAATATCATAAAACTTTAGAAACAGTATCTAGTACAAATAGGTTGACATAAACTTCCGCCGACGCCGAAGTCAAAAGTAATCTGTATATTAAGTACAAAATTATAGCAATTCCTGCCAACATTTCACTTAAAACATAAATATAAGTGTACATATTCTAGTAAACTATCATCTTCTGTCAGCTGGCTAGGCCAGTAAAGGCTGCCTCGGTTGTCCTTACATGACCTTTGTTATCATCCTTTATCTGACCGCAGACCCTAGTCGCCAGGACGGCCTACACTTGAGGTCAGTCAGGCTATTTATTTATACTAGCTCTCTTTAGATTAGATTATCTGCCATTATATTCGTGCTCAGGCGTCAATGCTGTCGCCGATTAATAGTCGTCGAAAATCTAACAATAGCTGAGCCGACACTTCAAAAAATCATTTTACACATGAGTTCAACATATTTATTCAAGTTATAATGAGGCAGTTTTCACCAATTTGTGCAATTGTTAATTTAATTGTAATTTGTTTCCGTGGTATTAGTTGACATCTGAGATTTTTTACAGAAGAGCCGCTAATCCATGAAAACGTTTTAAGTTCGGGCCAAGGGAGATAATTTGACAAGGTCCTTTACGTTCTAATGTTAAATGGCGTTCCCAATGCAATGACACACGGAGGCGGCGCGTGGCGGTAATATAATATCAGGTTTAGAGGTGGTTGAACCAAGACTACATGGTTAATTAGAGAAACTATTCAAAATATGTTTTAACTAGAAGGAATTCGGGTCCTGTCTTTAATAAACGTTTTTGTTACTGGTTTTGCCTTTCTTTTGCCTTTATTTATAACAAAATGTATTAAAAACGTATCACCACGGCGATAAAAATAAGAACATTTTTCGACATCATTTGAAAATTAAGCCTCAAAACTGCGACCAATGACCCCGATATATAGACTGATACATTTTCGAGAGTTTAAAACAAGGATATATATGTTACTTGTTATTTCATGCACCGTCCACGGAGCTCATTATATATGAAAATATAATAAACAAAACAGGAAAGAAATATTACTTTGTAGCGCTTTTAATTTGATATTTTTCTTTAGTAACCGTTTTCAATCATGTACGTCATTGATTAATTCGGATATAACGGCTGACATGGTTAATTAGAATTAGTAAAATATCGGATGGTTCGGTGGTCAACCTACATGTAATACCTGTAAGTTAGTTCAGAAAGGCTCTGCTGACTGGTATGCTGCTCGAACACGACACATCACCACTGTGTTTTAAGAATGGTAAAGGCGAGAGTATGGAACAATTCCTTTTACAAATAACACCCCAAAAGTTAGCACTTGTGTCGCCATAATGGTTCTGTTATGTAATGCTGCAGTTCCAAAAGCGTTAATGAGTCCAGTGTAGGGATGCCACGCTTTCAATAGTCAGGCTTTTAATCTGTAGCGGACTGTTTTGGTATACAACGCCATGTTCAAGTCGTTTCGTCATTGCTTAGTAATCCATTGTTTATACTAATGTACAACTAGCGATTTTTTTTTTATTTTTGAATAGAAACAATTACGAAACAAGTTTGCCAACTATTATTTATCACTCTTGGTGATTCGGATGTTAGCGCCCAGGGGGATGGGTTGTTATTATGGGAAGAGACCGAAGTATCCGGAGAAAGCCTCGGTCGAGTAGGTGACTCCAGTAGGTGACGCCCGATCGGGGATCAAAGCCCTGCCGCCTTGGTGAAATGTAAGGGCGCTATTAACTGCATTTTTCGACCAACATCTCTAGTGATTGTTTTTCCGAAGTTGGCCGCTAACATCTCTAGCGATTTTTTTTCCGAAGTTGTCCGCTAACATCTCTAGCGATTTTTTTCATTGACCGCCTTGGAGACGATAAGATTTTGATCACGTTTGACCTAGTAACTGGTTACTCTTCTGAACATTGCAATGGATATACCGTTACACTGGACGCCGAGACTCGCTAGTCTGGATCATGCCTACATGTACATCTGTTTTCTCTTTGTATTTGTGATAGCAGGGCCAAAACGGTGTGCCAGTTACACATTTTGGTGACTATAATTCCCGACAATAACAGAAACAGGTGTCATTATTTTTTAACATAAGATTAAAGTTAGTCACAGAAAATTTCGTTGAGCTGTACTTGTAATCCAGCTTTCACGCCTGACTTATGTTGGTACATTGTAATTCACTTGAATTTTGTTTTGTACAGTATATTTGCGTTTTTTTATGAAAACAAATATTACCAGGTATTGTTTCCAAGTCGAATTCAAAGTTCATAAAGAACTAAAATGGATTCCAAAGTAATGTGAAGAATTCTTTCGAAATTCCCAATGAGAACGTATTAAACAGTAGCAATTAAGTTTTTTTTAAAAAACATTTAATTGTTTGACTTTACGTTAACATCCCACATCGACGTCACTAAACAGTAACACCGGACTAATCTCATTACGTTCAGGGATGCTTCAACACCTTGCCCCCACGGGACCGCAAATTGCCTCTGCATACCCTATCACACGTTGTATATTATCTTCTTCTTGCGTCACGACAATCAAAATGTTCGGCTGTAACCCTCCTCGTCAAATTGATGTTCCCGTAAACTGCACCCTCCCAGCCAAATTAGAGCGATGTTATTGCCCTATAGCAAGTCTCGTGAGTTCTGTTAGCTAGATAAAACATTCCACAATAAAAGGAAAGAAACAATAACTTTAAACAAGTTATTATAATACAATTAAAACAACATAATGCAACTGCATTCATACGGATCATTGTGAATACCGACGGATATCAAACTTCTATATTTATCTAAATACTTTCTTACATAATTGTAGATTCGGAATCGCATTAAGCTTTTCATGCCATGATTAAGTCGACACAGACAGGAATTACAAACACGACCACACCGTAAATGTTTATTGTAGACAGCCGTGGTTAAGGAATGCAATAACATTGTATTTATAGTCAGTAATTTAGGTCTATCTGATGAAAGTTGTCCTGACATACAAACCCAATCATTTTATTAATGCTCAGCAATTCTATTACTTCTATCTTATCGCGCTCCACGTCATACTGTTCCCGCGATGACAGTGTTATTGCCGTTAAACGCAGGTTACGACGCACGTGGAAAACATGCGCTGACTTTGATGGCGGGGATTAGTTTATAAATGTTGGAAGTGTATCAGTTATATTCGAATCTGGTTTTACAAAAATCGACAGATCTAAGTTAGTTATCTAAACATGCTAAAAGAATATCCGTACTGCATCTGTTGACGCGAACTCATGCAGGCAACGCGATCTACAGATTGGGAACATGTTTTCACCTCCTTCTCACCTGTTACCGTTTAGTCCCGTTTAAGAAATACATTTCTTAAATGCATCCAAGATTTACATGGCGGGTGTCGTCGATGAAGCAGTAAACGCTTACTCTTCCGGAACATCTTGTATTATTCTCTTATACTACGAGGGTACCAAGTACATTTTCCCTTTGTTCATATTTTGCCCCTAGTTTAATCGATTTTAAGTTCGAATTATTGTTTTGTTTGGTGATGCTTCGGTAGTCTCTGAATTTATATGTCGATGGTTGATTTCACTCAGTACACACTTTAGAGATATTTGCTGTCGTTTACAGTTATCCTTGCTTGTTAAAGCATTAATTGTCTCACTCACAGAAGAAATGTTGTGGACAAAAATAAAAAAAAAATGTTATGTTTTAAATGCACAAAACGACATTCACACAAGAAAGATATTATGCACGTACTGTATATGTACCTGGTTTTACATGTACATGTAGTAAATTAAAATGTTTAAATCAAGTGCTTGAACTAGAACTAAATCTTTCACCAGGAGATTTTGTTCATCAGCTCATAACTGATAAACGCATTTTCCGAAATCTGTTTCGTGATTGCAATTTCTAGAAACAATGTGTTACCTAGGTGATTCCTTATCAACTACAAATCGGTCTTATATACACTGTACCTGCTGTTTCCGTGTACTCTCATCACTCGGGCTTTGGCCTGATACAATATCAGATACAGCCATTTTTTTAAGTACGATAAGGACATTGATATATAGGAAAGGATAACAAAGCTTACTTTTTTCTACCTTTATTTCCCAATACAAGCTGATTCTTAAAGTACAAGGACGTCGGTCCATCTTCACAATCCTCCAGTTATCTATATTCAATCTTATTTTCAGTTGTCTGCCAACTAATGTTTTCACTTTACAGTACATGTACTACCGAATTGCTATGAACTTCTAAAATGTATCCACTGCTAAATGACTGAAAAGCACATATAGAAATTGGAGTTAAAGATCAGAGCTCTAAATTGTTTAGAAATATAAACTTTATTAGCTAAAACTTTGAATTTCGTATAAAATACTTTTGAGAATTATCTCTAAATGAATGTAAAAAATGTTTTTCATCTTTTTAATTGCTTTTAAAATTGATTTTTAATCACCAAAGCCCCCAACATTTCCAGTAATGTTTGACATTTGAAAAGAAATCAAGGATTTTAATAAAACACATGAAATTTTTGTATTGAAAAGTTGCCAAGTTTATCCTTTGAAATAAAAATTTGAACAAAAAAGTTGACACAACACATTATATTTATATTTGAAAATAAGTTAGTTACATGTACATTTACTTTGTGAAGTATGATTTCAGTGCCTAAACAGCCCTCTAATACCACTAGGTTATAAGACGTCAAATGATATAAAAACGTGGTTAAACTGTAGATGTGACAGGAGACACTCTGTAGAAAGAAATGTAGATGATAATGGGCAAACGGAAATAACTTCAAAAGGTTCAACTGAGCGAATCTGGGCCCAGTTGTTCTTACGTTGGTTAGCTAAGTCACGATTTAACGACATTTTGCAATCTTTAATTCTGTCAACATACAAGGTGTAACCCCACATTGTTGCATGTAAATTGCCTGTACTAGATAGCTGATATGTGAGAAGTTGTAACTACATGTAAGTTAATGGCTTCGTTTTCAAGTTACAGAATAATTAAAATATGCACTAATCCTTGATTAAGCTGATCACATTTTGAACAATTGGTCCCAGACAGGGGTCTGAAAAGTATCTTAAAAACAAGACACACCATAGGATGAACGTCAAAAGATTACGATAAATACAGTATACGAAAATGTATAATATAGCACTATACATCGGTTTCGTTATTCTGTGACACATGTTAGGCCAAAAAGTTGGAGGTTCAAATTAGTCTAAATAATCAAAATGAAGGAATTGTGCGTAAGATAACTAAATAAATTGAAAAAAACTCCACTTAATATAGAGAAATACTGCCTATTAATAAGGAGTTAAGCATGTATATTAAGAACCGCTCGCATCCTTATCATACGATATAATTGTGGCTATCAAGGTAACGGTAAACAGGGATACACAGACTAATTACCAGTTATGAACAGTTTACCACATTATTACTACAAAGAGGAACGCTAGACACGCCACTAATTACACCTTTGATATTTTATAACAGATATGCATTGCCTAAATGAATTGCTCTGTATCATTCATCTGTTTCGCTTTAACAGATTGTGCAATAACTGGCACCGGATTAATTGCATCGTAAAGTGGCATATTCTAAATTCTTCACGAACCTTGGCAAAGAATACACATATAAGGTGTGGTACATAATGACCTAGTATTCATATTAAAAATCAACATTGTATATTGTGAATTTTATACATGCTTTAAACGCTCAAATTAAAAAAAAAAATTAAGAATTACAAAGAAGATAACATTAATCAACTTATTAATGATATAAAGCAATGCTCCACGTTTTCTTGTTTTAACTCACAAGTTCAGTTATTATTCAAGGTCGACAACATTTGTTTTTATATTTATTCTAATATATCATGTTCGTTTAAAATCGATTTTAGATTTTTCTACCCCCTGACATCTTAGCTTGACCTTGTCAAAATCACATTTTATCCATGGCATGACATTTTAATGGTGTGACATTATATCGTTACCAACAAATAAAGTGTTTCCTCCAAATCTGGATCCCGTCGTCATTTGACATAGAAAATACCTCCAATATACACCTATCCCTAAACACCGCTAACCAAACAGTCCCATTAGAGTGTAGATGTTTTCATGACACGTCCAATAACCTGTCAAAAAATCCTATATCTTTTATACATTGTACAAGCAAAACTTGACACAACACACCATGATGCTACAATTGACAAGACTATTAATGCTTACTTTAATTCAGAACGATATGCTGATAACATCGAACAAGCCTACATAGAAGAATTTGCAGATTAGCCAAAATACCCTTTGCATAACTCTGCAGTATTATAGAAATTGCTGGGAGCACTTGGTTCATCGAAGTATGTTAAAACTCATTTTATCCTAAGTCTATCATATAAGATAATCTAAAGTGTTGCATACCTTCCAGGGCGGTTGGTTTCTCCCACAGTTTACCATAGATACCATGCCGTCTCGGTGTTTATCGGTGTTCCCCGTGGTTAGCACCATGTCTGGTTTGTCCAGATGGTTACATGTTATTGTAGGTAAACACTTGTGTATTTGTTTTCAAAAAATACAGTACAAACCGAACTTGAGCTAAGAGATTAATTTTATTTTTCATATTCTCCGATCACATATCTCGTTACAGGCGTTGGAGTGACTCTTTGCGTACTTGGAACCATACAAATCAAGGGAATAGAAGGGACATTGACACATATATTGTGTATTTGTATATGATTTCCCAATTTTCTATAGATGCTGCTAGCATACTAACAACAAGCATATAAACTTCTTAATGTGTTCAAACTACTTCAAATCAATTTTAATAATACATCTGTATGTCCTTAATGAACACAAAATGATCAGAGAATACAAAAGCGTCAACAAAACCATAATCCGAACATGAAAGCGATTAAACTAAAGGCAAACTAGGAACAAAAGAAAGATTTATACGGAGAGTAAAAGCACAAATGAATAAGACCAGGTGTTCCAGAAGAGTAGGCGTCTTCTGCTTCATCGACGACACCCGCCATGTAAATCTTTGTCCCATCCACGTAAACATCACAGGGACGAAAGTTACACACGAGTGATTGTACTTTTTTTTAAAAATAAGTTATATATTATAGTAAGATAAACATGAACTGCACAGTATCGTATTTATGGTTCGTCCTTGCATCTTGTATAATGATTAGGAAACTCGCGCTAGAATTACTGTCATCCAGCGCTCGCTATAGTATAAGGGTTAGACGGACAATCTATATGATACTGTTTTTGTCCGATGTACATTTGTATAATTTATAGGATGTAAGATATATCAGTGGCACAGCTTAAGGGGTTCCACTGTAAATAGAAAGAACACTTGAGTGTAGTAAAGTGTACTCATTGTGAGGGTATAACCTCCTAAATCGGCAATACTGTGATAGTGGTAATCTGACAGACATCCCCTTGTGATATAACTAGTACACTACCATGTGAAATAGTTCATTGAAGTAATACTTAAAGTGATACACTTGGTATTAAGAAATACACTTACACTTAAGTCTATATTTTAAATTGAGTATTCATTTTCCCAAGATCCGCGGCACATTTCTGTTAATTTATGTCTTCTTTAATGCTATGGTAGGGGCTTAGTTTTTGACATTTGTCTGGCCTGGAAAGTTTATAACCCAATTTAAAAAGACGGCTAACAATGTTTCGTTAATTAGATTTTTATTTTTGGAACGTTGTATTAAATTGGGAAGATAAGGAGCTTTCAACTGTAGGTTTCTATGATAAGTAGACAGGCTTGTACATTTTGTTCTACTAGTTAGGGTCACGGTGAAGTTTTATGGTTAGCAATTTTGTATGCAGCTGTTTAGCAACTACACACACTTATTCATTTGTACTACACGTAACAAAACTAGGTTTAATTAGTACATTTAATATCTTGATACTTGGAGGAACATGCAATGCAAGCTCATGCACCTATTTAGCTATTGTTAGAATTTCATTATCCACTATTTACCTACATACTAGTAGTAACTATGTATAATTCCTTATGTAAATGTGATACTTACATTAATAATGACTACAATGTAAATTAATCTCGAGTTCAAATTCATAAAACAGTATCACAATAAAGTAAAAGGGAAATATTTTCTCATAATATATATAAAAAGAATCCGCAAACCATACACAAAAAACGTGTCTGTTCGGTTGAGGCGATGTAAGTACCCAACTATTCTGGCCCCAGTTTCATGAACGTTCTTTCTTTAATTAAACAATCTCCATAGAAAAGCATCACAGTAAGCTGAACAATGACAATTAATAGTGTCATGCATCAATTGGATTGCAACAGTGCGATTGATGTTTGAGAACGGATGCCTAAATCGTGCTGCATATATTGAACTCAAAATAACTGTTTTAAGCAATTTCAGATAAGGATCAAAACCAAACCATTTTCCTTACTGGATATCATTGGTTGCACTTAGGTGGAATAGATAAGTTGTACCCCATAGGACACGTATTATTCTCATATCCGGTCATTTCAGATAAAAAAATCGTCCATTAGATATACATGTGTAACCATGCCCGATACTGTTATCTCAAATAAACTTACCCCACAAGGATTGAATAAGCTGATTGAATTGCAGTTTCCGTACAAAGAGAAATGTCTTCTTCATATCGATATATTGTACCTGGTCTGGAACGAACGTCTTTGTAAAAATGACAAGTTCTTTTTTCGTTTATGCTATATTTTAAATAAAGTACGTGTAGCTTCAGAAAAGACAAAAAAACCCACATATACTTTATAAGAGAAGCTTTTCTGATATGAATTAATACATGAGAAAAATCCCTAAATATCTCGTGGATTATAATTGAACAAAATGTTAACAGGACCAAAGAGTTACCCAGTTTGTTATTTATCCATCTCTATTACATTTGAAAGAAGTGTATAAAAATGTTCCTTCTATAGTAATATGTCAAATGCTAAGCCTTTAAAGAGCTAAGCTTTAGTAAATGTGTGATATTTATTGAGAAGCATTCATGTACTAGTTAAGAAAGAGATAAGATTTCCAAAAGTTAAAGTCGACAAGTCGAACAGCTTCTCAAGCAACGACAGAGATAAATGCAACTGAAAAATTTTCTGGTTATTTTTTAGCATTCTGGAAATAACCGATGAAAGCCGAGTGTGACGTTACGTAATTGTGTGACGTGTTTCCGGTTTGCCCACTGGTGGGGCTATTTCCAGACGAAAAAAAAAGGCAAAGGGAAGCAACGAGGAAAAACAACAACGTTAACGCACGCACATGTAACCATTCAAGAGTTTGGCTTGTAAATTATAGATAAAGTAAGTTGACCGTTATTCTGAATATTACAAAATTTGCATGGAAAGCGGCTTTTACTGGCTACGAAATGGAATGGAAAAGGGGGACTGTAAATGATATATTTCTCTTTATGAGAATTGAAAGAAGTTAAAAAAATACTGACGTGATATCGTATTGGATTAAAAGTTTACGTCTACAAAACATGCAGAATTATTCTGTCATGTTTGGAGCTATAGAAATAACCTGTGTATGCAACAGCAGACGTATCCACGTGCTGCCGTTACCATGTGGATGCTGATCGATGTATCTTTATGTGTTTGTACAGCATTGTTTTTGTGGTAACAGCTGAGCAAACATACTCAAAGAAACAACAAAAACAATTGCTATATACCTCGCATGCACATCGGGTTGCTCTAAACGGGAAGGAATGTGCATCTTTGTCTAAGTACAGATACTGATGCATACAAATAAACTCTACCTACATGGATTGTTTGTTTAAGTCTGTAAATAACTCATCAGCAGCATTTGTTAAAAGCCTTGTGTGCTTAATAACAAAATTAGACACCTCCTTCACTGATGACCTAATTAGATAATGACACTTTGCAAATCGAGCTTATATTTTTTATAACATAAATATATATTTATATCTTGGTAATAAAATGAGATGCATATAATAATTATGTTCACGGGAAGTAGTTTAAGTTTTCCATATAAAAGAGTTGACAAACAATTTTGTAAGCTTACCACTCCCTAAGAGGAAACGGATATTTTCTGATATCGGTTTATTTTACGCTAACTCTTCCGCAACACTTTGTCATATAATCCTGTTCTTTTACACGGGCTTTATGTTAATCTTTCTTTTGTTTTTATTTTGCCCCTAGTTCGATCGATTTTGTGTTCGAATTATGGTTTCGTTGACGCTTTGGTATTCTCTTTTTTCTCCTAAAACATGAACCAAAGATTTATATTTTGTCCTTTATTGATCATGTTTCGGGTTATTTAAAGGTATAAAACTCTCCGAGAACTTTCAAACGATTGTAAAAAACGTGTTTGTAAAAATGTATCCCACTGTCGTAAAGCTTACCATGCTTGGAACGTCAGGCCTTGATTCAAGATAGATAACTCAGGTGATACGAGAGGTCCGATCTGACAATATAGGGTGAATAAAGAGATTGTTGATGGGCTGTTGAGAGAATTAAGCGTCTTAGATGAAATTCCAAAAGGCTGTGATGAGCTAATAATACCCTTCCGTTCTAAAGAATTTACATCAAACTGTCTAGGAAATCAGTGAACCACTTGTCAGTAATTGGAAACATGTGGAAAAAATGCTGTAAAATTTCACGTGTAATGAATTCATCAGTATTGCTACATGTAGTGATATATGCATGAAGAGATTTGTTTAAGCTGTACTTTTGTGCTTGTCTGGCAAATTATCATGTCTGTCTGATTGTCTTTGGTCTGACGACCACGGGTGTCAAGCACATCAAGTACATTGTCGCGTTAAGGCGTGATGGCATACATACACTGGGGGAATAATAATGCACCATCGAACGAGTGTGTATAAATCAGTACAACATTGCAGACGAAATCATTCCGTTATCTCCATTCGGATTTTATCTAAAAGCACACGGAGCATATTATAATTTTACGCAATATATTATCAACGCCTGGATTTAATCTGGCTTTGTTGGTGCAATACCAGAAGTAGAATCCGCTACTTACCCAAACGACCCCTCCCTTACAAATAACTGACTCGTAACGGTGAGATTAAAAAGATATATGATATGAGACTTACTTTTTTTATTAAAAGCATGATAATAATTTTGAATTATCCTTTTTGAGTAACCAAAACTCGTATATAAAGTTAATGAATGATTCAGTCTACTAGAACAAATATTAAAGAATACCAAAGCGTCAAACAAATCATACTCATATTTCAAAATCAATTAAATCAGGAGCAAACTATGAACAAAACTATATTTACATGGAATCTCTTGAAAAAGAACAAGATAATAAGGTCAGGTATTCCAGGAGAGTAAGCGGCTTTTGCTTCATCGACGACACCTGCAAAGTAAATCTAGGTCAGATCCAAGTAAATGTCATGGCCTCAAACTGAAAACTTAGGCATATTACTCAATTACAACATGCACACAATTAATTAAGACAAATTATTCTTTTGTGAGATGATCTCCATAGACATATGTAAAAAAAGTCGAAGTATGTATGAAACCGGTGTCATTTCAAAGCATAATTGATGTGTAAACATTACGGGTTCGCTTCATAGTTGGTAGTGCACCGAGCGCTCGATAATGTTTTAGTGCGGATTCCAAAGACAGAGGAATGTATTTATGTCTTTAAAGATGGTACCTTGTTTCACAACTCCATGTGTTGAGAAAGGCATATAAGAAATCATACAAGGTGTTCAGAATCCCTACTTTCAATGCAGTGCATAACTGTTTTTGATTATAACTAATGACTTTGTCACCGGTTCCTTAGAACACGCGCTGAACTGCATACGAGTGTCAATGAGTGCAGACACCAACGGTGCTGGTATCTCCGGGGTCAAATGTCATGTCTCGACCCTTTCGGGTGTGAGGTTGAAGAAAGTACGTGCCTGATTAAAACAGAGATAATTCCTGCTAAAGAAACACGCGCATGTAGCCTAATAGCCTTGGATTAACGTTAGTCAGCGAAACAGCAAAAAAAGCACGTGTATGAATGTTCTCGTGAAGGATGATGGGCAGGATCGTGTTAACGCCCCGTTCGGAAGGTTTATCGGAGATCAAAGGTTTGGAACCGGGATGCTGTAATGATTGAAGGTTACCCTTCCAGTGACAGAACATATACCGTTTCAAAAGTATATTTAGAAATAATCAGCGCATCGTGTTTTTCATGTACACTTTCAGGAAATTGATATCCTTACAAACTTATCCCAGTGCTAAGAGTGTATAGTAAAAAAAGACAAAGTTGATTTGTCCTCTTCAGCACCAACGTGTGCTAATTACAACATGTATCAGCATTGATCGAAGCTAAGATGTATTCAAAGTGTAGATTCAATGTTTGTTTATATATACTATGCTGACTTTATTGGTTGAGACCATGACATTTATTTGGATCTGACCTAGATTTGCATGGTCGATGTCGTCGTTGAAGTTGAAAACGCTTACTCTTCTGGAACACATGGATTGTTTTCGAGGGTCTCCGTGTTAAGTTGTTTTACTTTGCTGACATTTTGTCACTGGTATAATCGATTTTGAGTTCATGTAAATGTTTTCTGTACGCTTTGGTTTTCTTCGAGTTTCTTTTGAAAACAATTGGTATTGTTATTTTAAGAGTAAGCAGGTATCCAATGTAACGTTTGTAGTTCTTTGTTCTATGCATCAAGAACGTTGACTTTGGTATTGGATATCAACATGTAATAAAAAGCATTATAGTCCAAGATAATGATTTTTAATAACAGGTTGAAATCTCGACCAGTTATTTAACAACTTTCAATAGTTCATTCAAACATTTTTTTCGATTGAGTATGTTTACTAGTTTTTTCAGTTTTAGTATGCCTGAGTTTTCATTCTTTGCGTCGTATTTTTGTTCGTTGTTTAATATATATTTGCTTTCTGTTTGTGCACTTTAAGAGTAAATGTCCTTCCAAATACTAGAATTTTAATACACTTTTATTTCCAAAAGTTTCAATTTACTTGGACGTGATAGATTTGATTTCATACAATGTCAATATTTTAGATATATTTGGAGGGGGCTATAGATTGTCTGTAGGGTCATGCTTACAGCATCCGTGGGTATCACACTGGTACTGTTTCGACATACGGATATTGAGTACACAGGGGGAGGATTGTTATGGACCATTACATATGTAACACGTACCAACATATTTACAGTACTTATGTACTTGTATTACCGTCACATGAAATCGTATCTGCCTATATTTCAACGATGTCATCTGCCAGCTGCTTCTCCTCACAGATGTATGAACTGTACATACACATAACTTCACGAAGTACGTTTCCATATACACACTGTTAGATTATTAGCACAAAAATATTTAAATTTTAATGTACTTTTATTTCTCAAAGATTAATATTGCCGACACATACCATCAATTGTAATAAAATAAGTTCATTAAAAGAAAATTATATCCCAAACATACTCTTCTTTGCGGACAAGAAGAACTAATAACCATATCAAATATACAAAAATATAGTTAAGCTGAGTGTGTTTTTTATTTGTATTTTTTTTTTGAAAAGCACATAGTATTAATGTGTCCCACCAAGGTCTAGTTACGTAGAGCCACGTGTATATAAAATGATAGACCTAGCTATTAAGTAATCTAATGTCATCTTGTATGTATTCGTTTGCAGTGAAATAGGCTAAGAATGACTTATGTTTTGGCTTCTAATGATAACTTACCACGACCGTTTAACCTACAATAATAACTATGTCACCATGATATAGCAAAATAATAACTCAAGGCTCGGAGTGATGACAGTAAAAAATATTAATATAAAAAAATTGCTAGAAACGCTGACGTCAGCCAAAACAATGCGTATTTCCCTCAGTTACATTTTTCTAAACAAAGGAAGGATAATCTTTACGAAATGGTACAACAACAGGTAGAAGAGCTTTAACACAAGGATTTCTTTTTTTTTATTTATTGTTAAATAGTGACACTAATCCCGAGGTCTTCAGTTTCAAAGACTTCATTCATATTAGTTAACATAACACTTGCTTTGGAGTAATGGCTAAATAAATCAGCACCACATAAAGCAGTTCATACATGTACCATGTATATAAATAAGTAATTCGTATCCTATAAATATCCGTTTGTAAGGATCCAGTGTTATTTGTAAAACTACCGTTGATATTCCTTCTTTGATCCATGTATATAAATATATATACATGTAATATATATTATCAAGTTGTATTATGAGATATGAAAAGGACGCTTTTAATTCAACTTCAAACGAGTGTTGCAATAGCACCTAGAAAAAACGCAAAACAAAAGTTACGTTTTTTGAATATAAAAATATCAGAGTATCTTTTACATGGCGGGTGTCGTCGATGAAGCAGAAGACGTTTACTCTTCCGGAACACCTGGTCTTATTCTCTTGCGCTTTTACGAGAGTCTCCATGTGAATCTTTCCTTTGTTCCTATTTTGCCCCTAGTTTAATCGAATTTTAGTTCGGATTATGGTTTTGTCGACGCTTTGGTATTCTCTGATTTTTTTTATCATTTCAGATCAAATAACGGCAATTAATTCAGTACAGTTAACAAGAATTTTATAATTAGAGCTTAAGGAATATTTGACGTTTCCAGCTCCGATACCACATGTGGTACCGTTCGAAGTTTTCCAGAAACTATTCGGAAGAGGATACAGGGATGTGAGAGATGTCGTTATTCTAACATTCTCCTTTATACATTGTACATGCATGTTACAGAATTACAGGTGTAGGTGCTTCTGCATGTATCAGAGAGACATTAATCAGTGATGTGGAGCCTCCAAACATACGTCAGCTCGTGGCACCGTATCCACGGATGGCTGCCATGTTTTAAGTGTACTTGAAGCAAGAAGGACTTGTATGTCGGGATCACAAGAGTTGCGGTGCTTATACTTGTCACAAGAATACATCACAAGGATTATTTATACTTCAGTCACTTAATGTAGACGGCGGCCATTAAGGAAAACTTTACCAAGTCAACAACTGGGACTTGACAGTTGTTAATACGAGCTGCTATAACCTTGTTTGCTTGCTTGCAGATACTGGTACATGTTTTTTGAAATAGTTGTATTGACGACAAAAAATAGACCTCTCCTACCCTAATGATCAGGACTGTTTAACACTATCTTAACGGAAACTATCGATATGTGATATAGAATTCATTTGTTTTGATTCCACTTACTTAATAAAAATATATTCTGTCCAGTAACTTCTAAAATGATAAGCAAAATATTTGTATCGGTCTTCTCAAATCACTGATCAATATGATTGATATAAGCTTTCACACTATATATACTGACTTATTCACGAAAAGCTTAGATGAAAACAATCAGCATGCAAAATGCATACTCCCTATACTCTTGAAAAATAAAAAAAATAAAACCAATTGATTGCAAGACGTATAAAAAATGTGCGATAAGCATTTGTTCCAAAATGTAAATTATATTTATATATGAAAAATAAAGTTAAATTGCATATAAAAAGGCAAAAGAAATGAACATTCTACATTAGACTTGTCATTCCATTAATTTAGGTAATTTGTACTGTTCTTAATATCTTATAAACAGTAAAGGTCATGCGAGGACATGCGTTAGCTTAAGCCTTACAAATAGTTGGTTTGCTTTATTTGTGTTAACGCTTTATCAACGACTATGGTCATTTAGGACGTGTCGCGCTTTAGTGGTGGAGGAGAGCTGGTGGTAGCAGAATGTCGGACACATCAACCGCTTAACCAGTGGTTGGTATTCATTATAAGAGAATGAAAATGTATCCCCAGTGTTTTAAAACGTATGGCGAAATATCGCAAACAAAGATTGATACCTCTTTATATAACAAATGTACAAATTTTGTGTCGAAATGTAGGACAAGACATTTCCACAACAGATTACAATCAAACAATCCAATCAATTTGGTGATATAAAAAGCCATTATGTTCATATTGTGAACGTATTCTTATACAGGAGCAAGAAAATACACCATACTGTGTTCAGAAACACCTCCGAAAGCCATTATGTATAAACTTTCACCTTTTCTTTGAGTCTGGTTTCAGAAACATTTTCGTACAATTTGGCCGCCATGGAAGAAACTGATTCTGTCCTACCTCGCTGAGGCAGTGAAGATAGTGTTAATACAACCACACACAGCCGATGATAACGGGTCAGTAAGATTCGAGATAATTCAGCATGTGTTTGTAATGCCATTACACACTTTATACTCTACAGATAAGTGTAAGGCATCAGAGAACAATAATCTATTGTTGTACACGGGTATATGTTGTGGTACGGATTTCCCTGCCAGTCTTGCTTTGACGATTCCAATATCGTCATTTCCTTTAATGCTTTGCACGAACGCAGGGATATATATTAAGAAAATGTAATAGATATATCATCATTTAAAATGTAATAAAAATAAAAAGTAAAAATGAATAAAATAAAATCTGAGAATACCAAAGCGTCAACAAAACCATAATTCGAACTCAAATTCGATTAAACTAGAGGCAAAATAGGAACAAAGGAAAGATTTGCAAAAGAAAAATGAACAGGATTATACAGGGTCTATCAAATGCACATGTTTTCAGATAAATTATTTTTCAGTTTTATCAATCGATCTTTATGACAATATACCTTACTGTGATTTAATGGTTACATAAAGGTTCCCAAGGAAAGATCTACAAGACAGCAGCAATTTGAAAAGCTATCGCATTCATTATTATCCATTTAAAAGGAATTCACACATAGATCTATCCATTTACTGTCATGATATCTCTGAAAATAACACACATCTCTCTTTTCAATCTTACTTAAGTGGCTATCTCATTTAACGTTGATAATCTGTAAATATTTCTCTTTCACCAATCATTTTTTTACACTGAAGAAAAACAACACTCATGACAATCAAATTAAAAAGCCGCTAATCTATGTCAGATTATCCCGGATTACATGTGAGTGGCAGTTGACAGAACCCCACAGTAGACTTTCCCCTACCATCTACCACCATAAGCTACATTTGTATCACCGATCCCCGGGCTTAGGGCGGTACCGATAACCTACTGACAGACATATACTATGGATTGTTAGACAGATACTGTCTTGGAAAGAATGCCACCTGTTGTCAACAGCAATTGAGACCACACAGAGCAAGTAGTTATAGGATACGTTATCCCCTAGGATTACTTAACAAGGAAAGCACATTGACCGACATTTTTTTCTGGGATTTGACAGGACAATGGCTTAACGTGTGGTACATGTCCACGAAAATTCTAACTTAATTTTAGAATTTTACTACACCAAATCTCCTCAAGCATGACGCTCCTTTTCCATTTTGCAATTTGGAATTTTATTAAAAATAAAAGTCGTGCTATCTTATATAAAACATTTATATGAAATACCAATATCAAGATAAAATACCACAAGAGATTTTCCATTTGCTTTATTCTTTATCCATATATTCGCATCGAATTGTGCTATCTTTGAGAAGAGACCCTCCTTAACATTCCAAGATCGTATGTTGTTGTATTACATGTATAGACAGTATCATTACCTTAGTTTCCTCCTGGTTACATACACATACCTTCCCCACAATGAATTTAGACATTATTATCTTAGGCTCATCATTAACACTTAGACAGATGATATTAAACAGTCCTTAACATCCGTCTTTCTTCCAAAGCATGTTGTTTAATACAGTGGAACATATAGGAACACAACAGCGCAGCATTCTACTCTATTTCGAGAGTTTTAGCTGCCTAGTGCATTTTGGAACGTGTTTGAAGGTTTTGCCAGCATATGTTTATTTCAAGGTTACAGCTAATTTAACGCTTTTCTTTCCATGCCACAAGCTGACATCTGATATATGTATACTACTAATTTTGTTTGTTTTTATCAAATAAATTCATATGCTCTGTTAAAGTTTTGGAACAACTACTCCTTTATCGAGGTACACAGAAAACAAAAAAACAATTACAATATTAGAATTAAAACAAGGTATAGTTGAATGTTGTAAAAACAGTAACACCATTGGCTGTAGTTGGTCGTAGGCAGGATATGAATTGACCTTATCATTGTCCACTGATACCTTATGTTGTAGACACCGACGAAGAGGTTAAAAGATTCCAGGAAAATGCTGAAGCTGGAAAAATAATATGGAACTCATGTAATGTCCTATATGAATGTTTACTATCGTACAAATAAACTTTTAAAAGATAAAATCTAACTTTGGGGATCTTTTTTCGATATTAAGTTTTTGATCCTTACTTAAATTTTATCGTAACGTGTATGTTACAAAAACGAGAGCCAAAGAGACTAAACATTTAAATGAGAGCGCCAGACTTGATTTTGCAATAAAACCTTCTCTTGGAAGCTAAATGAACACCAACCAATTTGAATACAGCGAACATATCTTTACAACTTATACAAAAAAAGGGGGAAAAGTTTTTTCTGTTTTATTGTAAGGAGAGCAAAATGAATATATATAGCTGTACTGGACTGGATCGATCTTCGGCAGCGACCAGATACGCATTTGGTAGAGCGTCCGTCTAGAGTTCGGAGGGTTTCTGATTTAAATTCAAGTCGGCAGTCGCATTTCACTCTTCTCGTTACATACATATACATTATGCATCAAACATGATAATGCATACATTGTACATGTATCAAATGCGCAAAGATATGTCAGCAGGCCTTCGAGTCCAACCAAGTTTATTGACTAATGCAAGTCGAGCTAGGCCCATAGGATCTGTTCATATAGATTTTGTGCATAAAAAGAACGATAAGAACAGACAAATGGTACCTACTTTTTTACTTTGAAAAAAACAAATACAGTAAATTTGTCATTCCATTTCGTTTGTAAACCAACACGACATGACGGAACTTTCATTTTTGTTTTACATAGAAACGGGACGTGGCTTGATTATTGAAAAGTGGGCTTAACACTATTTCAAACATACCATGGGTTTTAGGAATAAGATTCATCAGTTTGGTATGAATTATGATATATACTGTGATTGTTATTTGTACACAAACAGGAATTGAAAACTTAATTTGCGAGCTTTCGAAAACGTCTGTTTCCTTTGTCAAGTAAAGAGTACAATAGCCGAGTGTCGATGTTCTGACCGCTGAAATCAGCTCACTACCCGAAATAGGTGTCAAAAACGTAGCGTGACATTTCGTCCAAATGTACTCTAGTACTACAGGTAGACAGAGGGACGGGTAAGATGTTTACCCATTCCGCCCCTTATTGGATGTTAAAATAGGAGACTCAAAGGAGACAAAACCCTGAAAAAGAGAACAAGCCTTTCAGTTGACAACATCATAGAGTTGTTGGAGTTTATACTGAACACCACGTATTTCTCATTCAGGGTTGCTATTTACCAACAGAAGTTCGGTGCAGCAATGGGTAGTCCAGTATCACCCATTGTTGCGAACCTTTTCATGGAGCATCTGGAGCAGAAAGCCATCACGACTGCTCCGATGGAGTTTTGTTCCAAGCTATTGAAAAGATACGTTGACGATATCCTGGAAGTGGTCAAGAAAGGTGAGGTTAACAATCTAACAACCCATCTAAACCAGGTGGATGACACAAACTCCATAAAATTTACATCAGAAGAAGAAACAGAAGGGAAAATTCCCTTCTTGGACACTCTAATAGTGAGAAAGGTTAATGGCTCCATCAAACTGCTCGTATACAGAAAAAACACGCACACAGACCAATACTTCAATTTCAATTCACACCATCCATTGCACCAGAAATTAGGGGTAGTACGTACTCTCCTGGACAGATGCAATAACATCGTCACTGAAAAGGAAGACGTAGAAAAAGAAAAGCAGCATATCAGACAAGCCCTGAAAACATGTGGGTACCAAGAATGGTCGAGGAAGAAAGTTGAAAAACAAATTGAAGACAAAAGCAAGATAAATGTCACCAAGAAAAAGAAGGGTAATACCAAAGAGAGAAAAATCAATGGCATGGTCACTATACCATATATAAGGGGAGAGTCTGAAGCAATTTCAAGAGTGCTCCGCAAACATCGCATCAGCACACTTATGCGACCGCAAAACACCATCAAACAAATCCTAGTACATCCGAAGGATAAAGTGCAGAAGGAAGACAAGACTGGAGTGGTTTACCAAATTCCATGTAACAGCTGCAACCACACATACATAGGTGAAACTAGTAGGAAATTTTGAACGCGTCTTAAAGAACATCAAAAAGACGTGGAAGAAATGGAGCAGCAAGTCTACATCAGACATACTAGAAAAACATCAGAAAAACAATATAACAAATCAGCTATCATTGACCATGCCAACATACACAACCATAGCATTCACTGGAACAACTCCAAAGTGTGGAAAGGGAGGAAAACTGGAGAATAAGGAAAATTAAAGAATCCATATGGATTAGGAAGGAAGGGGAATCAATGAACAGAGACGAGGTGGGACACCAGTTGAGTCATCTTTATGACCCTAGTTTAACATCCAATATGGGGCGGAACGGGTAAACATATTACCCGTCCCTTTGTCTACCTGTAGTTCTAAGAGTACATTTCGACGAAATGTCGCGCTACGTTTTTGGCAGCTGACTTCTCCAACTCGCCCTATTTTGGGTAGTGAGCTGATTTCAGCGGTCGGAACACCGACACTCGGCTATTGTACTCTTTGCTTGACAAAGGAAACAGACGTTTTCGAAAGCTCGCAAATTAAGTTTTCAATTCCTGTTTGTGTACAAATAACAATCACAGTATATATATCATGGGTTTGTCTCACGTTAGAACATGGTCTGTATTCAATCAAAACACATGTTGGAAATGAATCATGTTAGATAAACTACCAAACGAATGACTTTATGCATAATCGCATCGCTTGTATATAATTGGAGAGCTAGTGAGTACTAAGATCTATATGATGGATAACGTGGAATGAGTCCAAATTCTGAAAAGTTTCGATTTTATGAACTCGGAACATCTTAGCATGATGAAAGTAAAGAATATCTTATGAATCATAGTACACGAATTATGCTTAATATCACCAATTAAACGTCTTCATATGCAAGTCTATCATATGCCTTTGTGACTTATAGTACACGTACTTAATATTGAAGGTCGTCTTTACAAATTTTGAGTGAATATTCAACCAAAACGTTGAAATCTGGTTTTGTTTCTCAGGGAAAACAACTTGAATGTGTACGATTACCATAAAGATCAGAAGACATGTATTGTACATCAATCAATGGCATGGCACGTTTACTTCTAACACATGCAGAGTGTACATCACCAATGTTGTAAGAAATATTAAATTGCCTGAAGTTTTGGAAACCCAGAACATTCACACTGCAAAAATATTGTCATTGGATTAAGATATTGTTTCAACTTTCCAATTATACTGGAAATTATGTTATGTATAACAATAACGGTCACACTTCCATTTCATCATTTCGAAACATCGTATCGCTCATCTTCTTATTCGTTAATGGCAATCTGCACCATGTGTTATGTTATTGTGCAAAGAATGAACACGTTTTTGTTACACTTTCAATGTAATGCCAATCAAAATACCACCTGAGCTGTATGTACTTTTAGAATGAGTGACGTCGATTGTTAGGATTGTTAGGCCTATATCGTACCATCAGACGAACATAGGTCCTAGGTAATTTATCACACCTTCAGACGATATTAACATTTTGAAATCTCAGCAATATTTGTCTCGTCATATCTCTGTATCGTCTAGGTCGGTTCTTCACTCGACGCACTGGGATGTCGGAGATTGGTAATAAAATGGGTGGAATACCTAGACGACGTGATGTACACTAACACAGCACCATCGGACATGGCACTTTTCCATTCAGATGCGATACAATCTTTGACACTTTTAAAACAAAGCATTCACATCACAGCTGGTATTGCCTATCCATCAAGATTAATTAAAAACGTTTCCAAATTGTGGTTTTCATTTATGTACAAAGTGTGCAAAAGACAGCAACACTAATACAATGTAAAAGACATATCGAAACAAATTGAAAGACCTGAAGCGAAACAATCCTACATGGTGACCCTATAAAACGTTTCATATATTACATGTCACCTACCACATGTGCTGTTTATTTCAGGAAAAAAGTCAATTTATAAAAAAATAGCAAGCTATGATTTTTGTTTTCAAAAATAAACCCATAATTTGTTTTTGATTTTTGGCAACGAAGTCACGTGATGATGAATGTCAAGGGAGCGTGTCTACAGATATATCAAAAACCCGAATCAAAAAGGTTTTGTAAACAAATTGTTTATGCAGTCTGTCCCATAAATATGAAATCCTCGCCATGTTATGAAATGATGTTAAAGATGATGGAAATAAAACTACCATCGTGCTGGGAAAGCGGTGCTAGGCGTTATCATTGCACATCAAGAGGTCTTATCCCTGCACATCAAGAGGTCTGACGAGATCGGATCTATTACATATCCATGCACACTCTCATACGCTAGGGGTTGATAAGGGAATTGCGGTGCATGTGAAAGATGTGAATCGCGAAGGTGATAGTAGCGACTATACAAAAAAGTGTTTAACTAATTCTTTCGTGTTAAGCTTTTTGTGGAGTGTTACATATCATTCGAAGGACGTCTTATACCTGTGGTATATGGATGTATTGGATTGTAATCAATGCTGTTATATTCAAACGTTATAAATGTGAACAGTCTATTTTGTGGTGTTAGCGAAATTGTTAAAATGCATTTGTTATTTATTTAATTTTATCGAATTAATTTGATTTGTATCAGGCATAATATTCAAATACATGTTTTTGAAGATACTTGATGAAGTATATGTTCAAATTTCTAGATATTTATTATTCAAATAATGAATAAGAAAATGTTAATGGTTTTATTATTTAATATAAAAATAATCAGAGAATACCATAATCCGAACTCAAAACCGATTAAACCATGGAAAAATATGAACAAAAGAAAAATGTACACGGATCAATGAAAAAAAAGTAGAAGAATATAACACCAAGTGTTCCAGAAGAGCAAGCGTCTTTTGCTTCATCGATGACACTCGCCATATAGATCTTGGTCAAATCCGGAAAAAAGTCACGTTCTCAAAATGAGAATCGGGTCAACATTCTCAATCACAACAAGAGAGCATATTGAACACTGCCCACGTTCTTAATAAAATTAAGATGGATATAACAAGAGTCCTTGTCAGATTAAGTACATTTCTTGTATAGCCTATATACAAATGTAGATAAAAATCAAACAAACAAACAAATCTTAATGGAAACTGCAACACATGAAAACACATCGATCTTGAGCTATACAACGATAACAATCGCAGATTGACTTTTTACCAATATAATTGAAGATAAGTATATCCCATGTGTGAACTTGAAGCAATTTTGCCCTGATACTGTAATTTAGTGGTACATCGTTATATTCCTATGCAGCAGCTTTTTCGAAACACCTCGTCTGTCTGCTCATTCACATCAATAACTTAGATGAGACCTAATACACAAATATAAATACTGTAAATTCAGATGCAAGCATGTACTTACACATGACAAAACTTTAATTTTGCTTTAATATAGTCCTATACACAATTACCTCAGAAATATATACTTGAAATGTACCTGTGAACTCATAAAGTAATATTCTACTTCAAGGTCGAATTAAAATAAGTGAGCTACAGTATATATATTGTAAGCATGCTGCTACATATCATAAATATATTTTCTACGTAAAATACTATAAACGTACATGTTATAACAATTATCGTATTTTAGCGAGTTTCGCGCTGAAAGCCTTTCGTTAAATTACGATTGCACTAATTTTTTTATTTCTGTATTTTGCATAATCTATATGTATTGTGAGTGGTTGGTTGGCTGCTTGGTTGTTTTTACGTCCTATTAACAGCCAGGGTCATTTAAGCGGCCTCCCGATCTATGCGATGAGGGTGCGTTTGTATTTGGGAGGATGCGGTATGTTCGTGTAAGACTTCTTGCGATAGTCCGGATATTTTGCCGATTTGATGTGCTACAAAACTGAAGTATACTGCCGAAGGCCCCAAGAAGAACATCTTGCCCGGTCACATTATACTGACAACGGGCGAACTAGTCGTTCCACTCCAATAATGCTTAGCGTCAAGCAGGGAGTAGTAACTACCATTGTTAGAGACTCAGGGACAGAACCCATAACCTTCCTCTTTATTGTGCGCTAACCCATCACTACACGTATATGTATAAAGGTGACGTAACACACACATATGCTGCACCTTTCAAATTTAGTAATAGATAAAGTATGCCACAAAAAGAAATTAAACTGCATCATACAGCTGTTTCTTCCTCCTTTGACTCTTCAGTGATGCTAGGGGCCAAAGGGTGGGAATCCAAAATGTCTAAATTAGTGTAGAAGCAGAAGGGTCGGGTGCGTAAAACCCTTAACTTTATTAAGTTAAAAGTAAAATTAAACTAGTTCTGTATAAACCTGGTTATACGTTAATTTTTCATGGCGCTAAATTAAGTTCTTAACACTAGTTTTGATCCATTTGATATATAAAAAAAGCACGGTTGACAGAGAAACTACACTAGCGCTGAAGTATATGAGTTTCAATGTATACGAACATTGTATAAAGAATGTATAGGGTTTACACTTTCTCCATAAAAGCACACGCGTGCATCAAACGATGCACGTGATACTTACCAGATGTGACGGTGTACTTCAAGGTACTTGAATGAAGATAAAATGAGGAATCTTAATATAAGAATTTACTTTTTTACATTTTTCAAATTTTAAAAAGTATGATAAATACAGTCTTGTTTGAAAAAAAGTAATTCCTATATCTATTGGGATTTAGGTTGAAAGAATAAAGGGACATTCTAGAGCTAACAGAAATGTATTACTATGCCGTATGTACTACTCAACCGTGAGGGTTACCTCTGAAGATAGACTGTCTACCAAGTGTAATATACGGACTTTGAACTGAACCATACGACCTTCTAGAACCTCCGGTACAACTTTATTATTATACGTTTTACATGTATAACATACCAAAACTTGTAACTTCATGGGAACACAAAATCTTTCTATATTGAGAACAACAATGCCTGGTATATACATTTAAGCTATTAAATAACATAGCATGAATAAAAACCATGACACAGTGACTTGAATTGCAGGCGTTGCAACGGAAAGGTTAAACCGAACAACAGCTGTTTGGTTGGCATCAGTGAGATAGAGCGTACGCTGGGGAGTCAGGGAAGAAAGGGGTACTCCAGAGTGGACCTGTGTTACTTCACTCCAAACATTCTTCTCATCCTCTGTTTCCCCGGTATATCGAACACTACAAACAGACCGTATTGTCGTTGACCCAGTTTGTCAGAAGCTGTTAAATGAACATTCCAGAGATCGAAATTTGAAGCAATGGATTACACTATACACTTACTTGTTTGTAGGCATACCGCTATCATGACGATAAAAAAGTTGTTATATCTAAAGCAGAATACAAATTGTAATTGATAATACAGAATGGATGGAAATTACATAATTATATTATCTTAAATTTAGGATTTCTACATTGTTTCTCCACTCATATTTATATCAAACTTAGCTAACAGTTATAAAGTATTGTCGACTTAATAGCAATACCATTCATTATGAATATATTCTCAGAATTTGATGACGATACAATATAGATATTCTAGTACAGATATGTTAGTTCTTTGATTGGTTCAATGGTTGGATAATTGCTTCCTGTTGAGTACAAAAACCTCCAAATACCACGTGTCGTAAAGCACTGCACAATACCAGCACGAGGCACAGGGTCAGTAAATAAAGCATTGCCATCATAGCTAAGGCAATATCTGGAATACGGATATACAAAGGCAATTATTGTAATTACGGCTACAACAACACAAATAGTTGTGACTAATTACAGAGAAACTATCCCTAGTACTAAAGTAACAATTATCATACTTACACGAAACATTTGTGATGATAAACGCTTTATCTTTACATTGTTAAAAGCTATTTATGATGTTCAAACATTACAAAAGAACTGACAGTGAAACGTCATTATACAAAATGGTATAGATAACAGGCAGAACGTTCACGTCTGGTTGAACAATACAAATATCAACTCGCAAACAAATATAAAGAGGGTTTCGGTCGACATCCTTATCTATTTTTTTCTGTTAGAAAACTAAATTATATTGGAGCTAATTTGATACAAAGCCTTGTTAAGTAATGCATTGGTCGGCATGACATATCTACATTATTGTATCTAGAACAATCTTATTACAAGACCAGGGTCCAGAATAGCTAACGGACAACTGTTACATGAAAACTTCAGCAATTAAAAGGCCGTTTTGTTACATATGTATATGTTACTATCCAGCAAGGGAATGTTACCGATTATTTCATCCATCATAATTCATAAAGATGTGAAATTTGTTACAATGTACATGTTGTTTTTTGTCATTATGTATTTATGTATCTTATTGTTATTTACACTTGTGACCGCTACCTTAATTTTATTAATTTTTTTTGTATAAAAGTAATAGCATGATTATTTATTTTACAAAAAAAAAAGAGCGATAGTTTCTTTCACTTTATTGTATTATGTAAAACTAGCATTATATACAGAGGAACACACGAGCAATGAGCTTAATTCAAATTAACTAAAACAGTTCAACATTTTATAGTATCCAAACCATTTAATTTGTTTTATTAAAAGCGATTACGTTATATACTTAATTTATCAACTTGGGAGGACTCAAAATCAACGACATTTGACAGGCGAACTTAATATGAAACAATCTAAAAGTACAAACACACAGCAGGGATTTGGCTTTTGCATATAAACCAATTACCTGGTGGCGGGGTTTCAATTGGCAGCACCGCGCGGCTTTATTTGTGAACCAGGAAGTGTCTCGAGCAGTCAGTAGGTGTACGGACAGTCAATTAGTACATAGGGCCAATATAGGTATAGTTATCCGGGTTATTTATCGCTACTAAACCATGGTTGTTTTTAAAGAAAAAATGTATGTAACTGAAAAAGAACCATTGTAAAAAAACAAAAATGGTCAGCACACAAGCAGAGAATTAAAAAAGCGCTAGAAAATACACCCGGGATGTCTGGTCTTTGATTGACTGTTTTATCGTAAGTACAAAAAAAATCAGAGAATACCAAAGCGTCAACAAAACCATAATCCGAACTCAAAATCGATTAAACTAGAGGCAAAATAGGAACAAAGGAAAGATTTACATGGAGATTCTCGTAAAAGCACAAGAGAATAAGACCAGGTGTTCCGGAAGAGTAAGCGTCTTCTGCTTCATCGACGACACCCGCCATGTAAATCTTGGTCACATCCAAGTAAGCAGCAATCCTCAAAATAAGAACCGAGTCATCATTGTCAACAAGCAAACACACTTACAATTATAACTAGTTTAGTATAAACTTATTTACACACTGCCTTGTTACTTAGAACGAATGCCGAAATCTTGCTTTCGTAGCGTACACCATTGAAATGTAACCGAAGTTGGAGAAACATCGTAAAGAGGAAGGCGGCAGACAATTTACTCACGACGTAATCATGATAGGGAACTAAATATACACAGACATTTTAAAATAAAGTTGACTTTAGTTAAGTAACGGCTTTCAAAGAAAACAGAATAAACCGGAATTTTCATCGATTCAAATTGATGATCTTTTAGAATATTATGCTGAAACGAAACTATCCTTTTCAGGTATAAATAGTCTACTTTTTGTTACATGTATAGAGTAAACCATCAAATAGAAATAAGTTAAAAGAAATCTGATAATCAAGAGATAAAACAAAATGTTGCTGTGCAAACAAACGATATCTTTTGTATCAAGTTTTATGGTCGCCAACTTGATCTCATCGAGAAATATTCTGTATCTCTAAGTGATATGAAGATGGACGTTTTTGAGTTTGATTATTAGTGTCCTTACTTGTTGTGATTGACAATAATGACTCGGTTCTCATTTTAAGGATTGATGAAAACTTCGATGTAACCAAGATTTGTATGGCGGGTGTCGTCGATGAAACAGAATACGCTTACTCTTCCGGAACACTTAGTCTTATCGTCTTGTTTTTTACGAAGTTCTCCATGTTAATCATTCCTTCGGTATATTTCGCCTTTAGTTTAATCGATTTTGAGTTCGGATTATGGTTTTGTTGACGCTTTGGTATTCTCTGATTTTATTTTTGTTTTGAGTCAAAGAAATGGGAGGATAATATGTGACTGTACTTTCGCTACAAAGATACGAAAATAACCAAATCGTATGATAATGCTTATAATGTAGCAAAGAGCGTTGCTACAAGAACTGTGGTTGTAATGAACAGTTATCCCTGCTGTATGTATGTAATTCTTCAGAATAACGTCAGTGAATTACATTTAAAGAACAAATTTCAAGCAGATCAGCAATCCTTCAGTATTGCTGACTGTAGATGTTTTCCCCTAATCACCAGTCTGATACTAAGTACCCCATTTGAATCAAGGCTATATTCAGACTAATCCCACGATAAACATTGAAGGGAAAGCAGAACACTATAGAAACTGATGATGCCCCTTTCTTTACGAGCTTACTGTTAATAGCCGAAATCAAAAGTCATTATCCATCTTCATCTTTGAAATACCGAAAAAAATCTAAGCACCGACCTTGATAAACAATTTAAAAAGAAAAACCCTCCATGAAGTATTCTGTTAAAAATGTTTTATTGACATGGAAAGCACTTGCACTTGGGTTATAAATCTCCCCGGATATAAATACATACATTGCATGCGAAAGGTTTCTGGATATAAATAAACAGAACTGTTGAAGTCTGTGAGAGATAAATTGATTTATTTAGGTTTGTTAGTGGCCTGATTCGGAATTCAAAAGATAAGAAGATATCAAACTACCAGACATCCTATAGACATTTTAGAAAGGAAAAAATCTTCTTCAAAGCTTTAGGCTGTATAATTATCGTTTTAATTGTCATTAGGTATCAATCAGATTGATTCCTTTTCATCAACATTATCTTTTATCTATTTAAGATTCCATATATCAGCCTTATTATCACGGAAACGATCATCACCATGATAACTGCAAGATTTAATTGTGTTGTACAACCAACTTAGTCTCTACAATCAGAACCCTTATATAAAATTATGTTTTTTTTTACAATACATGCAGTTAAATTGACAAGTATTGGCTAAACAAGGGAGATAATACATGGGTACCGCAGCGCCGACGTCAAAGACTGGAGACAACAACATGATCCGAATCGATACAGAAACATTAGAAAGCTATCGTGTGTTCTTCACAGGGATTTACTGAACCACATGTGGTAGTCGTCATAATGTTTTCGGTAACCACTTGTGTTATTGGTATGGCATTTCCGCCTAAGGCGGGTAACTCATGTTGCTTTCCTAAGTATGTTTCTGGTGATCACATGGGGCTAATATCATACCCAAATGATATGATTGCCTTGCTGATTCTGGTAACCACATGTGGTAGTCGGCATGATGTTTTCGGTAACCACTTGTGTTATCGGTATGGCATTTCCGCCTAAGACATGTAACAATTGTCATGATATGTCATGGTTAAGTCAGGTTGCTTTCCTTAGTATGTTTCTGGTGACCACATGTGGCTAATATCATGACCAAATGGTATGATTGTCTTGATGATTCTGGTAACCACATGTGGCTTCTAGTCACATCTAGTAAACATTGTAGGTTACCAGTCAATTTTAAAAACGACGAACACAATTTCTAATCTGAATCGACTCAGCTCAGACATCCTATCACACCATGCTGAGTACCATAGTGTTTCTGATTCAGTATGGGTTTAAAATTTTATATTAGGGAGATATAAGTGTGATTTAAGTAATATCTGCTGCCTCTTGTTTGTACTTAGGTGGCCTATATATTCAAATATATAATGTTATACATATATACAAGTTCGTGTCAGAGATCCTTATTACGTTTCACGAGTAATCTTTCAATGTTCTGATACCTATTACATCAGTTAAAATATACTCATGGTTCGTCAAAACACCTGATAACGTGTATAACGCAGATTCACTAAGCGTGGTATCAGTTTTCAGATGTGTATTCCCGAAATATATCATTACTTGGAGCACACATAAGATGCTAGCGGTTTAATAAGATCTCGTGCAAAAAATCTTTTCCCGCGACACTGTAAAGAATTATTCCAGAAAAAAATGGATTTATTTTCATATTGTGCATAGATATTTGATTATGTGTTCTTGGAAGGGAGTTGTTCTTTGAGGATGACATTTGTGTAAATAAATGAAAAATGACAGCTTTCAATTGGAAATATTTGACCAAATATCAAAATAGTTTCATCGACAAAGCAAAGGCATTTTGTATGCAAAGGAAGATAAATCAAATTACATAAACATGCTATACCTCCATAAAAAAATAGAATGGAACACGATGAACAGGAAAAAAAGCCTTTTACTCAAAAACCGATCTAAAAAGATGACTTCCAATAAGATAATATAAGTTGTGTATTCATATTGTTATCAAGAGTTATGCTTTAGTAATCTGAACTTTGGAATCATGAAATAAAACATTATCATGATAAAATTACGAAGATCTAAGCCAAAAGGTTAGCTTTCAAGTTAGATTTTGGTCTTTTGTAGCTAGTTGAAGCAATTTGTCTGAAACGGAGCCTAGCGCAGATATTTATAGATTTTCTTTGACATTGGACCCCGGTGGTGTATTTCGATCGATTTTCAAAAATTGGTGATCACAATCATAAAACATTTTCTCACTTCAAAGACGAAAATCTAATATTCATTTAACATATAGCACGTGGCCTCTTCTTAATAATTTAAATTGCAGCATGAGTTTATAGAAATAGTGTTGAGCAATGCGACCAATTATCGATCACGAAACATTTTCTCACTTCATAGACGAAAATCTAATATGTATTTAACGTATAGCATGTGGCCTCTTCCTGATAATTTAAATTAATATTGCAGCATGACTTTATACAAAAAGCGTTGAGCAATGCGACCAATTTTAGGATGGTATCTATCTGCTGTGGATATATTGACATTCCTTTTCTAAAATATTTAAAAATTGTCCTAAACTGAGTGAAATTCTAAATAGAACAGTACTGTATCAAAATGTTGATAGAAGTCATAAACGTTTTGGGATGTAGTAATATTGTATTATAACACGCATTGCTATTGCTGACAAACGATAGTTTTCAGCTCCATTGAGGTTCGTTAACTTCGTCAGCTATATCAATTCGTGTCAAATGACTATTAAACAAAGGCTATGGCATTCAATGATCAAACATGAAAAATGAGTTGGTTTCCATTTTTACAAACATTGATGGAATAAAGCTGCATGTGAGCCCACATACCGACATTCCTGTATGGTCCTTTACCATGAAAACAGGAATGTGGTCAATAGGGACTTTTTGACAACTTCCTTGTGTTAGGAGAGAGACCGGAGCCACCTTATTTGAGGGGAACCATACCACAAAATAGAAATACATTTGTATATAAACCAGACGAAAAAGTCAGCTAAAGGAACAATCGATCAATATTTGATACGAAGTAACTTAATCTACCAATAAACAAATAGCTAAATTAAACTGGTCTAAAAACACGTGATACACTAACAAAGTCGTTCGTGTCCATCCTCATACATCAATCTCTACTCCAGCAGCGTGTGCCAATGATATGTGGCCAAATCGTTACAGAGACGCCGAGGTAAGTAAATTGTTGTGTAATCACTTTGTATTAAGTTGAACTGTATGACTGTACAAAGAGATTAAAATCAAATGACTAGGTGGATGCACTGATGGCAAACGTTTTACGTTCATGCCATGCAGTTGTATCAAAAGATATTCTCAATAAGTAATTTAGGCTGTTTATTTCGATTTCAATAGCAGAAACAAAAATTATAATATATTATATTGATAGCCATCTTAAGATACAGTATTCTTGTTTTTATATGTATATTTCTGTGATAGTGTAAAAAGAATAGTTTTTTCCATGTGTAGGTAGTTATACAGATAAAATAAATGAAAACACGACTACCGACTTCCAAACGCTTTCACCCTCTTCGGGGCTATTCAGGAAAGTTTTCTTTCAAAACGGACAACATCATGACGTAATAAATAAAGTGATGTCACAATACACAGATGTTCACAAATCATGTTTATAAAGTGGCGCAATTTTCCTATGGCCTGTTCAAGCTTGGTTTTAATATTTTTCATAAATTGGTCCTCTTTCTTTTCTGTGATAGTATATAATATCTAAGGTATTGGGATGCATGGCCAATGATACGCGTGTACAAACGTTGCGTATCACAACTGAGAGGTATAAAAACGTGACTGTTCTTACTCGACGTCAGAAAACGAAATGTTTTCTTTTTTTTGTAACAAGAAACATTCATTTCTGTAACATTTGTTAGTAATGGTAACTTTAATATCAGAACAAGAAACAATTAATCATTGAAGATCAAAGACAATTTGTTTATATTTAAGTGAACCTTGACCCTGGAAGGACGCCGAAGGTCTGATGCACAGTCTGGTCTTCCCGTTAATTGATAACTCTTGTAATACGATCCAGGTTCTAAGATGCGTATGTCGTTTCTGAATTTGGGGATTCTACAAAATTGATGTTTTGCAATATTGGATAACTTACGTTTCTGATCTAACTGACGAGGGATCGTTGGAAAAACGTAATACCTATATCAACTTTAAGTCTAGCTGGAGAAATAGATTTTAGACAAGCAGTTTTGTCTGATTGTCTCAGAAATCTGCCGACTTTTGAAGTAGGTCTTATTTCTGGGGTTGTTTAGAGATAAAATTTAGGAGAAATAGTGAAAGATATCGGGTTAAATTAGGAAAGAAATTATTTTAATGTTTTACATTACATTGATAGGAATAGGGAGGACTAGTTTCTGTTTAATACTCTCAAAAAGAAGATACAACTGCATCATAGAGTTTTTAGACTTACAAAGCATTATCTATACATGAATACACTACTGAGCTGGGGCAGATATTAAGCGCTGAACAAATACTATAATAAACATATACAGGGACGCTTATAAAATGTTGCATACATTGACATACTGTAAACGTCAATATTTTCGCGTTTTGGCGCTGCATTTTTTCTGTTTTGCATTGTGTACCTATGATACTGTTATACACTGTAGAGTTTGCGTATTGTTGAATATGTTTACGTGTGGATATATTCCCAAAAATGTACTGCCAGCAAAATAAGCGAAAATTTCCACACCGCGAACATTTCCACTTTTGCAGTACGTGAAATGCATTCAGTACAATCATATCAAGTTCATGTACAAATAGCATTCATCAAGATAATCATAGCTAGCCGTCCCTGTAGGTCATGGATTGTGGTTTGACTTGGTTGTATGTTACGTCCTATTAAATGCTATGAACATTTAGGACTTGCCAGGTTTAGAGATGGAAGAAAGCCGGGGTTCCCTGAGAAACACCACTGGCCAATGGTCAGTTCCCGACAACCGTCCCACACAGGCCTCGAACCCGGAACGCAGATGCGGAGGGCTGGTGGTATCAGGATGTTAGACATTTTAATCATGAATAGTTTGGCCCCTGGTCATAAAGCTAGTATCAAGGTAAAAAACAGATGTAGAAGAACATGTGGAACCTTTGACTACATATTCAGGAGGATTATATACAATCGTAATAGCATTGAAATGTATCATCGATTCATCTAAACTCTCAATATGTATTTTGAAATGTTTCTAATTATTACTCAAGTCAAAAGAAAACGATATAATAACGCTTTTTCAAACTCATCGCAACAGTGCAGAATCTTATTTTTTCTCATATAGCGCCATGTTGGATAGAGTTTGCCCATGAAACATAGTTCTGTAAGAAAAATATATCTTACATAGCATATCACGCGACGTGACGTCACAAAGGCTCGACATCAAGAATATGGTAAACTCTGATGCCGGAAAGAGAAAACGACACCATGATGAAATTAAACCCTTTCACGAAAATCTAACCATAAACACAAGAAAGATGAAATTATTTTTTTTGCGCAATCTTTGTTTGCAAATATAGGGTATGCTTAATTTCCCTGTCTAATTAGTTTTCGTCAAAAAAGCTCAAGGAAAGGTTAAATGTTCAAAATGTTTGCCAGTCAAAACGAATTTTCATGGGTTTTGAGCTTATTTGGGTAGTTGATATGAGAGAAAAGACTCTTTCATGACCAAAGGTATAAAATAGGGAAAGTCCACCTTCGAGATTTTCAATTTTGGTAAAACCCACAGCAAAGCGTCGGGTTTTACCAAATTTGAAACCCCTTGGGTGGAATTTCCTACTATTTTACATTCCTGGTCATGAAAGAGTCTTATAATATTATAAAACGATGACAGTTGCCGGATGATATACCGCCAAACACAGGAATTCGATAGAAAAGAAAGGACAGAAGGGAAATGCTAGAAAGGAAATTGTGAAATGAATACAACATATTTGGTCTCTTTGTGTTACCTGTGTACCAAACAGAGAAAGAAGCATGATATGTAGATAATCTATTCGTTGGCAGCTACAGACATATACAGACATTTATAACAAACTAAGCAATCAAAGTGCTAATGTATTTACTAATATTTAACGTGTTTCTATCAATGTATTGGCTGAGGGTGCTGCAGTAACATGCAAACATACATGTTATCTATTACAGAGAGCACTAAACACCTGCTGCTTATATTCGTATATGTGGAAGATATATAAAATATTGGCAGAAAAGTGTTTCATTGGCGTGAATCACTGCGTAACATGACTAAGTAATTCACTGCCAAAACTATATAGACGTAACGAGCCCAAGTAAGATATTCAAAGGGTCTCTCGCTTATTGGAAACAACATAAACATATTTGGATTATTGCCGAATTGTTTCATTCTTTCCTATATTATACCATATATATATACCGGCAATCGTGATTTTTCCTTTTCTTAATGTCTTCCTAATGATCTTAGAATTGAAAAATGTGAAAAATATTTCCAGATCTTGATTTGATATAAATAAATGAATTATGGAATAACGTCTGTAAAAACGACATCAGCGCGATCCTTGTTTTATATACACTGTACAAGTCGGTAATTACATACCATCTTAATACCCACGTAATCCTTGTTTAAGGGATACGTGATCTTCTTAAATCTACTTGAACTTCGTTTGATATATATACAGTTTTATGACCTTAACATGTTTACACGTGATCTATTTTTATGGTCACGTGATCCTTGTTTAATATTCACATGACGGTGTTAAGTTTACACGTATGCCGTGTTTAATGTAAACGAAATCCTTGTTTAACATACACACGACAGTGTTAAGTTTACACGTGTGTTGTGTTAATATACACAAGATCCTGATATTGACATCTTGATATGCAAAAAATCAGGTAAATTTGAACTGAAATTGACCTGATTTTTTGCATATCAATATGTCAATATCAGGTTAAGATGTTTTCAGGTCAAACTTACAATGTACCTGAAGCCATTTTCCTTTGTGATGTATACATTAAAAGATCAAGTGTACAAATAGTACTTAAATATTAAACGAATCACGCATATGAATTCAGGTGAAATATTCAGGTTAATTTGAAGTCAGTTTCAGGTGAAAAAATCGACATGTGAATTCACGTTTTTGCTCTTTTCATGTCAATTTGACATGAAAATGTTCACACAAATTGATTTTAATTAGACCTGAATTGATGAAAGAAATTTTGCCTGTGTATCGTTTTAGTATTAACATGGGATTTTTCGTTTATACCTGTACTTGGCATCAACGGTATATGGATATGTAGATGTAATCTGACAGCATTACTTTTATTTATCACACACTGTATTTATGAACTCCTAGAGCCGTAAGCTTCTTATATTCAATAAAACAATAGTACAATGCGTTCATAGCTGACGATATTTATGTATATATATGCATTTGCTACCGTGACACATGAATAGCACCAAACAAACTATTATTGTTTTTGGTCAACTAAGTATCAAAGTCAAATACAAAACATTAATATTGTATATTGTTTTCGTATATTGATAAAGATCGGACTAGCCGTTTTATGATCCAGAAGGATTGGCGATAATCTGCGTTTGGAGGTATTTAGAGATATGTTGATATAAGCATACATAACTGTACATCAACAAAAAAGCAACGATATGTAATCAAAGGATGTTTCATTACTATAATTTAAACTTGCTGCATTCTACGGACTTAATCATCTTAATCACGTTTTAATATTGCAATCTGAAATAAATACGAGACTATTAATTTATTATGCTTCAATATAATATGTTAATTTCAGAACTTAACAACTTATTGCCTACAAACCGCAATTTCAATTGCAACGTAACCTCAGTAATTCATATAAAACATAAGTGTTGTATGACATGCCACTTACCACGGATCCCGGGATGCCTAACACCGCCATCAGCATCAGTTGTAGAAGCTTTGTCCTCATCCTCACGCTATCCAGTAAAAACATACTAGTCACATTGACGATGATTTCACGTCTACATAAATCCAAACAATGACTGCAAAAATATAATCACAGGCCTGAGATAGCATCTACCAACTGTCAGGTCTAAACCGTCGTGAACTTTCAGTTTTTTCATTGTGGCTATGTGTACACGAGTCACGCCCGGTCCGTTTACATCTCAGCGCCAGCCACTGTAGCCAGCGCGGTATAAGAAGTGTACGCCCAGTGGCGCGGGGAAAGTAAATAGCGCTGTAGTCCAAGTGATAAGGCCAGGTATAGAGGGGGGAATCTTGTTATGATTTGAGATTATCGCAGGTGCCTCTGAATCGGAGATCATTACGCTAGGCATCTTAGATTATGTAAATAATCTTTTTTTCGCGGATGTTTATTTTTACTGAAGTTCTTCAAACGAATTATTCTCGAGGGTTCGAACGATTTTTTTGTAATTTTACACGTATTGATAACATAATCCGTGCGGAACTTCCTGATAATTATCATCATCTATTCGGAACTCCGGATTATACATTAAACCTGCGCAGAACATCTTAAAATATCACATCTACTCCAACCAAACATATATAATGGTTTGCATTAATTTTAATATCGTGGTTTCCGTATGTGTACTTTGTACAAACATTGGTAGATATTATAACAGCCAAAATATGTTAACTCAGAGGAACATGTGTTCCCATACGTCCAGTTACAATGTTACTGAATCAGAGATACATTAACAAATGTATATGTCTGATAATATCTTCTGTTCGTGCATGTCTAGATGTAGCATGGCAGTTAACGAGAGATTCCCGCGGGAAACAGCTGTTCCTGCACGATTCTATTGTTTTTACATTGATCTACCTGATATATGCACCTGTTCTTACCTGTTAATAATAGTATTTAGAGATATAAGATTGACGTTAAAGATTTACATGTACTTGATATTTTTGTTATCCTTGCCGTTGTTTTTTTGCGTTGATTTTAGTTGGATGTTTTGTTAATGTTGTATACGGTGTAAATATAATAAGCATGCGTTACAGTTTAATGTACAGTATCTATGTAGAAAATACCATGTAGTATTTGTCAACAAATCATGGCATTAATACCCTAAGATACATAGTACATATGTACCTGCTATTACCTACTATTTTCCCTCTGCATATATGTTTAGTATCTATATAAATAAATAATTATATAGATATTGGTTTGGAACGAGACTTTAAGAATAACATAGCATTGTTGATACAATGTACATTGCAGTTTCCTTCCTATAACATAGGTGAGTATGCATCATAGCATTAAGAAATCGTTAGAACGCTCAATTTCATTCTTAGATATCCTGTAGTTTACAAGCATCATCAAATTGGAAACAGTAAACAGAATGTTTGACTATTATTGAAAATGTAAATTTATATCACAGCAGATCAAATATACACTGGATTGATGTTGTATAGCAATGCAGTTAAAAGTCAGGAAACATGCTAGCATTACATTTGAACGTAAAGCTCAGAGATCATATAAGCAGTAAGCAAATACTTAAGATACCAGAACTACAAGACCATTATTCCAAGCCATATTATTGTGAACGAGCGATACCCAATGTTTAGCATATCAACCAGCTTTATTCAGAATACATCTTACATAATTGAGTTTTGATAGATGTTGGCAGCTGACGAACAAATGTGCGGCATACTGATTCGAGCGATGTAAGTTGATGACGACTGAAGCAAATCGTATAGTCGGCATCTTGGGATATAGTCTTTATCCTTGTATAACGTGAAGGTGGACGTTTCATTATGTCTACAGTACTTGGTTTGATAGAGAATGTTGCCCCAATTTTGGCTTTGAGGACGTGACATTTGTTTGGATATGACCTACATTTACAAGGCGGGTGTGGTCGATTAAGCAGGGGATGCTTACTCTTTTGGAACACCTGTATCGGTTAAAGCACACGTATTGGACATGTAGGCCAGATTTAAACTTTTAAACCATGAACAGCATAAAATATTTTTTTTTGTGACAAATGTTTGTTTTTGTGTTTGTTCTTAAGGAACAAAGGCACAATGGTGTTATACACAACCGTGTTCTCAAATATATGATTGTCTTCTTCTAAGTGGTTTGTTGAGTACAATAGCTAATGAAATCCTCTCGATACGCACCAGTATTTCTTTGTAAAACATTAGTTTGAAATGTTACACCACATAAAAGTTGTGCACATTCGCAGAAACATTACACCTCCCTGTATTCTGGTGGACAGGTTCCAATACAGCGTAGGTGGTATAGCTTGAGTTATGTAACATTTCACACGTCATTACATATCAGCATCACAGGAGCGATTGACAGACATGCCCAACTACATAGGCTAATCAAGCTTGCACACTACACACATGTAAAAGCAATGACCGTCGTTGCAGCATCCATAACAAGATAAGATAGCGTTCATATATACATGCATGTTCGTTAATAGGAAATAAAGAAAACGTACACCACATGATGTTACATTACCCTAGCTATACAGTCTACTCAGAAATGAAATTCATTTCATATGACATCATGCAGCTTCTTCTCGTGTAATATACTTATGGATAAAAAAGTTTCTTAATATCATTTTCAAAGAATGTTTACAAATGATAGTATGCGTTTCGGAAAGCACAACATGCATATTTTTGGCTGTACAGACACATGGGAAACATAGTTTTTGGAATGTTTCATACATTTCTGACAAACAGCCTGTACAATTCTCGCCAGTAAGCAAAAACAAGAGATGAATAGCTCATCAGAAAAGCAATGTTCCATTATCAGTTATTTAAAGTGCAACACAAAAACCTAAATATGTGAATTTATTTCCGATACCAGTGCAGGCCTTTTGTACTAGCGGTGTTTTTTTGGTTTTAAGCCTTTATCGTAAATTTTATTTTAGTCCAAATATTCCGTAAAGTTAACAACTGGAAAAAATAATATGGCAGCTTTTTGTTGGCAAACATTCCCCATTATCATCAAAATTTACAGGTAGAATATGAGTATGAGGAATAGTTATGACAAAGAACATGAAGGATAATGAATGTGAACTGGGTTTTAGTGTGCAATTACAGATGTATAAAAACTCGTTGGGTTAACTGGGATTTGATCTTTGATCCAAGTTTCGTTTTTTCGGGTTTTTCTCTGCGTCCCGACATGTAGAAAAATCGCACAAACTAGAATTCAAAAGCAGAGAACTCTTAATAACGTATAAAGGGAGTTGGGAAGGACTTGGCGATGTGTTGTCATGACAAACATCAGAGAATACTGAAGCGTCAACAAAACCATAATCGATATCGACATCGATAACATGAACAACGAAAATATTTACATAGAGACCCTAATACATATACAAGAGAGTTAGGTGTTCTGGGAGAGTAACAGTCATCTGCTTTATCGACAACATCCGCCATGTTAATCGTGATCCCATCCACGCAAACCTTAAATCCAAAAAGTGAGAACCTATTCATTATTCTCAAACAAAACAAATAAGTACAGTAATGAGTATACTCAGTATGACTGCCAATTAATGCTCAATATTAAATCGAAGGGAAAATCTTAATAACGTTTATGCAAAAATCGATCATTAAACCTCTCGTAGGCCACCACGCAGTGTTAGCGTTGTGAATTTCTTTGCACAATCGCTGTCAGTTTTTGATGCAAAATAATTACTTAAACATACCCTCTTAGTAAACAAAGTAATTGAAAACAAAGTAGCACTCTCTGGTTCTGTCAAATTTTAAATTGTTGTAAAGATGTCTCAAGAGGCTTTCCCGCTTGTATCATAAATACACTTACGTTTTGACATGTTCCGTCTGCCATTCTGAAATGAAAAAAAGACTCTGGAAGCGTCGCAATTGCTACCTATTCTTATACTCCTGAAATGTTTTGTTTTCTTTAAAGATTATACAGATTACATAATGTGTTTCAAAAATGTTCACTTCGCTGATACGTTACAGCTTAGCATTGTCAGACCAACTGGATTTTGTAAATGGTTGGTCGGATACATTTAAGAGGTAAATAGATGGTTCTTTATAATTACTACGGTGGCAAGACAGTCGTATACAAAAATGAACATAATTATAGTTTCCACTTGGTTTCAAACTTAATATGTCGATATATTGAATAAAATGCTTAACACGGTTTAGTCATAGAAATGGTCCATACTTCTCTAAGCCTCCATAACCACAGTTAATCTCATTTGAGTAGTGACACGGTACATAATATACATATTTTCGCAGTACACGATTTGAAATTATACAGAACTAGTTTAATTTTACTTCTAGATAAATAAATTAAAGGGGTTTTACGCACCTCACCCTTCTGCTTCTACATTAGTTAAGAAAGTTTGGATTCCTACCTTTTGGCCCCTAGCATCACTGAAGATTCCTGTGAGGACGAAACAGCTGTATGATGCAGTTTAATTCATTTTTTTTCGGCATACTGTATCTATTTCTAAATTTAAGAGGTGCAGCATATGTGTGTGTTATGTCTATCTTTATGGCATTGTTCCGATGCAGTCGTACTGTTTATCTGCGATTTATTATGTAAAAGAAGTTTATAATATGTTTTATACGTTCACCAGCATTGTGATCAATCATTTGAACAAGAAGGATTTTCTATTACGGCGAATTTGACTTACTTAATGCATTTAGACAAATTTACCTCGATAGACAATAGAATTTACTTTTAAATGAATTAGACAATGTTCTAGTAACCGCATATCTGTATTGACTAGAGAAAACGCAAAACCGTTTTAAAAATTGTTAACTTCTGTAGTTGAGCGGTAGCTGTCTAATTAGATAATACGCATGCATACATGTAATGAACAGTGCATTACTATGACCGACGTTTGAAGACATAATGTTCACCGCCGGGCGTCTACAGTTTGCAAGGAGACGTTTCTGTCTACGTCATCAACATAACTGAAGCAAAGTAAAATAAACTGTTATGACATGCGTAGTTAAACAATGACCAGGTGCGTGACTACATAGAAATACTCAACAATCAGTTGTTTGCTGCACGGAGAGATGCTACATGTCACAACTAGAGTGTTTCGTTACGCAGAGTGCACCAATGCAAACTCGTTTACAAAGTGGTCTGCTAATTCAATGATGGATGCAGCAGAGGAACACAGCTGCCATGCTATTTAATCATCTGCATGTACTCGTTATATTCTGCAGTAAACGTTGGCGGTGGTAAAATTTAACGATTTGTTTTAAGGTTCGATAAAGTTGACATCTTTAAAATAGCTCGTTCGTCGATTTTGTTTCATAGCTTCGTTAATAACATAGACGATACATTTATTCTTGGAGAGAAAATAAGTATGACCGAGAATATGACACATTATCAAACAAATATAAAAAAAATAAAATTTATTCATTTAAAGAACAATTATGAAACAAGTTATCCAACATATATTAATCACTTTTGTTGGCCCGTATATCAGGGCTCGATTGGTCTTATTATGGGAGGAAACCGGAGTACCCGGAGAAAACCCACATGGTCGGAGAGGTGACCCCAAACCTTTTCACGTCCGGTCGGGGAATCGAACACCGGCCACTTTAGTGAAAGGCAATGTGCTTTCCACTGTACCACCCGACCAAACTGTATTAAACAATTGGTGTTACAGGGTAAATATAAGGCAATTTGTGATTCCGCGATTCATTAGTACGTGCCATCGAAAATAAATCGGAGCTGGCAGTAAAATGAGAGAATCGCATTATATACCTCAAACCACAACCATGATTAACTGGGAGTATTCGGCGTATCACGTGTTTAATACAATTTCGATAGGCGTTTACAAATGCAGTAATAACAACTCAGAACAATCGTGAAACAATTAGATTTTATTTACGTTTCACACACAGTATAACATCATACTGGCACGTCGTCTCTAGTTCATTCCTACCTTCCGATCGGATGTACAACCGCACTCAGAATCAGAGATGTCCCGTCATGATTGTTAGATATACAACACAACATTCCGGTCATTAATAAGTCGTTATGCCACATTCAAGTTTACATTTAGCCTACCTTGTCATTGTAAACACCACGTTTTGCCAGAAATCTCAGACAATTTTACGATATAAAAGATATAAGAGTATCATAAACTAGGAATGCCTCAGGAATGTATATAGCATTGCCTATATATGTGTTATTCATTCCTTGGAATAAGAGCTCCCCGGTGTCTTTTTACATTCATCTGACGCTCCTAGAATAAGATTTATCTTTAATGATAGGGGATGGCAGACTCTGCTAGTGGATTCTTTAGTCCCCGAGGTTGCTGGAGCCGCCATAGCCACAGTTAATCTCATCTGAGTAGTGGCATGGTACACAATATACACATTTTCGTAGTACACGATTTAAAATTATGCAGAACTAGTTTAATTTTACTTCTAAATTCATAAATTAAATGGTTTTTACGCACCTGACCCTTCTGCTTCTACATTGGTTTAGAAATTTTTGATTCACATCTTTTAACCTCTAGCATCAATGAAGAGTCCTCGGAGGACGAAACAGCTGTATGGTGCGGTTTAATTCATTTTTGGCATATTGTATCTTTTACTAAATTTAAAAGGTGTAGCATATGTGGGTGTTACGTCCTCCTTAGGTAATCAGTAAAAGCAGCGAACATCAAAACATCATTGCGGGTATATTTGCACAAAATAACTAAAATGCAAGTCTTAATTAGTGCAAAATGTGTTTATCAACTCTATTGACGATGTTTTCCGTCACATTTAGGTATCTCATGGGCCACCTTAACCTTTACCGTTTTACTGCATCCTGTTTTGCTATTGATTGCATTAATATTGGGTTGCCTTCATAACTTTCTCAGAAAGAAAAAATCTGTATTCTCAAGACAAAAACACGGTTTGCTTAATATGATTGGATCGTTATCGACGAAAATTGACTCCAAATTAAGCTAGTTGCTAAACATTCCATTTATCTCTGGTTTAAAAATTTCCAAACGTAATAGACGCGTATTCGATTTAGACATTGATATTAACCGAACATATCTCCTTTGGAAAAAACGCTAAATACGCGATACATTGTATATGAAATAAAATCGTTTATATTTTCATATCTTTATAAAGTTGATCAGAATTACATACATGCTGAATAACTAAATCACGTCTTCAAGAAAAAAAACAATTAGGAATCATTATTTTAATTGTATGTGAAAACGTTAATGTTGGTTTCAGAAAACTCAGCAAAATTCCTTTTATTCTAAAATTACAGTTTTGTATATAAACATGAAATAAACACGACCATAAACATTTTGTCGGCGTAAATACAGATATTATTCTTAAATGAAAGCTACAGCATTTGGATAAATAGTGTTTATACGAAATTTCTTTTTAACGTCATTGCTTATCTTAAAAAAACCAATTGGGAACAATAAAGGCTAATGGTTGAGTGAGTCAAGATGACCAAATCTGAATAGGTATTGTCAACATAACTTGGACAGGACAGTCACTAAAACTTACCTGAAGTTGTTAAATATGTAGTTCTTATCTTGTAACAACTATGGTTTGTTATAAAAACCTCCATGATATTAAACATACATAGTAATTGACTTGTTTGCAACTACTGCCAAATCATAAACTTCAAAAAACAAATTGAAAGGTTTTTTTTTTCAAGCTAACCAGTTTTCATATTCTAAAAAGCTATGCCAGATGTTACCCTTTAGTTTATACGTGTACATGTGCTGATCATAAGGCTATGTAATATGTGTCAGAGATCGGTGTATGTTTCTGTATTACATAAACGACCTTCGTGGACCTCTTGTGACCTCTGAACCTTTGCATTTCACATCAAACAAAGAGCTTGGGAAAAAACTACACACCAGCCCAGCTATGGAAACGGAAGTGACTTTGTTTTCTCAAGCGTTCGGAAGATAAAGATTGTTTTAAGATCCTGTTTATTGCAGCAAAGTTTCGTTACTATTCTTAATATTGTTCAAAGAAGTATTAAACAGAATAAAAAGTTGATATCAAAAAAAGAAAACAATTATGATAATTTATCAGTGATCAGAAGCAAACATGCATGACCTCCAGATTCACCACACTCATGGTATGTCATCTAAAGTACATGTATTGCTGAAATTGATTGCGTACATGTATGGCAGGAGGTCAGTCAGAATATACGAAGGCTTTCATACGAAGAATAGGAGGTCCATTTCTGCGAAATAAGTCCATGAATTACAAATAGGACATTTTTTTTGTGTTTTAGAAAGTTTTATAAAAGTGTCAAAAGGCATATATCATCGGAAATTGGAAACATGATACATATCGAATACATGTACAATGTGCATTTTCAAATATGTATTTATTCCTTCACTGTTAGACAAACATATTAATATTTCAGAGGGGAGAATACGAGTATACGTGAAGTGAAGCCCTCACATCTCAAAAAACATTTCTGATGTGTAAAATGTCTCTTTCAAATTTTAGATATAGATCTTTCAATTAATCTTAAATAAACAAGTTATATGCATTTTGTATTAGGCATGCACGCATAAAATATATGCAAGTCTTATTCTATTTAGAATTCAAAATATCGAAAGTCAGTAATGCTGATTAAAATAAAAACAAAACTAACCCCCACCCCCGAAATCCGATGTGACTTTAAGGAGTATCTTTATCCCTATTATGTGTTGTATAAGTATCAGTACAAAAAAAGGATTAAAGAACCATCTGGCTTATAATTATGTACTTGAGTTAAAGTAAGAAAACAACATAGATTATGTAAAGGGCAAAGCCGGGTGATGACATGCGTGGACATAGCCCACGTCCAAGGGATATCACCACATCCAACTTAATTATGTTAAAGATGCAACAATAAAAAGATTTGGTAAAACCACAACTCAGCTACTGTCAAAACGTAATGCTAAAACCTCTTGTAGTACAAGAATTTAAAGAAACAGTTTACGAAACTACACATGTATATGAGAGAAACAACAACTTTAAGAACCCAATCCTCCGCCATTGTATGTACAGACACAACCAACAGGAGGTATATCAAGTACACAAGAACAGTCTGGTATGACAGGTATTTTAGTATTTTAAGGACACAAAGTTATAGTAGGTTACGGACACTTGCATCATATCAGGACAAATAGTAAAACGTGTTATTTCGTTTAGCATATTTAGTATGTGTGCGTAACAAACTCCCTACATCTAACTCGCATGCTTTCATAGTTCAAGAGCGATAGTACATATAAGCTGTTTGGTGTAAACATTATCAAAAGCAATCAGAGAATACCAAAGCGTCAACAAAACCATAATCCGAAATCAAAATCGATTAAACTAGAGGCAAAATAGGAACAAAGGAAAGATTTACATGGAGATTCTCGTAAAAGCACAAGATAATAAGACTAGGTGTTCAGGAAGAGTAAGCGTCTTTTGCTTCATCGACGACACCCGCCATGTATATCTTGGTTACATCCAAGTGAGCATCAATCATCAAAATCAGAACCGAGTTATCATTATCATCACAACAAGTAAGCACAATAATAAGCAAAATAAAAAACGTCCATATTCATATCACACAAAGACAGATGAGATCTCGATGAGATCAAGATGGCGACCATAAAACTTGTCCATAGTCTTCATCAACCTGCATTTTTCGAAACCCTGTGCCGTAAGTTTGTTCGTCAGCAGTTGATATCTATCACGAAAATATTCTCTATATTCAGAGCAAGCCCTAGAAAAACGAATCAACTGCGACACTGTAAACACCGTAGGATGGAGAAGCAGGATTGTTACTATCAAGAAAGAGAGAGTTCACGATCGGAAACTCAATATCGTCACGTTTATCATACAGCTTAGTAGTAAGTTGCCCGTGTTTGTCATAGTTTAAGTAAAGATCGAGGTAAGAAGCTGATGTGGGAGAGTATGTTGTGTCTTTAATCTCAAGTTCAGTAGGGTATATACGATCGACTAGGTCAGCAAACATCTTGTTGTTTATCGACACACATCGTCGATATACCTGAAAGTGACATTGAAAGATTTGGCATGGTTTTGTCGCCCATCCTGATAAGTACATGTAAGTATAATAACAGACCGAGTTAGGTTAATGATTTACAGAATGTTTAAGAATACTGAGGAGAAACGTTTATATTAAAATATTCTTTTCAAGATTTCAGGGCACTCTATACATTCTTTGTACATGTCTCTTGTAATGGACTGAAGAAATTCTTGAGTAAAGCTTTTGATGTGCGACTTCGATGACACTTCGGTTCGGGTTAATTAATTAATCAAGTTTGAGCTACGTGACATATCATGTTATAATCATGAAGTTATTTCTTGAATAATATTTTAAACTTTCAAGGATAAACATTTTAAATCCAAGCCAGTTAGTGACGTCTAACCTGTTTCCCACACATGCCATGTGTATTGTAATGTACGTACATGTACACACATGTATAATATTCATAGGCGTGAAACTTATAAACAGACTTAAGATATAGCGTGACATTATTGCATGTGATATATTTACATGTACTACATTTTTTGTAAGTCTATTTGTAGATCATATTTATCAATACGGATGAAATATTTCATATCAGACCGAGAGAGTGAAAATATTGTAAGAGTAGTCTACCATAGACGTGTGTTATGTTCTATTTACGGCCAACAAACGATTCCAAAAGTAGGTAACAATACACAAAAAATGGTTTCCAACATATCAAACTGAGAAATCCAATTGGTGTATAAATCAATTATCGAATAACAAGTGCTTCGGCTAAGTACTGCTTTAATTTTCAATAATTTCTGAAACCAATTACGAATGATGTTATTTTTACAAATGATCACGTCTCACGGTATCTACATTATGATAAAGCTTAATTAAAATCTAAAAATAGATTCAATGTAGAGTGCGATTCAACGTGTGTGTGAACTCATCGTCAGTTTCGTACTTTGTGTCTGTTAGATCATGTGCAGTTATATCCATTGGAGCCATGTAACCACCTCATTTACTATCCACCATCAAAAGTCATTGGAAGTGTATGTTTAGAAGATTTTTTTATCGAAAAACGTGCTCTTCGTCATCAGGTTGTTGTCAGTAGTCCTAAAATAGAATGATAAAAAACACACATCAAAGGCACATTATTTTTGGATAAAAAAAGTCAAATAGAGGAATGAAAGAAAATTTAGGATAAAAGAAAATCATTCCACGATTCGTTTTCTTTGCCAGACGAAACCAAAAACAAACAAACAAAAACATCTGACTGGGTCTGGAGAAGTAGCATATTGCTACAGACAGATGTTTGGCGTAACGAAAGCATGATCTTTTTAATCAGGTAAAAACTGCATCAAAATCCAGAAGTCATGCCAAACAACTGAACATTTTATAGCTTAAATATGATTTACTGTTAACCTGTCAAAATACATGTAATACAATAACGGTGATGTTGTCTCAGTTCTGTTTATAGACGAATTCATTTTTAAGGAATGCACATGTACTGTTACAGTGATAAACGAGTACACATCACCAGACAGACCACCAGACAAGTTATCGAAAACAAGATAAAGGTAGATAGCAAAATAATACAAAGAACATTCTTTCTCAAATATCTCCAGTAATATCTCACTACAATAAAAAATGGTCTGGTGGTTAGTGTACATGCATACTACATGTATATTTCTAAAATAATACATTTTGTCTGTTTTAGCTGGTTAAATGTCAGTGATTCTGATCACTGCCCCTTTGCACTTTCGTTTCGGAAGTAACTGTAATACAGGTAGACGAGTGCTGTAACATCGACCAGGTAATTTAGTCTGTAAGAGCTAGAGTATAAAAATCCTAAGTCAAACGGCTAAAACCTGGCACGTCCTTAAATGACCCTGGCTGCTAATAGGACGTAAAACAAAATGAACTAAACTAAATCCTTAGTCAAGGGTTAATTTTGGTTAATTCTATCTTTTATATAATTTATAAAAGTCTTGCATTGTAAGTACATGTATAGTCCTGGCGGAGAAAACGAATTTCCAATGTGAAGTTGGCAGGGGGTCCTTAAATGATTTACAGTCAGAGATCTTCAATCTATCAACTAACAAATAGTGTATGCCCTGGGATCTTTAATCGATCTTTCATCGAGAATCCTTAATTGCAATATCATCGTGATAATTATATGGTTTCATTGCATACTGATAACGCATTTCGATACATACTTACCAGCTACGCATGCTGTGATGAAACAAGCCATGCAACCGGATATAAGAGCCCGGAATGACACTCTGACGATGTCTTCCTTTCTAGAGGGCGCCACCGCCGTCAGTGCTCCAATCATAATGCCAAGCGCTGTCATATTAGAAAACCCACACAACGCGTACGTCGTAATAACCTCCGATCGTGCCTGGAATTATAGATACATTTAATATAACGTCTGACAAAGTTTGAATAAGATAAATATTGTTGAATGGTATCATTTATGTGAAAATAAAACAAATATTCGCAAAACGTATTTTGACAGGAAATAAAACAAAATGCTTTCTTAAATGTGGTTTTCAGTCAAAACAGTTTCGAAAATAGCAATTTAATCTACGCGTAAGGCGGGACGATGACCTCTTACCCACCGACATCACGCCTCCGACCAGAACGGTTGCGTTCCCGGGCGTGTCCATTACAATGTTTCCTTTCATGTCTGTGTGCCAAATGCCGTTAAAATTCCGGAATTTCTGGCCATTCCTCATAACTTCTCCCAGATCTTCATAGGCGAAAAATTCGTTGATGAATGTTTTAATGCCGACCATTCTTGCTGCCACGTGACAATCTGCTGGATCCACTCCCATCAGGAAAACCAGAGGCCAAAACAGGTAGGAACATATCAGCTATATATAACAATAATATCAACATTTAATACTATACAATATACGTGACAGATAATGTTATATCATATATTGGAACAGTCAGTAAGCATTTTATTATATAGCATACAGTATGTCAGTAAGAATTGTATTGTGTACCATGGCTATAAGAAAGATAACTCGTATATATGTGATTTCAATTGGGAAGGTTCAGTTCCATATTATTTGACATGTTAGGTGTTTAAATAGACTGGCTACAGAACCATCACCTCACGGATTTTTTTCTGAATTTTACTACTAGCTCAAATTATTCCCCCCTTGTTTAGAACTAGAATCAGACATCCAAATGGAAAAAAACTATATATTCGAGTTATTTTTGCTCATACATGTAATAATTTAATATGTATACTATTCTGAAGACGGTGCCAGTGTAGAGTTCTATTTATCGTACGGAAGCTCCCAATATAAATATGATATATACATGTACATTGTACCTTGTGATACTGTTAAACAGACATATACTTTGGTATACAGTCCTTCGCATATCTCGATCTCAATTTCCCCCGAAGCATTCGCCATTTCGATGTTTTCTAGATGTCCCCACAAAAACACTATTAGTGATCGACATGCGATTTACCAGGTTTGTGTATGCATAATGACAGGCGTTTATGTAACTCATTTATAAAAACCAAATATATGCGATGAAAATGTATGATGAAAAGTATCGCTTATGAACCTACAGTTTACCTGGAAGGAGAGGACTGGATAGTCTGGAGGGGTGAGCCCCACGCGGTCACCCAGCCATTCCAGGGTAGCGTTACAGAATCCCAGCAGGGAAAAGAAAGCCAACACGCTGACCAGGATGTAGGCGACTATAGACACCGACCCGATAGCGCCTATAGACGCCGCGTCTATGATGTTTTGGCCCTGTCTTTAAATCAAACGTATATATATTTAAAAAAAAAAACATGTGTTTTACGTTGTAAATTTTTCCTAATTTTCAAATCTAATGACGTCAACAGAAAGTTAAGATTAAAATTACACATGTACAACGTTTAAATATCTCATCAAATCATCTGGTCGGCCCCAGCTTCTGTCAGTGAGTGGTTTTTTTAGTTTTATTTTCAATGACAATTGTTCCAAATGGACATTTTGATATTTGAGGAAAAAATACCGGTGTACTTTGAACTTTACCCTTTTTTGTCCAAGTTGACCTTTGACTTCCTGACCTTATCGTCAGGGTAGAATAGCTTAGACAAGGCGAGGGCTGCTGGAGCTGACATGACGGAAGCCGAGAGAAGGTGATTAGCTGGCGCCTGCATCGGTTTAAACATTAAGAAGGATCAACATCAGATATGGTAAAAAATATATCAGAGAATACAAAAGCGTCAACAAAACCATAATCCGAACTCAAATCGATTAAACTAGAGGCAAAATAGGATTACATGGAGACTCTCGTAAAAGCACAAGAGAATAAGACCAGGGCCCGTATTCATGAAACCGTTCTCATGCTCAAGCATGGATTCTGTGTTCAAGCCTATTACTTGTTATGACCATAAATCATATCGAACAATCTAATTTTGTCATAGTTTTCGTAAAACGTTAAAGAGGCATGGAGTCGATTGTTTGTTTTAACATTTACAATTTACATATTGACTCTTCGACATGATTCAGGTAGGATTCAAGAAACCTGACTTGAGCACAGAATCCATGCTTGAGCTTCAGAACAGTTTCATGAATACGGGCCCAGGTGTTCGGAAGAGTAAGCGTTTTCTGCTTCATCGGCGGCGAATACACTGTATATTTGTGGAAACAGAATTGTATAGAAGAAGTTTTTATATTGCAGTATATCTAGATTTACTTAACAAACATTTACAAACGTTTCAAACATAAACAAGATTGTTCAAACGTCCACAGACATATAAAACATAAATGTAGCAGCAATAATCAACTTCATACCCGTTATGTCGTCGAGGAAAAAACCAGTGTGTATTAGGATTGTTTTCCCAGTTATACAATGTTTTAGAAAATAGATCATATCACAATTATTGCAAATTACATTGACTTTTTTTGCTCAATATTCGTACCTATACGTAATGTTGAATATGTTACTAGTGTGTCGAATATTCAGTGTCTATGCTCAAGTATCGCGGAAGTTCAGTTCCTTATTCGAGGGGTGTTCCATAAATAATGTCATCTGTGCTTTATTTCGCGGAAAGCGTGCAATTTATGCACAAAACCACCTCGTGTCGATTGAGTGATCACTGGCTCGTGACACAGGTAAATATCTCGTCCACACGTTCACTGGCCTCGGTACAGTGTACATCGTTTCATAGCCTATTCGTTAGACTAGACACAAAATGACAGGAAAACGAGCTGAAAATATTGTTGAAATTAGGGCCTATATAAAAGGTAGGTCATTACTCGGCATAAAGGCTGTAGATATTCACCGCGAGGTGTGTGACATTTATGGGGAGGGCCAAATGTCTCACAGGACTGTTTGTAGGTGGGTAGGTAAATTTGGTGCTGTGCAGCAGCAACTGAAAGATGTTGCTCACCCAGGTCGTCCTACAACAACTAAGACCAAAGGTAACATAGAAAAAATCCGAAATATCCTCCAAACTGATGCTCGATTCACCGTAAGACAATTGGCTCGAATGACAAACTTGTCGTTAGCAAGAGTTCATGCAATTTTGAAGAAACACCTAAAAGTTAGAAAGATAAATGCAAGATGAATACCCAATTTGTTAACGGATGGGCAAAAGAAGACGCGTGTAACAATGGCAAAAGAACGTCTCAAAATGTACCCAAAATATAGTAAAAAGGCTTTTGATAATATAGTCACTGGTGATGAGACCTGGGTGTATTATTTAGAACCAAAGCGGAAGGTTGTCAACCGAATATGGGCCACTAAAAATGCCAGACGCCCAAGTATTGCCAAACGAATACGAACGGTAAAGAAGGTTTTGTATGCTATTTTTTTCACTTATAAGGGTCCAGCTATTCAAATCCCGGTGCCAAAAGGCAGCACGGTCACAGGCAAGTTCTATAAAAACGTTGTTCTGAGAAAGTTGAAGAACTACTACAAAAGTCGCCGCCCCAAAACAGGACTTAAGTATGTCCGACTTTTGCATGATAATGCACCCGCTCACAAGGCACGTATTGTGACTGACTTTTTGGAGTCAGAGAAAGTTACCGTCCTTCCGCACCACCCTCCGTATTCGCCAGACTTGGCCCCCTGCGACTATTTTCTCTTTCCAAAACTTAAATATCATTTATCTGGAAGGAGATACAAATCGAGAAATGCCCTTGGATCTGCTGTTTATCAGTGTCTGATGGGTGTACCAATTGAAAAGCATGAAAAATGCTTCCAAAAATGGATTGACCGGCTAAAAAGGTGTGTTCTGGCTGGCGGAGAGTATTTTGAAGGGCAGAGAAAATTAAAATGAACAAAAGCACTTCGCGCTATATGAGCATCGATGCAAGTGACATTATTTTTGGAACACCCCTCGTACATTCTTTATCGCAAAATCATTATCTTTGACAATTTCATTATCTAATGCAAAAAACGTCCGGACGAATGATTAAAAAATGAAGAGATAAAACTTTGACTTGAAAAAGCTACAAATATACGTTTTGTATACCTAGTGATGTTTATGTGAAAGAAAACAAAACTATTGACCTAAAACAGTTTCGCTTAAACATGTACAATGTACATGAATTTGAAACACTGGAAAGCAAGCCTTACCCTGTACACAACCTTACCCCGTACATGTGTTACACAACCTTACCCCGTACATAAGTTAGACGACCTTACTCTGTACATGTGGTACACGACCTTCGCCCGTACATATGTTAGACGACCTTATGTCGTACATGTGGTACACAACCTTACCCCGTACATGCGGTACACAACCTTACCCCGTACATGCGGTACACAACCTTACCTTATCCCCGTACATGTGCCACACATCCTTACCCCGTACATGTGGTACACATCCTTACCCCGTACATGTGGTACACATCCTTACCCCGTACATGTGGTACACATCCTTACCCCGTACATGTGGTACACAACCTTACCCCGTACATGTGGTACACATCCTTACCCCGTACATGTGGTACACAACCTTACCCCGTACATGTGGTACACAAACTTACCCCGTACATGTGGCACACATCCTTACCCCGTACATGTGGTACACATCCTTACCCCGTACATATATTAGACGACCTTAGCCCGTACATGTGGTACACAACCTTACCCCGTGCATGTGGTACACAACTTTACTCCGTACATGTGGTACACATCCTTACCCCGTACATGTGGTACACATCCTTACCCCGTACATGTGGTACACATCCTTACCCCGTACATATATTAGACGACCTTAGCCCGTACATGTGGTACACAACCTTACCCCGTGCATGTGGTACACAACTTTACTCCGTACATGTGGTACACATCCTTACCCCGTACATGTGGTACACAACCTTACCCCGTACATGTGGTACACATCCTTACCCCGTAAATGTGGCACACATCCTTACCCCGTACATGTGGTACACATCCTTACCCCGTACATGTGGTACACATCCTTACCCCGTACATATATTAGACGACCTTAGCCCGTACATGTGGCACACATCCTTACCCCGTGCATATGGTACACAACCTTATCCCGTACATGTGGTACACACCTTATCCCGTACATGTGTTACACAACCTTACCCCGTACATGTGGTACCCATCCTTACCCCGTACATGTGGCACACATCCTTACCCCGTACATGTGGTACACATCCTTACCCCGTACATGTGGTACACATCCTTACCCCGTACATGTGGTACACATCCTTACCCCGTGCATGTGGTACACATCCTTACCCCGTACATATATTAGACGACCTTAGCCCGTACATGTGGTACACAACCTTACCCCGTACATGTGGTACACATCCTTACCCCGTACATGTGGCACACATCCTTACCCCGTACATATATTAGACGACCTTAGCCCGTACATGTGGTACACATCCTTACCCCGTACATATATTAGACGACCTTAGCCCGTACATGTGGTACACAACCTTACCCCGTACATGTGGTACACATCCTTACCCCGTACATGTGGTACACATCCTTACCCCGTACATGTGGCACACATCCTTACCCCGTACATGTGGTACACATCCTTACCCCGTACATATATTAGACGACCTTAGCCCGTACATGTGGCACACATCCTTACCCCGTGCATATGGTACACAACCTTATCCCGTACATGTGTTACACAACCTTACCCCGTACATGTGGTACACAAACTTACCCTGTACATGTGGTACACAACCTTACCCCGTGCATTTGGTACACAAACTTACTCCGTACATGTGGTACACAACCTTACCCCGTACATAAGTAAGACGACCTTACCTCGTACATGTGGTACACAACCTTACCCCGTACATGTGGTACACAACCTTACCCCGTACATGTGGTACACAACCTTACCCCGTACATGTGGAACACAACCTTACCTTATCCCCGTACATAAGTTAGACGACCTTACCTCGTACATGTTGTACACAACCTTACCCCGTACATGTGGTACACAACCTTACCCCGTACATAAGTAAGACGACCTTACCTCGTACATGTGGTACACAACCTTACCCCGTACATGTGGTACACAACCTTACCCCGTACATGTGGAACACAACCTTACCTTATCCCCGTACATAAGTTAGACGACCTTACCTCGTACATGTTGTACACAACCTTACCCCGTACATATGGTAGATAACTAGCGTACTGCCTGACACTGTAGCGAACCCATTAGTCATCACAGTGTGTAGTTCAGGAAGTGTCATGTCGTCAAAGAAAGGTTTTAAGAATGTGGTTGTCTCCCCCTGAAAAAAAATGAACTCGTCTGTAAAATTCCCATTGATTTCATGTATAGTTAGTTGATTGACGCCGATTTTGAAGATGCAAATTTTTACTTGAATACTTAAGTTTTGTGACTTACCCAACCGACGAAGATGTTGAATGCAGCATGCAGAGATTCCATGGCAGAAATACCGAGACTATATTCCATGACAACAGCAATACCCCGGATGAGGACTTGGATCCAACCAAGGTAGTACAAGATAGAGATAGTAGCACTGAAGAAAACAATCACTGGTAATACCTGGGGGCGACAAAAAAAAAGGACGAGATCATTCTTTAACTGCAAAACAAAGCCACTGAATTTAATTGCTCAATCTTTCGGTTTTGATTTTACGTAATACATGTAGCATGGCTTGAAAATCAATGTGATCTTACTGTTTTCAGTTTTCATTGTGCATAATACATGTACATGTACTTTATGTAGCATGGGATGAATAACAAATGTAACCTCTTTAAAGAAACGAATCAATGGCAAAGACTTTATTCGCTATGTTGACTGATTTCACATCATATGTTAACGACTTTATTTTCTCCATATATTTAAAATTAATTGTCCATTGATTGTATGCAGAATGCGGCTTTCAGATTGGTTGAGATTTTTTTTCATACCTCTATGAAAAAAAACCCGAAAATGGCGCGAAAATTGTGACGTTCCAATGCGGCATTTGACGTTGCGTATTGATTTGTAAAAAAGAATCCGTTGTTAGATCAGTCAAATTGTACATAAACATGGTTTAAATTTGAAAAATAAGTTTCCAAAATTAATGATAAGCATTGATGTCAATCATTTTTTAGTTTCATAGGGTTATAAAAAAATGTTGCTTGTAAACTTTTGCAAGAATCGGCTACGCGGATTCATACAGTTTGAAAAATTTTTCACGCCCAAATGAAACTGAAAAAAAATTGTCATTAATGCTTAACTAAGTTGACAGTTTCAGTATTGTCATATATGGTTTACGAAGGTAACAATATATCAACGCCTGACAAACATTGAAGTCTTACAGTAAAGGCAAATAAATGTTGCTCGAGGGCAGGCGCGAACACGAAACTAGCTCCGGTGTCAGAATGTTTGAGGTACTCTGTGATTCGTTGTGCCAACCAATCGAAAGCGTCGTATCCCCATGATGACCGAAGTACTACCAGCGCAAAGATAAATTGTAAAAGTAGTCCCCACAAGACAGGTCGCCACACCACCTGAGAATAAAAAAAAGATAAATAAAACATTGCAATGACATTGATTAGGTTCTTTTATGTAGCGGCAGTTACACCCATGTAAATGCAATACAGTCGAAATATATTATCAAGGATACATTATATATAGCATTCCTTGTTTTCTTATGAATATTAAGGTACATTTGCCCTTTGCTAGTCATTTATTCTGATATTGCAACAAACATTGCCAGCTTGAAAGAGAGTGATATGAACAAGAAACATCTCATTTTGAGACATTCTTTTTAACATACAAGGTAGACTATTTCGTTTGACAGAAACATCCCATTTTAAGACGTTCATTTTAACAGAAGCATATATTTCATATATAATACTTTAAGTCTGTTTCAAGTATAAAGGTGCTTTTATATTTACAATATAATAATTACAGTTTAAAATGTAGTACATGTAAAATTAATACAATAAATATAATTCGTAAACTAGATCATTCAAACTGTCTTGAATAAATGTAAATTCTCTATACTGTAATTATTTGTATATATCAATTTTCAAATACTGCTAATAATTCTGAGTCTGCGCAAGCCGTTTAAGTATGCACGTATTGGTCTGTATAAAACTAGGTTACGACTTCAGGCTGAAATTAATAGTGTTGCCTTAATTGTTTATATGATTATTATAAGAGAGTAACCTGCTATGCAGACATTATTCCAATGTCACCGTTATACATATGTAATAAGAATTATAATAAAATTTGAAATTGTACTGTTTGTATATTTTAAACTGTGACAATTGGACAATATGTTTGACGTAAATGTAACTACTGGTGTAGATGTGTAGTAGCATACCTTGGCCGGATCTTTGGAGAAGAAGAACATGCTCATTATAAACACAATTAACCCCACAGCCGAGATGATGTTTGAAGGAAATTTGATGAATACTTCAACCAAAATGTAGATGAAAATGGCTAGAACTGCAATCACGCTGGCCATTCTGAAAAATACATATGGAAATATGTTATAAATAACTAGATAATCACTGCAATTAAAACATATATATTAAATCTTTATCATCAATACGTTTACATATAAACATATATTTACATTTGCGCTGCAACCGCAACCGACTAAAAGAACATGACCAGCAGAAATGATTTTCATAAATGTGTGAAAGCATTCATAATTATAATAATATGCAACAATGCCCTATCTAGCCAACATAAACCACCCCGAAGCACTTTACAGTACATAAATATACAATTCTTATACAATCAATACAATTAACATATACAATTCTGAGGAGTTCGCAGGAGCTGCCTTATCAGGCGCTAACTACATATACTTGTCCTATACCACCTGGCTAATATCTCCATATGCGTGTGTATGTAAGTGTGTGTGCTGGAGATGATTTGTGTTCTGTTTGTAGTGGGACCGTTTTTTCAACGGCATCTTTTATAGTGCCACCTCACTTGAATGCTACAGCAAAGATACTGCAACACCCACTCCGGACAATTGAATACTCCACTGGGTTGTTGGAGTTGTGTGGGCAGGAGGAAAACACTTTCTCGGAATGTTCCATGCGTATGACGATTGCGGGGATCGAACCCCGGCCGTCTGCATGGAAGGCCAGAGTGTTAACCACTCGACCAATCCGCCCATACCATTACCATTCATTAGAAAATAACAAGAATATGTCTATAGTCTACAATTCTTTCTATTGGTGTAATAGTGCTTTTCTCTCTTAATTTGTGTATTCAGTCCCAAAGAGTAAGATACCAATCACCCACTGGTTTACTACTTTTGATTGGTCCTCGAGACATAGCACGTAATTTACTTATGATGTCAAAAGATTATTGAAAATGCTTCGACAATTGATTTATTTCATTGAAGTTTACATTTCAAAACAAAAACATGTTCTCGTTTTACGTAGGATGTTATCATGTTTGCAGTATCATTGGGGAGGTTCGATAAACTAGAAATGTGTGGGTTTTTTATAAACATAAACGCATGTCTCCCATTTAACGGTGTAACACTTACAGATTTTCTTGAAACCATTGCAAACAGTGTTGCAGTTTCATCAGAATACTTCCGAATAAATTTAAACTAATTATTAAAGAAACTCCCTCCTACTTAATTATTAAATGCATACATGAATAGTTTGGAATGATACCAGGATAGAGTTTTCAATGGCATTATAATGCATACAAATATTAAGCAATCCGAGAACACTGACATGTTAACGTTAGGAAGGACTCCACTGTGTTATCTGACTCTAGGCATAGCAGATATGTAGAATTTGACACTTTGTTGAACACAATATTATGTGTTTTGCAGTTAAGAGATGTAAACAATGACCTTCATGTTTGATCCAATGACCTTGGGGAAAGATATAAAGTATGAGCTTGACTTTTGATACTAAGTTTTGCAAATTATAGTGACATGTAATTAGACACAGTGACGGGTCTTGCCATCACCCTGGCGTACAAATTGAACACCATTAAATGGTTGATAAACTGTAAACATAGACATTTGTAACTTCGGATGTTTGGGTGAAGGTCACAATGACCTAAATAGGCATTGTACTGCACATGGTCTACGGGCGTTGGAAGTATATCACAAGTTTCATCAGTATATCTTAATGTTTTAAAAGTTATCGCCAAGTAAAGGTCACAGTGACTTAACGGCATTGTACAGCATATTGGCTTTAAGTGATGCAAGTATGCAGAACTTTTAAATTCCTTTCAAGGAGGTCCCATTTTTCACAGAATTAATTCTTAAACTAACTTTTCCAGATTTAGCTTCTCATACCCATACCTTTGTGAATTTAACATATTTTGAAAATCCAAGCGGGGCCGATGCTAATGTTAAATATCCATATATGCTGCCTCAGCTTTATAAACTAAATGTTATATTTACACTCGTATTAGATCCTTACTATTATCAATTCGTGATATATGATTATTTTTGTTGGATTTGTCAGTCAGTGAAAATTGCGATATTGTGAGAAAGACTGGCATAATTAATTGAAGTGTTGTGTGTTACTAAATATTAAATTTGTGTTATGATATTTAACCCAAACTGTAATAGACAATGTCATTTTCGGTGGAGATATACAGCTAAATATGTAAACAATACAAATCTTACCTTTGTATAAATACATATCTTCTTTGAATGTGGCGTTTGATCTTTTTGAAACAGTTAGAAGACTGCAACGATGATGCAACAGAAGGACCAAACTTCACGAAGAAGAACCTGACCACATATCCCAGAAACACCACAATGGTCCCCACCATTAAACGGAGTGAGCCTTCGTCACCGAAACTATAAAGCATTGCGTAAACAAAATACGCCATGTACCCTAGCAATAAAATTATTTTGATAGCTTGATTGACTCTGTGTTTGTTCTTTTTGAAGCAAAGGTCACATGAACGACGGACCCGGATGATGACGCGGAGCGGCCACAGAGCAGGACCAGATCTGTCGTCACGATTATCGCTGTCCATGCCGTTGCCTATGACAATGCCGACCTCAGTGGTAGTGTCTGAAAACTGGAAAATATCATAACGTGTCGATATGCTTAGAAATGGTTTCCTAAAAAAAAGTAAAATACGTATGGCACTAAGTTATATGCAACATGACAATGACCTTGACCTTATTTAAAACAAAAGTTATTCTAAAACCTGCGAATATATGAATTTTGAAATTTCGTATAGAAGTTGATTTTGATGCTGTATGAATTACTTTGGGTATTCTTTAAAAATATTTCATTCGTCACAACTTATCTGATATTTTGATTCGCATTTGGTACCTTATTCAAAACAATGAACGAGAAGCTGAACATCGCGTATACATTAAAAATGTATATAATGTATTTTTGCTTATATTCTTCAAATACAATCTTTCAAATAATCCTATATTTACCTTTTCATTGCGATTTCGTTTTATTCAGTATAAGATATATAATGAGTAGATTAGTCATCTCTAAATGTTAAAATTATACCATGTTAGAAATAAAACGAAGTTAAAGAAACTAAATAAGGAGTGATACCAATTAATCGAGAGTAGCATCTTACATTTTCGTTTTCTTGTCCTTTGGCCTCATCGCCTATCATCAAATGTTCACGTTGGGCTGACTTGTCGTCCTTGGTGACCATCTCTACTTCCGTTTCCGAGTTCATTGTCCTAGTTCGAATGGCTGCCTTTTACGCTAGTGCAAACAATACGAAATTGTGACGTAATTGCCAAGTGAGTGATGATAAATGTATTTAAGCAAAAAATATAAGATAAACACCTGCCTAGTTAAGCTTTCTCTTTTTTCAACTGTCCAAGGAAACCTGTTATGGTCGCTGCTATTTTCTAATTTCAACAAATGTTATTGACACACAGATGTTAAAATGTCAAGGTGATTTGACAACAGCCACAGCCTTAGTAAGCTCTCTCCATATTGACAATACACTGGTAGCAAAAAATGTATAGAAATATATAACTATATTCAGAAAGCCATAAAGTAGCCAAGGAGTAGGTGTAGCGGCTGATTTAAAAGTTTGCTCATATGTGAAATGATAGTGTCATATGTCATTAACATAAAGCGCAATTCATACTCCCAATGATTAAATCTCATTACTTAAAAAATAACACGCATGATATAAATGAACGCAGACATTTTAAAAACATCCATTAGGGAATATGATTTTACAATGGTTATAGTCTATTTCGTTATCGTACATTTGATTTACCTGCGATTTCACTGTGTTTTTAACTGGTACATGTGACAAAAATCAAAATAACAAAATAAGTTCGAACAGATTTTTTTATGAAATAACAATGTTTATAAAGAGACACATATATATATTTATGTTTTACATTTAAGGTCACTCATGTTGTTGATTAATTTCAAATCATTTAAACATCATTTTAAGATTGAAAAGTCCTTTGTCCAATTTAATCTTAGTTGCTTTGAACAAAATGGACAATTATGTTATATGTGTTCTATTTAACGGTGGTCAGATAATAATATTTAGTGCTGTAAATTGTTGTATATTTATTGTTTTATGTTTTGATCTGAGGTGAATGATACATGTACATGATCAAGTTCAAAGATATGCAACGTTTGATGCGATCTGTTCTGGAAATATCCACTTAATTTATTGGTTTACTGTTTCTGTTTAATAGTTATTATATTTCACTCCTGTATGAAATGTGTATTACAAATTATATATGTACATGTATGAATAGAAACTTTATCTTATTGCTATCATTAGCATAAATGAGGTTTAAATGATGGAATTGTTTTTCACATAAAATGTCAATATTAATGTTTAATAATCATTTTCGATCACTTATTGCTTGATTAAATATGCATTAGAGTTGTATATTGATTTAAGTATCATATCTACAAAATAAGTTGGCGTTCTTAGTGAAAAGGATTTCCGATATAACCGCCAACCCGCCAACCCGCTAGCATCACAACCGACCACCGAAGTACATTTGAAAAAATATGCATGTGTTTTATAAGCAGAATTGGTGTTCAGGGAAGCCCCCGGTGCAGCCATATTGGTTGTTAACGTGGTTGAAAATGGTACATGAAAAATGGCAATCGCTTTAAAAATGGTATTTCACACGTGTAATAACACTATTGTGACGTCATAAGCAAATGACGTCATATGATTGTCTCGGTAGTGAAAATGGTACAGTCACAGAAGACATTTGTATTTCTTATAGAAAATTAATATGAGATTTTTTATGAATTTTCTCATAAATAAAAGTTACGTGATAAAGAGAATCTTACACTTGTGTCAGTGTAATATGGAATTTACTTAACTCGTTAAATAATGTAATATGTCATTAGCTTAAAGGCTCGAGACATATTAAATCATCTAACTCGTTTAATAAATTCCATATTACATCGACTCTCGTGTAAGATCCTCTACATATCTTAATTGGAGAGAACATTTTAGCTTTGTAAAGATTAACTATATAACATTTACCTATAATGCATTTAATTTATTGTTATTTTTGTCAATGTTCATTCATTTGAAAAGAGGGAGATATCCCTCATTGGAGGTTTCAGAGGTTGACACCTATGATACATATATAGGATATACCACATGGCGGCCGATCGGCCTTTTTACCTATGATAAGTATGATGTCTGTGTAAGTCTAGATCTACTGTTAGTGACGGGGAGTCTACAGCACCCACGGTGACTCTTTTATCATATTAGCTTTTACACATTTTGTACACACACTGAACATGTAGATAATGCACGTTTTTGAGAAACATTCTATAGTCTAATATCATTACTTGAGGTTCAAATACGTGGAGAATAATCGCAGTTATTCGTGTGCTTCTTTGCATTACCATTGTCAAGTGAAATGCTCTAAGTATTGGCAACATGAATAGTCGTACACCCAGACAATATTCCAAAGTTACATACCTTGTAGTGACTTACCCTATGCCTTCGGTACAACTACACCACTTGGTTTTGGAGAAGTTTGTTTTGTTTACATCGCCATTTCGTACACACACCACTCTATGACACCATTAACTCTAGCTGTAGACTGGTTCCACGTGTGTGTAGTTAGAGGTACTATGTGTGTACTACTATAGCTCTAACAGTGCGCGCTCTCCACTGCTGATAAGTACACGCAGAACGGACATGGCGAGACTTCCCTTGAAAAACCTAAGATTGAGGTCATTGTAATTGCGGCAGGCCTCAAAACAACTTAAATATAACACATAATTGTAGCATCGCGTTTGAATGATTGCTTCGATCAAAGACAAACGGGCCATCACAATTAAGACATTCCCATCCAAAGTGCCAAAGCTCTAACACATTTTCTTAAATGGCGAAATAATATACTGTACTATAATAGAATATCGCTACAATATAGTCTATACATTGTATGCATTTGCTTCTGTTCCTTACAGTCTTTAAACAAGATTCTTTAAAGTGAAATACTTAAGTGTTTTGCATAAAAAGTGTATCTTAACATTATGTTGCCTGTGTATATTTAATCCATGTACATTGTACACGTAAACTTGATTCTGTATCAATTCTATACATAATAGTTTGTCAAAATAAACATGATTCTTAAATAACACACAGTACTCTTTATATTTCACTATGGGTCCATCCTCGATATCCAGGGTTACGATCGCCCACGCTCTCTACACTCCTGGAATATGTCCTGGCAAAACTTAAGGTTCCGTGTACACCAACTTTGCTGATGAGGCAAGAAGACTGGTTCGATCTTCTGATCTATACAAAAAAATCTCGTGGTCACATTATGATCAAAAGTGTGTAGGAGCGTAGGGGACCGTAACCCCTGGATATCTAGGATGCCGTGGGTTATACCTTATACTTAAAGGCCCAATATACGTAACTTTCGGCAAAACTTGAAGCAAAAATCTAGCCTAATAACTTATTATATTTATAGATTTAGTTAAGATTAACTGATATCAGCAATTGTCAAGATGAATTCTTTGCGGTTACCGGTACAGCAGCATTTGAAACACGCTATTTGTAGACACGCGTCCATTTTAAACCGTCTTTTACCTTCGGTTTGTTGTTGAAGTGGGCCCCACCTGAATTATTCTCAAGTCTTTGGATATTTTTGTCAAGAGTTTCTTGTTAGTTACCGCTCAGGTTTACTTCGTTTAAGCCTTATTTTTGCATGGTTATCAACTGGATTTTTTTCAGAATTATTCAGAATCACGAAAATTTCCTTGAAGTTACGTATATTGGGCCTTTAACTTATTTCAATTTGAATTACGTACGTGTAGTTGTACAGTAAATAATGGCAATAGAAATGTGTCCACATCATCAAACAGCTATATATGTCGTATATGTTAACACAATGAACATCAATTAGCTCTATATAGCTATTTGTAAGACTTAACAAGTGTAGAATATATTGTACAAAAAAGTTGTAACAAAAACAAGAGATATAACAGCTTGCATGGAACAGCAAGGGAAAAGAAAAAATCATACATAATTCATACATTCCAGTTTGAATTTAATGCACACATACGTACAGAGTATGCTGGTACAATGTACTAACTAGCTAGCCTGATCAATTATCCCTATAGCCACATGCAACAATTCTTGCCGAGCTATTGCTATAATTGTCCAGGCTCCTCGCCAGGCCACTGAGTCTTCACAGATAATGCATACAATACCATACAATGCAAACAATGCTTACATACATACACTATAGCAAGCACAAACACATGAGTAAGAATTAAACTAATATTTGTAAGATTGTTTTAGAATGAAAGCCTGATATTATACATACATGTACAATGTATATGCTAAAATTGCAGTGATTTAAAGTCAAAAGAAAAGTACTATAAAAGCAATGCTAAAACAAAAAAACTTCTTTTATTTACTACACACAGATAACTGGCCTTCCTAGGTATGCAACAGCATGCAGAAGATATTGTAGTTCAAACGGAACGACATCTTTCCCATCCTCGATATCCAGGAGTTACGATCACCTACACTCTTTACAGCGTAGCAAGGCTACATCTTTCCATACCTTGTGGTTTTAGCCCTTGGTACAGTAATGTTATCATTTTCCCCAAAGGTCACTGGCAAAAGTTGATGCTATATTGATCAAAATATTATAAACATCTTCAGTCATAGTTTTGAGCCTACCAAGATGAAAAAGGTCAAGGTTGTGTTGTTTTCAAAGATCTTGAAACGTCGTCGTATACCGTGGTGCCATTTTCAATCACGCGTATGTCTCTTTCCTGAATTATCCTCGTCTTCCTGGTCTTGGTAAGAGTACAGAAGTTCCAAGCCAGTTGACAGTAACTTAAATTTGACAAGATAAATTTTTTTAAAAATACTTATTTTGCCATCTTTGATTAGATTAGTTCCGATTGTTTTAACACTTGTGTCTTGTATCACGAAAATATGTTTATTTTCAAGTTGAATATGATGACAATAATATAACTTGTTCACAGCTTTCACCGACCTGCACCCCCCGAAGTCTATACATTGCATTTTAGGTGTCTGTCCAGTCATAATAACCTTATAATGTATGGGTCTCATAGAAAAACAAAACACCAGATGGACAGGAAAAAGGGCATACATGTATGAATGTGACTTGATCACCAAACTCAGCCCAGAAACGTCAACTGAAATCTTAATTGTTCACGCGAGAGAGTTCCATTTTCACCGTTGTTGTGTTTTTGCCTCCAAAGTAGTCCCAGTGCAAATGATTATATATATATCACCGTTCTCATTCGTGGAAAAGGCTGCTCTCATGATAAGATAATGCGGTACAATGTTGTAAAGAGGACGAATGTTAAAAATAAGTTAGGACGGATGCATACATTTTGTACTTTTTAACACGAGGTTCCTGAGATAAATGACTTTAATTAAGTCAGTACCTTACACTTCTAGATAACATTCTCACAATAAGACTCCAGCTCTATTAGATGATTGATTGTATGAATTGTACACAGAAAAGACACGGAAACTTGCTTGTATAATGCATGGAATCTTAACGTAAAGCAGACGATAAAACGTTTTTAATTTGAAATGTTGTGGGAGTTTTAGAAGCCAACAAAGACTCAGTCAGTTTTTATCCCTATCGGGAATAGGTATTCGGACAGATTGTGATAAGGAAGCGTAATTATCTAATATTTCCTCCCATAAAACTGTAGAGTTCCACTAGTTACCAAGCAACCATTGTTCTTGTAGAGACAAGGATTACAGTTGATTGATTGTTCTAAGTACTTTGTATGTGTTGAATGACATGATAGTTTATTGAGTTATTGTCTGTAATGTAAGTTGAATTAGGTATTTGTACTGTGTGTTGAATCATTACTAAACATAATTGTTTTGGTCATCTTAGCGATACATATACATGCGCTTCTCTGTGAAGAGTTTTATCATTGTATATTGCAGAGAAACATATGGTTATACTCCCGTGACCACCAGTTGACTTGTGAAGTTTCATGTGCTTCCCAGTGACTTTTATCATTGTATATTGCAAAGAAACATACGGTTATATTTCCGAGACCACCAGTTGACTTGTTAAGTTCCGTGTGCTTCCCAGTAAGTTTTATCATTGTACAAATGTATATTGCAAAGAAACATACGGTTATATTTCCGAGACCACCAGTTGACTTGTTAAGTTCCATGTGCTTCCCAGCGAGTTTTATCATTGTATATTGTAGAGAAACAAACGGTTATATTTTCGAGACCATCGGTTGACCTGTTAAGTTCCATGTGCTTCCCAGTGAAGAGTTTTATCCTTGTATATTGCAGAGAAACAAACGGTTATATTCCCGAGACCATCAGTTGACCTGTTAAGTTCCATGTGCTTCCCAGTGAAGAGTTTTATCATTGTATATTGGAGAGAATTCCCGAGACCGTCAGTTTAATTCATAGACTCCACTTCGTACCTGTACGTTTGGTAATACATTGTGTACGGAACGCCAAATTAACATATATTCAAATAATTGCACCTATCTTCAAATAATTGAAGATATGTACAATTTATTGAAGATGTGTAAAATTCAATTGGAGATATGTTCAATTCGATTGAAGATAGGTTCAATTCGTCTTATTTGAACCAATCTTATAAAGAATTGTACCTATCTCCAATTGAATTGTAAATATCCTCAATTGAAATAAAGATAGGTGCAATTAATTGAGTATATGTTAATTTGGCGTACGGAACGCCAAATTAATATATATTCAAGTAATTGCACCTATCTTCAAATAATTGAAGATAAGCACAATTCAATTGGAGATATGTTCAATTCGTCTTATTTGAACCAATCTTTAATAGAATTGTGCCTTTCTCCAATTGAATTGTACCTATCCTCAATTGAATTAAAGATAGGTGTAGTTAATTGAACATATGTTCATTTGGCTTATGGAAAGTCAAATTGTCATGTATTCAATTAATTGTGCCTAGCTTCAAATAATTGAAGACACATACAATTCATTGAATATAGGTACAATTCAATAAGATAGGTTCCAATATTTGTACCTATCTTTAATTATTTAAAGATAGGTACAATTGAATTGCACCATTCTTCTATTGAATTGTACCTATCTTCAATTGAATTAAACTTATCTTTATCCCAATTGAAGATAAGGTTCAATTGCATTGGAGATAGGTACAATTCGTCTTATTTGAACCTATCTTTAATATAATTGTACCTATCTTTGAATTGAATTATACCTACCTTTAATTACCGTGTACCTATATTTAATTGAAATTGAATTGAAAGAGTAACTGTAGTGCAAATAGAAACTGAACTGATCAGACTCGTTGTGTCGGCATTAATACATTGTCGAAAACCGCATCGAAATCGGCCGACCGGTTACAAAGTTACGACAGGTTGAAGTTTGGTTTTTTACCTGTTTTGCCACACGGTAATTAAGCGCACCGCGAACCGCTAAAAGTTGTGCACACGTATTGGTGACGTCACAACGGGAACACAAGAAATTGGGTCCTATGTCTCTCTATATATAATAGTAATATGTTAGTCTGGTTGATTAATGATTCAAAATGTATTATACAATGAAATTGAGGGACGTACCATAATATGGGGGTCGGGAGAATAATCTGAAATCGTCATTGAAATAACTTTATTTTGATTCTTTCATAAATATAGTGTTTATTGACTGTTCAAATTCATTTTAATGGACCCATATATATATGCGCTATCATATTGCAATACTCTGTGTCATTTATAATGTCAGTTATACATATCATTTATCCAATGATTCAAGAGTGACTCTTATAATAATACCTTTGAATATTGTAAATCTCATGTTAGTGTCCATTATATTACGCAATCAGATTAGCGGGATAATCTACCTGGTCAGTTCGATAACTTCACACGTAAATTGTTACTCAAATAGCAAGTAATTAACATTGGAGAGGGGGGGCTATCAAAGTTAACTAAATTGTAATAGTTGAGTATGTTGCGGTTATTATCCCCTCTTTATAACTTCAAAATGTGTACTCTAAATCTGCAGTTACATGTAGCTCTCGACTGGAACATAGACTATCGATCGCGAGTGCACGTGTATCTTTTGAAATCTCCGTAACCCACCGTCAACTCACACAGTATATGACACTTTTTTTAATTTCGAGTTTGACTCTTCTATTCAACGAGAAAAGTTCTGTTGAAAACTTGCTTGATATGTCTCAGGGACGTATATGCACATATACGTCCCTGGTATGTCTGTATCACAGTTTTTTCATATTTTATTTTTAACATTTATAAATGAATAAAATGCGGATTAAAACTACAGGCACTTGTGGCCAGGAGAATAGCCATCTAAATATATAGATAACATAGCGAACTATGATAATTAAAATAAAATATAAAAACTGAATTTTCAAATTTTCTTTTTATGTTATTTATCATCTAAAACCATAATGAAAGTAATTTACAATATTCACGATTTGAAATGGTTTTTTTATACTGCATAGACATAAATAAATTATCAATGGATAGAAAGCTGTTAACTTTTAATATACACACCTATAATTTCTCAGACATATATAAAGATAAAAAAAAGTCGAAATGTGATACCCGTCAAAACAGTTTATATATATACAGGTGGAAAGCATTGATAAAAGTTATATATTTTTATTTTCCAATATACGTACATCGTATTGTACGTATAAAAAGGCTGGTCTTGTCGTTCTATATGACGGTACTAACTGTTCTTCTTTGAAGTCCAATAAAATATATGGTTTTCGAAGTTCCGAGTCTATACACGGAATTAGATTATATCTAAGTCCGTGGTCTAAAGCAACACAAATATCCTTTTCCTTATCTGTTTGTTTGAGGTTGTTTCTAGGTAGTTTTGTATTTATACAGCCGACCGACATGCATTAAAATTTTTCAGCGTGCATTTCAAAAGGTATTACGATCAGTTCCTGCTGATATGTGCATGCAATCAACGTGACCATCAGTGAATACACACGCCGTTTTAGCGGTGTTATATGAAATAAAATATGAAAAAATTAAAACCTAATCATATCAAGTGCATGTTTTGAAGTCATTCCGCAAAATAATAACCTGTTAATCATGTTAGCGAGTCCGGCGGTTATTGATTTATGGTCGAGTGATCATGACCACGTGTGCCGCACACCTGTGGAACTCCCGACCCCCCTCACCACTAATTACGGCCCCCTGGGGCATACAACACCTTGGAATTATCAGTAGGGTCATAAATGAACTCCATACAACCTTGATATATAATAAGTGTCATATTCTTGAATAGAAGACTCTATACAAATAACAAGTCGTGATACGATTCATATAATTTAATATAATGACTACACAAGTCTATCAGTGCGGTCACCGTTGTGACGTCACTTCCGGTCGTATGGCAAAATCGGGGATTTTCTGATTTGCGTTCAGGTGTGAAATTTAGAAAAATGGTCAAAACTTCGTAATTTTTACAAAAAAAAAAAAATCGTGTGAATTATCTCACTTACTATTTAGCAATCTTTCCATACACAAAAGATGGTTTTGCACTACAGTTACTCTTGAAGATAGATGCAATTAATTTAATACATGTTAATTTGCAATTGGCGTTCCGTTATTGTGGCCATGAGATTGGCTTGGACATTGGGTCGCGTTCAACTCTTTCTTTTCTGGATGAGCGAGCCAATAACTGTCAGTTCACAATAGAGAGTACTTTGATATTTTTGATACTACCGGGAAAGTCTTCCGTAGCTCTATTATGATTACGTGTAATACAGCAACTCCAGCCAAAATTATAATGGAGCGAAGAGAAATGCATGCTGATTAAACTCCGTAGGTTCACAATGCAGTGTACAGTAGTTAAAAAAACTTTTTTTCATTCAATATTTTCTCCGTTCTTGTTTTTTTTGTATCCTTGTATGACGTGAAGATGAACGTTTTTTAATATGCTCATTAGTATGCCCACTTGTGATTGATTTTGAACTAAAATTTACCAATTTCCCTCGAAATCTCCTTCATTAAAGTCCAAACTCACACAAACTCAAAATCTACATCCTGTGGTCTAATGATACATGTATCCTAGTTACTACAGGGAGTGTGTAATGACCATAATATGTGTGTCTCTATTAAATAAATACTTTTTGATGTTATTATGATACATCCTTAAAATAAGAGAGACGAATCGAGCAATGCAGTTTCTGCTGTATTTCAGCACTTTCTCTCTCAAATGTGGAATGAAGGAGATCTAGCTCATTGGAGGTTTCAGAGGTTAACACCTATGGAAGGCTATAGGGCATATATCAATCAATGTGTTAAAATATTTTCACACATTTGACCTTGAAAATGTATCAAGGTCAATCACTTTAAGAAAATTAGTAGCCTTTCACCCCAGCAGGCTAACCTATTATCAGCACTCTTGGCATTTTGATTATGGTTTTTTAACCACGTTCGATTTTTTCTGTGTCGTTATTGAAAGGGGGTCAAGGTAATTCATTTGAACAAATTTGGTAGCACACCAACCAGCATCATACAGGCCAAATATCAGTACTTTGGACCTTTTGATTACTCAAAGTATTGAGAAGTGTCATTTGAAGAGTTTACCAATTTTGATCCCAATTATCTTGAAAGTGAGTCAAGGTAATTCTTTGTAAGTTGTAACACAATTAAATGTCCTTTATCTCAACATGCTATATGCCCAATATTTTCAGTGTTTTAGTAACTAAGAAGATTTTTTTAAGCAACAAAGCCAATGGGATTTAATGGTCACAAGTACAAGTACCAAAAACTGATTTTGTTGTTGTTGTTGTGTCCTTACACTGAAATTATCATTTACCTTAACCAAGTTTGAGCTTGAACACGGATGGGTTAGAAAGGGCCCTCTTGATTATTTTATAAATCTCCAATAATCATCAATCCTTAAATCCAACGATGAAACTGACTTTGATCTTTGTTCAATAGACTTCTCAGAAGAAAGTTACAAACGGTTTCTTTGACCTTTGAATCATTGACCTTTACCTCTTTGACTCTGTTACCTTGACTTTGGGTCAGAAGGCTCTTTCTTTAATCCCAACCAACTTCATTACAAAATGTACATCAGTGAAGAGCTATAAGATCTAGATTTTACCTTGAAATTTGAGCCGATGACCTTCACTTTTGGTCAGTTGAATCTTTGTTTTACTTCAACCAACTTTGCTTCATAATGTCATAACAAAATGTTTATCAGTGAAAAGATATCAAATTTAAACTTGGCATTTGACCATGTCTTTTTGACCAGCTAACTGTTTGTCTAATTACAACCAACTTCGCTTCATTTAAGAAATGATATGTCTTTTTTGTTGTTTACTGGTGTGTAAACTGAGTTTTTCTACAGATATTTTAAATGACGCACATCAGCGCGTTATGTTGAAATATCTGTAAAAAAAATCAGTTTACACCAGTAAACAACAAAAAAAGACAAATTATTTCTTATATTTACATTTTGACACTTTAAAAATTGATTTACGCAACTTACAAAAGTAACAATCGTCATTTATTGAACGTTATACACACTGAAGGAACAGCCGACAACTGGTGCAATACAAGACGGCTGATTCCAATTTGGCAGGAAAGGTTGTCAACTTCAAGAAGTACAATTGTAAACAGAATATAGTCCACATTAACATTATTTGTTACCGTTGGAAATTGAAGATGTTTTATTTTTCATTATTACATTGCTTTCATTTGCTTATTAAAGTTTTAAAAAATCAAGATCATCCAATGTTTGAATCAAAGGTAAAAAAAATTAACAATGCGCATTCACAATAATAGCGGAAGCGTGATAGTGGTCCGGCTTGTATTCCTTAGCGCTGGACTAACGTTAACTGAAGTGTAAACGTCAAAATCGTTGGTAGTACCATATAGAGAATACACACCGGAAATGTAAATATAATGGCGTAACAAAATGTTAATCAGTGAAAAGATATAAAATCTGACCTTGACCTTTGATAAGTTGACTCATTGCTTGATTCTAACCAACGTTGGTGCACAATGTCATAATAAAATGTTAATCAGTAAAATGATACGAAATTTGACCCTGATCTTTCATGGTGACCTTGACTCTTGTTTTGTTAACTTCAGTAAGGGGGGAAACCTGAAGTCCGGAGGACATGTAATTCAAGATTTTGATAAGCACACAAAGACCTTTCTTATGAAGAGTATTTGTTTCCAGCAGATCAGGGTCTGGACAACAAGGTTTTTGAAATTTTAACTATTTCAAACACTTTTGAGCCCCTCCCTCAGGCCACTAGAGGGTTTGGACCATATAATTCATAAGTTGGTGCATTTTGACCAGGGCAGGTTCCTGCCAAATTTCCTTCAAATTGGTTTAGGGTTTTTTGAGAAGTTGAAAATGAATAATTGTTTATGGACACACGATGGACAAAAGATGATTAGAAGAGGTCACTTGAGAATTCCTCTTAGGTCACCTAAATAGTTGGCGCTGTATGGACAATGGTCGGTCACTAAAATACGACAAAAATTGTTGTCAAATGGCGAATTGTGTCCAAGTTATACAACCCAGGCATATCTGCCTTAAACTTTATCCAGGTAAAAAAAATACATAATAAATTAGTGTACAGGTATTACATTGTAAATCAATTCAATCAAAGACAGTGATATTTTTCAATTTTTGTTTTATTTTTGTTTTACATTTAACTTAAGCATGGGGCAACAGCAGACAATACAACAGTGTTGTCTTAGAGTTACTGATGTTTGAGATTGTAAGATATACATCTGTACATGAAGTTGTTTATAGATGGTGTCATAAATACTAACATAACCATCCCAGTTCTTTAAAGGTGTCTCAATAAAATTGATCCTCATTTCATTTCCTTGTTTGTTTTAACTTATTCTTAAAAAAATAAACAAATTGTGGCAAGCATTTTTAGATTGAGACAACAATGATTAAATAAAATTAATAGAAGTTAAGTGGTATCTAAGCATAGGTCTTTCCTGTTAAATTCTTCCAGTATGTGTATCACTTTGTAAAGGTCTCAGGCCATAAACACAACAGTTCAAATTCTCTTCCTTATAACTCATCGTCCATATCCATGTTTTCTTCCTTGATGACTTGCACCATTTTCTTCTCCAAAAGTTTACTCTTCGCTGTAAATCAAGAAATAACATAAGAGTATAGGCATTAGTATAACAGGTTTAAAACGTCAAAGAATATAGGAAATTTTCTAAATGTAAAACTTCAACATTGGTCTCCAGAAACAGGGCTTTATCACCCCTCTTTTTAGATCCGGTAAACGGACCCATTCCCAATGAAAAAAAAAGTGTGGTTTCCCCCAAATTTTCTCTTAAAAATTCCCAATTCAGACACTTGAAAAACATTTTAGTTTTTAACATCACTTGAGGAACTTCTTTTGAGTTTTTATAAGGAACAAAAGAGATGGCTGTAAATGTCATGAGTACTGATCATGACAGTGCTTTAAATAATTTAGAAAAGAAATAATGTATTTAGTTGTTATAATGGTGTTTGTCAAAATTTCCCAAATAGCTATTATGTCGATCAATTTTTCCCAATTTGATCTCAGGATCCGATTCCCAAACCCCCTGATAAAGCCCTGAGAAACTCACAGTAAGGTTTTTGTAAAAATATTGAGTAGGTATAGAAACATGTTATGTTGGGATAACATTTTTACTTAGGATGGAATAGAGCATACTTTAGTAAGTGAAGGATAGGTAATATAATACAACCTAGATATATATACTACTTAATGTAATATGGAAGCATAGACTTGCCAGAACAGTTGTCACACACTCTTGCTTTCTGCCTAAAGGGAGATAACATACATAAAAGCGAACCGTGTACAAGGAGAAGTTTCCACTTAAAATCATCAAAATAAAGTGTGCTTTACATTTAGCCTGAAGATTGTATAAGCAGATCAGTGAGGTTAGAACATCTTCATAGGTAATCATTAGCAAACCAATCATCTTTCCCTTAAAAAGGTGGGTGGGGGATATAAGGTGAAAAACAGTAGTACAGTTTGACTCAAAAAAATAAAAATAAAATAAAAATAACACCTTCAGACAGAAGAAAAATCCTGTTTGTTTCCATTTTCCTTAACTGCACCTATTCTTGTTTCTGTTCTTATTTTAATTTTCACCTGCATGTTTGAGTTTATCTTTTCCTAAAATAACTCTCAAAAATTTTAACATGTTTTTAAATTTTTCATTCTTACCTGCTGGTGATCGAATGAGATGAATGTTCTTTTCCACTTCTTTGATGTCGTTGGCCTTCTCCAGGTCTTTGCCTTTCTTTAATCTATCAAAAATACATTTATCGTGTACTACTCGGAGTGACATTGTAATACTGCAATGCATAATTTGCTATTCTTCTACTTCATTCATAAATTCAACATAGAACTACTAGTATATATACAGTAACTTTATGAAAATGTAAAACATGACAGACCAATACCAGACATTTCTCAATCATTACAAATGACATTTCAAAGCTACCAATTTTACTATTTTATGAGTATATATATATATTATGCATGAAAATAAACACATATAATAATGGATAAAATTTTCCATTTCAGTGTCAGAAATTTCAAAATACACAAACTTTTAAAATGTCAGTCTGGTCTAAAGAAAATACCAAGAAAACAATAAGGGTTTCTGAATCAGCATTTCAATGGAAAAAATAAAATAAAATAAAATACATTCAACATCACATTTTAAGGTTCAACACTTCTGAACAAGATTGCCATGTCACTGTTGAAATAGTTTTTTGGAGTGAAAACATGTACAAAATATAAGATCCCAAAGGCTTCAATTGACACAAAACTAATCCTACTACTGGTGCATATACACAATAACTTTTAATATATACCCTGCCATGTCATATTCTTTCCTTAAGCTTTCTAAATGCATACCTGTTTAGAATATGTTGGTTCTGTCTTTTTATTCTGATTTCCTCAATCCTCTTCATTGCTTTCACTGTGAAAAAAAAACAAAAGTCAGAAATATGAATTATGATAGAAGAAATTATCATTTCTATCAACAAGGAACCTGTAAATATTTTCTGAGTTAACAAACATATCAGATAAAATTGTAATCCTGAAATCAACTAGCTTTCTGTATGGGATTGCATATACATATAATGAATATGAATATGAAATCAATCAGCATGGTCACGATAAATTTAAATGAAATCAATATATTAAAAGAGCATCCCCCTTTAAAGGCCCAATACACGTAACTTTCGGCAAAAGTTGAAGTGAAAATCAAGCCTAATAACTTATTATATTTATAGATTTAGTTAAGATTAATTGATATCAGCTATATTCAAGATGGATTCTTACGCGGTTACCGGTACAGAAGTAGTTGAAACATGGTATTTGTAAACAGTTAACACACGTCCATTTCAAACTGTCCTCTACCGTTGGTTTGTTGTTGAAGTGGGCCCCACCTGAATTATTTTCAATTCTTTGGATTTTTTTGTCAAGAGTTTTTTGTTAGTTACCGCTTAGATTTACTTCGTTTAAGGCTTATTTTCGATAGTTATCAACTAAATTTTTTCTTCATAATTTTTCAGAATACCGAACAAATTTTCTGAAGTTGCGTATATTAGGCCTTTAAAGTAAATAGATAGATTTAAACAATATCTGAGCTTTATTCACATATATGAAAAAAAAACAACATTAAATGCTATACCCAGGGTCATACAGCACTGAAGAGTCCTGTAAAATTGTAAATGTAGTAAAGAGAATAATATTAAATTCTCCAAATGTTCTTCAAATACCTGTTGTTGTCCATAACTCTCTATTATATTTGACTGGCACGTTCCTTCTCTTCTCAAACTCAAATGATGGATCCACAGCAAGGTCCTTCCCAGCAGCTTTTCTGAAGGCCTTGGTCCATTTTGTTTTCCTTGGGTTACGCTTTTTCTTAAAGGCTTTATGGCATTTTGATCTGCAGAACCTAAAAACCTGCAAAATAAAAACAATTTCCTTATTAATTACTTTTCATTTAAGAGGTAGCAGCTGCCATCTAACATCACATGATGAAAAATAGATAGTTCAGAAAAAAACGCTCCAAAGGTATTGTGAAACGAGGAAATTTTCAAAGATATGTCAGGAATCTGTTTTTTTTTAGAAGATAATACCATTCTGTGACTTGATTGAAATGAGTAGAAAAAATATCTGTTCTGTCCAGTGACAACTAATTTGAATGTTAAAGAACGCAGCAATAGTTCTGACTCTTAAAACCTATAGGAGAATTGGAAGTATTGTATGGGATAAGGAAAATTTCTGTCAGACTTGTCTTAATCAAGTTCACTAGCTCTAATACAATTTTGATTTTTAATGAGATTTTCAGGAAAAATACAAAAATCTAGGCTCAAAGTGATCAACGAAACGTTCCATATTATAACACAAATGAATCAGAGACCAGTCCATGGGTCGCTAAAATTTCGCATATTTATTATTTCCGACTCTCCACAGCCGCCAGCCGTCCTGTCAAATTAGCAAAAATATAGGCCTAACCTTGACAAAATTGCAACAGAATTTATTTTGATATTTTTTGAATGGTGGGTGTCTATACTGTAACAGAAAAAAAGTCCCAGAAAATCCAAATGGGGGAAAGTGTTTTTTTGGCCTTCTAAAAGACCGGGAAAGTTAAGAAAATCACACGCTTAGCCATTTTCGAAGTGAAATATCTACCTCATTTGTAATACTGGAAGTGTGGATGTAACAGTATGACAAGACCAACCTAACTACAGTGCAAATGTGTTAAAAAAAATACGGTCTAATTGAGTTCAATGGAATATTGACCTGTCAATATGGGTAATATTCATTTTTAGCATGACGATAATGGCTTCGTTTGTCATTTTTAGTAAAGGAAATACTTATAATCAAGATAAATATCCTTTCAAGCTTAGTTTTATTGTACTGTATAACTATAAGGTAATCTGTAATTCATAATTTTATATCAGAGATTTTGTTTTCACTCGTTAACATTTATGAACCTTCGAAGTTGACCGGTAGCACTAATTTGAAGCTATTCGGAGGTCCAAATTGAAGAACTTCTCATTTAATGTAGCTTGTATTTAGATAACATCAAAAGACTATGCTTAAAACTCATCAAATTATTGTCTATGCATATTTTTTTAACCGAAATGTCATTTTGGTGAAGACTGCTAGAAATAGTGAACCAATTCAGGTTGATCAAATCCTCATTTCCTGCAATTTTGACTGTACTGCTGAAAATGGCTAAGTCCATGATTTTGAACAACAAAAATTAGTGTATGTGTATATTTTTTATGTTAGGTACCATTGCCAACAATGGAAATTACTACCATAACATGCCCCTTTTGACTAAATGGAATTAAGGTTGAAATAGTATTTTATATTCAAACAAATCAGTTTTTTTCTCCCCCCCCCCCCATAGCAACGCATTGGGGATACATAATTTTTTGAGTAGTATGAATGTTAAACTTCAAATACAGTTCAGTATTTAAACACATATAAGGCGGCTTTACTGGCAAAATCATTTGTTAATTGAAAAACAAATGCGGGAAAAAATCCATTTTTTGTTGTTCAGAATTGTGGACTTTGCCATTTTTCAAGGATTGAGCAAAATATGCATGGGGTGGAGTTCTCACCATCAAAACTTGGGCACATTTGTAAACTCATCATACCAAAATTAGTTTTAGCAGGAAGTGGTGCTCATATATGAATAGATATAAGATGCTTTAATTCATTTTCTTGCCCTTATTCAAATTATGTGTTTCAGAAATAGGTAAATCGTTCGATTTGGACATAAAATATCATCCATTTAGCACAATTTGCAAGATTTGATGATTGATATTTTTATTCGTATGCGAATGTACAATTGATCATTGAGTAAATTGAATTGAAAGTCATATTTTAAGAAATTAGATAAAGCCTGACAATGATACTGAGGTTTATTATAAGTATTCTCTACATTTGAAAAGAAAAGCCAAAATAGTCTTGTGAAAAATGCTTTTCGGCCATATTGACAGTTCTTTTTTTCTTCAATACAATATTTAGGGTGGAACATTTTTACGTATCTGTTGTCCATATTAGTTGGTATTTACATACTGTTAAATCCATATGTCCAGTGTTACAATTGAGGTAGATATTAGACCTCAAATATGGTTATACGTGTGCTTTTCTTAATTTTCTTGATCCTTTAGAAGGCCAAAAAACCACTTTCCCCTATTTGGATTTTCTAGGACTTTTTTTTCGTTATACGTATGATGCTCGTCAACCAAAAAATGAAAGAATATATTCTGTTGCAATTAGTTCGAGGTTAAATCTTAAATTGACTGGACTATAATATTCACATAAAACTGTGCAAAAAGTATAAGAGTTACTTCCCTTGCAATGTATTCGTCATTTAATATACAGGAATCCGGCGCCGGCAATAGACCACAAGCATTTGCATCTGGCATGTACAACTGTATTAAAGTCTTATTATCCTGCTATAGAGTAGGAAGGTTTTAATGCAGTTTTACATATCAATGTTTATGCCTGTTAGACGTCAGTCACATGTACAACTGCCTGTGGTCTTGGACGACAATAGCCCACTTCATATTTATCGACTGTTCATCAAAATCAACGTACAAATACACCGTTGTGATTGTATAAATACAAACATACCTTGCAGTCGTTTCTTACAAAATGGACACCATGTCCCGGATAAACTGTAGACGAGCAGAAATAACACTTTTCAAGCCTCATGTTTACAAGTGAGGCTGTTTCACCACCATGCCCGTTTTAAAAGGAAGTGGCGTCACATTAGGAAGGATAACTCCTGTACTTTTTTTTCAAGTTCACAGGTAGCAGTCAACCAAAATATAGACCGTAATATTATTATCTTCATTAATTATGATAAATGATTCCCTATGAAATGTAACTTTATTTATGATACTGTTTTGTTTGATAACATCAAGTCAGATTAAAAACCAATAATAATCGTTGTGAAATAAATAAAATCTATTATATTTCAAAATATTTTAAATTTTAGGTTCTGATGAGTCCAACTGCTATCTAAGTCCGTGGCTGCGTAGTTGCGCGAATTCAGTAACACGTATTAATTTCTAAACGTTTTTTATACCTTATTCTTTGGAATTACATGCATGTACAAATGTTTGTCGCTTTTCTTTAATCTAGTTTAAGTAGCAAAATCAATTAATACATAGTTTATGTTGTATTCAAGTATCTTTTCCTCTAATTTCATGTCGTAAACAAATACATTTCATTTCAATTATAAATGCTAATTGAGATATGTTTTAAGTTAATTAATTGATTGTGATAAACCAGGAACGTATGAAGCCTCGATCTCCACAGTGTCAAATATTGGCTTTATACGTTTCTGGTAAAACCTGTATACGAATTCCACAAGAGCTAACATGTACACCGTTGTGTACTTTAGTAGAATGCATGGCAGTGTAAAGTTGTGTGAATTTTTGCATGAAAATCCCACCCAGAGACCATAAAATCGAAATTACTAAAAAACTAGAACATATAGGGAAAATCTGAGGCACGTTTTTGTAGATGACGTTTCTGTCCGTCGGTAGGAAAAGTATTGTCAGTTTTTTGTAAGAAAATGTGAAAGAAGATCTATACAAATTCAAAATTGTCCACCATTTTTTAATATTATATATAATTATGCAATTATGAAATACTTTAACACTATAATTATACATTCACTTTATAGAAAATATAATAACCTTGCCAATGATATATATGATACATGTATGTTATTAAATGTATATCCAAATTATTACGCAAAACATATGAAGACACTGTACCCCCTATCTATATCCTTAAACAATTGTGTATATTACTGATATACAAAGTCAAGTTCGAATATGATACAGATTTAAGATATAAAGAAACAATGAAATTTGTGTATAAAAAGGAGGACTGTGTTGTATCTGACACGAATTCGAAGGATTCCGATTATGTTTCACTTAAATATCCCTTCATTGTAGATACGTTTGTTTTTGCTACGAAAAAGATATTGGGATTAAAACAAAATCTCCCCACTACGGAGCACAATTGATAATTGCGGTGTATGGATATGGAGGAAATAAATTATATCCACAAACAAAGACTAGAAAATTATCTATAACCCCCACAGGGTGTGAATATACACAAATATCCATGGGTTTTTAAACCAGTGCTTTGTATTCAGTGCAAAATTTCAGCTTTCTTCCGGATTCCTGAAATATTACTATCCGCTTATTCATATCATATTCTCTTGCGCAGTAAAAGAAAGAACATTTGTAATTAAAAGCTTAATGTTATACTGAACTAGTTTGTTTTATTGTCTTCTTTTTCAGGCTTCCGTATATAAACACATATCTCAATAAAATGACTGTCGCAATATTTTATGTGTAACGACACGTGCATTTGGCGCGGATGGCGGGAAAGTGTGTACTCGTTCTCAGATCTCGCGTGAATACACTGTAACAGTGTAAAACGGATATGAATGGTTCGGTAAATTTATTCAGTTCGGAGAAAACGTAAGCCACCTTGGATTTACAAAGGACACCCTAGGGATAAATAAAATCAGTGGCGTTTCAAATATTGATCAAGGTAAGTTACATGCATGTATCGATAACGGGCACCTGTGCACGTGCGTCTGTCTGTCGGACATGGCCCTTTACACGTTTCCATTTATTGTTGTTTTAGCTGAACTCCATGTAAAGTCCGTCGTTTGTCAACGTTTCCCATTAAATATTTTATCATACTGACCAACTGATTATGTTTCAACCGTATTTACTGTATTTTGCATCATAGGAATTAATCAAGTTTTGTAATAATTGTAGGCAGCTTATATCTGTATATATAAGTGCATGTGATTGAGGAGATATCGCTGAATCTAAGCTTTACAAAAATTCATATACTTCTGCAGGGCTGTACAAAAGGTTACCATTTGAACCGTAAAACGTAACTCGGACAAGTCTACCTTGTTTCTTGTTTTTAAAATGAAGATAGTGCAACACCTAGAACAGAGGGGACCGGGTCTAAGTTTTTGAATGTACAATGTACGGCAGTTTTAGCTTACCATCTGATCATCAGACTGAGCACAACGGCCCATATGAGTAATGACCATGGACTTGAGTAAGATTTACCAATTTGAGTATAAGACTCTTTCATATGCGTGTATGTAGGATAGGGATATTCCACCCGAGGGGGTCACAAAATGTGGTGAAACCCAAGGCTTGCCGAGGGTTTTACCACATTTTGTGATCCCGAGGTTGACACATAATGAAAGAGTCTTTTTCTCTCATATCAACTACCCCAAAAACTATGAAAATATGTTTAAACAGGCTACCATTTTGAAATGTCAACTTTTTCCTTGAGCATTTTTGACGAAAACGAATAAGACAGCGAGTTTAAGCATACCCTATATTTGCAAACAACGTTTGCGCAGAAAAAATAATCTCTCTTCCTGGTGTTTATGGTTAAAATTTTGTGAAAGGTTTTAATTTTATCACGCCGTCGTTTTCTCTTTCCGGCATCAGAGTTTACCGTATTCGTGATGTCACGTCATTGTTGAGCCATTGTGACGTCACGTCGCATGAAATGCTATGTAAGATAGATTTTTCTTACATGGCTTTCTTACATGGGCAACCTCTATCCAACATGGCGAGATATGAGAGAATTGCAATTTATTGCCCATCTGGATAATAAAGTGAAACCATACACATATATTTCTTTCAAACACTTGAAGCTAAAAATGACATAATATGATAAACAATAAAACAAGGTGCATTTATGCACAAAAAAAACTGTTGTCTAACTTCTTATAAAAGTGACAAACTATTTTGCCTGCATTTCTTATAGTGGTGTAGAGTAGAGCTACAAATAGTGTATCATTTTACCTGTGGCATAGCATGTCACTTTTACAATATGTTAGACAAGTTAGACAACACAATATTTTTTTTTATGTGCAAAAATGCAGCCTGTTGCATTATCTATTAGCTTCAAGTGATCATAAGAACTGTGTGTTTTTATTTCACTTTTATTATAACCCATAATTGTTACTGAAATAGGTAACTGTTACCCAAATGCTGGATAAATTATCAACCATATGCGCTGTTGTGCCGACCTGATGATGGTGGACTATTCAAATCACCCTGCGTCCATCGCCAGTCTGTCCGTAAACAATTTTTTGTTATCGCTATTGCCCGAGAAGTACTCGCAATGTCATTTGTTGGACCCCTTTGGTCCCTGGTTTATTTTTAGATTGTTACATTTTCGGGCTGATACAAAAAAAATATGGCTAACAGGCGGCCATCTTGTATTTTAAAAATTAATAGTTTGTTATCGCTATTTCTTGACAACTACTCGATGTGTCATTCTCATATTACACATGCAGGATCCCCGTTGTCCTTTAGTTGTGCATTGTCCCGATTTCAGGTTGATCTGAAAAAAATGGCCGATGGACAGCCATCTTGGATTTTGAGAGTAATAGTTTGTAACCATTACTAACATTTCACATGTAGGATCCTTTGGTCCCAAGTTGTGAGTTGTGTACTATAAATTGCGTGGATTTAAAAGTTTTCGATATGGAATGAGTCACTGATTTACCATACAGACATTCAGGAATACAGTTTCAAAAAAGCAAGATTAGTCTCATGTAAAAAATAGGTTATAGTAAAATCGCATTTGATTTTATATTTGTGTAGTTTGTGACGGCATACTGTTTCAGTCTTATCATTGGAACAGAATAAGGCTTGCTATTCAAAATTAAAATTTCCATTAAATGTAAATGGGTGTTTGCTTTTGGTATTACCGATACCATCTTATAACTGCAGATTTACAACATTCAGTTCTTTTGTATTTGGGTGCATGCCATTGATTACTTTACAAATCTTTTTTTGACAGATCAATGGGGAGGATGCTGTTTTTCTTGGTGATTCTGTCCGGGTTTGTTGGTGAGTTTTCAACAACATGGTATTAATGAAGTGCTTGCTGGACAATGTATGATATCAGTGTTCAATTGACATTGTTTTCTATGCAGCTTTGAAATAATATAATTACCTTTCGTTGTTTGAAAACTAGAAATGAATGCCCCCGCCCCCATATGAAATTAGATCTTCTGTCATGCTTATTATGTATTGGAAGTTTGATGACAATCGCATCAGTAGTTATTTATATAATTTGGTTACATTACCATGGGACGGGACGCGACGCGCCTGGACGGACATGGGTAACACTATATGCCCCCCCCCCCCCATTTCATGGCGGAGGCATACAAAACATATATTGTAGAATGTTTTGCCTTTAAATCAGTTTTCTGTTATTATATGCTCAACCGACACGAAACAATGTTAGAAGTACGAAAGTTGATACATTGTAAAAGGAGATAACTCTTATATTAATCATGTGGAATGTAACATATACCCTTAAGTTGGTGGGGATTACTTTACTGGAAATTATTCATCAGCGGTGACCCACAGAATGCGATATGACTATATGTGTACGGTTATTCCACAGGAATTGTAGGCAGCCTGATCTATGTGGGACCGAACCTTGACTACGGACTGGGTGTCCTAAGTGGCGGGGCGGGCTACTACATGCTGGACGGGAAAACTCTGTCTACCGGGACCATTATAGGACTGGAATACTATGTTGATCGTAGCAATATTTGGTCACCATTTACACTGACCATATTCCGTCCAATGGGGCACCCGTCTAATACGACACAGTACCAGATTGTGGGGATCTACCCTATAACAGCACAGCCTTCTGTGGTGAACGGAACTACTGGTGTAAGTATCTGTCGAAACATCATATTCCCTTCCCCATTTACATTAACGCATATCGGGAAGTTGTTTCACCGTTTGGATACTTACTAGAACTCTTTTATTTAACTTTTGTTAAATTTATAGAATTATAGGCATACAATCTAGTTAGAGGATCACAATTTGCAATGGAAATACATCTTGTAACGCACCAGGCCGGTATGTCACAACTGACAACGGTCACAAATGAAAATGCCACACCGGGGCACAGGGACCTGAGAATTTGTTACAGCTACAATTATGTAGTTTTAGACCTATAATAGGGTGTTTAGCGTAATTTTACACATTTGGGGGGTTAAGATCAATTTTCGATAAAAATGCTCCCTCAGTAGTCATCGCTTTTATGACTACTGAGGGAGCATTTTTATCGAAAATTGATCTTAACCCCCCAAATGTGTAAAATTACGCTAAACACCCTATTATAAGTCTAAAACTTACTGTAACAAATTCTCAGGTCCCTGTGCACCGGGGCTACATTGCACATTTCTAGCAAATACTGAAGTAATGAAATACATTTAAAAGATGAAAAAAAAGATGGAACGAGTATTTATATACAAATGTATTACATGATGTGTAAAAATTCAGATGAAAATAAAAGGAAAGAAAAATGAAATCTCCCCTTTATACATTTTGAATAAATAGAGTGGTCGGGCAGGTATAATCCCATTCACAGTTGGCCACGTTCCTACTACGTCCAACCACGTCCCGCAAATTATCGGAGGACGTATAGTGAGTACGCAGTCCTAGTAAGAATTTATACTGTACAACGTACAAATGTAGGAGGTACGCTTGAGTAAACATCAACTAGCACGCGGTAGGGTCTTACAAAATGTATGTATGTGTATACTTGCCAACATTTTGAAATTAACTTGGGAGAGATTACGCGTGCTCAGAATTGAAAACAAAAATAATATGTAATTATGTACATTCAGAGGAAAAATAACACTTTTAATTGGCTTCTTTTGAGCTCTTCTTTCAGATGAAATCATCAAATCTTTGAAAATAGGAACAGTTAAGCAGATTTCAAAGTATATAATACAACATTTTAGGGTCCGAAATCGGGAGTCTCCCTCCTAAATAGGGAGGGTTGGCAAGTATGTTAGTGAAGGAGGTGGTGGTCGAACTGTGTAAAAAGCAACGTAGCGAGGACGTGGTCAAATCAGGACGCAGTGAGAACCGATTAGAGACGTAGTAAGGACGGTATCTAAGTTTTCGACACCTTGCCGGCCACTTCGTTACATATTCATTAGGTTGACGTCACCCCGCGTGCTGGTCATTTGCAGTCATTGGATGACGGTCTTCCTTTAAATTTAGCCATCCAATGACAGCAAAAGACCAGCACTCGGGGTAACGTCAACCTAATGAATATGTAACGAAGTTACCGGCAAGGTGTCGAAAACTTAGAGACACGGACATTTTGCGTGTTTTTGGAGGAAATGGAGATTATTTCTGCGGAAGGAGGATACTTTTGACTTGCATTTAGGAAGTTTATAAAATAAAAATTATCCATCTTTCCAACGGTACCAAGCGCTTTTTCGTTCTTCAACTAGAAATGTGATTTTTGATGCAAGAAAGGTAGGTGGGGTCGATTTTTCGATCTGGAAAGCTTTCCACCCTTTAGCTTTTATGACTACTGAGGGGGCATTTTTATCGAAAATTGATCTTAACCCCCCAAATGTGTAAAATTACTCTAAACACCCTGTTTTAGAACCAAAACTAGCTGTAACAAGTTATCATGTCCTTGTGGAACGTAATGGGGACTTCATGAGCATTGAACGAAGCTGTAAAGTCGTAAGAAACCCGTCGGGTGGGGAGGATTGCACTGCGTTGTCATTGTCACTGTACGTCAATGCAGCTTTCACTACGCCCTCTTCACGCGTGTGCTATGACACAGCTGGTACATCCATGTCACGTTGTTCGAGGCCTTGTCAGATTGCGTCAGGTGGTGCTTGCTACGTTTATGACACGCCCAGCAGGTTGTCGATGTGAATTTGTCACGTTCAGAGCATCGGCTATTAATACTTGATTAAAGTCAAATTCCAGTATCACTCTCAGGGGCGTAGCTGCCATGTAAGCACATAAGCCCGTGCTTGCACATCATTTTCCAAAGTATGTGTATCAAAGTCGAGAAATTTCATAATTCAACTTATATTCTTAAAAGTCCACTGATATTGTTACTCCCTTTTTTCGACTGGTCAGATTAACATATTAGGTTGCAGACAATTTGTTAGCTATAAATACTTCGAATTCAATTTTATTTCATTCCGAATGCAATAGCATATAGGATTACAATACACATACATATTAAATCATATATAATTGTGCAAGATGTCGGAGACCGCAGCCAACACAATTCAAATAATATTTATAATACAGCTCACTACGACAATATAGGTAATGACTTTATCGTGAGAAAATTCGTATACAAATGAATTCCAAACAACATCCAAACATAAGCATCAGTTTGAAACTACCTTCCCTTAGGCCGACTTGTCTTATTAGGTTTTCGTGATAGATATCAGCTGCTGATGAACAAACTTATGGCACAGGGAAAGGAGAGGTGCAGGTGTAGATTTTTAAGTTAAGGAACTTTCGTGAAACTAGGCCTGTCGTATTATACAAAATTATGCTTAAGAACACAAGCATGAGCTCTTACTTCCGGAGTCCTGCACAGAACATATATACTTATAAACAGAGACGTATGTATATCAAAGATGGTTTTACGTGTAAATGTCTCTGGTTTTACTTACTGACGAGTTAATGACATAAGAAAGGTATGGATAATGATTTTGTTTCCATACATCATGGAAATAAAACATATCGTATTCCATTTTCGGATTAATAATTTGTATAATGATAGGCCAGACAATGATGATTTCAACAAGTCCAAAACAATGGCACCATTTGATGTCCAAATGTGACCCCCCTCCCCCCGAAGTACCCCCTCCCCAAAAATTGAAAACGTCGCGGGGCTTGCACATCAAAATACCTCCAGCTACGCCCCTGACTCTCATTCCAAACACCATAGAAGATGACAACACAGAAGTGAAAGCTTCTTCTGCACATTATTTTGATTCAAGGTCAACAGGTTCTAATTGCTATGCAAGCTGCATGAAGACCGGCGACTAATGACAGAGTTAAGAAGATGAACACTCGTTCTCTAATTTTCTGAGAATGTCCCTGCATAAAATGTTTGACGAGCTGCTGGGGAGAGAAAACAGCACGTTAAAACAATATTTCTAGAGGGTGGCAAAACGCAGCAAGTGCGTGGTGCACGCGTAGAAAGAAAATTTTGGTCGTAGAAATAACGTACACGAAGTAAGAACACCACCGGCGTGGTTCACGCATTTTCATGTGTGTGGTTAGTACTTACTAATTGCTCAGTGACAACGTTTTGGACCCAGTATGAACCTGGTATGGATAGTTAGGACGTTATATAAACGTGAAAATTATAACATTATCCTATTTGACCAAATCCCCTCTTCAATTCTTGAAATTTTCAGGACACTGTGCGATGTTCGTGGTCTTCGTTTGAGTGTGATTGGGGCATTATCATATACATTTTCACACAAGATCAAGTGATCGAACCCCGGTCGACTTTATGAATGCCTCACGACTAGTGCGCAATCCACTTCGTCACATGGCCTCCTATGGTTCCTTATAATGAAGTGTACAAAGGTTCCCGATGCCAATTTACCCAGAAGTAAAAATTATGCTTATTGTTTGTTTTTTTTAGCCGATTAGCGTTTTGCATGATACATGATACAATGTTTATACTTAACGTTTGGCATACTAATCAAGACATGCAATATTGTACATACATGTAATCTGTTAAGATGAAAATTTGTTAGTCGTCCGAAAAACTATCTATCAAATTAATTACTACATTCACCACATATTGTTTATATCTTTCCTCTGGATTTCTTTCGCAGTTGAACTTCAGCAGTTCTGACTACATAGTTACGGCCGCGGGCGACCATGTGGCCTTTTATAACAGCCTGCAAGCTATGTCCATTACGGCCCAGTTTAACGCCACGGGCAGCCTCAATACCCGGTTCTCCGTCCCAGCCAACCCTGTCCCGGCCGTCGGGGACACCATCACCATAGAGAGGATAGGACTGGGCCCGACAATCTACTCCCTACGAGTGTTGGTTGATGAATGTACGTATACACACAGAACTGTCGCCAAGGGATGAATGTGCCAATCAAATGGTATTTGTGGAATGCATACATTTTTGCATACAATTTTTATACATTTATAACAAATATTATATAAGGATTGTACCTCATTTTGACTGCGTATACGGTGGTATGCCCGCATTTGGCAACGAACATATTCTATGGTACGCGTTAGCGCTCCATAGTGAATATGTTCGTTGCCAACTGCGGGCATACTACCGTATACGCAGTCAAAATGAGGTATTCGAAGCGGGTTGCTAAGATGGTAACTACGATGGCCGTGGTTGCTAAGATAATATAGTTCCATTGGATTTCATCAATATATTGGTAGATTTAGAAAATACACTGTGAACAACAGTATTTTTCTTGGTAACATCATATGTAATGTTGGTATTAAATAATATTTCTAGCAAGTCGAATTTATTTCTTTATTTATAACGATCGTTATGTTCACGCATTGACACAGTGATCGGGTTGTGACGCGGTCCGACGTCAGACGTCACAACTGCAGGGCGCCGCCATGTTTGCGTTACCGTCAAATAATTTCGAATGCGCATCATTTGAAATCAAAAAGTTTGCTAGGAACTATTTATTTTTAATCAAAAGAAATTGATTCCATACGTGTTCTATGTTTCAAAATCTTGTAAGAACCAGACAATTGCCGACAGCGAATACTTATTTTTCTGACGCGTGAACGACGCCATATTTGAACAAATATCAATCCGCCGACCCTTTTTTTCACTGCGTATACGATAATATATTCGCAGTCAGAGTTTACTAAGCACAAGAAGGGAGAGGTGTAAATATAACGTTTTACACTTCGCGCCCGTTTATGAACTGAAAGACTCCCAGGTTTGTAAATATATGTACTTAAATGAAATTATCTGAATTGACTGTAACGGGTTTGTAAGCAACCATATTTCCGTTTTTGAATCTTTGCTATGTTAAAACCTGGATTATCGCGTATCTAGATACATGTAGTTATATGGCAGTTTTCGATCAGTTGGAGTCGCATTGGTTAGCTTATTTTATTGAGCTAACATTTCGATAAGCATTCTCCAAAAGTGGACGTGCATCAATTTAAAGTATACACCGTTGATATATGTCTTTGTAACAAGTCGTGTATTTCCAGCTGCACCCTATGCCGTACATTTGTTTTGTAAAATAAACCAAAACCAGTCCAAATCCACTGCACCAAATTATTGACATACATGTTTGTTAAGTGTCCCTAAATGCAAGTTTTACTGTCAAGTACATCCAAGCACAGGGACCTGAGAATTTGTTAAAGCTAGATTTGGACCTTAAATAGTGTGTTTAGAGTAATTTTACACATTTGGGGGGTTGAGATCAATTTTCGATAAAAATGCCCCTTCAATGGTCATAAAAGCCTTTATGACCATTGAGAGGGCATTGTTATCGAAATGTGTAAAATTACTCCAAACACCCTAGTTTAGGTCCAAAACTAGCTGTAACAAATTCTAAGGTCCCTGTGCATCCAAGACCCCACGGCCAGCTACATGTAACAACGAGAGCCAGACTTTTGCCTGATTTATATTAAGTTGATTTGTTGTACATTCCCTATGTAGACAGATGATAATCATTTCCTTTTGAAGCGATCAGTGTGGTGGCGACGTGTCAGGGAGGTGGCTTCAGCGTGTGCGATCAGCTCTGCACTGATGACGTCACAGGATATTACTGCAGTTGTGGCGCCCTCTATCAACTTGACCCCACAGATAATGCCACGTGTGGTATCAAAAATTTTGATAATTTCCCATCTTTCATTTCCCTGATAGTGTAGTCTGTAAACTATTCGGGGCGTTAACTGAGTGATAGATACAATGTACTACAAAGTTATGTGTAATGTCGCGTTAGCGTATAAAATGATACAGATGGTAATCAAATCTGTAAAAAGTCACGAAAATACTCTTATATTTACAACAACCAAAACATGTAGGAATGGAAATGACTGTGAATGGCCCTTTTTTTATAAGAAACCTTGTTTTTACATGTATTTAAAGTTTCTCCGTAATGTAAATGTACTATAATATCTATTTCAAAATGCAAGAAATGGGTTTGCTGAACACACTGACTTATAAAAGTATACAACTTTGAAGGCACAATGCTGTTAAAAGATTATGTTTATAAGTTTACACGCTTTTCGTTTATTCTCGTTTCAAGTTTATCTGCCTGAAGAACAAGCGAACTTTAAATGCGTTGGTGCGACGTCTGTCGTCTGTCCGTCCGTCGTCCGGCGTGAATATTTCACTTTAAACAACTTCTTCTCAATACCAAAAAGGCCAAGGGATTGGTACTGGGCATAGACAATGTACATATGTAGTATGCTTGGACAAAAGCCAAGTTTGTTTTAATGAATGGCAATGACACACTATCAAGGTCACAGAGGTCAAATCTGTTACAAAATATCGGGACATCTTCTTAATAACCAAAAGGCCAAGGCACTGATATTAAGCATGGGGCATGCTTGGATTAAGGGTTACTAAGTTCGTGCAAATCAAAGACCTTAACTCTCTTTCGAGGTCACATGGGTCAAATGTCTGAAAATCTTCAAACATTTTCTGCTCAACAATCGAAAGCACCAGGATAGGGATAATAACATGTTTTGATAAATGGCTGTCATGTTTTTTTCTAATGAATGACCTTGACCCACTTTCAAGGTCACAGGGATCGAATCTGTTAAAAAGTATCCATGCATTTTTGTTCACAATATCAGATAAGCACAAGATACGGATGTTTGGCCAGTAGCATGCTGGGATAAAATGCTCATAAGTTTGTTTAAATGAATGACCAAAATGCCCAAGGTTCTGAAAGCTGGCCATTAAGCTAAGGTGAAGGGCTACCAAGTTTGTTGAAATAAATGACCTTGACCCACTTTCAATCAGATACTGATATTTTGCCTGTATCTCTATTGTGTTCATTAAGATTAAAGGTGCGAGACAAATAGCAGATGGACGATTCATGCCCATTGGGCCTCTTGTTTTAATCTCTCGTTTTCAGTGGCAATCCCACGTACATGTGCTAGTGTTGGGAACAGTTATTGTGATCACAACTGTACAGACACCGGGGCTAACTATGTGTGTTCCTGTTTACCTGGGTTTACTCTCCAGAGTAACGGCTATTCTTGTGTGGGTAAGAAAACTTCTTTATGTTTGTCCCGATCCAATTCGTTCAGACATGTCAATGGCTCATTACACTATAAAATTATAAACTCATGATATATTGTGCAATATATAAAAATCTATTTTAATCAATGATACGTTGTAGGTCAAACACAGCGCGTAATATTCATTAATGTACCGCTCGGAATTATTTAAGATTGTTTTTTCACTTTTGATAAACCGGTCCATATCGATGAGTGCATTATCTGCAAGAGTTGCGCCCCTTCCACCAACGTCCGTGCTTTCAATGGCCATATAATTTGTTTCCGAATCACTATAAAGCAAATAAGTTTAATGATTTTAATTTTATCTTCACATGTTATTAAACTTCATCTATAGCACATCTATAGATATTTTATGAGCTTATTAATAACTTTACCGGGCAATTCTAACAGCCTTTCTTTATCGATTGTCGGTATGTATCATTGCTAACCATGTACCTTGCTTTTGACATGTAATTTGTCAAGGTGTTTGTAAATTTTGACAAATTGTGCGAAAATGTATGTTCCAGGTTGGAACATTTTTCTCATGTAGATTAAACATGTTCCACAAAACAACAATGGCGTTGTACTCTGTCCCATATCGTGTGCTATATATACTTGAGATTACAAGGACATTGTTGTTTTCCTGGTTTCATATACTAAGTAGACTATAATAGTAAAACTTTAAATTATCCCATGTTGTATCTTGCCACTAAGTCACTTTATTCTAGAATCTATTTTGGTATATTACATGACTATATTTGTGCCATACATTGTTGTTTTCTGTTGTTTTAAAATATAACATAATTTGCCTATTTAGATGACCGTTAAGGCTGAAATACGAGTTTCCAGGCCATGTAAAACAAGAACAGGGTAAAAGAAAACATGAGATTATATATTTACAGACGATGACCTAAGTGCGTTTGTCGGGGAACAAGGCAGAACTGGAGAAAAGGGTGAAAGGGGACTACAGGGAGCAAGGGGTCAGCAGGGCATTACCGGGGCCACGGGGCCTATGGGGGCACAGGTAACACACAGTTGTATTACTCCATCGGTATTGGGACACGGGTAGCATACAGTTGTATTACTCCATCGGTATTGGGACACGGGTAGCATACAGTTGTATTACTCCATCGGTATTGGGACACGGGTAGCATACAGTTGTATTACTCCATCGGTATTGGGACACGGGTAGCATACAGTTGTATTCCTCCATCGGTATTGGGACACGGGTAGCATACAGTTGTATTACTCCATCGGTATTGAGACACGGGTAGCATACAGTTGTATTACTCCATCGGTATTGGGACATGGGTAGCATACAGTTGTATTACTCCATCGGTATTGGGACACGGGTAGCATACAGTTGTATTACTCCATCGGTATTGGGACACGGGTAGCATACAGTTGTATTCCTCCATCGGTATTGGGACACGGGTAGCATACAGTTGTATTACTCCATCGGTATTGGGACACGGGTAGCATACAGTTGTATTCCTCCATCGGTATTGGGACACGGGTAGCATACAGTTGTATTACTCCATCGGTATTGGGACACGGGTAGCATACAGTTGTATAAACCTCCATCGGTATTGGGACACGGGTAGCATACAGTTGTATTACTCCATCGGTATTGGGACACGGGTAACATACAGTTGTATTACTCCATCGGTATTGGAACACGGGTAACATACAGTTGTATTACTCCATCGGTATTGGGACATGGGTAGCATACAGTTGTATTACTCCATCGGTATTGGGACACGGGTAGCATACAGTTGTATTACTCCATCGGTATTGGGACACGGGTAGCATACAGTTGTATTACTCCATCGGTATTGGGACACGGGTAGCATACAGTTGTATTACTCCATCGGTATTGGGACACGGGTAGCATACAGTTGTATTACTCCATCGGTATTGGGACATGGGTAGCATACAGTTGTATTACTCCATCGGTATTGGGACACGGGTAGCATACAGTTGTATTACTCCATCGGTATTGGGACACGGGTAGCATACAGTTGTATAAACCTCTGTCGGAATGTATGGCACCACAGGTTACATAAAGTATGACTGTCGGAATATGTATGGGGACACGGGCACATGTGTAACATGCACTTGTATGTTTCTAACTGTCGGAACATGTATGGGACAACACGTAGCATACCTTGGTATGACTCCATCTGAAGGAAAAAAATGTTGAATGAAATTTGTATCTGTTGAATGATATTTTTCATTGTAAATCACATTGTATTCTTTGCAATCATATGAATTAACAATTTTATTATGTATATTTAACACCTTTTGGCATATAAAATCATTATTATACTTCATTAACTGACTTTACAAAGTAATACATAGGTATACTTTACATTACTTTTATGTTCAGTTTGCGTCGGGTACATGTACGGTATTTCAAAACGTAGACAATTATTCATGTTTGAGACCTATTTCTTGAAATGCCTTTGAGTGAATTCATGAAACTAATAAGGAACAATTGGTAGTCAACCAATTGTGGCTTAGAATACGATATTAATCATCATAGAGAATTAAATGAAACAATAAAGATGTACAAATGTAAAATACTGTTACGTTTTAATTGCAACGAAACGTTTTAGGGGTTAACCGGTGTACAAGGACTCCGAGGGGCCACAGGTGCGACGGGTATAGTGGGTCCCAGGGGTTCCACAGGGGCCAATGGACCGAAGGGAGATGTTGGAGACCAAGGGCCGAAGGGAGATAAAGGATCCGTGGGTCCCGTTGGGGTCACTGGCCCCACAGGTCAACTGGGACTGGAGGGCGCCACAGGCCCTCCTGGCATAAATGGGCTGAATGGCGCTGAGGGTCAAAAGGGCGAAAAGGGCGATAAAGGTATGGCTACGGAAACATTAAAAAAAAGTTCCATGTTTTTTTTTCAACAAACCTCTATAAAATTTTGATACACCTATTGAAAGAAATACACGGCTTTTATAAAATACAGACATATACGCATGTACTTGTTTTGTCGCACAGACTCTTTTACGTCACATCCTGTATTTTTAAGGCTCGAGTGGCTCTTCCGGAAGTAATGGAGGACAAGGTATCCAGGGAGCTGAAGGACAGACGGGAGAAACGGGACCAAATGGAAATAAAGGTCGCAGGGGAGATCCCGGATTCAAGGGCATGATGGGTCCCACTGGTCCCATGGGAGCAACCGGAATACAGGGACCTATTTTTCAAGGTTGTATAAAAATGTCCATACTGCTTTGTTTCCATACGCAAATCTTACTTGATGAATATTCAAAGATTGGAAAACTATAGATAGAATTATTGAATGTATTATGCCAACCTTATAATGAAAGACTTCACTTGCATATACAATGTACAAACTTAATTGGGCAAATATTTCCTACCTGTTAAAAACACTTAATATATAAATATTTGTTTCCATTATGGACACTTTATAGATTAAACTTTAGTTGACTGCCTGATTCAAACTGAATAGATAGATGTGGAAACTATCAATGGGATTGGCATTTATCATAGATACGTGTAGTAACAAATGCTACTCGATTCCGATACTTCGTATTCTATACAGAAGAATTGTCAATGTTTTACAGAAGTAGACGAGTGTCAGAAAGTCAACATGTGTGACCACAACTGTGTGAACACTATCGGGAGCTACTACTGCACGTGTAATGAGGGTTATACACTCAGGCCAGTGGACAACGCCACATGTGTAGGTAAATATCTGTAATAAAACTATACTTTGTAGAACTAAGGATTTCATACTGCAGGGCCTAGTTGTTCAAAAGATGATTAGCTTAATCAGTGATTAGCGCAAATTTTCAGTTTCCTGTAACTTTAAAGTGAAACCATAGATTCAATTACAACTTTGCAGATATCAAATACCTAATAGTGCCAGTTTACATACAAACTTTTAAGATTTGCAACTTGCATATTTACAGAATTATTCAAGTTTGAAAAATGTCGTTAAATAGTGATTAAGCTAATCACCATTTGAACAACTTGGCCCTGGTCGTAAACATTACAACTGTTTAAGGGAAATGCCGAGCATCAAAATTAAAGCCACCACTATGTCAGTCGAAAGCTGTAAAGAGCTGATTTTATTTTGTAAATGCCCAACGACTTGAAATAAAATGTATCATATGGTATTTTACACTTGTAAGTGACAAACTGTACGTGGGAAATGATTGGTAGTGTTTAGCGCGACATTTTACCATTGCACGGGACGTAAGCCTAAGCTGAAAAACAGGATAAAGATGTGTGTTTTTTTATAAAAGGGGAGATAACTCCAGATCCTATTAATTTAATGCGGCGATACAAGTGTACAATTTACCTAATAAATTAAATAAAAACAGTTTATTTGAATAAAGGCACTTGCTTTTATATCTAGATAGTTTCATACAGTTTATATGGTTACTCTTGACACACAGTAAATAAAACGTCGGCACAGTCCGCATTAGGTTAAGAATGAATGAGGTGACTTGTACGGTAATTATAGGACGTACATAACCAAACTTACATTGATGACGTAACTTAGGATACGTTCTATGTTTCGTATGCTTGATTTGACCTATTGTAACAAAATGGGCTTGTGTTGTGTTAAACTATTTTCCCGCTCCATAAAGCGCCCTACATCAACGTGTAACTGCGTGAAAGCCAGCAGAATGCGGCGGGCCTACATGTAATTTGGCACCTCTAGATCTTCTTTACTGTAATGAACGACAACTCATGACATAACACAAATAACAGGGTGTATTCTAAATCAAAACCGAAAGCGTTTTACGATTTTTTTTCTGTTATGGCTCAATAACATGAAGAAAGATTGAAGTTAATCCTTATGATTTATTTTTTTCCACATTATCTTTGTGAAAATCCTCATTTATTGTGGGACTGTTACCCTTTTCTTTCAGAAATCATTACGCTGTCCTATCCGCAAATCAAAATGGACATGACAATTGGTGACGCCATTTTTTTACGTTATGAAGTGAAAACACAAATTTTAAAGCCAATAAAAATGCTTCTTACAGCACGATTACATTACATTTGTATACGTATGTGACTGTTTTAAGAGTCCCAGGAGTGCCTGGTACAGAACGGTGGCTGTCAGCACACCTGTACAGAGAGGACGGGAGGGTATGTGTGCAGCTGTACTTCCGGTTACGACCTTGGCCCAGACAGACATTCCTGTATAGGTACTTAACTTCACATACACATAATCATATTTCTGCAGATTTCTATTAACAAACATTAAATTATGAAGAATAAACAGCCACAATATCTCTCGTATTGTAGTGTGTCGTACAATCAAGTTTTATTTCGCTCAACAATAACGCATTGGAGAGGGCTATTATATTACAGTCAAAGAAACAAGTCAATGAGATTGGATTAAAAAAAATCGATTTTATCACTGCAAACAGAACTGTTTCAAAATATTGCAAGACGAGATTACGTAGATTTTTCTAATCTGAAAAAGTCGTTTTAGTATGAATTTTTTTTTTAAGTTTTATTTCCTTTTTTCCCGCTTCAGTAGAAAATATCACCTCAACTCATGGACGTAATTTTCAAGGGAAATGTTCATACATATGATTGAAGGATTTAGTCAAGTTCATTTATCATGGACATTATGTTTCAAATTATATTTGCCTTTCTCCTTTTTGTTTTTGTTTTTAGACCAGAACGAGTGTTCTAACTCTACACAGGGAGGCTGTTCCTCCAATGAGAAGTGTATTAACACTCCCGGAAGTAGTATGTGTGTACCCTCCTCCGCCGATACTGCGGCCGTACTGGCCTGCTCCAAACGTAGGTAGACTTGGACGTTTATAAAAATGAGAATTTAACCAATTATTCAAATTATCAACATGTGCTTTGTAATACTTCAAATTATGCCAAGGGTTGACTGGTCACTAAATACGATCAACGATGAAAGACTATCATTGCCATATAGGAATCTCTAAATACATATAATGAAGAGTAAATAAAAAAAAAAAGATAGAAAAAAAACCTTTAAAAAAAAACACGCCCGATTTTTTAAGAACAAAGTAAGATCATTAAAGGCCCTATATACGTAACTTTAGGACATTTTTCGTGATTTTAAAAATTCGGAAAAAATCCAGTCGATAACCATGCAAAAAAGCCTTAAACGAAGTAAACCTGAGACGTAACTAACAAGAAACTCTTCACAGAAAAATCCAAAGAATTGGCCCACTACAACAACAAGCGGAAGTTAGAAGACAGCTCAAAATGGACGCGTGTTTACAAATACCGAGTTTCAACTGCTGCTGTACCAGTAACCGTGTAGGAATTCATCTTGGATATTGCTGATATCAGTTAATCTTAACTAAATCTATAAGTACAAGTACTTAGGTTTGATTTTCGCTTCAGGTTTTGCCGAAAGTTACGTATATTGGGCCTTTTATTGCGCGCCAAGACCCTCTGTACACTTGTATTTCTAAGGGAGATTAATGAAACTCAATGTTTACAAGCAGTTATACAATGTGCACGTCTTTCATTGTTTTAATTTGTTCGTTTCCATCTTTTTATAATAACTCAGCAGATGAAATATAACATTAAGTTTCATCTATTTCATACGAAATGAAAACACATGTGAGACTCTATATAATTCAAATGAGAACAAGCTAAGGTTTCTGTTGATACAATTGTATAATATACTCAAGATTTTTTTTTAAATCGGTATTTGAAAATATACTCCGTATATGTTGATATCCGATTGTAACTTGACATAATAATTCATGTGACCATGTACTTTATTTGTAGGGGAGTCACAGCAGCTAAATACATGTCAATACGGTGTCGGACTGGTCAGTGGTAATACTGTAATAGGGTTTATTGTGTGGCTAGCCCTGCTGACCATCCTCGTCCTGGCACTCCTGGGCTGTGTCCTGTGTATAAATAGTAACAGACGGAACTATAGTAAGAGTTACGACAGGAGATCTGATTACTGGGAGGACAAGTCGGGGACCGCGCCCACACGATTTAGCAGCATCAGGACCAGGATGCCGGATTATAACTATACATATTACTGAACGTGCAGGCACACGCGTTATTTATAAACTGGGGTCATTTACTTCTCTAAATGTCATAAAAAGTGGTTATTTGCATATTGTTGTTGGTCATCTGAGAGGCAAAACAGTTAAGAATCTTATTTCAGCCATTTGTGTACAGATAATTGACACATGGTGTCGCATCAACGAGAAGGGTTATATAAATACAAGTAGTAAGTGTATTTCATCACATTCATGAACAATACATACTGGGATACTGTTACAATTTTTTTCTAGGAATGCATAAATTTACGCTGACAATAGCTATACCTATTTATATACATAAAGTATCGTTTATATATTGTCTATACTTTTTATATACATGTTACATGTATGTACAACTTATATATATAAATTTCATATTAGATTGTGTACATGAATATATATAAAAAAAATAAAATCCATGTCATATTTTATTAAAAGTGTGTTGTATGTTAGGTATTTGGAGATATTAATGATCAGTTTACTTGTTTTGTTTACTTTCTGAAATACAGCTGACGGTACATGTGTATATAAAACTGTATATGTTATGTAGATAGGGACATGGCAATAGCAACGGTGATGACACGGTGTTACGCCACCATGTATGCAGACAAACAAAAAGAATTAACGCTTAGCTCTGATACATGGACGGTAATTTTATAATAAAAGCAAAATGAGTAGGGACATATATGGATTACCCCCCCCCCCCAAAAAAAAAGTGGTCAAGTGTTACCTTTGACACTTTAACGTTGACCGATGACCACCAACATCTAATCAGGTGTAGATCGTGTGGTGCTACAGTATGATGTGAATATGAACCAAATATGTGCAGGGAATCATTATATATCTTGTACATAATCTTTTTGTTCCAAAAGTGGTCAGTGATAACATTTGACCACCAGATGACCACCAAAATCAAATCAGGTGTAGAACTTTTTGTGACGCTATGATTAGAATATAAACCAAATAAGACCTGGAGTTTTCAGGATATGTTGTACACAAGCTTAAATTTGGACGCACGTATCTAAGTCGGTGTATAACCAAGTCATCTTCCTAAATCTAACTTGGCATGCTGAAGAATATGGACGGATGGTCTGTAATGTAATACATGTCAAATGTGTAGAAAACACCAATCATTATTTTAAATTACTACTAGTCGGGATTAAGAACGGCCAAATCTAATAAAACACAATAGTAACTTTCTTTTAAGAAGGAAAATGCCGAAAACCACTTCCGGTACACTACTGACAGAGATTGATACAAAACGTTCAAAACAAAACCAAAAAAAAGCGTTCGCAGGGTTAAACTTATATTTATTTTTCAACAATTATGAAACAAGTTATCCATCTTATATAAATCACTCTTGTTGGCCCGGATATTAGCGTGCACGGGGTGTTATTGTGGGAGAAAACTGGAGTACCCGGAGAAGACCCACGTCGTCGGGCAGGTAACCACCTTTTCACGTCCGTTGGAGGGAATCGAACCCGGCCGCCTTGTAGAAAAGCAAGTGCGCTATCAACTGCACCACCCGACCACCCATACATTCCTACAAAATTCATCTGAACCAAAATGTCTACAGTGATACCTTTGGCTTGCTGGTTGAATTTCAACGAACACTAGCCCTCCACGCCTGTGTCAATGAATTGAAATCTACGTAACAAATGTACGTAGGGTGGTGAATTGGTGAAGTTCGATTCCCCAATCGGATGTAAAAAGGTATGGGTCACCTACCTTACCATGTCAGTTTTCTCCGGGAACTCCGGTTTCCTTCCACAGGAAAACCCTTTACGAGCGAAGATCTGGCTCTAAATCAGTGATTTAGATAATTTGTTATGTTTACACCTCTCCCTTCTTGAGCTTTTTAAACTTACCAATATGTTGATAAATTTAATGGAACTATATTATCCTAGCAACCACGGCCATCGTAGTTACCATCTTAGCAACCCGATTCGAATGTTTTTTCTTCGTATAGCAGTTAAAACATTGTAATGATGTAAATATAAGGATTGTATCTCATTTTGGCAACGAACATGTTCACTATAAGGAGCGCTAACGCGCACCATAGAATATGTTCGTTGCCTACTGCGGGCATACTAGCGTATACGCAGTCAAAATGAGGTACAATCCTTATTTATAGTGGCTTTAAACAACTTGTACACTGTAAATAATGTTTATTTAATGTAAGTAGGGAAATCGATCGTTTCTCCGGGTCCGCCGATTTCCACCATAGTCTAGCATGTCCTTGAATAATGAACAAAGTAAATAGAATAGCAATCATCTGTAACTGTGTGACTTTGGAATCTCCACCATCATGTCGACATCTCACGAGCCATTTATATTAGAGATAATATTTCAATAAATAAAAATATATGTAACATATGATTGCACGGATAAAGCAATTAAGAAAACACTGGAAACCAAGATGAACAACAACGATAACCTCATAGCAACAACATTCAGGGACGATAACACTTTGTCTCACGCTACAAGGAGGAATCGTTTAGAAAAGAACAAATGAGATATTTGGGGAAACAGTGTTGTTTGTTAAAACTTACATATGTATTTCGTTCCAGGGTATTCCGAAACCAACATTTATTGCAATTTGAGCATTCACGAAATGATGTAATGGAGGATTTGTCATTAAACAGTTCACTGACGTCAAGATCGATTCTCCTAAGCATCCCTTAATGCAAACTTTTCTATATAAGTACTAACAAAGGGACTAATGCCGTTTATTGCATTTTTGCCTGTGAAATATTGAAAATTATCAAACTAATAAAACTTATATTTTCACTGCTGTGATGAGCAGTGAAAATATAAGATTTTGCAGTGAAAATATAAGGCTTTTTCAGTGTAACGTGAAAAAGTGACCCGCCAATAAAAAACTACCCGGGGTCATTATTCTACGTTGCAAAAGTTACCCGGGGTCGTTATTTTACAGACGAAATCTTACTCGGCCTTCTGAAGAAAAATGACCCCACTCGATATTTCTGTAATTCGTCCCCCTGAGAAAGTGACCCGCCGTAGATTTCAACGGTGGGTAGTTTTAATTGGGTATTTTTTTCATGTTACACCGGAACTTTTGTATGAGTTGTTCCCCTTGATCGAATCAAACATGGAATATTGGAGGCTCGGCATATTGTTGTCGTCTGCTAGAACTTGTCTATTGTAGAAAGATGATCTAAAAGAAATGGCATCAATAGTAAATATTGATGAGAAACTGCGGCAGGATTTAATAGGTAATGAATTGGAAGATGAGAATGGTTCAACTTTCCGATCAGCTTATCCCAATCAGCTGTGTACTGGACCCGATCAGTTGTGATTCGGATTAGGCCTAGTTCCTTTCCAATAGGCAAGTAAAGAAAACAAATCATGAAAGTATCTTAAGTACTCTTTCGAAATGTAATAAAAAGAAATTTCAATGGTTTGCCGTTTAAGGTATTCAGCCCGTAATTGATTTTAAAATATGCAAAATAAAAAATGTGAATTTTCACTAAATTTAGAAAGATTACTATGTATACTCCATTATTGAACATGTTTATCCACAAGATTTTTTTTCTAACAAAACTTTTTGCAGTATAATAGTGCCACACAGCATACTGGTTCAGAAAAATATAAAGAAACCTTGAAATCTACATAAAATAATTTATTCAGTTTTCTTTGAACAAAAACAATGGTTTTTACAAACCATAATAACAGTTATGACTATATGAATATCTGCTATTAATACAAGATTCATAATATATGTACAAATAACAATATATTGCAAAATCAACACCACAATTTTCACACTCAAAAATCTGACAGAGACCTTTCACAGAGTTAGCTGAGTATAACTAAATAGTTTTCAAAGGTAAAATCTTTTTAAATACTTGCTGACATGTCTATTGTAACTTTTGAAAATATTTCTGATAACTTTTACCACGCGTAACTTAATATTTTTCAGTTTTACTAACCCTACCCCCCTAATTTCCATGATTCACAGAATTGAATGACAATTACATAAAATTGTATTAGAGTCAAACAGACTGTAATAAACACTACCTCTTGAAGGCTACAAGTAGAATTATAATTAAAACTGACAAATTTTGATATTTTGTGACCTTTTGTGACCTTGACCATGACCTTGACCTTCGCAAAAATTAATATTATTGATCGAGTGCCTGCTCTTCACTTTTAATATCATAAATGGAATTCTTTTTTACTCAAGATACCACAAGCACTTAAACCTCAGAAAAAAGCACATAATTTCACTCATTTATGAATAATATATAGGAAATACATGACATATGCCCTTGACTTTGTGCTTGAACATGCACGGATTTGATATATTTGGATCACTCAATGTTGTGACTATAGTAAGTACATACTGTAATAAATGTTGTCAAAATTCTCTATACAGCACATAAAGCATGAATAACAGATTCATAAAAAGCCAATAATCACAACCTATACCTACATGTATATATATAATATGTTCACAAAACAATTTCATAAATTTTGCTAGAGCACGGAAGGTGAAAAGTTTCTACACACCAGTAATTGAGCTTCCAAGTCAAGTATGACAAACAATGTTCTACTATATCTAACTGCCATATCTTTATAGTTTAGGTTAATGACATAGAAACAAGAGAGAAGTATATAGCCTCACCATTACTCAGAGAAATAAAATCTCACAACTATTTTCATGAAAAGTGAAACAAGTATCAAATCATAAATGCACAATACATAGCATACATGTAATGAAACTTTAGTTAATCTTGTTTTTCAAACAGATCTACAAGTTTTGGTACAACTGAATCAAGGATTCTTTTAGCAGCTGAGATACGTGGCTGTCCATCACAATTCTTTTGCACAAATATTGCTCTCAGTCCATCTTCACCATCTCTTTGGAAAATTTTTTTCAGGTGTTGGAAGTTCAAGCCAGAACCTGCAATATTTTCAGCTGTTGCATGTTTTAAGATGCCTTGTGCAATTAAATTATGTAAAGAAGGCACATTTTTTGCCTTTTCCGCACTAAACTGTAAAGCATGTTGGACAGCAATAGGAGGAAAACTAAAAGACAGTGTTTCAGATTTTGATAACTTTGCTTCTTTCATTAGCAATGATAGTGCTAAAACATCCTCCTTTGCGTCATGAGCGCCGTATGTTTGACCCAGTATTGAACTCATCAACGTTTCCTGCTTGTAATTTGTCTGCCCTGGAAACACTTTCTTGAATACACTAAGGGAGTCAATAAACCCTTCTACACTTTGAAATAACATTTCAGACTGTTTCAAAGATTTCACTGTGCTCATGAGAACAGGAAAATCAAATTTTCTGCCATTATGGGCCACTAAAATCACATTTTGGTATGTCTGTAGCCAGTTTAGAAATTTCAAGAGACCTGATGTGATATCCTCAGCATCAACATATTTTCCATGTACTGTCATTTTCCCTGCAGTCACAACTATACCAGTAACTTTCATTGCAGTCTCCGTAATTGGTAACTTTGGAATAATGTAGGTATTAAAAATGGCATCATTCTCTAGACCAACAGCAGCTATCTGCGTAATGTGTGGCATGTGTCGACCTCGAACTGAAATTTAGTACATGTAGAAACTAAATATATTGAAGTTAAACTACATTCAATAAACATGACAATATTGTATGTTACAGACACAAATATAATACTTAGGAATGTGGTTATCAACAATACATTTCCACTGTAATAGCACTTTCAAATACACATTGTAAATAAGAATTTCTCTTTGGAATTTTCAATAAGTCAAAAAATAATAATTCGGACCTTTTATGGCTATTTTTCATGAATTCTGCAGAGCGTCAGTGGTCCTTTTATTACGATGTTGGTGATCTTCAAAGCTGTGATGCCAATGACCAAATTTGATTGAAATTGGCAAACATAATTTGGATAAGTAGTTTATAACAATATGAAAAGTTAACGAATGACAGGTCGCAATTTTGCCAATGCGACGAAGACATGTGTTTAACTTGATACATACTCAGGTCAGTAGTTTCCAAGTCAAAAACAACAATGGATGGGGCTCCACTAGGAATGGTGACAGGCTTGAAGTTACCACGGGGAACAGGGTCTGGAATCTTTTCTATATCAACTTCTTCTTCTAAACCAATCTCTGTAAAAATTTAAAAAATGAATGACATTGAAATGAAATACTTCAATAAAAGATTTGTTAAACCCTTTATATTTGTTTTATTTTACAATGATCTCGCTTGACCTTTAGTTTTGAGCTAACATGTATGATTGATTTTTATCTCCAACTAGTACCCAAAACCATTGTAGTCCAGATGGGACATTATTCATGTACCTGATTGGTATGTGTCACCCTCCAGTGCTTGTGAAGCACACTGTGTTAGGTTTCTCTCTTGTTTCAGCTGCATCCTTCTCCTCTTTGTAGACGGCAGTTTTGATTTTTGCTCTACCTTTAATCTTCGTTTGCCTTGTTTCTCTGCATAGATCTCAGTAAATTTTCCGGGAGATAAACCAGCTTCCTTGTTTACCTAGACAAAAAGTTTTAGGAAATGAATTTCAAATTATATGTCAAACATTCATCTGAATACTAAGGTACAACTTTTTTTTCACGATAATCTATATTTTTCTTCACTTTCATAAAATTTATTTAGTTAAAATTCAAAGCATTTATTTCAAGTGTAAGTGATTTTTATTTATCAAAATTATCGAGCCATGACTAAATTATAACAGCTGAACTCAATAAAAATCTAGAAATTGAAACTTACATTCAAACAGGAATGTATCCATGGTAACAGTAACAGCAGTCAACACCATGCTAAAATATAAACAAACAAAATAACAAACATTCGAATAAAAAAAATCAAACGAAAGAAATAATGAAAATATTCAACTTCAGAAAAATAACAAAAAGGAAACTGAACAAAATTAACAAATGCATGCAAAGGTACCTTTGTAATATAACTTCTTCCCTCATTTATGAAAGCTGCAGAAGCATGGACCCTGAAATCAAGTGCCTCAGAATTGCCGTAGTGATGGGACTTTGGTACTCTCAGTGTAACCTCTCTGTTAGCATGTTCACACTGCTGACTAGATCCAAGGTCCACATACTGGCCTGCTCGAGCTGTAACTTGATTGAAAATAGGCTGTAGATGTTTACGGAGATTTTCATCTTTCAATGCCGCCTTGTACGGTAAACTTCTATGAATATACTTCACTCCAGGATTTCTTATAAAACCACAAAACCTGGAACTACAACACGAATGATCACCAAATTGATGAGGTAAAATTGCTTTCAGGTTTTCTGCCAAGTCATTTTCGTTTTGATTTTTTGATAAGGCATACTTGAAACACTTCTGCAAATGAATCACAACATTTTTGCTTAGTTTCACTCCTTTGCTGTTGTGTAGAGCATACAACTGTTTGCCAACATTTTTAACCACATGATTCCTATCTAAACGCTTCTTCATGGTTATGCCAAGATCCTGTTTAATTCTTGAAATCATGGTGTTATCTCCGTCCCCCTCGAGAATTTCAACTGGTGTTCCACTTGCTTTCAAGTCCTTAATGCCTTGAACACCACTAACACTTTCCATAAGCCTAGCACTGCCTGTATGGTTATGGACACACCTGTAACATAATACACATAATACTGTAAAAGTTGAAATTTTCGCCTATTTCGCGGAATCTATTTTGTAAATAAATAAATAAATAAATAAATAACTTTACCTGCCTAAAATGGCATGGCTTGCATACATATCGGTACAACGGGCCTATACAATCAGCTGATAACTACACAAAAGACACTTGAACGCCTCATGCACTTGGAATTACACCACAGACATGTAACAGACTTTTATAGATACAGGAACTCAGAGAAACTGAATAAATAGAATTTTAAAACAGCTTTTGTGTATTTGAATTATTAAAAAAGTTGTACCACACACCTATGCTTCCTGATCTTTTGGCCTGGCCGGTTCCGCTGCCACCATTTACATGTTCCACAAGTCCTGTGGCCAACAACTGTTTTGACGACCTTTTTTCCATATTTTGCTTTGCTCATAAAGAATGTGTGAGCTGCAAAATAAAACATTATTATGATTATAGGTGTGAATAAATAATGCTGTAAATGACACTCATCTTTAATCATTACCTTCTCAGTGCAATTTACTATACATCTGACCTTTATATTAAGGACACCTGTATATAAAAGATTTTTGCATTGCCCATTTTATGTTCTTATTAGACAGGTTTGATTGTATGCAATAACTGACAATGTTTATGCCAAACAAGCATCTGAAATGGTAATACATGTATGAAATGTCTCTAATATAATGCTAAGGGGCTGAAATATACTATTGTCTCACACAAACATTATGCAGTTTTATAAGTATAATGACACGTGATAAATCATTATAGGTCAACATTGAATACATAAGCATTATATTTGTAATAAACAAAACCATGACACTTACAAGTAAGACTGTCAAAACCACGTTTGTGCCATGCAGTGTCTACTGCACATGACATTCCTTGCCTGGTTTTTGTTGGGAATTTTGACATTAGCCTCTTCTTACATTTCAGGTTATAATGAGGAGATTTGCTTTTCTTCTTTCTATCATGTGGTTTGTCTTTCAATGTGCTAAAAGAACAAAATGTGTAACTGAATAGTCTAATACTAGTATTGAGTACAAAAACCAGTAAATCAGGGATTGGAAAATTTTCAACCAACACCTAAAATAAGAGTATGCTGTCTACATGCACTTCATAATTGATAAATATTGAATTTATTTATTCTTCTTTGTTTCTTTTGGAAGACATTTTGAATGATTAATGGTGATGACATTTAAAGTCCCATGGATTATGTATCGATGGTCATGCAAGTTTTACTTGGTGTTCAAGGAAACTGTAGTACCTTGAGAGAATGGATGCACTATCACTGCGTTCTGATTCTGGTGTTAGAACTGTCCGTTGCTGTAGAAGTTTTCTAAAAATCAAAATGATAATCACAATTTTTTTAACAAATCTTAAACAATTTCAAGCCTAGCTTCAATCTGCAGTTGTTTTCACAAATTCTTAATATCAATTGTCAGTTTTTAGTACTTACAAAAATGTTTTTCATTTTAAAAAGTATATTGACAGATAATTGAGTGAAAAACAGACAGACAACAGCCATGTATACCATAATAGTTGCAGGTTCAATGAGGTAAATACAAAACAGAAAAAAAACTTACTGTATACTTGGTGATGCATCATCAAGAAGACTGATGCCCAAATCATCAATTTCCTCTCCCATTGCCTTCTGCGCTTCAGCCGATTCTTCATAACCTATATCTCTGAAATTGAAATGTACAAATCAATATGTTTTGCAAGTAAAACTTAACATATGTGTACACCCACAACAAGGAAATATAATTCAAAGATTAGATTCTTGTCTTAAATATAAAGTGTAGTGACTGGTTGATTATAATCGATTGCGTCTTCAAACACTTTCAATTATCGATTACTGACATTTTATTTGGAATAGTTGCTATACATTTTTTAATCAGATACATTATAGCCAATTAAAATCAATCGAAAGATGCCATCCGATTATCAAAGTGTATCTGATTCCCATCATTCACTAGAAAAAAAGTGTACTGTCATTTTTCAAAAGTTTATATTCTTGTGACAAATTAATAAAAAATCCCAGTAGTACATATTAAAAAAATGTGAGGTGATGTATTACAATAAGAATATATTGCAAACCACTAAACTTACTCCATTTCTAGTTGGAAAGAATTTTTCGCAGCAGTTTCTGTTGAAGACTTGGCAACGGACTCTACAAAGTCTCCTGCTCTCCTTTCCATAACCTTTAAATTCTTTTGGCTTATTGGCTTTAAGTTCATCACTGACAAAAAGTTGTTAACCCTGTCTGCACCACCCAAGCTGTCAATCATCGCTGAAAAGAAAAGGGCTCTTATATGTACATGTATGCATATGAAATAAACCATGCATTTGAGGTTGCATGTTTATAATGTACATGTATGGGGGGATGCAAGTGTAAGGGATTGTGTGTATTGAAGAGAGGGTAGTGTGTTTGACTATGAGTTTTACTATGAATTTTTATACACAGACATACATTTCTATATGTTACGATACCGTCTGGGCTGCTAATTATAATCTATGACATTTGTATGCAAATAAAACTAACACTCAGGTGCAGATCCAGGATTTTTTTCAGGGGGTCCAACCTTTAAAAATTTTTCCAGGGGGGGGGGGGATGCATAGAAATCCAATAATACAGCAATGATTTATGTTGTTTTTTGTAAAATTTTAAAATTCCAGGGGGAGGTATCCAGACCCCCCCCCCCCCCCCCCCCCCCCTTCTAGATCTGCGCCTGTAACACTCATACACATTTATGAAATTATGTGTCTGATTATTTTTACATATGGACATACGTAATGACATTTTCTGACCATGAACGGCTCATTCAATTATGACACATGTAATTGGTGATCACAAACAGAAACAAGAAAAAATTACTGCAAATAAATTAAGATATATATTTCAACATCAGGGAAAATGTTTACACATATACATGTATGTACTACATGTACTAAAATACACAGGTACATATATAAACTGTTGCTTGACGTGGGTCAGAGGCGAGCGATTTCTTATAGACTGTTATGGAGAGAAGGATATAGATCTGAACCATGTAAAAACTATCATAAAATGTAAACATAAAATCCGTTCTTACCTGTACCAAGCTTAGTGTTGGCCGTGAAACAAGGCATGCCTTTCCTACTATCACTCACTCTGTGCATGCTCCCATATGGCACTCGATTGATCTGTTCACAGTCGGGGTTCTCACATCTTACATACAAATATCCTCCCAGTCCTTTCTGAAGTTCTCCGACAACGGTGCGAAACGTCAAAGGCACAGGACCAAGGCGGCAAAACTTACAATACTGTAAATGTGAAAGTAGGACTCCGAATTCAACTATTCGGCGCCCCTCCTTCCAACTCTGAACATTTGCATCAATACCCGTATTCTCGCTACTGGTGCTAGATACATACGAATGATCTTTCATACATCTGGCAGCTGTATTTCGTTTAGAAGCAGTTTTTTTCTTCCTAAACTGTCCCCTCAAGTTACGAGCGCGGTCAGTCATGTTGGCCGCCATTACTGTTTTACCGTTCAACACGAAAGATAACTCTTATCACGAAGGACAACTCTTTTGACTTCCGAAGATTCACGATGTTTGAAACATCGGTATTCGTCGGAAAATTGAAGCGTTTACAACCGGAAGTGTTGATTAGGGTGGGAATACCTTAATATCAAATATTTTTCACTTGTATGGCAGATTTTTTTTTCTGATATTTTCACTCGTGCTACGCACTCGTGAAAGTATAAAAACAATCTGCCATACTCGTGAAATATATTTGATATTAAACGGCAAACCATTGAATATCCTCTATATATTTCATAAGGGAACAGGAAGTTAGTGCATTTTTTTTTTAAATCGACCAAAACTCTCTGCGCGGCAATACTGTCAACTTCGATAAATTTGGACACATTAAACGGGATTGAAATTTCTAGTTTCTCGGCTGTTCTTTGGTCGAATTGAACTGTAACGGGAAATTCTGTCCTGCCCCATTACAACAAAGAAATGAAAAACCGAGGTGTTTGTAAACAAAGACACGTGTGCCAGGATTTACCTATTGTTTTCCATCTTACATTTTTTTTACATTTTGTCTCTTTTCTTACGCACATCTCGTTAATCCTAACAGAAGATATACTAGAGCAAATATAGATGATTATCGTATTTATCGAGGTCCAAACAAGGTTTTGATAATTTATTGAATAGGCATCTTATATAATTATACACTTGTTTTGTGAAGACGAGGAGTTATCAGTCTGAGAAAGTGTTTTTTTCCGAGGCCGAGGGAAATATCGCTTTCGAAGGTTGATTAATCCGCGTATTCACCTAAAAAGGTCGATAACTGTTTCATTATTAATGATATTTGTCTTCATTAAAAACCTTATGCATTAATATTTTGCTTTCGGATTTCGAAGTAGATAGAAAACTCTCTCAGAATTCAAACTTGATCGTTTACCGGCATCCGTCGGAAGTACGTTTCTGTGCTCTTTTCTGGTTCAAAACAGCGGAGGACAGTATTGATGGTTCTGTTGCTATTTCGTTTAACAGCCTAGCTACATCTTCCTCTTAAATACACCCGAATCTTGTTTTTGTTTATAAAATTACAGGTGAAGCGTCTCTGTCGTCAGCCATATTAACATTATACGGAGTAAATTTTTACTAAAGTCTGATGGGTCAATATTCCAAAGTAGGTGTTTTGGAGGCTCGCGGCGGGGTTTTTTGAATTTCAATATTAACCTCTCGTGCAGACTTTCGTAATTGCAGGGGAATATCGCATTTTATTATTTATTTAATATCTACATTTATTGCCATTTTGTCATTTTGTTTATGCGATTTACTGTAAAATAAGTCATTCTTGTATCTAACAAAGATTACAAGCTAATTCCACTCCAAAATACGACGGATGCAATGCCACAGCGGTTATACAAATGTACTGTTTCATATGCCTGATTTTACACACATGTTGACATATTTCAATATAATTTACTCATACGATATATTTTATAATTTTACACATATTCATTATCTTACATAATCATATTTACATATTTTTGAAACACAATGCAATGTTCCGGTACTATCTGTACTACACAATATTTTTAAGAATTCGACTTGAAATACAAATACAATGTAACAGACAAACATTTCCTTTTCAATTAAGACAAGCACAGCCGGTCACATCCCCATGTTTCAAGAAAGTTCAATCACTTTCTGGTCATTACGGGCGATAGCTGTGAATGTCTGTCATATATGTTGCAAGCTACAATCCAAAATGGCGACGAACGTCTGGGATTCTCGATGTCACTAAGTGCACTGATTACTTTGATTTGCTGAAATAGACGATGCCATTACGGACAAACAGCGATGTTAGGATTTTTTTCTACAGTTTAAAACCAGTCTATGGTTTCAAGTACAATTGTGTTTGCCGATTTTCACAGCAAAGTCATAAAAAATATCGTTAGATCCACAGTTAACGTGTTGGTATTTGTTTAGCCCTCGGGCGATGTCTGCCAGTGCGTGCCCCGCCTTCCTGTATTGTAGAAGTCTTTCAACTACGGTGGCTTATGTATGACATTTCGTCGTTTCACTTTGGCGCCAGCGAAATAACGCCAAGCGAAAAACTGAAATAACGAAAAGACGAAACCCCGCCAAAGCGAAAAACGCCAAAAGAAGGTAGAAAAAACGGCATTTTATTTTTTCGCTTTGGCGTTATTTCATTTTGGTTTGGTGTTATTTCGCTTTGGCAGGATTTCATCTTTTCGTTATTTCCCTTTTTCGCACGGCGTTGTTTCGCAGGCGCCAAAGCGAAAAGACGAACATAAATAAGCAAACATATTCAACACATTTAATCATCAAGTACACATAGCTGGCTGCCATCTGTTTCTCAACTTCTGGCGCTCATCCTATTCATATGAACCACTGATAGTGCATAAATTTAAATACTCGGTTATGTATTAAGTATTTGCAAGCAGCGTGGCGAAACAGAAAATTGCTATCCTATAAACTTGCAAAGGCTCGCGAGAAAAAAAGAACATTGAATCACTCGTGTCCGTCCCTATTTCACAAAAAGGTCAATCCGTTTGGATTGAATTGAACAAACACATCTTGATCTATGAAGCTCTACTCAACCAGATGTAAATCGACATATATATTATACACTTGGCCATAAGTAAGGAAAAATACAGCTAAGCTCTGCCTCCTAGCTGGGTATCGGGACATTTATTGTTCATGCAACTTCAAAAGAAAAACGGACAGACCGTGATATAAGATCAAGATATACTACATACTGTTAGATTCACATACTAGGCACATCAGCATTTGGTAATATCGGGGTTTTACTTTTTCGGGATGCTTTTCTCTTAACTGTAAATATGACGTAACACACACATGTGCTGCACCTTTTAAATTTAGTAACAGAAGCAGCATGCCGAAAAAAATTAAACTGCACCATACAGCTGTTTCGTCCTCCTAGGACTCTTCAGTGTTGATAGGGGCCAAAAGGTCGGAATCCAAAATTTTCAAACTAATGTAGAAGCGGAAGGGTTAGGTGCATAAAAGCCCTTTAATTTATGAATTTAGAAGTAAAATTAAACTAGTTCTGTATTATTTTAAATGGTGTACTACGAAAATGTGTATATTATGTACCGTGCCACTACTCAAATAAAATCAACTGTGGCTATGGAGGCTCCAGCAAACTTCGAGGACTACATTCTAAAACATCCACCAGCAGAGTCTGCCATCGCCTTCGCTTGCAAAGTCATTGACGGAACTTTAAATGGACAGAAATACCGTGATCAGATCCTTAGACATTTTGTCACGGAGCCCATCCAGTGCAAAATTGTCTTCAACAATTAGTGATAGAGATGCGTTCATGACCAACATTGTCACCTGTCACCAGACACGATCCCAGCATGTATGGTGTCAAAATTGTACATCGGATAAAACTACACGAGATCCTAAATGTCAAACAATTGGATATTCACACACTGCACTGATTCAGGAATGACAGAGATTTTCTCGGAACAAGCTTCGGCGTGTGTTTTAGTGATAATGTAATAAAACAAGTAAAGCATGGTTGTCTATGCAATAGTATACAAATATCATGGGTGTCTGTGCAATAGTCCAGAATATTTGACACGAGGTACTGGTAATCGACCGATGTTCTATTGCATGTTTTATTACATAATCACTAAAACTTAATTATTTAATAATCTGATTAATAACCACAAAAAAAATCAATCCGATTTCATTGGCAATCTAAACTTTCCTGTAGAAGTCGTCATGCCTGTTGTCTGGCAGCATTGTCACCTGACTGACGTTGACGCTTGAAAGGGCGGGAAACGTCACGCGGTGTTCAATAGTTCGCACGTGACCGTGCAATAGTTATTTTAGCCGTGCAATATTTTATTTTACTAGTAAATGGTTCAAAATATAGCTTATACGTATAGTTAAGGAAAATCAAACCCATTATGTAATACTCCAGAATATTTGACCCTCGGTACTGGTAATCGATCGATGTTCTATTGCCCTCGGCCTTCGGCCTCGTGCAATAGAACATCGATCAATTACCAGTACCTCGAGTCAAATATTCTGGTCTTTTGCACAGATACCCATGATATATTTGTATAATAAAGGGTTACAGGGTAAGAGAAAAATAATCATTCACCTCCTTGGTAGTGAGACAGGATATCTCAACCCTTGGTGTAAGATTCTTAAGGTGTCAAACACGAGGCTCGCCGAGTGTTTAGCAACTTAAGAATCTTACGCCTCGGGTTGAGATTCCCCTGTCTCACCCCATACGGGGGTGAAATATTCTTTTAGTCCGACCTCGTTACGAGTATCCGTTACAAAACCCAGACACGTTGGCGTGTGATAGATTCAAGCTTATTGTCAGTTTGACTCTTCCCTACTTCTGTTTTTGAAATTCCTTTAGATTAAAAATATAGCTCCATATGAACTACACCATAAATGACACAAGTGCTCGCGTTAAAGGCCAAACCACCATATTGAAACTTACACTGTACAGGCTATTTGGAGATTAACCATTTTTGTGACACACAGGCACCAAATTTAGAACGGCAGGTTTATTGTTCTTTACATATAAAACACCTAAACCTGCTTCTTTATTATCGTTAGCCGTATTTATTGCGTGCAAGTGTTCGATGACGTCAGAGTTTGACATTCACCATTGACAATGAATGTGGCGTTTAGCCTATTTTAGGTACAATACACAATGCTTTGATGTGGCTATATCTTAAAACGCAAGGACGGCTATAAATCTGCTCTCTTGTAACATACAAGTGCTTGAAAGTTCAATTAGTTATATAAAGCAAAACATAAATAAAGAAATAAAATAAAGAAATTGTTTCAGGTACATGTACCTGTACCTACCTCAAAAAGTAGGTCTGTAAGCAAAATTATTTTGGGTTTCATTTTCGTGAATTTATATTAAGCTTAATTTATTTTGTTTTAATGCATTTCCACTTATCATGATAACTATAATGTTGTCAAGGATAAGTTCAGATTCCCCAAAATAGGAAGAAAGTACATTTTGTTAAGTTGATGTAAACTTTGCCTGGCTCATAATTTCATAAATTAATCTTAGGTACAAGGAGCTATAGGTGATACATATCTACGGTAGGCAGTGAAACCTAAGGTTGGTCGCTGTACCTAAAACACATATTGTTTGTTGTCTCGAAAAAAAACTGCTTCTAAGAGGACACAAGTAACACAATGTAACGAAAAAGTATACTTTTTAAAAAATATTTGTTACATATATTTGCATAAACCAACCTTTAACTTCCGTTCGGATATATAGTAAATATACTTATTTTGGCGGTCAAAATAAGTACGTTATGGTATATCCGCACGGAAGTTGAATGTTGGGATGGCGTATTCAACTTCTAGTGTACAAAGGGATGTAAACAGACTAGCAAAATGATAAATTGGCACACTAACAATACGATAAGGGCAAAAAATAAGGTGACCACTAAAATATGTACGTTAACAGTAACTGTGAAATATTTGAGACAGCTATCTTTTTTGTTGATTTTTTGTTTATTCATCTTCATTAAGTTTTATTCTCACTTTGTCCAGGTTACACTGTGTCGCAAATGTGGTTGAAGGGAAGTAACTCTATATAAAGGAAGAGTGCAGTGGATTGATTGTAGATTGGATTGTCTCCCTTGCAATTTAACACCTTTGTAATAATTATTTTGAAAAACTGACATTCTTTCCATCACATAGAACCAGAAGAACAACATATTTCATTGGTTTAAAAGCAATACATGTCTTTAGGTGAAAGAACTATGCCATCAGTCATAAATTAAGGTTGAACACATTATCGTTTCATGCAGAGTTTTATTGCTACATGCATGTACCATTTTAAATTACGGGGTGTTTTGGGGGATTGTTCTTTTACTTTCCCAGTCCTTGAATACATTTTATTGTATGTCTCGACTTGCTCCGTCAGTATGATCTTCTGGAATTACCACTGCTTAGTCCTTAAATAAACAGTATTTTTGAATAGTTCATAACTATTCTATTCAATATATTTACACCTCTCCCTTCTTGAGCTTAGTAAACTCTGACTGCGAATAAATTAGCGTAAACGCAATGTAAAAAGGCTCGACGGACTGATATTTGTTCAAAAATGGCGTCGTTCACGCTTCGGAAAAATAAATATTCGCTGACGGTCATTGTTTGGTCCCTTCAAGATATTGAAACGTTGAACATACATGGAATCCATTTCGTCTGATTATGCAACAAAAGTTATCTGGCAAATTTTGGATTCCAATGATGCGCATGCGAAATTCTTTGACGGTAACGCAAACATGGCGGCGCCATGCCGTTGTGACGTCCGACGTCGGACCGTGTCACAACCACATCACTGTGTCAATGCATGTACATAACAACCGTTATAAATAAAGAAATACAAAGTGCTCGTTATATTATTAAATATCAAATTTACGAATGATGCAATGAAAAAAATAGAGTTGTTCATTGTGTATTTTCTAAACTTACCAATCAATCGATATATTGTAGCAACCCATTTCGAAAGTTTTTTCTTCGTATAACATTTGAAAATGAATAATGATATTAGGAATGTACCTCATTTTGACTGCGTATACCGTAGTATGCCCAGAGTTGGCAACGAACATATTCACTATGGTTAGCGTTGCGGACATACATGTACTATCGTATACGCAGTCAAAATGAGGTACAATCCTTATATATATATACGACGTCATAGAAAATTTACACGTTCTCAAGTTACTGTAAAAGTATTGGGTTTTGACACTTAGATGTTGTACATAGTTCCTTTATCATGACTTGTAATCCGTAAAGTAAATGTGCGGATATTATCATTGGCGCCATATTTGTTTACATTGGGTATTCCCGGTACGAGCTTTCTTTCCGGTTTGGATATTTCAACAGTTCTGATTGGTTAATATTTAAAAAAAGTTATTTACCTTACCTGTGTACATTGTACGCTAAGATATATGGTCCTGTATTGAGACCACTTACAATGTAGCATATTGCACATGAATTCCCAGGCAAACAATTTAAACTAGCTATACAGCTTGGTGTTTCGTGTTGACAAGGTAGTCTGGACGACGCTTTCATTTAGCTGGCCGGCTCACATCCTCTTTCTGTATAGGTATGCAGCTTTTCGGATTAAAACATCTAAATTACTCCGTAATGGGTGGCAGTTGGTTGGTAAGTTTATTTTTTACGTACTATTAACAGCCTGACGTTTACTGCCGAAGGCCCTAGCCGAACACCCCACCCGGTCACATTATACTGACAACGGGCAAACCAGTCGTTCCACTCCCATAATACTGAGCGTCAAGCAGGGAGTAGTGCCTACCATTGTTAGAGACTCTGGTATGTCTCAGTCTGGGGACAGAAGCCACAGGGGCGAACGCTCAACTAAAGGCCAAAAGTGAGACATTAATAAGGAGAAAGTTGTTTAGGAAGAATGGAAAAGATAAGACCCCAAGTTTAGTCGCCTTCTACGATCATGTAATGAGGATAGCAGGTACAATTCTTACCCCCTACCTGCAGGGCAGATGGGTGGCAGTCGGCCTTTGTAGATATCTATAGCGGCAGTCAGCCTATACATATATCTAATGTGACAGTCAGCCTTTGCAGATATCTATAGCGGCAGTCAGCCTATACATATATCTATAGTGACAGTCAGCCTTTGCAGATATCTATCGTGGCAGTCAGCCTATACAGATATCTATAGTGACAGTCAGCATTTACATATACCTATAGTGGCAGCCACCCTATACAGATATCTATAGTGACAGTCAGCCTTTACATATATCTATAGTGACAGCCACCCTATACATATATCTATAGTGACAGTCAGCATTTACATATACCTATAGTGACAGTCAGCCTTTACATATATCTATAGTGACAGTCAGCCTTTACATATATCTATAGTGACAGTCAGCCTTTACATATATCTATTGTGGCAGTCAGCCTTTACATATATCTATAGTGGCAGTCAGCCTATACATATATCTATTGTGGCAGTCAGCCTATACATATATCTATAGTGGCAGTCAGCCTTTACATATATCTATAGTGGCAGTCAGCCTATACATATATCTTTAGTGGCAGTCAGCCTTTGTAGATATCTATAGTGGCAGTCAGCCTTTGTAGATATCTATAGTGGCAGTCAGCCTTTGCAGATATCTATAGTGGCAGCCAGCCTATACATATATCTATAGTGGCAGTCAGCCTTTGCTGCAGATATCTATAGTGGCAGTCAGCCTATACAGATATCTATAGTGACAGTCAGCCTTTGCAGATATCTATAGTGGCAGTCAGCCTATACAGATATCTATAGTGACAGTGAGCTTTTGCAGATATCTATAGTGACAGTCAGCCTTTGCAGATATCCATTAAAAGATGACGTTACCTACACATGTGCTGCACCTTTTAAATTTAGTAATAGATACAGTATGCCGAAAAAATGAATTAAAATGCAAAGTAAGTAGAACACGTAAATATATCTATTGTCCGTAAATCCTGATGGGTGGATTGTAAAACATAGTTTGCATACATTCCCCAGGGAAGGACACCGGGTAGTTATTTAAGGAATAGTTTAGTGTTGGCTTTAATGGCGCCGACGTAGCATGTTGGAAACATCTGTCACATATGGTACCATGCTCATTATAAATCGCTTTCGTCGTTGCTCTTGTTGTAAATAATAATTATGCTGAACGTTACCAGCGTGTTGTATTTTGTCATTTATCTATAGTGACAGTCAGCCTTTGCAGTCTCTACAAGTCAAGACAGAACAAAAGAGTTCACGAATCGAGACTCACTATACGAGGATCTAACTTTTACTTTAAGAGCGAATTTGTTGCAAATACAAACGGTTTAGGTTTTTGGTTTACGGTTTCAAACAAGTTTCCAAACTGGTGTTTAAACTAAAACTGCTTTCCTCTTGAGAAACAAACGGACAGTTCAAAACAGCAAAGTGCCGTCTACTATAGAGAAAAAAGAGTTATAGCTACAATTCTTACAAATACATTCGAAGAAACATACATTGTATGATGATTGTGAAAATACAGTTGTTTTTGGGCTTCAGATGACACTCTCAATCATGGAAGCTTTGACACCCCTCAACGTAAGAAAACTCCACGTATTCAAATTTATGTGGAGATCATTCTTCAAATGTATACAGATGAGGATTTTGGAAAAAGATTCAGGATGAATAAGGGAACATTTGCAGCTTTAACAAGCATATTATAAAAACGTTAAGGGAAACTACAATATCGGTAAAAAAACAATTACTGGTTTTCATCAAATATCTATTAAGCTAGATGACAGTCCAAGCTATACAATCAATCAATCAATCAATAAAATATTTTATTACAGTGTCACACATTTTAACAAGTTATTACATTTTGTACAAACAATTTAAAATGCCCAGCCATACCGGCTTATGAGACACTAAAACATATTCAATATAAAAATGTCTACCCCTGTTGTTTGATAAAATTGATAGAAATTCACTTTAAGTAAAATGTACATAGTCTTCACAGATTTGCAAGTTTTCTTCTACTGAACATTTTATATATAATAGATGCTAAATATTTGCTGTCAGCAAGATTCATTACTCGCAATAATTTTTCCAAGTTATTTATATTATAGAAATCTTCACATAAATTGCTCATTTGTAAAAACAATTGATATCTTATGTCTGAATAAAATTCACATTCGATTAAAAAATGCATTTCATCTTCTAACATATTTGACTTACAATATTTACATATCCTTTGGTCAAGTGGGACTTTAGGAGTTCAGTATCGCCCGGTTTCTACTGCCAATGGCAGGTTACCACATCTAAAGGAACTTAGGATTCTGCGATGGGGTTTCGGTATAGATACATTCGAGACATGCTTTTCTGTAAAAAACTGAGACTTGTATAATCTATAAGTTCGTAATGTATAACAATTGTCACCTCTCCTTTCGCTCCACAGGTCTTTGTACCACTGCGATGTATCACGGTCGATTAAAATGTCTCTTATACAATTAAAAGAATTACATGCATTAATTCCACTGGTGAGTGCATTTACATACTTTGTTACCTTAGTGTCTAATGACCTACCATATCTAATCGACCAATTATATACTTTATTAACCAGTCTATTGTTTGGTATAGTTTTCACTTTTAACCAGTAACGTATAACTTCTATTCGTTGTTTGGTCTCTGTAGAATACCATCCCATGTCTCCTCTTAAGGCCGAGATGGTGGCGTTTTTCCCAACGCACATAAAGTACCGTAACGCTCTGTTCTGCACTGTAACAATTTTGGAATATTTTGACATTCCCCATATGGCCACTCCGTAGTACAAAATTGGTTCCACTAACGACTTATATAGCTTAGTAAATACAACACTTGACATTCCTCCGGCGTATGAACTTTTTGAAATTAGTGCACTTTATACATGTATCCGACAAGTTTGGAGTTTGTGAATAAAAAAAAATCAGAGAACACCAAAGCGTCAATAAAACCATAATCCGAACTCAAAACCGATTAAACTAGGGGCAAAATTTACGATTTTCAATATTGTTGAACGCCTTTCAGGTATCATTGGTAAATTAATACCAAAATACATAAGATTGCCGGAGAACGAAAGAGTGGATGAAGTTGTGAAAGGGTTTGATGAACTGAAACAATTTTCTGGTGTTATGAGTGCCATAGATTGAAGTCAAATCACTATAAAAACCCCAACATTGACCTGAAAATTAAATAAGCCGCAAGTCATTCTCGTCTATTATTGTAACCTGCAAGCTGTGTGCGATTCAAAAATGCACTTATTGGATGTATGCTGTAACTGGCCAGGTTCGGTCCACGACACCAGACTATTTAAAAATACTGATTTGTACCAATGAATTCTGAAGGATCCTGACCAAATGTTTCCCAATAACATCCTGAATAAATGTTTCCGAATAACATCCTGACCAAATCTTTCCGAATAACATCCTGACCAAATGTTTCCCAATAACATCCTGACCAAATGTTTTCGAATAACATCCTGATCAAATGTTTCCCAATAACATCCATCTGATTGGAGATGCTGCCTATGGTCTTGAATCATGGATGATGACCCCATTCAAGAACAGTGGCAATCTTCAACAAAACCAGCAACGTCATAAGTACACCTATAGTAGTACAAGGATGGGAGTTGGACGTACATTCGAAGCACTGAAGGGACGCTTTCGAATACTGCTATATTTAGATAATTGACCCTGAGTTGCTGTGTACTGCATGAGTTTTGTCTTCTCAATCAGGATGATGGGACCGAATACATCGCAGAAGGGGTTGAAGAAATAACGAATGCCTTTGTAGAAGTTGTAAATGAGGCGGAAACTGCCGAGGAAAAAAGACGAAACATAGTTGAATACCTTTGAATTGGTGTGCAGGTTGAATTTGACTCGAAGCTGTACTCCTCATCGGAATACAATAAATACATAGATATATTTATATACAAATTGAGTGTATGATCTAAAATGTTTTAAAGAGCACAACACAGAAAATAAAGTTCTTAACAAGAACAATTTATTAATCAGACTTGAACTTCGTTTTCTTTTACAACAACAAAAATGAAATTCCAACAAAGATATATATATAAATCAAACTTAAGGAGATTAACAACAAATAATTCATCATTTAATGTTTATAATATAAGTCTGATTAGCAACTCGCACAATCTCAACGCAAACGCAAGAGATCTAAGAGGCATCTTGGCGCCTCAGAGTACTCAGCCCTTGTAATGTAATATACCCATATCCAAGTGCTTAAAATACACAATTACTTGTGTTTTCTTTCTTGCCACCCGAGTGCTCTTTAAAATTCGTCAGGGATAGGAATATTTGATCAGACGTTGCGTATTTCACGTATATTGCATCGTAATCACCTTCAGTATCCGTCATGTTGTTTTTGTTTTGTACGAAACCAACCAAACCAATCCATCTGGTATTTTGATTGTTTTAACAAACCAGGTCTAGTTTACCATCAACAAATATTTATATAAAAAACTGCTTTCAGTTTAAACCTAGTTTGAAACTGGTTTAAGAAACAATTGGAAAATTTTCTGAACTGACAAATATGGACCAAAGACTGATGATAAACGGTCATATATCTGACAGTTAACTAGTAACCTATGGCCGTTTATTATCAGTCGTTGCTCCATATTTGTCAGAAAAGAACGCATTCAGTCTGGGGTGGGTGTTGCAGTATCTGTGCTGTAGCATTCAAGTGAGGTGGCACTCTAAAAAATGCCGTTAGAAATACGATCCCACTACAAACAAAACACAATTCATCTCCAGCAAACACACACACACACACTCACACACACACACACACACTAACACATACGGAGATATTAGCCAGGTGGTACAGGACAAGTAGTTAGCGCCTGATAAGGCAGCTCCTACGAACTCCTCAGAATTGTATATGATAGAACTGTGTGTGTTAATTGTATTAATTGTATGAGGATTGTATATATATATTTATTGTAAAGCGCTTTACAGTGGCTTATGTTGGCTAGATAGGGGTTATTACTTAGGTCCATATTTGTCAAGTTTGTGAAGAAGTAAACTATGCCCCACCCCACCAAATGCTTTACTGAAGTCAAAGGATATTACGCTGGTGTTGAAACTTTCGTCCATAGCTCTTTGTCTAGTCTTCAAATGATTCTCACAATTCAGTAATACATGTACATGACCGTCCCAATCTGAATCCATGATGTTCATTGGTAAATACAAATGTAGCCCATACTAGTCAATGTGGTTGATTACTTTGTGCCCTATTATTCAGTGAAGGATTTTACTGGGGATGCGAGTCAGGCGTATTTGACGGCAGTTTCCTTGATCTTTCTCGAGCCTTTTATGGATATTGGACAAACCTTAGCCTTCTTTCAGAGGTCAAAGAGTTTTCCTTCCTGTAATGACTTGTTGAATATGATTCTAAGGGAACCCTTGAGCAAATCAATTGTCTTAACGACCAACAATGAGTTATAGTGTTCGGCTCGGATGATTTACTGGGATTAATATAAGAGACGGCCTTTACAATAAAATCTTAATCGACACTGATGTCAAATAGCGATATTTCATACCTTCGCTAAAAATGGATTTCTCAATGCTACTGTTCGAAGATTTAGTTTTTTTCTTAGATTTTACAGAAGAACTTATTTGTGTCTCCTAAATCGTTTTCGTACTTGCATTTTACATCCTAACGGCTTTTGTAGCCAAATTCCTCGTGGTCTTGACAGTTCAGGTTTGGTAGTGATTTGAAGCTTTTATTTTTTATCCACATTAGTCTTTTCTTCCTGAGTTGTTTCTCTTGTCATTCCATTTATAAGGCTGGTTTGGTACTTTTGTATAGAAAACATAAAAGATGACGTAACACACACATGTGCTGCACCTTTTAAATTTAGTAATAGATACAGTGTGCCGACAAAATGAATTAAACTGCACCATACAGCTGTTTCGTCCTCCTAGAACTCTTCAATGATGCTAGGGGCCAAAAGGTGGGAATCCAAAATTTCTAAGCTAATGTAGAAGCAGAAGGGTCAGGTGCGTAAATCCCCTTTAATTTATGAACTTAGAAGTAAAATATTAAGTTCTGTATCATTTCAAATCGTGGACTACGAACATGTGTATATTATGTATCGTGCCACTACTCAAACGAGATTAACTGTGGCTATGGAGGCTCCAGCAAAACAACTCCGGGGATTAAAAAAGTCACCAGCAGAGTTTGCCATCCCCTATCGTTAAAGATGACGTAACACACACATGTGCTGCACCTTTTAAATTAAGTAATAGATACAGTATGTCGAAAAATGTGTTGAAGCACTGCTTCCTTTGATAAACTCAATCATGAACAAATCATTGGCCGAGTCAAAGGTTCCACTGTGTTTCAAGAAAGCACATGTAAACATGTAAGGCCACTGCTGAAGAAGCCTGGATTGGACAAGGAGGAGTTGAAGAACTATCAGTCCAGTATCAAATTTGCCTTTTCTGTCTAAGATCTTAGAGAAGGTTGTGTCCCGGCGTTAAGAGTCTCATATCAATGACAACCTGCAATCGACCTGTCGCATGGGACACTCAACAGAGACGGCCTTCATACGCGTGCATAACGACATAGCTTTTGCATTAGGTAACAAGTGCAAAGCGGTGCTCGTCATGCTAGACTTGTCAGCTGCATTTGACGTCATCGACCATAGCATACTCCATAAACGTCTGGAGTATTCGTATGGAGTGCCTGATGACACCCGTTGACGGATACAGTCCTATCTAAGTGATCGACAGCAGTGTGTTGCAATCGGATCTTCTCATTCACATGACAGCATGCTGGATCTCCATGTTATGACCCCTTAAATAGTGCATGTATTCAAAACCAATCGGTGAGATTTGTCATCGATATAACCTTTGTTATCATTGTTATGCTGATGACTCACAGATCTACATGGTCATCAGACCACAGGACAGCTGGGAGATATCAGAAGCTGGATGAACATATTTAAGCTTAATCAGGAAAAGACGGAACTGATCGGCTTTTTTCCTAAGTGTAAGCAATCAACGCTACTTCAGCTCAAGGTCGGAACAAGTACTGTTGAGACTGTCCCAATTGTTAAAAATCTAGGGGTGTACTTTCAAAGTTCTCTGAACATGGAGAAGCAAGTGAATGCTATTGCCAAATCCTGTTACTACCAGATCAGGAACATCGGCATATCCGGCAGTTTATAACTGCCAATACATGCACTATTTTGGTCCAGTCACTTGTTACCTCACGGCTGGACTATGGAATGCCCTACTCTGTGGTATATCTGACTAACAAGTCGCCTACAGAACGTCCAGAACACAGCAGCACGTCTCGTTTCTCTAGTTCGAAATAGAGAGCACATCACTCGTGTTCTGTATTCATTGCACTGATTACCTGTACAATACAGGTTACAGTACATATATACATACAAAGCACTGGATGGAACAGCTCCCCAGTACATAAGGGAGCTAGTTACCCAGAATCATTGTTGTGTGTCCCGAAATCTCGAACTGTGACCTATAGAAACCGGTGTTTTGGGAGAGTGTCGGCCACGTTGTGGAATAGCTTACCATCCGCTATCAGAAAAACAAATACTCTGGCCAAATTCAAGAAACATTTGAAGACGTACCTTTTCACGTCTGTATTTTAGGGTATCAACATGTATATACTGACATTTGTTTATTTAGTTTGTATTTATATGATGTTTATATTATCACATATGAGCTTAGATTGTAATAACTTATTTATTTATGCATTGTAAGTATCCAATTATTATCCACATGTTGTGAAGCGCTTTAGAGTAATTTTACAAATTATATAGAGCGCTATATAAATGCTGTATATTATCATCATTACATGTATTAAAATGAATTAAACTGCACCATACAGCTGTTTCGTCCTTCTAGGACTAAGCCATGTTGTCCAACTCCCCGTTTATCATGCACTAGTAGACAGTAGCAGAAATATTGGTACACTTCTAACATAGGTTCAGACCGCAGTTATCACATTAGATGTCATTTGTTCCCTCTCCTTGGTCCGCTTAGCAGCGTCCACAAATGTGCAGTGAATCATTGAGTTCAGTATCCATTATGGCTTGACACTCGCAGAGATTATTATGATAAAGGAGATGTTAGGTATGAATTTAGTAGTGCTAGTTGAGTCAGTGGTCACGTAGTACTAGGCTAAAATAATTAAGAGAACACCAAAGCGTTAACGAAATCATAATCTAAACTCAAAATTGATTAAACCAGGGGCAAAATATGAACAAAGGAAATATTTTCATGGAGACAGTATACATAATAGTCAAATTATCAACGGTATACATTTCCAAAATAAAAGTAAGTTGTAAGAAAGGAAGCACTCCGATATTCCCTGCAGTCGGTATCTATCCTCAATATGCTATCCGGATAGACTCCCTCTGTAAGTACGTGGCTTTCCCTGTCGTGAAAGATTTATCGCTCTTCCTAGATTTAAGCAAATATTGTGACCGTTTGGGCAAGGCGTGGCCTTTTTATATTATTAGCATAGATGTCATTTGGGCATTCCGATATTTGCGAGCGATTGAGACCAGCCTGTCTGGCTGCTCAATGGTATTGTCCACCGATCCCTTTTGGTTGTCTATGAACTTATACACATTCTTAGTGATACAATGTATCACAGGTTGCGGGCCATATCGCTACTGTAACGTTATTATACCTTTATCCTCATGACCATCTACCATCAACCACGTTGTTCAGCCATGATGGCTGATCAAATCCCAAAACCCCGGACCATATTGTCAGATCATATTTGTGTTATTCTTCACACAACCGTTAAAAAATGGTGTATAAGAAATTATATTCGATAAACTACATCTTTAAACTATTTTTAAATTTTCACATTACATTCAAACGATGAACATGGTGGATTTTAGAGATTCGATCACTGGAGATATTTAGAAGTAAACCGCCATCCCATACACGTTATACTGAACATTTTCACTTTTCACATTTCCAAAAATTGTGTGGACGAAAAACGATTGTTTGAATTTTTTATGAAAAAAAACCGATTTCGACTTATATCATCACTTAAAACTCAGGATTAATAATAAGAATTATCGATTTTATATTTCAGTTGCCTCCCATTTTTACTGCAATTTAAACTACATATAGGGGGAAGCTTTACCCATATCGGCCATGTGTATCGCAAATCGTTATCATATAGGATTAGGAAAACAAAATATATATCAAAATACATAAACATTTTTTTGAAGTATAGATAAAGAGATGTCTTCCCATTTCTTTTCCTGCCTATCCGAAACTGAATGTGGCACGTTCGGTTCGTTCGTTTCACCGCTGATTTTGCAAAATATTCTCTTTTAAATAAGGCAAAAGTTCGGTACAGTGTACGTGTGGTCAAAGACACTTGACTTTCACTCACTAAATCACAATGTACTTATTCCACCAGAAACCGTCCAATTATGTCTAAGACGACTGCTATCACCCATCTTATTGCTACTTAATGTTACATTCGTGTTTACACCACCTGACGCATCTCCTTTATTGCAGATTTCTACTTGGTGTATTGTGAATTTCTTACCCAAAGACGAGAATATTTTTATTCGGATCTAACGTTTATATATGCCTCAAAGCGGCCATATTTTTGTCAAATATTACAAGCAACGGACTGAGGGACCATAAGGAACTTCCGGGTATAAAAAAAACCTTTAAATAAATGATCAGCACTCTGTTTAAAATCATGGCGTTTCTTTTTGGCGAAATAACAGGATGAAAGTGAGATACATTTCCTGATAATAGACTTCGGTGGATATCATCCAAATGAGTACACGAACAAGGAAGTTATCATATTTGGTTTGTAAGTAGCAGCTGGGGTTTCCCATGAAGGATGGTAACATTTTTAGGAGCCGTTCATACACTGTTCCCATGTCTATTGTAGCCTCAACCCTACCTCCTGCTAGATTCCAATGTGGTTCTGTGTTAGAACACTTCTAGTAGCCGTTCATACATTGGTCCCATGTCCATTGCAGACTCGACATCTCCTCCTGCTAGCTTCCAGTATGGTTATGCGCTAGAACACCTCTAGTAGCCGTTAATACGTTGGTCCTACATGTATGTCCGTTGCAGACTCAACATTTTCTCCTGCTAGACTCCAGTATGGTTATGTGATAGAACAACACTTCTAGTATCCATTCATACATTGGTCCCATGTTCATTGCAGACTCAACATCTCCTCCTGCTAGCTTCCAGTATGGTTCTATGTTAAAACACTTCTAGTAGCCGTTCATACATTGGTCCCATGTCCATTGCAGACTCGACATCTCCTCCTGCTAGCTTCCAGTATGGTTATGTGCTAGAACACCTCTAGTAGCCGTTAATACGTTGGTCCTACATGTATGTCCGTTGCAGACTCAACATTTTCTCCTGCTAGCTTTCAGTATGGTTCTGTGTTAAAACACTTCTAGCAGCCGTTCATACATTGGTCCCATGTATATTGAGTACTCAACACCTCCTCCTGCTAGCTTCCAGTATGGTTCTGTGATATATTTCAGTCTAAAGCAACGTCAAAGGACTAAAATGTTCATATTTTTCCATTCTTATAAAATCTAACTTTGAGTGAAGTATATAGAGTTGATTTGGAGTTTTCTAAATATTTTATATATTGTTTCGCAAGAAAGAATTTCCTGCTGCATTGTGAAAACACATTATATCTATTGCCACGTAAGTTTGAAATTGGAATGTGTAAGCCCCTGTCTTTTAATAATTAAGACGCCAATAGTGGATCTGCTGATCCATATTCAAAAAACAATTCTGATACAGACCTGATCACTGATTGTATGTATGTCTCACCTTGCTTGCATTTGAATTATGTATTACACATGTCTTCTCAATTGTTTAACCCCCTTTTTACAAGCTTGAAGTAAAGGGTTTTGATAGGGCACATTTGAAAAAAAAATGATAGGAGTTGAGGGGTTCGTCAAATCATTAACCAAACAATTATTTTTGTTTTCTGTGTTTTTCTTTGGAATGTCTTTCGGTCCAAACATTTTAAACATTTGTTAAAATACATTTTACAGTGCTTATTATTAGAACCAATATCAGACATGACGTCATCCATACAAGTAAATTGTGTTGCTGTGTTTCCTTCTGATACCTCCCACATCCCTGCTGTTAATGTTTCCTGTCCTGTTGTTAATTCTATGCCATAAAAGTGACGACCTTTCTTTGTGTGCCATCCCAGTACAGGGTATTAGACATTTCCGATTTTAAGGTACACGGAGGACCTACAAGGACACGGACGCGGACTACTGGTAAATTGGGGGTCGTCTCAAAAACTATTTGTTTCGAATTCATATGCGTTGTCCAACTGATACTAGCTTCTCGACGATAAACGCTTTAAATTCACGTGCAATGTACTTACACATAGCCTCACACATGTGTATTCGACATCACTGAAGTTTGGGTGCGAATATTTATAACGAAACGCCATGACGCAAATATCTGTTCCGCGACACAGCTAGGGACCTGAGAATTTGTTACAGCTAGTTTTGGACCTAAAATAGGGTATTAAGAGCAATTTTACACATTTGGGGGGTTAAGATCAATTTTCGATAAAAATTCCCCCTCAGTGGTCATAAAAGCTAAAGGGTGGAAAGCTTTCCCGATCGAAAAATCGACCCCACCTACCTTTCTTGCATCAAAAATCACATTTCTAGTTGAGGTACGAAAAGACGCTTGGTACCGTTGGAAAGATGGATAATTTTTATTTTATAATCCTCCTAAATGCTAGTCAAATGTATCCTCCTTCCGCAGAAATAATCTCCATTTCCTCCAAAAACACGCAAAATTTCCGTGTCTCAGAGTTCTCGGCAGCTTGCCGGCCACTTCGTTACATATTCATGAGTTTGGCGTCACTACACGCAAAGGCCTTACGCTGTCATTGGATGGCGGTCTTCCTTTAAATTTAGGCATCCAATGACAGCAAAAGACCAGCACGCGGGGTGACGTCAACCTCATGAATATGTAACGAAGTGGCCGGCAAGCTGCCGAGAACTCCGAGACACGGAAATTTTGCGTGTTTTTGGAGAAAATGGAGATTATTTCTGCAGAAGGAGGATGTATTTGACTTGCATTTAGGAGGTTTATAAAATAAAAACTATCTATCTTTCCAACGGTACCAAGCGTCTTTTCGTACCTCAACTAAAAATGTGATTTTTGATGCAAGAAAGGTAGGTAGGTCGATTTTTCGATCTGGAAAGTTTTCCATCCTTTAGTTTTTATGATCACTGAGGGGGAATTTTTATCGAAAATTGATCTTAACCCCCCAAATGTGTAAAATTACTCTAAATACCCTATTTTAGGTACAAAACTAGCTGTAACAAATTCTCAGGTCCCTGTGTTCCACGATACACATAATGCCATCTCCATACCTAAAATTATACGGAATATATATGTGGTATATTTCATCAATCGGGGAGAATTGCGACGTCGACTTTTCATTTGAATGAGCTAGGCTTCGATGTACACGATTTGAAATTATACAGAACTAGTTTAATTTTACTTCTAAATTCATAAATTCAAGGGGTTTTACGCACCTGACCCTTCTGCTTCTACATTAGTTTAGAAAATTTGGATTCGTACCTTTTGGCCCCTAGCATCACTGAAGAGTCCTAGGAGGACGAAACAGCTGTATGATGCAGTTTAATTCTTAATTCTTAATTTTTCCCTATTTTTTTTTTTGCATAGTGTAACATTGCGGACTTGCCACGTGTGCTTCCACATCAACATAGTGTGTAGCTTAGCGACCGCTTGTGTGCGACAAATAGAGGTCATTTCGTATACCCGTATACATGTTTGAAATGTGCATTGTTTATGTTTCCTTACAAGCGTGAGCTTACGGAATTTCCCTTTAGCTCAGTCGATAAAGCATCGGGCAGAAGATCCAAGGGTCGCGGGTTCGAGCCCCAACAACGGCATTAACTTTTTCACTTTTTCTCGTCCTATCACACACATACATCTTACATGTGTTTCTTTGTCGTACGATTTGAATTAATATTGCTTACGAATATGCATGTTATAAACTATATATAAACATACCGGCACCTAAAAACCAAGTTCTAGTATTTGACTACAGTACATACAAATATACCTTTGAAACGACCCCCAATTAAACCGTAGTCGGCGTCCGTGTCCGTGTCGGTACTCCGTGTACCTGAAAATCGGAAATGTCTAATACTTGCTTCAGCGCTCAGTTTTCTATTTAATTGTTTATTGACAACATATTCCTTTGTAGATGCGAAGCATGCATTATGCAGTTCTCCAACTTTATTTTGTAATGACAACATTGATTTAATAAAGGTGATAGTTTGTTCAATGGTACAGAGCAACTTTTAACTCGGAATAAGGTCTACCGCGTGTTGCTCCTCTAAATTGTTATGATGACGTTTATCATCCTCGATCACACTGAATATGTCAAAACAAAAGGCACGCCTATTGGCCAAGTGACAAATACTGACCAATCACTAGGCTGATTCATTTGTTTCAAAAGTTTACAAAAGAGCTGCAACCGACTTCAAAGCTTGTCAAATGTCACCGTTATGTGACCATGATATTCTTTCAAAAGTTAGGCTGATTAAACTTGAGAATTTTAATCATTTAGAGCATGACACAACGTGGAACCTTTTCGAACTCCAGTCAAACTTGTTTAATTTTTTTCTAAAAGTTCTTTCTCTTGGATGAATTCTCATAACACCTTCAGTGTAATATTTAATGGGGTCAGGTTAAGTTTGATTGCAACAAATTGTTGTTATAATGTAAGGCGTTTTGCATATATACTACCACCACTAGCTTACCACTAATATATTCATGAGTTATTTCACCAGATTAGAACTGACTGTCATGATGGAAGCTGCCAATCGTGGGGCTGCGAGTGATGCTGTGGTTGAGTTTGATGAGTGGCTTTGTATTATTAGCAAAACGTACACCCGCGACAAGCTTTGTATTATTGTCAGCACCGCATTTTGTCGTGTCTCACTTTAAGATTTTATCTGATTGAACCCATGTCGTGCACACACCAGTTTGCCTTTTTTGTTGTTTGATCATGCCCAGCCATCTTACAGAGCTCTGAATGAATTACTTTTCTGTTTCCGTCGGTCTTTTTCACAATTTCATCCATGATGATTTTGTTCAGTAGATGGATCCCTGGTGAACTGTAACCACCTCCTAAAACATAGAAAAAATCAGGCCGACATAAACGCTACACTATAATGATCCCCCGTTGTTATGTAATTAATTACATGAACTCTATTCTACGATTTCCAATAAAATGACACGACCGCGGACCAATCAAAACAGAGGACTCCACAGACACACCGGGCACCGACATACATGCAAGAAACACGGACAAACAGACCAACTCAAGAAACAAAAAACAAAACTACACACCCTACAAAGAAAGATCAGGTGACACTAGTGCATTGGGTACAGACAAACCCGAATATAGACACAGCATAGACTCAAACACTAAATTATGGTCGACTTCACATACTACGTATAACAATGTCTCTAGCTTCACAATTATACACAGTGAAAAACACTTTTTGTACTGCAGTGCACCACCTATGACCTTTTCACCCGGCAATCAATAGGGGTCATCTGCTACCAGTGACCAACTGAAATATAATAACCAGGTTAAAGGTTTTGTAAGATGTTAATTGAACAACAGGTGGAAAAATGTTATAAAGTGTCAAGACATTTCTATGACAACTCATCAGATAAATACGACGAAATAGCGGTTAAACTCGGAACGTTCTATTTGATGGCGATATCACCGAATGTCATGCTGTTCAATTTCAATTGTATCGCATTTTCATGTCTTCTTGTGCTTATTATATTATCTTATTGGGTACAAATAGATTTCAGAATTGGTTTTTATTGCTATATTGGGAATGCAATGACATTATTAGGATACCGCTGCCACGGCACCATACAGTATACAAGGTCGTCCAAAGGTTGTCTCATTTCCCTTCCGCATCTTCTGCCTCTTTGCCACACTACAGCGTTTTGCATGTGTTTGATTCAATAGTTCAAATTAATTTTCAGTTATCTTGTTTTTTCGCAGACTGTCTCTAGAAGACACTATATACTGGTAATGGATCTTCTGCCTGAGGAAAGGGTAGTTGATAAATCCTCATACTTAACAGAGCTATAGCTACTGTTACCGGTTGAGATACGAGTACTAATGGTGTTGACTGTTCCTGGAGGACTTGCATGATCACCCACGATATATATATGCAGCCACAATTTGTTGAAGATGTCAGTATCTGTTTCTGCATATACACTCATATCGTGAATGTAATTTAATGGATTTGCATTACTTTCATCATACTATATAGAGGAGAGTTTTGGCCTTGTAATCTTGAAATATTTGCATTTAAGTGAGCCACGATAGTAAAGATTGAGGACCTCACCACACACACACACACGCCCCATCCCTTGGTTTTTTCGTGGGAATCCCTAAGCGCCATACGGGAAAATTGCTTGAAAGCAAACCCCCTCTCTTCGAATCAAAATGTGTGGGAAATATAATCTACATTGCAACGTTTTGAAATGACATATACAAATTATTTCTTTTAAATCATAATTAGTACTTATATTAACAGTCCCTGGCTAGAAGACTTCAAAGCTTAATATTGAAATAAAACCAAGAGATGTTTGTTAAGCATATATACCACGCTAAGCTTGCGCCATTAGTCCGGACTATTGCAAAAAGGCTTACACGATCATAACGCAGCCTCCCCAAAGAACGCACACTCTCAACAACCAAACCCACATCGCGTATACAGGGAGTGCGTCCTAAAATGACCCTGACTGTAAATAAGACGTGAAAACAATCAACCAACCAACCAAAGGACCAAATGCGGTATGCCCCGATATATGCCCCAATGTTCTTACCGTTATGAATTTACAAAATATAAATAAATATTATTTAAAATAGCAATAAAGATACATCAATTTGCTGGAAATAAGCTTTGATTTGATTTATATTGCTTTGAATATATTTTTGGGGGGTTTTAAAAGGCGCATGTAACGAGATTTTCGCGAAAACTACAGAATTTTTGGTGTGCAACACCAAAATTAAGTATGAGCGCAGCTTTGCTCCAAAAAGATATTTTAGATTTGATTTCTTTTTTGCAAAACAAATCATCTCCTAAAGTTTCGTTTTGGAGCACGACTGCGCTCATACCTAAAAATCGAAAAAACCACCTCGAAAAGTCGAACTCCGCCCGAAACTCGAATGAGAGAAGACTATAATTGACGACGCGGCCATTTTATCCGGACTTTGTCGTTCTTATAAAAAATGATAACGACACCAAAAGTTGTTGTAAAATTATTATTATAACTTCTACTCATTTAAAACTATCTCTAAACTGATAATTCGTATTTTGAATAAAATAAAAGTATTTTGATAAAAACAAAATGCTATGTTTCGAATTTTCCGTAACTTCCGGAATTCGTCGTTTAAACTACTGTACATCACCCGCGGAAACGTAAACAAAACGCGAATCGAAACAAACCAGCTTATCGGCCTGTTTAACTGCACAGAGGAGGACTTTTCCGTCTGTTGGATCTGGCTGTTTTATAATTGGTAGGTGTTGGATTACAGACGATGTTCAAACACAAAATATTAGAATGCAGTTTGTTGATATCGAAATCTGGTGAGTTTGGTAGTCTGTACCACACGCTGCGGACAGACGACAGTTATTCCTACGTATACCTGGCAAGTTGAAATGCCCAATGCTATTGCAGCTACAATGAAATAAATATGGCTTTATACTGTATGGAATACTACAAAACACCCCCTTATACCAACTCATAATGCCATCACAAAAATACTTTAGGGCCTACTGCTAATTATGTGATAATTTGCCGACAAAACATCGTCGTACCGTATTGACGAAATAGGGGGCTTGCTAAAGACAAGACATGTCAAGAGAGCTGACCGGATTTTATCAAGATGGAGAAAATCAGATTAATAGCAAGAATTTAAGTTGTTTGAATTGCTTATTAATTATATTTTGAGAATACAAAACAGTACTCTTCTATGAACATGGAAACATGATGCGTATGCATGACTTTTTTTTTAACTTAAACAAAAATATAAATTAGGAACATTCAATATACAAAATGGAATTTGTTTTGTATGAAAATCAGATGGATCTACCCAGTACTGCTTTACACCACAATCATAATAATTCAAGTGTATATATTGCATCAGTATTAGCCTTAATTAAATAATTCTTTACTATTTGAACTTCTTTTTAATTAAGATAATGAATTACTAAGCTAAAATTAATTACCCCATGTATCTTTAAAAAAGACATATTTTGTGGGAGATTTTTTCATTTTGACCAGCCAATCATTATTTTAAGAATTGCAGTTGATTTAAAAACCTTTTTCAGAGAACATAAGGTTAATTTATTTTTTTGATATTTTTTAAATAAGACCAAATTATTGTCTGACTATTGCACATGCATATGAAGTATAAGATGCAGTATAACATAACAACATGTTAAAGAAAGCTAGGAAGCTGGAAGAATATCAATTATTTTATCCTCATGTCAATACAACTGCTTTTTGTATTTATTATGAAAACTGGGTGAACACAATTCACTTTTTTAAACAGGCGTACCTGGGTATACCTGGGGAAGGCTTAAAATCTTGAAATACTTTTATATATATACTGTACACTAAAACAATGCATATTAAACACAAGCATACATACATACAGTAAGCAACAGATACCGGTACATGTAGTAAATGTAAGTCAATTAAGTTTTTATTGCATTTTTTAAGTCTGAATATCAACCTGCTGATGTAATGCAATGAGAAACAATTTCCTTGTATACCCAAGTACAAAGGTGCTACCAGAATGTTTTTTTTAAATGCTTTATTAATTTTGGACCTGTTAATACAGTCAGTTCATGTTTGCTACTCATGTTTGACTGTTCATGTAACAAAATTGGAACAAAACAATGTACTTTTATAGGTTAATGGAACACACCTGTGTTATTCTACTCCATGGATCAAACTAGTGTCACTTATCATGTTTTATTCTACATCCTTGGATCTATTAACTAATTAAATACTATATCATACTATTATGATGTACATACCATACTTTTTTTGTACATATATTAAGTTTTGTCAGCATTTTATCAGGTGCAGAATTAAATACAGGTACATTGTAATTTATAATGTTTTTGAACTTTTTTCTTTTGTATTTGCACAGATACTAATCTTTACTGTGGATTTCTGAGCTTCTACAAGAATTTCTGAGCTTAACTGTGGATTTCCAAGATTTATGGAGAATTTCTGAGCTTCACTGAGGATTTCCAAGCTTTTCTTTGTGGATAATTTCTGAGCTTAGCCAAGGATATCCAAGCATTAAATTACTATGGATTTCTGACCTTTATCAAGGGGTGTCCAAGCTTCACTGAAGATTTCTGAGCTTAACCAAGGATTTAGAAGTTTTACCAATGATTTCTAACAGAGCTTACATTCAACAGCGGAAAAATGACTCAATACTCAAGCTTTAAACCTTAGAGATCCTTAGAAGACCTTGGAAAATGAACAGTGTGCTATATCTATGAGTGTATATATTAATATGAGATCAAGCAATGCAAAAGTTTGTTTCTATTTTTATGTACATTTTAGTTATTTGTATGTACAACTCGTATGAACAATGAAAGAGTTATTTCTTAACTAATCATTTAGGGTAGGGACAGTGCAGGCACCTACATATTATGCCATTTATGGGTGTTGGGTCAAAACTTGATCTGTCTACCATGCCTTACTAAGTTATATTCAATTACCTTTGATATTTTATGTATGTTAAGTCTCTGAACAAAATGCCTCCCACCCTCCCCATATGATTAATTCTGGAACAGCCCTAAGTTGCTATGCAAAAATGCCTGTTGCTATGGCCAAAACATCACAGTGAACTATTTTGTATTGTAAAAACTACAATAATCAAAAGGAAATCATGCAATACTAATTTACTTCTTATTTAATGTAAATGAAAATGAAAGTATGTATCAAATATGTGTATATTTCGGTGATTTGTATGTATATAAATGTAAAGTATGTGCGTTGCTATGGAAAATGTGAGTTGCTATGGCCAAAATCATAACAATACACTATTCACTTCCTAAAAAATGCAACAATCAAATCAAAATCACTTATTAAAGGCCCAATATACGTAACTTCAAGGAAATTTTCGTGATTCTGAATAATTCTGAAAAAAAATCCAGTTGATAACCATGCAAAAATAAGGCTTAAACGAAGTAAACCTGAGCGGTAACTAACAAGAAACTCTTGACAAAAATATCCAAAGACTTGAGAATAATTCAGGTGGGGCCCACTTCAACAACAAACCGAAGGTAAAAGACGGTTCAAAATGGACGCGTGTTTACAAATAGCGTGTTTCAAATGCTGCTGTACCGGTAACCGCAAAGAATTCATCTTGACAATTGCTGATATCAGTTAATCTTAACTAAATCTATAAATATAATAAGTTATTAGGCTAGAAGTTTTGCCGAAAGTTACGTATATTGGGCCTTTAAAAGTTGACTTCTTATTGTATAAATCAAATATGTGTATCTTCTAGTGATTTGCATTCAAACCATGTGTTAATATTGTAAGTTGCTATGCAAAAATGCTTGTTGCTATGGCTATGATAGCCCTAGTGTAGTACTCGGTTTGTAAATACCACAAAAGTCAAATGGAAATATCACACCGTAATTGTTTACTCCTTATTGTATGTATCAAATATGGTTATATTGTAATGAATTGTATGTAAATAGGTGTGAATAATGCTAGTTGCTATGCAAAAAGTCTTGTTGCTATGGTCAAAATCAACAATTTTTTCTTTCAATAAATAAATATAAACTGTGAAACTGTTATAATTAATGTAATATTTATTAAAGAAACATATAATGGATAGTTCAGAATGTTGTTACATAATGTAATCATCAAATGTTGTCTCTTGAACCCTAAGCTGATTATTGTACTATGACCCGTTGCTATGGCCCGTTGCTATAGAATACCATCAATAAACATTTTAAATTTTACTGAAATTGTTTGTTTGTGTTCTGCACTTTTAATTGTTAGAAGAATAAGGAGAAAATGCGTGGGGCCAAAAACACCCCTTAGTGCATATAGTCCTTTAGTCATCGGAACACACGACAATGACAAAAAGAGCCAGGAAGTTACTGGTAACTAAGATTTTCAATTCCGAATGGTCACACTAGTCTTTAACCGTTATAGACCCTATAATTGTACCTTAAATCGGGTCACGAGCTCAGCCATGAAACTATGTCAGTGGATATTAAAGCCCCTCTTGAGGAAACCCCGAAAATGCATTCCAATTAGACGCCGAGGCGTTTTTATGACATCTCTTCAGATTTATATGACGAAATATCGGTTCAACTCGGTACAAATTCTACTCGATGGCGGCATCACAGAATTTTACAAAATTTTAATTCCACTAGGGTCGAAATGACATGTCTATTCGGGCTTATTATATTATCTTATTGGGTACAAATATATTCCGGAATTGGTTTTCATGTTTGTATCGGCAATTTCAATGAAATTATTGGGTACAGTTGTCACGGCACCGTGCAGTATACAAGGTCGTCGATGTCTGAAAATGGCACCTTTGTGGAACTTCAAAATAAAAAAATACAACAGGTTAAATCGCTGGGTGTCTCACTTCTCTTCCGCATGCGTCTTGATTTTAGGAGATTAATTTGATTTAATTCAAATCAACAGTTTTAGTAATTTTGCCTTTTTGTTATATGATCTAATTATAAGGATGATTGCATTGAAACAGAACGTTATCGTGTTAAAGTAAACCATAACATTGATTTTCGGGGATGTCAGCGTGAATCGGTATTTGATAAGCGAGTATGAATATTTCAAAATGGAAAACTGAGAAAAAACTTTATGTCCAACCTGACTGCATGGATTCGAGAGATGCAGGTTGATCAGAACTATGGGCAAATTTATTGGTCGCCATCTTTGTCTCATTGAGAAATATTTTGTATCTTTAAGTGATATGAAGATGGACGTTTTTGAGTATGCTCATTAGTGTGTTTACTTGTTGTGATTGACAATAATACGCGGTTCTCATTTTGATGTTTACATGGATGTGACAACGATTTACATGGCGGGTGTCGTCGATGAAGCAGAATACGCTTACTCTTGCGGAACACCTGGTCTTATTCTCTTGTACTTTTACATGAGTCTCCATGTGAATCTTTCATTTGTTCATATTTTACCCCTTGTTTAATCGATTTTGAGTTTGGATTATGATTTTGTTAACGCTTCGGTATTCTCTTATTTATTATTATCTTAAAATAAATGAGGATAATCCGAGGGACGGTATGTTTAAGAAACCAGGTGATTCTCTCAAATAATGATACCGTACCGTAGTTACCGTATTATATAGAAGATTGCTTAAATGGAGAGTGTGTGGTTTCTGATGCCCAAATTTGGGTTAAGCCTGGTCTTGGCACATGTACATGTCATGTAATAAAATTTGCATTACATAGTTTAATTACAAATACTTTGCAACGAAATAAAAAGTTTTATTGTGTATTCGTCGATTATACTAAAACATTCGATAGTGTTTCTCTTGACAAACTTTGGTTTAAAACGGAATAAGGGGTAAGTTATTGAATGTAATTAAGTCAATTTATGAAAATGTGAAATCTTGTACAAAATTAATCGGGAAATGTTCTGCTATGTTCGATATACATGTCGGTCTTTAACAAGGAGAGACTGTATCGCCGATGCTGTTTTCTCTGTTTGTAAGCGTACTTATTAATTCGAATTGTCAGAGTTATCAATTCCAGCTTTTAAATTAGTTTGATTTAATGTACGCTGATGATACGATTTTATTTTCATAAAATGTTGAAAGTCTTCTAAAGTGTATGCTGAAAATTGAAGTTTAACTGTGAATACGGAAAAAAACCCAAAATAGTCATGCTTAGAAAGTGCAAGCGAATATTACATAATGAACATTGGAAACTTAATGAAAGAAACATTGAGGTCGTAGATCGGTTTTGCTATTTAGGATTCGTATCTAATTATAATGGAATGTTAACATTGGCTCAGAGTGCTTTAGTATATCTAGGAAGGAAAGCTTATTAGTATCGAAATAAGGATTATATGCTTAATATTGAAACAAAAATATCACTACTTGATACGTATGTAAATTGTATACTTAATATTGGTTGTGAGGTGTGGGGTCATCATCCAGCACCAAACATCGAATTGTACATCTCCCTTTTCTGAAAGAACTACTGAATGGGGAAAAAATGTTAATAATTCTATGGTGTGTTTTTAAACGAGAAGATATTGGTTACATGTACAGCGTCAAATTAATATCATGAAATATTGGTTTAAGTTTATAAAAACAAGTAAATTGTGTATTAAAGTGATGTCATGATACTTTGAGCTTAATATACGAAAGTAAAGTAGTAAATTAAACTAGATTTATCGAATTAAAAATGATTTATATACAATCGCTTATAACCATATTTGGATTGCTCAAAATGTACAAAATGAAAGATGCTTTTTGGAAATGTATTCTCAACGCTAGCATGATATATTTATTTAAGAATTACGTAGTTCATTTGATAAATCGTCTCTATGTGATTTTATACAACCATCGTGTTGATGCTTGTCAAATTTAACTTTACTTAACAATCTCCTTAATTCTGGTACTTAACAAATCCCCTTATTTCTGGTACTTAACAAATCCCCTTATTTCTGGTACTTAACAAATCACTGAGTAAATATCGTCTGCAATATTGAGTCTGGACGTTACAATGCGGTACAGAGGGGCCAAAGAATATGTACTGTTCGTGACACAAATGATGTAGAAAAAGAGATGCATGCTATATTTATTTGTCCAGCTTATCATCGGTTAAGAATACTTTTCTCAAACAATATTATTTTGACATCCAAGTGTTTATAAGTTAATTTAATTTGTTTTTCATGCACAAATGTCAAAAAGATAAACTATGCAAACATCTATTACAAGCAACTGCAAAAAGAAAGGTTCTTATGGATCAGTAGATTGAAATAGTTAAATGTGATAAAATTGAACAGGTAATTATTGGAGTTATCTCCCGCCATCTTGTTTTTTAAAGTATGATTCGTAACAATGCATTTGTATAACCTATATTGGTTCGGTAAAGAAAGAATTTGAACTTGATAAATGTCTTTCATAATTTCTCATATAGACTTCCATAGGGTGGTACTTTCCCTACCTTGCATCCCTTGTCTTGAAGGATTTCCAACTATTGTGAGGAAATTGTGAGGAAATTATCTCGTATACAAAATAGGCAAGGATGTGCTGTGTAGTCCTTGTATTTAAAAAACACAATAAAAGGAATATTAAGTAAAGAGGCAACTTTGAAAAAGTACATACTATGCTACTTGACAGAGATATTAGATATATAGAGGTTACACAACAAGTGGTTGTTGGATATGGTATTCATTTCACTCGAGTTAGTTCATTTTCAAAAAGTTACAAATGACCCGAGCTTTAGCCAACGAGAAACAAATACATACCATATAAAAAACACGCTTCGTGTGACCTGTTTCTTCCACAATTGTAACCGCAAACAGCAGTATTCCATTGTATTAAATATATATGAACAGCGGAGAATACGGACGTAAACATATCGGATCTAGTTTTTCAGCCAAATGATGACGACGTCATCATTCAGCAAGTGACTTTTTTCCATTAAAAGATAATTATATCAGCCAATGAAAATGCGTTTAGAGATTATTACACGTGTGGTATAAAAAATGATATTCAACAGTTGTAATGATTATCTGATACCCTGAGAGTTGTACAACACCCACCTTTTGTGGTAGATAGAATGCTATTTGTGAAAGTTTCATACATGTTCAATGTTTACCGCAGCGTTTGCTTCACTGAAGTCTTTGTTGTGTCATGAATCCATTACATTTCATAACTCATTATAAAACATAAGGCAGGCGTACAGTGCATATGCATTTCATGATAATTTACTTGTACTCAAATGGGTTGTAATGTTTCACAACATAATCTCCTAGAACATCCCCTTAAACATCTGTTGTATATTAACATTAAATAGGCTTGAATTTCTGTTCTTTGTCTTTCTTATATGAAAGCCTGATTAGTTCAAAAATGCTTTCAAAAATAGAAATCATAATATTTGTGATTCCAACAATCCGCGGTCGCGATTTAAACACCGAACACCCACTTTGGGAAAAGTGTTTACTTTACAAGAATGTAGCATTTGCCCATATAGTAAAATGGAACATCCTTGAAAACCCAAATATACTGGGGACAAAAAGGGCCTCACTCATCTCTTTACGCGCACCACAAATGTCTGTCACCTGCCGCTGAAACTAGTCTGCTAAACGTTGAATTTCATGGTGTTCGTTATGTCTGGGCATTTGACAAGGTTGTTGACGTAGCCAATGAAGCAACAGAACGTATGAACTTGGAATAGGTTTCCTAGACAACAAACGGAATGATTGATAGTCTGAACCCACTACATGTAGTTAACACTACAATCATTGAAGCAATAACTATATGCATAGGAAATATGATATGTGCGCATAATTATTGTTAGAATACTGGACTCTACAGGAACACACAGGGCTACATGAGAGACAAACACAACCAGCTGGGCATCGGCAGACAAAAGAAATAGGGGGAAAAAGGGGAAATATGTGCTTTATACACTGTTCATGTATGACTGGTCTTATAAGGAACTGGTCCCGGTTTCATCAGCGTCTCTTGAAATCCGTAAGCAAACTTTTGTCCTACGTGATGTCGAATTTCCCGGAAAATATGGTTACAGCCTTAATCGTAAATTCATTCCAAAAAGATTTGATAAACATCGCGAAAATCAAAACTTGATGTTTGACTATCATTATGATATATGTGTAACAAATGTAATTATTTAGAATTTCTCGGTTACTGTTCGGAAAACAACTTAAACTTACCTTCACACAAAACTATTTTCAAATGACTTGAACAACACACAACTCTCCATTCTATTTTTATTCTACTCAAAACACTAAACATATTTCCGTCATACGATTTGTTTCTGCATAAACGGAATCAAAACGTTTATTCAAAGGTTGGTCTTGCGATTGGGAATAAGTGTAACGCAATTTTAAAAGTCTTGGAAACCACCATCACTCTCATAGATATAGTGAATATGGTTATATTTGTAGTGTTATATTAACAATACTTAGTGTATCGGGCCCCGGTTTCATCAATGTTCCCTAACTTAAGGAAACTCCTTAACTTAAAAATCTCCATTGGAAAGCATTACAGAATTTAAGGAGAAAATCCTTAGTTAAGGAACTTTCCTTAATTTCTGTAATGCTTTCCTATGGGGATTTTTAAGTTAAGGAATTTCCTTAAGTTAAGGAACGTTGATGAAACCGGGGCCAGTAATTCCAAAAACCATATTCAAATGGTTTGATAGTTTGTCTAAGTAGTTTCTCTTATATAACTTGTTTACTTATAATGCTCCCATTCGAAGAGACGATGAATATTAATTTGCACAAATCGGTCGGTCATCTGCCGATACATGTTGTGCATATAAACCATTTGTTGTCCAATCAATATCTTAAGGACCATTGACTTGTTTGCAATGGTGTTGGTCATAGGTACATGTACAGGTAGAAGATGACCCCTATTGATTGTCAGGCTATCGGTTCTCTTCCCAGGCCGAGACATACCAGAGTCTTTAACAATGGTAGTTACTACTCCCTGGTTGACGTTCAGCATTATGGGAGTGGAACAACTGGTTCACACATTGCCAGTATAATGTGACCGAATGGTGTGTTCTGCTGGGGCCCTCGGCAGTATATTTCAGTGTGGTAGCACTTAAAAAAAATCGCTGTCAACACACACACCCTCATCGCATACAACAGGAGGCCGTCCTTAAATGACCCTGGCTGTTAATAGGACGTAAAAACAACCAACCAACCAACAAACAAGTGCGGTGCATATGCATTTTATGAAATTTACATGTACTCGAATGGGTTGTAATGCAATTTCACTACATGTTTGTCTGCCTTATTTGAAAGCCTGTTTAGTTCAAACATGCTTTCAAAAACAGAAATCATAATATTTGTTTTTCCAACAATCCGCGGTCGTGATTTAAACTCCGAAAACCAATCTTTGGTAAATTGTTTACCTAAGCATTTGCCAATATAGTACAGTACAATGGGACATCCTTGAAAACCCAAATATACAGGAGACAAAAAGGGCCTCACTCATCCTTTTATGCGCACGACAAATGTCTATCACCTGCTGCTGAAACAAGTCTGCTAAACGTTGAATTTCATTGTGTTCGTTATGTCTGGCCATTTGACAAGGTCTTTGACGTAGTTAATGAAGCAACAGAACGTATGAACTTGATATAGGTTTCCCAGGCAACAAACGGAATGATTGATAGTCTGAAACCACTACATGTAGTTAACACTGTAATCATTGAAGCAATAACTATATACATAGGAAATATGATCTGTGCGCATAATAAGTATTGTTAGAGTACTAGACTAAAATAAGTAAATCAGCCCCAAACATCCACGAGAGTACATTTATATATTTAATATGCACTATATGTGCAGTGACGCCAATTGTTTTATATAATGAACTAATACTCTGTGATGATAACATGTGTGTTTTCAAATCTTGCAAAGCCCTCGACAAAGCTCCGGGGTTTACCAAATTTAAAACCTCCCGGTTGGACTTTTCCCTATTTGACAACCGAGTCATGAAGATTCTTGTAATCCTACTTGTAAAATACGTCAATGGAATCTGTTGTAACATAGCAATAACACTCAGTTACATGTACTCTACAGGAACACACAGGGCTACATGAGAGACAAACACAACCAGCTGGGCATCGGCAGACAAAAGAAATAGGGGGAAAAAGGGGAAATATGTGCTTTATACACTGTACATGTATGACTGGTCTTATAAGGAACTGGTCTCGGTTTCATCAGCGTCTCTTGAAATCCGTAAGCAAACTTTTGTCCTACGTGATGTCGAATTTCCCGGAAAATGTGGTTACAGCCTCAATCGTAAATTCATTCCAAAAAGATTTGATAAACATCGCGAAAATCAAAACTTGATGTTTGACTATCATTATGATATATGTGTAACAAATGTAATTATTTAGAATTTCTCGGTTACTGTTCGGAAAACAACTTAAACTTACCTTCACACAAAACTATTTTCAAATGACTTGAACAACACACAACTCTCCATTCTATTTTTATTCTACTCAAAACACTAAACATATTTCCGTCATACGATTTGTTTCTGCATAAACGGAATCAAAACGTTTATTCAAAGGTTGGTCTTGCGATTGGGAATAAGTGTAACGCAATTTTAAAAGTCTTGGAAACCCCATCACTCTCGTAGATATAGTGAATATGGTTATATTTGTAGTGTTATATTAACAATACTTAGTGTATCGGGCCCCGGTTTCATCAATGTACCCTAACTTAAGGAAACTCCTTAACTTAAAAATCTCCATTGGAAAGCATTACAGAATTTAAGGAGAAAATCCTTAGTTAAGGAACTTTCCTTAATTTCTGTAATGCTTTCCTATGGGGATTTTTAAGTTAAGGAATTTCCTTAAGTTAAGGAACGTTGATGAAACCGGGGCCAGTAATTCCAAAAACCATATTCAAATGGTTTGATAGTTTGTCTAAGTAGTTTCTCTTATATAACTTGTTTACTTATAATGCTCCCATTCGAAGAGACGATGAATATTAATTTGCACAAATCGGTCGGTCCTCTGCCGATACATGTTGTGCATATAAACCATTTGTTGTCCAATCAATATCTTAAGGACCATTGGCTTGTTTGCAATGGTGTTGGTCATAGGTACATGTACAGGTAGAAGATGACCCCTATTGATTGTCAGGCTATCGGTTCTCTTCCCAGGCCGAGACATACCAGAGTCTTTAACAATGGTAGTTACTACTCCCTGGTTGACGTTCAGTATTATGGGAGTGGAACAACTGGTTCACACATTGCCAGTATAATGTGACCGAATGGTGTGTTCTGCTGGGGCCCTCGGCAGTATATTTCAGTGTGGTAGCACTTAAAAAAAATCGCTGTCAACACACACACCCTCATCGCATACAACAGGAGGCCGTCCTTAAATGACCCTGGCTGTTAATAGGACGTAAAAACAACCAACCAACCAACAAACAAGTGCGGTGCATATGCATTTTATGAAATTTACATGTACTCGAATGGGTTGTAATGCAATTTCACTACATGTTGTTTGTCTGCCTTATTTGAAAGCCTGTTTAGTTCAAACATGCTTTCAAAAACAGAAATCATAATATTTGTTTTTCCAACAATCCGCGGTCGCGATTTAAACTCCGAAAACCAATCTTTGGTAAATTGTTTACCTAAGCATTTGCCAATATAGTACAGTACAATGGGACATCCTTGAAAACCCAAATATACAGGAGACAAAAAGGGCCTCACTCATCCTTTTATGCGCACGACAAATGTCTATCACCTGCTGCTGAAACAAGTCTGCTAAACGTTGAATTTCATTGTGTTCGTTATGTCTGGCCATTTGACAAGGTCTTTGACGTAGTTAATGAAGCAACAGAACGTATGAACTTGATATAGGTTTCCCAGGCAACAAACGGAATGATTGATAGTCTGAAACCACTACATGTAGTTAACACTGTAATCATTGAAGCAATAACTATATACATAGGAAATATGATCTGTGCGCATAATAAGTATTGTTAGAGTACTAGACTAAAATAAGTAAATCAGCCCCAAACATCCACGAGAGTACATTTATATATTTAATATGCACTATATGTGCAGTGACGCCAATTGTTTTATATAATGAACTAATACTCTGTGATGATAACATGTGTGTTTTCAAATCTTGCAAAGCCCTCGACAAAGCTCCGGGGTTTACCAAATTTAAAACCTCCCGGTTGGACTTTTCCCTATTTGACAACCGAGTCATGAAGATTCTTGTAATCCTACTTGTAAAATACGTCAATGGAATCTGTTGTAACATAGCAATAACACTCAGTTACATGTACTCTACAGGAACACACAGGGCTACATGAGAGACAAACACAACCAGCTGGGCATCGGCAGACAAAAGAAATAGGGGGAAAAAGGGGAAATATGTGCTTTATACACTGTACATGTATGACTGGTCTTATAAGGAACTGGTCTCGGTTTCATCAGCGTCTCTTGAAATCCGTAAGCAAACTTTTGTCCTACGTGATGTCGAATTTCCCGGAAAATGTGGTTACAGCCTCAATCGTAAATTCATTCCAAAAAGATTTGATAAACATCGCGAAAATCAAAACTTGATGTTTGACTATCATTATGATATATGTGTAACAAATGTAATTATTTAGAATTTCTCGGTTACTGTTCGGAAAACAACTTAAACTTACCTTCACACAAAACTATTTTCAAATGACTTGAACAACACACAACTCTCCATTCTATTTTTATTCTACTCAAAACACTAAACATATTTCCGTCATACGATTTGTTTCTGCATAAACGGAATCAAAACGTTTATTCAAAGGTTGGTCTTGCGATTGGGAATAAGTGTAACGCAATTTTAAAAGTCTTGGAAACCCCATCACTCTCGTAGATATAGTGAATATGGTTATATTTGTAGTGTTATATTAACAATACTTAGTGTATCGGGCCCCGGTTTCATCAATGTTCCCTAACTTAAGGAAACTCCTTAACTTAAAAATCTCCATTGGAAAGCATTACAGAATTTAAGGAGAAAATCCTTAGTTAAGGAACTTTCCTTAATTTCTGTAATGCTTTCCTATGGGGATTTTTAAGTTAAGGAATTTCCTTAAGTTAAGGAACGTTGATGAAACCGGGGCCAGTAATTCCAAAAACCATATTCAAATGGTTTGATAGTTTGTCTAAGTAGTTTCTCTTATATAACTTGTTTACTTATAATGCTCCCATTCGAAGAGACGATGAATATTAATTTGCACAAATCGGTCGGTCCTCTGCCGATACATGTTGTGCATATAAACCATTTGTTGTCCAATCAATATCTTAAGGACCATTGGCTTGTTTGCAATGGTGTTGGTCATAGGTACATGTACAGGTAGAAGATGACCCCTATTGATTGTCAGGTCAAAAGTCCTGTGAGGAAGGCTATCGGTTCTCTTCCCAGGCCGAGACAAACCAGAGTCTTTAACAATTGTAGTTACTACTCCCTGTTTGACGTTCAGTATGATGGGAGTGGAACAACTGGTTCACACATTGCCAGTATAATGTGACCGAATGGTGTGTTCTGCTGGGGCCCCCGGCATTATATTTCAGTGTGGTAGCACTTAAAAAAAATCGCTGTCAACACACACACCCTCATCGAATACAACAGGAGGCCGTCCTTAAATGACCCTGGCTGTTAATAGGACGTAAAAACAACCAACCAACCAACAAACAAGTCATGGGATGCAGTAAAGTAACCTGTCCTTTGACTAATTTGTGTATGTTACAGTGTACGTCATCTTTGACTAACAAAGGTGTACGCCAAGGAGATGCAAACGGTTCCTTACTGTTACTTTAATTACGTTTTGCAATAACTGACTAACCTCAAAGTCATATCAGATTAAAGGTAAAATTCATGTTTACGTCATATATATAAGAATATACATATCTTATATGCTTAACTATTAATATCATAGAGCAGAGTGGGTTCTTCTTGATATGTCAGTGTTCTAGGTTTGCTTAATTAATATAAGGTCAGTTTTTAGTTTGGTAAGAGGCATTGTCGGAAAGGCAGTTCCTCATTTAGTTTAACAGGTAAAAGCTGTTACGAAACATGACGGCGTATAGAACCTAATGTAGGCATACAAATCTAACCAATCCGTCACGACGTAACATTTAGTCGGGTACAAAGGGCTGTAGTTGTATTGAAGAATTACTATCATTGTGATAAGTATATTTTGTACATACAAACACCCAGACATGGGTTCTTTTTAATACAAACACCCCGACCTGGGAAAGAAACAGTATTTTACAACAAGGAGCAGAAATGGAACTAGTGAAACGAGCGGGGCGCTAACCCCTCTAGGTTTTGGAGCCAGGACGTTACCACTAGGCCAAAAGGTCTGGACCAGCTGGACTGGAAATGTTATGCAAGATCGTCTTTATAAGTAAGAAAGCATATCTTATATAGTATGATGTTCCATGAAACTAAAACTTGTGAACAAAATTAAGAAAATCTTGGCCAGAACCTTTAATCTGTTAAAGGGGATAGATACGTTTGTCTTCACAAAAGTATATATGCATTAATTAATAACTATTCTAACACACCAAACATTTCTTGTAATAATTATGGTAACATGTTGTAATGTATGCATTGATTGTTGATTACGGACGATTACATGATGACTTGAGCACGTGATATCACGATAACGAGCCATACTCCTCAATGACCTACATTGTCTGATTATATTAATGGAAAATTGAAAGTAACTTGTTTGAAATGCTTTCACCACTACAAACCATTATGTGAAAAAATAAAATAAAATAACAACTAACACATACCCCTTGGCTCTTTTTGTCATTGACCCATATATTATGTGTTCAGATGACTTGAGTAATCTAAGCAGGGGATGGGCATATATGTTTAATAAACATTTCTTGTAAAAAAATATTCCGTTTTCATAAATGCCTCCTAAAGGAAATACAGGATGTCATACCTCTTTAGTATAATCTTTATATGTGTAATTATATCCCGAACATGAATGTAATTGAAAGAAATGGGAATAAGGATATCCGTTTTCCCCCAGAGGGCTTTTGTTTAAACTTGTTTCCATGTCTAACAGTGGGATTTCCATTATTCCATAAGTGTACATATGTTTCATAATCTGCTTTACTGTTTCTTCCTCCTGGCAAATATCGACCCATATTCTGATCTATAGCTCTGATTACGTATAAATAAAGATACACTGAATTAGTAACGTAATTATACTTCAGGTACCATTTTCGTTGGCTTCGAGCAACACCAGCGAGTCAATATAAGAATCACAAGTGCGGCAATACCGTCTGTATAGAGTTGGAATCATGTGACCTATTTGGTTAGTTTTGATCTGTACACTGAATCTTTCGGGTTTATTTTGCTTACAGTTTGACTGTCATACTTGTTTTTTATTTCTCCAACAGCACAATTGCATATGCTTAAGTTCTGGAATTGCTATTTAGATAGTATTCCACAACGAAAACATCCCGCTACGCACCTGGCTCAACTTACGCCAACTATACCTCATTGTACAACAAAAATTAGACATCAACAAGACGGAATTGTCGAGAGCTAGACACATCATGTCGACAATCATGATCAACAAGAAACAGAAATAGAAGCAGATGCCCTCACTTATAACAATAAATGTCAGTGTTATTGGGCGAGTCTGTGATTTACATGAGGGAGCAGGATCGTTCGGAATTAATATGGTTGTAACAAAAGGATCACACTGTTGACAAAAGTGCAAGGCGGGAACATTTATACCCAACAAAGACAAGAAGAGTTGTACATAGATTAAGAACTGTATTGAAAAAATAGTTTGACGACTATGATCATCACAGTCTAGCTTGATTTATTGTGCTTTCTCAGAGCATCTAAAAGGGGCTGTTGTTTTTTGTTTAGTTTTGTTGCTATGTATCTATATTACTTATTCTATCTTTTTGACTTTCATCCGTGATGCGATCCAAAAGTCTGCTACAAAATGTTTCTTCCAAAGTCAACACAAACAGCGGTGTATATTGTAAATCACTCATACCATATTTTTTTTGGTGTTTTCAAAAAGCATAATCCAAGATTTCAAACAACCATATATTTGTATCGTCGTCCACCTTTCTTGGAAAGGAAAGCTCTCAAACTTAATAACAAGTGCGAAAGGGGATACTTCGACGATCATTAACTTTCCTCAGCTCATAAGTAACACGACAGCCTCTGCTTAGTATAAAATTCGATCGAGAAGTTATTATTTCATTTTCGTGCTTTTTTTTTCTTTAGAATTTATTTTATCGATAGCCAGAAACCCACAGACGTGCTAGTATAACTTCAATGTCGAGGGAAATATATTGAGACAAGTAAGTGTATATGTTGGCAAACTCATGTTCCAAGCCTATTTTGATCCACATATGCCAATTGTATAACCATGGAAGTAGAAACATTCTGCCTTTCGGAGCATAATGGAATTGTAGCATAAATATCGAAAAATCTTCATACCCTGGGGAAAGTTAAGATACAAATGTTCCTAGGAATAAATAGTAAAAGAAGTGCTTGTCAATAAAACCACAGGCAACTAGTTACATTGACAATGTGTAGTAAACACTTGGAAGAGCTACCAGAAATACTATGCAATAATGTAGATGTTAATACATGTAAGTTGCACAGTATTAATATCTGCACATGGTTACACTGCATAATTACTTCTCCTAATAAACAATAATAAAAATTCCAAAGCGTTAATTTCGCTATCGAATCTTGTTGCTTAATCAATACGCGCTAGTGGATAGCATACAGAAAATACAGCTCTGGTGGACTTTAGTTATTCCATTTATTCATAATGCTGGTTGTTTTACATTAGGAAATTGCAATTTGTTACAGACAGCGTCATTCTTAAAGCAGAAATCAGAAAAGAAAGCAATCGTCTTGTTTAAACGTAAAATAAAGTTCTAGCATATTGGATATGTTTTGCCATATATCAGGTTACTCAAGACAATGGGTAAATTATATATTTTTTTTCAGTATGCCATGTTGTTATGTTGGTAAATTCCTCGATATTTACCTTGATGACGTAACATTGATCGAGATGTGACCTAGATTTACATTGCACGTATCGCCAAATAAGCAGAAAAACGCTTACTCTCCCGGAACACTTGGTCTTCTTCTCATCTACCTTTGCAAGGGTATCCGTGTAAATCTTTCATTGTTTCTTGTTTAAATTCTCCTCCTAGTTTAATCTGTTTTGAGTTAAAATTTTAATTTTGCTGTCACTTAGGCATTATTTATAAATTTCATTTTTGTTTATTATTAATAGTTTGAAAAATGTAACATCAAGTTGTTTTGATATGACAATTTTCTTCTTGCAAGATAAATTACGATAGTTTAATTCGTACAATAACTAATGAGCTTTGACACTTGATCTATGAATTGCTTCATTGTATCTCATCAAACAAAATCTCCATGGATAACAGACTTTAAAATTGAAGAAATGCGGGAAGACATGTTCCCGATGTTATTGTCATTTTCTAAAATTGATAAATTAAAACATTAAAAAAATATATCTGCAGCGTTCAAATGATTTATATCTTCACTTCATATAAGTAAACCCCAGTGTGAATAGCCGGTTGATGTATACGAACGCAGGTTGTTACAGAACGGTTGGTGATAACAAACGCTAGATCAGCAGAAATAATTAGCCTTAACATAAGATGTTGGTGCATAAACTAGTTGGATCCAAGTATGAATCCATAATTCATCGTGCATGCAACAACACATGGAATATATGTACCCAGAGGATAAACAAAAAATCAAAATTAACATCCGGTTACCGGCCTATATCTTGACGAAAACGTCTATGGCATTGATCATGGTGTCTAGGGTGCATAAAAGTCACGACGTGCGGCGCAATTATAGATGTAGACCTACATGTATCAGCCTGATATCAGAATAAAATTTAGCTATTTTCCGAAGAATTAGTGTTTATCAGTCTACTTTAATCCTTGATTCAAAGATTTTAAATTGTACTAATATATAGAGTCTATTCAATGGTTTCCCATTAAATATTAAATATATTTTACGAGTATGGTAGACTAGACTTTTTATATTTTCACGAGTGAGTATTACATTTTCAAAATTCCCAAAACTCTTATTTCATTTTAAAAATTTGCGGTTACAACTGATCAGAATGGAGTGCCTAAGGCTAACAGGATATTAATACGCCACATGATGAAGTTCTATTTTTTTGTTCAAGATATAGTAAAATAGAAAAGCATATTAATAAAACCAATTGTATACACTGTATCAATTAGATTTCCAAAACACTTTAAAAGTTTTCAATTTCCTTACTTTATATGATTTGATTCTAGAATAACGAAAACGTATACACAAATAGATATTTTCTGATATTTCACTGATAAAAATGTAATAAAAATGTATCTTGGCCATATCATTGTTTAAGTTGTATTCCCAGTGACATATCAGGTTGGAATCGAGAACCAATAAAACATCGTGGTACGCTTAACAAATGCTTAAAAAGAGACATTATAATGCATTTCTTATCATACATCGTAAGATCAATTTTGTCAATGTTTAAGATGAAAACTAAATGAATAACATGAAACAAAAATGTTTACATTCCAAAAAACATCTTCTTCCTATTATTTTGTATTGTGATCAAGCTCTCCGTGTAAATATTTTCTTTGTTCATAAGTTGGTCCTGTTTTAATTGATTTTGAGTTATGCATGTGGTTTTGTTAAAGCTTTGGTATTCTCTTGATTTTTATTTTGGATTAAGTATGTTGGAAAATTAAATAATGTATAAAACTAACCAGTTGTCTCAAAGGCAAATATATCTGTTCAATAATATTGTTCAAGGGGCAGAAAACTTCTATTTTCATTAAATAAAGAATCCTACAAACAGACGGGAAAAACAACAGGAGAATGATGCAATATGTACACACACAGACTTTGGACAAACTACTCAAAACAGAATTTTATTCTTTTTATGCCCCCGCCATGAAATGGGGGTGGGGGCATATAGTGTTTGTCCGTCCAGTCCCGTCCCGTCCCATGGTAATGTAACCAGCTTATTTAAATAACTGCTGCTCCGATTGTCATCAAACTTCGCATACGTAATACGCATGAAGAACTAATTTTATTTTGGGGAAGGGGGCGTTTATGTCTCGCAGACATTTTTAGTTTTTTATTATTCCTTTCGTTTTCTGTTTTGTTTTGATATGAAAAATATTCCTTGACGCATGATAATTTACACCATGGACAAATTGTTATAATAACAGGGGTTTTAATACTTTATCCAAAAACGTATCATTGCATGCAGACTTACAAAACACCATCGATAGCAAACATGTAAAAGTAATAAAAAATTATGCTTGTTGTGATTGAGAATTATGCCTCGAACTCTTTTTGAGATTATGATATTTACTTGGATCTGGCCTAGATTTACTCGGTGAGTTTCGTCAAGGAAGCATAAGACGGTTACTCCTCCGGATCACCTGGTCCTGTTATTTTGTACTTTTCAAAAGATTTCCGTGGAATTTATTTATTTGTCCATATTTTTCCTAAGGTGTACTCAATTTCGATTTCTGACTATGGTTTTGTTAACGCTTCAGTATCCTGAATAAATAAATATAAAAAAGAGTTGTTTTTCTCTTTGAAAAAATATAAATACTTAAAGGGTTACCAAACCGATTTACTCGAAACAAATCCGTATTTGGGTTAACTAGCAGGATTAAAGAGGAAGCATTACAAACTGTAATGGCGTATATCGTACAGTTCACATGCTATAAAACTTCAGTACACAAAAGTTAACATTGAACATACTAGCCTGTTGATGTAGTATACGGGCATAATATGTCACGATACAGTGGTAACAGACGCTCCGTCAGCAGAAATCATTAGCCGAAATATTTGACGTGCTGGTATAAACCTCGTGACCATGTCTGTCAGGTGTGGAACTATAAATCATCGTATATATATGTACAATAATAAAAAGGACATATGCCTTAATGCTAACACCATCGACATGAGTATCCGGTCCCGACCATATTTCCTGCAGGAATCGTGATGTATTAGTTATTGTGTCTCGGGTGCATGAGAGTCATCGCGAGCACCTCAACTGAAGCTGCGGAGCCATCAGTATAATTTCAAAAGTAAAAGCTCACATAATTCTAAAGAATTAATTTTCAACTGTTTGATTCTAAGATTTTTTCAAGTATACCAATACAAACGTTTCTTGACCATATTGCTGTTTGGTCTAACATGTATTCTATCACAGAGTGATACATCAGGTCTGAATATAACATAGATTCAAAACCTTTAAAACTTCATGAGAAATTTTCAACAAACCAGTTGTCCCAAAGGCGAATATAACTTTAAGATAATATTGCTCGACAGGCATAATACTTTCATTTTTAATTCTTTATCCACCCGACCATTCTGCTTCTACATTAGTTTAGAAAATTACGATTTCCACCTGTGTGATGCAGTGTAATTCATTTTTTCGGCATACTGTATCTATTACTAGATAAAAAAAGGTGCAGCTTAATTAAGACCCCTACAAACATGCTGGATTAACAAGAAATTTGCCATCTAAAAACCAAATCAGAAAGGAATGACCTTGTATTCTATTTATTTTCTCCTTTTATTATGAGCGATTTAACACCATAGAAAACCCCTAAGCGCATTCAATCTTACGACATCATCATCAAAAAATGACATCAAGTGTGATTAAGGCAAGTTTATGTTCTTCCCTAATTCATATAACTTTGTAACATTGATGAAATAACAACATTTATAAAGGTAAAAGGGTAAGTAAAATACGTTAAAAATGCCTTGTTGAATGAGATTTAATCTGTTACATACAATGTAACAATAAACAAAATATTTAAATAAAGAAAAGTACGCTTTTTATTTGAAAAAAATATATACACCTACCTTATCGGTATACTAGAAATAAATCTGTATTCAGGGCACCTAACAAGATGTAAGAGGGCATTTTATAACCATGATTAACCTTACTGTTCAAATGATATACATTGTACAACTTAAGAACAATGAATGCATCTATAAGAGGCTTAAAATTGTTGTGACAGCACATACGGTGTCAGCGGAAATCATTAGCCGAAATATTCGATATTAGTTCATAAACCTGATGTACATCCCGTTTGAAAGGTATGAAACCATAATCTATTGCGTAAGGAACGATATATGGAAACGATGTACCTAAATGATGAACAAAAACTCAACCTGAGCATCCGGATCCCGACCATATTTCCTGCAAGAAACGTCTATTGCGTTAGTTATTGCGTCGCGGGTGCATAAGAGTCATAACGCGTGACGCAATTGTAGCTGTTGATATATCAGTAAGACTTCAGAATTTTATAAAAACGTTCAGCAATTTCTGAAGAATTTTAAATGTAGTGTCCATCAGTCCACGTTGGTCCTCTGATTCAACGATTTTGAAATGTAGCGATATCTGACTTAAGGATCTGCTCTAGTGAGGTTTCAATCACGTTCAAATCTCGTTTTGATTTCAAGTGACATATGTTTGCAATAGCTACATGTAGCAATGTGTTATCAATTTTGAAAGCAAATATGCATATGAAAAATGTAGCAGAAATTAGATGTCTGTTGTTTGTAGAACTGTTTTTAGAAGAATTTTAAAAAAATGACAATAATGGCGGCCATTTTGAAAATAAGTATTTCTTTGTATTTCTTGCACTTCACGAACGACCACAATTTTACGTTTTTTGAACTTGATTTATCATTTAAAATGGGTCAGTGTGTCGCGTTTTTTTTATCATAGCAAGTTCATTTTTGCTGTACAACTTCGTAATGTTCATTATAAAGCAAATATTATGCAACAGAGATATTTTATTTACATTTTAGATATTTTTTACTAAAGAATACTCGAAAATAACACATTTGATAATGGGACGAAAAAACAACCACGCTACCACCCAGTTTTTATGACTGCTTTAGTATGAGAAACCCATTCCCTTTTGATTTTTAACTATCTAAAAAGGTTTGTCGCATGATTTTTTTATAAAGCATTAAATCTGCAAAACATGATGAAAAATGAAGTATTTTCTCATTGGAAAATAAGCGGTTAGGGTAGATTAATAATAATTTAAAGAAATTTTTCTTCCATAACTAGTACGAAAATACTATTTTTGTCAATTCTGCAGATATTCATACATATCTTATCACAAATGTGGAAGATATTGATTGAAATTGTCCTGCAATCGGCCAACACGGCATTTGTCACATAAATCACGTGTTTTGCTCATTTTTGTGTTTTTGACCAAGCATAGCACAAAAACGAGTTCACTACCATACATTTCTTTTTGCATTTTCTGCTATGCAATGAACCCCCTTTTTCAAAAATTGCATATAAGAAAAAAAGGTTATTCGTTAGAACATTTCGACATTTCACAAGACCAGTTTCTTAACGAGAACAGATGAAGTAATGATAAAAATGCATATTTTAAGATCAACATTGTAAATTTTCCCGGTGCAAAAAATCAGAGAATATCGAAACGTCAACTAACAAAAATTATCCTAACCCAACTTTGATTACACTAGGGAGAAAATGAGAACAAAGACAAATATACGGAGACTCTTGAAAAAAGTACAAACTAGTAAGACCTGGTGTTCCATAAGTGTCTTCGGCTTATTCGACACTCACTATGTAAATCTATGTCTCCAAAATGAGAAATTGGTTATCATTTTGAAACAGAACAAGTAGGCACACTAGCGAGCAAACAATAAAAAGACATAGGTCGGGGAAGCAGGTGTGCTACTATCAAGAAAAAATAAGTTCACGATCGGGATATCGAAATCGTAACGTTCCTGGTATTGCGTAGTAGTTAGCTGTCCATATTGGTCATAATTTTAATTCAGATCGAGGTAAGAAGTTGATGCAGAAGAGTCGGTTTTGTCATTGATTTCAAAATCATTCTCGCGTTTATCATACAACTTAGTAGTCAGCTGTACATTTAAGTCATAGTTTCAGTAATCATCGAGGTAGGCGCTGATGTAGAGCCTTTATTAAATGGGGTTAAAGATTAAAGGGGTTGACACACATAAGCCTTCTGCTTCTTAGTGTAGAAAATTTCGATTTCCACCTTTTTGACCCTAACATCACTGCCGAGTCCTTGAATGACGAAACAGCTGTATGATGCAGTTTTTTCGGTAGTCTGTATCTATTACTAATTTTTCAAAGGTGCAACATGTGTATGTTACGTCATCTTTCAAAGTTCAGAATTGCATATGCGATCGACGTGGTCAGGAAGTTCTAGTTATTAATAGTCATCATTTCGTCGATATATTTAAAGTGAAATTTGAAGGAATTGGCAAGGTTTTCGTTATCTGTCATGGTTAGATTTTCCACAAATTCAGCCTTGTATGAAAGAAACAATAATGCTTAGAATGGGACATCGTTTGTTCTCATAGGAATGCTAACAATCCGCTAGAAAACCTTGCCTCCAAACTATTATTATCAACCAGGGATACACAATCATTCGTACTACAATGTATACCTTTCGGTATATTTTATCTTAGAACTCGTGTTTTTAACTCACAAACACATAATTGTATCGTCGGCAACCTTCCTTTGAAAAGTAAGCTTTCATAATGAAAGACCGAAGCTGTTTTTTTTTCAGTTTTGTAAGAAGTTTGGTAGGTACACAGACGAAAATTCGATGATTGATCAGAAGAGCTTTACTTTTTTTAAAAACACCTATCCAGTTAATTACGCTGCTATCAAGCTGATATGGAAAAAACAGTTAAATAAAGATTTATATAAACAGGAAGATAGAAACAAGATATATTGGAACATGCAGCGGTAACTTAGCAACGGCCATACTCATTCGCCACAACAACAATGTTAGAAGTCGTCCTGCGAAAGCTGCCCAAACCCGATAAATCAAACAAATGCGACCTTAGTGCACGTACAGCAACGTCAAGTGACATTCGGCATCGAGGTTCACAACCAATCAACTCAATTTTGTTTGTATCAGAACCCGACCAAACATTGAAGAGAGAAAGGTTAGACATAGAAATGAAATGTTTGTACTGCCATGACCGTTTAGAAATAGTGTTATGTAACATTAACATTTTACGTGAAGCACTTAGCACGTCCGTACTGTTGTCACATAAATATCCAAGTATACCGGCTGATTATGTATACTACATCCTGTCTGCAAGGTAAGATACCATAGCTGATCGTCTACACAATGATATATTAGACATATTTTCCATGATTATTAAAACGTATCACCCTATTTGATATAAAACTGTTGACCAGCAGCATCCTGTTCGTAGCCATAATTGACCGGGTTTTTCTAGTACATAAAGGACATTGGAAAACCTTTGTCTCAATATTGAGGTTTTAACGTTATATATAAGAGAATTACCTGTTTTAATGAGGGACCATTACCGATGTCATCCAGACACCCCCGTATATAGTGGCTATGCTAACATACATGAAAATATCAAATATGAGACAATTTGACGAAGCAAAGAATATTTTTTTTAATTGCAGAATTTTTTATGGAATGCACATAAATATACACAAACTTACCGTCATGAACATTTGAGCAATGTTTGCTAATAGCTATACGGCAACTGTTTTGTCCACTCAGAAACAGGAAGCTGTGTTAGTATTCGTATTTCACCTGCATCCAAATTTTGAATGAAACTGGTCAATATTTTAATGTCGACAAGACAGGAAATGGGCCCATATTAGTGTTCGCAATACATTATTCATTTGTGCATGGATACAACTCTAACATATTTGAACGCAATTGGTTAAGGTTCATATTAATAGCACATATTTTTTTAACAAATAATGCAATCCATCTCCTGTTTCCTTTGTATGACACAATTCACATACTGGTGTATTAGTTGTACGGCTTACCCTGTTTCTTTCTATGGTTGGTGTTTTGCAACTATAGCATCAAATTGTACCAAATTCGAAAATCCCTCGAATTTAAATTTCCATATCCTATCCCACTGGCCATGTAAGAATATAAGACTCTTTCATGACCAGGGGTGTAAGATAGGGAAATTCCACCCGAGGAGTTTTCAAATTTGGTAAAACCCGAGGCTTTGCCGAGTATTTTTCTCTCATTTCAATTACCTGAACAAGCTCAAATACCTTGAAAATACATTTGATTGGCCACCATTTTGAAAATATCAACTTTTCCCTTTAGCGTTTTTGACGAAAACAAATGATACAGTGTGATTAAGCATACCCCATATTTGCAAACATTGTTTGCGCAGAAAAAATAATCTCAGCTTTCTAATGTACACGGTTAAAATATGTTCGAAGGTTTAAATCTCATCATGTCGCCATTTTTCTTTTTTCGGCATCAGAATTTACCGAACTTGTGACGTCACGTCATTGTTGGGCTATTGTGACGTCACGTCATTGCTGTATTGCATGGGTAGGTGTGTAATACAACAACAGCGATCATAGGTGTATTGCCCTAGACAGGCCAGTATTACACACCTAGAAATGAGAGAACATCTATTTATTAAACTCTGAAGCCATCATTGAATACACTAAGAGTTCACAAGGTAACAACAGCAAAGGGATATTAGATTATGCAATCACCTTTATCAAAATATACACACTGTACTGAATGGAACTTGCTTTATGTATCCATTCATCAAAAAGAAGAAATGTAAGCAATGCAAAAATGTCAACGACCCAAATGTAAAAGTTAAATTCGGCCGATGACAGCCAATCCTTTAAAACCTTGTAAAATGCACAACTGTAAAGCATGGTGATAGTTTTTCAGTGAAAATAAAGATACTCGACAAGGCCCCATCGACAACAATGTAAATGACATGTATTGCAGCAAACCGGATGTTGTTGTCAAATATGTAGTTCATAAAAAAATAAATAGTTTTTTTTGGTATAAGGCATCCTTACCGGAAGACAGGATGTAGTTTGCCTAGTCAATCTTGCGAACCTAGATGGTTGTGGGACAATGGAACAATGTCGAACAGGACGAGTCCGTCACATCAAGGTTGTTATTACATTAACAAAAAGAATGGCGCAGCCATGAGTTGACTTTGCCGAGTTTTTTTTGTATATTTCATAATCAAACAACATATGATTTTGCTAATTTGCTAAGCAATGTTACCTCCGGAACCGGAAATAGGCCAAAGATGATTTGATGTCATCGTCGGAAACCCACGGTACCATTCTCTGGCGTTTGCATCCCGTGGGCTAAAATGGAAAGAAACTCTCGTTTTCGTACTAAAATAGTAGCCAGTCATATTGATTGTTTCATCCGTGACGAACTTAAAGCTTGGACATCAAGCCGGGGTATCCCGTTTCATTTGTAACACCGCCTGTAAACAAAACCTGACGATTGTGTTAACATTGTGTCGATTGTGATTAAAATATAAGGTCCGGCTATACACCGATTGACATCGGCGTCATGCCTACAGATACAAGCTTGTCGTGGTCACGGTGAAATAATCTAACAGGGTGTCACGAGAAACGACCATTCTGATTGGTTGAAATCTCCGAATAAACTTCTATTCGGGGAAACGAAGGTTTATACCGATTCTGGCCCACGGGATACAAACGTCAGAGAAGTGTACCGTGGGTTTCCGACGATGATTTGATGTTTGCAATGTACATATGTATTATGTGCATTTCTCGTAAAAAACATGTCATTATTTAGTGCAGTATGTTATTTTTTCAAATCTAGTTTAAAAAAAATCATTTAAAAAATGTGACCGGTGGTTCCCCTTCATCCAGTAATACCCTCCAGCTGTCAAAAAATCGATTTATTAAACCACTCCAATGGAATACGTTTCGAATCACGATTCGTAACACAACTTGTATAATAAAGCAATTATAACAATGAATATATTTTAATGGGAAACCCTCGTTAAAAACAAGAGACTAAGACTAGTTGTTCCGGAAGCGTAAGCGTCTTCTGTGTCATTGACGACTCCCGCCATGTAAATCTTAGTCATATCCAAGTAAACATCAATCCTCAAAAATGAGAACAGGGTCATCACAGTCAATCAATCACAAGTAAGCACATTAATATTAAAAGCAAATCCAAAATGTCTTCACATCACACAAAGATACAGAATATTTCTCGATGAGATCAAGATGGCGACCATCGTCTTCATCCACCTGCATCTCTAAAATCCCTGTGCCGATTGTTTTGGCTGACTTGTTTTTGTTTTCATACGAGGCTGAATTTGTCGAGGGGCTTATCAGGACGGGTAACAAAAACCTTACCAAATCTTTCAATTTCACTTTCAGGTATATCGACGATGTGTGTTGTCTATAAACAACAAAAAGTTTGCTGACCTAGTCGATCGTATATACCCTTCTGAACTTGAGATTTAAGACACAACAGACTCTCCTACATCAGCTTCCTACCTCGATCTTTACTTAAGCTATGACCAACACGGGCAACTTACTTCTAAACTGTATGATAAACGTGACGATTTCGATTTTCCGATCGTGAACTTTCCCTTTCTTGAGAGTAATATCCCATACTTCTCAATTCTACATGTCGCAGTTGATTCGTTATTCTAGGGCTTGCTCTGAATATCGAGATTTTCGTGATAGATGTCAACTGCTGACGATCAAACTTACGGCACAGGAATTCGAGAGATGCGTGTTGATGAAGACTATGGGAAAGTTTTATGGTCGCCATCTTGATCTCTTCGAGAAATATTCTGTATCCTTGTGTAATATGAAGATGGACGTTTTTGAGTTTGCTTGTTAGTGTGTTTACTTGTTGTGATGGCAATGATGACTTGGTTCTCATTTTGAGGATTGATGCTTACTTGGATGTGACCAAGATTTACATGGCGGGTGTCGTCGATGAAGCAGAAGACGCTTACTCTTCCGGAACACCTGGTCTTATTATCTTGGGTTTTTACGAGTGTCTCCGTGTTAATCTTTCCTTTGTTCCCATTTTGCTCCTAGTTTAATCGATTTTGAGTTCGGAGTATGGTTTTGTTGACGCTTTGGTATTCTCTGATTTTATTTTGTCAGTAGCTAGCATCTATCACGAAAATCTCGATATTCAGAGCAAGCCCTGGAATAACGAATCAACAGTGGCATCAAAACACCATAGCATGGTGAAGCAAGGATGTTACTATCAGGAAGGTTAAGTTCACGCTCGGAAAATCAAAATCGCCATGCTTACAATGTATTATACAGCTTAGTAATAAGCTTCCCGTGCTGATCATAGTTTAAATAAAGATCGATGTAGGAAGTTGATGTAGGAGAGTCTGTTGTATCTTTATCTCAAGTGAAGTATGGTATATACGATCGACTAGGTCAGCAAACGTCTTGTTTTTTTATAGAAATTCAAATATTTGGCAAGGTTTTGATACCCGCCCTGATACGCTCGTCGACAAATTCAGCCCCGTATAAAATCAAAAACAAGCCAGCCAAAAGTAGGGCACAGTTAGTTCGTATTGGAGTGCCAACAGTCTGTTGGCAAATCTTTCCTTCAAGAAATATTTTCAACCAAGAATTCAATCATTTGTACTATAACTTTCTCTGTGTATTTCATCATAGCTTTTTTCACAAAGTATGCTCCATTATAGCTCACCTTATCGACAGTTAAACAGTGCAGTATTAATTTTGTGCAATGGTGTCCATTGTATGAAATAATTGACAAGTTATTCCTTCCCATTGACATCAATATACCAAAAACCTCATACGTTGCGTATGGCATTTCTCAGGAATCTTGACAGAATGGCACACCGAAATAAAAATAACTTTTATTCTGAATGTGATCCGATGATTTACTGACCTTTACGACCATTCTTGTTTGCTGACTTAATCGATGATAATTATATACCCATTTAACTTGAAATCTAAGTCTTTGTTTGTTTCGGTTTTACGGGGCTCATCGGTTATTTATGGCCAAGCCAGTTTTTTTCAATGCCTAAGATAGGGTGGTCATCTCATAGGTAAAAATGATAATTGTTTATTTCAAAAACATAACCAACTAGCCAATGGCATATTTCTCAGGATTAAAACAATCTATGTTAAACTTTCAAATATCAATGAATAGTGAAAAGTGATGAAATGTTGACAGGTTATCTTTTTTATGAAGAGTAGGTCTCTGCTTACGACATTGAATATTTGTCACGATCATGTTTAAATCGGCGCCTTCTATTCAAAAGGCTTTATTGAAAAAGGAGATTCGCATGCTTTTCATGTAGGTTGATATCTTCTTTTCAGTAAATGCACTTTAGTGATGTTGGTATGTCCAGTTCGGAGTCGTTAGAGGACAACTTACTCTGCGATCTGCTCGCAATATAACCTACTCCAGAAAGGAAAATTTGTGTTCAATCAAGGACAAAACAGACTCTTCTACATCAGCTGCTTAATTAAAGTATGCCCAATATGGACAGCTAACACATCTCTTAAAGGTGTACCTACAAATTGTATGGTGTTTCCATGTCACAGGCAATTCGTTATTTTATTGTTTGCTCTAAATATCGAGTTATAGGTCTTGGTTTCATTGAGAAATATATTATGTTCCTTGTATGATATGAAAATGAACGTTTCTGTATACGTTATGCTCGTTAGTATGGATATTTGTTGTCATTGGGAAAGATGCCTCCGTTCTCACTTCAATGAACTGACATTCATTTGGATATGACCAAGATGTATATGGCGAGTGTCGTCGATAATGTAGAAGCAGATATTTTCTCTTCCCGAACACCTGGTCTTATTCGTTTTTTTCGTTAACTAGAGTCTCGTGTTAATCTTTCCTTCGTTCATTTTGTGCCCTTAGTTGGATCAATTTTGAGTTCGAATACATTTTTTGTTGGCGATTTGATTATCTCGGAAATTTGTGACCAGAGGTCAACTCGATTGGTACCATCCTAATTCCGGATTTTATTCCGCACACTCGATTAACACAGCCTTCTATTCTCGGAAGGCCTTCCATGCCTTTTCCGCGGAAGATAGAAGGAGCAACAGTCCAAGATGGCTGAACGATTGCTACTAAAATGTGCCAGTTCTGCTGCTATACCATGGCAGCTTTCCAAGCCCTTGAGTGCGAAGGCAATTAATTATCTTTATTATGATTCCTTGCATTGAAGTTTTAGGGCATATTCTATATATTAGGCTACACAAAACACATTAAATCAGGTCCGCCACGTGCACACACACCCGATGAGAAATATAATCCCTCAAATCACAGGCTAGGGCTATCGCCTATTTTATAATATAGGCCTAAGTCTTTATATATCCCTGTGCTCAAATGGAGAAAAGTTTATTTGTAGGTTCAATTTGTTGCATCAAACCAAACATTGTTTGATAAAACATCGATATACAATATAATATATATGCATTAGGTTGTATTAATGCCCTATACCGTTTACAAGATAGAAATCAATTGAAACTTATTAGATTTCTTGCCCCCTCCCATTTATGTTATTGTCTCTCATTGGATGGGATGTATAAGACAAGTTCAATCGATTTGAAACATTATCAGAAAAGTACCAAATCACTGTCCGTAACTTTGGCGTTTATTTCTGTGTATTCTACATGGAAAAAGTAAATGTTTTGCTAATACAATAACAATTACAGATCTAGTGGTCACATTTTGAAAAACACAGGCATGAAATTGTACAAAATGTTTTTATCAACAATAATATTAGCTTTTCACCCCAAAATAGGTGTGTCCGATGGTAAACCTTCACTATTCAAGCACATTTAAAAACATTTTGATTGGGATATCTTACATAATATGGGGATAGTTTTGTAGATAATTACCTTATCAATTAAAACTTAATTTTTAACTTTTAGGCAAAAAGAAAACTTGTAAGAGTTTTTTTAAAGAAAATGCTTACCTGTCCCATAATGTTTTGTCCTTGGTGTTAGCATGATTATTTATGTTCAGTAGATGACCTTTAAACTTCAACCATGATGCATTCATTGCATATATTTATTCCCTGTTCATTTTCACATTGCACTTTGAAGTTGAAAGCGGGCCAGTTTTAAATTTGAAGCAATCAAAAATGCCTCACCAACTATATTCCAATTGTGTTACCATATTATTTTACAAGTATACCATTTGTTCAATAAATGGTTTTATAGTATTTATAAGAGGCTGTAAGGTAGTTTAAATACAGCTATCATGCATTGCACAATTACCTATAATGGTTATAATTTGTATCTAAAAACATATCTAACATTTCTGTGGTGTTACTGTCTGTGGTGTTACTGGTCAAATAAGTAACACAAAAGACGAATATTTAGTAACACTACATACATCATATCCGTTTATCAATCAATTTTATTGGGAGACAAATAAAAACATTATGATTTGAATAAGTGACATTCCAAAACAATGATTATCGTTCATTTCTAATCAAAGATAACGTTTAACTCTTAAATTTAGATCTTATATACTTGAATCGCGATTCTCTAAAAACAGTAACACCAAAGACAATAAAATATATTATAAGTGAGATGAATTATAAAGTATGACATTAGCTAACAGTTTTCAAAACGGAATATGTCATTGGGAGAAAAGAAGGCTTTGAATTGGTAACACCAACGTCATGACTATTGGTTATACCATCATAGTAACACCACTGACAATGAAATAGAAGAATCATAAATAATATCTAAGATAATGGGAAGATTCATGTTATAAGATTGATAAAGCAGAGAAATTATTGTATAATGTTATCTGTGCTACACAGTAAGCACTATGACTAGTGCGACACTTATAAACCATGTATATTGTCTCTCTGTGATCAAGACAAATACATCACTAGTAACAGCACAGACAATTTGGAGACAAGAGAGGATGGATAATATTGTAACACGTCAGCCCCGTATGTCAGAGGCGATTGTCACCCATCACTATCTTGGCCCTGCGGCCGATTTGTTTACATGTTATCGTGTGCCTGTGTGGTCGGTTTGCACCAAATAAATAGCATCAATGTCAATTTTGTAGTCCAAAATGTGTTTAAACATGAGTTTTATGTGTTTATTGTTCAATTGGTAAAGGTAGAATGTTACAGTAGTTAAATATTACTTTTCTGTAAATTTTGTGTTCATCGACCTCTCGTTGGCATATCAAAGACCTCTCAAAATCGCCATATTGGAAGCTGACCTATGCGAGATGCTCAAAACTACTTACATGTGCATTGATTCTGTAACTTTCTAGACTTATAAGCAGTCGTAAATTGATGGACATTTAGTCATTATTGCATGTGAAAGTATTTGCTGACGTTGTTTGACCACGGTTTATGTATTTGCATGTTGTTTGAGACGTTCGGTCAGTTGCCGAGGCCTCTCGGACCTCTCACGGAGACCTCTCAAGCGTTTCGATAACTCTTACCCGCGTATAATGTCACTACTGCGTGTAATTCCGTAAACTCTGGTCTGTTTTTAGTCGTTAACTTAAGCGGTGTTAAATAACAGTTTTACCAGTATTTTTACGCTCTGTACAATTATTTTAATATTAAGCACTTATTGTTGAAGCGGATGTTGTGGGAGGTCATGTGTGAACAGGTTATTACTTTTACACGCAATCCTATGGGATGGGAGCCTCCCAGACCTCTCAAGACTAATCACCACACCTCCCATGAGTATTAATATTTCGAAGGTTATAAATACAGGTCGGATCGGACCTTTTTCTTTAGTTCATCACTGTCGTCACTGGCAGACGGTCGTCTCCGGACAGGTCAGAGATAAGAATCTCTCTTATAATTACTCTATGTGAGGCTTACGGCTCACGTCATTATAGTTCTATTTATAGACATTGTCACTCGCTGCAAGGGGAAATCCCAGTATTAAGCTAGTAACGGAATTTTGTCATTATCTCAATAATTGAGGTTTTTGCTGCGTTACAGACTTAGATGGCTTAGAATTATAGGCTCTGAAGCTAGGTGGAATATTTTACAGTTAACAAGTACAGTTATTAGTGTGGGGTTTTGCCTGTCTTGAGAGTGGTTGTGTGGGTTATGTTTGGAGCAAATTGCAAGGACTTGTGTTGATGCATAATGTTGTACTGTATTATTGTGCTGATTTATATTCTGTAAATAAAACCATATCTTGTTAATTCACTTATTCATTTAATAAATTATATTTGTACCTGTTAATTGGGCTCTTAGTTGATATTTAGAGTTCTCACATAGTTTAAATTATACTGTACTAGCCTATTTCTGACAACCGTAACAATCCAGGATCCAGAAAGGACACTTAATTGGTGAAACAAGAACCCCATATACTTCTTCGAGGGCGGCCGGTGAGACGTGGTTACAATATGAATGTCCATCATTAACAACACATTTATATTTCAGTCAATGAATTAAATTGTTTGCTTAGGTCTTTTTACTATATAATTGATGTGCATATTGATGAAATTACAATATGCACTAGATGATGATAATGGTAACACCACATACATGCATTGCTGGTTATATTTAGCACAACATTAGAGATAATCATGAACGTCCCTCTCTGAAGCTTTGAAACAAAGATGATGGGTGTCAATAATGAAATTGGCTATAATACATGTATAATTATATTTGAAATGGTAACACAAAATGTCTGTGGTGTTACAGTTGTCGTTGGTGTTTATCAAATGTCTATGGTGCTACTATCACAAAAAAGAACTGATATTAAATAAGATAAAGGTGAAATGAAACAATTAGCCATCCAATAATTATCTGTAGCATTGTATGTTTACAAACTAATTACCGTTTTTATGAATATTTCGTTCTAACTATATTTAAAAGAAAAAATGCACATCCCTTGAGTGCAAAAGTACAGGGGTCGGGACATATTCCAATATTAATATCTTCAAATAGTAATTAAATGAGGTAAATGTAATAAAAAATCATTATGTTATAACTTTATCAATTAAATAAATCAAATAACTTAGAACTGGAATGTTTTATCCCAACAATAACAACAATTCAATAATGGTAGCACAATGATTTTTTAAACAGTAATATATCTCCTAAGGCCTTTTACTTAAACCATAAAAGTTGTCAGTCAAAGAAAGTTGTTTTTCTGATTTGTTTCACTATAAAATCTGGTACTTTTCTGTTAATGACTCGTATACAACTCGGTGAGTCTGTGATTGTAACAAAATGATTAATATTGGTCCTTTTCTGTTTAGCATAAAGTTCTATTAGCCCATCTACACGTAACAGCTCTGCGTCTGAGACTACAAAATCTGCATCACAAGCAACATCAACTTTCTGGACAAAAGATCGATCGAGACTCCTACTTAAAGAATATAGAGAACGATGCGACAAATTAACAGTTCCACATACATAAAAAAACCACTTTGGTCAGAAATATGTGACGAAATCAACAACCAAACAGGGAGTAGTTTTGATGCCCAAAAAGTGGAAGGAAGATGGAAAACTATGCTTTCGTCGTACAGAAAATATAAAGACCACAGCAACAAAACTGGGGCAGAGGAAAGAATATGAATTTACAAATGAAAATGATGAAAAAAGGGCGAAAAACACACCTACACTCCTGCGTAAGTGTTCAATAGTGGTTTACTAGATCATTCTACAGCTGGCACATCAGGCACATCTGGCACTGGACAGGAAGAGGATTCAGAGGGGGAGAACGAAGACAATGATAATGTTGTTGCAACATGTACATGTACTAACCGAAAAATTCACAAGGGAGAGGAGAAGCTTGAGGAAATTAAGGGGGCCAAAGTCAGACGCACCTCTTGTGTCTCGCAAATCATTCATTTCCTTGAAAAGCAGTCGGAAAACATCAGGAAAAAGAAGCGGAAGAAAGAAAAAGGGAGGAGAAAAAGCGTACCTATAGTATGCACCACGAACATATGAAAATCCTGTAAGGATTGACTAATATATTAGGAAAACTTGCAGATAATTAAAAAAGGTAGCTGAATTTTGTAACTTTTGGTTTGAAATAGCGGAAATTCCTTGGAAATTTGAATTTCAATATATCTTTTATAACATTGCATTTTGCTTGTCCGGACTAGTGCTTGAAAAATCATTCTTTACTAAACTAAGTATAAAACTGGGGAAATTTTAAACATAACAAATGCATGTGTTTGGTAGTAGCAGTTTACAGTAGTAGTAATAAAGGATACTTATTACCATGTCTATAGGTGTTAAGTTATAATATAAGATATGATCCGACTTTCCTCAAATTGATATAATTAGTTTATACTGCCTTACATATCCCCATAACAGCCTTTGAGGTGGGATGTTTATTTTCAGGGGGATCTTTTTTTTTTATAGTAGAAGATATTATCAGTAGCTACCCCTAAGTGAGTACCATAACTAGTTACATTTCATCATGTGTTATATAGATCTGTGTTTACAAAATTCATCAAGAGTAATTAATATTCTTTCATCTATTAATGATCTTTTAAGTGTCTGTGTCATTTTGACCAGAAATATAATGATCAATGTCAAATGATAATTATTGATATTTCTCAACAAGAAACTTGTGTTGTTATAACCGATCTTCAAACAAGATCCCCCCTCCCCCAAAGCAACACAGATGATTTGTGTATAGAATACCTGCTGCAGCATGGATCACCTTTTGATTTTATTGCACTGGGACATTTTTTTTAAAGACATCTTTACTACTCTTTGATATCTTTTTATCAGAAAAAAATTCCTTATTCTGATACAAAAAATACATGTTCATGTCCATCTGTGTACTCCACATCTAACCATATTTGATCAACTTGACAGTTGTCTGGTGAGGAACAGATGCTTTAGATTTCCTTCAGCAGTGTCTGTAGGCAATTCGTTGCCAACAACATAATCAACCTCAATTTGGAAGTGTTCATTTAAGTCAGCTTTATTGATTATACAGATGTTATGTAACACAGGAGTGGCCACAACCGTCTTGACAACATATTCTATGTTGTTCATGTTGATATGCGCGAGTCGACGAAACCTTGCTTTGAGTATTCCGAGAGCATGTTCGATCACAGTCCTTGTGCTACAAAGTTTCTTGTTGAACAGCTCAAGTGAGATTGGCGCTGTCACAAAACAGTTTGATAAAAAACGTGACAAGGGATATGCACCATCTCTAATGAAATGGTTTTGGCGACATAATGTTGCTAAAAACCTACCACCATCCGAGTTTCTAAACACCCGTGCATCATTAACAGGTCCTGGCCAGCCACAATTTATGTCGGTGAACAGCCTGTCATGCCTGCAAACTGCCTGCAAAATTTATGAATGATAACTTTTGCGATTAATATAGTCTGCTTCATTAGCACTTAATAATTTTATGGAAATATGGGTCCCATCTATAGCACCAAGAACTCCAGGAAATCCACCCGCAGCCTCAAAAGCCGACATAATCTGCTGTTTCTCAGCATCATTTAGTCATGCAATAAATTGCTTACGCATATCTACGAACACGTCCAATAACCTTCTGTTATGTTGGATAAATGTTGAACGTTGAATATGTCAGAAATTTACTTAATTGTTTCTTGACTACCAAGGTACCAGAGCATCATGAGAAGATCTTTCTCTATTGTGGTCTGTGATCTGCCCCCGCTATGTTCCCTCCTTCCAAGTGTAGGTACTGTAGCCAAATTGGTAAGAAGACATTCAAATGTTTCCTTTGACACCCTGAAGAACCTCTTGAACTGATTTGGTAAGTACTTTGGAATGATAAATTCCACATAATCTTCAATTTTGTTTCTTTCATCTCTTATCCTGAAAAAAAGGAAATTATATATATATATTGATGAAATATAAAAAATATCAAACTGATCTAAAACTATAAGGGTATCATCACTGATAGAAATTTTATATCATCACTAACTTTGGCCTATGTAAGTGCATGCAATCTTAGTAATTGCACTTAAATTACTAGTAAAATATCAGGAATTACCAAACTGATTTGGTCAGTGCATATAGTTTTAAATTAAGGATTTATTCTTCTGAGGTTTCATTCACGTTCAAGTCTTGTTTTAATCTCATTTAAACATTATATGTAAGAAAATTTGGTCAATTTTAATAGCGTCGTTTAATACAGGAACATTTTAAGGACTAGGTACAGGACAATTCAATATGGCGCAGGTGTTTTTACCAAAACTTGTTATTTTATTAAATACTGCAAAATACATGACCAAAATAGACTACAAAGTACATTTTGTGATGGAGAATCGATAATTTCAACCATATTTTGGTACGTTTGGTGGTTTTTCTGATATTTTGTGTTATATGTCAAAAAACGCGTGCACGTTTGCAGAATACTGCGAAAGAAAATAAAAACAATGAATATCATGTTTTGTTACTTTAATATACACAGAATGATAGACGAGCCTTCGATTTTTGAATAAATCTCTCTTTCAATTGAAAACCGCAGAATAAGAGAATGTACTCGTCACATGAATGGCAATTTATGTACATTCTGAACACCGCTCAAATCTGGATCAAATTTTTAAAATTTCCATCGCCGATCGACAAATTTATGTGGCACGCCGCATAGCCAAAACAAAAATCTTACCGTCTGCGGTATGACGAGTTATGACATTGTGTCAGATCTCTTAAATCAAACATCTTCCCGTTGCATGTAGCGAAATATACTACCCTGTCCTCCATTTTGCACTATTTACTTTTTTAGATATTCATACGCCTGACTTAGAGGCATGGTGAAACATCGACAAAATTAACAATTAAATTGGATTCAAGCATGCAGTAAAGGTAAATGTTACTTGGTATATCATCACAAAGCAAAAACTGCCCATTCCTATGACGATAAATTGTTTTTAGCGATTGCCAGTTTTACATTTTTGGGCGAATGTATAGCACGTGAAAAGATGTCCTTCGGCACTTCCGGCAGTGTTTTTTTAGGTAATTTAATGATTTTGAAAGAATTGTCAACAAAGTTTAATTTGTGTTGTAAAAATTCTGATGGAATTCGTATATATAATACACTTCCGCGTGGATCGGACAGTATTAACTCACTGATTATACCGATTCGTTCTCGGCTTCGCACCTGTCAAACATCGCTAGTGTAAATTGTTGCCATCGTAAACATGTGTGGCAGTTGAGGCACATTGGTATCAAAATACATTTCTCAAACTTAATTAGTAATTAGGTAACCGTATCGTAAATGTAAATTACGTTATGTTGGTGTTATTATTTTTATTTTATACATTTATTTGACACGAAACTTACATTTACATGACAAATTATCTATTTAATATAAACTAATGCCCCTATATTGCCCCCACGAGATACAGGTAACTACTTTTACCTGAACTGAAAACAGCATGCAATGGACGACATTTTTTAGAGGGGGTACCTGTGTATTTCTCCCTGATACTCTGATTTACAGACTAATATCAAAATTTTAACACTGGGTTATCATTCTATGAACATTGCAGTAGCTTTGTATTATTTTTTTCAGAAGTTTCAAATAACTATATGAAAAATATTTGCGCACTCCCATCTGGATATTATTTACTGAATATTTTTTTCCAAAGTACAGTTTTTTTTAATTTTGGGGGCTAAACTGCATTTTATATCAATATTTAACATAGTGGGATAAAGCTTATGCCATGTATTGGAAGAAAACATTAAAATTTCAATATTACCATTTTCATCCAGGTAACAACCAATATGGCTGTACCTAGTCCTTAATTTCTCTGAAGAATACATCCTTAATGGTGATTTTAAATCAACAATACTAGGTCTACGTTCTCATACCGTAATTAACTAATTGATATTGTTGGTATCAATTTGGGCCTTCATTAACTCGCACGCCAACATCCAGGCCAACAAGAGTGAGTAATATAATTTGGATAACTTGTTTCATAATTGTTGTAAAGTAAATTAAGTTTATATCCTTCGCCTTAGTTTAGGGGAGTACCAACTCCAGTGGAGATTTGTATATATGCATTATAAAAACAGGTAGAAATGGCAATTCGTTTACTTAAGGGGACCCAAAACTCGACACGACCACGGGGACATGTATAGAGTTATGATAAAATGTATAAGGTGTTTACTTAGTGTAAATACCTATAAATAAGGTATTTATCACTTAAATTCTATCATAAGTCTATAGTTGTCCCAGAGTAATTATTTTCAGGATAGAAGACCGGGATTTTCCTAATAATAAATTTTAGAAAGTATTTGTACAGTTTTCTTTGAGGCAAAGTCTAAATTATTGAAAAGTATATCATATTAGAGTTAGGTTCCCTGAAGTAAATGAAGGCCGGTGCGTGTGCAAAGTGTTATTACACAAAGTCAGTAAAACGTACAAAGCTGCACTTATGATTTCGATGAGTTCTAAAAATTCTTCCCTTCGCTTGTCAGATTTTTTAGTTGGATGCACTGGTAATGTGACGAGAGGAAGACAACCGGCGATCATCAAGGAAGTCCGCAATATTTGTTTTACATTCTGTGCACTTGATTATAACCTCAGTCATTCTACCATTCCGAGAAGGTATTCCGCTTCCGGAATAGTGCCAATCGAGTCGACCTCTGAACTTTGCAAATTATGTTCTCATTTGAATATGCACGTCATGGTTATTTTGCAGTAAATTTACACGCGGTAAATGTTAGGGGTGTTTAATAATACAGAATATAGTTATCAATCAACCTAAATAGGGTTGATACCTATCCCCTTTTACAGACAATAGTTGTAAAAACATGTTGATACTTTATTATATGTGCTCAAAGCACTACTGACTTCAAATTAACGAGAAAAGATAGGAGTGAAAGTAGAAGGGATAAATAATGTAGGTGGAAAGACAAGGGTAAGAGGTAGAGAAGGCCAAGATAGGAATCGTCTGACCTATCAATGCTACTTGGGAAACTATACTTTGGATGGCGACCCCAACGCCTAACGTTGACCTACCTAGTTAGGTGAGCCGATTGTACCGAGTTGTCGTACTGCGAAAGGAAGAAGACCGGAAGTAGCTGATCACCCGAAAAACCGTCTACCCAGACTGAACTCTAAGTCACTGCTCGCGTAGTAACACCACGTAAAAACGTGACCGGAAATGTACGAAGCCGTCATACCTGTGTCAGCTTAAGGCTGCCATTCAAACTGAGTCGTTTCTATTTATAAATGGAGTCTGATTCTAGCAGCCAAATGACATATCCGTTTCATCTGAACTAGCGTCATCACACCTACTCTGTCATAAAAAGCTTTCTCACACGAAATATATTGCTGTGCCCCGGATACTTCTTGTCAAATTTGTATTTTGATATGGAGATACGTCATTTAATATCACAGTAAGCATGACATATCACCCTACAAACAGGAAACTATGTGTCTCCTCAATGTGTATACCTGGATCATTATGCGACAACAACACCATCATAAAATAGACCGAATACCTCATATCAATGCACAACATGCGCATGCGCACAATACACATCGGGGTTTGGTGTTCGATCCCGCTACTGATATACAAAAGGATTCCCGTTATGAAAATAAGGAATTATATTTACATATTATACTTATTTGTGTGCGCATGTTTTCAAGTTGGAAATCGTTTAAATTATGGGTTGTAATTATCCTGATTTACTTCAATGGGCTGAAAGACAGAATAAACTTGACTCCTCCATATGTAGTATAGTAGATGAGTTTCGCAATGAACAGGGACGTACAACGTAAGAGCAGGGGAACTTATGCATTTGACAGGTTGACATCCGGTGCTCTTATATGGGTTCAAATACGTGTCTCATCTCCCCTAACTTTAAATGCTTGTCGCATAGCCAGGATATAGTATTCTTTACCACATTTTCCCTGCGAAAAATAAAGAATCAGCATGTATCGAAAAATATATCGGATTTAAATGGCAATAATTGAATATTAGGAATGCAGTTTTTACAGCTAATGATTATGATTAAATTAGGTTAGAAAATGTTCTAAATTGGAAACATAAGCTAAATGGACAGTTTTTCAACCTATTTACAAATACACGTTTCATTAATTTTAGAGTTGATGTTTTAAGGATATGTAGCAATGTACCGTCAGCCTTAGTTTAAGTATCGATGTAGAAACAAACGGTGTAAAAACATCCTGCAAAGAATAAATATCATGTCATTGTTTAACTATAATGGAAAAGTCCAATGAAGACCTTTACTGATATTCTATGTAAGTAAAGGAAATATAATAATTTACGACAGAGATGTCTGATGAAAGGATATGGTATAACAAATCAAGGTTGTAATGTATTTGATTTCTACAAAAGCTGCCGGATACCAGGCCCCCGATCCGGCATGAACAGGTACGAGATATGTCACCTGCCCAATCACGTAGGTATTCTCCATATGTTCCAGTTTCCTTCTATATTTGTCTTAATTTTTATACAAAGGAAACAGGAAATAAGTGCCATAAATTCTTACATGGACCAAAAATTAAGATATTTGCGCGGCTATAATGCCAACCAACTTTGATGTATATGGACACATTTTACAAGATTAAAACTCCTTCCTTGACTGATGTGTCTTTACCCGTTTACATCGACAATTGTTAAATTGATCACATGGTCCTCCACGTGACAATTCTCTTGCGACCCGTTCACAGTAGACATGGAAACACCGTTGTATTTAAACAAAGAAATAAGTGTTTGACTCCTTGTACATGCAATTATCTGCAGGAAAAACAGTCTCTTTTTATTTGATGGTATTCTATTTCATTTTATTTAGCTATAGGAAAGTGTAACAAATCATAAGAATTGAAACATGCAAAATATGTTGTAAACAGGGTAAAGTGAAATAATACCTTGCATCATGAAAATACAGCTTAAAGTGTTAAACTTATGTATCACTTAACACAAGAATGTGTTTACCTTCAAGATTAAAGTATCTATTACATCCAACTGAATGGAGGAAAAACAAAAGCGAAACCAAAAACCATTTGGAATAACCACGACGTATTTACGATATCCTAGTTAACACAAATGAGTTATAATTTATTCTAGAAGAGTTTTTTATATTTTTGTTTTGTTTTAGAAGGTATAGGTACACTGTTTGCACTTTTATAAATCTAAATTAAAATAGATTCAGCCTATTGCCGGACGCGATAAATTCACCCTGTATTAAATATTTATGCTCTGACGGCATGGCACGGAATGCCTCTGAGGAGCCCTGGTGTGTGTCAGGATGATTTCTCAGACCGACATCTTTTAGTCTGTGTTTCTATTCTATTACTGTTTAACGATAGTGACAATGCTTAGCGACTGACCGATTTTTGTGTTTTGTCAAGAAACACACACTGTTAGTTGACACAGATTTGTCTCTTCTTTTATCCATTCTAAATGTCTCTGTCATCCTCGTAGGAAGCAATATAACTCTTACACTGGTATTCCTATCAATGTAACAGAGAGATATAAGATTATATTCATCAACATTAGTTAAAAATGTTTTACTCAAATGCGTTGGCTTCAAATCCCCTTAACGTCAGCTTTTCAGAATTTTAAAAATTCATTCGTTTTATGCTGCGAGCCTTCAACACAATATCCCTATTCGGGAATATGTTGTTTTTTTGCAGCATATTTGCCTTTCATTAGTAAAAGTAAATTTTCTCCAGAATTATCATTTTAAATTTCACGATAGGCATTTGCGACCTTGTCGGTTTACTGGACGTTGCTGTTGGTGATTGTCTGCTGATTTTTTTTATATCAATAAAAAATAATACTTGTTTGTCAGGCTATTACACATTTCTACCTTTCAAGGCTTCTACAGGGTATCTAATGATTGAACCTCATTTTGATTGCATAATCGGTACTTTACCCGCAGTTGGCAAAATGAAATATTCTGTGATTGTCGCTCAATCGCTAATATGTTAGTGTCGAGACACCATACGATTATTGACGAGGTCGCAGTAATTCGACTGTTTAAGTCTGTTAAAATGCACAGTTAAGAAGCACCATCGACTCGACAGGTCATGAAAGTCGTATTTGCCAAAAAGGAGATTGATGCCATTAACATAAGCAATGCCTTGCACCAAAAGTTCAGACTAATATACCATCTTACTTTCGATTAACAAGTACTACAATGATTTCCTATAGTTATGCTATACCTATTGCGCCAAATATTTTCAAATTAAAAGCGCACACTAAAACCATGTAATATAGATGACCCCAGACTGAATTTTTTCAGCATGTTTTTGTTCTCCATCTCAATATTACTATGGTCCAGCTGAACACATAGTAATTGGTAATCTGAATATTACCTCCAACATAAAGCTAAGGCAGCTTTTCATGAAAGGTATCGAGAAAATCTGTCCATCAATTAGAATGTGAATTTCAAGATTCTTTTGGACTCGGTGGGATAGTATGCCAGACAATGGGCTATAACGTGAACATGCTGAATTGGATTAACTTTCAGAGTGGGTAAAATCTATCAGGTCTTCTATACAGAAAAGAATAAGCAGTTTGTGATACAAAATTAATACTAAACACAAGTCGATATTTCTCGACCCCGATGTTCGAACAACACTCAACGATCTACATGTGCATGACAAGTATGTTGTTGTGTCAGTAGACAAAGCATCTAACAACTTGATCATTGTTTGCAAACACTATTACATTAATTCCTTGCAAAAAGTACCTGGTCTGCTTGATAACCAAGGTAGCCTTACTAGCACATTGACTGTTTTTTGAAAGATAGAATACTATCTAAGTATGTTTCCGTATTACAATCGTTTAGGTTAATGAGCAAGACGGTGACCTACCCGTCGTTATTTGAAACCGACACAAAATAAGGTTCCTTATAAGCAATATGTTATCGCGGGTTCTGCTGATTGCTCGACCAAACCTTTATCAAAACTTCTTACTACCATTATCAGAACAGTTACATCAGGGCTTCAGTCTTATTGTGACACTGCATACTCAAGAAATGGAATTAACGGAATGTGGATATTGGAAAACTCGAAAGCTCTTTTGATCAAGGTGTACCAATCCCTCCTAAAATGTTTAGCTCAATCCAAACATTGGGATTTCCACCCTGTATACTATCATACCTAATACAAACACTATCATACATTTTCCAAAAGAGGCGGACGACGATACAAACATATGGTAGTGAGCTATCTTTGAACATATTTTGTGAAAAACGCAACAAAAGATAAGATGAAATATACTGAAGAAGATACAGTAAGGATGTTGAATTCCTGGTCAACGATATGTTTGTTGAGTTTGGATGGTAGATTTTCGAGCAGATTGTTGACATTTCTATGGGAACAAACTGTGTCCTACTCTTAGCTGACTTTTTAAAAATTATTAAGGGCATGACCAAACGTGGAACCTTGTAGAAATAGAACCTACTCTACCATATAACAATTGGTTTTCCCCTATAGATATAAATGCATATAACTCTGTTCCAAGCCCCAGAAGTAATTGATATTTTTTAGATATCAAACGATGAAAATAATTCGTTTGAATCGGTTGGCAGTGAATCTACATCTATACATTGATATTAAAAATGCCGATTCAGCAACACTATCCTTCTTACAGCTGTGGTGACGCACAGCGTACCAAACATGGTATCGCACATCGTGCATACATTTACCTCGTATACATATATATACTTGACTTATTTTATAAGAATTAAGAATCAACTTATATTACTACATGTCACACTGGTTGGCCCTCGTGAAAGGTGAAATGCTTGTGCGCTATCCGCTACACCGCCCGAATGGGCAATCTAGCAATCGTTCATTGAGTTGTGCGCTTGTCGACGAACACACGCACGATTTGATAGGATTGATCTATCAATATTACGGAATGAAAACAATTCATAAACCTCTTGTCGAATAAAGAACACTGTATTAATTCGCCTCATAGAAATTGGGCTTTTGTTGAATTTTACAACATACAGTAATCTGTATTATAGTGACCGTTAGAAAGTCGCCAAACTTGGGCGAGTGATGTAAGTGCCCCCCCCCCCCAGCCCGCCACCCCCCACCACCCAGATATGGTCCATGTACATATACAACATGTATAAACTTGCAATATTTACCCGAAATAGATAGAGTCCATATATGTTGAATATTTACAATTTATTTGTCAATTTGGTACGTTTCAAAAGAACCACAGAATCTTTTTTAAAATTTACGAAAAATACAAAGAGAAAGAAATGCTTTTACATTTTTTTGCAGCATAATATAAAGGACAAAATGTTATTCCAACACTTAGACACACTGATGTTGTCAGATGTACGGAGCAATCCGCTCCTTTATCAAGACAAAAAGAAACATAAAACCTGTAGCAAAAATATAGATATATGCTTGAAACATCAAATACGACACCGTGTATATTGCTAAGCCATTTCTAAATTTAACAGACCATGATTGTCATAACACAATGTAAGATTACCCTGTACATATCGTGTGATCTTGTGTGATCCCGATAATTCTGTTTCAACAATATAGTGTTCAAGAAATTTGATTTTCTCATGTTTTTGACTCTAGTATCACCGATGAGTTCTAGAAGGACAAAACAGCTACAATGTATGTACAAATGTATGACCGTATCGAGGACTAAATTCTATAAAGTACAATCACATGTGGGTCTGTTACGTTCAGCTTTCCTGGCTTTCAATAAAATAAAAATTAGAGCGTAGCTCTCGGGCATTGTAACCAGATTAACATATACACAGCGTAAACCGAATTGATATTTTTCAACTCAAATGATTCTATTTTTGTCAGCAGTTACCAATTTTATCAGCTGAGAAGCTCATTAAAAAGCGTAATGCTTTGTTGTAAAGCGTGATGTCATTATATTGCAGGAAATATTACGCTATCTTTACTCAAACCTTGGTCAACACGGGCAGCTTATTACTGACGATTTTGATCTTGAACTTCACATATCACCACCCCTGGTTCTCAAATAAATAAGAGAATACCGAAGCGTTAACCTATGGTGTTTACATGTCGCAGTTGATTCATTATTCTAGTACTTGCTCTAAATATAATGTAGTGATTTTCGTGATAGATGTCGGATGCTGATAAGCGAACCTACGGCACAGGGATTCGAAAGCTGCGGTTGGACGAGGACCACGAGCACATTTTATGGTCGCCAACGTGGTTTCATGAAGAAATATTTCATATCCTTGTATGACATGAAAAACGTTTTATGAGTATGCTTATTCATCTTTTTGTAATTGAGAATAATTTACTTAGATGTGACCAAATGTCAATAAGACAGAAGACGCTAACTCTTCAAGAAGGTCTTACTTTCTTGTACTTTTATACGGGTCGCCATACAAACATTTCCTTTGTTCATATTTAGACCAAAAAATATTTTAAGTTTAGATTATGGTTTTGTTGACGCTTCGGTATTCACTGTTTGTTTACAGCTGAAGCATCATTCTCAATCCCAACAAGTAGGCATACTAAGAAGTGTACTCAAAAACGTCCACCCCCATATCAAACAAGGATATAGAATAGTTATCAATGAAACCATTATGACAACCATAAAAATTGCTCACACTCGCTATCAACCTGTATCTCCCATGAGATTATGGTTTAGTTAACGTTCTGACATTTTTTTATAGATCATATAACGGGAAACTATTATAGTAGGTCATTTTTTAAAAGCTGTTTAATACAGCCCTAAATAGTTTCATACTTAACTAACCGGATATGCTATTAATTCTCGCATATTTATGCGATAGAAAGCTATCAATAAATCAAATTAGAAATATTTTATCATAGGTTATTTTCTTGTCAAGTCCAATGAACGTCCATATTCATAATTCATACCGACGCGATGAATGCCTTTAAGACAGGAACCAGGTGCAATACTAAAGATTATATCGACCATACTTTCTTTTATCGTCATCGTAATCAGTACTTATTATCTTTATGATTGATTAACGTACAGCATGCATTGAAATAAAGTACTACTTATTTTTCTAGCAAACACATAATTGCCAAAAATATTGATTTATATTGACATCAAAAGAAGAATGATCGAAAATGTCGTTGTAAAATTAGTTTCGATTGATTTTTTGCGCATTTTCGTTGCAAATACATACAGATACCTTGTTGTGACTTAATGTCTAACCTTTGCATTACAAAACTATTGTTCGAACTTAAAACCGATGCATCTAGGAAAACAAATATTAACCAGAGAAATATTTATTTAATACGCCGACCCTTAAAACGTTAAATATGATATTACAATTGGCAATATGACAAAAAAATAAACCCCATGGAAATCGAGACCATCATCGATCAAAAGCATGAGGATCTGTTTAATGCTTGGGTCGAGTAAACAATTTAAAGGATAAGCCCAATTTCTAGTTTAGTCATTAGCAATCTTCTGACTACCAGAAAACCTCATTCCAGTCAAGAATCAACGCTCGATCATGATGCAACGGTGATTGGAGGACTACCGACTTCGCTACAATTCAGTTATGAGCATGGTGCAGGGAATACCTTGTCAAATCCGTAGGGTTTAATGTTTTTGAAACTGACGGCTTAAGTGTTTTCTATACCAACGTTGACATACTAACAGTCCCGAAGATTGAAGAATTAAAAATTATTGTCAGGGAATCCAAACCGGATATTGTTGTAACTAGAACTGTCAGCCATAGGATAACTAACATCTGCTGCAGAAGCTGGTAGTTTATAATCCGTTATTGACCTTGACAGTCAACTTATTGAAATGAGAATTGTTTTGAGAAAGTCTCCGTCTTGAATTTCATATTAATGGTGCCGTGTTGGAAGTTATGTCATATAAAGGGACGTAACTCCCTGAAAAGAATATGATGCAAAAATACATAACATACTGATCATCCATGTGAAGCTTCAATGAAATGATAATGGCCTCTGAGTGAAGACAATTTGTTCTAGACAAGTCATTTTGCATCAAGGGACATACATGTACAGATGATGTATCTCCCTAAAATAATTTAGATATGAAATATCAGTCAGAATATGAACGGGATATATCAGTGGGACATGAATACTCCCACTACCATCAAAAGACAATTAAACATTTTTTAGTTGTTTGATAATGTCCACTGGTATTAAACAAGGATCTGCAATGTTGGTCATCCTATTTAAAGGAAGTTTTCAGAGTCAAATTGCACTTAAGTGTTGGAAAGAAGTCATACCTCCCTAAAAAGGGATCATAATCTGAAAGTGTTGATGCACAACTATATGACATACTGATCAGTCATATGAGGTTGCATATAAATCTGCCGGTTAGTTATAGAGGAGATTGTCGGACAAGTTACTGCGGACGACAGACAAACAGGGTAATTCCAGTATACCTCCTAACTTCGTTGCGGGGGTATAATAACTGAAAACCTCCCTAAGAACACATTATTTGATCCTTGGGCCAGAAACTTCAATTTAGATGGTTATAACCAATTCAACAGAAATGTTCCATCAGTTATTGATATCCTTTTTACCAATGAAGAGAACATGGCAGACAACCTGGAATACAAATGTAGCGTCGGGCATACTGATCATCTGTTGTTAGTTTTTAAATTATTATGTTACACTGAAGACAACGAAACTTTGACACATAGACAATACTATTTTAAATATGATTATAAAACAGTTAGAGATCATCTTTAAGAAAATTAGTTGAAAGACGTGAGCAATATGAATCTAACCGAATCCTAGAAATTCTTCACTGAAGAAATATAAAAAGTTACTAAACAAAATGTACTAGTGAGTACAGGACAATCAGGAAAAGGTAAAGTCCATGTTCTAGACAAAAAGACTCTTGAGGTAGAAAAAAATAAAAAAGGAGAAGATGAAACAAATATGTACACTGCAATATTACCCCAAAAAGCTAGAGACATAGCAACAACAGCGATCCGAAACCATACCTTAAAGCATTAGTAACTTTTGGCAGAAAAAAATTAAAATGTACCAAAACTGTTTTGGAAGTATGTCCGATCAAAAGCAAAAACAAGGAAAATATCACCCAATGGAAAACTAACAACTAATAACCAAGAAAAGGTTAAGGTATTAATGAATCACTTTCCTAGTGCCATGATAGATGAGAACAAGATCCACTACCCGAATTCAAAGATCGCTCCTCATAAACTAAAATAAGTAATGTAGAAAGCACTGGGGAAAGATAGTCAGAGCAATCAACCGATTAAAATCCAACAAAACTGCTGGTCTATATCTTATTTGCCAACAGTTCTTGATAGAAACAACACAAAAAAGAGAGAAGCCACTCAATTAATTTTCGAAAAATTTCTGAAAGAAAATGTTGTTTAGTTAAATCCTGGAAACTAGCAAACGTTACACCACTAAGAAAAACAAGCAAATACGAAAATACAACGCTTGGATTACAGACCAATAACTAAAACATAAATTGTGGACAAACGGCTACCGCGAATCATCAGAGATGACACTGTAGAACACTTGTATAGGAACAACCTGGTATTCTATTGGCAACATGGGTTTAGAAGTGGCAAATCGTGTAACCACAAATTTTGGAAGCGATTGATGACTGGACAGACAAGTAGATGTCATTTTGTTACTACAGGAAGGCCATCGACAAAGTACATCATAGACGATTACAACAATGTACATAAGGTGAAAAGTTAGGGTATTAATGGGGACATACAAATATGTACTAGGATGGATCACTAACGTTTTAAGCGACACGGAGCAATGATTCTGATAAATGGATACAAATCTAGCAAATGTCCAGTCCAAGTATCGAAGCCATAAAACGTTCAATGGGGTTTTAACAATTATGTTTCTGGTTTATTTAATGTAAAACATTCTGGTTTTATTAGAATACGTGCAAAGGGGGGTAAATTGAAACATAGCAAATTAATGAAACGATAAATCGAACATAAAGACGATACTAAAAAGAAAGGTAAACAAGAAACAAACCCGGATACCGGACAAAAATGTAGGACAACACGAAACCTATAAAACTATAAGTCTAGCACCGGTTCTTGAGACTCTTACTTCATATTATCTCTTGACACCTAGCAACGGTTCCCAAATACTTCAATTTCTCATCTTGTGAAATCTTACTGTTGTCGCAATGACCTGAATTCAATGTTGTAACTTCAGCATTTTTATGGGCACGAAGACCGACGAACTCAATTGTACAGATATCACGTTTACTGCCATATTACGACCAGAAATGCTTATAATCCCATAGCAACTTTTTCACATTCCGTGTTTGTTCGTTAAGTCTTCAATGTGTTTGACACACTTCAGGTTTTGCTGTCTGCTGTAATTAACACTATGATGTCATGGTTTATTTACATTTCAGCCGTCGATTTTATGAGAACGAACATATCAACAAATGTGAAAAGTCTAGACACTAAAACGTATGATCCCATCCAATCACTAGCCTTAATGTCTTAAACCCTCGTTTGTGTTTCCTGGTTTCCGGACTTGTTTCAAGAGATGCAGCAATACCGCTTAATCCAAACCATATATCATATTATGTAACAAGATGTGTTGTGACGAAGGGTAATCTGCTAAGAAACCAGCCAAGAACAGTTATGTCTACTATAAAAACTATCTTAATTACAAATAGCCGGAACTAGAGACCATACGTCAATTGTTTACTTATTTCGGGTAAATATTCAAGATACATCGTCTGCTACATGTAGCTTACTTGTTTAGTCAATATATTTTACTAAAATACATACAGAAACCGTTGAGGTTCAACAAGATATTCATACTTCAGTATAACATATTTTAGATGATTTAAAAGGCTTTATTCACCCAGTATGTAATTTTTCGGCAAATTCCACGTTTTTCATGGATATATTTTCGTCTTAACTATTCTAACTTGGTAATATTACAATCCTAGATAAGATAATACTTAATAGCATGTGTAACATACAAATGTACTCCCCATCTTTAAATTGTTTCGGATAAATACATATTTTACATTGAATGAGGTATATAGATTCTTAACTTATACAATATTTACTTTTACTACATTTTCATATATAATGGCGGATTGATACAAGATCAAATGGAAGTGTTTCCGTCCTATGTTTCCGGCATGTAAACTTTATGTAGGTAAACAGCAGACACCTGTGTAGCTACTAAATGCCATTAAACCCGCAAACAATGTATTTTCAAACCTTTGTTAGATATGGTATTTACACATGAATCTAGACAGATGTCACTGGTGTTTAACATCAAACCAAATACTGACCACGCTCGCCGTTGGTTTACTAGCGTGAACGGGTCCCCGGATTATACAACAGACATGAAAAACTAACTCCCCATTTAGGCAGCATTTCCCCATCATATACAGTACCAAGCTGGACATAACAGTATTCCCCCTCCGAGAAGTCTCGTCCCGAGACTTGGCCAGGGAATCCGTAGGTTCTTCTCTGTGTATCAATGCACTTTCACAAACCACCGGGAACTGGCCTTGCATAATCTCAATGAGTAACTACGTTGTCACCAAATGTAACGTGCAGGCGGTCGACCATCCAACTACATGTACTGACCACGCTCGCCATTGCTTAACTATCGTGAACGGTTCCCCCGGGTTATACCGCATGACTGAAAAAACTAGCTTGCCAGTTACAATTGTAGTCAGGATTCCCCCTCATATACCTAGCTGGGTATTACATAAGCTTAGTAACAACACAAAGACAAGTATTGGGTTGTGGAGTCCTTATACATGTATGGTAACGTAGATGTTTACCTACATTTACACACTATCGTAGCCGAGCTTTATTATTGTGGCATTCTTTATGTAATTTCCGAGAAACAATTTTTCACATTTTTTTGTTTTTTTTTTGTCGCCCAACTATAACAATGCGAGGCTCTAAAGTATCGCTTCATCATTTGTAGATCGTTTCAAAGCTGTTCACAAATCACTATCTGCAATCATAGGGCATTCGCAACCAGTCAATTTCTTTCTCAACTCCTTTGGGGTATATATTTTGGCGATCTCAGCTAACGTGACTTATGCTCATAACAAAATCGTCAATATATTTTCTAAAAAATCACTTTTGTCTTACAAAAATACTTAAAATACATACATATGTATGGTCGAATTCCAATAAAGTTTCAACATGGTTTCTTTATAGTTTGCTGGAATAGGGGAAAAAATAAAAGCAATCAGTATAGTAAATTGCTAGCAATGTGTGAACGGTGTGTGAACGATAAAAATCATAGCGATTATTATGGCCGCACATTTGCGCAGATGATGAACGAACGTTGTGCATCGTGGTTGGTGTAAAAGACAACGTAATGGCTTAACAGCATACGGTATATCAGTGTGTCATCTGCACCGTGTGTGTATGACGTATACACGGTGTGCATACACTATTTTCGGTGCGTTATGCGGGACCTCAACTGTTTTTTTTAAAGAACGGCTTTAAGCTGGAGCTAACAAATACTTGCTAGTGACAATTGTTTTTCCCAAGTTATAGGTACATCTGTACCTGCCTTTGATTGAATTCCTTACAAAGCTTCTAAGTGAATGTTGTTATATGTCTTACCTTACTTAACTATTTGTTAGAAGGTATTAGGAGAGAAAAACAAATCCTAATTATCATGATAAAGCAAACAAGAAGGAAACATTAGGACCATGAAACGGAACATTATCTAGAAAATAAGAGATAAATATGCCGGTAATAATAGAGATGTTGGCGTTTAAGCATCTAACTTTGACCTCGTATATATTCGGTTTTTCAGGTGGATGCTCTCTGCGTCTAGACATAATTCTTTAAAACCAATAGACATCCTATGGACAGTGTTGGCGGACGACTTAACAAGCATCTCTATGTGGTCAAACGATCCCGCAACTGTATGATTTCAGCCGATGACAAAGGGAAGAAATTATCCCTAAGTGCCAAAATACAACAATAGAATCGTTAAGCAAAACCAACGAACCACCGAAGCACACGGTTAGATTAGTCAGCGTTTTTGTTACCCTTATGGTACCGGTTATACTGTCTCTTTTCAAATCAAACTGTAATAATGTATTTAGTATGTATGTGCAGATCACTGACTATCTAAAGCCCAATGTGCACATATTTAATCATGGTGAGCACTGTAATTTAAAATATGCAATACCAGGCCCCGGTTTCATCAACGTTCCTTACCTTAAGGAAATTCCTTAACTTAAATATCTCCATAGTGAAGCATTACAGAATTTAAGGGGAAAATCCTAGCTAAGGAACTCTCCTTAAATTCTGTAATGCTTTCCAATTGGGATTTTAAAGTTAAGGAATTTCCTTAAGTTAAGGAACGTTGATGAAACCGGGGCCAGAAGCTTACATATTCACATATGTTTAAGTTATTGTGTCAAAGATACAACAGATAAATCAAATAGCAATATAAATGAAATAAATATAATGTGCACGTATTTTTTCGAAGAGCCTCCACTTCAGTGTGGTCGTGTAATATGTATTTTTATCACATAACTGACCCGTTCAGTCATGTCATACGGCCATGTCATAAAAATGGTATTACACACGTGTAATGACATTATTGTAACGTCATAAACAAATGACGTTTTAATGACGACATATGATTGTCTCAGTAGTGAAAATTGTGCTGTCACAGAAGACATTTGCCTTTCTTATAGAGAATTAATTTGATTTATTTCATAAATATAATAAGTTATGTGATAAATAGAATATTATATTCGTGTCAATGTAATATGGAATTCATCAAAATCGTTAAATAATTTAATATGTCACTCGCCTAAAGGCTCGTGACATATTGAATTATCTAACTCGTTTAATAAATTTCATGTTACATCGACACTCGTATACGATCCTCTATGTCTTCATATTCAAATAATTATGTCATATTACTGTGATAATGTAAAATATCTTGGAAAAGTCCTGACATCAACTCGGATTATTACGTGTTGTTGATAACAGCCGAGTCTAACATGGTGGTAAGATAAAGATGATAAAGTATCCGTACGATTAAGGCTTATGTGATTTATGTGTTATCCATATCTCTGTCAGAGATGACCCTTGTTCGCTTATACACATACTTTTACCTAACTTGCAACATGGAGACGCTGTCACACTCCGTGTTTCGTTTAACAAAACTTGCCTCCGACTAAATAGATATAATTACTAACGTCTTTAAAACGAAAGAAAGATAACTGTGGAGTTAAACGCCGTGTTTCCTAAAGAAGAGTTTCCGAATGATAGATAACCGTGGCAGATCTGCTAATTCTGGGCAGTTAAAGTGAGGCCTTCGTGTCGTTAAGCTAACCATTACTCGACCAGATAAGCCGTTTGAAGTAATTTTCAGACGCAAGTTTGTAAGCTGTGTTTTGATTGGACAAATCAGCAAAAGGAATATTTTTCACAAGTCAAAATATGATGTGTGAAAAATGTCACTTTCATAAAAAAAAAATCCATACACTAGTATATTATAAATATTTCACTGATAAAGATATGATAAATATAGTTAAATTTTCCACATAGATATGGTCAGTTGAAATCGCCGTATATACAATGTGCATTATAATCGTACGACTCCTTTGCACTCAACTCGCTCAATTATTTTCCAATAATATCTTATCTGTATAAATAGAGTTGTAAGGACCATGAAGAGGATGAACATTGTCATATTGTTCCCTTCATATTCATTTAATTAGCAGCGAGGCCTATTTGAATGTCAATGTATAATGTATAGCGTGTCTCGCACTCGATGTGATGTACGACAGAACACGCAATGCGTATCAATCATGAGCCTTACGTATAACACATCGTCTAAAACAAACCGAAGGTCTGGGACTGTCTGTAGCGAGATTATCACGCGACTGACCCAGTCATTCCGTCCAGAAACCAGTAATTAGGAACTGTCATGTGGGACAGACAGCTGATTATCTCGTACAAACTATCAAAACCCTCTCGTGTCCAGATTCTGGTCCACACTACTGTTTTATAAGTTATAACCTAGGTTCTTACTTCCACGTTTCAAAGGACAATTACTGCAACTTTGTTTTAGGATACATTTATCTACATTTAACACGGAATGATAGGGTAATGTCTAATAAAAATACTAAACATTCATCAATACGTTTCGTTCTGTATTTTGAAAACATAGATTAGGAAAAAGAAGAAGAAAGTAACCAGCCTTGTGTTAAATGGTTTTATGATATCTGGTAACAATGAATAGAATGACTGTCGACGCAATATTAATTCATTAAACCTATCGTTTAAATATTTTAAAGAAATTTACGAGTCCGTTTGCATAACGTATACATTTTAGCAATGTTCGATGTTTTTGATTTGCAATTGACAACCGTGTTTCCACCTCTTGAAATACAGGTATTGTGTTGTATCGCATTTTCGAAACGTCACTCACATCACATGCGTGCTGTTGAGATACGAGGGTTTTCCATAAATAATGTCATCTGTGCTTTATTTCGCGGAAATCGTGCAATTTATGCACAAGACCACCTCGTGTCGATTGAGTGATCACTGTCTCGTGACACAGGTAAATATCTCGTCCACACGTTCACTGGCCTCGGTACAGTGTACATCGTTTCATAGCCTATTCGTTAGACTGGACACAAAATGACAGGAAAACGAGATGAAAATGTTCTTAAAATTAGAGCCTATATAAAAGGTAGGTCATTACTCGGCATAAAGGCTGTAGATATTCACCGCGAGGTGTGTGACATTTATGGGGAGGGCCAAATGTCTCACAGGACTGTTTGTAGGTGGGTAGGTAAATTCACTTCTGGGCAGCAGCAACTGAAATATGCTGCTCACCCAGGTCGTCCTGCAATAACTACGACCAAAGGTAACATAGAAAAAATCCAAAATATCCTCCAAACTGATGCTCGATTCATCTCGAGACAATTGGCTCGAATGACAAACTTGTCGTTAGCAAGAGTTCATGCTATTTTGAAGAAACACCTAAAAGTTAGAAAGATAAATGCAAGATGGTACCCCATTTGTTAACGGATGAGCAAAGGAAGACGCGTGTAACAATGGCAAAAAACTTCTCAAAATGTACCCAAAATATAGTAAAAAGGCTTTTGATAATAGAGTCACTGGTGATGAGACCTGGGTGTATTATTTTGAACCAAAGCGGAAGGTTGCCAACCGAATATGGGCCACTAAAAATGCCAGACGACCAAGTATTGCCAAACGAATACGAACGGTAAAGAAGGTTTTTTATGTTTTTTTTTCACTAGAACGGTCACATGCAAGTTCTATAAAAACGTTTTTCTGAGAAAGTTGAAGAACTACTACTAAAGTCGCCGCCCTAAAACAGGACTTAAGTATGTCCGACTTTTGCATGAAAATGCACCTGCTCACAAGGCACGTATTGTGACTGACTTTTTGGAGTCAGAGAAGGTTACCGTCCTTCCGCACCCTCCGTATTCGCCAGACTTGGCCCCCTGCGACTATTTTCTCTTGCCAAAACTTAAATATCATTTATCTGGAAGGAGATACAATTGGAGAAATGCCCTTTGGATCTGCTGTTTATCATTGTCTGATGGGTGTACCCATTGAAGAGTATGAAAAATGCTTCAAAAAATGGATTGACCGGCTAAAAAGGTGTGTTCTGGCTGGCGGAGAGTATTTTGAAGGGTAGAGAAAATTAAAATGAACAAAAGCACTTCCGCTATATGAGCACCGATGCAAGTGACATTATTTTTGGAACACCCCTCGTAATTCCCATACTTGAAGTTACTTAACACTTCACGATGGTAAGTAAACATTGCAATGTGTGAACGGGGTCATATATCTGAATTAACACCGATAGAACTAGGGCAAAGTTTGGATTAAGGAGTGATTTACACAAATCAGCACTTTATAATGTACCTTATGAAACATACGTAGGAATAACTCGAAACATAAGAATGATAGAGTGTTTCCAGATCAGACCATTAGGTTGATCATAAAACTGTCGACAATCTCAATGTACCTTTATCCCTTCGAACGTTTGCGGTTTTATTTGTCAATGTTTGGAAGTTATCAGAAGGATATGTAGAACAAGCCACAATAAAGAGTACACCTAGTTTTAAATTTTTTACTTTATAGATTGTGCCTGTACTGGAAAGGTCTTTCATGAAATAAGATCAATATGGAAAACAAAACTAAACTATGTCTTAATCTTCCAACATATCTAAGTACATTTAAAAAAAATGAAATAACGGAATATTGAATTTATAATTATTTAAGTAATGAAATCTAAATTAGAATTTGATACTCGATATATTTTATCTTCGACTCGTGGAGGTTGTAAACATATACATGTATGCTCCGATTATTCAAAACCATATGTTAACCTTGTATTGTGTATCCCAGGAAGCAAGGTATTGATAAAGGATGGTAGAGGGGTAGTCACTATTCTGATAAACAAAACAGTTAAATATGTAAGATAGTTCAAAGCGATATGTTGAGCACTTCAAAACTATGTTCTAAACTTTTGATTTGTCAGTTCCACCATTTGTCAGAACGATTGAAAGCAAAACCAATGAAAGATTATATTTTATGTTTTGAAAAAAAATTGTTTGCTCAGTTATCAAAAGTTTTGCAGTCTTTATTTATTGTCGATAAACCTGTGATACTATCAGCTTTTGCTATCGTTAAATGACAGATTGCCCTGTATTTAATTGTTGATTGGAACAAGTTTTTCCTATATAAAGTAATATAACGTATCGGATATGTTTATGCCTGTTGGACAAAGACTTTTCAATAATGATAAGATATATTATGGACGTTCAAGGGTGACGCCATGCTTGACTTTTACACCTTTTTCAAAATATGTTATGTACTGGGCAAACATGTCAAATTGAAATACATTGTACCATAGTCTCAATAATTAGAAAAATGTGGTACGAGTAAAAAATAATATTTAAATGAAAATAAATCAACTAATTGATGATTACACATTCAAGAGTCCATGATTGTTTCTAGAATGAAACATCTGAATCACAGAGGCAACAATAAGTCAAGAAAATGGCATGGTAAGATCAATGTTAAGTATGAATCGTTGACTTTTAAACTGTCCCGCAACGTCTTGACATGGCCATTATTTATCGTTGGAGGCTGATCTTTTGGAAACGTTGTCATTTCTCTTGTATTGCCGTTCTGACGATTTGGTGGATGGTTGCCATGAGTTATACATGTAACCAGGCGCTGCAAGCAGTCCAAAGCGTGCTCGATTGGATTCAAATCAGGAAGTCGACTTGGCCAATCCATGCGAATAATTGTCTCCCTTTAAAGATAGTTAATGACCACACAAAACCGTTACGAGGGTCATTAATTCATCAGGGAAACGTACGTTGTTTTTCAGCAGACAGCTACGGCAATGGCCATAACACTAGAATGTAAAATCCTCCCAGTAGTGGAAAGCAGCAAGGGATCCATTGTCGATGACGTAATACGGATCCCTGCTTATACAACCATTACTGATCCACCACAAAATCGGTTATGTTGACATTGCAGCAGTATGTAAAGCGCTCATACCCTCCTCCTTCCCTAACGAAAGTCAACACGAATCTTTGACCCATCTGTGAAGATTACAGATCTCCAATGACTCAACTACCAGTTGGATTGTGAGCTGCCTAGTATTGCTGTCTAGCTTGTCAATGAGCTCTTGCCAGAATCGGTCACACTGATGATATTTGAACGTTCAAATTGGAAGTACGGAGTCTATTCCTAACTCTTGGAAATACAAACTTTAGAATTTGTGGCCTGCTGAGATTCATAATTCAAGACAGAAAGGCTTTCAAATCTCCAACGTGTTGCCAAAACGGCAGATAGATGGATCATGCCGGTCTGTCTTACAGCGGGGTTATCCATATCTTGATCGTAGATGGACCTTTTGTGTCGCTCTATAGCGATTCCATAACATATTGATCACACTCTAGAGAAAAAAAACAAAACATTAAGCTGTGCGGCCACATTTTGCTGACTGACACGCTTGGAGTAACCTAATGCCTCGTGCGACTGCAATCTCACTTGATTGGTTATACTTGAATTCGAAAAATAACATTAGTTAATGACCAAAATATCATTAAATGTTATTCAAAAATTTACAAAAAAAGATATTCTATCAGCAATGCGTAATTGGGTTTCCCTGAATTCAATCGATAATATTGGTCATCCTATTTTTCAAATTGTTCCTATGAACGAAAACAAAAGTCGCGTCTGGTTAGTGTGCGTTCCTCTTGTAAGATAAACATAGCACTGGTTGACACTTGTGTCAGTTACATTCTTGTTGACAGTCTACAATAACCCCTGGTATTTGACAACGCTTTTTAGGGCCACCTGTGACCTTTTATGTTTCGTGGGGAAACAGAAAAGAGTTACGGCTTGGAAAATATACAAAAAACCACATAATTTGCGTTTTGTCAAAACACTCTTAATGTTTTCGAATGCGACTTTAAGACACTCGCTACGTGTATCAAGCGTGCTCTTGTTTCGTGTGTTATACATACATGTTTTATAACCATCTTTCTTCTGTTTTACTGAGACTGGCACCAGGGTTTCTCATCAACTGGTGTTATAATGTCCCTCTATGACGTCTCACACGTGCAGAAGGAGTTTTCGAAGCACACCAGGAAAAGGGTATCTTGGAATGGTTCACATAATGGGAAGATTTTGCATTTACTGGGTCATATCGTCTTGTTTAAAAATCTGGTTCCGTGCAATGATAGTTATGTTAGTCTCAATGGTACAATTGATATGTTCGGATTATGGTTTGTCAAGTTGTCCATTATAGCTACTCCTTGACAGATGTTGGTGTTTGATAGATATAATATTGTGGGGTTGACGGGTACTTCTGAGTGGTTATGACATAAACACCTCCATATATAGATTAAACGCTATGACCGTCACAGGGAATATGAACACAACACCATCATTACAAGATAAAACTCGGCGTCAAATCGAGTAAATCACTGGAAACGACCATTGGTCTGAATTGCTCACGGCACTTGGGCATTGACCTAAGCTACTGTTTTTGCACTTTTAACACTGAAAAGTCACTGATTTATTTTTTTTTCTTGATGGCAGGTCATACAAAGTAAACACATTTTTGAAGATTTGTCTATTCCATATGTGGTTTAAGGAATTCATTAGACGCTGTATATCGTAAAGACATTGTGGCCTTTTTATCTGTTGGCGTATTTCTTACATGTTACATCGCAACTGTAGAATCTATTATAACAAGACTTTATAAAACTGTACCTTTTTATGCTTTTTAGTTTTCAAATAATGATAATACTGTAAACGTACTTAATTTGGCGCAATCAAATTTTAGCGCATTTTTAGTGTTTGTCATATTAGCGCAATGATAAATTCGCGCATCAGTGAAAATAACTATATAAGCAGTATATTAAAACTCCAATTAGTGTAATCATATTTTAGCGCAAAACTTTCAACGCGAAAAGCGCTAAAATAAGATTACCGCGAAAATATGTACGTTTACAGTAATATCCTAATGCATTGCGTTTGTTTAGTCATGCACTTTTACATGCTGAGGATGAGATTACAGAAGCCCGTATTAATGAAAAGACAGTTTGTATTTTTTTCAGCTTAAAAAAGTTACAGCAAACCCACTCTTTCAATCCTTGGGTTGCTGTGTTAATTTGGTAGCATTTTGTTTATTATTACCGAAACGCTTTCCTCATATTTTTATCGACACGTATACCACAGAATTGAAAGTAATTTGCTGTACAAGCAATGTACTGTAACAGTTAAACATTGATTAAGGAAACAAGAATTGCAGATGAAATTTGCGAATAATAGCTTAATGAACATTGCACCGTTTACGCCTTCTTTTCAGTGATTTTCTCTACAGCCCCTTCAAGCAAATGGTGGTTATTAGCAATAACAAAAATAACAACGCCAAAAACATAATTTATTACAGGATTCGTCTTATTATCCAGTGAATATACCCATGTCAATTTTTTGCGTATAGGCACATGTGTACTATGATCTACAGTACTTTATGATATTTTGTATATGGTTATATTTTGGCGACGTTAGATTATCCCAAAGTACGGTATAAGTTCTGTGATTGGCTGTAAATTTCAATTATATATATATTTATTGTGACGTCACGCCAGGATCAAATACATGATGTCAAAATGGCAAAGTTTAACATTTAAATGATATATGCTGTATTTTACTTGTAACGAAGTTTACATTCTTGCTCGTCACATGTTCGCTAAATTGAAAACTTCTAGACTTCTTCCTTAAAATCCCATATGGAAAAGTTAATGTTTTTATTTCAGGATTTTGTTATGGATGCTATGGATGTTTTTTTTGTTTAATGCTTACATGCAAACCTTTTCATTTGTTTCATATATTATTTTTCCAAACATAACATCTTGGAAATAAAAATATATGTTTTTCTTATGACCAAAGATTTTGATAATTCAATCTACTGATAATACTTCAAAATATTGTATTAAATATCATAAATTGTTTTAAAGAAAATGAGTTCCATGTTCATTAAAAATTAAGGAGCCCTTAAAAACTAAATAGCACTAATCACAGTTGACATTACATTATTTTCATGTGAGTTTCAAACCATTTCAATGTGAAAATCGGGTAAATTTTAATTGTTCATTGTTGATATGGATTGACTTTTGTACCCTTTCCATGTCAATTTCAGGGGAAAATGAACATGATTCAATCGTTTACTCTTTTCAGAACTTGACATAAAATACATGAAATTAGCTTTATTTTCTGATGATTTTTCTTAAATATGACGTAACACACACATGTGCTGCACCTTTTTAATTTAGTAATAGATACAGTATGACGAAAAAATGAATTAAACTGCACCATACAGCTGTTTTGTCCACCTAGGACTCTTCAGTGATGCTAGGGGCCAAAATTTGGGAATCCAAAATTTCTTAACTAATGTAATTATAGTTCAATGTTTCAATGTTTGATTATTACATTGTACAATAGATAAACTTTCCTTGATAATTTAATATTTTGCCGTTTGGTCGTGTACTAAAGGTACTTCAGTGGTTTGTGTATCGATTTTGTTAATATATATATATATATTTTTTTTTTGGGGGGGGGAGGGGGGGGGCTACACTTACATAATTACTTTATAATACAAGCTATTCTACAACCATATACTAGCATGTAAGGACACCCATCTGTACGTGTACTAGCACGCTGTAGCATTTGTCTTACATTACAGTAGATTAAAATATGATTTAAATAGCGGAGGAGTTAAATTATATATTTTCAAAATGCACGATTTGACCGCGTGGTTATTTGTGACGTAACATTTGTGTGGTCACTCTCTCATCGCAATTACCACAATGACAATAGTCACCCCTCTAAACCCCAAACCCCAAACGAAAATATTGCAATAACTTATGCCGCTGCCATGACGTTTGCACTTATTGAGCATTGCATTGTAAAATACGAAGTATTCTCATAGCGTTAATAAAAAAAAAGTTATGCACTGTCTAATTTAATATCATTCTGTAATTTAAGGTAATGCAATATATTTCAATCTAAAGTTTAGTTTTATGAACGGTCTCATCAACGATACGATGAATGTTTTTCTATAGATTGTTGTCTACCACGTGCGATTTAATTGTGTCGTGCAAATAGCAAACAGTCCTTTAACGAGATGTTATCATGTTTATATTACAATTCATCGTTGGGAGGGATAGTGAGTTTGTCAGATTTTTCACGCAGAGTGGGATGTAAATGGATTAGCTTTGTAGTTGTGCAATAAATATGTGTCAGTGAAGATAACCTCATTTCTTTCTAATCCCATATAAACGCACTGGGAAGGTATAACACGATCTACAATCTGATTATGAACATTGCTCAACCAAGATTAAAAGAGAGTGATTACACAGGTGTGGCAGTACTCGGTCTATCAAAAAGATATCACATCTATAGAAATGTTCCATTTGAATATCTAAGTATGTGAATTTGATATAATATAATAAAGGATTATTGTCACAATGCTAAACGTATGTATAGATATTGAATTGAGTTTATTAAAACATGCTTCGAACGGTCACGAGATGCATTTAATGATATGTATTTGAGTTGTATAACACATTTCCAGATATCTAAATTCAGATGTAGAGAGTAAAAAAAAAAAATGCAAACGTTGTCTCTATAGATATATCCCCAAATACATGTTATTGCTAACCTAATGTGCAGAAGAAATATCTTGTAACAACCCACTCGTGAAAATATAAAAAAATCTGCCATACTCGTGAAATATATATGATATTTAATGGGAAACCATTGAATAGCCTCTATTTATCAAACGAGATCCAGGGTCATCGATCGCGATATGTCTGCTGAAAACGTTAACAAACAGAAGATTTTATCGGAGAATTTTAGGAACGTCAAACCTATTAAAAAAATTCAGAGAATACAAAAGCGTTAACAAAACCATAATCCGTGCTCAAAATCGATAAAAATGGAGGCAAAATATGAACAAAGAAAAGATTTACATGGGGACCCTCATAAAAATACAGAGAACAAAACAAGGTGTTCCGGAGGAGTAAGCGTCTTCTGCTTCGTCGACGACAACTTAGCTCATGTAAATCTAGATCAAATCCAAATAAATATCATAACCTCAAACTGAGGTATAAGTTTCAATCACATCAAGCAGGCATACTAATGCGGATATTCAAAAACGCCTATCTTCATATCATGCAAGGATGTTTGTAATATTTCTGAATGAGACCAGGATGGCTACATTAATCTTGCCTATAGTCTTTATATTGATACATACCTGTCATATATACCTGGCTTTTTTATATGACCATTTACGCTTAAAAATGTGGTTTTATTCTCCACATATTTTGTTCATAATTGTTTGTTTATGACGGACTATATTCTTACGCGGAACAATTTTGCTATTATACTCTATTTCCTGTTGTCGACGTCACCGTGTATGAACAGACGTTCCGTTTTAAGAAAATATTTTCCGAACAGGAAGGAAATAGAAAAAATCCGTTATTAGGTTCTTCTGATGGTACATGTCATAGAAATTTTCTCTCTTAAATTAATCGAATAATCTGTTTCTACAAAGAACACATGTAATGTTGTGGTGAATAAGTCTGCAGTTCTGCAATGTAGGCGTAGGACATTAAGGTTACATACAAAGCTGCTTTGATATCGTCTGTTTCTAAATGCCAACACGGTATGTCTATAAATATGCTACATCGACAAGATCGTCTCGTTCATTGCCAGTCGCAAAGCCAACTGATTGTAATTAGTTCAGACTAGCAATACAACACGATCATTGTCCGGAAATGCTTGAAGCGTTCGGCACTACATTGTATACAAGATATATCAAGATATAACTAATTTGAAAAATTGAGAATAACAAAGAAACCTGTTACAAGAGAATAGCATCAGTGAAACTCACTGGCTGTCTTGATTTTTATTTGATTGTTTTGACTTTCGCAGGAAGCTCTTTACTTGTGCATTAATAAGGAAAAGGAAAAACTGTTCTATGTTGCTTTAAAATTTTGTTTTGCTTTTATATTATATTTTGTTCATTTAAAGTATGCAACGAAATGTTTCGTTGCTTGATAACAGGTATTGGTACCCCTCGCCGGTATAAATGAAACTTACTAAAGTTAATTCTAAAACCTACTGTTTCCACCGCGTAATATGATCGGCAACCGATATGGAAAAAAGAATTAAAATGAGGTATTTATAGTGTTGATTTCCACGTGAAAAGAATCACAACAATATACAAAAACTTGAATGATCAAGTCCTTGTCTTGTAGAAGCTTGACTATCAAAGCACATACACAATGTATACCCCTGGGTTGTAAACAAACCATGTGAAATTAAAAGTCTCAAACGTTCTAATTGGCATCATTAGTCTTTAGATAGGATGTAATTACTAGTGTGAAACTCAAGTCGTCAGCACATTCAGTGATGCAATAGCATCATTACCTAGTTTTGCCTCACATCAAATGGACATCCTCTCATAATATGAGTAATTTCCGGCTATGAGGCCTCTAAAACGACCTTCTCCCACACAATTAATTGTTATACTTTGCCATTCACTGTCAAAGTTACTGTTATGGTTGCCAATTGCCAGAATGTACAGTTTATAATTGTTTTTATTGTATGGATGCCGACGGAGCAATGTCGCCTGCTTCGTTCTTTCATCAAACCCTAATGCCCAGTCGTAATATTTTAATTATTTCAAGGATACACTTGCATGATTTAAATTGTCCTGGCCTATGTAATGTTTCTTTCGTAAATTGACAAGCTACGATTAGATAATAAGCTTTTGTCGATTCGTTTATAACATTAAATACGAGAGAAGCTATACAGTAATCATACCTTCTCTCTTAAAGGAACACATGGTTTTGTTGACGCTTTGGTATTCTCTGATTTTATTTGTTATACCATAACAGTATTTGTCTGTACGCATCATTAGAGCTATGGAACATTAAATTGCCTGTCGATAATTTGCAAGCAAAGTAATTACTATATAACCAGCAAATTACATAATACGGAACCTAATGAAAGCTAATCACAACAACTTGCCAAAGACTCCATTAATACGGATACAGCAAGAAATAAAGAAACGTATGTTTGAATGGGCCATTTGTTAGAGGAGCGCAACGTTTAGTTGACATATCCAATTTAAGTTACATGTCTATTTTCTTATTTTAGCATAAGGATTTTATTAAAGTGAATTATCTTTTGTTACAAGAAGATTTAATGAGCACGTTTTCTCCTTTTTGAAGTTTCGACGGTATAAATAACACTTGGTACATCAATTTTCATCATATAAATTGGGAAAGTCATTGCTGTGTGCTTGATAGACAAAATACGTGTTTTATTGAGATTTATGCATATCGTATGGAACAGACTGACATGATTATTTAGAATCTTTGAAATATCACTATTAGATTTGACATACCGAAGAACTTGAAAAACATTAAGAAAATGTCATTAGCTGGTACACCTGTTGTCTGTAACCAGACGGAAGCTGTGCTGGGTGCCTTCTCAGACATATAGATAAATAACATATACATGTAAGTGAAAGAACTGAGGGGACTTAAATCCTCGGCTTTTCACTGTATTATCCGGGTCATCGTAACATTGTTGCATGATGCGACAGATACAAGTTTATGGAGACTATGAGTAAGGTTAATGGTCGCCATCTTGGTCTCATTAAGAAATATTTTGTATCATTGTATGATATGAAGGTGGACGTTTTGAAAATGTTTATTTGCCCACTTGTGTTGCAAAGGATGACTCTGTTCTAACTTTTGCGTGACGTTAACTTGGATGTGACCAAGATCTACATGACAGTTGTCAATTAAGCGAGGGCTCTTTCTCTTCCGAATAACCTTGTGTTATCTCGATGGCCTTTGTACATCTTTTCTGTGTTCATGGGTTGTTGTTAGTAAAACCAATTACGGTTTGACGTTAGTTGTTCTGTGATTTTTTCTCTAATTACATTTTTGTATTTTACGATGCATTTTCCTGAATGCACCGTTGTTTCTATAATAGCATTGGAAAAGACATTGTTTCAGTCAAGGGTATTCCTACATTAATAAAGATACATGCCATTATGTATTTCTAAAATAATAGAGAATAACGAAGCGTCAACAAAACCGAAATCCGAACTCAAAATCGATAACATTAGGGGCAAAATACGAAATAAGGAAAAATTCACATGGATACCAGTGTTAAAGTACAAGAGAATATGACCAGTTGTTCCGAAGAGTAATTGTCTTTTGATTCATCGACGACAACCGTCATGTAAATCTTGGTCACATTTAAGCAAACACAAAGTCCTCGAAATGAGAACCGAGATTGGAAGATATATCGTTTAGATGTATAATATTGAGGATTCGACAGAAGAATGTATCCCATTGGCAAATTTCATATACAATATATAACTCACTTGTAGTTTAATACACCTATAAATAACGAAGCACACAAGCCCTCGAAATGAGAATCGATTCATTGTCAATCATAACAAATAAGCATACTAATTAATATAAATATACAGACAATACTCAAAAACGCCCATCTTCTTGTCACACAAAAATACAGAATATTTCTCAATGAGACAAAGAAGGCGACCATAAAAATTGCCCATAGTTCTGATCAACCTTCATATCTACATAGAATGAGTCGTTTGCGTGAAAGTATCGCACATTTTGATATAAACTATCACGGGCTACGTTCAGATGCAATTCCCTAATGATTTTGTTAAATCTTTTCAGCACCTGGTACATGTACAGAAAAAACGTCCAACATTAATATTACCTACTGTACCTTTATCTCAATAAACTACTGTGTAAACTGCATTGAAGATATATCATTTAAATGTGTAATAATGAGGATTCGACAGAAGAATGTATCCCTTTGGCAAATTTAATATACAATATACATGTATAGCTCAATTGAAGTTTTATACGCCAATAAATAATGAAGCAAACATTTCCTATTCTGAAGACTGGTAGTTATCTCATCTCATCGAAAAGACTATTACAGGACGCAGAGGTATTTTCCGCCGATCCCATACCTATGTGTTGAAATTTACTGGTGATGTTGCGTGCTTGGATAACACTAATCCTTCAGAATCGTTAAATAAAACCTACACAGGTTCATCTTTTTTAAGCCGTGTTTCTACACACAAGCTCTGTTTGACAATAAGAGTTGTAATGGCATATACCAAAGGCGACAACTTGAGCCACGTGACCGATATTTTGTTCTCTCTAAGAAACAAAAGAACTTCACTTTTTACATACGTAAATATTATTATCATCTTCAGCCTCCTCGACGACACCCGCCTGTGTAATTACATCCAAACAAAATTAGAGAATACCATAGCGTCAACAAAACCATAATCCGAACTCAAAACCAATTAAATTAAACTACTGTCAAAATAGGAACCAAAGAAAGATTTAAATGGATATTATCGTAAAAGCACAAGAGAATAAGACCATGTGTCCCGGAAGAGAAAGCGTCGTCTGCTTCATCAGCGACACCCGCCATGTAAATCTTGGTCACATCCAAGTAAATATAGATACGTTTCTAGAATGCATTTTAGTGTGCCTACTTTTTGCGATTGAAAACGAAGACTCGGTTCTCACTTTGAGGATAGGCTGTTTACTTGCATGTGACCAATATATCCATGACGTAAAAGGCGGGTCTCGTCAATGACGAGATCACCTGGTATTATTATCTTGTACTTTCTCAATGGACTCCCTGTGCATGTTTTCATTATGCATATTTTATCCCTGGTGTAATTGTTTTTTGTTAAAGCTTCAGTATTCTTATTTGTTTTTGTTCATCAAATCTGTTTTATTTAACAGTGGCTACCGTCACATCGGTACCATTTAAGAAAGCATGGCAATTAAAACAGCTAATAGAACTTTGTCCTTTTCAATTAACCGAAGGTTGTCTTTTCAAACGAAAGAAGTCATGCTTTTGTAAAATAAGCCTGCAGTTTTACGGAAGTTTGATACATATATCGTAGTGTAATGTAGCTGTAGGAAATAAAGGATATATAAAAACCTGCTCTGAAAACTTCTGTTTCTAAATACGATACCAACACGGTATATCTGAATATGCTACCGATATGAAAAAAGAGCATTTTCATGTACATGTAGGCTCAGCCTATCGCTAATTATGGAACTTTCTCGAAATAATGTAAAAACAAAATCAAAACACTAAAAATACGATATGCCTAGTGTCGATTTTCCACGTGAAAAGAATCACAGCCACACACGAAAACTTGAATTCCGAAGTCCTGGTCGTGGAGACGCTTGACTAGCAAAGCACATACACAACTTGACATCCTGGGGTTGTAACCAAATCATGTGAAATTAAATGTCTCAAACGTTCTAATTGGCATCATTAGTCTTCACATAGGCTGTCATTACTAGTGTGAAACTCAAGTCGTCAGCGCATTCAGTTATTTAATAGCATCATTTCCTAGTTTTGCTCCACATCAAATGGACGTCCTCTCGTAATATGGGTAATTGTCAGCTATAAGGTGTCCTACAAGGATCTAAAATGACCTTTTGTCGACAGAGTTGCTAGATGGGAATCCAAATGTTCTAAACTAATGTAGAAGTAAAAGAGTCTGGTGCATAAACCCCCTTTAATTTATGAATTTAGAAGTACATTTGAAATAGTTTTGTATAATTTCAAATCGTGACCTACGAAAATGTGTATATTATGTACTACTCTGCCACTACTCAAATGAGATGAAATGTGGCTATGGAGGCCCCAGCAAATCTTGGGGACCAACAAATCCACCAGCAGAGTCTACCACCCCCTATTATTAAAAATGATGAAACACACACATGCTGCACCTTTTAAATTTAGTAATAGATACAGTATGCCGAAAAAATTGCAATAAACTGCATCATACAGCTGTTTCGTCCGTGCAGCTAGGGGCCAAAAGACGGGAATTCAAAATTTCAAAATTAATAGTAGGATGCCAACGGAGCAATGACGCCAACATCGCTCTTTCATCAAACCCTAATGCTCAGTCGTAAATCTTGAAATATTTGAAAGACGCACTTTCAGGATTTACATTTTGCTGTCCTAAACATTTTTGTCTATGGTGCATTGACAAGATAAGATTGTATAATAAGCTTCTGTCGATTCATGCTACGTTATATAACATAAAATAAGAGAGAAGCTATCCATTAATCAGGCCTTCTCTCTTAAAGGAACACAGTTTGTCAAACCAAAACAGGATCTGTCTGTACGCATCATTAGAGCCACGGAACAACATTAAATTGCCTTTCCTTAATTTGTTGCCAAGGTAATTACTTAACCAGCAAATTACATCAAATAATGCCTTATTATAGCAAATCACAACAACTTGCCAAGGACTCCATTAATGAGGATACAGCCAGAAATAAAGAAATGTATGTTTGATCGGGTCATGTGTTACAGAAGCGCAACGTTTAGCTGACAGATCGAATTAATGTTTCATGTGTATTTTCGTAATGTATCATTTAATCCTATTTGTAACATAAGGATTGTATTAGAATGTATGGGTTTGTGTAACCAAGAGGATTTAATGAGCAAGTTTCTCTTCTTTTTTTTCGAAGTTTTGCCTGCATAAAGTACAATCGGTACATCAATTTTCATCATATGAATTTGTAAAGCCACTGATGTGTAATTTTTTTTTTCTTTTTTTTTTATTCACATTTCTTGAAATCACAACATATCACAAGACAATAACAAAACATGTTGCACAAACCATCAAGACGTGTTCACATAAAGTGATTTACAACAACAATAAAATAAGCACTTTACAGGAGAAAAAAAAAACACTTATACAACATGCCTACATACACATACAAACAAGCATGTGTGCATGTACACAACCACACACATACACATGCATGTACAAATGCACACTTACTACATGAGTTGCATGTATCCATATATACCCACAAACATACAAAAACACCATCAGGTGCACCCCGTAGTGCACACGGTAACACAAACAAAACATAAAAAACACACACACACATGTACACAAACACTTGACACACACATGTATCCACTCATATAAAGCATCCATGCACACGCAAATCCATGCAACAATAGCAAGCATGTGCAAGCTCACAACCATGCATGCACCCATGCATGCATAACATGCATGGTCATTACACACAGTTATGCGCATACACATAACCATGTGCATACCTACACTAACAGGTGAAAAAACAAGAGGCATGCACACAGATGCACATGCACGATCCAAGTACCCACACACATGAATAGCTCAAGCACACATGTATGCACACATGCATGTTCACTACATGCATGCCCACTAAATGCATTGCACACAGCTATGTGCATACATCATGTGCATACATGCAATTGTATGCAGGTTTACAAAGGCATGCATACATACATGCATGATCAAAGCACACACATGCATGGCTCAAGCGCACACATATGTGCAAACTGCATGAATGCTAGTACGCCCACATGCCTGTACTAAACTAAATTCCCCAAATTCACCACAGTACATTTGGTTTTAAGAGAAAAACTCCAACTCAATAAACAAAAAGGATTCAATACTGCATACAAATATGAGAAAAAAGGTTCAAAACAAGTTTTGCCATTCCACCCATCTTTGATCAAATTTTTCTTCGTAAAATTTTGTAACTGCTAAAGCTTTCTCAATATAATATCTGGATGAAAGAAACTCATTCAAACCATTTAAAGTTAAATTTTGTTTTTTTCTGGAAACAGTTTATATATAGTATTTTGTATACAGAATAATATAATTTATGGGAATATCAGCATTTTCAGTAGCTCCAAAAAAGATAGTTTCTGGTGTAAAATCAACTAATTTTCTGATTCTGCTGTTTATTCTCTGTTTTAAATCTTGTCATAGTTTTAGAGATTGTGGACATTCCCAGAATAAATGTTCTGTAGTTTCTATTTTTACTTTACATATATTGCAGATATTGTCCTGTGACTTTCCAATTTTATTCAAATAGTATTTAATTGGGAGAATCCAATTTTGAATCGGTATTGAAACCATTGTAGTGTTGTGTCTTTTGTCACCATACCATATGAACTTTTCCAATCTATATTTTTAAATATTTTTTTCGATACCCATTTTCTTTCAGCTGTATTTACTACTTTAATTTCACTATTTGATATGTCATACATGTCTTTACAACCTTTTCTGTTTTTTTATAATAATATAAATATGATTTGGTATGAAAGGTCTTTCACAAATGATTTCTGTAGTTAATTCATGATTTAATTGCTTGCAATATTGCCTTATAGACTGGCATATATCGTGATAAAATAGAAAGTTCTTAGAGTGTATACAGTATTTTTTCTTCAAATCTGCAAAGCTTAAAACATGTTGTTTTCATCTAATAGATCACAAACATTTTTGATACCTTGATTATACCATTTTCTGACAAAAAATGACTTTATTGACACTAAAAAGTGGGTTGTACCAGATGGGGAGAGTAAGGAACTGCTTTATAGATTTTACCTGTATTATTTCAGACACATTTACCCAAGACTGAAAAATATCCTTCCAAAAGATATTGCAAGTCTTAAATTGTTTTACAAAATCAATGCCCATATCTGATATGTATTCCACTGGAAAATTCTCTGCTTCAAAAATACTAACCCAACTTCTACAATTATTTTGCAGTAATCTTCGTATCCAAGTGGACTTTAAACTCGAAATGAAATTATTGATTTTTATCATTTTAAGGCCTCCACTTTCGTATTTTTAAATAATAGTATTTCGCTTAACTTTGTCAATAGGAGATTGCCAAATAAAGTTAAAAAAGGATGTGTTCAGTTGCTGAATAATAGTGTTTGTGGGTGTAGGAATAGCAATAAACAGGTGATTAAGTTTCGGTATTATAATTGATTTTAATACTACAATACGACCAATGGGTGTTAAAATTTTAGAGCTTTCCCATAATTTAGGGTTACAATCTCTTCTAAATTGACTGAAAAAATAATACCAAGCAATTCAAATTTTGTTTCCCCCCATTTCAATTTCCATCTATGATGATAGACATCTGCGCTGAATTTTTTGCTGCCAATCCAAATAACTTTTGTTTTATCATTATTTACTTTTAGACCAGCTATTTTACCAAAGAATTCAAGAGTATCTAAAGCTTCGTTGAATGAGTTTCTAGACCCATCTAAAGTTATTGAAGTGTCATCTGCAAACTGTGAGAGTATATGATCTTTATATTTTATTTGAATACCCCTAATGTTTTTATTATTTTTTACCAGAATTGCTAATATTTCAGCTACAAGTAGGAATAGGTATGGAGAGACTGGATCACCTTGTCTACATCCTCTTTGGATATCAAAGAATTCAGATAGTATACAATTTTGTGTTATGGCAGATACAGTATTTTTATATAAAGTTTTGATCCATTTTTTAATGCTTTCACCAAAATTTAAAAAATCAATTACTTTGTGTAAAAAATGCCATGAAACTGAATCAAAAGCTTTTTCAAAATCAATAAATATAAGAAGTCCAGGTATATTGTTTAATTCAGTATAATTCATAATGTCATAAATTAGCCTAGTATTTTCACCAATATATCTACCAATTAAAAAACCTGTTTGTGTATCAGAAATGATATGGTCTAAAACTGATTTGAGTCTGTTATACAGGCTGATGCTTATTTATAAACAACATTTAGCAAAGTAATTGGTCTCCAGTTCTTCATAAAATGTCTAAGCTTATCACCCTTTGGAATACACGTAATAATCCCCTGTTTTTGTGTAATAGAAAATTCACCCTTATTATATCCATAATTTAAAGATCTGACAATGAACACTTTTAAATTTACCCAAAAGAACTTAAAAAATTTACTTGTATAGCCATTAGAACCAGGTGATTTAAAGTTTTTCATGTTTTTTAAAGCAAAAAGTAGTTCTTTTTCTGTTAATTCTCCTTCTAGTTTTGTACGCTGATCATCAGTTAATTTAACAAAATCTAAACCATTTAACAAATCATTTAAATTAACATCTTCTATGCAATCTGACTGGTCACGATCAGCATATAAGTTCCTGTAAAAGTTTTTAATTTCTGTTAGAATATCATCTTGGCTTGTTATAACTTCTCTGTTATCTTTTTCAATTTTAATAATAGTTTTGTTTACATAGTTATAAGTTTCTAAGTTGCAAAAATATTTGGAAGGTTTTTCCCCCTCATCAAGCCAAGTTACTTTTGAACGAATCATGTGCCCTTTCATCTTTTCTTTTCTTATATTTTCTAACTCTATCTTCTTTTGTTCATATGCCCCTAAGTTTGATGCCCATGTATTGTTCTCTTCAAGTTGTTCTAAATTATATATCAAATCTTTTTCCTTTTTATCCCTTTCCCTGTGTCTAAATGAGGAGTGTGATATGATTATTCCTCTAATCTCCATTAATAATGTTTCTAGAAATAATTGGTCGTCAATACATAGTACAAGTTCTAAATCTGTTACATCTGAAATATTATTATTATAAACAGGAGAACAGTATTGATGTTTGACTTTGTCTATTGTTTCTTTAACTTTTTGTATATATTCCTGATCATATAAGAGACTATTATTAAATTTCCAAAGGCCCCTTCCTTTTACAAAGTTATTTATTTTTATTTCCAAAGAGATAATTGAATGGTCTGATCTATAACCTACATGGATATTACTTTTGTCAATATAGTTAGAAATGTTTTCTGATATTAGGAAGAAGTCTAATCTAGCTTGTTTCACAGGGTTCTTTTTTCTCCAGGTGTATCGTCTATAGTCGAGATGAAAAAATCTAAAAGGGTCAATTAGGTTTGTATCTTCTATAAGTTTTAAAAGTCGTGTACGAGCATTTGGGTTATTTATGTTAACATAATTGTTAGTGTCTTTTTCGGGGTCCAACACCAAATTGAAATCACCACAAATAATACGATTGGGGTTATTATGATTAATAATTTGGTCATATATCTTTTCATAAAAATCTGGTTCGTCTCTATTTGGACCATATAAGTTAATTAATGTGAATCTACTTGTTTCAATACTTATATCAAGAATTATTATATTACCTTGAACATCTTTCCATTTATTGTGAATATCAAATTCAAAATTATTATTAAAAAATACACAAACTCCTCTTAAGTTATTTTTATACGAATTAAAGAAACATGTATAACCCCATTGTAGCTCTATTTCTTTTTCCTGTTCTGCTGTAAAATGTGTGTCCTGAAGACAAAATATGTTAAAAGTTTTATAGTTATTTTTCAAGTAATTAAAAACATCATTTCTCTTTTCTTTTTGCCCAAGTCCTCTACAGTTTGCAGATATTATTTTAACATTATTCGACATGATATGGATTAATTACTAGTATAATTCCTCTCTGTTGTTTAAAAAATGGAGGTCGGGGTGAAATAAAAGTTACATCTTTAGAAAAAGAGAGTACATGTACATGTACTGTTATACTAAAGTTGTTTCTGATGTGTAATTAATAGACAAATTCATGTTTGATTTAGAGTTTTACATATCGTGCGGAGCATAATGGTTATTATAATTCTTTGAAATAAAATAAGAGAATACCGAAGCGTCAACATAATCATAATCCAAACTCAAAATCGAATAAACCAGGGGCAAAATTTGAACAAAGGAAAGATTTACATGGAGACCCCTGCAAAAGTACAAGAGAATAAGACCAGTTGTTCCGGAAGAGTAAGCGTATTCTGCTTCATCGACGACACCCGCCATGTAAATCTTTGTCACATCCAAGCAAACATCAAGTTCTCAAAATGAGAACCGAGTATCATTGTCAATCACAACATGTAAACACACTAATGAGCATACTCAAAAACGTCCATCTTCATATCACTTAAAGATACAGAATATTTCTCAATGAGACAAAGATGGCGACCATAAAACTTGCCCATAGTACTGATCAACCTGCATCTCTCGAATCCTTGTGTTGTTAGTGTGTTTGTCAGCAGTCGACATCGATCACGAAAATCCCGATATTTAGAGCACGCCCTGGAATACCGAATCAACTGCGACATGTAAACACCATAGGTTGGAGAAGCAGGGATGTTACTATCAAGAAATGGAAAGTTAACGATCGGAAAATTGAAATCATCACGTTTATCGTATAGCTTAGTAGTAAGCTGTCCATGTTGGTCGTAGTTTAAGTAGAGATCGAGGTAAGCAGCTGATGTAGAAGAGTCTGTTGTGACCTTTATTTCAAGTTCAGAAGGGTATATACGATCGACGTGGTCAGCAAACTTCTTGTTGTTTATAGACAACACATCGTCGATATATCTGAAAGTGAAATTAAAAGATTTGGCAAGGTTTTTGTTACCTGTCCTGATTAGCTCCTCCACAAATTCAGCCTCGTATGAAAACAAAAACAAGTCAGCTAAGAGTGGGGCACAGATCAGTTTTGACATACCGAGGAACATTAAAACATTAAAAGAATGCCAACAACTGGTTCACAAACGCCTTCTCAGTCATAAAAAAATCCAAAGGACCAGAGGGGAAACAAGTTTGCGGCGTTCACTGTCTAATCCTGGTCAAACAATAAAAATCGTAGTATGATACAAGAGATAAAGGTTGATGGAGTCTATGAACAAGGTTTACCATCGTCATCTTGGTCTGATCGCAAAATAGTTTGTAACATTGTATGACATGAAGGTGACGTTTTTGCAAATGCTCATGAGTTTGCTTACTTGCGTTAAAATGATGATACCGTTCTCACTTTGACATGACGTATTTGTGTTATTTTTCACAATTTCGGGTTAAAAAAATAAAAAGTGCTCCAGTTACACTCAAAATATGAAAATAAATACAAAAAGTATATCATTATCCACTTTGTTGTATACTATTTCCATTTAACTGAACAATATAAAGTTGTACAGCAAAACATTGCTTGCTATGGTTAAAAATGGCGAAACACTGATGGTTTTAAGAGATCAATCCATCATCAAAAGGTGAAATTTTGGCTTTTCGTGATGTGCAAAATATACACAGAAATGCACATTTTCAAAATGGCCGCTGAATTGGTAATTTTTAAAAATTCATGTAAAAAACGTTCTACAAGCAACAGACACCTACATTTTTGACACGATTTCAGATGCATATATACGCTATAAAAATTGATAAAAATTTCTTCAATATAATGTAAAATGTTTAATGAGATTAAAACGAGACTTGAACGTGACTGAAACCTCAGAAGAATACATCCTTAAGAAGTGTTTCACTTAATATACCAGTATACCTATAAAAACACTGGAATACTATAGTCATTGCTTCAAACTAGTAGTATCTAATATATATTGATATAGATTTATCTACCTTAAATGAGTGGTGTCGGTGAAAGTATTGCAAGTCCTGATAAAACTTATCACGGGCTACTGTCAGATGCAATTCCCTTATGATTTTGTTCAATCTATTCAGCACCTGGTACATGTACAGATAAAACGTCTAACATTATCTACCTTTAGCTGAATATACTGTTTTGTTAAGTGTATTGGAAGATATATCGTTTAGATTCTACCGAAGAATACATCCCTTTGGCAAATTAAGTATGCAATGTGTAGCTCAGTTGTAGTTATATACGCCAATAAATAACCAAGCAAGCAAGCATAATGCTGAATATTGGTAATTATCTTATTTAGCTACATTTTATCGAACATACTAGTACAGGACGCAGCAATATATTCGACTAATGCCCTACCTATATGTTAAATTTACTGGTGATGTTGCGTGCTTGGATAACACTAATCCTCCAGAATTGTAAAATAAAGCCCCCATATAGGTTCATCTATTTCAACGTATTTCTACACATAAGCTTTGTTTGACAATAATAGTTGTAATGGCATATACCAAAGGCGACAACTTGAACCACGTGACCGATGATTTGTTCTCTCTGAGAAAAAGAAGAAGCTTCTCTTTTGAACTATTTTTCTTCAAATATGTTTTTGTTTGCAATTAAAAGATTTGCTATATTAACTTGACAAAACAACGCAGTTGGTCTTTTACTATACAAGTAAACTTACGCACTCACTCGGAAAAGATTTCAAAATATTAGCCACTCTCTAGAAATATAATTATTTTGTATTACTGAAGACACTGTTAGATATTCTATTTATAACATTTTTGTTGCAAAACAACACAGCAAGTTGACAGTACTTGGTGTAGATACTTTTGACACTAGCAAGACTAGACCTCTCTGTAAATATTGCAATATTAGATGTGATAACTCGTCACTAACTTCTTTTGATCCCTGATTTTTATAAAGAATGAATCTGTCATCATATTTTAAATAAGTCTGTCAAATTACTGTAATAATGCACAACTTTTTTCAGAAATCCCGTCATAAACGCAGATATTTACGCAGTGTTGTTAACCGCCAAATCTACAGTCTCTAAGATGGTAAGAAGCGAGGAAAATACGGCGTTGTTTTGTCACCATTTACCCAGATGCTAATTTTCAGTGCCATCCAGGCTTGTGTGAGTTACGCTTAATCCCTATCACTGCCAGAAATGATCCTAGTTATCAGATACATGTACTTTTGCCTAAATTTTGCAACTTAAAGATGTTGTGAATACTCTGTGTTTCGTTTGACACAAGTTTCAACCGATCAAACAGATAAAATTGCTGACATGCAAAGTATAGCAGGTTCCCTACAATGTAAGGTGGTTGTGGCATTAAACACTGTGCCTTTATAGAGAAAATAATCCCGAATGAGGTGACAGATCTGATAATGGTGTGCCGTAAAATAAGGCCTTCGTGTCGTTAAGCTATCCAGCATTCGAACAGTTTACAGTTTTTCTCAATCTAGTTTGTAAGCTGTGTTTTGATTGGTAACAAGTAAAAAAGCATCAAAACAAAATAAGAGGATACCAAAGCATCAACGAAACAATAATCCGAATAATTTCACTAGTGTAAAATATCACTAATATAAATTTGAATTATTTTCGATATTTCACTGGTAAAAATGTAATAAATAGAGGATAGTCAATGGTTTGCCGTTTAATATCAAATATGCACGAGTGAAATAGATATAAAAAAATCTGTCATACAAGATTCATTAGCCACGGTGACCAAACCACCGAAAAGTATCCTAGATGGGGGCGGACAGAGGTCTTGTGTTACGAAGGTCTGGTTTTCCAATTTTCTTGTGTTTGTATTTGTCTTTGTTTATTTTCTTCAGTCATTGGTCGTTCTAGTGAGATATTTTGTCAATGATGTCTTGGAGTTCTTGACAGTTCTCATGAAAGGATATTTTTTAGTAAAAATTGGTGTCGTCTGCAAACAGTTTAACCACGCAGTTGACTTATTCTGGAATGTCGTTCACATATATTAGGAAAAGAATTGGTCCGAGGACGCTTCCCTGTGGGACACCACTGACATTTCTTGTTGTCGAACATGCTCAGTGTCTTACCACCTTTTGTGTTAGATTTGAAAGGCATTTTCGATCCATGGTAGTAGTTTTCCTGTTCTGCCATATGATTCCAACTTTTGTATTAGTAACATGTGTGCCACCTTGACGAAAGCCTTGCTGAAATCCAAATGCATAACATCAATTATGTACCCTTCATCTAAGGCTTTAGTCCAATATTCCATGACTAAACGTTAAGTTCATGGTTTATCTGAGGTGAATCCATGTTGATCCGGAAGAATAATTTATTAGTGTTCATGTGTTCCACGATCTTGTCCCAAATAATTTTTCGTAGCACATTTATGTATCTTGCATGGAGCAGATAACAGGCTGATTGGTCTGTAGTTATTAAGATTCTTGGTCGATATTTTTTTTGTGAAGTGGACAGAGGTTGGCTGCTGACCATTGTCATTGGATTCCATCTGGACCAGGCGATTTGTTTGGATCTTGTTTCAAAACTGCCTTTTGTACTAAGTTCTCAGTGATGTCCAGGTTCTCGAGTGGATTTAAAACGGTGCGAGCTTGGAGGGATGGTAATTCAACATTGTTTTCCTCTACAAAAAGTTGTTCATAACGTCGGCAGTTTCCTCATCTGTTTCTGTCATATTCCCAACTGGTCTTGTGACTCTTGTAATGGTTAATTTTGTTTTGGTCTTCGATCGTACATAGTTCCAGAAACGTTTGGGGTTATCTTTGATATTTTCCACAGTAGATTTTATGAAGTTCCTCTGTGATTTACGCAGCTGTTTTGTGACCCTATTCCTCGCTTCGTTGTTTACCTGAAGGTTGTGATTCATCTTACACTGAAGGTAATTTATCCACGGCTGGTGTTTCTTGTTCCACTGCTAAATTTACTTCATTGTTAAATGTTGCTTGTTGACTTTATGGTAATGTCTCTTTTACACTGGTATGTGTTCTTCAATACTGGTAGTTAATAACTCTACAAGATTGTTCCAATAATCGTTTACATCCTTGTTGTCGTTATCATTGAAAGGATGTTCTGCTAGTACTTTTTCAATCTTGGGCTTCAAACACTCTGTATAATATTTTATGTGGAATTCTAATAACAGGTGTTCACTTTTTGCCTAGCCCTGGGTTAAACTCTTTCACAATTCCTTCCTCATTAAATAAAACTAAATCAAGTAAAGATTGTTTTTGGTTCTGTAAATGTAGCGGCTTCCCGAACGTGTTATATTAGGAAACTCAATGAGCGGTGTGGCGATATGACCATTGCCTACATAGGTAGCGCCAGCATTCAAGTTTATCTCCTTGAGGTTAAATCCTCAACAATCAGTATATGCGAAGAGTTTTTCTTTGCAATAAGGCCATCCAATAGGTTAAATTGTTTGGTGTCGGTTTCCTTATTGCTTTTGGGACTTCTATATATACAGCATACTGTTAGGATGTCTCCTCTCCTCAGAGATAAAGTGAAGGTTACACATTCCTCAAAAGTTGAATCTACATATTATATGTCAATGTTGTCATGGTTAATAGATGATTGCATGTATATTGCGACACCACGCTTGTTAGTAGTTTTATATAATATTCATGTAGGGGTGATCATTGTTGTCAATCAATTTTGGAGTTTGTTAATGGAAGTTTTGCGGTAATTTCCTGAAGTTTCTGATATCAAAATAGACCAGAAAGCAATTATGTGACCTTGACCTACTTTATGAGTTTTTAAATTAGTGTATATTTACAGTGTGCTCATACTCAAATGCACGTACTGACATACATAATACACAGTGCTGTTTAACTATATGTGTTGAAGTCATACATTTATGTACTATTGGTGTGAGAATATGTTATTTATACATAACCTACCAGGGTGGCGGGTAGTTCCCATCTACAACGGTGCTAGTATATTGTATGCTCACATTCCCGTATTTAACCACACATACAAATGTACAACAAATACACAAAGTTTGTTTTCTACATATCTGTGCACAATGTAACTGGCATATGTGGATTGCTCCAAAAATAGGTATATCCCACCTACACCAGGTTTTTCAATAGAGTATGCTCACATACATTTGTACACATTTACATAGGACATGCATTTTGTAGTTAAGACGCTTACTTTCCCGGAACACCTGTTCTTATTATCTTGTGCTTTTACAAGGGTCTCCATCTAGATCTCTCTTTAATTCCTATTTTGCCTCTAGTTTAATCGATTTTGAGCTCGGATTATGGTTTTGTTGACGCCCTGATATTCTCTGATTTTTTTATGCGTAATAACAGTTGAATACCAAACCTATCTGGGTGGCGAGTATTACCTACCTGCAAGTGTACCTACACCTGATAATTAAAATATCCACAGTAGTTCACATATATGTATACATTTATACAGTCATTATGTTATTTTAGCAGGTAACATGTTGACGAAACACTTGGTATATATTATTGTACAACTGCACTTCTGTACAATGAAAGATCTGTATGTGTTATGCACCTTATTATTTGTTCGAGTTTAATGTCACTTATGGGTGGCAGGTAATCCTACCTACACCAACCACTACTATAAATATACAGTACACTTTGATGCATAATTTACTCAAGGCTGCAGCCCTCATCGGAACTTTCACCTACTACCAGGACATCATCCACTCAACAAGGTATTGTACACGTCAATGACTGCGGGTAGTTAATACTAAATGCGTGTTAAAATGTTACACTTATCAATACATTTACCATTTTTACCCCGGGATGTATTCCATCCCTTCGCAGGGATTATTTGTACTCCTAAAACCTATGGGAGAATTTGAGGGATTTCATGGGATCAGCAAAATATCTGAGATTTTTCTATATAAAGTAATACAATTTTGAATTTTCAATGAGATTTTCAGGAAAAATATGGGTAAAAATCACCAAATCTCGCCTCAAAGTGATCACTGCCTTCGTAATTTGATGTTGACCGAGTACCTCGTTTTTTATGATTTGCAGATCATCTAGATGTACTATTTAATTTAGCACATGACTACTTAGTTGGAGGTTTGGCTGATCATTACTGATGAGCCTCCGCTCGATATAATTGTTGAGCAAACTTACTTGCCTCATGACCTTTTAATCGTCAGTCGTGATATCATCCGGATCTTTAGCAAGTCCCTTAGAAGTGTTCACACTAAACGTCGGACAGTCAATGAAACACAATCTCACGTTGTCGCCAAAACTGTTAGTGATGTCACAAGCTCTCTGGAATTGTTCTATTACTTGGTTTATCGTGTTGTCAGAGTTAAGCTCTCATAGTCGGATAAGTTTACCAGATTTTAATCCAATGTCACGCGTGCCAGACCAGAGGTAGATAATAATGAAGTCGTGCCGTCTAATGGTTTTTGCTATCCGTTCTTCAATTTAATTGACTAGACCTTGGGTCTTAGCCCCTGGTATACACCATAGTTATACATGCAAATGGTTTCCTTAGTAGGTATTGCTTAAGGAGTAGCCCTTGCTATCCGAGACGAGTAATTGCTTGAATTTTGGATAATGTTCCGTTAACAGTGCTGTGCCGAGATTTGTAAGAGTTTTTTTCCAGGCTTCTCGGATATTCATCTTGAACTTGATATGGTGGAGTATAGTAATTATATAAATCTTCTCACAGTAGTCTGGTGAACGTATCCCATTGTTCACGAACATAACAAATGGTCGGCTCGGTGGTCACATTTCAAAGATGGTGCCATTCGTAATGATTGGGCTTGTCCAATGTAGAAGTTTTACAGACCTCAAAAGTTGCAACCATGTCTGTTAACCAAACTTTCTGCTCACTTTACTTACATCATGCTTTAAACGTCTTTTGTACACATTTTTGGATCTTTGATGGTACAGATAATCGACATTTTTTGACGATAATCACACACAAGACCATATATATGCAATGTGCATGTAAATGACATTAAAATATTTTCCATGTTTATCGATTTAAAGGCCCAATATACGTAACTTTCGGCAAAACTTGATGCGAAAATCAAGCCTAATAACTTATCATTTTTAAAGATTTAGTTAAGATTAACTGATATCAGCAATATCCAAGATGACATATTACGCGGTAACCGGTACGACAAGCAGGTGAAACTCTGTATTTGTAAACACGCGACCATTTTGACTGTCTTCTACCTGCGGTTTGTTATTGAAGTGGGCCCCACCTGAACTATTTTCAATTCTTTGGATTTTTCTGTCTGGAGTTTCTTGTTAGTTTCCGCTCAGGTTTACTTCGTTTTAGGCTTATTTTTGCATGGTTATCAACTGGATTTTTTTCAGAATTTTTCAGATTGACGAAAAATTTCCTGAAATTACGTATATTGGGCCTTTAAAGTTGAATTATAGTTTGTTGACTAGTTTCTGTCTATTGCTTTTCTTTTTCCTTACAATCATTTGCATAAAATTTCCCCTTAAGCAAAAAGCATGTCTAAAGTACATTGTTTAGATCGTGCTATACACATCAATGAAAAACTCTCGTTATAGTGTCTACAGGCAGAGTCAGCATTAACCAGTATTTTCATTTATACTATTAAGGATGATGTCTTCATATTGTGCTTTTTCAATGGTATCTGGGTAATCCTTTCCTTTCCCTTTTATTCATATTTGCTCCTACATTCCTACTTTTATCGATTTTGAGTTCGGATGATGACAATGTTGTTTACGCTTCGGAACTCTCCATTTGTTTGTTCATATATCTATCGATTTTGAGGTGAGACATAATTTTGTTGATGAATCGGTATTCTCCCTCTTTTCTTCTTTTTACTATATGTTGAGAATAATTGAGAAAGTATCCAAGGTTCGAACCAACAGTCATACATGTACGCAAGACTTGTCGTAAAGAGCCATTCAAATGCCTTTGATAAAGTGCTTAATCCCTGTTCCTGTTCTACTTTTTTTATAAACATGGCATACTTTTTTTCCAGTTACAATATTAAATTATAAGTCAGAGTAGTCTCAGATTGAAGTTTTCAATGCGTATCGGTTTGTGTGGATTCATAATAGGAATTTGTTGAGCACAGAGGTATTGCTATAAGAAAAGAAAAAAACAACACGTTTTCCATTTAACAAATGCTGACAGTGCCATGCAATGGTGTATAACAGCATACGGGGCGACATGTAAAATGACGATATATTCTGAGAACTATAGCTCACCTGAGGCGGCCATTGCTGTTCCTACGTGGAAGTCGAATAGGGCGTTGTGTGTGACCTGGGATATTAATCAAACGGATATTTTTAGGTTTACTGAAGAAAACACAAAAATGTTTGTTGCGTAAGCCGGCTTCTGATAAAAAAGTTGTTTCTTCTTTAATACATTCAAATGCTGTGATACAAACTAGCGTAAATGTAGTGCTGACTGAATTAGAAACATGGTGTTGATGTATTGGCGGTGCTGTTCAAAGCGCCAAGTAGGCTGCATTGTGATTATTTTTTATACAAATGTAAGAGACAATATCACACATTTATCTATGTTAAAGCGATTTATTTGTATATATGTACGTATGAAGTGTTATAAAACCATTCCTTGTAGGTGTAATGCTTTTTTAAGTTTTACTGTATACGTCTACGCTAAACAATCGATGTTGAGCGTATTTGCGGCTTTATTTTGATTTTGTCTTATTGATTATCGCCCCCTTTGTAAAGCGATATACACTGAATTTACAACTCTACGTGCAAAAGCTTATTCTATGTAGACCTATATTGTGGCATCTTTCGATTGTGGACATTTCGTTTAGCCTATTATACTCGCCGTAACATATATTTTTATGTATTAGTATTTATTTCATTAGTTTGACTGTTTATACAATTATATTATACAATGATTGCATGTTGATGAGCGCGAGGTCGATATCGATAACCTGGGGTCGATAAACCTATGCAATAAATCAACATACAAAAGCTAATAATACTAGTTTTAACATTATAACCCTCTTCATATCATCTTGTAGGAACAAACATACCAATCTGTATATTTCCTTCAAATATAATTCTGCCATTCTAATATCATATTTATTAATCAATAAGATTTTATCGACCCACCACCAAGCAATAATTTGTACTTTTTTCAAGATATCTATTAACAGAACTTAATAAATAAATCAAAGGTTACAGGTACACCACTTTGTTTAGCTCATCAATTAACGGTAAAATCAAACTAAGAATCATTTCGAAGATAGATTCTCAGAAACATCTCAAAAAGGATTTCCATGCAGTCTTACAGTCAAATATGTTGAGAAATAAATAAGAGAATACCGAAGCGTCACCATAATCATAATCCAAACTCAAAATCGATTAAAACAGGGGCAAAATTTGAACAAAGGTAAGATTTACATGGAGACTCTTGCAAAAGTACAAGAGAATAAGACCACGTGTTCCGGAAGAGTAAGCGTCTTCTGCTTCATCGACGACACATGCCATGTAAATCTTTGTCACATCCAAGTAAACATCAAATTCTCAAAATGAGAACCGAGTATCATTGTCAATCAAAACAAGTAAACACACTAATGAGCATACTCAAAAACGTCCATCTTCATATCACTTAAAGATACAGAATATTTCTCAATGAGACAAAGATGGCGACCATAAATTTTGCCCATAGTTCTGATCAACCTGCATCTCTCGAATCCTTGTATGGTTTAGTGTTGGTGAACTCTATATTCTCCTTACAATACCTCTGATGACAACTCTGTCAAATTCAAAGTTCAGACGACCTATAACCTGTTTGTTGTTAACATTACGGCTGGCAAACGCTTGATATGGTCCATAGTTTACCCGTAGTTTGAGCGTTTCAATGAGTATGAAACCATTGTGACGTTATCATGTCAAATCGACTTTTTGTTCTGAATTTGTGTGCAGGTGTCAAATCAATATGACTTTATACGGGTGATCACGTGTGACAAAATTGCCCAATGAAAATGTTCATACGATTTGAAAAAATGATGCCCGTTATCATATTTAGACACTTGTTAAACACAAGGAATACACAAGCACTAATTGAAGATGTAAACATTTTGTGAGAGACAAAACATTGATTTATCGTTTTGATGGAACCAGGCCGGCTGAATCGGATTGTGTGCTGCAAAGAAAAAAAGAACATTTTGTCAAAATCGAAACTTTCCACTTTTCTATTTTTTGGATGGACATTGTCTAAACAAAAGCTACTCTGAACACACAAGTTACAGTAAGACTAATAGTGAGGTCTCCTTAACCATTTTGCAATATAATTATCTCTTTGCACGGATTATTTGTGTTGATTTTATATCAAATTAGACAAAAAAGTTAACAAAAGTTGACAGATAAAAAAGGATATTGGGTTTTAATAGATCCAATTTAAGGCTTTGGGCATTACTATTATCAATCCAATGGCAAAACATGATTTAAAAATCTGCTTTAAAAAAGATCATAGAAATAATATTGCAAGAATCATCACAAAATTGGTTCGATGTGACATCCAAATCGAAATTTGAAACGATAGCAAAATCTTGTTCACATCATATTTTGACCTTTCGGTTTCAACTTTCATTTATTTTTATTTCATAATGGAATTATACGTGTATACAGCATTGTATAATCGTATGTACTTTACATCATAAACGTCTTGCACACATGCGTTTTGAATTTTATATACATTATACATATTCTGTTCCTTTTGGAGAAACATACTGATGGTGCACTTACATCATTTATTTTTTTCTTTTCCTTTTCAAAGTTTTGTTATTCTTCAGGTTCAAAAACTTGGCCTTGGAAAAAATGGAGTAATTTTCACCAAAGCCTTCATTTTCATTATCTTACAGTCACATACATATTTTGTTTGCTGCAATTATTGATTTAGAAGACTAAATACCTCATTTCCTCTCCTTTTCATGAACGCTGTTCCTAAAATCCTCTGTTATATATATCACAAAGACCTATAACGTCATGTTTCGTATATTAATGAAAACTAAGCCCAATTTTATCGGGGCTAAACTGTACCAAATTAGCAATGTACATTCACTAAGATGATTTAGCTCATTGATTCGCAATAAGCAGACTTGGAAGGCGGCCAAAACATAAAGCAATTCCCTATTAACATGCTAATACAGGAGACGTATTTGTGATCAAGATGAATAAGAAAAGAAGTGTTGTTAAGTCCCGTCATATTTGTTATTACCGTTAAAGTATGATGTGTTATATTGTTGTTGCAATGTAAAGAGCACATTCTTTTCCATGGAGGATATCTAGCAAAAAACAAAAACATAATCCGAACTCAAAATCGATTAAACTAGGGGCAAAATAGGAACAAAAGGAATGATTTACATGGAGACTCGTAAAAACACAAGAGAATAAGACCAGGGATCGTATGCATTAAAATTCTGAGTATTTTCTTAAATATACTTAAGTATCATTTTAATCTGCTTTAGTAAGCAAGTTGCTTAGTTTCCATTGCATAAAATTTCTAAGCATAATGCTTACTCGTTCTTTGTTAAGCAGATCGCAACCTTCTTAAAGTATTCGTTGCCAATGGCGTTGCATACCATTTCCCGTACTTTGTGTTAAAACAAGGGCACTTGGATTAAAACACGTGTTCGGTGTTTTTTTGTCTTTCAATTCAATAAAACTAGTTCAAATGACATCAGCTCCAGGAGATACGTCATATAAGACGATTGCATCTACCTCACAAAACCTCGTGGAGGAAAACAATTTAAAATTTAAGTTCGGGTGGGGAATTACAACACAGAAGAAACGTGAGACGTGGAAAAGAAACACTTGTGTTGTCAATGCTTCAAGTACACTTTAATGTTAGCCGTTTGCAAACAACTTTGTCATGATATGTGGAATAAAACATTATTTCACAAAAGAACGATTTACTCATATCTACGAATTTTGAGCGGCAAATTATGACAGATCACAATCTAAATTATTGGATCCCGATCGATACTTTATATGTAAGTGTGTGGATGCAAAATAACTACACGGGCAAGGACGCTGCCTCTATATGATACATGAAATTCTGAATCAATGACAGTTCAAACGATTAAGGATAACACTTCTACAGTCTGTTATGTATTTGTTTAATGATATCGGGAGTGACTTCATGTTTACCCGACGATAACTCGCCGATGGACGACAAATGGAGCATCACCATTAACATACATTTTATATGTACATGTACTATTAGCTTTAGCGACCACAGGGGCATGGTAATTTGTTACAGCTAGTTTTGAACCTACACTAATTTTACACTTTAATGAGATTTGAATCGTTTATTTCTTTATAAAAATGTCTCCTCAGTAATCAGTAATATTACTCTAAGCACTTCACTTAAATAAAATCATTAGTGTTCTGTTTTGATTAATTAATATTTTTGAACCACATAGACCTGTACGTTTGACTTTCATTGCAGTTCATTCAATGCATTTTAAGTGCATGACCAACCATGTTAAAAAATTACAATATATTATGATAAATTGTATTTAAACTTATTAGCAATTGTATCATTACTGATAAGCACAACGATGTGGTAATTCAGACATTTCATGTCAGTTACAATCAATGTATACTAATTGAAAAAAACTTTTAATTTTACTTCCTAATGAAACGATTTATGGTGAGATATATACATTGTATATAATAATTACCTTTATTTCATTTATTTATTTATTCCTAATTTTAATATATTTTTTTTCATATGTGGATAAAAAGTATGTCTTTTTATTTGAATTAATATAATAACAATCAAATATGTGTTTGGAAATATGGAAGTGGGTTAAAAACATTTTAAACACATAATAAACTAATTCATGATTAGAAGTACTTGAATTTGTGTTTAGTTAAAATTTGGAAAGTGTGTAATTGGTAGAGGTTCTAAAAATTCTACATTTCTTCTTTATTTTAATTTATTTAAACACTGTAGTGAGCTATACAATCTGTGCTTAGTAGAATATCCCCGTTTTGAGCCCCGCACTCTTTGCAATAACAGTTTGTCCCCTTTTGAGAAAACCTTCAACACAGTTGACAACGATCGCGCGGATGAAAACGAGTTGTCTGGTGAAAATAAACACAAACTAGGAGCATTTATCTGTTGTACCGTGTATGTGGTCCAGGTTGTGTGATTTGGTATGTCGCCAATTGCCTGTTTATACATGGATAACCGCTGTAGGCAAGTAGATATTATTTAACCGGTAACATTCTCGTCTCGAAAATCCTAGTCACAAATGCATGTAGACCATTTTCACGGAAAATTCTGGCCCTGTCTATCTAACAACTAAGTCTAGAATGCATAAACTTGCATCTTCACAGATCTGGACATTTCTTTAGTGAACATGTTTGCTATTTACAAATTCTGGCACGTTTAATGCGAATATGTGTACCATCAGTTCTCCCAACTGCATACATATTTAAGGGCCTACTCAGTAGGCCTATAGTGTAAACTTTTCGATCGTCTAGACAGTGAAAGAGAAAGCATTTGAAGTTTAAATCGCATAACAACAGTTGGATTGTTTAAAGGATTTGTAACTCTTTGGATTATCATAGACACGATGGTCAGATCGACATTAAATTATCATTGCTTCAAAATTGCATTAATTCCAATCGTATGATGAGGTAAGCTTAGGCACAGGCTAGCTTCTTCCCGTTGCAGGCTCGATATCGCCTTTAGCGAAACAAAATATAAAAAAATGCCCTCGCCTATCAAAACTTAATCTCAGATAAAGGTTTAATGCATGAAAGATGTTGAGCGAATCCAACCTGTCTCTAAAATGCTTTTCCCATCATAACACCCATGCGAACATTTGAGGTGAGTTATGCTATCCATTAGCGGTGGCCATTTTGCCAAGTTAAGAATGTTGCTTAAAGATTTAAGACAGGGTAAGAGGTTGTTTAAAGTTAAGAATATGCTTAGGCGATAAGAAGGTTTATACAACCCACTTAGTGAGATAAGCAACATGCCAAGTACAAAAAGCAATCTGCTTAGCATAGACTTAAGCATATTCTTAACCACTTAAATTTTTTTATGCATACGAGCTCAGATGTTCCGGAAGAGTAAGCGTCTTCTGCTTCATCGACGACACCTGCCATGTAAATCTTGGTCACATCCTATTAAGCATCACTCCTCAAAATGAGAACCGAGTCATCATTGTCATCACAACAAGTAAACACACTAACAAGCAAACTAAAAAACGTCCATCTTCATATCACACAAAGATACAGTACATTTCTCGATGATATCAAGATGGCGACTATAAAACTTCCCAATAGTCTTCATCAACCTGTATCTCTCGAAAATCAGGGCATCGGACTAAAAATACAATGTTGTTTTCGATAAAATGGAACAGCCAGACTTATATAATTTTTAAATAGAAAACGTTGTTGGCTGAATTGATGGTCGACGTTGAAAATTATACAGACGCCGTTTCAGGGCATGTCTGCTTTACTGATATAGTAGAGAGCACGGCTTGCAAAAAAATAATCACTGTCAAACAAACAATTCTATTCTCATCCCTGCTCTTGGCGATGATCAGCGCAGCCTAGTTCCAGGAAAGTTCACCAATAGCTGTTCAGCGTTTGCTTAGAACACTCGAGGAAAGGAATACACCGAACAGAACTGGATATTTACATTGTATAAGTAAGGTACAGCGCAAATAACGTATACGTATTTGTACGTGATAAAGTATTTTCGTACCATATTTCGTTATCATTTATATACATTTTTTTCTCAATTGAATTATAACAAGTAAAGTTTCGTCTATTTATTTATTTTGTAATTTGTGAAGAAACAATAACATGACATGCCTCGCAACTATAACTTTTTTAATGTTGAACTCGTACATTCTATCAAATATAAATCAATCGGGTTGTCGCCTATGGACGATTCTTTGAATAGTTTGACACAATTATTATTCTACGTTCTTTTACTAGATGCTGTAAAGATATCTCTGTTTCGAAAAAGCTGTATGATGCAGTTAAATTATTTTTTTCGGCAAACAGTTTTATTATTAAATTTTAAAAGGTGCAGCACGTGTGTGGGTTACGTCATCCTTCATTACTAACTTCCTTTTCATACTTTATACCGGAGCATCGGGAGCCCGATGACAAAGTCGAGTCTATTTCTACACTCAATTCAGTACAATTTCTATCCATTGTACAACTCCAAGTAACAATACTTTTAGATGATGACAATTGCTTTTAAACATGAACTTTCAAAAACATTGCTCAAGGAGAACTGTCCCGAAGGAACAATGTGAGAAATAATTTGGTATTGAAGTCGACCTAGGTTTGACCGAGTCGACGTATAAGTTGTATTTTGATTTTTCTGAAATAAATTTTATTGCAATTTATCCGGCGTACATTGAATCTGTTATTACAGTCAATGGAATTGTTTTTTTCAGTTTTATGTCTATTTTCATGTTTTATGATACCATCAAACTTGATTATACTGAAAACGAAATAAAAATTGATTTTAACAAAAAGGCAAAGATGACGTAACACACACAAATGCTGCACTTTTTAAATCTAGTAATAGATACAGTATGCCTAAAAAAATTAATAAAACTGCATCATTAAGCTGTTCCGTCCTTCAAAGTTTGCTTATAAAGTATATCAAATATCTTTACTTTTCGAAAGCCTAGTAACGGCTTAGACTATGGTACAGAAACACTGTTATTTCGCTTTCCCAATGTACTGTTTACGTATGCTTTGTATGCACAACTGCGGGATCGCACAACGTTACACGATGTGTGGTGTGCACACGATGTTTGAACGGCGTGTGCACGAAGTGTGCAAGATGTGAGAGCATTGCAATCCAGGGCGAGTATTTCTATCGCGCATGTGTATGCACGATAAACTAGCATTGTGCGATGACAATCATGGTTGATGTAAGTTGAGAAATGGCTTAACAATATATACGATTTCGTGCTAGTTGTTTTACGCTTACTTCTACAGTTAAGCTACATGAATACACTGATTTCTCTATCTTTTTAGAATTTAAAATGGATTTTAAGCCAAATATACACGTGAAACTCTCAGCACACATTAGCACGTTCTCATTCAGGTACACATTGTCAGTTTGCATCAAGTTATACCTGTACTTAGACCTTATATTTATACGTCTTCGGGACACTTACATAACTCTCCTAGGTGTGAAAACACGGGTGATGGGAGGGGTGGGGTACAAATACATGTAACAGCATGGCTTATTATAAGCGTCAAGTTTTGTTTTCATAACGGCCACACGCTAGCTACATGTAATATCAGCAGTGGCGTCGCCACAACGCAGGTAAAACTCCGGCATGTTTTTTGCCTGTTTCATGGTCGATGAAATACTGTTTACGGCAATTTTAAAAACCATAATCTTACTAAATTTTATAAGAATTGATATAGTGTTCCGACAAGATGGCTCCGTACATGAATCTTTTTAACACCGTACTATTTATCGACCAGCTGTATCAAATCCTGTGGGTGTGTACATTGAAAAACCGCACCGATAAACGAACGATCTTTAGATCACCCAGTTGTATGTACCATATGTGAACGATGTGCGAACGGTGTAAGCACAGTGCACACACGAAATACATATATTGGTTTGTATTATCGTGTGACCGTTATGATGGACGCTTAGACTTGATTATTTGATTATCTTTTTTGGTACACAGTCCCCCTCCCTTCATCTGTATTTTCACACCCAGGCAAGTGAAATATGTGTTCCAGTTGGTTACAACTGTAGTTTATGTAAAAGTATAAACTGGTATGTTAAAAAACTATCAAAAAAAAAAACATTGATACATATCGGAAAAAATGAAGTTAGACATATCAGCTTCCGGAACCCTTGGTCGTAGTCTTTTGAACTTTTACAAGCGCCTCCATGTAAATATTTCCTTTTGATAAAATGTTGTCCCTTGTTCAAGTTTTGGTAATATCTGATTTGTTTTATATATGTAGCTAAAATAAAGAAACAATCTTGAAACATCGAACACGAAACCGTATACTTAAAAATGTATATTGTTACGCCATATCCCAATTTACACCAACCACAATTGTCGAACAACGTTTGTTTTTCGTGTGTTCGCTAGTAATAATCGTAGACATTTGATCGTTTTTACTGTTTGATAAGTGAAATAAGTGTAGATGATTTCGATATAAGTGTTGAATTGCAACATCAATTCATTCTTTTTAAAGAACTTGTAAAAATTACGAGAAAAAAGTAACAAATTCAAGTTAGTAAATATATCATGAGTTTTAATGTTCCTCAGGCAGGATCCATCATCATGTTTAGTATTCTGTCAATGATGCAAAGACCATATTCATATCAAGAATAGCCACTATTTACAAATGAATAACATAACGGATCGCAACACAACATTTTGATAATAAATAATTAAACAATAGGAATGATAATTTACGCTTTAGATACACTTACACACTGAACTTGAGCATATCCGTTATGGACAACTTTCATCGTTTAATAACAAAATCCTGCTGTGTATTTATGTAAACGAAACGCACACATTGTATCTCATTCAACCTGTAAACAATATGAATACTAAGTATATATTTATTCGGAATGGGATCCAATTCAGTACATGTGTTTATATGCGTAATCAGAAAAAACAACATTTTAGTATTGGTTACATCATAGGAACCGAGCAACATGTCAGTTATTGTACGAGAGGGGCGGTGCTAAAATGAAAATGTGTTTAAACTGCCATGTACCTTTTAATTTCAAGACTGTTAATGCGGAAAGTTTACGTTACAATACGAAAAAAGATTACCCGCGGAACATACCTGGAACACAGGGACATGAGAACTTCTTACAGCTTTTTGGGGTTTAGATTTTGTCGATAAAAATGTCCCCTCCCCATTTGCCATATAGGCAATTTGAGGAGAAATCTTTCAAATTGACCCCCCCCCCCCCCAGTATAAAATTAATCTTAAACACCTTAGTTAAGTTCCAAAACTAGCTGTATCAAATTGTCAGGTTCCTGTGGTCTGTATTGAATTGTTTGCAGCAATGTTGCAGAACGTTTTGTAGGTCTGTGTGTACTTTTAGTTATTTCCCACGGTGTCCATTGGCCATGTTTCACTATTGTCTGACAAATGAGAGTTCCGAATTCTATTGTACTCGGTCAAGGGGAGGAGCCTCACTAATACCATATGGAATTAGTAAAACTGTGAAAAATTAGTTGGTTATACCATAGCTAGATCACAGGAAAAGTGACACGTCTATGCGACAAGTATATATAACAAAAAGAAAACACAAACATATTCGATATGTATTTTTAGCATGCATCTGAAAGAAATTAACACTGACAATTTGGTCTGTTAAGTATACCTCTCTATACAAAAACAAGTTGATTCGGCCAATGAAAATTGTGTCTATACGAAACTAAAACAACGACTAAACAATAAAGAATATGTTCGTTAATATATGAGGAGAACATGATAACAGTAAATATTCAACAGTACATGCTCTTACATACAAAATAAATCCATGTTGAATTCTAACTGCACGTGGAATATATGCATTATAATTTGAATATGTATTAATTTGATTTATGACGGACTGAGCATCAGCATGACGAAGTCTTCATGTTAATCAACGCAAACCTAGCATTTATGTTCTGTGTACTCAGATTGTGTTTGGACACAGACAGCTACATCAACTTAAGGTCAAATTCAAAAATAAAACAGTGATAGCAAATACAATATTATCGCCTGCATTAGCGAATTCACTTCGAAATTCAAGGGTGTGTTAGCCAAATAAATATACACTGTAACTATTAAGGCTTTTCTGTGTTTGTGGTTCAAGTGCCCTTTGTCCATTTCAATTTAAACCATATATCTGAGTATATGAATTTGATTCCAATTGCTAAAAGTAATATGCTTGGCTATTTGAAATACAGTATCTGTATGTATATGATATTATATAACCAGTTAAAAAATATTGATATTATATAACCGGCTATGAAATAATGATAATATATAACCGGCTATGATATATTGATATTATATAACCGGCTATGATATATTGATATTAAATAACCAGCTATGAAACATTGATATTTTATAACCGGCTATCGGATATTGATTTTCCCAAACCGCTGTAAGCTCATTCACGATTTAAAAAAAAAACTGTACTTTTTGAACCCCCCCCCCCCCCCCAAAAAAAATATTAACATTCTTGACAAACATGTCAGTTAATTAGTTATTAGTTAGTTGATGTTAATGTCGTATATATATATATTTGAAATCCCGTTATATAGTGTGACTGCATGGTATGGTAAACGACACTAGTATCTCCCATAAAAACAAAGAGGAAAAAGAGAAAATGCTTTCAAATAGAGGCATACGATATTTCACAGTTAAGATTTAAACTTAAACGAAAAGTTTGAGATGCCTGGTCACTGTGCTCACTAAATTGTAATTCTCTCATCTGAACCTGAAATTCTTAAAGACAATTGATGAACTTTTTGTCTTTATACAAATTGAAATTTATTAATTCGAGTAAGATTGATATCCAGCTATGCCAAATTTATATTACCAAACATAGTACTATTATAAACGATTCACTTGTATCAATAACCACATTAAATATGGACAATATTCTAAACCATATAAACACAATAAGATGTTTATTGTCATGCATACCATTAACGATATGTAAAGCCACATAATGTACACACAGGAAGAACATCACCACGTATGATATTGATGATATCTATAATTACACAATGTTTGGTCGATTTCACCACCACGTATGATAGGTTTTGATACATACAACCACACGCGGTCTGGACGACATCACCATCACATTATGATATGGATGATAGCTATAACCACACCAGGTATGGACGATATCACCTCAACATACGGTATGGATGATAGTTATAACCACACAAGGTATGGACGATATCACCTCAACATACGGTATGGATGATAGTTATAACCACACAAGGTATGGATGATATCACCTCAACATACGGTATGGATGATAGTTATAACCACACGAGGTCTGGACGATATCACCGTAACAAATTATATGGATGATATCTATAACCAATCAAGTTCTGAACGATATCACCATCACATATGATGTCGATGATATACATGTATATAACCACACAAGGTCTGGACGATATCACCATCACATATGATATCGATGATATATATAACCACACAAGGTCTGGACGATATCACCATCACATATGATATCGATGATATATATAACCACACAAGATCTTGACGATATAACCATCACATATGATATCGATGATATATATAACCACACAAGATCTTGACGATATAACCATCACATATGATATCGATGATATATATAACCACACAAGGTCTGGACGATTTCACCATCACATATGATATCGATGATATATATAACCACACAAGGTCTGGACGATATCACCATCACATATGATATCGATGATATATATAACCACACAAGGTCTGGACGATTTCACCATCACATATGATATCGATGATATATATAACCACACAAGGTCTGGACGATATCACCATCACATATGATATCGATGATATATATAACCACACAAGGTCTGGACGATTTCACCATCACATATGATATCGATGATATATATAACCACACAAGGTCTTGACGATATAACCATCACATTGTGATATCGATGATATATATAACCACACAAGGTCTGGACGATATCACCATAACATATGATATCGATGATATATATAACCACACAAGGTCTGGACGATATCACCATAACATATGATATCGAAGATATATATAACCACACAAGGTCTTGACGATATCACCATCACATATGATATGGATGATAGCTATAACCACACAATGTATGGACGATATCAGACATGGAGTAATACCTATACTGACATGGAATGTATCATTACCACATAAACTATGGACGATAACTATCACCATATTAGTTTTAGACGTCTCCATAACCATGCGTGGAACAAACGATAATTCCTGCCACACGATTCGGTTTATAACCTCGATTGATAGGAAGATATCGTTGTTATCAAGACTGATAATGGTATCATGACACTATGAATGAAAATGATATTAGAACTACGCCATATAAAATACAACACATATAAATATAAAGCACATCGAAGGCTGAACTTTTTGTAGGTTACAATAGCAAGTTAAAACCTACATAATCCATAGATGTAAACCCAATGGAAAATATATAACAGCAAAAACACAAATGAAATCAGAACTAATTGACACAAGAAGATAATGACAAGAGAAGAGAATGACTCAAAACTTTTTTAGACACTAATTCATTATTATTAACACATAACTTCTGTAAGTTGTACCCCTCTCCAATGAATGTAATACCAACCAGTACTTATAATATTAATGCGTAGTGTATACCTCTTTCAATCGCGGTTGTACATTTGCTTTGGAAGTTTGGAATGCTATAGATCTAAAGCACGCAAGTGCACCATTGAAACTTTTGGTTTGGGGCAGCAAATGGTATCAAGAAACATTACATCTAAAAAAAATAAAGCAAAAATATCCATGATGATTATTTTTTATATGGTTGATCAACTCTTAAAAAATGTAACTGTTTTATCATACATGTACATATGTAACCTTGTCTTTTTTCGATTTCCAGACTCACATATACATATACATTATCAGATTTAGAAAAAAGTAAATCCAGAAAAATATATATATACTGCATGTAGAGTGTTATCATTTTGTAAATGAATACGTTGATGTTTTGCTTCTGCTATGAAAATGAAGGATACTATTATTATAATTGTACCTTAAATTCAATGTACATGTAGCTATTTAAAATGAAAATAAAATAACAGGAGAACTCGACTGCGATTGGATTCTAATCAGTATACAAACAAGATCAAACGGTCTACCACATCCTTTGTAGCAATGAAACGTCTCAACAAAGTATCACAGCTCTCCAGTCTAAAACATAATACTGTCAGCACCTCGCTATCTTTTACAACAGCGTTTATTTTCGTTCATACTATAATTAACTCTTCTTTTTCGCAAAATATATCACTAATACGCATTTCATCCTTGTCACTTACATCTTGATAAAATAATATATTTGTAATATTCCTTCCCAAATTTGACATCAATGTAATAGATGCGCACTTATGGACAATGCGAATAATACATATCATCTTTTTATTATGCAAAGGTAGTATTACGTTTCTATCGAACAATATCTTCATTAATAATTAAGACATTGTCGTATGTTAAATTTTACGCCAAAACATCTAACCCCAGATTCATTTGAAGGGAATTCATCAAAAGACATGAGCAAGGCAATAGGCTGAGCACGGGACCAATGTCCAAGTATTACTAAAACTGTTGTCCCTTATATTTCTACAGTACATGGTCTGTCTATTTCATCAGACACACTGCCGTTTGGAACTACTTGAAGTTTTCCTGCTCTATGGCTGTATTCGGAGTCATAGTGTACAATCCCATTTTATTGAGCCTCTGTTTAAACCAACCTCTCCATTTCCGGGCTTCACGACGGAACGCAGTTGTAAACATTCCTGAAATGAACAATTACTATATCTATTACTTTACTGATATGGGTCAAAGAAGTTATATAAACGGTAGTTTTCCAAATAACGCAGGATCCTTACAAATGGAAATGTATAGGATACGAATTACTTGAAATTTTATAAAGGGCAAAGAAGTAATTCCAACAGTGTAGACAATCTGGTGTTGTCAAATTTTCGATTGCCCTGAAAATTTGAAAACACCAGTTTGTCTACACTGTTGGAATTATTTCTTAACCCTTTATTACTTTAATGACATGTATTTAAATTAATAGTATTTGTGTGTTTCAGGTCTACATGTAAGACATTATTCTAGCGAAATGCTGTGTCCATGCAGAAACAAAACACAAAAAGGTAAAATCTCAAATGTTTATTACATATCAAAATAGATAAATAGGTAACGAACTGTATTGAAATATATCATATACATTGTACTATCACAGAGGTAAATTGATATATCATATACATTGTACATTGTACCATCACAGAGGTAAAATGATATATCATATACATTGTACCATCACAGAGGTAAATTGAAATGTATCATATACATTGTACCATCACAGAGGTAAATTGAAATGTATCATATACATTGTACCATCACAGAGGTACAATGAAATGTATCATAGACATTGTGCCATCACAGAGGTAAATTGAAATGTATCATATATTATCACAGATGTAAATTGAAACGTATCATATATTATCACAGAGGTAAATTAAAATGTATCATATACATTATACTATCACAGAGGGAAATTGAAATGTATCATATACATTATCCTATCACAGAGGTAAATTGAAATGTATCTTATATTATCACAGAGGTAAATTGAAATGTATCTTATATTATCACATAGGTAAATTGAATGTAAGTGTTCAAAGATTGATTGCACATAAGCTGTATTAAATAAACGCTTCATAGATTGTTCTTCATAAAATGTGTACGGTATTTGTTTGAAATCAGCACATTCAATCATTGAATGCATGACTGTCATGCATGGGATTACTGAATGCAATTTATAATAGCAGCAAACATAATTTCAAATGTTCTTGTCACTGATATCCATTGCATACCTTTTTTGTAATAAATTAGATTTCAACTTACCATAAACAATGGGATCGATACAGGCGTTTGACACAGCGAAGATAAACAGTCCTCGTTGAACTTTCGGGTCAATATTCACGGCTGATTGCCTGGAATTACAATAGGTATACATTTGTATATCGAACAACGCAATATACCATAAGAAGCGGTATTGATTCTGGATAGGTTTGAGATATTTCTTATATTACTTATATGTAAATATGCTAATACACTGTATCAAAGCTACAAGAAGAACAATTTCAGTCTTTGTTTTAAATATTAGGATGCGTTCAAGTCAGACACTCTTTGTCATGAAGTTCCATACTATGGTGATTTGTGTCTTTGATTTCGCATAATGATGAAATAACACACACATATGCTGCACTTTTTAAATTTAGTAATGTATACAGTTAGCCGAACTGATGAATTGAACTGCATCGTACAGTGGTTTCGTCCTCCTTCAGACTCTTCAGTGTTGCTAGTGGTCAAAAGGTAGGAACCAAAATAATAAGACTTATTTTCATGCAGCAATTGTATTGAGATTATACATTTGTGAAAAAAGAATTAAATTAATACCTTTTTATTGATGTACACAAAGAATAAAAGGAAATTCATTATTATATTATGAGACTAAACTTCACACAGCTTACTTTATATCAACTTTTTTTATTTTTGAGTTTTCAGAAATCTGATTCCTATAAAACTATAAAACTCGTTACAGTTAATGCTTTCTGTGTATAAAGTTTGAACTCCAACATATCCACAACAGTATTATTCCTCATTTGTAAGTATTGACCTTTAGAAAAGTCGTCTTAGACCGATCAACGAATGAACTGTTACAAAGTCCTAATCATCTATATAAATATTATCTAACAATTGATATAAGACTTTTGTATCACGTGAGTTATTATGAACCTTGCTTACTCCTTGAAAGGTTGACTTAGAAATTATGTCTAACTGTCTGTGTTACACTTAAGAGTAACCCCATCCGCTATTTAACCGATTCCTGCATGTACATGAACACGTGCGTGCTGTGCCCGTGAATGTCAATTCAAGGTAAGCTAACAACAATGTAGCTTTTGTCATGTTTGTCAGGTATCAATTATTTCTTATCACGAACGTTTCCAGGAAATCATCTATTTCAGTCGTAATCACTTTGAAATATGAGGCAAGGAAAGTATTTTTTACAAATCAACCGAGTTAAATACACGATGCACAATCCGCAATGCTCTTTTATCATGCGGTTCCACCGTTCATTAGAACCGCATAATTGGTATACATTGGGACAGACTGGATAAGTCTTCCTAAGGGGTTTTGAAGTAGAAAACTGTATTTTTAGAAAATAGCAAAGATAGAGGGGTTTTTTAAAGTAGTTATGATATTCGTGTGACAAAAATAATATAGTAGTTAGTTTTTTTAACTAGAATTGTTTTACATTTATCTTGTAATTACAACCACGTGCAGGCAATGATTACGAGACTGCGAAGTGAATAATGCGGTAACGTAATTAAGTAGAAATGCGAAGAAATGAATGAAACATAAAAGAAGTTGATATTAATTCAGTTCATGAAGATAACTAGTTTGATGGTTTATCATTTGAATATTCTTAACTAGCGATCAATATGCTGTAAAGTGTATGATGATTTTTTGCCTGACCTGTGTATTATCATCACAAAACAAATGTCTTCCAAGGCAGGGGAACTTAATATAACCTCTTTAACGCTTGTCCTCGCACGAAACCTTCCCTGTTCAACTCATGAGTTTTTCACTGAACCACATTGAAATCATACACATTATTATTATTTGAAATTTCTTTTGATTCTTGAAACACATTCTATCGCATTTTTGGGATCGCAGCATGGCAGAAGATTATCAATCGTAACCTAGTTATAGTCATATGACTGAAAACAAAATCAGAAAGTAGAACATTCATAAACGAAAAAAAACATTAAGCATTTGTATTACAAGATACATATAGACTTCCCACATTCAGAAAGTAAGTCAAATTCACTACAATACTCCATTTTACCAGCAAGACAGCGGTTGGGGCTTATTTTTTTAGTTTTTTTCTCAAAAGACGTCTCGGTAATATGCTATATTTAATAAGTGTTAACGAACATGTAGCCTTAACGCACATAGATGGCTTAAATGCTGATAGGAATTATATGTTGATATACAATTGTATTTTTTTAATATCATAAAGATTGTTTCTGTATCTTTGTAAACAGTTCAAACCATTTATACAAATATTTTCTACAATCTTATGACGAAATGACCATTTGTTGCAAAAAAAAACAAAAACTAAAACATTGTTTACATTTTCTAGCTGTTTTCATCGGCAGTTTTGTACGCTCCTTCTTACGTTTTATTTACTTCGGTAATAACACGTACATGTAACAGGGAGGTTGGTTTTGCAGCTGGACGATCATATCTAAATGTCATTATCCTATTTGTAGAGAGCGGAGGCTGTCGTTTCTTAACTTAGTCATATACGTCTAGACGTCATTAAACCACACTTTAAACACGACTTTCCCAATCAATGTGTATTGTACATAGAGAAAGGGCATCACTTACTTGTCTATCCACCACCATGCCGCCATGAAAAAATAAGGTGTCCAGCACAAGACGAAAACTGTGACTGGAAACAGATATAGGAAAAAACATCTCAAGCATAGGAATTACAAAACATAGCTATATCAATAATTACATATACATGTATGTACCGTACATTGTAAGTGTGTTGTAACGATCACCAAGCATAAGGAAATGTACAAAGTTCAAGGCCTCCATTATCAGGCAGCTATGCAGTGTTATACTATATTATAACTTATATAAGTACACTATCGTTAGATTTATTGTTCTGTGTTATGATTCCAAATATTCATTTATTACATTTTTCCAGTGAAATATCGAAAAAAAATCATTCTATAAAAGTGATATTTTTCACTAGTGAAAAATATCACTTTTTCTGATTTGATCAATCAGAACGCCGCTTACAAACGACATTTGGGAAAATCAGAAGCTGCCACTGTAGATTTTCATATAGAAATGTAATAAACAAAATATCTAAAAGTATCTTCAGTAATACCAAACATATTTCACTCGTATGGCTAATATTTTGATATTTTTCACTTGTGCTGCGCACTCGTGAAAAATATCAAAATATTAGCCCCATTCGTGAAATATATTTGGTATTACTGAAAACACTGTTAGGTATCCTCTATTTATTCAAACTTATCATTTCTTATAGCTTTACAAGACACAATCACAACGATTTTATTCAATCTAAATTTAATCTAAAATGACTAACGTATGTAATGTATGATTATTGAGTTAATGGAGGTAAAAGGAATCACGGAAATATAATAAATATTATTCCCATAGGAACAAACTGTGCCCCACTCTTAGGTGACTTGATTTTGTTTTCACACGAGGCTGAATTTGTGGAAGAGCTCATCAGGACTCGTCACAAAAACCTTGCCAAATCTTTTAATTTCACTTTCAGATATATCGACCATGTGTTGTCTATAAACGACAAGAAGTTTGCTGACCACGTCGATCGTATATACTTTTCTGAACGTGAAATAAAGGACGCAACAGACTTTTCTACATCAGCTGCTTACCTCGATCTCTACTTAAACTACGACCAACTTGGACAGCTTACTACTAAGCTATACGATAAACGTGATTATTTCAATTTTCCGATCGTGAACCTTTTTATTTCTTGATAGTAACATACCTGCTTCTCCAACCTATGGTGTTTACATGACGCAGTTGATTCGATATTCTAGGGCTTGCTCTAAATATCGGAATTTTCGTGATCGATGTCGACTTATGACAAACAAATTAACAACCCAAGGATTCGAGAGATGCAGGTTGATCAGAACAATGGGGAAGTTTTATGGCCGGTGTCGTTAATGAAGCAGTAGACGCTTACTCTTCCGGAACACATGGTCTAATTCTCTTGTACATTTACAAGAGTCTCCATGTAAATCTTTCCTTTGTTCATATTTTGCCCCTGATTAAATCGATTTTGAGTTTGGATTATGATTTTGTTAAAGCTTCGGTATTATCTTATTTATTTAGGAATTACAATCACGAAAAGGGTATGTCGATATAACTAACATTTTTAGAGTGTAGCTCTAGGGCGCGTCTACGTAAACAGCATTGCTTCCCCCTGTTACACATTGCCTCGACTTTGTTTCATCTGGAATTAGCCATCCGGTGGGGAAACCGGAAATACATCACACAAACACGTCCCACTCGGCATCCATCGGTTATTTTCGTTTTTTTACCATAGACACATTAACAACAATTCTGATATATTCTGATGATCAATTTTGCCATCCATAAGGTTCTGTTAACATTTCTTCCGGACGATTTTAACATTTTTAAAAAAGTTTTGTTATAGTCTGTATATACATTTAATGCATCACCAGTCATAGAAAAACACTGTTTGTGGATGTATTCGAGGCATGACCATTAAAACACACTCGTGTACGAAGCTAATACGCCATTTCCGGGATACAACTTTCAGTCGGTTTAGTCATGTGACTTTCATCACCACATGACTTTATTTAGGGCACTTTTAAAACAAAATGGCGGCTAAATGGAAATTTTCAATGATGGTAAGCGAGGTAAAGTTTTTTGGTCGAAAGAGGGATCACAACTTCAAATAAAACAAAAGGGGTGTTAGTAAAATTAGCTGAGATCACTGATGAACTGAATTTATCTCGTATTGAAAAATATGAATGCAATCCACAGTGCTCGTAATCGGGGTTTCTCTTTGCTGTTGGAAACGATCTGAACGTTACATTTTGCCAGATTGTTTCTTTTACGACTGACAGTTACACATCTAGGTACAACACACCATGACTTAGTTTAAGAGCCTGTATCTTTGTTTCGTGCCTTTTTAATCTAAAGCAACTAAAAAAATCGAATCGAATCTAGCTGCCGTTCGGTCGTCAATGCCGCCATTGTGAAGTGCCCTAAATTTTTCGCGGTCACATGATCAAAACACCGATTTCTAACTCCACTTCAAAAGAGTTCTTGTATCTCGGAAACGGCGTATTATATTAAAACGAACTTCCATAGTATATGCATGGTAAACTAGGGCACTTTATATTTTTGAGGCACTGTGGTCTAGTGGTAGGACGCCGGGCTCGTGACAGAAGGGTTGCAAGTTCGAGCCCCAGTCACGGTACTTGTGTTGTATCCTTGAGCAAGATACTTTGCTTCCTTGTTCCAGTCCACTCATCTGTAAATGAGCTCCGATTGTATGTTCCCAAGGGAGTTTGAGAACGATATTGACTGATTGCTAAGGTCCTATAACCACGGATAATAATACGTGAACCGCGACCGACCTTCAGGTTGCGATAAAGCGCTACATGTATATAAAAACATCGAATTATTATCATTATATGACGTAACTATTACAGTACAATACGCTGATACGTACCAATAACTAAGGTCATCTTCAATGTCCGTATTCTAGCCTTGCCAATTTTGCCCGCTCTGGCGCACGACACAATCCCTTTTCCTACAGAGTTGTGACACCGGTATTTATGAGCACCAAACTCCAGACAGTCATCTAACAAAAAAAAGAATTAAATGTTCAAATCGGCATGGGTTAATCGGAAAAGGAAGGATGTATTAATATTATTATGCAAAGTTGAAAGCATCTTTGAAAATGTTGTACGCAAATTGTTCTTGACACTTGAGTTCTGTGTTGCGGTAAAAAGTAGTAAATCTCACTAGGTCATCGTGCAATATTTAGACTGCGTTTGTGACATAAATCGATTCTAATTTTGTGTCATCTAAAAGGAACAGACATAAATTTCAGAAGTTTATCATATGGACTAATGAAATTAACCATTAAAATAAAACGAAACAAAATGAACTTTTTTTTAAAGGTGCATGACGAATATGTACTTTCAGGTACAGGGCAATGGTGTCATTTTCTGATAAAACAGAAGGAAATAAAATATATAATTCCGCCAGTTACATAATGCCTTAACATTTTTGTAACACGTCAATTTGGACGATAACATATGAAGGCGTATCGGCCTTCACCAATGTTACGATTAAGAAACCATTATAAGGTTGAAAAATGTGTAAATATTCATTATGCTTTCCTATCGTCAAGTTTAAGATTTGATGTTTACAAATAATTATGCAACAGATAACTGTTTGATTCGTAGTGATAGTTAATAAACTAATTTTTTAACAATAGTTTCAACCAATGCAGATAATCCAATAAAGGGTGATGACGGTGCCTTGGGTACATACACTATTAAATGGTGACGAAACGTGGTATTATCAGCTGACAATTGGCTTTTATTTATTCACGTAATACATCATCATGAGGACCTTAATCCCTTGATTGTTTTTGATATTTCTGTATAACGGAAATATATTCAATTCATTTTATTCTGTATATAAATGTCTTGATTAAAGTGCAAAATAATTGTTAAGGATTTTTTTTATCTTATTTGTTTTATTTCAATCCCATCCTTGACAACATTATCCTCTGGCATCACCAATAAGATTGCATTAGTTGCATTGTAAAGTATGCCCCGTGCACAAAGGTTGGAATATCGAGTTAGATAGAAATGTGAATTTCGAACTATAACACAAAACCAGCACAAATGTACAGAAACTAAATTTTTCAAACTAGAGACTTGTTTTAGTGAACAGAAACATATGCTTCCCCTTATAATCTATTTTTATTCGAGCCAACTTTCCATCATAATGCTATAACATAATGCTAAGCACTTAATAAATGTAAATTTTGACGCTAACATATGACCTTGAACTTTGACCTTGTGACCTTGAGGCATGACCAGTGGTCATCTTTTTTTATTCTGACCACATTTTCTCCATAGTGTCGCAACAAAATATCTTTCAATATGGACAAACGGACGAACAGAAGGACAGACTCACGTATGGAGAAGTGTATAACTATAAGGCACCACAATCCAAGATCGGCCTTAAAAATCTTGAGGTTTGGTCAATTACATGTACATGTATATAGTTAGGCAGTGAGGTTGAGATTGCATCACTTTGGCATACACCTTTAAATGCTTGAAAAAGTCATACATTTTTTATCTCTAACCTTTCAGTGTGAAGGTCACACTGGTCTATTGACAGTGCAATGCACATCGTATATGGGTGATGCAGGTATCCTAAAAGTTTTATCAATGTATCAATGTATCCTTTCTTTAACGGTTTATCAATGATCGCCAGGACAAGAATAATTGAAAAATTAACACGTATTTGACCTCCGACCTTGAGGTCAAGGTTCGCCTGAGATAATGACAGTCCACTGCACATCTTCTTTATGCGATGTATGTACACTGCAAGTTTCGTCAAGATATCTTCGACGGTTTAGAAATTATGGCCCGGCCCGGAATTATTTGAAGAACCAGAACCGGTACTACTACAATATGTCTCCATTCATATGAAGGAATAACATATTAACAGATCCAAATTAGAAAACAAAAACAACAGAAAACAGAAAAAAAGTATCTGAAGATGGCTGTCTTTTCCTCTATAATGTCCATTCATTTCAAAACGTCTTCATTCGTTAAAAACTTTCCTAACAAGCGAAAGACGTGCATACGAAAAGGCCTAAAAACGCACACACCAACAAATAAATACCGAGGCACAACCATGACCTCCAAAATGTTCACATGCAGCACTATCTGCATCACTGTTGACAAGGGAATATGTTTTAATTTGGTATATAATTTATACCAAATAGATGTGTCCTTATAACTGAATGTATCAGCTAAAAAGCCCATATAATTTCTAATCATATTTCACAGAACCTAGTATCGCATTTATGTACTTCATGTTATTGTTCTGGGTCAGAAAAGATTACACGTTGCCATGAACACTTGCAATAAAAAGGATACTTATGGTGATTAAATTGAGTCATGCCATTGAATGTATACCTTGCTGGGTCCTATATGCGCCTTGCTCTGTATGATAGTTTCAACCATACGCTATGGTGCAAATTATAACGCCATTCACGTAGACTTAGAATGTGGCGGTGCCAGCTTTGTTATAAAACGTTTTTAGACTGCAATTATAGTTGGAATTGCATCTTTCTCTCCAAATTAGCGATTACCCGCCGTGTCCATTCATGACAAGACTATTCAAGTGATTCATTGAATGGTTTTTAGTTCCGTCGATAATGAGGGATTCAGCGGAGGTCACGTCCGATATTGTACGCGGATGCATACAGTACAGCTAGTTTAGAGCGAGGTTGGGCTTATACAAGGATTCATTTGTAAATTTCACCTTTCAACATATTGTCATACTTCATATTGCTTTTGGTTTCTTAATGGTAAAGCACAGATTCGCATAGAAAAAACCACGAGGTACAAGTCCCTAGGAAACAGAATGTCGCCACACTGGCAGTCATTCTGATATTAATTTCACAAGGGGATTTGCATCCAAAGCTACAATTAAATTCTTCTATCGTTATATGTCCTAGTGTTGTAGATGAAATTACACGATCATTCTTGATTTCTTCAATTATTCACAATTACTTCCAATGTGTAACTAAAAATAATTGTGCCTGTGGGCACCCGAAATTAAAGATTAATTTGTTTCTATCCCCACTGTAATTCAATATCAGTTCATTTAATACTACATAAATGATGCATATTCTGGTATTAAACTATATGAATACAACAAAATTGCTCGAAAATTTGGCAGCACTGAATACGGCTAGTCTACATCTTTGATGTATAATCAAAATGTTTTGAAATTTGATAAAAGAATGTTGGTATTTTCATCAGTCAGTAGTCAATACCATTGTATCAACTACTGTAAATTTACTTCTTTTGTTAACCGAGCTCTTCAAGTTAACACATTCCTTAAATTTCACTTTGCCTACGAGTCCCTAGGAAACAGAATGTCGCCACACTATTACAGTCTAGCTTAGTAAGGAATCAAAACTTTTTTTACTATCTATTCGTTTCCTAGAACGAAATACCTGCTTAGTTTATTGTCTGTGGTAACACATTTTTTAGTATCAGTCACAATATCAGTGACAATAAAAAGATACACGGAAGCCGCTTTACTACAGATTCTGGCAATTATTTACGTCATTCTTTATAATTTTTTGTTTCCTCAAAGTCTTTCCACATAAATGTGGTTATGCAAAACCAAGCCTTCTTTAAATGTATTTAAACATTTTTCTCTGGTATCTGGTTTAAAAAACGCATTGATTTCTTCATGAAACTCCCATGAAACACATATTGTTTGAAAAAAATAATAATGACTTGGATGGGTCAAATAGAATATCTATAGTGGGTCATATCAATAATAAAATGAATCAGATTTTTAACAACTAATTTTAACTACCGTATTGAACCAGTGAGACATTTCTATACCTGTTCAACCAACGAGTTGATTTTAACATGGCAATGGCAGTTTCTATGTGGCGTTAAATACAAGCAGGAAAACACTCGTCAAATCGTTCAACTTTCAAGTGAAAGAACGTTAGGCGTATTTTTGTCGTTCTTGAATGACAAAAAATGTGGGGCAGAAATATTAATACGAAGGATTAAAGGAATACAAAAATTGTTCCATCATGGGATTATGAGTTTCAGTGAGCGTCTGACATCAAAGTGAACGTTTCATTCTGTGTTAATGTCAAGTTATAAATAATAAGTCTGGTAAATTAATCAGGTAAAGATTTTGATAAAGAAAACCAGAGAAATATCTTTCCGAAAAACATACATTGTAACAAGGTATTTGCTGGAGGATAGATTTCCTGGAAAATGACGTAGCTGCTGCCTTTGATACCAGATGTAGAAACTCGGCTTCACCCTAACACTTATCGATCGGAAGTGACTAACAGCTAGTTTTCAAAGACGTACCGATTGTCTATTGAAACAGCCTCCAACCATACTCGACAAACATGTTGACAACACTGCTTGTTTTTCGGGCAATAACATTAGCTGTTTGTAATTCATTTTCTTACAAGATATATGCCATTTATAACAACAACAACAAAAGTTGGTAATTCGTTCTCCAAGATAGTTTCTTTTAAACAGTTTTATAATCATATAAGCAATCTAATGAAATAAGTTATGATACACAAGATAGTACATAAATATACGACATTTAATAGAGCTCTTTACAGTATTCAGAGATACAATCTATAAAGTCAATATACTTATCAAATGAAATTTTGAGTACTTTGCAGGACTTTCTAGTCCATTGCCATGTGGCTTCTATTTCCCTAAATGTATACACATGCATAATTATGAACTGCAGATTCATTTTGTTCTGTTTGTTACGGGACCGTGCTTCCAACACCATCTTTCATAGTGTCAACTCACTAGAATGCGTCATCACAGATATCGCAGCAACAATCACAGACAATTGTATAGTACGCTTTGGCTGCTGGAGTTAATGCCTTAGGTGTGCCTGCTAATACTTTGACATGTTCTGTTTGTTTAGACAAATGGCGTTAGTAGACTAATAAAGGTGATTGATAGAATTGTACAGCTGTCTTGTTTAGGGAACTATTTGGACATATGTGGTCAAAATACGTTTAAACCTATCGCGACATTTTAATATTAAAAATTTAAAGCTAAATTTGATGAGAAATATTACAATCATCGAAAACGCAAATAGAGAGGGAAAAAAACAACATTTTATGACAAATACAAATTAATTGAAGTCGACTGCTGACGAACAAACTTACGGCACAGGGATTCGAGAAATGCAGGTTGATGAAGACTATGGGCATGTTTTATGGTCGCAATCTTGATATCATCGAGATATATTCTGTATCTTTGTGTGATATGAAGATGGACGTTTTTGAGTTTGCTTGCTAGTGTGTTTACTTGTTGTACAATGACAATGATGACTCGGTTCTCATTTAGAGGATTGATGCTTACATGGATGTGACCAAGATTTACATAGCGGGTGTCGTCGATGAAGCAGAAGACGCTTACTCTTCTGGAACACCTGGTATTATGCTCTTGTGCTTTTACAAGAGTCTCCATGTAAATATTTCCTTTGTTCCTAGTTTGCTCCTAGTTTAATCGATTTTGAGTTCGGATTATGGTTTTGTTGACGCTTTGGTATTCTTTGATTTTTTTTTGGAAGTCTATACAAATAAAACAGGTCTGATGAGCACGCGTGATGTGATTGAATTGAATCTGGCCGCCAACCCTTTAAATCGTCCCACTTACATGAACCTCCGGGCCTTGCCATGCTGTTTTGGACGTTGACAGTTACAATGTATACTTGACCCAATTAACGCAAATACAAACATTGTAACGTCTTACAGATAACAATGAAAAAGTTCAGACCAAACTGTGTAGTTATTCGTTACCTTTCCCACACCTACACACATTTTAATACCATTTACAGTAATCCTAGCAGATAGTACACGCATGCAAATTTCCTTCTGGAAGCATAAAGGTAATTTTGACGGCAATCCGGGTTGCTTTATTTGACACTGTACTAAACAAAATAAAACAAAATCTTGATTTTTTGCCATTTCTCTATTGATATGCCCTTTAAAATTATAGTAACATATATGTGATTATTATATGAAGCTTGATATATTTATATTTTTGTTTGCGTTTGACAAATTATTTGCATGTCGAAAGCAAGCTGCCATTGGCAGTCATTCTGATATTAATCGCACTAGGGAATTTGCCTCCAAAGCTAGAATTAAATTCATCTATCGTTATATGTCCTAGTGTTGTAGATGAAATTACACGATAATTCTTAATTTCTTCACTTATTCACAATTACTTCCAATGTTAAACTCAACATAAGTGCACCTGTGGGCACATGAAATTAAAGATTGATTTGTTTCTATCCCCACTGTAACTCAATATCAGTCAATTAAATACTACATAAATGATGCATATTCTGGTATTAAACTATATGAATACAACAAAATTGCTCGTAAATTTGACAGCACTTAATACGGCTATTCTTCGATATTTACGACGTATAATCAAATTTTTTACCATTTTTTAAAGAATGTTAGCATTTTCATCAGTCAATTGGCAATACAATTATTGCAACTACTGTACATTTACTTTTTTTGATAACATAGCACTCGAAGTTAACACATTCCGTACATTTCACTTTGCCTACCATATATGCGAAACAGGATATGTCTGTCCGTAGTTTATCTTCCTATGCGTTTCAAGGATTATGCACTATAACTTGCATGGATAACCTCGTTTTAAGTTTCAGTTGTCGATATTGTTTGTACATGTAGCATACGGGGACTGGTATCTTCCTTTTACGAGTTACACGGTTTCTCAGTCGATATAGAAATCGTTTCATGTTCAGAGGACCAAAATTCGAATATGTTTTTTGTTTTCAAAACATTTTATTGCTCAAGATGCATACAATATAAATCATATCCTCACAATTTACACTATTTATCTTCACACACGTACACACAGTCTTATATTCTTCAGTGCACACACATATGACACGTAGTCTACAACTCTTTCATACTGCACACTCACATACATGTATATCCAACATATTATAGAACTTCCTAACGCTTTTTAGATAGTAAAAAAAATTATCATTCATTAATCTAATACTTATTTAAACTGTAATTAAATATTAACCGAACATAAATAATTTATCAAATATTAATTAAATAATTAGTATCAACTATCCGGCTAAAGCCGTTTCGGTTTTTATATCGGTTTCAAGAACGGGCATGGTGGAGTGGGCCGTCTGCCGTCTGTTTTGTACTAGGCCTATAGGTAAGTAATTATGTATATTTTGTCGTTTTTCTTGATGTTTATATTATTTGTATATCGTACATATGTGCATGCATTATAAATATATATTATATTAACTAAACATTAAGTACTTAGATAGTGTATGCCAATAAACTAAATATGGGAAAATCTAGGCAAACACCACGTGGCGGTTGGGGCATAAGCTGGTGTACAACATGTACCGGTGGCCGCCTCCGTATACTTTCATATGCAAGACCTTTGGCCGGTTATATCTATAAATAATAACCTATATGGGTTTAACACCAATGCTGGTGACTCTTCGTATACAAAACTTAAAAAAAGTCAAAGCATACCAAAGCGTCAACAAAACCATCTACGGAACTCAACCTCGATTAAACTAGAGGCATAATATGAACAAAGGAAATATTTACATTGATACCCTTGTAAAAGACCAAGAAAAACGACCAGGTGTTCCAGAAGAGTAAGCATCTTCTTTTTCATCGACAACACCCGCCATTTAAATCTTGCTCACATCCAAGTAAACATAAAGTCCTCAAAAGGAGAACCGAGTCATCATTGTCAATCACAACAAGGGAGCACACTAATGAGCATATTAAAAAATGTCCATTTTCAAATCACACAAATATGCAGACTATTTCTCAATGAGACCAAGATGGCGACCATAAAACTTACCCAAAGTCTTCATCAATCTTTATCTTTCGAATTCCTGTGCCTTAATGTCAGCAACTGACATCTATCACGAAATCTCGATATTCAACGCAAGCCCTATAATAACGAATCAACTGCGACATGTAAAAACTATATGATGGAGAAGTCTGGATGTTATATTATACAAAAAATGGAATGTTCACGGTCGGAGAATCGAAATCGTCACGTTTATCATAAACCTAAGTAGTAAGCTTCCCGTGTTGATCAAAAGTTAAGAAAACATCGAGGTAAGAAGCTGATATAGGAGAGTCTGTTGTGTCATTTATCTCAGGTTCAGAAGGTATATTCGATCGACTAGGTCAGCAAACGTCTTGTTTATAGACAACACATTGTCGATATACCTAGAAGTGAAATTGAAAGATTTGGAAAGGTTTTTGGTTCCCGTCACGATACGCACCACGACAAATAAAAGTTGATCATTTTTTTTGGTAATTAGTGTTTTTTTTATCACAATGTCATATTTTGTTTGCGCAATAACGCTAACTTTCTTGTTCTCATAAGTGGAGATGGATATTTTAATTTTTTTAAAGCAATGCGAAATAAGTGAACATACTTAAGTGCAGACCCGTGTTGGCTACTGTAACCCAAAAATAGGCAAAAATACAGTATAACGACAAAAAATTGATTCGACATTGGCTGATATTGATATATTGATATCAAGCCTTATGTTGAGTTTCATTTAAATCAAAAGGGATAAACAGAAATACAGACCATGAAAGGGTTTCTCCGGTCGATTAATTGAAATGATGTTGCTAGCGACTAGTGCTATAATCATTATAAAACGTTAATGCTCCCTTGGTATATCTAGTCAGACCCCTAATGTGCCCCTTGCCTGCTTCACCGCACTTCGTATGATTATTTGGCGAACGATACCACGCCGGACACGTAGAAATCACAAGATGTCGCCTCTCAACACGACAAGTGTCAACAGATTAAGCCCTCTGGTCAAGCCACAAGAGCGGTCGATACTAGGCACTTACTGGCGTATCCTCTCGCGTTAATGGGTCTGTTTTGGTGAAATACGATTCGGTCTGGATTTACATAGAACTAACAGCTTATGTAAGGGTGCAGGCCACGGTTTTCACAATTTCGATATCACTTCTTCGCAAATATTCTATTAATGCGAGCACTGTTTCAATTTATGAAAGAGTATTGATGTTATGAACAAACATGAAATTGCATATATGTGGTAATTAATGCAATATACCAAAATGAATCAAACTGCTCACCTCAGACATATCTGTTACACTGTAATAAAACGAGTTACATTGTATCGTTGATAAAGTAGGGTTTATTAAAATATCTTAATATAGAAACGAAAATAAAAAATGAAAGTTTGTTTAGATGTAATGTACTGCGAAAAGTATGTTTATCATAGGTGTTTGTTTAAAATATGGAATTTCAACGAAATGAAAATCATGGTAGGCCATATAAAATAGTACATCGATATGTGATATACGGTCACAATTGTATACAATTATTTTTACCATGACCCATTGATACTAAATAACGTTTTCAATATGATTCGGCATCAGAACACAATGGTAATTTGACACACTATTTCACTATTAAACGCAGCAAAAACACACAAATACACACACGTTTTAGGTACAATTTAAATGAGAGCGAACTTGAAACCACACTTTTGACAATATAATGTATCACGTTTTCGGCGGCACCAAAGGTTGCAACCGTCACCCTGACCCTTCTTGCAATAGGATAAATAAGGTCCTCGTTAATAACCGGCTAATACGGGGACTTGGTTTGAAATCAGGTCAGGCTAACGACCTCAACTATTTTTCTGTCTAGACATGTACGGAAGAGTAATTTGATACCTTACCATCAACTGAATAATATATAAAATGATGTCAATCACAAATACAATGGAAACACACTCTAGAATAAATAACAAGTTTTGTAATACTGCAATAGATACATGTAGGTGTGTTTTTTTTTCTCGAGGAGGACACGCTCTTTTTAGTCATCTTTTGATTATTTTGAGATAGATTGTTTCACTGTGCTTTTTGTTTCGACATTGAGGATTTGCTGCATTGACGTTTTAAATCGATATTACTTGATCCATTCGTCCGCGATAATTTGAGAGAATCACAAACACGGAAGCTTGTATAAGTCAACGCCGTCTTCTAATATTGATGGTAAATGTCAGTAACAAGACACCAAAATAGATTTCCCCATCAATCACAGTAAACTCGTATACGGTATACGACCTTCTCAAGATCAGATAGAGTGTTTGTTGGGATCCGCAGCTTAATGCAAATGTAATATACAAAAACTGTACGTGTGAATCTTCAATCTGGATTGTATTGATGGGTCTCGGATAAAGTTTCATCACTATGCCTAGCAGCTATATTAAGATTAAGAAACATGCATTTGTCTTCGAATTTCTCATGGATACATTAGATAGAACATTATTGAAATCAACATATCTGCGCGAGCATTTCTTGAGCTAGATATATGACTGTGTGACCCGACTTTCCTCTTGGCTATCTTGTAGAATTATACAAAAAAAAAATCAAAGTTTCAGATCATGTGGACTCATAACTAACAACACTACAATATACATTTTTTTTCAAAGCATTGTGTATCCTTTCCTCTACAATGATGCGATACTATTGTTTATCATGTGTATACTGCTTTATATCTCCTACCGGTAACATGATAAACTCATTATCATAGGCTGACCGTGTGAGAAAAAGTTGAAGTTGAGAACGACTTGAGAATAAGTTGAAAACGCATTTTATCATGTCCCAGCAGCTGAAAGCGTATCTATACAAAACAGAACGTCTTCTCGCGCCAGGTGATACTATAACAGTATCCTAACAAACGTGACACAGAAAATAGTCCGTCATAAACATATTAATACAATGTAAAAACTTATCAAAACTCTACACGGGCATATTTAGAAAGCCAGTGCCGAAATATCTGCTTTCAAATAATAAGTTTTTGTTTGACAAAAGTTAAACGTTGACGGTATTCCTCAATGCAAAACGTTTACCCGATTGCTGACCCTAGAAGTCGATTGAAAGAAATGATGGTTTGTTGATTTTTCTTAGATGAAGAAATGCATAAGGTAGTAGTATATGAATTAATTTATTAATTTCCCCATATACAGTGTAAACATGTACATCTGAATTATACAGTGTATGTATAAGGGTCTTTCATAATATTTTGTATTTCATAGTCTCATTATATGTTTATGATTGCCATGTAAACATGTACATCTGTAGTCCACATTGTACATATAAGGATCCTTCATAACGATTTGTATTTCATAGTCTTATTATATTTGTATGGTTGTCATGTACATCTGTATTCTACAGTGTATGTATATGGTCTGTCATAACGTTTTGTATTTGAATGGCATATACATGTAATGCTATAACGATGGTACCATCTTACGCATTCAAACGCAGTTCTTTGATTCATTGGTTGTCTGTATCACTTTATATACGGTAGTTTTATAATGAGTGTATCATTGTTATATTTTATACAACAAGTAAGAATGTTGTACCATATACAATTTTTTAAATGTACATATTCACGGTTGTTCAACAGTTTTTGCGTATGATTGATATTTGATAGTTATACAATTAAGTTTCATAGGTTTCCATACATGCATGAATGTGTTCGTCTCACACAACCACAAATAAGACATTCTAACACCGGTTTTGCATCCTGTAACTGATGTTTCTGTCTACTGCTCCACGTTCAGTAGCAGCATCCTAATGGGGATTAACGGAAGTCATACAGATCGAGGCAGATACAGCTTTTATCATCAATTGTGATATTACTATGCCTATCGTCCCCTTGGGAACTAGGGGAAATATAAAAAACGAACGCGGTTCCATACTCAATTACTACGAAACTAATTATAGGCATCTATAACACAGAGTATGAAAGCATATAAAAACACAAAACGGATAAAATATATTGAAAATAAGTGTTGATTGATTGGACATAGAAAGGTTGATGCGAAGTGACAAGGGAAGACAAATTAACTAGACGCCATTAATAAATACATAATACAGTGTAACATACAGGAAATTTTGTAACATAGTTTTATATCGCTATATATATTAATAATTTGGAAAAAAGGTTACACTGAATAAATGGGTTCAATTGATGGCTTCCACGATGTCCCTTTTTATGATCTATATATTGTGAAGGAAGGATATTGCCTACGTGATTACGGATTTGTCACTGGTGTTCGCTGGGTAATAGGTAATTACGGGAGCCGACAGGATGGGCTTTGTAGAGGCACTTCCGGGATTGATAAGATATAAATCCAAGGCCCACAAATAGCAATTAATATCATTTGCATGTCTTTAACCCTGAACACTATTCATTTCAAAGCAATAGGTAATGTTTACCCTCGGTATGCCTAGCATGTCATAGGTTGATGCAGATCTTATCTTGTAATTTGAAAAAAAAATATGACAGTAATTACAGAGGTGTACACTTTTCTATCATAAAAAGTGATTGCCTAAAGTTTAACATTCAAAACAACACACGAAACTATAAAAAACCTGAATTAATAATATTCAACATTGTTTTAATCATAATGGATACTGAATTTTTATACTTGGAAGTGTGTTACATCAATGTTTAACGGTATCAGTGCAGTGACGTAATTATCAATTCAACTTTTTTATCAACAAACCAACTGGCAAAAACAAAATCAGCTGATATAAACAGTCATGACGTGATCTAGTGTTTATACCGCAAAGTTTGGCGTGGTATTTTGTATGCAAACTACTGATTGGCTAAAATTGTTTGGAGATAAAACCACTTCATATTATCATGTTTTGTTCGACACCAATTTGTTTGTGTAATAATTGAATACAAAAACATTAAACACGAATCTATAAAAATGTTACAAATGTATATTTCTTTTGGAATTGAAATTATACGGAACTCCAACAAGTGTCTTGGAAGTTAAACGGTACCTACCAAAAACTAATAAGCACGTATTTGCGGAAGTTTGCCAAATGCACTTTTTTTAGGCATATGCCGTAGCTCCCCCTTCCCAAACAAATGCTGGTCATTAATTAAATAAGACTAATGGCAGATCAATGATCATATAAATCAAATCGAGATCATGACTTCTATACCCTTGTTTTTGTCTTCATCCTTTGATTTATATATAAGGATTGTACATCATTTGGACTGCGTATACGGTAGTATGCCCGCAGTTGGCAACGAACAAATTCTATGGAACACTCCATAGCGAATATGCATACTACCGTATACGCAGTCAAAGTGAGGTACAATCCTTATAATTACGTCATTGTTAATTTTTAAGTGCTATACGAAAAAAAAACGTTCGAAGCGGGTTGCTAAGATGGTAACTACGAAGGCCGTGATTGCTAATATAATATAGTCCCATTTAATTTTAATTTAAGCTTAGAAAATACACAGTGAACAACACTATATTTCTTCATTATAAAATTTGTTAATTTGGTATTAAATAATATTACAAGCATTTCGAATTTATTTCTTTATTTATAACGGTCGTTATGTACACGCATCGACACAGTGATCGGGTTGTGACGCGGTCCGACGTACGACGTCACAACTGAAAGGCGCCGCCATGTTTGCGTTACCGTCAACGAATTTCGAATGTGCATCATTGGAATCAACATTTTGCCAGAAACAGTTTATTCTATAATCAGACGGAATGGATTCCATATATGTTCCATGTTTCAAAATCTTGAAGGAACCAAACAATGACCGTCAGTGAATATTTATTGTTATTAAGCGGGAACGACGCCATGTTTGAACAAAAATCAATCCGCCAAGCATTTTGTCATTGCGTATACGGTAATTTATTTGCAGTCAAGAAGGGAGAATTGTAAATATAATGATATACTATACATGTTTATTGTGAATTGACATTGTTTATAAAAAAATCTAGAAGTAACTACAAACGTGGTAGTTTTTGAGTGTAATCATTATTGCGTTGTGACTCTTAAAATTGATCGTGGTATGGAACTTTCCCGTTATATAATGGTTGTAAAATCGTTTAATTTCTTTGTCTATAATATCTATAAATAACTATCTACATATGGTTAATTTTTGTATTGAAACACGCCAACACTATCGCCTGAATTCTAACTTTAACTGCATATAGCATGTCCATACTTACCTTTCGCCTGTTTTGCCTTTTTCGATATTTTGTAGAGGATCATTGAGTATGACGTAGTGATGATAAGTAGTGGTAGAGCATACACTGTGATGACGTTGAACAAGTTATAGGCGAGCTCGTGTTTAGGGGTTGGGAAAAAGTTGAAAGTGACGCATTGAGTATACCACTTGAAGACAGGATGATTCTCAACATGGAATATCACACCCTGAAACATACAAAATAAAAACATCTTCAGCATTTTGTATCCTTTCATATCATATCAGATACTTTTCAGATAAGGTAAGTAAGCATAAATGAATCATTATTGGAACATTTTGAAATGATGATTATGTAAGAATGCAGAGTTAAGAAATGGGTGTTTTTAACGAAATAAAAGTTTTTTTTGCTTAATGAGAATAACCTTCGACTTTATCCAATTTTCAAGTACATGTTCAAAGGGAATATACCATCTGCAGTGTTTTTATCAATGACCTCCTGCTTAGAAAACTACGCGTAGAGAGATGGAGTTGCGGCTAATATTTTACGCACAAGGATGTTTATGATTCATTTAGAAGCTAGATCAAGGCTTGCCCATCAGCAAGTTTCTGGTTTTAATTGAACTGCCATCTTGAGATTATCGCAATGATTTGGTGGAGAGAGATCATTGGAAAGGCGAAGGTAGGGTCACCATTTGAAACCTGACCATTATTGTCCTGAAGGCTGGACACCGCTCTTACCAAGATGCCAATAATTGGATCTGTTGCCACGTGCTGTCTTAGATAGACAACGCTATCTTTCTTCATATCATACATACAGATGTAATATATTGTTGCAGTTCAGATACAGACGCTGATATATTACTAGGATTCTTAAGCGACTTCAGAAAAAAAATCATATAACGTGTAATCATAATTTACAAAACATAACATAAATTGCATCTTAAACTGGAGCCGATGACAACATACCAAGCCATATTAACATAAATGTATTATAGAATATGCGATCGTTTCGTTTCTTGAATTCAAAGACAAGACAGCCTCCAAGACAAAATGCACACGTTTTATAGTCCGAGTGTTATCAAAGATAAACATTTCTCCAACAAAGGCAGTGGTAAACATTTCAAATTCAAAGTAACAAAACCGGACTAAATTTCCGAATTATCCTGTTACATGTAGTAGGGTAACAATTGTATCTGCTGGCCCCCCTTGCATGATCGTAAGAGGCATTTTAATTCGAGTAATATTCTGAATACTTTTCTCCATCCTAATGGCTCGTTTGACTCGGTCTCAATTTTTGTCTGAAGCTTTGAGTGTTGTCCCCTCGCCGAGACATACAAGCGTCTCACATAGGTAGTCAATACACCGCGCTTGTCGTTCAGAAGTGGAACTGAGGGCCTTCAGTAGTACACTTCATTGTGGTAGCACGATAAGGTCGACATCAGCTCTGCACTATGGCAAAGAAGTTTACATAAACATAATGCAACGTCCCAAATGCACACGCACCCACCATACACTCATTCCATGCATCAAAAAGTCGCTTAATTAAGCTAGCTGTCTATAGGACTCCTACCTGTATCAAAGATGCCGTAACACAAACATCTGATAAACCTTTTTAATTTAGCAATATATATAGTATGCCGGAAAAAATAATCAAACTGTATCATACAGCTGTTTCGTCTTCCTAGGACTCGTCAGTGGTGCTAAGTGTCACAAACTTAACCAAAGTCATAACGTGGGCGACAACCAACTCAAACAAGCAAAGTAGGTCCCAAACCTTCAGTAAATTAATTTCCAACTTTTAGGTTATCGGTTTTTGCAAACTCTGTAGAAAAATTATCACGACTTTCTTATCCACGCCCAGAACGAATCATCTGTTTAATTAGATTTAACCCATGTTTTTTTCCCGAAAATTCGAGAGACTTTTTTGTATCCAGTTGGTGTCTGGCAATGACTCGTAAAAAAGACTAAATTGATTGATGGGCTTCTTTTTTGTCTTGTCGAAATTTTTTTTTTTTTAGGAAAATGTGATAATCTTCAATGAATATTGCGGTTTTATAGGACCTGGGAGAAAAACCTTAAGCTGCGAGTCCCGTAAACGACGACATAATATAATTATTTATCCTACAACGAAAAAACAAAAAATAGATAAAATGAACTCCACGCCTTCAGGTCTGAGTACGGATCGATACAGTGGATGATTCCCGTGACTCACTCTTGCAAGTACAATTAGATACTGTCTTATATGTAGCTGTCGTTAGAACGGTTATACAAAAAACGTACATGTAAGGTATCCTGAAGAGTCGTACAATTGTACCACTTAGGTGCAGACGTGGGTGAACTCTTGGTTATCTACATCGGATTTCGTGCTATATGTAATAAGGTCACTTTAGTGCTACTTCCGTGTAAAGGTTGTAACGTAAAGACAACACTGAGAGTAGTGCCATATCATAAAACAGTTTAGCTCAGAAAATCAATCGGGTGTATTGATTCGAATTAAGTCATCTGATTTTTAGTCGACCCAAAAGGACTTTAAACGACCAAACGTGTTAAAGAAACCAATCTGTTTTTGTTACAAATGAATACAAAACCATTGAATATAAACATTTATGCTGTTTTAAGTGTATACTTATGTCTTTTGGAATTGAAATTATAAAGAACCCCTAAAATTGTTTTGGGAGACGAGGTTAAATGGCATATACAATGTACCAAAACTTAATATGCACGGTTTTTACGGATGATTGCTAAATGAAATATTTTTAGATATATACTGTAGTCCCCCCCCCCCCCCCCATAAAAAAAATGTTGGTCACTCATAAAATGATAATAATGGAAGATCAAAGACCATGTAAATAAAAGTTGAGCGAAATTAATCACGACTTTTCAACCGTATATTCAAAATAACTGAAAAACAAAAAGCAGTAACGAATCGGTGGTCCAATCTTGAAGTGCTGTACAAGCTTAATGTAAACGTCTTAATGTTCATGTTGAGATTAATAGTTTCCATAAAAAAATAAACAGAAACGGACATTGTATTAAGATTTGGGAATGTTATAGTTATACAGATGTAAACACTTTACTGTATGTGAATTAATTTATCAATATTTAATACACACAGTGGTGTATCTTACAAACGCGAAAGCCTATTTTTGTATAAACATTTTGAAAATCTTAATTTAACTTTTGGATGTGTTAACGTCCCCTTTCAATGTTGATGCATTTAGATGTATTTTATGGGTAAGAAACAAATAAACAGCATTGGTATTTAAAAATAATGTCATTTTTACCATTCTGGCGCTAGCGATAACGTTTATGCAAAATTCGATTAGAGTTTTAACTTTGTTACGAAATTACAGCCAGAAATATTGATGCAAATGTAATACAACATATTAGATTATCGCAAAAAATGAAAAGAGAGAGATAAAAAAGCGTCTCGCAAAATAGTTTTCATTGTCGGCGGCTTTAGTGACAAAAATCAGTTATGAGTGTTAAGGTGTTTTACGACTAATAGCAATGGTTGATTCCGGATATAGTGTCAACCCGTGTAATTAAACTGCAATTTGTCACGAAACCAAGGTCGACGAAATTCAATAAAACAAACTTAATACACATTGTACGCACAAATACAATTGAAAAAAAATGAAAAGAACGAGGAAAAACAACTATTTCTGAAATATAATGCCTTTTCCTGGACGATGTTGATTTATGGGGAAAAGTCTTTCAATTTTGAAACACTCATTGCTTAAAACTGACTGAATAACTAACTTTATAGCAGGACTCGTTTTAATCAAGGAACATGGTTGATTTATGTTGAAAATGTTTTACGATATAACAGTAAATTACATGTATCGCAATAATAATAATAATAATTTGAGGTTCTTATATACAGCTTTATCACGACCTTAGAGGCCGTAACAACGCGGTTCACAATTTATTATCCGTGATTATAGGGCCTCAGCAACCAGCCAATATTGTTCTCAACTCCCCTGGGAGGATACAACTGGTGCTGCCATTTCAGCGCTCAAAGCTAGCATTCTACAATTTCTAGCACTACCCAAGCACGTACTCATTTACAGCCGAGTAGACTGGAACAAGCGGAGTAAAGTGTCTTGTTCAAGGATACAGCACAAATGCCGTGACCGGGACTCGAACTCGCAACCTTTCGATCACGAACCCGGCGTTCTACCACTAGACCACTGTGCCTCCTATAGGGAAGTTGTATGATCAATGAAAAGGGCGCTTGAATTAAACAAGCCCGGTATTCGATTCCTCTATTGGCCATAAAAAGGTGCGGGGTCACTTGTCCAACCTATTTGGCTTTCCCCAGGCAGACTCACCCCCTTCCACATTAAGATCCCCCGTGTGCTAGGATTCGGACGCAATAGAGTAATATAAACTTCGTAAAGGTTGCACAAACTTGTTTTATAGTTGTGTTGCATGTACATTGTTATAACTAAATCCCATGGTGGTGGTATTGAGAGTCTCGGGTGGAAGTTTAGGAAATCTCAAGAAAAACGGGGAGTAGTGTAAAAGGAGTGGATGGGTGTGGCTTGTACATAGTGTTAAATACAGTCTCTGTCGCTCAGCTGACGGAGCATGTTTTTTTTAAGCTAAGGTTGATAAATCTGTAGATTATCACGCCGGAGACCCTGTTTTGATTCCTGGTCAGGGCACTCGACAGGAATGTGTTTTTCTACATTTCTACATATATATTATGTACGTGACTCTTTGAGCAATACATATCTTGTATATTTCCTTGAATATGTATAGTGCATATAGTTTTCCTTTGGAAAATAATGAATGCTAGATTTCTATATGAGGTTTCTAGATGAATCCCTCAACATCATCTCACGTTACCTCGAATAATAAAGTTGACTAGGAGACTAACTTTGACATTTGCAGCAATCACACCAAACCAAACCAAAGGTTACAGTTATTCATCAAGACAAACAATCTACTGTACATCCATACTGCGTTATATTTTCAAAATAATATCTAAAATAGTTCAAAACCACAGACACTGCATCTGTTCGATTTTAATTTCTTGATTTTTTTTTTTTTAATTCGTTTGTTAATTTTTTTCTTAAACGATTTATCAACTTGATATTTATAAGCGGTTCTGATATAATACTCCATGACATTGCTCTCTGAGATACAACAGGTTGTAGTATACATGCCGTTATAGCGAGTCATATGCCATCCGTGCTTATCCTACTAAATGCTTGCTGACTTATTTTGGTGTTCAATTGTTTTACTTAACGTGTTTTCTTTGGAGTTCGAATAACGTATCTTTCTGATCGATATGTTTTTTTGATGGAACAATGTACGGAATACAATACTACTCCAATTGGATACATCAAAAATGTTTGGGAATGTCGAAAATAAAAACATTACATGCGTCCGACTCTAAAAGTCCGTCGATATGTCAAAGTAGCTTTTTCAGGAAAAATAAAACCTTCAAATATAGACCAGCTATTGCCATAATTAAACCAGAGTTAAGACACAAATTTGTATTACAGGTGGGAGCTGGCACAGCGTGTTCTTAAACGTAAAAGGTTCAATAGATCCAGCATAACTATCACGAGATAATAGACAAACATGTAGCAAATACATTCAGTACAGGATTGGGGACATCAAGTATTCTGCCATTCATTCATCATCGGCATACCTCGTTTCACGTATTTCATTTAGTGGGTCTTTTTTTTATATAAATGTTTCACATCAGTCACGCAACGAACATTAACATTTGAAATCGATATATATATTATTGCTGGTATGACGTCATAATTCATTGTAACGTGCAAAACATCGCAGATGATAAAAACAAAAATTACCGAATGCAAATAACACGAACATATATCAACAGGAATTATTTAAATTGTTCCTTATTCATATACCGAGCATCATATTAAGGTTCTTATATTTTCGCTACACTGTCAAAACCTGTTGCCATGACGAACGTAAAACCCCATTAACCAATTATATACATGTAACGTTTAAGTAATTTCATTGTCGCTTTCGAGATATAATTTTTGAAGGTACATATAGAAGTTGAGTCAGTTATTGAAATGCATTAGTGAAAAGTTACAAAGCAATCATTTTATGGTAGAATATCACTGATTAAAAAACTACAATATCGATATCAACAATGCTTGTTTTTTTTAATTAAATCTAAATGCACTTGAAACGTTTCACATTTGATCAATAACTATTATGTCAGTAACCTGAAGTAAACAAATACATTTGTATTAGACAGAAAACGATGTTTTCTTGTGCGGTCATGTAATGTGCGGATATCTGAGCAGTTATCCAACTAAATGGACAGCGGTTCTTTCAAACGTTTTATACATTTTGTATCACCATTCTCACGATAGTATTAAACAGTTGTATTTGTATGGTACCATACGTTCCTATAAGATCGGCTTATCCTTGATATTTTGTCTTGATAAAAGAAATAGGAAATCTTACAACTTACATTTAAGGCACAGATTAAACAACATCCAATCGACATCAACAGTGCTTGGTTTATAAATTCGCAAACAGCAATCTCAAAGATACTTGAAATTGTTCACAATTGTTCAAGAACTCTTGTAATGTCAATAACCTGCATCGACAATTATTTTCATTAAACAGAAAACGTTGTTTTCTCTTGATACGTCAGACTAAACTAAATGGGAAGGTTTGTTGTCAAACGTTTCATATATTGTGAATATATTATTCTCGTCATTCCCATAGTAGGGTAAAACACTACTGCATTTTCATGCCTGCCAAAAGTGCCTATAAGATCATTATTGATGATCGATTTTGTCTTACAATGTGTGTTAAATGTTTTTATAATCGCCGTACGAACGTTTAATATCATTAACAATTGTAAGTAAAGACAACTCCATATCAAGACCAAAGTGACACAGCAGCAACATCACAAACATACCTAGGGCAAAGAGTTGCAACCGGATAAACAAACAAGTGAAGCATAGGAACAACAGCAAAAAACCCACAGAAGTAGCGACAACAACATTACCAGAGCAATGTCGGTAAGGTAACTAAATCAGATTCAGCAGAAGCAATATGCCAAGAATAAATTGGTTCGGAAGCAAAGTTAATACTTGAAAAATCTGACATAACGGGAACAGAGTAACCAGCCCTCAAGGACAACAGTGGAATCTAATCCAGAACATTGTGTGAATTTGTGTTGATTTCAATCAATCTGCCCTCACTTTGTTTGTCTTTGATCACTCATGGCGGTATTGTGATAGACAAACGTGTTTTAGTTTCAGACTGACTTCTCACATTTTAAGTGCATATCGTTTTCGATGCGAGGTAACATAAATTTAGTGTCATTTTTTAAAGATTATTTAAGCAATGAATGTTTTAGCAAATGTTGTTACAGTCCTATAACACACATTGCTATTGGTGACAAACTAAATAAAGCCCGGTAGGACGTAGATTGATGACGTAACAATAGCAAATGTTGTTATAGTCTGAGGCACTGGGTGTTATAGGCTTATGACAGCAAATGCCTCTTATCATTGTGTCAATGGGAAAATACAGAGCAAATGTAAATATATACAGATGGTGATCAATGGAAAAGGGCTTTATACTTTGTGTTATAATTGTGAGAATGTTTTACTACGGCATGTCTCTTTGAACATTGAAACAATCATCTTTGTTTGGGAGCTATGTGTGCTGATTCATTTTACGACAGAGGGCAATTCATAAATCCCAATAACTATCTACCCAATATTTCCATTATTAGCATGTATTGCTTAAGCCACGCCGTCTATGGTGAAATTGAATTCACGCATAGGTTTTCAGAATATCTGAAATATTACACACAAGGGAAACCTACCATTAAACGAGCTCCCGTTAACAAGGCAAGACAACGTATGTTATTTCTTGGAGGCAAACGATGCAGACAACTGCTATTCTGTATAACTTCATAATAAGCTTAGAAGAACTTTCCTTTGCATTACTCCAGTTTGCTTTATTATGTCGCAGCGAGTTAAGTGTCAGCAGGTATAAAGTTTCGTGGGAAATGACTCTTTCGATGGCAATGGAAAGTGCAAATATCAATGAAGTAATACCATTACAAGAACACATTAACACTGTGTCTGTAAATAACAGCTTTTTCAGAAGTGCAACTTAATTTTACCGACGTGTACTTTTTTAACCATCAGACGAGTGACAAATCCATTAGACCCCTGTTTTGCAAGCGCCGTCTCAATGACCTGTTCATCTACTTGTTAGGAGAGCTTTCTCGAAAAAAGAGTTGTTGAACACGAACTATGTACGTTTGCTAAATTAATAGACTTTGTCCTTTTACTGTACAGTTTTTTTTTGTTCACTAAATTTCACTACCTCAAAATGTTTTCAAACTAATTTTTCCAACGGTAATTTTGGATTGTAGTACGCTTTAAATTTATAACTACAAAAAGTCTGGAATTTGAAATTATTACTGTAAACCAGCGTATTTTCGCGGCGACTTAATTTCGCGTTTTCATATGAAACGACTTTTTCGCGGCGATATAATTTCGCAATAAAAAGGTAATAAATCAATGTACAGCTGGCGTACATATGATGGAAAACATTTCGCGGCGATTAATTTTCGCGAATTTTAATCAACCTCTTAATACGCAAAAATAAATTGGACTCGAAAATAAGTCGGTTTACAGATTTTTTGTACGAAATGTTGTTTAGTTCCTGTGTTTTCTGATTCATTTTACCTTGAAAACTTTTTAGGTCAAAGTAAGTGGTTATTTAAGTTTGTGTTATGACTAGATTCTTGTCACTTGTTGTTTCTTTAGAGTGTTCGCCATTTGATGTGATCGATATATTGTGGGTTTTTTTCAATGCAAGAAACCTTTCGACCAAAGATGAAGTCTGATACAAATTTATTTTTCTGAAGTCGACATAAACATACATTGATCGAAATCAAAAGGCTATAACATTTAAAAGGGGTCAATATGACCCCTTTACCAGGAATCACATGACACATAACCTAATCATGAAGTAAGAAAGAACCCCTCATGGCAATAGTTGTTACATATACTAGTATGTGATACAAATTACAAAAAATGCTACTCCATAAAGGTCTATCTGTCACCAACTATCTGCAACGCATCGAACATGAGGTCATAAACAAACGCCTATTCGGAGCAAAATAGATTCAGGGAGTCTAGACCTATTAAGGGATTTATTGTGGCAGACAGCTTTTGAATACATGTTCGGTTGACATTAAAATGATCGCTATAGGGTTTTAGAATTAATTTCCTAGAACAGATGGTTTTCAAACAGACGTTGCCTTACGGGTAGGCTTGACTGTAACTGCGATCAAAATTACTCTCTAGACAATCTCGTTATATGTATTCAGTACATGCCTTGGTTCTATAATATAAAAAACAACGTTGACGTTATTTCAATTAGTAATCGCATTAATGCCAATGCTTTCGAATAGCATAAATGTTTGAGTTATGTTAAAATAGGACAAGGTCATTTTTTTGAAAATATATATTAAAGAAAACAATTGTATTTTAAGCATTAACCACGGATTGGGCAAAGGTTCTAAACCCACGTATAGTAAGTAAGTAGACATTTGAATTCTACAGACACACAGAAAAGATATCCTTCTGGTCTCTTTCGAATCCACACATAACTATTAAACAACAATAAACCAGATATGTGTCATTGTGATAAGACGGATCGATGGATAAAGCTCCCATGAGCAATGTATTAGGATTATTTTCTAAATAAACCTCGCGGCGGCTATAGCAATAATAGAGCCGACAATTAGATCCAGGGCAATTAAAATCAACTGTAGTGCAAAAAGGACCTCCACATAAAATGTCCATTATTAAGTATTGGAATACACCCGAGAAAAAGGTCTTTTTTCTGGTCACATGCATATAGATGATCGTGATGAGTGCTTAGTAAAAAAAAAAAAAAGAATATCGAAGCGTAAACACAACGATAATCCGAGCTCAAACTCGATTAAAATAGGGGAAAATATGATAAAATGAAATGAAAATATAATAAAAAAAGGAAAAATATAATAAAAAACAATCAGTAAAAAAACAAGATGTGACTTTTTGAAGGAATAATTTCGTAAAAGTCTGCAATAGATTGTATGTCTAATAGTAATATTACATTATCTGGATAAGCACCAAGTGTGCGTCACGCCATCTTTTACATTTCCTAAAAATGCATGATGACCTATATTTTTGTCAATTTCGACCGTTTCAAAAACAAAATGTCCTTCTTAACTGGAAATTTCGAAAGGTGATTATATATTATTTATACATATCACCTTAGCAAAATAATGTCGTACACCTCTTTTAATTGGTAGCAGTTTATTCGTAGATATTTGAAATTGTTACCGGCTGTCACAGATTCTGAGGTTTGCTCGTTGTTTCTCGCAATTCAATCGTCTTTATTTTTTTCCGGATACACTCGCCAAGACAGCGAATGAAATCATATCTAGTTTCAAAAGCAGAACTGATATTTTTAACAATACACATTTAATAGTTGTTGCAACAACATCTTCAAATTTTATATCGTTCAATCATTTCATGAAAAGGGGTACAATAAGAAGAGACAGCGGTGGCCTATATTTTGGGCGAAGGCTTATCTAGTCTTTGCAGAAAAAAATATATATCAAGCATGTATCACGCATACAACTACGGATTACAGTAACATTCATGCTACAGGGCAAACACCAAGGAAATCATTTCAAAGATTATATAATTTTTATGTGGCAATGATGACTTGGTTCTAATTTGAGGACTTGATGTTTACTTAGATATGACTAAGATTTATATGGCGGATGTCGTCGATGAAGCTGAAGACGGTTACTGTTCCGGAATACCTGGTCTTATTCTCTTGTACTCTTACGAGGATCTCCATGTTAATGATTCCTTTGTACCTATTTTGCCTCTAGTTTAATCGATTTTGAGTTCGGACTTTTAATGACAATGATTTTTGTTTAAGTATAACAGTAGATGCGCCTAAATTACCGAAACGCCAAGTATGTCTATCGGCCTGCAGCTCTGACCAGGGACATTACACGATGGAAATGTTTAATTATACGACCATTTCAAAGTAAATATTTGTAGTATTTTTTTTAAGTAAGAATACAATCGCCTTTCTCTTTTATTTTAAAACCCACTTGTGATATGTAGAATGATAATTCATGATTAATTTTGTATATTTTTCATATAATTTAAATGGGCGTTTTGTTTGAAATTGGACACAGCGAATCGACTGATTCATCGCGTGTATCCATATTTGATGTCATAATGTCATATCTAAGGAAATCGCCGCATAAACAAACTGATTGTACATTAGATAAAGTTTGCCTCCTTTATCAGTTTTAGTAGAACAACATCAGATGGGAATTGACGAGTAGAGGTACATCTCTGCACTCATCGAAGTGTAAACAATAATGCAGAACAGGACACAGACGTATACAATGATGACGTAGCTCATACTCACGCTTCATCTACTAAAATTAATATATAGAATTTGCCGAAAAATTTAATCATACAGTTGTCCTACGAGGACTCGTCAGTAATGCTAGGGTCAAAAGTTGGGAATCGATTTTTTTAACTAATGTTATATTAGAAGAGTCAGGTGCATGGGGTTGTTTAAATTTATGAGTTAAGAAAAATAGTTCTGTATAATTTCAAATCGTGTGCGTATTCCTGAAAACAGGGGTGACTGACAAGTGTTTGACTTTTAGTTATTATAAACAAAAACAAGCAGAAATCATAGTGATCACTTCAAGTTGAAAGGTGAATATTTCTATTTTAGTTTGATTTGAGATTTACATTATTTAACTTACAAACAACGACTCAAAACCAAAGAGGATATAATTAACATTTTCATTTTCGTTTTACATGTTAGTCAACGGGTATTCGAGAGATACAGGTTCATGAAGACTGCAAGCAAGTTTTATAGTAACAATCTTGATGCAAGAAATATTCTGTGACCTTGTTTGATATAAAGATGTATCTGCTCATTAGTATGCTTTTTTTGGTACAAGAATTTTAATGTCCAGAATAAATAAAGGTTATGCCAGGGTTGGAGCCCTGGATTCATAAACTTTACAAATATGCCTCACGCAGGAGGTATCCATGCTCACTATACAAATTTGATTAATTTCCATTTTTCCCCATTTACATATTTATACTCATACGCATACAGGTACATACACACACGTGTACTTGTATTTACCCACGTCGACGTGGTGTAAATATATTTCTGTTATTGATAATCAAATTTAAATAATTTATAACATACACTCAACATAATAAAATCTTAATAGGTATGATACCTCTTACACTCAAATTACAAATATTACAAATAACAAATATGTTTAAAGACATTCAATAATTAAAAATCTCCATATCCGGATATATTTTCCTTTCTCTACAAATTATACAACTATTGCACACTTCCGGTTTATGTACTTCGCATAGTGTTTCGTAAGTAATATTTACAATTTGTGTAAAAGTGTTCGGTATTTTAATATCAATGCCTTTTTGTTTTCTTTTTGTGTGATTTTAATGTATAAGGATGTTTTCTTTCAGTATCGAGCTAATAATTCGTATGCTCATTAGTATGCTTAATTGTGATTGAGAATGATACCACAGATCTCACATTGAGGTCACGGCATTTACTTTTATGCGACCTAGATTTATATGTACGCTTACTTTTTCAATAGTATCCATTTAAATCTTTCCTCTGTTCATATTTTGCTCATGGTTAAATAGATTTAGAGTTCTGATGATGGTTTTGTTGATGCTTCGGTATTCTAAGATTTATGTTTTAATTTGTGTGTCTAATCTGTTCAATCTTTTCATTTTATATGGATTCCTTTTTTAATTGTATCCGCGGTAGCTTCCCACATCAGTTGTAATTAGACCGCGTTTTTGATATTTTGTCTAATGAAAAATACTTGTAAGAATAAACACAACAAGTAATAAATCAATCCTTATTTCCGATATAAGGCATGCACTACAAAGCATGTAAAAGATGTATCTTACAGGAACACACCTAGCGTACAATATATATCATACTACAGTGGCCTACCCTTTCTGTACAAAGCCATTCAACACGAGATATAAATCACACCTCCATACCTAATCACCATCTATCACAATAGGAAAGAAAGACAGACTATTCTTTGATATTGATAGAGAGCCTCTCCGTCCACTAATGCCTTATCTTCAAGCCGTTTTTCATCCTGCTGCTGGATAGACGGTTCTAAATATTGATTTATTTAGCACATGGCATAATTATATCCAGCTTAGCATAGGAACTTGAGACAGAATCAAATTAGTTTACTTATTAGCGTGATGACAAAGCGTTGAGCTTGCATCTTTCATCATCTTTGTTACTTACACCTTTTAGAATCTTTTGTCACTTGCATTTTTCATCATATTTGAGTTCTAACATCCATCATTTTTTATTGATCGTAAAATATATGTGAAAAAAGGAAGTGTGCAAGTCCTAGATTAGAAACAAACAACGGTCAATCGTTCAGGAATGATAACGTAAAACGTTATACCAGTATTTCAATATGTTTACAACAAGAAGCGATCAAGAAGACCACGTCTATCGTTTATACGTATATCCTTCTGAACTTGAAATAAAGGACAAAACAGACTCTTCTACTTCAGCTGCTAACCTCGATCTCTACTTAAACTACATGTATGACCAACATGGACAGCTTACTACTGAGCTATACGAGACGTGATGATTTCAATTTTCCGATCTTGGTCGCCATATTCTGTATCTTTAAGTGATATGAAGATGGACGTGTTTGAGTATACTCATTAGCGTGTTTACTTGTTGTGTTTGAAAATGATACTTGATTATCTTTTTGAGACATTGATGTTTACTTGCATGTGACAAAGATCTACATGGCGGGTGTCGTCGATGAAAACAAAAGACGCCTAGTCTTCCGGAACACCTGGTCTGATTCTCTTGTTTTTTTTTTACGGAATTTTCCATGTAAATCTTTCCTTTGTTCCTATTTTGCCTCTAGTTCAATATATTTTGAGTTCGGATTATGATTTTGTTGACGCATTGGTATTCTCTGATTTTTTATTCTCCACAACAAACATTTTTGTTGCCTAGTAAGTATCCTTATTTCATAAACTTATTTTCAAGAATGGTATCCGTGTAAATATTTTTGTTTTGCTATTTTCCCCATAGTTGAATCCATTTTGAGTTCGGAATATTGGTGTTCGTTGACGCTTCGATATTTCTTTAATTGTTTTCTGTAATTTGTGTCGTTATGATAAGTAGATATCTATATGTTTATTCGTGTTATGTTGTTTGACACGCTGATATTGTAAATATAGATACTTCTTTTCTGAATGGATTTGATAATATAGGTAAGAACATTACAATATTTACGAACTAATTATTAAAGAATCATTTTTGGTGCCGAATCTATCTTCTTTACAAAGATATAAACGTGAAACTGCATCGATTTAAAAAAAAGAAGTTTAATTTCGTTATACACATTGTTGGTTTGGTACATAACTGATCTGCGTTTTGCAGATACATAATACATGATGTATGTGAATCGCTTTAAAATCATCTTGTTATCATATGGACATAAATAATGTTGGAACACACGGGTGGATGCATCAACAATACATGATTCGATAACAAACTAAAATTTCAAACCAAACTGTATAATCCATTACAGTTTATATTAGTGTGTGTCATGTACACACCCTTCTCATGAATCTGTTTCTCGAAAACTAAAAGTATATTTGATGCAGTTATATTTTACTCCCTCAAAAATGTATATGCACAGTTATTTTGTCTCTAAGATTAGGTGATGTACAAAATGTATACTGTTTAAATCATCTCAAGATGTTCAATTCCGTATAATTAAAGGGTTTTATTACTATGACATGTCATTTGAATGATGCAAAGTCTTGGTATATCAGTTGAAATGCCTTTGAACTTGAACTGGAGTAAAAAATGCATGTGTTCCAGGGTCACGTTTACGAAAAAAACATGTAGTTCCCGCATCAGTTTGACTTATTTCTTATATGTTAGATACAAGCAATGGGCACGCATGCAAACAGAATAGCGCTTGCAACTTCCGTCTTCTGTCTTAATTGGCCTCTTTTATTTTCGTCTGGCCTGTTATATACAAGTAATACATCTATTTCTTTCACTTTCAGTACATTTCCTTGAGAAGCTTTAAAACCTTCGCAGCTCCCTTTTCACATCATTTAGGATATTTTCAAAGTTGTTGTATAGGTAAGACACGACGGAATCGCGTGACACATACTCATGTTCTTGTTTGTCTGGAGACCTTCCGCGTTTTACAATGTAATATCAATCTTTCCTATTTCTCTATGAAAGTCGTATATCACAAGGTAACTACTTCTTATCGATTTAGAAATAACAGAATTTTCCTTATTCCTTTCCTAATGTATATTGTACAGCATTGGTTGATTATATTAAGATTCTTTGATGTATTACAGTAATAAACTATGAACAAATTAGGATATATTTAAGTGACAGAGAACAAGAGGAAGTGAAACCATTCCTCATATATGTCACGTATTTGGTTACACTGTAACAGAAACAAGAGGCTCCAAGGTAATCTGACTATAACATAAAACCTGCACAATTTAAGTAAAAGTGTTACCGAAAATGAATTGTTTGCAGTGTCATTCAGTCAAGGACAGTTACCTACATTAAATTGTGTACGATAACATAAATTTCACATCATTCCTAACTGTGAAAGGGCCGCGGTGGTCGAGCAGTTAGAGTATCCCCACAATCTACGGCTTGCCCCCCGCATGTGAGTTGCGAGTTAAAATCCCACGTGGGGCTGTGCCAGGTACTGACTGTAGGTCGATGGCTTTCCTCCATCTCCGAAACCTGGCAAGTCCTTAAATGACCCTGACTGTTAATAGGACGTAAAACAAAATCAACAAAACCAAACCAAGCCTCACTGTGAGAGCTGAAAAGTTTAACTTTTTTCTAAAGATGGTGGCCATCTAAGCTATATTGGATTTTCGACCGACCCATAAAATAACAACACTTGTCAAATATTATCTTAAGTATAATAAAGCTAAATCATATGGCTGAAAGTGTGAAAGATCAGAAGTGCTTTTCTTAATACAGGCCAAATTATAGTTAAGACGGACCCAAAAAATAACAACACTTTGTCAGGACCATCACAGTATCAAATTTAGCCAAGTTTCAGCTCAAAATCATTAATGGAATTTTAAAATAGGTTCTGTGCAGGTAGACCATTATTGCGTAATCAGTTAATGAAATAGCCACCGTGACTGCCATATTAAAATTTCGTCGAGGCTGAAAAATAGCTACACTTCCTTATAATCATCACCAGTTTTCAGCTCCATGGCACAAGTCGAACTTGGAAAGTGGAAAATGTTCGTAGTGGGTTTATTATAAGATGACGGCCCGACCCATTAAATAACAAAATCTGTCCATGACTTTTTGCCGCCACTAGGTCATATATCTTTCAAAATATGATTGACATCTGACAGGTCATGACGAAAAAGCATTTTAACACACGACTTAACATTCCCGTTTGGGGCTATGCGCATCATCCCCTAGGGGCCAATCAAAACTCTGAATTGGTGAATTAATTTCATAGTCTTAATGATGCATAGATCCAACCTTTGTTCAACAAATTCAAGCATTAATGAAGGGAAGCACTTTTAATCGATAGTTTTGCTTACTTCCCCTTTTGCGACCCTGCACTCCGGCCACCAGGAATTTGATGCGGATGTAAAAGCTAATTGGCCACCCCAAATGATACATCAGGCCAATCCTTGTTGAAAGCAACTACATTGAAGGGCATGAAGAAAGAGTGGTGTTTTAGAGCAAAATTACAGCGTAATTTCCCCCTTTTACATGTAGCCCAGTCTTCCAGAATTAAGAGTTCCAATCAAAACTCTTTATTTGAGAGCCCAAGTGATCCACCAGACAAAACTTGGTTGAAATCATTTTAAGGAAGAGTAGTATGTTGAAATTTAAGCTTCATGTACCCTACATTGTAACATCAGTAATCCTTTCTAAAGCTAATTTTATTAACATCTCCCCATTTGAGGACCTGTCCTGTAGTCGTAAGTGGTCAAATCAATACTCTTGATTTACAAAAACGATTGCCACTTGCACTAATCCATTTGTCCATTTTGTTGTTTTCCATCCGGCGATAAAGGAGGAGCATTTTGCAAAACTCGAAAATCACACGGTGAACAAACCAAGAGATTAGAGATGTTTGTACAAGAAATTCAAGGACACGTTCTAACAAATAGGAGAGGGAAAATCAGGTAAAACGAAAATACTCTGAAATTAAAAGTTTCGAAAAGCTTCACATTGACGAAGGCATGTGCGAATTATGTTTTCGAGGAAGATATAAAAATGTCAGTTGAATGATATCACATCTCAGAATGTCGGTCGAAATGCTATTGAACGTTTAAATTAGAAAAAAAAGTTACAAATGTTTACATGTGCGTCAAGGTCAGGTTTAAAAAAAACAAGTTGCCCTGTTTCATTTAATCTATCTATTGGTGAATTAGGGGCACGTATACAAAAAACAATCAGAGAATACCAATGCGTCAACAAAACCTTAATCCGAACTCAAAATCGATTAAACTAGGCGCAAAATAGGAACAGAAAATATTTACATGGAGACTCTCGTTAAAGCACAAGAGAATAAGACCAGGTGTTCCGGAAGAGTAAGCGCCTTCTGCTTCATCGACGACACCCGCTATGTAAATTTTGGTCAGATCCAAGTAAGCATCAATCCACAAAATAAGAATCGAGTCATCATTGTCATCACAACGAGTAAACATACTTACAAGCAAACTCAGCAGAACTGCCATATCTTTTATCTTGATTTGTTTCTTTCGTTACTGTGTGCTATGATATATACAAACACAAAATGCACAAGTAATACATGTCATATCGCTTTAATGGTATTTCCTTATACAGCTTTAAAACCTTTGCAGCTATGTTTGCACATCATTAAGGATACTTTCAAAGGCGATGGAATTGCTGATTTACCCAAAAGTTTCTCTTAGCTTTTACATGTAATATCAAGATTTCAAATTTGTCTATAACAGTGGATGTATATCACGGGAAAACTGCTACTTAACGATTGATAAATAATCGGAATTTTCCCTTTACAGTTGACAACGTTGTTGAATTTAGTTTAGATTATTTTTTTGTAAATTTTTAAAGGTTTTCTACTTCGAACATTTACATCTACTGATCTGTCAACATGTTCCCGCAATATATTTCTATGGCATCTTCCGGTAATGACAGATAACATCTGCCGACCTTCGGAAAAAGAAACGCACATAAAAAACCTGCTTCCACACACAATTTATATTGTTAACATGCCGTTTTTCCTTTCTGTTTCTTCTTTGCAAAACCAGAAAGAGGTCGTACAACTAATCACCACAGATTATCCGTAGTTGGTTAACAGTAGTAGATAGAGCCTTGATATAAGCTATACCATGCTGTCCAATCAAACATGTCCATATACATAAAACACGACATGTTAACACAGTGATAAGACCTCAATGAATAAGTGATGATAACAACATGTTTGACAAACATATTGGTACTGTAGTACGTAAAATGAAATAGAAATCAGATCCCAAGCTACAAAAATGTAGTCCAAACAGGTATGTATTCCGCGATGACGAAGTCACTATTACATACTATCATTAAGTCACATCGGTTTATCAATTAACTTATTATCTAAAGGTATCGATTCATATTTAGATGACGACGTCTTAGCAATATATTTTTAAAAATGCAATAACTTGTAAAATACATTGCGTTAAAACGTTATTATTTCACAATGATCGATATCTTATTCCGAAAAAAAATATAACATTGGACATGAAGATATATTTTTATTAACAAACTAATATTCACAAAGTATTATTTGTTGTTTTTGCTTCTAACAGCTCTTTAGGTGAAAGATGTATCAGGTGATAGATTTATATACATTGTATGTTAATTTAAGACAAGGCTACAATTACATTTATGTACGTATTAAACTCATTGACCACAGTCACACTGCAAACAAACATTGAATCATGTTGTTTTCTTCCTGAACATTCATTTACCTACCCTTATTTATTCCTTCGAGTGTGGTGGTTTTGTTTTAAATCGTCTTAAGGGGGTTTGGTGGCATTCGCAGCATGCAGGGCATGTTAATAGTTCACGTGTAATATTCGGACGATTAAATGATAGTAATACAAAAGTTGTTATTTATTATTATTACGATCTGAATGATATTGATCATAGAAATACATATTTGTGAACATAATTATCTATTAGACCATTACAACGTCTTTGTATCTAGAACACTCTACCCACCTTATTGTATTCGATGATGTCACTTACGTTATTTGGATGACACATACAAATGCATGACTTTGCAATTGCATATACATATATTATTTTACAATCATTTTTACTGTAATTAGATAGTATACCTTTTATATTGGTATCCAATATATCTACCGGATAAGGAATTCCATTACAAACTATTAGCCCAACTAGATATGTAAGAAAAAAAAGGTCACTTCAGTTCACGAAGGGAATACTAGATACCCAGCATAGCTACTTTTGTATTCTCTGTGTGTCATTAATCAGCGCTTCCGTCGTGGATATGACACTTGGTAATTACACTTTGTTACTTATCTATCGTGGTCCTTTCCCGAGGGAACTGTTCTCATATCCTGGAAGATAGAGTGCCAAGGCCAGTCAAAACGGGTTTCCTCGTTTTACATGATACGAAAAATAAGCTCAGGGGAACCCAACATGATATATTTAGTTAACCAGTTGACGTAAACCCTGTAAACTTATTCCGATGTAGACCATTAATATATACGAATGGGGTTGTTGTTGTTTTGCTGAACTTGAAAAAAACGTCAAATAACAATAAAGATCACAAATGATTTGTGCATTCTTGCATCTTCCCATTTATTTCTTGAACTTGCAATAAGGCAACTAAAACAAAATACAGAAGCTGTTTATACTGGAAACAATAAATCATGATGGCACATCGCAGCGTACCATAAGTTCCAAAACGAATGATATTTTGGTTATCATGTTGATCGAACTCGAGTTATTTAACAATTGATTGATCCTGATACATGATATGATACGAGCTGTAATATCGACCAATACGATCAATTAATCTATGTCGCAGTATATGTACAGCAGGAATAACGAATTTTGGATGACACAAATTGCAAAAAACTTCTAATGGTCAGCTGTCAGGTTGCAGTACAATGGTTCTTAATACCTTTTCATACATTGCTCTCTTTATCGGACAGAACAATTGTATTTCTTGAATTGTATTTCTTGACTGACTTGTACAATAACGGATCTCTGTGATATGACAGAAACTGAGCTTCCCAATACAGGCAGCTGTCGTAAACAGACTGTCCTAGTATTGTCATGTTGATGAATGTGAGAGTAGGTATGTCTACAAGACAATGTGAGTTTCCTTTTTCTCTGGTTTTGTTTTGTCCTCTAGATGTGCCGTTAGGGCATTAATATATGAATGCGATCCACACACTTTCTAAAGGGTCACACAAAACGAAGAATCTGCATCCATTGAAACATACTTGGTACAAGGTTCAAAGGGTTGTGCGATTTGTCAGTAAACTTGGTGTCGTCGTCGACAGTTTCCTAATTCTCGCGGAAATCGTACATTTCATTGAAACAATAAGAGGAATAAAAAAAATCAGAGAATACCATAATCCGAACTCAATATCGATTAAACTGGAGACAAACAAAAAAACAAAGAAATGATTTACATAGAGTTTTTCGTAAAAACACAAGGGAAAAATCCAGGTGTTCCGGAAGAGTAAGCGTCTGCTGCTTTATCGATGACAACCGCCTTGTAAATCACATCCAAGTAAGCATCAATCCTCAAAAAGTAAAACAGTAATAAAAAATTCAGAATGGTTAAAACCAAACTATATTTGATGTATTACTCAGCAACACTATTCTTTTCAAATCATTATGTCTCGAAAACAAGCGTCTTCACTTAAAGTGATTTTGAAAACTTGGCACAGTAACGGGAAGTAACTTACCAGCTTGAAATAAACATTTAATACTCTAAGCATTTTCAAATTGTATTTGAACACCACCTCATTTCAGTTTAATTTTAGTATCTATGCGATGATCTATCCACTATTTTCTAGGCAATGCATGTTTAGCGTTTCTGTTGCTTCTGGCATCAACATTGAATCTGAGAAGAGCGGAAGATGACGTAACACACACATATGCTGCATCTTTTAAATCTAGTAATAAATACATAAACTAAACTCTATCATACAGCTGTTTCGTCCTCTTAGGACTCTTCAGTGATGGTCGGAGCCAAAAGGTGGGAATCGAAAGTTTCTAAACTAATGAAGAAGCAGAAGGGTAAGATGCAAAACACCTCTTTTTTAATTTATAACAATATAGATTTATATCGTGTACTGTACTACGAAAATGTGCATATTATGTTCCGTGCAATTACTAAAATGAGTAAACCATAACTGATAACTGCGAAATCATTTAATCTTAACGAGACAACTACAATATATACATCTTTTTTCTATTTTTATTAAACTTTCATCTTTAAGTTTTGTAGTTCCAAACATACTATTTTGTAAATGAATGGCTACAGTATGTATTCCTTTCCTGTGACCTAGTTTAATATTTTTAGGGTTTGAATTATGGTGTAGTTGATACTTCAGTTTTGTTTAACTGTGCTTGTGTTACGCACAATAGAGATACAAAAACATTGACTCAAATTAATCTTACGTTTATGACAGTTTCGTTTTATATGCGTAACCATTACGCATTTTATGATAGTGACATGAGTACCCTTTACCGATTTTCATTAGATTATAAAATAATTGTAGGTAAAATGTAGCTTTTACACCAGTAAATATCTTAAGGTTTATACATTTAATGACAATACTTTTCGTAATTTCTCTCCCTCCCAATCATAAAAGGAAAATGCGTTTTAGGTCCCATTTTAGCATGTTCGTAAATAACGACACTAGAGACTCGTACCTTCAGAAACCTCCAGTACGTTAATACCACAAAGCATCCATTTTGGCGGGGAATTAAGTTTACAGCGCTATCGATAGTTCATTGTATCAATGGCGTAAATGCCCTTCCTCCCGACACGTAAAACTGGTACCATCCTGCCCTATTTATGTAACCATAGACCTTGATGTGTCCTATACATGAGTATAAGATACGCGTCGCTCTAGACAGAAATATGGCACATGAGAAGTATTCGGTCTCATAACATTTTTACCAATATCAATGATCTTTTATGACTTTGTATTTCAAAAACATTTATTGAAATTTCACATGCATGTATATAGTTGGTTGCTGGTTCTTTTTTTATAGTTTTTGGTGGCCGAATTTTAAAGAGGTATTGCATTTTATTTGCTTTTGGCTAGGCAATTCGAAATTCAAATACAAAATTGTGCTTTGAGAGAGTCAAACATACGCACTATGTGTATATTGTAAGCAAGAGCCATGCGGAAGGTGTTTTCTAGACTAAGTATGTATTGCAGGTATCCATCACCCTGTCAAATCCAAGGTAGTTATTGACTTTACGTCACCGTAGCTTTGACACTTTCTTCAAACTCCTGGATATGTTATTGCTAGTCATGTTATCTTTGTAACATGTTTGCAGTTTCGTTGCCCGCTTTCCAACTTTTCAAATGATTCTCTCCATCAATGTTACAATGTACATGTAAATTCGATTTCATTGTTAATGTGACATATGCATAACTCAGAAATATCAGGACGTAAATTAAACTCGAGGAATGTTACCTGAAATTACTGCCCCCAGAAATTGTTCGGAATGATAAAATTCCAAAATTATCAAAATCAACAATTTGAAGATAACAAAAGTTTCATTAAAATTGTTCGGGGTAGATATATATATATATTTGTTTAATGAGGATTAAACGTTGTATACGGTTATCTACGGTTGCCAAGTGGTTAAAGTGTCCCCATATTCTACCTCTAGCCCCCCACCTCTGCGTTGTGAGTTCGAACCCATTTGGAGCAGTTGCCAGGTACTGACGGTAGGTCAGTGGCTTTCTTCCAGGTTCTCTGGCTTTCATCCACCTCCAAACATGGTACGTCCTTAAATGACCCTGGCTGTTAATAGGACGTTTAACAAAATAAACAAACCGAACGTTATATTTATAAGGACCGGATTTTGGAACTTGTGCTGATTTAAATTGCTATTACACTGTTTGGCCCATATCATCACTGAAGAGTCATAAAACGACATAACAACTTCATCTTGTGGGCATACTATATATACTACTAAATCTAAAAGGTGCATAAGGTGTCTGTGTGTTACGTAATCTTTAAGGAAACAAGATGATAAAATCTGCTCGTAGAATGTTTAGTCATCGAGGTTTGCTGGAGCCCTGATGTCCATAGTAATGGCATTTGAATAATGGCATGGTTTAATATTTGCATTTTCTTAGTGCACGATTTTAAAGTATACAGTACAACACCTGACTCTCCTACTTATGTATTAGTTAGAACATTTCGATTCTCGCCTTTTGGTCCAGACCACTGATGAGTCCTGGAAGAACGACAGAGCTGTATGTTGTATTTTTGCGTTATGTATTACTACTTTGTAAATGTGTTTGTGGTATATAATAACTGTGGTATACTGCCGAAGGCCCCCTGACAGTCTGTCCTGCTGTCTCATTGCATGATTCGTAAGAGAAAACTGAATTTAGGATATATCCCCCTCTTTATGAAATAAATATCATATCATTTGACACCGCCTCTTATTCGGCCTTGATTGCGTGTTCGCACTTTTAGGGAATGCTTTTGGTTTTGTCTCTTGGCCGAGACAAACAATGGTACATTTATAGTTACTACTTCCTGCTTGACACATAACATTATGGGAGCGGAGATACTGGTTGAAACATGTATGAAAAGAATGGAGGATGCAGACGATCCGGTAGAAACAAAGGTCAGTGTTTAGGTGTTATTTGTCATAATCACTCTGAGAAATATTACGTATGGAAAGACTTATTATCTATCGAGACAACCCTACATTCCAGTGATAACTTTATATAAGTATTTACGTAAACTTCACATGTACAAGTATTTGTGTTACACGATTTAGTTTTGTTGAAATCCAACATCTTGTAAAATTTAAAAAAAAAACAAACAAAAAACATAAAGGAATGAATTAGTTACGCTATGATCACACAGCCGATCTGGAACTGGTCTAATTGTCATTGTGAAGATATCCGGTGACGGAACCGTTCTTGTTGGTGAGTTAAACAACGTTAGAACCCTCAATTCCATGTGTCTGAACACGCAACACAATCGAATCAATACCGCCGGCCACCATTATATTTTTGTGTGTAACAACAGCAAAAGATAAGGGTTTCTATTTGAATCTGTATCTGATAAGTTATTGGCATCAGCACAACCTGATTTGTATTCTGATCATGTTTGTGTCTGATGCAAGGATTAGGATACCTTGAGAAGCGATATCTTATTATATACGGATATAACAATGCCCCTGGGCCCTTCCAGAACTGATGACCGTTTATTATAGCCCTATGTTGTCTTAAAGAATGATGGACGTCTTTTGTCTTAAACAATAACGTATCTGACGTGATACTTTAGCAATAGGATAGACTAACCTCAAAAAACCACAAGCAACCACAGCGTGATCGTACTCTGGTATTATCTGTAATCATCATCGGCACGAAATATCTACATCAGGAACCGAGGCGTCACCGAAGCCAAGAGGAAGACGGCATGCGAAACCGAAGATAACGTGGAAGCGCTGGGAGGTTATATGTAAGCTTTCCTTGACAACAATCGGTTATCGCCAGAGTGATAAACTATGTAAGACGTTATCTATACTCATAATATATCAAGGGATTATGTAATTGGTCACGGAGATGAGTGGGTACATGCTCATTGTTTTCCAGTTTAAATAAGATTCAAGTCTAACACAAAAGTTGTCGAGTAGTTTGCCAATCGGATGCAACTATCACATGAATCTAAACATTCAATTTTCTCTTTATCACAGACGCTTGAAAAACAAACCATCAGTGTTCAATGGAGATTTTCTTAGATATAAATATAAGATATGGGCACTAATTGAATGCTACCGCAAATTTTCAAGGGTAGTACGTGTGTTCTCATTCTGTAGTTTAAAGATACAGTTGGCTTTTTATAATGTTTGTATTTGGATATCTGTGGTACAAGACGACCTCAGTTGACTTCAAAATACGAGGAATGTTCGAAAACGTTTTGCAAACGCACTGCATACTCGTGTATCACGTGATTAACGTACATAAACAGTATGAACTAGTTCACCGCTCATCGCTGTATTTTGGGTATAAATTTCAATGAAAGCCACTTTTTAAAACCGGGCCCTTGCAATTTAGACCGCTTTCAGGTGTACTTAAAAATACTGTGCTAAAAATGTCTAGTAAAACAAAAAAGAAAATATCGCTGAAATCAGGGGCTATATAAAACCCACTGTAACTGTATGTTGGAATGGAGCGCCAGAAATATACATGATGGGAAAATGCTGAATATAATTTTCCTCAGTTTACTAAATTCTATTCTGGTCACGAATCAGTGAAAGAAGCCCTTACTCAGCAAGTTCCGAGTCTGTGGTTACCAAATTGAACGTCAATAAAATCACGTCAATCATTGAGAAGGATGCGCGTTATACGGTCCGACAGCTATTTATGTAGCACGAATGACAGCCTTGGGTTTAGCATCTGTTCACCTCATTCTGCAGACAATGTTCAAGGTTAGGGAAATACGTATTCGTAGGATCCCACATATCCGAAGGGGAATGGTTTGATGGTAACTAGACAAAATTCTTTCAAAGCGGTCCTGAGAAAACAGGTCATTTGAAAATTGAAATTTTCGAACACCTCTCGTATCATCAGATAACTGCTTTGTTGTTGAGATACTAATACATTTCAATTAAAACCCCACTTCGATGACAAACGCGCGCACACGGTATAATAAAAATGTGATAAATTTTGATTCCATTCCAGGGCTTACATAGTTGCTGATCATATATCTTCGTGCAAGTATCTCATCGCGTGCTGTTTTTCCACATTTAATTCTAATAATCCCCCCTTGGATATTCGGTGGTATATTGAGATAACTAACTCTCTTATGCTGACACCGTGGTTCATACACATAATTCGTGTACTAAACGTTACATGATATGACACAATAATACAATGTTTTTGTTCAGCACCTCTGCTATTGATTGTCATTGTGTATAGACGTTATGGTTTAAATAGTACAATGTTTTGTCTTGAAGCTCATATATTTACAATTATCGTGTGTAGACGCAATGTTTTATAGTTTCCTTTGTGTAAACGATTTGGTTTGGTTCAGTTTGATTGTGTTAACGCCCTGTAATAGCTCTAGTTGATCAGAACTATGGGCAAGTTTTATGGTCGCCATCTTTGTCTCATTGAGAAAGATTTTGTATCTTTAAGTGATATGAGGAAGAACGTCTTTGAGAATGCTCATTGGTGTGTTTACTTGATTGACAATGATACTCGGTTCTCTTTTTGAGAACTCGATGTTTACTTGGAGGTGACAAAGATTTACATGGCGAGTGTCGTCGGTGAAGCAGAATACGCTTACTCTTCCTACCTCTTCATACCTGGTCGTATTATCTTGTACTTTTACTAGGGTTTCCATGTGCATCTTCCCTTGTTCATATTTTGCCCCTGGCTTAATCGATTTTGAGTTCGGATTATGATTTTGTTTACGCTTCGATATTCTCTGAAAAAAAGGACCAAAGCTCAGTACCTGGCTACCTCCCACATTAACCTCAAATCTGCGACCATGAGATGGAGGATACGTGGTAGCAGATAGTATGTCAGTCACCGTAGCAATTTTGCCACCGACGCTTTCGTAGTGACGACCATCGTGTGTACTCACCAGTTGTTTGTGATAATGTTTTTGTGTAACTGCGCTGTTATTTATACACAAGTGTTACATGTATGCGTAATTAATCCTTGTTTTCGCTGTATTATATGGTATATGTATCAGGAATCGACACATCTCGTTATTGTAATGGGTTTTGTAATAATTCAACAGCTGAAGAATTGGCACCAAATTTGTTGACAGTTTTTCTTATCGATTGCATCCATCACAACCGCTGACATCAATGTATCATGTCGGGGTGATATTGTAATCTAAGATGGATTGTTCAAAGAAAACCTCTTAAAACTTAGACATTGCATAATTTTAATTCTTATTATAAGTAATACCGTCACTCTAGTTAGGATACACGTGGGCGGCCAGCGAGAAATAATTGGTGGGAGCAATGATTTATCTAAGATATTTAAGTCATGTTGCAAAATTCCGTTTTTGCTAATCAAATTATAGCGAACGTGGCATACAGATAACACCACTCATTTATCAAAAGGGCAACGTAACAGTAACATAACATTGTATATAGATCTTACAATAACATGTAATAAGTGCATTTTATATGATGTTAGTTTCAAATAAAAGCTGAATTTTCAATTTCAAATAAGAGCTATTCACATTTTTTTCTTTCAAAAGACATGTATGAAAAAATGTCTTTTAATTTAAATCAAATATATATTTATTGCTTCAAGTGCTTTTGATACATATGAAATGTGAGACCACTTGCATGCAATATATATTATAAGCATCGTAAAACCTGAGTTATATCCTTTCCATACTCTCTATTATGTGAAACGATTATTGTTCACTTTCTCTACTATGCCATGTGCGTTTGAATAAACTGCTCTGTTTGGCGATGTCGTATTTACTATTGGAGAAATCATTTACGTTGAGATCCATAAAGGGTACGAGGACTAACCGACCAGATGAACCAGAATAACAACCGTTAAGCCGTATGCTTTGCATTATCAATATGAAAGATAGGGAGAAAGTATTTGAAGTTTAGGTGTCAAAATCGTTATACGCGGTAGATGCAGTGTCAATTTAAGGATTACAGGTAAGTGTGGCGTTATACGGATTAGTGGCGTTATACGGATTAGTAGCGTGGCGTTATACGAATTTGTGGCATTATACGGATTAGTGGCGTTATACGGATTAGTGCCGTTATACAGATAAGTGGCGTTATATGGATTAGTGCCGTTATACGGATGAGTGGCGTTATACGGATTAGTGGCGTTATATGGATTAATGCCGTTATACGGATAAGTGGCGTTATACAGATAAGTGGCGTTATACGGATGAGTGGCGTTATACGGATTAGTGGCGTTATATGGATTAATGCCGTTATACGGATAAGTGGCGTTATACAGATAAGTGGCGTATACGGATGAGTGGCGTTATACGGATTAGTGGCGTTATATGGATTAATGCCGTTATACGGATAAGTGGCGTTATACAGATAAGTGGCGTATACGGATGAGTGGCGTTATACGGATTAGTGGCGTTATATGGATTAATGCCGTTATACGGATTAGTGCCGTTATACAGATAAGTGGCGTTATACGGATGAGTGGCGTTATACGGATGAGTGGCGTTATACGGATAAGTGGCGTTATATGGATTAATGCCGTTATACGGATAAGTGGCGTTATATGGATTAGTGCCGTTATACGGATAAGAGGCGTATACGGATGAGTGGCGTTATACGGATTAGTGGCGTTATATGGAAAACTGGTGTTATACGAATTAGTGGCGTTATACGGATTAGTGCGGTGTTGATAAACGGATTAACGGTAGGTGCAATTTAAACATCAGGATGGGCAGCATGTGTAGTGTCAATGTTAGAACTAGCTGTAGAAGCGGTGTCAAAATCAGAATGATATAAGCAGCAAGTTCTGGGTCGATATTAGCATCAGTGGCAGTTACAGTGTTAATTAGTTTTTTGCAGCAGTCCATGGACGTACTGTTTGAGTCATTTAAGACCAAAAAAAACATTATTAAAAAACTAGAAATTTATAAATGATGAATCCATAACAACAGAAAATTAAAATGATCTAAAAATTGTAAAAAAGTGCAAACAACAAAAAATCTATCAAATAAACGTTAAAATAGGTTAATAATAAAACATGTCACATATTTGAAATCAGCGCACTCAATCATCATTTTACAAGCGGAGTGGACTCCATATCAGAATGAGAAGCGGCACTGGCGTTCATCTATCATAATTACGTTGGTGAAGCTCTTTATGTCAAACTTTCGTGAATATGATGTGAGGCCAGCAGGTGTCCAAATACGGATCATTCAACGGTGTAGGCGTCCATACAAAATCGGATCGACATTTTCAACTTTGTTTGCTTTCAGATCTTCTATTTAATGCCTTATTCGATTAAATAAAAGGAGATACTAGGGTTTGTCAACGACGCAATCAGAAATATTTATTTGATCCGAACTTATTTGAATACTGTAAACCAACTTATTTTCGCGAGCGATTAATTTTCGCGTATTTCGCGGTTGATTAAATTCGCGAAAAATTAATTCCTGTGAAATAGTTTCAAGCAGGTGTATGTCAACTGTATGAGTACTGTACTGTACTGTTCATTGGATTTATGACCGTATTTATCGCATAATTAAATTGCCGCGAAATAGTTGTTTCATATAAAAACGCGAAATTGAGTAGCCGCAAAATCAGTTGGTTTACAGTTAATACTTCAAGATGACACCTAATGACATTGTTAACGTATAATTGCCCTATTTAACTTCAAGCTTGTACGACATGGTTCGACCCAATCATATTGTTGTATTTAAGGGTGTACGACCCTTATTTTCCCATCTTGTTGCAAGAGTACAATATCATAACGCGATGCAACATGAATGAACACCGACCTGAATCTAAGATTCGTAATACGACCTTTATGTTATGTTACATATATGTATAACATTTTGTCAAAAGACTATCAAGCGCCTTATAAAATAGTTGTATATAGAAATTACCAACGTATGATTCCTTTCTGTCATTGAACGAACCTCTTTATATGTCATCTTCCCCAGAATATCTAGACGTATCTAGCTTGTCTGGAAATGCCAAGGGTAGGATTTGTTATCAACTTAAGGCACAGCTCACATGCATAATGTACGGTTAGGCCTGAACTTCTCAGTGTTATACGGTATTGAACACAGGACATGTTTACTAGTTTTGATATATTTTGTCCCGCTGACCTCAGCAGTCTGTGTTTGCTTAGTAGGCCGTAGACCTTAGCGCCCCGTGACACAAGTTGTGTTATCAAAACGTTTACATAGAACCCTAAACGATACAAACACTGTTGATTCACATTAATTGCAGACCGACTACACATTAACTAAAAGCGAAACTGTCCCTCATCATATTAAAGAGCACAGCTTTTCCAATATACGTTTGTTTACGTTCATTGTAACTATGCTTTAGAATATGATTGTAGGAAATGTGCATATTTCAAAATTTGTGCATGTTCTTTTCCCTTGCCTCACTTTTGACCTTTAGTTGAATGCTTGCCCCTATGAGGAAAGCTTTGGGTTCCGTCTCCTGGCCGAAAAACTGGTAGTTACTACTCCCTGTTTGACGCTTAGCATTATTGAAATGGAACGACTGGTTCACCCGTTGTCAGTATACTGTGACTGGGTGGGGTTGTTCTGCTCGGCAGTGATCCGGCCTATCGCAAGAAGACTAACACCTCCCAAGCACACATGCACTCGACACGCACATCCACATCGCATACATCAGGAGGTCGTCCGTAAATGACCCTGGCCGTTAATAGGACGTTAAAACAACCAAAAATCAATGTGTTGCAAGCTTTGGTTAGCATTCATATTGTTTGTCATGGGTTGGTTTTAATCATACAATAGCTAGTTAATAAGCTGTTACGATGATGACAGATTTGAATGTCGTCTGTTTTGTTTCAAATGACGTACACTAATAATTAAAGTAACAGTTTTTATGCAGAAGAGATGTCAGATCACAGTAGGACCAGACTCGCGAGAGCTTGGTGACCAGCCCTCACATTATATAGAACCAATGATTTATTGCCCCGAACCATGTCATTTGGTACGGATAGCGATCTGGTATATAAAACATATGGCCTCGGAGAAGCAACGATTGACAGATTGCCCTTACAGACGAACATAACAACCCTGACGAGGCCGTATGGTAATGAGTTCATCTTTTAGTTTCGTATGCATCGATTGTTTGTGAGAGAATTTATACACAATGATTAAAAGATCTAGCCATGACATATATGGAATTTCGGTTGGTTTCCATACCTCTCATTACAGATAACAATCGGAACAGAACGTTTAATAGGGGATGTCGTTATAGTTAATTGTACCTGATTCCATCACGAAATATGAATAATAATCGGAAGACGACGTTTTAAAGAACGCAACTTCATTGTATCACCTATCGATTGGAACAATAATTAAGTTCCTATGTGTCTTTGATTCTGACGTCTACCAGGTGCCACCTACAACACATGGCGAGATAGCTTGTAATTAAGGTATGTTACATTATGTAACTAAAGAGCGCCGCCTCTGTGTTGGTCGTATGGAATAAGTGGGTTATTACGATGTAATGAGTTATACATGTAATGTATTTGTATCACCGCCATTATAATATAAATCTGATATTTAAGTGCACTGAAACACATTTATTTGTATATGTACAGGAACACATTAAGGTTATTCACTAACAAACATATTCCGATTTCCATTGAAAACTAGAATTCACGTGGTTTTACCCCCAGGAGTCATGAAAAACAATGTTAAGCCATGAACAAGATTGTAATGATTCACATACTAACAAAACGTTTTAAATAAAGAAACGTTTGCAAAACCTTTATCCGAACTCAAAATCGATTAAACCAGGGGCAAAACATGAAAAAAAAAGGAAAAATTAATCTGCAGACTCTGTAAAAACTACAAGATAATTGAGACCAGGTGTTTGAGAAGAGTAAGAAACATCTGTGTCGCCATGTAAGTCTGAGTAACATCCAAATAAAGATCAAGTGATCAAAGTGAGAACCGAGTCATCATTCTCAATCACAACAAGTAAGAAAACTAATGAGCAAATTCAAAAACATCTATCTTCATATCACACAAAGATACAAAATACTTTTTCAATAAAACTTGCTCATGGCATAACCTGCATCCTATAGAATGTCTACCCTTAATAATACAAATTGACGCTCAAAGAGGCACTGGTACAATGTATGTTGAATTGGCAGAACAGCCTGTAGCGCGTGCTCGTTTTCGAGAGACGGAAGCGTCTCATGTGCTTTCTCCTGGAACGACTACTTGGAAATATGCAAATGTAGGTCGTGGAAAACAGCTACCGTACAAGGTTTTTATCATGAACATGTTGAAACTATTTTTCTTTATGTTGCACTGTTTCTGCCTAAGGGTGCTTTTAAATAACAATTGAAATAACTATCGTCATTATTAATGACACCGCGTATATATGACGTCATACTGCGGAGACATGTCCGCTGAATTTGAAAAATGAGTAATGTGACGTGGTCCGCCATGGAAAAAGTTGTCAGCGTCGTGTTGTTTGTTACTTGTGATACGGTCCATATATATGATAATACGATGCATGAGAACCCGAAAACATATTCTATATTCGGTCGACTTCACACTGATGGTAAGGATATGAATCGTCTTTCTACAAAATGTATGTGGTGTAATATTGGCAATAGTACTGACAATATTTCGGACGATAGGCCTTCCGCACTTTCCGAGAATCAGGGAGAAGGGCCCTCTTCGTGGCGGAGAATGGTTGATAAAAAACCGTTATTTGTGTTGACGACGCTTCTTATTCGATGTTAAAAGAACTTAATTCGATTTGATCTATTAAGCGATTTAAATAGATTTTAACATTTATCCAATCAACGTTTGTTTCTTCAGAAGTTTAAAACTGAATTGACATCTGTTCATCCAAACAATCTTGAGGTATAGATACACGTGATGCGGGTGCGTTAATACTAATACACTTTCTAAGAGTAATATGAAAAAAAATATCGTAATTTTATTTAGAAGTGAAGTCTTTCTTTTACTGATTATTCACAAAAGCTGTAATAAGTCGAAAATAATTTTAAATGTGTTCGCTTCATGGTCGTTTGGGATGTTAAAAGTCCTGCTTTAGTGATTAATGAACAGATTTAGTGTTACTCAAACCCGTTTCATATATTGAATTAGATATTCATCGTAATAAAGACACTGCTGTAAATAACCCTTGATACAGCAACAAATATGCTGTCGTTTCTGGAGTACTCAGTAAAACCATAGAATAGTAGACAAGGCTTGAGTACTTTGTACTTAACACTCTAACTCGATGACGACGTTAATATGTCCTTTATGTAACATGCTATAATGGAACCAGGTTCATGAACTATTTACTATTAGTTGAATAAGTATTATTTATCGTACAATATGTTACAATGTACATGTATTGTTCAATTTGTTACAATGTATCCTTCATTATGTTATAATAAATCGTTCAATATGTTTCAGTGTACAGTATATTGTTCAATACATTACAATGTATCCTTCAATATGTTATAATAAATCGTTCAATATGTTACAGTGTACAGTGTATTGTTCAATACATTACAATGTATCCTTCATTATGTTATAATAAATCGTTCAATATGTTACAGTGTACAGTGTATTGTTCAATATTTACATTTTTAGTGAACTTGGACTCAATATACCTACCAAAATGTTTGAAGGTCATTTTTCGATAAACTTTCCAGTTGGCGTATAAATACATCCTTAAAGTAGTGCGGGAATTAATCCCTTTTTCCAAACTATTTTCAACCTGGGGTTTGTTTCAGTTTTCAGATCAAATAACCTTGTTTGCGTTGTACCGTTTTCTAGTTGTTTTCAATACGGGAACAGCTATGAATTTCATCAGGATGACGTCACACAGTGAATGATGACGTCACACGTCTTGGCGCCTTCCGCTGCATAGACTTGCACAAGTCCAACGTTTTAGATATAACCATAGAATACCAAAATCAACCTGAACGTAAATATAAGGATTAAATCCTATTTTGTTGAGGTTTATGGGGTATAGACCTCAATGGGTCTAGAGACAAATTTGATATGAACTGCTTCGCAGTTCATTAAATTTGTCTCAAGACCCATTGAGGTTTATACCCCATAAACGTCAACAGAACAGGATTCAATCCTTAAATATACTACAATGTATCCTTCAATATGCTCAATGTATCAATTACTATGTCTTACAACATATTCTTATAGGGATTATGAATTCACCGTCACTTATTTTCTCCTAGTTATAATTGTAGGGAAGATATCTGAAAGGTTAAAACAATTTTCGTTTTTACATTTCTCAGTCATAAACTCATGAGAGATGTAACTGACATAAAGCAGGTGGCAGAAGATATACATGTCAATGGTTCTGTGTTAATCATATATCCTCGAATTCTTAACATCGCTCATCATCTTTTTGTAAGTGTCCAGGATTTTTTTAACAAAGTTGTTTGAGCCTTAATGTCTCAAATTGTCGACTGGTCGTTAAAAGATACAAAACGCATTATCGAAGTTTTTTTCAAAGCTCTAGCTACAATTTTAATTTTGTTGGTTTTTTTTATTATCCTGCTGTCCCTGATTACATTTATTTTTGGAGAAATAATCTACAGAACGACAGGAAATAGCATCTTTCCCGTTCTGCTGTTAAATCGACAAGAATGCTGTTCTTTATTTATTTTGGTAATCTGCTAACCTTAGGGCGTCTTTTTCAGATTCACTTGTATGGTACGTATTGCCGTTAAACATGTTATACTGTTTGCAGCTTGCTGACTTAGTGATTACTTCCGGAACGTGCAGGCAATGTCTTAGGAATCATAAGAGGTTTCATTACCTGTACTTCTCGGGGATTTATGATTTTAATATAACATTAGCGGAGTTGCCCAACCTTTTTCCAGCCAAATGCTTCTAGATTTTTGTAAATGCGTCTGCAGTGATTATTGGCGTCTTGAGCGATAATCACGGGGAATGGAGGTTGAACAATCGCCCTAAGTTATTCAAAGCATTATTTGGTTTCTCCTTACATGATACATCGGAAATAAATATACTCAACAAAATGTGTTGTATTTTACAATGCTTTTTTTCAATTTCAATTTTATTTCAATTCAACAGACCCTAAGGTCCAATAATATAATTGATCACAACATGAAGGTTATACTATATATAATACAGTTACAAAGATATAAGCAATAACAACATTAAATAGTGAACGAAAATTGTCTAAAAAAGTGATTTCTTCAGTTGTTTCTTAAAACTTGACAGAGAGTGGCACATTATGTCTACGTTATGAGTGTCCATAATAATATTAAAATATCTTTGGCTTCTCATAAAAAGGCTGAATTTACGAGCATTTAGTCTGCTAAATGGATTGTAAAATAAAGTTTTCACACTATGTCTAAAATTTCGTCTAGGTACATGATAAGATACAGAATTGATTAGATAAAGAACAGTCAAAGAGGCTATGGACACATTTAAAAAGGAAAACAATGTCTACATATTTCCGTCGACATTCGAGACTTGCTAAATTAAAATGGTTACAAACATCTCTATAAGGTTGGTCATCAAAATTCATTTTGGCTTTAAAACATAAAAATCTTTGGACCATTTCTAGAGGTTAATAAAAGTTGTCTGATAAGGAGACCAGATTTCTGCACAATACTCAAGTCTGCTTCGAACCAATGTAATGTACAAAGTTCTTAAAACAGAAGTATCTATAAAATGTTTGCAGGAACGTTTTAAAAAGCCTAACAATTGCATAGATATTGATATAAGTTTTTTGATATGCGTCAATATGAATTAAACCAGTTTAAAAATTTACCTTCGATCCCATATGCTTTTGATTTATGCAGAAGTAATGCATGACTATTCTTATCAAATGCTTTTGAAAAATCTGTGTAAATGGCATGAACTTCTCTTTTTTTTGTCAAATTCCTTTGAAATAAAATCAGTAAAACAGGCAAGATTTGTGACTGTTGATCTTCTTTTAGACATAAAACCATGTTGTTCGTTACATATGACCGTACTCAAAAAAGTTGAAAAATGCTGGTCAACAAGCTTTTCAAACAGTTTAGACAATATAGGTAATAAGGAAACAGGACGGTAATTCGAGATATCATTTTTACAGCAAGATTTAAAAATTGGAATAACATTTGCCTTCTTTAAAATATCAGGGAAAATGCCACATCTACGATATAGATTAAAAAGATTACAAACTGGAATACACAGTTCATCTGAACACATTTTAAAAATAGTGCCCGATATATTGTCATGCTTTTTTGGTGTCCAAGTTTAAAAGTGCTTTATGGACATCAGTACATTTGATAGAAACATCACACAATGGACTGGTAAAACTGGTGATGGATTGGACATCTGGCAGATTATTACAATCATTTTTGTTAAAAACACTGTTAAAGAAATTATTAAAAATATTCGCTACATCTAAAGAATTTGACGAGGACTTAACACAATCTGATATAGTCATAGGCATGGTTCCTTCTGTCTTTTTACCTTTGATAAAACTCCAAAATCGTTTTGGATTCTCCTTGATAGAATTTTCAACATTTAACAGATATTCATTATATTTATATTTCTGAAGTTTCTTAAAATCTTTTCTGACAGCAGAAAAACAAACATATTCCGCAGAATCTCTCACCTTGCCCCTCCTCACATACTCCTGCCACGCCCTCTCTTTGTTTCGTACTGCAGCAATTAAGTCATTATCATACCAGAGTGGAAATTTACGATTTTTCAATTTCAATTTGGTTACACAATTAGAAATAATAAAATTTAAAATGTCATAAAAACTGTTAAAGGCTTCATTTACAGAACTAGAGTTGCATATAAAAGACCAATCTGTTATATAGAGTAGATGCTTTCTTTCACTTGTTGTTTAACATATGTTACGATGTATAGATCGTCAATGAAACAGAAGACGCTTACTTCTCCGAAACACCTGGTCTTATTCGCTCGTATTTTTATGAGTGTTTCTATGTAAATCTTTCCTGTGTTCATATTTTGTTGACGCTTTGAAACATTGAGCGGTCAAACTTATTTTCAATCTGATGATAACCTTGGCAGGGGGGTTGCAATAATAACATCAAACCTAAACGAATGGACGAAAGAACCAATTCGTGATGATGCCAATCAGAATATATAAAGAATGATGCAAAGGTTGAACTTCGTTCATTGTATTACTTCTCAACCTGTAATGTACATGTAACGATATTGTAACCAAAACGACTGTAAGAATTGTAATATACACTTAAAAAAAAATATCAGGAATTTAAACCGGATGTTAAATGACGTTGTGCTCTCATTCGTGTATAAAACTTCATGTATTATGATTAAAATTAAATTCGCTGATTACTTTTTTTTTCATAATTTTTCTCCCTTTTTCTGGCTGGTTGTTTTTAAAATTCAAAATTTCTTTACTATATTTACCAAACGAACAATAAAGAAGAAAACATGATTATCAAAAAAATATTTTTATTTTGGGAAGTAGGCTTGAAAACAACATCGCACTTGAAATACCCTCTGACTGAGTCTCGGTAGGTAACTTGTTTACAAGCAAATGAGGCGACAGCCACTTCCTGTTTTTTTGAGAACTCGTTTCCGCCTAGGAGCAGACTTCCTGTTCACCATGGGGTATCTAAGTGCAAGGACAGAATTTTTGCCAAGTGTAAGGCCAAGCTTTCGGTTTAAAAGGAGGTGGGGTGGGATATTTGTTTCCAGGAAGGACTTTTATTTAAGGGATAAAGGAAGGGTGATTATTCGTTAAAGTTATACACATGTGTTAACGTGTTTCAGGTTTAAATAAGTCGTTGAACGGCCTAACGATACACCAGTTGTATTTAGATCAAAACATTGATATACCAGTTCGACGTATACATACATTGTATTGACTTGATAACCTTGCTCACCGTACCCTTCATTTTGGATTTGATCGGTAAATTTGGCTTTTTTTTAGGAAACTCGCGGCGGGTGCGACCTGGCACGCGTAGAGAATAAAATCCCGTTTCGGTTTGGAGTAACTTCTGTCAGATTGTTATCTTAAGGTTAAGTAGTATGATGCTCAATTGGTTTTAAGATATCTTGGTCTCAATATGTCTGTATTTTCTTCCTATAATTTGTTTAAAAATGTGTAGCATGCAGCGATTTCTCCACTAATGTCAGATTTTCCTATTTCGATAGCAATTTTTGTTTTCATGTACAGTATAACAAGGTTTTTGTAAACATATACACATATGTATGCATATTGTAAAGCAATAACATTTTGTACAATTCGAACATGCATTAAACGAAAAATCATGATTTTATTGTAACCCAATATTTTGCCGTATTCTGAGTCATCGATATAATAATCCCCTATTTATCAATTGCATCTATAATGAGCATTACAGTCGAAAATCGGTCTGTCACTGTGATTTTATACCATAAAATCGCAGTAATATGATCAGGCAATCAGCGATACGGCGGCACGGTCTTTGTCACCGTCCACTGTCCTCCTAATCAAATTGGTCATCAATGTGTGGAATTTTATGTCTGGAATTCTGTCCCAATTCCGATCTATTAGACTCCACAGTGTGCTTGTCAACATTAAAATACGCTTCGCCGACTTATCTCTTTGGTCTTCGCAAAGACGTATAAACGTAACCTGTAGAATAGGTGACCGCTATTGCTTGATTGTCTGACTGCACAAAGCAATACAAGTAATTAGGTTATATGCTTGGTGCTTTGACATTCACGCAATGCATCCCCTAATCAGATACAGACGAAACGCACCGTTTTTATCGGCTTGTTATTTAACATGGTATTAGATTCCCAACTTAACCAAAGCAATTACAAGATTTCATTACCTTTTAGTGTAATTTTTTTATTGTCATTAAATTACTATCTGAGCATTTTATACAATTCCGTAAATCCTGACATTTATACTTCAAAGGTCGAAAGAGCGGTTGATAAATAAGTTAAGTCCTAGATACTGTTTACCGGTGCATGTAGATTATTGGGTCTATTAACGGCTCTTTGGAATTGAACTAGGTCAGGAAGATAACATGTTTGACTTTTCTGATATGATTCTTTGAGGTGTGTTAAATGATTATATAGTACCGAAACGCACGCAAAATAACAATCCGAGATCAAAATCGATAGGTAATAACCAAATACTTCGATACGTATTGCAAAGGATATTTTCTCGAAACGATAATGATGTGACTATAACTTTAACAATTTTGACATCTGAAATCTAAAAATAAAGAAAAAAAAACAAATATGGACACAAGATTGGTACTTTGTCCGTATTCCTCCATACAAGTTACAATATGATGGATAGAAAAGTACAAATATGTTGACTTCATACACATATGTAAGCATAATTATTTCAACGAGACAAGACGTTATATTAGACTCGTGAATGACATAGTAAAATTCGATATGGCGTCATACGAATAACAAAATATCAAACTAAAAACAATGTATTCTTATAGTTCTTATATAGTACCGATTAAAACAAAAAGCGTCAACACAATCGTAATCTTAACTTAAAATCTATTAAACTAGATGTAAAATATGAACAAACGAAGGAAAGATTTGCATGAAGACCCTCGTAAAAGTACAAGAGAACAAGATCAGATGTTCCGGAAGAGTAAATGTTGTTTGCTTCATCGACGACACCCACCGTGTAAATCTTGGTCACATCCAAGTAAGCCTCAAGTCCTCAAAATGAGGAACGAACGAATCATCATTATTAATCACAACTAGGGAGCCCATTACTAAGCATACTTAACAACGTCCATTTTTATATCACACAAATATACATAATATTTCTCAATGAGACCAAGTTGGCGACCATAAAACTTGTCCATAGTCTTCATCAACCTGTTCCCTTGAATCCCTGTGCCGTAAGTTTGTTTGTCAGCAACTGACATTTATCACGGAAATTTCGATATTCAGAGCAAGCCTTAGAATAACCAATCGACTGCAACATGTGAACACCATATGATGAAGGAGCAGGGATGTTCAAGAAAGGGAAAGTTAGCCATCGGAAAATCAAAATCGTCGCGTTTGTCATACAGCTTAGTAGTAAGTAAAATTGAACAATAGGCCTAGCTTAAAGTCTGTACTTGAACTGGTATAATTGATCAAATTCGACAGTTGCTCCCAATCTATCATGGTTCAGAGGAGATATTCTATACTAAATGTAACATAAATTTTCGTTTGATATATCTATTCAACATGCATTTTGTTTTGATTCTTAAAATCGCAGGATGACATAAGAGTAAATGCCAATCGATCACTGGCATTCTAAGAAAATCAATCTCCTGGTAGGATATTCAAATTGATGCACGGCTGAGATAGATTTAGCGCAGCCGTTCGGTTGACATTGTATGCTTTCGATGTAGCGATAAAAACTGATCGACATTGATTTAATCCCAAACCCAAAATCAGCGATTACTCAAAACCTAAATCAAAACCAACAAAGTGCAAAGCAATTGCTCCGTGTGTCTCTTTCCTTTCGATCGCAGATGTTAGATATTGAAATAGGAATTTCATCCTATATAAGTGAATCATATTGCAAATATAATTAATGTTATAAAACAGAGCCTTCAGCAATGACAAATGGCTTCTATATTCAATCTGGAATGAGCAATGTGATAGTTGTAACGGATATTCCAACCAAGAGTTAATTATGTCTGATTTAGTAGTTGCAATTACATTTATGATTTGGAAAGTCATTTAGGTGTGAGTTTTAGTAAAATGCCGTCAAATAGTTTTGTGCACAATTACTCATATTATTACACCATAACCTAGTAATGCTTGCCCTGCTTGACGCCTAGCATGATGGAAGTGTGATGACGGGTTCACTTGTAATCAGTATAAGGTAACAAAGTGAGATTTTCTATTGTGGGGGGGGGGGGGGGGTACTTAAAAATGATGGCACTATTGGTACATTTGTAGGAGGCTTTCACGAACAAATCTTCCAAATACTCGACGGTCCACACGTTTTCTCACATCGTATACACCGAAAGGAAGACGTTAAACTAAATATGTATTTAACCAAAGCAAAACCAATAAATTCATGTTAATACTGTGCTGATACGTTCAGTCATATCATACGGCCATGTCATCAATATGACATTACACGTATGGAATAACACAATTGTGACGTCATATGATTGTCTCGGTCATGAAAATCGTCGAGTCAAAGTACATATTCGCCTTTCTTTTAAAGACAGAAATTTAAGAGTTTTGAAGTATTTCTCGTGAACATAAGTTATGCGTTGAATAGGCAAATGACATGACATTATTTAACAAGTATAATTAATTCCGTATTACATTGACACGAATGTTAGATCCTCTATCTATTTATTTAAGGTTTAAGATGCATTTGCCTGGTTCATTATATACAGTGGATTTTCGATCATTGAAAACGAAATGAGTATTCTCTTTCATTAGCAGCCATCGTTTGTCGTGGACACCAGTGGCTATACTGTCCGAATAGTTAATATGAACAGCGTTATACTAAAATTGTGTATTATCCAAACACTTATTCAACTTGAATATTTACCTTTTAGTTATATAGTGTTATCGTCACTTTATTTTCTTACTGAGTACAAATAGCAGTGTGTATCCTTGCATGTGTGAGATGAATGAGAACAGTTTTGATGTGCTCATACGTATGCCTACTTGTTGCAATTGCCAATGTTGCCTCAGTTCGACCTTTATTGTCTCTTGTCAGGTTTCGTCGATGACGAGAAAGACGCTGACTCTTCCGAAACACTTGGTCTTATCATCTTGTGTTTTATCGAGTGCAGCCGCGTAAATCTTCCCACTGTTTTCATATTTGCCCCTGATTTAAAGGCCCTATATACGTAACTTTCGGCAAAACTTGAAGCGAAATCAAGTCTAATAACTTTTTATATTTATAGATGTAGTTAAGATTAATTTATGTCAGCAATACCCAAGATGAACTCTGACGCGGTAACCGGTACAGCAGCAGTTGAAATTCGGTATTTGTAAACATGCGTCCTTTTTGAACTGTCTTCTAACTTCGGTTTGTTGTTGAAGTGGGCCCCACCTGAATTATTTTCAATTCTTTGGATTTTTCTGTCAAGAGTTTCTTGTTAGTTACCGCTAAGGTTTACTTCATAAATTTCCTGAAGTTACGTTTATTGGGCCTTTAATTGATTATGGGTTTAGATTATTGTTTTGTTTACACTTCGGTATTATCTGATGTTTTGACTCAAGTAAACATTTTAATTCTTTGAGAAATACCTTACAATATTCATCAAAATAACTAATTATTCAAAGTGGACAACTTTTACGAGCAATACCTTAGCACACGTATTGTACATGTATCGTTAAAAATACATAAACACGGGTTATCTCAAATTATCCAGACGAAGCTATTATCAAATTGATACAGCCGGCGTCAAACTGATAGGCTATTGGAAAGTGTGTCAAGGACGAAACAAAAATAGTATTAAATTGGAAAATGAAAATTCTAGGACGATCTCACCTCCCTGGTTATCTATTTACAACAAGTGTGTTGGATAACCAAAAGAGGGACATGCTCTTTTTATTTGTCGAATTCCTGAACGATAGAGCGTGGCAATGAAAACGTACCTGTTACAAACAAACGGTCATTCGCGTAAATAAATTATCAAAATCACTACATGCTATCAGGTTTAACCCACCCCCTGTAGTTAATATGAAATGCGAACGCTCCCTCATACCTGAAAACAAACAAAAGCACCGCAAGCGAATGCATGATACGCCCATCGAACCCTATCAGAAGTGTACTAAGATTAAAAGTAGGCAATGCCAAAAGTTAAATGCAAAAGAGATAAAATTCTAAATTGCAGGTTGTCAAGTTGTGCACACAAAAACAAGCGAAGGTAAATACATTTTCTATATGTTGCCCCGGATGGCCAATTATCATATGTAATAAAACTGCCGTTCTAAAAAAACACAACTTGATGTCTTGATCATTAATTCTACCAAATTAGAAAAAATCGGTTAAAAACTGTAGAAGGAAATCTCTGGACAAACAATGCCCATATAATGCTGTGTTATGCGCGAAGGTGGAACAATTCAACAAACCCGTAATATAAATGTAGGTAAAACACTATTGCTGATTGAAGTTTTATATCAAATTTGAGAGGAATTGAAGATAACAAAAAAATGTTCTGACTTTCTCTACATAGAGTATTTACGGCCTAGTGCTGGTTTCTAAGCTTATTTCAATAGTTTAGACTATGGGCAAGTTTTATGGTCGCCATCTTGATATCATCGAGAAATATTCTGTAAATTGTGTGATATGAAGATGGACGTTTTTGAGTTTGCTTGTTAGTGTGTTTACTTGTTGTACAATGACAATGATGACTCGGTTCTCATTTTGAGGATTGATGCTTACTTGAATGTGACCAAAATTTACATTGCGGGTGTCGTTGATGAATCAGAAGACGCTCACTCTTCCGGAACACCTGGTCTTATTCTCTTTTGCTTTTACGAGAGTCTCCATGTAAATCTTTCCTTTATTCCTATTTTGCCCCTGGTTTAATCGATTTTGAGTTCGGATTATGGTTTTGTTGACGTTTTGATATTCCCTGATATTTTTAGCTACATGTATAAAATAAATGCTGATCTTTCTATTGAAATTTTTCTTGAAATTAAAAATTGGCTTATTTGTAGTTTTTTTTTTAAACCAGATAGACACAAATTGACCTATTTTCATTCAGGTTAACATTGCCAGTTTTTACCAAGTTATACCTGTGCAAAGACATACGTCTCTGGCCAAGGGCACTTACATAGCTCGTCTAGGTGTGTAGCACATGTGATTGAAGGGGTCGGGTACAAATACATACGTAACATCATTGCTAATTTACTTTGTGTTTAAACAAGAAAGTGTGGTATTTTTATCATTCCATAATATGTTTCGACCAATTATACCAAAGTGTGCGTGTGTGCGATGAGAATGAACGCATGCTCTTGGGATCGCCCAGTTGTGTGCACCATGGACGAACGATGTGTGAACGATGTGTGCACGATGTACGCACGTAATGTTTGGTGCATTATACGTTACCACAACCGTACCATTGAGAAATGTTTTGTATCCTTGCGTGAAATGAAGTTTTTGAGTATTGTCATTAGTGTGCTTACTTGTTCTTGTAATGGGTACCGAATGAGGCACAGGACAATCTTTTATTTAGGAACACAGTGTCCAATACCCTATCTTTTTTTAGTACGTCATGGTTTGTGCCTATTTCAATTTGTCTTATTATCTCCTATGTCATCGTTGACATGTCTAGTGATTTTGTTATTGCTTTGATTACATTCCTAATGTTATAGTGTCTGTCCTGATCTTATTCTCTGAGACAACTTGTTTCCTGATGTATTTTCTGTAAAAAGTAGCAATTCTTTTGTTTCATTTTGTTAAATGCTGCCAGATGTATGAGCTCTTGGTTCCAGTTTTCCATTATGAACGCAATTGAAATATACAAAAATGTAGCATGTAATCTGTTCACAGTGATTAGATTCAGTTTTGATAATTGTTAATGTAATATCTACGATCATGTTTCTCCATGTGTAAAAGCGTCTAAGTGTATACAGTGTGTGTGTGCCGGAGACATGGTACGTTGGTGGATCTGCCTTCTAGGAAAAGGCTGCATCTGATGCTGACTTTTTAATAATATATAATTTTAGATCGGGACCTATTTCAGCTAAATGGTGTATGTGTTACCCTCTATTCTGTACTATATTCCAAAACACAACCAGCAACAACAATTCTTCGTATAAATGTTGATTATTAGCAAAGTGCATGCATTGATAACATGTATTGCCCGGGTATCGAGCTTTCCGCGGCCACACTAGGATTGACGCTATCAGACATGTTCTCACAGTTTAACCAAACATAATTAGAATCTTAATTCATAGACAAAGGGAAAGTGTCAGGTAATGATTTATACTAGATGATAAGATACTCTCGGGGTCACATTCCGGTGAGGCATCTGACACTCATTTGGACTCGATAACGCTGTCCAGTGCCGAGCCTGGCGTTGCAACCCTTCAATGAATGTCAAGATATAAATAATTCACATTGGGTTAATGAATTATCCTATTAACAGTATGTTATCGACACTCCTGGATGCTTCATGTCTTGTTGCGGTTTTATGCTCCACCTTTTGGTGAATTGTGAGTTATAGAGGTTACACAACGAGTGGTTGTTGGATATGGAATTTATTTCACTCGAGTTTATTAAAAGATAACTTTTCAAAATAATTAACGAGAGTGAAATAAGTTCTATATCCAATAACCCCGAGTCGTGTGACCTGCTTCTACCACAATACTATTAAGTAGCAGAGGCAATGTTGATTTCTGTGAACCGCGGACGATATTTGCGCGAAAACACATCATCTCGTATATATTCCCGCCAAATTGTGACAACGTCAACAATCGATGACGACGTCAACAATCAGCACGTTGCATTGACCCGCGTGATTTCTGGTCAAAGTTCAACTTCTCAACCAATCAAAAGTTCGGAAGGTCATATTCCACTAGTTGTATATAACATATATTTATCCAACAGTCAGCATGTTTATACAATGGTCTGAGAGTGGAATAACACGGTGTATTGTGGTAGAAATTAATATCACTATTCACGTTTTTCTTGTTGTATATATGTTATATGATTTAAACTCGGTTATTTCAATTAAAATGGCAATAACTGGATAGCATGTGTTTGTTGGTCTCTATTTAACGTCACGTTCTGTATAGATACATTATTATTGAGTTTTCATATACATCATTGAAGCACCAAGTCGAAAACACCCAACATAATTAGTTGTTGCTATTATTTCATAGAGTTTCCGGGTCTACTCTTCCTTTATTGTCACTTTTTTAAACAGATTATGAGTTCGAATCCTAGTTTTATTAACGCTCCGGCACTTCTTCATTTATTTTACTGTATATATGCCTACACATTTGAATTTAAAAGTAAACGTTTTTCTCCGGAAATTGAATTTTTGTTTTTTTGAATGTTGTAAACTTCTTCAAGCACAATTGATATGGATCATGCTATTTCCTCCGCAATTATCCATCTTTATATTTAGACGAAAGTTTACAGACTACACATTACACAGACACCACATGCTGCAATTCACCACAGTAATTCTATGAATCATTTGTAACCCGGCGGTCAACAGCTATTTTACAAGATATCCGTTCATTCTAGTTGGATGACTGACCTTACTCTCGTAATAAAACATTGTTCGAAAGCAACGATGGCTCAGACGAAGCTGTTATGCTCATTATCAATACCACAGATGCATGTACAATGTACGATTGCATGAGAAATTACCTTATTTTTCATTTTATCTATTTTGTTTTGCTTACCTTTCAACGTTTTTTTTTCATTTCTCTTTTCACACCTAACAGTTAGCAATCGATGCTATTTTGATAAATAAATTGATTCGCAAAACGATGTTACTTGATAAAATCTAAAGCAAATTGCTTATGGTATTGACACTTATTTCATTACATGTATAATTTTGTCTGTATATGTCACATTTGGAAATGAAAATTCAAACGTGAAGCGCAAATCATTTTAATATTACTAGTAATTAATCAAAATTAATTTAGTAGGTGTCTGCCGATAGCAGCAGGTATGTGTGTAAGTGTGCCGGAGACAGAGAATGATGGTGTACAGTGTACCTCCATGTGATGCTGTGGAGCTGATGTCGACTTGATAGTGATGTATCACTGAAATACCATAAAGAAGGCACACATCATCTATATAACCTTCCTTAAAGTGGCGGCGAATGCAGGTAATGTGAGAAGAGGCATTAAGATATATCGTTATTAAGAAAAAAAAACGAGAAAGATAAGCTTTCGAATCAATCAGACTTTTACAATAATGAAATTGGGTCAGCAGCTGTACAATTCAACTCGTAAGCCGTGCCTACTGAATAGCTCGTCAGGAATGTATAAACAAATGTCTCACGAATATAACCTTTGCGTGGGAAAAGGGCTTAACTTACGAAAAGAATATGACAGTATCATTCACAGGAGCGTTGGTGTATCCTGTCGTGACATCTCATCCCAAGACAGCATTAATGCTGTGACAACCCTAAGCAATGCGAGGATTGATTTTGTATACAACAAGTAGACAGTCGAGGGACAATAGGAGCAAGAACAGAGTAGAGCAGGTTTCGTCTCTTTTAGTCTGCGGACATATGATGTAAAAAGAGAAAGTGCCGTGTGATGCTAGGTTCAGCCAATTAAACCTGTGATCCAAACGGATTGACTTTGATTGATGTTGTGTGGGTCTTATATGTACTTCAACGGGTGCAAAGTGTATGTATTAACTTTCATGCAAAAAGAAAAGGATCTCCTACAGGCAAAGTGCGATATAAAATTAAAAAGGATATTATATAAAAGGGAATGAAATCCTTCTGCACTTATATGGCCACATGTACTTTTCAGCGCATATTGTGTGAAAGCGAATATTCAAGTTAGATATGTGTGGGTTACATACCAATTACCTTTGCTCAAAAGGCAAGAACAAAATAACTTATATCGGAACAAAACGTCAGCGGGTGACACAAAATGACAAATAAAAACGAATACACATCAATGTATTTTTTCTTGTGAAGTTTGATATACATTATATTACAAAAATCATTCATAGATTATTTACAAACCTGATATACATTTACACGTTCTTGCGGTTATATAGTATACCGATCGGTGGAAGCCGGAAAATATCGTGTTTTTCAACCATGCACTTCACCTTAACGAAGGGCTCTTATATAAACAAGACGCACATACATAACACTGACTTCATGTTGTTTGAGACAAGTGACTCTGAATGAGATTGTCTGTCATGAAAGGTTAACAAAACAAAACAAATATGTTTTACTGACATTATATATGATATTATATTATATCACTTGTGTATAACACTAATAATTCACACGTTTTACTGTTATACTAATCACATATAAATATCAAACTCTCCAAAAGATTCAATTTGCGACAGTTTTCATTTTAGATCCCCAAAACAGTTTAATGATAGTATATTACAACTGTCAATTGAGGTATTATCTAAAGTATTGGTGATTGCTTTTATAATTGCAACATTTGCATCATACTTTTCAAAAAAGTTAAGTGTTCAGATGCAAATTAAAACACTTAAACCCACGGTATCTTGATTAGATCTCAAAATGTAACAAGGTTGTTGTAACATTGAGTCTTTCAAGTAAACACGTACTCAGCAATGTCGCCCAATCAATATGTTGAAAGGTGAATGGAACATGTGCACGTACTTTGAAACAGTGGAACGCCTACTACATTGTACTTCTCTGTGTTACTCAATTAACAAAACTGCGCTCTTTTTAGTTAGAGATATATATCTACATTGGAAAAGTGCATGTACGAAACCAATGTAAACATATCGGTTTCTCTACTATTCCACTAACTAAATATTTTACCTCTGTTTTATTTCATGATTGTCTACCATTAGTTTGTTTTATACAAGGTACAAACGCTTTAAAACACTTTAAAATTAGAATAGAGTTAGGCGAACAAGAAACGCCGTATGAAAAAGACCGTGACGTCACACGAATGATGCTGTATTTGTGTTTTCTTAGAATGATTTTTTTTTAAATACAGAACATATTCATTCTATTGTAATTGACGTCACTTTTATAGTTTTGATTATGTTTCATTCTGCAAACTCATGATGATTTATTCTACCGATATTATTTTCATTTATTTATTACGTAAGTAGACAAATTTGATGACGTCAACTACAAATAACGTCTTTGTGAGTCTCCTCGGCTACGGCTGACGTCACAACATACACCTAGCTCAGATGGTTTTCTTATCAAAACTGTCCTTCGATATCAATCAATAGACGTGTTAGATCAGAAATGTATTATTGAGTTCAGAAGAGAATTCGACATCTAAGAAATGAATGTACCGATGTATGCCGTGCATCTCAATCATCTGTCTTCACGTCTGGCAAATACAGGTAATCACCATAAACAATGTATCCTTACCCAACTGTATAAAACACTGTGCATAAATAACATTTTAAATAGACCTAAAGCATTAATCCTTATCACGAACGTCTTTAATAAACAGTATTTGAGATGACATGTACTTTTGAATTTCTCGGTTTTCTCCCTACATTTCCAAGTAATCTGCAAAGCTTTGGCAATCTAGTTAGATTGTTTGCCAAATCACAATGAGTATGGACGTTTTACCGTGCTTGCCTCATATTAATCATCACTGATTTTTGCTAACCATGTAATACGTAAGGTCTGCCAAATGCCTCAATCCTACATTGCATTTGCTATATATATTGTTGAATATCGTCTTCCTACCCTACCGTCCACATATCGTCGTCCTATTTTGTTTTTTTTTTTAATTTTCGGTTTTGTTTTTCAATCTTGGCCGAAATAATGTTTGGTAGATGAGACTAACAAATAATAGAACTAGGACGAGGCCCTAAAATGACAAATCAAATACGTGTTTGTCAAAAATCTTCTCCTGGGTCAGAGGTACTTACAATGTACAGTCTATGTTGTTTGCCGCATGAATTTAAATATCATGTAAGACTTGGTTTAGATTATGAATTTGTAGAAGGAAAGTATTCCGACAACATTTCAAAGTACATAATTTGAAGATGACATAACACACACATATGACGCACCTTTTAAATTTAGTAATTGATCCAATATGCCGAATTTTTTTTTTAATTGCATCATACAGCAATTTCGTCGCCCTAGGACTCTTCAGTGATGCTAGGGGCCAAACGATGGGAATCCAAATGTAGAAGCAGAAGGGTTCTGTGATAAAACTCAGGTCCTTTGTCATTTTGTTGCGTGTATTTTTATCTTTTTATTGTGTAGATATAAGTATCATTAACAAAACTGACAATATTGATCATCAATCTAACGAGGGCATTTTGAAAACAAACAAGTCATCCCTTAGTATCGCCTAAGATCGATTGTATCGTTTAAAGTACTGTAACATAACAATTACTATATAACATGAGCTAATGAGCTTTTGAAAATATCAAATACACTGTATTGATGCTTAAATGTTTATTTGAAGCTGTATTGCATCGCCGTTATTCCACATAACAGAAAGAGTATCTTACAATGATATCGCATCCGCTATATATGCAATGACAACATTGTTGACGTCATGTTCAATCCCGACGTCGTTCTCTTCCACTGCACAAACATACACATTGCATATTTCATTTGAACATTTTTTGAATTTGACGCCTTTCCTTTGATGATATGAAAATGTTTACGGTCCAGATATGCAAACTGAAAACAACCCATTTCTTGAAGGGTGTTTCATATTACACACGTTAATTTAAGTTGGCATTTATATTGACTATGAATCAAAAACATTTCAATGCGTTAATAACCAGGTCATACGTACTGTGTTACCCTAAAGATACAACATACTCGTCTGCTTCAGCTGCTTACCTCGATCTTTACTTGAAATAAACTATGACCAGTATGGAGTCATGTACAGCTCACTACTAAATGTTCTATTTCTTGATAGTTACATCCCTGCTTCGCCAACCTATCTTGTTACATATAACATGTCGCAAGTGATTCGTTATTCTAAAACTTTCCCTAAATATTGAGATGTACGGGATAGATTTTGACTGCTGACAAACAAAATGACTACACAGGGATTCGAGAGATGCAGGTTGTTCAGCCCTTCTAACAAGTTTGATGGTCGCCATCTTAGTCTAAGTGTGAAATATTTGTATCCTTGTGAGATATAAAGTGGACGTGCTTGATTATTATTGAGAATGGTGACTCTGTTATCACTTTGAAAACTTGATGTTTACTTGGATGTGACAAAGATTTACATGGCGGATGTCGTCGATGGAACAGTCACGTTCTTTTTCAAAACACCTATTCTTATTTTCTAGTACTTTTGTTAGGGGCTCTATATAAATTTCCCTTTGTTCATTTTTTTGCCAATATTTTTGCTCGGTTTCGTGTTCGGGTTATGCTTTTTTTGAGACTTCGTTATTCTCTGGTGTGTTTTTTTTCGTTAAAATTATCGATGTGGCTTCTTGTCTGAAAATACAGTAGACATCAACACAATATGTAAGTTTGACTAAGGGTTTTGATTTTGTTTTTCTAGTTGGTGCTCCTACACTTATTGACGTTCAATAGTTACATATACATCTCTAAATCTTCGGTTACAGATTTCTTGTTTCATACTGGTATGCGTATACCGATAGCGTTTTTACATTAGATATCATAAAGTGACAAATCTCTTCTCGTGTAAATTGGGGAGTTTTACTTCTTTTCTGGTATATAATTCTAAATGTTTAGTACCTCTATAAATCACAAAACATGTTAATTCAGTTTGGTTTGCAGATTATGTCACCTTAAACCGTTTAAAGGGTCTAATAGATACAATTGTGTATATATTCTAGACACGTGTCGCCAATTTTATTAGATTATGTCTTACGCGTATGGAGACAGTCTCTTTATTCTGTAATTATACAGAGAATAAACCGAAAAATACATACATTTTTAGTTATTTAGATTATATGTAGGTAAATATTGACCCTTCAACGTCTTGCTGCGTTAGTCTGCTTTGATCAAAAATGTAGACTAGCTTCGATGAAATAAAATTATATTTTGTTATAAGGTTATTTGTGAGAGGAAAACGTACTATCAAAGTGATATTTCATATAACATCATTAAAACAATTCTTACACACTCAAATTAGGAAGGGAAAACGTGTAGATCATGAAAACAAACAGGTATCAGCATTCTGAAATTAAATTAGTTTTTTTTATTGAATTGTTTTAGATAATGATTATATTGCTCACACAAAAGAGAATCGACTGTAAAGTATGATTTTGAAATAGATCAGTTTAACTGGATGCATTGAGAGAAGGTTTGTTATAAAAAAAAGGTCTGGATCACTCACTAATGAAAATGTTTCGTACTAAAATGACCAAGCGAAATGAACAACATAATTCTATTACATTGGGAATCGAGGTGTACAATAAACAAAATATGCATGCACATTGTACATAGGTGTACAATGTACATGCTCCGCCATTTACGCTATATAAATCTGTAAAACCAAACCAAGAAAACGCAGGCTAAATATGTGTCTAAACCTGTATGCTTGCTTTAACCATGCATATCTATGCGTGAAACAAAAGATCATAAAAACAAAGAAAAGCCATTGATGAGCTATCCCCGAGGCAAAGTTATCTCCTGTTTCTATGGCTTGGGGATTCCAAACATAATTTCTATAAATACCTCTGTACTTTTACATCTAAAATGGTCCATGTAACATGTTCCCAGACAGAAAATACAATGAATTTCTACATTATTGTATATGTCACATGTAACGATGTTAAATGCTTGTTTAAGATTGACAATGCTGACTCGGTTCTTATTTTGAGGACTGATGCTTACTTGCGTGTGATCAAGACTTACATGGCGAGTGTCGTCGATGAAGCATAAGATGCTTACTCTTCTGGAAAACCTGGTCTTATTCTCTTGTACTTTTACAAGGGTCTCCATGTAAATCTTTCCTTTGATCCTATTTTGCCTCTAGTTTAATCGATTTTGAGTTCGGATTATGGTTAAGTTGACGCTTTCGTATTCTCTGAATTTTTTAAGACCAATAGTTTTTTCTGTGACCATGGTCGTGATTACTATTACAAATAGTTAATATCTAATTGAAAAAAACAACAACATTTCTTGAAATTATTGTCTCTATAAAGTTATTAATCATTGAAATTCTATATACAGCCTTCTGTTTGCAAACACATTACATAATAATTTAAAGTGTTAGGATGGCTTATGCTTTTGCTCACCTCTTTCAGTTCCCATTGGCGGTCTTGCACTTAATGACGTCAAGTAGTTTCATAATTACATGTCTCTTATTCTCCGGTCACAGATTCCGGTTTCCAGATTTACTTTCATACTATACTTCAATATTTATTTTCATTAGATATAACATGTAACAAATAACTGCTCATGTTAATTTGGTAGTCTATTTACTTTTCTGCTATATAAGTCTAAATTTAACAAATCACAAAGCGTATGTTAATTGAGTTAGGTTTGCAGATTATATCACCTCAAAACGTTAATACGTCTAATAGACACGATCGTGTATATATTCTAGACACGTGTCGCCAATTTTATTAGATTATGACCTACGCGTATGGAGACAGTCTCTTTAGTCTGTAATTGTACAGGGAATCAACTGAAAACACCTTGATATATAAACTATCGGTTATTAGTAGGTAAAGGTTGTCATGATAAAGTATCGCAGGTTTAGTCTGCTTTGATAAAAATTGTTGATTAGTTTCGATACAATACAAACTTGTAATTAGGTTATTAGGGTATTTATGTAAAAATGTACATTTACTATCAAAGTGATATACTATATTACAACTTAAGGAAATTCTTACACACTCCAAGTAAGAAAAATATTGATAAAAAATGAAACATATTTTGAACACAATCCATGCATCAACATTCTTAAGGTTACGTACATTTATGTAAGTCTTTTTTTTCATGTTGCAGTCTTGCCCGCAACCTCCATGTATCAGCAGCGTAGACATGTTGTTTTGCCATGTTTATTGTAATTAATAAAATTGTGTGTAACTAAAATAATTTCTGTTCACGCTTCCGTATGTTCCAGATGAATTCCATATATCGTCACTATTTTGATTGATATTTGCACGATCATATAAGAGATTTAAATGTCTATTCAGTTTGAGCTTGTCAAATTGTTATATTTACATTCTGATTGTTTCTTCTCTATATGAACATACCAACTGAAAACAACAAACACTAGACTATGAATACATCATGAATACAGTATGAATACATTCATTCACGTGAATTACTTATGACGTAATATATCAGTCTTGTTCAATGGGAGTCTTACGGCTCCGCTTCGGATAACAGAGAGAAGGCCCCCGCGTCAAACGTTCAAATGACTACGTAAGATTATTGGCGCCAATTTTACCCAAATTATGGCTGTGCCGCCTTTTTCGTTTAAAGGACGGCGCAATAACAAACGCAGTTGATTAACCAGTTGTTCGATAAATAAGAAAATTAATTAGACAATTGTTCAGTAGTAAAAATGTAAATATATGAATTGAACGGCGTTGTTTTAATTTTCATGCCGGTATGAATGCAAATCGGTTACATCCATATTGACCATGAAGCCCTAGCGGGCTTCATGCAATATGGATGTAACCGCTTTGCATTCATACCGGCATGAAAATTAAAAAACGCCGTTCAATCCCTATATAGTTCATACCGCTACAACGGATGATAGAATGTGCCACTGAAGTGTGACTGGAAGTCTACCCGTTTACCGCGATTTATTTCCAAATGCTATAGAATACTAGCCATTATGTATTTTAATACTTTCGCTTGATATTATACATGCTTTTTACGTAGGTATAGATGTAATGCCGCTAATGTTGTGCAATACGTGTGTTAAACACTTTGATACATGCATATACTGCCTGTGTTAATGTAGCCGTTCTAGCACCACAAGAGATAACGGTCATCAACAAAGCGGATTTGAAAATCTAAAAAGTTCTCAAATGGAAAATCAGCTTCTCATATTTAAGTAAACAGCTGTTTCGGTGGTCACGTGTTCTGAGCCTAATCCTTAATACAAGGCACATAATCAAATTTGAAATAATAATCTCTTGATGTTTTCGTCTGGTACATCGATACAGAAATCCCCTCAACAGATGCAAGAATGTTTGATCTTGAAATATACCTTTGATCTTGTAAGTACTGTAAGCATACCGCTATACTTGTATGTGACAAGCAGAAGTCACCATCTGTGCCAGGTTTTGATGAATTAATTACGATCAGACCATGCTAACGTACATTTGTGAATAGTGTTACAGCCATGGTCAGACTAATTGGTACATCCAAAACGAGCGATCTCGCACAAAGATTACATGCAGGTGCTATGCATTGCATTGCATGTTTACCTGTATTGTGATCTGTTTTTAGGGGGCATGCATTTCTTTTCTGAGAAAGCCATTAATGGGAACATTTCCATAAACATCATATAACATATTATGACTTTGTGACAAATGATAATAATTTATAGCAAAATATTAAATAAATGATCCCTTTTCCATTCAGCAATGGTTGATGGTCTCCAGAACGGGAAATTAGAAAACAAAGTGAAAAGACTTGACAAAGGTGTACGCCGAGTGAAGGTTAGATCACTCGATGTTCATTTAATCAGAACAGAAATCACAGAATACCAAAGCGTCAACACAACCATAATCCGAACTCAAAATCGGTTAAGCTAGGGGCAAAAAAAACAAAAACAAAAACAAAATCAGAGAATACCGAAGCGTCAACAAAACCATATTCCTAGCTCAAAATCTGTTAAACTAGGGGCAAAATAGGAACAAAGCAAAAATTTACACGGAGACTTTCGTAAAAGCACAAGAGAATAAAGAAGGTGTTCCGAAGGAGTAAGCGTCCTCTGCTTCATCGACGACACCCGTTATGTAAATCTTGGTCCCATCCAAGAAAGCATCAATCCTCAAAATGAGCAATCTTTCCAATACGCTGCTGACGTATACACAATGAATACATGACAGTACTGATAACAACACGCTAATGCCAACTATATAATAATTATCTTAGATATAACAAAACTAGCCAATCGACTTCATAGCCGGAACATAAAGTAAACAGCGAAGTCGAATGTGTTTTGATCGTTAACTAGTTGTTCCCACAAAAGCGTTGCTAAATTTTAAGCAGCGGAATTGCATTGTTATGCATGGTATCTCTAAAGTGCGAAGCAGCATGATTAAACAGATTGGGTCGTGCATTGTTTGAGAAAAAATATCACATTTTTCCTGTTGTTAACTTTGAATGAAAAATATGAAAATAATGCCAGGCGAGATTTATGTAGAACTGCGATGATTTAAAAGTGATTTATCTTTCAAGCCTAAAGCCCCTGATTTAAAAAAAAACAGCAGATGCATCTCCTCTAATAAATTGAATCACATAATTATACACGATTGTTTTGTTGATTGATAAAATGTCTCCAGCGACAATCCCATTACTAAAAGAAAAATGATGCTGGCCTACCATTGAAAAATGTATCGGCACTAGGGTTGCATGTACCACTACAATAACCGGAATTGGCTGACATTCAAAAGTAGAAGAGTACATCAGTCAACTTTGTGCTAAAGCACGAATGTAAATTTAATGTCATTTACCATAATTAGCTGTTTGTTTGTCATCATGATCTCATTAGGACGTTTTTTCCATTCTTCTATTTTTGTGTAAAGGTAAGCGTTGTTTGTGTGAAGTAAAAGTGTGCGTTTTTCGTGTGAGGTAAAGGTGGGTGTTTTTTGTGTGCGGTAAAGGTGGGCGTTTTCTATGTAAGGTTAAGTTAAGCAAAATGCGCTTACCATTCTGGAACACCTGGGAGTTTTTTAAATGGTTTCCTTGTAATTGACCGGCATTACTCTGTACTATAAAGTAAATATAATCACAGAGATGTTTGCGGAAACATGATGTTGATAACGTCCATTGTGCTGCTGATTATGTTTGATGGATATACTTATTACGACGTGTTCTGTTCTATGAAATCAATTATGATCATATTATCTCATCCAGCGACAGTAATTTGGAAACTGTACAGTAAACGCCCCTTTAAGCAATACACTAACATAATAAAGTTTTGACAATATATTGTTATCCGTTTTTTGAACACTTCTCACGAAATGCAAGTAACCAAGTGAAATTAGTATCAAAGACAATAGCGTTGTTTGTATCATTTCAAAGTATTTCAAAGAAATGAAGACACGAAATTATGAATAGAAGATCAATCAGAAAGAAATATTTTCTTCAAGGATTCAAATGCAAATCCATTACACGTAAGATGTTGTGAAATTTAGTTACTTTCGGATACATTGCATGCTGTGCGAAAGCTCATCTCAAGCAGTTTTGAGTGCACTTGTAGTTTGTTTAAACTCACATATTGAATTATTATTTCGTAACCTGTACATTGTAACACTTTAAAGTAATGTAAATATTGCAATGAAACGATTTTTCCCAATTTGAATAAGTTGAAATGTATTGCTGTAAACAAACTTATTTTCGCGTGCGATTAATTTTCGCGTATTTCGCGGGTGTTTAAAATACGTGAAACAATTTTAATCAGAGTTATGCTTAATGTAGGCGTACTTTTCTGACTGTACATATGTTTTACCATCGTATTTATCTCGAAATTAAATCTCTGCGTAAAAATTGTTTCATATGAAACGCGAAATTAAGTGGCCGAGAAAAGTATTGTGAGGTGAACATTACCTTCAGCAATTTGTGTTAAAGGGATACTAAACAAAAGCTTTCCGGATTTTATGTAACTGTATAATTATTAGACATATGTGTTGTAGGATAATAAAAATGGTAAATAAAATTTTCATTATTTTCATAACGAACAATCAGGACCTTATGGAAGTTTATCAGCAGTATACATATGTGACATATTGTAATAGGAATGTTTACCAACATATTCACTATGTACATACATGTACATATATAGCAATAGAGTAATCATGAATGTTCAATCTCTTTGTAAAATAGTTTTGACAATAGTGAGACTGTTCAATCTCTTTGTAAAATAGTTTTGACAATAGTGAGACTGATAAACAAAAACCTAATGACGTCAAGATTAGTTTTGTTATTTTAAAGTCAATGACAAAACGGACTCTTCTACATCGTCTACTTACTTCGATCTTTTTTTACAACCAACATTGGCTGTTTACGATTAAAATATATGTATACGAAAAACGTGACTATTTTTATTCTTATCGTGAACGTATATTACCATCCCCAGTTCTCAAGTAGACTTATGGTGTTTACATTTCGCAGTGGATCCGTAGTTCTACGGCTTGCTCTAATATCGACATTTTCGTAGATGATATTGGCTACTGACGACAACTAACGCACTATGATTCGAGATATGCAGGATAACCAAGACAATAGGCAAATACTATTGGGCTCACAGAGACATATTCTGTATCTGTGTATGATACAAAGGTGGACATTTTCAATATGCTCGTTAAAATGCCATTTTGTCGTGTTTGCAAATACATTAGTTCTCACTTTGATGGCGTGACATGTGCTGGAATGTGATCTAAAACTGAACGTTTATTCATCCGGAATTCCCGATCTTTCGACATTGTACTTTATTAAGGGATCTCCGTGTAAGCTTTCTGTATTCGCTGCACTTTTCTATTGATGAGGTTCCAATCGCAAATATTTGTACATGTTCACATTACGTTTGTCTGCTATGGACAAAGATACAGAACGGTGTTAGATGTAATGTTCAATAGATACAGTCATACACTCGCCGTCTTAAACGGCGGTATGCCCCACATCAATCAAAACATCAAATTCGTTCTACAGACATTATTTATGTTATATGTAGTTTCGACAAGATATTTAAAATGCTTAACCTTAGCACACCCATATCGCATTATAAAGGTTGCTGCAGCCTCCATGAACGAAAACCGGTCTGTCTGTAATCAGGCATAATAATTCTATTAAGAAAGGGAAGTAAGACGCTTGCAGGCTGGTTCTTATGTGCCACATGTATATGGAAATCCGATAATGACAACACCCACATTTATCAAATAACACAAACATGTATGTACCGACATAGACAAGTGATGGTCCTTTTATGTTCGTCAATAAAAAGTTCAGACTTCACATTAGCCGGAAGGTATTCCGATATTGCATAACAGCAGTTTATCCAGTAGAACACTGAAGAGCGTACGAGTGTCTAAGCCTAAACTATTTAGTTTTTGGTAAAAATACATATTTTCATTCCGTTTTACACTCATTTTAGAAAATCAATTACCAACAATTATCAGCAAGCGTTATCAAATTTACATATTTGTTATATGTAACAGTTCGAATATAAAATTCGTAGTAGGGTAATTCCGATGACGACGGAATCCCTGAATACTTTTTCGATAAACATTTATCAGCTATCGGAAGAGTTAACAATAAAAAATCAGCATCTTGTTACCTCGAAATTTCTTTTTCAACCATATCAAATAATTGCTGAAATATGACCTTTACAGGAATTAAGTACCTTACCTTGAGCTATGATACATTTGTTGTTTTTTATTTACTTTTTCTTCGAAATGTTTAATATAAGAATTATAATGCGTTTCTTAGCTTTGATCTAGCATGTAATCATTAGTTTCATCCGGTAGGTTTAGAAAACTCTCGCGTCCACCCTTACATTACCATAGCTGTAACATGCAATAGGACTTTTAACATAAATTTACTTACCAAATATACCTCTATCTTCCTCAACCTTACAACGCCTTAAATAAACAACAGACACATTCAACAACCAAAATATCTTCTGGGGGAAACAACTAGAGTGATCACAATCCATTGCATCGTTTGAAACCCTCCGAAACCCACCTTTTCTCCTACAAGCTATCAACCAAGGAAGAAACTGGCGCGCATTCTCAACAAAAAGATGGATGTTAAATTAGAGAATACCGAAGTGTTAACAAAATTATACTCTGAGGTCAAAATCTATTAAACTAAAGGCAAACTATTAACAAAGGAAAGATTAACATAGATATCCTTGTAAAAGTACAAGAGAATAAGACCAGGTGTTCTGGATATTCACATCTGCGAATCTCATCCGGGATCATTGTAGGAACAAACTGTTGTTAATCCTGCGGATAGTTTAAATACGGTCAGGGATATCACGCTCTGCCAACCTACACCTCCAAGGTCTAGCCGACAACATCACTTACACAATACCGACTGAAGGCACATATAAAATAAAAACATCATTTCTCTTAGGAACTAGCCATATTGTGCTTATGTGTACAATAATAATGCCCAATATCCCAACGGTAGTCGACAAGCCATCGGGTGGTTCGGTTGTGTGACGATACTTGACTCCTTCTGTTGCAGACTACAGTAACTTTACCATCCGAAGGGCAATAAAAACTCGATTTAAAATCCCAAAACAATAGATGAAAGGAATACATATCTAAAATATCTAAAAACTCGCCTTATAAACAAGTATGGGATATCATAAAAACAAATCAGTTGGAACGAAAAAAAGAGCATCATCTTCTCATCAATTGAATGAAATCTTCCCGTCGAAATAAACAATTTTACGCTTCCGGTACGATCCCGATTCGTAGAAGGAATCTACGATAATGGTTATTCGAAAACCCGGCGATTTTTCCATTTGAAAAGTTTCAAAGAAACAGCTCATTACTGCTGTGCTTTTTCTACCCGAGAAGGCAAACGGTGCTCCGTGACAGTAAGGTAAAATGAAAGACCTAAATGAAATTGGTAGGCGCGGTGACCCGTCCGAATGCCATCTCTAATATCATTTCTGGCTAACGCTTCAAATTTTCCGTTTGTTCGACCTTCTCCAAAATGATCAAACCGGAAATAAGAGTATATCATGGCAGGATGACATCTGTAATACTATTTGGCTTAAAAATCAATAGTGCAGTAAAATGTCTCAGTCAGTCGACATAAGGGTCGGGCGTTGTTTGAAAAAATGACTTCCTGTTATGTTATAGATCAAAGATCATGCATACGATAGAACGGCAACTTCAACGATGTTTAGGTTTATTAAAAACACGGCTTCAAACTATCCATTTAAAAAACCTTTGGCGTACATGTCTGTCAAAAATAACGACATCCAACTTCATGTAGTGCGTGACCCCAAAAAGACAGTCAACATAAGTTATTTGATTCTAATGGCAACGTTTACGCACGGATTTTTAACAAATGACGTAATAGGGACCATTACGTATACAATCACCGTATTCGTAAAAATCGCAAGACATTTGTTTAATAAATCAAAACAAAATCGGTCAATATCCAAAGTTCGACCAGGTTAGTCTCGGAGTAGAGGCTGTAGTGACTATTTTCGTCTTTACCCATAATATAAGGGTAACCAATCAATGTCTTCTAATCAGGAGTCAGGGTGTAGCAGCCATTTTGCGGACGATGTTGGCTTGTTCCTCCATTTTTTTAAAACACCATCAAAATACTGTATCAACCAAAATTGTTCGGTCTATTTAGATTTGTTTGTCAGACTTAATGAATAGTTTTCATATGAATGTATTCAATGTAGTTTCTAAATGTTTAGGCATAAGTTGGCCGTCAGTTAATATCCGTTGTCCGTTTTATGTTCGGGAACGTACTTTTTCTGAATATAATTTGTTCTGTTGGAATTTGCTGGATTCAATTCTGGCAATATGGGAACTCTATACAATGACGTATAGCTTGTAAGATTGCTTCCATATTTGCTTTTTTGTCATCGTAAACAAATATTTCCCAACAAAGAATTCGGATAGACAGTGATGTGCATACTTTGAATTATTTGTTTAATAACTTCACTCGAACTAAATTGTTTTCTTCATAACCGGTCGATTCCACAAGAAGCGATTAACAGTTCTGCAAATTTATCGTAAATAATTGATTTGCAAGAAATTCAAAAAATAATATTACATTAAATAAAAAAATATTTCTGTTCAAAATGCACAAATTTGACATCTTAAACCAGCTTGAACGTTGTTTGAAGAGTTATTACACATCACCTTACCGTACAGCAACGATATTATAGTCACAGTGGTTCTAGATAATCTATTTTTCCTTTAGGTATCCTCGATGTTTTGTCCATATCAACTTCAATGAAGGCTTGACAATTTGCCCGTTCGCATAGTTCTCACATCCTATAAACGTTTTCTGGAGATGATGAGAACGGCTGCGCTTTCTCAAAGTGTAATGTTAGCAATGCAAGATTATTTCAGGGTTGTCATACAAATACTATTAAAGTTGATAATCTATCATACATAAAAAAAAATAATTAAAAAAGAAAACAATAGAGGATTCCAAAGCGTCAAATAACCATAATCCGACCAATCAAGAGGCAAAATTTGAACAAAGGAAATATTTATATGGAGACTCTCGTAAAAGTGCAAGGGAATAAGGCATCGACGACGACTGCCATGTAAATCTTGGTCATATCCAAGTAAACATCAATCCTCAAAATGTAATCCGAATCATCATTGTCAATCACAACAAGTAAGCAAACTAATAAGCATAGACAAAAACGTCAATCTTGATATCGAACAAAGATGCAGATTTTTCGATGAGATCAAAATGGCGACATGGACACTTGCTTATATTCTTTATCAACATGCATCTCTCGAATCCCTGTGCCTTGTTTGCCAAAGGGTTGAGACGTGGAATGTCCCTTGTTACAAACTAATGATATGACGAAACGTCAATAATAAAGAAACGTAACGTCAAAACTTACTCGACGTCACGCAGCTTTTGAAGTTAGACTTAGGGAATTATCACACTGTGTTATAATTATTCAGGGTGAACATTTCCTTGAATCATCCAAAAGCGATTGAAAGATGCGATTTCACATTTACATTTACTTTTTGTTGCAGTCAAAGTGACAAATTAGTATTGTAGAATGAACAAACCGGATCGTATCTTTTTCAAGTACGCTATAGAGTTTTGAATTGATAGGTGTACTATTACAACCCATTCCAATGCCGCGAGCATACAAATACATGATATACCATGCTGTTAACACGCAATGACGATACATACTAGCAGTCAACATGCAAGGGCAGGATATGAATAAACGATACTGTCGTCACTCAAATAGAACATAAACATGAATCATACTGTAAGCGGATATATAAAGTATTTCAATTTGTTAGCAATGCTATACCTGCAATGCCAATGTTGTATTATTATTTGACACTCCTTCATCAGGAACAACACTTTTATGTAATATTTCCTTCTTATTTGTATTTACAATATTTCTCGTTACAATAGATTAAGAAAAAGAAAGAATATTACCGCTCTGCCGATATTCTGCATGCTACCTTTGTAGTTAGATACAAATGTAGTATGCTTGTGGTTACAACGCTCATGACATTACGAGTATTGTTATGATGTGATATTCGTTAAAAGGAATCTTATTAAATACAGGAGCATTTCAGGTTAAGAGATGGGAGCAATCATGTGATTAGTATTGAATTTAAAAACTTAAAGAAAGTGCATGTAGCTGTTACCTTTTTGTTTCTTGGTTGATTGTTTTTCACGTTTAGAAAGTTTCTTTGTTAAATGTAATGAAATGTTTGGTGAAACACTAAATAATTAACTAAATAAGAGCTAGAACCATGATTATCCCAAACTGACAGCTTTTCTCTATGTGTTATGTAGTAAATTTGAAGTCAAGATAATGACACTTTCGGGAAATCGTTCTGTTTGTCCTACTGGGTTAATGTTCGTTACGATCAGTAAGAAAACACATAGTGAAGAAAACACATGGCTCTATTATCTGTAGAGGAGACCGTTTCCGCCGCCATTTAAAATTGTCAGTTGTAACAACAGCCTGAGCTTAAACAAAACCTTACGTCTACTCAACAGATGGGTGTAAATTTGCGTTATTATGTTTCTTTATCACCGTATACGGTGCTGGGATGTTTACATAATCGCTTATCATACTGAGACTTGCAGAGAAAGTCGAATACCCTTTCAGTGTCAGCACAGAACACGTGCGATTGCATTTAGAAGTGTTTTGAGGCACGAATTGTCTAATTGTAAATCAAAGTATTACAATCCAAAGAAAATCTTTGAATATCAGGAAGATATGCAGTTGTATATCAAAACGTAAAAGCATAATTGAAATGGTTTAAAATGTATTCCATTTGTATTTCGTCATGACAAGAAAATAATAATTTAATAGCTGATAAGCAAAAGTGCGACGAGGGGAATTAGGATGTCAGACATGAATGTATACATGTCATCTGTATCTAGCCTTCACATGTATGTAAATGTATGGGGTTAACGAATCAAGAGAGTACCAATTTATACTTATGATAGTTATTGTTCGTGTCTGGAACCTTACCACCACGTCGGGAGAAATATGCTACTGAGAAAGAATCGACGTCATCCAAACGTTCAGACGTTGGTTTTGTTTATTTTGAAACGATATTGGACATAAAAGTGCAAGTTAAATTAACAAAGGTTGACGTGTTTTTGTGTATGCTCATTAGTGTATTTACTTGTAGTGATAGGCAATGATGATGACTCGGGTCTCATTTTGGGGACATGATTTTTACTTGGATGTGACCAAGATGTACATGGTGGGTGTCGTCGAGGAAGCTAAGGACGCTTACTCTTCCGGAACACCTGGTATTATTCTCTTGTTCTTTACAGGGGTGTCCATGTAAGTTTTTCCTTGTTCCCCTATTTGGCTCCTTGTTCAATCGATTTTGATTTTAGAATAGTGTTTTGTCATCGCTTTGATATTCTCTGGGATTTGTTCTTCAATGTTTGATTGAAACTGGATGGAAAACAAGGGATATGGTGACAGTTTGCATATTATAAAAACATTTGGAAAGATCTGGGTGTCCAAAAGGCGAGCGTTTTCGACTTTATGTTTAGATTGGGATTTATTTATTTTCAATACATACAATGTATTGTTCACAAAAGAGGAAGTCAACTCTTATACTAACACAATGTTCGAAGCCTAACTACCGGTTGAAAGTGTAAGATAATAGCAGGGTTTACGTTATGAGGGCTAAAACAAACTAACAATGGTGCTACACCAGGTATATAGCCAGACTGTCTGGTCACTCTATAGCTATGACTCTGGTAAAGACGTTAAGCTTGGACAGTGTATTCTATTAACGACTCTAAATGAAGGAAAGGTGCCGTATACTTTCGGAACAGCACTATTATTATACCCAGCCAGTTGAGTATCTAAGTTGATACGGACGAGTCTGAAACTGGAGAGGGCGCACAGCATCCCGATTGAATTTTAAATAGAAACCTTTCATCTACAAGACACGTATTGCAGAGCTTGTAGACTTTCCATCCATTTATGAACAAGTTAAAACAACAAAGAACTATCGGGCATTTTAACACTGGTGTCCTATCACAGTCATATGGGGAACAAAGCGATGTCTTATAGAATTGTACCCAAGACCATGATAATAGCACCTTTAGAACTTAAAATCAGATACGAATTTATTTTGGAAAAAAAATCAATTTGGAGCCATTTTATTGAAAATAATCTATATCCATTTCTAGACATCACGGAGTTTATGAAATGTTAAGTCAGAACAATTTTCAAAACTATTGGTCAAGTGTGTGTCGGTTTTCCGTCAACTAAAACTGTAGAACAAATATACGGGCGAGCGTTAAAAATAATCGATACTGGAACTCATCGACCTCGAGAATCCTTACTTTAACACAAACATACTGGACACAATACTATAACTATGTAATGGCCAAATCCGGTGATACCATAGGAACTTCTGCAAAGTGCTGACACAGTAATAATCCAACACCGGTGTTCAACAAACTGAACGCATTAACAGCTATACTACCCATTGAACTTTTACCAAGACATGTAATTTGCTTGGCGGTTGTAGCTTGTCTGGAACGCATGATGTATCGACCAAAACGTGCTTTGTCACAATTACATGTACAGTGTACCTTTAAAATTTCAAAATTCAGTTCTATGATACATTCATACTTCAAAACATCAATATTTGTTTTAACAATTCGTGTATTGTTCTTTCCAAATTCATACTGTGAGATTCCAACAGGGTCCAAATTTTAATGTGAGTTAGTCGGATGTGTATAAGATTTTTTGTAATACTAATAGGTTATTTTATGACTATTTTGATAGCACGGCCTTTATCAGCGGGATACCTTGATATCAGTCCGAGGGCCGAAGACTTCCGGGATCCGTTGTTTAAAATGTGTGATAGAAAGGTTAGGAAATCAAAATAGTTATATCATAACCTTTTCATCACATTTTTGAAAATCAAATGAGAAAGTTTGATTAATTATTCAGCAACTTGAATAAAGAAAAAATAAAAATACAAACCCTCGCCATCTAGCAAACATATCGCGTAATTATAACTAGAATAGAGGGAAGAACCCGGACAAATATCGAGTTATCGCCCCGGGTTGGAACAAAATCTGTTGATCAGCCCGGTCCTGACAACTTAAACAACAATTGTATCGCATTGGCAAAATATATATCATCAAAGACAATTCTCAACATAGGTAGACATGTTTAAACTCCATTTGGCTATATAGAACACATACACGTGCAACGTCCATTATGCTTCGTTTAAGTGTCTGGTAACAACATTTTCTGTCGAGTAAGTGAGACAAACAAGTACAATGGATGATTAGTTGCCATATTGAAGGTTTATGTAGTCAAACTGTCTCCAGTATTGTGTACAAGGTAGCACCTCACCATGTTTATGTATAAGAGTTATTCTTCAAAATTCTCTAGAACTTCGGCACCTCACAAACAATTGATGGTGGCCTTGAAATACGCATTGTAAGAAACGTGAGTGATATACCATTCTAGTCAGTTTTACAGTGTAGCTCTATTCATTATATATCAACCTAGCTCTTATGACGTTAGCTGCCGACGAGATGTCCTATGACTCTTAGAGCAAACATGCCAATGCTTAAGTAAAGTTTTTTATTTAATTTTTCAATTGAAATATAATTATGATAAATGCATTGACATATAATGTTTAAGTGAACGTATCAGAATATAAAATTTTAATTCATTCTTAATACTTTCTTTATTGATCTCCATGATGATAATACGTATTGAAAATCTTAGGCAATATTTTATATTTGCTTTCTAATGCGCATATTCGTTGTTATGCTTACATGTATCTGTTTGAATTCGGTCTTGTGCTAAATTTTGAGTGCGCAAAAATGTAACAGTACATAAACTTATCATTCTCTCATAAACAAGAATTTATTTCATACAGAAATGAGTTGGTTTCTGACGTAGGTTTTCTTTCCACGTTTATAGGCTTCAGTGAAAGTTGATTTTATTTGCTTTATTTATCAATAATTACACGGTGATTACTTAAAACGAGAAGCTTTCTCTTGAAGGAAATCAGGGTTGGGGTAAATGACCTGACGGGCATGAATAAGGTTGGACGCGGTTAAAAGCAATGACATTTTGACTCATCTAAATGGCTTCCATTAGTTTGCAATTATAAACTGAAGCATATCAACATGCCAGTTAAACTCGAAATACAATGTTGACAGGCTTCATATACATGTAACTGCTGATTATTTATTATTGAACAGCCAATGAAGCTTTACTCATGCTACCCCGGCGATAAAGATTGATAAAAACTATGAGCAGCAAGATTTATGGCCGCCATCTGGTCCCACTGAAAGATACCTATACCATGCATGATATGAAGATGGAAGGTTAAATATGCTCATTAATATACATATACCCCCTTGTTATGTTTGAATATGATGACTAAGTTTTCACTTTGAGACAGTGACATTAACTTGGATGTGAGTGAACTGGATTTGCATGGCAGGTGTCGTCGTTGAAGCAAAAGACGCTTACTCTTCGGAGCACCTGGTTTTATTCTCGTTTTCTTATTCAAAAATATCTGTCTTAATATTTTGTTTTAATCCTAGTTTAATCGAATTTGATTTTGGAGTTTGGTTTTGTTGACGCTTCAGTTTTTTATTTTTATTTTATTGTTTTTTTTTTTTTATTTCAAATAAACTTGTAGAGTTTAATTAAGCACCCTATATAATGATAAAGCTAACATAGATGTTTGTGATTGATAGTAAAACCAAGTTCACATACAGTATAGTGTTATACCATACAAGGTACAAATGTAATATGTGCTATAAATTATATTTTCTTGACTTTTGCCTAAGATCGTTTTATAATTTTGTTTTATTTCACCGAGGACCATCAGTTCTTAGTGTAAGTCATCTAACATCTGTTCGCATACAGTCTATTGTCTATCTACATTAGATTTTGCTGGGAGTTCCGAAATTCTGATTCACGATGAAAGATAGAGACTGTAAAAACTCAGAAGTTTTGTTCCCTGGCAATCTTCGAGTAGCTGTAATTGTAATATAAAGTTCACGTAAACCCAAGCAGGTTCAATGGAATAACATGCACACCGGCTCCCATGGTAATGAAATTAGAATCTAATCCATTCAAAAGAGCAGTCCCGCAGATGTTTACGTTTTTACTATTTGTTCCTATAATTCGATTATACAATGTACGCATAATCGACATAATCATATTACAAGTATTAGATTACAATCTTGACAGTTTGCACGGGATGATAATTAAATTCATTATAATGTAAGTTTAAAAGCAATTAGTTTTGATTCGTAATTAGATAAATCATTAGAGGATGCATGACTGTGCATCATTTTTCTTTCGCGCATATTCCTGTTTCTATTAAACGTAGAAGTACACATTGTGATGCTGTTAATGTCGTTCAATTAGACATACATGTATAGGAGCTTATATCCTTCAGCTTCTGTTTCATATTAAATAAATGAAATGAGCCTAAAGGGAGGTTTTTTTCAAATTTAGCGAGAGCTAAAATGAATAATTTGTGACGAGTTTCATTCATCTAATATGAAATGAAAACGATTGTACATTGTAAAATGCTTTTTAACACATTAGATTAAAACGCATGGCATGTATTTGTGTATTTTTTATACATACTGAAATGAAAAACTACGTCATGTAGACTGCAGTGAATACAGTAAATCTTCCTAACAAAATTGAATATGCTTTTCTATTTTGTGCAGGCTTACATTATACTAAATATCGACACAACCTTATATTCGACGCAAACAGATATTCACTGGCACAGAGACATACTTCAAACACATCCTCCTATAAATAGACGTCAGCCAGGTTGCTTCAACATAGCCCCCGTTACTGTAGCGTCTTTATATGCCTTTATGAACCCGTTAGCAGCAACTATAACGTTAATTTATTTCTTAATTGCATGCTTTGCTACAGTCGGTAGATTCTTCAATAGTAGCTTAAAGGCCCAATATACGTAACTTCAGGGAAATTTTCGTGATTCTGAAAAATTCTGAAAAAAAATCCAGCTGATAACCATGCAATAATATGCCTAAAAAGAAGTAAACCTGAGCGGTAAATAACAATAAACATTTTACAAAAAAATCCAAAGAACTGAAAATAATTCAGGTGGGGCCCACTTCAACAACAAACCGAAGGTAGAAGACGGTTCGGAATGGACGCGTGTTTACAAACAGCGTGTTTCAACTGCTGCTGTACCGGTAACCGCGAAAGAATGCATCTTGAATAATGCTGATATCAGTTAGTCTTAACTAAATCTATAAATATAACAAGTTATAAGGCTTGATTTTCGCTTCAAGTTTTGCCGAAAGTTACGTATATTGGGCCTTTAAGAGTTTGACATATCATGAGAAACAGACCCTACTGTGACTTATAGCGTTTGAAGGGAGTGCTATTGTGGCATAGCACAGGGATTTGTTAGAAATGTCTGAAATGCACATATGCTTTGTGTAAGGTTAGGTGTGCTGCGCTGCTGTATTACAGGTCACAAAGTCATGTGGGTAAGTGCAGTGTAACAAACAATATGGCTGATAAAGATAGGAGTGTAAACTTTGTTAACTTCTTCCATGAACGAATAAAGGCTAGGAAGTTGTGCCGATGTTTGTCCGCTCCCTCGCACGTTGTCCATGTCAACCGATGTTCAATTGACACGATTTTGTAGATATTGGTGTTATGTTTTCGCTGGTATTTGTTCTTGTTGTTGATGTTTTGATAAAGTTTTTGTTCTGACATATTTTCAAATATTTATAATGACTAGTGATATTAGCGTTTGCTTACATCGGATATTGCAGTTTCGGTTTGCATGTAAAATATTCAAAAGCTAAGATAATGTCTTGTGATGCATGGAAACCAAAAGAAAATCAAGTGATACAGTTATCAAAGATATTGTACAATGGAAATGCCATGCAATTGTATATATACATCCGTTATTACAACAGCTCCAAACTATGATATGGATATTTTGATTATGTTTGATACCAACCCGTCGATTGTGAGACAGATTCTCAATTTTGATTCTGGTATTACGTATACATTGTAATAAGTATTTCTCTGTGTAGCTATAGGTTATTGGGAATGAACGCTTGACTTAGACACAATCACCTACACAGGGAACCACATGTTATATGCTATACTGGAATTATAATTGAGAATCTGTCTGACAATCCAAGAGGTTGTAATCAGACACAATCAATATATCTCTGACCTTATCCTCAATTGTCTGACGATCAGACTGTTGGAAAATACATATGCAGAGACAGAGATGCATTGCTTATTTACAGGGAGGTTGGGGATGTGGGGGAGTGATTGGGAGGGGGAGGGGTCAATATATCGTTGTCTTGTAAGACGAAAGAGGAAAGGGTCGCTGTAAATAAAAAAAAAGACGTCAGCATATTACATTTGGCAATCAACTTTAACTTGGTGATGCAACTGCATACAAAACAAAAATATGGAAAATATCAAATAAAGTAAAAAAAAAGAGCAGAAATGCAAATGCTGAAAAATATGAGAAAATAGGAAATCTTTACCAATTCCTGCAATCGTTGTATTTTACGTTACAGCACGCTAGAAATAGAAATACATTTGTTGAAAATAGATTTCAAAATATTCCGATAAAAAAAGTTCCGTTTCCGTCTAACTTATTGAACAGTTCGTTTTTAGAAGAAAAAAAATATTGCAAAAGCTTTTTTTACGGACAGAAATTGCTTAAGGAAATTCATTTAGTGAAGAAGCTACATAGATATAAAGAATGGTACACTCGAAATTCTAGTATTACAGTAAATTGCAAAGACTCGTATATAAACAATGTACATGTAGTCACACTCTGATAATGTAATACAATATGTTTTGTATTCTTAGAGCCACCTAACAATAAACCAGACCTTGTCACTTTTTTATCGACTTGATCGAATGAAGTATGGATTCCCAAAAATGTCTGTGCCGTTCTAGGCCATGGTAATTTGACATTATTATTCCATCGACGATGTTGGTTCGAACGCCATTGTTGTTTAAGTAAAGACTTAGTTCATCGAACTCATCAAAACTCATCAATATGTATCTTATTGTATGATGATAAGTAATGTTGCCAATGTATGAAGATGATGATGATGACGATGAGTGATGATGATTAATGATGTTGTCAGTGTATGATGATGATGAGTGTCAGTGTATGATGATGATGATGATGATGATGATGATGATGATGATGATGATGATGATGATGAATGGTGTTGTCAGTATATGGTAATGATGAGTGTCAGTGTATGATGATGATGATGATGAGTGATGTTGTCAGTATATGGTGATGATGAGTGTCAGTGTATGATGATGATGATGATGATGATGAGTGATGATGATGATGATGATGATGAATGATGTTGTCAGTATATGGTAATGATGAGTGTCAGTGTATGATGATGATGATGATGAGTGATGTTGTCAGTATATGGTGATGATGAGTGTCAGTGTATGATGATGATGATGATGATGATGAGTGATGTTGTCAGTATATGGTTTATGATGAGTGTCAGTGTATGATGATGATGATGATGAGTGATGTTGTCAGTATATGGTGATGATGAGTGTCAGTGTATGATGATGATGATGATGATGATGAGTGATGTTGTCAGTGTATGGTGATGATTAGTGATGGTGTCAGTATACGATGATGATTATTGATGTAGTAAGTATAGGATGGTGATGCTGATGAAGATGACTATTACAGTAGTCAGTGTAATGATGATGATTGATGTAGTCAGTGTATGGTGAAGATGACGATGATGATGTTGTCGGTGTATGGTGATAGACATGACTGTGATGAGGATGAACTATTGCATTACTCAGTGTAATGATGATGATGTTTGAGTTTTGGATGATGATGATGATGATGATGATGATGATGATGATGATGATGAAGACGAATGCGTTATTGTTAGGGTGTGTTGGGATGTCTTAATGTATACTATCATGTACAAACAAGATCTGAATAAAAAAAAAAAAAGATAAGTAAAATTTAACAAAAATAAAGTAAGCTTTTGAAGAACTTTGAAGCAAATTGTGTGCATGCGCTCTCAGATAGCACTCGTATAATGCAACAAAGTTCATGCGATGTGCATTCATGCTATAATAGCATACTTAGCTTATACAAGAATGCTTTGTACACACGCGATTTTTCATTTCAAAACCTGAGGACAAATCAGGTGTTTCGGATGAATGTTTTTTTGTGTAATAAACGTTACAAATATGTCTACTGTCGAATGGGGTGGACGATTAAAATTGATACTGACCATATGACTGAAATAACTTTGATACATCTGACAAGCATATTCTACATACGAAACATGAACTTTTGGTTTCGCAAAGGTTTTGTTCTAGTGTTTCGAAATTTCACAATCAGTATAAGATCATAAACGCATTATTGACCCGGAGACTCTAAAAGTAGAAACATCAGGTCAATAACAGAAAATATTAACCTCCACTTAAGCATATTTTAGCTAATAAGAATCGAGCAAATGCGGACCATATCTGTTATCTGAAAGAATAAGAAAAGGAAGAGATTGGACACTGTCAACAAATGTCACGCTGTGAACACACAAGAACGCAATGTGCCAAGGTACCAAGCAAGGCACAGTAGTCGTAATTGCACAGAGACGAATTATGCGACACTGTCAAACATTGTCACACAGTAGACAGGTAAAGTCGAATAATGCCATTTTGTTAAGCAATGATAGGCTGAAGAGTATATATGTACTTTGAAATACGACGCTTGTTCACCAGTCACGTGTTAAACACCAATAAGGCTTGATTTAAGATATGTGTCATTCCTTTTTACCACTCTAAAAAGTATTACCCAATCCAAAACTGCACTTTTAAACGCCAAAGGAAATCAACCGAAACTATACTACACTGCAGTCAAACATGTCACAGAACTGTCATACAATCCATCAGTGCAGTATCTATTACTGGGTCACAAGCATATTTCGCGATGATTTCTCCTGGGGACAGTCGAGAGGCGATAAGAGTGGTATAAAACCGTTTAATTCACGTTTTCGAAAATACACTGACGACATGAATATCATTGTTTTAAAGTTGAAAATAATAGCAACACTTCTCAATACGTCATCATTACATGTGTCTGTATTCGTGACCGATTGGAATGCAGATACAATACGAGGGAAATGAATAAAATAAGTTTGTGCGTGGAGAAATAAATGTAGCGTCTTGATCAAGCACTTTAAAGCTATTTTATATATCTAAATAACGTGTATATTCGTTTATCGTACTTAAAAATGCGTGCATTGAAACTTAAACGAAAGCATGTACGTACAACATATAAAACGCAAAAGCGAAAACCAAATGTTTGTATCATTTTCCGGAAAGGATGCTGTAACAGCGAAATATATCAACTCAATGATAGTCCTTAGACGGAAATAAAGACAACTTAGGACATATCTACTGTTCTAGTCCAATCAGGCAGACATAGGGCAACACATTGCTGCATCGGAGGCAGTCTCTATGTATTAAAAGCTAAGTTTATAAGCAAAGTTTTATCGCTGGCTCTGTTATTGCTCAAACAAGCCATTATCAAAACTTCTTACTTCCATTCTTAGTACAATGAAATCAGGGCTTCGATCTTATTGTCACTTTGTATACTCCAGAAGTGGAATCAATGGGATGTGCATTTTGAAAAACTCCAAAGATCTTTTAATCAATCTTGAAACCCTCTCCTAAAAATGTCTTTTTGGTCAAAACATTTGATTTTTCCACCCTTTACACTACCATATATCATACAAAATTGTAGGAACTTTTTCGATCACTTTTTATGAGAGCTTTCTTTTCCAAAAAAGGAGGACGACGATACAAATGTATGATAGTAAGCTATCTTGGAGCATACTTTGTGAAAAACATGACAAAAGCTAAGAGGAAATATACTGAAGAAGATATTGTAAGGATGTTTGCTGAGTTCAGAGGCAAGATTTTCCAGCAGACTTCGGCATTCCCATGGGAACAAACTGTGCCACCCTCTTAGCTACATTGTATTGTTTTCATACGAGGCTGAATTTGTGGAAGGGCTAATCAGGACAGGTAACAGCAACTAGTAATGGAAATCGGAAGACAAACCACAATCGATTATCGGAAGAGGTCTGATGAACGATTATGGAGTATAATCGGAATATCACCTATTTTAAAAGATCTATTTGAAAGTTATATCGGATCCATATAATAGTATGATATAATGTAATACATTATGAAACACAATACCCTATGCATCAAGTTAGATAACTTTAAATGTGTTATATGCATTTCTTATAAATTACTAATTTGTCCCTTCTTTTAAAGCGGAAATACGTATTTGACATACAATGTACATGTACAAGTATTTTATTGGCATCATGTTAATTTTTGAGGCACAATATAATTATGCTCACAACCAATCTTATGTAGGTAACTTATGTAATGAAGGTACAGAAAGAGTAATGCGTTTTGCACACTGGTTTCTATTATTCAGAGACAGAAAAAAATACATTAGAACATTTTATAACTGAATTTTCAAACAAAATTTTCTATTAAATATTTGGACGTTATATAAACAAAACGATCAAATTAAGTTTTCAGGCTTTATGTTTTTGATGTGTACATGCAACGATATGTTAATTAACACCAGATCATAAGTGATTTTCACTTTCGTTTTTGTTATGTGGTATTCTTATCTCTTGTTTAATGTTACGAAATAGAATTACTAAGTAATTGTACGGCAAAACTCTTTCTTAACACAAAAGAGTACGTAGTTGTCAAATACATGATGATAATTCCAATATTTTGCCATTTGAAACTGTATGTCAGGACTTCATCGTGAACACCAAAGCATGACCTGAGAACGGCATGCTTGAATTGGAGACAATACGGAACTACAGTTTGTTGCTAGCTTTACCTGATACACAGTGCGTACACTTGTCAACGCTTAGGCAACGCAACCAAGTTTGCTCATTTCTTGCAAAAGATTGGCGTAAAAACACTTCAATTACGTGAAAATATGTACCACATTTACAGTTAATTTACCAGTTTTGAAAATGTTCGATTAATTCGATTATAACAAATTGTAATCAAGCGCTTACCTTTTTACCGTAATCGATCAACTTTCGACTTTTTTTCGATTATCGGAACATCACTAACAAAAACCTTGCCAAATCTTTTATTTTCAATTTCAGATATATCGACGATGTGCTGTCTATTAAGAAGTTGAAATAGATGACACAACAAAATCTTTGCTTAAACTACGACCAACATTGACAGCATACTACTAAGCTATATGATAAACGTGATGATTTCAATTTTCCGATCGTGAACTTTCCATTTCTTGATAGTAACATGCCTGCTTCTTAAACCTATGGTGTTAACATATCGCAGTTGATTCGATATAATATGGCTTAAACATGCTCTAATTATTGTGATTTTCGTGATTGATGTCGATTTATTGTCGCCATCTTTGTCTCATTCAGAAGTATTCTGTATCTTTAAATGATATGAAGATGACCGTTTTGAGTATGCTCATTAGTTTGTTTACTTGTTATGATTGACAATTATACTCGAGAACTTGATGTTTACTTGGATGTAACAAAGATTTACATGTACATGACGGGTGTCGTCGATGAAGCAGAAGATGCTTACTTTTCCGGAACACCTGGTCTTTTCTCTTGCCCTTTTACAAGAGTCTCCATGTAAAGCTGTCTTTTGCTCATATTTTGCCCCTGGTTTAATCGAGTTTGGATTATGATTTTGTTAACACTTCGGTATTCTCTAATGTATTTGAGTGTTTCAGGAGGATCTGTAATGGCATAACAATCAACTAGTATTACAGCACACTTATAGATAGTTTATATGCGCTATATATGTTAAAATGTATCGGTCAACGACATTTATGTTAGCCAGTTTCGCAATGTCTTCCCTGGAGGATGAGCTCATCCTTGTTTGATAGAAACGCTGACATGTTCTTTTCCGCTACACCAGATTGAAATGTCGTCGGCGATTTTGTAGGAACTGCCCCGGTAGAGTGTGTTGTCTCCAGTTCCAAGATTATAAGTAAGCAGCTGCCCTTTTTGATATATGTCTAACGATGTTTCTGTTAGTATCAGTTTGATATGTTGATCCCGAAGCCATTGATAATGACACTCCTAAAATTGAACTGCCACTGCCAATATACAAACGTACGTTCTAATAAACGAAAGATATGTTATAAATCAGGGAAGCAGTGTCTCTATACTAACCTGTTTATTTTTTAGAGGTAAAAATCAAGTAAAAAAGTAATGAAATTTCTAACATTTCAAAAAGCCGATATCATATTTGGGATAGCAACCAGATAATATTGGCTCAAATGCCAAATCTGTGAACTGTGTCAGCCTTTAAAAAAAAGTTAAGCTTCAATTAATACATTACACTCAATTGTCGCAATCACATTCTGCAACCTTATTTTTCGGTGTCTTTGCCATAGGGTGCACAATGATATTACAAGCGCCTTATGGGAATTCATAGCACTGTTACTATGTCATTATCGCTGTTTATCTACATTAGAACTACGGAAAGGCGATTTCGGTTACGCCTTGGTGAACAACAGAAAGATACGGAAGCGCAGATAAATATATCGAAAATCACAGACCATGTTACCCAGAACAATCTGATTGATTGGTAAACAAATCTACAAAGTACTGGACTGAGAACACAATTCGATTAAACGGAAAATAAAAGAGAACAAGAGGAACGCCACAGAGAGCAAGATCAAACATCCAACTCGCGACCTGGGGGTGTGGGTGGGGGTAGGGGTTGGGGCTAGTTGGGTAACATAGACATTTTCACATTTATGTTCAAGTTTTAAACAAGACGTTGCTGAATCAAGTCATTATATTACCGTTAACTAATTAGCATTTGTGTAGACATCAGTCATTACATGAACATCTCGTACACATTTTACATATCTGTGTTCAAACGCTTTACTTGTCATTAGTCCGATAAAGGTGACAGAACACTTGTTACCAAAGCTTTACAAAAACACGTGTATTAGTTGTGTCACAAAAAAGTTCCACATATAATTTATTCCACTGTTTTTATGACGTTACAGACGGCGACATTGCTGCCTTTGAACTATAATATCATTAATTGACAACTGTTTTATCTATGCAAGAGTATATGATTACATACACCTTGCTGAAGGATCGGAGGACAAAGATCACCATTACAACTGACCTAATGGTAGGTAAATGATACAAAAAGGGTAAAAACCTAATCATTAAATTTGGGAATTTACTCTGCATTTTAATAGCATGGTTATTAAGTTATTTCCTACCCAAAAATATATCGATTGAGGGAAAGGAAATGTTACGCCAAAAAAGAATTTGAAATTCAGCACCAAATGCACACAAATATAGCAGCTCTATTGTGTTAATACAGTGTGGGTACATGTATAACGAGACTCTAACAACATCAGGTTTTAATTCCTTTAAACGTGATGAATTCAATTTTCCGAACGTGAACTTTCCATTTCTTGAAAGTAACATCCCTGCTTCTCCAACCTATGGTGTTTGCATAACGCAGTTGATTCGATATTATAGGGCTTGCTCTATATATCGTGATTTTCGTGATCGATGTCGACTGCTGACAAACAAACTAACAACACAAGGATTCGAGAGATGCAGGTTGATCAGAACTATGGGCGATTATTATAGTCGCCATCTTTGTCTCACTTAGAAATATGCTTATCTTAAAGTGATATGAAAATGGACGTTTTTGAGTATGCTCATTACTGTGATTGACAATGATACTCCATTCTTATTTTGAGAACTTAAGGTTCACTTAGATGTGACAAAGATTTAAATGGCGGGTATCAACGATGAAGCAGGATACGCTAATTCTTCCGGAACACCTGGTCCCTTTTACATGGGTTTCATGTAAATCTTTCCTTTGTTCATATTTTTCACCTGGTTTAATCGATTTTGAGTTCGGATAATGATTTTGTTAACGCTTCGGAATTCTCTAATTTATTTTTTTCAGATTTATATCCTTAGAATCAAAATGGCAATTACATAGAATCAGTAGGCATTCAAAACATCGTAACAATACAACGTTATGCCTTTTCATTATATACTCTATTTACACGCTTTTTATTTTACTAAGTGTAATAGCATATATTGACAATAAACTTTAAAAAAAAAAAACATGAATAACAAGTGCACAGCAAATAATTTTAACCTATGGTCTTCTTTGTTTCTTTCAACCCGTAGAAATGAAAAGCGTTATCCCACATTGTACAAATGTAATCTCCTTCCCGGGGAAAGGATTTTCCATTTCCTGCCTGTGTTATTATAGCATGCAACTGAAGCACTATAAAATCAATGCAGTACTGTACCTGTAAAATTGACTAGCGATATTGGTTTCATTTTAGATTCTTTTGACGTCACCTTTGTTGCACTATTGATCAAAATAGTGATTTAAAATGTTTAGCGAGACCGTGGGAATTTCTGGTTTTGATGGACATAAAATGATTTAAATAAAAAATTGATATGAAAATTAATACTTCACGAATACATTAGAATTGAGGAAAACAATATTCTTCCATGAGGTTTAATGTAAAATAAATTATAAACCACTATTTAATATTTTGAAACTCAGCGCTATCAGGGAAAATCAGGGAAAAATGTATGAAAAGTCCTTTTGTTATCTGCTATTTTCAAGTTTAATACCAAATATATAATATTACAGCTGATAAAGTATAACGATTGGCGTCGCATACCAAAGTGATTGGTGGTTTGTTACATTAATCAGGAGTATAAATGATAATAATGTTTTAGATATCATCATCGTCGTTCCGGCAGAGCTATCAAACGCACGGATAACGTATCCAATTATGTAATGTATTGAAATTATTTATCTGATTTGGCAGTTCCTGACAAACCTGTCTTCTTAATTACGTCTGAAAAAATTTGCGATATTAATCTCTGTCGTATACAGCAACTGAACTTGGTCAGTAAGACGTGTTAGTCTCAGAGCGATTTACTGCCATACTGAAAGGGCAAGAGATGTGAATAACGCTGGAAACTCTCGCAAAAGCAAAATATAATAAGACCAGGTATTCCGGAAGAGTAGGCGTCATTTGCTTCATCGACAACACTCGCCATGTAAATCTTCGTCACATCCAAGTAAACATCAAGTTCTCAAAAAGAGAACCGAGTATCATTGTCAATCAAAGCAAGTAAACACACTAATAAGCATACTCAAACGTCCATCTTCATATCACTTAAAGATACACAATATTTCTCAATGAGACAAAGATGGCGACTATAAAACTTGCTCATAGATCTGATCAAATTGTATCTCTCGAATCATTGTGTTGTTTGTTTTTTTGTCACGATATTTAGAGCAAGCCCTAGAATATCGAACAACTGCGAGATGTAAAAACCATAGGTTGGAGAAGCAGAGATGATACTATAAAGAAATGGAAAGTTCACGATAGGAAAATTAAAATCATCAAGTTTATCGTATATCTAAGTAGTAAGCTGTCCATGCTGGTCGTAGTTTAAGTAGATATCTAGGTAAGCAGTTGATGTATAAGAGCACAAACAATGAACATACTTCAATTTTACATACAATTCTATATATATTTAGTGATTATATGCATACGAGCTCCGGTCTCTAAAGCACAAGTCTAAATATGACACAACACCATGCCTGCACAAAATTCTACATCCAAGATACATTGATGCAATGCAAGACATGCATTATTACATATACAAAAATGCATAATTATTTGCCGTATCAGACAATAACGAATAAAATATTCGATCTGATATACATGTACATGCATGTATATCAGATCCATATAAAATGTGTCAATAGCTTGGGAAACAAATTTATGCAATGCGGGATACAATATGTGTTGATGGAGTGTACGATAAAATACATGTACATGTATGTTGATACCTTTTGTATGTATATATACATTGTTTAAAAATTGAGAGTTCTACATGTACATTTTACAGTTGTGCGTTGTATAATCAAATTTCTGTTTGCACCGATAAATTGAATCATATTCGATTTTATTTTGAATTACAGAAGCAGCAAATGGCATGGATCTAATTAAAACTGTGCATTAATTGCGTGCTTTGCCAGTAATCATGTATGAAATTTGATTACTTACAACACATAACTTAAATATGCAAAACGTCCAAAAGCGGTCTGAGGCAAAATTGAAATCTTTAACAAAACACTAATTGAAACTGATCAGAAAACAGAGTAAAAAAAGTGTACACTCCAATTTAAAAAGTGGATTTAACTCGTACCATTCATAAAACCAGAAAATAATTAAAATGGTTTCATTTCTCATTTGATCAGGTTTGAATGTAAACGACACGACATGTTAGATAGACACAAACTAGTCAGTTATATGTAGGCCTTAAATTATTTCATTATTTGAATAAGAAAGTATAAACTTGAATTTGTTTCCTTATTTTAATAATCGTAATATTCTAATCATAATACGGCTACGAAAGCCAATATCATATTATTTCGTCAGTGACAGTTTGAAATGTAGTTCATATACTTCGAATGCACGATCACCGCCTTCAAAAGTAAATCGAACCGTTAGCGGAGTGTACTCTCGCGTAAAGGCGCGCACTTCCATTGAACATAAATGTATCTAATTTATTTTAATAAGCCAATTACAACCCCCTAACTCCCAGGGCTACTAGGTACATCTGAAGCAGGAAATAACGATATACCCAGGAGACACTATTAGGAGCCTTTATATGCATGCCTGTATGCCCTTTTTAAAACTTGCATAGCGTGTGCGAACGTTATGTCTATGTATGTGAATGATTTACATGGCCGTGTTTTTGTTTTAAAAAAGTCACCTGTTGACAGAGAGATAATTATCTCTCTACTTGTTGCATCAAGTTCATGTTATACGTGATGATGTAAAACATCTTCATTGCCGTCAACACACATGAACTTTATGTTTCTGTGTGTTATACGTGTTCCTTGCCAACATGCAAGTTGTGATCAAATGATGAATACATACATAAATTTTCGGACATATAACACGAGAAATATGTCTCATATACTTGCTCTGTTACATTGTGTTGTGTGCATAAGCTCATATTTGACAGGCCATCCTCGATATCCAGGGATCATGCTCTCTACATTCCTAGAATGTGTCATGGCAAAACTGAAGGCTCTTGTTTGCGCCACTTTGTTGATGAGGCAAGAAGACTGGTTCGACCCTTTGATGTACATACAAAATCATTTAGTCACATAACGGTAATATTTGACAGGCTTTGTAGTCTGTTGCGGTTCCTTTGTAATCTTCAAAAGTCAGGCATCAGTCTAGCGATTGGATTTTGAACTGAGCTTGCCTACAGTTGTTCCATGGCATAATTAGCGTAACCCCTGGATATCGAGGATGTTGGCAGGCATACGCAGTACATCTACAACCACGAGTCGTATCCGCCCTGCAAGCGCTACATAAGATTGACGTCCGGTTCAATGTTTGTTAAGAAAAGTAAATCTAATACTGGTAGAGAGCACACTGCTCATTCATCTGTATTTCTATTCGGTGTATTCAGTTTAATTTCAAAAAAAGTGTGACTATGCTAATTCAGAAACCGATACATTGAATTATTGATAATATGTAAACACAGTCTGCATTTACAATGTATCTGTGAAACTAAATAAAATATCAGTATCCTAAAAATAATTTATCCTAGATGGGTTTATTATTTTATCACATAATTGATCATCACATAATGACTTATTTTATGATTCTATTAATGCCGTAAATTTCCCTCTTTTACACATATATGCACTGCATTACATATAATATTTGTACACATGTGGTTCATTACATATAATATTTGCAGTTCCTTTGAATCCACGAATAAAACTGCAATTTTGATGGCAGCATTGATTTGTGGTTCATTACTGTGTTCGTACAGCTGCAATATAAGTATTTAAAAAAAATGTTTTGATTTTTTGCTGGTTGGTTCGATTGCAATGTGGTCAAGAAGAAGTGCAATATAAATTTTCGTATTATCAATAACGAAGGTGACATTGATTTTAGGGTCCTTTGGTGCATTTAAGCGTGTTTATGAACTGATTCGACTTTCGTCTTTCGTTGCGTGTCATCGCTTATATATACTTGCTATTGACTTTGCCAGTTTGGTAGAATTCAATGTAGATATTTACATTATAAGAACACATTGAGATATACTGTATGCACTTCCTGTACATCCCCTTACATGGCAATTACCACTAACACATGAACTAGACATTTATCAATGGGAGCTGTTGCATGTTAAGGAACATGCTCCTTTATTATCGTGTCATGATAAAAGCAGTTCTAATAACCATCATGTTGGTCGTTTGTGCAGATGCATATACTGCTTTCATAACATGACGTTTGAAGCTTGTTAATTTAAGGAAAGCACCAACGACAGCGCATAAAAATATATATAGACTCTTTTGAACTTTCTGTTTGAAGCAAACATTATGCGCTGCCTAAAACATATGTAAAAGAGACCTGTTTCCGGGCGCAGTGACAGGCTAAGGTACGCGTACCTCCGTTATCTTGTAATGAACAAAGCAGCCCCACAAAAATATCTTGCTGGTCCTTTGTGAAGAAGATAAATCTGTTTATTTCAATATACACGACGGAAGTTTGTTAATTAATAAAACACACAAATCATACATAAAGAATACGCACGACCTCTATTGTTAAACAGTCCATTTGTATGCAAGATAAACAACTGACAGATCACATGTTTGTGTTAAATGCCGAACGTATGTTTAAAAAGGGAGGGGTTTGTTTCTTTTCTTCTAGATGCATTTCACATATCCTGATATTTCAATAAATTTATATTGTAAAAATCCATCAAAGAAACTTTGATTTGGCTAATGTAAAACTTAAAATCACAGCAGGAATACTATGAATTAACATGTTGTACCTGTCCATGTACATATGTATATACTAATAATATGTATATACTAATAAGGTTCCCTTCTTAACACGCCCAGAAGGCATTTGCAATACTACTTACATTATTGAGGTTTTCATGAGATCTGTGCAGAAAAGAAATTAGAGCAAATTAAGTTTTGCTCTTACAAGTGTCCAAGTTATCTTAGTTTTAATGAATATTTCTTAAATGTACTGTATTATCACTTAATCAGGGCTACAGTCTTATTGTGACAGTGTTTACTCTAGAAGTAGAGATAATGAGATACAGAATACTTGTATATGGTTGTGAGCTGTCGTGGCACATATGTTTTAAAAAACACAAGAAGGTTAAACAAAATGTATTTAAGAAATTATAGTACGAATGGTTTGATGCTTAGTTGCCAATACCTCTGTTGAGATTTTCCAATAGAATGTTCAGATTCAAGTGGAAACAAACTGTGCCTTCCTTTTAACTGGCATTTGTTTAGATCTAAAATTTGGTTTTTAGCTGCTAATGGTATCACATGCTGAGTGGTATACTAATGATCGAAAACTTACATTGGTCTGATTGATAAATGAGTGTACCCTTGAATGATTTGAAGGTGTTATTTTCTTAATAGGCTCATTAGTATGACTTCTTGTTATTGATAATTGCCAAGGTACTTACTATGCGAGCGTGACATGTTTCTTGTATGTGACCTAGATTTTTGCATAGCAGGTGTCGTCGATGAAGCAGGAGACACTTACTTTACCAAATTATGATTTTGATGGCGCCTCGGATTTTTGTCTTCATATTTTTTTCAAACACTTTCAAAAATGATTATAGAATACCACAAAGCGTCAACAAAACCATAATCTGAACTCATAAGCGCTTAATCAAGGGGCAACATATTAACAAAAGGGAAAGATTTACATAGAGACCCCTGCGAAAGTACAAGATAAAAAGACCAGGTCTTCTGGAAGGGTAAGCGTCATCTACTTCATCGACTACACCCGCCATGTAAATCTTTGTCACACCAAAATAAAGTCCTCAAAATGAGAACCGAGTCATCATTGCCAATCGCAACAAGTAAGCACAATAATAAGCATACTCAAAAATCTTCATATTACACAAAGATACTAAATATTTCTCAATGAAACAAAAATTACGACTATAAAACTTGCTCATACTTCTAATTAACCTGCATACATATAGTTGATACCTAACGTACAGGAATGTTGTGAAATATCAAGGTTTTTGTGATCGCAGTCGACGGCTGACAAACACAATTACAACACGGGGATTCGATAGATTAACTGGATTGTGTAACTGATTTTGTAAATTGTCGGTTAACAAATCAGGTCATTGTCCGCACTCGGCATAAACCAGCTCACAAATATTTACATTTCTCTGCAGTGATACTATTTAACCAAGTAAATTCCGTTTCGGTTCATAGGACCCGAAACGAGTATGAATATGAACGTGAAATGAAGGTTTAAACAATGCATATCACGCCGAACTCTCGTGTTTTGGACGAGAAACTATAAATAACTTATTGGTTTTATTCATAACATTCAAATCACTTATTTGGTAAGATCGAATTAACATAAAACATTGAAAAAGCGTTGTCATTACAAGCATCAAGTAGTTGTTTTATTGTTAGTTAACCCTGCACCAACATGTGCGATAGAAACAATCGCCCAGGATCGCATCGTTCGCACATCGTGTAACGTTGGGCGATCCCACAACTGCATATAATGTAAATATGTAAAAATATCACTCGTATCCCTAGCAATATTGAAGTCGACCAAAGTATAGCATACATGCATAAGGGTCAACGCAGCAACTTTTCCCATGGCGGACCACCCCAAGCATTTTTTAAATTCAGTGGACATGCCTCCGCAGTTTGACGTCATCAATTGATAATGATGACATTATTTCAAGTGTTATTTTAAAGCACCCTTAGACAGAAACAGTCAAAGAAAGAAAACAAATACCGGCTTCTCCAACCTGTGGTGTTTACATTTCGCAGTTGATTCGATATTCTACGGCTTGCTCTAAATATCGGGATTTTCGTGATCGATTTCGACTGCTGAGAAGCAAACTAACAACACAAGGATTCGAGAGATGCCAGTTGATCAGAACTATGGGCAAGTTTTATGGTTGCCATCTTTGAGAAATGTTCTGTATCTTTAAGTGATATGATGATGGACGTTTTTGAGTATGCTCATTAGTGTGTTTACTTGTTGTGATTGACAATGATACTCGGTTCTCATTTTGAAAACTTGATGTTTACATAGATGTGACCAAGATGTACATGGCGGGTGTCGTCGATGAAGCAGAAGACGCTTACTTTTCCAAAACACCTGGTTAGAAGTGGAAATGTAAATATAAACATTAAACTGCATTCTGTTTCCACGTTATTTGCGATAACACCCACAATATTACTAGAAAATTAAGCATGGACCGCCTGCGCTATTTTCCTGTTATGCAGTGCCCGTTCATATCGCCTATAACTCGAAACAGAGTTCAGTTTAATGTTTAAGGATATAGATAGGGGGCGAACAATTGTTTTTGTTGTTTTTTTTTTGCTGGTTTTTTTTTTTTTTTTGCAAAATTGATAACAAATATTCTACATCATATGAACCAAAAAGAATATTCAAAATTATGTTCATAAATGTGTCAATTACTGTGAATTAACATTGAACTCGAAACATACAGGTCAGCACGAGGTACTGTTTACAAAATAAACAAACTCCCATACAGTGGCGTGGTCAGTTATAAAGTCATTAGCCCTATGTTACATAGTCTTCGAAGCTGTGGCTAGTCTTTGATGTAATATTTATGGCCATGTATCCTACTACTACAGGAACCGTAGCTAATGACCCTGTTATAACATGGGAGGGGCTTATCGTGTGGCCTGTTTGACATTTCTGCGGGAAAGGCGCATTTCACTGAGAAATATTTTAATATTCATTAATTTCTCAGATATTTGAATCAATACATGCTCAGTTTTTTCGGAGGACAGCTTGATGGATACATATCTAGTCTTCATAATGGTTCGGTAGGCAGAATCGGTCAGATTAGTGTTAAAACCAGAGGTATTCGATTTCAAAGCGTGGAAATGGTCTTTAGAGCACTTTCATAAATTCAACAAGTTGTCCACTTCAAACGATTATAACATGATTGTTGGGAAAAACCTGTCAACTATAAAGTGTCTCAGTTTCTGAAGAATTTAGCTACAACATGTTTTATAAACAATTAAGTGAATTTGGACATATAATCCCACCCAGAGGCCATAAAATCGAAATTTGTTCAATTTAAGAACATTTAGGAAAAATCTGAGGCATGTTTTTGTAGATGACCTTTCTGTACGTCAAAAGGAATAGAATTGTCAGTTTTTGTAAGAAAATGTGATAGAAGATCCAAATTCAAAATTGTCCGCCATTTATCTATGATGCAATTGTGAATTACTTTAACACTATAATTATACGTTCACTTTATAGAAAATTTAATAACCTTTCCAATGCTATATCATACATGTATGTTATTTAATGTATATCCAAAATATTAAGTAAAATATCTGAAGACACTGTGCCCCTTATCTTTATCCTTAAATACCAGAACGTACATGTACCTACCGGTAAAACATTTTTCTACCGCACATAGAAATTTTTCACACGCTATTTTTGTAACAAGAAAGTGAAAAGTGCGCTTCTCAGGAAACGAACAATCGATCCCACTGAGCTAAAAGTCATTCCCTCTAGTTCGAAGCTAGAAAGCGACCTAACTCCAATGTACGACTACAAAACACGACATTCTCACGCAAAAATACCTATACGTACTTCCTATTTTAAGTTTATTCCGCACGTAGATAGTTTTACGAATGCTATGTTTGTAACAGAAAAGAGATTAGTGTGTTCCCACCAGAAAACGAGCCCTCGATCTCTAGAGGTTCCTACTCGGACGCTTTACATGTACCACTGAGCTTAAATGACATTTCCTTTAGTTCGAAGATAGAAGGCAACCTTAATCATATGCACAATTAACAAACACGATATTCTCACACACAAGTATCCATAGGTACTTAATAGGTTAAACTTTCTACCGCACATATATAGGTTTACATACCCTAGTTCGAAGAAGCTGGAAGGCGACCTAAATTAAGTGTAAAAGGCTGCACATTAAAGAGGCAAATACCTATATTCAAACAAAGAAATCCGTACTTGATAGTAGTTACATACCGTGTAGCTGATGTCCTATGTGGTCAGTTTAAATTTTTGGAAAAGCCTGCACCAAATATAGCGACATCAAAATACAGCTACAAATAGCCGCGTCCCCTGGCGCAAGTACATTCATGTGTGTTGTAAACAAATGAACGCGAGGACACACGGAGTTGGTTTCACACGTACTTCTTTCAAAGTATGGTAAATTCACGAAATGCGTTGCCAACAACTACATTGTATGCTATATATGATTACAACTAGCTCCCACGAGAAAGTGTGTAACTAACCAAAAGCAAATATTACTGAAAGCTTGCACACACAAGGGGCCAACTGAAGGGAAATTTGTTAACCTGAACACGTACTCGCTGTTTACTTTGCTACGTAAATAAAAATCGTCGCGAATTTCAGCTATAGAGATGTCGTGAATAAAGTGATGTAATTCAGGAATTCATCATGTACGTGGAATGTAATGAGATTACTACGCTTACTTTTATCCACAGACGTATTATTTGACAGACTTCACTTCGATTTCGAAGTCATTATATTGCATCCACCAGGCCAGTCTGCGCCTGCTCCGTGGGGTCGAAATGCGCAGATATGTTTGTATAAACATTTGTTTAATTGGCATGGGTTGGACAATTAAGGATTTCCTTATCAATTATTGAAAAACAAAATATGGAAAATATAGGTATGGTTAGTTCACCAGGATAACAGAACTACAATTTTATAAAATATATGGTGATATTATAAAAACGAAAACATACTTAATTTAATTGCCCCTTTAAATGATCATACAACTTTAACAAACTTTTGTGTTCACATTAACATTTATGTTCACTGACAATGTCCGATATTACATATGTATATGTATATGTTTATTTACTGCAAATGTGATGATGTATACAATAAAAATCATTCAAACAGAGTATACATTATAACAGACTTAAATCAACATCCACAATCTGCACCCGCTTCTTGTGGTACACAATTCATCACGAAACGAAAATGTATTAACGTTAAGTTCCTTAATTGATCTACCAAAGCTCCCACTCTCAAGATAAATGCGCATGTATTAAATTTGCGTCCGCATGTATCGCTTTATATGTGATGTAGGCGTCAATATTGTAATATTAAGTCTTATGCAAACAAAATCGCTCACTCTAAGTACCGTACCAGGGAATACATTTACTAATCATTTGTCGAGCTTAAGACTTCCGGAAAGCTACAAAAGTCGATCTTCTTGCACTTTTCAAAGCATTGTACATTTTTATAACATGGGTTTCTCTCAACAATGATAACTGTAAGAGGATGAACGACTCCTCAGATTGCTCTGACAGTCGTTACAGGCGATTTGTGCTGAGATATATATATTGAAAGCTATTTATATTTGCACTTTTGATGTGAGAAATTCGTAAGAATCTCACACCAAACACAGTGACAATCAGTGTTAATATTTAACGGAGTGTTTTTAAAATCTTCTCAGACATGGTATCGATATCTTTGACATCAAGGATCACCGGCAGAAAAAAATACACTAAAGTACAACGAACTCACCTGTGTGTTACCATGGCTGATCTACAGCATAGGAAGAATAAAACAAAGTGAGCGGAGGCTCATATAAGTATGCCCCAATCCCAACAAAATGATCAAAGATGATATTTTGACTTTTAACCTTTTCTAATAGCAACAAAATGCATCCATGTGTAGCCCTTGCATCAGAAGATGCCTAGAGCGAGCTATATGCCGGTGCGAACTATCTGTTTCCACTTTTATCAATATGTAGATCTACTCTACTTTTAAACAAATTATATCATTGATAGGTTTATATATAGCTTTAATTATGCACATACACATGTATATTTACAAAATAAACAAAATATTTCCACCATATGTCTCTGATTTCATTCATTCAAAACAATAAATCACAAAATCACATACGAAGTAAACTTGTACTCACTAGGTATACAAATACATTAAAATTGTTTTAAGTGACTTTCATACATACGAAATTTGTATCTAACGATGCCGTGTAGGAATCGAAACCTCAAGAAATATGTATATATTTCGCCTAGCATTAAACTTGAGCAAGGTTATTGAAAATTTAAAATACTAGAGTGATTTCAGTTGAATCCTTCCCGACGATGTCTTAAGAAGAAATATTTCGGTCATCCGTTAATCAGACAGAAGCTACCCAGCAAATTATACATTAACACCGGTTTGAAATAATATAAATAATACAGTTGAATGATAAAAGGGTAAAAAAGTACGTACTTGATTTATTGAAATGACATATTTTCATTAAATGAACAGTTACGCATGTGACAGATGTTTTTTTTTTTTTTTTCTATATGTAAACATATTTTTTGATGTAAACTTTTCTAAACAACGAAACGCAATCGTACATGAGTTACTTAAAATGCACCTCAATATCAGGATTTTTTTTTGCCTTCGATGCTTCCCTTTTTAAGTACTTGTTTAGCTCAATTGACAGGTTTTAGAAAGACTGTATAGTGCAGTTTAATTCATTATTTTTTGTGGACTGTGTCTTATTCTAAATTTTGATCGTATATACCCTACTCAACTAGAGATTAAAGACACAACAGACTCTCCTACATCAGCTTTTAACCAATATCTTTACTTAAATTTGACCGACACGGGCAGCATACTACTAAGCTGTATGATAAACGTGAAAATTTGGATTTTCCCATCGTGATCTTCCCCTTTCTTGAAAGTAGCATCCATACTTCTCCATCTTATGGTATCTACATGTCGCAGTTAATTCGTTATTCTAAGGCTTGCTCTGAATATCGGGATTTTTGTTATAAATGTCAGCAACTGACGAAAAAACTCTGGCCAAGTTTTATGATCGTCATATTGATCTCATCGCGAATTATACTGTATCTGTGTGTGATATGAAGATGGACGTTTTTAAGTTTGCTTATTAGTGGGCTTACTTGTAGTGATTGACAATGATACTCGGTTCTCATTTTGACAACTTCATGTTGATTTGGATGTGACAAAGATTTACATGGCGGGTGTCGTCGATGAAGCAGAAGACGCTTACTCTTCCGGAACTTATTCCCTTGTACTTTTACAAGGGTCTCCATTTAAATGTTTCATTTGTTCATAATTTGTTCGGATTATGATTTTGTTAACGCTTCGGTATTCTCTTATTTTTTTTTTTATTTTTTTTTTTTTTTGTGAGAGCGAAACAAAAATGAGACCCCTGTAAGGTACACATTTACCTTCTCTATCAAATTGATCACCTTATCTATTTCACATGTATAAAATATAATGATTAATATAACACATTTCACAAAATGTTTCCATTTCTAATATTCACCGAGACCCTCATATTTCGACAAATGGTAACTTTTGCATGTAGGAATACAACTAACGGCAAAACCAGGAAAACACGTTTATAATAGGTTTTATTCATATTGATTTGTCAATTGTTTATTAATTTTATCCTTTCGCATATATGGTGATTTAAAAGTGATTTTCAACTCGAACTCGTTTACGTAATTTGATACGATTTTACTATAGCAGGATGACTTTTAATGAATACAAATGTAACAGTTTCGGCATATGACAATAGATGGCTCAAGTTGTCATCCTGTTTTGGAAAATGATATTCCCAATTGCGCAGATTCATTCTCAAGTCAATACCAACTTCTCCTCAACAATCATCAAACTGACAAACTTTTATTGTTAATGTAGAATACAACCGGTTGAGTTACATCCGTAGGTGGTAAACAGTTGTTTATAGGTGATGATATTGGAATACGTCATACCTACCACTCCTGCCATTCTGTTATTTCCACAGCGTGATATGCTATTTGATATACAACCAGGTACAAATGTAGTTGTTTTCTGTCTACAGAAATCACTAGGGGTTCTCCCTCAACATTAAAAATCCACGTTGTCATAGGGGACCAAGCACATTGTGAAATTATCTATAAATTTGGATGTGTAACAAAATTATTGTGATTTGAAACAAAACATTACGTTTTTCTCAATAGAAAAATAAACTTCAGGATTAAGATACGATTGGGACTAATCCGAATGTATGTGTGTACCTTGTAGGTTTGAAGACATTTCTCATTCCCATATTCAACATGTGTATCCGCGTTTAGTCAAGAAAACCAAACACCCAAGATTACCTACTAGAAAATGATTGCAAAAACGCATCGTTGTTCAGATAGTATCGCCTCGTTCCCTTATTAAGTATAATCAATGTTATATCTGATGACGAGATGTACTATATCGTTACCTGTCACGCTAATATTTTATGAGGAAAGACGTGAGAGAAAAAAATTTAAATCAATACAATAAACGATAAGATATCTACAATTTAAAAAGAAGAAACACACAGTTGCGCATCTTAAACTGACATCCCAGCAGAATGTTACTCACCACCAAACAGAAAACAGCAGGAGCAAACTTCACTATACAGAAATCACAATTAAACGTATAAATGTATCGATGATACATCTAAAAGCCATCTTGCTGAATACAGTTAAGCATCCCCTGACATGTTACATGTACATAATTAAACTTCAACATACTGATACACACCTCGCCGTTCAATGTAACTATATTGACGACGTGGGTAAACGCTATTACGTAGAGTTACAAACACCGTCGTTAAACGTCATTATATTGAAAACGTTTCTAAAATGAGCATACCACTACATACTATCGTTTTAAAACCAGAAAATACCAAAGCGTCAACAAATCCATAATCCAATCTCGAAACTGACCAACCAGGGCAAACATGAACAGAGGAAAGATTTACATGGTGACCATTGTAAACGTCCAAGAGAATTAGACCAGGTGTCCCGGAAGAGTAAACGCCTTGTTCTTAATCAACTACATCCGCAATGTACGTCTAGGTCATAACCAAGTTAATATCTTACCTCACAATACTAATTAGACCGCTTAATTATTACTTTACTTACGGCACACTAGAACAAAACAATACCAATAAGCAGTTCAACATCAGCGTTGTGATTGACATCACTGTCAAGCAATACCATTCGACAACGTAGAGAAATCACCAGCATTTCCATCAAAACACTTTTATTTCAAACTTTTGTCAATCCATATACAATTAAATTTCAATATCACACACAAGTTTTTTTTACTCTTATAAACTATAATTATTCCTCATCACAAAAAGCGTACCAAAGCAAACTTCTGTCAAAGAGCGTCAGAACGTATGTTACTGAGACATTCTGATGTTTAAGATGTGCACCGTCGTTCATATGCTGGCTGTTTGTACATTACCTCTTGTCAAGCTTTTGTCGTAAAGCCAAGTACAAAATCGAAATGTTTGATCTTCCTGCCTTTGATGTATGCTGAAATAACTGTAGCATCGCCCACTTAGAGAATAAAAAACAGTTATGATACAATGTATCAAAAACTTGTATCAGTTTGATCAAATTATTCCAACTAGATTTGACCTTACTACATTGTACATGTAAATAGGTCACTGACTGTCAAAGAAAATGCATTCAGACGACTGGCATTCATTTTTTTTTTTTTTTGCATCAATTTAAATCGAGAATAAAATTATATGTATCTGCATTAGATTCAGGCAAACACGACACACCCTCCACACTGTCACGTGGTACGTCTGGGGGGATAAAAAGGTGTTAATAGGCTTATACGCCCACATTGTCTATTTCAAGCAGGTCTAGGACATTGATACCGTTAATAACCACATGGTAAGTTTATATGTAACTATACACACGGCATATATATACTTTAATTAAAAATAGAAATCTGCAGGTGGAGATCGGCACTTTTATGTTCTTTCTGTACATAATCTAGTCTGATAAATTCTTCTCGTCGAGATCAATCTTCTCTTAATATACTAGAAAAACGAATGAATCCATTCATTGTTTAGTTTTATGAACTTTTCGAAATTGTATTCCCAAACATTAAATAAAATGAATATAAAGTCACTCCAAATGGCAATAACTCTTATTTACTTAGATTGTCGTTTTGTAACACAAGAAGTAATTAAAGTAATTACAAAAGAAGTAATTCCAGTATGCCATTCATAGTAGACGTGATACTAGAAAAGTAATTAGTCAGGGGAAAGCTAATGAAATGGACTAGAGGTATCTAACTAGTCAGGCCAAAGTAAAAGAAAGGTACTAAAGGTTAATAACGAGATACGCTGTAAGATAACAAGAGAAGTAAAGGTCGATACTAGACACATAAAAATGAACGAGAGGGATTATAAATTGATTACTAGACTGCAAAAAGTAAACGAGAAAAATATAAGTTGATAACTAAACAGGACAAACGTCATCGAGAGGGGAAAGTGGTCGATCATTGTTCATTCCAAAATATCAACGAGAATGACTTGAGTTCGATACCTACCAGGCCAAAATATCAGCGGGAGAGACTAGAGTTCGTTAACTAATCAGGCCAAAATATCAACGGGAGAGACTAGAGTTCGTTAACTAATCAGGCCAAAATATCAACGGGAGAGACTAGAGTTCGATAACTAATCAGGCCAAACTATCAACGGGAGAGACTAGAGTTCGATAACTAATCAGGCCAAACTATCAACGGGAGAGACTAGAGTTCGATAACTAATCAGGCCAAACTATCAACGGGAGAGACTAGAGTTCGATAACTAATCAGGCCAAACTATCAACGGGAGAGACTAGAGTTCGATAACTAATCAGGCCAAACTATCAACGGGAGAGACTAGAGTTCGATAACTAATCAGGCCAAAGTATCAAAGGGAGATACTAGAGGTCAGTACAAATTTAACTGTTCAGTCAAAAATGTAAACCAAAGAGAGACTAAAGTTTGATAACTATCAGGCCAAATGTCAAAGAAATGGACATGAGGTTGATAACTGGTCAGATTTAAAGTCGGCGAAAGGGACTAGAGTCTGCTTACTAGTCTGGACAAAATGTCCATGATTAGGGGTTGGAGTTCGATAACTAATCAGGCGAAAATGTCAACCAGAGATACTTAAGCTCGATAACTTAACAAGTCAAAAGTCAACGAAACGGACTATAGTGCGATAACTAGACAAGCCAAAAATAAATGAAACGGACCATAGTGCGATAACTAGTCAACCCAAAAATCAACGAAGGGACTACAGGTTGATAACGCATCAGGCCAACTGTCAACGCGAGAGACTAGGGGTCGATAAATAGTGAAGTCAAAGTGTCAACGAGAGAGATTAAAATTAAGTTACAAGTCAGGCCAAAAGTCAACGAAATGGACTATACGTCGATAAATAGTTACGCAATAAGCGAGTTAGTCCAACACTTGTCAAGCACAGTAAACGAAGGTCGATAGCTAAACACGTCAAAAGTTCAACAAGTCAAAAGATACCCTTTTATATCTAATAGCAATATACTACAGCGAAACAAACAACAAGAGAATGCCGAATTTCAAACAAACACACATTTCGAAGTCAAGATCCTTGGAACGGGAAAATAATGAACAAAGAAAACATTTACATGAACCATCGGGATAATATAGAACGGGGAACATGAACAAAGTGAATTTAAAGGGATGAGTCTCTTATGCTTTATCGACAAACATAGCATGGGACATAGACTAGTTAAATTAGGTTCAAATGACCTAAAAAAATGAAAGAAAATCACGAAACTCTCCATCACCTCACTTTGTGTGCTAATTTCTCGTCATTGTTCCACCTGCTTCATTGGTTCGTTCAGTAAAAATCTAACGTATGTCGGACTGTATCGGGAATTGGAAACAAGGTAAGAAAATAGTATACATGTATGTACATTTTAAGTATTATATGGAATTTGAATAATAAAATACATACTAGAATATACATGTAACCTATATTTTGAGGTTAGGCAGGTTAACATATTTACAGGTTTTGCTCTCGTGTCCATTTACCTAGAATCGTGATTAACATTATATACGTAAGACATCAACAACGATAGACAGGGGCTGGCTTTTCTGCTTCTACATTAGTTGAGAACATTGCAATCCCTTTTGACCCCTAGCATCACTGACGAGTCCTAGAAGGAAAAAACAACTGTATTATGCAGGTTAATTCATTTATCGGCATACGGCATATCTTACTAAATTTTAAAGGCGCAGCACATGCGTTTTACGTCATATTGCAATGAATAACATATGAATTGGCATATCTACTGGACAAGAAAACTCATCACGAATTATAAGACATACTCTTTGGCACGTACAACGACAGATTGTTAATGGTGTATACGATTCTGTTTACAAAAATATATCAGTGACTATTATCAAAAACGTCTTGAAATATTAATTGATTCTGTGGAGAGTTGTTAGTGTTACGTTATTATTAGATTATGCTTAGATGCATTCAATTCTATTCATAATACAATAGGAGGGAAAATAGAACAAAACTTAGAAAAAACAGGAGGACAACGAAATCAGATATTATACAATTGACATTGTTTAGTTCCTAAAATAGTTTGTTTTCTTGTCATCAGTTCAAAACTGTTTCTTTTCCTGTGTATTTTAATCTGAAAGAACAAATACAAACGTTAAAGTAATGACAGAGAACTGACTTTGTGTAGTTAATGATACTTATCATTGAACTACATGTTCGTATATCATATTGTAATTGCTTGTGTAATGTTCATGTGAAAGAACAGTGCGGCTAATGCCAACGAAATGTTATTCTTCTTGATGAACAGATATCCGTTATTTGAAAAGCTTACACTGTGTAATTGTGTTATATGAACATGTTTTTGTTTTTGTTTTGCGAATCACTGATCAATATCATCGGACGCTCATGCCTTATACATAACACCACATTTGATACGTATCCCATCAGTATTCAAACGGACGGGATAATCCCCATTTCTCCAAGACCTAATTTGTACAGTGACGGTACATTAAACAGATAGAAAGCTCAGCGACAGATTAATGAAGTTGTTTGTTGTTTTTTTTTTATAAATGATCTATATCAACATCAACCCCAGAAAGAAATGAGTTCCTATTTCATTCATTGGTCCTTCTAATAACAAATTACATGGGTTGATGGAAGTGTGGAAAGGTTTAATGCCGCCGACGTAAAGCTGTTCCCGGGCTAATCGGCTATAAATTCATCTGCTTTGAAGTCAATGACGTCACATTTTCTATCCCCTAATGCATTTAGATTAACACTTAAGCTTAAGAAGTCCGCAAATGTGTCTTCACCGAACCTCACAATCTGTAACCAATGTCTGTTGCTGTGGGAGCCCGGGGACAGTAACCTACCATCGTAATCAGAGATGCTTCATTGTGTAAAGCGGTCTACTCATGCCAAATTTGTAGCGAGACCCAAATCTCCTCTTTCGGTTGAACGATTCACTCTATCAACGTCCGACCTTTACTATAACTATTCCAGTTTATTTCTGGATCACGCGCCACTAAAACAGTCATTAGAGGTGATATCGCTCGTCGGCACTGTTAGGAGTGTTCAAGCATTCGAAAGCGCTTCAAAACTATGTCAAATCACGTGCATGTTAACTGTATAAGCATGCACGGAAGACAGATGAAACCTGATTGGTAAATCACGTGTTCTATTTTCCAACGTGTTTCCTTTGAATGCATTTAAGTAGAAAATATGTACAGTACCTCAACAATGATATACATAGTGTCTACTATTAAAAACAATCACATCGATGCCAATAATAAAAGGACAATCGAAGCATGTTATGCATGGTATATGGCACGCAACTGTTAACAGACTTTCGCCTTTATGGCTGCAATCAACCCGGTCTGTTTCGTGCCTCAGTAAGTTTATTTTGTGTCATAAATGCACAAGTTTATATGATCTTTACTGAAAATGTCAAGGTGGTAAGGTACGCCATTTCCGAAGTTGTACATTACCTTTCAGATACGTAATTTTGAACTGACTTTATGTGCATCCGATAACATGTATCTGGTTGTCAAAGCTGATAGAGCAGAAAGTGTTTTAATGACTGTATAGAAGTGACACGTCCACGCCTCGTTACGACTGTCGATGTCATGTCAGCACGTTATATCAACCCACTAGACGGCTGCAGCATATTACAGAAGATAGCAGAAGTAGTAAAATATTTTATGACTAGACTATTTCTGAGTATTTTGTTGACACTGCGCATATAACTGTGTCCCTGCCCTGTATAGAGTTGGTCAGTTTCTACACAATACGCAATGCATTGATTTCTAGACCTATAAATTGCTTGACCTCCCTGTTATATCTTTTCCCCGACGTCAATGCATCCCCACAACACTAAAAGTCTGAAACGGTCCGTTATCTGTCGCAACGAAGATGTCAAGTCCAATTAACATTGCTGATTAACTTGTCTGGCATATCGTACAAATTGCCTTCTTTGTCCGTTTTTCCTATTTCCACAGTCATGGAGTCATGAATATTCATATTTTAGTCGAACAAAACAAAAATTAGTATTCATCAACGAAAGGAATCATGTAACCAACACGTTACACTTGATTCCAGAATCCAAATTTTGTTATAAATTTGCGTGAATAAACATTTGAATAGTTATGCGGGTATGCACGTTATTCTGTGGGATTGGCAACGCTAGAGTAGAGGGGACAGTTCAAACAATTAACAGTGATGCGGGTGGTAGTTCCAGATTCATTTAATACTACAAGGACAAGGTAAGGAGTAAAATCGGGGTCATTTTGTGACGTCAGAAACACGTATTAATTGACAATGTAAAAGCAACCATTAGGCTTAAAATATGTAACCTCCAGACCTTATAGTGATAGTGATACCATACGTGCTTTACAAACAGAATAGTACAGTCAGTTGTTAAAAGAGATATTAGTCTTAAAATAATCGGGTGATTTAGAAAGCAGACATTTAATAAATTCAAATATTGTCCCAGCTCATATATATGACTAAGGAGGTGGTTCTGTTTGGGGCCCTCGGTATCATTTTTCAGGGTGGTAGCACTTTAAATTTGCAAAAGATACGGACTATCGCAAGGAGGCTTACACGAACATGCCGCAGCCTCTCTAATAAGCGCGCACTCCATACACGCATCCACATCACATACACCGGTAGATCGTCCTTAAATGACACCGGCTGTTAATAGGCCGTAAAAACAATCAAACAAAACAAATGTACTTACATTTATATGAAATTATTCAATATTTGAAAATTGTGAAATTATTGCAGTGCAGCAGATAAAAAAAATATTGAAATCATAAAGAATACCGTTCTCTTATCGAGAAAAATTTCCAATATGGTCTCGTAACTTCTAGTAAAAGTTCATATGCTTTTATGCGATACGTAATGCAAGTTCACATAGTCGTAGACATGTACATACCCTGCCTCCAATGCATGTACACGCATACATCAAACACATTGGTACACGTCTTTAACTTACGTTAGATTGCACACTGTACTGGGAAATTTGATAAAACTGAAACAATAGTAAGCTCCTCGAGACGTATTTTGATAAAGTAAGAAACTTCGATCTTTTATGCATTGTAGTATTTGCCATGATATTATGTGTTTGTAACACGTGTAACCCTGGGAAATACTAGCTGCAATATACCGCTCGGCTAGAGAGATCTTTTTTTTAGCTCGTTAGATTGAGCGTTAGACTTGTAATCAAAGGTTCCGGGTTCGACTCCTAGCGGAGGTATGGACATAATAAAATGACCTATGTTACACACGCTTTAAAAATGACATAAAGGTATATATATAATATAGCATTAATAACCACATTACATTATTAGTATATATATGGCCTTCCCACTTGTTTTTGCTTTTACTTAAAGGTTGCATTTTTAAAACGGAGAGTGTCAAAACTTTTAATTTCACTTTGATAAACTTGTGTACTGATTAGAAGGACACTCCAGTCACATGATTAAATCGCCTGGTTCCCGTTTTCTTTGATAACAATATCATCAACTGCCGGTGACTTTGTTTTCATGTCATAAACTTTCACTTTCTTGATAACAAGATGTATGTGTATGTTACATAATCCGTTTACATATCGTTGTTAACTCGTTTTTTCTAAGAAAACAAATCAGAGAATACCAGAGCGTCAACAAAATCATAATCCGAACTCAAAATCGATTAAACTAGAGGCAACACTAGAACAAAGGAAAGATTTACACAGAGACTCTCATAAAAGCACAAGAGAATAAGACCAGGTGTTCCGGAAGAGTAAGCGTCTTCTGCTATATGGACAGCACTCGCCATGTAAATCTTGGTCACATCCAAGTAAGCATCAGTCCTCAAAATGAGAACCGAGTCATCATTTTCAATCACAACAAGTAAGCACATCAATAAACAGACTCAAAAACGTCTATCTTCTTATCACACAAATATACAGATTATTTTTCGATGAGATGAAGATGGCGACCATAAAACTTGCCCATCAGCAGCCGGTGACTTTGATTTTCATGACATAAACTTTCACTTTCTTGATAACAAGATGTATGTTTATGCTTCGTTATCCGTTTACATATCGTTGTTAACTCGTTATTTAAGAAAAAAAATAGAGAATACAAAAGCGTCAACAAAACCATAATCCGAACTCAAAATCGATTAAACTAGAGACAAAACAGGAAAAAAGGAAAAATGTACATGGAGACGCTCGTAAAAGCACAAGAGAATAAGACCAGGTGTTCCCGCCATGTAAATCTTGGTCACATCTATGTAAGCATTAATCCTCAAAATGAGAACCGAGTCATCATTTTCAATAACAACAAATAAGCACACTAATAAACAAACTCAAAAAGGTCCATCTTCATATCACACAAAGATACAGAATATTTCTCGATGAGATCAAGATGGCACCCATAAAACTTACCCATAGTCATCACCAACCTGCAATCACTCAAATCACTATGCCGTAAATTTGTTCGTTAGCAGAGATTGCTCTAAATAAATGCAAGATTCTAATGACTGGTGAATGACAACCTTACCACATTGAAAGATGCTAAACACAAGGTTTGCCGAGTGTTAGGTAGCTTAAGAATCTTACCCCGAGGATTGAGATCCCCTGTCTCAGTACCAAGTGGGTGAATGATATTTTTTTTTTCTCTTACCCGGTTAAACCTCATCATACTTATCTAATATTGACGTAGCATCAATGCAAGACAATTTGGATGTGATGTTATTGTATTGTTGCCGTGATGGCATGGCATTGTTTCTATAAAGTCACACAATTGTTGAGAGTGTGCAAACGCACGTGTTACTTGTCTCAACCCTAGGGTGGGATAAGAAAATCTCACAGCGGTAAAAGAGCGGATATCCCTGTCTAGGGCAAGATAAATAGATAAATAGATATCTCAAACCAAGCATACACTATGTTCAAAAGGTTGAACATTTTGTAAAAATTCTCCCTGTCCATGCAAACAATTATACTTATATAAAATACAATTTACAACAAGCCAAACGTTTTACCAAACATTGGGAATCAACATACGCTGTAGCTATCCGTTTATGGCCGGAATATGGGGAGAAAATTGTCTTTCGACTAATAATTCCAAATCTTCTTCAGCCTTCAAAACGGCACATATCAATTTAAAGAATATTTCTCCATCCCATGTATCGTAACGTTGGTCTTAGATTCGATCCACCTATTGGATACTATAGGCATACAACTAAACTTTTTTAAACATATCCACATTCATATAGTGATACCTGATGCAAACTAGTTCTAATGAGATCAAGATGGCGGACTTAAACGTGCTTAGTCTCCAACGATCTATGTATGGTAACTTAAACAAGCCCTAGAATAACAAATCAACTCCGATATGTAAACACCATTGGTTGGAGAATCAGAAATTTTACTCTCATGAAACGGAAAGTTTACGACTAGAAATTCTAAATTCGTCATATTTTCCTTTTAGCTTAGTAGTACAACTAAAGTGTTTGTTATACTCTAAGTAAAGATCGAGGTTAGCAGCTGATGTAGAAGAGTCAAAAAGGATCTAAAAAAAATGATAAAATTTACATGCATGTTGTTGTAAAATCACGTGTTCCTTCTGGGCTAGACTGCCAACAGCACGTGTGGTATCATACTCGTAAGAAGCAATAACTTTAATTATCGCTAGGCTTTAACCTGCGTTTCACAGTGCCTTCGTTTGCCGTCTAGCGTGATAATTAGTCCACTGATTACACTGAAAGTGTCGATGATTGTTTGTCGGTACCTAATACAAAATCCGATATAATGAGCATATTAAAGCCAACACTTCTCCACCCCTTGCCAGTTTCTAACATATCCTCCAAAGTTCTTTTTCCAAGGAGATTGTCTGAAGGTCATTATGATACAACCCAACACATTATTTCATATGTTAACCTTGATACATACATTAGTTTTCATTGGTAAAATATTTCGTTTAATTGAATCAATATCTCACACTTGTATCTAATCCTAAAGAGCATTCTTGAGTTAAAGTTGATGCTTGTATCTATTTACCTAGGTATACCCAATACTTTAATGTAATCTTAACTATTGATCTGCATATAGATAAAGCAAAGTAATTACACGTTTGGGGCAATCAATTTGAATTTCACAGCCCTTTAGATGTGATAAGTTATATAATTTGTAACATTTAATGTGGTTTGGTTTGATGAAGTGGGCTACACCGTCTTTCAATTTACCAAATGCGTCCCTGTAGCACTGGCTGTAAAATGGTAATAAAATGATACAGATCAGACCAGCGGCGACCCTTCTCGACAAACAAATCATAAACACGTGTATCATCTCGGACTTAATATGTTACATTTTGAAACGAATGTTTCATATAGTTGTCGTTGAATATCACAATATATCCCCGTTTCGTATAAAAACATAATATATCGATTTCATGGTTCATAAACAATGATTGTAAACCTCCACTTAGCATCATAAAATGAAATATTTAATGTTGGAAAAGAACATTACTCAAGTATACTAGCTAACATCACAAATGCAATAGGCTTCTGTTTGGAAACAGCTTTATGCTAAACTCGTTTCTAATAGAATGTCCTCAAAAACGGTCGTTTATTAAACTGTGCTTCATCTTTCATTTTCGAATTGTGGTGTGGTGTTGATATACAATGGTAATAACCTTTTGATTTTGCATTTATATATTGTTTATCACATTCACCAAGACTATTCTAATACACCTAGCTAGCGTGAATATCAACTGTTTACGTATATACAGAAAACGGAATTCTGGTCGCCTGTGTGAAGACGAGTGGTTATATATAACATGGTAACCATGGAATCAGACCTTATAAAGGTCAACATGTTTATTGTCCAAAGCTTCGGATCCTGTTGCTTGTTTTCGAATCAAACTGTTATACAGACCCGTACACGTTTGCTGTTCCACTTTAAGCGTACCGCTTGGGTAGCATTTCCGTAGCAGTTCTGTACCATTACCTTAGCATTTCCGTACCATTATCGTAGCATTTCCGTACCGTTTGCGTAGCATTTCCGTAGCATTACCGTAGCATTTGCGTTGCACTACCGTACCATTTCCGTCACACTGGCTTCATTTATATAGCGTTTGCGAAACGTTCGGTTGAACATTTTACAGAATAAATCTGACGAAACGAATAGTTCATGCTTTTATAAGCTGCATAAACTCAAAATTTTGTAAATAATCTCAGTCTCAAAAATTAACAAAACAAAAAACAAGGCTTTTATAAATTGTATGAATCTGACAAAATTTAACATGAAATTTAATTAGATTAAATAAAAATATCAAGGTCATATGCCCCAGCCAATCGGACAACATCGGGCCTTTCCAGCATGCTCGGAATATAATACCCGAGGTGTTCCGACTGATGCCCATGGCTACCTGTCAGATTACGTCAGGTCTTTTTGACGGAAAAAAATAATATATGTTCCAATATTACCAATAGTTGATATTGTTCTCGATTACTTTTAAGGCATGTCTGTTTGTTTCACTCTCATACCATAATCTTAATGGCAAAGCAAACATTAAAAACAATCGCACGCATGTGTACACGCTGGATCTCCACTTTCGGTTTCAGCACACGTTTCCCGATGCATTATGGGTATTTCGTTTCGTATGTATGTGTGATTGTGTGGATCGGTTTTTATCAAAATCCGTTAATGTGATCGACCGTTTGCAAGCGTCATCCGTAGCATTTCCGTACCGTTTGTGTAGCATTTCCGTACCGTTTGAGTAGCATTTCCGTACCGTTTGGGTGGCATTTCCGTACCATTTCCGCAGCACTTCCGTACCGTTCGCGTAGCATTTCCGTAGCATTTCCGTACCGTTTGCGTAGCATTTCGTAACATTTGAGTTGCATTTCCGAAGCACTTTCGTACCGTTTGAGTCTAAGATGGAACAGCGAACGTGTACTGGTCTGTATATTTGATACGTTTGCTACCCACTGCAATGCCTTATGATAACTTGATATTCTTTATCATGTCTTACACAATTTACCAATGATGAACCAGGTCGATTTCCGTCAAAGGTTGGTTTCCAGCCAGATAAGCGAGTTGCTTTTCGCTCTGCTCAGACGGTACCTGTGCAGACGTGTACATTTCCTATGCGTGTGTAAATTGGCATTTACAAACAAATATAGAAACCTATAACACTAATATTAAAATGCAATATTAGTTGATTATTAAACATGTTTTGTTAGAGATGATTGATTTTTTTACGATCTGATTCGTAATATATGAATGTATATCCGAGTTGAAATGTTCAATAAAGTATATAGCAATTTTTTTTAAGAACGAGCCGTTTCCTCTGTACGTTGTTACATTAACTGCTCGCAAATGAAGCTTTAAAATAACTAAAACAAGTACTAATTGTAATGGGGGACCATCACAGAAGTCCCCAAACCCACGCAGTTCGGTTCGCAGTGCTGAAATACATGGACAAACCAATGTTTATGGAAATCAAACGATATTTAAATTTCGAACAATAAAAGGCCATTTTGTTGAATCGCGAAACCAAGGTTATTTTGTGTTAGTAAAGTCATAACACACCTACATACCAAATTTGAGCGAAATCGGGCAACATATAAAGTTTGACCAATCAGAACCCAGGAAATGGCAGCCATTTTATATACTGATTCATATTCAAGGCACCAATTCCATTACGCCTGTGAAGTTTCATCGGAATTTAAATCGTCACGTTTTTCGTACAGCTTAGTAGGAAGCCTTCCTTGTTGGTCATAGTTTAAGTAGATATCGAGGTATTCAGCTGATGTAGAAGAGTATGTTGTGTCCTTTATTTCAAGTTCAGAAGGTATATACGAAACTTTTTGTTCATGGACAACGCACCGTCGATATATCTGAAATTAAAAGATATGGCAATGTTTTGGTTACCTGTCCTGATTAGCCCTTCCACACATTCAACCTCGTATGAAAACAAAAACAAGTCAGCTAAGAGTGGGGCACAGTTTGTTCCCATGGGAATGCAAACAGTCTCCTGGAAAATCTTTACTCCAAACTCAATAAAAATATTTTTGACAAAGAATTCAATTATCCTTACTATATCTCCTTCACTATATTTCATCTTAGCTTTTGTTGTGTTTTTCACAAAATATGATCCAAGTAGCTCACTACCATATATTTGTGTCGCCTTCCGCCTTTTTGTAGAAAAGAAATCTATAATAACAAGAGATCGAAGATATTCCTTCAATGTTGTATGAGGTATGGTAGTGCAGGGTAGAAAATCAAATATTTTGGTCGAAAAAGCACTTTTTAGGAGAGGTTGCTGAAGATTGATCATAAGATCTTTCGAGTTTTTCGAAAACCACATCCCATTAATTCCACCCTGGAGTACACAGTGTCAAACCAAGACTTTAAACATATCCAAAAATGATGATTCAAAGAGGATGCCGTGTAAATGTTTGATGGGTAACCATGGAACCGACCTCCCTAAGCAATCCTGAAATACAGTGAAACCTCGCTTAAATACCACCTCGCTATTAAGACAACCTAATTTCAGTCCCCAAAAAATCTTATATATCTTTGTATTTTACGCTTCACTATTAGGACCACCTCGCTATTAAGACCAGTTTTGAAAAGTCCCAAATATTCCTTTTGCACTAAGTTTCACCTCACTACTCAGACCACCGACCAAACGCAAAGTAACCTGGTGTGTATTCCACTGTGTACACCTGTCAAGTGTCAGATCAATAAGCTGTATGTTGGTTTGTATGATAAGTTATAATTACTGTGTGATTAACCATATAAAGCTTATATATTAGTCCGAAAACTTTTGAACTTGATACCTAAAGACTTCCTAACTTGATAACTAAAGACTTCCTAACTTGATACCTAAAGACTTCCGAACTTGATACCTAAAGACTTCCTAACTTGATACCTAAAGACTTCCTAACTTGATACCTAAAGCCTTCCTAACTTGATACCTTAAGACTTCCAATTTGATACCTAAAGACTACCAACTTGATACCTTAAGACTTCCAAACTTGATGCCTAAACACAGTGGCGGATCTAGAGACATACCTTGGGGGTTTCCATTTTATTTTTTTTCATAAAAAATATAATGCATTAACTGTTACCTGACTAGGAGGCTTTGCGGCCCCACAATCAAGGGGTGTCGGGGATCTCCCTCAGAAAATTTCGAGGGGATATAGACGACAATGTTTGCATTATGTTTTGTGTTTAGGATTTTATCAAAAAGTCTCCTTCTTTTTAAGAAAATAAATTATTTTTTCTATGTGAGACTCCTGTCGGGAAAGGGGTTCCGGCCAAAAGTGGGTATTGTTCCTCCTGCACCCCTCCAACTCAGAAATTGTATACACAACAATTATACACTATTTCTGTAAATTTGTATTCTTTAGACATCAGACATTTACTTCTAGGTGCACATCCCTGCATTCTAAGCATATTTTGAGTACTCAGTAAAATGTAGTGCTGAGTAAGATTACCTGGAAAAGTAAAGTAATTCTCATCACGGACTTAGATAGATTAATCTAATTCCGTGTGAGAATTAGACATTTTCCAAAAACAAACTATAGCCTTACCTGTTATGAATACCTGTTGTTCTCAACCTGTAACAACACTACCTGTGCTCTGTATTAAAATAGGATAGGTTGGCTGAGTGGGAAGACACCGGGGTGGGGATAGGATTATCACACCTGGATCCAAATAACAAAATGTTGTGGCTTTGGGGCGCTATGCATAATAAGTACTTGCTATTGCAACACAGGTAAAACAATAAATTGTAACCGTGATGAGCCAAGCTAGGCTTTTAGGCACTGTATAGATTGTCCTATATGAAACTATAAAATATGACTGTATATAGGAAAAAATGCCTAAAAATCTTTATTTTTGTAAAAATGATGTGTGTGTGTAAGGGGGGGGGGGGTCTGGACACCCTGGATCCGCCACTGAAACACTTCCTGATTTGATACCTAAATACTTCCTAACGTTATACATACCCTTCCGAGCTTGATACGTAAACAGTTCAGACCAGAAACCGAAAACTATTGACATGTACGTCAATATCCGTGTCACCTGAAACTCTAACACATCCAAGCATGACACCGAACAATTGCCAACTGATACTATAACACTTTTGAACTTTAGGGCATACATGTGTGACCTGATACCTGATTCCTACGATGATCCGATTTGATAATGGAATACTACCGTTCCTTGAGTTATGAAATCATAAGAAATCTTATATCATCACTCGTATGGCAGATTTTAAACATGAATATTTTCACGAGTGCGTAATATAAAAAAAGTCTACCATACTCGCGAAATATATTTCATTTTTAACGAGAAACCATTGAATATCCTCTATATATCATTTGCACATGCTTTTGGATACATACTGAGCTTCTCTTAATTATTTCCAAGCGCCCATCTATTTCGCCATTGAATACATGTACACGGAATGTTTCGTATAACAAAGAGGTTCCATCATACTTGCTCATACCTTGGTCCGTATTCACGAAAACGTTCCGAATCAGGAATCATCAGGAATGATGTATTCAAACTGTATCTAACTATCTCGCTAAATCATGTTGCGATATAAAAAAAATCAATCGACAATATTCAAAATGGTTAACGGAACTTTTCCAATCAAGCAATGGGATATATTTTTTATATACATATATCGCAGGATCAAGAACTTTCGTTTTAGTACACAATATAAGTTAAGGCATGACAATTGCTTCATGAATAGGGGGCATAGCCTAACCAGCGACAGTTTTGGGGTTAACTTTTCTTATCAATAATTCATCATTAATTCTTCCTGTGGCGAAACTCGCACGATATGGATTATTCCCGCCAAGCCCACAGTTTCCTCACATCCCGACAAACTGTTAACAATAGGCACGGCGACATAGGATTGCGTCTGTTTCTGCGATAATCAAATTCCGTCGGATTGAGTTTAATGCAATCAACGAATGAACCGCTATAACATGTCTATAACATGTCAGCAAAATCGATGGTCTAAATTTCCGTCATTCTTTATTCTATTTGTAACACTTCAGCAGGAAATCCAATCTTGATTGGCAGCTTCTTTATAACGAGAAATCTTAGCCACAGTACTCTTCACTCTTTCACTTTGATTGTTGTTTTTCATTTCCCGAAACATGAAAATCAAGGCCGAAAAGGACTTGAAATTGATACTTATAAGCAGTCAACATTATATATAGTCGTGCCCAAACACACATAATGCACTTAGGTTTGTAATATTGTACAAAATCTTATTTGAGTCAAACATTTGTGAAACCTTTCCTTTGCAGCACTACGTGCGAACACTAGTTAAAACTGCCCAATGGCGTATTATCGCAGCTAACAATGATACGGACATGCTTTGGTGTGTGATAACGGAAACAATTATTTATATACCACTAGATTATTACTTGGTTTTTTTTTCTACAGACCGTGCAATATTAAAATGTACCAAGCTGAGAAGACATTATCCTTGACATAGGCACTTAAACCGCTATCTAAATATTATTTGTTATGATGATGTAATTTTCCACCACATCAAACCAGCTTGTCCGTTTCACACACTGTGCGGCATTTCTTTAGTGAAAATATACAGTGATACGGCCTTAGGAACTAGAACAGCGTACCTCTAAGGATATTTACCAGACATCTTTTAATGAACCATGGATTGGCCACTAGACCGGCCTGTATAAGTCATACACCGAATCACGTATATAGTAGTCTTAGAGACAGGGGGAAATAGTACATGTCATATAGACAATTCTGCTTTTGAAAGGTATTGCGAGTATAAGTGACGGACATTGCTACGTGTAGTGTGGTAATAATCTGTATCAGGATAACGCCTATGCATGTCAAACGTAGATGTTGATCGGGGATCGGATAGATCTTGGTAACTAAGATGCTTGTACTATTGATCTAGATCGTAAGTAGCCTGAAGATGACCGTGATGCCTGGTATCGTACATTTATATGGATTAAGGTCGGGATTTCCGATAATTTTTTGAGAAATGTTTAAACTGTTATTTTCTGAATTAAACGTATGCGTTCCTTATCATTTCAGCAATGTGTCATTGTTTGTCAAATTTTAGGCGAAATTCAATCTACACTGCTACTTGATTATTTATTCAACACTGAACAGGTATTTCAATTCAGATAAGTTACTGTAAGTAACATATGTTCCTTAAAAATCCTAACGATTCCATATACATTAGATAAGTATACTAAATAATGCAAATGTCGTCAGTATCTCAGAGTATAAACTATGGTTACGTGTAACGATTGCTTCGAAACGGTTTTCATATCATATATTCTAAGGTTGTTTTGTACACAAACAGAAATTGAAAACTTAATTTACGAGCTTTCGAAAACGATTGTTTCCTTTGTCAAACAAAGAGTAAAATAGCCGAGTGTTTGTGTTCCTACCTTTGACCAAACTAATGAATCTTATTCCTAATATTAGTTATTGACAGTCCTCCGTCCATACATTTAGAGAATAAGTCTATACGATATCATCCATACCAGACTGATGAATCGTATTCCTAATACCAAGTTTTCATGTCATTATGTTCAGCAACAACAAGTTTACTTCTGTGATTTGTTAATCGCGATACGTGTAACATATATCACTACCTTTGTGGCATAGTGAGCTGTGTTAATATTAGTGACCGTCAAATTCGACATAAAACTAATATTTTTGTATGCATGTATATTACAGAACGGACGGGACTACAATTAGTTTGTAGCATAGGACGAACTACCTTGATGACATGAAGTGTCGTCATTTTAACACAAATATTGTCACGATAAAATTGTACACGATTTGAGATGATTTTTTAATAGTTTGCGTTGCTAACGTTTCGAAAGCATAACTTACGTCTCATTCAATAAATGAGATTCACACACTAGTTTTAGTAGAGAGCGAAACGAATTTGCCTTTCGAGACCTAAAGTTATTATTCCATCTAGAATTAAATTGACAATTAATTCATGAGTTTAATGGGAATGCTGCATATTAACTAGTTGGTCTTGATTAAAAAATACTGTACACGCTAACTTAAAATTAATTCACGATGTTCATAAAAATCAAACGTTTAAATGAGATCATGATTTATTTCAATTAGCTTCTATTTCGCCTTTTTCTTTAAAAGGGGAGATCAATGTCTAGGGGAATACCATTTCAAAAACAAATTAAATGTTTTAATTTAGATCATGAGACATTTTAATTAGTTTCTTATTAGCTTTTTCTTTAAAGGGATATCCATATTCCGGGAAATACAATTCCTTGTTGAATGACAACTTTCGAATAAATGTATTAACTATTTACATTTTGAGAATCGCCGTGAAAACATACAACTTGATAGCAGGTTTCTTGAGGTAGTACTTGGATTGAAAACAGGGCCCACGAGCGGGAAATGAGGTCATTTCTTAGCAGGTCCCATGAGGTCGCATTGACAGTATGTAAGAAAAATACCTCTTCTGAGCCCGTATGTTCTTTCTTAGCACCATGACCTTCTTACATTTTACAACAGAGCTCACACTGGTAATATTTTAAAACAGTGTCGGTATATAATAACTGATTCGAGTATTATTACCAATGCTATTGCAATGAAGACATTAAATCAGAGGAGCGACGGGCTTGTTTTGAGGAGCTCGTAACGACAATCCCTTTACACGTACACTGGTTCCGCCAAGTTCGTAGTGACGTCATTTATGACGTGACCCATGCGATCGTTATGACGACATTTCTATAACATTTTTTGTTCTGTTACATTTGAGAAACACTGGGGTATAAATAAATCAAATATATAGTATTATATTTTGTTGGGATGGCAAAAAAGTATTTTGTCTTACCTGGGGAAGACTAGCTACAGCACTTAGCAGCCATGCCAGAGTCAACATGATCTTTCCCCTCCTTTCGGCGTCGTGGAGACTCATAGGGTGAACTATGGAGAAGTATCTATCCAGACTTATGGTCACTAACACGAACGATGACAAGTAGAATCCAAGTGCGCGAAAAAACATTAAAATCCGACAAGCAGCGTCCCCGGCCTCCCAACGAACCGTGATATGCCACCCCGTCTCAAGGGGCAACATGATGAAGGCAACAATGAGGTCAGCGATGGACAGGTGCATGATAAAAGTATTCACTCTGGACTTAATCCTACGACTTCTAAACAACGTGATAAACACTATCAAATTCCCTGAAGCTGCGACCACAAAAAGACAAGAATATGCGATGACGGACATGATGCTGTCATCGTTGAAAGTCATTTCTCTGGGTAGCGGCACATCTGTCATGTTATGGGCGGATGCAGTATTCTCTGTCGACCCAAATCGTACCACTGACGGGCCTATGGAAGGGAATATGGTCGGAGACAACGACGTTGTCGGAGGTAATGACATCGATGACGATGAAGATGTTGGTAATATCATCGCGACGTTATCATCGCGAAGATTGTAATAAGGCACTTTTCCATGACCACATCCAGAAATATTTGACTGTACGAGAACCGTGTGAGATTTCGTGGTAGACATGCTAGGCTGCCGGATGAAAAGTCACATAGAGAACATATTTACGATAAACTGACAAGTTTATATACCGTGCGATAGAAATACGACATCAAATATTAACACAATTCCATTAGCGACTTGAACAAAAATAGAACACCTCTAGTTGTTAAGCGTTTGCGACAAATACAATCACAACATTCATTTAAAGAATACGATTAGATAAGAAAAAGTATACGCCACCGAAGCCTTAACTTGTTTTCAAATATTATCCAGGTATTCACTTTTTAAAGCTTCACATCAGTGGTCTGTGCTGTTGTGTCGACGGAAAGGCTAAGACTGACTAAACAAAACCCGCCATCAGCAGCACTCGCCGTTCTGGCTGACAGCAGGATCCTCCCTCCCGGTCACGCACCACGGCACGACGCTGTAGTGGCATAGAGCACAGACAATGGTGTTCACAGGCGTTACTACCTGTCTGGTAATAGGAATCAGAATCAGGAAGAATGCTTTACGGTGCCTTTATATATTTGAGTATATCGATTGTTGAAAGCGGCCTATTTATTTGAATCTTTTCTGTTTTGTACAATGTGTGATAATTTAAGATATGAAGATTTATTGTTCATATCGAACATGAGCGTGTGATGAAACAGTCCTATCAAACTGTCCTATCGAATCAATATCACTACACTGTTGTACACGTACACGTAAGCACTTAATTGGTTCCAGCCTTACCCATATGTACCTTTCTGAATGGTCCATTCCCGTCATATGTCATCTGAATATCAAACGTGTACGCAATAAAAGCAAGCATGCCATGTTTTCAAGCATTTTCTTTGAAGCATACATTTACGCTTACCTGACTCAATTTATTGTCTTGCAAATATAATGAGAAGTGTTCGCAGGGATGAAAAACAGTTTCCTTACAATCACTTTTAAGTGCTACATGTATGCTGTTATAATGTCAATTCCAAAATGCCATCTCTGTGCTATACTTTAATCCAAACACAATTAACGACATGCGCGCAAATAAGATATATTTTCTTCCAATACCGCCGGGGGTAATACACGTTCACTAATGTATATAATGATAATAATGTCGTTTTTTTTTCAAATCTAATTGTCATCTTCCAACTGACGCCAGCACAACCAATGTATTAAGTTTTATCTATTTCTTCATTTTTTTTTCAAATTGTACAACGAGGTGAAAATATCAACATTATTCGATAATTATAAACATTTTCTTTCAAAAATAATCAGACATTTGGGTTCTGGCACTTGGCCGAACGATATGACAGACTAAAATGTAGTTGTCGTGGTCTGCGTGCCGTTCAGCATTTAGAATAATGCTGACAACTGTTATATCTATTGTAGTTTGAAATGCAGTGCTGGGTGCTTTCGACATGGTCTTACAGTACGATGACACTGTAAGATTTCTCGGTCACCCCATAGGGTATAACAGATAGCACGAGCTGACAACAACGAAATAACGTCACGACAAAAATATGCTGACGTCACGACAACAATATGATGAGGTCACCACATCAAAACCATCATACCAAGTAAACAATTCAACCCCGTCATATCAGCATTGTGTTGCATTGATGCTTCCATTAAAACAATTCAAAATGATAGGAGATAAATAATAAACCCCTCTCTTGAAGTATCGATAGAGAAATCTCCAACCGCCGGGGCAGAGCCTCGCGTTAGACAACCAAGAATATCAAGAATTAAAGTTCACATAACCTTGTTTAATTGCAATAAGCAAATAATAAATACTTGTAATCTTTAAACATAAATACATGTTCCCTTTCTTGATACAGTGTAGCAACATCCATTCATCCTCATCTTATTGTGTTAACATGTCGCAGTTAATTTGTTATTCTAGAGCTTGCTCTGATTATCAAGATTTTCCTGATAGTACATGTTGATGAACACTATGAACAATTTGTATAGTCTCAATCTTTGGCTCATTGATAAATAAATTGCATCCTTGTATGATATCAAGATGGATATGCTAATTAGTTTGATTGTTGTGATTTAGAAGTATGTATCGGTTCTCACTTTCAGGCCATGACATTTCCAAGATCAGACATAGATTTACATGGCAAGTGTCGTAGATGAAGCAGAAAAAAACGTATTCTTCGGGAACACACGGTCGTATTTTCTTTGACTTTCAAAAGGTTATCCATGTACATCTTTCATATGCTCATATTTTGCCCTTATATTAATCGATTTTGAGTTCAGATTATGGTATTGCTGACACATTGTTATTTTCAGATTTTTTACAAACAATTTGTATCAGTACACAGAACGCTTTGTCTATTCATGAACCCATGGGAAAAGCCGTTTACAATTAGTAAAATCGGCATATATCTTTTTTATGACAAGCTCACATGCATTATCCCCAATAGAATTGGGGGTGGTGTAGCTGTGTAAAATGGGCGCTATATATGTCAACTGAAATGCAAAGAGAAGATATGACTTTGAAGTTCACGCTGTCAAATGCGTCTGGCTTGAAAAGTTATGGTCAATCTAAAGGCTTCCCTACCTCGACTGTAATGTTTCATTTGATTATATGGTACCGACGATTGAATATATACATTCGTTGGTAATTATGGCAACACCAAGGACATATACTAGTTACCGGCCATTGCAATTCAAATGTTATTTCCTACAATAAGTGTCGCCACGATCTTTGGTCGGTACACTCGGAAATAATTTTATCTTTTATCGGTGTTGTTTGAATTCGCGATACTATCTTTATTGGAAAATGGGTACAGAAGCATGTGAATGTCTATCACAGCGTTTTGCTACACTTGTATTTACCAAATTAAAAGTACGAGAATTCCGACCTTCAAGACAATGCAAACTTGTATCTTTGACACTGACGGAATAGACAACGTTGCACGTAGCATTCTTTAAAAATACAATAAAACCTTAACATACCATAATCCACCCACATCGATGACACCCGCCGTGTAAAATCGAGGTCACATCCAAGCTAATTTCAAATTCTTAAAGTAATAACTTAAGCATCATTCTCAATCACAAAAAGTTGGCAAATTAATTAGCACATAAAAAACGGCCACTTTTGTATCATACAAGGGTTCAGATTATTCTCAATTAGATCAAAACGGCGACCATAAAACTTGTTCATTGTCTTCATCAGCGTCAGCAGCTGATATATATTACGAAAATCTCTGTATTTAGAGCAAGCCCGCCCTAGAACATTGAACTCGCGTAAATAACCCATTAATAGGGTAAGTTCATGTAGTTCTATTTAAAGAATTTTATTCATTTGAACACTAAAACTAATATGATTGGGCTTTTTCATTATATTTGATAGATTATTAAAGTCATATGAAAACGATGACTGGGGGTTTGTGTCTAAATCTCCTACATATGAACGTCTCAATAACCTCCATCTTTCGAATCTCTTTGTAATAAGTTTGTTTGTCAAGGATTCGAGAAATGCAGGTTGGTCAGAACTATGGGCAAGTTTTATGGTCGTCATCTTTGTCTCGTTGAGAAAAATTCTGTATATTTAGATGAAATGAAGATTGGCGTTTTGAGTATGCTCAATAGTGTGTTTACTTGTGGTGATTGACAATGATGTTCAGTTCTCTTTTAAGAACTTGGTGTTTACTTGGTTGTGGCAAAGATTTACATGGCGGGTGTGATCGATGAAGCAGAAGACGTTTACTATCCGGAACATCTGGTCTTATTCTCTTGTGTTTTTACGAGAGTCTCCATGTAAATCATTCTTTTGTTCCTATTTTGTCTCTAGTTTAATCGATTTTGAGTTCGGATTATGGTTTTGTTGACGTTTTTGGTATTCTCTGATTTTTTTCTTGTACTTGTACATGCGGTGGAATGTTCAATACACGGCACAATACCAAAGTCAGTCCGAGTAAATTATACACGATCAAAGTATACAGCTATTGTTAACAATATACTGTGAAACAGTGGTCGCCAATAGATTAAAAAACGAAAATAATTTTGACATTTTATTAAATAATAATGGTACATTTTTCGTCAAATGGGAATAAAACGTAACCTGTTCGTCGGTTGGTTGGTTTACAGGTTTGTCACATATGTGTGATTCCCGTCCGGGTTTCCTTGACTCATGGGTCCTATGTCAGTATATAGCAGTATTGCAGTAAAAGGTTACCGCCTCTGCATTATTCAAGCGACTCCACTGCCCTATTAACTAATTAGTGTCACGCTATTGTTAAATAACTAACCCCCTGCGAATGGCACGCCCGTGGATACTCTATAAAGTTTAGCTGTCTGTACGGGATTTCTGGCACTTTGCGAACGAAATAAGCATTCAAACTCCCCCGTGAGACAATGTTTTAGCAAATACAAATTAAATGTTCGCATGAACATATATTCTGTAAATTTCATTGTCTATGAGTAGTTAACGATCACAACAAAATTTACTGTTTCACACGCTATATAAATACAATGTAAATGCATTTTAAAAAACAGTGTAATATGGCGACAGGTTGATTTTTCCAGGCTAATATAACGTCATCAGTGAGTGGCCTTGTCCTGGGTCACGAAGTATGCATAATTGAGAGACCAGCTCAAATGACCCAATAATAATGTTTTTACAATGTAACCTAACCAGACCACGCGTGCAAGAGTGGGTGTATGAATACGGTTTTAAAACATGACTTTTAGCTTATATGAAACAAAGAGTATATAATACATAGGTTGGCAACTCCAACAGATCTCGTAAAATCGCGCATAGTCCTATTGTTCAGGTAGATATGTTGCGAGACGTTACTGGTCGTTTGATTTGACAGCAAATATTCCTGGCAACAATGGCATGGTCAGTGTCTTACCTGTAAGAATTTGACCGTATATTCACTAGGTCGTGTCAAGATGTCAATTAAAAGCTAGCCAGAAGATACTTTGGTGAAAAAACAATGTGTTCAGACTTTTTTTTTAATTCAATATCTTTAAGAGACAAGAAAGAAATAATATTGTCATCTCCCCTCGTCATATTTGAAAGTACCATATTTTCAAAGCTGAACTACTACCTTTGAAAATATTTTAACATGATTATGTTGAAGCACCCCTGTTAGAAATATTACCAACAAATTTTAATTTGCAGATATGTTTTAATTTAGATAATGAACAAGAAAAGAGTGAGCTATTTAACTTTGTAATTATTGATCGTTACATACTTTTAAAAAACGCCATTTTCACTCGTTTATGTAAATGAGAATGTCCGAAAGCTGTTTATTGTTTGAAATAAGACCGGTATTTTAAAGAGTAGACAACTTTCGAACTTTCTCCAACTTTAGACATATACCCCTGTAGGACTAATCACAAATTGAATTTATAAAGCTTACAAGGCATTGATTCAAAAAATGTTATGATTCTCTGTTTGCCTGATAAACAGGTTCATGTATGCAAGCTAGGCATGGGAAAATAAGAAGCAGAAGACGCTTACTATTCCGGAACATCTGGTCTTGTGATTATACGAGAGTCTCCATATAAATCTTTCTTTTGTTCCTATTTTGCCTCTTAATCGATTTTCAGTTCGGATTATGGTTTTGTTGACGCTTTGTTATTCTCTGATTGTTTTTTAATCCAACCTTGAATCATATCAGACTGGTATAGGTAATGGTATGATAAAAGGTGTGTTCAATCAACCATGAACATTTATGGACAGGTAAATTTACATATTGCAACAATAAGCTATATATAGCGAATGCATGAGCATTTCATGTAAAGTCATTTTATACTTTGGAGTGTCCGATTCCCAAGTGCCCATTTCTGAGGTGAACTTACAAGAGGCAACATGTCAGATTTTGATTCGATTTTTATGACACAGTCGACTATCGTGAAGGGATCAGCCGAAGGGTCCGATACCAATAACGTTCTCAGTGATGTGTTGGACATGGAAGAAAACATTCGTCCAAAGTTTGAATTGAAAAACAGTCTGTTTTCGGACAATCCCTCCGCTCATGATGAAAATCTCATTCAATGTTCTGTGAATATTGAACGAACAGATAACCGATTCAGAGTTCCCTGAAGATCTGAAGATTTGCAGCACATGGTATAAAATGAAAAATCTACGAAAACGGAAAACGAGACACGTTGGGCAATTAATCTGTGTAATAATTGGCAGAAACAGCGCGAGAAATCAACAAAAGTCAAGAGGTATCCCTGGCCGATTCTTGCAATGTCGGATCCGCTCTTGAATGAAGTTTTTTTTATTGTTGTTGTCAGAAACGAATCCGGTTCGGAATACAGACCAAATACAATTTATGAACTAGTAGTGTGTATTCAACAGCATTTCAGGACAAATGGACAGTTCATAAGTCTTTTGACGATCAAACATTCACAGGAATGAAGGCGACCTATTTGATTCCAAAATGAAGGAATTATCAAATAAAGGTATCGGGCTACAGCGACGCCATGTTTGCATTTTGCCCTTCGAGCAGGCCAGGAACACCGTAATCTACGATTTGGGGTACATTAACAGATTTTCGTCAACATGGACAAAGAAAATCGTAAATACTTACATGTAGAGTATTCAGAAGGTGTGTCTAAAACAAATCGTGCATTGTAAAACTGTACACAAAATATGTTCAAGCCAGGTGAGTGAGTGTAAACGTACCATCCATCCACCCCTCCCCCCAACTACTGTACATGCAATGTATTCTTTGCAAGAGCGCTACAGCAGCAACGCTTCTTTATTGTGCTGGAATTGATGAACTGATGTTAGTAGGGAAAACTGGCCATCGCTCAGATGCAATCGTGCGGCCTACAAACGCACCAGTGCAACGGGCAGACCTCGGTGAAATTCTCAGTGGAAACAATTGTGTAAAAAAATCCCAGCAAGGAAAGTGACAGTAAAGGGAGAATGGAAATTAATGTCGAATTAGGAAATAAAAAAATGAACTATTAAAAACTGAATATGTTTGTGTTGATTTTCCATGTATGTATGAAGTGAGCATGCTTAGAATGCGTGCAGCGAACCGTGTATCCAATATGGTGTAGGTGAAGCGTGGCTCTATTACATACGTGACCAATCGTAAGGCACAGACTAAGTTGTCAATCGCATTTATATACATCTCTGCATAAAATTATATTTGTTTTCGTTGCACAAATCATGTACGTCCCGATGAAATGGTACAAAGAATGGTATTAAAACGTTTTGACGAAGGTAAAGTGGTTAGCTGAGTCAGCGATAAAATCTACTCGTAATGATACATGTGTAGTTACGGTGTCTATAATATAGACAAACGGTATCCAATTTAGACGAGGTAGGTCAGAGTTTTTTCCCATTAACTGGTATCCTGAAAAGAGAAATCAGAGATTGTATACTGATGTATGGTAAGATAGTATTTCATCTTTCGCAAATCTGGTCAATGTGTTAAAACTTTGAAAGTGAAAATAAATAAGAGAATACCAAAGCGTTAACAAAATCATAATCCAAACTCAAAATCGATTAAACCAGGAGCAAAATATGAACAAAGGATAGGCCAATTCAGCAAGTTCACGTTTATCCTAATGTCAGGCATAGTATTATAAATAGTCAATAAGAATCTTTAAATTCACATTCCATTATAGATGTAGTCTCTAGATACAAAGGACCTTTTTAGGCAGACTTTTAAGACATTACTGATGTTAATGGAATCAATCCCCGTGTTGGCAAATTCAACTTTCGTAAAATGTCTAGTCATTGATGCATCATGACTGTCCTTTCAAACTGTTTTGAATAGTTAAATTTCTGCCACATCATCAATCATACTATGTAGCCTTAACGCTAGTTTCTAATGGTAATCTGGATCATTTTTGTTTGAATCGTTTGCAGAGTTTATAATGCAGCCCAGGGAAATAGATTGCGGTTCGAACGAAATGTACGCTTAATGGTCCCTTTAAAGTGGCCATCAGATCTTTAAATGTGTTATTGTATTCTGTCGGACTGTTGTAATGCCGATATATATGACTAGAGCATCGTCTTCTTTGACGAGTAAACAAAGACATCACGGTTGATTGACTGCATCCGGGACTCGATATTTACCACAAAATCTATATGATCATTGCAAGTCTATGACATAGCAGTGTCAAGCTGTCTTATCGAGTATTCCTCACGTTGTCTGTATAATCGAGTGCAGAGTGATTGGTACGTGTGCAACCAGCTTTTGACTAACCAAAGTGCATTTGTGCATTTGGTTGTTCAGTATATTGATCCAGTCTTATCCATTGCATATTGTTTTAAATACGGCAGTCAATATATTGTTAGCTACATACATGTAGTAGACATGTTCCTTACATCCTTACATGTATCTCTTCTTTGCAGTTTTGTTACGAAAAGCAAGAACAAAATGCAAACGTAATTTGGAATACAATGCAAAAAGACTCGGTTTGCTTGTAAACATGTCGCCCTTATCAAGATTAATAGAATCAATAGAAGTCTGTTGAATGTGGTACATGTATTTACGAATATCTTGACAATTTGTTTTTTGATATTTTTTTCTAATCATCTTAAGCTATGGCGACTTCTCTTAATCACTCACCAAGTCTCCCAAGACGTAACGAAAGCCTTTGCGTGTAGTTAAAGGAGAGAGGGATGAATAATGTCTTTAAACGTAATCATGACTCTGTGGAGTATTGCGTCGTGACCTGATTCTTAATCTTAAATGTTTCGTCAGCGTTAAAAATTGTCTTTCGAATTGAAACCAAAAGTAATAATAAAGGAGCAAATTTAGAAGGAGGTGGTGCCAGAGCTGGTGTTCCCCAAGGACCCATATTCGGGCCAAACCTTTCGTTTGTTCCCTTTTTTATTAATGACTTACAGACGACTTGAAGTAATCATTAAGTTACTTGCCGACTACATTTCCCTGTATGCTTTTTTTGAAACAGTGTTGTTTCAAAACTGCCAGAAGACTTGTGAAAATTAATTCCTGGTCCAAAAAAGTGTCGTGTTGCTTTTAATCCTCTTTAAACCCTACTTCTGTAATGATACATGTTAGCTTAAAACAAAAATGATCGCAACGATCTAAGCTTATTATGGATAATGCCCGTATTGGCGAAAAACACTTTCAAAAAAATCGGTGAACAATATTTTTGTGCAGTTGGAAGTCTCGTAATGTGTCATTGTAAAAAATATGAGCTTAATGTAAATCCTAAAGTATTTGTGACGAACAAAACGATACATGTTTTTTAAAATACTTTTTTTTAAATATTTAGCTGAAGTTAGAATAGCACTTATCAGGAAAACTATGAAGAGAAATTTAAATAACAAAAGAAGTTATTTTTAAACAAACTGGAACACTTCAGGGCGATAACTTTGTATTAAGAATATAAAGAAAAACGTTTACAGTATTTAATGTATATTATAGACATTCTTATTTATAGCAAGTACTTTGGGAATTAAGATAAGTATATAATTCATTTTGAAATAAATGAGGCGTCACAACATTTGAGCAGCATTTTTTTAAATTAAGAGAATCTAAATACAAGTAATAAACATAAAATTATAGAGAATTTCAAAGCGACAACAAAACCATAATCCGACCTCGATTTTACTGGGAGCAACATATGAACAAAGAAAAGATTCATATGCGGAGAATTATTTACGGAAAAGAAATATATATTTATATATATTCGATTTTGCTGATAATGGTTGGCACATTGTTACAATGAATGCTGTTTCTCAAATGATAATAAAACGGAAATGAACACATTCAGGCTCGTTGCCTTTAAAGAACAAAATGCACTTAGCTTTGATACTCCAACACACCGCACATTTCTAGGAAATGCACTGCTCTTATGTAATTTCTGAATGCCTCCCGGCTAACATGGTTAAACTTATTATGAATTGATATAAAAGGAACCAGTTTGTCTATGTCGCTACATACATGTTTGTGTAATTTGACAAATGTGGGCGATGTCATTACCGGGCCCTGCGTTTATGTAGCAACATGTAAGCATCGTTTTCTAAATAACTCGATATCAATGGCATTGGCAATGGCATTACGTGTACATTATGTCAGCCACACAAGTTTTCGTTTCGTGGATTTGTCTGTCATTTAGAAGCAAGAGAAACAAGATGGGTGTGTTAAGATTTAATATTTTGATGACTTGTCAAAAATACATGTAATGTGAATGTTACATGAATGTTGTTTGCAAATGGATTTTTTAATGTTATCTAATTATTTGATTGATACATTGTACTTGGAAAAAGCAGCATTTAAGACAGAAGTGTATGAAACATATATTATGTACGTTACATTCCTGTTTGCTTTGAATTATAAGCATTTCTTCCATTATTTACAGATATTCTCCTATTTTACCTTTCAAAGATATATCTGCCACCACTTAGGGTATGACAGATATTACGAGCTGACAACAATGCACTAACCTTACGACAACAATTTGATGACGTCAAAACAACAGTACCATCAAGACAAGTCAACAATTCAATCACGTCACGTCAGCATTGTGTTGCATTGTTACTTTCGTTAAAACAGTATGTAATTATGGGAGAAACATAATCATCCCTTACCTTGAAGTTGCAACAGAGAAATCTCAAACTCTCAGGGTGATAATCTTGATTGTTAAATACTCGGCAGAGCCACGGGTTAGACAACCAAGGATTTAACCCCTTGGGTGAGAGATTTCTCTGGCCCATCCTTAAGATAGAGGGATATTCTTTTAGTCATGTAGTTGTGCATCTGCATTTTTACGTCAGGTTTCTTCCCTTTTTTAAGGATTTTTTTCATACAGTGTTCATTTAAATGGTATTACCGATATTGAAGACCCTTGTTTAACACCAGTGGGCATTAACAAATCAACAACAAAAAATTAATTTATTTTTGATGCCAATAGGAGCACTCATGTCACACTGATATATCCTGATAATAATAATAATATACAACATTTATATCGCGCTCTATATTATTTGTAAAATCACTCTAAAGCGCTTCACACTGCATAAATAAAGAAGTTATTACAATCTAAGCTAATGTGATAATATAAAAGAATGCATATAAATACGAACTACATCTACTGTAGATAAACAAAGGTCTATATAATATACATGACGTCTAAGTTGTCCCTAATATGCAGACGTGAAAAGGTACGTCTTCAGAAGTTTCTTGAATTTGGCCAGAGTATTTGTGTCCCTGATCATATTTTAACTGATATTTCATATTTCAATTCTTTTTAAGGGAGACATGTCCCTTGATGCAAAATAACTGTCTTCACTTACAGGCCATCATCATTTCATTGAATCTTCACATGGATGATCGGTTTGTTGTGTACGTCCCTTCATGTGAAATTACTTAACTAATGAGCAGATTTTCATGAGTTTCATTTGCATGACCGGTATATCATATAGTTCTGCTTTGCCATTTTAGTTTTATATTTTGATCTCCAAGGAAGTTATGACCCTTAATGTGAAATTTAAGATAAAAATAATTCTCCAGAAAATTCGCATTTCTGTACAGTACGTTGATCGTGAATGTCAACAAAGCATTATAAACTATTAGCTTTTTACAGGGGGATTGTATTAGTTATCCTATGGATGACAGTTCTAGTTGCGACCTTCACCAAAAGGTCAGAGGTAAGAATGTCAAGATTGTTTTAAACATTCAAAGATGTTTGAAAAGGCGATGTCAATGGTCCTCCACTTGTTGTGATGCAAATAGATGATCGATTCTTTTCGGACACGCGATAGACGGGTATTTTTATAAAGACACAAGATGACAGAAAGCGATGGCCACGTCACTCAAACACATCGCCGTACTTCCTCCAGGCCATAAGTGGCCTGCAAAGAAATGCTCTCTGAACCAAAAACCAAAATAAAAAAATATTATCTTAATGTTTCCTGTTCTGTTATCATCATCCATGCATGTAATCATGCTCGAAATTTAAGAAAGGAAAAAAGTCTGATGTGTCCTCCAAGCCATGGAACATTGGAACACAAAATTTAATTTAATACCGACAACTGTTCATATTTACCCGTCTGAGAATAATTTGGAGGGAATTTATTTGGTATTTTTTAAGAGAATTGACACGCATATTTGATACAGAATCTGGAATCGTTACTTATTTCTGGGACATTATTACGGGGAATCAAGTTCCAATACATGTATCTGTCCTTAGGTGTTCGAGAGACGACGAACATCATCAGACTCTGGTGATATTCAAGTGTTTGCTCACCAGAAAGACAAACGTTTGACGTGAACGGAGTTTGAATTAATCATATTTAAAAAATAATGTATGATTCATGTAAAACGTTACGCATTTACCCTCTTGTTCGATTTGGTTTAGTTTGGTTGATTTTGTTTTACGTCCTAATAACAGTCAGTTAAAGACGTGCCAGGATTTGGAGGCGGAGGAAAGCCGGAGTACCCAGCGAAACACTCCAACCTACGGTCAGTACCCTGGCAACTGCCCTACTCGGGTTTCGAAATGGCAACCTAGAGGTGAAGGCCTCGATATAGAACGTAGGGACACCTTAACCACTCGGCCACCGCGGCTCTGATTCTGTTCGTAGTTACCTGAATATCTCATAGTATTCGCGACGAATCAGCAGTACTTTAAAAGTTGTCTTCCATATTTACAGTTATTACGGAGGTCTCCGCTAGATGTCTCAAATTCCGTACTTTGTTCGAAACACGACAGACTCAATATTTATATGCACTGCGTATGAAGATTTCCATAAAAAAATACATCCAACCTCCTCCACAACAATGAATTGTTGATTATATCTGTCTGAAACACAAATAATGCGGAAATTACGTGGCTTATTGCTTCACATTTATAATAATTTAAGTTGTAGTGTCGAATGGACCTTCTAAACGGCTACAAGGCGTATGTGGTGCTAAACAACGATCGACTACGCGCTGAAGTGTAAACGAGGCAGGTATGTTTACTTTACAGTAATATTACAGTTACAAAATATGTTTATTTATAAATTTTAATTGAATTGATTTTCAAGTCTCTACATGTTATATTTATATCATAACATGTGTAACAGTCTTATTTTTACATCATGTCTATAACAGGAAAGTTGTGACATCCATCATCGTCGGAAACCCACTTGACACTGCACGTACGTTTGTGTCCCATTGGGCTAGAAAAGACGCGTACGGAGCATCTATATTTTGATATTTCCACCAATCAGAATGATCGCACTGCCCCCGATATAATTGACCAAATCTCAACGTCATCTGGTCAGGTCAATACCATATCTACCATCCTGTCGTTGAGGAAATCGAATTATAGGACAAGGTCAATTTTTCATCTCTTAACCATTAAAAAAAATGTTATTACACTTTGAGGCAAAGTTGGTCGGTATCGAACATGTCAACTGTTACGCCTCTGCCAAAATATTAGCATTCGTAATGAATCAGTACTCACCATACCTACTATGGTGTTAAACATATTTGTGTAGTAATGTTTTAGAATATATGTTTGCATTTCAGATTGTGATATAAACAACAAACTGTCTTAAACAGTGTGCTTCTTTTTTACTCTATTGCAAGTGGTTCATGGTTCATCTCTGCGTCTTCTTTTTAAACAACTTCTGGAATATCATGATGACCTTTGACCTAAGCTAAGCCGGTAAATGTGTTTCCCCAATCTGACTTATATTTGTTTTACAGAAAACATCGGATATGACACAGGGATGGATTATTTTACAAATAGCTATGATTTATCTTGAAAAATCCTTACTTTTATCGGTAAAAAAATATTCCAGTCGTTGATCGGTTACGGGGGGGGGGGGTTGATTTTGTTGATTCAGATCCTGTTGCATGTACATAGTCAGGTCATTCCGAACCTTCAAGTGTACTGGTTAGGCTGAACTTTGTATGCAATTTAAGACATAGAAAAATCGATCAAAGCATCTTTCCGACTACATGATACGTTTTCAGAACTCCTGAATTTTGTATTCAAGCAGGAGGCAGTTCCTCTAATGATTCGATAAGATAATTGCTGAGATATGTTGATGAAACCACATTTTATGCAATGTTTTCAAAAAGTCTTGTCTAGATGAAGGTTTTATGTTATTTGTATCTTGCCGACGTAATACATCCGCAAACAAATAACCCAAGGACTTAGTTTCCTCAATATTGTTTCAAGTATTCTAACCTCTCAGTTTTCTATTCAGTACCGAAACCTGCTCTGTATAAAATACAAACATTCTACATGCTGGCCACGGATTGATCTAATTCAATGACAATCCAACACGTACATGTTGATATTGTCTATAATTGTATCCAATTCTGTAATTTGTTGACACAACGCCGATTGTCGGACCGACTTCCTACGCACTTTGTTGACATCCCGCGGGTCTTACTACATGTAACTTGAAAACACTGTATGTGCCCGCTGAGAGTTACAACGGTAATTACCCTTCGAACACATTGCAAATGGTGACATTCGCCGTGAAAAATTAATTGTCCTCAACTATAACTTCCTACAACACGGAACTTCAGTTCCGTACTTCCGGTGAAACATTGTGTAGTGTCACGTTTCCCAAATGCCTGGAAAGTAACATTTTTTTGTTTGAAAATTGTCTTTGGATAGTTTTGATGATTTTGCTTTGGAATATTATGCATCGACCATTTTTTTTCTCAAAAGGGAGGGTCGCATTTATTTAAGCAACTGCGCTGCAAACATCGGAATAAAGATTGAAGTCATCCAATTATGCCCATTAATTGTTGTCAAATAAAAGGTTTTAAACCTATTGATATATATTTTCCCGAAACAAGCTGACCCACTCAAGTTGGTTTCTTAAAACCGGTCAAGCTTCTACAGTAGAAATTTCCAATGTCCACCTTTTGGTCCCTAACATCACTGAAGAGTCCTATGATGACGTGTAAATCATGTTTTCGGTATACTATATCACTAAAACGGTGCAACACATGCATGTGTGTGTTTATCTTTAATTATATACACATGCATCACCTGTACTCTCTTACACAATTACTCACAATTTAGCATTGGTCGTTCTGATAGATTTTTCACAATATTCTCACGTGTGTTCAGAGCAGTATTTGACTATATTGTACATGTAAACATGACGTAACACACACATATGCTGCACCTTTTAAATTTAGTAATAGATACAGTAAGCCGAACAAAAATTAAACTGCATCATACAACTATTTTGTCCTCCTAGGACTCTTCAGTGATGCTAGCTGCCTAATGGTGATAATCTAAAATATTCTAACTAATGTAGAAGCAGAAGGGGCAGGTGCGTATGGTACATGTACATTTGTATAGCTAGCTTTTGTTGTGTAGACAGGTTTGTAAGTAGCCCAAACTGTAGTAACAAACAAGCTTGTTTTCTTGAAAGCATTATGAAGAACACATAGTCCCCGTCACCGTGTATATACCAATTTTAGTGATGATACTTTCTTTCTACTTTTAGTACGCTAATAATGCTGGGGATTTTAGTTTACATTTTCAAAATATAAATCATTGAAATAATGACTGCAAGCAGAACAATAAAATTTAATTGGTTTTTGTTTTTGTCTTTTACCCGTTTCATCTTTCGAGTATGGTATTAACGGCAGAATTAATTTATTGTCTTGGTAAATAAAGCATATGTTTTACACATTGATAAGACAAATGGGAGCAATAGGAAAAGGAGCGGTATTAATGTGACGTTAGTGCCAGGGGCTATATAAAGGTTTAGTTGACTCCGTTCAATGACCGAGCTCATACTATTCAATCTTGTCAAAAACCGTGTTATTCGCGAATTACAGCCAATTAGTTTCTAGGCTTTATATCCCATTTCACAATGATCGGGCTTTCACGCCAATCTGTGGTTCGCTCTGGGCTGAAACAGGATGTTAGATGTTATATACAATTAATGTAAACTAAAAGGTACCATACTGACTTTCGTCGTAAGGTTTACAATTAGCAGTCTGCGATCTTGAAAACCGTCTTTTATTTTTTTTTTCAACATTGTTAAAGCAACAATGTTTGTTTACAACAAGCACGAAAAATACGGTTTTTTTATTTTTTCGATATGTTGCATATTTAACAGTGTCTTCAGTAATACGAAATATATTTCACGAGTTTGGTTAATATTTTGGTATTCGCAAGAGTGAAAAATATCAAATGTTAGACACACGGGTTTCTAGGCTTTTTTATCACTTTTTAGCAATGATCTGGCTTTTACGCCAATCTGTTCCTCGTTATGGGCTGAAACAGGATCTTAGATGTAATAGAAACTAAAAGGTCGCGTGTTGCATCGTAACGGCGTTTAATAACACAATTATATTTCACTACAAGGAGCTTTTATACTATGCAGGTCAGCAATTCTATCTGTTTGATCGGAGGAATCCGTCGAATCTAAAATGGTAGGGACCGAGCTACATGTAATGGGGAAAAGGCGGAGCTGTTTAGTCATCACTTATCCATACAATTAAACATCAGTCGCACAAATATGTGTTATAATTTACCACTATTACTTCGATGACAGCGAAATAATTAAACGCCTTTGTGATACATGTACATGACATTGTGTTAAATTGCTTTTAATACATATATCGCTTGGCTAATAACACGTTTTGTTAAGATTGAATAGTAAATGCCCGGTAATTGACCGCTGATTATTTAAACGCTGAAAAAACACCGGAAGGTATTCTGTTTATTACATTTTTGTTGCAAATATCTACCCGAAACGCAAAACCACGCATAATGTTGACAATATAAGAGGTATAGATACTTTTGACACAAGCACGTCTAGGCAACTCGACGTACCAAAATATAGTTCTTTCTGTAATTTTAATCAAATGTGAAAGCTCGTCACTACCTTCTTTTGATCATTTATTTTAATGAATAATATAATTACTGCAATAATGTAACACCCATTTAAAAAATTCAGATCCCTACGCATTGTTGATAACCACCATAATCTAAAATGGCGAGGATCTAGCTAAACAGGGAAATGCGGAGCTGTTTTGTCATCATTTATCCAGAGGATAAAACATCAGTCTCACTAATGTGAGTTATACTTTATCATTATTACTGTCATAGATTACCCTAGTTCCTTTACATGTATCAATACTTATTGTATACGGCTTGGCTTAAATTGAGACTTGAAGACGCTGTATAATTTGACTGAAGATTCCTCCGATCAAACATTATGATTTCTGACCTGCATACATGTAGTATAACATCTTCTTGTAGTGAAAGGTAATTTTGGAATTAAACGCCGAGTTTTCTCAGAGAACAGTTACCCCGATGATAGACAACGCATGTGATAATTCTTGTCAGTAAAACGAGACATTCGTTTCGTTAAGCTAACCAACATTTGACAAGATGGGCAGGTTGAAGTTATTCCTTTGCTAGTGTGTAGCTGTGTTTTGGTTGGTTAAATCAGCAAAAGTGATATTTTTCACTAGTAACAGTATCACTTTTATATATATTTAAATTTTTTCGATATTTCACTGGAAAAACTGTAATAAACAGCAATTAACATTTTAATAATCTAATAACTAAGTGGACATGTTCAGTCTCTAGGTTCGAAATCTCGCTGCACTAAGCATTCACGAGGTGGCACAAGGTTTTGATTTGCATATGTTTGGTTGCTCCTCAAAATTGCATGGACAAGATTGTTATATCATACGGTATGACGTCATCACTTCGTCCTACATAACTTTTGACCTCTGTTTTCAATCGTTTTAAAAACAGCAAATCATAATCTAAATAAATTCTTTGATATACATGTAAATCTAAATTATCACACATTATAATTGTAAGTTCATGAATGCTACATGATGTTGTTAATCCATGTATGTTGCATAATGTATATGAACGCCACACGATAATGTTAGTATGTATGCCACATGCTGTTGTTACATGTAGTACATTATGTTTCATGATGTAATTAACCAATGTACCTGCTGTTGTAAATAAGTGAATTGGTGCTCTAGGATGTCACTAACGCACTCACACTACAGTATATATGATGTTGTTTGCCCTATATCAGTATTGTAAGTAACTGAATGTTAATTAAATGATGTTGATAGCCCACCCCACATTCGCTTCACAATGCTGTTCTTAATAAGCTGATCAGCGCTACGTGATGATGTCGTGAGCGTCTGTACGTGGTATGATGTAGTTACAAATGTATCACCTGTACGTGGTGTGATGTTGTCATTGCCTGTACGTGGTATGATGTCGTTATCACATGTACGTGGTATAATGTAGTTATCACCTGTACGTTGTATGATGTTGTCATCGCCTGTACTTGGTATAATGTCGTGAGTGTATGTACATGCATGTGGTATGATGTTGTTATCACCTGTACGTGGTATGATGTTGGTATCACCTCTACGTGGTATGATGTTGTTATCACCTGTACGTGGTATGATGTCGTTATCACTTGTACATTTGTACGTGGTATGATGTTGTTATCACCCGTACGTGGTATGATGTCGTTATCACCTGTACGTGGTATGATGTCGTTATCACCTGTACGTGGTATGATGTTGTTATCACCTGTACGTGGTATAATGTAGTTATCACCTGTACGTGGTATGAGGTTGGTATCACCTGTACGTGGTATGATGTTGTTATCATCTGTACGTGGTATGATGTTGTTATCACCCGTACGTGGTATGATATTATTGTCACCTGTACGTGGTATGATGTCGTTATCACATGTACGTCGCATAATGTAGTTGTCACTTTACGTGGTATAATGTCGTTATCACCTGTACGGGTATGATGTCGTTATCACATGTACGTGGTATAATGTAGTTATCACTTATACGTGGTAAAATGTTGTTATCACCTGTACGTGGTATGATGTCGTTATCACCTGTACATGGTATGATGTCGTTATCACCTGTACGTGGTATAATGTATTTATCACATGTACGTGGTATGATGTTGTTATCACCTGTACGTGGTATGATGTCGTTATCACATGTACGTTGTAAGATGTCGTTATCACCTGTACGTGGTATAATGTAGTTATCACATGTACGTGGTATGATGTTGTTATCACCTGTACGTGGTATGATATTGTTATCACCTGTACGTGGTATAATGTAGTTATCACATGTACGTGGTATGATGTAGTTATCACATGTACGTGGTATGATGTCGTTATCACCTGTACGTGGTATGATGTTGTTATCACCTGTACGTGGTATGATATTGTTATCACCTGTACGTGGTATAATGTAGTTATCACATGTACGTGGTATGATGTAGTTATCACATGTACGTGGTATGATGTCGTTATCACCTGTACGTGGTATGATGTTGTTATCACCTGTACGTGGTATAATGTAGTTATCATATGTACGTGGTATGATGTAGTTATCTCATGTACGTGGTATGATGTCGTTATCACATGTACTTGGTATGATGTTTTTATCACATGTACGTGGTATGAGGTTGTTATCACCTGTACGTGATATGATGTTGTTATCACCTGTACGTGGTATTATGTCGTTATCACCTGTACTTGGTATGATGTTGTTATCACATGTGCGTGGTATGATGTAGTTATCACATGTACGTGGTATGATGTTGTTATCACCTGTACGTGGTATGATGTCGTTATCACCTGTACGTGGTATGATGTTGTTATCACATGTACGTGGTATGATGTTGTTATCACCCGTACGTGGTATGATGTTGTTATCACCTGTACTTGGTATGATGTTGTTATCACATGTACGTGATATGATGTTGCTATCACCTGTACGTGGTATGATGTTGTTATCACATGTACGTGGTATGATGTTGTTATCACATGTGCGTGGTATGATGTTGTTATCACCCGTACGTGGTATGATGTTGTTATCACCTGTACGTGGTATTATGTTGTTATTATCCGTACGTGGTATGATGAAGTTATCACCTGTACTCAGTATGAAGTTGTTATTACATGTATGTAGTATGATGTCGTTATCACTTGTATGTGGTATGAAGTCGTTATCACCTGTACGTGGTATGATGTCGTTACCACATGTACGTGGTATGATGTTGTTATCACCTGTACGTGGTATGATGTCGTTATCACCTGTACGTGGTATGATGTTGTTATCACCTGTACGTGGTATAATGTTGTTATCACATGTAGCTGGTATACTGTTGTTATCACCTGTACGTGGTATGATGTTGTTATCACCTGTATGTGGTAAGATGTTGTTATCACCTGTACGTGATATGATGTTGTTATCACCTTACGTGGTATGATGTTGTTATCACCTGTACGTGGTATGATGTTGTTATCACCTGTACGTGGTATGATGTTGTTATCACTTGTAATTGGTATGATGTCGTTATCACCTGTACGTGGTATGATGTTGTTATCACCTGTACGTGGTATGATGTTGTTATCACCCGTACGTGGTATGATGTTGTTATCATATGTACGTGGTATGGTGTCGTTATCACCCGTACGTGGTATGATGTATTTATCACATGTACGTGGTATGATTTCGTTATCACATGTACGTAGTATGGTGTTGTTATCACCTGTACTTGGTATGATGTCGTTATCGCATGTACGTAGTATGATGTTGTTATCACATGTACGTGGTATGATGTCGTTACCATATGTACTTGGTATGATGTTGTTATCACCTGTACGTGGTATGATGTTGTTATCACCTGTACGTGGTATGATATTGTTATCACCCGTACGTGGTATGATGTTGTTATCACCCGTACGTGATATGATGTCGTTATCACCTGTACGTGGTATGATGTCGTTATCATCTGTACGTGGTATAATGTCGTTATCACCTGTACTTGGTATGATGTTGTTATCACCTGTACGTGGTATGCTGTTGTTATCACCTGTACCAGGTATGATGGCGTTATCACCTGTACGTGGTATGATGTTGTTATCACCTGTACGTGGTATGATGTCGTTATCACCTGTACGAGGTATGATGTCGTTATCACCTGTACGAGGTATGATGTTGTTATCACCTGTACGTGGTATGATGTTGTTATCTTCTGTACGAGGTATGATGTTGTTATCACCTGTACTTGGTATGATGTTGTTATCACCTGTACTTGGTATGATGTTGTTATCACCCGTACGTGGTATGATGTTGTTATCACCCGTACGTGGTATGATGTTGTTATCGACTGTACGTGGTATGATGTTGTTACCACATGTACGTGGTATGATGTTGTTATCACCTGTACGTGGTATGATGTTGTTATCACCTGTACGTGGTATGATGTTGTTATCACCCGTACGTGGTATGATGTTGTTATCGACTGTACGTGGTATGATGTCGTTATCACCTGTACGAGGTATGATGTTGTTATCACCTGTACGTGGTATGATTTCGTTATCACCCGTACGTGGTATGATGTTGTTATCACCCGTACGTGGTATGATGTTGTTATCGACTGTACGTGGTATGATGTTGTTACCACATGTACGTGGTATGATGTTGTTATCACCTGTACGTGGTATGATGTTGTTATCACCTGTACGTGGTATGATGTTGTTATCACATGTACGTGGTATGATGTCGTTACCATATGTACTTGGTATGATGTTGTTATCACCTGTACGTGGTATGATGTTGTTATCACCCGTACTTGGTATGATGTTGTTATCACCCGTACGTGGTATGATGTCGTTATCACATGTACGTGGTATGAAGTCGTTATCATCTGTACTTGGTATGATGTCGTTATCACCTGTACGAGGTATGATGTTGTTATCGCCTGTACGTGGTATGATGTTGTTATCACCCGTACGTGGTATGATGTCGTTATCACATGTACGTGGTATGAAGTCGTTATCATCTGTACTTGGTATGATGTTGTTATCATCTGTACCAGGTATGATGTCGTTATATCCTGTACGTGGTATGATGTTGTTATCACCTGTACGTGGTATGATGTTGTTATCACTTGTATGTGGTATGAAGTCGTTATCAACTGTACGTGGTATGATGTCGTTACCACATGTACGTGGTATGATGTCGTTACCACATGTACGTGGTATGATGTAGTTATCTCATGTACGTGGTATGATGTCGTTATCACATGTACGTGGTATGATGTCGTTATCACATGTACGTGGTATGATTTCGTTATCACATGTGCGTGGTATGATGTCGTTATCACCTGTACGTGGTATGATGTTGTTATCACCTGTACGTGGTATGATGTTGTTATCGACTGTACGTGGTATGATGTTGTTACCACCTGTACGTGGTATGATGTTGTTATCATCTGTACGTGGTATGATGTTGTTATCATCTGTACCAGGTATGATGTCGTTATCATTTGAACGTGGTATGATGTTGTTATCGACTGTACGTGGTATGATGTTGTTATCACCTGTACGTGGTATGATGTTGTTATCACCTGTACGTGGTATGATGTTGTTACCACCTGTACGTGGTATGATGTTGTTATCATCTGTACCAGGTATGATGTCGTTATCACTTGAACGTGGTATGATGTTGTTATCACCTGTACGTGGTATGATATTGTTATCGACTGTACGTGGTATGATGTTGTTATCACCTGTACGTGGTATGATGTTGTTATCACCTGTACGTGGTATGATGTTGTTATCACCTGTACGTGGTATGATGTTGTTATCGACTGTACGTGGTATGATGTTGTTACCACATGTACGTGGTATAATGTTGTTATCACCTGTACGTGGTATGATGTCGTTATCACCTGTACATGGTATGATGTCGTTATCACCTGTACGTGGTATAATGTATTTATCACATGTACGTGGTATGATGTTGTTATCACCTGTACGTGGTATGATGTCGTTATCACATGTACGTTGTAAGATGTCGTTATCACCTGTACGTGGTATAATGTAGTTATCACATGTACGTGGTATGATGTTGTTATCACCTGTACGTGGTATGATATTGTTATCACCTGTACGTGGTATAATGTAGTTATCACATGTACGTGGTATGATGTAGTTATCACATGTACGTGGTATGATGTCGTTATCACCTGTACGTGGTATGATGTTGTTATCACCTGTACGTGGTATGATATTGTTATCACCTGTACGTGGTATAATGTAGTTATCACATGTACGTGGTATGATGTAGTTATCACATGTACGTGGTATGATGTCGTTATCACCTGTACGTGGTATGATGTTGTTATCACCTGTATGTGGTATAATGTAGTTATCATATGTACGTGGTATGATGTAGTTATCTCATGTACGTGGTATGATGTCGTTATCACCTGTACTTGGTATGATGTTTTTATCACATGTACGTGGTATGATGTTGTTATCACCTGTACGTGATATGATGTTGTTATCACCTGTACGTGGTATTATGTCGTTATCACCTGTACTTGGTATGATGTTGTTATCACATGTGCGTGGTATGATGTAGTTATCACATGTACGTGGTATGATGTTGTTATCACCTGTACGTGGTATGATGTCGTTATCACCTGTACGTGGTATGATGTTGTTATCACATGTACGTGGTATGATGTTGTTATCACCCGTACGTGGTATGATGTTGTTATCACCTGTACTTGGTATGATGTTGTTATCACATGTACGTGATATGATGTTGTTATCACCTGTACGTGGTATGATGTTGTTATCACATGTACGTGGTATGATGTTGTTATCACATGTGCGTGGTATGATGTTGTTATCACCCGTACGTGGTATGATGTTGTTATCACCTGTACGTGGTATTATGTTGTTATTATCCGTACGTGGTATGATGAAGTTATCACCTGTACTCAGTATGAAGTTGTTATTACATGTATGTAGTATGATGTCGTTATCACTTGTATGTGGTATGAAGTCGTTATCACCTGTACGTGGTATGATGTCGTTACCACATGTACGTGGTATGATGTTGTTATCACCTGTACGTGGTATGATGTCGTTATCACCTGTACGTGGTATGGTGTTGTTATCACCTGTACGTGGTATAATGTTGTTATCACATGTAGCTGGTATACTGTTGTTATCACCTGTACGTGGTATGATGTTGTTATCACCTGTATGTGGTAAGATGTTGTTATCACCTGTACGTGATATGATGTTGTTATCACCTTACGTGGTATGATGTTGTTATCACCTGTACGTGGTATGATGTTGTTATCACCTGTACGTGGTATGATGTTGTTATCACTTGTAATTGGTATGATGTCGTTATCACCTGTACGTGGTATGATGTTGTTATCACCTGTACGTGGTATGATGTTGTTATCACCCGTACGTGGTATGATGTTGTTATCATATGTACGTGGTATGGTGTCGTTATCACCCGTACGTGGTATGATGTATTTATCACATGTACGTGGTATGATTTCGTTATCACATGTACGTAGTATGGTGTTGTTATCACCTGTACTTGGTATGATGTCGTTATCGCATGTACGTAGTATGATGTTGTTATCACATGTACGTGGTATGATGTCGTTACCATATGTACTTGGTATGATGTTGTTATCACCTGTACGTGGTATGATGTTGTTATCACCTGTACGTGGTATGATATTGTTATCACCCGTACGTGGTATGATGTTGTTATCACCCGTACGTGATATGATGTCGTTATCACCTGTACGTGGTATGATGTCGTTATCATCTGTACGTGGTATAATGTCGTTATCACCTGTACTTGGTATGATGTTGTTATCACCTGTACGTGGTATGATGTTGTTATCACCTGTACGTGGTATGATGTTGTTATCACCTGTACGTGGTATGCTGTTGTTATCACCTGTACCAGGTATGATGGCGTTATCACCTGTACATGGTATGATGTTGTTATCACCTGTACGTGGTATGATGTCGTTATCACCTGTACGAGGTATGATGTCGTTATCACCTGTACGAGGTATGATGTTGTTATCACCTGTACGTGGTATGATGTTGTTATCTTCTGTACGAGGTATGATGTTGTTATCACCTGTACTTGGTATGATGTTGTTATCACCTGTACTTGGTATGATGTTGTTATCACCCGTACGTGGTATGATGTTGTTATCACCCGTACGTGGTATGATGTTGTTATCGACTGTACGTGGTATGATGTTGTTACCACATGTACGTGGTATGATGTTGTTATCACCTGTACGTGGTATGATGTTGTTATCACCTGTACGTGGTATGATGTTGTTATCACCCGTACGTGGTATGATGTTGTTATCGACTGTACGTGGTATGATGTCGTTATCACCTGTACGAGGTATGATGTTGTTATCACCTGTACGTGGTATGATTTCGTTATCACCCGTACGTGGTATGATGTTGTTATCACCCGTACGTGGTATGATGTTGTTATCGACTGTACGTGGTATGATGTTGTTACCACATGTACGTGGTATGATGTTGTTATCACCTGTACGTGGTATGATGTTGTTATCACCTGTACGTGGTATGATGTTGTTATCACATGTACGTGGTATGATGTCGTTACCATATGTACTTGGTATGATGTTGTTATCACCTGTACGTGGTATGATGTTGTTATCACCCGTACTTGGTATGATGTTGTTATCACCCGTACGTGATATGATGTCGTTATCACCTGTACGTGGTATGAAGTCGTTATCATCTGTACTTGGTATGATGTTGTTATCACCTGTACGTGGTATGATGTTGTTATCACATGTACGTGGTATGATGTCGTTATCATCTGTACTTGGTATGATGTTGTTATCGCCTGTACGTGGTATGATGTTGTTATCACCCGTACGTGGTATGATGTCGTTATCACATGTACGTGGTATGAAGTCGTTATCATCTGTACTTGGTATGATGTTGTTATCGACTGTACGTGGTATGATGTTGTTATCATCTGTACCAGGTATGATGTCGTTATATCCTGTACGTGGTATGATGTTGTTATCACCTGTACGTGGTATGATGTTGTTATCACTTGTATGTGGTATGAAGTCGTTATCAACTGTACGTGGTATGATGTCGTTACCACATGTACGTGGTATGATGTCGTTACCACATGTACGTGGTATGATGTAGTTATCTCATGTACGTGGTATGATGTCGTTATCACATGTACGTGGTATGATGTCGTTATCACATGTACGTGGTATGATTTCGTTATCACATGTGCGTGGTATGATGTCGTTATCACCTGTACGTGGTATGATGTTGTTATCACCTGTACGTGGTATGATGTTGTTATCGACTGTACGTGGTATGATGTTGTTACCACCTGTACGTGGTATGATGTTGTTATCATCTGTACCAGGTATGATGTCGTTATCACTTGAACGTGGTATGATGTTGTTATCGACTGTACGTGGTATGATGTTGTTATCACCTGTACGTGGTATGATGTTGTTATCACCTGTACGTGGTATGATGTTGTTACCACCTGTACGTGGTATGATGTTGTTATCATCTGTACCAGGTATGATGTCGTTATCACTTGAACGTGGTATGATGTTGTTATCACCTGTACGTGGTATGATATTGTTATCGACTGTACGTGGTATGATGTTGTTATCACCTGTACGTGGTATGATGTTGTTATCACCTGTACGTGGTATGATGTTGTTATCACCTGTACGTGGTATGATGTTGTTATCGACTGTACGTGGTATGATGTTGTTACCACATGTACGTGGTATGATGTTGTTATCACCTGTACGTGGTATGATGTTGTTATCATCTGTACCAGGTATGATGTCGTTATCATATGTACGTGGTATGATGTCGTTATCACCCGTACGTGGTATGATGTCGTTATCACATGTGCGTGGTATGATGTCGTTATCACCCGTGCATGGTATGATGTTGTTAGTGTATGTCGTTCAATGCAATTCAAATGGTTTATTTAATAAAGTCACATTCTCAATGAAATATTTGCATAAAAAAAGAAATGTAAACAAATAATATTTAATATTTAATATACATAGAAGCCACTCTATATAGATTATGCGAGACATAAAAAAACACAATGACAAAAAGTTGAGTACATTTAATGATTCCCTTTTATTATTATTTCCTTTTATCTCAAATCTGTTTGCAGGCTTTTGCACTGTAAAAAATGAATAAAATGCTTGATAATAAACACAATGAACTGCGAAGAAATCTTTAATAAAGTTGTTGACGCGTGCCGTACACAACAAGACACGTTTTCTTACAATCATAATGACATAATAGCGGTAAGCATACGGTTTACAATACCTAGGTCATGAAGCATTTTGAATAGTAGCATCCTCTCAAAAGAGTCAAAAGCTTTAAGAAAGTCGATGAAAGCTGCAAATGTTGATTTTCTGTGAGCCTTATGCGTATCTACAATAGACGTCAGTGTCGATAAGCGGTTAATAGTACTACGGCCTTTCCAAATTCCAAAAACCGTTTTGCACGTCACGTATAAAGGAGTGTGCACTTTCCCAATAACATTGACGCTGATTCAAAACACTACAATGAAGTTTATATACAGCCGTACATACTGCTAGTCCACGCTATCCAGAACTGTCCCGCAGATCAGTTTTTGATGATTTTGGAATGGGATTTAACAATCCCCGTTTCCACAAACTACGAATAATTCCAAATTCAAAGCATTTGATAAAAATAGCAAGCATATAGTTGAGAGCTGATCTGTTACGTACAAAAAAAAACGTAGTACTTCTATTGGAATTTAATCTATCCAGGCGGCCTTTGTGCACTTCGCTAGTAATAAAACTTTTTCTATCTCGTCCCAAGGTATAGTGTTTTGTAGACAATCTTGGAGTAAAGTGTTCTAAACTTCTCAGCTGCCTGATGTACCTATACTTTGAGCGTTTATTGGTTTTAAGAGAGTCTGAAAATTGTTCTCCATGTATGAAGAACACCGTTAATATCAGATCCATCTTCCTTTACAACTTCCATTGGAATCGGTTTTTGCCGTTCACTGCCGACACCTATCTTACCGATTTCTTTCCCAAATTGTTCTTGATCACCAGATTGAAAGTGTCCAATGTCGGCTTGACGTTTGAACCAATACAGTCGTTAAGCTCTCTGTGAGAGTTTTGTCGAATTATCTACGTGTCTATACATAGACCGACTTTAAATGTTGTTTATCATGTTAAGTAGATTTCAATAATGCCTTTTCTGCAAAACAAGCACGGTCCCATTCCACCATGGCTTTCTTAGATTCAGGCGTTGTTAGATGTACCGTTACTTATAGATATGTCCCTGTGTCGAAGATGTTTATACATTTCCTGTTTTTGTTCATAATCAATGCACTATATTGAGTACCCACTTGTGATTCCAGATAAGATATGCAATTAAATATACAAATGAATAATTGTTCGTTAATATCATACATACATATGTACATGTGCTGAGGATGCTGTCCCTGTCGTATCGCCAAAAATAATTGGAGCTATCACCGTCGGTGGCTACACAGCATTGCGTTCACGAATCTGTATGTGAAGTGTCCACGTTGATAGTTAATGGTCAGTCTTACTAATAGTGGCAAAATGATTGCCATGTATTTGGGTAAGTTCCGAAATTGTACTTACATTAAAAGAATTAAAAACGTGAAGTTGTCCATACGGAACAGATGGGTCATTCGTTGATACACTGGTAAAAGTATTTTTGAAATATTTTTTTTCCCGTTGAGAAAAACAACAGTTAACATTTGTGAGAAACACCCAATAGAAAATGCCTTGCTTATTTATCTTAAAGTAAATTACCTCTCTTTGTTCCAATTCATCGACGCTAGTTATATAATCGTCAATATCACCGCATCCCCCAAATAAAATCTCCTCGTGTGTAGAACAGAGGATTTGATCTCTGGGTGCTAAGCTCATAGAGCTGCGACAATAAGTTCTCTAAGAAATTACCAGTATCCGTAGCTCTCGTGGACTTTTCTGATGGGACAAACACACTGTAACATGATTCATTCATATTCACTGTTAATGACATTGGTACAATGAATCAAAATGCTCTAAACGATCATTTTTAATTCAAAATCCGATGCCACCGGATCCATTTTTGGCTTTATGATGAATTAGTTTCCGATTTGGACCACAATTTTCGTAATTTTCGACTTTATTCTGCTGTGTTTCACACAAATGGGATTCAGCAATATCTAATATGTCTAAACATTGGGTGCCATATGGGGAGTCTTTGGTTTTGAAAAATGACACTCTTCTCTGTTTGAAATGTCTTTCTTTGAGTGCAATATATCACTGGCAGCCAGATGCCTTAGGAGCAGGTAATCATTATTTATGTAGATAATAATGAAGAAACTGAAGAAAACATTTTGAATTTGTTGTTATTAAATTTGTTGAATTTATTCAATTTATTTTTGTTATTTTAATTATTTTCGATATGCAAGTAGTCAATTTAAAAAAGTGTCATTAATCAGCCAGTTCCACATTGGCCGAGTTATTAGGCCTCGGTCTGTACACGAGAAGAGCTTGCCTCCGCATGAACTTCCACAATAACATTGGCCGCTGATAATTCACTTTGTACGTCCGCGATCCGAATTGGTATGTTGTCGCTTCAGGCCCCGGTTTCATCAACGTTCCTTAACTTAAGGACACTCCTTAACTTATAAATATCCATAGGAAAGCATTACAGAATTTAAGGAAAGTTCCTTAACGAAGGATTTCCCCCTTAATGCTTTACAATGGAGATGTTTAAGTTCAGGAGTTTCCTAAGTTAAGGAACGTTGATAAAACCGGGGTCAGATTTTCTTCTTTTCATCTGAACCTTGTAGTTGACTTTCCATTTAATGCAAGGTGATTGATAAAGCGATTCCCTATCCCCCTAAAACGTTTAAGTTTAACATGCATAGTTGAAGAAATAATAGTTCTTTGAATCATTCTTTCCAAATGGTTAACATAACCGTGTCGGTATACGTGCAGTGAGACATTATCTCTAGCTAATATGTTTTGCTTTGTTGCCCAGCATCGCGTCGGTCATACAATGTTGATAGTGTTTGATGAAATCAGTCTCAGAAAATATTGGTACTTTGTAGCTTAATGTAAAGGACCTCTTCCACGAAAACAAGAGAAGAGAAAACTAAAATATACTTAATTTTTCAGAATTTCTGTATGTAACATTAGTTTGAAGCAGATTTGAGTACTACGTAGAAATATGGTCTCCTTATCAGTCTACTTTTATCAGGTATTGAAAAATGGTCTACGTGAACTTTTCAAAATGTTATAAAGCCTATATGAGATTTGATGACCTATCTTATGCAAACCTTTGCAAGCATTTTCACTAAGTAAGTTTCGAATCTTAACGAACTTTTCTTAACATTGTTTTCCCTTTTAAATGTGTCGACAGCTTCTTTGATTGATCTAAGTATTTTTTTTATTAGAAGCACGAATTATTTCATTTTTGTCATAGGCATTGATGATAAAGACATTACGTTATATCATGTATGTTCCACCCTCAGTCAAGGTTTAAGAAACAAATGAAAATTACTTTTCTAGTCACTTGCTGTTCACTATCAGATGTCGTTATTTCTTATATCTATGTAACTGTATTATATACAGCTTACATCTCCAGCACACACACATACATACACAGACATATGGAGATATAAGCCAGGTGGTATATAGTCCAGTCATTTTAGCAAAAAAACAAGCCTTACCTCAAACTAATTGCAAAAGAATTTATTTTTTTGTTTTTGGAATGGTTATCATTTGTACAATAACAGGAAAAAAGTCTACATCGATCAAAATTTGGGAAATTAATTTTTTAGCCATTTTTATGGTCCAGAAACAAGAAAAATTACATATATGACAGTTTTTGAAGTGAAATATTTAGCTATTTTACAATAATTAACATATGAAATTAATTGTATAGGAAGACCAAATTGAGTAGAGCTCAGAATAACCAAAATTTGTCACCAAAAGCAATCTACCAACGATTAAATCAACTATCAAAATGGCTTTTTTTTTTTTGGTTTAATTTAACAATATTGACGTTTTTGCTCCTTTTGAATGGAAAAGATAAAAATATCTGACTCTAAACAAACTTAATCTACACTTAGTTGCTGAAACAAAAACTTATTAACTAATTTTAATTAATAAGAATTGGTATATTTTTATGTATGACACTTCTTAATTGACCAGTTGAACCAATTTGGTGTTATTTCATGCCTACATGAACAATATCCGTATTTCTCTAACAAATATTTTGATAAAAAGAAAAGCAAATGCTTCCAATCAGTTCATACCCTTTTGTGTATTGTTTATATTGTTAAGAAACAAAAAATTTGGCAAGTTCTCTCAAAAAGTATATTCAATAACTGACGGTAAAAACTTCAATTCGTGCATTTTTGCCTGAACACTACAAAAATGGCAAAGTCCACCAATATGAACAACATAAATCATATTTTTTCGAATATGTCTTGTCCGATTTGAATATAATTTTGCCAATGGAACCACCATAAAACTTATGATTTCATGAGATTAATTTGAAGTTAAAGATTCCTTTACTTTAGTATTTTCATTAAAAATTAAGTATCCCACCATTCATTTCCATTATCAGAATATGAAAAATCACTTTATTTAAAGTTGACATCAATCATAAATTTAAATTAACTTTTATCCAGAAGGCTACGTCATGGTGGTAATTACTGCCAAATTATTTCAAAATCCAGCAAAAAACAAAAAATATATTCACAATTTTGTTGTTGAAAAACGTGGACCAATTTTAGTGGTCAAGTCAAATTTGCACCAAATGTGGTTTTCGTCTACCTAATTTCAAGTAATATAATGGAGGTATCTTGTCAAATGTTTTATTTTTTGTTAAGAATAATTTGCATTGAAAATAATTTAATGCACATTTCAGCATATGCTTAAGGTATTTATGAAAAATTGTTCACATAAATCGATGAATCATTCAATTTTATATAAAATCAGCTCCAAATCAGACCAACAGACAAACTTTGAGCAGCCATATAATTTAAAAGGTGTAAGTTAAAAATATCATTTTCTGAAATTTAAATAAGCAAACTATATGTGAATACATTCTCATAAAACAAGAATCAATAGTGACGTTGATTGATTGAGTGATCTTTCTTACAAATCCAACACAAGCTGAAATATTGATAAATTAACAACATTTTAGTGATTTTCAAGGTGTCATAATTTTTTTCGTAAAACCATTCAAACTGTTTTGTTATTGATTTTGTGTTGTATAACAAACAGGCTTGCCATACAATGCTTTTTAGTTATCCTGTATTACACCTGATGTTGATATTTGGGTTAAAAAATGGTCCATCAAGTAATTTTTTATATTTTTCCGATTTTTTAGGGGTAGAAAAAACTATTTTCCCCAATTTTGATTAATGTAGACTTTTTTTCTGTTACAATGTATACTAAAACCTGTATGAAAAACCAAAAATAAATTCTGTTGCAATTAGTTTGAGGTAAAATCATAAAATGACTGGACTAATAGGGCAAGTAGTTAGCGCCTGATAAGGCAGCTCCTGCGAACTCCTCAGAATTTTATATGATAGAAGTGATGTGTTAATTGTATTGCAGGTATGAGAATTGTATATCTATGTACTGTAAAGCGCTTTAGGGTGGCTTATATTAGCTAGATAGGGCGCTATATCAAATGTTGTATATCATGTTATTATTATAATTACATGATTAGTTATATAAATGGACCAAGTGTGTTTAAGTAATACTAATAATTTTCAATATTTATATAACGCTCTATATAATTTGTAAAATTACTCAAAAGCGCTTCAAGACAAATGATAATACATGTAGAATTTCATATACAATGCACAACCAAAAAAAAGTCTTATAATCGCCATCATGCATAAGCATGTGCAATGTGCATATCAAACCATAAATAGAAAAAAGCAGTATGTACATGTCGTCTGTGTATATAGCCTAAAATGCAGACGCAAAACGATGCATCTTCATTTTTTTCCCTTGTTACGTTTCTCTGATGGTAAGCTTTTCCACAACTCTCATAAAGCAAATATTTCAACAGAACGAGATTTTGGAACACACACTAATGATGCTCACTCCGACCTCAGAGGTCGCGACGGCTCAAACAGAATTCCCGTATGTTTTGGGAGCTGTTCCCTTCAGTGCCTTGTATGTGTACACCAATATTAATTTGTACTTTGACCTGTATCTTACAGGTAATAAGTGCAATGAATAAAGCAGATGAGTGATGTTCTCTCTCTTTTGAGTTCGAGAAACCAGAGGTGCTACTGTAGTCTAGACCTTCTGTAGGCGACTGGTTAGTCTGTCAGATAAACCACAGAAAAGAATATTACCACAATCTAATGGAGAGTAACGAGTGAATGCACTGACAATATGGCATGCTCTGCAATTATAGGCTGCCGGATGCAACCGATGTTCCTGATCTGGTAGTGACAGGATTTGGCAATAGCATTTACATGTTTTTCAATATTCAAAGAACTATCAAAGTATACCTCTGGGTTAGAAAAGTTGGGACAGTACTGGTCCCGACCTTGAGCTGGAGAGGCATTGTTGACACTGGAGAAACGACAATCAGTTCCGATTTTTTCTGATTGATCTTAAGCATGTTGGCGTTATTCCAAGTTTGTCAGACAAGCCTCCAGATTTACCGATACGGTGTCCTAGTTATCCCGGTGTCTTGATGACCATGTAGATTTGTGTGTAATTAGCAAAACACTGATACTGAAGGTTACCGCGACGTCAGATATTTCCGATTGGTTTTGAATACGAACAGTATTACAGTGCTAAACTGAAATACATATATGCATTCTGTAGCTTTGTTCACAATTTCTGCTTTTGCTTCATTGTATTGTGAACAAACTGTTTTATTAAGTTCAACATTGAACAACAGTACTTTTCTATATAAAATAGTGGTTATATTTAGTCTTGTGTATTGCATCAATTTAAACATTGATGGTCAATGGGTCAGTGGAACGGGCACTTGCCTTTCACCAAGGCGGCCGAGGTCCGATTCCCAGATCAGACGTGAAATGGTTTGAGGTTTACTGCCCGACCACTTGAATTTAATTAAGGGGAAATATGGGTGGTCGGGTGATGCAGTGGATATCGCATTTGCTTTTCACCTAGGCGGCCGGCGTTCGATTCCTCTACCGGACGCGAAAAGGTACGGGGTCACCTGCCTGACCACGTGGGTTTTTCTCTGGGTACTCCGGTTTCCTCCCACAATAAGACCCCTCGCGCTCTACTATCCGAGCCAACAAGAGTGATTAATATAAATTGTATAACTTGTTTATATTTATCACTTGTTTATATTTATTTGATTAAAGGAATAAAAATATACATGATCAATTTAAAGACGTAGTTGATTAGTTCTGACTCATTATATAGTCAGCCTTATTTCATTATCGCTTAGCTTCTGAATCTGTGCAATATATAGTATGAAAATGTCAATATTCATAAAAAATAGAAAAGTTGTTTTTGTACGTTTGTGACACGGTCTCATTACATAAAAGTACATGACGTCCACATGTGTTTTTTGTCCGTGTGTATGCATTTTTCTGTGCCGTACAGTAATCGGTTAATGCTGAAATCGTTATGCATTGGTTGATCTTAATATATACCTGTTTAAAAACCGTTAAAAAATAAACATATATATTCTGAATGTGTTTAATATAAATTTTCTTCATCAAGTGTATGTATATATAATCAAAACGTTCACCAATATGTTATCATATAAGTGCATATGAACTATACAACCGTCTTTTCTTTGGTCTTCTAACCATAAAATTTACGGAATAAACACATTAACTCTCAAAGAACAGTGTGTAATTTTCAAATTAGTCTCCTGAAACTCTAAATAAATCGGCTCGCACCTGCCACTAAGGATGGTTTAAACTAAAAGATTACATGTACCTATTGTAGTAGCGGTTTGGATTAAAATATACAGGCAGACGAACTGTAGGGAAGGATGAGTTTGGGGACGGACAGTGTCGAATACGCTTCGCTGTTATCTTATAATATAATTGAATATTTAAAAAAAAAAGAAAATAGATTGAGGAACGACTGATTAACACTACACACCAATTATCAATTAACACATTAAGCTTTTTACATAGCAATGTCTGTTTCTGTTGTCCATAAAGGGAATTCCACTGGTAGGCCCTCTAATGCATCAACGTGTCGTAATGTATCACAATTACATGATGCATAAGGGGCCTAACATTCTTCTTTTTTTTAATCTCACGTTAGTGCTCAGAAATTGATTTGCAAAGCTACCGGTCTGTGATACCCTCGTCTTTGACGTCCATTGGGTTTCAATCATCATTACATGTAAATGTACCAGGATTTGAGCACTTTGATATGGCTAGTTACCAAATACGTACACAATGCAATTTGAAGTATTATCTAATTCCTCGAACCTCCGGTTTGTAAGTATGTATTCTGTCTCTGCTGGCTCTGTTGTGTATATACAATGTACGTATGGCGCCGCAGCAACAGAAGCTGCCAGTTTGACGATTATGCACGTAGAAGCATTTATTTAGCATGTAACTTTATCGGTATTGACCCTTCAGATGACTGACGGATTTCTATCCAGATTTTAACTTTTTTCGATTTTGGATCATGTAACATAACTCTAAAGTCAAATCTGTTTCTGTTCAGGCTATTTCAAGGAATGTCCCTGCAAATCGTTTCTCAATTAACGATGGAATTAAGTAGCTCAATGTTTTGCTTTTTAAGTTGAATTACGGTTATGTGCAATTCTGCACATGCATTTTCCTAAAGTGAAATCGAACGATTAAGCAGGTTTTTTTTTACCTGTCTTGATTAGGTCATTGACAAATTCAGCCTGGTATATAATCTACAAGCAACACAAGTCGGCTCCGACTGGGGTACAGTTTGTTTCTATAGGAAATACAGTTTGCGGGACAGATTGGATCAATCAGGAATTCAATAATTCGCACTATATCTTTCTTAGTATATTTTATCTTAGCGTCCGTAGTTCACAAGCAGACATTTGTATCGTTGTCCACCTTTCTTGACGAGAGATCGAAGACATTCTTTTAATATAGTATATGGTATGGTAGAGTACAGGTTGGAATAATGAAATGTTGATATACGAAATATGCTTGAGAAAGTGTTACCCAAGATTGATCAAATGATTTTTCGAGTTTTCAAATTGTACATCCCGCAAATGTCACTCTTGGAATATATAAAGCACAATAAGACTGAGTCATTTGTTTCATTGTACTAAGAATAGCAGTAAAACGTTTTGAGAATGGCTTGGTTGAGCAAATAGTAGAACCAGTGCATAATCGTATATATAAGATTATAAGTATCCCTGTACAGTTTAGGTATCCAATTTAGACGAGGTAGGCCAGCGTCTTCCTCATTAACCAGAATCTGGAAATATTTCAATAATTTTGTATTGATGAACATGTATGGCTAGATATTATTTCATTTTTCGAAAAACTTTGTAAGAAGGGTTAATTTTGTTACCAATCAGGCCTAAAAGTAATACACATATTAGCATTCGCAAACAGGGGACTTATTCGCTGCCTTTTCTGCAGACTCATTTACATATTTATCATGTAGGTCGTTGAGTGTTGTTCGAAAATCGAGGCCAAGAAATATCATCTTCTGCTTAGTTTTCAATTTATATCGCAAAATGCTCATTCTCTTCTGAATAGAGGACCTGATAGACTTCAATTCTGAAAGTGAAGCCCGTTGCCTTGCATATTTTTTCATATATTCCATAAGTATCTTGACATTCCTTTCCGTGAAGTCCCTCGTGCTCCCGTAGTTTTATGTTGGGAATGATATTTACAATGCCTGTTGCTACATATTGTATTTGCTCTCTGCATAATCTGAGTTAAACGACTTGTTCATCCGTTGTCAATATAATGTTACATGTACGTATACTACAATGTGGTAGTAATTCAAATCGACAAAAGTTCCGGACTATCGCAAGGAGGCTAACACGTACACACCGCAGCCTCTCAAACACACACGCACACAACACAAACGCTCACAGCGACCGAAGCTGTTAAAGGGGTATAAAACAAAATATAACCAAACTAAATCAAAACATTCATGGAGGAATTATGAATTATTTTACAAATGTACGTGTTTAAGATTTATTTTGCAATACCATATTTGATCTTGGTTTGAAAGCCGGTACACATGTAAGTCCTACCATGGCTACACGTATGGCAAAGATAAAGTGGGCCTAGCATGACCGACGATTTCAGTAAGGGTATTAGACAGTATGTCTTTTCAAAGCATTCCCTTGCTGGTACCGTCATAGCAATTGACGCTTTAAATAGCAATACATGTTCTTTATCACTTCAGTCTTGATGCCTCATTTCTAACATCTGGAACGGCGGGACAGAATTGCCTCTGCTTTCCCTATTGCACGATTTGCAAGAGGCGGCTAAATTTAATAAATCACTTTCTCTGCATTTTTTTATACTTTTTACCATTTTCGAAATTCTCCCCTGACATTGCCTCGCTTTATGCCACTAGTTGAGCAATTGTTCCCGCGAGGAACGTTAAACCGAACACTATAAAACTGGTAGGTATGCTTCCTTGCATTTTTAGCGTTCAATGTTGAAGAATTTTGACAACAAAATTTTTTACCTTTTGTAAATGAAATGTGACCGGCAAGATGCTTGTGATGTACAGCTCTGGTTATAAAGATGTGTCTTATGTAAGCGTTTATGGTGTTGGAAAGAAACGTGATACTGTTGTGGTATCAAACAACGTTACACGATATGCGGTGTGCGGACGATGTGAGAACGATGCGATCCTGGGCGACTATCTCTCACGCACACATGGACTAAGACCGCAATTGATTTACTATGTTTCATTGTAACAATAACATGTAGCTTTATAACAAATTCCCAAAAATCCTATAGCCAATTTTCCTTTCTAACCTGTCAAGAGCAAATATCGAAATATCAACAAAGCATGTTGGCCTTTTTCTTGAGATAATCGTCTGCATGTGTCATGTGTTATTTAAGGACGGCCTCCCGGTGTATGCGATGTGGTTGTGTGTGTTGAAAGCGTGTGTATTGGGGAGGCTGCCAAATATAACCTTCCGGGTAATAGGGTAGAAGTAAAAACAAGACCTGTCACACAAAACCATGCGCCAAAAAAAAAAACTTGCACTGTATACAAAAAATCGACACAGTAAATGTTTGAATATCTAGAATATTTCAACACCAAACATGTACACACTTACATGTACCATATTCTAAAGGTCGTGCGGACGATGTGAAAATGATGCGATCCTGGACGATTATCTCTCACATACAAATGGACTAAGACCGCTGTTGTACGATATTTACGTTATGCTATTTACTAGTTGTACAATGTTGTCAACGAATTTATATTTAGACCATCATGGAAACAAAAATAGAGAGCACCGATCAGCTTCAACAAAACCATGATACGACTTCAAAATCGATTGAGCTCGGAGGAAATTATGAACAAAGAAACCAACTTAAAAAGTACAAAAGAATGAGATTATGTGTCTTTTGCTTTGAGTTTGTTGTATCCATTACAAAAAAATCAGAGAATACCAAAGCGACAACAAAACAAAAATCGGAACACAAAACCGATTAAACTAGAGGCAAACTATGATCAAATAAAAGATTGACCTTGAGACCCTCGTAAAAGTACAACAGAATAAGACCAGGTATTCTGAAAGTCAGAGGAGTAAACGTCTTCTGTTCTATTGACACCCGCCATATAAATCTTAGTTTCATCAAAGTATACAGTAAAGTTTTCTTACAAATCAAAATGTGATATGTATGTAATCAAGACCATTTTTTGTTCGGACGCAAAATTGAAAACAAATATACTATATATTAATCATGAAGAAAACTTTTGGAAGATAATTAAGGCCATATTGCACTGAAATAGTTAACCTAACGTTTTTACTTTTTGGCGTGACGAGATTTCTAACAAGTTACGAAGTAGCCTTGTACATTATACACAATCAGGCTAATATTCAGGCAGCATCTTATTCATACTTATACCACGATAAATCTGGTAAATATGAACTTTCATCTGATTTTCCGATGCCCAACATACTTTGTTAAACTTTTGAAACACAAACCATCTATACTAATCTGGTTAATATTCTATATAGAACCTCTATTTACATAATTTCATGGAGAAGATCAGTAAATGTATAGAAAACATATTGCTGCCTACAGTATATATGTCATTTATATACCTAAATCGATATTTTATTCATCTACATATATTCATGTATATCCTAGGCGGAATAACATGACGGCTTCATTGAACCGTGAATGTTTGATTTGTGTTTCTTGTATTGCTCTCCTTATCCGATTTAACATTTTAACATGATGATATGCATATTCACGACATCATTTATGTCAGCTTGTATAATTTTGTTCAGAGACTTTTTTTTTGCTCCATTTAATGTTCAAAAACACAACTTCAAGATAACTGTGTTGTGACGAGGTCATTTTTTACGAAAGAGAAACAATTTGACATTTTAAGATCACATGTTTAAGAAGATATGGATAAGAAGTGCAATGATTTATCAACAAAGATGGGAAACACAAAATGGCACTGATGAAAGACCTGAGGTGCATCCACAACTCACAGTATTTGGCATGCTGCAAAATGTCATTAACGAACATCTTTAGCAAACTATTGTGTAGGATACCGGAAAATGTTCGCCCCTGGTTATGTGTCGCCCCTGAACAACATTAAACTTATTTGCCCGGTTTATGGTTCGCTCTTAATTTGTTTTTGAAGATGCTAGGAATCTACAATTACTTTTATTTTGTTCTTGACAGCTTTAGAGATTGTGATAGATTCGATTATATATTTGATAATTTTGAATGTGTAGCACGTTTATATAATTCCTTGGTAATTTGTTGTTTTTCGGAAACTCAATCACTTTGCATCTCGGTCTAGACCTCAAGGACGGCAGTGTCTTCTACATGTTCGACACCTAATGACAATTTAGGGCTGCTACACACTCTAGATCCGATAGCTCAATATCGTGTTCCATCTTCTACATGCCATACCTCAAACACATAACTGCTAATATGTTCCTAATGTTAAAGTTGTAGTGATAATTTCGTGCAAATGAAACATTTCATCGACTATTTATCTTAAATTTTGAATCTCGGGCGATAATTTGTTGGCAATAGTGTATGTATATTTCGCATGCAGTAAATGTCAACTAAACATGGGCAATGCGTTGACACAAAATCAATATTTTCGAAACATTATCAGATTATAAAGGTCGTTATTTCTGATGTGATGTTTATGTCATTTTCATTTCTACATACATATCATGATGTTATAACTGTGTGACTGAGGCGCGGTCAGGGCGCTAGTCAAAAGTTGTCTTCCTTCGTCATTCATGTTTCTTTCTTATTAATCTCAATAGTTAATAACATGTAACAGATGAACATACTTGTGATTGTTATGTTATTGATCCGAAGGTTAAAATGTAAATTTCGTGTTGTAATTACACCGTGTTTGATTTATGTAATATTTGTACAATTCATGACCATGTATATGTAATATACATTGCGATCCATGAATTCACATCATCCTATTAAGATAGACGATTTGCAAATATGATCATGTCAGAATACCGGACCGACAATCACTGCGACATCGAAACATGTTTTAAGGAGTCGAGTTGGCCCAATGGTAGCGGTCGCAGGTAATTTTGACTCGTGTCCTTGTCAGGCCTCGAACTTCCGATCTGCGTATCAAATCGCCTAGCCAGAAATTGTCTTCCTTCGCTTTTTTGTTACTGTGTTATTTATCTACATTTGTAACACAATGTATCATACACTGTATAAACTTAGTGTTACTGATCCGAATGCTATCATGTGAATTCCCTGCTGTGATTGTACCGTGTTTAATATATACATACCATTATATCATAGCATTATGCATGGGGTCTAGTAAGTTATATCGTTGGTATGGCCCACTATATGTCCTGGATCCGAACAAGCCTTGATAATTTGAAAATGTATTTGTCGATACTGTCGCTTTTACTTCAACGATCACATATCATTATATATAGATATGTGTGAATTTTCAATGAGACATAAAAGGTCTAATTTGGCAACTTACTTAAAACTTAAAAGGGCAACTTACTACTAAGCTGTATGACTAACGTGACGATTTCGATTTTCCGATCGTGAACTTTCCCTTTCTTGATAGTAACATTCCTGCTTCTCCATCCTATGGTGTTTACATGTCGCAGTCGATTCGTTATTCTAGGGCTTGCTCTGAATATCGCGATTTTCGTGATAGATGTCGACTGCTGACGAACAAACTTCCGGCACAGGGATTCAAAGAATGCAGGTTGATGAAGACTATGGGCAAATTTTATGGTCGCCATCTTGATATCATCGAGAAATATTCTGTATCTTTGTGTGATACGAAGATGGACGTTTTTGAGTTTGCTTTTTAGTGTGTTTACTTGTTGTACAATGACAATGATGAATCGGTTCTCATTTTGAAGATTGATGCTTACTTGGATGTGACCAATATTTACATGGCGGGTGTCGTCGATGAAGCAGAAGACACTTACTCTTCCGGAACACCTGGTCTTATTATCTTGTGCTTCAACGAGAGTCTCCATGTAAATCTTTCCTTTGTTCCTATTTTGCCCCTTGTTTAATCGATTTTGAGTTCGGATTATGATTTTGTTGACGCTTTAGTATTCTCTGATTTTGATTTTTTTATTATTGGTAATATCTTCATGCTGTCTCCTCAATGTATATATGTAAAAGAAGCATTGCCTGTAGATGTGTTTTTGCCATGACGTGAATGCCGTGTAGTATTGTCGCTGTCTGTTTGTAGAATTGTTTTTTTACTGGCAAGTCCCAAAGCTAAACCATGTCAGCGCATAAAATAAAAAAAAATGCCAGAAGTAAAATATCAAAATTTCAATAAGGCACGATGGCTCTTTTCTTGAAAGGTGTCTCCAATGTCAAATCTACATTTCTGATCAGGGAAAGAGTTAAAGACTTTTCACACAGCACCCTGCAACATTATGAATGATATTTTACCAAACACTGCACTGACTAAGCTTTCAACTAATTTTCCGATGCCCAACATACTTTGTTAAACTTTTGAAACACATACACTCTAAACTAATCTGGTTAACGTTCTATATATAACCTCTATTTACATAATTTCATGGAAAAGAGCAGTAAATGTACAGAAAACTAATTGCTGCCTACATACAGTGTATATGTCATTAATATTTCTGAATCGATATTTTATTCATCTAAATATATGCATGTAGATCCTAGACGGAATAACAGTATGGCCTCATTGAATGTTTCTGTATTGCTATCTTTATCAGATTTTGCATTGTAACATGAGGATATGCATTTTACAAAAGATCTTATGCATATCCACAACACCATTTATGTCAGCTTGTATCATTTTGTTCAGAGACTGTTTTTTTCTTGATTTAATGTTCAAAAACACAACGTCATGATAACAGTGTTGTGAGAGGTAATGTATTAATGAAAAAGAAACGATGTGCCATTTTAAGATCACATTTGTAAGACGATATGAATAGGGAGTACAATGATTTCTGTAAATAATTTATCAACAAAGATTGGAAACACAAAATGGCACTGATGAAAGGGCTGAGGTGCATCCGCAACTCACAGTATGTGGCATGCTGCAAAATGTCATTAATGAACATCTTGAGCAAACTATTGTGTAGGATACCGGTAAATATTCACCCCTGGTTATTTGTCGCCCATGAGCAATGCTAACTTATTTGCCCCGTTTAAGATTCGCTCTTTATTTGATTTTGAAAATGCCAGGAATCTACAATTGCTTTTAGTTTGTTCTTAACAGCTTTAGAGATTGTGATAGAGTTGATGATTTCGAATGAGTAGCGCATTCTTTGTTTGTTACATAACTCCTTGGTAATTTGTTGTATTTCGAAAACTCCATCACTTTGCATCTCGGTCTACACCTCAAGGGCGGCAGTGTATTCTATATGCTCGACACCTTACGACCGTTGTGAGCTGCCACACATTCTAGATCTTTGTCTTGTCACATGTTATACACGTCATGCATCAAACACGTAAGTGCTGATATGTTTCTTATGTTCAAATTGTAGTTTTTATGTCATGTAAACGAACCACTTCATTAGCTCTTCATTTTAGATCGTTGATCTCCGGCGATAATTTGTTTGCAATACTGTATATATATGTCACATGCACTAAATGTCAAATATGACAATGCGTTGACACAAAATCAATATTTTCGAAACATTATCATATTTTAAAGATCGTTATTTCGTATGTCATTTTCATTTCTATATCAATTTTATATTCATATCACTACGTTATTATCGTGTGACCGAGGCCCGATTAGGGCATGTTTCGGAAGTTGCTTTCCTTCGTCATTTGTGTTTCTGTGTTATCTAAATACTACATACAATGTATCAAACAAGCTTAGTGTTATTGGTCCGAAGGTACAAATGTGAATTTCCTGTCGTAATTGTACCGTGTTTAATATATTTAATATATTAAAATTCATATCCATGAATGTATTATATGCATTGCGATTAAGGTATTCATGTCATCTTAAGTAGACGATTTCCAGATATGATAATGTCAGAAAACTGGAACGCCTATAACTGCAACATCGACACATGTTTTTTTGGGAGATGTCGAGTTGGCGCAGTGGTGGAAGCAGCAGGTGTTTCTGGCTAGGCGATGTGGTACCATTGATAAGGGAGGTCGAGGCCCGGATAAGGCACGAATCAAAAATTGTCTCCCTTGTCATTTGTATTAACGGTGTTATTTATCTAAACATTAACCCTTTCCGTACCAGGACTAGTGTCCTGCATCCATACGGGATGTTCTTACTAGACTCGCCTCCGGGAATATAAAAAATGTTGGCAGATAAATTTGTTTAAGGACGATGTATATCTGCTGCAAGAAATAAATAGGTAGACTAACTGTTAGCTATTGTTATTCTTAAATGTTCTTGTTCATAGACATACAACTCCTCAATTTCACAGCAATTTGACAAAATGGTATAATGATAATGACTGAGAAACTGACATTTATGTGGTAACAAACAATATGATTCACTGTATGCAACACTACGTTGCAATGTAGGTGTCAAATGGGATGGATTTTGATTACAAAATCGTTACGTTTAGCTAGATACAGGTGGTTTTATCGTGATTGACCTCACAATATCCATAATAACTTCCAAAAGTCGCAATAAATGTTTTGTTATCAAATACAGGTGACCTGATAAACTTTAGTCGCTGCCTTTCCTGTCGCCATATATATTGGCCATATTGACGCAAACCAAATGTAACGACTTACGATAATAATTGAAACAATACGTCATATAATGCAAAATAAGTACTCGACACAAATAAAAAATATTACTTAACAATTGACGAGTACTGAATTTACTGATATTCAATTGTTGAATACCACCCGTATCCTGTATTATAACCTGCTAAACATAGGACAAACAATATTTCACAAAGTAGATGTTTCCTCAAATTGTAAGCATTTTGGACATCGTTGGTGAACACTAAACCGTTAAAGGACATAAAAAACAGAATAATAGGTAATGTTGAATTTGATCAAGATTACCATCATATCTCTAGGATAAATGACAACACAGCATTCCCTCCTGACCAGGAACCGGATTGGAACACCACACCTGGTCTCATCTTAAATTTTAGAAACTTTCAAAAACCGGCTCTCTTCTCTTCCTAAATAGCTCTGTTTCTCACTCCTCTTTCCTGTACATAAACACAACTCAAACATGAACATTCTGCGATATGATGAAGTAGGTCAATTACTACTTAGAAGTAGAAGCTCTATTCCACTTGTTGTGGTGTGGACATGCCGATATCCTCTTCTTACGGGTTGCTGTCTCGATGTCCAGACTCATTCCCATTGAGTCGTTAATGATGGGCTGTTATACCGCCCGTGTATGTATCCCTTGACTTGTTGACCTGGAATTTACGTTATGTTCGATCAAGTATGCTAAGGTGTCCTTGGAGCAGTCTGGGTGGTTAAATGATGACGGCCTCACGATATAATGCTGATGAAAGGTACCGGTTTACTATTGCCTGCTTTAATGTGGTCTGGGCGTATCTGGGTCTGGTCCTCTGACGTCAAATAAAGAAAACTTTAATTATTTATTGAACAGCATGATGACCACGCACAAGCCTAGTAAGTCCGACTACAGGAAAGGCCAACTCATGGTCAACTGTCACTTTAAACTTTATTCTCCTTTTTCTTTCTAGATCCACTTCAACAAAATCCCTAAAATAGAAATACAAATCAATAAATACATATGTATATACAAAAAAAAACCCACTGAATTAGCCTATCAATATTATCTAAAAACTACCTACATAAGTCATTTATTATATAACATGAACTAAATCTTAACTCCGAACAATGTAGCTGATCGCCAATACACCACGCATGTACACTGTATTTTTATCTTGTTAGATTCATATTTCAAGACAAACGTACCCGAGCAGACCTCGATGGTAGGGGTATCCCCAACCCTTGGAAAACTCATGGTCCCTGTCACTGTAACAAGAATTTATTGATGTTTTACAAAATGTGTCATAATTCATTATATATGTCAAATAGTCACGACTGATCGCCCATACATCATCAGGTAGGACCTACTGATGACCGGGGAAACTTATTCTTTTTAACTTAGAGACCATGTGCACGCGACCGTGCAATATCGTTTATTTGCATTTGTAAGTTCCCAAAAGTGATGGGACCTGAGTAGACCTCGCAGGTAGGGGGCTCCCTAAACCTTGGGAAACTCAGGACCCCTAACTGTCACCGATCATTGCTACTTCAATCTAAAAATAACTGCCCTTAACTTGATCTCCATCCGTGAAGTAAACAAGACTGGGGAAGTTAGACCACGTGTGTATGCGACAACCCTTACTTGAAACTAGCATAGTTTTTGAGAAAACGAAAATGCCAGACCCGCGCGTACGTTACATTAACATTATTTAACAAAAAAATATCAATCTAGGCCTTTATAAAAAGCATAAACATTCGTGTTTATGCACATAGACACGCGCCTGCTAGGCCTTGGCCCACAAGGTAGAGTGGCCATACACTAGGCCTTGGCCCACAAGGTAGAGTGGCCATACACTAGGCCTTGGCCCACAAGGTAGAGTGGCCATACATTACAGTTCAATCTATTCGATTTAAGGCTTACATATTGCTAACACTTCATATTTATATATATATATTTAAGAACGCAGTATATATTAACAGTCATGCGAAAAGTGTATATCAAAACACTCACCTGTCTTCTTAAATGACAAAATACAAGTACTGAGGTGGTCGTCTAACTGCACTGCAAGCGGTGATCGCGACATTACGCACGCGCAGACCGGGGTTTACCCGCAATAAGTCATGGGGAACAATAGTTAGGCAAAATCACCCGGGCGGGAAAGTTTTTTTGTTATAGGCCTAAACATAGGTCTACATAAATTCCTACTTAAACCTAGGATATAGACTAATAAAACTTACATCAATGACTATCTCACCAGGAGTATTTAACACACAAGTGAGAGTGAAAGAGAATGAAAATATATGTCCAGGGAGAGAGTATGAAAGTTCATTATATAATTACTGAGTGAGAAAGGGAGTCGAATGCGGTATACGTGTTGGGAGCGGATAATGGATGTAAATCTGACTAAAAAAATAATAATATGAATATTAATCCTAAATAATAATTATAATTTCATATTTGAAAAAAAAAGAAATTAATATAAGTCAATATAATGTACATAGGAAATATTTATCAATATAATGTACATAAGAAATGTGTCGATATAGGCCTAATGTACATAAGAAATATGTCAATATAATGTACATCAGAAAGATATGTCAATATAATGTACATCAGAAATGTATATCAATATAATGTACATCAGAAATGTGTCAATAAAATGTACAAAAAAAATAAAGACGCTTGGTTGCTGTTAAAAAAAGAGGAAAGGTCTGTTTTACCAAACACTTTATTGATTAAGGGAAGACAATCGTTGCCTAGACCACATGTATGAAGAGAACTGATTTGCTATTTGAGGACAATTTTGAAATCTAAAACTCAAAAACCCTTTTGGATGAAAAATCATTTTGCTCTGATTGTAACACATTTCCATTTGTCTTATACAAAGTAATTGTTTAAAAGATTCAGCAGTGAGTGACAGAATGTAAATGACAAAACGAAATCAATATCAGTTTGAAGCTTTTCGTCACAAGGGTATGGAACATAATAGAGATAAAATGTAGCATTAAAGTATAATAATGTAGCGGATCTAGATCGGGTCGATCGTCGGCGACCAGGCCCCGAGATCATGAAACAATCGTAGACTTTAGTTTGTGCTCAGCCTATCATATATGACGTTACTTTTCGTAACGTTAATCGTGAATGGTTAAGTCAAAACATAAGACAAATTTGGACCTAAGCTTGTTTCATGATCATGGGGCCAGATAGCTCAATTAATTGAACGTCCGTCTAGAGTTCGAAAGACCCCGGGTTCGAATCCCGGTCTGGTCGTGCATTTTCCCTCTCCTGTTACATTTGGCGCCCAACGAAATATACCCTCGGAAAGTGGTATAGGGTCTTGTGTGTGTCTTCGGGGTCGAAGATTTTGTTAAAGGAGGGAGGAAAGTAGCGGATCTAGATCGGGTCGATCGTCGGCGACCAGATAGCTCAGTTGTTTGAGAGTCCGTCTAGAGTTCGGAAGGTCCCGGGTTCGAACCCCGGTCTGGCCTTGCATTTTTCCTCTCATGTTACAATAAAATCATAATCATTTTAAAGTCATTAAAAATTGACTACCCAATTTTCAATGATATTTTCATGAATCCAGAACGGATTCATTATGAAATACAAGCGTCACTTTTTCCCGGCTACTTTCAGATTTACAGATTAACCTGTTTGTGTTTATTTTTGTATATTTACCATTGAATGGCATTGCCACTATATATCCCTACCAAATTAAGTTGGCATTCATCAGGCCATGAATGCTAATGACTGATTGTTGACGTCATCATTATTATGACGTCATAATTGTTACGTTGGATACCATTGACCGTCCCCGGGCGATGGCTGTTCTTTTCATTGAACAAGCATATGCGACAAATACATTTATTGAGCTAAATGCTGAGAAATAAATTGTGCTATTGATTGTTTTATGACATGAGCATATTCTAAAAATGGTAAATATAAGTATTGAACTGCTTTCAGTTGGCTAGCGCGCTTCATTGAATTTGCCTTTGACCATTTGGCATTCATATAGCCTATGAATGCCAACTAAAAGCAGTTCAATGCTTAAATAGACATATATTTTCCTATTGATCAATTACGTTGTTTAATGCGCCAAGCTTAGAATAATGTTTCGTGGTCAATTATGTGCATGTTCCCATATTTGTCTGGCGTGCGAATGTGTCCGCAAAACGTCAACATTTGATTACACCTCCTATGTTCCTCTCACCTGTGTAATGGTTACCTTAGGCAAGAACATTTTAATACATTTTTCAATTAAGATAAACTATAAAATTGACTATTACAATTTGTATTTGACCTTTTATTTAAACTTTTGAAGTATTTCTTTTCAAATTAAAATGTTATGTTTAGCTTTTTGTTGAACGGTATTTATCTACATATATTACATATATAATAACGAAACCTGGAAGTAACCTTCTGTTGTTATTTTGTTTGTTAGCAGTCGACATCGATCACAAAAATCCCGATATTTCGAGCAAGCCCTAGAATATCGAATCAACTGCGACATGTAAACAGCATAGGTTGGAGAAGCAGGGATATGTTACTATCAAGAAATGGAAAATTCACGATCGGAAAAATGAAACCATCACGTTTATCATATAGCTTAGTAGTAAGCTGCCCATGTTGGTCGAAGTTTAGGTAGAGATCGAGGTAAGAAGCTGATGTAGAAGAGGGTGTCCTTTATTTCAAGTTCAGAAGGGTATATACGATCGACGTGGTCAGCAAATTTCTTGCTGTTTATTGACAATACATCGTCGATATATCTGAAAGTGAAATTAAAAGATTTGGCAAGGTTTTTGTTACCTGTCCTGATTAGCTCTTCCACAAATTCAGCCTCGTATGAAAACAAAAACAAGTCAGCTAAGATTTGGGCACAGTTTGTTCCTATGGAAATACCAACAATCTGCTGGAAAATCTTTCCTCTGAACATAACAAAAATATTATCGACCAGGAATTCAATCATCGTTACTTTATCTTTTTCAGTATATTTCTTCTTAGCTCTTGTCGAGTATGCTCGAAGATAGTTCATTACCATATATTTGTATCGTCGTCCGTCTTTTTTGGAAAAGAAAACTCTCATTACAAGAGATCGAAGACGTTCCGTCAATTTTGTATGAGGTATGGTAGTGTACAGGGTGGCAAAATCAAATGTTTTGACCGAAAAGAATTTTTTTAGGATGGGATGTTCAAGATTGATAAAATATCTTTCTTGTTTTTCAAAGTCCACATCCCATTAATTCCACTTCTGGAGTATACAGTGTCACAAAAAGACTGAAGCCCTGATTTTATGGTACTAAGAAGTTTTGATAATGGCTTGGTCGAGCAATTAGCAGAGCCAGCAATAAAACGTTGCTTATAAGATCATTGTGTAGTTTCGGTATTCAATAAAGACTAGGTCTGTCAGCGTCTTGCTCATTAACCGGTACTTGGAAAGATTTTAATACAGAAGCATTTCATCTTTCGAAAAACTGGTCAATGTGGACGTAGGGTTACTCAGGTTATCAAGCAGGCCTAGCAATGAATATAATAGCGTTTGTAAACCATGATCAAGTTGTTAGATGCTTTGTCTGCAGACACAAGCACATACTTGTCATATAGATCGTTGAGTGTTGCTCGAACATCGGAGTCAAGAAATATCGATTTACGTTTAGTTTTCATTTTTTGACTCAAATTGCATATTCTTTTCTAAAAAGAGGACCTCTTGGGCTTCACCCACTCTGAAAGTGAATCCCGTTCAGCATGTTTACGATTGATAAATCTCCATGCCGAGAAAATACCATTTACGGATCAACATATTCATTAATGAGAATGATGTAATGATGAAATAGAATGATTACAGGACAGTCCTATATGGATGTGTTTAAAAGGCTCTGTTCTGTCTAATGAGACAAGGTTTCCTGATTTCTAGAAATCAATGCGAATCTACACGTAATCGTATTAGTGGGTAATGGTAAACAGGAAATACGTAAATGAGAGCTTGAGTTCAATACAAGTTTATGTCTCCCAGTAAATAATGTAGCTCCAAATATGGTCGTCTGCGTGTGTGCAGAACTGCCAGCTGTTGTGAACACGTACGGCGATACCAATGTCAGGTACGTAATCTATGTATCTGTGATCTTCATTTTCTATATTGTCTGACCCTTCTGCTTCTGCATTTTTTGAGAAAAGTTTGATTCCAAACTCTTGGCTCCTAGCATCACTGAAGAGTTCTAAAAGGTCGAAACAGCTGTATGATGCAGTTTAATTCTACTCTTTTTCGGCAAACTGTTTCCATTACTAAATTTAAAAGGTGCAACATATGTGTGTGGTACGTCATCTTTTAGGATTGGCGGTGGTAGACTCTGCTGATGGAGTCTTTAGGACACGTGGACTTATGGAGCCTCCATAGCCACAGTTAATCTCATTGGAGTTGTTGTACGGTTTATAATATACACACTTTCGTAGTACACGATTTGAAATTATAAAGTTCTTATTCATCTTTTCTAATAAATTCATAAATTAAAGTTTTACGCAACTGACACTTATGCTTCTTTATTATAAATTTCGATTCCCACATTTTGACCCTTAGCATCACTGACGAGTGTAGGAAGAATGAAACAGCTGTATGGTGCAAAGATTCTATAGATAAAATTATGATAACTTACACTTAAGAAATATTTTATCAGTTTTGTGCAGACAGCTGTGAGACAGAAATATGTACAATGTGAACTGGCTAGCCATTTTGTTGTTTGTGAACCCGTAGTCCAATCAACAAAACCATATATCATGTAGTCAAAAACACTTGTATGCGCAAAGACAAGGTCAGGATCTGTAAACATGTAGTTGACGTCACCTATCTTGATAATTATGTCTTGGGAAGACAGAAAACAGCTGCGTTGTTTGTACAGGACCAGTACTATAACCAACATCAGCTGTCCATTTCTATTTTGTGATAAAACCACATGTCATGGATATATAATTCACGTCCAAATACATGTTCACACACCCTTCAGTGTTTTAGACATATTTGTCATGGTGAATCGCAGTGAAATAAAACAGAAACAATAATGTAGTACAAAGTTATCACACCTGATCTTTATATTGTTCCTGCGATCACAGCATTTCTTTTTGTAGAAAATCTTCAATAACTCATTTCCGAAATCACCTGTAAAACAAAACCTGTTCTGTTGATATTCCTAATACAAACATAAGAAAAACATACTTCCTTCATATGTAGTTAAAAACGCATCACTATACCAGGGTGTTATTAAATTAATGACATTTACCTCAATGAAGAGCAGTATTTTCTGTCGCATGTTGGTCTGAAAAAAACGTTTGTTTAATCATTTTTTTTATCCCTGCAAGTAACTAAATACCTCTTTAGGACGTGGCAAAAACATGTTAATAATCAGACTATACCGAAACGTTGACTTGGGGTAATATGTGTTATAAGTGTTCATAGAGAAATCTAAATACATATAATACAGAATTGCTTCAGTATTCATATGATCACTGTCATTATTTAAACTATTGTTCACCTACAACATGTAACAGTTATATTCACTGGACCATTCTATCCAAGTCTAGATGTATTAACAGACATTGAATATGTATACATGCAGTTAATGTTGTGATGAAATACAATTTCAGTCAGCGGTTTATAATGTTCAAAACATAAAAGACATTTTGATATTTTCTTGTGTGTCAGTTTTCATAAACCTTTTATGTACAAGTTATAAAATTATCTTTATAAAGTGTTTTTTTATAACACCATTCAAGTTGTTCCCTTTCAGATATGATTAATCAAGTATATAGTCGGTGAAACGTGTCTAATATATACAGGGTATATAAATGTGTAAAACATAACACGGACACATCATAACCGCTTTCTCACCTTCAGCGGGAGCTCTTCAGCCTGTTTATTTAAACATTTTAACGACGTCATAAGAACTATGCCGTCACTAAACAAAGGAATATATCTCTCGGAGTTAGACTTTAACAACAATTTCTAAAAATACACAGATAAATGAAACTATTACACACGCTTTTCAGACAGGGTTTCAATAGACTAATAAATTCAGATTATTTTTTTCTCTCTTGATGGAATCAGAAGTGTCCATTTTATATAACAGAAAAATTCTAAATTTACCATTACTACAATTATGAATATGCTGACTAACATTTAAAAATCTAAGGCTATCAGACAATACTGAGACTATCAGTGTATATATATATATCTGTAATAAAAATATATCACAAAGTAATAGAAGCTCTAATCATATAAGGGCGTGTCGACTCATTATCTATATATCTCTGGAGACTCGTATCGCCAGTCGGATACAGAATGTAAACATTTGAACAGATTTCCCAGATGACCACTCCAGACACTGGGCAAAACGAAAATGTGCTTTACTGTAATCACTTTAAGAGTGAATTAAACGTATTAGGTCTGTCGCTTAATGATAAGGTGTAGCTATGAATTCCAAAGAAAAAAATATAACCATTACACAATACGAATACAATGCCACACCAACAACGGAAAGGTCGCTAAATAAACCAGAGCCTAAAAATGGTCGACATAGGCATATGCAAAAAAAAAAAACATTCAACAAAGGAAAATGGCAGAGGTTGTGTTTTCTGAGGCTCTCAATATTTCCATTGCTATCGGTGTTTTTACACTCTATTCGATCCTGCGTGTGTTGTTAACTCTTTAACACTATATTAGACAGGACTTTTACCCAACAAATGTGCATTCAGCGTTATGTAAATCATGTTTATATTTACTTTGCATTCTTATTTTATTGGAACTCCTTTGTCTACTATCGTGAAATGAACTCACTTGACATTTCCATTTCAAACAATTTAGGGGACTAAGCCATGAACAAATTAAAGGAAGCCTAGAAAGTATTCTTAACAAAAGGGATATCAAATCAATCCAACTTACATACAGGATTATGTGGTAACAGCGAGAGAATAATTTTAAAAACAAACTTCTGACAAATGGATTGGTTATGGAAGTCGACGGAACGGTGGCAAATGTGACAATAAAAGCCACTCCCTTTAAAATGACCGACTTTGAAATCAGTTCCTTAAAGTCAAAATTAGTCTAAATAGTGAACGGCTAAGTGAGACGCGGATACATTTGAGACACTGTCATTGAAATTGATATGAAATATTTTACCAAAATGTTAAATGAAAACTCACTCTCCCTCTCACACACAAAAAAACAATGTTTGGGTGCTTCTCTCTCTGTTTATCTGCATGTGTTTACTCTGACAACAACAGGACCCCCTGTTATAGGCGCAATCAGACTGACCCCCTTTCTTATAGAAGTCTGCAGGGAGAACATGCCGAGAGAAAATGCTTTCCATGCGAACTTTCAGGTCATCTCAGCAAAAACTGTCCAGAAAAACGAAAAGCTGTGCGACCGATGCAGACAGCCTGGCCACCTCTAGCGTGAGTGTTAGGAAAATGCTTAAGATATATGCGGGGAATATGTCCACGAGATAAGAGAAGGTCAGCGTGCTAGTATATGTGACAAATCGCGATACAGTGGCCCTGGAAGCTACGACATCTGCAATCACACACAGTGCCATGACCGATGGCGATCGCAGAGAAAGTAATGATGAAAGTGGCACGCCAACTACAGCTATACAATTTGTACTTACAAACATAAACATGAAGGTGTGATAATTGGAGCGCCTAACAACTGCAAACGAATAGAAATTCCTAATAACAGTAAGGTAATGCATGCTTCTATCACTGGTGCAACATTTAACAACATAGCAGCGAAAATGTTGAAAAAATTAGCATGAGTCTAGGTAAAACGACGTTAACAAACATTGTACCGACGGAGATTCCGTTACGATCAGCATCATGCACGCGCTTGATCAGATTGAAGATCAGGTCCGGGTACACAAATAGATTTATGTAGTATAATACCAAAGAAGGGTAAGAGTCCCAACATACAAATAATCAACGCAGATGCTTCATGTCCAAACTTTGTGTCCTGGACAAGTCGCGAACAATGTCTTACATCGATACTGCCAACGCGTTCATCCGTAAAGGAGCACCGACATTTGAACTACATGACTCATCAGATGCATTGGGAATGAAATATATATAAGTGTCGACGGAGCACTCAAAATGTGGTCAGTCATGGATTACATCGTTATGGCTCCTCGAAAATCGGTAAATGCATGGTCGACTACAAATACTACCAGAAAACGAGTCGTCAGTAACCAGGTAACTAGTCGTCCAAAAAACCAGACTTAGTATCTAACTATATATGATGCTATGTGTACATATGTTTTCCTGCTGATTAAGTTCACAAACCTGCATTCTGTATATTTATATCCATCCACCATATGCTTTGTTCATCCCTTGTCTTTATATATTTACTTGTTAAGATAAACTACTGCTTTCTGTAAATTTAGTAAAACACCAATTGCACTACTTGATTATTTTTTTTCAAATGAGCAACAATGATAAGCTATTTATTGCCTGAATGTTAATGGTCTGAGAGAAAACAAAAACAGGCTCTTACAATCGTTACACAGTCAAAGAGACCACATAATTTGTTTGCAAGAAACACGCCGCGCAAATGATGACACAAATAAATGACAAAACCAATGCAACGATATAGTTAATAGTCGCAGTACTTAGAATAATGGCACCAGTGATGCAATAAGGGTACATGTAGCTATACTATGGAAAAATAATCTACCATTTAATATTTCAGAAAACAAACATGATAACACTGGTAGGTTAAAGGCCCAATATACGTAACTTCAGGAATTTTTTCGGGATTCTGTAAAATTATGAAAAACAATCCAGTTGATAACCATGCAAAAATTAGCCTGAAACGAAGTTAAACTGAGCGGTAACTAACAAGAAACTGTTGACAAAAAAAATGCAAAAAATTGAAAATAGTTCAGGTGGGGCCCACTTCAACAACAAAGCTGTAGGTAGAAGACTGTTCGAAATGGACGCGTGTTTACAAATACCGTCTTTCAACTACTGCTGTACCGGTAACCGCGCAAGATTTCATCTTGAATATTGCTGATATTAGTTAATCTTAACTAAATCTGATAATATAAGAGGTTATAAGGCTTGATTTTCGCTTCAAAATTTGCCAAAAGTTACGTGCAGTATATTTAGCCTTTAATAACATGCATACTAAAATCAGATAACACAAAATATGATCGGGTAAATATTTATTCCCCTAATAAAGAAACTGAAAGGAAATTATTCTTTAAATCACTACAGAGGGATATGGTCAATGATCAAGACACTAGAAACAATATCATGGGAGATTTCAATTGTCCAATGGACGGTATTAAAGATAGAATCCCTATTCAAGAGATATATGATACTCGATATACCGAAATGTGTTCGCTTTTGACTAAAATGAAATTGAAGATATATGGATGACGTTACACACATATATGCTGCACCTTTTAAATTTAGTTATAGATACAGTATGCCGAAAACAATGCATTAAACTGCATCATACAGCTGTTTCGTCCTTCTAGAACTCTTCAGTGATGCTAGAGGCCAAAAGGTAGGAATCCAAAATTTCTAAATTTATGTAGAAGCAGAAGGGTCAGGTGCGTAAAACCCCTTTAATTTATGAATTTAGAAGTAAACTTAGACTAGCTCTGTATAATTTCAAATCGTGTACTACGAAAATATTATATTACGTACCGTGCCACTACTCAAATGAGATTAACCGTGGCTATGGAGACTCCAGCAAACCTCGGGGACTAAAAAATCCACCAGCAGAGTCTGGCAAAAACGCAACTCACACTGGAAGCATTACACATTTGAACGCGGACAATCTAAGTAAAGAATACATTTTGTATTTGCACCAATAAAAAAAGAACTCTTTGATAGATGAAATCAAAATTAGAAAACGCCCATACAGCGACTATAATATTTTAACATTAAGATCGTGATCTAAAAAAGAAAAAGAGGGTCGGGTAAATGAAGAATGAAGAATAAATTTATCGAGGATGAAATATTCAAAAACACACCACAAGCATGTTGGACACGATGGATTATGGAATAAGACAAATAAAATATATGTGACTGGTGGGTATTAACCAAAGTAAATATAAAAGTTTAGCAATTGAAATAGGAAAAAAACTTAACGCAACAGATACCAAACTCAAATCAATGGAAAAAGAACTCCAAATGCTCTCTGAATAGAATGCCAATAGGACCATTAACAACAATAAAATAACGCATGGGTGTTAATGCTGTACATCTAAAATAAAATTGAAGAAATGTGGTCATTTCCCCGATTAAACTACCAATTTTAGTCCTTAATTGCATCTTGTCGTGAAACTTGGTTGTTAAAGATCAGTCTTGGCTGCATAACGCAGTTACTGTTCCTGTCAGTAAGTCACGTGACCTCGAAATGGAGCAGCATTAACACGACTCAAAACAGATCGAAAATACAACTTTCTACGGCCCAGTCGTCGAAATCAACGATTCTACTGAACTGATCAGCTAAACGATTATCATTCCTTGGTATCCACTGTATACACAAAGAAAATTGTAACGTTTCTGCAAAATTAAACATCGAAGTAGCAATTTGTTGTAAATCTACACACATACTACCCATCTCCAAAATACGTGAGACACTCTGATTATCAGTACGGACTAACACGCTATTATTACACAGCTTTTCAGCAAAACTGTTCCAGCACATCACCGTTCATTGTTTTAATTGCAGTTTTCATTGATGTAACATAAGTAATCATATATATAGCGGAAACGGGTGCGTTGGCCTATTTTACCGTATTTGTGTTAATGCTGCTCACAATTTTGGAACTCTCCTGTGTTTTCGATATACTACTTGGCAACAGTAAATAAAAAAAGTTACATATACACACGTCCTGATCGACCTTTATTCCTGTAACTAATCGTATGTAGATAGTTTTCATAGATGAAGCAGATCTTGCTTTACGTCTAAGGATATTCTTACAAGTTGGTACGTTTTTATACAGGTTTATATTGTACAGTGCAATATTATCTTTAGGCCTATCGTTGCTACGACGGCCGATCACGGCTGGACCGACAGAATGAAAGCTGATGGCTACCGCGAAACTTATTGTATTTCATAAAACTAAATCAATACCTGGTATTGTTTGATATTATTCTATATAATCTCATCAATCTAAACATAACAAATTCATCGGAAAAGTTTAAAAATCAATAAAGTAAGTCTACATGTCAGCCAGTGCAAACCTACCCGCGGGACACTGTAAACATTGTGACGTCATCGGAATGTATAACTTGCAACAATGTATCATTTTTTTGAATACACTAATGAGCGACAGAATGAGGAGCAGCATTAACTTCCATGCGAAATTTCCTAAAAATGGTATAAACAGGTGTATGATAAAAGATCAAGTACAACTAGAATCAGATCAAGAACACAAATTTTTGAAGAAAAGGAAAACTTTACAAAATGCTTCTACAGATTTGAAAATATAAATACAGAAAATAAATTATGGTTTAAAATAAAAGGGGGATATGGGAATTTCAAAACAGAAATAAAATATATACAAATGAACAGATTAAATTTTACTATAAACTGTTTTAAAAACTGAGATAAAAGACTAAAGATATAAATACAATTTGATGGGAATATATCTTGGATTGGAAAAACAGCCTCCTGGGTAGAAAAGTATATTTTAATGACAATGGTGAATGGGGATGATTAATTTAGAAACGTATTTAGAAAGTATATACATCAAAACAATATATAGAATAATCCATTCCTAACAACGAATTTTGGACCAGATAGGGATATTCTACCTTCAACAGCTTGATAATAAGTATAGTACTGAATAATTAATATGCAAATGCTCAGACATTAAATACATACATTTCAATATATTTCCTAACATCGAGTATGCTCATTAGTGTGTTTACTTGTTTTGATTGACAATGATACCCGGTTCTCTTTTGAGAAATAAAATAAGAGAATACCGAAGCGTCAGCATAATCATAATCCAAACTCAAAATCGATTAAACCAGGGGCAAAATTTGAACAAAGGAAAGATTTACATGGAGACCCTTGCAAAAGTACAAGAGACTAAGACCAGGTGTTCCGGAAGAGTAAGCGTCTTCTGCTTCATCGACGACACCCGCCATGCAAATCTTTTGTCACATCCAAGTAAACATCAAGTTCTCAAAATGAGAACCGAGTATCATTGTCAATCACAACAAGTAAACACACTAATGAGCATGCTCAAAAACGTCCATATTCATATCACTTAAAGATACAGAATATTTCTCAATGAGACAAAGATGGCGACCATAAAACTTGCCCATAGTACTGATCAACCTGCATCTCTCGAATCCTTGTGTTGTTAGTTTGTTTGTAAGCAGTCGACATCGAACACAATAATCTCGATATTTAGAGCAAGCCCTGGAATACCGAATCAACTGCGACATGTAAACAGCATAGGTTGGAGAAGCAGGGATGTTACTATCAAGAAATGGAAAGTTTACGATCGGAAAATTGAAATCATCACGTTTATCGTATAGCTTAGTAGTAAGCTGTCCATGTTGGTCGTAGTTTAAGTAGAGATCGAGGTAAGCAGCTGATGTAGAAGAGTCTGTTGTGTCCTTTATTTCAAGTTCAGAAGGGTTTATACGATCGACGTGGTCAGCAAACTTCTTGTTGTTTATAGACAACACATCGTCGATATATCTGAAAGTGAAATTAAAAGATTTGGCAAGGTTTTTGTTACCTGTCCTGATGAGCTCCTCCACAAATTCAGCCTCGTATGAAAACAAAAACAAGTCAGCTAAGAGTGGGGCACAGTTTGTTCCCATGGGAATGCCAACAGTCTGCTGGAAAATCTTTCCTCCGAACTCAACAAAGATGTTGTCGACCAGGAATTCAATCATCCGTACTACATCTTCTTCAGTATATTTCCTCTTAGCTTTTGTCGTGTTTTTGACAAAGTATGCTCCGAGATAGCTTACTACCATATATTTGTATCGTCATCCGCCTTTCTTAGAAAAGAAAGCTGTTATTACAAGAGATCGGAGACGTTCCTTCAATTTTGTATGAGGTATGGTAGTGTACAGGGTGGAAAAATCAAATGTTTTGACCGAAAAGACGTTTTTTAGGAGGGGGTGTTTAAGATTAAGTTCAAGAACTTAATGCTTACTTGGATTTGACGGTCGATACTTTGCATACAAGTTCGGCTAGCAATACAATCATGTGCCTTTCATATACACTTTAGCCCTGTTTGATATGACATCGTATATCATGTTACATATATATTTGTAGATCTATTACAAACTACAATGGAGGGACCAAGCCACCTTACATCTATAAGCCAGTTTCTCAACTTTTCAACTAAGCTGCTTTCCAAAGGATCTAATACTACCTACTACTGTGTATTGAACTGGTTAATGTGAAAGACTGCTGTGAAGAGACAGAATCGTAAATGTTTTAGTGACACCTGTGAACTGTTTTAAAACAAGAATAACCCCAAAAGACTTTGCACTCATAATATATAGAGTAATATAGTGTACATAAACTGTCCATGCATGTGATGGAGGTTTTACCAGTCCAACAATATAACCGTGCCTCGACAAGTCAAAGGGGAAATTTCAAAAGGCAAGACGTAGTAGAAACCTCGAACCTTAAATTACTCGCGTGTAATATATACCGTAATTAAGACCTCCATGAACTATGCAAGTAAGATCCGCCGGGAAGACCAAGCAGGGTAAAAGTTCATTATTAACATCTTATTGTAGACCCAAGGACATTTGTAACTCTAAACGTACTTTACAGCCATTTTACATTTATTATTTACACACTAACATGGCGGTTGTCCAGACCAGAAGTTACATCATAAACAAAGGGTAGCACTAATGACAGGGGAGACGATCAAACCGCAAAATACTGCAAAAAACCCAACACCACCACAAACCAACAAAAACACACATATTTCTGGATCACATCAATATTAGGTTTAAACACATGCAAGTTATATAAAATTATCATAGTATATTATGTACCATGCTACTACTCAAATGAGGATAACTGTGGCTATGAAGGCTCTAGCAAACCGCGGAGACTAAAAAATCCACCAGCAGAGTCCGTCATCCCCACAAATGTTGCACCTTTTAAATTTAGTACTAGGTACAACAAAAATGAATTAAATTGCATCACACAAAGCATTCTCATGGATATAAGATTGGGCATAACGGTAAATAATCTGATGTGAGCTTTTGAAAATTTGAAAGTGTGTGTAACGTTTAATAATTGTATTAATAATGTGTATAATATAAAAAAGTGTAAAGGAATTTGATACCTCTGGTGAGAGGATATGTTTTGTAAGCTGTGTATGTGTCAATAAAACGTTTGTACATTAAACAAAAAATAACAAATAACAAACAAACGAATGAAGGAAATTGTACAACAAAAACATTTTTAATATTGAAAGACGCTATGAGGACCAATATTCTAATAAAAAGGTCCATCAGCTGTTTACTTCGATCTTTACTTTCACAATGACCAACATAACCTACATAATATGTTTTAATAAGCTAGGCGATACGATTTCGATTTTCTGATCGTGAACTTTTCCTTTCTATTTACATCTGATGAACCAACCTGCACCACAGAGATTTGCGATATGCAAATGATGGCGATTTTGGGCAAGTTTAATGATCGTCAACATAATTATATTAATAAATATTTTGTATACTTGATCGATATGGAAGTGAACGTTTTGGAACATACGTATTAGTATGCCTACTTGTTATAATTGGATAAACATACCTTACTTAACCTTAGATTGGATATAACCCAGATTTACATAGCAGGTGTTGTAAATGACTCTTTCTTTTCAGGAACACTAGCTTGATTGTTCTTCCTGTACTTTTTCAGCGGTTTCCGTGCACGTGTAACTGTATTCTTTGCTTATCTTAAGTTTTATCGATTTTATTGAGTTCGGATAATGGTTTTGCTGATTCTTTGGCATTTTCTGATTTTTACAGTGTATTCATGTCAATTTTGCATGCTGTAAGTCTGTACTGACCCCCCCACTACATGTCATTGTCTACTCTCCTATGTTTATCGTTTTCACGAGCTCGTAATCTTCTCTAGCAAGTTAATCTTAAAGAAACCTTTACGCCAAAAAGCCATAATACTTCACGACTTACACATTTTCCTTCATGTTTAGCGTTATGATAATAATTAATCTAGCTTTAACATCACTTCTCTGCAGGAATGGATCGTAGTTATACACTACACTTTATTTAATTCGTAGTTATGAAGTAGGTCACGGCCCCAAATGTTACAGGAGGGGAAAAATGCACGGCCAGACCGGGATTCGAACCCGGGACCTTCCGAACTCTAGACGGACGCTCAACCAATTGAGCTGTCTGGTCGCCGACGATCGACCCGGTCTAGATCATCTACAGTTACACCGAACCGAGCTACACAGTTCAGACAAGTAATCACATGTGTACATCGTATATATATATGTGGGTATATTCATCATTCAAATATGTATTTTTTATTCCAGCAAATTGTGACACTCATGCATAAAATTGACTAACATGAATGATAAACAAACAACACTGCATTTCCATTTCAGATGCATGTAAAAGACCATGTATCACGTTGTACAGTGTTTATATTAAGGAAGAAAACAACTAATCATTATCTAGTGCCCTGTCTGACACTGATGGTAAAACAAGATAATTTAGTACTTTCTAGACTGATGTAAACAGATATAAGAATCTGGGGTAAAAGCCTATAAATAATTAAACATTATATAAAGCTATCCTCAAATAGTTCGAAATCCAAAGAAGGAGTGCCAATTTGGGGCCTTCTGGTGGCTTTAACCGATAAGTTTTATTTTTGCATATCAACACCATCAACACCTATAGGTTAGATGTAAAGGGGGGGGGGCATTTTTGACATTCTGAAGTCCAACAACTGTGCTGGGCTAGTTCAGAATTGTCTACTTTGCAGGTTAAAGACCACTAACAAAATATTTACTCATGGTACATTGTACATGTATGTGTCAAGGGAGGGCAGTATATCATAATTATATTGGTCACAAACACGCACAGGACTATACAAGTGTAAAATATGCACAACTAGATTATTAAAAACTGTATTATTTGCAGTATGCATTTGTATATGCATTTCAGTTATTTAATATTGCAGTGTAAACAATTTAAACGGAGTAAGTGGACTTCAGATTCTCGAATAAATACTCCTTGTCCCCGCCTAAATCACCTACTTTTTTCAGTTTTTGATAATAAATACATATTTTTCCGTTAAAAACATGTTATATGATGATTTTATTGTTCTTGTTCACATTTAAGCTCAACATATGTTTAAATACATTTTTACCAGTGAAATATCAGAAAATATCAGCTTGATAAAACTTATATCATCACTGCTTATATCATCACTAGTGATGATGTAAGAAATCTTATATCATCATTAGTGATGATATAAGTTTCGGTCTGATATAATTGCGCACTATTTGTGTACTATTTTTTGTTATTCTAGAATTAAATCATATAAAGTAAGGAAATTAAAACTTCTTTATAGTATTTTTTAAATAAAAAGATATCTAAAGGATTTTATTAGTATGTTTTGTATTTTTACTATATTGTGAACCAAAAAAGAAAAACTTCATCCTGTGGCGTATTGATATTCTATTAGCATTAAACGCTCCGTCCCTATCAGTTTTAACCGCAAATTTAAAAAATGATATCAGAAAGGGCCTGTTTCCAGTAATGTTAATTCTCCATAGGAGCCTGCCCCCGTATAATTTCTTATCTAGCTCAACTACAGTTTTTTTCTTTTCCGAAGAATAATTTTACACCTTTCCGACACCCATATTTCATAATTTCAGCGGAAATGTATTTTTATAAAGTTGTAATTTTGAGCATCAAAGACATAGGGTCGTAAATAAAAGAGGGTATCTCGAAAGAAATTCGCAACAAAGTATAAATTTCTTTTGATAAATATTTGCAAAACATCGTGTTTATTCCTAGAACATAAACAAATAATTTCTCGGATGAAAATGCACTTGCAGAGACACAATTATGAAGGAAAATGCCATAAAATTGAAATTTTCTCCCGTTTTATAATTTTGGATGCAAATGTCCATCACAAAATCGGATAGAGCTTTACTTGTTTCATATGTGTACCAAAAATCAGCTAATTCCATGTGGTGGAACGTTCTCATATCGCCGTCTGAATGTGGTTGTAAATCGAAAGAAAAGGGGTAATGAGTGACAACTTTGTCTGAAGCTCTATTATATAGCTTATTATATACTCAATTTTATATTGAATATCAGAGCGGATATTTTCATGACAGTTTTATGACATCTAACGACTACATAAACAGTATCGATATAAAGATTTACACTGAGGGCACCCTGATACATGAATACTGTTCATCTCAAGTTGTCCTCTTCTGAATTTTCTGATCGTGTGGCCTTGTACATTTATCCGTATCTTCTTGTCTTTGTCTATACGTTTACGGAATCATTGACTCGACGCTAGCTATTCTTGTCTCACTTTCCTTGTTTTATTGTCCCATCTCCAAAGCGTTGTTGCTCTGTCAGGGTTGGGACCCTGACTTGTCTCACTTTCTTTGTGCCTGCCGACCAAGCCACATCGATTAGATAGATTATCCATATGAAATACTTTATTTTGTAGTAATCAATCAATTCTGCTCTTCTTGGAGGTATTGAATGTGATTTATTATATTGTCATGCTATTTTGTGTAATTAGTTGTTCGTTATTTATCACACATTTTCGCATAATTATACCAAACTACTACGTATTAGTTGTTTACAGATATCATCGGTGGCTTTCTATTTTGTTACTTTATCGACGCTTCATAAATCAATCGTTATTGTTGCAAGATGGAGGGTAAATGTGTTGGAGAAGGTTGTAAACTATACTTCAAGAAACGTAGTGGCATTAAGAACAGAAGTGCACGCAATGTAAATAGTCCACAATATAAATGGCTCCTAGATAGGCTGGTGCAACAAGGATTTATGTCATCAAAGGAACAAGCACTTATTTGCCAGAAGTGCTACATGAAGTATCTTCGGAACAAAAATCAGCCTGAACCTGAACCCGAGCAGAACCAGGAAATAGAGGAAGAAGACGACTCCCCGTCCCATATCCTGCCGTTGCTGAGCCTTCAAGATCTTTTGAATGGATCATCTTCACAGAAAAAATGATGTCTCTGTCTTGTTACCTTTGCAATAATTGGAACAAAATCATCAGTCTTACCAACACGTTCTTCCGAACGCAATTGGTGTCTAACAGCTTTATCGATGTCATCGAGGCTTTGCTTCGAACCGTCACAGCCTGTCTGAATGGTATTAGAGGACCGATCTACAAGAGATCTCCAGGGAGAGATGCCAAAGATAGGCTTATGGCTGAACGTATGAAGGACCGTTTGACAACACCGAATGGTTTAGCTCAGAAAGTCAAGACAGATCCGGATCTATCTAGACGGGCAAGGTCCGAGTTTGTCAAGATGGATGCATCTTCCGTACTGTTTCACCGTCTCGATCTCGATTACTTGAGAACCATTACGTGTGGAACGTATCAGATATATCTGGCTCCTGGTTACATCGCCGAACATTTAAGTGATGACGGAGACTATGAGGTGTGGCTTTACTAGCACTCCCCAGACCTTCTCCGATGTCAAATTCATTCTCGACACAAAAGCCAAACGAAATATAACGTTTGGATACGGTTCACCGTTTCACCCGATGATGAGGCCCCAATAAAGGACTATTACTGCCAGTGCCCATTTGGAGAGAGAACGATGGGAATGTGTGCGCACATCTCCAGTATCTTGTACTACCTTGGGTATTACAGGGTGCTGGAAAACCCTCGACCATTACAATCACAGGTGAAGAAATTCCGACAAAATTTGAAATAGTTTTCCATGCGGCAACAGAGTGTATATGTCGAAAGTATGTTTGGGGCTCGATATGAAACATTTCCGTTACCATGTGACTAACAAAACTTATAAATATAGGTATAATACAATCGCCGTAGCTATGAACTCTCCCGTAAATGCAAAAACCAACCAAATGCATAAGGAACACGTTTTGTTTGTTGTTCTGTCTATTTGTCAGCCAATGTCTTCGACCACTGGGACTTATGAAAAAGTGTTTCTCTCACTTTTTTCATATCTGTGTACATATTCTCAACATACCGAGCAAATACTTTCGTGTTTTTGTTAATTATCTAAAGAAAGTCGAAAATCGGCAATAAAACCCAAGATTTGAAAATGTTCCACCACTTAAATTTTGATAATTTGTCCTCTCATCAATATCATAGTACGTATTGTTAAAATAGGATTAAATTGGCTTGCATCCAACTTCCATAAAAGGGTGTATTCTCTAAAAGACACAGTTTTTGTGTCTAAAATGTTATCATCGAAAATGGCATTTTTGAGATTGTTTCTTTCATAAAACAGCCAAATGGCGCGATGGAAACATGATTTTTTTATCACAATCATGCCATGAATGTATTCTTAACGGTGACTATCATTTGATTAGATTTTCATTAATATTTTACATAATATGCACATGTTATCAACACTTAGACAGCTTCTAAAAGTACAACTTTGAGGAGCCATACAAAACAAACCAAGTGGCCTAAATCTTTATACGTTATAGATTTGTGACCACAACGGCATGGGCAATGCACCACCAACAGGAAATATCAAATATATTTCACTCGTATGGCAGATTTTAAATATATTTTCATTCGTGCTACGCACTCGTGAAAATATAAAACAAATCTGCCATTCTCGTGAAATATATTTGATATTTAACGGGAAACCATTGAATAACCTCTATATATTTTTGAAATATTAAGCAAATTAAAAAAACTAAGTCACTGTGACCTAATTTTCAACCATGGATATTTTCAATGAGCAGTTTGATGTTGAACTGTTTTGGAATTGCACAATGCGTCAAAACTATGTAGAAAGATTAAAAATAATATTTGGTAGTTTTATCAAAATGGGGCCTATTATGAATTTGACCCTCTGCTTTGATCCCCACATAACTTGTTTAGCGCTCTGACATGACCTTAATTTCATGTCATGTCATGACCACCTAACCCATAGGTGTTGATATACAAAAAATAAAACTATCGGTGATAGCCACCAGAAGGCCCAAATTGGCACCCATGCTTTGAACATAGGCTTATCTTTGTTTCTTTTACCTATATGTATAAATATATTTTTTTTTTATTATTTTTTTTTTTTTTCGTTTTTGTTTTTGTTTGTTTTTTTGCTTTTTGTATGAAGGATTATTACGATACCTTGGGGAACACCATTTATTATTGCATTATTGCATTATCAGTATTGCAATCTCTCAAGATATCGGTTAATGAGAAAGACGCTGACCTGCTTCGTCTTAATTGCACACGTAAACTTCACCTGAATCTTTTTAAGCAACGCTATATCTCTGGCTTTTCTCACTGCTCAGACAAAAGCTATTATCAAACTGTCATGCTACCATTCTTAGTGTCATTACATCAGGGCGTCAGTCTTATTGTGACATCAAATACTCAAGGAGTGACAATAACGGGATGTGGATTTTGAAAAAAACTCTGAAAGATCTTCTTATCAATCTTGAGAACCTCATTCAAAAAAAATATTTTGTGTAATCTAATTTAAACTACTAAATGTAAGCCTAATTTTTACTACTTCCTTGTCGGTAGAAACGGAAGGACTGTATGTTTCCTCACCGTTTGTCCGTCCGTCCGTCCGTCCGCTGAAGTTATTTAGCGACTTCATTCATCCATGTATGTTTTTCAAAATTAACAAACTTGTCATTAATCAAAATATCTTCGAATTTAAGGGTTGTCGGGATAATTTCAAAGTCATTGTTACTATATGTAGAAAATCATTGTCAGCACTATGTTGGCTTTGTTTCTTCGTGGCTTATAAAGAATTTACATGTCTTTGACGAGTTCGGATTTTCGAGTCAAGATCACTATTGCTATTTATAGAAATCATATTCAGCAATATAGTGGCTTTATTGCAGCATGGATTTTAACCAAATTGCATATACTTATAAACATATCCTTGACGAGTTCAAGTTTTAAGGTTGTAATGTAGTTGATGTTCATTGCATCTTGCACTGTATTAATCACTCTTGTTGGCCCTCACAAGAGTGATTAATATTAATTCGATAACTTGTTTCATACAGGGAATGAACGACGTTTGTTTTTAATTTTCATGCCGGTATGAATTAACAGTGGTTCCATCCATATCACACGAAGCCCGCTAGGGCTTGATGGTCAATATCGATGTAACCGATTTGCATTTATACCGGCATGAAAATTAAAACAACGCCGTTCAATCCATATCTTTTCATTTTTACTATTGAACGATTTTTCAGTTTCAATTTCTTACTTATTGAACACCTGGCTAATCAACTGCTTTTTGTTATTGTGCCGTATTTTAAACGAAACAGCCGGAACAGCCATAATTTTAGTAAAATTGGCGCCAATATTTACCGTAGTCATTTGAGCGTTCTCCAAGTTATTCGAAGCGGAGCCTCAAGCCTTGTATTGAACAAGATGAATATATTACGACATAAGTAATTCACGAGAATAGATGTATTCATTCTGTATTCATGATGTATTCACGGTCTAGTGCTTATTGTTTTCAGTTGGTATGTTCATATGGAGAAGAAACAATCAGAATGTAAATATAATTAAGATTATATTATTGTAGCCGGGTCAATTCTACACTTGATCAATATTCAAACAGCCAACACATTACTGATAACTTACTGACTTTATTGAGTCATTCATATCAAAAACCCTACAATGAAACAAATACAACATATAAGAACAAGTACGATAAAACGAGTCTAATGATAAACATTTACAATACACGACAGATATACGTATACGTTATCACATAAAATAAAATATAAATTCCCCGTAACGGTTACAATTAGCATTACGAATTTATCTCAAATATCTTTTCCATATATCATCTAGCCAAATAATACCATTTATCAATTTACTTAATTAACATAAAAAATGGAAATACTTTTTACATTGTTAATACGCAAATACCTACCCTATCAATCCGACAGGGGTTTTACATGTTTCTCTCTAGGTCGTCTATATATATACTTGTTAATGCATCTGTAGGAAAAAATAGTAAATCCTAATTAAGTGACTATTTTATAAAAATTTACTTAGAAAACTTATTATCGGTACGTTGGTTCCAATAAAAGAATACAACGAACCACACCCAAAAGTACATTTAACAGAAGAAAGATATTTCAACTCTCTTATTGAAAAATACATAATTCCATAAAGGTTATCACTATAATGTTATAATTAATAAAAAGGTTTCTATATAGCCACTTACATTTGAAAAAGTCACTGGTCTACAAACGTCTTGTATAAATACAGATGGTGTATGTCAGGTACATGGTGTATAAGTACCGTCTATGTCCAGTGCTAGTGCGGGAATGCCTGATTACGGATAATCACGGGTACACGTATGGACACTCGATCACGTGACAAGACATTTACATTACAATACAATACAGGTGAAAAATACTCAGTTTGACACGTGGACTGCACAAACAGGTTTGACAAGTACATACACAGTATTAAAATAGATGACATTAAACAAACGTTGTAATGAAATAATTAAAAGTACAAACACAATTAATAATACCAATATTACCACATTGGTAATATATACAAGTTTGAATTATTTTAATCAAACTTCAACTATACCAAATATAACAAATGCTTGAAATTTCCCTTCTACCACATTATAGCTAACACTGTAACACCTTGTGTGGACCGGTAGGGCACATTTATTGCTGCAACAATAGTCAGTATGCTTGTTTAATGTATAGCTAGACCGAGCTGTATAATTACGACAGATTATCTTATATTTATATACCTATATATTTCATCATTCAAAAATGTAAAACTTATTTGAGCAAATTGTGACATTCATGCATAAAGGCGACATTTGAAGAATGATAAACACACAACACTGCATTCCGTCTAATGTATGTACAATATATATTTACAGTGTGATATATCAAGGAAGGAAGCATAAACTAATCTTTATCTACTGCCTTGTTTGGTACTGCTTGACAAAACAAGATAATTTAGTACTTTCTAGACTGATGAGAACGGATGTCTTCTTTTGGGGAATCACTCTATATATACTTGAATGTAAAAAAGCGATATATCAACGGATACATTTCGATGTACCGAGCACAAACTGGTTTTTATGATTATATAGCGGTCCCCATGTAACATTAAATCCAAATTAAATGTAGGCCTACTTTTGTCTTTTATGTGTGAAGGATTATAACGATATCTTACGGAATACCATTTATATTCACACCTGGGATTTCTGCTGTCGATATGTGTCTCAAATACTTTTTTTTTTTTGTTTTTTTTTTGCATGATGATATTTTTGGCCTGAGTGCCTTTTCACAGATATCATTTTAAAGCATATCTAAGTTGTATTCGCTATTTCACATGTATGGAAAGACAAGTTGTGCTGCATTTGGCACGATACTACCCTTGATGACTAAAGAAAAAATACAAGGTATCTTTTAGGATCTATACGAGTTTCAGGAGAGAATTAAGAGTTCTGTTGAATAATGTGTTTAAGCGTATAGTGGTAGGCTACTTGATTTCAAATCGTAAAAGTTCTACATAGGAGGAATATACATATCTATAAAACGTTACAAATATCCTCAGTTACTGCTTCCTGTAAAAAAACCTTTCCCGGAAAGAACAAATGTAAATCGAACAAGTTTTCATTTGAGTACTATGCCAGACTTTTACAACATACATTGTAGCACGACCTTAATTGGTGTACCTAATGGCACATTAAACAAAATCAACCTAAAGTAAACAGCCTACGTAACAGAAAAATGCAAAATTAGATCATACCTGTTTATTCCATTACAAGCGTACACGTTAAAATTCACTTTTTGTCTTGTATCTGAAATACAGGTCGTTCTGTTTTAAATCACACTTTACCGATCCGAAGCAGTTCTGCATGAACAGAACGCAGCTTGTTAGAAAGGGTGCTGATAGACTATTAGGATTCAAAAATCGTATCCCTCTGGCGATATTATCGCATAGTGTATAACATAATGTTAACTTGGTTCTCAACATGTGCACGTTGTATTAACATAAAAGGTATCTGATTTTTTTGTCCTTTTGTCCTGAATTAATTCGAAGATGTCACGCTTTAACAAATTAGCTGCTGTTTTCAGCCTCTCTTCTTGGGACCATTATCATTACGTTAAAACAAGAGGTAAAACCAAAATGAGTCTAGATAATTAAATGAGAAAACAGATAACTGAGGAACGTCAGTGATAAATATCAAATATCTTAAAAAATTTCCGATTTCTGCGGAGCTAGTCACATTTTACAGAATGAAAATAAAGATAAAATAGACTCAATGTTGAAAAAAATATCATTTTCTTTCTAATTAAACACACACAACGAACAAACGAAAATGGGAAATTATATAACTTGCCCAACTGGTCAAATGCTAACGAAACGAAGGCCTCATTTTGTCACTAATCATAGGATTACTTCTCTACCGGGAAAACATCAGGTTTAATTACACGGTTAATCTTCATTTAAAGGAAGCCGGTAGGGCAGATCTGGTATAAATGAAACACGGTGTCCACGGCGTCTCTAAGTCCTCAGTCAGATTAAGACAGATTAAATCAGAGGATACCAAAGCGTCAACAAAACCATAATCCGAACTTAAAATCGATTAAACTAGAGGCCAAAGGAACAAAGGAAATATTTACATGGAGACTCTCGCAAAAGCACAAGAGAATAAGACTAGGTGTTCCGGAAGAGTAAGCGTCTTCTGCGATACCCGCCATGTAAATCTTGGTCACATCCAAGTTAGCATCTATCCTCAAAATGAGAACCGAGTCATCATTGTCAATCACAAGAAGTAAGCACTCTAATAAGCAAACTCAAAAATTTCCATCTTCAAATACAACTAAGAAAGGTGGTTTATTTACTAAATAAACTGGCGACCAAACAATTATGTGTTTCTTCCGATGGGAGGCTATGGTTACACAATGTAATGAGCACAATATATATATGTTTGTTGATATGTTTAACTTGTGTGTCTTTGTTTCTTTTCACAGCACGATTGGAAATATCATAATATTAGTAACACTCCTAAAAGTATTTTTGTATCACTGAAAACTTTGCTAGAAAATGGATAGGGTTATATATAAATATAGGCATCAGACAATAAATAACGTTATTTACATATGTTGCACCCCATTAAAATACTGTATGTGAATTTTGATTATGATATGCTACATGTACAACTAAATGTAATTTACAATATAAATACTGCATCTTATTGGATTCTTGATCCCGTAAAATCTGAAAGGTAACGCAAAACATACGAAAGCAAATAGTGTTATACGGAAACGTCAACTACATAATTCATTACTTACTATACAATTTCTAATAATTTGTCATGAAAACAAACATATACAAGTATATAAATTTGAACAATTCAATCAACAATAATTGCAATTCGTGTACAAAAATAAAAGTTTAACGTTGTAAAATAAAAAAGATATTGCCATTTGATGACTCTGCGACATCATCGGCATTCCTTGAACGACAACGGCTAACTATTATTGTAAAATTTCTACCAATGTGAGAATTGCATTGGATTCTGTTCCCAAAGTTGGGACAAGTCAAAACTCTTATAACTGGGATTTGTTATTCCCTGTTAAACGTTTCGGGTAACAACAATGGGTTCGCCCATTGTCATTGTAATCTGATCGGGCGGAGTGCTGAGCTTGGGGAATCATTTAGAGCACATAGAGGTCGACCACGTATCCGCATAACCACAACGAAGCAGTGACACCAATATACTCTGTCCCCAGCACATATACAAATGTACATATATAATGGCAGAACGCCCTGAAACAACATGTGGCCGTTAGACAGAGCAATCCACGATTTTTTTAAAACAATAAATTAATTTCGATATAAGCAAAATATCAACCGATCAAAGAAACTAATTTCATAAAAGATTAATTGATTTAATACCGAAAACAACATTATTTTCAAAACATTTATTGAATAGAGTCAATTATTAACGTGTTTTTAAAAACCTCGTTTTCTTCATTCAAGAATCATTATAGCCATGTTTTAATACCGTATATATTACATGTTCCTAGTCAGATTATAAACAAACTCGTTCATTCATAACGTTTACGGTGATTTGACCTTTTAAAATCCTTTTAAATTTGAAGCACATCACATTAAAATGTAACGATGTGACAGTTCAGCTCATCTGCTCAAAGATATGACATAAAAACCATATAATTTTATACCTATGGCAGTAGGAGAACTTTATGGATTTTTACACATTTCAAAGACATACACATCTTAATTTCTCCAAAAACGTTTATTTTGATGTGGGTGTAATTGACTGTAGCATCGAAAAGCAAACTTATCTTTTTTGTTAAAGCGTTTCACCTTTCTGAGTTCAGTGCTGTGATATAATAACACATTTGACAGTATTAAGAACGTGTAAAGACTCGCTTTTTCTCTAACTCTGGACAGGGTTATTAGAAAGTTGTGATTATGTTTTTCTGTGCAAACTATTTTGCAAATATGGGGTATGCTTAATCTCGCTGTATCAAAAACAGTTTTGTCAAAAAAAGCTCAAAGAAAAAGTTGATACTTTTCAAAATGGTGGCCAGTCAAAAGGTATCTTCGTGGTTTTTGTGCGTATTCAGGTAGTTGTAATGAGAGAAAAATGTTCTGTTATGACCAAAGATGTAAGATAGGGAAATTCCAACCTCGTGATTTTCAAATTTGGCAAAAACCAAAATCAAAAACCCTTCAGGTGGAATTTCCTTAATTATTGATTGAAAATATCAATGTTTGTCAAACTGCAAACGTTCACGTTAACACTCATTTTTTCTTACATTTTTACCCGTGAAATATCAGAAAATATCAGCTTGATAAAAATTATATCATCACTGCTTATACAAATGTATCATTTCTAGTGATGATATAAGAAATCTTATATCATCACTAGTGATGATATAAGTTTCGGTCCGATATCATTACGCACTATTTGTGTACTATTTTGTCTCGTTTTTCTCGAATCGAATCATATAAAGTAAGGAAATTAAAAATCTTTATAGTATTTCGGAAATGGACATTGCTGATCACTATACATATACAGATTACCCAACTTAGGTCATCCCGTACTCATTCAACGATTCCTACGTCTAAGCTGTGCCCTTTGGATAGCCTTGGCATTATTACGGTTCTGTCGTGGGAATAAGCCGCGTGCTGTGTCAGACAATTGTCGTTGGTAAGCGTTGTGTTTTAACGACCGATATTGTTTCACTTTCCGTCCGGTAGATTTTAATTTGTAACCAAGTCTTTGTGATTTTCTATTTGGCAGAGCTATTAACTGCAAAAGTAATATGACTTTTACTGTATCTGTACATACAGTGTACTAACAAGCAGCATGTCCAGCACCTACTACACTAGCTATAATTTACACCGTATTGAGATTCTACACTCATTTAGAATATGTACATGTACGTTTTATCTATCTACTTAACTTGTTTCAACATTACATAAGGCGTATGAGAAACATGGAGACATCGCCTTTAAACGAAAAGATGCGAAAGAACTGTCTAAGGGTGTTAGTGATTAAACCTACAATGTAATGCTGTGTTCGTATCTCCCTAGCTGCAGTGCACGATGGAACACTATCCAGTTAGCCGAAGGGATGATTCTAACTTAACCTTTTGTAAAGCCAAATGCCGTATAAGGAAAATTTCCATCTGTTACACACTGTTACCAATGGAACATAAAAATACGAATGTAGGAGTGACAATAATTATAGCGTCTGTGATCTTGGAAACGGAAGAGAAACACCAACTCTTCTAGGTGCAATTTGTCTAAAGAAATAGCCATCGAGCTATATTAAGAAAGATGACCTGTTATTGAAATGTCACATACAGGATAGAAATTCGAGATTTCTTGTTGCCAAATTATTCTAGCATTTAACTGACCAGAGATGAATTGCTGTTTATACAATTTTATTGAGCTGTAAGTAAGATATAACCAGTGCAAATATTTTATTTAAATATAGCTTGTTTGTCCTTTGCAATGTCATGTGGAATCAAACTAGCAATTAACTGTTGTAGTCCATCCTTGAACAACAGACAAATTCCCAATAAACACTACTTATTGAGAGAATACCATAGCGTCAACAAGACCATAATCCGAACTCACAATCAGTGACACCAGGGGCAGAATTTGAACAAAGGAAAGAATAACACGGAAAGCTTTGAAGAAGTACAAGAAAATAAGACCAGGTGTTCAGGGGAGAAAGCGTCTTCTGCTTCATCGACGCCACCCGCCATGTAAATTTAGATCACCTCCAAGTAAATGTCATGGCCTCAAAGTGGCATGTTAATGAGCATATTTCCCTCTTGTTTTATACAAGAATACATACTTTTCTTCAAACTTGCTCAAAGTCTTTATCAGCCTGCATCTCTCGAATCCCTGTGCCGTAAGTTCGTTCATCAGCAGCGACATCTATCAAAACAATCTCGGTATCTAGAACAAGCCCCAAAAATAACAAATCTAGCGCAACACGCAAACACCTTAAGTTGGAAAAGCAGGGATGTTTACGCAAAAATGTCCATTTGTTTTTACTAGCGAGATGATTTGTGTACATATTTTGCCTCTAGTTAAATCGATTTTGAGGTTGGATTATGGTTTTGTTGACGCTTTGGTATTCTCTGATTTTTTTCTTCCCAGATTTTGCAAGGAACAATTATATAAGGTTGATAGATCATCATTATACATGCACTTGAAGACTGTATCGAGACATTACACGAAGCAAATAGGCATTGAGATGTCAGTAAATGATTTACAAAGATCTGTATAAAATTAAGATAAAGAGTATGCATTTGTTCTAATTTTGAATTTTATTTGAGAAGCCGTCTAATTGAACATTTTCTAAATTATTTCTTTTTAAATTTAATTGAAACAGAACTTCAATAAATCTGATGTCAAGTACTCCACATGGACAAGTCAGCGATAACGACAAATTAATCGATACCAAATTCGAGGTTGCGTCTTGAAAGTATCATTTTCTTTATCAAATTTGAAGTAATTTCAATTTTTAAAAAAATCGTTCAATAAAACAGATGTCGCCTATTTCACAATTATATTCACGTAAACTAGTTTTTAAAATATGACGACATGCAGCCAGTTTTCCCGCCTCTAATTGAGAATGTCATTACTTTTTATATAATGTCTTAATCATCTTGTTATAGAAATATACGGCAAGTAAATACTCACAAACAGGTTCACATCGTGCGTAAGATATGGGCTTCGCAACTCAGTGATACCTCAAAGAATAGAATACAAATGTATTACAATATATTGAAATTCAGAAACAATATATTGCCCTCCATGTCAACAAAATTTATACTCTTCACTTTAGCTCATCATTAGTAATAAGCCAAGAAATGAGGTGTTGCCGAGCAAGGCAGGAGGAAATAAAACGTCTTTGAGGAAAGGGACAATTCAAAATATTGCAATAGCTGCATTAGATTATTTCATATTATTTTATTTATTTACTCTGCCCCTAAATGGAGATCATGGAAACCAGGTTTTTATTTTCATTTAAAAAAAAATGAACTAAAAAATGTGATGCACATTGTCAAAAAATGAATAACAGGCAATTCCTACATATATATTCTTTTCTGTTGCGGTAAATATAGTTGAACAGTGCAATTATTTAATTAAAACATATATTTTGAAATAAAGAGAAACATATAAGTCAAAGGGAGATAACTCACAACTGATTTCATGATAAGTATACACACTACATTCTCACCATACACACCATTCCCACAAAATGTACCTGGAAGAATTTACCAAAATCGCCCTCTTGCAATAGAACATCGGTCAATTACCAGTACCTCGTAACTATTGTACATAGTCTAGTACCTTCGGTACTGGTAAAAGACAGATGTTCTATTGCCCTCGGCCTTCGGCTTCGTGCAATAGAACATCGGTCGATTACCAGTACCTTGTGCCAAATATTCTGGACTATTGCTCAGACACCCATGATATATTTGTATAATATGATATCAAAACAATGTACGACAAAAAAAATCCCTCGGTTAACTTTGGCCCTGGCTTGGCGAAGGGGCTAGTTGGTTTAGAAACGTTTTAGCAGATGTGACACATGCATTGTTAGCGTATACAAATCAGAAAGCTCTTTAATATCCCCAAACTTTACCCGGGCTCAACATCGATTAAGTTAAGGGCGAACAATGAACAAAGGATAGATTTGCACGGATACCTTTGAAAATGTACTTGAGAACAAGACCAGGTGTTCCACAAGAATACAGTGATCATCATCATCCTGCATCTCCCTAATCTAATCTTTGTTTTGTAATTGTAAGTTTGTTCGCCAGCAACCGAACTTTATGACGAAAACCCTAAAATAACGAATCAACTGCGACATGTGAACCTTACCGGATGTTACATTGGACAAAGGAAATTGTCCAAGTCGGAAGATTTTATCGTATTAGCTGTCTTTAGTGCAAAAGAATATATGCGATCGACATGAACAGCAAGCAAATTTGCTATTTTTAGACACCTTCGATATATCTGAAATTGATAAATTCACCCCCGTTTAAATACAAACACAAATTAGGCAGAGTAAGGCACAGGTTGATCCAATAGGAATATCAAAAGTCTGCTGGGGAATCTTTCGCCCAAAATTCAACAAAAATATTATCAACTAGGAATACAATCTTTTATATTATAGTAAGTGTTTGGAGCCATGCTGGTCATAAATAAATGGTTAAAAATAATAAAAGGCTTTAACAAAAAATGTTAGATATATAGGATCGGTCCCTTGTATGGTAAATATATGTGTACAATAGCAACTAATGAGCAAGGAGGCTTACACGAACACACTGCAGCCTGTAACATACACACTCACTTGATACACACACTCGCATACACACACCCACACTCACACATACTCACTTGATACACACACTCGCATACATATACACACACACTTGATACACATACTCACATGATACACACACGCCCTTGATACACACACTCACTTGATACACACACTCGTATGCACATATCCTGTCAATGACAAATTATTGATTGGAATAAAACCTAATAAAATCAAACTTATTAGAAAATAATAATAATTTTAACTGTCATTTTCTTTTTAATGTTTGCCATAAATTCGTCATAATTGAATAATAAACGTGTTGTATTGAACGGGTGGATTCAAAATAAGATAACGCCTGGGATTAAGTCAGTGAATGTCAGATCGTGTGGGATTATGGTGACATTCATTATTCTTTCCTTTCAGTTTCTGGATTGATCCTAGGATGATTTACAACCTGTGTGCCAATAAAACATTCATTCCACGGGAAACTCCTTCAAGATTTTCATGTCCTGAGGTACGGACGAATAATGCATTGTGAGTAGTTCTAATGGAGCTATTGACAAGTAACGCCTGGTATCCTTGACTCGGCTACCAGAGGAGGTAGCCACACGACATGTTCGTCCTTGTGCTGATATGGCGGCATTCCCACGGGATGTTGGCTTCCAACAAGAGACAAGAGCTGCTACAATATTGCACGACAGACAATGTAACAATATACGTATTAAGATAGTTTTATAACTCGTCTCGGGTGTTACATTCTTCTGTGTTTCCTGATACGATTCAATGTTACATAGTACATGTACCAGAAGAGACGCTACTTTGCACAGCGATATAAAGAGTTACACACCAACTCAACTGGTCAGGACCTTTTTGCCAGGCGGTAACGTCCTTGCTCCACAACCTAAAAGCCTTGAGTTCGCGACCCGCTCATCTCGGTTGTTTCATTGTATTTCTTCTCTTTCTCGTAAAATCATGTTTCTTATCTATGTCAGGATGTTTATGTGTACTTATTTTCAAAATTGATACTTTCTTAAATATTAATTACAGCCCCAGGTTCCCGTTTCAATGTTACTTTTGCTGTCTCGTGAAGGATTGTTTGATTTGTGTTCTATATTCGGTCATGTTTGTAGCACTGTTTCTGTTACCTAAAGTTGAAAGCACCTGTTTGCGGTTTGATTTGTGTGTTCACGTTGTGTTATATATTCCGTCATGTTGGTAACACTTTTTTTCTGTTACCTAATATGATATGGCTGCTGTGTCTTCATATGTAACTATTTTAGCATAACCTCGGCTAGTGTGTCTCCCCTGGCAACTGTTGCCATATTACCTCGGCTGTGGTGACAACGTTCAACTTCAAACAAATATCTGTTCGCGGTATTTATTCCGCAAATCTTTTTGCAAATACCTGTTTGCTGCTCATGTAAATACACGTCATTATTTCGTTTGGAAATGTCTTTGCTTGTTGATTACGTTTTCGTTCGGTGATGCTCCTCAATGTACTATGTTATGTCGTTGTAAGTCCAGCTCTCGTTTTGTGAACGTGGCAATACATAGCTATAAACTAGATCTTCATGAGTGATTTCAATAATGTTAACATCCTGATTTTGACGATTTGAGTTCGAGTTCAAGTCAAAATGTTTCCATTTAAGACTGCTCGAGCAATGTGGGTTTTTTTAATTACAATAACACGCACCGTGCTTGCATGATGTGCAAAACATACAAATATAAATGATTATTGCTAAATCTTACGCTATGAAAAGTATGCATATCGATGGGGGTCTTGGTGGATTGTGTAGAAATGACACTATCAAGACCTCGTGTTTATATATAAATAATTTTCCACTTTTCTGATTTCTATATCATTCTTGAATTTTGGAGTAGCGTTTCAGTGTTTTTCAAACGATTCCAGTCTTGGCACATCTTTGACTTTAACAAATATAGAAATATGATCCCATATAAGGTAAACATAGTCACTTTGTTCATGTATTTGGATCGTAACACCCCCGACCCCGCAGTTACAGTGTGTAGAATCAGTGTAGAAAGGTAAACATCCGGCCACTGATCCCAAAGATAACGGCCACTGATCCCAAAGATAACGGCCACTGATCCCAAAGATAATCAGGTGTTTTGCTATGTGAGAGCCAAACGAATTCTCTCCCTCAAAATCGTTGTCATTTTACAGCCTGTATGCCAACGAAAACATTCCGACTAAATGAAACTCCTTCGAAGGATCATATCTTTAATTAGAGACGAATAATGCTAAGAGTGTGTTTCTAATGGAGTATTTGACAAGCAACACGTGTTGTTCTTGACACGGCTCCCAGAGGGAGCCACACGACATGAGCGTCCTTGTGCTGACATGACAGTATTCCTAGGGGACTTTGGCTTCCAACATGAGATATGGGTTGATACAATGCGTGAAAGACAATCAAAATTTTACACTTTTATCATGGAAACTGATTTGTAGTTTTTACTTTTTTGTCTTCTGGGCACAGTTAAAGATGAAATATTGCTGTGCACATATAAATCAATTTTAACATGTTGTTTCTAATATCAAATGTACAATAATTAGACATTGTAACGCAAATCCCCCAATGTTTTAAGCTCAAACATAAACCTATGTGTGAAAATCAAGGTGAAGAAAAGCTGCATGTAAAATGAACCGAAAGTAAATGACTATTAGCGTTTGATTGTTTGACCAGGATAGGCATGAATTAACAAATATTGGCTGTCATTGTCAGGCACAAGGAGTCCTGTTCAACCCCGACCACTCATCACGAAGTTTTTTTAGCTAATTGGGAGTCAAACCATTCCTGATAATCCTAGGGTTGATGATTACAAAATTTAAAAGTAATCAAAATGATCAGAAATTTGTATATGCATTGCTCCATAATACAATTTTGGCATCGGTAAATGATCAACATCTATACCAAATATAGAACTATTTAATAAGGCATAAAACAAGTATAAGCAAAACAAAAACTATTTCATTATTCCCGGTCATAATGCCTTTATTCGGAGTGCCTCTAGAAATGTTAGCAATGAGTCTTACAATGTACGCCCAAGTTCCGAGTAGCTTAAACGATTAACATGATAGGACCTTAGTTTGTACAGATGCTCCCGAATAGAGGCTCCCCTTCTCCTGTATGTTTATTCTTAATGAATATATTATAGCATATGGATATTTGGTGTTTTCATTTGCCATGTTTTGCATTTATCTGCTGATAAATGAGTTTGTGGTTCAGGATACACGTGTCGATAAACTCCAATATTCCTTACTTGCATTTCTTCATCACATTTCCATAGTAATGATTGCCTGGAAAATCGCATCAATCAAAAGTCTTTGTGCGTAAGTCTTGATAAAAAGTCGGCATGACCTAGAAACACGGTTTCTTACCCTCCAATTACTGTGGTCGACCTTTTTGACACATCGACATGGTTTTGTCAGTTTTCTGTCACGTGATACGGTATGCTCGGATTCTGACATCAACTTGATTACTATTCGACCATGGTAGATGTAGTAATTGAATCGTAAACCCAAAATTATTTTTGGAAAGTGTCATTTATCCTAATGCTGTACTTTATGTAAATACATGCAAAATAGAAAAACAAATCGGAATAAGAAAATAACTTGCTCTCAGTCTTTATCAACCTGCATCTTTCGAATCCCTTGTGTATTGCAGATTTTTTTTATATATTTTCACGAGTGCGTAGCATGAGAATTTTCTTTTTATTACATTTCGAAAGTGGCCTTAAAATACTTTTATTATTTTTTTTTTCTTTACTTGCCTACTGGAAAGTAGCTAGGCCTAAAGTTGAGCTATTCTCATTTTCAATGTATTACTAATTAAATCCTGCAGCAGTATTTCATCAATATTTAATGCTGTCGCCATTTCTTCAAGAACATCTTTCCCCGAAAAGACAAGTTCTAGCAGACGACAACAATGCCGGGCCTCCAATGCCAGGGGACAATGGCAGAGTCCGATTCGATCAAGAGGAACAACTCATACAGCAGTTCCGGTGTAACATGAAAAAATGACCCAGGTGGAAAACTACCGAATGTTGAAATCTACGGCGGGTCACTTTTTAAAAGAAGGAATTATAGAAATATCGAGTGGTGTCATTTTTCTACAGATGGCCGTGTACGATATTTCTTCTGTGAAATAACGACCCCGGGTAGTTTTTTGTGCTGGGTTACTTTTTCACGTTACACTGAGAAAACCTTATATTCTCACTGCAAAATCTTATATTTTCACTGCTCATCACTGCAGTGAAAATATAAGGTTTATCAGTTTGGTAAATTTCTATATTTCACAGGCAAAAGTGTAGTAAAAAGGGTTTCAGATTACCTACGCTCTCTTCAATCCTAGAATATGTCTTGAAGGCACGAATATTACAGATTTATTGGTCTCAAGCAAAAAAGACCCTGATCAATCGATTAGCTGATATATGTTTTTCGAAGATTACAAATGAGCCGCATCCGGTATCAAAGCCTATCAAGTTATACCATTATGCGATAGTCTTCTTGGCTGGATCAACAAGTGATACACACAGAGCCTTCGATTTTACTATGACATTTTCCATGGATGTAGAGACTCTACATTGGCGTAATTCCTGGTAATGGAGGACGTTCAATGAAAATATCACAGTGAATGAGTGGCAATAAGATGAGTTGAACACTGAATTCCCTGGAAACGTTATGAGCATTCATCTCCCATTCCTCCTTTGGATAAGTATCACTACCACTAGTGGTTGGCAAAAAAAACAACCAGAAATTCTAGTGGTTACCACTTGAAAACATGTAAAAAGTCTCTGCGGATTTTCACTGACTAGTGCCATCCAAGGGGGACATATCACCCTGTGTAGAATAAGATAGCCAACCCATGGTTACTTAACGCTTGCATACTATGGATGAGTGGTTGAATGGCGCAGTATATAGCTATCCCGCCTCTCGCCAGGAACGTGTGGGTTTTCTTGAGGTTTTCTGGTTCCCTTCCTGAAAAAGACACACTGTCACTAGCATCCATGCCAAACAAGAAGGATCACTATTAGACGTCTGACATGTTACTGTTTGAAGTATACCTCTTTTAAATGTTGTAACATAGAACTCACTCGTTAAGTATCGTCTTAGTGTAGTAGTATCTTTTAGTGTATATGTTAACAACTTATTTGACTAATTTCGATCCGGGACAGATAGATGCATGTACTTCACGCTTCATTAGATTTCTTCGTTCGTGTTAACTTTGCACGTGTTTTTACTAGCTCGATACAACGTTAATTATAAAATATACTTGTTGATCACAATATAAACCAATCAACATTAACATTAGTTAATGTTGTCGTTTCTACTAATATAAGGCAGGTATGTAGTGATTTACTTTAAACATGGTTGTTAGTTGTAAATACCTAATGAAGGATATTTTTTTAAATCCTTTGCGCATTTCTACATCATTTGGAAAGGCCCATCCCCAAAACACTAAAGACTCTATTTGTTGTTAACATCTGTGTCAGAATTATACATAAATAAAGGAATAATGATGCGTCTCCCCTTAGCTGTGGACGCTCTTTCACCATATAAACCAATCCGAACAAAAGTCCTAACGGAATGCTTTGCATTAGTTCCGTGACCTACATTGAAGATGTCTGCTGCCAGTGTGATATACACATATGTTGGCTAGGATTTAGGAAACATTACGTCCGTTTTATTGCGGGCATGTTCGGTAATAAACCATGCGGTGGAGAAGAGATGTTAAATTAGGAAGACAGAATGTTTCATTCCGTGGCTACTTTACTTTATATGCTTCTGTGGTGAGCGTTTAATCAATCACGTGGTCCTGGAAAGTTTTCTAATGTCTTACCCTAAAACGTGTTTTATTGCGAGTTTAGGTGTATACAGACGGTAAATGTTTCCTGATGTGTAACAGCTTTTGAATTTGATGTTCGACACTGCCTTGTGTTTTGTTGTAAAATAGAATAAATTTATTTTAAGCTGAAACAAACTTACCTTAGAAAACAACTTGCTGGTTCAATATTACCGACTCTTTGGGAAACTTTATCAATGTGGTGATTTTTTTTCTCATGGGCATGACATTTATACGAAGTAAAATTGTTGCATCCATAACAATGAATGCATTTCATAGTTCCATACCGTTTTCTATAATCCCTTCGTTGATTTCCACCTTGCTTAGCAATTCTTTTGATTCGGTCTTATTGAGCATTAGTGAGAAAAGTAATGTGGTTCATACATGTTCCATTGTACGTCACAAAGAAATCATCAATGGAAATAAAATGCTTTAATCTTCAAAACAAATACCAAGTGTGTTGATGGAGTTTAACGGCTCAAACAAATGCGAGATCAATCCTTTAGTTAAAATTGATATCGAGGTCATGAAATGTGTTAAAGGGAAAATTAAATGGGGCGATGTCATTTTCATAGGATGGAGAATAAACGTTAACAAATTCATTGAAAGCATATGTTGATAATGTGTTGTTCATTGGTTTGTTTGAGAGATTTAGCGTAACTTGATCAAATGGTTGAATCAAACATTTCTCTTTTTTATCTTTACGAGTATTCACGTGTATACTCCCCCTCCTTCTTCTGAATACTAACTCAAATCTGACTGTTTATGAATGAGTATATACGTGAAGAAAAATGGGTTCAGCGAATTGATATCCGTATCAAAATTGGCAGTGTTCCTACTTTAAGCGAGATAACTTTTCAATTACAGCCATTTTTGTTCTTTCAACATGTAGCATTATAGCTGATTTGCCATTATAGCTGATTATAAAACACATGCGTGTTTGTCAATTTCTAATTCCATTGATTCACATTCAAACCATTCTGGCGACGGTAAAGTAAACACATTGCAGCATTTTTGAATTAGAGCAACTTGACATTACGTGTACATAAAGTTTTTTGTTTAAATAAAATGTTCGAAATGCTACTGATACTTACCATTTAGTGTATTGTCTGTCATAGCAATCATGGACAGATTCGTCGAGTGGTAACACTTCGGCCTTCCACGCAAGCAGACGGGGCTCGATCCCCGAAGTCGTTGTACGGATGGAATATACAGAGAAAGTGTTTTTCTCTTGCACACACATTTCCTACAAAAAGGTTGAGTATAATATGGTCTGAGATGGGTGTTGCGGTATCTGTGCTGTATAATTCAAGTGAGGTGGCACTATAATAGATGTCGTTGGAAGCACGGTCCCACTACTAACAGAACACAACACATTTCCAGCAGACATACAGTCCATTTTTGTTCTTTCAACATTTAGCAAATTGTAACCTACATTGGGAGACATGTATTATAGGACTAGTAGTTAGCGTCTGATAAGGCAGCTCCTGCGAATTCATCATAATTGAAATGTATTACGTGTATCGAATTGTATATATATGTACTGTAAAGCGCTTTAGAGTGGCTTATGTACATTTTAGTAAGCTAGATAGGGCGCTATATCAAACAGTGTACATTTATTTATTTATTTATTATTTATAACGATACACTTGCAATAACGGCTATCGTAGTAATTATTGAAGTCAAACCTTTTCTAACGGTTTTCTCTCACTGTGTGTACAATATGAACATTATCTATGATGTAAATACCAGGAGTGACCTTCATATTAACGGTCTATACGGAAACACGAACGCAATTAGAAACACAATATACATTGCCCCTAGTTTGATCGATTTTGAGTTTGGGTTATGGTTTTGTTAAGACTTCGGTATGCTCTTTGATTTTTTTTCATCGTGTTAACGTACACTATAGAATATGTGCCATATGTATCCACATACTGTTCAAAGAAATCGTATACGGTGTCGCATTGAAAGCATATTCTTTATTTGTCAAAACTGTACAAAACTCTAACAGGTTAGTCAGGGTTGTGTAATTTTATGCGTACTTTTAGGAGAAAACATATAGACATGTATTTCAAATAAAGGCGCTGCTGCAGATTTATATTTCTACCTATTAATATTTTTGCATTTCACACTCTAAATCATCTTATGTTAGGAACTTACATATTCCTAGAAGTTCGCAATGATTTGTGAGACTGAAACAACACAGAATGAATGTATCTTTGTCCTTAAAACATAAAAGCTGTTAGAAGTTTGAATGCGTCTCACCAACCAAAGTTTAATAGCATTCACCATTAGTGTGCCATAGTATTTTAGCTTCATATATCAACACACATACCGAACAGCAATTACGGTTAGGTCGCTACATTGCAAGTAACAAACTCTGACATTACTGTGCGACTATAATGGTTAACACACCAACAAATCCTATGATAAGTACCCTCAGATTGAACATAATAATTTTACATTCACATATTTCATTGTTATCATTGCCGTCATAGACAAAATTAATTTACCTTCAGTGTGACATCAATGGGGGCTGCAATATCAACCCCTCATAATTCACAGTTACATATAGACACCGTACCGAATATCCGGGCATTCACATAAAGTACAACAGTATTTCTAGAGAGCAACACTATTTTTCAGACATAAACTTGCTACGTACCTCCCCGACATGTACCTAGAGTGTGACGATTATAATCACTTAATTACTGAACGACCGTACATTTTCCAGCACAGACACTAAAAATACCCTGTAAACATTATTACTCTCTATTAACAAATATTAATGTACCTTAAACCATTACCTTGGTAACGCTTTTACTATGTATTAGAACATATTAATGTACCTAGCATCGTTTATCTCCGATGTAATGTCTATAAACAACAAGACGTGTGCTGACCTAGGCGATCGTATATAACCTACTGAACTTTAGATTGAGGACAGACTCTCATATATCAGCTCGATCTTTACTTACACTATGACCAACACGGACAGCTTAATACTAAGATTTATGATACACGTGATTTCGATTTCCCGATCGTAAACGTTCCCTTTCTTGATAGTAACATTCCTTGCTTCTCCATCCTTTGGTGTTTACATATCGCAGTTGCTTCGTTATTCTAGGGCTTTCTCTTAATATCGATATTTTCATGATATATGCCAGCTGCTGGCGAAACACTTACGGCACAAGGATTCGAGAGATGCAGGTTGATAAAGATAATAGGCAAGTTTTATGGTTACTATTTTGGTCTCATTGAAAAACATTCTGTATCTGTGTGATATGAAAATGGACGTTCTTGAGTAAGCTCATGGTTGTGATTGACGATGCTGCCTCTGTTCTCATCTTGATGTTTTCTTGGATGTGGCCAAGATGTACTTGGTGGGTGTCGTCGATGAAGCAGAAGACGCTTACCCTTCTGTAACACCTATTCTCTTTTACCCTTACGATGTTCTTCATGTAAGGCTTTCCTTTGTTCATTTTGCCTCTAGTTTAATCAATTTCGAGTTCGGATTATGATTTTGGTGACGCTTTGGTAGTCTCTGATATGTTTGCAACTCTCTTACTTCTCTACTGTACATACATATATACCCAAATAATAAAGCTGCTCTAGCACACTCTACGACAAACGCGCTTTCTTGCAGTGTAATACCGTTGATTTACTAACGGATAACGTCACCAATTATACAAATCAGTCAGCAATGTATACGAACGGTTTCAGAGATAATAAATCTCACAATGTATTTTTACTTTTGAACCGGTTCCGAGCACTAGTTTGTACTAATTTCGCTCTTAGACGAAAACTGTACGGAAGTGCCGCTACTCAAATGCTACGTAAATGCTACTCAAATGCTACGGAAATGCTACGCAAACGGTACGGACGTGCTACGTAAATGCTACTCAAATGCTACGGAAATACTATGCAAACGGTATGGAAGTGCTAAAGTAATGCTACTCAAATGCTACGGAAAAGCTACGCAAACGGTACGGAAGTGCTACATGTAATGCTACTAAAATGCTACGGAAAAGCTACGCAAACGTTACGGAAGTGCTACATGTAATGTAATGTTACGCAAACGGTACGGAAGTGCTACGGAAATGCTACAGATTTGCAAGTACAGGTTTCATTTGTTCAGTATTTTGTCATGAAAGAAACGTTTAAGTAGCCGAAACTTCAAATTCAAAAGACAATTAGCGCTAACCAGTCATTTTTTTCTATAGTACAATATCAAGACCCTTCCAATAATTCACTGTAAAAGTTATATTTGATACTGTAGAACGTCAAATAATTTCACTTCAGTCTTAAAAACATTATGTATTTGATATATAATGACAGAAAAAAATAAATTTATTCCTTGATAGCAAAGAAAAATCAACAAACGGTTGTATTTTCCTAAAACAGCTTTTTCTTATTACGCTTCTACATGTATATCATAATGTTTCCTTTTGATAACCGTTTGATAAAGGTAAGGACATGCCTGATGACCAACTAAACACGCCACTCTATGTCAATTAGCCTTCTGATTTAATCTTCTGAGACTTTAAATCTACACAAAGTATCAACTGTTAACCTAAATTAACCATTCAATGTTCAATTATATCTCTAACTACGTTTGTAAAGAATAATAAATATTTATATCTACTTACTCATGTTATGCCAAAAAGTATTATTCTTCATACAGCATCTTACAGAAACACCCCCGCCAATACCTTAATTAACGCCAGGATGAGGTTGCCGATGATCATAACGGCACGGTGACTTTCACACTAATCAACAATTATACAACACAACACAGCCGATTCACAACAGCTGAATCGATCATTTGATTACATATCATGTGGTTATAGTCCAGGAACCGCTTTTGCTTAATCAGTGCAGACGCCAAAAATGAGTATTTTGTTGCGTTTAATATTACCTTTTTCAACGGATGTGTGGCTGTTTACAGAATAATTCAACTCTTATTGTTTTTTATTCTTGTATGCGCGAATTCTAGCACTATCTTGCGACAAAAGGAAAGGTTTAGTAATACATTCAAGCTATATGAATTGTAATACCACATTTGTTTCAAATGTATACTTATTTAGTCATGTCATTTTTTCTGTTAAGTAAACTCACCAACCGAACTGTCTTATGACTGGATGAAATGTACATTCGAAGGTATTGCTTTATTTCGATCTGAGCTCGTGTGGAGTACTTCCCTGAATTGGATATACTTGTTTCACTGTTTTTCATCGTGATTTAACATTTGTAGAAATTTACCATAAAGGGTATAGAAGAGATTATTAAAGACATGAAATTTGACCATACGTCTGAAGTCTACACATCTGTTACAGGCTTGTCTCGCTTACACAATCAAGGATTGCTTTTCTTTACGAGGGAACGTTTTTCGATTGCGATTGCTTACGAATGACATGGGATATACATGGTGGGTCATGTTTTCGAATACAAAGAGTTTCATTAGAATACATTGGCGGCAACATGCGTGTGAGAGAGTGGCACATGTATTTCAATTTTCTATAGCATAGTTTTAATCATCGTGGCGAACATTTCTACGCAAGGCAGTGTTACAGAAACTGTTTCGGTATTAATCGAAGCGTCCGTAACTTAATAACCAAACAATTCGCTGTTATGGCTGGTTAAATGGTATTCAGCGTCAAGGTTGGACAATAATATCGTTACGGCTTATAAAAAAAACTCCCTCTCAAAAAACACTGAGGGAATACGTCTTGTTTTTACACCAAGAGTATCAAATAAAAACGACCCGACCCAGCTTCAACCAACGCCTTGGTTGACGGTGATACAAATACATGATTGTGAGCTATCTTGTTACATACTTTATGAAAAACACATGGAAGCCAAGATGAAATATACTGAGGAAGATCTAGAACGGATTATTTGATTCCTAGTTGACAATATATGTGTAGAGTTTAGAAGAAAGATTTCCCAGCAGGCAGTTGGCATTCCACAACCAACTGTGCCCAACTATTAGCTGACTTGTTTTATAAGAGGCTGAATTTGTAAAGGGCACATAGGGAAAGAAAATAACAAAATTGACGATGCGAAAAAAAAAGAAGTTTGCTTGCCTATTTGATCGTATTTCCATTCTGAACCTGAAATGAAATACACACTTAACTCATTTCGCACTAACTGCATTCTTTAGTCTTCACTTAAGTAAAGACCAATATGGGCAGCTTACTACTCAGCTTACGATACGCTCGACAAATTCTCTTTTCCGATTGTTAACACCCCCTGTCTTGATAATAATACACCTGCAAATCTCACTTATGGTGTTTACATATCGCAATTGATTATTTGTTCGAGGGCTTGCTCTAAATATCAAGATATTATATTGGTTGCTGACGAACACACTGACGGCACAGGGATTCGAAAGATACAGCTTTATCAAGATTATTAGTACGTTTTGTGGTCACCATCTTGATATCATTGAACGATATTATGTATCCGCCTATGTCATGAAGGTGGGCGTTTGATATATGCCCGAAGTTTGTATACTTGTGAATATTGAGAATGATGATTACGCTCTTATTTTGAGGACGTAACCTTCACCTGCATCTCATCTAGAATAACAGGTTTCACCGATGAAGAAGAAGATGCTTACTTTACTCTTCCGGAACGCTATGTCTTATTATCTTGTTCGTTTTTTAAGATTTCTGTGTTAATCTTCCTTTGTTTATAGTTTGCTTCTGGTGTTATCAATTTGAGTCAGAATTCTGATTTCGTTGACCCTTTCTATACCCTTTCTTTCATAACATTTGTGACTCGATAGCCACTTTCAGCTTTGAAGTTGGCATTTTTCTGCTGTCATCAGCACACCTACACATGTATACACTTACAGGGAGGCAAAATCCCAAATGGCCTTGGATGTTAATGGGACGTCACACGATATAAATCCAGACCAAATTGCCCTACGCTTATAGTAATATTTTTTTACCTTAACTGCTAAATCTCCAGCGGCATTCAGTTATAATGGCTCTCAGAATCGGTGAGATAAACAACTACACGACAGTATCTTATGTCGTCAAATCGGTGCCAAACCTATGTAATAAGCAAATTACCATTGTTTTTATGGTAAACGTAGGAACGTTAAAGAACGACTGAAGGTACGTTCTCTTGTAAGAGGAACATGGTTTTCAGCAACAGCACCAGCAAGAGGCAGAGTTACAACTACAGACATGTTTTGGATTCAAAGGCGATAAGGTTTGGTCCGTGTTTGGTACAGATCATTACTTAGGAGCATATACGGTCATTCTAGGCGAGCATTACGTTAACCCCGGGGCAGTGTAAACAGTTGGCATATGTAGTACTATATGATATTGGAATCAAAAGCAAGCAAATTTGACACTTTAGACATTTATATAAGTTTAACAAGAAAGAATGAAACAGGTAAGGTTTTAGAATATGGGTTGCAGATAAATGTTATGACAAATTTGTTCATATAATTTACAATTCACAAAATCTACTGTGAGGCCGCGGTGGGCGAGTGGTCAACTAGTCCATAGTCATTGGGTTGCGAGTTCGAAACCCACGTTGGTTAGGTTTCAGGTACTGACCATAGGTCGGTGGATTTTCTCCAGGTACTCCGGCTCTCCTCCACTTCCAAAACTTAGCACGTCCTTAAATGACTCTGGACCTTTGGTTGACATGTTATATAAATTGTCGTGTGATTTTAGTATATATTATATCAAGGACTATATCAATACAAGTAAAAGTGTACTTTGATACACATTTGATAAAACAAAGTTGCCAAATAATTTGCCAACGTTTCAAAAAAAAAAGGCAAAACATACAGACAAGTCTTTTGTTTGTTTGACAATTTTTGTGATATTATGTAAGTCGGGTATTTTAAAGGACTGTAGTTACATGTGTTTGGATTTACCTGCGAAGTCTTGCCCATCGTGTTCACATTTTTCCTTACAAACATGGATTGGTGAATGTACGCCAACATCTATAAAGAGAGATAATTAAATTCGTGTCTGATATATTTATTATCCTTTATATGATTTACTGCATTTATTTTAATATAAAATATTCCTGTCTGTTATGCAGCCTCGCAGGTAGTTACCCTGTATATGTCTGGTTATACCACATTTACTTCACAATAGTTGACTTTTCTGCCCTCCAGTAAAATAAATCAAGTCGGTAATTTTTTCCTAGAAAGACTACAAAACTACACAACGTCAATGATCATTATATGATTTTAATCTGTGATATTCCTAGTCTAGAGAGATTAATTTTTTGTTTATGTTTGCTTCACGTCCTATTAACAGCCGGGGTCTAGAAATATTAAAACAGTAAACCAGACACTTAATTTTGTTCACCAACATCAATCAAATTGTATTTGTTTTAATCCTTTTGTTTCTGATATCTCATGTGTTTTAGACAGTGTGTCTGATTGGAAGAGCGAGAAGGTTTATGCTCCGAAGAACATTAAAGCTAAAAACACAAGTTTAAATGCTTTCAACTGTAATTTTTTTATATTTATTATAATTTGTCTTGTTTTGAGGATTTACTCCAGCGACAATATCTTCCAGGCTGTCCTACTTGTATCTAAGGAAGCACGGACATTTGAAAATGTTTTTGCTTGGTAACGGTAATGGGTATCGTTGGGTATAAAATTACGTTACCTGTCAAACCGATTATCATTTGATGTGAAACTACTGTACTATATAAAAAGAACGCTTTAACAGTTTACCTTTTTTTCAATTTCAATTAATGTATTGTGTTTAAGTTATTGCACACGTTTAAATGAAAGTAAAAACGGATCAAACACTTTAAGCCAAAGGCGATAATGGTAAAATTTAGGTTAAATGTGTTGAAGTGGATACAACAAATTGACAAGTAGTACTCACTAGACATAACGTGGCGTCAAACATGTACTTGAACGTATTAGTTGCAATCACAAAAAGCCAAACAATTCAAGAAATACTAAATAAAGTTAAACGCATAAAAGGACACAATAGGACACTAGTCGACTATTACAAGTACATCGTTGGAGATTGCTTTGCTTGATCTAACGTAATACTGGTTTTGACATTGATAAAGAAAATCAGGACCAAGGCAAAAGTCGAATCCTAACCTTTTTAAAGACATGATGCAAGTGCCGATGGTTGCCTAGTTAAGTATTTATCCCAGAATGATCAATAATTGCAACCTTAAATGAGCTTTTGATAGGAACACGGATACACTTGATTACACTTATATTAGTATACAGTTTGGATCATGATATTCGAGTTGTATTTAGACAACGTCAATTTAGGTCAAATGGTTATGAAGTACAAATCGGCATTAAAAAAATGCTAGGCGTTTAAGGGTCAATATGTTCACCGAATGTGCTTTGTCATACGTTTGAGATAGACTTGACCGTTGCTGAACGTCTACATTAAAGACGTCATCAGATGACATTTCGGCGTGTCGTTTTGCATATCAGTCATCTTAGTACAGCTGAAGCATGTCTACATCAAAATAATGTATTTGAAGCGTATAACTTCAGATTTCGTCACATATGCATTGTATATCCTGTTTCAAATATAGGCGCAACTACATATACAATATCAAGGCGTTCCGTTATATAACGGGCGATGCAATTTCCAACCACTTAAAAGCTATGTACGGTGACTCGCGAACTATTTTCATATGTAAATATACTTGAGTCTCTAATATAAAACATTCCAGCACCATTAAGTCATAATATTTGAACCTCGTACACTGTCCAATAATCTGTGAAAAACACCAATCCTACGTGCTATTAAGCATCCCAATTTTGACATACACTATGTATCGTGATATAAAAATTGCTGCATACTTTTCTTTTCAGCACGTTTCTTGGTAATCGAGGCGGACGTATTGGCTAGTATGACGTCTCGTTAGACACACACGTTAAAATGACACCTACGCGTTAAGGATATTTAAAGAAGTCAAATTTAGGTCAAATGGTTATGAAGTACAATTCGGCAGAAAACACCTTCAACGCTTTACAAAACCAATATGTTTCTGATAACTGTAACTTATGAATGTACCAACCAATAGGATTTATTTAACAAGTTCAATTATTTAATCAATAAATAATATAGCGAGTTTTATGAATTTCATAATACATTAAAGTAGTACAAGATTACATTTATCAAATAAAATATATTCATACATACATATACCAATACTCTCAAAGATGACGTTACACACACATATGCTGCAGCTTTTAAATTTACTTATAGATACAGTATGCCAAAGCCAAAACAATGCTTAAACTGCACCATCTAGCTGTTTCATCCTCCTAGGACACTTCAGTGATGCTAGGGGTTCTGTATTAATCACTTCTCTGTATTAAAGAAATGCAAACTACTTTGATTTATGACATCATAAATACGTCATTTGGATATGACGTCACAATATCGTCATCACACATGTGCAATACAATAATTACCAAATGGTTATATGACACGAATTAACGGGTCAATTATGTGATAAGGTATTGCTAAAAACAATTCATCTGGATACCACAAATCGGCCAGTCGTACTCATTAGAAATGCATTAAGCATATACTGGAACGTATTAGTCGCAGTCACAAAAAGCCAAACAATTCTAGAAATACTACATAAGGTTTAACGCTTGCTTTCAGGATTTTCACGGAAGATGGCTTGATCTACAGTAATACTGGTCATATTTTGATGTTGATATAGAAAATTAGGACCAAGGCACAGTCGAATCCTAACCTGTTAAAAGACATGATGCAAGTGCCTATGGTTTCCTAGTGAACTATTTATTTCAGAACGATTAATAATTGCAACCTTAAATGGGCTTTTGATAGGAACACGGATACACTTGATTGCACATATATTATCATACAGTTTGGATAATGATATTCAAGATTTACTGACACAGCATGAAGCATTTATGCTTTAGGTCGTACAAATGTATAAGCAGATGGTATTTCTGGCCTGACTTTCGTACATATATTTCTTTATCAATTGTGGTTATTGCATTTGCAGCTAAATATACATATATATCTGCAATTATGAGAGGAAAAAGTTGAATGCACTTATATTTATATAAAATTATATATGTATCTTTTGAAGTCGAGGAACTTCTCAAACATGAGCAACGGCTTTTTATTGATATCTTGTGATTACTAGCAGTAGAACAGTTTACATAGTCATGAATGGATGACTATACCTTTTTTTACAAAACAAATTCCACCTTAGTTATACTTGAGGTTCTTGTTAATACATTAGCCAAGTCTGAATTTTGAAAATCAAAGCATGAAAGAAATGAAAAAAAATGTTGTCTCATCATCATTTCAAAATCTTTCTATTACGTTAGACTGAAAACCAAATACTGTCAATGGACACATCTGTAAGAAAATTCAGGGCTTACAGAATATGAAAATGTTTTGTCGATAATAATTATTTGTGTTCATATCTAAAGCAGACATTTTTACAAATTGCAATTATTTGGATTTTTTATAGAAAACCCAGCTGGTTCTTTGATTTATGAACAAAATATTGAAGAAATATAATTGGATTCGTGCCTGATATTTTAATTCTGTATTTAGATGAATTGATTTTACCTGTCCTTGAATAATCAGCATTTTTATAATAATGTGCATGTAATTAAACCTCCGGGATAACTATGACAAATATGCACCTTTCATGTTAGGAACGCCGACTTTCCTGCACTCAGAAATTGACATTTTAAGCCACATTTTGTTTAAGACATTGCTCAGTCGTGTTGATTTTTATGAATACCATGGGTGTTATTCCATTGTTTAGAGATATCCAAAATAAAACCATTGACTCTGTCTGACAATTAAGCTCTTATTCTTGGTTTTTTCATATCTTTTGTACTGTACGAAAGCCTAGAAGTGTCATAATGAGAGTAGAGTTGAAATAATATGAAGATGGACGTTTTTGAGTTTGCTTGTTAGTGTGTTTACTTGTTGTGATGACAATGATGGCTCGGTTCTCATTTTTGAAGATTGGTGTTTATTTTGATGTGACCGAGATTTATATGCCGGTTGTCGTCGATAAAGCAAAATACGCTTACTCTTCCGGAACACCTGGTCTTATTCTCTTTTACTTTTCTCAGGGTCTCCATGTAAATCGTTCCTTTGTTAATAACTTGCCTCAAGTTTAATCGATTTCGAGTTTGACTTATGGTTTTGTTAACGCTTTTTTATTCTCTGGGTTTTTTATTTTCAATGCAACGCACGAGTTTGTCAGGTAATATGCGTGCAACCTACCATCCCTTCGTTCCATTTACATAAATGTGATACATTACAACTTTTCAAAAAAAATGTATCTGTGCTTAGTTTAAAGAACGATGGAAATAATGTATAAATGCTGACCCATATCAAAATACTGATTACTTAAGAGTCTGATAACTGCCATTCATTGTATAAGAGGTGTGACTCGCATGAAGTATACGAGAGATTAGAAGACGAAAAGTTACTACACGGAAATTATACACACTAAACATGTTTAAGGAATGGCGAGTTCTTCCAGTAAAACGCCTACTTAAAAAGAATTTTCTCCCCTGCATTGACCATCTTAACCCAAATATTGTCAAATGCAGTTGGAATCGTTTGCTATTCGGAAACTTCATATACAGAGTAATTGTCAATATTATGTCTTTCAATATCAAGAAATTCTATAAGACAATGTACATTATTAACCTTCTGGGATAACTCTGCCTACCGAAATGTTTTTTATTTTTTAATTTACAATCACTGATTTGCCTTTCCCAAATCATGAAATTGTAGACTTCACTTATCTCTACCAATGAGTTTCGGAATAATATTTCAGACATTTTATTGTTGAAATAATTACAGACTGGTTATCGGCATTTTCAAGACATTCAACCCTTAAGACCATAACTTTGTTGATTAAATAAAAAGAAATAATTCAAGCATAGGAGAAGACGGAGATTTAATTAAAAGATTCATTTGTTTAAACCACTATGACACAGTATACATGTATTTCGTTTATGACTATTCACTTTGTAGTTTCAAAATAACACATGTTAAACATGTAAGATATCGTCTCTGCTAGTGTCTCATATGCTATATGCAGGAAGTTGCTATAACGATGAAATGCACTGCAGAGCTTTCCGTGATATTACACTTGAGTCAAGGAAAGTTATCTAAACCCATCTCAGACATACTTGTACAAGACATAAAAATATTGAAAGGATAATTATATAATGTTCCACTTATGATCGAGTCGAGGCTCACGCCAATGTGTTTTATGACTAACAGTATATACAACAGTAACCAAAGTGGCAATTCAATTTAGCCAATGTCTTGAAGCCACGTGTTGTTAAAATCGCGTTTTAAAATTGAACAGATTTTTCTCGTGGGATACACTTAAATTTAGGACATAAATCCAATGCGCATGCTAGCAATCACGACGGGGTAAACAGTCTCTGAACATGGTACAATATCTTCTACTACATGTGATTGGGGTTATTTTGTTCCTTAAAGAATGTTTCTTGATGACTGACGTGAACTTCATCGTCAGTGAGATTTTGATATCAGTCAATGTGCTGCACACCATGTTAACTTTTGAGTTATTATGTTTTATTTTCTTTTTTTTAACGAAAAAGTTTCCTATATTAAACATACAGTTTTTGTCAAAGATATCATAAGTCAATGGCTGTAAAAAGCATGATGTCAATAGCAGTATCTTGTTTAATGATTTACAGCATGGCATAAGGTCAATAGCTGTTTCTGGTTTTATGATGTATATCAGAGCAGAAGAAAATGACAGATGACGGGAATTGTGCGAGAGGCTTTTTTGCAAGCATTTTTTTTTTTTTTTTGATTGATGTATACTTATTCAAATGTAATTTACTCGATTCGAAATTATTCTAAGGAGTTGGATTAATGTGACTATATAAAAACAGTTTCAGGTTAGAAATTGGAATCTTTCCCTATCCGGAAATTTCATGTATAGAGCTAATGTTATTGCTTTCAATATCAAACATTTCCATAGGAAAATGTAAATTATTAATCTTCCGGGATAACTGTTTTGCTGACGATACGGCTTTTAATTTAAAATTACTGACTTGTCTTCTCCCAGTGGTAAAATTGTTGACTACAAAAGTCATCTCCACCAATGTATCACGAACATTTCAGACATTTTATTGTTGGAATTATTACACGAGTTTCTTCTATGATATTTCAACGTCTACAAATATCAAACTCGTATTAACTGGCTTTGATAGGCTGTTCATCGGCAATTTTAAGACATTCGACTCGGAAGAATATTATTTTGTTGATTGAAAAAAAATAAAAAGGAGTTATCAAGCACATGAGACGACGTAGATTTAATTAAAAGATACTTTATATATGTACCAATATTACACAGTATATTTGAAGCTGGCGAGGGAGACAAATTAACAAAATGTAAAACATGATATACAGTGCTGTTGATTACGTGCTAATGTTTTTCATTGGTCATATATCACGCTGACATGGGTATCGACATCGCAATGATCCACCTGAATATAATACTACATTGTACCTTCAAAACCATCCGAAAACCATAGAGTAGCCATTATATTCGCACTTTATCGTATATGTATAACTTCCTCCCTCTCTCCGTATCATGGACATGACAGACTAATGTGTTTTTTAAAACTGCTACTTGTATTATTTTGCAGTGATAGTCAAGGCTATCAGTATTGATGTAGTCTTGACTATCAGGCTACTAGGAAAATTATTAAAATCGAATTTGTCAAGAGGGGGTTAAATGTCATAAATATAAGTAGTATCTGACGTCACGCTTCAGAATGGTGTAGCTTTAATTCATAACTTAGCATATACTGAAGTAATAATCGATTTGAATGTCACATATAATATAAACCTAAGATATCGTGAAACTCAAACTGGAATGCAATTCAAACACACGACGGATTGAAAATGCTAAACCAAACAAGAAAAAAAATGGTATTACATCTCTGGCAAGGTTTACAACACTGCACTGTAATATTTACAACTTTCTTTACGGCACAAACACACCATGCTAGTTTAGACATCCGGAATAAAACACCACACATATTTTGCAACCACAATTGTACAGGTCTCATAAAATTGCATTTTAAAATGGGAATGAAGTACGTAAGATTTATTTTTATACAAACCATACAGATAACTTTTATCAAAACGATTTTTATATTCATAGATTGGCAGTGACAACATTTATAAACCGCATTTCATACCGTATGCACATTATCGCCCTTAGAAACCTTAGACCCCAAATTAAGAGTGCATTGCTTGCAACTCCCGAATACACATGTCAGAAACACAATTTGTAACACAGCGGTCACGTTGTGAAAAACATATATCCTGTCCACAATTTCACATAAAACATGACACTTACGTAAACATAAGATTGATGACGAGGCTTCTGTAAAACATGGACGATCTACGTCATCTTTTCTTTCTAAATGTAATAAGAGTACAGTCGACATGTTATTGAAAACTTAATCGCTGATATAAAGATTTTTGAATTCATAAGTATAGATAAATAAAGAAAAATAATTGATAATTGTTTTTTTCTTTTTTTTTTCTTTTAATAAGCATCAGCCATGAACAAGAATAATAATGTACAAATGTATAACATGTATAAAGCGAAGACGAGATCTTATGATTATGAATCCCAAAGCTTTCATAGTACAGCACCGCAAGACAACTGTAGATATACATTGTATCTGAATGATTTATATATTTCATTGTTTTACTGAAAATATTATACCTTCCAAACAATTGTGATATAATCAATACAAATGTACTTTTTTCTTTTCTTCTTATCAGCTTGTGTTTCTCTTTATTATACGCCATTTTGAATTCCTATTAGCGTTATCAATATCAGTCCGCTTTTCTCTTCATGTGACATATTAGTACGAGCCAGCGATCAAGTAAGTCGTCCTTAACCATCCTAGTTGGTTCGTTACGGTATGCCTCCTCAGGGTCCGGCTCACATGTCTATCAATTACTCACGTGTTGATGTGTTTTGTAACTTAGAAGGTGAAGGTCGCAAAATGTTTATATATTATCCCGTCTTTACATGTCATTAATAAGCTGAACAGTAAACATAGTATATCAGAAGATATCACAAGGACAAACGAGCGGTAAGCATTGGCTTAGCAATGTTATTGATATACTATATATAAGTACATGTTTCTGCACGAACAAAGTAATGAATTAACTGTTTTCGACTGATGCTTTTAAAGTCACATACCTAGCTTAATCATATGTTGATTTATATGCAATGCTTTCTACACTTTATCATAAATAAAATTCATCTAACAATAGCAACAGTCAATGTGCATGCAATGCTTGCTACAGTGTACCATATTTTGTATTGTGAATATGACATATGCAGCAATCACTCAAGTAGCCGGATTTCATTTAGTCACAAGAAAAAAAAACGACAAAGAAAACCAAAAACAAGATAGTTACTCAAAGTGAATTAGCTGTATAGACATTTGAATATTTTGATCTTAGAAACATAGCACGGTCATACATAACGTACATTACATATTTGCCTAATGCATGTACACAACAACTTTAATTTACGCAGGTAATGAAAGTCAAAACCAGGCTATTGTATCTCGTACGTAAGGTGGAACATATCTGTGATATTACTTGCGGATATAAGATTGCGAAACTCATCAGGAAAATTGAGTAATTGAATTACTGTTTCAATAACCGCAGTTTTCTTGTTAAAAGCATATCTTGCGATATTGAATTCATTGGGTATCCATATTTGTGTAAGAAATAATCAACTTTAAAGTGCGCATCAGTTTACAAGTCAGTCATTACTTTGTCGGTATGGAGAGTGTTTGTCTGCTTCAGAGATCTTGTAATTCTATTAAAGTGCAGGAATGGTGAAAATCTAACACATCTCTTTTGCATTACAAACAAAAGCAATATTATAACGGTGTCAAATTTCTAAACACGCCAAATTTACATACACTTACGGACTTCCATATACATTGTTATTGTTTTGATTAAAATACTCGTGTTATTCCTTGTCCTTAATATGGTAAAAGATTTTCTTTTTTCAATCATCAACAATATAATTTTCTTAAAACAGTTGTAGGGATATAACTCTTTTAATCTGAATTACGAACAGTGACGGACATATATCTATGTGTATACTTCAGTGTGGTAGCACTTTAAAATGGCGAAATATTTCTATTATTACAAGAAGGCTTACATGCACATATCACAGCTTCCGAAATAAACACGCTCTCAACACATTCATCCTTCTCGCATACACTGGGAGGCCGTCCTTAAATTACCCTGGCTGTTAATAGGACGTAAAACCAATCAAACCAAATCATATCGAAGGCATTCCTCTGCGATATCGAAAGATCTTCATTCAAGTGGATAGCTTCCTTGGAAAAAAGCCGAACAAAGTTTGTGGAAATAAATCACTTTGATCTACTTTCAAGGTCACGCTGGCAAAGTTAAAACCTTTAAACGACTTTGTTTGAAATACCAAATGCATAGAGATATGATATTTGGCCAGTAGTATCCCTCGGAAAGGGCGAACACAGTTTGTGAAATTAATTCACGTTGGCGTACTTTCAATGTCACAGGGGTTAAATATGTCAAAGATACCGGAAGTTTTAGAAACATGCTAATAGTCTGAAAGCCTTTTTGGAAGAAGCAACGTTTCTTTCAGTAAATACCACATTGACATACCTTCTATTTCGCAGGACACAGAAATGTTTCAATTTCAATTTGTTATTTAGAACGTTAAATCATTATCTGCGACCACTGTAAGGTTAAAATGCTAGATAAATGCCAGTTGAGCGATGCTGGCTCCTTGGGCCTCTTATTTTTAATTAGCACATGACCGATAAAGTACACAGTCCTTCGGAAGAACACTTATGACGCAAGCTGCAAACTGCAACATATAACTGGAATAGTATTGTTTTAATGACTTATTTGTTTTTATATTGTACATGTATATAATCTAGTTTTTTTGTTATAAACGTGTGTAGGTATGACTGGTCAGTAGTCAGATCCAACCACAATATATCTGCTTTGCTTACAATATATACATATCACCGTCGTCAGTCTGAATAAATACCGTTACAACAACAAATTGACCTTATCAACCTCGGTTTGGTTATGGACAATAATGATGTAATTGATATACTACATTTGTAATTTATTATAATACTTTTTAGATGTAGAACTGCCTCCATAACTACTTACATTTACGCGCTGTATTAATTATCAAACTATACCAAAACCACCAAGACGTATTAGTCCTCCTGAGTAGGCACAACATCAGGTATGTTTTACGAACAAAATCCTATGTGTGAAAATCATATCTATGTAACAAGCATCGCTTTCACCAAGGCTCGGGCTCGGTTTTCAGATCAGACGTGAAACATCCGTCTGGCCATTGAATGCCCTAAAGGAAGAACGAACGACTTTTTTAGGTGCCCTATTGCTTTATCTAAAGGGGCGATAAGAATTGAGAATTTTTTATTTCTCTTCTTTCTGAACAATTTTCTCGTTCCTTATATCTCACTTAAAGCTGTGTCTTATTTGGTCTTTAGTCGAACAAACAACCGTGCTATAACAGCTGGGTTAACATGAGCGATACAATAATTGCAATATAACATTTTTTTTTTATATTTTAAGCTCACCTGGCCCTACGGGCCGGTGAACTTATGCTATGGCGTGGCGTCCGTCATCCGTAGTCCGTCTGTCGTCTGTCATTCGTGGACTTTTTCTTTGAATCGATACCAGTCAAAATGTCCTGTTTGGATTGTGACCAAATTTGGTCAGAATCATTCTTGGGTTAAGAGGAACAGGTTTTGCATATATGGTAACTAAGGGGTCAGAGGGCCAAAAAGAGGAAATAAATGTAATTATTTGTGATCGCTACTCGTCATGAAGTTATTAATGTATTTTAACTAAATTTGGTCAGAAAGGGGAACATTTTGCATAAATGATGGCTTTGGCCCCCAAGGGGTCAAATGGACGGGGCCCAAAAGGGGAAATAGAGGTAAAACATTTTAAATCACACCTTGTCCTAAAGTTAAAATGGACTGATTGGATCTTTTTGGAAAATATTTTACTATGGTTACCTATATACCAATGTATCCGGGTGAGCGATACAGCCCTGGGAATCCTGTTAATATAATTTCCGTTTTTATACTGATTTTGTACGCCAAAATTGATTTAATTCGTCCTCCCTTGCAAAATACAATACCACATTGACAGTGCTTGCTGCTCAACCATTGAAGTTTCTTTGTGAACAATATTATCAATAAAGACGTGTATGACTTGTACTGCCCCGGCCTCGTAAATCACCTGTCTGTTACTTAAGCATTGCAGGCGAGAGATCGCCATAAAATGTCGCCCGCAGAAGAAATATGTACAATGATATTAATATTTGGCGTGCTTCTCTAGACGACATTCCAAATCATGATTTTGAAAGAAAATCTAGCAGGTGTTCCATGACAAGAAATCGATATGACGAAAGAATGAAAAACGGGAACTACATGTTCTCAAACATTCACGTGATAAATATTTGCAACGGATCTGTTGTGATCGAAAGGTACTATGTTAAATTATTAACATGAACCTGTAACTCACTGACAAATACAATCAACTTTCATGTATTTGTTGTATATGTTCAAGAATCAATTGTGATGTTACAATAAAATATTTCTTGCAGGCATGTTGTCCCCACACCCTTGGATAGCGGTAATTGTGGGCGTGGTGGCCCTGTCTAACGTCGCCATCATTTCCGTGGATGCTGCATGTGTATACAACGGCCTCACATGTCCAGAGTACCAAGTCCTCTCTCCGCCGACCGAGGTACAAAACACAGTGTGCACATTCTCCCTACTAGTCAGTTCATTGTTTAAACCACCAACATATGACCAGGTCATATCAGTTATATATATTGGAATTATTTATTTGAAGAAAATCTCTTCTTAAAATTACCTATAAATGAAGGCTAGACTAGAATGTTTCCTGACAAACGAAATTGTGCTTCATACCAATAATATACCTGACTGGATTCTGGCTATTGTTCTGTGCTCAGATATCGCTGAGTTTATATAAAGTTAAAGTTAAAAATCATTAGGACTACACGCCTGTATTATGTTTTTACTTGTATAATATATAATGAAATAAGTTCAAGTCATTATATTTTGCAATGTTTTGTGGTTTAGTATTGCCATCGAATTGTATTCGCAATTGAAAACAGCAATAAAATTGAATCGAATGGAATTATACATTAATTGCGGTATAAATGCAAGTTGCGTTTCCTGGTTTAGGAAAGAACCTTGCTAGTGCTGACGTTTGAATTTAGCAAAATAAGTTTTTAATTAATGTTTAAAATATTCATTTTTCGAACATATTTAAGCATGCTATTTTTTTTAAAGTGAAATGTGAAAGTAACGAAATTAAAACAAACCAATACAGTATTACATAATATAACACCACCTGGTTTCCTTTACAGGACTTTGAGCTTCGTCGTTACCTGCCGGCTTCATGGATTGCTACAAGTGCGACAGTGCCAGTGTATACACGTAATGTCAGCATCACAATGTACTTCCGGTTGAGGAACTACTTTGACAGTAAGTTATCTGGCCGACGATACGTGACGTTCGCCTTGTTATTTACATTGTAGCTCCAAATTTTGTGTTGTGATAACTCTTATGTCAATATCCTTTTTATTTCACTCATCCTTGCTTCACTGCGTTATCAATCAAGTGGTTTATTCGATATTCTGATTTTTGACGGTTGATCGAATGTGTGTAGCTCTTGTGTCAGTGTGTCGCTAATAACCTTCTATGAGAAATCCCTCTTCGCCATTTTCTGGCTAATCTTTGAGGAAATATCACGACGTCATCTACTCCTGTTTTTTAACAAAGGAAGTATAACGTCCGTTGATATCATTTTCTATACCACTATCCTCGAGGGATAAATGTCCATTCCCTAGTCAATCTTTCTTCCCTGGAACTAATCTGTGGGGCTCAAGGCAATACACTACGAAATGAATATGTTTCCCTTCATGCAGTAGATAATCAATATAAATATAGAATAATAAATATATAGACTAATAAAAAGCACAAACGCCAATTTCACGTATAAAAAATCGTAAACATGTTCCATTAATATATGTATATATATAAACATCTTAGAAAATGAATTAAAGGGTATGATGTATTTAACGAGCTATCATATGCGTTTAAATGCAAGGCTAAAACAATTTGAACAGTTGAAATATATATTTATTACATTTTTGCCTGTGAAATATAGAAAATTATCAAACTGATAAAACTTATATTTTCACTGCAGTGACGAGCAGTGAAAATATAAGATTTTGCCGTGAAAATATAAGGCTTTTTCAGTGTAACGTGAAAAAGTGACCCGCCAATAAAATACCACCCGGGTCATTATTCTACGTTGCAAAAGTTATCCGGGGTCGTTATTTAACAGTAGAAATCTTACACGGCCATCTGTAGAAAAATGACCCCATTCAATTTTTCCGTAATTCGTCCCGTGAAAAAGTAACACCGAAACGTTTGTATGAGTTGTTCCACTTGATCGAATCTTGGTGGCTCGGCATTGTTGTCGTCTGCTAGAACTTGTCTCTTGGGGAAAGGTGATCTTGAAGAAATGGCATCAATAGTAAATATTGATGGGAACTGCTGCAGGATTTAATATAAAATAAATTGAAAGATGAGAATGGTTCAACTTTTCCGATCAACTTATCCCAATCAGCTGTAGGCAAGTAGACCAAGAAAAAAGATAATGAAAGTATCTTAGTCCTCTTTCGAAATGTAATGGCAGATTTGTTTTATATTTTCACTCGTGCTACGCACTCGTGAAAATATAAAAAAAATCTGCCATACTCGTGAAATATATTCGATATTAAACGGCAAACCATTGACTATCCTCTATATATTTATAAGTTATACATATTAATGTACTACGCAATTATGCACACGTTATCAATCACTCCATTGCTTAGTATATACGTGGAATAAAAATGCCGTTGGTACTCTAAAAAAGCATACGCAATTATTTGTTTATTTAAAGGTATGTGAAACTAACGTATTCAGTGTTATTGTGGAGAGCATCTTACATGTGACCATGTTCCGACATGTACATGTAGTAAGAGATACAACTGTATTGATTACCCTTTGTGTTCTGCAGTTGGTATTAATTTAGAATATCTCATACCCAATTTCTGACCCTAAAGTTTTTAATGTGATCACTGTATCCGAGGATACAGTAAAGTGCAATTACCTGCATCGGTCTGTACAAAGAAATCTCACAAGTTTAAGTCAAGAAATTTCATTTGTGTAACTGTTTTACCGATTCACTTCGCCTACGATTAGATTTAACCCGTATATGTCTGTTCAAGTTCTTTTGTGATGTTATATGGGGTCCCCCATGTATCTGAAGACCTGTCTTGTTGAATGTCATAGATCAGAACTTGGAAATGACTGTTCCTGTGCTGACGATGCGCGAGAGCACGAATGTGAATGGGCAATACACATACACCAAGTACTTCCTGGTTGATTCGAACGCACCGGACCCTAACGGAAATGACGTGTTCAAGTACAACAGTCCTGAATTTCGCGCGTATGTTAGGTGGGTAAACGCACAAAGTAATAATGTGTATATGGCTGCATGACTTACAAGTGTGTATTGCATGAATTGTGGTAGGTGAGAGCAACAACTGTGTTGCCATTTGGATAAGTCATAGCAAGTTGTGTTAGTGTACGATTGAGTGAAATAACACGGTGTGTTCAGAGTAGATCTCTTTGCATCCATTCCTTCACTAAAACACATTAAACACGTTGTGATATTGCTTGTTGATGTCGATTAAAGAACGTCTTAAGTATTACAAATATTCATGTTTATATGCTGATTTCATAACGCTTCACTTTTCCACTGTTTCTTCCAAATTCTACCGAGTCCTGCAAATATCAAAATATTTTACATTTTAGACAGAGCTGAGAATTTGTGATAAGCAATATTTCAAATTCTACCGAGTCCTGCAAATATCAAAACATATCACTTTTGAGACAGACCAGAGAATTTGAAATAAGCATTTTTCAAAGGAAAATAACATTGGACAATCTGTGATATGCAAATAATAGTATGCGTAAATATAACGATGTTGGATAAGGTTTAGAGAGGAAAATCTATGCAATTTCCTTTGTCTTTTTAAGGATACAAATGTAGATACATGACATTCATCATTAAATAAGAGTAACATTGTTGTTGTTTAGGATATGAAATAAATTAAGACCCAATGTTTACCTCCTATTGACTATAGCTGTTAATTTAACTTAAACAAACAAAACAAATTCCACTGTTACATACATTTTGATCTAGTTGTTGTGATGCTGTAACGTGTTCGTAGTTCGTAGTTGTAATATATTAAGATGGAACATATTTTCCCTTTAACTTCCAAATGTATTCTACCGGTTGTTGCAGGATAACAATATTTTTCTGAAGGTTGACGTTTATAAACTATAGTAATTTCAAGTGTGGTACGACTATCTATCGATGTGTCGCATGAAAAGCATGTGCGTTTTACATATATGCCTCTTTTATATTTGCATTTACTGACAAAAACCAAAGTTATAAATATAGTTGTTAAAAGTATATGACAGTCCTGCCGACTTTACTTTGATGATCGACACATTTCTGTAACAAAAAGATGCAACCCCTTATTGTATGATTGTCACGAAATTTACTTGGTTGTAAAATTCATTCAGTTCTTCAAAATGGAATTAACACGTCTAGGTAACACGTAGTTCAGTTAAATGTAAAATGACCTACATGTAAGTAGCTGCCAGGGATTGTACCAGAGGATGTGAACTTACGGTGTTCATGACGAACTTGCTTCCTATTACAACTCTTCATTGGCTTCTATAATTGAAAATTCATGCACAGTCTATGAGATCATAGACGACCTACATATCTATATAAAGATACAGTGTGAGACGTTATGGCGGGTTTCCCCATTCCTATCTGTTTGATGTCTGATCAGTGTTTGGTGTTGTCATTTCCTGTCCCTTTTGATTACATAAGTGATGTCACCATGGGAACGCTGTGTTGCGATGTCACCATGGAAACCATACCTTGTGTTACTATTTCGGGATGCTGCTGTCTCCGCCATTGTGTAAGGGTTGGGATACAGTGCTGTCCAGTCCTGTCATGTTCCGATTCATTTCCAATCATCTAGGAATTTCATTTTTATACGATTTTGATCGAAATCAGTGGAACACCTTGAATAAATATATACCAAAGAATTGTTATGTCATGTTCAATTCAAGTTTTCTTTCGATGGAGATTCTGAAACAATTGAAATATTGCACATTAAAATATTATAGTGTAGGACCGATTATTTACTTTATTGTGCTAGTAGTGTGTCATATGATTCCTTTTATTTTAACATACGTAAATTTAGTGTCCTTGCGTACAATATGCGTTTGTACAAACATGTTTTATCTATGTTTAATGATTTGTTACATAATTTTGCCCTGTCATCCTTTTTTTTTTTTTTGTAGAACGCATCATTGCATTTAATATATCGCAGTTTCTCGGTTTTGCCCTTTTATGTTATATATTGGAAAAATGAGCCTTTGTTAATAGAAGCATTCTCTGGGATCGCTATTATGCAAATAAAACTATAAACGATCATATTGGTGTGCTACAGTATACGAGAAAATGTCAACCCATTAGTGAAAATATATGATTCTTATAAATCATTTCTACTCGTATTTCAATTTTAGCCCATCTTTAGACAGTAATACACTTCTTCATCAAAAGACAAATTTATTATGTACGTGATTAAATTATAACCGTGTAATGGAAAATGGGAAACTGCAATAATCTAAATGAGAAAGCAATCTGTTTACTTTTTTTAGTTTCAATTTTGATTCCACTTTTAGAAAATAAAATCACGTCTCCATCAAATGTTCTTGTTGGTTCATAAAAATTCTATTTGATCTGTAATCATCCGCCGAGTCAATTTAAATTTGAAACTATACAAATTTTGGTGTACCATTACAGTGCGATTGTTTTACTGCTCTTCTTAAGCAGTGAACGCTTTTGGTTTGCATTCATAAGCAACATGAATTCCAACTACACAAATTGAAGTTTCGTTCAGTTGACGTTAATATTGCCTATGCATTCAGGGTATGATTGTTCAATGAAAAGAAAAGCCATCGCCCGGGAACGGTCAATTGTATCAAACATAAAAAAAAAAAAAAAATTATGACGGCATCAATCGGTCAATGGCATTCAAAGCCTTATGAATGCCAACTGAATTCGGTTAATTTACATAAAGGCAATGTCATGCAAAGGTAAATATAGAGCCATAATGGCTAAAGCACGTGTGTAATTTCTGCATGTGCGATGTTAGTGTATCTGCTTTCACATTCAGATCTTAAATTGACTTTGCCTATAGAACAATACAAAAACAAACCGTTATATTATCCGTCCAAGTAACAGGAACCGTATGCAAGGTAGAATAATGATTATCTGATGCAAGCCGGCGAACGTCATATCTATCAGAAATACGAAATATGAAACTTCAAACAAAAATGACTCGACCCCTCAATTAAAAAGATGACGAGTCATTCAAATCTTCATTTATGATTTTGTTTATTGATTAATTAAACTGTTTTTTCCCTTCATTTATTGTACATTTCACTACATTTGGAACGATTTCCTCAATTTTTTTCTCAAACTAAAAACTATATAAAAACATATTTTTAAAACATCATGTCTTTAATAGCTTTCTAATGTGCAACTTGTTTACTCTTACCATATCTTTGTCTCACCATAGTTTATGACGGACATTTTTCTAACATGAATCAGTTTGTTTGGAAACTAGGTCCGGTAAACGCCGTCACCTGGCAAGAGCAGACGTTCCCAAGTGATGGAAAATGAAACAAAATCCGTTTTAAAGTTCTTCTTAAGTTTTTCTCAACTTTTAACACTGTCAAACCATGTTAATGATTTAAAGCAGTATATATATATGATAAAAATATTGTCTCGTCGATTTTCTTCTGATTCCTTTAAAGACCGTATAAACGTAAGTTTCGGCAAAACTTGAAGTGAAAATCAAGCCTAATAACGTATTATCTTAATAAATTTAGTTAAGATTAACTGATATCAGCAATATTCAAAATGAATTCTTAGCCCATTTCTGGTACAGCAGCAGTTGCAACTCTTATTTGCAAACACTCGTCCATTTAGAACTGTCTTCTAACTTTGGCTTGTTGTTGAAGTGGGCCCCACCTGAATTATTTTCAATTCTTCAGGTTTTTCTGTCAGGAGTTTCTTGTTAGTTACCACTCAGGTTTACTTCGTTTTAGACTTTTTTTTGCATGGTTATCAACTGGATTTTTTTCATATTTTTTTAGACTCCCGAAACAATTCCTGAAGTTACGTACATCGGGCTTGTAATACAACTTTTAACATGTACGTAACGTGTCTTACAGACACCACGACTAACATTGTATACTTTGTTATCTTATCTGCAGACAATACGGAGGGAAGCCCACTTTCCAGCAAAAGTTAGAAGAACTCGAAAAACTCAAAGCGAGTATTGGGGACTCAAGTCTATATCGCCCTAATAAGGAGTACTTTGCCGGATATAACCCTCCATGGGTCAGGGTCAACAGAAGGAACGAGGTCTGGCTCGAAGCCATCTGATCAGTCTGAATATCGGTAGCAGTGTTCTACATACTTCTGTGTTTGGTTGTATCAAATGTATAAAAGACCCATAAATGAACAGTTTTTGTCCTGATAAACAACCATGTACAATTGTACAACATGTATTCAAATGTAGAATTTGCGCCATTTGGGCAAGACCCTTCAAACTCAAGATGTGAAACTTTGGAGCGCTGTTTTTTTGTTAATAATATCGTGTCATTTTGAATAAACATGTTTAATGCATAATCACTGATTTTAGTTTATTTGTAAGAATTGATTTATTTAAATTTCACTTCTGTATTGGGCAACGTTTAGAACGTTCCAGGGAGAGAGCTTGTATAAGTCTTGCCTGTTTTTCGATCCCTTTAAATCTAATTGATTCTCTAAAATATTTTGAAATGAAGCGTTTACAATAACAGATAATACTTTTGAACCATTATTGATTTGTAAGTCCGCAATCAACTATACAAACAATAAAACAAATCTCTCTACGTATAATTTTCAAGTATGAGTCCTGAAACGTTACCGGCGGTATGGCAAGTCCTTATTTCATTCTAGTTTTCTTCTTCGCCGCGGGATAAGGTAATATAACAATGTTTCACTGCATTCATAGAAAAGCAAGCATTGCTTTACTCAGCAGGTTACTGACACTTACCAACATTAACTTTCATATTTTCCCAGTAGTATTAAACATGCCTCTGTATAGACGCTAACATGTCACAGTTCATTTATACCTCTGAAGATTTTATTATCAACATAATAAAGTTATGTTCCTGATGACTGTTTTATGTTAACAAAGCGAGTCTTTTAACTAGATCTGGCTGCTTTAAAAACCATAGCCAACACTGCGAAACTTGTAAAACCTTAATCAGTGTCTAAATTAATAAAAATGAATATACAACATTTGATATAGCGCCCTATCTAGCTAACATCAGCCACTTTAAAGCGCTTTACAGTACATAGATATACAATTATCATACAATCAATACAATTAACATATACAATTCTATCATATACAATTCTGAGGAGTTCGCAGGAGCTGCCTTATCAGGCGGTTACTACTTGTCCTATACCACCTGGCTAATATCTCCATATGTGTGTGTATGTATGTGTGTGTGCTGGAGATGAATTGTGTTCTTTCTGTAGTGGGACCGTGTTTCCAACGGCATCTTTTTAGAGTGCCACCTCACTTGAATGCTACATCACATATACTGCAACACCCACTCCAGACCATTTTATATTCCACCTTGGGTGTTGAAGGTGTGTGGGCAGAAGAAAAACACTTTCTCTGAATGCTCCATGCGTATGACGATTACGGGTACCGAACCCCGGCCGCCTGCATGGAAGGCCGGAGTGTTAACCACTCGACTAATCCGCCCATAGTGTCTAGCCTTTATTAACAAACTTTTAATTAAATGTGTAGTCTTTGATGTTCGACAATTTTCTTGATTTTGACGAGAAACAGCATATTTGATGCAGTTGGATTGTATATGAATGAGTTTTTACTTGTCTCCTTGTGGTAGAACGAATATATCATGTTTAAAAAAAATCAGAGAATACCAAAGAGTCAACAAAACCATAATCCGAACTAAAAATCGATTAAACTAGAGGCGAAATGGGAACAAAAGAAAAATTTACACGGAGCATAAGAAAATAAGACAGGTATTCCGGAATAGTAAGCGTCTTATGCTTCTTCGACAACACACGCCATGTAAATCATCAAAACGAGAACTGAGTATCATTGTCAATCACAACAAGTAAGTACACTAATAAGCAAAATCAAAACGTCAATCTTCATATCACAAAGAGATACAGAATATTGTATAACACAACAGTCATTACAGATTTGAAAATTAGCACCAACTACATGTGCCTATACAATGTATGCGTACTGGCGTAATGGTTTAGTATAGCAAAACATGCTTCTGATGTACCTACAAATGTACTTGGTCTAAAGTGACATCTGATCTATTTTGTAACTTTCATCAGATACCATCCTTCCATATATAATGATATTATCAATTTCATTTTTATAGTCCTTCGCAATTGAATTTCAATTATATATTGTAGTTAATAATAGCATATTCCTTGTTTGCGAAAAGAAATTTTTAAATGTTGACCAAAGTAAAGTAACTTACATTGGCCAGATTTCCGAAATGTGAAATACTATCTGAACCATACTTTAGTGTAACAATCTTTCAAGATAACGGTCAATGACAAAGATGCTCACTTATTGCTCAACCAAGCCTTTATCACAACTTCGTGCTGCCATTATCACCATCAAATCATGGCTTCAGGCGTATTATGACGCTGTAGATTCATGAATGGGAATGAAAGGGATGGTTATTTTAAAACAAACTCGAAAGAACTTCATATCAATATTGAGCCAACCCCTCCTCAAAAATGTTTCGTCTATCAAAACATTTGATTTCCCAACACTGTACACTGTCATACTTTATAACACGACCGTACACAATATATCATTTTGAACTTTAGATAGAGGACAACGATAAACATGCAACTTCGACTTTGATTTTTCAGTCGTGAAATTTACCTTTCTTCATAGTAACATCCTTTCTTCTGCCTTTGTTAAATGTTCGTGATAGATGTCGGCTACTGACAAACAAACTTACGACACAGGGATTCGAGAGATGCATGTTGATAAGGATGATGAGCAAGTTTTATGGTCGCCATCTTGGTCTCATTGGGAAATATATTGTATTCCTGTATGGTATGAACGTCCACGTTTTTGTATATGCTCACTAAATTGTGTGCTTTCTTGTGATAAGGAAGGATGACTCGGTTCTCATTTCGAGGACTTAATGTTTACTTGGATGCGATCAACATTTAGTTGGCGAGTGTCGTCGATAAGCAGAAGACGCTTACTCTTCCAGAACACCTCCTATTCTCTTTTACTTTTGTCTCGATTTGTCTAAATTGTTGGCACTATTTCCATCTGTTATGCCTTTCAGATATGTTTACATCATCATTTGTATGTATTATAAAAACATAGCACCCTTATTCAATGCATTGCAATATACCCTGTGTAATTATGCTTTGTGCTTAAACTTGTTTTATATACAGATCTAAGGTTTGGTTAATAACTGGTAAGTGTAGTTCGATAAGACTGGATATTCCTTTTCCAAAAACGATTCCGAGTATTAAAGTTTGATCTTCCAAATCAAAATTTTTTCTTCCGATTTTCACCAAATATATATATTTTGCATTCATCTTTCAAACATTTTGCATAATTGAACAGGATATTTGGTGAACATTACCAAACCTAATGCAAAACATCTTTTTTCTTCGATAAAACATACATAAATAGGATTGCATTCAGGAAGACAGCAATCTTATGTTTAATGTTTCCTTATAGAAAAAAAATCATGAAGGACAGAAACATTCTTTATTGCATATCTTTTAGAGGTGATGGTCGTAAAAAAATCTTGATGCCACACCGGCGAGCATTAAACCCAAGGACAAAATATTTTTTACCAATTTCTGCATATAACACGGGTCTTGATGGGGGCAAAGGGATTAATAAACTTCAATAATATACCTCGTATCGTCTTTAATATTATTAGACATCCTGAATCACTAGTAAGTACACTGGGTGACCTGCATCTTTCCATTAGAACCAACACGAACATGTGATTTTTCCTTTTATATAACCTAGCAACTGATTTTTTAGATAATGCTAGGATTTGTTGTGAAGATGTTTGTGTTAAATGTAAAATGAGGGTAATTTAGAGATAACAGTGTAAGACGCTAATAGTTTAGAGTACAGTGCTATTTTTAGGTCACTACGTGCTGCGTGTAAGTGCCACATGAACTACTAAGCAGTTACGTGTGGTTTAAGTAGCTAAATGCTCTTATTATAAAAGTACAGTTTTAAACATTCTATACATGGCCTCTATTACTGAGGACATTACAAAGCGATACAGATGATCATAAACAGAAAACAACGATATTCATACCTATATTTTACCTAATAAAATATATATAGTATGTATCCTGTGTCCACGAAGCTAACACGTATTTTCCAACAAGAATTATCTAGGGGAAGTAACTGGTGGATGGTCAGGATGACGCCGCTTCTTATCGAATATATCGACCAGACATTAAACTCGGGCTCTGTATTACCGTTTCCATCGCCGTATTCAAACGACGGTGATTTATGGTTGTTGATAACAATGGGTAGCAGCTTCTTCGGCCAAGAAGACGATGATCAGGTACATACACACATTATACGGATACAGTGTAGGTTTGCATCTTGCCTTTCCAGCACAATGCAATATTTTACCGAATAAAATATTTCCAAAGAGGTATCCGTTGGTCATTCTTATTAGCGGCAATAACTTGCACACAGACCGCCACATCAACGACGGACAATTTAACAGGGCGCTGAGCTACTTTTTGAGAGTAAAGTATTCTATTTCAGCTTTGAAATATTTTACATGTAGTTGGCATTCATAGGCAATATGAATTCCAACTTGACAAATGCAAATCGAACACGAAGCGCGGCAATATTAATGCCAACTGGACTAAGATGCTTTTACTGAAGCGCTTCAGCGCTTTATATTGAATTTGCCTTTGTCGAGTTGGAATTCATAGTGCCTTTGAATGCCAACTTAAAGCAGTTCAATACTTATATCTCACTTTTTATTTCACAGCAATTAGCCCGGGAATGGTCGCTTGTATCCGACGTAACAATTACGACGTCATAATGTTGATGCAAGGTTGTGTCTCGCTACGTAGCAAAATGAATTTTATGGGATGGGTTTTCAGGCCATTTGCAATTAGTTTCTGAGAGGAACATTATTTGCAACCGTGCATTGATCCTAAATCAGGTAAAAAAATGTTAGTATCCTGTAATTAATCCAGGAATATCACGTTCAATTTTAAACTGTCGTATCAATGGATTAATTCATAAATAATATCGCTTTGTCCAAATGCATATATACTGTATCTGGTGTCATATCGGAAGTTCCGCTGTTTTACCGATTGTTTGAACAGAAGGTTCCTCTAAATGAGCCTGTAACACACAACTCGATTATCAACAACTGTGACAATCACCTAACAACCCAGGATTTGAAATAGAAAACGAAGTCTTGTAGATTGAATTATGTGGGCGGTGTATAGAATCATAAGAATTTTCATTTTAAAACATAATTTAATAGCTCAGTAGATGGTCCCCAGGGAAGCAAAGCTTCTCAAAAGTTATCCTATTCTGCATTTAAAACACAAAAAATATACTGGTTCCATATTTTTAACAAAACTGAACGATCTTGCCACAGATTGAAACGTATGCTCTCCACTAATTTGTTGTACATGTGTTTTCCCTAAACCATGCAGAAGTACATATACCTAAACTTATCTTGTTCGATGTTTCTAATGTGATTTTGGACGACAGGGGCAAGTATTCATTTCATTTCTTAATCAATAACCGTTAACAAATCTTCATTTTTTCTTCGGTTGCACTTAGATTGTGTAATTTCAAGACATGTGTTGATATTATGAATAAGTCACTGATATTGAAAAAGTTGTTTTTTTAAGTATTGATGTCAAACTCATTCTAATAGCGTTGTCTATGTATTATGAACATATCTAGGTTACGCCACTCTTGTTAAAAGTTAACTTTTGTTAAAGTAACGTTTGAGCCTTTCACTTTGATTTGTTTTTCGTTCGATTAGTCTCCACCATATTGATTGGAGACCGATGTGAGTCTTAGGGCGAGTAAAGAAAATTAACCAACAAATGACTACGTACATATATGTAGCTTGCCTATTGATACGGTGTCATTTCGTAATATTCAGTTTTTTATAATACTTTCAAATAATTTATTAGGATATACTATTGAAGAGGTAAGTTGTTCTGCAAATGGTCAAAACAGCAAAAATCTCCTTAAAATCACGTATTATGATAATTTGTTATTTTTGACTGTAGCACAGAAACGAGCAGGCTAATATTGATGTATTTTTTTTTTTCATTTTCTACTTTGTCACGAACGTATTTTTGTATCAGCATTTTGTTAAGATACCATCCCTTTTAAGGGAGTTGCATCCCTTAATGCGAAATTTAAGCTCTAAAATAAATTGAACGAGTTCTTATTTCTGTAGGTTGACTCAAAGACTATTTATATTTGTATATATCTAGGTAAAAGTCATTCCAACGGTTTTTATGCTTTATTACTCCAGAAAACAACAATAACACTGCGCCTTAATATTATTGTGGTAGAAACAGGTTACACGACTCGTGGTAACAGGATATGGAATTCATTTCACTCTCGTTAATTATTTTTCAAAAGTTGAAAGAGACATTTGCTAAAGCTCGTGTCTTTTGTGACTATAGTAAAATAAAAATATTAACTCGAGTGAATTAATTTCAATATCCTACAACCACTCGTTGTGTAACCTCAATTTATCCAATACATTGAGAGTCAAACCTGTCTACAAAGGACACCCAACGGACAGAGGGAAATTGTCCTTTATGGACAGCTGTCCTTTATACACAGGTTTATTATATAGTAACTTGCACTGTGTGGGGATGATGCATCCGTTCTTTATAGACAAGTGCCATTTATATAGAGGTGTCCTTCGTGACAGGGTTGACTATACATGTACAATGTATATCGTATTTAATTACGTTCTCCGTCTTCTCTCCTCCTGCCAACATCTCCCCATTACCTTCTTTCTTGACTATATATAGCAATTTCCAGGGGTCTTCTTGAACTTTGAGTTTAGTTTATAACAGCGCAATTAAAATGAAAGTGCACCTCTTGGGTTCAAAGTGCGTGTAAGCATAATTTTCGTTTCTGTAGCTTGTTTTATCTGTATAACAACTACATCCGCATTGCTGGATGACGACAAGTGTTTACAAGTGGTGTCTAACTGTCCTTTACCTGAACTTGAGGCTACAGAGGGCTGGCCTTGGCCTGTCGTGTAAGGGTTCACAGACAGGAACACGTCAAGACACAATTATCCTGTATGGACGGAGGCCCGTGTCAGCAGTGTCATTACGGTTAACTGTGGAGACAAAAGCATTAAACATTATCTTAGTTGAAACCGTTTGCTAGAATAAATGAACAGATACTAAGACCATGAATATTCTTGGCAAAAATCAATATGGATAAAAGCTTTGTCATCTTTTTTAATCGACACTGAAATTAGGCCGTTTATTAATGTTTTTTTATTAATGTTAAAACCAACGAAATATTTTGAAGAAATGAAATGAAAATAATGTTGTTTTTGAGATTTGCAAATTTCCTTGCTGGCGCACAAAGCTTACTCTATGTCATAAAGTGTGTTAGCCCCGCCAAATTGGATTTCGTTTTTATGATTTATTTTTAATACGAGGAACGACAAACCGGTGAAAATGCTGGAATATCCTCATAATGGAAAGTTATTTATATTTACGCCATGGCTAAATGTTGCAGTCAATGCCATACAAATAAATTTGAAATGCTAGATGGATTTTAAAACAATTCATAGAAAATTACGATGTGAAGTTGAAAGGAAAAACATGACTTAGTTTTCGGTATTGTCTCTCTACACTTGATATATCCCTCATGTCGCCGATACACTAATTATTCCGAAACACTTACACACTCATTGTTGTGACGGGAAACTCGTCAAGTATCCCGGCTATGTAAGTATATATAGCAATAGACCTACGGGCACTGGGTCAGACTGAGGACATAACCTCCTTCTACATCGGACAGGCAACAACAACAAGGTAATTTTTAATATAATATTATTGATTTAGAAATATAGAAATTTATTATGTCTGTAATTTTGTTTTACGACCTGCTTACAGGTAATATCATTGAAGGACATTATCACATGAATATGTTTGTTATGTAAGCATGCATACGCATATAAATGCTGAAAACAGGGTATGCGTATGCACTTACATCCATTGATAGCACAAAGCTGACGCCGACTCCAAAGAACAACTAGTATCTCATAAACAATACAATGCCGAAGGTACCCTTCGAAACGTTCCACTTGGTCACATTATACTGACGACTTATTTATATAAGAGAAAATCGACTTTATCATATATCAATGGACTTTGAAGAATAATGAATGCTTTATTTGTGTTGTGGAGTTTATTTAATCGGAAATATATAATCAAGAATATGCAAATTCATTTGAAAAAGCGATATAAGGTAGCTTGAAAGTCTCGTTAAAAAACTTTTTTTCTAACGAAGTAAACGATTTTGTGGTGCGTACAATTAATGATAAATGGTCAGCATTTGATTGATTACCTCGGGCAGTTTACGAATCACCTTCGTCATGCTTATTATGCTAATCTGATTACTTCGACAAAAAGCACAAACTTTATTCTAATTTGCATGTTTGATATATGAATATTTAGATTTCTCAGAGGTATTCATCACAACAAGCTTATCCACAATCATCTCGGTTTATATATTGTTCTAAATATGCTGTCAATATACAATGTCCGACATAACACATACCGCAGCAAATGTAATAACGTCATTTTGGTGTTCCTACGACTTGATTCGCGTTAAAACCACTGTTATGTTTTTATTACCATTTTTGCGTTTTAACGAGTGTTAAAAAAGCGTTTCTTAAGGACTTCATTTTGAATGTATATACGTTCGTATCCCTGCAGTTTGTTACGAGCACAGTATATGGTCACCTTAGCGTTTCATAGTGAAAATGTCTGTTGACATACTACATTTGTGACGTATACACAGTCATATTGAGGTAATATCCTTAATTCTTAGCATTTACACGCGCATGCATACATTTTGAAAAACTGTGCGAAGAATACATTTTATGCGGGTTTCTACGATACCTACATGTACAATTGTGTACGTTAGCAAGTTAAGACATTATAGTCCCAGTGAATCTACATCGATATATGAGTTAATGCAGAGTTAAAGCATAGGGAACAAACTATTTTCCTCTTTTCGTCACATGTGATATTTTAATTAGCTAGCACTTCGAGAGGCTGCATATTGTAAGAGAGGTGAAACCATAGTCCCAACTCTAGCAACCTTCTAAATTACTGGGATAATAACTATCCAATTTTAAACATAAAACAAAGAAAAAAATAGATAGCACTTCGAATATGTTTATTCATTTATAACGGTTGACATGCACACGCATTGATACACTGTTCCGGTAGTGAAGCGGTCGAACGTCGCAACAGGAAGCAGCCATTGTTGGATATACCGTCAGAAAATTTAGAATATTCATCAATATAGTAAGAGGCATCCATTTATTGTATGACTAGACATAACGAATCCTAGACATGTTCTATGTTTCAGGATATTGAAGGAACCAATCAATGGCTGCCATCGAATAATTATTGTGCTAAAGCGTGAACGACGCCGATTTCGAAATCAGATATCAATCCGCCGAGCTTTTTCATTACGTACAAGATAAGTTATACGCAGTCAGAGTTTGCTAATTTGAAGAAAGTAGAGCTGTATTACGACGTAGTTCGCGTTATTATGACTCTTGAAAGGCCTTATTACGTTTTTATCCGTGTAATATCGCGATCTTTATATGGTATATTTTTGGGTTTTTTGTTCAGAAGTCGTTTTTGCAATACAACGCTGTCGCAAACAGTAGAGAAAAGACTGTTGGTAACGCATATTCATACGGCGGTAGCGGGAACACAGCTATCATAAAGGCTAGACACTCGCGTAAGCACCAAAGACATTGCTGACATGTTAGGAAATGCTTTGATTTCCTTTCTTAACCGTACATGTTTATATTTGCAAAATTACAGTTTACATTTACCTAGCTTGTAAAATGTGCATTAATATTAATTAATATCTATATATTTCCATTTCAGTAAACAAAAACAGTTTCACAAAATATGTTCAAAGTATGAGTCAGCATGAACAGAGAAATGGAACCAATTATCTTATACACAGTGACCATCACAAAAAAAACTTCTTGTGTTGTTATTGTTCATCATATACCGTTTCTTTATTGCGAATAGTAAGTCTGTTAAAACAACGCATACATCTATAGTTGCCCAGAACCCTACGTAGATTGTACGTCCAATTATATTCGGAACGTCTTGCACAGTTGTACGTTTATATTGTCTTAATGGTGTGAAGTCCAATAAGTGTACTACACTGCATGTTTGTCTTATCTCTCTGATATTTGTAGTACATGCATTTCATAGTGGTTGGCCGTTAAATTGTAACGTGATTCACAAGTAAAAGTATGTGACCGGACAGGTTAAAAACTTGATGACTGGGTGTTACTGAAAATATGTTGATGATGTAACAGTCGACCTTTACGTTGCTTAGCAACAACAATAACTGATGGACAAAACGTTTGTCATTCGTACACATGACGAACTTCTAGCTAAATTATTTGTATTGTTACATTATTTTGTTTTACAAAAGGAATAAAATCAGAAAGGCATGTAGTGGCTACAGTACGATTCCATTCTTACACATTGGAAAATATCATTGTATCGATAACAAACATTAAGTTATATAATTAAATTTCTATAATTCTTTAATTTCAGTCAATACACTGTTTCATAAAACCAAGAAAAATATTAATCTCTGAATCTAAGGTAGATACAACTATGCATCGACCTCACCAAAGAGCTTGAATTGTATAATGTGGTAATAAAACCATTCTATTTCTGTACTGTACAATCTATTAAGGACAAATGCTTTCATTAACACAGTACTAGGGGGGGGGGGGGGTTCTCGAATTCACAACATGCGGGTTTGTTAGTCACATGCAACAATCCTCCAAGAGGGTGGTTAATCAGATCATCGTGTTCACACCTTCCAGTTGGGAATAACAAACACTGAGTCATACCTAAAGCCGTTAGTAACGTTACACTTTCGTTTTTTGTTTGGTAAGGTCAAAAAAGGCATCTGTATATCTCTAGTCTAGGAAAAAGTATATTGCAATTACTTTTTGTAACAATATCCACGAGTGTAGGTGTGTGATATCTTTTTATCATGCTCTTATAACGTCAGACAATAATCTAAATAAAAATGTTTTCAATATATTGAAAATACACTTTTATCTATATTATTGAAAAAGTAATAACGCCTCTTTGATTTTTGGTGACATTATAGGGCAGTTTGCAATGGACTGAACTATTGTGACGTCAGTATGACGTCATGTTGTCGTCATTTGTTGACTGGTCATTTGTTTACCTTTTTATAATAAAATATCATACAATACGCCTTTTCCGAGATACACCTTTCCGGAATAAATGTCACCAGCTTTGATGGTGTAAAACTTTAGGATACTCTAACAAAGCTATTTCTACTGATCAGTACCATGTAGATAAACATGACGTTTGGAAACTCATAGCAGCTCTTTTTGAATATTGTTTTGTGGTACTGATGCTTTGGCGGTACACAGGAAGTATACATGCCCCCTATCACGTGACAAGCGTATCTAAACCCTGCCGAATCCGGATAGAATAAGTAGGTACGGTTTAAGGTCATAGGACCCAGGGTGACGTAAACTAGTAACATATCTATATAAGTTTAATTTCCGGCACATTTCAAATTTCCCGATCACCCTGCTGTCACCTACGACTACGCCACGCCAGACATTTTGATGAGATACGGCTAGTGACTGACATCAATATTCACATTAACATTCGAACCAGAGGTCGCTTTACAAATTAATCAAAATTATCCATAATACAAGAATAGATAAGCGACCTCGTCCCCCTATCCCCCCCCCCCCCCTCCCCTGAGGGAAGGCAACTTCCCTCACGCCGGACGGAACACCGATGTAATTCAAGCGGATAGAAAAACTTTCTCGTAAACGACGTATCGTTGTTGGTTAGCGGTGTTTATCTACTATGTCTGCTATTTTCTGCTTGTATGACTGGTGTTTTATACCATTTGATCTTTTTGAAAAATGTTACAAACTTAAATATCAAATTGAACATAGCTACAATTTTCATGGAAACAATTACAAAACACTGAAAACAACAACTAAAACAACACCACAAAGACCAAAAACAACACCAAACATATCCTAAAAACGCCAAAGCACGAGCATTTTGTTAAAAATATTATATTTTTTGTGTCTTGTAAAATGCATTTCAATTTTAAGAAAAAGTGCACAAAAATGAAAACAATAAGTTATTGAAAAATACAACAATCAGAATTATTATTGAAATTGTATGAATTGATCGACTCTGATGAAGGTCAGAGTTTGTGATTGATGACCAATTATGTAAGATTATGAAGTGAATATCTATGACATCATATCGGGTTCAAAAGGTGCAAAAATAGCTGCTGTATCCGTTTTGAATTACTGCGATATTATCAGTGATTATAATTATGCACTCGACTGGCAGGGTCCTACAAGATGTAGGCCTATATAGCCCTCGTTCCAGTGATCACTATTTCCGGAAGACATACAGCAGCGTTCGACCACTGTGTTTGTATATGACACAAAAAAGACGCGTTGCTCCAATTTAAATTCAACTTACGAACCCATTTTATTCAGTTCATTAATTAATATAAATGATCAAATTAATCAAAATATTCAATTATTCCACCTTCAAAATCATGATTTAAATTTTTTTCAGATAGTTGTAGCTTTTGAGCATTCCACCTCTGCAATGGACGGGATTGTATTTCTATCAAGCGTGCTATTCACGCTGATTTACACCGGAAATGAAGCTTTGGTTATTCCTGGCATTGGCAGTAGTTGTCCCATCAATGCTATTTGTCCATCATACAGCGTCATCAGGGAGAAATCAACGAACGTAAGTTGACAATAATTAATTGTAGGATGGCCAAACTGACAGCCAGATTGCATAATAGCTGCGAGTTTTACAGCCTCATTAGTGCTTTAGGTTTATAAATCATGACTAGAGACCGGCCGAGTACACGCGTACGTGTACTGACAGTGAGGGCGGAAATACCTTATAACATCAACAGACTAAATTAGAATGCGAATTCATTATTCATTGGCTTGAACACATTAAGATACATATAATGACTTAATAAATGAAAAAAGATTTTGTTTGCTGATCGCCCTATTGTCGTGCTTTGTAAGAGCAAGGCAACATGAATCTTTGGTAACGAAGCCTCGAACAGACGGAAGTAATGACTACGTAAAGTTTAGCAGGAATAGCTGGAAAAGATGTTGCATTTTTGTAATGGTGTAGTGTAAGACGTGGTTATTTGGTTGGTTAGGCAATAGGTAATAGGTTAAGGTAATACGGCAACATTTGGACATTGTTGCGGACTATTTACTGAAGCACATTGTTGGGGGTCTATTTACAGTGGTTTGCTACTCAGATTAACATCCATTGGTACATTCTTAGGTAGCAGTGTACAGAAGGCTTTTGTGGCCATGGGTGATATTTTTGTACAATGAATAACCCCTATAATAGCATGCCTATGAAAATCTAAAAAAAAAATAAGGAGTAAAATTGGCTTAAGTATGATAAAGTGGACTTTGTTGACTTCACATTTGTAAAAAGAGAAAAAATTTTTTTTGGTTAGAGATTAAAATTTTGACCCTTCCGAAATGGGTGTCTACACAGGAAAAGCTAGCTTTACAGGAAGTGAAATTTCGACAACAGCACATGAGGGAAAATAGCGGAAAATCTAAGCGTACGACCTATGCTGGGACAGATATAATTCTGCAACCAAGTTAGTAAGCTTTAATTTTAGATAGAACTTAAGAAAAAAATTCCTATCTGCGTAGGTCAAATTTTGTGTCAAAAACAGTGATATTTTGCATTTTTCGGTAATTTTTGATGTGGTAACCATGGTTTTCACACAAGTGCCATACATAGGATACATCGGTGTATACACTTTATAGTCCTGTTTTTGAATTGGAAATGATATACAATTTACAAAAATGTATACATTTACATCTATGCAGTGTACGGTTAAATCTCGGTGTTGACAATTCTCAGGCATTGGTCTTTTTTCCCATTAATCTCTAGATCTACCGTACACAGCTACCATATACAGCACACAAAAAGTCATGTTTTTGAAAAAAATAACTTTTCATGCTTGTTTGGTATTTACCTTGATTTATTTTAAGTTAAATCTAATTACTAAACTTAAGAAATCGAAATGAACCATTATACGTGCCTGAACAAAGGGCAGTAACTCTTGTTTGCTAATAGGTTTTTTAAGCCTTTTCAATCTTGATTCCTGTTAACATTTTATTATACATTTAAAGTGGTCATATTTTGATCTATGTTCTACTTGGAAACATATATCTTTACAGCTATATCTCTTGAGTCATTCAGACATAATTTTAGTCTTTTTCATTCATATCAGCACTCGGTATCCATGGATACTGTACATAAATTTATATTTATTAAAAATAGGTAAAATTGTCTGTTTTCAATCAAATTTTGCTATTTTATCTGATTTCCCCCCAAACTAAACCAGCATAATGATTAGTCTAGTAAAGTCAATCATGAAAACTATGATTTTCCAAAATTACAGATGCAGAAAATGAGTTTTGAGGGAAATTTGATGGTTTTCACAACTTCTGAGAGTCACTGACATTTCTCGGTGAAGAAAAAGAAGGCAACCTTTATTTTGGCCTTTTTGTCTGTTATTTCAGTATCTGACATTTACGCAGTGTTCGTCGGCTAGGGCAGATGTGTCTGTTGCCAGAGTGTTGTTGTGATGGGTTTCCTGGTAGCCATTTTGATCTCAGTAAGTATTGATGATGTCATACAAACCCATTGATGACGTCACAGTTTTGATGACATCACAGTAACTATGACGTCATAAAATAAGATAAAAACATAACATTATCACTAAACAGTCTTGTTTTTCCCATGCATAGGATCTCAAAGCGTCCAATTTCACCCATAATGGAATTTTTTTAATAAAAAATAAAAACTTATGGAAGTTTTCATTTTTCAGATTATCTCCCTTTATTGATAGTCTGAGAACAGAATTGGTAAAAATTCACCTTTCAGGGAAATTCATTTTACTCAGTAACTATTCAAGGGAGAAAGGAAACGGATACATCATTTTGTTCATTGTGTCATTTTCCAGACATCTAAAGGGTTTTGATTAAATTTTAAGGAATAGAAAATGATGTATATGGTAGCAGTGTACAGAAGGCTTTTGTGGCCATGGGTGATATTTTTGTACAATGAATAACCCCTATAATAGCATGCCTATGAAAATCTAAAAAAAAAATAAGGAGTAAAATTGGCTTAAGTATGATAAAGTGGACTTTGTTGACTTCACATTTGTAAAAAGAGAAAAAATTTTTTTTGGTTAGAGATTAAAATTTTGACCCTTCCGAAATGGGTGTCTACACAGGAAAAGCTAGCTTTACAGGAAGTGAAATTTCGACAACAGCACATGAGGGAAAATAGCGGAAAATCTAAGCGTACGACCTATGCTGGGACAGATATAATTCTGCAACCAAGTTAGTAAGCTTTAATTTTAGATAGAACTTAAGAAAAAAATTCCTATCTGCGTAGGTCAAATTTTGTGTCAAAAACAGTGATATTTTGCATTTTTCGGTAATTTTTGATGTGGTAACCATGGTTTTCACACAAGTGCCATACATAGGATACATCGGTGTATACACTTTATAGTCCTGTTTTTGAATTGGAAATGATATACAATTTACAAAAATGTATACATTTACATCTATGCAGTGTACGGTTAAATCTCGGTGTTGACAATTCTCAGGCATTGGTCTTTTTTCCCATTAATCTCTAGATCTACCGTACACAGCTACCTTAGGGATTTTTATCTTTAGTTCTTTACAGGATTTTTACATTTTTACATTTTTGAGATTTATTTAAATTATTACATTGCTAGCATTTATTTACTTTGCCATGTTACTATGGTTAATTTCCATTAGTAGGGGTTTTGGTTTTCTTTTTCTTTTTCTATGTAAATTGCTGGGGTTTATTTTCTTTCATACATTGTGGGGTTTATTTACATTAGCATATATCTGGGTTTCTCTTAAGGTTTATTTACTTTGATACATCACTGGGGATGCTTACTCAGATATTATATTGTTAGGGTTTATTTACGTTGGTACATATCAAATAAGGTATATTGTTAGGTTATATTTATTTTGGTACTCTGCAGGGATTTATTTACTGTGCTACATTGCTAGGGCTTTTAAAATTTTCTTTCGTCAAGTAAAATATTGTTTGAGTTGTATATAATTTAAGGGATTGCTACGGTTAAATAACTTCGGTGAATTGCTGGTTGTATTTACATTGGTGCATAGTGTTGGGCTTGTATTTTGGTGCATTAATAGGGATTTGTTTACATAGAATGTATGTACATTATTTGAGGTTAATTCACGTTGGGGCAGGGCTTGGGCTGTATCCTCTTTAGTTCTTTTCTGTGAGTTTGGTTAAGTATGTACATTGCTGATTGTTTACTCACATTTGATATTGCTGAAAGTTTATTAAAATTGGTGCTTCGGCTTCGGCTTCATTAACATTTTCAGATTTCTGATTTTGGTATACTATCGGCTTTGATTAATGTTATTACATTTACCTTTATTGGTGGCCGAGTGGTTAATGTGTTCCGACATTCTACCACTAGCCCTCCACCTCTCGGTTGCAAGTTTGAATCCCACGTGGGACAGTTGCCAGGTACTGACCGTAGGTCGGTGGTTTTTCTCCGGGTACTCCGGCTTTTCTCCACCTCCAAAACGAGGCACGTACTTAAATAACCCTGGCTGTTAACAGGACGTTAAACAAAAATAAAACCAAACCGTTATTGGTTTCATTAAAATGATATACGTGTACAGATTGTGCATTGTACTTTGCCAGAATTATGAGTACCGCCGCTACGAAGAGTCAAAATGGATTGCAACACAACATACTGCAAGGACATTGACCACTGAAAATGAGCTAGACATGCGCAGACGCCTGGATAATTATTTCTTAGGAGGAAACGCTGATCGTATGTCGCATTTCATGTAACGTATATTGTCCCTAGTTACCGCAAATGAAGGTAAATTTACAATCAACATTTTAATCTTAGCTTTTTGAAATTATCTTCTTTTTTTTAAAAAAAATTTCAATAAATGTTTTAGAATTAACACATTGTACATTATGACAGTTTAAGGGTATTATTCACATACATTTTCAGTCTCACAAAGAAGCGTTTCATAGTACCTAAAAAAATCAGACAATACCAAAGCGCCAACAAAACCATAATCCGAATTCAAAATCGATTAAATTAGAGACAAAATATGAACAATATTTGCTTCATCGACGACACCCGCCATGTCAATCCCGGTCTCATCCAAGTAAACATCAAGTCCTCAAAATGAGCACCGAGTCATGTGAATCACAACAAGTAACCACACTAATGAGCATAATCAAAAACGTCCATCTTCATATCACACAAAGATGCAAAATATATCTCAATGAGATCAAGATGGCGACCATAAAACTTGCCCATAGTCGTCACCAACCTGCATCTATCGAATCCCTGTGCCGTCAGTTTGGTCGGCAGCAGCTGACACCTATCTCGATATTCAGAGCTAGCCCTAGAATAACCAACCGGCTGATTATTTGATCGAGACAACACATCACGTTTAGGTAATATAACGATTGACAAAAAACTATTATAGAGTAGTATGTGTTTAACAGCTACGGATGTTTTTTTTACCTCCAGAGGCTGTTATAGAGCAGACCCTCCCCTTGGTCCTAAGGGTAGCGCCAAACAGATCCCAAGACGGATCCATATTCGTCATGTTACGAATGATACCCCCTGCGATTCATAACAACATCCCTGCCCCAACGGAAAATTCTGTCTTCATCCAGGAAGTACCACCCTTTAATGCTTTTATCAGGTGAGAAAGCTTCAAATCTGTATTTCATACTTGAAAACAAATATACAATAAAAATATATTTCTCGTTTTTATTTATTAGTTTTTTTTTTTTTTATATATATATTTTAAATCTATGGGAAATGTTCATTTAATCAGAACAAAACACATTTACTTTATCGACTCACAAAAACAGCAGTTATGAATCATATTACAAAATAGGGTATGATATTTCTTTATTTTAAACGCGTATTTAAAGGCCCAATATACGTAACTTCTGGAAATTTTTTGTGAAATTCTGAACAATTCTGAAAACAAATCCAGTTAATAACCATGCAAAAATAAGTCTAAAACGAAGTAAACCTGAGCGGTAACTAACAATACTCTTGACAGAAAAATCGAAAGAATTTGAAAACAATTTAGGTTTAGGTGTTGCTCACTTCAACAACGAGCCGACGTTAGAAGACTGTTCAAAATGGACGCGTGTTTACAAATACCGAGTTTAACTGCTACTGTACCGGTAACCGCGTAAGAATTCACCTTGAAATTTGCTGAAAATAGTTAATTTTAACTAAATCTATAAGTATATTAAGTTATTAGGCTTGATTATCGCCTCATATTTTGCCAAAAGTTACGTATACTGGGCCTTTAAATGCAAAATACAGTGTAATAAGTCTTCTCGTTAATTCAGCTTCTTTATAGCCATACATTTGTATGCAGTTTATTTGTAATTTTACAATTCTCTTGCATAATACCTGTACATTTTTATACACAAAATGTGTAAGATCGGATTGATAAAAAAGGGTTTTCTTAATGTAACATGCACATTAATTTATCAGATAAACATATGTCAAAGTGAATGATTCTCTTTTCCAGACGTTTTTCCGGAAATTTATCTTTCTCAAGTCGTCGACAGGAGATTGCTCGACTTCAGACAGATATCGGGGACACTTCTCGTTACTACCAAGAGTATTTCCTAACGGCGAAGTTTGAATCCAATACAGGTGGTGACGTCAGTAATGAGGCGTGGCTTATATCAACTGAACACGTGCTCCAGAACGTGTAACACGTGTCATTATGACTAGTTCCCAGACTGTACTCAAAGTACTTCCGTCGTCAATATTTGTGTATGACTGACATTAAAATCAAACTGTACGGCTTCTCTATATCCATGGTACAAACATTAAACTTTCTCCCAAATCCCGATTCTGTATACTATGATATCGGGATACATTCACTCCGCTAATGTTTGCTCTTCTTCCAATCTCGCAGTTTATATTGATAACTTTGTATATTATGCTACTTTTATTTGCTTTAATGCCAAATTCGACGCCATTACGGATGGAAACAGTTCAACTGAAAGTCGATGTACAGTGTATGGATTGTACAGTTTGTATGTCAGTTTATAATGATAATGTAATCAAATTGCAAGTCGATTATAAATATAACCACTTATTAAAACAGAGTCACCTTGCATTGTATATTATAAACAAGAATTCCTATGAGGAAGATGTGCCAACCGCATGGCAAACAGTTATGTGATAACGACAAGGCAGATGCACTTTTAATTAAAACATATTATTCATGTAAACATATCTGGAAATTCCAACTGAACTTTGACAATACTTATAAGTGATAATGTGATAATGATAAGTACATAAGAAGGTGGAAATTTCAGTGACTGTACCATTGACTGGAAGGATTTATGTAAGAAAGCGCTGTAACAGTTACATTATTTAGTCTTTGACCTTCAGACATACTGAGCAATCAAAAGAAAGGAATTTCAGTACAGAAGCACTGTATGGAGTTTAGTTTCGTAGACTTAACTGAACTCAAGATATCGCACATTTTGTGGACGTAATTCTATTTGTAGTAGAAGTGACCTTATTTCTACCTTTAAATTTAAAGAGCGATCCCAAGCAAGGGGTTTCAGTAAAGAAGCACTGAAGTTTAGTTTGGTAGGCCCAAGAGAATTCAGATTATCGCACGGAAGCCTTTTTGCCGATTAAAAAAGTTACCTTTATCTTTGGCCTTCAGATCGGTAGAGTAACCCCAGGCAAGGACTTGTAATATAAAGCACTATTAACCTTTAAGTTTTATAGACCTAGAAGAGCTCAAGGTATCCCACGGAAACCGTTGTTTCGACGTGGTTTCTAATTTTAGAAACAATGACTTTTATCTTCGATCTTCATACCTGATGAGCTATAGGCAGCAACAGCCAACAGAAATGTTGCACCGGATAAAAATGTACGTTATATAGGCCCGAGAGAATTTAAGTTATCGGATTACGCAAGTGACCATGACGACGATCGACGACGCCAACAAAGTGATCACAATATGTTGATTTTGGGGCGACACAGAAAGGCCATTCAGATTTATCTCATGATTGAAAAATGGATTTATAGATCAAACAAGTAAATTTGTTTCCGCATTCAGTATAATGTATACTGCAAAACAAGCAGAACCCTGAATTACGAATAATACCAAAACTGCAGGGCGCCCTGGACAGTACTAAACATGCAGTGTACACAGTACAAGAATTAGATTGAGCATGCAGTGCATAATGCACATTACAAAATTAAGAATAATGCGCAATAAACGTATCGTGCAGTGACCTATGCCAACGAATCATAAGATATAAAATACTGAACATTCACCAGAAAATTTATGTTTCTAAATGGACAATAACATTTTCTTTATGTAAACAATACATTCAAAATATATGACTAAAATTTGGTACAGATTACATTTACATCAAAAGAAACTGTGATAACGTACACGTGTAAATAACAGCCTAAAAATGGCTGTGACGTCATCAATTGCTTTTGCATGACGTATATCATTGCGGTAAATCTACTATTAACATTTCCTACTGTGGAATAATTAATTTTACTGTGGAAGAGTTTGATAGTATACACTATTCAGAAGAAGAAGGTGAAACTGTTTAAGTAGTTATAATTCACTCTGGCTACTTTATTAACACTTTATCTTCTTATCCACTTGGCGATTCACAATCCATGTTCCATGAAAAGGACGGTAACAATATCTCTAACAATTCAGTTTGGAACGAGACTTAATACCAGTTACTGTTTTAAAACTTTGATCTTTTTTTCTGGTTTTCCGTTTTGAATATCCCTAAAGTGACATCAGGATCTTTATCAGACATTAAAATACGTTTCCCTGTCACATCGTCCTTTTTTGGTGATGCCATTCTTTTCAACCTACTCAAAATGTTGGCCTTTTATCAGATTTTGTAATGGTTAGATAGTGACGCAGTTCACATCAAAGGGCTTTCAATTTGATCACAATTAAAGCTTTGAAATATCGGTCAGCATTTTTTGTCTCCAGGAAATGTTGTTCAGCTTCCTGTGTTTCTTTTATAGGATCTTTTCATTTAGGTTAACTTGAAAAGTAAGAAACTCAATCGCGTTTTTGGTAAAAAAAAAAGGTCAGATAATACCGAAGTGTCAACAACACCATATTCAGAACACAAAATCGATTGAACCAGGCAACATAATAGGAAAGGTTTATACGAACATCCTTTAAAAAATACAAAAGAATAAAACCAGATATTCCGAAAGAGGAAGCGTTATCAACGACAACCGCAATGCAAAGTTCACTTCAGAAAAAAATGTCAAGACCACAAACTGAGAACTGGTTCATCATTCTAAGCTATTTATGATTTTATTTTATGTGAGAAAAACCGTCTTACCACTGCTTAAATCCTTAAAATGTCACAGTCAAAACTCTACTGACTTTATGTCATAGGAATTACCAGCAAGTGAAAAAACGTTAAGAAATAGAATGCAAGCATTATGCATGCCTTTCACAGTGTGAGTAAACAAGTGAATATGCCGCAAGAAATTGGCATAAGGACTACCGTAACAAATTACTTGGACAAGTTAATAATTCTGTATAAGCGTGTGTACAGAGAGAGAATTTCTTATGGTGCTATGTTTTTAGCATGAGAAAAAACTCAAAGATGACATAACACACACATATGCTGCACCTTTTAAGCTTAGTAATAGATACAGTATGCCGAAAAATAAATTAAACTGCAACATATAGCTGTTTCGTCCTCCTAGGACTCTTCAGTGATGCTAAGGGTCAAAAGGTGGGAATCCAAAATGTATTGTAGAAGCAGAAGGGTCAGGTGCGTAAAACCCCTTTATTTTTTAACTTGGAAGTAAAACTAAACTAGTTCTGTATCATTTCAATCATGTACTACGTAAATGTGTATATTACGTACCGTGCCACTACTCATATGAGATTACCTGTGGCTATGGAGGCTCCAGCAAAATTTGGGGACTAAAAAATCCACCAGGATGACGTAACACACTTATATGCTGCACCTTTTGAATTTAGTAATAGATACAGTCTGCCGAAAAATTGAATTTGAAAGAAGAGCGATTTTTCCGAATGACATAACGATAGTGGGTTTTTTTTTTGTATTGTTTGATCTGTCGCTTTATGGTATGAGTTAACAAAGCGATAAATGCGTTTTTTTCTGATAAAAGAAAGATTTTGTGGCAACCAATATCATAAATTTAACCAAAGATCTTTCTCTGAAAATCCCATATAATGTAATTCACTTATTGAGAACAGTGGGTCACATTAAGTGTGTACGTCTTTAACAATGACATTGTTGAGTGAAGAATTCGGGTGGACATTTAGCGTTCAAAAATTAGAAGCTTTGCTGACAGAAAGCAATTCATACGTGTTTTTAATTTATATTAAAACTGCAACTATTGAAGAATAAGAAACCTGTTCTATCATACCCACACTGAAGCTGAATTTACTTCCACATGTTCTTTTTGCCAAGAACATTTACAGTTCAGTGTGATAGCCACTTGATTGTCCTATTACATCAGCGTGATAGCCACTTGATTGTCCTATTACATCAGTGTGATTGCCACTTGATTGTCCTATTACATCAGTGTGATAGCCACTTGATTGTCCTATTACATCAGTGTGATAGCCACTTGATTGTCCTATTACATCAGTGTGATAGCCACTTGATTTTCCTATTACATCAGTGTGATAGCCACTTGATTGTCCTATTACATCAGTGTGATAGCCACTTGATTGTCCTATTACATCAGTGTGATTGCCACTTGATTGTCCTATTACATCAGCGTGATAGCCACTTGATCGTCCTATTACATCAGCGTGATAGTCACTTGATCGTCCTATTACATCAGCGTGATAGTCACTTGATCGTCCTATTACATCAGCGTGATAGTCACTTGATTGTCCTATTACATCAGCGTGATAGTCACTTGATTGTCCTATTACATCAGTGTGATAGCCACTTGATTGTCCTATTACATCAGTGTGATAGCCACTTGATAGTCCTATTATATCAGTGTGATAGCCACTTGATTGTCCTATTACATCAGTGTGATAGCCACTTGATTGTCCTATTACATCAGTGTGATAGTCACTTGATTGTCCTATTATATCAGTGTGATAGCCACTTGATTGTCCTATTTCATCAGTGTGATAGCCACTTGATTGTCCTATTATATCAGTGTGATAGCCACTTGATTGTCCTATTACATCAGTGTGATAGCCACATGATTGTCATATTTCATCAGTGTGATAACATAGTGAGTGTCCTATTACATCAGTGTGATAGCCTCTCAGTAAGTATATAAAGAACGGCGGTATGTTAGTAACAAACGACTTACATAGTTTAAAATTACACATGTAAACGACGGGTGTGCTAGTTTCGAGTGTTGGAATTAAGTTCCCGTGGTTCTGAAAAATTCCACCAATCGAGGAAAACTTATATTTTTTCTAATTTGTTTTCCAAATGACCTAGTTGTTGCGTTCCTTCTTCTTAAAATCTATTAAAATAAAAAAAAAAAACATTCGAAACCGATACAACTGTGACCAAATCAATTTCCGGAACGCTCGATTGAAATTCCTTTCAATCGCTCCGTTAGAATTACCAAACGAGCAACCCTGGAATATTATCTTTCGAAAGAAAATGTTACTTGATTCGACATAAATCCGTTTTCTATGCTCCCAACACAGACCAAGAAAGTGAATACCTAGATTAATCGTTCCGGGCAGTAAATGATTCCTCTCGAGTTTCCATAATGTTTTAAAAGGTTATAATGTCAATGCCCACGGCTATATGTCCTTCGAGAAATGAATAAAGATATTACAATTGTATGATTTCATTCTGGATTTGATATTGTTACAGAAACCATAACAGCATCAAAATTAAAGGTCCAAGCAGTGCAGTGAAGTCTTACATAATGTTAACATTTATACGAGGGGAAAGTGCCACTACCAGGCAATTAATTTGTCTACCGTGTTGTGAAAATTAGGTCATCTGTCACTAAGTGCAAAGTATGGTGGTCTAAATAAATATAATGATTGTCACTACAAAGGAGAAAGTTTGAACATGACATTGTGTAAAACAGCTGTTTGATGCAGTTTTTAATTCATATTTTCGGCGTACTGTATCTATTACTAAATTTAAAAGGTACAGCACATGTGTGTGTTATGTCATCTTCAACACATTTTAAGACGTCATTTATAACACTAAATGAATATAAATTGTATATATTTGGGTTCATTCTTGTAAGAAGCAAAGGAAAGGCCAACATATATTTAGAACTACATCTGTTGGCCTCTAGCATCACAGAAGAGTCCTAGAAGGACGAAACAGCTGTATGGTGCATTTTAATTCGGCATACTGTATCTATTACTTAATTAAAAGGTGCAGCATATGTGTGCAATACGTCATCCCTAATAAACTATATGATATTCATATCCAGACTGTTTTACTACGACAAAAGTGCATACGGTGAAAATGAAATGTTAGTTTTGCTTTCTTGTTCAAATTACTCAAGTACAGAGATTTGCAGGTATTATGTGAATATACCATCAAGTAATAATGCAGAGAAGTGTTTTTCACCTTTTGTTTTAACTCTTAATTATGTCAATGACAGAGACCAAAAGAACACATACTGCATTGTATTTTACAATACCCAAAGCAGGTACATGTATACTTCTATATATAGGAGGCTTCCGTTATGTGACTATGACCACCCCGAGCAGCCCCTTCCCGTCATTGGTTACAACAGTTAACGAGAACTTTGCCTTAGATATAGTAATTCCTTGCACACATATTCAAATCGTATTCTAATATTATAGCAATCCTTATAGTCTAGTAAACAATAACAAAAACACATATTATTACTAATATACGATGAATGTTACATAAAACCGAAATACAGTCGATATTTGAGACCTTATACATCGCAAAGTCATTGGTTGGTACCATTCGGTTGCCTTTTTCTCAGCGATATCGGACACGAGTAATTTATCAAGCGCCACCCCCCCCCCCCCCTCCCCCCCCCCCCCCTTTACTACATAAATGTATATCAAAAGGATAACAAATGAGTGAAAATGACATCGTGAACGGTTTTACAGTCTAGAAAGACCTTTCCGTTTTCACGTTTATAATTATGATTAATGTCCTGCTGAGGACGGCAATAATTTCTCCTCTCAGCAATGTATACTCCAACGTATGCAAGTTAAGTTGGAGTGGGTCGACATGGTCCATTTGTCTTATAAACCGCCTTAGACAAGAAATCAATCCAAACTCGTTCAAATTTTTAGTTCATTATATCCAAAGGAAGCGATGGAAAAATATAAAAGGAGTATTTGATAATTTAGATAAGTAGCACCGATTTCCTTTGAAAGTTTTTCAAAGGATATGTCTCAATGTAAGCAAAGTCTGGTAGTGCTCTGATGACATAGGTATGTCTTTGCCTCAGGACAACACCCTTAGACTTTCACTCGCGTATCATTCGACACTAAGGCAAACAAACAAATAAGAGCATACAGAAGCATAAAAGAAACCATATCCCGAACTCAAAATCGATTAAACTAGGGACTGAATATGAACAACGTAAAGATGAACACGAATACCTTTAAAATACTATAAGTGGATAGAGTAATCGTCTCCTGCTTCATCGACGCCTCCCACCATGCAAATTCAGGAAATATCCAAGTAGATATAGCACGTCCTCAAAGATAGAACTGGGGTATCATTTTCAATCAGGCTCATATTCGATATTCAAGATTGTCAACCTTCATACAAACAAGGAGGCCTAGATTGGGACCATAAACTGGGATATTACTAAGGCAGGCGTCGGGAGACATACATTTTGTAAGAAATGAAAAACACCATCTCAAATGATGCACTGTTTTCCTAGTATTTCATTAAAAACTTCAAAACTTCAAGGTTACAACTTTAACAATAATAGTATCCGGATGTGATACAGAAGGAGTAAGGATATGTGGTTACTTTATCATTTGCAATATTTTTCTTTCTTTTTTTAAAAATAAGATGGAATGCCACTATTTAGATTGAATTTTAAAAAACGATGGTTTAACTTAAGGCTAGATGTCCATACATTGTCCTTGAAACATGTGATAAAAGTGCCTTTTGCTGTAAATATATCTATTTAATATAAATTGATCAGCTAACGACCATTTCAGCTATTACATTCTGCTTGGTGGATGACTTCCAATTGTAGTTATTGCACACAAGGACGAGAGTTTGGCTTTCATCATATTTTAACCAAAAGCACTATTATTTGGCAAACCAACGTGATAAAAGTGTAGCTTCGCGAATACACGCCTTTAGCAACATAAACAAGTACCTTTACATGTACAAGATTTACAAAATTGCCATCAGATGCATGTCAAAAGATATTAATGTTTTTAAGATAGACAGCGTTCATGTCAAGGTCACTGAGTCATTGTATTGTTTCACTGTTAAACGTTTTGTTGTATTACTATGAAACATTGAGTTGAACGAAAGGAACAAGGTGTCAACTGAGCTGAATTCAAGGTCATCAGATCGATGACAAATATCAAGGTCAAATATTGTTTGTTTTTTTTTTTAGATGAATTTTGTGTGTTATGGCATAATGAAACAAAACGTTTATCGGAATAAAACAAAATAAGACAAAACACAAAAGGTACATTTTGTAACTTTTCACTGATGATTATTTCCTTATTACATCATGAAGCAAAGTTTGTCCGAAATTGACATGAATTTAATTGACCTAATATCAGCCTTGTTGGGTTTGACCATTAGGGGAGATCAATAGCTTCATGGCAAGGCCCTTGCAATTCTGTCAGTGATCTTGTTGATAAGTAAAATCATTATTATTATGTATTATGGTATGGCGTTTTCCATCCGTACATACATTGTACGTCCATCTGTTGTAAACTTTTGTTTGACCAGAGATCTCCTCTTTCAATTTCCAACCAATTTCTTTCAAACTTGGTAGGCTTGACCACCATGACATGAAGTTGTGTTTTCCTGAACGACTCTAACTTTTCACTTTACAGCATTGCATAACTGCCAAATATAGGCATTATGTAGAAAAGTAGAAAATGTGTCACTGTCGTAAACTGTTGTTGATTCCTTTGTCTGAATATATATCTTTTTCATTCTAGTTGATTGTTAAAAAACGTGGGTTCACTAAATTGCCTCTTTAACTTACAGACCATCATCATTTCATTGAAGATTCACATGGGTAATAAGTATGTAATGTAGTACTGCCATGCAGTTTAATTTCAGATTTCGACCCCTTTAAAGGGAGTTATATAGCTCTTTATGGGAAAATCCTGTCCAGATAGATTTTGATGAAACTCCCCATGGATGATCAGTTTGTGATTATATACCGTATTATGTAGTTGTAAATCAGCATTTTAATTTCAGAGTTCTGATTATTTCTTTAAAGGGTGTTGCGTTCCTTTATGTGAACAAACGTCTTCGGAGATCTTCATCATCCTTAATGTGAAATTCAAGATGGAGAATTTCTCAAGGAAATTCCTATTTCTGTTAGTTGACCGTCAAGGTCAGTACAGGATTATAACCTACCAGCTTTGGATTTTGGGACTGATTAGAAAAAAAGATGGCTGACAGACAGTCTTGGTTTTGACAACGGAAATTTCTTATTTCATGTGTACGTTCGGCTGGTTCTGTGTTGTTGTATTTGTTTATGGGACTGATCTGGGAAAAGGTCTAACAATTTAAGAACAAATAAATATTGTGTATGATGGGCGCCGCGGAATATCCTTCTGGGATCTCTGATTAGCACTGCCCAATCAGGTAGTTTTACAGATGAGTAGACTGGAACATTAGCGGAGTAAAGAATCTTGCTCAAAGATAAAACACATTAGTGTGCAGGTCAGGACTCGAACTCGCAACCCTTTGATCATGAGCCCATCATCCTATCATTAGACCACCGTATCTCCTAATGAGTTATTTCCTCTACACTTCATTCCATCTGTGACATCCCTTCAGGTGTCACCCCACTAGTTAGATCTAAATCCCCTTTATATGCTTCCAACATAGAGCAAGAAAGTGAATGCCTAAATCAATCGTTCCTGACAGTAAATGATTCCTCTCGAGTTTCCATAATGTTTTCAAAGGTAATAATGTTCACGGCTGCAATCATGTGTCCTTTGAGAAGTGAACAAAGATATTACAATTGTATGAATTCATTCTGGATTTGATATTATTACAGAAACCATACCAGCATCAAAATTAAAGGCCAGAGTAGTGCAGTGAAGTCTTACATAATATTATCATTTATACGGGGGGGAAAAGCCACTACCAGGCAATTAATTTGTCTACCGTGTTGTGAAAATTAGGTCATCTGTCACTAAGTGCAAAGTATGGTGGCCGGGTTACGAAACATACAATGAATTACTAAATAAATATAATGATTTTCACCACAAAGAGGAAAGTTTGAACATGACATTGTGTAAAATAGCTGTATGCTGCAGTTTAATTCCTGTTTTCGGCATACTGTATATATTACTAAATTTAAAAGGTGCAGCACATGTGTGTGTTTTGTCATCTTCAACACATTTTAAAAATGAATGCAAAAGAAAGGCCAACATATATTTAGAACTACATCTGTTGGCTTCTAGCATCACAGAAGAGTCCTAGAAGGACGAAACAGCTGTATGGTGCAGTTTATTCGGCATACTGTATCTATTACTAAATTTAATAAGTGCACCATATGTGTGTGTTACGTCATATCTAATAAATTAAATGATATTCATATCCAGACTGTTTTACTACTACAAAAGTGCATACAGTGAAAATTAAATGTTAGTTTTGCTTTCTTGTTCAAATTACTCAAGTACAGCATTATGTGAACATAACACCAAGTAATAATGCAGAGAAGTGTTTTTCACCTTTTGTTTTAACTCTTAATTATGTCAATGACAGAGACCAAAAGAACACAGATTGCATGGTATTTTACAATACCCAAAGTAGGTACATGTATACATCTATATATAGGAGGCTTCCGTTATGTGACTATGACCACCCCGAGCAGCCCCTTCCCCGCCATTGGTAACAACAGTTAACGAGAACTTTGCCTTAGATATTGTAATTCCTTGTACACATATTCAAATCGTATTCTATTATTATAGCAATCCTTATAGTCTAGTAAACAATAACAAAAACACATATTATTACTAATATACGATGAATGTTACATAAAACCTAAAAACATTCGATATGTATTTCAGACCTTATACATCGTAAAGTCATTGGTTGGTAACATTCGGTTGCCTTTTTCTCAGTGATATCGCACACGAGTAATTTGTCAACCCCCCCCCCCCCCTTTACTATATCAAAAGGATAACAAATGAGTGAAAATGACATCGTGAACGGTTTTACAGTCTAGAAAGACCTTTCCGTTTTCACGTTTATAATAATGATAAATGTCCTGCTGAGGACGGCAATAATTTCTCCTCTCAGCAATGCATACTCCAACGTATGCAACTTAAGTTGGAGTGGGTCGACATGGTCCATTTGTCTTATAAACCGCCTAAGATAAGAAATCAATCCAAACTCGTTCAAATTTTTAAGTTCACTATATCAAAAGGAAGCGATGGAAAAAATAAAAATAGTATTAGATTATTAACACTGATTTACTTTGAACGTTTATCTAAGGATATGTCTCAATGTAAGCAAAGTCTGGTGGTGCTCTGATGACATAGGTATGTCTTTGCCTAAGGGTGGTCGGGTGGTGCAGTGGATAGCGCACTTGCCTGTCACTAAGGCGGTCGGGGTTCGATTCCCCGTCCGGACGTGAAAAAGTATGGGGTCACCTGCCCGACTAAGTGGGTTTTATCCGGGTACTCCGGTTTCCCCCCTCACTAAGACCCCTTGTGCGCTAATATCCGGGCCAACAAAAGTGATTAATATAAGTTGTATAACTTGTTCTATAATTGTTGTAAAATAAATAAAGTTTATATTTATATTACACTTTGCCTAAGGACCACACCCATAGACTTTATCTCTTGGATCATTCAACATTAAGGCAAACAAACAAATCAGGGCATACAGAAGCGTAACAGAAACCATAGCCCGAACTCAAAATCGATTTAACTAGGGTCTGAACATGAACAACGCAAATATGTACACGAATACCTTTAAAATACCAGAAGTGGATAGAGTAATCGTCTCCTGGTTCATCGATGCCTCCCAACATGCACATTTTATGAAATATCCAAGTAAAACTAGCACGTTCTCAAAGATAGAACTGGGGTATCATTTTCAATCAGGCTCATATTCGATATTCAAGATTGTCAACCTTCATTCAAACAAGGAGGCCTAGATTGGGACCATAAACTGGGATATTACTAAGGCAGGCGTCAGGAGAGAAACATTTTGTCAGAAAGGAAAAACAATATCTCAAATGATGCACTGGGAACAGTTTGCCTAGTATTTCATTAAACACTTCAAAACTTCAAGATTAGAATTCGAACAATAATAGTATCCGGATGTGATACGGAAGGAGTAAGGCTATGTGGTGAAAAATTTATTATTTGCAATATTTTTTTTTTTTTTAAATAAGATGGAATGCCAACATTTAGATTGCATTTTAAAATACAATGGTTTAACTGAAGGCTAGATGTCTATACAATGTACATTGTCCTTGAAACATGGTGATAAATGTGCCTTTTGCCTTAAATATATCTATCTTAATAGAAATTGATCAGCTAACGACCATTTCAGCTAAAACATTCTGCTTGAGGGATGACATTTCAATTGTAGTTATTGCACACAGGGACAAGAGTTTGGCTTTCATCATATTTTAACCAAAAGCACTATTATTTGGCAATAAAAACATGATAAAAGTGTAGCTTCGCGAATACACGCCATTGGCAACATAAACAAGTACCTTTACATGTACAAGATTTACAAAATTGCCATCAGATGCATGTCAAAAGATATTAATGTTTTTTTCGATATACATCGTTCATGGAACGGAAGGAGGACAATAAAATGGAATACTATCTAAAATGTCAATTGAATAATTACAGGAGTTGTGAGGGTTTGGGCTTTTTTTATTTTGTTTTTGTTTTTAATTATATGTGCAGTCTTCAAAAACCCATTGATGAATGGCCATTCAAATGTGCATGCACATATTTAATGTTTTATGCGTTACTGTCTATGTGGATGCATATCTTTTATTTATTCTTAAAACTCTAAAACACTGTTTTATATCCCTTTTTCTGTGTATCAAATTATTATTTTTTGTGCGACCAACATACAGACAAAATAAGTAGATTACCTCAAGATGTCCTCTCTTCGTCCAAACTGTAATCTCGAGTCATCAGAACAATATCAGATAGTGTACAGGGTGGTACCAAATATGACAATTCGATATACATGCTAGCATTGTAAGAATTAATTGAAAATACATGTACTTGTTCAGATAGCATGCATTATTAAAGGTCATTCATGTGCATAATACTATAATGGCAAAGTCTTAAATCAGCGTAGTTTTAGTAAATCTCGGATATTCACTGAGAATATTCTCCCAAAGTCAGGAAATTATAACGAAATCGGGGCTGATTAATCACAATGTGTTAGATAAAGCCTCCAGAGTTACATACTAGACCATGGCAAAGACGTAAAGAGCAAAGGGCCAGTAACGTGAAACCCAGACGTAGATAAAGCTAACAGACAGGCAAAACAGGCATTTTGGAAATGGAAAATCTGACTGTCCAACAAATCCAGCAAACCATCTGTATACGGACACGAGGAAATCAAATCGATACTTTCGAAGATCACAGCGTCAGCACATTGCCGAGAAAAGAAATGCCATCTACTCCGATATTATGGCAACCAATCGTAACGACCAGGAATTGTTCTAGAGACTAGTTCACAGACAACGAAAATGTCACTGAATGCTACAGACTACAGAGGGCATCCTAACCATGGGAAAAAATTCCCTGCAAAGATGGAAGACCCACTTCAGTAAGTTAGCATCTCCAACCGTAAAACTACAATTGGATGAGGACCATTTGAGCCTACGTCAACGAGGATATGAGTAGAATAAACGAAACTGTAGCTCAATAATGACCTCCATGTCAAAATCAATATTATTAATAATAATAATTCGGGGTTCTTATATAAGACTTTTTCACTACTTTAAAAGTCGCCTCAAAGCGGTTCACTAATTATTATAGGTGGTTATAAGACCTTAGCAACCATCCAATATTGTTCTCAACTCCCTCGGGAGCATACAACCGGTGCTGCCATTTCGGCGTTCACATCTGGCATTCTACAATTTCTAGCACTGCCCAAACACGTACTCATTTACAGTTGAATAGACTGGGACAAGCAGAGTAAAGTATCTCGCTCCAGGATACAACATAAGTGCCGTGACCGGGACTCGAACTCGCAAAAAGGCGACTACGACAAGTTACGTAGCAATGATTTGCATCACCTAAGTAGGCTGCCCTACAGTCGCAGACGTCGCCAATTATGATAATATCCATTGGATAAGAGAGCCTATCCACTGTATACTTCGCCAGTTGTTTATCCATGGTTTGGGCAATATTTTTTTAACATTGATCGAGTGGATACGGGGCAAGTTGAAAGGTGAGTTATGCAGTGGATAAGCTATCCATTGGATAACTAGATCCGGGATTTTTAGCAACCTGATCCGAATGTCCGAACAACTCCCGCCCTTTGGTACAAATCAACTTCATAATGACGTCATTTGCAAGCAACGTCAGATTTTCAAGCAAGTTTTACAACTTTGTATGTGTTGTACGGGTCGAACCTTTCTGGGCCAAAACTAATGATTCAATATCTTTTTACAGAACAACAGTATGAAAGTATCTGTCTGTGTCTTTTTAAATTGAAGGTACCAATTCTGGCATGATTATCATATTAAGTTGCTGGTGTGTTACACGTTTGAGCGTAAAATGTGGCAATTCCGTTTACAGAACATTTTCATTTACTTTCTTTGCTCTCAAACGTCACAGTTTCCTGTTCTGGAAAACGTTAAATCTTTCCTCGACAATATTTTCGTGTTATCCGGAAAGTTACCGCTTTGTTCACTCTTTTTGTGCCTGTGACAAAAATAGAAATAAACAAAACAAATCATGCAACACGAACAAAGAGGTAAATGCAATTGACATCCGCTGACGATTTCCTGATTTTCCGGGAAAAAACAGATCAAGGCCGAGTTTGACGCGTTTGTATTATGTCTTTCCGGTTTCCCTTTTGGAGGACTACTTCCGAACGAAAAAAAAAGCAAAGACAAAGTGAAGCAAGGGGAAGCAAGTCAGTTTGTGCACGCGTGTGTTGTCATTAAAAAACTTTGCACGGCGAAGGGCGCTCGAGAACTACGCTCTTATTAAATGTTTGCATGTATAAATCTCTTCGAAGCCCCTTTTTTATTCTCTGCAATAGTATCTGTAAATGCCGTCTAAATGTCGAGTCCGTCAAAGAATCCACACAAGCTTGGACGCAGCTCACAGAATGTAGTACCTATCCTAAAAGTGTACATTGACTGTTAAGTTTGCGTGTCTTGTGATCAGCGACCCGAGTTCCGTCTGGCATACCTAAGGGACGTTGACACCGATTGCCACGGTTACTTTCCAAATACAGAGCCAGATTAATGAGTTTTGACTTCATTATCCAGATCCAAGCCCATTTGTACGTTAGTAAATGGAAATTCTGTGTCTGCTTCCTATGTCGTTAGACAAAGGCATGTTGTACTTCTGTACTGTACTGGACAATAGACACATTAATCAGCCGTCTTGTTGACTGGCGGTGAAACAGAAGAAAGTGTGCTCAATATAGACTTTAGGGGATCTGCTAACATGTGTGGCAGCGCCGGAATGACGTCACGTACGGCTGAATACAAGGAGCTAAATTCACATTAATTCACATTACGATATTAGCTGGGGATACATTAATGATCAATTTGTTTCTCTCCATGCCAAGAATACATATATTGGGTTTTGTATTAACGATAAAAACGTGCACCTACATCGACACATCCAATACAATATATAATACTGTACGTCGAGTTGGCAAAAGTGTTATCACAGACATAACGTCATCTATCAACATTTTTCTGTTAATATAGACATGTATAGCATGTCCTTTAAGTCACAAATACGGCGTATATTAAAATATCGAAAGAACACGACAAATGAAAAGAATACAGAGAAAATAAATGTATATCGATAACGAATATGAAGAAAGGAACACACGTATTTTGAAAAGATTTACATAATTGTATTACTTGTACAATGTACATGTATTACATCGAAAAACGTGTAAAAAAAGTTTAGATGGAGGTTTTAATAAAAACTCCAATGCTCATGTCAAATTATTAGATACCACGTGTAAATTATGCCTATGAATGACAACTTCTTTATACACTAGCCATGCTAAATTCTTTTTTAATTAGAGTTGACATTGAATGTATTGTAGCATTTAGTAAATCTCGCATATATTATCATAAAGATTGAATATTGGGTCGTTAAACTTTTTTCTTTAATTTTTTTTTTTTTGGTTGAGAAATACATGTAGATGAAAGAACACCCAGGCGTAAAACAATACCAGATGCTCAGAAAGAGTAAGCGTTTTATGCTGCATCGCCAACGCCGCCATATAAATCAAGGTCATGTCAAATTAATGTTACGTCCTCAAAGTGAGAGAGATGACATCAATAACAACAAGAACAAGACGCACTGTGATTACCTGACCATCCCAAAGGAAGCTTGTCAAACCGTAATGAACCTTTTTTAACGGATTTTGACGCGAGAAGGGGGAAAGACGCCGACAGAGAACACGTTTGGCATAGTAATCGCATTGTCCTTTGGCATCCTGGTATCCATAGTAGCTGGCATACTGTTAAAAGATACAATGTATTATCGTATGACGTTTAAAAGATACATCATAGTATGCTCGTACATTGAGGGTGTCATAATGATGTCAACGAGGCTGTCCTGCTGGTATATTTTATGTCTGTTCATAAACAGACACTGAACGCAAGCTAATCGTGTAAATAGCGTAAGCAGCGCGCGAATTTCTTTTTAACACTCATTTTGACTTGTATAGCCTCTTATAGAGTCTCATGTCGAGGATGACATAGTTTGTTTTATTCCCTTTTAATTCCTTTTCCGCCTTTTCTAATTATCTATTTTATATATCTATGTATGCCTTTATTCCAATACTGAAGCAACATCTTCTACCTCAATGTCACGATCTGTATGTCAATGTCACAATGTGCAGTGATATTATTTATTTCAATATTCAAAACATGTCCTAACACGACATAAGGGCAAGGGAATGAAAACTTACAAACCGCTTACCCAACAGTCGCCGAGGAAGTCTCACGCCGTCTATATTGCTGAATGGATTTACCTTTGTTACTGGAGGGAACGTACATGTATGAAGTAACCCTGATCCAGATGAACGGTCATTATACCAAGTTGGTAGGGCTGGGATTCATCATGTACTGTTTCAGTGATACTGTGTCGCTGTACCAGCCGATACATTTTGGCATCAAGATTTGTGTGCCTCGTTTCCCGCATTGCCAATACCAATGCCGCAATTATATTGCTCAATATTGAGTTTTGTCAAGGTAGGCAATATTGCATTGAATTCTCAATAATGTCCTTTTTAACTGGTGTACACGAGAACTTTCAACATGCTGCTTTAACTGCAAATGCACTTGTTGAATATTTTGAAATTAGAAAGTGGCAAAAAACATCGCGTTTCTATTTATACTCATTTAAATGTGTACGGGAAGTGTTTCTTTATTTTGTATGGTTTGGTTAGCACACAATCTAACAATGAATTGATATTCATTCCCCTGTATGACGCTGCCATCGTCTTATTTCAAACTAGCAAAATGAAATTTAATTACAATTTCATCATAAGGATGATAAAGATAAAATTAAAGTTCAACGATATATGAAACATAATCATTGTTTAATATTATTTCAAACAAGTCGTCCATTTAGAATGTTAATAACTTTTATAGAATTTTTTCGTTTTACATCGTAAATCTGTTACGAATTAAATGAAGCATTAATTTTCCGATTTGCGTATGAATTATGAAATTTGAACACGAGATAGGTTTCGGGCAGGAAAATTAAGATGTCATTTAAGTATAAGTAATTGTCCATTGATTCTATGCAGAATACGGCTTTCTGATTGGATATTTTCTGCTCATACCTCTAGGAAATATAATCCGAAAATGGCACGACAAATGTGACGTTGCGTATTGATTTGTAAAAAAAAAGAATTCGTTGTTAGATCAGTCAAATTGTACATAAACATGTTTTATATTTGAAAATAAGTTTCAAAAATTAAGTATAAGCGTTGATGTCAAATATGTTCTATGGTTATGGAAAAACATTTCCTTGCAAACTTTTGTAAGAATCCGCTACGCGGATTCATGCAATTTGCAAACAAATTTTTGTCATACCCCATGAAACTAAAAGAAATGTCATCAATGCTTAAATGTTGACCTGAGAATATCGGCAAGTGTCATTCCTGGGGTACGTCACTCAATTATTGGAACTTTGTACAAATTATGACTTCGCGCGCTTGTGTACTTTGCACAGAATCATCAGACCCCACCCCCCCCCCCCCCCCTCCTTTTTTAAAGCGTATTAATTTATTCAAAGGTCTTAAATCTTTCTGTTGACCTGATCAAGAAGGATCTTTTTAGATAAATGGCTATAGAAATATCAATGTCGATAACGAGACAAAGTTGCATTTCAATGTCGACATTACAAAGACGCGAGACGACGAAACAGATCAGACCAAGCCGTTTTGAATTAGATTCGGAAAGGGTTTTTTGATCTTTAGCCTCAAGAGCTTATTTGAAACAAAATTTAAAGACATAATAAATTGCAGGAATTCTATATTTAATCCTTGCCTTTGAAAATAATGTATATCCCTCTTAGTCGTGGATTTCTTTCTAGATTGAAATATTTCTAAAGACAACTTTTTTCCCTTGGAGCAATATGGTATAATTCATTTGAAAATATTGTCCAATTTTGTGCCATTGCCTCGTTGTTGTGAAACTGTTCTGGGCAAGGACACATGAAGCCGATGTAGAATCTCAATGTGCGTTAGACTGCTCGGGGCAGAGAGTTTAGCCCTGCACGACTTGGTTTATTCATCGATGGTATAAAAAGTAATTCTGTTGATAACTTCGATGCACTTGAAATTGCTGTTTGAGAATTCGAATTGCCACTTTCCTCTGCTGTCATGGTTTCATAAAATGTATTGTTCCGAAGCAACTCTTGTCTTCTATGGACGGCTAGTGAATTACATTACTGAAAACTACCTCAACAATTAATTCATTTAACGTTTTTATCAGTATTATTTTATTTTTTACTTTCAAATCATGTATTACCCAATTTATTTAAAGCAAAGTGATTGATATTAGAATCAAATTTCCATATTTTCTTGATCATGTTATCATAGCAGTAAGGTTATAAAATTTCAATAACTTACGTTCCAATATGTTTTGTTTTATGATGATGCCAGTTTATTTATTATTGAAGGGTACTCTGGTCCCGTGACCGAAAGGACCAATGATTAAGAGGACTACCACAAGAGTCCCGGAGAATGTAATTATTTATCGGAATCGGAAAACGAGAGATCTTTGTACAGAATGAGATGCTACCAAACACGCATGCGTGCTTGTAAATTGTACGCAGATGCATCAGAACACACCCTATTAAAACATAAGCAATGGTGTTTTATGTCTCTAAAACCCTATACAAATGGAGATTTTTGTAAGGATTCGATCTGGCAGAATTATGAGGCAGAAATTAAATTTCTATTTCGGTGCAGCAAAGATGCACGACGCGGTAACCGATATTAATGGTAGCGTGCTCACATATCAATCTCGTTGTAGTTTAATTTGGAACGTTCTCACACATATAAAGCCTTAACCATAAAGATCTGATACAAAATCTGAAGGCGTCGTCAATGACATTTTTATAGGTATAATTCTGACCTTGAAAACCACTGTTTCTATGCATTCCTTATTAATAAGGTTAAACGAATCCCCATTGGCAAAACAGCTGGGTTTTTTATGAACACTTGACATATGCAAAATGTACATTACGCTAATCATGCACAAAATGGTAGTTACTCCTCCCTTCTTAACGATCAGCATTATAATAGTGAAACGACTGGTTCATCGTTGTCAGCATAATGCGACCATGTGAGATGTTATGCTGGGTTTTTGCTGCAATTAACTTCATCACGGTAGCACCCAAAATCGGCAAATGTTTTGGACTATTGCAAGGTGCAAGAAGGCCAAGACGAACATGTCGCAGCTCCCTAATTATACAGGCAATCAACACAAACATCTGCCTTACTTACTGAAAAAGGCAGTCCCTAAAGACATTATCAGTACATGTGACGTAAATAAAACAAAACATTTCAGATTAAATTGTCTACCGACGATGTGATGCTAAAGTAATGTTCTGCTGCCTCCATTTAAAAAATCCAGATTTGTGTCGTTTATTCTAAATTTCCTACTCTTGTTACACCTTTGATATGTGTTTTCATATACCTTTAGCTGTTGCAAGGCTATTTACGCCAAATCAGATTTACTGACGACAGATCGCCATGTCATTTTTAAAGTGAATAAGATAAGATACGAACTAATTAGAATTTAATACATTGTAAGCGCACCTCCTCACAGGCAATCAGTTACAAGATTTAAGAGAATGAATGTCAGAACGTATCCTTACAGCTGATTGGTTATATGCGAATACACAAACAGTTATTCTTAACCACGGTAGACTATCAAATTACTAATTGGTTTTAAACGTGCCCCTGGAGAGGTTATTGATCCCTTGGTTTTTTTACTGATTGACAGTATGTGGCATATTTTGGGTTCATAAAGGTTTCCATCAGTACACGATTTAGTGATATTGCAAACCTGGTCTAGACAATATCATGATCATTTGCGTCTCATGCAGTTTGAAATTGCGTTGTTTTAAATACAACGCATCTAAATTAGTTGTGATTCACTTAAATGAAGACAAAGCATGGCAATAAATCATGAGGGCATGAGTTGTGAAGTATCACTTAAACACAAAGAAAGTAGTTACTTATATACATAACAAGTCACTGTATTTCGACATTTAGTTTATGAACATCAGTTGCACTGTGGGTGAAAAGAACAGAAATAAATGCCTTAAACTTTCCAAAAGCATGACAGAACAGAAAATAAAACCTTGGGGACACATAATCCGAAATAAGCCCATTATTTCGAAAAACAAGGCGTAAGCATTGTTAATTTTCATTCAAGGTCTTTTTAATATATATAGAAAAAAATAGATTTAAGAGTTTAAAATTATTATGAAAATAAAATTTTGAGTAGGAATTTTTTAACATCAAACCTTTATATGTTAGTTGCTTTTCCACCTTTTATCGTTAGGGTTTGTAACTGACATCATAACATTGTAGACGTCTACTCTTACGCCATTCTTGATGTGAAGAAAACTCCATTTTTATCAATCTATTTACGCACAATACTGTTAATTGGTCATATAATTTTGCGCATTGACACAGGAACTGAACTTTATACAACATACGCAGTTTATAATAGAAGTTGTTACTAATTTTGTAAAATTCCGAAATTTTCTCAAGAATTAACTAGTTTACTCCTGGAGACACATTGGGAATATTCCTGTTAAAAGACTGGAACAGTTCTTTATCAAGTTTCCGGGGCCAATGAGTTTATCTATCGAAGCAATATGTTACATGTACAAGATTATGTTATGAAAAAACTTTTCAATATTTTAGTAGAACCAGTGAAAATGCTGTCAATCTAAGGACAATTTCCTTCGACTTTATAAAATGTTTTTGATATTGAAATGTCTTGCTGATGCAAATTCTCTTCTCAGCAGTGCTGGCCCTGAGATTTTAACACAACGCGACTTGTTTTTGTCAATATTATGTAAGATTATTCCGTTCACGACTTCGATGCACTTGAAATTGCTATTCGGGAACTCAAAATGCCACTTTCCTCAGCTGTCCCGGTGTCATAAAAGATATTGGTTCGTGCTACCTTTGTTGTTCATGGACCACGGGTGATTCATTATACACAGAGCCTCCTCTTTTTCCTCCCATTAGTTCAATTACGGAAACGACCGGTTTTTTCTCTTTAAATGCATGTTTTGTTCAACGTGTCTAAAGCAATATGTTTGATATTTATCAGTCGGCTGGTATTTCCTTCTCTTAATACAATGACCAATACATAAACATTGATGAATCGAATGTCCATGTTATATATCAATTTAGCTAGGTGATACTCACCTTTCTAGCGACAGCACTTGTGTTATCAACAATTTATCAAACAAACATGTTTTTCTTATATATACACAAATATACACGTGTTCAGTGTATGTCAGCTACGTCTCTGTTCGATAACAGTTATCTTTTGTCGATATTAATAGAGAAACAGCTTGTTCCGTAGCCGACGGGTCACATTCACTTAGTATATATGGTTTACCTCTATAAATAGCAGACACTGCCAACACTGACACGGAAGGTGTGTTCGTATCTGGTTACCAAGAAAATAGTTGCACTTGGTCACAAAGTCAATGATTACTGGCCGTTTCCAAAAGTATATAAACAAGTACGTGCTCTACTCATTATCGATATATGCAGGTCACAATGCGGAAAAGCGATTACATCCATTTAAGGATTAAAGTTTTTTTCTGGTGGTTTATCAAAGGATCAAGTTCAGTAGGATATCGATAGTTGGAATGGAACGCGAAGCGTTCCATGAAACAAAGATCGATATCCTACTGAACTTTATCCTTTGATAAAACCACCAGAAAGAAACTTTAATCCTTATATTTACTGTCCAGACATTATATTCCCACGTGTAATTATTTCTTTAATCAGATATTGTGATACTTACTGCGATGGAATCAAACAGTATCGTTTGGTTTCGATAGACTGTTGAAACAGCCGCCTTATGAGGTGACGAACTCTCGCGAAATTTCAGTCAACAAGTAAACAAAAAAGTTCCAAAAGATTACATATTTTTATTGTTATTTTTTCACATAGGTTCATATATAAACAAACCATACTGTCTTTGTTACTGTTATTGTATTTAAAAAAACATTAAAATGCTTCTTATTTATTTCTTAAATAAATTAACACATACTGCGCGGCAGGATATTGATCGAGTCTGTAAAGTAGTGACGCGGCCTCGTGTTCAAAACGTAACGGAGTGTATTACTGCGCGCTGGGCTAATAGGCGCGTGATCCACTGATTTTATCGGAAAATAAAGTTCAGTAGGCATTCGTAGAAATGTATAGGCAATATGCTATCAATTCCAAACAGACTGTAAATATATTGCTATAAAGCCCGCAATATGGATAAACCGATTTGGATTCATACCGGCATAATATTCAAAACAACGCCGTTCAATCCATATTTTTACATTTTTACTTTTGAATATTTGTTTATTTTCAATTTATTATTTGTTTTATATTCATATAGAGAAGAAACAATCAGAGTGTAAGTATACATTAATGTTGTGTAATACGTAGTACGCAATTAATGTAGACAAAACATAAATACCTATGTCCGCACTGAGCCTGAGTCTGAATCTGATAAACGACCACACAAATTGCATGCTTCGAAAGATGAACCTAGCGCATACATATGTGCTACACCTTTTTAATTCAGTGATAAAATCAATGAATTATACACTGTATCATGCAGCTGTTTCGTCCTTCAATGACTAGTCAGTAATGCTTGGGGCAAAAACGTGGGAATCGACATTTTCAGGTGCGTAAAACCCCTTTAACTTATAAATTTTGATACAAATGTGTACTGTATAATATCAAATCGTGTACTACGAGAGGGTGTATATTATGAACGACACCACTACTTAAGGACTAGGTACAGGACAATTCAATATGGCGCAGGTGTTTTTACCAAAACTTGTTATTTTATTAGATACTGCAAAATACATGACCAAAATAGACATCAAAGTACATTTTGTGATGGAGAATCGAGAATTTCAACCATATTTTGGTACGTCTGGTGGTTTTTCTGATATTTTGTGTTATATGTCAAAAAACGCGTGCACGTTTGCAGAATACTGCGAAAGAAAATAAAAACAATGAATATCATTTTTTGTTGCTTTAATATACACAGAATGATAGACGAGCCTTCGATTTTTGAATAAATCTCTCTTTCAATTGAAAACCGCAGAATAAGATAATGTACTCGTCACACGAATGGCAATTTATGTACATTCTGAACACCGCTCACATCTGGATCAAATTTTTAAAATTTCCATCGCCGATCGACAAATTTATGTGGCAAGCCGCATAGCCAAAACAAAAATCTTACCGTCTGCGGTATGACGAGTTATGACATTGTGTCAGATCTCTTAAATCAAACATCTTCCCGTTGCATGTAGCGAAATATACTACCCTGTCCTCCATTTTGCACTATTTACTTTTTTAGATATTCATACGCCTGACTTAGAGGCATGGTGAAACATCGACAAAATTAACAATTTAATTGGATTCAAGCATGCAGTAAAGATAAATGTTACTTGGTATATCGTCACAAAGCAAAAACTGCCCATTCCTATCACGATAAATTGTTTTTAGCGATTGCCAGTTTTACATTTTTGGGCGAATGTATAGCACGTGAAAAGATGTCCTTCGGCACTTCCGGCAGTGTTTTTTTAGGTAATTTAATGATTTTGAAAGAATTGTCAACAAAGTTTAATTTGTGTTGTAAAAGATCTGATGGAATTCGTATATATATTACACTTCCGCGTGGATCGGACAGTATTAACTCACTGATTATACCGATTCGTTCTCGGCTTTGCACCTGTCAAACATCGCTAGCGTAAATTGTTGCCATCGTAAACATGTGTTGCAGTTGAGGCACATTGGTATCAAAATACATTTCTCAAACTTAATTAGTAATTAGGTAACCGTATCGTAAATGTAAATTACTTTATGTTGGTGTTATTTTTTTTATTTTATACATTTATTTGACACGAAACTTACATTTACATGACAAATGAACTATTTAATATAAAATAATGCCCCTATATTGCCCCCACGAGATACAGGTAACTACTTTTACCTGAACTGAAAACAGCATGCAATGGACGACATTTTTTAGAGGGGGTACCTGTGTATTTCTCCCCGATACTCTGATTTACAGACTTATATCAAAATTTTAACACTGGGTTATCATTCTATGAACATTGCAGTAGCTTTGTATTATTTTTTTGAGAAGTTTCAAATAACTATATGAAAAATATTTGCGCACTCCCATCTGGATATTATTTACTGAATATTTTTTTCCTAAGTACAGATTTTTTTAATTTTGGGGGCTAAACTGCATTTTATATCAATATTTTACATAATGGGATAAAGCTTATGCCATGTATTGGAAGAAAACATTAAAATTTCAATATTACCATTTTCATCCAGGTAACAACCAATATGGCTGTACCTAGTCCTTAAATAGGATAAATGTAGTCACCAAGACTCCAGCAAACCTTAGGGAAGAAAAACTCCACCATCTTGAAAGAATTATACCTTACTTTCAAAAACCTTTTCTTTTGTATTTCATTACCAGTGTTGGCAAGAGAGAAATAACGACATCGCGTCATAAATATTGTTCAAAGCAAAGCTTATAAATAATTACAATTCCCATCACACTAGAATAGATACTGCGGGTATCATTCTTGCCTTTACTTCAAACGTATCACTTACGATGAATCGTAAATGTGTAAACAGTGTGCATTGTATGATTCAATTGCCTTATACAGCAGCATTTCATGATTTGCATTATAAAGGAGAGCATGTTCTAAGGGCGATAACTCCTAAGAACTGACTGAGAAAGTCTAACCATCAATCGAAAATCAAATCAAAAATGTAATGAAAAGTACCTAAAAAACATTTCAAATATCTATAAAGCAGTAAATAAAAAGTCTGAGATTATAAAGTGCAGTATTGACACTCGGACTAGAAAAGCAAATAAACAAACAAACAAGAAAGGATGTTGGGTGGCTCAATCCAGATTATTTTTATTGTAACTATATTTGTGCGTAAGTGATTAGCACATCCGGATAAGACGTACACCGATAACAATTGGTTAAAAATAAAACTAAGTGGATCATTATCTTTATTAAACAATGTGTGTTGATATTAAACATCAGCCATCAGCTCTTAGCCACAGTTTCCTCGATTATTGTCTGTGCGGTTATATAACGAGATATTGTAGAATCGACCGACTTTAGGATTCCGTGCAGTCAACAGGCACATTTACACCTCGATTAGTCACATCCGAACTTTCCTCTTTGCTTAAATTCAGCTTCCAAATATAATGTTTTCCTCGTAAGGTAAATATCGGGCTATGGTGTTTGTTCCGGGTAATAATCAAAACAAGTTTAAGCCTAGCTTTCTATCGATAAACATAAATCATCCCATAGACATATGTTCAATTGTATTTACACCAATTGTGGAATACAACAGATTTTTTTTCAGAGTACTTTGTATGACAACAAGAGAATAGTTAAGGCTGATAAAAATGTATGGTATTTATATATTGGAATGACAGGGCTTTGCAAGCAGACAAAGATGAACAGCCAGCTCTTCTTCATAACCATTGACCCCTTCTTTCAGACAAATAAGCCAACGTGTCATAAATGCATTTCTAACACAATACGCTGTGTTCTTCCACTCTCAGCCCATTGTGTAAACGTGCTAACAGCGGAATAAATATAGCACAAGTGGTGGTATCTGACCTTTCAGACTTTTGATTGGTTGAGAAATTGAACTATGAACGGAAATTACGCAGTTCAATGACACGCACGGACGGATTGGTGACGTCGTCATCCATTGTCGGCGTCGTTATCACATGGCGGAAATGATAGGTTTGCCCCCATATAGTCAGTGGATTATTTAAGCATTTAATTAAATTTGAATAGGCTTCATAGACATTATGAATGCTAACTGCATAAAGGTAAATTAAATAAAATGCGCTAGCGCCTCATGTAGGAGTTACCTATGTCCAGTTGGCATTCATAGGTATGAATGCCAATTATAAGCAGTTTTACTACTTTTACTTTTTATTTCTCAGAATTTAGCTCAAATAAAGTATTTATCGGGTATGCTTGTCCAATGAATAAAACAGCCACCGACAAGGGAAGGTCAGCGGTACCAGCGTTACAGTTATGACGTCATATAAACTATAAGGGTGTCAGTAATCTGTCAATGGCATTCATAGCCTTATGAATGCAGATTGCATTTGGAAGAGTTATACAGTATAGAGGCAATGTCGTGCAATGGTAAATGTTTAAATTCTATTTCAAAAAACAAATATTTCATAATGTAAAGGTTTTCGTCTACTTTAACTTTGTCATGATGTTTTTATCGAATTGTAAAATGAAATCATTTTTTAATATTAATGAGTTATGATTTTTATGTTGGTCAAATCACTCAACCAGACTTGTCTTCAACTATATTCAAATCATGTCACACCCCATCGGTTTCTGACTGAGATTGTGGTACAAACAGGTCACACGACTCGTAGTTATTGGATATGGTATTTATTTTCCTCTTGTTAATTTATCTTCAAAAGTTACAAAAGATACTTGCTAAAGCTCGTGTCTTTTGTAACTTTTGGAAATTAACAAACTCGAGTGAAATAAATACCATATCAAACAACCACGCGCTGTGTAACTTTTATGTATCATCAATTGTTTGTTTGTTATTTTATTCAGGGAAATCAGAGAAACCAAAGCGTCAACAAAACGCACTTCGATTAAAGCGGGGGTAATATATGAACAAATGAAATATTTACACGAGATCGTTGAAAAAGTACTTGTACCCGCTTCATCAACAACACCCGCCAAGTTAATCTTGGTCATATCCAAGTAAACGTCCCGTCCTCAAAAGGAGAACCGAGTCATCATTTTAATCACAACAAGCGAGCAAACGAATCAGCAAACTCATTAGCGCCCACGTGCACCTTCATGCCATACAAGGATACAAAATATTTTCAATGAGACAAAGATAGCGACCATAAAATTTGCTATTAGTCTTCATCATCCTTCATCTCTTGGATCCCGGTGTCGTAAGTATGTATGTCAGCAGCCGGCATCTATCACGAAAACTCTATATATACAGTAGGCGTTAGAATATCGAATCAACTTTAAATGCACCGAATGAACGATTACCGAACAGCTAATCATGCTGCTAATAAAATGCATTCAAAGTTGTTCTAATCTATGAGCATCAACCCTATCTTCACAGTATTAATCAGTTAATTATAAAAAGGCAGAAAAAGGAGGATCAAAATCTTACTTTGGTTTATCTACCAATTTTTGTTACAAGAATCAAGTTAGTGATTCGGGGCTGTCTTTCTCGGTGCATGTTTTAATCATGTGCATTAAGTAAATGTCCTACGAGCACTGCTATATAGAAATAGACAACATATGATGTTTTGGGCAGTAAGCATGCAGAATCAAAAGCCTCTGTTTGTGTGTCATTAGTAAACCTCGTGATTTCAATCCTCGTCCTTGTTTAGAAAAAACACCAAAATCCTCTTTTCAGAACATTTTCAGTAAAACATGGCGCTGTCAAAGTTCGGCTCTTAAGCTCTCAAACAAAAGCACATGTGGTACTTTTTTTCACAAGTTGATAGGTTTTGAAGTTTGCAAAAACAAATCGCGGTACAGCTAAATTACATGTACATGGCTTCTTCTGATTGTTATAAACATCGAATAATTTAAAACCATGGATGGCATATCCGGAATTGGCCGTTTTGTGTAATCCGTCTCCGTATTTTGTTTTTATGTTTTGTTGTTTTGATCTTCCGTCTGCGGAAATAAAGGGAAGTTGAAGAGCAAGCTGGTTTGATTTATCTGTAAAGTAATTCGCTCATGTCGCCTACACATTACATGATGTTCTGTAACCTATATATTCAGTGTAATTTCATATTACCTCTCCTTTGGTATTGCTGTATTGTAGTTAAGTAATACAAGTCCACGAAATAATAAAAAACGGAAGCACAGACAGAGATTACAGAATATGAGTAATATGTTGCGTACTAAGCTCATATAACCAATAATGATATGGTATCACTGAACTGGGCGTAAAGAAAAGTACGTACAGCTCCAATATCCGACTCGATGTCAGCGATAGCTACATGTACCACGTTCAAAGGGGAGTAACTCGAACTCTAAAACCAACGCCAGGTTATTAACCAGTATGATGGAGTTGTACTTTAGGCATTAGGGTTTTACCAATTTTGAAAATCCCTCGAGTGGAATTTTCCTATCTTACACATTTGGTCATGAAAGAGTATTTAGCTCAAAAACCATGAAAATACCTTTTGACTGGCTACCATTTTGAAAATATCAACTTTTCCCTTGAGCTTTTTTGACAAAAACGAACGGGTCAGTAATATTAACCATACCCCATATTTGCAGACAAGGTTCTCAGAAAAATTAATGTCAGCTTTCTAATTTTAACGGTGAAAATATAGTAAAGGGTTTTAGTTTCATCACGTCGCCTTTTTTTCTCTCTTTTCGGGATCAGATTTGACCGTATTCGTGACGGTGCAGTGCTCGAGTGGTTAAGGATGTTCTGAAATTCTACCACTAGCCCTCCACCTCTAGGTTGCGAGTTCGAATCCCACGTAAAACAGTTGCCAGGTACTGACCGTAGGTCAGAGGTTTTTCATCGGGTTCTATGACTTTCCTCCACCTCCAAAACCTGGCATGTCCTTAAACATGGCTGGCATGGCTGTTAATAGGACGTAAAACAAAAATAAACCATGAACAAACAAAGGTGACGTTGCGTCATTTTTGAGTCATGGTGACGTCATGCCGTGCTTGTATTGCATGGGTAGATGTGAAATACAACCACAGCGACCTAGGGTGTATTGCCCTAGACAGACCAGTATTACACACTAAGAAATGAGAGAAACTAGGTAGGCATTGCAACCTGCGGCAAAAGGTCCCGTATTTTCGCATGTTAAGTGAATCAAAAAGGATTTAATGTGAAAGCTTAGCATTCAGTTATTTAAAAGATCTGTTGCTTATAACATACATTTATCAAGATTTCCATGAACAATATCGGTATCATCCTAAACTTTTTATTCTGTCCTACATTACATACCCTGCAAGTATGTAACTTTTAACATATAATTATAAGATTTATATATAATATGAGACATTAGGACGGAATGCATTGATATAACAAGACGGTATGCATTTCTGGCAAGGGGAACAAACTGGCAAAGGCAACATTTCGGTTCTGTCAGAGCTATTTTTTAATTGCCTTGATAACTATTTGGAGAGGTCATAAAGGCTATATTGAGTAGAAACAGTATGTCAGCACGCTGTAAACCCTGTAATGCTTATCATGTCATGGAGTCTCTGGTTTTCTACTTACAAGAGCGTTCATTGTACCTAAACTTTCAGATAAACAAAAAAAGTTCATGCTAATAATAAAACAATTTGAATTTGAATTTGAATTATCCCAAAGTCAGACAGAAATAGTCTCGATCGGCATTAAACATATTGAACAAATTATGTAGATTTAACTTAATTTATGTCATAGGACATACCGTAAACCAACATATTTTCGCGTGTATCGCGATTGATTAAAATTCGAGAAAAATAAATCGGCGTGAAATAGTTTCAATCAGTGGTATGTCAAATGAAACAGAACTGTATTGTATTGTACATATGATTTATAATAGTATTTATCGCGAACTTAAATTGCCGCGAAATAGTAGTTTCATATGAAAATGCGGAATTTAGTAGTCGCGAAAATAAGTTGGTTTACAGTAAGTAGTAGAGAGTCGGTAACCACGGCCTAACCTGTTATAAGGGAGCTGCTCAGCAGAGCCACTCAGTGTAATTTATTGTATATAAATAACCCCTATATTTAGGACCACCTGAATATAAGGGGAAATTTTACTCCGTCCCTTGGGTGTCCTTTATAGACATATTCGATTAAATGACAAGTATGGTATGCATTAAATGAACAGCACAGCGTAGGGACGGACGAACATGGAATATGTCTGCAGGTCTGCCCACCAATATCACACGTCACACTTCGCTATCAACAATACGTAATTGTGATGAAACTATCGTTTACCTGTGTATCCTTATTAGCTGTATGCTAATGACACCCAGTTACATTATTTAGATATTTTGTATGATTTTGTATTTTATGTTGTAGTTACGGTTTCACCTTCTTGTTTATTGACGATGTTTAGTAATTTATTCTTGTATCGTGATATCATTTTGTAACACATATATAAATAAAATATAAACTTCATTCATTTGACAACAATTATGAAACAAGTTATAGAACTCATATTAATCATTCTTGTTGGCTCGGATGTTAGCGCGCGAGGGGTCTTATTGTGGGAGGAAACCAGAATACCAAGATAAAAGCCACGTGGTCGGGCAGGTGACCCAATACCTGTTCACGTCCGGTCGGGGGATCGAACCCCGGCCGCCTTGGTGAATGATCACATGTGTAGTGATAAAGGGTTTCAAAACATATGGTTGCATGTATATTAGTAATCAATAATAGTTTTTTTATTATGTGATAGGCATCATTACTGGCAGAAGAAAAGAATAAGCTCCTTACTTTTTTTTCTAATGTCAGTTTTTATCTCGGCGAACATAAAAATAGGCTTACTATTGTTTTTTGTTTGTTTGTTTGTCTGGGGTTTTTTCAAAAGTTAAATCTCAACTCGGCAAACGGATAAATAAGCTCTTTAGTGGTTTTTAGCGTTTATGGGATCACATTCTGAGAGATGGCGAAATTACATTCTGTTCTAAATTACATACTCCCCCCATTCTTTGATCGCGAACTTGCATTTACAGTCAACACATTTTTATTTACAAGTCTTAGTATTGATTTTGCTACAGTGTTCTATAAACTTTCTATGATTAATAAAATCAAAATATTGTAACGTTGTGGGCCGATCAGAATATTCATTTCAATAATATGAATATATGCATAACGGTGGTCTAGTGGATTAGCTGTAGGAAATATGTTTTGTTGTGGGGCGGGATATAGCTGATAATTATTCAAAACGGGTACAACAAGAGTGTCAAAATAAGGGGGACAACAAAACTAAAGGTCAAGTGGTGTATTGAAGTTATATCCGAAACCACCCATGGCATATATCGCAGTCGTGGCATAGCAACGGCCATAAAGCCAAACATGACACTCCGAAATATGGTTGTCACCAACAGGATAAAAAAACGTCAAAGAATGTGCATACACAATCAGATGCATATTGGAGAGACGGGAAGAAGCCTTGGAGTTCGCCTTGGTGAACACTGGAAAGATATTAATATAAACAAAGAAAGAAATTCACCCGATCAGAAAGGAAGCAGTCGGAGACTCAGAGAAACAAGTCGGCATCAATAACAGACCATACCTTACAGAAAAATCATGTGATTGACTGGGAAACTCCAAAGCGTTGGACAGAGAGAGCAATCTGCTGAAGCAACAGATAAGAGAAACCATCTAGATACGTCGCAGTGGGTAGGTTCTTAATCGAGATGAGGGGGCTCACAGACTCTCACAAATCTATGAACAAGCCTTAAACAAAGCCTAGCTCAATTGAGTCATTTCCGTACAATAACTTAACTTTTGTGCCAACCCAGTCCTTGTTACCAACTCGTACACAATTTATACCTTTGTGTGTGTATACGCTTTACTGGTCATTTGTCTAATGAAGGTGACAGGGTACATAACGTATTAGTCATCGAAACGTCACATAAAACAACATGAATGGTTTGTGTAAAAGAATCTTTACATAAAACACTTTCCAACCTGAAGAAAACGTTTACAAATATTCCATGGATACGCGATGTTATAGATCTCGCTGAATGTGATAAATAAGAGGTTGATGAAGAGAGAGCTATAGACTGACACAGTCATGTCTATCTTGAAAAAGTATCTTTTGAAGTTCCATTTTCGAGAACACTTTATTAAATGGATTAATTTTTGAGCGCAATAGACATGTAAAACAAATCCCTAGATATGTTGTAAATTTAACTGTTCTTGTTAAGAAGCAACTCCTTTGACTCAAACGTGAAATTCACTGTAATTCCCAGATTATTGTATTTATTTATTTTTTTGGTTGTTTGTTAAACATCAATAAAAAAGAAAAGCATACTATGTTTGTCTTTTATTGAATAGGTTGTTTGTTTCAGTATAATAAAACGTTCATATCACTCTGTGTCGGGATATATCCGGAATTATGTCCCTGGTCAAGATTATGTTCTTTTTTTTAGGAAGTCTGCTTCAACGCTTCAGCTTGAAATAACCAGGAAGTTACTCGATAGAAATCTAATTTCGTGACATAACAAGGGAAGGGTAATGGTTTTTGAATGCTTAGGAAATGTATGAAAAGAATATGTTGTTTATTCAACTGTTTATGTTAAGTAACTCATTGACTCAATGATTTTGCTCAATTAAACATAAAAAAAAAAAAATCTCTCCTTTTTTTAGCATGTTGTTTGTTTCGGTATAATAAAACGTTTATGGTTCTCTGTGTCGGGATATATCCGGACCTATGTCCCTGTGTAGTATTATTTTCCCTCGGGAGACTAACCCTGACCAGGTCATAATTCTGGATATATCCTTCCACAGAGGGCCATAGTTGTTTAATACAATATGATGCTGGACTGAAAGAAATATCACTACGATGCTGGCCTAACGGAAAAATAATGGATTGGTGATCTCGGTAGGAGATACTTGTATTTACACATATACAAAAATATAAAACTAACATGTGTTTATTTTTAGATAGGAACTTCAACCATAAATAGTAGATCTATGCTACTTTCAGACAGTAGATAGCACGAGTTATTCCCCTTCTCACACAAAACCCGCAACATCACCATGAACTATATGAGGGCGGTACATTTTTTGTACGTTATCATATGCAAAATATACATGTAAGTGTAAGGTTTATATCATTGTGAGTTATGTAGGTCGCACGCGCTCACCCCTTCACGAGAACAGGTGCACCGATACCTGCCTGACGCTTGACCCGGGACGGCGGGGTACCCAGCCATGGTGTTTCCGGTGGGATATACGATAGCAACTTGATGTTTTATAGGTTAAATAGTAAGCATTATGGGCGAGATTTTATCTCCCCCGATGCCGAGATATACAGGCGGAGCGGGTGAGATAAAAATGAGATGTTTAAAGTGACATCACATGATCGCGTGCTGTAGACTTTGAGAGGAATATGGCGTTTGATGTAAGCACCTGAGGTGGTGAATAAATAATTTGTGTGCGTATTTATCGAGGTGACATTGCTATGGTTATCTGTTTATCTTCAGACAGATGACTGGGGTAGAGCCAAGCAGGTGAACATTAATAAAAAACACATTTAGGTCGTACAGAGTCTTAACATCCACGTTGTAAAGACTGTTTTCGGCTACAAACACAAGTTTTCTCAATGATTTATTTCCCGCCAAAATATGGACGGTGATTATGACAAAGTATTCTGTTTTCTGTTGTTTTTTTTTCTAGTTTTCGTATTTTCTTCAAATGCACATTAATTATTTTTCGAGAATTGAAGGCTGTGAAAAACAGGATCTAACACTAAAATAACACATTATCAGTGCAGTTGTTAAAATATAACAACATGTACCAACTGAAAACTGCATGCCATGTCTAATCTCCGATAAATGGCCTGTAGTTGTCCCGTTGTGGCCACACTATTTCAAACACATTTTCCGGAGTAACGGAACATACCACCGAACAACTGCCTAGAGTAGGTCCGGTGTAACGGGACATACCACCGAACAACAGCCTAGAGTAGGTCTAGAGAAACGGAACATACCACCGAACAACTGCCTAGAGGAGATCCGGAGTAACGGAACATACCACCGAACAACAGCCTAGAGTAGTTTCCGGAGTAACGGAACATACCACCGAACAACACCCTAGAGTAGTTTCCGGAGTAACGGAACATACCACCGAACAACTGCCTAGAGTAGGTCCGGAGTAACGGAACATACCACCGAACAACTGCCTAGAGTAGGTCCGGTGTAACGGAACATACCACCGAACAACTACCTAGAGTAGGTCCGGAGTAACGGAACATACCACCGAACAACTGCATAGAGTAGGTCCGGAGTAACGGAACATACCACCGAACAACAGCCTAGAGTAGGTCCGGTGTAACGGAACATACCACCGAACAACAGCCTAGAGTAGGTCCGGAGTAACGGAACATACTACTGAACATATACCTAGAGTAGGTCAGGAGTAACGGAACACACCACCGAACAACTGCCTAGATTAGGTACGGAATAACGGAACATACCACCGAACAACTACCTAGAGTAGGCACGGAGTAACGGAACATACCACCGAACAACTGCCTAGAGTAGGTACGGAATAACGGAACATACCACCGAACAACTGCCTAGAGTAGGTCCGGAGTAATGGAACGATACCATAGTGCATTGATATTGTTTACAAGGGTTCAAAAATCACGAATGTTTTTAAACATATTCCTACGTAACGAAGCTTACTCCCACACACCTGCAAATCGTTACATAAGTTCCGGAGTAATGGAACAACTCACTGCAATAAAGTTTACAATAGGTCACATACCATGATATTCCGGAGTAATGTCTACAATTCATGAATATCTTACATTGTACATGTTCCGGAGAAGTATCATTACCGCGACTTCCATTTCATGTCACACAATTCCCTATTGATATCACATTGATTGTTTACACGTGCTCCGGAGTAACGGATCAAGAGTATATCTTTTTCAATTATTAAGAATGTACAGATTTTCTAGAGTTTCACGAATCTTACATATGACCGACCGTCTACGTGGTTTCTGGAGCAAGGTCGTTTCAAGACGTGTTCTTGTCTGTGTATTGTATACATTGTACATGCAAGTATGTGTATCCGTACTTTATGTAAATGTGTTCATGTGTTCGGGTAAGGTATTCTTGTATATTTGTCTTGTTACGATAGCGCCGATTTGATGTTAACCAAATTCGAAAGGAATGGATCGAACTCCAAAATACAGGTATCTATATGTATATCTAGATTTACGAAGCATACTCACCACCGCTTCAACATGGTCTGGATAAATATCGGGAGTTATGGAACCACGACACACAGTCGGGTAAAATATCGGGAGAAAATGAATCAGTTTATCACGTTATTATGGTATGCGTTTGTCTAAAACATATTGTTCGGATTAACGAATGACATTTACACATATCACGGAATATAATTAAATCATAACAAACACAACTTGTGTTCAGCGAAACACTTCACACATTAGGTGGATGGACTTAATCAAAAACGCACGTCAAATTCCGCGATGTCATTTGATGTCATGTAGATTAATTGTACCCCGACTGTTTACACTATATAGGGCATTGTCCCTACCTCAACCTCTGATCAACACCAACCAGTCCGCCTCCTCAATTTCAACTCTGTAAACATCGGCAATAAAGATGGCTACACGTGTACTTGTATCAGTAAAAATGCTTGTTTACTAGGTCTAAAAATAACATGGTTTAATTTGAACGTTTTAAAGTCGGGACTTCTCGTGCTGATGGGGTAATGGATCCGTGGATAACGTACTACATGATATCGGACTGGCTCCAATCTCACCAAACCTCAGGAGTTCAACCCAATCTTGATTCAGAATTAAGTGAGATGATACTTTTCTTTGGAAAAAGATTCAATCTAAAGGTTAAAATTAAAAAAGAAATTACAAATGTCAGATGCATGTTGATAAGCGAGCGTAGTGTTACGTTACGCGTCTCGTCAGGTCGTGTGTGTACTTCCTTTGTTTAGAATAGTTTTCCGGTTCATTCCACAACTCGTTACTATTCTGTATGTTTGCCTATGTGCATAACGCTTTTATAAATTTATGTTAATTGTCACATAATGCAAATTACTTATATATATATATATATATATATATATATATAACACCTCAACCCAACTAATGGCCCGTGTACATTTAGCAACAGTTCGAGACGGCATTTTAAAATAGTTAAAACCAGAATAAAATTTGCTATCAATAACGTTGCTCTTCGTTATTTACTAAGGTATTTCTCAGCGAAAGAATGTACAAGAAAGATATCTCAATATCCATTTGAACGTTTGCCAAGTTTGTTCTGGCAATGGGGTCTGTTCCTAGACCGGGACATGACAGTGTCCTTAAAGTGGTATTTGTTATCACATGGTCAACATTAGCAGTAAGTTTAATGGCAACAACTGGGTCACCCATCTTCATTATAGTGTGACCCGGCCGACTGATTTGCTGGGTTCCTTCAATATGGTATTTCAGTGAGATGGCACTATAACGTTGGCATCAGATCCGCATCATAACCAGAAGACAACATAACCATAATTTCAACCAGCTCACTTAAACACATCCCACATATGGAGACACGTCTGTAACTGTCCTAAGTTGGTGTAAGGAAAATAAAGTCTTATCAACCTTTAGATCACTTCATAAGAAATATTATTTTGTTGGTGACTGACCATGTGCGCTTCCAATTCTCCTTTTCAAATTATAAGTTAAGTGTCCTTGGAACGTTTTTGTTTGATGTAGGTATACTCTGGTGGATCCCATACATGTTGGTGTGTTACGGAGTGTATCTTACCCTGGGCAATGTGGACTGTTCGTAAACCCCTCTTCTATCATCCCGTATGTATGAAAACAAATTACTTTGACTTTTGACCCTGTGACCCAAAGTCAATATTTTTTTGTATATCTTATGGCATCATTCACTAGCAAATGCTTGCATAGGATTTATTGTTTAAAAAAATATTAAATTTCAGTTAATTTATATCTCTTCTTTTACCTTGAGCTTTAAACTAGTCAAAGAATACCCCAAAACAAAAGAGGAATCTTTCTCGCCGATGATTCATAAGCCAAATAGGTTGGTTTAGTACTTTTGAGAGAATTTAAAACTATGCATGAAGAAATCAACTTTCCCTTCAAGAAGTTAATGTTTTATAGCCACTCTGACCTTAACCTTGAATTTTGTTATTCTTAAAACGGTCAACTGGCCCGTTGGGCGAGGGGTTTTCTAGGCGGACCATTCATAATGTTCTTCAATAAGTTATTGGCCATTACATATTTTGTAAATTAAGCAATAAAAAATCAGCAAAATTGAAAACAATTTTATCAGCTCATAATGCGGTCCAAAACTTCTAAATGTCATTCATTTATTTATTTTTGTAAGGGGGAGGGGGTTACCGGATCGAACTAGTATCGAGTTCCTTTGGCGCTTATTCGACATCTGACCCTCTTTTTCTAGAACAGTGCACTTCAAAAAGGTACATTAAACTTTCACCTCAGCTGGATGTTTTGATCAGTAACCCTTTTTGATTCCTGGAATATTTGTTTTTGCCTCAGTTTCAAGACGTATGGAAGGACAATGTGGTTAACGACTATAGCAATTCTCCCTTCTTTGGAAGGGTGGTGCGGAGAGGGGAGTGGAGCCAGGGATAGGGTAAACACGTGAAATCAAGTACATTAACATTTTCGTTTGGTGAAATGGACGAGAGCTAGAGATACATGCCCAAAATTTTCCCCTGAAGTTACACAGACAAAAGGCGACCATACACAGGCAGAGTGCTTTTGACAGTTTGTACGAGAACGACGTTCTATGTTAATATTCTGAATGGCATCTATTGCATTATACTTGAAATTTCGTTTGCATGTTTTGGCATCAAAATTTAAGAAGAAAAAAATAAAAAAAATAAATGGATTTAGATACAACTGTCTGAGAATATACGTGAGTATTATGCAATTTGAACGAGCAATTTCTGACAGGATTGGAATTTTGAGAGCCGAGTTGTCCGGCCTGTTTCGTGTTTTACCTTGCTTGCCAACCTAATGGAGCCACCAGGCATTCCTATATCTTTGGTACTTTTAGAATGATAATGTATGGCGTAACAGACTTTCCGTTGTTAGACCACAAAAATCTTTAGGCGCAACGAACACTTCGCCAAAGAAATATAAATGATTTTTTGTATCGATTGCTAGCTAGAAAACAAAGATGTTTAAATGAGAAAAAAAGTATTCGACATACGTCGATTCTTGCGTTCATATGTGAACTTCACGCGATCCCGGCATTAACCGGATGTGCCAAGCGTACTGATGGCGTGGCAGAGTCAGCCATGATATCAGGGCCAAGTTTCACAAACAGCCACTAACTCAGGACAATTCCTTTAACGTTCCACAGAGGAATTTTAGAGCAATTGAAGAGCACTCCCTTATTTTTATTTTTCCGAAACATAGAGATGTTATAATTAACAGATAGTCGTAAATACATGTGTGCCTACAATGATATATTTGATACCGTTGATAGAAAGTAAATAGGAATTAGCGTTTCTATGCTGTCAACTTAGTCTTTGGTCGATACCTTTTGAATGGTTTTCTTTAAAACTAATTTTAAGCTAGGCATGGTTCAGCCCCAACAACACCAATCCACATCATCTCTCTAATGGTTTCACCTGTGTAGCAAGGATTCTCTCTGGAGAAATACAAAATACACGTATTGTTAAGGGTTTTTCACATTTCAGTTGACATTTGGTAAAATTGCCTGACCATTTTCGAACGATTTCAAGTTGCTCTGGACAGTGGGCAAATTATCTTCTCAATCTACAATATGTCCAGAGGTATCCAGGGTGTTACCGCAAACTTGATTTAGTAAAGTATTCAGTACCCGCGAGAGCAGCATTTCTTTTCAGATCGTTTGCCATTTGGAGCATGCATGCGCCTTTGCTTATAGGACCCAGGATCTGCCCCTATCCCCACAACCACATAACGTGCGACAGTTACTTCTTTCTAGACGAAATCAATTACAGGTCCATAGACAGTGAAAGATATCCAGTCCCAGTATATCTCGTACTTAAATTATGCTCGATAACCACTTTCTCAATGGAGAGAGATATCAAGTTCTATAACATGTATTTCCCTGACCTATCTCTACCCTAGACATGGAATAAGTACGAGCGAACTCGCTGTAGTCTGGTTATACTTCAGTACTAACGAGGGCCTTTATAAGAGGATTCTTCTCCAACACTCTGCAATATGTTGTTCCTTTTGTCTGTGAATATCATGTCGTGATTAACACCTACAATGCCGGGTTTGGTTACAAGTGCACGTGGTCAGTAACCCTTTGGTGGCAGGTAGCTGACCCTAAATATAGACATCAAAGTACATCACCCTTATCGTGTCCTTGATCGATAGGTATATCACCTGTGTGTTTCGCGAGTTGGGCGCTCCCCAGTGCAGTCTTGCGTCTGGTAACAGCGCGTCATGCAAGATTGTGCATGTCCTACTGGTCCCTAGTGCTAACTACGTATCCACTTCAATGGTAAGAAATTGAGAGAAAAAATGTTCTTTGTTCTTAATTGGTGTTCGTTTAAAGATTTAATACTGTTCAAATACAAATATGATAGAACCGCTCAGACTAAATGTAAGCAAAATTGATTTTCATACACCAGTTCCCGTCCTACCCCACCAGTACTGTATTTCCCTACTGTAATACATTTGAATGGATTTACGCATGCCCATATTTGACCCAGTATGTTCAAGTGCCCACTTCCGTTCTAATATTTGCATGGAAAACCAGGCCCTAATTTCAAAAATAAATTGTCAGCTTTGTTTATGACGCTTTGTCAACAAGAACTAGAAACATAATGCAATTTACACAAATAAAAACGCATTAATCGTTTTAAGTACTTTAGTATGAAATATTTAGGGGTCGTTTGTCGAAGGAACGAAGTCTTTGTTGAGTCTGAAACGTTACAAAAAGGCTGGCAATTGCACAACCTAACCTGTCACTGGTTCATTCATATATAATGATTATTGTACGCTTTCCCTTAAATGGATTCATATTGTGGCTAGCTTTCATTCATATTAATTGGTATCTACAGTAACAGATATCGTTCCACTCTACCATATATTTTGTATCATCGAGTTTTGTCGATAGAGCAGAGAACGCTTACTCTTCCGGAACACCTGGCCTAATTCTCCTGTACATTGTCCAGGGTCTCTATGTAGATCTTTCCTTTGTTCACATTTTGCGCTTAGTTTAATCGCTTTTTTTAAGTTCGGATTATGGTTGTGTTGATGCTTCGGTATTCACTGATTTTTTAACACCATTTTGGCTAAATGTATTATTTCCTTCTTCCTTTTGACTGTTTCAGAAAGGTGAGTATCATTATGGTGTGACAAGGACTTTTAAGACATCGGGTGTGTTTGGGTGGGGTCTTTAACTAATCACACTCTCCTTTCTCAAATAGTATAGATAAATGTATGCATCACACTCTGACCCTGATGCAAATGTAATGCATGAATTGTAGTCTCATCGCAATTACATATAGACGTCATATAAGCTGACAACCCCATGTAAACAAATAAAACAAAAGTTGTATGTCTTAAATCAAGGAGAGCGTGAACATGTTTTGTTTTAATATAAGTCATTCCAACATGTTTAAGCTGTTCTTTGGCTAACTATTAATAATCCAAAAGTGCTGACGATTACTTCATGTATCTCCAAAAACGTTATAAATGCACATTACAGTATGTTTACGGTGATATGGCTTGTTCTTCAGACCCCAGTTTTATAACCGCTCTTTATCAACTGAAAATTCTTTAATAAATCCCGATAGGAAAGCTTTACATAAGTTAAGTGTAAACTCTTTAAGTTAAGGTTTCAATAACTTATGCAATGCTCCCCTTTCAAATTAATGAGTTTCCTTTAATTAAGGAACGCTCATGAAACTGACACCTGTACTTTGAACTAACGACCTGGCCCATCAGACACGTATTGGCTCCACGTTTGTACTTGTCCGGTAAAATAGTGTCCTTTAGCTAACGTCACTTAACCTTGCAGTTTCCAGTTAACTGTCCAGTTAGGTCGTCCAACTTTTACAACTGTTATATGATACTGACGTCAAAGTGACCATATCCTGAGAAATGGACGAACTGTCTCGTAAAAAGTCTGTGACGTCACTTGGAAAACTCTTATGAGACCCAGAATGACTCTAAGCTTATTTTTATGCTGACATTAACGTAAGTGGACAAGCGTTTAATTCTCATAGATCGCTACCGATCGATCGCAGCGTGAGCTAGCTCTTAGAGCAGGAAATTCGTCGTTGTACCATTGTAGTAATAATACGACTTAATCCGGAATCCACATTCGGGTGGGTATTAACCAATCATCGCTAAACGTCATCTTCGCCATGATGATCGGTGAGATCTGTGTATGACCGCGAGACGTGGATCATTATTCTCTGATGTTTTAAATCTCTGTGTATTTACCTTATACGTTTGTCAGAACTATCGTAAAGCCTATCAAAGGCACGTTTGTTTAGTGTATCGACAGAGTGAACTTGGCTGCATGGGGAGTTATTCAAATCAATAAATTAATTTGCAGAACACAATAAATGTGGAAACGAATCTCTTGGCGGCTTTGTGTCCGTACCGTTACACCATAATACTATCAACTACGTTATTACTGCAGTCATCATGGGTCATCACGGTCAAAAAGGGCATGCTCTGTTGACGGAGGTGAGGGTGTGCTTATAAACTGGATTCTGCAGAAAGGAAACACTAATTGCGAATTTAGAAACCTCGAAACATAGATACTTCACTGATAGCTATCAGTGTTGCACGGTAGCGATTATATAAGTACTTTTCTACGAATACATGGGTTGTTTCCGGTCCCGAATACAATGTTAAGCATGTAATGACGTGTTGCCTCATAGCACATTTGGGAACAGGCGTCAGTTTGATTGCCCCACTATATAGGAAACAGTATAAAATATCGACAAGTGGTAGTCAGTTTGTTTTGCCCTAAAGCCATTCAGTCACAACAATATACCAGGAGAGCAATTCGACGCTTACCATTTTCTTTTAAAAGCCATTTCACTTGGAACAGTAAGGGAAGACAACTCGTAATTTAGACGTGCCAGCATGTTATGTATTTCATCCGATCACCCACTCGTAGACGTGTCCTCACTCTGTTACTAAGCACTCTATAAAGCATCACACATAATAAGTTCCGTAATACATTTGTTGTTATTACATTTTTATTATTTTTTTTCCAATATACAATTGTCGTCACTCGGGTTGCCGTAAATGACTTTCCTTTTGAGCTCTGGCAGGAATGGCGCACCGAGAAGTGGATACGACAGCGGTACCTTTGTTGTAAAGACTTGCTGCCTGTACGACCCCCGGAATTATGTCAGAAACTGCTCCGTGGGTATTTATCATGTACACCCAGTCCTCTATTGTTGCAACATCTCAGTTCTCTAGGAAACGACAAGGCAGCTGTTTATATCGTTAAATTAAATAGAGCAACTAGGGCACTCAGTTCAGCAGTGCTAGTCACGTAGTCTTCAATTTGACAAACAGCCTATTATCCTAACTGACGGCGTTTTCGATCTCTTGACTTCGATCAATTTAATTCTCAAAGACATGCAGCGGTGATCAATCAAGTCTAAAAGGAAATACAGGAGATTGGAGAAAACGACAATTTTAAGTTTAATATCTACTTGAAGTTAAGGATAAATACTTGAATGATCATGAGGTTTTCCAAAACGTAAAGAATGCATCGAGAAACAGACGCGCGAATGAGTGCCATCTTAAGTCTTCTTGTATCCGCTTGTGTCTAATCGCTTAGAAATATTTCAAATTCAGCCCTGAAAGGATTTGTGAGCGTAGAGGGTCAGAAATGTACGAGACGGATCAGGTCTACAGGAATGTTGACAGTACAAGGCGTTTAGAAAACGGCTACAGGGGTCAAATCAAGGTATTTTAACAGTTCAAGGTTATTCAGAAAGGTTGTATATATTGCAATACAATAAAGAAAGATCTAGCAATGTAAGGGTCATGGTCATGCGAAATGTTTGTTTCGTGGCCATGAGAAAGCAAAAATGGACTGTTGTGCAAGTAAAGGTAAAAGGTCATTCGGGAAGGCTGGTTACATATTTTAATTGACCATCAATTGTGCACGCAGTTATTGGCATACACTTTATATTATAATCCAGTCACGCAATACATTAAAGGCCCAATATACGTAACGTCAGGAATTTTTTCGTGATTCTGAAAAATTCTGACAAAAAATCCAGTTAATAACCATGCTGAAATAAGCCTAAAACGAAGTAAACCTGAACGGTAACTAACATGAAACTCTTGACAGAAATATCCAAAGAACTAAAAATAATTCATATGTGGCCAACTTCAACAGCAAGACGGTTCAAAATGGACGCGTGTTTACAAATACCGAGTTTCAACTACTGCTGTACCAGTCTTGAATATTGCTGATATCAGGAAATCTTAATTAAATCTATAAATATAATAAGTTATTAGGCTTGATTTTCGCTTCAAGTTTTGCCGAAATATTGGGCCTTTAAACGCCAATTACAATAAATCTTGTTTGATATTAATACAGTAAATTATTTAATCTCATTAAAATGGCATTAAGCTGTGTATTTGAGGACCTTGTACATTCTGAAGGAAATCGCATCTATGCACTGTCGCCCTAAGAACATGAAGGAAAGTAAACACTTGTCATGAAAGATATTGTTACTGCATGTACCCCTGAAACGTTGTTTGTATATTAAACAAGCAGATTTTATCACGGAATATCATTCTGCCCAAGCTAAACTAAATTTTGCACATTGCATGTAAACAATTAATTACCCAATGATTAACGGTGAGTTAAATACCGTGAAAGATGTTTGCCAAAGTAGCCGACAAAACATTGACTTCACTACATCAAACAGATCAGCTTTCAAAAGCTGTTGATATTGATTTATCGAAAAGTATCGTAATGAAAAAACAAAAAATGAGTCTTATTGTGAGAAGAATTCTTTAGATGACATAACATCTAGATCACACAATTTATCGTTTACATGTTTTAGAGTTGCCTCCCTTTTATTATATCACCTCTGGTAATTTAGTTATTAATGATACCATCTTCATTTAATGGACAAGTAAGACTTCCTCCTTTATTAACGATGTCTTAAACTGTTTGTTATTACAAATTACATTTCTTTCTCTGCATACAAAACTTCACTGGTATGCTACATGTAGAACAAAAACAATCGAAAAGAAAAATGAAAAATAACAAAATGTGTCAAATTGATCTAATTTTTGAGAATTTTAACAATTAAAGTAATTCCAATTTTATAAGACGTGAAGTATGATATAACGAATACGTGATAGGAGCTGCGAATAGAAAACAGGCCTTAATCTAAATTGTAAAAAAATAAACGTTCCAAACAACACAATAATACCGAATCAATGTTCTCACTAATCATGCTTTATCAAATATATGCTGTCACTGTCAGATTCCATAACATTTTTTATCAGTCAGCGTTTTTGTGTACTTTTACCGGCACGATTTATTGTTTGGTAATAGGAGGCGACAGAAGCAAGTGTCTGGTGTGTCTTCACATCCATGGCTTTCAACCGCAGCAATACACGGGCTATGAAACAAATGTTTAAACAAGTTTTATGTAGAAATACTGGTTCTAATGAAATCGTCTGTTTCCGATGGAGAACGTCTGTCAATACTGGGAGTCAATACAACAAGATTGTGTAGTGCACGCACGGGAAAGACCAGCAGTAAATATTGAAATGAATTAATTGATTCTAATAGAGGCCAGGTGATACCATCAAACGTACTTCTCCGAATCATACCACTGCTCTACGTGATGGGACTTTGATGTATCAATGACGACCAACAGAATTACACAATAACATTGTTTTCATTCCGACAATACACGGTGGAACCACCAAACTAAAGATAAGTTTTCTTCCTATCTGAAGTTGTTTACAATGGAGTAAAATTGAGCTCAATTATTTTATTTTTGGGGAATGCTTGCCGTGTGGCGTACGACATGGTCGAGATTTCCCTTGTAGTCCTGGGTAATCACACGTGCCATCTACGCAAACAAAACACGTGCACGTGATTCGACAGCTCCGATGGACCTAATGCGACGCTTTCGTGATAGCCAGTTTGCAACAAATCAAATCATTTTTGAATGAATGTATAGATAATTTTATATTGCTCCAATTGCATTTCGATCGATTTATAATTGGACATTATATTGCACGCAATGTTGAGCCGACATGAGATTCAGCACCCTTGTCAAACACTCCGGTTACTACCTGGTGAAATAGGCGTTGTTTTTATAATATAGATCTAGCCTCTCTTTTTTATCAATTTTAACACTATTAAATTTGATAATTTACTAACCCACCCCTCAATGTCATTCAAAAGTGAATAGGAAGTTATGGGTACCATAGGCTTTTAACCTTCTTTCCTAGATTTCAAGAGGAAAAACACATTCATTATTTTTCTTTAAATATCATCCTTTTTATGTATACTTTTTTTATTTTGGGGGAGAGGGGGGTAGGCCGCAATAAACAATAGTTCTTGATATACATATATTTCGTTTCGTTTATATTTCACACGAATTCTACAAAAACGTTAATAACATCCGAACGCACAGTATAGTTAGGAATGATATGAGTGTGAAGATTCTGTGATTACGGTGGATTATCTATTGCGGAAGCAACATATTTCCAACAACTAGAACAATTAAGGTAGAATCATAATCTATTTAATTTTTTCCCATTCGGAACTTATCAAGTACAAAGTATCGCCCCAAATTTGCATTTGGAATCTGTCAATACGATGAATAATTTGTTTTAACGATATATCGGTCGTGTGGTGATTTTAATGGATGGATTTATATGGAATTTGAAGGTCAACATGAACCGTAGATTTCTAGAAAGGTGAACGTTACACAAGAATTTGATTGATTCTTCAATATAAACCCTGCAATGGACACTTTATACCAAACTGATTTACACTGCATCATTTCTTTGTTTCTTCGTCATCCATGAAATGAGGGACCAAACAGTTACAACTCCGGATATAAGTTTAAAATGCTGTCGAATTAAAAACATATAACATTTACCAGTAGAATTCAGACATCTCACAAACCAATATTTAAAACACAACAAACAAACACGGGTGACACTTACATTTGATAAGCGACTATTTGAGGATGAGACTGACCATGGACGTCGCTAAACGTGGTCCGAAAAGATATATTAGAGAATACCGAAGCGTTAACAATATCATTATCCGAACTCGAAATCGATTAAACCAGGGGCAAAATATGAACATGAAAGAAGATGGGATGTTAAATAAAGTTAATTGTATTGTTTCAACATTAAGATTACTGGTTAAATTCAATCTGATAATAAGTAAAGTAGGTATATTATTTACCATCCCACTCATCAAGAGGGAAAGGTGCTTTCAAAATTACAGCAAACCTCTAGAGTATAACATATCCTCGAGCAGCATCTACCACCTCGTATCATGAAACGTTCAACAAAACAGTAACGTTAAGACCATTGTAAGGGAAATTAACAGACTAGAGAACATGATAGATCAACTAGGTTATTTTTATACAAAAACGATAGAAGACAGAGAGTTGCTTTTGTTAACAAACATGTCCTGTTTTAAATAACATTGATGAATAAAAACGTCCTTTACATCATACATCTGCCCTATTCTGTATATGAGTTTACCCAAACAATGATGCTTTACGCTTTGATATAAAAATACAACATCCATTGATAACTCAATTATGTTTATCCATATCTTACCTAAATCAATGAAAACATTCAAACCCCTTACGTCGAATGAAAGGCTTAGATCATTGAAAAAAAATCGTTGATGTTCTTCAGACTTTTAATCCGTGTTTAGCCCGAAGTGTTCACAGAGTGTGTAAATAAATCAATAAAAATAAGCTCATTTTATGCCACGGTTTTCGTAAATGATCAGAACTTACAATGAAAGGTAGCGGCAAGCCCTACGGGAAATTAGCATCAGCCTCGACCTCACTCACAAGGGTAATCAGAACAGGATACCCAATAATATGGTTGTTTATTGTAGAAATTCACATCCTCGTAGTTTGACCTAGTTATTTGTGTAGATACGGGACAATAACATATCAAACACATGTATGTATATCTAGGTTTATACGGGTAGTGGCATTAAAGACTATAAAGCTTCCAACACATTTTATTTCGCAAGGATCGTTCCTTCTTGTCGGAAATAACTTTTCACATGCTTTTTATTTAACATTAAACTTTTTTTCCTTTTTGTTCAAAGTTGGGTTCCTTTATAAAATCAGAATAGGTTTGTTTTGTATTATGTGTCTGAATAAATGGATTTATTAAAAAAAATACACTGTTCTTTATTTTGTGCGGGTAATCTCTTCACTTGAGCTGGTATTTTAAAACAGCTAATTAATGCTATATGCAGTTGATATTAATACAAATCTATTTATAGATACTTATACTGGAAGAATAAAGAATTAAGAGTATAATGATGAGCGAATGTATTGAGTCCAACTTACCGACGTATTTTACTCTTTAGTTAAGTCGATAAGTATTACCTAGCATGTCTTTGAAACGTAATGCTTTACACGAACTATTTAGTTTTTTTTTACTAAATCATCAAAACGTTTGTTAATTTGGAGGATGTATTATACATTTGTTTCTATGTCACTTTGCTTGTCAGTCTGTACTTTATGTAGAATTATTAGTTCTGATAACAAAGCATTATGTGACTTTTCGTCCATTTCTTATTGATCTTTAGGAATATTTCTTTCCAATACATGTAGCTTAATGTTACATGATGCCTTGTAGGTATTATCAATTTTTAAAACAGCTTACGGATTTATTTTCGCATTCAGTCTTTTTTATAACCAACATGTTCAATTTCAGTTTGATGTCGCATCCCATTTGTCCCTGGTACCAGGAGGATGTAGCTGGGGGTACACCGATTTCGGGATCGGCCACAATGAGAAGCAGGAATTTATTAGATAGGCTGGGTCTTGTGTCGGTATAAATAACCAAACTATCCCCGTTACGATATTTCAACGGAACGCTTACAAAGCACCTATCAATTTCGACATACGCGAACCAATCTTTCATATAAAGATTAATATTTAATGGCAATAACGGAGATAGAATAGGCCTTAATTTTTTTATCCTACTGATCAAAGGTGTGTGGAAGTGTCCGATAGCCCATATATCATATAATTTATTTTATGAATAGCCTGTTATTATCCCAATCACGGAGGGAACCTAACGGGTTTCGTCCTCAAGATCCCACCATTTAAGGCGACGTGATGAGCCGACAACCACGCCATCTGGCGGAGCAGACGGGAAATAGTCCGGGATTGATTTAGCAAATTACCAGTAGAGTTTCAAGTCTGGATTACGGGAAAGAAGGTGTGAGTTCTGTAAATAATTAAGAGTTCTGGGAAAGTCTTGGAGGAAAACAGCTATGCTATCATGCTCCAACAACAACAAAGAAACTCTCCGACAATTACCGCAATATTTGGGGTAGGAAGACATAAGGTAGATAGAGTCCCTTGGGAACGCTCACCAATTCTAGTCTCACGGCCACGATACAGCAGCTACTGGGCAGGCGAAGATGGCCTCCACCACCACCAATACCGCCGCTGTACAGCCCTATAATATGGCGGGACGGCAAATCAATCCGCTGCATGCCCGTTACATAACATCCCAGGATAATAGTTATTGTGTATATGTAATCGATCCTTTAAAAATACGGCGATTTCAATTGTATGTGATAGAGGTAAGACCTCTCCTTGACAGAAATCAGGGATTTCCTGGTCAGCCATGCATATCAGTTGTCGGGATCACCTAGTCCGGCACCGACTCCGCCATCGATTTTAACTGAAATTAAAACAAGCCTTGAACATTGGAAGCATCTGTCACGAATTGAAAAGAATAAAGGAAGACAAGAGCCACTCCTCCCACGGGAGAGGTTTTCTTCAGAAAAATTGGTCTTTTTCACAGAAGTGGGTTTAGAGTGATCAGACACAAGCAGTGTTTAACAAGGTTAGGGAGTTTATCCGTGTCGACACCGCCGCTCCGTATCCAAGGACAGCTCGGAGAGAGACCGTCCAATCATAGAGTACGTTTGCACTAGCTTGGCATGTCTGCAATTAGTTTAGTCTAATTTGAAGTGGTGATCGGTGTATTGGTTCCGGAAGGGATACGAGAGATGGTGTCGGGCTAAAGTGTCCGTAGTACGCGGCGTTTCCAGCTCTGTGAGAGCGTACAATTTAATATAGATAAGAGTTCATCAATGCAAAAAATACACGCTCACGGTTTCTGTAAACGCCTCTGTTTTAGCAGAGCGATGTCTCCTATGAGCAGAGGACATATACGCGTAGATGTAAAATATCACTGGTTCCATACCGCTGATACATTTACTCCCTAAATGGACGTAACTCACTGTTCGGTACGTGTAACGTATTGTAATGCCATTTGGAGGACATTTCGGAGACCCGGGGGAGAAGGGACGAGCTCGTTCACTAAGTATATCGTTCTCCCTCGGTCTCAAATGGAAACCACAAAATGTAGCTGTTGACAGTTTTAATACATTCGCAATTGTCACAGACTTTTATTTTTAAACGCGTTGAGCGGGATATATTTGGTTTTGAAAGCTTGTAAACGCCGATGACAATTCCATTTTTTGACTTTAAATGCATTTAGTGTTCTGATGCATAGGATTTGGTAAGTTTAAGACCTACATCAAACCAGCGTATAGCAGATAACATCTCAATGGTGTCGAGAGTAAACGACGAAATCTGATGCCTTTCATGTTACCCCGCGTTACTAATCGGTTTTTAGATCTGTAATACATTGTAATACTAGGCAAACAGCGGTAAATTGAATCTGGAGGCAGCAGTTCTGTCTAATTGACCTTGCTGTAAACAATACAATATCAGCAGAATGTTTATGGCCAAAGAAAGATGTGAATTAAATAGACTGGAGAAAAGCTTAACAAACGTATGCTACAGGTAACATACATAATGGAGATATTGAGGAAGAACGGAATAGGGGGAACGGTCCAGCGTATAAAATAAAGCAAAAGTTGAGGTAAATATGGTATTGCGCGAACCCGCGAACGATTTATTAACCGATATCAAATGAACGTAAGAAAACAATCAGTGCTACATTTGGCAGTGAACATTATGACGTTTTTACAATTGTTATTCGTCATTAAACAATTATTAACCTGCTTATAATCTAAGTCACATCCAAGTAAATGCAAAGACCTCAAAGTGAGAAATACATGCTCAAGGGTCTACGAATTAATTTGTCTTTAGTTGAGTGTGGATTATTGTTCTGCTGACGCTTCGGTATTCTCTGATTGTTTTTGCTGAAAACGTAGCTAAAATGCAACCTACATCCGCCTTGAGAAAGAAGGATTCTTGCTTCAATTTGAATGCATTTGTAAGATATTTAACAAATTTGAAGTATCTCCCAGTTACATAACTTGGAGATAATTCATTTTTAACGCACGGCAGCTTTCTGATCCTTATATCATATATTTGCAGATGCAAACGTGTCCTTTCCTTTTTCTTGTCGTAAGTACTGCATCATAAAACGACATCTTAAAACCTTCAAGTATCAATCATAAGTTCTAGTCTTATTGTATTTTAGTGTTTAAGTTCGATCAGCGGGATCCTAGGTTATGCACTGCTAAGTAAGTAACATAATATATCTTGGTACAAAAACATCAGTCGGTATGGAAGATAGAAGAGTAATCCGAGCAAAGTCAGGTACTCTATTTTCGATATTGCAATATAAGCCTATGCAGATGCAAATTGCGATAAAGATTTAAAATGTCCTAATTTACATCCCCGGCGGTACAACTCAGCTATACACACAACACTGCTGAAATACGTCTCACAAACAGGCAACGGGAGAATTAGGGCGTATGCATAATGTTAACCAAGAAGAAGAGTTTGTTGTTAGATAAATTATTACTTGACTCAATATCAAGTCTACGTCCAATATCATGTTAAGACTACCATAAATTAAGATACTCTATATAACCAGTAAGAAACAATTCCAAGAAGAGATAGATGGATACATTTTAGTGAATAACCAAGTCTTTTGAATTAAACAATTCTGCATGTTTTTTACATATATTGCAATGTTTGGTTTGTTGTTTTCAAAATCTATGTAGATATGTATTACCAAAATTGTGGAGGTATTGTACAAATGTATTGAGGATTGCAGAAAAATTATTATAGAGCGTATTAAACATCTGGGTCCAGTTGTTCAAAAGATGATTAGCTTAATCAGTGATTAGTGCAAATTTAAATTTTCCTGTAACTTTGAAATTAAACCATAGATTTAATTACATCTTTACAGATATGAAATACCTTAATATTGTCAATTACATACAAAATTGTGAGATTGAAACTTGTATATTGACAGAATTAGTCAAGTTTGAAAAATGTCGTTAAATAGTGATTAAGCTAATCACCCTTTGAACAACTGGGCCCAGTACTCAATCAGTGTAAACAGGTATATAATGTAGTAAAGAACGGGACTTATATAATACATTTTTGGAATCGTCCGCTCCTTATATTGAGTATATAATGGTGGTCCAATTGGCGAAGTGGGAACCACTCTTTCTGCCAAGTTCAGAATATACTTATCAGATTAAAGATGGGCATGGTACAATGTAAAACACGAAAGGATTTATTATATATAGACAAAATATCCGGAATGTTACATTCTTGCTATCGTTTAAATTTAAATAAAGGTTTATTACTATGTCAGAAAGCAGGGTAAGGGTCGACACGCGTTGGAAGAATGAGTATCCTTGGTTCATATTTTGTCCCTTGTGTTCGGATTATGTTTTTTTATTTTTGACGCTTTGGTATTCTCTGATTTGTTTTGTATTTCCTTAATATATATTGAAGACTGGATAAAATGGATCATGTTGTAAAATAGGTCAAAATTAATTCACATCTCCATACACTCTGTAATATCAATAAATAGTTTGCAATATGCATATGGAGTTTTGTGAATGTAGGTTCAACACTTTATGTTAGTTGTCTTCTACAAGGTAAGAAAAAGGTATAGTGTTAATTAAGAAATTACTACATATGCTTAAGTGTTGAAGCTGAGAAACAGGTCATAATTATATTACAACAATCTGCGATCTTCATTATCAAAACATTATTAACATGGTCAATCTACATGTGGAAATTTAAGGTTGTAGGTCAAACACTTTTTCTGAAGTGATTGGTTAAGCACTAATTAATAAGTCCCTCTATTCTTCGAACAGACGAGTTAACATGCATATTATAGTCACCGTTACGAATCGGTCCATATTGCATACTCGCTATCAAATAGGATTATTCAGACAATAGTATGAGTGAGGAAACCCGCTTTAAATTGAAATATTTATATTAAGATAGTTGAGAATAAAGAGTTACCACATTGACTAGTAAATGTATGGCGAAAAAAATGTTATCATTATAGAAAAACGAAATACATGTATGTTGTATATCCTTTTAAAAGAAGTAACCATCACAAATAAACGATTAGTGAGCATTTCTATATTGCGAGAGATACATAACGACCATAATACATAATTACCTCAAAATATATCAAACAGAAACCAGGTACGAATATTAAATGAATCATTACAAAATCAAGGGTTGAATAGATATGGTTGTCGGTGTAAAGGGAACGAGATTTATCAACAGCATGTACTAGTAATGGAAACCTTATTATAGAATTGATAATTAAAAGCTAATTAAAGGTAAATATTTCAATTGAATTTCAGATGAACAAACAACATTACTTTTATAACAAGTTGTAATAATAAGTTGCATAGAAATCAAATTATGATTGACATGGCGATAGTACATAGGGTCCACTCAATAGTAACAATGGACTGAAAAATCAGGTCCTCAAAATGAGAACCGGGTCATCATTCTCAATCACACATCAGGCAAGCTAATGAGTATATTCAAAATATGTCCACCCTCATATCATACACGGATACAAAATATTTCTCAATGGTGAGCAAAGTGGCGACTATAGTCTAATCAATTTGCATTTCTCGAATTTCTATGTTGTAGGTTTGTTTATCAGCAGCCGCCATCATTACGAAGTTCAACAAAATGACGACACAGACTTACCGGTGTTGTCGGTCAAGCAGAAGACGCTTACTCTTCCGAAATACCTAGTCTATTTCTCCTGTACGTTTACAAGAGTCTCTGCGTAAATATTTCCTTTGTTCATAGTTTGCCCTTTCTTTAATCGATCTTAAGCTTGGATGTAGGTTTCGTTGACTCATCGGTATTCTCTGTTTTTTTTCATAAAAATATACAGTATAGAAACACATTCTATCAGTATAACCTTGCGTATGATCCAATGTCATTCTTTCTAACGAATGCGATATTTCCAACCGCATCAAAAGATAAACGAAATTTTAGTAACCTTGGTTAGATGAAAATATACTACTGATGGAGGACATGCTATTATATTTTAATGTTTTATGTTGGCAAACAATATCAGAGAATAAAGAATAAACTTAACTCATAGACAACTGATATACATTATGTATTTGATGCATAATGTATTATTTGAAATTATTTCGATATTTTTGGGAAAAAAACTCCTTGTTGAATCTATCTGAAAAGTCAGTTGTGTTATCAGCTAATCGTTTGCATTATACAGAAGCTTTTTTCAGCCATTCACTTAGTCATTGTAGTATCCATGTTTGAATATATAGACATCAGTAAGTCGTGTTGTTGTCTTGATAGTTGCCAATACATTAGTCACTTTGATGAAGTCTTAACGTACATACCATACAAGACGGCTCTGTGATGAGTTCACAGTTGTATTACATGAAACAGTATTTTTAGTGATTTCCAGGTAAACAAACGACTGTCGACCTCGATTATTGTAATTCCCAGTTCGAATGACTGGTAACATGGCCAATGTGAACACTAATGTAGGCTGTTTATTGAATTAAACATAACGAAGTGGATCATCAATGCCATAAAAACTGGTTTTAATATCTCATAAACGTGGTGTGATGTTCTGTGTAAGGAGAGGCTATGCTCTGATCATCACCAATATCCACAGAAAATCCTCTCCATGGGAGTACACAACGTACGTTAAAGTACGAATATAAGATGTAGCTATAGTAAATAGTACCTAAATATACTTTAAAGTACAAATATACAATGTAGCGAAAGTAAATAGTACCACAATATACGTAATAGTACAATTATACAATGTAGCTACAGTAACGAGTATCAGACATACGTAATAGTACGAATATACAATTTAGCTATAGTAAATAGTACCACAATATACGTAATAGTACAAATATACAATTTAGCGACTGTAAATAGTACCACAATATACGTAATAGTACAAATATGCAATGTAGCTACAGTAAATAGTACCACAATATACGTAATAGTGCAAATATACAATGTAGCGACAGTAAATAGTACCACAATATACGTAATAGTGCAAATATACAATGTAGCGACAGTAAATAGTACCACGATATACGTTATAGTACAAATATACAATGTAGCGACAGTAAATAGTACCACGATATACGTAATAGTACAAATATACAATGTAGCGACAGTAAATAGTACCACAATATACGTAATAGTACAAATATAGTAGCACAAAATTTACCAGAACTTTAGTTACAGTTAAAAGTACCAAAGCAGCTAGAGTTTAAAGAAGCAATAGACATACTTGCCCATATACCACTTAGTTTTACTTACTTACTGATACAAAAATGTTTTTTAGGAGAATCCGTTCTAGCATCGTGCATCAATGGCTGGCCTGTCCTGTAATTTTCTATTTTGAAAAGGACATACATCTCAGTCATGCAACGGTTAAATTATCTTCAAGGGTACTGACCTCAGAATTGCATGACATCGCTCCAACAAATGAATTTATTTATGCTTTTGATCAATCGGAAAGAATTGTATTTATATTGACGTAAACGATGAGGAAATTGAAAAAGAAGTTCGCTAAAAATTCCTTCAGTTATAATCCCAACGGTTATGGTTTTGTGTACCATATTGGTGCTTCTTCCCAATTGACTTTAAATTAAATCATAAAACACACAGTTTGTACTGTAACGGAAATAGCCTATTTTTATAATGTCAAATTAATGCCGTCACTGATGACAACATTTGGCCTACACAAATTTCTGAAGACTTGCAATTCAATATTTACCACAGTCGCATCATTCAAACCTAACATGGCAATAGAAGCAACGTGGCAACCGAACCTCAATTTCGATAAAAAAAAATTGAAGTGTTTGTTCCATAGGAATGTACAATCGACATCCACGCCATGAGAAAATTAATTTATAGTTAATGTTAAACTACAATGTGCCCTATCCGCACAAGCCTAATTTGGTTTCCTGCTAAGGCACTCGAGTTAGCATTGGTGTGACAGAGCAAAACACGAAAAATAGCAATTTCCTCCTTCTCTTCACTCTACCGCTGTGTGATGCCGACAGTAACATTCTAATCTCTCGCTCTGATGTGACTTTTACACCAGCGAGATAAAATACAAAGGTACCTTCCACCGCCTTCCATCACAGCCTTCTGCCATATCAAAGACTAATTCAAAAGTTAAATTCTGTAATTTCAACGAGGGGCCCTAATGAGGTTCCTTTCTCAGCGACATTTAAAAAAATAAAACGATTTTTTTCCTTCTCTGGAGAACGTTTGTTGTTACGATTCTGTATTATGCTTAGAAACCAGACAAGCATTATCATTATCATTAATTAGATAATCTTTGTAGAAAACCAATAGGCACTGAGTACGTGTTGGTTCGACGTCATAAAGATGTGTAAGATTTTTTTCAATTAAACACACCATGTTAATAAATGTCAGGACAAACAACTTTGTATTTATACTACAGCTTCTCTGTCATTGAATAACCTACTTCTAAAAACCTTGACAAAACCCCGGACGTGTCGCCCTCCATATTACATGTATGTCCCCGAGCAAACTCGAGACAGATATGCCCCACCGACATGAAATGCGCGTGTATTATCTAAATGGTGACATAATGCGTTACCAGTGTCGTTGAGCGCTGTCCCCTCCACGTCCGACTCCATTATCCCCAGGCTTTTACCTCAACTAGGAAATGGACGGACCATGTAATTAGCCGGGAGATTAACATTATTGCTGAAACACTCTAAAGATTTTCCTCTCCTTTGCTGGTATCTAGATGCTTTGATGGATTCCGTCGTGTTCATAGCTTTATTGGTTATGTCGCCCGAAGAGCCTCCATCCTGAAATGGCGGAATCGTGTTCGGACGATTTACAGCCCGCCAGCAGCGACACCTACAGACCTTAGACCATTTATCAAAGATCAAGGAAAGAAAACTCCGTTTTAATAGATATTTTTACGACATCTTCACAGATGTTTGTGACGTTTACAGATGAAATATGAATACTATACCGGAATGCTAGTTTGTTTATAATCAGTTACGGTTGGACGTTAACCTGTATCGGTGTTGCGTATAACTCCCGGTAAAGTACATGTTCCCGCGTATCGATCACGTGATTAATATCCATTCAACCAACCAGACGTCGTATCTCTATATTAACGTTTGGTTCTTAGATGTTTTGCAGCACATCATATCACAGATAGATAATACCAGTTCACATGGACCTTTTTTTTGCTATATTCTCTTTTTCCAAACCTTGAAGATACTACAAGACGTGACATGTTATGGCAACGTATGGCAACGTATATCACAGACGGTAAGAAGCCTTACTACTCGACCACCACAAAGGAGACATTCAAGAAAATATATATGTATCTGTAGTAATAAACTACAAAATGTAAAACGGATGTTCTTTGATTAATACATTAAATATATCTGACCGAAAATCTATATGATCGTTTACGTAATAACAAATAAATTGTCAAATTTTCAAGGCTATCCGTCCCTTTATCAAGACACAAAAATCGCGTCTCATCACATTCACAAAATGAACATAATACATGAAACAAATAAATATTAGTCATAAATATGGCCGATAATCCCTCCGTATGCACTCATTTAAGTGTTTAGTATTAGAAGCCTTTCAGATCTTGTGTGCACGCACGAGTCAGTATATCGTATGAAGAGGCATGCTTAGAAAGTGTAGAGACCTAGGATATGCATTCGATAGCAGTGTTGTGAAGATTTCCTTCGACCATGCGCGTCAGTTGTTGTTAAGATCCTGTATTACTGTTGTGATTTAGAAGTTTTTACAAGTCGATAAAGATATGTACATAGATGATCTGGTACTGTACACTGTATACCTATCGACATACTACAACGCTGATATATATTCGATTCTACACTGTTTGAATCGACAAGCTGTAACCGAACTGACATAGCCGAGACATAAATGATACCCCATTTATCTTACACAAGAACAGCTCTAACCAACGATACGCTGTAAAGATGAGCTAGAAGGACACACGTTTAATACATCTTAAATAAAAACATATGTCTTGAAGAAAAACCACCTTGATTACGACATTTAAAACCAAAGACTGCGATTGTGGAAAATTGGGCGCTTCCAGGGTTATAAAATGGTAATTAAATCTACTTGCAAACCGCGCATGGCAGCTTAATTCTTATTTATGTGTATACCATGTATGGGGCTATAAAGAACTTGTGTGTAGGCCTCTCGAGTGGCAATACTAAAACAGTAATACAAGACCCAAATGCTTTCACTGTAAACTTAGGACGTGACAGGCGAACTAAGTAATGTCATTGGGCTGGTTGGCCGTCAGGACTGGCCATTTACATGTACAAATGTATGCAATGATTGGCACAGCTTTCTGACAGGATACCTTGCAATGTCGAGCGTTAGCCAATATCTCTCTACAAATACCGTTAAGGTACCCCGACAGGTGTTACAAAACTAAGGTACCCCGACAGGTGTTACAAAACTAAGGTACCCCGACAGGTGTTACAAAACTAAGGTACCCCAACAGGCGTTACAAAACTAAGGTACCCCGACAGGTGTTACAAAACTAAGGTACCCCAACAGGTGTTACAAAACTAAGGTACCCCGGCAGGTGTTACAAAACATATAGCTACGTTCAGGTACCGTAGATGTCTATTCTGTAGAACATAAATGTAAAAGCTGAACTACTTGTTGGCATTGAATCATTTCAAATAATGATGACAACGAGACACTTCACATTATGATGGCATTGCCACAAGGCCCTTGACGACGCCATTAACACACGTCACATGATAATGACTTTACAGTTTCATATGATGATGTCATTTACACACGTCATATGATAATATCATTGACACTTTCACACGATGACGTTATTGACACATGTCACATTACGATGCCATTAAAATATGTCATATATCGATGGCATTGACACACTTCACCTGTTGATTCCATTGACACACTTCACATGTCGATGACGTTGACGTACTTCACATGTTGATTCCATTGACGTACTTCACATGTTGATGACATTGACGTACTTCACATGTTGATGACATTGACGTACTTCACATGTTGATGACATTGACGTACTTCACATGTTGATTCCATTGACGTACTTCATCTGTTGATTCCATTGACAAGCTAAACGTGTCGCCACGTAAGAATTGTACCTGCTGCCCCCATTGCATGATCGTAGAAGGCGACTAAACTTGGGATATTATCTTTTCCGTTTTTTCTAAACATTTTTCTCCTTCCTAATGTCTCCCTTGACACTACCTCGCTTTTGGCCTTTAGTTGAGCGTTCGCCCCTGTTAGGAAGGGTATGGGTTCTGTCCCCAGGCCGAGACATACCAGAGTATCTAACAATGGTAGATTTCACTCCCTACTTTGACGATCAGCATTATGGGAGTAAAACGACGCCCGTTGTCAGTATAATGTGACCGTTGGGGTGTTCTGCTGGGGGCTTTCAGCAGTATACTTCAGTGTGGTAGGTCTTTAAATCGGCAAAAGGTCTGGACTCTCGCAAGAAGGCTTACACGAAGATACCGCGGCCTCCCAAATACACACCCTCTCAACACACACACACACATGGCATGCACCGACAGGCTGTCTTTAAATGACCCTAGCTGTTTATAACAATCAACCAATCAACCAACCAACCACCTCAGAAGATGAATGTAAATGTTGCGTCAGCTGTTAACATAATGTTGATGTTTACGAAGCTTATATAACACGAATTCCTTTCTTGCGTACAAACATATGTCATGAATCGTAAATTATCACCCAATCAATCCTTGGAATATGGAAATATGGATTATTACATTTGTGTTGAAATCAGCACTGATTCTAATTATTTCCCCGACTGATTGATCGTTGTTTTACCAAACTGTATAACTACCATTATCCGGGAAATTGGTTCTATAGTTACAAATTCAAAACGTCGAAATGTGAAGTTGACCTACATTTTACCGGAATGTATCAGACGTTTTTTCAGCATGCATGCGAATTTGTTCTATAATACGACATTATGGGTCGCAACTATGTTCAATGTAACAAAGCAATTGCTTTCATCAAATAATGCGTGAATGGCTCCATATGTGAATAAGGTAGAGATGTTAATATTATCATACAGACAGCACTCTATTGCAAAAACCTACATAATTAAATTATCACAATCATCATTTTTGATCAATATTACGAAATCAAATCATTATTTAGTTTAAAACATAACTTTGTTCAGATCGGTATTAATACAGATCGGTTACATCCATAATGCATTAATAGCTATTATTGAGCTGAATAAAAACTTTCTAAAAAAAATTATTTGCGGCAATGATGTTTCTCGCTGCTAAACGTTCGACATTCACGTTACTGGTTATAATGATATAATCAGTATATAATGTAATCGGGTGAATAGTGTGCCTTCGGCAGTGAAGTAGCACTTCAATGTTGGTGTCAGATTCACGTAGTCCTAGAGAGGTACGCTGTCTCAAAAATACAGTGACGTGCCCAAACTGTTTCATTTTCTTTTAATTTCATTTTTCATTTAAATTATTTTTTCTGACTTGGTTCATTGGTCATTTTAATGTAATTTGTTATATGAAAATCTAAAGAATTATTTCCTGTTTTATCTCATAATATTCCCAATATTTTCCGTTATATATGACCTGGAAAATCAAAATCGATAAAATTCTGTTCAAAATATGATCAAAGGAAAACTTTACACGGTTACCATTGAAAAAAAAAGTAAAATAGATCCCGTCGTGTCCTGCTTCTCTGCTGTGGTCTTAAGATGACGATCACTAATTCCAATGTTTCCTCCATTTTACAGAATGCGCTTTCCGAATTGGCCTGTGTCATTAATGCTAAACCGGAAAATTTTAGACGTTTAGTTCCGGAAATTAAGGGTACTAAAGCGGCAGTTTAGGAAAACATGAGCCACACAAATGTTTCAACTTCCGGCGTTGTGTTTTGAACAACAAGCAGTATAATAAAGCAGGCTCATCCGGGTCACAAGAGGCGGTGATTCCTTATCTAACCATTGCATTTTACAGTACCTACAGTGTAGCGTCGTCGTAGAATTTTCAGAATAGATTCTGATTTTTTTTTCAGCTGACATTTCGAATATCGACTTGACTTTGGGTTATTTTTTTCGTGCGACGGTTATCAGGAAAATTTTATATTGACAAACACACATCAGTCATGACAAAGGCATTGCATGCGGAAGTATCAAAATACTAGCAGTGGAGACAGGGTCTACAGCCTTTATTAGTTAAACCAGGGACATCGACCTACTGACTGACACAAAACGAGTCAGGTAGCTGATGCTGCACATCAAACGTTTAATGTAAAGTGTTGTAAAGGTGACACTAACCAATCCCGGGGCTCCTTATAGACTACCTTACAACTATTTATTAAATAACTCTCCTGTAATGTAGAATCCTTAGGTAATGTCTATAGCTGGATTCGATTTCATGAGAGTTGTAAAAACATAGAAAATAAAGAAAACAATTCCGAGCATTTTATTCCAATTGGGTCAGAGGGGTGATTTTCATATCAATCTCAGTTGATGAAAGGAAGGATATAGAATAACAAAACGTGAATGCAAACATTGGTGAAAAATGACATAATTTATGTTATGTTTATTGAAGAAGACAATGTAGCATGTTTTCCGATTTATTTTGCCAGTACTGTACCAACAACTGGTTTTACATAAAAAATACATATATGTATAACGTTTATAGTGTCAATAAAACACTGTTGAAAGGTATATTGACGTCAACGTGACGTCCATGAATAATGCCATCATTTTCTTTGCCCTAATTGAGAATGATGACTCGGTTCTCTCTTTGAGGACTTGACATGTACTTGGATGTGACGCTTACTACTTGAACAAGTGTCTCCATGTAAATATTTCCTTTTTTCATATTTTGCCCCTAGTTTAATCGAGTTTAAGTTCGGATTATGGCTTTGCTGAGGCTTCGGTAGTCTCCGATATTTTGTCTTTTTTTTCCGGCAATACACCAGTAAATATGGCGTAAGGGTTCTGACTCTCTGATACGCTAAATATTGGGACGGCTAGCGACTCTTAGAGTTAGAATTCCGGTCGTGACGTAGGTGTCATTGCCCCGTATAGGTAAAAATGTAGTAGTATTTCCATCGTTGTATAGGGCCGTATGGTCAACATTGTAACACGTGACACGTACAGCTAGATCGACGACATAGCAGGTTTTCAAATTCTCGTAAGAAAGTCGTAAGCATCCACTTACAATTATCGATAAAGTGATAACAAAGGTATGTGACTCAACAAGGCGGCCTTGCATCACTCCACTGATTCCGTCATCAGTATACAGGTCCTACTACAATAGATTCATCATTTATTCAAGACAAAAACAAACGCGGAAAATTGAAATATAAGACATTTTTTTAAGGAATTTGAAAGGTTTACTGCATGAGTTGTTGACACTGAAACTCACAAACTATGACTTTTTGGCCTTTGTAGTCTTAAGCAAATTTGAACCCGTGACCTTCCACATACAAGTAGGTGTTTTACCGACCGGAAGGTTTCGATATTACTGAAATGTTGTGTCTACGGACTGTTAATAGAACGTTATCAGTGGTGTATTCTTCCACTTAAACGTCCTGACGTGCACCTTCCCTCGCCCTGGAGATAACAACCTGAGGTTGGAGCCACATCGGGTGCGGTAATTCACCATGGCAAGTGAGAAACCACCGACTCGGACGTGTGTGATGTTTGATTGACGGCAAATGAAGAAGACTAAGTGGTGCTCCACGCATGTGTGAGTTTCACCACACGTGACCGCACGTTCATGATAACATACATATGCAGACAATCAAGAAGATCAGTATCGTGTCTGACGTACAGGTTGTCGAGGAGGATGCGGCTATCGAACATACCTAGAACTGGAGTGGCACTTCATTTCCCAGCTAATACTTAATGCTGCTTTTCTAGTTTATTGCCGATTCAACTTAATTCCCACAGTAACCATGCCTTGTGGGTTAATATTTATTTGGGCTACGTTACTTGTAGATATAGTCTTACTAACGGCAAAATCATATATTCCAATGAAAATAATATAATCATTAAACGCAATACTCAATCGGATAGAACTGGTGTGCAAATGACGAAATAACGACGAAACAAGACTCGGCCTGTCTAGAGTGGCATTTCTGTCATAAGTAAAATGATCATTTAAGGTTATTCTTTGTATGTCGATAAAAAAAACCTTGAAATCGGTTGTGCACGTCCAAAGAGTAGGGCACGTCCTGACGTTTGTGACTGGAGTACATGTAGTTGACGAATGGTGCAATCTTATTGTTGGACTAGAACGCGGTACGCCATTCGCTGTTTATTTCATTACTTAACAGATATATCAGCTCGTAAATCGACTCAAGATCTTCAAACCTATTAAGGAGAATTTACCGAGTAAATGTTAACGAGAAAACTAACGATAAGGGAGCGAGCGAGTGGGTGGAACTAAACGACCATTATCTATGTCATTCTCCTGATAATGTATTATTGGAAAACAAATGGAAGAAACTCAAATAACTTCACAAATAAGAAAATATAGTCAAGGTCAGCGGAACAATAAGCTTCTTTTTCTTATTGTTGATTTCACAGACAGCGATTCTACCTCGTTATCTTAAATCTATCTTGTATTGCCGAAAGCACAGATGACAAGTCGAAAAAGTATTAACGTACGTAGAGAAACGAAGACATGTGATAGCTTAAATTAGATCAGACAACCAATTCTCCATTCGTGGTGTTACTAACGTATTTTGGCGGTGTGAAAATACCTCGAAATTATTTCCGCGAAAACGTTTGTTTTAAAAGGCAAAATAGAAAAAACAGATCAATGTAGATTTATTTATGATTGGAGGCGCGATAATTCCTCACACTGTGATGTGTACTCTACAGTCACAACGCGACCAGTTGCATTTGCGATAATACCACTTCAATAGCACACTGCACTAGGATTTTCACACTTTATTTGATTGATATCAAAGTCGGCACTCCGAAGCTCTTGTAGGCCAATGTATAATATTTATATTACACATACATAATATAAATACGCAAATTAGTGATCTGTTTGACTTGCATATGAAATGTAGATCATAAACTGCAGCCTGATAGTTCGTGTAAGTCTCGTCGTCCACTAAAAGCCCAGTGGCTTTACGAAAAGTGACTAGGGTTATCCTTTACTGATTGAGAAAAAGGAATAATCTTCTTTGTCCTACCATATTCAAGTTGTCTCCCTTGGCACTAGCAGTCATAGCAAATGTTAATATTATTATATTTCTACTGTAAAAAGAAATGTGCCGCTGAAAATCCGGAAACAACAAAACGACACTACCTGGTATTCCCATCTTTTATTTTCCAATGGTTCGACCCACACTTGTGGGTACCCATGATATATGACAAGGAAATCAGTATGTTCGTACTAATCTTGAATAGTTTCAGGTCATTGAAATATAAGATAAGAGGTGCGAAGAACGTCAAACATTGTCGAAATTATATATATAAACTTTATTTATTTTACAACAATTATGAAACAAGCTATACAACTTATTTTAATCGCTCTTGTTGGCCCGGATGTTAGCGCGCAAGGGGTCTTATTGTGGGAGGAAATCGGAGTACCCGGAGAAAACCCACGTGGTCGGGCAGGTGAGCCCGTACCTTTTCACGTCCGATCGGGGAATCGAACCCCGGCCGCCTTGGTGAAAGGCAAGTGCGCTATCCACTGCACCACCCGACCACCCTAATTGTCGAAATTACCGTTACGCTGCTGCGCGATTACTCCTTTATAACTCGACTCATCCGTTAAGTGCCATGAGTAAAAAAAAAGCCTTTTATTCTTCTTCATAACATGTTCCAAAGATGTACAGAGGATGTGTATCAGGAGCTAAGTCATTTGGTTCCGACTTTTTTCCAAGTGTGTGCTTCTCCTGATCCCAACACAAATCCATATACAACAGCAAACACCGGTATCCCTTTACTCGATCTGTACGCGTCTCCCTAAGTGTCTGAATACTTGACCAATATTCTGACCAGTGGGCCTGAATATAAACATTATATTAATTATTACAATAAGTTTACCGATCATGCGGTCAGCGGAGACGCATTACTGTCTCGACAGCATATATTCAAGTCGTCGTGTGTTGATATTTAATTGTGTTTGTGTCGATATTGCCTTCCGAAATTCCCTGGTGATGTAAACATCATTTTGACAGCCCGTATATTGAAACCACTCAGAGGATCGTATTGGTATCGAGTATATAGCATGCTCCCACCGGACACAACAAGGAGATACAACAGTTAACGGCAGGTCCACACGGCAAATTTATTATAAAATCTAATTAGAATCATTGCCCCTGTGATAAGACAATCATACTATGGCATTCAATTATCCTCCATATCAATATCTTTTGAAAACTGACTTCTACGTCATACCAACAAAGCAACGGTGTCGGCTATCATTCATATAACACAGACAAAAAAACGGAGTTATGTGTCGGAGCGTTTTAGAACAGTAGTGGCGCGGAGGGGATGCTTGGTATCGATTCCGTATACTGGTCGGGACAGCTGGGTGTTTTGTATACGCTGGCCACACTCCCCTGTTAGGCTCCGGACCGGATCCATTACCGTTATTAGTGTACACCCCATTAGTCCATGTGTATACAGGGCATCGACCGTCAGCCGGCCTCGCCACGTCAAACGGTTCGGACTATCAACTCTTACTCCTAGACCGCTTGCGTATAGGCGAACAAAGTATTCCCCATCACTCGATTACTAAGTACAGAAGTACTCAGAAGTAACACCGGTCTTTGAGTTTCTAAGAATATGTTCTCGTAAAGGAAGAAATTGTAGAATTTATGTGAAGCATTATCTTTATGATATTAACTATAGGGTTGTCTCAAAGAATGGTTCACAGAACACCATGTGCAGATGTAGAAAAACCAGCTTCATTCCATAATGGTTCAGAGACCACAATAGTCTAATCTGCATCCGTACACTTACAAGTACCGTTTTTACTTGTTGATGATTAGGTTATGCTTCCTGTGTTATACCACGCACATTCTTCGTAATTTACATAACGCTTGTTCCTATTGGGCATTTGACGCAACTGTGTTGTCCTAATTAACAACTACATACAACTATATTTAGCATGTGTGAATATTGTTTGTCTTATTTATTATATCATATAATATGCGAAGTCGATTTGAAATGCAACTTTGACCTTAGCATACAAAAGAATTAAAAACGTCTTTTTTGTTTTTGAAGCCATTTTCAGAAATAACAGACACAGCAATATGACGGAGATCTTTGAGCAATCTGAGCGCGGAGGCCTGCTCATGTGTATACCTGCTTTTACATGTTATAATAATTCTGTTCAGCAATTCCTAGTGCTATTTACTGGGAGTAAGTGAAGATATTTCGGTCGGCTGGCGACCACGGGGTTGATAAGTGCTGTCCAGGAACATCGCGGTACGTCTGGGACTCGGGAGTGGGTGTTACTGTTAGTCTTGTATTCACAACACACGTGCATTAACAGCTGTCAAAACAAATACAAACTGCTCGTGCGAGAGTTTTCGTAATATGACGGAATTGAGTACGCCGAAAAGCTTCTCCTTAGGCATTATAGACACACATTGTACAAAATCAACTCAAATAGAAATTATAGATGGAAACGTTTTGTTTTCAGTGAAAAACTTTCCAGACGACAAAACTGTGTAATTCCCCGTCACATGGCCACTTACATAAACAAATGCCATATGTGAAATCCAATAGGATTGACGAGTGAAACCCTGACATTGAGCTAATGTTTTAAACGACAGCAGTTGCCTAGCATAAAGCACAAGATGATGGTTTGCCCGTTGGTCATTACACAATTGATACAAGTACTTCCGGTTAATTTCCACGATGTACTGCGGCGTCGTTTAGCTACTGACACGCTCTCTTACTCATCACAAAATTGCGTTAAGAAATGTTTGTGTATTGGACTCAATCTTCGTAAATAGATAACGCTCGTGTAATGAGAGAACATACGGGCATCTTTGTATACGACATGTATGTAACAGGATCGTCCAAAATCCCTGGATTGAACTATTTTGTAAGAGTGTAACGTTACAAAAATCAACTTGTTCAATCATTTGAATAGGTGTTTTACTGGACTTTTATATACGTGTACTTGTGTTTAGAAAACACAGCTGTTATTCTAGATGATCACCGTGAAACCTCTTAAGAGGCGACCAATGTGTCGTAAAAAGACTTGATGTGACAATATTTAGTCCCTGAAGAGTTTAGATGAACAATATGTTGCTACCAAATTTGGACGACAAATGTTTTTACTTAGTCCCTTGATAAATGAGAAGAACAAAGTGCAGTCACTTTAAAATTGAAGGACCAATGTGTAGCTACTAAATTTGAGACGATCAATATTTTGTCAATGGAATGAAAAGGTGCGACAAATGAAGCAACTGATATGAAGTCCACAAAGAATTGAGGCGACCAATGTGAAGTCATTCAAAGATCTGAGATAACCAATGTATACATAACTAAGAACTAATTAGGTGACCAATGTGTAGGTCATGAAGAAACGAATTGAGGCGACAAATGTGTAGGTCATGAAAAAAAGAATTGAGGCGACAAATGTGTAGGTCACGAAGAAAAGAATGGAGGCGACCAGAGTTTAGTGTCTGACGATGTTGAGCCGACAAATGATAAATGTTTGATGCATCCGAATAGTTGGTTTTGAATGAGTAAATCAAAACTGATCTATTGAATCAACTTACAAATTCATATCTTTTTGTTTCTACTCCTTTACCATACACCGTTTATATAGTTCAATAACCATTCCCCTATGTTTACTATGTGGCCTTGTAGAATGTATTTTTTCATTAGTGGCCATTACGGCTATATCATATATCAAATCATATTAGTTTATATTCTGATACATGATGGCTATTTTGTGTAAAATTTTCAAAGCAATTAGTGACAAACAGTTACAATGTACGGAGTGTATATTTCCTATATAATTATCTACAAAACACACATCCGAACATACCACGAACCATTATATTTAATATCGGCTGGCTGGAAACACGTCACAGGCTGCGTGCAAAGTGGATTATACTTGATACCTGCACTTATGACGGAATCTGTTGGAATGCTAAATGGCCAGAGTGAAGTCGGTATGAAAGGGTCACACTTTCGGTAAACAAGCAAGCGATCAATGGATAGAGTTAATTAGCGTTATTGGCCGGCCCTCCATTATTGATGAGGCCTAGCGAGGGAGGTTCTATCGTTACTTACCCACAGACAACGGACAACATCTTCGTCCTGTCGTCACATGGTTAAAGCTGAAATACACAAAAAGTTGATTTAACCGTTTTAAAGTCATTTTATAGGTTTAAAATGGAATGAGGAACAAGTTAAGTGAAACAGGACCTCATTGCTTTATTCCCTTTAAATGTTTACAGATTGATTACCGCATGACTTAGTGCTTTTGACTTTTAATTACAGTGATAATTGGAGAGAAACAAACTTAAATCTGCAATTCATATAAAACCGTACGTCATTGATTGTATACTGTTAAAGAGGAAATGAAAACAAGATGAATCAAGTTTATATCATTAAACAGCTGAGAAAGGTACTATTGATAATTGCTCACGAGAAATGCTGTTCGCGGTCAGGTCAAAAATGTTTTATTGCATGGAGCGCGGGAGAGATGTGAAAATAACTTCATAATTTATGCTAGAAACCAAATCGGCGAACCAGGAATCGAACCCGATCATCTACATGGAAGACACGGGCTTTGATCTCGGGACGTCCGCATAAAGTGATCATGTTAACATTGAAATTTAATTCGACAAGGAAGTAATGATTGATTTAAATATCACAACTATACAACCGGCCATACTATGACCAGTATACTGTTTAGACGAGTTAGTGGTGGAGCTTGATGTTTGTATGGCGGTTGTCTTGTAGGGCCTGGTGGTGGAGGTCGATGTTTGTATGGCGGTGACCTTGTAGGGCCTGGTGGTGGAGGTCGATGTTTGTATGGCGGTGACCTTGTAGGGCCTGGTGGTGGAGCTTGATGTTTGTTTGTTGGTGACCTTGTAGGGCCTGGTGGTGGAGCTTGATGTTTGTTTGTTGGTGACCTTGTAGGGCCTGGTGGTGGAGCTTGATGTTTGTTTGTTGGTGACCTTGTAGGGCCTGGTGGTGGAGCTGGATGTTTGTTTGTTGGTGACCTTGTAGGGCCTGGTGGTGGAGCTGGATGTTTGTTTGTTGGTGACCTTGTAGGGCCTGGTGGTGGAGCTTGATGTTTGTTTGTTGGTGACCTTGTAGGGCCTGGTGGTGGAGCTTGATGTTTGTTTGTTGGTGACCTTGTAGGGCCTGGTGGTGGAGTTTGATGTTTGTTTGTTGGTGACCTTGTAGGGCCTGGTGGTGGAGCTTGATGTTTGTTTGTTGGTGACCTTGTAGGGCCTGGTGGTGGAGCTGGATGTTTGTTTGTTAGTGACCTTGTAGGGCCTGGTGGTGGAGCTTGATGTTTGTATGGCGGTTGCCTTGTAGGGCCTGGTGGTGGAGCTTGATGTTTGTATGGCGGTGACTTTGAAGGTCCTGGGTGTGGGGCTAGGTGTTTGTTTGGTGATGACCTTGTAGGGCCTGGGTGTGGAGCTGGATGTTTGTTTGTTGGTGACCTTGTAGGGCCTGGTGGTGGAGCTTGATGTTTGTATGGCGGATGTCTTGTAGGGCCTAGTGGTAGAGCTTGATGTTTGTATGGCGGTGACCTTGTAGGGCCTGGTGGTGGAGCTTGATGTTTGTATGGCGGTGACCTTGTAGGGCCTGGTGGTGGAGCTTGATGTTTGTTTGTTGGTGACCTTGTAGGGCCTGGTGGTGGAGCTGGATGTTTGTTTGGCGGTGACCTTGTAGGGCCTGGTGGTGGAGCTGGATGTTTGTTTGGCGGTGACCTTGTAGGGCCTGGTGGTGGAGCTGGATGTTTGTTTGGCGGTTGCCTTGTAGGGCCTGGTGGTGGAGCTTGATGTTTGTATGGCGGTGACCTTGTAGGGCCTGGTGGTGGAGCTTGATGTTTGTTTGGCGGTTGCCTTGTAGGGCCTGGTGGTGGAGCTTGATGTTTGTATGGCGGTTGCCTTGTAGGGCCTGGTGGTAGAGCTTGATGTTTGTTTGTTGTTGACCTTGTAGGGCCTGGTGGTGGAGCTGGATGTTTGTTTGGCGGTTGCCTTGTAGGGCCTGGTGGTGGAGCTTGATGTTTGTATGGCGGTTGCCTTGTAGGGCCTGGTGGTGGAGCTGGATGTTTGTTTGGCGGTGACCTTGAAGGTCCTGGTGGTGGAGCTGGATGTTTGTTTGGCGGTGACTTTGAAGGTCCTGGTGGTGGAGCTGGATGTTTGTTTGGCGGTGACCTTGAAGGTCCTGGTGGTGGAGCTTGATGTTTGTTTGTTGGTGACCTTCTAGGGCCTGGGTGTGGAGGTCGATGTTTGTATGGCGGTGACCTTGTAGGGCCTGGGTGTGGAGCTGGATGTTTGTATGGCGGTGACCTTGTAGGGCCTGGTGGTGGAGCTTGATGTTTGTTTGTTGATGACCTTCTAGGGCCTGGGTGTGGAGGTCGATGTTTGTATGGCGGTGACCTTGTAGGGCCTGGGTGTGGAGCTGGATGTTTGTATGGCGGTGACCTTGAAGGGCCTGGGTGTTGAACTGGATGTTTGAATGGCGGTGACCTTGTAGGGCCTGGGTGTGGAGGTCGATGTTTGTATGGCGGTGACCTTGTAGGGCCTGGTGGTGGAGCTTGATGTTTGTTTGTTGGTGACCTTGTAGGGCCTGGTGGTGGAGGTCGATGTTTGTATGGCGGTGACCTTGTAGGGCCTGGTGGTGGAGCTTGATGTTTGTTTGTTGGTGACCTTGTAGGGCCTGGTGGTGGAAGTCGATGTTTGTATGGCGGTGATCTTGTAGGGCCTGGGTGTGGAGCTGGATGTTTGTATGGCGGTGACCTTGTAGGGCCTGGGTGTGGAGCTGGATGTTTGTATGGCGGTGACCTTGTAGGGCCTGGGTGTGGAGCTGGATGTTTGTATGGCGGTGACCTTGAAGGGCCTGGGTGTTGAACTGGATGTTTGAATGGCGGTGACCTTGTAGGGCCTGTGTGTGGAGGTCGATGTTTGTATGCCGGTGACCTTGTAGGGCCTGGGTGTGGAGGTCGATGTTTGTATGGCGGTGACCTTGTAGGGCCTGGGTGTGGAGCTGGATGTTTGTATGGCGGTGACCTTGAAGGGCCTGGGTGTTGAACTGGATGTTTGAATGGCGGTGACCTTGTAGGGCCTGGGTGTGGAGGTCGATGTTTGTATGGCGGTGACCTTGTAGGGCCTGGGTGTTGAGGTCGATGTTTGTATGGCGGTGACTTTGTAGGGCCTGGGTGTGAAGGTCGATGTTTGTATGGCGGTGACCTTGTAGGGCCTGGGTGTGGAGGTCGATGTTTGTATTGCAGTGACCTTGAAGGGCCTAGGTGTGGAGCTGGATGTTTGTATGGCGGTGACCTTGAAGGGCCTGGTTGTGGAGCTGGATGTTTGTATGGCGGTGACCTTGTAGGGCCTTGGTGTGGAGCTTGATGTTTGTATGGCGGTGACCTTGTAGGGCATGGGTGTGGAGCTGGATGTTTGTATGGCGGTGACCTTGAAGGGCCTGGTTGTTGAACTGGATGTTTGTATGGCGTAGACCTTGTAGGGCCTGGGTGTGGAGGTCGATGTTTGTATGGCGGTGACCTTGTAGGGCCTGGGTGTGGAGGTCGATGTTTGTATGGCAGTGACCTTGAAGGGCCTAGATGTGGAGCTGGATATTTGCCTACCATAACGAAAAGTCATATCGCTATCAGCGCCACCTGTTGTGAATTGGTGTGTTACTATCTTTCATCGGTATTTGCGATAATCTTCATGCTTGGACCAATGGAATTCAAACCTGGAATACAAATAGTACATCTGTAGAACGACTCATTGGAAAATTAAAAAGTACTTGTTCTTGTTCACTTCGAATGCACTGAAAAATCACCCAGTATTACTCACGTTTTCCAACAACTTTTTTTCTAATGACAATTCACGCTTCACGTAATTCGGTGACTGAAAACTGCTAAACATTCTAAATCGGAGGGTGACGGAAGTTTGTTAAACATCAAAGTCAGTGACTAATTTCTGCTTAACAAGTACAATAAGGTCAGGAACTGATATCTGTTAAACATTTCACTCCAGGACTTAAAATGTGTGGAATTCGGCAGATCCTTCGTTATTTGTGCCGCCCTATAAAGCCATAACTGAGGTCCTGCCCCTCAATGTATTAACGTTTGAAGCAGGGCCCGCGGGCTGTTCGTATTGACGGTATCTTTAAATGATGTTTTGTTGAATATCATTTCATTCATAGTAAAACATTTATATGCTAACACACATGCAATATTCTGTATTTTATCGATAGAGAGAACATTTCATAATGCATAAACTCGAAACTTAAGAGCACATCTTTATTCGTTGTTTGGTAGTTTTGCTGTAAAACTACCCACGTTGACATAAAGAAGATATTCCTTGAATTGGAAAACGACGGTTCTCAGAATCGGTAAATACTGTTTAAACATGGTAGATGAGACAAGACATGAAATAAATCAATCCGAAATTATTTTATTGTATCGATTTTGCTGAATGTTTTTTTAATCAACGTATAATTGACGCCATAGTGAACACGAAGGGGCGTGAATTTAATACACTACAAGTATTACATAGCAAACACCCACTTACTCTATAAGTTCTGTCTCCAACTTAATCTGCACTTCTCATTAGCCAGTCAATGTGCTATTTTATCAATGTGCGCGCATTCAAAACGCAATTTCCTTTTATTGCATAAGTGTTTATTACATTTTCTACAACCGTGTTCTGTAACCGGAAGTTACTGATACTGAATACAGCTTGTAGCAAGATTGGGTTAAGGCTATTAAAACACGGAGAAGGAGAGCTATACAACACGTGCTGTTGACTGTACCCGTATGGTTTCTAAACAATCATAATACGGTTGACAATACCAGGATAATGTCTTTATCGTTACAGTCGAATGTGCTTAATAAGAGAAAAAACAACTATTTCAGATAAAACCAGTCAACTGTTTTCAACTTGAATTCATATTCCGTATGAATGCCAACTGATATTAATCCAAATATATATTAATATTGTCTGGAATCTGTTCATCCCATAACTTTTTGAAATCAAATAATTTTCAAAGCTATTCAGCATGTATTTCAAACATATTTGTATATAGGAAGGGTCAGTAGTTTCTAAGCATATTAAATTGTAAGGCTCCAGTTTTCAAACTCCATATTTAAATTATTCACATGCTTAATAAACATGATTCAATATTCAACTAAAAACATAAATCACTTCACAGACTTTACAAAGGTGCATATATATAGTCTCTCAATATACATATGAGTGCATTATCACCAATGTTTGGCGTCCGTTTGATGTCCGTATCCAGATGCGATGAACCATTTCGCGTCCAATCACTTATAAAATTGTACTGTATGTAAATCACGTGACATAGAAGATGAATTTCACTTCTTTTTAAAATGTCCATATTATAATGATATTCGTAACAATATTTATTAAGAAATATTACGTAAAGAACACGAGTATGTTTACTTCTTAATTTCAAAAACGTTTTGTTTCATGTCAACAAATTAAAATGGTACATTATTTAAGTGCAATGTTATGTACTCTCCTATGTCAATTGATGTGCTTCGTGTTGTTGTATTGTTCTATTGTGTGATTGTTTGTATATATGCTCTGTATCCAATCAGTCGAATGACATAAGGAATAAAGAACTTGAACTTACGTTTTACGGAATACAAACCAACGAGAATAGTTCCATGGTATAAAGACAAACGAATGTACCTTATGTAACTTACCTACCACGTGGTCATATCAAGCTAAGCCCGACTCACTTCACCAGAGCGAGTAAATGAATGTTTTACGGCGTATTTTGGCACCAAGTAACCGGTAATCGGTCTTCACTGTCTGGCTCGACTGTCAAAACTGATACTATCTGTCTCTCAACTTTTGCTGAAGAATAGTGCTTGTTTGGTCTTTAAACTAGTAAATGACAAAATTATACGGTACAAACACATATATATCTATATCTATACATATATATGGTAAAAAGCAATATATTGGCATGCACGCGCTGGCGTACCCAATGAAGGAGAACTCTGATTGATGGCCAGGACTGGGTGACGACACAGGTCAGATACTGCTAGGATGAATGCGTTTCCCCAGAAATCTACAAATGGGGTTCGATCTATGTAGAGTGCCGGCTAATGGTAATAGATTGGGGGTAGGGCTGTGTTGGATCACAGAGGCGACTGGGCGCGGACCTAACAACCAACTCTGGGATGTAGGTCGGACCTAATACACTGTTTTTTGTCTTCCCGACCCCCAATACATCAACTCGGTCTCTACAGAGTAACCAAAACAGATATGGATCTTTCATTAGTGTCCACGGGAAATAAGTAGTGAAACATGTTGCTTTACATATACTGCAAAGGTCGCATCAATATTTTTTTTTTCATTTTTTTTTCAGATCAATTCAATAGAACAAATCTATCCAATTTAAATCTACCATTCCATTTTCGCGCTGTACACCGTTCACTATCTCTAGACTTGATAGAGCTACAGGGCGATATGATATTTTTCATTTTCTCGTTTGTATATTTTATTGAGGAGTTTTGAGTTTAGTGTTATTCTGACGCAGTAGTTACTTTTCGTGGCGTAATAGAAACACTTCCCGTAACCAGCAAACGCCGTATTGTCGTTTTTCCCTTCTTAATTTTGATACAAACCATAACGTCTGTCGGTCTAACTCGTCCCCCGGGAGCCCCAAACATCACTTTTATAGTATTTCCGTCCCTTTGCCTGATGTGTGATCCCTAGTGCCATACTATACGATCCCGCCTCGCGGTAAACCATAGCCGTTCGTTCAAAGTTTTGACAATTATAGTTCAATTTCTGAATGGAAATTTTATCTGGATTCTCTTTAAATTGATCAATATTGTGTGGATAGAACGCCATTGGGATTTGAATTTGATATGCGTCTATGCCGATGCTGAGTTTACATTGATAAATACACCTTACTCATCTTCGTTTACATTGGTTTCAGTAAATAAACAGTGACGTCACACAAACTATTTTTCACCGGCGAATTATTTAAAGAGTTGGCCTATTAATCCCGGTATTAGTCACTGTGCGTATTTACTTTATAGATTAGATAAAGAATTAAAATGTGGATTGATGTTTGCCATGCGTGTATTGAATGGTATGACATATGTATATTTGCGCATCATTAGCGCATGAACCACAAATAGAATCTTCTCCAAACATTCCGAAACGCATGGCACACAGCATCGCCACCAAAGATTATAAGGAATATATAATTCTGTGTAAACACAGCATGTTTATTAAGGCTCAGCTCGCTAGAGTATCTACACATGTAATTACGGTACTTATAGAATAGTTAATCTGGTGACATCCCCAAATGATAGAGCTTCACCATATGGAAATGGGACACGCCAAGGAATAGCGTAGACACATATACTCAACTTAAACAATAATGGTATCTTTAAAATAAAAACATCAATATCTTCCGACAAAAGAGACGTTGGAGTGCTACATACGTACTTTAAGGCAATACCGTTATAAAGGCATCATGAACAACATTCCATACATACACATGGCAACGATTTAACTTGTTATCAGAGAATGGTAACACATTCAAGCCCCGGACTGGAGACAAAGACAATTGCCTTCCTTTCTTTGGCGACATTCCCATCAGGTTAAAAGTGAGGTTTCGCCAAGTATGGCGCTAAGAAATAGAAACGGGTGTTTGGAAGTATAGAGAAACTATCTGGATCATGATATGGACAAAGGCTCCCAGATTTCAGACAAGTTCAGTATTATTCTCGATAAAAAAGCAACCCTTTAGCAGGATGCTCACGGTCCATTTTAGTCTATTATTTGGTTAGCAGATGGAAATAATCTGACCATATCTTATTTAGTATCACCTGTGTGTCGCGTTGATCTGTTAGCGTATTCAAGGTCTTTGCGATGGAAAGAATAGTTCGACCTTCATCTTTATAATTCATGAGATATTTCTATTTGTTTTACACTCCATAGATTATCCAAACAAGACAGCAAAATTATTTATGGGCATTGTGGATAATATTATTTTCATTACATATTTTTACATGCTTTCGCTTTTTATATAAACGGCCCTTATCACCACTAAAGAATCGACCGTTTGTAACCGTCGTCTACGGCACTTCCGTGCCCTTTACATATCATAGGCGTACCGTTTGCGTAGCACTGGCACCGCATGCGTACATACCATTTACGAAGCACTTGCGTATCACTTTCGTACTATTTGCATCTAAGGCGGAACAGCAAACGTTTACGGGTCTGAAATTTACAACGTCATTCTTGCTCTAGTGTTTGTAAAGACTTATTTTGGAAAAAAAATATGTTTATCATGATTTGAACAGATTCATCTTTTCAGAACTTTGTTACATAAATGACACTATATTGTATATCATTTAAGATTTAAGGTTATATTCTTAAAGGATAAGAGCATCTAAATTAATTATGAACACCTGACCATACGTCAGGGCACTCCAGGGCTGGTACGTAGATAGTTTTACCGTATGACGTGTATTAAGGACGGTAGAAAGTACACTGATCAAATCGAGAATTAATCAACGTTATCAAATATTGAGGTAGAAGGTAACAATTTGATGCGCCACCTGTCGGTGAATCTTTGTCAAGGTGTCGTGCAAACAACATTTATTGTGGGAATCCTACTTTCTATAAAGGGTAAAAGTGTATAAAACACAGGTCGTCCTCACAAAGGTTCGCGGATTAATCAGTCCTGTGTAATCACGGCAAATCTCGCGCGAACTCGGTCGTTATTGGGATAATTACCGACATGGTTGAATGAGTTGGCCGGGGAACGATATTGATGTGCATCCCATCTGTCTTTACTCATCACGTGGGTACAGGTGTGCAATTCCCACATAAAGTCATGCATCATACACCTGCTCTGTAACTTCTTGCGGGAAGCACGTGCTCAACTTCCGACACAATGTAAACAGGTTAGGTAGATTCTTACATGTATCTATCACTGCTTAATAAGATTATCGAACCAATAGGAAACTTAAGATTTATACCTCATAATACAGGCAATAGAAAGCAGATGACTGTCTTTAAAGATCATTTTACGAACAGTTGTGTTCGTAGATTTCCTTCCACTCCTACACAATCTTATAAATAAATGTAATTGTAGACATATATGGGGTTCAGTGGTAAACTTACGTGGTAAATAACATACCCTAATTGTTGTATGTAGATTATGTCTTTGGCAGTTACTGTCCTTAATAAGCGTGTTCGTTATCAAATATCATAGTATTTATACACAGTGCTGCGGGCGGTGCAGTTTTACTTCTTCCGCACAGTTTCATGTGCATAGCTGTAATCAACGACAAAAAAGGCCGTAAAAAGTTGCTTCTGTTCAATGTGATCAGATAACTTGTAAACATGTCAATATGCGTCTTTTGTATTTCGCAGGTAAAATACCTCGTTGTTTGAAAAGATATTTTTGACAATTGGCAGCTGGGTCTTGCGTTTATTAATGGCTTGATCAAAGTTCATTTTTATTTTCATTACAATTGTTGTTATTAAAGCCATTTTATTGGTTAGTGTTTCATCCGATGAAATACTGCTATAATGTCATGTGTTATTACCATTTTTTTATTATTATCATTTATTTATTTTACCTATTCTTAATTCAAATGTCATTAATAGACTACTTATTTCATTTGTTGTTGCTTTTATTTATATGATCTTGGTTAATAATGCTTTGCATTTCATCTTGATCGTTATTTCATGTTTTATTGATACTGCATGGAGTATGATATCTTTGCATGTATTCATAGGCTTACTCTTGATTGGTGTTCCATTAAATAGGTTTCATGATATCTTATTTCATAGACAGTAATTTCTTTGGTTGTTTTATTTCGCTGGCAATTTGTTTATTGGCAAATATTTCATTTGTTATATAGATTAGTTGATTGCTATTTCAGTGGTCAGTATTGCATACATTTACAAAGGTTTTCCCCCATGAAAACCACATATATTGTAGCAGAAAGGTACATATTGAAGCCAAAAAATAAATAATTGAGCAAACCAGTAAATATTTTAGCAAAACACTTAATATGTGTGCCAAATGAGTTATCTAACTTATCAGTAATCAATTATTGACCTCTGTCCATGTGAGTATTACAAATCTTAGACTTCCTCATGAGTATCATCTAACCTATGAGAATGTAGAAATAAGTTGTGTCATCTAATACTGTATACTACTGGATGTTGCGGATGGTAAGAACATCGGTTGATACATCCCGAGGTAACGGATGTTAAGCCCACTGGAGTGGAATGGAATTGTTTTGAAGCCGTTGAAGTGTCTGTGTGACGGCGGATGCAGCTATTAAATTTCTGCTGCATTAGGTACTTGGTTTTAAATTTTCGAAAAGGAATGAATCCATAGATAAGAATACTGGAAGCATTATTAAAGTAAAAATGAGTATTTCATAGAAAACATACTAGACAAGATTTGACTTATAAAAAGAACAATATTCTATTTACAAAAATAGTTTCGTTTTTTTGTTCAAGATTATCAAAGAAAACAATATTGTATGTTATCAACCCGAATTATGGTTAATCAGAGCTTAGATAGTATTGAATGTTTTAACGGGAATGCTGTACCCGCAATCTAGTATTGTTGAGACCATGAAGTTACTAGTACAGTCAGAGTAGCCAACAACTAAATTTCCTTTATTCACATCAAAATGAAATAAATTCGCTGTTTTAAATTGATTTTCGGTATCTCCATCATAACATAAGCGTTTTGCGAACTAACTATACTGTTAGTTGGTAAAGGTAGGTCATGTTTAACGAAATGTGACTGAACAATCAGTACTCACTATTGTTCATTTTGGTTCTTTCGTATTTTGATATATGCATTTCTCACAGTAATGTTCGTTATATGCGGAAAGCGTTTGCAAAAAAAAAATGGGAGGGGGTCTTATATGGGGAACAGTCGTAGTTGGAAACGTCATTATTGAAGTGGGGTGAGGAGGGTGGGGCGAACGTTTTTCAAGATGCAATTTTAATTCTACACAAACAAATACATCTTCTATAAAAATATATATTGAATTTGCTCCCTGTCAATGCAAAACACTGTCAAGTGGTAGTTCGGGGACGGCGTCATTGCGGACGGGATCCATACTCAGGATCCAATGCAAGATGTGAATTCCGTATTAACTGACGTCGCCAGAACCAGATATTAGTGTAGAAGACACTGATATATAACGATTTCATGTCACGGTACGACCCAGAGTTGGAGCTGGCGCGAAAATTGTTTTACTAGGACATGTTAGACCAGCATTATTTAATAGGATTGCATTATTGACGGAAAACGGGGCTCTTTCACTCCGAAATTGGACTTAAATTCTCCATAAGCACAACATAACATCAATGGCTATGAAGTTTTACGGGACCTGCATTGAAGTTTACTTTAATCTGGGTGCCCTGCATGTCTGTCTTCACGCTAAATCAGTTATCCGAAAACATGATCATCATTTAGATTTGAATACATGTCATTTTCTGTGCATGCAACTTGATGTAATTGCGCCCCTGCCAACCCTTGTACATAACGAGTTCTCCAATGTGATTCCTGTGCCGGCAGGGATACTCTTACCGAGTTAGTCGGCCTATGTCATTTGTATCACGGGAATAACACCATCAGGAGTAAATTGAAGGTATCGTAAATATGTAAATCTATTAGAGTTTAGTGGAAGACAGCAATGACAAATATGATTACAAACTAATTCACGTGCGGAACACTGATTTCCGAATAAATAATTCCTAGATTATCCGATTCTAAAACTTACGTTCTTTTTAAACGTAAATTGTATCACACTAATATATGACCTATATGTGTATTTGATATGTAATCGTATCTGTTTACAGAACGGGTGAACACCATGGTATTTCATCTACTCAGTGTGAGAAATCGTGCCATTTGTGCTAGGTTGGCAACATGATTTCTCGCCATAGCAGGTGAGAAATCGTGAGAGGTTTATAAAGTCTGACGTCATTTCACACTACATAGTAACGACCTACATTATAATATATATAATAATGAAATATACAACATTTGATATAGCGTCATATCTAGCTAACATAAGCCACTCTAAAGCGCTTTACAGTACATAGATATACATTTCTCATACAATCAATACAACACATACAGTTCTATCATATACAATTCTGAGGAGTTCGCAGGAGCCGCCTTATCAGGCGCTAACTACTTGCCCTATACCACCTGGCTAATATCTCCATATGTTTGTGTATGTATGTGTGTGTGCTGGAAGTGAATTGTATATGAGTTGTTATGTTTTAAAATAGTTTTGTTTACGTGCAGTTGAGTTTGGTAACTCAACAAATGCAATGTGAATACATGGTATGAGAAGCAATGAAGATTTTGACGAGATTTATTTTGATGAGAACTTGATGTTTACTTGGATGTGACAAATATTTACATGGCGGGTGTCGTCGATGAAGCAAAAGACGTTCATTCTTCCGGAACACCTGGTCTTATTCTCTTGTGCGTTTTACAAGTGTCTCCGTGTAAATATTCTTTTGTTCCTATATTGCATTTAGTTAAATCGATTTTGAGTTCGGATTATGGTTTTGTTGACGCTTTGTTATACTCTGATTGTTTTTTAGATTTTTTTTATAAATATATTTTTCGAATGACATAATACCAGTTGGTAGCCGATTAGATTATTAACGGGATTGTACGATCTGATAGCCAGAGTGACGTGAACGAAGTGCATTGTACAAACGACCATCTGTTTAGTAGAGTGCTTAAACAAAGTAATCTCAATTTGTTTTCCAATTCATGTTCATTAATTGGAGATTTAATTGCAAATTTAAGCACAAGGCTTTTACAAGTATTTTAAATCTACAATTAATAAACGAAATTAGAAAAAAATGTAATATCCTAGTGTCAAACATGGGATGAACTCCATTTCTCAAAAAGCACAAAAACAGTCGATCCCACTCCCTACGGTCCATAAATACAAGATAATGTAGTTGATTGCAATTTGCTTCATTTGGCGCGAAACATTGTGCTCTTGGCTTAAATTAGTTTAAATCAATTTTATTGCATATCATTGTACAAATGGATTGAACAAAAGTTTTAACAACTCGGTCACGTCCTCCGCTGAATACATGTAATTTTAAATTTTAATAACAGCAACAGCTTAGTAGCGGACAGAGATGAATTAAGTGATTTGATGGATTAACAGTGAAAAACTAGCAGTGTTGAGTGGAATAAAACTTGAAAAGCTTAATACATTTTGCATTAAACCATATTATAACAATTCAACATGCTGCACATAACAATAAACCTGGCTGGCATGCTGTAAAATTTCTACCTCTGTCCACATTGGTTTTCATATTCGGATTCTACTGGAAACCTAGCGATCGGTTTTGTTCAATTAAACGTTTGATGGGTCAACAAACTTCGTGGAATTCTTTTTTTTTAATAACTATAATCACAGCCATTTGATAAGCAGATACAAGTGAATATCAGGTCCTCAACTTGAAACAATTTCGGCATCATATTTACTCACAACAAGTAGGCATATCTAGGAGCATATACAAAAACATCCATACACGGATACAGAATATCTCTCAATAAGACTAAGATGGCGAATATAAAACTTGCCCATTGTTTTCATCACCTATACACATCTTAAATTATTAAATACAGGGACGATAACGAACTAACATATTTATTTTTTCACGAGCTAATGCTTGGATTCGTTGATCATATCCAAGGTCAAGGCCGTTTGTGTAATATTCGGCCTTGGTATGGTCGTCCATTTCTCAATTACATAATTACATTGACGGTAACCACAGAACCCACGGCTGGTCTGTGCCTGACTCGGAGCTCCAACACACAAGGCCTAATGGGATGGATACTACCGGAAACATCCCAAACCTATCATTTTCAAAATGCATCGAGCTCTTCCGCGGAGAGAGTTAAATCAGTGAAAAGCGGTGCTTCCGAATGATAGAGCGTGCAACCGCGTCAACGATAATAACAGCTATGGGAAAGTAAACAAAATATTATTCCGAATGGTTACAGGATCAAATCGAGATTTCCTTTTCCATTTAAGTATAACAATAGATCTTCAATATAACGGCACCATTAATTATGGAATAGCAAAACAACCTCCATCTCTTCTATTGATCCGGTTCCGCAGATTTTCCCAGAAGCAGACGACATGCCTGTAGCTTGGGGCCCGTGTGCAAAACTTTAAAAAAAAAATCTCAAAATCGGAATTGCATTCGATTGAAAATTATACACTACAAACTATTTCAATCATGTTTTGAATTTCAGATTTTCAAAATTACTAGCATTAGGTATGTAAAATATGCATAAGTCATTTTTAAACATTTAAAGCACCGCATAGAGACTGCCTGTCTAGACCGAACTATTGGATAAAATTTACATTTTTATGTATTTGTATTAATGATTGGGATTCCTTCTGACAAGCTGTCAAAACTATTGTTCATGTAATTGTAAATAATGAGATTGTTCTGGGTTGTAAGGAACTCCAAGTTCTGGCTAGTCTACACTAATGCCAAGCGATAGTTGTCTCTCGGGAATGTACAAAGACCCACCGCAGACTGCAGACCAGCCTCGGTCCCTAACCGTACCCTGTGTTGGATTATAATCCGGAACAACAGAGGGTCAGGGAACAGGAACAGCTCTCGTGTCATCTCTGTCGCTTCTTCCGCGATATGAATATAATGTAAAACTTCGACTGCTAGAAAGAATAAAGAATGCATCTGTAATCTATCAGCCCGAACCCTCGATGTCAAAGTGACACGTTGTCAGCTAATGACACGGGACGTTTGCTACCCTTTTTAATACAGTACAATTTGAAAGGGTGAATTTTGTCAGCCGCAGTACTTCAAAATGTGTTAAATTTCGTCAGTAAAAATATTACGTCATTTGAAACACTTTGCCAATTGCGCTGTGGAACTTATTTCCGTCAAAAATTTTCGTGTGTGCACCCATGGAATAAAAGGTTTGCCATCATCCATTTGGTGTTTGAGCAGACATGATGGATTCAAAATGTTCAATATTTCAAGGTGTTGAATGTCATAGATATCCTGCTGAAGCGTGAACGGCGCCATATTTGAAAAAAATTATCAATTCGCCGAGCCTTTCTTTATTGCTAATTTAAATGCAGTCAGAGTTTAATAATCTGTAGACAGGATATATTAAATGATAGCGTAAGGACGAGATGGTTCCCATGTCATAGCAGATGTATGTCGTCAGGTCAACAAATCATTGACGTCATTTAACAACTGAAAGGGGGAAGTAACTCTATTCATTTACTTGCAAACCATGCTTTCGCTCTGTGTGTTTCATTCAACCACTCTGCTGTTGCAGGTGAGAGCAGACAAGAACATCTCTGGGAAGGCGTTTCAAATGACTAGCCCTCGGAAAACCCCTCAACTGGAGCGTGAAAGAATACTAAAACCAATGTTTCTCTCGTACCTCGACGAATTGCTTCAAAATAATCAGCAGATTTTAACATTTCTGGTACATGTAGTAACACATGCTGTTCTTTTGTTGTTTCCTATCGAAAACAAACATTATTAACGAAGTGTAGCCACCGTGATTTCAATACTTTCTACGCATTAGTATAACACTACTGTGAGTGTCAATGCTTTTTAGACACTGCTAAAACACTTGCGTTATTGTCAATGCTTTCTAGGCATTGCTAAAACACTTGCGTTATTGTCAATGCTTTCTAGGCATTGCTAAAACACTTCCGTTATCGTAAATGCTTTCTAGGCATTGCTAAAACACTTGCGTTATTGTCAATGCTTTCTAGGCATTGCTACATACTTGCGTTATTGTCAATGCATTCTAGGCATTGCTAAAACACTTCCGTTATCGTAAATGCTTTCTAGGCATTGCTAAAACACTTGCGTTATTGTCAATCCTTTCTAGGCATTGCTGAAGCACTTCCGTTATTGTCAATGCTTTTTAGGCATTGCTACATACTTGCGTTATTGTCAATGCATTCTAGGCATTGCTAAAACACTTGCGTTATTTTAATGCTTTCTTGGCATTGCTAAAACACTTGCGTTATTGTCAATCCTTTCTAGGCATTGCTAAAACATTTCCGTTATTGTCAGTGCATTCTAGGCATTGCTCAAACACTTCCGTTATTGTCAATGCTTTTTATGCATTGCTAAAACACTTGCGTTATTGTTAATGCTTTCTAGGCACTTGTAAAACACTGCCGCGACTGCCATTGCTTTCTCATCTGTGATCCATTGCAGGCTTGACGTAGAATGAGGAAGACTTCCTTAATGATAACACCAAAGATAGAAATACATAAATCTCTGTTTCGTCTACCATAATTAACTATGTCACCACTGTAAAAACTCGGAATGTCTACAATTACATTGTTTTAAAGACAGAATGAATAGGTTCCGTAAAGATTTAATTACCGCCGTATATTAATTGACGCGGTGTTTACCTACAAAATGTCATACATAACGCTTTCTCTCTCGCAGCGGTTATTTGGCTGTCTCCAAATATAGCACTGGATCTATATAGGGTAAACTTGATTACCAAACCGAACGTGACAAGAGATTTTATGAAAAACAAACGTCCTTGTCTAAATCAGCCTGTGTTATCCATGTGTATATATTCGTTTGATATAATCATATTCTGTGTACGAGGCCCTCGTACGGAAAACAATGCAACAGTACCTCTTTCAAGTGTCCATGAAAAGGGAAGCTCTCGACATTCTCCGGCTGTGTATTGCTGACCCGGGCCCGTATTCATGAAACTATTCTCATGCACAAGTATACATTTTGTGCTCAAGCCTCTTTTCTTATCCCGGCTTTAATTTATTTTCGAAATCTTATTTCGTCAAACTAAAAAAAAAAGGTTGAACAGACATTAAGTCGAAAACTATTTTCAAAATTTACAACGATTTTTGACTCTTTGACATGATTTTGGCGAGTTTAAAGAGAAGTATGTCTTGAGCACATAGTCCTGTTTGAGCATGAGAACGGTTTCATGAATACGGGACCAGGTGATTGATCCTAGATGCGGCTTTGGAGTTGAGTGGAAGTGAAGGGATGTAAACAAGGGATCGATCGCCATTAACCTCTCCTCTCAGCGATGACTGTAGACAGGGGGGTAGATGAGTAACCGTTCGTCTGTATGATGTTAGTGCACACTATTACAGACGACAGTCACAGACAGCAACGATTACTTAAATGAGTTTCAATCGATGACGGCGGGAATAGTGTGTAGGTCTACGCTGGCCGAAGACGGCGAGACTAGCGACCTGTAATGGTTCTCTTTATATGTCTGTCCCACTTTCTGTCTGCGTCAATTACGCCGAAACGACAGCCTGGGTACTGAAATGTCCCCTCAAATAGCTACTAATGCTTACCCTACAAACAAGCACGCATATTGTCTGTGTGTTATGCAATTTGCTGAGCCGCTAGATCAAGCTGACATTTCGTGTTGGGTCCCCGGAGATTTTGCTTGTAAACGATAGCCATAAAACACGGCGGTCAATAGTCGCCGTAAATGTCCGCCTTCCGCTCCGGCAGTTCCCTACTTCGCAACTCTGTCCGGCCGGGCCTTTACACGTGGTGATGCCCGTGCGTGTGACGTCATTGCGTCGATATTTTTTATTTAGAAATGGCAAAAAGCCAATTTTGGTGTCCACTTTGTCCGAATGGTCACATCGGAGGAGTGTGTGACGTGTTTGTGGGGATAGGACAAGAATACAGTATATATAATCTAGCATTTAACTCTGAAGCTACTTTTGGCATGTATTAGTTTGCCTTTTTGGTTTTTCATCTGATTGACAACATTGGTCATTTAAGGGCGCCGCCTATTGTATGGGGTGTGAGTGCATGTGTTGAGGGTCTGGTGTGTATTTATTTGGAGGCAGCGGTATGTTTATATAACCCTCCTTGCGATAATCCCGATATTGTTCCTATTTAAAGTGCTACCACACTAAGTATACTGCCGAAGGTCCCTGGTAGAACACTCCACATTATATTGACAACACGTGTACCAGTCGTTCCGATCCCATGATGCTGAGCGTCGAACATGAAGTATTAACTACTCGGAGAATGGACAAAACACAAAGCCTTTTTGACAAGGGCGAACACTCAACGAAAGGCCAATAGGAAGTTGGTGTCAAGGGAGACATTAGGAAGGCGGAAGTTGAAAATAAAGGACAGAAAAGATAAAATCCCAAATTTAGTCGCATCTTACGAATCATGCAATTGGGCAACAGATAAAATTATTCAACGACCCGAAGGACAAGGTGAAGCTGCTTTATGTGGCACTCTTTCCGAAATGGTGATAATTGTACATATCGGTTTGGTAATCTCGGCTGTCCTGGAGCCAATAACATGCCGTCACTGTATCCATGTTTCTTAAAATCTCGGATGTCTGCAGTTGGATTATATCAAATCTTCCCATTCCGAAATTACCTACATACATAAAAAAAACTCATATTTCGCGGTCTCTGTAATCACAAGATGGCCAATAATAGTCTCAGCATTTTATTTTCTTTCATGTTCCAAAGTGTTACTTTTGTGTTATTCATGCTGTATCTTATTTCACCACTTTATATTCCGTTCAATAAACATAGTACGTACATAAAGTTAGAACATAAACATGAATATGGCATTATGAATCTTTTAAGAGTACTAAATAATACACGATATTAACAAAATCTGAAAGACGGCGGACAGACTGCCTACCGATGCAAAAAGTGGTATGGAGCCATTCATCTATTGACCTTAAATTTACTGTGAGTTTACGTTAATAGCATGATGTCTTAAAAATTCATTCAACATAATGTACAAAGGTCACACACGAGAATGTAGCACTTTTATAAAGTAGAATACGACCTAGACTTGTTGATAGAACCAACAGAATATACATTCAACAGTGCAATGGTCCAGTGTGACTGATAACAACTTTATTTCTCCATGATCAGAGCAATCAGATAGAAATAAAAAATCTTATTTGAACATAAAAAGTAATTAACTGAAAAATTCTTGATCCTTTGCTGATTTTTTAACGAATGGGTTGAAATTTCATATATTTTTCACGAGAACCTCTCGCTTCTTGATTTATTTTTACGTGACGTCATTATTCAGCCCTTATTTTTTCTGCAATTGTTGTTCCGTTCGATTTGTATAAAGTGAACTGACAGTGGTTCGATCTTCGAAACAAATTGCGAAAAGTGTCTGATCTAAAATGATATTTGTGTGTGTTATCTAACGTCGCTCCCAGCACTCTTTTGTTACGCGGACTTACATACAGTAGTTATTACACTTACTCGAGTCGTCGATGTATTAATGGGCACTGCGGCGTCATATACATGTACAATGTATGCGATATTGATACACAACTACCGTTTGCTATTCTTACGCTAGTTTGTCTCACTCGAGATCTCTGACAACATCAGATTCCAACAAACGTGCATCATTTGGTGAAGATCTTTCAGTGGTTATTTCCTTTCGTATATGCAATTTGTTGAATCTATCATGAAATGCACGTTCACGAATATTTGAACAAGGCAAGAAAATACATTTGAAATTAACAAGTGTCTCGGAAGTGTTTAAGCAATTGTCTAGCTGAATACTGAAGTGAACTCGTTTCAGAACGCGTAAACGTCATCTGAATTGTTAAAAGGCGATTACCCGAGGTCGCTGTCAGTCCCTTAGATCGAACAGGTAATCACAAGTGAGTGTATGTCTTCAAAGGTGAGGAAACAGAATGTCTAGGAGAGTGTTGTGAAGCAGTGACACTGCCAGTGTCACTGAACACATATCACTATGGAATCATTTCCTGACAAAATTGATTGGCAGACGATATAGCGGCGCTAACGCTTGCGTTTTACGAGGTTGGGTACCTTGCAAGTTTCATTTAAAGTTTTTAAGAAATAGGTATTTCCTTTAACTCATTCGTTCATTTTGTATCAGGCTTCGAATTAGAAAAAAACTCTTTTTTCGTTTTCTTTTTCAGGCAAATCATTAGCAAAAACATTTCGCTGAGAATTTCATGAGCTATAATCAACAAAATATATAATCCATTCACAGGGAAAACAAAGCAAATCATCTCTGATCCCATCACTTATTTCGATGATATTGCCGAGAAGACATTCAAAACTTCCGTCGGTGCACACCCCTACCTAATTGGTAAAACATGTTTTATCCGTCTTCATATGTTTTATTTCTCACTTTGAGGACGTGACATTTAATTTGGTGTGACGTAGATATACATGGCTGGTGTAATCGATAAATCCATAGACGCTTACCATTCTCGAACACCTTATCTTGGTCTTTTTGAATGATCTGTGTCTTTCTTTTGCAATATTTCCCCTAGTTTTATCGATTTTGAATTCGTTGATGTTACGGTATTCTATGATTTCTTCCACCTCAAATAGAAAAACCTATTGATGTACTCTTTAAAAGTAATATTATTAATGAAGGAAATCGTATTTTGTTTTCAGTTATGCTACATTAGCGTATAACGAGATGATGTTATGTTTTACTATAACCTATAAGTAAAAAAACAGAGGATATCAAGTGTCAACAAAACCGTAATACGAACTCAAAATCGACCAAATTAGGGGTAAAATATTAACAAAGAAACTATTTGCATGTAAACTCTTAAAAACGTACAACAGAAAAGGACCAGGTGTTTCGAAAGCGCAAGCGTCAACTGCTCTCTCTACGAACTCGCCATGCAAACCTTAATTAGGAACGCGTAATCTGATTGGTCAAACAGCTTTAAATGATTACTATGTATTTTTTTGTATTTATAACTCATTCGCCCCTGAAATTTTGTAATGAACAATTCCATGATTTGAATGGGAAGAGTTCAAATGTGTCTTTAGGGGAGAAGAAGTTTAGACAGCTTTGATACATGGATTAATTTAAAGATGTATTTGTCTTATAATAATATATGGTAAGTTATTGTGTGTTTCCTAAAAATAATGTATTAATTATTAAATGCCCTTTATAATTCCATACGTATTTCCTTCACAAGAAAACCATGCGAAATGATATTTATTGTTATAATGATACCGTTTATTTACGTTCAAAATGATCCAATTGTGCTGCCTATGTATCGATAAAACAAATTTCAGAAAAACATAAATCGAAACGACTGTGATCGGCGTCAAAGGAGAGGCATACGACAAAACCATCAAAATAATACATGGACAATTTACATCAACTACAACAACTCAATCACATTTTATATTTGACGTCACTTCCTATGCTCGCTATTTTTTATTCCATTTTTATGTCAGTTCAGATGACGCACGAAAAAGTGAATATATGTAAGTTATAAATGTTTTCTTCGTTGAAAATACTTGCCCAGGAGAACAATGAATGTTTAAAAAAAAAACTAATATTCGATATATCAACTGTGATGGCCTCCCTTTGTGAAACACTCCCTGCATAGACATGTACCTACTTGCATGGGGAGTTTCCAAAGGGAATAAAAGTGGATTTATATATACATGTTACTATCCGTGAATAAATCGTTCAGGGGACCATTACATGCTTCATTGAGTGTAATGATAATGTAGAAATATTCTAATTCTCAATAGAACTTATCTCTTTTTTTTCAAATTATGTTTTACGATTGTTAAACTCTGGCGGGGGTCGTGACAATGATTTGGTACTGTACTGTATATCGCTTACGTGGTTGCTGTAACATACAGCGGTATGGCTACAGATTGGCTGATCAATGCTTGTGACGACCATGACCCCAGTCACGGCCACCCAAAATGACGATTGTTCGTGTTTGAACAGCTTTGTGCCCAGTCGAAGAGACAGACGTTATCATTGACAGTAGGAGAGAACATGATGGTTTGATTACACAAGATAGCCCCCAAAGACCGCACGGCCGGGATCACGTGAGCTAGTGAAATGATAACTAGAAAAAACAACTTCCACCTTCGGCCTATTACTGTGGAATTAATTTGTTGAAGTTATGCGGGAACGGCGGTTAAAATATCATAAAAAGGTAACCGCCGATTTGGCACAGTCTTCGGCAATTGTTCGCACCACTCAGTCAAAGCCCTAAGTAGGAGGTTCAGTTCTTATTCACAGGTCTCGCCATACAAAGCCTAATGAATTAAATCTCAGTAATATGATAACGCAGTGGTTTTTTTTAAATAAAAACTAGTATTGGTTTTTTCCATTGTGTCAGTGCAAGCACGTTCCCCAATATCGGATATTTTTTTTTATAATGGTACCTCCATTTCACAGAATTGAAATGTCATTTTGTGATTTTTTTTCGAAATACATTTATTATACCTGCATGTGTTCTAAACATGGACCGTGCAGTTAATGAATGAACCTCTTGTGGGCGACTAGGAAATGACAAACATTAGTACGACGTAATACCACATGATATTCTTCTGTAATTCATTTACCCTATATTTTCATGTGTAAATGTAAGGTGCTTTTAAAAATAATATTTTAATCTTGTTTATTTAAGGATTAACCTTTTATTTTGTTTTGTTTTTGAAGTCATAAATCCAATGATGCAAGAGGTAGGCGAGAAGCCTTACATTTACCAACTGCTCCATTGTATTTATGATCTCATAAACTCAACAAAATAAAAGATTAATATACTTATATTTACAGTGGTTTATGTGAATAGGTCATAACATTGGTATTCGTAAAAGGTCCTATTTGTGGACATAGGTTTAATTTCAAAACTAATTTACATGAAAACGGTTCATTAAAGTAACATCATGACACATGCAAAAGCCGTGGTTAACTCCGCCCATGTCTTTGTTGATGACATCACAAGATTGTGTCTTGAACCCGAATAATTTGCATAGATCCGCCCACATGTATTGTTGTTGACGTCACAGAAAATCGGCACGTGCTTAAGTATAGTTATTTGTAGATCAATCTAGTTTGCGGAACAATAGTTATCGAGTGAAATTCAGTGTAGACTGTAACTATCTTTATTTTTCCTGCTCCTATTTGATCACCACCATTTCAAATTTTAGTAACAGTCCTGCGTTATTCCCAGACTACCATTCATTACAACACACTTCATCTTTATTTGAAGTATGACCAACAGTGACATATCATAACTAAGCGTTACGTTAAGGTGGTACCGATTTTGAGCTTTCTCTTTCTTGATACCACTATTCATTAATATTAAAATATCGATACCACAGTTACTTATGTATATAAGAGCTTGCTCCGAATACATGCTTCTACTTTAGTATCCTTTGTATTGGGATTAATTAAATATAAACGTATACTGAATTAGTCGTGAATGCCTTGGCTGTTCCTTTTATATATATATATGAATTTATGTTGATCTATCTATTTTAATTGTATTGATTTGTAAATATCAGCTAGATATGGCCCGGTATCAAATATGATACATTATTTCTTGGCTTGCACATCAGTATTTTGTTTCTGACATGTAAATACATAAGAGAATACCAAAACGTTAACGAAAATCATAATCCAAACTCAAAATCGATTCAACTAGGGGCACAATATGAGCCAAGGAAAGATTAACATGGAGACTCTTGTAAAAGTACAAGATGATAAGACCATGTGTTCCTGAAGAGTAAGCGTCTTCTGCTTCATCGACGACACCCGTCATGTAAATCTTATTCAGATCAAAGTAAATATCAAGTTCTCAAAATGAGAACCGCGTATCATTGTCAATCACAACAAGAAAACACACTAATGAGCATACTCAAAAAAGTCCAAATTCATATCACTTAAAGATACAGAATATTTCTCAATGAGACAAAGATGGCGACCGTAAAACTTGCAAATATTTCTGATCAACTTGCATCTCTCAAACCTTGTGTTGTTAGTTTGTTTGCCAGAGGTCGACATCGATCACGAATATCCCGATATTTAGAGCAAGCCCTAGAATATCGAATCAACTGCGACATGTCGATACCAGAGGTTAGAGAAGCAAGGATGTTACTATCAAGAAATGGAAAGTTTATGATCGGAAAATTGAAATCATCACGATTATCGTATAGCTTAGTAGTAAGCTGTCCATGTTGGTCGTATTTTAAATAGATATCAAACTAAACAATGAAAAGCACTAATAAATAGTAGTACTGAAACAAAATCTTTTTAAGTAAAACCTTTTTTCTTGTGATCGCTTTCCCTATAAAACATCGCACCTGTTTCTCTGAGTTTTTAGTTTACTTTGTCTTGTTAGTGTAAAAAGTATCACAAATAAAACAAATGACCCTATGTCAACCTCTATTTATTAAAAATAACGCATTTTATCTTATCAATATAATTATCCCATCAACATAATAAAACCCAGATGGAATACCATGCTTGGTTGCTCTGGCATGTTATTTCAGCCGGGTTACACTTTAATATTCAGTATCACAAGAAGGCATTCTCATAAACAGGCACTCGTACATTAAACACATGCAGGCGGATCCTTAATGACCTTAGCTGGTACGAGGACGTTAAACACATGCAGGCGGATCCTTATTGACCTTGGCTGACACTAGGACGTCAACAAAATAAAAACCAAGCCAATCATTGAGGTATGTCTGTTGACATAACCAATTCATCTAACACAATAATGTTATAGGTGGGATGGAGATACGCGGTTCATGAATTGGTTACATGGCATGCCTTATTGCACTGAGTACAGACTACATGACATTGTACCCTATGGGCAGGTGTATTTGTACATTCACCAGTGGTACATATCATTTTCTTCCATACTTTACAGATGCATTCCCGAGTTCATCATACGTAGGTATGGGGGATAGGGAAATTCTACCCGAGAATGTAGAATCTTGGGATAGTACCGCGGCATCCTGAAGTTCTGCCTTCACATTCTACAGTCGATAGATATATTTCTGTATCCCATACATTTAAGATATAATGGGCTATTTGTCTAGCACCTTTTAACTAATTAAATACATTCAAATGGGAACAACATAGTGAAGTTGTATATACATATTGTAAATATTCGCGATAACTGAAAACTAAACCAAGTTCATACCTGGAAAGGAGAGGAAATAATATGGTTAACCAAAGATGTACGTGAAATGAGCTGACTGTCAAAGTGCCAAGAAAAACAATAAACATAAAACAATAATAAACGAGAAGTCCATGAACTGAGGTAACTGGGTGCACCTATGTGAGAAAGAAAGAACAGAATTCCAAATGGGTGTTAAGCATGGAGAAAAAAATCCTTAACCCCAAGGGAGTGAGATAAGGGAATCTCGCTCCTCGGGACAAGATTCCTACGTTATTCGTGTTTAGTAACTTATGAATCTTCCGGTCGGTTTGAGATTCCGAGGGAGCGATATAATCTTTCAGTACACATTATCATCCATTTATGAAACATTTGTGATTGAACCAATTAAGGCAAATATGGCAACAATTGAAAATATTTTGTATAGGAGGACCAGGTTTGGAATAATTATCAAGTTAAGCCATAAGGACGACACGTTCATGAAAAAGCGATCGACGTTTATTTTTACGGCGTAAATGGTATTATGAACGCAATTAAGTTATTAATTAACAACGAGCAATTTCAAAATTGTCCGCTTAAGCGTACTGCGTTCATTCTACCGTATACGACGTCAAAATGCAGATCAGCTCTCATATCACAAATGTGTAAATTATGTAGAGAAGATTGCTAGGATTATACTACTTCAGTCAATCAGTATCAGCTTGTTACCTGTAGTAGACTCCAAAATTATGTAATGAACAACATGTCTTTTCTTCTTTGAATAACTTTTGAAGTTATGTAAATGTTAAGTTAAAGAACTTTAAAACTTCATTCATTGATAACGGTCGTTATGTACGACAACGAAGCCGTCATCGCTTACTTTACCGTCAATGGAATTCGAATGTGCATCGATTGAATACGAACTTTGTTGATATCCCTTTATGGATTAACTAGATATTCTGAATCACGAATATGCTCCATGCTGCCAGAGAGAAGCGATGACTGTCGGTTGACTTTCATTGCGCTGAATTGTGAACGATGTCCTTTTAAAAACCAATTAATCAGCATTTTTACTGTGTATACTACGCGAGTTTATAAGCCTTCAGAGTTTACGTAGCTGAAGAAGACAGTAAATATCCAATAATGAAGATGACAATACATTCACGATATAACATGAAATTTAAAATGTTTGTTGGTATATCAAAGCTAAGCTCGATAAACTTGACAGTTCATCACTTTTCTTAAACTCCTCTTATTTTGATAAATATATCTGCGAATATATACACATACATCACGTGACAGTGGATCACAAATATGTGGCGAACACAAAATCATTTCCGTATAATCATATTGTCACGGCTCTACCTAACTCCCAGCTGTTTGTGACGGCGGCGGCTGGATATTTACCGGAAGTGATTCTGTGATACCCGGATATTGTAACGGAATGTGTAGGTAAATGGTCTCGCTATATAGAGACTGACGATTAACGCTACACGGTATATAACGATAAACACCCACATGTTTCTTAATGTAATACAAATATGTGAGTTCAAGGATATATGCCACAGCTTCTAAAACGTTAACACACAGAAAAGCGAAATTGTAACGTCGATATTTTTAACGGAAACATAACTCGAACAAGGGGGCTAAAAGCAGATAATTTCTTACAAACGTTTCTGAGCTCTAGAAGCAGTTGAATTACAATCTGTAGAGACTGCAGTCTCATATATAGCGAGTGCATATAACATTTGTATACGTGGATATAACAGGAAGCGAAAAAGTAAATACGGTTAGTGGTAAAGATGTTATTTTAATTAAAAATAAATATGCTCAATTGGAAATATAGTTCAATGCCATGTCTACTTTAATTATCAAATAATACATGTGTGTCAACATACATGGTGGATAGAAATGAGTTTATATGACAAAGCTGACATAAAGTACATTACGACTATAAATGAATGTCTTATTAAGCTGAACTGGGAAATATTCACATTTATATCATATACAGAAGGTAGATAAATATTTCAAGTAAAAAGTGGTTCCAAGTACGAAAGAAACATATTTCTAAATTTTATGATATGTTTACGTTTAAACAATAATTAAAAGGTCTTAAATACAACCAGACAATCCTTGTTGTTGCTTGTAGGAAACAGACAGGTTTCGTTAACAGAAAACTCATAAAATCTTGTTCGAAATACAGAATTTGAAAATGGATGATCTTTCGTCACTAAAGAGTTGCAATTCCGAGTCATGGCACGACACTTTGGAGTATCTATGAGCAAGATACCTGAGGATGTTAATATCTTAACCTAAGAGTTGACCATACAAGTAACTTAAGATACTTAACTACTCTTGTTCCAGTCTACGCAGCTGTAAATAAGTGCTAGAAATCGTAGAATGGTGACTAAGAGCCGAAATGGCAGCACCCGCTGAATGCTCCCCAGTGAATTGAGAACGATATATAGCTAACAACGGATAATGATTTGTCAACTGCTTTGAGACGACCTTTAAATTAGGTTGCTTAAAATGGTATATAAGAACCCCGAAAGTTTATGATTATCTTTATTACTATTAAATATGATTACAAATTAAAACGTAGAGTCACGCATACAAAAAAGTTTCATCCCATCTATTTTTCTGATCAGAAACTCAATCCCCTATTTACCGAAGCTCACTATCACATTTCTGAATACAACGAATTGCTGTCTACAATGATAATGAAACGCTGAAATTTGTGACAGTGCAGTCTTTTTTCGGAATTTAATTTTCCTTTTCTTTTTTGTTAAATGTATTAAACGATCTTATAACTACGTTAATCTATTTTTAAACCAAAAATGAGCACTCTATCGAAAAGGTACTGAAAGGAAGAACCATGGTCATTTGATGAATGAATCACAAATAAATGTATTCCAAGCCGTACTCAGTTTTACCTGCTGGGTATTTGTAATATACACGTGACTATAGGTTTATTATATTTAACAAAATGTGGATTGCAATATAATAGTTTCCATCGAACCGTAATTTCCTTTCGTTATCGTTATTCACTGAACTTTAATTATATTTTAACACCATTATTTCTTGTGTAATATCACACAGAATCTCCAAAATAGAACACGCTAATGACAAGGCACAATTTCTAGAAATACCAAGCATGCAAGCACCTATCTGGTTTGTCGAAACAAACTGTTAAACAAATTAAACCTTTCAATGCTACAGGTGGTCGTTTTGTCAATTTCTGTCTCATCAGTGATACGTCCAGTAGTACATAGACTGAACTCAGCTGCCGTAAGTGTTTCGCAATTTAAAGGAGACAACGTAAAATGGAAAGGTGTCACTGGAATCATTGATACGGTTACAAAGTTTGTTAAACTGACATTTAATGTTTTAAATTACTATGCCTGGGTTAATTCCACGACAACTGTTGGAGTTCACTGTCTGTTATTGTATCTGTTTAAGGTACAGTAGGTGTCGATGAATGACACCTCCAAATACACTAATTCCTTTTGTTATGTAGCCATGATTAAATACTGAGTAATTGGAATAAAAGTATTCTCATAAAATGAGGAAATGACACCGGCTTGATTCTGCGAGGAAAGCCATCTTGGGTATGAAAATGCCCCATCATCGTGAAATTTCCTCAAGAATAACATTTGATCCCAATTCTTAATTGCATTTATGATTTTGGTGACAAAGTGATGTCTTAATTGTTTCGCTATTGAAGTACAAAAGATACAAATTATGCTAATGATGCTACCGTTGTAAAAGAGTCTACAGGACTTAAACAAATAATGGATTCACTTGATAAGTAGGCACCAAATGGGGACTTGTATATAAATATCACCACGACAAAGAACTTTTCTTAAACTATGGAGATGTACAATGTGAACTTATTGGTGAAAAATGTTAGAATACCGTAGTGTCAACAAAACCATAATCCGAACTCAAAATTGATAAAATTAAAGGCAAACTGTTAACAAAGGAGACATAAACACGGATACCTTTCGAAAGGTACGCAAGTTTAACACTAGGTGTTTCCGAAGGTAGGTGTCTTCTGCTTCATCGACGACACCCACCGTGTAAATATAATAAGGAAATACTAGTCAAAAATGTCGACCTTCATACCACACAAAGATATGGTATGTTTCCAATGGGGATCACAATAACGACAATAAAACTTGTCCAAAGTCTCCATCAACCTCCATCTATCAAATCGTTGTGTTGTCAGCGGGCGTGCTCAATATCACAATAATTATAGCAAGTACTAGAATAAGTAATCAACAGAGACTTGTTAACACCATAGATTGGAGAAGCAGGGATGTTACTGTTAAGAAAGGGAAAGCTCACGATCGGGAGATCTAAATCGTCACCTTTATCGTATATAGCTAAGTAGTAAGCCACCAATTTGGTCCTATTGCATTTCAATATGAAGGTAAGCAGCTGAATTAGAAAATTCTGTTGTGTCTATGATTTCAATTCAGAAGGGCATATACGATCGACGTTTTTATCTAAAGACAATTAATACATCGTCGACACGTCTGAAATTGAAAGTTACAAATCTGGCATGGTTTGTGCTTGACGGTAATGGCAAATTAGGCAATAATTAATGTAAGGTTTGATTGTCTTTACGTTTTATTAACAGCAAGGGTCATTTATGGACGGTCTCTCGATATGTGTGATGTTGATGCGTGTGTACTTGGGAGACCTCGGCGTAATTCTGTGATGGTCCAGATCTATTGTCGACTTAATGTGAGTTTCGAATTTTGAAATAGTTTTTAAAACCCCAAACTGATTTGATTTGATGAAATATGGTCATATACATGGAATATGGATCTTAATATTGATGGCTTCAAACGGCAACTAAAACAAATAATCAATATAATGTTTTGATACACACTTTCCTTCTCAAAACAGCACGTGTGAAGCTTTTGCCATGATGTTGCTTATCTTACTCTATATGAAACAAATAACAAGAATAAATATGACGTCACAGAATATGAATTCTATTCAGATTTGTTTTTCTTTGTTTTGCGTTATTTAAATGACGTTGACGATTTACCTCTTTCTATTTTTGGTTTGTACTTTTTTCTAACATTTGTATTCAATCATTAATTGTAAAAGTTGCATAGCAAAACACTAACCAAAATATAAGCTCACATGGCTGCTAAGCTCAGAAATAAAAGTTTCAAGTGAGTTTTGATAAGTGCACTCCCTCCGGACTGTATGTATCTGATGGCTTACGGTGTCCTAAAGTACAGAATATCTGACCCGAAGAGATTGTAATCAACAGTGGAGTGTATCAACAAGTGTTGTACAGCATGGGGCCGTCAGTATAATCCACACAACATCATACCTTATCGGTCAGCTGTCAAAATTACTTCCAGAGTTGTTGGGGCCAAATCCGAAGAAGAGTTTCTAAAGGCCGCAACGCATGAAACATTTGTTTCGTAACCTGACTGATGACTTACTAATTAGTTCAAACGTTCTAATTTCTTAAACGTTTCTGCAAACCGTTACATAATGATGTCGTCTGCATCGCCTTTTTCACTGCAGTCTTTCTTCGCTGTCGTGGAATTCAATTGATCATATCAACCAGAGCATGTTGCCTTCGAATAATAACTTCCCAGGTCATAGTCAAAGTTATTGTTCGGTCATTAGTTCTGACAGTTCAACGGTTTGTTATGATACAGTCGAAACTATTTGTTAAAGTTCGGTCATTAGTTCTGACAATTAAACGGTTTGCAATGATACAGTCGAAACTACTTGTTAGAGTTAGGTCATTAGTTCTTACAGTTAAACGGTTTGCAATGAAAAAAATATCAGAGAATACCAAACCGTCAACAGAACCATAATCCAACTCAAAATCGATTAAACTAGAGGCAAAATAGGAACAAAAGAAAGATTTACATGGAGACCCTCGTAAACGTACAGGAGAATAAGACCAGGTGTTTCGGAAGAGTAAGCGTCTATATTTGTTAGGCATTGAGAGAATACGGTAACAAAAGTCATGGATTGCTAATTCCAAAAGCCAAATGTTGCGGAATGAAGAAACGTTAGAATTCCATGCTGACATTTTTCCAAAAGTTATTTAAGCAACGTATATATCCGTCATCATTTACTTCCCTTGTAGTAGACACACTAATCTTCAATTTTTGATAGAATTATTTTCCAAGTTTGATTTTTCTAAAAGCAAAAATGAATTTAAATCTTTTCACGATGACATATCTTCCTTTCTTGTTCTTACTAGGTCTGCCTATTATCAATTCGCTTTACACGTTTTCATGTTTCCATTGGTTTCGGTGTTCAGCATCTATAAAACAGGCAAGAACACATATTTAACGTACTTTTATTTATCAGTTATATCCAATGTAAATCAGTCAAATAAATGTGTTAGCATCTCAGTTACTAAAGGAAAATAGAACCTAATATCAAATAAACTCAATTTCAACATATAAACTATACCCAATGTAGACCTATCGTCGGAAAACCTAAATGTAAACTAAATCAACTACCATCAACTGGTGACTGTATCATATTGAGGCTCCAACGTGCATTGTATATATATATATTTATTTTATTTTTTGTGTAATCTGAAGGAATGATATCTACATGTCATATTCGATTCATAGTGAAATTTTCATTATGTTTTAAAAAGAATACATTGTTCTTCAAATGTCATGTAACTGGCATTTCATTTTCATGTAATCAATTGATGAAATCATAAAGAAGGGTTTTATTAGAACCGCAGGGACAAGTCTGTATATAATAGATATTTATTGTGTTTCGTTACAATTTCTCTGTCTTATTTCTTCATCATTAAACGTTGATAAAGTTGTCCCCACGCCTTCATCGTTATCGATGTTCAGTTATATTGTATTAGCCATTTTAAACCATAAACACGTAGTTGAAACACATACCAGACAAGAACGTCCGATATAGATATATTGCTATCAAACCTGTTGAGTACGTCTTCAGTGCCAGCAAATCTGCATGTAAAAGCTCCTCGGTGCTGAACCTCCGACTGGGAGCGACCCGGAGATAGGGACTGACCCTCTTGACATGTGAGGGTGAGGCGGTGTCGATTGGTTGAGCTGGAATCTCTGGGGCTCACACCTGGTAGGCTTAGTAGATGATATCACAGTAATAACATGTCCTCTCTACCCACATCTATCCGACTTTGTTTCCTATTAGTAGCACACGTGATAACCCCATGGCGCGAACACGCGGCGGACTTGGTTCCTTACAGTAACGTGTGGTTAGGATCACCGCACCAATACAAACACCGGAAGTGGGATATGCACAAGCGTACACATGATTATTTTTTCTCGACTTCAAAACGCATAAACAAATTAAAACGATATCTCTTCGTCAAAAGAATTAATATTTCCCCCCAAGTCTGAGTGGGGAAGGAATCAGAGGAAATCAACACGTGGCTGTTACGTTTTACAGCAGCTCTCATGTGGTCCTTGTATCAATTTATTAAAGTGTTTCAGCTGTTAATGTTCTCCAACTTTAATGAAATGGGAAGTTAAATACGTTAATTACATACTGGAAACAAAAACAAGTCACAAACCACAGGGTACGTTTTAACTTGCTTCCGGTGTATTTGTTTCATTTTAATGGCATAACTCCGGATGATATTGGTGCTTTACACTTCAATACTATGATTTTTCTTATTGGTAGCATAATTGCTCAGTTTGGTACACAATTACTCAGTTTGGTACACAATTACTCAGTTTGGGACACAATTGCTCTGTTCGCTGTCCAATTACTAGGTTTGATAAGCTAGATGGCACAATCGCCAAATTTTGAAACTCCGATTTCTCCGTTTCGGAACACGATTGCTCATTCTGTGCCACCAATTTTCATTTCAGTGACAAGATCACTCGTTATGCTCGATTTTATTTTTCAAAAAGTGGGTTTTCATGTGGCAACAAGATTGTTGATCTTGTCATGATTGTTTAGTTTGATTTTACGATAACATACAAGTTTCGATTTAAGTACTTAGACCTGGTAAATCTGATTATCATGCCAAATTATCTCCCTTATAATTGATTGGGTACGAAACGAAACTGATTGGTCGATATAGTGTCGGCTTGTCTGCTAAACTCAAATATTCAAAATAACGGTTTGCACCTTATCATGCGGAATGGTCAGCTCTACGACGGAATAACATGCTAATTTTAACTGTACATGCAAGCTTAGTGAAATATCTCGAACTATGGTACTTGTTTATGATCAATGCTGATGCTTTACCTAATTACCATCCTTAAAGATTACTGCCTTATGAACATGAAATTGATTCACAAATCATGTTTACGCGTGAGCTAAGAATTCCAAGGTCTCAGTACAGAAGAGGAAATTGATTCCTCGATTCCGGACCACGCCCACACCCACCCCAGAATATACCTTCCGCCTCCTGAGAATGTCAATACACAGACGACAGCCAGCATCACGTGCACCTATTCCAAGGCCATGGGTTTTGGTGGTTGCTTGCATTATATAGGGGTAAGCAAGTACTCCATGCTCCAATGATTTGTCGAGTGTGCATTAATTTCGGCATCCGGTAGTGACCACAAGAACAGAACAAGCACTGTGATATCGGCGTGGGAACTCGGGGCCGGTCTGGCCGGCGGAGGGGGATCAATAATAAAGTCGTGATGGACGGTCATATCTCACGCGGGGCACTGGGGCTGGATGCTTCGTATTCTTATCGCTCTTTCATCAAAATGAATCCGAAAATAACCCGATACACCGGTCCTTGTACACTGGATTTGATAACTCCCCGTGTTTATTTCCTGGACCAAATCTGAACGAGCAGACTATCGTCAAACAACACGCGGGAAGGTTTCCCGCCACAACAGAAAGCTTTCGTCTGATTAGCGTAGCCAGCCAGGAATATCCTTATCGGGCCCCAAAACACTGTTACAAATGCAAACTTTAGAAATCTACGTTCTTTCAAAAGGGTTACTCCTTTGATTGATTAAGTGCACTATACGAGACTATATAGGGTTAGCGTTTTCGATTTCTGTTAAACACTGTTGGCACAAAAGTGGTAGAGTAGCGCTCTACACGAAAAGTGTATTTACCAATAATACCGGTCCAATCTATCGTGGCCAGATTGAGTTCGATGCAGGGGAGAGCTTGGATTCAGAAATTAATTTTCTCTTTTGCCTTATCAAATCTGATTAATCCCAATAAAGTCGGTAATCGCGGACAAGTCGGTGGCGTTTAGCCTGCATGATAGAGTTCCGGCGCTGGCTTATAAACCCTAGAATTCTCTGGCTAGTTGTTGGCACGACATACCACTCGCGTGCGTGTTTAATCCAGCAGTGTCCCTATTCTTGTCAACCTATTCATCTCTACAATATTCAAACAAAACCGATATTGGACTTAATGTACCAGGCGTGTAGTTTATATAATACGACTGGGTACGGGGTATGTAAAGAAGGGATGGTGTTCTACATGAGAGGGATAGAATTGTAAGGAAACTTATCAAGTATACCCAAAACGTATCATATGTACACTTGTATTTAACATATTAGCGATTTCTATTTTTAAATGTTTAAGACTTATATTATGCTTTTTAAAAAAAAGGTTTTTATTTTTTTCAAACTTGTAACTTATACTAAAATTATGTTATGCATACTGTAAATTTGAAGGTTTATATTCGAAATCTTCCAAATTGTATACGAAATGTTTTCCTTTTAATTTCATTCAAATTTTGTTTATAATCTAAAACAAAGAAAAGCATGACATTATAGAGTCATAATCCGGCATCATCTAAGCCATGAAGACTTATAAGGAATCTATTTCAAAGCTACAATATAGGTGTTGAAACTTAAGTAGCAGAGAAGGTCGCCACTATAGAGTTTTCTCTGTCACGATTTTCATCTTACCGCCATACGCTAAGATCTGTGATCAGGATACACACATTTACAAAAATACCCGTCATGTAATCTACTGTAACAATCTCGTCAAATTTTCAATATGCAATAGCTAAAAAGTAATTCCAATTGTTTTTAGTAAATTGAATGAAGTTATGCCTGACCTTAATAACCGTGTTTTAGTGATATGATGATAAAGATTTAGAGTAAAATGTACCACGCCGATAGATAGTACATTGTAGGAATCTTTTGGGGACAATTATGGTATATTTCCGGCGCCTCACTCGACATTTATAACCCAACAAAAAAGATGATGATAGGTCACATTTATATAAAATATTTCCATTCGGGTCCTATTTCAACATATTTTTCTTTTTTTTATGGCCCTATATATATATGTCTAGCGCGATTACTTTATTTTATTATCCAATATTCACTGTACTAGGTTTATGACTTTTGGGGTATTTCATCAATTTTAATGCTTAAAAGCTATTAAGAATGAATTGTTTCTGCATAGAATTGACTGAAGGGCCAAGGACTGATTTTGCCACTAAATATTGACTTCGGGTCGCATGCTTGACCTGACCACTGATAACGGACTACCGGACCATCGACTGAATGTACCATTGACCACTGACTTCGGGTCGCATGCTTTACCTGACCACTGATAACGGACTACCGGACCCACGACTGAATGTACCATTGACCACTGACTTCGGGTCGCATGCTTGACCTGACCACTGATAAGGTACTACCGGACCATCGACTGAATGTACCATTGACCACTGACTTTAGGTCGCATGCTTTACCTTACCACTGACAATGGACTACCATACCAATGACAAGGACTACTGGACCAACGACTGCCAGATTCACAATCGACCTTACAACTGAATATTGACTTACAAAACCTCGACTGACCACGCAATACCTACCTTTGACTGACGAATCAGTCACTGGACAATTCTGACCATCGGTTAGGACCAAACACTGATGATCTATTCGGTACTAAGATTTTAGCATCAACTCATCTCCTTCATTACCGATGATTGACAGACGGACACTCGACTGGCCTTATGTTGTCCTGTGAACCTTTTACGGCTTCATGATATTACATTATGTAACAATCACTTTAAAATCGAATTTTTAAGCAAACTCTAGATTAAGAACGGTTTTAAAGAATTTAATTAGTGTTATCGAATATTGATGCAATTAAAGTCATGCAATTTCAACAATGACTCATAATTTAAGAATAGAAATGCATCTTTTTTAATGATTAAAAAAGAGTTCTGTGCATATTTGAGATATGTTTGAGCGAAACTGTATCGCATACCACCATCATAACTACAAAATGATACTTTGCGATTTCTATTTCTTCTCTACCAAAAAAATGTAAAGTATGTAGGTGCTATCACCAACTGAGTTATATGAAGTTGTTCTAGCCTAGCTGCTTAAGCTCTTAGCGAACACTATACAGACACTTGAATAAAATAAGCTCTACACGAACATTATACAAGCATTATAACCAACTGAACTCTAAATAACCGTTCTTACCAACTGAGTTTCATAAAGGCCATTATACATAGGCGCTAAAACTACCAGGGCTCTCTTCACAGACACCATACAGCCACTCTTACCAACTGAGATCTTTGTAGGCAATTTCACCAATTAAGCTCTTCATAGGAAAAACACACAGAAAACTAACCAACAGAGCTCTTTATTATCTTTATAAAGAAACACTGACCACCGGAGCTCTATGCCTATATTCTATATGAACACTCTAACCAACTGAGTTCTTTACGAACACTATAAAGGCAGCCTAACAAGCTGAGCTCTTTACAACCTCTGTACAAGAAGCCTAACCAGCTGAGCTCTTTACGAACTCTGTACATGCGGCATAACCAGCTTAGCTCTTTACGAACACTATATAGGCAGTCTAACCAGCTGAGATTTTTACGAACTCTGTACATGCAGCCTAACAAGCTGAGCTCTTAACGAACTCTGTACAGGCAGTCTAACCAGCTGAGATCTTTATATAATTACGAATACTGTACAGGCAGTCTAACCAGCTGAGATCTTTATATAATTACGACCTCTGTACAGTCAGCCTAACCAGCTGAGATCTTTATATAATTACGAACACTGTGCAGGCAGTCTAACCAGCTGAGATCTTTATATAATTACGACCTCTGTACAAGCAGCCTAACCAGCTGAGATCTTTATATAATTACGAACACTGTACAGGCAGTCTAACCAGCTGAGATCTTTATATAATTACGAACTCTGTACAGGCAGTCTAACCAGTTGAGATCTTTACGAACTCTGTACAGGCAGTCTAACCAGCTGAGCTCTTTACGAACACTATACAAGCAGCCTAACCAGCTGAGCTCTTTACGAACTCTGTACAGGCAGCCTAACCAGCTGAGCTCTTTACGAACTCTGTACAGGCAGCCTAACCAGCTGAGCTCTTTACGAACACTATACAAGCAGCCTAACCAGCTGAGCTCTTTACGAAATCTGTACAGGCAGTCTAACCAGCTGAGCTCTTTACGAACACTATACAAGCAGCCTAACCAGCTGAGATCTTTACGAACTCTGTACAGGCAGCCTAACCAGCTGAGCTCTTTACGAACACTATACAAGCAGCCTAAACAGCTGAGATCTTTACGAACTCTGTACAGGCAGTCTAACCAGCTGAGCTCTTTACGAACACTATACAAGCAGCCTAACCAGCTGATCTCTTTGCGAACTCTGTACAGGCAGCCTAACCAGCTGAGCTCTTTGCGAACTCTGTACAGGCAGCCTAACCAGCTGAGATCTTTACGAACTCTGTACAGGCAGCCTAACCAGCTGAGCTCTTTACGAACTCTGTACAGGCAGTCTAACCAGCTGAGATCTTTACGAACACTATACAAGCAGCCTAAACAGCTGAGATCTTTACGAACTCTGTACAGGCAGCCTAACCAGCTGAGATCTTTACAAACACTATACAAGCAGCCTAACCACCTGAGATCTTTACGAACTCTGTACAGGCAGCCTAACCAGCTGAGATCTTTACGAACACTGTACAGGCAGCCTAACAAGCTGAGCTCTTACAAACTCCATTCTGGTATTATTACCAGATGAGCTCTTTCCGAACACTGTACTGCTATTCTAACCAGCTGAGCTCTGTACAGGCAGTCTAACGAGCTGAGCTCTTTACGAACTCTGTACAGGCAGCCTAATCAGCTGAGCTCTTTACAGTTCTACTTAGGCTCTATATGAACAATATAAACTCGGTCCAACTTAACTGTATACGAACATTTTACGAACACTTTAAAAACTCTCTATCTTTCTGGCCCCCAAAAGAACTCTATGCAGACATTCTTACCTTGTAAGCTTTATACATAATCTTTAGGAACACCCAGCCGAACTCTTCACGATCTCTATATAGCTACAGTTACCAAAAGAAACCTAAAGTAACGAATTCCACATTGGATCTACAACGACGGGATACGCTCGACCGTCTTTTCAGCAGTGGCGTGACATTGGCCTTTACCATTCATAACTCGGTCAAATGCTTTTCGTGATAATATCTATTCAGTGCACAAAAGCGATGCTACATATATCGATTAAACCAATAAATGTTTTTTGTATTTCCCGTAAAACATTAGGCCTGAATGCTAATTTTTGATCCCCGGTGGCCACCATACCGACTGATGACGTCACTGGAAAATGAAAAGTGTGAATTTCTCTGTAAATAATACGATCTATCCCAGACCCGCTCGCTATTGTCTATACAATGCATGATACAAAAACACATAATTACATTCATTATTGATTATTTATCAATTATAATTACTTAATGGGATTTCGCAGAAAACTATCATGTATAACACGGTTTGGCACTGCATTTACTACACACTCCAGCACAAATATTACCTGACGCGAAAGTAGGGCCAGTCCACTAGTATACATGTTTCAGATATAAAACCTGTATTAATTAATCACGCTGAAACTGTAAGTCGATAATGCTAATTTTCACTATTATTTTGTAAAGATATTCGTTAACTTATTATACCGGGTGAAGACTTCAAATAAAATATATTTTCCAGGCTTGAAAAATAATGAAAATCTAACGGAAACAAAAAGTTGATAAAAATTATACAAACTTTATTTGTCTTCTATTTTACTTCCCTCTTTTGTGCGGTGTTGTTATGTAATTAAAGACACTATCCAATTAAGTGTTTTGAATTAATTAATGTATACCTTTGAGATCATCGTCTTCCTCATTGACGATTTCAGCTAGGAGACAGCAGTTTGGCTAGGGACTGGAGACATATATATATACACCAGTCATATCACAAGGGGACTACGTTTCGGTGAAAGGAATGCCGCCTTCCGTTCCACAATTCTTCATCAATCAAACAACTTCCGCTTTTTTTATTTCCGCATTTTCAGAAATGATGTAACAGTGATAATAAGCAATACTACAGTAAAATCTAGCATAGTACTGGTTGATACCGGAAGTTAGATCATAGATGTGCTAGGACATTAAACTGAAAGAAGTGGGACCTTTAGAAACCCTTAAACCTGCATTATTATAAACCTCTCCATAACATAACGTACACACGTCTCTTTCATAGATTTTTTTTTTAAATTATCTTTAAAACATCGATTTTTAATGTCGTTCATATTGAGGAAACTCGCCCACATTTTCGCTACTTTGTCAGCTAGACAGACGACAATGTAAACAAGCGGGAAATATTCAATCACTCTTGTCATCGATGTCCTCTGAAGGGTTGCATTGGATGACGGAGCCGCTGCAAACAGGGGTCGTCTCAAAAACATTTCCTAAACGAAACATCATTTCTCGGTTGTGGTTATTCTGAATCAAACAACGAAATACAAACCCTGAAAAAGACACTGATTTTGGAACTATTTTTGCAGCAAATTCGTAGTACCATGGCCCGGTTTAATAAATTTCCTTAATCAACTTAAGGAAATTTCTTAGCTTCAACGTCTCGTTAAGAAACAATAACAGAAGTTAAGGGTAAAATATCTAATTAAGGAACTTTCTTTGACTTCTGTAATGCTTTTCAATGGCAATTGTTTAGTTAAGAAATCTGCTTCAGTTAAGGAACGTACATGAAACCGGGGCCACTTACTGCTTGTAATTATAAGAATAAAAAAAGATTGGTCCTTAAAATTGCATGTGTGTGAAAAAATATATTACCTAGTATAGCGCCACTGTGACACAAACGATAACGAGTCGCCTATATACGGTTCCAAAATATAAGACGAAACGTCAAGTATATTTCAGCAATGAATGTTTTAGCAAGGTTGTTATGGTCCTATAACACTCATTGCTATTGCTATTGGGCTTCATGTAAGTTTGTCAGCAACATCAATATATGTTACATGACTATAACAATATTTGCTAAAATATCCATAATTCATATTTACATTTTGATAGAGTAATTATGATTTATTGGGTTATTTCGAACAGTTTGAACCGCAAATCAAGTACTGACAACAATGAACTTGATGATGTCACAATAGAGATTGATGACGTTACAATAGCAAATGTTGTTACAGTCTCATAACAACATTTGCCTTTTCAATGCGTTACAATGGGAGGGTGCAGAGCAAATGTAAATATAGGTGGGTGGATGAGTGGAAGGACAACATGCATTCAATATGAATACGTGATGTCTGGCTTTTGATTAAGTAACATCTGGCTTTCAATATAAATCGATATATGGCATTCACAACGAAATGTGTATCATCAAATCGTCTATGACGTCACTATTCGAATAAGTGTTATTCGGCAGATCAAAGTAAACACGACTATTGTGGTATCACGAAACTTCATAACGGTAACGCACACTTAAACGACGATGTTGTCATTTACGGAGTTTCATACAATCAGGGTTCCATCCCCGAAATCATGGTAGCATGAATGCCGTGCGAACATGTTTTCTCCTACCAACGTAACTCAAGTAATTCCGCCTGGAGTAACAAGCCTGAAGGGAGCTACATTGGCTGTGATGTCCCATGTATGTGATGTAAAGTGAAGTAGAAACATAAGTAAAATGCTCGGATTGTATTTTGTGGTTTATTTATCTAGATAGGACGGTCTGTCTTAAAACAAGTTAATTACAATCTGTACGAAGTCCGACTCCGTCTCGGTGACTGACTCCAGTGCCCGCTGTTTTGAGAATGGACACGTGACGGTGTTTGCACGTACCTGATATTAAGACACGTGCAATATATTTGTCCGAGTCCCGTTGTTATTGTCAGAACACAATAGTAAGACACGTGCCGATGTGTATGTGTCTCTAAGAGAGCAGAGCACGTGCCTGCCATAGTTTTGTTAAAGTTTAAAGACACGCATGTCTGTTCGTCCGTTCCCTGATACCAAGACACATAGCAATATTAGTCTGATTCTAGTTTTAAGGCCCGTGCGTCTGTTTTTTCGGGCCCGTTATTATTTAAACTCCTACCTCTATTTGTTCGGCCCCAATAATAAGACAGGTGACTTTCTTTGTCCAGACAAGAAAGACAAGTATTGTTCGTTGTCTTGTGCCGCCATAACGGCGCTAAACGCGTCTGTATTGCAATCTTGAAAATTGATAGGAAGAATGGTGGTCGTCTCCGCGCTCCTACCTATAGTCTGGGCCATTGTGTTGGTATAGTAATAATCTTCAGGACAGACACGTAGTGTGCCCGCGTTCCCCGTGTGCTCCTCAATGTCAAACTGTTTACTGTCCGAGTCTTTGACTGCTTCTCTAAGTGTCCCGGACTATGATGTGCACAGTATATATCAATTCATTGTAACTATTCCTAGTCTACAATTTAGGCGGGACCATCATGGGCAACTGATCTCAGGTATCGATCCCTGCCAAAATACACGTTGTTCATGCAACGTTTGAAAGAAATAAAACTTTTATCTTCGACTGGAAGCTATCCATCAGAGAAAAACAACAAGCATGTGTCAGATGGCGGTCCCTCGGTATCGCTTGTTAAATTTCTCCTGGTACCAAAAGAACGAATGCATTTAAACTGCAAAATTACACACATTGGTGTTGTATGGTTTCGTGAGGTTAGCACTAGCATTCTGCTATAATGGCCCATAGGAGGCGCCCTAATCGACACGCTCGGTCCGTCGTACGACTCCCACGGGACAAAGCGGAGACAGTTCTGTGTCTTCCCCGTCCCACGGGACCCTGGGTGCTTCCCGGTTTTGTCGAGCCGTATGTTGTTGTCGCCAACAAATAGATAATGGTATAAGTATAACACCATCCGCGAACTCCGTCGGTGTGTTCTACGCCTCGCGGTCACGTGACCGTCTCCCGTGATCTACCAGGAAACAATATGGGTGATATCGTAATAGGATAAGGAACATAAAGGACAATTGGATATGGTTTTACTCTCTGTGGATATGTACAGAAAACCAGACGAGAATTTCTAGAGTGACATATATATGTAGTGTGGACATTATCGACTACTTGTTTAATTTCTCTGTAAATGGGTGGTAAGGTCGGAATTCTGACTAATGTATGATTGTCTACACTCATACATGTATACCACTGACTTGCAGCGAGCATTATCCATGTAAAGAAACACGTGCAGAGTATATAGCAGACCATGCGTTAAATAAATGTCTGTAGAAATTATTCTACTTCCGGTTGTCAAAATGTATTTTTCTATATTTGGGTTTTGTACACATCTCTAAGATTATTAATCCTACATTTGATACAATATAAACGGCATCGAGAGACTACGGGAAAATATGTTTTCTTAAACAAGAGCCGTCATGAGTCATACACCATTTGTAGTTTTCATATAATAAATATTGCTTATCGCCAAGTCGTGTTTACGTTTCAATCCCTCATATTCTAGCCAATGCGTCTCGTTCCTATTTCAAAATAGTGGTAAAGTGATTTAATGGTACCTATATTACTGGTAGAAGGAGTATAACGGCAATTATAGGATTGGTAGTAGTAATACTATGATAACGGGCGTCAGGTGGTAGACTATTGTTATAGAATGTATCAATATATTTGTGGTGTCGGTAGAGCAAAAATACTATGAATATCTAGTGGTAGTGGTATTGGAACAGCAGTGGTACAATCATAACCGTAGTCGTATCGGAACTGAGGTGGAATTGTGTGGTTTCGGTACAGCAGTGGAACATCTATACGTGTATTAAGCAATGGTAGTGGTATCCGCACTAAACATGCTAGTATTTATATTGGTAGTGGTGCAGTGATATCAAGTATAAACAAACGTAGTCGTATTTGTACAGCAGTGGTATACTGTATATAATGGTAGTGGTATCGGTACAGCAGTGGTATAATGTATATAATGGTAGTGGTATCGGTACAGCAGTGGTATAATGTATATAATGGTAGTGGTATCGGTACAGCAGTGGTATAATGTATATAAATGGTAGTGACATCGGTACAGTAGTGGTATAATGTATATAATGGTAGTAGTATCGGTACAGCAGTAGTATAATGTATATAATGGCAGTGGTATCAGTACAGCAGTGGTATAATGTATATAATGGTAGTGGTATCGAAACAGCAGTGGTATACAGTATATAATGGTGGTGGTATCGGTACAGTAGTGGTATAATGTATATAATGGTAGTGGTATCGGTACAGCAGTGGTATAATGTATATAAATGGTAGTGACATCGGTACAGTAGTGGTATAATGTATATAATGGTAGTAGTATCGGTACAGCAGTGATATAATGTATATAATGGTAATGAAATCGGTACAGTAGTGGTATAATGTATATAATGGTAGTGGTATCAGTACAGCAGTGGTATAATGTATATAATGGTAGTGGTATCGAAACAGCAGTGGTTTATTGTATACTATGGTAGTGGTATCGGTACAGCAGTGGTATAGTGTATATAATAGTAGTAGTATCGGTACAGCAGTGGTATAATGTATATAATGGTAGTGGTATCGGTACATCAGTGGTATAATGTATATAATGGTAGTGACATCGGTACAGTAGTGGTATAATATATATAATGGTAGTGGTATCAGAACAGCAGTGGTATAATGTATATAATGGTAGTGACATCGGTACAGTAGTGGTATAATATATATAATGGTAGTGGTATCGGTACAGCAGTGGTATAATATATACTATGGTAGTGGTATCGGTACAGCAGTGGTATAATGTATATAATGGTAGTGGTATCGGTACAGCAGTGGTATAATGTATATAATGGTAGTGGTATCGGTACAGTAGTGGTATAATATATATAATGGTAGTGGTATCGGTACAGCAGTGGTATAATGTATATAATGGTAGTGGTATCGGTACAACAGTGGTATAATGTATATTATGGTAGTGGTATCGATACAGTTATGGTATAATGTATATAATGGTAGTGGTATCGGTACAACAGTGGTATAATGTATATAATGGTAGTAGTATCGGTACAGCAGTGATATAATGTATATAATGGTAATGAAATCGGTACAGTTGTGGTATAATGTATATAATGGTAGTAGTATCGGTACAGCAGTAGTATAATGTATATAATGGTAGTGGTATCAGTACAGCATTGGTATAATGTATATAATGGTAGTGGTATCGAAACAGCAGTGGTTTATTGTATATAATGGTAGTGGTATCGGTACATCAGTGGTATAATGTATATAATGGTAGTGGTATCGGTACAGCAGTGGTATAGTGTATATAATAGTAGTAGTATCGGTACAGCAGTGGTATAATGTATATAATGGTAGTGGTATCGGTACATCAGTGGTATAATGTATATAATGGTAGTGACATCGGTACAGTAGTGGTATAATATATATAATGTTAGTGGTATCAGTACAGCAGTGGTATAATGTATATAATGGTAGTGACATCGGTACAGTAGTGGTATAATATATGTAATGGTAGTGGTATCGGTACAGCAGTGGTATAATATATACTATGGTAGTGGTATCGGTACAGCAGTGGTATAATGTATATAATGGTAGTGGTATCGGTACAGCAGTGGTATAATGTATATAATGGTAGTGGTATCGGTACAGTAGTGGTATAATATATATAATGGTAGTGGTATCGGTACAGCTGTGGTATAATGTATATAATGGTAGTGGTATCGGTACAACAGTGGTATAATGTATATTATGGTAGTGGTATCGATACAGTTATGGTATAATGTATATAATGGTAGTGGTATTGGTACAACAGTGGTATAATGTGTATAATGGGTAGTGGTATCGATACAGTTATGGTATAATGTATATAATGGTAGTGGTATCGGTACAACAGTGGTATAATGTATATAATGGTAGTGACATCGGTACAGTAGTGGTATAATGTATATTATGGTAGTGGTATCGATACAGTTATGGTATAATGTATATAATGGTAGTGGTATCGGTACAGCAGTGGTATAATGTATATTATGGTAGTGGTATCGGTACGGAATGGTATAATGTATATAATGGTAATGGTATCGGTACAGCAGTGGTATAATGTATATAATGGTAATGGTATCGGTACAGCAGTGGTATAATGTATATAATGCTGGTGGTATCGGTACAACAGTGGTATAATGTACATAATGGTAGTGGAATCGGTACAGCAGTGGTATAATGTATATAATGGTAATGGTATCGGTACAGTAGTGGTATAATATATATAATGGTAGTGGTATCGGTACCGTAGTGGTATAATGTATATAATGGTAATGGTATCGGTACAGCAGTGGTATAATGTATATAATGCTGGTGGTATCGATACAACAGTGGTATAATGTACATAATGGTAGTGGAATCGGTACAGCAGTGGTATAATGTATATAATGGTAGTGGTATCGGTACAGCAGTGGTATAATGCATATATGGTAGTGGTTCAAGTTATGTGGTACATTTTATATATTTGGTGTCGGTACAGCTACGGTAAACTGTTATGTTGTGGTAATGTTGAATCTGTGTATCTCGCAGACGTTACGGTCCATTACACCAACACAGATTATCCTAATTCGTATTTCCTGATAATATCTGGACCGTGACACTTTGCCAGTGGCCCGAAACAACAGACAGTGTAGATATGGAAACCAAGAATAGACGGTAAAGGGCAGGCAGGGACACGGTTATGTCCGGTACCTACACCTGGAAACCCGATCTTACACGTATCTACGTAACAAAGTAGCCCGTTCTATCTTCTCCTTCTCCAGTATTGCAAATATATAATAAAGTCGGTATGCATTACACATATTCCTTCCTGGTAATATCTTTCTCGGGTCGTTTTTTTTTTTTACAATTCTCCAATGTCCAAAGGCAAAGGGCAAACTACATTCTTTTTAACTTCCCAGACTGCAAATCAGCTTTTTTAAAGGTATGTACATCGATCAACACAAAAAGTATCACTATAAACACGCAACGCCCAGACTAAATTCTTCACTATCACATCGGGGCACGAGAATTACATTCTCTTCGTTTTTCACATGGATCAATAACAATATCTAAACAATCAGTTAAATAACAGAACGACTGGCGAGTATTGACGTTTACCCGAGGCAGGTACATGTAAACTACGGTTATATAGCGGTGTATCTATATCGGAGTCTACGGTAAAACTTCCGCGGTCATATGATAAGAGTTGGGGGTTGTAAAAACGAATTAAGATCGGATGTTACGTGAAATTAGATACGATTTCAAACGAAATTTATCAGGACAACACACCTTTGATTGGCGGTTGGCTGGGAAGTCTTATATATATAAAACACTACATTTTTATCTAAACAGCGAATTCGTCGCAATCGTACGAGGATTTCACATAGGTTTTGCGATATTTGGTATAAATAGAAAAAAACGTCATCATAATTTGAGTATACGTCAATGTCAAACTAGCTAAAAGACAAAGTAAAAGTGAAGACTATACCCATTACGTACCCTACATAAATAGTTGGGCGACTATAATTTGGATATCCAATAGGAAATATTAAAGGGACGTGTTTTTTCACAAAGAGGGCCATTTTGTAGTTAATTATTATACACATCTAGAGCGCATACAATTGATTTGGCCTTGCACCTATCCTGGTGTGCTGGGAGTGCAGCCATTCGGAAAACCTTGGCCGATTTGCTCATCCTCTAAGGAAGGAAGTATTTGGGAAGAGGTGTTCCAAATGATTCAACTGAAGAAACCGTACTCGGGCGAGATGTTCCGAATAGGAATACCCAAAAGATGTTCCTTTCTTTTTCATTTCAAAACCAGGGGGAACAACTCTTGTAACATATAAAACATGAATGGCCCAGCATGAGGTTGACGAATGCCACCCTCGGGCTATTTAAAAGACTGTTTCTTATCTTGTAAGGAAACATAGGAATTGCTGGTTGATTAATTTCGTCTGAACAAGATACATTAACAACTGATGTCGACTTAAAAACTCTTTGTTGTTGTCTCGGTGCAGCTATTCCTTGCAACTGTTTCGAGATTAAAATATTTAAGATTATACTGGCAGGTCCTTGAGAGGTAATATTATATTGGGAAGTGTTGTATAGTTAAATTTGCAGCCAGCAGGAGAATGTAGGCGATAAAGGATAATCTGCACCGCCGTCACATATCGCTGTCACTTATTCTCGGTTATCTATCACTCCTGTAAATGTGCACGTCTCTACCGGGGAGTTCTCACTCCTCTGCCAATTCCAACGTCCAGATTCTATCTGTTTTCACTAATACAAACTTCACCGAAAACTAAGGGGATGCACGTCATAGTATAAATCAGGTTTCTCTGACGCAGCATCGCTCAGTCTGTAATTCTCGTTTTTCAATTTAGAATTTGCGATATATTCTGTATGTAATATTGGCGGAATATGCTGTAACTTTTTTTCTTTTCTTTCAAAATAGGCTGAAGTCATCCGCGAATCAATCCATGGTTCCACTCTTATCAATTTTGGTGTAAATTTAGAAAAGGACGTGCATTTTATTGATCTCATATCATCAATGGCTGGTCACGTTAACCTTTCTGCCCGAACCCAAGTCAACAAACACACTATAACTGATGATTCCAGAGCGCGGTCAATTTTTGGTCAGCACCATGTTTTATGACTACGTATGTTATCGTGATAGTATCATTAGATGGTAACACCAGATTACACGAGAGGGGGACAGATAAGTAATTTGTAGGGTAATTCACATCGATAACATACCGTTATGCATAAACTGGAGGGGTTGGAGTGAAGAGAAACAAGAGAATCACAAAAACAAAATTGTAATTCAGTTATGAGAGAAACAATCGAAAGGATTTAACAGAGGGTAAAATAAAAGTTAAAGGGTAACACTCACACAAAATACCATAGGTAGTACTAAACTAGGGAAAGACAAGACGTAACATAACGATGAGGGTAACATAACGATGAGGGTAACATAACGATGAGGGTAACATAACGAGGAGGGTAACATAACGAGGAGGGTAACATAACGATGAGTGTCACATAACAAGAGGGTAACATAATCATGAGGGTAACATAACTATTAGGGTAACATAATTATGAGGGTAACATAACTATGAGGATAACATAACAGGAGGGTTAAGTAAGTATGAGGGTAACATAACTTTGAGGGTAACATAACGATGAGGGTAACATAACGAGGAGGGTAACATAACGATGAGTGTCACATAACGAGGAGGGTAACATAACGATGAGTGTCACATAACAATAGGGTAACATAATCATGAGGGTAACATAACTATTAGGGTAACATAATTATGAGGGTAACATAACTATGAGGGTAACATAACAGGAGGGTTAAGTAAGTATGAGGGTAACATAACTATGAGGGTAACATAACGAGGAGGGTAACATAACGATGAGTGTCACATAACAATAGGGTAACATAATCATGAGGGTTACATAACTATTAGGGTAACATAATTATGAGGGTAACATAACTATGAGGGTAACATAACAGGAGGGTTAAGTAAGTATGAGGGTAACATAACTATGAGGGTAACATTAGATTAGGGTAACATAATTATGATGGTAACATAACTATGAGGGTAACATAACTATGAGGGCAGCATAACGATGAGGGTAACGTAACGATGAGGGTAACATAAGTATGAGGGTAGCTATAACGATGAAGGTAACAGCGATGAGGGTAACATAAGTTTGAGGGTAACTATAATGATGAGGGCACCACTAGAGGGAAATATAAGAGGCATCATAACTGTTTGGTAAACTCACGACGAAGACAAGAAGGTAACAAAGCTATAATGGTAAAGCACGAGAGTTACACAAGTAACACAACTAACTGGGTAAACAAAAAATACGAAAACAAGAGGTACAACATATCTACAAGGGTAACATGTTACAGATAACTTGTTTAACTATGAGAATAAAATAACCGAGGATGACATGATATTGTATCAGAACAATAAGTGTAACATTCGGGCCAAGGAAACACAAACCCAGTAACATTATATTTGGGATCGACTTGTAATACAGTAGAAAATAATATGGGAGGGGGAGGGGGTAAACCCTGAGGGAGAGCTCTCGTAACACCTGCCACGTTAGCTGTCGACACCTCTGTACATGTTGTAATAGCGGGTAAAACAAAACATGCTTTGGATTACAAAGGGGATGTACACGCTTATCTCTAGCAGACTGTATCTGTGTCGGAGACTGGCGCTCGACATGTTCTGTTTCCTGAATGAGAGATTTGGCCAGACTCGTGGGAAACCCGAGATGGTCCTCAATCTGTCAGCGATATCAGTGCCATCCTGTCTTAATTGCATACAACAAATGCATCTTCAGACGAGGAATCCATGTTAATAGTATAAATGTTCTCGTCGGGATCACACAGAATCTTATCAAGCGACCTCGCCTTACACCCTCCTCCTCCTCCTCTTATAACATTTGTTATTAATGAGATGAATCGCCGTGTCAGTTGTTGACCAGGACGTGCGGCGCGCGCTACAACACCCCACAGAAGACATGTTTTCGCGCCTTTTCCGTCTCGTGTGTTTAGCGCCAGTGCCACTATCACAAGATAATAAATAAGGTTACACTCACTGCCTGACTGCTGTCAAAATAAACATCATTAATCCCGGCAAACGTTGTTAGCCTCTCATTACCCAGCCGGCCTGACCGCCAGGCTGCCCAGCGTCTAGAACTGACCAGGGCCGGAGGAGCGGCTAGCGGCAGCTGAAATTGTTTTCAATATCATGTAATGGGAGAGCTGGTGGTGCGCCAAGACGGTTATGTCAGAATGACCTCACCTAATTGGTCAGATCAAGGTCACGAGTGACATAATACCTTCGGAACACTGCGCTGCTCCGTATACTTTGCGTTCAACCGCAGTAACAGTACACTTAAATCTACCTTCTTCTTCTCCTGTACTTTATCAGTATTGTAAACCGTTCCCAATGTAAAATGGCAGTCATGTGTTCAAAGATAACCACACACGTCAGCCACGAGTTAACAAACGATAAGAAAAAGTATCATTCCGTGTTCCAGTCTCCCTTGGGTTGGAGTGGCTGCTGGGTGTGGGAGGTTAGAAGTCCCTTTGTGTAGCAGACTGGTGGTCAGTGCTGGTAATCAAGCAGACCCGTACAGTTCGGTGGAAACAACATTCCGCCAACACATCCGCTTAATCAACGTTATCGATATCCAACAAGTGCTAACATCCATATAAAATGCTGAGTGAGTCCGCCTCAAGAACGGGCTCAAAAAAGTGGCTGTGATCAATCGACGGAAAAGGTCTCTATAGGAGGGGAGGGAACGGGCCCTATTTGGGAGGGGGGGGGGTCGACTGGAAAAGGTCTTTATCGGAGGGTAGGGGCGGACTCTAGGGAAAGGAGTGGGCCGTATCTTTGGGGAAATCGACGGGGAAAAGTGTGTATCCGCGGGGAGGATGAGCGGACCCTAGGGAAAGGATCCCCCCACCCACCCACTTCCCGGAGTGCGCTCTATCATGGGGGAAATCGACGGGGAAAATCTCTCTCGGGAGGGAGGAGCGGACTCTAGGGGAGGGATCGGGCCCTATCTGGGGGGTTGACGGGTAAAGGTATTATCGGAGGGAGGGGCGGACTCTAGGGAAAGGAGCGGGCTCATTCTGGGGGTGGAATCGACGGGAAAAGTATGTATCGGAGGGGGTGGACTCTAGGGAGGGAGCTGGCTCTATTTGGAGGAACAGTGGTGGTCCATCGATAGGGCTCTGGGGGTAGGGGTCCGGGCTTTAACAGATCTGTTGGGGGGATCTTTCTTGGGTGAAAGGTGGGGCTATCAGAGTTTGGGGAGCTTTAGAGGGGATGAAAGCACATATGATCGTGAGAGGGAGCAGAAGGCGATCATTTACTGCATGGATAACTCCAAATTGATTGAATTCGTTTTGTTTGCTATCCTTTTCATAATAACAGAACTTAATGTGTGAAACAAAATATCATTGTACAGAACATTGAAATGTACATATCTCGGTGTAATATTGATATTTTCTATGAACACGCCTATTTGATAGTACAGTTTGTTACATTTTTACAGTGAAATATCAGAAAATTTCAGCTGGATAAAACATCATCACTGTTTATAATAATATCTTAGTTCAACGATTACATTTTATAGAGTAAGGAAAGTTTAAAATCTTTATAGTATTTTTGGAAATAATAGATATACAATGAAATCAAAATATATTGTTTTTGTACATGTATTTCTACATTTTTAACGGAACTTTACCTTTTGTGTATTACTAGTTTATAGGCCTTAAGCTTAAGGAATTAAAAAAAATATTTCCAAAAAATGCAATGGTTTCCCGTTAAATATCATATTAAAAAAAACAACGGTCATATTCGTGAAATATATTTGATATTTAAAGGGAAATCAATGCATAGTCTCAATATCTAATGACTAGAGCCTAGTACAAAGTAGGTCGACCTGCACAGCACTTATTTGGCCCTTCAGTCATGTAAGGACGCGCACGCGTGTGGTTAGAGGCGCGGGCGGAGGTCCCGGGGGTCAGCCGAGACAAGGACGACACCCGCTGGTGTGGATTCACACTACCACCTAAAAACAGCCACTTAAACTTTGAAGAGGAAATCAATACTGCATCAGCACTCTCAATTCTCTCAAATACCGAAACGTCACTTTAAACACATATGTTTCAATTTATGTGTGTTTTTACAGATATTTACCGAGACGGAAACCTATCAAAAAATATATAAACGTAGCGTTTAGCCTGGATACACTTTTATTTAACTTTTTTTTGTGTGTAAAAGGCTTTACAGATTTATCAGTAGGGACCGTAAATGAAAGAAAATCTGGAATGTATTTAGTAAAAATCGTATGTAACAACTGACAGACACCTTTCTACATCAATTCTGACAGTAAAGTAGGTAATGTTCTCTTTCGACATGACATTTGTACTATAAATAACTCTTATGACATGGCGATTGTACTGTATGACCCTAATGACATGACGTTTGTACTATAAATAACTCTTATGGCATGACGTGTGTATTATAAATAGCTCTTATGGCATGACGTTTGTACTATAAATAGCTCTTATGACATGACGTTTGTACTATAAATAACTCTTACGACATGACGTTTAGATGTCCTTATAGTAGCTTCCTGTATTTATATGATTTCTGTCCTAATAGTACCTTTCTCCTCTCGTTTGTTGTCTTCTGAATAGTTTTTCTTAACATTCCCTTCTGGCATGACGTTGCCCTAAAGTGTTTTGTTCTCTGCTAACATTCTTTTGTCCGAAAAGAAAATACCTCTTCTGACATTACCTGTATCAGTATCCTTTTCTACTGTATCATAGCTTCCTGTTTTGACATATTATACAGCTATTAACTTGTTTTATGTGAATACTATAGGGCTAATAAATCCTCGTATTCACCTTCAAACATATCAATAATTGTTTTATTAGATGATAACTTAATAAATTTAATCATGTGTACTACCATATTTCGGCCATTCACCATGAGACGGGTTTGTTTACACTATCATCTGCCATTTTTACTGGAGGCAACTACAATCCGCGTTTCGGATTGGTCTAAAATTGCAGAGCAGGTTATTGGATTGTTATATTCATCTTGCGTGCCCGGATTCTGCCTGTTTTGGTGAAAAATCCCAATATATTTAGATCTATGAGAGGTGTTTTGACCAATCAGTGCATAGAGAAAGTGACAATCATATAATACAAGCTAATGCATCTCGCCCGACTTCAGCGTTTGGACTTTTCTGATCACAGTTACAATTTACTAACAAACAGGCCAGATATATTTACTTAGAATATATATATTGACGTAAATAGTTGGCCGTTTCCTTCCAATGGCGCCCCAAATGCCCGATATCTGCACTAAACCTTACCTGTGTTATAATTCACCTGATTCAAAAAAATATTTAATCTTGCTCACTTTCGTTAGTCGAAGATCATGCCTATCCGTAATCCAAACGGAAATGTACATGAACAAATTTTGGGGGAAAAAATTACATAAAAGATATTCATTTTTTAATGTAAAACGAACAATAATCAAATGTTGGGTATTATATTGTCGTGGAACTGGATACAATGTTATTGGCCCGACATCTTAACATGTTCCTATTGGAAAGGATACATGGAGTGTTAGTTCCTCTCATTAAGTTATAATATTGGTTTTACACATCCCGTACTTTATTACCGAGAAAATCAACCGATCTCATTTTCCGAGATCAACGCCAATTTCAAACAGGTGGATAGATATCTGTCAAGGCGAAAAAAAACGTATCTTTTGAAACCAACATGAAATAAACGCACCTGCCAATCAGCTGTTCATAACGTGCATGCTATATTTCATTATTGCTTCGTTGTTAAAATCAATATTTCATGCTTCCCAAACAATACTGCCATGCAGTATATCAACAGTTGAAGTGAACGCCTGATACCATTTACAAACCCGAAGATCACCACAGAAATTGAAATATATGTTCCAACTGAAATATGCAAATGATTTCTTGGTTCTAACAGAAACATAAAATTGTAAGACCTCACGCAGAAATATATTCATGTAATATTATCATACAGATATTTCAATGCTTAAATGTTGACGTCCAATTGACTACCAAGTTATCAAAACTGATAATGAGTCCCGTGACTGTATCCATGGTCCTGAATCATAGCTCCCTTTTTAATGGAGTTCGACACGGGAATTACACATGCTTAGAAATGTCTACGCATTTCTCTGCCACTGAAACAATGGATGTTTCAAGAATGACAGATTATCTCGTGTGAGATGTTTGTTCCATAAACTCGTATTCGTGCAATATAGATGACTGTTAAACACTTGCAGTGTTCTACGCCGTTTTCTCCCAGGCAATGATTCAGAGACTTCAGATGACAACATCGATGATTCACTTATTGATCAGTAATTCAAATCCCTACAAATCGTCCGCGTCATGGTTAGATCACAAGATAACGCATATTTAGTAAAACCATTACGGCGACAGCTTAAAGTGAGGGAAAGCCTCGTCTGTATGTATATAACCAAGTAACGGGCGACCGGGGGGCTCGGGCCTGCCGTTATAAAATGCCCTGCCCACAACTCATACTCTCCCTCCTCCGTCACATCAACCCAATCCTCCACCACAGGTCATTAAAAAGCATACGAATCGTTTGGAGTAAAAGCAAAGCGATTCCCAGTTAAATTTCCGATCAATTGATTGATGGTATCTCTCGTAGTGGATAGGATTACACCATACGACCGCTGCCTCTCGGAAACCGTCTGATACGGCGGCTCAAAGAGACAACCGAGGACGCCTTGTCGTTACTAGTTATAATGAGCCGAGGGATCGGGAGGAGGTAAAAGAACGGGGGGTTACCAAAATATGTTTTTTCGCTGTAACCTGATTCGTTTTATGGGTGGATTATGTTCTGCTTTGTGTAGTACTCGGGCTTTTTAAAATCTAATTCTGTTAAGAAATATTTTTTGTGATCTGAAAATAGGGGTTTTACTCCTCAAACATATCTGATGACATTTGACCTCTTCGTCACGCAGTGAAATAATTTCATTAGTTTGTCTAATGTATGGTTGTGAAAACAATTTTCACAATCGAGAATTATATAACATTGTGTTTTAAGGCGCTTCGAATAGCACCAAGTTCTTGGAATTGACTGTTGACTGTGTTGGGGCGGTTTTTATTTAGTAGGTTTTAATAGTGATATGACTATGTTTACGTAATTGTGGAGAGTCAGCCTGACCATTAAAAACAACGTTATATAAGAAATAAAAAAATGTAAATTCGAAGAGGTATCAGAACAAGGTGCATCTTTTCCCAAAGAAGTCGAACCTACAAGAAATATTTCGACGAGATAAAGAGAATTTTAATCCGAGCGCAATATTTTTGGGGTTTAAAAGCGAATGATCTTTTATATACTTGAGAATTGAAAAACGATGAAGAAAAGAGAGTGAATGTGTCTCTATGTATGCATATCAATATTTTCAGGGATCTAGAGCGAAAGAGAATGGGGGAGGAGGGATGGAGGAAGGGAAGGAGATAACCAGGACACAACATGTGCAAGTTCGTCTGCTCTGTAAATAGACAGAAAAGAGACAGAAAAAGGACGGATAAATGTTGCTGTCCATGGGTATCGGAACAGACAGGAAATAAGACCAGGTTAAACATAGGATCAAAAACGTGTACGAGGCGAATCACAAGCTCATGAGAGCATATATAGGGGTAAGTACACTAGTACTACTTAAATGGTCTTTCGCGAGCAACATGCATGACACACATGTATAGTAATTTATATTAGACACAATGTAAGGACCAATATCGCCACAAAGAAGAGCTCAGACAACTCGAAAAGCTGTTGGCGTGATTCAAGCTATACTTCATTAATTGCCTTGTCCTCTTTTGGCTCGTGTTTAGGTGTGGTACATCATGGTACAATCGAGGAAGTGGCGAGCTAGTACAGATACGGTCTGGACAATAATAATGCCCTTTAAATAAAATTGTTAATGCTTACTGGACAATACCATCGTCTATGGACAAATACCAGTGCTTTTTGACAATAACAAATATAACTGCATATTTGAAAGTGGCACAGTTTATTTGAAAGATGACAGTTTCCATTGGACAAAATAGCAATGTCCACGGCTTCGATACACTGCCCCTTCGGTTAACAACACTGTATTATGAATAAATACAACTGTTTTCTGAACAAAGATCACTTATCAACAGGGATCACATACATATCCCTGTTATCAATAAAAATACAGCAACCAAAAACTGCTTATTGGACAATTATTATAAATGCCACTACCTTCTGGCCCCGAGATCATGGAACAATCTTAGACTTTGTGCTTAGCCAATCACGTTTGACGTTACTTTTTGTAACGTTTATCGTGATTGGCTAAATCTATAAACTTAAGACAAATTTAGACTTAAAGGTTGTGTCATGATCCTGTGGGCCTGGTCTTCTGGCACGAAAACCGGACATTATCTACCGGCTAACGACAAATACCGCCACCATTGAAAAATACCATTGCCTACTAGACCATACTCAATCATATCACAATGCTGAGACAGGGGCATCCCCTTTCTAACTCATACCATGTTTAATACACAGTGGTACTAAGTCAAATCACAAACACTGTACATTGTATATAGAGTGAGAAAATACTAGTCTTCCGGGAAACTGTCAAAGCAATTATATTTAAAACAAAAATTCTGAACAATACTTCTTCCTGATTGACAAATATCACTCTGTAAAATTTTCATTTCTACTGAAGTTGGACTTAATGACTCTACCAAATGTTGCCCGGAATCGTCCACAAAGGCAATGTCAATCTGGTGTATTGGTACAGTATGATAAACCCGTCTAGTGTCAAACCGTCTAGCCAGAACCAATCTGCCACAAATACAGGAAGTGTTTTTTACCTACACCATCAAACATTGCAAATAAATTAATTGCAGTTATTTACTCATATACGTGTCAGTTGTATGATAAAACGATCGGATTTATTCTCAATATGGCCCATGACAATAAGACAAACTACCAAGTATCTGTGAATACTGTACTTAACCAATTTTCTATCGTACATCTCAACAAGCGTCCGCTATTTACAAAACCATGCCAATTACATTATATATTACCATTGTTCCAATATATTTAATGTGATGTTAAACCTGATTGTGTTGTTAAAATTTCAAAATAGTCTTTCTCTGGACTTACGTGATTCAATATTTTATGTATTCGACAAAAGCATGATTCAGTCCTTAAGTGAAAAGTTTAGAGCTATTTCCTCGACAATAACAAAGTATTTTCACATTACAATAACATACATATTTCATTGCGTTTTATTTATTGTAATGCTACATGGAAAATGAAAGAAAAAACGGTTACAGAGGAGCAGAAGAAAAACAAAGAATGAAAAGTAGAAAGAAAATAGAAAGGATAGAAAAGAAAGGGAAGAAACTGAATGATAAGAAGGAAAAGGACAGATGAAAGAAGATAAGAAGACAGGGGAAAGAAACAATTCGAATCGGGTATTAATTAATATGTTATTGTCAGAAGGTAAGTAATTAAGATATACTAACATCGATATTAATCGTACACCCGTGACTACGCCAAAGCCTGATTGCATAATATAATCTACTAACTGTACATACGAATACGAATACAAACTTGAAAATGAAAATGCAATGTTTGGTATCCTTATCTTTTTGCATTGCTTTTAGAATGAACATATTTGTCAAGTGACGAGTGTCTTTGTCGTGTGACAGTCTATTTGACGGTCGAGACTGAACATGTTTGCTGGTGACGAGTGTCGTTGCCGTGTGACGGTCTATTTGACGATCAAGACTGAACATGTTTGCTGGTGACGAGTGTCGTTGTCGTGTGACGGTCTATTTGACGGCCGAGACTGACCATGTTTGCTGGTGACGAGTGTCGGTGTCGTGTGACGTCTATTTGACGGTCGAGACTGACCATGTTTGCTGGTGACGAGTGTCGTTGCCGTGTGACGGTCTATTTGACGGTCAAGACTGAACATGTTTGCTGGTGACGAGTGTCGTTGTCGTGTGACGGTCTATTTGACGGTCAAGACTGAACATGTTTGCTGGTGACGAGTGTCGTTGCCGTGTGACGGTCTATTTGACGGCCGAGACTGACCATGTTTGCTGGTGACGAGTGTCGTTGTCGTGTGACGGTCTATTTGACGGTCGAGACTGACCATGTTTGCTGGTGACGAGTGTCGTTGCCGTGTGACGGTCTATTTGACGGCCGAGACTGACCATGTTTGCTGGTGACGAGTGTCGTTGCCGTGTGACGTCTATTTAACGGTCGAGACTGACCATGTTTGCTGGTGACGAGTGTCGTTGTCGTGTAACGGTCTATTTGACGGTCGAGACTGACCATGTTTGTCTGGTGACGAGTGTCGTTGTCGTGTGACGGTCTATTTGACGGTCGAGACTGACCATTTTTTTCTGGTGACGAGTTTCGTTGTCGTGTAATGGTCTATTTGACGGCCGAGACTGACCATGTTTGCTGGTGACGTGTGTCGTTGTTGTGTGACGGTCTATTTGACGGTCGAGACTGACCATGTTTGCTGGTGACGAGTGTCGTTGTAGTGTAACGGTCTATTTGACGGTCAAGACTGAACATGTTTGTCTGGTGACGAGTGTCGTTGTCGTGTTACGGTCTATTTGACAGCCGAGACTGACCATTTTTTTTCTTGTGACGAGTGTCGTTGTCGTGTGACGGTCTATTTGACGGCCGAGACTGACCATTTTTTTCTTGTGACGAGTGTCGTTGTCGTGTTACGGTCTATTTGACGGCCGAGACTGACCATTTTTTTCTTGTGACGAGTGTCGTTGTCGTGTGACGGTCTATTTGACGGCCGAGACTAACCATGTTTGTCTGGTGACGAGTGTCGTTGTCGTGTGACGGTCTATTTGACGGCCGAGACTGACCATATTTTTTCTGGTGACGAGTGTCTTTGTCGTGTAACGTCTATTTGACGGTCGAGACTGACCATGTTTGTCTGGTGACGAGTGTCGTTGTCTTGTGACGGTCTATTTGCAGGTCGAGACTGACCATGTTTGTCTGGTGACGAGTGTCGTTGTCGTGTGACGGTCTGTTTGGCGTTCGAGACTGACCATGTTTGCTGGTGACGTGTGTCGTTGCCGTGTGACGGTCTATTTGACGGTCGAGACTGACCATGTTTGCTGGTGACGTGTGTCGTTGTCGTGTGATGGTATATTTGACGGTCGAGACTGACCATGTTTGCTGGTGACGTGTGTCGTTGCCGTGTGACGGTCTATTTGACGGTCGAGACTGACCATGTTTGCTGGTGACGTGTGTCGTTGTCGTGTGACGGTCTATTTGACGGTCGCGACTGACCATGTTTGTCGGGTGACGAGTGTCGTTGTCGTGTGACGGTCTATTTGACTTCGAGACTGACCATGTTTGCTGGTGACGAGTGTCGTTGTCGTGTGACGGTCTATTTGACGGTCGAGACTGACCATGTTTGCTGGTAACGAGTGTCGTTGTCGTGTGACGGTCTATTTGACGGTCGAGACTGACCATGTTTGCTGGTAACGAGTGTCGTTGTCGTGTGACGGTCTATTTGACGGTCGAGACTGACCATGTTTGTCGGGTGACGAGTGTCGTTGTCGTGTGACGGTCTATTTGACGGTCGAGACTGACCATGTTTGCTGGTAACGAGTGTCGTTGTCGTGTGACGGTCTATTTGACGGTCGAGACTGACCATGTTTGCTGGTGACGAGTGTCGTTGTCGTGTGACGTCTATTTGACGGTCGAGACTGACAATGTTTGCTGGTGACGAGTGTCGTTGTCGTGTGACGGTCTATTTGACGGTCGAGACTGACCATGTTTGCTGGTGACGAGTGTCGTTGTCGTGTGACGGTCTATTTGACGGTCGAGACTGACCATGTTTGCTGGTAACGAGTGTCGTTGTCGTGTGACAGTCTATTTGACGGTCGAGACTGACCATGTTTGTCTGGTGACGAGTGTCGTTGTCGTGTGACGGTCTATTTGACGGTCGAGACTGACCATGTTTGCTGGTGACGAGTGTCGTTGTCGTGTGATGGTCTATTTGACGGTCGCGACTGACCATGTTTGTCGGGTGACGAGTGTCGTTGTCGTGTGACGGTCTATTTGACGGTCGAGACTGACCATGTTTGCTGGTGACGAGTGTCGTTGTCGTGTGACGGTCTATTTGACGGTCGAGACTGACAATGTTTGCTGGTGACGAGTGTCGTTGTCGTGTGACGGTCTATTTGACGGTCGAGACTGACCATGTTTGCTGGTGACGAGTGTCGTTGACGTGTGACGGTCTATTTGACGGTCGAGACTGACCATGTTTGCTGGTGACGAGTGTCGTTGTCGTGTGACGGTCTATTTGACGGTCGAGACTGAACATGTTTGCCGGTGACAAATGTCGTAATGGTCCATTTGACCTTGGAATTGGATACCTCAACTTGCATTAGTTGTTTTTGTTTTTTTCGTTTGAAAGTACATTTGACGTCGGAATCTGACACTTCGAGATTGCTGACGAATTTCGCCAGTTTGTATGACGATGAAGTCTGATCCTCTGAGCTTGTAGAAGCAGCGTGTGACGTCCGTTGTTTGGGTTTTTACTCAGAAGCTTGGTGGTGATATAAGACGTAATGTAACGTGATCCAGGAAACAATCTCACGTCGGCCGCTCTTGTTGTCCTACCCAGTGCCGTACATAGGACTTCCCATTACAAACAGTAACCATTACTACTAATCACATCTGCCGCCTTAACCTCGGACTTGCTTACAGATGAAGCTAGCTTGTGGGTTTTATTCTCGGTGTGGAGTGTATTTATTACATTGTTAGCCGTACCGCCATGTTGACGAAATGTTATTACAGACGAAATCCGTGATCCGCTTTCTCAGTGACCATCACCAGTCAATATAGATGTCTCCTGCAGCAAAGAATGAGTAAAACGCCTCCAAAGTACGTGATTTCAACTTGGAACTAACTTAATTTCGAATTACATAGCAAATGACTTATTCGATGTTACAAATTCCTTCTGACAAGAGCACAGGAGGAAACGGTGGAATTATCTCTACACCTTTTATAATGAAAATCGAATTCCTGTCATTGTATACTGGTTCAGATTAAACATAGGTAATACGGTGAAGAAACGATCTCAGAAGATTTTGTATTTATAAAATAGTATGAGCAAATTTTAGTGTCGCCATCTTGGTCTCATTAAGAAATAGTCTGTTTCCTTGTATGATATGAAGGTGGTCGGTATTGAATTAGTTCATTAGTAAGCCAGCTTGTGATTGAGAATGATGCCTAAATTATTACTTTGAGCCCATGACATTTACTAGTATGTGACCTAGATTTACATAACGGGTTTCGTCGATGAAGCAAAACATGCTTACTCTTGCGGAACATCTCGTCTTATTCTCCTATATTGTTTTTCAGGGCCTCCATGTTAATCTTTCCTATGTTCATATCACTGATTTAGTCGATTTTGAATTCGTATTATATATATTATTGTTGACGCTTCTGTATCCCTGTTTTGTTTTTGTTCTTCATTTTTCCCTAAAACGTTACTTATCAACAATTTGACATACACCTGACCAGTACTGTCAATTAACTGTCAACAGTTTGATTATTTAATTGTTTTTAATTTAGTTCTATCTTTACATAGGTAGGTGATGAGGCTAGCGTATGTTCGAGAAATTAAAAGGCGTGTTTTTGTTACACATAACAAGTTCTTAAACCTTTCACCGCATAGAATAGTCCAGCAGTCTTCAACAATACATTTCGTGATTATCAAAGGCAGGGAAACGTAATCGATTTGGTAAGCCGGGAATATTATAAAACCAATAATAGACATTTTACAGAAGTACGTGAGAAAAATCACAAATCTCGATTATTTTCAAAGAATACAGAAACGACTTTTCAAAGGGAAAGTACAACAAAAAACGCGGGAAGTAGGTTTCCACACGACATTGCCGCATACACAGCAAAACTACCTCGCTGGCTGATAAACAAGATTTATAGCTTTACAAACTCAATCAAAGCCAAAACGTATTTACAGCTGGAATATTTAAGTCAATATGGATACAAAAAAATATTTAAGACAAAAAAGCTTTGTTTTGAATATCTGTTGCGTGTATGATGTCATTTTGAAGGTGTTCTATTTGGCGGAATTCCCTTCTACAATACACGCACCTCTTCACGTACATGAATACTGACAAAAACACAATACTCAAGACAAACAGGAAATTGAATAGAAAACAGTAGCTCATAAACGATGAAGGTGTAAACAAGTGACATTTCCTAGATGAAATAATAACCAATCAGATTGAAGTTTACACCGAAATGAAATGTATATACAAAACAAAAGCAAACACATTCGTTATTTTTTGTTATTTTCAAATAATATACGATTGTGTAACAGGACGTCATTTCGGAGATTACAAATACAAAATGAAAGCGATAACAAACTATACCTCTAAAGAAAACAAAATGTTCATTACACAAAGATATAATGTATATTAAAACATCATTTGGAAAACCGAGAAACCAATTAACTCTAATGAAAACAATTATAAGATCATATCATGTTTTTGGTAAAGGTTGTTGAATTAGCGAATGCAGATTTAATCATTTTATAAAACGTTATCAACGCAGTTCTTGTTTATCCAAAGCATGATAAGCTCTAAAAAAATCAGAGAATACCAAAGCGTCAACAAAACCATAATCCGAACTCAAAATCGATTAAACTATGGGCAAAAGTGGAACAAAGGAAGATTTACATGGAGACTCTCGTAAAAGCACAAGAGAATAAGACCAGGTGTTCCGGAAGAGTAAGCGTCTTCTGCTTCATCGACGACACCCGCCATGTAAATCTTGGTCTCATCCAAGTAAGCTTCAATCCTCAAATTGAGAACTGAGTCATAATTGTCAACAAGCAAACACACTAAAATTAGATAATCACTTAAAGGCCCAATATATGTAACTTTCAGCAAAGCTTGAAGCGAAAATCAAGCCTAATAACTTATTATTTTATAAATTTAGTTAAGATTAACTGGTATGAGGTTTACTTTGTTTGAGACTTATATTTGCATGGTTATCAATTGGATTTTTTTTAATAATTATCCAGAATCCCGACAAATATCCTGAAGTTACGTATATTGGGCCTTTGAGTATTAACTCTTTTGAATCGGTTTGAAGGCAAAGAAGCCATTACGTTAGTAAAGCTAAGACGGTAAGAGACTCAAACTCAAATATCAATATATAAACAGACGAATATCAGATATAATGTAAATAAACACAAATGCGTGTAAACATTCTGACACAGAAACAATTACCAGTTACTAAGAAAGTCTAAACATATTCTCCAAGATAAGAAACTTAACACAAACATATCATGTTAATATCCACATATAAATACACGAATGCAATCTTAAGTTAGAAAATGAGGAAGACGATGAAACCGATGCAAAGCGATGGTGAAATAAACGTCACTACACCGATAAAGACACCCATACACAATAAATTAAAGGACTCCGATTCTCATCTATAGTGCAACCAACAGCAACTGCATTTACACTGGCATTCAGCGGATGACATCAATGTTGAAATTAAAGCTAAAACACATTGGATTAGATTCACCACCATCATCAGACACTTTCGAAATCTAACCTTTAATGATCTGTGGCCCTTTTACCAGTGGCTAAATTGCAAATGGACATCCATGTCATGTGATCACGACTTCTAAGTAGCCTAATCATTAGAAGCAATCACCAGCCTATCATCGGAGGACATACTGTCACATGACCCCGGCTTCCGAGCAACCGAATCATTAGAAACTATCATCATCTAATACTCGTTGGACATCGTTGTCACATGATCCCGGTTGTTGAATGGTTCAATCTTCAAAACCATCGTCATTCTTTCTTTCATCGTTGGAATCCGTGTCATATAATCCTGGGTGTTGTATAGTGACACATTCACCAAGTATAGTTAGAGCAAGTGTTTTCTATCGCAAAAAAGAAACCGTTTTATTGCAAATATCAGACTGCCTATTGAGCTTAAATTAAATCAAATGTATTTCGTGTAAGTGTGAACTGTCTTCGACACCATGGTACATGTGTATCATTGAAGTAGCTCTCAACAGTCATCATCAGATCTAGGATATCGCCAGGAGACATACGAACAAGCATTCTCTATCTCACATGCGTACGTTTTACACGACCTTATTTGATCGTAGATGTTCACAAGCCGCTTAGTCAAATCAATCAAATCCATCCAAACTACGCTTAATGAGCATAAAGCAGGCCAATTTATCCGATCTCTAGTTTCGTTAATGACATAGAAGACTTTCTCAGAACGAATAATACACTCTCATTAGAACATCATCCCGTGAATATGAAATGTCATCATATATCGGAACTCGGTATTGATAGGAAGAAAACACAGGGTGGGGGAACAGCCTCCATTCAAATTATTTGAAATAATAGTGATTGTAACGACTGCGTAATTGCAATTCGAAATCGGGATTGATGAAATATATAACAGCAATACATTGTCAAAAAACAACCAAAATAGGAAACACGAAGAATGATAGCATGTGTTTTAATATTCTACAGTTGGATACAGTAAGACGAAGATTACTCATTCACTACTGAAATTTCATAATTTGTTTTTACACCCTCTCCAACCTATGGTGTTTACATGTCGCAGTTGATTCGCTATTCTAGGACTTGCTCTAGATACCGAGATGTTCGCGATAGATGTCGACTGCTGATAAACAAACTTACTACACAATGATTTGAGAGATGCAGGTTGATCAGAACTATAGCAATTGTTATGGTCGCAATCTTTGTCTCATTGAGAAATATTTCGTTGCTTTTTGTGATATGCGTCATTTGTAGAATATAACATATTTTTAACTATACAATTCTAAAACTTGTTGCCATAAATGATAATCTTTAATGAAAATTTCCCGTAAACTGACAGAATACAGTCCAGCAACAAGTCTAGGGCCAGTCTTTAAGATCGATAGTCTGCGTAAAATCCTCTCCAGGAAATAACATAGAGAGAGACATTTATTTGAAACCCTTTTTGTAGATGCCAAAAGACAAACCAGGACGTTGGAAAGAACATTTCACTTGGTTCATTAGAACGACGCTTACTCTTCCGGAACACCTGGTCTTATTATCTTGTACTTTTACAATGGTTTCCATGTAAATCTTTAATTTGTTCATATTTTGCTCCTGGTTTAATCGATTTTGAGTTGGAATTATGATTTTGTTAACGCTTCGGTATTCTCTAATTTATTTTTACACTGTTTACAAATTTTCTGCAACTTATCTAATCAGCCATACCAGTGAATGAAAATACTACTTCATATTTTGTTATTACGTTGAATTTAAATAACTACCGAACATTGCCATAAAACAAAAAACATTAGATGTTTCGAGAAAGGATTTTTTATTTAATGTTGACGTCATTCGGAGTTGAAAAGGTCTATATGTCATTTGTAACTATGTCTTTATGTGTGAAATATTCCTTTCAACAAACAACACATAAGCAAGTACCATTGCTATCAATACAACACTACAGTGTAACAGTCTTGGAATACTTGCACTAACATGTGAGGCTCCGTCATCAGCTCTATATATCGTAATTGATTTCATTTAATATACAAAGATCTTGAATGTCTTAATTACACATTTTTGTGTCTTTAAGATAAGAATACCAAACGGCCTCTTTTCCAGAACATCTGAAATCAATTTTGCCTTTGTTGTGGCTTTTCGACGAGAAACCGCAAGTAATTTCACGTGGTTTTGAAACTGTTTAATTGTTCCGGGAGCGCTAGTTTTCCTGATTTGTTCTGCAGTTTTTACCTGATCTGTTTTGTTGGAATTCTCAACAGTGTTAGTGTTTGATCGAAGTCTGCATCTTCTTGTATGGCTTCTTTGCAATAGTCTCTAATTATGTCATCGATTGGTTATTCTCGATTATAACGAAGGTGACGGTCATGTTAGAAGTCCTTGATGATAAAACTATTGTAAACGCAAACCTAATTTGGTATAATCAAATTTAAGCGCATTATCAGTTTTTAGCCCATTAGTGCAATGATAAATTCGCGCATCCGTGGTTATTACTATATAAGAGCATATAAAAAAACATATTTTAGCGCAATACTTTCAGCGCGAAAAGCGGTAAAATGATATTACCGCTACAATGTATACGTTTACAGTATGAATTGGAGTAAAGATGGAAGACACCAAAAGGAAGTGAGATATTAGTCGAGCCATTCTGTAGTCCCATTCTACAATCTTCAATCTTAGTGTTGAATGAGTATCTCTGGTAAAAAAAGGACCTTATTCCAAGCGAATGCAATGAACGAATCCATTTGTTATTTAACCAGTGTCGTCCCAAAATAACAGTTGTATACATAACAATAATTCATATTAAGTTGCGAACAATCGGATTTTGGTGTCCGATATTGTCAGACATGGACATGTCCGAATGCCTATCGATGTCCAGTCAATGGTATACTTTTACAACCAACGTGTCTTTCTTTATTCTATTTTCAACCATAATTTTGGGAAAATAGAGAGAGATCCAGTTATAAGAACAATATGATTTTGTTTTATTATTGTGGCGAAGTAGCGGGTGACATTTCACTGAAATAAGACTTAATATGTCGGTGGAGTTAAAACACTATTCCTGAACACCATCGTTACCGATCTGTAATTACACAGAAATATGACGACTGTAGTTTTTTTTGAGGACTGTCAATAATTGTCATTAACTTCCATGACCTTAGCAGACTCTAAGATATATTAAAACAATTGGAGATCGGTGTTAAGCGATGCTTACAGAGGCCTGTGTCAACATACGGTAATTAACTCCATCGCTGGGTCGGGATCAGGCCTCGTGCTTTTATGTTAATCAACTATGTTAATTACTGGTGTATTGAGCTCCGGGGAGTAGTAATGATGGCAAAGCTACGTATTTACCTTTCTAGCGAATATCTGTATAAATATCGCTTAGCTGAGAAAACTGATGGACATAGAAGCATGTGGAAGAACACAATCAGGGTTGTAGACACGTTTGCTGAGAAATGAGGACAAACAGGATCAAAGCAACGCTTCGTGCAGAGGCAATGACAGTTTTCCTTGTACCACACTATGTTCATAGGTTCTGAAACAAATGTACTTGCACTACACTTTATGAAAAAACTATTAACCTTTTTCTTCTTACGTTGAACACAATTATTTTATTTCATAAGTTTAACATTTATACCTTATTGTTGTTTTCTAAAACATTTTCATGGATTTTGTTTTTATTTGTGATTCCTTTATTATTCACAGCGATGTAGGCATACGTATATGTACAAGTTCATTCACACAATGACTGTTTTTGAGTTTTAATGATAAAATAGATAGGTTGATATATATATATATTCTAGTTTCAATTGTAATGAAAGAAACGATTCGATTCTACCTGATTATAACAGCTCCCAAAAGATATTTTCCTTAAATACACTAAGTTGACGGATACATACGTATTTCTTTAGAAAACGTTTTCTATATCAAAATCATCCTATACCTTTTTCCGGCAATTTCTAACCGTGTTACTTTTCGCACATGGCGTCGCCACCTTGTTAAGATATTCATAACTCTGACTAGGAGGTCGTGTAAATAGTCCTGCAGTCGCTTAACGAGGAGAATTGGTGTCCTAGAAACGTTACTCAGAATATTTGGGTCGTTAATCCGGGTCTGTTGAAAAATTGGTCGGGGAAGTGTAGACGGGTTTGAGAGGGGGTGTTTCCCTATTTATCGTCACGCCTCTTGACCAACTTATGACATCATGCTTGTTTAGTAATGTGCAAAAACGATTTTTCTTTTTTTAAAGGTACAACAATTTTAATGTCCAGAACAAATATAGGTTATGCCAGGTTGGAGCCCTGGATTCATAAACCTGACAAATATTCCTCACGCAGAAGGCATCCATGTTCACAGTACACATTTTAAAAAAATCCATATTTTTCCCCATTTATATGTTTATATTCACACGTGTACATGTATTTACCCACATCGACGTGGTGTAAATATATTTTTCTGTTATTGATAATTGAATTTAAATAATTTATAACATACACTCAGCATAATGAAATCTTAATAGGATACCTCATACACTCAAATTACAAATATTACAAATTACAAATGTTTAAAACATTCAATAATTAAAATCTCCATATCCGGATATTTTTTCTATATTCGTTTCGACCCGATTGAAAACGATTGAATCAGTCGAAATATCAGTGTATTACAAGCGTTCAAGTTGAACAAAACCATTTTACTGGAATAGATCTGAAGTCCTTTGTATATTGACGCCATATCCTAGATATGAATCAACAGCGATTGCTAAATAATCCTGAACTCTCGTTTTTCTTCCTGGTCAATGATTGGAGCTGCTGTGTATCCATATCTAGCTTTTTGTGAAGCTAATACTTGTGTTTTTATTTCAAAGATGATAGAAGTGATATTGTAACGGTTTAATTTTCATAAGCATTGCTCTGTTATTGGCAGACTTTCCTTTTGAAATTCAAATACGTTTCCAATATATATAATGAGTTATGAGTCCATGTCCTACTCGATCCCACCCCAACCCATTTTCCACATTCCCGCCAAAGTAAATAAATAAAAAAAGAAAATGTGTTTAGAAGTCATTACCGTTCTTTCAGGTAAATTAATGAATGCTTGCTGTGATTCAGACACACACAACAGGAACACGACAATAAGGTTGAAACAATCCGTTTAAGTCGTGTTTAATTTATCTCCATCGATTGATAAAGACAGTGGTCACGAGTGATGTTTATCCCTTACTAATCGCGCGCGAGATTATGTGTACACGCGAACAATATACGCGACGTAAACTATATATAGTCGCATTACAATATGCAAATTTACTTCCACTTACTACCGTGTAATTAAAAATTTAATTTCCTGGTGAATAAAAATTCCATGCATGTTTTTGCGCCAAGGCTTCAAGAATTTGCAATTAATTGGTGTAAGTTTAATTACAGGAATAGCGAGAGAACGCTCTGCCAGTGGAAGTGAGAATGTACCTGTAATTGTATAAGAGTGATTAGAAGCGAGCTTCGTGCATGTTTTTCAATCAGTAAAAAGTCTCCGATATGTTATTCAATTACGTTGATGCGTACTGCAGCTGTCGTGCGCGGTCTTGGTATATTGTAATAGAGAAAACATGGGGACGGGACAATTTCTCCGGCATCTGAGGATAATTATAACATATTGTGTAGTTATGTGACAAAGGCATTATTTGACGAGAAGAATTATTAGCGAGTTCCATCTACATTTGACAGATTTGATCACCACACAAACTGTAGACAGCCATTCCTCAGTTGAAGGTCTTATCCGTTAGCAATAAAATGTTCCGTCACAGACCGGGGTTGGGCCGTGGTATCATTTCAGGGAAGATAAAATACGACAGACCATGAAATTCTTACAAAGCATTATGTATCAAACCTCCATCTTATTTTTGGGCCGCATGTTTATTATGATTTTATTCATGTTTGCTGGTGAGTATGTTTAAATATGTTACGAATTTAATGTCAACAACAAGCTTGTTTTTTTAAGTTTTTAGATGTGTCTGCCTGTAATTAATCATAGATATGAACATGAGTCAGTTTGACGTGTATAAGACGTTCACCAAGGACTGGAATTTGAATCAGCACATCTTAGAGTGAATTTAGGAGGGATGGCGGGGGTAATGTAGGGGGAGGTAGCAGAATTTATCTCGTAAAACATCTGTCACGTATGTCCTCGTCACCATGTTCACCGATTGATGGGGCACGAAAAACACCCAACACCAAGACAATTCATTTTCACTGATATGAGCATGTGTGTTAAAGAACACCCGCAAAGAGCAGACCTACACCGCCACCGTGAACTGTCTGTGTCACCTAGTTCCAATGCAACATGTGTATATGCACGTACATGTGCGGTATGTACGTATGACCCGCGAATCTTCTGGCGGGGTCTGTATTTACTTATCATAGCGCGTGTACATAGATTTCTCCAGTCTCCATCTGTCTTCAATAAGTCTCGAAAGTCTTGTGTAATGCTGCATCTCGGGACAGTTGAGAGAGTAACGTGAACGAGTGTCAGTGAGGCCAACACACTGGCACATAAAACGTATACAGACAGAATAATCCAGCATACTGGGACACGAACATACAAACTGGAGGGAAGACTTGCTCCCGTCTCTAGAATACTGTACAGATTTTGAAGTATTCAAAACAAATACACTCTAATAATTTTGAACACTTGGATGTCTGATTCTAGAGTTTGAAACTAGGGGGAGATAAGCTAGTACTAAAATTTAGTCGAGAAATTCCACAAAAGCTGGTAGCAGTCTAACTGGAGGGGACCGGGAATAGTTAAGTACTCGAGTGGTCGGTTTGTCCTTGCTTTTGAATACTGAAGTAAACTGGGACACGAGGATACATACTTGAGTGGGCCGGTTGTCCTTGTTAAAGAATATTAAAATAACGCGGAGATCCCTACATGGCTTGATTTGGTTTTTGGTTTGATTGTTTTACGGCATGCCTCCATGTGAGAGGCCGGACCATTTACCGACTTAAGGTGCTACCATACTGAAGTATACTGGCGAAGGCCCTCCACAAAACTCCTCACCCAGTCACATTAACTGACAACGGGTGAACCAGTCGTTCTACTCCAATAATGCCGAACGTCAAGCAAGGAATAATAACTACTATTGTTAGAGACTCTGGTATGCCTCGGACTAGGGACAGAATACAAAGCCTTCCTCACAGATTTGAGGTGGTGTATCTTTGTGTGATATGAAGATGGACGTTTTTGAATATGCGTATCCGTGTGCTTACTTGTTGCGATTGACAGTGATGACTCGGTTCTCATTTTGAGGACTTACTTGGAAGTTACCAAGATTTTCATGGCGGGTGTCGTCGATGAAACAGAAGACGCTTTCTCTTCCGGAACACCTGGGCCCGTGTTCATGAATCTGTTCTCATGCTCAAGCATGGGTTTGTGCTCAAGTCAGCTTTTTTGTAATCTGCTTAAATCGTGTCGAACGCGGAAAAAAGTAAATATAAACATTGTAACAGTATTTAGCTTCAAACATCTTCAAATTATTTCCAAATCTTTCTCAAAAGATCATTTCATCCTTAATTTATAACTGGATAAAGAAATTGGGCTTGGGCACAGAATCCATGCTTGAGCACGAGAACGGTTTCATGAATACGGGCCCTGGTCTTATTATCTTGTACTTTTACCAGGGTCTCCATGTAAACATTTCTCATTTGTTCATAGTTTGCCCCTCATTAAAGCGAGTTTGAAATCGTTATGCTCTAATTAATATATTACAAGATTTAGTCGCTTCTTACGATCATGCAATTCGGGCAGCAAGCACAATGCCTACATGGAGTGTACCGGTTTCCCTTTCAAAAGAATATTGAAGTAAACCGGGACATGAGGATACCTAACCAAGCAGGTCCATTATCCTTGTAACAGAGTATTCCAGCATACATGGACATCTTAATACATACTGGACAGAGCATGCGCAAAAATGGGTCGGTTGACTGGGGCATAAAGAAACATACTGTCTTTGATACAGAATATTCCCGTACAATGTATCATCGGTTTCCATATCCATAGATTACAGTATAGATTACACTGGGGCATGAGAATACATCCCAGGACACTATTCTAGCTAACTGGGACATGAGAATACATCCCAGCTAACTGGGACAAGAGAATACATCCCAGGATACTTTTCATGATAACTGGGATATATAGGATCTTACAAATGTGTCAGTGTGATATGGAATGTATTAAATGAGTTCAAATATCCAATATGTCACGACATTTAGGCGAGTGACATATTAAATTAATCAACTAGTTTTACTGTGACACGAGGATAATATTCTATTTATCATCATACTTACATTCATGAAAAAATACAACAAAACTCTCAGATTTTTTTCTAAAGAAGTCTACAATCATGCATGTACACATCACAATATTACAGATGTGTAATGATGTGTAATGATGTGTAATACCATATGATTGACATGGCAGTATGACATGAATGAAAGAATCATGTCATGATAAAGTATAGTCTTGAGTCGGTCGGTTGGTCTTTTCAAGGGAAGGCCATGCCAGATCATGGGAGATTGTGGGAAAACACAATATAATACAACATATACTAGCCTCTCTTAGTAGACTCTACCTTGTTATTATATTAGCATTATTGGAATGCAAAATAAATGAAACAAAATAAGTACTGCAACAAAGAAAATAAAGTAAACAAATAAATTAAATTAATTAACTAGACAAACTATATAAATAAAAAAGAATAACCTATACTGAGACATCTTGGCTCACAGCAAAAGCCAGCTACCAAAGAGCATAACGTTTATTTGGTTATATCTTGTAGACATAAACGCCGGTATGAAGAGCAACATAATGACATTGTATTTGACAGTTAAATGTGTACTGTTGTAGGCATGCTTTCTCAGTTATACGTAATAAGCATCCGTCATCTAAAATACAACCACCAAAAATCAATACCTAATGGTATGTAGGTGTCACTGAAGGCCGCATCGTCTCGTACATAACATGGTCTTCGTATACAATATTTCCTTGACATCGAGTCGGTTAATACCATGTTTACGGGGTTCATAAATCCTCGTACTCGTAATCACCCTCCAAGATGTCCCCAAACAACACTTTGTCTGACGGTGGAGTGGGGAGTATGTATGCCTTCAGAGTTGCCGATGTGGTTTAATATCGGTAACATCCGTATATAAACAACGCGTGAAGTATGGCATTGTTGAGGAACTCCATAGCTGACATTCAATCGAACTGAATGAATACTGTTTGACAAATTCCCCTGATGGCACTTAATGCGTACGTACTTGTCCTACTCTATCACATTGTGTGTGAGGAATTTCTGTCACAGGTTCTAGCACTTGTTTTTCAAGCGGAATTTGTTGACTTCCGGTATTGATTTTCTCTGTGTAAGGTGAAGGTCATTTGTTAGCAAACACAAAGAGATAGGCCTATATGCCGCTCTAATGGGACATTAACGCAGACTGTTACGTAACTTGGTACTGTACAATGTAGTCAAGCTACAGGATAGCGACCCAATGATCACAAGTCGGTAAGCTTTGGCATTTTCAGTAATTCGGACCAGAGGAATCATTACTCTGTTCGAGTTTTAACTTGCCCTTAACAGTTAGCTGTTTTGGTGGCAAGGCCGTTACATACATACAACTGGTGAGTGCGCTGGTTTGTAGATTGGAAGGTCGTACAAAATATGCCCTGATCAACAAAGGTACTTCAACTGGTGTGTGTTGTAAAAACACACATTACTCTTGTTGCTCGAATTCATGGATTATTTTAAAGTAGAGTACAATGTGGTCTATTTTGGGTAAACATTGGTCTATTTGGTCTATTTTGTCTAGCTTGCAAACAGTTTTTAAGCTTCATGACGGCCATAGAAAACCAGACCAATTTCGGCTCGCACGTACGGTTGGGTTAAACCTAGAGACACGAGCATTTGTTGCACTTTGTATATTTGAACTTATACTGATTTATGCGCAAACATCTGGGCCACCTAGAGTGATTAACTATGTAAGATGTATAAATATTGGTTCATGATTGTTGTAGAATCCATGAAGTTTTCATGAAGTTATATATTTCATCCTGATATATACTCCTACTATTCAAAAGTTAAGAACAGTTCATTTTAAAATGTTGGGGTCTAGTAACGGTATAATATATAAACCCATAAAATGTGTTATATTACTCTCTTCACGCCGAGACAAGATAAAACATCGCTGAAACTTAATTTGACAGTTTTAAAGACAAGCCGTTAGTGCCAATGCAGCCAATTGTTAACACCAAAACCTAGGCGTGCTCTTAGCGCTTTCGATTCATCACTATTTGACACTCGTTCTACTTTCGCAATATCATGTTGTTTCATGGTGAATGATGAAAAAAGGCTTGTCCAGTAATGTTTTACTTTGCAAAGTTAAATATTGCTGAAACTCTGACATAAAGCTAGCATTTTTTGATAAAATTTGTTTTTATTTAAAATCTAAAAAAGTCCAATTTTGTAAAACGAAGTTAAGTTTGCGGACAAAGCGCCATATATTTGGACAACATAATACATCTTCTGTCATTAATTCCAACTGCACGCGGCTACTAGATCTTCTTTTAAGTAAGGTTTTCGAGTCTTTGCATTGGAGTTTGTAAAATTTGACATCATTATGACCTTGTGCTTATTGTTATTCAACATAATCTGTTCAAATAAGGATATCGGTTTATTAGTTTATTTGGTGTTATAAGGCTGTACATTACCTTCGGTCTGTTTTTCTTTTGAATAACGGCCAGTATGCACTATATATTTGGGATGATTTTCGTTTAGAACAAATTGCCCTATTGTACATCTGTCTCAACAAATATATATTGATCCGGGAGGTGATTGTGTTTACAGACCCTTTTTGACCATTTCTTTGTTTGAACAATAAACCAGACAGTGGACAGGCGCCGGGCTGTACGAGGGTTGGACAACAAGATGTACACGGACAAGCTTCACGTGTAAAACTGATTACACTAGCCTCGTGTGCGAAGTGCCGCCCTGCCCTAACGTGAGCTAGACTATAGGGGCGCAAGCCCAGACTCTCCCACTGACGACCCGGTCTAGGGTCAAGTGGTCCATATCTCAATGTCCTTTTCACACGTGCGAACAGAACTTTGCCTTCTCCGTTACGGTTCTGCGTCCAGACGCCCTGTCCCTGTCTCGGGCCATGCCGTTAATCAATGGTATGGAAGACGAACAGTCAGGGCTGGGTCCTACACAGGCCCCCGTGTGCACGCACATTAACGTGGTAATCTGGATATTCACCATCGTCACTGTCCAGTAACTAACATGTAGCTCAAAAGCAACCTCTTATCTGACAAACGTGTGCTCTATTCGTTTGATTTGCACCTATGCATTTTGAGGTTTTAACAAATTTAGTATTTGATTAACGGAACATATTTAATTTGCAAAGATCTACGTATAAAAAGTCGGCATGATTTCGATTGACAATGCTGTTCAAACGGTCATGTAACTGCTAATACAATTGTTTTCCTTAACAAATTATTCTTATTGAATAATAAAATATCCGAATACAAGAAATATCAACGTGTCGTTGGTGTATCTTTGATCAACTTTCATTTAAAGTAACGTTTTGATACCTACTGTCGGCCTAAGTCATTATCAACACACAAACACGTTAGGTCGTTACTGTACCACTGACTCCGTATATTTATGTTTTCCTCCTTTTTATTTTTGTTTATTGTCCTTTGTTTAAACTAAGGTTTTTACCTTGCCACAATGAACAAAAAAATATGTGCATACGCATTGTTCTTGTTTAAATACCAACTCAATATGTTACTCATTCCCAGTCTGAAGTGTTGTCCTCGCTCGTGATACAGTCTGCTATTTATCGTATGCAGCAACTGTAAAACACGAAAACAGTCCGAGTTATTGTTCATGCTTGATTAATTTTGCTGAATGGTTTAAATAATCTTTTATTGGTTCTAATATATTGTGTACAATCGTTCTATTTCTGCTCCTGTTACATCGTCGGGGCTAACAGTCCCTTTGTACCTCACGTAAGTACTAAGAGCGCTAGGAATTTTGTGTGTTTGACTGATTCGTGTGACGAGGTCTCTGCAGAAATCTTGTTTTGTTGTTATAAATACTGTATAGGAACATCTGAATGCACATATAATTGTTATCTCAAACAGGGTACGGCATTACTGTTGGTTCTGAATTTAGTCTAAGAATATTGACTTCCGGAAATAGAATGGATGTTTAAAATATTATCAGAGTCATGCACTCCCTGTAACTTAGATCTTAAAAATGTCAAAAACAGCGTGATATAAACGTTTTGTTTATACTGTCAGAATCGATGATTTGTTAATGATGAGGAAATCTGAACGGAAGTCACTTCACATATTTTGTTTCAAATCCATTACTGGTCATGTTTAAAGACAGGACAGTGCGTCGACCTTGTTTACCTTAAAGAAATAAAATAAGAGAATACCGAAGCGTCAACATAATCATAATCCAAACTCAAAATCGAATAAACCAGGGGCAAAATTGAACAAAGGAAAGATTTACATGGAGACCCTGCAAAAGTACAAGAGAATAAGACCAGGTGTTCCGGAAGAGTAAGCGTCTTCTGCTTCATCGACGACACCCACCATGTAAATCTTTGTCACATCCAAGTAAACATCAAGTTCTCAAAATGAGAACCGAGTATCATTGGCAATCACAACAAGTTAGCACGCTAATGAGCATACTCAAAAACGTCCATCTTCATATCACTTAAAGATACAGAATATTTCTCAATGAGACAAAGATGGCGACCATAAAACTTGCCCATAGTACTGATCAACCTGCATCTCTTGAATCCTTGTGTTGTTTGTTTGTCAGCAGTCGACATCGATCACGAAAATCCCGATATTTAGAGCACGCCCTGGAATACCGAATCAACTGCGACATGTAAACACCATAGGTTGGAGAAGCAGGGATGTTACTATCAAGAAATGGAAAGTTAACAATCGGAAAATTGAAATCATCACGTTTATCGTATAGCTTAGTAGTAAGCTGTCCATGTTGGTCGTAGTTTAAGTAGAGATCGAGGTAAGCAGCTGATGTAGAAGAGTCTGTTGTGTCCTTTATTTCAAGTTCAGAAGGGTATATACGATCGACGTGGTCAGCAAACTTCTTGTTGTTTATAGACAACACATCGTCGATATATCTGAAAGTGAAATTAAAAGATTTGGCAAGGTTTTTGTTACCTGTCCTGATTAGCTCCTCCACAAATTCAACCTCGTATGAAAACAAAAACAAGTCAGCTAAGAGTGGGGCACAGTTTTTTTCATAATTATTCAGAATCCCGACAAATATCCCGAAGTTCCGTATATTGGGCTTTAAAGGTTAAGCTAATTTCTACCGCAATGCCATATGTTATCCACTCCCAGACCATTGTATAAACCTGCTGATTGTTGGATAAATACATGTTATAGGCCCTATACCATTTGTGGAATATGACCTTCCGGGCTTTTGATTGGTCAATGCAACGTGCTGATTGTTGATATCGTCATCGATTGTTGACGCCGTCGCAATTTGGCGGGAATATACATACGAGATGATGTGTTTTCGCAAAAATATCACCGCGATTCACAGAAAACAACACTGCCATTGCGATTTGAAAGTATTTTGGTAGAAACAGGTCACACGACTCGTTTTGTAACCTCTATATATAGTGTTTTTATCTCAAGGTCTTAAGAACAAATATCAACGTCAAATGGTACATCTCGTCAACTGATGAACAATTGGGCCAGATAACGCAGTGGGTCCTTGCTTAAACTTCGTGTACAGTATGATGACATTTAAGTATTAACACTCTGAAATCAATATTTCTCGATGCACAAATTAATAATTGTGGCCATATTGTTTTGTAATGAATGCATTGATTGTTGATAATGTATGTTTACTGTATAACTTCAGTAAAAGCCGGGAACCTTAATGGCCTAAATTCACCTAATTGTTGATGGGAAATTGAAAGTAATTTGTTTCAGATACTTTCATCACCATTAACCATCATCTGACGAAACAGAATAAGCATAAACAACTTTGTGGCCCTATGTCCTATTATTGGCATTTACCCATACGGCGTATGTATACCTGCTGCCCCTGTTGCATGATCGTAAGAGGCGACTAAATTTGGGATCTTTCTACCTAATGTCTCCCTTGACACTACCTCACTTTTGGTCTTTAGTTGAACGTTCGCCCCTGTGAGGAAGGCTATGGGTTCTGTCCCCAGGCCGAGACATACCATTCTCTAACAATGTAAGTTATTACTTACTCATTCTCTAACAATGTAAGTTATTACTTACTCCCTGCTTAACGCACAGCATTATGGGAGTGGAACCACTGGTTCTCCCGTTGTGACGGATAGGGTATTATGCTTGGGGCCTTCAGCAGTATACGTCAGTGTGGTAGCACTTTAAATCAGCCAAAGATAAGGACTATCGCAATGAGGCTTATATGAACAAACTGTAAATATAAACTCATTTAATTCCCACACCCACATCGCATACACCGGGAGGCCGTCCTTATAAATGACCCTAGCTGTAAATAGGACGTTTAAGCAAAGCAAACCAAGTGTACGTTTGACTTGATGCATATATATTTAACAAACATATATGTAATCCAACATTTCTTGTTTATATATACAAGTCTTTAGTTGAGCCTCATCTCAAATGTGTTTTAGGTCGTGTCATGAAATCCAGCAATCTATTCTGATTGTTGCAATACGTCTATGTTCCATTTATTTATTTTAATTGCAAGGCCTGTTATGAATCGTATATGTAGTTGTAAATGTACACTGGGAGAAAGCATTGGTAAGTTTTAATAACTTGTGCCTGATCGATTTTTCAACATGTTGTTAATAAGATATGTTTTACTTGTTCAACTGATACATGCAGTTCCTTTCGCATTTTTTTTTTCATCACCAGGGTCACATTTACTGAGAGTTGATCGTGCTTAAGCATGAAATTTTAAATGTGTGTATCAACGTAAGTTCGTACATAGATTATGTAATATTAAACCAAATTATAACTTTCCATCGCTGTTAAGCTTACAATGCATCGATAGTGAAACTGAAGTATAGGAATGAAACGAGGTTGAATAGGAAGTCCGTTCAAAACAGTGTCACTCATTACTTGTCTGGGTCTTACGTACAGGCCGGTACTGTCATAGCTATATACGGGCAGTAATGCTGAATGCTTGACTTCCTGTTTTTCGAGGATGGCCATGGGTTTTCCCCTGAACTTCGTTGATGGTTCTTTACTTCCACTGTGATGGTACAAGTCGCGTGATCAAGTATGGGTTTGTTACACAAAACAAAGGTCCTGAACTCCCAGGACAAATATTGCAAGCTTACACATGCATCAAGTCAAGCTTTCAAAAAAGGACATATGGACTTTATTTATTTTACAACAATTATGAAACAAGTTATGTAACGTATATAAATCACTCTTGTTGACCCGGATGTAAGGGCGCGAGGGGGAACCCGGAGAAAACCCTCATGGTCGGGTAGGTGACCCCATACCTTTTCACGTCCGGTCGAGGAATCGACCGCCTTGGTGAAAAGCAAGTGTGCCATCCACTACACCACCCGACCGCCCCAAAAAAGGATATAACGAAAAAGAAAGTCTATCTTCCCTGCGCGATTTGCAAAGCCAAATTTTTAAAAATTAAACGAAATGTCTAAGTGGCATGGTGGGATATATATATACGTAAGAAATTGAAGCCTGGAGCGAATGATAACCGAGTCGCAATAAAGCCTGAGGAACACTGCGTTAAATGAAAGGGCGTCTGAAACCAACCCCCACAACACATATTTGAAGGAAAATAAATGGGTCTGAAGAGGCAAATATATTTGACAGCTATGCAGAAAATCACGTACAAGAATGATATGTTTAATGTGGCCTTTTGTTCTACATAGCGATGAATATAGGAAAATAATCAAATAAAACTTGCCAGATTCAAACAAATGACTGGTCATTACAAACTTGCTCGTGCCGATAACGAGTTATCACCCTTAGATATCACAACACGGTACATGACGTCTATAACCGTCATCATATTTTCTTTTCCGTTTATAAAAAAAAATCTACGAGTGTCCTTTTCGGCGTTTACAGGTTAGTTTTTTTTCAAATTGCGTTAAAAATCTCAGTAAAATCATGCAGGAAGGCGTATAAATGTACATATGTTACACGCTAAGGATACATGTTGTTGGAACTAGCTAGTCACGTAATTGTATTGATCATGTGGTATATATAGGGGGAGATGTGTACCTTCGGTTGGAAGGTAACTACCCAATTTATTGCAGTTACTAGGTCTGTAAATTTTGAAGGAAACGGCAAAACATTTACATCTTTCATAAAAGCGATGTCCTTTAATGATAGTCTGCCTTTCTGCTACGCAGCCGGAAACCGCTCACAAGGTGGTTTTTTTTCAATTGTACTGTAAATCAGAGTAAATAATTGTTAGATGATATGTTTTTTACTCTAATTGTTTAGAAATTATAAATGGAAATTCTTTTTCTGTGAATTTCAATATTAGGTAAGTGAATGTCACTTTGCCTAAGGTACGTACCTGATGCAATAAGCATATCACACATATATACATGTAGTTGCAATTCCTAGACTTATACCCTTTCAACGTGTTGGCATATGACACATGTTTCCAAACATGGTATCATATATATCTGTACTATACAACCTAAATATATCCAAATGACACTGGTATACTGACATGACTTGCCCAGACTTCAGGCGCTCCCCGAGTTGACATTTCAGTGTATACTACATTTTATGTCCGGTTTTTCATAAGCAGTTTTAAATGGTATTTCACAGAAAACATGCAATTATTTTCCCAGACAAATCTTTTATGACTTACATGACATTCTCTAAGAAGACGTCCCTAGTTAAAGAATTAATCTAGATCTAAATGACAAGACAGACATGCGCGTAGGCGTTGCATAAGATATAATTGTCATTTCCGGTCTAGCAAGGCGCTTGCATTTTACTCCATTTTGTATTTCTTTAAATATCAGGAGAACAACAAAGAGTTTGTACAGTTATGTACATCTGTGTTTGTATCTATATGCTTATATATCTATATTAATATGGGCTTTGAGTTCTATAGTAATTCACGTTGACAACATATATTCCTCTAAGACGTAATGAAGGGGAGGGGGGCTTAGGTTGTAAACACTTATTTGTCTCACTAGGAATAATACAACTTTCATTGAACAGGCGTTATGTTATGCTTCTACATACTATATTCCAGTTTCATACTTGACACATGATAATGGGAACTATGCTAGTCAAGTGATCAAAGTATAACGTCGGAATCGCTGATTGGCCAGTGGGTACGATCACCTTGGTAACCATCAACCGTTCCCTTTAGGGATACATTTGTATCTACCTACAGTTGAGAGTTTGTCGGAACATTACCTTCCCCAAATCATTGTCTTAGTTCAGGGATGTCCTCGTTTAATGTTTGATGCCGAGGTATTTCCAATAAGGAAATTTAAGGACACACTATATACAATTTTAGTGTTGCAGATGATTCAGAAGACATAAAACAAAAACACAACTTCCTATATATATCCACAGTGGCCTTGACTTTTTTACATTTAAACGTGAAAATATCCTCAAGCATGTAGTATTTTAGTAAGGATATGGTTATGTGTTACAATACAAGGGAGACTTGATATATTTTATATACAGTGTGGCCGCGATTAAGGTTCCTAACATTCTGCTTCCATCTCAGGGTCGCGGGTCCGAGGCCATAGGTGGGCGATTGCCATGTAACGGCTATAGGTCGTTGGCTTTTCTTCGGGCACTCCAGCTTTCCTCCATCACCAAAGCCATACTCGTCCTCATATTACCAGAGTTATAAATAGGATGTAAAGCTCAAACAACCAAACCATAAGACCAGTGACCTTGACCTTTGACCTTCAAGTCTGAAATAAAATATCAAGCAAACGCTTTGAAGAAAGCTTAAAGAATTGGTCGACCATTGGGAACTAAAGCTATAATAGAAGTTATTATAAAACAACCAGAGGGAGATTTCAAGTGTGGCGTTTCGATGACTACACTGTCACCTTAACCAGACAAATGACCAAGGTGAAAAGTACAAGCATTGACGTATGTGAACTTATTTTTGGACTTTTTAAAATCTTATTTTGGTAACAGTGTACTTTACTCTCGGATCTGTTCATTAATCACAGGCCATCTCTTCCTAATGGGCCCATGGGAACTCGGCTTGTGCGGAAACGGAAATGAAACGGAGGGAGCCAGCATGCTTCATTTTAAGAAGCAACCTCAGGGATCCGAACTATAAAGTCGTACACATTTGTACATATATGCTCAAATGAAAAATCAATTTTTCATGAAGAAATATAAAAAATAAAGAAATATGTAATATATATATGTATATATTGAAATGATATCCCCATATATACACCTTTGTATGATAAAGGCTATCAGTATTATGTACGCCTTGTTCACTGTTCTGTCTGGGGCCCGGTGGCCGAGTGGTTAAGGTGTCCCGACATTCTACCACTAGACCTCCACCTCTGCGTTGCGAGTTCGAAACCAACGTGGCGTAGTTGCCAGGTGCTGACCGTAGATCAGTGAATTATCTCCGTGCTGTTAATAAGACGTAAACGAAAACTAAATCAAACCAAACCGAACATTGTTCTGTCGGTTCAGAGCTACCAATGCTATTATACCTATCTCTAACTGAATTGTACCTATCTCTAATTGAAGTGTACCTATCTGTAATTGAATTGTACCTATCTCTAATTGAATTGAAGCTATCTCTAATTGAATTGTACCTATCTCTAATTGAATTGAACCTATTTCTAATTGAATTGTGCCTAGCTCTTATTGAATTGTACCTATCTCCAATTGACATGACAAAATGTTAAGCAGTTAAGAAACGTAAAATTTGACCTTGACCTTTGATCCAATGACCATCATGTTTGGTGACTGAATGCCTTGTTTTATTTTGAACAATTTTGCTTTAAAATGTCATGGCAAACTTTTAAGCTGTTAAGAGATGTAACAATTTACCATGACCTCTGACACATTGACCTCGAGGTTAATATGTAAAGTAATACCTTGACCTTTGAACCGTTAACTGTGAGAGACAAGTGGCATCACCTTTACTTTGAAACAATCAGATTGTTTTACCTCTTACCCTTTAATGAAGGTCATAATGACCTTATGACAGTGCACATTCTAAATGCGATTATGCAGGCATAATGCATTGCATGTTGTATTAAGATATCTTTATGGCTTAAAAGCTGCGACCCAGATAAGATGAAACAGATGTACTGAAACATACATTTTTATATGACCGGATAGACACACCAGACATGTAACAGGTGAATCATACATCTGTAACGGACAGATAGACACACCAGACATGTAACAGATGAATCATACATCTGTAACGGACAGATAGACATACCAGACATGTAACAGGTGAATCATACATCTGTAACGGACACATGAACACACCAGACATGTAACAGGTGAATCATATATCTGTAACGGACAGATAGACACACCAAACATGTAACAGGTGAATCATACATCTGTAACGGACAGATAGACACACCAGACATGTAACAGATGAATCATCCATCTTTAACGGACAGATAGACACACCAGACATGTAACAGGTGAATCATGTATCTGTAACGGACAGATAGACACACCAGACATGTAACAGGTGAATCATATATCTGTAACTGACAGATAGACAAACCAAACATGTAACAGGTGAATCATACATCTGTAACGGACAGTTAGACACACCAGACATGTAACAGGTGAGTCATACATTTGTAGCAGATAGACACACCACACATGTAACAGGTGAATCATACATCTTTAACGGACAGATAGACACACCAGACATGTAACAGGTGAATCATATATCTGTAACGGACAGATAGACAAACCAAACATGTAACAGGTGAATCATACATCTGTAACGGACAGATAGACACACCAGACATGTAACAGGTGAATCATATATCTGTAACGGACAGATAGACACACCAGACATGTAACAGATGAATCATACATCTGTAACGGACAGATAGACACACCAGACATGTAACAGGTGAATCATATATCTGTAACGGACAGATAGACAAACCAGACATGTAACAGGTGAATCATATATCTGTAACGGACAGATAGACACACCAAACATGTAACAGTTGAATGATACATCTGTAACGGACAGATAGACACACCAGACATGTAACAGGTGAATCATATATCTGTAACGGACAGATAGACACACCAGACATGTAACAGGTGAATCATACATCTGTAACAGACAGATAGACACACCAGACATGTAACAGGTGAATCATATATCTGTAACGGACAGATAGACACACCAGACATGTAACAGATGAATCACACATCTGTAACGGACAGATAGACACACCAGACATGTAACAGGTGAATCATACATCTTTAACGGACAGATAGACACACCAAACATGTAACAGGTGAATCATACATTTGTAACGGACAGATAGACACACCACACATGTAACAGGAGAATCATACAACTGTAACCGACAGATAGACACACCAGACATGTAACAGGTGAATCATATATCTGTAACGGACAGATAGACACACCAGACATGTAACAGGTGAATCATATATCTGTAACGGACAGATAGACACACAAGACATGTAACAGGTGAATCATGCTCTGTAACGGACAGATAGACACACCAAACATGTAACAGGTGAATCATATATCTGTAACGGACACATGAACACACCAGACATGTAACAGGTGAATCATACATCTGTAACGGACAGATAGACACACCAGACATGTATCAGATGAATCATACATCTTTAACGGACAGATAGACGAACCAAACATGTAATAGGTGAATCATACATCTGTAACGGACAGATAGACACATCAGACATGTAACAGATGAATGATACATCTTTACATGTTTGGTTCGTCTATCTGTCCGTTACGGAGATGAATCATACATCTGTAACGGAAATATAGACACACCAGACATGTAACAGGTGAATCATATATCTGTAACGGACAGATAGACACACCAGACATGTAACAGATGAATCATACATGTTTAACGGACAGATAGACACACCACACATGTAACAGGTTAATCATACATCTGTAACGGACAGATAGACACACCAGACATGTAACAGATGAATCACACATCTGTAACGGACAAAGACACACCAGACATGTAACAGGTGAATCATACATCTGTAACGGACAGATAGACACACCAGACATGTAACAGGTGAATCATACATCTGTAACGGACAGATAGACACATCAGACATGTAACAGATGAATGATACATCTTTACATGTTTGGTTCGTCTATCTGTCCGTTACGGAGATTAATCATACATCTGTAACGGAAATATAGACACACCAGACATGTAACAGGTGAATCATATATCTGTAACGGACAGATAGACACACCAGACATGTAACAGGTGAATCATACATCTGTAACGGACAGATGGACACACCAGACATGTAACAGGTGAATCATACATCCGTTACGGACATATGGACACACCAGACATGTAACAGGTGAATCATATATCTGTAACGGACAGATAGACACATCAGACATGTAACAGATGAATCATATATCTGTAACGGACAGATAGACACATCAGACATGTAACAGGTGAATCATACATCTGTAACGGACAGATAGACACACCAGACATGTAACAGGTGAATCATATATCTGTAACGGACAGATAGACACACCAGACATGTAACAGGTGAATCATACATCTGTAACGGACAGATAGACACACCAGACATGTAACAGATGAATGATACATCTGTAACGGACAGATAGACACACCAGACATGTAACAGGTGAATCATATATCTGTAACGGACAGATAGACACACCAAACATGTAACAGGTGAATCATATATCTGTAACGGACAGATAGACACACCAGACATGTAACAGATGAATCATACATATGTAATGGACATAGACACACCAGACATGTTATATATGAATAGACAGACCATAGGACCATACGGCTGATACCATAGGTCAGTTACAAGACAGATGGATAGACTAGATATTAACAGATTAATCATATATTTGTAATGAAAAAATGGGCACACAACACATGCTATAGATGTGTGACCAATACCATAGATCTGTTACAGACAGATGGACTGACAATACAACTGTGTGACCAATACTGTAGATCTGTTACAGACAGATGGACTGATAATACAACTGTGTGACCAATACTGTAGATCTGTTACAGACAGATGGACTGACAATACAAATGTGTGACCAATACCATAGATCTGTTACAGACAGATGGACTGATAATACAACTGTGTGACCAATACCGTAGATCTGTTACAGACAGATGTACTGACAATACAACTGTGTGACCAATACCGTAGATCTGTTACAGACAGATGGACTGATAATACAACTGTGTGACCAATACCGTAGATCTGTTACAGACAGATGGACTGACAATACAACTGTGTGACCAATACCGTAGATCTGTTACAGACAGATGGACTGACAATACAACTGTGTGACCAATACCGTAGATCTGTTACAGACAGATGGACTGATAATACAACTGTGTGACCAATACTGTAGATCTGTTACAGACAGATGGACTGATAATACAACTGTGTGACAAATACCATAGATCTGTTACAGACAGATGGACTGACAATACAACTATGTTACCAATACCATAGATCTGTTACAGACAGATGGACTGATAATACAACTGTGTGACCAATACCGTAGATCTGTTACAGACAGATGTACTGACAATACAACTGTGTGACCAATACCGTAGATCTGTTACAGACAGATGGACTGATAATACAACTGTGTGACCAATACCGTAGATCTGTTACAGACAGATGGACTGATAATACAACTGTGTGACCAATACCGTAGATCTGTTACAGACAGATGGACTGACAATACAACTGTGTGACCAATACCGTAGATCTGTTACAGACAGATGGACTGACAATACAACTGTGTGACCAATACCGTAGATCTGTTACAGACAGATGGACTGACAATACAACTGTGTGACCAATACCGTAGATCTGTTACAGACAGATGGACTGACAATACAACTATGTGACCAATACCATAGATCTGTTACAGACAGATGGACTGATAATACAACTGTGTGACCAATACCGTAGATCTGTTACAGACAGATGGACTGACAATACAACTGTGTGACCAATACCGTAGATCTGTTACAGACAGATGGACTGACAATACAACTGTGTGACCAATACCGTAGATCTGTTACAGACAGATGGACTGACAATACAACTGTGTGACCAATACCGTAGATCTGTTACAGACAGATGGACTGACAATACAACTGTGTGACCAATACCGTAGATCTGTTACAGACAGATGGACTGACAATACAACTGTGTGACCAATACCGTAGATCTGTTACAGACAGATGGACTGACAATACAACTGCGTGACCAATACTGTAGATCTGTTACAGACAGATGGACTGACAATACAACTGTGTGACCAATACTGTAGATCTGTTACAGACAGATGGACTGACAATACAACTGTGTGACCAATACCGTAGATATGTTACAGACAGATGGACTGACAATACAACTGTGTGACCAATACCGTAGATATGTTACAGACAGATGGACTGACAATACAACTGTGTGACCAATACCATAGATCTGTTACAGACAGATGGACTGACAATACAACTGTGTGACCAATACTGTAGATCTGTTACAGACAGATGGACTGACAATACAACTGTGTGACCAATACTGTAGATCTGTTACAGACAGATGGACTGACAATACAACTGTGTGACCAATACTGTAGATCTGTTACAGACAGATGGACTGACAATACAACTGTGTGACCAATACTGTAGATCTGTTACAGACAGATGGACTGACAATACAACTGTGTGACCAATACGGTAGATCTGTTACAGACAGATGGACTGATAATACAACTGTGTGACCAATACCGTAGATCTGTTACAGACAGATGGACTGACAATACAACTGTGTGACCAATACCGTAGATATGTTACAGACAGATGGACTGACAATACAACTGTGTGACCAATACCGTAGATCTGTTACAGACAGAATGACTGATAATACAACTGTGTGACCAATACTGTAGATCTGTTATAGACAGATGGACTGACAATACAACTGTGTGACCAATACTGTAGATCTGTTACAGACAGATGGACTGACAATACAACTGTGTGACCAATACTGTAGATCTGTTACAGACAGAATGACTGATAATACAACTGTGTGACCAATACCGTAGATATGTTACAGACAGATGGACTGACAATACAACTGTGTGACCAATACCATAGATCTGTTACAGACAGATGGACTGACAATACAACTGTGTGACCAATACTGTAGATCTGTTACAGACAGATGGACTGACAATACAACTGTGTGACCAATACTGTAGATCTGTTACAGACAGATGGACTGACAATACAACTGTGTGACCAATACTGTAGATCTGTTACAGACAGACTGACAATACAACTGCGTGACCAATATCGTAGATCTGTTACAGACAGATGGACTGACAATACAACCGTGTGACCAATATCGTAGATCTGTTAGACAGATGGACTGACAATACAACTGTGTGACCAATATCGTTGATCTGTTACAGACAGATGGACTGACAATACAACTGTATTCTGTAGATCTGTTAAAGACAGATGGACTGACAATACAACTGTGTGACCAATATCGTAGATCTGTTACAGACAGACTGACAATACAACTGTATGACCAATATCGTAGATCTGTTACAGACAGATGGACTGACAATACAACTGTGTGACCAATACTGTAGATCTGTTACAGACAGAATGACTGATAATACAACTGTGTGACCAATATCGTAGATCTGTTACAGACAGATGGACGGACTGACAACACAACTGTGTGACCAATATCGTAGATCTGTTACAGACAGAATGACTGATAATACAACTGTGACCAATACTGTAGATCTGTTACAGACAGACTGACAATGAAACTGTGTGTCCAATACCGTAGATCTGTTACAGACAGATGGACTGATAATACAACTGTGTGACCAATACCGTAGATCTGTTACAGACAGATGGACTGACAATACAACTGTGTGACCAATACCATAGATCTGTTAGACAGATGGACTGACAATACAACTGTGTGACCAATACTGTAGATCTGTTACAGACAGATAGACTGACAATACAACTGTGTGACCAATACTGTAGATCTGTTACAGACAGATGGACTGACAATACAACTGTGTGACCAATACTGTAGATCTGTTACAGACAGATGGACTGACAATACAACTGTGTGACCAATACTGTAGATCTGTTACAGACAGATGGACTGACAATACAACTGTGTGACCAATACTGTAGATCTGTTACAGACAGATGGACTGACAATACAACTGTGTGACCAATACTGTAGATCTGTTACAGACAGATGGACTGACAATACAACTGTGTGACCAATACCGTAGATCTGTTACAGACAGATGGACTGACAATACAACTGTGTGACCAATACCGTAGATCTGTTACAGACAGATGGACTGACAATACAACTGTGTGACCAATACCGTAGATCTGTTACAGACAGACGGACTGACAATACAACTGTGTGACCAATACCGTAGATCTGTTACAGACAGACGGACTGACAATACAACTGTGTGACCAATACCGTAGATTTGTTACAGACAGACGGACTGACAATACAACTGTGTGACCAATACCGTAGATCTGTTACAGACAGACGGACTGACAATACAACTGTGTGACCAATACTGTAGATCTGTTACAGACAGATGGACTGACAATACAACTGTGTGACCAATACCGTAGATCTGTTACAGACAGATGGACTGACAATACAACTGTGTGACCAATACCGTAGATCTGTTACAGACAGAATGACTGATAATACAACTGTGTGACCAATACTGTAGATCTGTTACAGACAGATGGACTGACAATACAACTATGTGACCAATACCGTAGATCTGTTACAGACAGACTGACAATACAACTGCGTGACCAATATCGTAGATCTGTTACAGACAGATGGACTGACAATACAACCGTGTGACCAATATCGTAGATCTGTTAGACAGATGGACTGACAATACAACTGTGTGACCAATATCGTTGATCTGTTACAGACAGATGGATTGACAATACAACTGTATTCTGTAGATCTGTTAAAGACAGATGGACTGACAATACAACTGTGTGACCAATATCGTAGATCTGTTAACGTTACAGACAGACTGACAATACAACTGTATGACCAATATCGTAGATCTGTTACAGACAGATGGACTGACAATACAACTGTGTGACCAATACCGTAGATCTGTTACAGACAGAATGACTGATAATACAACTGTGTGACCAATATCGTAGATCTGTTACAGACAGATGGACTGACAATACAACTGTATGACCAATATCGTAGATCTGTTACAGACAGATGGACGGACTGACAACACAATCGTGTGACCAATACCGTAGATCTGTTACAGACAGAATGACTGATAATACAACTGTGACCAATACCGTAGATCTGTTACAGACAGACTGACAATAAAACTGTGTGTCCAATACCGTAGATCTGTTACAGACAGATGGACTGATAATACAACTGTGTGACCAATATCATAGATCTGTTACCTGTAATGGACAGATGGATACACCAGCCATGTTACAGTTTGGTCAGATCATAGAGCCGAGTGGCCTTTACCATAGATGTGTAACAGATGGATGGACAGACCAACTGTGTGGCATATTCCGTAGAATCGTTACAGATGGATGGACAGACCAGATTTGTTACAGATGGATGGACAGATCTAAGACACCACTGATCTGAAATGGAGAGAATCGGAGATCCAATTTAAGGGTCGAACAGATGTGTTGCACCACAAGAGACTAAATCCCATAAATATTCATTTCAAGTAGGATCGTTTCCAAAACAAAGATTTATCATTAAATATTCAAAATGAAACATTTGTATTGTGCTATTCAGAAATGAGTAACATCTGGGCAGCATATAACATTTCACCGCATCCCTCGATCCAAGGTTGTAATTCAAAGCTGTGTCAAAGCAAGTTCATTACTGCTGTTTCTAGCTCATGATCATGTTATGAATTTTGCTAATATTGAATTTAATCAAATATGTCCCACTTTCAATCATAAAGTTTTAAGATTAATTTCTTAATATTCAAGAAACGTGAGCAATGAACTCAACTAGATACAAACACATGTGAACAGCAAAGCCTGCAGCACCCAACTGAGGAGGGTCTTTTTTCAAAATATCTTTAGAATAAAAATACAATTTAAAGTTAATGTGCATTGCAGGCTTTACTCCATGTAGTCCATGATGTCTAGAAATCAATTTCCAAGGTACAACAAAAACATTGATGTATTATAGGTAGAATTTTAATTGCAGAAAAATAAAACTTTTACATATTTATAAATTTCTTTTCCGATTTCTCACCAAATATAATAGTATACTGGTCTTCTCTCGAAGTACCATCAAAATAAAAAATCTCTGTATTTATAACCTGAACACGCCTTCTTCCTTCCTGTTGGCTCGGACAAGCCCGCCTAACACGCCCCTCTCTCCCTCACTCTCAGCCACTCACTGAACTGTCGGTAAATAATATTAAAATAGAAAATACTAAACTATGAAATGTACGACAAATTATTTCAAATCGATTAAGATTCAATTTTATACAAATTATATATACTTTTGTCTTGAAAGCATCAACATTTGCACCTTTTCCATTTTGGAAAATTTTTCATCAACTTGCATACATAATATTGGCATAATGTCGTTCTAACTTATAAACTCAGTACTTAACCAATCACAACGAACCCTTTCTGGGTAATAAAGATTCTAACTTCTTTGAAAGTCATAATTAATATACTGCAGAGTAAAATAAATTTAATCATTATGGACTATAAAATTCTTTTGACAGTGGGATAAAAAAATAATTGAAAAAAGAAAACAAGAAAACAAATCTCATTAATATCAACATAACTAACAAATTTAAAGAAAATTCTTTGCATATTTAGAATACAGATCTCACCAGTATGAGTAGGTTATAAAACTGTAGAGCTACAGCTTCCCGCCCATCAATCATTTCAAATACAGTTATACTGATTCAAAAAGTTGAATTAAAACTAATTCTAAATCAAATGTGAATATTTGGTTTTTTTAAATGTAAAATATGGTTATTATTACTGGCTTAAGATTGTACAAATGTACCAATTTGAATGTCATAATTTAAAATATACATAAAGAAGTTCAATGACCTCTAGCCACTATTTTGACGCATCAATTAACCTTTTCTCCTTGACCTTCAGGCTCAACATACCCAGTATACACACCCAATCCAAACTACATGTACCTGCTCAATCATTGGGCCATATAAAATAAAAACATTTGTTTTCTCGAAACAGTAGGATTCTAAATATTGCTTGATCCAATCATGGTTTGAAACAGTCTTTATTATTCTCAATGTGAAAAAAGGCTTGGATTTTACGTTAAATTTGTAAATCAAAGTTTCGGGAAACAAATATATTTTTATAACATGGCCTAATCACACGTCCCTCAGTTACCAAATGTTTGACAGTGACTTGCACAATATTTGGCTCTTAGCATTCTGGTCCATATATAGGTCACAGTGACAATATGTCATTGTGACCTGATCTCTATACAGCATCATTCCTCTTACATTCAAGGTCGATGTGACCTACTTTTAAGTCTAGATCACAGCGACCTAGATTCAAATCTGGCATTTCCTTCCCTGATACACATCAACATATACACTACCATTTTCGAACGCAATACGTTGTAAATTTCTTCTCAGCTTTAATATCAAAACTAAATGCAAAAATTAACATCAACTCTTGATGCCAACAATCATATTGGAAGCAACATCTACAAATCTGCCCCTCTTTTTTTCAAAAAGTAAAGACAAAAAATACATTATGCAAATTAAACAATCTTTGGAAAAAGGTTAATTAAATAGTCGATGCATCAATACATGTTTGATCGGGTACACAACAAGAAATCGGAACAAATCATAACAGTACAATTTTGTTTCTCAATACGACTAGAACTGTTTGAATGAAAAGAAAGATTAAGTTGCATAGAAATTGTGCCGTTGCTAGATAAGAGAAAGAAAATGATACAGGAAAACTATTGACTATTACTATTTCACCTCAGTTCTGAAATATAGTCTGAAAATGAATTACCACAAGGCCGAACAAAAATACTGTATTTCTGGTAACATATCAGGGATTCTGGATAAGTACTTTAGGTAGATAATTTTAACTTTTTGTTCATTATGAATAACAATTTTGAATCGAAAGCAAGTTCGAGTGAGTATTCCTAAACATTAATTTCCCTGTCAACAGTTGACAAATTTTCATTAGGAGTGACTAAATAAAGGAAGAGTATTAATGTAGGTACAAGGGAATTGATTACATATTTATCGGCAAGGTTACCAGAAACACATGAACAGTCCAGAACTTACAGGATATGAGTTTACCGACTACTGAATAAATGAAAAACACAGTATGACTATGAGCCCAGTACAGTTTACAAATATATAAGTTGGAATTTACAATTGCATAGGTGCCAAATCTCTGTCAAAAATTGTGCCCCGGGTTTTCATGTCTACTTTCATTTTCAAGTATCTTTGTATCCTACTTTCATTTTCTATATATAATCTTGGTTTTCACATCCACAGATGATTACTTCATTTCAAATGGATTTCTGCAGACCGATTTAGACATTACGCAAGTCACCCGACTTGTAATAACTACACCGAGTAAATATGAAGGGTTCCTTCCCCTGGAAAGTTCCACAAGTTACATTTGTAATGGGTTATCATATTCAACAAAAACAGGTCAACAATAGTCGCCCCGTTGACGGTTTTGGAAGACGTTCTACATTTATCTGGTAGTTCTACTTCCTCTCGGTGTTTAATTGATCCAACATTCACTTCTCGTGAAGAAACCTTGATTGGTTTTGCAAAACAAAAATCTTTTCTTTGAGTGCAAATATACATATATATAATATAGGTTTTATATTTCCTCGCGACGTTGACATGTATTTCTCAATCCCTTGTCACAAAACTGGTAGCAAAAATAACTTGCAAATGTATTTGATTCCACTGCACTAATATTGTGAGTAATATATAATTATTATTAATATATATAATCTTATGTGCACCAGCACAATGTAATGCATGCAAATATATGCATATAATTTGCATACATGTTTATATAAATGCGAAATAAATGGGACTATCAACCTTGACAACAAACTGTTGTGTGTGGGGGAAATAATGGCAACAAAAAATTCATTAATCTAACAATGAACTAGTCTCTCGACACACCAATATTGGAGGATTACTACAAACTAGATCATATGCAAGTTATTTAATAAAAAAAGTTTTTCCTGAAAACATTTATTTTACCAATTTACACATGTATGCATTGAGCAGGAGTTTGTCACTGGCAATTTTAGAAAATTAAAACATATTCATGGATCTCTTAAAAAAATATTTCAAGCTTTCAAATCTTGGTCAGTTTCTATCAAGATTCAGACAAGGTCCTGCTTCTCTGTATTTTGTACGAGTCTGTTCAACATGCAATATTATTTATAACATTGATTACAGGGCATAAATTACACAAGACTATTTAAATGGTCCCAGTAGGTGTCACTTTGGCATAAGTTATAGGGTACTAATACAGATACAACATCCAATCCCTCCCCAACATACCACTAGGTTTCAAAATTTTGATATTCCTAATCAACTGCTTCCAAAATCTGACCCACTTTTCCCCTAGTTATTAGTCAATAATAAACCTAAATATCATTCACTGAAATATCATCTTTCTTGTTTAGAAATCAACAATAAAGATCAAGGATTATTAATTTCAAAGTCATGGTTGCAATATCCCTGCAAAATTTACTTTCATCTTAGTTTAATTTAATCATTGAAAATTGATTAATAAACACAAATGATTTGATCAAAATATTATCAATGATATAAGTTTCATTTATTGAATGACTTGCATTTTTTTCATAATAGTTCAATTCAATAGACAATGTATATGAATCCAATAAAAAGTATTCCAATGTGTAAGTATAATTACGTATATAGATATAATATATATAAGAGACTTAACTACAGATTACTATTTTAGCCATCAAAATCCCCCAGTGGCCGAGCGGTACATAGACGAACATACAAGTCATGTTACAACACTGAATAAAGCTCAGACCAGCTAGGCGTTGGCCTTTCATGTCATTATGTAAACAACAGCTTGACGCGGTCATCAAGTCACTGTATAGTCACATAATAATGGGAAAATGCACATTTAATTCCAAGAATAAAATACTCTGATAAATTTATGATACAAATATTAATAATACTTCTTTGCATGGATATCATTTATGAAGATCTATATTTGTTATAATAATAGTCAAATTAAAAAAAAATCTTTAAAAAAAAAGTAAAAACAATGTTGCACAGCTATATTAAGGAATAGACTTGATTATAATACGTACATCGTACACAACATGAAAACAAAGATCTTTGTATACATACTGGTGTCCATATAACTCATAAACTGTTTCAAGTACAATAATAATAATAATAATAATCTCATAAAAACAATATTTAATAATATATTAATGGTGAAAATGATGTCTTTGATATACAAGATGAGATTTCTGTTAAAACATTCTGTGAAAAGTCTATAATTATATATTCCATATTTTATATATATAATAATAATATATAGAACAACTTGAAATGATAATAGAGCAATATTCCTGAATGAAGGATAAGATTTTGAATTGATAATCACCTAGTTATTTATTGTATATATATATATATATTACACATCCTGCCGTTTAGGAGAAGATGCGGATAGCCTGAGTCGGTGCTTGTTGACAGACAGGACAGCTCCGTTCCAATTGGGGTTTCTCCACGATCAGGTTTGCACACTCCATGCAGAACAGGTTATGGCCACACGGCACTAGAGCCGCCACAATATCGCTTTCTGAGCACATGAAGCATTGCCTCCTGGGGCGGCCGTTCAAGGTGGGTACCGAAACTGGGCAAGTAATTCCGCCATTCCTGGCCAGGGAAACGTCCACCACTGAGGCGATAGGGGGACCAGTCAGAGCGCTAGTACAGGAAATGACCGGTGCATCCTCACTGGAGGTAGGCGTGAACGTGGTGCTTGGATTCGCTCCAAACATAGTCGTTGTCACACTGGCAAGGGGATCGCTTCTGATTCTCCGCACAAGGGCATGGTCACTTGGAGGCGAGGGAGATGACCTGTCTGACCCGGACCCAATGCCACTATGTGGAGGTGACGGCGAGTCGGTAAGGGTGGGGGAGAGTCGATGGCCACCATTGAGACTGCTGCTACGCCGCGGCATGCTTGTGGAGGTGGAAGTGGTACTGAACAGGGAGACTAGAGTTGAGTTGCGATTGTCATTGTACTCCCCCCACATGTAGGAAGGAGGTAGGATGGGATCAAATGATGGAGAGCCACCGATCCCTTCGTCGTTGTCGTACATGTTAAAGCCATTGAAACCATTGCCAAATCCATTTCCATTGGAAGCAAATTCTGAGATTTTTGTGGAAGTGTTCACCGGCGGGAAACTGAAAATATTGGTGTCTTGAGGTGGACAACTGCCGTTAAGGGCATTGTGCATGTTGTTGAAAGCACATGTCCCATTCACTCCATTCGGCGATTTGTTATATCCATTGAACTCACCACTTCCATTCAACTCGTGGAAGCCTGAATCAACACCATTGCTGCGAAAATCATCCTCGTTCTGCGAATCCATAAGTCCACCAGTTCTGAGAGCAATGTGACTTTCAATCTCCTGTCTCGCCTTCTCCACATTCTCAGTAAGTCCCGTGACCTCAAACACAGGCTCCTTGTCACGACTGGGTGTGACAATGTACGTGTGCGTTTGCTGTTGGATTCGTTTGATAGTGGCTCCCTTAGGACCAACGACAAGACCCACAACTCTGTATGGAACGCGCACCTGAATTGTCACCTGTCCCGGAGCGTTGGGACTTGGGGGTCCTGTTGTCAGGGTAGTGCCGTTGGTAGGGGTGGTTGTTGATGAAACTGAAGAAACACTGCTGTTGCGCCGAGAAGCACGAATTTGACTGAAATGTTCGGCTGCTGACAGGATTTCTCTCTTGGCAGCATTCACATCCTCTTTTCTACCAGTGACTACGAAAACTGGTTCCTCTCCTCGAACTGGGGTTTTGATGTATGTATTGGTTTTGGCTCTCAGTGCCTTAATTTTGCATCCTGAAAATACAAAATAAATGAAATTTGACAATGTACTTAAATGAATCAAGGTTTTCGGTTGAGTCATGCTTTTTGTATGTATTACAATTTTGTCAATGATTGTACAAAACAGGTTGGGTCTGGCCCGACACTTTTTAATCTCATACAAAGAATGACGAATACAATTTTGGGTTTCTTGTACTTTTAGCATCATTTTACAAGAATATGACAAATTACAATACTACAAGTATGTACTTCAGGAAAATATGAAATATACAGAATCTTATTTTATTTCATTATCGATTTCAATTTCAATGCAAATAAGAAAGTATTTTTAAAGACATTTTAGTTATTATTACTAACATTATCTTCCTTATAAATACACTACACATGTGTAAATAGGTCAGTGGAATATTGCTGTGTTTTACGATCTGTGGCTGGGCAAATAAACCAACCAGTGCTGCCTGCTTTATGACCGCAGTATAATGTCACTTGCTGGCTTAATTTTAAGTCCACATTACACATCATCAACCGATTTAGGCAGAAATCCAAATATACTCTGAATTATTCAGCTCACATAAAACATGGGATAATATCTTATGATAAAGTCTCAAGATATGAATTGTCCCCCAGTAATTTTCTTCGACATCTGATAAGCTAAGTGTCTACCTAAATGTACCTGTATCAGTATCATTTGGGCTTTACCAGATAAATGCTGTGTACTAGACCACCTGACATAGGATTCCTGTATTTAACGTGCGTTTAAATATTCATGAATTTTAGTTGTTATATTTATAGACCCCTGGTCTACAAGCTGGACTATATTCGCTAAAGATAAACACACTGTCAAGAACTAGGTCTGTCTTTGCCATAGGCCCATTATATTAACATAAAGTCAGGGTGTCAAAGTATTACCGGCAATCTTAAAACTCAGTAATAATTCAAAATAATGTATTTATATAAAATCTCTTGCACTGAGTTTAACTAGGCTAAGGTAAAACCATGAGGTCAGTCATATTCTATTTTGAGTGGGATATTGATGGAGCTAACAAAGAAAATAACTGATGCTTTCTTTACTTCTCAAACTTAAATCTAGTTATGATATAAAATCGATTTAAAGTCATATTAGGTATAAATCTGTGGTACAACTTTTAAAATAAATTACCCTGCTTAAATCATAAACCGGAAGATTCAGTATGGCAAGTGTTTGTTTACTTCTCAAGACGAAATATTTCAAGTGTTTCCCTGACCCCGTCGATCTAGAGGTAGTGTAAAATTTTGTGAATGGGTGAAGTACCACGTGGTTTCTTTGTTTATGATCCAGCGGGGTATTTCAAGTGCACACTGGCGGAGTGTCTACCCCGAACACGTGGTTACTGAACCTCGTGTAAAACCCCAGACATGCACGGTGTCATGTCTAGGGAAAATTTAAGCCTTACAAAGAACGCATGGTTAAAACTGAATTTGCTGTTGATAAAGAATAAACAATGTTTCATTGTGAAAACTACCTACATCGATTTGTAAACATAGGGGACAAAGCAGTTTACAAGTCACAACAAAGTAGACTGTTCTAGGATGGGTTATTCACGTTACGAGATATCTATATATATCAGCCACGTGAGCAATATACTGGTCATGGCTATGTCTGTGTATTACGACACTCTCTTGCTACAAACACAGCAGCCTTAAAATGGAAAATGGGCTATGAATGCGAGAACGGTTCTAAACAAAACAACCTACCCTGTCGTCCGACGATTTCGGCCACGTGCTCCGAGCTGGGTACGGGTACACACTCCGTCATGTTAGCACTACCTCTTTTCCTTGCAGCATCCAAATCCATCCCGGATGACGAAGACGAACTGTTCCCGACAGAACCATTCTCCTCCTCGGTACCGTTCAACCCCATCATCGAGAGTTCGAAGGCTAACTGCAGTGCGCGCTGTTCCTCGTAGCTCGCACTGGGATTCATCTCATTGTACAGGCTAGCTGGCATCGTTGACAATTTGGGGTTCGAACACTAGAATGTACAAAAATAAAGATTTCATATAAACTCCTTGGTTCACATAAGTTCCCTTTGTTAGGGCAGCACTTCGCTGCTCAATGCGCGGCACTCTCTGTTACACTGTCTGTTATTCTCACAATGCACAAAAGCAATATGGCCTGGGTGACGTCATCTTCCCAAGATTCCGCGGCATTTCTTGGCCTGCTTCCCTGCGCCCATTGGCTGTGTATCACTTAATGGGCGGGGCGTCAACTTTGACCTAGCCTGGCTGCGAAGCATGGCAAAACATTGATGTTTTTATTGCAGATGTCTTGTTATACACGAGAGAGATTTAGGAAATGAAATTATTCGGTGGAAATGGAAGAATGGATTATTTAGCCTTACATCTGTGTTAGTTTGTATACATTACAAAAATAATTTGACCATATCGTTTAAAGTTATATTTAAGCTCATTGTTTTGCTGATGTTATTCGTTGTAATTTCGGGTTAAATAACGGTCACAATTAAAAATATTCTATTGTCTGTTGTGATAATTAAAAAGACGCTTCTTTCCTTTGTTCGCTACATGTGTTTACATTGGAAACGAACACCACTCTGTCCCGGATACAATTTTATTAACAACAATGTGTCTACTTTACCGGCGGCATTTAATAAAAAAATTAGTAGAAGGATTGGGGTCCGGTAAGGTTCTACTTTAAATAATAAAAAAAATACAGGGAGTTTTTCCTTGATGAATTCATGTTTCGTGCTGCATTAGTTGTCTTGTGAGTTATGGAACATGCAATAGTCCTATCTAATTGGCCCGACCAGGTCCAGAGGGGACGGGACTGACCCTCATTGACCCAAGGCGAATATTGCCTTGATTATATCGAGTTAGGAATATCGTGAGTGGGAGTAATTTACGGGACTGGGCATAAAACACGTTGAAATAAAGGAAGCTTGTGCGTATGTACGCTAATGGTAGGTCGGCTTCTCGTCAAATAAAAAAAACTCACGAAACAGAGCATTCCTTGTTGCTAAAATATCGATCAATGATTTGAAAAATCAAATGAAATAAATTTCAAATTTCATTCGTAAGTATTTTATAATAATTTATTAACAACATCAGCATTTGTCTTCACTCGCCGCAGTGAAACCATTTCCAATTAAATTGAATCTTTAAATTATTATTTAACTGTATACTTGGATAAGGTTAACAAGAAATCAACAACGGAAAATTAATTACGGGTTCATTTGCGTGAAGTCGGCGTGATACCTAAACACAGATGGTGGTCGGTGTTAGTCGTTTGTTTACACTAACAGGTTCAATAAACATATCAATCAGCCGCCCAGTAAACCTTATCTCATAGGATGACCTGTCCGCAGCAGAAGGCCCGGGAGACCGGCCTCTAACAACCTATTGACCCCGGGGTCCCGCTCCCTTGGAGTCAAGATGACATCACGCACTACGGGGAGTAATCGTACGTCTGTGTGGAGTTAATTGCGAAGTTAATTGGTGGGTATAATACATCGGTTTATAGAAGTAATTTAGATTTCCTGCCCCGTGGCCATGGGTGCCGTCCCAAACACGAACACAATAGTATAAATAAGACATTGTTGTTGTATAAATAGAAAGGAAATAGATACGGAAACTGACACCCCAAGTACCGTACCGAGTCACAGAACCCCTTTGTTTAATAACATTAAAGTTTGATCAAGGCTAGCCCAGGTATATTCCACCTGGTACATACCTTTAATACTTACCTACACAAGTATACATTATACATGAAATATTTAAAGCCTAAATCAATGTCCGCTTTATTCCAATGTTTTTTTTCTTAACTCAAGCTCAATCCTACCATTTTTACACGATATGAAACGCATTAAATGTAAAATCGTGGCCGTATCAATCAGTCAGTGATAAAGAAAACGTCGGTAAAAACTTGTATGTAAAACAACGCCACAGTATATATACCTACATCCGTTCCCACCAGCGTTGTGTGATTCGTTACGAAACTGAGCCAATTGCTTTTCTTTGAAAAAAAAAAGTTTCACCAAATCAATGGGGAAAACATGTTAAAAGCAGCTACGATCACAGACAACGGTGTGAAATGACATCATTTTAGTTCCGAAATGCACCCTACAGGTCGAATGAAAGGTTGAGAATTTCCCGTTATCATTCAATACACTAATTACCCATTAAACCAAACCACCACGAGCTTGATAACTGTCAGAATCAAATTGTGGAGCGGAAAAAAAGAAATTGCTAATTATGTGTAGGTACAAATCCCTGAGTTGTAAGTGTACACAGCTTTCGTACAAATTAGCAGCAAAAATCAATGATAGATAGTCAATCTTACCAATATGTGCCTGTCGCCAGCCATCTAGAGCATAATCCTGGTACTTAATATATACCAATCACGTGTACTGGTCAGGCTAGGCCAGTTATCGGACGCAATAAACGAACGCACCTGCACTAATCCGCGCGCAGGCTAATTAACGGGTCTAAATAGCACTATCGCTTTATAGCATTATCTAATTTCTATTGATCTTTCGTATCGCACTACACAGGTATTGATCCTAAAATATAAACAGCTCATCAACGTCCACACATCGACTGATACAGACGGCTTTTAATAAATCTTCATATTTACTCCATATTTTTTCCCGAATCCACACACGTGTAGGCACAGTTGTTATATAATACTGACACTCCGAGACTAGCACGCCAGCATCACTGTGGCAACACAGGGGCACCGAATGTCCATCTATAATTCACTGTTTATATAGCCAAGTGACTTGTAACGTTGTGTGTACATGGAACCCTTATACATCATCCTCCAAGTACGTAATTAATTAACGGTCTTACCTGTAAAAACGGTGCTGTCTCGAACAACATGTTTGCTTGGTGTAAAGAGACGGTATGAGCGTAAATTCTCCACTAGGGTAGATGTCATGAAGGCTAGGGTATATGACCTCCTGGTTTGATGTGTGACCTTTGCTGTGTACGGCAGAAGTGTGATGGAAGTGAGTTGGCCGGGTAACTATATATAGTCTACCAAATCACACCTGTGCTGACACGGTAACGACAGGAAACAGTATAAAGATACAGGTGTGATGATGATACTTAACTACTCCAATCAGTGTCCCTCCTCAGGTGATTACAACTGATTACTGACAAATCACACCCCACCATGCCCCGGGGCTCATCCTAATCCACTCTCCGCACCCTCGGAACAATGGGAGGTGTCGTAGCCAATAGGGCCCTATTTACAGGCCTGTTTACTGGCCCCTAGTGTTAAATCAACACATCGCGCCCTTATTGAGGGGATTTAGGACCCTCCCAGAACACTTGAATCATATTGATTGCATTTCCGCTTTGAAGTGTGATAAAGTAAGTAGATATGTTTTCTGGGATTATCGCACAAACATAACGAGTCCCACCATTTCCCGGAAGAAACATTGGATATGGAGATTAAATTCAAAATAACAAGATAGCGTGCTTATTGATGTACATTGCAAGCACAATATTTACTTGGGAACACAAATACACCCTGCTTTGGCTAAGGATTGGAGATTGATTAGTAAGAATAGATCAATGATTTATAATTGTTTGATATAGGTACGGACTAAGATAGCAGGTAATTTTCCCGTGATATTCGTTATATCACAAATAATATAACTTGAAATGCAAGAAAAAGCCCCGTCGTTTATCAGAAAGGCACCAGACCAACCATTTCATCGTTTATGGTCATATATATGTCATCATTGATGTTTAAATGACGAAGAATGTCTCTTCGTAGCAAACTTGAAATGTTATATTTTTGATATTGAGATACGCATACGAAGGATTAGCATTTCGATTCCAAATCTTTTCATCGAGATATATGAATGTTTTTACATTTCTTTGATAATTATCTTCAGAACTTTTAAGTGTTTCATTTTCAATAAAAATGAAGCATAATACTTTAATTTCATCTGTACTTTTTGACAGATTCTTAAGTGTTATAAATATACACGAACTAGTTTTTATACAGAATGAATCAAATTACAATTACTTTAAACTGAGATATGAATTTCTCATATATTTCAATTCCAACAAAGATGATAAAACCTCACGTCACCAGAAAAAAAGATTATATGAAAAAATATCAAAAAGAATAAATAAACGCTTTGATATCAAAGTTATCAAGTTGAAGTGGATTAATTAATGATTTATTAATGAATGAGCGAGTGATTAGCATTGTTTCTGATTCACATAATTTCCTTTTATCTTGATTACGACGCAAAAGAAAGCACGTGTTAATTATGATCCTCAATCGCGCGCGCGGGTGTGTGGCCTGACATGTGTAAATGACCGATCGATATAGAAAATCTATATAATGTATTGGCGTTATATAAAGTTATAGATCACTCCGTGTTGAAGGTAATACATCGGTTAATGACTCCGCCACGGGTCGATACATTGTTCCATAATGTATCCATATTACACGGCTGTAGATCTGTCACAGCATTGTGTGGTTACCTATCATCAATATTGTATACCCAAACCAATTATAGCTATATACTTGTCGCGTAATTTACAGAACACGATCATAAAACCTTTCAACTGATAACAAATATACATTATAAATTATGTTTCATGGCAAAGACTAGATTGAAGTTACTTTCATGATTTTCTCGAATCATTTTGAAAGTGTTTCGATAGAAATCATATTTTGAGAATTATAATTCTGTTATTAAGTTCACACATCCAAAATATTTGATCTTGAATATCGAAAATATAATAATGCGATCACCCGATAATTTAACGCAAACCAATGTGGCGTTTTAATTTTATTTAGAATCTATTTCTACCAAGCCATTGTTGCTTTGTACGTCTGACTCAGGTACACCGATAGGTCACACAGGTAGGCTGACTTTTTATCCAATTATGTTACTTTAACATCTTCTTTGTACTACCTGTAACAAAAGACAGGTTACAAAGTTTCCCGCCAGAAGCCTTCGAGTGTCGTCTGCTTCTCCACCTGTGGCGGCTGGTGGTCACGGGACTACGACAGATGGGTCGGTATGTCCTGCTGGACCAGAAAGCTTTGTCATCTTCACCTCAAGAAATATTACTGAATACATATTTCTCAGAATAAACCAAACACTTTAATCATCGACAATTTTCTTAAATGCAACTGTAGACTGACTTTCTCGTTTGTTTACTCGACAGAACAAAGTCGGGAGACCGTGAAAGAACTAATTTATCACCGTAGGGGGGAGTACGAGAAAGAACTATGTACAGAAAAAAGTGCCCCCTTCTCGTCAGTAGTGCGTCTGATTTGACTGTCCGCCCCTAGAAGCTACCTGCGTTTTTCAGGACGAAGTCAGCTTTGTTGACCAGTAAACAAAAATCTTACCCACAATAGGGCTTGTTGACTGCAAGGTCGGTAATAATTCAAGGTCAGAAGGCCACAATTGACGCCATTGTAAAGTACCACCTGCACTCACCCAACTTTAAACCCCGAACCAAGAATGTCCACGGAACGAAGGCGATTATATCAATGGCAGTTTCTTCAAGTGCCTCTTTATGCTAACTATTTAACGACTTTAAAAATCAAAACACTTCCATCTTTTGATAACAAACAAACGTGTACAAGCTTAGAGAATTAGTTCTGGTTGCCGTGGAAATGATACTGAGTTTTTACTATGTGCTGTACACAATACAACACAAACCAGCAATCGTATACAAATACCACGCGGTCAATCTGTCTGTGGTTTGCTCTTTTACATGTATTTCATTGATAAGTATTGATAAGCATCACGATGGTTTGTTATCATGTTGACTATAACTGTTGACAGTCGTACGTAATAAAAGTAACATACGTCTCTGATGTTAACTTAAACAACACGACGTTTCGTTATCACGTTAACCACAACTGTTGATAAACCTCGCAATGTTTCGTTATCATGTTAACTTTGGCTGTTGATAAACCCTCGCGATGTTTCGTTATCGCGTTAACTATAACTGTTGATAAAACTCGCGATGTTCCGCTATCATGTTAACTATAACTGTTGATAAAACTCGCGATGTTCCGTTATCATGTTAACTATAACTGTTCATAAACCTACCGATGATTCGTTATCATGTTAACTATAACTGTTCATAAACCTCCCGATGTTTCGTTATCATGTTAACTGTGAATGTTGATAAACCTCGCGATGATTCGTTATCATGTTAACTATAACTGTTGATAAAACTCGCGATGTTCCGTTAACATGTAGGCCTCACTATAACTGTTGATAAACCTCGCGATGATTCGTTATCATGTTAACTATAACTGTTGATAAAACTCGCGATGTTCCGTTATCATGTTAACTATAACTGTTGATAAAACTCGCGATGTTCCGTTATCATGTTAACTATAACTATTCAAAGCCTACCGATGATTCGTTATCATGTTAACTATAACTGTTCATAAACCTCCCGATGTTTCGTTATCATGTTAACTATAACTGTTCATAAACCTCCCGATGTTTCGTTATTATGTTAACTGTGACTGTTGATAAACCTCGCGATGTTTCGTTATCATGTTAACTTTGGCTGTTGATAAACCTCGCGATGTTTCGTTATTATGTTAACTGTGACTGTTGATAAACCTCGCAATGTTTCGTTATCATGTTAACTATAACTGTTGATAAACGTCATGATGTTTCGGTATCATGTTAACTATAATTGTTGATAAAACTCGCGATGATTCGTTATCATGTTAACTTTGGCTGTTGATAAACCTCGCGATGTTTCGTTATCATGTTAACTTTGGCTGTTGATAAACCTCGCGACGTTTCGTTATCATGTTAACTATAACTGTTGATAAAACTCGCGATGATTCGTTATCATGTTAACTATAACTGTTGATAAACGTCATGATGTTTCGGTATCATGTTAACTATAATTGTTGATAGATCTCGCGATGATTCGTTATCATGTGAACTATAACTGTTGATAGATCTCGCGATGATTCGTTATCATGTTAACTATAATTGTTGATAAACCTTGCGATGTTTCGTTATCATGTTAACTATAACTGTTCATAAACCTCGCGATGTTTCGTTATCATGTTAACTATAGCAGTTGATAAACCTCGCGATGTTTCGTTATCATGTTGACTGTAACTGTTGATAAACCTCGCGAAGTTTCCTTATCGCGTTAACTGTAACTGTTGATAAACCTTGCGATATTTCGTTATCATGTTGACTGTAACTGTTCATTAACGTCGCGATGTTTCGTTATCGCGTTAACTATAAATGTTGATAAACCTCGTGAAGTTTCGTTATCATTTTAAATATAACTGTTGATAAACCTCGCGATGTTTCGTTATCATGTAAACTATAACTGTTGATAAACCTCGCGATGTTCCGTTATCATGTTGACTGTAAATGTTGATAAACCTCGCGATGTTTCATTATCGCGTTAACTGAAACCGTAATAAACCATTCGATATGTCCTTATCGCGTTAACTGTAACTGTTGATAAACCTTGCGATGTTTCATTATCACGTTGACTGAAGCCGTTAATAAACCATTCGATATGTCTTTATCACGTTAACTATAACTGTTGTTCAATCTCGCGATGTTTCGTTATCAATTAACTTAAACTGTGATAAACCTCCATATGTTTCGTTATCACGTTAACTATAACTGTTGTTCAATCTCGCGATGTTTCGTTATCAATTAAATTAAACTGTGATAAACCTCCATATGTTTCGTTATAACGTTAACTATAATTGTTGATAAATCTCGTGATGTTTCGTTATCACGTTACCTATAATTATTGATAAATCTCGCGTTATTTCGTTATCGTGTTAACTATAACTGTTGATAAACCCCGCGATTGTCCGTTATTATGTTTACTATTACTGTTGATAAACCTGGCGATGTTTCGTTATCATGTTGACGGTAACTGTTGATAAACCTCGCGATGTTTCGTTATTATGTTTCTTTTACTGTTGATAAACATGGCGATGTTTCGTTATCATGTTAACTATCACTGTTGATAACCTTGGCGCTGTTTCGTTATCATCTTTATCTGTTGATAAACCTGGCGATATTTCGTTATCATGTTGACTGTAACTGTTCATTAACGTCGTGATGTTTCGTTATCACGTTAGCTATTGCTATTGATTAATCTGGCGATGTTTGGCTATCGTATTAATTATAAATGGCGATAAACCTTTCGATATTTCATTATAGTTTTAACTATTATTGTTGATAAACAATTAGATGTTTCGTTGTCACGTTAACTATTACTATTAATAAACCTGGCGATGTTTCTATATCATGTTTACATAACTGCTGACAGAGATGTAAATTTCAAGTTATATACGTCTCAGATGTATATTATTGATAAACCTCGCGATGTTTCGTTATCGCCTTAACTACAACTGTTATAATTGCGATGTTTCGTTATCATGTTTACTATAATTGTTGATAAACTTCAGGATGTTTTGCAATCATGTTAACCATAGATATCAATAAACATTTCGAAATAATTTCATGACTTCCCGTAAGTACATCAAAGCTCTTCGACAGGGATAGTCGTTTGGCGCAGTGGATAGCGCACTTGCCTTTAACATGACGGCCGGGGTTCTATTCCACGATCGGACAGGGAATTGTTTACTCCCATTTCCTCCATGGTGAGGACACCCCGCTCTCAATCCCAAAATCTTGGGAAAATTTCCGGTAATATTCGGAAATATACTGCCTCGAATGCATGTTTTGAGAGTCACATGAACATAAATGTTCCAAAATGGCTAACTCATGGCCAAATCGAAACCATATACCATCCTCCGTGGGTATTGTTCGTTGGGCGCTAAATGTAACGGGAGAGGGAAAATGCACGGCTAGACCGGGGTTCGAACCCGGGACCTTCCAAATTCTCCAATCGAGCTATCTGGTCGCCGACGATCGACCCGGTCCAGATCCGCTACAGAAGTTCTAATTTGAGAGTTGATAAAGTCCGAGGACTTTCGAACTATGTCGTGATTCGCATCATAGATTCCAGGCACATGCATTCAAGGGAGTAGATTTCCGAAGATTTCCGGAAAGTTCCCCGAAATGTTGCGATTGCCGCGCGCTAACACCTGGCCGGCAAAAGTTGTAAAAAATCATAATTGATTACGAGGTTGTGAATATTTGAAGAATAAACTATGGAAAAGTTCACTGCAGTCATAATCAATCCTCATTTGACAGAGACACAAAGACTGGGGATCAAACGGTTATGCAAGTTAAATATATATTAAACGCTAAATGACTCAATGACGTCGGAAAATGTAGTTCTAGTGGCCAAATCTGTAAATCGAGTATTGGATTGAATTATGGTTCTGGGGAATCCTATGGAACCGGATAGTACGATTCTGTTGGCCCAGGCTTGCATCCGGGACTCATCTCCTGATGCTGTGTAACTACAGTAGTATTTATCATCCAGTCATGTCTATATTTGTTTTATTATTTTTTTGTCAGACAGGAAATGCGAAGCTTCATTGAGCCCGGTTTTATCCGAGCTGTACAGGAAGTTACTGGGTTTTTATTGCATCTATCAGTCTACCTGGCTGTATAGAAAACTCACAAATATGTAAAATAGTTCCGAATAGAATGTTTATTCACACTATTTAGCTGATAGGATGTATTTGAGTTGGAGATGGGGAAGCTGAGAGATGAAGGGAAGACAGCATGTTATCTACCATAACAGCATGAAATATATAGTAGTTCAATTAGTCTAAATTAAATTTGCACAATTTGTACATGTAAGCAGCTGCTTATATAATTGTATTTAGTTGTGAACATTTCATTTAAAATTTATTAGTTATGAAACGTTCCTACCAATAATCTTATGGTATCGATAAATAGCCTAATGAAATTGTGTGTAGTGTTCCCTGGGCTCCAACTGGTTGTTACAGCGAGTGAATAGCACGCTCCTCCCACGTGCAGCAGCTCCTCGTGCTGTTCATCGAACCGTGGATACAAAAGCTTTCCATTTCCTGTTTCACATGGTGAAACACCTGTACGCTAAATACTCAGGTGTTTCAAAGGTGAGGAGCACGCACTACTCGTCGTTACCTAAGACTTACTGGACCTTTACCTTAAACCTACAGGGCGAGTGGAACTAACATCCACTGGACCATTACGGACCCGTATGCTGCCTTTTGACACACGCACCTATTTATCCCGGTGTTTAATTTATCAGTCCCCCTTTACGAGCTATTGCAAACATCTGTCAATCAACTCCATCAATTATGTATTTTCACTATTGATTTTTTGCTTGACTTGTAAATAGCTTTCGCTTTCCTAATGCGCGGCAAAGATGATTCACGTTTCTCCTCACAGAATGACTCGCACGATCGACATAAATCATCGTCATTTCAATGTTTCCTTTATACTTTCCCTTTGTAAATAAATGATAATAGAAACAAAAATAAAACCCGAAAACAATGGGATTTAAGTAAACAAATTTTGAATGTCATTACATCTAAACCAATGCCACCGTATCATAGTCAAATAGTTTGTACCATCCTTACAAAGAATCATGATAACCGGTAACCCTTATACGGAGGCTCGACCTTTTCGCAATTAACCGCTAGATTTCCTTAAAACTTTCATATGTTGAGAAAACATGGCCAGTTGTACCGGTACTATAGGCCTACCTTCCGATTCTGTTTCTATACTGTTGACGTCGCTGTCAGTGTCCGACCATGTGTCGATATAGTGTACATCTATTTTTGTTGTTGTTTTGCAATAGGAGTGGTCGTGACAATACTTTATTTGCTCGTAATCTTGAGTTGAAGACTTGAACCCTTCCCTCTCATCTCGCCATTGTTGACATCGCGACATATCACTGTGTAGAACGAATTTGATACCCCGTTTTCAAATACCAGGTACACAAATAGGAAGCTACGTCACCACAAAACGAAAATCAAAACTTGTGTATTACGTAGGGTCGAACGTCCTTAATCCCATAGATTCATACTCGTACGTCCTTTACCTCTCTCGGACGTATCGCGTTTCCGGTAACATTCAATGACGTAGTTTATACCACAGGGACCTAAACCAAGGTGTCTAGGGTAATTTTACATTGTTGGAGGGTTTACATCAATTTTTGATAAAAAATACCCCCAAACCCCAATGATCATAAAGGATAAAAAACATCCCCCAACCACCTTTCAATATGGCAACCAAGGATTTATGGCCATTGAGAAGAGGGATTATTTTTATCGAAAACTGATCTAAACCCTCTAAAGTGTAAAATTGCTCGAAACACCTTAGTTGAGGTAAAAAATCTAGCTGTAACAAATTCCCAGGTCCCTGTGAATTATACCCGTGATTTTGGTAATCCTAAATTTTTCTAAGATTTATTCTTGTGTTTCCGGTTATCCTCGCAGAAGTTTAATTATATCTTTGTTTACTGTACTACCGTACTTTCAATCTGATTAAAATCATATCTTGATCTCCGCGCCGTTCCGTAAACTTCTCGCTGCTGCGTTAAGATATGAGAAAATCCCATAGGGGGTCACGACCGGATGGCCTTTGCACTAGCCAATTAAATTACTACTGTCAGAATCTTAAAAGTGAAAATTTGAGGCGACAAAGCTTGCATAAACGCATTTGTCCGTTTAGTCATTTCGTCACCAAAAAGTTCACATGGAATAATATGACGAAATGACTTGCTGCAAGATGACAGGTCATTTGAAAATGATTTTAGTGTTAAGTAAAGAGGCGACAAAGGTCATCTGAACGTGACCTCTTATGGGATGTTGTGAGCTCCATGTAAAACGGATTGAGAACAAAGATATGTATTTTAATCAGATTGACCGTACTTTGAAATTGATGCACCTACTACCGGTAAAACCATTAGTCCTAAATTTATACCAATGTTTTCGGTTACCTTGAAATCCTTTAAGATTATAAGGGTGTTTGAATTTCCATTCATCATCTATACTGTATTTCACCTGTGTTCTCCCAATATTAACTATTTTCATGTTACCGTTAGACCCCAACCCCCAGACGTATACTGATATCTGAGTTTCTGATAACCACCCTCCATACCGTGATTTTGGTAACTATCCCTGCCACAAATTCAAACACGTGTTTCCTGTATTTCCCAATACACTGTGCCGTAAATTTGTACTCGTATTTCCGATTAACCTCTGAGAGGTCTATTTATATAAATGTTATCTGTAATCTCACATCCCGTAGTTTTGTTCTCGTGTTTTTTCAATGCATTTTTAATTCCAATATTTCAGTTCAAAACCCAATACGTAGTGTCTCATATCTGTGTTTCTTAACCCCCCCCCCCCTCCCGAGTTTTTTTGGAACTATAACTATTACTATCACAAATTCAAAGAAGCATATCCTGTAACCCTACCTCAGGTACCACATGTTTTGCCTTTAACTCTACCTTAGGTATCACATGTTTTCCCTGTATCTCTACCTTAGGTATCACATGTATTTCCTGTAACCTTACCTTATGTATCACATGTTTTCCCTGTAACCTTACCTTAGGTATCACATGTATTTCCTGTAACCTTACCTTAGGTATCACATGTATTTCCTGTAACCGTACCTTAGGTATCACATGTATTTCCTGTAACCTTACCTCAGGTATCACATGTATTTCCTGTAATTTTACCTTAGGTATCACATGTATTTCCTGTAACCGTACCTTAGGAATCACATGTATTTCCTGTAACCTTACCTCAGGTATCACATGTATTTCCTGTAACCTTACCTCAGGTATCACATGTTTTCCCTGTAACCTTACCTTTGGTATCACATGTATTTCCTGTAACCTTACCTTTGGTATCACATTATTTCCTGTAACCGTACCTTTGGTATCACCTGTATTTCCTGTAACCCTACCTTAGGTATCACATGTATTTCCTGTAACCTTACCTTTGGTATCACATGTTTTCCCTGTAACCTTACCTTAGGTATCACATGTATTTCCTGTAACCTTATCTTAGGTATCACATGTATTTCCTGTAACCTTACCTTAGGTATCACATGTATTTCCTGTAACCCTACCTTAGGTGTCACATGTATTTCTGTAACCCTACCTCAGGTATCACATGTATTTCCTGTAACTTTACCTCAGGTATCACATGTATTTCCTGTAACCCTACCTTAGGTGTCACATGTATTTTCTGTAACTTTATCTTAGGTATCACATGTTTTCCCTGTAACCCTACCTTAGGTATCACATGTATTTCCTGTAACCTTACCTTAGGTGTCACATGTATTTCCTGTAACCTTATCTTAGGTATCACATGTATTTCCTGTAACCCTACCTCAGGTATCACATGTATTTCCTGTAACCTTACCTTTGGTATCACATGTTTTCCCTGTAACCTTACCTTAGGTATCACATGTATTTCCTGTAACCCTACCTTAGGTATCACATGTATTTCCTGTAACCTTACCTTAGGTGTCACATGTATTTCCTGTAACCTTACCTTAGGTATCACATGTACTTCCTGTAACCGTACCTTAGGTATCACATGTATTTCCTGTAACCTTACCTTAGGTATCACATTGTTCCCTGTAACCCTACCTTAGGTATCACATTATTTCCTGTAACCTTACCTTAGATATCACATGTTTTCCCTGTAACCTTACCTTAGGTGTCACATGTTTTCCCTGTAACCCTACCTTTGGTGTCACATGTTTTCCCTGTAACCTTACCTTAGGTGTCACATGTTTCCCCTGTAACCCTACCTTAGGTGTCACATGTTTTCCCTGTAACCTTACCTTAGGTGTCACATGTTTCCCCTGTAACCCTACCTTAGGTGTCACATGTTTTCCCTGTAACCTTACCTTAGGTGTCACATGTTTCCCCTGTAACCCTACCTTAGGTGTCACATGTTTTCCCTGTAACCCTACCTTAGGTGTCACATGTTTTCCCTGTAACCTTACCTTAGGTGTCACATGTTTCCCCTGTAACCCTACCTTAGGTGTCACATGTATTTCCTGTAACTTTACCTTATGTATCACATTATTTCCTGTATCTCTACATCAGGTATCACATGTATTTCCTGTAACTTTACTTCAGGTATCACATGTATTTCCTGTAACTTTACCTTAGGTATCACATGTATTTCCTGTAACCTTACCTTAGGTATCACATGTACTTCCTGTAACCTTATCTTAGGTATCACATGTATTTCCTGTAACCCTACCTTAGGTGTCACATGTATTTCCTGTAACCTTACCTTAGGTATCACATGTATTTCCTGTAACCTTACCTTAGGTATCACATGTATTTCCTGTAACCTTACCTTAGGTATCACATGTATTTCCTGTAACTTTACCTTAGATATCACATGTTTTCCCTGTAACCCTACCTTAGGTATCACATGTATTTCCTGTAACCTTACCTTAGGTATCACACGTATTTCCTGTAACTTAACCTTAGGTATCACATGTATTTCCTGTAACTTAACCTTAGGTATCACATGCATTTCCTGTAACTCTACCTTAGGAATCGCATGTATTTCCTGTAATCCTATGTTTTGGTGTCACTTGTAATTCATGCAACCCTCCCTTAGGTATGATATACTTTTCCTGTAACCTTATCTCAGGTATCACATGTATTTCCTGTAACCCTACCTCAGGTATCACATGTTTGCCAGAAATCTTTTCCACGTATAATTTGTAGTGATGCGAACCTATCTAAGTAGATACATAGTTCCCATGCACTTTCTAAGTTATCCCAGGTGTTTCTGTTACCTGGCCTGATATGAAATCCTATATTTCAATACATTTATTGATCATATATATACTAATTATCTTGCTTGGCATTCTACCCGTGATTCCATAATCTTGTTTACTTATAATAATTGTAGAGATTATATGTTTATTGCCTACATAATCGGTGGTATATAACAAAACAATATCGACATAAAAGTACACTTGACTCTTATTTACACTTTTTAACAAGTTTTTCCGAAATCATGAATATATCAATTTGAAGCCTCGTTGAATTTGGTTGTTTTTTCGTCAAAAGACCTTTGTGAAAGACGATATATGTAAAACAACCACCATTGCGTAATAAAGGTAAATATTACATAAATAAAAACTGCATATGACAATGTTTTCGCTATCAATAATATCTCGTTGAGAGGTGTGCGTGCTCATTACTTTGCACATATAAATTTCAGACATTTACCTATTCCTTGAATGTGGTAGCGGGATGCTTGTACATGTAACATGAGTTGAACGTATTTTTTAAACTCTAGACCCAATTAAAGAAACACAATACATCCCCCGTCTCCATGGAAACTGAAGTGCAGATCTCGTCTACAGACAGGTGAGTTAGGAGACTGCCTCAAGCACCGTCCTCATGATCCGAATCGATTGAAAAAAAAGAGAGTTGTTTTTCTTACCATTTCTTAAGCAGGTGCAACATGAACTTTAAATTAGAGATGCCTGATTCACACGACTTGATATTCTATTTATTTTCTATTTAAAAGAAAAAGAACTCTCGGCCTTTAATCTACCTTTACCTGCAGAACAAAGACAGAATGGTGACACCTGTATGGAAATCTCGCTTTGTGTAAAATGGCGCGCAACCCGATATAAGGAAATACCGTTACTCCACAACATTTATCACAAAGGTTTACAATACAGCGGAGATGAAGTCTCGCCGAGGCTCGAATCGTCACGTCTCAGTGACCACGTGAGCAGACGACCACTAGGTGAACAGAACACCTTTAACAGGTGACAAATCATCTGTAAGATTTCCCCCCTTTTCTATTTATAACCGCAGACCGGAAGCACATAAGGTGTATTGACGGTTTATTCAGGGTCGGCGGTCCTTTGTGTTCCCCGCCACACCGAGACTGTGTTTACTTCAGGAGCGACAGATGGTGACAAGTCAATGTGATTTCCCTACCGTTGATTTAGGCCTGATCATCACGATAGCCGGTCATCGCTTATAGAACTACATAGTTTTGGTAAAATTACGGAATTAATTTCTGTCCGAGTCTTTGGTCAAATACTGTATTTTACCCCTTAAATCCAATATTCCCTCTCACATATACGTCCCTGATACAATGTCCTACTGTAAGCAAAATTGCCAAAATATATAACAAAAAAATTGTCAACAAGCAGATGGTTTGTTCCTGGAGCTTTTGTGTTTTACAATATTTTAGAAATGGAGTTTTATTTTTCTATAAATAACTTCATATATGTTTTATCACAAATTAAGCTAACCATGCTTTTATCGTTAAATGGATAACGTGTATTTGTTTCTGTCGAAAACTCAGTGATGCTGTGTATGATAATCTAAGAGCATACTGCATAGGCAATGCTTTAACAGAACAGGACTATTTTTATTTGTTATTTAATGCTGCTGTGCAAACGGCAATGTCTCTTTGTCGTTTACTGAAGTTGTATGACAGGGTCAATGAAATGTTGTGAAAATAAATTTCATATGTTTACATACAAAACCATAATACATGACTGCTAATACCTAAAACTAATGCATTAGCGTTGTTTACCTTGCGTCTATTTTTTCATCAACTTCCGATCATTTTTATCGATATAATAACATAATGAGCCCCTCCCAACAATTTTCAGACCAATGTAGGCCACTGGTGAATGGCTTTGAAGAACGCAATTAAGAGGATAAACCCAGAATTCGGTTACGTCCCCTTGCGACAAGTGGTCCCTGTAGGGATGCGCAAGAGGCGGATCAGAGAGCCTAATGCGAACACCCAGAATAGGGGACAATGCCAATGGTAGAAACCAACTCCCATTGAAAATGTATCACGGCGTATATAGATAGCGTGTATTATCGGCAGTGTAGTAAACCTGTTAGTATTGATTTCTGTGAACGTTTCATGTTATCAAAAAATTGTCACTTGTTTTTGTGTTGGAAACAATAACAAACTAAAGAGGATATCATAAATCTATATAGATATTACTGTCAGCACTACAAAGCTAGCGACCGTACAAAGAGGCGACGCTAATTCCACTGTTGAAAGTACTCATGTAATGGCCTAACCACATTAGTAGGGCAGATGGATATTAGATTCCTCGTACAGGCTTCTGTTCCATAATTTCACGAGAGCGTTCCGAGTGTTCACTTAAAAAGAGTGACCTACATAAATTACCCTAATAGACCAATTTCTGTGATACATAATATACTGTACACAATTGTAACCCGAAAACAGATATCTGCCTTTACACTAACATCAAATTCCGACCATTATTCCAGTGGAACCCACAGTGCCACTAATCAAGATATTCTTGACATTACAAACCTGTGGTACAATGTAATAGTTTTGATTCAATTGACCTTTCTGAACTCTCTTGTTTAATTAAACAAACCTATCCGTGCTACCAAACTCGTCTAGCCGCCCAATAAACAACATCCCACGAAAAAAAAATCAAATGAAAAACAAATTAATAAATTGATGTAGATAACTGATGATATTTTCAATTTCGACTGGGACTTATTTTTTACCGGGTCGCAACATTTCACCTGGTTTGCTGCATTTCTCGCCATCAAACACCACGTGACATGTATATTGCATGTTGACATCACGCTAATAACGATATACTCTCAACAAATTAAGACTTGATATACGCTCTGTATGTAAAACAGCTACATGTAATATTAATGTTGGAGGTGCTCCCTAAAAGGCATCAGAAATGATACAAAGTCTGACAATTATGGATCTCTGCGATAAACCACCCCGGTGTTGACGTGCCGAGCACCCCCGATAGCAGAGATAGATAGGAAGACATTCGATTAGGTTTGTTGATAATATACGGTATGGAATTGATAGTCAAGAGCCACATTTAATCAAAATTCTGTCGCATGCGAGAGATGATTGAGATCGGTAGTGACACTAAATTAAACCGAAACTATATTCTTTTGAAACGCCTCCTTTATGACAACTCAGAAATGAGATTTTTCATGAATATTCAGAAAAACGCGGACTTCCATGAGCTGTGTAGATCCCAACAAACGGTACGGCACTGCAATCCTCTCATCTGAAATCCTATCATAAAGTCCAAATAAACAAAATCTAGTTTAAAGGAATGTCGGTACTTCTAGATTATTCTGCCGTGAAGACAAATGTCTTTAGATATGTCGTGTAAATCGCAATAAGAGGGACTCTGTTTTCTATTTCATCTGAGGAATCACTCACGGCAAATTCAGAAATATCGCATACATGCTATCAGCCGGAATTAGTAAAAGAGCACTGCACACATAGAAAAGAAAGAGAACATTTTGCTTTTATGTTCCCGGAGAGGAATTAGAAATGCATCGTAAATGGAGACAAGCAATAGGCTTTGTTTCTACAGGAAAATAAAGAAGATACAAAAAAGACACAACACTGATGTTTGTAGAAAATACATGAAAGTATTTTTAGTTTTGGGGAACGCTAAGGGAAAACAAATATCTATTAAAATAAAGAAAGAAAAAGACAATTTAAAATCAGACATGAAGACTGTTCAACAATGCATACACAACTACCAAAGTGTTGGTTCCTATCACAGTTTGTAATAGTTTCTTTTTCTCTGCTTTGTCATTTTTGTGACAATTCAGTTTGGTTTTAACGTCTTATTCAAATGATGTCTTTTTGGTAAATGTCAGCTTTCTTAGCGTCTCTGTGCAGCAGCAATGAGTTCGCCGGTGGCTTTTTGTTTATTTAGATCCGCAAATAAGCCCACTGCTTACCGTCCTTACGTTTCCAATTAACGGCGCGAAGCCTGAACCGCTTTGCCATTATGTCATGTAAATTTATACATGTAATTAGACTTTCTAGTTGGTGCTGTATAAAAGTTATCGGTAATATTGCAGCTATCAGCCCAATCATCTAGCCACAGCTGTCGTCGTCGTCCTCGTCGTAAAATTTAAAAAGTCATCTTTTGTTATCCCCGATCCTAATGGCTCTTCGGGTCATCAGCATACATAGAGATCTACAAGAATTGTACTGTGTTTATTTTTTAGTGTGTGCATATGTCACTTTTGTGTTTCACTGAATATGTAAACGACATTTCAAGTAAATGTTTAGGACAACCTGCTGTACATATTAAGCGAACGATAAAAGTATTTACATACAAATTGATTCAAAATTTGTAATATTGAATTTACGTAGTCGATCAACAGGAAACCAGGAAGATGTTTTTTTCACAAACAACGTTTGTTTTCAATAATTGCTAGTTACACTAGAGCCTTTGTCAACTAATGTTAAACTAGGTACAGTACAAAAGATGCCTATACCTTAAATACAGTCGAATTATTATACACAAGAGAAGCCTTACTCTATGTAGTTAAACTAGGCACGCGAGATATTACACCTCGTATAAATGTAGTGAAATTTGGTCACAGGGAATTGGTAGTGGCTTTTCCTTGTCAACAAGCAACGTCATTTGGTGGCACAGACTAAGATTTAGACACTAGAAAGAAACATTTAAAAACAATACTAGAGGCGTATTTAAAAGCAAATCTGGGGCAGATTAAATGGACATTAAGCGGAGTAAAGGTAAAATAAGAGTTGTAAATATCTGATGAATACAATAGGAACCATACTGACCTGGTTTGTTGTCTGGAGAGAAAAACAACATTTGACTTTCATTTATGTTTTGGAAACGCAAGTTCAATATTGTTAAATTCTTTCATAGATCAGGTTGACCTTTGCTAGGTTTTTCAATCTCCACTTAGGAAATTTAGAAAGGCAATACTTGCAATTTTCAATGTGAACATTGGCATACACGTTATACACGCAAACACGTCATACTCTCGATAAGTGTCATGTTACCCAGTATATAAATGGAATCTACCGAGTCAAATACGTCATACTACCGAGTATAAACGAGGTTTACCGAAACAAACACGCCTTGTTACCGAATCGGCTTATCACCGATTATACATGTTACCCAGTATATAAATGGAATCTACCGAGTCAAATACGTCATACTACCGAGTATAAACGAGGTTTACCGAAACAAACAAGCCTTGTTACCGAATCACCGAGTATACACGGAAACTACCGACTCAAACATTTCATCCTATTACAATAGAAGGGACCTACCGAGTGAAGAGAACATACTGAACTCTAGTATCTTAATTGATAACCCGGTTAAGTTTTTGAATTAAACGTAATTTTGTTAAGTAGAAAGAGAGGATGAAGTTTGGTACGACATAACACGGAAAAGTACGCGTTTTATTCCGCCAGAGCTTAATTACAGAACGTGAGCCTAATAAGAGTACAGTACAATTGAAGTAAGAGTAGGAGGGAGGTGACTAATATATTGATTGCTGTTTGTAGATTTACTTATCTTCCAAAAAGACTCGATCGTTACAACTTCAATTAAAGACAGATAATATTTCCTTGAGGACGTCAACAATAAAAGTTTATTTGTAGCTCTGTGTGTGAAATGACGACAGTGTAATATGGCCATACCGAATGGTACCACCACTACATACTAAGATATCATTAAATTGTTTCTACAGAGAATTTAAAAGTACCATTGACAATTGCAGATGTTGAATAATTTATCGACATTTCAGAGAAACACACCTTTTTGTTAGCAGATATCGAGGAGTTGACGTGCTACCATTTGCCTTAATATTCATGCACGCAATTATCTAAGCCGGGTACGATAAGGTTTTACACGTGTACACAAGAACACGTGACGATTTACGCGTACTTCTCGACGCCCGCCCTAGCGGCTTTTATGTAATGGTCCTGTGTACTAATGGCCAATGTAACCTTGTTACTGAGACGACACAACATCAGGCTTTCTGGGTTTGTATTCAGGTTTATACAAATTTGAGGATTTATTTTAAAAACATAACATTTGTTTTTTTTGCTTTATAAAAGCATTATTAGATTACTGAGTATTTATGTTACAGTGCAAAAACGTCTCCCTGTCTATATACATTGTAGAAACTAATACTGAAATATACACCGACACATTTACTTAATTTATGTATTTATTGAAATTTCACATAAAAATTTGAAGAACTTTTTATTCAAGTTAAGGATGGTCAAAAAGTATATCAATGGAAGAAATTCAGATTCAAAATCAATACGTACCATCCTAAAGTCTCGATTTGAACTTCTAGTTTTGTGTTCATACCGTAAGGTCGATGCGACAGTATGTTTGAAAATATCTATAATTCCAAAAGGCCACCACAACCATAAACCTCAATGTTGCAACAATAACAATAACAGACATTTCTTAAATTTAATATTTTTGCTTTCTTTTTCAAAGATCACGAGCCCTCGGGCTGATATCAAGATATCGTGCTGATAAAGGATGTGATATCAAAATTGTTACATAATAACCTCTAAACGTTACCAACGTAAGGTAATACCGATCTAAGTAGAGCAGAAGTAAAATGATATTAAGTGCGTGTGTATATTACCACAGACCGGAAGTCAATGCCTATGTATATTGTTATGTTATAAATAACTGCCGAGGTGTTAATTTATCGATATATAAATGCACGAAAGAAGGAAGAGAAAGAATTATCCGAGGAGAGATTTAGAGTATCTTACAATAAAGAACCGGAAGTTGGGATCGATGATGATCGTCATTAAGCAGTTTTTGTCACACTTTCGCGGAAGGACCATCCGGAACTCCAACTAGTCAACCATTCGGAAACGTCAAACAAAGGCATAATTTCTATTTGAATATTTTATTCGGGTCACGGATTATACCGATGGCTCATCTTGATAAAATGTAGATTAAAGACGTCACGCACATTCGGAGTGGATATCGATTATGAAAAGGAAATTATTTCTTAAATATGTGTTTTGGAAATAAATTATGTAGCCATGTTACCAGTATTCATTAATTCATTTCAAAGGATATTCCGAACGTGAACGCCAGTGACGTAGATTTTACCTGTGTGTACCCTTTCGGGGACCTCATTTCAGTTTGTGTAATCAGATACAAGGATTCCTTTTTTATTTGATTGATACATCGCGCGTCTTAATCAGGTGAAACATACATCCTCCACGTGCTCACGTGACCACGAAACTGATTACTACCTTCCGCTCTGTGTGCCGACTGACTACAATCTGATTAGTGCGCGCATCTTCCACAGGTGCGAATATATCTCGATGGCCAGACGTGAAGCGGGCGGAAGCTTGGTACTCTTAGAAGTTAAACAGAGGAGAGGTTGACCATGGCGTGATTACTGATCCTATAGCGGTTATAAATCAGACCTCTATCAAACGACAAAACCTATGCACATCACACGACCTAAATGTTGCGTCAGCATGCCCGGTAATTCTGGCCTGCAATGACGGTCTATTGTTGGTGCCAGGAGACAAGTACGTGTATAGTTGTTTCCATGGCACCCACCAGCATTAAAGCTAAATAGATTGCGTGACAGTTCGACCTTGAAAATACTTACCTACATCGAGCAATGTCATGGTGATATCAACGTCACTGCTAGGTTATTAGTCCCGCGAGAAATTCCGCTTAAAACAGATACTGGGAATTCTTTCATGAAAACCGTGTTTGATGTTTTAATAGATGGTAGGATGATTTTAATTTTATATTTTTTTAAAGTGTGTCATTTGGTGTAGTTGGTACGTACATGTAACTGTTGAATCTGTGGTAATGCGATTACGTATTGTAATACTGCTGACAGAGTTAGTCCGTTAGAGCTAACAGGCAGACGGATTCGCCATATTTCCTATGTCACGTCGGGTGTAAAGTTCACAACCCGCGCTTGTCACTATCTTTAACTGAAGATCGTTGTTCCTTTTTCTTCAATAAAACATCAAACGGCAATCGGCAATTGTTTAATTTAAAGACTGTTTTGTATTAGAAAGCATATGAAACAAAAGGGTGTAAGCGAGACAAGTATTGGGTTCGGAACTACATGCTAAGTGACCTTGTGTGACCCCTTCACCATCTTGTTTGCAGGGCTGGCTCACCAGATGTTACGCCATGCATTAGCGTTAATTAGGAGCGAAAATCAGTGCTTGTCTGGGATTAAATCGACTTAAAACACAGATTGCAGAAGCCGGCGATACACTCTTTGATTAATTAATGAGCCAAAGATCGTGACAAGTGCAGGGTGGTTCTGAGGCGGCCAGGGGAGCGGGGTCACGGCCTCGGTATGGAGGTCCTACATCCGGGCCCTCCAACGATTCACAGCAAACAGAATCTTATCCTCCCTTCTCCTTTGATGATGGTGTTGTGCATTAAAGAGTTACCGACTAGAGATAAAATTGAAATTCTTGTTTAACTAGCTGTCTATCAGGTTGTTGATCACTAGTGTAACACTTCTAGAGAAGCAGACGAAAGTCTGGTACAACATCTGCATTGTTACAAAAATTGGGCGATTGATCTACAAACCGCAAAACATTCACCAATGTAACTTCGAATTATTAAATTATCATCACAATTGGCACCATTAAATATGTTTTACACATTTCTATGAACTTTATGCGGTTAGAATTACTTCAATTTAGAGATATATTGTCTAATAAGCTAGAGGAAAAGGCATACCAGCAGACCTTGTGTATACTCTAACCGCAGACACTACTAGCCTGACCTGTCTCGTATCCTAATCAAGGTTGTTCCGTCCCCCTACTAATGACCTGGATTTTTTTTATGTGATGCCATTACATATTCTTACTACCCGGGCTGACAAAGGAAATCTGCAAGACCAATCAGTGCCAAGGACACAAAAGTTTGAGAAAAGGTGTTATGGTCAGTCTGACCTATTTGAAAATGAAATGGCGTAAAATACAATACAGCTACGGTTTTTTCCCTATCGTAGAAACGCTGTAATGATATTGAATAGCGTACATACAGTGTATTTGGCGCTACCCACTAAGGAATTAGCAGCAAGTGATCCCAGGGATTCGATAAGTTTCATGAACCTTACCGATAATATACTTCATGATAAAGGGTAAATAAAACATCAAATGAAAGAAAAAAATCAATATAGAAAATGGTCAGGACAAAATCGAAAATTTTCTGGAATAGAAAGAGCTAGTTAACTGGAGGGACATATTTAGCGATAGACGAGGTTAGCTAGTACCAGTGCTCTGACTATCTGACACAGTAGAGTGTCGAAGAAGACTATCCACACTAATATTTTAAGTCAGGTTGTACACCCAGTCGGCTGATATATGTTTCATCAATTAACATCTGATGGTAATTTAATGGACTGTATATGATTTATACAAAACATATGTTCGCTTCAACAGGCAGACAACACATTGTTGACGAATCATTTACGGTTTACCGAATCTAATTGTGATAAACAATCCTTTATCATATTTGCGAATTTCAATTTCAAATTAAAATACATTTTATTTCTCTTTGCACGATGTTATTATTTCCATGTTGTCAACGTCGGGTGGGAAATACTAGCAAACAAACGTATAAGCATGGACTATTTTGTGGGCATTTCCTGTTGTACAATATACCATGTTTAATCATTCCGGGGTTTGTCTGTTAGTTTAGTTGAATCTTGTATTCCGAAGTATGAAACATTCACGGTTAAAAAACACAAAGCCATGTTTTTGCGTTGTTTTGTTTTCGTGCCCATTATTGTATATATCAAAAATCACAATAAAATACTAACGTTTATAGTCTGTACGACAACAAAAGTGTAAATTGATGGCTGTGATTGTTTCATTTGCCAATCAAAAGTGCTTGCAAAAATCATAAGATTATTAAATGAAAATCCATTTTTTCGCTGAAATCCTTAAATTAAAACATACACTACGCCTGGTGAACGAGGAACTTATTACTATAATCATACCACTATTGGTATACATCATTGCGTATGTGTAGTACCTTGGTTTACATGTACCAGGGCGCTGTACATTTACATCGATTTATATTTCTTGAAATGTCGTTCAATGTCTGCAAATCGTCTTAACCGGAATCCGTACAATTACTCAGTAATATATGTCAGACGCCCGCACACAGTGTTTACGTGGCAATCGTATACGTGTACATTCGTTACTATCTTCTAGTTTCATTGGCTAGCAACACGAGAATAACGTGAGAATGGGATACTTCGTTTTCTTCCGTCTGCTATTACAGGTACATAAGAACAAAACAGTTCCCACGTGCGCATGTTAACTGGCCGTGTCCAGTCGGCGCCGCGCCACAAAAACACGTGCACTACGGACTCTAGTGCGTGGCTCTGTACCAAATACAGCCAAAAACAACTGAATCAGGTTCGTGTATTCCCACATATTAAAATAGTTTGATAAATATCTTCTGTCTGCGGAAACTCGGAGCACCTGAAGTGATGACGTCACGTAATGTTGCGTGTCAAAGGTAGGTTTTGTAAAAGAATAAAGGATCGATACCATTGTATGTAGAATAGCCAATGAATTTATCGGAGCTGCATTGTCTTCAGGCCCGATCCCTCTGACTCATTATAGTAATATCATTAAAGTTTTAAAAAGGGTCATGTTATATTGGCATCAAAGGTTGAATGACTGTAGTAGGTATTAGCTATGTTGAGTCCCGATGAGTCACGGGTGACGGCGGGCTTTTCGTGTGTCTACCTGAGTCAGGCTGTGTCACCAATCACCAGTCTCCAGGGAGTTCCGGGTGTCTTATATAGCCATTCAGGTTTAATTGTTAAAAAAATAAATAATGAACGCGTATATGAATTTGTCGTCAGCCTCGGGAATTGCAAGGTCATCATGAGTGCAGCGGACTGCAAAGGCTGCACTATAGAGCCGGGGACAACATTGATTAATTTGTCTCATTTTATCGGCCAGTTGATCGATACTATCTAATAGTCTGCTTTCACAGCTTAATACGGAAAAAATAACTCAAAAAGTGTTCGTGTATGAAATGATTAAAACCAATCGAAAATTGCCCTGTTATCGCGGCGGAGCCCTTTCGGTCTCCCTGAGCGGTGCGCAGACGAGCGGACGTCCCATGGTATGGCGGGTACAATGTTAGAGGAAGGACCGGAGTGGTTAGAGCTGGGGGTAATGCGAGGGGCAAGGACGTCTTTAATGAGAATCTCTGACGCATGGAAAGGCCATGTTACAGAACACACGACAAGTAATGCTATGCACGTGCGTGCGCGTGGCCTTCACATAATTTATCTTTATCATCAGGCATACTCTGCTAATAATTTCAGGTTATCTTAATAAAATTTTGCTAAGTTGGACGCATCCCTTAGATAGAGGGTTTCAATGTGTTACTGTTTGTGACTTCGTCAGATCACGTGATCTATCGTTATATCTCAGTATGACTTCCCCTGATTGTCACAATAGTGATATATACTGATAAATGCACAAACTTGAGACACAGTCAATACGGGGTACCTCACCATGACAAAACCAGCCTGATCCTACCACTACACATGAACAATGTTAGACCGTCACTAGGAGACACAAGACCCCGTTTACTCCGGTCTACCAAAGTTAAACCTGTCAAAACTGACGCCATCAAAACCTCTTCAACAATAGAGACAAAATAACAGTTGTCTCCCCTTTTAAACTACATGGTAAAACCAGTCTAACCAGTCAGCCGTGATGAAACGTATTATATTACAGCATGGCAAAGTGATTTGATTTGAGAGGAAACCGGAGCACCTGGAGTTCGATGAGAAAACCTCGTTGTCGTGCAGATAATCCGAGGTTATATTCATTTCATGTCGAACCCAAGCTGCCTTGGGAAAAGTCGAAAGCACCCGGGTCACAATATTCATGCAGTACTGTGAGTAGATGCCAGTTAACTAAAATAAAGTTATCTGATCACGTATATAGGTAAATTTTACGCATTGAATTTCATTTCCACTGTGACGCTGGCCAAGTTGATAAGGAGTTTGACATTCTGCTATAACTACCTCTCCACCTCTGGGTCGAGAGTTCGGGGTCTGTGTTTGGCAATCAGCAGGTTCTGGCCGTAGGTCGGTGAGTGTTTTCTCCGAGAACTCCGGCTTTCCTGCACAAACAAAACCTTGCACGTCCTTAAATGACCATAGCTGTTAATAGGATATAAAACAAAACAATCCCAAACATATTAAGCAATAAAGCGTTGGTTCCACCCGACCAGTTTGCGTGACGACATGTTCAGGACCTGATGTTTACACGACCTGGGCGCACTGTCAGGAGTGCTGAGTCACGGCTGTTGTTCTCCTCTCGGTCAAGGATGGCGCCTGATGACACAGTAATGATATCATGCACCTCAAACGACTAGGTAAATAGTAATTAGGACGACAGGTAACTGGTATTAATTAGTGTTTCTATTTCCAGAGCTTGACTCGATGGTGCTGACTTTTATCATGTTAGTTTACAATCGATTGTTTATTGTTATTAATCACAAATAAGCACGGCCCATTAGGTCAGCTATACACTCGTGGGTCGGGCTGTGATTAAGACCATTCATTTATATAACAAATATAGACGTATATTAGTGTTTGTACCGCTCGTAAGCTCCCTTTGTGTAAAGCCAACCCCATGTTAAACAAGAAAACCTATAGGTCCCACACAGATAGGACATTAATCATGGAGACCAATCAGGGAAACGTTCCACACAAGTGTGACGTCGTAATGTCACCCCTGATCCTACCGTATCGATCCTCTCGTGGTAAGTGCCGTGTCTCATTTGAATACACCGATGCTATTTTGTGGTCATGTGACATTCTGGAGGCAGTTTGACATGCTCGCCCAGCTTCCGGGCACTCTTTTCATCATTGTTCATCAAAAGATGAGGTCATAGTACACACATTAGACAAATCTAGTTGATTTTGAATTGGGAAGTTGGGAGTAATACTTTGTATATCATTTAGATCATTGCTCATCATAAGATGACGTCATTTTACCGGCTCTGCAGCGACGGAAAGACAGGTAGACAGTCTGAATCAAGGTTGTGGCTCCGGATCAAGATTATCTTTGGTTAATTAAAAAGTTGACCCTACGGTGGGAAATGCGATGACGTCAATAGTGATTGCTTCCTTGAATATTAATTAGAAGCCAAATGATAAACACATTAAGTTTGGATGCGACACGCAAATACAAAAAAAAGTAAATTGGATGCATGTGATATATATATATATATATAATTAAAAACTAAATGTTGTAACTTTAAGAGTACCAAGGTTTCCAAGAAATATAAAAATCGAGAAGAAAACTTGTTTTAGCAGGAGCTTCTTACCGATCACAGCATGTGTCCGTAATCAAATAAACAATGGCATGATCACGTGACTGTTTACGTTCTGCATGTGCGTTTGGCAGTCTCGACCTCACGTTTGTGCAACTGCACAAAACACAATTTTACAAACACGCGATTACGATTTCATTAGCTTCTTATCTATTCCGACTTTTTGCTCCTTTTTCAAATACTTATTATTTTAAGACTTTAATTCAGGAGCCGACTGTTTGATGTGCCACACACGGGACCGAGCGCTCGCATGATAAGGCCTAATTCACAGACTGTGGAGTTCTCATACTTCCATCTCATTACTTTCTTTTGGCGGGCTCTGCCACGTGCCGAAACAGACACACAGCATTTGACGTACTTCCTGTTCAATGCATGCACATGCATCTACTGCAATTGTACGGCCTATATGACCAGTCGGAGACGCGATGTCGGCAAGCTACGTATCCTTTTATATGTTATTAGATGATAGTTTCATGTTTTATTATTTTACAAACCGTTGATGCGTGAATTCCACATTGGTGTTAACAATAATATACGGCGCTGTGATCGATTACCATATATCTGTCTTCTGCTGTCAATTTTAGACTGCACGTGCACACTTCTGGACATAATACAACCTATTCTGAATTAAATCCACGAACTTGCCTATTTCCCAGTACATACAAAGACGTGTAATTTAATTATCGTCATAAATTTGTTTTGTGTAATAGCGGTTGCGTTTTACCGTATTGTGCGTAAGCCCGATGCCGTACAGATACACTGGCTAAACTTAATCCCAATCTATTATTACTTGTAATAAACTATCTTACACTGGTCGTGTAAACATGGCGTCATATTGTGGTCAGCAATAAGACCAATGCGGACATCAATAAAACACTGTTGCCGTCATAGGTTTAAAGAAACGGTAAAAACATAATTTACTGCTATTAATGTGTTTTTCACATTGTAAGTGGTCAGTAAGAAACTCATAACTACGATACTCTTGCCGTTCAAACGATTCGAGCAAAATACAGGGCGTGTATGGTAGGGCGCGTGTGGCGGGAAGCGCGAGAGATCGATAGGCCCAGCACGTGAACCGGTTCCCTGCTGTTGTGATGGTGAGTTTGGGTGACATTTATATACACTATTTAGCTGATTAGTCTAATCATGTCACATCGTGTTATTGTACTCTACATACTTAACACAAGGTCACCGACACGATTTGCCTACTTTCAATTATGATACTGTTCACGGTTAGGATGGAAAATCGCGTTCTCTTCTATGAGTTTGGTGAAAACACTCCACGCTCTACGAACCACATGTGCATTGTATGCATAATACGATTGCCATTTAGATTAACAAAACAACTTTGATACATGTATACTAGTTAAGTATTCAATGGGAAGAAACATGCACAATTGATGTAAATTTATTTAAATTCCGAAAAAAAGAGAAAAGACAAAATTTCTTTATCAACATACAGATCTATTGGATCGGGCACACTTCGACAGAACTGGGTGCGCTTTCTAAACAGCGCATTGATTAGCGACATCAAATGGCTACAGAGCACGAGCGCTCGTCACGTGCTGTTTAATCAGTATTCCAGTGCCCTACTTCGATTATATCGGGTCACCAGGACTTGTAAAGCAATGTGACAATCTTACACAGATGACAGTTCAGGGTATGTAGTGTGGCCGTTTTCAAATGCCGGACTAAACAGTCCAGTACTATCAGTGATACGATTAATTTTAACAAAATATTGTTAGACGTCACTCAGTTTTACTTGAAAGATAATATTAACGAATCATACTTCAAAATACTGTCATGCATATAGGGCTACGAGTTGTAACTGTTGCCCCCTTTGCATGATCGTAAGGGCCGACTAAATTTTGAACCTTATCTTTTCCATTCTTTCTAAACAACTTTCTCCTTCCTAATGTCTCCCTTGATACTACCTCACTTTTGGCATTTAGTTGAGCGTTCGACCGTGTGAGGAAGACTGTTGTTCTGTCCCCTGGTCGAGACATACCAGAGTCTCTAACAATGGTAGTTACTACTCCCTGCTTGACGCTCAGCATCATGGGAGTGGAACGACTGGTTCGCCCGTTGCCAGTATAATGTGACCGGGTTGGATGTTCTGCTGGGTGGCTTCGGCAGTATTCTTCAGTGTGGTAGCACTTTAAATCGGGAAAAGATCCAAACGATCTCGTAGTGGATTAAATGATCATAGCGCCGCCTCCCAAACACACTCACTCAACACCCACATCCGCAACACATTCACCGGGAGGCCGTCCTTAACTGTTAATATAGGACGTAAAAACAATCAAACCTAACCAAATATTATAACAAAATATCTTAAATTTTCGCTTAATATAAGGAGGGGGGAGGGGGGGGGGGGGCGGCGGCGGCGGGATTTACCACAACACCACGGGACGTTTACAACCAGTCGTCATACGGCCGAACGTCACAGCTGTAGGCGGTCGCCATGCTTGCGATATCTTCAAAGAATTCCGAATGGGCATAAATGGAGTAAGAAGTATGCCAGCATCCATTTTTTTTGTTTAATCAGGTGAAATTGATCCCACATAAGAATGAAATTTTGAAGGAACCAAACAACGGCTGTCATCAATGTAAATATAAACATTTGACACGACAGAAAAATCTACAATTATTCGACTGGACGTTACAACGAAGTCGAAGCCACAATCCTAAAATGGTAGACAAGCGAATGCTTTTTTAAACCATGCTATCCCTATTATATTTCACTAGGACCGAGAAGACATCGTCCTGATCTTCCATTCTTGTAGAACCAGTTCATCGGCTACTGAGAATAGACTAAGCTACAGTAAGTGGTTTTATTACCGAGATAACGAGAACAACAAAATAACGATTGCACTGATCGTTTACAAAAGTTTCTCTCCAGATAAGCATGCGAAAAAAAACCAGTGATTCGCAACCAACTTACCAGGATTGTATACGGCTGATGATTTACCGCGGTGACAAATGAACTGTTGGAGACAACACGACTTTCCCTCTTGTCCCGAGCAGTAATGGCGATCTGCGTGATAAGATTGCCCGACTTTGACAACGGAACGCCCCGAGAGAGGAAAGTCGTTTTTGGATGGATGTGTTTGTAGATAGAACCGAGAGATATGTCCAAAGCGGCCCTGTAATGTTATTTGAAAAGCGAGCAAGAACCAATGTTATATCTAGTGTAATCATATAATTGCGAGGATGTTAGTAATCGGGATTATCTGCCCTTAGACATTGGTTTTTCCCCAGAGTTAAAGACCAAATTTAATACAGATTTTAATCCCAAGAAATCGGCCGTTTTTAAAAGCTCTTGGCTTAGATTAATTTTTGGAAGGGGTTTCTCAGCAAATTACAGGAATATTTGAAAAAAAAAATTATAGTATGCAGCACTTTTAAAATGTATATATGATTTTGACGCAGAAATCTGAAGTGAATGGTATACTAGCACTAATCCTAACGCGATTCAAACGACTTCCTCACTAATCAAAGACCAGTGATTCACGGGTGTTCCCAATTCAATGTAGCACCATGAGTCTCTGAGAAACATTTAACATTTCATGTCTTCCCAGGATAAGCAATATCGAGAATACATGTTTGGTCATGTAATTGTCATCACATTATTTGGATATTTTCGGCAAAATTTCGATTTCGCTTCAAAACAGACATGGCAGATATTTCGAAAAGATTGCTTCTGAAAATGTCGTTTGTGTTGACGTTAAAGACATGATAATATTTATATACATATACGCTCTGTTTCATGTTTCGATTTCTTTTTACCCTCCTTATCAGCTTCCGAATGTCTCTTTCATATTTCAATGTATTTTTTACTTCCTTATCTGCTTCCGAATGTCTCTTTACGCTTCATATTAGCTTCCAAATGTCTATATTCGCCCTGTTTCGATTTTCAATGTCTCTATGCCCTCCCTATCAGTTTCCGAAAGTCTCTAAGCTTGGTATAGACCTTCGGATGTCTCTAATGTTCAATATAAGGTTACGAATGCCTATTATGTTCCGTATAAGTTTCCGAATGTCTCTCAGGTTCCGGAATGCATGATCCTTTGCTTTTGACATAGACAAGATATTACGCACTTTTAAAAACCTGCCTTGGAACTAGCCCAATACATGTTGTGCAGTATTCTCTAAGGTAATACTGTAAGACTGCCAATTCAAATCAATTTACTTACAAAAAAATGCAAATATTCCATGCAATTCATGTTTAAAACATATCTACACAAGTTCCAAATTTTAAATTGAGATAAAAAGATCGATTGCTGTTATATCCCTGATTGTAGAACACGAGATGATGCCATACATCCGTACTACAGCCGAGCCGTGTAACGGGTCTTGTTCATGCAAATGTTTGTAATTTCTTTAATGTTGTCCTGAGGCTGAGTATAAAACATTATTTCGACATATTTATGTATATCATAATTCTCTATTTGTAATTAAAGATAACTCTAATTCTTGTTGTGGGCGGCTAGTTTTCCATGGTTCAGCGGCTGAGCGCTCTCTGTATACAGTGTGGTAGAAGGGTCTCGGGAAGAAAGCTTCTAAGTCTGAATGCGGCTTCTAGTCTGTTCCAGGGTCTCCTACACCGACTTATAATTGTAACTTTCTACTTTGTTTTCTTTTGATTCTATTACGCAGTAACAGGTTAATTATGTTAAGCACACATATGCATGATCTCATTTCCATGCTTCTCCGTTAACTATTTTACGTGTACATTAATCCAGTTTGGTATAAACTGATAATGGTTTGATTGGTTTTGTTATTTTGTGTTTCACGCCCTTTTATTCTCGATAAGAGGAAGCGTATTCAGTCATGTATCGTACGTCATGAATATGTTTGATAATTATTTTCCATATATTGATACTTATTTCGTCGTTCGTCTTAGTCTTGGGCATCATTTCGTTACAACAGTGTCGGATATATTCAAATCATAAGGGACACCTGCATGGTGGATTCCGTATTAATCACAAGTAACCGATTGCGATGTTAATTACGGAATTACAGGTGATGCATGGTAATTACGAGGGACCGATGTTAATCACGGGTGACCGATGTTATTAACGGATGACCGGTGTTAATTACGGGTAACCTATATTATTAACGGTGGCCGATGTTATATACGGGTAATCAATTTTAATTACGGGTGACCGATGTTATTTACGGGTGGCCAATGTTTTTTACGGGAGATCAATTTTAATTACGGATAATCAATTTTAATTACGGGTGACCGATGTTATTTACGGGTGGCCAATGTTATTTACGAGAGATAAATTTTAATAACGGGTGGCCAATGTTATTTACGGGTGACCGATGTTATTTACGGGTGACCGATGTTAATTACGGGTGACCGATGTTATTTACGGGTGACCGATGTTATTTACGGGTGACCGATGTTAATTACGGGTGAGCGATGTTAATTACGGGTGACCGAGGTTATTTACGGGTGACCGATATTAATTACGGGTGACCGATATTAATTATGTGCGACCGATATTATTTACGGGTGACCGATATCAATTACGGGTGACCGATGTTATTTACGGGTGACCAATGTTAATTACGGATGACCGATGTTCTTTACGGTTGACCGATATTAATTACGGGTGACCAATATTAATTACAGGTGACCGATGTTATTTACGGGTGACCGATATTAATTACGGGTGACCGATATTAATTACGGGTGACCGATGTTATTTACGGGTGACCGATGTTATTTACGGGTGACCGATGTTATTTACGGGTGACCGATGTTATTTACGGATGACCGATGTTATTTACGGGTGACCGATGTTATTTACGAATGACAGATGTTAATTACGGGTGACCGATGTTATTTACGGATGACAGATGTTAATTACGGGTGACCGATGTTATTTACGGGTGAACGATGTTATTTACGGATGACAGATGTTAATTATGGGTGACCAATGTTAATTACGGGTGACTGATGTTATTTACGGGTGACCGCTATTAAGTACGGGTGACCGATGTTAATTACGGGTGACCGACATTAATTACGGGTGACCGATGTTAATTACGGGTGACCGATATTAATTACGGGTGACCGATATTAATTACGGATCACCAATATTAATTACAGGTGACCGATGTTAATTACGGGTGACCAATGGAAATTACGGGTGACCGCTATTAAGTACGGGTGACCGATGTTAATTACGGGTGACCGATGTTAATTACGGGTGACCGATATTAATTACGGGTGACCGATATTAATTACGGATCACCAATATTAATTACGGGTGACCGATGTAAATTACGGGTAATCTATGTTATTTACGGATGACCGCTATTAAGTACGGGTGACCGATGTTAATTACGGGTGACCGACATTAATTACGGGTGACCGATGTTATATACGGGTAATCAATTTTAATTACGGATCACCAATATTAATTACAGGTGACCGATGTTAATTACGGGTGACCAATGTAAATTACGGGTGACCGATGTAAATTACGGGTAATCTATGTTATTTACGGATGACCGCTATTAAGTACGGGTGACCGCTGTTAAGTACGGATGACCGATATTAATTACGGATGACCAATGTTAATTACGGATGACCAATGTTAATTACGGATGACAAATGTTAATTACGGGTAATCTATGTTATTTACGGGTGACCGCTATTAAGTACGGGTGACCGATGTTAATTACGGGTGACCGATATTAATTACGGATGACCAATGTTAATTACGGATGACAAATGTTAATTACGGGTAATCTATGTTATTTACGGGTGACCGCTATTAAGTACGGGTGACCGAAGTTATTTACGGGTGACCGATATTAATTACATGTGACTGATGTTAATTACGGATAACCAATATTAATTACGGATGACCAATGTTAATTACGGGTTATCTATGTTATTTACGGGTGACCGCTATTAAGTACGGGTGACCGATGTTATTTACAGGTGACCGATATTAATTACGGATGACCAATGTTATTTACGGGTGACCGATATTAATTACATGTGACCGAAGTTATTTGCGGGTGACCGATATTAATTACGGGTGACCGATGTTAATTACGGATGACCGATATTAATTACGGGTAACCGATGTTAATTACGGATGACCGATGTTATTTGCGGGTGACCGATATTAGGTCAAGCGTCCTGTTAATAAACCGTTCATCATGTCCAAGCGTCGGCCACACACACTGGTCGTATTGTCCGGCATTTCCTCGCGTGTCTGGTCATTTGGCTGGCTAGCGTGCTTTGACGACGGTCGTGCCGGCCGTGGTAATAGGCTGTATTTCACTTACATAACAAGACTGGCATTGTTCAACCATCAGTCACATCTGTTTTGTTGGACAATGTGTGTGTGTCGTGTCCCGAGAGGTGAAAAAATGACCGCCGACCGTTGTAGATTCAAACATCAACCATTGTACCTCAAACATTTAATTTTATCCTTGACTAACTGAAGGTCGTTAACCACTGATGGCAAAACGATATTAACACGGGCAGAAAACAGGCTGGTATGGTGTAATACTGTCAGTACCACCAACACCTTACTATTTCATAACGTCACTTGTCACTTCCGTGAGTTCGCCAATATGTTTCGAGCCATTTCCCGACGCTTGGTTATATCTTTTTCGAGCTTCAATGTGTTTTTCGACGTTTTCCAATGTTGCGTTCTACTGCTAAGACTCGATTTTCGAAGTTGTTTTATAGTGTTTCGAGTAACTTTCAGAAGCTATTTTATGTTTCGATCTATTTCATGACGTGTTTTACGATGGTTCGAGCCACTTTGCAATATTGTTTTATGATGTTTCAGTCCACTTTATGACGTTGTTTTATCGTGTTTCGAGTAACTTTCCGATGCTGTTTTATGATGTTTCGAACCACTTTTTAAAAGTCTCATTTTTGAGCAATTGTTATGATTTCACTTTACGTCATTGCTTCTTTATAATGTCAGAAGTCATTTGCCGTCATTTAATAAGTTTTTAAAAATTATGTTTCGTTTGTTGTCAAGTAGATGGATTTGGTTAAATCTTTTAAGACAAAATACGACAATTTGATGATAAATTCTCCGAAGGACAGCAGCGGTTTGCCAACTTCAGATTGTGTAATACACATGTACCCAGATCATACTGTAAGGAAGTATAATTCGAGATTTTCGGAGAACGTACACACCACCAACAATGACCAATACATTAGCTACAGTCAATCTTTTACCTATTTCAGCATCCGTTCAAACGTGATTAAGATCGCAGGAAGAAAATATAACACAATCAGATCAAAGGGAGTATACATCCGGTGTCTGGTAGCGTTAATGTCATTGTGACCTATCAAATAGCATAAGGGGCCTCCGGGTGTAGTCCTTATTGACCCCTGTTCCCTTTCAGTAAAGGGCCCGAGCCCTATCGGTTTAATTGCTCAGGATATATTCATTGATTCCCTTTTTCCCAAACCAAAAATGGTAAATAATATAGGAAAAATATTAATTGATACTAACTGTGTTTTTCTTTTTCATTCTTATGTCTTCTTAAATAATTAAGAGGTAAAAAACTTTAAATTATATATATTCAAGACTTCGGAGATAGGAGTTATTATATAGACGCTTACGTTTTAACAGTGAAAAAACTCGCAAGCAGTTCGCTAACTTTCACTGTATGAACAAACCAACTCGGTCAAACGGTGTGGAATGCTATAAATAAAAGCAACCCAAGTATACATGACCTAACGTCGGGACCTGGTAATCTGATGCTGCATTCAAACGAACATTGACAATATCTTGCAAGGCAAACATATACGTTTGCAGGTCCGCTAAAATTTATATCTGAAAATGTGACTTTCAAAAACCAACGTACTTGCTGTTCCACATAAATAAACTGTCTCAAAATTCCACCATTTTTCATTCGGAGTTATGTTTTCACTGGTCTTTATTTCCGGTAGAATATCACTAGCTATCACTTCGTCACAGGTCTCGTTTTTATCCCGGGCTTCCACTGGAATAACTCAGACCAGGCTTGATTAGTACTTTATCACATGGGCTAAGACTTTGTTGTAGCCTGTTTTGGACCTTAACTAGGTTTTTCGATAAAACTGCACCCATACGAACATGGAGGGGGTAGTTAAGGTCCATACCCAGCAGTAGCAAAGTTTCAGGTCCCTGTGATGATGACTGTCGTCAACGTGTTATTAATTGCTTTGTTAGAGAAGAGCAGTTATAGTTTGATAACTTTTATGTTAAATGTCCACGGAAGCCGATTAGTAAGTCGTAATTACGACATACTAAGTCGTAATTACGACATAAAAAGTTTACTTCATGTGGCACTAACCGGCTTCCGTAAATGTCTGATGGTCAAGTTTGAAAAAAAAAAATATGAGTAGATAGTTCGTTTTCTTTTAATTTCCACATAAGTGTCAAGATATCATAAATAGTAGTCGTCACTGGCTGGTTTATCGCAATTATATTGAAAGTAAATTGGTTTTTATAAACTCTTAATTCCAGGTACTGGTTGAATTTTAATTTTCAATTAGGCATATAGGCTTACGATTTAAAAGGGCATACAAATCGACTCGGTCATTCTTACGCCTCTATATCCATGCCAATGAATAGTCACTTCCGGTAATAGATTTGAAGCAAGCAAGATGGTTTGGTATTTGGTATAAAATATGATAGCTAATGTTTGCGTTACTTACAAAGACGATCAAAATATACCACAACAATTGATCTTACTGGCCCTCTATGGTTCATTATCGGGATAACAATGTATTTCACAGCTGATCACATGATATCTGTGTGACGTAGCCAGTTTCTATATTTACGTTCCATGCCCACAAAAACAGATTTCATTTTGCAGAGAAAAAACATTTCCGAAAAATTATTGTTTCTTTTAAATATCATGTCACGTCCCGCCTTCATTGTATCGATGTGCCGGGCCCCGACCTTGGACTGTGGACTTTCCGGGGATGTAAATACATTTTGGAACAGCAATAAGATGTCATTTTTAAGTACGGACGAACTGACAGGCTGGACGGTCGGAAGAGACGCGGATATGCACGTCTTTATAGCCTAAGTCGACATTCCCATAAGTGCGAATGCTGCCGCAGCCAGACGGCCATAAAATATTATACGTTTCACATTTTATTACTTCTGAAACAATTTGTCTGTCATATTATGGATGTTGTATTCAATGAGAGATATCCCCGTCTCTCTCCCACCTCTGTAGGGTGGTTTTACTATTGAGATGAGGTATTGTGGTATTCTGTGGTAAGTGTTAAAAAATTATGTGGTATAGTGTCAAATTATTCTCTGTGGTAAAATATTATATCTTGAAATATATTCTGTGGTTAAGTATTGAACGTATTCTGTGAAAGTATTCTGTGGTAAAGTATTTTGTGATTTATTCCTTAAATAACCTTATTTTTTAATTGGACGTTTAGCAGAATTAAAACCAAGTCTCCTTTATTATGGCAAAGAAGAATCTGTGGTGTACATGATTTTGTAGTTGAATAAGGCCTACACGCTGTAGAAGTTATCTATGTTAAAGTACCGGTTTTATAGTGGTCGAACGGGATTTATTTAACATTCATGCCGATATGAACTCAATTCGGTTATATCCATATTGCATGAATACCGGTAGGGCTTCATGTTAAATATGGATGTAAGCAAATTGCGTTATATTGATTTAAACATATTTATTGCCTTCCATAGCAATGGGATTGGGCACAAGTTGTACAACTTATACTAAGCCCTTTCCCTAAAATAAAACATTGATATATTTACAAATTTCAAGATGGCTTATTTACAATAATAAAATACAATATCTCACAGTCACACATTCAAACATCATGAGAGAGAGAGGGGGGGGGGGGGAAGAGAGAGAAAGAGGGAGAGGGGAGGAGTAGAGAGAGGGAGGGAGAGAGAGATTATCTTATGAGTAACATTTTATATATATAATGATAGTAATCTTTTCCGACACCGACGGCAAAAGTTAACACTGACACTATTCGATACTCTCAGCTGGTACTAAATGTTCATCACTTCCCGTGCCTTGGTTTGCGTCCTCCTGGTCATTCCGTTCGTCCTTTAAAATTCGTTTCTCTAGTGCCGTCAACGTCGGAAAAGATTTTATATAAATCTTTAAATACATAACCTAGTTGTTTAAGATCATAAAAAGAGAAGGAGAAGGTGGGGGGGGGGGGCTAAAATCTGTTTGAATCATTAATATATTGCTGAGTGTACATAAATATCAGTTCGTTTTCATGCGCAGAAAGGGTTGCGTCTCCATAAAGAAGTAAATTTACAGTAAGAGGAATATACGAGTTAAGGTGTCGGAAGAGCTTAATTCTTTGTTCAGCATAAGTATTGCAATTAAAGAAAAAGTGGTGGGTATTTTCATTAGCAAAACCACAGTGGCAACATTGATCAGTAATAAGATTGGCTCTAAATAAGTGATTTCTCAATGTACTAGATTGATTTCTTAATCTAGTATGTAGGATATTACTTTTTCGTTTACCGTATAAAAACAAATTTGGTACCTGTGGTAAGTCTGTATTACGAATGGAATTTTTGAATGTTAAAAATGATACAATGTGCCGAATATCTAGGGGTAATAGATTCCACTGTCTAATTGTAGAGGGGAAGAAGGATATATTCATGGCGTTATATTCATGGCGGTATGAACGCTATTCGGTTTTATCCATATTGCATGAATCCCGGTAGGGCTTCATGTTAAATATGGATGTAACCAAATTGCGTTATATTCATGCCGTTATGAACGCTATTCGGTTTTGTCCATATTTCATGAATCCCGGTAAGGCTTCATGTTAAATTTGGATGTAACCGAATTGCGTTTATATCGGATTGAATGTTATAAGAAATACTGTTCAATCTATATATTTACATTTTCACTACTAAGTACTGAAAAAAATGTTTTAATTTTTTTTTTCTTGAATAATTAAAACTGCGTTTGTATATTCGTCGTTCTTTAAACGACATTGGCGGAACAGTCTTAATTCGAATGAAGTTGGCGCCAATAATTAACCGCAGTCATTTGAGCGTTTGACACAAGCGCGTTCTCGATGTTATGCGAAGCGTAGTGACAAGACTCTCATTAAACAAGATTAATATATGACGCCATAAGTAAACCACGTGCTACGCCAGAAAGTTTTTGCTTTCATTTAAGCAATGAATGTTTTAGCAAATTTTGTTGCAGTGCTGTAACACTCATTGTGTTAACATAACTCACAACACATTGTTACAATATTTTCTTAATCATTGATTTCTTAAATTCAAATTTTGATAGAATTATTTTGCTTTATTTAGTGATTTCGAACAGTTTTTGAACAGGAAATCAAGTGTAGACAACAATGTTGACGTCAAAATAGAGATTGATGACGTCACAATAGCACATGATGCTACAGTCCTATATTTATACATCTCCCTTCTTGAGCTTAGTAAACTCTGACTGCGAATAAATACGTGTATACGCCGTGAAAAAGGGCTCGGCGGATTGATATTTGTTCTAATATGGCGTCGTTCACGCTTCAGAACAATAACTTTTCACTGGCGGTCATTGCTTGGTTCCTTCGGGATTTTGAAACATGGAATATATATTGGACCAATTTCCTCTGATTATACAATAATATGTTTCTGAAAAACATTTGATTCCAATGATGCGCATTCGAAATTCTTTGACCGTAACGCACACATGGCGGCGCCCAGCAGATATGACGTCCGACGTCGAACCGCGTCACAACATGATGACTGTGTCAATGCGCGAACATATCGAACGTTACAAATGAAGAAATTAATTCCAAGTGCTAGTAATATTATTTAATACCAAATTTACTTATGATGTAATGAAGAAAAATAGTGTTAACAGTGCATTTTCTAAACTTAGCAATATATCGACTAAGATTCAGTGGGACTATATTATCTAAGCAACCACGGCCATCGTATTTACCAACGTAGCAACCCGCTTTGAATGTTTTCGTCTTCGTATAACACTTGAAAATTAAAAATGATCTAAATTTAAGAATAATACCTCATTTTGATTGCGTATACGGTAGTATGCCCGCAGTAAGCAACGAACATATCCACTATGGAGCGCTATAACGCGCACCATAGAATAAGCATTTCTGTTGGTAATGTTTAATAGCGGGTTGCATCGCAAAACTGTAAGCTTCATTTCAAAAAGCCAACGGCAGTGTTGCAGCATATCCTAACAAAATGAATATCATTTTTATATCAAACGCTGCTGTGTGCCACAATAACATGAAATGTGTGATCAGCCATTAACCATTAAACAGTAATATCTACCAGGGCCTTGTAATGATACACGTGAGAGCAGTTTTTGCATGTATACATATATCATGTTATCAATATTTCATCATTTCTCCGGCGAACTTAAGTTTCTAAATGTTTTACTTGTCCCATGGTGAGCGATCGAGGAAGTTCTTGTTGTTTGTTTTACTTTGCATCATGTAAAACATACCCTCGCCCACCTCCACTCAATCCATTCCGGTAAACGTTACTGTGACAGATATGTGGGTGACAATGAAGTTGGGATGCTGTTTTAGATACTCAAGCAATAAACTGTACTGATACGTCATATTCATAACGACATATTAACACTGGTCGATGCTTATCATTGAAAATAAAACAGTTCATGCTTATGCAAACTTGGGGTTTTATACAGCAATATTAACCATTGAATGGCATTGCCACTATATATCCCTACTAAATTCAGTTGGCATTCATCAGGCCATGAATGCCAATGACCGATTGTTGACGTCATCATTATTATGACGTCATAATTGTTACGTTGGATACCATTGACCGTCCCCGGGCGATGGCTGTTCTTTTCTTTGAACAAGCATATGCGACAAATACATTTATTGAGCTAAATGCTGAGAAATAAAATGTGTTATTGATTGTTTTATGACATGAGCAGATTCTAAAAATGGTAAATATAAGTATTGAGCTGCTTTCAGTTCAATGCTTAAAAAATGGTATCCAACCTTAAAGTTATGACGTCATAAAAACAATGACGTCATAACATGAGCATGGAGTCATTGACATTGACAATTACAGCCCTAATGAATGTCATTGAACTTGGTTCGGATAAAATATAAAGGCAGCGTTATTGATTGGAAAATATATATATATTTTTAATTTGTTCGGGTGTAAATAGATGATAATTATAAAAGTATGTTTGGAGATTAATGCATGACTGTCAAACTCACGGGGACCTGAGAATTTGTTACAGCTAGTTTTGGACCTAAACTAAGGTGTTTAGAGTAATTTTACAATTTTGTTGGGTTTAGTTCAATTTTCGATAAAACAAATCCCCTTCGATGGTCATACAGGCCAGTCTGTCTGTCTGTCTGTCTGTCCAAAATTAGCTGTAACGAATTTTCAGGTCCCTGTGATCAAACTCTGTTGGTCAGTCACAAGTATGCCGTCCCGTTACGGTGACTAGACCTGTTTACATGTACGGCTGTACTATAGGTGTAATGTAGGTAACTGTTTATCAGTAACAGTCGCGACACGTGTTGTATTCAGTGGAATAAAGAACATCACACACATAGCGGATGTTCACTCACCTGTGCGGCTGTATTACCTATGGTATTTACCTGTCACTTAGCCGTAAAGGTATTATAAAGAGATGCGGAGATTTAGGTGAGATACAGGTGGTACTCAGTGCAACCTTCCCGAGGCGAAAGTCACACCTGGGAGTCTGTGACATAATGTATACATGTACACAATGTATATAAGTATGTGTGGCCTGTACACAACAAAAGACGTAAATAAATCCATTTCCACTAGCCAGGAGTTCCACAGGGACGTGTCGCGTGCTGCTGAAGGTATATATAAGTGGGCGACGCGGCTATCTATATAGCAGAACAGACCATGTAACCAAAGGGACGTGGACATGTGATACTGCTATATTTGGACCTAAGCTGAGGTGTTCAGAGTAAAATCACACGATGTAGAGATTAACGTCGAAGTTCGCTTTAAATGCAAAACCTTAAAACATGATTGTTTCCTGTAAAAAATAGGTTTCTGTTGTAGGTCCAAATATATATAGGCCTAGTCGCAACACGATCTCGGGTCCCTGTGAGTGTGAGACAACTATGCGCAACTGGGACTTCATTAGTTAAACATATTTCATTGACAATATAAAGTCAATAGGATTGGACGTAAGGTATCACAACTTATAATGTCCTCTACCGAATATATTTTACAATTCACATTCTAATCAATAAAACAATTCATGCCCATATATAATTAGTTTCAATTTCAATTGCAACAGAGAAAGCGAGAGAGAGAGAGAGGGGGGGGGGGAGAGAACAAAGAGGTTATCTGATTATATTTCGAGATGTGTAATTACAACAATTCTAATACTTCAGGAACTTAATTTTAATATTTTCAAATTGAGTCATGATCCCAACCGAGTGCACAATTCGTTTTTTTCTTTCTAAAGATTCACTCGTTCCACTTTCCGTTCACGACTGTATCATAAGAAACAGTCAGTAGTGGAGATTATACCAGGTTTGTGTACAGTGACAGAGGAGGTCCAGACAATGATACCAGGTTTGTGTACAGTGACAGAGGAGGTCCAGACAATGATACCAGGTTTGTGTACAGTGACAGAGGAGGTCCAGACAATGATACCAGGTTTGTGTACAGTGACAGAGGAGGTCCAGACAATGATACCAGGTTTGTGTACAGTGACAGAGGAGGTCCAGACAATGATACCAGGTTTGTGTACAGTGACAGAGGAGGTCCAGACAATGATACCAGGTTTGTGTACAGTGACAGAGGAGGTCCAGACAATGATACCAGGTTTGTGTACATTGACAGAGGAGGTCCAGACAATGATACCAGGTTTGTGTACAGTGGCAGAGGAGGTCCAGACAATGATACCAGGTTTGTGTACAGTGACAGAGGAGGTCCAGACAATGATACCAGGTTTGTGTACATTGACAGAGGAGGTCCAGACAATGATACCAGGTTTGTGTACATTGACAGAGGAGGTCCAGACAATGATACCAGGTTTGTGTACATTGACAGAGGAGGTCCAGACAATGATACCAGGTTTGTGTACAGTGACAGAGGAGGTCCAGACAATGATACCAGGTTTGTGTACAGTGACAGAGGAGGTCCAGACAATGATACCAGGTTTGTGTACAGTGACAGAGGAGGTCCAGACAATGATACCAGGTTTGTGTACAGTGACAGAGGAGGTCCAGACAATGATACCAGGTTTGTGTACAGTGACAGAGGAGGTCCAGACAATGATACCAGGTTTGTGTACAGTGACAGAGGAGGTCCAAATAAAATATACCAGGTTTGTGTACATTGACAGAGGAGGTCCAGACAATGATACCAGGTTTGTGTACAGTGACAGAGGAGGTCCAGACAATGATACCAGGTTTGTGTACAGTGACAGAGGAGGTCCAGACAATACTATCATTGTTGTTCACTCATTAGCATTATTTAATATTTTGAGAATCACTTGACGAGTTTTGAATTATAGATATGTCTCGGAAATAAATTTCGAAATTTCAACTCTCACGTAACTCGAATATTCGGATACCTCGAAGTTTTCCCATGGTCCATCGACTTCGCGATATTACAAGGGTCGAATTATAAAAGAGCTATGTGTGTTAAACATCGGAATGTATGTTGTATATGTGGAATGTAATATTAAACTAAGTATCAATAAAAAGAGGTTGTATATTAATTACCAGGTTAACACATTAAATAATAAGTCTACGTATTCATGTACTTCGATCATAATTTGGAGAGGCATATCGGCTTCAAAAATAGATAACTGGGCCTATATGAATGTGCAAAATCAAAGCAAAACGTCTAATAGTTTACAAGTTTGACTGATATATGTAGGAAAAATAGTACACAAATAGTGCGCAATGATATCGGACCGAAACTTATATCATCACTAGTGATGATGTAAGATTCTGATGATGATATAGGCAGTGATGATATAAGTTAATGATATTTCACTGGTAAAAAATGTAATAAAAAGGCATATAACTCACGTATACGTTTATCTATCAAGGTTACTTAGCGTTTGTTTTCTGATATATAATCTCCTATATCACATGGTGGTTTTACTAGTGTTTACAGTGGTTTCGCATGACAACATAAACCTGTACTGTATATATTTTGATATCAGGCACCTTGTATAACAGAGTGACGTATTGTTCGGCGACTTACTTTTAAGGATGACGGCCTTATGTTTGATTTTCGAGTTTATGAATAAATATTCTTATAAAATATGTGAGATCAAATTTTTAATTAAAGTTTTAAAATTTGGAGTGACTACTGAATCCAATAGGGAGTTTGGTGAACGTTAATGTTTGTGAAAACAATGCATAAAACAGCACGTTTTACTTGAATTTGCAAAGCACGTCTGTACGTCAAAAACATTCTCGTAACCGTAAAATACTTACTTTACAGCGCGAACACATGTTACCCTGTGTTTTATGCATACATAATTATATATACACGTGTGTTTTCACTACGTGCACACATACATAAAATTGTACACGTGTGCTTTAACATACAATGGTTTTATTACATCCACAGTTGTTTATATACAGGTACATGTACGTAAATGATTTGATATGTACCGACATGTGTTACGAACACGCGTTTGTACGTGACGTGTTACGAACACGCGTTTGTACGTGAACGCGTCATTTTACAACATGTATATTGAAGTGTGATTTCATACGAGTGTTTCGTAACGTGTATGTATATAGGTGTGTTTTCATAAGTTCAGAGGGTTGTTATGTACACTCGTGTTTTAGTACTTGAACACGTGTGATTTACTACACACTAATGCGTGTTTTAGAACTTTAGTACCTACGAACGGATATTTTGATAGGTTTATTCCGATCAATAGGTTTGATAATAATAGCATCATTTGTTCTTAAGGGTATTGACAGTCTACTATTTTATTTACTAGGAACCGATGATCTGAATATTAAAAAATGTATGTGCAATATTAAAGCAATGTATTCTAGTATGAACATATTGTATTGCATTGAAAGCTTATACAAGTTCTAGTTCTACTATATAGTGACCGCCTTCAACAAACTAAAGATGTTGTCACGATGTTGGGTTTATACAGCGCAAATGACAGACTCTATATTACATGATAATCGGTCTGAATTATACAGGTGATAAGGTAACAGGTACAATCTAAGCGAGTAATATAAAGCCTTTTCCATTATATAACAACAAATTATTACTAAGATTCTAAATGGCAGTTAAAGAGTTGTATTACTACTAATGTTGATGAGCTTGCACTCTTAACATACACTCGATCACACACGCACATATGCATACCAATACTATATATATATAAGTACATTATGCATCAATATTTATTAAATATATAGGCATTTACCTGGATATGAGAGCAATGCAAGCTTTAGTACATGTAAATCGACCTTTGCGCAGGGCTTAATGCAATATATATACTAAAATATTCACTATTTATATTTATATCATAATAGAATAATTATGCTTTAGTTACTTATTTCGCTCAGTTTCTGAACCATCATGTGTTGACTACACTGAAATCGATAACGTCACAATAGCGATTAATGACGTCACAATAGCAACTTGTGTTACAGCCTAAGGCCCTGTGTGTAATTGGCGTGTATTTACAATATGATTGTTGTCTCTTCTCTATACAAACATACCAACCGAAAACAACAAACACAATACCATGGAAACACAATGAATGCGGTATGGATACTTTCATCCACGTGGTCAACTTATGACGTAATGCATTAACCTTGTTCAAATGAGAGTCTTGTTGATGCGCTTTGGAAAACACCCCTGCGTCAAACGCTCAAATGACTTCGGTAAATCATTTGCGCGAATTATATTCAAATAAGGGCTGTTCCTTCATTGTCGTTAATCGAACAACCTAAATACAAACGAATTTAATAAAGTAATTATTTAAAGCAAAAAAATGGATAAAATTGAACAAATGTTCTGTATGGTAAAAATGTAAACGGATTGAACGGCGTTTCTTTTTTTCAAATTTTCATGCAGATATGAACATAAAAAAACGCGGTTCGATCCCTATATAGTACCGACTGCTTCCTATCATTGTGTTGATGGGAAAATGCAGAGCAAATGGAATAACGTCCACTTTAGTTTTACTTCTTATACAAAAGTGGAACCAACATGTTCCTACTGACCAGGGGATATAACTAAAATTCATATTTGGAACCTTTCCACAATTGAAAACATAATGTTCAATTGAATGATGTTTTTAAGGTATACTGTTACCTTATTCAATTCAACCTTTTCCTTATATATCGACAAAAGAAGACATTGCACAAAAGTTAATAATTTACCTGCTTTTTCTCGATTTTAACATTTTTCTGTATAAAGTAGCGCTGCATTTCATAGTCCCTAAAACTGAAACGAAACACCTTAATTCATGTAATATGTTTTCTTGTTGTTGTACTTACGACAGCCCGGGTCCTGTGAAGAGGAGCGTTTAGAGAGAGGCCGTGGAAAGGAACGGACATGCATGTTAGGCACAAATACATACAAATGATCACCTACGCTCTCTACATGAAGGTGATCGTACATTTAACCACTGGATATCGAGGACGGTGAAATATTTTAGCGTAACTTTTCGACATAATACCTACCTGCATCAATTTAATAACAATGTGCTTGTACTCATATGTTCTGGATATATTCGGGTAAACAATAAAGTCTATTCGCCTTTGCAGATGTATGATTTATATACAAAATGACTATCAAATAGACAATACAATGAATGCACGATTTGTTTTATACCTGGCCGAAGAAGTGTCAACGAGCCCCCTCATCTCGATTCAAAACAGGCAAACAGTGGAATTATATGGCAACAGTAGATATCATGCTAGTCATGAAATCATCATCCATAGAAATATCACTGGCTGTGTTATGTGAGGTAGTGAACAGTCTCTATTCATCAACCAAATGAAATGTTCCGATATGTGTTTGCACTTTCATAAAAGTGTTTTTAAGCTTCATGGTTATTTTTCATTTTTGTTTTTTTTTTTTTGTTTGAGGTAAGTCCGCTTTATCTTTTTACTGCTCCATCACCTAGTGTATAAGTCCATTACAGTATATATATGCATTACATGGTTATAGCATTATCCCGAACACCCCGACAAAATAATTCATAATATAGTATTATTGATATTGTTCAGCATTGCTGCTTAAAAGAATAATTTGAAAACTAAGCTCATACAATTTCGTGAGTTCGGATGAAATCTGTATTGTCGTTTATTACGACCTATAGACTAATTCGACTTTACCTTTGAGTACTAGCTATTATTAATGAGAAGTTAGTCCCCGTGTAGGTCCATAGCAGTCCCCAAGAGATCAATAATTGACAACAACACGGCTGTAGACTGTAAATGATCTGATGGATTGTTAGATTGATATTTGTTGATTGTCTGTTATTGATTGAAACTGACGAATCGGCAGATTGAGTTTTGTTGGTAAGTGCGCGAATGAGTTGAGTTGAGGGGGTTCGGGCAGTTAGAGTTAGTTGAGTGAATTAATTAGTGATGGTGAGTTGAGTGAGTGAGGTTTTAGTTGAGTGAGTGTGTGTGAGTTTGATAAGAGAGTAATTGAGTGCATGAGGGAACGAATTGCCTTGAGGTGGGGGAGCGAGTTTACGAAGAGTGAGTGAGTGAATGAGCGAATGATCAAGCGAGAGAGTGAGCAAGAGTGCGAGTTGTGTTGAGAGAGCTCAGATGATGAGTTAAGTGAGCCGCGACCGAGCGCTTGAGAGAGTGAAAGAGTGGTTTAGTGAGTGAGTGGGACTAAGAGATGGAATATCAAAGACATTCGATACAAAGATACACAGTCTTAAGTCGATTATCTTGTGGCGTCACTAACAACTTAGGATGAGTTGAGACAATAGACATAAGCTAGTATCTTAAGGCTGAAATTAATAAAGTCGCTTATCAATTTGAAAATTATTCTTAATTCAAACACAGCTTACCCACCGGAATTATTATAAGCAAGTTTGAGCAAGAATAAACATAGAAATTGCTAATCACACAACTAGTCGAAGTTTCGCATTCCTTTTCAAAAAAATCTTTAATTTTTCCAAACGTTATACATGAGTCGAACTTGGTACTATTCCGCCTTCCCTTTCATCAAAATCTTAAATTTTATAAAAACTTGTGAACCGGGTTGATTGTTATATTAAAGTATTTGTGATAATTTGAGGAAATGATTACATTTTTGATACATTGAAATAGGAAAAAATCATGTTCGTGGATTTAAGACTGGAAGCTGGTGGAGGGAGGGAGTTCTATAAATGGAGAGGCTAACACCAAGGCTGGAGGGGCCTGACGGAGGGAGGGAGTCCTAAAGCTAGAGGGGCTGACGGAGGGAAGGAGTCATCGAAATGGAGGGGCTGGCCTGGTTCCATGGTACCACTTGATTAGTGTGATTCATACAGATAATGTTTTTATAATATGTACCACCTTCCTGAGCGAGAATGTTCGGACGGAATTAGATTAGGATAATTTCTTGTCAAAATCGCACGATTTGTCAAAAATTATGATATCATCCAAAAAAATAGGGTGAATAATCTTACAGAACCTTACCCGAAATTTCAATATTACAGATAAATTATTATATTTTTTGACAGATGTCAAAGAAATGACTCGAGCACTCGCACAATTAGGGGCCTTTCGCACTTTGAAGGGCAAGAAGAAATGACTCAGTTCCATCAAATTCTCTAAATTATACTAGATAGTTCTTTTAGTGTTAAAATATTCATGTTCCATCACGATTCCGCAAGGCTTACACCAATATTACGAGGCTTTTTACATGTGTTTCTGAATAACGCCTCGTGTGGTTTTTTTTGGTCACGCCGACACGGTTTGTTGTGTGTAGCAATATCCCCGGAGTTATATGTGAATGAAATCGCGTAACATCGCCACATATCTGGGTCGGAGCAGCCAACATCGTAGGAAACTCCAGGGATCAATGAACTATAAAATGACCATAAAACATAAAGTGGACCCATTATAAAGTGCTGGCCCGTACGTATAGTTGTGAGGGGTTTTAAATAATGTACAATGTTAGATACTCGTGTATGTCCCGCACGTGAGCGAGGTGCGAAAGGCGCCGACAAGCTTCTTAACTAATGAAAATATGAAGGGACAAGTCCCGACGGCGGGTAAATTGTTGTTTTCAAGTCCCGACGGCGGGTAAATTGCTGTTCTCAAGTCCTGACGGCGGGTAAATTGTTGTTTTCAAGTCCCGACGGCGGGTAAATTGTTGTTTTCAAGTCCCGACGGCGGGTAAATTGTTGTTAACAAGTCCCGACGGCGGGTAAATTGTTGTTTTCAAGTCCCGACGGCGGGTAAATTGTTGTTCTCAAGTCCCGACGGCGGGTAAATTGTTGTTTTCAAGTCCCGACGGCGGGAAAATTGTTGTTTTCAAGTCCCGACGGCGGGTAAATTGTTGTTCGGACGGCGTTGGTAATCTGAGTGGCGGGTAAATTGATATATACAAGTCCAAATGCCAGGATGACGGGTGTATTATCATTGACAAGTCCGAAGGGAGGGTTAATTGAAAAAGAGAGGTCCGAATTACGGGTTATTTGAAATAGAGAGGTCAGAATTACGGATTAATGGAAATAGAGAGGTCCGAATTACGAGTTAATTGATATAGGGAGGTCCGATTTACTGGTTAATTGAAATAGAGATGTCCGAATGCGGCTGACCAGATGAAGTTTGGGCGGCATGTGCAGACTGATTAACGAACCAAAAGTCATTATATAAACTTTTATGTATATATAAAAATGTAAGAATAGAGGTTACGTAATTTGTGTTATTAAGTCAGGACATTGGTTAATTTGTGTTCAAGTTGGAATGACGGGTAATTTGATCTGAGGGACAGTTTCGTCGAGTATCTGGCTAATATATTTACACCTGCTGAGTCGGGGAAGGCAAGTAAATATGATTACGGGTAAATTGACATAACAACAATGAAATTTAAAGAGCAAACTCGGGTAGTTTTGGAACTGTCATTTACAATAATTAAAGTGGAGGACGGAGCGATCCGGATGGCTTGTAACACCTGTACGGTAAAATCATATAAATTGACAAGTACACTTGTCTGATTTGTCGGTAAAATCATGTTTTTTGACAATTACACTTGTCCGGGTGGTCGGTAAAATCACGTAAGTTGAAAATTACACTTGTCCGAGTGGTCGGTTAAATCACGTAAGTTGAAAATTACACTTGTCCGAGTGGTCGGTAAAATCATGTAAATGGATATCTATACCATTCCAAATGAAGAACAAAACCGATATCGACTTTAAGTTCTATTTAATCATTTATAGTTCCAATCTTAAAACGGTCTTTATTTAATATTTACAATCTCAATCACATGAAGAACAAAAGGGCTCAGCGGTGCTCTTCAATGTGTGACGTCATCGACCAGCACACCATTCAAATGTTCATTCCGGTGACACGAGATGTGCCGTTTGTACTAAAGGTACGAATATATTGGAACTCGATGTTTGACGGTTATTCTGATGAAAATTGTTCCAGTATCTACAAACCTGAGGAGTTATCTCAGCATGCAGCAAGTCCGGGGTTTTGATAGTAAACCATTCAATGTAAAGGAAGGTATTTATTCTTTCCAATCTCCATGTACAGAGACCCATGAATCCCCTGTAATTATCTCCCGTGAAATACCACGTGACAGGAAGTTGATAGGGCGGCGCTAATTATTGACAAGGCGGCCCTCTAGCCGACGTCCCCTTGCTGTGGCGGGAGTAATCGAATGCGATTAAAGGAAAGATCATTAAATTATTAAACGATCCTTGAGATTAGATTTCTAGCTGATGCGAAAAGAACGAATTCCAAAGTAAATTAAAGAGAATGTGATAAGTCAAGTCTAAACATTGGCTAGCTCTATCTAAGATGGCTATATAACTAGCCAGTGTACCAAGGAAGGTCGGGCGGGAAAACTCATTTTACAGACGTGCTGTGAATCGCCAAGTATTGTAGGGCGTAGTCCTGATTGGTTTGTTGTAGAACAAGTACAACCATCGTCCGACATTGACGTGAATGGGTGTTAGGGGGCCGGGGGCTACGTCACACAACCTTACACTCCGCCACTGATGGACGGGCTAGATGGCTATACCAAGACGACGTAACGGCACTTCCCAGATCTGCCGGCGGGGGTAACACTTGCGGAATTACTTTTCTTGTAAAATGATTGTTCTATAATAGACACCGTATGTCAAAGTACTATTCAATATGTTTTACAACGGCAGAGCTATCAAATCAAATACGTCGTGTCAAAAATTGCGTTTGGAGGCGAGAACCGTCTGGTGAGATATGCCGTCGATATGTCGTACAATGAATAGTTAATACTCGGGTCGCTATGTACCAAAGCTAGTGTTTAGATAACGGGCGTTAAAGTCCCCGGCAAGAATCTATAGTGTTAACTTTATAGATCATTCATAATACATCAGATTCAACAACAAGACAAATTCGCTCCTAAACAATCGATTATATAAGATGTATACGCCATTGTTTCAGCAAACATTTTTAGAATTAAAACAAATCACCAGAGGACTATCTGACAATGTAACACGAGTTTGGAGGGCCGACCTGTTCGCGTGTTATAGGATTACAATAAAACACAACGATATATGGCAACTGCCACCGACTTGTGGAGTCGCTCGGTACATAATTGGTACCAGTATGCACTGTGGTGATAATGCTTTTGGAATCTGTAACGATCAGCTCTGTAATCAAACGCCGCCACTTCCGGTCAACACTTGCAGTGTAGCAGGCCTTCGGGCTACAGAATGAAAATAAAGACTACATGCCGTGTCACAAAAACGCTTAATTATAGCTTCACAGGTGCAAACGCTTCACTGAATTTGACTATACCATTTGAACGGAAGTCTGGCATACATCAAATTAAAGAGTTAGTTTTATCTTTTCTTATAAGGTGTATCAAGAAAATCTGACAAATAACACACGATACACGTTTCTTAAACGTTAGGGGAATGAACGATCACATTGTACTGGGTCTAAATATAAGTTTTAAAAAACTCCGTTGCACTACGTTTTTATCAGTGAAACTTTTGTGTTGTGGTTTGAAATTATACCTCAGACGACAAAAACCATTCCTTTTGCACTGCTGCTTGAAAAGGCGTTTCTTCAGTTCTTTCATATAATGGAAGATTGTTTTTTTTCTTCATAGTTATATAGGTACAAATTCCATGAGCACTCAAGATTATTCATAAGAAAACAATTTTATACTAAAGAGAAGAACGTTTGTGAAATTAAGACAATTTAAAAAACTAAGTGTTATGAACATTTTTCTTTATTTTTAACAATTTTGAAACAAGTTATTCTACTTCTGCATTACTAATCACTATGATGGCCCGGATGTAAGCGGGTTGGGGTTTTATTGTTGGAGGGAACCGGAGTACCCGAAGAAAAAACCCAGGAAGCAGCCAGTGTTTAATAATCAAGCCATCTTCATTCCCAGTAGATAATCCAGCTACTTTCATTCCCGGTAGATAATCCAGCCACCCTCATCCCTAGTAGATAATCCAGCCAACCTCATCCCTAGTAGATAATCCACACACCCTCATCCCTAGTAAATAACCCAGCCACCCTCATCCCTAGTAGATAATTCAGCCACCTTCATCCCTAGTAGATAATTCAGCCACCTTCATTCCGGCAGATAATCCAGCCACCCTCATCCCCAGTAGATAATCCAGCCACCCTCAACCCCAGTAGATAATCCAGCCATCTTCATTCCCAGTAGATAATTCAGCCACCTTCATTCCCAGTAGATAATCCAGCCACCCTCAACCTCAGTAGATAATCCAGCCATCTTCATTCCCAGTAGATAATTCAGCCACCTTCATTCCCAGTAGATAATCCATCCACCCTCAACCCCAGTAGATAATTCAGCCACCCTCATCCCTAGTAGATAATTCAGCCACCTTCATTCCAGCAGATAATCCAGCAACCCTCATCCCCAGTAGATAATCCAGCCACCCTCAACCCCAGTAGATAACCAGCCATCTTCATTCCCAGTAGATAATCCAGCCACCCTCATCCCTAGTAGATAATCCAGCCACCCTCATCCAATGTAGATAATCCAGCCACCCTCATCCCTAGTAGATAATACAGACACCCTCATCCCTAGTAGATAATCCAGACACCCTCATCCCTAGTAGATAATCCAGCCACCCTCATCCCTAGTAGATAATTCAGCCACCCTCATCCCCAGTAGATAATCCAGCCACCCTCATCCCCAGTAGATAATCCGGACACCCTCATCCCTAGTAGATAATCCAGCCACCCTCACCCCTAGTAGATAATCCAGCCACCCTCATCCCTAGTAGATAATCCAGCCACCCTCATCCCCAGTAGATAATCCAGACACCCTCATCCCCAGTAGATAATCCAGCCATCTTCATTCTCGGTAGATAAACCAAGTCACCTTCATTCTCTGTAGATAATTCAGCCACCTTCTTTCTCTGTAGATAATTCAGCTACCTTCTTTCTCTGTAGATAACCCAAGTCATCTTCATTCTCGGTAGATAATCCAGCCACCTTCTTTCTCGGTAGATAACCCCAGTCATCTTCATTCTCGGTAGATAATCCAGCCACCTTCTTTCTCGGTAGATAACCCCAGTCATCTTCATTCTCGGTAGATAATCCAGCCACCTTCTTTCTCGGTATAGATAACCCCAGTCATCTTCATTCTCGGTAGATAATCCAGCCACCTTCTTTCTCGGTAGATAACCCCAGTCATCTTCATTCTCGGTAGATAATCCAGCCACCTTCTTTCTCGGTATAGATAACCCCAGTCATCTTCATTCTCGGTATATAATCCAACCACCTTCTTTCTCGGTAGATAACCCCAGTCATCTTCATTCTCGGTATATAATCCAGCCACCTTCTTTCTCGGTAGATAACCCCAGTCATCTTAATTCTCGGTATATAATCCAGCCACCTTCTTTCTCGGTAGATAACCCCAGTCATCTTCATTCTCGGTATATAATCCAGCCACCTTCGTTCTCAGTGAATGATAATGATTTGTTTACTTGTAAGCCATACAGAAACGTTTCTATTAGTATGCACCTTTTAAAACCATGATTAACTGCATGGATTGATGCCTAAGAATGGGAACACGCACACATCTTCTCGAAAATACCCTGACGACCATAACATTTGCCAACAATTAACCGTTAACCCGTTAATGTGGCCCCTTGCATAGAGTGACCACCTCTGTTAAGAGACATTACTAATAGTTCCCTAATTTAATGACTTATTTGTGAATTGAACCTGTATTGAACGACCATAGGCCACTTTTTAAAACTTTTCCCGGATGGTCGCTTTATACAGGTTTGAGTATGTGTTGGAAAGGTCTAATGTACCTGTAAGAGCGGAGTACAGACGTACCTGTAAGAGTGAGGTACAGACGTATATGCAAGAATGAGGTACAGACGTACATGTATGAATGAGATACAGACGTACCTGTAAGAGTGAAGTACAGATGTTCGTGTAAGAGTGAGGTACAGACTTACCTGTAAGAGTGAGGTGCAGTCGTACACGTAAGATTGAGGTACAGTCGTACACGTAAGAGTGAGGTACAGACGTACCTGTAAGAGTGAGGTACAGTCGTACACGTAAGAGTGAGGTGCAGTCGTACACGTAAGAGTGAGGTACAGTCGTACACGTAAGAGTGAGGTGCAGTCGTACACGTAAGAGTGAGGTACAGTCTTACACGTAAGAGTGAGGTGCAGTCGTACACGTAAGAGTGAGGTGCAGTCGTACACGTAAGAGTGAGGTACAGTCGTACACGTAAGAGTGAGGTACAGTCGTACACGTAAGAGTGAGGTACAGGCGTACCTGTAAGAGCGAGTTACAGACGTACATGTAATAATGAGGTACAGACGTATATGTAAGATTGAGGTGCAGGCGTACCTGTAAGAGTGAAGTACAGGCGTACATGTAAGAGTGAGGTGCAGGCGTACCTGTAAGAGTGAAGTACAGGCGTACATGTAAGAGTGAGGTGCAGGCGTACCTGTAAGAACGAGGTACAGACGTACCTGTAAGAGTGAGGTACGGACGTACCTGTAAGAGTGAAGTACAGACGTACCTGTAAGAGCGAGTTACAGACGTACCTGTAAGAGCGAGTTACAGACGTACATGTAATAATGAGGTACAGACGTACATGTAAGATTGAGGTGCAGGCGTACCTGTAAGAGTGAAGTACAGGCGTACATGTAAGAGTGAGGTGCAGGCGTACCTGTAAGAGTGAAGTACAGGCGTACATGTAAGAGTGAGGTGCAGGCGTACCTGTAAGAACGAGGTACAGACGTACCTGTAAGAGTGAGGTACGGACGTACCTGTAAGAGTGAAGTACAGGCGTACATGTAAGAGTGAGGTGCAGGCGTACCTGTAAGAGTGAAGTACAGGCGTACATGTAAGAGTGAGGTGCAGGCGTACCTGTAAGAACGAGGTACAGACGTGCATGTAAGAGTGAGGTGCAGGCGTACCTGTAAGAGTGAAGTACAGGCGTACCTGTAAGAGTGAGGTACAGACGTATATGTAAGATTGAGGTGCAGGCGTACCTGTAAGAGTGAAGTACAGGCGTACATGTAAGAGTGAGGTGCAGGCGTACCTGTAAGAGTGAAGTACAGGCGTACATGTAAGAGTGAGGTGCAGGCGTACCTGTAAGAACGAGGTACAGACGTACCTGTAAGAGTGAGGTACGGATGTACCTGTAAGAGTGAAGTACAGACGTACCTGTAAGAGCGAGTTACAGACGTACCTGTAAGAGCGAGTTACAGACGTACATGTAATAATGAGGTACAGACGTACATGTAAGATTGAGGTGCAGGCGTACCTGTAAGAGTGAAGTACAGGCGTACATGTAAGAGTGAGGTGCAGGCGTACCTGTAAGAGTGAAGTACAGGCGTACATGTAAGAGTGAGGTGCAGGCGTACCTGTAAGAACGAGGTACAGACGTACCTGTAAGAGTGAGGTACGGACGTACCTGTAAGAGTGAAGTACAGGCGTACATGTAAGAGTGAGGTGCAGGCGTACCTGTAAGAGTGAAGTACAGGCGTACATGTAAGAGTGAGGTGCAGGCGTACCTGTAAGAACGAGGTACAGACGTGCATGTAAGAGTGAGGTGCAGGCGTACCTGTAAGAGTGAAGTACAGGCGTACCTGTAAGAGTGAGGTACGGACGTACCTGTAAGAACGAGGTACAGACGTACATGTAAGAGTGAGGTACGGGCGTACCTGTAAGAGTGAAGTACAGGCGTACATGTAAGAGTGAGGTGCAGGCGTACCTGTAAGAGTGAGGTACGGACGTACCTGTAAGAGCGAGGTACAGACGTACATGTAATAGTGAGGTACGGACGTACCTGTAAGAGTGAAGTACAGACGTACCTGTAAGAATGAGGTACAGACGTACATGTAAGAGTGAGGTACGGACGTACCTGTAAGAGTGAGGTACAGATATCACTAATCTATAATATATCAAAAGCCGGATCAACCAATTCAGGATTCATCAGTTTAAAAGTAAAACATTTAAAACACGACATTTGTCAGTTATATCAAGACTGTCACTTTAAATGATAAAAAAAGACATATCACTTTATAAATTGATTTTTAATTAACGCAACAGGTGGACTGTATGAGTCCCATTGGTGAATAAGCGCCTCACTGAGCCCTGTATCATCAACAGATGGAGCTCGACTCCGGTACGAGCCCGCCATTTTAAAGTTTTGTGTTTTAATTCCGGGTTATTCAGGCATTTGTAAGTGGTGGACAGGTGACGGGAAGATACATCTGTTACAGCTAAGACACAAAGCTGAATGATCCCGCCAATTTTATCTGAATTGGATTATGCTGCGATTTGACCCTTCACCTAATAGGTCCCGCCAGTCAGGCCAGAAACACAATCTGATACTGTTGGCTGGTCAGTGTTATGGTCTTTAATTTGTTCTCTCGCTGTGTTTGTGTCCAGTAATTGGTTTTACAGGCAATGCAGGTTAGTGTGACCGCAAGGTGCCCCCTCCTGATGGACATTGCTCAGCTACTTGTGTGCTCAGCTCGCCAACCTGGCGTACGACCATTACTGTCAGCGATAGCTTGGCTCTTTGTCAATGCTCATTCATTTGCACGAATGACACCTTCTGATGTCAAACGACGGCGCTCCAAAAAAAAACCGTTCATGTTCTGAATACCTTTTCCACCTGTCATTTTCCGATTGAAAAAACGTTGTACGCGTGCCTCACCTTTTATATACATTTCTAATTGATCATAGACCATACAATATGAATATTTCAAAGGCAAGATTAAGCTTTGATAGGCACAGAACGAGAAATGGAACTTTTTACTGACGTGAGTATGCATCCATACGGAAGGATTCATTATTGGGATAGCCTAGTCGGCTATTATGTAAACACACAAACACTTTACGTGCTAACTTGTGAATTTTTATTCCCATTTGTTGAGTCCACGTTTATTATCCTTACCAAGTCAGGAAGTGGTTGATTGGCTGCAGAGAAGAAAAAACTCCCATAAATTAATTTGTGCTAGGCAGTAGCGACCATCTGTCGAGCTGTCAGTCTACCCCAGGGTAGTCTGGGTCTGGAGAATGCGGGTTTATGGAGATAGCTTATATTATTAGGTTTACTCCAACCCTTTTGTCACCTTTGTCGCTATATTTTGTATTAGCTCTGATTCTCGATAACAACTTGATACAGAACAGTAGTTATTTTATGGGTGACCAATCTTCTCGCATCAGACCGTATCCGTTTTATATTTTAAAAAAACACTCGTATCTCAATCTGAACTTCAGAATGCGGAACAAAATTGCTCTCCGGACCCTCTAACTACACTGTACATAGCCGTAATGTGTTGGAACTTGATGAATCAAATTATCACACTTGCACACATGCGTGTACGCACCCGTGTACACAAACACGTACTCTATCTCCCCCCCCCCTCCCCCTCCCCTTCATTCATCAACACACACACACTACCACATTTGGAGCCTCTGCAGAAATGTGTCAAAAAATGCACATTTGTTTTCATAAATCGGTCAAGTAAAAAATACCATTCCGATTGGTCATTTTATTGGACACTTACGCATTACGATGGTTGGAGCTTCATTTTACTAGTCTGAAATGGTCAGACAGACGTGTGCTACTGTATACAGGTATGACATACCATTCGCTGGTAAACTTGTTGTGTCGTGAATTAGTCTCATTATATATTTACAGCTGCTAATCTTGCCTAGTCATCGACACAGGCAACTTATCTACATATTCAAAACCGTCATATGCCATCGTTTTATTGGTGTTTGACACGAATTTTCATTTTATGTACCGTTCGAATTAAAAATGAAAAAAAACCTCCCATTTGATCTGTAGAATTTAAATTATGAATTAGAATGACATTGTGTAATGTACATATACATCACTGTTCACGAGTAGGCCGCATTTATATAGCTACCTGGGGCATTCAGTATTGGATAATCAACTCTCTGTGACCTTGTCCGTGATCAGGCGCGATATCAGCATCAGTACCTCGCCATAATGACAAGCACGCTAAATTAGTAATACATTATACAACTCTCGCCAAGTCTCGTTCCCACGTGACACTTGGGCACAACACTCCAAAGCCGAAAAACAATAAAATAATTTGAATAATTATACTTATTAATATAATATTACATGTACACGCTCACAGTTGCTTGAGTTTCTGTCGGTAAATGGGGGAAAAACAATATAACAAAAATATAGAATATAATGGCGGTTTCTTATATATATTTTTACTGACAGAAACTCTAGCAACTGTGATACATTTATCCTATATTGTAATATTGAATATTACAGGACGTTTTGACAACACATCCAGATGCTAAAGATTAACATATGAGTCATTAATCAAAACAGTGTATTGAACAGGAAAGGACAAAAAAAATTGGGAAAACTAAATCTGAAGTGTGAGCTTGAGTGTCTCTGTTTCCCGTACGACAAAGAACGTCACTGTAAACAAACAATCAGAATATAACATCGTTATTTACGCCAATAATTATATGACGTAACTGTTTCTATTTTACTTATAGCTGGGTATTTACCAGATGACTTATAGGGACGACATTGTGATGATTGAGTGGCTTTATAAGAATATACTCTGGCGTATGAGCTGTGGTGTCAGAGACACTATCCGACTAAAGATGTACAATCAGACACTATACGGCGGCACATTATTTAAAGGCCCAATATATACGTAACTTCAGAAATTTTTTCGGGATTCTGAAAAAATTTGAAAAAAAATCCAGTTGATAACCATGCAAAAATAAGCCGAAAACGAAGTAAACCTGAGCGGTAACTAACAAGAAAATCTCGACAAAAAAAATCCAAAGAATTGAAAATAGTTCAGGTGGGGCCCACTTCAACAACAAGCCGAACATAGAAGACAGTTCGAAATGGACGCGTGTTTACAAATACGCGTTTCAACTGCTGCTGTACCGGTAACTGCGTACAAATTCATCTTGACTATTGCTGATATCAGTTATTCTTAACTAAATCTATAAATATAATAAGTTATTAGGCTTGATTTTCGCTTCAAGTTTTGCCAAAAGTTACGTATATTGGGCCTTTAAGATTACGTTATGTTTCAGCACCTACATGTAGACTGTCTACCAGCCCTAAGTTTCTGTGGAAAGTTTTCCTACTTGCTTATCTCCCCCTAGTTTCAAACAAACATCCAAGTGATCAAAATGTTTAGACATTTTTTTAATATCTGTGTACTATTCTAGAGACGGGAGCCTGTCTATTCAGCACCTAAACGTCGTGGATTTAGATTTTATCTTCAGGTTCTGTTTAATATTAGCTCCGACTCCTGACCTTGACTCCTAACCCTTACTCCTGACCCTAACCCCTGACCCCCGACCTGACCCCGATCACTGCTTTATACCCGGAAATCAATGAGGAATAAAACAAGTGTGATATTCCGATACATTTGGCTGGTGAAATTGGAGTCAGGTTTCCGCTCGCACTTGGATCACTCCAGTATACCCCATCTTTCCTGTTAAATTAGTAAACAATCATTGGTCGATGAATTGTATTACATAATTAGTATTGGCAGGTTCAATGGTTTAAGCTTGACAAAAGTAGTATTAATTAAATATATCAAATCAAAAATCGGAACAGAAAACGTGTAAAAACTTAATAAACACAAAACGTCAATTCGTGTTAGTTTTCCTTGGAGCTAAGGTGTTAACTGTAGGGGACGGCTTATATACGCCGTGATCTGAGGATCAGCTCGTGGTTCTAAAATTAGATCCAGGTTTATCTTTCTGTAATCTGTAATGTAGGGTATACTTTAAACGAACTGTTTTTCTGGAATTTAGAGGATATTCAGCACGGTTAAGTGTCATGGGAAACTATCTTTATAGATAAGGTGGTACAAAATAGCCAGTGTAGGCAGACCAAGTCTGGGGAGGGGAGGGGAGGGGATAGGGGATTGGGGGGGGGGGGGGGAGGGGAGGGGGGTGCAGAAGGAGGCGAGGGGGAGGTCAACAACCCGACCTTAATAACACTGTTATATTATATATATTGTACTTTATACTGTTGTGCATGTAAATTCAATGACAAATTCACCCTGTTTTTTAAAAATCTTAAAACTAGAGCACTGCCAAATTAGTATTTTTCCCGGTAGTGTTAATTGTGCCGATGAAGTTTTGATTGCGCAGATCGACGTTGCCGCTATACACAATGATTGTAAAAGTACACGTACAGTACGAGCATTGTCAATTATTTGACTTAAATAGACATTTGATAAAGATCCTGCGAAATCCAATAATTTTATTAAAAATGAAACGAATAGTAAATTAGATTTTGATCGATGTTCTCAAGGAAGGGAGAAGCGTGCATCGCCACTATACCAGTAATCAACCAGGAGTAGAGCATGGGGTGGGCCCGTAACGAACTTTTTTTTGCAGGATTAATTAAGCATCGAATACAATGAGAAGTAGAGGGCTATGTACACGTATAACTAGGAACAGTGAATGCTATACAATTTAATAGCTGACAGTACTGATTTGATGTATAACGTAGTCACCTGCCTGGAACTTAAAGACCTAAAATGTCAAGAAATAAAAAAAATGAAAACGGAATAAACTATATACCGCGTGTAATTAGCGCATTGTGGAGCATTCAATCAATGTGCAATGTAGGAAATCGAAGCCTAATGGTGTCATCTAACGTACACAACCACAGTCCTACACTGACGTAATCAGACATTTCTGATGTTAGAACAGATAGCTCCGGAACCTTTGTCACGTAGAGTAAACATAATATACTCAGTAGAAATGTTTTTTGGGTGTATTTGGTAGGTTTACACATGGATGTGTGGGGCAAGGGACGGCTAACCATGCTTTATTTCGTATTGCAACGGAAACAAACCTGCCAGTTCAAACACAGAGCTATGACATTTACCAACGTTCCAGAAACAGATCCATTCCGTTGTAACACCAAAGAACCAAGAGTTTTAAATGGATTCCTGGTAAAAACTTAAACGGGAAAAGTTCGGTACACAATATGCAAAACACTCTTCTGGCATGGTATCACAGAGTCTATCTCTGAATACAAAGACATGACACGAGGGACTGGTGTAGGGGGACCAGGGAGGCGTGAGATTGGCGCATTGATGTGAGGACAGGTACGTGTACTCATGGCGCACTCTAACCGTACTCTAGCCCTGTGCCTTCAGCTATAGACAAAGCTATTTACACCGCCATCGCCAAACAATGCAGATTATTCCAGTACAGATGTCAGTATTCTTAAAACGAAAAAACCGTACCACAATTGACATCACCGGAAGTGAAATTGCGTGCACTGTTGTCATTGTTTATCGAAATCTTATAAAATTATTTACATATAAAAACAGACACAATAGAAATAAACATATCAAAGGTTTAACGATCGCAGGATTGTCAAGTGTAGCATCAAACATATCGAGTTAGGCAGTGTCGACAGGTTCACTTCCTGTAAAACACGCAGCCGCACAGGAACGTAAATCGTCAAAATAGATTTTCAAATATATATCATGTCCCTGTGATAGAGGAATGAAAAGAGGACGTATATAAATAGGTGAATGAATAAATAAATGACCGGATGAAAGTATAGCTACATTCTAGATGGACACGAATACTTTTGGAAGTATGGCTCTATATATAAAATTGTGACTTGTAAATTGTTCCCACCACATGGGAATTGTATAAACCTCGGTACTCATGCGAACAAAGGGAGCTAACCTCTGTGTGTTTGATGGGTCCTGACACCTGGCAATATACTACTCTAATGTTGGTAACACGTGTATGGTGATGTAACACGTGTATGTTAAGTACACATCTGGTGCTAAAATATCACTTCGACATCTTACATACTAAAGTGTTATTAATGGGTACGGAAATGTACAACATTTTCACTACATGTTTTAGCCGCTATCATAGCCCGCCCCCCCCCCCCCACACCAATCCCGCACCACCACAAAAAATAAACAACCCAGGAATGAAATAGGGAGTAGTCCTGAAACCAAGAACTTACCGTAAAAACCCGACCAGTCACAAACCACCATACGGTAATTTTCACCTTTTTGAACGTGTTTGGTTGATGAAGCCACGCACGTGCTATTTCCGACAGGAAGAATCCCTAACCAATCTTGCCTTTGACAACGTATCAGTCGGTTTCCTGTGTTTTTATGATTAACCTGCACGTGACCTAGTGTACGTGCTACTCCCGCCGTGTGTAGCTGTTTCATGAATGAACGTCTTTTCGGTCAGCTATTTATACATCATGTATATCTCAGCCACCGAAGCATTTGAGCAGTGACCTTGTCGGTATGTATGATGTCAAGGTCGCTGTATGGCGTCTGCAGTTATTACTGACGGGTTTAGATCCGCCCAACCTGTTGCCTACCGTTGCAGACGAAACATGATACGGCTGTGGTATGCTCTGATGTCATGGAAACACACACGTTTTATAAAGGTGGCTGTTAATATCAAGTAATATACTATCACTTACATTCTCGCCTTTATTGAGTGTTTCTATTTCACATAATGGGCCATTTCCTCTCGCAGTTATTCACCCTCCTCGACCCCCTTAACCCCCGACCTCCTCCTTCGCACCCTAACACAACCCCAACCTCCTCTTTCCCACCCCAACACAACTTTCATTTTTTTCTCCAATACACATTCTCCGACCTCCACTGAAGCAGTCTCGCCGTTATCCATCCTCAACGACCTCCACAACTCCACAATCACACCTTTATTCTCTACCGACTTCCATGAGGATATTCATACCCTCACCATCCACCGACCTCAACAAACACTTGTCATCTTTACAAAATACAACTATAAAGTTTATATAGTATGAATAATTCGATTAACATATATATTAGTCAAAACAATTTCGAGGGCTTCCTTATGCGTTACTTACTAGCCCTATGCCACCAGGCTAATATCTCAATGTGTGTTTTCTGTAAGTAAGACATCCTCTTTATAATATATCTGGATTGTTGGAGTGTGGAAGAGGAAATTAATTTTTTTGAATATTCCATGCGTACAACAACTTAAATATTTTTTATAAAATTAAAAGTTTTACAGACCACAACTCTATATTGTCACACATACCTACCCTGCTCGAGGTTTGCAATCCAACTTTATCTCCCTAACCCAAGCTCCCCGACCTCCATATTCCCGTAGTCACACTCTAACCCTAGCTCCCCGACCTCAATATCCCCGTAGTCACACTCTAACCCAAGCTCCCCGACCTCCATATCCCCATAGTCACACTATAGCACAAGCTCCCCGACCTCCATATCCCCATAGTCACACTCTAACCCAATCTCCCCGACCTCCATATCCCCGTAGTCACACTATAACCAAAGCTCCCCGACCTCCATATCCCCGTAGTCACACTCTAACCCAAGCTCCCCGACCTCCATATCCCCGTAGTCACACTCTAACCCAAACTCCCCGACCTCCATATTCCCGTAGTCACACTCTAACCCTAGCTCCCCGACCTCCATATCCCCGTAGTCACACTCTAACCCAAGCTCCCCGACCTCCATATCCCCATAGTCACACTATAGCACAAGCTCCCCGACCTCCATATCCCCGTAGTCACACTCTAACCCAATCTCCCCGACCTCCATATCCCCGTAGTCACACTCTACCCAAGCTCCCCGACCTCCATATCCCCGTAGTCACACTCTAACCCAATCTCCCCGACCTCCATATCCCGTAGTCACACTCTAACCTTAGTTACCCGACTTCCATATCCCGTAGTCACACTCTAACCCAAGCTCCCCTACCTCAATATCCCGTAGTCACACTCTAACCTTAGCTACCCGACTTCCATATTCCGTAGTCACACTCTAACCCAAGCTTCCCAACATCCATATCCCCGTAGTCACACTCTAACCCAAGCTCCCCGACCTCCATATCCCGTAGTAACACTCTAACCCAAGCTCCCGACCTCCATATCCTGTAGTCACACTCTAACCCAAGCTCCCCGACCTCCATATCCCCGTAATCACACTCTAAGCTTAGCTACCCGACCTCCATATCCCCGTAGTCACACTCTAACCCAAGCTCCCCGACCTCCATATCCCGTAGTTACACTCTAACCCACGCTCCCCGACCTCCATATCCCGTAGTAACACTCTAACCCAAGCTCCCCGACCTCCATATCCTGTAGTCGCACTTTAACCGAAGCTCCCCGACCTCAATATCCCGTAGTCACACTCTAACCCAAGCTCCTCGACCTCAATATCCCGTAGTCACACTCTAACCCAAGCTCCCCGACATCCATATCCCGTAGTCACACTCTAACCCAAGCTCCCCGACCTGCATATCCCGTAGTTACACTGTAACCCTAGCTCCTGACTTCACTATCCCCGTAGTTACACTCTAACCCTAGCTCCCCGACCTCACTTTCCCCGTAGTTACACTCTAACCCAAGCTCGCCGACCTCCATATCTCCGTAGTCACACTCTAACCCTAGCTCCCACAACCTCCATATCCCGTGGTCACACTCTAACCCTAGCTCCCCGACCTCCATATCCCGTAGTTACACTGTAACCCTAGATCCCGACCTCCATATCTCCGTAGTTACACTCTAACCCTAGCTGCCCGACCTGCATTCCCGTAGTTACACTGTAACCCTAGCTCCCGACCTCCATATCCCCGTAGTCACACTCTAACCCAATCTCCCCGACCTCCATATCTCGTAGTCACACTCTAACCTTAGCTACCCGACTTCCATATTCCGTAGTCACACTCTAACCCAAGCTTCCCAACATCCATATCCCCGTAGTCACACTCTAACCTTAGCTACCCGACTTCCATATCCCGTAGTCACACTCTAACCCAAGCTCCCCAACCTCAATATCCCGTAGTCACACTCTAACCTTAGCTACCCGACTTCCATATTCCGTAGTCACACTCTAACCCAAGCTTCCCAACATCCATATCCCCGTAGTCACACTCTAACCCAAGCTCCCCGACCTCCATATCCCGTAGTAACACTCTAACCCAAGCTCCCGACCTCCATATCCTGTAGTCACACTCTAACCCAAGCTCCCCGACCTCCATATCCCCGTAATCACACTCTAAGCTTAGCTACCCGACCTCCATATCCCGTAGTCACACTCTAACCCAAGCTCCCCGACCTCCATATCGCGTAGTTACACTCTAACCCACGCTCCCCGACCTCCATATCCCGTAGTAACACTCTAACCCAAGCTCCCCGACCTCCATATCCCGTAGTCACACTTTAACCGAAGCTCCCCGACCTCAATATCCCGTAGTCACACTCTAACCCAAGCTCCTCGACCTCAATATCCCGTAGTCACACTCTAACCCAAGCTCCCCGACATCCATATCCCGTAGTCACACTCTAACCCAAGCTCCCCGACCTGCATATCCCGTAGTTACACTGTAACCCTAGCTCCTGACTTCACTATCCCCGTAGTTACACTCTAACCCAAGCTCCCCGACCTCCATATCTCCGTAGTCACACTCTAACCCTAGCTCCCACAACCTCCTTATCCCGTGGTCACACTCTAACCCTAGCTCCCCGACCTCCATATCCCGTAGTTACACTGTAACCCTAGATCCCGACCTCCATATCTCCGTAGTTACACTCTAACCCTAGCTGCCCGACCTGCATATCCCGTAGTTACACTGTAACCCTAGCTCCCGACCTCCATATCTCCGTAGTTACACTCTAACCCAAGCTCCCCGACCTGCATATCCCGTAGTTACACTGTAACCCTAGCTCCCGACCTCCATAGTTCCGTAGTCACAATCTAACCCTAGCTCCCCGACCTCAATATCTCCGTAGTCACACTCTAACCCAAGCTCCCCGACCTCCATAATAATAATAATAATAATAATAATAATAATAATGGTTTTATTTGCACGAAAGGCCTCCAGCCCACAGTACCATTTCAACATATTTTGACATCAAATTCATAAGGTATTCAATTCTATATTTATAGTATTTTAGTATACCAAGATGACATAAATTCTATTTGACATTTTTATAAGATTTCAATAAGTAATCTATAACCTTGTACATACGTTCATGATCATTGTATTTGTTTATCATATCAATTCATACTTGCAACATTTCTATTCTGACATCATTTGCCTTTTTAATGAAAATTGCAATCTTTCTGAGCAGGACAGTATCTCTTGACCTAAGAAGCTTGACTAGGTTGTTGAGTGTTGGATTGACAATACTCCAGCGTGGTAGAAAGTTAATTCTAATGTCTCTTAGGATGGGACATTTTAGCAAAAAGTGCAGTTCATCTTCAACCTCGTTTAGGTTGCATAATTTACAAGTTCTCTCCTCACGTGGAATCGACGATTTCCTGCCCATTTCCAGTTCTAGTCTATGTGTAGAACATCGGATGTTAAGTAGGGCGTACCGTAATGTAAATGATAGTTCACTAAGAAAAGGTTCAGCGACGGGATTTAGTTTGATCTTGGAGTAAAATTCACATTTAGGCGAGTTGTGAATGTATTCCGACCATTGTTGAAGGTTTATATCCCGAATTCGTTGCTTAAACGCTTTCATGAATGTGACTTCATCACCAACACCTTGACTTAGCCATACTTCACCAAATCCATTGGAGAAAAGTAACTGTTTAATCTCGGTACACCACGATGATTTACCATTTTGGTCCAAGTTATAAAGCATAGTGTAACATTGTTTTGGAAGACGACTATTTTCCATTTTGAACAAACGCAGCAAATATTTGATCGGTTTACATAAGTAATTCACACACAGTTCATGACGTCCACACTCCCCAAGTGCTATGTTGTTGTTTGTATTGTTACCAGTACACAGTAACCACTTACAGAACTTAATGTGAACTGATTCTATGTCTTTTTGGTAGTGTGTACCCCACACCTCAGCACCATATAAGAGTATCGGAGCAATCATGGCGTCGAATAATTTAAATGCCACATTTGGATCCCTTTTTCCAAGTTTCACAAGGCAGCTCTTCACCATGTTGAGAGCTTTTGATGCTTGTTGAGCAAGCGTTTTACATGCTTTACTCCACTTCAAGCGGCATGAAAATATAATGCCTAGATATTTGTAATAGTTCACAGTTGATACAGTCTTACCGTTATATATCCATTTTTCACGAGCTGAAAGGTGACCACCATTTTTAAAAACTACCACGTTGGTTTTGTCCAGGTTTACTTTCATGTTCCATTTTTTGCAGTACTTGGATAGTGTATTGAGCTTTCTCTGTAATCCTACCACTGTGTCACTTAGTAGAACGAGATCGTCTGCAAATAACAGATGGGTAATGTTTCTGAACACATTTGAAATATAAATGCCTGTCCGGTTTACACATTCCTCGTTAAGTATGCCAGAGAGCTCATTTATGTACATTGCAAACAACCAGGGGCTCAAAATACAACCTTGCCTCACTCCACAGTTGCAACTGAATGTTTCAGATAGACCATCAGATAGTTTCACTTCTGCTTTAACGTTGTTATACATGTCCTGTAAAACTTTGATGATACGGCCATGAACATTTTGTTGTATCAAGGCATAAAACAGTTTCTCGTGATCTACACAGTCAAACGCTTTAGCGAAGTCAATAAATGCACAATAGAACACATTTCCTTTCTTAGATAGAAACTTTTGGATCAACGCTTGAAGATTAAATATCTGGTCGATAGTAGAATAGCCTTTACGGAAGCCGGCCTGCTCTTCGGTTAGTTTACTGTTAATTTCTGACCATTCAGTTAACCTAGTACACAAGACTTTGGTGAATACTTTACTCATTACACTTAATAGTGAGATACCGCGGTAATTCCCGGTATTGTTTATGTCCCCTTTCTTATAGAGTGGGATAATAATACCAGTATGCCAGTTCCTGGGAAACTTGCCTGTTTGTAGAATAAGGTTGAATAGTTTTTGCAGCACCCTACTCATACCTAAGTGTAGTGTTTGTTTGTAGAATTCTCCTGGAATCGCGTCCTCGCCTGGCGATTTGTTGTTTTTAAGACTATGGACCGCATATTTCACTTCATCCTCAGTAATGTCATCATTTAATGGAGAGGAACCATCAGCTATGTAGCATTCCTCACACTGGTGATTATGAGTATGCACAAAACTTGTGACTTCTTCATCAAAAACTGTTCTGTCTCCTGATGATGTAGAAGGGTTAAGCAAATCTTTGAAGTAATTTACCCAAGCGTCAGGGTTTATGTTGTTTGTGATGTACACTGTTCCACGTTTAAGAACTGATTTCACTTTGTTCCAGAAGACCGCAGAATTTTTATTTGTAGCCGATGTAACAATTTCCTCTGCCACGGTTTTCTCAAAATCACTCCTTTTCCTTCGACATGTTGACCGATACAGTTTTTTTGCATCTATATATTTATCCAATATATCAGAGTCATTTGTGACACGAAAATCATTTAGTAAAGTACATTTGCGATGTTTCAAATCAACACATTCTGCGTCAAACCATACAGCATTTTGGAATGCCGAAAATGTATTCTTGGTCCCACATTTCATTTCTGACCTATTTCCAACATCACATAATAGCAAGGTAATTTTGTCTGTAAGATCATCAACACAAGTAAACTCTTCAGACAATAAAGTATCCAGCTTGCCTTTAAAGACATAACTGTTAACCATAGTTCTAAACCTGTCTGACTTTTCAGGGTTCCATTTCAATCTATTATATGGATTTAAACATGTGCCTGAAGATTGTGTATTGTCTATAGTGTAGTTGAACAATTTCAGATCAAAACTTATTGGAAAATGTTTTGATATATCACAAGCTACAATATCTAGACTTGCAACACAACTAAACAATGACACATCCACAAGCACATAGTCTATTAGACTACCTCCTGTTCCACTTATATATGTAAGATTTCCTTCAACATCGTTATGTAAGCGACCATTAGCGATGATCATGTCATGTATAGCACACATTTCAACTAATTCATAGCCATAATTATTCAACTTTGAGTCCACATTGTTACGAATGCTAATATCACTTTTAGTATTTGTATAGACACACTCTAAACCAGGTATATGTGAGGTAGAATCATCCATTATAAAGTCTCTCAGTGTGCCAGATCTAGCGTTAAGATCACCTGCTATAACAACATCATAGCCAATATATTTATCTTTCACCTCGTTAACAGCACTCTCTAAGATGCCGATACCATTGCCAGTGTTTTTGTTTTGATAAAATATTGACCCTTCAGGGGGTATATAAACAAACCCTATAATAATATCCGAGCTAGCACCAATCTGTTTTATATCTAACTTTAACCATACCATCTCTTCATATTTATCAGTCATTACATGTGTCACATATGGACAAAGTTTAGATTTAATAAACACTGCCACCCCTCCAGAGGTTTTGAGTACATCTACCTTTCTCATACTTTCAAACACAGTATAGTCATTAAAAAGGTTTGTGAATTCATTTGGAATTTTCTGGAAAGTTTCTACAAATGCAAGAATGTCAACATCTTTAATTACTTCACAGAGTTCATAATAGTGATTTTTTAACTTATACCGTAAGCCTTCAATGTTCCATGTTATGCACTTCAGACATACCTTGTCTAAAAAGTTTGCTGCAACCTCAAAAGAATGTTCAAACTGTGGGCCTTGACCATATCCCTACCTAGCACCTTGTTGGGAGACAGGAACAATATTATCTGATTCAGCGTCATATTTGAAAAGTTTGCCGTCTATCATTATCTTGTCATAGCGCATCGACACTTTTGCACCTTCATCTCGCGCTTTTACAAAGAATGGGCTTAATTTTCTCCGTTCTTCTTTCACATCGATCGGAAAGTCTTCCGAAATCCGGAAGTCACCGCGGGGCAGAGCTTTCGCACTAGACATCACTTTAACCTTGTCTGTAAACCTGACGAAGGCCACTCGAATCGGCCTGTTGTTTTTTCCTTTCTTCCCAATGCGGTGGACACTTTCAAAAAGCATACTGTCGACTTCGTTACCGTTTAAATTCAGTTTATTTCTGAACACCTCTTTCACTTTCGTTTCAGTTTCAGTGAAATCTTCACGTTCGCTTTCTGTTGTACCATGTATGATAATATTTCTCTTTCTGGCTTCTCTTTCGTGATCACGAGTCTTCCTGGATAATGCCTGTACCTCATCTTTGATGTTGGAAGTCTCTTCATGTAAGTCTGTTATTCTGTCGTCCAGTTTACTCTCGACTCTGTCTATTTTGTGTTGGAGCTCGCTGAGACCACTGCGAATGTCCGCCATGAAAACTGCCATTTCTGTTTTCATTTCTAGGAGAGTTCTCATGACTTCACTTTCGTCATTATCTCCCTTGTCCTGTCTACTACCAGCAAACGATGCCGAATTTAGTCTCGTTTGGCGCATATCAGTTTTGCTTCCGACTGCTGGGCCAGGTCCTGGTCCTGGATTAATTTCCACGCTCCCGTTTATAACCAGCAACAGCAAAGTTAACAGTACCAATTGTGGGGAAAAGTTCAAATTTCCCGGCGCCATTTTGGAGGTTGATTTGAATCGCTGACCACCTCCAAACTGACCAATTCTCGCCCTCCATGTTACTATTTCGATACCCATACTGTCTCTTCTTTTCACAATAAAAAGAATCAACAGCACTGACCTACAATAATATTCACAGTGTCAATGAAAAAGTTCAAACACGCACTCCTAATCGGGAGTCGATGTAAACCACGTCCATCTTGGTTGATGTCATAACCGGAAGTCCCGACCTCCATATCTCCGTAGTCACACTCTAACCCAAGCTCCCCGACCTCAATATCCCCGTAGTCACACTCTAACCCTAGCTCCCGACCTCCATATCCCGTAGTCACACTCTAACCCTAGCTACCCGACCTCAATATCCCCGTAGTCACACTCTAACCCTAGCTCCCGACCTCCATATCCCGAAATCACACTCTAACCCTAGCTACCCGACCTCCATATCCCCGTAGTCACACTTTAACACAAGCTCCCGACCTCCATATCCCGTAGTTACACTCTAACCCTAGCTCCCGACCTCCATATCCCGTAGTCACACTCTAACCCTAGTTCCCCGACCTCCATATCCCCGTAGTCACACTTTAACCCAAGCTCCAGACCTCCATATCCCCGTAGTCACACTCTTACCCAAGCTCCAGACCTCCATATCTCCGTAGTCACACTCTAACCCAAGCTTCCCGACCTCCATATCCCGTAGTCACACTATAACCCTAGCTACCCGACCTCCATATCCCATAGTCACACTCTAACCCTAGCTCCCCGACCTCCATATCCCGTAGTCACACTCTAACCCTAGCCACCCGACCTCCATATCCCGTAGTCACACTCTAACCCTAGCTCCCCGACCTCCATATCCCCGTAGTCACATTCTAACCCTAGCTCCCCGACCTCCATATCCCCGAAGGCACACTCAACCAAAGCTCCCCGACCTCCATATCCCCGTAGTCACACTATAACCCTAGCTCCCCGACCTCCATATCCCCGTAGTCACACTCTAACCCAAGCTCCCCACACCCATTTATTTTCGCCTAATTATCCTCTCCGAAATCCTTGTCTCCAAACGCCCTACCCTCACGAACATTTCAATCCTCAAATTCTTCCCCTTGCTCTCCCTCACAAACCTCCACATTCTACATTCTCACCCTTACTCCAAATCACGAGATTGCACACCTCCAAATTATCATTCTATCTCGCCCTCACAAACCTATACACCACACGTTCTCACGGTTAATCTCCCCCACAAACCTCCACACCCCACATTCTCATCCTAGCTCCCTCATGAACCTACCCCTTCCTTCCTGCGCCCCCCTCCCCCCCCCCCCCCCCCCCCGTCATTCTCATCATATGTTCCCTTTCACGAACGTATACACCCACATTTCTCCGTCACTTTCTATACTTCCGAAACGCGCTCAATCCGCCCGACCCACCCTGTCCTTGATGTCATGAAATGATTTAGTTTATGTTTCATTTCGAATCAAATCAACCTCCTTTCTCTACAATTATAATTATAATAGCGCCTTTAAGAATCTCTTGGTATCGTTTTCTGTCAAATATTTGATCAGTTTTCGAAAAAAAATACTTTCAAGAAACAATTATATTTGGTATTTATACATGGAGAACACAGCGCATCTGATGTTTAGATATCCACGCCTATACATATATCTGCCATGCAAAAATCATTTATTCAAGGCATGTCAAGGATATTTCATTAGGGTACGTAACGGTAGACCTGCTGATTCTGCAAAATGATAATACTATTTAGCGGCCAGTTTATTTTTCGTCAGTTTTGTCAAAAAATAATTTTGTTTAAATAGGTTCAAACAGCACCACTTGGCTTCCTCACTATGTGATTGTTACCAATTATTTATTCGTGTATTATTACCAATTATTTACGAATTATTCGTGTGTAATGTTACCAATTATTTATTTGTGTATTGTTACCAATTATTTATTTGTGTATTGTTACCAATTATTTACGTGTATTGTCACCAATTATTTACGTGTATTGTCACCAATTATTTACGTGTATTGTAACCAATTATTTACGTGTATTGTAACCAATTATTTATTTGTGTATTGTTACCAATTATTTATTTGTGTATTGTTACCAATTATTTACGTGTATTGTTATCAATTATTTATTTGTGTATTGTTACCAATTATTTACGTGTATTGTTACCAATTATTTATTTGTGTATTGTAACCAATTATTTATTTGTGTATTGTTACCAATTATTTATTTGTGTATTGTTACCAATTATTTACGTGTATTGAAACCAATTATTTATTTGTGTATTGTTATCAATTATTTACGTGTATTGAAACCAATTATTTATTTGTGTATTGTTACCAATTATTTACGTGTATTGTAACAAATTATTTATTTGTGTATTGTTACCAATCATTTACGTGTATTGTTACCAATTATTTATTTGTGTATTGTTACCAATCATTTACGTGTATTGTTACCAATTATTTATTTGTGTATTGTTACCAATTATTTACGTGTATTGTAACCAATTATTTATTTGTGTATTGTAACCAATTATTTATTTGTGTATTGTTACCAATTATTTATTTGTGTATTGTTACCAATTATTTATTTGTGTATTGTTACCAATTATTTACGTGTATTGTCACCAATTATTTACGTGTATTGTTACCAATTATTCATTTGTGTATTGTTACCAATTATTTATTCATTTTCACGTGAGATTTGAGTTATTGCGGTAACACACGAGATTTACAAGTCTATAATAACACGATAAACATTAACACCCATTAAACGTTCAAACAATTTTACTCCGACCAAATCCGACGAAGCATGCTTTCCCTTATTGCTGAAATAGATACTGTATCGGTATAAGTTACTTTTGAACAAGATGTCGTTACCACGTACAATTATGCCCTATATGACCGTTGGGGGCCATTGGTTCCAGCTAGAGACAGCTTTATGGCGATGTGGTCCCAGGTGACACGTAAGTTGTAGCTAATTGGTATCATTCATTTGCTAACCGGCAGAAAATTAAGCTCAACTGGTTGATTACCTACTGTCGGTACTACTGACGACCGCCGATCATTTACTTCCGTTTGTGCGGTTTCGTCCTCAGTTTTCATCCAATAAAATACATGTAATGCCGACATTTTAGTGCGGGACTACTAATGTCCAACGACCATCTACTTCCGTCCGTGCACAATGTTGTCTACCATTCAGTTCACGGATTATAATGCACTTGAAGCCCTACATATTTGGGGTTGTACCCTCTACTTGCTGGGAGGGGGGGGGGTACACAAAGACGACCACAATAGTTCCGCTGCATCCAGTGCATTGTTTCGACGTTCGCCTAGGTGAGAAATCAATGTCGGTAAAAGTGGTAGTTGTAGTTCTCAGCCTAACATTCGGAACAAAATGTGACCAGGCGAATGAAATTCAAATACAATGAATGGTGTCTTCGGTATGGTATTTCGGTGAGACAACGCTATATATTCGGTATAAGTTCTTCGCCAACAAAAGGAGGCAGATGATCCAAAATATCGCCTCCAGCACACTAACATAATATCCAACCCACCAATCACAATGCTGCACACAGCCCTTAAAGAACCCCCATCTCTCCCAAACCAGCGTTACCAATAGAAAACTCTTTGCTTTTTTATGCCCCCACCACGAAATGGCCGGGGTATATAGTATTGCTTATGAACCGTCATCGTTTATTCTTTAATGGATAGAGATATCAAACTTATTTAGGTTCTGACATGTAGTATAAATGGCATGGACGATATTGTACCATAAAAAGTAGTTCGTTTTGGTTTTCAGCGGCGGCATTCGTGTCATACTAAAATTTCCAGTTTTCCCGTTACCTTCACCGCGCCAAACTGAGAGTGAACGGTCACAAGAGTTTAATATTTGTTTGAACAAATAAGTTTTGACATTTATTGAATTTTTGGTAATTTGACAGAAATTCTCCAAATGATATGAATGAAGATGGTAGTAAACGTTTGAAACATTGAATGTAGTCTGATGATTATGTTGATTACAGAAGGATACTGTGTAGATGTGTTGCATTCCAATGACGTGTGTAGGGTTAGCGGTACCAGGTATTTACTGTTAACATGTTGTATGTTCGGTTTTTGATGGACATTTATCTTTCTTACTTTCAAGGTCATCGCATGGAAATCACAGAGTGTGTTCCGATTCTTCTTGTGTGTCCAATTGCAAAAACACAACGTTGTTCCACACAGCCGGTATCGATTTGTTATTACAAAGGATTCTGATGGTGGGTTTTTTTTTAGTCGTTAAATATTCAATCATTTGTCTTTGATATCAGTGGATAGAAAGATAACTTTTCTAGACTTTTTAGATACTTTCGCTTGATGTTAAAATTAGGATACTTTGCACTTCCAATCTTAATATAAATACACGGTTACATGTCGACGATGGAACTTTATTAAGTTTAATACGAGAATTAATTAATGATAAATAGTTATCGATCATTAATCCCGGTTTGTTTTTCCCCTGTATGTCTAGTAAATTCGTTCAATTGACGTTTAAAGGTTAAACTCCGGCTAAAACACGGAACCTTGTTGTACGCAGTTAGTTTCGATTCGATTTTAAAGATGATTCTGACGTGTTTACCCCCCTAATAATTAAGCATTCAATATTTTGTCTTAGAAACCATTGGATATAAGTATTAATTTTCTATACGCTGTTTTAGATATTTACGAAAAACATGACCAAACAATAGGGAATGATGAAATTCTACATGTCAAGGGAGGTAACTGTAGCATTAAATCACTGAATAGGTATTATTTTGAAGCGCTGCTTTGCATGGATTCTTAGATAATGTTATCGGGCCATAATATGATCATCATAATATTTAAACGTGTATATCTGCGCCATGAAAAGTGTGTATTTGGGGTATTTGAATATGAATATTTGTAATAATTGCAGATTTCATGGGAAGGTATAAACCCACTTTGTTCAGTTGTTTACTGTTGTTCGTTAGGGTTATTTCTAATTGATTTATTACAACGCAGAAATTGAAATCAAATCATTGCAAAACCAAAGTTTTTATTCATATGAAGAAGCAGTAACTAGTTTAGGATTTTCTAGATTAAAGTATGAACTCTCGCTGCATCAGATCATGTTTATATTCAACAGGCACGTGTCGCGATAATAGCGGCACGCGCATATTGACTTATTGTTGTAACTTACAGCTTACCTCGCTCGTCATCTCCAAATTCAATTTTCCAAATTTGATTTTCAAGTGAAATATCTGAAGAGGAAAAGTTTAAGTAGCCAATGATAGCAGTAAGAATATTTGATTTTATACAGGCTTACGTGGTTATAAGGTCGGGGTATATTAGACCTCACAGTAAAGTCGTATTTACGTAAAACTATGTATTACGGGGATGTAAATGAGGAAGTTGGTGCCTAATTGCCATGTAAAGTGAAGCTGTCGTAAGGTGACACGTGTTATATCTATAATTCGTGTGCGAGACTCTAAAAGTGGATCTACATAACCATACAGTAGGGCCAAGTTAATACCCAGGCAGCCCAGCTTCACCCCCATTTCTACTATGTTATCGTGTGCAATTTTGATGTAAAATTTCGATTTCCCATCAAAGCAAATTATAAATTTATTCTTTTTAAATAAATGGCCATATAAAAGTGAAAATCAGGCAAAAATATGAAAAGAGAGATAATGTTTTTTTTTTTTTAACCAAATCAATATTACGTAATCCTATTGCTATGAATTGTAGAATTAGAGTTGACATAACGACATGTGCACACAGCTTCGCAGATGAGCCGGTGTGTATTTAATCATTACATAAGGCGCGCCATCAAACATGGCTTATGAGATATTACCGTGGAGTCAACCTCTGTCATCCTGTGTATTTATCAGAAATGTTCATTCCAAATATACATTTGTCATGGAAGCAAAAATAATAATTCCACTTTTAACTAACTTCTCCTCTCTAGAGATTCTTCGTTTGAACGTGATTAAAATATTTTTATATTTTGTAAACGAGATTTTTGTGTTTTTTAGCTGTTGTTATTTTACGTCATACAGTAACTTGTACGCCAAACCATTTTGATGTATTTTGTTTTAATAAACCCTTTCGGTGAGCTGTATTTTGCCGTAATACAGAATTTTGTTGTAAAACAGCATTTCGATGACTTGTAATACATAGAGGATTTTACACAAGTGCCAATGTAATATGGAATTTATAAAACGCGTTCAATAATTGTATATGTCACTAGCCTTTAGGCGAGTTATATTTTGAATTATGAATTCCGTATAACATTGACACGAGTGTAAGATAATTTTTATCACATAACTTATTTTCACTGATAAACTATGTCAAACGTCAAGTTTATTTCTTTGTAAGAATAACAAATTTCTATTATAACGGTAAGATTTTCAATACCGAAACAATCGTATGAGTCATAAAAACGTCATTTATGACGTCACAATAGTCTTATTATTACGCATGTGTAATAACATATTTATAACATGGCGGTAGGACAATGTAAATTAGGCCAGTATTATGTTGTATTACACTTAATTGATAAATTGATGACATGGATTTTGTTGTAATACGCTGTTGTGTTTTTTCCTGTAATACACTATTTTGTTGAATTAAAGAGTAACTGTAGTGCAAAACCATTTTTTGTGTATGGAAAGATTGGTAAATAGTAAGTGAGATAATTCTCACGAAAAATTTTTTTTTGTAAAAATTACGAAGTTTTGACCATTTTTCTAAATTTCACACCTGAACGCAAATCAGAAAATCCCCGATTTTGCCATACGACCGGAAGTGACGTCACAACGGTGACCGCACTGATAGACTTGTGTAGTCATTATATTAAAATTATGTGAATCGTATCACGACTTGTTATTTGTATAGAGTCTTCTATTCAAGAATATGACACTTATTATATATCAAGGTTGTATGGAGTTCATTAATGACCCTACTGATAATTCCAAGGTGTTGTATGCCCCAGGGGGCCGTAATTAGTGGTGATGGGGGTCGGGAGTTCCACAGGTGTGCGGCACACGTGGTCATGATCACTCGACCATAAATCAATAACCGCCAGACTCGCTAACATGATTAACAGGTTATTATTTTGCGGAAAGACTTCAAAACATGCACTTGATATGATTAGGTATTAATTTTTTCATATTTTATTTCATATAACACCGCTAAAACGGCGTGTGTATTCACTGATGGTCACGTTGATTGCATGCACATATCAGCAGGAACTGATCGTAATACCTTTTAAAATGCACTCTGAAATTTTTTTAATGCATGTCGGTCGGCTGTATAAATACAAAACTACCTAGAAACAACCTTAAACAAACAGATAAGGAAAAGGATATTTGTGTTGCTTTAGACCACGGACTTAGATATAATCTAATTCCGTGTATAGACTCGGAACTTCGAAAACCATATATTTTATTGGACTTCAAAGAAGAACAGTTAGTACCGTCATATAGAACGACAAGACCAGCCTTTTATACGTACAATACGATGTACGTATATTGGAAAATAAAAATATATAACTTTTATCAATGCTTTCGACCTGTATAAACTGTTTTGACGGGTATCACATTTCGACTTTTTTATAGAAATTATAGGTGTGTATATTAAAAGTTAACAGCTTTCTATCCATTGATAATTTATTTATGTCTATGCAGTATAAAAAACCTTTTAAATCGTGAATATTGTAAAATAAATAGAATATGAGCGAAATCCTGATGTTACCTGTCTTCAGGAACATACATCGAAATAGAAATCAAGACAATGTATTTCGAATTCTGTTTGAGAAAAAATAAGATTAGATCTTTGAAAACCCCTTTGTTTTACTGACAAGAAATGAACATGGAACATCTTTTGAAAATAAGATGAGAAGATTACTTAATTGGTTTTAATCACAGGCACTTGTGGCCAGGAGAATAGTCATATAAATATATAGATAATTTGCAAAATATGAATAATTAAAATAAAATATAAAAACTGACTTAAGCAATTTTCTTTTTATGTTATTAATCATATAAAACCGCAATGAAAGTAATTGCCAAATTTCAGCTTGATACGTCAAGCGGTTAAATTTCACAAAAAAAAAGATAGTCGATTTTTTGTTAAAATTAAACCGCTTGACGTATCAAGCTGAAATTTGGCAATTATTTTCAATATGGTTTTAGATGATAAATAACATAAAAAGAAAATTTGAAAATTCAGTTTTTATATTTTATTTTAATTATCATATTTCGCTATGTTATTTATATATTTATATGGCTATTCTCCTGGCCACAAGTGCCTGTGGTTTTAATCCGCAATTTATTCATATATGTTAAAAATGAAATATGAAAAAACTGTGATACAGACATACCAGGGACGTATATGTGCATATACGTCCCTGAGACATATCAAGCAAGTTTTCAACAGAACTTTTCTCGTTGAATAGAAGAGTCAAACTCGAAATTAAAAAAAAGTGTCATATACTGTGTGAGTTGACGGTGGGTTACGGAGATTTCAAAAGAAACACGTGCACTCGATAGTCTATGTTCCAGTCGAGATCTACATGTAACTGCAGATTTAGAGTACATATTTTGAAGTTACAAAGAGGGGATAATAACCGCAACATACTCAACTATTACAATTTAGTTAACTTTGATAGCCCCCCCCCTCTCCAATGTTAATTACTTGCTATCTGAGTAACAAGTTACGTGTGAATTTATCGAACTGACCAGGTAGATTATCCCGCTAATCTGATTACGTAATATAATGGACACTAACATGAGATTTACAATATTCAAAGGTATTATTGTAAGAGTCACTCTTGAATCATTGGATAAATGATATGTATAACTGACATTATAAATGACACAGAGTATTACAATATGATAGCGCATATATATATGGGTCCATTAAAATGAATTTGAACAATCAATAAACACTATATTTATGAAAGAATCAAAATAAAGTTATTTCAATGACGATTTCAGATTATTCTCCCGACCCCCATATTATGGTACGTGCCTTAATTTCATTGTATAATACATTTTGAATCATTAATCAACCCAGGGACGTATCTCACATATACGTCCCTGATCAACCAGACGTACATATTACTATTATATATAGAGAGACATAGGACCCATTTTCTTGTGTTCCCGTTGTGACGTCACCAATACGTGTGCACAACTTTTAGCGGTTCGCGGTGCGCTTAATTAGCGTGTGGCAAAACAGGTAAAAAACCAAACTTCAACCTGTCGTAACTTTGTAACCGGTCGGCCGATTTCGATGCGGTTTTCGACAATGTATTAATGCCGACACAACGAGTCTGATCATTTCAGTTTCTATTTGCACTACAGTTACTCTTTAAGTATGTCTTTTGTTGTAACATACCATACTGACTTCTGTTTAGCTGTAATGCACTATTTTGTTGAATTAAGTATGTCTTTTTTTGTAACATACTATAATGACTAATGTTTAGCTGTAATGCACTATTTTGTTGAATTAAGTATGTCTTTTGTTGTAACATACTATAATGACTAATGTTTAGCTGTAATACACTATTTTGTTGAATTAAGTATGTCTTTTGTTGTAACATACCATAATGACTTATGTTTAGCTGTAATGCACTATTTTGTTGAATTAAGTTTGTCTTTTGTTGTAACATACTATAATGACTAATGTTTAGCTGTAATGCATTATTTTGTTACTTTGTAACTTTTGTTTTGTTGTAATACCCTATTTCGATTTTTTGTTATTTAATTTTGTTTTACATGTATGTCCTATTTACAGCCATGGTCATTTAGGACGTGCTAGGTTTTGGGGATGGAGGAAAGCCGGAGTACCCGGGGAAAAACCACCTACGGTCAGTATCTGCCAACTGCACCACGTAGGTCCTGAACTCGCAACCAGGATATGGATGGGGTAGTGGTAGAATGTCGGGACAACTTAACCACTCGGCGTCCGCGGCCCAGGGGTGGAGCGCAAGTGGTAGAAAGTCGGAACACATTAACCACTCGGTCACAGCGGCCCAGAGGTGGAGGGCTAGTGGTAGAATGTTGGGACACCTTAACCAGTCGGCCTCCGCGGCCCAGAGGTGGAGGACTAGTGGTAGAATGTTGGGACACCTTAACCACTCGGCCATCGTAACCCAGAGGTGGAGGGCTAGTAGTAGAATGTCGGAATACATTAACCACTCGGCCACCGCGGCCGAGAGGTGGAGGGTTAGTGGTAGAATGTCGGGACACCTTAACCACTCGGCCACCGCGGCTCAGAGGTGGAGCGCTGGTGGTAGAATGTCGGAACACATTAACCACTCGGCCACTGCGGCCCAGATGTGGAGGGCTAGTGGTAGAATGTCGGTAAACCTTTACCAATCGGCCGCCGCAGCCAAATGTTTAGGGCTAGTGATAGAATGTCGGGACACCTTAACAACTCGGCCACCGCAGCCCAGATGTGGAGGGCTAGTGATAGAATGTCGGGACACCTTAACCACTCGGCCAATGCAGCCAATATGTGGAGGGCTAGTGATAGACTGTCGGGACACCTTAACCACTCGGTCACTGCGGCCCAGATTACGTGTTTTGCTGTACCAAACTATTTTGTTGTTTTGTTTTAAAACACGGTTAACTTACACCCTGCTCCAGTCCGCTGTCTGTTTAGTTGTATTTGGTTGTTTTGTTGTAATACACGGTTGTCTGTTTAGTTGTATACTATTGTCATAACAGTTTGTTTACACCAGATTGGCGTATTCACTTCGTTTTTATTTATTATTATTTCTGCTGTGATCCTTACATTTGAATGGATGGTTTAAATCTTTATTGCTGCGCCCGTATTCTTCAGAAAGTAATCGAAATTCCTTAAATGTTATGAATGGCACAAAATGACTGCGATATAATTCCTTAAAGGCTCCATCAAGTGGCCATGAAACTTACTGGAGAGCGCTTAGTGCAAGAACGGGCAGATACTCAGTTTGTCCAATTTCAGAATTTGATTAACCTTTTAAACTTTATTTTCGTAAAAGATTGTACTGACATAATTTGAGGACGCAGACGACATGATTGAAACCAGATGTAATGTAGGAACCATACATGTGGTCTTTTGGAAGAGAAATACATGTGTAGTAGGATAGAGGGAACCACTAGGTGTATTGCCTTAGTTTTGTTTTATGTCCTATTAAACAGCCAGGGTCATTTAGGATGTGCCAGGTTTTGAAGGTGGAGGAAAGCCAGATAACCCGGGGGAAAACCACCGACCTACGGTCAGTATATGGCAACTGCTCCGAGTGGGTTTCGAACTCGCAAACAAATCCATCCTTTTCATTGTTTACATTCTGTTTACAATATCGGGACAGGCACAACTTCCGGTTTAAGCGATACTGGCGATATGTATGGCATTTGCTGCTAAAGTACCGTAGCAATCATGTCACAACAGAGCTCGACAGTTCTGGTGTCACGTGATGTCACTAGATTACGATTTATTTCATTTTAAAAATATCTTTAGGAACAAAATTTCATTTTACGGGAATCCAGGTTATGCCACCAGAGAAGCTGAAGCTGACACAGTCTGCGTAATTCAACAGAGGAAGATCATATACCTGACGATATGCAAACTGCATTAAGTAATGGGATCTAACACCGAACATGACGTTATAATTGCTTTAGCGAGCGTCAGGAACACAATTTGTTGACAGAAACTATAGAAATTTGATAATGAGGGCTGATGCATGGATTGATAAAATTTCACGCTTCAACTTCAACAGTTTATTCTTAAAGCTACCGTGTATGTATTCCTACATTTCGACATTTCACGATAAAATATTTCGAGAGTTTTCTCCTCGCCCTAATCCTTCCCGTTATTTGACTCTCCGTATTGGTAGGTTTAGATCCATGATCAAATTACTGACATTTTTTTCCACGAACATCACAAAAAGAGGAATGAATGATATTTTTAATTTGTCTTAATGCATCTTGGAGACATGTAAAATTATTATGATGGAACGCTTACGATTGAAATCTAAACCAAAATACTGACTAGTAATATGCATTTACAAGATGTATTCCTTAAACTTCCCATCCAAAATACTGACTTTATCAATAGACTTACGACGAAATGAATGGACTGTATTGATACATTACGACAAACATTTCAAGAAATTGATGAAGATTATAGATCAAGTTAATGAAAATATGATCAAATCTTTAAGGTAGATTTGTATCACTGGTAACACGGGTGTAAAATGTAGTATATCTATGATACATGTACAGGGATTACAGAAATAATCAGAGAGTACCGAAGCGTCAACAAAACAATATTTCAAACTCCATATTGATTAACTAGGGACAAAAAAATGAACAGAGATAAGAGTTACTCGGAAACCATTGAAGAGTACCAGAGAATAAGACAAGGTGTTTCCGCTTCAACGACGATACCCGCCATCTAGGTATAACTACTTAAAAGTGAGAAATGTTTTTTCTAATATAACAAAGCATGCTAATAAGCCTTTTCAAAATGTCGACCTTCATGTACATTTAACACAAGGATGCAGAATATTTCTCTATATGAGCATGATGGCGACCATAAACTTGTGCATTGTCTTCATCAACCTGCATATTCGTCAGTACACACACGTCACCAGTGATACAGAGCTTATTTATACTCTATAATATATACGTACTACAGTTGAAGGTATTTTACGTATTACAGACTGATAACATATATTTTCGGTATGTTTTGCGTTACAGATACAATCTGTTAGATATTGTAGGTTTTACATGTGTTAGTATAATTACGCATTCTGTTTTGATCACCCAGTACCACGGATTTCAACAGAAATAATTGAGATCTATCGTTGGTGCTAATGTAAATAAAGAGTATTTGGATGTTTTTCAATTAATTAACAATTCACATGAATATTAAATGAGACCGACACATTATTATCCTAATTGATTGATTGGGTGAACTCACTCTAATTCCATAGACGTGGAAAACCGCGGGGCAGGGAAACAGGGATTCGGATCACGGGATGACTTTAATGCCACGGGGAAGAGGATGTGGGAGTTTTGGGGCAATATTCGGTACAGCACGAGAGCATCCTCGTACTTTCTGATTCATACATAGATTGCACAAGTTGATAAAAAAAACATCAAAACATTACACTTTATGTTTTGCTTACGTAATGGTGGGCAACACATCGGAATTACACGTAAATAAACCAGCGGCCTTGGATGCGGAGCGCGGAATAATCAGCCGATACATCTCGCATAATAGTATTTGGTACGTCTGTCCTAGTGGACTGATTCCGACGGTCTGAAGAGAGGTAGCGTTTCATTATTTTTCATCGCAGGACATCCAGACGGGCTCATTGTTCCTGCCCAGAACATATATATTAAACTACGTCGTAATAATGGTGTTAAGTTTCGCTCAACAATGGGCCGTTAGTTTGGTACTGCATTCATCATTCCGATAGATTGATTCAACCCACCCACCTCTTTGGTTGGACGATGTAATTACTGGTTAGACAAGTGAGCAAGATTGGCGGACATTCTGTACGGAGAGTTTGTATGGCAAGTGCGATAAATCTACACCATACTAATGGAATATCAGCACAAGAAAAGAAGTAAACACGAGTTTGAATGTCCGTGGAAGACAGCGGGATGCAGGGAGGGTAGACCCAGACAGATATAAAAGTACTTCAGCGATTTGGCGCCATTTTGTTCTTTCCTAGGCCATTCACGTATCGTTTGTTCGTCGTCAGGGATTCATTACCAATGATTCATGTCAGACACCGATACCAGTAACACACTAATTACCATCCAAATATTGTTATTAAAATCCTTGTGTTACAAATCGCCGCACAGTTGACACACCGATTGGAGGTACTGCCTTCTGTTTGCGAACAGGCGGACTAGAATGTACGGCAGACTTGTATCTGTTGTAACGTGAAGTATCGCGACCATTCAACAGACAAACACGCGGCTCCCCCGTGGCTCAGCTCCCAACATTGAGCGAACTGAAAATATGATTGAAGTAATTCAAACGATCTATTTAAAAGCATGTGTTTAGGTTATTTAAGACATGTTTCATATTACTTAAAGAAACGGCCGCCAGGAGGCACTCAAACCACATTTTGTGCGAGTAGATAAATTAACCTTTTTGAAACCATTACGGCTAATTACCCTAAATGGAGCGGCTAGGAACTATGGAACGCTATTAAATAACACTAAATACAGCCAGGCTAGGGTTGTGTCTTGACATCCATTACGCAATCACGGAACACTGGTGTTCTGGATTAGCCGTTATACCCCCTCAGATCAGGGACGTTTCGCCTGTCGACAAGGTTAGCCAACGAGGATTTCTGAGGTCAAATACCAGTTTTGTAACATGTGCGTATCCATCGGCGGGAACGAGCTCTTTGGCAGACGACACTTTCGAGTGCGTAAATCTGAACAAATTAGCGATCTTAACCTTGGATGAGCTGATTGATGAGTATCGCCGTTAGCTTCTCAAATACTGACACGATTTAATAGGAGAATATCAGTTCTGCATTAGGTCCCTTTTAAAAAAATCGACCCCCAAAACATCAATTCAGTGTGTCAACAGCAGCGACAAGAGCAATCTGACAGCCGCCTTTCCGCGGGACCATAATCTCCCATCGCCTAGACGCCCAAACCAATTTGGCGGGGAATCTTCTCGGCATCAACTGGAATATCCACAATCTCTTCATGAATAAGATGACCATGCTAAATCGTGGGAGTTGGGGGCCGCTGTCGTAATCGGCCGGTCGAAATGTACACAAATATCGAACCTATGAATAATATGGAGCAAGCAATTATGTCCTTGTGTGTTGGTGGACCAAACAGAGTAAAAGGGTCAACGTTTTACAGAGCTGTGTGGGGTGTGGAAGGAGGAGGTATATCGGACGATAGAGACCTGCCAGAACGAGGCAGACTCGACCATGTGACCAACAAGCGCAGAACGAGTCAGGCGAACGTACACGTTTTATACTTGTAAAATCGTAAAAGACTCGACCACGTGATCATTTTAAAAGGGGGCAGGCTCGACCACGTGGGCAGTTTAAACAGAGGGAGACTCGACCACATGATCATTTTACAAGGAGGCAGATTCGATCTCGTGATCATATTGCAAGGAGGCAGACTCGATCACGTGATCAATTTACAGGGCGACAAACTCTATCACGTGACCAACACGCGCACTTCTTAGACTTTTCTAAGATTAGCAACAAGTTTGCTGGTCATATTTACTAAGGTGAAACTCATCAACACTCTCCAATTTAAATTGCAACGACATTTCACATGCTGGACAACGTTTTGCTATCCATAGAACAACCCGCGCCCCAGTTAACGCGAGACCATGACCAACCACATGAAATAAGTTTATGGATCAAAAAATGTATTTGAGGACGGCTCTACTCTTAACAATCGAAAACCCGCATTTGCTCGCACTGCACATTCCACGACACCCTTCGACATTTTTCTACTGTAACCTTCACCTTTCTTGTGACATATATTTCTAGTACATCAAATAAGACCCTGTATGTTCGATTGCCTTACCTTTAACTCTGCCCACTGGTCAGTTACTTGTCGAAGCCAGGTTTTAATGATAGTCATATACACGACCAAGCACGATTTAATTATTTTCTGTGTAGTACTATCATATCAACGTGATCTGTATTTCACATACATTCGTCTCCGGAAGAGCTACTAAAAATATATACTACATTTTTTTATAACTTAATATCAATGATTTATTGGATGAGGCTGTAGTCACTATCCACACTGGGTTAAGATAAGAAAGTTGTACTTTGACATGTAATGATACCAAGTCGTCACACTCGTCAGTATCACTCCATTTTATTGGCTAGTTTCTAACCATCATATGCTATAGTGATAAATAATATTGAACTTTTGTGCTCAAAACATAATAACTAAACAGAATAAGGAAGTGAAGGTTAGGTAAAGATAGTACTCTATCGATTATTATTTTCTTTTTGCTTTTATTTATCTTGTATTCACGATGTTTCTCATAGAAAACGTTTCTATGTATTTATGTTGTTGTTTTTGAACTTGATTTTTTTTACAACAATTATGAAACAAGTTATCCAACTTATATTAATCAATCTTGTTGGCCCGAATGTTAGCGCGCGAGGGGTCTTATTGTGGGGGGAAACCAGAATACCCGGAGAAAACCCACGTGGTCAGGCAGGTGACCCGATTCCTTTTCAAGTCCGGTCGAGGAATCGAACCCCGGCCGACTTGGAGAAAGGCAAGAGCGCTATCCACTGCACCACCCGACCAACCAATATGTTTTCATATTCTGTGGGATATTTTGTATATATTTATTTAAACATATGTGGTGTATAACCATTGTTTCCATTGAACAAGGTAAACGATCCTATATCATAGTGCCAATCAGACTGGCTTACGGGACGGGGAAAACGACAACAGCTAGAACCAAAACAGGAAGTTGCTGAAGAGGCGCATGTATTTCTATTTTCATTTACTTAAAGAACTAAGCAGCCATGCAAAAAATAGCTGTCTAATATATATATTTTTAGTTTCATTTTTTTCAGATTTTCCGTAATATCTTGACTCCGATAGAAAAAAAGCGAGGTAACGTTTATTTATCGAGTGGTTGTTGGGTATGGTATTTATTTCACTCTCGTTAATTAATTTTCAAAAATTATAAAAGGCACGAGCTTTACCCCGAGTCTTGTGATATGTTTCTATTTGCTTTCTATTTGTTATAGAACAATTAAGGATTGGCTGTCATATTTTTGACATTCATTGGTGTGTAACATACATTGGTGCATCTACATATTAAATGGTGCGCATATTGAATATGTAGGTAAGACAATATATATAACACACCGATGATTTCAAAGATATACTTAAATTTACATTTTTGTTTACCAACATGCAGTTGATACAAACATATGAGTATAGTATTAGCCAAAGCATGTTTCCCAAGTCAGGGAAAATCCAGAGAGAGAACAGCCACTTGTTTACAGTGAAACAGTGTAATTATGGCGCCATACGCATGATGACGTCACAATATCCCAACATTGGGCACAGAAGCGTCATCTAGTCTCTGTACAGTAGAAATGTAAATATTGGAAACCAACATCTGGATGTGCACTAGATGCCGAACATGATGTTTTTTGAAATACGATAAATGTGACCTACTTTTCTAAAATTTGTCATAGGACAATGAAAACCTATATTAGGGATATGCAAATGATGCAGAATTTGAATTTTGTAAAATTTGATTAAAGTGACTTATTTTTATAAAAATTGCCGTAGGACAATACATCTTGGATGAGCAATAGCTGCTGAAATCGATTGTGTGAAATAGTGTTAGTGTGACCTACATTTAAAAAAATGTCATAGAACAATTGAATTTAAAATTTTGAATGAGAACAAGTTGCTGGACTTAAATTTTCCAACACTAGGTCACTGTAACCTATTTTCTAAAGAAATTGTTAAAAATATGAGCCATTCATTGAACATTAATCAACTGAACTATCGTGCTACGAAGCCATTGGAGGGGCGGGACCAAATAGGGAATAATTTGTTTAGTTGAAATAAATTTTGCATAAACAGTTGAATGGGGGGGGGGGGGGGCATCTGTTTGACTGTCAGAATATTGTTCAAAGTTTGTCCAAAACATCCCTTGGAAAAGGGGAATCAACTGACCTTCGGAGCGGATGGGCGAGGTCTAGTAGGGAAAGATTAGGAAAGTTTAAAAAAAAAAAAAAAATTCTTCTTTTAAAAAAATGGCTGGTTGTGTTGATACAATTGTATTCAGGTGAGCGATACAGACCATCTTGTTCAGATACGTAAACTTCTAATAATAGGACTTTTCTTGTTAAAGTCTTTGTCGTCAACAATAATCTGATAACAACCTTTGTTCTTATGGAATCTGTTGGCGGCTCTGTAGATTCTGAAATGATATGACGTGTCGCGGAATGATATTAGAATTTAAATCGAAATTGGTCGTGTATGTTGTTTTTCATCGTCTGACTCTCAAAATAATACGGAAACCAATAGTCTTAAATCGGTTAGGGTATGGAGTACTTTTTATTCAAATAAATAATGTACCTTTATTTGTTGGTTAGTCAAATACATTGTGTATGATCTTGTAAAAAAAACTTCAACCATGTCGTGAACTTCTCAAATGGTTTTTCATTTTATATACGAGTTTTGTTCTTCACGTTTTCATACTACAATGTACATAACTAAAATAATATAATAATATTCAGTTTTACATTTCAACTTGAAAGCTTGGAGGGCAATTATAACAAAACAATTACAGTTCTTCCTTTTAAACTACTCCTCGTAATGATCCTCCATCCACAAACATCTACATGACTTAGACGAACGATCTAGATTGATAGAAAAATGTCAATGTGTCTCATCGTGGCCAGCTGGGCAGGAATCAAACACTGAAACGACCCGGAATCCGCTGAGAAGATCGAAGTAATTCCTTCCGCCAGACTCCGGGACTGCTGGTAGGATGACTGTAATTACCAGCCAACTGATTTCTCCTTGTCAAGCGTCCATCTGACATAGATTTATCTGATTGTATCAAAGTTTCTGCCAAGACAAAAGATTCATTCTTGTTCTAAAACAATGTGCGTTTTAAATTAATGATGTGGAATATTGATGACATCCTGCAGTTTGCCATCGATTTATTTCATATTCATAAAATCGTGATGTAATCGTCGTATATTTTAATACATAGCGCTACAGAAATAGCCTATAGCACTAACTCTTTCAAGTTTCCGTCAAACAATTGAGTCAGAATAATAATTCCGCAAGAAGACTTTTACATAAAAATGCTATGGCGCTGCCTGTTTTCGAGAGCGCGCTGTCAACAAGTGTTTTAATCAACCTTGGCATGAAGAGCCTATTCCCCAGACCCACACTTTACACTGCCGATATGTGTATGTTAATTGTTTCGTCGTAAATTTTAACAGAAAAAATCCAAACAACGCCTTTGTGACAACAAAGACGTTCGGATCGAATAAAAGCTCTCTTAGACAGATCCTACGGCGCCCGTGTGTCCTCGCTATATATTGCTAAATCATATTCGTCATACCGATAGAACCTGTCCGGAACTATCAGCCCGCGGCCTCCTCTTTATTTACAATGTGTGCTGCATTTCCTGCACTCATTAAACGACAGGAAAATTTCATGTCGGTCAAAACTGTGCCAATGGTAGTCATTAAATTAGTAATCATTAGCATTGTTTTTGTATCCTTTCAGATACAGATTAAAAGGACTATCGTCGCATGTCTAGAAATTCTAGGGCCGCTGCTGAAGATAGGAAGATATGACATATGTTCTGTTGAGGATGCTTATATTTTATATTTTTCATTTTAATTCAGCTTTGAATCTTTAAAACTGGTACAACAACAGTTAATTTCTCCATAACAAATTTTTTATCAGGAGGGCGAACTTGGACAAAACCCATGTGCATACATCATTGGCCGAAATGGGGTTCAATGCTAATTGTCCTTATATTAACGGTCTCAATAAACATGTCAATTTATTATAATAAAATTTGCTTGGATCTGCAATATTTATGTGATATCACATGTTACTTGTTTTATCCTATCGATAATAGAGACGTATAATACCAGAAGTACGAAAATAGAATATACACAATGGTACATGTAAGAGACGGCTTCTCCGTGGGGATGTGCCAACAATGTCTAATTCGGTGACTGTCCGGGAGGGAATTCAGTATTATGACGGGCGGTATAATGGCGACATAATGAACCGTTCACGCGATAAACGGCAATATTTGTGATGTCCCCAGAGAAGTACAGTAACAACAAAATATAACAAATTGGCGCTAATCAGGTATTGTTAATTACAGCGTATTGCGATCTGTATCGCTGACGGAGTAATCAGAACGCACGTGCTCATGTTCCACATGCAGGTGCTCAACCCCCGGGTGTTGTTTAGATCGTTGTTTCCCCTATGGCTGGGGTTTTACACCGTTTCGTCGCCTGTAATAGTCCCCCGGGCACTGTTCTTATATTAATATGTGATGATCCAAACGTGTTGTAGCGTTTATGTAATGTATACCAAGGAGGGTAGTCGCATTGTAAAATTGGGATTCGCAGTTCCTTCGACAATTGTGTAGTTAATTAATGTTAAAGTGCCTGGACTAGACTAAGTTATTAGTAGTTAATGTACACAGAAAGGACTACCAAATGCGTAAACGTCCTGACAGTCCATGATGAAGACATTATACACAGTTAATAAAGTACTGCTACGGTACAAATGGGATTTATTGTAATACCAAAGCTTTTCAATACCAGCGGAGGATAATCAACCCAATAATGAACCGCTGCATGAGTTTAGAGGTGGTTAAACTATAGAGACAGACATAGGTAAGATCAGTGTGTGTAGGAAGAGATATTTGACAGTCCATGGTCAGATGTAGCAAGAGATATTTGACAGTACACAGTACACAGATGTAGGAAGAGATATTTGACAGTCCATGGTCAGATGTAGCAAGAGATATTTGACAGTCCGTGGTCAGATGTACATGTGGCAAGAGAGGCAGGCAGTCCATGGTCAGATGTAGCAGGAGAGGCAGGCAGTCCATGGCCAGATGTAGCAAGAGAGATAGGACAGTCCATGGTCAGATGTAGCAAGAGATATTTGACAGTCCATGGTCAGATGTAGCAGGAGAGGCAGGCAGTCCATGGCCAGATGTAGCAGGAGAGGCAGGCAGTCCATGGCCAGGTGTAGCAGGAGAGGCAGACAGTCCATGGTCAGATGTAGCAGGAGAGGCAGACAGTCCATGGTCAGATGTAGCAGGAGAGGCAGGCAGTCCATGGCCAGATGTAGTAAGAGAGATATGACAGTCCATGAAGCAAAAGTGATAGAGCAGCCCATGATTAGATGTAGGAAAAGAGATAAACAGTCCATGGTCAGATGTAACAAGAGAGATGGGACATTCCATGGACAGAAGATGTAGCAAGAGAGATAGGACAGTCCATGGTCAGATGTAGCAAGAAAGACAGAACGGTCCATGATCAGATGTAGCAAGAACGACAGAACAGTCCATGGTCAGATGTAGCAAGAGAGATAGGCAGTCCATGGTCAGATGTAGGAAGAGAGACAGACTGTCCATGGTCATGTGTAGCAGGAGAGATAAACAGTCCATGGTCAGATGTAGCAAGAGAGATAGGACAGTCCATGGACAGAAGATGTAGCAAGAGAGATAGGACAGTCCATGGTCAGATGTAGCAAGAAAGACAGAACAGTCCATGATCAGATGTAGCAAGAAAGACAGAACAGTCCATGGTCAGATGTAGCAAGAGAGATAGGCAGTCCATGGTCAGATGTAGGAAGAGAGACAGACTGTCCATGGTCAGATGTAGTAAGAAAGACAGAACAGTCCATGATCAGATGTAGCAAGAAAGACAGAACAGTCCATGGTCAGATGTAGCAAGAGAGATAGGCAGTCCATGGTCAGATGTAGGAAGAGAGACAGACTGTCCATGGTCATGTGTAGCAAGAGAGATAAACAGTCAATGGTCAGATGTAGCAAGAAAGATGGGACATTCCATGGTCAGATGTAGCAAGAAAGACAGAACAGTCCATGATCAGATGTAACAAGAAAGACAGAACAGTCCATGGTCAGATGTAGCAAGAGAGATAGGCAGTCCATGGTCAGATGTAGCAAGAGAGACAGACTGTCCATGGTCATGTGTAGCAAGAGAGATAAACAGTCAATGGTCAGATGTAGCAAGAAAGACAGAACAGTCCATGGTCAGATGTATGACAATCCATGAATAGGTTAGCAAGGATGTTTGTAACCGATTATGAAGAGAAACAGGGTCCAGGTAATCAGTTAATAAAGGAAAGGTTCAACCCAATGTCAGCTGAAGATCAACTAGTGGCTCACACTCGGGTTAAACAAAGCAAGACAAGCGGTTTGACGAGAAGTGAGTGGCACGGTCAGAAATATACTGTAGTTAGAGAGCAATCCAACTCTAAGGCTTAGCAAACGATAGGGTTCACGTCGAGATCCGTGTGTGATGAAGTTACAGTGTATTTATTCCTAACCCGCTCTACACTTGTGTATACTGAGGTCTGTATATATTGACGTCTCTATCATATTATGTCATTATAGATACAGGGTCAATCTTATTTGTGAGGATAAGACGGCGTGAATTACGGCTGAGCTGTCTCCCGGCTTCACCACGACATGTAGATCATGTAAGGCAGAGAATCTGATTTGTACCGCTAGTCTGCTGTCTGTCACAGGCCTACCAACTTTGTTAGTTTAAATCTGTTCCAACGTTATTGTATCTGCTTCTATTACAGACAACAGCATGGTATAGCGGGTACCGTGTTAGGTTACTAATATGTATCTAGTAGGAGAAGATATTACCCAATGAAAATTAGTCAGTATCTATATAAGCTATTGACGTCATTTTCTAAACAACAGTTTTATTTTCGAACTGGCTTAATGAACAGGTTTATATATTCGTTACGTTTGCAGAGTTGTTTTCACTTTCTTTATGTAATCTTCGTTATTTCCAATACAAAAATAACATCAAACTAATAAAATTTACTTTCCACTTTCTTTTAAAGCAACTGCAAACTGCGTAACAAAAGAAAACGAAAAAAAAATAAAATGTAGCAAACAAACAAAATAACACCACACGTACAATCTAAACACTTTCATACAAAATAGCTAAACAATAATTAAACAGAAAAAAGGGCATGATCAGAAATCACTCAAACATGGGAACTATCAGAAAACACCAAACAAACATGAGAACTATCAGAAAACACCAAACAAACATGAGAACTATCAGAAAACACCAAACAAACATGAGAACTATCAGAAAACACCAAACAAACATGAGAATTATCAGAAAACACCAACCAAACATGAGAACTATCAGAAAACACCAACCAAACATGAGAACTATCAAACACCAACCAAACATGAGAACTAACAGAAAACAACAATCAAACATGAGAACAATCAGAAAACACCAAACAAACATGAGAACTATCAGAAAACACCAAACAAACGTGAGAACTATCAGAAAACACCAAACAAACATGAGAACTATCAGAAAACACCAACCAAACATGAGAACTAACAGAAAACAACAACCAAACATGAGAACTATCAGAAAACACCAACCAAACATGAGAACTATCAGAAAACACCAAACAAACATGAGAACTATCAGAAAACACTAAACAAACATGAGAACTATCAGAAAACACCAAACAAACATGAGAACTAATAGAAAACACCAAACAAACATTAGAACTATCAGAAAACACCAACCAAACATAAGAACTAACAGAAAACAACAACCAAACATGAGCACTATCAGAAAACACCAAACAAACATGAGAACGATCAGAAAACACCAACCAAACATAAGAACTAACAGAAAACAACAACCAAACATGAGAACTATCAGAAAACACCAAACAAACATGAGAACGATCAGAAAACACCAAACAAACATGAGAACTAACAGAAAACACCAACCAAACATGAGAACTATCAGAAAACACCAAACAAACATGAGAACGATCAGAAAACACCAAACAAACATGAGAACTATCAGAAAACACCAACCAAACATGAGAACTAACAGAAAACACCAACCAAGCATGAGAACTATCAGAAAACACCAACCAAACATGAGAACTATCAGAAAACACCAAACAAACATGAGAACTATCAGAAAACACCAAACAAACATGAGAACTAATAGAAAACACCAAACAAACATTAGAACTATCGGAAAACACCAACCAAACATAAGAACTAACAGAAAACTCCAACCAAACATGAGAACTATCAGAAAACACCAAACAAACATGAGAACTATCAGAAAACACCAAACAAACATGAGAACTATCAGAAAACACCAAACAAACATGAGAAATAACAGAAAACACCAACCAAACATGAGAACTATCAGAAAACACCAAACAAACATGAGAACTATCAGAAAACACCAAACAAACATGAGAACTAACAGAAAACACCAACAAAACATGAGAACTATCAGAAAACACCAACCAAACATGAGAACTATCAGAAAACACCAACCAAACATGGGAACTATCAGAAAACACCAAACAAACATAAGAACTAACAGAAAACAACAACCAAACATGAGAACTATCAGAAAACACCAAACAAACATGAGAACGATCAGAAAACACCAACCAAACATAAGAACTAACAGAAAACAACAACCAAACATGAGAACTATCAGAAAACACCAAACAAACATGAGAACGATCAGAAAACACCAAACAAACATGAGAACTAACAGAAAACACCAACCAAACATGAGAACTATCAGAAAACACCAGACAAACATGAGAACTATCAGCAAACACCAAACAAACATGAGAACTATCAGAAAACACCAAACAAACATGAGAACTAATAGAAAAAACCAAACAAACATGAGAACTATCAGAAAACACCAACCAAACATGAGAACTATCAGAAAACACCAACCAAACATGAGAACTAATAGAAAACACCAAACAAACATGGACACTAAAGCACAAAACAGACATAGACACTTAAACACCAAACAAGCATGGACACTATCAGAAAACACCAAACAAACATGAGAACTATCAGAAAACACCAAACAAACATGAGAACTAATAGAAAACACCAAACAAACATGAGAACTATCAGAAAACACCAACCAAACATGAGAACTATCAAACACCAACTAAACATGAGAACTAACAGAAAACAACAACCAAACATGAGAACTATCAGAAAACACCAAACAAACATGAGAACTATCAGAAAACACCAAACAAACATGAGAACTATCAGAAAACACCAACCAAACATAAGAACTAATAGAAAACACCAAACAAACATGGACACTAAAGCACAAAACAGACATAGACACTAAAACACCAAACAAGCATGGACACTATCAGAAAACACCAAACAAACATGAGAAATATCAGAAAACACCAAACAAACATGAGAACTAATAGAAAACACCAAACAAACATGAGAACTATCACAAAACACCAACCAAACATTAGAATTATCAGAAAACACCAACCAAACATGAGAACTATCAGAAAACACCAAACAAACATGAGAACTATCAGAAAACACCAAACAAACATGAAAACTAACAGAAAACACCAAACAAACATGAGAACTATCAGAAAACACCAAACAAACATGAGAACTAACAGAAAACACCAACCAAACATGAGAACTAACAGAAAACACCAACCAAACATGAGAACTATCAGAAAACACCAAACAAACATGAGAACTAACAGAAAACACCAAACAAACACGAGAACTATCAGAAAACACCAAACAAACATGAGAACTAATAGAAAACACCAACCAAACATGAGAACTAATAGAAAACACCAAACAAACATGGACACTAAAGCACAAAACAGACATAGACACTAAAACACCAAACAAGCATGGACACTACCAGAAAACATCAAACAAACATGGCTAATATCAGAAAGCACCAAACAAACATGGACACTAAAATTCCAAACAAACAAGTCATAGACACCATCAGAAAACAAGCAAACAAACATGGACGCTATCAGAAAAAAACAAACATGGACATTATCAGAAAACAAACAAACAAACATGGAGACTAAAACACCAAACAAACATGGACGCTATCAGAAAACACCAAACAAACAAGGGCACCATCAGAAAACAACAAATAAACATGGACGCTATCAGAAAACACCAAACAAACAAGGGCACCATCAGAAAACAAACAAACAAACATGGACACCATCAGAAAACACCAAACAAACAAGGGCACCATCAGAAAACAACAAATAAACATAGACACCATCAGAAAACACCAAACAAACAAGGGCACCATCAGAAAACAAACAAATAAACATGGAGACTAAAACATCAAACAAACATGGACACTATCAGAAAACAAACAAACAATCATGGACACTCTCAGAAAACAAACAAACAAATACGGACATTATCAGAAAACAAACAAATAAACATGGACACTATCAGAAAACAAACAAACTAATAAGGACTCTATCAGAAAACAAACAAACAAAAATGGACACGATCAGAAAATACTGCCACACGCACAAACAAAAACAAAATCACTGTCACACGCACAAACAAAAACAAAACCACTAAACAGCTACCGAGTAAAAAACCAAACTAGTAAAGCTACTATCAAACAAATTTAAACACAATCTCCTTTCAACCATAGAAAAAACATAAATCTGCCATCAAGGATACATGTACAAACAAACAACAAAGCCGCTGTCCTGTAAATAAATCTGTAAATTACCACAATACGTCAGATAACCGCCATCTCATTCACGCCTCCTGTTTATACCCACGCCCGATAATACGTATCTCCGGTTTTAATTGGATTTTCGTTGGTAAAGTTTTGGAATGAAATATCGGAAAGAAAACGAGCATTAATGACAAAGAGATTTACTTGCACTGGAATAACAATTAGATATCACACAATTATTCTTGCTAAAACTTGCATTACACACAGTTAGCGAACAGATCCCCCACTAGTAATATCATTACCAAGGAGGTGTCTAATAGGATTGCGGATTCGACTAACGGCCTAACACGATAAGATATCGGCAAAGTGTAGTAGATTGATACTGTGTCGGAGGGAAGACGTTTTGAGGTATAGAAGCCCGGATGTGAGAGTGTTTACATGCTATTATACAGTGTAAACCCTGTCTCCGGTGTTTACTACCGAATGATGAACGGTACACTACAAAACGCACTATCTAATAACGCGGTGTCTTGTGCCTTCAGTTATTTAAGTCCCGCACTAGCTGTTATTGCTAATAGAGGCTTTCATGACGAGGTTTAACAGGGGGAAACAAAATCAAATGAGGTTCAAAATTAAACTAAACCTTGTCGAATTATGCCAAAATATATAGATGCCTACAGATAACCAAGTATTACACAACAGTTCCGACGGCTGATTGGCTGTTCGTGACGCTGTATGAACCAATGATTACTTTTCCCGCCCATCCCGTGCGGTCTTCCCATTGCGGTGTCGATGCGGCGATACCGGGTATTATCCTCAATCGAACTTTTTTGCTGCTAGGTACCTATTGCAAAGTAAACCCACAAACACTTGTAATTTTTAGGAGCGGAATCACTTCTTTCCATGCTAAGTTGTCTTTTTTAAACAAGCGTGAAATTAGGAAGAGACTATGTGCATTATTTATTGACCAAGGTAGTTGTTTTTGGGTCACAAGAGAGAAAAGAAGAATTCTGCTGTCTAATTGTTCATTACGCAGATTTTAGCTGAAAACTGTGAGCACTTTTGTTTCGGTGCAATTTGAAGGTTACGGCACTTTAAGATGAGTTTTATTTAATACTGTACGATAGCGACGGTACATGACCTGATAGTAGCACAGAGTTCACTGCGTCCTCGTCTAACAAAACACGGAATCAAATTTATATCAACTGCATTTTACTGTTGATCATGGAACCTCAAATGGTACGAAATTAATTAAATTCAGGTAGAGCATATGCAATAGTTACAACAAACAGGCTTACATTTCACGGAAAGGAGATCAGCCTCATTGACATGTTTGCGATCAACCTTTTGAGGTCAAGCGTTTGATTGAATGTATCGATTTTAAACAAACATATACTAGTAATCCGGGATATGTGGAAAGTTTGTTTACATAAATATATTCCATTTTTAGCGATAAGTCTGCAACCAGTTCATCTTCCGTTTTTTTTAACATATTTTGATGTATTTTTAATGACATCCCTTTTTTTCTGTAGCAGTGTTTGGTCAAGATTTTTTAATTTGTCGAAGGAATGATGTTAAGTATTATAAAACTACAGCTTTCTATACTTAACTATACCTTATCTCAAAATAGCATGCATAATTATTCTTACCGTACCTTACAACCCAAAACCATACTTTACCATTAAACAATCACAAATAGCCATTTGACATTACCTTATCATACAATGTATCATACAAGATAATGCTTACCATGTAAAATCATTAATTACCATATTAAACCATATCTTTCCATACAAAATCATATCTTACTAAACAAAAGTATATCTTAGCATGCAAAACCATTCGTACATTGTAACTATCACCTTAAAATGCTGACTATTTAAGACATAATTTACACTATTTACACATAAAAAGATAATGATCATGTTAATAACGCATTAACCCATCTTTCACAATGAACTATTCCAAGCTTTAAATTGAATTCAAATACGCCTTCAGGAGTGAATTAGTTAGACCACTCCATGGTATATTGGATTTTCTACCTCCAGCTTATCGTCAGCTATCCGAGAGTACGGGTCGTCTGGACGAGAAGACAAAATCTAACCTGTCACGTGACTGGAAGTGATGTTAAGCATGCCCCGTCACAAGGGAAGCACGCGCTGCCCGTCTGGATTGTAAATAACGGTTTCCTGTAATTGTCATGCCGTGTTTCTGCATAGAAATAAGACAACATCATCATTACTAAAACATCGCCATTGACCATTTGACCCTAAACGGTTATATTTACATATTTTATCCTTTCAATTCACGAAAATTAATTGTGTTTGAGCAGATATTATATAACCAAAGCTTTCATTTTTGTAAGGGTTATACAAATCTAGAAAGCATCCTATTGCTGGGACAGATTCCGTATCATAATAAACAGATCATGTTTTGTAAAACTGACTTCAGCTTTATTAGGGAATCTGTTTCATGTGCATTATATTCAACTCAAGAATTATGTAACATTAATCAGTAAACATCCAGAAAAATGCAATGTTAAACGACGGATTGTAAGAATGAGGCTGATACGCGGACGAAATGTATGACGTCATAATACCGTCACCTTACAGCAAGAACGACTCACGTGACAGCCTTGGAGATAATGAGGCCAATCTCGCGCATCAACCTATCGGCCTCTTACTTACCCCAGACCCAGGGGGTTTTCTCTCTACTTTAATTGTTCTTTGAGTATAACATGACACCAAACCGTGTTTGCCATGTAAATGACTGTAGTTTCCATGCAGAATGACGCGACTTGCGATTGTCTAAATTGTTAAAAGAAGGGCCATTACTGAAGCGGACTATCCGAGCCGCCATGTTTTAATGTTCTGATGGATCGCTCCATCACTACCGAGCCCGGGACTATCGCCAAATTTGTAATGTTGGGTTTGAATAAGTATTTCTAATTTGCCCATCAGACGACGTTTTGTATAAAACATGAAACACAGGAGATAGAACTCACGAGCCTAAATAACGATCGGGAGTTGTAAAGGAGAAGTCGTTATTTCTTCTTAGGGAGTGCTCGTTATTTCTTGTATGTCTTGTTGATTCCGTTTTTCTTTCTAAAATCTCGTTATTTCTGTTTTTGTCCACTTGATCACTCGATGATAACCATGAAGGTAGTCTTATTTTGATGTAATAATAAAATGGGTGTTTTTTTTTTCTAATAACGTTTTTTTTTTATTATTCCAATTGATGTTGTTTTTAACTTACACTGTGTTGCTGCATCGATAAACTGGCTCCCGTCTCTAGAGTAGTATACAGATATTGAAAAAAAAAATGTCTAATTATTTTAATCACTTGAATGTCTGACCCTAAGTTTGAAACCAAGGGGAGGTAAGTTAGTAGTAAAATTGAGTAGAGAATACTCCTCATAGAAACTTAGGGGCTGGTAGCCAGTCTGCTGTATTGACTGGATTGATTCATCACAGAAGACGATATCCAATTGATAGTTTTGACTCATTTATTCAGTGTATATTTGACTCATTTCAGTTTTAACTAGTTACTCATTTTAATGAGTCACTCTAGATTTGATTCATTGTTATGTATTGACTCGTCATACAACTGTAAATACATAATCTCTTATTCAACTTCGACTCATTGACTCATTATTCCAGTTACAGTGTATGACTCTTTATTCAAATAGTGGGCATAATGAGATATATCATTGTAATCCAGTTTTGACTCGTTATGCCAGAGCTGAGTCTAATTCAATGTCTATGCGTTGACTCATTATTTCAGCTCTTTACTCTATAACCCAATATCGCAAGCCAAGGGTGTACAATACGCTACTCTCCTTCAATGTAGACTTGACTAATTGTCCCAGTCTTGAACACTTTACTTGTACTGTATTTATAGACGTTACTCGTTATCTAAGTTTTAAATTACTATACCAGCGTGAACTCGTTACCCGGAGTCGATACATTGACATAATTGAGGCGCTGTGGTCTAGTGGTAGGACGCCGGGCTCGTGATCGAAGGGTTGCGAGTTCGAGTCCCGATCAAGGCACTTGTGTCGTCCTGCGCAAGATACTTTACTCCGCTTGTTCCAGTCTACTCAGCTGTAAATGTGTACGTGGTTAGGCAGTGTTAGAAATTGTAGAATGCTAGCTGTGAGCGCCTAGATGGCAGCACCGGTTGTATGCTCCCCAGGGAGTTGAGAACGATATTGGCTGGTTGCTAAGGCCCTATAACCACGGATAATGATTTGTGAACCGCTATGAGGCGATCCTCAATTTGTGATAAAGCGGTATATAAGAACCTCGAATTACTATTATTATTATTATAATCCAGTTCTGAGTTTTTAATCTAATGTAGACATGACTTGTGCCATAACACCATTTCTAACTCATCAGTCAGAGTAGACACGTTGACTTATCAATCAAGTTTCGACTCTTAGATTCAACACAGAACTGACTCGCTAATATTCCATTCCTGACTCAAATGTATACATTACCCATAATTCGAGTTTTGACACGTTATCCCAGTACTGACTTAATGATTCAATGTCGATATTAACTTACTAACTTATTTATCCTCTTCATCCCGAGAGGGGCATAAGACCACAACAAGCCGCCTCTATGTCCCTCTACCCTAGAACTCTTCAAGTTCTCATATAATAGTTCTCCTCGATGAGATGCGTGGTATTCCAAGTTTTGGTGCGCAGAAGGTATGCGATGTTGTGGCATTCGCAATACATGTCCAAGCCATATGAGTCGTCGCTGTTTTAGTTCTTCTGTAATGCGCCTGTTTTTATTTATTTTGCAGAGGTCTTCGTCGGTAATTTTATCGAAACACTGTCTTATTATTCTACTTTTCAATCTTTCATTCGATTTGAAAATGACTCGTGAATTCTGTTTTGACCTGTTGTTCCTATGTAAGCGTTGAATCCTTTTTGACTTTGCATTTCATGGCTGCCTCGCTTCCCAACATTAATTTATCGTTTATGGGTGGTTCGCTTGTTTTGCTATCGTTGTTACGGCACCTTATTTGTGTGCTAACTCATTTCCCAGACGTTAACGTCTGCTAATGTAGACTAGCTACTGTAGTGTTTATTTGCTGTTTAATTTAAAGAGAACCAATTGGAGCTAAAACTTAAAAAAATAACAAATAAATGATATTACGTAATTGTGACATAATCATTTTTAACTTAATTGATTTTTCTTTTATCTGAGGACAAACTTTATTGATCAATCTATGTGAGTATATCCCTACAGTACAGCATAACGTGCCGCCCGAACGTGAATGATGACGTCACGACTCTATTGGGACAATCAGATGAGGATAGTCTGCATCAGCTAGTAGGTACCACAGCAATTGGAATTTCTTAATACTTTCTTTGTTTTTTTTCAATTGCTAATATATACATAGATGTATAATTCTTTTTCCTACACTACTGTTACAATCCGCTCCTATACATCGCCGAACGATACCACTGTAAAGTACCGGGGCTTGCTATCAGCCGATCACGACTCTATCGAAGGGAACAAACACTAGTTTTCTAGGTTCCAAATCCTCATTACATTGTAGTGTTGTCTGCATGAAAGTGCAACAGCGCTTCCGTCAGTGGTAGCATGCATATAATTATGAACTTGTTGTAAAGTTTGAATAAATTGAAATAAAGTTATATTATCTCAATGGAGACACCTATTGGTGTCTATTAATTCAGGGAAATAAAGGTATAAAATAACCCGCTATCATACCGAGTAGCTTTATAATATTTTGTGAATTTTTGTGTGAAATGTGTTCATCCTTAATCCAGAAGGGACGCATGGGAGATAACTCGTAGTGACCTCTTCTTTCGATCAATATTTTCTTTCTGTTCAGGTAACAATAAATTGCAGTGTCACGACAAATGTATCAGATGTCCATGAATTGACGGTATTAAGGCATTATGTTGGATTTATCTCCCATTTGTAGTCATAGAACTTGAAGTGTAAGTTTCTTTTTTAAATACGTTTGTTACACATTCATTCAAAACGTGTACTTCTTACAATCACATGTGTACCCGAACCAATCACACATGTACCCGAACCAATCACACATGTACCCGAACCAATCACACGTGTACCCGAATCAATCACACGTGTACTCGAAACAATCACAGATGTACCCGAACAAATTACACGTGTACCCGAACCAATCACACGTGTTCCCGAACCAATCACAGATGTACCCGATCAAATCACACGTGTACCCGAACCAATCACACGTGTATCCGAACCTATCACACGTGTACCCACACCAATCACACGTGTTCCCGAACCAATCACAGGTGTACCCGAACCAATCACAGGTGAACCCGAACCAACCACACGTGTACCCGAACCAATCACACGTGTACCCGACTAATCACACAATCATGTACCCGGCTACCCGCACCAATCACATGTGTACCCGAACCAATCACACGTGTAACAATCACACGTTTTTATGTCGGATATATTAGTTCCTTTGAAATAATTGTATTCTATCCATGAAAAAATGTCGCTTAATGAATATCTGCATTTTTTGTTTTAATCACGAATTCACCTTAAAACGTAAAGACATAATTCAGTTGAAGTGATTGTATGTAAGATATAGATGAGCCGGTTAACCAGTGTCGGTGCCCCTCCCCGGCGGCCATGATATGTGAGAGGAATCATTTACTGGCGACGGGGACAGAAATAGTGATGCCATTTAGCCACCAAACCAGAGGTAATAACCGACTAAGTCTATTTACAGGGTAAAACACCATTGTTTTAGCTTACAGAGAAAATTGAGTTGAGTTTTTTCAAGGACTGAATAATGTTTCCGAAATTCGACAAATATATGTCATTTCAACTGCTGTAGATCTGGGTAGCGTGGGCTCTTGTAACGCTTACGTGCTTTGATAAAGCAGATAAGCAGTTAGTCAAGACTTCCAACAGGAAATTAAAAACAAGGGAAATAGACTTGTTAAAATGTACTTTTACGAACAATCACATTATATTGTTTTCAATATTGGATTAGAATGTTCTGGTTTTCGAGTTTGATAAGTAGGTCGGGTTGACACCTTCGGGGACGTAGCCCACAGTTGTTTTTAGCAGCAGAAGTCGTAATTACATTTATCTGATATTCGTCTGTGGCCAGTTTTCATTATTGGATATGAAAAAAATATTAGTAAAGTATCTTAAACTGCATATCATTATGAAAAGATCTTCGTCTCATAATTAAAGTTAAATATTTAGATTGAAAAAATATTTAACATAAATTGTGATGCAATTTTCGACAATATGAAAAAAAACCTTTCGCAAAGACATGACATGGTATCTCGTGTAAACAGTCCGTATGGATGATCTGAAAAAGATGACGGATCAAAGTCAGCCAAACGAAGCAAGTTGAAAAATATTGATTAAGCTTAATTAAGTTGGATAGGAATCAAATCGTGACCGACCTGAATACATGATTCATGACGTAATGACGCTATAGTAGTCTAATCATTATTGACATCCAAATTATCCGTCCGTCATGTCCATCACAGCTTCCATCTGATTAATACAACTGTTCATATTATATTAACCTGTATAGTACGACATCTGTTCATATTGTATTAACCTGTGTAGTACGACATCTGTTCATATTGTATTAACCTGTGTAGTACGACATCTGTTCATATTGTATTAACCTGTGTAGTACGTCATCTGTTCATACTGTATTAACCTGTGTAGTACGACATCTGTTTATATTATATTAACCTGTATAGTACGCCATCTGTTCATACTGTATTAACCTGTATAGTACGACATCTGTTCATATTGTATTAACCTGTGTAGTACGACATCTGTTTATATTATATTAACCTGTATAGTACGTAATCTGTTCATACTGTATTAACCTGTGTAGAACGTCATCTGTTCATATTCTTTACGTCATCTGTTCATATTGCATAAACCAGTGTATTACGCCATCTATTCATATCATATTAACTTGTGTATTACGTCATCTGTTCATATTGTATTAACCTGAGAAGTACGTCATCTATTCATATTGTATTACCTTGTGTATAACGTCATCTGTTCATATTGTATTAACCTGAGAAGTACGTCATCTATTCATATTGTATTACCTTGTGTAGTACGTCATCTGTTCATATCGTATTAACCTTTGTACAATGTAGTACGGTATCTTCTCACATGAGATATGGTCCGACTTTCCTCAATATTGTCACTCACTAAAATATAGTCACGTGGAGGTCCATATTTTGTGATATAAACCTGATGTTTTCACTTTTAGAAACACCGAGTAAATATTGTGTTTATGACGTCATAATCATTGCTACGTCACAGTACCCAACATAGTGTTGGAATTGCAACCTCCGTACGTACGGTTTTATCTGTGTATTGCAGCTGTCTGTAGGGTTTTACTTGCGGATTACGATACCTGTCTATACGGTTTTACCTGTGTATTACGATATATGTCTCGATGATTTTACCTGTGTGTTACGGCATTTGTCTAAACTGAACTGTACATAACGACATTTATCTACAGATTCCGACATGCCCGTGCGTGGTTTTATCTGCGGGTGGCGTCATCTGTCTTTACTGTGTTAAACAATGCATATTACGACATTTCTATATCAAAATTTGGCCATCGTATGGTACGTATTTGTAGTGTGACGCATAATTCTATAATTAAAGAACGCCATGATGACTTTTTTTATGAATGACAAACCGATCCTAACCTTCGATTGTAACGACAAAATAAAACCAACATTTTGCTAAAAAGGACATATATTCTACATCCGCATGCCCTTTTTACAAACAAAAACGCCGAACGCTTGAAAGGACATTGACTTAATCTTCTTTTGGCACTGCCCCCTATTACAATACCGAAAATATTTACTATGTATTTATACGATACATATATCTGAATGATTAATATACGTGATAAGGATCTGCATCTATACATCCAATAATTGCTTCTATATTTGCTTCCGTATATATATTGACCATTGGTGACGTCATCAATCATGTCGATAAAATAGTTCCTGTCTGTGGCCATATGTTATAGGTGACCTTTGTTTGGTGACCTTTAGTACAATGACCATTATAGTGAGATCCTCTGATACGTAAGTCGTATCCTACTTTCGGCCGCCCTTCTATTCTGGGAGCCATGGCACCACATCTATCATTAACGATATTGATATTTAATTAACACAATGGATAATGAGTTTGACCTGTTAAGATAGGTTGACCTTGATAGTGCTTCTTTTGGGATTATCGAACGAATTTGAATAAATCGATTCCAGTAATGGTGCTGGACAGATAAAGGATAGGCTAGGTGTTTGTCCAGAAGACAGTCAAGATTAAGGCTTGGCAGCGATATTTGACATGAACGCCAAGTAAAATGTTCAATATAGCTTTTCACTGTAAGTAATAAAACTTAATAATAGTCTCTCAAAATTCTCGATAAAGTGGCAGTGCTGGCTCCCATTACGAGATCGCGGATTGTTACCGGCAAAAACCAGCAATCATGGAGAGTCGTGCTTTCACTAAAATGTTTTTCTCCTGTCATGATATTAAGAAATAAGAAGTACTTAAATGCATAACAGAGATTTTGTTATTAATCTAATTTACCAGAAATCACCAGTTTTTACATTGATGCATTAAACGGTATGCGCACGTGACGGTGATAGGTGGCCCCGCCGTCAGAGGGCGTGGCAAGCGAGACCAAACTGTTATCAGGACGAACGAGTCCCTCTCATATCGCCCCTAATAACAGCTCCCCGGGAGTATTGGCGGACAGGTGCGCGTTAAGCTGTCCCGGACCCATCATTATTGTTTCCGATTGGATTTAGTGAGATGTAATGGAAGCGTGTCCAACAATCGGATAGCGAAATGAAAGGGACATAAAGTGTTAGGACCCATTTACTGCCGGAACTATGATAACCGCCATCAAAGTACGTCATAACCTCCACTATCATGCCATAAAACGTCACCGGTCACGTCATAAAACGTCACGCTACAAAACAGCAACCAACAAGCCATGAAACGTCACACCACGAAACATGATCACCCGTCACGAAATGAAACATCACGCCAGAGCTTGTCGCATGTCAATCAATATAAAACGTCACGTCACAAAACGTTACGTACATAATTATCTCCCCTATTTTCATAAAGTCACGCCGTATACATTTTTCTTATTTAAACTCCCTTTTCAAAAGTCAAAACCAAGTAGTTGGTTTATACGACTGTTACATTGACTTTGACATATCGATCCGAATTCGTAGCACGTAGACGTTCTTTAAAGAATTGTGAAACAGATCAGTGCTTTGCTGTCTACAAATAGGATGTATTCCCGATCGCAATCGAGAAAAGCAGCAGTTTCGTATTGAACATTACATTACTGAATATCATTGGAAAATTGAATAAGGGGATACAACTCGAACTCGTGGACCTGGATGTTATGGCCTACCTTAGCGCGTGCTATTGTTCTGCGTGTTTTTTACTTGCGATGTATGCAACATTTTTACGATCGCGTCTCATCTGCTAACCGACAAACATAACTCGATCACTAGCTTTTACAGCATTAACGCAGCAATCTATCGACCGCTTTGTGGCAGCAACAATAATTACCAAAATATTGAAATGAATAGGCCAATTGACGGAATCTTTCTGAATGCTAAATAATTGAATTTTTATCACGTGAAAACATGATATTGCCATTGCATATAATGAACCATAGCTTGATAAAAACAAAGAATGAATTTTTTGTCGTTAAAATAAAATCGTGACTGAAAAACATTAATTTGGTAATTATCTTCTAATCAAATCGACAGTAAGAGAGCTACGAGACTGCCGTCTTGTAGAGAGCGAGGGGTGGACACGTATATAGCCACGGCCGACTGGCTAATTGGGTTAGGGGGCCCTGAGGAATAGGCCCGGGTAAATCGAGACTTCTTCTGTCATTACTGTAGAAACAGTAATGTAAATTAGTGCTGACGTTAAATATATATTTACTTTTAATGTCCGGCGTGGGGTCACTCGGGCACACCATCCGATAGGGGGCGACACCGCCGTGTCGCTCATCCGGTTCCGCGCAGTCATTCTCCTGCAGCAAGAACCCGTCAGTTGGAAGCGGTCCAACTACCATAAAAGGAACTGTTTATATGGATGTTCTCAAGAGTATTGAATGCAAATTGCGGAGTATTAACAGTTTCATGAAAAATAACAACGATTCATCAACGATCTACTCGGGCCGGCAGGACTTAATATACTAAATTTACATGCTTCGAAAAGCAAAGCTTTCCCAACAGTGTGTGTCGGGTTAGCTGTTGCATGATGGGATTGGTATCACTAGGTTCTATTATATCATACGGAATGATATATTCCTTTCCACATGAGAAGGGCATGCATATTGTTTTATAAGTCTTTAAATATTTACAGCACATCAGAGGCGAGTCGACATCATCCACGCATGCGTCGCCTGACAAGCGTGCTTTTAAAATGATACAATATTGACAGTTAAAGTGCTTGGCATTTTTAAAAATTGTTTTGAATTATTTCTGATCTTGACATATAACCTGTTTCTATACACCGAGTTCAAATGTTGGATGTAGACAGTCTCGAAATACAAACGTTCCGGCCACTCAGCCGTCATTTATTCGCGGAACGATCAATATCCGGGACGTTGATTGTTCAATATTAAACATACCAGACAGAGCGTTCCTTTTGAAGCTTTTGATATCAAGGCATTGGGAGGTTCATGTTCTGTGTTTAAGTGTTAGTAGTAGGAGGGTAGGGGTCATAAATAAAAGTTGAGATAAAGGTTCAGGATAGGTTTGGATGTAGTGGGCGGGTATGGGATGTACGTTATAAAGGGGGGTTTCGGAGGGCACGTGTTCCCAGTGGAAGAGGAAAATAGGAATTTGGTTTAGATTGGTTTATTTTATTTTCGTCCTTTTTAGAGTCATGGTCATTTAAGGACGCGCCAGGTTTTTGGAGATCGAGGAAAGCCGGAGTACCTCGAGAAAACCACCGACCTATTGTCTGTAACCGAGTACTTCGAGGAAACTACCGACCTACGGTCCGTTCCTGCCAACTGCCCGACGTGAGTTTCAATCTCGTAACCCAGAGGTGGAGGGCTAGTGGTAGAATGCCGGGACACTTTAACCACTCGACAATCGCGGTCCACGAAAAATATGTATACGGATACCCCTAAAAGCATAAAGAGTAAGATCAACGTCCATGTCAATCTAGACTTATTCCATGTATTTTTATCTACTATGCCTACGGACGATTAATATCACATAAAGGACGAAAAATTCTCTCAAAATCACCAACTTTAGTTATCATCTGTTTTTTATTAATACCAATTATCCTTCCTTTCTATCGCATATTCCAATCAACGGAACTTTTGGTCTTCCTCTCTTATAACTTACTCAAATATGCAAAAAAACTTTTTCTGAAAGTTAGTGAAAATAGTTCTTGGTCTGGGTTACGAAATTGTAGATCAACTTGAAGGACCCAATAATCGTGTTACCCGAATGAAACAAGGCCAAGCGTACATGGTTGGCGTGTTAGGACGGTTTTAAAACATGAGTTTCGTTGCACGAATCCATTTGAAAATACATTTCATTGGTGGTCACGGTGGCCAAATGGCTAAGTGTCTGATAATCTGTTACCACTAGCTTTCAATAACTCGCTTGTCACAGGTTTGACGCCTACGTTAGGTATTTGTGAGGTACTGGCCGCAGGTCAAAGATCTTTTCCCGGCTTTCCTCCTTTTCCAAAACTGACACTAGCCATAGCTTTTGGAACATACAACATAAACATACCAGACCAAGCCGAACTTTCCTTTCAAATGAATATGCAATCAAGTTAAAGTTTTGATCAATTTAAGTTCACGTCTTTAGAACACCGATTGGTGGCTTTATTAATTTGTTCACGATCCATGCGAGTGATCACTTTGTAACCGTAAAATCTGGACTTGTAGTGGTCAAAGCTGTAACTGTTGAGTACAACTAGGTTATTCTGCATTTTATTTGCCGAAAACATACATGTGGTGAAAGACAAAACCGATTACCTAATTGAAAATATATTGAATTTGGTAAAAAAAAAAAGGAAAACCTCTATTAAATGTAGATATCGCCATGTGTTTCGATCGCTGTGCGTTTTGAGGTCTATATTGGCCATTTTACGACAAACTTATCTGTAGCATTAAAGTCCTGGGAGGGTTAGGGAGGGTAGGTCAGAAGAAACAATGGTCAATCACCCCATAAACAGCGACAGCCACTGAGAAAGTCCAGATGGCATTAATTTATAGATCCAACTGCTTTACTCCAGTCTGACGTCACGGGAGATTGGAGATACCCAATGTTTTTTGGTGGTGTGGTATATTTATCTTTGTACTCAATTAATGTGATAAATATTTCGTGTCCCTCGTCACAGCTCGGACAATAACCGAGTTTGAGGACGTTCCTCTACGGCATAAATTGATCTAAAACGGCACACACACACAGACAGATGACCACAATAATTGAGGACGCCGTTCCTGTATACTGCTTATCGTCTTTCGATAGCAATATGGAGGTTTAAACCAAGGGCCGGGTTGCAGAGTTTAGCGAATTTAGCTAATTCATTATCCGTAGGTGAATCATCGAAAGTGACCTTATAAGAACACGTGTAAAATATTAGCAAAGTGTCATACACTTGTAAGACTTGTAAATATACAAATCGGGACCTTTCCTTAATGAATGCAAAAATGGAAGGTTCGGACAAGACATTAAAATGTTACATTCAAATGTCCACGGTCAAGGTTTGGATAAAACTATGAAAAGGAACTGCGCGTGAAATTGCCAATATACCTGTGTACTCATTAACCCTCGCCAACAGTTCGTCTGCAGATCCACACCTGTTCTATTACAGTCCGTACACTCTTGTCGTCATGCATCTTGGCGGAGTATTGCCATAGTAACCATTGCCATCTGACGTCACCTTAATTACAACTTGTGAGAGTTTAAGGCACGAGTACAACATCGTCTTGGAAGTGATTTTAAATTGAATTGTGGGGAAAAAATAAAGTAGCTTTTATGCATTCATCTACGGCTGAACTTATCATGCCTTCTCGTGGTGTTCATTATTGATGTCGTCATTCTCAGGCCCCAACAAGTAGCTGGAATCTTTTGCAACCCCCGCGCGTCCGTACACAACCGATATTTTCGAGTACATGCACGTGTTCATCTCTGCTTAAGTCTACCAATGCAAGACCTACAATTTTTGTAGGTACTTTGTTGCTCAATGTATATAATTTGTTGAACTGTTGTACCACGGAGGAAACCTACAGACGCATATGGCGGCTCTCAGACAATGGCTTGTCGTTTCTTCAACTTTTACTATTGATGATATAAACTTCCATTGAAACATCCCGACAATATGTGATAAGCTCACCGTCAGCAGGTGTCACTAGCATAGTCGACACGTGTCACCACAACCGCCATTAGGTGTTACCACTACCGTTTAAAAGGCGTCGCCATCACCATCACAGTCAATAGAAGTATGTGTTACCACAACCTTAAACTGTTGTTACCGCCAATGTCATCAGGTACTACTACTGTCGTCAACAGGTGTCACCATAACCGTCAATAGGTGTCACTGCAACCGTCATCAGGTGTCACCACAACCGTCATCAGGTGTCACCATAACCGTCAATAGGTATCACCACAACCGTCATCAGGTGTCACCACAACCGTCAATAGGTGTCACTGCAACCGTCATCAGGTGTCACCACAACCGTCAATAGGTGTCACCACAACCGTTAATGGGAATCACCACTACCGTCAATAGGTGTCACCATAACCGTTAATGGGTATCACCACAACCGTCAATAGGTGTCACCATAACCGTCAATAGGTGTCACCACAACCGTCAATAGATGTCACCATAACCGTCAATAGGTGTCACCATAACCGTCAACAGGTGTCACCACAACCGTCAACAGGTGTCACCACAACCGTCATCAGGTGTCATAACAATCGTCAATAGGTGTTATCCCAACCGTCAACAGGTGTCACCATAACCGTCAATTGGTGTCACCATAACCGTCAACAGGTGTAACAACAACCGTCATCAGGTGTCATCACAACCGTCAATAGGTGTTACCACAACCGTCAATTGGTGTCACCACAACCGTCAATAGGTGTCACCAATACCGTCAGCAGGTGTCACCACAACCGTCAATAAGTGTCGCCACAATCGTCAACAGGTGTTATCCCAACCGTCAATGGTTGTCACCACAAGCGCCAACAGGTGTCACCATAACCGTCAATATGTGTCATCACAACAGTCAACAGGTGTCACACAACCGTCAACAGGTGTCACCACAACCGTCAACAGGTGTCACCACAACCGTCAATAGGTGTCAACACAACCGTCATTAGGTGTCGCCAAAATCGTCAATAGGTGTTATCCCAACCGTCAATAGGTGTCACCACAATCGTCAACAGGTGTCATCGTAACCGTCAATAGGTATCACCACAACCGTCAATAGGTATCACCACAACCGTCAACAGGTGTCACCACAACCGTCAATAGGTATCACCATAACCGTTAATAGGTGTCACCACAACCGTCAACAGGTGTCACCACAACCGTCAATAGCTATCACCACAACCGTAAATAAGTGTCACCACAACCGTCATCAGGTGTCATCACAACCGTCAACATGTGTCACCATAACCGTCAATAAGTGTCACCACAACTGTCATCAGGTGTCACCACAACCGTCAGTAGGTGTCACCACAACCGTCAATAGGTGTCACCACAACCGTCAATAGGTGCCACCACAATCGTCAATTGGTTTTATCCCAACCGTCAATAGTTGGCACCACGGTCTCACCACAACCGTCAATAGGTGTCACAACAAACGTCAACAGGTGTCACCACAACCGACATCAGGTTTCATTACAACCGTCAACAGGTGTCACCACAACCGTCGAAAGGTGTCACCACAACCGTCAAAAGGTGTCACCACAACCGTCAACAGGTGTCACCAAAACCGCCAACAGGTGTCACCATAACTGTCAATTTGTGTCATCATAATGGTCAACAGGTGTCACAAAACCGTCAACAGGTGTCATCATAACCGTCAATAGGTGTCAATGCAACCGTCATCAGGTGTCACCATAACCGTCAACAGGTGTCACCACAACCGTCAATAGCTATCATCACAACCGTGAACAGGTGTCACCATAACCGTCAATTTGTGTCATAACAATGGTCAACAGGTGTCACACAACCGTCAACAGGGGTCACCACAACCGTCAATAGGTGTCACCACAACCGTCAACAGGTGTCACCACAACCGTCAATAGCTATCAACACAACCGTCAACAGGTGTCACCATAACCGTCAATTTGTGCCATAACAATGGTCAACAGGTGTCACACAACCGTCAACAGGGGTCACCACAACCGTCAACAGGTCTCACCACAACCGTCAATAGCTATCAACACAACCGTCAACAGGTGTCACCATAACCGTCAATTTGTGCCATAACAATGGTCAACAGGTGTCACACAACCGTCAACAGGGGTCACCACAACCGTCAACAGGTGTCACCACAACCGTCAATAGCTATCACCACAACCGTTAACAGGTGTCACCATAACCGTCAATAGGTATCACTACAACCGTCAACAGGTGTCACCACAACCGTCATCAGGTGTTATTACAACCGTCAACATGTGTCACCTTAACTGTGTCACCACAACTGTCATCAGGTGTCACCACAACCATCAACAGGTGTCACCACAACCGTCGATAGCTATCACCACAACCGTCAACAGGTGTCACCACAACCGTCAACAGGTGTCCTCACAACCGTCAACAGGTGTCACCACTATATCTACCTCCAACAAATGCAAACTTAACATATCTGCAAATCTATCAGAACGAATACATGTAATTATGTGGAACCGAAATCGAACTCATTTCCGAACCCGGTAAGTTTTACTGCAATTAGGATATGCTACTTCTAAGAATAATGCGCTTAGATATCTAGTTCCGTCGAGTTTAGATCGTAGAAATGTTACAAATTATACGTTTCGAACTGTGCATCAACTGAACCCTTGAGTTGTAATTACATTCTACAGAGTACCTATTTTGGCCCACTAAGCGAAAGCGGCGGATCGATTTTAAAATTCCTCTGTTCGGTTAAATAATTTAAGGTTACTTTTTGGCATTGATATTATTTTTATGCTAGTATTTAAATTTATTTTCAAACAGCCATTCAAGGTACATGTAATTTTAATAGGAGTATTTCAAGCTTCTTGATACGCGTTTGAAAAAAAAACCAAATATTATAATTGCTTGAGATTTGCCGTTTCTTTTCGTTTGGGGGGGGGGGGGGGGGTGGTCATGCGAATTACCATTTGTTAAACAGCAATAAAGTTTGTGGGTTAACATAATTATATAAGCACTAAAGAAAATTAAAGTTCCATTTACTTTCCATCTCAATTTCTTAACCGACAAAACAGATTGATTAAAATTAGCGTATCGCATGTGAACTCTCCATGAAAGGTTAGTCAATAAATTAACGTTTGGTTTGGCATGAGGGAAAACGGTGGGGCTCTCCATATTACAATGGTCAGATCGGACAGTTTGGTTATTTATGCAATGGTCGGATCGTTATGGCCACGACATTGTCACACCCTTAATAACCTAATCCGAAACTCTCATTACCAACTAGTTTTCCTTCTCCGTGGAGTCGTGAAGGTCCCTAGAGTGTTTTTAACTAAGTCGTGAGAGAGGAAGTGGAGGAGGGGAAGTTCGCATGTCCAATCTCGTGTTTGAAGCAAACCTACAAACCACTTACGGTGTAGATGGTACCAATCAAAACGTGTTAGCGGAAAGTAGCGGCAGACAGCATGCCCTTGACCGTCGACATGTTGGTCTCAAAATTACCTGTAAATGTTCATGAAAAATTATTATTGTTTCACCAAATTAAAAACTATTTGAAATGTTTTGGTTTTTTTTTGGGGGGGGGGGGGGTTGTAAAATCTGGTCGTTGATATGCGTTGTCGCCACGGTTAATCAATGCATCCCTTAAGTCACATTTTAAACTTTCGAAATCAAAGTCTGGGCCAGTCCAAATTGAATATATAGGGATGTATAGGTCAAAGTAATACGGACAATACCCACTCTCAAACTTCCAGCGTTGGTGGAGCTCGCCAAACATTTTGTGATTGCAGTTCGATTTTATGAAAATCAAGATTATATAACTTACCTCCGGGGACCTAAAGGGGCGGTCAAATTAATTGGCATATATTTCATCACTCTTCTTCCCTGGAACCAGATAATACTAGAACCAATACTCTTTCTGAATGAAAAGGTCAAAATCTGAATGTTTTATTCATTGGTATTCTTTATTTCAAACTTATCCTGTTTCAACGAAATCGTCCTGGTATTGCACTTTCCATATTAATTCATCTGCATTTCAAATCTATTGCAGTCGTTGACCCTTAAATCACTTAATTCGTGTGAATGTTAAGGCCAGTTGGGCCTCTTGTTCGTGAAAGCGCCACCTACTGGTTATCCTTTTTGTGACACCTTGTTTAGTTGTTTAGCTTTGCATCATGTGATCGGCTTACCAATTTGCGTTTGTATCTAATTCATAACACAACCCAGTGATGCGCCTTGACCTTTAATCTTTATCACAAGGGTGCAATAAGTGGTCAAGAGTGGGCCTGACCACCAGTGAAACTGGACAACGAGTGCCCGACCATTAAGCCAATTGCGTATCGGTTTTTATGTCGTACACGATCTCGCTAAGTTATGTGTCCCTTGAGGACACTAACTATCCGACAAACACCAGCAGTTAGGAAGATGAATGAAGTAACCAGCCCTCTCAGAAGGGGATCATATGTTTGCGGAATAGACAGTCAGGCTGGTGTCGGTATGTTTACAAAAACATTAGGATTACTACGAGAGTATGTACATTATATCAAGGTCAAGCGAAAAAACACCGATGAAACTGTGTCTAACCATTTTGTATAGTCTAGTGATATTAAAGTCAAGCAAAACATACCATTTATTTTGAAATTGAACAAAGCCTTTTTGTAAAACATCTATTATTATTGGTGTATTGTACACTTCCAAACAATACATCTAAAGGACAAACAAAACATCTAAAGGACAAACAATACACAGTTATTGAAATGGAGCTTTATCGTTTTATATAGTATATATAGCGTTTTGTTGAAGTGTAAATATTTCATTAGACGTGACGTATGTCGGCAGTGGCCTCTTGTTTCGGTCCTAAATGAAAATTTTACTCCAGTATTGAAAATAACAACGTACACTCTTTGTTATTGAAAACATTTGTTTTCCTAGTTTAATCACACTTAATGCAGTTAACACAATTAAAACAAAGTGAAACAATTTGGTTCACACGTCATATTTGTCCCATGGTTAAGTCACTCAGAAGATAAAGTATACCTGACTTTTGCTAATTTTAGAAGGGCTCCGAATAAAGGAAGCAAGACCGTAAAAACTCGAGCGCGAGAGAGAAGCACGATTCTGTATTTTCCCGAATTGTATGTCACGTAGATAAGTTAAGTAAATAATACTGTATTAGAAAGATTAGATTCAGAGCGGCATTATGATCTTTTTATTACTATGAAACAATCAACACTTGCTGACCAGGATGCGCGAGGGGGTCTTCTTGTTGGGGGGAAACCGGAGTACCCGGCGAAAATCCACGTGGTCAGGCAGGTGACCCCATACGTTTGAACGTCGGATCGGGAAATCGAACCCTGGTCACTTTGATTAACGGCAAGTTCGTTATCCACTGCAGCACCGGGAAACCTTGATAATGATTAACAGAGTGATGTATAGCCACGCAGTAAACACCAATAAATACATTAATCTTGAAAATACCATAAGAGGCGAAAATACAGAGATAAAAAGACAGTTGGCCAATAACAACGTTTTACTCCAACTGTAGTTTAGTGGTACCCGTTCGTGATGCAGTATGCTGACTTATTCTTATTCTAAGCAATTGTAATTGAAACAACCTTAGTTCAAAGACGGGCCAACCCCGATGGGAAATTAGCATTAGCTTGGGCCCGACCACAGGGGTAATCAGACAGGGGTAACCTTCCTGCACCACGTGTTATTTATTGTGGTCTTAAACTGGGGCCCAGACTATAAAAGGAAAGAGGCGGAGCCTAAATTTGAAAATGTCTGGTTTTTAGCAGCAGGAAAGAGCTCAGACAATATTTTCAATAAAATCAGAAGTTTAAGAAAAATTAAAGAACAAAAATTCTCAAAAAATGTTGTGGGTAAAAATAAAGTTTCAGTGAACAATTATGCTTACTTTAGTATCATGAACATCTATTAAATAGTTAGAATATGCAGTATAAAAAACTGAAGTGAGGGAAATTTTGTAGAATTTGAAATTGCCCCCATTCTCTATAAGGAAAATCTGACCTGAGATGAACTTACTCCACCTAGAATGTAAACACACAACAACATAAGCACGTGCTGTAGCACATGGTCAGTGTATACACATACAGAAGGTCTCACTTACCTTGTATCTTAACAGCAATTAACCACAGAATATATCCCAAAATGTTTACTCTATTTATCCACACAGTTCCAAGATTCTCATTTCTGGACTTAGTCTATTTTTCTTAGTAATCTATCTCACCAAATTTAACCATGCTCCTCATCTAGATAACATGGTCCAGTATTTTTTTTATAATTTACTTTCCCTAATGTTGAGTTTCTGACAAAAATAATGCACACATTTACCATTTTCTAAACTGTCTTGCCTCCATCAAAAGGGTTACATCACTAGCACTTCCTGCCAAATCCTTTAGAAATGGGAGTGTCAGGTTCACTGCCCAGAGCTGTTGTAACCTGACCTGTACACATGGTGGTCAAAATTTGTTTCACACTGTTCACACTTTCTGATTTATCAGATCAATGCCCCATGATTCTCCACTACTCCCTCATCAAAATCAACGTTGTTACAAATAAAGCTTCTATTGTTTGCACTTGTTCCTCACTAACTTTTATCAGTAGATTTTGTTTTGCCATTTCCTCATTTTTGGTAATAAATCCAACTGGGCAGAATGGGACTGGCACTTTATGTGGTCTGAAGGTCACCAGAAAGCGGGAAACTTGTCCCAGGTCAGGAAAGAAGGTACCATAAAACCAAAAATGTAGGGGTCAGAAGATGCTACCATATTGGACATAACTTCAAAAGTCAACATCTTGGAATGGTTGGGGTTAACTAAAATTTTGATCAATAAACAAAAATATTGTAACATTGTAGATATAAAAGTATCACTTTAGTGTCAAGCGATGTCTGTATTTTAACCCATCCAGTTACATAACATTCCAGCTTCCCCTACAAAACTAATAAACTGACCATTCCAGAGGATTCCATCCTTGTATTGAATAAATACTCAAAGAAGGGTGGGGAAGGATGATATTGCATTACACACACAAACACGTGGATTTATATATTCTTGTTTTAAAGTTAAATGCAACTAGATTAGACAATATGGATGTGTGAACAAAATATAAATGATAATACAAAACAATTTATATGTATATGTTATATAATAATTATTATAATATTATAAGAAATTAACCAACCTACTATCCCTGCTTTTGAAACAATAATGAAATATGTACCCAGCCACATAGAGTTTGGTACAGAAAATTTGGTCACTTCTATTGTTTTACAAATACAGTGATTATTTTTTTATTACTTTTTTATTTAATGATGAACTGAACATTTTTTTCTGAATTAATACTTGTTGATTTATAACTAAACTCTTACACACATGTACACACAAGTGCTGGACATACATCACATATAAAGCTATGTGTACTGGTCAAGCCCACTGACTAGAGTATGTTTACATCACAGCAGCAGTAAGTTATAAATAGTACTGATAACAGTTAGGCCCAGCCTCCTCTAGGGGTCAAAAGGTCTGCGGTAGTTACTACCGCGAGCCCGGCTTTAAGATCCTAACGTCATGATCCAGTTTTTTTTGTCAATTAGGGGCTGTAAATATATCAAGCACATGTATTTTGGATCTATGTTATATATACAGAGATTTAAACAGAATTAAAGGAAGGATTCTAATTTAGCATCACTAAAATATACATTCTATTTTACAAGACGGTTATTAATGTAAATAACACACACACCCACGGGAATTACTTTCTATCAAAGGTAACTGAACACTATGTATATCTTTTCTGATAGAAATGTTGAAGTTTTTTATGATGTTTATCGTGAATCTTTCAGACGTGTTAAAGCCATTTCAGGTTTTTGTGACACATCCTACATATAATGCCATATTTCCTGTCTCTCTTTCATCACCGACTCATAATCATGGCGCAACCAGCAATATCAATCTTTGTCTGTGGTTATAAAGTTTTTTTTCGAAAGCTTTGAAAAGCCAGACAGCAGCAAAGTGAAGTTCATCTGGTGTAAACCAGTTGTCCTACATCATTTATTTATGTCGATAAACCAATGTCTCCGAGATGTTTATATCTGTTCATCTTTTTATCACCAGTTTGCGGCTACTCCATCTAAAAGTTTCATTGCTCCTCTTTATTGTTTTGACTTATTTTAACCTAAATATAATGGTATCATTTATCAACTATACTTCCACGTCACCGTGTTATATAAAATGTATATTTTCCCGAAGGTAGTATCTTTGATTACGTTTACCAGTACTTATTGCTGGTTATATACCAATGGATCTACTTAAAGTAAAAGGTTTTAATGCAAATTAAAACATATATGTGATATAGATAAAAAAAACTCTCAACACGAGGGTCAGACTTCGAAATACCCAAGTGGTAAATATCAAAGATCTTATCCCAAGGGTTGACAATTTTGCCTGCATCACAATATTATATTTATCAGGTATTATATTATTATGGTAGGAAAATATTAATACAGGCTCGGCATATTGTCTAATAATTTTATTGAGACCTATGTTACAGTATTTCTTTATTGTTGTTTCCTGTATTTACATCTAGCTCATCTGAAGTTGGAAATATTACTGCTCCGAATAAATGTGTTCCCAAACCAAGATACAGGTGTGTAGACAAAAGTGTACAGGTGTGTTGACAAAAATGTACAGGCGTGCAGACAAAAGTGTATAGGTGTGTAGACAAAAATGTACATGTGTGTAGACAAAAGTGTACAGGTGTGTAGAAAAAAGTGTACAGGTGTGAAGACAAAAGCGACTGGTGTGTAGACAAAAGCGTATAGGTGTGTAGACAAAAGCGTATAGGTGTGTAGACAAAAGTGTACAGATGTGTAGACAAAAATATACAGGTGTGTAGACAAAAGTGTACAGGTGTTTTGACAAAAGTGTACAGGTGTTTTGACAAAAGTGTACAGGTGTGTTGACAAAATCGTACAGATGTGTAGACAAAAGCGTACAGGTGTGTAGACAAAAGCGTACAGGTGTGTTGGCCAAAGTGTACAGGTGTGTTGACAAAAATGTACAGGTGTGTAGACAAAAAGTGTATAAGTGTGTAGACAAAAGTGTACAGGTGTGTAGACAAAAATTTACAGGTGTGTAGACAAAAGTGTAAAGGTGTGTAGACAAAAACTTACAGGTGTGTAGACAAAAAATTTACAGATGTGTAGACAAAAGTGTACAGGTGTGTTGAGAAAAGTGTACAGGTGTGTAGACAAAAGTGTACAGGTGTGTAGACAAAAGCGTACAGGTGTGTAGACAAAAGCGTACATGTGTGTTGACAGAAGTGTACAGGTGTGAAGACAAAAGCGTACATGTGTGTAGACAAACATTGAACAGGTGTGTAGACAAAAGTGAACAAGTGTGTAGACAAAAGTGTACAGGTGTGTTGACAAAAGTGTACAGGTATGTTGACAAAAGCGTACAGGTGTGTTGACAAAAGCGTACAGGTGTGTACACAAAAGTGTACAGGTGTGTAGAAAAAAGCGTACAGGTGTGTAGACAAAAGCGTACATGTGTGTTGACAGAAATTTACAGGTGTGTAGACAAAAGTGTACAGGTGTGTACACAAAAGTGTACAGGTGTGTAGACAAAAGCGTACAGGCGTGTTGACAAAAGCGTTCAGATGTGTTGACAAAAATGTACAGGTGTGCAGACAAAAGTGTATAAATGTGTAGACAAAAGTGTACAGGTGTGTAGACAAAAATGTACAGGTGTGTAGACAAAAGTGTAAAGGTGTGTAGACAAAAACTTACAGGTGTGTAGACAAAAAGTATACAGGTGTGTAGAAAAAAGTGTACAGGTGTGTAGACAAAAGTGTATAGGTGTGTTGGCCAAAGTGTACAGGTGTGTTGACAAAAACTTACAGGTGTGTATACAAAAGTGTACAGGTGTGTTGACAAAAGTGTAAAGGTGTGTATACAAAAACTTACAGGTGTGTAGACAAAAAGTGTACAGGTGTGTAGACAAAAGTGTACAGGTGTGTTGAGAAAAGTGTACAGATGTGTAGACAAAAGTGTACAGGTGTGTAGACAAAAGCGAACAGGTGTGTAGACAAAAGCGTACATGTGTGTTGACAGAAGTGTACAGGTGTGTAGACAAAAAGTGTACAAGTGTGTAGACAAAAGTGAACAGGTGTGTAGACAAAAGTGTACAGGTGTGTAGACAAAAGTGTACAGGTGTGTTGACAAAAGTGTACAGGTTTGTAGACAAAAGTGTACAGGTGTGTTGACAAAAGCGTACATGTGTGTAGACAAACATTGTACAGGTGTGTAGACAAAAGTGCACAGGTGTGTTGACAAAAGTGTACAGGTGTGTTGACAAAAGCGTACAGGTGTGTTGACAAAAGCGTACAGGTGTGTACACAAAAGTGTACAGGTGTGTAGACAAAAGCGTACAGGCGTGTTGACAAAAGCGCGAAAGAAGTAAACAATTGTGGGAGAGAGGAGGTCAACAGTTCACCAACTCACCTTTAACAGGGAAAAATTACGTTTCTTGGATACACTTGCCATAAGAAGAGCCGACGGTCCAATCATATTGAAAGGTACATGTATACAGAAAAAACCGCACACTTATCAGTACTTTAACTTGTCTTCACACAATTGTCGGAATAGCACCTGTACGATCACCATAACTCAACATGTAGGCATAAGGAAAGTGACTTATCCATTACTCCGAATGGTTGATAAGTTAAGGGGAGAAAGAATAGAATTTAAAAGAAGCAAGGAGCATGGCCAAAAGACAAAGAAACAAACAAGCCCGATGCAACAGAAAAATATCAGGTGTGTCTGAAGTTTTATCAGGAATGTTACCACAAGCAATTCATCAGCACAACCGTGCAAATCGCACAGCACAATCAAGCTACTTTTAGAATCTTTCGCATCCGAGAGTGTAGGGAAATTCCACCCGAGGGTTTCCAGATATGGTAAAACACGAGGCTTTGCTGAGAGTTTTGCCAAAAATCATTAGGTTGGAATTTACCTGTCCTAATACCTTGGACGAGAGTATTTTCTCTAAAGCCAGCAACCAGAATAAGCCAAGAAACCATAAAAATGCGTTTGGAACGGCTACCATTTTGGAAAATCAAATGAAAATTATCACTTTTTTTCTATGAGCTTTTTAGCAGAAAACGTATCCGTCAGATTAAACTTACTCCATAATTGGTATCAAGTACGTATTTTCCATTCTAATTTATTTTTTAAAAACGCGGTTCACTAAATTGCCTCTTTAAAGTTGTAACTTTACTGGTACCGGTGAAACTTGCTCGAAAACTTGAACAAGCGTTTTCGTGCATAAGTAACAAGTCCGAAGCAACACGGAGCAACTAGACTACTCTAGCAATACAAGGAAGACATCGATGAAACAATGAAATAAATTGGCCATTATAAACAATGTGTACACACAAAAACTCTTAAGTGCTTTAAATTGAGTAAACGCAACAACTGGAAAATTTAGGAATATTACAAAATAATGTACCGAGTCTTAGAGTCTTAGGGAGGAGTGGGGAGGGGAGGGGGGATTGCGTACTTCAGAAGATGACTTTCTGATTGCCTGTAGTATTTAGTAGATCTTTGGAAGAAATGTCTCGATCTTTGTTCTGAAAGGTGTTTTTATTGACCTGGTAAATTGTGGCTTAGTAAATTGTTTTCAGTATACATTAGGTAAGGAAACAGACTCTCAAACGCAACGCTCGCAATAACAACTATTCAATAACTGTTCCTGTTTAAAACAAATATCATTTCTTTTCCATACTCACATGATAAATCGTATTCCCAATATTTAGTAAAAGCGTACTTATCTTTTCTGTCAGTGAACAGATAGGAAAGGTTTCAAAATGAAGGCGGGTTATAAAATTGTAAGATAATGTATTATATAATGCATACTACCTTACATCTCGATCTATAACGGACCTCCGAGTTTAATACACAGTAGTAAGAGTGCATACCTAGAAAACAAGAGATGGGTAAGATTTGACAATAAATGTACGTTAGATATTGGACAACATTGTCGTTCCTTTATTCATGCATTGCTACCCTATATTTGGGCTAAGTCATACCGATCTGGCTAAAGAACTATTCGGGTGGTGCCCCAGATTATTTCCAATGGGACGAGTTGGTCAGACAAAGGCGAATGGATGTCGTCTGGCTTAAACATCCTAATACAAAGTATGTATTAGAGATTTGAATTTAATGCTATCCGACACCAACATGATATATGTTATATGAATTACTTGTGATTAGATCTATGGCAGTTATGATTTCTTTGGCGGACGACCCAGTTGTATGTCAATGACACTGACCGCGTACAAGAAGACACCAGTCCCTTGTCTTAACCAGCGATCACATGACAGGCTCGTGTGGGTAAATTCCATTATTGCATTAATCAGTTTTGAATTCGGATATTGCCACCTGTTTCCCTTGGGTGCTGTGTAATATGCAAGGTTTTGTCCCAGAAAGAGTCGTCTGGCCTTGGAATTGATCTAACATTGCAGCAAAGCGAGCCTCAAAAGTGTTAGTGTGACACTAACTGGCATGTCGCGGTCTATCGTTATGAATTCGACCCTGAGATGATCCCCCGTGTTGTGTAAACAGTCTTGGGAACGGAAGGGGTTCTGACATCCACCATGTGAACCATACCAAACTTAAACGTATACCTTCCTGCTGAGAGTCGGTGGCCATGAGGTCGCACTGCCCATTATGCAAGGAACGGATGTTTATAGGTTGTCGTTAGAACCTACATCCGGGGAGTTCCAAGGATGATAAAGGTCAAAGTTCAGAGAGTTCATGGAACCGGTTTAATGTGTCATATTGTGGTCGGAAGGTCATACAGTCCACAAACCCAGTTATACATGTTTATAATTTGATGTACTGTATTTGGGGGATCATATAATGCTATATGTCAATCGGCTAAAAGTCAAGGACAGTTTATGGATATGTTCTGGCTTTAGTGATATAGGCTGATGTAGGGTAGGAGACAGATGGCCGAAGTTGTGTGATGGCACTTGGGTGATACGACACTCGCGACTCAATGCTCTCACAGACAATCAAACAGGGAAACACACTCCGGTTATTGTGTTATGAACATCATAACGCCTCTGGAGTGTCGCTGTGGTCTGATTACACACACAGAATACATTGTAAGTCCACGCGCTGATTAGTGGACCTCAGTCCCGGGATAGGACACCTCGTAAGCCAATCACGGGGCTGACCTAACACTCAACTCGGTATCATTGCGCATTAGGGAACCAAACCAGGTCGAGAGACATGCAATGAACAAACCAGAACACGAAGGCTGTACTACTCCCTCTAATTGTGCAAGACGTATATTATCAGATACTCTGCACGAGACAGAGATTATCGCATTGTTGCTAGTTCCCATTTGGTTAGAATCTTGATCAATTTGTGCCGGAGAGCTATGTCAATATCAAAGTACTTAATATTCCATAACATATCGTACACGATATCCTGCTGTGTTGTGACGTTTAAGTCGTAGATATGGCGTTACAGATGCAAAGCTGCCTCACTGTTCGAGCTTCCTACCAATATCCACGTATACCACACAGATAATTCAGCCATTGGTTTCAAGTTATTGCATAATCCATTTAATGGCAGAGCGAATATGGGAGGCGAAGTCGTTGTTTTGGCCGATACGACACCGGTAACCATTTAAATCAATTATGATTCAATTGATATATTTTTTCCTACGGATGTGTTTTTACCGTCAGTTACATATTTTCAAGGCTGATGTATAACTGAGCAGTATCTAGCATAAGTTTTATTGCCATATTTCCGATGTCCTCTGCTGATCTGGGTCAAATTTTCGTCGACAAACAATCAGAACCATTGATTTCTACACAATATTCTGGGAGAGGACATCGGCGCTTAGCCATAAATCGTCGTAAAACCTCACTAACTTCTAGAAACAGATGGACATCGTCCAATGTCCACGACCGAAAATTCTTTTCACTAAGAACAATCGATACATGTAAAACATGGATACTGGACTGTCCACAGAGTCGTCACTGGGGTAAAACTCTCGTGAGGAAGGCCTAGGCAGCACCGTCACGACTCCGGGGCAAATCACCAGAGGACGAACGATTCTAATCAGATAGGACCTCGTTAAAACCGTGTGACAACTAAAATGTATTTGACAACAATACAAAATTTGTGTTTCTGACATCAGATCAGAATTAAGGAGACTTACATATGTACCGGTAATATCATTTTCTTGCCAAAAACAAATCGTAATTAATCCTGACCTTATTTGGATTAATTAGTTTAAGAGGGACTCGAATGTCCACCCAACAACTTGAAATACGTTTCTTTTTGTAAGTCATTTACAGGCGGGATCCTTAGTCTAGCGATGGCATCTAAATTCGAATGCACGATTTAAGTATGCATTAAATATAATTCAAATGTAACGACTAGAAGTACAGATGTCAAATATTTTCATTCCCGATGATTGAAGAATATCTTTTTAAAGTAATTATTAATTCTGGTATTAAATGAGGATTTTACAGTGATAAACTTTTAATTCTCACAAACCAGCGTCATGTGGGCTTGCTTATATCTACGACATACCCTCACGTGCACTTGCTCGTTACTATGACAACCTACGCCTCGTGTACAGGTAATACATGGATAATTCTGCTCTGATCTTTCTGTAGTAACAAAATCTGAACTAATTCGGTAATTGAGACGTAAAAATGATAGTAATCTTATGATTTCGCTGTAAATTAGCATCGAGGTCGCCTGATCAATCCGGATTGGCCAGTGCTCCAGCAAACCTCGGCCTCTCTCTCACAGTGACCAGGGGTGTTATCCGTGTCATCTCCAGGATTGCCATAAAACACATTTATGACAGATTTTTGTGAGTCTGACTTGGAACGTAGAATAAAGTAATTTGCCAGAATGCAGCAATATCGTTTATTATTGATACGTTGGTATTACAGCCAGGAGAACCGATGGTTTAGGACTTACCGCGTCGTGATCGCTTCACATTAACGTCTTGGCGAAATGTACCCAATTCTCGGAAAGCCTCGGACTCTTTCGATCAATAATCGCATTATTACCATGTCATAAATTGCCTTAATTGAATTAGTGCCCGTGGCCGTCTAAACACACTGACGGCGCTGTGCTTATTTACTGGCTACATTTGCGACGAGTCTTGTTGTTCACAGTAGCCGCGTTACGTCAGGTGTCACGGTACTCTTTGTGGTGCCAATTTTAATGTCATTTTTCACTCTTTTAAGCAAAAGCCATCGCGCTCTTTAGTGCTATTGATTGAGAAGATCTGTCATAAAGGCTGATAAGTCGTGCCGCACGTCCCGGCCCTGGCTGCCTCCCGTCGCTGCCGTGGAGTGACGAATCTAACACACATTTAACTTGTCACGCGCTTCCTCAGATTTTGGAAACTGCCGACAAAACTTTTAGAGTTTTAGAAAGTCGTGCTTTACTTACATTGACAGTGAGGTAATGGTTTACACTCCCTCGCCAAATTGAAGATGTATTAAGTGTCATTTATGAACCGTCCTGGTCATGACGGAAGCGATCATAACCCTTACAATCGGAGGAAAGCCGGACTACCAGGATAAAGTCATTATGGCCCTACCAATTTACCTTAACATTATCTACGGGACATATAACCTTTGAGAAATGAGCGCTTCAACATTTTTGTCTCTCACCTTCTAGTTTAGTGTAATCAGAATAGCACCGACCCAGTTATCTCTTCGTCAGTGGTTTGAGTAACTCCCCTTTTTAGTTCCACTTCGTGTCAAATATTCAAGGTAAAACTAATTAGCGTTCCCATTCCAGCTGTTAATGACCATCTGCTACAGGTACCCGCTAATCATCGCTGTCGTTTATAAGATTCTTGAAATGAGCTGCAACATCAATTGGTTGCTGCTATCTGTCTTTTATCTCATCTTATCTGTGGTTAGAATTGCAATCAAGAACCGTCGGCAGTTTCCGGTAAACGAGAACATATTTTGCCGTTTACGGAAAGTGCCGATGGTTCCCGATTGGTTAGAATCGATGTCAACGGGTGTAAGAATTACTTACCATTCATTCAGACCATTATTACGTTTTCAGTTTCACAGAAGTTACCTCCCTTCTATGTATTAGAATTACATTATTTTACATATTTAGCTCATTACCTTGCGTTATCAATTGAAAATATAAGCTCAACAAAAATGTAAATCTGACCCTGCAACCAAACTAATACGTTTCTTTTCTGCGTATCAACAGTTGGCTCCAATCCACTGCCGCTGGAATTACCGCCATTTTAAGCGTTAAGATACTATTGTTCTAGGCTTGGTTTATATTAAACCATGATGAGTTGTCGCACAGCGTTTAAAGATTCAGCTATTTATAGATAAAATTCGCTCTCTTCTCATCGTCGGGACAACGTTCTTCAAAAGCAACCGTTTGTAGTCGAAAACCCCAACGTCCCGATACACCGTATTATAAATAGGCGATGAAGCCGAGATCTTCAGGAAAGACTGATGGATTTTGAAACTTAATTGATTAAAATATTATAAAAATATATTACATTACACAGCAGTAATTGACATGCTTAACAAATAAAAGACAACTTCCATGGAGTTTGTTATACATAACAAGTATTGATCACGCTTCATGCCTACAGCTTTTATATCAAAACTGACGCAAATATCTCGTCAAGCCACGAGTTAAAGCTTTCATACGTCACACCGCTGATGATTTTATCGGGAATAAACGTCCTTTACGTGGACAAACTGTTTTTAACACATACATGAATTGAACCCTTATTTTACGAGCTTTTGAGTTGTTCATTTCGAACATGTACAGAAATGGAAAACTGCTTTTGGGAGCTTTTTAAAAAGTCTGACTCGAGTCTAAACCGAAGTAAACAGCTCATTAAATGACAGTGTCCAGCATACTTTTACAATGACCTTAGCAGTTAAAGGGTATTTACTATTTAACCCTATAAACCTACCAAACTATTGTATTGGCTTTGTATTAAGGAACAGCTAATGACTACGCCCGTTCTGTACGTCGAAAGTCGGTGGTTTGAATCCTGGATAGTGCAATTGTAACCAGATCCCGCTAGCGCACAGTGCATGTCGGTATACATGTAAAAACAAGAGGCGATCGCAAAGTACGCCGTTCATACCTGAACTAACGCATGCATTTTCACATATACTTGATATTTTACAAAAAAAAATTGAGGTAAGTTTCGAGTAAGTGCAAAATATTCGTTATATAAAGCGTTACTCACTTCCCAGTGAAAATCATAATGACCTCGAGCTCGTGATCGCGTGTAAACATGCGGCGTCATTTTATGCAAAACACTAGCCTGCGTTTCAAATGACTTTCTTGAAGGCTGAAACCTCATGCATTTGTACACGTGTACTTTTATCGTAATCTTCATTTCCGAAGTAAATATGATAAAACAGTCTCGATATCGAGTGTTGACATATCATCATCACGCAAGTGTACTATTGTTAACCAGGTGTAGCCATAATCAAACAATAGTATTGGCAATACTCAAAACAGAAATGACGACACGGTGTACTTTTTCCGGACATACGTCACAAAAATGGACGCTGACGACAATGTATGGAGCAACCTTAAGCAACGCATGTTCATTAAAATAGCCTCGAAATCATTCAAATCAATTAATAAAAAACAACAATTTTAAAAATTGAAATATACATGTTTTTTTACTAAAAATAAACTTTATCTATCTCATTGCAGAGCGCTGTTAAATGAAATAGCTTAAACCGTGTGAGACGTTGTGCGGTAAGACTTTTATTTAACACACAATAACAACAATGAAGGAGTCATCTGTGTCTGTTAAAATGGCCAATTAAAACCAGTGGCAAGATATTGGTCTGTTATTTTCGGTTTAGACATGTGTACTGTAATGAGTTACGTTTGGTCAGACATTAACTAATCGTTACAAAAGCACTCGTGCGGCTCTGTGGTGATGCTGAATTTGTATTCAAATTGGGTGGAAGTGTCTGTGTTCCCATGATGCAATGCGCTACTTATTGCTTCCTCTTTATCGATACGGAGACGTTTAACAGGCGTACTAAAACACCAATTAATGTTCGCCTCGACATTACATGGCAAACATCCAGGCAAAAACTCATCTATCAAATCAATACAGACATCCCCTATCTTCCAGCAAATTTTACTGGTTTCCATGTCATTCAAAAATATAATTTTTCAAAGGTTTTATTTTGTTTCCTGACATTAAATTTGAGTGAAATGATCAGTTTTTTTCTATAGTTAAAGAAAGTGACGGATATTTTATGTCATAAACAAAGCTATCGCATGGAATATTTCAAAATACAATATTCTAAAGTTTAAATTGAATATCAAGAAATACATTTTTAAATTTTAATTGCGACATTTCGGATGATCGAAATAGATTAAAACAGCACGTGCTCTGCATTCTCGTCAGATCGCGACCTTTAATTATGAGATACATGCACGTCTCTCCCATGCAGCCTTACTTAATCATACATGCATTGCAGGCGCGCGGCATGTCGTGGCTGATACGGTCTTCGACCTCCGAGACAAGCCTAGGCCAGGCCAGCCTTGCCTAATTTATCACTCAGCCATTCTCCTGTTTTTTGCGACTTAATACCCAAGTGGTTAGAAAAGTAAACGTAAATTGGTTCCAAATGTCAGAAATAGTTACATTTCGCCTTCTGCAGAGTGGCTCTGGGTATTTGTAAAACATTGAAACGTGTATTTCTTGTTAGAGTATATTTGCGTCGTACAACAGTACAATTCCTACGATAATGCAGACACATCTGTCGGGAAAACAAGGCACCTCACGTGACAACTCACGTGACAGGATCCGCCATGGGATGACGGGATACCAAATATTTTCAATTTTTACCAAGCGTTTTCGTGACAAAGTCATTTTATTTTCTTTGAATGCAAAAATGGAAAGAATTTGTTATGTAAGACTGTCCAATTTCCTTTCGACCATTCGCTTGATAAGCTTAGGTAAAGCATATGTCAGGGTAAAGGCATGTTTTGTTATGAGATCGGTCACGTGAAAGTGATATACAAATGATAGTCATAGAGAAAAAAATGCTCAAATGTAACGAAATTGCTTGACCTCCAAGCTTCTTCTAAATTTGTATTAATAGAATATGTGTTTTAGTTTTTTTCATTTTGGTTATGTATGCAGTGATATCTAATCATCTTCTGCATTACTTCCGTTTCCGTCCATCACGTTTGACATATCTTTATTTACATGGTTATTGTAGGTTTGGCCTCGCCAAATACGGATTTTACACCGGCCTCATATATTCCAGTAATCCACCTTCACTTATCATGTTACGACTATAACATGGTTATATTGTTGTTTTTTACCGTTGTCTTAAAATTCTAAGTACACTTACAAGAACACAAACAAATAGAGAACTACAACCCATGTTTTTTCCTCTCTCCCAAAACAGGAGGTTGCTTAAGCTATTGATAAACGAATTTTATTAATTGTATTCAGCCTCCCTTCTTCTCAAAGTAAACTGCTCATTGAATACGTATTCTGTCAATAAATTTCACATACTCGACGACAGTACATAAAACAGTTCATACAACTTCGGGATCCGGCCAGAAGTTGAGATGATATATTCAGTGACAATGTAACAATATAATGGTATATAAAATAATAATTTAGTAATATTAACCATATACATGTATTAATATTATTAAGACTCAGAAGAAGAAATAAAAAAGAATGAAAGCGTTTCTTGTCGCAAAAGGAAAAGTCGGCCAGATTTTAGCTTGCGTTCGAAGGAGCAAACTAGGCTGAGTACACATCTAATATAGATGTGTTTTGTGAGTGTGTGTGTGTGAGGGTGAGGGTGTGTGTATGCGTTACTGTCTATGATATATATTAGGACTTGTCAGTGATGCTAGGGGCCAAAAGATGGGAATCCAAAATTTCGAATATAATGTAGAAGCAGAAGGGTCAGGTGCGTAAAATATATAAAGCGAGGGAAAAAAATGCAGGAATGATAAATTTAAAAATATTAATAGTAATTTCTTGGGATTTTTTTAGGGGGTTGGGGGGGGGGGGGTATTTTTACGAAAAACACAATAGTGTTTCTTTATTTTTGTTTAAAATCACCTTATACATTTTCTATAACATTCGGTTGATAAATGTATTGTTTTTTTATACACCAATAGCTCGGTAATCATATCCATTGTGCAAACGTCTATTAGCTTCCCTATTTCCTGATCGACGTGTTTTCTAACAATGGTCTAAACGAGGTTTTATGTAAATACAATGTCAACATGTATAGTCCAGTTGTTAATGAAAGAACACCAGAGCGACCATAGCTTTGTTCCGGATCATGTCAACTGCCTCCGTTTCCGTTACTATGTGGTCTTCACATCCAGTGGGGTTCTGGAATGGCCATCATTGATTTATAAATTTAGATGACCTTTGCCACCCTGGAGACAAACTAAAATTGTTAAACTGTTTAGCTCATTATAAAAGAGTCACCAGAGTGTTTGTAAATATAGGAGGTTGAGAGACCACGATAATGAGTCCCGAGCGTCCATTGGTATATAAAGGTGTCAATCCAGATTGGGACGCGTCATTAGCGCACGATTCACACCGCACGCAAATACCGTTATCGAGTTACAAATCGCTAAAAGTCAAGGGCTTAATAAGAGCCTTTGGGGAATGAGCTTTATTGCTTACATAAAACACCAAATTTCCGTTTTATTTGCAAACAGATAATGGCATATTAACCGAGTATAATTACAAACAAAACGTCCCTGCTATTTTAGTACCGACCTGGTCCCTCGGTTTCAATTAGAGAATATTATCGTAAGTTTACGAATGAGGTTCTTAGCAACGAGGACTGAAGAAAACGCACTGCTACATGACTTGACGTAAGCGCTCTGTTTAACCGCGTTCCACGACTGAACTGCACCGAGTATAACCATTGACAAGACATTAAGTATATATCTGGTACACCAAAATACAACAAAGCATAAACAACTCTACTTCAACGCCAACAAAGCTTCAAGATCCAAGGTTAAAGTACAACGCAATACTCAAGAACAATATCGAGCATATATAGCGCCAGTGCTCAAGGTAAAGTATACCACATAGCGTCACTATACAAAATGCAATAGAGTGGCAATGAGACAAAATACGACACAACGCCAATGCAATTGGACACAATATACTAGTAATCAGCGCCAATATTCCATGTTTGGTTTGGTTTGATTGTATTTACGTCCTATTAACAGCCAGGGTCATTTAAGGACGGCCTCCCGGTGTATGCTATGTGGATGCGTGTGTACAAGCCCTCTTGCAATTGTCCAGACCTTTTGCCGATTTTAAGTGCTACTACAATGAAGTATACTGTTGAAGGTCCCCAACAGAACACCCCAACGGTCACATTATACTGACAACGGGTGGACCAGCCATTCCACTCCCATAATGCTGAGCATCAAGCAGGGAGTGGGGACGATCATTGTTAGAGCCGTAGGCACAGAACTCATAGCCTTCCTAACAGGGGCAATCGCTTAACTAAAGGCCAAAAGTGAGGTAGTGTCAAGGGAGACATTAGGAGGGAGAAAGTTGTATAGAAAGAATGGAAAAGATACGATCCCAAATTTAGTCGCCTCTTACGATCATGCAATGGGGGCAGCAGATACAATTTTACGCCCTACCTACAGGAAAGAAAGATAAAATACAGCACAGCGCCAAAATCCACGAACGAAATACAGAACAGAGCAAATGTTTACATCCAAAGCACAGTATAACGCCAATATCCAAGGACAAAATACAGTACAGGGCAAATACCCAAAGATAAAGCACAGTATAACGCCAATATCCAAGGACAAAATCGGTACAGGGCAAATACACAAAGCCAAAGCACAGTATAACGCCAATATCCAAGGACAAAATACAGTACAAGGCAAATACCCAAAGCCAAAGCACAGTATAACGCCAATATCCAAGGACAAAATCGGTACAGGGCAAATACACAAAGCCAAAGTACAGCACGTCACTGGTGTCCAATTCTCTCAATTAAATATTGTTTTCCCGTTATTGTGTACGTTATACAAGTCTATTATTTATCCGTATCCTCGTGATCAAATACCGTTTACCGGCTATGTGCTACTTAATACTCGTCATCAAATAGTTTAGGTGCACGCAATTGTCTACGTAATACTTGTGAATATTGTGTACGTAATACTAGTTATCAGATACATTGTTTAACTTTTACTGTTTACGTTATACTCGTGATGTAATACTGTTTTACTGTTGTTGTCAAATATCATTTATATAATCTAGTTTAAAGCTAGCCCGTTAATGTCTAAGCTATACAGTGCACATATAACAGAGATCGGACCTGTAAACCGCTCCACGCCTACGCTAACAGTTGACGTTACTTACATGTAATATGGGATAAGGTTCATAATAACAAATGACATATTTGGCAATAAAATACAAGAACGGGTTGTCAGAATATGTACTAGGCGTCTCTGATCCTGCACTTGTTGTGAAGTATTTTTGCACGAATTCTCGTGATGAAGTTTGTTCCCTGAGATCGTGTGTAAAGCCAATGTTTTTTTCCTTTTAATTACGGCGATGCGAGAGACTCAGTAAATAAGTGATGTTTTCATTTCGCAAAAATTGCAAATGTATAACCATTTCCACTTCAATTGTAAATGTTTTTTTTTAAATTAATTTCTTTTTCAGATTAGTCAGTAAGTGTTTCATTTTATAATGAGGTACTTGTGGAGTTAGCGATAATTGTCCGGTTAAGTTACATATTTGATATTTTAACTGCAGTAATTACTTGGATAGATTAGCAGAAGGTAAGAGAGATTAATCAATTTTCGAAATGATTTAATAATGTTAGTTTATAGAGGTATTAACTAGGGACAGACAAACAGGTTCTTGTTACGTGTCATGTAGTTTGACAGGGTATCTTACTTGGCGGATAACATTGACATTCGGTAGTTTTTTTCGGTGACAGTGTCGAGATTTAAACAAGTGACATATTTATTTTGTGAAAACTCGGTGGATTGGTTGGTGATGATTCATTGGATTGATAAGCGGTGATTCAGTGGATTGGTTAGTTATAATTCAGTGGATTGGTTAGTGATGACACTGTGGATTGGTTAGTGATGACACAGTGGATTGGTTAGTGATCATTCAATGGATTGGTTAGTGATCATTCAATGGATTGGTTAGTGATGACACAGTGGATTGGTTAGTGATCATTCAATGGATTGGTTAGTGATGACACAATGGATTGGTTAGTGATGACACAGTGGATTGGTTAGTGATCATTAAATGGATTGGTTAGTGATCATTCAATGGATTGGTTAGTGATGACACAGTGGATTGGTAAGTGATGACACAGTGGATTGGTTAGTGATCATTCAATGGATTGGTTAGTGATCATTCAATGGATTGGTTAGTGATGACACAGTGGATTGGTTAGTGATGACACAGTGGATTGGTTAGTGATAATTCATAGAATTAATAAGTGATGATTAAGCAGTTTGGTTAGTGATAATTCAGTGGATTGGTTAGTGGTGATTCAGTGGATTGGTTAGTGATGACACTGTGGATTGGTAAGTGATGACACATTGGATTGGTTAGTGATGACACAGTGGATTGGTTAGTGATGACACAGTGGATTGGTTAGTGATAATTCAGTGGATTGGTTAGTGATGACACAGTGGATTGGTTAGTGATGACACAGTGGATTGGTTAGTGATGACACAGTGGATTGGTTAATGATAACTCATTGGATTGGTTAGTAATAATTCAGTGGATTGGTCAGTGATAATTCAGTGGATTAGTTAGTGATAATTCAGTGGATTGGTAAGTGATGATTCCGTTGATTGGTTAGTGATAATTCATAGAATAAATTATTAATAATTCAGTGGATTGGTTAGTGATGACACAGTGGATTGGTTAATGATAACTCATTGGATTGGTTAGTAATATTTCAGTGGATTGGTCAGTGATAATTCAGTGGATTAGTTAGTGATAATTCATTGGATTGGTAAGTGATGATTCCGTTGATTGGTTAGTAATAATTCAGTGGATTGGTTAGTGATAATTCAGTGGATTGGTTAGTGATAATTCAGCGGATTGGTTAGTGATGATTAAGTGGATAGGTTAGTTATAATTCAGTGGATTGGTTAGTGATAATTAAGTGGATTGGTTAGTGATAATTCAGCGGATTGGTTAGTGATGATTAAGTGGATAGGTTAGTTATAATTCAGTGGATTGGTTAGTGATAATTAAGTGGATAGGTTAGTGATGATTAAGTGGATAGGTTAGTGATGATTCAGTGGATTGGTAAGTGGTGATTCAGTTGGTTGGTTAGTGATAATTCAGTGGATTGGTAAGTGGTGATTCATTTGGTTGGTTAGTGATAATTCAGTGGATTGGTTAGTGATGATTAAGTGGATAGGTTAGTGATAATTCAGTGGATTGGTAAGTGGTGATTCATTTGGTTGGTTAGTGATAATTCAGTGGATTGGTAAGTGATGACACATGGATTGCTTAGTGATAATCAGTGGATTGGTTAGTGATAATTCAGTGGATTGGTTAGTGATAATTCAGTGGATTGGTTAGTGATAATTCAGTGGATTGGTAAGTGATGACACAGTGGATTGGTTAATGATAATTCAGTGGATTGGTTAGTGATAATTCAGTGGATTGGTAAGTGATGATTCCGTTGATTGGTTAGTAATAATTCAGTGGATTGGTTAGTGATAATTCAGCGGATTGGTTAGTGATGATTAAGTGGATAGGTTAGTTATAATTCAGCGGATTGGTAAGTGGTGATTCATTTGGTTGGTTAGTGATAATTCAGTGGATTGGTAAGTGATGACACAGTGGATTGGTTAGTGATGACACAGTGGATTGGTTAGTGATGACACAGTGGATTGGTTAATGATAACTCATTGGATTGGTTAGTAATAATTCAGTGGATTGGTCAGTGATAATTCAGTGGATTAGTTAGTGATAATTCAGTGGATTGGTAAGTGATGATTCCGTTGATTGGTTAGTGATAATTCATAGAATAAATTATTAATAATTCAGTGGATTGGTTAGTGATGACACAGTGGATTGGTTAATGATAACTCATTGGATTGGTTAGTAATATTTCAGTGGATTGGTCAGTGATAATTCAGTGGATTAGTTAGTGATAATTCATTGGATTGGTAAGTGATGATTCCGTTGATTGGTTAGTAATAATTCAGTGGATTGGTTAGTGATAATTCAGTGGATTGGTTAGTGATAATTCAGCGGATTGGTTAGTGATGATTAAGTGGATAGGTTAGTTATAATTCAGTGGATTGGTTAGTGATAATTAAGTGGATTGGTTAGTGATAATTCAGCGGATTGGTTAGTGATGATTAAGTGGATAGGTTAGTTATAATTCAGTGGATTGGTTAGTGATAATTAAGTGGATAGGTTAGTGATGATTAAGTGGATAGGTTAGTGATGATTCAGTGGATTGGTAAGTGGTGATTCAGTTGGTTGGTTAGTGATAATTCAGTGGATTGGTAAGTGGTGATTCATTTGGTTGGTTAGTGATAATTCAGTGGATTGGTTAGTGATGATTAAGTGGATAGGTTAGTGATAATTCAGTGGATTGGTAAGTGGTGATTCATTTGGTTGGTTAGTGATAATTCAGTGGATTGGTAAGTGATGACACATGGATTGCTTAGTGATAATCAGTGGATTGGTTAGTGATAATTCAGTGGATTGGTTAGTGATAATTCAGTGGATTGGTTAGTGATAATTCAGTGGATTGGTAAGTGATGACACAGTGGATTGGTTAATGATAATTCAGTGGATTGGTTAGTGATAATTCAGTGGATTGGTAAGTGATGATTCCGTTGATTGGTTAGTAATAATTCAGTGGATTGGTTAGTGATAATTCAGCGGATTGGTTAGTGATGATTAAGTGGATAGGTTAGTTATAATTCAGCGGATTGGTAAGTGGTGATTCATTTGGTTGGTTAGTGATAATTCAGTGGATTGGTAAGTGATGACACAGTGGATTGCTTAGTGATAATCAGTGGATTGGTTAGTGATAATTCAGTGGATTGGTTAGTGATAATTCAGTGGATTGGTTAGTGATAATTCAGTGGATTGGTAAGTGATGACACAGTGGATTGGTTAATGATAATTCAGTGGATTGGTTAGTGATAATTCAGTGGATTGGTTAGTGATCATTCATTGGATTAGTTAGTGATAATTCAGTGGATTGGTAAGTGGTGATTCAGTTGGTTGGTTAGTGATAATTCAGTGGATTGGTTAGTGATAATTCAGTGGATTGGTTAGTGATAATTCAGTGGATTGGTAAGTGATGACACAGTGGATTGGTTAATGATAATTCAGTGATTGGTTAGTGATGATTCCGTTGATTGGTTGGTGATAATTCAGAGGATTGGTTAATGATAATTCAGTGGATTGGTTAATGATAATTCAGTTGATTGGTTAGTGATGATTCCGTTGATTGGTTGGTGATAATTCCGTTGATTGGTTAGTGATAATTCAGTGGATTGGTAAGTGATGACACAGTGGATTGGTTAGTGATGAATCAGTGGATTGGTAAGTGATAATTCAGTGGATTGATTAGTGATAATTCCGTTGATTGGTTAGTGATAATTCAGTGGGTTGGTTAGTGATGATTCAGTGGATTGGTTAGTGATGACACAGTGGATTGGTTAGTGATAATTGAGTTGATTTGTAAGTGATGACACAGTGGATTGGTAAGTGATGATTCAGTGGATTGGTAAGTGATAATTCCGTTGATTGGTTAGTGATAATTTAGTGGGTTGGTTAGTGATAATTCATTGGATTGGTTAGTTATAATTCAGTGGATTGGTAAGTGGTGACACAGTGGATTGGTTAATGATAATTCAGTGGATTGGTTAGTGATGATTCCGTTGATTGGTAAGTGATGATTCAGTGGATTGGTTAGTGATGATTCAGTGGATTGGTTAGTGATAATTCGGTGGATTGGTTAGTGATAATTCAGTATGTTCGTTAGTGATGATTAAGTGGATTCGTTAGTGATGATTAAGTGGATAGGTTAGTGATAATTCAGTGGATTGGTTAGTGATAAATCAGTGGATTGGTAAGTAATGACACAGTGGATTGGTTAGTGATAATTCAGTGGATTGGTAAGTGATAACACAGTGGATTGGTAAGTGATAATTCAGTGGATTGGTAAGTGATAATTTAGTGGATTGGTTAGTGATAATTCAGTGGATTGGTTAGTGATGACACAATGGATTGGTTAGTGATAATTCAGTGGATTGGTAAGTGATGACACATTGGATTGGTTAGTGATGAATCAGTGGATTGGTAAGTGATAATTCAGTGGATTGATTAGTGATAATTCCGTTGATTGGTTAGTGATAATTCAGTGGGTTGGTTAGTGATGATTCAGTGGATTGGTTAGTGATGACACAGTGGATTGGTTAGTGATAATTCAGTGGATTGGTAAGTGATGACACAGTGGATTGGTAAGTGATGATTCAGTGGATTGGTAAGTGATAATTCCGTTGATTGGTTAGTGATAATTTAGTGGGTTGGTTAGTGATAATTCATTGGATTGGTTAGTTATAATTCAGTGGATTGGTAAGTGGTGACACAGTGGATTGGTTAATGATAATTCAGTGGATTGGTTAGTGATGATTCCGTTGATTGGTAAGTGATGATTCAGTGGATTGGTTAGTGATGATTCAGTGGATTGGTTAGTGATAATTCGGTGGATTGGTTAGTGATAATTCAGTATGTTCGTTAGTGATGATTAAGTGGATTCGTTAGTGATGATTAAGTGGATAGGTTAGTGATAATTCAGTGGATTGGTTAGTGATAAATCAGTGGATTGGTAAGTAATGACACAGTGGATTGGTTAGTGATAATTCAGTGGATTGGTAAGTGATAACACAGTGGATTGGTAAATGATAATTCAGTGGATTGGTAAGTGATAATTTAGTGGATTGGTTAGTGATAATTCAGTGGATTGGTTAGTGATGACACAATGGATTGGTTAGTGATGAATCAGTGGATTGGTAAGTGATAATTCAGTGGATTGATTAGTGATAATTCCGTTGATTGGTTAGTGATAATTCAGTGGGTTGGTTAGTGATGATTCAGTGGATTGGTTAGTGATGACACAGTGGATTGGTTAGTGATAATTCAGTGGATTGGTAAGTGATGACACAGTGGATTGGTAAGTGATGATTCAGTGGATTGGTAAGTGATAATTCCGTTGATTGGTTAGTGATAATTTAGTGGGTTGGTTAGTGATAATTCATTGGATTGGTTAGTTATAATTCAGTGGATTGGTTAGTGATGAATCAGTGGATTGGTAAGTGATAATTCAGTGGATTGGTAAGTGATAATTCAGTGGATTGATTAGTGATGATTCAGTGGGTTGGTTAGTGATAATTCATTGGATTGGTTAGTGATAATTCAGTGGATTGGTTAGTGATCATTCATTGGATTAGTTAGTGATAATTCAGTGGATTGGTAAGTGGTGATTCAGTGGGTTGGTTAGTGATAATTCAGTGGATTGGTTAGTGATCATTCATTGGATTAGTTAGTGATAAATCAGTGGATTGGTAAGTGGTGATTCAGTTGGTTGGTTAGTGATAATTCGTTGGATCAGTTAGTGATAATTCAGTAGATTGGTTAGTGATAATTCAGTGGATTGGTTAGTGATAATTCGGTAGATTGGTTAGTGATAATTCGGTAGATTGGTTAGTGATAATTCAGTGGATTGGTTAGTGATAATTCGGTAGATTGGTTAATGATAATTCAGTGGATTGGTTAGTGATAATTCGTTGGATTGGTTAGTGATGACACAGTGGATTAGTTAGTGATCATTCGGTGGATTGAATAGCGTTAATTTAGTAGATTAGCTTTTAGTGATAATTCACTGGAATGGCCAGTGATTATTTGGTTGATTGCTTTGCTATGATTCAGAAGATTGGTTAGTGATGATGCAGCGGATTGATCAGCAATAATTCGGCGGATTGGTTAGCGATAATTCGATACGTTTTTGACGATCCTTTGATAGTAGTTATCCAACACAATACGTGTGAATTGATAAGTTTACGATAATTTGGTATATTCGTGGACTATCCATTTCTTGGAGGATAATTGACTGACGGTGGTTGGCGTATAAGAGACTAGCAGATAATTGGACGATATTTGACAGATATTAATATCTGACAGACAACCTGGCTGATACGTGTCTGGCAGATACTCGGCGATTAAGTAACTGGCAGAAACTATATATGAAGTTAAATAACTGGCAGATAATCGGAGATTAAGTGACATTCAGATACTTGGCGGGTAAGTGACTGATAGATAGTTTGGCAGATAAGCTACAGACAGATAGTTGACAGAAAGGTGACGGACAGTTTGCGGATTTGTCCGTGATGGCTTGGCAGTTACATGTAGTAACTTGGTCGTTTGGGTGAGTGATGCACTGTAGTTCATCGGAATTGTTAATCATAATTAGGGAAATTAATTAGCAGTAGCTCAATGGATTGCAGGATAAGTATGATGAATTGCTAACTTCAAAATAATTAAGTAATAAGCGAAATGCTCAATTCTTGTAAGATTAGATAATAAACTTGATTCGACAGGAAATTATTGCGTTGTCAAATATAGTGAAATGCGTTGAATTCCATGTATTCGCTGTTTGGGTCGAATCGAGTATGTGGTCCACAAAATAGGTACACAATGGGTGAGTATTTATTGAATGTTCTGAAATATCTGAGAAATGTCCGCTTTTACTGTCTAGAAAAAATGAAGCACGTTTCCTACATAGAGCAAACAGTATCGGTAATTAATCACTGTTCCGGGGATAAACGAGTTCGAGGATGGATTCCGATTGCCTGCTGGGTAATTAATATATCTTCCGCCACGCGATATTACAGCGAATGTCGTAAAGTCGTTAACGCAGGTCCCATCCCGCACCATCCTATCAAACTGGGGAGGTAATCACTACAGCCGCATTACCCCGTCGGAACTAGGGAGGTAATGATAACAGCCAAACACAAAACGTGACAACAAAAGATTTTGTGTGTGATGTAATTACATTCTTTCATTTCGAAGTTCTCTATTAGTAAAATGAATAAATGAGCCCCTATCCTACAGCCCGTGGTTTCCACCGCATCAACGCATCTGTAATTTTTTTTTTTTTGAGAAATAAAAGAAAGGATAATTTTGGTTTTAGAATTCTAACTTCTCATTTGAAAAGAGTTTAACATGAACCAAGTTTTAGGTATTAATCGATCTAGGATCGACAAGCTTTCTCTTAATATTACAGGCTGTCACTTTGATGACGTGAACTACTCTACGAACACGTGATCCCATATTGGATACTGTAACGAAAATTCTGTTTAAATGCCGGCACTGTGCACACGACTAGCAATCTACCCCGAAATCAATCTCCTGACTAGTATCATTCTGCATTGAAATTATCTTAAACATGATAAAATGACCTGAAAATTTAAATGGATGGTGTATGTTTTATTCGAACTTAAACTGCTAGCAGGCTCCTCTTAGCCACCGAAGGCCAGGAACAATGCGATGACGCCGTGAATGAGACGACAGATACTATCGGTACTTGTGTTACAAATGAAACAGAAAATCTACAATCATTCTCGCGTGTAATTTATTCGTTTTGACAGATTTTAATCCAGACTGGAGAATTGTAGGGAAACACGCTACAACATCAGACGGCACGTGATCTTGTTCTACAGCACGCGCGGATAAGTTTATGCTTTGTGGAAATTCGTGGATGTTTATCTAAACGAGAAAACCTCACATGTTTTTAGTCAGTGTGCTAAACCGGGCTTGCAGTTTGATGTAACTGATTGTAATTGTTTTGCAGATACCGGTAATATCAATGAGTAGCACCACTGAGTTTGGGCGAGTTTTTATATCGCCTCATACATCCATCACCTAATATAACGTGTAGCTATCGCCACTAGCTTTGTTCAGTGACTCCATTTGCTCATAACAATGGAAGAAATATCCAAGACTTCACTCACTCACAAAGTTCCACAGCAATGACACTACTTTCACCGTAACCAATTAATACAACACGGAATGACTTTATCTATTGGTGATGTTACCAACACGACTCTACACGTCCGGGTGATCATACATGTTTGTTCTGTGACTAGTTTTTCTTGTCATAATTTTGGTTTTCATCTTGTACTTTTTACGATTCTATCTCACTCGACGTATTATCCGAGTTAACAGTTCCCGGATGAAGGGGGACGGTGATCCGTGGAGGACCCCTCACACGGAGTCTACAGGGAGGTATGATAACGTTAAACGAGACCATCATCTGGAGGTTGAATTATAATTCGACCCAGACATGGTACTGCGACAAACAACTCCGCATGCATTGTCTCGTCCTCGCCTGGCACCATTTGCCGCCAGACCATTTAGTACTAAATAACAGAACTCGTTATTTTCAATTTTCGCTTTCGTTTTTTCTAATTGTGTCAATATGGATTATCTGTCAATCTTACTTGTCTTCATACCTCCAAAACGTGTCACCAAAGTAAATCAAAAATGTGTTTTTTTTTAATTTCTGTATAAAAATAAAACGACAACAGACAAAGCCTATATAAACCTTCCCCTTTAAGTTGTTTTAGTTGCCACTAGAGACTTTATACAATGATTGAATACATTCGGCACTTTTTAACAAACTATGTCCTACACTAACTGGGGGTGTGACGAGTCCACCGGTGTCTTTAAAGGATCCCCGTCACACTGCAGGCAAAACACTAGAGAGTTCCAATGTAGTCGTCGTAAACAGAGTAATCGCCCCTTAATATTTCACATTTACATTGCAACTTCCGTTAACCCCAGTAGCTCCGTTGACAACGACGGTAAGTAGAGATTGAACGGGAATTTTTTACATTCACGCCGTTATGAACGCAATACGGTTACATCCAAATTACATGAAGCCCAGTTTGCGGTATTTCCGTTCTTATCAAAGGGGCTACTTTGGCTGCCATACTCAAATATTTACATTTGCTCTGTAATTTTCCATTGATACAATGTTAAGAGGCAGTTGCTGTTATACGCCTATTACACCCAGTACCTCAGAATATAACAGCAGTTGCGTTTGTGACGTCATCAATCTATATTGCGACATCATCAATTTCATTGTTGTCTTCACTTGGTTTACTGCTCAAAATCGGCCTGAAAAAACTAAATAAAGCAAAATATTTCTATCGAAATGTAAATATTAGTAATGAACATCTTAGCAAATGTTGTTACAGTCCTATAACACACATTGCTATTGATGACAAACTAAATAAAGCCCGGTACATGAACAATGTCTGCTGGTAAGTTCATATTGTGGGTTGCAGCGCAAACGTAAATATAATTATATAAGGCTCTGTGTTCGAGCCTTGGTCTTGCCTGGTTGTACTTTTACGCTCGGAACATAATCTATTTCAAACTAATTCATTTTCCCTGTAAAACTATATGATTTCCTTTACAGAAATGTTTACCATTTATCAATGTTATAGTCGTGTCAGGAAGGTAAGTTCCCCACGCCTACACGTAGTTGGTTTTTGGCAGTGATACAGCCATCCCTAACGGCGAGTCCCACGATGACTCGGTTAACGGTTTGTAGACATGCTATAGGCCCTGCAGGACACTGCAACGATGCGCAAAATTCTCGGACCCGTGATCTGCTGGACTATTTTTGGATATCGCCAATAGCTTGTCACCACATAGTGTGTTTTACACCAAGCAAAAGGGAACTGCTGAAGTTTGCCCTCTTCAAGAAAATAAAGGTCTCCGCTAGTATAGGGATACAGGTCTTTACATGGATAATAGCGCAGAGATATGAGCAAATATTGGATTTAATAATATGTACGATGTTTTTTATGTACCGAATTCATTTGTCTAACACTGGAACTAAAAGCTGCAAATTTCACCTCGTATTAGTCATGACGATTAGCTAGCTTATGTCAACAAAGACACGATAGTTGATGACGTCACTTCGGGAATTGTGGAGATTTCAGAGTCGGAATTTCGACCTGCATGACCAACCTGCTGTCATTCCACAAAACCAAAGTCAATGGAATGACGGACAAGCTGTCAAGGACAATTGGAGCGCAAGCGATTGGGCACATTTGTCTTTTTTCGACCGCTTGGACGATTTTTGTTTTTTACATTCGATGTCAGCTGAGTGTTTTATTGGGGTTTTGAGTTTGATAAATGACTCGGGTCAGCTTTTTTAATCAAACGTTTTGATTCAAAATTTGAACTGTTCGGTCTTCCAAACAAAATTGCAAAAGTTAGCGTACAACCTGTTCGAAGGGCGTGATATCGTATCCTTGGTGATCAGATAGAACAAGGGTATCATGTTCGAAATAAACGTAGCGTATTAGAATAAAGCATTGGAGAATTATTTTAGTACATGTAAAGCAGTACTTTTTTACATTAAGCAAACCAGTGGATTAGCAGAAAGTTGGTGTAATCAAAGTTGCTTGCTGCACGGGTCCCCACAGCGCTAGGGTGATGTAACTACCACCAGAGGGCGCGGGTTCTTGATCCATGTAACGTCCTTTAGTTTTAAATGACATCTTAAAAGGTGATGTTTCTTGTCTCGGGATTACAGTCATTAGGTCCAATGTGCGCCCGAACGTCTTACATTTTGTGACAATATTATACGCACGCGCGTGGGGCACGCGACCGATTTGACGTAACACTCGTGATTGGGCGCGAGCCTGGGTTGTTCCGCTGTCAAACTGGAGCGCTAATTACGTGATGGGTGTACTTTTCGTGTGGGGCCCGAACCATCTACACCAAAACATGGGGCGCGTTCTAACAGTCGATTGGCTTTATGTTAATACATCGTGATAATTGGACGTTTTTCACGCCTACAATCAATTAACTTTCTTGCAAATTATTTAAATCCCCCGTTGTCAGATGAAACCATACAGATATAAATGAGTTGTCAATGACAAACCAAATGGTCGTCATTTTTCATTCGGAATTCCAGTTTTTGTTTTACTGCTTCTAATTATGAATCCTATTAACGGCGTGTTTTTTTATTGGTGACGTCAACATAACAAAGGGCGCACTTGTTTCGGACAAGGCCGCGGAGTGTAGAGGTGGGAAACATGTCGCTGCTATCGTAAACTACAAAAAAAAAAGAACTCAGATCTTTGGCAAATGGGAAACAACAACAAAGAAATAAGAAGACCGTGGAGTGATATTAGCGCCGCGTAGGATGGTCTGCTGTTACTCTAATATAATTTTATTCCTTTTGGAACAATTTGTACTTGTGAACGGCATTGTGTTTCGAGTTAGCCGCCGAAGTGTAAAAATCGATCACGCGTTTATGACGGAAATAAAACTATTGTAAAAGTGATATTGTTTTTGCGGCTAGTTAAGTACCGTTCGTTGGGTATAGATACACTCAGATACATTAGAAATCTTTGTAAAATTGCAAACATAGACGCTAATTGATATAATTACGGTTCGGCGTACTCGTTCATGTAACGTCCCCGCTTAAACAAATGTAGACACCGGCGATATTAAGTTTACAATCATAGCAGCAGTCGGCATAGGGGTCAATACTCCACCCATCGTTTAATGGGCTTCATTCACTGCATGCGTTAGCGTTAAAGCTATATCATACCAATTACTGACTGCTCCACAATCAATGAGTGGAGCTCTCCAGTGTCAAGGGTTCTGGATGGAACAGTAGGCAGTCTCTCATTTTATAAAAATAAAACATTAAATAATTACATCCATTTATAAAAGATATCGACTTAATCTGCTGATATTAACTGATTAGGATCAGACAAAATGTCATTCTTTGTTGAGAATTCCTGTTCCAATTCCCAGTTGATCAGTAACCAAAGCATGCGACAGAAGGCACGGAGTGGCCGTGTTATAGACTAAACGAGGCCCCTTGTACCCACAAGGAATGAGTGAATGCCCTACACGAAATGGTGCTACTGAGCCAATATTTTGTACATACTATGGTGCTACCGTAACGACAAGAATTTATAATATATATATTCGCAATTCTAACCGACTGATCGAACCTATGATTTATGCTCAATGATACTGTAGCGGAACTAAACATGGTCGATCTTTGGCAACAAGGTAGTAACACAATTGGTTGAGCGTCCGCCTTGAGTTTGGGAGGTCCCAGATTCGAACCCTGGGCGGCCGTGCATTTTTCCTCTCCTGTTATTATATGATATTGAACTAGTTAATAAAAAACAAAACATTTTCAAGTTTACAACATCTATGAAACAAGTCATCCAACTTACACAACATACACTATTTTTGGTCCGGATGTTAGCGCGGGTAGGCAATCTTATTGTAGAAGGAAACCTGAACACTTATTACAACACCCGGGAACTTTCATTTGGTCATTATTTCTTAGCGCCTTGCTAGGTAATACCTCACTTTTGGTTTCAATGTTGAGCGCTAGCTAGCCTAGGTGTGAAAAGGGTCATGGGTTGGATCCCAAGGCCGGCCCATACACACTTCCTTCCAAAATAGTGCTTGTTGTACCCTACTCAACGTTCAGCATTGAGAGAGAAGTGTTATGTCAGGTACCTTCGACAAGGTATTTAAGACATATAACACTCTTAACACGGCATCATATCCGTATAATCGCAAGGATACAAGTACACTAACATACCCGGTCTTCGGAACAAAAACACAACACACATAAGAACGGTTGCTATGGTGAGGGTGTGTGGTTTTTTGTGTATTAGTTAGCAAATGTATCGCTTCAAAGAAACAGCAGAGTTCGAAACCCAAAGACTTTCATATAAAATGTCAATATTACTCTATTTTAATGTTTTTTATTTCTGCTTGCCCGAGTTACAATAATACACTAGAATATACTGACGTAAGAATGAATGAGAAGCAAACTATCCAAATATTCCACGGACACCCCGTAATCCTATACCCGAACCTTTGTCTTGGTATTAAATCAGAAAAATTGTCTACTGAGTAGAATTACATCAGATAGAGGTTCTTAAAGATGTGAATGATGTTTAATATAACGCCAGTAGACTAGTTTATATCCTATTGGTTGTGTTGTATAACTTCTGTTCAATAGACATTTACAACCTGTGGAAACTGTTCCTACATATTTCACGTCAGTGACAGTTTCGTTTGTCGGAAGTAAACGTGTATGACGAGATCCAATCAGATTAGTTTTATCATGTTGTGTTTGATGACGCTGATAGAAACCTATTTTTAACTCCAGTGAGATCATTACTTTGATTGTAAAGATCTGTTGACAGACCCCCGACACCTATTAAAGTACCGTATCCAATGAACATAATGTGTACTAGAGAGTTTGTTGACGTTTCCGAATCTGTAAGGCCAGTAGACGGTTTTTTTTTCAAACACAAAAATGGCGAAAAAGCGACATGGGTAAAACTAAAAATTGAACTCACAAGCCACCATACATTTTTACATAAACATTTATGTACACGGTGTTTTATTTTTTGGTCAGAATTCCTTTAATCCATTGTCCGTTGCCTCTTTCCATTTTATTTTATTGTCTCTTTTGAACAACCAATGCTGATACTAATATGCAACGTAAACTATTGCGTTTGGTGACTTTCAAAAATATAATTCTAAAATGCGAACCTTTTCAGTCCCAAAGACTTACTCTATTTTAAAGTGCGCACTTTTACATGTACGTTTGGTCGCGATGGATAAATCATTTGAAATTACATGTTTACAAATTCGCTTCGTGACAGTTCCCGTAAGATATGTTGATATCCATTAAAGATTAAGTATACTAATGTGTTTGGTGACAGCCCCCCTTTGTGTATGTGTGTCGCCATTGTAGATTATGCGCGCGGTGACGTTCCCCTGCGTCTTCCTCTTAGGACACACGTCCAATCGATGATCTGACCTTTAGCAAATATTGACGTTTGATTTCTAAAGTACAAACGCAGGTTTTTAACGCTGTCTGTGTACTTTTTGCAGTTTTATCCCTCGAAGACGACACTAAAACATGAAATACACGGGTATCTTTTTATTAAATCATTTCTACACCACTTAGGTTTGTAGCATTGTAAGAACTTAGCTCAATCGCAAACAAGGTTTTCTCAATCCGTTTGAGCATGCGCGGTCATGTGTCAGCGATTCATCATTGTAGATGAAATTGATGATCAAATCAGGTCCATTGTAATTTCTGATCAAATTACTACTGTTCCCAAACAAAGGGCATCCCCCTAATGTCGTTTGCCAGACTAAAACAATATGTTTTATCGATTACGCGTCCCGAGCATGCTATTTATTTGCTAACCTTGGCTATCGGCTGAATACGATAAGAAACTGACGAAGAAAGTATCGTGAACGGCCGTCATAACGCTCGTCTTATCTCGGACAGGCATCCACGTGCACACAAAGTACGTGTCAAAGCGTCAGAGTGACCTGGACACCTGACGTAACTCTTCACCCTCTGAAGATAAGAAATGCATGTTTTAGAGAGCGCGCGCTGTTGGTATCGACACCGTTCGGTCCATTTATGACTTGGAATGATTTATACAGAGTTATAATATAGCTCTAAAACGGTAGTTAAATGTAAATTCTCTAATGTTATTGCTATTGTAAGCAATAATAATGCACCATTCATTTTACGATAAAAATAGTACGTAATTATTGTAGACATCTCGAAACTGGGCTCCTCTCACTATTGAATTTTATGTGGCACTAGTGTGTCGAAGATAGATCACAGTTCGGCGGTACCGACAACAGGTGGCTTCAGGGAAATGTTAAACTTATTAATAAACCGATAACTTTTAATTTTGTTTAATATCATGTGATCTAATGGTTTAACAAGAATTTTATTTATGTGTTTATGTCGTTGCATCTATGCGTACTGAACGTTGCTTTTGCTTGCGAAAAACATCATTTCGGAATATGCCATCTTGGGCAATCCTCCGGCAAACGGTATCTGGGAATATAACTAAACTATTTTAGTTGGTCTTATTGAATTGTAGCGAATATGTTTAATGTTTGTCTTGATAATTTGCAGTATGGTCTGGATATTTTGTTGTTTATAATTAATTATTTTTTTGTCTGGAAACATGTATTATATAAATAGCTGGTTTTGGTATGGATACTCCTTAATGTACATATACATTTATTTCGCTTTGATCTAAGTACATGTTAGTATATTATGCAATTAATTCATTTCCTTTCAGTCAATAGTCAAAACTGTTTTCCCGAGGTGTTGGAACCAACCTGGTGAACTATTTCCCAAGGCCAGAGGCCGCGGGAAATAGTTCACCAGGTTGGTCCAAACACAGAGGAAAACTGTTTTGACTATTGACTTAACATGAATTAGCTGTTCTGTTACCTTTAATTCAAAAATATAGATTTTTGTACCGTGTTCATCACTCATTTTTTCTGTCATTGTAAATCCGATTGCTCCACAATAGTTCCGTTGAATTTAGCATGCTCTCTGTGTTACCCGGATCTCCCGAAGCAGCTATCTCCAAATTCCAAAAGATTACAGCTTGTCAGAAAATGTCTTACTATCAGAAAAAGATGTCTACCGTCAATAAATGTTGTCTCCTTATAAACAAAACGCTTTACTCGAGATCACTTATGCGCTTGGGCACAATTGTTTCCAAGGAAACGTGTAATCATTCATGACGTCACGGGGCAAATAGGTTTAACTAATTCATGGCTGTAAATGAAATGCATTGGATTGTCCATTAAAATAATCAAATTTGTTGATTATGTTTCTATAAAGAGAGCCATGTAACAATAACTTTGTCTGAATACTTTGCAGTATTTGATAGTTAACTTTGTCTGAATACTTTGCAGTGTTTAATAGTTAACTTTGTTTGAATACTTTGCAGTGTTTAATAGTTAACTTTGTTTGATGCTTTGCAGTGTTTAATAGTTAACTTTGTCTGAATACTTTGCAGTGTTTAATAGTTAACTTTGTTTGAATACTTTGCAGTGTTAAATACAATGTAATTGTAACATATAACTTTGGTCTGGATACATGGACGTGTCAAACCGTTCATGTCGGCCTGAATACTTTGTAATGTAGAGTAGCGGACTTTTGTCTGGATATATTGCAGTATAAAGTAGTAAATTATGGTTTGAATACTTTGCATTATGTAATAGTAAAATTTGGCTTGGAAACTTTGTAGTACATAAAAGTTAACTTTTGTCTGGATACTCTGAAGTATATAATAGTTAACTTTGTCTGGATGCTTACTTGTTTACTTTATTTTATATACATGTAACTGGCTAACCTTGGTCTGGATACTTTGTAATGTATGGCTACTTACATTTCGATCGTTTCTCTGTAATACTTCGTCAATATTTCTTTTTCATGTTTTGATCACATTGTCATAAAATAGATCATATTCATTTAGTTTTTACCGACAATGAGACAAGGTTTTAATATTTCCACAGTTGACACTCTTTGACCCGTATCTTGTCTCTTAAAGCCATGCATATGTTTGACTGTTATTTGCATATTTGGAGCCAAATGCATTTGATCACCTTCTCCACAGCGCCATGGCGTTGGTCTGCAGATTGGAGCTAGTTTTTGTCAGCTGACCATTCACGATTTGTCTCCATTAGGTGTGCATCTGTCAGGACATCAAAGCGCGCGTGCTCTCCCCAGTGCCGCCTAGCGAGGTAACGAAGAACTATTAGCTACAGAGGTAATACAATTTGTGCTGCTTTCCGCCTTCTTCGTCACCTCTTGGTGTCATGGCCGTGTATACCGTAATATAAAACCACGCTGTTCACGCCGACGTGTACTTTCGAAATGTCAGTTGCATGCATTTTTATTCGTTGTAGTGATGACGGATCAACTGCAATAGACATCCGTTAGCAGAAACACAGATATTGCATGTTACGTACACATTCCACGGTTACGACATTAAAACAAGGCGGCGAGACGTTGAATGGCGGCCCGTGAAACACATTCTCTTCTAATGTTTAAAACCACTTTTTATATGTAAATTCATTCTTATTTCGTTGTTTCTTATATTTCCCATGCTAACAGTTAAAACAGAATTTGACGTACGACTACCTTGAGGATGATTCGAGGTTAGAAGGATATCCCAGGCCAGCTTCCCTTCGGAACACATGCCAAAATCCACTAGGCCTGCTTATGAATATTTCACTGCCTCAAGGTACATTTGTTGCCTTGGGTCTGTTTATTAAGGGTTTCTCCTGTTTTATGGATTTGTTTTGTAAGTATTTTGATGCTTTCAACAACAATAAATAGATCTCACGGTTTTACGCATGACAGACGTATTTAACGAAATTCTCTCTTGTCCCACGTAAAAATAGTCTACCCATAAAACAATGAGGCCAGAGGCGTCCTTGTGGTAATGAAAAGGCGGACGAGTCCCCAGTGAGACGAGCATCTCCGACTGCTTATCATGCCAGGAATATTTAACACTCTTACTTACATAACGTGCACGCACGCCAGAAATGAATTCGTCTTCTAGGCTCTATTTCAATGTAAATTAATCCGTATTGTTTTTAAACTTGATCTGATCAAATTTGATTCAACACGGATAATTTGCGGCATTTGGAAGTTTCTCTTTTTTTTCTTCCTTTATTTTGAATGCAACAAAAACGAAATATAGAAGGAAGTCTGTTAACAGAATAAGTTACTTCTAAATAAGCAAAACATTGTATACATATATATATTACATATTTTACCAGTAACATATGCTCTCTCTCAATTCAGTATGACTGATTTTTTTCTCATTCTGATAGATAGCAAAAGAGATTGCGTCAGTGCGTAAAAAAATTCACGTTGTACTGACCAATCAGAAAGGAGCTTTCTAGATGCTGCAACAAAGGTTCTTTTAACGGATATGAATCGACAAAAGTAGAGGAGGCACATTCGGAACCCATTTGCAATATGTATGACAATATTTGCAACTATACAATCAAATAATTTGAGAACCCCAATCAAATAGTGCTCGGCTTCACTGTCAGGAATAGCGTCATTAGAATTTGACGCCAGTTACTTGTGCACTTTCTTGATGCGGCTACTATTCCGTCGTGGAATGTATACAGCTATATGTACTTGTCAAATATGGATCTCAGAATTGTGTCAGACTTGTGAATGATTATGGTATATAAATAGAGAAACCATTGAATGTTTTGTTATACATGTATATAAAACTGAAAAATGTGTGATGTATAGAAGCATTTAAAAAAAGTAAACATAAACATGTTCCTAATCTCCTTTGTATTTTTCTCAATGTATCGGTGTTCTGACATAAACTGTGGCTCAGGAATTACAATATACTTTTGTTTGGTAATGAATTAATTACCGGATGTGTCGTTATGCTGCATAGTAAGAGAGGTGAAGGACCCGGAGTCGGACTAATGAATCCCCGAGACAATATGTGTCTGTTGTGTTTGTCACGTGGGTGGGGACACTAACATAGACATTAGTTAGGATCTGAGAACGGTGCGCGCGGGCGTTCTGCCGTCACCTCGGTTTGGTGGAGACATTCATCCTCTCTCACAGAGTTATTTATTTGGCTGACAGTACCGGTTTTTGAAAACGTTTGTGTGTGCGGTACATGTCAACACTATACATTGCATCATGGGAAAGTACCCCGTCACTTAGCAACATGCGTTTATTTGTGACGTCAAACCACGTGCTTTAGAGTCGCTCACATTTTCGACGTCATATGTTTCACGTAAATATTATTGTAAAGAATATAGTTATGTTATAATCTTGGGATAGTCATCAGGATTGATAGTTCATGCGATACGGCATGATATGTGGCTTAGTGATACTGAGGATCAGTACTTTGGTAGTTTTATAACGGATATGATCAAGTCGAAGTACAAACGTACCGAAGTGTAAGAACGATACAGAGAGCAACTTTAACAATACTTTATATTAATCACTACAGCTAGTAAGCATTGCCGAGTTAAGATTTCGCATGTATATGCCTGGTTCCTTTGCAATAACTTCATGAAAATCGACATCAAATAGTATAGAATAAAACAATCAATTTTTATGTAACAGTTTTAGAAATTAACCCTATGAGGATTTCGTGTTGGAAGCGAAAACTTGGATAAGGTTATGTTAATGTTTAATTCATGATTGACTTGGCACGTGCTGAGCCTTACAATAAAACACAGACATTTACATCAGCAGTAAAATACTCGCAGCGTCATTTGACATAATATTTGCATGATGTTTCTGGAACCCCTAAACAATTAATGTAAATGCAGTTTGACAGAATCGATGTCTCCGACAACCGTTCATTCGACCCGAGGTCGACAGTACCTGTGCATGGCAAGTAGCCGACATTATCACTGCGCATGCGCATGTCGACGGAGGCCAAGACGCTCCTTTGGCACATGTATGTATATGCATGAGGATCATTAGGGGGATGAACGTCATATTACTGACCCTACCTATTTACATTTCATAAATAAGAAATGAAGCTATACACCAGAGAGGTTCTTTACTGCGACTCGCCATTTAGCTGGCAAGTAGGTATGTATATAGCAAATGCTCACAGCAAAACCCCATCCTACGATCCGGATGCACGCCGGCATTATGACATAATCCCCCGGAATTGTCAAGTGAGACCTGTAAGTTGTACGGATGTCGAATTCAGGAGACGTTAGAGGGCTAGGTTTATCGTTCATCACAATGGTATAGGTATTCAAATCAACCTCGCGCTGATTACCACAAACATTCAAAGAAATTGGCGCCTGATACAGCCATTCCTGCCGTCAAGCTAGTGTGATGTCTTCATTGCTATCTTAGAAATGAGTAGAAATTGTCTATAGCACTTACATAAAGTGATCCCTAGTCCGTGCCGCGGTTCCAGGAGGAACGCGGCAATATGTGGCGTCTTGGTGCCTGTTAGATTCCATGTCTAGGTACGATATCATGGCGGTAGATAATACATCATCAAGACCTCCGGTAAATTATATTCAGAATCAAAAGTAAACGGGTCATAGGTCAAAAAGTAATAATCAAAAGGGTTAGGTTTAGAAAAACCAATTACGTAACCCTCTAACCGACCTGTCCAGACCCGTGAGGAACCCCTACCCCCGGGATTGGTCGTCACGGAAACATGCAGCTCTACTCGCGGCGCTTCTTTTTCTTGTAATTACAACAAAATTATGACCATATTCCATAACCCCTGACATGCGTCGGTATCAGAAAGAAAATAGAGAGTAGGGTTCGCGTGTACCAACACCATCCCGCGTTCACGAAACACAGACATCGGATATCGATGGACGTTTGCTCCGGTCTCTTGGGCTAGGTTACTACATAGGGAAGGCCCACCCACACTCATCTTAATCATGACGTCATCGTAATTAGTGACCACAAAATGGAATACTTGTAAATTTACATTATTATAGCGGGAATCTTATTTTAGCGCATTTTTGCGCTGAAAATTATCCGTTTAATCATGATTTCGCAAAATATAATTCCTGTTAATTGCCCTCTATGGCAAATATTGTGATTGTGCCAATATGTTATTGCGCCAATCTGTTTCCAGCTATGCGCTAATAATTGGGCGCACCAAAATAATTGCATTTACAGTAATCAAAGGTAATTCCAGCACCTAACCGGTTTAGCTGTGAGCATTACGTATATTATGATATCATAATGCTTAAGAGACAACCTAACGAGGAGCACAGTTACCTCAACAGACGGCAATTCTAGCTTTAGTACATCACACAACTTATTATCGGACACTAACTCTTCAAATATCCGGTGATTTACTAACGACAGAAAAGTGTAAAAGTGGTTTTTATTTGACTTCCATTTTCAATGTTAATTTATATAAATATTCTGTAACAATTTAATAGATATACTAGTACTAATATAAGAATGTTATACAATATAAGTATTATAATTTACTGTTGAAGACGAATGCAAGATTTGCTTTAATTAAACATAATAAATGTTTTTATACCATTTTGAATTGTGGATTGTATATCAGGATTTTACGTTTATAAAATTGGCTTAACAAACAATTAACCAATTTACAAAATTATGCTAAAGATTGTACTTCAATAAGAATAATTAAGAACAACGTCAGTCTTTCATCCAACTTTTTAATAAACTTGAATTTAAAGTTTATTTTCTGAATTTAAGTGGCTGTCAATTATATTTATGCATTTAGAATTCTTAAAAGCCAGAAATACTGACTGAACCACGGTGACGTCATTGTACTAATCAACGCCGACTGACCGGGAAATACCAGTACAGACCGACGGACAGAGGACGCACCGCCGATCAGCAGCCGTCTTGCAGTACGCCTGGCTCTGAGACAAATGGATTTCCACCTGATATGCCGTTTCATGGTCGCGGTTTCCACTTCCGTTTGCGACCTCGAGATAGGCGCCCAAATGACCTGGCTTCCTGTTTAGCATGTTATAGTCAATTTCACACCGGAAGTAACGCAAGTGATTGCTAATCTTTGTTTGTTGGAGTGCATTGCCCGGATTTGTTGCGCTATTAATCTCCTGTCAGAGTGAAACACATTCCAAAGCTGTACTCTTTGTATTGTCACTTTGGTCCGGTAACAATGTTTGCACAAGGACCGATGATGTGTTACATAAACGGTCTTACTCACGCGCATCTGACTCCCGCCAAACCAATTACAGCTATAAAGACACATATATTATCACAGTTTCTTAATTTACACGGTCATATTTGGATGTCAAAAACTGGCGCTTATTTCGAGTTTGTTTTAAATAGTAGAGAGTTTGTCGGGTCCAGTGATCAACAAAAGCTACAGGGACATTCTATGATATTGATCTGGCATCAAGGATGGCAATTATAAGGACAACTCGTTAAAACGGGAGTTTTTTTGCAAGCGGAGTTTCATTGCGGCATATTGTTTTATGGTGGTCGGTTGAATTCTCTGTATTGTGTAAAAATTCATTTTATATACATCGATAGAAGAGTATGAAAACTGAGCATTTCGTACCGTATTAAACGGTCACCAAATGGGCGCTGGCCGTACCGTATTTAACGGTCACCAAATGGGAACTGGCCGTGTCGTATTCAACGGTCACCAAATGGGAGCTGCCCTTACCGTATTCAATGATCACCAAATGGGAGCTGGCCGTAACGTATTCAACGGTCACCAAATGGGAGCTGCCCTTACCGTATTCAATGATCACCAAATGGGAGCTGGCCGTACCGTATTCAATGATTACCAAATGGGAGCTGCCCTTACCGTATTCAACGGTCACCAAATGGGAGCTGGCGGTGCCGTATTCAACGGTAACCAAATGGGAGCTGCCCTTACCGTATTCAATGATTACCAAATGGGAGCTGACCGTACCGTATTCAACGGTCACCATATGGGAGCTGCCCTTACCGTATTCAATGATCACCAAATGGACTGGCCGTACCGTATTCAACGGTCACCAAATGGGAGCTGCCCTTACCGTATTCAACGATCACCAAATGGGAGCTGGCAGTACCGTATTCAATGATCACCAGATAAGAACTGGCCGTACCGTATTCAACGATCACCAAATTAGAGCTGGACGTACCGTATTCAATGATCACCAGATGAGAACTGGCCGTACCGTATTCAACGATCAACAAATGGGAGCTGGCAGTACCGTATTCAATGATCACCAGATGAGAACTGGCCGTACCGTATTCAACGATCACCAAATGGGAGCTGGACGTACCGTATTTAACGGTCACCAAATGGGAGCTGGCAGTACCGTATTCAATGATCACCAGATGAGAACTGGCCGTACCGTATTCAACGATCACCAAATGGGAGCTGGACGTACCGTATTCAACGGTCACCAAATGGGAGCTGCCCTTACCGTATTCAACGATCACCAAATGGGAGCTGGCAGTACCGTATTCAATGATCACCAGATGAGAACTGGCCGTACCGTATTCAACGATTTCCAAATGGGAGCTGGACGTACCGTATTCAACGGTCACCAAATGGGAGCTGCCCTTACCGTATTCAACGATCACCAAATGGGAGCTGCCCTTACCGTATTCAACGATCACCAAATGGGAGCTGGACGTACTGTATTCAACGGTCACCAAATGGGAGCTGCCCTTACCGTATTCAACGATCACCAAATGGGAGCTGCCCTTACCGTATTCAACGGTCACCAGATGAGAACTGGCCGTACCGTATCCAATGATCACCAGTTGAGAACTGGCCGTACCGTATCCAATGATCACCAGTTGAGAACTGGCCGTACCGTATCCAATGGTCACCAGTTGAGAACTGGCCGTACCGTATCCAATGGTCACCAGATGAGAACTGGCCATACCGTATAAAATGGTCATTGTAGTATCGCAGTCAACGGTCAGCAAATGAGGGACAAGGCGTACTGTATCCGATGGTCATCGTAGGTGGTGGGCGCACCATGTAAAATGTATTGATATGAGGGCGACGAGTTTCATCTAAGGACATCTCCATTTTAATTTCTATTCATTAGTTTAGTCATTTGGAATCATTAGCACAGAGGACGAAAAGAAGCGCCGAATCCAAATGATGAAATAACGCCAAAAGGAAATAGAAAAGACGCCATTTTATATCTGTGCTTTTGCGTTTTTTTCACTTCAATTCGGCGTTATTTCGATTTGGCGGATTTCGTCTTTTCATTTTTAGGGATTTTTGGCGTATGTTGTTATTTCACGGCCGAGAAAGCGAAGACGAAATGTCATATATAAACCACAATAGCTTGACCTGGATGGGTCTAGAACATTTTGAATCCTATCCCCTCGCGCCGACTAAAACACAATATCAGTAAAAGGCAGAAAGGATGCCATTTCCCCCTGAAAGGTTAAGGCCCTTAAACATAATGAGTGGCAATATTTTAGACTCGATTCCAAACCTTGCTGCAAAACAAGCACTCTTTGGATGCATTCCGCTGGCGCAGTGTACCTTTATATAATCAAACTACCACATATACCCTTCGTATGATATCTAATATATCGAAGCTTTATATAGGAAACTTCTTTTTTCATTACACCCTTAATTTCCCTTACGTTGATTTGTTGTAAATAATTCAGCGGTTTCGAATGCGATCAGAGTAAGATTCGATAGATCCCAGTCATGTTTACAGATCCTAGCTCATTCCTGGCTGACTGACAAACACCCTCGTATATCTTCTACAAACAAATCTCACAGGATCACTTTAAAATTAAATTGAAAATGCAACAATGTCTGGACTCATATTCCATTAATTTTTCGGCATTCAATTTTCATATCTACCCAAAAAAATAAAGATACCAAAAAGTTGCAATAACCAGACAAACCAAATGATGGTTCTGGTGGGATGGGCAATCCCGGAGGGCCGGGCAATACCTAATTATCTTCAGTAGTACATTGTAGTATTGAACTGCCTTTGTGTTTGAGAGGCAGACGTGATCTTCGTTAATACGTCAGTCCCCTGCAATCTGCCCACGTGCGGTACGGGCCCTAACTTTGTATAGTACGGAGATCTGTGGGGAAAGACAAGTAGTTTGTGTACGGTACCGGCCCTAACTTTGTATAGTACGGAGGATATGTGGGGAAAGACAAGTGGTTTGTGTACGGTACCGGCCCTAACTTTGTATAGTACGGAGATCTGTGGAGAAAGACAAGTAGTTTGTGTACGGTACCGGCCCTAACTTTGTATAGTACGGAGGATATGTGGGGAAAGACAAGTGTTTTGTGTACGGTACCGGCCCTAACTTTGTATAGTACGGAGATCTGTGGGGAAAGACAAGTAGTTTGTGTACGGTACGGGCCCTAACTTTGTATAGAAAGAGGATCTGTGGGGAAAGACAAGTAGTTTGTGTACGTATTGGTCCTAACTTTGTATAGTACGGGGGATCTGTAGGGAAAGACAAGTAGTTTGTGTACGGTACCGGCCCTAATTTTGTAAAGTACGGGGATCTGTGGGGAAAGACAAGTAGTTTGTGTACGGTACCGGCCCTAATTTTGTATAGTACGGGAAACCGGGACCTGAGAAATTGTTACAGCTAGTTTTGGACCTAAAATAGGTTTGTTAGAGTAGTTTGACACTATTGGGGGTTTAGATCAATTTTTGATAAAAATTACCATTCAATGGCTATAAAGGCTAAAGAAAAAGGATAGAAAGCTTTCAAGGTCGAAAAATCGCCCCACCTACATTTCTTGCATCAAATATCATATTACTAGTTGAGGTACGAAAAAACACTTGATACCGTTTGAAAGATGGATACTTTTCATTTTAAAAGCCTCCTTGATGCACGTCAAATGTATCCACCTTCTTCAGAAATAATCTTGATTTTCTCCAAAAACACCCAAAATGTCCTTGTCTCAAAGTTTCCATCGGCAATCCTGCCACTTTTGCATAGCAACTGAATTTTGACGTCACTGCACGCGCTGGTTTTTCGCTGTCATTTGATGATAACATTTATACGTGACCGCCATCCAATGACAGCGAAAGGCCAGTGCGTGCAGTGACGTCAAAACTTATTTGCTATGGACAAGTGGCACGATAGTCGACGAAAACTTTGAAACACGGAATTTGTAGGAGGAAATCGAAATTATTTCTACGGAGGGAGGAATATTTGAAATGACGTCATACCATTGTGATGAATATTGGAATCCTCACATCTAGACACTAGGATAAGATACGGATACCTAACACCGGTAAAAGTACCGACACCCTTGCCCCGAGTAAGAGAATGTTGTCTCTGGTTTCATGGTATACGGAAGCCAAATGTGTATAGTATACATTTTCGTACAAATGCAAATGCGAGATGTCGTCGTGTGATTGTTTTTGTAGCCAACGCGTCCTTAAACCAGATGATAGTCATTCTCAATCATTTAAATTTTTTTTTTCCAAATTCTTATCCGATTGTTGATATGAGTTCTGTATCTAACCCCATGCGGAGATATTTATGTTGTATTGTCTCCCCTTTACTCTGACCAACTCATATCTATCGCCGCTAGGAGACGCTTTACGTCGGCGTCTTACGGCTCAGACGCCATAAATTCCAACCAAGCAGGTCCCGGGAGTGGCGGGAGCAACAGACACCAGCTTGAGTTATACCTGCGATGACCTTACAATATTTTTCGGTAAGATATCAGACGTAGGTTCCGCTAGGGGGAGCCATATGTCACCGTGGGAAACAAAAGAAAGATATCGGCATGTTCCTTGTCAAGAATAACTCCTTATCATCCATTATAAATTTGACATTTAGAAGCGAATTGCACTTCGATGAAATTTTAAAATGCTTACTATAGTGAAGAATGGATTAAAGCAATTGATTTTCTCCGAAAATCATTCCCAGAATGTGTTTGTGTAAAATTCGAAGCAATTTTTGAAAAATGTTGCTGACAATAATGCGAGGAACCGTCTTCAATTCGTTGTGAGATATTGCGGATTTTTATTGAAAGTGATAGATACGGCATGTGGCACATATACATCATACCGCCAAGTGGGTAACCTTCTTATCACCCTGCTGTGTACTCAATACATCACATCGAACGCGCCGAGCAAGGACCGCACCGCCACGCTTGTCAGGGTACGGGCGAGAGACAGAGTGGGCCGCTACCGGAAACAGATTCGTGTCACAAAAAAAAACGGTTTAAAAATATTACATTTCCCGAAAAGCGGTTTCTCCCAGGCACGGTTACTCCGCCCCTAAATTTAGGCTTATGTTCAGGGACAAAAAATGGACATAGGATACAACTTTATATGGATTTGGATATGAGAGTAAGCTCTTATCGGATTTCCACCATGACAGCATTTTTTTTCTAATCTGTTTCTAGAATAGAATTCCCTGAGAGTGGACTTCCGAGAACATGAAAATCATGTTATTGGCTATAAAACAAAAATGTACTGTATTATCTAGTAGTTCGTTTCAGTTTTTACATTATCGCAATACTACGACGACGGGGATCGTCTGAAATAACCAATACAATAATCGGGAATTACATTCCCATTCTTCCCATTCACTAAATTGTATTAAAGACATGTCTGACCTTTACCCCCAACTTCACTACAGAGAAGTTTCCTATTGTATTGCCAGTGCAACTGAAACTACCCAAACACCGAGCTGTGTACCTACCATCTCCATACTCCGTACATTTCATTTTAACCATGACTTGTAACATAGCCAATAAAAGAACAGATAACTTTGATTCTTACTCCACTGCAGACCCTCATAGTAGAGTCGTCCTCATTAATGCTTGGAATAGTTTACTATAAGATCGTAGGGGTGAAAGGGTTTAGTGACCAAATTAAGAAAGCGAGACAGCGAAACGTTCGGCTCGTCACTCAATGCCGTATTCTGACCGACATCCTGTAACATAACAAGCCTATTGCAAATATATATATAGCATGACTAGAATGTATTAGTTTTACATCAACTAAATATAATATACTAAATAAGATTTAATTGTCAAGTCCTAGCTTTACCGACATTATGTTCGAAACAGGATGCACGAATCCTTTCTCGACTTTAAATTGTTAAATTGCTTAACATAGCATTTGTCCTTTGATAGACAAAAACAGGCCATTAACTCCAGTTTCCCCATTAATTAGTTGATGCACAACATCGAGTCTCGTGATTCCGCTATGTTGCTGGAGTGCGTGTGAAACTGTCTGTGATAATGGCTGGAGAGGTCCGTGTTACGACTTGATGTAGACCCGAGCATAAACACTCACTGCTTATATTACAGCAAGTGTCCTCCTCCGCACTCAGTACTGGGAGGGCGCTGCATGTCCGTGGGTGCTTTCTTTGTTGTTGGTATGGCAAACAAAAATGTCCGTCGTAAAGGCATATCTAAAGCTATTTCATAGAAAAGAACAACCCCGATAATAAAATTACAATTACGGAATCCGTCTGATGTACCGGATAATAAACTCACTAATCAACTTCCGGTCGACCACATGACGCCATGAACATTTTCTAAACTTTGGTAAAAGCTTTAGCAATGGGCAGTGAGGGCATTAATCGAAGGTTTTTGTTGAATGTTGGACAATAAAGAAAACTAAATTGTTTGTTTGTTACTATGTCTTGCAAACGAAGACACAATTTTAGAGAAAAAGCCGGTCTCGAACATCAACAAATACTATATGTTTTCTATGTTTCTAATGTTATTGGGATTGCAAACTCTTCACACCATGAAAACAGTGGGTACACGCACGTTGGTCTATCCAAGACGTCGTTCAATCATTTTAGACATTGGCGATGTAACCCGTTAAAGATGCCCGCTGCCTATCAAACTACACAGATAACATGTACTGCTATGCTGCCCAATATCTATTTGGGATGGAAAATCTATAACTTATTGACGAAATGTAGACATGTCGTATCTATGAAATTCTGGTGCATATAGACCGACTTGGGTCTGTCCTGGTCTGTTACAGCATCGATTGGTACTGATACGACTCGACTTGACGGATAGGCCATTTTACACTTGATCAATCGCCGTGTTGAATATCGTTGTAGAGAAATTCTCAGAAATCAATGTGACCTTCGACCCATAATTAATTATCAACGGTTCCCAAATTTATCATTTTCAATCAAAATCGACATGTTTTCAAGGGTGTGTTTTTGTTTGAAATGAAGATTTACACAGTGTGTTTGTTCTATAGCTAACCGCTCTCTGATTCTGGGTCTCACTACGCCCGGGTTTTAGGATCAAACGCGCGTTCATCATGTCATGGTGAAGCTGAGTAATGTCTTTACAATTCCCCGCCAAAAATTATCACATTTTTGATTAGTTGAGAAATATTTCCTCGTGCGGGCGTGCAATAATTGATAGTTATTCCAATAAAGCTGTGTATATATTGATATTTCCGACCAACATGCTACGTGAACCTTGGGAACAGAGAGAGCGACTTGTACCCTGATCAAACCAACAGGGGCATGGGAATTTTTTCCAAGCTACATGCATGTTCGGAACAAAAGTTATGTTTTTGAGTATTTTATCACATTCGTGAGGGGAATGGGGAGGGGTTGTAGACCAATTTTGATAAAATTGTCCGCAAATGTAAAAAAATATTCTCTAAAATCTTACATCTGGCCTGAAAATAGCTGCTACAAATTCTCTGGCCCCTGTGTTCAAATCGTATTGGTCAAAAGTGAGGGTCGACCGACCATGGCCAGGTTAAAGGTCATCACCAAGTCGAATCAAAGAGTTGGCCTACAAAAAAAAGGTCAAACTTAGATTTACTCAATTGTTGCAATTCGGTATTATCAAAAAAACAGTCAAATAGTTGATATATTGTAAGTGGTATAAAAATGATAAGCTGCATACCGGTACTAAGAAACAGATTTGTTCAACTCCAACACCGTCAGGTGCTGGATACACTGTGTTAGCACCTATGCCCCATAACCAACCAACATGTCAAAATATACGTTTTGGGGCACCTGCCTGTTTCAAATTGAGCTCTCTGATAGGCATGATATAGTATTATGTGTGTAAATGTTTCATTCGAGAGTGCGGCGAGACAATATTTATTTCAATAGAGCAAATAAGCAACTGACAAACATTTTATAGGGCGAATTATTGTAAGGTATTCTTTGATTGACGTCGCTGCACATGTATATTCATTTTAACATGTGTAACTACGGCAAGTATCATCACAGGGACCTGAGAATTTGTTACAGATAGTTTTGGACATAAACTAGGGTGTTTAGAGTAATTTTACACTTTTGGGGGGTTTAGATAAATTTTCGATAAAAATGCCCCCTCAAAGGTCATAAAGGCTACACTTTTGGGGGTTTAGATCAATTTTCTATAACCCCAAAAGTTTAAAATTACTCTAGACACCATAGTTTAGGTCCAAAACTAGCTGTAACAAATTCTCAGGTCCCTGTGAGTATGATAAGTAGTCCTGTTTATGAACAAGTAATTAGAGTTACCACAGAGTATATATTTTATAGCGTGCTCGCCTTTCTCCAAGAATGCTAGAGATATACTTGGTTCTCTGAGCTATCAACCAGGTGTACTTTTCCAGGAAACTCTGGGTGTTTCCCTTAGTAACGATCCGATCAATTAAGTTATAATACAATGTAAGTTTGGAAAAGTTTAGAAAACGTGAATGGAGTGTTCTGTTTGTGTTTGGAAGGGTCTGACACTTCCTATACTAACTGATATTAATTGATAATCATCAGGGCTTAGTTGTTCAAATGGTGATTAGCTTAATTACTATTTAACGACATTTTTCAAACTTTAATAATTCTGTCAGTATACAAGGTTAACACTTTAAATTTTGCATTTAAATTGACAGTATCAGATATTTGATATCTTCGAAATTGTAACTCAATCTAAGGTTTAATTTTAAAGAAACATGATAATTAAAATTGGCGCTAATGACTGACTAAGCTTATCACCTTTTGAACAACTTGGCCCAGGATTGATAAAACACAATTACACACAACCACGAAATAAGTGACAATGATATACGGTACCTCAGCTACGATACTGCACTCATAATAAGGTTATAAGGGAGGCAACTCTGGTAATGATACCCGACATTGTCCTCTACGACAGCACTTATTGCGTTGGAATAATGTTTTTGTGGCTTTTGTTATAACTTCACTGTTGTTTATACCAACCGCCATGTTGGATCGTTATGACGTTTTGGTATTTTGTGTTTTAGAATAAAATAAAGCAATTTGAACATCCTGTTTCATCGTTAATGATCATTACTAAGCAATAACTTTTAAATAAAATTCTGGAAAAAAATCCAGTTGATAACCATGCAATAATAAGCCTAAAAAGAAGTAAACCTGAGCGGTAACTAACAAGAAACTCTTGACAAAAAATCCAAAGAATTGAAAATAATTCAGGTGGGGCCAACTTCAACAACAAACCGAAGGTAGAAAACGGTTCGAAATGGACGCGTGTTTACAAATAGCGTGTTTCAACTGCTGCTGTACCGGTAACCACGAAAGAATTTATCTTGAATATTGCTGATATCAGTTAATCTTAACTAAATCTATAAATATAATAAGTTATTAGGCTTGATTTTCGCTTCAAGTTTTGCCGAAAGTTACGTATATTGGGCCTTTAATTTAAAAGTTTACAGGTTCATTTTGCTCTAGTTTTCTAAGATTATAAGCAAAATGAAGCCTTTATGATACTATGAAAATATGCACTTAACATTGTGCATACCTCGAGAGAGACACATCATTCATTTATTATAACGATATTCAGACAGGCCATTTTGTACACATTACTATTTCAACCAATACCAGTAAAAATCACGTGGTCGTGCTAGTAAGCAATCTACAGTCCGGGGTTGAAGATGGGGGGGGGGGGGGGGGGGTATAGACAGCATACCTTGTATGACCCCGGGGATACACTCTGTTCGATAAGAGCTTGAAACACTCATTATTCTTCTCTTAGTTCCATAGATAAACTCTTGTTATCCAATAGTTGGAAACGACTTAGAGATCTCTCATACAAAATTCATACAATTAATTGATGGATGAAGTTAGCAACCACGGATGAATATTTGGTCCATGTTGCTATTTTAAATAAAAGTCGCTGCTTTTCTTCATTTCCTAAAACGTTAAACAATTAGAATTTCACCTCTGTACTATTCAAGCGTGAGATAAAAAGTGACTGATTTTAGTTGTGATAATATAGCACAATTTAAAAAAAATGTATTTCTTATGAAGTTAATTGATTTATAATATCATTTTGGTATTTTTGAGTATTATAGCAAAGTTTTCCTTATTATCTTATATATGTAGAGTTAAGTTTCACAAAATACGTTTCTAGTTATTGAGATATTTTCAGGACGTATATATATATATCAGTGGGGAAACTTTTTTTCAGTTAAATCGGGTTAAGCGAAATTCGTGAAGCCAGATCCGGAGAAGAATTTGCGATGCACATTGTTCAAGACACGATATCTGAGAGTATTTACAAATATTTCTCAAGTATCCGTTTATATCTCTAAAGTGAGTCTATAATTCACATATTCTAGCTGTATACTATATCATACAGGTAAATAATACGTATATGATTAATTGGAGGTTTGGATCGATTTCAATTGATAAGGTGGAGTCTAACAAGAATTGATTTTTGAAAATAAACTTGAATTTAGTTTGTATTAAAACAAAGAATTATTTAATACCTATTCATCTACATATATTTTTCCTCGTTTGAAATATTTGTTTTATCTATTTTATTAAAGGTACTGTAAGAAAGCTGTTTGACCAATACTTAATTGCGGGTGGATGCGCCAGAGCATTAATTTCTACCATTTTGAGATATTAAATCAACAATCTCAAGGAATTTGAATATCATACCATAAAAACATTTTTTCATTTTTTTTTTTTTTTTTTTGCATCAGTTTATTTGAGTAATCAAATTATTGTTTAAAATATCCAGTACTTTTAAGGGCTTTCTTTATTTATTAGGAAAAAAACTGCATAAAAATCTGAATTCTTTAGTGAGTACAAATAATCAGGTATGATAACACTTACAGAATCGTCAGTAATGATCGGCTCAACACTGTAGTAGAATACTTAGCTCGCCACATTGAAATTATACCCAAAGGTGGAGTTTAAATTATTCATAATATTAACTAGATCTGATACTTAAAAAAAATAACATTTAGGTTGTCTGGATTAATAATATTTGGTGATATGCCAAAAGTTAGATCACGAGACTAATTAAGTCTTAGCCAAATCGTATGTTACGTATTCTATAGAAGTGCGGACGAAAAGCCAGGTTTTCTGGAACTGTTCTTGGCACCAGAAAAGTCCGTAGCTGCCAACTTCAAGGTCAGTTTGACGTCAAGTAACAACAGATTTTAAAATGTATAAATCGAGTAGCCCCACCGAATATATAATATCCGGAGAAGTTCCGTTACGCCATTTATTTTCAAAAAAGGTCATCATGTGTTGAGACTGGCGCGTAAACTCCATATCTTTGATGTCCTACAAATTTATATTATTCCTTGGATACTTTATTGGGTATCTGTGGTGTTTATAACTGTCAGGGTGCATAAATAACACAATTGTTCATTTTGTGCAATCCTAACTTAATATCAAACTCAGCAGTGAAATCGATGAACAAAAAAATCCTTTTAGAGAGATACCGAACCTCTTGGGACGCTCCCGGTGCAGCAGGCTTGGCCTTGATACATATGGCTGGAATATATTATAAATGAAACCGGTGATTTACTGGTTTCTTTATTTCCTTAGGAGATTTACATCGAACTGAACGACTTTGGAAAAGAGAGGGATTTATTTTGCTAGCCTGGAGTAATAATGAAATAACATAAAGAACCGAACTGAAGTACGGAAGCACATTCGTGTAACGGTATCAATAGTATGGTAGCCCAAACGTGTTCGCGCAATGCATCGGATACCTACTTTTTTAGGTCTTTACATTAGACATGTTTGTCGATTAAATAATGGCGCAATATAACTGTCTGTATGACAGTCCTTTGATGACAGCGACATTAATGTGTATGGTAGCCCTTGATGATAACGACATCAATATGTACCCCGTGGATTGTAACGATATTAATATTATGCCATCCGTATGTGGTAGCCCATTGGGGTAACGATATCTATATATGTATGATAGCGATGATAAGAAGTATGTATTCTATTCTCATATTATCTAATGTTTCCGCACAATAACCTTAGCAATCATGACTGGATTCTGATGAAATTTGACCAATATTTAAACTAATGGCGAAGCTGAAGTACATGTAGAATTGGAACCTGTTATTTATTGGGTAGTACATTAGTGATACCAGTTATCCTAGAAATTATTTGTCGACGGATATTGATTAAATGTCAAAGATAGATGTCAATTCAATGTCTTCCCGAATAAGTTTGGGATTGATTGTATTTTAAACACACCAAACAGAACGACTTGTTTTTATATCAAATTGTGTACTAAGTATTAACCCAGCGATGGAAGCTGCGCGGAACGGCATTTCTCCCAAATATGTCGGTGTTCAGCTCGCTTTAATTTTTATAGGCCGGAAGTGGAAATACCACATGCTCGTCACTTGGCTCTTTGTTTTAGGAAGTGAATATGAGTGTGTACTGATGATACATATGAGGTTCCGAACGTAAGAAACGGTGTATGCTCCGAAAGTGTCGGCAATATGCTATCGGGAGAACTGTGACGAGATTTTTAGGGAATTGTTGTTGGTTGGGGCATTTTGAAAAAAAACTATTATTGAACTTGTATGAAATTATAATACCATACCAGTGACACTCAACTTACTGTGGTGGGCAAATACACATGTCAAACTATACTTTTAAAACATTTGTTAAAGGGGGGATCAAGACTGCCAATTCTATTTACGTGTCAAAGTCGAAATGGCTGCTGAAAAAGTATCTGTATTATCTTTATAAAAGTATCGCTACATCAGGTTCTAGGTTGGTCAGCTATCTTGTAGGGGTGACATGTTCCAGCCGGACGTATATCGGAGACGTTGTCTAGTAGTCCCGCACCACATTTCGTGTTCACGTATCGTGGAAGTCCCATTGACCTTAAGTTCTGCCGTTATTATAAAGCGATCCAATCCAATGTCCCGACGTTAAGGGATAAGAAGCCTTAGGTATATATCTCCTTGCCATTCATCTGCCATGATAAACGGCGGTGCTTACCAAAAGGACCCGCTAGTGTACTGCGTCCGTCACGCAGTCTCTGTGCCACCCTGTAATCAGGGATCGTGTCTGGCGCGAAAGTCCCGCCTAATGGCAGATCTCTGGTAGTGACCAATGTGGCCGGTCATGCCATACACAACAATTTGCCTACATTGAATTTGACCGTCAGAGGGCGTCGTTTACAGTCCGTCACGGCATTATAATGATGATCAGGTCCAGTTCGTACGTCACGACAAGGAGAGTCAATTACACGAGGTTCGTGATATAGTCTCTGTCAGACGTACGCTTAAATCCAATATGGTTGACCCATCCAATTCGCCTCAAATATCTACATACCAAATACATTGATAGAAATATGTAGGCACAGCCTGCTTCTAAGGTAACGGGGCGTTGACATGTCCGGCGGTAAAACTGGGGGTTGATGATAGATATTTGGAGGAGACAGAGAGGATTGATCGACCACGTGGTCCAATTCTAGACTTAGCTGATGCTAATATCACTAAAAGGCTTGGATACTTTTACGTCACTTTGAGTGCGTTCGAACAACAAAATGATATATTTTGTAAGCATCGCTATCAGTTCAGCATTAAGGAAATTATGTGATAAATACGAACGCTGACCACTCTGTTAGTTTTCTTTCTGTCACAAAAAGTAAAATAACAAAACTTTTGTTGAAGTCATATAGCGTGTTCCATTTAGCGGAACGTTCCGGTTGTGCCAACTTGGAACTGGTCTGCTTAATGGAACAGAACGTGCCGAATTCCGTTCCTGCGGTTGAAAATCTAATAATCGAAAAAGAAAAAGCAACAACTTTTTCCGGAAATAACCAAAACGGTTCCGTCATAAAATCCGCAAAACAATGCGAGTAATCCCTTTTATTTACACATTTTACACACTATGATGCCACTTGGAGATGGTAGTGGTATATTTTACTGGTGAAATGCTGTTTAACTGGTTATAGTTAGGTATATTTACAATTTGTTGAACATTTAAACGAAAACCTTTCACTGGCCGCCATATTGGATCCAACTTGGTACCCTCAAATGAGACGTTCCAGACGAACCGGTTCGTTCCTACGGAACGTCGTGTACCATTTAGCGGAACGTCTGGTTCGTTCCGGAACAACCGGAACGTTCCGCTAAATGGAACACGCTAATATTGTTATGCTGTGCAAATATAGCGTCACAAATGTGAAAAAAAATGATATAACTTGATAATCGTTTTTTTAACCATCGATGGATGTTGGTGACATAGCCGATTGAATTAATTATACTCAGATCAAGAATCCATTTTCGCCAATGGATTAATTATGCAACCCAATTACCTTCTTTTATACGTCTAGAAACTTTGATCATAACTTTAAAGTAAAGATAAAATCAAAGATTACTATAACCTACATGTAAATCTAAGTTTCATTTATTTCACAACATTTAATTTAAAAACTTTTCCAACTTTTCACGTTTTTCTTTTTGTATACGTCTTGAATCTGAATTTAGCACTGATGCAAACACTTCCATACAACTCGGAATCACAGGAGCCTTGGTAGTTTACTCTAACATTTGAGACAACTATTTAGACCTAAACCTTAATGGTGTTCAGAGTATGTTTACATGTTTTAAAGGGATGGCAGTTTTACGGAAAGTCTACACGAATCCCTAAAACAGGTAAAAATAATCTGTAAACGTTAGTTTGATCCCAATATTGCTGCAAGGAATTTTCAGGCCCTTGTGAATACATGATAACGTATGTGATGCGCCATATTCATAAAGTTTAACGTTACAAGGAAGATAACTCATAAGTCCAATACAAACTGCTGCAATACGCTGATTTCACAAACTTAATCTCATTTCGTGCAACCTTGTGTACTAAATGTGACAGTAATTGTATTGAGGACGAAATCCATTTCCTGATAGTTTGTAAGAAGTACATCAATGATAAAAAAAGAGTATTTCCATACTTGTAACACTAAATGCCCAAATTTCTCGACACTAAAGCAAGTAGATAAATAACTGCTACGCACTCGTGTAAAATATCAAAATATTGGCCCCTATCGTGAAATATATTTAATATTACCGAAGACACATTTAGATGGTCTGTAACGGTAATTTAACCATCAGGGGTCTGTAAAGATAATATATACCGTCCGGGGTGGTCTGTAAAGATAATATATACCATCAGGGGTGGTCTGTAAAGATAATATATACCATCAGGGGTGGTCTGTAAAGATAATATATACCATCAGGGGTAGTCTGTAAAGATTAAATATACCATCAGGGGTGATCTGTAAAGATAATAAAACCATCAGGGGTGGTCTGTAAAGATAATATACACCGTCAGGGGTGGTCTGTAACGATAATATATACCGTCCAGGGTGGTCTGTAAAGATAATATATACCATCAGGGGTGGTCTGTAAAGATAATATATACCATCAGGGGTGGTCTGTAAAGATGATAAAACAATCAGGGGTGATCTGTAAAAATAATAAAACCATCCGGGGGGTCTGTAAAGATAATATACACCGTCAGGGGTGGTCTGTAACGATAATATATACCGTCCAGGGTGGTCTGTAAAAATAATAAAACCATCAGGGGTGGTCTGTAAAGATGATATATACCTTCAGTGGTGGTCTGTAACGATAATATATACCATCAGGGGTAGTCTGTAAAGATTAAATATATCACCAGGGGTGGTCTGTAAAGATAATATACGACATGCAGGGGTGGTCTGTAAAGATAATATATATCATCAGGGGTGATCTGTTAATATAATATATACCATCAGGGGTGGTCTGTAATTATAATATATACCATCAGGGGTGGTCTGTAAAGATAATATATATCATCAGGGGTAATCTGTAAATATAATATATACCATCAGTGGTGGTCTGTAAAGATAATATACGGTCAGGGATGATCTGTAGATTTAGATATCCTAGATATCCATATTTAGATATCCTCAGGAGTGGTCTGTAACAGTTATTTAACCATCAGGGATAGTCTGTAATAATAATAATAATATATTATACCGTCAGGGGTGGTCTGTAAAGATAATAAAACCATCAGGGGTGGTCTGTAAAGATAATAAAACCATCAGGGGTGGTCTGTAAAGATAATAAAACCATCAGGGGTGGTCTGTAAAGATAATATATACCATCAGGGGTGGTCTGTAAAGATAATAAAACCATCAGGGGTGATCTGTTTCGATAATATATACTTCAGGGGTGGTCTGTAACGATAATATATACCATCAGGGGTGATCTGTAAAGATAATATACGGTCGGTGATGGTCTTTAAAGATAATATATACCATCAGGGTTGGTCTGTAAAGATAATATATCCATCAGGGATGGTCTGTAAAGGTAAAATAACCATCAGGGGTGGTCTGTATCGACAATATTTACCATCAGGGGTAGTCTGTAACGATAATATATACCATCAGGGGTGGTCTGTAAAGATAATTTATACCAACAGGGTGATCTGTAAAGATAATTTATACCATCAGGGGTGGTCTGTAACGATAATATATACCATTAGGGGTGGTCTGTAACGATAATATATACCATCAGGGGTGGTCTGTAACGATTACATATACCATCAGGGGTGGCCTGTACATATAGTTTACTGTAAAGATACTGATTATCGCGATAATAATAATTAAACTGCAAGGACTTGTCTGTAAAGATTAGCCATCAAGGGTGGTCTTTAAAGGCCATTTATATAATTACGGGTGATATTTTCAGAAAGCATTTAAGGACACCTCCTACGATCGTTTAGATATTAGTGTATGTATAGACCGTGACATTTGGATTAAATTAACAGGTAGGGAACATTCTGCTTCTTTGAAAACATTTCATTACCTGGAGGGCTTTGAAAATATTCCTTTTATAGGTGATTCGATTTCTTATTTATAAGATGAATAAGTTGAATGGTACTCCGATTGATTCCGTTTATCCTCTCGTTCCGACACCATATCTATCTGTCAAAATGTTTAAATCTCGTGTTAGGGCCAGAGGAAACTCGGGCTACCCCACACCATATCTATCTGTCTAAATCTAGTGTTAGGGGCAGAGGAAACTCGTGCTACCCAACACCATATCTATCTGGCAAAATGTTTAAATCTCGTGTTAGGCCCAGAGGAAACTCGGGCTAGCGTCACACCATATATCTGTCAAAATGTTTAAATCTAGTTTAAGGGCCAGAGGAAACTCGGGCTACCCCACACCATATCTATCTGTCTAAATCTAGTGTTAGAGGCAGAGGAAACTCGGGCTACCCAACACCATATCTATCTGTCAAAATGTTTAAATCTCGTGTTAGGGCCAGAGGAAACTCGGGCTACCCCACACCATATCTATCTGTCAAAATGTTTAAATCTAGTGTTAGGTCCAGAGGAAACTCGGGCTACCATCAGGGTAGATTTGTATAGATAACGTGTTAAACAGTCATACGTTTTAGTTTATATCGTGATAGACCTGGTATTTACTGGTTATTTTTACATATATGAATGTTCTTTTTAAATATTAATATTTCGTGAGGCGACAGGCCAACTTCACATAATACATTGGCTGTTTGAAATCATTCTAGTTTGAAGCCTCTAATTTTTTCCTGATACAACACACACTAAGAAATGCTTTATTCCTTAATTTGGTGGAAATATATAATTCGGTTGTAAGGTACATGCCTATTCATGATTACAAAGTATCCTTTGTACATATCTATAAGTTTCACTTATTATGTCATGGTTTCGGCTTTATAAACAAGTGCTATATTTCCTTCCATTGTTGATTTCCATTTCCATTGATTTCCATATTGCGCGATTTTATGCGTATTTCAGACAAACATACGATATGCAAAGATTGTAACATTGGATTTGACATCTATGTCATACAAAAACACTTGATGTTCACTGTCATTTTGATGAGCTTTGCTGATTGTGCTGAAAAAGATTGTTTGTATTTGGAGTAGTTCTGCAGTGTAAGAAAGATAACTCGTGTTAAAACATAACAAAGTGACATGTTCCACAAGTGGTGACACTTCGAAAATCGGATGATGACTTTCTTACTGCAGCATCTGTTACACTTGCCTTGACCTTGGATCCCTGAAATACAAAGATGTCACAGATATATCCATAATTGACTTTTGTATAATGTTATCACAACGGGATTTTCCGGTCGTTGTAATAACGATAATTTTTTAAATATAAAATCAAAGATGTTGATATATGGTCCAATATAAGATTTATTTAATTACTGATTCTAAGAGTCGGCAGGCGATTTCTGGAGTATCCAAAAATCGACCCATGCAGTCCGAGCTCTTAATCCTAACTCCTTACAAAAAAATGAGACATGGTATTAAATATACATTGTACAATAGATTAACAGCTGACGTTTATAACTCATTATGACTGGTCAGTACTCGGACAGGTAAGATTTCCTTTGTCCGGTTCTTAAGTGTCATAGCGGGAAGGACCTATTATATAATTCAATTAATTCAAAGGGTAATTAAATGGACATAAAGATTGCATGAGTTAATCCAACAACAATGAATCAAAGGAAATACGTGTAATAGTGTCGAAGGTAAGGTATATGGAACGGATGTAATTAAATATATAAAGCTTTTGAGTTATTACTGTCACAAAGCGAAATTCAGTTACGAAAAGTTTGCAGGTAGAACTTTAAAATAATGAAAAGGATCAAATTCAATTAAATGTTCTAATAGCACTATTTTTCATAAAATTCTTTATGAAATATCCCTCCGGCTCGGTAAAGTCGCGTCCCGCGACTTGTTTACACGAATTTGTTAATTAAGCCAAATGTCCACTGTTTCTAAAGTTCGGCCGGAAGTTAACAGTTCGCGATCGTTGCTCCAGTGGTTGTCGCGATCGTTGCTGCCGTGAATCGTTATTTTGTGTCTGATTCTGTGGACCGCGAAAATCATTCCTTTAGTTTAAACATATTTTATTGCAAAAATTAAACAAAAGGATTGGGCACAAGTTATCACAACTTAATACTCGCCCTTTCCGCAATATTGTACAAAATATACAAGAATGCAATTTTCATATTTTTAATATATTGACATGCATAATTTTAATTCATGAGAGAAAATGTGGAGGGAGGGGGGAGAGAAGAAGAAAACGAGAAAAGGGATGGAAGGAGAGGGAGAGAGAAAAGAAGAGAGAAGTGGGAGAGAGAGAGGGGGACACTAGTAGAAATACAAAGTATTATATCCTATGATGACTTAAAATCGGTTACTGGATTTAATGAAATTTTGAACACATTTAAAAATGTAGCCATTTTGTTCCTCGGATAACTGGGGAGAACCACAGAGAATAACACTGAGAGTTACATTACAATAACAGGAAACAATATCAAATAAAATTTCACGCTCTCTTCTATACAATATACAATCAAAAAAGTAATGATATACGTTTTCGCAATCATTACCACATGCACAGGCTGGATCATTTACTATATTTACTCTAAACAAATCATATTTTAAGCTACTACAAGTATGTCGTAACCTTGTGTGTAACACATTTAATCTTCTATTTCCGGAAAGGTAATAATTAGGTAATAAATCACGATTGTTTTGTATTTTGGATTTAAAACTTTTAATGGATGGCTGCTCTCTGACATCAATAGGTACATTATTCCACAATCTAACAGAAGACGGGATAAAGGATTCATAAGAAGAAGACAATCGAACATTTGGAACGGTATAATTTTCATTATTTCTAACATTATACATGTTACGCTCTCCAACTCTTAGAGGAAGAAGGTTATTGAAATAAGAAGGAGTTAAATTATTATGGAGTTTAAACATCATTGAAAGTTTTCGAAGCTTTCTTCTTTCAGATAATGGTTGGAGCTGGGATTCTTTATACAGAGAATGTTTACTTGAGAAAGATGGCATGCCGGTAATAATTCGTGCTGCCTCAAGTTGAACTTGTTCTAGTTTATTAACATCTGCCAGAGAACAACCATCCCATACTTCACAAGCATATTCCAATACAGGCAACACAAATACTCTATAAATTCGTAATAATGTTTTCCTACTTAACAAAAATTTGAATTTCCTTAATACCGACACCTTTTTCATACAAGTTTTTATAATTTCTGCTATATGAAGAGACCACTTTGCATCTGAACTGAACGTCACTCCTAAATGTCTATGGTGGTCAACTAAATTCAAAGTTTTGTCTCCAAAAGTAAGATGCAAGGGTAATACATTTTTCGAATTTGTTATTAGCAATACGTCAGTTTTTTGTGGGTTAAAATTAGTTAGCCAGTCTTGGGACCATTTATTAAGCTTTTGCAAATCATAATTAAGAGATCTTTGAATGTCTAAAACAGATGATGAAGAATACATTAATGAAGTATCATCAGCAAATAAACGAGATATACTATTCAAATTATCAACAATATCATTTATATATATTAAAAACAAAAGGGGCCCCAAAACGCTTCCCTGTGGTACACCAGCATTAGTGTAACCTGTATTGGAATACACATTCTTAACTAAAACTTGTTGCTGACGATCAGAAATATAATTTTTCAACCATTTCAAAAGACCACCTCTAATACCATAAGCTTCTAATTTAATTAACAAACCTTTGTGCCATACACGGTCAAAAGCTTTAGAAATGTCGCAGAAAATAAGACAAGTGTGTTTTTTTTTCTCCAATGAATAACAAATATTGTGGTATATTTCTATAAGTTGGTGTACTGTTGAGTGACATGACATGAAACCAGACTGTTTTTCATAGAAAAGAGAATTATCTTGAAAATAATTGTAAATATGTTTAAAAACAACTCTTTCAAAAACTTTGCCGATACAAGACAATAGCGTAATTGGTCTATAATTGGATACTAGATGTTTATCACCCTTTTTGAAAAGGGGAAGTACAATGCCTTTCTTCCAGATTTCAGGAAAACAATTTTGACTAAAAGACATATTAAACAAAATAGACAATGGCTTGCATATGGTATTTGCAGTAAATTTTAACATATGGTGACTTATGGTATCATGGCCAGATGCTTTCCCTAGTTTTAGAATTTTTAGAATATCACAAACTTCGTCGGATCTGACTATAATAGAATCAAGGAAAGAATTAGTTCTACTATTGAAATTGGGTAAAGGAATCTCCATATCATCTATAGTTGAAATAGAACAAAAATAATCATTCAGAATATTGGCTTTTCCGACATCACCAAGTTCAATATTTCCATTATGTGGGTTAGTAAGTGGTGGAATAACTTCCTGCGATTCAGATTGTTTATATAATTTACGTACAAGTCTCCAATAAGTTTTAGGGTTACTAGTGTCAAGTTTATCAATTATGTCCCCAACTTTATCGTAAAATAATTCCTTGGCATGCTTTTTCATATTATTGACTTTATTTCTTTGTTGTTTATATTTTGTTCGATTGGAAATGGACTTAACACGTTTGCATACTTTATGTAATCTATCTCGTAGCCGCATAGCTTTCCTTAGTTCTGAGTCCATCCAAAGTTTATCTTTTGGTCTAATAATAACTGATTTTTTTGGTATACATTCATTAGCAAAGACTAAAAACTGCTCGCTGAAATTGACACCAGCTATATCAACAGAATCAAAATTTCGAAAAAATGTATTCCAATCAAAAGCATCAATCAAATAATTTAACTTATTAAAATCTGCATGTTTATATGACCAAACTTGGCGGGTATAGTTACGAGAAAGATTTAAGGGTGTAGAGAGAAATACTACACATGCGTCATGATCACTTATATTGCGGTCTATCTTAATTACGTGAGAATCGGTATATTTTGAACAATCACTCAACAAAATTGGATCTAATAAACTTTGTCTTGTTAATCCGTATCTGGTAGGTTCGTTAATAACATTTGTTAAGTCCATTTCCAACATAATTTGATTTAAAATATGATTATGCGATATAGTTAAAAAATCAACATTTATATCTCCAACAATTACCACATTGGTTGTAATTTCTAAAGCCTTCTCAATAGAATATTTAAAATTTTCCCAAAATGGATGACATGAACCTTCCGGACGATATACAGTACACAGTAATGAAATGTCCCTACCCACTTCAATTTGTATCCAAATAATTTCTCCGTCTACAAATTCCAGATCATATCTTCGAGTACATTTTAAAGAGTCAGAATAGTATACTAATAAACCTCCACCTGAGAAATTTCTATCTTTTCGAAACGGTTCCATATAACCCGGTATAGCTAAATCAGAAAATGGTACATGGCGATCTAAATGTGTCTCGGTAAAGCACAAGATATCATATTCGTCTGCGATAGTTTCAATGTATTCAAATTTGTTTCTGATACTCCTGGTATTTAAATGAAATATAGTCAATTCATTTTCTGCGGGTCCTGGATTTGATTCAACGTCCATATATGTTAATATAAGCAATAACAGAATATAAGAAAATTGAGAATTACGGAAGATAGACAATATAAAGTCGCTAAGTAAGCTTATGATTTTTTTCATTCCTTGGTTGGATATTATGTACATTGTAACTGCTGAGCTGATGTTGGAGGCTCACAATTACGCGCTGTCTCTGTTTTAGTTCCTCATCCTTCTCCGAAATCTTCGACTTTAAATTTGTTATTTGTCGCCTTGTCTGCTCTTTTTCTTTGGCTGTTGTTTGAAATCTGCTGATTGTCTCGTCCTTACTTTTCATTATTTTCTTTCTATTTTCCAATGCTTTTTCTAGTTCCTTAATTTGACACACATAGTTGTTGATGTCGATACTTTTCACACGCGCGCATTCTTCTTCTAAAATTTTGTTTTCTTGCTGAAGTGTCGCGCATTTTTTAGAAATTGCCGAAATTGTTGACTTAGCACATACAAATTTGGATTGGAGGTTGGTAATCTGGATGGCGGAGAAAGATTCTTTCATAAATTCATTTTTAAGTTCATCAGCAGAAATGTCATTGAAGGGAAGCACAGATAGTACCTGTTTGGTGTCTCGGAATTTCCTGAGCCTTTCGGAATCTCGCCGCCGTTTAGAGGAAGACTTGTTCTTTTTCTTTTGTATTATCTGTACCACAGACTCGCTGTCCGAAGATATGCGGGCAGGAACAGGACGTCGATACGGTTGTGGACGCTGCCTGGTCCAAGAAAACGATCCTGTAGCACAATTAGTGCCTATACATTGTCTGCTCCGTACAAAACACATTCTAGAAAAATGTCCAACATTTCCACAATAAAAACAGTAACATCCTTGTGCGGGACAGAACATCAGATGGTTCGGGCTAAAGTTGCCACCACATCTATAACACGATGCCATCCTGAACTACTGTTAAAAACGTTATTCTGGATAGTTCCAAAATATGGCGAACACAGTCTTGGTTTAGTTCCAGATCCGTGTGATTCCGATTATCGAATTAAATATACTTCTCTTTGGTCGGGGAAATCTTGCTTGGCAGAAGAGGTTCCTGGAATCTTGTACGTAACTTGTCTTACACAAATAAATGTGGCAAGTTACTCCGGTTTCTCACACCAACTTATCACAACGGGATTTTCCGGTCGTTGTAATAACGATAATTTTTTAAATATAAAATCAAAGATGTTGATATATGGTCCAATATAAGATTTATTTAATTACTGATTCTAAGAGTCGGCAGGCGATTTCTGGAGTATCCAAAAATCGACCCATGCAGTCCGAGCTCTTAATCCTAACTCCTTACAAAAAAATGAGACATGGTATTAAATATACATTGTACAATAGATTAACAGCTGACGTTTATAACTCATTATGACTGGTCAGTACTCGGACAGGTAAGATTTCCTTTGTCCGGTTCTTAAGTGTCATAGCGGGAAGGACCTATTATATAATTCAATTAATTCAAAGGGTAATTAAATGGACATAAAGATTGCATGAGTTAATCCAACAACAATGAATCAAAGGAAATACGTGTAATAGTGTCGAAGGTAAGGTATATGGAACGGATGTAATTAAATATATAAAGCTTTTGAGTTATTACTGTCACAAAGCGAAATTCAGTTACGAAAAGTTTGCAGGTAGAACTTTAAAATAATGAAAAGGATCAAATTCAATTAAATGTTCTAATAGCACTATTTTTCATAAAATTCTTTATGAAAATGTTACCAAAATTCGTAAACGAATTAATTACCAAGTATTTTAATTGAAACAGTTTATGATTTTCTATATATATAGCAAGTGCATGGGCATAATTTACATGTCAACACTACAGCAATACCTCCTACAAATGTTAGCTGGCCACATCATTAATTACCATTCATTGTCATTTTCTACGTACAGAAGGATATCGAACCACGCAACGGTCAAACTATCCGACCCCAACTACAGTATGACTTCGCAACTATTTCTTGAAAAGTTGGTACAAAGCATAACACATTATAATTGGTATAATGCAACCGGTTTTAATATATCTTAATGAAAAAGGAAAAAAAACACGTATCTAATCTACATTATCAAAATATACGAAAAAGTATTTCAAAATGTAATCCATCGACTTTGGTGCAAGGGGGATAAAGATTTCCCTTTCAGCAATTGGGTGTTATTTTAAGGATAGCAGATGATACAATTCACGGAAAAACAGACGAACTGCATAGTTATAAACATTTCCTTCTGGTTGGAAGGTATGATTTTTGTAAAAATTATTTTACTCAACCTATTAATGTGTTATGTGACGTTTCGATGACTAGTATGTTGTACTCTTTCGCCGTCTGATGAAGGTGACAGGGCGCATTTATAACGTACTAGTCATCGATACGTCACATTAAACATTTATTGGTTGTGTAAAATAATCAAGGTTACATAAAAAAGACAAAACGCATTTCCTATGCAGAATGATTTTCCTCGAGGTCCGTTTCTTCTCAAAACTGATTATCAAGTAGGCCTACTTTAAACGTGTTATTTTTTTCCCCAATCGCAATATTGAGTCAATATGCAGTTGACTAAAGGACTGCCGATCCGTGTTTGGGTCCCTATTTTCCGTTAAAGATCACAATTGGTTCTTTAGGGTATGTTTTCTTAAACTGCTATTATGGGATTCAATTTCTAAAATATTTCATAAGTACTAGTATATATGTACTAATACATGCAATTTGTGACATAAACATTTGATAAAATATCTCAAAAGTATAATGCACATTTGAATACTTTGATAAGAACATATTCTCAAAATGTTGTAGAAAAACATGGTTCTTGAAATATTTTAGAAGTAAATGATTTCAATTTGTTTTGTTTGATTTATTTTGTTTAACCTCCTTTTAACAGCCATGGTCATTTAAGGACGTGCCTCGTTTTGGAGGTGGAGGAAAGTCGGAGTCCTGGGGGAAAAACCACTGACCTACGGTCAGTACCTGACAACTGCCCCACGTGGGATTCGAACTCGCAACCCAGAGGTGGGAGGGCTGTTTGGTGATAGAATGTCGGAACACCTTAACCACTCGGCTTGGGGGTTAACATTTTCAAGTCACAATGCAACGTTTTGGAGTCTGGAGTCAGCTGTAAGATGCTCAAGCTATATTTGGTTGTTGAGCATTTCTTTGTGGTAGATTGAAGTAATATCAGAGGTAAATTAAGCTGCCGCAAACCCTGGTACGAAGTACTGGCCACAGGGACCTGAGAATTTGTTACAGCTAGTTTTGGACCTAAAATAGGGTGTTTAGAGTAATTTTACACATTTGGGGGGTTAAGATCAATTTTCGATAAAAATGCCCCCTCCATGGTCATAAAAGCTATTATGACCATGGAGGGGGCATTTTATCGAAAATTGATCTTACCCCCCAAATGTGTGAAATTACTCTAAACACCCTATTTTAGGTCCAAAATTAGCTGTAACAAATTCTCAGGTCCCTGTGGTACTGGCCGCTTTCTACCTACTCAGTTTTGGAGAATACCGTATCTCTTATACAAAGGTGCTCATACGGTGAAATTTCAATTTCAATATTAACCGTGAAGGCGTGAAACAAATTGGCGTAAATAAACGGGTTTCAGCAGATACGCTACACCGTGTCGTTAGATATAAAGAAGACGGTAACATTCACGTCCACTATTGTTATGTAGTTCCGGATCGTGATGTCATTTTTTAACTGAAACTATTTATAGCTTATTTATTCATTGGCATAGTAACTTCTATTGAAATCAAATCTGTCATGTCAGTTTCATTATTCTAAGGCCGATAGTTCGTACATTTATGTTTCAGGGTCTTGGTTCGTACATTGTATAAACCTGGTAAATACTATAGCTGCAATATACCGATCGGCTGAGCGACAGGCTAGTGAGCCAGAGGTCCCGGGTTCGACTCCTGGAAGAGGCATTGACAAAAATAATGACCGCTGTTACAGGTGGTGCCCATCTAGGGACCCGAGAATAATGCAAATGAACTACTTTGACCCATAGAAAGCCAAAGCCGATATCTTTCCTGGAGGGGCAGTATGTAATCCTTGTAAATACTAGCTGCAATATACCGCGCGGCTAAAATATCTTACATTGCGTGTTATAATTTTTCTTATTCGGAAGTAGAGAGTCCAGTTTTTAGGCTTACAATTATGTACTTATATTTTTTATGCAAGTGATTGTCTGGTATTTTCAGCTTTCAAAAATTATTTCATAACATCTGAAATTATGTATTAATTCATCAAAACAAATGTTAATTCAACAAAATACATGTAATGTATAAATTCAATAACACAATGTATCAAGTAATCAAAACAAATATCAATTCAGCAAAACAATGTGTAAATTCAACGAAACAATGTATCAATTCAAAAAACAATGTGTCAATTAAAAAAAGTTTTGTTATTTCCTTACATGTACAATACACGCTATTCGAAACATACCTATTCTTTCACATATAGCTGTCAGCAATAATCAGTTACAGGTGATCATCGGGGCGACATTAACTTGTATTGTGTTGTACATGGAGTGACTAAGTCGTCCCTAAAAGCAATTAATACCTGTAAGAGCAGGTGTCCACAGGTGTCCATAGGCTTGCTGAGGTCAACTCGCTCAGTACATAATGGCGTGTACTGGAAAACAATTGGGCATAAATCACAAGTCCGCCGACAAATCGAACGGTTTTTGTAATATTGTACACGGCGCCATGGTTGTCGTTTTTCTCGTCTGTGTTTACTTGTAAAGGTTATCCATCTCCCGTCTCCCCTTTCTCATTGGTCGCGACAGTGATCCCCCAACCGCCTGCCCCCCATCCCCCTCCCGCGCGAGAATGTGATGGAGATTTGTGACGGAGGACCAACGCAATCTTCCAAAAACAATAACACGTTATTACTGAAGTGCTATCAGGACACATCGATCACTGAACGTTTAATTCCCCAGTTAATAACAAAAGCAATATAGCTCCCGGGAGGCACGCTCATATAGAAACGTAATAAAGCACCTGCATGGGGAAAGTGACCGCAGATGTGTTACCACGTCCGAAGTAGTCGGACGCCACTTCCATGACTCTGCCCAGTATCGAAGACGATGTGGTCGGAAACTATAGTGAATTTGCGTCGTCATGAGCGTCACTCGTACTCATATCCTTCAGAGACGACGGTCCAGTGCATTTTCTAGTCAGCCAGCTTTACCGGCCCCACAGGAGTTACTTACAAGGCGTATGTCAGCCACCCCCGAACTCTACTCCCAAATACACCCACCACAACGTGATTTAAACATGGAATCGTTAAGAAGGTGTTCACTTCCGGTTGTGCCGAAGTACCGGTTCAGTCCCTTAGTGAGGATTCATAGACGGATGTCCAGGTGTGAACGTCCATCATGGGTGGGGTATCCCGTACAATTTGACACTACCATCAGGGGAGACCATCTACGAAGACTCTTCGTCCTTATCCTCATTGTCACCATCGTCATTGTGTCTGCCGTCTGTTATTCTCTATACAACGTTTTTGACAAGTTCCCGGGTCTTCGGTCGTCTGTGTGATACGTATGACTGTCATCACTTCCGGTCTATGACCAGACCTTCGGCCATCTAGCTGTGTGATACGTTTCACTGTGATCTCTTCCGGTCTATGACCGGGCCTTCGGTCGACCGTATGATACTATGATTGTCATAACTTCCGGTCTGTGACCAGGCCTTCGGTCGTCCGTGAGATACTATGATTGTTATAACTTCCGGTCTGTGACCAGGCCTTCGGTCGTCCGTATAATACTATGATTGTTATCACTTCCGGTCTGTGACCAGGTCCTCTGTCGTCCGTGTGATACTATGATTGTTAAAACTTCCGGTCTATGACCAGGCCTTCGGTCGTCCGTGAAATAATATGACTGTTATCGCTTCCGGTCTATGACGTTCTAATTATAGTGCGTGGAAGTTGCGTCATGAACTATGATTGATGACTGTTTTATCACTTCTTTACACTTATGCAGTGAAATGACACAAAACCCTCACACAGTAGGACGAACTTGGGTTTTTTTACCTGCGTATTGTAATGATTACGTGTGATCACGTTTACCATATCTATGCAGGACGTCTGTAACGCCACGATTTCTCAAACCTCGCACGATTTTCCACCAAAATCAGAAAATGAAAAAAAAGATTTACGTGACCAAATGCGAATCCAATACACCGACTATCTACACTTTATCAATGTAGCTAGATATATAGTGTAGTGGAAGATATACTTTGAAATGGATCTAACACTAAGGGAGTGCTTTATTCCCAGGAGGAGGAGGAGGAGGAGGAGGAGGGGAGAAAGACATTTAGGGTACATTGCCTGGGTGAGAAATTACCCATTAGTTTTGCAGGATTTGAGAAATCGTACTTGGATGAGAAATGTTGTGATTTTATAATACTGTGTTCGACTGCTGTCTCTTGATTTTACCAGATTGAAAAGTTTAAATGATTTTACTCAAGACACCGCGGTTTGCTACCTCGACTTTGTTCAATACTGAGTTTTGATTCTCTCTGAAGAGACCGAATATTTTGGAGTACATAATAAATAAGATCTTTGAAAGTGCGTGTAATATTTACATATATGCATTACACACCGGAAGTTGTCGTAAAAACCGGATTTTGCTGCGCATGTTCAGTGGTGAATGGTTACCTGAAGTATTCAAACGTTAGGAATGGATATATCATATGAATTTATATAAATATGTGTTTTCAATTTATATTTGAATACTTTCATTAAGCCTGCATTAGTTTGTAGAATAAATATAAGTGAAAATAATAAATCGTTTATATTTAAAAAATCAAACAACATTAAAGGCCCAATATACGTAACTTTCTGCAAAACTTGAAGCGAAAATTAAGCCTAATAACTTATTATATTTAGAGATATAGCTAAGATTAACTGATATCAGTAATATTCAAGATGAATTCTGACGCGGTTACCGGTACAGCAGCAGTTGAAACTCGGTATTTTTAACGCGTCCGTTCTGAGCTGTCTTCTACCTTTGGTTTGTTGTTGAAGTGGGCCACACCTGAATATTTTTCAATTCTTTGGAATTTTTTGTCAAGAGTTTCTTGTTAGTTACCGCTCAGGTTTACTTCGTGTTAGACTTATTTTTGCATGGTTATCAACTGGATTTTTTCATATTTTTTTCAGAATCCCGAAAAATTGATTTTTTTTACGTTTACGTATATTGGGCCGTTAATCATTCCATCCCCGATCTGCTTTGAAATTAACTGTATGATATAAGATTCTGATACCAACATGTCACAATGATTGTACCCTAGCCTATTAGATAACTGTAACATTTTAAACACTTGTGATTTATTGCCTATTACCGAGTTGTATTTTTCCGTACTGTAGTTTAATATACAAAAATTCAATAAAGAATGAACGTCTGGTTAGACTTATGTCCCTTTGTCAGTATTTATTATATAGCTCCGACTATACAAACGTTGTCTGGTAGTAAAACTCGCTCATCTGAAAAATTTCGCGTATTCTAACGAGGAATTAATTACCGAACCTGATTCTGATCACAGCTATGTTTAAATGTACTTTTTGAAGACGTTCTACAACGACTTGTGCATAAGATATCGACTTTTTTGCCTGTCGCCCTCCCTTTATAAATAGGCACAAGATATAAGATGACGGGGAGGTTGTTGGGGTAGGGGGGGGGTATTCAGCGTCCATTATTCTCTACTACGACAGGTTAAAAATCGCCCGGTAGGTATAAGGTTACAATGGTATTATCTTTTGGGGTAAACTTATGTTATCGCTCTTGCTGGTCCGGATGCCCAGGTCCAGGTGTTGGTGCTCACGGATTCTGAATTTCGGGGGGAAACTGGAGTACCCACAGAAAACCTACGAGGCCAGGCAGGTGACCGAAAACCTTTTCTCGTCCGATGGGGGAATCGAACCCCGGTCGCTTTGGAGTCATAATGGTACATTTTCTATTGTATTAGTACTCAAGGGCTCACTGTTAAGTCCATCCTGGTATATGTTTGCGTAAATGCTCGATATCTAGGGTAACGCCCACTTTCACTCTTCAAAACGAAAGTGAGCGTAGTCAGGGTATCGATCATGATGTTGTATCAAAGTAAAGATATTTTGTCATAAATATTATAGCATTGCCAATATACTCTAGTTTGAATGTTTAACGTGATGCAAGTATATCTTTTATGGCTGTAACATAGCTACCCCATTACGTACAGACGTGAGATATATATAACCATATTGTTGACATCCCATGTCACGATATTATAAGGACTTTTAAAAATGTTTCGAGAGCGTGTGATATCAAATTGCCATAATGCCATTTTGATACGTTTTCTTTCTGGATGATTGGCGTTGTAATGTTCCTATCTTTACTCCGTATTCTAGCATTTAATATAAATACTTCCCCGTGGGTCGGGATTACCGATTAAGTTTGTGTAATGCTATTTGTTGAGACATGTACATACTTTGACATAGATTAATAGTATCGCGCTCATCCTCCATTCAGACTGGTAATTAAAAGTCCAATATTGACGTATATGCTAGCGAAACAGGTGTCACAACACACCTATTACAGGTAGCTCAGGTACGTGGAATATTAAATCAGGGGAAATTGTAATTTCATTAAAGCAACGTGACGATCATACCGATAACTTGTACATTACAGAAAATGTTGATCTGGAACATATATCACTTGGCCATAGTACGACCTCGGCCTATATAAACAGAATCGACCTAATGAGCACCACCATTCATTCCTTTGGGAGCTGTTTACGTAATACTGTTAATCCCGACATTGTGTGTCGGTCTACTCGTTAATACGTCCAGATGTACACTATGTAGGTACATGTCCATTCCCTATCCATACCAGTATAGATCTATACTCCCGGGCTATTACTGTCAGCACCGACTCGGCACGCTTATCACCTACCATCTTCGCCGTATTTAATTATTGAAGGAAACGGTAATCTAACCCCTCGACGCTCGACTTTGGACCATACCGGAACAGAGTGGGATTCTACTACTGAAATGGACTTATAGGATCATTGTGTTTTGGCCTTGAAATCATCAGGTCCTGACTGATCCACTTTGGAAGGAGGACAATGAACCAGGTAAATATTCACTCAGCGTATCACATGGGGTACACACATCGATGGATACAATTAAGGGGCTGATGATTCGCTTTAAGGTAATTCTACAAATTTATCCATTGTTTATATAAAGCATGTTTTACCCGTGTCATATAATAGCATAATGTCTGATAGAACTAACCTTGTAACATGGACCTGAACAAAGTAAATTTTAGTCGAAATAATTAAATTCATATTTCAATAAGATTGCATTTTGATAAAATGAATGAAATGTGCAGAATATTCGTTGGGTGCTGATAATGTTCTGTGTTATTCAGTATGTGTACAACCTTAACAACAATGAGCTATTAGACGTTATTTTAACCGTTCAGTCAGACTTAGATCGTATCAGAGCCACTATACCTGTTAGGTAGGGTAACAATATACGTGTACTACACTTGTAAACTACAAGTATATACGTGCATTGGTTCCAGAGCTTAAAAACTGTCTATAGCATGCATGTATTGATGCACATGTTATTATTATTTTTGGTTTAGTTCCTGCAAGGAGGTAAACGTACATCTACCTGATAGCGAACATCGTAAACAGGTAAGTTTCCACCACGTGCGTTGTAAACGATAGTAAGTATATGTATGTAAACATTTTATATGTTATTTGTATGAGGTTTCAGTGTTTTACTATAGAAGCTGTAAATATAAACCCAACACCACACCAAATTAAAATATTTGTATACATGCTCATATTTCTAGTCTAGGTAAAATATGGTCCCAGTTCTCGTGTGTTTATATTTTACATCTGTACACAACACCTCGGTGTGGAGAGTGACTTGCTATTGATCCTGTAATAGGATTTTATGGTTCGTTGACATAGTACAACTTATAAGGACAATATGCACGGGACCTAACAATAGCTACTCCCTAAACTATTACACATACACCTATAACGGGCTCCGTCCAGATATTTAACCCTAAATAGTCTGTATAAAACCTTCTCTCCCTCCCCAAGTGTCTTGGGTAGTGTGATCATGAGACTACCATTCGCACGTCTTAATCTTTACAATGGCGGTATCATGTAATGTCAATTACGTAAAAGGAACAGCTCTAGAATTTCGTGAGGAAGAATTTGGTTTAGTTTATTTTGTTTGATGTCCTTTTAACAGCCAGAGTCCTTTAAGGACGTGCCAAGTTTGGAGGCGGAGGAAAGCCGGAGTACCCGGAGAACGGTCAGTACCTCGCAAATGCCTCACGTGGGTTTCGAACTCGCAACCCAGGGGTGGATGGCTAGTGGTAGAGTGTCGGCACACCTTAACCAATCGGCCACCGTGGCCCCTCATGCATGATGAAGGAGGAGGGGCTTAGGGGAGAGATACAAGGGGGTGTGGAGGGTAGATGGAACCAAACACTCCTTTCCCTGGGAAGCTACACATTACGATATTGGGATGGGAAAAACCTCAACCCACTTCCATCGAGAAATATTGTACCATAGGGTGTTCGAAGACAATGGCTTGCCTTGTGTATGTGTAAAAGATGTGCATTGATTAGGTTGCCTTACAAGCGTGAGCTGTAGGGAATTTCCCTTTAGCTCAGTCGGTAGAGCATTGGGCTGGAGAGCGAAGGGTCGCGGGTTCGAGCCCCAGCGACGGCACTATCTTTATCACTTTTCCTCGTCCTATTACAAACTGGTGCCGATGACCCTCCCCGTTTCAAGGAGGAGAAGCCTTGGCGGGGAGTCGAAGAACCTGGGTTGGGGATTTAGAAAAAGGGGGGAATAGTGTAAAAGATGTGCATTGATTAGGTTGCCTTACAAGCGTGAGCTGTAGGGAATTTCCCTTTAGCTCAGTCGGTAGAGCATCGGGCTGGAGAGCCAATGGTCGCGGGTTCGAGCCCCAGCAACGACACTATCTTTATCACTTTTCCTCGTCCTATTACATATGTGCCTAGGGATGTTATTGGAGACCCTTTAGCTAGTTGAATGTTAAGGGGACAAATAGCTTGAACACGTGTCCCTCAAAGGGGTGTTATTGGAGACTCTATGTCCCAAATACTAGTACTAATATTAAAACCCGGCTTCATATGGCTCTGCCCCGTCGCAATATAAAAAAAATTGCCTCGTCGTGTAAAGCTACAGTATCGCAGCTACACGAATACGTACCTCTCAATGGTATTACTAGAAAAACCCATGGACAATGTGCGTCTCCAAAATGTTGATTCAGGCGACCATATGTCTCCCAAAGGGGTGATCTGTAAGACATCCAAGAATCTGAATATGTGCAAAAGGGCGTTCTAAGACACTCAGGGACCGGAATACTTGTCTCCCTAAAAGGTGATTTAGGACGCCCAAAGCCTTGTGTGTCTCTAAAAGGAGTGGTCTACGACACGGGACATGTGTATGCGTCTCTCAAAGGAGAGACGATGACCAGGCTCCAGTTTCATCAACGTTCCTTAACTTGAGGAAACTCCCATCGTCGGAAACCCACGGTACACTGCTCTGGCGTTTGTGTCCGGGACGCCAGAGCAGTGTACCGTGGGTTTCCGACGATGGGAAACTCCTTAACTTAAAATTCTCCATAGAAGCATTACAGAATTTAAGGAAAGCTCCTTAACTTCAAATTATCTCCTTAACTTCTGTAATGCTTTCTTATGGAGAATTTTAAGTTAAGGAACAATAATGAAACCAGGGCCTGATATATACATCTCCAAAAAGGGTGTCCATGGTGACATTGAAATTACGTAATCTCCCGAGAGAGTTTGTAAAAAAAATTTTTTTTTCATTTGAAATTGCATTTGCAAAACTTGACACATAAAATTAAGTTTCAGTAAATCCCAATTTAAGATTATGAATAAAATCGCTGTTTGGTTATAAAAAGAACACCGGAGGAAGATAGATAAAACTGCACTTGTTCGGATAAAGAAAAAGAAGAATTTAAAAAAGTTTTTTTCGGACATTTCAACATTTGGTCATCATACTATAAGGTAATTATTTGCACAAAGATATGTCAAGATTGAGCATATGTACATGAAAAATACAATCACAATATGCATGTGTGTTTGTGCTATGTATGTCCTTTGTAATCGTGTTGCAGTCACGCTCAGAATCACGATACACGTATACATTATATAGAGTCATTTATAGACGGTTGAGCCCGAAGCTTTTCCGTGTTTGGCAAAAGCTTTGGGTTTGAGAGTCACAATAATCCGATTACTTGTCAGTGTAATGGATATTTACATCTCCAATGTAATTACTTGACTGTTAATGTGTGTGAGTGCACATCGCTGCAGATATCGACTGCTGACACCAACGTCTGCTCATCTCGTTTACTGGTTATCTCCCTTGGCTAATGAAGACGTGTCGCGCCAATGCCCGAACATTACGCGCTTCCGCGGATTGGAACACATCCTAATGATAAAGATATATATAAGATAAAGTAAGTTAGTTTCCTGGATGTTGTTTTACTTGATCATTCGATTTTCTGTAGCACTGACAGTATAGGAGGTTACGTGACGATATATACACTCCCTGTTTATCGTTTTCCGTAACCCAGTCACCCCCCCCCCCCCCATATTCAAGTACAGCATTGTTGTGTTTATCATCTGTGATGTGATGGTCCATTTTATTCTTAATATATCCAATAGTAACTATATTGTAAGCTACGGTGGATGACAGGTCTTAACTTTAGCTAATGCCACTGATTTCATTGAAAACTTAGTAGAAAATAAGTTGGGTTACTTCCTTTTGTTTTATTACCACTCATTCAACTCAGAGGACATATTTGAAACCTTTAAATCCAAAAGTTTGTTACGAAATATCAGCGTTTAAAGAGTTCAAAGAACATCCCATGCATTGATTGAATTAACACCTTAACAATTTCTCAGAAAAGATCGATGTTACACAAATTATCCTACCCTGAATTTAAACACGATCCGTTAGATCTTAAAGGCCCAATATACGTAACTTTCGGCAAAACCTGAAGCGAAAATCAAGCCTAATAACTTATTATATTTATAGATTTAGTTAAGATTTAACTGATATCAGCAATATTCAAGGTGAATTCTTTCGCGGTTAACGTACCGTTAACCGCGAAATAATTCACCTTGAATATTGCAGTTGAAAAATGCTATTTGTAAACACGCGTCCAGTCTTCTAACTTCGGCTTGTTGTTGAAGGGGGCCACACCTGAATTATTTTTAAACCTTGGATTTTTCTGTCAAGAGTTTCTTGTTACGTTTTAGGTTTATTTTCTAATGGTTATCAACTGAATTTTTTTTAGAATTTTCCAGAACCATGAAAACTTTCCTGAAGTTACGTATATTGAGCCTTTACACACGATCCGCTAGATCGTAATGTGCACGAAACATGAAATGAAATTCATTGATTTTTACATTTGGAGAGCGAATATTTCTGATTTTCTTTGAATTTTACAGCTGTTAATTTTTTCGCTCTCTACTGCATACATCGTTGGAAACCAACGGTACACTTCTCTGACGCATGCAAGCGTCAGAGAAGTGTACCGTGGGTTTCCGACGATGTACTGCATATTATGGTTCTCACGCCAATGGTAAGTAAACAACGTTAACAACCACGTGGCGTGCCCGAACGCTGTCGTACAAGTGTCACATTCCATATCTAATTGACATCTGATCATGATATTAGCGAGTATTGATAATCAGAGATCAACAGCATGCATGGGACTTTCCTATACACCTCTCATAACACAATATCCACGAGACCACATTGCTATGTATTAACTATGTATGCCTTTAAATATCTACCGATAACCGGATTAGGAATACGATTTACAAGTGATAAGAAACGGATATATCTTAAATTCATGTACGTCTCTTGTTTAATGGACGGTCCCAAGAAGCAACTGTTCGCATAATGAGATCCGTTTACTTTATTTACTTATAATAGCATTGACTATTTCAGTTGCAGACCTTCCGCCCCGAGTTTGCTGCGGAGAGGCGACACTAAGTGGTGTGTCGAATCCTTTTTGACGAGCTATTTTGTCCGGCTCCGTGTGGCGAGGGTCCAGTTGATTGTGATCGGGGACTAGACAAGACCAGAGCCGATGTCTTTTAGGAATGTCACTAATGGCATGCCATAACCACATCTTTATTTTCATTTGGCCTGCATGTAGCGGGTCATGCATTATTAAGGAGAGCGCTGTTAAACAACAGGGAACTATTTGGTGACTGTCTCGACCCGCGATAATTACTTGGACAACCTGTCTGAGATGCTGATAGTGTAATAACCACCAAGGCCGTCTGTCGTAATTTCAAACTCGTAAACTTTACATTACACCTTGAGATTAATTGCGGCAGTGGAGAATTCGGTAACAAAACGTTGTACATTTCCACTCCGATCGATGTGTATACATGTTAACGTAGTTAGTACAGCTACGGCCAAGAGGAACGGACGGAGGACAACCTTTTGCAATAACGTGAACGGACATGTTTGGCATGCTCGTCTTGTAGTAGATAAAACGGAAGATGTCGACATGTTAAATATCGTCATCTATTGCTGTTTGTGATTTTCCGGTAGCGTTGCACTTTACACAAAGACGATGCACAACCCAATTTTACAGAGACGGCGGTCCAGTGTGTTTAAGGGACAAGACGGAACTCCTCTGAATCTGACTGGAGCTAAGAAACGTTCCGAACGGGATGGTTTACCAACCCCGGAACGGGTATCGCCGCCCGTATCGTTAGAGCGGAAGCCATCTTTTCGCAATGGCGAAGGACTTGCAGGACGAGTCCTAGGGACAGCTACGCCACCAGTATTTGTACAGAAGAAACATTTCATGTTTATGCACGATAACTCTCAGGAACATTCTAGGGAAAACTTGTTTTCCAAACCAAACTTCTCACGAGGAAGAGCTCGACATTCGCGCGCAAAAAGACATGCTGATGATTTACTAGCAGACGACAACTATAAGCGATTTGTCATCATGACGATCTCCATGAGTTTATTTATAATTGTTGTGATTTCTGTCTCTTTGTATCAAATGATTAACAAGAATTTTACGTGACGCCAAATATTACACAGTTTTTTTTATAATTTCTGTCTTTTAGAGATCTTGCTTCGTCTTTGTTTTTTTTAACTGTACCCAATGCAGAGACGTTTAGATCCATACATCTCTGCCCAATACATCCTCGATATCTAGGGGTTACGATCACATCCGCTCTCTACACCCCTAGAATATGTTATGGCACAACTGAATTCTCCGTGTGCGCCACCCTGTTGATGAGACAAGAATACTGGTTCGACCCTTTGATGAACATCAAAAGAATCTTTTGGTCGAATAACTGTGAAAATTGACAGGCTTTGATTCAAAGGACAGGCATTCAGCCTAGCGATTGGTCGGGTTTTTTTCACCTGAGTGTGTCTTCAGTTTTGCAATGACGTATTCCATGGGTGTAGAGAGCGAAGGTAATCGTAACCCGAGGATGTCCCAAACGGTAATCACGGAAATCTGCATCATTTTGAAAACAACTATAAACCATTATTTTAGATAGTAAAACGTTGTGCTAAGTGCTCCATTCCAAAGTCCAGCAGCTTTTAGTTTGAGGTCTAGACTTTGAATAACGTACTCGCCACTAGACTTTCTCAACAGAAGAGTTTTCACATGTTTGTAGAGAAACAGTGAGCAAAGCTTTCAGATATCGGGGTGAGCTGAGGTAATGTAACTCCATTAGATATATATACATATAGCGACGTGATGAGCGGGGGTAAAATTATTTGATGGGAACAGATCTAGAGTATGACCTCAAATGACAACATTAGACAAGGACAGATTTTATGTCTCGCAGTAGTTATACGTCTTTTAATCGGAAACCTGTAGCACATGCCATAAATGGGGAAATATTTTATTCATTTCATCAGTTCGGTCAATTCCATACCGATATTCAACTCGGTCATTCGTCACGACTTGGCAGACTGCCTATCCCATAGCGAGATTGTAGCCGGATGTTGCTTTCTCGTTTACGGAAAATGTCAAAGGTTTCGCGATTGAAGTTACTGACGATTTACTTCTATAAATGATTCAACTTGATGCTTGTTAGCAAGAAATGCTATAAAGGGAAGTGAATGGATGTATGGAGAAACATATGATCTGTAATGAGAATGGTCGGGTATATTTGTGTAAGGTGCAGATAAATGTACATTCAATTTGAAGTGTTTTCACATTATATATTTACATTTGCTCTGCATTGCCACTATATAACACTACCAAGGCCAGTTCCGTGTTATGAGAGCATAACACTGGAGTGATCATTATGACGTCATTACGATTGTGACGTCATAATCATAACGCTGGAAATAGCCGGCCGATACTGGCTGTTCGCTGTTCCACTTATAAGAATTCTACCTTAAATTTTCAGAACAAATGTAGAATATAAATATAAATTTATTATCAAAGCCAATGGAAAAATGTAAATATAAGCATTAAACATCATTCTGTTCCGTGTTATGGTCCTATAACACGGAACAGGATTGCAGACAAACAATCATAACGCGCTAACGCGCGTTATTTATTTTGTCTGCAATCCCGTTCCGTGTTATAGGACCATAACACGGAACAGAATGATGTTTAATGCTTAAATAAGATTAAAAGTGGGATATATTGAACAACTTGATTTGACTTCGGAGTGTGGGACTGTAGATGTTTAGAGATGGAATTGTTTTATTACCATTTTTTAAGAATATACTGGAAATTCAAATCTGAAGGCAATCGACAGCACCAAATCACAACATGTTTCATCTCCATATGGACCTTGGTTATTCATAAGAAATCCTTCATCGAAGGTCAAGGCCATCCATTTGACTGCATTACTTCCTTGGTATATTTATCTGACCAAACTTCAACATCCTGGACACCTGGTCCTGGTTTCATCAACGTTCCTTAACTTAAGAAAATTCATTAACTTAAAAATAAAATCTCCATAGGAAAGCTTTACAGAATTTAAGGGGAAAATCCTTAGTTAAGAAACTTTCCTTAAATTCTGTAATGCTTTCCTATGGAGATTTTTAAGTTAAGGAAGGTTGATGAAACCGTGGCCAGGTTATAAGGAGGAATTATATGTTTGTACGTATTTGATAACAGTGAACTTTTAAGCAGATCAAGGTCATTTATTTCCGGAAAGTTGATAGCACCAGATCACAGCATGCACCACTAGCCAAATAGAATAGCCATACTGTCGTTAATAGTAATTCATAAGAGGATAGTAAAATGATAGGATACATTAGACCCTTGTGACCTTCTTAGTAGTCTAGATAATATTTATAAAACTAACTTCGTCAAAGGTCAACTAATGTGTTTAGAACAACTTCATCCAAAGTCAAATGCACTTACTCGCAAAATTCCATCATCTTGGGCTTTTCTGTTATTACGAAAAAGTTGAGGAAGATTTGTTCTTAAATCTATTTAACACAACAGGCCTTAAACGTAGGTCAAGGTCGTTAATACGGAGACAGTTTAATCTATTATTGTTGTTGTTATTCTTGTATATATGTTCATTCTTTACCAATGGCCATAAAAATCAAGGAAATAAAAATATCTTAACTGAACTTGTGGTTTCTTTATTCTGTTTTACGAAATGATATTTTTTTTACGAAACGATTGTGTTATGAAAGGAATTATGCATAATAAAATAATCAAAGTATAAAAGAAATTCTGTTTAAAAAACTACAGCAAAGATTCACATTTGCTCAGTAAAGAAGGGTGTTTTGCTTTCTTGGCAACAGCCACCAAGTAAGCCCAGATTACACCCAAGTTATACCAGTCTATAAGTGAAACTGGGAAGGCATTTAATGAGAAAACAAGGCAAACTGATTACAATATCTAAAATATCGACCTTCATATCAAATAAATATCTTTCCTAATAATATGATGTCATAATAAAATGAGTCCTAATTCTTGAACAACTTGTATTTGAGAATTCCATTTCCAAGTTTGAGCATCAGCAGTCCACAGTACATGTACATCTATCTAGAAGACATGCTATTAGGATTGGTTCATACGTATAAAAGGGTTACTCTGGGAATAATGCTATTATCAAGAAAAGGAAGTTTCACAATCACGTTAATATGTTTTGCAAAAATAGGCAATTGAATACAATATAATACTCCGGGTACAACCCGTCGACACGGTCAAACCATGAAATTACAATACGGAATTAATGGACTCAAATATCTTGCTCATCTCTGCTGGGTCTTTTTTTCTTTCTTTTACAAAGGTTAAGTTCATAATATGGGTCAATTTAATTCCTGTATTTGGAAAAAAAAGTCAGAATTTGGAAAATATTAATCTTTCTAAATAGGAATCTTAGGTTTTTTTATTTGCAGCTCTTCCATGTGCACCAAAGCGGCAAAGTGGTTAAGGTGTCTGAATTTCTGCTACCACTAGCCCCCCATCTCTTGGTTGTGGTGGCTTAGTGATTAATTTGTCCGACATTTTGGTACCACTAGCCCTCCACTCTGGGGCCACAGTGGCCAAGTGGTTAAAGTGACTGACTTTCTGCTATCACTACCACTCCATTTGGGGTTGTGGTGGCCAGGTGGTTAAGATGTCTGACATTCTGCTACCACTACCATTCCATTTGGGGTTGTGGTGGCCAGGTGGTTAAGATGTCTGACACTCTGCTACCCCTACCATTCCATTTGGGATTGTGGTGGCCAGGTGGTTAAGATGTCTGACACTCTGCTACCCCTACCACTCAATTCGGGGTTGTGGTGGCCAGGTGGTTAAGATGTCTGACATTCTGCTACCCCTACCATTCCATTTGGGGTTGTTGTGGCCAGGTGGTTAAGATGTCTGACATTCTGCTACCCCTACCATTCCATTTGGGGTTGTGGTGGCCAGGTGGTTAAGATGTCTGACATTCTGCTACCCCTACCATTCCATTTGGGATTGTGGTGGCCAGGTGGTTAAGATGTCTGACACTCTGCTACCACTACCATTCCATTTGGGGTTGTGGTGGCCAGGTGGTTAAGATGTCTGACATTCTGCTACCACTACCATTCCATTTGGGGTTGTGGTGGCCAGTGGTTAAGATGTCTGACATTCTGCTACCACTACCATTCCATTTGGGGTTGTGGTGGCCAGTGGTTAAGATGTCTGACATTCTGCTACCCCTACCAGTCCATTTGGGGTTGTGGTGGCCAGGTGGTTAAGATGTCTGACATTCTGCTACCCCTACCACTCCATTTGGGGTTGTGGTGGCCAGGTGGTTAAGATGTCTGACATTCTGCTACCCCTACCACTCCATTTGGGGTTGTGGTGGCCAGGTGGTTAAGATGTCTGACATTCTGCTACCAATACCACTCCATTTGGGGTTGTGGTGGCCAGGTGGTTAAGATGTCTGACATTCTGCTACCCCTACCACTCCATTTGGGGTTGTGGTGGCCAGGTGGTTAAGATGTCTGACACTCTGCTACCACTAGCCGTCCACTTTGGGTTGTGGTGGCCAGTGGTTAAGATGTCTGACATTCTGCTACCACTAGCCCTCCTCCATTGGACTGAGGGTTTGAGACCTGCATGGAGCATTCTAAGGTGCTGGCTATTGGTCGTGTATTTCTCTTCGACTTCAGCTTTCCTCCATTACTAAACCTGGCAGGTCATTAAATGGCTGTGACTGTTGAATAAGGTGGCAAACATATACATACCAGATCTCTGTACTGACGGTACTTTACAAATGTATGTACAGCTTATAATACATGTGTGACTGATAGTTTATTTGGTAACTAAAAACCATCCAGAGCTGTACAAATGAGTCACAGTCAGCAGGACAGAACAAAAAAATCCATAAATACATAATGTTTTTATTAGTTTTAATATAAAAAGTAAAAACAATAAAATACAATTTCTGAACACATTGTTGATTTATGATGAAGTTAGATTACAGATCAATTCATTAAAAATTTCCCTTTAAGGTATTTATCAACCATGATATCTTCTCCAACTAAATAAAATAATTTTAAATACTCCACAACAAAATCATCTTCACCTCCATTAAAATAAAAACAAATAATTTAAATAAAGAATGAATGAACACACATTGCATAATTAGGATCATAGCATAATGATGATAAATATACTGGCCACATTACACTACAGAATGGGTATACGTATGATAGAGTATGAATTACTTCCCCATACCACTAACAGAGAGGTATCATCTATACAACTAACACTAGTGCATACCATTACAGGATGGTACAAACGCATTGTTCATACAGATTTTTCTTACCAAAATTCAAGCACTTTTTACTCAATTTTCAAGGTGTATTTTTTTGTCCAAACTTGCAGGGAAAATGGGTAAAATCAACAACTTTAATCTTTAAAAAAAATTCTTGATGTTTATTACATTTTTCTAAAAATAAATCTGAAAAAAATTGCATGTTTACAGCTAGTATGTACTTGTATGAATTCCAGCTCTTTTCAAGTAATTATGAGCAAATTCCAGCACTTTTCCAGCACTGACCCCAATTCAAGCACTTTTCCAGCACTGACTCCAATTCAAGCACTTTTCGTCTTCTGAATGAATCATAATTTAACTGTAAATCTCTCTCAGAACTACTGTGACAACACCAATCATCATAACTTTGACATGCTGTACCATACCAAAACAGTACAAACTCTCACATACCACTACTGGGAGACAAAAATTATAACTCCCACCTACCAATACCAAAATGGTACAAACTGCATGTATAACTGCATGTATAGCTCTCGTATACCACTACTGGGACGACACAACCTATAACTCCCACCTACCAATACCAAAATGGTATAAACTGCATGTATAACTCTCATATACCACTACTGGGACGACACAACCTATAACTCCCACCTACTAATACCAAAATGGTATAAACTGCATGCATAACTCTCATATACCACTACTGGGACGACACAACCTATAACTCCCATCTACCAATACCAAAATGGTACAAACTGCATGTATAACTGCATGTATAGCTCTCGTATACCACTACTGGGACGACACAACCTATAACTCCCACCTACCAATACCAAAATGGTACAAACTACATATAACTTTCATATACATTGTACTACAGCTGGGAAGGTACCGACTATAACTACCACGTCTTAACATTCAACTACCAAACTGGTAATTACTATAACTCCAACATACCACTCTCAGGATGGTACTGCCAGTATACCTCTGTAATACTAGTTACGTCTCAATAAGCCATTCCCATGACATTACAAACCGGTACCATAACTACCTTATACATGTACCACTCCCATAGTAGTATACAAAATTAGTTTATTTTTTAAGAACTGAACACTATACAGTGTATGCTGACCATGAAAAGTATTCAGTTACGTTTGTAAAAACAAATAGGGGTAGATGGAGAAAATATGACATGATAGTAGGTACAATCTCAGTATAATGGATACTTATATAATGCCTTGTTAATATAATTGTTCAATTTACTGTAAATAGAAATAAACATGAGGTCCAGAGGACCTGTACCACAATCATGGGAAAATAGTCTCAATTAAATTACTTTGCAATGCAAATAGATTTTGTTTATTTCCATATATATAATAAGAATCTCCTTGGCTTAAGAATATTTAAAGTCTAAATGAAAGTTTATACACTGTAGGCTGCTGGTTCAATATATATCACGCAGGGCCTCCTGGTACTGGGAAGAAGTTATTCAAAAGATTTACTAAGGATTTTTTAGAACATGTCTCTGTTCGAGGTACCTACTAGCCAGGTATCATTATGCTGGGGCTCCTGGTTAATCCGAAGTTGTTAGACCCATGTGACCTTGAATGTAAGGCAAGGTCATTTATTGGAGGAAACTATAGAACCCTGCCCCAGGTACCTACCAGCCACTACCCTAGGGCTTTTGTTTATTGTGAAGAATTTGTTTAAAATAAAAAGATGATGCATGACCGACAATGAATGACGCTCACCTGGTGAGCTGTAATAAATGAAACTTGCGTGCGTGCATTGGCATAAATGCATGTATGACTAATAAAGTCATTTGGAAGAGATCATATAAATAAGTCTTGAATCATTACCATCAAACTTATAGTAGTAAAAATGATCACCTTACACCGGGTAAAGTTCCTCAGAACTTCATATGCATCATTTAAAAAATACATGTATAATGTTAATTAAAACATTCAATTTACAAGTTAAAATTATTTCACAAAAATTAAATGGCCAGCCCCGAAACAAATACCAATATATATATATAACAAATAACTCCTCAAGGACTGGAGGAATGAAGACCTCCATCAGGACCATTAGTAAGAGTTATATAACCTCCCATATGGCTTCTTTAAGGATCCCTGTCCTACAGCACTTTGTGTTTTCCTATTTATAGTTATGTATAACCTTCCCTCAACTTCCTTAAGGATCTTTGTCCTACTCCACTGTGTGTTTTTCTTTTTATAGTTATGTATAACCTTCCCTTAACTTCTATTTGGATATTTCTGTTTGGCCCAGACACTTCTCTGCCTAATTTTCACACTCAGAATTACATATGTACATGAAATAACTAGACAAGAATGTAGTCTTCATCCAAGCACAACCACCTATTCTTTGTCACCAGGATATTAAACGTTTCATACAGTTAATGGGAGTATGGAAAGAATCAAGCCATTCTTTTTGAAATCTAGATCTTCATACATGTTGAATCCTATGTAAACTTGTAATGTCTCTTTGTGCAGTGTCAGCATGGCATCATACTTGATCTTCAAATTCTGCTCATTTCCTATTGGGCGAACCATGGCAACAAACCTCACCTTGATAGGGAACTGGGCCGTGAACACTCCAATGTTATTAACATAAGCTATTTTGAGGTGTTCGCTGCTCTTCCTGTATGTCCAGCGAATGGTGTTTGCCTGGTGTTTTTGGGACATGTGTGATGGGGTGAAAAATGTATGAGAATTTGCAGAGGCTGGTATGTTGGTTTCTACGTCACTGGTGTATATTCTCGGAACATAATACTTATCAAATTCCGACCCAGGTTGTCGACAGCCAAAGGAGTGGAATTTGTAACCCTTATATAAGTTGAGAAAATGCTTCTCCAATGGCCCCTTCCACAGGTCTGGGACGTTTTCAGCCATCACCAGTTCCCCTGGGTTCATCATTGGAAACCGCACAAGATTCATCAACTTCTCCATGTCCTCAATGGTTTCCATTGGATCTATAGCACGACCGTAGCATTGCATCCACTTGACAACCAGAAAGAAAACCTGAAGTTCTGATCTTGTGACAAGCATACCTGAATCTAGGATAGGCATCAGTTCATTGACTTCTAACTTGACAAGTTCGCCATTGGAAAAGAAGACATCAAAGTTTGTTCCCAGAAAGGTCACACACTTCTTATACAGGGCTTCGATGTTGAACTGAAGTGCAAACTTATACCAAGGGATGACATTCTCTTGCGATAGATTCTCGATCATATATTTGATGCCGAGGGCGATCAGGTCTTCTATCATGTATTTGTCGGCCAACATGAGGAGGGGTGTAATGTTCTCCTCGCAGAATGTGATCTGCCAGGTATACAAGAACTCCAGGAACTGTTCAAACACATCCTGCATCAGACAATTCTCCTCCAGAGTTAGGTGATCCACGTTACACCATTCCTGTTAAATACACAAGTATTATGGCTAAAAACATATTCGCCAAATAATTATTTCTAATATGTATACATGTAGCTGCTATCATGATAGATTCCACACTTTACATGTTGTTGTAAGGAAAGCTCTTCAGAACTAATATTCATGTTACATGTATATGACAGAATTTACAGAAAACTATCATACTTGCCTACCCTCTCTATTCAGGAGGGCGACTCCCAATTTTGGACCCTAAAATGTTGCATTTTCAACTTTGGCATTTGCTTAACTGTTCCTATTTTTAAAGATATGATGATTTCTTCTGAAAGAAGAGTTTAAAAGAGTGTTATTTTTCCTCTGAATGTACATGTATACATATTTTTTATGTTTTCAATTTTGAGGACACGTAATCTCCCCCATGGAAATTTTTAAAAAGTTGGCAAGTATGAACTATAATTATCTTGTATTTCAAAGGATAAAAGAGACAAAGCTGCAGCAAAACGTTTCAATTATACAAAGACCATATATATTTTCACGAATTTTTATTGTTTTGTGACTTGTTTTTTTTTTTATGAATACAGAATAGATGAAGGTTGCAAAAAAACGTTCAGTTGTTGATTTTGGTAGGAATACTGTGAAATTCGAAACTTTTATGATATGTTTACTGTACAAGTTAAAGATAAGGTTAAATTTTCCAAGCAAACATTGTTTGCAAAAATATAGGGTATGCTAAATCTCGCTGACACTTGTGTTAGATCCTTATATATAACAGTGTATACTCATAACTTACTGTTGACAGCATTGTGCGAAACACTTCACTGCAAGAGGACAGGACAATCTTGTGACCAAAGAACTCTTTGTTTCCACAGAAGATTTTGACATCACTGAACTCAGCATTATTGAAGAAATCTCGGAACTGAGAGCGCCCATTACCCTTGGCATACTTTGGATTGGTTCCCATCCATGGAGACTCTTCCATCTTTGATTACAACTTCAAATTCCTGAATTCTACAAACAAATATCATAGAAAAGTTAATTTGTCATAATTGATATCAAAAGCATTTCCGACTAGGCCTAATTTATTTTGATTTAATACCTGCAAACAACACGAGATCTATTTAATCTGATTATCATAGTTGCTTGAGATTCCGTCAGTAAATAAAAAAAAATAACAGAAACCGCCCATTATAGAATATAATGGAAATATTATCATATCAATGTTATTTCTCAACTTTTTGTAAACAAGTGGCCCAATGGGCCTGCATCGCTCACATAGTATCAATCTCTTGCTTGTAACCCAAATGTCACCTAAAATCTATTACAAGACATTCAGAAGAAAAAATTAAGATTTTACCTTGTGACCTTCAAAGTAAGACAAGGTCATTTTCATTCGCAAATTTTGTTTGGTTTCTTAAAAGGAAACAACCACTTTGAGTTACCAGTCAAAAGTCACAGTTTCTTGGCCTTTTGGTAAATCAGAAGAAGTTGTTTTAAAGATTTTAACAGATTTGACCCATGTGACATTGAATATGGGTCAAGGTCGTTTCTTCTCACAAACTTTGTCCAACTTCATCCAAGGTACCTTTCAGCCAAATATCAAGGTTCTAGGCCTTTTGGTTTAACAGAAGAAGTCGTTAGAATGTTTTAACAGATTTGACCCATGTGACCTTCAATGTGATTCAAGGTCATTTTTTCACATAATTTGTCAGGCTTCATCCAAGATATTTTTCAGCCAAATATCAAGGTTCTAGGCCTTTTGGTTTAACAGAAGAAGTCGTTAGAATGTTTAACAGATTTGACCCATGTGACCTTCAATGTGGTTCAAGGTCATTTTTTTCACATAATTTGTCAGGCTTCATCCAAGATAATTTTCAGTCAAATATCAAGGTTCTAGGGTTTTCGGTTCATTAGAAGAAGTCATTAGAAGGTTTTTACAGATTTTATGCCTGTGACCTTGAATAAAGATCAATGTAATTTTTTTCTCCAAATTTTTTCGGGCTTTATACAAGGAACCTTTAAGGCAAATAGCAAGCCAAGGTTCCAGGCCTTTTGGTTTGTCATCAGAAGTCATTAGTGGGTTTTAACTGATTTGACTCCTGTATCCTTGAATAAGGGTCAAGGTCATTTTTTTTTTTTTTTTGCAAAGTTTGTCGACTTCCGAACCAAGAAACCTTTCAGCCACATATCAAGCTTCTAGGACTTATGGTTAATTAAAAGAAGCCGTTATTGATCTCACATGTACACGACCATGGCCGACTGCTTAAATAATTAAGTTGCCAGTCACCTCGTCATCAATCTCAGTCTACATGTATATGACGGAGAAATTATCATTAGATGAAACGAAACTATTATCTAGGGATGGATTAATATCTCTATTTATCAGAAATGTTGAAGTTTAGTTTGAGAATTGTGCAACACCTGTCTAACAACAAGTTAGTTGTTTGCATTGTTAACCAGTTGAGAAATAGCTTTGGTATTTTACTTCCATTACATTGTCATTATGAACATTATTTACTGACAGAAACTCAAGCAAACGTGATTTAATACCGATTTAATGTTGTAATGCTGTAAATTAGCGTTTATTAAAATTATATTTGCTCATCAAAAAAAAAAACGTGTTGCATCGGTCTATTTTAACAAACAGATTATAAGTAGGGTCGCGTGACGCGTAGCGGCGTACCCGTGCGGTCATTGACCGCAATAGCATTGTAAGCTTACATTTATGAATTAGGCCAACGTTCGGTCGTTTCGCCCTAAGGTAAATTTAGTTTGTCCTATGTATGTTGTTTTTAGGGCGAAACGGCTTCAGTTGACACCAAACTGTGAAAAAAAATCGAAAATGCCGCCAGTAATCGAAACGTACCTTGTACGTGTCTGTTATCCCTGCTAAATATGTTATGCCACTCACTTTCGTACTGCTTTCTATGGACACCTGTCATCAATTACCGAATACTTACTAAGAAAAACTTAATCAGGAAGCGTCTTTCTTCAGATCTCAGATCTTGCCGCCCTATCCAAACACAGTGCTCTTCGTCATAGCGTTTTGTGTAAATACACCAGTATGGTTACCACTAATGACAAGAATACTGCAGAATTGTGACATTAATTAGCCTTACATCCGGTACAGGGTTTCATATCACATGTATACTAAATAAATACAATGAACAATAAATACACAAATAATTTCATACATTACAAGGATTTTAGTGTCAATTAAAATACTTTACACTCATCACGGGTCAAAAGTCTTTCCGCATTTTCCAATATATTTTTGTATTTACATTTTTTTTAGGTTATTTTTCTTGACTTTGTTTATGGACGGATTTTTACCATATTTGGTCATTTTGTACAAACATATCCGAAGTTTCTTCTCATACAGGCCGAATTATCAGGGTAAGTTGACAAGATACTGAATGCTTTAAATTTTCCGAAAATCTGACAGCACCAGTTTGCCTACACTGTTGGAATTACTTCTACACGCAATACATTTTGTATTTCCAAGTAATAAAAATGTTTACAAAATTGTACACTTTTGTTGGAATGTTTTTCTCGTTTCCCGGACTAATTTTACCACTACGAAATCTGGTTGGGATCACTTTCCATAAACCACTGCAAACTATTGTCGGGAAAGTGCATGTCTTACATAAACAGGAGCAGAAACGTATATAACTTAGGCCCATCTGGCGTTGATAAGTCTCTTGTAGGAGGTACATATGTATATACATGTATGTAGGTCTTGAGTGAATGAATATATGTACATCTGATACATTGCCCTGTCTTCCTAGAATTAAAGTACTTAACATAAGGACTGAAAGTCGGCTTTTTTAAAACTTTCATAGCACTATGAAAGTTAAAAAATAAATGGCTTTCAATCCATATATGTACATGTTTACAATAGAACATTTGCTTACTTTCATTTATTTTTTCTCCAATAATTGGTTTATTACCTGCGTTTGTATATGCGTCGTCATTTAAACGACATGGGCAGAACAGCCCATTTTGAATAAAATTGGCGCCAGTGATAAAAATTAGTCGTTTGAGCGTTTGACGCAGGGGCGTTCGCCATGTTATTCGAAACGGAACAACACAACTCTCATTGAACAAGCTTGATATATGACGTCATATGTAAACCACGTGCTACGTCTCGAAAACAATTGCTTTCATACTTTTATGAACATCATTTCTGTTGGTAATGTTCATATAGTGAATTGCAACGCAAATGTAGATATGATATATATATACAACAAATACACTTGTTTTGTATATAAATTAATCAATACCAATATTTTGAGGAGTTTGCAGGAGCAGACTTAAAAGGCTCTAACTGGCCATGTGCCATCTGGCACATCTCAATATGTGTACATTAGTATGTCTTCCTACTTCCCGTGATGGTATGTATATAAAAACCTTTAGCAATTACTTCCTTGTTATAATGCCAATTTTGGGACAAATTTGCCAAGTCAATATATGTGGTAAATTGTCAGAGTGACGGGGAAATTTGACATCGCATGCTTAAATTTGTGACGTCATGATTATTCGGCCTCAGATTTCCTGACATGTATAGGCATAGTGCCTTATAGATACTGACGAGCATGTATATTAGTTACTCAAAGGGATCATGATTTCTATTTCAAATGGTATATGAATGTCTTGTTGTTTCAAATGACTTGAAGATAATTAGACGTAGAAAATAGAGATAAAAAATAAATAGGTCCTAGCAATACATTTTATTTAAAATTCTTTGTCTTTACGCTTTTTTCGGAGTAGGGCAGAATTGGAAGACTCTAATGTTGCTGAATGTATGAATAACGTCAGTGAGGATACTGTTCCAATCGACTACGGTACGTGGGAAGTAGAACGTTTTATTCTGTACTGTCAGTGGCGTATAGTTATGCTCAAGCATACCCTTCACTTAAATTGTAGTACTTTGAAAGAACACGTGTTCAACATAAATATATCAGAGAGCCCTTTCTGTGGGTGTATAGAAGTTAACGTTCAATTTTTTTCATATTCAAAAAATGTTCAATTCAAAGAGAAAGATTTATATTTAGCCTAGATTTTGATTTGAATACAGATATTCTTTTATCAGGTAATCCAGAACTGACAGATTCCGAAAATGAAACAATAATTGAGGCCGTATATAATTTTATATTACAAGTATATACTAACATATTTGAGTAAATACATAGTTACACACGTCTTTAGTAAATTCTTTATTTTGAAGTTATCACTATCCCCAACAAGCATAATTGATACAATTATACATTCATGTACATTTTGTATCTTGAACAAATTGATGATAATCATTTGTATTTCACCAATGTTCAAGAGTGTTCAATGATTTTCAAAACTGACATTTAAAAAAAATGTCATTAATTTATTCATTATAAGTACAAAACAGTCTTTGCTGTTTGACCACTATATCATTCAAGTTAGCCAATATTCTGAGGGAAACAGATTAATATAAGCTAATAGCTTGTTTCCAAATCCTTCATCAGATGATCTCTTTTTGTATTGTATTGTATATTAATGATAATGCTAAATAAAATACTGTTTAAATTAAGCATACACTCCAATTCCACACACATATTATTCTCTCTTTTTTATTCATTTTAATTTACCTTTATGCAACATAAATAGCAAATGAAATGTAGCATTAGGCCCGACTAAAGGCATGTGAAAACTGACGGACAATCGTTGTAGTTTTTTTATACTTTTGAAAATCAGCGAAACAAGCTTAGGTGAAATTGCTTTCACATGTTTTTGGTGTTGTTTATAAATTCAAGAAAATTTCAGTTGGTCACTTAAAATCTAATACCTTAAGGAAGGATTCGACCCTCCCCAACCTACAAGGGATTCGCTCCGGCCCTGGACCCCCAATCGAAAGCACATGCTTTCAAAATAGGTTTGCTATGCCACTGACTGCAATCTACTGTGTGGAATGGAATAACTAAATTCGTGCCGATTCCTGAAAACATTTGTTGGTGGTATGAGTTTGTTGCTTGGGCCAATTGCAACTAAATTGTTTCGGATTTTGTAAAATATATCAAGGCGGCCTTTTTTCCTTATGTGTCCAAACGTAGACAACTTAAATTTCCAAGCATCTCCCCTACACTGGAAACAAGCTCCTCTACGCTAAATTATTTCAATTTTACCAAAATTGTTCCAAATACGGGTCCCTTACTTTGTAATCATACTCAACAGTTGGCCTGACCAAAAACTTTTATGCTTGTTTTTTTTTGTACTTTTATTTGATTCTGCCTTATTACAAAAATGTTGCTAATGTTACATGTAGGTCAGAAGATATAATTACACCTAAATACTTTGTTGAACTGACATGCTGCATGGTGTAGTATAAAGATAAATATATGTTTTTTTTTATTTAACACCCTATCTAGCTAACATAAGCAACTTTAAGTCGCTTTACACGGTACACACACGTATATATACACACACACATTATTAACGTATACATTAATCTATACAATTCTGGGGAATTCTTTTAATCTGCTTTATAAGGCGCTTATTACTATCCCTATGCCACCTGGCTAACATCTCCTTATATATGTGTACCTACGAGTGTTTTTAGTGGGACCGTGCTTCCAACCGCATTTTTATAGTGCCATATCACTTGAATACGACAGCACATATACCGCAACACTCACCCAGACTATCTTACGCTCAAATTTTGGTTGTTGGAGTTGTGTCTGCAAAAGGAAACACTTTCTCAGAATATTCCATGCTAACGACGACTTCGGGGACAAGCATATACATAATCATGGTGTTACCGGTATCAGGGACGTATATGTATCACATATACGTCCCTGTCAGTGTGTATATACGTTACAGAATTTTGCACACTGTCCTATAGTATATTTGAGACACGAAGCAGTGGGGGAGGTCTATAGATCATTACTTTAATTTAACTGTGCCTCGATAAGAGGTTGTTGCCTAGATCTATATATGAACTTGTAATGTAACTGATTTAAAATCATGAATGGACTATGACTGCTAACAAATAATACGTATTGTTACGACTAACATTGTCATGCCTGTCAAAAGTATCTGGTCATGCTTAACCTTTAATGTAATCATTATTATATTTTATCAGCGTTCGCGGTTTTATGAGTCAAATTTTATATATCCAATTCCATGTACATGTAGGTCTCTGAAGTTGCTATAAAATCGAACAGGTTTTGCCGGTCCGTATTTTATATTAAAACCTAGTCGTTCATTATGTTGATCCTATATATTTCCAATGTCAAAATAGTTACGAAAGAAATAATTCTTTTTATTATAAAAGCAATAACATTTTATATTTTCATGATACTTGTTATTAAACAAATTTCATGTATTAAATGTTGTATAAAAATAACATAAAATGAAACAAGTTATATAAGATATAGTCTAATATTGTTTCACATCTTTACGAAGTATATTTAGATGTACTCCGGTATGGACCAATCAGATTGCTCTGTGGTTTGTTATTTACATCATGGCTGCCAGTGGGAGACAGGTACCCTGCAAGAATGCTTCCTTTTTATTTCTGCTGACCCCTTTCATAATTTTTGATAAGATATCTTTGAAAAGTAAATTGACATATGATGTTGACTCAGAGAATGCATAAACGTGATGATTGCTGCTTATCTGTTAATTCCCTATCACGTGTAGTAGGAGGGGTCAGGAGATGAGAGTTTGCCACCACAATTGACTTCGCGTTGTGTACTTTTAAATTGGGTACAAATGTACCAGACCCGTGACATGAAACACAGTGGCCAACAGTCAACTCCCAAACCCACCTGCCATTTCTTTTCCCTTAGATTAGTCGAAGTGTTAGGAAAGACCCACAACAACACCACAGTAAAAGTTCTACAAGTTTATTATGAATTAAGACGAGTTTGGTTTCATTTACATAATAACATAACAAAACAACCAGTTAAAACAGATGTAAAGCCTGAAGTAAAATAGAATGTAACAAGTATAGAAATGGTAACAAAATGTACACCAGGAAAGCAGACTTATCCAAATAATAGGCTACCCAGACTATGACAAGCTACCCACAAGTACATGCATGAGACAATCCCTGGAGAAGCTCCATGTTAACTCTCAATACACACCTCAATGCCTTGTAAATATGACCAACTTGACAAGTACTACGAAACTATGGAGTATATATCCCACCTGGTCCATAATTATAACTACCAGCCTACGAGACGGGCTAGACTTCCACCCTCCCTCTAGAAACAACACCTAATAAACACTAGTCTACACATGCACAGTGACTACAACTTAACGCTAATTCCTACGCTAAGTTGTTCTGGTTTCAGAACATGTTCCTATGCTAAGCAGTTCTGATCTCAGAACACGTACACATGCATATAAGCCGCTCTGTTTTCAGAGTGCCAGCTAGGCCTATCTACTAGATGTAAACATGCAATAAAGCCACTCTGTTTTCAGAGTGTCAGCTATCTAATAGACCTAACTTACGCATGCATTATTATTAAGCCACTCTGTTTTCAGAGTGTCAGCTAACTAATAAAACTAACCATGCATAGCCGCTCCGGTTTCAGAACGTAGCCGTATCACTAAGCTAAGTCACTTTGTTTTCAAAGCGTTGGTAATGACCAAATCCCGGTAGGGAAGTGGCGAGGTTTCTCTCCCGTCTACGGCTTAAATAGCCCTGACCTTGACCCTTAGTGTAAATACCTGGAATAACATCCGTAATCTAAGAGACTCGGTGACTGGCTCTACCACCGCAGTCTCGACCAATGACAGCGCAATATTACACAAACTGTCCCCGGCTCACCCGGCAAGATGGCCGTCATTACAGATAAACTGAAAATACCCGGGCAGACATTCGTCAAACCAGACAGAATATCCCCCGTAACCCCAAGGCTGTACCATCCTAGAGTACTACTATTTCGCGACTAAAGGTACGCACACCTGGAAAGAGCCAAACCCACTACAGAGTCACATAACACTACAAATTCCTTACAGAATCGAACGTAACTGTTCAAACCGCAGATGACAAAATCCACTTTTACCACATACCTCCCACCTTAAGATCAAAGTAATTACCAACAGTCAATTAACTTTGTCTACAAAATCCTTACCTGAGCCACACAACTTAATCCTAAAATCTTAACGGTATCCTATTCATTATCTGATATACAATTACAATAGTGATCGCGTTAAATATGAATAAATGTTCACGAACACACCTGAAAATAAAAAAACAAATGTCTTTCAAAAACACATTTCACTGGCACAAACCGCAACCGAAAGTCTTTCGTAGTCCGAACGAACACACATCACAGTCTTCCCTCCTTCACACGTATGCACGTCACATCCAAATAGAAACGGGAGATCTCCGGCTGGCCTCCACTCCAGTTGGATCGAGATGGACAATCCTCCAGCTTCATGGTCCCTCCGATGTTACGTCACCCATGGATAGCTCCTGGACCTCCTCTCACAGCGGTTACACTTGTGCAACCTATTGTGGAGAGTGAAACCTGCTCCAGTGTGTTAGGTACCACACTGTCTACTGGCAGGTCAAACAATTTTGGCTAGCTGTATTCCATGAATTGGAATAACAACTATGAACATTTGAATCTTACTATAAGATTCTACCCAATACATAACAGACTGTCTATCAGCCAAAAACACTGCAATAAATGCTAGACACTGTTAAACACTGATAACTTGACATTGTACTGAACTACTACCTGTGACACATTAAACTACTTCCTGCTAGATGTCAAATTACTTCCTGCGAGACATCAAACATCATAAGATTAAATACTTCACATGGTACTATTTTATATGGCAAAATGTTTTTCTAATTTACCACAACAACTCCTACCCATGGATGCCAACTAATGAATACTGTTTGTCATAAATCACAATACCGACTGATTCACATTCAGAAAGTTCACCACCCAGGAAGTTCACTTAAGAATTCCTGTACTGTACTCTAAAACACAGCCAGGAAGCTACTTCCTGTCTCCACTTATATCCCTATTTTCAACTTGCACCACAAAAGTCACAGCCTGTACTCTTCTAACACCAGTACTTAGTTCTGAACAAATATCTTTATCCACAAAGTTTAATTACCACTGAAACAATTATCTTAGGGTACTGTGGTCTTAATCATATAAGCATTTAGCACACAAAATTCCTTTCCTCCAACTTTACTTTGTATATCTCCATGAGAACAGCTGCAAGTTTCCGATTGAATCAACTAACCTTGACCTTGACCCGTGTTCCGTGCACCTCGATAGACCTGGATACCACCATCATACTCATCTCAAAAATCTATTCCCAATATCCCATCCAAACCTCCCAAATCTGCCATGACGTAGGTTTGTCGAAAGGACGAGAGCCCCATCTAATCTATGGTGGCCTGACCTTTACCGTTAACCTTTCCCCGTCCGCTGACACAAGATTTACACAACACTTTGCCAACACCGCAGAACTAAACCCTTTCTAAACCTGGTCTGGGACATTACCAAAACAGGTGATCCAGTATCCACCATTAACACATTACACACCAGCTATCCCTAGCTCACTGCCATTGTCAAAATTCCTGTTTCCCAATCCCTGCTGTACATCATTTCCTACAACCTTGACTGAACTCTTCCTAGTACTTTCCACATAGCATGCCATTTTCAAAATGCTTGACACAGTAATCTCCCCTTATAACTTAATTAATTTTACTGAACTCTGCAACCCTTGTTAATTATAATGTCTGCTCTAAGTCAAATAAAACTATTCCATAATACCTAATTAGTCTCAATTCATTTCTAGACCTCTGTTGTTTAACCTTTGGTATCTTTCCTCACTAATACGACTAATCCTGGTCACCAGGCACCATTTATGTAGTAGGAGGGGTCAGGAGATGAGAGTTTGCCACCACAATTGACTTCGCGTTGTGTAATTTTAAATGTGGTACAAAATGTACCGGACCATGACATAAAACCAGTGGCCAACAGTCACCTTCTAAACCCACCTTCCGGTTCTTTTCCCTTAGATTAGTCGAAGTGTTAGGAAAGACCCACAACAACACCACAGTAAAAGTTCTACAAGTTTATTATGAATTAAGACGAGTTTGGTTTCATTTACATAAATAACATAACTGGAACTTGGTTGTTTTGTTATGTTATTTATGTAAATGAAACCAAACTCGTCTTAATTCATAATAAACTTGTAGAACTTTTACTGTGGTGTTGTTGTGGGTCTTTCCTAACACTTCGACTAATCTAAGGGAAAAGAACCGGAAGGTGGGTTTAGAAGGTGACTGTTGGCCACTGGTTTTATGTCATGGTCCGGTACATTTTGTACCACATTTAAAATTACACAACGCGAAGTCAATTGTGGTGGCAAACTCTCATCTCCTGACCCCTCCTACTACACACGTAATAACGTTTCGGACCAAATGTATTTTCACGATTTTTAGAGACAGGTTCCCACTCACTGTATCTGTGTCTGTACGTCGTAGATCCCTGTTAGGTTTTTACACGACGGTAGAGAGAGACGCCTGTAGCCCCTTTCACAAAAAATCTTACGATCAATTTTACTCGTAAGATTTTGTTCGGTTTCACAAAAAATCTTACGAGAATCGTAAGTGAAAAATTTGACCCCTCTCGTAACTGTAAAATTTTATCGTAAGTATAAGAAATATGGCTGCTGCGTTTTGTTTGAAACTGGATTCAAATGCATTTTCATTGTGAAAATGTTTCTCGAGGCAGATTAAACAACCGGGCTATATTTCTAACAAACTTTACTTATTATTTAATCGGATCACTGTATTTTGAAAATCATACACGAACTATTCCTCTATCAGTAAGTATCCGTATCATATAACGTACGTGTGTACGGTATAAAACAAGTTTAACGTTAGTGCAGGTCTATTCGTCACATTTAGTAAGAGTTTCAGTTATTACTGGAATGTCTATAAATAAACATTGTTGTATATTGGCCTGAATGACGTCACACACTAACATATGTGACGTCATAACATCCTCCGTGATTTTGCCCAAAATAATCAGTGTGACATGCATTTTGTTATGTATTCTGGTGTTGCACAAACCTTACCGATATAACGAACAGCTATACATGTGTGTGTATTAATTGACTCATGCACATGTTGTTGAAATATTCATTCAATTTTGATTAGATAGTAATTAATGTTGTTCATGAGAGAGCGTATTGGTCAGTTGAGATGATGTCAATTTATAGAATAATGCTTTCTAGTTTTTGCAACCTTATAATTAGTTTGAATTATATTTTAACATTAAAGGCCCAATATACGTAACTTTCGGCAAAACTTGAAGCGAAAATAAAGCCTAATAACTTCTTATATTTATAGATGTAGTTAAGATTAACTGATATCAGCAATATTCAAGATGAATTCTTTCGCGGTTACCGGTACAGCAGCAGTTGAAACACGCTTTTTGTAAACACGCGTCCATTTCGAACCGTCTTCTATCTTCGGTTTGTTGTTGAAGTGGGCCCCACCTGAATGATTTTCAATTCTTTGGATTTTTTGGTCAAGAGTTTCTTGTAAGTTACCGCCCAGGTTTACTTCGTTTTAGGCTTATTTTTGCATGGTTTTCAACTGGATTTTTTTTCAGAATTTTTCAGAATCACGAAAATTTCCCTGAAGTACGTATATTGGGCCTTTAAAACAGAATCCCCATTCTGCTCGATATTTAAGATTAAATCAAGCTCAGAGTAATTGTTATTCCGTTTCCTGTTAGGCCTATAGCTACAGGTAGAATGTAAAACCATTCAAAACTAATAATTTGGTTAACAGACTTTTGGAGCGTCGAAGTTTGATAAAATAACGAATCGGCTTGCTACTGTACGCTTGGCACTGATAATGGAATGTGTTGGAATATATGTTAGTATCAATATTTGCAATAGAAATTACATATTCCTATCCCGACAAGGAATTTCTCGGCTCTACCAACTAAGCTAGAGAAGCATGCTCTGTTACATATAAGTGTACTTTAACTGTATTTAACACTACACTGTGTACATGTACAAGCCAAGCCAAGTCGTTCCTTTCAAATCTATACTAAACGAGACAGAGTGTACAATACAGAAATATACAACACAATACGCTATATATCATCACTATGAAAAGGAGCAAAATGTATCCCAAGAGAGGTCTCGCACTTTCAGCAGCACCACGAAAGTAGGATCTGCTTTCCGCACAGAAAATACAGACAATTCATGATATTAAATCTTTTTCTGCTCGATTTCTCTATTTTCTCTACCCACTTGTGGACCCATGTCTGTTGTGTCGCTCTAGATGTTAATCATATTCGAAAAGAAAACGCTTTCTTCACATTTATTGCGGATTATTGTATCACCGGATGCGCGTTTTACACTTGCGCAAACAAACCAATTGTCATTGCTAGGGAGGATTTTTCTCGTAAGTCAAATCGTAACTCTTACGAATATTTTTCACTTACGACTACCTTTGTGAAACTGACTTACGATTTCTCTTACGATAATTGTAACTCAAAATCTTACGACAAATCGTAAGATTTTTTGTGAAAGGGGCTACTGGATGTTATTGGCGTTGGTTCTGTAGCGCGGTCTTAAAAGCTACACTGTCTGGTAAATTGTTCCAGTGCACTGTTGTTTCCACACAGAATGAATGTGTGTATTGGGGTGTCTTGCTGTCTGGGATGACTAGGCCCCTGGTGTTATTACATACAATGTACACGTTTGTTCACAATGTTTGTGGCGTTAAAGTCCTTATATTGTTTTGCCCTCATTTGTCTTCGTGTTTTTGCAAATTGTATGGTTTGGTTAGTCGGTAATGTCGGTACTAACCCCTCAACCACCTTGTACATGAGAATCAGGCGGAGACTGTAGCATGTATATATATTGATGTAACCGATCGAGCTAAAGAGTTGATATTCATAGCTGAGCGGTATATTGTAGCTAGTATTTACCAGGGTAGCATATATACTGCCCCTCATGGAAAGAAATTGTCCAGTTTTCAGTCCGGCTTCCTACACTGTATGGCTCTACCCGGCCGGGTATTAAATCAGGCCTCGTAATGGAGCAAGCCCGGTGTGATTCACAGCGGGGCGATTTTTGCATCACTTATCGGCCGATTGGTTCTCATCGATAAATATACGTAACGAAGCATAAACTGAAATGAGTAGCGGCAGCCATGATTAAGACTTCAGTAAATTTCTTGGTAACTTTTCTGAAGATTTCATTTAAATTTGTGAATGGGCGCGTGCGGACCAAATAAGGAAGTCATAGTAAGCCGTAGTAACTCCATATCTGGCCATGTAGGCCATATATAAAAACAAGATTTGAGATAACATCACACGTTAACTGTCATGGTGGTAGTTTCTTGTGTTTGTCAAGAAGGACATTTCTGGTTTCTGGCCTCCTATGGCTATGTCACTGCCCCGGCCGACGTAATATAAAAAAAAAACTGTCTCATCACGTAGAGCTACATTATCGCAGCTAATACCCCTAGTGTAGCCATATAGAAGTTAAAAAGGACTTTTGAATCGAATTAGTAAAGTATAAAACATTAGCTCTTTAGCTCCAAGGCGGCCAGGGTTTGATTCCTGATGTGAAGAGGTATGGGGTTACCTGCCCGACCAAATTTGTTTTATCCGGTACTCGAGTTTCCTCCCACCAGGATGTGTCCCAGTTGGAGCACATGTAGATATATAGCTAGACTCCTTTTGGTAATAGAAAAGAAAAGTAATGTCATTTGGATTATGACTTGTTTTGCTATGTTTGTACTGAATTTATAGTAATATACTAGTGAATGATCCTGTCCAGGTCTGCTCCACATTCCTCCGTCCTTTTTCTCTTCCACTTACAATGTTAACACTCCTTATATAATTACTAATCAAGTAAAGGTTAATCCAAGTGAATTCCCAGTTTTTCAAACAAACACCCGTGAAACACAAGAAAATGTACAGCAAGACTGGGATTAAAATGTAGGTCTCATACTACTGCAGGACGTATCCAGTTTTTAGGTACTTGGACACAAGTGAATGTCCAAGTCAAATTCTTATACATTTGTAAATAAATATCAGTGAGACAATCTGATTCTGTCTTAACAGGAGACTGAGAATGAAAACGACAACAATATACAAGCATGGAAACGCAAGACGGAAAAGGCAAAGAAATCAGAAATCTTCAAAGAACTCAATAAACTGCGTGTCCAGTGAGTATGGGTGAATTGAGAAATGGGTCAATAAGTAAGTTTTAGATAGGTTTATTACTCTGACTATGCTCAGTTATTTAAAATTTTAGAAGATGATTGTTGATCAGTACATGTCCTAGACAATCACGGGAAAAGAGACATTTCCAATCTGATGTACCAAAATTGCAAGCATTATGATGGCTAGTGGTTTCTAGCTATATGGCTACAGAGATTTATTGTCATCAATCAGATTTCTTTATAAAAAAAAATAATGTTGGCAATTTTGTTTTAAAAAATAAAGGGGGAATGCTTTAAGATTATCATTAATCTATAATCATGATGTACCTGTTATAAATATCATACCATGTTAATAACGCTAATTTTAATGTGATCATAAAATTTACAAAATGTATTTTGTTACAATTCACTTTTTGCTACTCCCATTGATACTGTTCCTACATTAAATTAGATAATTTTAGAAATTGATGGAAACATTTGTGTTACGCGCTTAAATTTATAGTTCATTATAATGTATTTCTTCATATTAATATTTATCTTTTGTTGCAGGATTGTTGCCCTTGACAGAGAAAAATCAACACATTTATATAGCAAGAGAAATGACTTCCGACAAGATTTCCTTCCACTACAAGAAATGGAAACCAAGGCTACAGAAAGTCGAAAAACAGAACGTAAGTTTAGATAGATTGAAGCCATATTTGATACAAAAGATAATATAAAACATTTTTTAATTTTTCTTAATTTCTTATCATGATAGTGGAGGGAGCATCATGGTTTCCAAGGAAACATATTGTATTATTTGTCAGTCTGCTTATAAGAAATCTCTAGTCAGATTTTGCATATAGCTACAGCTCCATGTGTGTCTTTCAATCATTTTGTATTTTCAAAGTTTTGAACAAAAACAATTATTATTATCATTGTTATCCATTAAAAATTATTGTCAGGAACACTGCTTAGTTAATTCTTAAAATCTTGATATATACCAGGTATTCACAAAGTCAAGGTCACTTGATCTGACAGTAATAAACCTGCTGGTAGATATTCCTGGGAGTTGTGCCCCTTTTCTGATTTCTGTTTGTATATTTTGTCTGAAGTAGACAGCACTGGTTTCTTTTTAACCAATGCTTTTGTAACTTTGTTCTTCTTATCAATACACTGAGTGGTTCTTTTAAAGTGAGTGATGCCTCTTTTATTTTGTGTGAGTTTGAGTGGGGTTATTTGTTTAATGTTTTAACCCTGTGACTTACGGTTTTAATCATTTGGTGTTTCTTACTTTCAGAAATCAAATTAAAACAGCAGCTTGAGAAAATCAGCCATATGGTCAAGAGATTTCATACAGAACTCAAGGATGTGAAGCCCACACCAGAGTGTATGTTTTAATACATGTATATCATAATTATTATGTGAAGGGAAGTTATTTGACTTCTATACGATTATTTATGACTTTGATATGACCACAGTAACTTTTCATTAATATTGAAAATTTAATTATGGACAAAATAACAAGCAAAAAACCTCTGAGAGTTAATTCGTAACCTGGACAACACTGGATCTCTAAGTATAGCATAGCGATCATTTAGAGTGTCAGTTCTAAAAATTATAGCAACATCTGAAAGAAAATGTGGCATTTCAAAGACCAGTTTTTTATTTCCTTTGAGTTATGTCCCCTTGTTAGTGCGAATTACATAGAAATGTCATTAATGCTAAATGAACCTTTTTGAAGTTTTCGGTCAGGCCATTTTTCATTGTCATGTATACTAGAAAATTTTCTTAAGTGATTTGATCTTGTCTTTTTATCTGTCCCCAATGATTGAGGCCAAATTTATTCTGACAGCGAATATTTGTACACAACATGCAAGAGGGCTTGATGCAATATGAATGTAACAGACATTCATTCATACTGCCATAATAAAAAAATACTTCAGTTCCTATATGACAATGTGATGTCTGTTACACATGCTGTTATAAAACTGTTTCCACGGTTACAAGAATCATTTGCATCTTTATTGTATGTGCCATATTTTGTTTTTATTGAACAACTATATTGCATGGCAAATAGCATTTGTTGTATAATAAATATTTATTACATGTGAAGGAGAAATTAACACTTGGCAACATGGTTTTCATCAGAAAGAGAAAACATTTTCCATGTTTGATATCTAAATCTTTGTATGGAAGAAATTGATCTTACAGATGTTTTATAATAGACGAAAACAATTTTATTTTTCAGTTGTAGAAAAGCTGAAAATCATCATGGAAGAAATAGAAAGCACAATAAATGCCTTCAAGGAGCAACAGAGGAAACAGTTAGTAAATTGTTCTGTCTGACAATGTTACATTATATGACTGTTTGGATTGATACATGTACCACATTGCATACAGGACAATGAATATATAAATCATACCTATCAGTATAATGAGAATGGTTAAAAAAACCAAAACTTGATAAAAAATTATCATAATTTGGTTAAAAATTTATTGATATTGAAAAATCTTCAATGGTTTCAAAACGGTGTATGAGAATTTCAGGTTAATTGGGAAATAACATCCTCGTTTATTAGTGTCTGTATGATATTGTTATTTTGAACAGATATGAGGAGTTGATGCGAGAAGAACGGACAACTACGCAGGAAATCCTGGCTTTGGAGAAGAAATTTGAAGCATGGACTCAAATGGGAGATGATTTACCGTCGGCCAGAAAGGCCGCGGCCCCTTCAGCTCCATTGGCTAGTGCTAGGGACGTTACCAAGGATCTTCCTCCAGAAGTGGCTGCATTTGAGGTAAGTGTTGTTTAAAAGGAAATTCTACCGGAGTATGGACAGTGATTTCAGTGCGTGAGAAACCAAGATACAGTGATAGACTCGTGGTGTTCATTTGTACAAGGAGATCACTCTACACCGGTACCACTAGTTTCCTGATGTAATTGTGCTAGAAAAAAATCATTCATAAGGATTTAAACTGGTGAAGAGGACATGAAATTAGTATACATAATAATAAAGCGCAATAAGATTTTAGCATGTTATCAAATTTAAACAGATTAGCACATTATAGATGGTATTGCACATCATCAACGTATGTTATAGGAAACTATGTATAGAAACTTAAACTAGCATTATCACTTTTTAGTTTAAGTGGTAAAGTTACCAAGTAAGAATGCAGTGCTCTTGTTGGAATCAGTTCGAATAGGTATGAACAAAGGAGTCTCAGTGTGCGAAAGTCATTCATGAAGTCCCATAGACAATAGGTCTATGGACATTTCAAATTGCATAGACCAAACAAAAATTCCGTAGACTGAATTTTTCCAACAATGTCGATGAACCGCTTAAAACAGAATGATTTCCCCTCCTTCAATGTGTGAATAAAAATTTATTTGCAACGACAAATTCAGCCAAACAAACCAGGAAATGAACAACATGCAAGAGAAATGCAATTTATATGATTTATTCAAAGAGTTTTGATACTTTTCGACATTCATGAGCAATTAAATTGCTTAGACATCAGTTCTACCATACTAGCATTTTGCATAGACCAACAGGTTTTCCTGTGGCCTCGATCTATCGTTACTCTCGCACACTTGAGTCTTCTCATAGATGTATCTGGATATAGAACATCATTTAGGTTTGTTTGAATCTCGATATACAGGTGTATCTCTAATAAATTACCATGAATATGTGATATCTTGTAAACAAGCAGGTATGAATATTTTATGAACATGTTCTTGGTTGTTTAACAGATATTGTAAAAATGTGCAGGGATATATCCTTATGAAATATTATTTGTTCTCCTTGTAGAAATTCCTCGAGCAGACAGGTGGTGTACGAGGTGGATGGGACGAATATGATCACCAAACTTTCCTTAAATTTAGACATAGAAACAAGGTAAAACCTCACATCGGGTGGATTATTAAAATACAATATCATTTACAAATGTCAGTATTCATCTCTTAGAAATTTGTGTCAGACTGATATTGTCAAGTTACTAAAAGAATTATTTCTTGTACACATACTGACTTATATCGTAAAGTTGTTCAATTTTGCTTTTGTAAAATTTCACAATTATCTGTTGGAAACCCAATGACAGGTGTTTAATTTCGCAGATTGCAAAATAATTGAGAAATCTAAGATTATAATTATGGCTGTGTTCCATCTAAAAACATCATGAGGTGTTAAGTTTTGCAGATTTTTATGCATTGACATATTTAGTGAAAGTAAAACCCCCCGTGAATATTAGCAACTGTATAGTAATGCAGTTTTTTTAAGTACAGTATATAAACATGTTTGGAGATATCAAATGTAAACTCCTCTTGCTAGTCTGGATCTTGGGGCCTTGGTCGAGGCCATTTGTATTATTCACTGCCTTGGCAATCTTACCAATATTATACATGTACTTACCTGTTGTAACAGTTGATCATATATCGTAAAAGAAAATCAAGTCAAAATAATCAGTACCAGTAAGGTTATGATAATATTTTGTTTAAATCTGGGTGTGGTTTTTCAGATAAATGCAGATATAATTTACATTTCAGGGTCGGCCAGCGTTCCTACAGCAATGTCTCATAGCAATCCCGACTCGTACAGAGGAGGAGATCAGGAACCACGAGGAATGGTACCAAACTTACTTAGACATGAACGAAACCAAGAAAGAAAGCATACGCAAGTGGAAGGATAGAAAACAGGTAAATATAGTCTCTTCTAAAAACATCCATTATTTTTTCATAATGGATATTTTTAATTGCTATAAAGCTGGTAAGTGTGAACTATTCGAGACAGAAGTATAGTTTTGCAATCAAGTTTTTCAGTTCGTTCCTCCCTCCATTTTTCCTGGGTATATTTTGTTTGTCCTTGAACGTAATGTAGCCAGATTCTATGGGCCAGTTTGTCTTGATATTATATTAATGAGTATTTTATTCAGGATATAAAGTTCAGTCCATGACTCGATTGATATAAAATTGTAGCTGTGTGTTCATCCTGTGACCCTTCTCTAGGGATGTGTCTGCTACACTGTCTCCCCTTCAATAGCCAGATTTTGTAATGTAAAGCAAATGTTAATACATGTATATGCAAATAAATGTCTTCAGCTAATCTTAATTTCGAGTAGTATATGTGAATATGTTATCTCCCCTTATGCCATATGCTCCAAGATTTATGTGAACAGTTATCTCCCCTTATGCCATATGCTCCAAGATTTACTTGTCAGCCACCATCATTTTTGTACTTTCTCTGTATGGATATGATGAGAACTGTATTTTTTCTACAGAGAGAAAAAGAAGACCTTTTAACTGTAGCTGATGACAGTCTCAACAACAAGAAGATGAGAGAGGAAGAAAAGCAACAAGCTGCTAAAGAAAGAATGGAAAATGAGAAAATGGAAAGATTTTCAAAACTGAATGCATGGAAGGTAATGAATACAAAAACCTTTCAGTTTGGTATCAAATGTTTGTTTATGTAAAGTATATCACCATCTGGTCTGACAGCATGTCATCCCTCAGTAAAGTGGAACGTTAGTAGAATAGTGTTAGAGAAATTAAATTGTTACGAAAGAATTAAAAGATCTGGCCCCGGTTTCATCAACGTTCCTTAACTTAAAAATCTCCATAGGAAAGTATTACAGAATTTATGGAAAGTTTCTTAACTAAGGATTTTCCCCTTAAATTCTGTAATGCTTTCCTATGGAGATGTTTAAGTTAAGGAGTTTCCTTAAGTTAAAGACTGTTGATGAAACCAGGGCCAGAACATGAAGTTCAGGATGTCAATAACAGAACATTGTTATATGAAAACGAGAAAACTTGCTTTCAAAATAGTTTTGATAATATCAAATTATGTCTTTCTCTTTCAGGTGCAAAAAGAAATTGAAAGGGCGGAAGCAGAAGAAAAGAAATTAAGAGAACAACTGGAAAAGTCTAAGAAAGTAGATGACTTCAAAAAACGACAGGTACTGACAATATGGTAGATTAGTACACCACGTGACTGAATGCTGCCTTCCCATTGGCTATACACATGGGTACTATGAAACGATAGTGCCCGCTCATCAGGGCACCCGCTCACCAAAGCGCTATCAAATTTGGCGAGATGTTCAACGTGAATCTATTATGACTTCACTGTTGAGTTACGTCACTATTAGGTCATGCTACTGTTCTGCTAGAAAACGGCTGACTCTGGAAACAACCCAAAGCTGGTCATGGTCTAGCGCAATAAAACAAGTTTTGGTGTATACATGTGTATTTAAATGGAATGATGATGTACTTAACCCATTATGGTCCTGTACATGTTGAGAAGGCACTATTGCCCCATAGTATTGTCTCGTGATGAGATAGTGCCCTATTTTATCCCTCGACAATACTATGAGGCAATAGTGCCCTCTTATAGATAAATATGATTTCTGGGTGGAGAGGGTTATGACTAAATATGTATTATATCTCTACTAGTTGATTTTGAGGGTATAGGATAATTACTTGTAATGTCTACCTCATTTCTTCAAGAAAGCTTGTTTTCAAAATATAAAATACTGTAACCAGAATTGGAACCATTTGTTTGATTTTACATTTCCATTAATTAAATTTGACAGGAGTGATCTGAAAACTCAATGGTTCCATACAAGACCATTATGTATTTCTGTCTACACAGTAAAACTTGTCGAAAATAGAACTTGTCAAATCCAAAACCCCATGTCTATTCTAACATTACTAAGGGGTCCTTTACTTGTACCTAACCTTTTCTAACCATACTTCTTGGTAAACCAGCAAATACCAGTGACGTCCAGTTTAGACATATTTTATATCTGTACTGTAATTCAAATTAAAAAATTCAGATAGGCGAGTACATGTATATGATTGAAGAAATATTGAAAATAATATCCAAACTTGAGTATATCGCACTCATCAGGGATTCAAATACTTGTGATCAGGGATACAAGATATTTGGTACCTTATCAAATTTGTCTCTAGACCCATTGAGGGTTATACCCCATAAACCTCAACAAAACAGGATTCAATCCTTATACATGTATTTACATTCAGGTTAATTGATATGTTGGGTAATTTTTAAAATATTCACTAGTTCACTCGAAATGTAAATATATACCTGTGTATGTCTTATTACAGACCGACATGAAGGCCCAGGTGGAGGAATACAGAAAGAAACGAGAAGAAGAGGAGGAGTTTGTAAGGATTCAGCAGGAGGCATGGGAACAAGAACAGAAAGAGAGACAAAAGCAAATCTCGGCCAGAGAGATATCCAGATTTAGAGAGCGGGTAAATTTTATTTCAATTAAGATTTGAATAGCAAGATCACTCTGTTCATCTGATGGATACATTTTTTGAGTTTTTGAAATATTGACTAAATAATTTTTCTTAGATGTGTAAGCTGCAGATTGGTGCTTGAGAGTTTTATTGGATTATTTATTAGCACAATATAGACTTTAGAAGGAATTATATTTAATAACTTGCAGGAGCATAACACCATCAAAATTATTAGCGATTAAACATGTTCATATTTTTTGTTTTCATTTTCAGGATCAGAAATCTTTGGGAGTTAAATTGAAGAAGGATAAAATGAAAGAAGAAGAACAAAGAGAAAAAGAAAAACGTTTAGCTCGATTAAAAAGTCAGGTGGGTGTGTTTAATATATTTACTCACATGGTCAAAATTTAAAGGGTTCAGATGAGGTTATGCAATAATTCGAATTCTGCTGTCCAGATACAGATACACTAGGGTGTAAAAAGAAGTAAACATACAGAAATGAAAGTGATTACATGTGAAAAACACGCAGAAAAAGCAGCTTTATATATCTTCTTGTATTAAACAATGTATCACTTAAACCAGGTGTTGAATTCATCTTTTTTGTTCTTCATTTGTTCCGGATTACATGTGTGAAAACCACAGTGAGGTTTCAAATTCATGTTATCTTTTAAGTCTCTAGTCTTTTGTTAAGACTTTAATCAGGGGTCGCGGTGGCCAAGTGGTTTAGGTGTTCTGACATTCTACCACTAGCCCTCCACCTCTGGGTTGCGAGTTCTAAACCCACGTGGGGCAGTTGCCAGGTGCTGACAGGTGGTTTTTCCCCTGGTACTCCAGCTTTCCTCCACCTCCAAAACCTGGCACATCCTTAAATGACACTGTTAATAGGACGTAAAACTAAATAAACCAAAATTAATCAGTCACTTTTCACTCAATGTGCATGTAATTTGACATGCTTAAATCAAAACATTCAGGATTTCCTAAATCTGTGGTCAATGCCGAAAGCTAATTTACATAAAAATTTCAGCAAGATAATTTAAATCATCTCAATGAATCATAATCTGACATGTCCCATTCTGCAGTATATGAAGTAGATTATAATGTAGGTGCTGAAAACAATCTTATTTTGGCACATTCCAATTTCAGCGAATAACCAAAGTTCAATAGAAAAGCACAATGATGAATTTGCATACTCGCAATACAAGAAAGTCATATACAGAAACTGTGCAGTCATAATTTAGTGGAATGTGATTTGCGTAAATATCGCTATAAGATAACCCCTGAAATATGTAGGTTTACAGTGAATTGCAAATTAAAGACATTATAATAATCATGGTTCCTTAACTTGTGACTAGGTTGAGGTAGAGGTTGATCGAGACCCTAACAGACTACTACAGCCCACAGCCGGCTGGAAATCAAGGACCAAAGAGATAGGCCCCAGTGGTTCTGGCCAGGTCATGCATATGCAGCACAGGTGAGTTTTTGATACAGACATGATTATTTTCAGCTATTTAGCTGAATTCAGCTATTTTCATCTTTAAATTAAGAAATATCAAAGTCATACATTGTTTTAAAATATACAAATAATATTATACCTGCTTTGAGGGGGTTCCCATTTTTTTCTAAAAAATTCAGCTTTTTTTCCTTGGTTCAAAATTATGCCTGTTGATACTTGTGATGTCATCAGATGGTATTTATTCACTGGTTCTTGTGTAATGGTACTCTCATATTTTATACCTGAAAACTTGCGCCATGTCAAACCCTTCACCAGTAAAATCTGTATTTGCCTGGTTTTATTTTATCCACACAAGCGATTACTCTATAGAATGTTTATTCACCCACATTGTAGAGGGCAAAAAGGTTGAAATAAAACCATCATGGTATAATTCCCAAGTATAAATTATACATGTTGAACAGTTTTGTTACAGACTCGCTGATATTAAAGCCTATCCCTGCTATATTTTCTTTGTTTCAGAGCTGTTCCCTCCTGGAGACAAGGCTTACATTGAATGGTACCATTGTTACACCTTCAGACAGATCATAAATTGTGGGGACCACACCCAGAAAGAACCATTTCCTGTGATATATGTCATTACATCCAAAATAAAATATTTATTCTTACATGTTTTATATTCACATTTATACTTGCTGACAGTTACAAGGCATTTAAACAGACCTTGTTTGTGGAAGGGCAGAGAGTTATTGTTTACTGGAAACATACCTATTTTAGTGATAATTTTATTTTAGCACTCTTCACATTGTAAGCTTTCAGCTAATTATACTGTGATTGCGCTAATTGGAGTTTCTGTAGAATGCTTTCTGCAGCAAGTATTGAGAGTTAGCCAATTCATCATTGCACTTATTTGTTAAAAATCAGTAATGTGCTTAAATTTGAGTGCACTAAAACATGTACGTTTACAGTATTAGGATGGGTCAGATGTCACAGGTTAAAGGTCACTAGAGAAGTTTATAGCTTATATTCCTTTACTGCATCATCTGTTCTTCTTCAAGCTGCTGATGTAAACTCTCGGGTTTGAAAAGGTTACCTTTATTTTTTCTGATGAGAAGTCAAAAGTCCAGGTCTACTGACAATGTTCAAGCTATTGTATTGTCATCACAACATACAATAAACTTCAAAAACTTCAAACTGAACATATTAGCATTCTGGGGCTGATAAAGATGTTATTGTTCACTGGGTCAGAGGTCAAGGTCTTGGTCACATGCTTGTCTACCTGTCCAGGCACCTTAATTCACACTTGTTTATAGTCTTGTGCTACAATACCTGGTATATTGCTATGTTTAATGTGATACAAATACTATCATGCTAACTCATGTACTTAACCAAGCAAGTACATTTTATAAGTACACACTTTATTCCATATACTGCTTTAAACTTTGTTTGTGGCAAAAGATAAGAAGTAACACATCAACATTTTTTTTTTAATTATTTATTTCATCACATTTGATTTACAATCAGTCATACAAAGTCAATCATGTTTACTCAAACTAACTTTTTTTATTTTTATTAACATATTTTTTTTATTAATTTTCAAAATTTGTTTTCCATGACATGATACAAAACATAAAACATGGTTCAAGATTGATATGAGCTTTACTCAAACTTCTTGAATACAAGGTTATTTCACTGCCTTTGAAATTCCTGCTGCTGTAGTTATATTTCAATGCCATTTACATGGTGATTTAAATTGTTATGATTTAAGACATTCTACTGATTTATATGTGTCCACCTGATACAGTAACACCATATCGGTTCTGTATATAATCACTCACACATTTCAGTAATACCAGTGTGTAGCAGGTTTCTTATTTAATGATTCAGTTTATAAAGCACTACTGCTCATACACACTTATATGGAGTAATTTATAGGTTTAACAAATCGATATTAAAACCAATACATAATTATGTACATTAAAAATGAAGCAATTGTGCTCTCTCTCTCTCTCGATTTCTCTAAATCATAAAAACATATCTAGCAAAATCTTCTATACTGATACATGAATCAAGGAACAGTAGAGAAATTTATACTGTTTCATTATACCCAACATACATCTGATGATGAGTGTACTATAGTGGACATCACACGAACCCTTACATAATATAATGTCACCAATGTAAGGTCCTTCTATACAATGGTGAACTATAATTTAGACGATCCTTTATTGTCTTCGACTGCACCTTTACTAATAAAGCCGTTGATCTCGTTCTGAGAGAAGCCGATATCCTGTAACACTTCAGAAGTGTGTTCACCAATCCTAGGGGTGGGATACACTTCGTTGACCCCCGGAGTTCGGGAAAGTCTCGGCGCAGGTGCTGGTTCATACCGTCCCTTAGCATCCTTCAGGAAGCTCTTGTTATGTACGTTGTGTGGGTGTAAAGGGGCCTCGGTGTGATCCAGAATCGGACTGTAGCAAGCATCCAGACCGTCAAACACAACATCCCACTCGTCACGAGTCTTTGTCAGGAACTTCTCCTTGAATTTCTGTCGCATTTCAGCAGGATCATCAAACTGTGACACTTCATTACTTAACCCGAGTCCTATACATAGAGAAGATATCCTTCAATATACACAGTTTCTCCGACGAGGGCAAGGTGATTATATAGTGGTATTATTCTGGTCTAGGAAAGACTACCAATGCAGAGCTAAATAGCAGTTTCAATGATTCATCATCACAATAAATTCATGAAGGGACAAATATGGGAATACAACATTATATGGGACAAAAGAGAAACAAATAAAGTTATACAGGGACAGAATACCTTTGTAAGGAAAAATATGGGAAACATCAAAAAAAAATGTTCAACTCTATATTATCAAAGTCTAACCAATTATACTGATATAAATGAGCAGTTTTATAGAGAAGTTTAACATAAAATCTCATTCAAATGTCATTTCTGAATAGAGTATCCACCACATAATAACGTTTCTCTATCTATTTCATTAACCTATCTTCAACCATTCAGGAAACGGTGATCAGAAATTTTGAAGTGATTACCAACCTTTTACTAAATCATTGAAAAACTGGGGTTCCAGGGCTCCAACACCTACATATTTGCCATCTTTTGTTTGGTAAGTGTCATAGAAGGCAGATCCCCCGTCCAACACGTTATCTCCTCGTTCCTTACCCCAGATAGGCATACTCCTGGACTTCCACAGCCATGTTCCTGTGTGTGAAAAAACACAATTGTTGTTTCATCAATCAATAAAATTATAGCTGCAAAACTAGATGATGGATGAAATTCTGCTGTGCTAAAAGCAATAGTTCACCGGACATGATTTGTGTACGTTTTGCCATGTTCTCCTCATCTTATTTGTTTTACTTTTTGAAGTAAAAACTGTCCAACAACTTAACTTGACTTTGATGATATGTTAACCAACTAAAGTTCCAAATGAAGAGATCATTGAGAGGTTTAAAACATTTTCAGACATATTGGTTATACATGTGAATACTCAAGTTGTTTACATTTATTTTATCACAGTCACCTAAACTTATCAAATTTCATGATCATTTTAAAATAAACTTTAAGCTCCACCATTTTTGTCTCGCCTCGACGATAGTCGAGAAAGCGAGACTTAGGTGTTACTTTTCCGGCAGTGGCGGCGACAGCGAGTCGGCGGCAGCGTCAACATTTGCGTTAAAGTCCACTTTTGACAGAGTTATAATTATTCAATTGAATTGAAAGTTGGTCACATTGTTCAAACCATCATACTCAATACCTTACTTCAATTTGTATGAAATCGTGTTACAGGTTTTGGTGTTTTGGGGCAAAAACATGGGAATTTTGAGAATTTGTGTTAAAGTCCACTTTTTATATTGTTTCATATATCCGATTGAATTGAAACTTTATGTAGTTACTAACATCATCATACTGAACACCGTTATGAGATTTGGAGGAAATTTATTTGTAGGTTCGGTTGTTTAGTGGCAAAAGCATGGGAATTTTGAGAATTTGCGTTAAAGTCCACTTTTTATAGTGTGACTGATATCAGATTCATTTGAAACTTAGGGTAGTTACTAATATTATCATACTGAAGACCTTACTGAAAATTGGAGGAAATTTTGGGGTAAAAAATAGGAATTTTGAGAATTTACGTTAGCATCCACTATATATAGTGTTATTGATATGTAATTAAATTGAAAGATGGCTATGTTACAGATATAATCTTGCTGTATATATTTTGTCATACTAATTTTTACTTTGGGACTTAAATATTATCGACAAAGCGGGAAAGGCGAGACATAAAATTACGCGTAATTCTTATTTAAAAGATATTTCATCTTTTGAATCAAGTTAAAGATCATTTACTTTTAATTCTTAAAACAATATTTACCTACTTGTTCGTTATACCTACTTGATATATCACCGTATCAACAAAAAATAAGTTTAATTCTGAATTCATGATGCGTATCATCCTGTACTTTTACTAACTGTGACATACCAACATAAGCCGAGCCCTCCACCATGTTGGAATCAATCACTTGACCTTTGCCAGACATTGACCTTTCAAAAAGAGCCATTGTGATTCCAAAAGCACAAGTAAGGCCACCTCCAGCGAAGTCTGCCAGCAAGTTGATCGGGGGATATGGACGTTCACCTTTCCTACCCAGCTGACCAAGAATACCTGTTTCACACAACAATACACAGTATTGTAGGCATACTGTGGAATATGTCCACAACATGTATTAAAATATTCTGTTAGGTTTTGCTTCACATTCCAATATCTATGATGTAATGCCTAGATCACACATTGACTGATCACCTCGCAAGTTCCACTACAATTAAATCTCACGGATGACTCCGGAAATGCCAATTATTGTAATGATACGACACATTTAAATACGGAAATGACACAGTTTAATACAAAATGACAAGTGTCAGGGAGTTTGCACTGCAGATAAAAGGTGGTTTGTAATGATAGAAGTCAGGGTTAGTACAAATAGGAACGGTCTGATATGGAATAGTACAAACTGCCACAGAGTGATCTGTAATGCAAGGTAATGAGATTGTGTTGTTCCGCGACACATTCGTAATAAACAGTAATATATTCTTAGCAAATATGTGCTGTAACTAGTAATAGGTACAGATTAATAGGGACTAAAAAGTATCGGTACATTCTAATATGGTTTAGTAATGATTTACTATGGTTGTTTGATCCATGATCGTGGAGGTACTACTACGCACGACTACGGCTACAATATGCAAGACTATGGACCACAAAGCTACGGACCAATACAGATTGCCACGAATGATGCCGGATTGTATCCGAAGCTAATCCGGTGTCAAATCTGTGAATGTGTGACCTAGGCATAACACAAAGATTGGTATAATGTAACATGTATGAAGAGTTCCATAAAGAAAACATATCACAAAGTCATGTAGATTATTTGAATAATTCTCCATATCGGGAGGGATATAAACTGGTCTCATCAGATTCTCAAACAAGATTTTTATGAATCAAATAAAATACTCCTTCCTTTGGTTCAGAATTTTTTATCCTTCCATCACTACTTTATAAGTAGGTTTTGCTGATATTTTTTTCCCATCCAGAAATGTTTACCAGAAGAATGAGTTCTATGCATCTTCCAATAATTTATAAAATATGTTATTCTTCTGTTTTACCATGATGTCACAATTATGTCTGCTTCCATTTCAACATAAACATTTGTTTATATGAAAATGCTATACACATTCCAAATGCTATAGGGTTGTGTAAGAGAGAAAAATCTCATGAGGTCATGATTTAACATATGTAAAGGAATTTCCCAATTCTGGTTCCTTTAGTTGCAATACCCGGTGTTCTGTTATCTTATATCTACCTGCCAGGGATATGTAGTTGACATCATGTCCAGCTTTAGCTGCCCAAGGTCCCTGCTGACCAAAGCCAGTCAGTCTGGCATACACTAGACGTGGGTTGTCTGACAGGAGTTTGTCTGGCCCAAGACCAAGTTTCTCCATCACACCTAGCACAGAAGGGAGGACATTTAACAAAATATATGTTACCACTGAACTTGAACAGAATATATGCATCACATTGTTCATATATTTTGTTATTGACAAAAGTATACACCATACCCGTTAATCTCTGAATCTCTCAATTTGAAAATGTTGTGGGGGTGAAAATAAGTGACAAAATTCTCATGTGAAAATTAATAATTTGTGTCTTTGCAAAGAAACATTTGCATTTCACCTTTACTGTGAATATATTTCATTAAAGAGGCATCACGGTAAAACTATATTTTTTTATGCTTATTTAGAATTATTGTATATATGAATTAAATGTATACTCTTGTGGAAAATTAATGGGCGATTTACGCTGAAATATGTTCTCAAAAATTTTAATTAATAATTAAAAAAGAGAATCACTATTCGTTGATCAACGATTTGGACATGTAAATTTTTTTGCATCACATATGATAACGCATGCGCATAACAAGCTACATCGGTAAACAAAAAATGGCGATCCGCGTGACCTACATGTAACTACTAAGCGAAAAGTGGCCGAATGGTCAAACTTTAACGTAAGGATTATATTACGGAAGCATAATGAGGGATGGAAAGTATTCAAGGGAGAGACTAACAGCCCAATTGTTTGCATGTTACAGTTTTCTTCTGGATAGCCGGTGACACAGTTTTGATTTGGTTTTGAGGCCTCCCAAGGGATAACTCTTTCATTCCTCTGTTACATGAAATGCGTGTGTAAAACTTGAAAGCGTGTATTGTAATATTCCCTTTATAATATTCCAGTAAAACGGCATTATTGAATTATATTGCTGAAGAGAAAGACCTTTTCACATACAAGAAAAACCGTATTGGGGTGTTACGTTGTAAAACGCCGGTATAGGGTGATTGAGTTTAATGTATACAGTTTCAATTTGGACAAAATTAATAAATTTATGTCATCATGTGCGGATAAAAAATTCTTGTCATACCTAATCTATAAAATACGGATTATACAAATATTATTGGGTTTGGACCCCGGTATTAAATTTGATATGAATAAAAATATATGCATTATATAAGTGAAGTCATTAATTCATAAAAAAAAATCATATACATGTATGTCCCATGTCTGCAGTTGTGTTAAAAAAGTTAACGAACCTTTAAATTTACATAAAAAAAGTAAAATAAATCATAACATATATAAATGGATTAAGTATTGGACATTTATCTTCTCGACAAGTTCCAAATTTGATATATATATTATACATGTATTCTACACGTTTAGTGCGTGGTGCGTCATATGAGTGCACGGACTTCCGTGATACATACATAATTGTAAGTATTAAAGTATGTTGACGCTGAAAGTTGGATAGATTTTAGATGAATATATAGATAATCTGAAAAAAAATCTTCAAGACATCGAGTTGTATAAAAAAAAATCGGAATCATTTCATTTTATTTTTGTACTTTTCAATGCATGCACACCTTTTGTGAAATGGTTCTAAATGAGGATTCGTGAAGATAACTTTTTACAGAAATTAAGGTTTGCCCTATGGTTGTCATCGTCGGAAACCCACATGACACTGTTAAACGTAAATGTGATTCAATAAATTTATACACGGACTTTGTGTCTGGTTCATCATCGGACGTACATGTATATATACATTACGCGTCCCCTCTTGGGCCCCTTCGTCAAATTGACCGAGAACGCTGTCGCCTGACGCGTGATCAGCGCTATTTTTATCGGGCTTTCCCGAAAAATGCAATTTTGCAAGTGGCTAATAAACACATTTTGAGTGGACTTTGAGTATTGAAATAACAGGAAAATGTATCTGGTAGTGCAGACAGCATGTACATTCAAGAACTTCATTGTAGACTTCCCCGGGTTGCCCCTTTAAAGGATACATTTATTGATCAAATCCAGGGGAAATAACTCAGACACATTTTACCTGTTATTTTTTTAACTCTTATTTTCCTCAACATTATTTCAAAAGAATGTTTGTTTTATAGATCAAATGTGTTTAATATTCATAAAATATTTCATCTTTATTAGTTTTGAAATGAAAACTTTCTGAAGATGGACTCTCACAAATGAACAAAAAGATACTGTAAATAAAAGGATTTACTTAATGGTATTGTGGTACAAACAGGTCACACAACTCATGGTTGTTGGATATGGAATTTATTTCACTCTTGCTAAAGCTTGTATCTTTTGTAACTTTAAAAAATAATTAACTCAAGTGAAATAAATTCCATATCCAACAACCACTCGTTGTGTAACCTCTATATAATACCGGTCCTTAATGGTTCTATACCGGTAACTATATATATAATACCAGTCCGTAATGATTCTATAACTATATATAATACCTGTCCTGAATGGTACTATAACTATATATAATACCAGTCCTGAATGGTTCTATAACTATATATAATACCTGTCCTGAATGGCTCTATAACTATATGTAATACTTGTCCTGAATGGTTCTATAACTATATATAATACTTGTCCTGAATGGTTCTATAACTATATGTAATACCTGTCCTGAATGGTTCTATAACTATATGTAATACCTGTCCTGAATGGTTCTATAACTATATATAATACCTGTCCTGAATGGTTCTATAACTATATATAATACCTGTCCTGAATGGTTCTATAACTATATGTAATATCTGTCCTGAATGGTTCTATAACTATATATAATACTTGTCCTGAATGGTTCTATAACTATATGTAATACCTGTCCTGAATGGTTCTATAACTATATGTAATACCTGTCCTGAATGGTTCTATAACTATATGTAATACCTGTCCTGAATGGTTCTATTACTACATCTGCTTTAGAACACATCCTCCTCACTACCTCCACCCCCTCCTTCTTCTTCAGGTCTACAGCCACGGACTGTTTACCTCTCCCAAGTCTGTCTGTACCCATCTGTGACTTCACCTGCCAATGCAAAAGCTCCATTGATAAGTTGCCTTACAGACATCTCAGCTGTATGGAATTTCCCGTTAGCTCAACAGAAGAGCATTGGGCTGGAGAGCAAAGGAACATGGGTTCGAGGCTCATTATCTTTTATCACTTTTCCTTGTCCTATTACATTACCAGTTTATTTCTCTTCTAAATATCTGACTTCAACACAGGACCATACTAACATGATCCCTTGTTGCTTAGCTGTGAATCATACTGTACATACCTCCCAACAACAAGAGGTTAGCAGGTAGTACAATGTAATATAACATATTATGAAAATAGTTGTTTGTCTTCCTTTTTGCAAACTATACTAAAGGTATACATGTACATCAAACTGAAGAGATCATAAATCATATGTACTTACTCTATCAACTCGAACAACCTTGGCCCCAAAGTCGGCTAATATCATGGCACAGAAAGGGGCTGGGGCTAGCCCCGCTAACTCCACCACTCGGATGCCCTTCAGCGCCATCTGTATAAACATATTACCAATCAAAAACATAAATAGGACTTCAACAATGAACTATGACTAATAAAAAGACTTCACTGTTAAGTAAAACATAGATACAGGAGTCCCACTTGTACAGTGGTTTTGCTACCTTTATTTAACAGCAGCCTGTGCCTTAATGAATTGGGAAAATAAAGTAGGGTTTTCAGATAACTTGGGAAAATATTCTTTAATTTCGGTTCATTTTGGGAAAATAACACAAATTTTCAGTGGGGGAAACAGCCTTATATCGGCTGTAAAAATGGGCAAACAAAAACACTGTTGTAATATATCAAAGCTAGGCCAGCTTCAGCAACTTGAAATGTTACATATCCGGATGAACTTTCTTTATCCCCAGCACTACCATCTGAAGCTGGACTTTTATCAGGGCCCGGCATGTGACTATAGGAATTAAAATAAACATGATATAATAGCGAGAGCAAAGGTAAGCACAAATATATATGTAAAAAAACAGGGAGAATATGAGAATAAGCACTTGTCATTACAATGTCTTTGAAAAGGAAGAATATAATATAGTGGTGTGCGTGTTCAACAGCATATAATATCAATTACCAAAACCTACTTAATGTGAATTATATTGACATTTTCCTCGGGCATTGCACTTTTATCAGTGAAGTACCGCACGGATAACCTCAGATTAACGTTAAATTAGATGGAATAGTTACGGTATAATTGCCGAAATCTATAAGTAAGCGTATAAAGTTAATCGTGCTTTGGAATTGGGAAAACGTCAATATAATTGCCAGGTTTTGTAAGATTTTAATTTTTTATGTTTAGTCGTTACAGTTAAAATGCTATCCGAAATATCTGATTACAGTAACATATAATGTAATCTACTACATATGTCCAACAGTTAATATAACGGTTAGGCTTTTATCTAGTAGCTAGAGTTATGGGCTACGCCTCTGGACCGCCGACTTGACCGACTTTGTGAAAGTGAAAGTAGACCTAGCGACTGCAATACACTGCTTTACGGTACCTCCAGACATTAGCGACATTTACAAGATATCCTTTCCTTTTAACATATGTAATTACTGAAATAGTTTGTAAAAAATAACTATTTATACGTGAATTGGATGATTTATCGTTCACGGAGACAATCAACTGTCCTCTTGTGGCCCATTGGACTTCACACTAAAAGTTCGAGCGGAATACAATTTCCGCCAAAGTGTACTAAATAACACCCTGCACAAGAGACGGTGAGACGTGTTCCGAAAATTTCTATCCGTTAAAAAAATAAACAAACATACAGTTAAGTGTCAAAAGTCTCTTTTTTTTTTGCTATATATTCTTTGTATTTCCAACTTTTTTCAATGAATTTTCCTGACCTGTATATATATATTCCCAGTTACACTAAGGATGCTCATTTCACCCAAATCAAATAAATTCTAAGCGCATATTTAAAAATTTTATTTATAAAAAAAAATATACAATTAGAGTCTATGTCTGACATCCAACTGGATGCTATTCTTAATTGAATTTCACTTGCAATCACGGTCAGTGTCTATATGCTAATGCAACACGGTAAAACATTTTTAAAAAAAAGTAAATGTGACACTATGGAATCAGTCATATCTGAGGTTTTTATATTAACCCTTGATGCTGGAAGACAAATACACAGGGATCTGAGAATTTGTTTGTCCCCCATGTCCCTGGGGAACGAAGGTGAGAAAACCCCTGGGTATCGAGGATACTGTAACGTATGTTTATTAGTCCGGTTGCCAAACCCCAGATTTTTGGAGAACCTTGCAATACGGTCCGTACAAAGTTTTTTTGCTGTTTCTAAACCTCTGAGGTGTGCTCTTTAAGAATCTTGATGATGCCACTCTGTCATCATTGGGCAAAACGCACAATATGCAAATGAAGGCCGCCATTACTTAGAATCTTATTTTCGTCAATATCTCAGTAACATGGTATCAAAATAGTTTTGGTGTCTATCCCCATGTTTTGAGGGGTGACGAATAAGATTAAGCCATTTTAGTAAAGATCACACTTAAAGGTTATGCTGAAAATGCATATTTAAACCGCCATTACTGAAAATTTCGTTATCGTCAATATCTCAGCAACCACATATGGTATCAAAATAAGTCTGGCGTCTATACACATGTTATCAGGGGTTAAGAATCAGATTAAACCATTTCAATATTGATCACACCAATATTTTTGCAAAATATGCAAAAAATCAACGTCTGCGTACATCCGAGTCGCTACAGAACTAGCCTACATCCCCTTTACTTATGCTAATGCATGTTACCACGCCTAATTTGACTCAATTCTCAAACAAATCACTTTCAACAATATTGTCACAATCATCAACCCGTAGGATATCCTCATCCTAAATGTGAGCCGGCTTAACATTCTGTTTGAATCCTCTTTAGACGGTTGGAGTGACTTAAGCTCTGGAGCATTTGTCTCATTTTTTCTACCCATCCTTCGCGACCAGACTTCTCTACGGACATCCAGACATGTTCGATGTCACCAAGCTTTTATCCTGTAGCAGGCAGCCATAAATGCTGTCGCTTCTTCAATGATTTCATCTTTGTTCTTTCAGCTGCCAAAACCTTATGCTGTATGATTATTACATCCGCTTCTTCATGGCAAGTCATGAGATTTTCCCTGCGGAAGACAATGCCATCCTGAATTACAACTGGTGCAGACTCAGGAAAGTAACTGAGAATAAGGTAGAAGTCATAGACCAGGGCCCGTTTTCATTACCTCTACTGACTCTGTACTAGTTGTAATTCAGGTGGTATTGTCTTCCGCAGAGAAGACCTCATGAATTGCCAAGAAAAAGCAGATAAAATAAACATACCGCAGATGGTTAAGGCAGCTGAAAATGGAATGAAAAAGAATCAACATCATATGTGAGGACACAAACATTTTTGTCCTCCTGTGCATTTCTACGCAAAATTAAACATGACCTGTCGTCTTACAATGGAAGGACCAAGTGCCGTACGAACTGCTATAGACATTAGGGCAACTGCAATTGAACAGATTGACACTTGCTTTCACAACTGCCAGCCGCCTATGCCCTCTCAGGCCGTCGCACTGTGGCTCAGTACTCTGGAGTAGGAAAAAACACTGTCATCAAAGTCCTTTAGAGTGGTGTAGAACTGCACAACTGGGGCGTTTCATCTGAGGATATATATGATATCATTGAAGAAGCGACAGTATTCATGGCTACCTCCTACAGGGTCAAAGTGTGGTGACATCAAATATGTCTGGATCCGGAGAGAAGTCTGGTCGCGGATGGATGGGTGGGGAAATGTGGCAAAGGCTACAGAGTTTAAGACACTCCCACCTTCTAAAGAAACATTCAAAGAAAACGTAAAGTGGGTGCACATTCAGACTTCCATTTGGAAATCAGCTCTCAGCTCAGAACCTTCACCACCAGATTCTGTCGAGTTCGGATTTGAACTTGAGGAATGCACTAGATGTTTGATTCCAGTAACATTGCAAACAAACGTTAGTGTTGCTCCGCAGGAGGTGCTGAAAATAATAAAGTGTGGTTGTGCTACGTATACACCCTGTTGGACAGGAATATATGGGATGTTATACAGCTCACTTGCCATGCACAATGATAATTGGATGTATATTATGCCTATTTAGCACAACCTATTGGTGTGATCTTTACTAAAATTGATTATTCTGATTATTTACCCCTCAAAACACGGGGTTAGGCACTAAATATATTTTAATACAATGCATATTTACTGAGATATTGACGATGACGAGATTTTCAGTAATGGCGGCCTAAATATGCCTATTCAGCACAACCTTTAAGTGTGATCTTTACTAAAATGGCTTAATCTTATTCGTCACCCCTCAAAACATGGGGATAGACACCAAAATTAGTATGATACCATGCATAGTTACTGAGATATTGACGCAAATAAGATTTTCAGTAATGGCTACCTTAATTTGCATATTATGCGGATTGCCCAATGATGACAGAGTGGCATCATTCAGATTCTTAAAGAGCACATCTCAGAGGTATAGAAACAGCAAAAAAACTTTGTACGGACCGTATTGCATGCTTATCGGTCCCTGCCACCAGACTATATCGCAAGAAAAGCGCAACAGTGCTAATGTTTGCTTATATGCGACGTAATCTTTGTAGCGACATATAGAAGCACCGATTGAGCCATGATCCCCGAAGCTCTCGTCTAAATCTTATGGGAATGGATGACGACTGTTTTGGTCATTTCATTTCGAATCGTTATATTTCAAAGAGTGAAAGAACTTGAAACGAAAGGTGATAGAAGGCGTAGTCTATAGGCCCATTGTAGACTAGGCGAGGGGTCTGGTGGCCACCCATACCCCCGTGAATCCAGGACAGGGCCCTGATAGAGGATTCGGGGCAAAGCATCATTGGAAACCCACGTGGCACTGCTCAAACGGTTGTGTCACAGACGCAAGAGCAGTCTCTCATGGGTTTCCGACGATCAACGATGGGGGCGAAGATATTTATTTTCATACAACACGGTAACCTAAAGACACAATGAAAACATTGCATAACTGGAATGGCCCTTTAAAGATAACAAAAACAAGTTGATACTTAATTGTCACATTCTAATTGTATCATAGCCACTGCCAGCGACCGGATATTGCTCAAATTCAGTCAGCTACTAAGGTTCCCAGTTCACATCCCTGTCACGCCCATTGGTGTTTCCCCCTTCCGGTTGTAAACGTGCATTTTACCGGAATTTCATGACACCCGACAGGTAGACCGTCGCTAGTGAAAAGTGTGCATGATGGATTGTATATGTGCGTTGCTTTTATCATATGATGTAAACATCATTAGTTTCCTGTTTTTTGTGAGAGTGTCACTGACACTTTCCGGAGCGGTTGATAAAAAAAGTGGCGGGAAACCATACAACTTTTTTTTATTTACATTACCGAATGTCTTTATTTGAGCACGTGGAAACTGTATATGTACTTGGCCTGTGCACAGGATTCTACAACAGGTCTCTCAGGCGACAATTCGAAATGCTCTTTATTATTATTTATTTTAATTAGGTCGAATTGAACAACGCAACTCATAAAGCATTGAAATAGCACAGGGACCTGCGAATTAAATTGTCACAGCTAGGTTTGGACACAAGCTAAGGTGAACAGAGTAATTTCATACTTTTGGAGTTTTAGTTCAATCATGGCAGGAAAGCAAAAAGTTTAGTAGTGATAAGCAGTGCCTGAAAAGTATTTGATATTAGACTATAGTTAATTAAGTGATGGACGGCTTCACTATTGTTTTGTTACTAAATGTAAATATCATAGCTCTAATTACATGTTTTAGTGTTTAGACTGGTACTGATTAATGAATGCATATATATTAAAGCATTATCTTGATAACATGGTGCTTTTGTTTTCAGTTGCTACTTTGTTTACATACACAATAAGTATAGGCACACAGAACTTTGTGTATGTGCACGCCCACGGTCTTTCTAGGAACGCTACACGCTGGCAATCAATAGGGAGAAAGACTCCACCGATATATTATATCGTAGCCTGGTTAGAATATCCCGTCGGATCATTTAATAATAAGTGTTCTGTATATACCATAGGACTTAAGATATTTTCCCAATCGTTCGGAACTTCCCCATCCCCCATTTTATCTGTTCAGGATTCTCTGTCACTCCTTAGTCTCTATACGCAAAACAAAATGATAAAACTTATTCCAGATCACAGGGACCTGAGAATTTGTTACAGCTGGTTTTGAACCTAAAATAGGGTGTTTAGAGTTATTTTACACATTTGGGGGGTTAAGATCAATTTTCGATAAAAATGCCCGCTCAATGGTCATAAAAGCTACTAGCTGTAACAAATTATCAGGTCCCTATGTTCCAGATAGTTTATCGTTCATAACAACCTGATAAAAACAGAGATCCCCACTATTACTGTACACACGATAGTAATAGTGAGGATCTGTATTTTATCAGATTATCGTTCATAACGGATGGAAGGCACTAGGCTACTACGGTACTCCACGTGACGTAGTATATTTTGGTATTCTCCACGTACAGTAGTAAATTTTGGCGTAGACGCGGTACTGAAATGATCAGAATTAATATTGAAAATAGTTTCCTGAAATTCTAATGGCTATAATCACTCTTTTTAAAAGAGAAGTTTCTGTCTGAACAATACGTTAGAAAAAAATAGTTTTTCTTTGTGTATGTTATCGTTAACCATTTTGCTGAAGTTTTGCTGGTTTCCAATTTAAATGCAGGTTTAGTTTGCTATAATGTACGTCCTATTAAAAGGTATGGTCATTTTAAGACGTATAGTAGGGATAAAAGCGGGAGTTCCCGGACAAACAATCGCCGAACTAAAGCCGGTATAGCGACTTCCCCGCGTCCGCTTCGAACCTAAGACCCAAAGGTGGAGGCATATATAGTGTTACCCATGTCCGTCCCGTCCCGTGGTAATGTAACCAGCTTATTTAAATTTTAAGTAACTACTGATCCGATTGTCATCAAACTTCGCTACGCAATAAGCATGAAGAACTAATTTCATATGGGGGAAAGGGGCGTTTATGTCTCAGACATTTCTAGTTTTAGTAAGTTTCAATTTAGATTAAGGACTGTATTAGAGCTCTATTGCATACGATAAAAACAAGGTATACTCACAGACATGGTGTACAGTACGTTTGACGATCTGCGAGTCCGACTCGGATCCTACTTCGCTATAATATGCAGATCTAGAGATCGAAAGTCTACACAACATAATTCAATGTAATTGATACTGAAAGGATTACTGGGTTGAATTCAATTCTGAACAATTTCATTTCATGAAATTAAATTCTGAGTATTGGTAGGAGTCGATGCTCATGTGCATCGACAAAGGGATTCAGCAATTTAAAATCCGTTCATTGAACCAAGTGTGCGCCGATATCGATTAAAAATCAATTTGTGAAAATCTATATCATGTTATAATATTACTACGGGGACTTAAGTTTTTACTTCATTTCAAACAGTGTGGGCCCCAGAAGTAGGTGACGTCAGATTCGTTACACTGAATATTTTACTTTATATATTAAAGGTTGTATGATGCCTGTGTAGCGATAAACATATTACGAGTTAACATTTCAATCACAAACCTTTCAACCGAACACGGCTCATGTGTGAAGTACGATTTATTCCAGTCACATTTTGTTAAATTTAATTCCGATGCGTTGTATTTCGTTTTTAAGTAACTTGTGTGGTCCTTAAACGGAGTTTGTTAAAAATAATTCTGATATGATGTATTAAAACGGCATTTGTTAAAGCTAATTAAAACAAGAGGCCCAGAGGGCCTGTATCGCTCACCTGGAGACATTGGTATCTAGGTAATCATAGCAAAATATTTTCTTTCTGGCCTCACCCCTCAGCCCCCTGGGGGGTCAGTCCCACCATTAGTACAATTTTGAATCCTGAGCACGTAGGGATGCTTTCTACCAAATAAGGCTGATTTCCAATCAGTGGTTATTGAGAAGAAGTCGCTTAAACAATGATATAGCTAAATAACCTCTTTTGGCCCCGCCCCTCAGCCCCCTGGGGGGTCTGTCCCACCATTAGTACAATTTTGAATCCTGAGCACCTAGGAATGCTTCCTGCCAAATAAGGCTGATTTCCAATCAGTGGTTGTGGAGAAGAAGTTGCTAATATCAATATAGCTAAATAACCCTTTTTGAATCCTGAGCACCTAGGGATGCTTTCTGGCAAATAAGGTTGATTGCCAATCAGTGGTTATGGAGGTGAAGTTGCTGATATCAATATAGCTAAATAACTCTTTTTGGCTCCGCCCCTCAGCCCCCTGAGGGGTCAGTCCCACCATTAGTACAATTTTGAATCCTGAGCACCCATGGATGCTTTCTACCAAATAAGGCTGATTTCCAATCAGTGGTTATGGAGAAGAAGTTGCTAATATCAATATAGCTAAATAACCCTTTTTGGCCCCACCCCTCAGCCCCCTGGGGGGTCAGTCCCACCATAAGTTCAATTTTGAATCCTGAGCACCTAGGGATGCTTTCTGGTAAATAAGGTTGATTTCCAATCAGTGGTTATGGAGAAGAAGTCGCTAATATCAATATAGCTAAATAATTCTTTATGGCCCAACCCATCAGCCCCCTGGGGGGTCAGTCCCACCATGAGTACAATTTTGAAACATGAGCACCTAGGTATACTTCCTGCCAAAAAACGCTGATTTCCAATCCGTGGTTATGGAGAAGAAGTCGCTTAAACCAATATAGCTAAATAAACCTTTTTGGCCCTGCCCCTCAGCCCCCTAGGGGGTCAGTCCCACCATTAGTACAATTTTGAATCCTGGGCACCTAAGGATGCTTCCTGCTAAATTAGGTTGATTTCCTATCAGTGGTTATGGAGAAGAAGTCGTTTAAACAATTGTTGACGGACGACGGACGGACGACAGACGGAAGATGGACGGATGACGGACGCCACGGTATGGCATAAGCTCACCTCGGTCCTTCGGACCAGGTGAGCTAATAATACAAGGGGACAGATTCAGATTCCACATTACATTTAATTGAATATATCTTCATAAAACAATTTACATAATATTTCCCCTATAATGAAACAATATGGCCATACAACTATCAACACAATTATGACTGGATCCTGAGGGTTTCTCACTTTCATTCAAATGCCTCCTGCTTGTCTTTGTTAAACACTAGTACTTAATGGCCCACCAGTGCCTCCCTGGTATCAGAGATGGCATATATCCCTGGTAAAACAAAGTGGGGCCAATCCAAGCACCTGCCCCCCCCCCCCCTCCCCCTCTAATCTTTCCACATTTAAACTTGTGTGGTCCTTAAAGGAATTTGATTTGATTATAATTCTGATACAATTTATATTTCGATTTCGAATAAATAGAGTGGCCCTTAAAACACGTTTGTTAAAAACCAATTCTGATGCGTTATACTTCGATTAAAAATTTAGATGGCCCTTTAAGCATTTGAGGAGCTAGATTTCCATATGTGTTTTCGATAAATATCTACTTTTAATGCTTTCTCAATATAGATTTATTGACAGTTTTCGTTTTTGGAAACTTCGGCTATGCGTTTTTGTTTTTTGTTTAGATTTCCTTAGCCTTTGATTGTCTTGCTTTTTGGAAGCTACTTTCACCGTCTTTTTTCCCCCCCAACACTTAAAAACATTCCCATAGATTCTTGCAATAGCTCCAGTAACGCCTTTCCCTCAAGGGGTTTACAACTTTACAGAACCTCAAACTGAAGTCCACGTTTCTGTGCAATCCTTCCATATGGAGGTAACCTGCTGGCGGAAAGTATCCAACTTATATTAGCTGTAACATTTTACCCATTGGCTGGAGCAAGGGGGACAGCTGTTATGGCCACGGACAGAGTTGTGGGTTATCAGCTCTCAGAATGGACTTTCTTGTTGCCAATTTTGGCAATCAATACATGGGAATTCCTTTTCAAAAACCAGTGGATCGAATCTTTTCAACCTTGGTTAAAATAATCTTTGGTAGATGACATATTTTGTAAAACTTGGATTCCTGTACCAAACCCAGGAGCCAGGAAGGGCCCCCAAAGGCAAAATTAACTAATATTTAAACAAAAAAGTCTTGTTCTGTAGTCCAAAGGGTTTTGAATCCCGATCCACTTAATATTTGGACCGCTAGGTCTCATAGACCACTAGCCGTCCCAATATTTAGCAGATAAAAGCACTAGTCATCACAATATTAGCGGATCAGGGAGTCAGAACCCTTATGACTACTTAAGTCTCTCATCAAGCACATCATGGGCTCTGTTTAATTTGTAAATTTTCTGTACATATCTCCGTGCCACCTGTTCCCCCTTGGGGAGGGGCAAATTTTACTATAGTTCATAAAGGGAAATATGACTATTAGGTACATTTTGTCCAATTTCAGGAGGAAACAATTCCTACTTTGTACCATCATCTTCATGGAACAGGAAAATATTTCATATTTCAATTGTTTTTAAAACTAGTTTCCTTTGGGGACATGACAAGTTACTTTTCACTTTGTTAACATGTTGTTCCAGTATACTTTAAGCATTAATCATGCGACCGCTAAGGCCCTTGGACCTCTTGTATTACATAATATGATTAAAACATATCTTGATCTCCTCAACGTTCCATAAACTTCTTTCTGCTTCATCAAGATCTGACAACATCCCATAGGGGGACCTTTTGCATTAGCCAATCAAATTACCGCTGTCAGAATCTTGAATATGAAAGTTTGTGGGTGAAATAGCTTGCATAATCCTATCTTTGCATTTAGTCATTTCGTCACAACAAACTTAAGTGCAGTGCTGTTACAAAATGACTTGCTGCAGATGACAGCAACTAGAAAATTCTACAGGAGAGGGAAGTAAAGAGGTGACATCACCAGAACATGACCTCTTATAGGATATTGTCAAGTCCTTATAAAACGGAGTGAGAACAAGGAATGCATTTTAATCAGATTGTGTATTCCATTACGTGACAAAGTTGTTCTGTGTCTGCTTCTTTGTTGGACAAGGTGTCAGGCTTATTTTTACCTCATTCCATGAGAAAAGACCTCAGAAAAAAACCAAAAAAATAGTTTCAACAACATTTTATTATTTTTATGTTCTTTTTTTTTTTACATGATTTCATTGAGTTTGAGTACAGCATGTACTTGACTCTGGATAATTATACAACTGGTATAACAAAACAATGTGGGACACTTCTATCACTGAAGCCATGACTGTTAACAAAACACACAATTCACTTTCACACTGAACACATTTTCCTTTGCGATCCGTAATCTCATAAATGAATTAAGCTGCTGGTATGATTTCTAATCTTGTTTCAAAATCAACCAACAATGAGTTTGCTGAAAACATATACCTAATACTACAAAAATAAATAAAAACAATAATATCTGGATTTCAGAACCTTATGTTAACTATAGAACATTGTTTTTCTTTAGCTACAAGCACAGTGTAATTGCAGCTCGCAGAACTGACTAGAAAAGGCTGACTATACAGACTACTGTAGCTCTGATGACCGACTGGAGGAACTTGTGTCGTTGTCACTGACAGTCTCTTGAGCAAGTAACTCCAGCATGTGTTGAAATCTCCTCAAAACCTGAAATATTCATCAGCATACAGTATTATACATAATAATTATTTGGTAACTCCTTTTTTTTTTAGTTAAGACGTACATTGTAATATGTAAACTATTTTTCAAATTTAATTGATGTAAAGAAAATATAACCCTAAAAAATAAACTGATTTTGTGACTTGATAAAGTTATGTGGTTCTGATTAGGAAGGACACATTGACTCTCAGATTAACTTTTTATTACTACATAATGTATTTAAAGTACTGCTCATGAGTGTCGGATTTGAATATGTATCCCCCGAAATGAATTTCTAATTTAGAAATCAAAATTTCACTACACTGCAAGTATCATGGTTTAACTGACTGATGTTATTATCATAAGCAAGGGAGATAATCCTATAAACACTCTTACCTGTGTACCAGTCTTGTTCCCCAGCTGTTTAGCTAACTCGTCAAATGTCCCAGGGGAGCTGCCACACGCCTTCACATGCTCTAAAATCTGTCTGTCTGTTTCTCTATTGAAGAAAAAAAAAAAAAGTCACAAATTGTATCAAACCCCATACATATTATCTTAAAATTAAGGTGATATAATTGGTGTATTGTTAAATTTGGATACTAGTCTTAAGGCTTTAGTTGTGGTGAAGTTGGTTTTGAACTTAAAACCTAGAAACATGAACTCATTCTCAATATTTTCAAGACAAAAGCAGTATTAAAAACGCATTATGTCTGCCTGATTAGACCTACAGAAATCCATTTACAAAAGTACAAACTCACTTTGACCAATCTTGACTTCTTGATCCTTCATCAGAGCTGGACACACAAGATGGGTTTGTTTTGACGGAGTCTGCTTCGTCAGTCTCCGTTGTAGAAGGGGATGATGACAATACTTGACCAGTATCTATGTGCGGTGTGGACACAGACTGTGTATTGCCTCCACTAGTGTTGTCCATACATGTCTCGACTAGTCTGCTTCCTAATGGTTGTCCAGCACTGTCCACATTTCTGGACGGGTCAGTCTTAACAATTAGCACATTCTCCCTCTTAACATCCGCTTCACTTACACAATTCCTAAAACCCTCGGTCAGTTTATCATCTGTCTGTACACCTGCTCTGTCTGATCTTGTAACACCTGGAGGTAGGTGCTGACTGGTGTTCTTGCTGTCCTCTGGTCTAGGGGTACTGACCATAGAGAAAGCACTATTACAAGACAGTTCTAGGGTCAGATTTGGTTGTGAAGCACTTGTAGACGTCGTCAAGAAAGAACAGTCCATAGAAGCATCACCCTGTCCAATCATGGCAGCACTGAAAGCTTTTGCCAGTATGTTTGAGCTCCCTCTGGTGTTGCCACTACCGTCCATCTGGGTTGTATCCATGGTGATATCTCCTTGTCCTATCATGGCAACCTTCACTGCCTTTGCTAAGATGTCTGAGCAGGTACTATCCTTAGATGGTGAACCAAACTCCCCTGCATGTCGTAGTAGATTCACTGCCGGGGTCAGGCGCTTTTGAGGGGAGAGGCTGGCATCCTCCATCATTAAATCCAAGTTGATGGGGAGTGACGAACTTGATGAAGAACACTTTTGACTCGTGTCCTCACAGGAGGAGCTAATACTCCCACTGGGACCAGGGGCACTACTCACCGTAGTCCCTGAAGGCAAATGTTTAACATCTGTATCTGTACCGATACTCTGAAATGTCTGATTCAATGAGCTCTTATCCGATACCTTAACAGGTAGCCTAACACGAACTGGTTCAGAGGTCTGTGGTAGCTGAACTGGTGACCTCACATCACTAGACTCTGAGGCCTGCACTGTCTTAACCAGTATTCTTGAACTACCAGCCTCCAAGATCTGGGCTGACTGAACAGGTACAGTCACACTACCATGCACAACGGAAGAGTCCTTGCTGTTTCCCTGCCCCTCACACCGACTTGACGGGCTAGCTGGTCTTTGATCAGGAATGTCTTGAGGCAAATCATCTTTTCTTTGGCTTGAAGAAGATGTTTCCTCTCTAACACCAAATAAGGAAGTGGCCACGCCTCTTTTTTGTCCGGCTCCTTTATAAGATGTTGTGGCTTGATCGGTCAATTCCTTGTTAGGAGTTATGGACCTTTGTGCCTCTGACCTTGGGGATCCTGACAATGACCCTTTTTGGGGAGATTCTGCCATCTCATTCAAAGTCATGAACCTCCCTTTCGCCTTTTTCTTTAATGATATTTTCATCTGAAACATAAAGTTTAATTTTCAAATTAACATTGAAATATGCAATGAACATTGTTCCAGAATCAAATAACAAAGAAACAATTGCCAGTACTAAATGAGGAATTTTATAGAATGTTACAATATTAACTTATTCATTTGTTGGCCATGTAATAGGGAATTTTTATGACAAAGGGATGATCAGAGTGTGTTAGGGTGGCATGATGTTTTACTGCAACATCATGTGATAAAGGGGAGAATTTCATTCACAGGATCTTGTACTTGTACAAAACCAGCTTCTATACTTGCCTTATTCATGGACTTGGTACGTGGTTGTTCTTCCAGAAGAGAAATATCCATGTTTTCTTTCTCCGCAGCAGCTGTATCATCTTCGAACCACTCCCCGTTATCATCGTTGTATGCATCATGTTTCACCTCATCTTTCTGTATTGACTTGGCCTTGATCGGCTTGTGAAATGTGACCTTGACCTTCTTCAGTGTTTTGGTATTCACACGGTAAAACAGCTCCCCATCAATGACCTATAAAAAAGCAGAGGGTACCTATCTAATAACCTCTTATCTTTTATTATTAAAACATGAATTCAAAAAGCTTCTCAGTCTGTAATGGATCCTGAGGAGACATACTACTTAGAAGCATAGTACTTATACTACCAACTCCGAAAATATATATACACATATCTGAAATCTTACAAGAATTTTTTTAATTCAGCTTGCTATAGACTAACTGATCTGTAATGTGATGTTAATTGACTTTTTTGTTGTTCCTGTTTTTAATCAATTTATTGGAATCCTTGCAAGTTTGATAGATAAACATTAGCTTCATATAAAAATGATAGAATTATCTATCTATTCTTTATTCATTTGAAATACTTCAATTTTGTCCTGACTTTTTCTTTTTTCGTATTTTGTTTCCCTTTTCACTTGAATTTTTTGGACAGGTGTACTACAGAAAACATAATTTTGTAGACTTGAGTACAGGCATACTCTACCTTGAGGCAACAGGAGTAGCAGTGCTTGTTGCGTTTGAAATAGTTGGTGTCATTAGGGTTGTTATGGCAACGGCATTGACATTTCTTTGTACCACTTATATCCTCCTCATCTGGTAACTCCACCTCCTCAAATCCATCAAAATCTGCCTCTTCATCACTTTCACCAAGAGTTATTTCCTCATAATCTGTCAGGTAACTGAAATATAGATTTATCTCCCCATATTTTACAGGATAATAACTAATACAGAGTTATCTCCTCATAGTCTATAGGATAATAACTGTAAATAAAAAGTTATTACTTTATAATCCGTCAGGTAATTTTAATACAGATTTATCTTCCTATAGTTTACAGGATAATAAAATACAGGGTTATCTCATCCAAGTCTGTTATCTCCTAAAAACATACATTATTTATGTAATATTTTTCCTGAAGATTCATCCTTAAAGCTTTTTCTAAGGTCAGAGAGAGTCCATACACTGAATGTATACCTTTCTGGTGGATGTTCATCCTTAAAGAAGAGAGATAACTCCTGCAGGAGGTGAATCTGTCCCTTTAGGAGAGGCTCCAGGGCAAGCTTTAGCTCGGCAGCACTTCTGTTGTGTTTCTGGGACCAAGAGGACAGCACTTTGAGACACTTCTGGAAATGAGTCGGATGTCGGAGGAAGTGCACCTTGTGGATAAAAGTAATTGGAAAATATCACTTACAACAATCAAAAACAACAAGCGAGGTAATATTTCATATGTTTAAAAAGTTTAATAACAATCTGGACAAAATGATGTAAAGCCTTCATATTTACAAATCTAAATACCTGTGAAATGCATTTTCTGGCTAGCAATAAGGATTGTTGATTTTAGGTGTAAAAAGCATTTATTTTTACATTTCAGTTCAGTGTATATCCCATAGTGTTCATGAAGTGTTGTCTCATACAGTTACTGTAAGGTTTCTAGTATTTTTTGCACTGCATATATTGGTCAATCTAGTAAACTACACTTTAACAACAAAAGATGAATTTCTTTATTTCAACAGTTATACCAAACCCAATAATACACAATGATATCCAAAAATCCCTACATTTATACCTGGTAGTAAAACATACTGATAAGCATACTCTAAAGATTTCAAAGCCGATTATTTGAATAATAACATCTCCACCGCCAAATATAAACACATAAATATAAAGCTGGACAAATAACTAAATCCGGAATTTCCTAAAAAAAAAAATGAGATCAAGTTTTATTATTTACATTGTATTTCCTTTCACTGTGAAAGCAATATCATGAAAAAAAGGAGTAACTATTTATTCATTTTGATATGAGGTATTTACTTTACATTTACTTTAATGTTGAAAGATGTAATATAAGATGTGAATGTACTTATGCATGGAATGGAATGTGATTTATGGAAATAAAAAAAAAAAAATTAAAAAATATCAAATAAGTCCTGTCTATATAGTGTACCTCAAGTTTACGAAGGAACGTTCTAGCTCGGATAAACTCTTGTGTCGTCATGTAGCAGCCACACTCAACAGCCTGCTCCGGAAGAAGAAACCCTGCGAAGTCTGTCACCAGGTCAGGGTATTTTTTCAACACGACACGAAGCTCTTTGTACAACTGTGAGAAAAAAAATGTTGATATTAACTGTAATACTTGTCTGTTACCAAACCAGGGCATTCCTTTGTACAACACAGGTCTTTGTACAGCTGAGAGAAATTAGCAAGATATCAAAACTTAAGCATTCATTAGTCTGTTACCAAACCAGAGTGGTCATTTGGTATATCACTTTGGAACAAGATATGCAGTAAATCTTTTGAAGTTCACTGGAATGAAATGTTCTTATTTTAACATAAAAATAACAACAACTTTAATTTATTGGATAATCTTTAAAGGTATAGTAAAACTGGCCATTCAGAACATGAGCTCTAGTGTTAAGATACAATACTGCCCAATACTGTGGCAGTTATATTTGTTTTTTTGTACAACATTGAAAATAATCATGTTTACATCATTCCTACTAAGTTTCAATATAAAGTTTCAAAGAAATGAAATTTGAAGTTGAAAATATATTTTGGATTGACCCCAAAGTAACCAAGTAAAATACACTGATCTCTTCTTCATTTACAATCAATTTCCTTGACAACATGTGAAAAATGTCTTTCACTATACATGTTCTGGACAATCACAATAGGTCATAACATTTAACAAATACTGTAAACATATATTTTAGTGGTAATCTCAGCAATTTTTGTGCTAAAAGCGTTTTGTTTAATTATGATTTGATGGAGGCGTGGTGGTCTAGTGGTAGGATAGATCGATGCACCAATTCAGCATTGAGCTTTTTTGTCTAAATGCTGAGTGCACTAAAATTTGAATGCACCAAAACTAGCTTGTTTACAGCTTGTAACCAGATTTATTTACTTTTGCAGCTGCTGAAAAAAATATTGATCTTCAATGACTGAAAGTCACAATGATCTCTTCTGTGATAATTTTAATGAAATTGTGTAAATGACCCTTTAATTGTATATTGAATATTTAGTCTAATTATAACTGTAGTAATTTAAATAATTAAAATTATATTAATTTAACTTAATTGTATACTTATGCTGTGATAATAATACTGAGTACCATATGTTATCTTTATTTCTGTGATATTTTAAATGATATTGTGTAAATGATCCTTAAATGACGTATTTATCTTAATTATGGTAGTTTAGCATGCCACACAAATATTTTGGCTATCTTAACTGTAATGATTATTGTTTTAACTAATCCTTTTACCAACAAGAGGACCCTGTGGAAGATTAGCTTTGCTAAACAGGTCTTTTATCCTCAATAAATAAAGTTTATTATTATAATGTTGACAGAAGCAACAATACAACCAAGCTTTTAAACATTCATAAAGTCTCACTTTAACGGATAGACACTCCAAATTTGAACCTTCATTTTTAACTTTAAATGCTAGCAGAATTTCTCTAACTTTTGCTTTTTCTCATGTTTTTAACTTAACACATCAGAACAGCTATTTGAATGGCATGTTCTAAAATTCTTTTGTCAAATTGTATTGGTTTATTTACATACTAAATAATATTTGATATATGAGGACTAAATTTTTCAATCATGTAAGGTTGACAAGTGTGTGGCAGTAATATGTACTGTAATAGTGATCTCTGCTAAGGTTGACAAGTGTGTGGCAGTTATATGTACTGTAATAGTGATCTCTGCTAATACCTTGATTTTACTTTTATTTTTATCATATAAACCTGGTTGAACTACACAAATGTATAAAATAAACACTCTGTTGTGTTTAAATAATGTCATTTCTAAGTCGTTATGCATTTATGAGACTAATCTAGACTTTCGGCAATTGACGTCTGAGGACAGACGATATTGAAGTCATTATGACTAACAGGGGTATTTTTAATGTTATGACTATTTTTAATGGCTTTTCTGGGGTAATAAAATTGTCACCATAGACAGGTGAGTTAGTGAGACGGACAGGACAGGTGAGAGTATCCCAGAATACACCTGGGTTGATTAAGGTATATGGCCCTCCTGTGTTATTACAATCCAGCACACACATGATCCTTCATGATCTGTTAAACTACACTGTACATGTATATCACTCTAAATTAACTGAGCGATTTGGTCTACATAAGTGTCCTGGCACAACTGAACTTCAGTTGTATCCAAAAGGATGGCCAAGAAAGGTGACATTATATATATAAGAAACTAGAAATGTGAGACATAAATGCCCCCATCCCCAGCTGGTTACATTACCATGGGACAGGACGGGACGGGATGGACATGAGTAAAAACTATATCCCACCCCCCCCCCATTTCATGGCAGGGGCATAAAAATATTTTGGTTTTTGTATGTGAATATGATTTCACATTATCATTGGGAGCAGGAATCTTCAGATCTGCATAGATTGGACAGGGAGCACAGAAAGCAGACCAGTTCATGAGTTCACTAGGTCAGTGGGGATGGTCATCAGTTTTACTGTAATATAATTTGGCAAACTCAACTGTAAGCACACTGCCAAAAATAAACAGATAAGTACAATGATGAAATGGCACACTAACAATACTTGCTGTATACAACACAGAATCTGTAACAGCGGAATGATTTCAGTCCAAAAATTGTTACAATAAGTTATCTATAGAGGATATCTTACAGTGTCTTCAGTAATACCAAATATATTTCACGAGTGGGGCTAATTTTTTTTTATATTTTTCATGAGTGTGCAGCTCAAGTGAAAAATATCAAAATATTGGCCACATGAGAGAAATATGTTTGGTATTACTGAAGATACTGTTAGATATTCTGTTTATTACATTTTTACAGCAAAATATACAGTGACAGCTTTAGATTTTTCCAAATGTCGTTCGTATGTAAGCAGCGTTCTGATTGGTCAAATCAGAAAAAGTGATATTTTCCACTAATGAAAAATATCATATTTCTCACTAGTGAAAAGTATCATATTTCTCACTAGTGAAAAATACCACTTTTATAGAATGAATAATTTTCGATATTTCACTGGCCAAAATGTAATAAAAAATATTACGTTACAGAAGTCTGATGACCCTATCATGCACTTTTCCATCTACACCAGCGGCCCCCTTCCTTTGGCAATCCCTAACAACAAAATCCTGGATACGCCTAATGGTTACAAAATACAAACACCTCATCCATGACTTGAAATAAAAGTTGCCAATTACCATAATCAATGATGAGTTGATGAACTACCAGAGTGGATCCTGCCTGAGTAATATACGTCTGGCCGTGTTTACTGTAGACTTGAGACGGAGGTCTGTGTCAACATAGCTCAGGACTGTGTGGACAGTAACTCATCGCCACACAAAAGCGACCTCTTATATTTGGTTAAATCATCAGCACTTGACAGTAAGTCCCCATCCAAGTGTAATAAGATGCCTGTGACAACACTTGTTGTCGCTATCTCTCCCACTAAACAATCAGGCCTATCCAAACGTGTTTATGATAATGATATTTTTGACATATTCTCTAACAGATCATCCATTAAAAATGAAACAGCTTCATTTAGAAGACAAAAATGAAAACGAAACCACATGTAACATACAATGTGTACAATTTGAAAATTTGATTAGGTCTACTAAAGTACATTTCCCTACTAGTTTGCTCCATTAGATATAGGGAACACTTAATTTTAAACAATCTTTGTTATCATAAAGTGAGATACCTGTAATATTTAGCAGATGTATTGTAACTTGGTCCAAGGGTTCAACTGTATCAAATGTTAATACTAGATCTGCATAACGCCATTCCCAAGCTTTGCTACCATGAACATGAACATCTTGTCAGTGTGATAATGGGGGAGTTTGAGCATGTGAATTTATTTATTTTTTTAAGTAGTGATATATTTTCTTACTTTGAATTGCTAAAAATGACAATCAAAATAAAACTGATGCATCTCTGATGCCATATTTGACCTCTTCCCTATGAAAAATTATGAAATTTCCGAGGTAAATGAATTAATGAATGGACATGACAGATTGTTACAATATAAAGTATTCAACATACGAGATATGAAATATATAAGATTAATTGAAAAACAAGTTTGAAGATAAAATGAAAGACAAAAATAGGAAACATTTCCAAAACAAAAAAATGAGGGAAACTAAGAGAGAATGACCTTCCATAATCCTGAAAATCGCCTTATGAATAATTGTTAGGATCAAACTTAAAGACAAATATAGGCTATATGTACATATTTACTGAAGTAGGGAGAAGATCCACAAAGACAAAACAGGTTATAAACACTAACCTAGGGACAAGATCAACTAACAAAGGGATTAGACTAAGGTAGACTAAAACAGGCTTATCAATATTTGGATGAGACAGAGAACAATAATGAATAATGAATCTAGAAACTGATGTATGATAAGACAAAAGACAGGGGTTTAAACCAAGAATGAAGTAAAAAGGCTACAAACAGCCATTAATATTGGGACAGGACAAGAGCAAGCCACTCAAGAACCATACTGTTGAAGCCAATGTTGGATTTGACAAAGACTGACCAATCACTATGAGTAATTTCTACACACAAAATCTAGACAGACCTAAACAAGCTATACACACTAATGCAGGGACCTAAACAGGCTATACACACTAATGCAGGGATGAGCAGAGACGGATTGACATTTACATTAAAAGTATCAAGTCCTGACACTTTTGCTTGCACACGGCCTCCACCAAAATCCTAACGAGATACTCGTAGCCTGACCCATACCACCCATATATGGGAAATAGGGCTGTTCCAACAGCTGGCAGTCACGTGTCCCGGGCCTGCAAAGTAAACGACCCACTTCTCCTGCTCTGGAGTAGGCTTTTATTGACAGGAAAACTAACTTGTCGCTAAATAGAGTTGAAACGTTATGTATATTGAAAATGTCCCATCGTAAATCAGGCAGAATCGATCCAATTTCCTAAAACTATAAACAGGCAGTTGTTTATACATGGTAACGCCTACTTGACACTCTCATGCTGACATCACCTTAACCAACTTTACATGTGTTCCTACAGACCACATACAGATGTGATGCTGGTATGCCTGGAGTATACACCCATTTAAAGATGGTTACTCACAGATATATGCTGATTTGATTCCTGTGATCTTGTGAGAATTTTAAATTCCAAATAGAATCAACTTTGATTGATATTTAATTAGAAATGAGGGTTACGGACAAATAAACCATAGAGTGACAATGGGCAATAAGTATGAGTACAAAGGCATTCATGGACTGATGTTTGACATTCCTGGTATACCTTAATCAGTGGACACAAATACTGGAGATATGATTACTCCGGACAGCCTTCTTATTGTCTCCCAGCTCGCCAACAGTTCAAACAACACGAGCACTACTCCGACGGATAACAGTGGTCCCCCGGTAGAGATGCCGTCCCTGTGGGACATCCTGGAGCAGTATCCCACGTATCTCTGGTCCAAATATCTTGGACTTTACGTCTACCCTGTCATCATACTCCTTGGAACAATTGGAAACTTTATCAGTTTCATCGTGATGGTGAGAAAGACAATGATACACTCATCCACATGTTTCTATCTGGCTGTGATTTCAGTGGTAGATACTATGGTACTTTTCTTCAGTGGAATACGAAGCTGGTTTTCAGTCATCAATGGCTGGGATGCTATCATCTTGAGTCCAACAGCATGCAAAGTATTCAACTTTTTTACTTATTTCTTTTTTCAATATTCTGCATGGCTGCTTGTTGCTATGACGATAGAACGCTTCATTGCCATCCACTTTCCGTTGAAGGCAGTTGAGTTTGCCACTGTCAGCCGAGCTAAGAAAGTCACCATAGGATTGTTTGTGTTATTCGTACTAATCAATAGCCATTTTTTCTGGACAGTGACAATATCTGGACAATACTGCTCGCCTACTGAGGATTATGAGGATTTCCACGATGACGTATTTCCACTGATAGATGCAACACTTTATTCCTTCATTCCCTTTCTCGTCCTTCTCACGATCAACGTCCTCATCATAAGAGACAACAAACGCGCTACAAGGTTCAGAGAAACTTTACGGCGTAGAAGTCATACAGAAAATGAAAAAACCATGGAGAATCGACACTTCCACCAGAAGCTGACAATCATGCTGCTTTCTGTGACCTTCACCTTTCTGGTGACCTCGGCCCCTCGGGTCATTTTGTTTTGCATTCGCTATAATTACTTTGACTTTTCATCTTACCCCATAGACTTTGAGCGTCTGGCACTGTACCTGCTCGTTTCACGAATTACCAGTCTTTTCAGTTACATGAACCATGCTGTCAACTTCCTTCTTTATTGTATAACAGGACAGCGATTCCGCAGGGAGCTACGGAAATTGTTTGTGTGTAGGAAACAGTCACAAACAGGCACATTGTACTCCACAAGTACGGACAGATACCATCGTAGGCCAAGTTCTACTTCCAGCATCAACATGGAACTGTCTGAAAATCATTCATACTCAACACATGTATCACATGACACATCGTACAACATGCAAGCATCGCACACACAATCAAATATAACAGGTTCATCACAAATACCAAGCAGTAGAACACAGACAAAACATTCACAAAACCCTGACACTACCAAAAAATTCACAAAAGACTTGTCACAAATTCCTGACAAAAAATTTCCACGAAACTTGGACAAAGAATGTTCACAAAACTCTGAAAATGACTCCCATTCAGAACTTTCACACAATTTCAATCCAAGTAACCGGACAGAGCTTCCACAAAACTTCAATGGAGGCATTCAAACTGACTTTGGACATAACTTAAATGTGGGCAATCTTGCAGAGTTTCTACAAAACATGAATAAAGTTAGTCTTACAAAACAGTTACCAACTTTTAACAATCTGACAGAAATTTCACCAACCTTGAATGAAGATAATCTTACAGAACATTCACCGACCTTGAACGAAGACAATCTTACAGAACATTCACCGACCTTGAACATAGACAATCTTACAGAACATTCACCGACCTTGAATGAAGACAATCTTACAGAACATTCACTGACCTTGAACGAAGACATTCTGACAGAACATTCACTGAACAAAGACAATCTTACAGAACATTCACCGACCTTGAATGAAGACAATCTTAAAGAACATTCACCGACCTTGAACGAAGACAATCTGACAGAACATTCACTGAACAAGAGCGTAGACAGTCTGACAAAAAGTTCATCAACCTTAAATGAAGACAGTCAAACAACATGTACAAAGCTCCCACAAAATTTGGATGAGGATGTTCATCCTGAACTTTCACAAAACTCCAATACAGAACAATCCAATAGCACAAACAAGGCCATTTCTACAGCACTTTCACAAGACATGAACAAAAACCCCCATACAACACTTTCACAAAACATTTTTTCAATTACCAATAGAGAACTATGAGGAAAACTTTCACAAACTTTCGGAAGATCCTGATATCTGAGTGTTAAGTACAGGACATAAATCCATATATATATTTACATGACAGAATCCTGAATGGACCAGTAAGGAACGTGATGGCAGTGCTCTAGTGGACGGTTGTATATAACAGTGACATTACAGTCACTGGTAATATACTCAACTGCTTAAGACAATGGAAATATATTCAGGTAGAAGGATTCATTCATAAGGAATGACAAGGGTGAGTGTGTGGTTCTAATATTTTTGGTGAATTTTATATCATTATGAACTAATTGTTAAATTTTGTGGCATTAATTTTCGTAATTTTTTGTTCAAAACTTATATGTTGGCTTTCAATTTCGTAAATTCAACACGATTTCTGTCTATTTCAGAATGCCTTGCAAAGAATTTTAAGTGTTTGTAAATCTCAGAAATGAGCAGTTATGTAACTTAAACATGGCTTGTGTATTAATGTTTATAAAAAAACATCAAGGCGATAAGTTACATCAATGTTATGGTAACCATGTCAAAATATTCACAAGGGTTTTATATCTGCGTCTTTTAATCCATTCACAATTTAAAAAAAAAATTGAAACTATGTGAATATTAGTAACTGTGCAGTATTGCATGTTATAAAACATGAAGAATTTTGGATTGTTTAAATCTGTTCTTAAGACATATTTGGACTCAGTCATTTCATTAGAGTGTGACAAAACATGTTACTGCAACAGAATGCAAATACTTCATTATATTTTCTGTGTATATCGCTCTTCAAACTCGGGTATGATTACCGGAGTACAAAATACCAATTTCAGCTGTTCAGCAGATTCAAAACAGAATGTCACATTGACAGTTTGTTGCATACACAATGTATACAACAAGAAATTATATATAGGAACTTTAATAAGCGTAATAATCCAATCAAGATAATTCGGCTAATTACAGTCCATCACGGAATGTGCCTGTTTACAATCAATGCAAACTCATTGACAAAATATGAAATTTAAGTTGCTAGAAGTGTAGGAAATAGAGCCAGGACAAACTATCTTTCAGATGTTGGACTGCCTGACCAAGGTGAACCAATACCCCAAGTATGAAGTTCTAGTATATGAGATAGAGCCCAGACAAACATTTTCTTTAATGTAGGTCAAAGGTCAAAATGTAGGTCAGAATGACCTACTTGTGATACATGACACACTGCCTCATCAAGGTGAACCAACATCCCAAGAATGAAGTTCCAGTGCCATTTAGTGTATGAGATAGAGCCCTGAGTTTATGTAGGTCAAAGGTCAAAATGTAGGTCAGAGTGACCTACTTGTCATACATGACACACTGCCTCACCAAGGTGAACCCATACCCCAAGTATGAACCTTTGTTTGCTTTGTTTCGAACACCTTTCAATATCTGTTTTTCGCATTTTTTTCTTGGCTTCCATCAGTTTATAGCCAACACATACAGTCAAACCTTGATATCTTGAAATCAGCAGTACAATCGGTGTTATTGAGTTAAGTGTGAAATTTGGCTGCGACAAATGAAATACTTCAGATTAAACCAGGCCGTTGAGTTTTGTGAGTTCCGAGATAACATGGTTCCACTGTACAACCATTGTCATAAATAAAATTATTTTGTTTTGATTTGAATATTTTTTTACAATCTAATACAGTTGTTTATAAAGGACATGTTACTTTTTGTACAAAAGTGGACACATTACTTTTTAAGTCCAGAAATACTACCGTATGTTTTTTATGTATGCATTTGTATTAAGTAACAATCTCTGATAAAATGTACAAAATTTTTAATATGCTTCTGTTTACAAAGCTTATTATATGATAATACATGTATGGTGACAGAATTTGTTCTATGATAGCTGGAATTTTCCTGTTTTTTTTTCCTGTGATGCACTTATATACCAAATGGCCTTGTTGTGTATGCTATAAAATAAACAAAATTGAACTATTAGAATTAAGTCTTCTGAGTTGGGCTCCGTTTTTTTTATTGTTTTTGACTGTAAACAAAGCAAGACTGTGCATACTAATGTCAACAACAAAGATATGTTTGTGATTTTCACTTATATAGATATTTTCTTAGGAAAACGCACCTCAAAAGCAAAATGGTAGACACTAATATGATGTGTATATACTACATGTATCAGGTATATACTATTCTACAGCAAAACGATATCATTTTAGGGCTTACCAGCCTCCAGCCCCTGTGGACCCTAAGTGAGCTATGGGAGGGGGGGGGGGCACAGCATTCACAAAATATATGCAGTATGTACAGGGCTTTAACACCCCTCTTTTTAGGTCCGGTAAACTGACCCATTCCCCATGAAAAAAGGTGTGATTTTTCCCAAATTTCCTCTTAAAGATTCACAATTCAAACACTTGAAAAACATTTAGTGGTTTTACATGCTTCGGGAGCTTCTTGTGACATTAAATTTAACAAGAAAGATGGGATGTAAATGTATGAGAACTGACAGTGCTTTAAATGGTAATTTAGAAAAGTAATAATGTACTTAGTTGTTATGAAAGTGTTCATCAAAATTTCCCAAAAAACTGTTATGTCAACCAATTTTTTTCAATTTGATCTCAGGGTCCGATTCAAAAATCCCCTGATAAAGCCCTGCTGTAGGCCCTTCAGCGTCAGGCTTCAACAAACATGGTTTAAATTTGTTTCTGATGCTTTTTTCCATAATTAAGACACACAAGCATTATTTCCATTTTAACACACTGTTTAATCATCGCTGAAGAGGGTATTAGTTGACTTGGAAGTAATAAAATCAACACAATTTGATAAAGTAACCAAAGATATTTTCAGCAGAAGATCAATTTTCTCCAATTCCTAGAGACTGTAGAAGTCAGTCGCAATGTAGTTAAATCAAAAGATAAGTTGTAACTCAGCAAGTTTTGTACAAGACTGCATGTTGAAAGTTTTCTGATCGGTTTTCTTTACATAGATTTTATAAATTGTATACGACTCCCATAAAAATATGATGTACTGGCATAGGAATATGGGATACAATATCAGTCTGTTTTAGTGTGGTGAGCATGCTTGAATGTCAAATTTCACAAAATCAAGGAGAAAACTGTGGGAGCAAGGAGGACTATATCTGGCTAGCAATATTTTAAAAGGGATAAACTCCCTTTAAAATGCTGGATAATTAAAGCAAACATACCGGGTATGTTAATAATCAGAACCTTTCAACGTCAAAGTGGTAAGAACAATCTACGCACTGCTATGAACAGAACTCTCGCATCGCTACGTAAGTAGACAGATTTTAAAGATTTTGCTCTGTTTCCCCTATTAGATTGCTTTATACAAAATTTATTACCCATAAACCAAAGATGCTACAGACTAAAATGGGACAGAATCCTGGCATTCCTACAGAGGAAGAGGGATTTTAAAGAATTTTCTCTTTTCCTTATCGGCTGATCCCTCAGGCCGAAGTGGGAGTCAGACCAACCATATTTTATCCTATTTTATCTTATTATTTTATTTTATCAAAATCCTCTCCGTCTTTTATGACAAGAAGCATTGGAAAGACATACGACGGATGATGGACACTGCACCATGGCATAAGTTTACTTGCTCTTACGGCAGGTGACCTAAATATAAGAAGGATATCAAACTAAACTAAACATGATACATAAATATGAATGTGTGATATGTTAAATAATACAGAATAATCTTTAAGACTGTATGAGAAGGTAAGAATACCAGTGAATTGACAATAACAAAAGGCTGATGGGCATTAACAGTCATTTGAGTTCTAATATACATGTCTTATTGAGTCATGCAGCAAGAAACAGTCATGTTAAAAAAGAATTCCACATCAGTCATCATGTCACCAACAAACACAACAATAGATCACAAAGATCTCACAGAATGGTAAATTTTAACACAATCATTTTTTCCAAGTGAAACATTCTCAGCTAAAGACAAAAAGGAATTGCTACATAAATTTAACAAATTTCTCAAAAGTTCCTTGAGAAAAACTCATGAAAGGAATAGTAAAAGGAGGGTGATGGACAGAAAAGGACAACAGCAAGATCACATAAAAAGTTTAACAAAAAAAATAGAACATGCGATCTTACTTTGACGGGGGAGAAGTCACTCTTGCCGAAGTCATACAACAACTTCAGGAATGCCTCGTATGTGTCATCGTCTGCCTTCAGCACCTCCCGAGCACGGCACAGATAAGCCTGGGCGAACGCTGTGTCCCGATCATCCTTCTGAGAATGGGTAAAACACACAGGTTTTATAGTTAGAAAGCACATACACAGAGAAAACGATGTACATACAGGACACACATGTGCTATGATATCAGAAATTTCTCGTGCCAATTTCAATTTGGTTGATTTCGTAGATAATCAGCATCCATATAAACTATGGGGAGATGGGTGTTTACCTGGGGATCAGTGTTTAGTAAGTCAGGAGGGAGTAAACTCTGGAGAGCTAGATGTTTACTTGGGGGTCAGTGTTTAGTAGGTCAGGAGAGAGTAAACTCTGGAGAGCTAGAGGTTTACCTGGGGGTCAGTGTTTAGTAGGTCAGGTGAGAGTAAACTCTGGAGAGCTAGAGGTTTACCTGGAGGTCAGTGTTTAGTAGGTCAGGAGAGAGTAAACTCTGGAGAGCTAGAGGTTTACCTGGGGGTCAGTGTTTAGTAGGTCAGGAGAGAGTAAACTCTGGGAAGCTAGAGGTTTACCTGGGGGTCAGTGTTTAGTAGGTCAGGAGAGAGTAAACTCTGGAGAGCTAGAGGTTTACCTGGGGGTCAGTGTTTAGTAGGTCAGGAGAGAGTAAACTCTGAAGAGCTAGAGGTTTACCTGGGGGTCAGTGTTTAGTAGGTCAGGTGAGAGTAAACTCTGGAGAGCTAGAGGTTTACCTGGGGGTCAGTGTTTAGTAGGTCAGGAGAGAGTAAACTCTGGGGAGCTAGAGGTTTACCTGGGGGTCAGTGTTTAGTAGGTCTTGAGAGAGTAAACTCTGGAGAGCTAGAGGTTTACTTGGGGGTCAGTGGTTTAGTAGGTCAGAAAAGAGTAAACTCTGGAGAGATAAAGGTTTACCTGGGGGTCAGTGTTTAGTAGGTCAGGAGAGAGTAAACTGTGGAGAGCTAGAGGTTTACCTGGGGGTCAGTGTTTAGTAAGTCAGGAGAGAGTAAACTCTGGAGAGCTAGAGGTTTACCTGGGGGTCAGTGTTTAGTAGGACAGGAGGGAATACACTCTGGAGAGCTAGAGGTTTACCTGGGGGTCAGTGTTTAGTAGGTCTTGAGAGAGTAAACTCTGGAGAGCTAGAGGTTTACCTGGGGGTCAGTGTTTAGTAGGTCAGGAGAGAGTAAACTCTGGAGAGCTAGAGGTTTACCTGGGGTCAGTGTTTAGGTCAGGAGAGAGTAAACTCTGGAGAGCTAGAGGTTTACCTGGGGGTCAGTGTTTAGTAGGACAGGAGGGAATACACTCTGGAGAGCTAGAGGTTTACCTGGGGGTCAGTGTTTAGTAGGTTTTGAGAGAGTAAACTCTGGAGAGCTAGAGGTTTACCTGGGGTCAGTGTTTAGTAGGTCAGGAGAGCTAGAGGTTTACCTGGGGGTCAGTGTTTAGTAGGTCAGGTGAGAGTAAACTCTGGAGAGCTAAAGGTTTACCTGGGGGTCAGTGTTTAGTAGGTCAGAAGAGAGTAAACTCTGGAGAGCAAGATGTTTACCTGGGGGTCAGTGTTTAGTAGGTCAGGTGAGAGTAAACTCTGGAGAGCTAGAGGTTTATCTGGGTGTCAGTGTTTAGTAGATCAGGAGAGAGTAAACTCTGGAGAGCTAGAGGTTTACCTGGGGGTCAGTGTTTAGTAGGTCAGGAGAGAGTAAACTCTGGAGAGCTAGAGGTTTACTTGGGGGTCAGTGTTTAGTAGATCGGGAGGGAGTAAACTCTGGAGAGCTAGAGGTTTACTTGGGGGTCAGTGTTTAGTAGGTCAGGTGAGAGTAAACTCTGGAGAGCTAGAGGTTTACCTGGGTGTCAGTATTTAGTAAGTCGGGATGTTTACCTGGGGTCAGTGTTTATTTGGTCAGAAGAGAGTAAACTCTGGAGAGCTAGAGGTTTACCTTAGGAGGGTCAGTGTTTAGTAAGTCAGGAGAGAGTAAACTCTGGAGAGCTAGAGGTTTACCTGGGGGTCAGTGTTTAGTAGGTCAGGAGAGAGTAAACTCTGGAGAGCTAGAGGTTTACCTTAGGAGGGTCAGTGTTTAGTAGGTCAGGAGAGAGTAAACTCTGGAGAGATAAAGGTTTACCTGGGGGTCAGTGTTTAGTAGGTCAGGAGAGAGTAAACTCTGGAGAGCTAGAGGTTTACCTGGGGGTCAGTGTTTAGTAGGTCAGGAGAGAGTAAACTCTGGAGAGCTAGAGGTTTACCTGGGGGTCAGTGTTTAGTAGGTCAGGAGCCAACATGGCTAGTGCCGAGTCTTTCCTCTTCTGAGCTTTACTCCTGTTTTTATCTTTTAGTCCTCCCTTCTTCTGCGTAAACCTGTTCAACAACAAGTATTAGTTAATAAAATAAAACTCAGAATTTCTTACTGAGCTTTATCTAGCACTTTAGTTATTCAAGAATAGAACTTCAGGCCATACCAATTTGATTTATTGTTTGTCGGAAAATGAGATTTCAAAATTGGAGGGAGCGAACTTTTTTGTTTTTACAAAAATTTTGAATTCCTTGAAATTTTGAGCGAGCGGTAGTTTTCAAAAGACTAAATGTCAGAATATGTGTTTGACTATCAATATTATATATATACATTTGTATCTCCAAATAGTAGAAGACCCAAGGTTATTAATTCAAGTTTAGTGATTGAACCAAAGCCGCAGGTAACATCTTTTAGGAACAACATTTTTATCTTGTAAGTATTAAGATGCTTCTGTTCATGCAGAATGCATACTTTATCGAATTGGTATAGATTAATGATTACAAAATATATGTCTAATGTACCGCTATAAAACAAACCCTGAAGGCTAGATGTAAGGCGCTAGGTGTTTTGCTGACATAACTTTTGAGTTACAATAATAATAATAGAAATTGGACACAAGCATTATTTGTGTACAAAATATCCAAATCATAAATAGTAATATCAGATTATAAGCTTACGCCCCATATACAAAATGTATGAATAAGTTCATTATTGTTTATCTCGTGGTCGAATAAGCATCATGACCCCAGTGTTTATCTATTCGGGTTTTAAAGTTTTGACTACTGGTGACTAGGTGACCAACTGCGGCATCTGGAAGAGAGTTCGAATGGTATTACCTGCATAAATATTTCAAAATATTATTAACAAACACGTTTTTTAACTAGTCAACAGTAGGCCTATTCTATTAAAAGAAGACTGATTAAATGACAATGATGTCTGCAAAATTGGGTCGATTGCTTGAGAATATCGATTTGAAATTCAATATAGAGGTGTTATTATAGTCGTACATTTGAACTAACAACATATCTTCTGATGTCGCTTACTTAATTCATGATTTTTAAAGATATTCTGTTGACGCTTGAAGTTGCTTTTTATTGCTACCGCTTGAGTTGGTGCTTTCTAAATTTTGAACCATTGTAAAATATATCTGGATTCGTCATTTTTCATTGACCTTAAAATTAGAGCGGTAATATTTTACTTTTACTTTTATTTTATTTTTCCAAAAAAGGAGCGGTAAATCCGACAAACAATAAATCAAATTGGTATGGCCTCAGGAACTAATCAGGCATTTGATAAAGAGCCAGACTAGAAATCTTGAAAAAACAATCTGGTATTTAGATCTTAACATAAATTTTGATTTATTAGTACATGTATTGCTGAATTGAGTTCTCTATCAACATAATTTGCCAGTTAGGAAAAAGAACAGTGCAAATAAGACCAAAACGGACAATAATGATGTGGATAACGATACGATAAATGGTGAATGAGAAGATGATTGTGTATAGCTACAGTATCAGAATAACATTCAATTTCAGTGCTCTTATACCGTACCTTTTTGGACCAAATAGATATTTCAAAATAATAAAGTTGATCTTGGAAGTTGATGAATTGAAACATTTTACCAATGTTAACATAAAATTCATTATTACAGACTTTTCTGCATTTCAATGAGAGACTTGTATCATGACCTTGCTTGCTATAATCCCCATTTTTGACCTAACAGATGTTGAAACTGTTAGTTCTATTTTGATACATACCCTATTCTAGAGCTGGCAGCCATTAATTCTGCCATGTGATCTTCATCATCTAGATCCTCCTCGTCATCGTTCTGACTGTCATATAAATCGTTGCCATCTTCGTTCTCACTCTGGGTGTCATCACTTTCTGGTCGTGTTACTTTCTGTCTTGACTTCTGATTACTCCTATTTCCACTCCTCCCTATCTTTCCACTCGTCTTTTCACTGTTTACCACATCATCGTTGTCGTCTGACAGATCCTCAGACTCTATCAGATCATATTCACCTTTCTCTTCATCAGAAAACTGATTGGATTTCTTTTTACCTGAATCTGGAGACCTAATTTTGATCTGCAGCTCACTTCTTGGAGAATTTCTGGGTAGAATTTTTGGGACATTCCTCTTTAAAACTCTGTGAACAATATTTGTTGCTGCCTTTTTGGATGGGGAGACATAACTCTTTAATACAAACCCCTTTGGACAAATAGCTTGGGCTTTCTTTGCCAGCTGTTTTCTACGAGGACTTTTGTCCTTCCCAAGGAATGGTGACACAGTCTTTGTAGGAGAGGAAAAGAATGGATTTGGGGCCACCGGGCGATACCTGGGGACAAAGGCAGAGGACTTGGTTGGAGTCCTTTCCTGTGACTGTTGGTTAAGTTCCGAGAAGTTTTCTGGAGACATGTTTGATTTGAAGGGTGAATAAATAAAAGGAGCATAAGATGCCACAATCTCCAGAGCTGATTTGGCTGGGGACTCTTCAGAGTGACAGACATTTTCTGGTGTTACATTCCCGTGTGCTTTAGCTAGCGACTCGGGAGAGCTGTGAACATTTTCTGATTCACAGAGAGATGTTATTGTTTTAGGGGAGTCCACACATGATCGCTTTGGTTTTAAATTGCTATCTTTTTCAGAATCCCGTTTCGGAGGAGTTGTGAGAAGTTTTCCCCCACCAGAGGGTGGAAGGTCTGCACTGTTTGATAGTGTCTGTGTTGTCTTTGGTGGGGTTATAAGGACCCCTATTGTACTGCCTTCCAGAACACTCGGAACTACTCTATCTCGGCAACTGACCGTCTTGACCGGAGTTATTCGCTGACCAGCTACAGACACACTACCCACGCTGTTGACCACCAGGAATGTGGGCTTGGCACAGGTAACAGGGGGCGTGCCCTGCACAATCACAATTGGAGACACAGGAAGTGTCCTTAAAGAGTCAGACTTATGTGGAGTTATCTGCTCCTGCACACCCTGATGGGACTTTGGTGTGCCGGGGTTGGATAGGGTTGACTGTGCTGGACTTGCCACACAGTGTATCCTGGCAGGACTGGGTACACTGTCAAGAATACGAATGTTAATGGGACTGGCAGGCTGACCATCATTGTCTATTCCCGAGCACTGGTCAAGGGAGATAAATCCAGACACTGGAGATTTCCTGGCACTCTGCTGTAACGACTTCTTCCAGCGTGGCTGGGGGCTGTGGATGAGAAGCATGGTGATACCAGATATATAACTTGGCAAATAAGTATGATATTGTAAATGAATTCATTATTTCCATTCAAAAGCTGAACTAAGAGAGTGGCATTTCTTTTAGAACTTTAAATTTGAAAAAGGAAAAAGAAAAATTGCACAAATATACATGTACAGTATCACCTGTCAAAAGCAGCCCGTATCTAATCTGATACCCTGTATATTCTGCCCCTAACGTTTGATCCCACCATTCCCTCTTACCTTATATCCTACCCCTATAACATGGACACCATTATTGTAAACCGGCCAAAGTTTGTTTTCTAAATCTCAAACTTAAAGATATCACTTCTGTATACGATTTTCTTATTGGTAAAGAATTGCATACATCTTAGTATGAATAACATGCTTTAACCTACAGCATATCATGGATGAGTCTTGTAACATGTATGTAAAACAATACTTTGAACATTTTGTTCTACACATTTCTTTATGATCAATTCTGCGATTATTTCTTCACCTTTTTTTTTTACTAAACATATTTCTTTATAATCAATTCTGGGATTATTTCTTCACAAAGAAATATATTTGCAATCCACAACACACTATCGGGTATAACTGACCTATTGACTATTATGACATCTCTGTTCTGTGTTTTGAATTCTGCATCCAATGATGAGTCTTGTGTTTTACTCAAAATGGCACTCATGGACAGGCTTTCTACCAGGTCAGGGTCAGCAGGGGTGGCTGGGGCGGAACGAGTCTTCTTCAGCTTGGCCTGAATAATTAAGTCCAGAACACATTATCATCTTATACAAAGAGGATCTAAAATAAATGTTGCTGAATTTATTTAATTCATTTATTAATTTCATAGGAAATTAGCATTTGGCAAGTTTCATATGAAATTAAGAAACGAGTTTGATAAATTCAATATTACATCAGCACAAGTGTTGGATTCTATTTATTATACAGCTTGAGAAACACGCTTACTAATGAATTTTCAATGATTCTCCTCTATAACGGAAGACTCATTATTCACGACTGAAACAACAGCGAAACATAATGAGAATTTGTTAAGAACCATACACTTCTTATTCCCAAAAAGTTTTGTTGAAACTGCTTTTACATGAGTTTAAATTTTAAAATGGCTGCCAAGTGTCTACCTTGTTTTTGCTGTCTTTTGTCCTGATAGGGAGGTTCACACTGCGAGCTCGTCTCTTCCTGCCTACCAGTGGTTCAGCAACAGTCACTTCTCCACTGGTGCCAATGATCTCCTTAATCCTCATCTCCTGTAAGGCAATGTTATTATATAACTTCATCTAATTCAACAACTCAATAGATTGAATTATTTATAACTAAAGTAATGCAAGTTAATGATATTAATAAGAGGCCCAATGTGCTTGAATAGCTCACCTGCTATTAATTTTACAAATCTTAAAAGTGAACTACATGTATACTACAGCTACAGGAAAACTATCAGTGTCAGCCTTTCATTCCAGTATACAATATCAATTCACTTGGACTCCAGATTTTAACCAACTATAGAACAAGAATAACTATAGATAGGAACCCAACCACTCGGATATAAACAAGTGATCTATTTACTTGACGTGAATAGGCCAGGTACTACCTACATGGTTTGAAAAGCATCCTTATTGTGTGCAAAGCAATTTATTTACACAGCAAAAATCTCATCATGTAGAATAAAAGCACTCAGTAGATTGAAGAGGTTTAATACCTTGCACCAGTAAGGGAAATCTCTGTTGATAAGCTGATCCTTTGGGGCCTTCATAAGACTTTCCTCCCAGTCAAAGCCATACTGGGGAAACTCTGGCAGTTGTTTTGTGCGCTTCAATTGCTAAATTGATAAATAAACTATTTATTTTACAATAAATATGAAACAAGTCATCCAACATATATTAATTACTCTTGTTGGCCCAGATGTAATTTGGGAGGAAACAGGAGTACCTGGAGAAAACCTATGTGGACGGACAGGTAATCCCATACCTTTTCACATTCGGTCGGGGAATCCAACCCCGACCGCCTTGGTGAAAGGTAAGTGCGGTATCCACTGCACCACCTGACCATCCAGGGTGATAAAATAAAACAGAGGGGTTCTGGAATTATTTTAGATTTCACTATAAACCTATAGTCATGGGTGAAAGTAAAAATAAAACTGAAAATAAATTTAAGTAAGAAAAAGCGGAAAAAATGGAAATAAATTTATTGACCGTCCACATGTCAAAAAACAGAATTCCGTCACAAAACGGAAAACTATCACCTATGTATAATTGGTAAATGAATCAGCAGATACACAGACAAAACAAATATCATATACCCAGTTCAATACTATAGACTAACCATTCAGGCAATACTTTTTATCACAAATCTGACATTAATAAATAAGATTTCGGCTCTTACCTTTATAACATTATCACCGATCTTGCTTGCCGACAAGTTCTTGATTCTTATTTTGATTTGATCTGGTGTTTTACACGGAAGCAGAAACTTCTGTATTAACTCCCGATGGAGTGGAAATGAAGAGAACTGATCGTAGCCGAGGGCCAGTAAACTGAAACAACAAACTGCACTTGTCAATGGTTAACAAGATAAATACAATGTATGTCAGTCTAGCAGGAAATAAAATAACACTTGCTATGCTATTTAAAGATCTAAAAATATTTAAATGCAAATGTGTGTGTTTGTATCATACGTGTTACCTTTGAAACCTTTAATGAGGGAGATCTCCCTCATTCCATATTTCCAACGAGGGAGAAATTGCGTGAAATGCGACTGAAACTGCACTGCTCAATTTGTCTTTCCCATTTTATGTATCAAAATAACTTCAAAAAGTATTCATTTGATCCAGACACACCTGTTATGGCCATTACACATACCCTGCAGTAACTAGGAGATAATTTGACCATATGATGTAGATTTTGCATTTGTGTGGGTTTGGTCTTAAATGAGGGAGATTTCGAGGGAGATTGGTAAATTTGGGTCAAATTGAGGGACTCTCCCTCATAATGAGGGAGGGTTAACAGGTATGATGTATGTTTGCTGGATGCAGAGTAAAAAGAAAAGGGAACTTAAGTATCTGAGTTGGAACAAGAAATGAAATTGTTGTGGATCTGTTGCTTCACACTAAACAAGGAGTATGTACAACTAGATATCAACTGAACATAAATTTTGCCTGCTGTGATATATTATGTTTAATCTGTACAGCAGCATTATGATGAGTTTAACCCATTTATCCCTGAAGACACAATTAAACTTATACAATTCAAAAGTTGAAAAAGTTTGTTTAATATGAAAATCCAGGGGTGAATGAGTAAAAAATGTACCAGAAGATATCATGAGGTAAACAGTTTATATAAACGAATAACTCACTTATCCTCAGCCTCCGTGAAAGTGATTCTCTGTTTGACCTTTGGAACAGAAAGGTCATATCCACCAATAGGTAGGAGGTTCGGACAGAAGAACACATCCATGTTCCAGATCGTCTCTTTTTGTTGTCGTGTGAGGACGGGCAGAGAAGACTTTGGACTGGGAAGGGTGGCAGGGTCATTTAAATCTCTTCCTGTAAACAAATACAAGTCTTGTTCCTAACCATTACACCAATACATTTCTGATGTCACATGCCTTGTAGAACTATTTATGTACATAGTAACAAAATCTGTCATTAGTATATATGTTTTTTAAAAACTTGTTTCCAGATCCTATTCCTTTATATTCTCTGTTTTTAAGGTTATAATGATTGTACATACATTTGGAATGAAATAAAGTTTATATTAAAACCTGCCATGTTGCATTGTCAGTTTGAAGTTTGTTTAACTTGTATTATATCATGTTGGAAATGTTGGTAGTTTTAAATAGGCAGATTCACCTTAGGGCTATTCCATAATTAATTGTGTGGAGATGGGAGGTATCTGTATTACCAGGTAATATATCATGGGTGGGAAGGGTAAAACCAGATCTGCCTACCATTCCATATATTAAATCTCTTTTCATATCTGATGGGTGGCATGGGGTCTCTGAAAAAATTCTTCCTGCCCCTCCTACACGATTAATTCTGGATTAGCTCTTCATACAAAATAATACTGACTCATGTAACCCATAACTAAGCTACCATAGTAGTGTGCAAGTTTTACAAAAGGACCATTTTAAAACAGAATATAATGTGTATCAGAGTATTCAAGTAAAGCCGTCTACACATCATACCTTTATTGTCACTGTCGACCACTTCCAGTATACGGTCCTTCTGGCTGCTGCTCAGGTTGGTGTAGTGTTTTGACAGCAGGCTAGTCAGTGACTTCTCCGGGGATGGCATTCGGCCCTCAGGGGGTTGACACTGCTCCCAATCCTTTGTCTCAGACACCAATCGTAATGCCCCATCCAAGTTATGGGCATAGAAGGCAGAACGCCGTTCCGGAGTTACCAGTGAACTGCTGTTTGCAAAACATTTGATCTCCTTCTGCAAAATTATAAATCAAAATCCAAACTGGTAAGCAATACAGTAGGTAGTAAAATCTGTTGAAAAACTTATCTGATCAGATTATTTTTTCTTTGTCCGATAGTTTTGTGTGAGAACAAGATGGCTGTCTGTTGGCCATTTTGTTCATCGAATCCGTCCGCAAATGGACCACAAAATCCAAACTTGAATGCAATACAGTAGGTAGTAAAATCTGTTGAAAAACTTATCTTATCAGATTATTTTTTTCTTTGTCTGATAGTTTAAGTTTTGTGTGAGAACACAAGATGGCTGTCTGTTGGCCATATTGTTTATCGGATCTATCCAAAAATGGACCATCCACAACTACAGACACAGGGCAACTCCCATATGAAATTTAAGAAATATCCACTCAGTACTTGTTAAGAAATAGCAATAACAATATATTACTGTAAAATCCAAGATGGCTGTCTGTCAACCTTATTGTTTATCGGATCTGTCCAAAAATAAACTATGCACATTAGGGACAGCGGGGAACTTACAAACACAATTAGAGAACTATCTAATCCAATTTTTCTCAAGAAATAGCAATAACAAGAATTTTTTATGTTCATGTATTTAAGACTTGATGGCTTCCAGCTTCAAATGAATAAGGGCAAGAGGAATACAGAGTATTCGAGAAATGACTGTTCAAGAATAAACACGGTCATGACCAAGCAAGCTATTTAACAAAAGATTGGTTTTTCAGATCTCCTTATAAAGTTCATCTCTGTTGGACTATTGATAATACAGTATTACATATAAGTGTGGACCTTTTTCTGAAATCAAATGTATTCCTTCAGGACTATTGCTCATGGATGACGAAGAAGTGATTCCTGTGTGACTTCTGCTTCACAGGCAACATACTCCAGGGTAAACACATCGAACACTAAAGAATGAGAGTTACAATGGAGCACTCACCAGCAGGAAGGTACAGTCAGCAGCCACTGATCCGTGGGTCTCCAGGGTGCTCTGTGACAATACATACAGCTGGGAAAGTAACTGTACATGCTGCAAACATAACACAGGGTTCCACTCAGTAATCACACACTAAATACAGCATTGTATAATAAAGTCAGAAGTCTTAATGTTATAAAGCATTGTACAATAAAATCAGAAGTCTTAATATTATACAGCATTTGTATAGTAAAGTCAGAAGTCTTAATGTTATAAAGCATTGTATAATAAAGTTATATAGCATTGTATAATAAAGTCAGAAGTCTTAATGTTATACAGTATTGTATAATAAAGTCAGAAGTCTTAATGTTATACAGCATTGTATAATAAAGTCAGATGTTTTAATGTTATACAGCATTGTATAATCAAGTCAGAAGTCTTAATGTTATACAGCATTGTATAATAAAGTCAGATGTTTTAATGTTATACAGCATTGTATAATAAAGTCAGAAGTCTTAATGTTATAAAGCTTTGTATAATCAAGTCAGAAGTCTTAATGTTATACAGCATTGTATAATAAAGTCAGAAGTCTTATGTTATACACATCAAATAACTACAAACATCTAGTCAATACAATGTTGAAATAAAGGAACAACTGTGGCATAGTAACGCTGGTTTTTATTTAAATACAAATGAAGGCTTTGTGAAGAAAGATTGAAGCTAAGTTGTCGGGGTAGGTAGGTTTATTATTAGAACAGACAATTTGGAAGACAGATACGTGATGTGTATGTAAGTAGGCAATTCACAATAATGATTGCCAGGTTGGAAGTATTTTTTTACCAGACATGTCTGTCAGACTGGCATATTTCGCATTGGACAGATGGATTATTTGAAAGACAAGTGTGTTATTGCTGTGTCAGGTATGTTATGAAGCCAGCTATGTATAAATAAAGAAACACAAGGGTACGTTGTGGGGAACAAACCTTTCTCATTTGATCCTCAACTTGCAGACGTTCTGATTCCGTCATTTTGAGGGCACCTGGGGCAGATGATGTTACAACTGTTGTAACTTGTCTCTGCTTCTTGTGTGATCTGCAAAAAAAACCTTTCACAATTACTTTTTGAAAACTAAATTTACCTTCCAAATTAATTTTGCAGCACACAATTTTTATCATTATGTTTTTCAATAACCTGCCCTTTCCCATGAAAACGAATCATCATATCTACAACCGCCTTCCCACAAACTAGTGATCTACATACTTAATGAGGTTGTTTCTAGCCATTTTCTTCATCTTTTGTTTCTCTGCTTCCTCAATCTCCATATCTTCATACACATCAAATAGCTCATCCATGAGTTGGTTCATCTCCCTCTCTGTAGTAAAATAACACAATATTTACGATGATACAAATTTTGGTTGTTTCTTTTGTGTTTTACATCGTGATAAGGGCTTTGGTCATTTAAGGATATGTCCCACAGGTATGGAGGGCTAGTGGTAGCAGAATGTCAAGACATCTAAACCAATAGGCCACCATGGCCACTTGATAATAAAACCTCAGAATTTTTATGTCTTTTAAACCATGAAAAGCCTTCACCCGAATTAAAATTCTCTAGATTTAAAACAAAGTTATGAGCTATAGTATTAATAGCAAAATAACATATCTTCATAATTCCATGTAAATTTGGATCCGAGGGATATTCCACAAGAAGTGCACACATACTTGAGACCTGGACAGCCCGGTCAGAACGCAAGTCTTCCCTATCCACCTGTGATTTAGCAGCATCCTCCAGGTAGTCGTACTCAGGATCCTCCTCGTCACCGCCATCATTGGTGTCTTCTGTTTCTGAAACAAGTAATGAAAAATATTAACAGCAAAAACCAAATCTTCAATAAAGTATAACTATTATGATTCAATGTAGAATGATTAAGGATAAAGACCAAGGATTGACATGTGAGGTGAAGATAATATAAGCAGGGTTTACATTGAAGCCATCCTTATATCTTTTTCAAGCATAGAAACTAAAAGGGACCCCACTTATTTTCAGGATTCCCTTTTAAACTATACAGAAGGACCCCATTTATTTATAAAATACCCAGCGCGAACCCTGTTATAAGGCTTGACCAGTGAATTAAAGATCTGACCAGTTAATAAGAGTAGATGAGGATAATGACAAGATTACCAGTATTAAATATGAAGGATGGTCACAAGGCCAGGCTTGTTAAGATTTGATCAGTTAAGAGAGAAAACTGACTTAACAGTTTTATTAGTCAAGTATCCAAAGGGTTTTATCAGGAAAATGAAGATATTGACCAATAACTTTGACCAGTAAAGTTTGAATATTGTCTAAAGAGTTTAACCATTGAAGTATTAATAGTCACCAATAAGAAGATGCTGACCACAAGGTCTGACCACTGAAGCAAGGATACTCACCGTCAGGTTTGACAAGTAAAGCCTTGATAGTGGCCATATGGTTCGACTAATCAGACAAAGATACTGACCCCCAGATTTTACTATTAAAATATTAATAGTGACCACAGGGTTTGACCAGTGAAGTATTGATGGTAACTGCGAGTTTGACCAATTAGACAAAGATACTGACCACAGGGTTTGACCAGTGAGGTAAGGAAGGTCTGCCAGTCGTTGTCATCACACTGTGTGTCGTACATGTCTGCGGTGATGTCGGGGGCCACAAATGTAGATTCCAGCTCTGTTATGGTTGTTTCTGTTAAGGACAGCTTTGATCTTGTTCTCAGGGCGATGGTTTCCTCCTGTCGGGTCAATAATTAAAGATTTAATATAATATGTCCAAAAGAAATTATGAAAACTAATAATTTCAACTGTTATTGATACCGACTGCATACTTGAATACACTTAAAATTTCATTTCCATTATTTTTATCTCTTAATTGCTTGTGAGAAACTCTCCTGTTTCGAGATGGGTTATTTCCCTCTGTACGTGTTTTTTAACCTATCCTGTTTTGAGATGGGTTATTTCTCTTTGTTCCTCTGTTTTTTAACCTGTCCTGTTTTGAGATGGGTTATTTCCCTTTGTTCCTCTGTTTTTTAACCTGTCCTGTTTTGAGACAGGTTATTATCATTTATACCTCTGTTTTTTCTGCTGCTGCCATTGCCTCCTGGTACTTTCTCCCTAACAGGTGTTTCTGGCTAGGAGGTCCCATAGGGCTCCACCCCTGTCAACAACAAGCATAATCTTCAATGTACCAACTGATATCTTTCAAAATGACTTTATTGGAAAAATTCAAAGTAAGCTGCAAATGATGTACATGTACTATTATTTATTTTATACATGGGAGGAATGCTATTTACCACATAGCAGTGTAAATATTCATGGCGGTTTTAGGTACTTACAATTAAGAACTATTCTATTATCAATTATTCAACAAGGTTACGTTTGTTCCATAATTAAGTGTGTGTGTTGGGGGGGGGGGGGGGTGTACCTTTAATGATGTACCATGGGTGGTAGGGTTAAATGTTGATCTGCCTACCATTCTTTTTATCAAATTACTTTTAATATTTGGTGGTTGGTTGGGTCTCCAAAAAAGTGCCTCCCATATCGTTATTTCTGGAACAGCCCTTAGTGAATTTTGGATTTCAATTTGATACCTAGTTAAATATCAACCCTAATTTTTGGGTGAAATGCAAGACAAATGGTTAAGTGATGTTCCATTGGTAATGTTTCTTATTCTTTATCAAGGTTTTAAATGATCTTAAAGAAAAAATCTGGTGTTGTGTCTATCTAATTTCTTGTTTTTGTTTTTGTACATTTGACAATTAACTGAATTCACTAAAATATTACACAATTAAATCCAAGAATAATCAAACAAAACTGTGATATAAGCAAATAAAATTGGATTAACACGAGACATTGTTTTACAAGCATGTACCACAGAAGTACAGACACTTACCGGTAGATCCCTGTTGGAAGGTGTGATGTTGAAGTCGGACAGTCGATCACATGATCGTGGAGTTTTAGGAGTGGATGGTGCCGGGGAGCCGGTGTCACTGACTTGGGATGATGTCATACTCTCTGTGTCCTCATCACTGACAGGATCAGGCTGCAATTCAAGCGAACACATTACACCACAGTCCGTACTCGTGTCAGTGTAACAGACGCAGTCAAATATCTTCAATAGGATTCGTCAGTTTTGAAATATGTATGATATACCAAAATTTGCTTAACAAACAAATGATACATGTATTAAACATATTGATAAAAGACTGATGGTTCCTTTTCAGAAGTAAAAGCCTTGTCAGAAGGACACAGTCAACAGGTTAAAGAGTCAATTCTTTACGTAATAGTCAGAAGGACACAGTCAACAGGTTAAAGGGTCAATTCTTTACGTAATAGTCAGAAGGACACAGTCAACAGGTTAAAGGGTCAATTCTTTACATAATAATCAGAAGGACACAGTCAACAGGTTAAAGAGTCAATTCTTCACATGATAATCAGAAGGACACAGTCAACAGGTTAAAGGGTCAATTCTTTACGTAATAGTCAGAAGGACACAGTCAACAGGTTAAAGGGTCAATTCTTTACGTAATAGTCAGAAGGACACAGTCAACAGGTTAAAGAGTCAATTCTTCACATGATAATCAGAAGGACAGTCAACAGGTTAAAGGGTCAATTCTTTACGTAATAGTCAGAAGGACACAGTCAACAGGTTAAAGGGTCAATTCTTTACGTAATAGTCAGAAGGACACAGTCAACAGGTTAAAGAGTCAATTCTTCACATGATAATCAGAAGGACAGTCAACAGGTTAAAGGGTCAATTCTTTACGTAATAGTCAGAAGGACACAGTCAACAGGTTAAAGGGTCAATTCTTTACGTAATAGTCAGAAGGACACAGTCAACAGGTTAAAGAGTCAATTCTTCACATGATAATCAGAAGGACAGTCAACAGGTTAAAGGGTCAATTCTTTACGTAATAGTCAGAAGGACACAGTCAACAGGTTAAAGAGTCAATTCTTCACATGATAATCAGAAGGACAGTCAACAGGTTAAAGGGTCAATTCTTTACGTAATAGTCAGAAGGACACAGTCAACAGGTTAAAGAGTCAATTCTTTACGTAATAGTCAGAAGGACACAGTCAACAGGTTAAAGGGTCAATTCTTTATGTAATAGTCAGAAGGACACAGTCAACAGGTTAAAGGGTCAATTCTTTACATAATAATCAGAAGGACACAGTCAACAGGTTAAAGAGTCAATTCTTCACATGATAATCAGAAGGACACAGTCAACAGGTTAAAGGGTCAATTCTTTACGTAATAGTCAGAAGGACACAGTCAACAGGTTAAAGGGTCAATTCTTTACGTAATAGTCAGAAGGACACAGTCAACAGGTTAAAGAGTCAATTCTTCACATGATAATCAGAAGGACAGTCAACAGGTTTAAGGGTCAATTCTTTACGTAATAGTCAGAAGGACACAGTCAACAGGTTAAAGGGTCAATTCTTTACGTAATAGTCAGAAGGACACAGTCAACAGGTTAAAGAGTCAATTCTTCACATGATAATCAGAAGGACAGTCAACAGGTTAAAGGGTCAATTCTTTACGTAGTAGTCAGAAGGACACAGTCAACAGGTTAAAGGGTCAATTCTTTACGTAATAGTCAGAAGGACACAGTCAACAGGTTAAAGAGTCAATTCTTCACATGATAATCAGAAGGACAGTCAACAGGTTAAAGGGTCAATTCTTTACGTAATAGTCAGAAGGACACAGTCAACAGGTTAAAGAGTCAATTCTTCACATGATAATCAGAAGGACAGTCAACAGGTTAAAGGGTCAATTCTTTACGTAATAGTCAGAAGGACACAGTCAACAGGTTAAAGAGTCAATTCTTTACGTAATAGTCAGAAGGACACAGTCAACAGGTTAAAGGGTCAATTCTTTACGTAATAGTCAGAAGGACACAGTCAACAGGTTAAAGGGTCAATTCTTTACGTAATAGTCAGAAGGACACAGTCAACAGGTTAAAGAGTCAATTCTTTACATAATAGTCAGAAGGACACAGTCAACAGGTTAAGGAGTCAATTCTTTACATAATAGTCAGAAGGACACAGTCAACAGGTTAAAGGGTCAATTCTTTATGTAATAGTCAGAAGGACACAGTCAACAGGTTAAAGAGTCAATTCTTTACGTAATAGTCAGAAGGACACAGTCAACAGGTTAAAGGGTCAATTCTTTACATAATAGTCAGAAGGACACAGTCAACAGGTTAAAGGGTCAATTCTTTACATAATAGTCAGAAGGACACAGTCAACAGGTTAAAGAGTCAATTCTTTACGTAATAGTCAGAAGGACACAGTCATCAGGTTAAAGAGTCAATTCTTTACGTAATAGTCAGAAGGACACAGTCAACAGGTTAAAGAGTCAATTCTTTATTCTATTCCAGGTCACAGGATCGATTCCTAACACTAGATACTTTACAAAGGGGGTTACACAGAGTATAGATATACTAAATCATATACTTAGGTGGTAAAACAGGACACAGGCATAGTCAGTGGCTAACTCTGGGTCCTATATCTGGGAGTGAACAGGACAAAGAGTTGGTCGATTTTTTTTTACACAAGGGGCTGCATTTAGTCAGGGTAAAACAGGGAGTGGAGTTGATTCTCTAAATTAGATTTTAAATTTAGATTAGTAAACAGGGCATAGGCTAACAATAGGTTAGCGACATAACTTGATAGACCAAACCAATGTGTCTAAGCCTCAGGGATAAGAGAAGATAGTTACCTCTTTAGATGGGTCATATTCATCATCCTCCTCCTCATCATCTGAAAATTCCACCTCCAGGAAACTGGCCCCATTGGGTTTAGGTTTCTTCAGGGGTGAGAGTGGCCAAGGATGTAGCACCTGAAACAGAAAAAAATATAGATCAAATATTACAGGTATGGAAACTATCTAGATACCTGTTCATGAAATCTTTGAAAACCAAACTAGTACCACTGTAAATTTTCCATGTTTTCCATTGTTTCTGTTTATAATTCTGATGTAAAAATGATGTTTTGCAGCAGGGCTGTAGTGGCCGAGTGATTAAATTGTCTGACATTCAGATACCACTAGCTCTCTACACTGGGTCACAAGGTTTAGGTCGACATTTGGAAGTCACCAGGTACTGGCTACAGGTGGGTGGTTATTCTCTGGGTACTTCAGCTTTCTCTTACCTCCAAAACCTGACAGGTCCTTAAATGGTCATGGCTGTTAAAAGTATGTAAAACACAAACAAACCAAAACACTTGCATTTGCTTGATGCTGTTCTGTGATATTTGCACTTCAGTAATGGCTCCTATGATAATGCTATCAACACAGTTAAAGGATTTAAACTGGTGTGCATAACTTTATTTGGGCTCTTTATTAAAAAAAAAAAAAATTAACTCATTCACTCATGAGGAATCACTTAAATTCTTCCAGTCGAAGAGTTTGAAATAGTCCATTAATTATCAAATTTCTTTGGTGAATAGGTTAACATTTTAAACATCCAAATCTGTGCTGATATATCACCAGTTAAAACACTGCAAGGTCTTTTCCATTCTATTGACTATAGGAACAGAAATCAAGTCCTAGACTTAAACTTCTCCTAAAAACTCTAATTATATCTCTTTATAATAAATGTATAGCATCGACATTCTGAAAATGTTTTAATTCAGTACTGGTCTTAAAAAGAATCAAACATTCCTCCAAAGTTTTGCTGGATCATCTTTCACTTCTGTCATAGTTCTCTAAACCCCAGTAACCAGAATTAACACTGCCAGTATTTCAGCTCATATTTTTTCCTGCCAGTGATATCACGTTTCCAGTGCAGTTAAACGATTGATATTAAAAGCAAAAGATTACATGAAGAGTACCTTGGAGAAGAACATCAATATGTTATGTTGGAAATTTAAATATGTCTTGGGACAAGAACAATTCTTGAGTGCTAATGTGTCCAGGATGTGTTGAAATGTAATTTGGGTAAATCTCCAGAAACCACAATGTCATAATAACATTATCTATGAAGTTATTGTTATGTGAACTACAATAAATCCTTTCTTCAACTTACATCTCCCTCTTCTTGTATGATATGCTTGACCTTTGACCTTGTCATCTTGGGTTCATATTGAGCTTCAAACTTCTCATTCTCTGCAAGCAGGGTATTCTTAACCATGGCCACCACGTGTTCATTGGTGATGACTTGCTGGATAAGACAAAGTAAGCATTATTATTAAAGACTGATTGTTAAGATAAAATAAGGATCGATGGCGTCAAGATAAAACAAGCAACTATCAAACATTTATCAGAAAGTACCAAATGTTTAGTGCAACTGACAACTAAAAACATCTTTGGTGTATGACCTCTGCTTCTTTTATGCTAAAACTAGATGCATCATCTAGATCTAATGAACCATAAAAGACCTGCCATTCAGTTAAGTATTCATGTTATATCAATATATTTAACAGCAACACATGTAGGTCTATACTGACAGTTGCTTAGGTCTAAGTGACTTTGTTTTTGTACAGACATATTTTATCAGAAGTTCGAATACCAGGGGTGGACACTTTGATACATAAGAGAAATATAAAACTGTAAGCCTACATGCAGTAGTTTTTTAACATTAGATGCTGTGAGGTTGCTTCGGAGCACGTTTTCCTCAAGGGCTTCATTGATAGGTGCATCTGTATCAGATTCCTCCAAGATCGTCCAGCCATTGTCATCGTCTGAACTTTCATCCTCATCATTAACATCTTCCTTGTCCTCCAGCATATTTACTTGGTCAGATACACACTGAACCTCCAAGCTCTGCCTTGCAACTTTAGGACGGTTAAGTGTCAGCTTTCTGAAATCATTTGTTTCACACAGAATATGACAAAACAATATATTACATTATACAATAGTTGATTTTTGTGCTGATGAAAATGGCGTGATATAAACCTGAAAAAAAGTGATATTGACCAAGGCAAATCAATTTCAATAAGAGAGTTGATTTCATTTAATTGACTTTGGAATAAAATTAGATGTTATTTTCTAAAAATTTAGATCTGGACTAGATTTCTTAATAAGATGTTTGCATTTGGTCTATTAAATCAGGAACTTCCAAACATTTGCAAATCATTGCCTCCATATACCTGAAGCTTTCAACAGCTTGTTCCTTTATAAATTGGGAAGATACACATGTAGCTAGGGAACAGCCTGTATCCAATTGTAAAACTGATGACTGGACTTGTTATAATTTGTTACATACCCTGGGCTCCTTTTAACCCCTCGTCCTTGAATTTGGGAGAAGCGTTTGGCTGGTGATTTGTAGAGTTCCCTCCTTCTCATACCTGAGTCACGACTCTTTTTGGCAATATCCTGTCTGACCTGCTTGTTAGACCTGTGAATGGTGGTGGCAAGTTCTCCACTGGCTTCATTCAGGAAGCTTAACTGTTCATTTATAAAAGCTAAGCTGTCGTCTTCATTCCTCTCAGATGGTGAAGTAAACATGTTGTCAGCCTGTGGGGGAGTGGTCATTTGATCTTGACCTGATTCATCAGGTGACTGATCTTTTACATCTTGTTCCCGACCTGCATCAATAATTGAGCTACTACCATCATCAGACTTTGAACATCTGGAAATGATGTTTTGGTTTTCAGTCATTTTGATATAAACTTTAATAAAACACTAACAGTATTTGACAAACCTATCCCCCACATTGATATTCCAGTCCAAATCACATTGTTTTATCAGAATTCACCACACATGGTTACTGTTTTTCACTTATGACATATTTCTGTTACTCGTAAAGCTATCTAGTGCTGCACACATCTTGAATGACTGCAAGGTTCACATCCCATTCTATACGAAAAGAGAAAACCACAAATCATAATTAGTTACATTTGTACTTTTCAAATCAGAAATTTTCAAAGTTAACTACACCAGTACTACCTCAACTGGTGCAGTCAGTTATTATAAAACTTTCATGTACTTTTAAATTAGTGAAAAAAAAGCATTAACTAAATTGAAAATCTTCATCGAATACAACATTATATTCTAGATCTACCACCACAAAAAGTTAATAGTAATCCCAAGTCATGTTACATAAATACCATGTACATATACATTGAGCTGAAAGAGATTTATTTAGAAAATAACAAGGCTACTAGAATCAAGAAGAACTTATTATTTGGGGGGGGGGGGGGGGGGGGGGAGGGGGGGGGGGTTACAAATGCACCTTGGGTTTTTTTATCAGTTTATGTAGTTGCTTTCAGTACGTGTTCAATGTTGCATATAAGCTGATAATATTGAAACATCGCCATTTTATTGAAACGAACTTTAGGTTAGACCATGTGACGAAACTACTCAGTGAAGACGTCTGTTAGATCTATCATTTATAAAATAAGAATATTGACAATTTATGAACCTTTATGAAACATCCTTAAACAATGATTAATTCTATAAATTTATTTAAATTTTAAGGTTGGAAGATTTAAAATTATTTCATTTAAAAAATTCGTCATGTATTTGTGTTTATTAGAAAGAGGAGAGCCGCTCAATGAAATATCACTTGGGACCGCTTCGACTGCCATCCATTTTCTTTCGCTTGTTTACGCTGCATGAAACAAAAGTTCGTCACTACAATTTTCACACAACAATTTTAAAGCGTGGTAATCGTATTGACTCTTTGACCAAATAAGTAATTAAAGCGAAACAATCCCTATTACCGCGTGAATATCATAACAAAAACATTTCAGTCGGTTCTGCTTGCGGAACTAGCGCCATTTTCCTTCAAAACACGGTTGAAAATCTTTCGAAATGCTGTTTTGATTTATAAACAAACGAACGATATTACACATTCCCTCACAGTGGTCTGCATACGGTATAAAAACACTTATGTTCAACAATAAAAAAGGCTTAATTATTTATTTTGTGGAAACATCTGCAACATGTTACTGTTATATCATTTTATATAAACATTTATGTAGCCATAACATGTACTTCTTTATTCTTTGGTATGCAATCCTATAAATCGACATTAAGGCGCATTCGCTGATGAAACAAAATTAAGGATATAGGACCCGCAAAATTAAAATCAATTTATAGGCTAAACCAAACATAAACTATTCTAAGTTTGAGGAAACTGTGTAATTTCACGACTTTTCCTAGATACTTTTCGTGAAATAATTTTCAATAATTACCCCATTCTACACAAATCTTAAAGGGCACGGCGTAATGTTGCCCCAAACTTAAACCACACAAATCTCAGCATTAATTACAATTAAAAAAGAACTCTTCAACAAAACTATATAATGAGACATAATATTTGAAGGTAAATATCCCCCTAAAAGTTCCCCTTACTTTCAGACTTATTAGCCGTCCAAACAGTATTGGCAGTTATCTCCCCTGCACCACAAAAAACGTCAAACATGGAACATATATCAATGCAATAATCGATTGACTACATATATTTCAGCACATCAAAATTTGATTCACATATCTACAACACTTGAAATAAAAAAATGATACTGAAACGATTTTGTACATTCAAGCGCTAAAACTTTTTAACAAGTTTTCCCAGTTAAGAAAGCTATTTATCAAGATTGATAATGGATTGTGCCAGCTTACAGACTGTATCATATGGATTATATAAATATGGACATATATTGATTATGTTGGACTAGTATAATATAGACTGCTGTTCAATTGTACACAATGCACTTCTTCAGTTAGGTGAAATAGCAACATCTTTTTTTCATTTGTAAATTTAAATATTTGAAAATGGTAGGAACATTGTGTTTTCACACGGAAAAAGATATATGCTAAGAACATTTTTATCGATAAGACATGAAAGGTTGCATATTGTTGAATTGATATGCTACGGGAATAAACGCATTCTAAATCTGTTAAATACTTCCCCCTAGATACCTTATAAATACACAGGCAGTTTGATAAGCATGGTGTTCTTATATAATACACTGCTACATTTTTATTGTAGTTGTACATGTACGAGTCGATTCCTCGATCCCCAGAAAATGCAATCCTTGATTGTTATATGTCAAAACTAGCCATTTCGTCACTAATTTAAAAATATTAATCTCGCTACAACTTTAATTCTAATGAGATATTTTTTAAAATCAAAACTAAATTTTACCATATATTTACTGTTCTAACAGATATTTCGGGATTTACCACACTTCATCCAAATTATCATCTTGGGACGAATCGCCAGGCTGTTATTTCAGCTTCAGCATCTTCAAGCCTCAGTTTTCCCAGGAAATTTAATATCTTTGTCGTTGTTCGCACACAGGGTTCATTCCCACTCAGCCAACATCTTAAAACAACATTACCTGTATTTACCTGGACAAATCTGAGTATAGTCTGTTTCAATATATTTACAAGTATAAATCACCTGTTCTTTTATTTCCAAGTTAAAATAAGTCAACTACAATAAAAGATACTTCGTAATTAAAAGAATGAAATAGATACTTTGTGATTGAAAAAAAAAAATAATAAAAAAATGAAAAAAAAATTCATAATTAACAATTTCACCAAAAACATAATTATACCACGGACTTTAGATAACATAATCTAAGTCTGTGATTATACCATTATTTTTTATCAGAGACGTATATAAAACAAATCATATACATTGTATGTCTTTGTTTTTACATTAAATCACGGAATTTGATTAAATGCTTTATAAGTCCGAAATTACGAATGTAAAATACATATAGAAACAATGAATAATTATTCACTCTAAATTTTAGTGAACAAATTTGCACTTTAAAATTCTTATTTTAGGTTTTGTTTTTATTTTGTAGTTTTCAAATAATCATCTTTTACTTAGACTGTAATAAACAACTATATTTGTTTCATACTGGCAAATACTCAGATAACAGTTGGTTACCTGTAAAATGGTAGGAATTGATTCATATTCGGTTCAAAATGGATTCAAATTTTTAGTGAAATTATTTTTTATACATTTATACAAAACGTCATAAAAATCTTTTACAATTTAATTTAGATGGTTTCAACTAAATAATGTTTTAAGCAAGGAAGAAGTTGTAAGTGCTCTTGAGCTTCACAAAACAAATAAATTATGATCTGATGATAAAATCAGTTACATTGTATCAATAATGGATCTATATGTCAAACTATTTTATTTCATTTTTAATAAGGGTAAGAACCGGAACAGTTGCTAGCAGGAAACATATATAAAGCATTATGAAATCAAACAGGCTTTCGAAAGAATTACTGGATAATGTTTCTATTTCATGTTAACAAAATTACAATATTATAAACAATATGTATCAAAGAATTATACTTGAACTTTGATTATTAAGGGATTGAGACAAGAGATAAGGGCACCAGAGTATTTGTTCTTATTTATTTGTTTGTTCTTTTTTATCTTTCATTTTGGAGATTTTTTATCAAAAAGTATGATTCAATACATAGTAATAAAAGTAATAAATAATAAAATTCAAAAAAACGAACTTATGAAAATATCTGTACTCAAATGAAAAAAAGTTTATTCTATACATTCTAAAACTTCTTCAGCTAGCGAATATTATAAATGCTGGAAACTTAAGGTATCATTAATAAAACAAAATCCAAGGTATTTTCCAAAGTATAGATAGCTTTTACTTAAACTTTATAGCTGTTATAAGGTTTAAACAAGAATTCCACAGAAGCTAATGCAAGAGACGTATAAAGCCATTTTTTGTAAGTGATATCATGTTTCAATAAATGAAAATATAAAAGTCCCATCTTAAGTTCGAAACAGAATACATGTATTTTGAATCAAAAGGATCTGATTCTGTCTGTATATTTAATATGAAGTTTTCAGAGCTTATCAATGTGTATGTAAGTTGAACAAGGCTTGTTTAAATAATTGTTTTATCTTGAGTCCTCCATATACACATTATATTTTTGTTGTAAATGTGTTTTCTCTAAACTTCAGTATTTTAAAAAATGAGATAAAATAAATAAATTTAAGTTCAAAATAATTCCACATGTAAGTTGTTACCTGAGAATTAGAAAAATGTACGCTATCTGCACCCCTGGGCTATGTCATGGCAAAACCGAAGGCTCTGTATATGCACCACCTTGATGATGAGGCAAGCAGACTGGTACGACCCTTTGATGTACATTAACAGAATTTCGTCGTCACATAACGGTAAAATTTGTTAGGCTTTGGAGTCGGTTACGTTTCTTCTGGTATCTTGAAAAGAACGGGCATCAGCATGGCGATTGGTCAGTTTTTGAACCTGAGCATGCCTTCAGTTTTACCATAATATATTCCAGGGGTGTAGAGAGCGTAGATGAGCGTAACCCCTGTATATCGAGGATGAGTGATGTACATAGAGAGCGTAGGCGAGCGTAAACCCTGGATATTGTGGATGATGACAGGGGTGTAGAGAGCGTAGGTGAGTATAACCTCTGGTTATATCAATGATGTTCCGTCCCTCTTTCCTCGTCCTTCTATCCCTCTGCTATCTTGTCCGTGCTCTACCTTCCACATAAATTGTCACTTCGTGCACAGGGGCTGGGTACGGCCCTATGTCACTATGAAATTATTGTTAGATAAGTATTTAACCTCTCTCGAATGTGACCCCTCCCATTACTATAAAGTGGGAGGGGAGCGACCTTGTCATATATATATAGTAGTGAGAGGGGTCACATTCGAGAGAGGTTAAATACTTATCTAACAATCATTTCAAGTGACATAGGGCCGTGCCTAACCCCTATGGTAAAACCTTTATTTTAAACACAATACATACAAATTTTAGTCCGATACACTACATTATTTTTTATATGGTTATTTCAACTGTATTGTTATAGAAATTTTCTTGTTGTCCAAAGCGTTTTGATACGAAATTTTCAGGTTGATCATCGTCGATGAGGTAGACTGTTCCAGTATTTCACTATTCTTATCGAAAATGTATTTTTCCTTGTTGCCGATGACGCTCGCTTGGGATATATTTTCTTAGAGTTTCCTCTTCCACTGTGTCTCTGTGATGATCCTTTCCATAGTACGATGACCTTACAGCATTCCTTGTTGTATACTCCATTTAGTATTTTGTACAATTCGATTATGTCTCCCCTAACTCGCCGAACGAACATTGTTGGAAGTTTTTTTCCAATCTTTCTTTGTAACCGAGATTTTCCATACCACTCTGTTCTTCTGCGTTGGACTCTCTCTATCACGTGTATATGTTTATTTTGATATACTAACCCAGTTGGGAACGTAAAAGGCATTTATAGAAGAAAAACTGTTTTGTATCCACACATTGGAATGTTCTTAAGAAAGCAAACATGGTTGAGATTTGTTTTTCGCTTTCGCTGATGTGGGCTTTGAATCAGAGATTGGGATTTATTATAACGCCAATATCTTTTCTTGTGTTGTTGTTTGGAGTGGGGTTCCTTTAAGGGTGTATGTGACATCTTGGTAATCTTGATCCTTCGGTATTCCTCTACCTATTCCCATTTGTTTACATTTGTTCGGGTGTATTTTGAGAAGCCATGTATCGCTCATATATCTTTATGTCTATGGACGTTCAACGAAAAACTGACCTGTCAAAATGACGATATTTGCTTCGATTGTCAGTTTGATTAAATAAATTCTAAAATTCAAGCTACATATCCATTAAGTACAAGTTCTAATGCATTGTATTAGATAATCTGCAATTACAAAACTTCAACTTAGATATTTTGCTTTCACTTATAAAGTTTCATGATCCTTTAAGTTAACCGGTAGCGCTAATTTGGATTAATTTGGAGGTCCTAATTGAATAATTTCTCAATTTATGTAATGTGTATGCCAATTCATTTTGATCAAAACATCATTTTGTTCAAATTTTTGTCTGAACTACTGAAAAGTGCATGATTTTGGGCAACAAAATTGAGTTCATGTTTGGTCTGATTGCCAAACACTATTGTATAAAATTCCACTTTAACATCCCCCTTTACCTACAGGTAGGTAAGTAAGGCTGAAATAATATTTTGCTGACTGTTTTTGTTTTCATACAAGGCTGAATTTGTTGAAGAGCTTACCAGGATGGGTAACAAAAAACTTGCAAACCCTTTCAATTTCACGTTCAGATATATCGACGATGTGTTGTCTATAAACAACAAGAGGTTTGCTGACCACGTCGATGGTATAACCTTCTGAACTTGAAATAGAGGATACAGCAGACTCTTGTATACCACCTGCTTACCTCGATTTTTATTCAAAATATGACCAATATGCTTACTACTAAGCTATACGATAATTTCGTTTTTTTCGTAAATAATGTCCGGTGCTGACAAACAAGCTTTAAAATCTGTCCTGTGTTGACACTTTTCAGAAGAAACGTTATGTGAACACAGAGCGTGGAAATCATTTTCACTGCGACCAACATGGACAGTTTACTATTAAGCTATACGATAAACGTTATGATTTCGTTTTTTTTTGTAAATAATGTCCGGTGCTGACAAACAAGCTTTAAAATCTTTCCTTTGTTGACGCTTTTCAGAAGTGAGCAAAGAGAGTGGAAATGATTTTGCCTCATCTTTATGTAGATTTTCACAATTCACTTAATTGCATATCGTCTCTTGACGATAAAACAAAAACGATGGTTCGTCTGTTGCAACGTAGTGAGCTGCAAGTGTAACAACCAGAGCCTGGCGATGTGCGGTATCCAATAAACATAGATATACTTTTCTTTCGAATTCATGAACAATAGGATCCATAGTCTACTCAAAACCTTATATTGTTTTGCAGATTTTCAGCAGTATCATTCTATGAGCGTCCGAGTTAGTAAAAGAAAATAAATTTGAGAATACCGAAGCGTTAACAAAATCATAATCCGAACTCAAAATCGATTAAACTAGGGGCAAAATATGAACAAAGGAAAGATTTACATTGAAGCCCTTATACAAGAGAATAAGACCAGGTGTTCCAGAAGAGTAAGCGTCTTCTGCTTCATTGACGACACCCGCCATTTAAATCTTTGTCACATCCAAGTTAACATCAAGTTCTCAAAATGGCATTCCTAAACTGTGTTTAGAAACGTCAATTTTGTCTCGGCGTATAACGTAACTGACCCCATTTGCTGGAGTCTTGATAAGATATTGTATATGAAATGCCGACAAAATGAAGCATTGTTGACAATGAAGGAGATATACATCTTTGTAAGTGTAAATACAGCTGCCGATATAATTTAAAATCATCTTAGGCCAACACCATCTTCTAAAATACACCCATAGTCAAAATCTATGAAGAAGAAAAAAAAGGTTTCCGACCACGGCCATTGAGAGCTAAGACTAAACTATTGGAAAATGATGTTCGTGAAAATAAACTTATTAAAATAAGAACAAAACAACAAAGCAAAGATAAACTATGATTTATTATGCATTAAAGAAGGCAGTATAAAACAACATTTGAATATAATGATAGTTACAAGTATAATGAAGAGCACAATCACAATTATAATTGTGAAGAAAAGTTTCATATTCTTCCTTTGTTCGGACATAATGAATCTCAAAAACCTATTCTATCTCAGATTTACTACATCTGAGTTTATACAGTAAACTACGGGACATAGGTGTTTTCATATTTAGTAACGTCGTTCCTTGATTTTAAACACATATCACATATCTCTTATCCTACCTATTTTTGAATATGGTAATATTATCTGGGATAATCTTACAAAATCTCAGGCTGACATGCTAGAAAATCTCCAAATAGAGGCAGCTCGAATAGTTACTGGTGGAACTAAGCTTACTAGTAGGGTAAAACTCTACCTTGAGACAGGCTGGCTGCCCTTAGAACAAAGACGAAAACACCATAAAATTATACATTTTCATAAAATGGTTCATGGTCTTCTTCCCCAGTATCTACAAGAAATTCTTCCTCAACGTAATAACAGCATCCATGATCACAACACTCGTGTTGGTAACAACTTTCGTCCTCCCTCTTGTCGCACAAGTCTTTACATGAGATCTTTTTTGCCGTCTGTAATTAGGTTGTTGAATTCCTTGCCTGATGCCTTAAAGAGGGATCCGTCCATAATAAAATTGAAACGTCACTTAAATGCACCACGCCATAAAGTTCCATCTTTTTTCAAAAGCGGTAGCAGACTGGGTCAGATTCACCATGCAAGATTGAGGATGGAGTGCAGTCCACTCAAATTTTATTTATTTCGTAGAAATCTCATTGATAGTCCAATATGCTCATGTAATCAAGAAAACGAGACCAACGAACATTTTTTATTACGATGTCGGTTTTTTTCAGATCTTCGCATACGTTGCTTTAGTATTCTAACCCATCCCCTCTCAACTGAAATACTTCTCTTCGGTGACAGCGAGTTTACAGACGACGAAAACCTTTTGATTTTTTCATGTGTTCAAGATTTCATTATCAGCTCTAAAAGATTCCAATGACTTTTTTTTTTTTCTATTTGTTTTGTTTGTTTGTGTGTTGTTTTTTGCTAAAAACACAGCTGTTACAGCATACTGAAATCCCCAGTTAAGTTTAGGTCATGGCATAGTCAACAATCTTTTCTTATTTCTTATAGTCTCTTTCTTCCATATTCTTAATCTCTTTTTCATGTTTTTTTTTTCAGCTTTGAAAGTATCAATAATCTGTTAGCTTATCATTCTCCCACTTAATGCCGTTCTTGTTAATTTATGGGACATGTAAAAGGAGACGGATTTATATAAGTTTTATAACTTGTTTCCGAATCCTATTCGAATATTATTTATATGATTGTGAAATGTATATATATATATGTATTTTCGAATGAAATAAAGTTTATAATAAACACATATCAAAACAGATGGTCTTCAAAATATGAAAATGCCCTTATAATGTATTTATAGCCGACTAGATCTATATGTACTAGTAGTTTGTACACTTGAAGCTGTACTAGTAATAAAAAAGATAGATTACTCCATGAGGATGTGGTAAAATGTTAAACATTTGTACAGCTTACTACAGTAAAATCAAGGAAATGGAGGATTTCAGTAATACCAACAATATTTCACGAGTGGGGCTAATATATTTGGTATTGATGAAGATACTGATAGATATTCTTTTATTCATTTTTATAGCAAAATTTACCAGGCCGATTGTGATGTTCCCCATTGTCGTTTGTAAGCAGTGTTTTGATTGGTCAAATCAGAAAAAAAGAAAAGTGAAAAAATATCACTTTATAAAATGAATAATTTTCGATATTTCACTGGTAAAAATGTAATTTATGATAAATAGACACTAAGAAAGATTAAGCTAGGTTACTACTGTAAAGGTATGATTGCTACATGTGTTCTCTGTGCCTTTAGTCCTTCACATAAACTATACAATGAGGGTCTGTTAGCTGTCTTGCCATTTACTGCATGCGTTGTGCCGAGTCGAAAAACGCGAATTCACCCTTCATGCACGTCTGGTACACTTCCAGTGCCGTTTCTCTAGTGATATTGGTACCTGCGTTATCTACAAACTCGTCTAACTGCTTGTATCCTACGTAATCAGGATCGAAATTGGAGTTGTACCAGTCCGTATATACACCGTGTTCAGCCTGTAATATAATCAAACGCTTCAGTGGAAAAAGTAGGATAAATATATAATGAAATGCTTCTAAATATTTTAATGATATTTCTGTGAGCTAAAATGTAGTAAATCTACTCGTGGTAAGTTACCTGAACTCATTAAACCTCAAATACACATTTCAATTATTCGAATTCAAAGCTTGAAAAAGTTCATTGGGGTATATGAGTTTAAGTATTAAAAGTAATAACATTGGCGATATAAAGATACATAAATGTTAAATACTTGTATATCGTATAAAAACCATGAATGCGATTTACAATATACTTGATTGGTTGATTGAATGAACGAACGAACAACAAAATTCAAGCACGAATATTACACTTTTGTTTTCATCAGTGTATGCCATTAACCAATTTCAGGACAGCTAGGACAGGTAACAGGACGGTTACAAAAACCTTGCCAAATCTGTTTATCGTTGATCGTATATACCCGTCTGAACTTGAAATAAAGGACACAACAGACTCTTCTACATCTGTTGCTTACCTCGATCTCTACTTAAACTACGACCAACAAGGGCAGCTTACTACTAAGCTATACGATAAACGTGAGGATTTCAATTTTCCGATCGTGAACTTTTCATTTCTTGATAGTAACATCCTTGCTTCTCCAGCCTATGATGTTTACATGTCACAGTTGATTCGATATTCTTGGGCGTACTCTAAATATCGAGATTTTCGTGATTGATGTCGACTGCTGACAAATAAACAAATAACACGGATTCGAGAGATGCAGGTTTATCAGAGCTATTGGCAAGTTTTATGGTCGCCATCTTTGTCTCATTCTGTATCTATGACGATGGACGTTTTTTATTAGTGTGTTTACTCGTTGTGATTGACAATGATAACTCATTTTGAGTATTGATGTTTACTTGGATGTGACCAAGATTTACATAGCTGATGTCGCCGATGAAGCAGAAGGCGTTTTACTCTTCCGGAACGCATGATTTTATTATTGTACTCATTTTCAAAGGTCTCTGTGTAAATCTTTCCTTTTTTCATATTTTGCCCCTAGTTTAATCAATTTGAAGTTCGGATTATGATTTTGTTGACGCTGCGGCATTCTCTATATTTTTCAAAAATTCATTCATATTGATACCTAAACTGACTTTTCCTTATGTCAAAATAACCAAAATTAAATAAAAATTGAAATTGAAAGTATTATGATATTGAATAAATTAATTCAAGCAATAGCTACAATATAAACTTGCCGATTTCAGCTGCTGTCCAAGCCAGGGCCACAACTTCATGCACGGAATCATCGCTACTATCATGTATATAGTGTCCTTTGTGGAGGCGATCCCGTGCTCGTAATCCGCATACGACTGGCAGGCCGGGTCAAGGTCAATACCTGTGGAGTCCTTGATGTGCCACTTTTTAAATAGTTCAAGGTAATAACTGCAATGATTAAGCGATCACGAATCATTAGATTGTAGATTTATATCATTCATAAATATGATTTAATTTTTCATGCATCTTAATCGAACTGCCAAATTGTTATTAGCCCTGATATAAGTCTTACCTTTCATAGCTTTCCGACTCGTTTTGCAGATATGTTTTAAGGTCCCCTTCCTGTGCTCTACTGACAGCCTTATCAATGGAGCATTTTGCCTTGTAACAATAGACCGAGTCCTGTACCATGAATCCTCCTGTGTGGTAAGTACGTAACAATATTCGTAAAACATGTATCAATATGTGTAAACATGTAAAGATGTGTGTAAAAAATATAAAGATGTGTGTAAAATATGTAAAGATGTGTGTAAAATATGTAAAGATGTATGTAAAATATGTAAAGATGTGTGTAAAACATGTAAAGATGTGTGTAAAATATGTAAAGATGTGTGTAAAAATTTAAAGATGTGTGTAAAATATGTAAAGATGTATGTAAAATATATAAAGATGTGTGTAAAATATGTATAGATGTGTGTAAAATATGTATAGATGTGTGTAAAACATGTAAAGATGTGTGTAAAAATGTAAAGATGTGTGTAAAGCATGTAAATATGTGTGTAAAACATGTAAATATGTGTGTAAAAAATGTAAAGATGTGTGTAAAATATGTCTCAATTTTTTAAAAATGATAAGTGCATCATATTTCAAAATGTGTAAAACATATACAAATATGACATTGTATTGAAATATACCAATGTGTAAAACATGTAACAATATGTATTGAAATGTAACAAAATGTGTAAAACATGTACAAATATGTATTGAAATGTAACAAAATGTGTAAAAAATGCACAAATATGTATTGAAATGTAACAAATGTGTAAAACATGTAACAAAACTTGATATTATGTGTGTTAAATTTTAACAATATGTATCAAACATTAAGACATCTACTTTTTGGTATACCCGAAATGAAATTTTCAATATTCGGTCGAATCTCAGTACAACGAAAAACATCTATAATGCGGTGGCCAAGTGGTTAATGTGTCTGACATTCTACTTCAAATAAACCTCGCCACTGGTTTACGGGTTGGAGGCATGCGAGGAGCAGTTGCCTTTGGGAACTCCGGCTTCCCACACCTCTAAAATCTAACATATCTTTTAATTATCACAGCTGTTAATAGGACATAAAACACAAACAAACCAAACCAAAGCCTTCGCCATCAAACGTTTCCGCTTCATCGACTTGTGACTTATAGATAAATCCACCTATAGAATTGATCAATAAGTACATTTTACCATTAAAAGGTAAACTGTATCAGGTTTGTCCTTCTAGACTCATGTGTGAAGCCAGTGGCCAAAAAGTTCAAAACTCAAATATTTTTGAACTGAGTTAGAAGAATAAGTGCGTTAACATCTTTATTGTCGAATCTCAATTCGGATGATTATTTGTAAGTAAAAAGAAGAATAATAGAACTAAACAAAAAAATAAACAGAAGACTGCACTTTAACATTTTAGTATGAAAATAAATAAGAGAATACCGAAGCGTTAACAAAATCATAATCCAAACTCAAAATCGATTAAACCAGGGGCAAAATATGAACAAAGGAAAGATTTACATGGAGACTCTTGTAAAAGTACAAGAGAATAGGACAAGGTGTTCAGGAAGGGTAAGCGTCTTCTGCTTCATCGACGACACCCGCCATGTAAATCTTTGTCACATCCACGTAAACATCAAGTTCTCAAAATGAGAACCGAGTATCATTGACAACACTGCACATTTACCTCGTCCTTCTGCTACTCAGTGGTAATGCTAGAGGGAAAACCCAATAGATCTAAAAACTGAAGTCGCTGATGCATTACTAGGATAATACAATATTCCAATAATATCTCTTATTCAAGAAGAAGTTGTAGTGAGTTAGCTTCGGAGTTGATTGAAATTTCAAATTGATGAAATGTGACTAGGAGGATCAGAATGATCCATTTGCTAGTGTCGAACGAGTCCTGTTTACTTGAAGGACATACGTTTCACACGGTGTATCCTCTTTAAAAATGAGAAAAATGTTAATAGACTGAAGTTCTGCCAGATATAACTTACCGAATGCTGTTGGATTCAATGTTCCGTTGCCTATCCCCTGGACAAAATAGGTAGCTAGTGCATCTTGACGTATTGTCTCTGTCGCATTCCACAGGTACTCAGATAACGGTTCGACGTCAGGAGTCTGTACTACCTTTCTCTAAGTAAATACCAATACCAGTAATCATTTGCAATGCTAAATGCGGAATGCCTACATATATATACAGATAGATAATATGAAATCGAAAAGGCAATACTAAATGCGGAATCCCAAAGTCGTATGTTGCGCCGCTCGACATTCTAAAGTTACCTCGTTTGTCATTGATTGCATTTGAATATTGAATGTCGTATGTCGAGCTGCACAACATTCAAAAATTGAATGTCGTGTGTCGCTTGTTGCGCCGCTCTACATTCAAAAGTTATCTCGCTGGTCAGTGAAAACAGAAATATTTGAATGTCGAATGTCGCATGTCGTATGTTGATGCAGCTCAAATAATGTACAAATATTACTATAAAACAGTATATGCCATAATGTTTCAAATATTTCCTTTAAAACAATTGATGCCAAATAATGTAAAAAAAAAATATATAACAAAAAATGTAGGTTTATAGTGGAAATACAACCCTACATATGGAGCCTCTGTTATTCAGTCACCATATTTATGAGTAAACGTATTAAACCTTAACCTGCTTAAATACTGTAAACAGTTACGACCTTACCTGTGCTATCTTATGGACGTGGGCAGACAACCGGGGATTCCGTAAAGCCATGGCACGTTAGTCCGGTTTCTGTTTAAACAATTACCGTAATTTTAAACTGAAAAGCAGTCTAAGACGCTGCTATAAACCACTACCTTCCTCTTTTATATTTGAAATCCGCCAAATTTGATTAAGGGGGATATCTAGTAAGTAAATTAAAACTGATGTATTCATAGTAATGATCAACCAAAGACATTGAACTTATCTGTTCATTAACAATTATGTGAACCGAATTGCATAGAAAGCGCGTAGATATATGAAAATAATATTTATCAATGATTTCAAAAAGACCTTTTGTTAAACAAAAAAACACTATTACATTTAATTTAATTATTGCAAATATTTTAACAAACAAAAAAACGAATTATCACATTGAACTTTGGAATGTTTTCCAAGAAAAGGCAAAGTTGAATTTGCTTGAATTGGTTCCAGGTAAATGAAAATCACTTACTTGTACATTACATGTAATTGTTTTAATTCCAAGAATGACTGTATTGGTAAAGGCAGAACAAACCAAACATGCACTAAACTTAAAGTTATGTTGATATATTAGAGTAAACTACTTACGTTTTAGCAATAAACAGGATGCTGGATGTCCTTTTGTGGAGGCTGCTGTGTGGTACACTGTCCTAATGTAGTTTGTGCAATTCTGTTATATATACACAAAACAGCCAAAGACCCGCCTACATGATCCTGTATGTAAATGAGTATGCACATTAGTGATGCTTACTATGCAAAATACTTGTGAGCATGCATGTAGCTATTTGGCTGTTTGTTTTACGATGAAATAATCTTACCAAGTGCTTGGTTACTGTCACAACCGTCTTCAAGGTCGTCCTGTAACACTACCGTGCAATCGTTTTAATGTTGATGACATAATCAAAAGTTTTGTCCTTGAAATATTTGTTTTAAAATCAGAATTATTTCTTTTTTTTTGCCAACCCGTTGATAGTCAAAAATGTTTTAGAAATTTAAAATGATAAACAGCCTGAATTCAAATTTCTTTTTTTTTCCAGAAAAAATATATATTTAGTATCATATTTCTTTAAATAAATAAATATATATACATAATTCGTTGCAACGGTGTGCTAAAATCACTTAAAATTAAAATTGGTTTAATTGGGGTAGCAATTAGGTTTATTGAGACATGAGGTCAGTTTAGAACTATCATGGTTGTCTCATAAAATAAGTCTGAGGCGTGCCATACGACGATTATCTGGAGTGTTATAATTAACATAAACCACAAAACTGTCAGCTCTACGCCTCGTGCGTCACGATTACGTAATACGTATCTTACACCGGTAATACCCTCTTACAGCACACAGCGAAGCTTCATCACGCTAACAACAGGACATAATTGTCAACCGTTAAAATTCTCAAGATTGTCAAGGCCAAATTAAGTTCAATAGTTAATAAGAGAATACCGAAGCGTTAACAAAATCATAATCCAAACTCAAAATCGATTAAACCAGGGGAAAAATACGAACAAAGGAAAGATTTACATGGAGACTCTTGTAAAACTACAAGAGAATAAGAACAGATGTTCTGGAAGAGTAAGCGTCTTCTGCTTCATCGACGACACTAGCCATATAAATCTTTGTCACACCCAAGTAAACATCAAACTCTCAAAATGAGAACCGAGTATCACTGTCAATCACAACAAGTAAACACACTAATGAGCATACTCAAAAACGTCCCTCTTCATATCACTTAAAGATACAGTATATTTCTCAATGAGACAAAGATGGCGACCATAAAACTTGCCCATAGTTCTTATCAACATGTATCTCTCGAATCCTTGTGTTGTTAGCATTCGACATCAATCACGAAAATCCCAATATTTAGAGCACGCCCTACAATATCGAATCAACAGTGACATGTAAACACCATATGTTGGAGAAGCAGGGATGCTACTATCAAGAAATGGAAAGTTCACGATCGGAAAATTGAAATCCTCACGTTTATCGTATAGCTTAGTAGTAAGCTGCCCATGTTGGTCGTAGTTTCAGTAGAGATCGAGGTAAGCATCAGATGTAGAAGAGTCCCTTTATTTCAAGTTCAGACGGGTTTATACGATCGACGTGGTCAGCAAACTTTTTGTTGTTTATAGACAACACATCGTCGATATATACCTGAAGTTTAAATAAAAGATTTGGCAAGGTTTTTGTTACCTGTCCTGATTAGCTCTTCCACAAAATAAGCCTCGTATGAAAACAAAAACAAGTCAGCTATGAGAGGGGCACAGTTTGTTCCCATGGCAATGCCAACAGTCTGATGGAAAATCTTTCCTCCAAACTCAACAAAAATATTGTCGACCAGGAATTCAATCATTCTTACTAAATCTTCTTCAGTATATTTCCGCTTTTGTCGTGTTTTCACAAAGTATGCTCCAAGATAGCTCACTACGATATATTTGTATCGTCGTCCGCCTTTCTTGGTAAAGAAAGCTCTCATAACAAGAGATCGAAGACGTTCCTTCAATTTTGTATGAAGTACGGTAGTCTACAGGGTGGGAAAATTCAAATGTTTTGACCGAAAAGACATTTTTTAGGACGGGGTGTTCAAGATTGATCAAAAGATCTTTGGAGTCTTTCAAATTCCACATCCCATTAATTCCATTTCTGGAGTATACAGTGTCACAATGAGACTGAAGCCCTGCTTTTATGGTACTAAGAATGGTAATACGAGTTTTTATAATGGCTTGGTCGAGCAATTAGCAGAGCCGGCGATGAAACGTTGCTTATAAGGATTCTTGTGTAGTTTCGGTATCCAATAAAGACGAGGAAGGTCAGCGTCTTGCTCATTACGCATGCTTCGAAAGTATTTCATCTTTCGAAAAACCGGTCAATGTGTAAGTAGGGTTACCTAGGTTATCAAGCAGGCCTAGTTCTTTTTGCAAGCAATGAATGTAATAGCGTTTGCAAACAATGATCAAGTTGGTAAATGCTTTGTCTGCAGACACAACCACAAACTTATCATGAAGATCGTTGAGTGTTGCTCGAACATCGGGGTCGAGAAATATCGACTTGTGTTTACTTTTCATTTTTTGACGCAAATTGCTTATTTTTTTTCTGAATAGAGGACCTGATAGAATTAACCCACTCTGCAAATGAATCCAATTCAGCATGTTCATTTTAGTTCATTGCCTGGCGTAATCTTCAACCGAGTCCATAAGAATCTTGAAATTCACATGCCAATTGATGGATGGAGTCTCTCAATACTTAGGACCTTCATGAAAAGCTCCCGGAGCTTTATATTTTGGATAATATTCAGATTACCAATTATTATGTGTCCAGTGTAACTTGAACAATATTTTAGTATACTAAGATATAGAACAATATATAGTATACTAAGATATAGAACAATATTAAGTATGCTAATATCAAGAATAATATTATTTTAGCTTATTTAGATCAAGATCAATATTTAGGTTACTTAGATCAATAACACTATTTAGTATACTAAGATCAAGAACACTACTTAATGTACTACGATCCAGCTCAAAATTTAGTAAATTAGAATCAAGATCAATATTTAGTATACTAAGGCAATCACCCTATTTAGTTCACTAAGATCAAGCACAATAATATAAATATATAGTTTATATAGTAAGATCAGGAACGATATGTGATATACTAAAAACAAAATCAATATTTAGTATAATAGGATCAAGGAAGATATTAAGTCACTAAGACCAATGCAAATATTTATAGATTCAGATCAAGAACAATATTCATATACTAAGATCAAGAAGAATATTCATATATTCAGACCAAGATCAACATTTATTAAACTAAGATCAAGAACAATATTTAATATTCTAAAATCAAGAACAATATTTAGTATCGCAATGATTAGTTTAGGAAAGGAAAGAATGGAAGGAATGCTCAGTGCAAACACTTAAAGTTGGAAAATCCTCAAGTTTTCATCTACAACAATATACAAAGTATAAACAACACGCATATAACGTACGCTACAAATTGTATTTATATTTAGGAAACTTTATTGCATGGATTTCCTCTTGGTTTCTTTCTGTTACAATCAAACAAATTGTGAACGTTTCTCATACCCCAATAAAACTTCCTATCTCAATTATTAAAAATCAAATAAACTAAGAATTTTAATCTTTATCTTCCAGTTATTATTTTATTACCTTATGTTTACATAACGATTTAAGATTTAAAGATGACAAGTCATTTACATGATTGTTATATTTCAAGAATAGCTGTAGTGAGGCGAAAAAAATGTTCACAATATTTTTAATGCGACGACGAGAAGGTCGTTTACTATCAACAAAAGCAGGATGTCTGTTTGTCATCCAGTCTGTCTGTCCCTTTGCTCATGTGATTGTAGGGTGTACTTCCTGTCTTGTTACACGAATCTATCAATAAACACATAGGTGATGCATATTATGCACCCAACCCCTCTCTTTCACGGAAATCGAACAACCGAAATTCTTGGTATTGGTCTGTTGTTATTCACACTTCAGACTTTTCACAGACCCACTCAAACTTCCCCGATCGTTCCTCCCGTGGCCTACCGAGACCTCCCACCATCGGAGGCTCCCTTCTCCGAACCTCAAATCTCGAATATGTTTCCAGCGAGATAACTAATTAATAATTACGTAACAGTAATGCATGTATGATATTGTTTTCGTTTCAAATGATTAGTTAATTTGAAAAACATGGGCATATAGAACCTGTGAAAGAAAGAAAAAACTAATATTAAAGTTAACTGTTCGTTAAACAAAAGTCTTTTATCTACATCATATGTTTGGAAAATAACATGACATGAGACAACATTCAAAGTAATACATCGTAAAAACTTAAATTGATAAACAGCCTGAATTCACATTTCTTTTTTCCCAGAAACTATTAAATTTAGTATCAGATTTCTTTAGATAAATAAATATATATAAATAATTCGTTGCAACGGTGTGCTAAAATCACGGAAAATTAAAATTGGTTTAATTGGGTTAGCAATTAGGTTTATTAAGACATGAGGTCAGTTTAGAACTATCTTGGTTGTCTAATTGTGATAAGTCCGAAGTGTGCCGTACGACGATTATCTGGAGTGTTATAATTAACATAAACCGCAAAACTGTCAGCTCTACGCCTCGTGAGTCACGATTACGTAATACGTATCTTACACAGGTAATATCTTCTTACGGCACACAGCGAAGCTTCATCGCGCTAACAACAGAACATAATTGTCAACCGTTACAATTCTCAAGATTGTCAAGGCCAAATTAAGTTAAAAACATAAATAAGAGAATACCGAAGCGTTAACAAAATCATAATTCAAACTCAAAATCGATTAAACCTGGACCAAAATATGAACAAAGGAAAAATTTACATGGAGACTCTTGTAAAAGTACAAGAGAATAAGAACAGGTGTTCTGGAAGAGTAAGCGTCTTCTGCTTCATCGACGACACCAGCCATGTAAATCTTTGTCATACCCAAGTAAACTAATTAGCATACTCAAAAACAGAATATTTCTCAATGAGACAAAGATGGCGACCATAAAACTTGCCATAGTTCTTATCAACATGCATCTCTCGAGTCCTTGTGTTGTTAGCAGTCGACATGGATCACGAAAATCCTAATATTTAGAGCACGCCCTAGAATATCGAATCAACTGTGACATGTAAACACCATAGGTTGGAGAAGCAGGGATGCTACTATCAAGAAATGGAAAGTTCACGATCGGAAAATTCAAGTTAAGACGGGTATATACGATCGACGGGGTCAGCAAACTTCTTGTTGTTTATAGACAACACATCGTCGATATATACCTGAAGTTTAAATAAAAGATTTGGCAAGGGTTTTGTTACCTGTCCTGATTAGCTCTTCAACAAAATCAGCCTCGTATGAAAACAAAAACAAGTCAGCTATGAGAGGGGCACAGTTTGTTCCCATGGGAATGTCAACAGTCTGATGGAAAATCTTTCCTCCAAACTCAACAAAAATATTGTCGACCAGGAATTCAATCATTCTTACTATATCTTCTTCAGTATATTTCCGCTTTTGTCGTGTTTTTCACAAAGTATACTCCAATATAGCTCACTACGATATATTTGTATCGTCGTCCGCCTTTCTTGGAAAAGAAAGCTCTCATAACAAGAGATCGAAGACGTTCCTTCAATTTTGTATGAGGTACGGTAGTCTACAGGGTGGAAAATTTTTAATGTTTTGACCGAAAAGACATTTTCTAGGACGGGTTGTTCAAGATTGATCAAAAGATCTTTGGAGTCTTTCAAATTCCACATCCTATTAATTCCACTTCTGGAGTACACAGTGTTACAATAAGACTCAAGCCCTGCTTTCATGGTACTAAAAATGGTAATACGAGTTTTTATAATGGCTTGGTCGAGCAATTAGCAGAGCCGGCGATGAAACGTTGCTTATAAGGATTCTTGTGTAGTTTCGGTATCCAATAAAGACGAGGAAGGTCAGCGTCTTGCTCATTACGCATGCTTCGAAAGTATTTCATCTTTCGAAACACCGGACAATGTGTAAGTAGGGTTACCTAGGTTATCAAGCAGGCCTAGTTCTTTTTGCAAGCAATGAATATAATAGCGTTTGCTAACATTGATCAAGTTGTTAAATGCTTTGTCTGCAGACACAACCACATACTTATCATGTAGATCGTTGAGTGTTGCTCGAACATCAGGGTCAAGAAATATCGACTTGTGTTTACTTTTCATTTTGTGACGCAAATTGCTTATCCTTTTCCTGAAAAGAGGACCTGATAGACTTCACCCACTCTGAAAGTGAATTCAATTCAGCATGTTCACTTTAGTTCATTGCCTGGCGTAATCTTCCACCGAGTCCATAAGAATCTCGAAATTCATATGCCAATTGATAGATGGAGTCTCTCGATACTTAGGACTTTTCATGAAAAGCTCCCAGAGCATTATATTTTGGATAACATTCAGATTATTGTCAAGCTCGACCATAGCAATATTGAGATGCAGAACATGAACATGCTGAAGAAGGAGTCATTCTAAGGTCATCTAGATTCAATTGTTGCAATGTTTGCTTGTAATTGAAAATCTTTGGTGTTAACATAACACTTTGATTAAATAATGGCTCTCACATACTAATAATGGCGAGCGTAAAATGAATACAAATACATTCACGACAAGATAAAGAACAATATTTTAATATACTAAGATATAGAACAATATTTAGTATACTAAGATAAAGAACAATATTTTAATATACTAAGATATAGAACAATATTTAGTATACTAAGATATAGAACAATATTTAGTATACTAAGATATAGAACAATATTTAGTATACTAAGATGAAGAACAATATTATTTTAGTTTATTTAGATCAAGATCAATATTGAGGTTACTAAGATCAATAACAATATTTAGTATACTAAGAACACTACTTTATGATACAGCTCAATATTTAGTAAATTAAAACCAAGAACAATATTTAAAATACTAAGGTCAATCACCCTATTTAGTTCACTAAGATCAAGCACAATAATAAACATATATATATATATATATTTTATATATTAAGACCAGGAACGATATGTGATATACTAAAACAAGATCAATATTTAGTTTACTAAAAACAACCACGATATTAAGTAACTAAGACCAATGAAAATATGTATATATTCAGATCAAGAGCAAGATTCAGTTCACTAAGATCAAGAACAATATTTATATATTAAGATCAAGATTAATATTTAGTTAACTGAGATAAAGAACAATTTTATTATCCTAAGTTCAAGCACAATGTTTAGTATACTGAGGTCGAGCACAATATTTGTTATTATAAAATCAAGAGCATTATTTAGTATCCTAAAATCAAGAGCTATATTCAATATCCTAAAATCAAGAGCAATATTTAGTAGACTAAAATCAAGAACAAATATTTAGTATACTGAAATCAAGAACAAATATTTAGTATACTATGATCAAGAATAAATATGTTTTATGCTAAGATTAAGAACAATATTTAATATTCTAAAATCAAGAACAATATTTAGTATCGCAATGATTAGTTTATGTTTTTAAAGGAAGGAATGCTCAGTGCAAACACTTAAAGTTGGAAAATCCTCAAGTTTTCATCTACAACAATATACAAAGTATAAACAACACGCTTATAACGTACGCTACAAATTGTATTTATATTTAGGAAACTTTATTGCATGGATTTCCTCTTGGTTTCTTTCTGTTACAATCAAACAAATTGTGAACGTTTCTCATACCCCAATAAAACTTCCTATCTCAATTATTAAAAATGAAATAAACTAAGCATTTTAATCTTTATCTTCCAGTTATTATTTTATTACTTTATGTTTACATAACGATTTAAGATTTAAAGATGACAAGTCATTTACATGATTGTTATATTCCAAGAATAGCTGTAGTGAGGCGAAAAAAATGTTCACAAATATTTTTAATGCGACGACGAGAAGGTCGTTTACTATCAACAAAAGCAGGATGTCTGTTTGTCATCCAGTCTGTCTGTCCCTTTGCTCATGAAATTGTAGGGCGTACTTCCTGCCTTGTTACATGAACCTATCAATATGCACATGCAAACGTGATGCATATTATGCACGTTATCGGATGCACAATTGTGACACTATCCTTGTGAATTATAAAACCGCCGAGACTTTGGACAACAACCAAACCCCTCTGTTTCACGGAAATCGAACAACCGAAATTCTTGGTATTAGTCTGTTGTTATTCACACTTCAGACTTTTCACAGACCCACCCAAACTTCCCCGATCGTTCCTCCCGTGGCCTACCGACACCTCCCACCATCGGAGGCTCCCTTCTCCGAACCTCAAATCTCGAATATGTTTACGTAACAGTAATGCATGTATGATATTGTTTTCGTATCAAATGATAAATTAATTCGAAAAACATGGGCATATAGAACCTGTGAAAGAAAGAATAAACAAATTATAAAGTAAACTGTTTGTTAAACAAAAGTCTTTTATCTACATCATAGGTTTGGAAAATAGCATGAGACAATATTCAAAGTAAAACATAGTAAAAAGGCTTAAAGTCTACGGGTCATTTAGAAGTACTTAATTATATCATGTTGCAGAAAAAGTTCGTAAGATACCAAAAGATTTTAAGGATAATGAAGTTTGACATGAAGGAAATCGAAAAAGTAAACAAAAAAGTCAATCGATGATTTGTAATCGCGTAATACTTAACATCGTGATATGTAACGTGTAATATTATGTCTAAGTTTGTACCATTGTGTATTTTACTGTTTAAAGTGAGGACTTAACTAGGCTTTGCATGCCGTCGAATCATTTTGTCTTTATGTCAATAAGCTTGTAGAGCTAGGAATTAGGCTGGAAGGTATGGCAATGGTTGGGTGCAGGATTTTCCCTAGGCAATCCCTATGGAGAACTCTGAGGCTGGACCGGAACGACGCCATTTACTGATTGTTAACGACGCCATCATTTGGCAGGAAAATACTATCCGATGTGTTTACGCCCATATATTTTCCGCTGATCATTTATATTCAATATTCAATTCAATGAAATACTTATGTTTTCGGCTGAAATTGTGGTAGAAACAGGCCATACGACTCGTGGTTGTAGGATATGGAATTTATTTCACTCTCGTTAATTAGTTTCTAAAAGTTACAAAAGGCACCCACTAAAGATCGTGTTTTTGTAACTTTTAAAACATAATTAACTCGAGTGAAATAAATTCCATATCCAACAACCACTCGCTGTGTAACCTCTATGTATTCAAGGTATAAGTGATTTACATGGCCGGTGTCGTCGATGAAGCAGAAGACGCTTACTCTTCCGGAACACCTGGTCTTATCCTCTTGTGCTTTTACGAGAGTCTCCATGTAAATCTTTCCTTTGTTCCTATTTTGCCCCTTGTTTAATCGATTTTGATTATGGTTTTGTTGACGCTATTCTCTATTCTCTGTTTTTTTTTGAAGAGGCGATCGAAATTGTAAACAGGTATACAAGTCACAAAAGTGGAAACTGTTTTTGGACTCGGAGGAACCGCTTCAAATCTACACCGGCGGTATTCCTAGACGGGCCAGTTTGTACAGGAGTCATTAGCTAGGACATTATGCACAGTTAATGTATTAATACAATTAACATTAGCAATCCTTTTTTATCCGAGGCATTTTTTTTTATTCGAATTAAATCTGTCTCGGTTACGTTTTTCAGGAAATCGTGGCAATGATATCGATCAAAATTATACAGAGTAATAAAAACATTTCAGCACAACACTTTTAAGTCAAAGCCCATATCTTGATGATAATATTCATGAAATAGTGTGACCATTACATCATAACAGGGCTGTATTGCTATGGGTCTTGGCGTGATTACTGTTGAACAATGAACAATGAACAAGAAATACTTTTCAGTCACGCAGTTGTTCATTGTACTGATGAGTATTTTAAGTACAGTAGCTCAGACATTCAGTGGATGTCGGATATACAGAAACTGAAAAAATGCACTTAGAAAATTATATCATCCAAAAAATACAAGAATGGACCTGCCTTCAATCGAAGACAACAATCAAAATGGATCCGTTAACTGTATAGGCGGTATTTTGTGTGACCATAACACCACTACACCTCCATCAGTGGTACAGTGTGACCGTTACAACACTATACCTCCATCAGTGGTACAGTGTGACCGTTACAACACTACACCTCCATCAGTGGTACAGTGTGACCGTTACAACACTACACCTCCATCAGTGGTACAGTGTGACCGTTACAACACTACACCTCCATCAGTGATACAGTGTGACCATTACAACACTACACCTCTATCACTGGTACAGTGTGACCGTTACAACATTACGCCACCATCAGTGGTAAAATGTGACCATTACAACACTACACCACCATCAGTGGTACAGTGTGACCATTACAACACTACACCTCCATCAGTGGTACAGTGTGACCATTACAACACTACACCTCCATCAGTGGTACAGTGAAACCATTACAACACTACACCTCCATCAGTGTTACAGTGTGATCATTACAACACTACACCACCATCAGTGGTACAATGTGTCCATTACAACACTACACCTTCATCAGTGATACAGTGTGACTTTTACAACACTACACCTCCATCAGTGATACAGTGTGACCATTACAACACTACATCACCATCAGTGGTACAGTATGACCTTTACAACACTACACCTCCATCAGTGATACAGTGTGACCATTACAACACTACACCTCCATCAGTGCTACAGTGTGACCGTTACAACACTACACCTCCATCACTGGTACAGTGTGACCATTACAACACTACACCTCTATCACTGGTACAGTGTGACCATTACAACATTACACCTCCATCAGTGGTACAGTGTGATCATTACAACACTACACCTCCATCACTGGTACAGTGTGACCATTACAACACTACATCTACATCAGTGGTACAGTGTGACCATTACAACACTACACCTCTATCACTGGTACAGTGTGACCATTACAACACTACACCTCCATCAATGATACTGTGTGACCATTACAACACTACACCTCCATCAGTGGTACAGTGTGACCATTACAACACTACACCTCCATCAGTGGTACAGTGTGACCATTACAACACTACACCTCCATCAGTGGTACAGTGTGACCGTTACAACACTACACCTCCATCAGTGGTACAGTGTGACCATTACAACACTACACCTCCATCAGTTGTACAGTGTGATCATTACATCACTACATCTCTATCAGTGGTACAGTGTGACCATTACGACACTACACCTCCATCAGTGGTACAGTGTGACCGTTACAACACTGCACCTCCATCAGTGGTACAGTGTGACCATTACAACACTACACCTCCATCAGTGGTACAGTGTGACCATTACAACACTACACCTCCATTAGTGGTACAGTGTGACCGTTACAACACTACACCTCCATCAGTGGTACAGTGTGACCATTACAACACTACACCTCCATCAGTGGTACAGTGTGACCATTACAACACTACACCTCCATCAATGGTACAGTTTGACCATTACAACACTACACCTCCATCAATGGTACAGTGTGACCGTTACAACAGTACAACTCCATCTTGGTACAGTGTGGCCGTTACAACACTACACCTCCATCAATGGTACAGTGAGACCGTTACGACACTACACCACCATCAATGGTACAGTGTGACCATTACAACACTACACCTCCATCAGTGGTACAGTGTGACCGTTACGACACTACACCTCCATCAGTGATACAGTGTGACCATTACAACACTACACCTCCATCAATGGTACTGTGTGACCATTACAACACTACACCTCCATCAATGGTACAGTGTGACCGTTACGAAACTACACTTCCATCAATAGTACAGTGTGACCGTTACGACACTACACCTCCATCAGTGATACAGTGTGAACATTACAACACTACACCTCCATCAATGGTACAGTGTGGCCGTTACAACACTACACCTCCATCAATGGTACAGTGCGACCGTTACAACACTAAACCTCCATCAGTGATACAGTGTGACCATTACAACACTACACCTCCATCAGTGATACAGTGTGACCATTACAACACTACACCTCCATCAGTGGTACAGTGTGACCGTTACAACACTACACCTCCATCAGTGGTACAGTGTGACCGTTACAACACTACACCTCCATCAGTGGTACAGTGTGACCGTTACAACACTACACCTCCATCAGTGGTACAGTGTGACCATTACAACACTACACCTCCATCAGTGGTACAGTGTGACCATTACAACACTACACCTCCATCAGTGGTACAGTGTGACCATTACAACACTACACCTCCATCAATGGTACAGTGTGACCGTTACGACACTACTCCTCTAACACTTGTGCAATGTGACTTTTTGAAACATTACTTCCCGATTCTGAGGTTGAATCAAATACTTTAATAATGTTCCTTCCCTCCAATTTGTGAAGTTAGTTTTTAATTGTTGTGGTTTTTTTAGGAAAAATAATTGATTCACCGTCCGCCCATTTTCAGTGATATCATTGGCATTAGTCATTTTGAGTGTTTCCATGTAAGTCGGGAATTTATCTGATATCAGGCATATAAATGGTCGACAATCGCGCATTGCGACAAATAGCTGGCCAGTACACTACGAAATGGTAAGTGATTTTTGATTGTACATAAAGAAAGAGGGCACAAGGATGGTAGTTCTATATGATTTTGATAAAGCTTGCATCTAAATACCGTGTATGAATGGTAAGGTATTAATCGCATTTACATTGTCGTTATTCAATGATTGATTTTAATTTAAAGTATTCTATTCAAATTTACTAAAAATTCAGAATCGAAAATATTCCTAAATTGCAGGAAACCCTGATTTGTAAAACTTTGTTGCGTTATTGCTCAATCTAAATGAAGTATTTCGAACGTATAATAAACGAAATTATTTTGACTCTTCAATTGTAAATATTCCCGTTTTTATATACATTTTTATTTGATATTCATCTATAGTCGCAATCATGATCTAGGCGGTATATATTAGTTTTCTGATTGTCAAACAAACGTTCGTTTGCTTAAATCATACCAAATGGTGTGTCGTGGTTTTTCTGTCCTGGTCTAATTTTTTCTTTGAGGACATGGCGTATGAGGGCAGGATGTAACAACGTAGTGTGCATAAATTCTAAAGAACTTAGGTCTACAGGCCAGGGTATGTCAAGACGCAGGAGCGACTCATAAGTTGACAATTGACTTAGCAAGATTAATACACAATACCGAAGTAGAATCAGCTTGATAATGTTATATTATATTACCATGAACATGTAGTTGTGAGGTCGGTGTAATTTACGATCACGAATAAACTGACTATTATCCAATATTACGTGTCGTTACCTTTTAACTGTGTCACAAGGAGACGATTGTTGTTCCTGAAAACTATATTGTTCTGGTCGTATTCAAATATCTATCATGTTTAATTTTAACGTTATAAAGGTTGTGATGAAAAATGTTTTTGTTGATTTATACGATAACTATTTATTGGGGGTGTTCAACGCTAGATAACAAGATTGTCTTTACAGATAAATGTCGATATAAAGTTTTCTTTGTTATGATAGAAGTGTGGTAAAACTACATTGATAATTATGTTCTATTTGAACAGAAAACGATACTACCAAATATGGCACTGCGGAATCTGGGACAGCCCACCAACATGAAGGGCTTTCAGGTACAGTAATGCTTGTCGCTTGTATTCCTCCCTGGCACTTTCTCGTATTACCAACTGATAATCATGGCTAATAAGATTTAAACAATCGTCCTGTGACAGATTCAACCTGTGTTTACCTAGAAGGGGAAGGAAATGATCGTCAATTTGAACAATTTCCCTCTTCAAATTTTCATAATCCAATGCAACAGCACGCTATCGGGAAAATTATTTAGAGCTTGAAAATGTTCTCCTCAATTCCATTTATTTCAAAACAACTATTTTCTTATTTTCACGGAATCATAGTTGACGCGCTTTTGTTTATTGATGCATCAAATTTATTTATGAATCAAAACGCCATGGTGTTAAAAAACCAAGTAAAAACATGACACTGGGCTATGTATATATAATTTCAATCGTGAAATGAACATGTTACTTTTTAATCCGTATAGTTTTGTAATTGACATAACAAAACAACTGCATTTTCAACTTTTTCATTTTTTTTATATTGCGAATTCAGCAGGCCTACAAGAAAATATTTTTTCATAATATATATAATAATTTCGATTTTAAATGGATTCTTTACTGACAAGCATCCGAACTTCTATTCCTTCGGAAACCATTAATTTTGAGTCGCTTTTGGTGCGAGAGGATTGTTAACAGATTTGTGGGAGAATAGATAATTCAATTTTATACATGCTAACTTCTGTTTGTATATACAGATATCAATTTCATCGTCTGTGCTAACAACAAAATGTAATATTGAAATAAAAAAATAAATAAAAAAAACCTATTATATGCATTATTATGTTGAAATTTTATTGAGTCTTGAGACAAACTTTATCTGTTTGATATAATCCTGGTAAGCTAAAACTGTTTGGTTTTGATAACATACCATCATTTACTGATTGCAATATACAATTTAACTCCATTTACTAATTAGAACAAACAGTATTTTATATGAAGCTACTTACCGGACAAATAACAACGCAGAAAATTTATCTAAAAATAACTTTAATGGATATACGAACTACATCTTAAGAATCATACATGCAGTAAGTCTATTTGTTTAATTACAGTGTCTTTGAACTATTTCATGACGACCTATTTGCTGTGTCGTATTTTTGTTTTACAAAGCCTATATATCTATCCTTTCAGCTTACTACCAGTGCGCTAGCAGTATGCCTATGGTTGCTATGTATCCAACAACAGCTGTCCGTGTCTGGGGCCGAACCGTTATCCGAGTACCTCTGGAAACAGACCGAGGTTATTAGGAACAAGGCATTATCTACATCTTTTGTACAGGAACTTGCACGTGGCAGTCTAAATCCAACAGCGTTTGGTAAGTTGTTAATTTTATTTTTACCTGTTAACTTATATTATGATGTTCATAGCCTTGAAAATAATTTGTCAATATTAACACAATTGTTAAACCCATAAAATATTGCAAATATGTAATTCGTTTACGAGTGTCGACAAGGGTTAATGCTTCGCAAGAAAAGATGAAATTCTACAGTTTTGGCATATATATAATAGCACACTACACATTGTGCATTGTATATTCAAATTCAGACATGGAATTGTATGTTTTATAACGTCCAATATCGTACGTTTATTGACATTTTACCGGTTCATCATGAGAGCATAGTTTTAAAAAACAATATTGTATGTGTTATATACCGAGGAAGATATTGTACGTATGATTGAATTCCTTGTTGACAATATATTTGGTGAGTTCGAGATTTTCCTGCAGACTGTTGGCATTTCTATGGGAGGAAACTGTTCTCCATTCTTAGTTGTCTAATTCTGTTTGCATAGGAGCCTATCAGAACAAGTAACAAAAAGTCAAGCTTTTTAATTTCACTTTCATTATTATATAACGAACAAAAAACCAAGAAGTTTGCTGACTTAGTCGATGGTATAAACCCTTCAAAATTTGAAATGAAATACACAAGAGTCTCGTCTATATCAGTTGCTTACCTTGCTATTTACTTGGATATTTACATGGGCAGCTTACTATTAAGATATGCTTTAAATGTGACAATGTCGATTTTCCGAATGTAAACTTTTCATTCTTGATAGAAGCTTCTCCAATCTATGGTGTTTACATGTCACAGTTAATTGTTAATTGAAAATATATAGAACTAGTTTAATTTTACTTCTAAATTCATCAACTAAAGGGTTTTGACGCACCGGACCCTCTTGCATGTACATTAGTTTAGAAATTTTGGATTCCCACATTTTGGTTCCTTGCATCACTGAAGAGTCCTAGGAGGACGAAGCAGCTGTTTGATGCAATTTGGTTCATTTTTTCGGCATACTGTATCACTACAAAATTTAAAAGGAGGAGCATATATGTGTGTTACGTCATATTTGAGGCTGTGACCTGTACTTTGATGTTACCTAGATGAACATGACGCGTGTCATCGATGTAACAGAAGACGCTTACTCTTCCGGAACACCTGGTCTTATCTCTTGTACGTTTCAAAGGGTTTCTGTGTATATCTTTCCATTATTTATTTTTTGTCCCTAATTCATCGATTTTGAGTTAGGGTTAAGGCTTTTTTGGCGCTTTGCTATTTCTTTTTTATCAACATTTTTTTTGATATGTTGAGGACTATACTGTGTGTATATTTGACGGTTAGCATACCCATTCTTACAAAGTTTGTTCCTCTTGGCGATTATTTCCACAGGGAGCTACATGGTTCAGGACGCTGTCTACTGCTACAAGGCTAAAGGATCTATCGACATGTCCGTGAGTCGAGCTCCTGATGGGGAACTCAAAGATCACTTACGACAAGAGTCGACGGATTATGAGAGGTATGTTAATATTATTTCCTTGAAACTAGTATACAACTACTTAAAATGCAAAGGGATACCCTTCAAACATTACAGTATCCTTACTTGCAAATAAATAAAATTGAGAAGCCTACACCTAACAATGAATAATATTGTGTGCAAACCTGTCTCTCACAAAAATGTTGTAAGTGCTCTACACCTATGAATGAATTACTAAATAATCTGCATATTATTGGTTCTTAGGATTTCAAAATTAAAATAAATCGAATAAGTTAATAAATAGTATTGATGGTTTTCCTTTTGCAGATACTACCGATTCCTATTTTCACAATGGCACATCAGCGACCCCGTGGGTATCAACATGAGCGAGGCCTGCCAGTCGTACGCCGACTACGAATACCAGATCGCTGCTACAGATGATACCATCTATATGATAGTAGCAATGCTCCCGTGTATGAAGTTGTGGCCCTGGCTTGGACAGCAGCTGTCATCGGTATATACATATAATTTAACTTTGCCTATCGCGCGATTGCTAAGCTTTTTCAGATTATATCAGACGACGTCACCGTTGATGACGTCATAAACCGCTATGTTTGGCGCGGTATTTTGTAAACAGACTCTTGATTGGTTGAAGTTGCCTGGAGATAAAATTATTGCACATTGGTTGTTTTTTTGTGCAAAACTATTTTCTTTTTGCCATAATCGATACAAATTTATTTGATTATGAACTATAAATGTGTTATATGCATTTAGAAAAAATATTGTAATTTGTTTTTGGGTTATAAGGTATTATATGGCATACACCGAAAATACACTGATTTGCATAAACCGCTTCCATGAGTTATGCGAAGTACACATATTTGCTTCGATGCATACCATATAACTCACATGCAAATTGTGATCATTCCTTAGATATCGTATTCATAGGCCTATTCGACATCGACATATCAAATTTTGTCATTCTTTTACTTGACTTATTGATTCAATCTCCGACTATCACTGGTCTCAATCATACCAATGATATTTTTTGTTTTAATCAAATCTGTATATTTATATGCCTGATAATGAGTGTATGTGATTATAATCAGGGGATTTATTAAAGAAGTTTTAATGAACGGGGATACTTTGCGGAATCACGTGATAAATCACTCTTGGCCTGTTAAACGTACGCATGGTAACTTCAAGAACCGTTAAAAAACAAAAGGCGCAAACGCGCTGGTGCGTACGCTTAATTTTGTTTAAATTGTTATGAGATGCATTTCAACTAATTAATGTCGTATTTTAACAAAGATTTTATTAAAATTGATGTAAATATACAGTATTCTATGTTACAGTATGATCATGGTGTCTACACTAAGTGGTTCAACGACTACTTCGATCCGCAATATGGGGGTTATAAGGAGTTGGACGTTTTTGTTGATGAAGCTGAGGTCAGTAAGACTATCAACCGAACGAAAGCTTTAGAAGTATTTACCAGATGTATGGAGGGTGAATACGAGTTTTTCAACTCCATACAACACATGACGTCAGCATCAGAGTCAATTTCTGTAGATGTCATCGTCAGTTCCGAATCTGGTTGCACTGGGCGGACACCAATCATCTCCATGTACATTGCTTATTTCATCATATTTTATTACCAACTGTATTTTTAAAAAATCTACCTTTTTTGTTACCGAAAATGTGTATCACTTTGGAGAGATAATGAGCTAATACTCTTTCAATATGAAAACAGCAAAGCTTTAAAAGAGCGTAGCTTTTGCTAATCTCTGATAGTGACTGAGACTTATTTATAATAAAACCTATTGATTTAGAATCAGATAAGATTTCTAAAATTTATAGTCGGCAAAATGGGAAAAAAAACTTCTGAAGCAACGACGATGGGATAAGAGCAGCGGCCATCAGTTGAAAGATTTTCCAGTTAGGTTTTAATCTTTCGGAAATACCGGCGAAATGTGACGTGTTTCCGGTTTCTATACTGGATGGCTTCAATAAAACCAGCGTGTAGCAAAGGGAAACAACTCTGTTTACGCACGCTTGTGTTACCATTCAAGAGCTTCGCTCAGGTGCCTTCGAATTTCAAAAAGAAACACACGTCAAAGACAAAATCGGTACGGCATTCTGCTTGTTCACTTTAATCGTATTATACTATACAAACTACTCTATTTCCAACCTTGCTTACGTGTATGTATGTCTATACGTTTGTTACAAGGTACACTAGAGGTACGTAAACATACGAACTACTTATCTAGATATGTGTTTGTTTTTAACTGTACATAAGAATTCCGGGAGCTAGCACTTCAGTTTACTAGAAGTGCACAACTTAACATATATCCTTGTTCATATTCACTTATTCAGTCATGTTTGTAAGTCACGTTTTATAATTATTTACACTTGTTTAAACACTTGAAATATTCGATGTCATGTAAATCATTTCCTGATCTTTTTTAGTATTTGTTTCTACAATTTTTGAAAAAACAACAACATTGAATCAAAAGTGGTTTCAAGGCTTTTTTAGTATTGTTTTAATGGTGTCATCCACGTGTATTACTTGGGGTTATTTAGTTTTGTTACAATATGTTTAATAATAAAATGTACCACATCAGAAGAGCCAATGAGGAACCCAAGAAGGTCAATTACTCAACAGCGTGGTAATCAAATGATATTGCAAGCCCTGTTTCCAAATCCAATTTCAAAACATTGTGTATTTGCTCTGCATTATGTACCTAATTTAAAACGAAATAGAATAAAGTTTATTTTAATTATTTCAACTTGTTATTAATTTATCTTAATCCATGCCTTTTCATGGAGGCCGCCATGACAGTAGTCCTTATATCGACGGTTGCGGTCCCTGTGTTTCAAAAGATTCAAGGCCACACCAATCGAAAATAAATACCGAAGCATTAACAAAGTCATAATCCGAACTCAAAATCGATCAAACCAGGAGCAAAATATGAATAAAGGAAAGATTTACATGGAGACCCTTGTAACAGTACAAGAGAAAAAGATCAGGTGATCCGGCAGAGTCTTCTGCTTCATCGACGAAACCAGACATGTAAAAATGAGAACCGAGTATCATTGTCAATCACAACAAGTAAACACACTTATAAGCATACTTAAAAACGTCCATCTTCACCTCACTTAAAGATACAGAATATTTCTTAATAAGACAAAGATGGCAACTATAAAACTTGCCCATAGTTCTTTTCGACCTGCATCTCTCGAATCCATGTGTTGTTAATTTGTTTGTCAGCAGTCGACATCGATCACGAAAACCATGATATTTAGAACAAGCCCTAAAATATCGACATAACTGCGATATGTAAACACAATAGGTTGAAGAAGCAGGAATGTTATTATCAAGAAATGGAAAGTTCACGATCGGAAAATTGAAATCATCACGTTTATCGTATAGCTTAGTAGTAAGCTGTCCATGTTGGTCGCAGTTTAAGTAGAGATCGAGGTAAGCAGCTGATGTAGAGGAGTCTGTTGTGTCCTTTATTTCAAGTTCAGAAGGAAATATACGATCGACGTGGTCAGCAAACGTATTGTTCTTTATAGACAACAAATCGTCGATATATCTGAAAGTTATTTGGCAAGGTTTTTGTTATCTGTCCTAATTAGCTCTTCCACAAATTCAGCCTCGTATGATAACAAAAACGAGCCAGATATGAGTGGGGCATCAGTCTTACTGTGACACTGTATACTCAAGGATTGGCAATAACGGAATGTGAATTTTGAAAAAAAAAACTCAGAAAGATCTTGTGCATCCCCTTTTCAAAATATTACGTCTATCAATACATTTGATTTTCCACCCTGTACACTGCCATACCACATATCAAACTGGAAAAAAAGGTGGACGATACAAGTACATGGTTAAGAGCTATCTTGGAGCATACTTAGTGAAAAACACAACAAAAGCTAGGATGAAATATACTGAGGGGGATATTGTACGAATGATTGAATTCCTTGTTGACAATATCTTTGTTGAGGTCAGATTTTTCAACAAAATGTTGGCATTCCAATGGGAACTAAATGTATCCCTCTTTTTGCTGATTTGTTGTTTTCATACGAAGCTGAATTTGTCGAGGGGCTTATCAGGACGTGTATCAAAAACCTTGCCAAATCTTTCAATTTTACTTTTAGGTATACCGACGATGTGTTGTCTATAAACAACAAGAAGTTTGCTAACTTAGTCGATCGTATATACCCTACTACTGAACTTGAGATTAAAGACACAACAGACTGTCCTACATCAGCGTCTTACCTCGATCTTTACTTAAACTAATAAATAAAATGGGCAAGTTTTATGGTCGCATCTTGATCTCATGGAGAAATGTTCTATTTCTTTGTGTGATATGCAGATGAAATTTTTTGAGTTTACTTATTATATGCTTACTTGTTGTGATTGACAATCATGACTCTTTTCTCATTTTGAGATTTACATGGTGGTTGCCGTCGATGAAGCAGAAGACGCTTACTCTTCTAGAACAACTGGTCTTATCTTCCATAGGGGCAAGGCACAGACCTATGTCACTATGAAATGATTGTCAGATAATTATTTTACCTCTCTCGAATATAACCCCTCCCACTACTATATATCTGTGACTCTCGGTGTTATTTTCTCCACGTAAATCTTCATATTTTTACTCTAGTTTAATCGATTTTGAGTTCGGGTCATGTTTTTTTTTGACGCTTTGGTAATCTCTGATTTTTTTGTCAACATGTATATGTCACCAAGTTAAATACCCAGCTTAACGACAACCCCGAATAGAGTGGGGTACCCCTACTCCAACAAAACACTAAATTTAACATTTTATGGTTTAATCGTTATTTTGGTTGATGAGTATCGGTCATACTTATCACAGGGAAAAAAGGCTTATAAAATTGAAATTGGGGAAACTGTTTTTTAACCTTCTACCCTATTAATAAAATAAAGAAAGTCGCACGTTTAACCACATTTGAGGTTTTATATTTACCCTTTGTGTAAATTATAATATACCATTTGACAGTATGGTAATACCAACTAATACCATGAAAAACATATTTGGTGAAATTTTCCACCAGATGAATTATTATATTGGAAAAAGTAACTGGCCAATAACAATTTTAAGAACTCACTCCTATGCAATATTTTGCTCAGCAATGGAAAAAAGTCCACGATCTTGAACCAAAAAATCATTTTTCCGACTTTGCCAGTAAAACCATCTAAAATGTATATAGATCATGAACCTTTTTGAAGTTTAACATGTTTGCTACTTCACGATTTTATTTTAAAAAAATATGTACTAATATCCCTCAATTATGTCCGTTGGAGGAAATAAAATGAAATTTTATTGTCTTCGCTACAAAATTTTTACTTTAACCTGAATTCCAATAAGTCAAAAGGGGCATGTTGTAACCAAGTGTAGGCAATCGGATCATCAAAAATTATATTCGCTTTTGTTGTTTAAAATCATGGACTTACGTAGACATTCTCAGCATCAGTCAAAATTTGAACGAAATGAGGTTTTGATAAACCAGAATTATTGTTCATTATTTCAAGAAGTCTTCATCAATATGACATTTCTGTTGAGAACAATATACATATAAAGTAAGTTAATAAGCTTTAAACATGGTATTTCGATTTATTCTAAATAAATTTGGAATTTGTTCAATTTGGACCTCCAAATAGCTCGAAATTAGCGCTACCTGTCAGATTCGAAGATTCATAAATATTTATGATTGAATGCAAAATTTCCCATAAAAAAACTTTTTTATTATAGATTACCTAATTTTATGCATTTAGTATGGATATTTGTCTTAATTATTAGTTTTTCTTTTATTCACAATAAAAGCCATAATGACAGGTCAATATTTCATTGTACGTAATATTCATTTTTCATTTTTCAACAACAGTCTGTAGTTTGGTTGGTTTTACCCTGCTGTAAATGTCCTATATCAAGTGCTAAAAAGAGGTACTCATGTAGATATTACACTTTACAAATATGTCTAAATATTTGATCTTACCATAATTTCTTGACCACTTAAGAGGGCAGACCATTGTTTGATTTTTTAGACTTATTTTTCCTGTTTAAACAGAAAATTAATTCGTTTGCAATTGTTTTAGGTTGGGACAATTTTGTTAAAAAAAGTACTTTTGCCACCTAAAGCATCGTTTTCACATGTCTAACTAGTAAATGATAGTTACATTCGATTTACAATTTGCAAATGTTCTTAAGTGTTTCGGCTGTTCTGATTTGATCAGATAATGAGGTAACTGGTAAATCGAATAGATGATTATAATAAAATAATGCTCAACTGGAGAACTCCCTCATCATCTTACCTTAGATAAACTGCTCAAGATAAGATTACTCTATTTCATTTTTAATTAATGATGCAAAAAAGTATTTGATGCTCTAGACTGTTCATCAGATACGAAATCATTGACAAGTTATACAAAGAAAAAGCCCGACATGTACATGAGTCCAAAACATGCTCACAACTACGGTGTCTATGCAAGCTAATATTATGATGCCATATCTTTGCCATCGGCTTTCGACTTATCTATGTCGACGTAATTTATAAGAGGTCGACATAATCAAAGGAAAGATTTCTTTAGAAATATACAACTTCTGATATAATTTTGCAGAGAATGGCGTAATTACCATATGGCTGAAAAACATGTTAATGGTAAGATGTGAATCGACTTTTCACACATTGATGATAAACAAAACGAACAATTAACGCTTAATTGTCAAAAATACCATGTAGCGTAATGAAAGCTTATAACAAAGCAATATAAGTCATAGGATAAAACAATATTAAGCTCCATTTGTGAACATTAATTTCATTAATTCCAATATTAAAGGACTTAGCTTCCTGTTTCCATGAATATAATTAGCATGCATAGTCTTTGTTAACATCGAATCTTGACTTAGGCCTACTGGCAGTACAAAATGAGATTAAAAAGTACTCAGAGATAAATCGGGTTTTAACTTAACAATTATATTTGTTTTATCAAAGTATCAGCCATACATTTGTATATCAACCAAATTCAAAATCCCCTACAATATTTTGAGAATGGCGGACCAAAACATTTGCGATTACTTCTTAAAGAAAAATTATATATCCCTTACATAACAATATAGGGAGAACGGTACTTGTGATTTGTTTTTAACAGATTAAGATCAGCGATGGTCACCATACTTAACTTAAAGCCTATATACAGTCGTTATAAGGGCTGGTGGACCCGTTGATTCATCAGCCTGTGGTTTATTTACCAAGAATCTTACGCAATCTCTTCGTGAGAAAAAAGAGGTTCTCACGATTTTTGTCTGTGTGGAGCGGTTCACAGTACAATCGACTGTCACTCTTAGTACCGTGACATCAGGTATTATGTTAGATTAATGTTTGATTTTATGAGTTGATATTGAACTTGATTGTCAATGGAATTGACTTAATATTCAGGTAGATGATAGAATATAGAATATAATATAAATCAAATTTTTAATAATTATCACTTAAACAAGGTTTAATCTGGTTTGGGTATAGAGTATTAATTATGGATAAGAATCCTTTATATGAATAGGGCACAAGCACTTTGCTCAATCTTACATTCGCAGTTTGATGAAAATGTCAGCAATTGAAAACTTACCTTAAGTAAGAACATCTGGAATAAGACTTAAAATGTAAAAATGCTTTCACTCCAAGAACGAAACTATAATAACATGTTTAAACTGGTCAATTTTCATTAATTTATTACTATGATCGTGTTATAGTTAAACACAAGAATATTAGTGAAAACAAAAATACCCTAAAAAATCTGATCGTAGGCGTAGGGTGTGGAATTCCTGTTAATTTCAAGTGTCTGTTTAAAGACACGTGATGATCACCAATCCCTATACGCTTCCAGTAGGTGTATAAACAAGAGGTCCAGAGGTCCCGTATCGCTCACATGGAAACAGCTGTATCAAAGAAATCATATAAAAAAATCCCCGAAACGGAAGCAAACCCGAAAACCAATCAGTGTAACATACAGTATCTGTTTAAAAGTGTGAGTTTCGGTTGGGGAACTTAAAAGTTTCAAAGTTTAACTCAGAAACTGAGTCCGTCCGTGTATGGTAGACCATGGAATCAAGTAAATTCTTATTATTGTCAGGCGTGTCCAAGTTATAATCCAGGGGTTAAGTCTGCAAGGGCGGGGCAGACTCCTGGACCAATTAAAGTATCATTATTGTATTCGACTTTTTATGCCAAGCAATCATATATGGCTTTGGGGTGGGGAATCTCAACAAGTTATGACCCAAGGAGTAAGTCTGCGATGGCGTTGCAGACAGGCGCCAGGATCAATTATACTATCATGATTTTGCTTGTCTCTTTTTGCCCAGCAGTTGTTTATCGGTTACAGATTCTTGGGATCCAAATTGTGAAGTTGTTTTGGGGATTGGGGTGTCAACTTGCCAATTTGTACAGTTTTTAATTCCCAACACCTGGGGATGTTTCCAACAAATAAAGTTGATTTCCATCGCTTGGTTCCAGAGAAATAGTTGCTTATCAAGCAAACACTTCTCTGTAAGCTGGAGGTGAGCTTTACCATTTGTCAATTTTGAAACCAAACTACCTCGATATGCTTACAATCGGAATCCTAGAGAAGTTGTTTTAATAAAAATACAGTATACAACTACACAATTTGGTACCGCCCCTCAGTCACCTGGGGTGTGTGGGTGGGGTCACACCTTCCATTGTACAATACCTGCTACCTAGGGGTGCTATACAAGTGAAATACCAACGGTATGGATGTTATTAATTGTTTGGTTTCAATGAAGAAACCTTTGGTCTCACGCCGTAGCCCATTTGGTGGTTCAGTCCTACTATAATAAGTACAATTTAGAATCCTGAGCACCTAGGGGTGCTTCCAGTCCAATTATGTTGATTAGCTATGGTTATTCCTGACGGACGCCACGGTATGGCATAAGATCAACCACATTGGGTCCTTTGGACCAGGTGTGTTAAAAATTAGAAATGTCTGTGAGACATAAATGCTCCCTTCCCCCATATGAAATAAGTTCTTCATGCTTATTACGTATGCGAAGTTTGAAGACAATCGGATCAGTAGTTAATAAGATGGTTACATTACCATGGGATGGGACAGGACACGACGGACATGGGTAACACTATAGACCCCCCCCCCCCCCCAAATTTCATGGCTTGGGCATAAAAAAAGCTAAGGAAAATAAACATCACTGTAGCTGACCGCAATTGTTGCGATCTTTCTCCATAACATAACCTTATAACTAATATTTTTACGGCTGATATGTTAGGAAATACGACATATTTACATCTACAACGCCTCATGGATACATGAGGCAGCACACTGTACATATACAGTCGAACACCGTTTATCCGGAATCAGTAATCCGGAAATCTCGTAATCCAGACGAAAACACCCGGGAACGGATTTCCACAACGTTAAAATGCACCGATAATCCTGAAATTCGCGTTCCGGTTCCGGAATCAATTTCCGGGAACAAAACGTCTATAACATTGTGTTTCATGTCTCGGTAATCCGGTCGCAATGTCTCGATCAGAACCCATTATGCTACACCAAGGAGTGAAAGATTTGTCTACAATCACAAGTTTCACGTCTGACCGCACGTAATACACATACGTGTCACTGACGCATACATGCAGTTTGTCCCTCACGGCTATAATTGGAGTAAATATACAAGCATTGCTACCTGTACTGTATGGCTTGTATACATGTACACTGTACATATATTCATAATGAATTCTGAATAAGCTTTTCACTCCGAGCCAAATGTTGTTTGTGTAAACTTGTGAAATCTTCCGGTATTTCGACATGTTAAGGACTAGGTACAGCCATATTGGTTGTTACCTGGATGAAAATGGTAATATTGAAATTTTAATGTTTCCTTCCAATACATGGCATTAGCTTTATCCCATTTTGTTAAATATTGATATAAAATGCAATTAAGCCCCCAAAATTACAGAAATCTGTACTTAGGAAAAAAATATTCAGTAAATAATATCGAAATAGGAGTGCGCAAATATATATGTCATAACTCGTCATACCGCAGGCGGTAAGATTTTTGTTTTGGCTATGCGGCGTGCCACATAAATTTGCCGATCGGCGATGGAAATTTTAAAAATTTTATCCAGATGTAAGCGGTGTCCTGAATGTCCGTAAATTGCCATTCATGTGACGAGTACGTTCTCTTATTCTGCGGTTTTCAATTGAAAGAGAGATGTATTCAAAAATCGAAGGCTCGTCTATCATTCTGTGTATATTAAACTAACAAAAAATGATATTCATTGTTTTATTATCTTTCGCAGTATTCTGCAAATGTGCACGCGTTTTTAGACATATAACATCAAATATCAGAAAAACCACCAAACGTACCAAAATATGGTTGAAATTATCGATTCTCCATCACAAAATGTACTTTGTGGTCTATTTTGGTCATGTATTTTGCAGTATTTAATAAAATAACAAGTTTTGGTAAAAACACCTCCGCCATATTGAATTGTCCTGTACCTAGTCCTTAACATATACATGCAATAACATGTTTTATTTTTGTCTATGTAAGGAAATTTTTGTGTGCAACAATAAATATCCTCATTTAAAAAGATATATGAACAAAAAAAATAATTACATGGAGAAACTTATAAAAGTACAAGAGAAGTAGACTAGCTGTTCTGAAAGATGGATGACTCAATGAAAGTGTCTTCTTGTTTTCAGGGTGAGAAAATCAAAGATACATAATACTGGGAAATACAGGTACTCGAAATACTTAGACTGGGAGAATTTTGTATGTAAAGCCCATTGTTCATATAAAATGTACACACCAACGCATGATGAGTTCATTAATTAGCTCTTAAAAAGTGTCGAGTCATGAGTGCTTAATTTTACAAATCAACCGAGATAGGGAGCGATACCACGTGGACTAACATAACTGAAATTGAAGATATTAGGAATAAGATTCATCAGTTTGGTATGAATGATATATACTGAGATTGTTTCTTTGTACACAAACAGGAATTGAAAACTTAATTTGCGAGCTTTCGAAAACGTCTGTTTCCTTTGTCAAGCAAAGAGTACAATAGCCGAGTGTCGGTGTTCTGACCGCTGAAATCAGCTCACTACCCAAAATAGGGCGTGTTGGAGAAGTCAGCTGTCAAAAACGTAGCGCGACATTTCGTCCAATGAACTCCAAATGAAGATATCACTCAATTCTCTTTGTTACGATTTTTAATTGTATTTTTTACTTTTATCTCGTCAGTTCCAAACTTAATTAATCATCTACCTCTTAATTTCATTCGTTTAAAGTAAGAATTTCTGGAATTATAAACAACGTGCAATTATACTATTAAGGCTTCGCATTTCGTTTTCGTTTGATCTCATATCTGTTATTTCATTTTCTATTACAGTTGATATCTTCGAATGTTCCGAGTTTGCGTTTTTAAGGTATATTCGATTACATTTTATAAACACTGGATACCAAGCATTCTAAACGTTCAATGTTTATAAACATGTACAAACGATAAGCATATTTCAAGTTTGTACAGTCGCAATCTTGGTCTCATTGAAAAAGATATGCATCTTTGAATTTGCTCTTAAGCATGTCTACTTTTTATGATTGAGGACAATGCCTAACTTCTCACTTTGATGACGTGGCATTACTTCAATGTGACCTAGATTTACATGGGTGTGTCGTCGAGGAAACCAAAGTCACTTACTCTTCCGAAACACCAGGTCTTATTTTCGTGAAAATTAATAAGAGAATACCGAAGCGTTGACAAAATCATAATCCAAACTCAAAATCGATTTAACCAGGGGCAAAATATGAACAAAGGAAAGGTTTACAATGAGACTTTTGTAAAAGTACAAGATAATAAGACCAGGTGTTCCGGAAGAGTAAGCGTATTCTGCTTCATCGACGACACCCGCCATGTAAATCTTTGTCACATCTATGTAAACATCAAGTTCGCATAATGAGAACCGAGTATCATTGTCGATCACAACAAGTAAACACACTAATGAGCATACTCAAAAACACCCAACTTCATATCACTTAAAGATACAGAATATTTCTCAATGAGACAAAGATGGCGACCATAAAACTTGCCCACGCGAATCATTGTGTTGTTAGTTTGTTTGTCAGCAGTCGACATCGATCACGAATATCCCGATATTTAGAGCAAGCCCTAGAATATCGAATCAACTGTGACATGTAAACACCATAGGCTGGAGAAGCAGGGATGTTACTATCATGAAATGGAAAGTTCACGATCGGAAAATTGAAACCATCACGTTTATCGTATAGCTTAGTAGTTTCTTCAACATACTTTGCCCCTAGTTTAATCGGTTTTCTCATATGTCGATAATACGAGTGATTCAAATATTCATTTTCCTTTGCAGAGTAAGCTTTCGTTTTCCCTTCTACCGATCTCTTTTTTTTAATGTTTGCTTTCTTAGTCAATGTTACACATTGAGTTATTCCTAGGGCTTTAATATTTTAAAACATTTTAATTTGACTATACCTTGGTGGTCTTAAAATCAGTTTGTATAAAAATGGTTTTGTTTCTTTAACATGGCACCTGTCCCTTCTGCTTCTACATTAGTTTAGAAATTTTGGATTCCCACCTTTTGGCCCCTAGCATCACTGAAGAATCCTAGGAGGAAGAAACAGCTGTCTGGTGCAGTTTATTTTTTTCGGCATGCTGTATCTATTAATAAAAAAGGTGCTGCACATGTGTGTGTTACGTCATCTTCAATATTTTGTTTATATGTTCTATGTTGGTTTTAATAGGTGTCATTTTTTTATTAAACCATTTAGATTTGTCAAGTCTGAAATAATAATTTTAAGATCCCGTTTTTTCGTACCACTCAACTTTGGATCTAATTCTATCAGCCGTTGCCTTTTGTTAGTAGTATGCTATATCTTTTGTTGGATGTTATCATACTCTATATTTGAAGAGTTTTTGTTTGAAGTTCTTTTTCCAATTTTTTTATTTGTTTTTCTTTAAAAATAATATTTTACTTGTAGATATGCGTATATCTTTTATTTTAAATTATCGCTATATCCCACCATTCTGACAGTGTTAAATTTGTGTTTACTTGTTTTCTAATTGTTCGAAAACTTGCAAGTGCATTTTTGAACTGGGTACCATCTATTAACTTTTCACTGATTTTCCAATGCCCCGGTCCTTGTATGCCATTTACATGTTTAATATTCAGATAATGGCCGTCATAGTGATCTGCTTTTGTGAATGGACAGAATGCAATTATCATATTTACATCAAGATCTTAATGTAACGTCGGTCTTAATCTCTTGTACCTCAGTAGGATTTATTTGTAAGACTTTCCTAAAAAGTCTGCATCAAACAACATCTCTCGAATCCCTGTGTCATTAGTTTGCTCGTCAGCAGTCAACATCTATTACGAGAATCTGGATAACGATGCTCTAGAATAACGAATCGCCTGCGACATGGTAACAACATAGGTTGGAGGCAGGAACGTTACTATCAAGAAATGGAAAGATCACAATCGAAAATTGAAATCGTTACGTTTATCGTATATCTAAGTAGTAAACTGTCCATGTCGGTCGTAGTTTAAGAAAAGATAAACAGCTGGTATAGAAAAACTTTAATTTGTGTCATTATTAATTTCCAGTCCAGAAGGGTAAATACCCTCGACAATGACAGCAAACTTACCTGTAGAAAGAGTCTGAACCTATTTAGAAACGTTTACGATGTTACAATGCGCATGTATTAGTAAAATTCAAATTGATGGACTTCTGTACTTGAATGCAAGATTGATTTCGGATTGGTTACTAAAACAAACTTCAAAAATAAGTTATAGGGTCGAACGAGCCAGAATTGTTCCATTTTGGTAGTAAATCTCTAGCGACGACAATACAACATAAGTCGACAACGTTTCCACTATTGTCTTCTAAATCACCGATTTTCATGTCTCTATCTGTCATGATATTACACGTTTATTCTAATTCCACTCGACACATATACTTATTTCATCTGCAAGATAAGTTATTTTTTGATAAGTTATAATTTGCTTTGTTCCTTTTTTATTTTGTTCATATATTTTACGCAATATAAAGCAGAGTATCAAGGTCATTTCAACCTTTCGCATGAAATGCATATTCTTTTAACGTATTCCTTGTTTCTACTACTATAAATGTTTAGAGGAAAAGAGATTTTTTCTTTCAAATTCACTTTTCTCGATTGAACATAGTACTGCGCAGACCTTTGCGTAAAATACCCAAATTAGCTAATTGCACTTTCTTTATTTATGTTCATATGGCTTGATTGATAAATACAAGTTCTTTGTAATTTGATAATATAATTATCTATATAATGCAATACATATATGTGATATTTTAAAAAGTTTTAATTTTTATATTTCTTCTCAAATGAAAATCATTATTATTATCATTATTATGTATTTCCATCGATTTTTAAAATCTTGATTTTATTTTCTATATATTAAGTAAGACCCTTGGCCTGCGATTTTTGTTTTTCATTTTCATTCCAATACACTTTGTAATTATGTAACAAACAAATTGTATCGATTATTATAATCAAATCTTTATTCACCGATGGTTTATATGGCAAAATTTATAGTACAAAATGTGAAACTTAACAAACCACAAAGCTTTCACTCACAGATAATAACGAATATACATACACACACACAAATCATAAACTTGCACAACATTTCATTCAACACCCATGCTTTACTAAAATGTTGCAAACAAAGTGCCCGTTATCCGGGCACTTAAATTAATACGTAGTAAACCTATTACGAGACCAATCAGACTTTTCCAAATATGTTTTAAGAAGGATTTTCCCTACCTTTGTTCAGAAGCCTTTGACTATTAAATCATAAATAATGAAAATATATACAGTGTCTGAACTGTTGACGGCAGATCCTTAAAATTTCATTGAGCAAATCTAGATGTCTAGACTGTTCTGTTACTAATATTTTGCCTATTTTAAACATTTTGTAATATATCTTTCATGTTTTTATACATATTTTTTCAGTGCACAATTACGCACCAAGGGGAACCTACATATAAAACTTGAGAATTATCAATCTACTTCTAAGGAAATACCAATAACAAACTTTAACTCTAAAATCCAAGATTGCTGCCTGTCACCCATATTGTTTATGGGATTTGTCCGAAAATGGACTATGCACAACTAGGCATCAAGAGGAACCAACAGATGAAATTTGATCCATCTAGTACTTCTCACGGAACAGCGATGACAAGAATTATTAAACGGACGGACAACGGACAACGGACCACGGATGCAGGGTGATTTGATAAGCCAACCATCTGATGATGGTGGCCAAAGAATATGTTATATGATGTTTTCAATTTTACAGGGCAATCAGAGTGTATACATGACAGGTACAACAACTTCGATCTTCACCACCAAACTCAGATCATCAGTAGGGACAAAGAATAAGTGTATACCATGTCGTTAACATTCATCTCATAATGGAGTTTTGGGGAATTATTTTTTGGAAACTGTTTCTAATTTTTTTTATCAGAAAATCAATTGAAATCTGATGAAAATTATAAATAAAACTGTAAATGCCGTAACTATTTGGATGTAAAAACTATTAAAACGTAATATGTATAATGTTGAGCACTGGAAAAGAACAGAAAATAATGAATAAAAAGAATGATGAAAACAACATCAATAACAAATTGTCAAGAGAATGATAAAATATTACTTGCAATTTCAAATGTGTTGGATGGTGTTTTTTTTCAAAAGTTATACAATACTAGTGATGGAGGTGTAGTGTTGTAATGGTCAAACTGTACCACTGATGGAGGTGTAGTGTTGTAATGGTCACACTGTACCACTGATGGAGGTGTAGTGTTGTAATGGTCAAACTGTACCACTGATGGAGGTGTAGTGTTGTAACGGTCACAAGGTACCACTGATGGAGGTGTAGTGTTGTAACGGTCACACTGTACCACTGATGGAGGTGTAGTGTTGTACGGTCACACTGTACCACTGATGGAGGTGTAGTGTTGTAATGGTCACACTGTACCATTGATGGAGGTGTAGTGTTGTAACGGTCACACTGTACCACTGATGGAGGTGTAGTGTTGTAACGGTCACACTGTACCACTGATGGAGGTGTAGTGTTGTACGGTCACACTGTACCACTGATGGAGGTGTAGTGTTGAAACGGTCACACTGTACCACTGATGGAGGTGTAGTGTTGTAACGGTCACACTGTACCACTGATGGAGGTGTAGTGTTGTACGGTCACACTGTACCACTGATGGAGGTGTAGTGTTGTACGGTCACACTGTACCACTGATGGAGGTGTAGTGTTGTACGGTCACACTGTACCACTGATGGAGGTGTAGTGTTGTAATGGTCACACTGTACCATTGATGGAGGTGTAGTGTTGTAACGGTCACACTGTACCACTGATGGAGGTGTAGTGTTGTAACGGTCACACTGTACCACTGATGGAGGTGTAGTGTTGTACGGTCACACTGTACCACTGATGGAGGTGTAGTGTTGAAACGGTCACACTGTACCACTGATGGAGGTGTAGTGTTGTAACGGTCACACTGTACCACTGATGGAGGTGTAGTGTTGTACGGTCACACTGTACCACTGATGGAGGTGTAGTGTTGTACGGTCACACTGTACCACTGATGGAGGTGTAGTGTTGTACGGTCACACTGTACCACTGATGGAGGTGTAGTGTTGAAACGGTCACACTGTACCACTGATGAAGGTGTAGTGTTGTAACGGTCACACTGTACCACTGATGGAGGTGTAGTGTTGAAACGGTCACACTGTACCATTGATGGAGGTGTAGAGTTGTAACGGTCACACTGTACCACTGATGGAGGTGTAGTGTTGTACGGTCACACTGTACCACTGATGGAGGTGTAGTGTTGTACGGTCACACTGTACCACTGATGGAGGTGTAGTGTTGTAACGGTCACACTGTACCACTGATGGAGGTGTAGTGTTGTACGGTCACACTGTACCACTGATGGAGGTGTAGTGTTGTAACGGTCACACTGTACCACTGATTGAGGTGTAGTGTTGTAACGGTCACACTGTACCACTGATGGAGGTGTAGTGTTGTAATGGTCACACTGTACCATTGATGTAGGTGTAGTGTCGTAACGGTCACACTGTACCACTGATAGAGGTGTAGTGGTGTAACGGTCACACTGTAATATTGATGGAGGTGTAGTGTTGTAACGGTCACACTGTACCACTGATTGAGGTGTAGTGTTGTACGGTCACACTGTACCACTGATGAAGGTTCAGTGTTGTAACGGTCACACTGTAACACTGATAGAGGTGTAGTGTTGTAATGGTCACACTGTACCACTGATGGAGGTGTAGTGTTGTAATGGTCACACTGTACCACTGATGGAGGTGTAGTGTTGTAATGGTCACACTGTACCACTGATGGAGTTGTAGTGTTGTAATGGTCACACTGTACCACTGATTGAGGTGTAGTGTCGTAACGGTCACACTGTACCACTGATGGAGGTGTAGTGTTGTAATGTTCACACTGTACTATTGATGGAGGTGTAGTGTTGCAATGGTCATACTGTACCACCGATAGAGGTGTAGTGTTTTAATGGTCACACTGTACCATTGATGGAAGTGTAGTGTTGTAATGGACACACTGTATCACTGATGGAGGTGTAGTGTTGTAACGGTCACACTGTACAATTGATGGAGGTGTAGTGTTGTAATGGTCACACTGTACCACTGATAGAGGTGTAGTGTTGTAATGGTCACACTGTACCATTGATGGAAGTGTAGTGTTGTAATGGTTACACTGTACCACTGATGGAGATGTAGTGTTGTAACGGTCACACTATACCACTGATGGAGGTGTAGTGTTGTAATGGTTACACTGTACCACTGATGGAGGTGTAGTGTTGTAATGGTCACACTGTACCACTGATTGAGGTGTAGTGTTGTAACCATCACACTGTACTACTGATGGATGTATAGTGTTGTAATGGTCACACTGTACCACTGATGGAGGTGTAGTGTTGTAATGGTCACACTGTACCATTGATGGAGGTGTAGTGTTGTAATGGTCACACTGTACCACTGATGGAGGGGTGTAGTGTTGTAATGGTCACACTGTACAATTGATGGAGGTGTAGTGTTGTAACCGTCACACTGTACCACTGATGGAGGTATAGTGTTGTAATGGTCACACTGTACCAATGATGGAGATGTAGTGTTGTAATGGTCACACTGTACCACTGATGGAGGTGTAGTGTTGTAATGGTCACACTGTACCACTGATGGAGATGTAGTGTTGTAATGGTCACACTGTACCACTGATGGAGGTGTAGTGTTGTAAAGGTCACACTGTATCACTGATGGAGGTGTAGTGTTATGATTTATAACACTTGTTGCATCTAGAAACTCTTATTGTCACACTATACCACTAGGATTAAGAAACTGTTCTTGTATAATCTGGTTCCTCTTCATGGCTTGTAACTCAGCATTCTAAAATGTACAAATACACTTCATAAACATTCACAATAATGTTACCAAAATTTGTACTGGTATTACAACACTTTATATCATAATCAAGAATGCTACAGGTTCAAACAATATAACCCTGTATGACTGCCATGCCAAAATCAAAGACATGATTGTAACAGAATGTACAAATAATAACTGATATTCAATTGAAATGTTACAAAGAAAGCATAGTTGTCACCGTTTTTTGAAAAAAATTGTTGAAAACTTTGGAAGATCTCCAGAAAAGATGAATATTATGAAATATGCAAAGGTCTGTTACTCTTCCAAACAGGGGAGAAAATCTAGTGACTGGCAGATCCATAAGGGGAGACAATCTAGTGATTGGTAGATCCATAAGGGGAGACAATCTATTGACTGGCAGATCCATTATGGAACACAATCTAGTAACTGGCAGGGCAATCGGGGAGACAATGAGGCACATCAATCAGGGGAAACAATCTAGTGGCTGGTACAGCAATCAGCAGAAAAGTGATGGGTAAAGCAACAAGGGGAGGCAAATCCATAAAGGCTAAGATGATATAGGAAGCAGCACTAACCTTCCAGGCAATGACCAATCCATCCACCCCACACGACAGCATGCCCTCCAAACCACAGTCCACGACCATCTGTTGACAAATATATATACTGCTAGAGTAAAACTTTAAAGAACCTTCCTGATATTTTAGTTGTGACAATGCCCCTAGGTCAACCATAATAATTAAATCTTTGTAAATTTCTTTCTGAAATCAAAGGAAATCAGATGAAATGTGTGGCATTAGATATGAAATCAGACATTATATATCATAACTAACCGATCAAAATTACAACACAGATGATGCATGCAGTGCGGAAAATATCAACATTCTGGTAAATTTAGCACCTTTCATAAATGACCAGAGACTACAGACCTGTACAGCTCCAGAGTGGGCTAGACACTCGCCTATAAGGACTGGCTCAGGTAGTACATCCTTGTGATGTCGAAGCTGGTCACAGCTGGAACACACCAGAACACAGATATTTATAAACACCAACAGCAGTTTACCCCAAAAAAATTACACCTGAAGCAGATACAGATATAAGCTGGCCACAGCTTGAAAATTTAGTGTAATGTGCAGGAGGTCACCCATCCAACTACTGATCATGCTTGCAAATGTTTCATTATCCTGAGCAAGTCCAATACCCCATGATTGGAAAAAATAGCTTGCCAGTAAGGCAGTATTTCCATATTCATAAAAGCTGAGTGGCACAGTTAACCGGCCCCAGTGTATCCCCTTACTTTGTTACAAGGGGTTTGATAATTGGTTGGAATAGAACATTCCAAATAACCACTAGTGTTACCTGATGTCTAGGAATCGTTCAATTGGTCGAAGATCCATGTCCGATTTATCTTCTGTTCCTGGACTGTTTAGGTGGGGGGCATGGCCCCAAAGACGTATACTTCCATCCTCTGAGCAAGTGGCAAGGTAGGCTCTAAAGAACAGTCAGATAATCGTAAGATAAATGTGATATATATATTACAAAAAGGTACCATGCTTGTTAAAGCATTCTAAATTAAGTGTCATCCTACGAAAGTTTAGGGAGATCCTCCTCATCCTACAGAGATTTCTCTCAATCCAAAGAGATCTACCTCATTTCACAGAGATCTCCCTCTTTCCAAATCTCCTGTCATTCAACAGAAAGCTCCCTAATTCATTTGAGAACCCCCTCATTCCAGAGAGATCTCTGTCATTTCACAGAGAACAGAGATCTCTGTCATTCCACAGAGAACAGCGATCCCTGTCATTCCACAGAGACCAGAGATCTCTGTCATTCCACAGAGAACAGAGATCTCCGTCACTCCACAGAAATCACCCAAATTCATTTGAGATCCCCCTCATTCCACAGAGATCTTCCTCGTTCAACAGAAATCTCCCTCATTCCTCAGAGATCTCTTTCATTCCACAGAGATCTCCCTCATTCCACAGAAAACTCCCTCATTCCACAGAGAACAGAGATCTCCCTCACTCCATAGACATCTCCCTCTTTCAACGCCTTCATGCTACAGAAATCTTCCTAATTCCAAAGAAATCTCCATCATTCCATGGAGATCTCCCTCATTCCACAGACATCTCTCTTATACCATGGAGATCTTCCTCATTCCACAGAAATCTTTCTCATTCCACGGAGATCTCCTCATTCCACATAAATCTCCCTCATTCCACGGAGATCACCGTCATTCCACATCTCATATAAGAGAGGGAGGTCTTTAAAACATAGCTTAATATGCTTTTCTTATCTTTCCTCTTTATGTATCAAAATAAGTCCAAAAACATTCATCTGATTTAGACACATATACTATGATCATCACATACATCGTGCAGTTATCAGGAGATCAATTAACCATAAAATGTAGATTTGGCATTTGTTTGAGTTTTGACATAATTGAGAAAGTTTCGAAGGAGACTGGAAAAGTTTGTTCAAAATGAGGGAGGTTTGACAGCTATGTTCCAATTACCTGGCATTAAATAGCAGAAATCACAGGCTGTAGTTATGAAGTCATAAATCTCAATGATAATAAAATTCTAAATTGTGAATATGAATGAATGATGCGTAATGTCCACTCACCCATCACAAACAAAAGTCATATGTAGAATTTTTGAGAAGTGAGCACTGACTTTTTCACATAAAAGTTTCCTAGTTGTAATATCAAACAGTCCAAATCCAGACCCTATTGCAGCCAAGAGGAATCGCTGAAATAAAGATAATAAAAATAATCTTGATATCTACATACTATGGTATACAAGCTTTTCTGTATCATTGATTGAACTCAATTAACACTGAAAAAAACATTTGAGCTTTTCTTATTAAAAAGACTCAAATTTTTCATTTATGCCAAGATTCTTGTCACCTTCAACATACAATAGAATTGACATATTTGTCATCGAAACATAAAAAACATTTATTGCTTGTGTAGCAAGAATCTTTACATAAAACATACTTTTCAACCTGAAGTAAATGTTCAGAAATACGTAGGAATAATTCATTTAGAAATTTCAGGGATAAATGTGTGAAGGATGTGACTTTCGCCAAATTTAATAATTTGAGAACATGTAGATTATCTTATATCTTATGGTCCCGTTAGTGTCTTGTGTGATTTAACACTGTTAACTCACACATCCTTCGTTCAGATGAAGGATTTACAAGGTACGTACCTCCTCCAGACAGAGGACATGTTGTATGCTGTAGGGGTAGAGGTGGTCCTTCCCCTGATAGCTGTCCACAGTATTAAACTTATTGGTAGGCAGGAACGTCTGGCAGGACCAGATCACAATGGTACCGTCTAATGATCCACTGGCAAAGCACTGATCTGTTATACGGAACTTATAATCATATACTGTAAACAAACTAATTTTTGTGTGCAATTAATTTTCGCTTATTTTGCAGTTGATTAAAATTCGTGAAAATTAATCGTCACGAAATAGTTTTAATCAGAAGTATGCTAACAACAAATACAGTACTGTACTGTACACAGGATTAATGACCGTATTTGTCGCGAATTTAAATCCCCGCGAAATAGTTGTTTCATATGGAAGCGCGTAATTAAGTCGCCGAAAATGAGTTGGTTTACAGTATCACCTTCATAAACTGTGACCTATTTAAGTTTTAGTCATTCACCCCTAAAGACTCATTTGAATCAATGTTTTGAATTGTTCATTATGGAATTTCAGGAGTGAATGAGTTATAATACACATCTCGCCTTAAATAGGATCACAGAAACTCATAGCAACCACAAAACACGACCCTGTGATGTGTCATCAATATTTACAATATCTCATGAGTTACATACTAAATTCTAGCAGTTTATCAAATACTTATATAATATATTACATATATACCATGATCACTTAATGATTCAGTAGAGAATGTGGTACCTGATAGATTGGTTAGACTTCTGATAGCCTCCAGATGTGATGGCAAGTTCTTTACAAAGGCGATGTCCCCGGTTACTATTCCCCCGTCATCTGTCATAGCATTTACCTGGTAGACACCTGCGCAAAGAATTCACTTTTGGTGTAAACTATTTAAAGGCCCGATATACGTAATTTTCGGCAAATCTTGAAGCGAAAATGAAGCCTAATAACTTTTCATACTTATAGATTTAGTTAGATTAACTGATATCAGCAATATTCAAGATGAATTCCCTTTTTTTGAGACAATAACAACTCACCGATTTGTTTGCCAGAGGCTGTGACAACTCTGTCAGTTTGTCCACACACGTGGATCATCAGGTTTATATCTGAAGGAAGAAGAAAGATCTTCGTCAATAAATATTGAGAAATGTCCCTTTTCAAAGGAATAGCATTGTATACCTTCTATTCCAAAGATTCTTCCAATTCAAAGGTTTAGAATAGTTCATAATGAAATTAATCTGTTGGACCAAATGTTTGGCCCAGAGTTAACAGAAACGTATCCATGTAGATACTTATGTGAAAAACACATGTATACCTTCAATTTCCTTTTCTGTTCGATGATGACAGTCGAGCAGTTTCCCAGCACCAGACCAGAGATGGAGGGACTGCCCAGCAGACAGGAACAAGTCATCATTGATGGAGAGAAGACACTAAAAGGAAAAAACTCATATGTGTAAACTACAGATGACTCTAAAGGGAGACAACTCATATATGTAAACTACAAGAGAAACAAAATGGAGACAATTCATATGTGTAAACTACAAAAGAGACTAAAAGGAGACAACTTATGTGTACACTAAGGAAAACCATTATCTAGCCTCCTTTTGTTACATTAGCCAAAGGGAAGTAACTCATATATATACAAATGTACTAGTATATAAAATCTCTCCAATACAAGTGTGTCATAAAATTTTGGTAATTATCAGAATATGAAAGAATTAGATTGCTATCTAAGTTTGTTGTTTAGCCTGTAAATTAACGTTTGTTCATGTTTTGCCCCAGCTTAGTTCATTTTGGATTCGGATTATAGTTTTGTTGACAGTATTTTTATATGCATTAATTACCTTTACAGAGGCTCCGTGTTCTGTCAGAGTCTGCAGACATTTTCCTGTATCTAGGTCCCATACCTGATCATTGTTTTTAAAAAATAAAATGATTAAAAGATTCTCAAACCAAAAATACTATCATGAATATAAATTTATATAAAGTAAAATCATGTGCAGCATTCAGATTCCATATAGGTTATGTAAAATTAAATGTAAAATTTTGTCCAATGTGTGAGATGATTGTTATGCGGGTCTATAAAAACTTTTTTTGGTATTTTATACAGGGGGTAACATTGTTTCTCAAATTTTACCAGACTTATATACCGGGTAATACATAATACAGTAGGTTGTCTCTACTAATACTGGATGACTGTTAAAGAGTCTCTAAATTATTGACAACTCTAAGTGATCATGGAATCAAACCACTGAAGATGTATATCCAAAGTTAACGAACCTTTATGGTTTTGTCAGATGACCCAGTCAGGAGCCAATCAGAATCTGAGTAGTTGGCTTTTGACCTCAGTAGAAGCAGTGATGTAATTGGTCTGGTATGACCACTTAACACAAACAACTTTAAACAGAGCTAAAAAGGAAATGGAATCTGACATTACCATTCTCACAAAAAGAATAACACAAACTATACAGGTCAAAAAGCTAGAAAAATTACTTCAATATTACAAAAATGATATAATCTATCCGAGAACTTCAGGATCGAGTTATATTTCAGTCTGATATGTTTTTGACTTTGCTATGGACTATTTCCATTTATACTAAACACACAACACAATAAAAAATAGTACCCCAGTAGACAACTTTTCATTCTAACTAATGTACTAGAGACTGAGCAATATAAGCTATGCTTATTTATTTTCAAATTTAATCGTTTAAAAGTAGAATAAAGCTACTGGGTGGTATATTACCTGTATGTCCCATACCACAGCTAGATTGTCATCTCCAATGGACACACATCTGTTTTTGAGGAATAAAAGTTCATCATCATACCTTAACAGTATTGTCGCAGACACTCGGCAGATTATAACAACATCATCAATAAATTCAAGATTATAGTTAGTTTAACTAATAATTAAAAAGAAAAAAAGTTATTTGTCTTAAAACAAACAAATTTCTCCCTTGTTTGCAATATCATGGCTACATTGGGAAGTGTTTTTGAAACAAATTTGCGCCATGTAATTATGACGTCATAAAGGAAATGACATCATCCGATTGTCATATGGCGTCAAATCATCAATAAAACACTTCCTGTAAGTCCCTCTTGCATCCACCATTTTGGTCTATTAAGGGGAATAACAACACTTTTGGGAAAGGCCTATACACAAATGCTTTAAAGTTAAAATATTGTTTATAACATGAAATAATAGGTTTTTTTTATTAACAAAAATAAATCTTCACTAGTTTAATCTAAAAAGTTGAATATGATTTTTTCAAGATGTGACATTTTGTTTTCAAGTCTGCAGTCTGGAAAATAAATAATGACTGATATAAAGTGTGAAACAAAGTTATATAAAATAAAAATTATAAAATTACTGATGGGATGTTGGACTTATCAATATCTAGAGATGTTTTGGACCTTTTGTCCCCAACAGGGTGAAGTTGTCTGATGATGTCGCTGTGCTGCTGTAGAATGAGGACCTCTGTGAACGGATTCAGTGGCTGGTCTCCCTCTATCTCTTCTACCTTCACCTGTAAATAGGGCACACTTACCTGGTTATATTGACATACCATCACAATAACCACCAACATAGGATCCTACCTTATTAATATAAGTAATGTCACAGACAGCAATCTCTATGGCTCCATGCAGTATTCATATATATATAACATCAGTATTTATACTGATTCCAACAAACAATTAAATGTCTGTTTAAATGAAAATTGAATTCCTACATGTGATGTCTATATGTTGATCTTATCTTTATTTCTGGTCACAAAATAAGAAAAATAAATTATGAATATGGATCCATGTTCCACAGCTAAAAACCAAAATCATTCATTGAAAGCTGTTTCATGGCGTGCATGAATATGAAATATTCTTGATAGTCCCAGTTTCCTCGAGCTCTGGCACTGTCACGAGAGTCAGAGGAAACTTGGGCGATAATTTTGATAGCAAAGCTACACAACAGTTACACCCCAAAAGGAAATTTTAAATAAACCTTGGTCTGGTTATAGGTAACTTGTATATTTATGCAGAAATCTGTCAGCTGTTTGCTATATACCGAACAGAAATCTGTCAGCTGTTTGCTGTATACCGAACAGAATCTGTCAGCTGTTTGCTGTATACCAAGCAGAAATCTTTAACTCATTCACCCATGAAGACGCATTTGAACTCCTCCCATTCAAGGCTGGAACAGGTCATTATGAAATGGATGAGTTGAGAGATTTTTTTAAATAGCTTAATTAGTCCTAGTACAGTGTGGGCAAAAATTCTCTTAAACAATGGGCTTATTTCAAAGGAATCCGGGTCGTTTCGCACTAAATCCAGTTCGCCCTAGGTTGTTTCGCCCTAAAAATAAAATGTTAGAGCAAAAATTTGTTTGGTGTTTTCATGACAATTACCTACCTTATGTCATTTTTCATGTTGACCTGTTTATAGTTAATCATGTTACAAGCTGCTCAGCATGACTATTGACTATTTAATATGTTTTGCTTAAAAACCGTTCTTTACAGATTTTAAACTTTATCCATCGTAGACTCCGTGATATTAAGAAACATATTTGTTAACGATTTTTCTGGTTCATAGACCTAGTTAATTAGCTTAAAATCGTTATTTAAGAGATATATAATAGTGGTATGTCTTACAACATGTAAATTGTTTTGTAAAAATATCACCCGATTGGGAAAAATTAGGGAAAACAGCCTAGGGCGAACGGGACTTAGGGCGAAACAACTCTTAGTGCCAACGCGATTTAGGGTGAAACGACCTGTTACCATTTCAAAGGTCTGTAGTTATACAAATACATTTTATTTAGAGTGGCTTGTTTAGATTGTTATTGGCTATGATTTAGGGGCTGGAGCAAAATACTGACTCATGCCCACACCCCATCACAGTGCAAACATCAATCATCTTAGACTGGGCTAGATATATTTTGTCAGAGATGTACATGTCTGTTAACGAATCGGGTACATTTGTCTTGCTTTTCTCATACTTGCAAACCCTCCCTATTTAGGAGGGAGACTCACGGTTTTGGACCCTGAAATGTTGTATTTTCAACTTTGGAATTTGCTTAACTGTTCCTGTTTTTAAAGATCTGATGTTTTCATCTGAAAGAAGAGCTCAAAAGAAGCCATTAAAAAGTGTTATTTTTCCTCTGAATGTACATGTATACATATTATTTATGTTTTCAATTCTGAGCACGCGTAATCTCCCCCATGGAAATTATAAAAAGTTGGCAAGTATGCTTTTCTTCGTGAATAAAATGTAAGTCATAAACATATCGAAATGCTAAAGATCGGAGTTACCTTTGTACTTTTCGTAGGTAAATCACTGTTTATTCTCCACAACTTCTGAAATAGCACTGACATCTTCAGTCCAGACTCAGTCGTCAGTCTATTTACTTTTCATTTCCGGGGAATCCCCGGGAAACACCCCTTGCTCTAAAAATGACGTCACCAAACTATGACAAGATTTCCCGCGAAAAAATTAGAATTTAAATTAAAAAATGTTACTTCCCAATAACTAGGCCTATATAAATACAAATACCGTTAGCAACTTTCGAATTAAATACTGACAATTTCTTCAGTATCGGCACGAATAAGGCTATGTTGTTATCGATATTCGACTTAAAAACAACATTTTGTTTACAAACAGGATCCAAAGGGTTAGGTCTATATCTCATCCACCACGGGCAATATGTGTATCTCATCCACTACAGGCGACCTGTCAATCAAATAAGATTGGCAAGGCTTGCCGTTTATATAGTCAAGCAGCGTTTTCGTTGGCCTCAAAATAAGCTAATGATTGAAAAGATATTTCATTATACGTTTAAGTGTAACAATTATTTACAACGTAGGCCTATCGCATACTTTCATAATATTACAGATCGACGGGAGGGTCTTAAATTTCTCCTCATTTAAATAAAAGAGTCAAACGATATACATGATCGGGTGAAGAATTTTTGATATGCTCACAACATCTGTTTTAAAAGAACAGTACGGACATTGTAGTCACATCAATAACAAGTCGTATCAGTATATATCTATTACAGAAAGTAGATTTTGCTCATCTCATCCACTACAAGTCACACCGGTATATATATATATAACTATTACAGAAAGTAAATTTTACTCATCTCATCCACTACAGGTCCTATCGGTATATATAACTACATATTACAGAAAATAGATTCTACGCATCTCATCCACTACAAGTCATATCGGTATATACCACTATTACAGAAAGTAGATTTTACTCATCTCATCTATTACAGGTCACATCGGAATATCTTTAATTACAATATTTAAATTAGTGAATAATATCATATACATAGACACATTAAAAACCGTTATCGACAGTTAGATCACAATAAGAAACCTTTACTGACAGTCAGATGCACAATAAAAAGTTTTATTTCATTTTTTTTTCTCCATTCAAATATTATCAATAACATTTCAAATATTAAGCAAGAAACTTTCACAGATACTTGATATTATACTGTCTTTTATACATCTTATATGTATGTGAACCCCAAGTAGAATGCATTGTCTTATAGGACTCAAGGTGGACTCGGAGTGGACCAGGAGTGCACTCCAAGTTCATATGGAGTCAAAACGGAGTGCACTCCAAGTTCATATGGAGTCCAAACGGAGTGCACTCCAAGTTCATATGGAGTCCAAACGGAGTGCACTCCAAGTTCATATGGAGTCCAAACAGAGTGCACTCCAAGTTCATATGGAGTCACAACGGAGTGCACTCCAAGTTTACCTAGAGTCCAAATGGAGTGCACTCCAAGTCCAAACGGAGTGCATTTGGTTGTAACCTTTAGTCTACACTCAACTGTATATAACTATTACAGAAAGTAGATTTTACTCATCTCATCCACTACAGGTCATATCGGTATATAACTGTTACAGAAAGTAGATTTTACGCATCTTATCCATTACAGGTCATATCTGTATATATAACTATATATATTCTTTTCTAAATTACCATTTAAAGCACTGTCAGTACACATGACATTTACAGCCCATCTTTCTTGTTCCTTATTTTAAAGTTAATCATGTCACAAGAAGCTCCTGAAGCATGTAAAACCACGAATTGTTTTCAAGTGTCTGAATAAGGAATTTTTAAGAAGAAATTTTGGAAAAATCACACCTTTTTTTCAATGGGAATGGGGCCGTTTACCAGACCTAAAAAGAGGGGTCATAAAGCCCTGCATGAGTATGATTGTTCTAATTACAGATTGGACTGGTTCAACAAAAATACCTTGAACTAAACGGGGCCTTCTAGCCTTTAATTCAAGTTATAAGAATTTGAGAGAAAGAAGTTTGACTGTATATTATAAACTGAAACCAGACCTTCAGTAAGGTATATGTTCTTAACCTGTCCATTGCAGAACGTTTGGATTCGACTTGCTGTTAGCTTTAGAGCAATCTGATTAAAATACAGATCCTTGTTCTCACTCCGTTTTACAAGGATATGACAACATCCCAAAAGAGGTCACGTTCAGATGACCTTTGTCGCCTTTTTACTTAACACTTAAATAATTTTCCAATGACCTGTCATCTTGCAGCAAGTCATTTTGCACATTATTCCAGATGAACATTTTGGTGACGAAATGACTAAACGGACAAATGCGATTATGTAAGCTTTGTCATCTCAAAATTTCACTGTCAAGACTCTGACAGTAGTAATTTGATTGGCTAATGCAAAAGGTCATCGGGACATGACTGCCTATGGGATTTTTTCAGATCTTAACGCAGCAGAGAGAAGTTTATATGGAACGGCGCGGAGATCAAGATATGATTTTAATCAGATTGGCATTATAACTGTGGACAGGTTTCACTGCATACAGATTTTATTATAGACATGTTTCATTATGGACAGAATGTTAACTGACATTTTCATCTTTCGGACATTATATATAGTTTTAAGAGAAAGATTTGAACTTTTTGGATAAGTCGGTTATTATTTTGGACATTTTTGAAATCAAATTTTCAGTCAAATCTTGTTACATGTATCTGAAACTTGTATAACTCTAAGACTTGCTTCTTTAAAAAACAATATGCTTTACCTATCTCCAATATGGATACTATTGAAGATGTTTCTTTAGAAGAATTAATGTTTGTTATAAATGGTCAACTATTTTTGGGGACTCTATTGTTAGAAATAAGAAGTAAAACAGTGTCATACATATGTCTTAAAAAAGGAATGGTATTGAAAAAAGTTAATAGCAGATATTCAGAAAGTTTCTTTAAAAGAATTAATGTTTGTTATAAGTCAGTTATTTTTGGGAACTCTATTGTTAGAAATAAGAAGTAAAACAGTGTCATACTCATGTCTTAAAAAGAAAATAATTAATGATACTGAGAAAAGTTTATAGCAGATATTCAAGAATAGAAGGGGGACACCATCAAGTGATGCAGATTAAATAATATTAATTGATACAAAAAAATAGAACTAGAAAATTTAAGAAAGCATAATTAAATCAATTGGCAATATGAAACATTCGGACTTAGTGAAATGGATAAATTCAGGGGAAAAGCCCACTAAATATTTCTGTGGACTAGAATCTCGTAACTATACACCAGTAAAATCATTACAAAGATAGAAATAGATGATGGTACAATTATCACAGAACAGACAGAAATTCTGAATGAAACAAAAGTTCTTTATGAAACTTAAAAATACAAAAGAAACACTACTATACTGGATGTTAACTTGAATTGGACATGATGAACCTAAATTATCTCCCTTGAATCACTATCATTCGAAGAGCCAGTGACTAAAAATGAAATGAGAGTTAAAAACTCTAGGAAAAATGAAAGAAAAAAGTCCTGGTTACGACGTATTCTTAGTTGAAATTTATTTAGATATCTTGGAAAAATTTGGACACTTTATTGTCAATTAATTTGGGTTATTCAGTTGCAGAATTATCTGTTACACAAAAACAAGGAATAATAAATCAAAGAATCTTAACTACAAACACACTTCTTCATAAAATGTGTATAAAATCGTGTTCATCTTGTACATTTTGAAAAAAAAATCCGGAAACAATTGAACATTTTTTGGGGGATTGTGAAAAGGTACATGTAAGCGACATTTTAAGAACACTTAAACAACCACTTGTGGCCAGTAACATATTGATTTGTATTTTGTCAAACAGGAGTTTATATTTGGATCATTCAGTTCTAATGAGGCTGACTGCATAACAGATAATCTTATCCTATTATTGATTAAGCAATATATTTTCAAAATGAAATGTCTGGAAGTTGAACTTAACTTCACAAGTTTAAAGAATCACATTAGCTTTGAACTTAAGTCTCACAAGTTCTCCATGTTTAAACATTAAGCCTACAAAAATAATATTGAGTTGTATAATAATATAATTAGTTTTCCATTGATTGTATGCAGAATCCGGCTTTCTGATTGGTTGACATTTTCTTTTCATACCCCCAATGAAACTAAAAATGTTCTCATCAATGCTTAATGTGGCTAATTGTAATGTGATGTCTTTGTGTAAAAATATCTTTTGAAAAATAAATAAAAAGACCCGCTTCATTAGTTGAAGTAGTTTGTTGGTCCCTGTGAAACTTCAAACTAAACATTCAAAGTTGCCACTTACCTTAAATACTTGGACAACTCTCAAGTTTTTCAATTGTTACATTGACTTTGAAATAATGAGGTTCAACTTGACTTGTTTTACAATATCTGACTGTTTACTAAGATTTATAATACGTTTAAATACAGTCATGTAACAAACATACAGACATATAACAGACATACAGACATGTAAAAAACATACAAACATGTAACAGACGTACAGACATGTAACAGACGTACAGACATGTAACAGTTGTACAGTCATGTAACTGACGTACAGTCATGTAACAAACATATAACAGACATACAGTCATGTAACAAATATACAGACATATAACATACATACAGACATGTAACAGACGTACACAGACATGTAACAGACATATAGTCATATAACAGACGTATAAACTTGAATACGGACGACGAACACACAAGCAAACGTACAGACTGGTGCAAAACAGGCCTATAATAATGTAACAGACATATAACAGAGAAACATGCTTGCAACAGACATATAACATACGTACAGTCATGTAACAGACGTAAAGACATATGGTCATGTAACAGGCGTACAGTCATGTAACAGATGTATATACATGGAACAGACTTACAATCATGTAAAAGACGCACAGTCATGTAACTGACGTACAGTCATGAAACATACATATAACAGACGTACAGTCATGTAACAGACGTACAGTCATGTAACAGACGTACAGTCATGTAACAGTCGTACAGTCATTTAACAGACATACAGACATGTAACAGACGCACAGACATGGAGCAGACATACAGGCATGTTACAGACGCACAGACATGTAACAGACATACAGATATGTAACAGGCGTACAGCCATGTAACAGATGTACAGACAAGAGGACTGGGTCAGCCGTTTGATGTACATCTCAAAAGAATATCGTGGTGACATAACGGTAAAAATTGACAGGCTTTTAAGTAAGTTAAGGCTTCTTTGTAATCCCCAAAGGACAGGCATGCAGCCTAGCAATTGGTCAGGGTTTTTTTCACCTGAGCGTGTCTTCAGATTTGCCATGACATATTCCAGTGGTGTAGAGAACGTACATACATGTAACCCCTGGATATCGAGGTTGGTGGAGATCGCGCGTTGATTAAAAGATAATAGAGTGGGGTTTTTTGTACGTTTTTCAGTGCGTTGGTATAAGATATTGGGAAAAAAACATTTAGTTAACATAGCGTTTTCACTTAAAAAAAGGGAGGGGGGGGGCAGACATTGGTTATGCGATATATTTTGTACCTCCGCCTAGAAGTATCAAAGTTTGCGAGGGATATGAGAAAAATGAAGCCAATATACGTCGCTAAGAGAAATTTATTGCAAATATTTAATAATAAAATCAACAGTGATACGTCGATAGACTGCAAATTCGAAATTAGCACGGAGTTATACCGATACGCGCGTTTTAGAAATGAAATATAAAACAAGAATGTATGTAATATTATAAAGACAAACTTTTTATCAGGGACTTTACTATGTCCCCGTCATGAAATTCAAGAACTGTAATTTGGTATGCAGGTGTATGATGATACATAGATACATAGATACATAGATTTATTCAGACAGCATACATAAAAAAATATATGTATAGGATTTACATCCTTTGATTGTCAGCTCGTAATAAAGTTACTGAAATAATAAATACTGATTTAGTTCACAGCTTGATTTTCTCTTTGAAACAGTACTTTTGTGGTTGATTTTTCCAATGTTCATCCAATTTATATTCGAATTGTTTTATTGATACAGCATATACAACTTCAAATGGCAGACCATTCCACATGTCCACAGTTCTCTGCGTGAACGAATATTTTTTAACATCTAGTCTTGAGAATTTTTTATGTATTTTAAAGTTATGTCCAGGAGTGGTTGGCCCTACATTAACGGAGAACAATTCTGCAACTTCCTCGTTATATTTTCCAGGGATGATTTTATAGACCTCAATCATGTCCCCACGAGACCGTCTATATGCTAACGTTGGTAGTGACAGTTTTTGCAAACGTTCAGAATAAGAAAGATTTGACAGACCAGGAACTTGTTTTGTTGCTCGACGTTGGACATTTTCTATTGTTTCAATATGTTTCCAAAGATGTGAACACCAGACTTGGACCGCATACTCGATGTGGGGTCTTACTAAAGCCGTGTATAACATTTTAAAACTGTATGGGTTCATGTACTCCATTGTCCCCCGTAATACTCCCATGGTCGAATTTGCTTTGTTAACCTTTTCGCAGATATGTTTATCGAAAGTATAAGTTTATTATCTATGGTGACCCCGATATCCTTTTCTGAGTCAACAAATGTTAGGTGTTGAGCACTTTCTTTCAGTTGGTAGTTATAGGAATCCATATTTGTATATCCGATACGCATCATTTTGCTTTTTTCTGGATGGAATCGTAGTTTCCAAGTTTCTGACCATTTGTTTAACGAAAATATATCTTGCTGCAGAAGTTTTAAAATCCTGTTCATCATTAATGGCTCTAAATGCTTTCGTGTCGTCAGCAAAAAGATAAGTTCCAGTTCCATTGCTCGTTACGTCTGGCATATCGTTTATATATGATACAAATAGGAGTGGTCCCAACACAGAGCCTTGTTGTATACCGCTTATTACTGGATTCCATTGTGACGTTTCAACGTTTACTACGACTCGCTGTTTCCTTCCAAGTAAATAGGCTGTAATCCAAGAGGAAAATTTGCCAGCAATACCATATTTTGAGAGTTTATGTACGAGATGTTGATGAGGGGCTTTATCAAATGCTTTCATAAAATCACAGTATATAACATCCACACATCCTCCATTATCCAAAATATCTGTCCATCTCTCCACGACATTCTGAAGCTGTAGAACGGTAGATCTACCATTTATGAAGCCGAATTGTGCTTTACTAAATAGTTTATTTTTCCTCATGTGGATCATAATTTCTTCTCTGATTAGTGACTCAAGTATCTTGCAGACAACGCTAGTCAAGTTCACTGGTCTATAGTTGGAAGCTTCTTTCCGATCTCCTTTCTTAAATATTGTCGTTATATTAGCACACATTTCCAATCCTCGGGTAGCTCCCCTGTGTCTATGGATGTTTTAAATATTAACGATAGTGGATGACTTATGACATCACAAGTCTCTTTCAGAACCCTAGGATGAATCATGTCCGGTCCTGGAGATTTCGAAATTTTTAATTCCATCAGTTTCTTTTTTACAGCTTCCTGAGATATATTGAGTATAGTACTTGGTTCTACATCTATCATTTCAATATCGGGCAATTCTCGATCATCTATTTGCGTAAACACTGTTTGGAAAAAGTCCGCGAGTACACTGGCCTTTTCATAATCTGTTGCCGTTATATCCTCTTTATATATTTGTGCTTGTATATAAATTTGAAATATTAGACCTGGTTGTTGTTTTAGATTTGGCATATCTCCAGAACTTTTTAGGATTTTCTTTAACCTGTTGTGCTATTCGCATCTCATGGAATTTTACTGCCTTCCTTGTAAGTGTCCTAACTTGATTCCTAACTTTACAACATTCTGAATAGATACGATGCAGGTCGAGTACTGATTAAGTAAGGGTTGCATGATTTTCACACACACGTACATACACACCCTTACACACACATAAAAAAGAATAAAATCAAATAATACTGACATTGGAGAGCCTTGTCAATTTTAAAAGAAATCACAGAATATACTTTTTTTTTCAATGGAGGCATTTGTGTCACACTGAAACATTATTTTTTTATATAATTTATTTAATGTGTTACCGTTCACAGCATCTAGACATTCGTATTCACTGACAAGTTGTGCTAATTTATCATGAAATTAATGTTTAATGTATTATTATATTGGTGGATACATTGTTCTCTTCTGATATTCAGCGTATTCCTTTACTCGTTAACGTTCATGGCCAGTACACGACGCGATCACGTGCGATTTGGCGGAAGTGCAATGTCTATACATGCACCTGTACGACACCAAAGAGTTCCCATGTCAAGATGTAATAATGTTCATTACAACTTACGCCACTTGAAATGAGAATTGCAACGGAATACAATTTATTCAGATAGTATTGTGCATGCATGATAAAATATAGTAATTTGATATGAATTCTGATTATAAATTGTTTGTCTCAGATATGTAATGAGTACAAATCACGCGCACGAATATAGCCTAGGCACATGATCACGTCCGCCAATGAAATTGATTCCAAATCGTCACGTTTCACATTTTGGCGCGAGTCTGGATCACCCACCATTACGAGAAAGCTGTCTGACCGGCCGGTCAAGGTAAAACATTATAGCTATTTTCTGTCTCTTTCTTTATCTTCCATATTCTATATATGCTATTATTAGCTTTTGTGATTATTTGTTAACCTTTACATAAACTTGTAACATGTGCTGTTATAATGAAATCGACTCTGTACGTTTATTACATATATACAGTTGAGTGTAAGCTAACCTTTACACCCTAGTGCACTAGGAGTGCACTACGTTTAAACTAGTAGTGCACTACATTTAAACTACAGGTAAACTAGTAGTGCACTACGTCCAGCCAGGTGTGACCACAAAAACCCCTACAGGTAATGGGAGGGTCCATACCTACCTGTGTCCTTACCTGTACAGATGTAATATGATTTACCTGTACTTATGTTATACTATTGAAGTCATTAGTTTGTCAGTACTTCCTCATATATATAAGTACAAGAATGAACAATTCTGAGTTTATGCCAGAAGATATTTATCATAATACTTTAAATAAATGTATTCACTGCATGTCAAAATTTTAAATAAAATAATAATTTAGATATACAAACTTATAATTCTTTTTAAAGAAGTAACAGTGATTCTTTTCTATTTAAATATTTGTATTCTACAATTAAATTGAAAGGTATGTGTTCAAATACAAAATGGTATAACACATGTTTTATGTTGAAATTATTAAGTTAATCCTACTAAAAATATATACAGAAAATAAAGTAAACAACAGATTGTAATCTAAAAAAATAAATAGATATTAGAAGAACATATTTTGTACTTAGTATAGTTGTTTCAATCACAAATTGCTTTTAATATTTGACATTAAGAAGCTAGCTGTGCAATATCAGAGACGTACAAGGTTTTATACGTCTCTGGCAATACTACCTACATGTACCAGTATTAGTATTCTGTTTCACTATACACTCAGGTACAATGCATACGAATGAAAGGTTATATAATATAAGAAAAGATTACTTTCACCAGAGCATTTAAAGCCATTTCCTTCTTCATATCAAAATACCAACATACATCTACATGTAATCCAATTGACTGTAATCAATGTTATCATCATTAATCAATTAACAGGCTAGGGCCCTCAGGCCTTTAATCAGACTTTGCCAGTGATGGCTGTGGGGGAGAGCTCGAGGGAGGTGAGAAATTCACACCTGGCAGGTCAGGTACATGGGCCCCGGTACATGTACGTTATTATGCCTGGAGGGTAAAGGATTCTACCTGAAGATCTATATTTGTCCCTTTTAGTTAGATTTTATGTAAGTCATTAGGTTGATTTAAAAGTACAATAAATGTGACTGGCATAGGCTTACCTTTGTTCTAAGTTAGGTTAATAACTGCATATTATTTATTTGTTGTATACTTAGTCTTACAATATATAGAATTAATTAAATTCCATTAAACTGACTCTGCTTTTTTAAAAATCATTATTACATATATGCATAAACCTTCAAGTCATATTTAATACAACCTGTAATTGCCTTCAATATTTAGGCCTAAATACTGGAAATGCATCATTTTAAAATACTTTTATACTGATAATTAGAATAAAATTAAGTATAATGAATGTTAGTATTTTATTATCAAACTATATATATGAAGCGACTGAGCCAGAGAGTATATATTCTCTCACATATATATACGTCCCTGATTACACCCAATATAAACTAGATAATTTTTTAACATTTAACATATGTAAATATTTAGAAATCGAAATGCGTCATTGGATTGTATTCAATCAAGTGTCATAAGATACTTGGTATTTTAAGCTATTTTTTAAGAAAACCAGAATCTGGTAAAGGACTGATATAGACTTACATTATTCTCCAATTAATTATTATTAATTTCAATGTTATTTTATGTACTATCAGTTTATAATTGTATAATTAAATGTTTTGAATGAAACAAAAAATTGGATTAAAGCCCTCAAAATATCCACTATTTAAAGGGAAATGTGTAAATATCTAGATATATTCTAAAGATTTTTAATTTCATATAAACTTGATAAACCCAAGTAAAAGTTGAATATGTATTATCATATTTATGATCCTGGTCATATCCAGCTTAGCCCTTTATTAATCAAATTGGTTTGACCAGTGATGGTCAGATGAGAAATTCACACCTCAATTATGTCACTGACAGGCTTATGTCAGCAGGTGTTCCTAGACAAGGTTGAGACAGGTCAGGTAATTGCCTGAGGCCTGAGGGTCAAATCAAAACATCTGTCCCATACTGAACAATGTGACTAAATTTTAATTTATTGTTGTCTTACTTTTTTTTAACTTCAAATTCTTATATTTATATTAACACTGTTGTATGTGGTGATATATATACATACAGATCTTAATATAGAAAACATTTAAAAATAAAGATTATCAAAACTCTATAGTGCGTTCATAAATATACAGATCTGAGGCATGAATGTATTTTATAAAAATATATATCTAGTTTAATTGAGTAATAAAAGAATATTTATTTGTTATTTTCCCTATAATGTTTTACAATATTTAAAAATATACTTCTTAACAAATAATAATCAATAGATATTCCTTCAATTTTTCAATATACTTGATTGTAAATTGGTAAAATAATATAAAAAAACGTTAATAGTGTATATTAAATGAAATATAAGACATCAAAACAGCTAGATAAATATCAATTTTCTATTTTATTTATATGATGTATGCAAGAAATTTTTTGAGAAAATTGTAAGAGTAATTATCATATTTTCACAATTTCTAGTTTTGAAATGAAAGAAAAAATGTTGTTTGAGAAAAATAACTACATAAGATGCATATATATATACATTAAAGTCATAAATATTAACTAATGATAAGGCCAGCTTCAAAGTACCAGCAGACGACAAAGGTGAGGTACAGGTAAAAATCACAGGTAGATGGATGGGACTGCCCATTTACCTGTAGGGGTATTTGACCTATATGGGGTTCAGGGTGTAGTGCACTACTAGTTTACCTGTAGTTTAAATGTAGTGCACTACTAGTTTAAACGTAGTGCACTACTAGTGCACTAGGTGTAAAGGTTAGCTTACACTCAACTGTATATGTTCATTTCATACGCACGCACAGTTGGTATTAGTGTATGTGGAATTGGGGGAGCGTTTGTACGTATACTTCTGGTGAATATTAACTTGTTTTTTTTTTGTGAATGCTTGAATTTAAGCTCACATGGTCTGACAGGCCAATGTGAGCTAATGCTATACCGCAGCGTCCGTCCGTCAACAATTCTCCGTCCGTACGCGTCCGTCAACAATTTCTCCGTCCGTCAACTATTTCATCAACGATCGCGAATTACTCTCAATAATTGCATTTTGATTTAAACTTGGTGATCATATTTGGCTGGAATCATCCTTATTAAGTGCTTGGTATTCAAAATTGTACAAATGGTGGCAGTGGGGCCAAGCCAAAAGGGGGCTGATGAGGGCAATTATTGACTCTTGACCAATCAGGTTTGGTTAGAAGCATATATATATATTCAATGGAGGTGATGACTAAAGATTGTAAAAATGGAGGGGTCTGACCCCCAGAGGGCTGGGGGGACCCCCAGGGAGCTGAAGGGTGGCATAAAACAGTTACTTGGCTAGTTTTCTCAAAATCTTATCTGGAGCTAAACATTAGATGTAAACCAATCAAAATTGAACAAATATTAGGGCCGACCCTCCAGGGGCTGAATGGTGCAGCGGGCTGAAAGGGGCAATTTGATTATATTCCTAAAACAAATGTTCTCTAGAACTATTAACTGGATATTGATCATATTAGGTTGGAAGCATTCAAGGGAGGTTAGGATTTGAAATTTTACAAATGGAAAGGTTGACCACAAGAGTTCGGGGACCAAAAGGGGACAATTTGACTATATTGCTATATCTCATATAGAACTACGTGTATGCACTAGATAGCAGTGATATAAGTTGGAATTTGAAGCATTCAATGGAGGTGGGGACTCAAACATCAAATGGAGGGGCTTAGGGGCATGCCAAAAAGTTATTTACAAAAGTATGTAGGTATAGGTAGCAGTGTACAAAAGGATTCTCTGATATTTTTGTACAATGAATAACCCCTATAATATTATGCCTAACAAAATCTAAAAAAAGGTTAAATTGGCATAAACATGATTTAGTGAACTTTGTGGATATCACATTTGTATAAAAGAAGAAAAAAATTTGGGTAGAGATTAAAATTTTGGCCTTTCCAAAAGGGGTGTCTACACATGAAAAGCTATCTTTGATGTACAGGAAATGAAATTTTGACAACAGCACATGAGGGAAAATAGCAAAAAATCTAAAATGACCCAAGTTGGGACACAGATAATTCTGCAACAAAGTATGTTATCTTCAGTTTTAGATAGCACTTAAGAAAAAAAATCCCTTTTGTGGGTAGTAAAAATAAAAATAGTGGTTTTTTTTTGTATTTTTCAGTATTTTTTGATGTGGTAATATAACAATGGTTTTCACACAGGTGACATACATAGAAAATAGAAATTCCTTTCTATGGTTTGTAAATACAATGCTGTTTGCAAAATAATATAGATTCATACACTATATATTGCACTGTATATTGCACCCGCTGTGTTGTTGCATCTCGGACATGGGCCTTTGTTTTGCAGAAATATGTAATACAGTGCATTCCTCTATAAATAATGTTGCGTTTGTCAGACAAAAACATGATATTAACAGGAATGTGACATTAAGGGAAACATGTTTTCATACTAAATCTAGTGCATTTCCAATCTCCATAGCTAAAAGTAAGCTATTCAATGTACATATGAAGATGTTTCAATATACAAAAAAAATATTTTTTCAATTCAAAATCATTTTTGAGGTTATTTTTTATTTCTATGCAACATTTTGTTCGTAAGTTGTTCTGAAATCAGTGGAAATGACATCATTTTCTGGATATTTTATGTGATTGGTTAAAAAAAACATGATACATCTTAAAATGCATGATATTATAGAGGGAAAATGGTGCTTTGGAAAAACATGATTTAAAGAGGAATGGGATATTAAGTGGAGTCCACTGTATTCTGTAATCTGCTACCTTAGCTATGTTGGTTTTATAAACTTGATTGTTCTCTTGAATTAAGCACTTGATACCAACCATATTTCACTGGAAGCATGCATACCTAGGTGGTGGGGATTATACATGTAATTGTACAAATGGTGGGTCTGACCACAGGATGCTACAGTAGGTGGTGGGATTATAATTGTACAAATTGAAAAAAAAAATTAATTTAATGGTGGAGCTGACTCTCCCCCTCCCCCCCCCCCCCTCCCCCCCCAGGAGGAAGAGAGGTGGGGCAAATCTGTTTAGTAAAGCTATACCAGAGATAGATATCAGCAATATCGGATTGTGAACATACCTAGGTAGTAGGGAATATAATTGTACAAATGGTAAGCTGACCTCGCACCCCAAAAATAGTAATTTGGCTTATTTCGCTTTAATTAACTTAAAAAATTGAAAGGTTGATCCCCATGGGTAGCCCCCCTACATGTAGGCTTATGAGACAATATTAGAATTGATCCTCGGGGCAGGTACACTCTTGCAGACTTGATCCCTAAATCCTGAGTATCTTGAAATGGCCATGGTCGAGATCCCTAGCTCATCCTATATATGCTGGCTGCGATCATAATTTTAGCATTGACTCTGGGATGTTACTGTAGCCACGCCCCTTGCAACCTAGTTTGAGTTGCTCCTTGGAAATGGTTGAGATCCTACTCTATTAATAACAGACCTTTTGTTCAGATAATGCTTCACCTTTTGAGTGCTTATCGCGACAAATGTCGTGCCGAAAACGTAAGTCCCTCAGTGCTTGTTGCGACAATTGTTGATCAAAAACACCTCTCTGATTGGTTAATTAGAAATACATCAACCAACTAAAGCAGCGTTAACACTTTAAGTTATTTTTAGTACAAGTTATTGACCTTAGACTGCGCGGGTCAATGATTTCAACCGGCAATATTTCCGATTCGGATGATGAATATTTCCGACAGTTTTTTGCGGAATCCGATTCAGATAATGAAGGGTTTGAGGGGTTTGGGTCGAGGATTTAATTGATGATTATGTTGGCGATAATACACTGCCGATGGCAGACTTTAGTCCGGTCCATGACATCGAGATCGCGGACGATACTGAAGCGGGGTGGCGGAAGCCATTAGACGACAACGAACCTGTCATCGCCCCATTCACAGGTGAACCAAAATTGAATATTGACATGCCTTCTGACAACCCCATTGACTTCTTTAAGATATTTTTTGATGATGATTTTATTGATTTGTTGGTGTCCGAGACAAATAACTTTGCCGAGAAAGAAATAGGCCTAGCGGAACACTTGAAACAACATAGCCGGTTGAGGAAATGGCGACCTGTCACTTCGGCTGAAATGAAAGTGTTTTTTCCCCTAACTCTTTCAATGGGATTGGTGCAAAAAAGGGATATTGATACATACTGGTGTACAAATGATACTGTGTTGACGCCTTTTTTTTCCAAAAATATGTGCCGTGATCGTTACCTGGTGATATTGTCCAACTTACACCTAGTTGACAATGGCACACCTGGTGTGACTGATGACCGTTTATATAAGGTATGACCCTTTATAAATAAGGTAATGGACAAGTTTTCTGACGTTGGGTAAGATACAGACAGTTATGTTCATTTATAAGTCTACAGAAAAATGAATTTGACCAAGAAATTTGAATATATCCAGGGCTCTACAATATTATTTTTTCACACTTGTCCGTTTGGGCAAGTGATTCTAAAATCTACTTGTCCGACAGCCAAATGCACTTGTCCAAACTTTTCCAACTAACTTGCAGAAAAATCCATATTACACCTATCAGCGTGTTTCCAATTTAAACAGTCAGATCACTCTTTGTCATGTAAACGCTTATATATAGGGCGATCTCTTAAATACAAACGCAACAGCGATTCAGATTTTCATGTTAGGAACACATCTGGGTTTACCGCGATCTCTTTGATACAAACGCAACAGCGATTCAGATTATCATATTCGGAACACATCTGTGTTTTTAAATAACATACCAATAGCTTACCTCCTTGAATCCCGAATGTGGCCATCGTAGTTCAAACGATCTCTTTGAAGTCACATTTTATTGAAAATGAACAACTCTTGAATTTTGTAAGAAAGACATTTTAATCTTTTTTGCCATTTCTAAAAATATAGTTTCTGCTAAAAATCACTTGTCCGAGCGGGCAAGTAAGTCTCCTGATGTACTTGTCCGACAGAGATTTGTACTGGTACGGACAAGTCGGACAAGCGTAATTGTCGAGCCCTGATATCTTACTAGAAAATAACATTTCTTACTAACGAGCTACCTCATTACCTGTGTCCCTTACCTGCAATTTTCCCTACCTTTTCGCACACATATAAACTCAAATATTAATCAATGGATATTATAAGATTGATTTTGTGACCTCTTTCTAGACTTGTGATGTGATTTAACAAATCCAAATGAAATTTACTTTTTAGGTCACCTGAGAACTTTTTACATTTTCGACTTCTTCTCCAAAACCACTGAACCGAATTCAATGAAATTTTACAGGAAGCTTCCATGGCTGAGGGTGAACCAAAATTGTGAATTATATAGTCCTCACCCCCCAGGGGCATGCAGGGCAGGGCCAAAAAGGGTCAAATTGACTAAAACTTCAAAAATCTTCTCCTCTTCTCTCAGATATGGTAGAATCAAATACTCTTCATAGATAGAAGGGTCTTAAGGTGCTTTACCAAAATTGTGAATTTCATGACCCTGGGGTCTCATGTTTGCCCCTTGGGAGGGGGTAAACTTTACTATAGTTTATATAGGGAAATCACATTTTTGACTATTATTTGTTGGATTTGTATTGGAATTCATTCTAACTTGTATAAAATTATCAGCATGGGATGACACTTTGATGGTATGTGCATGTTGACCCCCAGGGGCTGGTGGGCGGGGCCAAAAAGGGTCAAATTGACAATAATTTCAAAAATCTTCTTCTCTACTCTCAGATATGGTAGAATCAAATACTCTTCATAGATGGAAGGGTCTTAAGGTGCTTTACCAAAATTGTGAATTTCATGACCCTGGGGTCTCACGTTTGCCCCTGGGGAGGGGGTAAACTTTACTATAGTGTATATAGGGAAATCACATTTTTGACTATTATTTGTTGGATTTGTATTGGAATTCATTCTAAATTGTATCAAATTATCAGCATGGGATGACACTTTGATGGTATGTACATGTTGGCCCTAGTTGACCCCCAGGGGCTGGTGGGCGGGGCCAAAAAGGGTCAAATTGACAAAAATTTCAAAAATCTTCTTCTCTACTCTCAGATATGGTAGAATCAAATACTCTTCATAGATGAAAGGGTCTTAAGGTCCTTTACCAAAATTGTGAATTTCATGACCCTGGGGTCTCACGTTTGCCCCTGGGGAGGGGGTAAACTTTACTATAGTGTATATTGGGAAATCACATTTGTGACTATTATTTGTTGGATTTGTATTGGAATTCATTCTAACTTGTATCAAATTATCAGCATGGGATGACACTTTGATGGTATGTACATGTTGGCCCTAGTTGACCCCCAGGGGCTGGAGGGCGGGGCCAAAAAGGGTCAAATTGACAATAATTTCAAAAATCTTCTTCTCTACTCTCAGATATGGTAGAATCAAATACTCTTCATAGATGGAAGGGTCTTAAGGTGCTTTACCAAAATTGTGAATTTCATGACCCTGGGGTCTCACGTTTGCCCCTGGGGAGGGGGTAAACTTTACTATAGTGTATATAGGGAAATCACATTTTTGACTATTATTTGTTGGATTTGTATTGGAATTCATTCTAAATTGTATCAAATTATCAGCATGGGATGACACTTTGATGGTATGTACATGTTGGCCCTAGTTGACCCCCAGGGGCTGGAGGGCGGGGCCAAAAAGGGTCAAATTGACAAAAATTTCAAAAATCTTCTTCTCTACTCTCAGATATGGTAGAATCAAATACTCTTCATAGATGGAAGGGTCTTAAGGTGCTTTACCAAAATTGTGAATTTCATGACCCTGGGGTCTCACGTTTGCCCCTGTGGAGGGGGTTAAGTTTACTATAGTATATTGGCAGAAAAAAACATTTTTTTGCATTATTTGTTTAATTGCCATAAGAAATGATGCAAATTTGGTTGAAATTATCAATATGACATGACTTTTGAGTAGTACGCACATATTGACACTGACTGACCCCCAGGTGCCTGCGGGGTGGGGCCTAAAAGGGTCAAATTGACATAATTTCAAAAATTCATTTTTTCCACTCCCAGATATGCTACAATGTATTGTTATAAATATTCATCTCAACATTCCCATATTTCTCTTTCATGTCAAACATCAAGTGACCGTTAAGGCCCATGGGCTTCTTGTTTTTACCTGTGATTACCTTTATTTACACCTGTACATGCAAACTTAAGGACCGTATATCATATCTGTTGACAGAAATAAAAACTATAGTCAACAACAATAATTTTAGATATAACTTTTATACGGCTACAGAAATACTTTTTATAAAACATCAGTTTAAAAAAACATGCATCAATCAATTAATTTCCATAATTAATTCAGCAGTGGTGGCCAATTACTATAGAAACTACTGTAGCACTCAAAGGGTTAGGATTGGGCTTTGTGTCCATCTCTGTGCCGGGGATCTTTTTGGTAATCATTTTGCCATGATTACCGAGATACAACACTGTATCCAGGAGAATTGTGCAAGACCTGTGGGCCTCTTGTCTGAAAAGGAATGTTTTTTGTATAACAAAAACTTGCATGTTGCCTCCCTTGTACTATAAACGGATAAAACTTGCATGATTATCTCCCTTGTACTATAGATTATCCAAATGGACAGGTTTTTTGAGTTGGCTTGTTCGACTCTATTGGGATTGAATAATTCTCAATTAATAAGCGGCACGGAACTACTTTTTCAACATTACATTCCTGAAATTTTAAACTTTAACACACAATGACACAACAGCACAATAATTATGAATAAATCTGTTGGACATATAAAAAAAAATAAAAATGGTGCTTTCATGGTAGAAAATGTGTTTTCGATTTTTAATAAATTAATGAATCATTTTGTAGGGAGCCATTACTACTTTTCATTTTATGAGACCGCTGAAAAACATGCGCATCTTCACTACCCCAAACTTATTTGATATATACATATAATTAAGTCATTCAATCACAAAATTAATTGCGATATTCCCATCGTGCAATCACTCACAAACAGACCTTACACTTGTAACTTAAAAGAGAAAAAGATTCATTAGTGTTCGGAATAATATATGTACATTAATAACGGCAGCTAATTATAAAAGGGCAAGAGACCTATTACAAATTTAAAATTGATTGAATATGATGTTGGTGTGCATCAGAGCTGGGAAAGTGTCATTTGTGGGGTAGTAAAATAGAATACTAATTACTCTGGTAAGATTCAAAGAGTGAAGGAATGTTAAAATAAATACATGCAGTTATCAAAATGCTGGCCCATGATTTTGAAAAATAGCCCCCACTTTCTTGGCTAGATGCATAACACATGTTACTTCACTTATAAAGATGGTAGAAACGGTCAGTTTCTTATTTTTCCGCATTTGATGTTGATGGAACTACTGCAGTTATGATAATATATTCGATCTAGTAGCAGATTATATATTTTTGTAAATCGCAAGTATCGATTCGAGCCCTTCTGTATCGTGAATCGTATTGTGGACTGACAAATCGTGGTAAATCGATGAATCGTACGTTACACCCAAGCTTACGTCTTATTCAAGTTATTGTCTTTTTTCATTTATTAATAAAATAAGGCACATCGTAAACATTTTAAAGGTAAACTTTTTTGATCCTATATATTATATGTCAACTGTTTAAAACATATCTTGATTCTAAAAGTCTATGTAAACTTTAACAATTAAGTTCTCGAGTTCAAACACCCTTCTAGAAATTAGCAGGTCTGCAGTTGTAGCTGCATTATAATTATATTCTCTAAATTCTCTCCAGTAATTAGCACATCCAGTATGTAGGACCAAAGTGAGCTTATGACATGCAGTGGCATCCGTCATGCATACAACAGCAATTTCTTAAAATGATTACTTCTCCTTAACCAATGATAGGAATTTAACAAAATATGTCTGAAAATTGTACAAATAATAGAGCTGAGGTACAGGGCCTAACAAGTGGGCTATTTGGCTGTAAACAAATTCTCTAGAACTACTATGCAGTCTGACTATTGTATCAAAGTTTAGAATCTGTAGTATTCATTGAATATGATGATTCAAAATTGAGCGTATGGCATATACCCGTTAACCTCTGAATCTCTTAATGGTCTTTTCTGGAACCGAGCAACGGCTACTAACAATTGGGATAGCTGAACCCCCTTTGGAGGAGGGGGAATAGATTTTGTATAAATGGTTACTTTGGAAAAGGTGAACAGATTTCAGATTTACTAGAATCGGTACCGGAAGTTCTAGACCCCCCCCTTCCCCCCCTGCGCACATAACAAAATTGGTGGTATAATTAGGGCCCCGCATTGAGAGATGCGGGTGCCCTATAGTAATCAGGTTGTCTGTCCGTCCGTCCGTTTTTTGTCTTCTGCACAAAAATGTTTGCAGGAGATGAAGGATTTGTATCAAACTGGAACTGATGATTCCTCATGCATCCTAGATCACATGTGTAGTATTTCATGCAAATCGGATTCAAAAAGGCTGTTAGGCGGCCATATTGGATTTTAACATTAACATGAAAATACTGAATCTTTGCTGTTTCTTCTGCACAAAAATGTTTCCAGGAGATGAAGGATTTGTATCAAATTGGAACTGATGATTCCTCATTCATCCTAGATCACATGTGTAGTATTTCATGCAAATTGGATTCAAAATGTCTGTTAGGCGGCCATATTGGATTTTAACATTAACATGAAAATACTGAATCTTTGCTGTTTTTAACTGTTCACTAATCGATTTTGCAAAGTAGTGAACAAATAAACCAAGAGTTAACTGACAATGATCAAACTCATAGTTCAAGGTCACAAGTTCAAAGGTCAACAGTCAAGGTGATTCAACTATGGACATACTACAGCGACCATAAACAAATATTTGTAGATATTATGTGATGGGTATATTTACTATGAATCATTAGACAATATTCAGTTCATTGTGTCTTGATATTTTTTTTCAGATTTTTTCTTTTTCCTTAGATAAAAGAATGTGACAATTCCACACAGTTAAACGCTAATGGAAACAAAATACTTTGACATGATTAAAAACATACAAAAACGTTTCTTAATTATTGCTGAAGCTTTTTGTTTTAATTTATAATTGTTTTCTAACACATACAAATTTAACATCACTGTACTATAACTCTAAAATACCAATATTCATTGGAGCATCAGACATATTGCGGGGCCCTTTCTGATGTATCAGTGTTCTAGTTATACATTCGTTTCTGCTGCAAGAAATAAACAGGTAACTGTGAAATTTATTTTTTCATGTTGTTGTTTAGTGACATACATCGCTTCATTTTCACAGCGTTATGAGCTACTGGTATATGATTATGACTGAAAAATTTACATTTATCTGGTGACGAAAGAGATTATTTGCTGTATGCAACACTACATTGTAATACAGTGCACTCCTCTTTATATCATGTTGCATTTGTCAGACAAAAACATGATATTAACAGGAATGTGACATTAAGAGAAACATGTTATTCCACTAGACCTAGTGCATTTCCAATCTCCATAACTAAAAGCAAGCTATTCAATGTACATATGAAGATGTTACAGTATATAGATAACATTATTTCAATTAAAAATCAATTTTGGGGATATTTTTTATTTTCTATGCAACATTTTGTACAAGTTGTATCTGAAATCAATGGAAATTACATCATTTTCTGAATATCTTATGTGATTGGTAAAAAAAAAACATGATATTAAGAGGAATTCACCTCAAAATACATGATATTAACCAAATAAAATTACATAGATTATATAGAGAGAAAAATGGTGCAAGGGAAAAACATGATATAAAGGGGAATGTGATATTAAGTGGAGTCCACTGTATAGGTCCAAAATATGGGTTGATTTCGCTTACTTAGTTTACATAGTTGCTTAATACATGCATGTCGTTTTTGTTGTGATTGACGTAAGACTATATATATCCATAATTACTCCCAGAAATCTCAATAAATAATTTTGGTTATGCATTTACATTTTTTCTGATAAATTCCATTGGCTGCCATCATATTGACGCACACCAAACGCAACAGATCGTGACAAAGTTGGAAACAATTTTTCATATGCAAAATATGTACTTGGCACATATGAAAATATTACTTGGCAACAGATGGGTATTGATTTTACAGATATTTAAAGGAATATGACATGTCTATCCAGTATTATAACCCTGGGGTCGGAGGGGCATGGCCAAATAGGAGAAATAGAGGGAAAAGCCTTTTAAATCGCTAGTCATCATAAAGCACTCAATAGATTTGAACCAAATTTGGTCAGAAACATCCTTTGGAAGAGGGAACAGGTTTTGAATAAATGGTTTATCTAAATCCCCCTCCCTATAGGGCTGGAGGTGCCAGGTTCAATAGGGGAAAGGCCTTTTAAATCCCTACTTGTCATGAAGTATTGAAAGGATTTGCACCAAATTTTGTCAGAAACTTGTATAAATGGTGACTCTGACTCCCTTGGGGCCAGAGCAGGTGGGGCCCAATAGGGTGAATAGAGGAAAAGCCTTTTAAATCCCTTCTAGTCATAAAGTATGCGATAGATTTGAACCAAGTTTTGTCAGAAAAATCCGTTGGAAGAGGGGAACAGATTTTCACTTTGATTTATTATTTGTAATTTTCAATGTTTTCATATTGAACGGATCGGATTATAACTTCAATACAGCGAAAAATTTGATTCATAGAAGTTCAATTCATGAATAGTAAATAAGTAGTGTTTTGCCAAAAGTTCGAATAATCGAAGTTTGACTGTATATACCTTGGTTGTGATCCCCGCCCTAGTAACAATCAGGGCTCAACATTGAGCATTGCCTGACTGCCGGTGGCAGGTACAATCCCATGTTGGGCAGGCAGCTTGTCCACACTACCTGCCCGACAGGGCAAGTGCAAAATTCTGTATACCTCGTATAAACCTGTTAATTAAAATATGAATATAATGTAGATTTCTATTAAAAGAAGCTGTCCCGGAATTCCTGCTATCTAAGTTCAACATGTCTTGTTTTGTTTAAACAACCTGTCTCTGACTTTTATAACACAGTGCATGTCAAAAAGACAAAGGGAGTGACGATCCGTTCATTAGTACATCCCTCATTGTCGTAGTCATTGAAGCATTTGAGTGAATGATTTAACAGTTCACCATTTAAGCGCTTTAGAGATCGAGATTTAAAATTAAGTTTGACAGCATGTCAAAGCGCTAATTTGCTTTCGTTTGCGTTTTATACTAAACCAGATAATAAGATGAACATAATTGAAACAGAAGATCTAGAGAAAATATCATAAATGGAAAGTAAATATGTATCGCTACAGAATGATGAGAAATCGAGTGTCTTGTTTTTCAAGTCCTGTTACAATTTGTGGAGCTGGGTCTCCAGAGCTCGACACCTTTTTATTGACAGAACCAATAGCTTTCTTTGACCAAATATCATATCCATGAGGTAGGACATTGCAACATACAACTTTTGTCTAGCTCGAAGATATTTGAGAAAGCGAGACTTAGGTGTTACATTTCCGACGGCGGCGTCAACATTTGCGTTAAAGTCCACTTTTCACAGTGTTATAATTATCCAATTGCATTGAAAGTAGGTCACATTACTCAAACCATCATACTTAATACCTAATCTCGATTTAAAAGTAATTGTGTTACAGGTTTTGGTGTTTTTTGGCAAAAACATGGGAATTTTGAGAATTTTTATAGTGTTACTGATATCGGATTTCATTAAACTTTTCATATCAGATTTATTAGCCAGGTGGTATAGGACAAGTAGTTAACGCCTGATAAGGCAGCTCCTGCGGACTCCTCAGAATTGTATATGATAGAACTGTGTATTGTGTTAATTGTATTGATTGTATAAGAATTGTATATCTATGTACTGTAAAGTACTTTAGAGTGGCTTATGTTAGGTAGATAGGGCACTATATCAAATGTTGTATATAGGAAAAAAAATACATATTATGATTTGTCCCAGAGTGAACCCCGCCCTTGCGTAATCAATTTCTGAATCATAATTTACTTTTAAACGGTTGAGATCCCCAAAACTATATATTCAATTGCTGGGCATTAAGAGATGAACACAATTTTGATATTAGCATTGATGTTGGGGTCTGTACACCCATAGTTTCTCAGTTGAACTCGAAAACAGATGAGATACCAGCCAATTAACCAAACTTTTAATTTATACTAATATGCTTCATCAATTGGTCTTTGAGGTGTTTCTGTCTATGGGATCTCAGGATTCAAAATTGTACTCATGGTGGGACTGCCCCCCCCCCCCCCAGGGGGCTGAAGGGTGGGGCCATAAAGAATTATTTAGCTATCTTGATATTAGCGATTTCTTCTCCATAACCGTTGATTGGAAATCAGCCTTATTTGGCAGGAAGCATCCCTAGGTGCTCAGGATTCAAAATTGTACTCATGGTGGGACTGACCCCCCCCAGGAGGCCGAAGGGCGGGGCCAAAAAGGGTTATTTAGCTATATTGGTTTAAGCGTCTTCTTCTTCATAACCATTGATTATAAATCAGCCTTATTTGGCAGGAAACATCCCTAGGTGCTCAGGTTTCAAAATTGTACTCATGGTGGGACTGACCCCCCCAGGGGGCTGATGGGCGGGGCCATAAAGGGTTATTTAGCTATATTGGTTTAAGCGTCTTCTTCTTCATAACCATTGATTAGAAATCAGCCTTATTTGGCAGGAAGCATCCCTAGGTGCTCAGGATTCAAAATTGTACTCATGGTGGGACTGACCCCCCAAGGAGGCTGAAGGGTGGGGCCATAAAGAATTATTTAGCTATCTTGATATTAGGGATTTCTTCTCCATAACCGCTGATTGGAAATCAGCCTTATTTGGCAGGAAGCATCCCTAGGTGCTCAGGATTCAAAATTGTACTCATGGTGGGACTGACCCCCTAGGGGGCCGAAGGGAGGGGCCAAAAAGGGTTATTTAGCTATATTGGTTTAAGCGTCTTCTTCTTCATAACCATTGATTAGAAATCAGCCTTATTTGGCAGGAAGCATCCCTAGGTGCTCAGGATTCAAAATTGTACTCATGGGGGGACTGACCCCCCCCCCCCCCCCCCCCCAGGGGGCTGATGGGCGGGGCCATAAAGAATTATTTAGCTATATTGATATAAACGACTTCTTTTCCATAACCACTGATTGGAAATAAGCCTTATTTGGTAGGAAACATCCCTAGGTGTTCAGGATTCAAAATTGTACTCGTGGTGGGACTGACCCCACAGGGGGCTGAGGGGCGAGCCAAAAAGAAAATATTTTATCATGATTACCTAGATACCAATGTATCCAGGTGAGCAATACAGGTTCTCTGGGCCACTTGTTTTACTTGTTTTAGAAATTTTATTCTTTCAAGACATGGAAATTATGTTGTAACCAAGCAAAGCGAGGCATAGATATTACTTTTCCAGTGTTTATAGCTCACCATCGTCAGTCGTCCTTCCATCCTTAAACAATTCTTGTGATCGCTGTTTCTTGGAAAGTACTGGATGGATCCTTCTCCAATTTCATATACATCTTCCCATTTGTCCGTAGTTGTGCATTGTCTTTTTTTTGGCTAATCCGAAAATACATTTGGCGGACAGGCGGCCATCTTTGAATTTGCATTTATGGTTTGTGATCACTATTTCTTGAGAAGTGCTGGATAGATCCTTCTCAAATTTTATATTCAGGAACTCCAAATTGTTCAGTTAATTATCACCAAACCTGCTGTATGGTTAAATATAATCAAGAGCATCCTAGTACATGGTTTTAATGTAAAGTTGACAATTAATTGCATTTAGCTCCACGTTAAGTTTAATTGTCTAAAAAAAATACTCTTTAATGGATTTCATTAATTAATTTCGCCATGTTGAAGTTTTGTTGAGCACTTAATTGCGCACTATTTTTCACAAAGTATTATAAGCTGTGTAATATAACCACCCCAACACATTTCTGATTTAGATTTTTACTTACAGTTTACTACTTTTAATTGGTCTTTGTTAATTAGTTAAAAGGTCTGATGATAGTGGGTTATTCAAATCGCCCCACATCCGTGGTCCATCATTCGTCTGTCCGTCCATCCTAAAAACAATTCTTGTTATCACTGATTGGAAGAACAAAAATGGCTGAATGGTGGCCATCTTGGATTTTACCATTTAAAGCGCTTGTTATCATTATTTCTTGGAACTTCTTGATGGATCTTCCTCTTTCATAAGTAGGTTTCGAATTGGAATTGATCAGAAAAACAAAACTGACAAGAGACCTACTCTTTTAACTATTGAATTTTTAAAAGAAATTAATAGAACTAAGACTAAATGAAAGTTAAAATAAGAAGGGAAAAGATCCATCTTTCTTAAAATGAACGAAAAATCATCAATGGTGTTAACTTCAGTTTACTGCTTTTACTTGGACTTGGTTAATCAATATTGGCCACAGAATAAAAGGTCAAATGTCACATTTTGTATCTTTTCTCATTTTGTTTTGACATTATGAAGCAAAGTTGGTCAGAATTAAATGATGAGTCAACTGACCTCTAGTCACCAGGTTTAAGGTCAAGGTCAATTAACCACAAATCAAGGTCAGGTTTAACCATTGATGATTATAGGAAATATATATAGCCACATGACATTGACCATTTATGATTATAGGAAATATATATAGCTGCATGACATTATACTAGTGTGAAGTAAAGAGGCCACAAAGGTCACCAGAACATGACCTCTTATGGGGTGTTGTCAGATCCTTATGTAACGGAGTAAGGGTAAGGATCTGTATTTTAATCAGATTGGCAAGAGCGAAACAGAAACCATGGCCCAATCAATTAACAAAGTCCAATAACATGTTTTACTAATAGAAATATTAGCTTCCACAAAGTACACGTTATAAATGTTCACCTAAAACTTACTGTTAATTGGACTTATTTAAGGTACATTTAACAGACCTGGACTGTGATATATAACCATCCCAGCACATTACAATTTTGATTTTTACTTACAGTTTACTACGTTTAATTGGACTTTGTTAATTAATACATTTTGTTATGACAATATGGTCAGAATTAAACAATGATTCAACTTGCCGAATGTCAAGGTCACTAGGTCAAATTTTGTAACTTAATTTTTGTTTCGCCTGAAAAGGCGACATATAGGGATCACTATGGCGGCGGCGGCGTCTGCACCAACAGTTTCCGTGCATTAACTTGAGTTTCCTTTGGCCAATCAAACTCAAACTTCATACAGTGCTTCCTTACCAAAAGTGCTCGCTTGGGATTGCTTTTCAGGGTCAAAGGTCAAGGTCACTGTTGCTATAAATAGAAATTATGTTTCCGTGCGATAACTTGAGTTCCCTGGGGCCAATCAAACTCAAACTTCATACAGTGCTTCCTAAACAAAAGTGCTCGCTTTGGATTGCTTTTCAGGGTCAAATGTCAAAGGTCAAGGTCAATGTTGCTATAAATAGAAAATTGGTTTCCGTGCGATAACTTGAGTTTCCTTGTGTCAATCAAACTCAAACTTCATAGAGTACTTCCTTACCAAAAGTGCTCGCTTGGGATTGCTTTTCAGGGTCAAAGGTCAAGGTCACTGTTTCTATTCCACTAGAAACTGATACAATGCATATCCATAGATAGCTCCTAAAAACTTATCTCCCAACTTGCTGTGCAGGCGACACATCCACTTCCGTGGAATTCTTGTCTTTGATGAACAATTTATTTCATTATGAAGCAAATTTGGTCAAAATCAAATGTTGATTCAACTTACCCTTGTTACTAAAAGTCGAAGAAGGTCACCAGTTCCAAGGTCAAGGTCAAATTTTGTAACTTTTCACTGATGAACATTTTGTTATGACATTGTGAAGCGGAGCGTGTCGGAACTAAATGAGAAATTATCTCGTGAACAAAGTTGGTATTTTTATTGCTATAAAATCTTCAAAAACTGGTTTGTGGCTATAAGAATAATGAATATAATGAATACAACTCAACATTCCATGCCGGGACAATTAATTGATAGACATTAAAATGAATGTGTTGCGGTTACTTTTTAAATATAATTTCAACTCCAAATTCTTATCTTCTGTTTATGTATTAAAGGCGTTTGTCTAGTATTTAGATTTTTAACCCACCATCTGTTCAAATCACTGTGTCCGTGGTCTTTGGTTCGCTGACCGTCCATCCTTAAACAGTTATTGTGATGGATTGATCATTCTCAAATTTGATATGTAGGTTCCCCTACGTCCCTTATTGTGCACTGCCTAATTTTCGGACTCATCTTAAACAATATGGCCGACAGGGCAAAAACTGGTTTGGTAAATGTTTACACTGTCAAAAACATGTTGCAGATCTTTGGAATACCGGACCTCGTATAACAGTACTGGAGCTGTCTGTAGCAGATTCCTAATTTGGCTGTTCTGGAACAGGGATGGAGGAGAGGTACCTCGATAGGCTGTACTGGTGCAGAGGAGTTGCTGCCGACATACCTCAAACGCTGTACTGATGTGGAGCACTTGACCGCTGCGTGGTCAGGTATTTTCATCAGCAGAACGGTAATATTCTTTCTTTTTCTCAATCTGTTGTAAGACTGAAGGAAAGATAATGCGTCGGATTCAAATTCCAACTAGGCTGCTTCCAAACCTTACTCACTCTTGCAGTCGAAGAAATGGACAATGTTGATCTTTGATCGGGTCTTTCAAACTGTGTTCCTCTCTATTATCACAGATACCTTTATGAAGAAAATATCTGCTATTCAAATACAACAATGCCTTCTCAAATCATGTGGGCATATTAAGTTGCATCAAATGCACATTTGGTATGCCAGACTGACACATGTGGCGAGAATGATGTTGTATTTGATGGTGCCGGGTTTTCTACCTCTGAAGATCTGTAAAACTTGAGTTGAATGCGGGGCGGTTGACTTGAGAGAAGTCAGCAGCGTTCATAATTTGGCTGACAGTAGGGGTATAATAGTGTTTGGATAGGCCGACTTGGATTTGGTTTCTTGCCATTTCCTGTCCTTCTTCTACAACATTTTAACTGTTATTACAAGCAGAAGTGCTTTGTAAAGAACAGTTCGCGGCCTGATGACATTAGTCTGAAGGTATCGTTTTTATACGTGGCGGCGGTAAGGTATCGCCGATTTTACCAAAAATTGGTTTGGTAAATCGATACCATTGCAAATCTTTCAAAATAATTACACTCTGTCAGAATAACATTGCAGATCCTGGGAATACCGGGCCTCGTATGGCAGTACTGGAGCTGTCCGTAGCAGATTCCTTGTTTGGCGGTACTGGAACAGGGATGGAGGAGAGATACCTCGATAGGCTGTACTGGTGCAGAGGAGTTGCTGCCGACATACCTCAAACGCTGTACTGATGTGGAGCACTTGACCGCTGCGTGGTCAGGTATTTTCATCGGCAGAACGGTAATATTCTTTCTTTTTCTCAATCTGTTGTAAGAATGAAGGAAAGATAATGCGTCGGATTCAAATTCCAACTAGGCTGCTTCCAAACCTTACTCACTCTTGCAGTCGAAGAAATGGACAATGTTGATCTTTGATCGGGTCTTTCAAACTGTGTTCTTCTCTATCATTACAGATACCTTTATGAAGAAAATATCTGCTATTCAAATACAACAATGCCTTCTCAAATCATGTGGGCATATCAAGTTGCATCAAATGTACATTTGGTATGCCATACACCCGCATGTGGCGAGAATGATGTTGTATTTGATGACGCCAAGTTTTCTACCTCTGAAGATCTGTAAAACTTGAGTTGAGTGCGGGGCGGTTGACTTGAGAGAAGTCAGCAGCGTTCATAATTTGACTGACAGGAGGGGTATAATAGTGTTTGGATAGGCCGACTTGGATTTGGTTTCTTGCCATTTCCTGTCCTTCTTCTACAACATTTTAACTGTTATTACAAGCAGAAGTGCTTTGTAAAGAACAGTTCGCGGCCTGATGACATTAGTCTGAAGGTATCGTTTTTATACGTGGCGGCGGTAAGGTATCGCCGATTTTACCAAAAATTGGTTTGGTAAATCGATACCATTGCAAATCTTTCAAAATAATTACACTCTGTCAGAATAACATTGCAGATCCTGGGAATACCGGGCCTCGTATGGCAGTACTGGAGCTGTCCGTAGCAGATTCCTAGTTTGGCTGTACTGGAACAGGGATGGAGGAGAGATACCTCGATAGGCTGTACTGGTGCAGAGGAGTTGCTGCCGACATACCTCAAACGCTGTACTGATGTGGAGCACTTGACCGCTGCGTGGTCAGGTATTTTCATCGGCAGAACGGTAATATTCTTTCTTTTTCTCAATCTGTTGTAAGAATGAAGGAAAGATAATGCGTCGGATTCAAATTCCAACTAGGCTGCTTCCAAACCTTACTCACTCCTGCAGTCGAAGAAATGGACAATGTTGATCTTTGATCGGGTCTTTCAAACTGTGTTCCTCTCTATCATTACAGATACCTTTATGAAGAAAATGTCTGCTATTCAAATACAACAATGCCTTCTCAAATCATGTGGGCATATCAAGTTGCATCAAATGCACATTTGGTATGCCATACACCCGCATGTGGCGAGAATGATGTTGTATTTGATGGTGCCGGGTTTTCTACCTCTGAAGATCTGTAAAACTTGAGTTGAATGCGGGGCGGTTGACTTGAGAGAAGTCAGCAGCGTTCATAATTTGATTTGCATGAGGGGTATGATAGTGTTTGGATAGGCCGACTTGGATTTGGTTTCTTGCCATTTCCTGTCCTTCTTCTACAACATTTTAACTGTTATTACAAGCAAAAGTGCTTTGTAATGAACAGTTCGCGGCCTGATGACATTAGTCTGAAGGTATCGTTTTTATACGTGGCGGCGGTAAGGTATCGCCGATTTTACCAAAAAATGGTTTGGTAAATCGATACCATTGCAAATCTTTCAAAATAATTACACTCTGTCAGAATAACATTGCAGATCCTGGGAATACCGGGCCTCGTATGGCAGTACTGGAGCTGTCCGTAGCAGATTCCTAGTTTGGCGGTACTGGAACAGGGATGGAGGAGAGATACCTCGATAGGCTGTACTGGTGCAGAGGAGTTGCTGCCGACATACCTCAAACGCTGTACTGATGTGGAGCACTTGACCGCTGCGTGGTCAGGTATTTTCGTCGGCAGAACGGTAATATTCTTTCTTTTTCTCAATCTGTTGTAAGAATGAAGGAAAGATAATGCGCCGGATCTAAATTCCAACTAGGCTGCTTCCAAACCTTACTCACTCTTGCAGTCGAAGAAATGGACAATGTTGATCTTTGACCGGGTCTTTCAAACTGTGTTCCTCTCTATTATTACAGATACCTTTATGAAGAAAATATCTGCTATTCAAATACAACATCGCCTTCTCCAATCATGTGGGCATATCAAGTTGCATCAAATGCACATTTGGTATGCCAGACTGACACATGTGGCGAGAATGATGTTGTATTTGATGGTGCCGGTTTTCTTCCTCTGAAGATCTGTAAAACTTGAGTTGAATGCGGGGCGGTTGACTTGAGAGAAGTCAGCAGCGTTCATAATTTGATTTGCATGAGGGGTATGATGGTGTTTGGATAGGCCGACTTGGATTTGGTTTCTTGCCATTTCCTGTCCTTCTTCTACAACATTTTAACTGTTATTACAAGCAGAAGTGCTTTGTAATGAACAGTTCGCGGCCTGATGACATTAGTCTGAAGGTATCGTTTTTATACGTGGCGGCGGTAAGGTATCGCCGATTTTACCAAAAATTGGTTTGGTAAATCGATACCATTGCAAATCTTTCAAAATAATTACACTCTGTCAGAATAACATTGCAGATCCTGGGAATACCGGGCCTCGTATGGCAGTACTGGAGCTGTCTGTAGCAGATTCCTAGTTTGGCGGTACTGGAACAGGGATGGAGGAGAGATACCTCGATAGGCTGTACTGGTGCAGAGGAGTTGCTGCCGACATACCTCAAACGCTGTACTGGATGGGGAGCACTTGACCGCTGCGCGGTCAGGTATTTTCATCGGCAGAACGGTAATATTCTTTCTTTTTCTCAATCTGTTGTAAGACTGAAGGAAAGACAATGCGCCGGATCTAAATTCCAACTAGGCTGCTTTCAAACCTAACTCACTCTTGCAATCGAAGAATGGACAATGTTGATCTTTGATCGGGTCTTTCAAACTGTGTTCCTCTCTGGCTTTGCATTGTTTTCTTCACGAAAATCCCTCACAACCATTGGTGTCTGATTGTTTTGGGATTTACTTGTTTGCAAACATGAAAAAAAGGTTGAATGCGGGGCGGTTGACTTGAGAGAAATCAGCAGCGTTCATAATTTGATTTGCATGAGGGGTATAATAGTGTTTGGATAGGCCGACTTGGATTTGGTTTCTTGCCATTTCCTGTCCTTCTTCTACAACATTTTAACTGTTATTACAAGCAGAAGTGCTTTGTAATGAACAGTTCGCGGCCTGATGACATTAGTCTGAAGGTATCGTTTTTATACGTAGCGGCGGTAAGGTATCGCCGATTTTACCAAAAAATGGTTTGGTAAATCGATACCATTGCAAATCTTTCAAAATAATTACACTCTGTCAGAATAACATTGCAGATCCTGGGAATACCGGGCCTCGTATGGCAGTACTGGAGCTGTCCGTAGCAGATTCCTAGTTTGGCGGTACTGGAACAGGGATGGAGGAGAGATACCTCGATAGGCTGTACTGGTGCAGAGGAGTTGCTGCCGACATACCTCAAACGCTGTACTGGATGGGGAGCACTTGACCGCTGCGCGGTCAGGTATTTTCATCGGCAGAACGGTAATATTCTTTCTTTTTCTCAATCTGTTGTAAGACTGAAGGAAAGACAATGCGCCGGATCTAAATTCCAACTAGGCTGCATTCAAACCTAACTCACTCTTGCAATCGAAGAATGGACAATGTTGATCTTTGATCGGGTCTTTCAAACTGTGTTCCTCTCTGGCTTTGCATTGTTTTCTTCACGAAAATCCCTCACAATCATTGGTGTCTGATTGTTTTGGGATTTACTTGTTTGCAAACATGTAAAAAAAGGTTGAATGCGGGGCGGTTGACTTGAGAGAAATCAGCAGCGTTCATAATTTGATTTGCATGAGGGGTATAATAGTGTTTGGATAGGCCGACTTGGATTTGGTTTCTTGCCATTTCCTGTCCTTCTTCTACAACATTTTAACTGTTATTACAAGCAGAAGTGCTTTGTAATGAACAGTTCGCGGCCTGATGACATTAGTCTGAAGGTATCGTTTTTATACGTGGCGGCGGTAAGGTATCGCCGATTTTACCAAAAAATGGTTTGGTAAATCGATACCATTGCAAATCTTTCAAAATAATTACACTCTGTCAGAATAACATTGCAGATCCTGGGAATACCGGGCCTCGTATGGCAGTACTGGAGCTGTCCGTAGCAGATTCCTAGTTTGGCGGTACTGGAACAGGGATGGAGGAGAGATACCTCGATAGGCTGTACTGGTGCAGAGGAGTTGCTGCCGACATACCTCAAACGCTGTACTGGATGGGGAGCACTTGACCGCTGCGCGGTCAGGTATTTTCATCGGCAGAACGGTAATATTCTTTCTTTTTCTCAATCTGTTGTAAGACTGAAGGAAAGACAATGCGCCGGATCTAAATTCCAACTAGGCTGCATTCAAACCTAACTCACTCTTGCAATCGAAGAATGGACAATGTTGATCTTTGATCGGGTCTTTCAAACTGTGTTCCTCTCTGGCTTTGCATTGTTTTCTTCACGAAAATCCCTCACAATCATTGGTGTCTGATTGTTTTGGGATTTACTTGTTTGCAAACATGTAAAAAAAGGTTGAATGCGGGGCGGTTGACTTGAGAGAAATCAGCAGCGTTCATAATTTGATTTGCATGAGGGGTATAATAGTGTTTGGATAGGCCGACTTGGATTTGGTTTCTTGCCATTTCCTGTCCTTCTTCTACAACATTTTAACTGTTATTACAAGCAGAAGTGCTTTGTAAAGAACAGTTCGCGGCCTGATGACATTAGTCTGAAGGTATCGTTTTTATACGTGGCGGCGGTAAGGTATCGCCGATTTTACCAAAAATTGGTTTGGTAAATCGATACCATTGCAAATCTTTCAAAATAATTACACTCTGTCAGAATAACATTGCAGATCCTGGGAATACCGGGCCTCGTATGGCAGTACTGGAGCTGTCCGTAGCAGATTCCTAGTTTGGCTGTACTGGAACAGGGATGGAGGAGAGATACCTCGATAGGCTGTACTGGTGCAGAGGAGTTGCTGCCGACATACCTCAAACGCTGTACTGATGTGGAGCACTTGACCGCTGCGTGGTCAGGTATTTTCATCGGCAGAACGGTAATATTCTTTCTTTTTCTCAATCTGTTGTAAGAATGAAGGAAAGATAATGCGTCGGATTCAAATTCCAACTAGGCTGCTTCCAAACCTTACTCACTCCTGCAGTCGAAGAAATGGACAATGTTGATCTTTGATCGGGTCTTTCAAACTGTGTTCCTCTCTATCATTACAGATACCTTTATGAAGAAAATGTCTGCTATTCAAATACAACAATGCCTTCTCAAATCATGTGGGCATATCAAGTTGCATCAAATGCACATTTGGTATGCCATACACCCGCATGTGGCGAGAATGATGTTGTATTTGATGGTGCCGGGTTTTCTACCTCTGAAGATCTGTAAAACTTGAGTTGAATGCGGGGCGGTTGACTTGAGAGAAGTCAGCAGCGTTCATAATTTGATTTGCATGAGGGGTATGATGGTGTTTGGATAGGCCGACTTGGATTTGGTTTCTTGCCATTTCCTGTCCTTCTTCTACAACATTTTAACTGTTATTACAAGCAGAAGTGCTTTGTAATGAACAGTTCGCGGCCTGATGACATTAGTCTGAAGGTATCGTTTTTATACGTGGCGGCGGTAAGGTATCGCCGATTTTACCAAAAATTGGTTTGGTAAATCGATACCATTGCAAATCTTTCAAAATAATTACACTCTGTCAGAATAACATTGCAGATCCTGGGAATACCGGGCCTCGTATGGCAGTACTGGAGCTGTCTGTAGCAGATTCCTAGTTTGGCGGTACTGGAACAGGGATGGAGGAGAGATACCTCGATAGGCTGTACTGGTGCAGAGGAGTTGCTGCCGACATACCTCAAACGCTGTACTGGATGGGGAGCACTTGACCGCTGCGCGGTCAGGTATTTTCATCGGCAGAACGGTAATATTCTTTCTTTTTCTCAATCTGTTGTAAGACTGAAGGAAAGACAATGCGCCGGATCTAAATTCCAACTAGGCTGCTTTCAAACCTAACTCACTCTTGCAATCGAAGAATGGACAATGTTGATCTTTGATCGGGTCTTTCAAACTGTGTTCCTCTCTGGCTTTGCATTGTTTTCTTCACGAAAATCCCTCACAACCATTGGTGTCTGATTGTTTTGGGATTTACTTGTTTGCAAACATGAAAAAAAGGTTGAATGCGGGGCGGTTGACTTGAGAGAAATCAGCAGCGTTCATAATTTGATTTGCATGAGGGGTATAATAGTGTTTGGATAGGCCGACTTGGATTTGGTTTCTTGCCATTTCCTGTCCTTCTTCTACAACATTTTAACTGTTATTACAAGCAGAAGTGCTTTGTAATGAACAGTTCGCGGCCTGATGACATTAGTCTGAAGGTATCGTTTTTATACGTGGCGGCGGTAAGGTATCGCCGATTTTACCAAAAAATGGTTTGGTAAATCGATACCATTGCAAATCTTTCAAAATAATTACACTCTGTCAGAATAACATTGCAGATCCTGGGAATACCGGGCCTCGTATGGCAGTACTGGAGCTGTCCGTAGCAGATTCCTAGTTTGGCGGTACTGGAACAGGGATGGAGGAGAGATACCTCGATAGGCTGTACTGGTGCAGAGGAGTTGCTGCCGACATACCTCAAACGCTGTACTGGATGGGGAGCACTTGACCGCTGCGCGGTCAGGTATTTTCATCGGCAGAACGGTAATATTCTTTCTTTTTCTCAATCTGTTGTAAGACTGAAGGAAAGACAATGCGCCGGATCTAAATTCCAACTAGGCTGCATTCAAACCTAACTCACTCTTGCAATCGAAGAATGGACAATGTTGATCTTTGATCGGGTCTTTCAAACTGTGTTCCTCTCTGGCTTTGCATTGTTTTCTTCACGAAAATCCCTCACAATCATTGGTGTCTGATTGTTTTGGGATTTACTTGTTTGCAAACATGTAAAAAAAGGTTGAATGCGGGGCGGTTGACTTGAGAGAAATCAGCAGCGTTCATAATTTGATTTGCATGAGGGGTATAATAGTGTTTGGATAGGCCGACTTGGATTTGGTTTCTTGCCATTTCCTGTCCTTCTTCTACAACATTTTAACTGTTATTACAAGCAGAAGTGCTTTGTAATGAACAGTTCGCGGCCTGATGACATTAGTCTGAAGGTATCGTTTTTATACGTGGCGGCGGTAAGGTATCGCCGATTTTACCAAAAAATGGTTTGGTAAATCGATACCATTGCAAATCTTTCAAAATAATTACACTCTGTCAGAATAACATTGCAGATCCTGGGAATACCGGGCCTCGTATGGCAGTACTGGAGCTGTCCGTAGCAGATTCCTAGTTTGGCGGTACTGGAACAGGGATGGAGGAGAGATACCTCGATAGGCTGTACTGGTGCAGAGGAGTTGCTGCCGACATACCTCAAACGCTGTACTGGATGGGGAGCACTTGACCGCTGCGCGGTCAGGTATTTTCATCGGCAGAACGGTAATATTCTTTCTTTTTCTCAATCTGTTGTAAGACTGAAGGAAAGACAATGCGCCGGATCTAAATTCCAACTAGGCTGCATTCAAACCTAACTCACTCTTGCAATCGAAGAATGGACAATGTTGATCTTTGATCGGGTCTTTCAAACTGTGTTCCTCTCTGGCTTTGCATTGTTTTCTTCACGAAAATCCCTCACAATCATTGGTGTCTGATTGTTTTGGGATTTACTTGTTTGCAAACATGTAAAAAAAGGTTGAATGCGGGGCGGTTGACTTGAGAGAAATCAGCAGCGTTCATAATTTGATTTGCATGAGGGGTATAATAGTGTTTGGATAGGCCGACTTGGATTTGGTTTCTTGCCATTTCCTGTCCTTCTTCTACAACATTTTAACTGTTATTACAAGCAGAAGTGCTTTGTAAAGAACAGTTCGCGGCCTGATGACATTAGTCTGAAGGTATCGTTTTTATACGTGGCGGCGGTAAGGTATCGCCGATTTTACCAAAAATTGGTTTGGTAAATCGATACCATTGCAAATCTTTCAAAATAATTACACTCTGTCAGAATAACATTGCAGATCCTGGGAATACCGGGCCTCGTATGGCAGTACTGGAGCTGTCCGTAGCAGATTCCTAGTTTGGCTGTACTGGAACAGGGATGGAGGAGAGATACCTCGATAGGCTGTACTGGTGCAGAGGAGTTGCTGCCGACATACCTCAAACGCTGTACTGATGTGGAGCACTTGACCGCTGCGTGGTCAGGTATTTTCATCGGCAGAACGGTAATATTCTTTCTTTTTCTCAATCTGTTGTAAGAATGAAGGAAAGATAATGCGTCGGATTCAAATTCCAACTAGGCTGCTTCCAAACCTTACTCACTCCTGCAGTCGAAGAAATGGACAATGTTGATCTTTGATCGGGTCTTTCAAACTGTGTTCCTCTCTATCATTACAGATACCTTTATGAAGAAAATGTCTGCTATTCAAATACAACAATGCCTTCTCAAATCATGTGGGCATATCAAGTTGCATCAAATGCACATTTGGTATGCCATACACCCGCATGTGGCGAGAATGATGTTGTATTTGATGGTGCCGGGTTTTCTACCTCTGAAGATCTGTAAAACTTGAGTTGAATGCGGGGCGGTTGACTTGAGAGAAGTCAGCAGCGTTCATAATTTGATTTGCATGAGGGGTATGATAGTGTTTGGATAGGCCGACTTGGATTTGGTTTCTTGCCATTTCCTGTCCTTCTTCTACAACATTTTAACTGTTATTACAAGCAAAAGTGCTTTGTAATGAACAGTTCGCGGCCTGATGACATTAGTCTGAAGGTATCGTTTTTATACGTGGCGGCGGTAAGGTATCGCCGATTTTACCAAAAAATGGTTTGGTAAATCGATACCATTGCAAATCTTTCAAAATAATTACACTCTGTCAGAATAACATTGCAGATCCTGGGAATACCGGGCCTCGTATGGCAGTACTGGAGCTGTCCGTAGCAGATTCCTAGTTTGGCGGTACTGGAACAGGGATGGAGGAGAGATACCTCGATAGGCTGTACTGGTGCAGAGGAGTTGCTGCCGACATACCTCAAACGCTGTACTGATGTGGAGCACTTGACCGCTGCGTGGTCAGGTATTTTCGTCGGCAGAACGGTAATATTCTTTCTTTTTCTCAATCTGTTGTAAGAATGAAGGAAAGATAATGCGCCGGATCTAAATTCCAACTAGGCTGCTTCCAAACCTTACTCACTCTTGCAGTCGAAGAAATGGACAATGTTGATCTTTGACCGGGTCTTTCAAACTGTGTTCCTCTCTATTATTACAGATACCTTTATGAAGAAAATATCTGCTATTCAAATACAACATCGCCTTCTCCAATCATGTGGGCATATCAAGTTGCATCAAATGCACATTTGGTATGCCAGACTGACACATGTGGCGAGAATGATGTTGTATTTGATGGTGCCGGTTTTCTTCCTCTGAAGATCTGTAAAACTTGAGTTGAATGCGGGGCGGTTGACTTGAGAGAAGTCAGCAGCGTTCATAATTTGATTTGCATGAGGGGTATGATGGTGTTTGGATAGGCCGACTTGGATTTGGTTTCTTGCCATTTCCTGTCCTTCTTCTACAACATTTTAACTGTTATTACAAGCAGAAGTGCTTTGTAATGAACAGTTCGCGGCCTGATGACATTAGTCTGAAGGTATCGTTTTTATACGTGGCGGCGGTAAGGTATCGCCGATTTTACCAAAAATTGGTTTGGTAAATCGATACCATTGCAAATCTTTCAAAATAATTACACTCTGTCAGAATAACATTGCAGATCCTGGGAATACCGGGCCTCGTATGGCAGTACTGGAGCTGTCTGTAGCAGATTCCTAGTTTGGCGGTACTGGAACAGGGATGGAGGAGAGATACCTCGATAGGCTGTACTGGTGCAGAGGAGTTGCTGCCGACATACCTCAAACGCTGTACTGGATGGGGAGCACTTGACCGCTGCGCGGTCAGGTATTTTCATCGGCAGAACGGTAATATTCTTTCTTTTTCTCAATCTGTTGTAAGACTGAAGGAAAGACAATGCGCCGGATCTAAATTCCAACTAGGCTGCTTTCAAACCTAACTCACTCTTGCAATCGAAGAATGGACAATGTTGATCTTTGATCGGGTCTTTCAAACTGTGTTCCTCTCTGGCTTTGCATTGTTTTCTTCACGAAAATCCCTCACAACCATTGGTGTCTGATTGTTTTGGGATTTACTTGTTTGCAAACATGAAAAAAAGGTTGAATGCGGGGCGGTTGACTTGAGAGAAATCAGCAGCGTTCATAATTTGATTTGCATGAGGGGTATAATAGTGTTTGGATAGGCCGACTTGGATTTGGTTTCTTGCCATTTCCTGTCCTTCTTCTACAACATTTTAACTGTTATTACAAGCAGAAGTGCTTTGTAATGAACAGTTCGCGGCCTGATGACATTAGTCTGAAGGTATCGTTTTTATACGTGGCGGCGGTAAGGTATCGCCGATTTTACCAAAAAATGGTTTGGTAAATCGATACCATTGCAAATCTTTCAAAATAATTACACTCTGTCAGAATAACATTGCAGATCCTGGGAATACCGGGCCTCGTATGGCAGTACTGGAGCTGTCCGTAGCAGATTCCTAGTTTGGCGGTACTGGAACAGGGATGGAGGAGAGATACCTCGATAGGCTGTACTGGTGCAGAGGAGTTGCTGCCGACATACCTCAAACGCTGTACTGGATGGGGAGCACTTGACCGCTGCGCGGTCAGGTATTTTCATCGGCAGAACGGTAATATTCTTTCTTTTTCTCAATCTGTTGTAAGACTGAAGGAAAGACAATGCGCCGGATCTAAATTCCAACTAGGCTGCATTCAAACCTAACTCACTCTTGCAATCGAAGAATGGACAATGTTGATCTTTGATCGGGTCTTTCAAACTGTGTTCCTCTCTGGCTTTGCATTGTTTTCTTCACGAAAATCCCTCACAATCATTGGTGTCTGATTGTTTTGGGATTTACTTGTTTGCAAACATGTAAAAAAAGGTTGAATGCGGGGCGGTTGACTTGAGAGAAATCAGCAGCGTTCATAATTTGATTTGCATGAGGGGTATAATAGTGTTTGGATAGGCCGACTTGGATTTGGTTTCTTGCCATTTCCTGTCCTTCTTCTACAACATTTTAACTGTTATTACAAGCAGAAGTGCTTTGTAATGAACAGTTCGCGGCCTGATGACATTAGTCTGAAGGTATCGTTTTTATACGTGGCGGCGGTAAGGTATCGCCGATTTTACCAAAAAATGGTTTGGTAAATCGATACCATTGCAAATCTTTCAAAATAATTACACTCTGTCAGAATAACATTGCAGATCCTGGGAATACCGGGCCTCGTATGGCAGTACTGGAGCTGTCCGTAGCAGATTCCTAGTTTGGCGGTACTGGAACAGGGATGGAGGAGAGATACCTCGATAGGCTGTACTGGTGCAGAGGAGTTGCTGCCGACATACCTCAAACGCTGTACTGGATGGGGAGCACTTGACCGCTGCGCGGTCAGGTATTTTCATCGGCAGAACGGTAATATTCTTTCTTTTTCTCAATCTGTTGTAAGACTGAAGGAAAGACAATGCGCCGGATCTAAATTCCAACTAGGCTGCATTCAAACCTAACTCACTCTTGCAATCGAAGAATGGACAATGTTGATCTTTGATCGGGTCTTTCAAACTGTGTTCCTCTCTGGCTTTGCATTGTTTTCTTCACGAAAATCCCTCACAATCATTGGTGTCTGATTGTTTTGGGATTTACTTGTTTGCAAACATGTAAAAAAAGGTTGAATGCGGGGCGGTTGACTTGAGAGAAATCAGCAGCGTTCATAATTTGATTTGCATGAGGGGTATAATAGTGTTTGGATAGGCCGACTTGGATTTGGTTTCTTGCCATTTCCTGTCCTTCTTCTACAACATTTTAACTGTTATTACAAGCAGAAGTGCTTTGTAATGAACAGTTCGCGGCCTGATGACATTAGTCTGAAGGTATCGTTTTTATACGTGGCGGCGGTAAGGTATCGCCGATTTTACCAAAAATTGGTTTGGTAAATCGATACCATTGCAAATCTTTCAAAATAATTACACTCTGTCAGAATAACATTGCAGATCCTGGGAATACCGGGCCTCGTATGGCAGTACTGGAGCTGTCCGTAGCAGATTCCTAGTTTGGCTGTACTGGAACAGGGATGGAGGAGAGATACCTCGATAGGCTGTACTGGTGCAGAGGAGTTGCTGCCGACATACCTCAAACGCTGTACTGATGTGGAGCACTTGACCGCTGCGTGGTCAGGTATTTTCATCGGCAGAACGGTAATATTCTTTCTTTTTCTCAATCTGTTGTAAGAATGAAGGAAAGATAATGCGTCGGATTCAAATTCCAACTAGGCTGCTTCCAAACCTTACTCACTCCTGCAGTCGAAGAAATGGACAATGTTGATCTTTGATCGGGTCTTTCAAACTGTGTTCCTCTCTATCATTACAGATACCTTTATGAAGAAAATGTCTGCTATTCAAATACAACAATGCCTTCTCAAATCATGTGGGCATATCAAGTTGCATCAAATGCACATTTGGTATGCCATACACCCGCATGTGGCGAGAATGATGTTGTATTTGATGGTGCCGGGTTTTCTACCTCTGAAGATCTGTAAAACTTGAGTTGAATGCGGGGCGGTTGACTTGAGAGAAGTCAGCAGCGTTCATAATTTGATTTGCATGAGGGGTATGATAGTGTTTGGATAGGCCGACTTGGATTTGGTTTCTTGCCATTTCCTGTCCTTCTTCTACAACATTTTAACTGTTATTACAAGCAGAAGTGCTTTGTAATGAACAGTTCGCGGCCTGATGACATTAGTCTGAAGGTATCGTTTTTATACGTGGCGGCGGTAAGGTATCGCCGATTTTACCAAAAAATGGTTTGGTAAATCGATACCATTGCAAATCTTTCAAAATAATTACACTCTGTCAGAATAACATTGCAGATCCTGGGAATACCGGGCCTCGTATGGCAGTACTGGAGCTGTCCGTAGCAGATTCCTAGTTTGGCGGTACTGGAACAGGGATGGAGGAGAGATACCTCGATAGGCTGTACTGGTGCAGAGGAGTTGCTGCCGACATACCTCAAACGCTGTACTGATGTGGAGCACTTGACCGCTGCGTGGTCAGGTATTTTCGTCGGCAGAACGGTAATATTCTTTCTTTTTCTCAATCTGTTGTAAGAATGAAGGAAAGATAATGCGCCGGATCTAAATTCCAACTAGGCTGCTTCCAAACCTTACTCACTCTTGCAGTCGAAGAAATGGACAATGTTGATCTTTGACCGGGTCTTTCAAACTGTGTTCCTCTCTATTATTACAGATACCTTTATGAAGAAAATATCTGCTATTCAAATACAACAACGCCTTCTCCAATCATGTGGGCATATCAAGTTGCATCTAATGCACATTTGGTATGCCAGACTGACACATGTGGCGAGAATGATGTTGTATTTGATGGTGCCGGTTTTCTTCCTCTGAAGATCTGTAAAACTTGAGTTGAATGCGGGGCGGTTGACTTGAGAGAAGTCAGCAGCGTTCATAATTTGATTTGCATGAGGGGTATGATGGTGTTTGGATAGGCCGACTTGGATTTGGTTTCTTGCCATTTCCTGTCCTTCTTCTACAACATTTTAACTGTTATTACAAGCAGAAGTGCTTTGTAATGAACAGTTCGCGGCCTGATGACATTAGTCTGAAGGTATCGTTTTTATACGTGGCGGCGGTAAGGTATCGCCGATTTTACCAAAAATTGGTTTGGTAAATCGATACCATTGCAAATCTTTCAAAATAATTACACTCTGTCAGAATAACATTGCAGATCCTGGGAATACCGGGCTTCGTATGGCAGTACTGGAGCTGTCCGTAGCAGATTCCTAGTTTGGCGGTACTGGAACAGGGATGGAGGAGAGATACCTCGATAGGCTGTACTGGTGCAGAGGAGTTGCTGCCGACATACCTCAAACGCTGTACTGATGTGGAGCACTTGACCGCTGCGTGGTCAGGTATTTTCGTCGGCAGAACGGTAATATTCTTTCTTTTTCTCAATCTGTTGTAAGAATGAAGGAAAGATAATGCGCCGGATCTAAATTCCAACTAGGCTGCTTCCAAACCTTACTCACTCTTGCAGTCGAAGAAATGGACAATGTTGATCTTTGACCGGGTCTTTCAAACTGTGTTCCTCTCTATTATTACAGATACCTTTATGAAGAAAATATCTGCTATTCAAATACAACAACGCCTTCTCCAATCATGTGGGCATATCAAGTTGCATCAAATGCACATTTGGTATGCCAGACTGACACATGTGGCGAGAATGATGTTGTATTTGATGGTGCCGGTTTTCTTCCTCTGAAGATCTGTAAAACTTGAGTTGAATGCGGGGCGGTTGACTTGAGAGAAATCAGCAGCGTTCATAATTTGATTTGCATGAGGGGTATAATAGTGTTTGGATAGGCCGACTTGGATTTGGTTTCTTGCCATTTCCTGTCCTTCTTCTACAACATTTTAACTGTTATTACAAGCAGAAGTGCTTTGTAATGAACAGTTCGCGGCCTGATGACATTAGTCTGAAGGTATCGTTTTTATACGTGGCGGCGGTAAGGTATCGCCGATTTTACCAAAAATTGGTTTGGTAAATCGATACCATTGCAAATCTTTCAAAATAATTACACTCTGTCAGAATAACATTGCAGATCCTGGGAATACCGGGCCTCGTATGGCAGTACTGGAGCTGTCCGTAGCAGATTCCTAGTTTGGCGGTACTGGAACAGGGATGGAGGAGAGATACCTCGATAGGCTGTACTGGTGCAGAGGAGTTGCTGCCGACATACCTCAAACGCTGTACTGATGTGGAGCACTTGACCGCTGCGTGGTCAGGTATTTTCGTCGGCAGAACGGTAATATTCTTTCTTTTTCTCAATCTGTTGTAAGAATGAAGGAAAGATAATGCGCCGGATCTAAATTCCAACTAGGCTGCTTCCAAACCTTACTCACTCTTGCAGTCGAAGAAATGGACAATGTTGATCTTTGACCGGGTCTTTCAAACTGTGTTCCTCTCTATTATTACAGATACCTTTATGAAGAAAATATCTGCTATTCAAATACAACAACGCCTTCTCCAATCATGTGGGCATATCAAGTTGCATCAAATGCACATTTGGTATGCCAGACTGACACATGTGGCGAGAATGATGTTGTATTTGATGGTGCCGGGTTTTCTACCTGTGAAGATCTGTAAAACTTGAGTTGAATGCGGGGCGGTTGACTTGAGAGAAGTCAGCAGCGTTCATAATTTGATTTGCATGAGGGGTATGATGGTGTTTGGATAGGCCGACTTGGATTTGGTTTCTTGCCATTTCCTGTCCTTCTTCTACAACATTTTAACTGTTATTACAAGCAGAAGTGCTTTGTAATGAACAGTTCGCGGCCTGATGACATTAGTCTGAAGGTATCGTTTTTATACGTGGCGGCGGTAAGGTATCGCCGATTTTACCAAAAATTGGTTTGGTAAATCGATACCATTGCAAATCTTTCAAAATAATTACACTCTGTCAGAATAACATTGCAGATCCTGGGAATACCGGGCCTCGTATGGCAGTACTGGAGCTGTCCGTAGCAGATTCCTAGTTTGGCGGTACTGGAACAGGGATGGAGGAGAGATACCTCGATAGGCTGTACTGGTGCAGAGGAGTTGCTGCCGACATACCTCAAACGCTGTACTGGATGGGGAGCACTTGACCGCTGCGCGGTCAGGTATTTTCATCGGCAGAACGGTAATATTCTTTCTTTTTCTCAATCTGTTGTAAGACTGAAGGAAAGACAATGCGCCGGATCTAAATTCCAACTAGGCTGCTTTCAAACCTAACTCACTCTTGCAATCGAAGAATGGACAATGTTGATCTTTGATCGGGTCTTTCAAACTGTGTTCCTCTCTGGCTTTACATTGTTTTCTTCACGAAAATCCCTCACAACCATTGGTGTCTGATTGTTTTGGGATTTACTTGTTTGCAAACATGAAAAAAAGGTTGAATGCGGGGCGGTTGACTTGAGAGAAATCAGCAGCGTTCATAATTTGATTTGCATGAGGGGTATAATAGTGTTTGGATAGGCCGACTTGGATTTGGTTTCTTGCCATTTCCTGTCCTTCTTCTACAACATTTTAGCTGTTATTACAAGCAGAAGTGCTTTGTAATGAACAGTTCGCGGCCTGATGACATTAGTCTGAAGGTATCGTTTTTATACGTGGCGGCGGTAAGGTATCGCCGATTTTACCAAAAAATGGTTTGGTAAATCGATACCATTGCAAATCTTTCAAAATAATTACACTCTGTCAGAATAACATTGCAGATCCTGGGAATACCGGGCCTCGTATGGCAGTACTGGAGCTGTCCGTAGCAGATTCCTAGTTTGGCGGTACTGGAACAGGGATGGAGGAGAGATACCTCGATAGGCTGTACTGGTGCAGAGGAGTTGCTGCCGACATACCTCAAACGCTGTACTGGATGGGGAGCACTTGACCGCTGCGCGGTCAGGTATTTTCATCGGCAGAACGGTAATATTCTTTCTTTTTCTCAATCTGTTGTAAGACTGAAGGAAAGACAATGCGCCGGATCTAAATTCCAACTAGGCTGCATTCAAACCTAACTCACTCTTGCAATCGAAGAATGGACAATGTTGATCTTTGATCGGGTCTTTCAAACTGTGTTCCTCTCTGGCTTTGCATTGTTTTCTTCACGAAAATCCCTCACAATCATTGGTGTCTGATTGTTTTGGGATTTACTTGTTTGCAAACATGTAAAAAAAGGTTGAATGCGGGGCGGTTGACTTGAGAGAAATCAGCAGCGTTCATAATTTGATTTGCATGAGGGGTATAATAGTGTTTGGATAGGCCGACTTGGATTTGGTTTCTTGCCATTTCCTGTCCTTCTTCTACAACATTTTAACTGTTATTACAAGCAGAAGTGCTTTGTAATGAACAGTTCGCGGCCTGATGACATTAGTCTGAAGGTATCGTTTTTATACGTGGCGGCGGTAAGGTATCGCCGATTTTACCAAAAATTGGTTTGGTAAATCGATACCAATGCAAATCTTTCAAAATAATTACACTCTGTCAGAATAACATTGCAGATCCTGGGAATACCGGGCCTCGTATGGCAGTACTGGAGCTGTCCGTAGCAGATTCCTAGTTTGGCTGTACTGGAACAGGGATGGAGGAGAGATACCTCGATAGGCTGTACTGGTGCAGAGGAGTTGCTGCCGACATACCTCAAACGCTGTACTGGATGGGGAGCACTTGACCGCTGCGCGGTCAGGTATTTTCATCGGCAGAACGGTAATATTCTTTCTTTTTCTCAATCTGTTGTAAGACTGAAGGAAAGACAATGCGCCGGATCTGAATTCCAACTAGGCTGCATTCAAACCTAACTCACTCTTGCAATCGAAGAATGGACAATGTTGATCTTTGATCGGGTCTTTCAAACTGTGTTCCTCTCTGGCTTTGCATTGTTTTCTTCACGAAAATCCCTCACAATCATTGGTGTCTGATTGTTTTGGGATTTACTTGTTTGCAAACATGTAAAAAAAGGTTGAATGCGGGGCGGTTGACTTGAGAGAAATCAGCAGCGTTCATAATTTGATTTGCATGAGGGGTATAATAGTGTTTGGATAGGCCGACTTGGATTTGGTTTCTTGCCATTTCCTGTCCTTCTTCTACAACATTTTAACTGTTATTACAAGCAGAAGTGCTTTGTAATGAACAGTTCGCGGCCTGATGACATTAGTCTGAAGGTATCGTTTTTATACGTGGCGGCGGTAAGGTATCGCCGATTTTACCAAAAAATGGTTTGGTAAATCGATACCATTGCAAATCTTTCAAAATAATTACACTCTGTCAGAATAACATTGCAGATCCTGGGAATACCGGGCCTCGTATGGCAGTACTGGAGCTGTCCGTAGCAGATTCCTAGTTTGGCGGTACTGGAACAGGGATGGAGGAGAGATACCTCGATAGGCTGTACTGGTGCAGAGGAGTTGCTGCCGACATACCTCAAACGCTGTACTGGATAGGGAGCACTTGACCGCTGCGCGGTCAGGTATTTTCATCGGCAGAACGGTAATATTCTTTCTTTTTCTCAATCTGTTGTAAGACTGAAGGAAAGACAATGCGCCGGATCTGAATTCCAACTAGGCTGCATTCAAACCTAACTCACTCTTGCAATCGAAGAATGGACAATGTTGATCTTTGATCGGGTCTTTCAAACTGTGTTCCTCTCTGGCTTTGCATTGTTTTCTTCACGAAAATCCCTCACAATCATTGGTGTCTGATTGTTTTGGGATTTACTTGTTTGCAAACATGTAAAAAAAGGTTGAATGCGGGGCGGTTGACTTGAGAGAAATCAGCAGCGTTCATAATTTGATTTGCATGAGGGGTATAATAGTGTTTGGATAGGCCGACTTGGATTTGGTTTCTTGCCATTTCCTGTCCTTCTTCTACAACATTTTAACTGTTATTACAAGCAGAAGTGCTTTGTAATGAACAGTTCGCGGCCTGATGACATTAGTCTGAAGGTATCGTTTTTATACGTGGCGGCGGTAAGGTATCGCCGATTTTACCAAAAAATGGTTTGGTAAATCGATACCATTGCAAATCTTTCAAAATAATTACACTCTGTCAGAATAACATTGCAGATCCTGGGAATACCGGGCCTCGTATGGCAGTACTGGAGCTGTCCGTAGCAGATTCCTAGTTTGGCGGTACTGGAACAGGGATGGAGGAGAGATACCTCGATAGGCTGTACTGGTGCAGAGGAGTTGCTGCCGACATACCTCAAACGCTGTACTGGATGGGGAGCACTTGACCGCTGCGCGGTCAGGTATTTTCATCGGCAGAACGGTAATATTCTTTCTTTTTCTCAATCTGTTGTAAGACTGAAGGAAAGACAATGCGCCGGATCTAAATTCCAACTAGGCTGCATTCAAACCTAACTCACTCTTGCAATCGAAGAATGGACAATGTTGATCTTTGATCGGGTCTTTCAAACTGTGTTCCTCTCTGGCTTTGCATTGTTTTCTTCACGAAAATCCCTCACAATCATTGGTGTCTGATTGTTTTGGGATTTACTTGTTTGCAAACATGTAAAAAAAGGTTGAATGCGGGGCGGTTGACTTGAGAGAAATCAGCAGCGTTCATAATTTGATTTGCATGAGGGGTATAATAGTGTTTGGATAGGCCGACTTGGATTTGGTTTCTTGCCATTTCCTGTCCTTCTTCTACAACATTTTAACTGTTATTACAAGCAGAAGTGCTTTGTAATGAACAGTTCGCGGCCTGATGACATTAGTCTGAAGGTATCGTTTTTATACGTGGCGGCGGTAAGGTATCGCCGATTTTACCAAAAATTGGTTTGGTAAATCGATACCAATGCAAATCTTTCAAAATAATTACACTCTGTCAGAATAACATTGCAGATCCTGGGAATACCGGGCCTCGTATGGCAGTACTGGAGCTGTCCGTAGCAGATTCCTAGTTTGGCTGTACTGGAACAGGGATGGAGGAGAGATACCTCGATAGGCTGTACTGGTGCAGAGGAGTTGCTGCCGACATACCTCAAACGCTGTACTGGATGGGGAGCACTTGACCGCTGCGCGGTCAGGTATTTTCATCGGCAGAACGGTAATATTCTTTCTTTTTCTCAATCTGTTGTAAGACTGAAGGAAAGACAATGCGCCGGATCTGAATTCCAACTAGGCTGCATTCAAACCTAACTCACTCTTGCAATCGAAGAATGGACAATGTTGATCTTTGATCGGGTCTTTCAAACTGTGTTCCTCTCTGGCTTTGCATTGTTTTCTTCACGAAAATCCCTCACAATCATTGGTGTCTGATTGTTTTGGGATTTACTTGTTTGCAAACATGTAAAAAAAGGTTGAATGCGGGGCGGTTGACTTGAGAGAAATCAGCAGCGTTCATAATTTGATTTGCATGAGGGGTATAATAGTGTTTGGATAGGCCGACTTGGATTTGGTTTCTTGCCATTTCCTGTCCTTCTTCTACAACATTTTAACTGTTATTACAAGCAGAAGTGCTTTGTAATGAACAGTTCGCGGCCTGATGACATTAGTCTGAAGGTATCGTTTTTATACGTGGCGGCGGTAAGGTATCGCCGATTTTACCAAAAAATGGTTTGGTAAATCGATACCATTGCAAATCTTTCAAAATAATTACACTCTGTCAGAATAACATTGCAGATCCTGGGAATACCGGGCCTCGTATGGCAGTACTGGAGCTGTCCGTAGCAGATTCCTAGTTTGGCGGTACTGGAACAGGGATGGAGGAGAGATACCTCGATAGGCTGTACTGGTGCAGAGGAGTTGCTGCCGACATACCTCAAACGCTGTACTGGATAGGGAGCACTTGACCGCTGCGCGGTCAGGTATTTTCATCGGCAGAACGGTAATATTCTTTCTTTTTCTCAATCTGTTGTAAGACTGAAGGAAAGACAATGCGCCGGATCTGAATTCCAACTAGGCTGCATTCAAACCTAACTCACTCTTGCAATCGAAGAATGGACAATGTTGATCTTTGATCGGGTCTTTCAAACTGTGTTCCTCTCTGGCTTTGCATTGTTTTCTTCACGAAAATCCCTCACAATCATTGGTGTCTGATTGTTTTGGGATTTACTTGTTTGCAAACATGTAAAAAAAGGTTGAATGCGGGGCGGTTGACTTGAGAGAAATCAGCAGCGTTCATAATTTGATTTGCATGAGGGGTATAATAGTGTTTGGATAGGCCGACTTGGATTTGGTTTCTTGCCATTTCCTGTCCTTCTTCTACAACATTTTAACTGTTATTACAAGCAGAAGTGCTTTGTAATGAACAGTTCGCGGCCTGATGACATTAGTCTGAAGGTATCGTTTTTATACGTGGCGGCGGTAAGGTATCGCCGATTTTACCAAAAAATGGTTTGGTAAATCGATACCATTGCAAATCTTTCAAAATAATTACACTCTGTCAGAATAACATTGCAGATCCTGGGAATACCGGGCCTCGTATGGCAGTACTGGAGCTGTCCGTAGCAGATTCCTAGTTTGGCGGTACTGGAACAGGGATGGAGGAGAGATACCTCGATAGGCTGTACTGGTGCAGAGGAGTTGCTGCCGACATACCTCAAACGCTGTACTGGATGGGGAGCACTTGACCGCTGCGCGGTCAGGTATTTTCATCGGCAGAACGGTAATATTCTTTCTTTTTCTCAATCTGTTGTAAGACTGAAGGAAAGACAATGCGCCGGATCTAAATTCCAACTAGGCTGCATTCAAACCTAACTCACTCTTGCAATCGAAGAATGGACAATGTTGATCTTTGATCGGGTCTTTCAAACTGTGTTCCTCTCTGGCTTTGCATTGTTTTCTTCACGAAAATCCCTCACAATCATTGGTGTCTGATTGTTTTGGGATTTACTTGTTTGCAAACATGTAAAAAAAGGTTGAATGCGGGGCGGTTGACTTGAGAGAAATCAGCAGCGTTCATAATTTGATTTGCATGAGGGGTATAATAGTGTTTGGATAGGCCGACTTGGATTTGGTTTCTTGCCATTTCCTGTCCTTCTTCTACAACATTTTAACTGTTATTACAAGCAGAAGTGCTTTGTAATGAACAGTTCGCGGCCTGATGACATTAGTCTGAAGGTATCGTTTTTATACGTGGCGGCGGTAAGGTATCGCCGATTTTACCAAAAATTGGTTTGGTAAATCGATACCATTGCAAATCTTTCAAAATAATTACACTCTGTCAGAATAACATTGCAGATCCTGGGAATACCGGGCCTCGTATGGCAGTACTGGAGCTGTCCGTAGCAGATTCCTAGTTTGGCTGTACTGGAACAGGGATGGAGGAGAGATACCTCGATAGGCTGTACTGGTGCAGAGGAGTTGCTGCCGACATACCTCAAACGCTGTACTGGATGGGGAGCACTTGACCGCTGCGCGGTCAGGTATTTTCATCGGCAGAACGGTAATATTCTTTCTTTTTCTCAATCTGTTGTAAGACTGAAGGAAAGACAATGCGCCGGATCTAAATTCCAACTAGGCTGCATTCAAACCTAACTCACTCTTGCAATCGAAGAATGGACAATGTTGATCTTTGATCGGGTCTTTCAAACTGTGTTCCTCTCTGGCTTTGCATTGTTTTCTTCACGAAAATCCCTCACAATCATTGGTGTCTGATTGTTTTGGGATTTACTTGTTTGCAAACATGTAAAAAAAGGTTGAATGCGGGGCGGTTGACTTGAGAGAAATCAGCAGCGTTCATAATTTGATTTGCATGAGGGGTATAATAGTGTTTGGATAGGCCGACTTGGATTTGGTTTCTTGCCATTTCCTGTCCTTCTTCTACAACATTTTAACTGTTATTACAAGCAGAAGTGCTTTGTAATGAACAGTTCGCGGCCTGATGACATTAGTCTGAAGGTATCGTTTTTATACGTGGCGGCGGTAAGGTATCGCCGATTTTACCAAAAATTGGTTTGGTAAATCGATACCAATGCAAATCTTTCAAAATAATTACACTCTGTCAGAATAACATTGCAGATCCTGGGAATACCGGGCCTCGTATGGCAGTACTGGAGCTGTCCGTAGCAGATTCCTAGTTTGGCTGTACTGGAACAGGGATGGAGGAGAGATACCTCGATAGGCTGTACTGGTGCAGAGGAGTTGCTGCCGACATACCTCAAACGCTGTACTGGATGGGGAGCACTTGACCGCTGCGCGGTCAGGTATTTTCATCGGCAGAACGGTAATATTCTTTCTTTTTCTCAATCTGTTGTAAGACTGAAGGAAAGACAATGCGCCGGATCTGAATTCCAACTAGGCTGCATTCAAACCTAACTCACTCTTGCAATCGAAGAATGGACAATGTTGATCTTTGATCGGGTCTTTCAAACTGTGTTCCTCTCTGGCTTTGCATTGTTTTCTTCACGAAAATCCCTCACAATCATTGGTGTCTGATTGTTTTGGGATTTACTTGTTTGCAAACATGTAAAAAAAGGTTGAATGCGGGGCGGTTGACTTGAGAGAAATCAGCAGCGTTCATAATTTGATTTGCATGAGGGGTATAATAGTGTTTGGATAGGCCGACTTGGATTTGGTTTCTTGCCATTTCCTGTCCTTCTTCTACAACATTTTAACTGTTATTACAAGCAGAAGTGCTTTGTAATGAACAGTTCGCGGCCTGATGACATTAGTCTGAAGGTATCGTTTTTATACGTGGCGGCGGTAAGGTATCGCCGATTTTACCAAAAATTGGTTTGGTAAATCGATACCAATGCAAATCTTTCAAAATAATTACACTCTGTCAGAATAACATTGCAGATCCTGGGAATACCGGGCCTCGTATGGCAGTACTGGAGCTGTCCGTAGCAGATTCCTAGTTTGGCTGTACTGGAACAGGGATGGAGGAGAGATACCTCGATAGGCTGTACTGGTGCAGAGGAGTTGCTGCCGACATACCTCAAACGCTGTACTGGATGGGGAGCACTTGACCGCTGCGCGGTCAGGTATTTTCATCGGCAGAACGGTAATATTCTTTCTTTTTCTCAATCTGTTGTAAGACTGAAGGAAAGACAATGCGCCGGATCTAAATTCCAACTAGGCTGCTTTCAAACCTAACTCACTCTTGCAATCGAAGAATGGACAATGTTGATCTTTGATCGGGTCTTTCAAACTGTGTTCCTCTCTGGTTTTGCATTGTTTTCTTCACGAAAATCCCTCACAATCATTGGTGTCTGATTGTTTTGGGATTTACTTGTTTGCAAACATGTAAAAAAAGGTTGAATGCGGGGCGGTTGACTTGAGAGAAATCAGCAGCGTTCATAATTTGATTTGCATGAGGGGTATAATAGTGTTTGGATAGGCCGACTTGGATTTGGTTTCTTGCCATTTCCTGTCCTTCTTCTACAACATTTTAACTGTTATTACAAGCAGAAGTGCTTTGTAATGAACAGTTCGCGGCCTGATGACATTAGTCTGAAGGTATCGTTTTTATACGTGGCGGCGGTAAGGTATCGCCGATTTTACCAAAAATTGGTTTGGTAAATCGATACCATTGCAAATCTTTCAAAATAATTACACTCTGTCAGAATAACATTGCAGATCCTGGGAATACCGGGCCTCGTATGGCAGTACTGGAGCTGTCCGTAGCAGATTCCTAGTTTGGCGGTACTGGAGCAGGAATGGAGGAGTAGATATGCCTCAAAATAAAAATAAGTGAATAAACAGATTGAAAGACTAATGTTTGCCCAAAAATTGAGGAATAATTAACGTTTATCAGTGACCTAAGAGTATAAAACGACCACCAGTGGTAGACGAAAGAGCATCGAACAATCACCATTGTATCACCAAAAGAGTATGGGACAGCCATCTATGACGGACAAGTGTATATAATAACTTCGACTAACCGAAGAGTATGGAATTGCAAACAACCAAAGTGCATGAAACGGCAACCAAGTCCAACCCAAGAGTAAAAGCAAGCACCTATGGTCGCCAGAAGAGTATACAACTAATGACTGGCTAAAAATATGGGTCAACTACCTATGACCAACTAAAGTGTGCGATACAAACATTGGTTGACCAGAAGATTGAAGCAATATCTGACAAATCACGGTGCAAATATTGAAACAAAACAGACCCAAGCACAGGACAACAAACGAAAAGACCAGGGGAGGAAACAGCAATGCTAAACGGCCAACAAAAAATGGAAGCAATAGCTACATTTGAGTATTAGGAAAGCAATCATAAGGAAGACGCGCAACCTAAGACTGACCAGATCATATTATGATGTAGAAAAGACGAAATAGAATGGATCAAACAGCAAATACAGACCAGAAAATTGAACAAAGTGACAGAACAATGAGTATTGTACAACCACCAGCTACAGACAGTGGCAGACAGAACCACTGCTTGTGACAACCCATAATGTATCTGAAATAATAAAGCAAGGAAAAACAAATAAGGCTTAATTATTGAGCTTCACTGACCGACCTACGGAGAATGCATCAACACAGCAGAGTTGTCTACTAATCACAAAAAAAACAACAAAAATGATCAATATCAGAACCACCTGACAATGGAGCAAAGGAACAAACTGCAGATAAATAACAGACGCAAGATAACTACTGGCAGGAGACTAAAATGGTGAAATTAACCACCACAAAAATTTAGAGTATAGGACCTTGAGCACACTAAGCAATTGATATGAGATACCATAGCCCATTACAAAAAAAAGGACTACACATGCTAATGAACCTAAAGACGCTTATCCAGAAAACGCCATCCAAGCCATGGCGACCATGGAATAGAACACACAAGTTCAGTTCCAACGTTGACGGTGCGATTAATTATTAAACAGGTATTATTGATATTTCATTACTATCATAGTCTTCGGTTTTTCTGATAATGAGTATTAAAAGTTTTTGTTTGTTGGTTGGTAAAAAGCAGTTTAACCTCAATTTATATGTCGCTATCTGGTATTTTTTAGTAACTCTGATTAACAGATGTGCCTTGTATTCGTACTGGTATAGAAGTAATAAATCAGAACAACATGTGATATGTGTTGATATATATAGGTATTTAGTGGGATTTAAATATCAAAATTTGTTTAATATCTTCGGCAGGATCAAAAAGGATGCAGAGATGTACAAGATATGACCACGTACGACTCCTATGGTGGGTGAGGGGTCAATCATCAATGCCGGACCAAAAGTAAATTGATACAGGTAACAATTTGTTTGAGGACATCAATACAAGAAAGGCCACCATTGCTATGACAACCATTTACAGAACACTTCGGTAACTACAGACAGAATTCCGTACCACTCCAGCGTTGACAACAACAATTTCTTACAACACAGGTATAATTTATATTACATTACATATCACAGTCCTAAAATAAGATCATTTTAAGAACATCCTATGTCACTGGGTACAAATCTGCTAAAGTTGTTATGTTAATATATCAGATATTCTTCCTAGTTAAGGCTGAAGAAAATCCTTTGTTTAAGCAATATATGAATTTTGATTGTTAATGTATAGTGCAGTAGAATCTCATTATTTCAAACTCGTATTATTCCACGTTTTGTGTCTGTCAATCCCAAGCGTTATACTAGCATTCAAACTCTTGTAACTCAAATACTCGGATAAGTTTTCCTATTGCCACGTTGACTTGGAGATAACGATGCTCGACTATATACACATCTAAATTTGGGTATAACAGGAAATAACCACAGTGTATTTGTTATCTCTAACAGGATCAAACAGAATGCAGAATTGCTGTGCAGAACAACGACCAATGACGGACTAAAAACTGTTGAACAACCGCCAACGACAGACAAATTATCTTGCACAGAACCATCATCAATACCCATCTAACGAGTACAGAAAAACAACAAATGACCGGCTAAAGAGTATAGAACAACCACCAATGACCACATAAAGCGTAGAGAACAACAACCAATGACCACCAAAAGAGTATAAAACCACCACAAATGACCTCCCAAAGAGTAGAACAACCACCAATGACCACCCAAAGAGTATAAAACAACCACCAATGACCACCAAAAGAGTATAGAACAACCACCAATGACCGGCTAAAAAGTATAAAACAACCACAAATGACCACCCAAAGAGTATAGAACAACTACCAATCACTGGCTAAAGAGTATAAAACAATGAACGACCAAAGAGTATAGAACAACCACAAATGTCTAAAGAGAATAAAACGACCACCAACGATCAACCAAACAGTATCAACTGACCCCAGTAAATGACCACACAAAGAGTATAGAACAACCACCAACGACCGGCTAAAAAGTATTTAAACAACCACAAATGACCACCCAAAGATTATAGAACAACCACCAATTTCCACCCAAAGAGTACAGAACATCCACAAATAACCACCCAAAGAGTATAGACCAACCACCAACTACCGGCTAAAGAGTATAAAACAACCACAAATGACCACCAAAAAAGTATAGAATAACCACCAATGACCACCAAAAGAGTATTAAACAACCACAAATGACCACCCAAAGAGTATAGAACAATCTTCAAAGACTATTTAAAGAGTAAAGAATAACCACCATTGATCACCAAAAGGTATAAAACAACCTCCCTAGATCAACCATTAAAGATCGATCAAAGAGTAAAGAACAACTACCAAGAACCGACCAAAAGGGTATAGAACAACTACCAAGAGCCGCCCAAAAGGGTATAGAACAACCACCAATAACCACCAAAAGAGTATAAAACAACCACCAATGACTTATCAAAGATTAAAGAACAACCACCAAGAACCGACCAAAAGGGTATAGAACAACCACCGATGACCGTTCAAAGAGTATAAAATACCACCAACGACCGGCTAAAAAGTATTAAAACAACTACAAATGACCACCCAAAGAGTATGGAATAACAAACAACGCCCAAAAAAAGAGTAAAGAATGAAGCGGCCAAAGAGTAGAGAACAACCACCAATGATTACCCAAAGAGTATAGTACGACAACCAATGATTACCCGAAGAGTATAGAACAATCACAAATGACCACCCAAAGAGTATAGAACAACCAAAAATGACCATCCAAAGAGTATAAAACAACCACCATTGACCGTCCAAAGAGTAAAGAACAACCACCAATGACCATCCAAAGAGTATAAAACAACCACCATTGACCGTCCAAAGAGTATAGAACAACCACTGATGACCACCCAAAGAGTATAATACAACCACAAATGACTACTCAAAAAGTATAGAATAACCACCAATGACGGGCTAAAAAGTATAGAACAACCACCAATGACCACCCAAAGAGTATAAAACAACCACAAATGACCACCCAAAGAGTATAGAACAACCTTCAAAGACCATCTAAAGAGTAGAGAATAACCACCATTGATCACAAAAAGGTATAAAACAACCTCCCTAGAACAACCATTAAAGATCGATCAAAGAGTAAAGAACAACTACCAAGAACCGACCAAAAGGGTATAGAACAACCAGCGATGACCGTTCAAATAGTATAGAAAAAAACCCACCAATGACCACCCAAAAAGTATTGAATAACCACCAATGGCGGGCTAAAAAGTATAGAACAACCACCAATGACCACCAAATAGTATAGAATAACCAACAACGCCAAAAAAAGAGTAAAGAATGAAGCGGCCAAAGAGTAGAGAACGACAACAAATGACCACCAAAAGAGTATAGTACAATGACCGACCAAAGAGTATAGAACAACCACAAATGTTTGTCTAAAGAGAATTAAACGACCACCAACGATCAACCAAACAGTATCAACTAACCCCAGTAAATGACCACCTAAAGAGTAGAACAACCATCAATGACCACCCAAAGAGTACAGAACAACCACAAATGACCAACCAAAGAGTATAGAAAAACCACCAACTACCGGCTAAAAAGTATAGAACAACCACCAATGATCACCCAAAAAGTATAAAATAACCACCAATGACGGGCTAAAAAGTATAGAACAAACACCAATGACCACCCAAAGAGTAATAAACAACAACAAATGACCACCCAAAGAGTATAGAACAACCTTCAAAGACCATCTAAAGAGTAGAGAATAACCACCATTGATCACCAAAATAGTATAAAACAACCTCCCTAGAACAACCATTAAATATCAATCAAAGAGTAAAGAACAACTACCAGGAACCGACCAAAAGGGTATAGAACAACCACCGATGACCACCCAAAGAGTATAGAGCAACCACAAATGACCAACCAAAGAGTATGGAACAACTACCAATCACTTGCTTAAGAGTATAAAACAATGACCGACCAAAGAGTATAGAAAACCACAAATGTTTTTGTCTTAAGAGAATAGAACGACCACCAACGATCAACCAAACAGTATCAACTCACCCAAGTAACTGACCACCCAAAGAGTATAGAACAACCACCAACGACCGGCTAAAAAGTATTAAAACAACAACAAATGACCACCCAAGAGTATAGAACAACCACCAATGACGGGCTAAAAAGTATTAAAACAACAACAAATGACCATCCAAAGAGTAATAAACAACAACAAATGACCACCAAAAGAGTATAGAACAACCTTCAAAGACCATCTAAAGAGTAGAGAATAACCACCATTGATCACCAAAATAGTATAAAACAACCTCCCTAGAACAACCATTAAAGATCGATCAAAGGGTATAGAACAACTACAAGGAACCGACCAAAAGGGTATAGAACAACCACCCATGACCGTCCAAAGAGTATAGAATAACCAACAACGCCCAAAAAAGAGTAAAGAATGAAGCGGCCAAAGAGTAGAGAACGACAACAAATGACCACCAAAAGAGTATAGTACAATGACCGACCAAAGAGTATAGAACAACCACAAATGTTTGTCTAAAGAGAATTAAACGACCACCAACGATCAACCAAACAGTATCAACTAACCCCAGTAAATGACCACCTAAAGAGTAGAACAACCATCAATGACCACCCAAAGAGTACAGAACAACCACAAATGACCAACCAAAGAGTATAGAAAAACCACCAACTACCGGCTAAACAGTATAGAACAACCACCAATGATCACCCAAAAAGTATAAAATAACCACCAATGACGGGCTAAAAAGTATAGAACAAACACCAATGACCACCCAAAGAGTAATAAACAACAACAAATGACCACCCAAAGAGTATAGAACAACCTTCAAAGACCATCTAAAGAGTAGAGAATAACCACCATTGATCACCAAAATAGTATAAAACAACCTCCCTAGAACAACCATTAAATATCGATCAAAGAGTAAAGAACCACTGCCAAGAACCGACCAAAAGGGTATAGAACAACCACCAATATCCACCCAAAGAGTATAGAATAACCACCAACGACCGGCTAAAAAGTATTAAAACAACCACAAATGACCACCCAAAGGGTATAGAATAACCAACAACGCCCAAAAAAGAGTTAAGACTGAAGCGGCCAAAGAGTAGAGAACAACCACAATCACTGGCTAAAGAGTAAAAAACAAAGACCGACGAAAAAGTATAGAACAACCACAAATGTTTGTCTAAAGAGAATAAAACGACCACCAACGATCAACCAAACGGTATCAACTGACCCCAGTAAATGACCACCCAAAGAGTAGAACAACCATCAATGACCACCCAAAGAGTATAGAACAGCAACCAATGATTACCCAGAGTATAATCATTGATACCATCTATGACGGACAAGTGTATATAATAACTTCGACTAACCGAAGAGTATGGAATTGCAAACAACCAAAGTGCATGAAACGGCAACCAAGTCCAACCCAAGAGTAAAAGCAAGCACCTATGGTCGCCAGAAGAGTATACAACTAATGACTGGCTAAAAATATGGGTCAACTACCTATGACCAACTAAAGTGTGCGATACAAACATTGGTTGACCAGAAGATTGAAGCAATATCTGACAAATCACGGTGCAAATATTGAAACAAAACAGACCCAAGCACAGGACAACAAACGAAAAGACCAGGGGAGGAAACAGCAATGCTAAACGGCCAACAAAAAATGGAAGCAATAGCTACATTTGAGTATTAGGAAAGCAATCATAAGGAAGACGCGCAACCTAAGACTGACCAGATCATATTATGATGTAGAAAAGACGAAATAGAATGGATCAAACAGCAAATACAGACCAGAAAATTGAACAAAGTGACAGAACAATGAGTATTGTACAACCACCAGCTACAGACAGTGGCAGACAGAACCACTGCTTGTGACAACCCATAATGTATCTGAAATAATAAAGCAAGGAAAAACAAATAAGGCTTAATTATTGAGCTTCACTGACCGACCTACGGAGAATGCATCAACACAGCAGAGTTGTCTACTAATCACAAAAAAAAACAACAAAAATGATCAATATCAGAACCACCTGACAATGGAGCAAAGGAACAAACTGCAGATAAATAACAGACGCAAGATAACTACTGGCAGGAGACTAAAATGGTGAAATTAACCACCACAAAAATTTAGAGTATAGGACCTTGAGCACACTAAGCAATTGATATGAGATACCATAGCCCATTACAAAAAAAAGGACTACACATGCTAATTAACCTAAAGACGCTTATCCAGAAAACGCCATCCAAGCCATGGCGACCATGGAATAGAACACACAAGTTCAGTTCCAACGTTGACGGTGCGATTAATTATTAAACAGGTATTATTGATATTTCATTACTATCATAGTCTTCGGTTTTTCTGATAATGAGTATTAAAAGTTTTTGTTTGTTGGTTGGTAAAAAGCAGTTTAACCTCAATTTATATGTCGCTATCTGGTATTTTTTAGTAACTCTGATTAACAGATGTGCCTTGTATTCGTACTGGTATAGAAGTAATAAATCAGAACAACATGTGATATGTGTTGATATATATAGGTATTTAGTGGGATTTAAATATCAAAATTTGTTTAATATCTTCGGCAGGATCAAAAAGGATGCAGAGATGTACAAGATATGACCACGTACGACTCCTATGGTGGGTGAGGGGTCAATCATCAATGCCGGACCAAAAGTAAATTGATACAGGTAACAATTTGTTTGAGGACATCAATACAAGAAAGGCCACCATTGCTATGACAACCATTTACAGAACACTTCGGTAACTACAGACAGAATTCCGTACCACTCCAGCGTTGACAACAACAATTTCTTACAACACAGGTATAATTTATATTACATTACATATCACAGTCCTAAAATAAGATCATTTTAAGAACATCCTATGTCACTGGGTACAAATCTGCTAAAGTTGTTATGTTAATATATCAGATATTCTTCCTAGTTAAGGCTGAAGAAAATCCTTTGTTTAAGCAATATATGAATTTTGATTGTTAATGTATAGTGCAGTAGAATCTCATTATTTCAAACTCGTATTATTCCACGTTTTGTGTCTGTCAATCCCAAGCGTTATACTAGCATTCAAACTCTTGTAACTCAAATACTCGGATAAGTTTTCCTATTGCCACGTTGACTTGGAGATAACGATGCTCGACTATATACACATCTAAATTTGGGTATAACAGGAAATAACCACAGTGTATTTGTTATCTCTAACAGGATCAAACAGAATGCAGAATTGCTGTGCAGAACAACGACCAATGACGGACTAAAAACTGTTGAACAACCGCCAACGACAGACAAATTATCTTGCACAGAACCATCATCAATACCCATCTAACGAGTACAGAAAAACAACAAATGACCGGCTAAAGAGTATAGAACAACCACCAATGACCACATAAAGCGTAGAGAACAACAACCAATGACCACCAAAAGAGTATAAAACCACCACAAATGACCTCCCAAAGAGTAGAACAACCACCAATGACCACCCAAAGAGTATAAAACAACCACCAATGACCACCAAAAGAGTATAGAACAACCACCAATGACCGGCTAAAAAGTATAAAACAACCACAAATGACCACCCAAAGAGTATAGAACAACTACCAATCACTGGCTAAAGAGTATAAAACAATGAACGACCAAAGAGTATAGAACAACCACAAATGTCTAAAGAGAATAAAACGACCACCAACGATCAACCAAACAGTATCAACTGACCCCAGTAAATGACCACACAAAGAGTATAGAACAACCACCAACGACCGGCTAAAAAGTATTTAAACAACCACAAATGACCACCCAAAGATTATAGAACAACCACCAATTTCCACCCAAAGAGTACAGAACATCCACAAATAACCACCCAAAGAGTATAGACCAACCACCAACTACCGGCTAAAGAGTATAAAACAACCACAAATGACCACCAAAAAAGTATAGAATAACCACCAATGACCACCCAAAGAGTATTAAACAACCACAAATGACCACCCAAAGAGTATAGAACAATCTTCAAAGACTATTTAAAGAGTAAAGAATAACCACCATTGATCACCAAAAGGTATAAAACAACCTCCCTAGATCAACCATTAAAGATCGATCAAAGAGTAAAGAACAACTACCAAGAACCGACCAAAAGGGTATAGAACAACTACCAAGAGCCGCCCAAAAGGGTATAGAACAACCACCAATAACCACCAAAAGAGTATAAAACAACCACCAATGACTTATCAAAGATTAAAGAACAACCACCAAGAACCGACCAAAAGGGTATAGAACAACCACCGATGACCGTTCAAAGAGTATAAAATACCACCAACGACCGGCTAAAAAGTATTAAAACAACTACAAATGACCACCCAAAGAGTATGGAATAACAAACAACGCCCAAAAAAAGAGTAAAGAATGAAGCGGCCAAAGAGTAGAGAACAACCACCAATGATTACCCAAAGAGTATAGTACGACAACCAATGATTACCCGAAGAGTATAGAACAATCACAAATGACCACCCAAAGAGTATAGAACAACCAAAAATGACCATCCAAAGAGTATAAAACAACCACCATTGACCGTCCAAAGAGTAAAGAACAACCACCAATGACCATCCAAAGAGTATAAAACAACCACCATTGACCGTCCAAAGAGTATAGAACAACCACTGATGACCACCCAAAGAGTATAATACAACCACAAATGACTACTCAAAAAGTATAGAATAACCACCAATGACGGGCTAAAAAGTATAGAACAACCACCAATGACCACCCAAAGAGTATAAAACAACCACAAATGACCACCCAAAGAGTATAGAACAACCTTCAAAGACCATCTAAAGAGTAGAGAATAACCACCATTGATCACAAAAAGGTATAAAACAACCTCCCTAGAACAACCATTAAAGATCGATCAAAGAGTAAAGAACAACTACCAAGAACCGACCAAAAGGGTATAGAACAACCAGCGATGACCGTTCAAATAGTATAGAAAAAAACCCACCAATGACCACCCAAAAAGTATTGAATAACCACCAATGGCGGGCTAAAAAGTATAGAACAACCACCAATGACCACCAAAGAGTATAGAATAACCAACAACGCCAAAAAAAGAGTAAAGAATGAAGCGGCCAAAGAGTAGAGAACGACAACAAATGACCACCAAAAGAGTATAGTACAATGACCGACCAAAGAGTATAGAACAACCACAAATGTTTGTCTAAAGAGAATTAAACGACCACCAACGATCAACCAAACAGTATCAACTAACCCCAGTAAATGACCACCTAAAGAGTAGAACAACCATCAATGACCACCCAAAGAGTACAGAACAACCACAAATGACCAACCAAAGAGTATAGAAAAACCACCAACTACCGGCTAAAAAGTATAGAACAACCACCAATGATCACCCAAAAAGTATAAAATAACCACCAATGACGGGCTAAAAAGTATAGAACAAACACCAATGACCACCCAAAGAGTAATAAACAACAACAAATGACCACCCAAAGAGTATAGAACAACCTTCAAAGACCATCTAAAGAGTAGAGAATAACCACCATTGATCACCAAAATAGTATAAAACAACCTCCCTAGAACAACCATTAAATATCAATCAAAGAGTAAAGAACAACTACCAGGAACCGACCAAAAGGGTATAGAACAACCACCGATGACCACCCAAAGAGTATAGAGCAACCACAAATGACCAACCAAAGAGTATGGAACAACTACCAATCACTTGCTTAAGAGTATAAAACAATGACCGACCAAAGAGTATAGAAAACCACAAATGTTTTTGTCTTAAGAGAATAGAACGACCACCAACGATCAACCAAACAGTATCAACTCACCCAAGTAACTGACCACCCAAAGAGTATAGAACAACCACCAACGACCGGCTAAAAAGTATTAAAACAACAACAAATGACCACCCAAGAGTATAGAACAACCACCAATGACGGGCTAAAAAGTATTAAAACAACAACAAATGACCATCCAAAGAGTAATAAACAACAACAAATGACCACCAAAAGAGTATAGAACAACCTTCAAAGACCATCTAAAGAGTAGAGAATAACCACCATTGATCACCAAAATAGTATAAAACAACCTCCCTAGAACAACCATTAAAGATCGATCAAAGGGTATAGAACAACTACAAGGAACCGACCAAAAGGGTATAGAACAACCACCCATGACCGTCCAAAGAGTATAGAATAACCAACAACGCCCAAAAAAGAGTAAAGAATGAAGCGGCCAAAGAGTAGAGAACGACAACAAATGACCACCAAAAGAGTATAGTACAATGACCGACCAAAGAGTATAGAACAACCACAAATGTTTGTCTAAAGAGAATTAAACGACCACCAACGATCAACCAAACAGTATCAACTAACCCCAGTAAATGACCACCTAAAGAGTAGAACAACCATCAATGACCACCCAAAGAGTACAGAACAACCACAAATGACCAACCAAAGAGTATAGAAAAACCACCAACTACCGGCTAAACAGTATAGAACAACCACCAATGATCACCCAAAAAGTATAAAATAACCACCAATGACGGGCTAAAAAGTATAGAACAAACACCAATGACCACCCAAAGAGTAATAAACAACAACAAATGACCACCCAAAGAGTATAGAACAACCTTCAAAGACCATCTAAAGAGTAGAGAATAACCACCATTGATCACCAAAATAGTATAAAACAACCTCCCTAGAACAACCATTAAATATCGATCAAAGAGTAAAGAACCACTGCCAAGAACCGACCAAAAGGGTATAGAACAACCACCAATATCCACCCAAAGAGTATAGAATAACCACCAACGACCGGCTAAAAAGTATTAAAACAACCACAAATGACCACCCAAAGGGTATAGAATAACCAACAACGCCCAAAAAAGAGTTAAGACTGAAGCGGCCAAAGAGTAGAGAACAACCACAATCACTGGCTAAAGAGTAAAAAAGAAAGACCGACGAAAAAGTATAGAACAACCACAAATGTTTGTCTAAAGAGAATAAAACGACCACCAACGATCAACCAAACGGTATCAACTGACCCCAGTAAATGACCACCCAAAGAGTAGAACAACCATCAATGACCACCCAAAGAGTATAGAACAGCAACCAATGATTACCCAGAGTATAATCATTGATACCATCTATGACGGACAAGTGTATATAATAACTTCGACTAACCGAAGAGTATGGAATTGCAAACAACCAAAGTGCATGAAACGGCAACCAAGTCCAACCCAAGAGTAAAAGCAAGCACCTATGGTCGCCAGAAGAGTATACAACTAATGACTGGCTAAAAATATGGGTCAACTACCTATGACCAACTAAAGTGTGCGATACAAACATTGGTTGACCAGAAGATTGAAGCAATATCTGACAAATCACGGTGCAAATATTGAAACAAAACAGACCCAAGCACAGGACAACAAACGAAAAGACCAGGGGAGGAAACAGCAATGCTAAACGGCCAACAAAAAATGGAAGCAATAGCTACATTTGAGTATTAGGAAAGCAATCATAAGGAAGACGCGCAACCTAAGACTGACCAGATCATATTATGATGTAGAAAAGACGAAATAGAATGGATCAAACAGCAAATACAGACCAGAAAATTGAACAAAGTGACAGAACAATGAGTATTGTACAACCACCAGCTACAGACAGTGGCAGACAGAACCACTGCTTGTGACAACCCATAATGTATCTGAAATAATAAAGCAAGGAAAAACAAATAAGGCTTAATTATTGAGCTTCACTGACCGACCTACGGAGAATGCATCAACACAGCAGAGTTGTCTACTAATCACAAAAAAAAAACAACAAAAATGATCAATATCAGAACCACCTGACAATGGAGCAAAGGAACAAACTGCAGATAAATAACAGACGCAAGATAACTACTGGCAGGAGACTAAAATGGTGAAATTAACCACCACAAAAATTTAGAGTATAGGACCTTGAGCACACTAAGCAATTGATATGAGATACCATAGCCCATTACAAAAAAAAGGACTACACATGCTAATGAACCTAAAGACGCTTATCCAGAAAACGCCATCCAAGCCATGGCGACCATGGAATAGAACACACAAGTTCAGTTCCAACGTTGACGGTGCGATTAATTATTAAACAGGTATTATTGATATTTCATTACTATCATAGTCTTCGGTTTTTCTGATAATGAGTATTAAAAGTTTTTGTTTGTTGGTTGGTAAAAAGCAGTTTAACCTCAATTTATATGTCGCTATCTGGTATTTTTTAGTAACTCTGATTAACAGATGTGCCTTGTATTCGTACTGGTATAGAAGTAATAAATCAGAACAACATGTGATATGTGTTGATATATATAGGTATTTAGTGGGATTTAAATATCAAAATTTGTTTAATATCTTCGGCAGGATCAAAAAGGATGCAGAGATGTACAAGATATGACCACGTACGACTCCTATGGTGGGTGAGGGGTCAATCATCAATGCCGGACCAAAAGTAAATTGATACAGGTAACAATTTGTTTGAGGACATCAATACAAGAAAGGCCACCATTGCTATGACAACCATTTACAGAACACTTCGGTAACTACAGACAGAATTCCGTACCACTCCAGCGTTGACAACAACAATTTCTTACAACACAGGTATAATTTATATTACATTACATATCACAGTCCTAAAATAAGATCATTTTAAGAACATCCTATGTCACTGGGTACAAATCTGCTAAAGTTGTTATGTTAATATATCAGATATTCTTCCTAGTTAAGGCTGAAGAAAATCCTTTGTTTAAGCAATATATGAATTTTGATTGTTAATGTATAGTGCAGTAGAATCTCATTATTTCAAACTCGTATTATTCCACGTTTTGTGTCTGTCAATCCCAAGCGTTATACTAGCATTCAAACTCTTGTAACTCAAATACTCGGATAAGTTTTCCTATTGCCACGTTGACTTGGAGATAACGATGCTCGACTATATACACATCTAAATTTGGGTATAACAGGAAATAACCACAGTGTATTTGTTATCTCTAACAGGATCAAACAGAATGCAGAATTGCTGTGCAGAACAACGACCAATGACGGACTAAAAACTGTTGAACAACCGCCAACGACAGACAAATTATCTTGCACAGAACCATCATCAATACCCATCTAACGAGTACAGAAAAACAACAAATGACCGGCTAAAGAGTATAGAACAACCACCAATGACCACATAAAGCGTAGAGAACAACAACCAATGACCACCAAAAGAGTATAAAACCACCACAAATGACCTCCCAAAGAGTAGAACAACCACCAATGACCACCCAAAGAGTATAAAACAACCACCAATGACCACCAAAAGAGTATAGAACAACCACCAATGACCGGCTAAAAAGTATAAAACAACCACAAATGACCACCCAAAGAGTATAGAACAACTACCAATCACTGGCTAAAGAGTATAAAACAATGAACGACCAAAGAGTATAGAACAACCACAAATGTCTAAAGAGAATAAAACGACCACCAACGATCAACCAAACAGTATCAACTGACCCCAGTAAATGACCACACAAAGAGTATAGAACAACCACCAACGACCGGCTAAAAAGTATTTAAACAACCACAAATGACCACCCAAAGATTATAGAACAACCACCAATTTCCACCCAAAGAGTACAGAACATCCACAAATAACCACCCAAAGAGTATAGACCAACCACCAACTACCGGCTAAAGAGTATAAAACAACCACAAATGACCACCAAAAAAGTATAGAATAACCACCAATGACCACCCAAAGAGTATTAAACAACCACAAATGACCACCCAAAGAGTATAGAACAATCTTCAAAGACTATTTAAAGAGTAAAGAATAACCACCATTGATCACCAAAAGGTATAAAACAACCTCCCTAGATCAACCATTAAAGATCGATCAAAGAGTAAAGAACAACTACCAAGAACCGACCAAAAGGGTATAGAACAACTACCAAGAGCCGCCCAAAAGGGTATAGAACAACCACCAATAACCACCAAAAGAGTATAAAACAACCACCAATGACTTATCAAAGATTAAAGAACAACCACCAAGAACCGACCAAAAGGGTATAGAACAACCACCGATGACCGTTCAAAGAGTATAAAATACCACCAACGACCGGCTAAAAAGTATTAAAACAACTACAAATGACCACCCAAAGAGTATGGAATAACAAACAACGCCCAAAAAAAGAGTAAAGAATGAAGCGGCCAAAGAGTAGAGAACAACCACCAATGATTACCCAAAGAGTATAGTACGACAACCAATGATTACCCGAAGAGTATAGAACAATCACAAATGACCACCCAAAGAGTATAGAACAACCAAAAATGACCATCCAAAGAGTATAAAACAACCACCATTGACCGTCCAAAGAGTAAAGAACAACCACCAATGACCATCCAAAGAGTATAAAACAACCACCATTGACCGTCCAAAGAGTATAGAACAACCACTGATGACCACCCAAAGAGTATAATACAACCACAAATGACTACTCAAAAAGTATAGAATAACCACCAATGACGGGCTAAAAAGTATAGAACAACCACCAATGACCACCCAAAGAGTATAAAACAACCACAAATGACCACCCAAAGAGTATAGAACAACCTTCAAAGACCATCTAAAGAGTAGAGAATAACCACCATTGATCACAAAAAGGTATAAAACAACCTCCCTAGAACAACCATTAAAGATCGATCAAAGAGTAAAGAACAACTACCAAGAACCGACCAAAAGGGTATAGAACAACCAGCGATGACCGTTCAAATAGTATAGAAAAAAACCCACCAATGACCACCCAAAAAGTATTGAATAACCACCAATGGCGGGCTAAAAAGTATAGAACAACCACCAATGACCACCAAAGAGTATAGAATAACCAACAACGCCAAAAAAAGAGTAAAGAATGAAGCGGCCAAAGAGTAGAGAACGACAACAAATGACCACCAAAAGAGTATAGTACAATGACCGACCAAAGAGTATAGAACAACCACAAATGTTTGTCTAAAGAGAATTAAACGACCACCAACGATCAACCAAACAGTATCAACTAACCCCAGTAAATGACCACCTAAAGAGTAGAACAACCATCAATGACCACCCAAAGAGTACAGAACAACCACAAATGACCAACCAAAGAGTATAGAAAAACCACCAACTACCGGCTAAAAAGTATAGAACAACCACCAATGATCACCCAAAAAGTATAAAATAACCACCAATGACGGGCTAAAAAGTATAGAACAAACACCAATGACCACCCAAAGAGTAATAAACAACAACAAATGACCACCCAAAGAGTATAGAACAACCTTCAAAGACCATCTAAAGAGTAGAGAATAACCACCATTGATCACCAAAATAGTATAAAACAACCTCCCTAGAACAACCATTAAATATCAATCAAAGAGTAAAGAACAACTACCAGGAACCGACCAAAAGGGTATAGAACAACCACCGATGACCACCCAAAGAGTATAGAGCAACCACAAATGACCAACCAAAGAGTATGGAACAACTACCAATCACTTGCTTAAGAGTATAAAACAATGACCGACCAAAGAGTATAGAAAACCACAAATGTTTTTGTCTTAAGAGAATAGAACGACCACCAACGATCAACCAAACAGTATCAACTCACCCAAGTAACTGACCACCCAAAGAGTATAGAACAACCACCAACGACCGGCTAAAAAGTATTAAAACAACAACAAATGACCACCCAAGAGTATACAGTCAAACTTCGATGTTTCGAACTTTGCGGGACCGTCGTGAAAACTTCGATACATCGGGACTTCGACTCATGAATATTGAACATCGAACATCGAGCAACGACATGCATGCACTGTATATATGTACTGTACAAAAGAAGAACCAATGCAGTGCTAGTGTAACCTAACACAGGCTAAGAAATTGTAGATTAACATTTTTGAAGAATTCTTTATTAAAATACAATTTTTGTAACGTGATGATTTTGTCAGATTAATATTTTTTGTTTGTCAACTTAATTTTTCGAAGCCTGGGTTGATATTCCGATATGGTAAATCTTGCCCTCGTACGGGTAAAATTTTCACTTCGATTTATTAGTAGTAATTTTCAATGTTTTCATAACGAACGGGTCAGATTAAAACTTCGATACAGCGAAAAATTCGATTCATAGAAGTTCGATTCATGAATAGTAAAATAAGTAGTGTTATATAATGAAAAAAATCGGGACTTTGCCTAAAGTTCGACACATCGAGAAGTTCGAATCATCGAAGTTCGATTAATCGAGGTTTGACTGTAGAACAACCACCAATGACGGGCTAAAAAGTATTAAAACAACAACAAATGACCATCCAAAGAGTAATAAACAACAACAAATGACCACCCAAAGAGTATAGAACAACCTTCAAAGACCATCTAAAGAGTAGAGAATAACCACCATTGATCACCAAATAGTATAGAACAACCTTCAATGACCATCCAAAGAGTATAAAACAACCACCATTGACTGACCAAATAGTATAGAACGACCACTGAAGACCACCCAAAGAGTATAAAACAACCAACAATGACCATCCAAAAAGTATAAAACAACCAGCATTTACCGGCTAAAAAGTATTGAACAACCTTCAATGACCATCTATACAGTAGACATTAACCACCATTGATGACCAAAATAGTATAAAACAACCTCCCTAGAACAACCACCAAAGATCGATCCAAGAGTAAAGAACAACTACCAAGAACCGGCCAAAAGGGTAAAGAACAACCACCGATGACCGTTAAATGTGTATAGAACAACCACCAACGACCGGCTAAAAGGTTTAGAACAACCACCAACGGCCGGCTAAAAGGTTTAGAACAACCACCAATGACCACACAAAAAGTATAGAATAACCACCAATGACGGGCTTAAAAGTATAGAACAACCACCAATGACCACCCAAAGAGTATAGAATAACCAACAACGCCCAAAAAAGAGTAAAGAATGAAGCGGCTAAAAAGCATTAAACAACCACCAATGGCCACCCTAAGAGTACAGAATAACCACAAATGACTACCCAAAGAGTATAGAACAACCACCAACGATCAACCAAACAGTATCAACTGACCCCAGTAAATGACCACCCAAAGAGTATAGAACAACCACCAACGACCGGCTAAAAAGTATTAAAACAACCACAAATGACCACCCAAAGATTAAAGAACAACCACCAATGACCAACCAAAGAGTATAGAACAACCACCAACTACCGGCTAAAAAGAATAAAACAACCACAAATGACCACCCAAAAAGTATAAAATAACCACCATTGACGGGCTAAAAAGTATAGAACAACCACCAATGACCACCCAAAGAGTATAGAACTACCAATCACTGGCTAAAGAGTATAAAACAATGACCGACCAAAGAGTATAGAAAACCACAAATGTTTGTCTAAAGAGAATAGAACGACCACCAACGATCAACCAAACAGTATCAACTGACCCGAGTAAATGACCACCCAAAGAGTATAGAACCACAAATGACCGGCTAAAAAGTATAGAACAACCCCCAATGATCATCCAAAGAGTATAGAACAACCTCCAATGACCACCCAAAGAGTATAGAACAACCTCCAATGACCACCCAAAGAGTATAGAACAACCTCCAATGACCACCCAAAGAGTATGAAACAACAACCAATGACTACCGAAAGAGTATAGAACAACCAACAATGACCTATCAAAGATTAAAGAACAACTACCAAAAACTGACCAAAAAGTATAGAACAACCAACAACGACCGGTTAAAAATATAGAACAACCAACAATGACCATCCAAAGAGTATAGAACAACCACCAATGACCGGCCAAAAAGTATAGAACAACCACCAATGACCGGCCAAAAAGTATAGAGCAAATACCAATCACTGGCTAAAAAGTATAAAACAATGACCGACCAAAGAGTACAGAAAACCACAAATGTTTGTCTAAAGAGTAAAAAACAACCACATGTGACCACCCAAATAGTATAGAACCACAAATGACCACCCGAAAAGTATAGAACAACCACAAATGGCCACCCAAAGAGTATCGAACAACCACCAATGACCACCCAAAGAGTATAGAACAACCTCCAATGACCATCCAAAGAGTAGATAATAACCACAATTGATCACAGAAAAAGTATAAAACAACCTCCCTAGAACAACCACCAAAGATCGATCAAAGAGTATAGAAAAACTACCAACGACCGACTTGTCGATAATAGAACCACCATCAATGACCACATACAGAGTAGAAAACAACCCAAAATGACCATCCAAAGAGTGTAAAGCAACCACCAAGGACCACCCAAAGAGTATAGAACTACCACCACTCACGCAACGAACCAAAACCAACTACCGAGGATGAAAACCAAATTCAACAGTGCACAAAACAAGGTTATGTTCCACAGGTGACGGATCCACGATGCATATCAAGTAACAAAAGAAAGAACAGGTATATTGATTAATGTAATACACAGTCCTAAACTTTGCTAATATTGCTCAAACTTATGTCAGTCAGTGCAAACATTTAGTAGGTCTAATTTAGTATCTGGATATAATCTGATATTCCTCCTGGTCACATCTAAAGTAAACAGTAATGAAACCACAATGACTGGGACAAAAATGTATGGTCAGTTAACGCAGAAGTCGGGTTTGAAGATGAAGGCTATACGTTAAGAGCCAAACGGTAAAGCCAGAATAGACAGGGTTTCCGATAAGACAATGGTCGGTTTTGACAACTTATACTTTACATGTGTAGCAATATACTAGTACAAAAGAAATCTGTTTCTAACTCAACATTATAGATACAAATTGTATATATATATATAGTATTTGGTATTTTTCAGACGTGATTTAATTGGATGTAGATTTCCTGATAGTCTTGATGCCAGTGTAAGACTACAGTCGGCATTACATCATAGACGGCCTGGAAATCCAAACATGCAAGAGACCTGATCGATCTAAAACCTGTCCGCCACCAAACTGAGACACATGCTGAATCTGTTAGGATATTGCCAGACTACCTTTTTGGTAAATGTTTGTAGAATATTGTTTCAATAATGCATTGCAACAATACAAATATGCATTTTGGTATATTATTTTTTTATTGTACCATTATGAATAGATTAAGCAAAGAACGACATAATAAAATTGTTTTCCTCTCAGTATTGTAAACACTTTTAAATTAGAAAGTTTGGTTGTGATCAGGTTATGAATAGTGAACTTGTTTAATGTATTGGGATGACAACAAAATATTCAGACAGATGTGAACCTTGTACTGCACACAAAATGATTTGTCATCAGCTAATATTTAGCACTTGTTTCTATAATCCTTTTTATTTTATTTACAGAACATAACTAATCCTGTATTCCTGGTATGTACAAGATCTCTCCACTTGTACAACGACAGAATGCTGAAAAGGTTAGGCATATATGGAAAGTGAACCTGCTGTGGATGGATGTTTCGCTTGGAATATGGTAGCATTTTCTGTAAAACTATACACAAGATGTCAGAAATAGTTTGTTAAGCCACCCGAAGACATTTTATCTTAATATTACGAAATTCAATTTAATTGTGTTTTTTTTTTTAATAATATGCTGGAAATATTGCCATATAATGAACGGCATTAAAGAAACACCCTATCTTCACGGATAAGTAAACGTCAGGATATCTTTTGTATACAAATTTCTGTAAGAAATAAATAGAACAAGTTACTGTTCTTCAAACAAAGGAGAGCAATACCTGGGTTTGAGGCTGTTGTTGTTATATTGAAAAAGACAACAATAGTATAATATTAGTTGAAAAATATACAGCTTTGTTAAAGTAACAAAAGTTAAATATTTTAGATTTACAGTACGTCTATATTTTTTCATTTCATATATTCATTATATATAAATATTGACATATATCACATTGTAATATCATACAGACATATGGTGAATATAGTGCTATTAAATCCTAATAATAAAATTGTAAGGGAAAAATGACCTGGGTCATTGTGGATGTGACAGAGATTGAAAGTGAATGAAGCCCTGGAGTATTGACCATGTGACAGAGTGAAAGTGAATACATCCCCTGATATTTGAGGATGTAAAAGGAGTGAAACCGACTGTAGCCCTGGAGTATGGAGAATGTGAAATAGCACATATTCAATGACCTGGATCATTGAGGATGAAACAGAGAGTGAAAGTGAATATAGCCCCTAGAATGGAGGATGTGAAATGGCACATCTTCAATGACCTGTATCAATGAGGATGTGACAGAGAGTGAAACAAATGTAGTCTTTGATTACCGAAGATGTGAAATGTCACATCCTCAATGAACTAGATCATTGAAGTTATTACAGAGAGTAAAAGTGAATATAGCCCCTGATTATTAGGAATGTAAAAAGAGTGAAAACGACTGTAGCCCTGGAGTATGGAGAATGTGAAATGGCACATCTTCAATGGCCTGGATCATTGAGGATGTGACAGAGAGTGAAAGTGAATATAGCCCCTATAATTGAGGATGTGAAATGGCACATTATCAATGCCCTGTATCAATGAGGATGTGACAGAGAGTGAAAGTGAATATAGCCCCTATAATGGAGGATGTGAATTGGCACATCTCCAATGACCTGTATCAATGAGGATGTGACAGAGAGTGAAAGTGAATATAGCCCCTATAATGGAGGATGTGAAATGGCACAACTTTAATGACCTAGATCATTGAGGATGAGACAGAGAGTGAAAATAAATATAGCCCCTGATCATTGAGAATGTAAGAAGAGTGAAAATGACTGTAGCCGAATAATGTGAAATGGCATATCTTCAATGACCTGGATCATTGAGGATGTGACAGAGAGTGAAAGTGAATATAGCCCCTATAATGGAGGATGTGAATTGGCACATCTCCAATGACCTGTATCAATGAGGATGTGACAGAGAGTGAAAGTGAATATAGCCCCTATAATGGAGGATGTGAAATGGCACATCTTCAATGACCTAGATCATTGAGGATGTGACAGAGAGTGAAACAATTGTAGTCTTGGAGTATGGAAGATGTGAAATGTCACATCCTCAATGAACTAGATCATTGAAGATATAACAGAGAGTGAAAGTGAATATAGCCCCTGATTATTAAGAATGTAAAAAAAGTGAAAACGACTGTAGCCCTGGAGTATGGAGAATGTGAAATGGCACATCTTCAATGACCTAGATCATTGAGGATGTGACAGAGAGTGAAAGTGAATATAGCCCCTGATCATTGAGAATGTAAAAAGAGTGAAAACGACTGTAGCCCTGGAGTATGTAGAATGTGAAATGGCACATCTTCAATGACCTAATGACCTGTATCAATGAGGATGTGACAGAGAGTGAAAGTGAATATAGCCCCTATAATGGAGGATGTTAATTGGCACAACTTCAATTACCTGGATCATTGATGATGTCACAGAGTGAAAGTGAATATAACCCCTGATCATTGAGAATGTTAAAAGAGTGAAAATGACTGTACAGCCCTGGATAATGGAGGATATCTTAAATGACCTGGATCATTGAGGATGTGACAGAGTGAAATGACCGTAGCCCTGGAGTAATGAGGATGTGAAATGTCACATCCTGAATGACCTAGATTCTTGAAGATATTACAGAGAGTTAAAGTCATGAATGTAGCTCCCGGAGTATTAAGTATGTGACAGAGAGTGAAAGTGAATATAACCCCTTATCATTGCGGATGAAACAGAGAGTGTAAACGAGAACGGACGGTTTGAAATGTCGAATCTTCAATGATCTAGATCATGGAGGATGTAAAAATAGTGAAAACAACTGTAGCCCTGGAGTATGGAAGATTTGACAGAGTGAAACGAAAGTAGTGAAATGTCACATCCTCAATACCTGGATAATTGAGGATATTACAGAAATTGAAAGTGAATGTGGCCCCCGGAGTATTGAGGATATGACAGAGTGAAGAAAATGTAGCCCTGGAGCATGGAAGATGTGAAATGTCACATTCTCAATGACCTGGATCATTGAGGATGTGATGAGGATGTGACAGAGAGTGAATTCGAAGGTAGCCCTGAATCACTGAGGATGTGACGGAGAGTAAAAACGACTGTATCCCTGGAGCATGGAGGATGAAACAGAGATACCTGTAAGAGTTGCTAGAAACAATACCTGTAGAAATTGATTAGCACAATACCTGTAGAAGTTGATCAGAACAATAACTGTAAACATTGATCAGAACAATAACTGTAGAAATTGATTAAAATAATATCTGTAAGAGTTTATTAGAACAATACATGTAAAAGTTGATTAAATCAATATCTGTAGGAGTTCATTAGAACAATCCCCCTAGGAATTCATCAGCTTATTAGCTTTAGTAATTAATTTTCATTATAATTTAAGCTACTTTATTTTTGTTCGGATGTTTAAACTGCGTCATTTTTCTTTTAAAATGAAATTATGAAAAGTTCAAATTCTTGAACCAATCTGCAGACCACTTTGTATTCGTAATTTATTCATTTCATTTGCGCTTGTTCAGTAACTTTTCTAGATATTTATTATTGAATAATTTTCCTGTGTAATTTATTTGCTCATTGATATCAAAATGATTATATCAAGTCTCAGTAATGCTACAGAATATATAATAAAGACTCAGTGATAGCTATGTAGTGGAAAAGCTTCATGATTTACAATCAGTAGCTTTCAAGGCAAGAAAATTCTTATCAGAAAATGTTTAAAAAATGGAACTCTTCTTCATGGAGATACAAAATGTTTAGTGGGACTCTCTGCCTAAACCTTTCCAGTTTTAAATCAAGACTTTCAGAATAAATATTCTGCAAAAAAATAAATTTAGACACTTTTTTTGTGAGAGATTATTTTTTTCTGTGTTTTTGTGGGTTTTCAAACTGTTTATAAAATCATCAACATGTTTCTTTCTCATTTTAAGTGTAGTTATTATAGTAAGTTTTACAGAGCTAATGATTGTAATATTGAAATGGAAACTATATCAGATATGTCTAATATGCTCCTTTAAAGATTTTTCTTGGTATTTTTATTTTCACATATTTTAATATGTCAGAAGTTTCACAAAACTTTGGCCTGACTTTGATTGCCGCTTTGGAATACTTAAGTTGTCTCCCCTAAAACGTTTTCATTGTTGGGCTAAACTGAATATAAATTATAGACTACTTTTCTCCAGCTATAATTCAAAATATAGAAATTGTTTTAATGAAAACTGCTTCTTTATGAGTGTCTTTATTAATTTTCTCCAGCTACATTGTTTTAATTCAAATATTGAAATTTTTGTGAAAATTGCTACTTTATGGAGTTTTTTGTTACTTTTCTCCCGCTATTATTCAAAATATGAAAATCATTGAAAACTGCTGCTTTAGGGAGTTTTTTGTAACTTTTCTCCAGCTGTAATTCCAAATATGGAAATCATTGTGAAATCTGCATCTTTATCATCAAGATGTTTTATTTTGTATTTTTTCTCCAGCTACATTGTTTAATTCAAAATATGGAAATACACTGTATTGTGAAAATTGCTACTTTATGGAGTTTTTTGTAACTTTTCCCCCGCTATAATTCAAAATATGAAAATCATTGAAAACAGCTGCTTTAGGGAGTTTTTTGTAACTTTTCTCCAGCTATAATTCCAAATATGGAAATCATTGTGAAATCTGCATCTTTATCATCAAGATGTTTTATTTTGTATTTTTTCTCCAGCTACATTGTTTAATTCAAAATATGTAAATCATTGAAAACTGCTGCTTTAGGGAGTTTTTTTGTTACTTTTCTCCAGCTATAATTCCAAATATGGAAATCATTGTGAAATCTGCATCTTTATCATCAAGATGTTTTATTTTGTATTTTTTCTCCAGCTACATTGTTTAATTCAAAATATGAAAATATTGTGAAAATTGCTACTTTATGGAGTTTTTTGTTTCTTTTCTCCCGCTATAATTCAAAATATGTAAATCATTGAAAACTGCTGCTTTAGGGAGTTTTTTGTAACTTTTCTCCAGCTTTAATTCCAAATATGGAAATCATTGTGAAATCTGCATCTTTTTCATCAAGATGTTTTTATATTGTATTTTTTCTCTCGCTTTAATTTAAAATATGGAAATTGTTGTGAACTGCGACTTTATGGAGTTTTTTGTTACTTTTCACCTGCTATAATTAAAAATATGGAAAGCATTGAAAACTGCTACTTTAGGGAGTTTCTTGTAACTTTTTTGCAGCTATAATTCAAAATATGGAAATTATTGTGAAAACAGCTAATTTATGGGTTTTTTTGCCATTTTTCTGAAGCTGTAATTCCAAATATGATAATTGTCATGAAAACTGCTTCTTTATGGATTTCTTTTTGTTATTTTCTCCAGTTATAATCAAAATATGGAAATAATTATGAAATTGCCACTTTATAGAGTTTTTTTTGCTATTTTTCTCAATCTGTAATTCCAAATGGTCATAATTGTCTGAACATTCCAAAATACGTTATGTACATAGTGGGTGTTTGTGAAAACTTCTTTTTTTATGGAGTTTTTTGTTATTTTTCTCCAGCCCTATACATGTAATTCATAAAATGGAAATTGTTATTGTGAAAACTGTTGATATATGGATTTCGCCAGCTTTAATAAAAAAAGGGACATAGTTGTCCAAACCTTTAAAATATATACAGTGCATTTTTGGTTTATATAGAAATGATTGTGAAAACTCCTTTTTATGCAGTTTTTTGTTATTATTTTCTCCAGTTTTAATTCAAAATTGGTCATTATTGTAATCATATCATTCATAAATGACCACTGAATTTATGCAGTGACTTAAATAAGGGACATCCGATAGTAGTTGGTGGTTTTTCTCCAGGTGCTCTGGTTTCCACCACTGATAGTAGCTGTTAAGTAACTTAATTTATGTCTAGTATTTTTAATTGTTTATATTTCAAAATGATTTTTACTTTCGCTGTCCATATTTGTATACCTCAGTCATTAAAATGTAATAATGTATGTCCAGCATTATCCCTATAGCCTTTGTTGTTCTCTTTTGCTCCAAAATAAATTTGAGAAGCTTTATTTATTTGCCTTGTGGTTGTGATGTGAAGAATTAACTAAACAGCAAGGAACTGTAAACATGAACTTAAATATAAAAGACATGATAATGAATTTTATGAATTTTGTTACAGAATAACTTTTCGGAAACGGACTCTGTCTGATCTAAAACTGTATATTCTGGTTCTACCGTTTGGTTTTGGAATGTATGTACTTCAGTATGTATTATGTACATAAAGTACAGGTATGTTTACAGTTTCTATCTGAAATGAAAGACGATCTACAGAAAGTATAGTTTGATCATCAATTGGTAGAACTGGAAAAAAAATGTTATACCTACATATAGGAAAGGGAGATAATCTTCATTTTCACCCTTTAACTTTAATTTTCAGCCACTTTTGGATTTATATAACAATGAGTCTTATCAGTTTTTCTGTTTGTTGACAAAATTGTTATGTTCCTTTTTTCAATTCTACTAATTATTATGAGAATACATCCTTAGCTAAGGGAAATAACTCTGCTCACTATGCTTATTGACAATCAAGAACAGATTGAAGTTCTGATATGCATAAAATTACCATTTCTTGTTTACAATGAGATTTATTTGCATTTTAGAATTATCAAACATATTCTGAAAACCAAAATTAATTAATTAAACAAAATAAAATAAAAGATTAAAGAAAAAAAAGGAGAACACTGAAAGACCTAATTAAAGATGTGTCTACCACAGGGGCCTGCAAGAGAATATGTTAGATATATCTTTTACCTAAACTAAGGTTTTTGGTGTAAAATAGAATTTTTACATGTAACAGTTAGTGCCAATACAGTTGTAACAATTTCGCAGGTCCCTGTGATCCCAATATGTAAGTTAGTGGCAATACAGTTATAACAAAGTCTTGGGTTTCTGTGATCTTAATATGTTACAGTTTATACAGTTGTAACAAATTCGCAGGTCCCTGTGATCTTAATATGTAAGTTAGTGGCAACACAGTTGTAACAAATTCGCACGTCCCTGTGATCTTAATATGTAACATTTAGTGTCAATATTGTTGTTACAAATGCGCAGGTCCCTGTGATCCCAATATGTAACAGTCGATGCCAATACAGTTGTAACAAAATATCAGGCCCCTGTGATATTAATGTGTAACAGTTAATACAGCTGTAACAAATTCGCAGGTCCCTGTGATCCCAATATGTAAGTTAGTGACAATACAGTTGTAACAAAGTCTCGGGTCCCTGTGATCTTAATATGTAAGTAAGTGGCAATACAGTTGTAACAAAGCCTCAGGTCCCTGTGATCTTGATATATAACAGTTAATACAGTTGTAACAAATTTGCAGGTCCCTGTGATCCAAAGTTGTACCAGTTAGTGGCAATACAATTGTAACACATTCTTAGGTCCCTGTGCAAGTTAAAAGCTTTCAATTAAGATTTGAAAACAAATATTCAGAATGTGTGTACGGCTCGTTTTCGTGCTTTTTTACGAAATATGGATATTGAAAAGCTATATAATGAATGTAAAAAGAAATTTTAATAAAAAGATCCATATCTCTATGAAACTTACATCAAAATAACACAACTACAATGTATATATATGTTGCAAGTGAAACCAACAAATGGCTATAGTTAACACAGGGACCTGAGAATTTATACAGCTAATTTTGGACCTAAAATAGGGTGTTTAGAGTAATTTTACACATTTGGGGGCTTAAGATCAATTTTCGATAAAAATGCCCCCTCAATGGTCATATAAAAGCTATAGCTTTTATGACCATTGAGGTGGCATTTCTATCTATAGCTTTTATGACCATTGAGGGGGCATTTTTATCGAAAATTGATCTTAACCCCCCAAATGTGTAAAATTACTCTAAACACACTATTTTAGGTCCAAAATTAGCTGTAACAAATTATCAGGTCCCTGTGCTAATTAACGCATATGCCTACCTTTTACATATCCTACTGGTAATAATTCCAATTATTTCCATGAGAATGGTTCAAATATATAATTTCACATTGTTGACTACACACCCAGGTGTGTCGTGTTTTGCACGTGTTTGCTTGTCAAGCGTCTACATGACCAAGACTCAGAGTTTGTATGTGGGTGCGATTATATGCACGTGAAAGACCTGTGATTTTGAAGTATTTTCAGTGATATACCTGTTATTTCGGATACACAATTTCAAGAATGTATTATTAGTAACAACCAACATTGCAGTATTGTGGTTCAAAGTCTTCAGATGAGTGCGTTTGATTTTTGTTAGCGGTTGCCTATTGCGTGGAACACTGAATGTCGTAACAATCAGGAGTACTTTGAAAACCGGGTTTTGCTTGCTTGCTTACGAGTTTAAAGGGGCATCCCGCGAAAGCCTAAATGCCTGTTCTTGAATATACATGGCGTCTGCACTACTTATCATATTTCCCTGCTATCATAATATTCAAAGTCCGCTAAAAATGTCTTTATTGACCATTTGCAAAATCACATTCCTCGGGAAAGCCCCGATAAAAATAGCGGTGATGACGCAACGTGACAGGTGTGCCGCAAGTTCCCTGATCGGTTTGACGGAAGAGAGGCCGTAAGGGAGGGGACGCGTATAATGTATACGGCTGATGAAACAGAGACAAAATCCGTGTATAAACTTATTGAATCATAGACAGTAGTTGTTCTTTATTAGCCAAAAGCCCTTAGGCTTATAGGTACATACAGGAGAATGACATCACAATATACTATTTTGAATAACAGAATTGTGGAATGGGAAAAAGAAAATTGTATTTTAACAGATGCTCAGTTTGGATTCAGAAGGGGAAGATCAACAATAGACGCCATTTTTGTCTTACAAACTCTTATTAATAAGAAGTTGAAAAATAAGGACAGACTTTATTGTTGTTTCGTGGATTTTCGGAAAGCATTTGATTTTATTGACAGAGGCAAATTATGGAGTAAATTGATAAAATATGGAATTCGAGGAAAGTTTCTGAACATTATTTTTTCTTTGTATGAAAATGTGAAATCATGTGTGAAATTCAACTGCCAGCTGAGCGACCGATTCCCAAACAGTTGCGGTTTATTACAAGGGGAAATGTTATCACCAGTACTTTTTTCCTTGTATGTAAATGATTTTGAAACTAATTTTATTAATGACAATTGCCCTAGTATTGAATTACAAATGCTTAATCTTTTCCTGTTAATGTACGCCGATGATATGGTTTTATTTGCAAATACCCCAGAAGGTTTGCAAAGTATGTTAGATTCTCTCCAAGAATACAGTAGAAATTGGAATTTAGAAGTTAATATTGATAAGACCAAAATAGTTGTTTTTAGAAATGGGGGCAATATAAGAAGTAATGAAACGTGGGTATATAATAACAATACTGTAGAAATTGTCGGTAGTTTCAATTATTTAGGAATGTTGTTTAATTATAATGGAAAGTTTTTTAAAACACAGAAACGTGTTGCTGAACAAGGGAAAAAAGCTTTATTTTCACTATTTTCATCATTAAGAAACCATTGTTTAAATGTTGAGACTTATTGTTCTATTTTCGATTCACATGTTAATAGTATACTTGGTTATGCATCTGAAATATGGGGGTTTCATAAAGCCCCGGATGTAGAAAGCGTTCACTTAAACTTTTGTAAGAAAATATTGAAAGTAAGAAAAACTTCATGTAATGATATAATCTACTATGAGCTAGGAAGGTTACCTTTGTGTGTAAGTAGAAAGTTAAAAGTGTTAAAATATTGGCTGAAATTAAAACAGTCGGATAATTTGATTTTGAAAACATGTTACCATGAGTGTGTGAGTGAGAATGATTTGTGGGTAAGAAATATTAAGAATGAGCTAGAAACCTTAGGACTTAATTATATGTTTGACACTACATTACCATTTGATATGTCTTTTAAAATAATAGAACAGAGATTGATTGATATTTCCAGACAGAACATATTATCAAAAATTACAGCTTCACCTAAAGGGTTATTATATCAACACTTGATAGATAGTCATTGTTTACAATTTTATTTAACAAAACCTATTGAAAGTAAATACAAACAAATATTAACTAAATTTAGGATATCGTCTCATAAACTAAATATAGAAAGTGGAAGACAGCATAACGTCATTCGTAGAAACAGGATTTGTAACCAATGTAATTTGAGAGATATAGAAGACGAATTTCATTTGATCTTGATTTGCCCTTTTTATAGCGATTTACGAGGCAGATTATTGAAAAATTATTATTACAGAAAACCCTCCATCTTTAAATTAATACAACTACTTAGCACGCAAAATGTTCGAGATCTATCCAATTTAGGGAAATATTTGTATTTAGCTTGTAGGAGACGGTAATCATATTTACATATTGTGATGTTCCATAACTGTTAATGTGTTAAATAAGTACTGTTATACTTGTATGTACATTATTGAACTATGTTGTCTGTATATTGTGATGTCATTCTCCTGTATGTACCTATAAGCCTAAGGGCTTTTGGCTAATAAAGAACAACTACTGTCTATAAACTTATTGAATCACATTCACATTTAAATCAGACATCAATTTCACACAAACCGATATTCAAATGAAGAATAAATGTCGGCATATCGGCACCATTTTTCGACACCAGGAATTATCTATATTACATATATTTACTGAGACCGAGACCGGTACACATGGGTACGGAATACGGCCATATGGTACAAACCTTGATTTAAATGTAAGAGGTAATATTCACGAATCCAACTTTTCAGATGATTTCATAAAAGGTATGTACAGGGACATATATGTGAGATACGTCCCTGCTATGTAGTATTCATTGAAAAGTACAAAAATAAAATGACATCAAATGTTTGCGATTGTTTTTTCAATTCAATGTCTTGGGAATTTTTTTCAGACTATCCATATATAGACAATGTACATTCATATTCATTTAAAATCTATCCAGCTTTCAGCGTCTTCATACGTTAACACGTATCACAGAATGCGAATATTAAAGTCCATACACTCATATAACACACCACCGTTATGTATATATGTTCGTATCAAATTCAATACCGGGGTCGCAACCCATTAATATTTGTACCTTCACTAATTAATAGATAAGGTATGAATATCACTTTTTTTACGCGTGAAGACATGTTTTTTAATCCTTTTGTCTAAATTGAAGTCATATGTACCTCGGTCGCACGCCCCGTTTTAAAAACGTAATCAAACGACTTTTTCTGTTATGGTATATATTGTATTTGAAAAGGTCTTTCTATCCAGCAATATAATTAAATCATACCGTTTTACTGGAGCATGACGTATTATAAAGGGAATATTATAAAACACACTCTTAAGTTTAATTATACACGCATTTTATGCAACAGAGGACTGAAACAGTTTCCCCTTGGGTAGCCCCAAAACCAAATCAAGTTTTATTTGTGAGAGTACCGCTACACAAAAGAAATATGTAACATACACACAATAGAGCAGTTAGTTTCTCCTTTTAATACTTCCCATCTCTCAATATGACTATGTAACGCATTCTTGCGTCATATTTTGACCATTCGGCAACTTTTCGCTTAGTAATTAGGCCTTATCGCGGTGTAACGGTGTAATACCAGGTAGAGTGTTTGCAATGGAACGGCGCTCGGCTGCGCATGCGTTGGTAAGTGGAAATCCCAAGCTGAAGCGTCTGGCTAGACCGATAGAAATTCCACTAGTTATTTTGAAATTATGAATTTTATGAATACATATCAGCAAAATCCGTTCGGCATAGTCCATAAGAATACCCACTCGATATATGTATGTAATATTTTGAAAAAAAATGATGCAAAAAAACTTAGTTTCGCGGGATGCCCCTTTAACGCCGATACACACACTGAATTACATCGGTGTTTCGTCCGGCGTGAGGAAAGTTGCCTTCCCTCAGGGAGGGGGGAGTGGGGGGACGAAGTCGCTTATCTATTACTATATTATGGTTAATTTTTAATTAATTTCAGAGCGACTTCGGGTTCGAATATTAATGTGAATATTGATGTCAGTCACTAGTCGTATCTCGTCAAGATTTCTGGCGTGGCGTAATCAAGGTAGCGGCAAGATAATCGTGAAATTTGAAATGTGCCGGAAGTAAAACTTATAAATATGTTACTAGTCTACGTCACCCTGGGTCCTATGACCTTAAACCTTTACATACCTTTTAAATTTTGGTTGGTTTATTTATTATGTTTTTGATGTCCATCGAAACTTCCTTATAGAATTATTGTTTGTTATACTATCTCTATCTTATTCCTAACCTCAGTACCGGCGTTAACTCGCCTACTCTTACGACAATACACAGAGGGATCTTTATTAATTAGCGTGCAGGTTGGACATTCCCACACGGGACACCGTTTAAAGTCCTATCCGATGGACTGTGTGCAGGTGCGTATGTGACATGCAGGTGATAATTGATTTATTTTTGGTGTCCATTCATGAAACCTGTTCTCTTCCTTCACTTTCTTTCATTTCTGAATAATTCTGACTCTCGCAACCGCCTGTCGTCAAAATATTAATGGGTCAGAGAGTCAGAGCCCTTCGGACAAGTCTCACATACAACAAACTAGTCAGTCAGATAACATCCTTTTTTGTGTCGCCTGAAAAGGCGACATATAGGGATCACAATGTCGGTGTCGGCATCGGAAGAGTGTCAATTACTGATTAATCGATTATATCCGATCATCGTCCCATCACCAATATCTAACTTACGAGAGGAAACTCTGGCTGCATCTGCTGCTAACCTTGACCTTTACTTAACTATGACCAACATGGACAGCTTATCGATTTTCCTATTGTGAACTTTCCCTTTCTTGATAGTAATATTGATCCCTGCTGATTCAGCCTCTGGGGTTTACGTACATGTCGCAGTTAATTTGTTATTCAAGTGCTTGCTCTAAATATAGAAATGTTCGCTATAGATGATGCAGGTTGGTGAGACTATGAGCAAGTTGTTTGGTCGCCATATTGGTCTCATCGAGAAATAGTTTGCATCCTTGCAAGATATGGTGGACGTTGTTGAATATGCTCATTAGTGTGCTTACTTGTTGCCATTGAGAATGATGACTAGATTCTGACTTTGAGGATGTTACGTTCATTGCGGGTGTCATGGATACATTTTTAAAGCAGATTATGCTTACTCTTCCGGAACACCTGGGCCCGTATTCATGAAACCGATCTCATGCTCAATCATGGATTTTGTTCTCAACACTGATATCTTGATCTGGCTATAGTACTTGTTAATTTAAAAACTCATATTTTGTCAACGTATTTGGGGAAATGAAGATCAATGAAGAAGAATACTAATTTCAACATTTACAATTGACGTTTTGATCGTTGACATATTAGAGTCGAGTTTCAGGAAAGCTTGCTTGAGCACAAAAACCATGCTTTAGCATGATAACGGTTTCATGAATACGGACCCTGGTCTTATTCTCTTGTACTTTTTTAAATGTCTCCATGTAAATCTTTCTTTTATTCAAATTTTGTTGGTACACTGTATATATTACAGCGAGATGCATTAGCTAGTATTTAATGAAGGTCCCTTCTCCAGAGTCAATGAATAGCTTTGTGAAAAACAAAGATTTCTAATACATTGTGTTTCAATTTAATGTCAAAATGTAATTTTATAAATTTGTACATTAATTTTTGTTATTTTAATGGTCGATATTAATGTTCATGATCGTGAATTTAAATGTAATGGTCATGTGTATTCGTGGTAAATTCTGGATTCACTGATATATTGACGTTGTTGTAATGTGTATTCGTGGTAAAAACTGATATATTGACGATGAGGTCATTCGTGGATGATGTTTCGCCCAGTCGTCGGTCTATTTACTTTTCATTTCCGGGGAATCTCCGGGAAACACCCCTTGCTCTAAAAATGACGTCACCAAACTATGACAAGATTTCCCGCGAAAAAATTAGAATAAATTAAAAATGTTAGGCTTACTTCCCATGTATAGCACACATAAAATGTATTGTATATTCATAGGCGGATCCAGAGGGGGGCGCAGCCGGCGCGCCCCCCCCCCCTCTAAAATTTGCGAAGTGACCATTTTTTGCAAGAATGAATTAAGAATTCCATCATCAGATAGCATTGCAAAGCATATATTTGGTAGAAAAATTTATGAAAAAATCAGTTTATGATACTTACATATTAATTGAGTGTAATATATAATATACGTCTGCCAATTAACTACCCCCTCCCCAACTCTTCCATGTTTATGATTACACGATGTCATAGGAATAGTGTTCGAAAACTTTTTCAAATGACATGACGCTTATCAAAATTTGAAGCCATTTTTTCTAGTTAGCTTCAAAATATTCCCCCTTAACGTGAACACATCGTTTCAATCTAAAAATCCACTTTTTGAAACAATTTATACCCTTTTCTTTGAGTACACTAATCAGAAACGGATGAACTGCAGATTCCAGCTCACTTCTGGACCAATATCTCCTATCAGATACGTGTTTTTTTTTTAAATTTCGTTAAAGAGGAAAAAATCACACGGGGCAAGGTCTGGTCTGAATTTAGGGTGTAGTATAAGACATTGACCTTTTCCTACTTAAAAAAACAACTGGACTACAGTTGCTGATTTGTTGGCTGGAGCATTACCAAGTAACAATTGGACATGCTAGAGCGAAAGTTTTCTGATTGGTGTTCGCAATTTTTCAGAACTACATTCTTATTGAAGCTTCCATACACACCCTACAATTTCGAACAGCAATTTGCATGATTAGTCCACTATTTCTAATTGATATTGCGTATATAACACCTTCTTTGCTGTCAGTATTCGTTTAGCAATACTGGGCATTCGGCATGTTTCAAAGCCCATACTTTCCTCTTAGGCTCATAAATATGCACCAATGTCTCATCACCCATTATGAGACTATAAAATGCCATTTTCTAATATTTTAGGTACTTCTTCAGCAGTTTTTTTAGCCATTTGTACCCGTGTACATTTCTGCTTGTCAGTGAGTAAATGATGTTGGATCCAACGAGCACTTATTTTCCTAACCTTGCGAATTTTCTTCAGAATGAAGTGGACAGATACTAAGTTGGAACATTTACTCAATAAATTGTACCTATCTTCAAATCATTAAAGATAAGTACAATTCAGTTGAAAATATGTTCAATTCAATTGGAGATGGATACAATTCAATTAGAGATAGATACAATTCAATTGTGAACAACATTTGATAGGTACAATTCAATTCTATTAATGATAGGTTCAAATAAGACGAATTAAACCTATCTGCAAATGAATTGCACCTATATTCAGTTGAATGAAAGAAATGTGCAATTAAATTGAAGATAGGTTCATTGTAATTCAGGAAATGTGATATGTTTACCTAGGTTCAAATCAATTGAAGATGTTCAATTCAATTGGAGATAGGTTCAATTCAATTGGAGATAGGTTCAATTCAATCGCACCTTTCTTTAAATAATTAAAAAAGGTACAGAACAAATAATTGGACTTATCTTCGATTAATTGTGCCTATCTTCAATTATTTGAAGATTGGTACAATTAATTGAGCAGATGTTAATTTGTCGTTCCATACGTATAAACAATTTCCGTGTCTCAAAGTTTTCGTCAGCTATCGTGCCACTTTCTGCATAGCAATAAGTTTTGACGTAACCGCACGTTTTTGGAGGAAGTCGAGAATATTCCTCCGGAAGGAGGATACATTTGACGTGAAAGGTTTTTAAAATAAAAATTATTTATCTTTCCAACGGTACCATGCGTTTTTTCGTACCTCAACTAGAAATGAGATTTTTGATGCAAGAAATGTAGGTGGGGGTCGATGTTTCGACCTGGAAAGCTTTCCATCCTTTAGCTTTTATGACCTTTGAGGGACATTTTTATTGGAAATTGATCCTACCCCCCTCCTCACCCCAATGTAAAATTATTCTAAACACCCTAGTTTACGTTCAAAACTAGCTGTAACATATCCTCATATCCCTGTAGTTCGTACTGGTTTAATGCACGTAAATCACGTAATACTCGAGTATACGGTGCGTTTGCAAACCTTTTCGAACACTCCTCTTGTAAACAACAAAGATGCAATTTATAATGTTGTTGTGGAACTTAATATGGTGGGAGGCCCAACACCATATACACAAAAGTTCATTCCATAAAAAAAAGTACGCCCCCTCTAACCCAAAATCCTGGATCCGCCTATGATATTACTATCACGGAATAAGATACGTGAAATAAGAATCTGAACAAAAGACAAATCGCAAGCACATTTTGACATAAAGTCTTTGGGAGAAGTTCGCAAGGAGATGGATCTAAAGAGATAATTGAAGCAGAGACGTATACGTGTACGTCTCTTCATGTAAGCTAAATTTCAATTGGCGCCACGATCTTGCAAAATGTATTTTAAGCCGCACCACACCCATTCTGATTCTGTCACGCCCCATTTATTGTATCCAAGGAAAATGCATTACAACCAACCGCATCGAAATTTTACACATCCGTGTATAGATCTACTGTATATATGCTCAAAAGGGCTCAGTCGAGACCTTCGCGATATTTCTTGTAGGCCTATACATATGCCTATATAAATACAAATACCGTTAGCAACTTTCGAATTAAATACTGACAATTTCTTCAGTATCGGCACGAATGAGAATATGTTGTTATCGACTTTCGACTTAAAAACAACATTTTGTTTACAAACAGGATCCAAAGGTCAACGCGTCAACGCCACGTGGAGGTGTGTCTCTCTCGTCCAATCAAAATAGTCTATACAAAAATGTAGTTCAAGGCTAGGCACACAGATAACAGACGGAGACGGGCACTGACGCTGTGCATGATTATTTGTGACAACAAGTCGGTGTATATCAGCGTTTCTTTAACATTTCACGACATTTTTTTTAGCTTATATCGCACAAACATGAGTGGGGACGCTCCTATCGATACAGAACCGATCACTCTGACGCGGTATGTGCTTGAAGAGCAGAAAAATCATCCCGGTGCGACCGGCGACTTCACACAGCTGATCAACTTTATTCAGACGGCCGTGAAAGCTGTGTCCTCGGCCGTGAGGAAAGCTGGTATACACAAACTGTAAGTAAGCACGAATAAGCCCTAGATTTCACAACATGGCTTCTTAGAACAAATAATGCTGACACATGTGGTAAAACGGTCTCCGTCCTGGCACAGCGATATATACAGACTTATGATAAAATTTAGTGATAAATATATCTATACATGTAGGTATTTATCACTAAATTGTATCATAAGTCTTTAAATGTCCCTGTGGTCCTGGTTGGAATTAAATGATGGACAGACACTCATTATGACAATAAACCAGATTTCCCATAAATGAAAGACTCCCCCCCCCCCTCTGTTTAATTATTGCATCATATATGTTGTAGGGATTGCATATATTTATTTATTATTTAACTCGAGAATTGGTTGATATACAACTGTCTGTAATCAAACCTTTCGTTTCCCTTCTAAAGTAATCTGTGATGTAAGCAAAAACTGGAGTTACCTCCCTGTTTTTTTAGTTATGTCCCTTTATTGAAAAACCACTACTTCCCTCAAAATGCTGCACCATTCCGAATGATACTTGAAGAACTTATATTTAGTGCATATGGGGTGGGGGTCTATAAGCTATCATGGGAGGAAATCAGAGTTCTCTGAAAATGATATGTTCTTTAAGTTGTTTTCTGGGTGAGTCTGAAAAAAATGCCTGTTAGAGTCACACTGTAAATGTTTTGCATTGCTTGCTTGGCCATGCTTTCTGGTTGGAGCATATTTTTTGCAATATTCAAGAACATGGTACTTGATATATACTAGATGATTTATGACGTTCTATTGGTGTGCAACAAAAATCAAAATTCTTGCTCTGATACATATGAAGTTATCCCCCTTTTAGACATAATCTAGCTGTTCTGGTCCGGTACAAAACACTTTTAAGTGTACAAAGTAACATTATCAAACTTATTACAACTCATATGATAAGTCATAAGGGCAAAGTTAATATAAAATCCAGTGTTAATGAAATATTCTGAATATACTTCTATAATAGATATTAAAGGTACAGATATATGTCCATTGGTCAATACAAACTATACCATACATTCAAAGGGAAATGATCAGGACAAATGATTTAGCCATTTGCTTTCCCATGTACAGAAGATCCCCAGTTTTAAGTCCCAATTTCATTAAATACACAGCCATGTAAAAATCAATCCAAAGGTTGATATCCAGTTATAGAATGAGTTTACATTGGATCCGTGATAATCCAGACACCTTCCTTCCCAGTCCGAACCGTCTGGATTACGAGTTTTCTGGACTGCAAAATTTTGTTTCCTTTGTCAAAAAATGTGTCTTTACTGTATACACGGCGAAACGTATAAATGACATTACATAAATATATTTTTGTCTTTTTGTAGATATAAATATTCACATATGTTTTCTAATATAGCGATATTCTGTACAGCTTTCAACACGAGTGACTTTTCTCTCTGCGTGGATGAAAAAATCGTCCAGATTATTGTGGGAATTTTGCTAATGGAAAGTACATGCCTTTCCCAAAATGGAGTTCTGGAAACAGAATCCGACTTTCCAGACTGATGAGTACAAATAACGTGACGCAAATCCGTTTCCATGCATTTCTGTCCGGATTGTGAGTTTTCCAGGCTATCGGCGTCTGGATTATCGTGGATCCACTGTACATTATAATTAAACTTGTAGGTTGCAAGTGTATGTATAAATGTGATAACCTACGTTTCACTTGATAGGTATGTCATTTTACAAATACGTTAGACACATTCTGATTATAGGGCAAGGAAAGTCCCTTTAGGATTTTCTAAAAATCTTGCATGATATTGATACATCTAGATAGGTGTATTTTATGCTATAATTACAAATTGACACAACATTAAGATCCTGTTAGTCAGTCATGCATTAAGAGGTCATCTACTTACGTTTATGTACATGTATGTGTAGGGATGAATCTGTTACAACAGGATGCCGTCTGAAGTAGTTAATAAACTTTGACTCATTCACCCCTGAAATTTCATAATAAATTAATCCAACCTTTGAAATGGTAAGAGTTCAAATGTCTCTTCAGGGTTGAAATAATTCAGTGAAATGTTTTTGATCAAGGTTTAATACATATTTTACAGTCCAACGACATTAACTTGAACTTGTATAACTCGAAGACCTAGTCAAATTTGATGTATTTCGATCCTCTGTCTATGTCAACCTTAACTTCATACCAATTACGTTAAATTACTTACTACATAATTTCAAGATAACAAGATTTGAATATGGTGTACTTTGATTTAAGTTATAGTGTAAATGACATCCGAGGCGATTCCAAATTACTTTTAAATTCTTTAGGTTGCTTTCATATTGAAAAATAAAAAAAAAAGATATTATTTCCCCCGTTATTTTGTAGAATGATTGATTTCAAAGAAAAAATAATGTGTTTGCACTTTTGTTTACATGCACATGAAAGGCATGAGATAAGTCGATGGGAATGTTAACCTGAACACCTTGACCCAGTCTTTGACCTCATTGCCCAAGAACGCTGACTTGGCAAATATGAGAGTTGACCCCATTTGTCAGAAGATAAATTGAGCTAGATATAAATCTATTCTTAAAGAAGGCCATACCAAAAATAATTTCATAAGCTCATGAGTTGTAAAATAACTTTTGGAGATAAGTAGTGATCTTAGATCACTACTGTTAATTGATAAATATACCTTCACACTCAATATATATCCAGGAATATGTAACCACAGGAACATAATCGCAGACACAAGGAGCTAGGTCACGAGATTACTATGATCTTGAGACATTATACTAGACAAAGAGTTTTGTCACTAATCATAGTGGTCCCTAAGATCACTATTCAGAGAGTTGTAATGTGCCTTTGACACTGCACTGAATTACCACTGTAAAAGATGTACATTGATATCATAAGTTGCCTTACAAGCATGAGCTGTAGGGAATTTCCCTTTAAGCAATAGGTCACAGGTTTGAGCTCCAGTGATGGCACTTGGTCTATCACTATTTCTTGTCCTGCTACAAACTGCAGGTGCCGTTGACCCTCTCCGTTCAAAGTAGGAGATTAAGAGAATCTGTGGTGGGAAGTCAAAGAACTGGATTGGTGTTCAGAAAAAAGGGGGGAATAGTGTCAAAGATGTGCATTGATAAGGTTGTCTTATAAGTGTGAGCTGTTGGGAATTTGGATTTAGCTCAGCGGCACAGCATGTGGCTGGAGAGCAAAAGGTCACAGGTTCGAGTTCCAGTGACTGTCCTATCTTTATCAATAACAAAGTTTCTCGTCCTGAATACACTACTACTCCAAGGGGTGTACATGATCAACATGACCGGAACCATTATCCCTTTGTCATACTTCACATTAATACCTGTTATCTACTCACCAACCTTATTTGTAATAATTTATCTGAAACATTTTGCAGTCAAGATTTTAATTCCAAATGAGCACTTGCGCATGTTTATTTATTCTTGTATGAAACAGCTATGGAATCTCGGGGTCGACCAATGTGACAGGAGATGAGGTTAAAAAGCTGGATGTCCTGTCCAACGATTTGTTTATCAACCTGCTCAAATCTTCTTACCTGACCTGTCTACTGGTATCGGAGGAGAATGACAAGGCCATTGTCGTGGAAACGGAAAAGCAGGTACAAACATAATGTTGATGGATAAAACACAGGAAGGAGGATGTTAATTTTATAACTGTTGTGAATAAAACAGGAAATTATGGTGGAAACAAATACAAATACTGTGTTTCAACTGCTGCTGTACTGGTAACCGCGTAAGAATTCATCTTGAATATTGCTGATATCAGTTAATCCTAACTAAATCTATAAATATAATAAGTCATTAGGCTTGATTGTCGCTTCAAGTTTTGCCGAAAGTTACGTATATTGGGCCTTTAAATCAAAAGCAAATTTTCTTCTACTGTTACGTCATCAGATCTCGTAGCCATGACTACAAACACTTTACTGCCGTCTGTTCAGACTCAATCACTTAAAGTTTGCGGTATGTTTACAGGAGCAAAGTTTAAAGAGTACAAATTTTAGTCCTAGGAAAGTTGTCATTGACAGATTTAAAAAAAATTGAAGAAATTATAGCATGCATACAGTGTACCCTCGTTATAGCGCCACCTTTCGTCCACAGCAATTATGATGGTATAACGAGGTTGGCAATAGTATCGAATTATGAAAATTACAACCATGAATTAAATTGCATAATAGATTGTATTTCCAGCATTTTGATAAAAACAAGCTTAGTATTATATCGTCATATAGATCTACATTGGCACAAATGTATATCTGAAAATAGTTATTGATCTGCTTTTGCTGCATGCCATTCCAAATGGAACACTACAGAGTTCCTCAAGCTCCCAAAAAAGAACAATATGGCATTATAGTCGAGGGAAATATATAGCGATTCGGGACGTTTGTATTTTAAAGGGTGTGGCGAATGGAGGTATGATAGGGTGGCGAACTTAACGAGGGAATTATATAGGAGAGAAATCCGTTCTAGAGGTTTAGGTTGCGGTACCCTAGGGTGGTGGTAGATTCGGGTGGCGATAGGTCGAGGGTACACTGTGTTTGTTCTTGTGTATAGAAAACAGTTTGTGAGGATATGGTAAACTCTTACATCCCTATTTGTAGACATTTTCTTCGGGTTGGAAAGTATGATTTATGTAAAGATTATTTCACACAACCAAAATGTGTTTTACGTGACGTTTCGATGACTACTACGATATGTACCCTGTCACCTTCATCAGACTAATCTGATCTAATCTAATCTGTTACATCCCTAGCTAATATGTAAAGAAACCATAGCAAAGTTGAAAATCATCCATTATTATTTAAAAGAGAGCAATATTCAGCAATCAATTTACAATTTATTTTCATGGGTCTTTTTTGTAAATATTGTCGAAAACGATAGGTCCTACAATGTTATATTGAAGTATTTCCAGAATTTCTATGAGTCCTTTCATAATTTTATGAGTACTGGACTCGGGACTCGCACATTGATTGGTCACTGAATATTAGATATCAGATTTACCTGTTGCATGTGGTAGAACTTTGAAAATAAGATGATAAACTCAGCCGAATTAATTTTAATATCTTAAGATTGAGTAAAACATGTTCCTGCATACCTGTGCACCTTGATCCTTTATAAACATTGCTATGGGTGTACTTTGATATTGGGCATATAAGGAATTGATTTGAATTGGTAAAGAGACTTCAGAGTCACCTTATATTCCATAGTAGTACATTGTTATACAATTTATTGTACATGTATTACATTTCCTCACTTTCATATCAACTCATTCACCCCAGAAGATACATTTAAACTGTACCAATTCAAAGATAGGAAGAATTCACAGTCTGCGATGTTAGCCATTAGGCCTATGCCCACGACTAGTACATTTTGTTTTGGACTTAGAGTGGAAATTCCTTGAATTTCAATATATTTGTTATAATAAACACCACATTTTGCTTGTCCGGACTGGTGCTTGAAAATGTTAATGTCACAGACTGAATTTATTATGTGATATCCAGTAAAAGAGTTAAATAAAGTTCTCTAGCTTAGCTATAAGCAACCTAATGAAAGGTATTGGACGATTTGACATCAAAGGTCGATCACCTCATATCAGTGAACATACAACACTTAACATACCTGTGTTCTTTCCACCTGTATCTTCACTGAGGCAAAACCAACCATGAAATTAAATAAATATTAGCTATATATATATATATATAGTATATCAGAGACAAGTTTTTTCTATTTAGCTGTAATGTTACATTAACACAAAAAATGAGTCATCATGACTGCTGTATGACAAAGATTTTTTGTTTATATTCTCCCCGTACATTTCATTGTTGTACTTGGTACAGAGATAAAAGCACACATTTTGCTGGCTGTATTCTATGATTTAAAAGAAACCATCAGTTTCAAGTTATCATATTAAAGAGGTTGTCCTTTTCCCTGTTACTAGTACAATGTACTGCCATTTAAATAAAATTTCATAGGCAAGTACTTAGAATATAATTATATAAAAAAAAATTATTTATCAGTAGATTGCTATGTCTTGGCTAGATACTGGAGGTCAGAGGTTAAAGGTCAAGCACATGACCATTTTTTTATATATAGAAAAACCCCACTTACACGAACCTGTTTAATCGAATACCCGGGCTTATTCATCGAACAATTTGTTTGGTCCCGACCAAGTTCGTACATTTTTAACCAACCTCGGATTACTTGAATACTATGTATTCCTCAAACTATTGAACAAGTTCCCACGAGTTAAAGTTAGTTGGGATTTAGTAACTGAAATTCAATTATTAGGGTTAAGAGAATAAAGCTACCAGGGGTAGGACAAAATATACCATATGTTAGTATGTATAGTTTCTAGATTTGATGGGAAATTATGATTTGAAAGCTCACAGGTCAAGATCTTAGGTTCATTATATGATTTGAATATGATTCCTCAGTATTGAGTTATATGTTTCTGTAGAATTCAGAAGGGTGAAGGTCAAGGTCACAGGGTCATATCAGTTGATGGAAAATGTTTATAGAGGGGAACTTTCTGATCACCATATATATATATTACAGCTGGTTAACAGTGAGGCAGTAAGGTGACATTTTATTTGAGAATAAGTTAATAACGTCAATTTACTTTCTCAAAAAGTTTATTGTTCTCGGTCACCTTGCTCAAGTACTAGTCATCGTTTTATTTTCCAGGGAAAGTACATCGTGGCCTTTGACCCCTTAGATGGGTCCTCCAACATCGACTGTTTAGTATCCATCGGTTCCATCTTCTCCATTTACAGAAAGGTATTGTATATTTTGATATGTATGTATATCTATTTCAAAATTAGCGAAACAGAATTAACCTAATATAAACTAATATGTTTAACCATTCATTACTACCAGGATTGAAGCATTTTCTGCAGACATCACATTTAAAAATGTTTCTGTATGGTGTTAATAATAATTGTTTGTCTAATGATCCAAAACTTTATTGAGATTTTTAAATATGCAAATAACCTATAATTAAGGAAATACCTTGCAACAACTTAAAATCCAGGTCATGGATATGACTGCTCAGATGTTTGAAACATTTAGTCTACATCTAACTTGTGTGCTGAAGAAAGTGGTTCACAAGTGAACCGTAATAGACTATTTGAATTGTTGGTTGTATATGAAACCTGAGTTATAACTTTTGCATGCTTGAGTAGGTTAACATAACATTTTGTAATATATCCTTCAAATTCCTTGTGTGGGCATAAAATATGTACATGTAAGTACATCTTGTCACATGACCTGATATTGTCAGCAAATTTTAAACTGAATTATAATAAAAAATGTGTGAAAACTGCCTGGCTAACATGTTTAGTGCACATGTGTAAAGGTATAAACTGTTCCTATTTTCAGACTAAAACTGATGTAAGTGCTCTGAGAGGAACACAACCATCCTGAGTGTATTGCCTTTTACTCATTCATTACAGTGAAACCTGTCTAATCTGACCCCTTATTAACTGACATTCTATCTTTAAATCAAGCATACTGACATACATTAATCCCATTTCTTATAAATACCATAATTTCTCGCATATAGTGCGCAATCGTGTATAGTGCGCAGGTACTTTTTGGGGTTCAAATCTTGGGGGGGGGGGAATGCATAAAAAAAATCTGGGGAAAATAAATATCTAGATGGAGCGATAGCACCAACCAGTTAGTCACCAATTAAGGTTAATAAAACAAACAGTGACAGTGTATTCTGACATTCTGCTTAATATGACACTATGTCATGTTTAGCAGGGTGTCAGATAAGCCAGGTTTCACTGTTGATAAGCATGTATACCGATTTGATTCCTCAGCTGTCAGTTTTGTTAATTGCTTCAAATTACATATAGTCCATTAGCATGATGTCACAGTAGTCATGACTTTATACATGTAGCTTCAGTACTATATGTTAAATGTCATATCCATTTTAAATACTTTGGTAGTGTACATAATTTTCTTTAAATTTGTGCTTTAGTTAGCATTCAAATTTTGATTCTGACTGCATGAAAACAAATGTATCGGATGAATATATGGAAGGATTTACATAATGTTTTACATATAATAACAACAAGTTAGAAAATGAAATAATGACACATGTATCAATGTGGTACATCACTTATGATGTTAATGTGGTACATTGTATTCTGTTCTGTGTTGAAAATTATTTTAATACCCCCATGATGTATACAGTAATCAGGGGTTGCGTATACAGTGGAATCCATCTGTCTGTCCTTTTAAGGTTGGGGTGGGGAGGGGGGGGTAATTTTCTTCAGAGGCTTGCCAAGCATTCAATATTTGTAAAATTGTGCTGCATTTTGAAATGAGAATTCTTCTATGATTCAAAATCAATTTCATGGAGTCAGATTTGGAATAATATGTGGGAGAAAATTCCAATGTTGCCCTGTTTTAAACTTAATCTTTTTTCTTTTAAAATCCAGGTTTACTTAATGTTTGATGCAATGATTTGGAAAAGTTTTAGTCCTCTCAAGGATAGCTATTATAATACTTACTGTATCAGTCCTCTCTGGGACAGCTGAAGTATATCATACTAACTGTATTGGTCCTCTCTAGGGCAGCTATAGTGTATAATACTTACTGTATTAGTTCTCTCTAGGACAGCTATAATGTATAATATTAACTGTATTGGTCCTCTCTGGGACAGCTATAGTGTATAATACTTACTGTATCAGTCCTCTCTAGGACAGCTATAGTGTATAATACTTACTGTATTAGTCCTCTCTAGGACAGCTATAGTGTATAATACTAACTGTATCAGTCCTCTCTAGGACAGCTATAGTGTATAATACTTACTGTATTAGTTCTCTCTAGGACAGCTATAGTGTATAATACTTACTATATTGGTCCTCTCTAGGACAGCTATAGTGTATAATACTAACTGTATTAGTCCTCTCTAGGACAGCTATAGTGTATAATACTACCTGTATTAGTTCTCTCTAGGACAGCTATAGTGTATAATACTAACTGTATCAGTCCTCTCTAGGACAGCTATAGTGTATAATACTACCTGTATTAGTTCTCTCTAGGACAGCTATAGTGTATAATACTTACTGTATTGGTCCTCTCTATGACAGCTATAGTGTATAATACTAACTGTATTGGTCCTCTCTAGGACAGCTATAGTGTATAATACTAACTGTATTAGTCCTCTCTAGGACAGCTATAGTGTATAATACTAACTGTATTAGTCCTCTCTAGGACAGCTATAGTGTATAATACTAACTGTATTGGTCCTCTCTAGGACAGCTATAGTGTATAATACTTACTGTATTGGTCCTCTCTAGGACAGCTATAGTGTATGATACTTACTGTATTGGTCCTCTCCGTTACAGCTATAGTGTATAATACTTACTGTATTGGTCCTCTCTAGGACAGCTATAGTGTATAATACTTACTGTATTGGTCCTCTCTAGGACAGCTATAGTGTATAATACTTACTGTATTGGTCCTCTCTAGGACAGCTATAGTGTATAATACTTACTGTATTGGTCCTCTCTAGGACAGCTATAGTGTATAATACTTACTGTATTGGTCCTCTCCGTTACAGCTATAGTGTATAATACTTACTGTATTGGTCCTCTCTAGGACAGCTGTAGTGTATAATACTTACTGTATTGGTCCTCTCCGTTACAGCTATAGTGTATAATACTTACGGTATTGGTCCTCTCTAGGACAGCTATAGTGTATAATACTAACTGTATCAGTCCTCTCTAGGACAGCTATAGTGTATAATACTAACTGTATTGGTCCTCTCTAGGACAGCTATAGTGTATAATACTTACTGTATTGGTCCTCTTTGGGACAGCTATAGTGTATAATACTAACTGTATTGGTCCTCTCTAGGACAGCTATAGTGTATAATACTTACTGTATCAGTCCTCTCTGGGACAGCTATAGTGTATAATACTTACTGTATTGGTCCTCTCTAGGACAGCTATAGTGTATAATACTAACTGTATTAGTCCTCTCTAGGACAGCTATAGTGTATAATACTTACTGTATCAGTCCTCTGTGGGACAGCTATAATGTATAATACTAACTGTATCAGTCCTCTCTAGGACAGCTGTAGTGTATAATACTTACTGTATTGGTCCTCTAGGACAGCTTTAGTGTATAATACTTACCACAGTACTGTATCAGTCCTCTCTGGGACAGCTATAGTGTATAATACTAACTGTATCAGTCCTCTCTAGGACAGCTGTAGTGTATAATACTTACTGTATTGGTCCTCTAGGACAGCTTTAGTGTATAATACTTACTGTATCAGTCCTCTCTGGGACAGCTATAGTGTATAATACTAACTGTATTAGTCCTCTCTGGGACAGCTGTAGTGTATAATACTTACTGTATCAGTCCTCTCTGGGACAGCTATAGTGTATAATACTAACTGTATTAGTCCTCTCTGGGACAGCTATAGTGTATACTACTTACTGTATTGATCCTCTCTAGGGGGTGCATAAAGCATTTTACCCATGTCCATCCCTTCCTGTTGTGTCCCGTTCCATGGTAATGTAATCTGCTTGATTTAATAACTTCTGATACGATTGTCATCAAACTTCGCATATATATTATACGTCTAATGTCCTGTTGTGTGTTGTGCACCTTGCTCTTTTTTCCTGAATCAGGCATCCAAGATGGCCACTACGGCCTCTGATTTGCTAAAAACATATCCTGTAATAAATTTTCTTCTACTTTACGGATTATGATGAAACTTGGTGGGAGGGATGGTAATGTGGCGGCACTCATTATAAAGAAAAAAATTATGGCATTATGATCCAAGATGGCCGCCAAATAAAGGCTTGGTCAAAATTTAAATATTGTCGGATTAAATGAAATTTGGTATGTGTATGAAATCTGGAAATACGAAAGCAGTGCCAGTATTCATTTTGCGAAAACTAAAATAGGAGACATTTCATGGCCTCTGATTGGTCTGAATACAAATATTGTCCAAGTTCCATGAAATTTTGCAGAACTGCTTTAATATGGGGGCAGGCCCAGGCATTTATATCTCACAGACATTTCTAGTTCTATTTTCTGATTATTTAGAATAAGAAAGTTATTAAATTTATAGGGCTTTTAACTTAAGTTTCCAATATGTAAGCATGACACCTGATACCTTAATGTATTGTTTTGCTGTTGTGGTGTGTGTTTTGTGTTTATGAAGACTTTTTGGTAATTAAGTTTCATGAGATCCATTATGTTGCACTTAACAAACAACTTTTGACTGAATTATGTCAATTCATATTGTGCAGTCCATTAATTTGTGTGTAAGATATATAAAGAAAACAATAAAACTGTTAAATTTTCTTACATACATCCTTCTTTTCAAAGCTAAAGCGACTTTGATGATTTTTAAGTTGTCCTTTAAAGTTTCAGCACACTAGCATCCATTTCAATTGTATGTGTTAATTCCTTCGGTAATAGGGAAGGACAGAGCTAATTTATATATAAAATGTTATTTTACATCTATAACTCCATTGTATAATCAGTCATTTATATACACAATCAGTAATTAAGTAAAGTGACGAATAAATGGTTAGTGATTAAAATAAACATTTATTTGGTCTATATTCCATCAGTGTTTGGTTATTTCTCCCACAAACTATGTAAGTTTCTTCATTTTTGATTCAATCGATATAAGCCTGTTCGGAGATAGGTGGTCAACATATTTTGGCAACTCGTTTACGGGAAATCCCCTGTATGTTATTTCATTGGTCAGCCTTTTAATTATGACGTCAAGTAGCAAAGCTTCACTGAGTTATCTTCTCTTTTGACATCATACTATATTTTATGACAACTGTTTCCTCAAAGTTTTACATTCCTAAGAGAAACATGTTTTCTAGATACTATATCATCACATACAGATAAAAAGGTCTCCAAAATCATGAAGTTATTGATCAAACTCTTGTCTGTGAAACTGAAAGGAAACTTGGAAAATCTTGTGTCTTTGCACAAATTCGAGTTGTAATATGACAAAGGCAAACCCTTTAAAGAGCGTAGCTTTATAGCTAATCTGTGATATTTTCCCAGAATCATTCATGTACTGGTTCAGCAAGAGATATGATTTCAATAATTCAAAGTCGGCAACTAGACGTCAACGTAATTGTGTGACGTGTTTCCGGTTTCCCCACTGGAGGGCTACTTTCGTGTGAAAAAATATCAAAGGCAAAGGGTAGAAAGCAAGGGAAACAACTCTTTTTACGCACGCATGTGTTAAGTTACCATTCAAGAGCTTTGTTCAGGTGCTTTCATCGCCTGAGAGCTACATTTTGTACACTCTTATTATAACTAATGTAAATGTCTCGAGTTTGGGGAACCTCTGTATAACTTTTTTTAATCACTCTTGTTGGCCTTGATGGATGAGTACATATTGATATTGGAAGACATTCAGTATATGTACTAGAATATTAGTGCTGTTGCATAGCATGGAGGTTTCCTAAAATATTATTAAACGATTAAAAACAGAAAAAATATTAATTTGAAAAAAAAATAAAAAAATAAAAAAAAAAATTGAATAAAAAATATATATATACAAAAAATTAGACTGGCTTTAATATTTTACCAAGTTTTCAGGTTAAGCTTAATTTTTGCATAAGTGCTTGGTGTTTCATCTTGACTTGAGGGTCAACAAGGGTTCAATTTTAATAAAGTTATAATTTTTATGATAAAACCTCCAGACGATTAGGTTACAATGGAACCATGTATTCACATTTATTCTGAAATAATGTAACTTTCAGTAAGGCTGGTAATACTTAACATATAAGTTATAGTTTGGTTCTAGGTGCAACATTAAAGTCAGAACAGAAATAATAATTGAATTGTACATCAATGCTTAACACCATAATGAGGTCAATTTCTCTGCAAGTATTGGAATTCACTTGAGCCATCACATTTGATATTTCTACTCCTATGTTGATGTTTGACATTTTAGGCAGATGATTCTACTGTCTCGGAGGCTGATGCTCTGCAACCTGGCAACCAGCTGGTTGCTGCGGGCTACGCACTGTACGGTAGTGCCACCATGATAGTTCTGTCTACAGGAAATAACAGTGTCAATGGATTTATGTTGGATCCCGTGAGTACAAGATTGTATTAGGGCTTTACTTTATTACACATTGCAGAACAGTGACACTTGTCTAATCTGACTGAATTATTTCGAAAGTTTGTATAATCGTTCCAGCGTGATGCTTTAATCTCTTAAAACAAAATTTTGTGGTAGAAATAGATTTAATGACTCCACCTCACCTGTCTGTTTTGTTGTGCCCTACAGTGTCACATTAGACAGGTATAACTTAGTATTCTGATATCTTATGTAATGTGACCTGTATGTTGTTTTCTTCAGTGTCACATTAGACAGGTATAAATTTGTAATCTGACATCTTGTGTAATGTGACCTGTATGTTGTGCCATACAGTGTCACATTAGACAGGTATAAATTTGTAGTCTGACATCTTGTGTAATATGACTTGTATGTTGTGCCCTACAGTGTCACATTAGACAGGTATAACTTAGTTATCTGACATCTTGTGTAATGTGACCTGTATGTTGTTTCCTTCAGTGTCACATTAGACAAGTATAACTTTGTAGTCTGACATCTTGTGTAATGTGACCTGTATGTTGTATCCTACACTGTCACATTATACAGGTGTAACTTTGTATTCTGACATCTTGTGTAATGTGACCTGTATGTTGTGCCCTACAGTGTCACATTAGGCAGGTTAACTTTGTAGTCTGACATCTTGTGTAATGTGACCTGTATGTTGTGTTCCACAGGGAACATCAGATCAAACTGGTTTCACTGATATGCTCAACTGTTTATAATGATTAACATATTTCTCTTTGGTGAAAAGAATTTTATAATTAGCAGTTTCTACTGAACATGATTTATTTCCTAATTCAGTTACTTATTGCATAATGCAATTATTGACTCATGTGATAATAATCATTGAATATATGCTTGGTTTAGTTATAAGTATTTGATAAAGAAAGATTTTCAGAATTTGTTTTGATTTCACATGATATTGATCAATTTTTTTTCAAATATTTGAAACGTTTTGCTTTAAGCTGGATAAAAAGAAACTTCCAAGACTTTTTTTGTCAATCTCATATACAATATTATATAATTTGACATCTACTATAGAGGTGACACTTATACCAACAATGTTTAAATGGTTAATAATTATTACAGGCTATCGGAGAGTTCATCCTTACCAACCCCAAAATCAAAGTCAAACCAAGAGGCAAGATCTTCTCCATCAACGAAGGATATGCCAAGTTCTGGGACAAGCCTACAGCAGAGTATGTCAAAAGGAAGAAATTCCCAGAGGTAAGTTTCTACTTCTAACAAAAGAGATTTGTGTAAAGGCCGACTCCTGCGTGGTTACGCCACTCCTTCGAGTGACGTAACCATGCCAACTGGTAAGGAGTGACAAGCATGGACAGTGGCCATAGAAAGCTCTCCATAAGCTAAGAAAGTAAGTTGTGTGTAGTAGTCTATTTATATATAACCTTAATTAAAAAGAGGATTTGTAGGTTTTACAGCCGTTGCTCCTACCAGCATTGACATACGGTATATATATACATATAGTGTTTTTCAAAGTTGGTATACTATTGCAACAGCATATTGTCGCCAATTTGGAACTGTTACGCAATCTTTCCTTCTCTGCTATATATTACTGCCTTTGTTAGCCAAATCTATTTTCAAAATCTTGAAATTCTACTATGAAGATGTGCATTAAACAAGTCTGACAATGACTAGCTGCACAAATGAATCTATTGTGTTTGTTATAAGGATTCATAGCACTATGAAAGTTAAAAAAATGACTTTCAATCCATATATTTACATTTTTACTATAGAACAATTCCTTAACTTCATTGATATTGTTCCAGTTAATAGTTAATTACCTGCATTTTTATTTGTGCCGTCATTTAAATGGCAGTGGTGGAACAGCCCAGCTTGAATAAAATTGGCATCAATAGTAATAATTAGTCATTTGAGCGTATGACGCAAGGGCATTTTCTCCACGTTATTTGAAGCGGCACGACAAGACTCTCATTGAATAAGCTTGATCTATGACGTCATAATTAAACCATGTGCTACATCTCGAGAACCATTGCTTTTCATAATTTTACGAAAGGTGTTATTGCTGGTAATGTTCATATGCATGTAGTGGGTTGCAGCGCAAATGTAAATATATAATTATATTGATGATATGAGACCCATTCGCTCACAAACCCATCAAATGATTCATTTAAGTACATCTTTGGGAGTTCAGGTACCATTTTACTGACACTTTGATTTTGATAAAGCCTTTCTTAGTTAAGATAATGGATACATTCCAGAACTTAAAAATAGAATTTGTTCACTGACTTTAAGTTTTTAATTACATGATTAATGTTGTATCCTGTGTTGTAGAGTGGTAAGCCTTATGGAGCTCGGTACATCGGATCTATGGTAGCAGACGTCCACAGAACACTGGTGTATGGTGGGATATTTATGTACCCAGCGACCTCTGAGGCTCCCCAGGGAAAGGTAAGGGTCAACAAAAACCTTAACTGTGTTGAACGTGGATTGAAATATCTTGTCAGTCCATTAACAGTAAGTTTTCTTTAAATGTGTAAGAACTCTTATCTAATTGAACTGGAATGCTTCACAATTTTTCTTTTAAATTAACATGGCACACTTTGAGAAGTGGTAACTCCATTTTTTTTTTTTTTAAATTCTTTGCTTCTGTGAGTGTACCTATAAAAAGATATGTCATATGCTTGATGCTATGAGGATTAGGCAAACTTGTGAACATTAATTTCAATTACTTTCACTCATATAAGTCGGTACATCAAGAACTGTAGCCCTTATTGGTTGGAATGGTAACTAGGAAGACAGTATAGTTCTAGAGCCTACTAACTTTAATGTATTGTAATAGCCTGCATGTCACCATTGCGAGATAAAAGTATTTTCTTTCTGTTTGTGCTAAAAAATATGTTAACAATTCAATGCTTTATCAAAGCTTCCTCTACATCAACAAACAGTCAAAGCTTATTATCTCCCATTCATCAAATAATTGAATTAAGTGAGTTATACTATTTGGAATGAAGTTGGACAGGGGTCACCGAAATACTTTGCGTATCACAGTTTCTTTGACTCATACGAGATTGAGATAATGAGGTTCGGCTGTATTGACTTTTTTAAATCATCAGTAATACCCACTGTCTGGTTCTCTGTTGCTCAGCTGCGTCTGCTGTACGAGAGTAACCCGATGGCTTTCATCATAGAGCAAGCTGGAGGTATGGCCACCACGGGAAAGCAGAGGATCTTAGACATCAAACCCACCTCTATTCACGTCAGGTGTCCGGTCTTCATGGGGTCGAAGGAGGACGTTCAGGAAGTGGAAGACCTCTACAAGCAACTTTCCTAGACCAGCAGGAACATATCAACCATTTCACCCTGATTTTATTGTAATAAACTCAGCCATACATTGTCGGGATAAGTCCATTGTAGTATACAGTGGTGGAAGGGTTAGACCACTAAACTTTTCACCCCTGTTTGACTGTAATAAACTCTGCCATACATTGTCTGGATAAGTCCATTGTAGTATACAGTGGTGGAAGGGTTAGACCACTAAACCTTTCACCCCTGTGTAATAAACTCTGCCATACATTGCCTGGATAAGTCCATTTTAGTATACAGTGGTGGAAAGGTTAGACCACTTAAACCTTTCACCCTTTTGAATAAGTCCATTATAGTGTGGAGTGGTAAGATAGTACCGTATTTGACTGGGAATAAGCCCCCACCCCCTGAGAAAAATAATTGATCAAAAGTAGGGAGGGGTCTTTTTCACGAATACAACCCTGTTCACAAAAGTCTGACATCTTGGATATTCTACTGATTTGATCTATGAACTCAGTCCATACTGTACTAGTAATGTTATTCTAGTTGTTTGTTTTGTTAAAATAACAAGTTTGCAAAATGCACAACCAGTTCAAACATGAAAGTATGGTGTTCTTAACACCAGCTAAACAATGTTTTATTTCAAGTTTAGCCTTATAGATTTTTTTTTGCACATAGTTAGATATAACAAAGAAATTAACATACTTTTTATTGAGAGAACGGCAAAATTTAGGGTGGGGGCTTATTCACAGGCTCCAACCCTGTTCCAAGTACCTTTGCCAAAGTGGGGAGGGGGCTTATTCGTGAGAGGGGGCTTATTCCCGGTAAAATACGGTAAAGGTATTTCAGCCATTGTAGTCTGGCAGCTGTACAGTAGCAGTGAGGGGATCTAGCAGAGATTAGGGGACAAGAAATTTATTTCAGGATACATAGAGTAATTATAATGTGAAAATGTTGATTTATCAACCCTGAGAATGGTTCAGGTCTAATCGGGCTGACTGATATTATAACTGTTGTTTGTGTAATAGTGGCTATATAATTATATACAATATTTTTGGGGATTTTTTATAGTCTATAAAGGATATAATTTATTATAGTTATATGTATGATGTTTAGTTGTAGCCTGTAGCTTCAGAGTAGTAGGGACGATAATGAAAGGGGCTTGTGTAGATGTCTGGGTTTAATAGTTATGGTTTAGAGAGTGTTGATACATTCCTGACAACAGAGGTACATACAGTGTACATAAGTCTATATGATGATGAAGGGAGTGATGTTAATATATCCCCGTAATACAGAGGTACATACATAAGTTTATATGATGATAAAGGGGAGGATGATAGTATCCCTCGTTATACACTTATCTTTTGAGAAATACCACTGATAATTACGGTTAGAAGAGGACCATGCATTTTGCTGGTAGTTTACATTTACAGTGATGTCAAATCATTTATCAAATTTGTAATTATTACTCATAAAACAAGTGTTCTTTTGCAACACCAGACAATGTTTATTTCTCACAAGCAGCTACTCAAAGGTTCATCGTAATCTGTTAATTATTTATTTCCACATAATTCATATCTGGTCCTCGTTGTAACTAGATTTCAATATTAAGTATCTTACTACCAGGTATGAATAATTTCCATGCACCAGAAGAAAATGTACTTACTGAGTGAAACAGCTAATTATTGTCTCTGCATGTAATTTAAATCATTTATCCCTGAAATTTCATAATGAGCTGTTCCAACCTTTGAATTGGAAGAGTTAAGCTATGTTTTTAGGGGTGAATGAGTTAAAGAATGTGATTTTATCCAATGAATTGCACTCAAAGTAAGTGTATGTAAGCATGTGTTTAAAAATAGAGACGCAAGAGTTGTGCCATATTTTGTAATGATTGTTTTTTGTCTGATAGTATTAAACCATATTTCTCATCAAAATACTTTGATCCTGAGATGTATATACATGTGTATATATACATATACATCCCTACTTGATCCTAACAAGATATTTTTGTGTGAAGCTGTAAAACAGTTTATTTGCAATTTTTTGCTAAACATTGAAGCATGATTTGTATAGTGACTTTCACAAGATAAGAGAGGAAAAGAAAAATCTGATGTGAAGAATCTGAAAGAGAAATGTGAAAACTATGTAGCTAATGACGACATGAAAGGCCTTCACTAGACACATTATCATAAATATATATACATCTATCACATATAACTGGAAGAAAAATATTGAAGACAAAATAGGAGCCATTTTATTATTGCAAGGTTAAAGGTCAGATATCAAAAGTTGACATCATTGAATAGTCAATAGGCCAATGAAAATACGTATTTGTTAAGAACCATCAATTCATTTTCAGTTATATTGGTTTCATTTTGTTTCTTTTCATTATTACACATATACAGGTATCTATACTACAACCAGGTCTTTTCTTAAAAAAAAAATGCAAAATTTTAATGTGTTCTGAGTGTATTTCACAATCTCTCTTCTCAGTGTTTGTTTAAAGCATAATGATAACTCTGAAATCCAATTGTATTTATTTAAATGTGAAAATTGGAAACCAACAAGGGATTTCTTGTGTTACTATGTTAAACTTTCTTTTCTCTTTTTTTTTATTCTAATAATTTTATTGACAAAACAATTTTATTCACCAGAGAATTGTTTCAAGTCCCCTAAACCAATATCCAAGGATGAAAGTTAGATATATTATTTTTAATGTTGAAATATATTTTTGTCAAAAAAAAAAAAAGACGAAAAAAGGGTATGATGTTAAAAGCAATGGAATGTTATATTTATTACATCTTTTTTTTCAATTTATTTCAATGTTATGAAAGGGTATTTTAATCAAACAAAAATGTGTTCTTTGAAGATCATGAATAAGCCCTTGCTTATAGGATAACACTTTAACTGTTAATATATATTCAAGATTTTGTTCTTTATTTTCAATAAAGTTTTAAAAACTCTCTTCACAATTTGTGTTTTTTTCTTGACCTATATTTAACTGAGGTTCACCAAGCATCACCATCTAGCCTCTGTTAGTTTCAATTGTAAAAGTAGTTATCCAATATAACCTACTTCACCCTAACTCATCCACCCCTGAAATTTCAGAATGGACTTTTTCGACTTCTATGTTGGAAGAGTTCAAGTGTGTCTTCTGGGTGAATGAGTCAAAGACGGTGAAGATGTCACACTTTTTCCAATCTTGATCTCCAAAATGGTTTTTAAAAAATGCCGATTAGTAACTGGTACCTCGTGTCCTTGATACTTGGGGTACATTCACACTACTGGTTGAACTAGATGAAATTGAGCGAAAAAACACCAGGCACAGATTTGGACCGAAGCTGATCTCTGGAAAATTTGGCACATGCGGTTTGAGGGGTCCAGACCTTAATTGCTGACTATTGCTAGTTTGCGTTATCTATTTCTTCAACAATGTCAATTGTGTAGGTTTTTAAGATTTTTAGCTCTGCCTAAGGTTTGATCCAAGTACGTTCATTTATTGTGGAATATTTCTGTGCCGGTTCAACCTGTAGCATGAATGTACCCTCGAATTTCTACACCCATCAGAATAAATGTGGTCACTGAAGACTCTCTCCATATAAATTTCCCCCTATATATGACAGCTTTTTGATATGCCCCATGTCACAATCTGATTCATATTTTGACATTTCTCCTCTAGTTAAGCTTGGGTCTTGCTCTTCTGTGACTGCTTCCTAATCTATCATGTTGGACTTCAAAAAGATATTCAATATCAGCTAATGGCAAAATAAATAAAGTTTTTTGATAAAACAAAATGTACACTGTTCTTAATTGATTTATGTACCAGAGATGAAGGTCATAATGACCTTAACGTTGGTATACTTCAGAGTTCACCAAAATGTCTCGAGGATTTACATGAAATTAACGGCAACTGCACTGAAAGTTCATACTCATATCACCTTCATGTCGTTTAGAGGTGATGGTTATGGTGACCTTAAAGTGATACACCTGACATTTGATGAGCTTATGCCATGGTGTGGCGTCCATTAAATCGCTACTTGTTATAAAGTTCTGCATTAATTTGAACCAAATTTGGTCAGAAACATCCTTTGGAGGAGACACAGATTTTGTATAAATGGTGACTCTGACCCCCCTAGGGCTGGAGTAATCTGAAGGATTCCGACTCTTTGACACACTAAATATTTGGACAGCTGGTGGGTGCGCTCTTTGGATCAAAGTCACAATGACATAATGAGAGTACACTGCACATCATCTAATATAATAGTGGTTAACAATCTTTCAAAGTTCCATCGATCTACTATTTCAGGTTACCAAGTCATGGAGCAGAAACGAATGTGTTTAACAATAAAGGGGTCCCATGGAAAACCCTAAGTTTAGTCCTTGACCATCGGAGGACATGTTTGAATGAAGTCTATGACACCCCTTCTAATAATGGTTAACAATAGTTGAAACTTTCATTTCTCTACAGTGACAAAGTTAGGGAGCAAAAACAAACCGACAGAGCGATTGCTATAGGACATCTGGCGCTAGGTGGCGAGGCCCTAATATCAGTCTGTGTTTTAAACACTTACCCCATATTCCCTGCTGAGGCCACATCTGCCCCAAAGATTGCCTCATACTTCATGTATACATGTAATCATTGGTCCAGAAATGCTAGTCAAAATCCATTAAATTCTTTTGAACAAGTAGTTTTGTCAAGAAAATGTTGATGGACATGCAAACAAAATCCAGTTAATTCTTTTAAACAAATAGTTTTATCAAGAAAATGTTGATGGATATGCAAACAAACTCCATTTATTTATTTTGAACAAATAGTTTTGTTAAGAAAATGTTGATGGACATGCAAATGCTCAATGGCACTCTGGTATGCAAGGTGTCGGGAGTTGAAAATATAACAAATACAAACATTTAAGAGATTAGATTGCACTTTATTAGAAAAGATTAGGTGAAAGTTTATATTAATCATTTACAATTTATCACATGACCACATGTCCTGCAGTGGGTCACTAGGAACAGGATAGCTAACAGTGGACGGAAAAAGTGGATCAACTCTTCCTGTATTCAATAACTAATTTTCTATCGATGTGGAATTATACCAGGTATTGGAAGGTGCAGGAGATGAAAAAAGGTAACCAGACAGTGTCTTACAGCAAATGTTATTTTGTAGTTCATTGTAAAGGAGTCCTAGTGCTTTATCAGGGTTCTATACCCAAACTTAATGCTTATAACGCAGGGAGCTTATATAATATCCCCTGCATTACACTTTACTTTAAGAAAAAACTCTTTTATAAAAATTACTGGGAACAGTTTCAAAAATGTTCCAAGTCCAAAAAATCGCCTGCAATTGTTTCTTAAATTTCTCGAATTCTTGAAAAAGTGAAAATAGACAATTTAAGTGAAAAATATATCTGAAAGGCCTTTGGAGAATATAATAGTTTAAGATTAAATCCAATCCTTTAATTAAAATTTTGACTTTTCATTTATTTACTTTAAATTCTGAGGGATTATTGACAAGAAGAGTTGATGTTTATACTACATACTAATTATGAAATAAAATCAAACATCACTTCATTGATAAGGGCCAGCCTTCGGGTAAATATAGACAGATTGTACAATATATAATGTATTCAATCATCTAAAAATATCACATTAACATATTAAACAAAAAACTTACATACGTAAATTGTCATTCTGACAGCAGAAATCTGCACGAGTTCTTACTTTTTGCATATCATTACCAAGTAACGGAATTAAAAAATTGATTATTCATGATTTGCAGAATAAGTGATACATGTGTAATTTTTTTAGATTTGAAAAACTTATCCATAATGTGGAAGTTAAACAAATATAACCTGATTTGTTGACCAGTCCTGTGAAATTGAGCAGGTGAGAATTTAAAATATGGAAAATTTCAAAGCTAACTGTAAACTGACTTTTCTTTAACATTTAAATAAATGCCAAACTTTCGATGAAGCATGAGTTTTAAATCTTAAGCTGCACAACTAAAAACAACAAAAATTTGAACAAATTTCATAAATATAAAGATAAATCATACATTGTCTTAGTTTCATATGATAGTTAACTTTGATTATTCATTATTCTGCAACATCCAAAAATCACTTTTTAGTTTCTACTGCATACATAAACCACCATCCCTTCTTAATTAGTACAAACTGCCAACATAAATATTCTACTATATTAAATGGATGGACAGATTTATGTGTGAATTCAGGACAAATGATATCAATTGAAATGAAATCCAAACAAAAAATAACCTAAACATAATATTCATGAAGTTGCTTTTCACTCATAATGCATTTTGTTTACAATGTTACGTTCCTGTGGTCCCGACTAGGAACAGATCATAAAAGAAACTGTTCCTAATTGTGGTTCTGCATAAGGAAATCTGATAGTAAAAGCAAACAACATTATTTTTTTCTGGAATTATCTCAATAATCCAACATAAAAAAATTATATTAAACTAGTATGCAGATTACCCCTTAATTTGTTGATACATTGAACACAATGCTAGTGTCTTTGCAGAAATAGTTGTCCACATGATACTGAAATATATGACTGATTCTTAATACATGTACACTTTTTATAAACAAAAATAATGACATGGAAATAAAAGCTGTCTACTGTGTAAAACTGTATACGGGACGGAATGACAATAAACTTGTACATCTGTAAACAGGACGGAATGACAAGCTGGTACAACTGTAAACAAGACGGAATGCCTGACACAGATTTTATAAGAATTTTAACGATTTTTAAATATAAAAATACATTTTAAAAAATCACCATCATATACATGTATCAACAAGTAATCACACAACTTTCTTTGTCATTTAATTTTACATTCTCAATTTCTTTCAATATAATTTAATATTAACACAAATACAGAGAAAAGTTGATGTGTTAGTTTAAAGTTAATTCTATTATGAATTATAAACAAAATCTGATTATTAACATATTAAAACTGTAAAATAAAAACATCTTATTTTCAAACAAATCATTAGAACGAACAATTTTTGTTATATTTAACTAATTCACATTGAATCAAATATAAAATAAGACATTTTAACAGTCTTCATATGCATAAACTCATGATCATGTCTCTCATTAATCCATTAAACCCAAAGTAAATTGTTGCTTTGTGGAGAGTGAGAGGATAGGCTTTTTAGTTGTAATCCAGGAACAATATCAAACTGATTAGGAAGGGACGATGGTATAATATTATTTTCTTTCTCCGTAACTATTCAAGACAGATACTGAGCTGTTTGTTTGGTAGTCAATGGTGGACACCAGCCTTCAGTGAGCAATAGAACAGGGTTTATTCCATTTCATCTACGTCTTCTCCCTTCTTCATCTTCGCAATGATCTGAAACAGCCATTTGATGATTACATTAGTAGGTTTTACAACAGTTAATGAGTATATGTATGTTTGTTGAAATATCATGTTTCCAAATGTCAATATTTAAATCAATTTGATGTCACACTCAAATAATAGAAATATCAATTTGGTGTAGCTCTTGTATTAAATAAACTAGTGATTATGATGGGATGAAATTAAAACTGTCTAGTACATACAATGTCCATAGCAGAATCTAGTTGTGAAGTTTTATTACCCAGGTATGTCTACTTTTCATATCTTCACAACTAGATTCTGCTATGGAAATTGTATGTACAAGACAGTTTTAATTTCATCCCATCACAATCACTAGTTTATTTAATACAAGAGCTACACAAAATTGACATTTTCTTGCATGTAAATGAAATGTTGTATAGAAACATAAACTGAATCAGAAACATTTGTATACTTACGCCCTTTAACTTGGCGATCTCCTTGTTGTCAGCATTCTTGGATGCATCGTTGGTGATCAGTTTAACTCTAGATGCATACCTGTGTAAAACAGTGGATTTATGATAAGGTTACACTTGACTCAACACACCTGTTGTTTACTTGTTAGATCTGGCAATAGCTATATCACAATTGTACAAATGACAAATTAAAAACATGGGGAGGGTGTGGATGGAGAAAGATGCTCACCCAGATGTAATATAAGACTCTTTCATGACCAGGGATGTTAGATAGAGAAATTTCACAAAGGGATTTTCAAATTTGGTAAAACCAGAGGCTTTTGCCAAATTTGAAAACCCAGAGGGTGAAATTTTCCCTCATATCAACTACCTGAACAAGCTCAAAAACTACGAAATAACGTTTTGACTAGCAACCATTTCGAAAATTTTAACTTTTTTGATGTAACAAGAATTCCACGGAAGTGGATGTGTCGCCTGTGCAGCAAGTTGGGAGATACTGAAGTAACTGCACTCAAACAGATTTTCGATTTATAGCAACAGTGACCTTGACCTTTGACCCTGAAAAGCAATCCCAAGCAAGTATTTTTGGTAATGATGCATTGTAATAAGTTTGAGTTTAATTTGCACAAGGAAACTCAAGTTATCGCACGGAAACCGATTTTCTATTTATAGCAACAGTGACCTTGACCTTTGACCCTGAAAAGCAATCCCAAGCGAGCACTTTTGGTAAGGAAGTACTTTATGAAGTTTGAGTTTGATTGGCCCAAGGAAACTAAAGTTATCGCACGGAAACCGATTTTCTATTTATAGCAACAGTGACCTTGACCTTTGACCCTGAAAAGCAAATCCCAAGCGAGCACTTTTAGTAAGGAAGCACTGTATGAAGTTTGAGTTTGATTGGCCCATGGAAACTCAAGTTATCGCACAGAAACTGTTGGTGCAGAAGCCGACGCCGACATAATGATCCCTATATGTCGCCTTTTCAGGCGACACAAAAATGAATCGGATAGCGAGATTATAAGCACACCCCATATTTAATTTTCAAACACAGTTTGCCCAGAAAAATTGATCTAACCTTTCTTATGTTTAGAGTAAGAGTTTCGTTGTTTTCTCTTTTCGGCATCAGTTTACCATATTTGTGATGTCACGTTATTGTTGAGCCATTGTGATGTCACATTGTGCGATATGCTATGCAAAATAGATTTTTCTAACAATGCTTTCTTCCATGGGCAAACTCTATCCAACATGGTGAAATATGAGAGAAACATCTTGGGCTGGGGAGCTTCAGAATATGGGGAGGATGGAGGAAGGTGCTTACATCTATGGCTCATCTCAGCTTTGGGAGGGTCAAGATTGGGAGAAGAATATGTACTTACATGAGTGAGATGATGGTTTCATCCTGGTTGTAGTCTGCGGGGGAGATGTTGACAAACATAAGGGTCTTGGCATTGCCTCCAAGGGAATCCTGCATCAACATGGTGAGTTTATTGTTTCTATAGGGAATGAACTGCTGGTCACTACTCAGGGCAGAAATCACGTCGCCGAGGGCCGACAACGACTTGTTGATGGACATGGCTTCCTAAAACAGAAAAATAAAAATCACCTGTAAGGGGGGAAAAGTTACCCTGCTGTGTTAGAGATAGGTTAACCCTGCTGTGAGAAATTGGGTTACCCTGCCGTGTAAGAGATAGGTTAACCCTGATGAGAGAGATAAGGTTACCCTGCTGTGTTAGAGATAGGTTAACCCTGCTGTGAGAGATAGGTTAACCCTGCTGTGAGAGATACGGTTACCCTGCCGTGTAAGAGATAGGTTAACCCTGATGAGAGAGATAAGGTTACCCTGCTGTGTTAGAGATAGGTTAACCCTGCTGTGAGAGATAGGTTAACCCTGCTGTGAGAGATAGGTTAACCCTGCTGTGAGAGATAGGTTAACCCTGCTGTGAGAGATAGTGTTACCCTGCCGTGTAAGAGATAGCTTAACCCTGCTGTGAGAGATAGTGTTACCCTGCTGTGTAAGAGATAGCTTAACCCTGCTGTGAAAGATAGGGTTACCCTGCTGTGAGAGATACGGTTACCCTGTTGTGTAAGAGAGAGCTTAACCCTGCTGTGTAAGAGATAGCTTAACCCTGCTGTGAGAGATACAGTTACCCTGCTGTGAGAGATACAGTTACCCTGCTGTGTAAGTGGTAGCTTAACCCTGCTGTGAGAGATACGGTTACCCTGTTGTGTAAGAGATAACTTAACCCTGCTGTGAGAGATACAGATATCCTGCTGTGAGAGATAACTTAACCCTGCTGTGAGAGATATGGTTACCCTGCTGTGAGAGATACAGATATCCTGCTGTGAGATATAACTTAACCCTGCTGTGAGAGATACAGATATCCTGCTGTGAGATATAACTTAACCCTGCTGTGAGAGATACAGATATCCTGCTGTGAGAGATACGGTTACCCTGTTGTGTAAGAGATAACTTAACCCTGCTGTGAGAGATACAGATATCCTGCTGTGAGAGATAACTTAACCCTACTGTGAGAGATACAGATATCCTGCTGTGAGAGATAACTTAACCCTGCTGTGAGAGATACAGATATCCTGCTGTGAGATATAACTTAACCCTGCTGTGAGAGATACAGATATCCTGCTGTGAGATATAAATTAACCCTGCTGTGAGAGATACGGTTACCCTGCTGTGTAAGAGATGACTTAACCCTGCTGTGAGAGATAGTGTTACCCTGCTGTGAGAGATATGGTTACCCTGCTGTGAGAGATACGGTTACCCTGCTGTGTAAGAGAGAGCTTAACCCTGGTGTAAGAGATACAGTTACCCTGCTGTGAGAGATAGAGTAACCCTGCTGTGAGAGATAGAGTAACCCTGATGTGAGAGATACGGTTACCCTGCTGTGAGAGATACAGTTACCCTGCTGTGAGAAATAGGGTAACCCTGCTGTGAGAGACACAGTTACCCTGCTGTGAGAGATAGGGTTACCCTGCTTTGAGAGATACGGTTACCCTGCTGTGAGAGATATGATTACCTTAAATCATTTACTTTTGATAAACACAATGAAGTGAGGATCATTTCTGAAAAGAAAACCCTCTTCACATCTCTATAAACTTTTAAGTGCTACGTAATTAATTATCTATTTTTTCATTTAAAGCTATATGATTGATGTTTATACATGATAGGTAGTGGGATTGGGAGAAAGACTGTCCTCCACAAAGTTGTATTGGATGTTCATTCACTCCACACTGAACTTAGACTAGTGTCCATTTAAGCTCCAATTAAGACAGTCATAATATCATGATTCTCAATCACTGAGACAGTATTAGGCTGTTAATATGTAATCCTACAACAGTGTCTTACTTTGAGCTGTTCTGCACCAGCCCCCGTCTTAGCCACACGCTCACTACCAGCCAAATCCACCAAGCTGAGCTGTAATATAAAGCATTCTACATAACATCTATCACCAAGTCTCCACCGGGAAAGTCATAATCATCAACAGTCACATAAGATACAAAATACTGATAAAAAAAATAGCTTCTGGACTTATAATTTATCAAGGAATGGATAATTATCCTTGCCCTTATGTCAAAAATAATAATTTTGATGTTTTCACTGAATATTCCAGGCCTGAGTATTCTAACATTCTCTGTGACATATATACGTTGTATTATAAAGGGTGTCAGATGACACAGGTTCTCTGTACATTTCCAGCTTACCTTTCCCTTGAGGACTTGTCCTGTAGACTTGTTAGTACTCTCCATCATAATACCGATGACGAGATGGGAACGTGAACTCTCGTCATTCATCTCTGTGGATAGTTAGAAGCAAGTGTTTATATCAAACAAGGTACAATTACCATAATACGACAGGAAATTCACATTTTAACCTTCGGATTAATAACACTATGTGTATATGATACATTGTGTTTAATATATTATAAATAACATGGAAACACAAATGATGAAGGAAGACAATTTTTGGCTTGTGCCCTGTCCGGGCCTCAAACTCACGATCTCCGGAACTAAATCCCTGTAATTTACACGATCTATGTATAGCTCATTTTAATGCTTATATTATATTTTTTAAAGCTTTTTTTCTTTCCTAAGCAATTACATGTATTTTGTTAGTGTACAGATGTCCAGTGGTGCAGACTGCAGATAACACACTAGCCTTTCACTAACTTTGAAGCAGACAACATTTAATTCTCCGATCTAAAGGGTAAAGGTTCGGGGTCACTTGCCCAACCATTCCCTCCCATATTAAAACCACTATCAACTTGCTAGCGTCCAGGCTAACAAGAGTGATTAATATAATAATCAATTTTGTTATAGCTTGTTTCATAATCGTAAAATCAATAGTCTATATCTATAAATATTGAATATATATACCAGAATAACTACATTATATGAAAGGAACCATACTTTCCTTCCTTAACTAGGTACTAAACATGTTTTATCATTTAAATTTGTTACTTTTCTTCAAATGACAGCATATATCCGATTGCAGATTCCATATAACCTATAGACTATAGGTAATATGGAATCTACAATCGGATATATCGGAGTAACTATAGTATAGTTGACACTGTTACTGAATGGAGTAGTATTTTGAATCGTCTTTGTCACTGATAAATGAATTACTCCAGTAAGACATCCCTGCTCTACCTTTAAAACTCCAAAATATCTATATTCTAAAATCTCTTTTACCAATAAAGTCATGATATGACATAGAAATGAAATTCACAACATAAAAACCCTAGTCAAGCTAACAAATCACATAATTTGACTCCATCACTTCTGAAATTTCATAATTAACTATTCCAGCCTTTGAATTGGAAGAGTTCAAGTATGTCTTTTGGGGTGAATGAGTGAATTCTTTACTTGAGAAATTCAATATACAGTGGACTCCACTTAATATAACCCCTGTTAATATCACATTCCTCTTTATATCATGTTTTTCCCAAGCACCATTTTTCTCTCTTTATAATCTATGTAATTTTATTTGGTTAATATCATGTATTTTGAGGTGAATTCCTCTTAATATCATGTTTTTTTAACCAATCAAATAAAATATCCAGAAAATGATGTCATTTCCATTGATTTCAGGTACAACTTGTACAAAATGTTGCATAGAAAATAAAAAAAAAAATAAAAAAATGATTTTTAATTGAAATGATGTTATCTATTTATAATGAAACATCTTCATATGTACATTGAATAGCTTACTTTTAGTTATGGAGATTGGAAATGCACTAGAATTAGAGGAAAAACATGTTTCTCTTAATGTCACATTCCTGTTAATATCATGTTTTTGTCTGACAAATGCAACATGATATAAAGAGGAGTGCACTGTCCTATCTGTTAATCAGTCAAGGCATAATTGAAGGGTTGTCTCAATTAGGGCAGTATGTAATACATCGCCCATGTTTAATCACTAATAAATATATCCATATTGATTACTAACTTGTGGAGGCAGTATGTCTGTTCTTGCTGCCCTCATCAAACAGTGCCCCGAGTTCTTTGGCGTTATGAGCAGCTTTCACACATGACCCCTGTACAAACACCATCCCTTTCTTGTCCTTCTTAATCTCCATCTTATCCTGAAATCACCAATTCATAATTCATAACAACCATTACTCATATACCTTTTGTCTTTTCTGATGATTATATTCAGATTTATTTCCAACAGAAATGAAAAGTGGAGAAGTTACATCATTATGATCTTGTTAATGGAGTAATTAATATTGGCATATAATTATTAAATATTCGTATTTGTTTTATGAAAAAACTGATGTTCTGCTTTTCATAAAGTAAATTAATATGATCATTTTTAAATAGATTAATTGATATTATCCTTAAATGGAATCATTAATATTCTGTTTTAAATTAAATAATGCTGTTTTAATGAAATAATAGTATAATCTACAATTTTCAGAGTAATTCAATTGATTTACATCATAATCAAAGAACATGTAATTGGAATCTATATCATAAGCAGTCGTTAGTCTTTCAATTGAATTCCTACTGCAGAGAGACACAGACTCACATCATCAGAGGCACCAGGCTTCGCAAACAAATCGATGAGCTTGTCATTATACAACTCCATCATGTAGGCTGTCACTGTGATGGTAAACTTGGATCTGAATTATCAATTATAACATGTATTATTTTGAAATTGTGTCACATGAAATATGTCAGATATTTTGTAAATGTTTTAGCAATTATCTTATTTAAGGGATTTTTGTGCTGAACGCATTCTGCTATAAATATAAAATATGCTCTCTGCAGCAAGTGTAGTGACTGTCAAAATATCATTGCAACTACCTGTTTAAATTAGGTAATGTGGTAAAATTTTAGTGCACCAAAGTAAGTTTGTTTACAGTACATTTATCAGCTGTGACATCTGAATACAGAATGTGACAGAGTATCTAGTAATGATTTATTTGTTTGTTAAATAACGAGAAAGTGATAGTCTGAAACTATATACAGTAACTGTAATAATGATGTAAACATAGGACTAGAAATATCTGTGAGACATAAATGCCCCCTTCCCCCATATTAAATTAGTTCTTCATTCTTATTACGCATGCAAAGTTTGATGACAATAGGATCAGTAGTTATTTGAATAAGCTGGTTACACTACCATGGGACGGGACAGGACGGGACAGACATGGGTAAAACTATATAGCCCCCCCATTTCATAGGGGGGAATAAAAATATCGTTCATATAACTGCCAAGTGGATAGAATGGACAGGGGCAAGATTAACAGTATATAAATGCATGGGAAATGAAATATTTATCCGTAACTAATCCTATGTGTTTTAAAAACTCACCTGAGTTCATTAGCTAACTCAAAAATCCTTTCAAAAGCTCTTGGTGCGATTCCAGGATATTTCTGTTCCCTGTCACCGATCATGGTGTATGTTTTACCGGAGCCTGTCTGTCCATAGGCGAAGATGCACACGTTAAACCCGTCCACAGCAGATTGGATAAGATTCTGTGGTAGAAAACATAACCTTTATATGTGATTTTAACAATTTTTTTGAATCAGTAATTTTTGAAACTAGAAATGTCTGTGAGACATAAATGCCCCCTTCGCCATTATGAAATTAGTTCATCATGCTTATTACGTGTGCGAAGTATGATGACAATCAGATCAGTATACTAGTAGTTATCTAAATAAGCTGGTTACATTACGATGGGACGGGATGGGACGAGACGAACATGGGTAACACTATATGGCCCCCCCATTTCATGGCGGGGGCATAAAAATGTTCTTTACCCTTCGATTCGTGAGATCTATCAATAAGAGAACATCACCAATTTACATTAATCCAGATATGATCAAAAGTGTAGCCATTAATTTGTCTGAGGAAAATGTTTTGCAATTAAATTTTATAAATGAATTCATCAACATAAAGAAAAAATTTAATAATAAATGCAAGAAAGTATCACCTTTTTTTTTTACATAAGATATATAAATATAATGTACTATGCTATCTAGTGAACATATATATGTCATATTTTTTTTGCATCAAAACCCCCAATAAATAACCCATGTAATATGACCCGTCAGCCCAGTGACTGGTCACAAGTTTTAATTATTTCCATTGTGACTAATCACCAAGGACAAGTAGGTACATGACATCACAGACAAATGCAATGTAGTCAAAACTGCTGCTTTAAAATTGCATTTCAAGGTTGCTTGAAGTTGAAGGTTTTGCATGATTAAATGCGTTTTCATATGAAATTTATGAAACTTGTCACAATTTTTTTTTCTTTAAGCAAGCCCCAATTCTAAGATCAATTTGATAAAACTCATGTAATAGAAATTCACATATTGAATGATCCAATAAATCTTTACAATGGTACGATGGGAAAAAAGATGATTCTGAGAGTTTTTTTCCTGCCAATATTTCAAAACTTCATGCACGACATTAGTTACAAAAATGAAATCTGACATACGTTGGTGTCCTCAAACACTTTCTCCTGTGCTGTGGTCTCCATAAAGATCTGGTCAAATGTAAATTCCTTCAAGCCACGGGACGATTCAACAGTGATGGAGTATTCATCAGGTGACTTAATCACAGACACATTGCCCTGTAAAAAAATTAAATATTTTAAGTTTCAATTTTCTTCCCTAAAACGTTAATTATCTTTTGAAAAGTCATGCAATACAATTAACCAATACTAAATGCTAATGTATGTTATTCAAATTTCAGTATATTACAGGTCAGATATCACCTATTATCGCACCTCGGACTAGAATGTCATGAAATCATTGGTTGAGAGACGTCACGTGGTGACCCTCTATTTTTCTATAGAGGGTCACTTTGGCACGTTAGATGGCGCTACCAGTTTTATAGAGGGTCAGTTTGATTTAATGGCGACGACAATTTCCACCGCTTCGAAAATCAAATGGGTTGTATCTTTGAAAAATGGCTTCTAGAATCGTGAATTGTTTTATTATACAATAAATGAAGTTACTGATTATGTTGTTTCTGTTTAATGTGTTTAAAAAGTGTCTTCGATGCGATAAATTCGTTATATAGTCACTAACTGCCCTCGCCCCCTATAAATTTTACTGACCCTCTATGGCTCTATAGAGGGTCAGTTAGTGACAATATAACTTATAATGTATATTATATCTCCTTATCAGTGTCAGACACTCAGCAGGTACAGATATATGTTAACTGTGTACTTACCCTGGTCTTCTCCGACCCACTCAGGGGTCTAGCCCTACAATAGACTCGGATCTTCCCCTTCATATCCTCAACTATGTTGTAATACTTTCTGCGGAGAACCTGGAAAACAAATATATTATATTTTACTGATTCTCATTTAAATTAGAACTTCTAACTTAAAGCACAGAAAAGACATAACTTGTTTATAATAGTAAAAAGGTATAATGGAGTTAGATATCAGAACCAAAAGTAAAGAAGGACCCCCACTTACTCGAACCTGGCTTACTCGAATACCCCTCATTGATTGGACAGTTCGTTTGGTCCCGACTGTGTACATATTCAACCAACTTCAGATTACTCAAATACCAAGTGTTCCTCGAGATGTTGAGCTGTATAACTGATCATATCAAGTATTTCTCTTCATTCTAAGATTTCAAGTCTTAAATAGCGAGTTTTGAAATATAAGACTGTTCACATCAATAGGAAATAATTTGTTTCAGAAGCACCAAAAATATAATTAGCATCAAAAATATATTAAGCCTCAATTGTGGTGCTCTGTGAGAGTTTTGTACAGACAACTTAGCCTCAGTTTTAATTCTCGGTGAGAGTTTTGTACAGATAACATAGCCTCAGTTGTAGTTCTCTGTGAGAGTTTTGTACAGATAACTTAGCCTCAGTTGTAGTTCTCGGTTAGAGTTTAGTACAGATAACTTATCCTCAGCTGTAGTTCTCGGTGAGAGTTTTGTACAGATAACTTAGCCTCAGTTGTAGTTCTCGGTGAGAGTTTTGTACAGATAACTTAGCCTCAGTTGTAGTGCTCTGTGAGAGTTTTGTACAGATAACTTAGCCTCAGTTGTAGTTCTCGGTGAGAGTTTTGTACAGATAACTTATCCTCAGTTGTAGTTCTCAGTGAGAGTTTTGTACAAATAACTTAACCTCAGTTGTAGTTCTCGGTGAGAGTTTTGTACAGATAACTTAGCCTCAGCTGTAGTTCACGGTGAGAGTTTTATACAGGTAACGTAGTCTCAGTTGTAGTGTTCTGAGTATAGATTTGTATAGATGATTTACCTTCTCTTAGTTATAGGTTTCTCTGAGAATTTTGTACAGATAACTTAACCTCAGCGGCAGTGCTCTGTGAGAGTTTTGTACAGATAACTTACCCTCTCTGAGTTGTAGTTTTCTGTGAGGGTCTTGTTTTCCTCCCCTAGTTTCTTGTTCTCCTTTTCCAAGGTCTTAACCTTGGTAGCAGCCTCTACTCCTTCTTTAGCGGCCATACCTAGGGTGTCCAACTCAACCTTCACCTTCTTCAATTCATTAGCAGTGTTGTCACGCTCCTACAAGTGTGGAAACAAAACAAAATGTTAGGCTCCTATATACAAATATGTATACAATTAACATATGACTCACCTCCAGTACTACACTTACTTTTATATATTGTTATGACAGAAAATTTTGTTTAATCTATGGTTTTAGAGATATCTGAATTTCTTGTCCACTATTGTCAAGATATGTAGCTAGGGAAGGGTGTGTATATATACATAGAGTTTGTGAGTCTGGTTTTGTACATATACCATTAATAACTCTTCATGTAACACATCAAACATGCCAGGTTGAAATGATCCCTACTACGTGGAATTATCTCGCCTAAACCTACATATTTCTATATGTTGTTTTTTTTTACATCAGTGTGCGAAAGTAATGATAGGCCAATAGACCGAGGCCACAGGAAAACCTGTCGGTCTATGCAAAATGCTAGTATGGTAGACCTGATGTCTAAGCAATTTAAGTGCTCATGAATGTCAAAAAAGTATCGAACTTTTTGAATAAATCATATCAATTGCATTTCTCTTGTGTGATGTTCATCTCCTGATTTGTTTGGCTGAATTTGTCATTGCAAATCAATTTTTGTTCAAACATCGGTTGAAGGATTGGGAGATCATACTGTTTTAATGGTTCGTTGACACTGATGAAAAAATTAAATCTATGAAACTTTTGTTGGGAAATGTCCATAGACCTATTGTCTATGGAACTTTGTGAATTACTTTCCAAAATGGTAATGTGTAAATAAACTATTGTGAAAACGTTAAACAAATTTTATTTAGTGTAAAAACCCCAACAAAATTAAATGCTTGGTCTCTGTGAGATGTGTGAACACTAAATGATTTACTCTTAAAGCAAGATACATATTCTAGGTAAAATGTAAGAAATTTCTTAGCAATAAGAAAGATTGTGGATAAATAATATATTTTCATAAAGAGAACACAAATGTACATAAGAGATGATAAATAAGTTATCGCTTGCCTTCTTTGTTACTTTCAGCTCCTCTTCAGTGGTTTTCAGGCCTTCATCCAGTTTTGTGGTTTTATTCTTCTCTATTTCAAGTTTCTTTTCAAGTTCTTTAAGGATCTTTTCATTTCTCTTCTGTGCATTTTTCTGAAAAATGCATACAAATCCCACATGATTAAAAACTTCAGACATATTGTTCCCTTATATCTAGGAAATAATATTTTAAACTGAAATTATTAACCCCCAAAATCCTGTTAATTAATGCTCTAGTGACACACTTTAGTAACATTGCTTGCTGAGATTGTCTGTACCCATCCCATTAGGGGATATTGCTTGCAGAGATTGTTTGTACTCATCCCATTAGAGGATAATGCTTGCTGAGATTGTCTGTACTCATCCCATTAGGGAATAATGCTTGCTGAGATTGTCTGTACCCTTCCCATTAATTAGGGGATATTGCTCGCTGAGATTGTCTGTATCCATCCCATTAGGGGATATTGCTTGCTGAGATTGTCTGTATCCATCCCATTAGGGGATAATGCTTGCTGAGATTGTCTGTACCCTTCCCATTAGGGGATAATGCTTGCTGAGATTGTCTGTACCCTTCCCATTAGGGGATAATGCTTGCTGAGATTGTCTGTACCCATCCCATTAGGGGATAATGCTTGCTGAGATTGTCTGTACCCTTCCCATTAGGGGATAATGCTTGCTGAGATTGTCTGTACCCATCCCATTAGGGGATATTGCTTGCTGAGATTGTTTGTACCCATCCCATTAGAGGATAATGCCTGCTGAGATTGTCTGTACCATCCCATTAGGGGATATTGCTTGCTGAGAGTGTCTGTACCCATCCCATTAGGGGATAATGCTTGCTGAGATTGTCTGTACCCTTCCCATTAGGGGATAATGCTTGCTGAGATTGTCTGTACCCTTCCCATTAGGGGATAATGCTTGCTGAGATTGTCTGTACCCATCCCATTAGGGGATAATGCTTGCTGAGATTGGGTTATAAGAGTTTTTGACGAAAACGAGATTAACCATACCCGTTATTTGCAAACAAAGTTTTTGCATAAAGAAAATCTCAGCTTTCTTATGTTCATGATTAAAATATTGTGAAAGGTTCTAATTTGCATTTTTCTCTTTTCAGCATCAAGTTTACTATATACCCATGTATGCAATACAGACACGTGCATGATGTCACAATGGCTCAACAATGACATGACGTCATGCACGTGGCTGTATTACATACATGGGTAGATGTGTAATACAACCACAGAGATCACAGATGTATTGCCCTAGACAGATAAGTATTACTCACCTAGAAATGAGAGAAAATGCTATACTGTCTGTCCCCACCACCCCTGAGTTAATGCTATAATTACAAATTCTGCCCCCCCCCCTTAGGTTAATGCTATACTTACAGAGTCTGTCCCCCCCCCCCTGAGTTAATGCTATAATTACAAATTCTGCCCTCCCCTTAGGTTAATGCTATACTTACATAGTCTGTCCCCACCACCCCTGAGTTAATGCTATACTTACATAGTCTGCCCCCACAACCCCTGAGTTAATGCTATACTTACAAATTCTGCCCCCATCACCCCTGAGTTAATGCTATACTTACAAATTCTGCCCCCCCCCCTTAGGTTAATGCTATACTTACAGAGTCTGTCCCCCCCCCCTGAGTTAATGCTATAATTACAAATTCTGCCCTCCCCTTAGGTTAATGCTATACTTACATAGTCTGTCCCCACCACCCCTGAGTTAATGCTATACTTACATAGTCTGTCCCCACCACTCCTGAGTTAATGCTATACTTACAAATTCTGCCCCTACCCCCCCCCCCCCCCCCCCCAAGGTTAATGCTTTTTTACTCACATCATCTGCCAGTCCCCCAGCAGCAGCAGTTCCTGGTCGACCACCTCTCTTCATATCCAACTCTACTTGTTTGATACGCGAGTTGAGCTCATTGTTCTCTTGTTTAAGTTTGACCACCTGCTCACGCATGGCCTTCACAGCAGCCTCAGAGGTACCACCCTTACCCTACAGGTAAATACAAAGAAATAAGTAACGCAGGTATGTATACCCTATAGGAGACCAAAATAGTATATTGTACTTCAAATACGCAGTCATAGTACTTCAGGTTATTACACAAAGGTTATTGTTAATATTTAACTTCTGAGAAATGTAAATTTAAAAATCAAATTAAATTTATTTACCAGATTCTTTTACCTCTAATAATGAATCAAGCACGATAGACAGATAATTGAACTCTCTTCCAAAAGAATTCCACAAAGATGTGGTAAGAGCCATTTAAGAACAGTAGAAGTTAATTAATTACCCACTAGATAGGTCATGAGTATTCAGATAACACCCACTAAGTCAATCTGAAAAGGTTCATATCATTTTATCTAGTACATTGTAAGTACATTATAATGTTTCATGGGTATAAAGCTTAAGGTAGCATATATCCATAAGGTAGATAACCTAACACATATGTCACAGTTAAAATGTGTAAGGTGGCATATAACATTCAGGGAGATAACCCTAGCACACATGTCACAGTTAAAATGTGTAAGGTGGCATATATCATTCAGGGAGATAACCAAACACACATGTCACAGTTAAAATGTGTAAGGTGGCATATATTCATAAGGGAGATAACCAAACACACATGTCACAGTTAAAATGTGTAAGGTGGCATATATCATTCAGGGAGATAACCCTAGCACACATGTCACAGTTAAAATGTGTAAGGTGGCATATATCATTCAGGGAGATAACCAAACACACATGTCACAGTTAAAATGTGTAAGGTGGCATATATTCATAAGGGAGATAACCAAACACACATGTCACAGTTAAAATGTGTAAGGTGGCATATATCATTCAGGGAGATAACCCTAGCACACATGTCACAGTTAAAATGTGTAAGGTGGCATATATCATTCAGGGAGATAACCAAACACACATGTCACAGTTAAAATGTGTAAGGTGGCATATATTCATAAGGGAGATAACCAAACACACATGTCACAGTTAAAATGTGTAAGGTGGCATATATCATTCAGGGAGATAACCAAACACACATGTCACAGTTAAAATGTGTAAGGTGGCATATATCATTCAGGGAGATAACCCTAGCACACATGTCACAGTTTAAATGTGTAAGGTGACATATATCATTCAGGGAGATAACCCTAGCACGCATGTCACAGTTAAAATGTGTAAGGTGGCATATATTCATAAGGGAGATAACCAAACACACATGTCACAGTTAAAATGTGTAAGGTGGCATATATCATTCAGGGAGATAACCCTAGCACACATGTCACAGTTTAAATGTGTAAGGTGACATATATCATTCAGGGAGATAACCCTAGCACGCATGTCACAGTTAAAATGTGTAAGGTGGCATATATTCATAAGGGAGATAACCAAACACACATGTCACAGTTAAAATGTGTAAGGTGGCATATATCATTCAGGGAGATAACTCTAGCACACATGTCACTGTTAAAATGTGTAAGGTGGCATATATCATTCAGGGAGATAACTCTAGCACACATGTCACTGTTAAAATGTGTAAGGTGGTATATATCATTCAGGGAGATAACCCTAGCACACATGTCACAGATAAAATGTGTAAGGTGGCGTATATCCTTATGGGAGATAACTCTAACATATATTACAGGTATAATGTGTAAGTTAGCTTACAATCTGTAAGGGAGATAACACAGGTATAAAGTGTAGGGTAGTATACACCCTTAATCAAAGAGAAAATCATCACTTACCCCTGCTACTATAGCAGCACCAACCTAATAAAGACAAGAACAAAACATTTAGAAACATTTATAACCCTACACAACAATAATATAGTAACTCGTGAGATATAAATATATTAGAATTTGAGACAGTCTATTAAATAGATAAAACATTGTGTTCAGTACAAATTAGCAGGGGTTAAATTTTGTACCCAAATTCTACGTGTCATTCAAAGGTAAGCATTTTGATAGTCATCATAATGGGGTTTAACTTCAACAAAATCACATAAAAACACTGATTCCAGAATTGCCATTCTCCAGTGTATTCACATCGTCGGAAACCCAGGGTACACTTCTCTGACGTTTGCATACCAAGGGCCAGAATCGATATAAACTAATATTAACTGATATATATATTTCCATATACAATTTTGCCACCAGTGTATTACTTTCATGGAGAGGGCTTACATAAGCTGTGCCTGTTGCCCAACCCCTTTGACAATTTAACATCTATATGTCAATAAAATCTGTTGAAATGAAATGAAAAAAAAATGAAACTATAACAAACAAAGTAGAGGACACAGCCTTACACTCTTAAAAAGAAGGAGAACATTGGATATAAAAAAAATTCCTTTTAATGAACAGATAGTGAACCATTGGATCTCCCTGTTTTACACCCGTTTTACATTACCAACAATCTAAACATGTGAATCCCAACTGGATAAGCGCTGGGGTTAACCTGAATGTTTTCACAATCATGAGATTGACAATGATTAACTCATTCAGTACCAAAACATTTAATAGTATAATTGCTGACATTGACCTAGATCCGAATATATAGGGATATCTGCCTGTACCCAGTTAAACTAGAACACTGATACATCAGAAAGGGCCCCGTAATATGTCTGATGCTCCAATGAATATTGGTATTTTAGAGTTATAGTACAGTGATGTTAAATTTGTAAGTGTTAGAAAACAATTATAAATTAAAACAAAAAGCTTCAGCAATAATTAAGAAAAGTTTTTGTATGTTTGTAATCATGTCAAATTATTTTGTTGTCATTAGTGTTTAACTGTGTGGAATTGTCACATTCTTTTATCTAAGGAAAAAGAAAAAATCCGAAAAAAAATATCAAGACACAATGAACTGAATATTGTCTAATGATTCATAGTAAATATTCTTTCTTACCCATCACATAAGATCTACAAATATTTGTTTATGGTCGCTGTAGTATGTCCATAGTTGAATCACCTTGACCGTTGACCTTTGAACTTGTGACCTTGAACTATGAGTTTGATCATTGTCAGTTAACTCTTGTTTTATTTGTTCACTACTTTGCATAATCGATTAGTGAACAGTTAAAAACAGCAAAGATTCAGTATTTTCATGTTAATGTTAAAATCCAATATGGCCGCCTAACAGCCATTTTGAATCCGATTTGCCTGAAATACTACACATGTGATCTAGGATGAATGAGGAATCATCAGTTCCAATTTGATACAAATCCTTCATCTCCTGGAATCATTTTTGTGCAGGAGAAACTGCAAAGATTCAGTATTTTCATGTTAATGTTAAAATCCAATATGGCCGTCTGACAGCCATTTTGAATCCAATTTGCCTGAAATACTACACATGTGATCTAGGATGAATGAGGAATCATCAGTTCCAATTTGATACAAATCCTTCATCTCCTGCAAACATTTTTGTGCAGAAGACAAAAAACGGACGGACGGACGGACTGACAGACGGACGGACAACCTGATTACTATAGGGCACCCGCATCTCTCGATGCGGGGCTCTAATTATTATGTTATTATTGTATATGTCAAGTCGAGAATATACCAAAATTAAACCACACACAAAATATATTCGCTATATGAGATAACCCTGTTTTGATAAGTGATGGGACCCAAATTTTACCCCTATATGAAATTTTAGTACTTACTCCTGGTTTTACTCCAGCTGACTCTAGTTCCTTTATCCGTTTCTCCAAAGCAGCAATCCTTTTCTTGTCGTCGTTCATCCTGGCCTGGTCTTTTTTCTCCTGTCCTGACACTCCATCCCTCACTGCTTTATCTTTCTCCATTTTAGCACTCTTACATTTAGCCTGTATTGGAGAGATATGTATCAAGTTAAGCTACAGTTAAACTAGAAATGTCTGTGAGACATAAATGCCCCCGCCCCCATATGAAATTGGAGGGGCATACAAAAGTACACAATAATGCCAATAACAAAATTATGATTTTGATGAATTCGAGTGTTATTTTCATATTGATTGGACAAAAAATTATCCTTTTGTTTAGGTCATTAGTGTGATAAGTATACCTAGAAATCATTATACCAAAAAGTTATGATTCAATTGATCATGAGACACAAACCTTTTTTTGCATTCTTAATTCAGCGATAATGGTGGGTCCTAATATCAGACAATTTTCCCAAGCATAATATTTAAGAATAGATTGAAAGGTTCTATTGCTAATAGTGAGAAAGCTAAACTGACCTCCAGGTCCCTGTTGGCAGCACGCTGGCTCTCCAGATTTTTGTTAGCACTGTCCAGCTTGGTCTGTAGTTCAGATAACTGACCAGTTAGACCAACAGCTGCTGTACCGGAGGCCGACTTCTCCTTCTCTAGGGCAGCCTGGAAGTAAATAGGACATTTTAACATACTTATAAAGAGTAATTACATCATTGTGTGTTTACCAAGGTATTTTATTTACCCCTAATGAGAACTTAAGAACATCATTTTAAAATCATGGCAGAGTTCCTCTCATTTTGATATTTTGTAAAATTAATGCACTAGCCAATTACAGTATGGCAGACTTTGTCCGAACAACATGTATATGTTACATAAGCAGCTTTTCAATTTTATTTATTATCTTAATAACATTCACTACATGTTACCATTGTTTTGTTATTTTTTTTTATTTAGCTGAATTTGAATCTCATTGAAAATTTTAAATTGTCTTAAATACTATGTAGTAGCATGAAGTCCAGAGAACTTACAATCTTGGTTTGCAGATTCTTTATTTCCTTGGCTGTGTCCATTGGTACATTGGCCAGTCTTTCCTTCTCCAACTCATCAATTCTAGTCTTAGACTTGTCAAGTTCCTAAAATATGGAAACATTTAAATCCATTTTGTACAATTGGATCAAGCAGTGTCATCTGGATTTTCACAGACAAAACCAATAACACATCTGTTATTGCAAAGGTTAAGTGTTATTGGTAAGAGTCTACCATACCTGTTCCATGGCCTTCATAATGGCCTTGGATGTCTTGTTGTTACTGTCTAATTTAGCCTTAATGTCAGCCTTCTCGTTGTTCATCTCCTCCCGTAACACCTCAATCTGTTTACGGAGATTTTCCAGTTCGTCCTTGGTGTTGCTGTGAGCAGCCTTTTCCTGGGCTAGGGATGTGTCCTGACTGGTCACCTGGGCCTGGAGGCGGGTAATCTGCTCCGACAATTCCTATCAACACAAAAAGTAGTCATGTAAAAACAACAGACAGCCACTGTGTCGCTCAACATATTATATATATAGGATTAAGGATGTCTATCAGAGTTGTCTTCTATTTTCCAATAATGAACCAATCTACATTAACCATTCATAAAAGATGGAACTACTCTCTCGAAAGGAGGTGTATTTTAATTTAGGATATCATACAGCCTTGATTCATTCTCTGCTGAAACCACAAATGAACTCTTCCAATTCATAGGGATATATGAGTTAATCAACAACAAATATGTTTGTGTAGACAACTTTTCCACAAACATTTACATTACACGATCATTTTTGTAACTTAAGTTGATGGCACTTGTCGAATGCATTACATTCACACAAACAATTTTTGACTATAGATAGTATATAGTTAACTAAACTACTTTCCTCATCCAGCAATTCGCCCGTGCCCTGTAATAAGCCCGTCTGTATCTACTGAAGTTCTGTTTGAGAACATGTGTTGGCTTCCTGGGCTTATTCAAAGTCATATACAGCAAATAAATACCATTATCAAGTTGGTCAGTGTTTATGCCGCCATTGTGGTGACCACAGAAACTATCTTGACTATTAGGAAGATGGGAATAGTTCTGTTTGTATACTATAAAGTATTATGAGACAGTGTATTAAAACAATGCATTCAAGATATGTAAACTTAATATGTTGTATTCATATTGATGAACTTGGTCTGTAAGTACTTGTAAGTACTACCAACTAACCTCTGTGTTGGAACCCATGGCCAGGGCGGCCTGTAGTTCAGCTTGGTTCTTGGCCTCTTCCAGCTTGGTTTCCAGGTCCTATACAACACATTTTGATATGTTATATTCCAAAACCTTTACACAGTAATTTTAGTTTACTTATATATAATTACAGTACTTGAACATAATATTAATATATTCTTGTCATAGTCTCTTGTCTTGCTATTCTTATTTGTTTTAATGTTCATTGCATATTTTATTTAAAATAATCTTTAAAGGAATGATTTTCACATTCGATTTTAATTTCTTTACTATTTAAATTGCACTAGATATCCTACCTAATACATCCAAATTTATGATTCAAGGAAACGAGTCTGCAGATTTTAATATTATTCCTTTTTTTATAAATTACTCTAACACTAATCAAACTCGAACATCAATTTTTGCATCTGTATAATGTATATTATATATAAATAAGTTTACATGGTTATAGACCCTAAACTGTATTGTTCCGCCCTTGAAGCCTTACCATCAACTTGGCGGCCATCTGGCTCCGTTCTTTCTTCAGATCATCATTCTCTGTCTCCAGTTCGGACACTTTGTTGTCCATTGCAGACATCTGGTGCTCAATCTGCTCCACCATAGCTCCATCTTCTGTTAAACAGCCATCATACAAACATCATATATCTATCGTTGCAGTGCCATTAGAGACACGACAGTTATTCAAGTTTTGTTGGGTAAGTTTTTTCAGTAGTATACCTGGACCAAATTCACTACATTTTTTATATGACTTCGACAAATACTTGGCAGGAATTCAGAATACTGGTAAGCTAACAACATTATAGAGCCACTATAAAGTGTGCTACAGTGATCCTTTTCATGTCCATTGTACCTCGACTTTTAATTTTACAATAAATAACATGTAAAATGAAATCACATTTAAGTCAAACTTAAACTAATGCAATAATGATAAATGGTTCAAATAATTTAAAAACAGAAACCTAAAAGACTGAACAGGAAAATATAAAGTCAGTGCCCCTTCAAATACAGATATCATAATGACTACAATTTAACTGATTAAGTTTCAAACGTTTGTTCAAGTAATACTTACGAACGTTTACAAAGGCAAATAGCTATATGAAAATCTTTCCGGATGGTAGAGATTCCCCTAGTTCAACCTAAAGGTGATGAATTATTCTTTTTCTCTTACCCTGTTCACACAATGTGTAAATTATGCCTAATGTAATGTTAACATTGTAGGATTAATTCTGGGTTGGTGTGATGTTGATTATTGTTGACATGACGTCAATGTATTGTTATAAATAGGGGAACCACACCGTCTCATCCTAATGTGAGGTAAAAGAGTGGATACACCTGTCAGTGTGAGAGAGTGCTATGTCCTACCTTTAATGTCCTGTACTGAGGACACTTGGCGAGATACTGGAGCAACATAGTCTCCTGTTTTCATGATCTTGAGGGCTTCCATGTTAATCTTAGAATCATCTAGAGCTGACTTTTTCTCCTCCATAGCAGCATAAACTTTTTTCCCTTCTGCATCCCTGATATAAGTATTCAGTTCATTGAAAACAAATCTTTCAGGAAAGTGTCATTTTTTATCATATTATTCTATTTTTTTCAAAGAGTCCAGGTGTGGTGACAAGATTATATACCAGTAGATATACCTGTTGAGATTCAGATCTATAAAAGGAAGCTACTGGAAGAAAATTCATTAGCTCCTATATCAATATTGATATATAAGAGAAACCAAATGAAGATTATTCTTTGATTGAATCAAGTTTTCATTCTCAAGATATAAATTAAAATTTTGCTATTGTTAACATTACCTGTCTTTTTCACTTGGTGCTTTTCCATTCTTCTTCTTGTATTTTTCCTCCCATGCATCTACAGCCTTCTGACTCTGATCGTACGGTGTTCGGACTGTCGCCACATCGGCAGTGACCAGGGTTAGTTTGGTAGCCACTCCATTAGCTGCGTCAGGAATCTCACCATGGATCTCGTGTACCTACACAGAAAACGAAATGTTAAAGAGGTGTATTTTCATAACCTGCCATATACATGAATGTATTCATTGCTTTTTTTACTTCAGATTAAGCAAGTTTTCCATTTATTAAATTTGTCATTCAATAAACATTTTTGTCAGTTGTGGTCGAAGAGACTAAAGTTCAATTGGCAAAAGAGTTTGTGTCTGAAAGAAGTACTTTATAAAAATATAAATCAAATAATGGGAATTTTTTTACTTGATCTCAATACTAAAAGACAAGGAGCTGCAAAAATTGAGGGTAAAACTCACATATCTGGCTACAGCTGCCAGGAGTTTCTTTGTTTTCTCGAACTCTGCCAGATCTTTGAGTTTGAGCTGGAGCTTGCTGTGCTGTTTGGCCATCTTTAGCATGTCCTTCCTCATGTCCTTCAGCTCATCTTTCACTTTTTCAATCTCCTAAAGGTCAACATATAAAATACAAAATTTGGAGAGGCCAACTAATATGTGACTTAATCAGTCAATTATTCACTGAAAGTGTAATACAGAATCATAAATAAACAAGAGAACATAATGAGCCTCCTCTTACATTGAACACTCTGTTTTCCCAAGATCTTCTTATACACTGTATATATACCAATTTGACTATAAAACATATATCGCAGACTAGTTTCTTGGATGGAGTGCAAAATAGCGGGGGACTAACGAAGAAAATTCAACTTATTTATTAACAATCCAAAAAATTCTCCCTTGCTCAGACATACAATGTTTTTACTTTAAGTTGGAATTATGTCATAAAGAATCCTCTTCTACACCTTCATTTATTTTATTATAAACATTTAAATAAAAACATTTTTATCAATTATTACTAGCTCTGACCTGTATCTTGTCAGATATGCGTTGTTCTTGTTCTTGTATCTTCATGTCCTTCTCTGCTATCTCCTCTGTCTTTTTCTGTAACTGTTCTACTAGATCAGCATGGCCTGACACTGAGCACTCCTGTTGGTCAATACAATTTACAATTAATACTATTTACCTTGGTCAATAGAGGTAGGGATCAGGTTGATGAAGACTATCAAGCAAGTTTTATGGTCACCATCTTAGTCTCATTGAGAAATATTTTGTATGATATTAAAGTTGACGTTTTTGAATAAGCTCATTAGTATGCTTTTTGTGATTAAGAATGGCGACACTGTTCTCACTTTGAGGATGTGACATGTCCTTGGATGTGACTCTAGTAGCTAAAACACGGACAGGAATGTTTGATTTTCCAAGGGCTGACTATATGACTATATGATTATATGAAATGGACATCATTGAAGACATCTAGGGCACAACAGATAAATTTGGTGTAATTTTCCTAACCAAATTTTATACAATCAGGAAACATGTTCCAACTGTAACATTCTAGTCCGAAAGGGTTTAGATTTAGATAACATTACAATGTTAACTGTCAGTGTAAGTTTTACCTGTCCACGACTAGACTGTACAGGGACGGGAGCTGCCACGGGAACAACAGTTGGTTCACTGGTACCCACGTGTGCGGCAGTCTCCGCTGTGGCTAACTGTAGCTGTAGTGCCTAGTGATAAAGATACATTCATTTATAAGTATTTATCAGCATGTAAAGGGATTTGTTTTAAATGTTCTAATATATTCACAAAATGAAGAAAAACAGTTTTTTTTAATGACTATGATGTGCTCAGTAGATTGGTTCTCTCCGATCCAAATCGTCATCAGCTACAATACCTATACAACAATACTCACCGTCATCTGTTCCAGTAGATTGTCTCTCTCCGAGGTCAGTTTAGATTTGTCCTCCAATAGACCTTCATTTTCGGACTCAAGGTCAGTCACTCTATCCTCCAAGGTTGAAATCTTTTGTTCTGGAGATCCAGCCAGGGCAGGATCTATCAGAAAGCAAAACAGAGATACAAAATTTAAAATGTACAACAATGAGGTCGGATTTGGCGATCAACAACATAATCCCCAAAATTTGTTTCTTTTTTAACGATGAATGATTTTCCGTCAGGTTTTCCCCCCGACTCGCAAAAACCTGCATTTTAACTCCTTAAATTGACAAAGGACTTCCTAAATTGATGAAGTTTTACTCTATGTAATATGTGTGATTCAAGTCCCAGGACTCTTAAGTTTATGAAACTTTTGGGTCTCAGGGAAAACCCAGTTTCTGCCTATCAGTAACACAGCTACTGTTATACAATATTCTGGTTTGCCCTTGTTTGAGTCATCAAATGATTGTTCCTTCATTACCTGTCTCTGTCTTGTTCTTCTCAAGTTTCTTCATTATCTTCTTCATGTCTTTTTTCATTTCTCTGTTTTCTTTCTTCAATTCATCCAATTCCTAGAAATAAGATAAACATTTATGTTTTTCATTTCATTTTCCAGTTTTAATAGTGCAATCAAGATAAATATACAGAAAATTTTTGGTGTATTTTCTTTCAAGATTTAAAGTCTACAATTTCATGTATTTGCTTGTACATTCGTTTACAGTAAACTGAATTAAATTTGTAGCTGTACAGAATATCACACCTTAAATATTTCAGTAAAGGGAAATCTGTAAATAAATATATTTTAGCCAAACAATTAACATTTCTTAGAGGATAATTCTTTGGGATAAATGTTATCAAAACTGCCCAAACAAAAAAATAGAAATTCTAAGAAATGAATGCTCTCATGCTCTGTTGTTGACCTATGACGATGACCTTAGTGTTGACCTTGGTCCCTGAAATCAAACTTATTTAAGGAGCTTTCATACTTAACGTTTGTATCAACTTTGATAAAAATCTGTTAAGAAATGAAATGAAGTTGGCAGAATTATGATAATGAAGTACCAAAGGATGGAACATGACAGGATGGACACTTGATACATTAAAACCACCCCACCTCATTAAAAAAAATGGCAGCAGCATAAAATCCAGTTTTTCAACTCATTTTCCCAGAAATTTCATAATAAACTATTCCAACCTTTGTGTTGGGAGAGTTCAGGGGTGAGTGGGTTAATGGTAAGTTATTCACTCACAGCACTGTTAGCCCCGGCAGCTGCTGTAGCTACTGCGGCAGCCTTCAGGGCAGCGATCTCCTGTTCCAGCTCTGTAATACGGTCTCTCTGCTTAGACAGCTCCTCGTTCTGCTGAGAAATCTGAGAACTCTTGTCCAAGTTTTCCTGCTGCAGCTCAGAGATCTGTTCCCTGAGTTTACGGATGTCATCATACGATGCCTCCAGCTGGACCACTACTGCTGGATCTGGTACTTTGACCTGTGTGTTGGAACATATTCAGTATCATTGAATCAAAGTCAATCAAAATCAAATGTCCATTGTTCCCCTTTCCCCAGTAATGCAGGAATTTACCCCGGAATGTGGCGACACATTATTTTGATAGAGTACACAAATATGACCTTGACCCCTTACCTCAATTGTCTGTACTTCAGGGTCCTTGATAACAAGAGGAACTGGAGGCACGTCAGGGGGATCTGGAATTTTCCCCTTTTCTACTTTCTCAAAAGTGTCAAGCTTCTTGTCAAGTGATGTCACCATTGTAGCTAGTTCTTCCTTTTGCACATACAATTCTTTGACAGAATCTGGCCTAGAGTATAAAAAAAAAATTAAAGCTTTGCAAACAGATACTATTTGATTTTCTCAGGCATTTTATTTTTCACTTTTAAAATTATATTTTATTAAACCTTTACTAAGTGCATACATTTCTTTGTAGTTGAAGGAGGCAACTTAAATAAATTTTGCTTTTAAAATATAAAGTTTATATAGATAAAATAAAATTTTGGCATTACAATAGGTATGTCATGCTTAAGTTTACTCCTGTTACTAGTGTTGAAGGAAATGTTTCGATTTAAAGAACAAAAATATTTCAAATTTCATGTTTTCACTGTTTCCCAATCATCAATTAGCGATCTTTTTACATACTTGTCATCGTCCGTGGCGGGTCGGCCGTTCTTCTGGACAAAGTCTTCCTCCCACTGTTGTATCTCTGTGTCTGTCCTGTCCTGTTCCACTATCATCATGTTCTTCTCCTCCTTTGTCTTCTTGGCATTATCCTACAACAAATATGTGACAATGTCAGCACTGTTTTTGTTTCATATCCAAGTATAGGCAAATATCACAACTTATTTCAATCATTTTTTACTTCTGATAAAACAGTCTTGCGCCATCGTCAACACTGATTTTTTTTATTTATATATATATGTGCATGACTCCAAATAATATTTTCGTCCATATTTACACAAACAACCGTTTTCAAGTCAAAACATTCATGTCCAAAAGATAGTAAAAACCAAAATGAACTGTCAAAAATTTTTTTCAATAATTTTAAGTTTTAGGTTTGTCATGTGAAGTATTTATCTAAGCCCATTTTGTACCTCAGCAAGTTTCTTAGATGAGTCAGATGCTGCAACGATCACAGCCATAGCCAGGTACTGGTCCTCCAGGGCCTTGTACTTAGCATGGAGTGTTGCACTTTCTTCCAGCTGGCCCTTCATCCCAGTGTATTTGGCCTTCCACTCAGCATTCTCCTGAAAATGTTGTTTAGACTTTTCAATATTCTAAGCAAACATTTGAGATAATTTGATCTCACATTATGATGTTGAACTGACAGAACACATGTATTTTCAAGTGGTTTACCAACGTTGACAAGTGGAAAAGTTTTGCGTTGTCAATAGACTTCTTCCATATTCATGCATACTACTGTTGCACTTTGAAACATGTACTCCATTATAATTAGTAATGTCTACATTCAAATATCCACTTAGTCTAGACACAAACATTTCCTTTGTCTTTGACTTTGAGATAGCCTACCTTTGTGTTGACAGCCACAGCAAGCTGAAGAGCTTTGATCTCATTCAGCCATTCCTGACGCTGATTTTCAAACCCCAATCTATCATCTTCCATCATCCTCCTCTCATCATCGTACTTCTGTCTCTCCTCTTCCATCTCACCCCTCTCGTTAGAAATCTTTGTTTTTTCATTATCACTTATCACAGCAGCAGCCATTAACGGTGCAGTTGTCTTAGCAACTTCTTTCTCTTCCTGTTTTTCAGACTCTGTATCCCTGGTTGCTACGACAGCAGCTGCAGTCACCGTAGTTGCACCAACAGCTTTGCTGGCAGCCAGTTCTGCTTGAAGCCTTGCAACCTCAGCTTTTTGAGCATCAAGCTGGACAACCACAGCCTTCAACACATGATTAATAGAAAATGCATTGGAATTATATCATCATATATTTTGATAAGAGGCCCAGATGGCCTGTGTCACTCACCTGGACATTTGTGCAATCAATGATAATTTATATTACTTTATCCCAACAAGCTACCTGCTACTGTTCAAATATCACCATGGCATCAGCTCATGGCCCTTGGGACCAGATGAGGTAATACAATCTGGATTACAGTTATACACTTCAAAATAGTTCGAATGAAATGTCTAGAATTCTTATTTAACTATTTCATGAAATAAATCTTGCTCATTGGGTCAGTTTTGCTCAGCCATCAAGATAATTATCATATTCATGCAGAAAACAATATCATTTAATAGGGAGTGTCTTTATCCACATTTTTATCACATATTAATAATTAAATCAAGATGTGTTGACAATACGGAATACAAAGTTATATTCCAACTTGTCAACAACAAACAATATAAAGAAAGTAAATTTTGTGAAAACTCATTTACCAAATGCCTGGCAGACTATATCATGACAAAGAATGCATAAAAAATATCAAGAAATTGCATACCACTTAACATATTACTATTAACGACGTTTAATGGCATTCATATATTGAAATTATATCATACCTTTAATTCATCAGCAGTACCAGTGTCTCTCTCAGCTAAACGATGAACAGAGAAATAGCACATTAATCATATGATACAGAAAAATAAATAAAAAAGTTTACAGAATCAAATGTGAAGGTCAAGGTCACAAATGGACATTACTTCACTTTTTTCTATACTGCATCCTCATATCCAGGGGTTATGCTCACCTACTCTCTACACCCCATGATATCAAGGATGGTTTTACTGCCATGTAATTATTCGAGCCAGATTCTGGCGTTATATAGAGCTTCATGCTTCAAGGAGATGTGATATTTCAAAAAGAGTACTAATAATCTCCAACTCTCAAATTTAAGATGGCTGCTAGTTGGCTATTTTGGTGGTGATATTAGTCCATAATTCAAAATGTTTTATTAGAGACAATAAGGACCCTTTAAGAAGATCCTTCAAGTATAATGTTATAAATAGAACGAACAAGAACTGTTAAAGGATGGAGAGATCACAGACGATAGGTGATTTGAGTCGGATGAGAGGTTAATGAAAACATCTTACCTGCGATGAGTGCAGCATTAGACTTATCAAGTTGCTGAGTGAGCTCTGTCTGTACCTCCATCTGGTAAAACAATAACAGGACATGTAAACCACAGAAGGTGATGACAGAGATGTCTAATATACAGTAGTCTAATGTTTACAGTGTTAACTAACAGATTAAGAACTAAGGGTTATTCCTGGTTTTGTTTAGAGGTACCACCGACATAATTGTATTAATCAATTACAAGTAATACACAATATCCATTCTCTGTTCTGATGAGTGACTCACTCATTCTTTCTTTGTTTTGATGAGTGACTCACTTATTCTTTCTTTGTTCTGATGAGTGACTCACTCATTCTTTCTTTGTTTTGATGAGTGACTCACTCATTCTTTCTTTGTTTTGATGAGTGACTCACTTTTTCTTTCTCCTTTCTGATAACAGACTCATTCATTCTTTCTGTTTTGATTAGTGACTCATTCATCCTTTCTCCTTTCTGATGAGTGACTCATTCATTCTTTATCTGTTCTGATGAGCGAATCACTCATTCTTTCTCCTTTCTGATGAGCAACTCACTCATTCTTTTGCCTGTCCGATAAGTGACTCATTTATTCTTTCTCCTTTCTGATGAGCGACTCATTCATTCTTTCTCTGTTCTGTTGAGTGACTCACTCATTCTTTCTCTGTTCTGTTGAGTGACTCACTCATTCTTTCGCCTTTCTGATAAGTTACTCATTTATTCTTTCTCTTTTCTGATGAGCGACTCATTCATTCTTTCTCTGTTCCAATGACCCACTTACCTTTTCTTTCTCCAATCTCTCTATTTCGACTTTGTTTTGGATCAGCAGTACTTTCTTGTCTTTCAGAAGTCTATTGTTTCTCTCAGCCAAACTCTGACATTGTTAAGGAAAAGAGACAAAAATTAAAACACATTATTTTTTTTTCATTTTGAAATACAAATATATTTAATTGTAAATTTCCTCATCTACTTTATTCAGTATTAAAGCTTAAATCTTAAAAGTATTTTGCAATACACAGTTAGAGGAAATCAAAACCTCACAAACAAAATTCTAAATATACCAAAACATGGTGGCATCGTTATATAATCCCAAGCCTGGGACTAGCTGAGTTTCTGTCAGAGATAGGAAATCATACATTAATTTGACAAAAATGGGCTCATAGAATTTTATTAAAAATGCCTTTTGGCTGGTATTATATATAAATATTGCATTGTGTTCTCCTGCAAACATTTTTTTTCTGCAAATTATTGTTGACATATATACAGCCAATACAAACACTAAGCCGGAACACTGGTTTGACAACTTACAGCTAACATTTCGTTCCAGTAATCCTCCTTCTGTTGCAGGTCGACACGATGTATATCAATCACCTGTTTGAATGTGTGAACCTTTCCTGAATACTGTTCTCTCAGTGCAAACACAAATAGGTTGAACTGTGCCTGTAAAACATTGCGAAATGTTGTGTGAGAAGTTAGGGTTTAGACTTCTCATGTTTGTATTACTTTATTTAAGTATAATTATTGTTTATGATATACAGATAAGGATCTGTTACTTTCCGTGTTATTCCTCACAACTTAGAGCAGGACTGATTAGCTGCTACGATACCGGTGCTGAAATCAGTGTGTTTACATTTTGAGACGACTGGAAGTGGTTGGTAGTAATAACAGGAATGGGTTACCGCTTCTCCCTCACATGCTTTTAGATGGTGAAACTGAGATTAACAGTTTTAACACTCGTCTTAGAGGCTATTTTGGGGAGGGGTATATAACGGCTGGTCCGAGCAGGGATCAGTGTCTTGACAGGGTCGGTAAACCGACCCGCTTCTCCAGGTGAGGTAAACCTTGCCAACTTTATGTGCGGTAAACCGCGCAACATAGGCCAGGTGCTGTGAACAGTGCCGATACCTATCTTAGGTGCTACGTGGAGTTAACGTTCCTTGGATTCAGCAGTATAGGGTGCTATATAGGAACTACAGATTATGTTAGTCAGGGGCTCCGGGCTTAGGCGATAATACATAGTGGTTCGCTAATAGACCTATAGGTATCTAGAGGGAATCGATTGTAGCTTTGGGTATCAGTGTTACTGTTGGTTAGCATAAGGGCCGTACGTGTGACATAGGAATTGAGTTACTTAACATTAGCTGTCATTGTGCGACACTAATGTTATGATCTTCCGTGTTTATATTGTTATACATTTATATTCTTCATTAATACTTGTGTCTTGTAAATAAATAGTTAGTTGTTTATTAAAACACTTTGTTGAGTTATTGAATCAATTGCTAGTACTTCCGCTACATCCAGCGTTCGAACCTGTAGTGAAACAGGCCTGTAACCTGTGTGTGTGTGTGTGGGAACGGGGAAAACGAGGTCTAGAGAGGATTGCAGGTCCAGTCGTCGACTCCGATTATTATTCGACCTTTAAAACTATACGATCACGAAACGGATTCACGGAGTGACGTGTACAGCTGACACAAACCCTCTCTGGACCTACGGACCGACCCACACGCACACGTGGGACCCTATTACAGTTAATTTCAAACATGACTATATATATGCAATACCATTGTTCCATAACAATGTATAAGTTTACAAAGAGTCACCATCCATATATAAGCTGAAGATGTTTGACTGACATTCAGTCTTCTAACAGGTGTACTTAAAACTTTTCAAATACATGTTGTGTCACTCTTTCTGTATTTATTCCACCAAAACACATATTTATATATGTTAGTTATTCACTACTTACCTGTGTTTCATCCTCGATCTCCTTGTATTGTGTCTGTATGTCCCCTACAATCCTGATGTGGTTGTGCTTCATATTCTTTAGGTCATCAACAACCTTTGCGATACATTTTCTTGCGTAGAGGTAAGGGATGTATGCATTCTGAGCAATTTCCTCATCCTTACTTCCCAAGCTGGCCCTATCTAGACCTAATTGAAAATACACACAATCACATTTCACTTGTAATCAATCAGGCCTCATGATCATGAAATATACATTGTTAAAAACAAGATGGATCAATGCAAAATTTCAAAAGACAACAAATTTACTCAATTCAAACTATCAGAATACTTAAACAAACACATCACTGCAATCAAATTGAAAACGTAGGGTATCAAATTAATGATCATATTTGTATCATTCCATTTATGATCAAACAGTCCTTTTCAACTTTTAACTGAACAGTAAACTGAACAGTAAGTTATTTTCTGGGTGGAGATTTACAAAGTTTTTGAATACAATTTTTGTATTAGTTAAACACATTTTATTCAATTTCTTACAAAAACTCAGAAGATGCTTATTAAAACCATGTACAGGAAAACGCTTCCAAGTAAAATCTTAGCAATAAATTTAAAAGCTCTTTTTTTTGTTTCTCTGAAACAGAGTTTTTGGCCAAAAGACTGAAGATTGTAAAGGCAGACCAGTGAGTGAGGTGAGGAACTTTATTTTAAGTTTAATTCTCTTCCTGAAAAAAGGGTGGGGGTACACTGAAAGGAGCAAGTGGATGCATTAGATCAAATATGGTATTTGATAAACATATTCCTGCTAAAGACTGGCTTTCAATAAAGAACACATACTTGAGTTAAAGATGCTCATAGCTTATTAGGTGATTGAAACTGGAATGTAAAATGATTCTAGACTGCACTCAGCTCAGGCGCTAGTAGCATAATTAATCTTTATGTCAGTTATGAAAAGTTTTAATATTTACTATCAAAATGTAAGTGAGATCGTAAAATATCTGTCTGTGGGCCAATTTTATAGATAGGGAATTGAACAGCCCTGCTGGTACATAACCGGTAAAACCAACAAAACATGCATGGATAAAATAATACACTACAAATAACTGATGTTGCAGTAAGGTTCTTCTGTATATATCTGAGGAGTTCCAGCCTTGTGTTCATGCACTGATAATACACTTCGTATTTTAATCATGCAAATTGATGGAATCAATGCAATGAACTGCAATATCAAGTCAGCTTGTATATATTACGGTACAATAACAACAAATGATCTTCACATATATCAGGAGATCGTCACCGACATGAGCTTTAAAATTGAGTGACGTGTGATAGTCATGCAGTATTTTTTTTTTATATCAACAGAGCTCAACCGAGCTTGCTTTTGAAATAAGATTCCAACATTGTTTCAGCTTAATTTCTAAGTGAGTATGTATGGATATTGATAGAGCTAGCATGAATATTTTGTGAACATGCATTACAGTATACAATATAAGGTTCCATATGCATGGAGCCAATAATCCAACTACATGTATGGTAAGGTGAGTTACAATACTCTAGCTGTGTCTACAGGCGGCAGACAGGTACCAATACCTTGAGGCTTCACAGACTTATGTGCCCCGTTTATCCTTCCTGGATCCTTTAAACTAACTACACTTGTCAACTTGTCTCCAATTGTGAAAACTGATCAAAGCACAGAATATTAGAAATAATGCCACACAGTTTTAGTACTGGAAATACAAGGTTACAACACAGAGAAAGCATATTAGTATAAAGAAACAAATGTTATGGATTGATAAAAATTTCATAGACAGAGAGATTAGATTTTATCAACACAATGAGTTGTCTTTAAAAGCAAGTAGTATCAACAAGAGATCCCAGAGGAACCTTGGCACCTACCAGTGATGATTTTCATTTGTTCATTAAAATTTCCCCTGATTTACTTCTCATTTGCTCCCAAAGAAAATTGAGAATTTTTTATAGTCTTATATTTTCAAATACAAGACTACTGCTTGTCAGCCATATTGTTTGTCAGATACAGTCGAACCTCGTTATCTCGAAGTCAGTGGAACTGAGGAAAAACGTATCCCAATATTTGAGTTAAGAAAGTTCCAATGTCTGGTATGAAGTTTGGGTTGTCAGATTTGAGACTGATTTCTCAAACAGTCAGCATCTTCAGAAGTAAGCAATATTTTCAAGCAGGATCAATGCTGTTGGCCAGGGACCGATGTTTCACTTTTGTAATCCAATTTGATTTTTTAGTTTTCAGAGTACAACTAGGGACCAATATGAAATCTTAAAATATTCCATCCAGTTCTTGTAAAGAAACAGTGTTTCCAAACTATTACTTTCAAAATAAAAGATGGCCACCTGTTGGCCAAACTGTTTTCTAATCAGTAGAAAAATTAAACAATACTCAACTAGGGACCTGACCAAGGAGAACCTACATATGAATTTTAAGAATAATCCATCCAACACTTCTCAAGAAATAGCGGTTACAATAACTGTTTAAGGATGGACAGACAAATGACAGACCATGGGCGCAGGGCAATTTAAATAGCCCACCAACTGATGATGGTGGACTAAAAACAGTTAGTCAAAGTACAGTGTATTAATACATATATAACAACAGTACATAGGTTTAGTAATCTACAGTTGTAGCAAAAACATCCTGATGGGTATTTCTTTTATATGATGGTGTATTTATTTGAAATAACTTCAAACCAAAGAAATGAAATTAACCAAAAAAGCTAACTTAAGTTGCAATCTGAATCAAAACAAAAGGTATTTTCTTGATCGTGAACCTGAATAAAATTGTTTTTCTTAAAGGAACTAATTATTGGTAAGAAAAAATACCCATGAGCATTCAAATACTAGGTAAATGCTTACAATTCTATATATATTATAAACACCTAAATGTACAGAGTTAATTGATAAAATTAAAACAAAAAGACATTTAGCTTTGTTATAGCCATACATACCATCCATAGACGCTGTTTCACTTCTGTCAGTCCAGGCCTCTGAAATAGCATTGATAAATAAGATATTTCTTTTTCTCTCTATTACCGGTATATGGAATTCAGAAAAAGTGAATATCAACTTTCCAGACTATGTAAACCACTCCTGTGCTAAATTAAATATCTATAAAGAATGTCAATTTTTGGTTACTGAAAGCTTGCACAATAATTCCCCATTATTCTAGCTGCTGTACAGATTTTACGTCTTTGTTCAGTGTCATACCTCTGACTGTTGATGTAGTTCGGATGGATACAGCACTACCCATTTCCTTTGTTCCAGCCCTTGGATCAACTTTGTTTTTTCGGTACGGTGATGGGGAACGTCTCATATCTTCTGAAGGGGCGAGTGAAAGAGCAGGACTTGGTGATCGTTCCGGCACCACCGGTGTCTTTTTTCCTCCTTTTTTCGGAGTGCTCTCGGATTTTGATTTCTTACTTGGGGTACTTTCTCGACTCTTGGTTTTCTGGGGTGTCGCCATCGGACTTGGTTTGTCTCTCTGCGGTGTACCCACAGGGCTTGGTTTATTTTTGTCTCTCTGCTTTGATGTTTCACCTTTTTCTTGTTTATTTTCATCTTCAATAAACTGTTTTAAAAGCAAGCGTTTCCAATAATTGTTTCAATATCCACATCAAATCATAATTTCTGTTGCCACTTTGTGACACTAAAAAACACCTTTTTCATATTGATGCTATATATGAGGTAGAAGATAAACAGGAATAGGTAGAATAAGTATATTTTAATACACTGAATTGCACTTTACTTGGATGTATTACTTAAGAAATTAATTATATTTCAATTATGCTTTAGCATATTTCAATGTTCATTCTGACATTCCTAAGGTATTTTTATAAAGTTAAAATTTTCCATTTTAACAGCAAAGTTACAAATTATAATTATATGATGTGATTGTGATACAAGATCAACTGACACAAATCTCTATGAAATTCAAATATCAATGTTATTAGCTCTACAGCTCAACAGTAACCTGTAGTAGGTAATTTAGTTGCCCGAGTCCTATGTGAATCCTACCTTTTCTGGAGGACCATTGTCAACAGTATTGTCCTTCGTAGTCTGTGCTTCCTTCACACTAATCTGACTATGGGCACTGCCCGGCCTTTCATCTGAAAACAGAAACAAATATCAGGTCTACAGAAATGTCATGATGGTTGTCACTTTTTGGTAAATGTGTGTTTTTAATGTCAGAATTTATGAAAAATTATTTATTACATGTACTGCCATATGGAATTTCATAACTGTGCACTATACATACAGTATATAACATGTCTAAAGTAGCTCTATGGCTTTTATTCGTGATCGCATATACATGTATATCTGCACACATAAACATTGTACTAGTTATAATATAGGAACGAGCAAGTATTTCAATTCATATTTACTGACCAGAAAAAATGGAATTATAAGAAAAGCTTTCAATTAAAAGAAGGATGAGTAGACACAAATACATGATGGTGAACATTTTAACTTACTGAGTAAGGCTGGTGATGCAATCTAATGAGATTGTAACTTACCTTCCTTTTGCTCAAAAATTTTTTTGGTCTTCTTCTTAACCTTTTCTTTTGTAGCCATGTTGTGACCGGAAACAAGATCCCGACCAGCAGGACTTAAATCTACAAACAAATTATATTCCAATTTTAAAAATATACATGTATGTACATTAATATTTCAGCAAACAGCAATACTCCCTTAATATTAATATTAGAAACAATTCCAAGAAACAACAGATTATTAGTTTCTGGATAAACTGGCTCATGAAAAGGCCATGCTCTCTCCACAAATGATCCAGGTATAATACAAGAGATCCCAGAGGGATCTTGAAACCTACATATGAAATTTGAGAATGATCCATCTAGACTGCTTCTCAAGAAATAGCGATAACAAACTATAAATCACAAATCCATGATGGCTGCCTGTCGGCTATATTGTTAATTGGATCTGTACGAAAATAGACCATGCACAAATAAGCACCAAGGGGAACCTACAAATAAATGAGAATTATCCATCCAGTACTTCTTAAGCAATAATGATAACAAACTATTACTCACAAACCAAGAAGACTGCCAGCTGCCAGCCATATTGTATGATAATTATATCGTATCTGTCCGAAAATGGACCATGCACAAGTAGGCACCAAGGGGAATCACAGATGCCAGTGGTCGACTCTAACAGTTGCTTGGTAGCCCTTGGGCTACCAAAGTGATAAATGGGCTACCAAATGTTTCCTAGCAGTAGTCGTCTGGCTACCAGTCATGTCACTAATACCCACTTGAACAAAATTGAAAAAAGGTTGGGTAAAAAGCTGTTTTTTTGTTACTGAAAAACCATTCTTATAGAAAGTGTGGAAATGGCTCCGAAACCAGCATTCTGCATTTAGAATTAATTTTTTTTCCCTCTGGATGACTCCCGGACCCCCCCCTCCCGAACCCGACCTCCCCCCCCCCCCTCCCCCCAAACCAAACCTCGCTACACTCATGATCATCAGCCAGCGCACACAGTGCAATTTGAATCCCCCCCCCCCCCATCTGTTGATGGTGGGCTTAAAATACATAACATACTTTGTCTTTATATCTGACATAAAAATCGGTTTTGATCGGTGACAGGTGAACAGGAATGTCGGTGAATTAGTAAACCGGTTCAAACTTCTGTCCTACCCACCAGATTTGGCTACTACATATTTCAAATCCAAATAAAAAATTGTGGACATGACTATTTCCAGTTTCCAGTTGATATAATGACCCTAAGGCACCAGATGAGGAGATGTTGTATGATATAAAAATCTATCAGAATGATCTATCATTAATTCGTAAACTTTGTTGGACAAAGTTATATAAGTCAATCTCAAAGGACAGGTGAAATATAAGATTATAAGCTTTAAGTCATTTACTACAGCCATCAAGCTTCTTCCTTTAAATCAGCATTGAACTCTTGAATATGTTAAATTATGTAGCGGAACTAGACTGGGTTTATAATCTTTGACCAGGTAGCTCAGTTGGTATAGTGATTTGTCCAGAGTTAGGAAGGTCCCGAGTTCGAACCCTGATCTGGCCTCTTCATTTTCTCCTGTTGGAATTAAAATATTTTACCTCCAAACCAATACTTGCACAATTTCATTTTGTTGAAAGTAAGCAAGAAGTTGGTAGAACTTTAAACTAGAACAGTAGAACATCTCATTTTTTCTATATAATATGACATACAAATTATGCATAATTAAAGAAAGTTATTTAGTATCCCAAGACATTCAATTTGACTGAATGAAATTTAACAAACAGATAAAGCCTGTACTGTAAGGAATGTAAACAACCAGATCTATACAATTCATGGTCCGTCACTCATTATCGACTAGTTACAAAGGGTTCTGACTCTCTGACCCGCTAAATATTTGGACGACAGGCGGGTGCGAGAGTCAGAATTCCTCCTAAGTCAAAAAATGGAAATTTTACCGAACCATACACGGGTCGCGTTTAAGCCGTGTTTTGTAATATAAAACATTTTCGATCACATGTAAAAAAAGTATCAATGGAAAGAACAGATATTTTTCTACTGACCTACAGTACACATTTAATCAAGTCACAGGAGGTCGTAAACCAGCTGTCATCATCCATTTCTAAAAAATAACTAGTTTCCTGACATCTGTTTGAAAATGGCCGCCACCTAACTTCATGTGATCAAAAATAGATAGGTGAAGAAAGTAATTCTCGCAGGATCTCGAAAAATATCTGTTCTTTCCATTGCTACCTAATTTACATGTGATCAAAAACTTTTTATGTGATAAAACACAGCTTAAACAGTGACATGTGCACGGGTCAGTAAAATTTCCTTTTTTTAACTAAGGAGGAATTCTGTCTCCTGCACCCGCCTGTCGTCCAAATATTTAGCGGGTCAGAGATCTAGAGTCAGAACTATTCGGACTAATTGTCGACATACCAAAATATTGGACATGCTCGCCATTTTGTTTGTATCCCTTGAATTCTTGCGTAAAATTTAATTTTCTTGTAGTGTCGTCTGCTGTAAAACCAAGAAACCAAGCATACGTAGACCAAAAAAGGTGACCATACGATTGAAGAAGAAGGATATGTCGAATCTTACAAAACTGTTAACACGGCCGCCATGTTACGACTAGCAGACGGATAGCGATGATTAAATAATGAATTGACAGACATAAATTTGTAAAGATAAGGTAATCTTGCGACTGTTGAATAAATGATTTTGGAATATTTTATGCATACATGTAGTTGTTTTGTGCGATGTCCGAGATGTTAGGATTACCACGTCGATTGTATACAATTATCAATGCACGTGTCTGAAATTCTGATTTTAGGTGGGGTTTTCAGATACATTTCGATAATATGAACTTGATCCGAAAATACAAGAATCATACCCAATTTGAGAAGTTTAGTTGTAACGACATAAAAACAATCATCCTGATTTCACCGCTGCTGTACTGGCTTACTTTATTTCTGTTTACATTCGTTACCGCCATTTTAGGACACAGTTTAGTGAGTTTTCGATAAAGACATTCCTATTTCAACAACTTATAAAAGATCATTTGATTTGTGGAATGCTAAACATTCAATAACATCAGGTTTGGATCATCTTAAGACCTGCGCTTACCTGAATTTGAAAAGAAACGGACGGTCTGGCAGATGCCCCTATTAGTCCGCCATCTTGAAAGTTTATTGACAACTATGGAGATATGACGTCATCACTTTCAGTGCTTTTAATTTCCATTCGGAAGTTCTCTGAATCTATTATTTCAAATAGAGAAGACGCAAAACATGGATTTTAGCAGACGATGAAGAACGGAAAAATGAACTTATCAGAGTCGAAACAAGAAGATGAGGACGAAGATGATTATTTATTGCCATTTGGCAAGTGAGTATAGCACTGTGAAAATCTGTAGATTGACAAAATAAAAGAAAACACAGAGTGTAGGCCTAGTTATCATAATGCAATATTGAGCCAAATGACTGATATTCTTTTTGGCTTTAACACTGTTATATAGATCTACATATTTAATTTATTAAAAAATAGTTATTTTAATATTGGCTTATAATTTAACCTGACAGCATGAGCGAGAGTTCTTCCATATAACTTTGTAAACTACCTATCTTTCACAATCTCTTAATTTACACAGGATATCCCAAAAAGCTAGAAGAATTGACGAGCTTGAATCTCAGAAATGTAACCAAATCTGCGAAGAAGACAACAATTTTTCACAAGATTTGTTTCACTCTCAATTTGAGATACCATCTTCAGACACAAGGGACAGGTATTAATTGTAACAATCATCTGTACATATATTGGACTGTATGTATAATACTTAATCAACTATATAATGAGCTATTGATGCTGAAGTTTATATACATATTATATCATATTATTAATAACTGATGATTCAGGAGTCTGAAAGGATTTAATTTGCAGAGTTATCATGAGACAAAAAAAGCAGTTTGGTCATTTAATGTACGTCAAAAGATTGACTGCCTTTGAAGTTGAGTGTCACTACTCTATAACCTTCAAAAAAAAAATTTCTGCTTAGAAATTTGTCTGGCTTTTTCAACCATAGCAAAAGCAAGCTTAACAGTCATATATAACCCCTGGAGTATCAAAGTTGTGTAGACAGAAGCAAATACATACAGTATAATTATGTCAAGAACTCTTGTTTTAATAATCTAATATGGTATGTTTACTTTTACAACTGGGAGAGATTAAGCTGTGACATTAATTTATATAATAAGGCAACATTTTGTGATATTGCAAAGCAATGATTTCATTTGAATGTCTTGTCTTGGTTGTTTTATTTTTGATATTCATAATTATAATATTGTTCGCTACAACCGTTAACAGCAATACAAAGGCCAGAACTGAGAAAATGATGCAGGAAAAATACATCTTACCATATTGCCTGCATAAACATTTATTTCAATTCTACAGATTGTCCAGACTTTCACCATCAACAGATCTAGATGAATATGAAAAGACTAAGAAAGATATATCAACAAATTTTATAGAGTTGGTAAGAGGCCTGCGGTTATAATTACAATCCTGTACAAATATTTCATTTTCATGCATATTCAGAAACATTCAAATTTCAATCATGCTATCATCAAATCTGATAACTTTTATAGAAAACATATTTGCATCTTATTTCAGCCCCCTACAGCAGCTAACAATGAACAGACACTGATATCAGGTTATCAGGGAGTGAAGGTTTGCAGAGGAGCAGGAAGTTCTTCAGTTACCGAGAAACACACTTTTGAGGCACTACCACACCCAACAAAACTTTTTAGGAGGTATAAAATATGAACAATTAATTTGGGCAAGAATTAACACACTAATTTTGAATTATAGGCACAATCAATAGTAGTTTTTTGCCATTATGAAAAAGCATATTGACGATATTGAGTATATATTGCTGAAGCAATACATGTCCCCTACCGGCCCCCCGCAAGGCGCAAGCTATTAAGATGCAATGTTCACTACACAAATTACAGAGTCTTGACCAGTTATCCCCATGATGTATGTGTATTCCAAATTTCAGTTCAATATGTGCACATGTTGCAGAGACAATACACAGAAATTTAACTGAATATTCAGAAATTTTCTAAGCCCAAGGGCCGTAACTCTGTAAAACATTATTAAACGGTGACCAAGCTTCAAACCAAACCAGCTAGTTGAAATGGTTTTTTTTTTTTCATTCCGACTCTCTTTTATGTATAATATATTAATTAATGGCCCCTTTTTACTAGTAAAAAGTCCTTGTCCTGACAACATACGTCTTCTAAACTATAGTATTAATATAAAGAAAGTTTGCAGATATATGGTAACTTTCCTCTGAAAATGTGCATCTGAGTAGTGTTTTAAATTTTGACCATTTTTAAAGGAGCTGGGGTCTTTTATTTAAATGATCTTTGTCTATTACCCTCTGAACAACTACAGGTCTATTTCAAAGATGTACATGGTAATTACCGCTGGGTAGGTCAAGTATTTTTTTTATCTGAACTCAGAGTTTTGGCCATTTGTTGAAAAAATTGTGTCTGGACAAATCTTCCTAAACTACACTATCTAGGCTAATATCAGAATACCTGGTCCATCTGGACTAATAAGATTTAGTAAGAAAATATTTTTTGGGGAGGGAACTTCATGATATACCATAATTTTTTATATACATGGACTAAAACGAAGTTCAGCAAATGAAGAGTGAGAGACAATTTATGGATAATGCTTGGTAATAAATATGTTTGATTGCCTTAATTAGCCTCTAGCTTACACTCCCGGGAGTAGTTTGATTTAATTAGTCTCGATTTCAAAAATCTTATTTCTAAAGGTCTATTATTACATTTGAAAGTGTATAAATACCAAGTTACTACCTATGACAGCACCTCTAAAAAAATAAGAAACCTTTTTGATAATAGATTGAGACTTTTTCCCTCAATGTCCCATTTTTTCTATCAGACGAAAGCAGCAAGCGATGAGTGTTACCAAAGCGTCACAGAGAAGCCTTCGTGTCCAGCAACATGACAAGGATAACCAAAGTGTAGCCATACATCTCAGACAGCTCCGGCGAAAACAGTCAAGAATTGATGTTAATGCGTAAGATATTCAGATTACATATCAGTATAATGGATTTTGTGGTTGAAGAAAGTTTAAAGTACAAGTATAATATATTACAATTCTAACAGATAAATGTTACCAATCATTTTGTTCCCTCCCTCTTTCAGATAGTAATTTTAACTCCTTGTCACATATATGGCTCAAGTTTTGAGTTTCAGTACTTTTGAAAGAATATACCAGCTACTCACAGCTAGGGTATTTATATTTTAATGAAGTATAACAGCTTTACCTTGAATAATTCATCTCATATTTCTTTGGTTTAGATATCAAAGTATGCACATCCACACAATCTAATGGACCTTTTGACTTTCTTTTAGAGAACTGGATCCAAATGAATTACAAAAAGGTGGCACAAACCCAAATACAGCAGTGCAGATGGCAAGTATTTCTTTGAACACATTTTAAAGCTGAAAGCATAGAGATTATGTAAAGTTGTTCACATTATCACCTGTAACACAAATCAGTATAGTATTACAATTTGCTTAACAATGGTGAACAGTTCAATATTTGTTAATGCAGAGTAGGATATATAAAGAATAGGTAATTCTTAGATTGTTTGCTTAAAAAACAACATAGACTGTATTAATTATTACTCGTAACACATACTATAGTTTTAAAAAGTTGAACATATAAGTACATGGTGCCAGCTGTACCTATATTATTTGAAGGTTTTTCGTAAACATAAACATTTGTTCAAACATGTTTGTCGCTAGCCGTATCAACCTGCAATCTTCTTGCAAACAAAAAAGTTTGCAGCTGCTGCAATCTTTTCATTTCTGTAAGGGTGATATCCAGGGGTAATGCTTACTTTCAGTCTCAGAGGTGTAGGGAGCAAAACTGAGCATAACCTTAGGACAGTGCTGAGGTCATCAAACTTGTTTATCTTTGTAGGCATTATAAAGAAGCAGAATGATAATACTTATTTTGACTTCAAATATAAATACAAGAGATCCGAGAGGGATCTTGGCGCCAACCATTGATGATTTAAAATTTCATTCATTCTTAGACAGATGGATCTTTTCCCTTCTTATTTTAACTTTCATTTATGTATTTAATATTAGTTCTATGAATTTCTCTTGAAAATTTAATAGTTGAGAAAAGGTTTCTTGTCAGGAGTTTGGTTTTTTCTGATTAGTTCGAAATTCCAAATCCATCTTGTATTTCTTAAACGAGGGGGACCTACATATGAAATTTGAGGAAGGTCTATCAAGAATTTCTCGAGAAATAGCAATCACAAATTTTCAATGTCAAAATCCAAGATGGCCGCCTTTCAGCAATTTAATTTTTCCAATCAGGCCCGTAATCAAAAAGGCACAACTAGGTACCAAGGGGAACCTACATATGCAATTTGAATACGATCACTTCAGTACTTCTCAAGAAATAGCGATAACAAACTTTCATTTCAAAATCCAAGATGGCCACCTTTCAGCAATTTTGTTTGTCCGATCAGTCCCAAAACTAAATGGGCACAACTAGGGACCAAGAGGGACCTACATTTGGAATTTGTGAAAGATCCATTCAGTAATTCTCAAGAAATAGCGATAACACGAACCACGAAAGCAGGGCAATTTGAATAGCCCACCATCTGATGATGGTGGGTTAATAAACCAAATATAAATAGTACATTACCATTATCCCTTTGAATGTACAAAGATAAAATTGCAATATATTTAGACAACTATGCGGTATTATTGTAGACACAGAGAACAATGAGAGAGAAGCCTATTACTACTACCAATATATCTGACTGGGAAACCATCGAGTCCTGGATCCATGGGCGCTGGAAATCTCAATCTGGTCAACAAATTAACTGGCATGTTGAAGAGGAATGAGGAAATCTTTTTTTTATTTCTATATTGCAAATAATCTCATTAAGTTAGCTCCAATATCATATATCAAACACTGAATTAACTTAATATTCAGCATTAAGTATGCCTTCCCCATTTCTGTGAAGAAATGAAATTAAGTATGGATCCACTACCCTCCTGCTCCTGACCAGGTCTGATCACTGGTTTGCAGTTACATATAGAATTAAGTCTTGTAATCAAAATAATATTTTTATCTATATTGAGACATTTTCAAAATATACCAATTGAGGAATATATGCATTAGAAGCTACTTGTTTTTTAAGCATTTAGTCACTTCAGTAGTTGATGTTTCCTTATCTTTTGTGAGAAATATTTGAGCTACCTTTAATGTATGTAAATAATATACTTTGTGTACATTTTATTTCAAAATTTTCGATCCTTGCTTCACAGAATAAAAATTTAAGTTCTATTTGTCTAGTTTCTTTTATTATTTACAATATCCGTGTGCATAAAGTATGGCTTGAAATCACTAATTTAGTAACCTTGACCGTTGGGTCAACTTACTTAAGACCTTTTTGGAGATATTTTGGATTTTTAATATTGTATAATGGAGCATAAAAAGAGATGAAATCTGAAATAGAAATGCCGATGCACAATACATTATTTATTTTATACTGGTCCATCGATCATTCAAGTGAAATAAGTTTCAATAAAATAAAATTAAAATCAAAATTAAAACTGATCGATCCCTTAAAAGCAGTTAAAATATGAAATTAAAATGTGCACAACTATAAGACATAATATACTGATCATTCAATTGGAGTTTTATCAAAATGTGCTCTTTAGCTAGATGAAGTTTCGCTGAGTGGCAGACAGACAGGATGATTCCAGTATACAGCTTTACCTCTAGTCTGCTTAACAGACTCATTCTAAATTAAAGGCTTAGATCTACATGCTCAGCATAATATTTGTCCTTCAACTGGCAGGCATAAAGTGCTGAAAAGTTCCATAAATACCTGTTATGTAAAAGATTTGCATTGATTTGGTTGCCTAACAAGTGTGAACTGTAGAGAATTTCCCTTTAGCTCAGCGGTAGAGCATTGGGCTGGAGAGCAAAGGGGTCATGGGTTCGAGCCCCAGCTACAGCACTATTTTTATCACTTATCCTTGTCCTATTACAAATATTCTCAGGTCTCCTAATAATGTTCCAGACTAAATGAAACTCGATACAACTTTGTCCAAACATGCTATTGGTCAAATATCAGCAAGGGTCTCCTGGTATTGTAGAAGTTGTATAAAGAAATTGACGTATCTGATCCCTGTGACCTTATAACTAGGTCAAGAACATTTATTTGAAGAAACTTGATAGTACTTAATGCCAGGTACCTGCTTGAAAGTAGATCAAGGTCATTTATTTGAGGAAACTTCATACATACCATGGGTCCATGAACTTCATGCCAGGTACCTACTTACTCTGTGCAGTTATGCAGAAGTCATTTTAAAGTAGAAAGTTGTTGCCAGACAACGCATGCCACACCACGGCATAAGCTCATTTGAATCTTTGGGCCTAGGGATCTCAAGTTACTGCATGGAAACCATTGCTTGGATGTCGGTTTTGTAAGACTTTTTAGTACTAAAAGTGAACTTGATCTTCGACCTTCAGACTTGAAAAGCAAGTACAAGCAAGGACTTCCAATAAGTCAGTTATGTATGAAGTTTGATTCGGAAAGGTTCAAGGGGAACCAAAGTTATTGTAAGGAAACCTATGTTCCGAGGACACCAATGATGACCAAGCCGACAAAGTGATCCCTATTAGTATAAGGCTTTCACTGTCCATATCATAATTCAAAACATATGGTATTAAGACATTTTTTACACGAAATTTTACATTTAAAAAATGCAACAGGATTTCTGATGTGGTATTGTGATAAACATATTTTGTGACTTAATTATCACTAAACTAAGACATTGAGTTTAAATGATGTGTGATTGAAAATAAAAACTAGAAATGTCTGCGAGACATAAATACTCCCACCCCCTAAATAAAGCAGTTTTCATGGAAGTTGGACAATATTTGGATTTCCACCTGGTCATGAAATTTCTCCTATTTTAGTTTTCACAAAATGTATACTGACATTGCTTTCGTATTGCCAGATTACATACACATACCAAATTTCATTTAAATCAAACAATATTTACATTTCGACCAATCAGAAGCCTTTATTTGGCGGCCATCTTGAATCATAATGCCATATCTTTTTCTTTATAATGAGTGCCATCAAGTGACCATCCCTCCCACCAAATTTCATTATAATCCGTATGGTAGAAGACAAATTTATTACAGGATATGTTTTTAGCCAATCAGAGGCCATGGCGGCTATCTTGGATGCTTGATCCGGAAGCATTTCATGGCGGAGCATAAAAAGTACTGATTTCTATTTGTGTATGAATGAAATATTGAAAACAAACTCTTGACAACACATCAATTTTTTTTAATGATAATATATCTCTAACTTTAAAAACAAAGTACCAGCACATTCCTTTCTGCTCAGAGTAAATTAGTTCAATCGTATGAATCACTCATCAGAATTCAGCTTTCCTCCAAATGTTTTTTTCACAACAAACAATCATGCTATTTGAAAACCATGAATAATTCAGCACAAACAAATGATCCATAAGTTCTTTTCTGATAGGTCCACACTTCAGTTTGCTCCACATACTTTCGAAAGAGCAAATGGGTTGTTATTGGTCAGGAATTTGATCTGTTTTCGTCCTTTATCTGTCAATGCTACAAAGACAAAATTACACCTTATAATGGGGAATCAAACGCTACATGTAGTAGTAGTATTTTATGCATTGAACCTGTACACAAGTACACATACTAGAACTAAGCAATACAAGACTTCTGCCAGGAAAAACCATCCCGTCATAATACCCTCTATCATAACCAATTGTCTTAGTCATGGTATATGTCCCCTATAGGCCATAAAGCACAATCTAGTAAGAGTTCTTTACAGACAAGATTATTTTAGATAAAACTTTTCATGGAATGGCACTTCACTTGTTATGTGCTTTAACACGAGGGTACCAGGAATCATGGCTATAAACATTTGAATATATATTTACTGGGTCATGACCAGTTTTCGTGAAGGTCCAGTTATTTTCAAACATATAAATATTAGAGCACACACACAACTTCCCAATGTCTGAGTAAGGTGAAAACTGTCAGGCAATGGTAAAATTATGTCTTCAGAAAACACTTTATCTTTTTTTACTAACATGTAATAAAGATAATTATTTTTATCACTTCAATAAATAATTTATTCATAACTGTTTTGTTTTGTACCAACATTTCAATGACATAACAATATTTTAAAAACACCAGTAAAGCAAAAACATTTACCTGCTGGATTCTGCAGCCATCTTTTATGTGAATAAAGACCAAGACATTTTTCTACTTCCATATCGGAGAAATTTTCAACTTGAATCGGGACAAACGGTTCTAGTTCCTGTGAAGTCTGTTAAACATACAAATATACACCATCAACATGGCATCACAAGAGATGCAAATCCCTCGCATTCACATATTGTGTGACATATATATGAGGAAATGAAGAGCAATTCACTGATGTATCAGGATCTAGTGACTACATTCTGAATGATAGGGTTTTACTGGTACTGCATTGTGGATTTTGTCTATTAGAATATATACATACCGGTACATAATTTTTGTGTTTAGGACATAAAAATGCAAAAACATAATGAGAATGTCACAGAAAATATGAAAGCAAGAAATATGTGCGGGAATGTGTTGGAGGTATATATTATCCTGGCAAACAGTTGTGTATCAGTTTCAGAAGATTTTGTTGAGGATAGTAGTCGTTAGAGAGACGACAAAGTCTAAGTGGAGTGGGGTGATTAGAGGTATTAATATTGCAAACAGTTGTATATCGGTTTCATGAAAATGTTAGTCTAACCTAATTGTGTGGTAAGCCTGTCAATTCTCAATCTTCCCCAACTGGCCTGAGATGCTTACTACCAAATACTGTTGATATCCAGAGCAGAAGTTATGCAATATATAACCTAATTAAACTGAGTCTGCCCCACCATTTGATCAATTTTTTATCCGAAGAACCTGGGAATAAATGTAAAATATGGTTGGTATCCAAACTGCTAATTTGAGAGAAGAAATTGATGTTTAACCCTGCCTCTCAGGTCCTAGGTTACTCCTATAGTCCTAGGGGGCCAACATTCACCAGTTATACAAAATTGGTTCCCATCTGCCAAAGATGCTTCTGAACATACCTGTTTTCGGTCAAAATACCTTCATGAGAACAGAATAAGTATTTCAAGGTGATTCCTCTATTTCCCCTAATCAAATGGGATAGAAAGTGAATTTTTAAAACAATTCTTCTTCTTTGAGGAATAACAGAATATTATCCAAATTTGGTCTAAAGCATCCTTCTGTAAATGGAAATCAATTTTGTATTCCCTTTAGGGCTGAGGGGAGTGACCAAAAAAGGGGAAATGTAGCCCAGGGGGAGCCTGAGGGTTGGGGCACAATTGGGATTCGAAAGAAAATTCTTTAAAACCTATTTCTAAAGAAATAAGTGTTTTAAGTGTGCTTTTTATAAAATTAGTCACTTACTTTTCTTCCAAGTAGATAAAACGGTGTAAACTTTTCTCTCTCATTCAGGGGGTTGAGTTCTTCAGATACAGTGCAAACAGCCACAACATTTTTCTGAAATCATATAATTTTGTAATTAAATGTTTACAGCTATGAAAACAAGCCAAATGCCAAAAGCCAAGGGCCTTAATGGTCATCTGGCTATCAATTGAAAGAACATCATACTAATGTGTAAAACAGTGATTGCACAATAATGTTACAAAATGGCCACATAGGTTGCCATGTCAAAGTTTTCTCGAACCATGAAAATAACAACACTTTAATCGACTTCTCTTCCTTAACACTCCGACAATTTTCTACTCAAATGCACCAGTGGATCTTGAGAAAAAGTTTTAAATGTGTTTTTCAAGATGGTGGCTTTGGCGGCCATCTTGCATTTCGGACTGACACGAAAAATAACAACACTAGGTCGGAACCATCTCATTTCAAGTAAGTTTCAGCTCAATTGCACCAGTAGAACTTGAGAAGAAGTTTGAAATGTGTTTTTCCCTCAGTTCAGATGACCTAACAATGGAGATATAGGAAAGTTGGTTTCCAAAGCCAACACAAAGGTGTTATTTTGTATTTATTTCCATTGTTTAAATCTGTCATGGAAGCAAAGTAATGCTGATGAACCTTTTGATCAGATGTGACCTGCACTTAAGGTCATCCTTCTTTATGTGAAAATCTTAAATTTCCAATACAGTAAAGCATGTTTATAACGAATCTCTGGGGACCAAGGAAATTAGTTTGTTATAAGCACAGTTCGTTATAAACATAGTTCGCTATAAACATAGTTCGCTATAAACATAGTTCGTTACAAACATAGTTCGTTACAAACATAGTTCGTTACAAACATAGTTCGCTATAAGCATAGTTCGTTTTTAATGTATAATGAATTACAGAAAAATATCATGCATAATTTGTTAAGGTAATATCAATACTTTACAAATTAAGATGACTTTTTCCGAATGTTAAAATTATAATGTCATTTGCATAAATCAAAGTACTAATATTCAACTAATAACTCATTATAATTACATATCAAATGATAACACCGTTGTTATAGGCATCAATTTATCTTGGTAAGTTAACAATGAATAATGTAGGGCTAAACAACAAAATATCCAAACTGTCATCTCATTCTTCCATAGTTTTTATACATTTCATTCATAGAACTGCAACATGATTCATTCCTTTAAATGCAAAACATACATGATGTAATATAGCCAAATTTGGATTTCTATGTGAGCAGACAGGCATACCCTATAGGTAAATCTGCCAAGTTTTAAAGAAGAGTTAAGCTAACATTAAATGCAAGATTGCTACAATGAATAACAATTTTAATTATTATTACAGCAAAATATATTAATATTTTTGTTTTCAAAAATTTTAATCATACATTGTCAGAATTCAGTATTCGTTTGAAACTGTCCACCAGGCATAACTTCTCGGCATGGATCTGTTAAAATAAAAGAAGAAAATGAAATTTGTAAAATAGAGACAAATTGTAATTATACAAGTTAAGAAGCATACAGCCAATAGTATTGTTTTAAATGAATGTGAGCAATGATTTATATGTTAGGTAAATTATGTGTAAAATCTCATCATATTTGCTTTATTATTGCTTTTTAAAGAAACCAAATCACCCTGCGCCCATGGTCCCTCCTTAGTCCATCTGTCCTTTGTCCATCCTTAAACAATTTTTGTTATCCTTATATCTTGAGATGTACTGGATGGATCTTTCCCAAATTTGATATGCAGGTCCTCTTGTTTCATATTAAATTAAACATCAATTTGGTAACCAAAACATATAATATTTAATAGTAGCATTTTGGTAAATTATTAAATAAATTATTCAAAGTTCATCACTTTACAGTGTGTGTGTGTTTACCAAAGATGGAATATCATACTTACAAATTTCTGCTGTTGCAATGGTTCTCTCATAAAAGTAGGTCTGTAGAATCCATTCAAGCCATCAATAGCAAGGAGAACTTTAAACCTGATAAAATATTCAAAGACATTGTATGTGACAGTGTCAAAACTGAAATGTGTTACTCATTTGTGTTCAGTAAGTTTGTTTGAGTTTTATGTCATATTAACAGCAATTAAAGGACATGCCAGGTTTGGTTTTGGAAGAAAGCAGAGTTCTGGTTTTGGAAGAAAGCAGAGTTCCTGAAAAAAACCACTGGCCTAGCAACTGCATCTTCGCTAGCCAAAGGTGAATATGAGTGTGCGGATCGTAACCCTTGGCTAGCGAAGATGAGCGACTGGTGCTCCAAATAAGCCTTAAACCTGAGACCCAGCAATGGAGAGATAGATTGATCAAGATGGTCATAGGCCATAAGTAACCATAAGACCACCACAACCCAATCATACTCAACAAGGATTTCAGCAACATTAAACCAGCAAGAATTGAGTGAAACAGTGGATTCCAATTAATATCAACCCTGTTAATATCACTTTCCTTTTAAAAGTTTTTATATCATATTTTCCCCAAGCACCATTTTTTCCTCTATATAATCTATTTTTAATCTAATTGTATTTGGTGAATATCATGTATTTAGAGGTGAATTCGTCTTAATATCATGTTTCTTTAACCAATCACATAAAATATCCAGATAATGATGCCACTTCCATTGGTTTCAGATTCAACTTGTACAAAAATATTGCACAGAAAATGAACAAGAGATCCCAGAGGGATCTTGGCGCCCACCATCAAATGATCTAAGTTTGTTTTTTGAAAGATGGTTCTTTTCTCTTCTTTCGATTTTCTCTTAGGTGTTGATTAAGTGTGAGCAGAGACTCTGGTGGGACACAGATGCATTTTTTGGGTTTTTTTTTTGTGAATTACATTGTCGTTTCCTTATTCTTAGCATAGCTAGGCACCAGGAGGAACCTACATATAAAATTTGTGAAAGTTCCCTTCAGTATATTCTCAGAAATAGGGATAACAAACTTCAATTGTCAAAATCAAAGATGGCTGCCTGTCGGCCATGTTGTTTTCCGATCTGTCCAAAAATGGAATATGCACAACTAGGGACCAAGGTGAACCAACAAATGAAATTTGAGAAAGATACCTTCAGTACTTTCTTAGAAATAGCGATAACAAACTTCAATTGTCAAAATCCAAGATGGCTGCCTGTCGGCCATATTGTTTTCTGATCTGTCCCAAAATGGAATATACACAACTAAGGACCAAGGTGAACCAACACATGAAATTTGAGAAAGATACCTTCAGTAATTTCTGAGAAATAGCGATAACGAACTTCAATTGTCAAAATCCAAGATGGCTGCCTGTCGGCCATGTTGTTTTTGGATTGGTCCCAAAATGCAATATGCATAACTACACACCAAGGGGAACCTACACATGAAATTTGAGAAAGATCCATTCAGTACATTCTCAGAAATAGCGATAACAAAGTTCAAATGTCAAAATCCAAGATGGCTGCCTGTCGGCCATCTTGAATTCAGATCGGTCCCAAAATGGAATATGCACAACTACGGACCAAGGTGAACCAACACATGAAATTTGAGAAAGATACCTTCAGTACTTTCTTAGAAATAGCGATAACAAACTTCAATTGTCAAAATCCAAGATGGCTGCCTGTCGGCCATGTTGTTTTTGGATTGGTCCCAAAATGCAATATGCACAACTAGGGACCAAGGTGAACCAACACATGAAATTTGAGAAAGATACCTTCAGTACTTTCTTAGAAATAGCGATAACAAACTTCAATTGTCAAAATCCAAGATGGCTGCCTGTCGGCCATGTTGTTTTTGGATTGGTCCCAAAATGCAATATGCACAACTAGGGACCAAGGTGAACCAACACATGAAATTTGAGAAAGATTCCTTCGGTACTTTATGAGAAATAGTCATAACAAGAATTGTTTACGGACGGACTAACGGACTAACGGACTAACGGACGGACGGACGGACGGACGGACCACGGACCACGGACCACGGACGCAGGGCGATTTGAATAGCCCACCATCTGATGATGGTGGGCTAAAAACTAGAAGCGTCGTTCGAGGGCCAACTCATACCCCTCTGCCCACTTAAAGTTATTTGTAAAACAAATGAGAGGCACACTTCATACTGTATTGTCTATTCCCACAAAATTTAAAAAAGATCCGTTGAAAAATGAGCAAACGCATAGCCGGACATAATTGTGTCTACAGACGGCGGATGGACAACCTGATTCCAGTATACCCCCCTAACTTCGCTGCGAGGGGTATGCTGGTAATAACAAAAAGAAAATATTTTTTTAATGAAATAATGTTATCTATAGTTTGAAACATTGAGCAGATTAAGTTTAGATATGGGGATTAGAAATACACTTGATTAAATTGAAAAACATGTTTCTCTTAATGTCACATTCCTGTTAATATCATGTTTTTGTCTGACAAATGCAACATGATATAGAGAGGAATGCATTGTATCATGAATTTAGTACTTGGTGGATACAAACACTATTTCTCTCGCCTGTAAACAGGTTCAGAGTCAGGAAGAGTACAGTAGTTTCCCATAGCATTTTTAACTTATTCACCTCTGAAACTGCATAATGAACTACTTTAAAGTTTGATTTGGAAAGTTTGAATGTACCCTCAGGGGTAAATCAATTACATCCAGTCAAACTTCAATGAATTAAATTTCAAATATTCAAATTTTCAAAACCAATTACATTTTATTCATTTAGTGTACTATAATGAGTTAAACTGTTACTTCACGCTGATTCAAAGCTTAATCAAGGTCTGTTCATAATGAGTAAACAAGAGGCCAAATGAGCCTGTATCACTCACCTGGTTTTTAGCTCACATTTGTAACCATAAAGTGATCTAAAATCTAGTCATTCTAAAGAACACATTAACATGTTAAGATGTTTGTCCCCAGTGTAACATTAAAGATATATGGCAAGGTAGTTTTTACTGAAACATATTGCTTGGCTTCTTCCAAGGAAGCTACCAGTCAAATATTGTGTTTCTAGCCCAATATTTCAGAGGAAGTCGTTGGGAAGGTTTTGAAATATTTGTCCCCTGTGACCTTGAATGTAGGTTAAAGTGATTCATTTTCGCAAACTTTGTTCATCTCTTTCAATGGAAGCTACCAACAAAATATTGTGATTCTAGGCTTTAAACTATTTCATCAGAAGTTGTTTGAAAGTTTTTCCATATCTGACCCTGTGGCCTTGAAAGTAGGACAAATGATTTATTTTCACAAACTTTAATCAGCTCCTCCATGAAAGTATCATATCTCTAGGTCTTTCGGTACTTCAGAAGAAGTCATTTGAAGGTTTTGACATATTTTACCCCAATGAACTTAAAAGTACCAGAGTGGTCTTTGTTTTTTTTTTTTTTTGCAAACATTGTTAAGCTCCTTCCATGGAAGCTTCCAATCAAATCTCTAGGCCCATTAATGTTTCAGAAGTCATTTGAAGGTTTTGACATATTTGACCCCTGTGGCCTTTGAATGTAGGTCAAAGTGATTTATTTTCGCAAACTTTGTTCCGCACCTTCAAAGGAAGTTTACCAGCCAAATATCATGTCTCTAGGCTATTTATGAAATTCAGAAGGTGTTTAAAAGTGTAGGTCAAAGTGATTTATTTTCACAAAAATTGTTTGCCTTTTCCAATGAAGCTACCATCCAAATATATATTGTCACTAGGTCTTTTGGTATTCCAGAAAAACTTATTTAAAGGAAAAGTTGACGGATGCAGGACAGACGAAGGACGCCGCACCATGGCATAAGCTCACTTGGCCATTCTGGCCAGGTGTGCTAATAAAACCGTGTAACCCCTCACTTGTTTTCTGTCACACAGGTCATCACTTCATCTAGCAATGCATCCACCACATCATCAGCATATTTCAGACGCAGCAAACCCTACAAAAGGCATATATAGCAATTAATTATTCATGTTACTCTTAATGTCGTATTAAAGGCATAGGGAAAGATTAAAAATTCTGATTTGTACAAACAAGTTTTCTTCTGTATGCTCATACTTGCGAGTATGACAACTGAATAGCTATTATTGACCAGTAAATTACACAATGATCAAAGCTAGATATCTGATTTTTCAATTTTCTCCTGAAATATTTCATGATGAAGAAGTTTCTCCTAGCTCTAACACGAAACACTTACGAAGTCTATTAAGGACTCGAGAGGGGAACCAGCTTCTGTCACTTCTTTTTTTGTCCATTCGATGCTCTTTGTCACCTAAAAAGGACCAAAGTTTTTAATCACCTCCTATAAGAATTGTGGCGATCATGTTTACTAAGCTTTTCACATCACATCCAATATTTATCCACAAAATAGCCTGATGGGTATAAGCACATAATCTATGAATCAAAATAGAGTTGTAGACTACTTATACAAATTGTAGGTTAATGAAATTGCATTTGTTTGCATTTTTGTTGAAATGCAACACTTATAGTGGGCTTATAAATTATTGCTTGGAAAATATGGTACATGAACTATATTATAGTAATGTTTTAGCATGTTATCATAACTAATGTGCCTCTTCCCATTACCGGTAACTAGCACAGTCTGTAAATAAGGTTTCAGAAATTTGTCATCAAAAGATCTCTGCTAACTTTCACTTTAAATATTGTACCATTTTTGCATTGTAACCAATAAAACATAATTATTTCACAGTTAACACTACTCCAAACTAATCAGATTTCAGTATTAATCCTATAAAAGTACAGGGTACACTTGTAAGAGGAGTGCCATTTATTGCATTTTTCAGATTTTAAATTAAATTGCTCTTTTAAAAAGAAGATCAAGAAACCAGAAGGATATTTTTCCAGCAGAGTTGCTTCCCTTGTCATGGTATGCCAATTTTAATGCTCTTTGTTTTTATTTTCAGAGACCTTCGGACCAATATTGTGGCTTTTTATTTTGATGTTATGCCTGATATAAATCCAAGACAGCAATATACTATTAAAACATAGTCAGGCCTGACAATGTAAGGTCTGAGTTTGACTGATGTATCACATAATTGATATTCTGTACACTACATTACAGCAAGCTATTGTCTGGAATATTCAGTTTAATACTAACTAAATTAATATTCATAATATTGGTAATTGCCACTAAAGTAGCTGTGAATGAGTTAAACAAGAATTATGTGTAATCATATGTGTTGCCTGCCCCGCTTTGTCATTATCATATGCATTTCACACATCCGACAATAAACCTATAATCCAAGTTTGGCTGCTCTAGTTTTCATACTTTGTTAGGAACATTGGATTTTTCTTCTAAGTCCAGAATTTGGAGTTACCGGTATACCTCAAGTTTGGCTGCTCTAGCTTTTATACTTTGTGATAAACATTGGTTTCTCTTTTTAAGTCCAGAAATTTGAGGTTTTACCCCAAAAATGCAAATAAAACCTATTGAAATGCTTGTCCAGCAATTATTACCCAAAAACGCAGGAATCAGTGAAATATTTTTAGTGCAGTAGGCTCTACTACCCATGCTACATCGATTGATGTTTGGTTGGGCTAGCTTGGTCAAAACAGAGATATTGGCCTAGCTTTGTCAAAAACAGAGATAAATGCAAAACTTTAATATTGTTGACGCCGCCACTGCCGTCAGAAAAGTAACACCTATGTGCTGCCTTTCTGACATCCGTCGAAGGCGATACAAAAAATCAAATTGAAAAGATACTTGTGATTAAGATATTTTACCTTCTGCAAACATAGTTGAAATATGTAGATAGATATTATCTACATTTACAAACTTTGTTTGCAGAAGATAAAACATCTTAATCACAAGTCCCTTTCTTCAAACACACCTTCTACACAACCTTTTTATTCCCAAAGTGGTCAACAGTGACCTTAACCTGGACAGATGACCACACAAATCTAATCAGGTGTAGAATCGGACAGTGTGATACTATGGTGTGAATATGAACCAATCTGATCAAGGCTCACGAGATATCTTGTACATATGGTTATCATGGACACACACATGCACACACAGACAAAAGTGACTACATCTATTCCCTTACCAAAGTGTGAGGTGTAAAAAAAAAAAGCAGATCAAGCCAAAAATTCTATTCTTCATATTACACATCTACATATGATGTTATTTAATTTAGTAACAAGAAAATCCAACAAACACTCCAAGAAGTTTTGCATTTACAAAGTATCTGGAGAAAAATGCAAGTTTCAAGTGTCACAATATCAAGAAAGAAGATTTATCCCACATTCCTATCTTCATGTACACCTAGATATGTTTTCAGTGTGCCCTGTTACAAGAAAATTTAACTGTGTAACAGATTAGACCTGGTAAACATGTGCTCAAAAGCTTATAGGTATATGGACAGACACTGACAGTGAAATTGTTATCCCCCCTCTCCATTTTAAACTTTCAAGGACTTTGATGTCCAACATGTTGGTACCTTTATCTTAAGTTATTGTACTCTACCTTCATGTCTTTTATCAATGGAGCATTGATAACAGAAAAATTGGAAATCCACTTTTGAGCTTGTTCTGGTATATTGGTGAAGCCAGGTTTTGAGGTGGAGGGAGTTGAGTTATTGATGGCGTGCCTCCAATAGTTCACTGCAGAGTAATGTTGTTACAATATATATATATATTTCACACATACATACACTACATCATTGTTAATCAATAACCTCATATTTTATCAATAGTTATTGTTTTATCACAAACTTTTCACATGATTTGAATAATCATTTATTGCATTGATTTTAAAGTAGTATAATTAAATATCTGTGTGACAAATAATTTTCATCACAATTGAACCTCACCCATTTTTTCATCCACCAAGAACGAAAAGATTACTGGTAATAACATATCAAAAGCGAAATTTACAATGAGATTAAGCAGGCTTTTGGGTAAAAGTTTTCCACGATCGAACCATATATACATTCGTGCTATGACTCCAGTATTTTCAACAAAAATGATCATCATTTGTGATTGCTGTAGTCTCCTCTGTATATGTGAGAAGTAATTTTCTTACCCCATGGTATATTCAGCAGCATGTGATTTTGTTTGCCACAATAATGCATCACATGACATAGTGTGGAAGTCTTCCCGGCTCCTCTATTTCCATCTTTAAAAGGTCAAGGTCAATGGGAGGATTTTGTGTATACTGTTCAACGAGTTGAAACTTTTGAACATGGAAAGAAAACGACTGATCAAGAATGGTATGTGTAGTTTGAGAAGTCCAGACGAACCTGACAGAAACTTATTGCTCACATTTACTAGTATTTTGCTTTTACTTTATAAAACAAATGTCAATTTGGAAGCTGATTTTAAAACATGTTACATAATCAGAGGACTCTTGATAGACGCACATATCATTCTTTATGAATTGTAAATAATGCTCTAATATTGTGTATTTTACAGCTCTGACTATGGTTCGGTCCAAGTGTGTTTGATTAACATGGAATATTTCTGCTTAACCTGTACTATTTCAACTTTATATGCATGATAACAAATGTCTATTTAATTTACATAGAAGAAACAAAGGGCTTTCAAAACATTTAACCTGTCTTTGCTCAAGTGCAATGAAATATTACTCTTAATTTCTATGAATATCAGATATTGAACAAGGCATCATTTCATTTGTTTTCCCATTTATTAAAAAAAACCAATTAGCCACAGTTGATTCACTGTGCTATATAATATATTCTCTCATTTCTAGGTGTGTAATACTGGCCTGTCTATGGCAATACACCTATGATCCCTGTGGTTGTATTACACATCTACCCATGCAATACAGCCACATCGAGACGTCACAATGGCGCGAAAAATAGCTCCTGATGAAATTAAAACCTTCCACAATATTTTAACCATGTACATTAGAAAGCTGTGATTATTTTTTCTGCGCAAACTATATTTGCAAATATGGAGTATGTTTAATTGGCTGTATCATTTGTTTTAATAAAAAAAACTCAAGGAAAAAGTTGATATTTTCAAAATGGTGGCCAGTCAAAAGTATTTTCATGGTTTTTGAGCTTATTCAGCCAGTTGAAATGAGAGAAAAATACTCTTTCATGACCAAAGGTGTGAGATAGGGAAATTCCACCCAAGGGGTTCTCAAATTTGGAAAAACCTGAGGCTTTGCCAAGGGATTTGCCAAATTTGAAAATCCCGAGGGTGGAATTTCCCGATCTTACACCCCTGGTCATGAAATGGTCTTATATTATCTGTACAATTTAACTGTGTCTTTGAAATAAAGAAAAGGATACAGATGATAAATCTTGGTAAAGGACAGTTGTAGTTGCTTCTTTTAATGATGTCAATTATTTCCAATGCTGGTGTCCTAATCATCAAAAGTAAGTCTCCAAATACACCAGTCTGTAAAAAGAACAATATTTCTTCTTAAAATGTGTTAAACATTGTTACAATAAACTGAATAGATATGAATTTCAACACCTCGAAAAAACAAATACAAAAACAGTAAAATTCAACACTGATAAAACTTCAACAAACTTTTTTTTGTGTTGTTACATGGAGACACGACGTTGCATCTGATGACCACAATATCAGGAAATGATGAACCAGTTCAACTGGTCTTGACCTTTTGCCCTAGTGATAAGGTCCTGGCTCCATAACCTAGAGGTCTCGGGTTCGCGCTCGTTCATCTCACTAGTTTCATTTCTCCTCTTTTTCGTAAAATATGGTTTAATTTATTTCCCGGGTCAGGATGTTTGTATTAATAATAACACATGTCTGGGGGTTTGTATGTACAATATGTACTAATTACCACAAATGATAATTTCTCAAATATAATAACAGCCCCTGGAACCCGATTAAATTTTACGTCGTGACGGATCTGTTTGATTTTTATACCTATGTTAGATTTTGTAAGATGTCACGTTTCATAACAGTGTTTAAAAACCAGTCTCAATATTGGGCCCTGCAGGAACCACCACTCCAATCACATCCTAGTACAAGTATACCGCAGCAACACCAATGTTAATATTAATTCTTCAAAATATTTTATGCAACAGAACATACAGTACAACAATGCATTAAAATTTGCTCACCTGAGTTGTGTAATGTTTATCAATAAGACTGGGGAAAAATCGCTTTTGATCCTCCTGGCTTACGATGTAATACATTCCTTCATGGTGTATTGTATGGTTTAACTGTGGACAAAAGATATAAATTGATGACAATTTAAAAACAACATGTACAAGAAGAGGGTTGACAATATATTAGAGTACAACACAATACTTCTCCAAAACCTATAACAACACATAATTTTTGTATCACAATGCATTATCTAAATTACCGTAATTTCCTGCATACTACCCGCGGGCTCTATGTTTTTTTACATCAGAAGAGGTACGGGCTATCTGCCAGTGCGGACTATCTGTGGATTTTTTTTACCAAATTATTAAAAAATGTGGACCATACGTTGTTAAATGTTTCCATTTTTATCCACATGTACATAGAAATGTAGATCTATGCTATTTCTAAACAAAAAATATCATTGATAAGTATATAGCTTTAATTACAAAAAATATCATTGATAAGTTTATATATATAGCTTTAATTAGACACATAAACATATATATTTACAAAATAAACACAATATTCCAATCATATGTCTCTGATTTCCAACATTGAAAACAATAAATCACAAAGTCACCCACAAAGTACACTTGTACTCACTAGGTATACATTCGATGTATAACCCGCGTGTAATCTGCCAGTGCGGTTATCTGGAATTTATTTCACAAAAGCCTCAAAAATGCCTTAATTTACTTCCCGCAGGCTTTACTCTGGTGTGGGTAATACACAGGAAATTACGGTATTTGCTTAATAACACAACTTTTGATGCAGGACCCTTATAACACAACCCTTGATGCAGGACCCTGATAACACAACCTTTGATGCAGGACCCTGTTAATACCACTGCAAATACATGGCCCTAATAACACCATCTCCGATACATGGCCCTAATAATATAATGACACAATCTCTGATGCAGAACCCTGGTAACACAACCTTTGATGATTGGTTGACAAAATACAATATTGGTTTCCCTTTTGCCAATTAAGATGCTTCTGATCAAATTTGAAATAACTTTTACAAAGGATGTTTCAAACATAATGTGACCCTAATAACACCATCTCTGATACAGGGCCCTAATAACACCATCTCTGATACAGGGCCCTAATAACACCATCCCAGATAAATGGCCCTAATAACACCACCCCAGATAAATGGCCCTAATAACACCACCCCAGATAAATGGCCCTAATAACACCACATCTCTGATACAGGGCCCTAATAACACCACATCTCTGATATAGGGCCCTAATGACACAACCTCAGATACAGGGCCCTAATAACTCCATCTCTGATATATGGCCCTAATCAAAATTGAAAACACTTTTACAAAGGATGTTTCTGACATAATTTGATCAAAATATCTTATCTCAGCTGAGGAAGAATGATTTTTAAACAATCCCTGCATTTCCATTAATGGGCCCTGCTCCTCTGCCCCTAGGCAAACTACAGGTACAATCAATGTTTATACAAAATTGAGTCCTCAAATAAAGATGCTCCAGAATAGTTTTGGTCAAAATTCGATCAGAAGAAGAGTTTTAAAGAATTTGCTCAATTTTAACTCCTAGGCTATGCCCTCATATCACAAGGATACGAGACCCGCCATTTATACATAATTGGTTCCCCTTCCCCAAGGGATGCTGCTACCCAAATATGGTTAAAAGAAAGTTATTAGTAATGTTAAGAAAATAAGTTGATGAGACGAATGACAAGACGCTGTGGTATGGTATGAGCTTGACCACATGACCTAAAAGTTTTATGCATGATCTTCAGAAATGTTTAAGGAACACTTAATTGACAGCATCAACCACACCATAAAGAGATTTGCCCCATTTTCCCTCAAACTTTTCAACCTGATGAGCTTACAAATATAATACAGTTGAACCTTGTTATCACCAAATGGGCAGCACCATAAGAAAACTTTGATTTATCTGAGTATTCGAGTTAAATGAAATTTAATGTTCAATGTTAAGTTTTGTTAGGACCGATGTAGGGTCTGAATTTAGCACTCGCCAAATGCGAGCTGATTTCTAAAATTGCGAGAAGAAATTAATTATGCTTGCATTTTTTGGCAAGTGGCCATGCATGGGCCAACAGTACAATGTAAAAAGATCATTTCTTAAACGTCTTCCAAAAGTTGCAGTAATGGTAAACATTGTTTACAACAAACAAACACTAGAAATATCTTTAAAAAGTATTATATTTCAATTTGACCTCAATTGAGAACTTCTTTTTTAGTTTCGAAAGGCAAATAAGTTTCTAATTTGGCGAGTTAAAATTTAACCTACTCTTGAAAAATTGTAAGTTGCTTAAAAAGTAAAATTCTACCCCTACGATGAAATACTTCAAATTAAATAAGGTCTTCGAGTTAAAGGAGTTTGAAATAACAAGGTTTCACATTTGTAATATGAAAGACATATACATCACATGTATATGCCAAGGTACAATACTAACTGGATCTGACTGACTGGTTATGAACATGTCTTGACTCATAATCATGCGTTTTGCAGATTGATGAAAGAGTGAATTATCTTCTTCAGATGAGTCAGAAGAATCTGAGCTGTCTGATGATGAGGAACTCTGTTTTTCCCCAAATGCTTCATGTGTTCTTGAAGAGGCAGCATCTTCCCTTGCTTTCCTCAAGCTATCAGCAAAGGAAAGTCTATTTAATGGTGGCTCTGCAGCTTCATTTGTAGGGTCTGAACCATCTTCTGATGATGTCCCAAGAAATGACTTCTGAATTTGTCGGAAACGATGCAAAGGACCTGTAATTAAACCAAAACATTTTAAGAAATATTGCAATGTATCACTTTCAAAATAGCCTCTTAATGTGGACAAAAATATAGAATTAGTACTTAATTTTGTGTTGACGTGCAAAATAATACTGACCATTTATAAAGAGCAAAACATGTCACAGTGATCATTGTGGAGACTTCTAATTTACAGTAACAGAGACCTTGTCCTTTGACAATCACTGTCAATCAGATTTTTGGTAATTTGAAGGGAAATACTGTAAACAAAACAAAATTGAAGGTTTTCAGTGATTTTGTTTGCCCATTTTTACAGCCGATATAAATGTATGCTATTTTCCCAAAATGAAACAAAATTCAAGAATATTTTCCCAATTTATCTGAAAATCCTACTTTATTTTCCCAATTCAATAAGGCACAGGCTGTTTTAAAATCTGGTAGCAAAAACACTGGTTTTTAATGTACATATTGTCTGCAATACCAATTATGTGTCCCTCCTATCCCTGTATTAAAAATCTGTTCCTAAATTAGTCAAGTTTGACCACTTTTCAGGGAATCCCTGTAAAAGTCAGTGACAACAACATCATGTTGCAGTTTTGAAAACACAGGGCAGTAAACAAATATTGTAGCTGATATGTTTGCAAAGGGGCTCCAACAAGAGGGGGTTGTTAACTAAATTTCAACTTACTATGAAACTGATGAATTATAATATAAACTTTATTTATTTCAACAATTATGAAACAAGTCATCCAATTTATATTAATCACTCTTGTTGGCCCAGATGTTAGCATGCGTGGGGTCTGATTGTGAGAGGAAACCAGAGTAACTGGAGAAAACCCAAGTGGTTGGCCAGCTGGTGACCCTATACCTTTTCATGTCCAGATTGGGAAAGGACTTTGAACTTTGACCCTGTGACCTCAACTTTGGACTCTTTGTTTGTTTCCAACTACTTTTGCTTCCTAATCATATGTCTTAACAAAATGTTCATCAGTGAAATGCTATAAAATCTGAAACTTGACATTAGACCATGACTTTCAGTTGACTCTGAACTTCTGTGTAAATTTCGACCAATTTTGCTTCCTAATGTTGTCTGTAAAAAAGTATGCGACACAAAATAGAAATATAATGAATTGTAATGCTTTGTATTGTATTGACAGAGATGGTGTATTTAATACTATATATGTATTAATTATTCAAGTCACACTGATTCGCTCCTTTCCGGAACAATAACACATGTATAGTTTTTTTTATATAATATAGCAAAGTTTGACATACTATACTCGTCAGTCAATACACCTCTATACTCTAGTATAATCTTGAGGGTGTATTAGACAGATATGGCTAGTACCTGTGGTTAAATTAACAAAATTAAAGGTTTAACAAAATAACGCATGGAAGCCATATGCATTAATATTTGATCACTTTGGAACAGGGACATATATAGACTTATGATAAATGTTTTAGATCAATACCTATATTGACAATATATATAGGTATTTATCACTTAATTTTATCATAAGTCTACATATATGTCCGTGTGCTTTGGGGGTTGAAATGTACAGGCTAGGGGCAGGGCGAATAGGATTTTTTAAGTAATCAAAAGGGTTGTGGCAAAATGAACCGAAATTTGGGGACTACAGCTCAAAACTTAACGGTATTGGACGAATAGTCCGTCATTTAATTATAAACCCATCACAAAAGGGCGAACAACATGTTGGGCGAAACGATCTGACACGGCGGGCCCCTTCTCCGTGTCCGATTGAGTTATTGCTTACGTGTACAAAGTCTTCGGGAAATGAAGGAAGACCGTACTATTTGAACACCGGTGTTCATCCTGGGTTATAACTTGTATGGAGGTATTTCAATTATCCATTTGGTTGTCTGCTACATGAGTTCGCTACACCCAACGTTGCTTTTACTGCGAGCTGACATATGTGTTAGTGCATCATGGGTAAATTTGCGAGCACCTGTCCTTCGCTGTTTATTCGATAACAAATGCATAGATGCTTGCTGTGAAATATGCACCAATACGCAGCATTTGTATATTTAGTGATAAATTCATAACACTGTGAAGACAGTTATAGAACGTTAACATCAAATGTATTTACGCGTCAAGTCATTTGCATATGAATTGCACCAAAACAACTCTTAAAATTCATCCGGGCTAACACGCCACAGTTTCTAAAACGACCTTGACATTAAAATATGGTATGTCTTCTTCAACTTTGTATAGACAAACTAATCCTTAATATTGAAATTAAAACATAACTAGCTGTGATTTAGAAATATGTGCAAACTAGCTAAAATCTTGGTAAAATTTAACAATTTTATTGTTTTTTTCGGAAACGTGGAAATGAACACCCCTACGCTTCCCAACCACAAACGCCATATTGGTCATAATAGATTATGGCGTAGTGGATTGTGTTTTGAATTGGCAATCTGTGATTATTCCGTTTCTCGTTTTAATCACTTTGTATACATAACAGGTAAGACCAATATGGATCTCCATGATATATATACATGAATTTAATGTTGATATATGTCTTTCATTGTTGGAACGTCTCGTGGTTTTGGCGGGTAAGACGGTAAGATGCGTGTGTGGATTTCCTTGGCTTCTCTTCTGTGATTGATTTTGAAGTGAACCATTGCAGAAAGGTGCGATTGTGTGCAATAACGTCACATTTCGTGTTATGTGTAGCAACTCCTAGTCGCATACATTCATGCTGTGATTAATAAAAATGTGCAATGGAGTTCTGCACTGCGATACATGTGTGATAAACAAGTCGGACGGTGTGATTTACCTGCCATGTGTGAATCAACAGTGTGTATTGTACTGACCCGAATCATATTTACGTTTTGTCAGTCAAGGAATCAATTCGGATACAATCAAGATTGATGGATATATGATACCGTGTTTACGCGACAAGCGACACTAGTATTTACATGTATATATCAAAACGAAGTCGTGTGTGTGTTTCGGTTGTGTATTCCACAATACACTGACCCAAATTACAACAGTGGAGGATATCCCGACATAAATTTGTATATCCCATTAATTACCCCCCACGTCCTTCACTTCACTTTATCATGTTGTTAAAGAAGAATGTGTCATGTTTATTATTGTTTATAAGTAAATTACTAGTTTTTGGGGTTGAACCAACTATCACATAGCAAAAGACATTGATTCATACAGTACATCAATGTTGATGTCATATTTTACTGAAAAAATATCAAATATGAAGCGTTCCGTTATGCTCACTAATGGGAACCCATTCCAAAAACTTACCGACTATGAAACATAGGTCAGCTGTTTTAGTTTCAAATGGTTATGTTTCAAAAAGTGAAATAATGTTGTATAGCACTAGTATGTGTGAATATATATTTAATCACAAAAATCATAATACATGTAATGTTACAGCTGTATATCAATTTACAAATTGGCAATGATTGTACTATTACATATAAAAATTGTGGTGGATCTAGACTGGTTCAATTGTCAAGTAACTGAATCTATTGAGCCTCTTATCTGTCTGCAGGTGTACTGTGATCTGGTCTTGCATTTTCCCTCCTATTACATTTGATGCCCAACAAAATATACATTTACCATGAGAGGTGGTGTAGAGTCTTCTATGACTTTAAGAGGGAATGAATGTAGCAGATCTTGATTAGGCCGATCAGATAGCTCAATTGAGGTCGGAATGTCTTCTAGCCCAGGTCTGGCCATGCACTTTTCCCTCCCGAGTTACACAATCATAAACAGTATGATCGACCTGGCATCAGATTCAGTATATATCTTCCTACAATAAAGGCAGTAGGTAATCAGATGGTAATGATTACTATATGTGTTACAAATCAAATTAACAATCATAACCAGTATGAACTTGAAACAAAATCATGTAACTGTTCAACAATAAATGTATACGCTAGCTGTAGAACTTTATTTTCAAATTACCGTATAGCTATTTGATTTCAATAAACATTTATAGATTTGTTTGAAAACAAAACAAATAAACCTAAGACATATTTGTGGGGGGTAAAAAACAAAACAAAAAATCGCTGTACTATTGCATTTGGCATAGGACAAGTGATATTGTACTGTACATGGCAAACTGGACAAGAAACATGCTAACTTTGTTATGCTGCAATTTAAAGAAAAAATAGTCGAGAATCACTTGAATGTATGTGCTTTTCTGATTTAAGATGCAGGTTTTATTTTATTGATAGACAAATAAACGCAAAAATCCATAGACATTAAGGATTTGTTGACTTGGGTTAACTCCCTTTAATCATCCCTGTATTCTGTAAATATAATAAAATATTTTTTCTTGCAGGTTGTCTGTCACTGGAGAAGAGGGTCTGGTCGGTCAACCATATGACTAAGACGAAGGCTCTGGCCTGGGGTTGTGTGGGGAAGACATGAGTGGGGCGGGGCCAGGAGCCTGTGCGGGTCAAAGTTCTAAGGAGGATACAAACCACACCCTTGATTCTAACTCCAGTTCTAGTAGTACTGATTCAACATCAGGATCATCAGACAGTGAATACAGCTCATCCGATAAAGAATTCTCAATTCAAGCAACAAACTATTCAAGAGGGCAATTAAAACTTAAGATTTCTGCGCGAAGGAAAAGTTCAACATCTCAAAATTCTCCATCAGCAGATGAGGACAACGTTCTATCAGAACTAAGTGACAGTTCTGAGGAAGATACAGGGTTGTACAATCAGGATACTGAGGTATGTAAAAGGAGTGCCGGGTTGTTGACCTTGTAAACACATTACACTGGTTCAGTACCATCCATCTGGAGCAATAGTACTTACTTCCAGTTAAAGGCTCAACTTATAATCTTTTATAACTGTTTCCAAGGAAAATAGGTAATTCTTTTTTAAGAATGTTTAAAATGGCATTTTCATCAATCATTAATCATTTAACTGAAGTTTATTTAAATTCATTGTTGTTTAAAAACAAAACAAAAAAACTCAGAAAGTTTATTCTGTTCACGGTACATCTGCCTCTTTATTCAGATCATAGTCCTTATGCGATGGAAAATCTTGTATTAAAAAAAAGATGTGGGACTAATGTTTCTTTTGTTCTTTTCAGCAAGCATCAAGAACTGCCAGTGTGCAGTATGTCAGGAAAACAAGGTGTCCGAAGACTTCAGTCTCATCTACAAACGCAACAACAGAAAATGATGATGTTTTCCACAATAAAGATAGCTGTTGTCCGGATCCAGGAAAGCAAGTAGAAAAGAACGGATTTAAGGCAACTCTTAATACAAGCACAAGTATCGGAGTAAAAAAGAAAACGAATAACAATGAAATTGAACAACCTCCTGTTGCTTGTGCTAGTCAGTCTGCGTTAAGCAAGTGTTCTAAAGAACTTGATGCGGGAAGTAAGCTAAATCCAAATAGCAAAACTAGTAGTAAAGCTATCAAAGGAAAATCAACCTCTTTGAATCAACAGAGTACAAAATCAGGCTCGAAAAGTTTGAACAAGAAATCATCAAAGTGTGGCACAGCTGATTTTACTCAGTTGAAGAAAACCTTGACTGAGAAAATGGCGGCTAAAGAAACCGACAAGCAAGATGGAACACCTACACCGATAGAAAAGAGAAATATGGGTGATACAGATGTAGAAAAAACAAAAAGTTGCGTCGAACATGCGTCAGCTGGAAATCATGATTCGAATACCTGTGATAAGGATTCTCAAAGTGGTGAAAATAGAAGTGACATGACTTCGGAAATTAAAAGTTCAACTGTACTAGAAGCTGATGGTACTTGTGATCCCTCGGCAAGGGACAGTGTAGACAACAAGCAGCATGATAACATATTTGAAAGAATGACAGCATTTGGATGTCTTCCCCCTAGTGAGGCGAGTAACATTACAAAAAGCAGTGGTAAATGTGAAACATCAACTAAGCCAATCAAAAAGAGAGTCAAACCTGGTCGACCTCCTAAAAACAAGTCCCAATCGTTAGCGAACAATGACCAAACTCAAGTTGTGCCTTCTCATGACATTGACAAAATAAACTGTAGTGAGTCTGAGGACAAGGAAACTAGGTGCAATATGGACGATTATGAATCTCATTTAGTGGGATCTAGACCTTGTGCTTCTGATGTCAGTGATAATTTGCTAAGACTGGATAATATGGCTTCGAATGTGTCACCAGATAGTGGAATCCATGATCAGTCCATCGCAGGGTCACCTGTAGGGAATGAATCGCCAAACTCTGGGACATTATCAGATACTGGTTCACACAACAATCAGCATGTGTTGCAAGAGCCATTGTGTATTCCCACATCAGTGATAATGTCCACGGGTATGTCATCTGCTTCATCCACCATATCTGAAGTTCAATCTTCCAAAGGTTTATCTTGTGGAGGAACTGACTCGCTATCATTACATAGAACTGAAAGTGTAAATTCATCATCACAATCGAAATCCCAAAACTTAGGCAATGCATTAGGTGTCGCCATAAACCATAAATCCTTGTCGCCATCACGGCCGCACCTGATGTCAGACACATCTAAGACAATGGACACTAGTGGGTGTGACAGTGAAACCAGTGACACTCATGTTTTCAGTGATGTCCATGTTTTTAGTACATATAGTCCCAGTCATTCTTCATCGTCGCCCTCGCCTGGCAAGAAAAAGCAAAGGGTCGGCAGGCTTCCTAAAAAGCATGAATTTTTAAGGAAACACAAAAGCAGCAACCTGTTAAAGACTGGTCAAATGCCTTCTCAAATAGAGAATTCTAGTCCTTCATCACAGATCCTGGACTTTAATGAAAGGCTCAGCTCTGCTGCTTCTGTGTATGACATGACTAACTTGGACGTGTCGCCACCAGAGAACCCTGGTCTGTCCGCACGGAAAAAGATAAAGTTAGATAATCCTACAAAAATTGTGAAAAAGAGATTAAAGAAAATTTCAAGCAAAGAGACACTGCCTGTGAAAAATGAGATTAAAAAGAAAAGGGGTCCAGGCAGACCCCCTGGTAAAGCGTCTGGTAGGCCACCCTTGTCTAGTAAAAATTTGCATGTGACAAGTACAACTATCAAGAAGCGTGGCCCTGGAAGGCCACCAGGTACAGGAAGGCCCATAGTGAAAGTTAAACGTGGTCCAGGGAGGCCACCAAAACCAAGAGATACACAACAAGTACAGAAGCGAAGTCCTGGACGGCCAAAGGGCTCAAAGAACATAAAGAAAAAAACAGAGAACACTAAAGTGTCGAGTGTTAGGTCTACAGAGGCTCATAATCATTATCATCACTCTGTGGCAGCTACAAGTCATACATATTCAAGTGTTAATAACCAGAGTTCTGTTTCTCATGAGTTGTTAAAACTACCTGAATTAGATATACCTGATGCAGCATTAGAGCTGGACTTGTCCAATATCTCACCATCAAAACTTTCAGACTTTTCTCCGAGCAAACTGTCCGATATTTCTGCTGTGTCACCTTACAAGTTGTCAGACATGTCACCTCCAAAATTGTTAGACATATCACCAGCAAAGTCGTCCTCAAGTGAATCAGTGAAGCGGCCAAGAGGTAGACCTCGGAAACGTCCTTTACTTGATTTAGACAAAAGTGTGAAAACAGGTAACGTGAAATCAACATCAGGGAAAGTTGACGATTACGAATTTGACACACTTATTCAAAGTGTACAAGACTCTATTAAGTCACAGTTCTCGCCACAGATGGATCAGGAAATTCAGGAAAAGATAGAAGATGATTTGGAAACAATAGAGCCAACTTTGGCACCCATATCATTGTCTCCAATACCAAATAGATCTCCAAAAATTGTTCCTAAAATACGCAAACCAAAACTTCATGTGATGATGCGAAAGCACAAAAAACGAGGAAGGAAAAAGCACAAGCCTGTTGTCCCCAATACAACTGACTTTGGTAGTAGGTTTTCAGCTTTAGGCTCAAAATTTAAGCTTGCCAGTGCAAAAACAGCTTTGGGTTTTGTAGACAAAAGCAGTCAGATGTTTACTTCAAGGAGTTCACTCGACTCAAATACCAGTGGCAGTGTGCAAAGTGGACCAACATCACCATGTAGAGATTACTTGAGAAAAATCAGATTTCAAGCAAAGCAGAGAAGGAAAAAGATCCTTTTCTTCAAGTCAAAACACAAAAATATTGTTGACCCAATGTTTTTGTCAGATTTGGAGTATGTGGTGAACAATTTCCATTGCTTAGCCATATCTGACCGTGAGGAAACCTTCATCCGGGTGAAGCCTGGAGAAGTGCCTCTACCAAGCATATTCAAACTCACCAAAATCAATGTCAAACCTAAGAAAAAAGACCAAAGGTTACTTGGTGGATTTGTGGAAATGGAGCGCGAAAAGCCAAAAAAGCTAAAAACCAGGAAAGAATTTGAATTCATCGAAAAGTGGCTCGCTAAAGAGAAACTTAAAAGTGTACGAAAGAAAAGTTTTTCCATGGATGACAAGCTCCCATCTCCAACAGACATCAACATTAATAATCAGCAATGCTTACCACCAAAGAAACGACACAAGTTGTTCTCTGCATCACAGGCCAACATTGTGATGCAGCATCAAGGCTTGCTTCAAAAGCAGGTGGCTGATGCAGAGACACCGAACCCCATCAAACCCCCAGAAAAAAGGAAACCTGGCAGGCCTAGGAAGACACCGTTGCCTCCTGCAGTTTCAACAACAGGTGTTGTATTAGTTCTGACTCGTGTACATAATATACATTTCTTTAACTTAATCAAATCGCTCTATTGAAATATTTTTTAACGACAATAAACAATATTATCATAATCGTATAAACCTTTTGCAACACAAGTTCATTTGGGGGGTGTTTCTTTTCAAGATTTTGGCAGATTCAAGTTTTGTCACATATGCTTTTCTTCTACAGTATATATTGTTGATTTAAACATTAACCTTTAAGCTGCAGAAAATTTCAATTAATCTTTTGATGCAATTTGAGATTTCAGTAGAACAAGTAAAAAGTAAGTTATTATACAATTAGATTAGAAATAAAAATACTATTTAGTTCTGTATTGCTAAAGGTTTTCTAACAACAACAAATGTCTTTATTTTTTTCATAATTTACAGATGCAAGTCAGAGGCAAGAGCATCAGACGTTGCCTGCCAAGCTGGGTGCTGTGCCTGCAAAGCGTGGTAGGAAACCCAAAGTGGTTGTTGAAGCTCAACTGCTTGCCAGCACAACAAATCATACGTGTTTTGAGGCACAACTGAGTGTTGGTGTAAATAAAGAGGTTTGTAGTACGGACACTTCGACTCACATGACAGTGCAAAGTTGTGCTGAACCAAAAAGCATATCTGAACAAAGTTTGAATGCATGTCATGTGCAGGATCATCCAAATGTTCATTTTGCAGAAACTGTGAATTTTGACACTGAAAAAAGTAAGGATTCTTCATGCACCCAGTGTAGTCAGCTACAGGCTACTGTCCCACAACCAAAGCGACGGGGGCGCAAACCAAAGTATCCTCGTGTGGAATCAAATTCTAGTCCCAATGCCAGCAATTCAGCTGCTGCTGCTGCAAAATTTTCTTCGAATTCTTCTGTGGCAGGAAAAATAAAGAAAATTTTACTTCAAAAAGGCAGGCGTATAGTGGGTAAAGTTGGAAGACCAAGAACTAAAAATCTCATTGATAGTAGTAGTAAGAATGAAACAAATACTACGAAAAAACGTGGACGTTTTGCTAAAATTTTACATAGAAAAAAGTCTCATTCTCGGTTAAAGGAAAGTGATTTTGTCTTGCCATCTGATAAAAAGGTGGAAAGTGCTAATTCTCAGGAGGACAAAGTTGCTGAAGGCAAATCTGTAGACACGGTAGAGGCTACTATTGATTCTGTGATAAGGTCGGTGAGTTCTGAGTACGAACCTCTGCCCTCCCCCAAACAACAGGAGATTGCATCGGACAGTGTAGTTGATAAGGAACCAAAGAGAAGGGGAAATAAGAAACGAGGATTTAGAAAAGCGGACACTGGGTAAGACATTCATCAGTATAAGAAAATAAACTTGTTAACAAATATTCTTTACATACATTGAACTTAATTATTTCCAATTTATATAACTCACAAGAAAGCAGAGACCCTGTTTAAAAAGCGGGGATCACTTTGGGGCGAGATTTGGGGATTTTTACCCATATTTTCCTGAAAATCTCATTGAGTCAAGTTTTCCATCTGTCATGCGAGCTCCAGATTTTCTAGTATGTCTTTGACTGAAGCTACCCTTTTCATTTCTAAATATAATTTAACCAGTTGCAAATTTAAATAATTCATTTATCTACAATTTAGTTGGGATACCTATAGGTACCTATCAGAAACATGTGTATGTACTACAATATCACTTGTCTAAACTGGCCCCTGTATAATCCGAATTTCTGACTATTCCGGCCTTACAGTTCGGTCCCAATATTTCCATCTGAACTCATCAAACCGGTACAAACCGGACGCCTGTTGAAACTGGCCAAACAATTTAATCTCGGTGACATACGGTTTAGACAAGTTACACTGTATATGTTTATAATGAAATATGAATGATTTCACTCAAATTGCAGTATCTTTAAGACAAAGCTTGCTTCTGAATCTGTATTGGTTGATAGAGTTTCAATGTTTGTATTTATGTTACAGGAACGTATCTGATTCCGAGACACTGGATGGGGCTGCAGGGAACAAAAAAGAATGCCCCCAAATGCCAAAGAAAAAATACCAGAAAGCGGGACTGTTCTCAGATCACTACAAGGAAGAAGAGTAAGTGGTTTCTTTTTTTAATTTACTGGCATTATATGCTTACACCAAACAGTGCCCACCCCCCTCCCCCACCCCTCTTCACTGCCAAAACCAAAAAAGACCCCATCAAAGCAAAAATAAATGGGGAGGTCATTTTTACCCCTTAATAAAGAACTGGTTAGACCCTTATTTTCAAAAACCGTCCTATATCACAAAGTTTCAAGGTGGGCAGAAATTTTAAAAACCTTCAAAGTGGGCCCCAAGTATAAAATTGAAGTGTTCAATGAAAAAATAAGTATTTATATTTACCAAATTGATAGTGGGAGACAAGTATACATAGTGCAGACTAAGGAAAAGGTATACTCAAGATTTATACTGATGAAGAATAAGAATGCACATACTTGAACTACATTATAACTTGTCTAAACAGGCACCTGTCTGTTCCAGTCTTACTGTTTGGTCCCGGCATTTACCTCTTGTATCATTTATATTGTACCTCTACAAACTGGACACCTGTGTAAACTGACCAAAACTTTTGGTCCCTGTAACTTCCAGTTTAGACAGGTTACACTGTATTCAGAATGATGAAAAATGGGTATAAAGAAGATAACCTGGTGTGAAAAGGGTACACAAGAAGTATAACAGGTTGTGCAATGTATTTACATATACGTAGGTATATATATGTTATTATATTTATCACTGTTTATATAATTGATGAGGAAGATGTACTGTATATAATATATCCGAGATCAAATCCTCGTCCAAAACAAGGAATTCCTCCTTTGTGATAATTTTGCTGTAATGTCCTCTATAAAATGTACGTAGGTTTCCTCCTTTTTCACAATTGGCTGTTTTCATCTCGGATATATAGCTTGGGTTTCTACTGATTGGGAATACATATTCACAATAGTTCAGATATTGGTTAGTTAGTTGGGAATAAATGTACAGAAGATTTATACAGGTAGAAAATAGGGAATGAAATATATGATAATGCTGGTGAATAAGAATACACAGTATGTGAACCTATTAGCAACATGACTTACACTGGTAAGTTTACGCAAGATTCATATGCTTTAAAGAAAGTATGCGCAAAATTTATAATGGCAGGAGAAGTATGCACAGGATGTATTCCAACAGGAAATGGGTATATCAAATTAAGCATCTTCTAGACGTTTGGTGACGAGGAACACAAAATATGGTTTAGCACATTACTACTGAAAAATTTGAATTTTAAGTTACATTGTGTACAAACTTTTAAGGATATTTGCAACACCTGCATTCAATGACAGATGGTAGAGCACTGTTCACAATGGAAAAGTTATTGGGGAAATGGGGTCATGTGACTTCTGGTGCTATCGTGTAGAGCCAGAGGCGTATACATGAAACTTGTACGGTGGTCGCCTCGACTGAAATCTCTTACCATTACCATAAAAACAGATATGGATCAGCATCTGTCTACCTCTCTGCAGCAAGTGATTTAAATTGTTATATTGAAATAAAAGTATGACCTTGAACATTGAATAAAATTCTGAATGCTGAGTTGTTTGTAAAATGGAACGGAAAAACAGAATTCTGGTATTTAGTGTACACATGCAGAAAGATTTGTGTTTGTGAAGGTTTTTTTAAACATGATACTTAGTTGGATTCAGCGATAGTGTGTTAAATTTTGAAGTCATTAATATGTATAACCCTATTTGATTTCAAGCAAAAAAACAAAAATTATTCCTTAAAGTAGCACTTTCAGATTTGCATTGGATATTCGTACTTTCAAACACAAAAAGGATCGGACATTAGCTCAAATGCTTGAAATGGAGGAAAAACCACTTGAAATTGATACTTTGACTGTTTGCATTTGATAGTGTTGATATGTATACAAGGTAAGAAAAGAGTAATAATACGCCAGGCATTACCTTCAGATGACTTTGCACAAGCTAATGTAAAGGAACTGTTAATTTATTAGGAATGTAAGCTTAAAAAACCAATTCACAGGTGTATATCAGAAATTACCTGTGATGATTAGATTAAGGTGATAAGATAGTAAACAGCAGCGTTTAATTCGATAGCTGTGAACACTACATGATTGATGCATACCTGTGTATTGGCATGCACAGCTGTCGCTAGAGTGTGGTATACCTAACCCTCAACAAGTCACTTGATTGGTGTATTGTCAGATATTGATCTTGGTTACAGGAGGATGGAGATACACCATGCGATGCCCAGGCCAAGAGCTTTGTTCTAATTAATTTATAACATTGAATGTAGCCGGCTTGGGGACTATTTATGGTTAGGTCGTTTCTACAGGTATTTTCACTTATCAGCGTAAAATTGATGCCTGACTAGGGCATGTTTGTGTTAATTTATTCCCTGGATCCCGAAGGGGCGGTAACCTTGACAGGCATTACATTAATACAGATTATCTGGTAGGGATAATGAGTAATGAGTCATGGTTCACAACAGTTAATTAAGTAGAGGATACGCTTGGGTGATAAAATAAAACCTAATTAATAGACATGTTATTGGATATATTTCAGTGTTAATATGATGATGATGATGATGATGATGATGATGATGATGATGATGATGATGATGATGATGATGATGATGATGATGATGATTGTTATGCAGAGTAGATATCATTGTGTGAAAGAGTGTGTGTTTATATGTATAGATTTACATGTCATGTTAAATGTATTGTTAACAAATGTTGAAAATAAAAGCAATCAATTATTTTGCACTTTAATTATTTAAAAAATAAGTGATAGACCCAGGGTGATCTAACCAGTAAGCCATTGTCAGAATGTGATTTAGATGTATTATTATTTCTAAACCATTACATTTCACTGTAATAATCTGGTGTAAAACAACATTTATTATCTGTTGTTGGTAAAGGAGAAAATGACTTGTACACTACTGCATGCAAATTGATTCTTTCACAGCGTTTTCTTTAAGCATATATTTATCTTTTTTATTTAAATTCTGAATATATTGTTGTGTCTTATTTAAATGGCAACATGTGGAGATGCTACTTTATCTTGGTCAGATATTGCTTGTTAACTTCCAACATTTATAAAACAATTTTATAATCAAGATGTGTTGAAGGCTTCCAGATCTTTCTCCAACTAGACCCCAAGTTTTGTCCTGAAGGTATATGCTCGTAGTGAAGTTTGTACCTGTACAGGTGTAGTCTATTTTTGTACCAGTCGACTGCAATGAGTGTAGAAGGCACACCTGTAGTGTACTTTTAATTGGCAAATCAAAGTTAGAATTTACCTGTGAAACATCCTACACCTGTAACGAGGTGCATAAGTAATCACGTTTCAAGTGGATAATGGGTGTGCTGATTATCTTGGACAGAAGCATTTATTGATATGTGATAGCATGTCCTTGTTTCTTTAGATGTCATTTGACAAGGACATGATTATTAAAAAGAATCTGTGTGTTTTTACCTCTGTTTTATTGGCATTATATATATGTGCACTGTTAAAGTTAGAACTCCTGCTCTATGTAAGCATTGTAAAATATTTTCCAAAATAAAACAATGATTGCATTGATTGGCTACCTTACCTACTTACCTGGTAACTTTTTCCGTGGATAATAACGGAAACACCAATTATTCTTTTTTACCTATGATGCATGATCATTTCTCTGCGCATATAATTACCAGGTAATCAAATGATTTGTGATCTGCAGTTATCACATGCTGTACATGGCCAGGAATAGGAGCTAGTACATCATACTATGTAGCTAGTATAGCTAGTGGGTGGTCGGATGGTGCAGTGGATAGCACTCTTGCCTTTCACCAAGGCAGCCGGGGTTGGGTTCCCCGACCGTGCGTGAAAAGGTATGGGGTCACCTGCCCGACCGCGTAGGTTTTCTCCGGGTACTCCAGTTTCTCCCACAATAAGACCCCTTGCGGGATAACATTCGGGCCAACAAGAGTGATTTATATAAGTTAGATAACTTGTTTCATAATTGTTGTAAAAAAAATATTTTTTTTATATAGCTATTACATTAATACATGTATCAATTCAGGGTTTGCATTAAAGCCATCCCTATATCTATTTTAAGCAATGTAAACGGAAAAGGCCCCCGCTATATATCAAAGATGTAGGTCACAAACAGTCAAAGTGACCTAAATTTTCACCTGAAGGACTTGTCTCAGTTTTGTGTTAAGTACCATTTCTCAGTAGGACTTTTTTTTCGCAGCTGTAGCTCCAATCAAAGCAGTAGTGAGGACAATGTCACTCACATTTTGATACTATAATCGGTACAATGTGTAATGAAAGAGCCTAGTTTTCAGAAATTGCATTGTCACATACTAGTAAATAAATTGGCATTATTATATCACGACCTATCTAGAATAAATTTATTGTAGATGGAGTGTGAACAAGGCAATCAAAGTGAATCAAAATAACATTTTGTTACTACAACATCCGAGTAAATTGTTACTGAAAACAAACCAAATAGCTCAATGTCCATTGTTACAGCTTGGCAGACTAGCACAATCTTTTATCTAGGTTAATGTGTCTTGAACTTGATCATGGAGGCAGCAATCTATATTATCTATTGATCTAAATACTGTGAAGTCAAATCCTAAAATTAGACTTCAAGTCTACAATATTTAAAGAAATGAATGTACCACTTCAGGGTGTACTGTTGTAGGTAGGTGGAAAACAAAAGCTATTTGTTGAGTTGCATTTTCCGATTATGAACACACACAAAAGGACGCTAAACAGCTTCAGATACAGATCACATGACTTCAGTGGGTCAAAATCAATAATTTCAAATTAAAGTAGCCAGAGGTTACAAAGATAACTGAAAATAGCAAGAGCTCAAATTGAATTCCCTAAAGATAAAGATGTACATATATCTGTGGTAGAAAACTCAGTAAATCAATAGACCCACACATAATTGTCGAAGCTCTAACACAGGATCAGAAACCCTAAATTAAATTATTGATTATTTAGCATATTTGATACTTTAAAGCTGTTGACAATTATTTCATTATCGACCATAATTTATTGGCAGGCTGTAGTGGCCCTACACTAATCCCTTTCTGATTGGTAAACAGTGTTTAAATGTCCTTTCCAGGTGTAAATATGGTGCAAACACTAATGACTTTCCAGCATGGTTGAGTTTCCATGAGAGATAACATTTATTAGCCAGGCAATTAAATTTCTCCAGTAGGTACAGTAGAAATTACGAGGTTCATGAAAATTGCATGGCTCTGAGATTAGATTTTCCCCCACGTTTTCCTTATTTATTGTTCCAGCAAACTCTGTCTAATAAAATGTGTCATGCGTGGTAAAATCAATAGAGAGGAGATTTTGTTATGTATTTTATTTATAACTGGGGAGGTTTGACACTAACAGCAGGTGCCCTTTCACTGTATAATGCCACAGTGAGACTTGTTAAATGTATCCATATAAAATGGTAGATCGGCCTATCTTAATGGGTTCATCCCAAACTACCACTTTACAATCATAAGAGATTGACATGGAACGGGAATCAGAAAAAAATTCTTGTTCAGATTCTCACACAGATACCTGATGCTCAGGCAGATAAATGTTATTAATGTTTCCCTGCAAAGTTAGCTGTGCATGTAGACAAATGTTGTGTCTGCCTTGTGTAATTAATGAGGTGCTTACTGCTCGTGTCTCCACTGTGAGGTTTGGTGGGACTGCTCCTGAGAAACTGATGCCGCTACAGCAGTCTTAAACAGCGGATTGATGTAACTTCTCATTGCTAATCGCCTCTTTGATATCTACGTATATATACGCTTGGTAGGGATAACTGTACTCTCAAAATTGATCTGTTTCGCATAAACAAGCTGAAGAGTGGTTTAAAAATGTTTATTGTGATTGCTAGCAGAGGAAGATAATAGACTAAACAACGTTTACAGGGAGGGGAAAACACATGGTAGGAAATGGTAGCCAGCGTCTAGAGATTTGAATCTGTTACTGGTATAATATGGTTTAATGCCCCGAGTTGATTCGTATTGAACGCATCCATCAGGGGAAAGTCTACCGAGTTATTACTGCTAACAGATCAATATGGACTGCTAGCAGGGATACAGAATGCCTATATCAGTCTAACAGACAACCAGGGAATGTTTTATCAATAAAGTAAGCATGTCGCTGTGCGCCCTTTTTTTCATGACCCATGTAAATGATCGGTAAACATGCTCCAACTAGAGCAGATGAACGGATCCAGTGGCATACAAATGTATAATGATTTTGTCAGATGTGGGAGAGGGGACAAGAAGGCAATGCTATGTTTATAGACCTAGATTATATATCAAACCAGAAAACAAGTTTCAGTATCCTTTCATGTAAAATAAACTGGCAAATGTTGACCCACTCCCTCACAGTGCTCATAGACTTAGTAGTGAAATCAAAATGCATGCATAATTTACAGCTTACTGGCTCAGCGGACATTTAACAATCAATACCTCGGCTCTTGATTTTATAAATGCATGTGTTAATTCTATGTTTTACATCCTGTTTACATTGAGGCTATACATTGATCATGAGTTAACCCACATGAATGGATTTGAAAAAATCAATCATGATGATTTAGAGAATCTGTTTCTCCCATGACCAGAAATGCAAAATTTATATGTTCTCGATGAGATGTGTTTCTTGATATGGCGTTATATAATAGGTCCATATTATTCTACTAACAGTAAAATACTGGTTATTCTAACCTTGATTATCCAATATTTTAATTATTTCATAGGTTATTGTCCCAAATTGATAACATGCTAAATTATGGTGTGACAGTTTTTCAAATGACTGTTTATAAACAAACTCTTTATACAATGTATGTCTTGCAGAAAACTTTAAAAATAGAATCTTGGCAGTTTATTTGCAGATAAAAATATAAAAACGTAATGAAATTAAAGTAATTTATGTGATGAAAAAGTTACCCTGTCATAAACCTTTACATTGCAGGAATGTTCCTCCTGTTAATTGAAGTGTGGAAAACATGTCATTTTAACTTTGACTTTAAAAGCTCTTCATGTATTGAAATGCAGCGAGATTGTAATATGAACAGCCAATTTATCAGTATTAGCTGGATCAGTCTTGTGAATTTTTTATAAAGTGAACAAAAGCGGTAGTCATCAACAATTAGATGACTAACATGCGCATCAGCTAAATGTGTTTACTGATATGATATTTATAGCTGTGAATGCCCGACATGTTTCTAATTAGAAGTTAAAAATGTCGGAGGAGTAGGCGCACAATAAACGCAGGTGAAAAGGTTGAGGCTTCGATAGAAGAAATTCAAGCAGTGTGGGGTGTTAATCGGCCCATTTAGCTCCACACTCCAGTGAACACCTTTATAGGGTGTTGAAGAGTGGAGCAGTTCTCAGGCCGTTTACAGCTTTTGTCTGCTTGAAGTCCCTAGATAATAAAATCTTTTTATCATACTAGCTCCCAGGAAAAGAAAGAAATCTCAGTGATATAGTCGACTGGGGACGGAATGTTTTTTTGTTTTTTTTTTTTGTTTAAGTGCATTGGTTTATGTTGTTTGTTGAGCACACCTACCTGGTCATTGATTATTGTAAGCGAAAACTTTCAGGGAGCGCTGTGAAAAAATATTTGTGTAGGAAAGATTTCACTTGAAAGGTGTGTTTGTTGAAGCTGTAGTTTCTGTATTAGTATAATTGCAATAAAACCACGAGGTAGGCTAATGAATTTGATAGAGATGAAGGATAAAACCGCAAGATCCACAAACACAAGCTTCTGATAGTGTTAGTGAGCCTGGTATAATCCTTCTCCCCACACACACACGTATATATATAAAGTTGGTGTTGTCTAGCCAGGACCAGCTACTTGTTGATCTACTCCAAAGAATCGCAGATGTATCATGTTACAAAGCTCTGCTGCATTACACTTGTATTAACAGGCAGGGAGGCTGTTAGCTAGTATCAAAAAAACCTTTAACAGTTTTCCACGTATAAATTTTTGTCTCGTCTGACTACACACACTGGGGCCCCGGCTAGACTACACAGCCGTTTCTCCTGTTGAATGTTAACAGGGAGTTATATCTATTGAGAATGATGTTGTTTACTTATTTTGACAGGCCTCCCGGTCATAAATTTCTCAAGGCTGGTTCTCACTAACCCTGCAAACCTGAGGTTAATGGCTTCCACAATACAAATAATTGGACAGCTAGGTGATACGGTATGCCCAAACACAGGCTATTATGACGTATCATTATCCCTATAGCTTGATAAGGGGGTAAGGGGAGAGGTGTTTACCCTGCCTCACCACTTCACTGCTATGGAGATGTAGAACCTTCCTATCTTATCCCAGGCGGTGTAGCCTACATGGTGGCTGTTTGATTTAACAGTGTGAAACGGTCCTAATCCATTTATCACCACAGGGAAACCATTTTTCATTCAAATTACATTCTTCCACAACGTAATGCTATTTTCCTGCACATGAAAGTTAAAAGGCTTTGCATGTAAATCCCAGATTTTGTTTCTTGGTTGGTGATAACAGTCCTGTTGAGGTTTGATTGAAGGTGACAGTGAAATCCGGGTTTCACAACACTCAATCTCTGCTTACTGTTTGTCAAGATGTTCTTGCTATCCTGTGAACTTTTTACTTGTTTCCATTTTGTGTCTTAATCTACCCTGGTAAGCAGGTTTGACATCTTGACCTTTTATCTTGGTTTTATGGAATGGTTTAAATTGGATATAATTACTCGGCTTGCTGGATTCAATTAAACAGAGTGTTAAATCCCTATCTACTTTCAAGTTGGAACTTTTTTATAAAAAGAACCTTTCATCTAGTTAAAATGAAATGTTTGAGGTTTATTTACCGTGATTAGTCAAGACGCTTCAATTTTGAAAATAAGATGGTAACTAGACAGGTTTTATCCAAGTCGGCCACAAATGTCTGTAAACATCATGATGTGGTACCTGTTGTCAGTGTTTTCCTTTCAAAACACTTCTTCTCAAGAACAGTTGGAAGGGAATGTAAATTTGGTACAGTGTGTTTCTTGGTTTTTATTAGATAATATTTGTTCTTACAAAAAGGTGACAGCATCACATGAAATGAAAAACAGATTGGAAAAAGAAACAGTTGAATACAGAATATCTTTGTAAAATTAAGCAAAACACCAGTGAAATTGGCAGAAATGTATTAAAAAAAAGTTTTAAAGATTTTTGTTTACATTTCCTCCAAATAGCATATTGGTTCTTTATTGAAATGTCTGGTCGATAGACGTCATCTCTGCACTTACAATCTGTAATCATATGTTTATATGTAAGCCTTGCAGAGATTTATGACCACATGGAAAGTTTTTAGTCATGATAAAATAATGATTCCCTTGCCCTTATCCAAATCAAACTGAATTTTGTTAGTTGTATAGGACAAGTGTAGGTGTACGTAAGGTAAGTTGCAAATATTGTAGGGCCTCTTGCTGAATCCTGGGTTACATTCAATGTCTACTATTTAGTAGACATTGGAGAGATCAGACTTGATTTGCTGCGCTGTTGCAACACTGATAGTGAGGTATCTGTCCATCCTCCTTCTCCAGCTGCCTGTTATTTCTTTTAAATGATGTCTCCTTGGGCACTGCACCAATCCTATATGTCAGACCTTAGCTGTTGTGAAAAAGAAAGCAACATGGTACAAACAAAATTGCCTAGATTCACCTTCCAGGTACATGTATAAATATGTACACAACAGGACACAGTTAACGTATATATTTTGGAGATTTTTTGCAATAAGTACATTCCACTGAATTATGATGATGTGAATCAAAGTTCCTGAGTATTGCTTTCTACAGCAATTATTCTGATTGGGCCAAAATTGTGCAAATCATTTTAAGTTTTCTACAGTTAGTATACTGATCTTGAGTGGGCTGCGTCGTCATTGCAGTAATCTGTTTGAATTTGGTTGTGCGCTAAAATTTGTGTGATCAAAATAAGCATGTTTGCAGTATATGTGTGTCTGCATCAAAATGAAATCACTTTAGACCGTATATCTCAAATACAGCACTTGTTACTCGGTCATCACTCCCTTGGGTCATGTGTTTTGATGTTACATCAACATTATCTCCAATAGCCTGTTCCATGTTCGGAAATGGATCTGTAATTTTCAGTGATTGGAGATAGTGTACATGTTGTATTTTATACTGTAATTATTTTCATTCGACTCGTTCAGCTCCCCTTGCAACCTCTTGTGGCTGAGAAAATATTATCAACACAAACCATTGTCAAATTGCCAGTCGCTCTGTCTGTGATTTTCCCTACCATCTTCTGTTCACTGACACTTGGTCCCAATCCGCAGATCTTTTTTCAGCAGTGACAGAGAAACGATTTTATGTTGTCATTGCCATGATCATCATAATGTTTGAAATACGAGAGGGATGTTATATTAACAAATTGATTTTTCCCCTCCCATTTTCATCACGTTGTAAAGGATTTCTATGGTGGAGTTGCTTATCAGCGAGGAAGATCACACCGTAAATACATTATCGTTATTGATTGATTGGTTCAAATTACATTTGTACACACACAAGTGCTGCGCAATGATAACTGGTGAAGTATCCCTCTGTGTATATATACCTGACAGCCTCACTTATATAAAGGCTGGTTAGGTTGAGAAATCACAACTATTAATTAATTTACTCTTACAAAAGATTCAATAGCAATTAATATTATGACTGACAGTTAAGATAAAGATATGTATAATTATTCGAAAATTGGAATCAAAGGGGGATGAGGAGCGAAATAAGAAATATGCGTCTATGAAAAAATTGTGTTGTTCGTTTTCAAATACGACCATGCTTTAACGACCGAGAGCACTTTAGATTATCAAACATTAAGTTCTCTACCGACATCAAGCAGCTTAGCTCAACAAGGAAATCAACTCAGAGTGATTAGAACTGTGGACAGTGTCTGTTGCTAGTGTGGTAATTAACAAGGAAGAGTGAAAAGTGTCATGTGATATTTTTCATTACTTCCTGAAACAGCATGTCCCAATGTACTGCACATCCTCTCGTAAATGCTAAAATAAACAACTGCCGTTTGATGAAGTGCCTTATAGACATGTTAAGTTTTTGGCAGGAATATGAAATTCATGCAGAGACTGGTTATTGGTTACACAACTTGCATTATATTGCCTTAGTTGCTGAGGGTTTTATGTTTCATGTCTTTTATACTGGCTCTGGCATTGACTTTCAAGCCATTTGTCTGTCAATAACACCAGTATTTGAGAATCCTTTGATAAAGCGTTTGTGAATTACCACTAGTTATATTGGAGTCACAGATGAAGTACTCTTACAGATTAGGTGATAGGCTTCTCTATCTGACAAGGTCAAAGAGGATATGTAGGCAGCGATGTTAAGAAATCCAGTCGGTTAGGTGTTTGTTCGTGAATAGAGGGCGGTTTAGGTCTTCATTCCAGGCTTTGATACATGATTTCAATTCAAACATTAATTTGAGTAGGACCAATTCAAGGCACATGATTTAATCAACCAGTTAGAAAAGAATCCTCCCTACTTCATTTGACTTTGCCAGCTGCGGTAAATGTCTTCATGTTATGATTCAAATAAAAATGAAATGTTTAGTTACAGGTACATGACAACACATATTACAAAAGCAGGACTTCTATCAAAATTTAATTCTCGTATTATAAGGTATATGAAAACAATAAGAGAAAATAATATCTAGAGGTTTTCAAAAGCACCAGAAAAAAACAGTTATTCTAAGAAACTTCATGGTGATAAACTAGTTTTTGACTTTGAAATAAACATTTTCTATACAGAGGGTGATAAATAAAGGTGTGAATTGTAAAATTTGTGGACATTTACAGCTTTTTCATTTAATATGGTGTAATTTGTATGCCTATCAGGTTTGATATTGACAGAGCAATACATCACCCAGGGATGTACATGTCTATACCCTTTGTGTTGAAAATGTATACAAAAGATCCTTTTGTTGTCTAAATAAAGCAGAAAATTTAAATGTTTAGGCTTTTCAGCTATAATTTCCTAAAGGGTAGATAAATTTGAGAATCCTGAAATTTACCTGTGAATAATATATCAGACTTTTACCTGAGGCTTCCAGCTGTTATTTGCATGATATAGAAATGAAGTAGTGCATTAATATTGTTGGCTGCAGATATATACAGGGGAATATCTATGGTATATTTAAACTTACTTGTAAACATTTACCATCATTTATCTTGGGGTTGACTTTGAATACTAATAGCTTATAGGACATCTTTTGGATACCAAGTGATTTGTACTTTGATGCAGCTGATGTGGCCGACATAAATATAGGTACATAGTCAAACAATACCTCTGGATCTGCTGGTCCACACAATCGCCATACATGGACTTTGAAATGCATATAGCCTTCACTTTTCTCAATTTACAAAATACTGCAGCAATGTACATTAACATACACTCAGTTATGAAAAAAATATCACAAAAAGGCCAAATGCTATTATATAAAGTAAAAAAAAAAGTTGTTTGTAATCATAATGTATATTTAATTTCATTTTCCAGACAATAATAATGACTGTCTTTTACTTTTCTCGTTTCAGGCCGAAGAAGAAATCTGTGGAGCCTGTGACCCGGACCAAAGAAAAGGTGGTGTATGCGTGCAGAGTCTCTCAGCACAAGCTGCTTCCGCCCCCTCTACATGTGGGAAAATATTTACGGGAGACAGTGTCTGATTTTGTCCTCCCTTATGATATATGGTGGCAGCACGAGCATGATCTGGTAAACTCTTACAAAGACCGATTGTTTTGTTGCTGTGTGTCAGTCATGCTTCTAACAGGCCGACATATACAACAGTATGACGTCCCACAGAAAAGATAGTGTCATCGCTGGACCTCTGCCTCCAGCCACCACTGTCTCTCTCCAAACTACACAATACAGTCCCTAAGAACTAAAGGGGTTTCTCTACACATGTCTTAGTGTTGTAAAACAAAACGTAGTCAATTTCTTGTTATACAATAATCCCAAGGAGTATTAAGTCTTTTTGCTTTTCTATAAAATTTTGTAGAGAAATATTCCAGTCTGTCATGTTTAATATGTAACACATATTTAGCTTCATTCTGGCAAAACTTCAGCCCATCTTGCATAGGACTAAGTGCTTTGCTGCAAGCATTTCGTATTGCCTTTATTCTGAAATTACATCATATTATTTGGTCACAATCAAAAGACTCTAACACTTATTTTCCAAATTGATAGGATTCATCAAGCAATTTTTTGTGCTTTACAGTAATGCTGCCTAAAAAAAAAAACAATTCATCTGTAATATGTATTGACCAAATATGTATTGCACATCTAACCCGGAATAACCTTCAGTATGATTATAATGTACTAAAACTAATTAAAATGCACTTTTACCCTTCAATGCTTAATGCTTCACTTAACATAACAGCTTCCAACCTTTCAACAAGCACCTGTTATTGGTTGTTGACATGGGAAGCCTGTGATATATGATAGTGGCGAAAGATACAACAGATATGTATAGGTTTAGAGCAAATGACAGATCATCAAAAGTCTATGAAATCATGCTATAACTACTAACTATTCATTTGGTCCTGACCTATCCAAATATTATATCAACTCTTTGACTGTTAATAATTTAATGTTTAAAACTGAGATGGAGATCTAAAGTAGTTTCTACAAGATATTTAATGGAGTCAGAACCATGTGATGCATACAACTAACTTCACATTTTAATCTGATTTGAATATCACCAACTTTCATTTGCAAAAACTAAGAAAAAATCATTAGTACAATTTTTAACCTGCTACTAACAATTATGACTGTGATGTGTTTAGGTGTTTGAGTACGGCTTGTTTTGGTGATAGGTAATATCCGGGGTACTAGTCTGTTCCTGGGACCCATAATTCGTTGAAAAGTTGAATAAAAAGGATATGTCCTACCTAGCATATTTATTCAGTAATATAAATTATAATTGAGGTAACAGTCCATGTTGAATGGGAAATTTGAAACCTTACTTTAGAATTAATTTCCACTTAAAATACTTCGAAACAGCTTCTTATACTGTATTAATGTCTTCAAACGTAGTTAATGATGGTCTTTAAATTCAATTGGTATTGATAAATTTCCATATGTACAGGCTGAGATCCTGAAAGGTATTGATACCTGTCCGAGCCAGTCATACTGTTGTACATGTTCTTATGTGATGCTTAAGGTCGACTCTGCTCCAGCTTGAGCCTGCTATTTCTGTATTCATTCTTCTTTAAATTAAGCTTTAAGAGTGTTTCACAAACCACAATCTGCCTAAAAACAATGCCAATTCTCCTTAAAGAAACATATTTTCATCTTTTTAATTTCTTCATCACCAAATATTTCATTGCATCTTTTGTTATGATATCTGTTTTGCAAATGATTTTTTTATCTTACAGTATGTACAGTATATTGGATTAATATATACTTTTCACAAACTGATCTTTCTCAATGGACGTTTGTATGTTATTTACAATCTTAATTGATTCATTTATCTGTGTTAACAAGTGAGTGTAAACACGAGGCTGACACAATACAAGTTTGTTGAGAGTGAAAATGTAATGAGGCCAGGCCAGGATTCAAACTCAGAAACACTGGTCACAATTCAGTCTTCCTCGACAAACAATTTACTGGTACCTGGCTATGCCATTGATAATGCCCTTGCCAAGTCCAACTACAGTGGGCATTAAATGAAGGGGAAGTAAATATGTATGACAGTTCTTCAGTGTTTTTTTGTATTGATACATATATCTTATTTTCTAATATCCTGTATGATAAATGTGTTCAGGAATATTGAACATTCATGACAAAGTTTTGCTTTTGTTTAGAGTCCTTTGGATGCATCTGTCAATATTACAAACTAATGATTACAAATGATACTCACAATAAATACATTCCTTTTGTCCCCCTGTCCCGAAGATATTACATGTTTATTTTGTTATTTATCAGATTAATGTTTTCAAGTAATAATTGCCCAATATTAGGGGTATCCGATCCTCTAGCCTGTCCTGTATTTGACGGTAAATATAGAAATTTGTAACTAGCCCCAACATCTACCTGACCTTAATGTCAGGTTACTGGAACAGTACCTCCTAACCTAGCCATGTATAGCCTGTTCAGCCCTTCATCATAAATTAGATTACTGTCTCATCCTTTACTGGAAACTACTTTAGAAAAAAATTGTCATTTCAAAGAATTTAAAAATGCTTTAATGATTCTGATTTCCCCAAACATTTAAAACATATGACCATGGCATTTTATAGGTGTTAAATTGGTACTCAAATGTTAAATCATTTTAAAGGTACATTCCTGTACTTTTTCTTCATTCCATCTTCTTTCCTGAGAAGATAACCAAATTCTGTTTCCTAGATTTTGTTCACTTAGTTCTGGTGTGGGTGAATACCTTTATCCTTTGATTTCCTGAATTGGTTGACATTGCTAATCAGATTGCAAGTTTCATGTGTATTAACCCAAACGTCTTCACTTATCTACTTAATGTGTTTGGTGTTGATTTCTATACCAGTCTGTCTCACATTGTGTGTATCATATCGGCACATTCAGCATATATCAAGCCTATTGTGTTTTGTCCCATTATCTGGCGTTAAAACTATTTCCCACTCCTATTATACTCTAGGCACACACATATTGTCAAGTGTTAGCCTAGAATAAACCTGTGTTTCTACACTGCGACAGCTGCTTCCAATTTCATGTTTGTATCAAGCAGGTTTCTGGGGGAATGTCCAGTACGATATATCTCATGAACTTCTTGCAAATTTTTGTTTAAAAAAAACATTGATTTATACTCAGGTAATAAGCTGAATCAGCCTTTACTCATTCACCCCTGATATTTCATTATGAACTAATCCAACTTTTGAACTGGAAGAGTTTAAATGTGTCTTCAGTGGTGGATGTGTTAAGTGTTTGCTGACAGTTGACAGCCATCTCCAGATGCACATTTAAAGAAAGACTATCAACAACATACAGAAAGAAAAAAATACTAAATGTTTAATATTTTAAGGTGTCAAGAACTGGCAGTATTGGCATTTAAATTTACATGCAAGTAAGATAAGGTAATAAATTACAATAAAAATGTCAGCTTTCCTCCTGAAATGGATGAAAAAAATGTTAATTTACTTATTTAGGCTAAAAACTGCCACTTGATCCATTGATGTTTTCTCTAAGTTGAAAAAAAAAATGGTTTGGTTAGTTGATGTATGATGACTATATCAAATTTTTTTTTGGTTTAAATTTTTTTCTTCTTTAAAGATTTTTTTTTTTTTAATTTTAAGATTATTTGGTAATTCTTACAAAGAGGAGGACAATATTGATCTCTGTTTTGACATGAATTGTAAAACTAGTGCCTAAAAGAGTGTTGTAATGCATTTGAAATGTTAGTATTTTTTCTTCAAGAGAAATTCGCAATTCTTCCAGTAATGAAGTTCAGGCTTTTCCAGAGATCAGGATAATTACCCATGGGTTTCCTTCTCTATGCATACTGTAGGTAATTTTCTTGTCAACTATAGATTGATTAGATTTTCTCTCTCCACTTTGGTCTCCTAGCTAGAATGTATTTTGGAGATTTATTATGGTTCAAGTGATAAAGAGATGTACCAAAAGTGCACCTACATTTCTAGTTTCATGCACATCTTTTATAACAGTGCTTCGATACCCTGATCTTCGTCGTGTAGAAAAGTCCTTGGTGATGCTTCTAGATGCTTCTGTTTGGATATATGTGCAGTTGTTAAATGCTAAGCACCAGTATTTGTAAGGGTTGACTTGACATGAGAGTGGGTAGGGAGGCTTAAAATTGACTTTAATACTAAAATCTTCAACCTTTCCCGACAGAAAGCCTGGTTTTATGAAACAAAGTTGGCACACAATCACCATTAAACTGGCTTTTTACTCTGTTTTAGGGCTTCTAACCTCTCTTGTGCTTTCCTTTCACAGAAATGCTCTGTCACTTCTTTGATAAAATGCAGCTATATGCACCGTACTAAAACTAGAAATGATCTTGCTGTAAATGGAAGCTTGTATTTTTATCATTGTTGGTGCAGTTATGTAACATTTCAACTAACCAACTTGATTGGGTTACTTTTGTTAAATACTGAAGATGATGACATACACTCTTTCTCTATAAATCTGAATCTATGGATTAATATTTGTGAAACGCTAAAGTTAATGAGATACGCTCTTTCTCTATAAATCTGAATCTATGGATTAATATTTGCTTTACACTAATTAAATATGACAAGATATGCTCTTTCTCTATAAATCTGAATCTATGGATTGAGATTTGTTTTAACACAAAAGAGGATGAGATAGGCTCTTTCTCTAGGATAAATCTCAATCGTCAACAGCTGTAAAGACTCAATTGACTATGTGTATCACTACATCTCTGTTCCTGTAACATTCTGTCAACAAGGTTCTTAAAACGTTAAGTTATATCTCAGAACTCAAGTTAAAGGATGAAAAGATTAATGATGCAAACTACTTTTTTTATGATTTAAAAAACTATATATATCTGTATAGGGATCTTTCTGTCAACATATAAAAAATAGGTAATTGCTGGTACAGTTTTGATACATGTTATGGCACATAACTGTTAAAAAGAGTAAATATAACGTAATTCAAATTCAGTGTAATAACCTACCCAGATGTGTAATGCTTTAGGGAGGGCTCTAAATTATGATTGTAGGACATTAAAAATAGGCTCTTTTCCAAATTATTCAGTAAATTGCATTGAAGGAATGAGGTTTGTGTAAGTAACTGTGATTTGGAGTCTTAAGGATGTATGCTCCTTACTTGGATGCTTAATTATAAGGATGTATGCTATCTTACTTTGAGATGGAGACTTAAGGATGTATGCTACCTAACTGTGACATGGAGTCTTAAGGATGTATGCTATCTTACTTTGAGATGGAGACTTAAGGATGTATGCTACCTAACTGTGACATGGAGACTTTAGGATGTATGCTACCTTACTGTGACATGGAGTCTTAAGGATGTATGCTGCCTTACTGTGACATGCAGATTTAAGGATGTATGCTACCTTACTGTGACATGGAGACTTAAGGATGTATGCTATCTTATTGTGAGATGGAACTTAAGGATGTATGCTACCTTACTGTGACATGGATACTTAATTATAAGGTTGTATGCTACCTTACTGTGACATGCAGACTTAAGGATGTATGCTACCTTACTGTGACATGCAGACTTAAGGATGTATGCTATCTTACTGTGAGATGGGACTTAAGGATGCATGCTACCTTACTGTGACATGGAGACTTAAGGATGTATGCTACCTTACTGTGACATAGAGACTTGGTGTATGCTCCATGACTGTGACATGGAAACTTAGGATATGTTCTACTTTAATGTTCATAGGGACTAAAATATATATTGTACTTAACTATATTAAAAAAAAAAAAAGGATTTATTAAAAAAAATTGCTGGAATCAAATATGGTATTCTTTTGGATTAAGTTAAATGACTCCCTTATTTCAAGCTTCATTGGACAAAAATAAAGAGTTACTGTACATGAGATTTAGTCATTTAAAGTTCCCTGGTTGGAAAAAAAGTTTTTATGTAGGTTCTTTTACTTTTCCAGTTAGTATATTTAGACCCCATGGGTCTTGTTTGTATATTTAGACCCCATGGGTCTTGTTTGTATAGACATCAGACATGCAAATTAATATCTTTGCAAAATGCCATCCAAAGTCTCTTGCTAAGAATATTCATTTTCCTTTTATGGACATAATATATATCAATTTGAGATTTCCATTAATTTTGTATTTACAGTGATTTTTTGTATATTTCAGCTCTCCAAAAAGGAAGAACCAGTGACCAAGTACAAGAAAATACGAAACAGTAAGCTTGTTTTATATTCAATCTTTTAATTTCTGTGATGAAACCTGAAAAATATGCTGGAAGAATGTGTTATTGCTGATGGTGTCTTCAAAAAAAAATAGTGATCACTGAAAAGTGCTTCATTCTCCCCATATTCATTCTTTTTAGGAATAGGTTTGATAGGTATAGAGGAATAGCAGTTGAATATAGGGTCGATGTATACAAAACAACTTCACATTTCATATTTTATGGGCAATCATCCTTTAATTGTAAGGAATTTTCAATTTTGATGTAGTCAATTTGTGTGATACTTTAGATGTTGTTTATGTAAGTCTGTATAAGCCCACCCATGAGGGCAAAGAATCTCTTGCGTGATGGTAAAATATCAAATTTCAAAAGAAATATTCATGGATTGAAAATCAACTGGAATTTTACCAGAAAGGGCAGAAACATGCAGAGACAGTAATGTAATTTTCTTTAATATGATAAATGTCGGAGTTAGATCAATGCTGTAGTGTTTATTTTGAGTTAGGTGTTAGTAGTAGTTGTACTGTTACGCTCCTGTATTTAGGTGTTAATACTGCCTTATACATTATCTGTACAATTATCCACCCTTTCACCTCCTGCACTGATACATGGTATCAGATATACTCTAAGGCATTCAATCAAAACATTTCAAGGAAGTTCATTGAAACTTAATGCCCCAAAAAATGTAATCCTGTTCAGAGATAGACTTGCAACTTGCTTTAGAAAGGGGACTGGGTAATTATGTGTGATCGGGCTGTGTGTCCTTGGAAAGGGTTGCGAGTACACTAACTCTAGACTCCCAGACCAGGAGCATGCAGTGCTTCCTGTGTATATTACATAACACAGACCCACAACTTCTCAGGAATGGCAGTCAGTAGCCCCCCTCACCCCACATTTACATAATTATGTTTATGTACACAAGTTTTTGTCTCTCCTCCTCAGCCGTATCATATGTGATGTTTGAAACTGATGAAAGCACTGCCAGCTTTTGAATTGAATTATTAAACATCTGTTTTGATGATTCTTTTTATTATTCCAGATTGAAACCACTTTCCATTCTATTTATTTACCTCCTTTCTAGAATAAGTTTATGATAGTTGTTACGGGAAGGATGTTTCTTCATACAACCAAACAAATGTATCTAACAAACGTTTATTGTACAGTATTAAGATTTATATCCGAAAATAAAGGATAGGTATGTAGAAGACTTTAACTCATTCATCCCTGAAAGCAAATTTGAACTCTTCCGTTTGAAAGGTTGGAATAAGTCATTAGGGGTAAAGGAGATAAGTTGTAATTTAAAGAGATGTTTTTACATTGTGTCTATGTATCTTAGAAATATCTCGCAGATGTTTTTAATCTGTGCTTCTTTATATGTTGGGCCTAGCCTCTGTAAGGTCAGCAATACAAATTAGAGTAGGTAGGTTAAGTACACCTGTAATTGTATCGGGGGAGACTTCTGAGCTGTTTGTTCCTGCTGTGTGACATTTACAGTTAAATGTACATGTATAGGTGATTCTACCATCTTTATGTCATGCTGTTAATCCAAGTACACCTATTCAATGTTCCAGTTGAGAAAGGGCAAAGAGAAACAGGGGAAATAAAATTCAAGGTCGATTCTTCTTATAGAAATAGACTTGACAAACTGGATGATAAATTTGTGTTTGGTGGGAGTTACTAGAAAAAAGGATGTTACAATGTATGTCCTTAGCACTCCTTTCCCACTTAATTGTGTGGGCAGTTTATAATTACATTCAAGAATCAGTTTTATTAGCACTCACAGTCCATAATATGTTTCTGTTTCAAAACAGTGTGGGTTGTACAGGGTAGTTATGAAATTATTTCAAAATTGATATTTATACTCTAATGTATTGTAAACTTGAAATGTGTGGCCCTTAAATGTTACCTAAATACTGTTCATATTTGATAATCCATCAGTTATTTGTGACTTATAATAAGTTGAGCCAATTCTGATTCACATTTCCACATGTATTGATAATTTTGGCAACATTAAACTTAAAAAGAAAGTAACATTTCCTGTTGCTTTGGTTTCCTAACAAGTGATGGTCACAACCTTCCAACTGTACTGACATGGATGGGAATGTCATCAGGAGTTATCAGATCTAGACATAGAGTTATGGCCAGGAACGCTCGGCCATAGGGACAAGCATGCGTGTGTAAAAGTACACCCTGTATTATCATAGTCTAATGCAACGACAGTACATATGGTCCTCATTACTGGTGCATACAACACTACAGCAGTGAAGGGGGGGGGGGGGGGGCTGTCTTCTCGGGATGACAAATGAGAATCAGGGCTGGATCTATCAAATCATTTAGCTGTAACTTCCACTGTAGCAGGTATAACCGCTACCTCAAGCATTGATCGTCAGTAAACAAGACGTGCAGGATGATGGTCTCACTCTAGCAGATATGTACATGTAATTCTATACCTTCAATTGATTACGCTAGTACTAGTAAACAGGAAAATAGAGGATAATAGCTCGAGCTATGTATGTGTAATTTCATGCTTTATATTGATTGCATGTACAGTGTCACCAAGTGTATTCTGATTCTGCCTGTTATAAGGCACTCCCCACACTCATTTACTAGCGGTACTTGCTTGTTAACAGTTAATTGGTAAAGAATAATAAGATAAGGTAACGGCTCATTTAATAATTTCATAATTAACTCATTCTGTACAAGACATTGATATTATCATTATGGTAATTGAGACTTCCATTACTATTCAAATAAAAAATATATTAAATATTACACTTTCTATATATAATCAAATCAGATATGATGGACTGTTGTTTAGATTGATTCCAAAGCATTTAAACTATAAGAGAGAGTGTCTGATATGTCCGGTCATATTTATAAATTTTAACATTTGCGCAGATAGAATTAAGTCTGTTGGATACAGTTAGTGATGTAATGGGGTATGAATAATCCCGTCAGACAATTAAACTGCTAACATATTTGTTTTCCTGTTAGAATAGGATTGTGTGGTCATTGCTACCATCATGGCTAGGGAAATGACTCATTAGGATGCTTTTGCATGTGAGTCACGTACAATGTACAGGCCCGTGAAAAAAGAGAGTGAAAAAAATTGTCTTTATAATTTGTTACTGCACATAGAGTATAATATTACAGGACGTAAAAATTGTTCACACTGTGTATTACAGTTTTATGTGTGTCTAGCAAGAGCGATGGAAACAAGATGAAACAGTGTCCTGTATACATGTAGCTTGGGCTCAATCGATCAGACACTAATTAATTTCTATCTACAGAAGAATGGTAGCAATATGTTCAGAATTTTCATATTACCAACATCTTGATAGATTTTCATCCCTTGATGAAATCATCATTCAGCTTGCACTGCACCATCAATGCACATATTTAGGTCACCTGACCCAAAGGGCTAAGTGAGTTTATGCCATGGTGCTGCATCTGTCGTCCATATCTGTCCGCATCAACATTTTACTTTGAATGACCTCTGAATAATCAAAAGGTCCAGGTAGTAATAATACTACATTATGTATAGTGTCCCCAAATAAATGACCTTGGCCTTCTTTCAAGGTCACAGGTTCAAATACGTAAAAATCTTTTAAAATATTCTTCTGAATTACCAGAAGGCCCAGAGTACTAATACTTGGCAAGTAGGTACCTTGTGTGAAGAACTATGTAATTTATTCAAATAAATAACATTTTCACATGAATTCTATTTACAGGGTTCAAGGTTGTTGAAATCCTTTAAATAACTTCAAATTAAAAAAAAAGAGGCCTAGAGCAATTTGGATAGTGATTACTTTGGAGAGAGTGCTAAAATGACCTTGACTTATTTTGAAGGAGTCAAATATGATTAAACAACTTCCTACTACAGTATAACTAGGAAGCTAAGAGAACTGATTGTTACCTGAGACAATGTAGAGTTTCCTCAATTTTCCTTGACCTACCACAGGGGTCAGATATATAAATGTTTTTTAAACAATTTCTTCCCTAATATAAGGGGATAAGATATAAGTATCATGTTTCTTTTAGTCTGAAACATTCTTAAGCTAAGGAAACTCAATATATGGAAATATCTGTACAGTACTTTCTTTTAGACTATTTTCCCGTGATTGCACAAATATCAGTTGAGCATTACAGGCCCTTTAGGCCTCATGTATATTGCAGGTTTCATATTCCTTGAACAGCTTCTGGTTTTCAGAGAAAATGTTTATGGCTCTCTCAAGAAGAAATGTATTATGCATATATATATGTTTTTATATAGCTGCATAAACTGACAGGTTTTTTTTTATTGACAATTTGATAATGTAGATAGAAGTGTCTGTAAACAAATGATTCATGAGTTATGTATTGGGTTCAGTTGGTAATGAACGGTTAGCTATGTATGTTACAAGAGTAATTATGTCGGCTTAATGTTGTTCTAAATATATGTGTCATCCAGCTAGCAATTAACTTTATCTGTGCGCATGAGGAACACATAAACTTGTAGGAATAAACATGTGTGGTCTTGGAATCAAAAATAGAAATGGTCCATGCTGATCCCGAGTACTTGGCAAGGCTGCAGAAAACGTCACAATTACTGATAAAATCCATTTTATAGTAGACCGATTTAAAGTGCTTGCATATACTTGGCACAAAGTGGAAAGACCTTTTTTTTTTTTTAAAAAAAAATACAAAATATATGCAAGGAATGTCTCATTTATTTTGTCATCTCGTCTGAAGGTCCTTTTTCCTGTTTGCTTCACTAAGACCTTTATTTGCTTTTGTTTACTGTAATAACCACTTAGTTCCAATTAAAACTATATTATAAGGATAGTATCCCACTGGTAAAATGATGGCATTAAATTATTTCTTCAAAAGTAGGAAAAATTTAAGTTGAGTAATTGAGTCTAGTGAACATAATTAAATTGATAACATTTAAAAAGAAAACATATCTATATGAAGTATTTGTTTATTTGAAAAAAAAAAAAGCAAAGTACATGAAAATTTGATTATTAAAAAAAACTTTTTTGATGTCCTAGATTACTATAGGAAAGAATTCAACCTAAAACTTTTCAGCAGAAAAACAACTAACCATACCTGCAAAGCGTTTAAAATACCATTATACAAGAGGCATTTGTTGAGAAGGTGTGTCTGTGTTACACAATTAATGCAGTGAGAACGAGGAGATTTGGCACCGTCCCAGTCCATCCTGGCACTGCCTCGCCACACTTGTTCCTTCTCCCAGCCTCCTGGTATTTGACCTGCAGGAAGAAAGTACATGTGGAAGTGTTGTAATTCATTTGTATAAAAAAAAAATAGACTAATTGGATTGGCACAATAGTATTTCTTTACCTATGATAACTTCAACACAAATTTGATTTGCTGTTACATTGTTCATGTTAAGAGAAACCGATTAATTGTAAGCTGCTCTTCCTGTAGGATCATGTTTATCAGATTTCCCTGATGTTATAGAAGTAAGAAAATACAATATGATGCTGCCAACATTTGTCTGGTGAAATTTCCGTAGTAAAGAAACGTTTTTTCATCATATTGAAAGAAACAATCGAGAACTTTTAACAAAAAGTTTAAAATGGGGCGATGAAATAGGTGTAGCAAAGTGTAGGATATTTGAACTGACGTTTACTTGGAATGGTTAAAGTATGGTAGTTATTAGCTCCACAGAGATTAGATGAAGCCACTTTGCCCATTGTATGTTATTTTGCAATGATATACATATGCATTTGCACATCGTGACAGCATTATGATTATGACGTCATTATGGTAGCATTGGAGATATACTGTTCCATTGTCAGGTGGCTGTTCTCTGCCTGGATTTACCCAGACGTTGAAACATGCTTTGAATAATACTTTATGTATGTCTGAATCAACTGTGCGTTGGTTAACAAAAAAAATGTAAATATAAATATTGGTTGACATTTTTGACATTCATTGGTGTGTAACATACATTGGCTTCCTTTCATATTCAACATGGTCCGATAACACGCACCATTCAATATGTAGGTGTGCCAATGTATGTTACACATCGAAGAATGTCAAAAATATAACAACCAATCCTTAAGTAATCTGAATAAACAATTTTGTCTGAATAAAATAAAGAAAAAAACTGTAAAGAGTGCATTATGTTACTGCAAGTATCTTGAACACCTCTGAAACATACAGCAAATCACATCTCTTTTCGTTAAGAATTATGATGAACAGAAAGAAAAGCTGTTCTTTAACCATGCAATTTCCTATTTATTATCCTTTTCATTTGCAGATGTTCATGATGACATCAAACCAGTTTGTCCCTACGAGACCCATGCATGTAACTGTAAGCAGACCAGAGATGCAGGGGTCCTGGGATGTGGGGATGACTGCCTCAACAGACTCATCTATACAGAGTGTAACCCACTTACCTGTCCTTGTGGGGAACGGTGCTCCAATCAGAAGATCCAGAAACATGACTGGTCACCAAACCTTAAAAAGATCACTACAGAGGATAGGGGGTGTGGGGTGAAGACTCTGGACCCAATACATACAGGTAGGTCATACTGAGAATAGGGGATGTGGGGTGAAAACTCTAGACCCAATACATACAGGTAGGTCATACTGAGGATAGGGGATGTGGGGTGAAGACTCTAGACCCAATACATACAGGTAGGTCATACAGGATAGGGGATGTGGGGTGAAGACTCTAGACTCAATACATCCAGGTATGTCATACAGAGGATAGGGGATGTAGGGTGAAGACTCTGGACCCAATACATACAGGTAGGTCATACAGAGGATAGGGTTCATAATGGTAGGTCATACCGAGGAATAGGGAATGTGGGGTAAAAACTCTAGACCCAATACATACAGGTATGTCATACAGAAGATAGGGGATGTGGGTTGAAGACTCTGGACCCAATACATACAGGTAGGTCATACAGAGGATAGGGGTTGTGGGGTGAAGACTCTAGACCCAACCCAATACATACAGGTAGGTCATACAGAGGATAGGGGATGTAGGGTGAAGACTCTAGACCCAACACATACAGGTAGGTAATACAGAGGATAGGGGATTGGGTTGAAGACTCTAGACCCAATACATACAGGTAGGTCATACCGAGGATAGGGGCTATGGGGTGAAGACTCTAGACCCAATACATACAGGTATGTCAATCAGAGGATAGAGGATGTGGGGTAAAGACCCTGGACCCAATACATACAAGTATGTCATACAGAGGATAGGGTTCATAAAGGTAGGTCATACAAAGGATAGGGGATGTGGGGTGAAAACTCTTGTCTCAATATACACAAGTATGTTATATGGAGGATAGGGTACATATAGGTAGATCAGATGAGCAAAGGAAAGGGGGTAAGGGGTGATAGTATTTACTATTAAAGTAAGAATGAAAAAACTTGATAACTTCCTGCACTAAATCATGATAAAGTTGACCTTTTAAGCAGATATTGGTATCATGTTATGCATCGTAAGGTGTTACACGTTTCATGATATGTGTCGTATTGTGATTTTAATTGTATGGTCAGCATTGCCTGTGAACCATATCGTATAATGAGGTATTATGGCAGCCATTATGAAAACTCTTTTAAGTGATTTAATTTAAAAACAAAACAAAAAAATCAGGTGTCAAAAATTTACTACATGTTACAGAGGAGAGTAAAAAAAGACTAGATTCTTTGAAAAGATTAATACAATAAAATGACATATGGTGTAGCAAAAGCTTGAAATCTTTAGTGTTACTAGAGATGATATGAAGTAATCAAACCTATTTAAAGCACATAAGGCAAATGTAACGGGTGTGTTCTTTAGAAAATATGATTTTGTTCTCTTGTTCAGGGTTTTCTGAAAAGAAATCCTACAGAAACCAAAAGCACTTGCCTTTAAGTGCAGATTGGATCGAAAACATTTGAGTTTGAAATGTTATTGTTTACTTTCTACAGGTCAGTTTATCCTGGAGTACCTAGGAGAGGTTGTGAGTGAGCAGGAGTTCCGACGCCGCATGACGGAGAACTACTCTCAGGAGCGTCACCACTACTGTCTCAACCTGGACAGTGGCGCACTCATCGACGGTTATCGGATGGGCAACATCGGACGCTTTGTCAACCACTCCTGTGAACCCAACTGTGAGATGCAGAAATGGTATGTGTCCGTTGTGAATCTAGAATATAAAAAAATTCTGAAAACTTCTGAAAAATGCTGCTCTGAATATGACTAAAGGGACCAATAAGTGACTTGAATTTAAAGAGTAGAATTTAATCATCTGTGTTTGTAATAAAAGAGTTTAACAGAGTATTCATAGTAAATAAATTCACATGGGGATGTACAATGGCCATAAACCAGTGATAGTCTTCTGGTAACGATTTATTGTAAAGAGTCATTAATCCTATGTGCATCGTAAATCTATTCACCCTACAAGTTAAGGGGAGATAATTACATTATATGATCTGGTTTATAATGAAAATCAATAAAAATGGAAATATAATGGATGATAAATGAATTATACAACTAGCAATCTATTTTGATTTAAAAGCTCTTTAAAAATTTTATCTCCTGGAAATGTATGGTGAAATGAATATAATGCAAAATTAAAAAGTGGAGCAAATTTTATTACAGGCAGATTTTTTTTTCTAATCAAAGCAGTCTAACGGCTATGTGTTGTGGAATTTATCAATGGTAGACAACTCAGATTAAACTTCATGAGTTTTCTCAGACAAGAATTTGTTATTAAATTGAAAACAAAATTTAAAAAAATGGGATAAGTTTGTATACATAAAAGATTTGACTTTTATTAGATCACCTTTGTAAAAATTTGTTGAATATTTTGGTTTATTCTAGACACAGGCATATCTGCCTCTGCATTCAGATCATTGTCGATATTACATTTTAACAGAGCTATGACATATTTTGTTTCAGGAATGTGAATGGGTACTACAGAATGGCACTGTTTGCACTCAAAGATATAGAAGCAGGGACAGAACTCAGCTATGACTACAACTTTCACTCCTTCAACATGGACAGTCAGGTCAGTATTTAGGAAGCTCAAAATTTCTATAGATAAATAAAAATCATGATTTTTAGTACTGCTCAGATGCTGATATTAGGGACACAATTGACTGAATTATTTGATAGATCTAGATATTTGATTTAATCTTTTTTTAACATTTTCAAAACAAAAAGGGTCGGTAGTAGGTTAAACTGTACAAGTTGTACACAGAAACAAAATTTTGAAAAAGCAATTTGATCAATTATGTTTAAAAAAAATCTTCTGTACAAACCATAAATTAAAACCAAAATGTTTAGATAGACAATGTTTAAAGGTACAAAGTAATTAAAGTGTCTGACTTACGTACCTGTAAACAACTCTATGTAAATATGAAAAATTCCAGACAAAAAAAATTGTACACTAACACTGTCAAGGCCTCTTTGTAAAAATTATGATGAAGTGGATTGTGTTTCAAATGTTTTTATTATCACTAAATTTGTATTTCTATTGTTCCTTTATGAGATATGTTTCTTCATCAACAGCAAATCTGTAAGTGTGGAAGTGAGAAGTGTCGGGGAGTGATTGGCGGTAAGACCCAGAGACTGAATGGCCAGAGCAAGGAGAAGTCCACTCCTCAGAGACCTGTAGGCCGCCCTCCCAAGGACAAACGCAAGTCTAAAAATAGACTCAAGAAGTTCAGAGAAAAAGTAAGCCCTGTTTTACATTTAACACGTAAAGAAACATACATTTGCAGTAACCTCATTTAGACTTCTCCATTTGTCAAAAAATTGACACAGATATTCATAATGATGCTTTTGAGTATTTTCTATGTGTTCAAAACATTTGCCATATGAAATTCTTCTTTTATCACATTATATGCTACATATTTATGTATTGTAAAGTAAAGTCTTTAAATCAACTTTAACATGAATTGATAGAAGAAAATTTGCGTCATCAATATTTGAACGTCAGGGTTTTCCCTGACTCACAAAAACCTGCATTTTGACTAACGAAATCGTCGAAGGAGACTCCCAAAATTGATGAAGTTTTACTATATATAATTTGTGATGCGAGTTCCAGGACTCTTAATTTATTAAATTTTGAGGGTCCCAAGGAAAACCCTGGACTGTGAAGTCTTTAGTTTAGTATGAGTGCCATCAGCTTCCTAAGAGCTAGGTATAGAATGTAAAAGCTGTACAATTCATGTATTTATTGCAGCAACGACTGGCACAGGAGCAGAGTGCTACTATCTTCCCTACCATCAAGCCCATGTCCCACACAGAAAGATGTAAGGCTCGGAAACACAGTATCTTCCTGGTCAGGAATATTGATCGGGTACGACAGCTGCGCAGTAGGGTTTCTACTTCACTCAGCAAGGATGGAGAATTTACAAAGTCTGGGGGCTTCAGCAAAACAGGTAGGCATGCTTAAAAGAGGTTGAAGCTCAGGCTAAAGAGAACTGTCTTCAAGATTGGAAGTTTCTCATTGTGATATTTATTTACCTCTGTAACTAAAAATTTACTGTCTGCATGATTTCCATTTAATAATGAATTATTTTTGTCAAGGCTTTAGTGTGACACACTATCTTATATTATAAAAGAATTGTATTCTTAAGTAATTGGAAATTAAGGGAGAAAATTGTTATTTGGAAAAGGAATGTTTGTGAAATCAGGGTATTTCACAATCAGAATTTATGTTTGACTGAAGATGTTTTAGAGAAACTTTGTATATACTCCAGTAAAATTAGTGTCCCAACTGTCTGTCAGTTATTGAATAGCTTGCTCTAATTTAATTTGTGTTTGTAGTTAACTGATCAGCATAAGAAATGTGATATAAAACCACTTTTAAGATGTCACTTGAATTTCAACATCTTGTTTCGTATTTAATGATAAAGTTTTCCTCATAAACTGAGTCATCTCAACATCTCTGTTTGTTTTATAGACGTGTTCATCACCCAACTGACGGCACTGAAAACATCGAGATCTGTAAGGACAAGGTAAGTAATCGGTCAGGGACAGAAAAGATTTTATATTTTGTCTTCAAATGTTGTGAATGCTATAGGAGTGATCTTTAATACAGTAGACTCCGCTTAATATCACTTCTCATTTGTCCGGGGAAAACATGATATTAACCGGTACATGATATTAAAAGAAAACACATTTTCTGACATTTTTCAGCCCTCAAAACCGAAAGTGGTCTTGGTTAAATGTCCTAGTGCTGTGACTCAACAGAAAGATTGTTGAATAAAGATATTTTATCACTAACAATGTTTTTCACTCTAGTGACAGTTTATTCTTTGGTTTTAATCCAGAATGCACTTACTTTCATATATATTGTTTGTACCCTACGTAATATTATCAGTAGCTTCACATGAAACGTACTACGATTGTTTACTGCAGTAGGCCTAGTGCTGTTGGCATACAAGTGGCTGGTATCCTGCATCAAATTCGTGTTTTAAAATCAATACACTCCGTAAATATTTACCGTTATCTTGATATGTATACTGGTTTTTCGCTTGTTAAATCTGTTGTTTGTTTAATTTCTTTAGACATTCGCTGCAAGTGCGACATCGGTTTCACAGAGTTTGTCAGTTGTATACGGCTACCGCGATATGAACTTTTACCTTTGACACGTAGCGTTTCATAGGATGACCTGTATGCAAATAAAACAACCACGCGATGATATTTAGTCTCGATGCGTGTGTTATTCACCAGCAGGCCTAGAATCACAGCATGTCGGTGTCGTACTTTGGCTATTTAAAAATCAAAACAAAGATGATATCTTCGCATTTTATGTGAACATTAGCTTAAACTAATTAATTGGACATTTATTGTTTAAAAGAAACTTGAATTCAATCTTGAGATGAGCTGAAATAAAAAATAGAACTCGTGTTAGGAACACATTAAATCACACTTGGCGTTAGATAAGATTACAAAAGTATTGGTTCCCTCACCCAAAGGTGTAATCTTTGCTCCAGTATGCCAAATCAATCTATTGTTTGACTAGTAGGCCTACTGCAGTGATCAGGTAGGTGTGAAAAAGACACAGTTGACCACGGCGTTGCTTACATAGCGAGTTCAGGTGTGAAACTCGGGTCCCCAGGGCATTTATATGAAATTATTTCTAACATTTACCTGTAATTTTTGTATGACAGTAGCCAAAAAAAAGTGATATTAACCGAAATCCACCTGGAAACAAGTGATAATAAAAGAATGACATAACATAGATTATATAGCAGGAAAAACGGTGCATGAAGAAAACGTGATAATAACCGAAAAGTGATATTAACCGACGTGACATTAAGTGGAGTCTACTGTACTGAATTTTAATACTTTTTATTTTAAGCCTAGTCTCAGTCTTCATAAGTTATTGATGCAATTATAGAAAAATATATATTTTTGACAAATGTATAAGATTTGTAGATATTTTGTGATGGAATACCTTCAGTTCTATTCAGAAGTCAGGTGTACACATATTATAAATTGGATTTGTCTTGCCACTTGTTCTTATTTTTCTCTGCCATTTTCAGACGTCTTGCCTTGGCAGAGGAGAACAGTGAACTGACCCAAACAGCAAGGCTAGCTCAGGTGTTCAATACCATCAGAAAAGCTGTTGTTAATTACAGAGGTAAAATTTTCATTGCATAAAATGAGAAAATATGTCCAACATATCATCAATTTCTAAAATTATTTTTGATTCACTAGTAACATGTCTGTTCATGTGTTAAAGTTTTAAACTTTTAAGCATGATAGATGAAATAGCCCTTGATGACACAGTTTAAATAGCCCTTGATGACAGTTTAAATAGCCCTTGATGACACAGTTTGAATAGCCCTTGAAGACCTATTTGAAAACTTCAAAAGTTGTAAAAGTTAATTATGAAATTTCAGGGATGAATAAGATAATCATAAATATAAAACCCTACATGTTTTTATGCCCCCGCCCCCAAAATGGGGGGAGGGGGGCATATAGTGTTAACCATGTCCGTTCCGTTGCGCCAGCTGGGGGGAGGGGCTTTTCTGTCTCACAGACATTTCTAGTTCCTACTCTCAACCTTGAAATAATTGTATTCAATTATTAGTATAATTGGAACATAAAGTTTTCAAGTTTGATATTAATAAATGGTTTCTTTGTTAATTACAGATGAAGATGCAAAAGAGCTGTCTGCCCATCTCAGCCTGCCATCCAAAAAGAAACATCCAGAGTACTACAATGTCATTGAGAACCCTATAGACTTCAATATGATCGAGCGTAACATCTGCAGCGGACAATACAACTCCCTGGAAGCCTTTGATAAAGACATGAATCGGCTCTTCAAAAATGCTGAGGTACAGAAAATGAGTTGTTCAGAAAAAAAAAAATTCAGCTAGATATTTATCGTTAGAAGTTGTCCTTCAATGTGAGGGATGGGGAGGGGGCATTGGTTTGTGATTGTTGGCTATGACTGCGGAAAAAGAATAAATCGGTAAATGTCTAAGAAATCAGAAAAATGTTTTCTTGAGTCCATTGAATGTTAATTGTAGAAATAAAGCAAAATATACCTGAAATCCTAATTTTGTTCTACATTGCTATTGTAAGTATGTATACTCTGAGACAGGTATTTTAGCATACATCAAAAGTTCAAACAACAATTAATTTTATCAAAACACGGACCAAACACATTAATTAAAATTTACTACTAGACAGATTTGAAAATGAATTGTGCAATTAAGTCTGTCTCCTGACTAAGTTGTAAACAAGTTTTATTTTATCAAAGCAAAAACATATTTAATTAGATTTAAAATTTATTACAAAACAGATATGGAAACAAATTGCACTTGTATTAAAGTCTATCTGATGACAGTATGAGTTTCTCTATGTTTTGGCCTACTGTAATGTATACCCATGTCTCATTCCAGAGGTACTGTGGACGATCATCCTGGATGGGTCTCCTGGTACTGAAGTTGAGGAAGGTATACCTGACTGCTAAAGCTGAGGCCGTGCCCATGCTGGAGGATGTGTTAGGAGAGGGCAATGTCCAGTCGCTAACGGAGACCGAGACCACCGAGGGCACGGACAACATGGGTATGTAGCTCCCTTAACCCATTCAACCTGACAACACATTTACACTCTTCCAATTTAACGGCTCGTCTAGTTCATTTTGAAAGTTCAGGGGTGAGTGTTGATTGTGGAATCACACTCCCAATGTGGGTGGGGAGATGTATGATTCAACCTTCAGTTCTACTTGATGATTTGCAGGCATTTTCATATGTAGTAAAAAGTGAAAAGAAAATACTGAAAGGAGTAGATAGAAATCTTAATTATATATCTAATGATTTTAGATTCCATGGAGGAGGAGGAAGAAGAAGAGGTGATCAGATGTATCTGTGGAATTTACAGGGACGAAGGACTAATGATCCAGTGTGAAAAATGTTTCGTAAGTAGTGAAACCTCTCGTGGTGGTCTTTGCAACACAAAAGTTTCAGCTGTTAAATTAACTTTATCATAAGAAAAGTAGAAGCGGTGAATTATTTTGAATTCAATACCAACAATTCTTTAATATGTATTCTCAATATAATGCCAGATGATAGTATGTGTATGAGGATTTTGTTTGATTCCTTACAGATCTGGCAACACTGTGACTGCATGAAAGTGGCAGGAGATGTAGAGAACTACCTGTGTGAACTATGTAATTCCAGGCCAGTAGAAAGGGTTAGTACAGTATTGGTTCAGGCATTCAGTCCTACTGTGTAGGCACATGTTGGAAATTAAACCTGCAGAAAATTTGTTTGACCCTATGAATAAGGTTTAAGTCAATTGCAAGCACATTTTTAAACAGAAATTAAATCATTGAATCATAATTTTGTTTACCAGTTAAGAGTGTGGAAAGTATTGCTGGATATAGTTATAATAGACCATGATATATGTATCAGTCTATGTTTAATTTAAGTGTAATTTCATCAGTAGGTCTTACTGTAAAAGGGGTATTGTTGGCAGTGTGGAAATTTTTCGCTTGCATTAAATCTCTGCAAATATATCCACACGCGAACATATTTAACACCACTCAAGCTTTTAGTGTGTTATAGTATTAGAGGTACAAAGTGCAAAACAGCATGACTGACAGAAATTTCTACACAGCAAACAGTTTGGAGGCTGAAGCAAAGAATTTCCACCCACGAAAATATCAGTTTTTACAGTAAATGCTTTCCTTGATTTTCATTACCCGTTATAGGGATTAAAATTGAAATTTACATAGAGAAGGACTTTGGTCTCCTTGATGTTTCTATTAATAATAAAGAGGACTAGTGTATTCATGTTTCTTTATTATCTACAGGAGATCCTGGCTGACCCCCAGCCAGACGATGCCACCCCAGGATGGGTGTACTACATGACACTGATGAGAGACGAGCTACAGATCCGTGTAGGTGATTGTGCCTACGTATTACGGGACGTTCCAGAAAAAGTTGGAGTGGAGATTGACTCTGTGAAAACATCTCAGAAACTTGTGTCGGAAATCGGCAAGGACAAGTTGGACATATTTCGCATTGAAAGGCTGTGGAAAGATGAAAAGTAAGAATTACAGTATGCTTCATTGTTACGCTATATCTCTGTATAATAGGAGTTCCTCATGTAATCAATGGATTTCATTTCACTTGCTTATTTTCAAAAGTTATTAAAAGAAAGCACAAGGTAATCTTATTTCTTCTGCAGTATGTTTAGTTATCCAAATGACCCACGATGCATTATCGGGTTTAAAGAAAAAAACATTATGTAAATTTCTGGAGATTATAGCATAAAAGATGTATTTAGAAGCTCACATTTAGCAGTTTTAATTTCATTCCCACATCGATACGTATGTGTTTCTGTAATATGTGTATTACGGAAACTTATTCCAGAATCAAGTGTACCTCAACAGTATAGATAACAATTTATGACATTTGTTTCTTATATTACAGGGGTGACAAATTTGCATTTGGCCACCATTACTACCATCCATATGAGACATTCCATGAACCATCGAGGAAGTTTTTCGCAAATGAGGTCTTCCGCGTACCTATCTACGAGATTGTTGCTTTCGGCAGCATAGTAGGAGGATGCTGTGTGGTAGACCTCAACACCTTCTGTAAAGGTCGGCCCAAGGGTGTGCGTGATCAGGACATCTACATCTGTGAATACAGGCTTGACAAAACAGCCCATCTCTTTTATAAGATATCCAAACACCCGTAAGTTGTTATAGAGAGCATCAATGTTTACTATTGTATTAGTAATGGTCTTCTATTGTGATAAAAGGCCGTCTGTATTGTTGTCAACGTCATGGAAACTTATCGCGTTTTAGGGTCAAGTTTTGAGATGATGATTCTAAATTGATTATTGATTGAATAATGGTTTCCAATGAATTAGGTTGTTGGCTAAGGTATCAATGATTCCGTTATAAGTCGGAGTGGAGACGGAGGTTAAAAGTAAACAACTCTGTATAATCGTTTTGATTTTTGTTTCAGATATCCTATCAACACCAAGTCCTACTGCTTTGATAAGTATGAGACACGTCTGATACCAAAGAGGAACTATTCTGTAAGTATTTAAAAAAAAAAAAAAAATGAAACATGATATGATACATAAAAACTTAAAGCACATTTTTTAGACTGATTTCACCATCATTCCAAAGCTATAATTTTAGGATTTGTTCAGGTATTTCAGAGTTATTAGACCACATCAGATTGTTAAGGTATTTCAGAGTAATTAGACCACATCAGATTGTTAAGGTATTTCAGAGTAATTAGACCACATCAGATTGTTAAGGTATTTCAGAGTTATTAGACCACATCAGATTGTTAAGGTATTTCAGAGTTATTAGACCACATCAGATTGTTAAGGTATTTCAGAGTAATTAGACCACATCAGATTGTTAAGGTATTTCAGAGTTATTAGACCACATCAGATTGTTAAGGTATTTCAGAGTTATTAGACCACATCAGATTGTTAAGGTATTTCAGAGTAATTAGACCACATCAGATTGTTAAGGTATTTCAGAGTAATAAGACCACATCAGATTGTTAAGGTATTTCAGAGTAATAAGACCACATCAGATTGTTAAGGTATTTCAGAGTTATTAGACCACATCAGATTGTTAAGGTATTTCAGAGTTATTAGACCACATCAGATTGTTAAGGTATTTCAGAGTTATTAGACCACATCAGATTGTTAAGGTATTTCAGAGTTATTAGACCACATCAGATTGTTAAGGTATTTCAGAGTAATTAGACCACATCAGATTGTTAAGGTATTTCAGAGTTATTAGACCACATCAGATTGTTAAGGTATTTCAGAGTTATTAGACCACATCAGATTGTTAAGGTATTTCAGAGTTATTAGACCACATCAGATTGTTAAGGTATTTCAGAGTTATTAGACCACATCATATTACTGAAATAAACCTTGATGGAGACTCCTCCACCCATCATATACAACTGATATCCAATAAAGTGTGGTAGACATATCTGGACTCAACCCATCCACCAGTGAGATATCACCTACAGGTGCAGACTGATCGTCCAGTAGTACAGTTTCTATTAATATTGTATCATAATTTGAATTACTGTTCGCCTTTTTATTTTGTCATCTAATCTGCCATCAATTTCTGTTAAAGAAATCTGTAACTGAAACTTAATTGTAACACTTTGAATTGTAGCCACATGAGGTTCCCCAGGCCTACAAGAGGCGTGGCCCTGGAGAGGGGAAGGGCTTGGAGGCTAATGGCTCCACCTCTGAGGCACCCAAGAAGCGACAGCGAGCCAGGCGGCCAGGCTTGCAATCCAAAGATGAAGTTGACGAAGAGAAACTTTTGATCCGAATTCAGGCACAAAAGGTAGAGATCAAAGATGTATGTAACGCTTTTTATTTTTCACTAACACTGGATTATAGACTAACAATATCTGGACAAGTTGTGATCTGTCTGGCCTTGTTTGCATGGTTACCTGAAGGTATATTGCATACACAGACACTGCTTATCACTCTTAACATTAACAGGAATTGATAGCAAAACTAACTAGTATCGAGACAATTGCCAAATGGATGAGAAAAGATCAGTTTGATAATCCAAAAATTCCTCTGCTAGTAATCTTTAACGTGCATTGAAAAAGATGATACATTGGGAATGGAAAGCATAGTGTTGAGGAAAATCAAAATTGGAATTAGTCAAGTACAGTTGATTCCTGTCATCTCAAATTTAGGGGACCATGGGAAAAAATAAGTCATTGTGAGTATTTCAGTTAAGAGTTTAAATGTTAATTTTTTTATTAGCTGGGACAGACAAAATGTTTTGAACTAAATGGGTCTTCGAGTTATACAAGTTAGTGATAACGAAGTTCGACAGTATGAGGAAAATATTAATTGTTTTTTGATAAACTTTTGGCTGGTGATAAGAAACCCAGAGTGATGAGCAGTAGCAACACTGTTACAGAACAGACATTAAACACTGTTAACAAATGAAATATGTTCACTGGCATATCACACGTCAACAGCTAGAACAATTCATGTAAACGTTTAGTTCATTTTGTAACTTTTAAAGTATTGATTCAAGCAAGGAATTGGTTTCCTCAGTTTTGAGAAGAACATTTATTTGAATATAATCACATTGAAGAATGACATTTATACAACTATTTAATACATATTTGTAACAGAAGCTAAAAGTTTTCAATCAGCGACCTATTAAAGATGACTTAAGACTTATAACTGAAGAATAAAGGACATCAAATATTAAACAAGAAAATAAAAATCAATATTTTGTTTTGCATGTTACAGTTACTTTTCGGTTGAACTATTATATAATAAGGTGTTGTTTATTCCTCAGAAAAAAGAACAGAAGGAGAGATTAAACAAGGTTATGTTGAAGCTCCTATCTGCAGTTCCAGCCAAACAACGGCTGGATTTGTCATACCTCCTGGAGGAAAAGCGACATCGCAAGAAACCACTGATGCATGATGTGTGAGTGGGAACACCCTGTGTGATTGCTCATCCATGTCACATCTGACGATGTCCTCATTTGCAAAACTGATGTCTTGTCATTGTTGTCAAGATCTACAGTTGACATGATATTGAAGAATTAAGAAAGTGGATGTTAACCGAACAGGCTATTAGAGATGAAACTCAGGAGGACGCCATGAGATTCTGTTGAATGAAAAGTTGTATAATGACATCGGAAGAAAATTCAAGGTTCTTTCTTCAGAAAAAGAACTTTGAGGAATTGTTGTCGTGATTTTGTTAAGTTATTGTTATCATATCGAATATGATGAGATGTGTTTCAGTGATGCTCTCTCTAAATTTGCAAGAACTGCAAGTTGAAGGAAGAATAATTATTTGACTTAAAAGAATCTTGTAGCAGTTACACTGAACTCCATTCAATGTTTGTTCTGTGTTAAGGATATCTGTTGTTAAAGATGGAGAAAAAGAAACTTGAACTTTTGATCGAGGAAAGTTTTTTGAACATCAAATGTTCTGTTTTCATAAAGTTAAAAAGTGTTCAAACGTGAAAAGCGAGATTTGAATTCAGGCAATAATGTCTACGGCCATATCATCAGCGGTGCTGTGCTTACCACAATGTATATACATGTGCCATATACTTGTAGATTTAGGGTGATTTTCCTGTTTTTGTGCAGAGTACAATATTTGTGCAAGTCTCTGCTTGCAAAACAAAATGCAATATTAAGCTACGCATTAACGTTTATTTTGGAAACTGTGATAACATGAAGGTTGATTTGATGAAGTGACATAAATAGACAATGGCTGAACATCATCTACCATGGCATAATATTAATAAATGAATGGATCTGACATGTTCGACTGATCTCAAAGGATACAAGAGATCTCAACACCTTGGGATTTTTAGGGCAATATCAAGAATAACATCAGGGATCATAAAGGTCACCAGATGTATCAAGGTTGTCGAGGACCGCATTGAAGGTCATTGAGGTTATCTAGGTCATTGGGGTTTGAAGGACACTAGATCTCAAAGACTGATACACATACTGTTCTTTCAAGCATTGGAAGTTCCACAAAATGGCACAAATTTCAGTATTACTATTTACAAGGATTGTAATGTTTCTTTTTTCGCTGAAAAATTGAGATTTATGCAAAAGTGCATATTATAAATCAATACATGTTCTCAATTTTTTTATTTTTAACGATGAATCAGATTTAAGGCAAAAAGGGTGTTTCTACAAGTCATGATTGATTTGTATTTTTAATTATCAGATATGATGCACATGATTTAAGGATACTTGTGTTTCTAAATCTTTTTCTATGTTTTTAAAATTTCAGCAATAACATGTGCAGCGAAGTTGGTTTTTGGATATGTTAAAGTTGTAGGCAAGGAAACTATTAAACTTGGATGTCACATTTTGAATCAAGTGAAATTTTAATTTTGATCCATGTTTTTAAAAATGTTTTAATTTTATTAGCAAATTTGCATGATTCTTTTTTCTTTTTAAGTAAATAATTTGCATGTTTAATTTTTTTAGTTATACATGTATACAATTTTGACACTTTGTAGCAACAGAGGAATTTCAATGTTGTTCTATGTCATTTGAAATCTATGTAAGTGGTTGTACATGTTTTTCCTTTTACCAAAAAAAAATCTTTTCTGTTACAAAATATTTTTAACTTGAAGTAAATAATTACAGTTAAAAAAAAAAAGATACTAAAAATGTAATTTTTCAAAGGAAACTGAAGATGCCATTTGATTCATTTTTTTTTTTAAATAGCAAATGAAAAAACAGGTTACATGCCATTCACAGAGCTGCTGAAAAAAGTTACTTTAACAATATAAGTAAAAGAACTAATTTTCAATTTAACAATTTTAGTAATTTTCTTTTAAGAAGGATTCTAGAACAGTGACTATGTACGGTGAATATTATTATGAAAGTAGATGAGTTTATTTTTTCTTGCCAGATAATATGATTGGGAAGGCAGAATCTCAGTGTAGAATTAAATCTATATGATATACAGATTACATATATATAGTACATGTTCGTGTAATCACCCGTCACTTATTGGTATATTGTCCCACCCTTTGCAATACATGTACCCTTGTTATAATGAAATATGGCATTGGTTGTGGTAGATTTTACTGAGGCAGCTAGTCACCATAGTCTGTATGTGAACGCATCTGGGTTCAATGTAATCAATTATGTTAAGATTACAGGAACAATGATGACAATAAAAAAAAGTCGACCATCCACTGCCCTTATTGTATATAAAACAATCATTGAAACGAACCACAAAAAAACATTCTCTAGCTATAAACAAAGAAATGTGAACTGCTTTCTGTCTTTTTGAAGCTATAACTGTTAGTCGGCTATGATAATTATAATTACATGGTAACGAGAAGAAATCTTTCAGTCATTCATTGACTTTCCATACAGATCTGAAGAACTATTTCAGCTTCATTTGTATTTGATATGAATTCCAGTACATCTGAACATGTTAGGCAAAATAGGGGAAATATTCTAAGCTTGATAAAATAGAGTTAATGAGATGGTTAGAGGAACTTGTTCTGAGTATTTTAAATTTTATATTTTAAGTTTTTTAAAACAATTGTTACATCGGAATTAAAAAAATGAAATACCAAAGACGATTGAGTATTTTTACAGCTTTTAAATGTCATACTCAGGTTAATTTTCATGTGATATAGAAATAACAGCATTTGAAAAGAAACTGGCAGAAACATGATACTTCAATCGGTGGTTATAGAAAAAGTATTTTGGGTAAATCAGCAGTTAATTTTATCATAATTAACAAATATTAATGCAGTATTTGTCTTGAAGAAACAATTTTCATGTGTAAAAATCTAAAACCTGTTGTTTATTAAAAAAAAAAAAAAGAAGAAGACAAAAGTAGAATCTGCATTATTATATCAAAGATATTTGATATAAATGTGTAAGCTCTCACATTTGCTGAAACTTTTAAAGATTTTAGTTGAATCTTGTGATAAAGATTAAGAACATATGCAAACTATTTTTGTTTTGTCCCATTTTTCGTGGCACCTTTCTTATGATTATTGAATTTACATTTTGTTTCTCCTTGTGTACTTTAACAGTAGAGATGATTGATTAATCAAGTGTGCTGGTATGGTTGGATTATGTAATGCATGCAAATTTCTGATTTGGGACCCTAGAAGGGCAGGCAAATCACTGAACTGCTTGCATTGAAGTTATATGGGGTAGTGTCTTGTGCAATAGCCCTGCTTGTGTGAACATAAAACTGGAGCTGGATGGTCGAGCCATTTGGGTTTCATAATTACTGCAGTAGATCATTGTTGAATAGCTGAGGTGCATTTCTTTCTTTGTAATGTAATAACCTGGTATAACCTGGTAAGGATGGGCGGACAGGTCAGGCTTTGTATACAATGAAATCTTCAGTTGAACATTAAAAATTAGAACACTTAAATCTAGGCCCAAATGTTCAAGGCTGAGGGAATCTTTAATAGTCAGTTTGATATTTCATCTAACGTATTAAAAAAGAAAAAAACTAAAATGAACATATGGTTTTAATAGAAAAAAATTCATCGGAAAGCATTCTGCATACTTCCAAATTTGTAAAATTTAAAAACTTCACAAGCTACGCAGTTTTTGAGGTACTGAGCCCCAGAATTGAAAATAAAAATTCCAATATTTACTTTAATTATTAAACATACATAAGTGATTTCCCCTGGATTAACATGTTAAGGTTTCAGTAAATACAGTGATGTTTCTTAATGTGTGGTACATTGGCGTACTGTTTCGTCACATGAATAGAATTCCAATATCTGAACATAGCAAGTAAACATTGAATGAAGTTAGAATACGATTTATGTAGTTGATCAAAATACGAAAAAAAATTATCTGTAGTTCATCTATGCAAATATCATTGTTTCCCTGTTTTTGTTTTGGAGTCTGATAATTATTGATATTTGTGAAGCCTTGGGGACACAGCTTGTGACTAGTTATGTATATAGTGTTATTTACTAGGCCATATTGGATATTAATCACACAAGTCATGTGACAGGAAGTGTTTATATGTATGTAAACCGTAACAGTTTATCTTCCCTGTAGTTTTCGCCCTGTACATACATAGGCAGCAGCTCTATAGTGTTATTTATATACCAGACCATGGGGTAAGATAGCTGAATCAAAGTTTGGAACCTTGTCAAGTATCGTTGTTGTAATAATATTTTTTTTGTTTGTGTATATTTTAACTTTATGTCCGAGTATCAAATACTCATAATGGGGCAAAGTTTTGTGTATATATATATTCAGACCCCATTCCATGTAAATATATAAATAAGTTTTAAATTTTAAATCATTGAATTATCTTCCTGTTCATATTGCAGCAGCAGCATTCATTTTAACTTGTCGTTTTTCTCATTATTGGAAATTAATTAGCAATGTGTTTCACTGTGTTATGTAGAAAATAAATCTAATTTAATGTATGCGTGTACATATTCTTCAAACAAACCTGATTGATTTTAGGGCTGCCATTTGTCAGTATATACAGTGTTTGTACAAGGTTTTTTTTTCATCACAGGTTGTTTTGATCACTATTTATAACCATTTGCTGGGTAGAATCATTTTTATAATTTTCTTCCCTGTGTTTCCTACATATTTTTACATTTGATCAATTTTATTATATACTGGTCATTCATTTTACATTATCTCCCCTTTTTGAACAAAGTGCATTATTGTGCCACAACAATTTGAATCCATGTCATATTGATGTTTGTTTTCCATAGTAACTCGTGTGTTTTTGTTTGGCCTACCATGATCAATTAATTACATACAGTGTTGTTCTTTGCTTGCTTTTTGTATCACAATTGAAAATTATTGCTTCAATAATGAAATTTTGTAGAAAATTCTCTGAATGAAATTTGTATAAACATCAAATTTTGATCATGTTTCATAGTTGAAAATGAAATCTCCTGTATTTTTGTCTGTCCCTGGAACTTACAAGTTTCTAAGAGTTGTATGTGATTGTAGTACACATACCTGTATTCCCAGTTATATCAAGTTACATGTGTCGTATAATGTTAAAACCCGAGTATGACGCCACATGGTTCGTTACTGTTGCTTATATTTAAGTCACATACCAAAAGAATTGACAAGGATGTGACAATAAAAAATCAAACCTTAATTTCCTGTCATGTTATTTTTGTAATCCTGTTTTGACTGAAGTATGGGGATATAGTAGTCACCGTCTGTGTGACAAACTACTGTTAGCAGAACATATTCCAGGAATCTGCTTCGAACTTGTCATATAGGTACATCATTGGAGGAGGTGTGTTGAATATTAAAATGAGGTAACAGTGACTCCTATTTGACCTTTGACATCAGGTCGTATCCCAGGCAATAGTTGTCATGGATACCGAAGATTATGAGACCAAGGTTGTGACAATGCTGCAGGAAAAGACGAATAGCTGCAGACAAGTCCCAACTCGGAAGTTTGAAAGGTCTTTCAAAGCCATCCTTAAAACTGAAACGAGAGCAAGATTCCTGTAGGCCATCCACGACAGGAAAGTATATGTGTACAGCACACCCAAGATCCCAAAACATTGAAATCCCGCGAGGCGTAATGTGGACTATATTGGGTCCACCAGTTACAATGTTTCCTGGTCATCATCGGCAGACATTTTTGGGCCGCCAGTTGGTAAATCTGAACATCATGTTAACAATTCGCACTCCAATATCATTCGTAAATGTTGGTGTAAGAACACAATATACCAGATTCATCATGAATTTGCTTGAATTTGTGACGACAAAAACATATTTGAGTTTCTGAGAAAGTATCTTATCAGCAATACTTCGGCATTGCTATGGGTAGTCCAATGTCTCCCAGTTGCCAATTTGTTCATGGAACATTTGGAGCAATAAACGATAGCCACTGCCTCCATATAATTCAAGCCAATGCTTTGAAACAATGTGTTGATGACATAATTGAGATAATCAAGAAAAGGGGTCACAGAAGGATTTGACCACCCGGTATGTGAGAAAGACTGATACCAAAACTTCATAAGGATCTTTATAACCAACGAATAAATCGCTAGTCATGCTAATTGAACAATCGAACCTTCCTTAAAACATCCTTAATGACATTAAATCTAGGCGCCAGTCTTATTCACACTGTACTCCAGGAGTGGCATTAACGGGATGTTAATTTTGAAAACTTCTGAACAAGCTTGAATACTCAAAAAATGTTTCGTCTGTCAAAACATTTGATTTTTCCACTATTTTGTTTACCAAACTGAAAGAGCGTCTTCGATAGATCTGTCTTTACGAAAGCTTTCTTCCAAAGAAAATTGGACACCGTTACATTTATATATGGTTGTAAAACACAAAACAGTAAGATGAAATATACTAAGGAATATAGAATACGAATGATTGAATTCCTGGGTGATAACATATTGAGTTTGGAGGAAAATATTGACTTAGTTCTCACTTTAAGGACATGACATTTACTATGATGTGACCTTGATTAAGATGATGGTTCTGGTCCAGGAAGCAGAAGACGTTTGCTCTTTCGGAACACATGGGCTTATTCCTAAGACTAGTTCTATAAGGGTTTTATTCCATTTCTGCCGGGGCGGCTATTTCTCATTGTGAACTGGTAACTTGTGCGAAATAGAAAAATAGTATGTTTGTATTGATTTGTATTCGCTAGAAAATTATTCGAAAATAAATACAAAATGTAAAAGAATACCGAAGCGTTAACAAAATAATAATCCAAACTCAAAATCGATTAAACAATGGGCAAAATATGAACACAAAAAGTCAGAGAATACCAAAGCGTCAACAAAACCATAACAAAGGAAGGATTTACATGGAGACCCTTGTAAACCTGGTTCCTTTTTTGTCATAAAATGATAGAATATAAAGAAAGAGACTCACACAAGTTCACAGATTAATAAGACAAGTTTACATATAAGATAGAAATGAACAACTACAGAAAACAAGGTTTAGCACAAGTCATTATATAATAACACTCTTTCTATAATTGATCGACCTATTCAAGTTAAATATTTTTTACAGTGACGATCTATTTGCTTTGTCAACAGTTGAGCTTCCCTCACTGGAACCGTTGCTTACCCTAAGAATTCGTTTGGTGGACTTTCGTCAGGAAGAATCTATAATTAGGTCAGTAAAGCAAACAGTCATGGTTTATTTTGACTCTATCAGCGAAACAATCAATAGTTATAGCAAATACTTATGAAATAGTATGCCAAACAGAAATCGAAATGTCCATCGTGTGATCTGCCAATGGATACTCTTGTCAAAGTACAAGAGAATAAGACCAGCTTTTCCGGAAGAGTAAGCGTCTTCTGCTTCATCGACGACACCTGCCATGTAAATCTTGGTCTCATTCAAGTAAACATAGAATTTTCAAAGTGAGAACCGAGTCAACATTCTCAATCACACCAAGCAAGAACACTAGTTAATAAGCATACTAAGAAACTTTGCATTACACAGTGCGTTTATATTTATTGTTTTGCTCTGCTGTGTCACAACAACGGAAATGTAAACACTTGAATACAGCACCATGCCTCTTATTCCTGGACGATACACACTTTGATTATGTCAGAAGGAAAACACGCAGACGTTTGACCTTTGAACTGTAGCACCGAAACGACTAAGGCTGATAGCTACATGGAATAGTGGCCGAAACAGAAACTGAAAATACACATTGTGTCGTCTGCTGTGCAAGTGTATTTACATCATTTGTTTTTCAAAACATGATCTTTATAGCATTAAAATCGTACAATAAGTAAAAAGACATCTTAATCCCACTTGTGTTGCTGTAAAACGTATATATAGTTATTTCGGATATCGGTTTCTATATTCTGTCAGACATATGTGCTATAGATAATAACATAATGTCAATTCCAAAACGTCGGTTTGTAATTTGTAATAGGTTGAAGCTTGTATATATGTTTTTATGGGAATTTACTTAATATTTAGTCTTGTAATACAGAAAATATTAACACGTGTATACAGAGCCTGTCCTACATAGATACATTCTCACAATACTGTTGCCAGCATCTTCATGACGTAGCTTTCTCGTTTACGGAAAGTGCCGACGGTTCCCGATTGGGTATTACCAAGTAACCATTTGTGAAAATTTCCAGTTGTGCTATATATTTGGATGCTTTAGGAAGCGTTTATTACGCATCTTTACATGATCTCTTATTGTGATAAAGAGGAGTAGACAAAGGAAAATGGATTACATTAGCATTATACTAACAACAGCAGGGTTCTTCGCAAGTGGTAAGTATTTTGCTGGGACACATTTTATAAGATAGATACATTAAGTATATGATATTTAATATACATATAAAGAACTACCGGAACCGATTAGCTAATGCTAAATGGGCTTTATCGGAAATACAGAAACTGATTGACTAATGTTTAAATGGCTTTATCGGAAATACAGAAACTGATTGACTAATGTTGACTGAGCTTTATAGGAAGTGCAGGAATTGATTGAATGATGCTAAATGGGCTTTATAGAAAGTACAGCAACTGATTGACTAATGTTGACTGAGCTTTATAGGAAGTGCAGGAATTGATTGAATGATGTTTAATGGGCTTTATAGGAAATACAGCAACTGATTAACTAATGTTTAATGGGCTTTATCGGAAATACAGCAACTGATTGACTAATGTTTAATGGGCTTTATCGGAAATACAGCAACTGATTGACTAATGTTTAATGGGCTTTATCGGAAATACAGCAACTGATTGACTGACGTTTAATGGGCTTTATCGGAAATACAGCAACTGATTGACTGATGTTTAATGGGCTTTATCGGAAATACAGCAACTGATTGACTGATGTTTAATGGGCTTTATCGGAAATACAGCAACTGATTAACTAATGTTTAATGGGCTTTATCGGAAATACAGCAACTGATTAACTAATGTTTAATGGGCTTTATCGGAAATACAGCAACTGATTAACTAATGTTTAAGGGGCTTTATAGGAAATACAGCAACTGATTAACTAATGTTTAATGGGCTTTATCGGAAATACAGCAACTGATTACATGTAACTAATGTTTAATGGGCTTTATAGGAAATACAGAAACTGATTAACTAATGTTTAATGGGCTTTATCGGAAATACAGCAACTGATTAACTAATGTTTAATGGGCTTTATCGGAAATACAGCAACTGATTAACTAATGTTTAATGGGCTTTATCGGAAATACAGCAACTGATTGACTAATGTTTAATGGGCTTTATCGGAAATACAGCAACTGATTGACTGATGTTTAATGGGCTTTATCGGAAATACAGCAACTGATTGACTGATGTTTAATGGGCTTTATCGGAAATACAGCAACTGATTGACTGATGTTTAATGGGCTTTATAGGAAATACAGCAACTGATTGACTGATGTTTAATGGGCTTTATCGGAAATACAGCAACTGATTGACTGATGTTTAATGGGCTTTATCGGAAATACAGCAACTGATTGACTGATGTTTAATGGGCTTTATCGGAAATACAGCAACTGATTAACTAATGTTTAATGGGCTTTATCGGAAATACAGCAACTGATTGACTAATGTTTAATGGGCTTTATCGGAAATACAGCAACTGATTGACTAATGTTTAATGGGCTTTATCGGAAATACAGCAACTGATTGACTAATGTTTAATGGGCTTTATAGGAAATACAGCAACTGATTGACTAATGTTTAATGGGCTTTATCGGAAATACAGCAACTGATTGACTAATGTTTAATGGGCTTTATCGGAAATACAGCAACTGATTGACTAATGTTTAATGGGCTTTATCGGAAATACAGCAACTGATTGACTAATGGTTAATGGGCTTTATCGGAAATACAGCAACTGATTGACTAATGTTTAATGGGCTTTATCGGAAATACAGCAACTGATTGACTAATGTTTAATGGGCTTTATCGGAAATACAACAACTGATTGACTAATGTTTAATGGGCTTTATCGGAAATACAGCAACTGATTAACTAATGTTTAATGGTCTTTATCGGAAATACAGCAACTGATTAACTAATGTTTAATGGTCTTTATCGGAAATACAGCAACTGATTAACTAATGTTTAATGGGCTTTATCGGAAATACAGCAACTGATTAACTAATGTTTAATGGGCTTTATCGGAAATACAGCAACTGATTAACTAATGTTTAATGGGCTTTACAGGAAATACAGCAACTGATTAACTAATGTTGACTGAGCTTTATAGGAAGTGCAGGAATTGATTGAATGATGTTTAATGGGCTTTATAGGAAATACAGCAACTGATTAACTAATGTTTAATGGGCTTTATCGGAAATACAGCAACTGATTAACTAATGTTTAATGGGCTTTATCGGAAATACAGCAACTGATTAACTAATGTTTAATGGGCTTTATCGGAAATACAGCAACTGATTAACTAATGTTTAATGGGCTTTATAGGAAATACAGCAACTGATTAACTAATGTTTAATGGGCTTTATCGGAAATACAGCAACTGATTGACTAATGTTTAATGGGCTTTATCGGAAATACAGCAACTGATTGACTAATGTTTAATGGGCTTTATCGGAAATACAGAAACTGATTGACTAACGTTTAATGGGCTTTATCGGAAATACAGCAACTGATTGACTGACGTTTAATTGGCTTTATCGGAAATACAGCAACTGATTGACTGATGTTTAATGGGCTTTATCGGAAATACAGCAACTGATTGACTAATGTTTAATGGGCTTTATCGGAAATACAGCAACTGATTGACTGATGTTTAATGGGCTTTATCGGAAATACAGCAACTGATTGACTGATGTTTAATGGGTTTTATAGGAAATACAGCAACTGATTGACTGATGTTTAATGGGCTTTATCGGAAATACAGCAACTGATTGACTAATGTTTAATGGGCTTTATCGGAAATACAGCAACTGATTGACTAATGTTTAATGGGCTTTATCGGAAATACAGCAACTGATTGACTAATGTTTAATGGGCTTTATCGGAAATACAGCAACTGATTAACTAATGTTTAATGGGCTTTATAGGAAATACAGCAACTGATTAACTGATGTTTAATGGGCTTTATCGGAAATACAGCAACTGATTGACTGATGTTTAATGGGCTTTATCGGAAATACAGCAACTGATTAACTAATGTTTAATGGGCTTTATCGGAAATACAGCAACTGATTGACTAATGTTTAATGGGCTTTATCGGAAATACAGCAACTGATTGACTGATGTTTAATGGGCTTTATCGGAAATACAGCAACTGATTAACTAATGTTTAATGGGCTTTATCGGAAATACAGCAACTGATTAACTAATGTTTAATGGGCTTTATCGGAAATACAGCAACTGATTAACTAATGTTTAATGGGCTTTATCGGAAATACAGCAACTGATTAACTATTGTTTAATTGGCTTTATAGGAAATACAGCAACTGATTAACTGATGTTGACTGAGCTTTATAGGAAGTGCAGCAACTGATTGACTGATGTTTAATGGGCTTTATAGGAAATACAGCAACTGATTAACTAATGTTTAATGGGCTTTATAGGAAATACAGCAACTGATTAACTAATGTTTAATGGGCTTTATAGGAAATACAGCAACTGATTGACTAATGTTTAATGGGCTTTATAGGAAATACAGCAACTGATTGACTGATGTTTAATGGGCTTTATCGGAAATACAGCAACTGATTGACTGATGTTTAATGGGCTTTATCGGAAATACAGCAACTGATTGACTGATGTTTAATGGGCTTTATCGGAAATACAGCAACTGATTAACTTATGTTTAATGGACTTGATAGGAAATACAGCAACTGATTAACTAATGTTTAATGGGCTTTATAGGAAATACAGCAACTGATTAACTAATGTTTAATGGGCTTTATAGGAAATACAGCAACTGATTAACTAATGTTTAATGGGCTTTATCGGAAATACAGCAACTGATTGACTAATGTTGACTGAGCTTTATAGGAAGTGCAGGAATTGATTGAATGATGTTTAATGGGCTTTATCGGAAATACAGCAACTGATTAACTAATGTTTAATGGGCTTTATCGGAAATACAGCAACTGATTGACTAATGTTTAATGGGCTTTATCGGAAATACAGCAACTGCTTGACTGATGTTTAATGGGCTTTATCGGAAATACAGCAACTGATTGACTAATGTTTAATGGGCTTCATCGGAAATACAGCAACTGATTGACTGATGTTTAATGGGCTTTATCGGAAATACAGCAACTGATTGACTGATGTTTAATGGGTTGTATAGGAAATACAGCAACTGATTAACTAATGTTTAATGGGCTTTATCGGAAATACAGCAACTGATTAACTAATGTTTAATGGGCTTTATAGGAAATACAGCAACTGATTAACTAATGTTTAATGGGCTTTATCGGAAATACAGCAACTGATTAACTAATGTTTAATGGGCTTTATCGGAAATACAGCAACTGATTAACTAATGTTTAATGGGCTTTATCGGAAATACAGCAACTGATTAACTAATGTTTAATGGGCTTTATCGGAAATACAGCAACTGATTAACTAATGTTTAATGGGCTTTATCGGAAATACAGCAACTGATTAACTAATGTTGACTGAGCTTTATAGGAAGTGCAGGAATTGATTGAATGATGTTTAATGGGCTTTATAGGAAATACAGCAACTGATTAACTAATGTTTAATGGGCTTTATGGGAAATACAGCAACTGATTAACTAATGTTTAATGGGCTTTATCGGAAATACAGCAACTGATTGACTAATGTTGACTGGGTTTATAGAAAGTGCAGGAATTGATTGAATGATGTTGACTGGGTTTATAGAAAGTGCAGCAACTGATTGACTAATGTTAAATTGGTCTTATAGGAAGTACAGCAACTGATTAACTAATGTTGACTGGGCTTTATAGGAAGTATAGCAACTGATTGACTTTTGTTAAATGGACTTTAGGCCTAATGTTAAGTACTTTCAATTGCTTTTGCATGACTGTTATACATGTATATTATATGTGATATCTTATAGTGAAATTCAATGCATGATAAGATATCTTGTTTGATATGCACATGTATAAGGTATCTGTATCTGTATGGTTATCAGCAACGTCCATAGGATATCTCGCTGATGAAATCGAATAAGATAAGTTTCTCATTTGATTACTTATATAAGATATATATAATCTTATCTAATTATATCACTTGAAGAAATACAGACCCGACACTTTTCCTTAAATAACCTTTAAGTTAGCTTTCTAAATTCCAACCTGACCAACAAAGCTTGTTAAAACCTAGCTGCATGAAAAGCGTTAAAGGAGGGGTGCCAATTTGGGCCTTTCTGCGGCATATCAGTGATAAGACTAATATTTTGCAGGAAGATAATTTAAGGTCAGTTGCATATTGTATTATGTTCAAAACATCTGATTTTGTGTGGGCACATATAAAATTTGGGGGTCAAAGTGGGGGGAGTGTAAAATGCCATTTTTTTTCTCGCAGACTGAAACATGTAGAAAAACTTCCAGTTTGTGTAGTTTCTGTTAAATAAGTAGCAGACTTGAAGATTTAATTTGAACAAAAATAAGCAAAAAACTCATAAAGTAGGTCAAGGTCACATACTTGCTTACTGGTCTGTTTTGATATCAAATACTTCAGGAAATTACCGAAAAACATCCATTAACAAATTCCAAAATAGAATGACAACAATTATCACCCCTACATGAATATTATAATATATATTTGGTAAGTTACTGATCCCGCATGGTAATATGGAGCCTGGTGATGGGGCCCAAAGAGGGGTGATAAGATGCATTGGTTTAGTTTTATTGACACTCTTCCACATTGACAAGTCTAATTCTGATCACAAACGTAAAACAATGTTCGTAAGCAAGTGGGGAGAACTTACAAATACGTGTAAAAGTGCAATTTTTATGCACGGGTACTTCGTTTAATATTTGAATAGATATCTACAAAATATCATTGAAGATGAATGAGGAAGAACAAAATAAACACCTGAATGTGAAAAATTATATATTTTCTGTTCTCAACTCATTTCTATGTTTTTCTGTGTTCCAATCATTATATGATCCTACCTGTGTCTTGGGCATTGTTCAAACCCAGAATTTAAATGTGGAAGAAAATGGTATACATTTACTCTTTGTTATGTAAATTGCTGTAATTTAATTTGGAAACTGTCCTCTTTTTTATGCAGCACTAATTAGTGTCGGAACAGCCAACAATGCGAGCAGCACAATATCCATGGCAACAGAAGTAATACAGACCACTACACAACCTGCACCAGTTAGTGGTACGTTTCAGTATATTCTACGATCACTCCAGAATTATTCAGCGTGAGAAAGAATCGGTTTAAGTTCTTTTCATTGGAATTACTAAAGCCAATATTTTCGCGCGTGAAAATTTTCACTTAGCCAACCTCCAAACTGCGATGTAACAATTTTCATGCTTCGGTCATGCTGTTTTGTACTGTGTACTTATACTACTGGTATAGTTTGAGTGATGTTAAATATGTTTGCGTGTGGATATGTTCGCGGAGATTTTATGTAAGCGAAATAAGCGAAATTTCCACAACGCGAACAATTCAACTTTTACAGTATATTGTAACATATAATGAGCCAACTGCTAATTTAACTATCACCAGTGCTTTATGGACATATTGGACAGCTAGGTTTAGTTTGTAACAGCCAGTGTCATTTATGGACGTGCCAGTTTTTGGAGGTGGAGGAAAGCCGGAGTACCCGGAAAAAACCAGTACCTGACAACTGCCACACATGGGATTCGAACTCGCAACCCAGAGGTGGAGGGCTAGTGGTAAAATGTCGGAACACCTTAAGCACTCGGCCACCGCGGCCCCCAATATTGAACAATGACAAATTACTACGATTACTACGTACATTTAAAGTGATGTGGTTTATTATTTTACAGTAATCGTTTTCTACTTTTTATAGATTACCAGCCTCTCTATGCGGCATGCTACGGAAAGAAAATTGAAGCGTCCTGTCCTAAGGATGAAAATATCACTGTCTTTGAAATCCATGCATACGCCAAACCACTCTCGTCAGGCTGCCATCTGGATACAAAATCACACCGTTCATCATGCTGCAAGTATGATCCAAGTGACTGCGGCTTGCACTACACTGGTTCAAACAGGGCCACCATACTCAAACACTGTAACGGTCGTTCGGCATGCTTAGCAACGCCTGTGCCCTGGATGGCGTTGGATAACCAATACTGTAAACCCGAGCTGTTCCCAAGGTTTACCACCTACATAACCATACACTACGGCTGCATTCCTGCTGCAGGTAAATACCAGTAATATCCTACACAACTGCTACCATATATGTAGACAGGTAAATACTAGTAATATCCTACACAACTGCTACCATATATGTAGACAGGTAAATACCAGTAATATCCTACACAACTGCTACCATATATGTAGACAGGTAAATACCAGTAATATCATTCACAACTGCTACCATATATGTAGACAGGTAAATACCAGTAATATCCTACACAACTGCTACCATATATGTACACAGGTGAATACCAGTAATATCATTCACAACTGCTACCATATATGTACACAGGTGAATACCATTAATATCCTTCACAACTGCTACCATATATGTACACAGGTGAATACCAGTAATATCTTACACAACTGCTACCATATATGTACACAGGTGAATACCAGTAATATCATTCACAACTGCTACCATATATGTACACAGGTGAATACCAGTAATATCCTACACAACTGCTACCATATATGTACACAGGTGAATACCAGTGATATCCTACACAACTGCTACCATATATGTACACAGGTAAATACCAGTAATATCCTACACAACTGCTACCATATATGTACGCAGGTAAATACCAGTAATATCCTACACAACTGCTACCATATATGTACGCAGGTAAATACCAGTAATATCCTACACAACTGCTACCATATATGTACGCAGGTAAATACCAGTAATATCCTACACAACTGCTACCATATATGTACACAGGTAAATACCAGTAATATCCTACACAACTGCTACCATATATGTACACAGGTAAATACCAGTAATATCCTACACAACTGCTACCATATATGTACACAGGTAAATACCAGTAATAGCATACACAACTGCTACCATATATGTACACAGGTAAATACCAGTAATAGCATACACAACTGCTACCATATATGTACACAGGTAAATACCAGTAATATCATACACAACTGCTACCATATATGTACACAGGTAAATACCAGTAATATCCTACACAACTGCTACCTTGTATGTACACAGGTAAATACTAATCTACTTGAAGGACCTCTATTTTGTAGCCAAGAATTTTGAATGTTTTATCGATTCTATCGATGTTCACGTTTATATCAAACATAGTTTATCTCCTGCTGAAGCGAAGACCTGAAATGCGGAATAAAAGAGCCCATGAATAACAACTTGTTATTGATATATTTAAGTTAACACTACATGATCTTTAAGAGACCTTTGGGTGGACAAGACAACAAGGACATCAGTCTACTTTCATACTTAGAAATGTTTGACCTCTTCTTGATTAGCATTTGTATTCACACAAACCTGCAGGGTGAGGATTTCAATTATTTCCACATAATCACGGTAACTACACTGGTGGCATGTGAAGTGAGAGACGTGGCATGGAAGCATTCTTCCCTTCGTGCCATATTAATGGGGTAAGCCTCAGTGGTTGTACTTCACCACTGAGCCAAGCATTGTAGTATGAGGGTCTTGTCCTTTCGTGCCTAGTAATTGTAGATATATGGTTATATGGTTTCGACCACTTCCATCCACATATCATGACTAAAGGACTATCCCCGCAAGAATGGGCTTGATCTACCCATATCCTATTGGCATAAATGTCTGTCTGTACAAGTCTAGCTAGCAGTTGTAAATACTAGCATGATTCTTTGTTACTAAGTGAGTAAGGCCTAAGGGATGGGGCTAGATCCCGAAACCAATCAAAGTTGAATCAATATCCTGCTTAGAAATTTAACGTTTCGTATGTACTTAGCAATACATTCATATTTGTGAATGGCCATAGGGCTGGGATCCAGGCAGTTTCCAAGTCATTACCTATTTTCAGTTGTAAACCACCTCTCAGGTGGGAACAAACACCAGGACAGGTTCTGGTCTCAACTAATGCCAAGTTGCTGGTAAGGCAACACAATACATTGAGTGCCAGTCCGTTCCCTTAGTTCGTGTCACACAATCTATTTACACAAAATTGAATCCACTTTGCCCAATGATTTTAAGCACCAAATTTGGTTAGATTCCTAAAAAATGAATGTATTTGGATAAAACCAACGAAACATCGTATATGATCTGCTCTGATTTCGTATTTGCTAGATGTACCAATAGATGTTTTAATGAAACTGGCATTATTATGTAATTGAATGCATTTCAACTTTTATTTCTGTTCCTTGTAGATGGCAATAAAACCATTCCTACCAAGATAACGTCCGGAGTATCCATAATTACAGGTGAGTGATTGTGAATGATACAATTTATTTTAGATAAACAACCATGTTACATTCCTAGTTAATACAAGTACATTGTACATGTTAAACATCGAGCAGTGAAAAAAATATAAACAGAATACCGAAGCGTTAACAAGATCATTATCTGAACTCAAAAGCGATTAAACTAGGGACAAACTATGAGCATAGGAAAGAATAACACGAAGACCATTGAAAAAGTACAAGAGAATATAAGATCAAGTGTTCAAGAAGAAAAAGGGTCTTCTGTTTCGTCGACGAGATCCGCCAAGCAAATCTTAAACGTCAAATACTCAAAAGTGATAGTTATCATTCGGATCCACAACAAGAAAGCATATTCAACAAGAGCACCGTACGCCTATGCATGATTCGCCCGTCGGGTCCTATCAGAAGTGTATTGCGATTAAAACTAGGCAATGTCAAAGTTAAATAAAAAAAAAAAGGAAATGAAACTCAAAGTCGTAAAGGGCCAAAACTCTTTATCTCCTATATCTCCATTTAACGATTTGCGCATGCTATTACGCGGAACGTAATGCCCAAATGTACACACAAGGAAAGTTCAAATCAAACTGACTTTTAGGAAAACGCGAACTCATGTCATGGTTATGGAGCCATTAAAGTTTGAAAAAAAGAGAATACCGAAGTGTCAACAAAAACATAATTCAAAAATCGAAATCGATTAATGTAGGGGAAAATATGAACAAAGGGGAAAGATTTACATGGAAACCCTTGTAAAAGAACAACAGATTAAGACCAGGTATTCCGGAAGAGTAAGCGTCTTCTGCTTCATCGACGACACCTGCTAATTTAAATCTTGGTCACATCAAAGTAGATATCAAAAATCCTCAAAATGATATTCGCGTCATCATTGTCAATCTCACGAAGTAAGCACATTAATAAGCATATTAAAAAATGTCACTCTTCAACAAACAACGATACAAAATATTTTTCAATGATTCAGAAATAGCGACCATAAAACTTGGTCATAGTTCTGATCAACCTACAGGTGCTGGACACATAAATATGTTGTGTATAGTACTATATACACGCTACTTATGTGTCCAGCACATGTGGATCAACCTGCATCTCTCGACATCGATCACTAAAATCCTAGAATAACGAATCAACTGTGACATGTAAACACCATAGATTGGTGAAGCAGGGATGTAAGTAGAGATAGAGGTAAGCAGAAGAGTCTGTTTTGTCCTTTATTTCAAGTTCAGTAGGGTATTAACGATCGACGTGGTCAGCCAACTTCTTGCTTTTTATAGACAACTCTTCGGCGATACATCTGAAAGTGAAATAACAAGATTTGGCAAGGTTTTTGTTACCTGACCTTATAAGCTTTTCACAAATTCAGCCACGCATGAAAACAAAAACTGGACAGCTACGAGTTGGGCACAGTTTGTTCCCTTGTGAACAGTCTGCTAGAAAATCTTTCCCCTAAACTCAACAAAAGTATTGTCAACCAAGAATTCATTTATGCGTATTATATGTTCCTAGGTATATTTCATATAAGCTTTTATTGTGCTTTTCACAAAGTATGCTCCAAGATAGCTTACAACTATATATTTGAATTGTCGTCCACCTTTCTTGGAAAGATAGCTCTCATAATGAGAAATCGAAGACTTTCTTCAGATTTGTTATGGTAGAGTACAGGATTGAAAAAATCAAACGTTGTGATGGAGGACACACTGGGAGGACGGAGTGCGCATGCTTGATCAGAATATCTTTCCGAGTTTTCCAAAATTCACATTCCGTTAATTCCACTTCTGGAATATACAATGTCATAATAAGACTGTTGCCCTGTTCAAATGGTGCTAAAATCTTAGCAAAAACTTTTGATTGAGACTTAATTGCGCAGCAATAGCACGTTGCGTCAAAGGATCCTTGTGTAGTTTCGGTATCAAATAAAGGCCAGGCACATGTAGGTCAGCGTCTTTCTCATGAACCGGTTCATGAGAAAGATTGGAATACTGAAGTATGGTTAGATAATATTTCATCCATCGAAAATCTGTCAAGATATGAGTGTATTGTAATGAGATAAGAAACCTTTAAGTTTTAATATGTGTTAGAGATAACAGACTAAGCTTAATAAAGTTTAATCATATTTTTTTTCAGGAAATCCGACAGTTTTACTTGGATTGGAAATTGTATGGCTCTTTTGGCGTACATTACAAGTATGAAAAGGAAAAAAAGTCTTAGCACACGGCAAATCTTTACGGACTTTTAACAATCAGTGTAAAAATATCTGAAAAAGTTAAAAAGAAGTGTTTTTGTCCATAAATTAATTTATTTCATAACATTTCACTGCCATTTTTGCACAAGGAAAAAGCAATACACTGCCTTTTGGGAAGTACTGAATCTACTATTCATTATTTATGAAAGAATGTCACAATTGTGTTGTGTAATGTCAGAAGTAATAACAACGGAAACCGTATGTGTCACAGAAAAACTGAAAACATGGTATTGTTGCAATGTTGCGATAAGATGCAAGAAAGTAATTTCGGTATTCTCTAATTTATTTTCAAAAGTTGTGATCAGTACAGGGATATAAGGTCATAAATGGCTTCTAGTCATCAAAACCAGTAATAATGTTATTTTTATACTTATAATAGCAATTGTTATGCAAACGTGCATGCTTGAACATTTAGTATGTACATTGTAGTTATGTAGAACGGAGTATAGCAATCAGACTACAGGGCGAGAATTGAATAAAATACAAACCTGCCTGGAAAAATGATATAAAAACATATTTGAAGCCATTACTTTGCTTTTATGTAGAACATATTGTATTTTGGTTTTGGTCAAGTGTTTTGTTGTATATGCAAATATATATATCATATCTATATATACCATATATATATCATAGAACTGTATGTATCATGTTTTTTTTTATATTCCATATAGATTTGTATACGTATATCATATAGAGTTTTATCACATAATTGACCCGTTCAGTCATGTCATACTACCATGTCATACATATGGTATTACACCCGTGTAATAACACTGTAAAAGTGAAAATCCCAATGTCGCAGAAGAAATTTGCCTTTCTTATAGAAAATTTGTATGAGAGTTTTTGTGTATTTTCTCATAAATATAAGTAATGTGATAAATAGAATCTTACATTCGTGTCAATGTAATATGGAATTTATTAAACTCGTTAAATAATGTGACACTAAAGGCTCCCGACATATTAAATTATCTAACCTATTTAATAAATTCCATATTACACCGAAACTCGTGTAAGTGATCCTCTATGTATATATGATTATCTTAAAGAGGAAAAGCGAGTAAACTATGATGACATATATATTGTACAACTTCTTATAACAACAAGTCAGTTGAATGAATATATTCGCATTAAGCTTTTTACTTCAGTATATAAGATACTTTGTGATATGGACATAGAATCATTCTAAAGGATAATGTCATGTTTTGCAATTCAAATGGGTTCAACATTCATTCTGAGAAATGTAATCAGCGCAGAAAAGTTTTCATTTAAGTTTGACTAATGTTTTATGGATACTCTCATCGACTTTTTCAAGGTTCATATAGATTTCTCATGCCAAAATTCAAGCACTTTTCTCAATTTTCGAGGTGCATTTTTTTTGCACAAACTTGCAAGACAAATGGTATAATCGACATTTAAAAAAATATAAATCTGAAAAAAATGCATGTTTACATCTAGTAAGTATGAATTCAGGCACTTTTCATACATTTGTAAGCAAATTCGTGCACTGAACCCAAATCCAAGCACTTTTCCAGCACTGACCCCAAATTCCAGCACTATTCATCTTCTGTATGAACCATGTTTTTGCACACCAATATAATGACATTTTATCAAAATGAATGACGTAATTATTTAATTTACGGTACAATATTTTGTACATGTTATAAGTAAATTGTCTCGTAAGTATTTTATCATATTGCAAATGTCTTATGTGAAGAGTCCTTTATATAGACTAAGCTTTCAGTAATTTATTTTCTAGTCTTATATTATGATTATAATGACTTAACTGAAACCGCGACACTCTAATAGACTTACACTTATGTAACTTGTATGAGGTAGCCGGTACTAAGAAATGGAAACTTACAGGTCACTTTATTATATTACAATTATTAGTACCGTAATCTTTTTAAATGCCTTTTCAAACAGCATTTCCATCAAAACTATATGCATATCTTGCTGTGTATTTTAGAGAAATGTTCCACGCGAAGTAATGAATCTAAACCAGAAAAACTCCATTGCAGTTGCTTGTTTCTACAAGGCATAGAAGCTAAAAGTCGGAAAAACATTAATTGTTCCCTATGTGTTTTTTAAGTGATGATTGACGTGAAATATATAGAATTGTGTCATGTTACTGCAACAGCAAGCGCTATATATGGTGAAAGCAATAGTGTACCTACCACGTCCGTAAAGCTAATCAGATTGACCACGTGTAATGTTAGACATAATGAGAGTTCCAAATACATAGGCGAACATTCACTGTTTTGAAAATCGACAAGGATACTTCATTCCTCATTTTTCTGTAATTGCCAGCAACTCAAGTCCAAATACTTCCTGAAACAACAGCAAGCAGTTGAACTCCGAAACCCTCCAGGGCACCCCAGTATCAAACTGAAGCCATACTGTCTTGATCCTACTTAAGAATTAGAGGACTTGTTCCCAACAATAATTCCCTCTTCATCATAACGTCGGTAAATTAGCACCAACATCAACAGTCACCCTTCTACTTTCTATATTTAGAAAATCCCAGTACTGTGTCCATTGTCGTGTGCAGGGCGGCATCCATCACAAGTTGCATCTAAAGTGGCATCCCAGCGGACACGAAACATTGTCGTTGTTTCTATAATTGCGATCACCAATTAACGACAAGAAGCCCTTTCCAAAGAGTTGTGCTTTGTCCTGCTTTTGTTGGGAAACTCATCTTCAACATGAAAGCGCCGGTTTGGCATTTTCATTTGTGACTTGCAGGCATGCTACAACACATGGACTTTTGTATTCAAATATACACTTTTCAGTTGTTTTAATGACATTATTTACTCGAAAACGATTGGAAACTGAAAATGCCATACCAAACCTGCAAACACCCCAGACCACACTCCGCAAAAGCTACTACATTCACCTTCATCACTGTTGCCATAAATCTAGTCGAAAATCATGCATTACCATTACATTATCATATGATAATAGTACTAGGGTTTAATTATTGGAACGAGCATAAATGCGATTTTTACCCGAGATTGAGCATTGCAAACCAAAACGGCCATTCCGCAACAATCTTCGGAACCATCATTCTGCAGTCAAATTTAGTTCACCCATTAAAGAATTGCCAAAGACGGGACCAAAGAAACTGTGATATCTGTAAGAGGAAAGCGTCGTCATACAATACATATGTTATCCAAATATAATTCCCTAACAAGTACATGTTGATATGCAAACTCACCAACTCGGTCTATAATCAAAATGGAGTCCTTCTCATCTGCCATCATACAAATTTTAGTTCATTAGTCACATATTTGAATGGACAAATCATCCCCCATCCCAAACAATTACAAGGTAAAACCACATCAGCAAAGACTCCTCATAAGGACAACGAAATCTTAGCACTATAAGGTGTTGACTCCCGAAATATTTACCGATTAAAGAAAAAGAACAGTGCCTACTTTGGTCGTTCATTCAATTTTTCTTACTGTTCAACGCAGACTTATCTAATGTTTTATTATGTAGGCGTCTTTCTTGCATTCCTGATCGAAATATTTGGCTTTCAGTAAAACTTTAGTCGTTGTTCAGTGACGATGTTACCTGCAGGACAAACATGCTGTCACCTTCTTCCTATAAGATGATGGCCTATAAGATGATGGCAGCATACAAACGTGAATGATCTTTAAAGGCTTCATTGCCATTACTCTTGAGACTGTTTATCAATACAGCCTATGCAAATTTTCAGGATTTTGTTGGTAGGACAGCTTCTACATTTTATTTGGAAGTTGAAAACTCTAAGTAAAAGAAACTTAACAATTACAAATATTTTTCTCTAATATTTTAATCAGAAAGCACTGATAATTATTTCTTCCTCTTTCGTTTCTGTCTGTTTGATGTACTGTTTTCTGGGGCTCCCCTGAAACAAAAAATGAAAACAGCTGCATTAATATTTCAAACATCAGAATATTATATAAAGGGAACCAAAACATGCTTAGTGTCATCTAATGCTTTAGAGTAATCTCATTAATATTCTGAGTTATCATTTTGTGGTGCTACAGATGGATGCCATGGAGTTAAGCATTAATCATTTACATATTCCAGGAATGGCATTAACAGGAAGTGGATTTTGAAAAACTCAAAAGATCTTCAGATCAGTCTTAAGCACCCCTTCCCAACAATGTTTCGTCTATCAATATATAGTACGAATGATTGAATTTGAAGTTAACAATATTTTTATTGAGTTCAGAGGAAAGACTTTCAAATAGACTGTTGGCATTCCAACGGGAACAAACTTTTGGGTGACTTGTTTTTGTTTTCATACAAGGCTTAAGTTGTCCAAACTTAAAACTTACTAGTGGGGAAGAATCTTTCTACTAAGAGTTCTGAAATCATAACATTACTGTACTTTTAATCAAGATGTCTGACTGCTGAACATTTTATGTAGACTGCATCTACAAAAGCCCCTTACAGCAATTTCATCAATTATAATGAACTGTATTTGATGTAGTGAGTGTGGATGCTAGAAGGTATATATTTAGTTTTGCTTATGTAAATAAATTTGTATATATGTATTTTGTCTTTGCTCTGGTTATTCCTGTGTCGATTTCCTGAATGTTTGACCAAAGCTCGTCCTGCGTTACATTGTGTATTGATCATTTAACAATTAGCACAGTAAATACCACCTTGTGTAAGTGTTCTCTATCTACAACAAGAATCCAATCTCTTTGGTGGCCTTCACAAACTGATTAAAATACAAATCTTCACTATTACTATCATGTGTAGGATCTGACAGCGACCAGTAGAAGGTCATGTGCAGATGACCTTTGTATTCACCAATCGAATCTCTTCTTACCAGATTCTGAAAGTGAAAAGCTAATTTCGATTTGTTTCTACACTTGTTGTTAAACCAGATTAAAGTAGCGAGAAACCCGAACGACCGTATACAAAAATCGTGGCGCCCAGTTCAGCGGTCTTTTCACCAAAGTGTGTGTTCTTTTTAGAAATTATCTGTTTGATTTGTAGTTTTTGTTTGTACGAAAAGAAATAACAACTGGAGGTAAAGAAATTATCACAAAATATCCAAATCAAATTGTTGTATAATGCCCTGAATGATTTTCTCTTCTTTGCCTCGATCCACCACCATTTTTGTTCGTCTACCAAACACCATTTACAAGGTGCATTTTGATTGGTTGTTCATTTCCTAGATATTGAAATAATAAAGGACATCTGCACATGACCTTCTACTGGTTGCTGTCAGATCTTACACACGATATTAATAGTGAGGATCTGTATTTTAATCAGATTGTAGCCTGTTTGTGTTTTATATTTTGATTAAACGGCAGTTCCCCTGAACTGTTAATGAGACATCAAATAAAACCTAAACTATTGAGGTTCAAAATGAACGAAGAAAACCCACTGATCTTTGGCCAGTAACTGACATGGAGGACTAGTAATCGTAGACTAATAGAATCTTCCCCTACCTTGTGGGTGTGACAGAGAAATTTCCAACCAAGGGGTGATATTCTTGATTGTCTATTACGAGAGGCTCTGCCGAGGGTAAAGCAACCAAGAATATTATCACGAGGGTTGGAGATTTCTGTCACCACTTCAAGGTAAGGGAAGATTATTTTTCTCTCGTCATTTTGTATTGTTGTCGTGACATTGTTGTCAGCTCGTGTTATCTGCCATACCCTAGGGGTGACGGAGAAATCTTGAACAGGTAAAAGAGGAGAAATGTCTGTGAATGATGGGAGAAAGCATGGTCCCTTAACCACCTAGTCCCCCAACACCCCCATAGCTACATTGTAATTAAACAACTGAATTAAATCCACTATTGTTTTCCATTTTATATCAATCATATTCTTCAGTTTTTGAAATTATAAAAAGATTTGGGTAACTGACCTTTTTCGTGATCCTGATCCTTGTTTGGGGCAGTTTCTTCTTTTATGGTCCAGAGCTCCACATATATGACATCCTATTGTCCAACATAAAGCATGATCTAATCAGCATAATGTAAGTCATCAAATGTCCATAAACTTCCAGCAAGATTCAAATGGAACTGAATGTAGCATTACCTATCTCTGTGGAGGACTGTGAAAGTCATTTTTAAACAGTAAGCAATGTAACATAACTACCATATGCTTCATACATAGACTTTTACAATGGTATAATGACTATATATATATATATATATATACATAATATTCATGTTTTTTTTGGGGGGGGGGGGGGGCTAATAATAAAGCTCTAATATAGAAGTTTTACATTTATTAATAAGTTATATATAGGATTTCTATGATGGAGCCTAGATTAATTATACTGTCACTCTCGTTGTACATTCCAGACACATAAATAAGAGTGTGCTTAAAGAAGCTAGATAGAGGTCTGGTTAATACTGTTCTAGCCCAAGTTTCATGATAACTTAAAGAAATTCCTTAACTTAAATATCGCCATAGGAAAGCATTACGGAAGTTCAGGCAAGTTCCTAAACTTCAGATTTTCCCCTTTTAATTTTCTATGGATATTTTCAAGTTAAGAAACTTTCATGTAACTGAGGCCTGGATCCTTAAAGGATTTTGGCCACGATTTTTTATCATTTCATATTTCAATCTCATCTGATGCAACAATACATGTAGTGACCGATAACCCGTCTTCCTCAGTGTTGGGAAAATGGACAGACCAGGTGACGCCCGATTTAGATCCGCCCTGTGAATATGCATATTTTGACCAGAATTCTAGGCCACGTGATGTGTGACGTCATTGAGGAACAATGTATCTGATAACTGTGCGTATTCAGACACGCACATTACATATTTATGTATTATCTGTAAGTGTAAGCATAGACTTCTTATCAAATTCCTTTTATTAAATTCGTGGCCAAAATCCTTTAAAGGTTTAATCATAAACTAAAGATGGGAATTAATTAGAGTGACTGACCATTGGACATGGGTTGACCACATCTGTGGTCCTGTAGCTGACACGTCTTACAGGTCTCACAGTGTTGCTTGGACGGCTTCACACAGCGATCACATTTAAAGCAATGCTTGTACGTCCTCCCATCCTATAAAGAGACGTTATTATATTTCAACATCTAATGAGCAAACAACTTTTATTTTAATGATTCAGCCTTCCATTTTATCAGTTATGTTTTCAGCATTCCTTGTCATCATATAAATACTCCTACAAAAAAATGTAACTGCATTAATTTATCATATAAGCAATCTGATTAAAATACATATCCTTATTCTCACTATGTTACATAAGAATCTGACAACATCCCATAAGAGGTCATGTTCTGGTGACCTTTGTAGTCTCTGTATTTCACACTCTAGAAGTAATGTCTTACTGATAAAAGTTGACCCTGTCATCTGCATCAAGTCATTTTGTCACAACATGCATATTAGTTTTTGTGACAAAATGACTAAATGCACAGACAGGATCATTCCCATTCAAGATCTGGAAGAGGATATGTGATGTTGTCAGATCTTTTGTTTACAGAGAGTAATAAAGTGACAATGGATCTTTATTTCAATCAGATTAATCCTATATATAAGTTAACATGCTTCTGACGATGACACTGAACTTTCGATGTAAGATCTACGGTATATCCTAAGAGATTGTTACTAATCAGCCTAATATCATCAGAGATGAAAATAGTTAATTGTGTAAAAGGTTGAAACCCACATTTAGAAGAGGTTTTAAATGGGAAATTTAAAGAATTAACATTACAGCAAAATTATCAAAAAGGAGAAATTCCTCCTCTTGGAGGAGGATTTTTCTCCCTGTATCATACATCCCAGAATTAGTATTAAGAGTTTTGTGACTTTATTAAAACCAAATAAAAGTGTTGGTGGAGTTGAGCAAACAATGACCTTATGACCTCAATACCTTGGGGAAATTTTAAACCTCAGGATTTTCAACAAAATACATAAAAATGGGCTTTGAGATGAGTTTTAAATCTTTATAGGCTGTTGGGTTATTTTTTAACATATTACGTCTTTATATACACACTTTTTCACCCTGAAACATGACTAGTAAACATAAAGCCTTGGTGTTCTCTGCAGTATATCTATGACTTGATGGATCAACCAAAATTGATATTTCTGTAGCAGCAGAGAAGAGAGCTGATTAGAATTAACAAGTAAATAAGGTAGTTACTTTTGAAGGACACAGGTCACAGACATCACAGTGGAGGTTTTCTTTGGCAGAGAATCTTGAACACACCTTACAAAACCTTCAAATAAAACAAGTCAGACATTGAAACAAGAGATCCAAGAGGAATTTCAGTAATAAAGGTCTTTCTCGTTGGATAAAAGATGGTCTCCTGTCAGCAATTTTGTTTGTTCTGACGAGTTCAAAAATCAAAAAGGCACAACTATGGACCAAGGAGAAAGTCATCATGAATTTGCCCTTGGTCCATAGTTGTGCCTTTTTGATCTTTTGTTTTTACCTATACTAGTATGCTAAACCTCCGAGAAAACCTGAATGGAACTTTTCCGGAAATGAATGGGACATTCTTATACGGGCGCGGATGCGGGTGAATCCGGATCATGTTGACGGAATGCGGGAGATTTGTATGATCCTCGCGGGTCAGCATTTGGGTGTGGGTGACAGGTTAATTTTTTCGGATCATATAACAGGCATGTTCATGTGATATTTGATAGAGCTGACAGGGGCATGATAATAAATGAATAATATTTGATAGAAAATGAATATGCTTTCTTAGATATCATACAAAACCTATCAGAGGGAGAAATTTACTTATAACTGTAAGTGACATTTCAATAAGAAGAGTGAACATCACAAGCAAGGTCATGCACTTTCACAATCAGGCAATGTTATATAGCATTCACCAGTACCTACCAGTACCCATCAGAAGCAGGAAGGACTATACTTTCTGGAGACAGATTGGTGAATATTCTCACTGGGGAGCCCTGCTTCTTCATGTCACCGCGGAACAGCATGTGGTTGTCGTAATCCACCTACAACCAGGTTTAACAGGTAAATGTTTCATAGCATTTGGTTTGGTTTATTTTGTTTTATGTGCTATTAACAGCCAGGGTCATTTAAGGATGTGCCAGGTTTTGGAGGTGGAGGTGAGCTGGAGTACCCGGAGAAAAACCACCGACCTGCGGTCAGTATCTGACAACTGCCCCAGGTGGGATTTGAACTCGCAACCCAGAGGTGGAGGGCTAGTGGTAGATGTCGGAACACCTTAACCACTTGGCAACCACGGCCCAGAGGTGGAGGGCTAGTGGTAGAATGTCAGGACACCTTAACCACTTGGCAACCGTAACCCAGAGGTGGAGGGCTAGTGATAGAATGTCGGGACACCTTAACCACTTGGCCACCGTAATCCAGAGGTGGAGGGCAAGTGGTATAATGTTGGGACACCTTAACCACTCGGTCATCGTAGCCTAGAGGTGGAGGGCTAGTGGTAGAAAGTCAGGACACCTTAACCACTCGGCCACTGCGACTCAGAATTACATTTTCAGGAATACAGAATTATATAATTACAAAAGATGCAAGTGATACAAAAAGGACGACAAGAACTCAGTACCGAAACAAAGGGTCACACTTTAGGTGGTTGGCTGGTGAAGTTGATAATGCATTTGCTTATTCCCTAATCTAATGTGAAAATGTTGGAGTAATCATCCGACCAAGTGGGTTAGCGCTTTGTCAAGGTACTCCGCTTTCCTCCTACACAAAGCCCCGGGCATGCTAACACCAAAGCCAACAAGAATAATTAATATAAGTTGAAATAACTTGCTTCACAATTGTTGTAAAAAAAAATTAAGTTTATATACATACATAACAATTTGAATTAATTCAGAATTATTTGAGAATTTTACAGCATTGTTTTGAAAAAGGGAAGATATTTATTTCACAAGCAGAAGACTTAGTCAAACACGAGAATGATGGGAAAGGGTATACATATAATAGAAATACTCTTCTTCAGCAGGCTAGTAACTGAATTGATGCTTTCTTATGTGTGTCAGGTATATAATTCAGAAAAGTCTTCCCAACTTGAATGCAATATTTTGGTCTTTATTCACTGTATGTGTCCCAGGAAAAGTTTGCCATGAATTCTAAGTTGGATTAATTACCTGAATGTAGAAGAACAACGTGAATGTAGAAGAACATTTTAAGAAGAATACCTTGTAGTCGAGCATGTGTGTGGTAGGGAGACACTCCTTGATCCTTTTCTCCATGAAGTATGGGAAAAACCACAGTATTGGTAGATTGCTATCCTTAGTTTCTGTGAAGAAATATTGAGAGATAGATAGCATTGCAAGGCATGTAAATTTAGAAATGTCTGTGTTTTATATAGCATCTCTAAACTTGAACTGTCTGTGTGACCATAACAAATAACCTATAGAATATCATCTGTAAACTTGAACTGTCTGTGTGACCATAACAATCAACCTATAGAGCCGATTCTCAGTTGAATCGACGTAGCATGTGGTAAAAATCTAGTAAAAAACTAGAAATGTCTGCGAGACATTAATGCCCCCTGCCCCCAAATAAAATTAGTTCTTAATGCTTATTATGTACATCTTAAGATTTAAACATATTTTACCCCTGTGACCTTATAAGACAACATCATTTTCATTTTCAAATTTTGTATGGCTTCATCCCAGGAAGCTACCAGCCAAATATCATGTCTCTAGGCAAATAAAGGTCAAGGTAATTTCTTTTCGCAAACTTTGTCAGGCTTCATCCAAGAAACCTTTCAGCCAAATGTCATGCTTCTAGGGCTTTTGGTACTTCAGAAGAAGTTGTTTGAATGTTTTAACAGATTTGACCCCTGTGACCTTGAATATAGGTCAAGGTTATTTCTTTTCGCAAACTTTGTCAGGCTTCATCCAAGGAACCTTCCAGCCAAATATCATGCTTCTACGGCTTTTGGTATTTCAGGAGAAGTCTTTTGAAGGTTTTAACAGATTTGACTCCTGTGACATTGAATATAGGTCAAGGTCATTTCTTTTCGCACACTTTGTCGGGCTTCATTCAAGGAACCTTTCAGCCAAATATCATGCTTCTAGGGCTTTTGGTATTTCAGAAGAAGTTGTTTGAAGGTTTTAACAGATTTGACCCCTGTGACCTTGAATATAGGTCAAGGTTATTTCTTTTCGCAAACTTTGTCAGGCTTCATCCAAGGAACCTTCCAGCCAAATATCATGCTTCTACGGCTTTTGGTATTTCAGGAGAAGTCTTTTGAAGGTTTTAACAGATTTGACTCCTGTGACATTGAATATAGGTCAAGGTCATTTCTTTTCGCACACTTTGTCGGGCTTCATTCAAGGAACCTTTCAGCCAAATATCATGCTTCTAGGGCTTTTGGTATTTCAGAAGAAGTCTTATGAAGGTTTTAACAGATTTGACCCCTGTGACCTTGAATATAGGTCAAGGTCATTTCTTTTCGCAAACTTTGTCGGGCTTCATCCAAGGAACATTTCAGGCAAATATCATGCTTCTAGGGCTTTTGGTATTTCAGAAGAAGTTGTTTGAATGTTTTAACAGATTTGACCCCTGTGACCTTGAATATAGATCAAGGTCATTTTTTTTCGCAAACTTTGTCGGGCTTCATTCAAGAAACCTTTCAGCCAAATGTCATGCTTCTAGGGCTTTTGGTATTTCAGAAGAAGTCGTTTAAAGGTTTTAACAGATTTGACCCCTGTGACCTCGAATATAGGTCAAGGTCATTTCTTTTCGCAAACTTTGTCAGGCTTCATCCAACGAACATTTCAGCCAAACATCATGCTTCTAGGGCTTTTGATATTTCGGAAGAAGTCGTTTGAAGGTTTTAACAGATTTGACCCCTGTGACCTTGAATATAGGTCAAGGTCATTTCTTTTCGCAAACTTTGTCGGACTTCATCCAAGGAACATTTCAGCTAAATATCATGCTTCTAGGGCTTTTGGTATTTCAGAAGAAGTCGTTTAAAGGTAAAAATAGATTTAACCTCGCTGTGACCTTGAATATTGGTCAAGGTCATTTCTTTCCACAAACTTTATTTGGCTTCATCCAAGGAAAGCTACTGGTCAAATATGAAGTCTCTATGCCTGACGGTATTTTAGAAGAAGTTGTTTGAAGGTTTCGACATTTTTGACCCCTGTGACCTTGAAATTTGGTCAAAGTGATTTTTTTCGCAAACTTTGTTCAGCTCCTTCCAAGAAATCTACCAGCCAAATCAAGTCACTGGGCCTTTCAGTATTTGAGAAGAAATCGTTTAAAGGAAAAAGTTGACGGACGCAGGACGGACGGACGGACGGACGGACGGAAGGACGACGGACGCTGCACCATCACATAAGCTCACTTGGCCCTTCGGGCCAGGTGAGCTAAAAACTGAATTGCATTTTTATTTCCTAGTGCGTATCCCCTCAGTGTCCAGTTCTAGGTAAATTGACATTACAGCACTTGAATCTATGTACACGTTAATAGATCATCTGTAAAAGTGATATCCTTACTGTCTGACAGTGTCTGCCACTGTCGGCTGATTTTATTATAAGTTGCCGCAAGTGCCTCCACCATACCACCAAATGGAGGATCCATCACCATAGCAACACGCTTTCCATCCTCCTCTCCCTCCAGTATAAACTGTTTGAAAACCTCTTTGCTCTTTGGACCATCGAAGAAATGGTGATTGAACATGTTGTAGCGACAGAACTTAGTTGTTGGATAGAGTTGTTGCTGTAATGAGTAAAAGGACAGAGAGATGAGATTGGACCTAAAACAACAATGGCGAGATTCTAATAGAGTTATGCAGAGATTGGACCTAAGACAACACTGGCGAGACTCCCAATAGTGTTTTGCAGAATTATTTTACATGTGGAAATGTTTGATATAAAACATTTCTCATTGGCAATGCTTTTGAAATATGAATGTTCTTCATTATATATATATATGCAGATATTTTTGTGTAAATGAACTTAAAAATTCTATTTCCCCTGCAGTAAAATCATACCGGTACTGACTTCTATTTTAAGATAATAATTGTTTTACTGATACACCTCAAAACATTGAGATGATTTTTATATGGGAAACTGATCTTATATTTGATATAAAAGACAGTGCATTCCTCTTTATATCATGTTGCGTTTGTCAGACAAAAACATGATATTAACAGGTATGTGAAATTGAGAAAAACATGTTTTCCCACTAAATCTAGTGCATTTCCAATCACCATAACTACAAGTAAGCTATTTAATGTACATAATTTTTATGAAGATGTTTCAATATATAGATAACATTTTGTCATTGAAAAAAAACTTTTTTTTCTATTCCATGCAATATTTTGTACAAGTTAACTACCGACGTGAGCCCTGGTTGTATTTGAAATCAATGAAAATGACATATTTTCAAACATGATATTAAGAGGAATGTGATATTAACAGGGATGATATTACGTGGAATCTGCTGTATTATCAAATATTAGTTAAGGCCCTTAATACTGACCTAGCTATAACATCCATTAGAAACCATGTTAGGTAATTTTAACATTGATTAATATTTTCTTCAGGGCCTGTTTGGCAATGGTTTCTCTCTCTCAACCATTATTTATACTGTGTGTGAATGGCATGTATTGGAATTTATGTCAGACAAAATTAATTTTACATTCACTGTTCTGCGATTCACTTTTTTTTTAAATTCAAGGAATGATTAAGTTTACTTTAATCAATGACTGCCAATAAAAGCAGGAATATTCACTCTAAAGATTGGTTACGTACATATCTATGGTCCAAATCCAGAAGTAATCCTTTAATGGTGGAATCTTTCTTTAACTCTATTGCTTCAAATATTCTGCAAGATAAAGGTAATATCAACTTAATTAGAATCTAGAAAAGAAGTTCTATAAGTTCATACAAACACTGACATTGTGATCTTTGACATGCCATACCCAATAAAGCTTAAAATTGTCTTCCAGTGCGAACTAAAACTGTCATCCGTAGGATAACTAATACCCCTGCAAGTGCTGTTAGTTTATAATCCTTTACTGACCTTAATGGTCAATTAACAGAAATTTGGAATTTTCTCCAAAAGATCTCCAAAAAATTATCTGCCATAAAGGGACATAACTCCCTTAAAAGAAAATGCTGATGCACAACTTCATTACATACTGATCATCCATGTAAAGCTTCAATGAAAATGATGATGGCCTGTAAGTGAAGACAGATTTTCTGGACAAGTTATTTTGCATCAAGGGACATATCTCCCTTAAAAAAATTTAAATAAGAAATATCAGTTTAAATATGAACAGGATATAACAGTGTGACATGAATGCTCCCACTAACATCCAAAGAGAATTGCACATTTTTGTATTGTTTATTTTTGTCCACTGGTGACAGGTGTTAGACAAGGGTCTGCAATGTTTGTCATATCATTTAAATGAAATTTTCAAAAAATGTTAAAAAAAAAATCATAACTCCCTAAAACGGGTCGAAATCTGAGATAAAAATGCTGATGCACAACTACATGACATACTGGTCATTCATGTGCAGTTTCATCGAAATCTGCCAGTTAGTTAAGGAGGAGATCTCCGGACAAGTTACTGCGGACAACATCCAGACATCCAAACAGATAGTGATTACAGCCCTTACTTCGTTGCGGGGGGAGGGGGGTTATGATAAATAACATTTGCACAGGCAGGGTTCTGAAAAATCCTATTTTTAATCAAATGACCTTGACCATTGGTAAAAGTAGTGACAAAACTGAATTGATTTTTTTCTCTATGACTACTTCAACAATCATTCACGTGCTTACCGGTATCTATTCCGAAGTCAACAGATGGATCTGTATGCTATTAATATTAACAGTGACCTCGACCTTTATGAACCAAGACCAAAACCTAGCAATCTTGGTCATTTAAGTCTTAGTCTGGGCTTTGTATGCTTAATTCCACTGAAGTCGTTGTATCTCTTATCTTCAAGGATTTGAAGTTAACTTATTTACCCCTGAAGATAAATTTGAACTCTTCCAATTCAATAGTTAGAATAGTCCATATGAAATTTCAGGGGTAAATGTTAAGGCTGGGCGGTTTTACCGGTATATCGTGGTATAAAGTTGTGATGGTACGTACCGTGGTACATTAGTCCTGTACCGTTTTTTTTGGGACTTTCATTTCACTTATCAATTAAATATTTGTTAAATACATGTAGATCGATTGGAATTCCAATATGATTTAATTATAATTTCCTATAAGTTTGTTGATCAACTAGCCAGGACAGACATACATGTAGCTTCACTCAAACAATATTAGAGGATAAAACAAAAAGAAACTTATGACAGGCCTGTTGCTGATTGGCTTCAAAAACAGCCATAGACCTTAAGCTAGATCAAACATTCAATCAAGGTGCCTAAATACCATGGTATACCGTGGTACTTTTAATTTTGTGGTACCCAGCTCTAGTAAATGAGTACTCATTCACCCCTAAAGACACATTTTAACTTTTCCAATTCAAAAAACGGGAATTGTTCATAATGAAATTTCTGATGTCAATGAATTAAATTAACCAACCTGGCAGAAGCTAAAGATTTATTTTTGAAAACAAAAAAAATGAACGGCTGCCCTTTAACCTTTTTAAAATAAACTGTTTTAAAATTACTGCCTGAAAACATTTCAAATATTTCAGTTTTATCAGAATATCTTTAAAATAGCATTCAATTGGCCTTGTTATTGGAAAAATTGCCTCTTGCTAAATTACTTGAACAAGTTCAATAAAGTCCAGCAGTAAGGCAAGCATCAGAAGCCATCACCTTGGCCTACAACGTTCCTTAACTTAAACATCTCCATAGGAAAGCATTAGTGAATTTAAGGAAAGTTCCTTAACTAAGGATTTTCCCCTTCAATTCTGTAATGCTTTCCTATTGAGATGCTTCGGTTAAAGGAGTTTCCTTAAGTTAAGGAACGTTGATGAAACAAGAACCAGTACAAATTCAATAACCTTCATTCTAAATAAAGGGAGACATAATTAAGCAAAATCTTGAAGTCGATGCATGAACATTTATTATTACTACATACCTATAAATTGTCTACATAATTTGATGTTAATCTTTACATCTGTCTTGAGGGCAAACTTTTCATGACATAAATTCTTACAGTGTAAAGGTTATTGTGGTATTTTCAATGTGAACATTTCACGACAGAATGAAGATTTCTGCGTGGACAGGCCCTCCTTACCTAGGTGCTCCCACACAGACTATGTGAGTAAATGACAGATCTTCTAAGGTCTTGATGGTAAAGTCAACAGCTGAGGTGGAGAAAAGGTATTGCTGGAAAGAACGATATCCAGTCACATCAAAACAATAACACAGCAAACAGCTAATCTATCATATAAAGTGATGTAAATTAAAGACTTATTGAGGTCACTATGCATTAATCACCAAAACATACTTTAACCTTCCCCACTTCATTTCCCATAACATATTATATGGGACATGAAATTGTTGCAAACCACAAATTATGTCCTATTTTCCCCTCTTCTTAGCTGACAGAGACATTATTGTTCAAAGTTAATTTTCATATTACTAGCTGAAAGAAATACACTGACTTAATTTCCCAAATGAAAAAATCCATGATTTTATAAATTACATACATACATGTTTAAATATTACTTCAAATACACAAGGCATATCCCAACACAATGTTGTCATGAATACATCTACTATCAATATGTTATTGAAACTTTGACTATGACAAACGGAGGAAGTTATTATACTACATTATTATATGATATATTGTTTTTCTTTAAGAGTCAACCTGTAAATTTTAACCTGATTTAAGTAAACTTCTTAACTTATCTTTCAGTTCTTAAATTACCTATAGCTGAGAATATTTTCTGTGAGAATACTACAGATATTTTTGTTACATTTCTAAAGCTTCAAAGCCATTTCTTGGCAAATTACTATTCATGTCCTTATTTTTACACTTACAGCAAAAGTTTTGTTGTTATCTAAAGGTACAAATAGCTCCGTAGGTTTCTCCAGCATTGTATCTGTGATTTTGGACTTAACCTTGTGACCTTTGTGACCTTCTAGTTCCCCTGGTAACAAGAACCTGCCACAAGTCTGACAAAGTTCACGGTTACAACTTGGTTGTTCCTTGAATCTTAGAAATCTGTAAAAAAAAACAAAAAAAAACAACAACAATATAATAACATTATAATATTAGAATGCTGAGTAGCAATACATAAATGTTTCAAACTTTTTTATATGCATTTTGTTATAAATAGTGAAATGCATTTGTATCACATTTTGTTATAAATAGTGAAATGCATTTGTAACCTAAAACTCAACACTATAAAATTCTTATTTTTCAAAATGTTTTAATTCTCAGCAGAACATATATCATTGTATATACTAAAAGATAAATGTATACATACAGATACATTTATGATATACAAAAGCAAATAATAATTAATTTCTTGGCAAAGTCACATTTGGTACCATACTTAAATCCACTTTTGGTCAAAGTCTTACTTTTAGGACAGTGATTGTCTAAAAAATTATGTCTGAAAAACTTCAGATAACATATTCTTTCTGTGCCTCTAGATCTGTGATTCAGTGACCAATAAAAGCAATTATATATAATGGACAACATATTTACCAATACATGTTATCAACATGTAATATCATTGAAAGTTCAAACTTTTAGTCAATAATTATATACATGTATGTACAGTATTAGTGGGTTGCAAATGAAGCCTAATCTTTGTAAGCAATCACCTTGAATAAATCCTGAACTAACACTGATATAGTACCTGTTATAAGCTTCTTGATGGGAAAACTTCAATTTTTGCTGTGAATTGATTTCTTGGTGAATTTTCTTTTTTTCCTCAGAAGATTTTTCTCTTTCCCACTGAAAGAAGTTGCACTCCTTCCTATCCCTGAAGGCCGAGCAGGCAAAAAACTTGGACGTCGAGCTTCCTCTTTCATATCTGACAAACAGCAAGGTTGGGCCTAAAATACAAAAATAAGTTTTTCGATTATTTAAGAAGCTGAGGTTGAGCTGTTTAATGTCTTGATGTTGCTTTTGTTATTATTACAAACCGAAGTGTTATAAAACAACCATCAATATAATTAGAAAACACCATGATCCAGTCTAATGGTTGTTAATTATGAATCTATACACAGATTTCCAGATGTATCTTCAACAGCTAGCAGAAAGGAAGTTGTTTGCTCAAGCATGATACTGACCTTATGAGGGATAAACTGATTGCATGGTATACTTTTGAGAAAACTTGTATGACAATTGCTTACTTTGCTATAGATTGAGCTACTGATCTATATGTGCGAGAAGGATCCATTCTTTATGCATACATTTATATATTATCATAATAGTAAACAATTGTTCCTTCACTTCTAGTAACGTAATGAAGTGGGTCAATTTTTCGACATCAATAATTTAATTTCCATTTTTCTCATATTTGTAGCTGAAATTAAAGATTGGATTAATTTGTGTTCATTCATTTATCTGTAACTCTCATCTTCCTACTCAAGCTACTAATTCTTCTTCTTCCAGTGCTGGCACCAATTGGGCATTTTTTGCACATGAAAATTGAGCAAAGTAAAGAGAAATTCTCTCTAGCATGAAGGTATTTAACTTGGTAACCTGGATATCCTATTTACAGTTATAAAACATTGAATATGTGCCATATTGAACCCCTACCCATTCCCTTTATTCAAGTTTGTTGACCCACAGGCACCCAGGGATGCAAATTAGCAGGGACCCAGTAGCCAATTGGACCCTAAAAATACATGTGTCTGGTTGGCCCCTCTAGTTTTGGAATTTTGTCATTTATTATACTGCTTGAAATTCTTTTCTGAAATTAGCTTGGTCCCTTACTTAAAACAGTTAATTTTGATCCCTGGCATACACACTAAACACAAACTTACGCTGCAACTCCTTGTCACCATGACAAAAGTGGTGCATGACAACATCATTAGTAACAGGAAAGAGAGTATACATACTGTTTTATGCTTATACCATATGGACAGAATTAATTACTAGAACTATAACACCCCCCCCCAATTAACTTACATTAATCTATATAGTACCCATGGAAAATCTACCATTACATCAATGGTGTTGATGCTTTTACCTTTCAAGTGACGGGTCTATAAACCAATGATAAAATAGGAACCGTAACAAATTCTCAAGTCCCTGTGATACTTGTTTCCTTTTCCTATATAACACGTACATTAAGAGGCTGCTGGTCTGCCGTTCTTCTATTGATATGATATTTTTCGACTGTGATGGCAACTGTCAAGTACATCTTGCCATTTAAACCTCTTAATATTGTTGGATAGCCCGAGTTTCCTCTGGCCTGGACTGCTTGACACCAGATTTAGACATTTTGATAGAAATGAGATGATAAAAAATGTATGTCTGGTGTACAGGAATATTATGGTGTAAAGGCGTGAAGAACCAATTGCTTAATTGAGCTATGCTCCCCTACCTAGGTCAATGCATACAATAATAGCCTGCCAGGTTTTGTTATAATGCAGACACAAGTACATATTCTATGCTGATATACACACAGGGATGTGAAAATATTTCGAAAACTGCATTTCAGAGTAATATTACCGGTTTATGGGGAGTTTGAATAAATCATCTTTTTTTAAAATAATACCTCAATGATTATGTTTACGTATATTATAACTATGAATATATCAGTTTAGGAGGTCAAAATATAGCAAGACCTCTTACAAATTATCATGTCCCTGTGACTGTGTTCAAACCCTCTTCTACAAGTTCGGCACATTGACATACCATGGGGGCATTCGGGGATTTCTCGATCCCCTGTGTCGATGATCACATCAACATTAGCAGCAGTATTAGCTGCCATGATGTTACTGCATAACTGTTAAGGTCCACTGATGGACAGTCAATGTCTGTCGGGCTGTCCACCGAATACCACTGACCACACGTGCGCAGCTAGCTGTGTTTACAAAAAAAATGAGGGTAGTGCTAAAGTCCTGACCGAGAGTGCCCGGATCAGTAAGGGAAACACTAATGTCAGGAAAGAAAACTGTGAGTGTTGTTTTTCCTCAAAGACATCCAATAATTATATAGCTTATGGATTTGTTTAAGAAATCATTTGTCTTTTTTGTTGTTTACTGGTGTGTAAACTGAAATTTTGTATACAGTTATTTTAAATGACGCGCGTCAGCGCGTTATGTTGAAATATTTGTATACAAAAAACCAGTTTACACACCAGTAAACAACAAAAAAGACAAATTATTTCTTAAATTTACATTTAGACACTTTAAAATTGATTTACGCAACTTACAAAAGTAACAATCGTCATTTATTGAACGTTATACGCACTGACGGAACAGCCGACAACCGATTGAATACCAAAACAGCGTATTCCAATTTGGCGGGAAAGGTTGTCAACTTCAAGAAGTAAACAGAATATAGTCCACAATAACATTATTTGTTACCGTCAGGAATATTGAAGATATTTTATTTTCCATTATTATATTGCTTTTATTTGCTTTTTTAAGTTTTAAAAAATCAAGTTCGTCCAAAGTTTTAATGAAAGGTAACAAATTAACAATGCGCACTCACACTAGTCTAATAGTGCAAGCGTGATAGTTGGTATTCCTACTCGCTGCACTAACGTTTACCGAAATGATCAAAATCGTTGGTAGTACCATATAGAGAATACACAGCGGAAATGTAAATATTTCGGAATAAATGATATTTTCAAGATGAAATGACATATATAGAGGATATTATCATTATTAAGTAATAGCTTAAGCTTTCATACAAGCAATCATAACAAAACATATATAAGACCAATATTTTACTAATCACCTCAGCCTAATTAAACTCCCAGGCATAACTGATCATCATTTGGTAGTGGGTGACTCAGATCTTAAACCCTAATACGACAAACCGAAGAGAAGAAAGTTATATATATAATTTTTGCTAAAAAAAGCAACACACACATCTTAACCTAGTCTCCAACATTCGTAGGACCAGGTTTCATTGAAAATGATTGACACATTTTGGAGTTGTCAGGACAAAGTTTTACACTAGAATTTTTAGGGATACAGGTATAGGATACGTTGTGCCTCAATGACGTCACGCATCAGGTGACTTAGAATCCCCGTCAAAATATGCATATTCACTAGGCTGTTATAAATGGGTCGTCACCTAGCCTGTCTATTTTCCCAACAGCGAGGGTGACGGGGTAACGGTCACTACACATATTGTTGCATCAAATGGGATCAATATATGAAATTATGAAAAATCGTGGCCAAAATCCTTTAATGTCCGCTGATGTTAGACAAGGGTCTGCAATGTTGGTCATACCATTTAAATGAAACTTTTAAAGTCAGATTACACCATAAGTTTGAAAAAAGGGTGAATCTGCACCAAACAGCACTTGACCTGCATGTTATCATCATTAACTGCATACCAAATTACAGCGGAATATATATCTGTATCTGAGTGATTGAGCAGAAAATATTTTTTGGGATGAATTCTTATCTAACATTTTAATTTACATTATTAAGGTCATAATTGCCTCAAAAAGTGTCAAATTATGAAACAAAACGAAGCAGGACTATATAATATACCGATCATGCAAGTGATGCGTCATGGGAATCTGCTCAAAGATCTCGAAAAAGTTATTTCGCATAAAGGTTCGTAACTCCCTTAAAGGGGTCAAAATCTGAAATTAAAATGCTAATGCACAAGAACATGACATACTGATCACTCATGTAACGTTTCAAAAAACTTGCCTGTTGATTTCTGGACGGGACATCAGAAAAGCACACTGGGACTATGTCAACAATACAATAGGAAAAAAACTCCATGAAGGAAACAAGACATTTTGGAAATACGTTTTAGGAAAACAACTATAAAAGATAATTAGACTATTTTCATGACCAGGGGTTTAAAATTCCACTCTTGGGTTTTTCAAATTTGGTAAAATCTGAGGCTTTGCTAAGGCCTTTAGAGTTTTGCCAAATTTGAGAACCCTGATGGTGGAATTTCCCTATCTGACACCCTTGGTCATGAAATAGTATTTTTCTCTCATTTCAACTACGTGAATACGTGCGGTCAACGCTCATGAAAATACCTTTTGACTGGATACCATTTTGAAAACATCAACTTTTCCCTTTAATTGTTTTGGCGGAAACGAATGAGTCAGTAAGATAAGACATATTCCATATTTAACACAGTTTGCACAGAAAAAAAATCCTGAACACACAGTTTAAGTTAGTGTTTGCAAAAGAAGTCAAGATCATACCTCTCCCACCACTCAAAGGGAGGAAATCCAAATATTAGTGTCTAGGTGTTTCATCAGAATTTCTTTTAGGGCTCTAGACTACTCGTGAGTGGAATTACTGCTATGCCTCTGTAGTTTCCTGGAATCATTGGGTCCTTGCTTTTCTTTCGCACATGTCTGAGGATGTTGTTTTTTTGAGTTTAATTTTACTTCTGAATTCATAAATTAAACGGGTTTTACGCACCCGACCCTTCTGCTTCTATATTAATTAGAAATTTTGGATTCCCACCTTTTGACCCCTAGCATCACGGAAGAGTCCTAGGAGGACGATACAGCTGTATTGTGCAGTTTGAATTCATTGTTTGGCATACTGTATCTATTACTAACTTTAAAAGGTGCAGTATATGTGCGTGTTACGTCACCTCTTCTTAAAGATCCCCGGAACATGTTTGCAGCTTGTGATGTTCTAATTAGTGATTTATGGGATGATGGTTTACCCGTATTCTTCAAGTATTCTGCTATAAGGCCAAAGTGGCCAGGGGCCTTGCTATTGGAGAGTTTACTAATTGCTTTGGTTACTTGAGTACCTCTTCTTCTGTCACGTTGCATCGTCGGAAACCCACGGTACACTTCTCTGACGTTTGCATACGTCATGCAGAGAAGTGTACCGTGGGTTTCTGACAATAGTCATATTGTTGTCGGTGCTGATCCTGTTGTGTTCCAAGGGCTAGAAGTTCTATTAGTTAGTAGTAGATGTGAAGTCAGTTGTTAACTTGTTTAGAAAGTGTGGTAACTCGACAGGGGTTGCTAGAGTGTAAAATGCTCCCTCACGCCTCCCTTCATGGTACCTATGAGGATAGAGAGATCCCTGCAGGGTACTTATGTGGATAGAGAGATCCCTACAGGGTACTTATGTGAATAGAGAGATCCCTACAGGGTACTTATGTGGATAGAGAGATCCCTACAGGGTACTTATGTGGATAGAGAGATCCCTGCAGGGTACTTATGTGGATAGAGAGATCCCTACAGGTTACTTATGTGAATAGAGAGATCCCTACAGGGTACTTATGTGGATAGAGAGATCCCTGCAGGGTACTTATGTTGATAGAGAGATCCATACAGGGTACGTATGTGGATAGAGAGATCCCTACATGGTACTTATGTGGATAGAGATCCCTACAGGGTACTTATGTGGATAGAGAAATCCCTACAGGGTACTTATGTGGATAGAGAGATTACTTCATGGTACCTATGAGGATAGAGAGATCCCTTCATGGCACCTATGAGGATAGAGAGATCTCTTCATGGTACCTATGAGGATAGAGAGATCCCTACATGGTACCTATGAGGATAGGGAGATCCCTACATGGTACGTATGCGGATAGATCTACTCTACATGGTAACGATGTGGACATATCCCTACATGGTACCGATGTGGACAGAGAGATCCCTACATGGTACCAATGTGGACAGATATATCCCTACATGGTACCGATGTGGATAGAGGGATCCCTACATGGTACCAATGTGGACAGATATATCCCTACATGGTACCGATGTGGACAGAGAGATCCCTACATGGTACCGATGTGGACAGATATATCCCTACATGCTACCGATGTGGACAGAGGGATCCCTACATGGTACCAATGTGGACAGATATATCCCTACATGGTACCAATGTGGACAGAGAAATCCCTACATGGTACTGATGTGGACAAAGAGAGCCCTACATGGTACCAATGTGGACAGAGAGATCCCTACATGGTACCTATCTGGACAGAGAGATCCCTACATGGTACCTATCTGGACAGAGAGATCCCTACATGGTACCTATCTGGACAGAGAGATCCCCACATGGTACCAATGTGGACAGAGAAATCCCTACATGGTACTGATGTGGACAAAGAGAGCCCTACATGGTACCAATGTGGACAGGCAGATCCCTACATGGTACCTATCTGGACAGAGAGATCCCTACATGGTACCTATCTGGACAGAGAGATCCCTACATGGTACCAATGTGGATAGAGAGATCCCTACATGGTACTGATGTGGACAGAGAGATCCCTACATGGTACCTATCTGGACAGAGAGATCCCTACATGGTACCAATGTGGACAGAGAGATCCCTACATGGTACCATTGTGGACAGAGAGATCCCTACATGGTACTGATGTGGACAGAGAGATCCCCACATGGTTTTTATCTGGACAGAGAGATCCCTACATGGTACTGATGTGGACAGAGAGATCCCTACATGGTACCTATGTTGACAGAGGGTTCCCTACATGGTACTGATGTGGACAGAGAGATCCCTACATGGTACCTATCTGGACAGATATATCCCTACATGGTACCGATGTGGATAGAGGGATCCCTATATGGTACATGTACCAATGTGGACAGATATATCCCTACATGGTACCAATGTGGACAGAGGGGTCCCTACATGTACCAATGTGGACAGATATATCCCTACATGGTACCAATGTGGACAGAGGGGTCCCTACATGGTACCAATGTGGACAGAGGGGTCCCTTTATGGTACCAATGTGGACAAAGAGATCCCTACATGGTACTGATGTGGACAGATATATCCATACATGGTACCGATGTGGATAGAGGGATCCCTATATGGTACATGTACCAATGTGGACAGATATATCCCTACATGGTACCAATGTGGACAGAGGGGTCCCTACATGGTACCGATGTGGACAGAGGGATCCCTATATGGTACCGATGTGGACAGAGGGATCTCTACATGGTACCGATGTGGACAGAGAGATCCCTACATGGTACTGATGTGGACAGAGAGATCCATACATGGCACTGATGTGGACAGAGAGATCCATACATGGTACTAATGTGGACAGAGAGATCCCTACATGGCACTGATGTGGACAGAGAGATCCATACATGGTACTGATGTGGACAGAGAGATCCATACATGGTACTGATGTGGACAGAACGATCCCTACATGGTACCGATGTGGACAGAGAGATCCATACATGGTACTGATGTGGACAGAGAGATCCATACATGGTACTGATGTGGACAGAGAGATCCCTACATGGTACTGATGTGGACAGAGAGATCCATACATGGTACTGATGTGGACAGAAAGATCCCTACATGGTACCTATCTGGACAGAGAGATCCCTACATGGTACCTATCTGGACAGAGAGATCCCTACATGGTACCTATCTGGACAGAGAGATCCCTAAATGGTACCAATGTGGACAGAGAAATCCCTACATGGTACTGATGTGGACAAAGAGAGCCCTACATGGTACCAATGTGGACAGAGAGATCCCTACATGGTACCTATCTGGACAGAGAGATCCCTACATGGTACCTATCTGGACAGAGAGATCCCTACATGGTACCTATCTGGACAGAGAGATCCCTACATGGTACCAATGTGGACAGAGAAATCCCTACATGGTACTGATGTGGACAAAGAGAGCCCTACATGGTACCAATGTGGACAGAGAGATCCCTACATGGTACCTATCTGGACAGAGAGATCCCTACATGGTACCTATCTGGACAGAGAGATCCCTACATGGTACCTATCTGGACAGAGAGATCCCTACATGGTACCAATGTGGACAGAGAGATCCCTACATGGTACTGATGTGGACAGAGAGATCCCTACATGGTACTGATGTGGACAGAGAGATCCCTACATGGTACCTATCTGGACAGAGAGATCCCTACATGGTACCATTGTGGACAGAGAGATCCCTACATGGTACTGATGTGGACAGAGAGATCCCCACATGGTTCTTATCTGGACAGAGAGATCCCTACATGGTACATATGTGGACAGAGAGATCCCTACATGGTACATATGTGGACAGAGAGATCCCTACATGGTACATATGTGGACAGAGAGATCCCTACATGGTACATATGTGGACAGAGAGATCCCTACATGGTACCTATGTTGACAGAGGGTTCCCTACATGGTACTGATGTGGACAGAGAGATCCCTACATGGTACCTATCTGGACAGAGAGATCCCTACATGGTACCTATCTGGACAGAGAGATCCCTACATGGTACCTATCTGGACAGAGAGATCCCTACATGGTACCTATCTGGACAGAGAGATCCCTACATGGTACCAATGTGGACAGAGAAATCCCTACATGGTACTGATGTGGACAAAGAGAGCCCTACATGGTACCAATGTGGACAGAGAGATCCCTACATGGTACCTATCTGGACAGAGAGATCCCTACATGGTACCTATCTGGACAGAGAGATCCCTATATGGTACCTATCTGGACAGAGAGATCCCCACATGGTACCAATGTGGACAGAGAAATCCCTACATGGTACTGATGTGGACAAAGAGAGCCCTACATGGTACCAATGTGGACAGGCAGATCCCTACATGGTACCTATCTGGACAGAGAGATCCCTACATGGTACCTATCTGGACAGAGAGATCCCTACATGGTACCTATCTGGACAGAGAGATCCCTACATGGTACCAATGTGGATCGAGAGATCCCTACATGGTACTGATGTGGACAGAGAGATCCCTACATGGTACCAATGTGGATCGAGAGATCCCTACATGGTACTGATGTGGACAGAGGGATCCCTACATGGTACCTATCTGGACAGAGAGATCCCTACATGGTACCTATCTGGACAGAGAGATCCCTACATGGTACCAATGTGGACAGAGAGATCCCTACATGGTACCATTGTGGACAGAGAGATCCCTACATGGTACTGATGTGGACAGAGAGATCCCCACATGGTTCTTATCTGGACAGAGAGATCCCTACATGGTACTGATGTGGACAGAGAGATCCCTACATGGTACCTATGTTGACAGAGGGTTCCCTACATGGTACTGATGTGGACAGAGAGATCCCTACATGGTACCTATCTGGACAGAGAGATCCCTACATGGTACCTATCTGGACAGAGAGATCCCTACATGGTACCTATCTGGACAGAGAGATCCCTACATGGTACCTATGTGGGCAGATAGATCCCTACACTGTACCTATATAGACATAGATATCCTACATTGTACCTACAAACGTATGTGGACAGAAATATCCCTACATGGTACTTATACAAACAGAGAGAATCCTAACAATGGTTTAAAGGCAACACAAAAATGAAAAAAAACTTTATCAATTACAATTGTTTTAATCATCTTTCAAAGCAGTTGCCCACGCTTCACTGGAAGGATCGGAGGGTACAACAAATCCATCTGGTATCCTGGTGCCCATTGGTGTCCCGTCCGGTACCAAAAACATGTCCCAGTCCCTTCTGAAAATACATCAGGTCAGTGTGAAAACCATATAAAAGGGCAACAACTCTGGACACTAGTAGCATTTATTCCAACCTTCTCCTTAATATTTTGGTTTTAATTAATTCTCCCCGGTCAAAAACCTTTGACATAAAAATACTCCACATTTAGGTCTCGCTGCATCATAACCATTGATCTACCCTTACCAGTAGCCCTAAATTGTATTATGATATTAGAACCAAATGAGGAATGGTTTTATCTTCGAAGTAAAATATGAAGGTATACATATTAAAAAAATTACTTTGCTATAGTTTTCACATTCCAGTTCCTTTGTTTATTAAAGTCAGATTCTGTTATCAAATTATTATTTCTTTTATAAACATGAAAATTTTCATGTGTATTATCTTTCATGGTTTTTGTGATAGTGGTGAAACCAAGGCACTTTATATTTCTTTGGTTCAACCGTCTCAAATGAATAAAAACCTGAACAAAATGATAGACATAGACATAAGAACAGTCCTGCAGACTATCACTTATCTAAGTTTTACTGTATTATGCTGTACCTTATCTGTAGAAAAGCTTCTAGTGACTGGTTAGCTTGATCATAAAACTGGAAATAGGGAAATACAGGGTCCTCTTCTTGGATGGTTTCTGAAATCAAAAATTTGCCATATTGTGAAAGAAAAAAATTATTAAAAAAAGAAATACAAAAACGCATGTATGTGAAATATTGAAAGTGAATCTGATGTCTAAATGTCTTAAACAATCGTTTTATAATATAACAAGCACAACCAAGCGAGATCTGAAACAATATACTTTTATATTTATTGTAAAACAGCATCACCGGAAGTAAACAGTAATAATAATACAAACGATAATTGTTATCCAGAAAGTATTATATTACATGTATAAAGAACGGATGAATGCATGAATCAATTAAATGAAAAAGGAAGTGAATATCACGCTTAAGTACCACAGTCTAGAATCCTTATCACAAAATATATTTTAGCTTAAACAATGTAACATTTTGAAAAATTGCTTTTTCCAATACTTACCAATAGGTCCGAACATTTTAATGTTTCTTCTTCGTTCCTCTCTGTCTGCTTTCTGTTTCTGTATTTTCTGTAGCCGCTCCCTTTCCTTCTCTTTGGTTTCCTCCTGTTCTACCTCCAACATTACCTGTAAAATTGAACGTGATTAATAACTTTGTTACATTGGAGATAACGCTTATGTGTGAAGTATCTTCAATAAGATTTATCAGTTTCAAAAAATATGTAATTTTAAAGTTTTAATTTATATACGAACAATGTACATAGCAGATGTGTAGTAACATTAATTTTGAAGACTAACGGATGACTTGTGCCTATGTGAAGATATGACAGTCTCAATTATTTATATATGGAGTCAAACCTTAATAATATACATGTATGTAAAGAACTGTTATTACCTATAGGTTGTTTACTCACTAGATCTGGTGTTAATCTGGTTTTTGAGGGGTGTATTATGTGCTTGGAAAAAACAAAAACACAGGCCTCACTGATCACCAAAAGCATCTTTTACTTAAACTACTTTGTAATAAATTGATCCTGCAAATAATTTCTTTGTTGGCTTTTGTCTATAGAGAGCATTTTTCAAAATTGAATGAACTGTTTGTCAGTGGAAAGGAAGTATAACTTTTGCAAACTTTTGTGAATTTTTTCTGCACGATTCCTCAACATTTTAAAAATAAATTATTTTTTCTTATCATTGGAACCTCATCATTTGTTTTAATAGGGTCATCTTTTTATGAAATGGTCTGACCAGAATGGTGTGTTTATGAAATAGGAATGGACTAAATAAACTGGTAACGTTATTTTCTGGTGAGTCTTCGCAAAGATTTTAATGACCTGCATCAATATCTGAAGGCCGGTAAGATTGTATCACTGTAACATTACATTTAATTATTCAGACATTGATTTGCCCTTTTCAATCAAATAAAAGGCCGAATTTGCCATGTACTAGAGTCATTTGCTATGGAATAAAATACCTTTAGAGTTTTTTCCTCAGCAAGGTAAACCTCTTTCTGTGATTGCATCACTTTGATTTGCTGTGACATCTGCTCCTCAAACTTGAGGTCACTTCCAGTGGGTACAGTTATTCCTATAAACAAGTCAGGCAATGAAGTCATTAATTTTTATATTAAACCTAAGATAAGACAAGTTTTATTTAAAGTCGGCATATCAGGTACAAGAAGTAAATTACAAGCTCTAATGAACTTTTATGACCGTCGTAAAACGTATTTACAAAACAAAATACATCACAAAATTAGTATTATGAGTACTACCAAGTGGTTGGGCCAATCCCTACCAGCGGTATTCCTCGAACATGATAACAAAAAACATATTAAAAGTCCATTTGATAAAATTGATAGTTTTCTTATATTTTTACATATTATCAAGCTATAAGCTATGTACCCATTTACCACTTTAGACACTCATATGAGGTTAAATGAACTGTTTATTTCTTGAGTGAAATACAGAGAATCTAAGCTAAAACTAAGAATCTCCCACAAGGCTAGCATTTGAGATCCCTGCCACCGCAACCCAAGGGAGGTAATGATACTTATTATTCGGTTCACGTAGCTATGTCATATACATGCAATATTTACAGCCATGCATTGTTGACTTGATATAAAACCATCGCCATAGCTGGAGAAAAGTATATAAACATTTTCTTATCTACCCAGTAAATCATATATTGTTTCATTTGCAATGTCAAAGGTAATTGACTTTTCAAAAATCCCTGTTTAAGAACGTAAATCCTAATTTAGATTGATGCATCTATCCTATTTATTGCTAAGGTAGTGATAAAGTCCAAATTGACTGCTTGATAATGCAATCATATTGTTCTCAAGTTTCACAAGTAATTAATGAAGATAAGTATGTACAGAAGATAATAAGGCAAAAAACATCCTTATCATAAGTCATACAATCTAAGAACTAAGAATCAAAGAGAATAAAGTACCTTGTCTGGACAGTCTGTCCTTGCGCAGTTTTCGCAGTTTCTGTAAACCTTTGAGCAGATCTATGGTCTTGACAACATCTGCTATCTTCTTCCTGACCTCACTAAGTATGGAGTCTGCTGCAGCCTTCAGCTCTTTTTCCTACAGAAAAAGCAGTGACAAACACATTAACACAGCTATCAAAGTAAGTTATCATCACTTTTCACGTATTCAGACAATGTGCATTTCATTCTGGTCATTCCATAAAAAAGGATTTTATAATGTGTGACTTGTCAAATGAGAGAACAAATATTCTATGCCAGTCTTTTTTCCATAATTGGTCCCACTACAAAAAGAACACAATTCATTTCCAGCACACACACATACCTACACACACAAACACATATGGAGATATTGGCCAGGTGGTACAGGACAAGTAGTTAGTGCCTGATAAGGCAGCTCCTGCGAACTCCTAAGAATTGTATATGATTGAACTGTATGTGTCAATTGTATTAATTGTATGAGAATTGTATATCTATGTACTGTAAATCGCTTAAGAGTGGCTTATGTTAGCTAGATAGGGCGCTATATCAAATGTTGTATATTATTATTATTATAATTTGACAATCTGAGAGAGAAACTATCCAATGTTAAATTACCATGAGGATTTCAACTCATCTCCATAAAATTGAATTATCCCAACCTTTGCTATGGAAGAGGTAAAATGTGTCTTAATATCCCAAGACTGCTGTCTCATGTACGATATCTCTTTTGAGCTGTACTCATACAGGTATCGGGGAATGATACAAAATTACCTGTTTTTTGTTCAATTCCTCTTTCTGTATTCTGGCCAGCCAGTTGTCTATCCTCAGGTGTGTCTCCTCCCTGTTAACCATCTGCTGTTGTCTGTCTTCATACTTCTCTCTCCTTGCCTCTTTTTTTCTCAGCTGCACAATAAATTGATAATATGGGGAATGAGAAATTCGATGAATCAACACTTCAGATTTTAGAGTATAATATGTCATTTCGACCTGTTTTTCTACATATTGTCTTTTTATTTGGTTGAATAACCATATATTTTTGCAGAGATAATTTTAATTGTAGTTGCATTATGACATGTTGAGGTAAATATTGTACCACAAGTCTATAAATCATTGACTGAAAAATGTTTTCTTGGATCCAGGCGACAACAGTTTTTTTTTTACAAATCTCTCAGAAATGTTTTTTAGATGAACTACATATTAAGTTACTTGTTCTTCCATATATATTGCTTTGCTAAATATAAAAGTTTTTTTTTCATTTGTGCTGATTCAATAAGTTATAAAAGTATGCTAGGAACAGAAAAAAAGGTGCAATTAAAACTTGTACCAAAAAAGTATTAGCACAAATGTACTAGACAAAAAAACTTATAAGTCCATAGAAGGAAGTGATGAGCAGACTTAAAACTTGTCAAGAGTCCCCTAGAAATAGTTTGTAGAGTCTCCCATACAGAAATACTTTTCGCAAATATAAAGTATGATACAGTAAAATGAACAGGAAGCAATACAGTACCAACTATCAAACAGAGAAACTAAAATTTTGACAAAATAACGTTTGAGGATGATGGCCATTCCAGGATCAATTGATAGTATGTCTGTTATAGTGGTAGCCGTTACAATACATTTGATAAAACATGTACATGTATTTGTATATGACCTTGAAATGTCACTAACACTATTTATTTGGGATGTAAAACCAATTGATAAATCAGAATATTTATCCATACATTTAAATATTGTCCAAGTTTGGTACTGTACAGTATTTTTTATATCACATTCTTTTGAAGAGTCAGAGAACTTAAAAAACAAGAGGCCCATGGGCCTAAACGGTCATCTGACAATTGCAAACACTTATAGCAGGGACACACCCCTTAGTTCAAAAGTGTTCAAACCAGCATCATTGTCATAAACTATCTGTTCAGATCTAGAGTCGGTTACGAAATTTATTTATGGTGTTGTCAAAGCAATGAACAACATATCGGCCATGCTTGTTATACACTTTGCAATGATTTGGTAATCTCCTATTTGATTTGCATTGCAAAATCAAAAGCGTCTTAGCTATAGCAAATGTATACCAGCATTGTGGAATACAAGACTGTATCACAACTACTTTCACTTTCAGAAATTTCTATCCTTCAGTGTATGTTAACAGGTATTTTACTAATCTTTAAAATTCAGCAAAGTTCCCCTTTTGGGGCCCCGCCCCTCTGGTCCCAAGGGTTGGATCAGCCTCATTTATATAAAATCTGATCGCCCTTCCCAAATGATGCTTCACATCAAATTTGGATGCAATCCATTCAAGCATTAAGGAGGAGTAGGATTTTAAAGCAAAAATTCAGCAAAGTCCCCTTTTGGAGGCCCCGCCCCTATGGCCCCAAGGGTTGGATCAGCCTCATTTATATAAAATCTGATTGCCCTCCCCAAATGATGTTTCACATCAAATTTGGATGCAATCCATTCAAGCATTAAGGAGGAGTAGGATTTTAAAGTAAAAATTCCGCAAAGTCCCCTTTTTGAGGCCCCGCCCCTATGGCCCCAGGGGTTGGATCAGCCTCATTTATATAAAATCTGATTGCCCTCCCCAAATGATGTTTCACACCAAATTTGGATGCAATCCATTCAAGTATTAAGGAGGAGTAGAAATTTAAAGCAAAAATTCAGCAAAGTTCCCCTTTTGGGGCCCTACCCCTCTGGCCCCAGGAGTCGGATCAGCCTCATATATATAAAATCTGATCGCCCTCCCCAAATGATGCTTCACACCAAATTTGGATGTAATCCATTCAGGTATTAAGGAGGAGTAGGAATTTAAAGCAAAAATTCAGCAAAGTTCCCCTTTTCGGGCCCCGCCCCTCTGGCCCCAAGGGTTGGATCAGCCTCATTTATATAAAATCTGATCGCCCTCCCCAAATGATGCTTCACATCAAATTTGGATGTAATCCATTCAAGCATTAAGGAGGAGTAGGATTTTAAAGTAAAAATTCCGCAAAGTCCCCTTTTTGAGGCCCCGCCCCTATGGCCCCAGGGGTCGGATCAGCCTCATTTATATAAAATCTGATTGCCCTCCCCAAATTATGTTTCACACCAAATTTGGATGCAATCCATTCAAGTATTAAGGAGGAGTAGGAATTTAAAGCAAAAATTCAGCAAAGTTCCCCTTTTGGGGCCCTACCCCTCTGGCCCCAGGAGTCGGATCAGCCTCATATATATAAAATCTGATCGCCCTCCCCAAATGATGCTTCACACCAAATTTGGATGTAATCCATTCAAGTATTAAGGAGGAGTAGGAATTTAAAGCAAAAATTCAGCAAAGTTCCCCTTTTCGGGCCCCGCCCCTCTGGCCCCAGGGGTTAGATCAGCCTCATTTATATAAAATCTGATCGCCCTCCCCCAATGATGCTTCACATCAAATTTGGATGTAATCCATTCAAGTATTAAGGAGGAGTAGGAATTTAAAGCAAAAATTCAGCAAAATTCCCCTTTTCGGGCCCCGCCCCTATGGCCCCAGGGGTCGGATCAGCCTCATTTATATAAAATCTGATCGCCCTCCCCCAATGATGCTTCACACCAAATTTGGTGGTGATCCATTAAGAAATGAAGGAGGAGTAGCATTTTGAAATGAAAAGTTTACTGACGGCGCACGGCGGACGACGACGGATGAAGCACGATGACTATAGGTCATCCTGACCCTTCGGGTCAGATGACCTAAAAATGAGGAGTGATCATGGAATAAATTCAAACCATTGTAAAATTTACTAGTAAACCCCCCTCTCCTTTAGAATTCAAACATTTTTTTTTTTGCTTTATCATATAAAAAAATCCACTGCTTTGTACATAAAAAAGAAAAAGTTGAAATATTAATCATACATAAATAAATTTGTCTGGCTTATAAAATAAAATCTTAAATATTTCTTAAGTAACTGTTTGATTCAAAAGGATATATATTAGATGACCAGAAGGATATGCCAACTCTGGGCTGTATTCAACCTCAGTCATAAAGTAGACTGTGGTCTGAAAGGTTTACTGAAAATAAGAGAAATGTCATTAATAAAGTCTCTAATTAGGCTATGTTTTAATGTGCTGCAGCTGGTTTGAAGAGAAAGGAAATCATGCAGTGAGACTGTTAATGAATTGAAATATATCAGTTCCACATTTAACATCTAATTTAGGAATCTAGAAAAGGGAAACTGCAAAATTATAACATTGTTGCCAGTAAATTTCTACAATAATTTCATTAAATTGTATAAATGCATTGCTAGGTTGAGCATAATTATGGTATTAAAGTTTACAATACCCTTTTCTTTCTCCTTTTAAAAATTCTCTGTTGCAAGTCATTTAGCCTGGCTTCATCTGTCATCACATCTTGGTGCTGTTTAAGATCATGCTGGAAAAAAAGACGATTTGCACCATAGATGAAATAAACTTTTGCTCCTAAACTGTAAATTTGATTATTCAAAAGTGAAAACATTTCTTGAATAATTGAATTTAATTATTGTGTTTGAAGATTGATAAATCTTACATGTAAAGGAGCTTAAGAATGACTTGTACCCCATGCCAGTGATAAGAACTGTTGGAAAAACAATCAATGATCAAATTGACTTTGCTTGGACGAACTTGTTCCAGTGGAGGTATGCAAATTTACTTGATCATTATATCATGACTAGATGGAAGAAAATTATAATTAATATTACACCAAACTAGTTTTTATCAACTATATGAAACCTAATGACATAATTTTTGAGAAACAGACCTGTAACTGTGTTGCCTTTTCAGCATGAATTTTCCATTCATCACTGTCGACTGTTAGTGATTCCAAATAGGCAGTTTCCTGTTTCAATTTTGCTAAAAGGAAAATCGTTTGTTTTACTCGTTCCTGGGCCTCACAAATCTGAAAGATGTAATATTTGGGTATCATATGAAAACAATCTGAAAAAATCCATCTTTACCGTTTATTGATAAATTTCCTGTCAGGCATTTCATACAAAACCTAAGATTCCCCACAGAGGAATTCTAGTGCAAAATACAGTAATTGAACGATTCATATGGAATTTCAAGAGAAATTTAGCTTAAATACATTGTATAAAATATGGTATTGGTATATTAAGTTAATTTATACAGAAATACTTGAATGAATGAGAATATTTTTTCACTTTTTTGACAGTTTGGTTCACAACACAAAAAAAATCAGAACAAGCAAGTTTTCCCTCAATCTTGAAAATATTAATATTCCCCCTTTTAAATTTTTCTACTGATGAGAAAGGACCAATTTTTGTCCAAAAACTGACTAAGGAAAAAGCCCTGAAATTTCCTTGAAAATATATATCAAACATATAAAATGATTAGCTTAATATAAACTAACTTTCAGAGTTTTACTGCCTGCAAGTTTTGAAGATGATTTGGTTAGTTGCTCAGATGATGACTTCCCGATCTGTATGAGCCATTTATTAATCCATTCCTGACTTGCTTCCTTTGTTTTGCTAAGTGATTTGCTGTGTTCTGTGTCATCCTTTGAAAACTGTATCTGATGCTCAACAGAATTCTGAGAATCAAGCATTTGATTTTTAACTATATTATAGTTTGGAGGAAACTGTCTAGAATCAAAGGTTGGTGGAGGGAAATTGATCCTTTCAAGTTGAGAGTTATGTGTATGCTGATTTAAGAACTTCGAGTTAGACTGCTGATTTTCATAGCTATTTTCTTCACTGTGCTGTATCCACTGTGGATGGCAAAATTGTTTTTGCTGCATATGCAGGAAGCCTGGGGCATCTTTTCCTGGAAAAGTAATCGGCATTCCTAAACCTTGTAACAGTGTATTCTCTGTGGGATTTCCAGGGACCTGTTGCTGAATATGTGACACTGGGTGCTGAAAGGAATGATCCTTTTGTAATTGCGTACCATCTATCACTGGCGGCGGGCGACAACATCTACTTTGGTTTTGTGGATTTCCACTAGGAGAACTAGGACTAAACGGCGGAGTGTGATGGTAATTTGCGTTATGTTGTGTATGTTGCATACGACTCCCTTGTGGCATGTTTGGAAATGGGGGGTTATGGGGACTGAACATTCTGGGTTGTTCCTGTGGAAATCTCGGTCTTTGACCCGGTTCACAGTTTCCATAACCATGCGTTGGAACATTCTGAATGTCATTTCCTAAATGCAGTGGTCGAACAGAAGGATTTGGGGATCCATATCTACTTTCGTTGGGTTGATACCTTCCCTGCATCATGAAATAAGGTATTTGCTAGCATTCAGGACGTAACAAAAGTACATTTCGCACTTGTTCGCTTTCTTCTTACGGTCCTATTCTTCCATTGTCGGCCATGACAGATCACGCGGTAAAATTGAAAGCGAGAGTTTCTCGTTATTTGCATTTTTTCGGTTAAATACTCTATATAATTTGTATTACATTTCATATTTTATTTTCTTATGTTAAAAAAAATCATAAAAATGTATACTTCTTAGGTTAAACATCCTTAAAAAGCAAATCCATAAAAATAAATAATCATGTCACGTGATATAAACAAAGAAGATGGCGACTGACAGCAGAGGGTCACGTCTGCTTTCGGATTTAAATTCTGCTTTTCGACGAGATCCTGACATGTACGTTTTAAAACCATTGACGCTTGTCGGTTTTGATGTTTTTGTCATTGTTTTGATAATTACTACATATGTTTCGGGTGTTGTTATTGTCAAAGATCACGAAATGATGTCATCAATATACTCAGGCTGATGAGCTGTCATTTGGCACAGCTGTAACTACGTAAATAAACACAGAATCACACACTTATTCTTGCTATTTAATGACACTGTTAATAGATATATATTTTCATGTATGTATTGTTCTTGCAACATTAAACGAGAATGTTGGTTTAAAAGTTCAATTATCGGTTTATGACAGGTGCCCCCTGTCCATCAAGCCCAAAAGTAAAACTGCCAACTGGGAAAAGGAAGTCGATCAGCAGGTTGGGGAACTTCATCCAATCACAGGGACACTGTGTAAAGACTTTTATATTGATAGTGTTTGACTTACAGTCGCTGGGTGTGTTATAAGTCAAACACTATCAATATAAGATTCTTTGCGTGTCCCTGTGATCAAATCATGAAAATGTGTCCCTCTTTTGTGAGAGCTTTTACATGGTTGAAAGAGAAGATTTGATCCAGAATAAAATAGAAAACAAAAATAAATAAATGCTCTGTATCCATTGAAAGAGGGGTTTTATGGTACAGCATTTGTTACAACACTATACAACAGTATACTTCATCATGTTGGCTTGTATTTGAAAAGATTTTTCCATTTTTAAGTAATTCTGTTTTTCTTCCATATCACTATATACATGTAGCTACACATCAGTATATTGATGCATTCCATGAGTGATCTCCCTTAGACTGCCTGATAGCTCAATGTTTGTGTGTGAGTGAGAAAGTAGCAATTTACTATTTTTACCTTTATTTTCTAGCTATTAATAACATTATCCATTCCGGAACTATTCTTGGGAAAGACTGATATAGACTTGTCCTATCCATTTGTTAATGCTGTAATTATGGATGTATCCATTGTATATATTGTTACTGTGTATAACTTATATACTATTTATTTGGCATTGACATTAAAACATTTGAAAAATTGTTTCAACGCTACCAAAAATAAGTTATCCACAGATTAGTATTCAAACGCAGGAACTTCTAAATTCAAGGAAAAAGTTCTGATCATTCTGTAAACCTGTTACTGTCAAATATAAGTACAATGAATATAGAATGTATAATATTGTGCACTTGTTTCCTTTTTGGATACAGTGAAGATCCTTAGCTAAGTACAATGGGGGACAGTCCATTTTTTGAAGGAAGCTTTGATTTCACAAGCAGTAAAATTGCATCATGAGCCTGCATACTATATCGTATTTAAAGTTGTTTATACACTTGCTATGTAACCTATATCTTGGTTTTAGTTTTGGTGAAGCTAAAATGATTAGCTTAATATAAACTTCAGCAATGCTTTCTGTTTTGTAAGTTTATGAAAAATCAGAATCAAGGTATAATTTTCTAATGTCATGGTAGATTATATCATTGTATATAAAGGCAAATAACAACTTAATACATGTTCCAGAGAAAAAAAATCATACTAAATATTCATTTCTAGCTGACCTAGCTGGCCAGAAGTTAGCTGATACCATAGCTAGTACATGTAGGTATCTAGGACAGCTTAAGTATACTATAAAGTCTCCTCAAATAAATGACCTTTGCCTATACTTTCAAGATCACAGGGGTCAATCAAATGTTCTTCTGAATATCTGGTAACAAGAAGGCACTATACCCATAGTACTAATACTTGGCCAGTATAGGTCCTTGGCATGAAAAAGGGCTATGGAGTTTCCTCAAATAATTGACCTTGACCTACTTTCAAAGGTTTCAGCATTCAGCCTTAGGAAAAATAACTTTAAGCAACTTCTTTTGAATAATAAAACTCCCAAAGTTGTGATATTTGGCCAATAAGGACCAGGTGAGACTGAGTGCCATAAAGTATTTTAGCCAGTAGGTACGTACCTTGGACAGGGTATACCTGCCAAGTTTCCTCAAATAATTGTCATTGGCTTACATTCAAGGTAACATGAGTTAAATATCAAAAAATTAAAATTCTTCTAATCAACCAGGAGGCCCAAAGTAAGCTTACATTGTATCTAGCAAATACTTCAGATAGAATGCTCTAAAGTTTACCTGGAATTACAATGTACTTTCATATGGTCACAGAGGTCAGATACATTGTATGTAATATCTTAAAAATGTCTTTTGCAATAGTAGGAGGCCATGGGTAATGCTATTTGACAAGTAGCATGTTGAATTGGGAATAGATAAGTATAAAGTTTCATTTAAATAGTCTGGAAAGTTCTTATGCCAAGAAGACTTTATGTATGTATGTTGAAATATTTGCAAAGTTGCTTTTATTGGGAATATTTTTCCTCGATTGTCCAAATATCCAAATGAGAGGTACAGGCCTTTTAGACCTCTTGCTGTACATTTTTAATTGATAAAAGCTGGGGAAGAAGAGACAATCACTTCTAAGACAGACTAGATGTACTTACAGCTGCATATAATTATCAGCTAGATGTACTAATTATGTGTTTGTGTTTTTCAGAGATGAGTATGATTTCCTGCCAGTTTTGGAGCCTAAACACAACAGAAGTCCTCTCCTCCTCCAGGAACATAAACTTGGACTGGAGATGTGGAGCGTCAAAATTCTCTATGATCATGCATATAATACACTTATGGCTTGGCGCCAAAAAGAAGCACATGCCAAATTTCTTGGTACAGTTTTTTTTTATCATTTAACTGTTATTATATGTTGAGGCAATCACTAATGGATTACAGTGATTGGGTTTTGCATAGCTCTAGGTTTATTCATAAGATGATTAGTCTGTCATAGAATAATTAATTAGTTTCAGCCACTGAAACGATGATTAAATCTGCCATAGAATAATTAATTAGTTTAAGGAATCATTCTGTCTTCAAGGCACTTTGAACAAGTAATACATTGAAATAGTTTAGAAGGGAATTAACTTGTCTATAAAGTGTGCTAAGAATCAGTTTTTAGATAACAATAACAGTGTTTATTTTTATAATATCACATACAATGTATGTGAAATATATATATATAATAATATATACAAATAAATCATATGAAGCAAAAAGGTAGAATTATATCTGCTAAGTATCTTTTTAATATAAAACAGAAACATTTAATCATGCAATGGATGGCCGGATTAATAAATAATCCACTTAAGGCGGTCAACTTTAAAATGAAAATAAGTTTTTTTTAAAAATCCATGTTACAGTGGACTCCACTTAATATCACTCCTGTTAATATCACATTCCTCTTTATATCATGTTTTTCTCAAGCACCATTTTTCTCTCTATATAATCTATGTAATTTTATTTGGTTAATATCATGTATTTTGAGGTGTATTCCTCTTAATATCATGTTTTTTTTCAACCAACCACATAAAATATCCAGAAAATGATGTAATTTCCATTGATTTCAGATACAACTTGTACAAAATGTTGCTTAGAAAATGAAAAAATATCCCCAAAAATGATTTTTAATTGAAATAATGATATTTATATATTGAAACATCTTCATATGTACATTAAATAGCTTACTTTTAGTTATGGAGATTGGAAATGCACTAGATTTAGTGGGAAAAGATGTTTCTCTTAATATCACATTCCTGTTAATATCATGTTTTTGTCTGACAAATACAACATGATATAAAGAGGAGTGCACTGTATTAGGTGAACATACTATATTCCTTTTACTGAAATTACGTACAAAATGTTGTTTATTTTCACAGATCCATTTGACCTCATTAGTCTGAGTAGGGCAGTTGTTCTTGTCAATGCAGATTGTTTAACAGCTTGGAATATAAGGTATGTAATGAGGACCTGATAATATTATATCAGTTTGTTTTAATTTAATTCATTCATTAGATCCATGCAGTCTCAGTATACAATGTCTTGGAGTCATTATATGATTATTAAACAGTATTTTGATACCTATCAATGATGATTTGCTGAATTGTATTTTTATTAGAGGAACTATAATCATTCTCTTAAGTTTGTTTATCAGCATTTTCAGTTACCCACGTCTGATCACCCATCACTTACTTACTCATCCTGATGAGAGAGTACTTGTATATGTAAGTGATATGGAATCAGCCGTGGGTAACCGACGATGGTTTATCTGCTAGTTTTTCTTAATTAAAGCTTTGGTAACTCATATTCATAAACCAGCTGATCAAGCCATCAGATTTATCTCCCAGTAGAGTCACTGTAATATAGACCTTTATAAGCGCCCGCATTATAGATGTGGATGCCCTATAGGCCTATCTCAAAAGATGACTAGATTGGGAAGTGTTTTTGAAACAAATTTGCGCCATGTAAGTATGATGTCATAATGGGCATTACATCATTCAGTTGTCACATGGTGCTAAATCATCACAAAAACACCTATCAAGGGGAATAATAACACTTTGGGAAAGGTCTATATAGTAATCAGGTTACTATATAGACCTATTCAATATCCATAGTAATCAGGCTACATATATTCATATATATGTTCATCTAATTATCTGCTTTGGCAAAACAATTGATGTAAGTGAATTGAGTATATTTTCAAAATTTTACTTAAAGAATTCTCTTGCATCCTAGTCCTGCTTGGAAACTTCAGGTCGATCAGATTCAAAATGGCTGGTATTGCTAATCAGCCGTCTTTGATTTAAGCATTTAAAAAATTCAAATCTCATTTAAGTTTTTGTTATGAAATTGTGAAGCAAATTTGTAAAGAATCAAAATAATTCCAACTGATCAAAGCTTAATGTTATTGGGTCATAGGTCAAGGTCAGTTTTAACTTTTTTTAACTGGTTGACATTGTGTTATATGACATATGAAGCAACATTGGTCAGAATCAAATAAGGTTTCAATTGACCAAAGCTTAAGCTTATTTGATATTTTGTAATGACATTAAACATCTAAAATATTTCAAGAATTTTATTCTGTAAATTCAATTAAACTTCACTGGTGTATCCAAATGGAAAGTCCAATATACAATGTACCAGTTTCAACAGTTGGCTGATTGCAGAGGTGTTTAATATGACTGCTGTAATGATTAATATTAATGTCAGCTTAACACTTTTTTAGAGACGAAACATCTGTATCAGAGTTGCTATTGTAATGAATGTTCATATTGATGTCCTTTTGATACAGTTTTCTGAGAGAAGGTGGAATACATGTACGCTATTTTAGTTGTACTCACCATTTCCATTCTTGTTTATATAGGAAAGAGCTTGTGGAGTCGTCCGACCTAAACATTATAGATGACCTGAAGTTCGGAGCACTGGTTTTGTCTAGGCATCCTAAAAGTCCAGAAACGTTCTGTCACAGGTATGTTACCTAGAATTGAAACAACTGGAGGTTGCAACTAGTAACAGTTTTGTTAATAAAGTGTTTAAAAATGTCTGGACATAACAGAAACCATGTAATGATTGCTACGTTTATTAAATATTTATTTGGTGTTTTCAAATATTTGGCTGGATTTACAAAAAATAACTACATGTGCCATTGATACAATCCCTGGTGAATAAGAAAAGCAGATCTAGGGCTTTGTGGTAAGTTCATATGCAACTGATCATGATTTATATTCATATAGGCATGAACATTGAAAAACGCCATTCATTGCTTTATATATTTACATTATATTTGTTGGTAATTTTGGTGTAAATATAGAAATTCCTTTACATTTTAAGTGTCGTGATCAGTGCTAACGAGATACCTGAAACAGCATAGTGTCACCAAAATGATTGTCTCATGTTTTTCGTGACGGGAGGAGAAGCTATATAATGATGCTGATCATATTGCATTTACAGCTTTATGAGCACAATTTCTTCCGGTAATGGTACAGTGTTTTTCCTGCCTATATAACTGGGTGCGCCAAACCACCCTATTCCTGATGCGTTTTAGTGTTATTTTTCCCAATTTAACTTGAAATTCCCAATTATGACGACTTTTCAAAATCCGGAAAAAAAAGACAGGCACATGATGTTATAATGAATAAAAAATCATTAAAAGAAATATCAGTGAGTGAGTGAGTCGGGCTCACCATGACTCACAGTTCTTTGTTTTCATTGTTTACCATACCGTAAAGCTAAATGATACGCTGTGCACTGTAAAATTGGTTCGCATGGAACATTTGATGAGTGTACACTGTAGTTGGGTTTTAATTTTTCCCAATTTTTTACCCGTTCGCGCAAATTTTTTCCCAATTTAGCAGATTGAATTTTCCCCAAAATACCCAGGAAAAACACTGTTATAGAGGAACTTGCAGTTGTAAGTAAACATATGCTAAATAAAATATATTTTTTGTTGATTATAGGAAGTGGCTCAGACGATATATTTTTTGTTGATTATAAGAAGTGGCTCCTCAGACGATATATTTTTTGTTGATTATAGGAAGTGGCTCCTCAGACAATATGTTTTTTGTTGATTATAGGAAGTGGCTCCTCAGACGATATATTTTTTGTTGATTATAGGAAGTGGCTCCTCAGACGATATATTTTTTGTTGATTATAGGAAGTGGCTCCTCAGACGATACGTTGAGTGCTGCCTTAGCTCTAGCAATGGAAGCACAACTAGCACTGGAAGTTTATACAATGACTTTGTCAACATGGATGCCATTGACTTTGATCTGGAGGCAGAGGCAAATAACTTCCTTTTAATGGAAAATAATTTACACGGGGTGAACCAACAACCTGACTTCCACGAAGTGATGCGTCGAGAGATGACTGTTTGTCGTAAGGCAGCGGAGAACTACCCCTGTAACTACAATTCTTGGAGTCATCGGAGCTGGGTTGTCCAAAACTGTTATAACTGTACCATACAGGTAATTCCTTATCTTGTATATGTAAATGTTTTTTTTGTCTTCCCTTTTGTTGCTGTTCTCCATCAACCAATGAATTGTTCATGTACTTCTCTTGTTTCTATCCAACCTGTACAAACTTGATAATAATTTGATAATTTAAAGGTAAGTCTTGTTTTATATATAATCAATCATGAATTTGTTGTCCATAGGCTTTCATAGAATATAACAGACTAATTTGTATCCAAATTATAAGTCCCCCACTGCGAACCCAAGGGACTAAAGTTTGCATTGCGTCTATCTGTCCTTTCGGCATTCTAACTGTCCTTCCGCTATCTTGTCTGGGCTTTTTTTCCTACACTACTTTTCACTAAAAAAGAATGTCATAGCATGTGACGCCTTTTTTGCAACAAATATAAGAAAAAGAAAGATAACAAATTAGCACTTCAGTGATTTGAATTAGATTCTTATAGATTAATATTGGCTTAACTTTCTGAAGTATGATGGGCAAAAACTTAGGAATCGATTTGGACAAAATTCTTTTTTTTTTTCAAGTTTTGATTGGCTGTCAGTATAAGGAGTTCATTTCAAACAGTACTTATAAGCATAGCCTCATGTTATAATATACTTATATTTACTACTGTCACCTTTCTTGCTGGTTGCTCAGGTGTTAATTGGAGAGCTACATGCGACAGAATCGTGGGTGAGACGACATATTTCCGACCACAGTGGGTTTCACTACAGGCAGTATCTCCTCACCAACATACACAAACAGGCAGACATTCTCAAGGAGCAGTTCTCCCTCAACTATAAGAATCTCATCCACAAGGAAATGCAAATTGTTGTTGACTTATTGAAGTCCTACTCTGGCCATGAAGCTATTTGGTACCACAGGTAAGCATAATTCAATGGTTTCATGAAACTTGATTAAATAGAATAAAATTATCTGGTTTTTGAAACACCTTTGGTACTTAGTTTCATGATAATGATTTAACAATATTTTAAGAATTCCATACAAAAATAACTCATTCACCCCTGAAATTTCATAATGAACTATTTCAATTACCAGGTAGCTGATTGGGTGTTGGTGGGTTTTTGATTTTCATATACTTTACCTAGTTACACATTATAGTTTTTATGGAATTAACTCCCTTCAAATGAATATTTTTTGAGAGGCATAATTTGATGACATTTTTGCCTTTTTAAATATCAGCAGTGATTAACTTGAAGTCTTTTGAAAGGGAGAATATCACAGAAAGGTAGTATCATAACATCCTTTAGAATGCATGTCAAAGTCAGATACACAATTATAGCATACATCCTTGATATTCCCTTGTTGCAGCAAAGTTGTATATATACTTCCTTACTGGAAGATGTAAGGATATACTTTAACATATTTTTGTGGTAATCTCATTTTAGCGCTTTTCGTGATGAAAGTATATTGTGGCAAAATATGATTGCGCTAATTGGGGTTTTCATATATTTATATTTCACATATTTTTATAAATACCACAGATGCGCAAATTCATCATTGCGCTAATGTGCCAAAAAGCTGACGCTGCTCTTAAATTTGATTGCACCAAATTAAGTATGTTTTTAGTATCCTTAATAGAACATGTATCTAAATATTGATTCACCATATGTAAATTATTATTTTCAATATAAACTATACAAGGTATAACATGAAATCTTAACTTGTTCATTGCATAATTGAGTCCTGTTTTTGATAAGAACTCTAAAGAAATGATTGATATTCTTCTTACAGGAGGTATGTGTTTCAAGCTCTGTGTAAAGTATGTGATTCGGAGACTGTTGCTGTGGAAATGATAGCATTGCCGGATAGTTACGATCAAGATCTTCCCATTAAAACCAGTCAGAAGAAAACCAAGCTTGAAAACGAGCGACAGGTTCTGTTGTTAAAGGAGGTAGATTCAGTGTCCCGAAACCATATGTCTACAAAAGACACTTTCCAAAAAGGCCTAGCACAAAAGTACCTGGACTGGGTGCAGAGGTCATGTCGCAGCTGATAGTAATTGGTATCTAGTCTGGTAGATTGGAAAGTCCTTGAGTATGGTTTCTACTCAAGATGTGGTCAACTTCAAGATAATTGACCCGAAACTTGGCGCCATCTTGTCAATACAAAAAGTCACAATTTGAATGCTTAATATTAAGATTTAAGTTGCTTCTTTGCAATGCGTGTCAAAGACATTTTTACATAATTTATTAATTTTAGGATTTAATTTTCCTGTTGGCAACAAGCTAGTTTCAAAGACATTTTCCAGTTTTCTTATAGATATTATGCATAAGTAGAACTTTTATTGGAATTTTATTTGGTTCCAACAACTTTTAAGATACAAGCAATGCTTTGGTTGTGGTAAATGATCTGTTATACAATCTATCTGGAATCAAGGCCATGCACTTTGCCATCAGTATTAACCAAAAATCTTTAACAGGGCCTGCAAGTTCAGAATTCTGTGTCATGTAAATATTTCGTTTGTCTGTTTAATTGTTTTGTAAATGCAAATTTGAGCTGAGGTTGAGATTTATGCAAGAATTTTTTTAGTCTGAATTACCATCAAAATCTCTGTATAATTGTGTCTGCATTTCAACCAATTGTGTGAAGCTTTATTGATGTCAGAAAATCACTTTACTGTTGCTATTTGCATGCTCTTGATCAAATGTTACACTTAATAGATGAAATAATCTATTTTATTCTCACAAAACTGAAACGGTTTTAATTGCACGAAGTACATGCCATGTATATTGACATGATACTACCACTGCATTATGGTACCATTTTATATTGTATATTACCAAACAATGATGTTTCAGTAATCAAATTTTCCATTTTTGTAAGTATGAATACTTGCAAGATGTGTGTATATTTTAATATTTAAGGATAGAATTTGGATGAATATGAAATGTTTTAACATTTATCAGCAATATTTGTGTACATACACATATGTACTAATTACCATTTCTGGGAACATTCCTATTGTAAATTTGATGCAAATCCATTCCTGATGTCTATTAAATTCACCAGGACTACAGTACAAGTAACACCAGTATTATTTTCTCACCTTATTAGTTTTATAAAATATCTCTTTACATTTTTGTAAAATTACAAAAGAGAAATGAGTGAAAAACTCTTGATTATTAAGTAGTGGTACTCTCCCTTAAACAGGGATTGGGCTGCCTTAAAAGAACAACTATCTCCTATTTTGAATCTTGATTGTCAAATATCTTTTTGTCAGTCTTGATCATAAAACATCTTATTGTCAGTCTTGATAATCAAAGATCTTTTTGTTGGTCTTGATCAAAGATCTTATTGTCAGTTTTGATTATCAAAGATCTTATTGTTGGTCTTGATCATCAAAGGTTTTATTGTTGTTCTTGATCATCAAAGATCTTGTTGTTGGTATTGATAATGAAATATCTTCTTGTTGGTCTTGTTCATCAAAGATCTTCTTGTTGGTCTTGATCATCAAAGATCTTGTTGTTGGTATTGATAATGAAATATCTTATTGTTGGTCTTGTTCATCAAAGATATTGTTGGTCTTGATCATTAAAGATCCTATTGTTGGTCTTGTTCACCAAAGATCTTATTGTTGGTCTTGTTCATCAAAGATCTTATTGTTGGTCTTGTTCATCAAAGATCATATTGTCTGTCTTAATCATCAAAGATCTTTTGACGGTCTTGATCATCAAAGATCTTATTGTTGGTCTTGTTCATCAAAGATCTTATTGTTGGTCTTGTTCATCAAAGTTCTAATTGTTGGCCTTGTTCATCAAAGATCTTATTGTTGGTCTTGATCATCAAATATCATATTGTCAAACTTGATCATCAAAGATCTTATTGTTGGTCTTGATCATCAAAGATCATATTGTTCTCTTCTTATTCTTTTCTAGTGATACAATGACAAAAATGAGCATACATGTAATTGATTTTTGATTTTGTCTTAAAGAAAGTCTATCACATGTAATTTTTCTTGAAAGCATTGGCCAGTTGCAAAGGTATATTCATTCAATATTTTCTCGATCTTAAATTTCTCTACAAACAAAGTGCAAGGCAGATATATTAGGCAAATACAGGAATGTGTACCATGGTTTAAAGAAAAACAATTTCATTATTAGGCCATACCAATTTGATTTATTGTTCGTCGGATTTACCGCTCCTGTTTTGGAAAAATAAAATAAAAGTAAAAGTAAAATATTACCGCTCCAATTTTAAGGTCAATGAAAAATGACGAATCCGGATATATTTTACAATGGTTCAAAATTTAGAAAGCGCAATTTTGAATCATTTGCATGTTTGAAACGAAGGTAATAAATGGTATTTCAAGCGTTTTTGGCAACAACACGAGGGAAATGCGTGACAAGGCTTTTTCACCTTTTAATAAAACTGGTAATGTGTCAAAATGGCTTTCTTATCGTGCTGGTCACTACACAATCTGGTCACCATAATGTATTGCAAATTACCGCAATAGATGGTTTATTGTTCGAAGACCTCTTGATCATATAAACAAAACAAGGAACACAAGCAGTCTCACAGACACTAAAAAGCGACTTCAAGCGTCAACAGAAAATATCTTTAAAAATCATGAATTAAGTAAGCGACATCAGAAGATATGTTGTTAATTCAAATGTACGACTATAATAACACCTCTTGTATATTGAATTTCAAATTGATATTCTTCTCAAGCAATCGACCCAATTTGGCAAACATCATTGTCATTTCAATAGTCTTCTTTCAATAGAATAGGCCTACTGTTGATAGTTAAAAAGGTGTTTGTTATCAATATTTTGAAATATTTATGGAGGTAATACCATTCAAACTCTCTTCCAGATGCAATTGGTCACCTAGTCACTAGTAGTCAAAACATTTAAATCCCGAATGGATATAACTCTGGGTTCATGATGCTTGTTCGACCAAGAGATAAACAATAATGGACTTATTCATATATGGGACGTCAGCTTAATATAAACTGATATTACTTTTTATGATTTGGATATTTTGTACACAAATAATGCTTGTGTCCATTACTATTATTATTATTGTAACTCAAAAGTTATGTCAGCAAAACACCTAGTGCCTTACATCTAGCCTTTCGGGGTTTGTTTTATAGCGGTACATTATACATATATTTTGTCATCTATACCAATTCGATAAATTATGCATTCTGCATGAACAGAAGCATCTTAATACCTACAAGATAAAACTGTTGTTGCTAAAAGGTGTTACCTGCGGCTTTGGTTCAATCACTAAACTTGAAGGAATGACCTTGGGTCTTCTATTAGAAGGTAATTTAAGACAGCTTTTCTCTCAAATGCTATTTTATTGCACAGCTTCATACAAGTTGGTTGTACCATGGAAATGATTAAAAAAAAACGCTTCAACAGTTTAAATACGTGTACTATTTGGTGATACATTATATTGATAGTCAAACACGTATTCTGACATTTAGTCTTTTAAAAAATACCGCTCGCTCGAAATTTCAAGGAATTCCAATTTTTTGTAAAAACAAAACAATTGCGCCCGCTCGCTCCAATTTTGAAATCTCATTTTCCGACGAACAATAAATCAAATTGGTATGGCCTTAGTAGTTTTTAATTTTTCATGATACTTTTAAATTCGTTGATGTGAATTACAATTTTTATGTGTGATATTTTTTCTAAAATGAAATGAAATAGAAAAACATGCAGGAATGTGGTGACTGATTTTGATGATTAACTGATGATTTCTATCTTGAACTGTCTTGTCAAACTACAATTGATAAAAATGTTAAATCCTTTTCCCATATGACAAATATGTTGATTTGATGAAGGGTTTTGGCCATTGCAATGCATTTAGTAGTAGTGTCAGGTGAATGGATATGCAAAGTGACTGTGGTTGTTGTTTGTTGAGTTTAAAATAATGCTTGTTAATTTATGTACAATTGTTTTTATGATAACTATTATTTAATTTAGCGCATACAACTTATGGAAGACAGCAGCTTAACTGGGAGACTGGACGCATTTGTCCTTTTTTATATACTATTTAAAATGAGACATGAGCAATTGTTTCCTATTGTCATGAGTTTTAACCCATTTTGCATGATATAGATAAAATTCATAAGAAAACGATTTCGTTATCTTCCAGCGATATTGAGGAAATACATAGTATATATATAGAAGTGATTCTGTGGTTGTGGACATATTTCATTCAATATTGCTATTTTTGCTTTACGGCTGTTCAAGAATTAACCTTATGGAAGGTGAGGGAGGAACTTTTAACACCACAACACCAATCAAATAAAAAAAAACCAAGCGATTTAATATAGGAAATGGTTCGCAGATTTGGTTTTAACCTACCATCCAAGATCTATTTATACAGGTGTCTGGTGTCTCCCACCTTCCCACACACTTCATTTTGAAACAGCCCTTAGCTTGTTACAGGGATAATACCGGTGATGAGAATATTATAAATGTTTTTTTGTTATTTTACGTGTTAATTTCCATCTTTTTTATTCTTTTAGCATGGGCAACTAAAAGAATAACGTGAAAATGTTGTTGTATTCTCATATTTGAATAAATTCCCAAAATACTTAGCCATGACAAAAAAGATTGTTTGTCCTTTAGCTTGTTGGTATATATAGTGTATGTAAAATATGTTATCAAGATTTTTCTACCCCAGGTACATTTACATAACTAGAAACCAAAACAGTTGGTAATCACACTTTTGTATCGCCTCGATGATAGTCGAGAAAGTGAGAATAAAGTGTTGCGTTTCAGGCAGCATTTGCGTTTAAGTCCACTTTTCACAGTGTTATAATTATCCAATTGAATTAAAAGTTGGTCACATTACTCAAACCGTCATACTTAATACCTAACCTCAATTGAAAACAATTTGTGTCTCAGGTTTTGGTATTTTGCGGCAAAACATTGAATTTTGAGAATTTGTGTTGAAGTCCACTTTTTGTAGTGTCACTGATATCGGATTCAATTGAAACTTAGGTAGTTACTCATATCATTATACTGAACACCTTACTGAAATTTGGAGGAAATTCATTTGCAGGTTCTGCTGTTTTGGGGCAAAAACCTGAGAATTTTGAAAATTCACGTTAGCATCCACTATTTATAGTGTTATTGATATGTAATTAAATAGAAACTTGGCCAAGTTACTAATATCGTCTTGCTGTATGTAATTTGTGATACTAATTTTTCCGTTTAGACTTAAATGTTTTCGACAAAGCGGGAAAGGTGAGACATATAATTACGCATAATTCTTGTGTAATGTAAGGCTTTTACAATTAAGTGAAATAAATCATTGGTGGTATTGTATTTTCTTACAACTGTTTAAAATGGATGATTATCTTAAATTATTACACCCAAGCTGCAAACAATGATCAACGCTTTCTACATACAGTATATAGGTTTTATGTAGATCCTCTTTTAAAAAATCAGATGTAAGTGAGACGATTTTAAACACTTAACTCAACACAAACTTGATGTTTTATATATATAATGTAACACCCTTTCTTAGATGATTTTAATATTGCTTATGGAACTGATTATAGCAATGTCCGTTTGCAATATACATTGTAAGTATAAAATCTAAATGTAAAAAAAATAAGTTTTTTTTTCCAGCCCAGTAGTGTTCCAATTTATAGTTTTGATTACCCTGGTATATCATATTGTTAATAAAATGTCTCGGGTTGATCTGATTTGTATTGGAATTTTCATAAACTGATAAGATGAGTGACATGTAATCATCATAATTGCATTTAATTTTGGATTCAGAATTTCAGATAATTTACCAGGGTATGCAATTTTCTTATAATCCAAGTTTCATGTTTATATACTGTACACTGTTTATACAGGGTCATTTGTGTGATATAACAGGAACACTCACCATGTGCCATTTGAATAAAAGAGTTATGTACCTGTAACTGAAGGGGAAATAAGCAGTTCAGGCTCCAGAATTCTAGAAAGTTCATATAAAAAAATCAGAATTCTAGAAAGTTCATATAAAAAATCAGAATTCTAGAAAGTTCATATAAAAAAATCAGAATTCTAGAAAGTTCATATAAAAAATCAGAATTCTATAAAGTTCATATAAAAAAATCAGAATTCCCAGAAAGTTCATATAAAAAATCAGAATTCTAGAAAGTTCATATAAAAAATCAGAATTCTAGAAAGTTCATATAAAAAATCAGAATTCTAGAAAGTTCATATAAAAAATCAGAATTCTAGAAAGTTCATATAAAAAATCAGAATTCTATAAAGTTCATATAAAAAAAATCAGAATTCTAGAAAGTTCATATAAAAAAACATTTGAAAAAACCTTCTTTGAAGAACAAAAATCTAGCAGGGGCAAACAATGTAATATTTTCAGGGTAAACTTTTATTTTTTACTATGAGTGGTATAGCACCTAGAAACTGTTTTATTCCATCTTTAGAAAATTATGTTGAATTGGTAGATTGTAGATGGAGTTCTTTTGAGAGAGAAAAAAAAATAATGTTGTCCAGAAGGACAGTTTTTAGACGAATGTTTATGTTAAAAGTGTGCCAAATATGTTCACAGATACCAATAGAAATACTCACCTTACTGTAACCATACTGTATATGTGTAGATATTTCTGTTATTTACCAAATTACCTCATTTTTTTTATCATGCACCAGGTGTACAATTACACATAACTATACTAAAATGTATTATATAAACATTGTAATAAATTAAATGATAAAGGCATGCTACAGACAGTACAGTGTATTTATTTAGTTTATGTATATAAGTATGGTGGTTGTTTTTCCATGTGTAATTATGTACTTGCAACAATAAATGGAATCTTACATTTTAAAGACAATGTATTAATGATATACTTGTATATTATTTCTCTTTTAAAGGAGCATTTAAGGTAACAGTATTGAGGAATTTAAACAGGTGATCTTGGTGTACACATTTTTTAGTGAGCTTCCACCTAATTAGTGCACTGTATGCTTACAAAAGCACATTATAGATGTAATAAAATCATAAACAGGGAATGTTTCCAATTGAAATCTTAGGAATGAAAAAAAATGAGAGAATACCAAAGCGTTAACAAAACCATAATTCGAACTCAAAAAAAGGGGAAAGATTTAAGTATGTTTACGTAACTACAGAACAGAATCTTTGGTCAAAAAGATTGTATTGGCAGATCAGTGAGAAAAGAAACTTTTTAAACAATTTGTAGGTTTGGATAAATGCACCCATTCTCTTTCCCCGATTTAATAGAATACCTATTATATGTATTAAACTAAACCTTATAAAAACATACATACATCTATTAAAATAGCTAGATATTGTAACAAGCATATACCACGCATTAAGAAATAACTAGACATTATTACATGCATATCTATGAATCCTGTCTAAACAGATTTAAATACTTAGTAGCAAATACACTTGCCAATAACTGGAAAAAAAGCCTTGATGATCTAAGAAATATACCTAGCTATTTGTAAAAAAAATCGCTATATATTAACTTAGGTTGTACCAGGAAAGGAAAAGGAGCAGTATTGTGGAAATTTGTTATACATACGTTTATCATAATATAACCTCTATTTACCAGGTAATAACACTATACCAATATCTTTAAACAACATCGATAACAAGCCTACCAATCTATATCATGTGGTACGTTAACAGAAACTTTCAGTAATTATAAAAATAAACATACCAATTTTTTATTGACCGACTGAGTTAATTACCTTCATGACACACGACAGTTCGAATCTAGGAGAATAGAAAAGGGAATGAGGATCTCTTTAATGAATTTAACTTTGAAGGAGACTCAAATGTTTTCTCTAAATATTACTAAAAATTCATGTGATAAGATAACTTGCATTGTATGCTTGATTTGTTTGTGTTTTGAAAAGGTGCTTCCATACATATATTTCAAGTGAGATCACGGATACATGTATTTATGTTTGAGATACATTTTGTATGATATTTTTTTTTGACAGAAACAGTGTAACTAAAGGAAAAGTTTGAAAGAAATTTCTTGAATGCCCATCTTTTTTTTTCTAACTGTGTCTTGATTCCTTCACTAGGTTTATAACAACGTAAAACTGCTCACCATGTACATAGATATCAGTGTCAGTTTGAATTTGATTTAAAACGATAGCTAAAAAAATGTGATGTTTATTGCTTAGATGCAAAGTGCAATTTTCATAATTTCCCCCAAATAATAAACATTTTTTGATTTGATCGAATATATTTTTCGTTTTTATGTACGGTGTGCAATGCAGTGGTATTAAAAACACAACGATAAGACTAAGGTTGCATTTCCAAACAGCATAATTAAATATCCATCTTCCATTAATGTCTTATTCACATGTATCAAGAAGACTTATTTTGTTAAGTACTATTATATTTTTATTTCTATTTATTTGATACATCTGTTAGAAAGTAAAAAACCGATAACAGAGATAAAAACCTTTGGGAATCTTTGACGTATGAATACGATGAATTATTAACCTTCATACAAAATAAGTATAGTCAGGTATGACTTGTGATTTCACATAAACTTGTGTAATGTCCAGCTAGGTATACAAGGGGAAAATACTGCCTAACTGGCAAGCTAGCTTTTCCAGTCATGTGGTATAACCCGGGGACCCGCTCATGCTAGTTAAGCAATGGTGAGCGTGATTAGTAGTTTGATGGGTGACCACCTGCACGTTACACTTGTAGAAAAATCATCAGTTCAATCAATAAAATGATATAGTGTACTAATAATACAATATTGGTACATACAACAATGTTTGTGTGTTTTGACATAAATTACTTACAATGAACAAGTTAGCAGACAATGCACTTTTGCATTTTCAGCTTCTTTTATTTATTCAACATCATTGACACTACTGGTTGGATATTTTAGCATTTGCATGTTACAATTACTTGATCTTTCTCACAAAACAAATAACCTATCCTTTTGGGACCCCTCTTCAGTTCTTCTTCAGTTCATGGAACATGTACTCCTTATTTGTTCTCCGAAACTGAATATAAATAATTATCTAACTAATGTTCCTATTTGTCAGCTATAAACGTGGATGGGCTTATTCTACTGAGATGGGCAACTATTGGGTGGTCTGGAGTTTCCTTGACTTGGACCTCTAATTATATAAGGATGACATAACACACACATGCTGCACCTCTTAAATTTAGTAAAAGATACAGTATGCCGAAAAATTGAATTAAACTGCATCATACAGCTGTTTCGTCCTCCTAGGACTCTTCAGTGATGCTAGGGGCCAAAAGGTAGGAATCCAAAATTTCTAAACTAATGTAGAAGCAGAAGGGTCAGGTGCATAAAACCCCTTTAATTTATGAATTTAGAAGAAAAATTTACTTAGTTCTGTATAATTTCAAATCGTGTACTACGAAAATGTGTATATTATGTACCGTGCCACTACTCAAATGAGATTAAGTGTGGTTATGGAGGCTCCAGCTAACCTCGGGGACTAAGTTATACTAATATAAATTATACTTAATGATGCTGATCCCTTCTTCTTTCATTTAGCTTATAATTGATTAAACTTTCTATCTTTCTTCCCCTTCATGTGTTACTTCCTAAAAACACATTGTTTTTAATATTCTGTCTTCCATTCTATCTCTTTCATCTGACATAATTTTTTTCACTCTGTCTGATATAGTAGAAAGTACTGTACTCACATCTTTTTATCTCAAACTGTCATACTTTAAATTTGTTCCACAAACTGAAACTATGATGTGATATTGACCAATATATAAATACACACATTCTATCTACACATCACAATTACATTGCAACATGCTTATTTTCCAAATAGATTTCTTTAATTATCTCTCCTGGATTTGTTTAAATTTTACAGCAACATAGCATTGAATCAAGTACAAAGTCCATGTTTTTGTCTCAGTTGATTATCTCAAAAATCTGGACACCTGTAACATTGCGTTAATTTTCGTGCTTGTCCATATATTGCACCAAGTGTGTTTTCAATCGACAAACAATTATAGGACTTCCAATGAACAAATTTAAGCTTTTATGAACATCAACACTTTGCATATGCAATATAAATGTAGGTTCCATGACAAAATCAGGGCTTCAGTTTTATTGTGACACAGTTAACTCCAGGAGTGGCGTTAACGGGATGTGGATTTTGAAAAACTAAAAAAAATCTTCTTATCAGTCTTGAGCACCTCTTTCTCAAAATGTTTTGTCTATCAAAACATTTGATTTTTCCACCCTGTACACTACCAAACTGAAAGAACGTCTTCGATCTCTCATTATGAGAGTTTTTCCCCTAAAGAAAGGTTGACGACGATACAAATACATGGTTGTGAGCTATCTTAGAGCATACTTTGCGAAAAAAACCCAACAAAAGCTAGGATGAAATATACGGAGGAAGATATAGTAGAATGATTGAATTCCTGGTTGACAATACAACGTATCTTTGTTCAGTTCGGAGGGGAAAAAATCCAACAGACTGTTGGCATTACAATGGGAATTAACTGTGGATCACTTTTGGATGACTAGTTTTTGTTTTCATACAAGGCTGAATTTGTCGAGGGGCTTATCAGGACGGGTAACAAAGACCTTGTCAAATCTTTCAATATCACTTTCAGGTATATATCGACGACGTGTTGTCTGTAAACAACAAGAAGTTTGCTGACCTAGTTGATCGTATTTAACCTTCTGAACTTGAGATTAAAGACACAACAGACTCTCCCACATCAGATTCTACACCGACCTTTAATTATGACTAACATGGACAGCTTACTACTAAGCTGTATGATAAACATGAAAATTTCGATTTTCCGATTGTGAAATTTCCCTTTCTTGATAGTAACATCCTATATGGTGTTTACATGTCGCAGTTGATTCATTATTCTAGGGCTTGCTCTGATAAATAGCAGCTGCTAACGAACAAACCTACGACAAAGGGATTCGAGTTCTGAGGAGTGATGTTTTCTTGTATGTGACCAAGATTTACATGGCGGGTGTCGTCGATGAAGCAGAAGGCGCTTACTCTTCCGGAACAGATTGTCTTATTCTTTTGTGCTTTTACGAAAGTCTCCATGTAAATCTTTCATTTGTTCATATTTTGCTTCTAGCTTAATCGATTTTGAGTTCGGATTATGGTTTTGTTGACCCTTTGGTATTCTCTGATTTTTTTTTTATGATAAACAAGGTTTCTGATTTCTTCATCACATGGAGGCTCACTTTTATAGTCAAGTGAATAAAATGTCACTTGTTGGACAATTTTAAACATAAGTCTGTTTAACTTCTGTCATAGTTATCCAAATCTAAAGAGTTGGTATCTTTCTTTATCCACCATTGACTTAACTGTCAATGAGACAATAACTGTAGTAATTTATCTCCAATATAATTCATGAACTATTATTTTACACTACATAAACCTAATCTACCCTCTATAGGTTACAGTATTTGCCTGAGAGAAAGATGTATTCTAGAGTACTTGCCTACTGATGTTTAAAAAGTACCGTTTGTTGAGATCTCGTTGTCGTAATCCCTATACTCCTGTATATCATGCTTAATCAAAGCAAAACTACAAGTTACCATGTTGTAAAAATGTAACGAGCCGAATTTTCGAATAAAAATAAGTTTGCGCACTTTTTATCATGTGGCATAGATTAATTTCAGCATTAAAGGCCCAATATACGTAACTTGTTCGTGAGTCTGAAAAAATCGGAAAAATCCAGTTTATAACCATGCAAAAATAAGCCGAAAACGAACTAAACCTGGGCGGTAACTTACAAAAACCTCTTGGCAGAAAAATGAAAAAACTAAATTGAAAAAAAAAACAATAAGTAAAGGAAACGAATCAGAGAAAACCGAAGCGACAACAAAATCATATATCCAACTCAGAATCGATTTTACTAGGGGCAATCAATGAACGAAGGAAACATTTGCATAGAGACACTGAAAAACTTATAGAAAATAACATGTGTTCTGAAAGAGTAAGCGTTTCCTGCTTCATCGACAAAAACTGCCATATAAATTTTGGTCACATCCAAGCAAACTTCAAGTCCTTAAAGTGAGAACCGAATCATCATTCTTAACCACAGCAAGCAAACACATTTAGGTGCATATGCAAAAACGTTTACTTCATACCATACAAGGATACAAAATATTTCAGCTTTCTTGTATCTCACCTCAATCACCTTTACGATAAAAAAAGCAAGAAATCATTTTTGAGCACAAAATCTATGCTTGAGCATGAGTACAGTTTCATGAATACGGGCCCTGGTCTTGTCTGTCAATTCACCATGTTGTGTCTAGGGAGTGAGGTTGGTAGGTCCTAGTTTTATCGTGATTTTCGCGATCGATGCCGACTGCTGACAAACAAACTAACAACACAGAGATTCGAGAGATGCAGGTTGATCAGAGCTATGGGCAAGTTCAATGGTCACCATTTTGTCTCATTGAGAAATATTCTGTATCTTTTGTGTAATATGAAGATGGACATTTTTGAGTATGCTCATTAGTGTGTTTACTTGTTGCGATTGACATGATGACTTGGTTCTCATTTTGAGGACTTGATGTTTACTTGGATGTGACCAAGATTTACATGGCCGGTGGGCCATCTGTGACATCTTTTGGTATATCCCTTACCCATTTATGTTCATTTGTAGTTATAAATCTATGCCGATCATTACTGTAACGTCGACTGGATATAGAGATAACATGATTTTGTGGTAAGGACAATCCCTGTGCTGAAGATAATAAATAAATCTATTTACGATGTAATTAGAATCAAACAATATAGCGCAACATTGGACTTTTTATTAAGAAGTTGATATCTACTGCATAGCTAATGAATGTGAATATGAAGTATCTAAATTATTTTTAATTCCTATGCATATCGTGATAGAAAGAATGCAGCGTATTTCATGTGAGAAACGTCAATAATGTTCTTATTCATTTCAAACGAACATGCATCAAATTTGCAGAAAAGCATAAACGTTAGTTCACATAAAGACATCTTACACAAGTCAGTATACTACGTGTATATATAACCTGGACAACATGGGAAATTGATTTTGTCTCTAGCTGTGTACTGTGAGATTTATATCTCACGGGGACGGGGCATCTAAGTACAAGAACATATACAGATGTATGATGACGTATACATTAGCATTTTTTTTTACAGTTTAGTGAGTCAGAGGGACATACATGGATGATGTATACCGTCGAAAGTGTCGCCAAGTCCATTCACCTTGTGTATGCATGGTCGACACATGATCGTCAATTACTCGAGAGAAAAAAGGTATCCGTCGTAATAGATTTCGACCTTTTGTCATTGCATGTAAATGTAATTTCTTTTGCTTTTGCTCCGAAAAAAGTCAATTGTTCACCAATCAGCTAAGCATTCAAAAATGTCTACTACATTTCATCAGGAATACAAAAGCATCTACGTACAAAAATCTGAAAGAGATGTACATTCGATCAATTTGATAACTGTTACTTGTATAATGACTGTTCCTATAGCTATAATAAAGTTGTTTCATCTTGAAGTTTACATAATAAATGAGTGCATATGTCTCTGGTTATATAAGTATATATGTATCTATCTTAATTAAGATGTAATGAGTAATCAAAAGTACTGGAAGTACTGAAGGAGGCGTTACTCGGATGTTTGGACATGGTAGAAGAATGAAATGTGAAAGGTGCATTTTTTAAAGTGGCTGTAACAAATTCACAAAAATGTTTGTTTTCAGTACGACCTGTGTTTTCACCGTGAAAGAATCTGACAACAAACGATTTGATAGGTCGTTTAATCTAAAGTAGTAAATTGATGGGCGGAGCAAGGTAACGCTAAACTTCTGTGCCGTTCCCTGTAAATACAGTTATGTAATACTGACAACTGCCCGAATTTACACTTTACACCATCTAAAGTGAACTTTCACCTAAAAGATAATATATTGATTAAACGTAGAACTTTCCCGTTAACATTATGAAAATAGTATTTTTTGAACATCATAATACTTTCTATTCGTGTATTAATATTTTTTAAAATGTAATATTTCCGGCGATTCTCAGGTAAAACATGATAAGGTAACGTGAACATTTTTTTGCAGTCTTTCATTGACCTTACCGCAAATTTCGGATTACTAATTTATTCTGAATCAGAATATGATTAACATTTCATCACAGATACATATTTGAAGAAAAATCCTTTCTGATAATCGAACGGAATATGGGATAATTCATTGTTTGGTACCGATGAACGAGCATACCTATGTCACAAATAGCTTTACAGCGGCGACCATGATAAACCAATTAGGACATTATGATCATTATTTAGAGATGGAACTCATTGAAAAATACTAATGGTTATACAATTCTTCACTACAATCGTGATCATTCAGAAACCATTTTAAAAGTCAATATGTCCTAATAAATAGACCATATGAATCGCATCCTTACATTTGAGAATATACAGTTAAACACACGCTATGAAAAATAAAAATGACTTTTATGCATACAAAACTTCTAAAATGGTTATCACTTTAATCGGAGTAGAAAGCATTAATTAAAAAATAACATAGTTTGCCCGTCATCTAAATTAACAAGCATCCCTAAAAGCTCAGCATTCAACGATTTTTACAGAAATCGTGATGATCGCAAGTAAATTTCACACCTGGCAGGGAGGTGGCTGTCGAGAAAGGTACTTTCATAATAGGAAATATAGATAACGGCACACTGTTCGTTGTTCATGGTTTCCGTTAATACTTACTTTTTCCTAAAATAAAAAGGTAGTCGAATGGTGAAGATGTATCGACAACGTTCTTGACGTGTTCTCGTTAAATACCGAGGTAGGCGACTGATGTAGAAATATCGATAGTGTTCTTCATGTGTTCTACGTAAATACCGAGGTAGGCGACTGATGTAGAAGTATCGATAGTGTTCTTCATGTGTTCTACTTAAATACCGAGGTAGTCGACTGATGTAGACGTATCGATAGTGTTCTTCATGTGTTCTCGTAAATACCGAGGTAGCCGACTGATGTAGAAATATCGATAATGTTCTTCATGTGTTCTACGTAAATACCGAGGTAGGCGACTGTTGTAGAAATATCGATAGTGTTCTTCATGTGTTCTACGTAAATACCGAGGTAGGCGACTGTTGTAGAAATATCGATAGTGTTCTTCGTGTGTTCTGCGTAAATACAGAGGTAGCCGACAGATGTAGAAATATCGGTGATTTTTCTAAATGCTCTCCAGTAGTGTAGACACGACATGTCCATGTCTGTGGGATTTCCAAGATAGTTCATTTTCAACCAGGTTCTTGAATTTTAATTGCATTTCTGCACTGTGCAGTATTGCCATGGGAAAAAAGGGTTAGCAGTATAACACCAAGGCCGGCCATTTGGCACCAGTTCTCAAGGTCACTGCGGCCACTGAATTCCGAGTGCGAATGTGGTATGTCGGTGTCCCACCGCTGGCACGTGATACCGGCCTCTGTACAGGACACACGACCGTCATAGGCCCGACTGGTGGCGTTATAACAGTCCTTCACTGAAGATGAAATAAAGAAATAGCCTCAGAATGTTTATTGTAGGGAGGCAATTCGTTGTACTGTCATGGTGCAGGGAAATATGAAAGCTGTCAGAGGTTTTAATTGGCTTTAAATATATTCGAAGTTGTGATATGAAAATATCTAGGATAATCGAGCGAAAAAAAAATCAATAAATTTTGTTTTGTTTTATTTTTTTGTTTTTTTGTTTGTTTTGTTTTTGCTTTGTCTTATTTATTTTTTTTTAAACGTCGATTGTATTACCGAGGATACATACTTTGTTTTTACTTTATAACGATAATTTGTTATTTAAGAATCATATTATGAAGTTATCTTTTTGATATTTGTTGTACATATTCCTGTGTGATATACAATGCTTTGTAGTTCTATATTACAGCCTTGTGTGCTATACAAGATTATTTATTACTCTATCGTGTAGAGTATAATGGTATGTATTACAGCCATATATGATGTACAAGATTATTTAATACACCACTGTGTTAAGTATAATGGTCAGTATTACAGCCCTGTGTGCTGTGCAAGATTATTTATTACACCATTGCGTAAAGTATTATTATTGTCTAAATCACAGTCTTATGTGAAGTACAGTATAACGTGTAGAAGCATAGTGTTAAGTATAATGGTTTATATCTACATTTGTTCTGCGTCCTTCTAAGATAATGCAGTGTGATGGCTAATGTTGTTATAAGATTGTAACAGCATTTGCTATTGTGACGTCAAAAATCTCAATTGTGACTGCATCAATTCCATAGTTGTTAACACTTGATTTTCTGTTCAAAAACTATATTCGAAATAACTAACTAAATCACAATATGTTTTTCAAATTATAAATATATATAAGAAATGAATGTTTTAGCAAATATTATTGCAGTCATATAAGACACATAACTATTGTTAACAAACTTATATAATTATGTCGGGGCTTTATGAAGGCAATTCTAGAGGTTGGACATTATTTATCATGGTTAACTGAGCAGACTCTGATAGAGTGTGCTCTAGAACCGTCTTGCTTATAAATGGAACTGGATCTAATAATTGGACCTGATCCTCATATCTAGATGCATAGAAATTTTAGTTCAACTATTGAGTGTTCACTATTGAGAGATGCCTCTCAAAAAGCATAACAGTAGCACTCTATCCCCACAATCTCTACTACGGCCAACATGGACAGCTTACTACTAAGCTATGAAATACAGGTGGCGATTTCAATTTTCCGATCGTGAACTTTCCATTTCTTGGCAGTAACATCCCTGCGTCTCCAACTTATGGTGTTTACATATCGCAGTTGATTCGTTATTCTAGGGCTTGCTCTAAATATCGTGATTATGGTGATCGATGTCGACTGCTGACAAAAAAACTAACAACACAAGGATTCAAAAGCTGCAGGTTGACTCGGTTCTCATTATGTGGACTTGATGTTTACTTGGATGTCTTATGCTCCAGAGTCTCCATGTAAATATTTTCTTTGTTCATATTTTGCCCCGATTTTGGGTTCGAATTATGATTTTTTAACGCTTCGGTATTCTCTATTTTTTTTTAATATACTCCAGTAGCGTTTATTATTAATATTTTATTTTTACACATTACTGCATACCAAGATTTGCAGCCATGTTGATTTAAGGATGTACTATTCTCTAGTTTCAGTCACGTTCAAGTCTCGTTTATGTCTCATTTAAAGATTTAATGTTATATTAAGGAAAGTATGATGAGTTTTATTAGCATATATGCATCTGAAACTTGTGTCAAAAATAGAAGTGTTTGTTGCTTGTAGAACTCTTTTTACATGAATTGAATTACCAATTAAGCGGCCATTTTGGATATGGGTATTTATGTCTATTTTATGCACTTCGCGAAAAGCCACAATTTCACCTTATTGATGCTAGATCAATCTCTTAAAAACATCAATGTTTAGCCATTTTTAGTTATAGCCAGTTCATTTTTGCTGTACAACTTTATAATGTTCCATTTCATAGAAATATTATGCTACAAAGTGGTAACTATACACTTTTAGTATTGTTTTCATATATTTAATTTGAGCGGTTTTTAATTTGAATCCGAAACTGCGAAAAAAAACTAATAATAAAGGGACAAAACATTAAGCACAATAACCCCTCATTTATATTACGTTTTTAGAAAGAGAAACCCATTTTCTTTCATCCGCTAAATATCTTTTTTAAAAAGTTTGATATCAGAATTTTTTTATTAAGCGTTAAATCTGCAAACAATGGTGAAAAAAATGAGGATTTTCTCATTAAAAGTAATGGGGTAGGGGTAGCTCAAATTGCTTTCCTGAGTAAAAATATTAAGTTCAAGATTTTACTTCGATAATTGTCATTTCGACAAACATTCATACATTTCGGATTACAAAATTCGGAAAATGTTGTATCAAGATGTTCCGCAATTGGTCAAAACTTCAAAATGCACTTAAAATCGCTTATCATATCATATAAGTATCTTTGACCGATCATAGCACAAAAACGAGCACGCTGACATATCGTTATCTTTACACTTTCTGTCATGCCTTGAACTTCCTTATCCAAAAATTTATATGAGACAAAAAGTTTGATACAGGAAAATTTTGACATCCTTAACAAAATGGTTGTATCTGCGTTTCACATCTGGGACGACCTTTTATCCTTATATTGCTTGTATAAATTAACGGGTTTCTTGATGGATCATTGTCGAAAAAAGACATATGCTCTGGATTTGATTTGCCTTATGTCACTTGCATTTGCTCCAGTCCTCGTCTCTGTCTGATGCTCCTATGTGTTCACTTTGTACTCTGAGAGATTGTCCTGATCCAGTACCAATTCAACACCCCCCTCTTTAAGTTGTGACCTTCCTTTCTAGGCCTCATTCCGAAATTGCAATTGTAATCCGTTTTTTTATGTGGAGTATATATAGTATTTATAACAGCAAAGAAATCTAATTTAAAATGTAAATGTCTATATGGCGGTATGAATATTTATAAAAACACAAAACACGAAGGTTACTTTTCGCTAGCGCTTTCGCCCATCTTGGCGAATCATCTGAAGAGGCCCAACATGGGCGAAAGTGCTAGCGAAAAGTAGTCATTGTATTATGTGTTTTCATATATAGTATTTACAATATATAGATAATGTCTGAGAACTCCTTTTTCGTATTCATTGTTGATTGAAATAACTAAGAAAATTATTTACCTGAGCAAGAAACGATATCTTTTGACCATGTGAGGTCTCCGTTACAACTTGCCATAGGACAATTGGCCACAGGGTCGGCTGTTTCATAAGATGCACATCGATACCATGCCAGCTCATAAGTCAATTTGTGTGGCCACTCGACTTCAATTCTGGCTCCTGTCATGGTGGATGGCAGCTATACATGTGGTGGATCTCCACAGTCCAAGTCCGCAAATGGACAGAAGTCCCACCTCTCGTCGGGATCAGGGGCGGTACGTGTATTCCATTTGACACCTGTTTCCTAGATCACTGCGACCTCTGTAGTGGTATACTGAATAAGGGAAGTCAGTATCCCACCTCTGACATGTTATACCTTTAATGGTACAGGTTACTCCGCCCTCATACTCTTCAAGACTCCTGTTGAACCGGTCTTTCACTGCAATAAAGAAACCATAAGAAATCATGTTACATTCTATGCAATCGCAAACCTCGATCGCCTCCCACTCATCAAACATCTACATATCGCTTACTTAATTGGAAACTAAGAAACAACAAACTGAGAACGATGTAATTCTCATCTCCGCGTGAGGTGTTCTATGAGTTAATAACACCCTGAACCCCATCTAATACAAATACTACCCCGAAGATCTCTCCTTTGCATGTAGGATGCCATCATTTCTCACAGAATAAATATGTTTACCCTATGAATTAGAGCAACGAACAACACCGAGTCTCTTGCAAACGTAAAAGAGAATGAGACCAGGAGGAACGAGCGTTACTCTACTTAATCGAAGACATCCGCTTTGCAAATCTTGGTCGTATCAATAGTTCTTAATGAGACCAAGATGGCGACCAATATGGTTTTGCTTATTCTCCAAAAGTTTGGTAAAGAATTGATTAGAGAAACGCACGACTTCCACAAGAAGAATATCATATTTTAAAATAGTAACGTCCGACTGTTGATGTTATAAATATAAGACCAGAAAGAATGAGCGTTACTCTAGTTCATCGAATACATCCGCTTTACAAATCTTGGTCACATCAAAGTAAACGTTAGGTCCTCAAAGTGATAACCGTGTCATCATTCTCAATCACGTGGAAACATACTTATGGACCACGCCCACCTTCATATCATTCAAGTACATTAATAGACCCAAGAAATTACCCCCCGTGAACCGTGGTTTACCCTTAGTATCATAATCTCACCGATCGAGTCATTAACAGAAAAAAGTACTCTGAATTGAACAATTGAACTCTTAAACAAAAAACTAACAAAGTCAAACAGATCGAACGCCAAATCCAGTGCAAAACTGAAACTACGCTGTTTACTGGAAAAACGTCGGTTTTACTGAGCTCATCCAGAGAAGTCACCTTTTTGTCGCATTATTGCTCCATTAGTGAATGTATGGTCGGGGAAATGTTATGTCAAAATTATCATTGAAACCCATTTTTGTATGATCTTATGTGCTTTTCCAAGATTCTGTTTTTGTAGTACACGTTCGAAAGAAAACATTAAATGGAAACGTTTGGATTATGTTTAAGAACACCAGCAGGTTGAAAAAAGGGAACAACTAAAAAAGATCAGGATAGCTAATGTTTTCTAAGTAAAGTTTAAGCTTTGATTAAAAAACAATACATGGATGTAAAGGATATAATATTTTATTGTTTTTTTCTCTCTATTTGAGAAAACTCTTATCCTCTAAAGGTCCAAAATTCAAGTAGATTATACTACCGGATGACATTCTGAATAGAAATAAAAATATTAATTAATAACCAAAATTTCGTCTCACACAACAAGTAGTTCCAAAAACAGATCATATTACCACGAATCGATTTACACCTGAATGATGCAGTTTAATTCAGTTTTTCGACATACTGTATCTATTACTTAAGTTAAAAGGTGCAGCATATATATGGGTGTTTCGTCATATTTAGTTACCTGAACAAGATGCCGGTGGAGTAGACATGTCGGGTTGACTACCACACTTGACCACTGGGCAGTGGTCGAAAGGTGGCTGGTTAGTTATAGCCTTACACCTGTACTTTGCCAGCTCTTTGTTACCGTTGTACGGGTGTTCCAACATGTAGTCTGGTGGAACAGGCAGTGGACAATCTGTAGAACAGAAACTTGGGAATTATTAGTGTAATTTCTATTAAGTCTTCATCCAAAGCCTCATTTGATAATATTTCAGATGCGAGTCGCAAACGTTTATATATGTTTTTTCTCTCTTCAATTTCAGATCCCTAGAGAGTTGAATGAAAAACAGGGAAGCAAACAAAAATACTGGAAGTACTGAAGGAATCCGGATGTTTGGCCATGGTACAAGAATGAAATGTGAATGGTGCAAAAATACACAACTATTGATATACATGCATGAACAATTATTAAATATAGCTGCCAGCCTATGAATCAATGAAGATAATATTCACCGGAATCTATTTTCAAATGACTGACTTATACTTCACCCAACTCTCCAATCAAATCTTGTTGGAGGCGTTAGTAACGCCATGCATAAAGCGATTAGCTAAAAACCGGATGCATGGAGTTTGAGACACCTAGCCGTAATCTCCGTAATTATTCTAAATAAGGGAGACATTTTTTACAGTATCTGGTGCTGCTTTCAGAATACTGTTGTACAGTTGGTTAAATACGATAAAAAACGGAACATTTCTTATATGATCTCCATAAACTTCACATATGATTAAATCTACCTCCGTTCATGTTAAACGTTTTGAAATGAACATTATTGAATCATGCAGAATGCCAACAAAAAGACGTTAAAATGACCATATAAGAGAGACTTGTTTACCATTACACCCTCTGGTGAGAGCAAAACCCATTCAATATGGCTTACGTATAAACGTTCGCTTTAAACCACAGAAATATATATTAAGCACCGATCTTATTGTTGAAAACCCTTTTTGCTGATAATCGCGACAAAAGTCGTGTTGATAAAAATGGCCCTCACTTTGATCAAGACAAAATTTTAATTTTCAATCGTTAGTACAGATATTGTAAAAAACATTTAATTTCGTTTGGGTAAAATTTCGTTGTTTGGAGACTAGAAACATTTTCGTGGGGGTTAAATTATGTGGATTCCGTTCGTGTGTTTCATTTCTCTGAACCTCTATAATTATGATTGCCTCTCTTTAATTGTACTAAGCTATACTAAACATATAGCAGTAGCGCTATACAACAGATAGCTCGATCATTATCTCCGCTTCATCGAGTGACATGCTACATCGCGCTTTGATTAAGGTATCACATTACATCATTAGTGTGCTGATGAGTAAAGGCAATTACATGTTCTGTAGCTTAAGATTCTGGGCATCACTGTACATCATAATTGTGGTGATTAGTAACGACAACTTATCATTCTGTAGTTTATAATACTGGTATCACTGTACATCATAATTATGGTGATTAGTAAAGACAACTTTCCGTTCTGTAGTATATACTACTCCTATCACTGTACATCATAATTATGGTGATTAGTAAAGACAACAAACCGTTCTGTAGTTTATAATACTGGTATCACTGTACATCATAATTATGGTGATTAGTAAAGACAACTTTCCGTTCTGTAGTATATAATACTGGTATCACTGTACATCATAATTATGGTGATTAGTAAAGACAACTTTCCGTTCTGTAGTTTATAATACTCCTATCACTGTACATCATAATTATGGTGATTAGTAAAGACAACAAACCGTTCTGTAGTTTATAATACTCGTATCACTGTACATCATAATTGTGGTAATTAGTAAAGACAACTAACCGTTCTGTAGTTTATAATACTGGTATCACTGTACATCATAATTGTGGTGATTAGTAAAGACAACATACCGTTCTGTAGTTTATAATACTGGCATCACTGTACATCATAATTGTGGTGATTAGTAAAGACAACATACCGTTCTGTAGTTTATAATACTGGCATCACTGTACATCATAATTGTGGTGATTAGTAAAGACAACGTACCGTTCTGTAGTTTATAATACTGGTATCACTGTACATCATAATTATGGTGATTAGTAAAGACAACTTACCGTTCTGTAGTTTATAATACTGGCATCACTGTACATCATAATTGTGGTGATTAGTAAAGACAACATACCGTTCTGTAGTTTATAATACTGGCATCACTGTACATCATAATTATGGTGATTAGTAAAGACAACGTACCGTTCTGTAGTTTATAATACTGGTATCACTGTACATCATAATTATGGTGATTAGTAAAGACAACTTACCGTTCTGTAGTTTATAATACTGGTATCACTGTACATCATAATTGTGGTAATTAGTAAAGACAACTAACCGTTCTCTAGTTTATAATACTCGTATCACTGTACATCATAATTGTGGTGATTAGTAAAGACAACTTACCGTTCTGTAGTTTATAATACTGGTATCACTGTACATCATAATTATGGTGATTAGTAAAGACAACTTTTCGTTCTGTAGTTGATAATACTGGTATCACTGTACATCATAATTATGGTGATTAGTAAAGACAACTTGCCGTTTTGTAGTTTATAATACTGGTATCACTGTACATCATAATTGTGGTAATTAGTAAAGATAACATACCGTTCTGTAGTTTATAATACCGGTATCACTGTACATCATAATTGTGGTGATTAGTAAAGACAACTTTTCGTTCTGTAGTTGATAATACTGGTATCACTGTACATCATAATTATGGTGATTAGTAAAGACAACTTTTCGTTCTGTAGTTGATAATGCTGGTATCACTGTACATCATAATTGTGGTGATTAGTAAAGACAACAAACCGTTCTGTAGTTTATAATACTGGTATCACTGTACATCATAATTATGGTGAATAGTAAAGACAACTTTTCGTTCTGTAGTTGATAATACCGGTATCACTGTACATCATAATTGTGGTGATTAGTAAAGACAACTTATCATTCTGTAGTTTATAATACTGGTATCACTGTACATCATAATTGTGGGGATTAGTAAAGACAACTTATCATTCTGTAGTTTATAATACTGGTATCACTGTACATCATAATTGTGGTGATTAGTAAAGACAACTTATCATTCTGTAGTTTATAATACTGGTATCACTGTACATCATAATTGTGGTGATTAGTAAAGATAACTTATCATTCTGTAGTTTATAATACTGGTATCACTGTACATCATTATTGTGGTGATTAGTAAAGACAACTTATCATTCTGTAGTTTATAATACTGGTATCACTGTACATCATAATTGTGGTGATTAGTAAAGACAACTTTTCGTTCTGTAGGTTTTAATACTGGTATCACTGTACATCATAATGGTGGTGATTAGTAAAGACAACTTACCGTTCTGTAGTGTATAATACTGGTATCACTGTACATCATAATTATGGTGATTAGTAAAGACAACTTATCGTTCTGTAGTATATAATACTGGTATCACTGTACATCATAATTGTGGTGATTAGTAAAGACAACTTATCGTTCTGTAGTTGATAATACTGGTATTACTGTACATCATAATTGTGGTGATTAGTAAAGACAACTCATCGTTGTGTAGTTTATAATACTTGTATCACTGTACATCATAATTGTGGTGATTAGTAAAGACAACTCATCGTTCTGTAGGTTTTAATACTGGTATCACTGTACATCATAATTGTGGTGATTAGTAAAGACAACTTTTCGTTCTGTAGGTTTTAATACTGGTATCACTGTACATCATATTTGTGGTGATTAGTAAAGACAACTTTTCGTTCTGTAGGTTTTAATACTGGTATCACTGTACATCATAATGGTGGTGATTAGTAAAGACAACTTTTCGTTCTGTAGTTTATAATACTGGTATCACTGTACATCATAATTGTGGTGATTAGTAAAGACAACTTTTCGTTCTGTAGTTTATAATACTGGTATCACTGTACATCATAATTGTGGTGATTAGTAAAGACAACTTATCGTTTTGTAGTTTATAATACTGGTATCACTGTACATCATAATTGTGGTGATTAGTAAAGACAACTTTTCGTCCTGTAGGTTTTAATACTGGTATCACTGTACATCATAATGGTGGTGATTAGTAAAGACAACTTTTCGTTCTGTAGGTTTTAATACTGGTATCACTGTACATCATAATTGTGGTGATTAGTAAAGACAACTTATCGTTCTGTAGTTTAAAATACTGGTATCACTGTATATCATAATTGTGGTGATTAGTAAAGACAACTTATCGTTCTGTAGTTTATAATACTGGTATCACTGTACATCATAATTGTGGTGATTAGTAAAGACAACTTTTCGTTCTGTAGGTTTTAATACTGGTATCACTGTACGTTATAATTAGGATGATCGATAAACACAACTTTTCGTTCTGTAGTTTATAATACTGGTCACCATTAGGCGATGAACATACTGTTCCAACATTGGCGTCTGCAGTAAACTCCTTACACACGCTGGTTGTATGGTGGAAAGAGAATGCCTTCCGGTTGTGAAAATTAGAAAGAATTGCACATTCTGAAAGTGTCGCATATACATTATTTGACTTTGGAGACATTTATGACAAACACGTCACGACTTTATAAATACTACCACTGTTTGTAGCAGAAAAGAGACAAACATTCAAGTATATATTTAATAAGATATTACAAATTCTCATTTTACGTTTTACAATTCTCTTTTCTCTTCAAAAAATATTTTGTCATGTCCTTTCCCTGGAGAAGGTAAAACAGTTCACGTTAAAATTCCTAAATACGCAAATAGGTGATAGTATTCTTGTTCGACCAATCAGGTCCTTTCTAATTGAAAATAAAATGTTCGTACATAGTCTTATTCTAGTCTCCCTTCTTTTAATAGGTAGCGACGGTTTTTTTGTTGGTACTGGGACTTCGGTTGCTACGTGCTTATTCCCAAGGTCAATGAATTACTTATTATGTTATTGTTATTAATCTTGAACACGATTCGCGATAAGATGTCTTTTGGCCATTACCATGTATGATAAGCTAAATTTTGTTTACGGTAAAACAGCTCTGTAAGTAAATATGAATGACTGAGCGAAAACACTACCGGTGTATAAAACTTAAACAAGAAGAAGGTAAAAAACATTCTATAAGTAACATATTGAAATATAGCAGCCAGGTGAAAATAGTTATTGGTGAACACGTGTTGTTATCATCCTCCAATTATTCTGGAGAGTAGAGTAAGCCACGTGCAAAATGTAATGCCAACATGAAATTTGGAATTCTCTAATGAAAAAAACTGTTTTGTGGAAACCTTTTGATGAATTACCAGTTCATGTATTGCTTATTTTAACATTTTAACGAAGCGTGTCCAGTTGGTATTATCAGCCATATTTGTCAAGTGAAAGTAGTTCAATGCTTTTATTTTCCATTTGCGATTTTATAAAAAAAATCACTAGTTAACGGAATTCAAATTTCTCTGCCACTCCTGGTAATGAGCCTTTTAGTAGCTCTATCATGTTGTTCCGCGTAACAAAGTGTGTAAGATTATAGAAAACCAGACAAGAATAATCAATGTAATACAAATAATTAATGCAAACTAACATAATGAAATTACAAAATAAAAGCTCTCCGTCTATTTTTTCTAAAAGAAAATGTATATTTAATATTTTTCCGATGCTTCTGATAGGCAATATCATTAATGCGCCGTTGACTCTTTATGAGATAATAATTCTCAACTACTGTTGGTAAGGTTATATAGTTATAATGTAATAGAGCGGAAAGTATTTTTGTTACACCAACGTATAAAGTATAATGGTATTTATTACAATCGTGTGTGAAGTACAGTTCTATGAATCAAAGTACTGGAAGTACTGAAGGAGACGTAACTTGGATGTTTGGTCCTGGTAAAAGAATGAAATATGACAGGAGCATGATTTTTAAAATGAGGTTATAGGTGCACCCCCCCCTTTAAGATTTTTTTCTTAGTAAACCTCCAACAACCCGCATGACCACATTGATGGTGACTTTACACTTAAAATTCTCGATTGTCAAAAAAGAGAACGGAGTTTGTAAATAATACAAAAAAACATTTTTCGGTTAAAATGACCTTCCATACCAATAAAACAGATACTCAAATGATTTTTTAGAGAATACCAAAGCGACAACAAAACTATAATCCGAATTCAAAATCTATTAAACTAGAGGCAAAATATGAATAAAGAAAAGAATTACATGGAGACCATCGTAAAAAAAAGAAGAGAATAAGACCAGGTGTCCCAGAGAGTTAGCGTATACTGATTCACCTTGTTACGGGTCAAGATACGATTAAGTGTACATCAACTCATACATACATGGCTAGGTACACAAATGTTTCACCTCTCCTATATATGGGCTACATTAGACCAAGTTCACCAACTCTCCCACATACAGGCTAATAGAGAGCCAGGGTTTCACTTCTCTTACTTAAAAGAGCTAGATGAATCCCCTCTCCTTTATACGGACTAGAAGAGAGTCAGTGGATCTCCTCTCTTATATGCGTGCTAGAAGAGAGCCAGTGGGTCTTCTTTCTTACATTTGTGTTATGTTAGAGCAAGAGTTTCTTCTACCCTGCATACAAGCTAGATGATATACAATGTATCACTTATCCTACAAACTGGCTAACTGAGAGCCAATGTACTACCTCCTCCACATACTGGTCAGTTAAGAGTCACGTTACCTTTCTCCTACATACTGGCTAGATGAGAGCCAGGGTATCTTCTCTCCACTAAACGGGTTATGTTAAAGCCAGGGTAACACTTCTCTTACATACGGGCTAGCTGAAAGCCAGATTATTTTCCCTCCATTATACGGGCAAGGTAGAGGCGGTACATGTATATTACATCTCTTACATACGGGCTACATGAGAGCCATTGTTTTACCTACAATATATTCGACCATTTTGTATTTCGTGTATTGTCATGATACTAATATGGCATACTAAAGGATGTATTCTCCTGAGGTATCAGTCACGTTCAAGTCTCGTTTTAATCTCATTTAAAGAGTTTATGTTATATTTAAGAAATTATGATCAATTTTTATAGCATATATGCATGTGAAAATTGTGTTAAAAGTATAGGCATTTTTGCTTGTATAGAATTCACCTTTTTGAAAAAATAATTCCCGCCCCCATTTTATGACAGTTTTAGAAAGAAAAACACATTTTCTCTTAATCCGCTTAATATTAAAGTATCTTACGCACTATAAGATGATTGATAAAAACTATGTCGTATAATCTTATTGCCTAACATATATGAAATAGGTTCGCTTTACAGACATATATGAAATATAATATCGATTTTTTTCGCTATGATAGGGAACAAATCAATTAATTGATTGCAGAACAAACATGATTGTAGAAATGAGTTACATGAAATATTGTTAGAAGTAATCACGATATACACTTTTGTATAGCCACCGAGAAGGTATATTCTCTTAAATGTTCATATTGTAGAAAGAGGATCTGTCATGTGATTCTCATCATATCAAATTTATGATAGTATGAGTTTTGGATTTTTCATTTTTGCGAGCCTTTTCCGCTTTTCTGTATATATATATATGTACCGTCCAATACAAGGATCGCCTGATTACCACCGATGTCACCAAATAAGGTCTGTGCCAAAGGACGTGTATGATGCTGTATGACATCTTCCCGTGTTATATGCTGCAATCCTAAATTAGATGGAACGAATCTTGCCATGAGTGCCCTTCTTACACTTGATATCGCACGTCGTAGACTTGACTTCGACAGGTTGAACAAAGTTGACATAATGTTGTTTGACATGCCTGATTTCATTTTTAGTAGAAAAATTCCAACAGATGTCTGTGTGGTCCTAACTGGAGAATTCCGTACCGTACTTTTAACTGAATCGCAAAGCTCAGAAAAGTTCTGTTTGGTAAGACCAGTCAAGTTTGCGCAGTCCGAATCTGACATTGAAACGATATGGTCAAAATCAATCCTGGTGCTTGAGCACTTCCTTGCATAGTCTCTCAGTTGCTTAACCAGATCTACAATTGTAGTTCTATTCACATAAGAACTGTCTGTTGGTATCATGCTACTCAATTCTGTTTGGTTGATCTTTCCATCTCGGATGTGTCCGGGGCAACATCTACTTCCTGTCGGAACAATGACATATTTCTCCAAGAAGATCGAAAATCTGATTTCCGAAGGAACAACTACTAGCTTTGGCCCTAGCTTCTTACAAATAAAGCAGTATGCATGTGTCTTGACTGTGCTTCCTATTGGAAGAGATACAGAAGGTGGACTTGCTGTCAGATTGATCCCGACTTGTTTCTGTGGAGGTATATAATCGCCATCATTGTTGCTATTCTGCTTTCTTGGAAGGTCAAATCTGGATGACTTACCGCAGTACTTGTGTCTACATGAATTACATAACACACTGTCAATGTTGACGACAAGTAAAAAAGCTCTCTGTAGATATTTTTGCACGTCTTTATTTAACTTCCGGCGTTCATTTGGCTTTGTTCTCTTACTGCACAGAACACATGGAAAGTTTTTTGGTCCCGTTCCAGGCATCTCTGAAAATAAATAAAGTGGATCATTAAAGGGAATCAAATTATTTTTTTTTAATATTAGCATACTAATTACAGTGATCAATTTACAATTTATTTTCATGGGTCCATTTTGTACATATTGTCGAAAACAATGTGTCCCACTATGTTAAATTAGAGTATTTCCAGAATTTCTATGAATCCTTTCATAATTTTATGAGTACTGGACTAATATTAGATTGATTACTGATATTATTATACTTCTATTTTTGTTAGGACAAAGACTATCAGCGTACTGTTTTTGGCGTTTTGAATATTTCGAATGTTTACTTATCAGTCTATGTTATTTAGATTTCACCATGCAAGAATATAATACAATTATACTTTTATTCCACAGGCACTAGCTTCGCCTGTTCAACACATATAATATAAAAGTTCTTGTGTTTAGAGTTATTTAGTTTTAATTACTCGTTCGATTTTATTGCCATTTAAAAATACATAATTAGGGCCTATTGACATATATAATTTAATAAAGATTATTCCAAAGTGTAATATTTATTAAGAAATTAAAAAAAAAAATAAAAATAAAAAAAATATAAACGAAGTAAGTTGGAGTCGAACTCTTTATGACACGAAGGTCTAGTCTGGAGTCCGGTTACTTAACCACTACGCTACGTCGGCTTAAGTGACAGGAAGTGGTTTTTACAAGACAATATATTTGAAAAAGTAGGTCATTGTCTTTACTTCATTCAGCTCTGGTTTATTTTACCCCGAATCTTTCTCAATATTATTAGTTTTGGTTTTTCTTATAAGTGTCTTTTCTGCTTGAACAGAAATATGGACAACTTAAATTCAGCAATACAGGCAAGCAATCAAAGCCGTCGGTTGTTATGTTAAATTACGTGCTATTTGTTTCCGAAGCAGACGACAATACTACAGCCTAAAAGTTGTTCAACAGTGTTAACAATTCGCATATTTAAGGTCGAGTATTTATTAATAAATCATTAATGCATAATTACTAATTAAAATATACACCAACAATAAAAACTGCTCTCTTATTGCCGATTCGCCAACAGTACAAGTACTGTAGGCCAGCTGCTGTTGACGCAACTCGATCTGTCAAGTGTCAGACACTTCAGCTTGTAACGAAACATCGTCTCCAAATAGCAACAAGGGATGGAATAAGTAAAAAAGGACGCATTAATCTAGACTGAGAAGGATTTGGTGTTTGTTTTTCTTCCTTTTGTTTGTACTTACCTAGAGCTGCATTCCGATAACAGGTACGTCAAGGCATCTTCTAAATTTTCGTCGTGCGTAAAATAGCGTCCATGGATACTGCGTCGACGATGCACAACGATTACAATTCATTTTACAATCGTAATACTTTTTGGATCATTAATGTAGAACACAGTCAAATTCAGTTAAGGTATTATTTCAGAAGGAAAAAGAGGTTGCAGAATCACAATATTTTACCGATAGTATTTATACAATAATTTAAAGATAAATAAACTAATTATAAAGTGGTGCATCACGTCAGAGACGAAAGATACCACCACATTTAGACATGAAAAAGTTCAATTTTCGAAGTGGCCACAGGCTTCGACCAAAATAATATGATGGTCATTCAATCATGCTTTGGCAATAGTTTTTGTTTTGAAAAATATACGCTGGTCGAGGCATGTGGCCACTATGAAATATTGAAATTTCCTCACTAAAATTCAATAATTTCACCATTTGGGCATATGTTCTTGTGTTTACTGCCTTATTGTGGCATATTTTATAAAAAAATTCTGACAAAATGATATTGACAATAAAAGTTCAACACTTCAATCATTATTTTATTATTGTACATTTGAAATATATTCATTTTCTAATTGGGCTTCACAACAGGGCCAGTTACGACCTTTCGTGGCCCTACTCCTTTAATATGAAGAGAAACGAATGACAGATTATTTTTATCATATGACGTTTTATCTCCTTTCCCCATCCTAAACAGATTTTGTCTTCGCCGTTCTCGCCAACTGATTTCAAGCTGTCGAACCAAAAAATTCAAACCTTTGAAGTAGGTCAAATGTACCGGCGAACGAAGAAGTAGTCCAACACAATTGACCCATTGCAACTGATTAATTTTATAAAATAAAGACACCTTATGGCAAAAATATCAGACAATTTCAAGTAATATTATGACTGATAACTTGTCTCTAGTGATTGGAAACAATGAATATAACTTTAAGTTCGGCTGTGTCGGGCGAGTGTCCCCTGGTATTCCATTCATGAATCCGGCTGGATGTGACGATATTGTGACATCACTTAGCGCGACAATGACTTGTTCGTCGCCGCTTAGCTATCACTGTACACTGAGGGACCCTTACCGTTCAAAAAACGCATTTTTTCGTTCTGTTTTCAAATACCGTTCATTTCTTTAATTTTTGTGTTCATTTTCCGGGTTACCGTTCTCGTTTCACGGTGCACAGTTTATTTTTCAAATCATGGTTTACTTTTGAGGATCGTGTGTTGATTTTTCATTTACCTTGTTCATTATTGAAAAGGAGCGTTCATATTTTAAATTGGGTGTTTATTTTTCACGATCACCGTTTAATTTTCCCGATCACCGTTTACTGATTACGATCACCGTTCAATATTCGCGATCACCGTTTACTGATTACGATCACCGTTTACTTTTCAGAATCCTTGTTCATTTTAAAATTGAGTGTTTACGTTTGGGGGAGCTGTGTTTATGTTTCAAGAACCGGTGTTCATTTTTCAAAACCGTTTAGTTTTCGTGGACGACCGTTCAATTTCTCCAGTGCCTTTTGTTCTGACTAGTCCTTTCATGTCTACCGACCGGCTACGCTCCCGTCCACCATACCTAATCCGGGCACCGTCAAACTTACCTGTGGTCTGTCAGAGCCCTCAACCGTGACGTACAGTACTTCCTGCAGCCCGAATCCATGGGTGATGGGAATTAACTTTGGTCAGAAAATAGGCCTACAGTGTACAGTAACTTGTACGATGTTCAATACCGGAAATATAATCGACAAACGTATCGTAACAGAAAGCGCTTCTCGAATTCGGCGAACGGAACAGAAATAACGCTATCAAATATATCCGAAGCCTAACTGTCTGTTATTTCCGGGAAACAAACATTTTGTAATGAACTGGACGAATGTAAAAAATGAATCTCACCAGAACATTCTCCATTCATCTTTACGATAGAATACGATTACGTTTCGTCAATGCCGTGGTTTCGTGATGGTTCTACCCCAAAATAGACAGTGTACCTGATACGCAGGTGTCGATCAGTTCCACCACGGACTTAGATAAATTAGATAAGTCCGTGGTTCCACTAGATTACACGATTCTACTTCGAACAATGCAAGATTATTGCATCTCTATGATTATTCACATTAACATTATCTGTTTTTTCGCGTACACCATGTCAAAAGTTATCAGAACTTACCGATCAACATTTATTTTTAACCCGTGACATCTACCGGGACTGGCAATTTCATCTGTCTGTGCATATAGTGAATGATTGGTTGGTTTGAAATGTCAATCACACCTGAACACAGTAGCCCTCGTGACATAATGGGCGGATCTTACGCAACACTTCGCATCCTGTGACTGAACAAGATATCAATTTATATTTGTGTATAAAAATAACGACGGCCACATTGCGTAATGACAAAAAATATATGTAGACTTTTAATAATAAGTGGCAGTCTGCAGTTGATTTACATCATATTATTTTAGCTATAACGTTGACTTCGATTACATGTACTTATTTCGTACGTATAAATCGGAAACGGAAAGTATCACCTAATCGTAACTGTCGTCAACGATTATAGGTAATTCCTCGATTTGGTGTAGTTTGTTGAAAAATATACAATTTAATATTCTAAGGTCCAGTTTGTGTTTAAAGCTTTTACAATACGAAATACACTTATACTGAAATCATATAAACTATCCGTATTTCTTTACGGGTGGTAAAAATTGTATAAATTATATACCAAAAAGTTACAGGCACGTACAGTATATCGTCCAACGAAAGGCCATCAGGCCTCAATAACGGACGTACAAATATCGAAATCACTACGAGCCTGTATTAAAGTCGAAATGAATAAAATCTTGGTTTTATTTTTCTAATATATGTACTACAGTTTATATTTTGTATATATATATAGGGACGTATCTCACATATACGTCCCTGATATATACCAGGTACACAAAATATAAACGGTAGTATATGTTTTGTTTTTTTTTAATGTGGCTGAGAAGAGCCAGTGCCGGTCGCTTGATTTGTTCCATAAATATGTTAACGTAATTTATAATACAAGCTGACGAAAGTTCAAAATGACTGTGAGGATTTGATCACGAGATTTTTTTTACTTGACTTAATTGTAAAGCAAATCTATATTTCATCACTACGTCTTAAAATGTTTCAATAATCATTATCTACACAAGGTATATCTGTATCTCTAAGTTGATCTTTCAATGCCAGCATTCCACACCACATTATACTATAAACTGCATTTCTTCCGTTTATTTAATTTAAAACAAATGCAACAGGAATTCGAATACAACTGTTGAAAACTTCATTTGTGTTCAATACGCAAGCTTCCATATCCTATGCGTTATTATCAGAGACGTATACGTCTCTGGTAATTACATGTATGTACTTATTATTTGATTTAATTCATTATTAAAGAAATGCATACAAGACCCTTTGTTGGTAACATTTTTTTTTACGTTTTCTCAAGAAGCCAAAAAGAACGGGTACTGTTGAGATTCGTTTCTAACTGAACTATTAACAAATGGCGTGGCTGGGGGTATTTTGATGTGCAAGCCCCGCGAAGTTTACAAGTAGGGGAGGGGGTACTTCGGGAAAGAATAACATTTGAACTTCAAATGGTACTATTGTTTTAGATTTGTTTGAATAGACATTGCCTGGCCTCTCATTATACAAAATATTAATGCGAAAATGGAATACGAAATGTTTTACTTCCAAGATTTATGGAAACAAAATAATTATCCATATATATACGTTCCTTATGTCATTTACTCGACAGTAAGTACATTGTAATAGCAAGAGACATTTAAACCCATCTTTGATATACATACATCTCACAGAGACCCAAGAATTTTGACAGCTAGTTTTGGACCTAAACTAGGTTGTTTAAAGTAATTTTACACTTGGGGAGGGGGGGATCAATTTCCGATAAGAATGCCTTCTAAATGGTCATAAAGGCTATCACTGAGCACTGAGAGGGCATTTGTATCGAAAATTGATCAGCCCCCTCCCCCAAAGTGTAATTCTCAAGTCCCTGTGATACGTCTCTGTAAGTGTTAATAAGTACTGTACATGTTATGTGATTATTTCAGCTCAGGGAGTACTGAGAACTCTTGCTTGTTTTCTTAAAATTATGTACAATTAGAACAAGCCTAGTTTCACGAACGTTCCTAAACTTAAGGCATTGTCTTAACTGTAAATCGCCATAGAAAAGCATTTCAGAAGTTTCGAGAAAATCTTAAAGAGTAACTGTATTACTGAACCATCTTTCGTATATGGAAAGATTGATAAATAATAAGTGAGATAATTTTCACGACGATTTTATTTTTGTAAAAATTACGAAGTTTTGACCATTTTACTAAATTTCACACCTGAACGTAAATCAGGAAAATCCCCGATTTTGCCATACGACCGGAAGTGACGTCACAACGGTAGCCGCACTGACCGAATTGAGTAGTCATTATATTAAAATTGTATGAATCGTATCACGACTTGTTATTTGTAGAGAGTCATATATACAAGAATATGACACTGATTATATATCAAGGCCTTACGGATTTCATTAATGATCTACTGATAATTCGAGGTGCCATATGCCCCAGGGGACAGTAATTAGTGGGGAGGGGGCCCGGGTTCGGTAGTTCTTGTTCTTGTCAGGTATGCCGCAACGTGGTCATGGTCACTCGACCATAAATCAATTACCACCGGACTCGCTAATATGATTAACAGATTATTATTTTGTGGGAAAAACTGTAAGACTTCAAAACATACACTTGATATGATTGTGTATTAATTTTCTCATATTTTATTTCATATTACACCGCTAAAACAGCGTGTGTATTCACTGAAACATATACGTCCCGACATGCATATATCAGCAGGAACTGATCATGACACCTATTGAAATGAACACTGAAAAATATTTATGCCTGTCGGTCGGCTTTGTAAATACAAAACAACGTAGAAACAACCTCAAACAAACAGGTAATGAAAAGGATATTGGTGTTACTATAGACCACGGACGTAGATATACTCTAATTCCATGTATAGACTCAGAACTTCGAAAACCATATATTTAATTGGACTTAAAAGAAGAACATTTAATTACATAATATAGAATCATGAGATAATCTTTTTTTATATGTACAATGTACGTATATTGGAAAATAAAAATATGTATCTTTTATCAATGTTTTCGACCTGTATAACGTATTTGACGGGTATCACATTTCGGCTTCTTTTATCCATAAGTTCGAGAAATTATACCAGTGTATAAAAGTTAACAGCTTCCCATCGATTGATAATTATGTATGTCTATGCAGTATATATATATATATAAACAATTAAAAAGTATGCCTGAATATTGTAAAATATAAGGAACATGAGCGGAATCTTGATGTTACCTGTCTTCAGGCATACACATCGAAATAGAAATCAATAATAATAATTCGAAGTTCTAATATACCGCTTTATCATGACCTGAAGATTGCCTCAAAGAACAATTTATTTCAAATTCTGTTTGAGATAAGGTCTTTGAAAACCCCTGTATTTAACTGATTACTTAATTGGTTTTAATCCGCATTTTATTCATTTATAAAATATGAAATTATAACTGTGATACAGACATATCATGCAAGTTTCGATATAATATGTCAAGTTGAATAGAAGAGTCAAATTTGAAATTTGATAAAGTGACATGTACATATGTACTGTGTGACTTGACGGCGGTTTCTGGAGATTTCAAAAGGTACTCTGGATAGTCTATGTTTCATTCAAAGTCGAGAACTACATATTGTAACTACAGATCTAGAGCACTCATTTTGAAGTTATAAAGAGGAGATAATAACCGCAACATACTCAACTATCACCAGTAGTTTTAACTTTGATAGCCCCCCCCCATCTCCAAAGTTATTTACTTGCAACTGACCAGGTAGATTATCCCGCTTATCCGATTACGTAATTTAATGGACACTAATCTGAGATGTACAATATAATAAAATTCACTCTTGAATCATTTGACAAATGATCTGTATAAAATTATATATGACACCAGGGACGTATATGTGCCTGATGATAAAGCTAGAGTATTACAATGTGATAGGTTAAAAATAATTTGAACAGTCAATATCTAAACACTAAATTTTATGGTACGACACTTAATTTCACTATATACAATACATGTCGGATTAACAATTAATTAACCAGACGAACGTATATAACTTGTGTTCCTGTTGTCACCAATACGTGTGCACAACTTTTAGCGGTTCGCTGTGCGCTTGATTAGCTTGTGGCAAAACAGGTAAAAAAAAAACTTCAACCTGTCGTAACTTTGTAACCAGTGGGCCGATTTCGGCAATGTATTAATGCCGACACAACGAGTCTGATAATTTCGGTTTCTATTTGCACTACAGTTACTCTTTAAGTTCAAGACATTTTTCTTAATTTCTGTAATGCTTTCCTATGGAAATGTTCAACCAGGGACGTATATATAATTTTGGCTGGGCTCATTAATAATTGTTTTTGCTGACATTTTGTTTGAACTGACCGGAAATGTAGTAAATATTGGCCCTTCTTTAATTACTCTTTGAAAGAAGGGCATTTTTATAGCAAATCTAAAACAGATTTTATAAAACCTAATGTGACTTGATTATATGAAAAATTCTGCCTAACAAACTTTCTGCAGTCTATTCTGTTAATCTGACGAATCGGCAAAAACGAGTTCCAGTATCAGTGTGAATATCAAGAATATTAGTCGAATTATGAAATCTCTCTACTTTAATACACATATTTTGGATAATGATGTGCAAACACGGGCTTATGTGCTTACATGGCAGCTACGCGCCTGGTAACGACACGGACTTAGATAGATAATCTTTTCCCGTGCCGTCGACGATAATAATTGTACACTGAAGTACACAAATGAACATAGCCTATTCCCCCCTGATCTTTCATAACGAACTGTTCCAACCTTTCAATCAGACCAGTTCAAGTGTGTCTTCATGAGTGAATGAGTTAAGGGTCGACAATTTTACGACATCATATGGTAATAATTACAGTCAGGTTTCGCCACACCTGTACCGGATATACACCCCCGGGGTAAGTTTCACACCTGTTTCCTGGGGCTGTTAAAACTGTGTTGTAGTTGATATTGTCCATTGTGTCAAACTGTTTTGATTGACAGGTTGTTACGCACAGGTGAATCCTCCCCCCCCCCCGACACTTTCTGTTAAATGCAAACAGTTTTACGATCTTAAGCGACTAAAGCCAAAAACTACGGTCAACAGTTAATTGTACTGTACCCGTATAAAACAATTTACTATTGTGTGTATTGTCTGAAAACAACGTGTGATGGTACGGGGCTCTGAAAAGAGTCCAATTCTAGCCATTCCCCGTGTTTTGTTGCAATTTTGCTGTCAAAAAAAAAAAATTAAATGGTACACAAGAAAACATTTGGATTAAAATACGCGTATCTTATGATTATTTTTTTCCAATCATCATAATTTTTTATATTGTATATAGAGCATTTCGTATCTGCAAGATGAAATAATAACTGGAAACGATTAGCGAGATTTTATCTTTTGACAACAGACACCTGAGAATTTGTTAGTGTTGGTCCTTTAGCCGGTGTTGAGAGTATTTTATCGAAAATTGACCTTAACCTCTCAAAACAGGGACGTATATGTCCCTGTCTCAAACATATAAAAAAATTGGGTCCAAAACTAGCTGTAACAAATTTTCAGGTCCCTGTGTTTGACGTCTTTGAGTAGCTGTCAATTGTCAGTCACAGTTCGCTGCATCCACGAATTTAGTAAGCTTGTGCAAAAGATCTGCTAATATTTTGATTTAATACAAGCCAAACATTAACCTCCACTTACAATATGCCTACTGTCAGAAGACCAAAGTGTTCCAGATTGTTCCATATATATATCTAATTTTCTGTAAATGTAAAATAGCCGAGTTTGTCCAATACATTAACAAATAAAAAGAATAAGAAAGCTAACCATGCTTTCACAACTTGATACACCTGTTAGCTGGACTGCAGAGCTCCTTGCCGTAGGTCAAAGGTCCCCGCCGCGGCCGGTAAAAAAATCAAACGCTTTTTACCCTCTTGTAGAATATGGGCTAGCCAATTAAGTCAGGTATGGGCCAAGTATTTAGTATTTTAGGGTTGAAAGCATGACTCAAAATCCTCGAGTGCCGTGTTTGTTATGTGCATTTGTCAAGGTCGAAGGCGAACGGGACACATGACTTTCACTACGATAGCGAATGATTGGAGAACATACGTTTTTTCGTTAACTGTTTCCTAATATTTCCTTTCAAACAATGTTTTTGAAATACCAGAATATTTTGGCACGGACGTAAGTAAATAAGCTATCTTATTCCGTGCTTTTGGCTTCACCTTTAATTGACCTCGCATTACGTTATGCAAATCATCGGCGGATTTTGCCATTGAAAATTTTCGATTATAGATAAAACAATACTTCAAAACTATAGACTTCTTTTAACAACTGCATGGTAGCCTCGTGTTACGCACATATACAGTACGTTATCTAAGCAATTGTTCGGTTGCGTATTGATTGTTATATATAACGTGAGCGTAAACAATATCCGTTTGAAAATTACACGTTTTACGTCTGTATTATATTTCATAAAAAGCACATTTGCTCAGGTGATAACTCCGAGGGTCTCAAATCTCCACTCTGGCGTATATATATCATGGCACTGTATAATGAAGTTCATACTAAAGTAATTTGATTCGCAAGTATTTTAATCTCGGTTCTGCACAATAAAACGTAGTAAGCCATATATGTATAAACTCGTACAAAGAATGAAGTGTTTCACTTGCATTTTAATTGTAAATATATGGATTCGGGCTGCAGGAAGTACTGTACGTCACGGTTGAGAGCTCTGACAGACCACAGGTAAGTTTGACGGTGCCCGGATTAGGTAAGGTGGACGGGAGCGTAGCCGGTCGGCAGACATGAAAGGACTAGTCAGAACAAAAGGCACTGGAGAAATTGAACGGTCGTCCACGAAAACTAAACGGTTTTGAAAAATGAACACCGGTTCTTGAAACATAAACACAGCTCCCCCAAACGTAAACACTCAATTTTAAAATGAACAAGGATTCCGAAAAGTAAACGGTGATCGTAATCAGTAAACGGTGAGCGCGAATATTGAACGGTGATCGTAATCAGTAAACGGTGATCGGGAAAATTAAACGGTGATCGTGAAAAATAAACACCCAATTTAAAATATGAACGCTCCTTTTCAATAATGAACAAGGTAAATGAAAAATCAACACATGATCCTCAAAAGTAAACCATGATTTGAAAAACAAACTGTGCACCGTGAAACGAGAACGGTAACCCGGAAAATGAACACAAAAATTAAAGAAATGAACGGTATTTGAAAACAGAAGGAAAAAATGCGTTTTTTGAACGGTAAGGGTCCCCCAGTGGTAGTACACAACCGATGTGTGGCGTTTTCTTACTGTTGGAGAATTATCCTTATCATCGCGGGAGGCAACAATGATGTTGAGTGTACACCGAGAATGTTTCAAAAGATTATTTCGTCAAACGTTTTTAAAAGACGCCGTTTGAGGTGTATTTGTTAGCAGTGTTTTGGATTGTGTAAGGCATGTTTGTTGACGTCAGCTTATCCTGTTATAACGTTGGAAAAGGATCTTCATCCTCGGATCGATATATTTTGTGTAGATTAGTATTGTTTATATGTCTGTAATTATTTACGCTTTATAACGACGGACCCTTGCCAATCAAAAGCGACGTTATAAAACGGCAACGTCATTTTTTACGTTATGGGCTGATAACATAATTTTTTAAGCCAATTAAAATGCTTGTTTCAAACAAGATTAAATTATATGATAAATATTATTATGTGTTGCATGTCTGCTGTGCCTTACTATATCATGTAAACATTACGAATGTAAACCTTGAATTTGAAGGTAAATTCATACGTATAGAATATTTGGAGGTAGATCAATATGAAAAGAAAAGTGGTAGTAAGTAAATAAGTAATTATTGTGTTCGGGGTTTCGCGCCTATAGAAGGAATGTGTAGCAGGATAGATACCTTTACTACCAATGAAGACATCAGAAAATACCGAACCCTTTTGTCCTCGTGGTGTTTCATGTCAAATACTTAAATTTTGCCTGGTAATTGGAAGGATCAAAATATGTTGCTAAATAAAGGGTATTCATTCAATGGTTTACCATTTAATATCATATCTATTTTAAGTATGGTAGATTATTTTATATTTTCACGAAGGTGTAGCACGAGTGAAAAAATAAAGAAACTGCAATGAAATTGTTATTACATTTTGAATGAGGCGCTATAATGCTTTATTTTTTCGATCTTAACCTGCTTACTGAAAAGTAGGAACAACTCTTACAGCAGGAAAGTAGTTTCTGCAAAATCTTATATTTTCACTGCAAACCCTTATATCTTTACTGCAAAATCTTATATTTTCACCGCAAAATCTCATATCTTCACTGCAAATCTTATATTTTGACAGCAAAATCTTATATTTTCACTGCAAAATCTTATACTTTCACTGCAGAATGATATATTTTCACTGCTCATCACTGCATTGAAAATATAAGTATTATTTTGATAATTTTCTATATTTCACAGGGCATTATGTAATAAAAGCATACATCATTTTGGAACAATGTGCTGGAGGATACGTTAATACGTACACAGACGGACGGAGAAAACAAACTGTTTCATGGGTCAAATGAGTGTATTGCCGCCCTTTGTTCCTTTCATTTCGTATTGACTCGTTTTTCCGTACATGTACTTAGCTGACTTTATTTTGAAAGCATGGATAAATAATAGCTGTTCTGTTCTGAATGAACTTCAATATTTCGCCGTTTTATTACATTGTAACAACAAAATGTATTCCCAAAGAAACACGCAGCCAGTCTGGTGAATGTTTAAGGAGTGCTGTTGGGGTTTTTACTTCTCTTAGCATGTAATAAATAATGCAATACCTCAATGACGATACAACTAATGTATACACATGCGGGAATCGTAAACCGCAGCTCCCTTTTAAACCATCATTAGTATTAACATATTATGGCTTTTCCAGACTATAATGCACCGTTATGGTATGTAAGCTGCACTACTTAATGTTGCTGTACCTAGGAGTGCCCTTCGAGTGTTGACATTGATAATCATAGCTATCCCCTTCCTCCTATACTTAACCTAAAAATGCCAAAACAAGTAAGGAAAGAGTTAATTTTTAAAAGCAAAATATTGGCTGCATTTCCTGATTTCTTCACCTTCGCACATTTTAATATTCAGTAACATGTTTTATGTTGCGTGTTGGTTAATTAATATATATATTTATACACTTTTGTCTTTCATAACATACAATTTGCCAACGTGATTCATGTTCATGCGAAAATTGCTACTAGTCCAGGAGAAATTGCATATCATTTCTGAAACATCTAAAAGACTCTTAATTGCAAAATCTCCTATATTTATTCAATTAAGTGTAATCTGTAAGAACAATCCTCGAGGCTTCGAAGGAATTTCAACGACTTCAATTCTTCCGAAGTGCTGAACGGACTAAATACTTGGCTGGTAGCTTCCTTAGAAAGAGCCGAATAAAGATGATATGAGAAGAAAATAACTTTGTCTTTCTTTAAAAATCACATTGGTAAAAATATGTCAAGACTTGAGCGACTTCTTTTGAAATGAAAAAAAAAAACCTTTGAGACTTGATATTTGGCAAATAGCTTTCTTTAAAGAAGCTAAAAACGTACTGCGAAAATATAACTTTGACTTACATTCAAAATCACAGGGTACAATATGAAAATAACAGTTTATTTATCTTATTTTATACCGAAGGGCCTGGGGCGTAAATAATTGTCGGGTAGCTTCCGTGGAAAAAGCAGCACACGATTTGCGAGAGAACATACTTTGATCTAATTTCAAAATACCTTTAGGCATAGAGACTTGATATTTAACTAGAAGCTTCCTTGGAGATAACCGAATAAAGTTTGCGAGAGACCTACTTTGCATTCATGAAAAATGAATACATCTCGTTATTGTATTAGTTATTGTTACCGTCAGAAATAAAAATAACAAAGAATTTTTAAGTTTAACTATTTATTTACAATCAAATGCCAAATAATGAATGTTACTACTACTACTCAAAATTCATTACTGTTGGGAAAATTAATGTCCGAGGTCATAACCCGGGAAAAGTCATATAAGATGATGTGGTTCAAAAACGTATAAGGCAGAATAAAGATGTACAAGAATCAGGCGTATTATCAGTACTCTGATCTGTTTACTTACAAGTATTATCAAGAATATTCCAAATACAACAAGACACAAATATACACTAGACAGCTTCTAGTTATATCTGTAGACACTGAGACTTTCCAGTGCACTCTTTAAAATTTGTTTACAACATAGAAACATCCTCTACAATTAAAAAAAATGAATCTTTTAAAACCTTGAAAACTTTAGCAATTAATAAATAAAATCAAACATGATTCACGTAAAACATTAAAATAATTGCGACCAACATGTACAGTAGGGTTCTGTTTCTTGAAAGCCAACCTCTTTATAGGGGAATTCAAATGAATCAAACATTTTTTTCTTAACACCATATTTGACACAAAACTTTTTGTTTGTTATTTCCTCATATAAGATTTTAATGACAGTTCAAATTAATATGGGTATTTTTTCAAAAACTCGAACTTGCCAAGGTCAGGCGTTTAAAATATTCTTTGACAGCAGATAGAATGTTAAATATTGTGGGCTTTATTTTCAAGTAAAAGCAAATATACTTCTATTTTATTTCCCAGAAATTAACCAGCGTGAAGCCAACAAAATATCAAAAAATCTTAAAAAAAAAAAAAAATTATTTACAATTTAATAAATAAAATGTATCTACATTAATGTAATGATAGCAACAACTGTACTATGAATGCCTCACTGATGGGAAATAGTGATGCCCCACGCAATATCACGAGAAATGTCCTAATGCGACAAGATGATGTAGTTCACATCCTCATAAGGCAGACTAAAGATGTACAAGAATGTCTAGGTATATAAATAGTGTTCTGTTCGTTTTTTTTAACAAGTCTAACTTATATATACTTTTGAGTATCTATAATGTTCTTGTGTGTGGAATATAAAAAAATGTATTTGTAGAAAATCTCAGGATATAACTTGACACAATCGTACACAGAACAGCTTCTACACATAGCCATATATGTAAACAATATATTACATAAATTTTACATAAATTATATACTACACAGTAACATTTTGAAAAAACAAAACAAAAAAATCAAATAAAATAAAAAAGAAATAAATGCCTTTTTGTAATAACGCTTTCACATTAATTTCCTTCATCGTTCTGTCGTTATGTCAAATTTTTAAAAACCAACCTATCTAAAACCTTGCACTGATATTAGTTTTCAATGTCAAATACTTGCTTGTTTCTTTGACTTAAAACAAACCTAAAAATGTGTCTTCTCTCAAAAAGAAATCACCTAGCAAACGAATAATGAAATAGATAGACTTTTGTCCGAAAAGTCTCTAAAACATTAAAATATACATTTGAGAATCAAAAACCAAGACATAGCAATTAGTCAAAGCGAGAACCATGTCAATTAAGACGAACAATAAAGAGCATTGATTCACCTACATATGAAATCACCATTTTCATTTAACACAAGGAAATAAAAAAAAAGAATGTTTTCGATCCGCCACATATATTAACGAGCTTTTCCTAAAACTCAGCATTCAAATTGCGATGATTATCTGCAACATGTAAATATCAAACCTTACATGTAAATAAAGCGATTTGACTGCCAAACAAGGAAATGTTCATAATAGAAATTAAACAAAACCCCTCAAGAACCGTTGTTCAAAAGCTCTTCGTCAGAGTAGATACGACTGACATGTCGCTTTTAAAATCAATTGTGAGTCGAACTCAAGAGCCTTAAAGACATTTCTCCACTGCGCAGTATCCCCATTCCAAATTGGGGTTAGTAGTATAACACCAAGGTCTATTTTCGCTAGTACTGGTCATTTGACACCAGTTCTGTAGGTCACTGCGGCCACTGAATTCCGGGTGCCAATGCGGTACGTTGGTGTCCCACCGCTGACACGTGATGCCACCCGCTGTACAGGATACACGACCGTGGTAGGTCAGACTGGTGGCGTCATAACAGTCCTTCACTGAAGATAAAATGAAGATTTAGCATGTCACCGTCTAATGTTGTAATGCCCTGATACATAACTTAAATAATAGTCAATGTTGATATAGAAGATGTAAGATGTTTAATTGGCTTTGCATAATTAAAAATGAAGGAAAGTATCTTGAAATATCTTTGTTCTGCTTTAATCGAGCGAAAACATACTTTGAATTTCATTTTCGAACATATTCTTTCATGGCAATGTTATATCAATATATGATATACGATATTTATTTAAAACCCCATGTGTGAAATATAATTATCTGTATATCTGGTGTACATAGTCCTGTATTACAGTGCTGTGTGATGTACAATGTTCTGTATTACAGCCCTGTGTGATGTACGGTGTTCTGTATTACAGCCCTGTGTGATGTACGGTGTTCTGTATTACAGCCCTGTGTGATGTACGGTGTTCTGTATTACAGCCCTGTGTGATGTACGGTGTTCTGTATTACAGCCCTGTGTGATGTACGGTGTTCTGTATTACAGCCCTGTGTGATGTACGGTGTTCTGTATTACAGCCCTGTGTGATGTACGGTGTTCTGTATTACAGCCCTGTGTGATGTACGGTGTTCTGTATTACAGCCCTGTGTGATATACAATGTTCTGTATTACAGCCCTGTGTGATGTATAGTGTTCTGTATTACAGTCCTATGTGATGTACAGTGTTCTGTATTACAGTCCTATGTGATGTACAGTGTTCTGTATTACAGCCCTGTGTGATGTACGGTGTTCTGTATTACAGCCCTGTGTGATGTACGGTGTTCTGTATTACAGCCCTGTGTGATGTACGGTGTTCTGTATTACAGCCCTGTGTGATGTACGGTGTTCTGTATAACAGCCCTGTGTGATATACAATGTTCTGTATTACAGCCCTGTGTGATGTATAGTGTTCTGTATTACAGTCCTATGTGATGTACAGTGTTCTGTATTACAGTCCTATGTGATGTACAGTGTTCTGTATTACAGCCCTGTGTGATGTACGGTGTTCTGTATTACAGCCCTGTGTGATGTACGGTGTTCTGTATTACAGCCCTGTGTGATGTACGGTGTTCTGTATTACAGCCCTGTGTGATGTACGGTGTTCTGTATAACAGCCCTGTGTGATATACAATGTTCTGTATTACAGCCCTGTGTGATGTATAGTGTTCTGTATTACAGTCCTATGTGATGTACAGTGTTCTGTATTACAGTCCTATGTGATGTACAGTGTTCTGTATTACAGCCCTGTGTGATGTACGGTGTTCTGTATTACAGCCCTGTGTGATGTACGGTGTTCTGTATAACAGCCCTGTGTGATATACAATGTTCTGTATTACAGCCCTGTGTGATGTATAGTGTTCTGTATTACAGCCCTGTGTGATGTACAGCGTTCTGTATTACGGCCCTGTGTGATGTACAATGTTATGTATTACAGCCCTGTGTGATGTACAATGTTCTGCATTACAGTCCAGTGTGATGTACAATGTTCTGTATTGCAACCCTGTGTGATGTACAATGTTCTGTATTGCAACCCTGTGTGATGTACACTGTTCTGTATTACAGTCCAGTGTGATGTACAATGTTCTGTATTACAGCCCTGTGTGATGTACAATGTTCTGTATTACAGCCCTGTGTGATGTACAATGTTCTGTATAGCAGCCCTGTGTGATGTACAGTGTTCTGTATAACAGCCCTGTGTGATGTACAATGTTCTGTATTACAACCCTGTGTGATGTACAATGTTCTGTATTACAACCCTGTGTGATGTACAATGTTCTGTATTACAACCCTGTGTGATGTACAATGTTCTGTATTACAACCCTGTGTGATGTACAATGTTCTGTATTACAACCCTATGTGATGTACAATGTTGTGTATTACAACCCTGTGTGATGTATAATGTTCTGTATTACAACCCTGTGTGATGTACAATGTTCTGTATTACAACCCTGTGTGATGTACAATGTTCTGTATTACAACCCTGTGTGATGTACAATGTTCTGTATTACAATCCTGTGTGATGTACTATGTTCTGTATTACAGCCCTGTGTGATGTACAATGTTCTGTATTACAGCCCTGTGTGATGTACAATGTTCTGTATTACAACCCTGTGTGATGTACAATGTTCTGTATTACAATCCTGTGTGATACACAATGTTCTTTATTACAACCCTGTGTGATGTACAATGTTCTGTATAACAGTCCTGTATAATGTACAATGTTCTGTATTACAACCCTGTGTGATGTACAATGTTCTGTATTACAACCCTGTGTGATGTACAATGTTCTGTATTACAATCCTGTGTGATACACAATGTTCTGTATTACAACCCTGTGTGATGTACAATGTTCTGTATTGCAACCCTGTGTGATGTACAATGTTCTGTATTACAATCCTGTGTGATACACAATGTTCTGTATTACGGCCCTGTGTGATGTACAATGTTCTGTATTACAACCCTGTGTGATGTACAATGTTCTGTATTACAACCCTGTGTGATGTACAATGTTCTGTATTACGACCTTGTGTGATGTACAATGTTCTGTATTACAATCCTGTGTGATGTACAATGTTCTGTATTACAACCCTGTGTGATGTACAATGTTCTGTATTACAACCCTGTGTGATTTACAATGTTCTGTATTACAACCCTGTGTGATGTACAATGTTCTGTATTACAACCCTGTGTGATGTACAATGCTCTGTATTACAGCCCTGTGTGATGTACAATGTTCTGTATTACAACCCTGTGTGATGTACACTGTTCTGTATTACAATCCTGTGTGATACACAATGTTCTGTATTACAACCCTGTGTGATGTACAATGTTCTGTATTACGACCCTGTGTGATGTACAATGTTCTGTATTACAACCCTGTGTGATGTACAATGTTCTGTATTACAACCCTGTGTGATGTACAATGTTCTGTATTACAATCCTGTGTGATGTACAATGTTCTGTATTACAACCCTGTGTGATGTACAATGTTCTGTATTACAACCCTGTGTGATTTACAATGTTCTGTATTACAACCCTGTGTGATGTACAATGTTCTGTATTACAGCCCTGTGTGATGTACAATGTTCTGTATTACAGCCCTGTGTGATGTACAATGTTCTGTATTACAGCCCTGTGTGATGTACAATGTTCTGTTTTACACCACTATGTGATGTACAATATTCTGTGTAACATCCTGTGTGATGTACAATGTTCTGTATCAAAGACCTGTGTGATGTACAATGTTCTGTATTACGACCTTGTGTGATATACAATGTTCTGTATTACGACCTTGTGTGATGTACAATGTTCTGTATAACAGTCCTGTATAATGTACAATGTTCTGTATCAAAGACCTTGTGTGATGTACAATGTTCTGTATTACGACCTTGTGTGATGTACAATGTTCTGTATTACGACCTTGTGTGATGTACAATGTTCTGTATTACGACCTTGTGTGATGTACAATGTTCTGTATTACAGCCCTGTGTGATGTACAATGTTCTGTATTACAGCCCTGTGTGATGTACAATGTTCTGTATTACAGCCCTGTGTGATGTACAATGTTCTGTATTACAGCCCTGTGTGATGTACAATGTTCTGTATTACAACCCTGTGTGATGTACAATGTTCTGTATTACAACCCAGTGTGATGTACCATGTTCTGTATCAAAGACTTTGTGTGATGTACAATGTTCTGTATTGCAACCTTGTGTGATGTACAATGTTCTGTATTACAGCCCTATGTGATGTACAATGTTCTGTATTACGACCTTGTGTGATGTACAATGTTCTGTATCAAAGACCTTGTATAATGTACAATGTTCTGTATCAAAGACCTTGTGTGATGTACAATGTTCTGTATTACGACCTTGTGTGATGTACAATGTTCTGTATTACGACCTTGTGTGATGTACAATGTTCTGTATTACAACCTTGTGTGATGTACAATGTTCTGTATTACGACCTTGTGTGATGTACAATGTTCTGTATCAAAAACCTTGTATAATGTACAATGTTCTGTATCAAAGACCTTGTGTGATGTACAATGTTCTGTATCAAAGACTTGTGTGATGTACAATGTTCTGTATTACGACCTTGTGTGATGTACAATGTTCTGTATTACGACCTTGTGTGATGTACAATGTTCTGTATTACAACCTTGTGTGATGTACAATGTTCTGTATTACGACCTTGTGTGATGTACAATGTTCTGTATCAAAGACCTTGTATAATGTACAATGTTCTGTATCAAAGACCTTGTGTGATGTACAATGTTCTGTATTACGACCTTGTGTGATGTACAATGTTCTGTATTACGACCTTGTGTGATGTACAATGTTCTGTATTACGACCTTGTGTGATGTACAATGTTCTGTATTACAACCTTGTGTGATGTACAATGTTCTGTATTACGACCTTGTGTGATGTACAATGTTCTGTATTACGACCTTGTGTGATGTACAATGTTCTGTATCAAAGACCTTGTATAATGTACAATGTTCTGTATCAAAGACCTTATGTGATGTACAATGTTCTGTATTACGACCTTGTGTGATGTACAATGTTCTGTATTACGACTTTGTGTGATGTACAATGTTCTATATTACGACTTTGTGTGATGTACAATGTTCTGTATTACGACCCTGTGTGATGTACAATGTTCTGTATTACGACCTTGTGTGATGTACAATGTTCTGTATCAAAGACTTGTGTGATGTACAATGTTCTGTAATACAGTCCTGTATAATGTACAATGTTCTGTATTACAGTTCTGTGTGATGTACAATGTTCTGTATTGCAACCCTGTGTGATGTACAATGTTCTGTATTGCAGTTCTGTGTGATGTACAATATTCTGTATTGCAACCCTGTGTGATGTACAATGTTCTGTATTACGACCTTGTGTGATGTACAATGTTCTGTAATACAGTCCTGTATAATGTACAATGTTCTGTATTACAACCCAGTGTGATGTACAATGTTCTGTATTACGACCTTGTGTGATGTACAATGTTCTGTATTGCAACCTTGTGTGATGTACAATGTTCTGTATTACAGCCCTATGTGATGTACAATGTTCTGTATTACGACCTTTTGTGATGTACAATGTTCTGTATCAAAGACCTTGTATAATGTACAATGTTCTGTATCAAAGACCTTGTGTGATGTACAATGTTCTGTATTACGACCTTGTGTGATGTACAATGTTCTGTATTACGACCTTGTGTGATGTACAATGTTCTGTATTACAACCTTGTGTGATGTACAATGTTCTGTATTACGACCTTGTGTGATGTACAATGTTCTGTATCAAAGACCTTGTATAATGTACAATGTTCTGTATCAAAGACCTTGTGTGATGTACAATGTTCTGTATCAAAGACTTGTGTGATGTACAATGTTCTGTATTACGACCTTGTGTGATGTACAATGTTCTGTATTACGACCTTGTGTGATGTACAATGTTCTGTATTACAACCTTGTGTGATGTACAATGTTCTGTATTACGACCTTGTGTGATGTACAATGTTCTGTATCAAAGACCTTGTATAATGTACAATGTTCTGTATCAAAGACCTTGTGTGATGTACAATGTTCTGTATTACGACCTTGTGTGATGTACAATGTTCTGTATTACGACCTTGTGTGATGTACAATGTTCTGTATTACGACCTTGTGTGATGTACAATGTTCTGTATTACAACCTTGTGTGATGTACAATGTTCTGTATTACGACCTTGTGTGATGTACAATGTTCTGTATTACGACCTTGTGTGATGTACAATGTTCTGTATCAAAGACCTTGTATAATGTACAATGTTCTGTATCAAAGACCTTATGTGATGTACAATGTTCTGTATTACGACCTTGTGTGATGTACAATGTTCTGTATTACGACTTTGTGTGATGTACAATGTTCTATATTACGACTTTGTGTGATGTACTATGTTCTGTATTACGACCCTGTGTGATGTACAATGTTCTGTATTACGACCTTGTGTGATGTACAATGTTCTGTATCAAAGACTTGTGTGATGTACAATGTTCTGTAATACAGTCCTGTATAATGTACAATGTTCTGTATTACAGTTCTGTGTGATGTACAATGTTCTGTATTGCAACCCTGTGTGATGTACAATGTTCTGTATTGCAGTTCTGTGTGATGTACAATATTCTGTATTGCAACCCTGTGTGATGTACAATGTTCTGTATTACGACCTTGTGTGATGTACAATGTTCTGTATTACGACCTTGTGTGATGTACAATGTTCTGTATTACGACCCTGTGTGATGTACAATGTTCTGTATTACGACCTTGTGTGATGTACAATGTTCTGTATTACGACCTTGTGTGATGTACAATGTTCTGTATTACGACCTTGTGTGATGTACAATGTTCTGTAATACAGTCCTGTATAATGTACAATGTTCTGTATTACGACCTTGTGTGATGTACAATGTTCTGTATTACAACCTTGTGTGATGTACAATGTTCTGTATTACAACCTTGTGTGATGTACAATGTTCTGTATTACAACCTTGTGTGATGTACAATGTTCTGTATTACGACCTTGTGTGATTTACAATGTTCTGTATTACAACCCTGTGTGATGTACAATGTTCTGTATTACAGCCCTGTGTGATGTACAATGTTCTGTATTACAGCCCTGTGTGATGTACAATGTTCTGTATTACAGCCCTGTGTGATGTACAATGTTCTGTTTTACACCACTATGTGATGTACAATATTCTGTGTAACATCCTGTGTGATGTACAATGTTCTGTATCAAAGACCTGTGTGATGTACAATGTTCTGTATTACGACCTTGTGTGATATACAATGTTCTGTATTACGACCTTGTGTGATGTACAATGTTCTGTATAACAGTCCTGTATAATGTACAATGTTCTGTATCAAAGACCTTGTGTGATGTACAATGTTCTGTATTACGACCTTGTGTGATGTACAATGTTCTGTATTACGACCTTGTGTGATGTACAATGTTCTGTATTACGACCTTGTGTGATGTACAATGTTCTGTATTACAGCCCTGTGTGATGTACAATGTTCTGTATTACAGCCCTGTGTGATGTACAATGTTCTGTATTACAGCCCTGTGTGATGTACAATGTTCTGTATTACAGCCCTGTGTGATGTACAATGTTCTGTATTACAACCCTGTGTGATGTACAATGTTCTGTATTACAACCCAGTGTGATGTACCATGTTCTGTATCAAAGACTTTGTGTGATGTACAATGTTCTGTATTGCAACCTTGTGTGATGTACAATGTTCTGTATTACAGCCCTATGTGATGTACAATGTTCTGTATTACGACCTTGTGTGATGTACAATGTTCTGTATCAAAGACCTTGTATAATGTACAATGTTCTGTATCAAAGACCTTGTGTGATGTACAATGTTCTGTATTACGACCTTGTGTGATGTACAATGTTCTGTATTACGACCTTGTGTGATGTACAATGTTCTGTATTACAACCTTGTGTGATGTACAATGTTCTGTATTACGACCTTGTGTGATGTACAATGTTCTGTATCAAAAACCTTGTATAATGTACAATGTTCTGTATCAAAGACCTTGTGTGATGTACAATGTTCTGTATCAAAGACTTGTGTGATGTACAATGTTCTGTATTACGACCTTGTGTGATGTACAATGTTCTGTATTACGACCTTGTGTGATGTACAATGTTCTGTATTACAACCTTGTGTGATGTACAATGTTCTGTATTACGACCTTGTGTGATGTACAATGTTCTGTATCAAAGACCTTGTATAATGTACAATGTTCTGTATCAAAGACCTTGTGTGATGTACAATGTTCTGTATTACGACCTTGTGTGATGTACAATGTTCTGTATTACGACCTTGTGTGATGTACAATGTTCTGTATTACGACCTTGTGTGATGTACAATGTTCTGTATTACAACCTTGTGTGATGTACAATGTTCTGTATTACGACCTTGTGTGATGTACAATGTTCTGTATTACGACCTTGTGTGATGTACAATGTTCTGTATCAAAGACCTTGTATAATGTACAATGTTCTGTATCAAAGACCTTATGTGATGTACAATGTTCTGTATTACGACCTTGTGTGATGTACAATGTTCTGTATTACGACTTTGTGTGATGTACAATGTTCTATATTACGACTTTGTGTGATGTACAATGTTCTGTATTACGACCCTGTGTGATGTACAATGTTCTGTATTACGACCTTGTGTGATGTACAATGTTCTGTATCAAAGACTTGTGTGATGTACAATGTTCTGTAATACAGTCCTGTATAATGTACAATGTTCTGTATTACAGTTCTGTGTGATGTACAATGTTCTGTATTGCAACCCTGTGTGATGTACAATGTTCTGTATTGCAGTTCTGTGTGATGTACAATATTCTGTATTGCAACCCTGTGTGATGTACAATGTTCTGTATTACGACCTTGTGTGATGTACAATGTTCTGTAATACAGTCCTGTATAATGTACAATGTTCTGTATTACAACCCAGTGTGATGTACAATGTTCTGTATTACGACCTTGTGTGATGTACAATGTTCTGTATTGCAACCTTGTGTGATGTACAATGTTCTGTATTACAGCCCTATGTGATGTACAATGTTCTGTATTACGACCTTTTGTGATGTACAATGTTCTGTATCAAAGACCTTGTATAATGTACAATGTTCTGTATCAAAGACCTTGTGTGATGTACAATGTTCTGTATTACGACCTTGTGTGATGTACAATGTTCTGTATTACGACCTTGTGTGATGTACAATGTTCTGTATTACAACCTTGTGTGATGTACAATGTTCTGTATTACGACCTTGTGTGATGTACAATGTTCTGTATCAAAGACCTTGTATAATGTACAATGTTCTGTATCAAAGACCTTGTGTGATGTACAATGTTCTGTATCAAAGACTTGTGTGATGTACAATGTTCTGTATTACGACCTTGTGTGATGTACAATGTTCTGTATTACGACCTTGTGTGATGTACAATGTTCTGTATTACAACCTTGTGTGATGTACAATGTTCTGTATTACGACCTTGTGTGATGTACAATGTTCTGTATCAAAGACCTTGTATAATGTACAATGTTCTGTATCAAAGACCTTGTGTGATGTACAATGTTCTGTATTACGACCTTGTGTGATGTACAATGTTCTGTATTACGACCTTGTGTGATGTACAATGTTCTGTATTACGACCTTGTGTGATGTACAATGTTCTGTATTACAACCTTGTGTGATGTACAATGTTCTGTATTACGACCTTGTGTGATGTACAATGTTCTGTATTACGACCTTGTGTGATGTACAATGTTCTGTATCAAAGACCTTGTATAATGTACAATGTTCTGTATCAAAGACCTTATGTGATGTACAATGTTCTGTATTACGACCTTGTGTGATGTACAATGTTCTGTATTACGACTTTGTGTGATGTACAATGTTCTATATTACGACTTTGTGTGATGTACTATGTTCTGTATTACGACCCTGTGTGATGTACAATGTTCTGTATTACGACCTTGTGTGATGTACAATGTTCTGTATCAAAGACTTGTGTGATGTACAATGTTCTGTAATACAGTCCTGTATAATGTACAATGTTCTGTATTACAGTTCTGTGTGATGTACAATGTTCTGTATTGCAACCCTGTGTGATGTACAATGTTCTGTATTGCAGTTCTGTGTGATGTACAATATTCTGTATTGCAACCCTGTGTGATGTACAATGTTCTGTATTACGACCTTGTGTGATGTACAATGTTCTGTATTACGACCTTGTGTGATGTACAATGTTCTGTATTACGACCCTGTGTGATGTACAATGTTCTGTATTACGACCTTGTGTGATGTACAATGTTCTGTATTACGACCTTGTGTGATGTACAATGTTCTGTATTACGACCTTGTGTGATGTACAATGTTCTGTAATACAGTCCTGTATAATGTACAATGTTCTGTATTACGACCTTGTGTGATGTACAATGTTCTGTATTACAACCTTGTGTGATGTACAATGTTCTGTATTACAACCTTGTGTGATGTACAATGTTCTGTATTACAACCTTGTGTGATGTACAATGTTCTGTATTACGACCTTGTGTGATGTACAGTGTTCTGTATTTCAACCTTGTGTGATGTACAATGTTCTGTATTACGACCTTGTGTGATGTACAATGTTCTGTATTACGACCTTGTGTGATGTACAATGTTCTGTATTACGACCCTGTGTGATGTACAATGTTCTGTATTACGACCTTGTGTGATGTACAATGTTCTGTATTACGACCTTGTGTGATGTACAATGTTCTGTATTACGACCTTGTGTGATGTACAATGTTCTGAACATAACATTATTTACCCCTACGTGAAGTCTTGGCCTTGGAATCCGTAGGGCCTTCCCTGTGTATCAATGCACTTTCCTAAACCACCGGGAATCGGCCTAACATGATCACACTGCAATCAAATGTAACGTGAAGGCGGTCACCCATCCACTACTGACAACGCTTACCGTTGTTTAACTACCTTGAACTTGTCCACGGTTTATACCGCATGACTGGAACAGCTAGCTCGCCAGTTTGGCAGTATTTCCCCTTCTTATACCTAGCTGAATATTACAGTATATGTACAATATTCAATATTATACCCATGCGAGATGTACAGTGTTCTGTATTATACTAAAGCGGGATGTACAGTATTCTGTATTACATGTATATGTGATGTAGTACAATGTTCTGCATTACATCCCTGTAGTGTACAATATTCTGTATTAAAGAGTTGTGAAATCAAAGTTCTGTATTACAGCTCTGAATGATGAATAATGTTCTGTACTACAGCCCACGTTGCGTACAATATTCTGTATTACACTCCATTATGATGTAAAATATGTTTAATAAGAGTAATACCATTCATCTTGGCTGAAGCTTCAATGAATCCTTTTATCTCGTAGATTTGTTTTAGCGCCTAATATAAATGATTGTTTTCATTATGTCACTGTTTGGTGTACATTGAAGCACAAAGTTTCTCTTGAAATGATGATCGAAAACAATCTGGCCTAGCTTAGTAAAGGCACGTGATTCCGACATAAGAAGCTCACAAAGCCAGGCAATGGCTTTGCACGCTTGGCTTACTATAATGTAGGTTGCTTAGAAAGGAGATCATCCATGCTTTAATACCTGACCAAATACTTATTTCCCTTTATTATAATACTGCTTTTAAAAATGCAAGATAAAGATAATGCATGATGATCCTTTTTTATTATCATTTGTTGATTGATTTAATAAAGAAAATTATTTACCTGAGCAAGAGACGGTAGCGTTATACCAGGTGAGGTCTCCGTTACAAGTGGCCACAGGACAATTGGCCACAGGGTCAGTTGGTACATAAGATGCACACCGATACCAAGCCAATTCATAACTCTGTTGGTACGGCCACTCGACTTCGATTCTGGCTCCTGTCATGGTTGGTGGAAGCTGAACAGCGGGAGGATCTCCACAGTTCAACTCTGCATATGGACAGTAGTCCCACCTTACGCCGGGGTCAATCGTGTAGCACCAGGGGCGGACCGCGCCTTGTATTTGACACCTGTTTCCTTGATCACTCCGACCTGTGAAGACGTAGACCGTTTGAGGGAAGTTGGCGTCCCATCTCTGACATGTAATTCCCGTAACGGTACAGGTAACTCTGCCCTCAAACTGACTGCTGCTGAATCGGTCTTTCACTGCAAAAATTAATCATATATTTAACATGCAATGCAAACGTGCACCTCGATCACTTTACATTATTTGCAATCATGGATATGATAATTTGGTTACAGATTTCTTTGGACCTACGTTAAGGTGTTCTAAGCAACTGTACTTCGATGTTTTGAGCCTGGGCATATTTACGATGGAAAAGGCACCCCTAACGAGAAAGGCAAAACTACCTGATGTAAAAATATGACCCTTCATATCGTTTTGCAACAACTTCCACGTTTGTATTTTCCAATAGGTAAATATCTTTTTCCAGATTCTTTGAACAAGGTCATCACAAGTCCTACTTTACACATTTCGAATTGGTGTCTGATTAAAAACATTTAAATAAGTGCAATTGATCCCTTTATAAATCTCTGTCATATAAAGTTTTTCGCAATGATCTACGGCATACTTATCAAGTGGTTGGTTGGCTGGTGATGTTAGATGGAAAATAGTTTCGCTTCCAACAACTTACACAACGGATAATTTTAAACATCTTGAGAAAAACTCCGCAAAACTTGTTTCACCAGTTTGTACTTCATTGACAAACGTAACTTTTTAGATTTTCTTCTCAACCCCTAACACTTCGCGTGATCCCACTGTTGTTGACATCTGTCAAATACTATGATTTAATGCTTCTCCTTCGTAAGTATTATGCTTTTCTTTTTCCTCATAACAAATATGGCTATAACACTAATGTTTAACGTATTTACTGTAATACGGCAATAGAACCACGGATACAATGCGTGTGAACCTCTCACAGTAACGCAAACAAATGTGGGCATAATCAGATGTCAACGATCCCGTCGTCTACAAAAGTTGTCCGTGGAGAAAAGCAAGGACCATCTAGGCGGATGTTAGAATATAACTATTAAAATCATATATCTTTGGATTAATTAGATTATCGAGCGTTTATTATCTAGCTATATTAATCCATTGGTTTCACAAACCCTAAGATATACAGGAGTTGCACAGCTAATGCATCACAGATGCCATAGGGCGACTGTTTTATAACTGTTTTGCTATTTTTCCCTTAACTGTTAGGTAAATTTTTGTTGTATATTTTTAGCAACGACTGGCGCACATTCCATAGTTGATTGGTCAAGAAAACTCAAAATAAGTGCGATAATTACTGATGACTCCGGATTTTATTTTTGAAACCAAGGAAATTAAAAACAGACAGAATAAAGTAAGATGTCTAAGCATTAAATACCTAAATAATCTACCGTCCTAATGAGCCGTAGTCTACTCCTGGTTTCCTTATTTGTCAGTAAAAGAAAAGAATTAACAAAATACCATGAGATAAGAAGAACAATGAAACACTTGGATGAAAAACTAGCAAGGTCTAACATCGCCTCGGCAGTATTGACATAAGGTTGCTCGCTAGAATTAAATTAGTAACACAACAGGTTCTACAGATTATCAAGCTTACAATAGGATTACTCAGAATCCATTTACGTTACCTGAACAAGATGCCGGTGGTGTTGACATGTCGGGTTGACTACCACACTTGACCACTGGACAGTGGTCGACCGGTGGCTGGTCAGTTAAAGCCTTACACCTGTACCTAGCAAGCTCTTTGTTACCGTTGTACGGGTGTTCTAATGTGTAGTTTGATGGGACAGGAGGCAGTGGGCAATCTGTAGAACAAAACCATAGGAAATATAGCTCGCAAGATTTCTATTAATTTTCATTCAAAGCCTCACTGAAAAATGAATTAGAAACGTGTCGCAAACCTTTATAAAAAGGTTTCTTCAATGTTAACTCTATAGATGGTTGAACGAAAACGAGGAAGAGAAATTAACGAGAATAGTAATAAATAAAGAATTGAAGAGACAAATAACTGTAACTTTTTTTTAAATTTTGATATATCACATTGGTCAATTGAATAACATTTTTGTAAAATGTAGTTGGGTAAAACTGTCAGAATGATAACTTTTGGTATTATTATCTAAATATCCTATTGGTGATATATTGCTGTTGCTTATATTTGCGGGTTCTCCATCCATTAGGGGTAATTAATTATATAATTAGCGCCTGTACACCATAATTGTGGTCATAGATAAAGCCAATTAAACGTTTCTTAGTTTATAATAAACATATTTCAGTACATCATAATTGTACTGATTAGTGAAGATAATGGACTGTTCTGTAGGTTTTGAAACTGGTAACCCTATATATAAAAATTGTTGTGATTTCTAAAGCAAATGTTACCTTACTGTAATGTAGTTTATAATACTGGTATCACTGTCCCTCATAATTGTTGATATAAGTAAAGCACACTTAAGGTTTTGCAGTTCATAATACTGGTATTACTGTAATTCATAATTGTGGTGATTAGTAAAGACAACATACCGTTCTGTAGTTTATAATACTGGTATCACTGTACATCATAATTGTTGATATATGTAAAGAATACTTAAGGTTCTGCAGTTCATAATACTGGTATCACTGTACATCATAATTGCGGTGATTAGTAAAGACAACTTATCATTCTGTAGTTTATAATACTGGTATCACTGTACGTTATAATTGTGGTGATTAGTAAAGACAACTTATCATTCTGTAGTTTATAATACTGGTATCACTGTACATCATAATTGTGGTGATTAGTAAAGACAACTTACCGTTCTGTAGTTTATAATACTGGTATCACTGTACATCATAATTGCGGTGATTAGTAAAGACAACTTATCGTTCTGTAGTTTATAATACTGGGTATCACTGTACATCATAATTGTGGTGATTAGTAAAGACAACTTATCATTCTGTAGTTTATAATACTGGTATCACTGTACATTATAATTGTGGTGATTAGTAAAGACAACATACCGTTCTGTAGTATATAATACTGGTATCACTGTACATCATAATTGTGGTGATAAGTAAAGACAACTTATCGTTCTGTAGTTTATAATTCTGGGTATCACTGTACATCATAATTGTGGTGATAAGTAAAGACAACTTACCGTTCTGTAGTTTATAATACTGGTATCACTGTACATCATAATTGTGGTGATTAGTAAAGACAACTTATCGTTCTGTAGTTTATAATACTGGTATTACTGTACATCATAATTATGGTGATTAGTAAAGACAACGTACCGTTCTGTAGTTTATAATACTGGTATCACTGTACATCATAATTGTGGTGATTAGTAAAGACAACGTACCGTTCTGTAGTTTATAAAACTGGTATCACTGTACATCATAATTGTGGTGATTAGTAAAGACAACGTACCGTTCTGTAGTTTATAATACTGGTATCACTGTACATCATAATTATGGTGATAAGTAAAGACAACTTACCGCTCGGTATTTCATAATATCGTTCACCACCAGCCGATAAACATACAGTTCCACCATTGGCGTCCTCGGTATACCCCTTACATATATTGGTTGTATTTTGAAAAGAAAATGCTTTCCGGTTGTGATAATTAGAAAATGTTGCACAATCTGAAAGCGACGCAGATATATCCTTTGATGTCGCAGACATTCCTGACAAACACCTCACGGCTTTATAAATACTGCCACTGTTTTTAGCAGAAGAGGGACAAACAGAGAAGCAAACAATGATAAAGATATCAGCTATTCTCATTATACCGGGTGTTTAACAATTCCCTTTTCCCGTAAAAAAGATTTTGATTTGTCCTTTACTTGAACTAAGTAAAACAACAATACGTTCACATTCCTAAATACTCAAATTGGTTATAGTACTCTTGCTCGATCAAATAGTTCCTTTCTTAATGAAAGCCAAATATTCGTATGAAGTGTTAACCTAGGTCCGCTTCTGTAAGGTAACAACAAATGTTTTGTAGTGCGGCTTCAGTTTCTACGTTCTAATCCCTAAGATCCACTATTATCTTATTTTTCAAAACCAACAAGAACAACATTTTATTAATATTTATTACGACATGTTGTTTTGTCAATTATCATATTTGATAAGCTTGATTTAGTTTACGGTATATGCTTTGCAAAAAGAGCTTTGTTAATAAAAATGAATGAAAATGACTGAGCAAAAACGTTACCAGTGTTAAAAAGTTGCACTAGCAATGTGAAAGTAATTACTTGTAAATACTCTTTGTTGTTATCGCCTTACAGTTATGGTATAGAGTATAGCAAGTCTCGCAATGCAAACATGGACAATTCCATTCTCTAATTAAAAACGGCTTTGTGGAATAATTTTGTTTTATGTTCAATTATATATTTACGCTAGCATTACTTCACACTTATTACTACATAAATAATTATAGCTCAATGATAATAAAACCAAAATAGACACATTTGGAGTTTGTTAACCGAAGCTTCTTTTTAAACCTTCATTAGTATTACCTTGGTATGCTATTTCCGAACTAACGATCGTAAATAATGCAAATTTATTGTGTTTAAGCTATACGATTTAAGTTCCTTCAAGTGCCCCTCGAGTGTTATTAACATTCATTATCATAACTTTCCATTTTCTACTACACTTCTATATACTTTGAAAAGAAAGAACAAAAGATGAATTCCTTTCAGACAAATTATTGCTGCATTCACTTTTTACTTCCGAGTAATTCAATAAGTTTATTAGAAAATCGCGGCTTGCCAAGCTGAAATTGCGTTTAAACATCTACCAGAATCGTCATTGCGATTCTTCCTATATATTGTCAATAAAGATTAAGCTTCCAGAACGATCCCGTTGTCTTCGAAGGAATCTACTATCAATCCGATTCCTAAACGCTATAGGGATGCTACTGCACAAAAGAATTATCGCCCGATTTCTCTAACGAGCGGCATCCGAGGAAAAAATCCTCTCTTAACTAGATTAACAAACCAAAGAGTAACAGTAGACCATCTGGTTAAAATATTCATTCGAAACCCCTTCGCCAGGAAAGAAACGTCCATTGTTGCCCTTTTTTAAGGATTGTATACTTATAAATATGGTATATTGAATGATCTGAAAGGAATTGGCGTGCTTGGGAACCCCCCTCTCCCCCCTCCCCCCAAAACAATTTATTTCTAATTATATATCTGACAGCCACTCAAAACAAAGTTCGTCCGTTTCTGAAACGACCAATCATAGGAACCGGAAGCCTTTCAGTGTCGATTCCAAACAGTGACACTTATTTGCGTGAAAATCAATAGTATAGTAAAACATTTCGGTCAGTCAACAGAAGGTCGCTATTTGTGGATGCCTTCTTGATCTGTTATAGATCAAAGAACATACCCTAGTCTTCGGATCTGCACGCATTTCCTACCTCAAGGCCATGATTCCAAGGCTACGACTAGCACTCGAGGCTTTTTCAACCAATGAGGTGAGGTAGTTGAGCAATCTCTATATGGTCGAAGGTAAAAAAAATGGCATTACAGTTTGCTTCTCAATTGAAGTCAAAGCCCATTATGAATCATGTCTTCAATCCACAATATCTAAACCTTTTTATTTAACATCAAAACCTCTTATCAACATTTCGTATGCGAATCGTAAATGTATGTAGATGCTACGCATACGTTTGTCTAGCATAGCTTTGTCCACTTGATCCGATTTAACACCAACGATTGTAAAATGGAAATACCAAGATTTACATGGTGGGTGTCATCGATGAAGCAGAAGACGCTTTTCCGGAACACCTGGTCTTATTCTCTTGTGCTTTTACGAGAGTCTCCATGTCAATCTTTCCTTTGTTCCTATTTTGCCCCTAGTTTAATCGATTTTGAGTTCGGATTATGGTTTTGTTGACGCTTTGGTATTCATTTTGGGGTTTTTTTTACAATAAGGATAGTCCCCAATAAGATCTTCCGTAGGTCAAAACAGTCTCAGCATAAGCATTTACTCTTTTTTACTCTTGCTATTTTTTCTTTCTTCGGTAATTTACTTACATCATAACCATCCTAAGACTTCCTTCAAGTAAGAATCGTATGCAACGCAAGTCTGTCGTGTTTTTGAACCGTGGTTAACCTGCTTCTGTTGACATTTTTTGCATTCATGTTTTGTGTATATACCCTGGCCCACGTGCTTTTGTTGACATTTTTAACGTTATTTGTGTCAGATGTGTTTTTGTTGCAATTGAAAGAAGTCGACACCTATCACGACATTCTAAAAATCTAGAGCAAGCCTAGAATAACGAATCAATTTGTGACATGTAAACACAATAGGTTGAAGAAGCAGGTATGTTACTATTCAGAGATAGAAAGTTCACGATCGGAAAATTGAAAACGACATGTTTATCATATAGTTGAGCAGTAAGCTGTCCATGTTGGTCATAGATTAAATAGAGATTGAGGTAAGTAGCTGATGTTAAAGTCTGTTGTATACTTCATTTCAAGTTCAGAATGATTTATACGATCGACGTGGTCAGCATATTTCTTGATGTTTATAGACAACACATCGTCGATATATTTAAAAATGACATTGCAGATGTGACAAGGTATCTGTTACATGTACTTGTCCTGATGAAGACATGAACAATAGCGGGGGTTTCGAATTTGACTTCAACTGAGTAACAAAACGAAGCACCGGTAATTTAGGACTGGTTCAACCGCCTAAACGTAAATGAGTTGTTTTACTGGTGTTGTTTGAAAAGCCCCATCGTGCTAGGCGTAGCCCTTGGTTCTGGATAGGAACAGCAGGTACTAACTGCGTACCTATCCGTAGACTAGTGTATGTTCTTAGATCAATAACAGACCTGGACGTCATCCACAAATAGCAACCTTCTGTTGACTGACCGAGCTATTTTTAACAAACAACTTGTCAAGAATAATACATTTTAAACTCTACAGCGTTGCATTATTTACGGTCGCTAGCTTAGAGCTAGTGCTAAAGGGGATTTAAAAGGGACGTTCGGTTTATGATGTTCTTTGTATGTATATGTAAGATTGTTATCATTGACGAATTCCATTATCTATTTCAGGATGGAAAGTTAATACCCACAAAATACCCCTTTAATATTGATCAGGGTGCCTGCTTGTTACTTTAGGAATTGATTTTGTGGTTTACTTTATAAACAAAATGGCTAAATTAAGAAGTACAGAACTCAAAAGACATTTTTATTCATGTTTTAAAAAACAAAGTACAGAAAATAGAAATGTGGAATTAAGGACAGCAATGCACTTATTGTTCCCTGCTAGGGGACGTTCACGTACGTAGGCCGTCGTTGCTATTTTAAAACATCATTACTAGCGCTTCAGCGAATTTTTTCCTTTGAGAGGAATTCGTCTAACCCTCCCACTTATACAGGACAACGGTATCTTTGACGAGTTTTAAGGTCAATGTTTATGTTGTCATCCATTTTGATCTTCTTTAGAAGTAGCATATTGGTCTGGCCTCTAAAAGGCTCGCGGTACATGGAGAGAAAGATTGTGTCATCTTTATTAAACTTCTATGTACTTTTGAAAAATATAGAAATTATTAGCATGTTTGTTAACAATCACTTTCTAGCCATCTATCAAATGTATGAACGTTTTGGTCTTAGCGTCAAGGGGTCAGAGTTTTAAAATCAAATGCGGTTTTATTTAGACATTGTATTCTTCTTCATAAATACTAGGCCAACTTGGACATTTTTACATGAGGCACCACGAGAACAACTACATATTCAGTTATGAATTTTTGACATTACTTTCTAGTCCCCTATACCTATTTAAGACTTTAATCAAGGCTTTTTATTGTTCATACTGCTGCGAAGTAACAATTTTTTGAAGATTTTTTAGTGACTGATTACGTAAGAGATAAAAAGAATTTGTGGAGAGTCTGGTGTCTTCATCGATAGGTCCCTATCCTGTTACACATTCCTAATTTAGGCACGAAATCCGAAAACAGCAATAATTTCTTTATCTACTATCTCTCTTTACTTAAAAATTGATCTACCTCCAAATATTATCTCTATAAAAGAATCGGAGAATACCGAAGCGTAAATAAAACCCCTAATCCGAACTCAAAATCGATTAAACTAGAGGCATAATAGGAACAAAAGAAAGATTTACACAGAGAAAAAAAAGAATACGACCAGGTGTTCCGGAACAGTAAGCGTATTCTGCTTCATCGACGACACATGACATGTAAATCTTTGTCACAACCAAGTAAACATCAAGTTCTCAAAACGAGAACTGAGTATCATAGTCTATCACAAGTTAACACACTAATGAGAATACTCAAAAACGTCCATCTTCATATCACTTAGATACAGAATATTTCTCAATGAGACAAAGATGGCGACCATAAAACTTGCTCATATTTCTAATCAACATGCATCTCTCGAATCCATGTGTTGTTAGTTTGTTTGTCAGCGGTCGACATCGATCATGAAAATCACGATACCTAGAGCAAGCCCTTGACTATCGAATCAACTGCGACATGTAAACACCATAGGTTGGAGAAGCAGGGATGTTACTATAAAGAAATAGAAAGTTCACGATCGGAAAATTGAAATCATCACGTTTCTCGTATAGCTTAGTAGTAAGCTGTCCATGTTTGTTTTTGTTTAAGCAGCAAAAAACATGGTTCTGAGATATTGTTAGCATATCCACGTTAAAATCTCTTTATAAAATAACATTACTAGATAAGTCTATAGCATCGTTTAGAGAAACACGAAGATTATCCCAAAATTGGTTAACGTCATGATGATTTGAAAGATAGGGTGTCCCTGAAATAATTTTCTTTATTCGGGGAGATTCGGGGAGAAGAACTTGTATCCATATAGCTTCAAGTTCAGGAATTTCATAATCAGTCAGCCTATCAACTTTCAGTGCATCTTTTATATATACTAATATACCACCTCCAGCAAAATTCCTATCAAGACTGAAAGGGAGTGAAAACCATCAATAAGCAATTCACTTGTAGGGACTGTAGCATCAAGGTGGGTTTCGGTTAGACAAATGATATCATACTCACCTGCAAAGTTTTCGACATATTCTATTTCATTTCTAACATTTCTTATATTTAAATGAAAAACTGTTCACCAGACCCTGGGCCAGGATTTGATTCAATGTCCATATGTTGTACAATAGTAAAATAAACAAAAATTCTAAATTGTTCAGTCTGCATGACAAAAACATATTTAATGAGCTTACTAAACAAGCCAAATTTGGTTTGAAAGCACTTTTGAAAAAGGAAAAAATTGTAAAGTAGGAGAAGAAAAGATACAAATATTTCATAAGACATCGTCCATAGGCTTTGGAGTAAAAAGTACCGATCGCAACTCTATGAGAGAAATAATCACTACCCATTATCAAAGATAAAGACTGGATAATTTTCCTGGAAAGGGTGGCATCTCGGCAGGTATAAAAACAAATGTGCAGGCATCCAGCAATATGAGCAAAAGACTATTAACATGACATGGACACTAAGTACATAAACAAAAATGTACAAAAATGGGATTTGAAATTTCACAATAATTTCTTGGAAAGTAGTACTTTCCAGGAATATATACTTAATAAGTACTAATTTTGAATCAGTAGGGGGGAATACAAGATAACTAATTTTGAGGTCAATTTCATTATATCTATGATACAAACATAAAAATTCAAAAAAAGTTTATATGGTGTCCTTTACAAAGCAGCCAGGTAAACTTTAAAACCCTTCATGCTTAAATATTTTAACTGTAATTAAATTTATATAGTATTTATTGATGTGTCTATTATTTACTATGAAATACCAACAGAAATGTTGGATATATAAATGACCAAGTTATGAATTTGTATATTTATTTTTTTATAGTCATTTGAGTACTCTTCCCCGACACAGACTGTGAACATGGTACAATATTCACCATACAGAACTTTTTGCTCATCTAAATGTTCAGTCACATCCCATGCAAAAACATTCTTTTTTGACACTCGCAGCTTTCTTGTATTTTCGTTTTAATACCATGTTACAGTCTGCGTCAGTTAAGACCAGGCAAATGACAATTAAAAACAGATAGCATGTTTAATTTAATATAAGTGGTCGAATTAGATATGACCTAGATTTTGGATTTGGACATTTTCTCAGCATGAAAAGGATAAGTGTATAGTTTACCTCTGCATTAACATTTGTGGTAGTAGAAATATTGAGAATGAAAATGAATATTTTACAAAACTACTCATTATTTACTGCAGATAACTTACTTTCCTACCTGCAACTGACAGTTTCTAACCGTTCTTACATGTGGTGTTTATTTCCGGTTGAAAAAACGACAGTCCAAGGGAAACAACTCACATGAAAAAACGAAACAATTTTAATCTCAAGATATATCAGTTAATTACTAAATGCAAAGGACTAAATTTATGTTTCACTTTTGAGTTTGAACATTTTTAATTTGTGAAAACAACTAGGACACTAGGTTTACAGCTTTCCAGCTGTATTAGGAGAATTAATATTAATAATAGATTACCTCTGCATTAATATTAGTGATAGCAGATAAATTGTGTATGAAGATGAATATAATACAAATGGATATGATACAAAATTACACAGCAATTAAAGCAACATAAATACAACTTACTTCTCTACATGTAGCTGGCAACTTTTGATGTGGTACTATTTCATATAGGCTTATAATATAAAAAGCGAAAATTAAAAAAAAAATATCCTGAAAAAAGCTCAAGGGAAATAACTCGCTTGAGAAATAAATCAATATATATCTCAAGATACATCACCAATAACGAAAGACTAGATTTACACTTAAATGGTAAACATTTTATGGAAAACATCAAAGCATTGGGTATATAGTTTTTGCACTGACAAACAAAAAAGAAACAATTTCAATTTTTGCCTACTTGTAGACGAATGGATGACAATATAGCGGTGACCCTAAAACTCGTCAAAGATATTGTTACCCTGCGTAAGTGGGATGGTTAAACATAAATTAAACTGCATCATACAGCTCTTTCGTCTTTGAAGGACTTTTCAGTGATGCTAGGTGCCAAAGGGTATGAATCCAAAATTTTCAAAATAATGTAGAAGCAGAACGAATTCCTCTTGAAGGAATAATTCGCTGAAACGCTAGCAATGATGTTCTAAAATAGTAACGACGGCCTACTTACAGACGCACGGAGAGAAAGGTGAAAATTTCTTAGTAGAGACTAATAAGTGCATTGCGTCTTTGTGGCCTTAATTTCATATTTGAATTTTCCGTATTTTATTTTGAAAACATGAATAACAAATTACATTTTCAGTCCATAACTTCTAGATTTAGGTATTTTATTTTAAAGAACCAAGCAGTCAGCCTAATCAATATGAAATGAGCGTTTAATTGATTTTTACTTCTATCCTGAAATATGTAACGAAATTCGTCAATGATAACAATCTTACAAACACAGTATATGGTAATTGTAAACCGAACGTCCCTTTTAAACCCCTTTTAACATGACCCTAAACTAGCTTCCACAAATAATGCAACGTTATGGCGTTATAGCTGTACCATTTAAGTTATTGGTACCTACAAATGACCCTCGAGTGTTGACATTAATAATCGAAACCCTCCAAGCCCTAATACTTTTCTCTAAAATAATTTGAAAAAAGGAAGAAATGAGTGATTTATCAAAACAAATATTTGCTGCATTCACAACAATCAACAACATCTTTGTTAATAAGATATGGTTTATACATTTATTCACACTTGATGATATCTTTGATAATATACATTTTTACCTTGTGTAGAAATTTGCACGACTCGCCGACTGGCTCTGATAAAATTGCATATCACTTTCTAAAAATCTAACAGATCAGTCATTGCGATGCTACTTTCTTAACATATTAATGCAGTCAAAGTTTCAGAGTGAGGAATCATAGGAGTCACCAAAACCATAATCCGAACTCAAAATCTATAAACTTGGGGCAAAGTATGAAAAAGGAAAACATTACATAGAGAAAGTACAAGAGAAAATGACCAGGTGTCCCGGAGGAGTAAGCGTCTTCTGCTTCATCGACGACACCCGCCATGAAATTCTTGGTCACATCCAAGTAAACATTAAGTCCTCAAAATGAGAACCGAGTCATCATTGACAATAACAACAAGTAAACATACTCAATTTCTCAACAAGACAAAAATGGCGACCGTAAACATTAGTTCTGATCAATCTGCATCTCTCGAATCCCTGTGTTTCCAGTTTGTTTGTCAGCTGTCTACATCGATCAGGAAAATCGCAATATTTAGACCAAGCTTTAGAATATTGAATTCACTGCGACATGTAAACACCATAGGTTAGAAAAGAGATGTTACTATCAAGAAATGGAAAATCCACGATCGGAAAAATTGAAATCGTCACATTATCGTATAGCTTGGTAGCAAGCTGTCCATGTTGGTCTTAGTTTAAGTAGAGTTGGAGGTAAGAAAGTTTTCCAAGTGTTTAGAGTATGGCAATATCCACGTCGGTATTACCAGACTTTCTCTTTACTTCAGAATTTTTAATTGTTAATGACATATTTATTAATTGGGACATGATATCAACTCGGAGTAGTCATAAATGATAACTTTCATATCGCTGGTGCGCTGTTATATTTTACACATTGAATGGTTGGGACCACCTTCTTGTTAAAACCGTACACACATAGCTTGTCTTGCTAAGCATGTACTAAACACTATATTTAACTCATTACAGATGTTTATCGCAAAAGCGACATTCAGTATTAATAAAGCACTTTTCCTTGTGCGTTTGAAACATAAAAAAAACACGTAGTCATAGTGCTTTAGGATAAGTGTTTATAAACTGAAGCCCCACTTTACGAAAGTCATTGCTATTGGCTATTAAAAGAAGTGAGACTAACAGTAAACGTTAGTTTCATTTAGAAAGGAGCTGCTTGAACTAATCAAGAATCCCACCAGCTTTATTTTTGAATTAAGGATTTGGACATGAACCATTTTAGATCTTCCGCGTAAATAACAATACATATTTGACATAACGAAAAAAGAAAAGGTAAAGTTTGGTAAAATGAAAATACGTGATATTTCATTTTGTGTTTACTTGTTTGCTGATCTCGTTTCTTCTGCAACAAACAATGTCGGTATCAAATATGAATCCGTGCCGTGTTTGTCACAGATGATTGCAACGACAAATGCTTTATCTGAGACGTTATCCATGTGTGCGATTCTCTCTCATTTTGATCATCAGACTGCATTCTCTTTCCACCATCAAACCGGTTTGTGTAAGGAGTACACTGAGGACGCCAATGTTGGAGCAGTGTGTTCATCTCCTGGTGGTGAAAAGTATTATAAACTACAGAACGGTAAGTTGTCTTTACTTATCACCATAATTATGATAAACAGTGATACCAGTATTATAACCTACAGAACGGTAAGTTGTCTTTACTAATCACCACAATTATGATGTACAGTGATACCAGTATTATAAACTACAGAACGGTCAGTTGTCTTCACTAATCACCATAATTATGATGTACAGTTATACCAGAATTATAAACTACAGAACGGTAAGTTGTCATTACTAATCACCACAATTATGATGTACAGTGATACCAGTATTATAAACTACAGAACGGTCAGTTGTCTTTACTAATCAACACAATTATGATGTACAGTGATACCAGAATTATAAACTACAGAACGGTAAGTTGTCTTTACTAATCAACACAATGATGATAAACAGTGATATTCAGTATTATAAACTACAGAACGGTACGTTGTCTTTACTAATCACCACAATTATGATCTAAAGTTATTCCAGTATTATAAACTACAGAACGGTATGTTGTCTTTACTAATCACCACAATTATGGTGTACAGTGATACCAGTATTATAAACTACAGAACGGTATGTTGTATTTACTAATCACCACAATGATAATGTACAGTGATACCAGTATTATAAACTACAGAACGGTAAGTTGTCTTTACTAATCACCACAAGTATGGTGTACAGTGATACCAGTATTATAAACTACAGAACGGTATGTTGTCTTTACTAATCACCACAATTATGATGTACAGTGATACCAGTATTATAAACTACAGAACGGTCAGTTGTCTTTACTAATCACCACAATTATGATGTTCAGTGATACCAGTATTATAAACTACAGAACGGTACGTTGTCTTTACTTATCACCATAATCATGATGTACAGTGATACCAGTATTATAAACTACAGAACGGTAAGTTGTCTTTACTAATCACCATAATTATGATGTACAGTGATACCAGTATTATAAACTACAGAACGGTTAGTTGTCTTTACTAATCACCACAATTATGATGTACAGTGATACCAGTATTATAAACTACAGAACGGTAAGTTGTCTTTACTAATCACCACAATTATGATGTTAAGTGATACCAGTATTATAAACTACAGAACGATAAGTTGTCTTTACTAATCACCATAATTATGATGTACAGTGATACCAGTATTATAAACTTCAGAACGGTAAGTTGTCTTTACTAATCACCACAAGTATGATGTACTGGGATACCCAGTATTATAAACTACAGAACGGTACGTTGTCTTTACTAATCACCATAATTATGATGTACAGTGATACCAGTATTATTAACTACAGAATGATAAGTTATCTTTACTGATCACCACAATTATGATGTACAGTTATACCAGTATTATAAACTACAGAACGATAAGTTGTCTTTACTAATCACCACAATTATAATGTACAGTGATACCAGTATTATAAACTACAGAACGGTATGTTGTCTTTACTTATCACCACAATTATGATGTACAGTGATACCCAGTATTATAAACTACAGAACGGTTAGTTGTCTTTACTAATCACCACAAGTATGATGTACAGTGATGCCAGTATTATAAACTACAGAACGGTACGTTGTATTTACTAATCACCACAATTATGATGTACAGTGATACCAGTATTATATACTACAGAACGGTAAGTTGTCTTTACTAATCACCACAATTATGATGCACAGTGATACCCAGTATTATAAACTACAGAACGGTAAGTTGTCTTTACTAATCACCACAATTATGATGTACAGTGATACCAGTATTATAAACTACAGAACGGTAAGTTGTCTGTACTAATCACCACAATTATGATGCACAGTGATACCCAGTATTATAAACTACAGAACGGTAAGTTGTCTTTACTAATCACCACAATTATGATGTACAGTTATACGAGTATTATAAACTACAAAACGGCAAGTTGTCTTTACTAATCACCACAAATATAATGTACAGTGATATCCAGTATTATAAACTACAAAACGGCAAGTTGTCTTTACTAATCACCATAATTATGATGTACAGTGATACCCAGTATTATAAACTACAAAACGGCAAGTTGTCTTTACTAATCACCACAAATATAATGTACAGTGATATCCAGTATTATAAACTACAAAACGGCAAGTTGTCTTTACTAATCACCATAATTATGATGTACAGTGATACCCAGTATTATAAACTACAAAACGGCAAGTTGTCTTTACTAATCACCACAATTATAATGTACAGTGATAACCAGTATTATAAACAACAGAACGATAAGTTGTCTGTACTAATCACCATAATTATGATGTACAGTGATACCAGTATTATAAACTACAGAACGATAAGTTGTCTTTACTTATCACCACAATTATGATGTACAGTTTTGGCACCCTGTTAGATTAGCTATTTTTTTATCTTTATATATTTCAGATTTAGATAATAAATCTAGATCCAATCAGTATTGTTTAAATGTTTCGTGTAATTACGTGTCGTCCGTTTTAATCCGTAATCCGCGTTCCGTTTCCGTTATTGTAGTCCGTCATAGTATAAGTCACGTGTGCTACGTTCGTTTTGTCTGGAATGTGTGCAAGTGTGACGTACTTGTGTATGCTTTTCTACACCTGTTTGACAACTGACCAAACTGACCTATGACACCTGTCGCATTGCGATATTTCTTCCCGCCTTTATGCTTTCTTTGCTTCCCTATTCTGTCTTTTCAACTCACTTCAAATCTGCTCCTCGTAGAGGAAACATCGTTTTACTAGATCGACATACGTATATATATATCATATAGAACTGCGCTGCAGTATAGTGAATCGTCCCCGGTACCACATACAGGGAAAAAATAAAGTATCCACTGAAAGGATATCCGGCTCCGAATGTTTTTTTTTATTCTACAAGAACCCCAATACCACAATGGCGCCCACGTAGATGTAGAATAGACCATACCACTCCTGGAAGGAGCTCCCACTGCCTATCTGGAACGTACAATGTACATCTAACTGGTAACGGTATGGATCGAGGATTTGAGCAAGACTTGAGGTTCATTTGCACCGGAAACGCCGCGTTCGGGACACCTCGGATGTGATTCACCTTCAGTGTTACACGCGTGTTTTGTTGTTGTTATGGCCAGTTTTGACAGTGTCGACATTCTACACTGCTGAGGAAGACCCTAGGACGGATTTCACATGGATAGGAGCATGCTGAAGACTGAAGAACGGTATGTGTAGTGCAGATACATAAATTTTTTATCTTGACAGCGATTTATCTGTCAAAGATACGTTATCCTGTGATGTTTACCCTGAAGATTGACATTTTACATTTGTGCAATATATTCTAGTTTTACTTATTTACATGTTTATTGATATGTGTTATTTTCATGTAATTTTTAAACTTTGGTAGTTTTTGTGTGACCTTGACATTGTGTGTATTTCCGGTTGTACATTTTCACTTCCGGGAAAGTTTAGAATATTTTTCTTTGCAATATTTTTTTTCTAAGGGTACATTAGGCATTTGAGTTTGGTTGTAAATTATTTATCATGTTTCACTTAGAGAATAATATATCGGCTTTAATTTTGTTTTCATTGAATTTAACTTGGTATTGTTTACATCATTTTTTTATAATTAAATTGATAGATATTGGATTAAAGACATCTATTTTTTTTTGGTACCATATATATTATTTTTGGTCTTGCTTAGATAGGTATACCCCTATTTCTAATCAGTTTTCTACTTTGATATCTTATCAGTTTCCCCTTTGTTACCATCTTATTCATTTGTTCCTTAATTTTTTTCTCTATTATTACTTACTACTGTACTGTTACATGGACTTGACCTGTGACTTGGCTATGTGTGATGTTTGTAAGTTGAATGAGTTTATGTTTTATGTTTGAATATATTTGTGTTTCTACTGTCGAGTTACATGTACTCGTACCGATTTAATTGTTTATATGTTGTAGGATATTTTGGTACTTCGTGTGCGATAATATAATACGCGTAATAGCATATTGCCAAACGTTGGATCCTAGATCTATTCATTATCTCCTACATGTATTCGTTGCGAATCTTGGCTATATATTTGATCGCGAGCGATATATACTTGGATCTCGGTCGTTTTCATTTTTCAATATTGCCTGCAGCTGTGTTTTTTTCCCAACAAAGATTAATTTTAATGTCTTGTCTTGTTTACTTTAATTAGCCTCCTTAATTAGGTACACTGTAATTATAGTCATTTGATCTCAATATTGCTTATATGGACTGAGGTAAGTAATATTTTGTTTCAGGTCACCACACCTATTGGACTTGTATTTGTTTTCCAGATTATCACATAATTGGACTTTGCTTACATTGTGATTGTGTTTATACTCACCGAACATAACTGGAACTGGACTTCATTTTTTTCCGTAACCAGGATTTGGTAAGTTATTTGTAGATATTTTATTACTGTGTAGTTATTGTAGTATTTTATATCACTTGGTAAGTGTGATTAGGAGAATGTCAGAAACAGAGGAAGCCAAGGCACTCTTCGCCATGTTCAAGGAGATGGGAGCAGTTCCCAAGGCTGAAGGAGTAGCTGGTTTGCAGAGGTGGATTGCGGACTATGCAGCTCAACAGAAGGATCAACCTGAACAGGAGGATACTTAGCTTTCGCCTGCTGCACTAGAGATGCTTTCCACTCATCTCAACACCACACGACCCAGATTGTCAACCTTTTCTGGAGATCCACCACTATCTAAGGGAGATGTTACCTATGAGCAGTGGAAGTATGAGGTGAAGTGCCACATGCTAGAAGATACACATTCCAAGGAGAGCATCAATGAGGCAGTTAGAACATCCTTAAGAGGGGAGCCCAAGAGTGTGTTGATGAGACTTGGAACCCGGGCAACCTTATCAACTATCCTTGAGAAGATGGAATTTGTGTATGATAGGAACGAATCCATAGAGACGCTTCTTGGAGCATTTTATAGTGCAAAGCAGAAGGAAGGTGAGTCTGTGACATCTTGGGGTGTACGATTGGAGGACACTTTAGCCATAGCTACTGAGAAGGGAGGATTAACTCAAGCCAAGACTGATTCCATGCTGCGTTCAGTATTTTACGAGGGACTGAGACCTGAGTTGAAGAACGTCAGTGGACATAAGTTCGATGCCATAAAGGATTTCAATCAACTTCGACAGGCAGTGAGAAGAATTGAGTTCAGTCGTGGTCTAGATCCAAAGGAAGTGCCTAAGAAAGAAACCGCCCATGTAAAGATGATATCAGAAGCCAGTAGAAGTTCAGACATAGACGAACTTAAACAGATGATGAAGCATCTTTCAACCAGATTTGACAAGTTTGAGGAAAAGAAGACAAAACATCAAGGCAAAGGAAATGATGGATAGAAGAGTGGTAATGGTGGATATCGTGGTAACCATGGAGGGAATGCTAGACATAATGGATCAGGTGGTACTAGACAGGCGACACCACAACAATATGGAGGTGACCAGCCCTGCAGAGATCCAAAGCCACAGGACTTCTATGAGGAACCCAAGTGCTTCCAATGTGGACAATATGGACATTTTCAGCTGGGATGTCGTGTTCGACTTGACCATGTGAGAGGGAATTTAAACTGCCAAAGACCTATGGACAGAGGTTACCCGTAGGTCTTGAAGTTCATCAACCTCACAGCACAGATGTTACTGGTAAGACACCAGATGAGGGGCCACCTGGTTTATTGGGGAGGTGCAACATAGCCGACATTTTCATTATGGATTGGAGACCAAGGCATTATTGGATACAGGTGCTACTGTGTCGAGTGTGGGAGAAACCTTTTACAGGACTCATCTTTCTCATATACCACTACAGCCACTCAAGGATGGAGCACTTAAGTCGACAGTTTAAGAAGAGAAGGTGAGGAAAAGGACAACTGCCTATTACTTGTCATCCCTGACTACGACTTTAACAAACGTATCCCAGTTCTGCTTGGAATCAATGTGCTATCCCATTTCATGAAGAGATGCCAGGAATGGTTTGGACCGCGTTATCTTAACGAAGCACCTTTAACTACGCCATGGTACATGTCTTTTCGATGTATACATGTATCACTGCAGGAGAAGCAGCTACAGCTACTGTCTTGCAGTTCTACGTAGTTCGTAGAGGGACAATGTGTTGATACCACTTAACCGACAAGTCAACATCCACTGCAAGGTTGAGAAAGAGCTGCCATACCCTAATATTTGCGCGCTCTTGCATGCCACATTTTCTTCAGTACTAACGGAGGACTTAGATGTTTCCCAAGCAGTTTTCACCTATAAATATCAACAGAATAGAATAATTAACGTGAACGTCTCCAACATCACCACCAGAACAGTAGTAGTTCGTCCGCGTGGATTAGTTTGCGAGATACAACCCGTTGCTGTCAAGAATACCATTGCTGTCCAGGAAGTACATGGAGTGAAACCTATTGATGACAGTGTATTGGATCAGGCAACTTTTTCACCATTTCTGGATGATTCTCTGCTACTTAGAGGCAAGGAAATACTTGGTAAGTATCTGGATGTATTCTCCAGCGGGGACTTAGACCTGGGACACACAGATGGTGTTACTCATAGGAATGAGTTGGATGATGACCACCCTTTCAAACAACGACACCGGAGAATACCACCTGGTATGGTTCAGGAGGTGAAGGATCATCTGCAGCAGCTACTTGCCTGTGGAGTGATACGACGATCTCACTCACCCTGGGCTTCTGGAGTGGTATTAGCCCGTAAAAAGAATGGACAACTCCGGATGTGCATCGACTATCGTCAATTGAACCAAAGGACAATCAAAGATGCATACGCTCTTCCAAGGATTGAAGAAATTCTGGATTCTCTGTTCTGGACATGAAGAGTGGGTACCATCACGTGGAAGTAGAAGAACAGCACAAGGAGAAAACTGCCTTCACAGTTGGCCCCCTTGGGTTCTATGTATTCAACCGGTTGCCTTTCGGTCTAGCGAATGCACCCGCCATTTATCAACGGCTAATGCAGCAGTGCCTTGGTGAGCTTCACATGGTGGATTGCTTTATATATCTGGATGATGTCATGTTTTTCTCAGGTACCTTCGAGGATTATCTTGAGAAACTCTCCAGGGTTCTTGATCGACCCGGACAGCATGGGATTAAAATTTTTTCCAACGTAAAGTGAAGTACCTAGGATTTGTAGTGAGTGAGGATGGGATCGAAGCTGACCCTGACAAGGTTGATAACATCAGAGACTGGAAGACGCCCACCTGCCCCGAAGATGTTCGTAGATTTCTTGGTTTCGACGGCTACTATCGTAAATTCATACAGGGATTCTCGAAGATAGCCAGGCCTCTTACAGACCTTATGCCAACACCAAAGAAGGGAAAAGGATCTTCGAAGAAAGGGAAGACATCAGATAAGGAATGGAAGTGGGAGGAGATTCATGAGACAGCGTTTAGGAAACTAAAGGATGCACTATCGTCACCACCGATCCTAGCATACCCTGATTATGACAGACCATTTGAACTACATACAGATGCCAGCCATCTGGAACTTGGTGCTGTCTTGTATCAGCAGCATGATGACGGGATGAAAGTGATCGCCTACGTTAGTCGAGGACTTACCCGTTCAGAGAAGAACTACCCCGCCCACAAGCTTGAATTTTTGGCCATAAGTGGGCCGTGACCGAAAATTTCAGGATTACTTGTATCAACACCAATTCACAGTGCTTACCGACAACAATCCTCTAACGTACGTGTTAACCAGCGCGAAGTTGGATGCCACCGGACATCGTTGGCTTGCAGCCCTGTCAGCATTCAACTTCACCATCAAATACAGGCCTGGGAAATCAAACGTGGATGCAGATGTTCTGTCTCGGTTGCCGAACCAGCCAGAAGCGGAGACTACGTCAATCAAACGTGATTCTATAGAAGCCATTTTCCAGATGTGTCAGGCACAGCAGCCATACATGGGAAGCTTGGATTTGGACAAGTCTACTGTACCATCTTCGGATGAGGAATTCATTGAGGACATAGGGCATCAGGATGTGAGGACTTCACAGAGGAGAGATCCTGTCCTTGGGCCATGTCTAGATGTTGTCTCCAGTGGACGTAGACCTACTAAAGCTGACATCTCAACCACCTCTTGGAACCCTCATCTGTATCGTCAGTTTGATTCGCTGAAGGTCATTAGAGGAATATTGTATAGGGAATCGGTTGTGGATGGAAAGACCAAACGACAACTCGTCATGCCACAGGAACTCGTTACATTCGTGTTACATAATCTACACAACAACATGCGTCTTCTTGGTGTGAGCAGGACCTCAGCTCTCTGTAAGAGACAGATTCTACTGGCCTGCTATGACAGCCGACATTGAGAAATGGATCGAAGGATGTCCACGTTGTTTAAGACGTTAATCACCAACCAATGAGAGGGCACCGTTGGTTTCCATATCAACATCGCAACCACTGGAATTGGTATGCATGGACTTTTTAACATTGGAGCCTTCGAAAGAAAACATACAGAACATCTTGGTGATCACGGATCATTTCACAAGATATGCTGTCGCCATTCCTACTAAGAACCAGACGTCCAAGACAACCGCCGATGTTCTATTGAATAACTTCATTATTCACTACGGTATGCCAAAGAGAATCCACAACGACCAGGGAGCTAACTTCCAAAGTAACCTGATGAAGGAGTTGTACAAGTTGGTTGGGATGCAACAATCCAGACCATTGCATACCATCCTCAACGGAACGGCCAGTGTGAGAGGTTTAACCGTACATTATTGAGCATGCTAGGGGCCTTGGAACATGCCCAGAAGCTAGACTGGAAGTCTCATGTTGCAGCATTAGTGCAAGCTTATAATTCCACAAAGAATGACAGCACCGGATTTTCACCATTTTACTTGATGTATGGTCGTGAACCAAGGTTACCGGTAGATTTAGCATTCGACATTGGACAAGATCAGCATGCCTCGGAGGCTACCAGCACTAAATATGTAGCAGATCTCAGAAGAAAACTTCAAGAAGCATACAACATGGCCCTGCTAAAAGCATCCAATGCCCAGGAAAAACAACAAACCAGATACGACAAACGGGTACGAAGAGCTTGCAAGTCCTAGTAAGGATAGTTGCCTTTGACGGAAAACACAAGCTAGCCGACCGTTGGGAGGAGGACGTATATGTGATTCTTGACCAGCCAGACCCAACCATGCCAATGTTTGTGGTCAGGAAAGAAAATGGTGAAGGCAGGAAAAGGACACTACATCGGAATCTGCTCCTACCCATCGGGCACCTTACCCATTACCGGACTACAAGAGAGACCAAACACCTAAACCGAAGCCAAGGCCTACACCCAAGCCCCGAATCAGGAATCAGCCTCCACCTCCACCGAGCCCATCTGTGGATAAACGGTTGGAAGATGATACCAGCGATGATAGTGAGGGAGAAGGGGATTTGTGGGTGTCGGTACCTCACCAGTTGCAGGATCCGCCCGACGTCCCATCGGATGTTGACGGAGGCGACCCTGTAGACCATGAGTCGACCATGGAAGAAGACAACGAGGAAACCTCTGTTAAGGAAACTGAGTTCCGAGAGGAGGAACACTCGGTTGTTGAGGAGGTGCAGGATGCTGGTACCCCATTATCACCAGAAGTTCGACGGTCAAGCCGGACTAGACGGAAGCCGGACAGATATGGAGACTTCGTCATGGCAACGGATTTGGTCATTATCATAAAGATATTTATTTTATCTTTATATACAGACCCGTACACGTTCGCTGTTCCACTTTAAGCGTACCGTTTGCGTAGCATTTCCGTAGCACTTCCGTACCATTACCGTAGCATTTCCGTACCTTTTGCGTCGCACTACCGTAGCATTACCGTAGCATTTGCGTCGCACTATCGTACCATTTCCGTAGCACTAGCGTCATTTACAAAGCGTTCGCGAAACGTTCGGTTGGAAATTTTACGGAATAAATCTGACGAAACGAATAGTTCATGTTTTTATAAGCTGCATAAACTCAGAATTTTGTAAATAATCTCAGTCTCAAAAATTTACAAAACAAAAAACAAGGCTTTTATCAATATGTATGAATCTGACTAAATTTAACATTAAATGAAATAAAATAAAAATATCAAGGTCATATGCCCCAGCCAGTCGGACAACATCGGGCCTCTCCGGCAAGCTCGGAAGAGAATACCCGAGGTGTTCCGACTGATGCCCATGGCTACCTGTCAGCGTACGTCAGGTCTCTATGACGGACAAATTTAATACATGTTCCAATATTACCGATATTTGATATTGTTCCCAATTACTTTTAAGGCATGTCTGTTTGTTTCACTCTCATACCATTATCTTAATGGCAAAGCAAACATTAAAAAACAATCGTACGCATGTGTACACGCTGGATCTCCACATTCGGTTTCAGCACACGTTTCCCAATGCATTATGGGTATTTCGTTTCGTTTGTATGTGTTATTATGTGGATCCGTTTTTATAAAAATCCGTAAATGTGATCGACCGTTTGCAAGCGTCACCCGTAGCATTTCCGTACCGTTTGAGTAGCATTTCCGTAGCATTTCCGTACCATTTGAGTAGCACTTCCGTACCGTTCGCGTAGCATTTCTGTAGCATTTCCGTACCGTTTGCGTAGAATTTCCGTATCATTTGAGTAGCATTTCCGAAGCACTTCCGTACTGTTTGCGTCTAAGATGGAACAGCGAACGTGTACGGGTCTGTATTTCAGATTTAGATAATAACTCTAAATCTAATCAGTATTGTTTAAATGTTTCTTGTAATTACGTGTCGTCCGTTTTAATCCGTAATCCGCGTTCCGTTTCCGTTATTGTAGTCCGTCATAGTATAAGTCACGTGTGCTACTTTCGTTTTGTCTTGAATGTGTGCGAGTGTGACGTACTTGTGTATGCTTTTGTATACCTGTTTGACAACTGACCAAACGAACCTAAGACACCTGTCGCATTGCGATATTTCTTCCCGCCTTTATGCTTTCTTTGCTTCTCTATTCTGTCTTTTCTACTCACTTCAAATCTGCTCCTCGTAGAGGAAACATCGTTTTACTAGATCGACATACGTATATATATATCATATAGAACTGCGCTGCAGTATAGTGGATCGTCCCCGGTACCACATACAGGGAAAAAATAAAGTATCCACTGAAAGGATATCCGGCTCCGAATGGTTTTTTTATTCTACAAGAACCCCAATACCACACAGTGATATCAGTATCATAAACTACATAACGGTTAGTTGTCTTTAATAATCATCACAATTATGATATACAGTGATACCAGTATTATAATCTACAGAACGATATGTTGCCTTTACTCATCAGCACACTAATGATGTAATGTGATACCTTTAGGACGATAAGTTGTCGATTGTCGTTAGGATATTTAGCTTAGTGCTAAGCTCAGAAAGCACCAGGTAACCTGGTTACCATGTGAAATCGAAGCACTGTGTATTGCGGCAGCCGTCAAGCATTACCGCCCTCTCATTATTCAGTACAAACACCAAACTGACAGCCAGCCTTGTTTCCAGGCAATTGACAAGTTACCACGCGGTCAGTTCTCAGCAAGCCCTCGCGTCACTTCTTTCTTGTCCACCGCCAGTAGATACCAAATCAGTGAACGCCATCTCGCTGGATCGGTCAACATTCCATCTGATTTCGCTAGCCGAAATGCCCCTGATTGTAATGTTCCAAGTTGCCAGATACTGTAAAAACATTTAATTTCCTAAATAAAAATGATCCAACATTCCCGATTCGAGAATGAGAAAAATAAAACAATGTAATGTATTCCTGATTAAGAAACGTAATAAATACATTAGGAAAACCGTAATCAAAGCGCGATGTAGCATGTCACTCGATGAAGCGGAGATAATGATCGAGCTATCTGTTGTATAGCGCTACCGCTATATGTTTATTATCGCTTAGTACAATTAAAGAGAGGCAATCATAATTAAAGAGGTTCAGAGAAATGAGACACTCGCACGGAATCCACAAAATTTAACCCCCACAAAAATGTTTCTAGTCTCCAAACAATGAAATTTTACCCAAACAATGAAATTTTACCCAAACGAAATTAAATGTCTTTTACAGTATCTGTACTACCGATTGAAAATTAAATTTTGTCGCGATCACAGTGAGGGCCATTTTTATCAACACGACTCTTGTCGCGAATATCAGCAAAAAGTGTTTTAATCAGATATGTGGTTTCAATAACTACGATCGGTGCTTTAATAACGTAAGCCATATTGGATGGGTTTTGCTCTCACCAGAGGGTGTAGTGGTAAACCAGTCTTCCTAATATGGCCATTTTGTAGTCCTTATGTTGACATTCGGCATGCTTCAATAATGTTCGTTTCAAAACGTTTAACATGAACGAAAGTAGCTTTAATCATATGTGAAGTTTATGTGAAATTCATGTAAGAAATGTTCCGGTTTTTTCGTATTTAACCAACTGTGCAACAGTATTCTGAAAGCAGCACCAGATACTGTAAAAATTGTCTCCCTTACATGTATTTAGAATAATTACGGAGATTACGGCTGGGTGTCTCAAACTCCATGCATCCGGTTTTTAGCTAATCGCTTTATGCATGGCGTTACTAACGCCTCCAAACAAGATTTGAATGGAGAGTTGGGTGAAGTATAAGTTAGTCATTTGAAAATAGATTCAGGTGAATATTATCTTCAATGATTCATAGGCTGGCAACTATATTTAATAATTGTTCATGCCTGTATATCAATAGTTGTGTATTTTTGCACCATTCACATTTCATTTTTTACCATGTCCTTCACTACTTCCAGTACTTTTGTTTGCTTCCCTGTTTTTCATTCAACTCTCTAGGGAGCTGAAATTGAAGAGAAAAAAAACATATAAAGGTTTGCGACTCGCGTCTAAAACATCATCACGCGAGGCTTTGGATGAAGAGTTAAAAGGAATTACACTAATAATTCGCAAGTTTCTGTTCTTCAGATTGTCCACAGCCTGTTCCACCAGACTACATGTTGGAACACCCGTACAACGGTAACAAGGAGCTGGCTAGATACAGGTGTAAGGCTATAACTGACCAGCCACCTGTCGACCACTGTCCAGTGGTCAAGTGTGGAAGTCAACCCAACATGTCCATCCCACTGGCATCTTGTTCAGGTAACTAATATGACGTAGCACCCATATATACGCTACACCTTTTAACTTTAGTAATAGATACAGTATGCCGAAAAACTGAATTAAACTGCATCATTCAGGTGTAAGTCGATTCGTGGTAATATGATATGTTTTTGAACTACTCGTTGTGTGAGACGAAATCTTGGTTATTAATTAATATTTTATTTCTATTCAGAATGTCATCCGGTAGTATAATCTACTTGAATTTTGGACCATTAGAGGATAAGAAATATTATATCCTCTGACATCCATGTATTGTTTTTTAATCAAAGCTTAAACTTTACTTAGGAAACATTAGCTGTCCTGATCTTTTTTAGTTGTTCCCTTTTTTCAACCTGCTGGTGTTCTTAAACATAATCCAAACGTTTCCATTTAATGTTTTCTTTCGAACGTGTACTACAAAAACAGAATCTTGGAAAAGCACATAAGACCATACAAAAATGGTTTTCAATGATAATTTTGACATAACATTTCCCCGACCATGCATTCACTAATGGAGCATTAATGCGACAAAAAGTGACATATCTGGATGAGCTCAGTAAAACCGACGCTTTTTTCCAGTAAACAGCGTAGTGTCAGTTTTGCGCTTGATTTGGCGTTGGAGTTAGTCGATCTGTTTGATTTTGTTAGTTTTTTGTTTAAGAGTTCAGTTGTTCAATTCAGAGTACTTTTTTCTGTCAATGACTCGATCGGTGAGATTATGCTACCTTGGGTAAACCACGGTTCACGGAGGGTAATTTCTTGGGTCTAATCTCATGCTTCGACATCTTAATTATGTATCTATACTTTCATTTGTCTCAATACTAACATCAACAGTCAGACGTTACTATTTTAAAATATGATATTCAAGTTTTCTTCTTGTGGAAGTCGTGCGTTTCTCTAATCAATTTTTTACCAAACTTTTGGAGAATAAGCAAAACCATATTGGTCGCCATCTTGGTCTCATTAAGAACTATTGATACGACCAAGATTTGCAAAGCGGATGTCTTCGATTAAGTAGAGTAACGCGTATTCTTCCTGGTCTCATTCTCTTTTACGTTTGCAAGAGACTCGGTGTTGTTCGTTGCTCTAATTCATAGGGTAAACATATTTATTCTGTGAGAAATGACGGCTTCCTACATGCAATGGAGAGATCTTCGGGGTAGTATTTGTATTAGATGGGGTTCAGGGTGTTATTAACTCCTAGAACACCTCACGCGGAGATGAGAATTACATCGTTCTCAGTTTGTTGTTTCTTAGTTTCTAATTAAGTTAACGATATATAGATGTTTGATAAGTGGGAGGCGATCGAGATTTGCGATTGTATAGAATGTAACATGATTTGTTACGGTTTCTTTATTGCAGTGAAAGACCGGTTCAACAGGAGTCTTGAAGAGTATGAGGGCGGAGTAACCTGTACCATTAAAGGTATAACATGTCAGAGGTGGGATACTGACTTCCCTCATTCAGTATACCACTACAAAGGTCGCAGTGATCTAGGAAACAAGTGTCAAATTTATAGCGAGGTCCGTCCATGGTGCTACACAGTTGATCCCGACGACAGATGGGACTTCTGTCCATTTGCGGACTTGAACTGTGGAGATCCTCCGCCTGTACAGCTTCCGTCCACAATGACAGGAGCCAGAATTGAAGTCGAGTGGCCACGCAAATTGACTTATGAGTTGGCATGGTATCGATGTGCGTCTTATGAAACAGCCGACCCTGTGGCCAATTGTCCTATGGCAAGTTGTAACGGAGACCTCACATGGTCAAAAGATATCGTTTCTTGCTCAGGTAAATAATTTTCTTAGTTATTTCAATCAACAATGAATACGAAAAAGGTTTTCTCAGACATTATCTATATATTATAAATACTATATATGAAAACACATAATACGATGACTACTTTTCGCTAGCACTTTCGCCCATATTGGGCCTCTTCAGATGATTCGCCAAGATGGGCGAAAGCGCTAGCGAAAAGTAACCTTCGTGTTTTGTGTTTTTATAAATATTCATACCGCCACATAGACATTTAGATTTTAAATTAAATTTCTTCGCTGTTATAAATACTATATAAACTCCACACAAAAAAAAAAAAAAACGGATTGCAATTGCAATTTCGGAATGAGGCCTAGAAAGAAAGGTCACAACTTAAAGAGGGGGGATAGTGAATTGGTACTGGATCAGAACAATCTCTCAGAGTTCATAGTGAACACACAGGAGCGTCAGACAGAGACGAGGACTGGAGTAAATGCAAGTGACATAAAGCAAATCAAATCCAGGGCATATGCTTTTTCCGACAATGATCCATCAGGAAACCCAGTCAATTTATACAAGCAGTATAAGGAGAAAAGGTCATCCCAGATGTGATACGCACACCTCTGAAATGTCAAAATTATCCTGTATCAAACTTCTTTTCTCATATACATTTTTGGATAAGGAAGTTCAAGGTTTGATAGAAAATGCAAAGATAATGATATGTCAGCGTGCTCGTTTTTGTGCTATGATCGGTCAAAGATACTAATATGATATGATAAGCGATTTTAAGTGAATTTTTGACCAATTGCGGAACATCTTCATACAATATTTTCCGAATTGTGTAATCTGTAATGCATGAATGTTTGCCGAAATGACAATTATCGAAGTAAAATTTCTTGAACTTATAATTTTTACTCAGGAAAGCAAGTTGAGTTACCCCTACCCCTTTAATTTTAATGAGAACATCCTGATTTTTTCACCATTGTTTGCAGATTTTACGCTTAATAAAAAAATTCTGATATCAAACTGCATAAAAGTGCATAAAATAGACATAAATACCCATATCCAAAATGGCCGCTAAATTGGTAATTCAATTCATGTTAAAAAATTGTTCTACAAACAACAGACACTTATATTTTGACACAAGTTTCAGATGCATATATGCTAAAAAAATTCATCATACTTTCCTTAATATAACATAAAATCTTTAAATGAGACATACACGAGACTTGAACGTGACTGAAACCAGAGAAAAGTACATCCTTGAATCAACATGGCTACAAATCTTGGTACATGTATGCAGTAATGTGTAAAAATAATATATTGATAAAAAATGCTACTGGAGTATATTAAAAAATCATAATTCGTATTCAAAATCGGGGCAAAATATGAACAAAGAAAATATTCACATGGAGACTCTGGAGCTTAAGACAAGATGTTCCGGAAGAGTAAGCGTCTTCTGCTACATCGACGACTCCCGCCATGCAAAGTTTGGTCACATCCAAGTAAACATCAAGTCCACGAAGTGAGAACCGAGTCAACCTGCATCTCTTGAACCCTTGTGTTGTTAGTTTGTTTGTCAGCAGTCGACATCGATCACCAAAATCACGCTATTTAGAGCAAGCCCTAGAATAAGGAATCAACTGCGATATGTAAACACCATAGGTTGGAGAAGCAGGAATGTTACTGCCAAGAAATGGAAAGTTCACGATCGGAAAACTGAAATTGCCACGTGTATTGCATAGCTTAGTACATGTAGTAAGCTGTCCATGTTGGCCGTAGTAGAGATTGTGGGCATAGAGGGCTACTGTTATGCTTTTTGAGAGGCATCTCTCAATAGTAAACCCTCAATAATGGTCTGAAACTGAACTTACTATGCAGTTAGATACGTGGATCAGATCCTCTTACTACATGTCGTCCAATTATTAGATCCAGCTCCATTTATAAGCAAGACTTAGCAAATAAATAATGTCCAACCTCTGCAATTTCTATGCATCTAGATATGAGGATCAGGTCCAATTATTAGATCAGGTTCCATTTATAAGCAAGACTGTTCTAGAGCACACTCTATCAGAGTCTGCTCAGTTAACCATGATAAATAATGTCCAACCTCTAGAATTGACTTCATATAGCCCCGACATAATTATATAAGATTGTCAACAAAAGTTATGTGTCTTATATGACTGCAATAATATTTGCTAAAACATTCATTACTTATATTTCTAATTTGAAAAAACATATTGTGCTCTAATTGGCTATTTCGAATATAGTTTTTGAACAGAAAATCAAGTGGTAACAACTATGGAATTGATGCAGTCACAATTGATATATTTTACGTCACAATAGCAAATGCTGTAGCAATCTTATAACAACATTTGCCATCACACTGCATTATCTTAGAAGGACGCAGAGCAAATGTAAATATAAACCATTATACTTAACATTATGCTTTTACACGTTATACTGTACTTCACATAAGACTGTGATTTAGACAATAATACTACTTTACACAATGGTGTAATTAATAAACTTGCACAGCACACAGGGCTGTAATACTGACCATTATACTTAACACAGTGGTGTAATAAATAATCTTGTACATCGCACATGGCTGTAAAACATACCATTATACTTAACACGATAGAGTAATAAATAATCTTGTATAGCACACAAGGCTGTGATATAGACCTACAAAGCATTGTATATAACACTGGAATATGTACAACAAATATCAAAAAGATAACTTCAAAATATGATTCTTAAATAACAAAAGATCGTTATAAAGTAAAAACAAGGTATGTATCCTCGGTAATACAATTGACGATTAAAAACAAAAACAAGACAAAGCAAAAAGAAAAAAGATAAAACAAAACAAAAATTATTGATTTTTTTTTGTTTCGCTCGATTATATCCTAGATATTTTCATATCTCAACTTTGAATATATTAAAAGCCAATTAAAACCTCTGACAGCTTTCATATTTCCCTGCACCATGACAGTACAACGAATTGCCTGCCTACAATAAACATTCTGAGGCTATTTCTTTATTTTATCTTCAGTGAAGGACTGTTATAACGCCACCAGTCGGACCTACCATGGTCGTGTATCCTGTACAGACGAAGGTATTACGTGCCAGCGGTGGGACACCGACGTACCGCATTCGCACTCGGTACTTAGTGGCCGCAGTGACCTTGAGAACTGGTGTCAGATAGGCGACGAGGACAAGCCTTGGTGTTATACTACTAACCCCTTTTTCCGATGGCAATACTGCCCAGTGCAGAAATGCCATTAAAATTCAAGAACCTGATTGAAAATGAACTAGCTGGGAAACCCCACAGTATCTAATCATATGTCGATAAATGCTTTATCTTAACATAGACATGTCCTGTCTACACTACTGGAGAGCATTTAGAAAAATCACCGATATTTCTCTATCAGTCGGCTACCTCGGTATTTACGTAGAACACATGAAGAACATTATCGATACGTCTACATCAGTCGGCTACCTCGGTATTTAACGAGAACACATGAAGAACACTATCGATACTTCACATCAGTCGACTACCTCGGTATTTACGCAGAACACACGAAGAACACTATCGATATTTCTATATCAGTCGGCTACCTCGGTATTTAACGAGAACACATGAAGAATACTATCGATACTTCTAAATCAGTCGGCTACGTCGGCGTTTACGGGGAACACGTCAAGAAGACTATCGATACTTCTACATCAGTTGGTTACCTCGGTATTTAACGAGAACACATGAAGAACACTATCGATACTTCTACATCAGTCGGCTACGTCGGCATTTACGGGGAACACGTCAAGAAGACTATCGATACTTCTACATCAGTTGGTTACCTTGGTATTTAACGAGAACACGTCAAGAACACTATCGATACTTCTACATCCTTTAAACCTCTGACAGCTTTCATTTTCCCTGCACCATGACAATACAACAAGTTGCCTCCCTACAATAAACATTCTGAGGCTATTTCTTTATTTTATCTTCAGTGAAGGACTGTTATAACGCCACCAATCTGACCTACCAAGGTCGTGTATCTTGTACAGAGACCGGTATCACATGCCAGCGGTGGGACACTGACATACCTCATTCTCACTCGGAATTCATTGGCCGCAGTGACCTTGAGAACTGGTGTCAAATGGCCGGCAACTACAGACCTTGGTGTTATACTACTAACCCCAATTTCCGACGGCATTACTGCTCAGTCGAGAGATGTCATTAAGGCTCATGAACATGGCTGGAAATGAATTCGAAAAGTGAACCTTACCTAAGATAATGCATATATAATTAGTATTCAGTGACGTAAACTCATGTACCTTTAATCGTTTATAATTGTTTGTCCCATATCAAAACTTCATATATCACCTATTTTAAGTCCATTGCAGTATTTGCAAAAGGGATAGGGACACAAGCACAATCTTTCATCATATTGTAATGTTTTATCCGACATATCACATCCTTGTCCAATGTTGTAGTATTTTGCCTACCATGTTGATATCATTTTTATATTTTGGTTTTATAGTTTTGCTTGAGGCAATAAATAAGAGAATACCGAAGCGTAAACAAAATCATAATCCAAACTCAAAATCGATTAAACCAGGGGCAAAATATGAACAAAGGAAAAATTAACATGAAGACCCTTGTGCAAGAGAATAAGACCAAGTGTTCCGGAAGAGTAAACGTCTTCTAGATCTGCTTCATCGACGGCACCTGCCAAGTAAATCTTTGTTTCACCCAAGTAAACATGAAGTCCTCAAAATAAGAACCGAGTATCATTGTCAATCACAACAAGTAAACACACTAATAAGCATACTCAAAAGCGTCGATCTTAATATCACTTAAAGATACAGAATATTTCTCAATGAGACAAAAATGGTGACCATAAAACTTGCCCATAGTTCTGATAAACCTGTATCTCTCGAATTCTTGTGTTGTTAGTTTGTTTGTCTGCAGTCGACATCGCTCACGAAAATCCAGATACTTAGAGCAAAACTGCGACATGTAAACACCATAGGTTGGAGAAGCAGGGGTGCTACTATCAAGAAATGAAAAGTTCACGATCGGAAAATTGAAATCATCACGTTTATCGTATAGCTTAGTAGTAAGCTGTCCATGTTGGTCGTAGTTTAAGTAGAGATCGAGGTAAGCAGCTTACGTAGAGGAATCTGTTGTGTCCTTTATTTCAAGTTCAGAAGGGTATATACGATCGACGGGTTCAGCAAACTTCTTGGTGTTTATTGGCAATACATCGTCGATATATCTGAAAGTGAAATTAAAAGATGTTGTCCCTGGTTAAGTTATAGGTTGTTTCTTTTCAAAATTGTTAGCGTTTCGTGTTTCTCAAATCATCGATTTAGTTGTATGGAATATGATAGTTTGAGTATTGTTGACATTAACGTATTCATTTCATTTCATGAAATTTTATTGACAAATAAATTGACAAAAGGATCGGACAGCAGGCATAGCCTATTTAAGTCCTCTCCTCAAGAAACAAACGGTGGTACAAACATTTAGACATTTAACATATACTATACACAATACATAGATAATACATAGACATAAATACATGCATGACGCACCTGCATGCACATATACTCATTCACGCTCACACACACACCCTCATGCACCCTCACATGCATGCATATGCATACATACATGCATACATACGCGCATACATACATATATGCCTACATCCATGCATGCACGCACGCACGCACGCACATATATACACACACATTATTGCACACAAACATGCAAACACATGCACATACATGTACATACATACAAACAAACATGCGCACATATATGTGCAAACGCATACACACATGCCCATACATATACACATACATGCACACATGCCCATACATATGCACATACATACACATACCGTGCACATGTATACCCATATGCATGCATGCATACACACATACATGTGTACAAATACACAGAGATACACACATACATACATTTAAACATATACCTATACATAATCATGATACTGTATAATACATGGGAAGCAATTCCTTTAAATCAGTTTTCATAATATCTTTTATTGTTTGTATATTTAAACCATTATTGCTTGATTAAAAATATTGATTGTTTTAAATGTAACAAAGATTAGAAGGACTAAATTTACAAAAATATTTACAAGTATAAACATTTAGTGTTATTAAATTTCAGATACAGGCCAATACGTCCATAATCATCATCACACCAGGCCATCCACTGCTGATGTTTGGAAATTTAATCTCACCAAATAGTTTATGTGATACAGATACAGGTTAAATATAAGAGATCTTCGAATATGCAAGCATTGTTTTAATAAAAGGAATTGCTTCATATTGTAATTTTAATTAAAAAATATAATAAGTAAACATTGGTCTCCTAAGCCCTTACCTCTAGTGTAAACGAAATCCTTATATAAGATGATGAAGAATGAAATAAAATAAAATAAAGTTGAATGAATTCAAATACTGGTTCGGAATCTGTTTGATGTTGAAATATAATTTGATATTGCAAGAAGAATATTTTTGTTGGCGTTTTCATCGCATTTCTCACAGCCATTTAAAAGAATGTCTAGTACTGAATGGTCATGACTTTCGTGGAAAATACTTTCAAAAAGTATGTGTCTGAGATCAATATATCTTTTACTTTGAAAAAGGTAGTGAGATGCATTTTCATATTCATATCCACATAAACAAGAAGACGATTGACATAGATGATCTTTGTGTAAATCACTGTTTAAATTACTTTTATTATTTCTCAACTTGCAAAGTATTATATTGACTTCCCGATTTCCAAAACAATGAAAAACGTTTGTCGTCTTTTTGATTACAACTGATTTAAGAGTTACTAATTTTTTAGACTGATAAACAGAATGCACAGTCTGTAGGTCAGAAGCAATATTATTAAACTCATTGATCATTGACAAAAAGAAACTATTAAAGTAATTGACTGTTCGACAAAGAGGAGGATCAAATAATCTGACCGATCTAAGGTGATATCTTACTAAGGTGGGGTCATGGAGATAGGGATCAATAATATTTCGCAAATAATCAGGAGTTTCATTATTTAGAATATGTACATCGTTATCAATTTATGTTGTTTTCTTCTACTTTCCAGTGACACCCAGTCTAGTTCGTGATATAAAACATCATGAGAAGTACCTAAAATATTCCGTTCTATCCCCAAGCAATGCACCATTTTTATTTATTTCGTAGTAAATTGCAAATAAACTTGTTTTTATTGTGTCTTATTTTTTTTCCAAAATCCCACTCACTTCATTACACGAAAACAAATGAATAAATAGCATTCCGTTTTATGATCGGGTTTATGCATTTGTTTAAATTCATGTTCAGTATTGACAAGTATATTGAGACATTTTCAATGGAATTCCTTACACTTAGGGGTGGCTGCGAGAGTGCTTGCCTTCCGCTTGGCTCACTTTTCGTTAGTTGTGGCATGAATTTTTCCTCTCCGGTCTTCAGCTGTTTCTTGAGTACTCTGCGCCATTTGCTGCGGTCAGCTGCAACATCTTCCAAGCGCACTGTGTTGATGCCAAGTGCTTTCATGCCCCGCTTGTAGACATCTTTGAAGCGTTATTGAGGGCGGCCAACAGTTCTCTTGCCAGAGGCAAGCTCGCTATACAGAATGCCTTTGAGATGCGTCCATCCTCCGTACAACACACGTGGCCGAGCCATTGCAACCTGCGTTGTCTTGTCTTGCTAGTTCATCAACCTGCATCTCTCGAATCCCTATGCCGTTAGTTTTTAAGTAACGACAATCTCGATATTCGGAGCAATCCCTCGAGTAACGAATCAACTGCGACATGTAAACACCATAGGATAGAGAAGCAGGAATGTTACTATCAAGAAAGGGAAAATTCACGATCGGAAAATCGAAATCATCACGTTTATCATTACAGCATAGTAGTAAGCTACCCTTGTTGGTTATATTTGAAGTGAAGAAGCTGATGTAGGAGAGTTTGTTGTGTATTTAATATCAAGTTCAGAATGGTTTATACGATCGACTAGGTCAGCAAACAAAGGAACATGATTTGAAATTACATGTATCTATCTTTCGAAAATCTGGACCCTGTATAAAAGGGTTACACCAGTAAGACTATCGTTATTGCCATTGATGTTGAAATGTTGACTGAATGATTGGTTTGATATCCGTATACATAAGCTTAGTAATTGTTTTTTTCGCTTTAAGCCATCGTGGGTTTTGAACGAATTTTCAAGTGTCTGTCAGATATATAATTAGAAATAAATTTTGGGAGGTTTGGGAAGCACATTAATTCCTCGCAGATCTTTCAATATACTGTACTGCTTTCCTCAAGAAAAAAAAAATAAAAATATTCTTTCTTGGTGAAGGCATCTCGAATGATTTTTTTTGTCTAATCAGATGGTCTACTGTTACTCTTTGGTGTGTGAATCTCGTTTGGAGAGGATTTTTTCCTCAGATGCCGCTCGTTAGAGAAATCTGACGATAATGCTTTTGTGCAGTAGCGTCCTTAGATCGTTTTGGAATTGGTTTGAAAGTAAAATCCCTTCGATGACTCTGGGAGTTTTCCGGTAGCTTAAACTTGATTGAATATATATAGGAAGTATCACAATGACGAATCTGGTAGATGTTTTAAACACAATTTCATCTTGGTCAGTCGCGATTTTCTAATAAACGGAGATGAAGCAATTATTGAATGCAGCCAACATTTGTCTGAAGAAAAATGTATTTTGTTCCTTCTTTGTAGGAGGAAAGGGATAGCTATAATTATCAATTTTAACACTCGTGGGGCACTTCTAGGTACAACCTTAAGTAGTACAGCTTACACACCATAACGGTGCATTATTTAGGTCGCTAGTTTGGAAACGGCATAATACGTTAATACTAATGATGGTTTAAAAGAAAAATTCGGTTAACGCTTCCCAAATGTGTAATGCTGACTGTGTGTTTCTTGGAGAATAACTTATGTAGTTAAAATGTAATAAAATGGCAAAACCTCAAAATTTATTCAGAACAGAAAATCTATTAGTAATTATGCTATCAAAATAAAGTAAGCAAAGTACGGAAAAGGCCAGTCAATACGAAATCAAAGAACAAAGGGCGGCAATACACTTATTGGTCCCATGAAACAATCTTTTTTTCTCTGTCCGTTTGTGTACATATTAACGTATCCTCTAGCAAAATATAAGATTTTGCCGGCAAAATATAAGGTTTTGCAGTGAAAATATAAGGTTTTGCAGAAACTACTTTTGTTCCTACTTTTCAGAAAGCAGGTTAAGAACGAAATAATAAAAACATTATAGCGTCTATTTCAAAATGTAAAAACTATTTTATGGCAGTTTTTTTATATCATCACCCGTGCTACGTCCTCGTTATTATATATATACAGAAATATGCAACAGTCGTGGAAAAGGATATGTTATTGAATGGCAAACCATTGAATGTCCTCTATTTAGCAACATATTTTGATCTTCCCAATTACCAGGCCAAATTGAATTATTTGACATGAAACACCACGAGGACAAAAGGGTTTGGTATTTCGATCTTGTTCCCTATCCTCGTTTACGATTTTAGACTAGCCATGTCAATCGTTCACACTGCTGCTAAGAAATAATAGAATCTATCACCCCTGTGTAATGTAGACTGAAAAATCTCAACCCGAGGGTTGATTTTTTTGGTCTAAATCACGCATGGATGAGTGAACTCAGTGAATCGCCCCATCATCAGTGGTGGATGGAATGAATGACGAATTTGGTGACGTTACTCTGGATACACTGAATAAAATGATGACGTGACAATGATCATGATTTCACGATAAGCACGTGTAAGCTGTCATTTCCCTATCCGGTAAAACAAGTTAATATTTCCCTAGCAAAAATGGGAATGAATCTGTGAAGTGTGGGAGAATATCTTCTGAAGACTATCCTGTGTCCCATTTCTTAAGAAAAAGTAAAAGCTGTGGAGAGTCTGATGTCTTCAATAATAGTACACGTGGCTGAACACATCCTTAAGTGTGCCATATCATTATCATGACAATACACAAAATATAAAAGGGCCGTGTATAGTGTAGGTAGCACACGAGCTACCATGTAGTTTGTTCGTGAGAGATGTAATACATTGCCTCCAACCTTGCCCGTGTAAAAGATAGCAGATACCCCGGTTCTCATCTAGCCCGTATGCAGGAGAAAAGATAATAAGACTCTTTTATGACCAGGGATGCAAGATAAGGAAATTCCACTCGTGGGGTTTTCAAATTTGGTAAAATCCGAGGTTTTGCTGAGAGTTTAGCCAAATTTGAAAACCCCGAAGTTGGAATTTCCCTATCTTTCACCTTTGGTTATGAAAGAGTCTTTTTCTCTCATATCAACTACCCGATTAAGCTAAAAAAAACAATGAAAATACGTTTTGACGAAAACGAATTAGACAGCGAGATTAATTATACCGTGCAGAAACATTTAACTCACTTTTCTGGTGTTTATGGTTAGATTTTTGTTAAAGGTTAGATTTTTGTTAAAGGTTGATTTCATCACGCTGTCGTTTTCTCTTTCCTGCATCAAAATTTACCGTATTCGGGAGGTCTAGCCATTGTTGAGCCATTGTGACATTACGTCGCGTGAATTTGTTATGTTAGATCGATTTTTTTCACATAACTTTCTTACGTGAGCAGAAAATGTGACTCTCATCTGACCGGTATGTGGAAAAGGTAGTGATGATATTCTGTCTCTAACCTAACCCGTAACACGATGAAGTAGAAGACGCTTACTCTTCCGAAACACTTGTTCTTATTCTCTTTTTATTTTACGAGGGTCTCCATGTAAATCTTTCCTTTGTTCATATTTTGCCTCTAGTGTAATAGATGTTTAGTTCGGGTTAATGTTTTTGTTGACGTTTTGGCATTCTCTGATTTTTTTATCGTATATAGGAAAGAAGATAAACTTGCTCTAACCTAGCCTGTATGTAGGCAAGTTGAGATTTTTACTCTCAACTAGCGCGTATGTTGGTGAGGTAATACATATGCTCCATCTGTTTTTTTGTGTGAAACATATTTCGTTCTCTTGGTTGTTTTAAAGACTGTAAAGCAGATTCCATTTATCTACTTGTTTATAGACATGTCTGATTAAAATTCCATTTCTTTTGTTGTAAATATAAAATCTATTTATTTTACAACAATTATGAAACAAGTTATACAACTTATATTAATCACTTTTGTTGGCCCGGATATTAGCGCGCGAGGGGTCTTATTGTGGGAGGAAACCGGAGTACCCGGAGAAAACCCACGAAGTCGGGCAGGTGACCCCAAACCTTTTCACGTCCGGACGGGGAGTCGAACCCCGGCCGCCTTGAAAGGCAAGTGCGCTATCCACTGCACTACCCGACCACCCGTATGTGTTCTTTTGTTGCACTATGTATATAAACATGCGTGATAGACATTATTATGGGTGGTATGGCGATGCAGTGGATAGCGCACTTGCTTTTCACCAAGGCGACCGAGGTTTGACTCCCCGACCGGATATGAAAAGGTATGGAGTCATCTGCCCGACCGCGGAAATTTTCTCCGGGTACCCTGGTTTCCTCCCACAATAAGACGCCTCGCGCGCTAATATTCGGACCAACAAAAGTGATAAAAACGTTTGATAACTTGTTTCATACTTTTGTATAGTAAATGATTTTCCCCAATTATTTCTCTAGTTGACTATAGATATTTGTATTATGGATTTAATTTTTCTAAGTTTGTTATGTCTTCTGTGGAATACCTAGATTTCATGTCTATAGTTGTTTATTGACAGATTTGGTATGGATATTTTTCATATCTTGAATAATTTGATATGTGTTCGTTATTTGCTTAAATCATTTCAGATTTACTTTTTTATGGCTCCTAATATCAGGACAAATGCTATTCATGTTTTACAATTATCGCCTTAGTAAGTGTATTCAATTGGTGACTTGATGTGACAAATCATCAGCGATAAGTCTGCTATATGTTTATTTGTAATAAGAGCTGGTCCCAATGGAATAAGATAATCTGACACACCATTTTCTTGTTTTGGCGATCACGCATCACCTAACGTTTATATAACGTTTTGAGTGATTGGTAGATATTTTATATTGTTTCGTGGTCTCTCTGAGTCTGAGAAGTAACATGTTTATAAGGTAAGATGTCATTTTTCATCGGTATCAATGAGTCGATTAGCAAAAGCTATGACGGATTTTTTTAAGGAAATTCTAATGTCAGTATGATTTTATATGTTTGATAAATCAAGCATCTAACACAGTAGCAGTAGGCCAACTCACCTACAAAATGTACTACTGATCTTGATTCCGTTGCTAGCGTTAATACATTGTATATGACTGAAAATAATACAAAATTAACCCCAAAACAGCTTTTGAATTAGAGAATCGAAAAGTTCAATGTTGGCATTATATGGCTTACTCTACTCTCTAGGAATATTTGTAGGACGACAACAACTCGGTGTTATCACAAAAATAACTTTCACTTGGCTTGTGTATTAGTATATGCAACGATGGTAATGTTTTTTGACCTCCTTCTTGTTTAATCTTAATACATGTACCAGGTTCACTGGTTTTTGCTCCGTCATTCATATTCAAAATATATTTGCATAGCTCTTTTTGTACAGAATATACCGTAAACAAAATCCAACTTATGTATGATAATTTCCAAAACGACATCTTGTCGTGTTCAATATTGATAAAAAACTGTTCTTTTTGTTTTCAAAAATAAGTGATTCATTGATCTAGGGGATTGTACCGTAGCAACTAAAGCTTACTACAAAACATTCATTGCTACCTTTTAAAAGAAGCGCGATTAGATAAAAACTTAATACGAGCATTTTACCTTCATTTCGAAATGAACTGTTGGATCGAACGAGTATACTATTACTTATTTGAGTTTTTTCCCAATTATTTCCATGAAAGGACAATACACATTCTTTTTATGACCAGGGAATTGTAAGACTTGGTAAAATGAGAATATTTGATATCTTATTCATCGTGTACTTCTTTGTTTGTCTCGCTTCTGCTACAAACAATGGCAGTATTTATAAAACCGTGACATGTTTGTCAGAAATGTATGCGACATCAAATTTTGTATCAGCGACGCTTTCAGAATGTGCAATTATTTCAAATTTTAACAACCGGAAATTCTCTTTCCACAATATAACGAGTATACTGCAGACGCCAATGTTGGAACGGTATGTTCATCGCCTGGTGGTGACCAGTATTATAAAATACCGAGCGGTAAGTTGTCTTTCCTAATCGTCACAATAATGAGGTACAGTGGTACAAGTTTTATAAAATACAGAAAGGTTGGCTGTCTTTACTAATTAGAACAATTATGACAAACGATGATTTCAATATTATCAAGAACAGAACGGTAAAGTGGCCTGAGCCCGAAAGGTGCTTATATTCAAATACTGCTTATGGGTACAAACTATGCAAATTTAATCAACTAAACCGTTTTCTATAATTAATTTGAACTTTCGATACACCAAAAGCTATTTTTTGGCATTTTTACCCACCCATCATCAGATAGATCAATATGATATTATAATAGTGTTATAAAAAAAGAAAGAAAAACCTTATCAATCTTATTGTCTCCAAAGTAATTAAATTTCATTTCTGCCTTTACTATGGACCTTTTAAACTTGCTGATTTTCTTTCCTGTTTTTCGTTTAACCATCAATGAAGTTTGACATTGAAGAAACCTATTCATAAAAGCGACTCACTTCCAGTAAGGCTTTGGATGAAGATTTGATAGAAATCCTACGAGCTATATTTCCTATGGTTCTGTTCTACAGATTGCCCCCTGCCTCCTGTCCCATCAAACTACTCCTTAGAGTATCCGTACAACGGTAACAAAGAGCTGGCTAGGTACAGGTGTAAGGCTTTAACTGACCAGCCACCTGTCGACCACTGTCCAGTGGTCAAGTGTGGTAGTCAACCTGACATGTCTACCCCAACGGTATCTTGTTCAGGGAACATGGTGGATTCTGGGTAATCTTATTTCAAATTGATTACCGTTAGTGGCAATCATGTGCGACGAAGGTTTTGCCATCGGTGAAGGAAATAGTTTTAATCTTTTCGAAACATTATCAGGAAGTATAATTTGCTAAATTTTTGAATTTGTCTTTAGAGAGTAAGGTTTTATCAAATAGTATTATTTCGGCCCAATGTTTTGCCCTACGTCAACCTGTTCCTGCCAATGTTCTTCAATTTAAACTAAACGCGATTGATTCAAGGTTTACCTTTGAACATGTACTACAAAATCTAAATCCTTCAAATGGACATGATACCATATTAAATGTGTATTGCAATGACAATGTTTACCTTATATTTGTTCATCACAATTTCTTTGTATGCGCTTTCAAGCAGCAATACGATTAATAGAGGATCTTTTACGAGTGCCAATGCCATAACTTATGTTCATGATGAAATACACCCAAATTCTCAAATGTATTCTCTATGAGAAAGGCAAATTTCAACTTTGATGGTACAATTTTTACTATCTAGACAATTAATGAATTAAATTAATTAACGAGTTTGATAAATTCCATATTACACTGACACGAGTTTAAGATTATATTGATCACATAATGTATATTCATGATAGAATACACCAAAACTCTCAAAAACATTCTCTATAAGAAAAGCAAATTTCTACTTTGATGGTACAACGCCATAAATTAGAACAGAGCATCATTAAGGTATTTTTAGCGAGCGGCTTAGTGTCGGTTCTGCCAACTCGATTCGGCGTTGGCATTGATCTGTTTAATGTGGTTAGTTTTCGTCTTGTTTTATTGTTTTCATTTCAGGGTATTTTCCTTTGCAGAGAGTAGCTTCTTTTGGCCTTTATTAAATGCTTAGACATCATACCTAATTCCGTATCTGTAATTTGTTTGATTTCCATTACAAAACCAGCAATCATCAGAAACATTTTTCATTATTTTATTTGTACGTTTTCTTGACCAATTTACTTTAGAATGTGCGCGAGTCGTGTGTTGCTAAGAATCTCTCCCTCAAATGCAGACAATTTTTACAGAGTACCAAAGCGTTAACCAAACCATAATCCGAACTCATAATAGATTTCAAAAGGGGGGAAATATGAACAAAGGAAATATTTTCATGGGACCCTTGTAAAAGTAAAAGAGAATAATACCAGGTGTTCTGGAAGAGTAGGCGTCTTTTGTTTCATCGACGATACCCGCCATATAAATCTTGGTCACATACAAGTAACAATCAAGTCCTCAAATAAAAACTGAGTCATCATTGTTAATCACTACAAGTAAACAAACTAACGACCATACTGAAAAAAACATCCATCCTCATATCACTTTAAGATACAAATTTTTTCTCGATGAGACAAAGATGGCGACCATAAAACTTGCCCATAATTCTTATCAATCTGCATCTCTCGAATCCTTGTTTTGTAAGTTTGTTTGTCAACAGTCGACAACGATCACGAAAATCTCGATATCAAGGACAAGCCCTACAATAACGAATCAATTGCGACATGTAAACACCATAGGTTAAAGCAGCAGGAATGTTACTATCAAGAAAGTGAAAGTTCACGATCGGAAAATTGAAATCGTCATGTTTATCGTATAGCTTAGTATCTTGACCTCATCGCGAAATATTCTGTATCTTTGTGTGATAAGAAAATATTAGTGAGCGTACCCGTTTTGCTTGACAATGATGACTCGCTTCCCATTTTGAGAACTTGATGTTTATTATTGTCTAGTACTTTTACGAGGTACTCCTTGTTCCTATTTTGCTTCCAGTTTAATTGGTTTTGAGGTCGAATTATGGTTTTGTTGACGCTTTGGTAATCTCTAATTGTTTTTAGTAGCAAGCTGTCCAGGTTGGTCGTAGTTGATCGCCTTTTTTAAGAAAGCCCTATTAACGACCGATCGAAGACGTTCCTTCATTTATTTATGAGGTAGAGTAGGGTACAGGGTGGAAAAACACATGTTTTGATACAAAAACATGTTTAAGGAGGGATTTTAAAAAAACCGACCTATGGAAACTATGATGCATTAGCATTAGTGAAATTCCTGTTAATATAGGAATGGTGAAACCAATGAAGTGATATAATTAGATGATGAGTTCTCAATATTCAATTGAGACAAATATGTCTTTTTCTTTATTAGTTATATCCTTACAGCTGTTTAGCTGTTCCTTGTTTTTTTTTATCAGCAAAATAGTTTGTAGACGATGAGATTGTTGATCTCTGATTACGCCCACGTTTGCTTGATGTGGTGAGCCTCTAAGTCATGCACTAGCCATATTTACTCCGAGAAGAAATAATAGCAACTGCATGCGAGAGTTCGAAGATCGTTATATTTACAGGACTTGTTGCAAGATAGGTGACTGGAAGGTTTTATCTCCTATACAACCTCGCGTTGAGATGAGAACTTATCTCACTCAATGTTTTCGGTTTGCTTTTTCTGATTATCTATATGAATGATATGTGAGGAAGGGTTAAATGGAAAGATAATCCATAACAAAAACACTGGTGTTTAAATGTACAAGCCCCCCGCTCCTTTCATTCTTTGCTATCGAAGTCAGTAGTTTTGGAAATCGAGAAGTAAAGTTTAGACGGTGCGACCATATGTCAATACTGTTGGGGTCACGTGGGTTATTAGAGCTGTGCAAAAAGCACATCTAAGACGTAACGTTTGTCAATGATGACGTCATGGTAAGCAACCTCTGATTAAACATATTTTACGGAGTCTTTATCACGATGTTTAGATTTATCTGTGGTGTAAATCGCTGAAAGCAAAGCTAATTGTTCATCTGAAATCACGAGTCAATTAGCACTACATATCTTTCGGCATGAAACTGACACACGCCCTAAATGAATCAAAAAATTATCTGTTAAAAACAAATCTTAGAGATTCTTTTAAGAAACGGAGTTTTATAAAGGTAACAATTTCATTGGTATTCATCTCCTAACAATACATCAATTAGAAAGGTAGAGTAGTTCCTCATCGACCTGTGGTGACAATATTCAAAGAATGACAACTCTTGCAGAGTTTGGAAAATCAATTACCTATTGTACATGACAAATGGTGGTTTTAGTGGAAGAAAGATACAATATACGTAGCGTCGATTTTTTGACATCGATAACGTTTTCATCATCAGCATTGTATGAAAGCCCCATAAGTGCATTTGCTGTGAAAACTTATATTTATGTAATATTAACAAACTATTTACAAATATAGCCGAAACAAATCATCATGTTTGCCAATAATGTGAATTGATCGATTTGCACGATTGTATAGCATGTTGAATCATGATTATGGTTGGTTGCAGTGAAAGGCCGGTTCAACAGCAGTCTGGAGGAGTATGAGGGCGGAGTTACATGTACCATACAGGGAACAACATGTCAGAGGTGGGATACTAGCTTCCCTCAAACGGTCCACTATTACACAGGTCGGAGTGATCTCGGAAACAGGTGTCAAATACAAGGCGCGGTCCGCCCCTGGTGTTACTCGATTGACCCCGGCGTAAGGTGGGATTACTGTCCAGTTGCGGAGTTAAACTGTGGAGATCCTCCCGCTGTTCAGCTGCCATCCACCATGACATGAGCCAGAATTGAAGTCCAGTGGCCATACCAACAGAGTTATGAGTTGGCTTGGTATCGGTATGCATCGTATGTACCAACTGACCCTGTGGCCAATTGTCCTGTGGCCAGTTGTAACGTAGACATCACCTGGTCTAAAGCTAACGTCTCTTGCTCGGGTAATTTTTCTTCATTTCATGAATCAATACAATGATCATAAAAAAGGATTATTCATAAATAATCTATATCTTACATATTCTCCACAAAAGACGAAAAGCATAATCCATAAAAAAGCGGTAACAGGATAAAGAGAAATATAATATTTGGTCTAGTAATGAAACATGGATGCTCCTCTTTCTAAACAACCTACAATGTAGTCAGTCAAGGATAACAAAGTCATTGTTATGTCCTAATCACGTGAACCTTAGTAAGCTAAATAGGATTTTCTATAAATCATTTCAAGGGAAATTTTATATTTAGACTCATTAGTTTTCCGCACGGACATTTCGATTTCGTCATTGCCTAAATGTCAGGCTTAGTACAGATTCAGAGGGCGTTTCAATAGGTTGGTCAATGCGTACAGTTTGATCACAAAAGGTCGTATTGTACACCACATACCACACAAAAAACATTGTACACCACACAAGGTCGTAATACAAACATTGTACAACACAAGGCCGTAATACTAACATTGTACACCACACAAGACTGTAATACAAACAATGTACAACACACAAGACCGTAATACTAAACATTGTACACCACACAAGGTCGTAATACAAACAATGTACACCACACAAGGTCATAATACAAGCATTGTACACTACACAAGGTCGTAATACGAACAATGTACACCACACAAGGCCGTAATACTAACATTGTACACTACACAAGGTCGTAATACAAACAATGTACACCGCACAAGGTCGTAATACTAACATTGTACACCACACAAGACCGTAATACTAAACATTGTACACCACACAAGGTCGTAATACAAACATTGTGCGCAACACAAGGTCGTAATACAAACATTGTACACCACAAAAGGCCGTAATAATAACATTGTACAACACATACCACACGACAAAAACATTTTACACCACACAAGGTCGTAATACAAACATTGTACGCAACACAAGGCCGTAATAATAACATTGTACAACACATACCACACGAAAAAAACCATTTTACACCACACAAGGTCGTAATACAAACAGTGCACACCACAAAAGGCCATAATAACATTGTACGCCTCATAAACCCCGTAATCAATATGTTCTACTCCAGATCAAGCCGCAAAACATACACTGTTCACCATCAAAAGCCGTAATACATGTAGTGTTTTATTTAAATATTTGCATTATCATAGCGAAAAAACGTTGTTGTGAAGACAGGAATATGTTAAAAAAAGTAAAGTCCTCTTAATATAATCAAAAGATGATGCATATATTACAGGTGATAGTTATAAAGCTCAAACAGGTAAGCTATACTTGGTTAGTATACCCCGTTATTCGCCGGTAGAAAAAAACCCTTTATAATGCTTTCAAAATACTTTCCTTCGGTTTTTATATATGCAAAACCAGTTTAAACATCTTACAGCATCTATATTGACATTTACTAGTAAAATATTGTTCTTCACCACGATATTACAACCAACCCCTCTCTACCTCAGACGTTGTACCAGGACATTACAACATTAACGTTAACATGTTCTCCCAATACTTCATCTTCAGTGAAGGACTGTTATAACGCCAACAGTATGAACTACCACGGTCGTGTATCCTGTACAGCGGGTGATATCACGTGTCAGCGGTGGGACACCAACGTACCGCATTGGCACTCGGAATAGAGTGGCCGCAGTGACCTTGAGAACTGGTGTCGAATGGCCAGCGTAGAGACACCTTGGTGTTATACCACTAACCCAAATTTCAAATGGGAATACTGTGCAGTAGAAGAATGTCCTGAAAGTTCGGGAGTTTGATGTGAAATCAATATGAAAAGCGAACCGGACAGCTGGATATCATATTTTAATAAATACTTAATTAATAGTCGTACCTACTCTGTTGAAGAGCTTTTGTATTTACGAAAACCACAAACAATGGTCATTGCAGTTGTTTCTAAATTTCCATTATGAACATTTCCTTTATTGACAGCCACATCGCTGTATTGTATGTTCAATTTTTACATGTTGCAGGTGATAATCGCAATTCTATGATATTAGATGGATTCTGAGTTATTGAGTTTGCTTGTTGTTATGACAATGATGACTCGGTTCTCATTTTGAGGATTGATGCTTACTTGGATGTGACCGAGATTTACATGGCGGGTGTCGCCGATGAAGCAGAAGACGCTTACTCTTCCGGAATACCTGGTCTTATTCTCTTGTGCTTTTACAAGAGTCTCCATGTACATCTGTCCTTTGTTCCTATTTTGCCCCTAGTGTAATCGATTTTGAGTTCGGATTATGGTTTTGTTGACGCTTTGGTATTCTCTGATTTAATTCCTTGTGTCAAATGGAAATCGCGGTTTTAAAAGTGAATCAAAGATCTTTATTGACTGCGTGCTTTGTCTTGGTTTTTACTTTTGCAAATACATTCTGGACATTCTATAAGAACATTATAGATATCTGTTACTCTATTATTATCATCTTATCGTAGTATATTGTAAGACATTTCTCGCAATATAACATTTAACATAATTTTCGCCCTCCAGTGATGAATTGTGGATACAGTTGTTGCTATCATTACATTATGGTAGATAAATTTAATTTATGATTTTTCATTTAATTCTTAATAAACAAAATAACATTTTGTTTTTGTTTCCCCTTGACAGAAGTATGTGGGCTCTTTCGGGTTCGATGTAATTAAACACAAGAAAAGTAAATAGAATCATTTTTCCAACAAAGCTAACAGCCAATTATGTCTATGCCTTTGGCATTTCAAAAGAAGTCTATTTAAGGTTTGGACAACGTTTAAGTCTTTGACCTTGAAAGTTAGTTATAGCGATTGTTTTGCAAACTCCTTTCAAGAAAGCTTCCAGCCATTTATTTATCTCTAGGCCTTTCTGTATTTCAAAAGGATGTATTTGAATATTATACCACACTGTGTTTGGCGCCTTCCAAGGCAGCTATCATGTACATATTTAGTCCTTAGGCCTATGTCTTTCGGTAAAAGTCGTTAAAACGTTATTGATACATACAAAACATGTGCATTTGACAACAGTAACCTTGAAAGTAGATTTATGCATTTTATTCTCTCGAAAACATAAATCAATTTCCAATAAAGCTACCGCCTAAGTAACTCATTTCATGAAACGTGATTGTTTCATGCCGACTCTGTGCCTTTGAGATAGTATTGCCTTGCACTTTCCGTACTTTTGTTGACTTTATTTTTAAATCATGAATAAAAATAGTTTTTCTGTTCTGAATGAACTTCTACATTTTGCCATTTTAACACCACAAAATGTATTCCCAAAGAAACAAAAATAACAGAAATGAAAAATGCAATACTTAAGTGATTACAAAACCAAGATATACACATGTGGGAATCGTAAACCAAAGTGCCCTTTTAAACCCACTTTAACATAAGCTTATTATGCTATTTCCAATCTAGCGACCGTCAATAATGCAACGTTACAATCAATATTTAAGTTACGAGTGCCTGCAAGGGTTGACACTTCTCTTCTATCATTGGAAAAGGAGAAAGGTACGGTCACGTTTTTTAAACAAATGTTGGCTGCATTTACTTATTTCTTCCTCTCCAGACATTTCAGTAACCATTTGTTTGATAATGAGAGTCGGTTAATTAATATGCGTTTGTCTTTTATGATATACATTTTGACCACGTAATTCATGTTATGATAAAATTGTGACTGGTCCACAAAAAATGCATATCAATTTCTAAAACATCTTCCAGACTCCTCATTGATACCTCCTATACAAATTCAATCAAGTTAAACCTTGAACGGATTATGAATACCAGACTTGTTTTTTTCTCGAACAAAAAAAAAGATAATAACCCTCTGCAAAATGGATTCATAAACTTAGGATCAGACTAGAAACATTCATTCGAGAAGTCATCACCAATAGAAAACATTGTTACTGTGAAGTTTTTTCTTTGGGAGGCATACAGACGAAAGACCGAAATACCTAGAGATCTGATATTAAAATTGTAATTTCCCTGGAAAATGTCTTTGAAAGCAAACTTACATTCCAAGTCACATGTGTCAAATATGTAAACCGAATACCGACCTCGGTATCATAGTTGATTCGTAAGTCAAGGGCTTGCTCTGAATATCGAGATTTTCTTGATAGATGTCGACTGCTGACGAACAAACTTACGGCACAGGGATTCTAGAGATGCAAGTTGATAAAGACTATGGGCAAGTTTTATGGTCGCCATCTTGATCTCATCGAGAAATATTCTGTATCTATGTGTGATATGAAGATGGACAGTTTTGCGTTTGCTTTTTAGTGTGCTTATTTGTTGAAATTGACAATAATGACTCGGTTATCATTTTGAGGTTTGAGGCTTTCTTGGATGTGACCAACATTTACATGGCTGGTGTCGTCGATTAAGCAGAAGACGCTTGCACTTCGGAACACCTGTTCTTATTCTCTTGTGCTTTTACGGATTCTCCATATAAACCTTTCCTTTGTTCCTATTTTGCCTTTAGTTTATCGATTTTGAGTTCGGATTATTTTGTTGTTGACGCTTTTGTATTCTCGTACAAAAGCCCGTATATAGTCAAGAAATGCACTGGAACTTACCTAGCCCGTATGAAGAAGAAACAAAATCAGAGAATACCATAGCCTTGACTTAAAATTGAAATGTCTTGAAATGGTCTCTATGGTCGATATAAATCACAGAGATTTATGTTTAATTGATTTATTTTCTTTCGCTTTACAACCTTCTGAGTGATTGGTAAACATTTCATATTGGTTTCATGATTTTGTTGAGCCTACGAAGTAACATTGTTTCATAGGTAAAGTGTTAATTTCCACTGATATAATTGCGCCGATAGCAAAAGCTGTGTCAGAACTTTTAGTGCATTTTAATGTCAGTGTCACCTTTTCTGGATGAGAAATCAAACATAAAAAAATTATCCACTAAACAGTTTTTTTAATTAGAGAATGCCAATTTTCATGTTGGCATTACATTTTGCACGTGGCTTTCTCTTCTCACTAGAATTATTTGAGGATGATAACAACACGGAGTGTTCACCAATAACTATTTTCACCTGGCTGGTGTATTTTTATATGTTACATGGACTTATTGAATGTTTTTTTACTTCCTTCTTGTTTCAATTTTACACACCAGAAGGTTTTCGCTCAGAAATCCATATCTATTTACATATTTGTTTTTACTGTAAACTAGCAATTCATTGATCTTGGGAATAAGCGCTAAGCAACTGAAGTCCCAGTACAAAACATCCATTGCTACTTATTTAAAGAATGGAGACTAAAATAATACTGTGTACGACCAGTTTACTTTCAATTAGAAAGGACCCGTTTGGTCGACCAAGATTACTTACAAAAATACCTATTTGCTATAGGAAATTCAACGTGAACTGTTGTACTTATTCCCAGGAAAGGACAATACAATATATGTTTTAAAGATAAAAGATAATTGTAAAACTTGGTAAAATGAGAATTTGTAATATCTTATTAAATATATACTTGTATTTATTTCTCTTTTCTGCTACAAACAGTGGTAGTATTTATAAAGTCGTGACGTGTTTGTCAGAAATGTCTCCAAAGTCAAATGATGCATATGCGACACTTTCAGAATGTGCAATTTTTTCTAATTTTCACAACCGGAAGGCATTCTCTTTCCACCATACAACCAGCGTGTGTAAGGAGTATACTGCAGACGCCAATGTTGGAACAGTATGTTCATCGCCTAATGGTGACCAGTATTATAAACTACAAAGCGGTAAGTTGTCTTTACTAATCACCATAATTATAATATACTGTGATACCTGTATTATAAACTACAGAACGATAAGATATCTCTACTAATCACCACCATTATGATGTACAGTGATACCAGTATTATAAACTACAGAACGGTATGTTGTCTTTGTAATATCCTCAATTATGATGTACAGTGATACCAGTATTATAAACTACAGAACGGTATGTTGTCTTTTTAATATCCTCAATTATGATGTACAGTGATACCAGTATTATAAACTACAGAACGGTATGTTGTCTTTTTAATATCCTCAATTATGATGTACAGTGATACCAGTATTATAAACTACAGAACGGCTAGTTGTCTTTTTAATATCCTCAATTATGATGTACAGTGATACCAGGGCTCGTATGCATGAAAATTCTAAGTATTTTCTTAAATTTATACTTAAGTATCATTTTAATCTGCTTAAGTAAGCAAGTAGCTTAGTTTCCATTGCATAAAATTTCTAAGCATAGTGCTTAGTCGTTCTTTGTTAAGCAGATCGCAACCTTCTTAAAATACTCGTTGCCAATGACGTTACATACCATTTCCCGTACTTTCTGTTAAAACAAGCACTTGGATTAAAACACGTGTTCGGTGTTTTTTGTCTTTCAATTCAATAAAACGAGTTCAAATGACATCAGATCCAGGAGATACGTCATATAAGACGAATGTATCTACCTCACAAAACCTCGTGGAGGAAAACAATTTAAAATTTAAGTTTGGGTCGGGAATTACAACACAGAAGAAACGTGAGACGTGGAAAAGAAACACTAGTGTTGTCAATGCTTCAAGTACACTTTTACGTTAGCCGTTTGCAAACAACTTTGTCATGATATGTGGAAAAAACATTTATTTCACAAAAGAACGATTTACTCATATCTACGAATTTTGAGCGGCAAATTATGACAGATCACAATCTAAATTATTGGATCCCGATCGATACTTACATGTAATATGTATATGTGTGGATGCAAAATAACTACACGGACAAGGACGCTGGCTCTAAATGATACATGAAATTCTGAATCAATGACAGTTCAAACGATTAAAGATAACACTTCTACAGTCTGTTATGTATTTGTTTATTAATATTCAACCTAATCGATCGGGATTGACTTCCAGTTTACCCGATGATAACTCGCCAATGGACGACAAATGTAGCATCACCATTAACATACATTTTATATGTACATGTACTATTAGCTTTAGCGACCACTGGGGCATGATGATTTGTTACAGCTAGTTTTGAACCTACAATAATTTTACACTTTTGTGAGATTTGAATCAATTGTTTTTATAAAAATGTCTCCTCAGTAATCAGTAATATTACTCGAAGCACTTCACTTAAATAAAATCATTTGTATTCTGTTTTGATTAATTAATATTTTTGAACCACATGGACCTGTACGTTTGACTTTCATTGCAGTTCATTCAGTGGATTTTAAGTGCATGATCAACCATATTCAAAAATTACAATATTTTATGATAAATTGTATTAAAACTTATTAGCAATTGTATCATTACTGATAAGAACAACGATGTGGTAATTCAGACATTTCATGTCAGTTACTTCCAATGTATACTAATTGAAAAAAACTTTTAATTTTATTTCCTAATGAAATGATTTATGGTGAGATATATACATTGTAACTTCATTTCATTTATTTATTTGTTCCTAATTTTAATATATTTTTTTCAATTTTATAATTACAATCAAATATGTGTTTGATAATATGAAAGTGGGTTAAAAACATTTTAAACACATAATAAACTAATTCATGAATATAAGTACTTGAATTTGTGTTTAATTAAAATTTGGAAAGTGTGTATAATTGGTAGAGGTTCAAAAAATTCTAGATTTTTTCTTGATTTTAATTTATTTAAACACTGTGAGCTATACAATTTGTGCTTAATAGAATGTCCTCGTTTTGAGCCCCGCACTCTTTGCAATTAGAGTTAGTCCCCTTTTGAGAAAACCTTCAACACAGTTGACGTCTGGTGAAAATAAACACAAACTAGGAGCATTTATCTGTTGTACCGTGTATGTGGTTCAGGTTGTGTGATTTGGTATGTCGTCAATTGCCTGTTTTTACATGGATAACCGCTGCATATGATTTAACCGGTAAAATTCTCGTCTCGAAAATCCTGGTCACAAATGCATGTAGGCCATTTTCACGGAACATTCTGGCCCTGTCTATCTAGAATGCATAAACTTGCATCTTCACAGACCTGGACATTTATTTAGTGAACATGTTTGCTATTAACAAATTCTGGCACGTTTATTGCGAATATGTTTACCATCAGTTCTCGCAACTGTATACAAATTTGTTTAGGGCCTACTCAGTAGGCCTACTGAGTAGTGTAAACTTTTTGATCCTCTCCAAAGTGAAAGAGAAAGCATTTTAAGTTTAAATCGCATAACAACAGTTGAATTGTTTAAAGGATTTGTAACTCTTTGGATTATCATAGACACGATGGTCAGATCGCCATTAAATTATCATTGCTTCAAAGTTGCATTAATTCCAATCGTATGATGAGGTAAACTTAGGCACATGCTAGTTTCTTCCCGTTGCAGCCTCGATATCGTCTTTAGCGAAACAAAATATAAAAAGAATGCCCTCGCCTATCAAATTAATCTCAGATAAAGTTTCAATGCATGAAAGATTTTGAGCGAATCAAACCTGTCTCTTAATTGCTTTTCCCATCATAACCCCCATGCGAACATTTGAGGTGAGTTATGATATCCATTAGCGGCGGCCATTTTGCCAAGTTAAGCAAGTTGCTTAAAGATTTAAGACAGGCTAAGAGGTTGTTTAAAGTTAAGAATATGCTTAGGCGATAAGCAAGTTTATACAACCCACTTAGTGAGATAAGCAACATGCTAAGTACAAAAAGCAATCTGCTTAGCATAGTTTTCAGACTTAAGCATATTCTTAACCATTTAAGATTTGTTATGCAAACGAGCCCAGTATTATAATCTACAGAACGATAAGTTGTCTTTACTAATCACCACAATTATAATGTACAGTGATACCAGTATTGTAAATTACAGAACGGTAAGTTGTGTGTACTCATCACCACACTAATAAGATACAGTGATACCAGTATCATAAACTACAGAACGGCAAGTTGTCATTACCCATCACCAGAAGTATAATGCACAGTAATAACAGTATCATAAACTATAGAACGGTACGTTGTCTTTACTAATATCCACAAATATGATGTACAGTAATACGCAGTATTATAAACTGCAGAACCGCTCGTTTTCTTTACTAGTCACCATACGATGTGCAATGATAAAGTTTCCTTACAAGCGTGAGCAGAAGGGAATTTCCCTTTAGCTCTGTCGGCAGAGCATCGGGCTGGAGAGCCAAAGGTCGCAGGTTCGAGCCCCAGCGACGGTACTATCTTCATCACTTTTCCTTGTCCTATTACAAACGTGTGCCTCCTTGTCTCAAGGAGAAGTCGTGGCGGGGAGTCAAAAAACCTGGGTTGGAGATTTAGGTGGGAATAGTGTGAAATATGTTCATTTATTTGGTTGCCTTACAAGTGTTAGCGACTCGCTTCTAAGATTTAATCCAGTAAGGCTTTGAGGGAGCAGATTACAGAACACTAACAGATTTCTGGAAAACAAGGCCCAAGGCCGAGAAACATAAACACAGGGTGTGCAATTTACGCATACAGTTTATGAATGTATATATTTTTGCAAACAGCATTGTGAAACATATATTTTGTATGTATGTAACTTGTGTGAAAACCATGGTTACCACATCAAAACATATTGATCTAGAAATTGTTAGTGAACAATTTGGCGGGTTTTTCACAGCTTAAGGCCTGATTTGGTCTCTCATCACAAACCTGTTTTCAAATCTTATCTTATTTTTCCCTTTATGAAGGAAAGGAAAATATAAAACATAGTACTAAAAGTATTTTATTATAAATCTGAGGTACTGCAAACAAGATTGTTGGTTAGATTGTTTTAAACATTTGACCTTTCTGACCTTGATCGTGTTTCAATGTCAACCATTTGTTCCAAATCTGATAGTCAAGCATCTTAGCACAATACAGGTCAAATATTAGGTCTCTAGGCCTTGCCGAACTTGAGAAGAAGATTTTTAAAGCTTGTAACCCTAAATAGTGAAATTGAACTTTGACTTCTACCTAAAACCGGAAGTTGACATTTGAGAAAAATGCGTTTCATGAGAAATATTAGTAACTTCTTATCATACAAAACATATCCAAAAATAATTCATAACATCCAGCCGTTAACGAGATATTGCATTTAGAGGTAAAACCGGATATGACGTCATGGCGGCCATTTTTTTTATGAAATTAAAACTTTAACCAGATTATAGGGGACATCCGGGGAAAACACTTTCATAACAATTAATCAAAATTCAAGTTTTCAGTTTTCATCTAGAGCAAGTTTTATCAAACATTATCAAAATGTCAGCATATATAGAAGATAAAGGGAAATTTTCAAAATGGCGTAGTTTCTAAACGAGAAAACGGGAAGCGCTACTGAAAAACCGAAGATATCAATATCATCAGAATGCCTTTTGCTGTTATCTGTGAAAGGTTTGTTCAAAAATATTGAAAAATGAAAAAATTCTTAAAACAGATTACCCTTTGACTTCTGGGAGCTTTTTTAAAAAAAGTTTTCCCCAGATGTATTCTATCATTTTATACCTTTGGAAAAACGTATTTTTATATACGATATATAAGCTGCGCTTTTTTAATAGACATATTTTGTAATAACTTGAAGAAGAAGAAACTTTTCCGTAGATTTAATCTACAATAATATACCTTTGAAACATCTGGACATTAAACGGTTATTGAGATATAGCCATTTTAACATTTTAAAGTATGACGTCATAGCGGCCATCTTGGATTTTGGATCATTAAAAAATATCAAACTTTAGTCGGGACTATCCCACGATCATTTTTGACAATTTTGCTTTGAATCCCAATGTTGGAATTTGAGAATAAGTTTAAAATGGGAAACGTATTTTTATAAACCATATATAGGGAACATGTTCAAAATGGAGTAATACTTTAACCGGAAACGCTATCAAGACACCGAAAGTGTCAATATCATCTTAATGACATACTCTATTGATATGTAGAAAAAAGTTTTCAAAAATAGTAAAAAAATGAGAAATTTCTAAAAATAGATAAATTTGACCTTTGTCGCATTTTTTTACAACACATGTTTTGAGATAACTTGTAGAAGAAAAAATGTCCCCAGATGAATTCTACAATAATATACCTTTATAACATCTGTACATTAAACGGTTTTTTGAGATATAGCCATTTTAACATTTTAAGGCATGACATCATCACGGCCATCTTGGATTTTGGATCAACTTTAAAATTGTAAATTTTTGTCGGGACTATCTCAGGACTATTTTAAACAAGATTGAACTGATCCCACCGGTGTAATTTGAAAAGAAGTTTAAAATGTAAATTGATTTTTAATATAGAATATTAGGGAAATTTAAAAAAAAGCATACTACATCAACCGAAAGTGCTATCAAGATACAGAAGGTATCAATATCACCGGAATGACATACTCTATTGATCTATAGAAAAAGTTTTCAAATAAATAAAAACAAAAATTTCTAAAAATAGCATAACTTTTACCTCCAGCGAGCTTTTTTGTTTGACCTCTAACCTCAAAGCCGTAAATATGTAAAAGTTGGCCCCAGGTAAAACCCACATGAATATACATTTGAATATTTTTAACCTCATGCCGTTTTTGAGTTGTGGCCATTTAAGCAAAAAAAGCTTTGACGTCATGGCAGCCATTTTGGCTTTTTCGACCTACTTAATTTTTATTTTCTGCTCCTCTTCAAATCATTCTATCATAAAGGCTGAAAAAAGAAATCTGAATAACTTTAACCAGTTTTGCGTTACAGTTTCTACAAAATGAAATGCAGACGATTAGGAAGAATAAGAAGAAGAAACATAACACAAACAATAGGTCTTTTCACCACGTGGTGAATTACCTAAAAAAAGCCCAAAAACACTATATCTGACCCAAAAATTTACCCCACCAAAGAGGACATACTCGGTTACAGAATCATCTGTGTCCCAGCATAGGTCGTTTGTTTAGATTTTTCGCTATTTTCCCTCATGCTAGCTTTTCATGTGTAGAAACCCGTTTCGGAAAGGTCAAAATTTGTATCTCTAACCAAAACGTTTTTTTCTCTTTTTACAAATGAGAAGTCCACAAAGCCCACTTTATCATGCTTAAGCCAATTTTACTCCTTATATTTTTTACACTTTGAAAGGCATGCTATTAAAGGGGTCATTCATTGTACAAAATATCACCCATGACCACAAAATCCTACTATACACTGCTATCTGAGGATTTGATAGAAATTATACGAGTCATTATTCAGCAGTTTTTGTTTATAGATTGCCCTGTGCCTGTTCCGCAAGACTACACCTTAGAGTATCCGTACAACGGTAACAAAGAGCTGGCTAGGTACAGGTGTAAGGCTATAACTGACCAGCCACCTGTCGACCACTGTCCAGTGGCCAAGTGTGGAAGTCAACCCAACATGTCCACCCCAATGGCATCTTGTTCAGGTAACTAGAGTGAATTCCGGGTAATCTTGTCTTTAGAATAATTATCTGTACTACATGTAATAAATAAGATGCGGATTTTGAAAAACTTTTTTCGTCAATCTGGAACAACCCCTCCTAAAAAGAAAACATTTGATTTTTTCACCTTGTACACTTATATTCCTCATACAAAATTGAAGGAACGTCTTCGATTTCATCTTATGAGAGCTTTCTTTTCCAAAACAAGCGGACGACGATACAAATATATTTTGGTGAGCAAAAGATAAGATGAAAGGATGATTGAAATCCTGGTCGAAAATATTTTTGTTGATTTCAGAGGAAATATTTTCCAGCAGACTGTTGGCATTTCAACTGTGCCACACTCTTAGCTGACTTGTTTTTGTTTTGTTTTATACGAGGCTGAATTTGTGGCAGAGCTAATCAGGATAAGTAACAAAAACCTTGCCAAAACTTTTAATTTCACTTTTATATATATCGATGAAGTGTTGGTTATACAAAACAAGAAGTTTTCTGAACACGTCGATCGTATATCCCCTTCTGAACTTCAAATAAACGACACAACATACGTCAACTTCTTACCTCGATCTCTACTTGAACTACGACCAACATGGACAGTTTACTACTAAGCATACGATAATCGTGGCGATTTCACTTTTTCGATCGTGAACTTTCAATTTCTTTATAGCAACATCCCTTCTGAAACCTCCAACCTATGGTGTAAACCTGTCGCAAATAATTAATTAATCTAGGGCTGGGTAAAATTGAGATTTTCGTGATCGATGTCGACTGCTGACAAACAAACTAACTACACATAGATTCGAGCGACGAAAGTTAAGAACTATAGGCAAGTTTTTTTTAAAAATATTTAAGTGATATGAAGATGGACTTTTTGCGTATGCTTAATAATGTTTTTATGTGTAGTGATTGGCAGTGCTGATTCGGTTCTCATTTTGAGGACTTGATGTTACTTGGATGTGACCAAAATCTACATGGCGAGTGTCGTCGATGAACCAGAAGAAGCTTACTCTTCCGGAACAACTAGTCTTATTCTATCGACTTTTATAAAAGTCTCCATTAGTTTGCCCCTAGTTTATCGATTTTGTGTTTGGTATTCTCTATAATATTTTACATTTTCAAACAATCCTTCAAATGTTCGGGAAATGAACATAAGACCAGATAAATAAATAGGTTTTCAAAAGTAATTTTGGTATATTTGGTCATTACTTTTCCCCGCCCTAACATTTACTTATGGTCATTAAATGCGGCAACACCAAAAACGTAATTTATTTGGATGAGCTCAGCAAAACCCACGTATGTCCAGCGAGCAGCATAGTGTCAGTTTTGCAGAATAAATATGGCGTTTGAGTTAGTCTGTTTGACTTTGTTACTTTTTCGTCTTCCATTGTTCTCCTCTTTTTATGGTATGTTTTAATTCTTTCAATGACCCCGGTCAGATAATGAGTAAAGTGTAAACCTGGGCTCACACGGAAAGTAGTTCCTTTGGGCCTTTATCGAATGCTTTGACACCTTACTTAATTATGGAATTACAACTTCTTTGGTGTCTATTTCAATTATTTTATCTGTTCTTTGGGGACGATTTTGTGTTTTTGTATGATATTACGTTTGAAGTTTTTTTTTATATGATAATTAGTTTTTTTACTTGTATTTGCTATTACTAATTTAAAAGGTGCAGCATATGTGTGTGTTACGTCATCGTGATGGGAGTGGTATACTATGTTGGTAGATTTGTTAGTAACCGATGTTTGCTGGAGCCGCCATAGCCACAGGGAATTTTAATTGAGTAGTGACACTGTAATTATACAGAACTAGTTTAATTTTACTTCTAAATTCATAAATTAAAGGGGTTTTACGCACTGACCCTTCTGCTTTTACATTGGTTTAGAAATTTAAGATTCCCATCTTTCGGCTCCTAGCATCACTGAAGAGTCCTAGGAGGACGAAACAGCTGTATACTGTAGTTTAATTCATTTATTCGGCATACTGTATTTATTACTAATTTAAAAGGTGCAGCATATGTGTGTGTTACGTCATCTTTGATTGAGAATACTAACTAACATTTTGACGACCTACATTTACTCGGATTTGATCAGGATTTACATGGCGGTTGTCGTCGATTAATTAAAAGACGCTTAACCTTCCGGAACACCTGGTCTTGCTCTCTTGTACTTTTTTCAAGGATCTTCGTATAGATTGTTACTTTAATTAATACGATCAACATATTTCTCCCGTGAAGAAATGACAGCATCCAACATGCGGAGGAGAGGTCTATTAGTGAAGCATTTGAAAAGAGATTAGATAGTTTTACCTCCTAGGCAACCCAAAACTGAGATGAGAAGAATTTCTTCCAAGTATGTATCTTATCGATACGGTAGAAAGGGTTGGAAGAAATGAAAACCGCAAAATGTTTTTGTTTAATATGTACAAACCCCGTCCTTTTGCCAGTCAGTAGTTTGGGAAATAAGGAAGCGAAATTTCAAGTGCAACGACAACACCCGTGGGATCATACGGTTGTTAGTGTTTTTCTTACAGAAGCAAAATCTAAGGAGTAATTTGTCAATAATGAAATAATTGATGAGCAAAATTTCATCAAAATATTTTGAGAAGTCGTTGGCTTTAATGGACGTTTATGCGTTTGCCTATTAGTGTGCTTACTTGTTGTGATTGACAATGATGACTCGGCTATCTTTTTGAGGATTGATGCTTACTTGGATGTGACAAAGATTTACATGGCGGATGTTGTCGATGAAGCAGGAGACGCTTACTCTTCTGGAACATCTGGTCGTATTCTCTTGTATTTTTACGAGGGTCGCCATGTCAATCTATCATTTGTTTCTATTTTGCCTCTATTTTAATCAATTTGAGTTCGGGTTATGGTTTTGTTGACGCTTTGGTATTCTCTTATTTTTGTATTGTGTTTCTATACGTTTAGAATTATCTTGGTATAGTTGCTGGAAATGAAGTTATTTTCCATCTTAACTCACCAGCCAACAAAAACTATATATGTTTCTCCACGGCTGTGATGCCAACCGTATAGATATTCAATAGGTCGATCTATGCAAAGATATATACAGTCATCTATCATTCCAATGATACATCAATTAGCAAATGTTATGAATCAATGACTTGTGGTGACCATATTCAAAGAAAGACAAATCTTGCAGAACCTGGATATAGATAATTATCTATTCTACATGACAAATGTGGGTTTTGTTGCAAGAAAAGAATATGTAGGGTCGATTTTTCGACATCGAGTACTTTCTCTTAATTTAGTTAAAAAAGAGCTGTAACAAATTATCGCGTGAATGTTTGCAAATAGTGTGAGGCGATCGAAGTTTGCAATTGTACAGAATGAAAATGTTAAAATATGTTTATTGCAGTAAAAGACCGATTCAACAGCAGTCTGAAAGAGTATGAGGGCGGAGTTACCTGCACCATTAAGGGGAAAACATGTCAGAGGTGGGATACTAACTTCCCTCATAAGCACATCTTCTACAGCGATCGCAGTGATCTTGGAAACAGGTGTCAAATATATGGAGAGATCCGGCCCTGGTGCTACACTGTTGATCCCGACGAGAGGTGGGACTTCTGTCCATTTGCGGACTTGAACTGTGGAGATCCACCACCTGTACAGCTGCCATCCACCATGACAGGAGCAAGAATTGAAGTCGAGTGGCCATACAAACAGCAGTTTGAGTTGGCTTGGTATCGATGTGCGTCCTTTGAAACAGCCGACCCTGTGGCAAATTGCCCTATGGCAGTTTGTAACGGAGACCTCACCTGGTCGAAATCTAACATTTCTTGCTCAGGTAATGGATTTTCCTCATTGCAATCAACAATGAATATGAAAAAGAATTTTTCAAATATAATCTACACGTATATATATATTCCCATAAAAATAAAACCATAGCTTGGGTACAATTATTGTTTCTATTCACACTATTGTGCTACTGCCTCTGTGCTGATCATTCTAAGGTTGTCAATTGCGTGAACGAGCCCACGACAGGACGAGCAGTTTGATTGGTAAATATGCGCGACAGATTCAAGACTGCTTTAGAGTCATATCACATACCTTAGATGCTCAGGGTTAAGTCAACCCTCGATTTTATATAAGATGCGTCTTTGGAGGCGTGTGATGATCACCGACGAGTGAATCTATATTCTTTTAACACCGCCAGTTAAGAGAAACAAGGGAATATCGCTTACCAAGTAAGCATTGCATCAATGCATGCGTTATTCAAATCGATTCGGTGGGGCTGCTTTAATGGTTTGGTAGAGGCATAGCTCAACGACTAAAATCCTCACTGCATATTAGTTACTGAAAAAAAGGGGGACCACTTTTACAGTTCAGTACCTCGGCCTATATCAAATATAGACAAAAGATAATTCATATGATTATTTTATAATCCTTCTTTACGTTTCAGATAACACATTTCTAAATCTGTATTTGTTGTGAGACAATAAAAGATTGAATCTGATAAATAAACTCAGGTATCTAGCCTGGACTTTCAGGTCGAGATTGTACTGACGCTACGTTATGAATTTATTTTAAGGCATATGGTGAAATTTACAGAAGAATAATTATTAAATCGTTGTTAGCATTCTAAGGCTCAAAATGTCTTCTTTGCATAAAATCATACACGACTGTAATACATACCATTATACTTTATACGTTGGTGTAATACAAAGAATCTTGTATAGCACACAATGCTAAAATATTTTCCAATCTATTACATTGTCACTAAATAGCCTTACCAACAGTAGTTGAGCATTCTTATCTCATAAGCTGTCAACCGGCGCAATAATAATTTTGCCCCATAGAAGCACCGGAAAAATATTAAATATACATTTTCTTTTTGAAAAACTAGACGGACAGTTTATATTTTGTAATTTCATAATGTTAGTATACATTAAATATTTGAATTACATTGATTATTCTTGTCTGATTTTCCATTATCTTACGCACTTTGTTACGCGGAACAACATGGTAGAGCTTCTAAAAGGCTCTCTACCAGGAGTGGCGGAGAAATTTAAATTCCGTTAATTAGTGATTTTTGAAAATCGCAAATGGTAAATATAAGCATTGAACTACTTTCAGTTGACAAATATGGGCTGATAATACCAACTGGACACGCTTCGTTAAAATGTTAAAACAAGCAATACATGATCTGGTAATTCACCAAAGTATTCCCTTATTATTCGACGATACCAAGATCCGTTAATTATAGTTTTGTTTCACTCGATGTAATCCTAGATACGTAAAACATCCCCATTTACAACTTATTTGAAGCAAATTAAATGTTCTTATAGCTTTAAAATACGTTGAATTCAGTTGCTATTTCTTTATTTTGTCTTCAGTAAAGGACTGTTACGACGCAACCAGTCTGACCTACCACAGCCGTGTGTCCTGTACAGAGACCGGCCTTATGTGCCAGCGGTGGGACAGCGACGTACCGCATTCGCACTCGGTACTCAGTGGCCGCAGTGACCTTGAAAACTGGTGTCAGATAGACTCCGAAAACAAGCCTTGGTGTTATACCACTAACCCTAATTTTCGATGGCAATTCTGCCCAGTGGAGGAATGTACTTCAGGTTCGTGAGCCTAACTTGAAATGAATTTGAAAAACAAACCCTATAGTAGGTATTTACAGAGAACACTAAAAATTCTTTATATCAGTCGGCTACCTCAGTATTTACGAAGAAAACGTTAAAAACACTTTCGATGCTTTTGCATCAGTTGGCTACTTCGGTAATTACGGTGAAAACGTTAAGAACACTATGAATACTTTTAAATCAGTCGGCCACCTCGGTATTTACGGAGAACACATTAAGAACACTATCGATCCTTCTACATCAGTCCGCTACCTCGGTATTGAAGGAAAACACGTTAAGATTATATGTTTGGAGGGAAGACTTTCCAGCAAACTGTTGGCATTCACAAGGGAACAAACTGTGCTCATTTCTTCGCTTACTTGTTTTTGTTTTCATAAGAGGCTGAAATTGTGGAAGAGCTAATCAGGACAAGTAACAAAAACCGGGCCAAATCTTTAAATTGTATTTTTTTTTACATATATCGACGATAATTGGTCTATAAAGAACAAACGTTTGCAGACCACGTCGATCGCATATACCCTTCTGAACTTGAATAAAGGACACAGAAAACTCTTCTTCATCAGGGACGATTCCAATTTTTCGATCGTGAACTTTCCATTTCTGAATAGTAGCATCCCTTCTCAAACCTCCAAACCATAGCTTTTACATGTCGCACACGATTCATTATTCTTGGGCTTGCTCATAATATTGAGATTTTCGTGATCGATGTCGACTGATGACAAATAGACTTACTTCACATGGATTTGAGCTATAAAGGCTGATTAGAACTATGAGCAAGTTTGGTGGTTGCCATCATTGTCTCATTGAGAAATATTTTTTATCTTTGTGTAATATAAAAATGGACGTTTTTGAGTATGCTCATTAGTCCGATTATTTGTTGTGATTGAAAATTATGACTCGGCTCTAACTTTGAGGACTTGATTACTTGGATTTAACCTAGATGTACATGGCAGGTGTCGTCGATAAATCTGATCTTAATCTCTTGTACCTTTACAGGGATATCTTTATAATTTTTTCCTTTTTCATATTTTGCCCAAATATAATCGATTTTGAGTTTGGATAATGTTTTTTTTTAACCCTTCGGTATTCGCTTTTGTTCTTGTTTTCGTTGTTTATAGACAGTTGTGATGTAGATTTTATTTCTCTAGCAGTCCGAGACATATGTGATGTAGATTTCATTTTTGTAGCCACATTTATCTCATTTGAAAGGTGGCATGGTTTATAACATACACACTTTTTAATACACGATTTAGAATTGTACTGATTTCTTTTTGATTATTATTAATTTATCAATTAAAGGGGTTTAAGCACCTGACCCTTCTGCTTCTACAATAGTTTACAAATTTTGGATTCCCATCTTGTGGCCTCTAGTATCACCGACAAGTTCCAGAGTGATTTTTTCGGCATACAGTATTTATTGCTAAATTAAAAAAAGTGAAGCATGTGTGTGCGTGTGTGTGCGTGTGAGTGTGAGTAAGTGTATGTGGGTGTGTGTTACTACAGAACGGGACGTTGTCCTTACTAATCACCACAAATATGATGTACAATGATACCAGTAATATAAACTACAGAACGTTAAGTTGTCCTGGGCCGGGAAGGCGTTAATATTGATGACCGTTAATGGATAAATACCCAGCAAATGTAATCTATCAACACCTGCACCTTTTAAATTTAGTAATAGATACAGCATGCCGAAACAATGAATTAAAGGACTCTTCGGTGATGCTAGGGGACAATAGGTGGGAATCCAAAATGTCCAAACTAATATAGAAGCAAAAGATTCAGCTGCGTAAAACCCCTTTAATTTAAGAATTAAGAAGTAAAATTAAACTAGTTCTGTATAATTTCAAATCGTGTATTACGAAAATGTGAATATTATGTATCATGAAATGAGATTAATTTTATCTACATGCTATTAGGCCGACTAATATGATTATAATATCTCAATACTTTAAAAATGAAAAAATATATAAATGTATCAATCTATTTATCTCTTAAAAGTGTTTTTATTTCATTTCTTAATTTTTTATTATGCATTTTTTCTCATTTATTTTTCGTTCAACCATATATGGAATTGATATTGAAGAAATCTATTAATAAACGTTTGCGCTCATCCAATAAGCCTTTGAATGAAAATTTATAATTCCTAGGTTTCTGTTATACAGTTTGTCTACTACATTCTTCAACATCAGACTACATCTTAGAACACCCGTACAACGGTAACAAGGAGCTGGCTAGGTACAGGTGTAAGGCTATTACTGACCAAATACCAGTCGACCACTGTCCAGTGGTCAAGTGTGGTATTCAACCCAACATGTCAACACCACTGGCATCTTGTTCAGGTAACAAGTGAATTCTGGGTAATCTTGTCTGTAGATAGATTATCTGTATAACCCGTTGTGTGAGTCGAAATCTTTGTCACTGGTGAAAGTAAGATTGTTATTTTTTTTTTCGAAGACCATTCCATAGTATAAAATCTTCTTTAATTTTAATTTGTCTTTCGAGATGTAAATTTTTATGAAAAAAAGGGAAAAATCAATAAAATGTTACTCCCTTAGTATCCTTAAAACCTATTGTTGTATTTAAATCAAATCGTTATTTTAAGTACAGTGGAAGAAAAAGTAGACTTTGCTTGAGACAGGGGATTAGGTGGTTATTTCTCCTAGACAACCTCACACTGAGAAGAGAAGATTTTCTCTCATATCGCGCCATGTTGGAAAGAGTTTGCCAATGTAAGAAAGCTTTGTAAGAAAACTCTATCTTACATAGCATATCACGCGCGCGGAATAATTTGCGTTCAAGGGGAGGCAACTCTTATAACGTCGTCTGCTTCTGTTTACATCTGTCAACTGTCATCATGTCGACAAACAACACTCAGTCAAGGTTTAAAAAGTTAGATGTTAAAACATTCATTGAGGACCAGGAAAATGACAACACCTTAAAGAAAACTGCTTCACATCTCAGGCTTTTGAAGGAATCTATGTCTGAAAGGTATTCCGACGAAAAACGTTCTTTACACTGTATCCTCCCGTCTCAACTAGACATGATTCTATCAGAATGTGTAGTGTCGGTTCGAAATCCAGACGGGGAAGAGTATGAGCCGTCCTCTATTAGGGGTTTTATCTCCAGTTACGACAGGCATTTACGTAAGAAAAACTACGGTACAAGCATAATTGGAAGTAGTAATGACTTCGGTAAAACGAAAGATGCGCTGAAGGCGAAACGGCGCGATTTAAAATTACAAGGAAAGGGGTCTAAGCCGTATAGAGCTGCACCAATATCCAACAGATGCCCCGTTGGTCTCTATTGTTTCTTTGAAGCCAAACGCCCACACGATTTCTGCAATGCCAATGACCAATTTTACTTGGCGGTAGTTACAAACGACAAAACTCCCGATGTGAAAGAAAAATGTTTTTTGCGTGCCCCTGTGGGAAAATGTAAGCTTGACAGCATGATGAAAGTTATGGCAAAAAAAAAAAGCAAACTGACCTGGTCATGAACGATTAACAAATACAAGCGTTCGAAAATCCCTGGTTCAGAAGATGACCGACAATCACGTCCCTGATACACTACAGGTTTATGTCACTGGCCATAAGAACACTCAATCTCTGAACAATTATAGGACACTGAATGACAGACAGAAATACATGATTTCCAACATGTTGTCATACACAAAAAAAACACAGAATTGATTCCATCATCCCAAAAACAGCCCTCTGCCTCATCCACGTTTACGTCCGATGTCACAAACAATGTTTACCTTCAGCTTCAACTGCATTATCCCAACGAGAAAGTACAGTAAACACGTACACTCCTGTGTGACAAAAAACATCGGAAACCCGTATTGAATCCCTGTTTGCTGGTTCACACATGAACAATTGCCAAATCACCGTAAACATCACAACACATGGTCCACCACAGAAGCGCCGTCGCATCATGGCGATCGAGAGTGACCGTGAGTGAATTACGCTTCATGAATGGAATTCCGATGACGGTCGTGACGTCACGTTGTGTCATTGGATTTTGAAAGAAGTTGTTTGAACGATATAATAAAGTCTATATATCATTTAAAGTGCCTCAATATGTTATATTCGATATTAAAGTATATCTTAAGTTGGAAAACTAAGCACTTAGTTATTTTTTATGAATATTGTTGATGGAACTTTTTATTTCCACGGATGTTTTTAAACTAACAATTTTATCACCTACCAGTCAAAAGTCGGTCAAGCTATCGTTTTTTTTATTGGAGAATTATTCATTCGTTCTGCCTTGCATCATCAAAAGTTTTTAATTCGTGCACAAACTTAGTTTGTAAAAACTGATTTATGATCTTTCAGAATATCATACTTATTTCCGATAAAAACGTCAAATAAAGAAATTAAACAAATGAAGAAAATGGAGGATAAAGAGACGTTTTAACCTCAAATTTGGTCAAAATATGAGAGAAAAAGACTCTTACATTATGTGTGTATGTAGGATAGGGATATTCCACCCTCGAGAAGCCTCGGGTTTCACCACATTTTTTGACCCCTCGGGTGGAATATCCCTATCCTACATACACGCATATGAAAGAGTCTTATAATCTTCATAGTATATATATTATCGGTATAGGAGTAAGGAATGGAAGAAATGATAACCGAAAAATGTTTTTGCTTATTATATAGCAAACCCCGTTCTCTTAATTGTAGTAAACACAATAGGGTCACACTGGTCATTATTTGTAGCTGTTTGCTTAGAGAAAAATATTAGAAGTAACATTATTATGAATATCATTATGAAATGGTAAGCAAACTCTGATCGAGCATATTTTGCATCCTCGTTAGAATGTTTGCTTAGAATTATAAGTGGTATAATGTTTAAAGGTTATTTGAAGCGAAGCTAACGATACACCAATTAGGAAATGCAATGTGGTTCCTCTTTGACTTGTGGTCATCATATTCAAAGAATAAATGAAACTTGTTTTTACATAAGCAAAAAAGGTTGGGTTAAAATCATCATCATAAACGCCACAAACTTGAGTGGGGAGTAATATACTGGTATAAAATGCCAACTCAAGTGCCCCAAACCAGAGCGTTTATGATGATGATTTTAACCCAACCTTTTTTGCTTATGTAAAAACAAGTTTCATTTAATGTCAATAACAGAATTATGTTATCATTTTCAGTGGCATTTGAATAAATGCTCTTTTTCGACTAAAACGTTTTCTGAGTTTTTTCACGTGTGTTAGAATTAGTTTACTAGGTATATAACGTATTATAAACAACGATGATATAATATTCGAGGGTACAAAAAACATTGATTATACTTTTGTTTCGCTCGATTAAATCCAAAATATTTCAAGAGTTAAATCAGTTGAAGCCATTTAAAGCTTCATCGTTCTATAATATCTTCCTGCACCATGGCAGTACAACATAATTCCTCCCTACACGTACAATATTCTGTATTTCTGTATTTTATCTTCAGTGAAGGACTGTTACAACGCCGACAGCCTGACCTACCACGGTCGTGTATCCTGTACAGCGGGTGGTATCACGTGCCAGCGATGGGACACTAACGTACCGCATTCGCATTCGTTACTCAGTGGCCGCAGTGACCTTGAGAACTGGTGTCAGATAGGCGACGAGGACAAACCTTGGTGTTATACTACTAACCCCCTTTTCCGATGGCAATACTGCTCAGTCGAGAGATGTCAGTAACGTTTATGAACCTGATTTGGAATGAATTTGAAAAGCGAGCCTTACTTGAGATAATGCATATATAATAGGTATTCAGTGAAGTAAATTGTTTGCTTTTAATCGTTTATAACATAGGTACATTTAGTATTTTTTCCATGGTTTGATATCCAATGGGGTTTGTCCAATATCACATCATTATATTTCACTGTTTGAGTCTATTTCACTATTTGAAGAAGGGACAGGGATACAAGCTTGTCCACTTTTGTAGTATTGTGTCTGCCATATTGATCATTTTTATATTTTGGGTTTTTAATTTTGTCTGAGGCAATGTTTTCCCTGATTTGTTTAATAATATTCCCCCTATGTCTATTCAGAGGTATAGAAATAGGTAATTTTTCCAAATTTTTTGGTGTTTCGTGTTTTCAAAATCATTGATTTGGTTATATGGAATATGATAGTTCTAGTATTGCCGACATTTACACTTTCCTTTCCATGCCCTAGCAATTCACTCTTATTATTTATTTCGTAGTTAATTGCAGATAAACTGGTTTTTATTGTGTTTTTTTCTCTCCAAAATCCCATTAACTATATTACAAGTAAAGAATAAATGACTTTGCGTTTTATGATCCTGTGCACGAAGATTATACAAACCTTTGAATTGATGCATTGTTTTAATTTGTGTTCAGCATTGACAATTCAATGGGGACATTTACAATGGAATTCCTTACACTTATTGTCACTGATTGCTTTATTCAACGATTTTTAAGTAAGATTCTAATCAATATTGTTATCATAAGAGTGAGGGGTTTTGCCATTATATTTGTGGTTTTGTGGTCCGCTCTTCACCATAGAATTGTTTTTTTTTCATACTTATGTCTTATTAAAGTTCAAGAGCGAACATTTATGTATTAACATGTTATATAAATTTTCTGTTTTAACTGTTGTTTTTTTTCATGGTTTACTCGATTATATTCAATGATCTCTATCCACTCTTTCGGAATAACTTTTTTTCAATTTCAAATATTCTGTCATCATGTTTATGAGGTTTTTTTTTTATTTTCTGATCAATGCGTCTAACTGTAAGAACGTGGTTTGTCGAAAACCCATTAAATCACTGATCTTGAAAATACTATTTTATGCCCTTTTTCTGAGTATTGGATTTTTCTTAAACAATTGCCTATGGTTACACAATTTTGTAAGCAATATTTGTTAACAAGATTCCATGCATCAGTTTCACTATGGATACTCTTAAATCAGCTTTCATAAGTTTTACATGTAGTATATGAGAAATATTTGACGGTAGCTGTACTAATTTTACATCTAGTTTTACGTCATGTTTTTATTCCAAACGTCAGCCGTTACATCCATATTGAATGAAGCCCGCTAGGGCTTCATGTTAAATATGGATGTAACGGCTGGCCTTTCATAGCACTATGAAAGTTAAAAATATTACTTTCAATCCATATATTTACATTTTTACTATAGAGCAATTGCTTAACTTCATTTATATGTTTTCCAATTAATAGTTTATGACCTGCGTTTTTACATGTGTCGTCATTGGTGGAACAGTCCAGCTTAAATAAAATTGGCGCCAACGATAATAATTAGTCATTTTAGCGTTTGACGCAAGGCCATTCTCCATGTTATTCGAAGCGGCGTGACAAAACTCTCATAGAACAAGCTTGATCCATGACGTCATAATTAAACCACGTGCTACGTCTCGAGAACCATTGCTTTCATACTTTTATGAAAGGCATTTTTGCTGGTAATCTTCATATAGTGGGTTGCAGCGCAAATGTAAATATATTCTTATATCAAGTGTTTTTAATCCTTTTTATAAATGTATCTGCCAGTATTACACACCTAGAAATGAGAGAAAAATGTATCTGCTATACTTAATTGATTTAGTGTGTGTTACGTCATCTTTGTACATTTATTGTATGTACATAATGAGCATACAAATGATTTAACAATTCAGACTTTTACTTTAAGCGAAAGTATATCCTGCCTATCGTATCCTCCAATATTAACTTGTTTTTGGTCTATTTTATATCCATGTAATATTCCTAATGCTTTTACATTTCCTTTCGTCCACGTAATAGATAGATAGATAGATAGATCATGTGTATTTCCCTTTTAGCATAGTATTATACATTGTTTACGCATTTACATCATATCAGAATACATATACATGTGATAACAGGATTGAATGAAAAAATGAAAGCATATCTATATATATATGACCTCTGTACATTTTTTCTAAGTCTATGAACATTCAGCAGTTTTTATATGTATCCATTCATTGCTGTGTACATTTTATGATCAATTTTGTAGTACATTTCATCAATGCTGTCCACTGTAAATTTGATAAAGAAATAAGTTTTTTTACCAAGAATGACTTGAGTTGCACTATTTCATTCATTTCAGAAAATTTGACAAAATCGTTTGCATTCAAAATGTTTACAACCGTCTCTAGAATTGCATCCCTCTCCGCGAAGAGAATATGACATTCCGCAATGAAGTGCACGACAATATCACTAACAGTTTTACCACACAATTTGCAGATAACTGCGCTAGGTTCCGAGACAAATGACAAATACACAAGTTCAGAGAGTTCCCATGTTTCCTTTACATTAAATTTGGAGATTTTCCATAGCGGATGAATATCAAGCTCTGTATGGACGCTCGCGAAAATGTGTAAACTGTCCTTTTTTGAAAGACCGTCTCTCCATCGTTGTTCCTCACTTGTAACGCGGTTAATGAAGCATTTCCATGATGATTTAGGTGGGATTTCGTCCTCCGCGCTGTACGTTCCAAAGAAATAATCTATATCATATAATGTCATAATTTTGTGTAGATCGGGTATGAAACCTATTAACTTGGCGCTGCTATCGATATATTCCGTAAGCAAAACATATTTTTCCACAGAAATGTATCTTCACCGTTGCATAGTTTATTCCAGAAAACTAATTTAGATTTGTGGATTTCCCCCTTAATCTCCGATAATCGTAAGGATGATATTGTCACTGCCTTCGGGGAACGTGTATCAAATCCTTGCATTCTCCGTGCCGCTTTTCGTTGAAAAATACTAATGTCATTCAAGGTCGATCTTGCAAATAAATAAGAGAATACCGAAGCGTCAACATAATCATAATCCAAACTCAAAATCGATTAAACCAGGGGCAAAATTTGAACAAAGGAAAGATTTACATGGATACCCTTGCAAAAGTACAAGATAATAAGACCAGGTGTTCCGTAAGAGTAAGCGTCTTCTGCTTCATCGACGACACCCGCCATGTAAATCTTTGTCACATCCAAGTAAACATCAAATTCTCAAAATAAGAACCGAGTATCATTGTCAATCACAACAAGTTAACACACTAATGAGCATACTCAAAAACGTCCATCTTCATATCACTTAAAGATACAGAATATTTTTCAATGAAACAAAGATGGCGATCATAAAACTTGACCATAATTCTGATCAACCTACATCTCTCGAATCCTTGTGTTGTTAGTTTATTTGTCAGCAGTCGACATTGATCACGAAAATCCCGATATTTAGAGCAAGCCCTGGAATACCGAATCAAATGCGACATGTTAACACCATAGGTTAGAGAAGCAGGGATGTTACTATCAAGAAATGGAAATATAACGATCGGAAAATTGAAATCATCACGTTTATCGTATAGCTTAGTAGTACGCTGTCCATGTTGGTCGAAGTTTAAGTAGAGATCGAGGTAAGCAGCTAATGTAGAAGAGTCTGTTGTGTTCTTTATTTCAAGTTCAGAAGGATATATACGATCGACGTGGTCAACAAACTTCTTGTTGTTTATAGACAACACATCGTCGATATATCTGAAAGTGAAATTAAACGATTTGGCAAGGTTTTTGTTACCTGTCCTGATTAGCTCCTCCACAAATTCAGCCTCGCATGAAAACAAAAACAAGTCAGCTAAGAGTGGGGCACAGTTTGTTCCCTTGGAAATGCCAACAGTCTGCTGGAAAATCTTTCCTCCGAACTCAACAAAATTGTTGTCGACCAGGATTTCAATCATCCGTACTATATCTTCTTCAGTATATTTCCTCCTAGCTTTTGTCGTGTTTTTGACAAAGTATGCTCCGAGATAGCTCACTACCATAAATTTGTATCGTCGTCCACCTTTCTTAGAAAGCTCTCATAACAAGAGATCGGAGACGTTCCTTCAATTTTGTATGAGGTATGGTAGTGTACAGGGTGGAAAAATCAAATGTTTTGACCGAAAAGACGTTTTTTAGGGAGGGGTGTTCAAGATTGATCAAACGATCTTTCGAGTTTTTCAAAATACACATCCCACTAATTCCACTTGTGGAGTACACAGTGTCACAATACGATTGAACCCCTGATTTTATGGTACTAAGAAATGAAGTAAGAAGTTCTGATAATGGCTTGGTCGAGCAATTAGCAGAGCCAGCGATAATACGTTGCTTATAAGGATCCTTGTGTAGTTTCGGTATCCAATTAAGACAAGGTAGGTCAGCATCTTGCTCATTAATCGGTACTTGGAAAGATTGCAATACAGAAGCATTGTTGGACAGTATTTCATCTTTCGAAAAATTCACCCAAAGTTCACACCCGAATAAAAGAGAAGGTAGAATAACTTTCTTCCAAATTGAGACACTTGCGGTGGGGTTCATTCCATTTGTATCGACCCCGATAGAAATAAAACTGTTCCATTTTTTCTTGTTTTTCTGAACCGATTCACACATTGCGCGGTCACTTCTCAAATCGCTACTAAAGATCATTCCGGCATAGATTTGTGAGTTCTTTGAGGGAATTATATCTTGCCCAAGAGAAGCATTACACTTGCCATCGCATGTTTTCCTTCTTTCAGGATGAAATAACACAGTTGCACTCTTAGGAGGATTATAATTTTACCTCCATCTACATGAATATGTGTACACGTCGTTGAGAAGCAGTTGCATTGTATTGTTACTACCAGATATAACACATTGTCATCGGTCAATAGAATATATTGGAGATGTATGTTTTCTATCATTATTCCATTGCTGGACTTATCGAGTTCTTGTGCTAGCACATCTATCATAACGAGGACCATCCATGCTGACAGAGTACGACCTTGACCGAACCCTTGGTTCTCTTCGTACAGATACGACATTTTCCCACCTAAAAATATCCTTGACCTCACGCCTTCGAACGAGTTAGGTAACAGTCTCCATGTTTTTGAATTTATTCCCATTTCATAAAGTTTGTAAAACAGTCCTTTAATCCACAAGCTATTGAAAGCTTTCTCATTGTCTAAGAAAGCTACACACAATTTCAATTTCCAATTTCAATAAATTTTATTGTCCAAAAGACAAATGGATCGGGCAGCAGGCATAGCCTATTTAAGCCCTCTCCAAACAAAGTAACAAACAGTGGTATAAACATAGACATAAACATTACAACACTGAACACATACAAATAATTTGAACGCATTATATAAATAATCTAAGTGGGGGAAACAACTACTTAATTGTATTTGAATTTTAATAAAATTAAATAATTGAAACTTTAAACTTTTATTGCGACACCAAAGATAAATAGATATGTACATCATGTACAAGTAATCATCCGAAAAGAAAAGATTTTTTTTTTTATTATTTTTATTGAGCTGCATGTATAAACATTTAGTGGGATTAAATTACCTTACCCAACAGATACAGGCCAGAAATGTCCATTGTGTAATACACTAGGCCATCCACTGATGAGTTTGGAAATTCAATCCCACTAAATAGTTCAGTTTATGCACTAAATACAGGTTAAATCAAGAAGAGCATGTTAAAAAGCATTGTATAATTTTTTTTTTGATGTAGTTGTTTCCCAATTTTAGCAAAATAGTACAACTGGTCTTCTGAACCCAACCCCCCCCGGGAACATAATCGAGACAGACGAATTGGATGGGAGCTGTTTACATCCTCAGTATTAAAGTGGTCAATAACAAGAAATAAAATGAAGAATTAAGAAAAATGTAAACAAAACATACAAAAATGTAAGGTACCATTATTATTGGAAACCAGAAGATATTGTATTGAGGAAATGAGAATTGAATGAATGTAAATGAAATGTACTATAGGAATGAATGAAAGAATGAGTGAATGAAGGAATGGGAGTAGGAGTGAAAAAAAAAGAAGAAAAACAAAAAAAAAAAGAACAAAAAAAAATCATTGATACTTTCATTAAGCAGTTTTAGTTGGATATCTAGAATCTTCTAGTTCTTAAGATGTAATCCGATACAGAAAGAAGAATATGATTATTCGTATTTTCATCACATCTCTCACAACCGTTTAGGATGACATCTATTGTTAAGTGGTTATGAGTATCATGGAATATATTTTGAAAAAGTATAGTACGAGGTTCAGCATATATGATACAATCAAGGAAATAGTGGGATGCTGTTTCATATCTAGAACCACAAGAACAGGCCGAGGACTCAGTTAGATAGTCATTATAAAGGTCATTATTTAAGTTACTAGCCTCATTTCTTAACTGACATAGAATTATATTAGTTTGTCGATTTCCGAAATACTTAAAGATATCAGTTGTTCTTGTGTTTGAGTTTGGAGTAGGTGTAATTAATTTTTTGAACTGATAGGAGGAGCGAATAGTTTGGAGATCAGAAGAAATGTTATTCATATCATTAAACATAGATGGAAAAAAACTATTATAATACTTAGTAGTTCGGCAAAGGGGTGGATCGAATATTCTAACTGATCTAAGATTGTACCTATCTGGTCTAGTATTATGGAAATATGGCTCTATAATTTCTTTTAGATAGTATGGAGTCTGATTAGTCATAATCTTGTACATCAGCATCATTTGATGTTGTTTTCGCCTACTTTCAAGAGAGACCCAGCCTAATTCTCTGTACAAGATATTGTGGGGGGTGCCTCTACGCAGTCCTGTAATTATTCTAGCCGCCTCTAGTTGGATAGATTCAAGAAGATTTTTTAGATTTTGTGTGCAATTACTCCAAACAACATCTGCATATTCAAGTATGGGTCTAATATATGATATATATATTGTAGTTAATGACTGTCTGTCTAGTTTATTTTTCATCATTCTTAAAATATTAATTCTTTTATATGCTTTCTTATAGATATCATATATGTGGTCATTCCACTTAGCATCATCACTGAACGTTAAACCAAGATGTTTGTGTATTCGACTGACAGTAACCGGTTCATCATAAAAATAAATGTCTGGGTGATGAGTATAAGTTTTATTTGAGAATATGACAGATTCTGTTTTATTTGGATTGAATTTTATATCCCATTTATTAGCCCATACTTGTATAGTGCTAAGATCATCTGTTATATTTTGTGCTAATTCTGCTGGATCATCATCTGTTACCGCATACAAAGAAGTGTCATCAGCAAACAATTTAATTACATTAGAGACAGAATCAACAATATCATTAATATAAAGTAAAAACAAGAGTGGACCGAGAACCGAGCCCTGTGGTACCCCTGCAGTTACTGGCCTAGATGTAGATATATATCCTTCAGTTAACACCCTTTGTTGTCTGTCTTCTAAAAAGTTTCTAAACCAAAAAAGTAATTTCCCTTTAATGCCATATAGTTGGAGTTTGTGTAAAAGACCATCATGCCATACTCTGTCGAATGCCTTGCTTATGTCACAAAAAACAAATCTTAATTCTTTATACTGATCAAGACATTGTACAATAGTGTGGTATATAGAAAGAAGTTGATTTGAAGTAGAATCCTTAGGCATAAAACCAGATTGATGCATGGTTATAACTTCATATCTGGCTAAATAATTAAACATATACTTATATATAATTTTTTCTATAATCTTACTAAAACATGAAGTAATAGAAATTGGCCTATAATTAGAAACTTCATTAGTTAAACTTTTTCCCTTGTAGATGGCATTGATATTAGCAGTTTTCCAACTAAGGGGGATAACTCCTGTTTGCAGTGTTTTGTTAAAAAGTATAGTTAAAGGAAGAATAAGAGAATGTTTTAGCTCTTTGATTTTTCTAGGTACCATGCCATCAGGACCAGCTGGTTTATTACAATTTAGAAGAAATAGCTGATCAAGCACATCTTGATGTGTTATTGTTATGTTTTCCAATGAGTGAGGACAATTAATTTCAATATCAGGTATGGGTTCAAGATTTTCAGAAGAGGTAGCTATAGCGGTAAAATACTTATTAAGATATTCAGCTTTATCAAATGGATGTTGGATGAAAGTATCTTCACATTTAAGAGGGGGAATACAGTTACCTTTATTATTTACATTTAAAACAGTTTTTGCAATTTTCCACCAATTACTTGGAGAAACATTTTTATTAGCTAATGATTTTTGCAAATTTTCAATATAATTTTTCTTGGCTTCTCTTACTTTACTAATGACTTCATTCCTGATATTTCTATAGCTTTCCCAATGACATGGTGAGTTACTGAACTTTGCTTTTCTATGTGCCCTATTTCTTTGTCTAATTTTAAGTCTAATTACATTTGTCATCCACTTTTTATCTCCAGGCCTTACTGTAACATTTATGCTAGGTATACATTCAAAAACTTGTTGATTTATAGCTTCACAGAGAGTATTATTAAATTCATTACTGTCTTGCATTTCTGAGATTGCGGCCCAATCAATCATACTTAAATTCCTATTCATCTTGTCATAATCTGCTCTCTGGTAGAGTAGTATATTTTTCTGGTAAGATTTTTGTTTAAAAACATCAAATGAGATACTTAATTGGATAAGAGAGTGGTCACTACAAATTGGCGGGGAAACCGATACATTTTTTATAAGGTTTGCACTATTTGAAAAAACAATGTCTAATAAAGTTGAAGTAGTTGGAGTAATGCGAGTAGGTTCATTAACATAGTTTACAAGATTATATTTGGTCATTAATCTACCAAGATGACTATGAGGTTGTAAGTTGATCATGTTTACATTTATATCACCCATTATGATAATATTCAGATTAGTATTTATAGCTACACACACGTTAGAGGAAGTCTCTAGATACCGAGATATACCCTCGTGCAGGATGAAACCTGCAGTGATGCTGCCGCAACTTCGTCGGAAACCTGGTTGAAATTTTGACGGAAATCCATTCATCTCGGAAAAGAGGACAAAGCGCCTATATAGTATTTTTTTCAAATAGCTTTTGAATAACCGACATTAGAGTGATGTCTCTGTAGCAGTTAACATCGAGGCGATCTTTGGTGTTCCCTTTGTACAGTGTGATTACTATTCCCCTCTTGAAATGAATTGGACAGATTTCACTTTCGACGATATTGTTAAATACTTTCACTAATAGGTCCACGACAATATCAGACAGACACTGCAGATGATCAACTGTTATCTTACTATGGCCAGCCGCTTTGCCCCTACCCATTGATCTCAATTCACGTAGAACATCATCCTTGCTTATTGGTGTATCCAATATGGTTTCTACGTTGTCAAAGCTCTGCGTGTGCATGTTGTCAAGCATTGATTCGATATGATCTTTAAAGCGTTCATCGCAGTGATCCATACAAACAGGACTGCTTACTGCTTTGTAATGCTCGTACCATATGTTCCTAATCGAGTTGGGATCCCGCACGATTTCACCGTTTACACGAGGTTCACTTCACGATTCTTTTCTTGATTTTTTAGAGCGCACTGCCCTGAAAAATGTTCCAACATCCAGCTCTGCTGCATTCATAAGATTGCTATATTGCTATATCAAACATATTTTACGGAGTCTTTATCACGATGTTTAGATTTATCTGTGGTGTAAATCGCTGAAAGCAAAGCTGATTGTTCATCTGAAATCACGAGTCAATTAGCACTTCATATCTTTCGGCATGAAACTGACACACGCCCTACTTGAATTAAAAAATATCTGTTAAAAAAAATCTTAGAGATTCTTTTAAGAAACGGAGTTTTATAAAGGTAACAATTTCATTGGTATTCACATCCTAACAATACATCAATTAGAAAGGAAGAGTAGTTCCTCATTGACCCGTGGTGACAATAATCAAAGAATGACAACTCTTGCAGAGTTTGGAAAATCAATTACCTATTGTACATGACAAATGGTGGTTTTAGTGGAAGAAAAAAAACAATATACGTAGTGTCGAATTTTTGTCATCGATAACGTTTTCATCATCAGCATTGTATGAAAGCCCCATAAGTGCATTCGCTGTGAAAACTTGTATTTATGTAATATTAACAAACTATTCACAAATATAGCCGAAACAAATCAGCATGTTTGCCAATAATGTGAATTGATCGATTTGCACGATTGTATAGCATGTTGAATCATGATTATGGTTGGTTGCAGTGAAAGGCCGGTTCAACAGCAGTCTGGAGGAGTATGAGGGCGGAGTTACATGTACCTTGCAGGGAATAACATGTCAGAAGTGGGATACCAACTTCCCTCAAACGGTCCACTATTACACAGGTCGGAGTGATCTGGGAAACAGGTGTCAAATACAAGGCGCGGTGCGCCCCTGGTGTTACTCGATTGACCTCGGCGTAAGGTGGGATTACTGTCCAGTTGCGGAGTAGAACTGTGGAGATCCTCTCGCTGTTCAGCTGCCTTCCACCATGACAGGATCCATAATTGAAGTCGAGTGGCCATAAAGACTGCAACATGAGTTGGCTTGGCACCGGTGTGCATCTTATGTACCAACTGACCCTGTGGCCAATTGTGCTATGGCCAGTTGTAATGGAGACATCACCTTGTCTAAAGCTAACGTCTCTTGCTCGGGTAATTTTTTCTTCATATCATGAATCAATAAAATGATCATAAAAAAGGATTATTCATAAATAATCTATATCTTACATATTCTCCACAAAAGACGAAATGCATAATCCATAAAAAAGCGGTAACAGGATAAAGAGAAATATAGCATTTGGTCAAGTAATGAAACATGGAAACTCCTCTTTCTAAACAACCTACATTGTAGTCAGTCAAGCATAACAAAGTCATTGGTATGTCCGAATCACGTGAACCTTAGTAAGCTTAATCGGATTTTCGATCAATCATTTCAAGAGAAATTTTGTATTTAGACTCATTAGTTTTCCGCACGGACATTTCGATTTCGTCATTGCCTAAATGGCAGGCTTAGTACAGATTCAGAGGGTGTTTCAATAGGTGGTCACTGTTTACAGTTTGGTCACAAAAGGTCGTATTGTACACCACATTCCACACGAAAAAACATTGTACACCACACATGGTCGTAATTAAATCTTGTACACCACACAAAGCCGAAATACGAACATTGTACACTACACAAGGTCATAATACAAACAATGTACACCACACAAGGTCATAATACAGACATTGTACACCACACAAGGTCATAATACAGACATTGTACACCACACAAGGTCATAATACAGACATTGTACACCACACAAGGTCATAATACAAACAATGCACACCACACAAGGTCATAATACAAACATTGTACACCACACAAGGTCATAATACAAACATTGTACACCACACAAGGTCATAATACAAACATTGTACACCACACAAGGTCATAATACAAACATTGTACACCACACAAGGTCATAATACAAACAATGTACACCACACAAGGTCATAATACAAACATTGTACACCACACAAGGTCATAATACAAACATTGTACACCACACAAGGTCATAAAACAAACATTGTACACCACACAAGGTCATAAAACAAACATTGTACACCACACAAGGTCATAATACAGACATTGTACACCACACAAAGTCATGATACAAACAATGTACACTACACAAGGTCATAATACAAACATTGAACACTACACAAGGTCATAATACAAACATTGAACACTACACAAGGTCATAATACAAACATTGTACACCACACAAGGTCATAAAACAAACAGTGTACACCACACAAGGCCGTAATCCAAACATTGTACACCACACAAGACTGTAATAGAAAAGTATAAACCACATAAGTCCGAAATAAAAACAATGTTTATCACACAAGACGGTAATACGAACAGTGCACACCACAAAAGGCCGTAATAATAACATTGTACACCTAATAACGCCGTAATAGATATATTCTACTCCACATCAAGCCGCAATACATACACTGTTCACCACCCAAAGCCGTAATACAGAACATCGTAATCATACAGGGCCGTAATACAGAACATTGTACTTCACACAGAGCCGTAATACAGAACACTGTACATCACACAGAGCCGTAATACAAAACATCGTACATCATACAGGGCCGTAATACAGAACACCGTTCATCACACATAGCCGTAATACAGAACACCGTACATCACACAGGGCCGTAATACAGAACACCGTACATCACACAGGGCTGTAATACAGAACACCGTACATCACACAGGGCCGTAATACAGAACATTGTACATCACACAGGGCTGTAATACATAACATTGTACATCACACAGGGCTGTAATACAGAACACCGTACATCACACAGAGCCGTAATACAGAACATCTAACAGCACACAGGGCCGTAATACAGAACATTGTACACCACACAGGGCCGTAATACAGAACACCGTACATCACACAGGGCTGTAATACAGAACACCGTACATCACACAGGGCCGTAATACAGAACATTGTACATCACACAGGGCTGTAATACAGAACACCGTACATCACACAGAGCCGTAATACAGAACATCTAACAGCACACAGGGCCGTAATACAGAACATTTTTTACCATACAGGACTGTTTTACAGAGCATTTCACAACACACAAGGCTTGAAAACAGAACATTACACATCGCACAAGGCTTTTATACAGAACACTTTACATCACACGGGGCTGTTATACAGAGCATTGTACATCACACAGGACTGTAATACAGAACATTGTACATCACACAGGGCTGTAATACAGAACACCGTACATCACACAGGGCTGTAATACAGAACATTGTACATCACACAGGGCTGTTATATAGAACAATGCATATCACACAGGGCTGTAATACAGAACACCGTACATCACACAGGGCTGTTATACAGCACATTTTATATCACACAAATTTATAATAAAGAATATTGTGCATCACACAGGGCTGAAATACAGAACATTGTACATCACACAGGGCTGTAATACAGAACACCGTACATCACAAAGGGCTGTAATACAGAACATTGTACATCACACAGGGCTGTTATATAGAACATTGCATATCACACAGGGCTGTAATATAGAACACCGTACATCACACAGGGCTGTTATACAGCACATTTTATATCACACAAATTTATAATAAAGAATATTGTGCATCACACAAAGCGATAATAAAGAACATTGTACATCAAACAGGGCTGTAATACAGAACATTGTACAACACACTGGACTGTAATACAGAACATTGTACAACACACTGGACTGTAATACAGAACAGTGTACATCACACAGGGTTGTAATACAGAACGTTGTATATCACACAGGGCTGTAATACAGAACATTGTATATCACACTGGACTGTAATACAGAACATTGTACATCACACAGGGTTGTAATACAGAACATTGTACATCACACAGGGTTGTAATACAGAACGTTGTACATCACACAGGGCTGTAATACAGAACATTGTACAACACACTGGACTGTAATACAGAACATTGTACATCACACACAGCCGTAATACAGAACATTGTATATCACACAGGGTTGTAATACAGAACGTTGTATATCACACAGAGCCGTAATACAGAACATTGTACATCACACAGGGCTGTAATACAGAACATTGTACATCACACAGGGCTGTAATACAGAACATTGTACATCACACAGGGTTGTAATACAGAACACCGTACATCACAAAGGGTTGTAATACAGAACATTGTACATCACACAGGGCTGTAATACAGAACATTGTACATCACACAGGGCTGTAATACAGAACATCGTACATCACACCGGGCTATAATAGTAGATGGATTCTAAGTTATTGACTTTGCTTGTTACTGTGTTTGCTTGTTGTGATGACAATGATGACTCGGTTCTCATTTTGAAGATTGATGCTTACTTGGATGTGACAAAGATTTATATGGCGGGTGTCGTCGATGAAGCAGAAGACGCTTACTCTTCCGGAACACCTAGTCTTATTATCTTGTGCTTTTACCAGAGTCTCCATGTAAATCTGTCCTCTGTTTCTATTTTGCCCCTAGTTTGAAGAAATGCTTGTTTCTATAGGTATTGGACAAGTTTTAATGGCATATTATTATTTTTTGTCCTAAACATGATTTAATTCCTTGTGTCTAATGCAAATCGCAGTTTTAAAGGCGAATCAAATATCTTTATTAACATGGTTCTCGCTTTGACTGCGTGCTATAGCTTGGTTTTTACTTTTGCAAATACATTCTGGACATTCTAAAAGAACATTATAGATACCCGTTACTCTATTATTATCATCTTATCGTAATATTTTGTAGAACATTTCTCGTAATATAACATTTAACATAACTTTCGCCCTACAGTGATGAATTTTGGGTACAGTTGTTGCTATCATTACATTATGGTAGATACATTTAATTAATGATCTTTCATTTAATTCTTAATAAACAAAATAACATTTTGTTTTTGTTTCCTCTTGACAGAAGTATGTGGGCTCGTTCGGATTCGATGTAATTAAACACACATTGAAAAGTAAATAATGATCATATTTCCAACAAAGCTAACAGCCAATTATGTCTATGCCTTTGGCATTTCAGAAAAAGTCTATTTAAGGTTTGGACAACGTTTAAGTCTTTGACCGTGAAAGTAAGTCATAGCGATTGTTTTGCAAACTCCTTTCAAGAAAGCTTCCAGCCAAAGCAGCTATCATGTAAATATTTAGTCCTTAGGCCTATTAGTCTTTCGGTAAAAGTCGTTGAAAAGTAATTGATAAATCAAAAACATGTGTATTTGACACCAGTAACCTTGAAAGTAGATCAATGCATTTAATCTCTCGAAAACATAATTCACTTTTCAAGGAAGCTACCGGCTAAGTAACTCATTTCATGAAACGTGATTGTTTCATGCGGACTTGTACGTGTATTACCGCCCTCTGTGCCTTTGAGATAGTAATGACTTGCACGTTCCGTACCTTTGTTGACTTTATTTCTAAATCATGAATACAAAATTGTTTTTCTGTTCTGAATGAACTTCTAAATTTTGCGATTTTAATACCACAAAATGTATTCCCAAAGAAATCAGCAGCTATTCTGATGAATGTTTGATAAGTGTCGTGTGGGTATTTACATATTCACATATCATGAAATGAATAATGAAATACTTCAGTTATTACAAAACCAAGATATACACATGTGGGAATCGTAAACCAAAGTTCCCTTTTAAACCCTCTTTAAATAATGCAACGTTACAATCAATATTTAAGTTACGAGTGCCTCTCGAGGGTTGACATTGATTATCAGAGCTATCCGATTCATTCTACACTTCTCTTATATCATTGGAAAAGAAGAAAGGTACGGTCACTTTTTTTAATCAAATGTTGGCTGCATTTACTTATTTCTTCCTCTCCAGACATTTCTGTAATCATTTGTTTGTTTATTAGAGTCGGCTAATTAATATAAATCTTTACATGCGTTTGTCTTTTATAATATACATTTTGACAACGTGATTCATGTTATGAGTTTATAAAACATCTTCCAGACGTCGTCATTGTGATGCCTCTAATTCATATTCAATCAAGTTAAAACTTGAACGGATTATAAATACCAGACTTGTTTTTTTTTCTCGAACCAAAAAAAAAAAAATAAAAAAAATAACCCTCTCCAAACTGGATTCACAACCAGAGGGTCAGACTAGAAACATTCATTCCAGAAGCCTCACCAAAAGAAAACATTGTTACTGTGAATTTTTTTATTTGGGAGGCATACAGACGAAAGACCGACATACCTAGAGATCTGATTTTAAAACTGTAAGTTCCCTGGAAAAAGCCTTTGAAAACAAACTTACATTCAAAGTCACATGTGTCAAATATGTCAAACAAAATAAATTTGAGAATACCGAAGAGTTAACAAAATCATAATCCGAACTTAAAATCGATTAAACTAGAGGCAAAATAGGAACAAAAGAAAGATTTACACGGATACTCTCGTAAAAGCAAAAGAGAATAAGACAAGGTGTTCCGGAAGAGTAGGCGTCTTCTGTTTCATCGACGACCCCCGCCATGTCAATCTTCGTCACATCCAAGGAAACGTCAAATCCCTTAACTGAGAACCGAGTCATCATTGTCAATTCCAACAAATTAAACATTAATGAGCATTCTCAAACACATCCGTCTTCATATCACAAAAAGATACAGAATTTTGTTCAATGAGACAAAGATAACGACCATAAAACTCGCCCATAGTTCTGATCAACCTGCATCTCTCGAATCCCTGTGCTATGAGTTTGTTTTGTCAGAAGTCGATATCGCTCACAAAAATCAAAAATCCTCAGATGCCGCTCGTTAGAGATATCGGACGATAATGATTTGGTTCAGTAGCGTCCTTGCCGCGTTTTCGAAGTGGTATAATAGTAAATTCCTTTGAAGACTAAGCGATGTTTGTGGAAGCTTGAATATAAATAAGAGAATACCGAAGCGTTAACAAAATCATAATCCAAACTCAAAATCGATTAATCCATGGGCAAAATATGAACAAAGGAAAGATTCACATGGATACCCTTGAAAAGTACAAGAGAATAAGACCAGGTGTTCCGGAAGAGTAAGTGTCTTCATCTCATCGACGACACCCGCCATATAAATCTTTGTCACATCCAAGTAAACATCAATGTCTCAAAATGAGAACCGAGTATATATATATATTATATCAGGTATCATAATGAAGAGTCTGGCAGATGTATCAGAACTGATATGCAATTTCTTCTAGACCAGTCACAATTTTCTCACCAACTTGAACCACGTGGTCGAAATGTATATTAAGCCAAAAGTGTGTAAACATCTATTTTGACTAACCAACTATAATAATCAAACAAATGACTTGTTATTGAAATGTTCGGAGATGAAGAAATTAAAAGATACAGCCAAGATTTGTTTAAAAAAAGGAGAATCTTGCCTTCCTTCTTTTAAAATTATATAGGTTAAGTATAGAAGTAAGGGAATATCTGTGATAGTCAATGCCAACCTCGAGGGGCAATTGTAGTGGTGTGTTTTATGTGCAGCATCAAGTAATTTATATCATCTTGTTTTAGAAAAGAAAATGTTATTTCTGGATTTATTATGTAGTTGTCCGGTCGGTTTTTATTATATCCCAACTAGTTTTGTAGTCACGTGACTCTTTTGTTTTGATCGACCAGCCAGCAATCACATGTCACTTGTTTTGATTCAATTTGCAGGCAGACTGTTCGCGAGATATCATTAAAATGTTATACCCCCCCTCCTTCCTACAACTTCCACAAACAAATATCATCAAATATCGGGATTTTTGTGATCGATGTCGACTGCTGACAAACAATCTAACAACACAAGGATTCGAGATATGCAGGTTGATCAGAACTATGGGCAAGTTTTATGGTCGCCATCTTTGTCTCATTGAGAAATATTCTGTATATTTAAGTGATATGAAGTTGGACGTTTTTTAGTATGCTCATAAGTGTGTTTTCTTTTTATGATTGACAATGGTACTCGGTTCTCATTTTGATGTTTACATGTATGTGACCATGATTTACATGGCGGGTGTCGTCGATGAAGCAGAAGACGCTCACTCTTCCGGAACACCTGTTCTTATTCTCTTGTACTTTTACGAGGTACTACATGCAAACCTCTTCTTTGTTACTATTTTGCTTTTAGTTTAATCGATTTTGAAATGTCTTGAAATGGTCTCTATGATCGATATAAATCACAGAGATTTATGTTCTATTGATTTATTTTCTTTCGCTTTTTAACCTTCTGAGTGATTGGTAACCATTTCATATTTTCACTGGTATAATTGCGCCGATAGCAAAAGCTGTGTCAGAACTTTTAGTGCATTTTAATGACAGTGTAGCCTTTTCTGGATGAGAAATCAAACATAAAAAAGTATCCACAAAACATTTTTTTAATTAGAGAATGCCAATTTTCATGTTGGCATTACATTTTGCACGTGGCTTACTCTACTCTCTAGGATAATTGGAGTATGATAACGGAGAGTTCACCGATAACTATTTTCACCTGGCTGGTGTATTTCTACATTTTACAGTGTACATGTACTTATTGAATGCTTTTTATACCTCCTTCTTGTTTAAAGTTTATACACCAGAAGGTATTCGCTCAGTAATTCATATCTATTTACAGAGCTGTTTTTACTGTAAACTAAATCTAGCTTATCATACATGGTAATGGACAAAAGACATCTTATCGCGAATCATACTCAATATTGATGAAAACCTGTTCTTTTCGCTTTCAAAAAAATTAGTCATTCATTCATCTTGGGAATAAGCGCGTAGCAACAGAAGTCCCAGTACAAAACATCCATCGCTACCTATTAAAAGAAGGGAGACTAGAATAATACTGTGTACGACCATTTTACTTTCAATTAGAAAGGACATGTTTGGTCGAACAAGATTACTAACAAAAATACCTATTTGTTATAGGAAATTCAGCGTGAACTGTTGTACTTATTCCCAGGAAAGGACAATACAATATATTTTTAAAGATAAAAGATAATGGTAAAACTTGGTAAAATGATGATATGTGATATCTACTTGAATATTTACTTGTATTTATGTCTCTTTTCTACTACAAAAAGTGGTAGTATTTATAAAGTCGTGACGTGTTTGTCAGAAATGTCTCCGAAGTCAAATAATGTATATGCGACGCTTTCAGAATGTGCAATTTTTTCTCATTTTCACAACCGGAAGGCATTCTCTTTCCACCATTCAACCAGCGTGTGTAAGGAGTGTACTGCAGACGCCAATGTTGGAACAGTATGTTCATCGCCTAATGGTGACCAGTATTATAAACTACAGAACGGTAAGTTGTCTCTACTAATCACCATAATTATAACGTAGTCAGACCAGTATTAAGACCTACAGAACGGCAAATTTTCTTCACTAATCGCCAGATTTGCGATGTACAGTGATACCCAGAATTATAAACTACAGAACGGTACGTTTTCTTTACTAATCACCACAATTATGATGTACAGTTATACGAGTATTATAAACTAGAGAACGATAAGTTGTCTTTACTAATATCCACAACTATGATGTACAGTGATACCCAGAATTATAAACTACAGAACGGTAAGTTGTCCTTACTAATCACCATAATTATGATGTACATTGATACCAGTATTGTAAACTACAGAACGGTAGTTATATTTACTTATCACCTCAATTATGATGTACAGTGATACCCAGAATTATAAACTACAGAACGATAAGTTGTCTTTACTAATATCCACAATTATGATGTACAGTGATACCAGTATTATAAACTACAGAACGGTAAGTTGTCCTTACTAATCACCATAATTATGATGTACAGTGATACCAGTATTATAAACTACAGAACGGTAAGTTGTCTTTACTAATCACCTTAATTATGATGTACAGTGATACCAGTATTATAAACTACAGAACGATAAGTTGTCTTTACCAATCACCACAACTATGATGTACAGTGATACCAGTATTATAAACTACAGAACGATAAGTTGTCTTTACTAATCACCATAATTATGATGTACAGTGATACCAGTATTATAAACTACTGAACGGTAAGTTGTCTTTACTAATCACCACAATGATGATGTACAGGGATACCAGTATTATAAACTACAGAACGGTAAGTTGTCTTTACTAATCACCATAATTATGATGTACAGTGATACCAGTATTATAAACTACAGAACGATAAGTTGTCTTTACCAATCACCACAACTATGATGTACAGTGATACCAGTATTATAAACTACAGAACGATAAGTTGTCTTTACTAATCACCATAATTATGATGTACAGTGATACCCAGTTTTATAAACAACAGAACGGTACGTTGTCTTTACTAATCACCATAATTATGATGTACAGTGATACGAGTATTATAAACTACAGAACGATAAGTTGTCTTTACTAATCACCACAATTATGATGTACAGTGATACCAGTATTATAAACTACAGAACGGTAAGTTGTCTTTACTAATCACCATAATTATGATGTACAGTGATACGAGTATTATAAACTACAGAACGATAAGTTGTCTTTACTAATCACCACAATTATGATGTACAGTGATACCAGTATTATAAACTACAGAACGGTAAGTTGTCTTTACTTATCACCACAATTATAATGTATAGTGATACCCAGTATTATAAACTACAGAACGGAATGGTGTCTTTACTAATCACCACAATTATGATGTACAGTGATACCAGTATTATAAACTACAGAACGGTATGTTGTCTTTACTTATCCCCATAATTATGATGTGCAGGGATACCAGTATTATAAACTACAGAACAGAAAGTTGTTTTTACTAATCACCATAATTATGATATACAGTGATATCAAGTATTATAAACTACAGAACGATAAGTTGTCTTTACTAATCACCACAACTATGATATACAGTTATACCAGTATTATAAACTACAGAACGGTAAGTTGTTTAACTAATATACATAATTATGATGCACAGTGATACCAATATAATAAACTACAGAACGGTAAGTTGTCTTTACTAATCAACACAATGATGATGTGCAGTGATTTTTTAAGGAATATACTATTGAACGGTATATGGTACGGAAATGCACTTATACGAGAATAGCGTTTATGGATACAGATTTTGGTCGCCATTTTATGGTCGCCATCATTGTCTCATTGAAAAAAAAAATCTGTTTCTTTAAGTGATATGAAGATAGACGTTTTTGAGTATCCTCATTAGTGTGTTTACTCGTCGTGATTGACAATGATACTCGGTTCTCATTTTGAGAACTTGATATTTACTTGGATGTGCCAAAGATTTACATGGCGGGTGTCGTCGATGAAGCAGAATACGATCACTCTTCCGGAAACACCTGGTCGGTTTCTCTTGTACATTTACGAGAGTCTACATATGAATCTTTCATTTGTTCATATTTTGCCCCTGGTTTAATCGATTTTGAGTTCTGATTATGGTCTTGTTGACGCTTTGGTATTCACTGTTTTGTATAGATTGCCAACTTCCTGTTCCGTCAAACTACACCTTAGAACACCCGTACAACGGTAACAAAGAGCTGGCTAGGTACAGCTGTAAGGCTCTAACTGACCAAATACCAGTCGACCACTGTCCAGTGGTCAAGTGTGGAAGTCAACCCAACATGTCCATCCCACTGGCATCTTGTTCAGGTAACTCTAGTTGATTCTGAGTAAGTCTGTCTGCAATTCCCGTTGTGTCAGACGAAATCTTTGTCATTGGCGAAAGTAATATTTATATGTTTAGAACACCATCCGGTTGTATAATTTGTTTGAATTTTGAACTTGTCTTTAGAGGAATGAAGATTTTATGACAAAATAAAAACAAAAAAATGCGACTATATTTGAGGATTCAGTGGGGTAACATTTGTTTTATCTAGGTAACCCAACTTACACATTGGCCGGTTTTTTGAAAGATGAAATACTGTCTAAACATGCTTCCGTATTACACTCTTTCCAGATACCGGTTGATGAGCAAGACGCTGACCTACCTCGTCTTTATTTGATACTTATTTTTATACTACACAAAGATCCTTATAAGCAACGTTTCGCCGCTTGCTCTGCTTATTGTTCGACCAAGCCATTATCAAAACTTTTTACTACCATTCTTACGACCATAAAAGCAGGGCTCCAGACTTATTATAAAACTGTATACTCCAGAAGTGGATTTAATGGGATGTGGATTTTCGGAAGTTCTTTTGATCGATCTTGAACACCCCCTCCTAATTTTTTTTCGATCAAAACATTTGAATTGTTCCACCCTGTACACTACCATACCAAAGTCTGAAGGAACGTCTTCGATCTGTTGTTATAAGAGCTTTCCTTTCCAAAAAAAAAGAAAAGAAAAAAAGACTGACGAAGATACAAATATACGTGAGGTATCTTGGCACGTTATTAAATAAAGAATATCTTGGTTTTTATCCTAAATGCGATATAAATGTGGCAGATTAAATTGTACTCATGATTAATTCATATACATTTCTAGCTTCGAGCTGGAGGAAATTTCTAGCGTCTGACGAGGAACCGGGTGCGATATCCTGTCGATGCACATCACGTACATTACAAATCGTTTTCATGACAATCCTCGTTACAGGCAATAAGAACCTGGCTTGTGGTGGTACCAACACATTAAAAAAATGGAAAGCAAATAGTTGTACATTTACTTAAGATACAGGGTGTTCATTTTCCCTTTAACTCATGATCAGCGATAAAGCATAGAGCTGTCCAAGAGCGAAGGGTTGCGGGTTCGAGCCCAGGCAATGGCACAATCTTTACACCTTTCTTCGTCTTATGATACTATAGTTTATGTTTAACACATGTCAAACGAAATAACAGCAAAGGCTTTAAGGCACAATAGCCCAGCATAATAAATGTTATTCGAATGGGGTCTACAGTTTAAGCCAGAAAACAGTTGATATTTTTCCAAAAGTCATTGTCAAAAGAAATATTCGTGAAAATCGCTGTAATTATGACAATATATATATATGTGTATATAAATGGTACTTCAGTAACAATAATCCAACTTTTAAGTGAACGGGATAATTTTATTAAATCACTTAAAAAATATTACAAATATATCCAAGTGCCCGGTACGTTCTCTCGTGTTTTTTTAACTTTCAGTAAGTCATTTTCATAACCAAGAGTTTGTGTCCAGCAGCTTTGCTATCAAAGTAACCCCATATAGTTTTTAAAGTTGGGACAGCATCAACAGTGCTGGTTCCGTTGATTGCTTAGAGTTCCGTCTTTTCCTGATTGTGCTTTAGCATATTGACGTTCATCCAGCTTCTGAGATATGTTAGACAAACTTCCATATTTTCTTATATAGTGTCCCAGCTGTCCTGTGGTCTTATGACTATGTAGATATGTGTGTCATCAGCATAACAGAAATAACAAAGGTTATGTCGATGTCATATCTCTCCGATTGGTTTTGAATATATGAAGTATTTACGGGGTCCTAACACCGACCTTAGAGGAACCTCAAAATACAGCATGCGGGCAGATGAAACAGAAGATCCGGTTGGTATACACTGCCGTCGATCACTTAGATGGGTTTGTATCCACCATAGGGCGTCATCAGTTACTCCACACGAATACTCAGGACGTGTATAGAGTATGCAACGGTCGATGCCGTCAAATGCAGCTGACAAGTCTAGCATGACGAGCACTGTTTTGCACTTGTTATTTAATGCAAATGCTACGTCGTTGTGCACACGGAGGAGTTCTATCTCTGTTGAGTGTCCAGTGCGACAGGCCGATTGCAGGTTATCATGGAGACTGTTTTCATGGAGATGAGCCTCCAAACGCCGGGACACAACCTGTTCCAAAATCTTAGACAGAAATGGCAAATTTGATACTGGACGGTAGTTCTTCAACCCCTCCTTTTCCAATCCGGGCTTCTCCAGGAATGGTCTTACATGTGCTTTCTTTAAACACAATCATATGGAACCTTTGACTCGGCCAATGATTTGTTCATGATTGAGGTTATCAAAGGAAGTAGTACTTCAAGACATTTTTCAGAAGGTCATATGACTTCGTTTGCGATGTCCGAATGATGCTGCGTAGCTAATCCGGAGTTTTTGGAGCGAGCTTTGACAATGGCTCCCCGTCAAATTGAATGTTAGCAGCCATGAAAGAGACAACATTGTGAGTTGAACTTGATTGACAAGTCTATGTCAGATATACATTGTACAGCTTGGCAGGATGATTTCCCTTTTTGACCTTTTAGAATTTGTGTGGGTCTAAAATGCTGCCTGGTGCCCTTATCACATTCTTCGATCTTTTCTGAATAATAATTCTTCTGAGATTGAACGAGAAGTGAACTAACTAGCCGACATTGGTTCCTGTAAATCTGATGGTGAACGGCCGATTTGGTCCTTCGCCAACGTCTTTCTGCTTTTCTGCGATACTGGTTTCACAGAATTTCCAGAAGCTCACCTTTTTCCTTATATGACCTGGCCTTCTACAATATAGTAGTTCTCGGATAGCAAAGTGATCAGCAGAGAAGCTTCCCTTTTTCATCAGTTTCCTTACCTGGTTATGACCACACCAAGTACGTGGCCACGGGTGTGTAGCTTCTGTCACATGCTGAATCACATCCCTAGAATCAAGTAGCCTTGAGAACTGACGAGCCTCAGCATTAAAAAGATCGTCCAGTTGAAAATTAAGATCCCTAATTATCTATTGTGGCACAACAACCTGGTGGTTTAAAAAGGTAGACCTCTCGTCAAAAAAGCACAGTAATTCTGAAACAGTTCTCTTTAGATGGAGGAGGCCTGTAAATGATGCACAACCCATCAAATTGTTTTTCAGCAGCAATGACGGAGCAAGGCATGTGCTCAAAGTGTGTGAAGACCTCATCATGGCTAGGAGAGAGATTTTTCACATCAAGGCCTTTCGTAAACAGAACGGTCACACCGCCACCACGTCTGCTGTCTTTAGCGTTGTGGATGAATCTATAACCAGTTGGTATCAGCTCAACTATCCTTACGGTATAAATGTATCAAGAACGACATGGGAAAGGACCTCTTACAGGAACAAAAGAATTTTGCCCAAGAACCAATTTAAAAATTGAAGGACTACTCATGAAATGTGTTTAAAAAATTCAAAAGGCCTGTGCTGTGTCCTATTTAGTACCTACACCATGGGTGTACGACAGGGTTAACTATTTCATCAAAAAAATCCATCGAAACAATTTGTTTTCATTATCAAATGATTTCATTTTTTAACAAGTAGGACCAGTTGCATAACATGATTGCAAATATTATATCAGAATAGTGCAAGATAAAAATTTCATGCAATCTCAAACATAAAAAATGTGAAAAAAGTTTGGCACATTTTCGGAAATGACAACTTTTCACAAAAAAGTACTTACTTCCGGTTCTTGTACACCAAAAATATTTACACATTATTTGACCCATTCTATCAAGTACAGTTGTGGCAACGCACAACACACCCAAAATGCTTGCGTGTATCGTGCATACATCGTGCACACATCGTCCGCCCATGGTGCGCACAACGGGGTGATGTAAAGATCGTACGTTTATGTGTGCGATGATTTTTCACAAAGTATGTGCCAAGATACCTTACTAATATTTGTATCATCATCAGTCTTTTCTTTCTTTTTTGGCAAGCAAAGCTCTTATGACGAGAGATCGGAGCCGTTTCTTTAAACTTTGTATTTTGTATGGTAGTGTACAGGGTAAAAAATCAAATGTTTTGATCGAATAAACATTTTGAAGGGAGTGTTCGAGGTCGATCAAAAGAACTTTCGAGAGTTTCAAAATCCACATCCAATATATTCTACTTTTTGAGTATACAGTGTCACAATAAGACTTAAAACCCCGATTAATTGGTCCTAAGAATGGTTGTAAGAATGTTTTGATAATGGCTTGGTCGAACAATTAGCAGAGCCAGCAACGAAACGTTGCTTATAAGGATCTTTGTGTAGTATAAAAAAAATAAGTATCAAATATAGACGAGGTAGGTCAACGTCTTGCTCATCAACCGGTATCTTGAAAGAGTGTAATACGGAAGCATGGTTAGACAGTGTTTCATCTTTCAAAAAACCGGTCAATGTGTAAGTAGGGTTACCTGAACAAGATGCCAGTGGGATGGACATGCTGGGTTGCCTTCCACACTTGACCACTGGACAGTGGTCAACTGGTGGTTGATCAGTTATAGCCTTACACCTGTACCTAGCCAGCTCTTTGTTACCGTTGTACGGGTGTTCTAAGGTGTAGTTTGATGGGACAGGCAGTTGGCAATCTATGAAAATAAAAGAGAATACCAAAGCGTCAAAGAAACCATAATCCGAACTCAAAATCGATTAAATCAGGGGCAATATAAAAAAGGAAAGATTCATATGGAGACTCTCGTAAATGTACAAGAGAATAAGACCAGGTGTTGCCGGAAGATTAAGCGTATTCTGCTTCATCGATGACACCCGCCATGTACATCTTTGTCACATCCAAGTAAATATCAAGTTCTCAAAATGAGAACCGAGTATCATTGTCAATCACAATGAGTAGACACACTAGTGAGTAATCGAAAACGTCCATTTTTATATCACTTAAAGATAAAGAATATTTCTCAATGAGACAAAGATGGTGACCATACAAATGGCCACCAAAGTCTGTATCCATAAGCGCTATTCTGGTATAAGTGCATTTCCGTACAACATACAGTTCAATAGTTTATAATACTTAAAAAAATCACTGCACATCATCATTGTGTTGATCATTAAAGATAATTTACCGTTCGTTAATATATAACTCAGGGTACCACTGTACATCATTACTGTGTTGATAAGAACACAAAAGTAAAACAACTTACCGTTCTGTAGCATATGTAGTTTACAATACTTGTATTACTGTACATCATAATTATGGTAATTATTAAAGATAGCTAATCGTTCTGTAGGTTTGATACTGGTATCACTGTACATCATAATTATGGTGATTAGTAAAGACAACTTTTCGTTCTGTAGTTTACAATACTGGTCTGACTGTACGTTATAATTAGGGTGATCAATAAACACAACTTACCGTTTTGTATTTTATAATACTGGTCACCATTAGGCGATGAACATGTTCCAACATTGGCGTCTGCAGTATACTCCTTACACACGCTGGTTGTATGGTGGAAAGAAAATACTTCCCGGTTGTGAAAATTATGACTACTGAGGGGGCATTTTTATCGAAAATTGATCTTAACCCCCCAAATGTGTAAAATTACTCTAAAACACCCTATTTTAGGTCCAAAACTAGCTGTGACAAATTCTCAGGTCCCTGTGAGCTAGATCGGATCATTAATTATTATGGAGACTTTTTGTATAGCCTTATTAGTTTTCCACGCGGACATTATGATTTCGTCATTGACTAAGATGACACTCTTTGTACAAATTCAAACGGGAAAGGGGTTAATAGATAGTCATGGTTCAAGACTGCAACAGAGTTAGATCACATCCTTTAGGCACTCACAATCTCGGTCACATACAAGCAAACATCAATCTATAAAATAAAAACTGAGTCGTCATTGTCAATCACAACAAGTATTTAAAACACACTGAAAAGCAAACTCAAAAACGTCCATCTTTATATTTCCCAAAAAATACGTAATATGTCTCGATGAGATCAAGATGGCGACCATACAACTTGCTCATTGCCTTCGTCAACTTTCATTTCTCGAATCCCTGTGCTGTAACTTTGTTCGGCAGCAGCTGACATATATCACGAACATTTCGATATTTAGAGCAAACCCTGGAATAACTGATCACCTGTGACATGTAAACACAATAGGATGGAGACGTAGAAAGGTCACTATCAAGAAAGGGGAAAGATCACAATCGGAAAATCGAAATCGCAACGTTTATCATACAGCTTAGTAGTAAGCTGTCCGTATTGGTCATAGTTTAAGTAAAGATCGAGGTAAGAAGCTGATGTAGAAGAGAATGTTTTGTCTTTAATATCAAGTTCAGAAGGTTATATACAGATGTACGAGCGACTAGGTCAGCAGAGATTTGCATATTGTTCCGAAAGAGTAAGCGTCTTTTGCTTTATCGACGACACCCGCCATGTAAAACATGTCATGAAAATTGAGTCATCACTTTTAACCAAAATTAACACAGCAATGAGCATACTCAAAAATGCCAATCTTTATATCACACAACAATACAAAATATTTCACAATGAAATAGAGATGGCAACTATGGAACTTGAGGTTGTAGAGAGGGTAATGTCTTGATATCGAGGATAATAGACATGTGTGATGTAGATTTAATTTTTTTCATTTATTTGTTTATAGACCTATGTGGTGTGCCTAGATTTCATTTCTTTATGTGTTGCATTGATATGCACATTGAGATGTCATGAAAAATGTCTTTATGGTCGAAATAAATGACAAAAATGACAGAGCTTTGCAGCTAACCTCATATTGCGCGCTAGGGCAAAATGGCAGGTTTTATTGATATTTTGTTTTTGTTTTTCAAAGTATTATAACTTTCTGAGTAAAAACATCATATTGGTTTATGATTTTGTTGAGACTACGCAGGTACACAACATTGTTTCATAGGTAAAGTGTTAATTTTCATTAGTATAATTGAGTCAAAGAAAAACCTGTGTCATAACTTTAAGTGCATTATTATGTCAGTATGACCTTTTTCGGATGGGAAATCCAACATCAAAAGCATCCGCAAAACAGGTTTCTTAAATTAGAGAATAGCAATGTCCAAGTTGGCCCCTCAATTTGCAAGTTGCTTGCAAGATTCTCTAGTATAATTCCCATCTTTTTGTCCCTGGCATTACTAAAGAGTCCTAGGGAGACGAAACAGCTGCAGGTACAGCATATGTGTGTGTTACGTCATCTTTCATGATAGGGGGTGGCCGACTCTGCTGGTAGATGTTTTACTCCCAAAGGTTTGCTGGAGCTTCCATAGCCACAGTTAATATCATTTTGATAGTGTTACAGTATATAATATACCCATTTTCGTATTTCGTGTTGCACCTTTTTCATTTGGTAATAGATACAGTATGCCGACAAATATAATTAAAATGCATCATAAAGCTGTTTCGTACTTCTGTGACTCTTCAGTGATGTTAGGGACCAAACTGTGAAAATGCAAAATTTCTAAACTAATGAAGAAACAGCTACTTATAGAATGATTTTGACCTCATTCTCGTTAAAATGCTATATACTTGTAAAGTGTTTGCTCAATCATTCATTTGTACAGAGCTATTGTAACAGCAAATACTGTGAACTGAATCTAGCTTATCATAGTAGTAATGGCCAAAATGACTTATCGCCAATCGTATTCAATATTAATACAAACCTGTTCTTTTTGTTATATGAAATATACATTGTAATTTATTCATTGATCTTGGGGATAAACACGTAGCAACGGAAGTCCCAGTACAAAACATCCATCGCTACCAATTAAAAGAAGGGGGACTAGAATAACACTGTGTACGACCAGTTTACTTTCAATAAGAAAGGACCCGTTTGGTCGAACAAGAATACTATCACCAATTTGCGTATTACGGAGTTTTAACGTGAACTGTTTTACTTATTCCGAGGAAAGGACAGAACAATATATTCTTGGAAGAGAAAAGAGAATTGTAAAACGTAAAATGAGAATTTGTAATATCTTATTAAATATATACTTGAATGTTTGTCTCGTTTTTGCTACAAACAGTGGTAGTATTTATAAAGTCGTGACGTGTTTGTCAGAAATGTCTCCAAAGTCAAATGTTGTGTATGCGACACTTTCAGAATGTGCAATTCTTTCTAATTTTCACAACCGGGAAGTATTTTCTTTCCACCATACAACCAGCGTGTGTAAGGAGTATACTGCAGACGCCAATGTTGGAACAGTATGTTCATCGCCTAATGGTGACCAGTATTATAAACTACAAAACGGTAAGTTGTGTTTATTGATCACCCTAATTATAACGTACAGTCAGACCAGTATTGTAAACTACAGAACGAAAAGTTGTCTTTGCTAATCACTATAATTATGATGTACAATGATACCAGTGTTGTAAACTACATATGCTATAGAACTGTAAGTTTTGTTTACTTATCAACACAGTTATGATGTACAGTGGTACCCAGAGTTATATATTAACGAACGGTAAATTATCTTTAATGATCAACACAATGATGATGTGCAGTGATTTTTGAGTATTATCAACTATTGAACGGTATGTTGCACGGAAATGCACTTAACCAGAATAGCGCTTGTGGATACAGACTTTGGTGGCCATTTTTATGGTCACCATCTTTGTCTCATTGAGAAATATTCTTTATCTTAAAGTGATATAAAGATGGACGTTTTTGATTACTCAATAGTGTCTCTACTCGTTGTGATTGACAATGATACTCGGTTCTCATTTTGAGCACTTAATATTTACTTGGATGTGACAAAGAAGCAGACTACGCTTAATCTTTAAGTGATATGAAGATGGACGTTTTTGATTATTCATTAGTGTCTCTACTCGTTGTGATTGACAATGATACTCGGTTCTCATTTTGAGCACTTAATATTTACTTAGATGTGACAAAGATTTACATGGCAGGTGTCGTCGATGAAGCAGAATACGCTTAATCTTCCGGAAACACTTGATATTATTCTCTTGTACATTTACGAGTGTCTCTATATCAATCTTACCTTTTTTTAATATTTTGCCCCTGGTTTAATCGATTTTGAGTTCGGATTATGGTCTTGTTGACGCTTTGGTATTCACTGTTTTTTATAGATTGCCAACTGCCTGTTCCGTCAAACTACACCTTAGAGTATCCGTACAACGGTAACAAAGAGCTGGCTAGGTACAGGTGTAAGGCTTTAACTGACCAGCCACCTGTCGACCACTGTCCAGTGGTCAAGTGTGGTAGTCAACCCGACATGTCAACACCACCGGCATCTTGTTCAGGTAACCCTTCTTACACATTGACCGGTTTTTTGAAAGATGAAACACTGTCTAACCATGCTTCCGTATTACACTCTTTCAAGATACCGGTTGATGAGCAAGACGTTGACCTACCTCGTCTTTATTTGATAGTTATTTTTTTTATACTACACAAAGATCCTTATAAGCAACGTTTCGTTGCTGGCTCTGCTAATTGTTCGACCAAGCCATTATCAAAACGTCTTACTACCATTCTTAGGACCAATTAATCGGGGTTTCAGTTTTATTGTGACACTGTATACTCAAAAAGTGGAATTAATTGGATGTGGATTTTAATAAACTCGAAAGTTCTTTTGATCAATCTCGAACACTCCATCCTAAATGTTTTTTCGATCAAAACATTTGATTTTTTCCACCCTGTACACTACCATACAAAATACAAAGTTTAAAGAAACGTCTCCGATCTCTCGTCATAAGAGCTTTGCTTGCCAAAAGAGAAAGAAAAGACTGATGATGATACAAATATTAGTAAGGTATCTTGGCACATACTTTGTGAAAAACCTCATAAGGATTGGCATTTTCATCGAAAGTTTGTTTAAGACGAAGTGCATTTGCTCTGAAAACCTTGTTTTAATAAAAAAAACATACTTGTAACAAATTATCGTGTGGATGCTTGCAAAAAGTGTCGGGCGATTGAGGTTAGCGACTGTATAGAAATGTTAATCGATTATCATGTTTATTATGTTTATTGCAGTGAAAGACCGGTTCAACAGCAGACTGGAAGAGTATGAGGGCGGTGTTACCTGTACGATTCAGGGTATAACGTGTCAGAGGTGGGATACCAACTTTCCTCATACGGTGAACCACTACTCAGGACGAAGTGATCTTGGAAACAGGTGTCAAATATTTGGAGAGGTCCGCCCCTGGTGCTACACAGTTGATCCCGACGACAGGTGGGACTTCTGTCCATTTGCGGACTTGAACTGTGGAGATCCACCATCTGTACAGCTGCCATCCACCATGACAGGAGCTAGAATTGAAGTCGAGTGGCCATACAGACAGCAACATGAGTTAGTTTGGTATCGATGTGCGTCTTATGAAACAGCTAACCCTGTGGCCAATTGTCCTATTGCAAGTTGTAACGGAGACCTCACCTGGTCTAAAGCTAACGTGTCTTGCTCAGGTAATTGATTTTCCTCATTGTTTCAATCATCAATGAATATGAATATGATTTTTCAGGCATAATCTGCTTGTATATCTTAAATATATTCCCTAAAAACAAAAGGCATAGCTCCCTTCCCCTCACATACAGAACACAGTAACAGAATAAAGGGAAACCAGTTGAAGGAATTTATTATCTGGTTGTAAAATCTTCTTTAGTTCGAATCACGTCATTAAGCTAGATCGGTTTTTTATTCAGATTTTTCATTTTTTTTTTTCAATTTTTGTACCCCACAAAGTACCTCCGGACTATACCTGAATGCGCACTATATGCGCGAAATGACAATAGTTTGGTTTTTAGCGACAGGAAGGTAAAGAACGAATCAATTTAATTGGCTCTGATTCCGGCTATCCTTATGATATTATGAGCATGTATAAATTTGTTTTTTTAATTTCTTATCCTCTTTCAGAGTACTCTTATCAAACCTTAACATTTTTTATCGAATTTACCGACAAAACAGTTGACAACAATTCTATCGATAATTGTGAATATTTAATTATAAGAAGAGTTAATCAAGTCGAGCATCTTCAGATATAGTTAATAATTCTTCATGCATTTATAACAACAGTTGTTTATTTTGGCATCTTTAATTGCATTTTTATAGGATACAATTTTCATATTTCATTCTTTAACCACGTCCGAATAACGTCTCCTTTAGTACTTTGAGTACTTTTGATTCATAATATTGTACTTTCACACACGACGGTAATACTGACCATTATACTTTACACTTTGGTGTAATAAATAATCTTGTATATCACACAAGGCTGTAATACAGAAAGTGTACAGTTTACTTTAGAAGTTGTACAAAATATTGAACATCACACCCTGATATAATGTTGTTATGCATTACACAAATAGCAAAAAAAGTAAAATAAATTCAAAACTTGATACGTAAAACATTAGGTGATCGTTATAGTTTTAAACTAAGCAATATATGCTCAGGTTTTACACCAAATTATTCGATGAGACCTCGATTCGTTGATAATAGTTTTGTTTCGCTCGATTTAATCCTAGATATTTTGACATCTCCATTTACTATTTATATAAACCAATTTAAATGAAAATAAACGTTGTCAGGCTATTGCTTTATCTCGAATTCATTTGCTTTGCCTTTATTTTGTCTTCAGTGAAGGACTGTTATGACGCCACCAGTCTGACCTATCACGGTCGTGTATCCTGTACAGAGGCCGGCATTACGTGCCAGCGGTGGGACACCGACGTACCGCATTCGCATTCGGTACTCAGTGGCCGCAGTGACCTTGAGAACTGGTGTCAGATAGGCGACGAGGACAAACCTTGGTGTTATACTACTAACCCAAATTTCCGATGGCAATACTGCCCAGTGGAGGAATGTCCTTCATGTTCGTGAGCTTGATTTTGATATTAATTTGAAAAGCGAACCCCTGAGAAGGTTGTTATACTATCATACACTATCATAATTCTTGTTTTTAAATATTAAAACATTCACATACATGTTAGTTGTATCTTCGCTGCTTCTACCGGTATTTACAGAGACCACGTTAAGAACACTATCGATACTTCTACATCGGTTAGCTACCTCATTATTTACGGAGAACAAATAAGGTACACTATCGATACTTCTACATCAGTCGACTACCTCTGTATTTACAGAGAACACGTCAAAAAGACTACCGATACAACTACATTAGTTGGGTCCCTCGGAATTAACGGAAAGCACTTTGAGATTGTTACAGGCCTTCGCTGAATTTGAAGGAAATATTCCCAAGCAGACTGTCAGAATTTCCATTGGAACAAACTATACCCAACTGTTAGCTGATTGGGTTTGTTTTCACATAAGGCTGAATTTGTTGAAGACCCAATAAGGAGAAGTAACCAAAACCTTGCCAAATCTGTTAATCTTATTATAAGAACATTAATAATGTGTCTATCAACAACAAAACGATCGTTCATGATGTATATACCCTTCTGAATTGACCAACATTGACAGCTTACTAATGAGCTATTCGATGAAATTGTCAATTTAAATTTTCCGCTCGTGAACTTTTCATTTTTTGATAGTAGCATCCCTGCTTTTGTAGCCTCCAAACCATGGTGTTGACATGTCGCAGTTGATTCGTTATCCTATGGTTTGCTCTAAATATTGACGTTTTCATGATCGATGTTGACTGCTGACGAAAAAACTTACTACACAATGATTCGAGCGATAAAGGCTGATCAGAGCTTGAGCAAGTGTTATGGTCGCCATCTTTGTCTCATTGAGAAATATTTTGTATCTTTGTGTAATATGAAGATATAATAACGTTTTTCAGTATGCTCGATAGTGTGATAACTTGTGATTGAGAATGATGACTCGGTTCTCACCTGTTGTTTATTTGGATGGGACAAAGATTTACATGGCGGGTGTCGTCGATGAAGCATTATACGCTTACGCTGCCGTTTATAGACAGTTGTGATGTAGATTTCATTTATCTGAGATTGTGGTAGAAACAGGTCACACGACTTGTGGTTATTGGATATGGAATTTATTTCACTCTCGTTAATAATCAAATGTAACTGACTGACAGAATTATTTCGAATCATTTTTTGTTTAAAGATATACACCGCCGAACATATCACTCTGTCATTCGTACGTAAAATATATTTACATAGCTCTTGTTGCTCAGCATATACTGTAAACTTAATTCAAAATTAAAAATGGTTATTGAAAAAATAAGAATTGCAAACTACAGAACAGTAAACTGTCTTTACAAAGCACTACAATAATACTATTCGATGATACAAAGTATTACAAGAAACACAATTGTAGGTTGTCTGCACTTATCAAACAATTAGGGGGCACAGTGATACCAAGTTAAAAAAAATGACAAACCGGATAGTTGTCCTAGGCCGGAATGGGTACTGACTTTGCAAATATAATCAACTTAACCCTAATATACCAGCAATCTGATATTTAGATATTCTTCACATAAAAACATGTTCTTATCATACTGACCACTAGGATATTCAAATATTTGAAAAACAATATCACTCTATTGGTCTCCTGCGACAAGCTTTTAAAAACTAGCCCAATAAGGCATTGCATGAAATGTGATAACAATCATACGAGTAATGGTTCCTAGGTTTCTGTTATACAGATTGCCAACTGCTACCTGTACCACCAGACTACACCTTAGAACACCCGTACAACGGTAACAAAGGGCTGGCTAGGTACAGGTGTAAGGCTATAACTGATCAGCCACCTGTTGACCACTGTCCAGTGGTCAAGTGTGGAAGTCAACCCAACATGTCCATTCCACTGGCATCTTGTTCAGGTAACTAAAGTGGATTCGTTGTAATCTTATCTGTAGACTGATTATCTGTACTACCCGTTGTGTGAGAGGAAACCTTTGTCAATTAGCAAAAGTAATATTATCATATCTTTTTAAAACAAAATTAAACATCATCCAGTATAAACATGTATTCTGAAGAATTTTGAACTTGTGTTTAACAGAGTAAAGCATTATAAAATAAAGAATATAAAAACAATTAAATGCTAAATCTGTAGTTTTCTGTAGACATATTTTCAAACGCCAAATTACTAGTTATACTTAAAGCGAGTGAAAATGATTTTTAGTTGTTGCTTTCGTGAACCTGCTGTGGCTAGTCTCCTTAATATAAACCACATGCGCTTGAATTCGAGTTTTTTTCGAACATGTTCAGCACTTCAAAAATAGAATCATGAAAATTATCATAAGACCATTTAAAAAATTGTGTTTTAAAGGCCCAATATACATAACTTTCGGCAAAACTTGAAGCGAAACTCAAGCCTTATAACTTTTTATATTTATAGACTTAGGTAAATTTAACTTATATCAGCAATATTCAAGATGAATTCTTACTCGGTTACCGGTACAGCCCGAGTTGAAACTCGGTATTTGTAAACATGAGTCCATTTTGAACTGTCTTCTTACTTCAGCTTGTTGTGTGTTTCTTTGCATCGCAACACCACATTCACCAAAATGTTAAGTCGGAGATACGGCAAAACCATGTTGGTCGCCATCTTGATATGAATGCTCAAAAGGCTAATTGGTGTGCTTACGATGCCTCGGTTCTCTAATGAGGGGCCTAACGTTTTATTTAATGTGACTGAGATTTAAATGCCGAGTGTCATCGATGAAGCAGAAGAGACTTACTAGTCCTGTTCTCTTGTACTTCCAAGGGTCTATATTGCTAGTGTGTGTGTGGGGGGGGGGGGGGGGGGGGTAAAAGAAATGATAATCGGGAAACATTTTAATATGTACACAATCCCCCATCCCCTCCTCTCATAAATCAGTAGTTTGGAAATCGAGAAGTTAATGGGGTCACGCATGTTGTTAAAGGTTTGCTTATAAAACAAATGATCATGTTGCTGTTTGCCACTAGTGTGAAGCGATTGCAATTAATAATGTTAAATACTGTTTTTGGTATACTTATTGAAGTGAAAGACCGGTTCAACAGCAGTCTGAAAGAGTTTGAGGGCGGAGTTACCTGTACCATTAAGGGAACAACATGTCAGAGGTGGGATACCAACTTCCCTCAAACAGTGAACCACTACTCAGGACGAAGTGATCTTGGAAACAGGTGTCAAATATATGGAGAGATCCGGCCCTGGTGCTACACAGTTGATCCCGACGACAGGTGGGACTTCTGTCCATTTGCGGACTTGAACTGTGGAGATCCACCACCTGTACAGCTGCCATCCACGATGACAGGAGCCAGAATTGAAGTCGAGTGGCCATACAGTGAGCAATATGAGTTGGCTTGGTATTGGTGTGCGTCTTTTGTTACCACCGACCCTATGGCCAATTGTCCAGTGGCAACTTGCAATGCAGATCTAACGTGGTCTACAGCTAACGTTTCTTGCTCAGGTAAATTGATTTTCTTTCGTCATTATATTAATCAACAAAATGATTCAAAAGAGATTTTGCAAGTAAAATTTAAATATTGAAATATACTCCACAAAGCATACCTTATGGTCAGGCAGGTAAATGAAAGATTTTGCCTTGTTTTATAAGCTTCTTTATTCCTAATCACGTGACCTAACTAAGCTAGACGGGTTGTTTTCGATCTATCATTTCAAGGAAGACTTAGAGTTAAGCCTCCTTAGTTGTCCGCAGGGACATTTTGATTTCGTCAAACAGTCAAACTGATCGTAAGACAGTCTTATATTGCCCAATGTTCTTGCCACTGCGTCAGTTTATTGCATATTACGATCCATCATTACGGGGCAATTTGACTGTTGAACACATGCGCGACGGATTCAACACTGCTGCAAAGACCGATCACATGCATTAGGAACTCATGGTAGAGTCAATGCCAGAAATGGTTTTGGGTGGTCGGGCTGTGAAGTAAATAGCGCACTTGTCTTTCACCAAGGTGGCCAGGGTTCGATTCCCCGAACGGCGGTGAAAAGGTATAGGGGTCACCTACCCGACCACGTAGGTTTTCTCTGGGTACTTCGGTTTCCTCCACAATACATGTAAAACCCCTCATGCGCTTATATCCGGGCCAACAGGGGCGTTAACTGTAAGGTGGATAGCTTGTTTCATAATTGTTGTCAAATAAAGTTAATTGGTTTTGGATGCGTATTTGGTGGCGTGTGATGCTCACCGACGGGTTAGTCTAGGTTATGTCTAGGTTTCACCAATACGTAGTTGTACGCGACATATTCGTTTGAGCTTGTAGTGCTTTTGAGAGACATCTCAATTCGAGTAATATCCTAATTAGTGGCCCTTAACTAACTTCTATGCTTTCGATATTTGCAACAGAATCTACATGACACGTCTTTCCATTTGTTAGACGTCACATCCTCATTTTTCAGCAAGGCAATGCTAAACCATACGTTACCACACTGCTCAGTGTACTATGGCAAATAACGCATAGCCTCTAGAATGGCCCCGAAATGTTTTCCATGTGGATATGAGCTTGATGGGAAAATCTGAAAACGTCAGAGAACTCCAACCAACCGCGTCACACAAGGCCGTAATGCAAACATTGTACACCACGAGAGGCTTTAATAAAGAATATTGTGCATATCAAACAGTGACGGTAAATGCAGAACAAATCACATATGGATGTAACACAATACAATTATTAACTTACATTGTTCACACAGGGGCTGTTGAACAGAAAACTGTATACAACATATAGTGTTAATACAGAACATTGAATACCACAAAAGAATGCAATACACAATACTAACATCATTGTTGGAAGTATAATGAACTGTATTATACCATTGTGTAAAGTTTAAAGGTCTTTATTTAAGTTTGAATGTATTACCACTCAGAACATAAACAGTTAACAATGTATTTATGTCGAACTCAACAACGATTTTTCAGACCATCAACGCGTGTTCAACGCACTTTACAGCAAAGTACATGTATTACTTTTCACAACTCATGTCGCTTTGCAACCTTTAAAATCAGCGCATAAAGTATATACATTAATATATGTTTGCTAATAGTATTGAATTCACAACACATAGAGGGGAATTAGAATTGTATGGAGATGACGTACCACACACATATGCTAAACCTTTTAAATTTAGTAATATACAAATGTACACAGTTTGCCGAAAAAAAATGAATTAAACTGCGCCATATAGCTGTTTCGTCCTCCTTGGACTTGTCAGTGATGCTACATGTAGGGGCCAAAAGATAGGTATCTAAAATGTCTAAAGCAATGTAAAAGCATAAGGATCACGTGCGTAAAATCCCTTTAATTTATTGATTTATACTTATGTATAATTTCAAATCGTGTACTAAGAAAATGTGTATCCACTACTCAATGAGATTAACTGTGGTTATGGAGGCTCAAGCGAACCTCGGATACTAACGCATCTACCACCAAAGTCTGCCACCCCCTATCATTAAAGATGACGTAACACACACTTATACTGCACCTTTTAAATTTAGTTATAAATACAGTATGCCGAAAAAAATAAATTAAACTGCACCATACAGATGTTTCGTCCTCCAATGATTTTTCAGTGATGATAGGGGCCAAAAGGTGGGAATCCAAAATTTCTAAACTAATGTCGAAGCAGAAGTGTTATGTGCGTAAAACCCTTTTAACTTACATTTTCTTGTGTGAAAACCATAATAACCACAAAAAATACTGAAAATTGCAAAATATCTTTTACCTAATATTGTACATAGCACAATTCTGCAATACAGACCGTTATACATGTACGTAACACTTTAGTGTTATATGCGATATTGTTCCTCACACAAGCTTGTGATACAGACCGTTAAACGTAACACTATGGTATCTTACGTGATATTGTACTTCACACAAGTCTGTGATACAGACAATAATGCATTATACGTTGGGTGTTCCGTTATAGAAAACATTGCACGATATAATGTTGTTATTAACACGGATATTCAATCATGTACACAGGAGAAAAAAGTATAAAAGATCAATTCCAAATAGGGTATGTAAAAAAACAGGGGATCGCTAAGTTCATTTCGGTTAGACTAATACACAAAGTCATTCGGCGATACAAAAAAATACTTTGATTAATATTTTTGTTTCGCTTTATTAATTTCAAGATATAAAAGAGCTACATTTCCAATATATTTAATTAAGTCAATTAAAAGTTCTTAATGCTTTAATATTACAGTACATGGAATTACCTCTCTACAATAAACATTCTGAGTTTACTTCTTTATTTTATCTTCAGTGAAGGACTGTTATAACGCCACCAGTCGGACCTATGACGGTCGTGTGACCTGTACAGAGGCCGGTATCACGTGCCAGCGGTGGGACACCGACATACCACATTCGCATTCGGAATTCAGTGGCCGCAGTGACCTTGAGAACTGGTGTCAAATGGCCGGCGACTACAGACCTTGGTGTTATACCACTAACCCCAATTTCCGACGGCAATACTGCTCAGTCGAGAGATGTCATTAAGGTTCATGAACCTGGCTGGAAATGAATTCGAAAAGTGAACCTTACTTAAGATAATGCATATATAATTAGTATTCAGTGACGTAAACTCATGTACGTTTATAACATTGGTACATTTTATCATTTCCCATTGTTTGCTATCCACAGGGGTTTGTCCCATATCAAAACTTTATATTTCACCCTTTAAGTCCATCGTAGTATTTGCAAAAGGCATTGGGACACAAGCACAATCTTTTATCTTATTGTAATATTTTATCCAACATATCACATCCTTGTCCAATATTGTAGTATTTTGCCTACCATGTTGATATCACTTTTATATTTTGGTTTTATAGTTTTGCTTATGGCAATAAATAAGAGAATACCGAAGTAAACACCGTAGGTTGGAGAAGCAGGGATGTTACTATCAAGAAATGGAAAGTGCAAGATCGGAAAATTGAAATCATCACGTTTATCGTATAGCTAAGTAGTAAGCTGTCCATGTTGGTCGTAGTTTAATTAAAGATCGAGGTAAGCAGCTGCTGTAGAAGAGGCTGTTGTGTTCTGTTTTTCAAGTTCAGAATTGTATATACGATCGACGGTGTCAGCAAACTTCTTGTTGTTAATAGGCAACACATCGTCGATATATCTGAAAGTGAATTAAAAGATGTTGTCCTGGTAAAGTTATAGGTTGTTTCTTTTCAAAATTGTTAGCGTTTCGTGTTTTCCAAATCATCGATTTAGTTGTATGGAATATGATAGTTTGCATATTGTTGACATTAACATCTTCTGTTCTATTCCCTAGCAATACACTCTTTTTATCTGTTTCTTAGTTAATTGCAAGTAAACTTGTTTTTATTGTGTCTTATTTTTTCCCAAATCCCACTAACTTCATCACACGAAAACAAATAAATAAATAACTTTCCGTTTTTTGATCTTGTGCACACACCATTAGATTTATGCATTTGTTTCAATTCGTGTTCAGTATTGACAATTTTATGGAGACATTTCCAATGAAATTCCTTACACTTATGGGTGGCTGCGAGAGTGCTTGTCTTCCGCTTGGCTCACTTTTCGTTAGTTGTGGCATGGATCTTTTCCTCGCCGGTCTTCAGCTGTTTCTTGAGTACTCTGCGCCATTTGCTGCGGTCAGCTGCAACATCTTCCAAGCGCACTTTTTTGATGCCAAGAGCTTTCATGTTCCGCTTGCAGACGTCTTTGAAGCGAAGTTGAGGACGGCAAACAGTTTTCTTGCCAGAGCAAGCTCGCTATACAGAATGTCTTTGGGATGCGTCCATCCTCCATACAGCACACGTGGCCGAGCAATTGCAACCTGCGTTGTCTAAGCAGCGTGAACATAGCAGGAAGCGCGTTCGAGAATCTTGGCATTTATCACCGTGTCACTCCAGCAGATGCCGAGGATATAGCGGAGACAGAACATGTAGAAGGTGTCCAGTTTGAACTCCTGTTTGGAGTATGCTGTCCATGGTTCACTGCCATATACATGCAGGAGAGTGCTGGTGATGCAGGCGTTGTGCCTTGCCATCTTGGTTTGCACTGTCAGCTTTAGGTTCTTCCAGAAGCGTGTGATGAGGTGCCCTAGGGTTGTGCAGCTTGCCGATGCGTTTGTTGATCTCTGCATACAGGGACAGGTTGTCGCTGATGTTGGATACCGGGTATGTGAATTGGTGTACGATTTCGAGTTGTTACTCATCAATTGTGATGGCTAGTGGAGTGTCTGCATCCCGACTCATAACGTTGGTCTTTTTAAATAGGTTGATGCTGTAGGCCTGGGATAATCTGTCCATAAGGCGCTGGAGTTCCTGCTCAGTGTAAATAGTTATAGCGGCATCATCAGCAAAAAGCATGTCCCGGATGGTTGTTTCACGTACTCTGGACTTTACTTTCAGTCGGACCAGGTTAAGAAAGTTGACCGTTGTATCTGGTACGTAGATAGACCAATTTTCTTTCAGTCCCAAAAGCATTTTGCAGAAGCAGAGCAAAGAAGATACAAAAGAGGGCTGGAATGAGGTCGCATCCTTGCTTGACTCCGCTCTTGACATCAAAGGGGTTAGAAATGCTACCCCTGTACTGAGTGGTTGCCTTAATGTCGTTAAGGAAAGATTTTAAGAGACGGTGGAGCTTTGGAGGGCATCCGGTCTTTGGGAGGATGCAGAAAAGATCTTCTCTGCTAACGGTCGAACGCTTTGGTCAGGTCTATATAGGCTATGTAGAGGATCTTGTTTTTTCTTTGATTTTCTCCTGAAGTTGGCGTAGGGAGAGGATCATCTCCCCTGTTGAGCGTTCAACTCGAAAACTACAATGAGACTCCGGGCACACGCGCTCAGCAAGTTTCTGATGGCGCACAATCACGACGCATGCGTAGAGTTTCCCTATGATGCACCGGAGGGAAATGCCCCTATAGTTGTAATAGTCGCTCCTTTCAACATTGTTCTTGTAAAGCGTGACAATCACGGCATCTCTCATGTCTTGCGGCTCGGCTCCCTCTTTCGAGCCCTGGCAAAGGACGTCATGTAAAGGCTGCAGGAGGGTGTGTTAACAGTGCTTGATGAGGTCTGATGGGATGCCATCGTACGAGGTGCTTTACCACACGCTATGCTGTTTGATCGCTTTACGATTTTGTAGGTTCAGCAACTAGTTCCTCCATGATGGGCTGATATTCGATGGCGCTAAGGGCTAAGGTGGCTACGGTGTTCTTTCTGGAGTAGAGCTCTGAGTAATGCTCTCCCACTTGTCCATCTGCTTGCCCTTGTCGGTGATTACTTCCCCACCGATAGTCTTGAATGGGGCTGTTTTATTATGTGTGGGGCCTAGAGCTACCATGCCCTTGTCTTTTCATCTGTTGTTACCCGGGGCAGCCAAAGACTAAATGAAGTCGCTGAGCTGTTGCCAGTATTCATTTGCGCAACGTCTTGCAGTCTGTTGCATTTGCTTCTTGCGGCTCTGAGTGTTTGCAGAGACTTCTCATTAGGGTAGCGCTTGTATTAAGCGAGAGCAGCTCACTTTGCTTCGATGACGAGGGTCATCTCGCTAGTCTTGGCATCAAACCAGTCGTTGTTTTTGCAGATCTTTTTTCGCAAAGGTTGCAAATGCTGTTTTCTGAATGGTTCCTCTGAGGTGGTCAAATTTCTCAGAGGCGGGACAGTGCTGATGGGAGATGCATGGTGGAGGTTTCAATGTGGGATTTGCCTTTCTGCTTGGTGTTGTTGGGTACTTTTGGTTTTAGCCTGATCTTGCAGCAGATGAGTGAGTGGTGAGTGTCACAGTCTGCGCCATGGCACCATGTGTTGTGGTTTCATCTTGGTCACAGAGGCCATGGTAGGAACCGAACTCTAGCAGGCGTTGTCCGTTCTCATTGACCTTGCCAAGGGACATCGTTGAAGTCAGTTGTGGACCGCCTTACAGACTCCGACTCCGGATTTGTTTCTCAGGGTTTACTCCCGAAGCCTTCCCCTTCATAGGTAAGCCACAAGGCAGTGGAGGTACCCATGCGGCAGGATGTACTGGAATACATTTACCAATGGCAGGAATAAGCCCAGACATGATCTTCAAATATGATTTGATTTAATGTCTCCTTTTTGTGGAATGACGTTGTAACTTCTTTGTAACGTTCATCTTCATATCACAAAAATATACCGAATATTTCTTGCTCATAATCTTCATCAACCTGCATCTATCATATCTTTCTACAAGTTAGCTACCACTTAAATATCAAGTCTCTATGCCGTAAGTATTTCAAAAGAAGTAGTGAAAAGGCTTTGAAATGTTTAACCCCTGTCACCTTGTTGGTAGATGAAAGATTTTTGTTTCTCGTAAATTGTGTTGTGTTCCCTCCAAGGAAGCTTCCACACAGATATGTATGCTGCAGTCCTTCGGTATGAAATAAGTTTTTGAAATATTATTTACATATTTTACCCCAGTGGCTTTGTGACTGTAAGTCAAAATACTTAGAGAATACCGAAGCGTTAACAAAATCATAATCCAAACTCAAAATCGATTAAACCAGGGGCAAACTATGAACAAAGGAAAGATTTACATATATGTACATGGAGACCCTTGTAAAAGTACAAGAGAATAAGACCAGGTGTTCCGGAAGAGTAAACGTCTTTTATTCATCGACGACACCCGCCATGTAAATCTTGGTCACATCAAAGTAAACATCAAGTTCTCAAAATGAGAACCGAGTGTCATTGCCAGTCACAACCAGTCAAGACATTAATGAGCATACTCAAACACGTCCATTTTCATATCACTTAAAGACACAGAATATTTCTCAATGTACAATGAGATAATTTATTTCGACTTAGCTTCATGTAGTCAAAAGGTATATTATAAAACACAAAAGTGTGTAAAGAATACATAAATAAACTAACTCTCATTATCAAACATCTTCCGGCTTATTGAAATATCCGGAAAAAAAAATATTAAATGCAGGCATTGTTTTTTGGTTTTTATCTCTTTCCTTCCTTCTTTTCAAATTTTAGTGTGGAAGTGTAGGAGGAATCAGATGATCTGAAAGCTCTGATAATCAATGTCAACACTCATTTGTAGGTACAAGCAACTAAAATAATACAGCTTCATCTCCATAACGTTGCATTATTTACGGTCGCTAGTTTGGAAATGGAAAATACGCTAATGTTAAAGAGGGTTTAAAAGGGATCACCGGTTTACAATTCCCATATGTCTATATAATGGTTTTGTTATTATTCAAGTATTGCATTATTAATTTCATTATATGTTAATATTTAAAACCTACATTTCTTATATATTCATGAGACTGGCCGATTGTCTCGTGGGAAATCAATTGTTAGACCATTAGTCTTAGATATGCGACAAAGTCTTTGTTTATTGTTCTTTTCCATCATGTTTATATTTATATTATATATACTTTTCACAGCAGGCATGACATATAAAGTTATGTTTATATAAACGCTTAAGAGAAACTGCCTTCTCTGTCGCTGTACAAAAAGTGTATAGTGCGGCTCTGTCTACCTTTGAAATTAAATAGAGTATACCAAAGTGTCAACAAAATCATTACCCAAACTCAAACTCAATAAAAGTAGGGGCAAACTATGAACCAAAGGGAAACATTTATATGGATACCCCTGCAGCAGTTCAAAAACAAAAGACCAGGTGTTCCGGAAGACTAAGCTTCTTCTGCTTCATCGACAACATTCGCTATGTAAATCTTGGTCGTATCCATCAAGTCCTCAAAATGAGAACAGAGTCATCATTGTCAAACACAACAAGTGAGCACACTAATGAGCATACTCTAAAACGTCCATCTTCATAGCACACGTGCAAATTTACAGAATATTATATATGATTATATATTATTATAAGTTAACCACCATAAAACTTGTCCTGATGAACCTGCATTTCTCGAACCCCTGTTGTCATTTTTCTTGTAGCAGTCGATATCAATCACCAAAAATCACATTATTTAGAGCAAGCCCTATAATAACAAATCAACTTCGACATCAGGAATGTTATTATCAAGAAATGGAAAGTTTACGATAGGAAAATTTAAATCATTACGTTTATCGTAAAGCTTAGAAATAAGCTATCCATGTTGGTCATAGTTAATGTAGATATTGAGGTAAGCAGGTTTTATAATTATAAAGTACGGAACGGTTAGTTGTCTTCACTTATTAACAACAATTATGGTGTATATTGATACCAGTATTATAAACTACTGAACGGTAGTTGTCTTTATTAATCAACAACAATTTTGATGTACAGTGATACCAGTATTATAAACTACAGAACGGTAGTTATATTTACTTTCCACCTCAATTTTGATGTACAGTGATACCAGTATTATAAACTACACAACGATAGGTTGTCTTTACTAATCAGCACAATTTTGATATACAGTGATACCAGTATTATAAACTACAAAAAGGTAAGTTGTTTTAACTAATATACATAATTATGATGCACAGTGATACCAATATAATAAACTACAGAACGGTAAGTTGTCTTTACTAATCAACACAATTATGATATACAGTTATACCAGTATTATAAACTACAAAACGGTAAGTTGTTTTAACTAATAAACATAATTATGATGTACAGTGATATTCAGTATTATAAACTACAGAACGGTAAGTTGTCTTTACTAATCACCAGAATTATAATGTATATTGATATCAAGAATCAGCACAGTTATGATGTAGTGATACCTTTATACAGGTGTGTTGTCAATGGCCAGGAAAGCCCTTATACACCTCTTAAATGGATACACATTTTTATTAACTGAAAATAAGTCGGATATTCCGATTTTATTCTAACATTTTACCGACATGCTACATGTATCAGACTGATCAATATTATACTAAAATATTTCATCAGCCTATTTGTCTCTCCAGAACGTTTTAATTTCGTTTCCTAGTTTACTAATCTGCATTTCTCTAATTGATTTTTTATCCCTGTTTTTTTTTCAAATATCTATGGGGTTAAAATTGAGAAAAAAAAATCATAAACTTAAAAAACCGAAATAAAACTAATTCACTTAGACTTTGAAGATTTGACAGAAATGATAGGAGTCATAATTCCTACGTTTCTGTTGTACATATTGCCTACTGCCTGTTTCGCTAGACAACATCCGAGAGCACCCGTACAACGGTAACAAAGACCAACGGTTTAGTTGATTAAATTTGCATAGTTTGTACCCATTAGCAGTATTTGAGTATAAGCACCTTTCGGGCTCAGGCCACTTTACCGTTCTGTACTTGATAATACTGAAATCATTGTGTATCATAATTGTTGTGATTAGTAAAGACCATCAACCTTTCTGTATTTTATGAAACTTGTATCACTGTACCTCATTATTGTGGTGATTAGTAGAGACAACTGACCGTTCTGTAGTTTATAATACTGGTATCACTGTACATCATAATTATGGTGATTAGTAAAGACAACTTACCGCTTTGTAGTTTATAATACTGGTCACCATTAGGCGATGAACATACTGTTCCAACATTGGCGTCTGCAGTATACTCCTTACACACGCTGGTTGTATGGTGGAAAGAGAATGCCTTCCGGTTGTTAAAATTAGAAAGAATTGCACATTTTGAAAGTGTCGCTGATACAACATTTGATGTCGAAGACTTTTCTGACAAACATGTCACGGCTTTATAAATACTGCCATTGTTTGTAGCAGAAGCAAGACAAACAAAGAAGTACACAATGAAAAAGATATCAAATATTCTCATTTTACCAAGTCTTACAATTCCCTGGTCATAAAAAGAATGTGTATTGTCCTTTCATGGGAATAATTTAAAAAGTTTATGATCAAATTCCTAAATACTCAAATAAACAATCGTATACTCGTTCGATCCAACAGTTCCTTTCTAAATGAAGGTAAAATGCTCGTATTAAGTTTTTATCTAATCGCGCTTCTTTTAAAAGGTAACAAAGAATGTTTTGTAATGGGCTTTAGTTGCTACGGTATAATCCCCTAGATCAATGAATATCTTATTTTTGAAAACAAAAAGAACAGTTTTTATCGATATTGAACACGACAAGATGTCGTTTTGGAAATTATCATACATAAGTTGAATTTTGTTTACGGTATATGCTGTACAAAAAGAACTATGCAAATATATTTTAAATATGAATGTCGGAGCAAAAACCAGTGAACCTGGCACATGTATTGAGATTAAACAAGAAGGAGGTCAAAAAACATTACCATCGTTGCATATACTAATACACAAGCCAAGTGAAAGTTATTTTTGTGATAACACTGAGTTGTTGCCGTCCTACAATTATTCCTAGAGAGTAGAGCAAGCCATATAATGCCAACATTGAACCTTTTCGATTCTCTAAAGTAAAAGCTGTTTTGGAGTTAAGGGCCTGTTTCCAGTAATGTTAATTCTCCATAGGAGCCTGCCCCCGTATAACTTCTTATCTAGCTCAGCTACAGTTTTTTTCTTTTCCGAAGAATAATTTTACACCTTTCCGACACCCAAATTTCATAATGTCAGTGAAAATGTATTTTTATAAAAATGTCATTTTGAGCATTAAAGACGCAAGGTCGTAAATAAAAGAAGGTTATCTCGAAATTGTAATTTGCAACATAGTATAAATTTTTTTTGATAAATATTTGCAAAACATCGTGTTTATTCATAAAACATTAAAAAAAAAATTTATCGGATGAAAATGCACTTGCAGAGACACAATTATTAAGAAAAATGCCATAAAATTGCAATTTTCTCCCATTTTCTAGTTTTGGATGCAAATTTCCATTTGAAAATCGGATAGAGCTTTACTTGTTTCATATGTGTACCAAAAATCAGCTAATTCCATGTGGTGGAACGTTCTCATATCGCCGCCTGAATGTGGTTGTAAATTGAAAGAAAATGGGAAATGAGTAACAACCTTGTCTGAAACCCTATTATATAGCTTATTATATACAAAATTTTATATTGAATATCAGAGCGGATATTTTCATGACAGTTTTTTGATATCTAACGACTAAATAAACAGTATCGATATAAAGATTTACAATGAGGACACCCTGATACATGAATACTGTTCCATGTCAAGTTGTCCTCTTCTGAATTTTCTGATCGTGTGGCCTTGTACATTTTTCGGTATCTTCTTGTCTTTGTCTATACGTTTACGGAATCATTGACTCGACGCTAACTATTCTTGTCTCCTTTCCTTGTTTCATTGTCACATCTCCAAAGCGTTGTGGCTCTGTCAGGGTTGGGACCCTGACTTGTCTCACTTTCTTTGTGCCTGCCGAACACGCCACATCGAATAGATAGATTATCCATATAAAATACTTTATTTTGTTCTAAGTAAGGTATTGAATGTGATTTATTATATTGTCTTGTTATTTTGTGTAATTAGTTTTTCGTTATTTATCACACATTTTCGCATAATTGTACCAGACTACTAAGTATTAGCTGTTTACAGCAATCATCGGTGGCTTGCTATTTTGTTACTTTATCGATGCTTCATAAACCAATCGTTATTGTTTCAAGATGGCGGGTAAATGTGTTGGAGAAGGCTGTCAACTATACTTCAAGAAACGTAGTGGCAATAAGAACAGAAGTGCACGCAATGTAAATAATCCACAATATAAATGGCTCCTAGATACGCTGGTGCAACAAGGATTGATGCCAGCAAAGGAACAAGCACTCATTTGCCATGAAGTATCTTCGGAACAAAAATCAGCCTGAACCTGAACCCACCCAGAACCAGAAAATAGAGGAAGAAGACGACTCCCAGTCCCATATCCTGCTGTTGCTGACCCTTCATGATCTTTTGAATGGAGCATCTTCACACAAAAAATGCTGCCTCTGTCTTGTTATCTTTGCAATAAATGGAACAAAATCATCAGTCTTACCAAAACGTGCAAGACATCACCTGATCTACTCACACAATCTGCGGTGTCCCACCTCATCCCGCGTCTGCTCCATTCACCTTATTGGTAACGACTTAGATCCGTCTACAGAGGTTGTCCTTGATGGTAGAGGTTCCTTGGAATCTCAGTTACCATCAAAATCATTAATGACCTCCTAGAAGTGTCGCACGTCCTTTCACAGAACCAGTCTGCGTTTGCAATAGGCTTTTCATCTCTTGATGACTCGGCATGCATGGCCTGGACAGGTTGGTCCAAAGATCAGTTCCTCGAATTCCACTCGCACTGTTCCCCATATCTTTCATCTGGTATATATACCAAGACTACACACGATGCTCTACTACTGGTCTGGGTAAAACTGAAAACCGACATTTCCTGGAGTCAGTGTTCTTCTCTTTTTGCAATTTCCAAGTCAAGTGTGTCCAAAACTTTCCACTCCATAGTACAGACATAAGACACATCGATAGTCCCACAATTTCTAGGTCCGGATCACTTGACAAGAGAACAGTTGCTCGGGCACAATACTGTCTTTTCAGAAGCATTTTTTGGAGATAAAGCCACTGCCATATTAGATGGCACCTATATTTATATCCAGAAAAGCTCCAACCACAAGCTCCAGAGAATGTCCTACTGTAGCCAGAAGAAGAGAAACTATCTCAAATTCATGAGCATCGCCTTACCTGATGGCTACATTCTGGACACAGTAGGACCATTCACTGGCAGCGAAAATGATGCTGCAATTACAAAAAAAGTCATGGACAAGCTAGTTACTTGGCTACAACCAGATGACAATGTTGTCGTTGGCCGAGATTTTATAGATGTCCTACCAGTTCTCAAAGCCTCTGGCCTCAATGCTAGCATGCCTTCATACCTGAAACCCGGTCAAAGTCAACATTCTGACGTCCAAGAAAATCTTGACAGAACTATTACCAAATCGAGGTGGATTGTGGAATTCTATCATGGTCGTATGAAACACTGGACGTTCTTCCGAACGCAATTGGTGTCTAACAGCTTTATCAATGTCATCGAGGCTTTGCTTCGAACCATCACAGCCTGTCTGAATGGTATTAGAGGACCGATCTACCAGAGATCTCCAGAGAGAGATGCCAAAGATAGGCTAATGGCTGAACGTATGAAGGACCGTTTGACAACACCGAATGGTTTAGCTCAGAGAGTCAAGACAGATCCGGATCTATCTAGACGGGCAAGGTCCGAGTTTGTCAAGATGGATGCATCTTCCGTACTGTTTCCCCGTCTCGATCTCGATTACTTGAGAACCATTACGTGTGGAACGTATCAGATATCTCTGGCTCCTGGTTACATCGCCGAACATTTAAGTGATTATGGGGACTATGAAGTGTGGCTTTACCAGCACTCCCCAAGACCTTCTCCGATGTCAAATACATTCTCGATACAAAAGCCAAACGAAATATAACGTTTGGATACGGTTCACCGTTTCACCCGATGATGAGGCCCCAATAAAAGACTACTACTGCCAGTGCCCAGTTGGAGAGAGAACGATGGGAATGTGTGCGCACATCTCCAGTATCTTGTACTACCTTGGGTATTACAGGGCGCTGGAAAAGCCTCGACCATTACAACCACAGATAAAGAAATTCCGACAAAACTTGAAATAGTTTTCCATGCGGCAACATAGTGCATATGTCGAAAGTATGTTTGGGGCTCGATATGAAAGATCCCCGTTACCATGTGACTAACCAAACTTATCAATATAGGTATTATACAATCGCCCGTAGCTATGAACACTCCCGTAAATGCAAAAACCAACCAAAATCATAAGGAACACGTTTTGTTTGTTGTTCTGCCTATTTGTCAGCCAATGTCTTCAACAACGGGGACTTGTGAAGTAGCCATCTTGGATTTATTTTCATGAAAAAGTGTTTCTCTCACTTTTTTTCATATCTGTGTTCATATTCTCAACATACCGAGCAAATACTCTAGTGTTTTTGTTAATTATCTAAAGAAAGTCGAAAATCGGCAATTCAACCATAGGCTAATTCAACCCAAGATTTGAAAATGTTCCACCACTTACATTTTGATGATTTTTCCTCTCATCAATAGCATATTACGTATTGTTTGATAGGATAAAAATTGGTTTGCATCCAACGCCCATAAAAGAGTGTATTCTCTAAAAAACACAGTTTTTGTGTCTAAAATGTTATCATCGAAAATGGCATTTTTGAGATTGTTTCTTCCATAAAACAGCCAAATGGCGCGATGGAAACACGATTTTTTGTCACAATCATGCCATGAATGTATTCTTTACGGTGACTATCATTTGATTAGATTTTCATTAATATTTTACATAACATGCACATTTTATCAACACTTAGGCAGCTTCTGAAAGGTACAACTTTGAGGAGCCATAAAAAACAAACCAAGTGACCTAAATATTTATACTTTATAGATTTGTTACCACAACGGCAAGGGCAATGCACCACCAACAGGAAATTTGAATCAGAGAAGGGGCCATTTTGGAAACAGGCCCTTTGTATTATTTTCAATTATATACAATGTATTAACGTTAGCATTAGAATCAAGTTCAGTAGTACATTTTGTAGGTGATTAGGCCTACTGTATTAGATGCTTGATTTATCAAGCATATAAGATCATGCTGACATTAAAATTTCCTAAAAGGTTCCGTCATAGCTTTTGCTAATCGACTCACTGATACCGATGAAAATTGACATATTTCCTTACAACAAATATCACTTCCCAGACTCAGAGAGACAACGAAACAATATAAAATATTTACCTATCACTCAAAACTTTATATAAACGTTAGGTGATGCGTGATCGGCAAAACAAGAAAATGGTGTGTCAGACTTTCTTATTCCATTGGGACCAGCTCTTATTACAATCAAACATATAGCAGACTTATCGCGGATGATTTGTTACATCCAGTCATCAATTGAATACACTTAGTAAGGCGATAATAATAAAACATGAATATATTTTGTCCTGATATTAGGAGCCATAAAAAGGTAAATCTGAAATGATTTAAGCAAATAACGAACACATATCAAATTATTCAAGATATCAATGAAAAATATTCACACCAAATCGGTCGATAAACAACTATAGACATGAAATCTAGGTATTCCACAAAAGACTTAACAAAATTAGAAAAACTAAACCTACAATACAAATATCTATAATCAACTAGAGAAATAATTGGGAAAAATAATTTATTATACTACAATTATCAAACTTATTAATCACTTTTGTTGGTCCGAATATTAGCGCGCGAGGGGCCGTATTGTGGGAGGAAACCAGGGTATCCGGGAAAAATTCCCGTGGTCGGGCAGATGACTCCATACCTTTTCATATCCGATCGGGGAGTCAAACCTCGGTCGCCTTGGCGAAAAGCAAGTGCGCTATCCACTGCACCGCCATACCACCCATAATAATGTCTATCACGCATGTTTATCATAGTACAACAAAAGAAATTTTAATCAGACATGTCTATAAACAAGTAGATAAATGGAATCTGCTTTACAATGTCTTTAAAACAACCAAGAGAACGAAATATGTTTCATACAAATAAACAGATGGAGCAAAATGGAGTACATATGCCTAAACAAATTATAGAAATTTATTTTGCATTGTCCGTGTTTATAAACAACTAGAGAAATGAAATATTCAACATACATGGTCTAAACCAACCAGAAAAATTAAACAACTCTATAGGTTTGAACCAGTGTATTACCTATCCTATACACTGGCTAGGTGAGAGCTCTCGTATTACTTCTATATACGGGCAAGGTGCGATCTACTGTATTACCTGCCCTATATACGTGTTAGGTGTGAGGTAGTTTATTACCTATCCTATATACGGGCTAGGTGAGAGCATATGTATTACCTCACCTACATACGGGCTAATTGAGAGTTAAAGTCTATACTTGCCTGCATACAGGCTGGGTTAGAGCCAGTTTATCTATTCAACATAAAACCGAGTCATCATTGTTAATCACAACACGTAAACAAACTAATGAGCATACTGAAAAAACGTCCATCCTCATATCACTTTAAGATACAAAATGTTTCTCGATGAGACAAAGATGGCGATCATACAACTTGCCCATAATCCTGATTAATCTGCATCTCTCGAATCCTTGTTTTGTACGTTTGTTTGTCAGCAGTCAAAACGATTAAGAAAATCTCGACATTAAGGGCAAGCCCTACAATAATGAATCAACTGCGACGTGTAAACACCATAGGTTAGAGAAGCAGGGATATTACTTAAAAAAGTGAAAGTTCACGATCAGAAAATTAAAATCGTCACGTTAATCGTATAGCTTAGTATCTTGACCTCATCGTGAAATATTCTGTATAATAAGACAATGGACGTTTTTGAGTTTGTATATAAGTGTGCGTACCTGTTTTGCTTGACAATGATGACTCGGTTCCTATTTTGAAAACTTGATGTTTACTTGGATGTGACAAAGATTTACACGGCGGTTGTCGTCGATGAAGCAGAAGGCGTTTACTCTTCCGGTCTTATTATCTAGTACTTTTACGAGGTACTCCATGTATATCTTTCCTTTGTTCCTATTTTGACTTAAGTTTAATTGGTTTTGAGGTCGGATTATGGTTGTGTTTTTTTTTTTTGTTTTTTTATTTTACACTTTGGTAATCTTTAATTGTTTTTAAAGCAAGTTGTCCAGGTTGGTCGTAGTTGATCGCCTTTTTTTACTAAAGAAAGCCCTTATAACGATCGATTGAAGACGTTCCTTCAATTTTTAAAAGTAGGGTACAGGGTGGAAAAAAACATGTATGGATACAAAAACATGTTTAAGGAGGGATTGTGTTCAAGATTGATCAAAAGAAAAAACACTTTAAAACAGCCGACCTTTGGAAACAACGATTCATTAGCATTAGTGAAACTCCTGTTAATATAGGAATGGTGAATCCAATGAAGTGTTATAATTATATGATGATTTCTCAATAATCAATTGAGGCAAAATATCTATCTTTTTCTTCATTGGTTATCCTTACAGCTGTTTAGCTGTCCCTTGGTTTTTGTCAGCAAAAGCAAAAAGTTTTGTAGACGACGCGATTGTTGATCTCTGATTACGCCCACATTTGCTTGATATTAGCCTCTAATTCATACACTAGCCATATTTATTCTGAGAAGATATAATAGCATCATGCATGCGAGAGGTTGAAGATCGTAATATTTGTAGGACTTGTTGCAAGTAGTCACTCAAAATAGGTGACTGGAAGGTTTTATCTCCTAGACAACCTAGCGCTGATATGAGAACTTATCATATTCAATGTTTTCGGTTTGCTTTTTCTGATTATCTATAAAAATGGTGTGTGAGGAAGGATTAAATGGAAAGATAATCCATAAAAACAACATCTGTGTTTAAATGTACAAGCCCCCGACTCCTTTCATTCTTTGCTATCCAAATAAGTAGTTTTGGAAATCGAGAAGTTTAGACGGTGCGACCATATGTCAATATCAGTGGGGTCACGTTGGTTATTAGAGCTGTGCAAAAAGCACATCTAAGACGTAACGTTTGTCAATGATGACAATAATGACTCGGTTATCATTTTGATGTTTGAGGCTTACTTGGATGTGACCAAAATTTACATTGCTGGTGTCGTTGATGAAGCAGAAGACGCTTACACTTCCGGAACATTTGGTCTTATTCTCTTGTACTTTGACGGATACTCCATGTAAACCTTTCCTTTGTTCCTATTTTGCCTTTTGTTTAATCGATTTTGTGTTCGGATTATGGTCTTGTTGACGCTTTTGTATTCTCTGATGTGTTTTCTCATCTAGCCCGTATATAGTCAAAAAATGCACCGGATCTTACCTAGCCCGTATGTAGAAGAAACAAAATCAGAGAATACCATAGCGTTGACATAAAATTGACATGTCTTGAAATGTTCTCAATGGTCGATATAAATCACAGAGATTTATGTTTTATTGATTTATTTTCTTTCGCTTTATAACCTTCTGGGTGTTTGGTAAACATTTCATATTGGTTTCATGATTTTGTAGAGCCGACAAAGTAACATCATTTCATGTGTTAAGTGTCAATTTTCACTGGTATAATTGCGTCGTTAGCAAAAGCTGAGTCAGATCTTTTAGTGCATTTAAATGACAGTGTAACCTTTCTGGATGAGAAATCAAACATCAAAAAGTATCCACAAAACAGTTTTTTAATTACATGTTGCACGTGGCTTACTCTACTCTCTAAAATAACTGGAGGATGATAACAACACAGAGTGCTCACCAATAACTATTTTCACCTGGCTGCTTTATTTCAATATGTTACATGTACTTATTGAATGTTTTTTTTACCTCCTTCTTGTTTAAATTTTATTCACCAGAAGGTTTTCGCTCAGAAATCCATATCTATTTACATATTTGTTTTTACTATGAACTAAATATAGCTTATCATACATGGTAATGGTAAAAAGACATCTTATCGCGAATCGTATTCAATATCGATAAAAACTTTTCTTTTTGTTTTCAAAAAATTAGCAATTCATTGATCTTGGGAATAAGCGCGTAGCAACTGAAGTCCCAGTACAAAACATCAATCGCTACCTATTCAAAGAAGGGAGACTAGAATAATACTGTGTACGACCATTTTACTTTCAATTAGAAAGGACCCGTTTGGTCGAACAAGAATTCTAACAAAAATACCTATTTGCTATAGGAAATTCAACGTGAACTGTTCTACTTATTCCCAGGAAAGGACAATACAATATATGTTTTAAAGATACAAGATAATCGTAAAACTTGGTAAAATGATAATATGTGATATCTACTTAAATATATACGTGTATTTATGTCTCTTTTCTACTACAAAAAGTGGTAGTATTTATAAAATCGTGACGTGTTTGTCAGAAATGTCTCCAAAGTCAAATGATGCATATGCGACGCTTGCAGAATGTGCAATTCTTTCTAATTTTCACAACCGGAAGGCATTCTCTTTCCACCATACAACCAGCGTGTGTAAGGAGTATACTGCAGACGCCAATGTTGGAACGGTATGTTCATCGCCTAATGGTGGCCAGTATTATAAACTACAAAACGGTATGTTGTCTCTACTAATTACCATAATTATGATGTAGAGTGATGCCAGTATTATAATCTACAGAACGATAAGTTGTCTTTACTTATATCCTCAATTATGATGTTCAGTGATACCAGTATTATAAACTACGGAACGGTCAGTTGTCTTTACTAATCACCTTAATTATGATGTACAGTGATACCAGAATTATAAACTACAGATCAGTTAATTGTCTTTACCAATCACCATAATTAGGATGTACAGTGATATCCAGTATTATAAACTACAGAACGATAAGTTGTCTTTACTAATCACCACAATTATGATGTACAGTGATACCAGTATTATAAACTACAGAACGGTAAGTTGTCTTTACTAATCACCACAACTATGATGTACAGTGATACCAGTATTATAAACTACAGAACGGTACGTTGTCTTTACTAATATCCACAACTATGATGTACAGAGATACCCAGTATTATAAACTACAGAACGGCTAGTTGGCTTTACTAATCACCATACGATGTGCAATGATTAAGTTTCCTTACAAGCGTGAGCTGAAGGGAATTTCCCTTTAGCTCTGTCGGCTGAGCATAGTGCTGGAGAGCCAAAGGTCGCGGGTTCGAGCCCCAGCGACGGTACTGTCTTCATCACTTTTCCTCGTCCTATTACAAACTTGTGCCTCCTCGTCTCAAGGAGAAGTCGTGGCGGGGAATCAAAAAACCTGGGTTGGAGATTTAGGTGGGAATAGTGTGAAATATGTGCATTGATTTGGTTATTTTACATGCGTTAGCTGTGGGTAATTTCCCTTTAGCTCAGTCGGTAGAGCATATCGCTGGTTCGAGCCGCAGTGGCGGCACTATCTTTATTAATTGTCCTCGTCCTATTACATATTATATACAGTGATTCCATAAGTATACACTTTTCTTTACTAATCACCACAATTAGGATGTACAGTGATACCAGTAGTATACATTACAGAACGGGAAGTTGAATGTCTTTACTAATCACCACAATTAGGATGTGCAGTGCTAAAAAGTATTATAAACTACTGAATGTTATGTTGTTCGGGAAGGCACTTATATAAAAATAGCGCTTACCGTTACAGACCTCGCAAATGCAATTAACTTAACTTTTTTTCAGATATTATTCTGAAATTTTAACTACATGCTATCAGACTGACCAATATGAAAATAATATCTAAATACCTTCGTCAAAGTGTTTTAATTTCGTTTCTCAATTTTCTATCCTGCAATTCTTTTACTGATTTTTCGATGAAGAAACCTATTCATAAACGTTTGCGACTCACTTCTAAGATTTAATCCAGTAAGGCTTTGAGGAAGCAGATTACATAACATTAACAGATTTCTTGAAAACAAGGCCCAACGCCGAGAAACATAAACACAGGGTGTGCAATTTACACATACAGTTTATAAATGTATGTATTTTTGCAAACAGCATTGTATTTACAACCCATAGAAAGGAATGAGAACTGTATAAACCTATATTTTGTATGTATGTCACTTGTGTGAAAATCATGTTTACCACATCAAAAAAAATTGAAAAATGCCAAAGAACACTATTTCTGACCCAAAATTTTACCACCATCAATAGGATTTTTTTCTTACGTTCTATCTAAAACTAAAGATTACATACTTGGTTACAGAATTATCTGTGTCCCAGCATAGGTCGTTTGTTTAGATTTTTCGCTATTTTCCCTTATGTGCTGTTGTCGAAATTTCACTTCCTGTAAAGCTAGCTTTCCATGTGTAGACACCCGTTTCGGAAAGGTCAAAATTTGTATCTCTAACCAAAACGTTTTTTTCTCTTTTTACAAATATGAAGTCCACAAATTCCACTTTATCATGCTTCATAATTTTACTCCTTATGTTTTTTAGACTTTGATTAGCATGCTATTAAAGAGGTTATTCATTTTACAAAATATCACCCATGACCACAAAATTCTAAAATACACTGCCACCTGAGGATTTAATAGAAATTATACGAGTCATTATTCAGCAGTTTTTGTTTATAGATTGCCCACTGCCTGTTCCGCAAGACTACACCTTAGAGTATCCGTACAACGGTAACAAAGAGCTTGCTAGGTACAGGTGTAAGGCTATAACTGATCAACTACCAGTCGACCACTGTCCAGTGTTCAATTGTGGTATTCAACCCAACATGTCAACACCACTGGCATCTTGTTCAGGTAACAAGTGAATTCTGGGTAATCCTGTCTGTAGATAGATTATCTGTATAACCCGTTGTGTGAGTCGAAATCTTTGTCACTGGTGAAAGTAAGATTGTTATTTTTTTCCGAAGACCATTCGATAGTATAATCTGCTTTAATTTTAATTTTGTCCTTCGAGATATAAATTTTAATGAAAAAAGGGGGAAAATCAATAAAATGTTACTCCCTTAGTATCCTTAAAACCTATTGTTGAATTTAAATCAAATCGTAATTTTAAGTACAGTGGAAGAAAAAGTAGACTAGCCATCAGTTTAGTTATTTTTCTGAATTTGATTTTGCTAGTCTTTCACATTATAAATCAAATACGCTTGTATTCGAGATTTCTTTTTAACACGTACAGCGAAAGCTGAATCCTGGAAATGACATGGAATCATATAAAAAATTCAATTAAATGATAATTATGACCTTATTTGGTCATCACGTTTCCGCGCCTATGCATTCACTAATGGCGCATAAAGGCGGCAATACCAAAAACGTCACATCTTTGGATGAGCAGCTCATCAAAACCCACGTATTTCCAGCAAGCAGCCTAGCGTCCTGTTTGCAAAATCGATTCGGCGTTGGCGTTGACGTTGTTAGTTTTTTGTTCGATTGTTAAATTGCTCTCCCAATCTCTGGGTATTTCTGTTTCTTTCAATGACCGCGGTCATATAAGGATACAAATGATATTCAAAGGCTTACATGAAAAAATAGAGAGTACCGAAGAGTCAACAAAACCATAATCAAAATCGATTAAAGTGGGTACAGCATATGACGAAAGGGAAAGATTTACATGGAGAACCATGGAAAAATATAAGAGAATAATTTCCCCGGAGGAGTAGGCGTCTTCTGCTTCATCAGCGACACCCGCCATGTGAAATTTGGTCATATCAAAGTAAACATCAAGTCCTTAAAATGATAACCGAGTCGTCGTTGTGAATCATAACAAGTAAGCACACGAATAAGCATACTCAAAAACGTCCATCTTCATTCATTATGAAGGCGGTCGTTTTATTTCAATATGCTTTTCAGTGTGTCTACTGGTTGTGATTTAGTTCAAGGTTGAAATATACTAAGCAATAGTACGAATGATTGAATGTCTGGTCGACAATATCTTTTTTGTTTTCGGAGGAAAGATTTTCCAATAGACTGTTGACATTCCAATAGGAACTTACTGTGCCCAACTTTTGGCTGACTTTTTCATGAGAGGCTGAATTTGTCAAATCTTTCAATTTCACTTTCAGGTATATCGAATATGTGTTGTCTATAAACAACAAGAAGTTTGCTGATAGTCGATCGTTTATACCCTACTGAACTACTGAAAGTCACAACAGACTCTCCTACATCAGCATCTTACCTCGAACTTTTTAAATATGACCAACACGGGCAACTTAGTACTAAGCTGTAGATAAACGTCACGATTTCGATTTTTCGATCGTGAATTTTCCCTTTCTTGATAGTAACATCCCTGCTTCTCCATCTTATGGTGATACATGGGCTTGTTCTGAATATCGAGATTTTCGTGATAGATGTCAACTACTGACGAACAAACTTACGGCACAGGGATTCGAGAGATGCAGATTGATGAAGACTATGAGTAAGTTTTATGGTCACCATCTTGGTCTCAACGAGAAATAATCTGTATCTTTGCGTGATATTGGGAGGAACATTTGAGTTTGCATGTTGGTGTGTTTGCTTGTTGTGATTGACAATGATGAGTCGGTTCTCGTTTTGGGAATCGATGCTGGATGTGACCAAGATTTACATAGCGGGTGTCGTCGATGAAGCAAAAGACGCTTACTCTTCCGGAACATCTGGTCGTATTCTCTTGTACTCTTTCATATATATTCGTGTAAATCGTTTTCTCAATATTTAAACGATAGACATATTTATCCTTAGAAGAAATAATAGCATCCAACATGCAGAGGAGAGGTATTCGAACGAAGTATTTGCTGGAGACAGGGGACTGGGTGGTTATTTCTCCTAGACAACCTCACACTGAGAAGAGAAGATTATCTTCTTAGTATATATATTATCGGTATAGGAGGAAGGAATGGAAGAAATGATAACCGAAAAATGCTTTTGCTTATTATATAGCTAACCCCGTTATCTTAATTGTAGTAAACACAATAGGGTCACACTGGTCATTACTTGTAGCTGTTTGTTTAGAGAAATATATTAAAGTAACATTATTATGCATATTATTATGAAATGGTAGGCAAACTCTGATCGAGCATATTGCTTCCTCGTTAGAAGGTTTGCTTAGAATTATAAGTGGTATAATGTTTAAATGTTATTTGGAGCGAAGCTAACGATACACCAATTAGAAAATGCAATGTGGTACCTCTTTGACTTGTGGTCATCATATTCAAAGAATAACTCTTGCAGAATCTTGAAAAAATAATTGCCAATGGTTCATGACATATTTCGGTTTTGCTGAAAGAAAAAAAGAAAGGGAGCGTCGATGTTCGACATCGAGCTCCTTTATTCCCTTTCTCGTGAATAAGGATCAATAGGAGGGGCATTTTTCACCGAAAGTTTTTCTAAACCCTAAACACGAAATACGTTTGCTCTGAACATCTTACTTTAGGTCCACATAGCGCTGCAACAAATAATCATGTGGATGTTTACGAACAGTGTAGAGCGATCGAGATTTGCGTTTGTACAGAATGTTAAATGGTTAATCATTATTTGTTTACTGCAGTTAAAGACCGGTTCAACACCAGCCTAGAAGAGTACGAGGGCGGAGTTACCTGTACCATTCAGGGAACAACATGTCAGAGGTGGGATACCAACTTCCCTCATACGGTCAACTACTACGCAGGTCGCAGTGATCTTGGAAACAGGTGTCAAATTGATAGCGAGGCCCGTCCCTGGTGCTACACAGTTGATCCCGACGACAGGTGGGACTTCTGTCCATATGCGGAGTTGAACTGTGGAGATCCTCCCGCTGTTCAGCTGCCATCCACCATGACAGGAGCCAGAATTGAAGTCCAGTGGCCACACATACACACGTATGAGATGGCTTGGTATCGGTGTGCATCTTATGTACCAACTGACCCTGTGGCCAATTGTCCTGTGGCAAATTGTAACGGAGACCTCACCTGGTCTAATGCTGACGTTTCTTGCTCAGGTATTAATTTTCTTCATTATTTCAATCATCAATAATATGAAAAAATATATATTTATATGAATATGGGCGTTGCTCCCTTCGGTCATACTACCGTTACGCAGTCAAATGAGGAACACTCCTTGCGTGTACGTCACACAAGGCTCCCTGTAAAACAGACCATTATACTTCATACATGGGGGGTTATACTGAATAAGATTGAATGTCAATTTTGTTGCTTGCATCGGCAGGTGAACTTCGTGCAAATGGGGTGAACTGCAAAGCAACAAAATAGGCGTTTAATCCTTATATTACGTTAACTATTTTAAATTCCCCGCCATTCGCATGTACTATAAGCTAACGGACGGTGTTTCACTTTTGTTACACTGTTGCACACTTATCGTCATGTATGTACATGTTTCATTGCATGCAGAACAGCCGATCACTTGTTTCATTCATCACTAAAATAACAGAAAAATGAAGTCCAGAGGCAAGATTTGGATTTTTCGATTTTTATATGTGCTTTTATCATACCTCTCGAACTTTTATTTTCATTTCGAATTGATTGACGTATCTTTCCTGTATAAATGTTTTCGAGCGGTTTGCAGCGCGCAACAGTAAACGTTCGACGTCGTGATTTGGTCAAAGCTGAAGCGAGTTCAATAAAGTTGTCGGAAGTCGGATTTTGGCAAGGCAAAAGCCTTTTGAAAACGTCTCATTAACAGTGGAATTAGGCATAGCGTGTTGATGAAAGTATGACAAATTGGTGATATATAACTAACTGGATTATTGATTTGGCGATTTTTAATTTGGGACATCAGAGACAGACTCAACCGAATACTGTATGCTTTTAAGGCAGGCACAATAACAATAATGGACAAGATAACAGTAAAACACTGTAAGTGCAACAAGTTATCGGACTCCTACCAAAAATATAGGTCCTACAGTAGTCACGCTTACTAATTAGTTTCATGAACAGATTTCTTCTGTCAAATAAATACTATAGCGTATGCAACATCTTAAAAGAGAACGGATTTCTGTGACCAATTTCAAACGTTTCATTTTAGTATCGGACATCGGACAGAGAAATAAAATCACGAAATCTGACTAACGGCAGATGATCCCATTTCGCATGATTATCGAGGGGGATCCAAGGGGACCAATATTTCTTGAACTAAATATTTCGGAAATGTCATTATTTTGTCGGATCAAGTACTATAAAAGATATCTGCGATATGATACTGGCATAGAAGTGCCCTTCTCACTTCACCGGGAAATGAAGTGATGAGAGCTTACTTGTTTTATTGAGGCAGAGAGAATTGTTAATGATAGCATTGCACATTAGACATGGATATGATAATGTTATGAATACCACAAATATGCTCAGAAAAACATATTTCAAAAATAGATACGCAAATAATCAGTGATACTTATTATGAAAAATCCAGTAATGTATGCTGAGTTAATATATTATTCGAGGGTACAAAAAAAATTGATTATACTTTTGTTTCGCTCGATTAAATCCAAAATATTTCAAGAGTTCAATCAGTTGAAGCCATTTAAAGCTTCATCGTGCTATAATATCTTCCTGCACCATGGCAGTACAACATAATTCCTCCCTACACGTACAATAAACGTTCTATTTCTGTATTTAATCTTCAGAGAAGGACTGTTACAACGCCACCAGTCTGACCTACCATGGTCGTGTATCCTGTACATTGGCCGGTATCACGTGCCAGCGGTGGGACACTAACGTACCGCATTCGCACTCGGTACTCAGTGGCCGCAGTGACCTTGAGAACTGGTGTCAGATAGGCGACGAAAACAAGCCTTGGTGTTATACTACTAACCCCAATTTTCGATGGCAATACTGCTCAGTCCAGATATGTTAGTAACGTTTATGAACCTGATTTGGAATGAATTTGAAAAGCGAGCCTTACTTGAGATAATGCATATATAAAAGGTATTCAGTCAAGTAAATTGTTTACTTTTAATCGTTTATAACATAGGTACATTTTGTATTTTTTCCATGGTTTGATATCCACTGGGGTTTGTCCAATATCACAACATTATATTTCACTGTTTGAGTCTTTTTCACTATTTGAAGAAGGGACAGGGATACAAGCACAACTTTTTATTATGGTCAAATATGTTATCCAATGTATCACATTCTTGTCCAATTTTGCAGTATTATGTCTGCAATATTGATCATTTTTATATTTTGGGTTTTTAATTTTGTCTGAGGCAATGTTTTCCCTGATTTGTTTAATATGATTTCCTCTATGTCTATTCAGCGGTATAGAAATAGGTAGTTTTTCAAAAAAAAATTGGTGTTTCGTGTTTTCAAAATCATTGACTTGGTTGTATGGCATATGATAGTTCTAGTATTGCCGACATTAACAATTTTCTTTCTAGGCACTAGCAATTCACTCCTATAATTAATTCGTAGTTAATTGCAGGTAAACTTGTGTTTATTGTGTCTTTATTTTCAAAAATCCCATTAACTATATTACAAGTAAACAATAAATGACTTTGCGTTTTATGATCCTGTGCACAAAGATTGTACAAACCATTGGCTTTATGCATTTGTTTTAATTTGTGTTCAGTATTGACAATTCAATAAGAACATTTACAATGAAATTCCTTACACTTATTGTCACTGATTGCTTCATTCAACGATTTTTAAGTAAGATTCTAATCAATATTGGTTTTGTCATTATATTTGTGGTTTTATGGTCCGCTCTTCACCATAGTATTGTTTTTTTCATACTGTTTGTCTTATTAAAGTTCATGAGCGAACATTTATGTATTTACATGTACATATAATATATATCATCTGTTCTAACTGTTTGTATTTACATGTACATATAATATATATCATCTGTTCTAACTGTTTGTATTTACATGTACATATAATATATATCATCTGTTCTAACTGTTTGTTTTTTCATCGTTTACTCGATTATATTCACTGATCTCTATCCACTCTTTCGGAATAACTATTTTTTCAAGTTCAAATATTCTGTCTTCATGTTTATGAGTTTTTTATTTTTATTTTTTTTTAGCAATGCGTCTAACTGTAAGAACGTAGTTTGTCGAAAACCCATAAATCACTGATCTCGAAAATACCATTTTATGCCCATTTTCTGATGCCTATGGTTACCAAATAGAATTTGATCTGATACCTCATTTTGTGGAAGTGACGTCGTTCATTCTTTGTAATATTTGCCATTGCTAATGCCTTCTCATATTTTGATGGAATTTTTAAAGTTTTGTGACCTTTTAGACTTCTACATTTGCACATTAAATAGATGGTGTTGAATTTCATGTCACAATTTTGTTCACAATATTCCATGCATCAGTTTCACTATGGATACTCTTAAATAAGTTTTGCATCTAATATATGAGAAATATTTGACGGTAGCTGTACTAATCTTACATCTAGTTTTACGTCATGTTTTTTATTTCAAATGTTTGAAGTAGGATGTTTGTTTTGACACTTTAACTTTGTTGTTCGATATTTATATTCCTATAACAATGTTTTCATCCTTTTTATAACTGTATCTGTTTTACTTTATTGATTTAGTTTGTATGTACATAATGAACATACAAGTGATTTCATAATTCAGACTTTATTCAGACAGCGAAAGACCACCCCTTTTCCAAGAAGTTTTAATATTTTCTATCTTGCGTATCTTATCTTCTCATATTAACTTGTTCTGGTATATTTTATATCCATGATGCTTTTACATTTCCTTTCGTCGAAGTAACAGCTTTTCCGTTTGTAGGCATGTGTTTTTTAGAAATTTTTGATTCCCACCTTTTGGCCTCTAGCATCACTGAAGAGTCCTATGAGGACGAAACAGCTGTATGATGCAGTTTAATTCATTTTTTTGGCATACTGTATCTATTGCTAAATTTAAAAGGTGCAGCATATGTTTGTATTACGTCATCTTCTAACAGCCAATATATGTCAACAATTTTTTTTTTTTTGGTTTTTCGCTTTAAATTGTAGTATCTGAAGCTTTCTCGTGTTTTGAACTCGTCAGCAAACAGCTAAATTTTACTTTTTTCTGATCGTTCATGCCATAGGTTCTGTTTGCAAAATGTAGAGTATCGGTGTAAAGTGCATCCTTGTTTTACTGATCTGTTGATAGCAACGAATTATGATATATGACCGTTAATAAGCATACAGCTTTGAGACTTTTTATCCGTCAAAATCATCCATCTAATTATGTTTTCACCGGAAATTTTGTCCAGCCATCTCCATTCTACTGTGACAATAGCATTTTGTTGGTTTAATAAGATTATTGCCACATCTTTGTTTTCTGAACCTACATATTCCATTATTAAATGAGATCATTCTTATCGATCCATCTATATTCATTCCCTTAATGAACCCTTTCTGAGCTCCATGTATTTTTTAGGCAAAACCGGCTTTAATCCTAAAGCATGTTTTTGTGTTATAATGTTATAGTCTGTATTTAACAATGCAATTGGTAATAATGGCTCTGTTTTCAGTTCATCCAAGCCCCTTTGAAGCTACCAAGGATTTTATAACGAACTCAAAGAAACATTATTGCGTTTTCTTTATCTGTCGAACACAAAGTAATACGGAGAAGCTTTCAGGAACACTTTGAATTCTTACACATTGGCTGGTCACTTCGATATTAACGAGAAACACATTAAAAGTACGATTAGGTCCCGGTTTCATCAACGTTCCTTAACTTAAGGAAATTCCTCAACTTAAAAATCTCCATAGGAAATAATTACAGAATTTAAGGGGAAAACCTTAAGTTAAGGAAGTTTCCTTAAATTCTGTAATACTTTCCTATAGAGATGTTTAAGTTAAGGAGTTTCCTTAAGTTAAGGAACGTGATGAAACCAGGGCCAGTTTCTACGGAATTATTTAACAAACATGTTTTATTTTCCTTGTGTTCAATGGATATCGTGTTGTTGATTTTTTATGGAGAATCGGTACTCTTTGTTGTTCGTTGTAAAAGACCTGGATCACACTTTGGCGACATGCTGTTATTTCAATTTCAATTGTTTTTTTAATTTCATTTCTTCAAAATGCACACATGTAGCCTAGCAATTCGTCACGTTTTTTTACCAAAGCGTACCTGCCGCTTTTCCATGACATATTCCAGGGGTGTAGAGAGCGCATACGTAGGACATCGTTACCCGTGGATATCGAGGATGAAGAGACGATCGACAGACGGCTATCCGTTCTCGATTCTCCAATATTTAACTAATTTGAAAATTAGATCCGGCTACTATCTTAACCCTTCTTATGAATTCGAAAGAAAAGGAAGTGGTTCAATATTTTGGCGTTCTTTTGAAAGGAGCACCATCTATACCTAGAATAGATATATCTAAATTATTACAAACTGCAATAATTTTTGATATAGTATCCACGTCTCCAATATAGACATGTATCATAGATCAATAATATTTGCATATAAGTTTGTATTTTAATTGTGCCCGGTGCCTGTATCCAACATTCGTCAATTAAATTCAAATATACTCTTTTGATCTCGTTATTTTGGTGAGGTGTTTCTGGGCGTATTTTGATATATGTCTTGTATTAATGATCTTATGTAGTGACACGGTACATAAGACACATTTTCGTAGTCAACGAATTATACAGAACTAGTTTAATTTTACTTCTAAATTCATAAATGAAAGGGGTTTTACGCACCTGATCCTTCTGCTTCTACATTAGTTAAGCAAATGTTGGATTTGTGTTACGTCATCTTTATCAAACATTTCATTTTGCCAATCCCCCCCCCCCCAACTATCAACGTGTACATGTACATGTTATATCTTATTACCTAATAAATCAAACAACGCAAACAATCATATTCCGCTATGTTAAGCGCGTTAGTTTGTAAACAAACATCTGAACGGTTGACATAGATGGATATCTAATTACTGCTCATCAAAGTGTACTATTCAAAACCGTTTATTTGTGAAATTTTGATCCCGAACTAGTAATGTGCTATCTTTCTTAATAATTGAAATTATAAGGAAGACCCGTAGTTTGTTTGTAAATTATACAGTATCAATTTCGCAAGCAAGTAGTATCGTATAATGCACCCTTAGCTTGCGAAGTTTATACAGTATATACCATAAACATGTATACACTATGATGTACTAGCATCTGTTTCAGAGCTACATATGTATATTTGTTTTAAGAAATAAAAACTAATGACTTATCCATTTGCTTCAATGTACTCCTGATCTTTATGAGCAAATCTAAATTGTATTCTTTTAAAATTGCCTAGTTATTGGTGGACTACCAATGTTTCGCCATCTGAAGATTAATGAACTCTTACATTGTACATATATAGATACTTTGGCAAATCATTGCTTAAAACAGCGAGAGCGAATATCTCCTAGATTTGAATATTATGTACATTCTTAACAAATGTAAGCAAATGTGGCCCGTGGCTAATGTAAACAGAATAGCAGGTTTATACATGCAGCAGGAAGCAATTCATTAAATACTCGGGTACACGTGAAGATATTTTTACAATACAAAGTAGTGTAACGTGCAGGCGGTCACCCATCCAACGACTGACCTCGCTCACCGTTGCTTAACTATCTTGAGCTGGTCCGCTGGTTATACCGCATTACTGGAAAAGCTAGTTCGCCAGTTAGGCAGTATTTCCAACTCCTATACCTAGCTGGACATTACAGTAGGTTCGGATGTCATCAAACATTTGTAAAAGGTCTTCTTAAGCATTTAATCGGCAGACATTTTCCATCATCTCCACATGATAAAATCGTATTGACGGAAACCCTTCCTAATAAGTAGGTCGAGAGGCCAAGATCAAGGGTGAAGGGTCAATGGACAATAGACAAATATACTTGTATGCAGAAAAAAATGAAAGCATTATCTGTAAACATTAAAAAGGTATAAGACTATGAAGCTGTGTACAAAGAAACAGACTGACAACAAGTTGTCCCCGATCTTCGATCGTGAGAGGATTAAAATAGAGCTTGGTCTCTCCAATGGATACAATGTTTGGCAATAATTTCCATTCATTTCAAAACAGAATATTTCGAGGGCAAGTTGAGAAAGACTTAAATTTGGTATATGCATCACCTATCAGCTGCAAACAAGATGGATGGGCCTGCATCTTACTTTCATTCACTATTAGTCTTGAAGAGATTGAGTCACAACTTTTTAGGTAAGTCGGCAATACCGTAGAAATAAAACAAAAATCATTTTGGCAGCAGTATTTCATTTTCAACACAAATTAAATTTTCATTATAGCTCACCTCTATCGAAAAGTGATCACTACATTTTTCAAAGAACATTATTTCCTATTCGTATTCGATCATTTACATGTTTAATTTTTGTATAGAATTAAAATAAAATAAATTCTACTTCCTAACTACAATTCTTTTACAAGTAATTAATATGTCTTTCAATTTCAATAAGAAAACCAACTCTAATAATATACCTTTATATCTGCACTCTGCATTTATAAAAACAAATGCTATATATCCCACATATCCTGTGGGTTGGTGGCAAATATGTTGATACACAAGTACATTTTGGGCTGCATCCCTTGGATTTTATGTGGAATTGGTTGTCAACATATGCACATTATTTTATTATCTGATATAATCTAAATGAGTCAGTGATATTTATTTCCCAAACTAAGTTCGAGTTATCTCCCTTCCACCGTATATATATTGATTGTTATGACAAAATATGTATAACGTAAATAAGTTGGAAAAGGGATTAAATAGGCAAAGCCTGATGTCCAATCCAGTTAAAATATTTTAAAATCAATAATTTATTGAAATTGAAACGGTAACGGCTTTCAAATTCTTAAATATAAAAGAAATCGTTTCCTATAATTACAGTTCTTCTTAAGCTCACCTCATCAGCGAAGGTGAATGGCTTATTCTACACCTAAAGCATCGGTGTTTTCCGCAAAGGATAAAGTATAAAAAAATAAATCATTTGTGAGGTAATGAAAAACAAACAAGGCTGATGTATGGGGATTTATAAAACACACTAGGTGTTGGATGCTTGATTTGTAACGGCTGATTGACCATACTTTAGGACTTATTCATGGATGCTTGATTTATAACGCTTGATTGACCATACTTTAGGACGTATACACAAGTCAGCTGTGAGATAGATGTTACCCTTAATAGAACGATTAGCACGAACTAAGTTTAGGGTGCTGGATTTGACCTTCATTTTCCGTGTAAATATTTTAGATATTAGTGTGCTTTAAAGCTGTGGTTAAGTGGAATGGTTCAGGTCAGTTGTGAGGTAAGTCATTCCTACCCAAACGCAAAAATTGCTTGATGTTACGTAAAACTGTTTCCGTTAAGGCTATTTTAAAAATATCAGAATCCAGGGGAATTCCCAAGGAAATTTCTGTTTGTGCTGGTGTCGAGCACGCATACTTGCATTGTGAATTACAGATACTGTGGAGGCCTTGATATCTATATTTACTCAACATCTAACATTTCTTGTGACAAAGTGCATCGTGTATTTATTCAGTGTACAGAGCTATACAGGTCATCGCAATTGTCACACACCTAAACAAAATGGAAAATAAGGCTTCAAACTCGATGGATCTGCCGACAAATGTCATGAAGGCTCGGCAAAGGATTATATCATATATACGAAAGACCCCACTGGAATATTCTCTTGGTCTAAGTAAGCTTGCTGATGGGTGTGATGTTTATATCAAGCTAGGTAAGTATGAGTCGTAATTTGTCGTTGGCTGATTTATCAGTGTCTCTCTGACCTACATAGCTAGCGATAAGTTCGTTGCTAGATTTTCGATTTTTAATATACATTTTACATACCGCAGTAGGAAAGTTAGCATATGCAGTATTTAAAAATAAAAACTTAAATCGATATATTCACAGTTTATTCGAATTGATACAACTAACACATTTAACGATCAGATGCATTTAAATTCTTATCCTAGCTGTTACATGGTGGCCATGAATTAATCAAATTAAGAACAAGCTCCGTATATATAAACTGCACGAGTATTGCTACATGACTATGATGCCTTATGATACAGATACGGAGTACTGTGTCAGTATACACCTGTGAAGTTAAACAACCATTGCGAAAAGTAGTGAAAATTACGAGTATGTGAAGCTATTAAAGTATATTATAGGTTACAGAATATCAGAATGAATACATTGCACATGGGCTATTCAACGATATTTAATGTAAAAATTAATACACTATTGTTCTAAAGTTTACTTACTATTGTATAATGTATCAAAAATACTGAGCATGTGAAATATTCACTTTAAAGCATGTTTTGCTAAAGATTACAGAATATCAGAATGTGTGTGTGGGTAGGTAGACTAATTTAGCTATCTCAATATCCATTAGACACTTGTGTAGTTTATTCTGATACCGGCCTGTCTCACACAGATCTTATTACTGTCGTAAGAGATAATTGACTGGACATTCCACAAGCTCCTAGCAACACAAATGACCTATCTGCCCCTAGAACTTCCCTAGTGGTAGGGGGTTCCGAATGACGCCATAGATGCTTTCAACAGAGTGCAAATTGCAACCAATGCATCATCTAGCGACAAACCCTCATTCTAAAGGGGGATATCAATTGTCGACGTCACGAGGGATTTTTTTAATTTTAAAGCGTCAGAAAGCGTCCATTCCCCTATCATTCACAGATTTTCTTCTTTTTTTTATCTGTTGAAGTTTTCTCGATAACCCCTAGGGTATTACAGATAAGACGAGTTGTCAATAATGTAATGACGTCACGACAAACAATGCAATGACGTCACGACAGTATCATTATGACGTCACAACAACAACAATACCGTCACGCCAAGTCAACGATTCAATTACGTCATTAAAGTGGTGTATTTATGCTTTCGTAAAAAATGCAAAATGGTGGAAAATTAATCATCTCCTACCTTGAGGTTATAACAGAGACATTACCAGTCATCGGGGTGATATTCTTGATTGTTTTACCCACAGCAGAACATCGGGTTAGACTTCTAAGTATATCAACTTTGGGCTGAAGAATGATCTGTCACACCCTCAAGGTACATACAGGGGAATATTATATCAGTCTCCAGAGATCCATCTGATGACCATTTCAGCGAAACATTATTTTAGTGATAAGCATCGACGACCAATGGTATGCCTATCTCGTAGACATGGTCAAATTCAAGCATTAAAACAGCGAGTATTCATAGGTACTCGTGGTGGTAGCTATGTTCTATAAATTTCTAATGATGAAACGTTAAAAAGACAAGCAAGTGATATCCGTATAAAAAGCTCTCCACGATATTAGGAGGCAAACGTTTAGACCAAAGGAAGTTACCTCTCTTCTGAAGCAATATCACACCTAGTACGCCCACAACCAGATTAAGACTGCCTTTGCTGAGTGTATTATGAAGACCATAAAGTCAATGGTATCTATATTACAAACACAAAAAGACTAAGAAATACGTAGCAAAACTTCGAAGTTTGCCGACAGCTACAAAAAGACGTACAACATGATCATTAGGAGAGCTCCATCAAAGGTCAACAAAATTATCGAGACTGAAACATGTGAAAGGCTAAGCGAGTCAGTAAACCGTTTAAGTGTTTAAAAAATGAGTACCGAAGCGTTAACAAAATCATAATCCAAACTCAAAATCGATTAAAGTAGGGACAAAATATGAACAAATGAAAGATGTTCATGGAGACTCTCGTAAAAGTACAAGAGAATATAAGACCAGGTGTTCCGTAAGTGTCTTCTGCGTCGTCGCCGAAACCAGCCATGTAGTTCTTGGTCATATCAAAGTAAACGTCAGGTTCTCAAAATGAGACCGAGTCAGCATTGTCAATCACATCAAGTCAAATCACCAATGACTGAGCATACTCAAAAACATCCATTTTCATATCACTTGAAGATGCATACTATTCCTCAAATTGCCAATAGCTCTGATCAAGTCGCAACTCTCGAGTCCTTGTAAACAGTAAATTATAAAGTGTGTTTGTCACACCTCAGGATTAAATTTACGAGAGAATACGACAGATGGACTGAAAGTGGAGGTAAGGGAAGACGACATGTAGAAAGTGGAAGTTTACATTGAAGACAAGGAAAATGTCCTTTCCACAACGCTCAGCGAAAAGACTCCATCGGACAACTTAAAATACCACAGCAGATGTACCCATTTCGTAGGAGAGTTACATAATTAAAGTGCCAAGACCCAAATACAGATAGGTCACTTTCTATCGCATGGGTAGTTAAAGACTCGTGTAGATGCAGTAAAGGTCTTTTGGTGGCTCTGCTACATATATTCATTACAACGCGAAGAGGTTATTAAAATGTTCTTTCCGTCTTATCGTTGTTTATTAGAGAAGATTTTTAAGATCAGTAGCCCCCCCCCCCCCCCCCCCCCCCCCCATCCTACTCGTACCAAAGGGGTGTTACTACGGCGGTTCTGATGGGAACGTTAGGCTCAAATAAGATTGACGGACTTTCATTTTAAACATATTTTATAAACCAAAGGTAGAAGAAAAAGGAGTTTTAAAATGACGTATGAAGCCATTCCCTTCCAACAGCTGAGAATATAAACAGTTAGTTTCATTACATCAGTAAGAGGCTAATTTGTATAAAGCACATAAAAGGTCAATATTTTAATCAAACATGTTAAAATCTTCCGCTGGATCTAATACATTTTACATTTGTTGAAAAACTTCAAAGTTTAAATCCAAAGCCATATTTTAATTACCAAACAGTAGTAATCTTATTGAGATATGCATATTTAATCTATGTAAAGGATTAAAAAGGATAGCACGAGCATTGGAGTAAGACTGGCATTCAGAGAAGAAGTGATAGGCATTCTCGCAAAGGTAGCAACAACTTTTTCAATTTAAGTCATGGACCAGGTTTGCACGATAAAGATCATGTTTGAGGGGACTGAATTCGAATCTGTCTAGTATGAAGAATATTTAGTTTTCTTCACCACGAAAATTATAAGGGGGTACTGAAAATAATACGTTTTGGTCTGAAGCGGACTTGAAAGAAGAGAAGGACATGGATATTATACTATCGCCATTCCACATCCGTAGGATTGACCATGTGCCTTATCTGTGCTATTGTACGTTGCACCACAGTTTGAACTTCGGTCGCCCGTTTAGTTTGTTTCCGGGCGATTCCTTATTCTTTTTGCACCTCCAGATGTCATATATTTTCATTTTGATTAACACTATTGTACGAGCAACTCATCTTAAATAGACCAATACCAATGCCAGATTTCAAACACGATTAAATCCCTTAACGCTTATGCATCATTGTACCATGTTTGCATAAAAAATTCTAAACTCCTAGGCAACAGTCTCGATTTTAATGTTAATTTACAGAATGACTTATATACACACTGACTTATTGTTTTCGTTTCAACCTTTCCACCAAGCTATTGCCCTTTTGCTTCAATATTCTTGACCGGACATTTCTTCCTTAACTTATGCCCATTTTAGTGAAACTCAACAGATATGAAAACTACCCTCTGCCATAGTATCGTTGTGTATAGCATCTTACCCTTTCCCATATTTCCAAATTCTTGATATTGTAACATTTTGATTATAATTTGTCTTCTTCAATGCAATACGGAACCATGCATTTCTTTGCTAGATGTCGGTCTGTCGTTATGTCATTTATCACAATGTCAGAAAGACATCGACAGAAGCTGCTCACCTGTTCGTTACCATTTTCCATGATCAGTTTCTCGAACATTTCATTACTGATGACCATACCTAAACTTAAAACTTTTCAAAATTAATTATAACTAACTTTGAGGATAATTCATTTTTCTGTGGTTCTAATGTTTATTTTCAGAGAGTGAACAGATAACAGGATCATTTAAAGCAAGGGGAGCTTTTAATAAAATATTGATGATCGCAGAAAGATGTCCCGAGTCCAAACAGAAAGGAGTAATAACTGCGTCCTCTGGTAACCATGGTCTAGGATGTGTAAGTGTGGCGACATATCCTGTACAATCAGGCGCGTAACGTCATATCCTGTATACACAGGCGTGCAACGTCATATCCGGTATACACAGGCGTGCAACGTCATATCCTGTATACACAATCGTGCAACGTCATATCCTGTACAATCAGACTTGGTAACGTCATATCCTGTACAATTAGACGTGTTGCGATATCCCTGTACAATCAAGCGTGTTACGTCATATTCTGTACAATCAGACATGTAACGTAATATTCTTTACAATCAGGCATGTAATGTCATATTCTGTACAATGAGGCAAGTAACGTCATTTCCTGTACAACTTCTCTGATATTTTGAACTTCATTCAAAGTTCATCTTAAACAATTACACAAGAAAACAGTGGTACCTGTATTCAAAAATCGTAATTATAACGCGAACGTGATAAAATTGGACAAAATACGAACAAAGAAGAGATTCACACAGAAACATATTAAACGAGAAGATAACCACTACTTAAAAGGGTAAGCGCCCTTCGCTTCAATAACGGCGCTCTCCATATAAGCTTAGGACAACACTTGACAATGATATGCTCTGAAAATAAGAAACGGAGTATTGGCAAAAAAAAGCAAGGCGTAGTTAAGAAAAGTCGCCACAACAAATCATTGACCATAACATAAATGAGGTTCAGAAGGCGACTATAAAAATTTCCCAACGCCTTCATTAACTGTCTCATTTAAGAAACTCTGTCAGCAGTAGCCATTTGTCACAAAGGTTCTTATGAAGGGGGATGCACCTGTTAACGAAATTAACCATTATATTTAAGAATTGATAAGGACATTGCCAGCAAATCCAGTTTTCTTTTTTGATTAAGCTAATATAAGATTGTAATGAATTATGTACGTAATTATGTAAGTAATTTGATATATTGTGTGCAGACTCGGATAGACATCATGCAGATAATTAAGTATGGGTCAGGAAATAAAAGTTTGTTCGACGTGTTTGCTTACGTCACCAATTTATAGATTCCCTAATTTGGCAATACATACATGTACAGGTCAGCGGTTAAAGGTCAAACCTAATCGGTCAATTAAGGGTCACTAACAAATTACCCGGATCACTAGTGCCACTATCTTCATCAGAAAATAAATTTATCGGCGCCATCTTTATATATTTTAGTTTCATACCATTTTGACAAATTAAACTAAAAGCATCTTTTGATCAAAACGAAAACATCCCTCCCTCCCATCTCTGTGCATTTTTTTTTCTCCAATTACGAAATATGGTGCAAGTCTACAATTTTTGATTTGCTTGATTATAGGTTATTGTGTGACAGTGTAAGCAGACCTCAATATTCACATGTACTTTTTGTATCTGTATGGTTTTTCTATGTACAACTTGCTATGTAGCTTTTGTAGGCATACATGTATGCATGTGATACATTCGTATTATGTAATCTTGCCGCACACCTTTGCTTTTGCATGCTATTGATGTGTTCATTTTATAAAATATTACATAAGGCCGAATATTTTTGCCATAATTTTTGTGTTATTTTTATTTTTACAAAAATGCAAACAAATGTTGCTGAATTGAAGGTAATCGGTTCATAGCTGAGAGGAGTTGGGTTCTCCTTGGCATTGAGACAAAGAGCAAAAATACAGTAGCTTTGTTTTTGAATAGGATGCTTAAACACAGAGTATTTGCGTCATATTTTACAGATGGAAGCATGTAAAAGGACTGGAGTACCACTAACAGTGTATTGCCAGAAACACGTGGACGCAGGCAAGAAGAAGGCGATGGAGGACCATGGGGCAACCGTTGTTCTGATAGGCGAGGACTGCGTTAAGGCTGAAAACGAGGCGCGAAGAGTTGCAAATGTAAATCAGGTTTTGATACGTAAATTTCGTTATACACACATAATTTCATAAAGAAACGAAATGAAATGATTCATACAAAACTATATCACAAAAACCAATTATAATATTAATATTCAATAAGTGGTTGCTTTGTTACATTATTCAGGACACTGGCGTGGAGTACATTTCTCCCTACAACGATTATGATATTATCGCAGGACAGGGAACAATAAGGTATGTTATATGTAGTACAATGTTACTTGGAATAATACACTTTACCATTTAAATTACAATGATAATAAGATATTGTAATTGGTTAGACAGTGTAAGTGCAAGTTGATGTTGATAACCATTTAGAAAAACTAGGTAAAAGTGATTTTGTATCTTATCAGTAAAATAAAACAACTGAAGGTTTCTGGTATGGTGAACACAGTTCAGTTCATCAATAATCTATGCTCTCAGCGGTCTGAATTTAGTCATTTAGCATTGTCAGGTTAGTCTACTTACAGTGACTGATATTTTATGTTTGGTCACACAAGGAGGAGTTTGTCCTTTTTTACATCCTGGAGGGTTAACCATGGCTCAATATCACCCTAAACTTTCCTTTCAACAATGAACATCGCTACTGCTGCTAATTGCAGAGTTTAAGCGGGACATACGTGGATGTAGAACACTTAAGCTTGATAGTATGGAAGATAGTGAAATAAGTTTCTCGAAGCTTCTTGTGCAAAGTAAATCGATATGATAGTAACCGTGTACAAACGGTCCTAGTAAATCGTTTTTGTTTAATAAAAATCCTGCATTGATATATGAGGGAGTAGCTATTGTTACAACATACACATTTGTAGCAGGGATCCAGCTTACCGTCTGTGATAATTTTATTTGTACCTGTCAAATTAGGACGAAGATAAAAATGCAGTTTTCAGCAGCCTCTCGTATACATGTTATCTCATTTCTCTTCTTATTTTAGCATTGAGATTTTAGAACAGCTACCGGAAGTGGATGCAATCTTGGTTGCAGTTGGGGGAGGTGGTGTGATTGGTGGAATAGCTAGATATGCTAAACAAGTGAAGCCTTCTATCAAGGTAGTCTAAATAGGGTTTTCCATACATTTAACATACTTCCGCAAGTCTGGAGTCCAGATTAACTCCCATGGGAGTAGTTCCATATTATGTTTTCCGGTTATTTTTTTTGAACATGTATACAAGTTTGCAACGCATTGGTTAATGGTATTGTAATTTCGTTTGTTCAATATACTCTATATACTAGTAGTATAATAAATAAATAACACGGAAACACAAATGACGAAGGAAGACAATTTTTGACTCGTGCCCTGTCCGGGCCTCGAACTCACGATCTCCGGCACCAAAACACAATGTATCATATACACTCATATACACTTAGTGTTGTTGATCCGAAAGTTAAAATGTGAATTTCCTGTCGTAATTGTACCTTGTTTGATACTAGTAGTATACTTATATATATATATAATAGTAAATTGCGTGTCTTTAAAGACATTAGAAACCCGTGTTTTTCAAAGTCTTTAAAGACACGCAATGTATTTTGGCTTAAATCTTGATAAAGAAGTCAGGACATCTTTGTGATTTAATCACTGAAAAATTCAGTGATACGATGGATTATATCATTTCTGAATGAAGATTTCTACCATATCAAGAAGTGAACGATGAAGTAACACACATATGCTGCACCTTTTTTTAGCAATTAATACGGTATGCCAAAAATGAATTAAACTGCTCCATAAAGCTGTCTCGTCCTCCTTAGACTCTTCAGTGATGCTTAGGGCCAACTTAGCGTCATACAAACTAAGCTTAGCTTTCCAGAATTACTTTCAACTTTTATCCACCTTAACATCATTTGTGCACAACTTTTATTTCTGTTTGTTTAACTCTATCCATTTTTGTATCCATTCAGATCATTGGCTGCTCACCAGAGCAATCTAAAGTGATGCATGAAAGCGTAAAAGCTAAGAAACTGATATTCGAGGAATCTTTCGATACATTGTCGGATGGAACGGCGGGTTCTATAGAAGATAATGCTGTAAGTGATAAAAAGTTTAATTTTGTGATGAAATAGGTTTAACAAATAGGATATATAACTACATGTTTTACATGGGACAATGTCGAGGCTACCAGTAATACTAGGATAAATGAACCTCAGCTTTCTAATTATCTCATGAATTTATATAAAGAATACATTTATCGAATTAAATTAAAATTACGTGGATCTATTTATTTATTGTGATGACAGCAAATTTATATTTTTATCCTAAATGCTAAACCTAAAGCAGGGAGTAACAACTACTGTTTCAAATGAGTTTGGTATGTCCCATTCTGGAAAAGACAACAAACACGACAGTTTGTGTCGAGTTTGTATATGTGTTTATGCGTTTTGTAAATGTAACAAAAATATCCGCTCCACTAATCGGTTTGTTTTTTTTATGTATAGGTGACGTTCGAGCTGTGCAGAGATTATGTCGACGAGTGGATGCTGGTCACAGAGGAACAGATAGGAAAGGCTATTGTCTTCATGGTACAGAATCACCACAAGGTATACATATATCACGGAAATTTGACTAAAAAGTGAATAAGCACGGCCAAAAATGATATGACGTAGTCCGACATAGCTATAGATAATGGACTTATAACAGAAACCAGCAACATAATCTGTCACAAAACGGTATTAGTTTCTGTTATTAACGCATCTCATCATTACGTCTAAGTTGACCATTTTGTGCATCATGCACCATTTTATGGTTGTGTGTCAATTGATTAATTGACTTTCGTTTTCAGGTTGTTGAAGGGGCGGCTGGAGTAGCCCTGGGAGCTTTTATGTTCAACCCAGAAAGATTTAAAGGTCTTAAGGTGGTGATCTTATCATGTGGGTCAAGCATCAGTACGACAACACTTAAGGACCTACTCAATAAATATACATAGGTATTCAGCCGTGTTATAGGCCATCAGTGCCGTTCCTTTTGATACTTCAATATTTATTTTCGAGAAAAAATCTTAAAGATTTGCAAGATAAAATTATGAAAACAGATTTATCGCTCTGCTTAATCAGTGTTCATTGTACGCAGTTTGTATTTAACGGTATTTTGTATTAGTGTTGAGATTACTATTTCTTTATAAATAAAGGTTTGTAGTGGGCAATAATTTTGGATTCCCACCGTTTGGGCCCTAGCATTACCGAAGAGTCCTAGGACGTCGAAACAGTTGTATCATGCAGTTTGATTCATTTTCGACATACTGTATATATTACTAAATTTAAAAGGTGCAGCATGTGTGTGTTACGTCATCCTTAGCATGTAAAATCAGAAGTACATTTGATTGTGATGTTCAGGAAGCAAGTATGAACTACATGTACAACATACTTATAATAGTTCTGTTCATGGTTTATGATAACATTTGCTTTTATCTAAAGTTTTAAGTAACTTATGTCACATGTAGCTTTAAATTTGCATGACCGAATCGATCATGATAGCAAACATCAGCACAACGACACTGCAGGACTTGCTTAATAAATAATACATAGTAGATATAAACGCATGAATGGCAACATGTCGATGATATTGAATGTTCTCTCTGTGAATTCAGATAAGTTGGTTTTGCTTTTTTATCAACAAATACACTTTTAAAAATATACATTCTTACGTCATTTGTTGTAGTAATTGCTTTTGGCAAACAAAGGGAAAAGTTTGCAATGAATTGCAAGTCTTCTTTTCGCAATAAACCTTTGCAAAATCACTATTAATTACCTTTTCGATCATGCATTAGGCCCTCTATCATTTACAAAAAGTTTGCCTAATACTAGTTGCCCTAAGATTACTACCACCTAGTACCAAAAGAATCATAATAAGAAAGTTGTGATTGCTAGGTTTACGTCTTTTGGTGGGTAAAAAGCAGATTTTTCGAAGAAAGTGGAAATGTTATCAAGTGTTTATTATTAACCATTATCTCTGTGGGTTTTGTGATTTCTCAGAGTGTATAAAGTATTCTTTGAAAATGCAATTATGATACAAAAAGAAGACCAAAAACATTGGCTCATGAATCACAAATTATTTTGCATGTCAGACATGGAATATAAATGCGATATGTACGGTACTGTAATGTAATTATTATGTTTTAGTAGAGTGTTTTCCTCTAGGTACGCGTCAAAATCTGATGAAGTGAAATGGCTTGTCACATTTGTAAGACAAAATACAGTTTTCAATCAAACCAGAGTAAAATTAGCTACGAACCTTGAAGTAAGACGCCCTGTATTTATGACTAAGGACAGGTATGAGCCTAAGACGGTTATTGTTGCACATCCTCTTCTAAATCTGGTTGTTCCATTCTCTGGTACACCTCTAGACGGATAGGCCCTAAATAGCGCAAGATTTTCTCTTTACTATGTCTAGGACTCGTATTCATGAAACCGTTTTCATGCTGACGTATGGATTCTGTTCTCAAGTCAGCTTTCTTGAAACTCTCCTTAATGTCCTTTCAATTTTGTCCCAAAACTTGACAAAATAATTTTTTTTAATAATGTATAGACAGAACAAGATATAAGGCTTGAGCATAAAATCCATACTTGAGCATGGGAACGGTTTCATGAATACAGACCATGACTTCACATGAAAGTAATACACACACATATGTATGACTTGATTTATACTGTCAGGTGATACTGTATATGTAAACTGTGATTAGGTTGGGATTATATAGCATGTTGTTAATGTCTTGTTTTATCGTCGAGTTCAATACCTTTGCCGATACAGTTGGTTCAACAATCTAGTCTTTCAGCTTAAGATTATGTCTAGCAATTTGTTCCGGATATGTAAAATTGTTATGTTCTTCTCAGTACTTGTTTAATATTCCTGATATTTGTCCTCTATCATAGAAGTTTCAATATTCCTGGATTTTTATCCTAGAGTTATAATATCAGTTTCAATATTCCTGATATTTATCCTCTATAATATCAGTTTCAATATTCCTGATATTTATCATCTATAATATCAGTTTCAATATTCCTGATATTTATCCTAGAGCTATAATATCAGTTTCAATATTCCTGATATTTATCCTCTATAATAGCAGTTTCAATATTCCTGATTTTTATCATCTATAATATCAGTTTCAATATTCCTGATATTTATCATAGATCTATAATATCAGGTTCAACATTCCTGGTATTTATCCTAGAGCTATAATATCAGGTTCAATATTCCTGATATTTGTCCTCTGTAATATCAGGTTCAATATTCCTGTTATTTGTCCTAGAGCTATAATATCAGGTTCAATACTCCTGATATTTGTCCTAGAGCTATAATATCAGTTTCAATATTCTGATATTTGTCCTCATTAATAACAGGTTCAATATTCCTGATATTTGTCCTCTATAATAGCAGGTTCAATATTCCTGATATTTGTCCTCTATAATAGCAGGTTCAATGTTACTGATATTTGTCCTCTGTAATATCAAGTTCAATATTGCTGATATTAGTCATCTATGATATCAGGTTCAATAGTACTGATATTTGTCCCAGATATTTGTGATTTTGGTGTTGATCACACTCTACGGCTGATCGTAATGAGGTAGTGTATGCAGATGCGTCAGAGTCACTTGACATCTTCCTGGATGTCTTAGCTATTTGCCATAGAGAATAGGAAATTGGATTATTTTAAAGGTTTGCGTCACAGCAGGTATTCAAATCAACTCGTCCAATAGTTCCAGTAACATCGCTTTACAATATGCTGTGGATCAACACTTACTTGATACAGAAGTTATGAATTCAATTAATTCATACGTACTTTGCAATCCAGACAGTGACAGTACTGGAACAATTACAAATAGGTGTGGTTTGATGCTGAAGTAACCGATCATGTCAATAATAATTCATAAGCTATTCCTACACCCGATGCACGTATTATAGTGATATCACTTCTCGTGATATACTACGTAAGATATATTTTCCTGCATGGCCTTATTACATTAGCAAACTCTGGCCAATATGGCGAGATATGGGAGAATATAAACATTCTCAACACTTTCCATATTTTACGATGAATGAAACGTGATACTTTGTATGCATCTTGTGGTGAAGGTTACAAAATATCGGGTATGACAATAAAAGTTTATCAGAAACTACACATTGGCGTCAGCTGGTCATGTATATCTAATGAGATTCATACATATCCATTAAATACTATAAGTCAATAAGTCAGTTATTTGATATTTTCTTCTTTAAAAACGTTTTATGACAGTTTAATATGAGTTTTCTCTATACACAAACATTTGTAAGATATTGAGATAATTTTCATTCTTTATAATTGAATTCTTAACGGACAACCCATGAAAGAAAGTAGTTATATGATAAATAGACTCGTGATATCATGCATTCGAAGCCTCAAAGATAAAACTGGATTCACACAATGTTTTTCTAAACATTGACAAACTGGTAACAGAACAGTGTCGTGATGGATGCTTTGAGCTCCCTGGATCTGCCGACCGAAATCTTGCAGGCTCGACAAAGGATTAAATCCTTTATAAGGAGGACACCACTGGAATATTCTTCTGGTCTAAGTAAGCTGGCTAATGAGTGTGCAGTGTACATCAAGCTGGGTACGTATAGACTGTCAAAGAGAACCGTTTATTCTACTGATATCTCATATCTGACTTAAAAAACAAAGAGCATCGTTTCTACTACTGACACGTCATTTCTGGCTTACAAAACAAAAGAGCACCGTTTATCTTACTGACACGTCATATTTGACTTCCAAAACAAAGAGCACCGTTTCTCTTACAGACACGTCATATTTGACTTCCAAAACAAAGAGCACCGTTTGTCCTACTGATACGCCTTATCTGACCTTCAAAACAAAGAGCACCGTTTCTCTTACTGACACGTCATATTTGACTTCCAAAACAAAGAGCACCGTTTCTCCTACTGATACGCCATATCTGACCTTCAAAACAAAGGGCATCGTTTCTCTTACTGACACGTCATATTTGACTTCCAAAACAAAGAGCACCGCTTCTCTTACTGACACGTCCTATTTGACTTCCAAAACAAAGAGCACCGTTTCTCCTACTGATACGCCATATCTGACCTTCAAAACAAAGGGCATCGTTTCTCCTACTGACACGTCATATTTGACTTCCAAAACAAAGAGCACCGTTTCTCTTACTGACACGTCATATTTGACTTCCAAAACAAAGAGCACCGTTTCTCCTACTGATACGCCATATCTGACCTTCAAAACAAAGGGCATCGTTTCTCCTACTGACACGTCATATTTGACTTCCAAAACAAAGAGCACCGTTTCTCTTACTGACACGTCATATTTGACTTCCAAACAAAGAGCACAGTTTCTCTTACTGACATGTCATTTTTGACTTCCAAAACAAAGAGCACCGTTTCTCCTACTGATACGCCATATCTGACCTTAAAAACAAAGGGCATCGTTTCTTCTACTGACACGTCATATTTGACTTACAAAACAAAGAGCATCGTTTCTCCTACTGATACATCATATCTGACTTGCAAAGCAAAGGGCACCGTTTCTCCTACTGATACGTCATTTCTGACCTACAAAACAATAACACGTCACTTTTGACAAACAAAATTTTGATTTCACATGAAACAGTAAGTTTTCCAGAAATGGAGCATTGTCTTTTGTTACGCTTCGGTATTCTCTGATTTGCTTTTCAAATGATCAATAAAAACAACATTGGTACAGATATATCGAACAGATTTTACCAAGGACTTGTTACAACTTACTAGAAATCTGCTCATTTCTTATTTTTGCACACAACCTTGAATTATTATTGAGTTCAGAAATTATTACATTATTAAATTTCCATAATATTAGCAGATTCATCGAGCAAAACATATGGCGATCGATGATTTTAACCTAGCGCGATGCGTAATATATCGATCATTTAAAACACCTTATTATAAGCTTCATATCATTCATGTCCATAACAACATTAATCCGATGACTTGCTTTAAATGAAGCAACATTTTCGTGTAGTTCGTACTAACCAGCTCATCTTGGTAAACATTAATAAAAAAAATCAGGAAATACCAAAGCGTCAACACAACCATAATCCGAACTCAAAATCGGTTATACTTGAGGCAAAATAGAATCAAAGGAAAGATTCACATGGAGACTCTCGTAAAAGCACAAGCGAATAGGACCAGGTGTTCTGGAAGAGTAAGTGTCTTCTGCTTTATCGACAACACCTTCAATGTAAATCTTGGTCAAATCAAAGTAAACGTCAAGTCCTCAAAATGAGAACCAAGTCACCATAATCAATCACAAGAAGTATTACTAAGCACACTAATAAGCAAACTCATAAACGTCCATCTTCATAACACACATATACACAATACGGATACAGAATATTTTCTCGATGAGATCAAGATGGCGACCATAAAACTTGCTAATAGTCTTCATTATTATGCATCTCTCGAATCCCTGCGCCGTAAATTATCATACACATCATTTCTTGTCTTGAAAAGCGAGACATGATTCATCCAGAAATCTCCTCTCTCATGAAATAAAGGTGGGCATTTTCGAATATGCTCATTAGTGTGCCATGTCGTAAAGATGCCATTAACTCAGTTCTCTTTTTGAGGACGTGTCATGTACTTGGCTGTGACCTACATCTACATTGGGGTGTTGATGATGAAGAAAATTTCAATTGCCTGTCCAAAATAAATGGTCTTATTGGTATAAATCGTATCTATATTAAAAAACAACTTTTAACACAGTTGTTCCAAAACAAAGGATATTGGGAATTCGAAAACAAGCCGATAGTTTATGTTAGTTCGTCTTATTCTGTTATACTTTTAATGGATTGATACATTTGAACATCTGTCGTTTATATTGCTAAAGCACACATTTGTAGTAAGTTTACGTAATGTGGAAAACTGACGGAATAATTTTGAATAAAATTTACATGTTAAAAGTATCATGCTTCAAGGTGTGTCACATATGGTAAGTAGGACTACATGTAACATTTCTGAATGAATTTAGATTTTAAAATGATTTATAGCTGAATATTATGTTTACCACACTCTAGATAGTTACTTTAAATTCTCTCAAGAATGATAGGGATTTCTTTCTGAACGAGGGAGGAACGAGAAAGACAGAATACCAATAATTCAGCGAAGAACGAGTAAAGATGTAAACAGCTTCTGGCAGATTCGTGACATTTACATTATATTAAAACGGCGAACCATTAAATATCAAATATAAATCAGCTGTCAAACATTTACAACCATATGATTAGAGGTCACTTAGTGACTTTTATCAGTGATATTTGCTGCTGTCAAAGTAATTTATAAGTTTTTCCTTTTAGAGAGTGAACAGATAACGGGGTCATTCAAAGCGAGAGGAGCTTTTAACAAACTGTTGATGATAGCAGAAAGGAGTTCCGAGTCTAAACCTAAAGCACTGATAGCCGCATCCGGTGGTAACCATGGTTTCGGCTGTGTGAGTATGAACTGTATGACGTCATAGGAAGTCACGTCATGGTTCTTGCTAATGCTCATTCGAGTTAAAGAAACCAAAGGCTTGAAAGCACAAGGGCCTTTCAATCAATTTTTACCGTCGGAAGTCCTAAAATGTTGTTCGCAGTGTGTTCGTTATCGCGCTATTCTTGCGTAGTAGTCTCCCTTGATATACTTTTGAAACACAGGAAAGTTACACTATCCGGGACACTCCTAAATGTATTCCGTTTTCCAGGGGGTTTAGTAAAGAAAAACATAAAGAAGTCACAGGGACAAAGATATAGTGATATGGACAACATGTATTTAAGGATTAAATTGGATCTATGTTTTATGTTATGGGGGTAAAACACAAAAAAACCGGAGTGTACTCTAGTTAAACCGCGAAACGGTTTATGCTGAGAGTGCACTCCATTTTTTTTGTGTTATAACCCCATAACATAAAAAATAAATTCAAGTTTATCCATATAATTTAATCTTTACCCTGCGAAAATTCACTTTATCAGCAGACTCTTTTCTCTTACACATTAATACGCTGCTGCATCAGCCAATCAACTTTTACGTCATGGGCTGATAACATAATTTTGTAAACTAAAGAGAAAGCTTGTTTCAAACAACATTAAATTATTACATATAAAACACTCCGCTTATTAAGCAGTCTGTGTACAAGATAGGGGGAAGGCCCTGACATATTGATAATGTTTATTTCGGCAGCATATCAGTTCAATAATATAACATCTTATTACGTCGTGTCAATAGAAATTGAAGTAATGTAATTCATAAAAATGAACATTGTTTGTTAAGTAAATATCACATTTTTTAATTAAAAAACTTGTAACAAACATATTTGCGAAACATTTTTAAGCATGCGTACTTGGTATCTTTTATCATTCTTCACAAATTCGATGTAATGTGATTGAATTTGAGAAACTCAATGATTACAAGACGGCCGATGTATGTATATAATTATCCTAAAGCTTGGTTATCCAAGATATACTCATTGTGTACATGGTAATGTATTTAAATCATAGAAATAGCATGTTTACTAGAAATATGAAATAAAATATTGATGACGCAGAAATAAAAAAAGAAAGAAAGAAAATAGTACGAGGCGATATTTTTACTCATTTAATACTGAAAAGTGGTAAAAGTAAAAAAGTGAGATTCCTTGTTTAGCGTGTTAATATTATGTGCAATGTAAGTAGCTGTGACTATGGATATGGCTAGATTCAAAACGTTTGACTACTGTATAGCGTCAACAAACCCATAATTCGAACTAAAAATCGAATATTTAATGTTAATTATTGTTAATGCCAGGTAAATCTTCATACTTTATGTACTCGCCTTTCGCTACAACTTGTCATCCAATCAACACTTGAAATAAGGTATACTATCTTACAGTCACAAAAAACAACAGATATAAAACAAATACTTTTCTTGTACAATAAGATTTGTACACCAATTTCCCAGGTTAGTTACATATAACAAATTATATACTTAACACGTGCACCCAAATCTTGATACAAAGTCGATAGTTTGAAGATTTAACCTTCATTTAACGACTTGCATCATTTCATTGTTCATAACCTGATCCTAATAAGAAATAGACTAATAAGAAAGTTCGTTTATCAAGATTTGACAAACCATTTGATTTGATTTAATTTATTTAGACTTATAGTCATAAAATTAGCTGTTTAAGATGAAAAAAACATCACAAGAAGCATTTGGTAATATAATACCATGATTATGAATTTTGCTCATGAAAATCCGAAGATTTTATTCCAAGGAGTTCCGTGATGATAAGATAATTATCAACTTAAGCGCTGTAAATTTGAATTCTGTTTTGTTATGTTTTAGTTTTCTTCAAAATAAGAGATGAATACACTAAGATGTATACTTTGTATACAATAAAATTGCAATATTCGTGGCTACTATACATTTCAATCGATTACTTTAAAACATGCTTCTGAAGGACTGATCTGATGTTGGAATGAATATGATTTCCAGCCTTCGTACATTTAAATAAAACATTTCTGAGTCTTAGTCTTTGACGGTTGGACTATGAAATTCATCAACGTGATACAGTATGTATATTGTTTTCGAAGAAGATTTAAATGTAGTTGTTTAATTACCACGATACTATACTTTTGTTTGTTTTTCTTTGTGCAGCGTTGAAATTTTAGAACAACTACCGGAAGTGGATACCATATTGGTGTCAGTTGGGGGAGGAGGATCGATTAGTGGAATAGCAAGATATACAAAACAAGTGAAGCCATCTGTCAAGGTAGAGTTAGCATGATTATCTGATAATAATATTTTACTTGTATTTTCCGAGAGAAAAAAACAACAAATGAGAGTTTCACTTTTATTGAATGTTTCAAAATTCTTGACACTACAAGTAGAACACCTTTGGAATAGAATTTCGCATTTTCTTGTCCATTCTTCAAAATAGTTATAATAGGTCAGATTTAGTAATTACAGTGACAATAACTTCCTAGTGATGTGTCGGATATAATTTGTCCTCAATGTTTTTCCTCTTTTTATCTTATCCAGTTTTGTTTTTGATTCAGATAATTGGTTGCTCATCAGAGAAATGTAAAGTGATTCACGAAAGCGTGAAATCTAAGAAATTGATTTTCAAGACACCATTCGAATCCTTGTCCGATGGAAGGACTTGTGCTGTAGAGGAAAATTCGGTAAGATCAGTTTGATTCGGGAATTGATTCACAAAATATCTATATCAAAATATTGCTCAACAGTGAAAGTAAATGACAAATAATTTGGTCACAGACAATTTGTTGGTTGTGTTTTAAATTTTCACCATTTTAAAGTATAACAAACTAGTATATAAAGGTTTTTTAGGGATGAAAACTGTCTTTTTCTGTAAATGATTCCAACAGCTAAAGGAAAACAAGAACAATATATGTTTTTGGGCTCATAGAAAATATGGAATTAAAGAAGGGAGCCAAAAAAGATTTCACCTGTTGACTAAATGGTGTTTACTGGTTGGTTTTACATTCTTGCGAATACGGTTACGGAAACTAAAATAATTGGCTTCGCAAAAAAACATAATTGTGAAACTTGATATACAGGTTACGTTCGAGCTGTGCCAGGATTATGTGGACGAGTGGATGCTAGTCAAAGAGGAACAAATTGAAAAGGCTATTGTCTTCATGGTACAGAATCACCACAAGGTATACATAATAAGCCTACGAAGGAATGTTTTGATATTGAGTCATCTTTATTACCCTATGTTAACATCCAATTAGGGGCGGAATGGGTAAACATCTGACCCGTCCCTCTGTCTACCTGTAGTATTAGAGTACATTTGGACGAAATGTCGCGCTACGTTTTTGACAGCTGACTTCCCTAACTCGTCCTATTTTAGGTAGTGAGCTGATTTCAGCGGTTAGAACACCGACACTCGGCTATTGTACTCTTTGCTTGACAAAGGAAACAGACGTTTTCGAAAGCTCGCAAATTAATTCTTGTTTGTTTACAAAACAAACTCAGTATATATATTTTGATAAAATCAGTATGGTTAGGTAATGACAAAAACAGCAAGACATCTTCCAGAGCAAGGTAGTAACAGTATCTAACGAAACAAGAAACGTTTCCTAACATAGCATGTTAGGTACTACATATTTTATTCTGATAAAGCAGGACATTGACAATATCTGCGATCCCGAGATGGAGATAATATCTCAGACAGAAGTGTATTTTATATTGTCTGTTACAACCAATGAGTGACGCAAATTTGCATATTCAGTTCACCAAAATAGTGAATTATTCTGCCAAAAAATGTTTGTGATTTATTACGATACAGAACGGAAAGGGTGCGACAAAGTTACAATGACATGCTTCGACAAAATCTGTCATGTGAAGTTTGTCATAATGTTTCATATGTGTTTAAATTTTCGTATGTAAATTATATATTTCTTGCTCATTCTTGAAAATTGATCAGACTGCCTCTACTTCTTAAAATCATTAGCAGACAAAGCAGGAACAATTACTTTGTACTCAATAATACCATTCTCTGCGTTCGAATGTAATGTATACAATTCAGATATTTTTTTCAATTTTATTACTGTTTTAGATATTAAGATTAAAAACTTTTGTTCGCAATAGAGCATCATACTGGTCGTTTAAACGTTATCGCAATTGATATTTCCGATGGTAGAGGAGGCAGCTGGCGTAGCCCTGGGAGCTTTTATGTTCAACCCAGAAAGATTTAAAGGTCTTAAGGTGGTGATCTTATAATGTGGGTCAAACATCAGTACGACAACACTTAAGGACCTACTCAGTAAATATGCATAGGTATTCAACTGTGTTATAGGCCATCAGTGTAGTTCTTTATGATACTTCAATATTTTTTTTTCGAGAAAAAATCTTCAAGATGAAATCTTCTTTTTATCCTTGCAAGATAAAATTATGAAAACAAATGTTATTGATCTGCTTAATCAGTTTTTATTGTACACAGCTTGCATTTAACGTTATTTTGTATTAGTGTTGATATTACTATTTATTTGTAAATAAAGGTTTATGGTGGGCAATTCGTTTAAATTGTATAATATATGTCTGTTTAAAATTACAAGTACATTTGATGGTGATGATCAGGAAACAAGTATGCATAATATCAATTTACATGGCGGGTGTCGTCGATGAAGCAGAAGACGCTTACTCTTCCGGAACACCTAATCTTATTCTCTAGTACTTTTACATGGGTCTCCATGTAAATCTTTCCTTTGGTTATATTTTGCTCCTGGTTTAATCGATTTTGAGTTCGGATTTTGGTTTTGCTGACGCTTTGGTATTCTCTGATTTTTTTTCATGGTTTATAAGTCATTTGCTTTTATCTAATATTTTTAGTAAATTAGGTTACATATAGGTTTTATTTTGCATGACCAAATCGATTATGATAGCAGAATTTCTAATGCGTCACAAATACTAACCAAATTAAAATACATACCGACAATTTTAGACAGTTATAATAATAGATTAACTGACGGAAGGCCTGGATGACGCTGATATCAGTACATCAATTCTTTGGCCAGGAATCTAACATTTATTTTAACAATTCCATAATTTTTAGGTTGAGTGTTATGTTTAGGTTATCTTGACAACACAACCAAAGGAATCATGAGCCCACTAAAGGGTACCGACTGGGATACATTTTATAGGTTATGTTCTATAATAGTATATACGTGTACGCTTCAAAATTGTCGTAAGACAGTCGCGGTTATCCCCCTTCCTTCGTGAACATGGGACTACGTCAGACCGGTAACGATCCGAAAGAGTACCTCAAAACAAGTTTTCAATATTTCTATTATGTGTTTTTCTAATATGAATAAGGAAAGAAGGTTTACTTATTCAGATTTTTTTTTTTATTTTCATTACTTTTGAATTAATTCCGTTCTGACTTACATGTACCTGCATTTATTTAATATCTGGACGTTAGTCTTTGTTGTTTTTTTCAATCATATAGAACATATAAAGAACAACACACATACACTGTATACATCAGGGACCGACTAGAAAGGAACTGAACCAAAACCATGTCCTGTGGTTCCATACGCGTCATGATGTCTCCCGTTAAATCGAGCAAACTATGTGGGTGGTACTTTTCACTCATCAGATACAGTAAACAAGATGTTTATCCTGATTTAGCTCAAATCGAAACAAGCACGTAGCGTACATATAGCTCTGGGGATTTCACCTAGGATATTTAATGAAAGTGCATACAGCAATTTGTGCTAATAAAGGTAATTAGGTTTAAAGTGCAGCGGCATGCATCACTTAAATTAAACACTATAACAAACGCTATATAAGTTCACTGTAGGTCATTTGACTGGTATAACACGTCATCTCGTTATATCAAAATCTATTATTAGTGAGGATTTAACGATTCCTTGCACAATGTATTTTGTTTTACTGCAGATTATATGAGCTAAAGTTAGCTTGTCGCTATTATTGCCGAAATCTTCGACAAAATCTGCTTCGCCTTTCTTAAGTTTTAAGTATGTTTTAAGTATAGTTCGATCGATGAATTTATGAAATTTGAAAACCGTTTATTACTTCGAACAATGGTATTTTTTTTTTATTTCATTACAAGAGTACAAGCATGGTTATTAAAAAATTACCTGAATTATGAAATATTTCTGCCTTTCTTTAATCTAGTTTCTTACACTAATCCAGCAGTATCAATATAGATTGTTTTAGATCTTCAAGCTAATATAACGTTGTTTTTTGTTATGAACTTACGTTTTTGTGCCACAATATGTTTTAAAGAAAGATCATAAATGAGCGGTTGGAGCAAAAACAAGAACGGGGATTATAAACATGTTTATCTCAATCATTGTCTTACATATTGTCTTTTAATGTATATGTGGATACACCATAATTATTGGTCATTTGCAAGACGAATTTGATTTCGCGACATTTTCCTGTACCCCACCCTTACATGTCAAAAGCGATCTTGTCAACCTTACAAAACAGGGTTTTCAAAGATGCAAGTTGTAGAAATCATATACGAGTAACCACGTCGATCGTATACACACTTTCAACTTGAAATAAAGGACACAAAAGGCTCTTCTACATGAGCTGTTTACCTCAAACCATACTTAAACTATGACCCAATATGGACAGCTTGATAATAAGCTATATATGATAAACGTGATAGTTTTGACTTTTCTATCGTGATGTTTCCCTTTCTTAACAGCAGTTTCCCTGCTTCTCCAACCTAAAATGTTTATATCTCGCATCTAAATCGTTATTTTATGGCATGCTTAAATTTTCATGATAGATGTGAGCTGCTGACAACAAGCATAAGGCACAGGGATTCGAAAATTGCAGGTTTATGGAGGTTTTGTTGTCGCCATCTTTGTCTCATTGAGAGCTTTAATACATCCTTGTATGATACGAAGGTGGACGTTTATGAATATTCTCATCAGTGTACTTACCTGTTGTAATTGAGAATGATGACTCCGTTCCCATTTTGATATTGTGATATTGAATAAAACCAAGATTTATATAATGGGTCAAATCAATGAAACAGAAGACGCTTACTCCTCTGGAACATCTGGTCATATTATCTTGTACTTCTCCAAGGGTCAACGTGTTGGTATTTCCTGAGTTCATTTTTCGTCCTTATTTAAAGCGATTTTTGGTTCAGACAATGGTTTTATTGACAATTCGGTATTTTCTGATTTTGTATTCTCCCATGCATTATATAATTGTGAAAAATGCTATTTATTTGTCTGGTTTGAAGTTTATGTTTTGATAACACTCATCAATGTACGGTATTGTGTGTTTTTTTGTATTTAACCTAAATTTACCTGGTGGTGACCGTCGTAAAATCTGCAGTCGCTAGTCCTACCGAAACACACGATCTTATTGTTTCTTTTACTTAGTTTTCGTGATTCTCCGTGCTGTTTTTCTATTGGCGATACATGTAGTTTGCCCTAATCTTATCGATTTTGAGTTCGAAAATGAGGTCGGTGTTTTGGGGGTTTTTTGACACTGCAATATTTTCTCGTACTGAGTTTTGATTCATAAAGATGCTGAAGGGCGAAACCTGTTCCTCTTCAATTTGCTGATTTAATTAAGTAACCACTTTAGAAGAACGCAGTCTGCATGCACACTCAAGATAAAGACACTCTGATGTTTTACATAAATAGAGAATGGTTCTATGTATGATGAGGAAAACATACAGTGTATATGCTGTTCTATTTGAAATAATGATTGTTTTAAATATCAATTTCATGTAATGGAATTGTGTATTATTTCCAAAATGGTTATAATATAAAGTCTTGGGTTTTTTTCATCATTGATTTCTTTTCAATAAAAATATATAAATTGAAATTTGAACCGAAAAAAAGTATGATTTAAAGCCCTTAAATTATCATGTTTTCAAGTTATGAATCATATATGAAATATAGTATTACACTCCGGTTAATTTCACTTTAAAAAGGTAATCTGAGATGCACTTTGAAATACTGTAATCAGAAATAACTGAACGCAACGACGTCACTTTCATTCACTAAAAGCATGCAGCAGGTTTAGATATTATTTTACATAGGAGTATGATCATACTTCGTTCTTGTGATACGTCCCTGTGTGTAGGGTTATCTCCCCGGTGTGGAGATACATGTCCTTCCATGGAAACCATTAACCAATCCCTTCATTTCGATAATGTGGCAATGTTTTCACCACAAAAGAAAATATTTGAAACTATTTGAAGGATTGTTATTTTAATGTTCTCTTTTTTAAATCCATGCATTAGATATCTTTTCATTTATTGAAAGGTAAAATGCAAATACTTTTGAAGCAATAATTGAAATTATTCTTGAAACAATAATGTAATCAGGCAAACAATATTACAAACTGTGTAAAAGACTTACATAGTTTCATCATGTCGCGTTTCTAATTTCTTAGTGCAAATGTGTTAAGCTGATCATGCTTGTGAAATAAAACACAAAACATGATGCTTCGTCAAAATTTATTGTGATGGTTTATGACTCCTTCTTTTATTGACTCTCCACGAGGCGTTAAATGTTGACGTTCCGAACCTTCTGTCGGGACATCTATAGAGCTTACAAATGAAATAAACAATTGAAATGTCACCGCGTTCATGAAGACGGAGCGCATCACGGCATTCAACTGTTAACGGGAACTTGTGTGCATAAAGCACTCCTCATAAAATCACCAAGGATAAAAAATACTTCAGCAAAAAACGATCGTAAAATATGACAAGTTCAGTGCTAACTACTAAACATATAGATTCATGGATCTTCTAAACAAGTTAAAATTTGTTAACTGGGATTGTACCAGCTGTTATTGATAACTGGTAGAGCTGGGACGTACACGACTGTCACGATGTATCAATATTTCCTTGTTAATTAAAAACACAGCACTAAAGCTCATATACTGTTATTAGCGGCATGAAATTATTGTTCCTTTTTGCTTGTTTCTTGTCCGATTTGTATTTGATTCATGAACATGCCAAGAAAAAAAGTTTATTCTAATGAGAATCGAAATTTCTCTTTAAAGTTTGTCGTTTCTCTTTATAATTTGACACGTAAACTGTGATTGATGTTGTCGCTGCTCCGCGTGCAATCCATAGACAACGCTTGAAATGATTGATCTTTGTCCAATTTCGGTAATAGAATACATGTTCTGGTTTATATCGTGCTTGTGAAAAGAGAATAAAGGATGACACCGATTTTGTGTTTTGATATGTGTCCGATACAACACTGTTTAAAAGGATCCAGCTTCATGCTCAATTTAAATTCTGTGTCGTATCGTCCAAGCAATCTTAATCCCATACATACCATACAGTAGTAAAAAGTCCCAACAGACTGCTATAACTAGTAATAAAACTTTGTGTTCTTTTATGGAATCATATACGTAACATCATAAAATACACAGACAGTATAAGATAGAAGCCAAATTCTCCAAATATGCACTCAATACGATATACAGATTGTTTCGGAGCCCATCGGTCTCGTAAAAGTCTCGATGATATCAGTTATGGATGAGCTGACGTTCTGACGCACCAAACATTGTTTGTGGTTTATTTGCTGCAACTCATACAGCTAGATATCTTTAAAATTATCAGCTCATTTTGGGGTAGAGCAATCGTTTAGGCTAACCAAGCTAGGAACAGCTTTAGGCATCCATCGCGAAACCACTAAACAGATTCGTGTTTTCCTTTGAAGCACAAACGAGAGATCAAGTGTTTCTGGGTGATGATTTATATACACTGTTGGAAATAAACTAGCATTTTACAAGGGAACCTAGTTAAGGGATGATTTTTCTAAACATAGAACGTCATGCAGACAGTAAAAACCGGATATACCGACAACAGAGTAAATAGAAACCAAACACTAATAAAACATACAACTAAGTACAGGCTAAACAAACGGGAAGCGGAAAGACGGGAGAGGACCCATACTGATTGTCTCACTCCCTTGTAGACCGAATCTCTGAGGAAACATTCTGAGTGAAGTGCAATATAAGTGAGAAAAAAATGAAAATTAATTTACCTTTGGGTTACAAACTTTTGTGAATAAATATCATCTGATTCTTAATCTGGACCTACTAACAAAATATGCAGTGCTTACGTAGCTGATCTAGACCGGGTCGATCGTTGGCAACCAGATAGCTCAATTGGTCAGAGTCAATCTAGAGTTCGGAAGGTCCCGGGTTCGAACCCCTGTCTGGCCGGTACATGCCACATGTACCTTGTTGTGTGATCCGTGCAGTGGTGGAAATGGGTCACCGACAATGTTTGTTTCAACTCATCTCAATTCAAGGAAAATCGATTGTTTAGGAAGAAAATGTATTATTGATTGCGGCAGGAAGTCTCTTTATTACAATGCATCTACTTAAGTGATTTAAGAGCGCGATGATGTCGATTCTTAGTACTAGACATATCAAATTAAAGCAGAATGATTCCTAAAAATGTTTTATTTGAATGAAATTTTGTAGTGAAAACCGCTATACTGTGTTTAACTACCAGTAATGAATAGAGTGTATACTCTGAAATGTAATTATCTTACCATTTATATTCTAATATCTATGGCCGTTGTGCACTAATACTGTACCTCCATAAAGTTAAAAATCGATAAGTACATTGTATTGTGGTTTTGTCAAAGTCTGCAATGTAAAAGAATTACTAAAGTTTTGTCCCTCATTACTATTTGTAATGAATGAAAAAGGACTAGCCGCTCCAAACATCCAATGTCCTTCATGTTATGCAATAATAAAAGGCATTTAATTAAAGATGTTTTCTAAGAAGATATACAAAACATATTGGCCGATAAAATAGACATTTCTTTAGATGAACATTTCCAATGATATGTTATTAAGATAGCATCTTACCTTTGACATGGAGATGAAGGTCATGGTGATCTTAAGGAGGCTCGACCCTTTCGCAAGTAACCGTTAGATTTCCTTAAAACTTTCATATGTTGATTATGCTAACACGCGAATCAAACTTGTGTATTACGTAGGCTCGAGTGTCTTAAATACAAAGTGCTATAGTGTCCCTGTTACTAGCGATAGGCCAGACTTCGTCTACGCTTTAAACTTCACAGCATATAAAAGATTTCGCTGAAATATTTACACTTACATCCATGCAACACTTGCGAAAAAACAATTAGAAAACCCAATAACCGAACCTAAACAAAAAGAACAAGAATTTCGTACCTAATGAAGGTATAATGTACCTCTTTTCGGCGGAAAAGGCTATATTTTATTAAGATACGTATTGCGTAAGTGTAGCTGTATCATACAAGTTTTGGTCCGGACAAGAAATAATTAGAAAAAACTGATCAAGACACCTCAACAAAAATAACCAAACGAACATGTGCTACATGTAATCATACAACAGGACCTTTTACATTAAAAGAGGAGATACTTGGTTTGTAAACAATCTGTTCTGCAGGCGTGCACAAGGCTATACAAACTGTGCTTAAGACCCGTACTTCACAGGTAGGACATGCCAAGTTTACGTAAACATTTGATGTGATGTCGTTATCATTTAACACCGGGCGAGCATGTACCTGCTAATTGTGTGTTACTGGGTATAGTTACAGGTGATTACATCTACTTGTTTAAATCACCGTGACATTGAATGCAGGTTTTAAATAGTGCAATGATACCCCAGTAATTAATTTGTCAGTGATATACCTAACCTGTTTTACGGATTTAAATACAAACAACGGATAAATAAGTCTAGATCATTCGCAAAATGCTTTACAAATTGTTCCTTGTAGTATTATATTCTGAGAAAACTACGCGAGTATATACATAAATGTAATTAACTAGCTGTTAAAAGTCATCATTTGACCAATTGTGTACTCATAGCACAAAGACAACTATGATTATATTCATGTTATTTGTTTTATGTTAATATTGCAATTCATGGCAGTCATGTTACGTCAAAGTTTATTTAATCGTTCTGTAGTCACTGGTATGTACTAGTTATTAACCAATTACTGAATTTGTGTATGTATCACTGATGTCCTCCTATTCAAGATCAAACAGTGCACTACTGCTCACAAAGGGAGTGTCAGAATGAATACAAGTTATAACTAAAATATATTTTAACCATGTTACAAATAATGAATAGCATGCAAACAATAACGCTTCCCTAAGCGAAAAAGAAAAAGACATATTAGTAGTCTGCATATTATGATATCGTTATGATTTTTTTAAAAGTAAAAAAAAGATATCGTTTCGAATTTACGCATAACATCATAAGTAGTACATGCTTCAGATATGAAAATACAAATAATGTATAACTTATGTTTCTCGGATTTAAGACACTGAACAAAAAAAAAAAAAGAGTACCGAGGCAGTAACCAACCCATAATCCGAACTCAAAGTCAATTAAACTAGGGTGAAATATGAACAAAAGAAAGATATAAATGGAGGCCCTTGTAAAAGTACAAGAAAAATGATCAGGTGTTCCGGAAGAGTAAGCGTCTTATGCTTCATCGACGACATCCGCCATGTAGAGTTTTGCCATACCAAAGTAAATATCAAGTCCTCAAATGAGAACCGAGTCATCATTGTCAATCACAACAAGTAGGCACACTAAGTCCATGTTGCTTTTAAAGCGATATAATTATGTATAATAATGGGAACAGGTTTTGAACAATAAATATTTTTTTTACATTTTCCAGCATCTGAATCATTGACATATCGTGACAATGTGTTGACGTATCACGGGTATTTGACATGTTTTGACATATATTGTGCAGCTGAAATGCGTCGACATATCCCGAGAATGCTGCTGAATCTAAAGATACCGTGCACGTACTTCTATGATATGAATGATTACGTTTTAACATACTCATGAATATGCCTACTTGTTGTGATTAACAGTAATGGGTCAATTCTCACTTTGATGACATGACATTCAATTGTTTGTGTTGTACATTGCAGTTGTCGTCGATGAAGAAGAATAAACTTACTCTTAAGGAGAACATTGTCTTATTCTTTCTCCTTGTTCCTTGTAAACCTTTTCCTTTTCATATTTTGCCCTTAGTTCAATCGATTTTAAGCTAGGATTGTGATTTGTTGACGCTTTTGTATTCTCTGACTTTTTACGTAACTGACGTATGTACGCATGCTTTGTGCATTGTAAGACCTAAGGCAAATAACCTTTCATTTTTGAGTAAAGTACATTTCAATAGATAAAAGATTAGTGTAAATTAGATGATGTTATTTTTCATATGATATATGTTGTCTGATGTACGTGTGTATTGATTGATTTATTCAATTTTCGTCGGCTGTTTATTCGAGATGACACCTTCAGGGAATCTAAAAATATGCCCCCTGATACTTTGGTAAAAACATTTTTATTTCATTCCTATTCGTTGTACGTGACACCCGAAGGAGTGCTTCCAGCTAACTCAGTAGATATCTAAAAATTGAAATGCTACTGCGTGATGTGTTGATTCTAATGGCTATTACTAAGACACACTGAAACAGTTTCTGTTGAATAACAATAGGCGCAGTTATATATTAACAAAATAAAATCAAAAACATCTGCTTGTGTATTAGATACTTCTCTGAAGGAGTTTTAAATCAAATTCCATCACATTATTCTTTCTGTTTATAATACTAATAGGTTTGTTATATAATTCATACACCAAAATACTGAAGTCTCATTTTCATCTGTATCGAACCCAATCACTTGAATATTGCAAAAAGATCGTTAAGTGATAAAAATAGCCATATGTTAAATTCAAGTTTCAAGAAAAAATATCCGATATTGATAAAAACACGAAGCAAACATTCTTTTTGATGCAACCTTAATGGATTTTCACTAGCGCAAAAAAGACAAGGTTTTATAGTTAAAACTCTTGTAACTAACGAAGTTTATGGCTCAAATATAAAACTTGAATTTTGAAATTTTGGCAAAATATAAATAAAAAAGTAGCCATATAAGTTAACATTCGAGAATAACCTAATCTTAAGACATAAGATTTGAACTGTATATGAAATGTGTGATTTCGTTACTCAATTTGCAGTTTTTCTCTGATACACTGATAAGTACTGTCTACGACTGTAAAGAAAAATTGTGAAACCATAATAGTTTGTCTCAGCTTAAACATACAATATTATAAGATTCTTTCATGACCAGGGATGTAAGATAGGCAAATTACTTGGGATTTTCAAATTTGGCAAAACCCTTGGCTTTTGAGGTTTTGCCGAGGGTTTTGCCAAATTTTAAGACCCCGAGGGTGGAATTTACCTATCTTACACTTTTTGTCATGAAAGAGAATTTTTTTCTCATTTCAACTACCTGAATAGGCTCAAATACCATGTAAATACCTTTAGACTGGTCACCATTTTGAAAATATCAACTTTTTCCTTGAACGAAAACAAATGATACAGCGAAATTAAACATACCCCAATATTTGCAAACACAGTTTGTGCAGAAATTAATAGTATCAGCTTTCTAATGTACACGGTTGAAATATCTTGGAAGGTTTTAATATCATCACGTCGCCTTTTTTTCTCTTTTCGGCATGAAATTTTACCGTTTTCGTGACGGCATACCATTGTTGCGCCATTGTGACGTCACGCCGTGGCTGTATTACGTGGGTAGATGTGTAATACAACCACAGCGATCATAGGTGTATTGCCCTACACACGCTAGTATTACACACCTAGAAATGAGAGAAAATTGTATATAGTTGTATTACGTTTGTGGGCAAACCTATAGAACGGTTATTATTGAAAATGAAACAATGTAGCTATTGTATTTTTTTTTGGGGGGGGGGGGGGGGGTGGGGGGGTGGGGGGGTGGGGGGAGGGGTGGTTGTAAAAGCAATCACAACAGGTTCATTTATCATTTAATTTTCGTAGATATAAGTACACTTGTACATATGCAATACCTTTCAGGTTTGATACTCAATTTTGGTCGCCATCTTAATACCATCGAAAAATATTATGTATTCTTCTGTGATATGAAGATGGACGTTTGTGAGTTTGCTTATTAGTGTGCTTTTTTTGTTGTGATGACAATGATGACTCGGTTTTCATTTTGAGGATGATGCTTACTTGGATGTGACCAAGATTTACATGGCGGGTGTCGTCGATGAAGCAGAAGACACCTGGCCTTATTCTCTTTACTTTTACAAGAGTTTCCATGTAAATATTTCCTTCGTTCCTATTTTGCCTCTAGTTTAATCGAGTCATAGTTATGGTTTTGTTGACGTTTTGGTATTCTCTGATTTTTTTCCAAAACTTACCTTCAGTGGTGTAATAGACAAATAAATCATACTCAAGAACGACCCGAAGTTAATCTCTGGTTAACAATAGATAGTTATGTTGCATTATAAGAAAGATCTATACACGATATACTCTAAAACACATCAATTTCTCATCATATTTTCACAGACAAATGATATAGCTGCAGACAAAAACCCTATGGTAATTTTCAATAATAAGCACTAGTAAATTCCTATAGTTTTGTAGTAATATCACCCTTCACGTTCGTTATATTTACACCAGTAGGAAGCTCTAGACAAAAGAACAGCAAAATCAATGAACTATAGAACCATAAACACCAGTTTGTATTTATCCGCTCGCTCAAATCCGTCTTAGCTCTGTGTAATACCGTTACGACAACAACCATTATATTTTACCATTCGATTCGCCTAGCTGTTTATTTAACGTTACTCGCTAGGATAATAGAGGCATATCGCTTCCGTTTAAATGGCAGTCATTCTTTAGTCCCCGATCCATAACGACATCGGGTAGTGTGGTTTTTACTCTATTGAATTGGTCATTGAGTCAGTGCAGGGGCCACTTGTTACTGGGAATACATCAGTGTGAACAGGTGGTCGACAGGCCGCTGGGAGTTTTAGACAGGTGGGGAGGTCATTATCAACGGTAAGTGATAATGTCATAATTACCCTTTCTTAACGAGATTTGTTAAATATTTTGTTTTATTTTCAAATGCACATGTGGCTAGGTCTCATTTATAATGTCAGTGGTATATGTGAGATCAATCTTTCCTGCGAGTAATCATTATATTATTATTAATAGACATATGTATAACGTCTGTCACGCACTCTATTGCAAGGATAAGTATACACATGTATGTGTACTAAGGTCAAATTCCGATGGTATCAAATACTTTAGTCTACGAATTGTGATTGGATTTATACTTTAAAATGCTTTAGAACAGTGTGAAACATAGTACGGCACAGTATTGAAGGGTGAAGGTCAAAAATATAAGTTTGTTTATTATACGTAGGGATCTATATGTACTGTTTATCTACAATTATTATGTGTGCTATTTTTTGTAGTTGTATACAAGGCACGCATGTTATGTCTACAACACAATTATGTTATGAAAGCGATATATATGCATCAAATCTAATACATGTGTGCTACAGCATACGTCCGAAACACATACAGATATACACAGAACGTTATCATGCATCAAAATAAGGCATTTGTTCGTGTTTTTTAATAAAAAAAGTATTTGTATGATTGACGCGGGTTTGTATCATGATAACAATCTAAATATTCTGCCTGAAACCCAATACTATTGTTTGTAACATATGGTGTACTTGGCTTATGGGTTTTTTTTGTACACTGATTGTCATTATTGAATTGTGAAATAGAACTAGTCAATGTCAAAATGTTTATTTTCGTTTTGCGTCAACAGTAATTCGAGTATTGTTGAAATGATCGTTTTGGACCTATTCTTCCTGAGATGATACCACTCAGTAGCTTTCACAGGCTAAACTCTAAGCATTCTATATTTATCAATTTAAATTTTAAACAGTGTATTACTGTTGGATACCAAATATTTGACACACTTTAATACTTGACGTTAATAGGTCAAAACTCTTACTGGAAATCGGGTTGGTGTACTAAATGGCTATTCACATTCGTACACAAATTGAAGGTTGTATTTGTGTACGAATGAGATTTATTTATATAAATAAGCCCGTACTGCTTATTCATTATTTTTAAGAACAGTAACGAATGTAAGTACATTTCAAATAAATCAAAATTATATTCATTTCTTAATCTACACAAAATTCTACATATTTTCTTCATCTAACATATCTTTGTGTTAAGACTAAAATAATCATAAATGATTGTCAAAATGAAAGAAGCACCAAAGGGTTTGTTACCTGGTAATATCAACCTCTAGAGCTCATCCAATTCAATCCAAGTCAAATAAATACTTTCTAAGATAAGTCATAGTACCAGACATTCTGGGTAATATTTTACAGATTCGTTAATCTCAATTACCAAAACTATCATAATGGCTTGCTTTATGCGACATGTAGTACTGCTACATCTGAACTGGACCTTGTAATGCGAGTCTGCCAGTGTATTTGTTTTAATATGCGCTGATGTTATAGTATACGAGTATGTCTTAAAATCACTTGGGGTCGCGGTGGCCGAGTGGTTAAGGTGCCCCAACATTCTGCCACTAGCCCTCCACCTCTGGGTTATGTCACATCTGTGCTGCCTTTCAGTTTTGTTATTGTTGATACTGTTATCTCACATCGTACATGTGTTGTCTATGATTACATTAAATCGTGTTATTTCAGTTGTATGACAGTAAATAATGTCGTGTGTAATTTCATTCATTATCCGCACCAAGTCTTTTAAAGTATTTTTGTTTTACTCAACACGATGTAATTTACAATTTTGCTAAATGCGGTGTAATTTACAATTTTGCTAAACGCGATGTAATTAACAGTTTTACTAAACACGGTGGCACTTACAATTTTACTAAACGCGGTTCAATTTACATTGTTACTAAAAGCGATGTAATTTACAATTTAATTTTGAAATCTTAAATAAAAGCTATACACAAATGTTTTATATTTAATTCTAATGATAAAAAGGAAATTTAGTTTTGCATTATTGCAACCCCCTCTAACCCCCCGCAACCCAAATTTCCTTGGGGCTTTGAACTATGATAGTTTGGCTTTGATGAGAAAAAATATACATTAATATATTGTTCAATAACTCAATCAATATATGGATTTTTATCATGAAGGATACAAATATAATACTCGGTATAGGTATAATTCACTTTGATCAGTATTTTTGTTTTCTTCTAATCACAATACACAGGCAGTGTGGGGTGTTCTGTTTTCTATAGCAAACTTCCCTTAAAACTAATGACAAAGACAACATGTCGCTCAACATAATTATCACGCTCAAAAGTAAACAAATGCTAACTGTTACTCGGCTTTCGACCTGGTATATCGACTCCACCCGTATTATGTAAATGGTGCCATTTATATACATATTCATGACTTTGATCTGACCATTTACGGTTTGCATCCGGTAGCAAATTATCTGCCCTTTAAAAGTATCGTCTTTCATCTTTCCTAATGAAATAATCGATTTTGTCCATTATCAATGTACATACATGGATATGTTGGCTGAAGTATGAGTTAGGGATGCATTAGGGATGCATCTATTCTTTCCTAAAGCACTCATCAAAATCGAATTTTCGACTTTACCTTTGTCAATAACGTGGATCTGATACGAACACTTGGCGTTAAAAGGCTATCAAGGAACGCGGCTTTCCACTTCCCCTGTACTCTAGTCCCATATTCTATCAGACTTTTGACGAGGAAAGAAATATTTTAAAGATTTTTTTTTAAGTAAACTCGAATTTTGATTTTTTTTTTTTTTTTGTATGTTGATTCCATAAAAAAGTGTATATGTGTCTCTTATGAAGTATTTATATGAATATTATATCATTCTTTTTCATCTCGAAATTAAAAATGATTTGACTTATAGTAAGCCTATATACAAATGTAGGAAATATATACGATAGATAACTCTTATTCTTAAACACATGGAAGTCCTCAGACATATAATCGTCTTAATGCTGACGTATCACACAATGATATGGGAAAATGCAAAACTATAACATAACGGGGGTTTCCTGAACGAAATGTAGATACGTGTTCTTGAGACATGTATCCATATACACGGACACTACTGTAGATGTAATTATTTGATAAACATAACCGAGTTTTCTAAATCCTTGTTGAGGTGTCAGGCTTAATATGTAAACATGGCAATGTAGATAGTTTCAGAAGAGGCCTATTCTAGTGACCCAATGATTGAGAGATATTTTATAAATTAGCCCTCTCCACTTAAATAGGCAATGCCTGCAGCCCGATTCATTTGTCTTTTGACAATAAAACTGATCAAAATTGAAAAAAATATATATCACTGCTGAAATTGCTTTCAGACGTGCTAACTTCGACTTCTTGTCTGTTGAAAATTGAACTCTTTAGCTTAAAAACAACAAAAAAACATGATATACTCAAGATGCTGCTTGCATGGTTTCACAGAATCAATCATATTTATGTCTTTAAAACCCTTCTTGATAAAGTTAATTTAAAAATCATTTCCATCGGGCCACATATTGTTTAAGACCTATCTTCGGTCATCTGACATCACCCAATGGTCATTTTCATCAGGTCCTATATTGTTTAAAACCTATCTTTGGTCATCTGACAACATCTAATGATCATGTTCAGCAGGTCCCATATTGTTTAAAACATATCTTCAGTCATCTGACAACACCTAATGGTCATTTTCATCAGGTCCCATATTGTTTAAAACCTATCTTCAGTCGTCTGACAACACCTAATGATCATGTTCATCAGGTCCCATATTGTTTAAAACCTATCTTCGGTCATCTGACAACACTTAATGATAATGCTCATCAGGCCCCATATTGTTTAAAACCTATCTTCAGTCATCTGACAACACCTAATGATAATGCTCATCAGGCCCCATATTGTTTAAAACCTATCTTCAGTCATCTGACATCACCTAATGCTCATTTTCATCAGGTCTCATGTTGTATAAAACCTATCTTCGGTCGTCTGATAACATCTAATGTTCATTTTCATCAGGCCTCATATTGTTTAAGACCTATCTTCGGTCATCTGACATCACCTAATGATCATGTTCATCAGGTCTCATATTGTTTAAGACCTATCTTCGGTCATCTAACATCACCTAATGATCATGTTCATCAGGTCTCATATTGTTTAAAACCTATCTTCGGTCATCTGACAACACTTAATGATAATGCTCATCAGGCCCCATATTGTTTAAAACCTATCTTCGGTCATCTGACAACACCTAATGATCATGTTCATCAGGTCCCATATTGACTTAAACTTGTATGTATCTGTGGTTTGCGTCCGTTGGGTATCCGAATGCTTATTATGCAAGAAGGAATGTTCTCTGATAGATTGTGACGGACATAGATCCACAGGGAAGAAAACCTTAACACATTCAATGCAGGCCCATCAAACATTTGCCTCTATGATGGTTGATGATACCCGTCCTTCTGTTACAGGTTAACCTCTCTATGATTAAAAATCGTTTAATATCTGTTCATCTCTATGAACGTTTTGGTTTGATCTAACACGTTCTTTTAGAGAATACTTTTTGTTTCAAAATTTATTTTTGCAACTTCAATGAAACATATTCGAACTTCGAAGACCACAATGTCAGAGAGTTATTGTCTAGTGGGAAAGTTTTGTCGGAAATATTCCATCTCAGATAACCACGTAACCTTATCGAAAAAATAGAGTGGCGTTCACTGCAGTCTGCAACATGTCCGATCAGTTTCTGGCTTTAAATGCTGATAAGGTTATAGACGAAAGAAAGAAAATAAAACTTAAAAAAAAAAGTCTGTAAAAAAACATTTTTTCTTCCGGGAACAAGATAGGACAAGATCGTTGGATAATAATAGTGTTTGTTTTACTGCACGGTCTTTAAAAGAGTAAAGCAAAGATGTGCATGCTGATTTCAAAACAAACATTAACATGTTCTCGCCAGATTAGCTTTTAAGTTAAAAAATAAAATTACTTTATCATGGCATAAGTAAAACACGTTATAAGAAGGTTCATAAAACCTTCTATACTTAATACAAGAAGTAGTTCATATCTCGTCATATAAAGAAGAAAAACAATCGAAATTTATTTCTTTTTCTGCCACTCCGAAACCTCCCTTGTTAGATTCTATTATCGCACAGTTGATGAAAAATAGGTTGACCCAGGCAGTCGGTATATTGCGTGATAGGCCCAATTTTTTGTATCGACAGGGTTATACATCCTACATCTATATAGACATTAAGAAAAGTATATTCTCCCATATCAAGAAATAATTGCAAAGATGTCTAAAAAATAGTGCAGCAGTCACGAGTAATGTTGTTTTGAATATTCTATACGGTATTTTGTACAATTCGATTGAACTCGGGACTTGTCGAGGATCCCTTTTTTCAAATTCTTTATTACATGGCGAAAAGTCCATAATTTTTCTTTTATTTGATTTTAAATGAATTTGTGTTATCAGAAGGGGGTTTAAAATACCTAGCTTAAATTAGGAGTCATTTTTATGAAGTATTAATCCTTTCCATTGTTTTGTATTGACGTCAGAAAAACGTTCATATGCATATAAAGAAGATAGCGTCTGTTCAAATTATATGTATGTTGTTATGTCATCTTACATGAGATACTTAATGGAAATGTGTTCGAAATCGTTACCCTCATTAAGGTTGTCGTGATAGGACGTCATAGGCTTGGTATTATGTATCTTATAATGTGACGTTATACAATGGAAACTGTTACAGACAGAATACCTTTTCAAAGAAAATATTATCTTTTATCTTTTTCAGACATGGAAAATCATAAAACAGGGTAAGTCATTTTTATATTTATAAATATCCTGAAATATCTCCTTGGTATAGAATTTGAAATCAGAACCAGCACTAGTTTCAGTTATAGGGGATGATTCAACCAAATATGGTACGAACGTGTTAGATTAATTCAATAAATAACCTCGATTTATCCAACACTGTTTGGTGATCAATAGCTTAACATTGTAAGGCGAATCTGTACAGTCCCATTATGGCATTTTATATTAAATCCGATAAACATAAAAAAATAAACCTCGAAATATCTGTCCAAAAATGATGTTACAATAATTTTGAACAAGTGGAGCAATTTTCTCATTAAAATCGACCTTATTTTTGGTACAATTGCTTTAAAATAAAGATAAGATCAGTCCTTTGGTGAAACAACGGTAAATGGAACAAAAATGATAGACCAGTGGGGGATTGAAAAAATCCCCTGTGAGATTATTGCAGTTTAGATGTTGATGTCTGTTCATTGTGACTTGCTGGTGATGCCATGGCTCCATGGCTCCTGCTGATACGGCTTCGCCGCCTTTTATTGTACAGTGCTGTAGGGAGACGGTTTATGGTAGCGTTCTACAGTTAGTGTCAGACGGGGTCATAACATCTTAATTCACTTTCATAGTCTGTATTTCAGATTGTTTTTTCTTCATATATCTTCCATATCTTTGTTCATCTTTCCATATCCGTGTAGACAATGAACACTTCCTTAAATAGTGCAGGCCTATGAGCGTTGTTTTAGCCACCTTTTGAGTTTGTTTGGGAATGTAAATTGCAACTAGTGCAGGGAAAATGTTTCAATAAATACAGTGGAATACCATAAAAAAAAACATACAAAAACATATCACTTATCTAGCTAACTATAACATATCATATCACATCTCCAGTCAACTGTGACAAAATATACACCAAAAGGAATACACTCCAAAGCAAGCAACCAAAAAAGAAAAAAAAAGATGAAAGGTAGGGTTTTTTTAATAGAAGTTAGCAAGACTTGTTTTAAATAATATGACAGAAAAATGCTTAATTCAATTATCACGATTTGAAGCAAATAAATAAAATGTGCGTAATTTTTTCGACGTCATTATTGGAATTCCCTTGTTCCTCATTATGACCTTTCTCCATGGCGCGACTCATATTTGTTAAAAATAGGTATAACCTTTTTGAATATAGAAAGATAACTAAGTAAAATATATAACATTGTCTCTTAGCTATCCTTTTAGCCTGCACCGACCGATATAAAAGGCAACACAGATTTTGTACATATATTGATGGCGAGAATTTCCATTTGAGTACCTCTATCTTATATTGTCTTAATATCAGTATATGTAGTGTAACTTATTACCCTGGTGTCTCTGAGCATATAAATGTATGTCCAACATGAAATGCCATTATTTACAAGGCGATCTTTGCATGACAAGAAGAAGTCTGAAAAGGCCAGACAAACACTCGGTAGAGGTTAGAGGTCAACTGGTGTAGTCTATACGTATCATTATTCAAACATGATGTGCCTGTCTATTTTTATATTGTACTCAACATAACTCATAATTTGTCTGTGGTGTTACTTTAGCCAGGCAGACATTATTTGCAAAGGATCACTTTTAGTGACCTTATCATGGTAAAAATCATTATTTTCAGTATACATGATTGTTATTTGGTAGCAAAGTTTGCCTCCGGATTCCTTTGACCTTTAGATACATATATAACCTCTGAAGGAAAATGGTTTGGTGGAATATCTGATATCATTGTGAGAATCACTGACGATACAGTCTCGACCGCTAAGTGGTACATCACTGTAAAACCAACCTTGTGTTAGAATATACTGCCTCCCTGTAATATTATAGTGACATACTGGATACACATATATACTATTTTATTGTAATTTGATGTTATTATGGATCATCTGACATTGCTTTATGTCTGGAATTCGTGATAAAGATATACTAATATTGAATTCTCATGACCAGGGCACTGGATTGATGTCGAAGTGTTCGCTTACTCACGATGGCTGAAATGTGTTTCTCGTCTCGTTTGAGCATCAGTTAAACGTTAGGCTATTTTGATAAATAATATAAATTATCAACAAGACATTAAGTTAGAAATAACATAGATATAAAAAACAGACCAGTAGTTCGCAAGGGCATACATCTTTAAATAGTGGCACCATAAGCCATTTGATTAGCTAAATGGATTCCTCTATAGCTGTACGCAAACTATAGAACAACGAAAACGACAGTTTAATTATCAGTCATATACTTCCCAGTTTTATTTATAGATTATGAAGAACGATGAAAAAACAAATATCTATAATGAACAATGAAACGAAAGGGTAAAAGACAAAAACAAAACAAACAAAAAATCCCAACGATCGAGGATTCGTTGTTTTATTGGGCACTAATTATATTCACTGCCATTTGAAATACATTAGAATCAGTGATTTGTTCAATTAACACATTACTGAGAGGATTTCTTGAAGGATATCATTTAGCTTGAGACATTCTATCAAATGAAATGTTACTGTTAAACGTGTTTAGACACTTCTTTGGCAAAAATACTTAGAAGTTGAAATGTGAACTGTCCGTTAACTTTGTATGTTTATTCTGCCGAGATTTGGCACGGGCAGTATTATTTGAGGGTAACTACCACGCCGTCACATTTAAATTTTTCCGTAACTCTTTATTCTGACACATACGACACTATAATAAACGTGTTCCTATTCATCTTTCACCTGAACACACTCTTTATACATTCGCATAACGTTGTCTGCCTCAAGACTTTTGTATCAGTATATAACAAAACTGTTTGCTGAATTTGATTTTTATTATTTAGTAATTACGAGGTAGTTTCGTGCTTTGGCTTTCCCTGCCCGCCATAATGGGCCCTTAATATAACCCGGAATAAATCTATTAATTATAGACTTTTGGAACGCCAAGAAAACCGTCCAAATATTCTCCATGTTTATAAATTATAGTTATTGGTAAGTTAGCGTAGAGGTATATGGTTGGGATCATCGTAGCGGGACACCATCGGTCCTGAAGCTCGTACCTGAAACTATAGTCGGACGGTATTTATAAGTACGCGATCCGCGTATATGATATTTAATTCATATTTAAATCATTTTTCGGCATACTGTATCTATTACTAAATTTAAAAGGTGCAGCATTTGTTTGTGTGTTACGTCATCTTATATCAGTTCTGGTCAGAGATACAAACTACATACTACAAATTGTCAAATATTCTTATATATGTAAACCTTCATTGAAGAGTCCCAGGAGGACGAAACAGCTGCATGATGCAGTTTTATTCATTTTTTTGGCATACTGTATTTTTATATACTAAATTTTAAAGGTACAGCATATTTGTGTGTTACGTCATATTCCATGGAAAAAAGGTGATTCATTAGCATTTTATAGCATTGTCTCTGATACATCTACTAATAGTAAGTTTGATTTTGAAGCAGAAAACGCCTATTCCTTTAGCACATCTGGTCTTATTTTCCTTGTACTGTTTCAATGGCCTCCGTGTAAATCTTCCTTTTGTTGATAATGTGCCTCTTGTTTAATCGGTTTTGAGTTCTAATTATTGTTTTGTTGACGCTTTGGTATTCTCTGATAACTTTGAACTATATCAGAGTTTAACAACAATTTAAACTTGTATATACATCATTCTTTTGATATTGGAAGAGCTCAATGAAACAATTGACTCATAACGTAATAAAATAAATACAAATTATTAATGTATGTAGTCTCGTAGTTTTTAATTTTGTGATAACAAAAATAATACTGACACTAGATGAGCTTTAGTTTAAAAGATAACTGTATAAGTTGTTAACACATGTTTTCTCTCTTTTTAGCTACAATATGTCTCACACATGAGTTAGATTCTAGGGTCAATCGTATGATTTTATACTTGATATATTCAAACGTGGTCAAACCTTTAACTGTGTCCAATAGTGTTTTCATCTCTCTATATAATAATATATGCGATAGAGGTTTATATTTGATTACCAACTTTACTTTGTCCTATTCCTGTCTAAATATTTCATTTTTGCCATTTCTGTATACATATAATCATTTTAAATCCGTTATCATCTGATTGGATGTGTTACTTGATTGTGATGGTATTGTCTCGACTAGGATAAATCTGTTTATATGGGGTTGCTACCATTGTACTCTGGGGATTCATGCATCATAGTTACGCCAATCCGCCTAGCTATCCATCACTGTGTCGCACCAGGGGCAACAGTATGAGAGGGATTATTGATGGATGAGAGGTCAGACACACTTGTAAATCTCCTAATCCCTGAACGAACCCTTTCCCTGACTAGTCATTGTCATAACTATACAGTATCTTAATCCCATTTAACGTCTATGGAATATTACCTTAATTTTCCTCGCACAGTAACGGAGTTATGTATTCTGGTTAATCTCCTGTTATAAAGCAAGCAGACATATTAACATTGTCATTTGTTTATCGATTATATGTGAGTGTTCAATCTCCACAATAAATCAACAGCCACTGACTAGATTCCAATAAATGATCAATCGAGCTCATAGTAATTACGTATTTAACACCGCCGCTAGGTTGAATTACAAGCCAGAGGAACTCCGGATAAAGTCAGAAAATCAATGAGACTTGATCGTAGGCATTTGTTTATAACCCTCTCAACGGCATCAATTATTATATACTGTTGGAACCAATTGTGGACGATTCAATCAGGCCTATTTTTCGTATATTTTGCAAGCGTTAAGGCGACTTAGAAACCTGCACCTAAAACGCTATCTGGATCTATAAGTCACCCGCGTCAATTCAATTCTTCAAGCTGCAGTGCGAGTTAGACGTATATCAAAGCGTTCGATGGATGGGATTGTCAGTTCTACATTACGAGCTTGATGACGGGATGATGCTAGTTACATCTGTATAACTATGCATCTCCATATGGATGGTGACTTTTAACATGTAACCATAGCTGTTTCTCAGTGTCAATCAGGAAAATACCACACGAAAGGTTGATAATAATATAAAAAGGAAAATTTTCAACTTTTTACTCTCAGTGGAAAGATGGGTCAGACAGCACTGACGAGTGTGCGTATGTCTAAAGATAGATTGTTTACACAATTTCAATGAGCTTTTCTTCTGGAATTGTGAGAGTAGGGCTGTGGAAAGGATCTTGTTAACATTTGAACATCTGTGTCCGCCAGGGAAATTTGTGTTGAGTGCTGTGTGGTATACGTAGTAAGCGTGCACACCTACCTGTGTATATATAGTGTTATAAGGTGAGTGTGAGTTTATATATATATAAATATATGTATGTACGTACTTTTTATGTAGTGACTCACTTTGCTCATTTGAGCTGACAACGGTCTTTCAACGATAAAGTTGTGTTATACTGAGCATGTTTACTAAACCCCCTCTTTATACTATTACTCACTTTGTATATGTAATACAATGCGTTTTGTTTAAATATGTTATCCTTACTATACTATGATACAAATTTCATTTATAGGATTTAAAAAATGAACGAAGCACACTCAAAGGTCATTGCACATATATATATAGTAATATATACACTGTACAGTATGTACTAATAGATACACTGTACAGTATATAGTAATAGATACACCGTACAGTATATAGTAATAGATATACTGTACTGATATTAATACATGCAGTATACAGTAATAGATACATATATATTAATAGATACACTGTACAGTATATAACAATATATACACTGTACAGTATGTAGTAATACATACAGTATATAGTAATAGATACACTGTACAGTATATAGTGATAGATGCACCGTACAGTATATAGGAATAGATACACCGCACGGTATTTAATAATATATACACTGTACAGTATGTAGTAATACATACAGGATATAGTAATAGATACACCGTACAGTATATAGTAATAGATGTACTGTACTGATATTAATACATGCAGTATACAGTAATAGATACATATATATTAATAGATACACTGTACAGTATATAACAATATATACACTGTACAGTATGTAGTAATACATACAGTATATAGTAATAGATACACTGTACAGTATATAGTGATAGATGCACCGTACAGTATATAGGAATAGATACACCGCACGGTATATAATAATATATACACTGTACAGTATGTAGTAATACATACAGTATATAGTAATAGATACACCGTACAGTATATAGTGATAGATGCACCGTACAGTATATAGTAATAGATACACTGTACAGTATGTACTAATAGATACACTGTACAGTATATAGTAATAGATGCACCGTACAGTATATAGGAATAGATACACCGTACAGTATATAGTAATAGATATACTGTACTGATATTAATACATGCAGTATACAGTAATAGATACATATATATTAATAGATACACTGTACAGTATATAACAATATATACACTGTACAGTATGTAGTAATACATACAGTATATAGTAATAGATACACTGTACAGTATATAGTGATAGATGCACCGTACAGTATATAGGAATAGATACACCGCACGGTATTTAATATATACACTGTACAGTATGTAGTAATACATACAGTATATAGTAATAGATACACTGTACAGTATATAGTAATAGATACACCGTACAGTATATAGTAATAGATACACTGTACATTAATATTAATATATGCAGTATACAGTAATAGATGCAGTATATAATAATATATGCACTGTACAGTATAAAGCAATAGACACACTGTACTGTATATAATTATATATACACCGTACAGTATATAGTAATAGACACACTGTACTGTATATATTATTAGATACAGTATACAGTATATAGTAATAGATACACTGTACAGTATGTACTTATAGATACACTGTACAGTAAATAGTAATATATACACCGTACAGTATATAGTAATAGATACAGTATACAGTATATATTAATAGATACACTGTACAGTATATAGTAATAGATACACTGTACAGTATATAGTAATAGATACAGTATACAGTATATATTAATAGATACACTGTACAGTATATAGTAATAGACACACTGTACTGTATATAATATTAGATACAGTATATAGTATATAGTAATAGATACACTGTACAGTATGTACTAATATATACACTGTACAGTAAATAGTAATATATACACCGTACAGTATATAGAAATAGATACAGTACACAGTATATAGTAATAGATACACTGTACTGTATATAGTAATAGATAAAGTATACAGTATATAGTAATAGATACACTATACAGTATGTACTAATATATACACTGTACAGTATATAGTAGATACAGAATATGGTAATAGATACAGTGTGGTAATGGATTCAGTATCTAGTAAAAGATATCATATAAACTAATATATACAGTATATACAGTGTGATAGTAAATATAGTATCAAGAAATGGATATAGTATCTAGAAATAGATACAATATAAAAAATACAGGTACAGTATGTACAGTATCTAGAAAAAGATAACTTTTAAAGTAATAGATACAGTATGCACAGTGTAATTATAGATGCAGTATCTAGAAATAGATACGTTTAAAGTAATCAATATAGTATGTAACAGTCCTGTCGCCATATTATGTAAATAAGTAGGTTTCATTCTTTAATGTTTTAGTTATAATCAGAATGTACGATATAACGGAAATCATTCCGGGCATTGCTAAAGGTGAAAACACACACTGTACCAATGTGAAGTATTTTTACTATATATTTAACTACAGGGATTTAACGATAAACTGGTTTTATGGACCTTTATATCTGTTCTAGCCTTGGCTTTTCATATGTTGTTATCTTTAAATGTTACAGTAAAATCTTATATAAACCTTTCGCATGGTTCAAATGGAACACGAAATGAAAATACTAAAATAAGCACACACATAGGTAATTCCATTTACACCTGGCTTTGCTATTGTGCCCTCGGTAAATATTTCTACTGACACGCTTTCTGAATTCTGATACAGGTAAACGTTATTTCAAGATCAATACAGGTACCTGTCAGGTGTGGCATTGTTTATTTACATGTTCCGTGACGTGAGGTGGCAATGCTGCTATTGATCAATATTTAGGTAAAACTATGACACAATATTGACAATGTAGAAAATGAACGCTTTGCCATGCCCCTTATCATTGTACACTTCGACCTGTCACGTTGGAATGAATCCTTCATTTTTCTGACAAAACGTTGAGTGAATTACATGCAATTATTCTACTAATCTAATATAATACGGACCTTTCCAAGGTTAGCTTACTAGAATATTCAGATTTTAATTTCCTTTCAACCTTGGCATTTGTAGTCAAATTCTAATGTTCACTTCCAAAGTATCATTACATGGGTCTGTAAGTATGAAAAATTCATAATCTGTGCGCTGCCTTAGCGAATAGGGGGAATATAGGACTAATGGTTAGAGGAGAGGGTGGAGCATGCAGTAAATGTATATTAAAATGTTATCCAGGGACTGTAACCTATGCAATAATATCTATATATGTAGACTATTAACGAATATTAGATTATCTGAGTAAGAGGCTGGGGTAAAGGTTAAGGTTACAAAAGGCAGGATAATGATCTCGGAAATGGATGTCTGAGATTTGAAAATGGCACCTTAACAAAGAGGAAGACTGATGGACTGGGTGATAGATAAATAATAAAACCATTATAAAGGTATATATTTCCAATAAGTAGCAGGCAAAAGTAGTCAGCATAAAATAAATGTCCGTCAAAGATGACGTAACACATACATGCTGCACCTTTTAAATTTAGTTAAAGATACAGTATGCCGAAAAAATGAATTGAACTGCATCATACAGCTGTTTCGACCTTCTGGGACTCATCATTGATGTTAGGGGCCAAAAGATGAGAGTCCATAATTTCTTATGTAGAAGCAGAAGGATCAGGTGCGTAAAACCCCTTTAATTAATGAATTTAGAAGTAAACTTGAACTAGTTCTGTAAAATTTCAAACATATACTGTCAACCTTTTCATGCAGATTGAGGACTCTTACAGATAATGGACCCATGGTATCCAAAAACATGATTGTACGTGGTGACCTATTCCTTAAAGTCAGTAGAAATCAGAGATATCTTTGTGCCTTCTGCCGATATCAACACAAAAGTTGGTGAAGTGTGCCAATTTCCTGTAACCTTCATCTTATCCTCATTTGTTTGCTGCAGTTGTACTTAAATGTCTCCTTTTGTCAAGCCTACCGTTTACAGTCCTGCATATAATGCTGTCTCTGAGACATTATGTGTTGCAGGGCTACTAATATAATAAACAAATAGCTAAACAAATTAACAAAGTCGTCCATCGAGAAAACAAATACCCGTGTATGTCTTATTAGACTGTAAGTAAATTACAGCATGGCTGTTAATGTGGGAAGTATCACCACCACAATGTTGTTATTTGTTTAAAATGCTTGCAATAAGCGTTAAGAAATAACAACATGACATGGTCGACTTTATGTTCTTGAAAATATTTTTTTATTTTCTACGTCATCTTTGGACTTAAATGCCTGCAATACGTATTAAGAAATAACAACGTGACATGGTTGATATATGTTCGTGAAAATCCTATATTATTTTCTGCATCACCTTTTGGTTTAAATGCCTGCAAAAAGCGTTTGGAAATAACAACACGACAATGTAGACTTTGTGTTCGTGAAGATCTTGTGTTATTTTCTACGTCATCTTTGGGTTTCAGAGCTTATAATGCACCTGGTATAGTTCCGCTACAAGAATTGGCCACGGTCTAAAGAGTGATTATCGGTACACGGTTGACGTACTAATAACAAGGATACATATCTAGACACGTCACCGCAGGTTGACTTTCGTCACGTGCATCAATTCCATTCTGTCACAATTACTGGTATCTACCGACGTTTGTGTAGGACAAGCACCATTGGCTTATTGATTGGGATTTCAATAATTTATCGATATTAGACATCGAACTTGGTTTACGATATGTAAGGTTGTTAATACCCGTAATGTTGGAGTCGAATAGTTTCAGTTTCTTCATGTGTTTATCCCTTCCATGATTTAATCAACTCAATCGTAAAACGCCAGGTAATTTGTATTTAATTCATCTGTTCGGACGCGTGATAAATTCTATAAAATCCAATGCAAATGCGTTATGTTAGAGAAATCGAATGACCTGCGTATGGTGTGAATGCAAGGCCTTCGAACAGAGTTCAGAATTATTTTATTTTGATATACTTAACTCTTGTTCATGATCCATCTAAAAATTAGACAGAGCATAGATTAAGCGATAGCAGCTAAGGACGTTATTAATATAATACAATTGGGCTAGCACAAGTTATTTTCAGCCTGCGCAATAGCCTGTAAAATATTTTTTTTTTTACATATATTCGTTATGTGTTGAACGCCGCAATATTGATAATTTTATGACATCGCCCTATAGTTCATTATTTTGTAATATCCGACTTAACTAAGATCATGTTTGATAGTACATTTTACTCACCATAGTTCAGTGTTCAGATAATCGGACGTAAAGATATAAGATGGGCTTTCTAAAAATTTAAAACCCTTTCTTCGTCATCATATCAATAAGAGACATCGTGAACTTCCAATTGATAAAACAAATGTTTTTGTTTAATACATTATGAAACGAATCGTTGTAGGAAACAGAAGGTAACACTTTTCATGCGGGTAGAGCGTAAGAATTTGACCTGCAGCCCCGATTGCATGATCGTAAGAGGCGACTTAATTTGGGATCTTATAATTTCCATTCTTTTTATAAACTCTCTTCTTCAAAATGTTTCCATTGAAACTACCTCACTTTTTGCCTTTGGTTGAACGTTTGCCTGTTTATGAAGGATATGGGTTCTGTTCCAGGCCGGTACATACCAGAGGCTCTAGCAATGGTATTTACTAATCCCTGCTGCACGCTCCGATTTAAAGGAGTACAAAAACTGTTCACCCGTTGATTAGATAATGTGAGCAAGTGGGGTGTTTTGATGGGGACCTTCGGTAGTATACTTCAGTGTGACAGCACTTTAAAACTGCAAAAGATCCGGACTATCGCAAGAAGACCTGCACGAATAAAACGCAGCCTTCCAAATACACACTCGCTCAATACACGCATCCACATGGCATACACCGGGAGCCCGTCCTTATGTGTCCCTGGCTGTTAATAGGACGTAAAACAAACCGAACTAAAGAAGCTAACACTGCCTTCAATGATATACTCCGTCATCTAGAAGGCTTTGTTGTCAAGGTGTAGGTGACAACACACACTGCTATGCGTGTTGTGTATAGTGGTGGGTGTCTGATTCGCATCTATGGTTTATTGATTCCTGGTCTAATTGGTAGTAAAATTATATTGCATTATCAATTTATGGAAAAACACAGGTACAAAATTAATTTCACTCTGACGTATGATTTTGATAACATATCTATATTGCTGTAGTTTGTTTGGGGACATAAAACAATATCGGTAGGGTCTTCAAAATGAACAGACGCAATCCGACTGCGGACGATAGGCGATTTGCGTTTCCCTTATTAGGTCCCTGACGGTCACCTGAGCAAATATATAATAAAGGGGAAGGGACATCTTCATACAGCACTTAAAACGTAAGATGGAGTACGTAAGCAAACATAATTATATGTGTCCAAGGCACATTTAGTATAATCCATGCAAAATTAAAGTTTTCAAATATACAAATACATTCAAATATAATTTTGAATGCAGAAAGCCTGTTTTCTTAATACGACAAAATGTTCGTGTCGTCGATGAAGCAGAAGACTCTTACCCTTGCGGAACGTTGGTCTTTTTCTTTTTTTTCTTTCTTTTTTTTTTGTCAGGGGTTTTCGTGTAAATACTTCCTTATCACATACTTTAACCCTGAATCAATCGATTATTTTGAGTTCGGATTATGGTTTTGTTGATGTTGCGGTATACTCACTTTTTTTCTTTTGGTAAAATAATGCAGAAATACAGATAATTACTGTGGTTTTCGATTACTGGTGAATGGCAAATGTTGATATATACTTTATTGTACATTGGTATGGAATTGGTGTGTGTCGTTGTGCAATCTAATGGGGAAAAAACTTAACTAGTGATGTATTAAAAGATCAAGTTAAGAAGTTCGAGATATAAAATTTGAATATCACCTAAATATTGGAATAGTAGCTCCTTCAAATGCAATAGTGAACAATATAGATATTCTCTTTTTTATAGAATTGAGTTGGTCTATTTTTATCTCTTTTCAGATGAAAGATCGACAGATTGCACCACTTATCACGACACAGGTTGGCCATTGGTGTACTGGGGATGCAAATGAACCCACTAAGAAAACGTAATTTCAGTTAAATTCTCTTTCATCTTCTCCTTATTCTATTCTCGTCTTCTTTTGAATAAATAATCGCGCCTCCATCTCGTTCTATCAAAGGCGCGCGTTAGAAATGTGAAAATTTAATATGTCTGATAATTCTAGCGACTTAAGTCACGAACGTAGATAAAGGATACCCCAATGTTAAAACTAACAATAGACACTGGTTATTGTTTTGGAATTAAAACTGCCACTCGGAGGAATACATTTGTACTGAATGCTCTTGTTTCCAACACAGGTATATGGAGTTGGTCATCGATTGGTACTGTACGGGAAGCCGTGTCAGACAGGGGACTTGGCGGGCCTAATCAAGCAGGTAACACGACTCTAAGGACGATGGAGTGGAGTTGTTGATTGGCGTGACACCAACAAACATATTGATGAATCTGCAATCAAGTGCATTTAACACCAAGAGCAAAGGGTAAGCTACCGCCTTTTGCTGCGTGGTGGCGTCAGATTCTAATAGTCGGAACAAAATACAGAGGGCTTCCGCTCAACACTGCCATACTACACCGTGATAAATATTGTGCATATTTACTGGCGGACTTGCTTCCCTCGCTGGTCCAGATATAACCATCATTCCACATCTCATACAATCGAACGCAATTATAATAACAATATAACTTACCAATAATAATTGGCGGTCACGTGTTATTGACAGCTTTACTTGTTGAAGTAATGGTCAGTCGATACCAGCTCACTGGGGAATCCGATCATCGCTGGCCATATTACACTGTCTTGAGGTGGTGCATAGGGGACGGCGCGCTGGACACGGATAGAGGACTTAATTGTGTAAGCGGATGAAGACACACGATACGGATCCATCACGTTCCCATGCTGGTGAATGAAAACAAATCTGATTTTCACATGGTGTTTGAAAATGGTGATAACAAAACCTGTAGCAGTGACTCGTGTGTGATTTTGTAAGTTAATTCACCGATCGTTGGGTTATATGGCACCTATTAACACTGACTGTGTTGTGGTGATCACTTATTGATGGTCGGCCACATAACTCATTTAACTCAAGACAAATCTCTGTACACGACTACCAGAAGGAACATTTATAGTTAAACATGGGCAGTATCATCTAATTCAATGTGAAAACGTTGAAAGCGTGTCACAATTTTGAAAACAATGACAACAATGTGTGATAGTGTGTCCAAATCCTGAACCTTATGATTCAATCATTTCGTAGGTCTCATGTCAGGCTTTACGAGCAGACGACACTTCCCGATGCCAGAATCCGAAGTGGACATGGATGTAGTTGTAGCTAAGATAATCTCGCTGGTCGTCCTAACCGTGCTCACGGTGTTATTTGGGCTATTTCCATGTCGACTCATGCAGTATTTTGCGAAAACAATCTTCAAACGGAAGAAGATTCTGGATTATATGCTTTCATCTTTAAAATGTTTTTCGGGTGGAGTGTTTCTAGGAACGTGTTTTTTACATTTGATTCCGGAAACACGGACTAAAATCGACCAAATGATGTCTCAAATAAGATCGCATTCCACATATCCGGTTGCAGAGTTACTGACAATGGCAGGATTTTTCGGGGTGATATTTACCGAACACGCCATTCGAGCTCTATATAAGAAACTTCAAGAAATGACAGACAACGATCGAGAATGGACAGAAAGTGAAATTTTACCTACAACACATTCAACCTTTTTAAAAAGTGACATTGAGGGTGACATCGAGTCTCGAAGCTTACACTCGCTTCAAAATCAGGATGTCGAGTCGGGTTCACACGAAATGAATATGATGAATGAGACAGAAGATACCAAAGAAATCATGGACATGGAGATTGAGCCTGCTCCTCTTCAGGACTTAGAGGTCAAACAGGTCGTTACGGAATTAAGTCGAGGTGACGATTCTAGTAGAGGTCATATGAGGTCAGTGCTATTTATAACCGCCTTATCCTTTCACGGTGTGTTCGAAGGGATGGCTCTTGGACTTCAGAGTTTAGAGAGTAACGTCTGGGTGTTATGCTTTGCTATTAGCATTCATAGAGGAATATTAGCGTTTGGGATAGGACTACAGCACATGCGCAATGACGAAAAGCACAGTACTATGGTGTTTAGCGTAGCGTCTTTTGCTATTTTAGCGGCTGTTGGGATAATCATCGGAATTGCAATTTCAACAGGAGCACAACTTTATACGGATGTTAACGTACCTAACGCTATTCTACAAAGTTTAGCAACGGGGACGCTATTCTATATAATATTTTTTGACATTCTCTTCAAGGAGATGGATGGTAATAAAGACGTTAAGAAGATGTCGTGTACCTTCGTGGGATTCGCTGTTATGGCTGTGATATTTGCTGTTACTAGAGAGTGAGAGAGTGGGATTTAAACCTATATATCGTTGTCTAAGGCTACTGCTTCGTGATGGATCATTTTTATGTGAATTATTTCAATGATAACGTTATGTTAAATTATTGTTTGGTTGTCGTGACTTCATTTTATCGTGTAAGTCGTACAATGTACCAATGTTGTTCCAACAACTTTAAGCTTAAACTCACTAACTAAAAATACTGTTAACATACATATTTAAGGGGTAATCTTATTTTAGCGATTCTTGCATTGAAAGCATTCCGTTAAATTATGATTAAGCTAATTACAGTACAGTTTCTGTATACTGCTCCTACAGTAAGTACTGTGAGTGCGCCAATTCACCACTTGCTGTTTACTGCTCCTACAGCAAGTACTGTGAGTGCGCCAATTCGCCATTAACTGTATACTGCTCCTACAGCAAGAACTGTGACTGCGCCAATTAGCCATGTGCTGTATAATGCTCCTACAGCAAGTACTGTGAGTGCGCCAATTCACCACTTGCTGTATACTGCTCCTACAGCAAGTATGTGAGTGCGGCAATTCACCATTTGCTGTATACTGCTCCTACAGCAAGTACTGTGAGTGCGCCAATTCACCATTTGTTGTATACTGCTCCTACAGCAAGTACTGTGAGTGCGCCTATTCACCATTTGCTGTATACTGTTCCTACAGCAACTACTGTGAGTGCGCCAATTCACCATTTGCTGTATACTGTTCCTACAGCAACTACTGTGAGTGCGCCAATTCACCATTTGCTGCATACTGCTCCTACAGCAAGTACTGTGAGTGCGCCAATTCACCACTTGCTGTATACTGCTCCTACAGCAAGTATGTGAGTGCGGCAATTCACCATTTGCTGTATACTGTTCCTACAGCAACTACTGTGAGTGCGCCAATTCACCATTTGTTTTATACTGCTACAGCAAGTACTGTGAGTGCGCCAATTCACCATTTGCTGTATACTGTTCCTACAGCAACTACTGTGAGTGCGCCAATTCACCATTTGCTCTATAATGTTCCTACAGCAAGTACTGTGAGTGCGCCAATTCATCATTTGTTGTATACTGCTCCTACAGCAAGTACTGTGAGTGCGCCTATTCACCATTTGCTGTATACTGTTCCTACAGCAACTACTGTGAGTGCGCCAATTCACCATTTGCTGTATACTGTTCCTACAGCAACTACTGTGAAGGCGCCAATTCACAATTTGCTGTATACTGTTCCTACGGCAACTACTGTGAGTGCGCCAATTCACCATTTGCTGTATACTGTTCCTACAGCAACTACTGTGAAGGCGCCAATTCACCATTTGCTGTATAGTGTTCCTACAGCAAGTACTGTGAGTGCGCCAATTCACCATTTGTTGTATTCTGTTCCTACATCATGTTCTGTGAGTGCGCCTATTCACCATTTGTTGTATACTGTTCCTACAGCAACTACTGTGAGTGCGCCAATTAACCATTTGCTCTATATATCTACTGTTCCTACAGCAACTACTGTGAGTGCGCCAATTCACCATTTGCTGTATACTGTTCTTATAGCAACTACTGTGAGTGCGCCTATTCACCATTTGCTGTATACTGTTCCTACATCAAGTACTGTGAGTGCGCCTAATCACCATTTGCTGTATACTGTTCCTACAGCAACTACTGTGAGTGCGCCAATTCACCATTTGCTATATACTGCTCCTACAGCAAGTACTGTGAGTGCGCCTATTCACCATTTGCTGTATACTGTTCCTACAGCAAGTACTGTCAGTGCGCCAATTCACCATTGCGCTAATCTGTTTAAATCAGGTTATGCGCTTAAATTGGAGTGCGTCAAAGTTAGTAAATTTAAAGACTTTGTAATTTATTCTCCCAGATCTATTCTAATACTGTCTAAAATGGCTAATAACTAGTTTTCATGTACGAAACGCCCTTCAAAGGCCTGATATTATTCTGACTATTGAAACTCGACTGACCTTTACTTCAAAATAATTCATTGCTATATTAGACTTTTTTTCCAGGTCAGTTGGAATCAACATTATAATGATACTCAAACAAATGAGCACATTGTCATGGGCATTTAATAGTTCATTTTGGTTTGATTTATTAATCAAATGACACCTAATGATATTTTCATATTCTAATAATTGATTATTATTACATTATTATTATAATTGATTAATAATTTTTGAATGATTCCAAGCGTTTCTTACTTTTATACAAAACATCAATCATCTTATTAAATCACTCCTCGGTCTGGTTTTACGGAACATATTAGGATTATTATAGTTGTGGTAAAGTTATATATGTTTTGCAAGAATATTTAAGGAATGAATCTTGATACCAAAATGTCAAAGAATTTCTGAAGCATATATCATTTACGTTTTAAATGTCAATATTACAGGTAAGGACAATAACAATAGAAGTCATAAAAACGTTAACTTGCATTAAACGATATTGACATCCAGCCAATTTGACTTATGGGAAACAATATAGAAACAGTTACGCTTAATATATGTAAAACATTATCTTCTGTGATATATCCAATGTGGTGAAGAAGCTAAGTTAGGTTGAAGATCATCACTTGTCATAAAAATTAAAAACAAAAATGTTCATTTGGGTTTGATTGTAAAAGTTTGAACAATACTTGCTTGCCTCATTAAATAAAAATCGTCTATAACCAAAATAAAGCTCAAAATCTATCAAAAAAGCACTCGACTTCTACCAGCTAAAATATGTTAGACAGCGGTTTTAAAAATAGATATTCCGTCTTATAGCATCCAATTAGAAGAACGCAAATTTATATCAAAGAACTACATTTTGTTACAATCGACATGATGTCAGGTAAAATGTATTTGTCAGCGTTTTTGTTAATCTTTACCATATATTATATTCCCATAGCGATATGTGTATTAATTGTTGAGAGAGAATTGCATGGATGCTGCCACAAATGTAAGGACGTTCTTGTGATGACAACAATTAAGGTAAGCAATATTCAGACGGTATTTACACTCTAAAGAGACCTTCTGGATAGGTTGCAAACTAAATATTTCTCGTTTGTGTTCAAAATAAACAATTTTAAAGTTAAGGTAAAAAATGTATAGCTGTAGTTTTCATGAAAGCTGAAAGTTAACCGGAATCAATATTGTTCGATAATGCTGTTGTGTGCATTGACGTTTGTTCTATGTCCATTATCACCAAAATAATATACACGAATTAAGTTCATGACGTCTTTGTATTCGATTACAAGATTTTTTCCCGGATGCTAAAAGCATTTACTTTTCAGAATTTCCAATGGTATCACTTAAAATCAATAAGAAATTATTCTGCCTGATGTAGAGTAATCAAGCTTTATTAAAAACCCATCAGTTGTTTTTTTTATCTTCCCGTCGTCCTGTGGTGTATCAAAACAATGTCGATCGCTTTCATGTCCCCGTGTCTTCCTCGTTTAATGTTAAGATGTCACCATGGCAACAAAGTATATTTAATAAAATAATCTTTAAAAACAAGTCTTGTTGTTTCCTTTTCGATATAAGTGTACCTGGATGTAAAGTATTCTCTGCATTTGAGGTTAAGGGGCTTTTAGTGGCGATGCCTGATTGAGTTTTCTACAAGGTTCGACGGAAAATACGTTCATTAAATCCTATTATGTTGTTAGTAGATCCAGCGTATTTTAATCAAAGGGGTTTTAATGTAGGGAATAGATTCGCCTTGATTTTAGTCAGCATTTTACGTGGTGAAGATAATCCATTACGACAGTATGTTAACCCTATATCACTTCGCAACTTAGGGACAAATCGATATACTACGTGGAGGTAAACAGTCGACGAAGAGGAAGTAGATGCGTGTTTCTATGTTCATGAAAATGTCATTAAGTTACGCCTGAAACGATGTGCTAAAATCGTGTTTATTCTGGGAGAGTTTTACAAAGCACGGTCGCAACTCCTCCTTACAACGGCCTGATTGCATTGTGCCATGCTCTCTACTCCAATTTAGAGACAAGTTATTTCCAGAACATTACATACATTACCTTATAAGGTCACTCTTAGCTGTACCACTAATAGGACAGAAAGGCCCCTTTAAAAAACTTGCAATGTGTTAAAGCTAAATAAGGTCACCCCCCCCCCCTAACCCTCGTAACTAATGAAGGTTGTATACCGCATTTCATCGAGCAACGGAACTGCAATGTGTGATTACTTCTTTCATGTATTGTTTTTAATCCCATCGACCTGCATCCTAACTATAATTAGTAGTATCTGCATCTAAAATCGACTTTGGTGACCTATTGACCTCTATGCATACTGTTCTAACTCTTACCTACTAAACACTTTTTATAAGTATATCTTTTGTTTACCCCTGGTTAACCTACCGTCAGAACTTTTTGACAATGTGAAATGATATATTATCGCGTATCCATGGTTTTACATGTCAGGCTGATGGCACTTCAAAATAACACTTGAGTGACGTCACAGGAGGATTCCGATGTTTTATCACCTGTCCAGTGTACAACGACGTGAAGCCAGAAAAAATAAGAATATTGCAAGGAGATGGCAAAGTTTACTTTTTTTATTCTATAAATTTTAGGACAGGCCTTAATTGGATGGCCTGAATACTGACGTTAGGTTGCGTGTTGTTACGTGGAAACATGTTTAAAATTCGGATTTGATTGTTTGTTTTCGATAAAGAAATCCATACGGGATACATTTTCTATAAAGGACGAGGAAATGCCATCATCCGATTGTCAAATTTCTAGGTCGGCTAAGGAAATCAATAACACTATCCGGTTCGGTATATTTCGATAACTTCCGTTTACTGCCGAAACAGACCGATTGTCACGTTTATTTGCCGGAATTGACCGATTGTCACGTTTATTTGTCGGAATTGACCAAGATACTTGATTACAAACGATTAAATCGTGCTCTTATAAAAAAAATCATCAGACCAGTTCTGCCATACGAGTTTTATAGTTCATATGGAATCGCTTTATTTCACCAAACCCATAAATCGCTTATTTGGGTCTCTTAACAGCACATGTATTTAGAAATCATATTTCCTTGATGCGTGCCGCGGTCCAGATTGGAGCCCATTTCTATATAATCAAGTTGTTGACTAATTCGTTTCCCGCCTCATCGCAATAAATGTGAGGAAATATGGGGCTGTCATAATCACTACGGTTGTTTGCTAAATCACAATCGTTACCTCACCTCCAGCTATCGTTAACGAGCAGAGCGACAAATTATTTTTGTTCGAACGGAATATCAGAGGGACCGCGACCGCGTGTAGCTCGTTTGTCTTAACGCTTATGCACGGTTTTTCAAAGCATAGGACACTTTTTGGCTTAAGTCGTAGCTTGAAATGTACAGTCTCCAATTTCAAATAAAATATGATAATGTAACCAGGTGATTTGTTTCCGAATTACCATTTTAAAAAATTGACACTTTTGAAAAATGAAACTAAGAAGAAATAGTATTTAACAAAAAACGCGATTTTGTATGTTAAACTTTATTTTGGTAGAAATTAAGAAAGAATTGTCTGCTTTATGGTGCAACGCGAAGCACAATAAGTGTAATTATAAGAAAATTGTTTGCTTTAGTTATTTGACAAAATAATAGAAATCCCAGGAAACAAAATATTACGTACTGCAAATACATACTACAAATTAAGCTTGCTGCATCGACTGTAGCAAACGAAAATCACTCGGACGGGTTTGATAAGGTATAAACCTACAATATATCACCCAGGGAATACTCACAGATATACAGATAGTAAATGCTTACTGGCTTTACGAGCTGGACACGTGTAATTTTAATTCATGCTTCTTTGAGCAGGACAATTACAGCACAAGACTCCCCCAGGACCCTGGTTAGGCGAGATAGGGAGCCGCCTAAGTGCTTCTTCACACAGCATATAGACTGGGGCCATTAGACCGCCGTAAGAGATGGAAAATCAATGTGTACCCCCACTTTCTTTACTACAGATATTGGCGAAGATAATATTTGTCCATCACAGCAAATTGAGCAATTTGAAATGCTGGCGGTTTAGAAAGAACCCCGTGTCTCGGGGTTACAAGATTGACCGCAATCACGAACCTATCGGAGAAATCCGGAATATCAATGCCTGAATCGGATTCGCAACTAAATAGGCATTGACAGAGTCATTAAGATGCTTGAAAATCGATAATGTTTCCTTATGATGGTACGAGTTTGCATTTATATATGTTCTTACAAATCAAGCTCAAAATCGGTGTTGATAATTTAATCAAATGCCAAGCGTTTCTTCGACAACACCCACGTCAGCGTTTTAGAACTTCACTTCAATTCTTCCTTTCATCTTGCTGATGAAATGTTCTCGTGGATAATGACCTGTTTCGCTTACATGCACACTGTCTTTCTTCTGCTCAAATGTTACATGGTTATTTTTACGCATATTTATTAATCATTATGTGATTTGCCATGATTATCTTTGAAACGCTTGGAATCAATAAATTATGCGCCTGCTAACAAACACTTGAACGACAGCGGACACCAATATTTTTCAGACGAAAGGATGAATACGGAAATTGGCTATAATTACGGGTTTTTTCCCAGAAATGCGGTGGAAGACCAGCTATCATTTTAGTTGATTGGTCCTTTTTTCTCAAAATGTCAAATTTGCATTGTCGCTGTTTTGTAAATGTACATAGTTACATTACGAATATAAAAACTGACATTTAACACAAGGTCTGACAATGTCCATGTAAACTTGAATTAAATGCGAACTTTCGCTCTTTTTTCTTATCAACATGATAAAACTGACATTCTTAACTTTTGCAAGGTAGCGAAAGTTACACTGTATATACATTCCATTAATAGCAGACACATAGTGCGAGACGTATAACAGATATAAAACAAAAAAAAGGAATAGAATTCAATCATTTTCATGCTGATATGTTTTATCAAATTGTGCCATGCTGTAAAATGCAAAGAAGTTCGTGTATTCTAAAGTCAGAAGCTGTTTTGTTCGGTTCTAAAAATCTCCAATGTCAGTGCGTTTGGTTCAAGGGAATATACCACGCCTATCATCAATGGAATTTGCATAAAGATTTAGATTTGATGGAATTTTCTCGAAACGACGTTTTGTGCAGTATACCGCTAAATACTCGAGCAATAGGAACGAGTGTCTAATGAGGAAGTCTACGATCCACTACCAACACTCCGGCGTCCGGGGCCAATTTGTCAATTACAACACAGCTAGCTCACACGGATGTACGCCGACTTAGATAAATATCACAATAACATGAGCTAATCGCTATTGACAAGTACAGACCCTTAAAACAACATCATTCGGTACTGAGCCTCACAAAACATCAGTAATTGAGTATTGATTCCCGGGATTTTACCACTTTCCCTTCCATGGACATACCGGTCCCAGTCTCGGGGACACTCCAGCCCGTGTTCCGGAGATTTCCCGGAGTTCTAGAGGGTTCTTCAAATCGTATCAAGCTTCGATTTCGGCATTAGATATAACACTTACCTTTTATTACTATCTGAGGGGATTTTGACAGACCAAGGATTCAGAGAATGAGAGTATATTCAGTTCTATACACGGTAGAGCTGTTGCAAATTGAATAACTGGTATTCTACAAAACTAATCCGCCTTCTTGAGTAACTAATGCTGCTTTATCATGATTCATTAGAATGGTTCGTTTTCAGAAGATTCACTCATGGTGGGAACACAATAATTAATGTAAATCTTGTACTCTGTTAATTCAAGTCCTGGTCACCGTAACAACAACTTGACACGCAAGAAGAAAACATTCGAAACTGTTGTTGTCGCGGCTTCCATATTGTTTTGTTAAAAACCTTTATGGTAGTTTTTTCGGACGATTTGTCGCGATATACCTTTTTGAATATTCTACCAATGAACGATAATACTGTATTATAGCGTAGTACTCATATTGTTTATTATATTTATTATTTGATAAGTCTACTGGAAAATAATTCCTTTTTAAATGATTTATTCTTAAGGTGGTTTATTGTAAAAGTTTAAAAAATAAATTAGAGAATACCGAAGCGTTAACAAAATCATAATCTGAACTCAAAATCAATTCAACCAGGTGCAAAATATGAACAAAGAAAATATTGTAAAATACAAGAGAATAAGGCCAAGTGTTTCGGAAGAGTAAGCGTATTCTGCTTCATCGACGACACTCTCCATGTAAATCTTTGTCAAAATGAGAACCGAGTATCATTGTCAATCACAACAAGTAAACACACTAATGAGCATACTCAAAATCGTCCATCTTCATATCACTTGAAGATACAGAATATTTCTCAATGAGACAAATATGGCGACCAAAAACTTGCCAATAGTTTCATCTTTCATTTCATCTGCCTGCATCTCTCGAATCTTTGTGTTGTTAGTTTGGTTTACAAAATAAATTTACTTGTTGGAAAGCCGTTTTACTAATGGTTTGAGCGAAGAAAAAGTAAAATAATATATTCTGTGTATCGATGAATCGGATATGTCTTAATTAGATGGAATGGTTCCAATGTGTTGTTTGATTTGTGAATTTACTTGCGTGAAAATAAAAGTTATATTTTCACCGACAATTCACGTTATCAAGATAGGTAGAAACACTGTTGTCAATCGGAATCATATACACGTACGCCAAATGCGATATATTCAATCCGGGAAGCGACAGTTCTTCATACTATTAGATGCAAAAGTGCTTTATACACTATGTACTAATGATTTATGTATGTTTATTATTTTTGGTTAATTTTAAACTTTTGATTTCTTCAATTGTTCAATCAAATTTTCTGGAAAGCATCTTAGTTGACTCAAAAAAGCTATCTCCACTTTTTTAAAACGTTGGAGAAATAAATGAATTGATAAATACATAGAGGTTGCTTTAGTGTTTCTCAGAACAAATTAGATACTTAAAGGCATCATACTGATTACTTCCGGGAACGTAAATTTAATTTATGACAGAACAATCAATTCTGTTGTCTGAAATGTTTTCTTACAAAGTTAAAGCCCATTTTTTTTTCATCTGACGACAAGTCTCCCCTTTTTAGGCTAAGAAACTGAAGGAAATATCTAACCAATCGAGAAAGATTCGTTGAAAAATATAATGGAGGTCACCACAACTTTCTGATTTGATGTAGTCATTATACCGGAAGTAAACCAGACATACACAAAGACAGCTTCCGGTTTGTCTCGAATTGATGTTATCTGTATTACTTAGACGAAATCACATCCTTCTATATCTAAAATGTCCATACATTTCAACGGAAAGCTAAGTAAATACCACAATAAAATTCATTGATTTTAGTGTGGTTTCCACGTTATACGAACACCAAAATAATTAGACATTAGGGTTTTAGGTTTATGCTACAGAGGAATTTAAGGAAATTGAAAACCACATCTTCGAATTTTTGTGAAACGAAATTCTAAAACAAATGATAAGTTTGCGTTTGAATGAGCAATTTATATAACTTACTCCCGTCACCAACACCAACCAGCAATCGCTTTATCTCAATCATGATTTTCACAAACAACATAAAAGCATCTATTTTAGATGGAATGCTGTAATCGACATGCAAATCTCTATTATGGCCCGGAACGGCAATTCAGGAAGTCCGCCATTTTGTGCCATGTGGCTTGTCAATAATTACTCCAATTAAAGACATGAATATGTTTGCAGTATAGAAAATGAATCGTTATATTACACGCTGTCATTGGATTTATTAGATGGTGCCTTTAAACTGTCAGAGTACAACCACAAAACGAAATTATAAAGGAGGAATACTTAACTTGAAAACCAATTACAAAACAGGCACGGTTATCGGGTTGTTTATAAACGCGCTTAATAAACGGCTTTAAGGCAGGGTTATTGAATTGTTCAAATTTGCCACGAATTCACATGAAATATGAAAGCTATATACAACCTCAACTAGCGTAATTGGCACGGTGAACGTTTAGACGCGTAAATCTACATTGGACCTGCTTTGTTTCAATCAATATGCATTCAGAATTTAACGTGCACAAACCTGCTATCTTGCAGACAATATAATCGCTATGGGAAATCTAAATCACATAGACGCTTCAAACACTAGGAAGACGCAGATTTTACAATTGGTCGGATCAAGCCTGCAGATATCAGCCCTACTTAAAATTGTTTGTCACTTTAAATTTGTCTTTATTGATAAACCGTGTTGTTTACTTTATAGATATAAATGAAAAATGGAAATCATTTAGTTATTCTTACAATGATTGACAATGATTTCAAAAAATGGAAAACACGTTTTTGTTTTGAAAAAACAACAGCCTTCATATGATCATGAATAATGCATGTTTAATACAAAATGGTAGGATACTGCCTGTGCCTATCTTTTATGAAATATGTAATACAAAACGCAGTTTGAAGCAAATGAATTAGGTTTTATTTTACTGTCTGGTAGCACAACTTGTTGAATGAGTTAAATTTAAAACTGACCAAAATATAAAATTGTGTTTCATGCAATGTTTGGGTACCGTATGACAAGCGAATTTCATATACAAAATCTAACATTAAATCTTTTCAATAATTAATCTAGATTTACCATTAATTCATTTTCAAACAATAAAAAGTTGTTATAATATATTTTGGGGATTCTATTTGATTGAATCACGTTGACGTTTGCTTGAATTATATTATGATTTTTAATGATAAAATTAATCTTAAGTACAACAAATCTGTTAATTGAAATCATTTTTATCTAAAATATCAAAAATTGACATGAAGATACCATTTCCTCACTCTAAAGGTAGTTGATATCTAAAATATCAAAAATTTACCTAAAATATCAAATAATTATATGAAGATACCATTTCCTCACTCTAAAGGTAATTTATATCGTTCTAGAAAAGCTCGAGAAGAATTGTAAATTTTATAATTGTTTGAGCTCATGCCGTTGTTCCAGTAATATATGCGGTATATGTATGAGTTTATGGTACAGAGTCAGATATAGAAACCAACACTATCAAATTAAAAATCACATATATCACTTTTTTCATTTCAAATGCACTCGTAACATTAAGACGTGTGCCACAGGCATACCTGGGGATCGCCCTTCCATTTTCCATACGCGCAATGTACTATATAATATGACCTTGATGTGAAAAAGCCTGAACGATTTGTTTGAAAATTTGAAGCTGAAACGAAACTCTCTTATATTAGACATACACAGCAATTACATAACGTGTGACGACCTAAGACTTGTGGGTTCGCACCCTTTGGATCTCAAACATGTACACAGACACCGTCGGTCTTGCCAAGATAATGGTAGGCTTGTTGTATTAGATATGGCGATGCACGGATCCTCTATGTAGTAATTACCGTTTTTACCGAGTTGCTCGGGGCTGTAATTTAAATGTAAACAAGACTATCGAAGTCAGATCTGTCAGACATTTGCACTCGTTGTCTCAGAGAACAGAAGATTATCAGGGAATCTGACGAAACTTTCCAAAACCCATAAGCAGCCAAACGTGTGATGCGAGACATCAGTGAGCTGATCGCTTGCCATTATAACTGCTAAGGCTACGCAAACTCATAAACTCGAGAAGGAAATCAAATTTGAATAGATAATGTCTTTATTTAACAGAAGGACGGTTATACACATGTAGGTTACATTTCTTTACAAATGCTTCTATAGATGTACTGACATGGAATAAAACACTATCAAATCCGATTCCGCGTTACATTGAGTCTGCATATACAATGACTCATGTTGATACTATTTCTGAACGCATCCTTCAACAGCTGAAACCTTGAAACACATTAAAATAAAACTTTAAACGGCGCCAATGACTCATTACAAGGGCTGGTAAAGAAAAGAGTGTTGAGTTAGTTATGCATTTGTAGATACTGCTCTTAAGTTTCTCAAGTTTCTGTAGCCCTCCTAAATCTTTGCAATTATTTATTTTCTTTTTTTTTCTTACGAATTAAGCGCGTGATTTGAATCCGTATCACCGACTAATATATGATCTTTGCTGTTTATCACTCTGTGTTCTTTTTTATGTTCCATGATACGTTCGTGTCGTGTTGTTTGCTATGTTCTTTGCAATGTTCCGTGATACTTTCGTGCCGTGTTCTGTGCCGTGTTCTTTGCTATGTTCTTTGCAATGTTTCGTAATACGTGCGTGCCATGTTCCGTTCCGCGTTGTGTGCTGTGTTATTTGTAATTTTCCTTGATACTTTAGTGCCGTGTTCTTTGCTATGTTCTTTGCAATGTTCCGTGATACGTTCGTGCCGTGTTCCGTGCCATGCTGTTTGCTATGATCTTTGTCATCGCAAAACTGAAGGCTCACCTTGTTGATGAGGCAAGAAGGCTGGTTTGGCCATTTGATGTACATCAAAAGAATCTCGTAGTCATATACCGATACAAATTGGAAAACTTTGAAGTTGGTTGCGACTCCTTTGTAATCTTCAAAAGACTTGCATGCATGCATGCAGCCTAGCGATTAGACAGGGTTTTTTTTTACCTGAGCGTCCTGTCTGTTTTGCATTGACATATTCATATTCCATGGCTGTAGAGAGCGTAGGTGAGCGTAACCCCTGGATATCGAGGTTGTTCTTTGCTATGTTTTGTGATACGTTTCGTGCCGTATTCCGTGCCTATTTGTGCGCTTTATTTTTTACCATGTCCCGTACTGTATTGTACCACGCAGTTCCTTCTTTGTTGACTGCTATTAGCCGAGATGTGATCCGTGCTATGTTTTGTCGTGGTTCTTACAGAGTACTTTGCAGTGTTTTATGACGAATGAGAAACACAATAACTGTACCAATGAGAAATATTAAAATCATACAAATGGGATATTATCTTTTAACTTTAACATTTAGAGTTTCCTCTAGTCAGTTGTCCAACTAAACAATTAACGATTATATTACTTCTCAATGCAGACATAAAACAACACAAGTACATTTATGTATCACCAAATGTCACACATTCACATAACCAGTCGCAATAAAAGATGGCGACTACCCATTTTGGGCTGTTAAGTTAGCCTCTGTTGCTAACGGTCTTAAAGATGTCGGACTATCGAAGACAACGTTGACAGTTTTGCTTCATCTCGGAGAAATCCGTTCCAGGTTTATAGTCGTATGTTCAAGACTACACATTTCTTGGAAATAAAGTGAACCGTGAGAGTCCCAGAGACATGGCTTTAAAACCGTACTTATTGTTCTTTTAAACTCACGGTACATTTCGTCAACTATCATAGACATGACCCCAGACGACAATTATATTGTACCATTGTAAAACTGGTCAGAGGTTTAGTACGGTGGCGTAACGGGGGAAATCATCTTTGTACACAATTAAGAATCTACACAGGACGAAGCTGCAAGATACAGTTTGTAATTCATATTTTGGAACAAAATAAAATACGATTACGTGCTACCCAATATTTTAAATCCTATTAGAGATTGTGGAAACTTTCGGTTCTGTTTCTTAGTCCTCAAAGTATACGCAACACCTCGTTCTGTTCAAAAATAGTTCTGACGTAGAATTATCATCTTCTTGGTCCCTGGCATCACAGAAGAGTAATGGAGTTTAACTCCTTCACCCCTAAAGACACATTCGAACCCTTCCAAATCAAAGGTTTGAAAAGTTCATTATGAAATTTCAGGGGTGAATTAGTTAAAAGATATTGTTATATAACCACGTACAGTTATTTGTATAAATTTGCCCTAATTTTTTCCGTAGTCTTTAGTTTTGTTTTAAAATGTTTGGGGAATAAACATGTACTAAAATATCTCACCAATGTTGACTAGTCACATATGTTTAAAGTGCCAGTCTCCTGCTCATTGAAAAGCTTAGTTTTTTTATATTCATTGTAAGAATTATTTCTTAAGAACAAAAATTAAGCTATTTTTGTTACTTGCATTGTTATGCTTTGCAGTATTCTCATTGGATAAAAATGCATTTATATGCAAAATTAATGTATGTAAGAGTTGACGTTACGTGGAGAGACGACCTTGCATATTACGAACCAGTTCAACTGATCCTGACCTTTTGACCTGGTGATAACGTCTCCTTTTTCTTGTAAAATATAGTTTTTTTCCCTGGTCGGGATGTTTGTATGTTTAATATGTACTAATTACCACAAATGATAAATTCTTAAATATAATAACAGCTCCTGGTACCCGATAAAATGTTACGTCGTGGTGGATCTGTTTGATGTGTATGCCTACGTCAGGTTCTATACGACGTCATGTTTCGTAACAACGTACATTGTTGTTGAGGGTGTTTTTTTTTGGGGGGGGGGGGGTCCTCCTTTTTTCTTACCTTTTTGGCGTTAAATGGTTGTCTTTTTATATAAGTAAAACAACTATCTTTGTATTGAGGACGTTACACCCCAAACAAACACCATATATATGCTGTACATAGACTTAATTAAAAACAGAAACACGGATAGATATTAACCGGATATACAGCCTCGGGGAAGTCTTAATCAACTATTCCTGGATTCCATCTTAATATCAAACCAATCCTCTGTCAATGATAAAGGCTTTGAAGTCTGGTTTATAGTCAACAATGATATCGAGTATGTCAAAGTCGGCGTCGTCACACAGTAGACCTTGTGACTTGTTAGATGTTAGATCTCTCGGGGAGGCTCCAATTACTTAAACGTTATCATATGCTGTCCTGTAGCTTTTAATATGTTAGTACATGATGTTCAGACTTTAAAAAATGACAAGAAAATGATATGGGTTTGGATCTGTTTTAGCTTCGTATCAACGCTTATTATAATGGCTGGCGCGGCTTGTGTTTCTATGACAAAAACAAAGATGGCGGCATATTAATCTGTGATTTTGCGTTTAATGGGTACGACAGGAAACGGTCTCAGTAAACGACACTGGGGGATGCGTATCGCAATAAATCATAAATATGTATTTTTTGGTAAACGATGAAAACTTTAATCCAAAATTCTGTAGAGCATTCTTCACCAAACCGAAAAATATCTTTCCTACCAAATTGAGAGTTTTTCGACCATCACTCATTATAGCCGAGGGAAATTCGTGGAAGTAAAAGGCACCAAAGAGGAAATAAAACCACATTGTTATACCAGAGTTCATAACACCGAAGTAACGCTTCAGGTTATCTCAGTGAATTATAATTAGTTGCTATATGCTGAAAATTCATTCGACAGCTGGTATAGAGGATAACAAAGTTGAAATAAAACCACATTGTTATACCAGAGTTCACAAAACCAAAGAAACGTTTCTAGCAAATGAAGAGTATATGTCACAAAGACTCATTATAGCTGGGAGTAATTAAATGTGGGTGATAACGGTCATCTCCTGTCTTATCTGTGATTTAGAATTAGTTACTATATCATTTTTTAGGGAAAAAATAAAGTAGTTAATTTCATACGAAATTTCAATTTCATTCGAAAACTTGTACAGGGATATGTATTCCCTCTTTGTAACAAAGAGGGAATAAAACCACTTGCTATACATTGCGAAAGCTTTCATTTTTGTATGCAAACTTTTCAAAACATCACATTTTTACTTTTTCTGCATATCAAAGCATTTGGTTTATTTGCAAAGCATATGCACATGTGCAATGGAAAAAAACTATGTGCACAACGATGCATGAGCACGAATTGCTAATGAAAGTTGTTGTTTTACAACAAAAGGTATGTATTATCAAGTTAAAAGTACCTGTTCGGGGGGCAGAAAAAGTAGGTCATTTCTGAATAAAGAATAAAAAGTGCTACGCGGATATATAGGCCTATTTACAAATCGTGTATTCTGAATGTGGTCATTTATTTAGTCGCCGCTTACGATCATAAAGTGATATATGTTATTTCAATCGTGTTCTGTAATACCCAGAGATGTCAGAAATCCGTTTTTTGTTTGATACATGTTTACGAAAAACGTGTGACAAAGTTCAGTCCTGCTATTTTTGTGTTGGTTTAGCTCTATGACTATTTAATTAACTGAAAATTGAATATTTAACATTTACCCTGAATTAAAATCAGAACAATGTTACCCTAAATTAAAATCAGGACAATGTTACCCTGAATTAAAATCAGGCAATGTTACCCTGAATTGAAATCAGGACAATGTTACCCTGAATTAAAATCAGGACAATACTACCCTAAATAAAAATTAGGACAACCCACAAGGTATTGCATTTTAGGAACGAGTCTGTCTACATCGTCGGAAACCCACGGTACACTTCTCTGACGTTTGCATACGCATATATGCAGACGTCAGAGAAGTGTACCGTGGGTTTCCGACGATGGTCTGTCTATGGCATTACAACATTTGTTAGAACCGAATAGGAGTTGAGAAAATAAACAATGCAAAAATCAAAAACAAAAATACATAGAACACATCATTTATCTTGTATTTCTAACAAAAAAAGGATGTCTTTCCAGTAAAGTTCCCATGGAATTCCACTTAAAAGTAAAGAGAACAAAGAAAAGGTCACCCGGCACACAGAAGTCTACTCGAGAGCCTGGTAACGGAAAAACGACGTCCACATCATATAGAGACTGTGGGACCTGATCATTTGCAGTGCTGAATGGAAACAAATCGCATTAAAAGTACACATGTAATGTTCATTGACTTCACTATAACACAAAATGATTAGCTTCATGCACGTTATAATCAATGACTGACATACGGCAGTTCGTGTTTAGTGCATCACCATACTGCTGTACAAAGTACAGTCGAGACCTGGTAGTTTATTGTGTGTGCGATGCACACATGTTATGGCAGGTCGGACGAAAATCAGCTTTTCACCGTGATTTCTTTTATCTTTTTCATGGATATGGTATTGATTACATACAACACTAAGTTTGACACCAAACTTAACATCACATTTGATACAATAATCAATACTTCTGTTAATGATGATCAGAGGACCTTTTAACTTTATAAAAAGTATTTAAAACGATACTTAAGTTTGGTTTGGTTTAGTTTGATAGTGTTTTTATGTCCTATTAACAGCCATGGTCATTTAAGGACGGCCTCCCGGTGTATGCGATGTGGGATTGTAAATGTGTGTTCTTTGGGGGCTGCAGTATGTTCGTGTAAGCCTTTTTGCGATAGTCCGAATCTTTTGCCGATTTAAATTGCTCCCACACAGAAGTATACTGCCAAAGGCCCCAAACAGATCTAGAACAACCCACCCAGTCACATTTATACTGACAACGTGTGAACCAGTCGGTTCTATTTCGATAATGCTGAGCATCAAGCAGGGAGTAGTGCAATGCAACAACCACTGTTGTATGTCTCGGTCTGGGGGCAGAGCCCTTAGCCTTCCTCACAGGGGCGGGTTTCATCATATTCAACACACTACTTAACACAAATACTCTACCCAGATATTTATCAGCAGACTGAATATACATGCACACCAAACCTTAGCCCGCTCATTAAGCACTGTACTTTCATATGTAACATATAATTGGATTTATGGGCAGAATAAAGTAATTTATATCATCTTTTTATTTTGAAAAGAAAATTTTATTTCCGGATTGGTTTTGCAGTTGTACGTGTCAATATTTTGTATACCCACAGTAGTACTGTAGTCACGTGACTCCTTTGTTTGCCAGCAATCACGTGACACTTGTTTTGATTCTGCAGGCAGACTTTTCTCAAGCCATTTTCAAAGTTTTATATCCCTCCTCCTCCCCAAATTTTCCGCGTGTGTAAACTTATGACAGTATTGTACAATAGAATGTTTACTGTTATTTGATACAATATAATGTATGTTTAATATGTATACATTAATAAGTTTATGGATGGTTTCTGTGTAGGTTATAAATCAGAAGTTATATGTATTGATTGTGTGTTTATATTGTTATATGATATGGATGTTATTTGTGTTATTGAATATGTTTGGGTTGGCGTGGCGTTTATGATGATGATTTTAACCCAACCTTTTTTGCTTATGTACAAACAAGTTTCATTTACTGTCAATAACGAAATTATGTTATCATTTTCAGTGGCATTTGAATAAATGCCCTTTTTCAACGAAAACGTTTTCTGAGTTTTTCTTTAACAACTAACATAGCAGAGTTTGTTCACGTGTGTAAGAATTGGTTAACTAGGTATATAACGTATTATAAACAACGATGATATAATTTAACACAATACTGATATCTAGTCCAAGACTTACCGGACACATCATCACAATACTTAGACTGGCTACCAACCCCTAAGTTTCTATTTTACTCAAAGCTTATCTCCCATTGTTTCAAACTTAGCAATACTCAACAAAAGACTTATACAGTACCGGTATACGTTCTCTCAGTAAGTAGGTACTGAATACCAGACTTAATACGGAGTTGAAACACAAAACTGATACCATTATACTTCACACGCTCATAAAACGTTATACTTAGCACACTGCTAACATGAAATAAATTACTTAAGACAGCATATGTTACCCGACTAAATGAGATACTTAACACAATGGTTATTATACATATTTATGTATGATACTCAACAAAATACAGTACCTAACACGTTACATCACACAATACTTTACATCAGACCAAACACAACACTTTAAATGTAACACAATATATAACACTTCTTATATCTAACACATCTTCGATACTTTAACAAATCTTAGATGTTGTTTCCAGGCTAATTTCTGACTACATATAAGCTTGTGATGTCCTGGTGTAATGTCTCTATAATACACCATTTATCTTCTTTATTGCTGACAGCATTAGTAGCTACGAGAGCTCTCTAAGGCAGGTGCCCGGCTCGTTTCCGGAGGAATCATCAAGTCCCCGACAGATATGGTATCCGGATTTTCAAATTTATCTTCATCAGACTTGGTGCGCTGTATTGCCCGTCCATTTGTTTGACTGTCATCCCTGTTGTGTGATCCTACTTACAGTATATATCTTTATTCCGAAAGCGTCTGGCGGACTCCGCTTTATCCCCGGTGTTATACTAGCTGTAAGGTAGGAGGAACGATCCTACTTCGTCACGCTGTGACAGGTAAAGATAAGTATCGTTATGGTCTACAATTGGCTTCAACATCTGATATCTACACACAACATAGACACTGACTTATACCTTACTCGGGTTTAACTATTGTAGTCGTATAACAGATTTTCCCCGGGATCCGATTTCAGTTCTGGTAGATTATTTCTTCTAGCAATAACACTAAGTCTTGGTCATGCTGATATGTAGAGATGTTTGCACATCCAGCTGTGATTGTGTTTTGTGTCACTGACGTCACAATCATCCTACGTAGACATGAATGTCCATATCTTACTAAGCACGCAATCGGAACTCTTCGGCAATTTTTCATAGCTTGCCGGAAAGCCCTAAGGATTTCCCATTGCTTACCGCGTATACTCGTTTTCAGCAATAAATCGGTGATATTTTTCTTTTTTTTTTATTTCAGAATTACAATAATTTTTTTAAGACTCGTCAGGCAGAAACTATTTAAAAACCACTTCGGACAGAGTATCCACCGCAAGATTTTGTTCTCAGAATAATATATAAAGCAATTAAGCTTTCTGGATTTATTGTAACATAAAGTATACCAGATCCAATTTCTAAACAACTGGAGAAAAACGGTTTGCATATGCCACCTACAATGCTAATACATGTATCCCACTAATGTCACATTTTATTAAAAACTTTTTTTTTCTTTCTGAATTTGAATACCTAGGTCTTTAATTCGAAAATATGGTCACCACATCGACATTGTAATTAATCGCAAACTGGAAATCGTATTATATATAGGAATGACGGAGGCGAAATTAATGGTGGATGGGCTGATATTGTTTGGCTAGTCATTTATACAAGTTTAAAGAATATCGGTTTCTGTTTCCCGTTGCCTTTCCCGTACGTATTGAATAATATTTACATTCCCTTTGCACTGCCTAGAAATAAATCTGCAAATTGATTTTGTTTTTGTCCAATAACATATATAGCCATAACACGGGACTGTTTTCCAATCGGAGAATTTCACTTAGGTCGGACTATATGAGTAAGCGGGGACCAATCATGACGTGGTGTCTAATTCCGATAATGACGGAAGTTCCGGAATGGTTTCCGGATAACGTTTATGACCTGGCGGAACTGGTAACCATAGACAACACGATATTGCTGTCGAAAACAATTCATTATAATTATTTTGAACCTTATAAGACCACAAAGTATATTATAATATTTCCTCTGCTGCTTTGAACGTAAATGTAAATATTGCAGTATGTTTTATGATATTTATAACAAGGTTTCGATTAGTCATATTTTTTAGGTTGCGCTACCACGCGCATCATGGCATATATTTGATGCTGAAAATATGCATTTCATGCTTAAATCAGATGTGTCACGAACAATAAATATTTTTATTAGAGCTGAATACACAATATACCAGCAAAATCCATATAGAACACCAAATTTCAATCTTGATTCCTGGAGCTAGTCTACACCGTGATATAAATTCTTTCAGTCTCCGCAATGTTTATATATCACAGGCTCAATTTCTAACTTTGGAAAAAAACTCGATAATTTTCCAGAAGATTTCTCCAAGCTTAAATACCAATCTTTAACGCTAGGTTACGTCCCAATATCCCGTAAGAGAGGTGGTGTTCGTGCCAGAATGCCTTGCTGCAACCGAGTTGATAGAGATCCGAAATTAAAAATCAATTGTTGATTCATCCTTTCGAGGCAGTTTTCTGTAAGTAAAATGTAGATTAATCACATAGATGTTCCTTTATCCATTCCATGAAATCGTTTGCGTGACGTTTCATTTGTTGATTTCGTTCCACGTTTTGGCGACTACGTTCCGGTTTGTGGCGCCAATTTGCAAATTACATGTAGCCAGATATGTCATTGTCATTTTGCAAGATTGTAATATCTGCATATAATGATAGGGTACTGGAGCCAATATGTATATTGCGTGTAAAATGAACCATAAACTAACATTTATCTCCGTTTCAAAGACAACATGTTCCACGTGAGCAATTATTACTATTTCAGTTGAAAGTCAGATAAGTTAAATGAAAACAAGTAATATATTCGATCTAGCACATTGGCAGATCGATGCCAACACTACTTATCGCGAAGTCTAGATTGTATCGGATAAAATGGTACAGCTTCACCAGCGCATTGTATGATGACATCACAACTATGATTACTTCAGATTATTTCTAACATTATGTAAAAAAAAGGGGGGGTTCAATGGTTAAAATATTTTAATTTGGCGTTTCAAAGGTCTCGAGGATACTTTGGCTTGAAGCGTGCGTGTTTGTAAGCTGATCTGATGCCGACTTTGTTGTGATATCCCACTCGAATACCATAATGAAGGCACATGGCAAAGCCTTCTGCCGGGTCACCTGATGCTGACAACGGGCGAACCAGTTGTTTCCATTTACTTTACAACTGAACGTCATGCGAGCAAGAACAGTTACCGTTTTAAATTATTTGGTACGTCGTACATATGCAGACTCATGTCAAAACCCATTGCCTCCCTCACCTGACTTAACGATCAACATTAAAGCCGAAAGTGATATTGTTGCATTTGTTAGAGCGGATTTATTTTAGTCGGTCTTGTTTCCCCAAAAGGAGGACAGAAAAGCAACTTCATGATTCTGAAGTGAGTCCAACATTGATCGTTCCTTACGACACGATGTCGTGTTTGATGACTTCATGACAACCGCCATTATAGACTAAGAAAAGTAGAGACGTACACCGTTAACCAAAATTAACCACTCAAAAAACGATACATATATCGATACATGTTATCAAAATTATGAAATGAAAGTGTCCGCGCGTCAAAGCTATTTAGGTTAAATCAATGCGTAATGAAATATGACATAGTAAATGCTGGATTCCTGACTTACACTTACCCATCAAAGCCCTAAGCAACCCCTCTCAACAACCCCTCAGCAACCCCTCACCCAAAGCCCTCACCAACCCTCTTCCCAACCCCTCAGCAACCCCTCTCACCAACCCCTCACCAACCCCTCACCCAAAGCCCTCACCAACCCCTCACCAAACCTTCTCTCCAACCCCTCACCAACCCTCTTCCCAACCCCTCAGCAATCCATCTCACTAACCCCTCAACAACCCCTCTCACCAACCCCTCACCAACCCTCTCTCCAACCCCTCACCAACCCTCTTCCCAACCCCTTAGCAACCCCTCTCACCAACCCCTCACCCAAAGCTCTCACCAACCCCTCACCAACCCTCTTCCCAACCCCTTAGCAACCCCTCTCACCAACCCCTCACCCAAAGCTCTCACCAACCCTTCACCAACCCTCTCTCAAACCCTTCACCCAAAGCCCTCTCCAACTCTCTCCAACCCTGTCCAAATTTCTTTAAATAGTAGCTGTTATACATTTTTGTTGCTTGTTCAACAATCTACAGTAGTCGCAACGACTCGTTTACCCGTCGTCAGTACAATGTGGGTTGGTTAGACGACAGTGTCAGGTACCGCTGACATGGTATTTCTGTGAGGAAGTAAAATAAAGTCGTCATCAGATCTGCCCTGTGACAAGGGGGAGACAAATACACAATTCACACTCGTAAAGAGGCACGTCCCCAATTGACCTAAAATGTTACAAGGACAATAAACCCTATAAACCAAACCAAACTATTTGAAAAGCAGCCCATGTAATAACTACAGAGCCCCACTACATCCCCATAATAACGCTTTAGTTTCCCGTGGAGATTCGAAGATGGGGATATAAAGCGAGAAAGCAAAACATTTGTTTGCATAATGACCGTCAATATTGTTCCATGGGGTACAACTGTTCTACCGTAGTTAGCTCCGCCATCCCGTTCTTAGAGATGTCTAATTAAGGCAGATTACTCAGCGTCGTCTATGCGACGCTTGGGAAGATTTGGACTGTACCCTGTAGATCGAGTTTGCTGACTATGTTTGCCTGCTACTCACAGACGACCGTACACCAGTGCCAAATCATCAGCGGAAGATGTTGCATAATAAATCGGGAGAGAATACAATTTTATTATCTAATCAATTACTGCGCCTATTTTGAATAATAGTTCGTGTGTATTTAAAAACAAGATGGCTAACAATGGAATAACAGTGTTTTCTTAGGGAATCGTCAAACCAGGCATGACTAAATTTACATAATGGTTTGGCCATTCAACCGATTGCGAGACGGTCAGATCCAATTTGCATAATAACGTCTGACATACGAGAATGGACAGTAAAGTATTGAGATATACTCCAATAAAAACGATCATTTGTCACAGGTTTATAGTACGTAAAATTCTAATGACGTTTAGATATTTTAAATTTTATGAATACAAAAATACAACTCAACATTTCTGTGGAATTTCTTTTATGCTTTAGATATTTAATTCATTGATCAGAAAACTAATGTCTACCTTGCTTTCTAATTTCATACAAAGGTGTGATTTGTGGAACCTCACTTTATCTTTTTTATGTTTTCATTTTTTATTTGACTTAACTTAAAATTCACAATTTGTGAATTACCCTTCTTGTCTGTACAGTTTAAATGCACAGTCATGCAGTGCAATGTAGATGTTTGACTCACAGAAACATTAAGTAGAATAGACAATAGCTTTATACAATTATACATCGCTCGTGATATATTCCTGTAGAACTTGACTGAAGAACGCCAGTTGTACCTATAAAACAAACTTACCGTCATACAGTAAACAAGTGCATATTAACGCAACTGTGTAGACTCGGTAGTCTTTGCTTGAGAATTAAGGATTATAGATGAGCGTATGACTGGTCCAACACTGGCTTGATATGTTCCATTAAGGATATAGAGCTTGGTCGTCTTGGATCTCTGTTGACGATCTTTTTGAACGTAACCCCGGGGGATGTAAGACTGACATTTACGGAGCTGTAAATCTTGGTTTATCTTTCGACCTTTCCATGTCGTGCCTTATATAGAATGCCATGCCTCTTCATTTCGTGATGAACTAAGTTGCTTTACCTGCAAAAATCTGTTTAAGTATGTCATCCTGCTGGGTTGACTTTCATATTTTCAAAACACAAGTTATATACTATTTGGACAATTTTGAATTCATTTAAGCAATGGATGTTATAGCAAATGTTGTTACAGTCCTATAACACACACTGCTATTGATGACAAAATAAATAAAGCCCGGTAGAGCTTTATGTAAGTTTGTCAGCAATAGCAGTAACAATATTTGCTAAATGTTCATCACTTATATTTGCATTTTGATAGAATAATTGTGCTTTATTTAGTTTCTTCAGACCGATTTTGACAATAGAGATTGGTGACGTCACAATAGCAACAGTTGTTATAGTCTGAAGCACTTGGTACTATAGGCGTATGGCAGCAACTGCCTCTTGGCATTGTGTCAATGGAAAATTGAAGAGCAAATGTAAATATACCTCTATGAAAAAATAATAATAATAAAGCCATGCTCAAACTGCTTATTATGTTATAAGAATTGTGTAATAAATGTTTAAATTGAATTTGAATTTGCGGTGGCATTACCAAATGACTATATTTACCCAATGAAGACTTTTTTCAACAAATAATCAACACGATTTAAACTTTTACTATCCTACAGAATTCTATCCAGCTTGTTTTTTTACACGCAAGAAGTTTTAAATTAATATATCAGGAAAGCAAAATGGTGAGCTCAGTCATATGTTCTCATCAGCTGACGTTGCTTGGCAACGTTAAAAGATCAGCATAAATAAAGATGCAGGAATAAAGTTTTGGGTCCTACTTTGAATTGATTATAAGCATTGATGTCATTTGGTTTTAGATTCACATGTGTAAAACAATATCAGAGAATACAAAAGGGTGAACAAAACCATAATCCAAACTCGAAATCGATTTATCTAGGGGCAAAAGATGAACAAAGGAAATGTTTACATAGACACCCTTATTCAAGAGTGACTTATTCGTGTGACTTTACAACTAAAACAAATTGATATCAATTTTTGAATACCGACACAGAAATACACAAAGAAACAATGTAACGCAGTATACTGGCATGTAATGAAACACTTAAAAGTATTAGCAAGTTTATAAAATGTAGCGTTCTATTAAATACATAGTTTGTTAATGACCTGATACGGAGAAATATTGGGTCTAAACAAAGTTGTGTCAGGTGAGGCGAAGACCCGATATTTTTCCGTATCAGGTCACTAACAAACTGTGTAACGAATGTATCCTGCTGAAGGCTTATATCCCTGTATTTTATTAGAAAACAAACTTTAGCTAGACCTATATTTTGAATCGTCTGTCTTGCGGGCGTCAACATAGAAATGCCCGACATTTCCACCAATCTCACCTCACCGAACGTTTCCTGTGGCTTTTCGCTTAAATAAGCTTTCGATATTCTGGCCGTTTTCTCGTTGCATCACCAAGTTTTGTAATAATTTACTTTCTGGAGTTTCTGGGCCAATTCATCTGTCGTGGTATGGCCGAAGTGTTTATCAGCAGCCATAATTGTTATTGAATGAAGAGTTCAGGAACTATAACTCGTTACTGACATTATACGGAATTTAGTGCCGTGATACGGATTTTTAGTGACCCGATACGGGATCGTCCAGGACGTCATGTGACGTTGTTTTAACCAATGGGATAGTTAGATTTTTGCCATCAGCGGGATAATGACAGATATGGGTCAAATAAAGATATTTTCTGAATTTTGATTTGTTTCAATGAGCTTATTCTTTTCAGAATAATTCGGTGTTTTGAAAATAACAAATCCTTCCCTAACGTCCTGCTTGTGTAATTGCCTTCCACACCAGACCTCCAGACCAAAATCTAACAGACTAGAGCAGAATACGGAACATTTCTTGTACATGGAAAATGATGGCAGCTTAACCAAGAGGCGTACTAGCTGTTGTCGGTATACAGGTAAACATGGGGAATCAGATCAGAACACTTTACGACCCTAAATAGCACTCCCGTCATCTAAGCCATAAACGTTTCAAGTTCTCACACTTTCTCAGACACTGGTATTCCTCAGAAGTCTGCGGCTCGACTTCACGACTTCCTCTCTCACACCAACGATACTGCAGGGAAACCAAGTCCCTGTTTTATCGTCTATCAGAAAGGTTAAAATGGTCATATTTTCCAGACAGTCTTACTTAACTTGAAGAAAAAAAAGTCAGTAAATCTGTTCCTTACAAAATGAAGGTAGGAGTTTGTATGATTCAAATTACTGCATTGGCTATAGTTTATTTTTGGTTTCGACCTTGTCGTCCGCGGTAAGATCTCAGCGGCATGATAAAGCCTGCCTTACTGAAGCTAGTTATAACGAATGTCTGTTGAAATATACGGTAACCGAGAGCTGTGATGTCACGGAGAAAAAAACAAAAAGACATGCGTTGTTTACTTGGAAGAGAATATTTTTTTCTGGGTTTTCGAAACAAAAATATAGCTAATAAGCAGACTTTGATTGGTAAAATGAAAAAATAAACTTCAGCTAATCAAATAGGCGTACTAGCTGTTGATGGTATACAGGTAAACACGGTACGACCATAAATAGCACTCCCGCCATAAAAACTTTCTCAGTCACTGGTATTCCTCATGAGTCTGCGGGCAAATTGTATGGTCACCATCTTTATCTAAATGGGAAATATTCTGTATCTTTATGTGATATCAAGATGGACGTCTTTGAGTATGCTCATTAGTGTGTTTACTTGTTGTTATTGACAATGATACTCAGTTCTCGTTTTGAGAACTTGATGTTTACTTGGATGTAACATGACGAGTGTCGTCGATGAAGCAGAAGACACTTACTCTTCTGGAACACCTGGTCTTATTCCCTTGTGCTTTTACGAGGGTCTCCATGTAAATATTTCCTTTGTTCCTATTTACCCCTAGTTTAAACGATTTTGAGTTCGGACTATGGTTTTGTTGATGCTTTGGTATTCTCTGATTTGTTTTCATCTATCTATTTCGTTAATGTAAATGGCATTTACATGTTCCTATACGCCAAAGATGTACTAAGCACGTTTGATTCTAAATAATTTGGCCATTCCTGTTTATAAACTGTTTCTTCATGACTTGTTTCCTTTGAATACATAAATCAATAAATACAAAGTAACGAACAAGGGCCGCCTTTAAAATATTCCTCAAGACGGATGCTGTCGTTTCTGGAGATGCTACCACAGAGTGCTGGAACGCACTACGACATTTAGAGTATAGTTCATATATTGACGCTAACCTGATTTACTGTCGGGGGTCGTGATCTTTCGGAGAAACCTGTTAGGCTTGCGACTTGTAAATCAATACATTCATCGTCGCATCTCGTAATGATGTCGAAAATGGCGTTGAAATCGTCCTTGTTTTGGCGAATAAATCGCGTTTATACTTTTAATTACTTTGTCGACATGATCAGACGCGCGTGTTTTGTCCGCAAGTCGGATGAATATAAAGCGAAAACACGGCTGTGCTATGTCGATAATTAGTTCTATTACAGCCACAGGTAGAAACACATGTGGTCGTATTGCAGTCCGCGACTGGCTCTAATTAGACAAGAATTGTCGTGTTTTTCGTGGAGTTCTCTTCTTTGTGATAATTGAGACAAGCTCGTGGCAAGCGCCTGGCAGACGTTGATTAACAGATGCGACGGAATTACTTAGATTAGGGTACGTCGTTGTTGGCAAATGGAACTGATCATAAGCTATCCATCTTACACTGATTTTAATCAAAGGGTATATAAACCCGCCGTTGAGTCGTATTTCAATTATCGAAACGAGTATTCGCTGGTTTCTAACACACCTTAGATACATTGCATTTTTGTCTTATTAGGGATAGAGGTACGTGGATATATCTGACTCATCATTCAAAAGAACAAATCAAGAAAGGAGATGAACATTTGCGGTATCGAGCTGGTACTGTTTGCTATGTTGGCCTTAACCCCTAGCATTGTTCTGAAACTGGCGCTTCAGTTCTTTGTGTCTAGTTTGTTCTCGGTATGCTTACTTCTGATAACATATTTTGGCTTGAACTGTAATTCAAACAGTTTTTGATTAAATTCATTTAAATAAGGTTAAAAGGCTAAGATATTATTTATACAGAAAGTGATTTTATTCCGTTTACCGTTAGTGTTCTCCGTGTTGTTTTTGTATCGCTAGAAAAGGTGAAAAGGTGACATATAAGGATCTCTTTATTTGCGTTACTTAGAGCCCCTTCCATGGCATTGCTCAGCAAGTTTGAAGGTCTATTAATAAAGCAACTGTCATTTCAAATAGAACCCACGTCTAAATAAAGGTTTCTGCAAATAAAATGAGATTCCTTGGGTCTATTAAACTCAAATTTCATACAGTTTTTCCTTAATGAAAATTCCAGCTTGGTACTGTTTTTTAGGTCTAAAGATCAAATGTTACAGATCGTTGTTACTACAGATACAACCCATACTCGAACAAAGGTTTCCGTGCGATAACTTGAGTTTCATTAATTATGACAATTTTTTTTTAATTTGTGTGCTCTAAATTGGCGATCCTTGTCTTCATCCAATAATAATTTCAAAAAGAAAAGAAAAGAAATCACATCAATACAATGTAATATTGCTTAATAAAAATGCATCTGTTTCGTAATAGTATTCTACCGTTGGCAACACATTTACTACCGCGGGATATGTTTCTTCACAAGCCATGTGTCGTCGATGCCTTTCGATGCTTCCAAAGCCTTTCCTCCAGGAACGCCCGTCATTATTTCAAGACTTTTGATACATTTTTATACAGGTTGTTGATGATTATGAACAATATTTATTAATGCCATCTTGGTCTCATTAATATATATTCTTCGTCCATGTATAATATGAAGATGGACATTTGTGAATACACGCATGAGTATGCCTGCTTGTTGCAATTGAGAACCATGCCTCAATTCTAACTTTGAGGTCATGATATTTACTTGGATCTGACCTAGATTAAATAGATTTAACAGTTATATACTAGTAATACAGTGGTTTTAAAGTTAAAGGAGAAGGAATTTTAATCCATACAAACAAAAATAAGAAAAACAGCAACGCAATTACCTAGCGGTGGTGTAAAAATTTTCAATGTATACGATTCGGGGATGGAAACATAGCTGAGCAAATATCATGTTACATCCGAAAAGTCTATAGTGAATATATAATCTAATGGAGGAACAGCAAAACAGTTTGAAATAAATCTTACCAACTTCGACAGGTCTTGTTTATACTTAAACGTACCAATCATTCTATTTATACCTTATATCATTGAACAATTATCAAGATGTTGTGTTCAAAGATTGAATAAAACCTCAGCAAATTATTGCCTAACACGGTAACGATTCTCTGGGGGTAGTACTGTAGTATAACGTAACACGTTTTACGGCAGTCGGCAGTCTACAGAACACCAGTAAGTGTACCCACGAGACCAATGGCCCAACCAGTAGCTCAGAGATTCATTAGCTTAAACGAGCCAGCAAATATCAACTTTCTCGCTATAAAACATCCACCTGCTTGGATTTAAAGTTCGCACGTGGTGGCAACAACATTGGTAGCGTATTTAAACGGTTTCACTAAAACTTACCATTTAAACAAGTTTGTTACTTATCTAATGAAGATATTTTCTAGCTCACTGGATCACACGTATACTGTCAGTGATGTGTTTATTGGATAGTCTTATACATAATGGATTGATGAGAACTCTATTGATTTGAAACCAAATCGCTCTGTCTAGCATTTATTGGAGGCGGGGAAATCCGAGTCCCCCAAACACCCCAATATTAGGTTGTATAGAGGTTATAACATGATCTTCTATAGGAAATTGAGGGTTATTGCATAAAGACAACCATAGCCGGCCGAGACATAATTATTACGGTGATAGGAAGTTCAGTTTCCATGTGCAATGGCAACACTGTTTTACATGATATGATAGTGTAAAACCTCGGGACCTGGTTCTGCTAGTACAAAAGGCTTATATTTCACAGCGTTGAGCTGTAAAAATATTGTTGTCTAAATTTCCAATCCCCAGACAGGATTATAGACCTGTAATGGTTATAACATAATTTGACCGATCATGAAAAAAACATTATTTTTTTTTCGTTAATACAGGTTAATGATGAAAATTGTCGGAGTTGAAATCACGTGTACATTAATTCTATTGTGACATTTATGTGAACACGATCAACACAATTTTCTGGAAATATTGGCATGCATTAAAAACTCGATTCCTTGTAATATGAATACCTAGAATACAGTTGTATAACGACTTTTGAAAGACGTTATAACGCATTATACACGTAATAACGCGATTTATATAAATATATATTACGTACAAAATTTTAACCCCCCCCCCACCCCCCTGCCTTTAAATATATATAATTTAAAATGTTCAATATATATTTATTCAAATAAGAAAAACTGTTTCATGCTTTCATTATTAAGGGAAAAAAAGAAAGATACGTGATTGCACACTGTATTTGTTTATATTTTTTTAAAAAAATTTTTGTTTAAGTTTTTATTTCATCTACAATACTACAATCAGTGATAATAAGACTATTGTTTGGAGTACGTGTTATATATAGAGAACTATGAAGAAGTTATGCTGTTGTACTTATAACAATACATCTCTCTGAGCAGTGCTAAATAGCATGTGCTTTTGTAGTAAACTGTTTGACGCAGTAAACTGTACCCGGCAAAATCTGTATGAAATACATCATCTGAATCATCTTGCGTTGCGACTCCAACATTTCTAGGAACAACACGCAAATCTAGGGACATGATACTGTCACTATTGCAGAAACAATAGATATTGTAATATTATATATTGCAAAAAGAATTTTAAAATATTCTCCTTTCAGTTTTGGAGGTTTAAAAACAGGTTTGAATTAAATGCACAGAAATATCTTCCTAAACTGTATAAAACATTAGAGAATACCGAAGCACTAACACAAAACCATACAAATACCCAGTACAAGAGAATAAGACCAGCAGTATTATAACAATTGCGTGAAAAAAGATCCACAAATTCAAATTTGCTGGTAACGCGTATATCATGTATTTTGTAAATAATTGCCCATGAAAAAGCAAGTAAGTGGCCATCTCATAATCAGCCTGAAATGCTGCTGAACTTAAATATGATGAGTCACTACATTGGGAATGTGTAGACATACATGCAAACTGAGCAGAGATCTCCAAATTTAAGTTTTTACTGATCCTGGTTTCGTTAAAGCGTGTTATTATGGTCGCCATCTTTGTTTCATTGAGAAATATTCTGTATCTTTAAGTGATATGAAAATGGACGTTTTTGAGTATGCACATTAGTATGTTTACTTAGTATGATTGACAATGATACTCGGTTCTCACTTTGAGAGCTTGATGTTTACTTGGATGTGATAAAGATTTACATGGCGGGTGTCGTCGATGAAGCAGAAGAGGCTTACTCTTCCGGAACGCCTGGTCTTATTCTTATCTACTTTTACAAGGGTCTCCATGTACATACTTCCTTTGTTCATATTTTGCCCCTGGTTTAATCGATTTTTAGTTCGAATTATGATTTTGTTAATGCTTCGGTATTCTCCAAATTATTGGTTAGGAAATTTCTGAAATCAGTGTGTTTCAGAAATGTATGTACAGGGTGGGATTCTTAGGGAATCAATTTGTAATAGTGGTGAATATCTTGTCTCAAATACAACAAGGCCACGGGGTTATGTTCAAGGTTTATTCCCGTAGGACGTCATTTAAAAGCACTGTAACAAATAATTAAACAATAATCAATACATTATCAAGCTAACCATACATTCACAACTCGCATACACAAAGGGAAATAACTCGTACAATGACAAAATTACTGAAACAATACTTTACGCTATTACAATTACAAAACTACATTTCTACAAAGATCCACAGTTAAAATGATAAGTTAAAGATAGATTTATCTTTACATTTTAAACAAGTTGTACACAAATAATCATTCGGATATGTAATACACATACCTGAGTGTGACTCAGAGCTCACGTCCCAGGTACGGAGCACCCGTGCATATCTCGCACGTCTACAGGGTACAAACGTTACACACTAAAAACATAAACAAAACCCTTCTATACTTCCACGTATATTACACACATAAAACTATCACTTTTACCAAATATATCTTTTTCATAAAACATTTACATTAGTTTATGAAATAAACTAATTAACTGAATATGATAATCTGACCATAATAATTACTTCAAATATAAAGCAATTGTAGCTATATAGATAGTTTTCATACAAGTTAAATAACGAGATCTTATTCATATTTTGTCGTAAATTTGCTCTTACTAATAAATCCATAATAAAGTACAAAACCTGTATCCTATACTTATTTTAATGACGTATATAGAAAAAATAGAGAATATTAGAAGATTAAAATAGTGAAAGACTTACAGAGAGATTGGTCAGGTTGGAGTAAATTAGGTAGGTCCTGTCCAGTCGAAGGAAAATATATGTCTACACTAACAAAGAATAAATCCCGCCAAACGTCCAATAAAAATAACCAATGAAATTACAGACACTACATGACGTAACATTACAGACTGACCACTTGGACACTACAATTACAGAGTACAAAACAGACGAAACGAACGCACACAAAACGTATACATTACTACAGTAATACGGACGATACTATTACGGACGACGTACGTTACGGACGCGTTACCAAATACGTTGGACGAACGGGAAAATCCTATAAAATATCAATACTACATATACAAGTACATTAATTAAACTAATCGCTAAAATATGTCCCTGCTACATCCTCCCCTGCTTTGTGAAAAGTCGTCCTCGACGCAGATCACAGAAGAATAGAAGCTGAAACAAATGGAAATTTCAGTTAGAATAAAAAAACTAATTAAAACACATTTACTGGCCAGAGATGATGTTGAGTAGGGTTGAAGCGACATCATCTCCTTTTCCCTTCAAGACATTAGACCTTGCGATAGACTCCAGATAGTGAGCTCGCACCTTCCAATCTGGCTCAGGCTGCTGTCTGAACTGATATGCGCCACTTCTCATCCAAGAGGGTTTTCTTCGGTCTCTCTGGGACCTTCTTGGAACAGTTGAACTGTCCTCTTGGATTTCACTATCGCTGTCTGGGTTTTCTTCAGCACCTCCCGTCGCAGTAGATGAGTCATCCTGAAGAGCGTCCTCTTCTCCCTCCTCATCAACCTGCTCAGACTCATCTTGATGGTCAATTCTGGGCCCGGATGTGACGTCATCAACTTCACACTCCAAAACTACCATCATCTCGTCTGTCGAGGTCGTCTCAGCTACACTTACACTGTCCTCGTCCTGCACAACAGGTGTAGTCTGAGGTTTCCTTGATTTTCGGGGTCTTGGTACTGGTATTGGTTTGTCTGATCGTCCAGGTAGGTAGCTAATAGGAAGAAGTAGATTACGATGAAGCGTCTTCGACCTTCCCTCTCCATCTTCTCTCTTAACTTCATACACTGGTACGTCTGGGTTTGGCTGAGTTACAACTACATATGGATATTCCTCCCACTTGTCAGAAAGCTTGTGCTTTCCATCGAAAGCGACAATCTTGACAAGTACTCGGTCACCTATGGCAAGGACAGCACCTCTGACCTTCGAGTCATACACATCCTTTTGTCTCATCTTCTTCCGCTGCGAGAACGTGGATGCTAGTTCATACGCCTGGGAGAGTCTATCCTTCAGCGAATCAACGTAAGTTGTCAGAGATCGCGATGAATCTGCAGTGTTGTCTATACCAAAGGCCAGATCTACTGGTAATCTTGGGTTTCGTCCGAACATGAGGAAATACGGTGTGTAGCCAGTCGACTCTTGCCGAGTACAGTTGTAGGCGTGCACTAGGGGACCGACGTGGGATTTCCAGTTTGTCTTCTTATCTTCGGACAAAGTTCCCAACATACTAAGAAGCGTGCGGTTAAACCTCTCGCAGAGCCCGTTTCCCATGGGATGGTACGGTGTGGTGTTAGACTTCTCCATTCCAGTGATGGTACAAAGTTCCTTCATCAGTCGGCTCATGAAGTTGGGACCTTGATCTGAATGTATTCTTTTAGGCAATCCATAGTGAATGACGAAGTTGTTGAAGAATACTTCTGCTGTTGTCTTTGCTGTCATGTTCCTGGTGGGAATCGCCACAGCATACCTCGTGAAATGGTCCGTAATGACGAGTATATACTGTTGTCCTCCTTTAGATGTTTCAAGTCCAAGAAAATCCATGCAGACCAGTTCAAGAGGCTGATAGGTGTGGATACTCACCAATGGTGCTCTTTGGTTTGCTGGAGTCTTCTTTAGTAGACATCTATCACATCTCTTGATGTAGTCCTCAACATCTCTGGTCATGCCGATCCAAAAGAACCTGTCTTGGATGAGAGATAGAGTCCTATCACGACCTTGGTGTCCCATGTCATCGTGTACCATGGTAAGTATAGTAGAAATCTTCGTTGTAGGTACAACCAACTGGTATATCGGTTTCCCCTCTCTAGTTGTCTTTCTATACAAGAGACCATCTCGAAGGCACAGCTTCTCAAAGTTCTTCAAGAATGTAGAATATGCAGCTGACGGTGGTAGCTCATCTCGCTTAGGCTTCTGTCCAGACTTTACTCGAGGTATCCAAAATCCTATGATAGAGTCAGTCTTTTGAGCTTCTCCAATATCAGGCATCTTCGATGGTAATGGAGCGCTTGGTATGTCATCCAGCACCTGCGTGGACATAGCCAGGCTATCCAGCAATGGTGACGCTATGGCTCCTTGGTTAATGGCTTTGATGATGTCATTGGTGATGACTCCTGTCTCCTCCCCCTCACGAAGAGATGGGTGTCGCGACAAGCTGTCAGCATCAGCGTTGCTACTCCCTGGTCTATAATGGATGTCGAAGTGGTATTCTCCAAGAGCAGCAACCCATCGCTGAGAAGTGGCATCTAGCTTGGCTGAAGTCAACACATATGTCAAGGGATTGTTGTCGGTGATTGCTGTAAACTGACGTCGGTTAAGGTAGTCGCTGAACTTCTCGGTTACAGCCCACTTCAATGCCAGAAATTCAAGTTTGTGTGCAGGATATCTCTTCTCTGACTTGGATAAACCTCTACTTGCATAGGCAATGACCCTCTTCACTCCGTTTTGCTCTTGATATAATACGGCACCAAGTCCTAACAAGGAGGCATCTGTATGGAGTTCGAACGATCTGTCAAAGTCGGGATATCCTACAATTGGTGGTCCTGTTAAAGAATTCCGAAGTTTCTGGAAAGCATCTTCTTGTTCAGACTCCCACACCCAAGGCTGAACGACTTTATCCTTCTTCTTAGATCCTTTGGGTTTAACTGGAGTAGGCATCAGAATACTCAACGGTTTGGCAACACGGCTGAAGTTCTGGATGAATCTACGGTAATATCCGACAAAACCAAGAAATTGACGCACTGCCTCTGGTGTTGTAGGTCGCGGCCAATTCACAACTTTCTCAATCTTATCCGGATCCGGTTCAATCCCAGCCTCTGAGACAACATGTCCAACGTATTTCACTTTCCTCTTGAAGAGCGAACACTTGTTCGGTGCCAACTTGAGACCTGCATCCGTGATCTTCTGGAAAACTTGATCCAAATGCTGAACATGCTCCTCGTAACTCTTTGAAAAGATGATGACATCGTCGATGTAAACGAAACAAATCTTGCAATGTAAGTCTCCCATCACTTCTTCCATGAGTCGTTGGTACGTAGCTGGGGCATTAGCAAGTCCAAAAGGCATCCTTGTGTATTCATAAAAACCCAATGGTCCAACTGTAAAGGCCGTTCTTTCTTTGTGTTCATCATGGATCTCCACTTGATGGTACCCAGATTTCATATCAATGACGGAGAAGAATTTATTTCCAGCTAGTGAGTCTAACATCTCGTCTACCTTTGGTAGGGCATACGCATCTTTGATGGTCTTCAAGTTTAACTGCCGAAAGTCAACACACATACGAAGAGCACCGTTCTTCTTGCGTACTAGCACCACGTTAGAAGTCCATGGAGAATGGGAGCGTTGGATAATACCAGCAGCCAACAATTGTTGAAGGTGATTCCGCACTTCCTCAAACATGGATGGAACTATTCGTCGACATCTCTGTTTAAATGGGGTGTTGTCTTCTAAATCTATCCTATGTTTCACAACATCAGTCCGACCAATATCGATGTCACTCGTTGCAAATCTTGACCTAAATTTCTCCAACAGCTGCCTAACTCTTCTGTTCTGTTCGGGAGTAAGGTTGTCTGAGCAAACTTCCACTTGGTCCAAGATGTCTTCAGTTGCATCAGTTGAATCCTGTTGTACATCTTCCACAGTGACTGGATGTAGTTCACATAACAAAGCCTTAGGCTGGATAGTGACAGTCCTAGTAGAGAGATTACTAACATGCACTTGCACTGAAGATCTTTGGTCGTGATGATATGGAACGATAGATGGGGTTATGTCTAAGTCATCGGGTATTGCAGAGCCAGAAGTAGACTGTAACAACGCGCAAACTCTAGGGTAAGGTATACTCTTGTCCTGATATCCTTCTATGAGTACGGTCGAGTTGGGCGTAATCGTCACAGGTCTTCCCTCGGCACATCTCACAATAGCAAGTCTGTTCTGGTTCCTCTGTAGTTTCTGTTCCCTCAGTACCATACATCGGAAGGCTAAGTATAGTGGTGTAACAAGCTTGGCTTTCTGTAAAAACGAAATGCCACATTCCTCCTTTACAGCGGTCATCAAAACATCCAAGATGTTGGTTCCAATAAGTACTGGTACAGAAGTGTTGTAGGGGCTAGTAGGGACGACAAGAAATAATCCTTTCAATGCTGAATTTTCATCTGTTATTCCGGTACCAAGGAATGAAATGTCAGCCTCTATGATTCCTTTGTAGGGCAATAACTGTCCATCGGCACACTCAATCTTCAAAACTGTGTCAAGAGGACGTAACTCCAGATGTTGAAGATGTTCTTGATAAAAATCGTAGCTTACGGTCGAAACAGTAGAGCCAGTATCCACAAGTGCCTTCACACGGTTATCCTCAATAACGACAGATGATTCTGTAGGTGTTCCAACTAAATCAGCAGGTTGTCTTGTCCCTCGAGCTCGTTGACCTATCGTCTGCCCCCCGACGAAGGTCCGTTCCCGTTTAAAAGATCTCTTCTAAGATGATCTAATCTTACTCTGCATCCAACAGCTATGTGTCCACTCTGCCCACAACGATAACACACAGGTTCATCTACCTTGTCCTGTCCGTTGAAGCTCTGTCCAGGACTGGGCTGCCATTGTTGCTGGTTAGGGTTGACATTCGGTCGGAATGGTTGCTGGTATGGCTGTTGTGGATTCTGCTGCTGTTGAGAGTGTGGTTATTGTTTGGGTCGTTGCTGATGTTTCTGCTTACTTCCCTTGTCCGGATACCAACTCTTGATATTGTTGACATCAGTAGCCAGCTATTGAATCATTCCCTTCAATTCCTCCATCTCAGATCCACCAGAAGGATTAACAGCTATAGCAGACTTGGCTGACATCTGCTTCTTGGAAGTCTGGTCTTCTGAGCATGGTTTCCTATCAGCATGGTCCCTCTCAACTCTTCGGATGGCTACACGTAGTTCATCAAAATTACCAAACTGCTCATATAGGTATCCAGTGGTATCCTTCAACTTGGCTTTCAATCCATTCCAAAATACAGTCCGTAACATGGAATCTTTCTTGCTGTCTTCTAACTTGATGCACTCGGAAGCTTTGATAAGCATGTCTTCTACACGGCAACTCCAGGTTGACACATCCTCGTCGGTTCCCTGTCTGGCACTGTAAAATTTTGCTAATAACATCTCTGACTGTTCAACAACACCGTACACACTGTCCATCTTTGCCAAAATCTGTGTCACTGTAGCATCAGCTGGCATATGGGATCTTACTCGCAAGGCTTCCCCCTTCAGTGAACTTCTTACAGCCTGAGAAACAGTCTGTGGTGAATGACCCTCTTTGATGATGCACTCCACTTCACTTCGCCAAACATCATAAGGCACATCCTTGGTCTGGTTGCCAGAAAAGGTGGTGATCTTAGGAAAATAAGTATGTGACACAGCAGTGATATGTCCTGGGGTAGTATCTAACTTCACATTCTCCTTACTATCCTCAGTTCCTTCTTGAGCTGCTGCATGATCCTTCATCCAGTTCTGAAAATCCTGAAGTGTATCCAGCTTAGGCTTCACCTTCATTGCACTAAAATGACTTACCAACAGCTGAATCTCCTCATTTGTCATGTCCGCCATGGTGTAAGTCCAAGAATTCACAGCAATAAATAAACTAGGCACATGCACACAATTAAGCAAACTACAAGCAATCAAAGTCCATATGAGAAGAAAAGTGTGAAAATAAATCATGACAAAACAAAAAGTCCATGTATGAAAAAAATCTGAAAATAATCAACACAAAATAACAAAGTCCAAATATGAGAAGAACTGAAATATAAGCATGAAAATAAACCAATTGAAATAAATATGAACACAGTCTATATTAAACTAAAGTACTAAACATTCACTTACATCTGTGGTCTCACTGCACTGCTTGCTCTGAAATTAACATCAATAATCACAGAATAACATATAAGCTGAAAATTAACACATAAACATGAAACATATAACACAAAATATTTTCAAAGCACAAAATTCAATAAATAATCCTAAATTTATAAAAAAAACTTTGAACGGTTCGCGATATGGCTAAGTATACGGTTCGCGACAACAAATACTATTCACGAATTCAAATATATTAAATTCCACGAAGCGACAAAATTCTAAGTACACAAACCTAAGTCAAATGGAAATAAACACACACTAATACAAATAAATACAAGAAACACAAATTAAGTCTAAACCCCAAATAAATACCACAGTAAATACCAGTCTACTTTATAGAGTCACCAACAACTATAAACAAACCTATCTGAGGTCAAGTGAGGTCACAGTCAAGTATCATGTACGTAAAGTTGATAAGGTACAAGAAAATAGTAAGAGTTAGTAATGAAGAAAAGGAAAAAAAACTGAAAATAATCTAAGTGGACTTGCAAAAATATATATAGATAAATATCACGAAAATATTTCTGGAAAAATCAACAAAAATGTCAACACAGATTCAATAATCTCACACTGAAGTGTCAATACCAAATTGTTATGATAATACAGTACCGGTACAAAAATAGGTCAAATGCAAATTATAAGTAAACACAGCGGAAAAAACAGCAAAGTTATATTGTGCACAAAATACCAGAAAATGTCAATGAGCGCTTTCAATCCCGTCAGGCGATGATAAGGAAGGAATTCATAAGTCTATTTCCAGCTGGAATAACTCCATATCGGCGAAGAAATGCATAAGAAAGTAGGAAATGTTACCTGCAGCTCACTAGAAAACACACGTGTTCCGCCATTTTCACTATTGATGATCACACAGACGTTTGAATCAAACGAGTCGAAGACATCGGCATAACCTTGACACGGTCATGATCACATAGACGCTTACACCTGTAGAATCCTTACGGCAGGCTACGAAGTAACTCCGTTACTTGGAATAAATCCTCACTGGAGGCTCCAATGTAATAGTGGTGAATATCTTGTCTCAAATACAACAAGGCCACGGGGTTATGTTCAAGGTTTATTCCCGTAGGACGTCATTTAAAAGCACTGTAACAAATAATTAAACAATAATCAATACATTATCAAGCTAACCATACATTCACAACTCGCATACACAAAGGGAAATAACTCGTACAATGACAAAATTACTGAAACAATACTTTACGCTATTACAATTACAAAACTACATTTCTACAAAGATCCACAGTTAAAATGATAAGTTAAAGATAGATTTATCTTTACATTTTAAACAAGTTGTACACAAATAAGTAAGCTATGGGAGGAAGCAAAGAAGAAAAGAGAACTCAACCAGTCGGGGGAATTTACGTTCAAAGTAAGGGGCCCTCCATGGGACAGGAAAATAGTCAGAGTAAAAACAGTCAAACCCTCCGAGTATTGAAGAAACAAATGACAAGCAAGGAAAGACCTGAAGCAGCCAAATTTCTAACATGCTTCTATACTAATGCTGATAGCTTACTAAACAAGATGGATGAACTGAAAACAAGAATTAATGAACAAAGCAACTCTGATATAATTGGCATTACAGAAACATACCCCAAAAACTATAGATATGCACCAGGTAAAGCAGAATTCTTTATTGATGGATATGATCTTTTTCTAAACGACAGCATGGAAAATAAACACAGAGGAGTAGGATTGTACATAAAAACTAAATATAATGGAGTAGAAGTAAATATAGATAATGATTTCAAAGAAAGTATCTGGGTCAAAATAAAGATGTGTGGAAATAACTGTCTCCTGGTTGGATGCATCTACAGAAGCCCAAATACAACAGAAGAAAATTCTGAGAAGCTGAGGGAGTTAATAAACAACTTATCATCTGCAAACAAGTATAGCCATGTACTACTTATGGGCGATTTTAATCTACCGAAAATAGATTGGGAGTCATGGTCTTCCAACAACGATAAGGAAAGTGATTACTTCATAGAATGTCTGCGGGATAATTTCTTATACCAACATGTCACAAAATACACACGATGTAGAGAAGGTAACAACCCCAATATCCTTGATCTGATTATAACAAATGAAGAGGAAATGGTAAATGATGTCAGATATGAGAGTCCAATAGGATGTAGCGACCACTTAGTCTTAAGATTCAATTTTAACTGTAAGACTACCACCAATAATAGAGAAACATTACGGTTAAAGTATATCCATGGAGACTATGACGGCATGAGACAGGATTTTCCCAAAGATTGGAAGGAAATCCTTCAAGGAAATACCGAGGAAATGTACAGAATATTCACAGAAATAATTGAGGCTAGTACAACTAAACATATTCCCAAAAGCAGTCCAAAGAAACAACAGTCATCCGAGGAAGAAAGGCCACCAATCGATGAAATGATACGTAAAAAAATCAACAAAAAGCACAGAATGTGGCAACGCTATATGGAAACAAGAAGTGAGGCAAAATACAAAGAATACACTAAAGCCAGGAACCAATTAAAATGGGATATACGGAAATCACGAAGGGATAAAGAAAGAAGAATAGCAGAAGATATAAAACTAAAACCAAAACGATTCTGGAATTATGTAAACTCAAAACGAAAAGTAAAAACAGGAATTTCGGACTTAAAAGGATTAAATGATGATGAAAAACAGATGGCTGTTGAAGATGTTGATAAAGCTGAAGTCTTAGCCAAATTTTTCAGCAGTGTATTCACACAGGAGCCACATGGTAAGATCCCAGATTTTGAAAAAAGACAATTCATTCACCCGTTTGAAGAAATTACATGTAGTCCAGAAGATATAGAAAAGCTGCTTGGAAATCTCAACGAAAATAAGTCACCAGGACCAGATGGGATGCATCCTAAAGTTTTAAAAGAGCTCAGGAAAAACATCAGTGGACCACTTGCAGATATATTTAATAAGTCTCTTCTAGAAGGAAAAGTACCACAAGCTTGGAAGGAGGCCAATATAACAGCAATCTACAAGAAAGGACCAAAATCGGACCCAAGTAACTATAGGCCCGTAAGCCTAACAAGTATAATTGTCAAAACAATAGAGAAAGTAGTGAAGACTAGCATTGTCAGTCATATAGATAAAAATAATCTTCTAAGTAACCAACAATTCGGCTTTATTTCTGGGAGATCAACGCAACTCCAGCTGCTAACTGTGTTAGAAGAATGGACTGAGATCTTGGATAAGGGAGGAGAACTTGATGTCATATATATGGACTTTATGAAGGCCTTTGATAAGGTGCCTCATCAGCGACTTATCAAAAAGCTATTAGGCTATGGAATCAGTAAACAAGTTGTTAATTGGGTCAAGGATTTCCTTACAAACAGATGTCAACGTGTATTGGTGAATGGAAAATCTTCTTCAACATATCCTGTAATAAGTGGTATCCCCCAGGGAAGTGTACTGGGTCCAATTTTATTTGTCTTGTATATAAATGACCTCCCAGAAATAACGGCGTCCCCCTCACCATTATTTGCTGATGATACAAAATTATTCAGGCAAATAAAGACTAAGGAGGATGTTTTGATTCTTCAAAATGATTTGGACAAATTACAAAACTGGTCAGATACGTGGCTTCTTAAACTTCACCCAAATAAATGTAAAGTATTATCCATAAGAGCTTCAGAAAAAAGAACATACTTCATGGCAGGACCGGGAGAAGAACGGCTTCATTTAGAAAATATTACCAGCGAGAAGGACATTGGCGTATTGATAGATAATAATTTGAGTTTTAGATCACACATTAATAGTATAGTTAACAAGGCAAACAGCATAGTTGGATTAATTAGGAGGTCATTTGTGTATCTTGATACACAAATGTTTAAATTACTATTTAAAGCATTAGTGAGACCTCACTTAGAGTACGCCGCCAGTGTTTGGAGCCCTTACAAAGCTAAAGACATTGATCTGATCGAAAGTGTGCAAAGAAGAGCGACTAAACTACTACCTGGATTTAAGGATATGTCATATACGGAACGCCTAGAGAAATTAAAACTACCAACACTACAGCACCGCAGGATAAGAGGAGACATGATAAACGTTTTCAAAATTATTAACAATATATACGATTCAAGAATAACTAAAGATTACTTCCAACTGGACAATGCAAACAGAACCAGGGGCCACTCCAAGAAAATATATAAGAAAAGATGTCGTCTGGATATAAGAAAAAACTTTTTCAGTCAAAGAATAGTAGATATCTGGAACAGCTTGCCACAATCTGTTGTAGAGGCGGGCAGCACTTTAAATTTTGAGATAGCTCTAGATGAACACTGCAAAAATAATTGTTTCAACTACCAATAATAATAATAATACCAATTCCTTAACGCTTAAGCTGTATACCGCACCGAAGTACTATATTTATATTTATATTGAATTTATTTGTTATTATGATATGGATATAGAGGCTTTTAGCCTGCATCCATTACTTTGCTATTAAAATAATCATTCGGATATGTAATACACATACCTGAGTGTGACTCAGAGCTCACGTCCCAGGTACGGAGCACCCGTGCATATCTCGCACGTCTACAGGGTACAAACGTTACACACTAAAAACATAAACAAAACCCTTCTATACTTCCACGTATATTACACACATAAAACTATCACTTTTACCAAATATATCTTTTTCATAAAACATTTACATTAGTTTATGAAATAAACTAATTAACTGAATATGATAATCTGACCATAATAATTACTTCAAATATAAAGCAATTGTAGCTATATAGATAGTTTTCATACAAGTTAAATAACGAGATCTTATTCATATTTTGTCGTAAATTTGCTCTTACTAATAAATCCATAATAAAGTACAAAACCTGTATCCTATACTTATTTTAATGACGTATATAGAAAAAATAGAGAATATTAGAAGATTAAAATAGTGAAAGACTTACAGAGAGATTGGTCAGGTTGGAGTAAATTAGGTAGGTCCTGTCCAGTCGAAGGAAAATATATGTCTACACTAACAAAGAATAAATCCCGCCAAACGTCCAATAAAAATAACCAATGAAATTACAGACACTACATGACGTAACATTACAGACTGACCACTTGGACACTACAATTACAGAGTACAAAACAGACGAAACGAACGCACACAAAACGTATACATTACTACAGTAATACGGACGATACTATTACGGACGACGTACGTTACGGACGCGTTACCAAATACGTTGGACGAACGGGAAAATCCTATAAAATATCAATACTACATATACAAGTACATTAATTAAACTAATCGCTAAAATATGTCCCTGCTACAAATTGGTAAGACTTTGATATTGGTGCAGGTGGTTGTGGTCTGTAATGATAGTTAACATATATATTGAGACAGGAAAGTTCTTTAGTGACGAATACATTGTCAACTTCATGCGTTCTTTTTAAATTTTACATTTATCATGATGCAAAATTGCATATAAAAATCTAAAATGATCATTCTCCTACGAATTGCAACTGTAAGCAAAATTCAATGTTGCAGTGATCTTTATATAGTATACTGTTCATGCATCAGGAAAGGAAGATGCTAAGCTATACAGTCATGTGATTTACTCACATGGGTATGACAGAGACTAATGACTCAGACAGGTGTCCCGTGCCGTCCATTAGCACCTTATCAGACATTCGCCATGACAGTCATATCCGCCAATAATTCGCGGGTCGTTAGTGCGTGCTTATGGAGGTAATCTTAACCGTCTTTATTAGCTGCGCCGGGTATATTTAGGCGACATTATAAAGTACTAAGTGCACTGCTGATTTACCCAAAGATACCATGATTCTAACAGAAGATCGGTCCCCCTTCCCGTTATGTCATGGTTTGTCTTCCCTGAAGGAATGGGGAATGTTATTTTTGTAGAGATAGGCCTACATACCGATGTATGTCTGTATTTTGAAACGGACTGTCATGTTTATCCGGAATCATAACGCTTTACGAGTCTCGTTCATACAAATACCCAGAAATATTTAAATGGGTAGGCATGCGTTTTACTTTCAATAGTAGGGGCAAATCAAAATTATTGATAGTCGACATCTTAGTCTTATTGAAAATAATCTATATCCTTGTATGATGTGAATATGTGCGTTTTTGAATATGTTCACTTGTATGCCTGATTGATGTGATTAAGAAGCATACAATGTACCTCAGTTCTCACATTGATGATGACAATGACAATGATTTTATTCTCATAAACGTACATCGTGTAGAGAATTACATACAGGACATACAGTGTATACATGTACAAACATTTCAATACATTGGTACTAATTAACAGAGTTAAGACGTTCATATATGATCCTAATAAATTTAACAAGTGCTACTTATTCTGCGTTGACTACATAATTCAATAAAGTATGGAATTTAAAGGTACTTGGTCTTTCAAAATAATATATGGATATTAATTTCTGTCTGTTTACTAATAATTGATGGTCATTACAATTAAATAAATAATGGAACTCACCTCCAATTTGATATTTACTTCAATTCTACCAAGATTAACATGGCGGTTGTCGTCAATAAAGCAGACGACACTTACTCGTCCGGAACACTTGAAGTTATTATCTTGTACTTTTTTAGGTGTCTCCGTGTAAATATTTCTTCTGACTTCACAACAAGCGGTAAGACAATCACTACAAAAACGAAGTAAGGAAAAGCCTATTAAAACTTAGTTACACGTACTTATCGTGAAATCTCAGTGTCACCTAATCCGTCTGCTTACGTTCTATCTGGGTGAGTAAGATAAACCACAATCGGGTTTACACCTCATCCCACTGTCGACCAGCTGCGTCTACCTACAGTCGTAGTTTATTTGTAATGACATCATGTCTCGCAGTCGATCAAACCTTACATCTGAGTATAAAATTAGGACGATTATACAAACAAAATCAGAGAATACTAAAGCTTCAACGAAAATGATAATAATAAACTTGATAGTCTATAGGATGAAGAAGGATTTCATTTACCATATATATGTTACATTCGCATCTCTAATATTAGTTAAGAAATGTTGATTGATATACTTAGTATCTTTTTGAAGATGACGTAACACACACATGTGCTGCACCTTTTAAATTTAGTAATAGATACAGCATACCGAAAAAATGAATTAAACTACACCATACAGCTGTTTCATCCTCCTAGGACTCTTCAGTGATACTCAAATAAGATTAACTGTGGCTATGGAGGCTCCAGCAAACTAATAATAGGTAGACGGTGCTTCATTGATATTTTTTTCAGTTAAGCCAGCCGCATTTTTGAAAAATGAAAAAAATAAGATAGATGAAATAAAAAAAAAAAAACAATTATTACGTTACAACTCTGTATTATGAATCATAATGAACAAAAACTATCCTAAAGTAGCACAAGTCAACTTCGTTTTCTTTTCTCCGAAAGATTTAAAATTCAAATGTAAGCACATTTCTAACTAACGGAAGCGAAGATTTCTGAAAACGTAAACATGCATCTAAGTCTGTATACGTGTATTAGGCGTACCAACTAATGCAGTTTCTGTGCTCCTAAACGAAGCTACGTTGGCTCTAAAATCCAAAAATCGATGCTAAAATAATCCATATTTATATAAAATCAATTATACAACTTTTGCATTGTTGCAGAAATATCCTTTTGCATATTTTACAAATTTTGTTGGCAATCGTTTCTTACCCATTAGAATTGTATGATTAGTTTCGGATCCAACTTTTCTTTTTGAAGCTGGGTCTATTAGTCGGTGGGGTAATTAAAATGTGCTTTGTTCTAGATACCGGTGTTAGTAATACCGTAGTATTCCAATTATAGGGGGATTATTGTCATTTACAAAAACAAGCCATTTGTCATAAACCACGTAATCTTATCAGGTCGTGAAATAAAAGCATTGTTAGCTTAACTTGATACACAACAACAATATTGATGAATACATATGCCAAAAAATAATGTAATAAAGAAATTCTTTAAAAGATTGTCAAAATAAATTGGTATGTAAGGAAATGTTACATCAATAAACAATTACAGTGTTTTAGTTTTATCGAGAAAAGAACCAATCCGGACTTTAAACTTTAAGCCATTAAATATGTAACCTAACCATTCGTGGACTACCTCAGTGCCATAGAGTCGGTAAGACAAGAGGACTTCCCATGAGAACTCATTTGTACACCAATAAAATCATAGCTTATATTGAACACCAACATCGTTCGGATCCATCACTAACAAAAAGTATCGATTTTCTGCCAGACCAGAGACAAATGACAAATTATTCCTTAAGATAAAACCTTTTTTGAAAACTCTTTCCGTCTTTAGTCGCTAATATATCTGCACTATATTTAGATTAACTTGAAATGAGAGAAAATGAAACTAATTCGTACATGATGTTCTTCAAATTAATAGGGTTCCACAGTCACCCGATCGCTATTCATCACAGCTAATGGGGATTCTGCATTTCTTTAAGAGCTTCATATCTGTACTCCATAAATATAAAGATATCTTTTCAGACCATCCACATTTCAAAAATCTCTAATTTGCACTCTCTGATTCATCATCCATTGGCAGAATCTACAACAATACCGACAAATATTCTTCAAACAATGATATAAGATTTCAATTTAACATTTCTGAGGAAAATGTTCGTGTCTCAATAGTTTTCAATTTCGTCGTAATGAAGGATTTACATAAATCATCACGATGATTACAAGGGTAGATTATTAAAGATTAATATGTGAAATAAGAAGTTCAGTTTAATTGGGAATTAACAGAGAATTTCATATCATCTGTGATAAAGTATTGATACATTGGATATTACGATGGCAACGAAGCAGGTTCCCGTCGCATTATGTCTATGTCATGACTTTGCCAGAACAGATAGCCTCATTTATTTAAAGCAAGATATTTGAAAATGAAAGATGCAATCTAGAATTCGGTAAAGGCGACTTCGTCCAAATCTAGCAACAAGGAAACCATGCTCCTAAATACAATTGAATAGTTCACACTATAATGTTTATGAAGTGTCCAGGCTAACTATAACACTGACTTGGCGACTCGTCATTCCTGCCCCAGTTTCATGCGGCTGACCTTAACATAAATCGTTGACATTTTCCTAGAAAAGTAATAACTGGCACGCATTTTGGCTAATCTTATTGAAATTAGCAACGAGTGTCAGTACAGCAGTTCTAGAGCTGAATAAAATCGGTAGGACAGGCGTGCATAAAATAATTTCCCGCATAACCGAAATCCGACATGGTTCTCCTGAGATTGAGTTTGGCGAGTGTTTGACATATTTATCAACAACACCTGGGTCCCTTGAGGAGGCGTCTTGGCTTCACAGTCCGCGTTAGAACAGACACGACATTTCAGTTGATCTACGTGTCAGTACGTTTTTAGATCTACCACGGAGTCTTTTTATGTCAGGTACCACGTGATAAGTTCTATTTCACTGAACATAAGATCTTATTTTTCCATTTCACCTCCTAAAGAGAACAATAGTATTTTCGTACTACCAGCCTATTGTTTTGATTATCATATTTGTTTTGATAGATTAATTTACCGCTTATTTCGAGGATACCTTGAAGATTTGTTTCCAATGTCATCTTCAAGCAGAGGACATTAATTACTCATGCGGAACACCTTGTCTTATTCATTTGGTTTTTTTTTCTAAAGGTCACCGTGTAAATCTTTCCTTTGTTCTTATTTTGCCCCTATTTTAAGTTGCTTTGAGTTTGGAATATGGATTTGGTGACGCATCGATGTTCTTTGTTTTGTTTCCACGCCTTTTGCTTTGAATAAAGGATAACCATGTATCCGTTATCCATATATTCGCTAGTTTGAATTGTCATATATAATATATATTAACTTATATTATTCACTCTTGTTAACCCGGATATTAGCGCGCGAGAGGTCTTATGTGGGAGGAAACCGGAGTACCTGGAGAAAGGAAAATCAATGTGGTCGGGCAGGTGACCCCATACTTTTTCACGTCTGGACGGGAAATCGAACCCCGGCCGCCTTGGTGAAAGGCAAGTGCGCTAACCATTGAACCACCCGACCACCGATATGAATTTTCATATGCCCTCTCTGATTTGATATCACCGCCATCAATTCTTTTAACATCACCCTATATTTTAAATGTTGCGCCATCATCCTATGGTTTTTACCTTCAAAGTTTGTGTTGAATACCATCATCATCCTTTGTTGTGCTGTTATTTCTTCCTGTGTTATACTAGTAATATGAACTTCAGCCTTATATTTGTTATCTCATCCTTACATTTTGTTATGATGTCAATTTCATCCCATTTTTAACCTACTCTCATTTCGATATTTTATCTGAGATTTCCATCAAATCAATACCACCATTTCAAATCTCAACAAAATAATCCAGATAACAACAGCAACTATAAAGATATCTGTACCAGTAGAAACAGACACGATCATTCTTTCTTCAGCTATGTATATGTTTTACTTACTCAATCGTCCTTGCTTTCTTCCCTCGAGAAATTCGATTGGCTCTGATTATTTTTATTCGATTATCCAAATAAGGACGTTATGTTTACTTATTTATTCCTCGACCCGTTTTAACATCCTGCCTTAACGATTGTTACCGTATAATTTTGCGAAATACAGTTCTGCTCATTGTACTTGACATGTCAAATACAGACGCACCTCCTAATGGTCGTATTTACTTCCATCTATGATATAGATTAGATTTATTTTTTTCACTGGAGAAAAACAAGCTTAAATGTTTTTTTGAAACCAACGGATTAGTCACGTGATTTGAGTATCAACCATTGTCTACCAAATATCGGCCGTAATGATACCTGTCAGCGCGTGACTCCATACTTCCGCTTTGTTTCTTCCCCTGTCACGTTACTACAGCAACACGCCTATCCCCAACTCAGACCATATATAGACAGTATTTGTCTTGTTATCTTAATTTCAGATTTCAAATAATCTTTTTTTTCGTCAAATCCTTTGAAATATTGATAAAATAGTTTCATTTCATAAACATGATTTCAGTTGTAGCTGTTTCATCAGAATTCCTATTATTTTTTTCAAACATGAAACTATCAAAAGATATTTCTATTTACATCTTCAAGCATCCGGGTCCTTTGATCTTGCACACACGTCTCTACTCTGTAAGATCAAGATAACAAGACCCAGGACTTTGCCCAGAAGAGCATATTACCTGACTAATCCTGGTTATGTAGAGGATCCTTGTCAAAGTTCTTTACTGCGCTAAACCTCCGATTAGGTGCCTCTCCCTGGGGTCAAAACATGTCTGCAGCTTTGCGTTAGAGATTATCTGTGCATGCGACTTCCGGTCTCTGATAGTCACTTCAGTTTTCATCTGTGCGTCTGTGCCGATTGTATGTTATCTTCTATTATAATGAGAGTTAATATCATACAAGTTTTACTTTTTATTTACGATTTGTTAATGAACATGGATCACACTTAATATGCACCAAGATTTCTAACATTTGTACAAGGAAGATAGAAAAAAATATTGCTGTCAAAATTAACCTTGCCATGATATGAAAAAACTGAGTGGCTGCGTTTACGTGCTAAATCCGTAGTTTCAATCCTCTCAGCGATCTGGTCGATGACAGAAAATATATTTGTCAGAAGCAGAATGTGAACTACTGTGTATATTTTACCTGAAGCTTGAAGTAAAAAACTCATATGCTATTAAGCGTCAACTTTACCATGTTTTTGCTTTCAATAATTAAGCAGCGACAGGTTATTATTTTAAACCTCTGACATGGACACCATATCAACTTTCGATATTGAAACACTATTCTGCTTTCAATTTAGGTTATTTGTGGTGCATGCTGTAAAGATATTGATTCTTACTTGGCAATGGCCTTTGGCTTTCACTGTCAGTAATAAATTCAATTTTTTTTCTTACATTTCGATTTTTTCATTCTCACTAGATATATTTTCGGATCCAACATTGAAATATTTTTTTTTATATAATTGTATACTTTCTACTTCTCCACTGAGAATATATCTAGAAGTTCAGTAGGGTTTGCCCATAAGGTGCTTTCTGTAAACAAAATTGTCTGTCGTCATTTGGCCTTCGATTTACTTCAGCCAATTAAAATTTTAACTAGATTTTGGTTTTGCCAATTCTGTGGCAGATTAAGGTTTTAACTCCAGTTCTAATTGAGAAGTTATGAGTTTCTGGATTCAAAATGGGCACTGATTACATAGCACAATTTCATTTAGGTTTAGTGTGCGTTTTAAATGGTAAACAATTTTTTTTCAATCGAATTACCACCTTTTAGGATTCGGGATACCCATATAGATATTTTAGGACTACATTTTGATGTTGTTGTCGTTTGCTTTTTTCTAAAACAAAATATCAAATTGCCATATAGCCTATGGACATTTATATTTTTATTTGCGACTAGTTTGTACCGGTGATACGTCCAAACTGTGTCAAATAAAATAAGAGAATACCGAAGCGTCAACATAATCATAATCTAAACTCAACATCGATTAAACCAGGGGCAAAATTTGAACAAAGGAAAGATTTACATGGAGACCCTTGCAAAAGTACAAGAGACTAAGACCAGGTGTTCCGGAAGAGTAAGCCTCTTCTGCTTCATCGACGACACCCGCCATGTAAATCTTTGTCACATCCATGTAAACATCAAGTTCTCAAAATGAGAACCGAGTATCATTGTCAATCACAACAAGTAAACACACTAATGAGCATACTCAAAAACGTCCATCTTCATATCACTTAAAGATACAGAATATTTCTCAATGAGACATTTCTCAAAATTAACAAATAACGTAATACCGTGATACAACGGTAAATGACGCTGTAAATGGAAAGAATAAAGCAATTGTCAACCTTCATTATTTCTCTGTGAGACAGCAAAATAGATTAATTGCAAATGCCTTTGAAATTCAAGAAATCTACAAGCGATGTTACGTTTGCAAATGGAAGAAATTGACGCCATCTTGTTTCGTTGTGAGTGTGTACGGTTAATAGTCGAGTTACTTGAATGTAAGTAATAAATTAACTAGTAGATAGATCAGAACATTTTCCCTTGATAACCTGAGATAATTTTTTAAATATCATTTCATAATGGAAATGGTTACAAAAGGAGTGGGTGACGCATGATATTCGATTGGACACGTGAAACAGAAACAAAACACATCTTGTTAGACTGATGTTGTGAACAATATAGAGCAGTCAGACAGATGTACACTGTGGTACGATGATGACAGGAACAATGGTTTCCTCGTCTGACGGGAGTATAAATGTCCGTTTTAATTCTATTTAAATCGCGTTTGCTTCTTTAGTTTGTTAAAACATGTTTTGAACTTCAAACGAAATTCACAAGCAACGTTTAGCAAGGTCCATTATTACGAATAGAAATCTTATTCTCCACAACCCCATTGAGAATTTAAAACCATGTTATCATGAAATCAACGTGTTTCTTTTTAGTTCAATTATAAAATCTCAAAGTGACATTTAGAAGTCTTAAAACACGCCCAATTTAATGTTCTACCGTACACTGCCTTTAACTGCACAGTCATGCTGTGCACTTAAAATGTTCATGAAAATTCCAAATCTCGCAGGATTTGATTGTTAACGTGAAAACAGCAGAATTTCGTGTTACAATAATGTAGACCGTTCCCAGAGGGAGGACAAATAGAATTGCCACAACATCCAAAGTGATGCTGTAATTTGTCAAATATTTTTGGTCGATCGAATTCTATTTATTCTTTTTAGTTCTATTTATCCGAATATCTCGTTGAGAGATTTTTCACGGTTGAGCTAGAACTAAAATTCATTTGAAATAAAAGTCTTTATGTCCAGAATCATCGATTGAATAATTTATTCGACTTGGAGTTTTAAAAATGATTTTGATGAAAAGTAATAAGGCCGTAACATCTTGATAGATGAACGCAACAAACATGTTCCCTTACTCACACACACAAATGTGACCACATCAAGTGAAGACATAGAAACAGATGCGGTATGCCAAAAGTAAACTACACAGCACAACACAGCTGTTTAGTCCTCCTAGGACTCATTGGTGACGCATACGGCCAAAGGGTGGAGATTCAAATTGTCTATACTAATGTTTAAACAGAGGGGCAAGGGCGTAAATGAAAAAGATAATATTGTACTTATAATAAGTTTGGCATATAAAACTGGTATGCCAAAAATGAATAACACTGCCTCATTTCGAAAATGTGGCAATGCCCTTGTGCAAGACAAGCACTTTTTGAAAATATTGAGTTTCTTTTCAAAATATTACCTGAATTTGGACCCCATCAACGCTCTGTAGAAACGACATTCTTTTCGAACAACAAATTTATTTTGTTTTACTCATTCTGTCTACCTTACATTAAGCGAACCAGTATAAGGTTAAATGTGCCCATTAAGAAGCCGTTGATGTTTAACTCCGCTGACACCAAGTGCACAGCGAGTGGTAGCCTCAGCGTTACTAGTGCCTGCCATCGATAACCGCCCTTCTTTCGTCAATCTGATTTTTTCCTTGTGTTGACAGGAAGAAGAGTGTAATTATTTCTTAGAAGTCGAGATTCAATCACTGTAGGGAGTCTCCTCTGACAAATACTACCTCAACCCTAACGCGCATGGTACATTCGGGAAAAAGGAATTGCCGCGGAGACGACTAAGTGCAGTGCTGTGCCTCACAGTAATCTGTATCCACAATGTACAGCTATTAAACACACCATGTGCTGTACTCATCTGCGTGAAACCGTACATTCGTTGTACATCTGAATCAGAGTTAGTTATCACCACTCTCCGGGAACAGATTGCACACTGCACCCTATACCCTCTAAAGTTGATTTTTTTTTTGTTTTCTTTTGTTTCCCTTTTTTTCTTTAAAATGAGTAATGTTTTCTGTATAAGGCAAACATTTTGTTGATTCAATGAGGAAAAAAACGTCTTACGGATATATATGATATATTAACCGTATTAAAGCAATAACAATGCTTCCAAAAGAGTGATGAATATTGCTTGATGTAACTATTTATGATTGTTGTTACAAAGATCGTATATACCCTACTGAACTTGAGATTAAAGACACAACATACTCTCATACATCAGCTTCTTACCTAGATCTTTACTTAGACTATGACCAACACGGGCAACTCACAACTAAGCTGTATGATAAACGTGACGATTTCGATTTTCCGATCGAGAACTTCCCCTTTCTTGATAGAAACATCCCTGCTTCTCCATCCTATGATGTTTACTTGTCGCAGTTGATTCGCTATTATAGTGCTTGCTATTTTCGCGATTTTCGTGATAGATGTCAACTGCTGACGAACAAACTTACGGCACAGGGATTCGAGAAATGCAGGTTGATGAAGACTATGGGCAAGTTTTATGGTCGCCTCTTGATCTCATCGAGAAATATTCTGTATCTTTGTGTGATATGAAGATGGACGTTTTTGAGTTTGCTTGTTAGTGTGTTTACTTGTTGTGATGACAAAGATGACTCGGTTCTCATTTTGAGGATTGATGCTTACTTGGATGTGACCAAGATTTTCATGGCGGGTGTCGTCGATGAAGCATAAGACGCTTACTATTCTGGAACACCTGGGTTTTTTTCTCTTTTGCTTTTACGAGAGTCTCCATGTAAATATTTCCTTTGTTCCTATTTTGCCCGTAGTTTAATCGATTTTGAGTTCGGATTATGGTTTTGTTGTCGCTTTGGTATTCTCTGATTGATTTTTTTTTTACAAAGGGTAAGTTTTTGATGCAACTAGCTTCTAGTTGAACAAGCAACATCCCGACAACTAGTTCCATTGTCGTTAAATCATCATTAAGTAGAAAATCCTTGTATATTTATATTTCAACGGGGAACCATTAATCAAAGTCAAAGAAAACTTTGAAGAGTTACAGATATGTTAAACTGAGACTGTATTCATTTGCTTTCCTGTTCCAAAAGTTTTAAGCTTTCACTTTTTGTTCTGCTTCTGCTGGCTTACATGGTCTGTTTTGTTACTGTACAGATGTCTTATGCTTCATTTTGTGCTCATTTCTCGTGGACATTATTTTTTTTTTTTTTTTTTTTACATTTCAAAATTTTCTTTTCTGACGTTTTGCGATACCTACAGCCATATATCATTTGACGGCTTTTAGGTGATGTTACTTTTGACGGTTTTTAGGTGATATCACTTTAACGGCTTTACGGTCGTGTCACTTTTGAAGACTACGACCGAGTTCTATCCGCCAATTTTGGCTATATTGTCTCGCCTTCAATCTGCGGTCCTGTGAGTTCACCAAACACTTTTGAACTGTGCCTGTACAAGATTCTTGCATGTATGCCACCATGTTAGATTTTGGTCATGTTTTGATATTTCAAAAATGTTTTAACCTCAATCAGTCAACTTTTTTATTATCATTATCATCATATTCAATATTAACAAAAAGATATGATAATGAATCATAAAGTGCTGAATATTAGATGGTTTATGTCCGGTTACCAATATACGATCAATTACCTTGTTATATTAAGTCTTTTGTTCATGTTTGACGCACGTGGTCGATACTACATTCTCAATGAATACTGACAAGTAGCCTGTATTTAATATACAGTTCATTTACAGTGGCAGGTCAAATCTAGACCCGGTATTGTTGTCCCACCAGAACACATCCGAATAGCTGGAGAAAGAGAAGGGACGTACGTTGGTATTAAGAATGCCAGTCATTGCTGTATATAGCAGGCTTGACACTTGTACTATTGTAAGGACGGTCGGCCAAACAATGCATGGCGTTAGGCAACTTAATTACTTAATCATTTACAGTATAAAGTTTGATTAGCTTCACCACAAACTACATGTATTTGGGATTTTGAGTGTCTGTTTTATTTTGATTATAAAACTTTAAACCATTAATCTACAGTAAACCTAGTTATAATTCACAAATACCATCGAACTATAACGGGGATTCTTTTGCATGTTTGACAATATCCTCCAGGAGGAATGATTGAGATTATACCAGAATCCTAACTACTCCTGGAATACATATGGTGCTATCTCTTTGGTCTTTCCGAACAACCTCTTGGGAATGTGATTTGAGAATTCCTTTGAAGAGTGAGATAAATAATGGCACGTGTCTGAGATGAGATCCACCTCCAGTGATAGTGGGATTTCTTTATTACCCTGATGTTCATCTGTAAAAGGGAAAAACGACTTTATACAATACAAGACATTCTTCCACTACTGGCGGGGACACGGAATGAGGGTGAAGGGTATATATCCTCTCTCCAGACATGCAATAGAGTACACAGCTATTCATTTACACATCTCTCGACATGTCTAGTTTGTTTACTGCTATCATCCAGTGTTAATTGTTTATTTATTGAATAATTGTGTGCAATTGTGTTTGTATGTCGAACTGTATCTACGCTATATATCACAAATCGTATGACAGTGATAAATTTGAAGAAAAATATTTTGTATATATCGATGATTTTTTTTTATCATTTTAGTTCTCATTCTACATGAAGTTCCTAAGTAACAATAAAACAATAAAAATAAAATGATACATGATTTGTTTGCATAATTATGTTAGATGCTAGGTTTGAATAAATGGGATATTATGGGAGTGGAAGGACTGGTTCGCCGAATGTCAGTACAATATGACAGAGTGCGTGTTCTGCTGGGGGCCTTCGGCAGTATACTTCAGTGTGGTAGCACTTTAAATCCGCAAAATATTCGGACTATCGCAAGAAGGGATACACGAATATACCAAGCCTCACAAATACACACACCCACATCGTCTACAACAGGAGGCCGTCCTTAATTGACCCTAGCTGTAAATAGGACGTAAAAACAACCAACCAAATAAAGGTTACTTTGTCCTTTAGTTTTCTTATAATTACCACAGCTCTCAGTAAATGAACGTGACATTATTTGGGTTTGACTAAAATTAACCTCAATGAAGCAGGGCCGTATTTCGGAGCACATGGTTTTGTCTTCCTATATATTTCTTTTCGGTGAATGTGTTCTCGTTGTTTTCATATTATTGTTATTTTTGCTCAAATTTGATAATGTTTTATCGGTGTTGGGTTTGAATTTTGGTTTGTTTAACACTTGGATATGTTATCGTTATTTTTTAGTCCGAAAAGCAGATTAAATTGCTTAAGAAGTATTGAGGTTCTAAATTGTTCATTATAAGAAACACGACGTGTTTAACAGGGAAGAGATTCAATAAATATGGCGGAAGTCGACAGACTGTTCGGGCATGCGTGATACCATCCTCGATATTCAGTACGATCATCTACGCCCTCTCCCCTGGATATCGAGGATGGCGTGATACTTATATTTCAACATTAATTTAAAGTTCATTCGGCTAATAATGGTCAATACAAACAACCTCCTGCTAATATGTCCAGTTGTATCAAAAGACACTGTACTGGTTTTAGGGGTCCCAGCTGACCAGAACAATACGTCACAGCCTCATTTGTCACGTATCAGACCAGGTCGATTATTTATGAACTAATTACTAAATCCCTCAGCGTACCATAACGAACCTTTTGTGTCCTTAGCTCCGTTCGACCACATTTTCACCAAATATGGTATTGAACCTTTGTGTTCGTCAAACCTGGCTACACGCATTCCCGTTATAAGATACAAAGGTGACCAATAACACCTGGACCCGCATTCATGAAACTATTCTCATGCTGAAGCATGGATTCTGTGCTCAAGCCAGCTTTCTTGAAACTCACCTGAATCATGTCGAAGAGTCAAAAAGTCATTGCAAATGCTGAAAACAGCTTTCGACTGCATGCCTCTTCAACGTTTTACCAAACTTTGACAAAATTAGATGGTTTGAATAATTTATAGCCATAACAAGAAATAAGGCTTGATTACAAAATCCATGCTTGAGCATGTGAACGGTTTCATGAATACGGGCCCTGAAGATTATGCTCTATGCAAGAGCAACGTAACAGGCAGGTACCAAAATATCGATAAGGGTATATTTCGAGACCGCAATACCACAAAAAATGTAAGAAACCCAAGAGGCTCTGGCGAAATGCTTAAATTACTATAAAGTTTAAAATGATGAAAGGAGACAACATTTGGATTAGTCAAGAAGTTTCGTATGGAAGAGTTTATATTTAATAAGGTTCCAGACGTTTACGTTCCCAACCTCAGTTTATTTTAAATACAGTTTAAAAACAGAACGCAACAGCCTACATATCCCCAATACATTTAGCAGGACAGATAGTTTGGTTAGGCCAACATTGGAACGGAAGACTGGAAACCGGAACAAGCTGATTTGGAGTGGCTAGATACCGGACAACAGGGCTAGATGCGGCTGTGTTAGCTGGGGAACAAACGCATTTTAATATGATCCCAGTACATGTCTAAATAACGTTCTTGAAACCATTATTGAATACAGAATCCGGGAAAGTTGCAGTTTCAATGCATTTACCAAAATTTTGATTTTGCATGACCCGAAGTAGTACAGCTTAAGCTTATTTACAAGTCGTACATCAGATACTGGATATGAGCTTCACCCCAAAATGCCATTCCCTGATACCACTTTGGACACTACCCTTCACTGGTCATCCCGTACACCGGAAACCAGTAGACCTGAAGGTCATTCCCTACTCTAGAGCGCAATTATCACGTTTAAAGACAAATTATCCGAAAGTGGCAGATATACAAATCCCCGATTCCTGTCTTAGAGGTTTCGGGGAAATATCGATCCGTGCTGATTGTCATCGCACGGGAGTTACGAGCCGAGTTGTCCCGACCGATGCAAACTCTCCACGGAGAATATAGATTCCCAGAAATAAAGATGGAATCTTTCTCGATCGTAGACTGATGTTGGGACTGAATTACCCTTGGTCTTATAGAGAATACAAGAAAGGGCAAGCATGTAAAAGGCCGAGCTTACAAGAGTTAATATTGACGTTACAAGTCGAACAAGTCATTAACCAAGGATGCGGTCTGGAATGGCCTTTAAACTCCTTGGCGGCCCTGTTTGATAATAAACATGTATATGACGTGTAGCGCCATTACATTGATGTACATCGTATAAAAACGTTCAGTGGCATTATTGTCCACTTATTTGAAAATAAAAATCAGGTCTTTAAAATATTGGAACATAAAATACATACACTGTGGACTTAGTACTCTGTTGCGTCCTTCCCATGGCATCGACGTCAAAAACCAATAAACAGGTATTAAAATGCTCTGTAGAGAAAGCGTTCTACTAGCCCGACTGTAAGATGTCTAGTGGGTATAAGACCACACCCATAGTAATATATTTTTTACAAAACGATACTAAGCAAAACATTGTTTTTACTTATTCCGGCGACCGTATACGTGGGGGCATGGGATTCGATTCCCGAAGTCATCGTATTCATGGAATATTCAGAGAATTTTTTACTATCCTTTCAACTCAAATCTCAAAACCCCGATTGAGTAAAAGCTAGTCTGGGATCAATATTATTGTTAATGGATTGTACACGATTTCGTTGGAAGCCCGGTCCAATTACAAAAAGAACACAATACATTTCCAGCACACAGTCAGGCAAACGTACATGAGGGAGATATTCGTCAGATGGTAAAGAACTAGTAGGTTGGTTTATTCTAGCTAGATGGAGCGCTATTTCGAATTTATCGTTATTATTATTTCTCCTTATCAGGAACCATTTCATGTAAAAAAAAATGCTCGATTTTTGTCAAACAATTTGAGTAAACGGTAACAAATCATGATCATGGCGTCAAATTTAAAAAGAAACGTAATATTATTCGTTAATGAAGAATCGTCAAAATAGATACAGTATTTGTTTTAATTCATTTTAAACTTAATATCACCACAAAGGGGAACAAAATTGTTTTATCTATCTAAGCAATTTTGATCGTGAATATATGGACTCGCATGCATCGTTTGAACATTTATGATGATAAGCTTTGCAGTTCCCATGATGCGACGAACGAGAACTTTGATGCTCAACTTTATAAATGTTAAAACGATGTAATTCATAAACACGTAAAGAAAACGTTTTGTCGGATAGCGATACGCTTTCTGACAGTGATGGAAATTCGCAATAATTTTAGTGCTAATTCCTGAGGTACTAACACTTGCCGATTCGCGGTAAATGGTTATTGGGACAGAATAAAAACCCTCCGTGCCATGTTATTGGTGACAAATTCTCGATATTACTTATAATTAGGCCTTTGGTTTTACGATCTTCACAATAGGAACAGGAAATCACTCGCATTAGATATACATTATACTTCAAGTTGGGGAATCGACATTGATGATTTCCATGGTTTGTTGTAGGAAGTCGCTAATAGTGAAATAATTAAATGACATCATCAAGCTGATCATTATGAAAATGGCGCTTATTTAGAATGGCGTGTACTAGTATTTCCTTAACAATTTCAGTGTAAATACTTCTGATAAAGTTATGTTAAATGGTCGTTCTCGTGATTGGGTTGAAAAATATATTTTTGCGTTATAAAGGTCATCTATTTTGGGTCATAACTATATCCTGTTGTTTTGTTACCACTACCCCGTTTCTTGGATTGAGGACATAACATTACTTGGATCTGAACTAGATTTGCATGGCAATTGCATTCGAAGAAGGAGAACGTGCTTACTCTTCTCACTACGCCCGAGGCTTTTTTTGTAAAACAGTTGAACCGTTTTGCCTGGACCGAAGTTGTTCTTTTATGAAATGGGGTCGAACCTATCAATCTGGTACCGCTTTCAAGCGATCCTTGACAAGCAGTTAGATATCCAACAGGATTTATACCTAAAAATGCACAAACCGGTTGCTCCGCATGTCCCTTAATTGTCTCCCTCAACGTTTCCATGGCTCGGTAACCCAATATTTCCTTTGTTCCTTTATGTCATTGGTTTATCCGTTATGAGTTCGAATTAATCGATACACCGAATACATCATTATAAATACCGGATTTCCGGTTACTCTTCCCAGACTATCAGATATAAATCTTTGTTATATTACCAATCACATTAACATAATAGGTCCATATCTATCTTCTTACAACTCAGCGGTTGTAATTCTACTTCCGTTTGTAGTGCTAGAGTCCATTATAGTTTCAGATTTTTGGGTGAATTTGTTTGACTTCCGTTACTTGTTCTCAGACGTCTAGGTCGTCACAAGTGTCGAGCACCGGTAGGTGTTGTGGCTTATTGGACAGGGTAATGAGATGTCTGGAGCTGTGAATGTAAACGTAAGTGTTCTAATGAATCAGTCGGACTTTATAGCCCACTTAGAAACCTGTCGCATGGACACACAGCCTTTTATTACAACGGTGATCTATGTACAATCCCGCCAACTGTGCTACTTAGGAGAATTCGATTTGCACCGAGCACTGTAAGCGTACAAAGGGTGAAAACATGTAGCCGGACTGGCCATTCGAGATCACCGTGGTAATTAATGAGCTATTCTTTTATTCAAGTGCCGCTGTACATAGCCGAGAAGGAGTAAATTTACAGGTTGCCAGTCACACGTACCATATTGTACTATTGGTAAACCAAGGTAGCCCCAGCTGGAGGTCTACCATTAATTGACCAGATTTACGCAATTCCCCGAGAAAAACAGCTTTGTTGGTATTAGTTTTTCGGTGCTGTCTTAAAAAATGGCTGAAGGATGAGGAATATTGTCTGGCAATCATTATATCTTTACAAATTATAAATCTAGGCAACGGTATAGATTTGAGGAAGAAGAAAAATGGTATATTCGGATACATTTTTTCCATTCGCGTCGGGTGTCCTTTCACTCATTTCACTCACGTTCGATTTTGCAGAAGAGTACGCTTAATGTCACTTCCCATCTGTTAGAAGAAAATGTGATATTAACCGTAATGTGACATTAAAAGAAAACGTGTTAACAGACCATTTCAGAGTTGTCAAAACATGGAAGTAACGATGTTTATAAAAGTGTCAAAGTAATGTTCATTAAAGGAAGTCGTTGCCACATTTTCGCCTGTTGTTCTATGATCGTACGTGATAAACCACCGTTTATCGAACGTGTGTTTCCGGCGGATCCTTTCTCTGAATCCGTAAATAATTGGAAAATGTTTATTTCTCAATTAGCTATATGACCGATCCTATTTGTTTCTCGCCCTACTTCCCTTTTAACCATATACATAAAGTGTCCACTTGTGGTAGTGACCCTGGACAGCTATATAGACTCGATAAATACCTAATAGGTCAAAACGATGACATCATCCTGCCAAGGTGTATTTTAGAAAAGACTTGTCATATTAACGAAGTGAGAATGATGTCCCTGTCAAGACTGATGTCTTATAATTTGATGAGGAACCCCTCTTCCTACAGAACTTCTGAAACAAAGTATTCAAGCACTGCCTTCTTTGTTAACCTCAATCATGAACAAATCATTGGCTGAGCCAAAGGTTCGATTGTGTTTCAAGAAAGCACATGTAAGAAGTATTGAATGGCCAAGGAAGAACTCCCGCCCAGTATCAAATTTGCCTTTTCTGTCTAAAATCTTGGAGAAGGTTGTGTCGCGGCGTTTAGATACGCATCTCCATGACAATCTGCAATCGGCCTATTACATGGGACACTCAATAGAGACGGCCCTCCTATCTTTAAATAACGGCATAACTTCTGCATTGGATAACAAGTGGAGAGCGTTGCTTGTCATGCATTTGACCCAATCGACTATAGGATATTATATGAACGTCTGGATAATTCGTATGGATACAATTCTATCGACAACAGTTTGCAACCATCGGATATTCTTTATCACATGACCAAATTCTGGATTTTGCGGTTTCTTAGGGGTCGTTGTTAGGACCACGGAAAAACTGAACGTATTAAAAATCAATCAGCGAGTTTTGTCGTCGCCATGACTTTCGTAAATCAATTATCAGAAAATCTAGAAGTTTGTCTGACAGCCATCTGTATCTGGGTGAACAACTCAACTTGAAAAGATGGAACTGCTCGTCTTTTCTACAAAGCGTCAGCAAACAATGGTCCTCAAGTTCAAAGTCGGAACAGGTACTGTTGAGGCTGCCCAACTGTTAAAAATGTACAGTATACCTTGATATTTCACTGAACATGGAGAAACCAATGAATGCAAATCCTTACTACCAGATCAGGAACATCAACTGTATCTGGCAGTTTACAAACTGCAGATGCATGCGGAATCTTGGTACATTCTCTTGTTTCCTCGCGGTTTGATTATAGTAATGCCCTGCTCTGTGGTATATTTGACCGACTAAGTAATCGTCTAAAGAGGGTCCAGAACTCCTGTACGATACAGATTACAGTACAAAAACTTATGTACACATACAAGACACTGGGTGGAACAGCTCCCCAGTACATACGGGAATATGTTACCCTGTATCAGCAATCAACTTCACTGAGGTCGGAGACAGAATCATTGTTGTGTGTCTCAAAATCGTGTACTGTGCCCTATGGAAACCGGTGCTTTGGGATAGTTTCGGCGACGTTGTTGAATAGCTTCGGTACAAGAACAACAAATTACTATATTGAATTTATCTGTTTCATAATTATGTGTGTAGTAGGTGATTTTTTCCAATTCCAAACTTTGCGCCCTGAACATCGATGTTTACATGTCTAAGCTGATTTGTGATCGTTGTCGACTGCTGGAAAACAAGCTAACAAAATGTGTTTCTAGGACCGCTGGCTGATAAAGACTATGGGCAGGTTTTATGGTCGCTATGTTTCCTTACCTGTTATAAAGGTCTATGTCTTAATTATAAATGACATTTTTTACCACCATCCCGGTCCTTCATAACGTGCTACTGTTGTTGTCCTATTCAATAGATCTAGAAGACGCTAGCTCTTCCGGAATGTTTGGTCCTTTTCAATATGCAGTGATCAATATACATGCGAGTCCCGAGTCCAGTACTCATAAAACTATGATGGGACTCATAAAATTTCAGAAAATGCTTCAAATTAACATTGTAGAGTCCATTGATTTCAGCATTGTGTACAAAAAGGACCCTTGAAAAATTATTGTAAATTTATCGCTGAATATGTATACTTCTTTTAAATCTTTCGTTACATAATTCCCCTAATTTCACTGAAGTTAATTATCTAGTCATCCTTCAAAGGAATAGGACAAGTCATCGCACGAAAAAAATCGAAATCCAGTAGCTCTCTGTTGGTTTTAATATTGCAGGGTTTGATTAGTTCAATACTGAATTTTCAAAAAAAGTTTATTTTTAACAAATGATTTGCCAAGCAGTGATTTTTATTCACCAAATCGAATTGATTTTTTTTTTTAATCATATGATAAATCTCTTATATACTTGTTTAAGTACATATAACATGACCATAATGCACTAAACGATATACAGTTACTTAGAGTATAGGGCCGTTAAAGATGTTTCAAATACGATGTTTGATACTTAACGCTTTTTAATTATCTAGTTTTGTCACAAATTCAATAGAATGGCGAATGGAGTGCCGTTAACATTTGGTCGAGTTTGTTGAAGAGCCCGTATTGTGTCATTGAAAGAAAATAGCCATTGTCGTTCTCGTCACAATTCTCTGATGTTAAAACATTTAGGTTATAAAGGTGCCAATTTCTTACAATGACACCATGGAATCAAACCACATTTTATCAACATGGTCAAGTTGAAAGTTTTACGACCAATGTCCAACTCCTTTGAATATAATAGATTTGTTACATAGAGACCAGCTCATCAAAAACAAGATTGAAAGTTAATCTTGTCATCTTATCGTATTCATCATAATTATCTCACGGGAATCACATCTAACCGCTACCTTAAAATGGAGGAACCGCGATGACCGCTACGCTCCTTAAACCATCACAAACGTTTTGCTAAGGGTATGTCGCACTTGAATATAAAAATCACGACAGTATCCAAGAAATCTTCACTCTAAGGTAAGTCTAGGGGAGATAACTGGAACTACGATCTGGTTTGTATAGGACCACAATCACATTAGTCTAACAATCGCTAACACTAACAGGAAGATAGCAATATCCTGACTTACTAACAGAATAAAGACAAGAAATGCCCTCTTGATACGAGTATTCACCAGAATGCACCAGACCGTGGTTTTCCTGAAACTAGGCCTAAATCACACGAGATTTGTTTTGCTTTTTGGAAAATCCAACGTTAACCATATCGTCGGACATCGGTATGACAGACGTTACATACTGTTTATTACAGGTGAACAAAAAATCCACCAAAAAGGTCGAGATTCGTTTCCCCGATCGGATGTGGAAAGGTATGTGATCAACTTCCCGACGTCGTACGTGGGGTTTGTCCGGAAACCCCAGTTTCCTCCTCCAACAAGAAATACACCCACCCCAAACACTCACACAAACCACTCCCACCACCAATCGCGCTAACATCCAGACCAGGAAGAATGTAAAAAACACACACATGTTTGAATAAATTGTTTCATAATTGTTGTAAAATGAGTTAAGTTTATATCAAGTTTATGATCTTTTAATGACTAACTACATACAATAATAAAACACGTTTAATTCATTGTGACAACAGTTACAATTTCTAACAAATCTGACCTATTATTATATACAGTTTCTTCATCTGCTCAATCCTTATGTAATCTGTTTGGAATAATTTACTGGCTGTTTGTGCAAAATTACATGTACACAGGTCCTATGAGATGGTTCTATATTTTTACTACAGATAAAGTGAAAACGTTTTTCCTGATATATAGTTGGTTTAAACAATATTTAATTGTCAATTATATACAAACCATATGTCAATATGTACAATACTTTGATATACAGGGGTATAACAACAAGAATTCACTCTTATTCTCATATTTTGTTTACATTTCTGCGGAAATACATTTATTGAATGTCCTTGTCATTCCACAGTTTAAAAATATCCGCTGCCTGACTCATTAATTTTAACACTTGCAAACCGATCTGAAACCAGTGTTGGTTGTCAGAAAATGAAATTTCCTTCAATCCAGGTAATAACCTAGTTGCTCCCATTGAACAGTCTCAAAATTGCAGACACCAGTTTTCACTTTAATCTGATAATAGTCCGAAGGGTTCTGACTCTGACCCGCTAAATATCTTGACGGCTAGCGGGTGTTATGTTCAGTGTTATGATTTCTTTATATAATTTCTAGAATTAACATTATAATCTATGTCAAAGTAACCTGTCTATAATTACATAGTTTGCATTTGTTCTATTTCTTGAACATTTCCCAACCCTTAGGTTAAAATTTAATATGAAGTTAATCACTCGGCAAAGACTCGTGCTAGAATTCCTAAATCTTGCCCAATGGTTGTAATTTCTCAGTCTTCATCACACAAGGGTGGTATACAAATGTAGCTTGTATATATATCCTAGCGATACGGGAATTCACCCTAGCAACACGACAATTCATCCTAGCGATATAGGAATTCACCCTAGCAACACGTCAAGTCACCATAGCAACACGGGAATGAACCTGGCGTGTGTACGCTACGTGTGGGAGAATGTTATCATTTGCACGTGATCTACCTGTAAGCGCAAGAGCTTTGGTCACATGTAATTGAAAATCGGATTCTAGGTTGATGAGACGCAACATGTTACATACACTGGGGCACATCCTTAACTGTGTCCCTGCCCATGAAAAGACAATAATATAAACTAAATCGATCAACAATCTAGTTGAAACTGAGATAGTTTAAGAAATGAAAAGTAAAGAGTCGTCTTTTAATCGTGTTCTCCAGATTCTCACTAAATAAGTCCAGAGTGTGACAAGTAATTAATAACGGCCAATTTACACCGGCGCAGATTTTCTAAATCGGCCTATGCGAGTCGCCACTGAGGCGGATATTTTTCTTAATTAATTAATTATTTACTAATATATTTTACGTACTAAAGTCATCAATCATAAGATATGTCACGGTGTTTATTTGTCTCGCCATAGTGTGCCCCATTTCTTCGCACATCTACTTATGAAATGTATACTGTGGTATTTGTTACACAGTGTTACAGAAAATATATACGTATATCAGTATTTCAGGTACTTTGACCACTTAAAACATCCGCTATCTCACTAGGTCGTACGATGGCGGGTCACTGTATATAAGGCAGGATACGGATCGGCTGCAGGGGTCAAAGTTCGAGTACATATCTGATATGACAGTCTAGACTCAATCGGTGACTTTATTATTATATGTATATTACACATCGACTTGTAACACGTGCCCTGGTGACGTGTACAAAGGAATACTGACTGGCATTCTTCATCATGGAGGACAAGTTCAACTAACCCATTGGAAAAGTAGGTATACCCTGTTACTTGTAGGTAAAACAACGCTTTCCCACGAATTCAGGTTTAACCAAGTCGATACTGATCGCTCAGAATTAATGATACTGATAACAAATTAGCTTACTAGTCTGTAAACAATATACTTGCTTATGTTTTTTATTGTATGTCGCCTATAACAAATGCTACATGTATATGGATTACATATAGCTTATATAATATCGTCTGGAGAAATGTGACTTTAAATGTAGATGTAAGACGATTTGTTACCAAGTCATAGGACAGAGACAACATGTTTCCCATGTGGAGGTAATAGATATGTGGCTTAGGACCAGTATTTAGCACATAATTAGACGGTTTTCTACCAGAGTGGTGTAGTACAATATAGCTATATATTGGTTGTCTAAATAGAGGTTTATCTATTAATTATAAAACCTACAGGTTCTTATTCTAGCTTGAACAGGTACTGGTAAACCATGGAGTATATTGTTCCCAAATACCATAGGTTACACTATGCTCTATTCTGTTTCTCTGTGTCAGTAGCGGCAGGGAACCACCAAATTACATTAAATTTAATGTTCTGTGATTCAGGAATAACCCGCAAATCTCCATTTTAAAACATTTTTCATTAATTTGACTTTTTATTTGTCAGAATATGTTAATCTTTTAATATTTTTTAAGCGTGAGGAAAATTTGAAATCAACATAAACTGGCTAAAAACTTATTTCAATATATCAAGATGCTGTTATGTACCCTCTTGTTTGAATGCATAATATTGTCATGTGTTAGATTGATTACGCTTCTTTTTTTTACAGTAATCAAGACAAGCAAGATGTTACGGCCCCTGTTTAAACTGTTACGTATTGTGGCCGTCATGTGTCTTATGTCCATCCTATATTTGGTCTTCAAGCTTCCCCTTTTCGGCCCGTTCTTGAAAGAAAGATTTCTGTCGAAGCAGCGCCGCCCTGGGGAGTACCTGGAAACCGAGTTGACCCCTGACACATTACGTCACTGGTGGACGTGCACCTACTCCGATATGTACTATAAACAGGCGTACAAAAACTGCCCCGCCCCCAACCCGGAAGTAATTGTTCTTAAAGACAATACTATCAAACAAATCTTGGATTTTCAAATAAAAAATAGACCTTTAATTTTAAATTTTGGTAGCTGTTCATGACCCGCATTTATGACGTCACTGGAACACTTTGAGCGCTTAGTGCAGGAGTTTCGTGACGTAGCCGACTTTCTGATTATCTATATCCAAGAGGCGCATCCCCTGGACGAGTGGAACATCACAGGTCACCAGTACTCGCACCTCCGTCAGCATGTGAACCTGCAGGATCGGGTCAAGGCCGCGTCCCTGTTGGACAGTCACGAACTCCCCTGCCCTGTAGTGGTGGACCCTATGGATAACAAAGCTACGCTTCTATACTCCGCCGTCCCCAAGAGGCTCTACGTCATACAGGAGGGCGTGGTCCGGTATGCAGGTGGGATGGGCACACACAGATACCGCCTGAAACATATCGACCGCTGGTTGCAAAATTATAAGAAATCTCTAGCCACACAAGCGATTCAAATTGACGAGGACACAATCGAAAACAAGAAACTCGATTAACTTCTGCACGATATGAAATACAATTAAGTCATTTGTTTCAAATCGTTAACACGGAGACGGATTTTGTGTAGATGTTAATCAGACATTTTCACTTTGTTGCATTCCAAGAAACGTGCACACCCGTGACGATACATTGTCATTGATTAGAACACTTTCGAAATCAGACAGATTCCGTCCATAACAATATCCAACATCTGTTTCAAAACTCAAAGAGGACACGCTGTCGACATGCGAGGGTGGCCATGCCAGACCTTGCCGTCTAGATCGCGTGCCAAATTTTCCTCAGTTCACGTGAGGGAGGGAACTGTACACATGAAGTTTTCACGACAAACCTCTCCCCCGGGGGGTCGTGAATTCGGAATTACTTCTACAGCCCCTCTCGTGTGGACCAGGGATAAAAACAACGACCATGCAACAGTTAATACGAGATTAAAGTAGCTCTGTACAAAAATTCTGTTTTATATCTTTTTTTCGTAAAGGAGAAAAAATAACAGCACGTGAATGTTATTACTCAACAGTTCGATTCTCAGTTTTGAAATGGGTAGCCACAGGCGAACTATCTGGTGAGACAATGTGTCCCTTCTTTGACCTACAAAACTCTTGCAAAAATGAAAAAGGTTTTATACTTAAAACTGTTAAAAGGTAAAAATAAATAAACAAAAAACACCAAGTATAGAAGGTAGGTACCGATGTAAGTTTTTGTTAGAGGGGTCATTTTGTCGGCGTCGTCCGATTTCCGAGCGATAGTTTCGGGTTCCATTAAGCCTATCGAGTTCAAACTGCATGCAGTGAAGTCCTTGTTTGCGATTGTTCTTCAGGTTTAAAAGTTTCCATGCGATAATCTGAGTTCCATTAAGCCCATCAAACCCAAACTGCATACAGTGCTTCCTTGCTGAAAGTTCATATTGGGGTTGCTCTTCAGGTCTGAAAGTCAAAAAACAGTAGCGTGTTCCATTTAGCGGAATGTTCCAGATGTGCCAATTTGGAACTGGTCTGCTAAATGGAACAGAACGTGCCGAATTCCGTTCCTGCGGGTGAAAATCTAATTATCGAAAAGTAAAAAGAAACAGCTTTTCCGGAAATAACCAAAACGGTTCCGTCATAAAATCCGCAAAACAATGGTAGTATGTGAGTCCCTTTTATTTACAAATTGTACACACTATGATGCCACTTGGAGTTGGAAGTGATATATTTTACTGATGAAATGCTGTTTAACTGGGTACTGTTATATCTTTTAACAATTTATTGAACATCTGAAACGAAAACCTTTGAATGGCCGCCTCACCGCTAAAATGAACCGCGACGTTCCGCCGAAACGAAACGGTTCGTCGGGAACGTCTGTTTGAGGGTTCCAAGTTGGATCCAATACGGCAGCAAGTGAAATGTTTTCGTTTCAGATGTTCAATAAATTGTTGAAAGATATAACAGTACCCAGTTAAACAGCATTTCATCAGTAAAATATATCACTTCCAAATGGCATCATAATGTGTAAAAATTGTAAATAAAAGAGATTACTTATGTCTGACACAGCAGTAATACCTATGACGTTGTCCTATATGTAGTTGTGGATTGTTGTCCGACACAATTTTAATACCTATGACCTTGTCCTTATTGTGGATTATTGACCAACACAGCGTTAATACCTATGACCTTGTCCTTTGTGTGGATTGGTGACCAGCACATCATGAACATCTATAACCTTGTCCTGCATGTAGTTTTAAATTGTTGTCTGACACATCGTCAAAACCTATGACCTTGTCCTAGTTGGGGATTGTTGACCGACACAGCATTAATACCTACGACCTTGTCCTAGTTGTGAATTGACCGACACAGCATTTACATCTATAGCCTTGTCCTACATCTAGTTTTTGATTGTTGACTTGCCTAACCCTGACCTTGTCCAAGCTGTAGATTGTTGACAAACGAAGCGTTGATATCTATGACCTTGTCCTAGTTGTGGATTGTTGACTTAAACATTGTTAATACTTACGACCTTGTCCTTGCGGATTGTTGACTAACACATCCTGAACATCTATAACCTTGTCATATATGTAGTTTTTGATTGTTGACTGACAAAACGTTAATATCTATGACATTGTCCTTGTTGTGGATTGTTGACCGACACAGCGTTAATACCTATGACCTTGTCTTTGTTGTGAATTGACCGACACAGCGTTTACATCTATAGCCTTGTCCTACATCTAGTTTTTGATTGTTGACTTGCCTTAACCCTGACCTTGAAGCTGTAGATTGTTGACAAACGAAGCGTTGATATATATGACCTTGTCCTAGTTGTGGATTGTTGGCTGAAACAGGGTTAATACTTACGACCTTGTCCTTGTTGTGGATTGTTGACCAACACAGCGCTAATATCTATGACCTTGTCCTTGTGGATTGTTGACCAACACATCGTTAATACCTATGACCTTCTTGTTGTGGATTGTTGACCAACATAGTTTATACCTATGACCTTGACTTTGTTGTGGATTGTTGACCAACACATAATTTATACCCGTGACCTTGACGTTGTGGATTGTTGACCAACACATAGTTCATATCTATGACCTTGTCCTTGTTGTTGTGGATTGTTGACCAACACATAGTATATGCCTATGACCTTGACGTTGTGGATTGTTGACCAACACATAGTTTATACCCATGACCTTGTCCTTGTTGTTATGACCTTGTCCTTGTTGTTGTGGATTGTTGACCAACACATAGTTTATACCTATGACCTTGTCGTTGTGGATTGTTGACCAACACATAGTTTATACATATGACCTTGTCCTTGTTGTTGTGGATTGTTGACCAACACATAGTTTATACATATGACCTTGTCCTTGTTGTTGTGGATTGTTGACTGACACAACGTTTATACCTATGACCTTTTCTTAGTTGTGAATAATTGACTGAAACAGTGTTAATACTTACGACCTTGTCCTTGTGGATTGTTGACGAACACATCGTTAACATCTATAACGTTGTGGTATATGTAGTTTTGATTGTTGACAGACAAAGCATTGATACCTTTGACCTTGTCCTGGTTGTGGATTGTTGACAAAGAGTTGATATCTATGACCTTGTCCTAGTTGTGGATTGTTGACAGACAAAGAGTTGATATCTATGACCTTGTCCTAGTTGTGGATCTTTGACGGACACAGCGTAAATAACTATGACCTTGTCCTAGTTGTGAATTAATGACAGAAAAAAGTGAATACTTTTGAGTTTTGCCTAGTTTTTGTATAAGCAACAGAATCTTAGGTTCTTGTATTGACAAGTTGTGAAACGAAGACTCCTATAACATAACACATGATCCAGGCATCAGACGCATATCCTTCAAAATAACAAATCATCATGCCATAGTCAATATACACTGTAGTTCAAATACAATAAAACTAAAAAGTTTGGAGCAGAAGAAGTTTATTGAGTAAAGGTAAAGGACAGGGTAAGAAGCATTGTAATACAGGAGGCGGTCCAAGCACTCTAGATATAGGCACCGCACACACAGGGAAAGACAGTCGCTAAAATACGCTCGTAAATAAAATCTGTATTCAATGCTGGCAAAATTTCATCAATAGCCATTCTAAACACCAATTTATCTAAGAAACCTGTCTTCTGGCTACAAACCAGGCGTTGTTTCCAAACAAAAATAATATTTCAAATCTATCAACCTTTAAAATAATCAAAACCAGTCACAATTTCATGATGTATCATTAAGAAATTTAAGAAATTACGAGTTTGATATATAAAAGAATTAACACAAAAAAATTGTGAAATAACCCATGCATTAATTGGTACATATACTTTAACAGCGAGTCTAGCAATGTGAATTAATCATTTTTGCTTGTTATTAATGCCCATACGTGAGTGTACAATGAGGTCAGCTGCAGTAAGAGCATACATAGAAACTGGAAGTGTGTTTTTATTGTTATCAAGTACATACTGAACACATTGTTCACAGGGCTATCCCGGGAATAGCATCATCAGTTACCTCCAATCTTAAGTACTCCCAACCTTACACAAACGTGTATGAATGAGAAATGTATTGCTGACTGATTCAAAACATCAATTCTCACTATCCATTTGCATAATAATCAAAAGATTAAACAGAACTTCTACTGATTCATGTTGAACATTTTTGATGAATTTGAAGACATATAATTTCAAAAACAACTTATCTTTGTACAACGTTTACCTTTTAGTTAATGAAAGCTATATTGTTACAACAAAAATCTTACCAAACTTCAGTTTTGGATGAGGAATTCTTAGGTTCGAATATAGAAATCTTACTTTTGGATAGAGAATATTGCTTGGGTTGGGATTTGCCAGATTTTATCCCTTAAGATCTAACAGCATAATTACTTCAGATTTAGGAAGCCTACCCGTTGAGTGCAACTGAATCCATCTCCAGACAGAAGATAGCCTGAACATTGAGTGGAAGAAAATACCACAGCTTTTTAGCTGCACAATTTTGTTCTCATATTTTAGAAAGTTTACATTTGTTACCAACTATAGTGCTTTGTAACTGCAAATCGGGTCTGAAGTATTAAACAACCGAAAATTACATAAAACACTGAACTTAACTTAGGTTCAAGTTACCTTAAACATTTCACAAGAATTTTTTCCACATCATTCACAAGGCAATTCTGTTTGTTTCTAGGGGAGGCAAGGACAATTTCATTGGGACGATTTGCAAGTGAAAACAATTTTTTTTATTTCATGCTTTGAAACTCAAACGAAGAGAAACATCAACACGACGTGACACGCGAGGTTGAAACAGTATCAGACAAATATATCATTCAGAACTGGGCGTAACCAGGCAGCTTTGCTTTAAAAATGCACTGGTCATTATTTTCAAATATATTCACCTATGATCTCTCATCATTATCTTCACCTTAAACAAATGCCGTTTACAAACATCCTAGAGTAAGTATCCTGCACAGATGACAGTTGACACCGATCTAGAACATTCCACCAAAAACACCCTCTAGAACCGACATTGGCTACATATCTATGATCGAATAAAATTCTTTGCAAAAAAAAAAACAAAAAACAAAAAAAGCAAATCACCATACATGTTTAACTGAAGACTATATAATTTAACACAAAGATAAGGATATAAGCTTGCATTCTGAATCTCGACAACTGATGTTACCAAACTCTTCTCAAACACAATTTTTTAATCTGTTTTAGCGTAGTTTCTCGAATCTACTCTTGCATGAAACCAGGGCTACTTAGGATCTCTGATTTATATCTTGTAGTGCTACCCACACAATGGGTTCAGATACACTGAACCCCTCCAGTATGGCATCAAATCGCATGGCCCAGCAGTGTCTGTCGTCTGCTCGGGTTCACCCAGCAGGTGGCTTATCTCTGCCCATTCACATCTCCACCAACGTGCCACGTTACCGCTGTAGAGCCACATGATCGGTCATGTGAGCGGGTGGCTGTGCCGGACCCCGGTGGCTGTCTCACTCAGCCACGTGGGAGGGGATGTGTCCCTCAGGTGTGGCCGTGGGAAGCCGACGCCCGTGGTTGGTGGTGGTTTTACCTGGCAGGCCACTTTAGCAGACACTGCTCATTGTGTGCACATCGTACTGTCAGAGACATTGTGGTAGCTAAGATCTTGTGTGATCGGTCACTTAGTTTTCATTTCATCTTTCTGCCATAGGCTGATATCGGGTGTGGCAGTCCTAGTTGAAAGGACCTTGTGACAGCTGTGAGGCATAGAACATGCGGTCGCCCTGGTATGTCGAGTCCTGGGACAACATACCATCAGCCTGCGACTTGAAGTCGTCTGCCAGGAAACTGTCCTACAATCACAAACACAACTGACTTATTTAATTGGTTAATACCGTTGTGTAACTATAATCCTACCTAGGTTTAAATATCAACCAATTCAGGCCAAGTGACAGGAAAGAATAACATACAGATTAAGTAAATAATGATACTGCAGCATACCAAAAGAAACTTGCCCTCATGTTCATTAGAAGTGGCCTTCACAAAAGTACTGAACTTCTGCTAATACTAAGGATTCCTTTACTTTACCCAGGAAGTACAATCACCAAAGCTTTCAACATGATGGTACACCTACCTGGGAGAGTTCTGGCTGGGACAAGCCTGACAGGCCAGGCTGGCTCATCTGGAACGACTGGCTCATTGACATGGGCCCTTGGGTCAGAGGACCCTGTGAAAACGGCTGGGATATGCCATCCTGAAATAAGTAAAGATAAGAGATGTTATAGTGTACATACTGAAGGAAACTATAATAGAATACGTGAAATTACAAATTAAACTAGTTGGTATCAATTTTTACTCAAATGTTCCATCAACATTTTATGATTCATTGTATATTCCCTTTTGTGTTCAACAATACATAAAATGCGAAGCTATATATCCCTGGCAGTTCTTTCAGCAAACAAAATACAACTTTATACCAATATCAATATAAATATGAGGAAGCTGTTAACATTTCTAATTAAGAAAAGTGGTTGGTGATGAAATGAAATAAGGTTTATCTGTACCTGACTTGCCTGGCTCTGGCTGCCGTTCTGACTCATCTGTGAGCCTTGGGTGGTCTGTGTGTTACTGTATCGGGGAGGCTTCTGGCGGTAGTTAAAGCCACGCTGGTTCTGTCGTGGATTATTCTTGTCTAAAGTAGAGCAAAACATACAGCTGTCAGTTAGATTAACGGAAAAGCAGGTCTCTCATTTTTAACATGTTAATGCCAGATTATTTCTTGGAGATGTCACTGATAACAAAGTTTTTCTGCACTTAAAAGTTCACGAAACATCATATTATGTAAGTTTCCAGATGACGTTTCCAAATGATTTTCAATATGCAATTTCAAGATTTCTATCACTAATTACCAAATATTTGACATCAACATCAGTGTTTGTCGTCATTAGATAATTGTTTTCAATGTCAAATTGTTGACAGCAACTTGTTAGTGACAAAGACTTACTCATATGGACCGGTTGTTGGGTGTTGAAGGGTTGTGGCATTGGGGGTATGAACATGTTGACGGGCACAGGCAAGTTGAGGGCGGGGCCTGTGTAAGCTCGCTCCGGTCCGATGTAGCTCAGCTGGTCATGGTGGCGCACGACAGCAGGCTCACGGTATCCCTGGGCTGGAGACACAACAATTTACAAATTCTAGAACATGAAGCTTGTAGTAATAGTAGAATTTATAATCTTAGCCAATGTTCTTTAATTTTCCTTCTGAAATCAAATCGACTTCAGTTCAGTTCAGTGACTAGGGTCTTTCCGTGGTATCTTGGGATATTCTTTATATTGACCAAATGATGCATAATTAAACTTTAAAGGCCCAATATACGTAACTTCAGGGGAAATTTTCGTGATTCTGAAAAATTCTGAAAAAAATCCAGTTGACAACCATGCAAAAAATAAGCCTAAAACAAAGTTAACCTGAGCGGTAACTAACAAGAAACTCGTGACAAAAAAATCCAAAGAATTGAAAATAATTCAGGTGGGGCCCACTTCAACAACAAACCGAAGGTAGAAGACGTTTCGAAATGGACACGTGTTTACAAATAGCGTGTTTCAAATGCTGCTGTACCGGTAACCGCGAAAGAATTCATCTTGAATATAGCTGATATCAGTTAATTTTAACTAAATCTATAAATATAATAAATTATTAGGCTAGATTTTTGCTTCAAGTTTTGCCGAAAGTTACGTATATTGGGCCTTTAAGAAGAGAAACTTTGGATTTAAAAAACATTCCTTTTTTCTCGGACTGCATACTTACTTCTGTCATACACACTTCCTGGGATAAGCACCTCTCTCGCATCAAACATGATGTTACTCATGAATCTACCACCCTGTAACGAAAAAACAACACACATGTTATCATTCCTTTTAACTTCTACAATTACACTTCAATAATTTCCTTCGTGAACATTTCACAAATTCTCAAATATCACATTTTATTGCTTTTTTAGTCATCTCAGTGAAACGGTGATAAATCGGAAAACATTTGTGAATTTTCTACTGTTCTGAAATGTGTTCATGTCTAATTCAAACAATGTTACAAAATTTTGAAGATTTGATTTACCAGGTAAGCAATGTTATACAATATTTCATGGTTGATTTTATAGATAGAGTGATACAACATTGAATATTTGATTTATACAATGTAATGGTACATTTTAATACCATTCATATCAAGTGTTTATGTTTATAAAAACATTTATTCCAACATGACAAAGTGGAATCAGAACAGCGGTTTAAACAATCAAAATAAAATTGATCAAAAGACAACACCAGTAAAGACTGTGACTTACAGGGTTTGCGGAGTTGACCAGCTTGCGTGGCTTGCTGAACTGTATAAGGCTCTCCTTGAGGTTGTTTAGAGGGCCCTCCACCAGACATTTCTGCTCCTTGTAATATGTCAACAGGTGGTTCCACAGAGGTTGCTGTTAAACAGAACAGAAAACATCAAAACCTGGATGGTTGCAAGCAATATCTCAAAACTGGCATAATTAGGTAGTTTAACAAGTCTTTTCATGTCAAGAGAAACACAGGAATATCCGAATTAACAATGAATAAGCATTCTAACCATCTGCAAAATTCCAGGATATTACTAATGTCAATCACAAAATTGTAACTTCTTAAATTCAATTTTCCTTTCAAATGTGAAGGAATGAGAATATTGATACCTACCTTTGACAAAACTTTCGGGTTACCAACTATGATGATTCCATACCTAGAAATAAGAAAACAGAGGTATCATAATTCAATCCCACATCAAAGATTCTCCATCACAACTTGATACCAAATAACGTTTCCATTATCTTAAACAAAAGTATGATGTACAAGAGATTTCGAATGACCTAGCACTCACTTGGCTCGAGTCAGAGCTACATTCAGACGACGTGGATCGTTCAGAAATCCAATTCCCTGGTGTTCGTTGGATCGCACACAGGACAAAATGATGAAGTCTTTCTCTCTTCCTTGGAAAGCATCAACACTGGCAACCTCAATTTCCTGAAAGCAAAACCACATTTACATCAAGTAATAAGTTTTTTTTTATTATGTATGAAAAGGTGAATCACTAAGTGAAACACTTATTACTGTAAAAGCCAATATTTTCGTACATGGAATTTTTCGCTAAGGCAGCCTCCAAACTATTCGCAGTGTGGAAATGTTCGCGCTGCCTATAATATCATAGAATTATACACAGTAGAGTTTATGTGGTGTTAAATATGTTCCTGTGTGGATACATTCGCTGTGATTCAATGCCAGCGAAATAACCGAAAATTTCCTCACCGCGAATAATTCCACTTTTACAGTAGTTGATAATGTGATTATATATTTATTGAATTGATACTAGGCAATACATGACTTACCTGGTAGAGTTTCTTGTTTAGAGCATGCACTGGACAACAATATGACTTACCTGGTAGAGTTTCTTGTTTAGAGCATGCACTGGACAACAATATGACTTACCTGGTAGAGTTTCTTGTTTAGAGCATGCACTGGACAACAATATGTCTTACCTGGTAGAGTTTCTTGTTTAGAGCATGCACTGGACAACAATATGTCTTACCTGGTAGAGTTTCTTGTTTAGAGCATGCACTGGACAACAATATGACTTACCTGGTAGAGTTTCTTGTTTAGAGCATGCACTGGACAACAATATGACTTACCTGGTAGAGTTTCTTGTTTAGAGCATGCACTGGACAACAATATGACTTACCTGGTAGAGTTTCTTGTTTAGAGTATGCACTGGACAACAATATGACTTACCTGGTAGAGTTTCTTGTTTAGAGCATGCACTGGACAACAATATGACTTACCTGGTAGAGTTTCTTGTTTAGAGCATGCACTGGACAACAATATGACTTACCTGGTAGAGTTTCTTGTTTAGAGCATGCACTGGACAACAATATGACTTACCTGGTAGAGTTTCTTGTTTAGAGCATGCACTGGACAACAATATGACTTACCTGGTAGAGTTTCTTGTTTAGAGCATGCACTGGACAACAATATGACTTACCTGGTAGAGTTTCTTGTTTAGAGCATGCACTGGACAACAATATGACTTACCTGGTAGAGTTTCTTGTTTAGAGCATGCACTGGACAACAATATGACTTACCTGGTAGAGTTTCTTGTTTAGAGCATGCACTGGACAACAATATGACTTACCTGGTAGAGTTTCTTGTTTAGAGACCCACTGTACTGCATGTACTGAACAATGTATGCCCGCTGTCCCTCATATGGCGTGATGATTCCAATCTGCTCTGGCTTGATGCTTGACCGTAGGAATCGTGTTGCAATCTTCTCTACATTGACAGCCTCAGTTCTAAAATCAGAAGAGTTGACCATTATCAAATTGCTCTTTAGCTCTTTTACAAATGACTAGTTTCTGAAAGTGTATAAAATGACTAATCTGAGAGTGTTCAGTTAACAATATTCATTTTGACAAATAAAGTGTTGAATTATTGGAATGAACAGCTACATTAAGTAGTTTCTTTCACTAGTGACAGTTTTAATGTTTTTGGGGTTAATAAGAAATCAACAATGCACACAACAGCTGCATTACATTAAAAATAAAATTGTCTTTCAAAATAGCTCATCATTCGTATATTCTCAACATATTCTCAAGTGCCTTCATTAATATTTTTTTTAAAGAATTCCTTTAAAGGCGAGCTCAAAATCACGCCATTAAATAATAACGATACACTTTATTTATCTGAGGATAAAATATATGTTTAGCCAAAAGCTAATCTTCCACATGGCCCTCTTATAAATAAAATGTGTAAGTTAAAAGTAACATCATGTGTAAACACAATTTAACAGCTGCAGTTGAGTCAAATAAAGTAAATAATCATTCATATTATAGTATATAACATGTTCTTCTTCTCGTAGCTACCATTTTAAATCCCTCTAAACAATGATGTATCTTTGACAGTTTTCTATGACACAGATGTGCTGAACAGTACCTGTTGAGATAGGACGTGCCAGAGCTAGATATCTCCTCTTGGCCGGACGTCGTGTAAAAGAACATTGGCTTGTCTGCCTGAGGCCAAGGAATGTCCAGATTCTTCCGTGTACGATCAGCTGTAAAAAGATAGATACACTCAAGTTAACCATATACATGTATCTTGTTCATTGACCATCAATACTGTTTGAACATTAATGACATACTGAAGAGAATTTTTAAGAATGGAATTAAATGTAAGCTAACTATCCTTATTAAGTCTATTATCAATGAAACAGCTATGCAATAACATCCCATTAAGTGAGAGCCTTACCTGGGGCAACTCCATTTTGCAGTGAGCCTTCATAAAAGATGTTAGAGGGGAAGGCGCTGAGAGCAGGGTGCATTCTGTACTGGACCTGGAGTCTGATAGGGCGAATGCCTAGGACAACCAAACGCTCAAACAGGGACTGAGACAGACCAGCACGGGCCGCCTTCTTACACATCACTACAGGACCGAGCTGACAGTGGTCCCCAACCAGGATCAGCTGAGGAATAAATATTTATATCTCAGCTAAAAATATGTTGAATAAATTCCTGTCTGTGTAATTCAATAGCTTCTGATAGCTTTTCAACACATACAACTAAACAACTTTTGTTCAGTTTAATATAGCTAACATTTTTCATCCAATTTAAATACAAGTTTCTGCTTCACAGGAAAGTTGGGACTTTCTTTTGAACTTTTTCTTTCATCTGAAAATGCCATACAGCTGAATTATAATATTTCCTAATATTAATGTCTAAATGTTAAATTAAATTTTTTCCTTTCACTGATCTGTACATGCAACAAACATTGCTAAGCAAAAGTCTGCTAAGCTTACCTGTCTACAGCCTAGGATCACAGGTATCATACACTCTGGTTCTGTGGCCTGGGTACTTTCATCAATAAGAACAGAACGGAACTGCATCTTGCCAAGTCTCGGGTCACCTGCTCCCACACAGGTACAACAGATTACGTCTGCATGCTGTCAACACACAATATTATATGTACATTAGACCAGATACTCATATATGTACTCCATCAAAAACAGCACACATTTTGCTACTCAATACGTGGAATTTCTCTAAAAGCTACGCTTACTGAGCATATGACATTTTGTTGATTTCAGTGACAAGAGATTTATATAACTGCAAAATTAATTTCAATTGTAACTTAAGGTCACTCGGTTCCTTTGTCAATATCCATAGGAATTTCATGAAATTTCACTCAAATGTTTACTAGTGTATAAAGAACACATATTTTTGTTGTAATTGGCCGAAAAACTGCAGAAATCTTTTTGGGGTGAAAAACTGATATTTGCAGGGAAAACACCAGGAAGAGCGAAATCAACAACTAACATATTTCTTTTTGATGTATTACAATGCTAACTTTATATATACATATAAAACAGAAAAGAAGGCAAATATTTTTCGTTTCGTATAACTTTTATTCAACAAAACAAACAATTATATGTATGTTTTTCATCAACATTTTCAAATATCAAAACATTGTGTGGATGAAAAACTGATTTTTTAAAGTTATGTTGTGAAGAAACAATCCTTATTTAACAAAGCATGAAAAAATTGAACCAAAAAACATTATTTCACTTAAAATTTGGGGAAAATAATCAGAATTATTGTTTTTTTTATTTCAATTGCCTCCCCTTTCACTGCAACTGGACTTAATTGTAGGAGGTATAGATTTTCCCATATCACATAATGCGTTGAAAGTAGTGAGATACTAGGTTTATCGATTGCTTTAGTCTGATTTGAATGTATCCGCTCGCCTGGTATCAGATTACACAGAATATAGTTTATAACTAGCATTTATGACATTAATTGAATAGTGATATCATCAGACCATGTTGCATTAAATATCGAATAAATATAAAGCAATGTGTTTATTTTAATGATGCAGTTGTAAAGAATTGAAGTGGACATATACATGTAGGTTGTCTTGGTGTTTACATTACTAAGCTTAGGCCTACATGTATATAGATGAATGAGGGCGAGTGGGGAACTCGCTTATAATGAAAATCAAATCATGACATCGTTGTAGATAAAAACACAAAAGCGTGTTACTAGTTCCACGTCCTTGTATTCACTCCAAAATGCATGTTTTACATAAACAGATTTCTGATAAATGGGAATAATTCAAATACATTGGAGTTACTGATTACCTCCCCTATACCATACTGTATTGTTAACACAACACATTTACATAAGATCAGGTTGATATAGTCGATAATTACGCAACCAACTTAACCTTCTAGCGTTTACATTGATTCTAGCAGACGCTTATATTAGGTCTTTGCCGGATTGCAAATTGCATGATCATCGGCGTATGTACGGTGAATTTCTTACCCACGATAGGTATGAAATTTGATATCCGTCAAAGCGGCCATGTTTTTGCCAAGAACGATAATCAACGGACCGAGAGACCTTAACAAAACAGAAGGAAACATTTTTATAATCATTCTTCAATGATTTTTATGAGAAACAAAACAACTATAGATGAATTCCACGGTTTTACTGACCTGAAGCAGTTCTTTCTCGCACTGTTTCTTGAGGGAGCGGTATCTCTTCTCATCAGCGGAGGACAGTTCTCCAGTTTCATCCTTAAGCTGTTGTAGCTTCTGAAGCTCGGGTACGCTGTAACACACAAAACACAGACTAGGTTAACCTGTGATTCATTAACAATATCATGCATCACTTTCATCTGCAAGATTAAATTTCTTTTGTCACATCATAGATCAGGTTTATCAAATGATTTCAAAACTATCTATTCTTAAACCATTTTCCTTATTTTTCGCATAAACTTATATAATAAAATATGTTGAACATATAATTAGGCTGTAGTTCACACCGACATATTTTGTAATATCATAAAGATATCTCTTGGTTGAACTTGATGGTTGAGTTATGTCCCTTTACCTACATAAACTCTCTGCATTACAAATGATTTGTAATCCAACCTGGAGTTGTTTCCCCTTTATCTAACAGATGAACAGCATTCACTTGATAGTACATGGCCATGGGAGTGGGACCAATCATCTTGTTCCAGAATTAACCATATGGGAGGGGCAGGAGGCCCTTTTTTAAAGACCCCACCACCCATCAAATATGAAAAGTGATTTAATACATGTATAATTGATACAGGGATGAAAACAGCCAATTGTGAAAAGGAGGAAAACCCATTTTTAAGGAGCATTAATAGGAAATTTGAAGAATTAACATTACAGCAAACTTATCAAAAAGGAGGAATTCCTTCTTTTGGAGGAAGATTTTCATCCCTGTTGATAGTAGGCAGATCTTGTTTTAACCCATTCCCTCATGATATAAAGGTGCCTCCCACCTCCCCAACACAATTAATTATGGAATACCACTTTCTTAAAACAGTTACTTAATTAAGTGTTCAGGCCCCGGTTTCATCAACATTCCATAACGGAAGGAAACTCCTTAACTTAAAAATCTCTATAGGAAAGCATTACAGAATTTAAGAAAAGAACTAACGATCCCCCCCCTTAACTTCTGTAATGCTTTTCTATGGAGATTTTTAAGTTGAAAAGTTTCTTCAAGTTAAGGAACGTTTATAAAACCGGGGCCAGACCATATAGATCAAGTGATATTTCATAGGAGTTATTCAATGAATACTGATCTCAAATATTATGTTATCAGACATTTGTTATTTAACTGCTCTCTGTAAGAAGACATCTATTACCAGAAAAACACCTACCTCTCAATGTTTCTGATCTGGCTGTGTAGGGAGAGGAAGGAGACCGGCGACTCAATGGCTTCACGACTCTTGGCACAAAGACGTACCACCTAGAAAAATAAATGATCTTGTTACATTGTTACAATAGCATGAACAAACTATAATGTTAACAGAAAACCAAATATAAACCATGTTACATTGTTACATATGAACTATACTGTTAACAGTGATAGATGTAAGATGAGGTCATACCGGTATGCTGGAATGAAACACATCAAGCTTTACACAATATGACATTTATTACAGTCACTGGATGCATTTCACTATTTTTTAATATTCTGTATTGTACTTTCAGCGTAAGTTTTGGAAATTTAAGAACTATAAATATGTTTTTGATCAAGCAAATGACAAATATTTTAATGCTCACTACAGATATCAACATATCATTTCATGGCCTCCTGAAAAAGAAAAGTCACTTAAGTATTTTTGCGAAGTTTCTAAAGTATTTTTGTGAAGTTTCTAAGGTGTACGAAGTAAGTAATGACCTTCAGTCCAGTTCTGTGGATCTTCTCGGTGAGCTGGTCCACGGCGATGTTAGATGGGGCACACACCAGTACCTGTCCACTGTTCTGTTTGGCCAGGTGGTACACCACGGTTGCCGAGGTTACGGTCTTGCCAGTCCCTGGAGGACCCTGCAGAGAAATAAGAACAATACATTAAGCATTATTCAAGCATGATGATAAATTACAAATTCAAAAATTTTGCTGGTACTTAATTTTTCTATGCATCAATCATAATTGTGGTAGCATTGCAGGAGTTACTTTCCCCTTGATCGTTTGCCTTTATTTCATAATGCTGGACAGTATGCAAATGTTTACAGTCGAACCTTGAACTACTTTTTAACTCATTCGCTCAGATAACTTGAGGTTTTTCCACAATACCATTGACTTTAAGATAACAAGGTTTGGCTGTATAACATTTTTTCCGCACAAATTTTCGGGCTTCAAAGAGAAGTGTAAAGACTTGAATTTCACCTGGATGAGGCTGAGGGGCCGTTGCAGGACAGTCTTGACGGCGTACACCTGGGAGTGGTTGAGCTCAGGCAGGTTGAGGGCACTGAAGCGCTTGGGGAGCTGACATTTGATGACCACATCTTCCACCTCATGTCCTAGCAGTTTGTGGTATATGTAACCCCACACAGATGTCTCATCTACTGCAAACGTCTTCAGAGCTGCCTGCATTCTGTTGACAGGAAGGAAGGCTAAAGTTGATTATATCAACAAATATTCAGTAGTATGCATTGAAAGCCGATTGATTTTCAATTTGAAAGCAACAAATATTTTTTGCATTCATTTTTGAAGTGGTGCAACATAAATTAGCCCCACACATCTACTGATTATAGAACATTAGTATCTACCCAAACAGTGGCAGAATTTTTCACCTTTTAATTATCCTTTGGACTAAATTCCATAATCAATCTTATGAGGGAGATGGAAGGCACCAATATGAATACATCATGAGTGTTGGTTTTAAAATCAGATTTTGCCATTCCTTTTTACTTTTAATATAGATATCAAATCACTTTTATAATTTGATATGAGGTGGGGTCTCTTGTAAAATTGCCTCCCGCTCCTCCCATATATGGTTCATTCAGCCCTTATATTATCCTCACCAGTCGGCGAGTTGGGACACAACTTTGAATGTTAATAGTGTACCTATCAAATGATGTTGACTTCCAGACAAAGTCCACCACAAAGTTGTGTGTACAGTCCGTGGGAACACCAGCGTTACTCTTCAACTCTATGGCTACCTCATCACTGTGGTCTGAACACCGTTAAGGACAACATGCATAAATTCAGTGATCAATCTACGTGCGAGTCCCGAGTCCAGTTCTCATAAAATTATGAAAGGACTCATAGAAATTCTGCAAATACTGCAATTTAACATTGTGGGACCCATAGTTTTTGGCAATATTTACAAAAAGGACCCATGAAAATAAATTGTAAATTGATCGCTGATAAATACCTGCTCTGACAGTGACACTAGATCTTGCAAGCCAGTTATTCACCAACTGGGTTAACAACAATTAACCCACATTAATCCATCCCTCATTAAGTATAACAAGATGTTCACTAAGGAATTTAACAATGTCAAAACAAGGTTGTCACATGGCTATTCAACAAAACATGAGGTACTAAAAGTAAAACACTTTTTTACTTTTAGAAGCAAACAAAGTGATTTCAAATAATTATGGAATACTGGTATCCTACAACAGGCGGAGTTTGATTTCTTCCCTTTGGGTCGCCCATGCCCTAGACCAATCATGTTTTGTTCAGAACATACGTGGATCGCACACATTTCTGCGTGAATGGGAACACTGTCTAATGTTGTATGTTTGTGAATGTCACAACAAAGGATACTGTCTGGTATCTTGATGACATGCCCTACACCAGACCAGGGCTTGTGAAGTTCTCCCATGTAGCGAATCCGTAACTCATCTCCATGCATCAGCTTCATTTCTGAAAAGTATCGATGAATCAAAAAGCTTATATACCAGATTGGCAAGCAACTTTTTCTTTGTAAGAAGACCAGATACATTGAAAATATATTACATAAAACCAAGAAATTTCAAGAATATATGATTGCAATTTTTCACAATTGATTAATAAATCAATACAAGTTACACACAGTTATTTCTGTCAATTAGTTTTGTTTTAAATTCAACTGAGCACGGTGATCCACTGAAATGATACCATCAAACAGAATTGTATCGTACAACAAAGAAAACAAACCTTCATTGGCCTTGGGAAGGTGAAAGTAGGTGATACGCTTCTTGTTCAGGCCAACATCCCATCGCACAACAATGTTATCCTGGGTCTGGGACTCCTTCAGCTTCTTATCATAGTCAGCCTCCAGCTTGACCAGGGGGCCAAAGATGTTCTGGTACTGGTAGGCATCGTCATACCTGCAACAAACACAAGCAATTGGCTGTGATTAAGTGTAGTGTTGGTTTGTTCACCTCATTGTGAAACTTCAACCTAAATTCTGACCTCCAAAATATTTATATGACATAAATGCCATCCTGAGTTTGTCGTTGATTTATAGATACCAACAGTGAACTTGCAGTTAATCCTTAAACATGAACTCAAAACTGATCTTTGCATGAACTTTGATGAGAATCTGTTCTGAAATGGATTTCATGAAATCCAACACAAGAGATGTAACATAACATGAGACAATGAACATTGGTCACAACTAGAGCTGGGTACCACAAAATCAAACGTACCACGGTATACCACGGTATTTTGGCAAATACTGCGGTACGTATCACGGTATACCACCTTGATTGAATGTTTGAGCTAGCTAAAGGTCTCAGGCTTTTTTTGTTCTGAAGCCAATCCACAAGAGGCCTGTCATAAGTTTCTCGTTGTGCTATCCTCTAATATTGTTTGAGTGAAGCTATGTCTGTCCTAGTTGATCAGCAAACTTATTGGAAATTATTATTAAACCATATTGGAATTTCAATTGATCTATGTAACAAATAGTTCTTTCAAATTGACAAGTTAAATGAAAGTCCCCAAAAAACCGGTACATGACTAATGTACCACAGTACATATCATCAAAACTTTATACCACAGTATACCGGTAATACAGCCCAGCCCTAGTCACAACAACACATGCTTCCCCAATTATAACATAGCGAGGATACAAACAGCTGACAATGACCTCGTCATTGACTCATTAAATAATAAACAGACTTTTTTCTACTTTATGGGAAATGTAAAGGTATATCAGAGTTGATAACATAAGTGTACACAGTGCTGTTCCGATTAATCGATTTAGTCGACGTCTAGTCGTTTGCACTTGAAAATTGATAAATGATCACTATTCATCATGATCGATCATGGTTTGACTAATTTTAGCTTTTCATATTGGCCAATCTTAATTTCTTTATTAAAAAGTGAACTGAAGGCCTAAAGAATTTGATCTTCGACTATTTAAATGTTTTGCAGAAAGTGTGACTGATCTGATAATGTGTTCAGTTCATGACACGTTGAGTTCTTCAATTGATCAGGGATTTCATTGAATGATATTTAGGCTTATTGTACTATGTCTTAACTCATCGTTTTTCTTTTCTTCAATAATCGATCATTAGTCAATCATCAGTCGTTTGTGTAACGGTGATGATCGATCACGATTTTTCAAGCGATTCCCAACACTAAGTGTCCATGTACCTGAGAAGGACCTGCTGGGGCTCCTCGTCCACTCCTGGCTTCTCTAAGTCCTCCAGTGTGGCGTCAGGGTTGTCCTTCCACAATTCCTCCAGCTTGTTGATCTGCTGGGCCGAGATCTGTCGTCCTCTCATCTGTTCCTGGTCAGAAGGCACCTTCACCAACCAGGCTAGGAACTGTCGATCCTGGATCAGGGGCTGCCACTGGCTCGGATCCCTGCAATTCAATTTTTAATGCACTACATGTAACTTCATCATAGCAAATATCTAAAATTATTGTTTTTAACTACTTCTGCTATTTCTCGATCATACTTCATGTAGTTGTCAATTGTAGCAATGTGATCTTGAAAGCACATCTTAGGTGATTCCCATCAAATGGGTTTCATAAATTCTCTTTGTTTGTCATCTAAAACCTTAAATCTTTCACACAAGCTCAAATAAATGATATATGTTGGTGGTGCCTACCAGTTCATGTCTTTGAGGTTGGTGAGTGTGGCACAGGGCTGTCTACACAGTAACACTACCACAGAGTCAGCCTTGGCTGGGATGAAGCCGAGCAGGAACACGTTACGACAGCCACAGTTGTAGCACTCGAGGACAGTCTCACCAAGGGGTCCATCTTTGTGAAGAGTTACCTCCTTTGCCTTGGCTCTCACCAAGTGATTGATGATATGGCTGACAAATAAAACCAAAATGTCATCTTATTTTGGCGAGTAAAAATAAAATTCCTTTTATTTGCAACAAAGCATTAATTTAATTCTTTATTGCTGAAGAATGCATTGCATAATTATTTAGATTTTTTCTAGTTTGTCAGTTATTTGATAGATTGACAACCAAGTATACAGTGACATCAGGAGGTTGCCATACAACATGATACAAAAATTACTCACCTGCCTGAAGTGTTGCCACGACCATTACAGAACCACTTCTTTGTTGAGTTACACAACACCACACACGCTGGGTCATGTATTCCACAGTACCTGTAAATAGTAATCCAGACATGATCTGTCATCATTATTTGTAACATTATTCCCCCACCCACAAAAAAACACAAGTCAAAGCATCCTTTACAGGACACACAATGACCATATAGGAATTGTTTTCAATGAATCAGAATCATATCAAGAGTCACTATAATTTTAATCAAGCCAACAAAAGTGAGAAATTTATATGATTCAAAAGCTGTTGCATATTGTTATGAAATACATAGGTCAGTTTTATTTAGTCGTGTATCTTACCAAACTATAATTTCTTACCAGTTCTATGTAAGATTGAATCCAGAAACAAGTTAATATAGTTATAACAAAGTTGATGACTGAGCCGAAGGAATCATAATCAAGGTTTGGTTCGATTTATTTAGTTTTACATCCTATTAACAGCCAGGGTCATTTAAGGACTGCCAGGTTTTGGAGCTGGAGGAAAGCTGAGTAACGGGAGAAAAACAACCGACCTACGGTCAGTATCTGGCAACTGCCCTATGTTAGATTTGAATTCGCAACCCAGAGGTGGAGGGCTAGTGATAGAACACCTTAACCACTTGACCAACGCGGCCCCCATAATCAAGGGATAATTGTAAAATTATTCATCATTAAATGGGTACCTCTGGATTTCTCTTTAAAAATATAAGACTGATGTTGAGTAACTTACGAGCAAGCATGTTTGGGGAGATCTTTCATGTAAAACTGCTCCTCTTCTTCCTCCTCGAAGTTGAGCTCACCCACTCCCTGTGTGATGACCCCAATGCCTTTATCCAGTCCATTCTGTATTGGAATTTCACCATTGGGTTGCTGCAAACACACAAATGTTTTCAATATATATTTACATTACAAAACTCTATTTGCAACATTAATGTTATGATCAAAGAAATATTTTGAACATAAAGTAGCTTTCACTGATATATTTTTTTTTTAATGACATTTACATACAAACAGATATCTGTGTTATTAACTGGCAGAAACTAGAGAATGAGTTACAAAGAATTCTATGTAGATCTATTTAATGTGAGAATGTGGAGGAATTCTCTGTAGATCTTTTTAATGTGAGAATGTGGAGAAATTCTCTGAAGATCTATTTAATGTGAGAATGTGGAGAAATTCTCTGTAGATCTATTTAATGTGAGAATATAAAGCTGTGTCGGAGAATGCGGAGAAATTTTCTGTAGATCTTATGTGAGAATGGAGAAAATAATTAGTATATTGAAACTGGTAAATTTACAACTGACTGCTAACCCTATAGCATATAACTGTCTGACTGAAAATTAGTACTAGTGCTTTTAGTCATATAAACTGAACTTGTAACCTTCTGCTTGTCCAAAGCTTGCATAATATGGTATACAAAACCACTCTGCAAATGTTCTCTATCAGTCCATCACATACATTATTGTTATTAACTTATTGTAATGCATTTGTCAGAGAGCACATTCAATCTCTTTCTTATATTTACCACACATCAAATTCAATCAACTAGGATTTCACAGAATGGCCTATTTGTGGCAAACATATTGGTTTCCTTTCCCAAGGGTCATAATATTCAAAATTTTGATACTAGTATTTGATTATTCTTGCATTTCTAGGGTCTGGATAAGAAGATGGTAGACATTTTTGCAAATTTGGTCCCAGTTCAGTTTTTTCACTGCCAAAACAGTTAGCTGTACTCTCAATTTTCAAAAATATAACTCCAAAGAACTATATTGTATGTATGGTTTTGCCTGTTTTTGGCCCCCACATCCGTCAAAATTTAAATTTTATTATTGAACTCTCAAATCTTTTCATTTCAAATATAGATCAAATTCCTCGTGCAATTGTAATGATATTTATTTGCTGTTTGTGCTATGGTTGCCATGGTACAAATTAAGAATATGCTTAAATTATGCAAATGTAAATATTTGATCAATTTTTACAGTTTTTCATAAAGCAACCATAGAGCATATTTTTGAACAAACTTTATATTTCTCCTAAAAATGTGGTATATATCAGGTTTAAGCAACCGCCTTTCCATTTTTTTAAACCTGTGGCAAATGACATTTTACTTTAAAATATGGACACAAGAACGTCAAGGTTTTGTAAATTTGATGAACTTTCTACTGCATATAAATCCAAGGAATAATCTACACCTGTAACATACACAAACAGATCCATTTCTTAGCTACAGGTTAGAGCCAAAATTTAACACACATGATGTTAAAAGCAAAAATTTGGCGCACCGATATTTAACCACCCTATTTTGAGCAAAAAACACCAAATTTTGGTGACGCTAAAATATCCTAAAGTACGGTACATAGTAATTTAACATTTAATGATGTCCATTGGAATTTATATGGAAACAACTTAACAAGTACAGTGTAACCTTGACCTATCACCACCCGAATCTACAGCCACCCTCGCATACCACCACATAAACCTCTCGAGTGGAATTCCCTACTATAAAACTCCCTTGTTAAGTTCGCCACCATCGCATACTGCCATCAGCCACATCCTTTACAATACAAACGTCCCAAGTCGCTATATATTTCCCTCAACGATATCGCCATATTGTTCTGTTTTTGTGATCGAGGAACTCTTCAGTGTTCTATTTATAGACATAAGGGTGTTTCCAGTTTTCCCAGCTTGCGCATTTTGCACATGTACAGGTAATATAAAACTTAGCTTTACGTTTGAGTGATTTTGTATCACTCGGGTAAATCGATATTCGGAAGTTTTCATTGTCACATCCACATGTACACACATATATTGGTTCACTGGTTTGGCCTCATTCAGTAAGAATATCCTTCTTGTATCGAGGCATCTTGGGATCATCATCTTAGGTTGCGGAGTACTCAGTGGGGAATATAGCTTCTCCCTATATCATACTTATAGCTTGGATTGTAATGTTAGCACAACTGATTTCTACTCTTTTTGTATTCTGATTTTGTATGGTATGAATGTTTGGCCTCGTCAGTCGAGATCGGAACTCCTAAGACGAAAGCGTGTTCGAATAATTTCACATAAAGTTTGACAGAATTATTAACGGATGGCGAATGGCAAAATCAGATCAATAGCAGCAGCTATTATCAGATATTAGTTTGTGACAATATGCATGACGATATAACCATAAACTTGTATTTATAAAATATTTGAAATGTAATCTGTTGTACAATTTCATGGTTGTAATTTTCATACTATTGCCACCCTCGTTATACCGCCATAATTACCGTGGACGAAAGGTGGCGATATAACCAGGGTAAACTGTAGCTCTATCGGGTGAATTTGATTTTCTAATCCTGACGTCCAAAACAGAATCCATAGTCGTTACATGCACCATATTTTCAGAAACGTAAACAAAACGCAACCTTTTGAGTTTCAATAATATTTTAAGGTCTATTGAAACTTAAACAACCAATGATTTGTAGACAAAAAAGGTGCATGACTATCTTTTCTAAGACTACGTAATTGTTATTTCTGTTCTGTTGTTTTTGCAAAAAAAATACCCTATTTGGGTATGTATTTGAAGTATTGTCACCTTATATGGTTAGCTCAGAAAGCTGCAACAAGTTAAATGCATCATGATCAATGTGCTTTAACTGTTTTGTCACAAATAACCATTTGTTGCCAACTTAACAACATGCACACAATTGCATTCCAAAAAAGTGCAAACTGGCAATATTTCTTAAGGTGGGGTGCACGTGGGGGGGGGGGGGGGCTAAATTAGATGATCAATGCTGTTTGGCAAATGGGGGTGGAATGGAGGGTGTGGAACTGTTACAGGTCGACATTCTTTTCGCCAGTAATAAAGCATAACATAATACAAAATGTTTATTGCATAAGCATGTTAACATAAGTTGTACTTACAATCTGAACTGAACTGAACTTGAGAAAATATTTTGTGTTCATATAAAATCAATTATGCTCATTGATCTATAACTTTAATTTGAATAAAGTCAACATTTTATAGGCCTACTGTGTATCTTGGAAAACTGCATGAGTATAATAACCCAAATCAACTTGTCCAATATTGCAGTTGAAACTTCTGCTGACACTGCTATAACTTCGACTTTCCAAGTTTGGAAAAACGTTGTCACGTTTCATCTAGTTATCAAACTTTTTGCAAGTCATAATCCAAAACCAAAGAAGTAGACACGCGTTACAATGACATACGGCTACATTGTCATTTCAAAGATAAGATCGCGATCAACCACTTGAACAAATCTACCTCAAGATGGCAGTTTATCATGTGGCCACATGTCCCATATCACACATGGCCGAAAAGGACCACATCAATTATCAAAACTATCAGGTAATATCTTTCGTTATACCTGACTTTGACTTTGTCCTGGTTCTAGCTGGGAGGCTTGTGTCTGCGACTGTGTTTGTGATGGCAACGTGAAGTCTGTAAAGTCGAAGTCTGTGCCTTGTGTGTCCGCTCCGAGGAGATCTTCCTCGGTGTCCAGGAACGTGAGTGTTTGGGAATTCGGGGCATACGCGTCAACACTCATCATGTCATGGCCGTTTCCTTGGAACAATATAAAATTAAGGAGAACAAAAAATGGCAGTGCAAGAAATACTGCTCAAAACACGTTAAATTTTGAACTGAAAGTAGAAATGTTTGCCCGAATGTTTCACGCCATTTCGTTCTCTCGTAGTTGACGTCACGACTACACATAAATCGATGACGTTTCAAAAATTGTACACTTTTTACCTTGACGTATTTCTCATTCTAATGCTGAATTCTTACAGGATGACAAGTGCACAAAATTATATTTGCGGATATACTTACATGTTAGATGCATTTCACCATTTTTTTTCATACATTTTAATTACATATTGATATTTTTTTTGGAGAAAGTACATAATGTAAGTTGCCAGTACTTCAATTGTGGATAATTTTCTTTTTAACGAAAATATTTTCCAAAACGAAAGCACGGTCATTTATGATCATGATCGTACACATACATGTATGTGTACGTAGACATCTATGTGTTGATCTGTGAGATCCAAATGAATGTGGTTTTAGATATATAAGCGCTATATCATTGAAACAAAATTAAAGCAAAAAATGTCAATATATTTGCAATACCACGGAATTAGATTGCCATACTGCAGTTATCTAAGTCCCGATTGGCATATATAGGCCTAGGCCTACATATAGAATCAAAATAAGTACAACATTTTTTCATATGAGGGGATATCCATATTAATGACCAGAAAGAAAATCTTCAGTTTAAAGAGTTATCCCATACCACCCCACCCTTAAGTGGAAATATATAAATCCTAAGGTTTTCACATGCATGACTGATCTGTGGTGGATCAGTACAAAAAATATTTTTTAAAAGCATTCATGTTTGCTTTAAATCAGCGACCATCAGAAATTGGATAGTTTGATAAACGAAGTTTCCGTTTTTTTTTTATTTATAGGAAGCTAAGAATTCTTACTACTGATCTGCCTGGAACACCAATTATGAGTTGTCAGTTCGGATTTAGAAAGTAGAATCACGGACTTCCGTATAGTAGAATTATTATAAACCCTTAATTAATTTTGGACTTTTATATTTAAAGAACCTATAAAAAGGCTATAATGGAATGTTGTCCTGAACAGTGGGGATGGGGTTGTAGTCGGAAGGATTAAAGCTGACTCTCTGACCCGCTAAATATTGGGACTGCTGGCAGGTGGGAACAGTTCCAATATTTATTGTCTCAGAGATCGAGTCGGAGCCGTTCAGACTAGTGGGGTGAGGGATATGTGCTTGATACTGTCACAGACTTAGACTTATCTAATTCTGGGATACTTTTTATTACATACAATGTGACATGTGAGCATTAATACAATGTGCTGCTAAAAATGATATATGAATACATACACTTTGCTCTATCGATGATTGTTAGTGCTGGGCATTAATATTTAACACACACACATTGCAACCTCATTATATATTATATTGCAATATTTGTCAAGTAATTATTATTGTTATAATATACTACTGTATATTTTTGAAATCATAATTTATTGTCAAAACGTTTGAATTCTCTTTAGAACAATTTGAAGTTATGAAATACAGAAAAATGTACATAAACAGAAATATCAATTTTTCTAATTTTCTTTTTCTGACAAGCTGATGCTTACTTTTCGTATTACTTTTTATGAAATCAATAAAGATACATCATAGTATACCTAATTTGTAGGAGTACAATATATCCTGATACATTGTTTGCTAAAATATTGATTGCAATATATTTGCTTGCAATACCTAACCATACATATCATTTATCACTGTTTATTGTGTGTAATTTTCTGAAATGATTTAATACCTTTATACTTTAGATTAGCATGGATGTTTAAATAATGGAAGAAGGCGAGTTTTCCAATATCGAAGATGAACTGGAAAATGCTAGGAACGGTGACACCATTCTTCACCTTAACTACAAAAGATTGCAAAATCTACCACCTTGTCTGTTATCAGACATCTGCTACAGAAATCTGAAAACTATTTATGCAAAGAGGAACCTTCTGACACATTTGGTATGTATGTTATGATTAGAAACATGTTAGTTCAAATTCAAAAAGAGTTCAAATATTTTAATTTTGGTGTCAAACACATATATTACATAAATATTGTTAGTACTAAATGACTTGGATATATATACTTAACAATAAAAAAAAAAATTCAACCATGTATCCTTTTGCTATAGATGCAATGTGAATGGTAATAATAACCCAAAACTCTGAGTTCTGATACTTAAATAGCCTGTACATGTAGGTTCCTGGCATTAAGTTATATGAAGTTTCCTCAAAGAATTGACCTTGACCTACTTTCAGGGTTACTGGGGTCAAATATTAAATGCTATGAATTCCTTCAAACAAATGCACTTTGTTTTCAACTGATTTCTTACACATTCTTCAAGACATTAAGTTGTGTTTTCCTGAACATCAATTTGATTGAAGTATTTATTGAAGAGTTATATTACTGCCCCTTATAAATATATTGTCAGGATATCTCCTCCCACAGTTTTCAACTGTTTTCTTTTCCACCTTTGTACAGTTATATTCACCATGACATAATGTTGTTTTCCTAAACACTGCTTCAACCTCAGCTCAGTTTGACTGTATTTGGAAGAGTTACTCCCCATTGTAAATTTCACAAATATAAATCTTGTCCAGAGATCTCCTCCAATTGTTTTCAGCTAATTTCTTTCAAGTTTTATACAGTTATTCATTATAACATTAAGTTGAGTTTCCTGAATATCAGTTTAATTCAACTTTTTTTGGAAGAGTTACTGGCACCTTACATATTTCACAATTTGTTTTAAAGATATCTGCTCCCATATAGTTTTCAACCAATTCTTTCCAACTTTGTGGGTTCAAATGTATACATATTAAGGCATTAAAAATGCTGTCTTTATGACATTGTAGTTTCCATTGTTTTTGCATTCTGAATTTCTGATAAAATTACATTTTTCACTTTGGCATGGGACGGGCGTATATTTGTTTTGCCCCGCACACATTGTCAGACATTATTTTATTTTAGGGGAAAAAATATTGACCTGTGTTTGGTCGCAAGAAAGATATGAGGTGTCATTGCTGAAAATTTTAATTTTTGATATACAACCTTGTATTCTGAGCTTATTTCAATACTCAGTAAAATGTAGTGCTGATTGAGACTAACTGCCATGGAAAAGTAAAGTAATTTTTATTATGGATTTAGATACTAGATTAATCCTGTGTGTTTCCATGGACAAGGCTCTCCAATATCCTGTTATACCATGCAAACTTATTATATGTAATTATATCATGTTTTTTTTTCTAAATATAATTGTAAGTTAATAAGTTGAAGTTCAAAATGCATTATTTCCACAGGTTAGTTGTTACCTGAGAATTAGACATTTTCCAAAACCAGGCTATAGCCTTACCTGTAATTAATTAGTACCTATTGTTCTCACCCTGTAACATCACTACCTGTGCTCTATATACTAAAATAAGATAGGTTGGCTGAGTGGGAAGACACCTGGGTGGTGATTACACCTGGATCCAAATAACAAGTGGCTGTACTAGCTGGCCTAGGGGCTCTAGATGCTAATTAGTCATAGGGCAATTACCTGTACTGGCTATTACAACACAGTAAAATAGTTAATTGGTACAGTGATGAGCCAAACTAGACCTACAGGCACTGTATAGACGGTCTTAAGAAACTGTATAATATGACTGTATGCATGGGGGAAAATGCCTCAAAATCTTCTATTCATTTTTTTTTAGATACATGTACATTATGTATGATTGTACAATTTAATTGTTAAACATGTAGTCTAATTCTGTTTTGTTAATTTTATTCAATTTTTCTTTTCAGCCAGAAAACTTGAATCAACTTTTCAGCTTAGTTGAGTTGTAAGTAAAGCTGTATTATTAATGTTCTTATTTAATTAGTGACATATTTACAAAATGTGTAAGTAAATTTAAGTACTAATATAGTGTTCTGATAAAACCATCCTTTATTTAAAGTTATCAACCAAGACAGTTGAAATTAACTCAAATATATTCAGTTTGACATAAAATACAGAAATTCCATTCCGTTCCAGATTTATACTGTATTACAAGATGTAAATATTTACCGTATTCTACATAATTAGTGCCCCTCCCCCCTTTAAGCACCCCCCCCCCCCCATTCTATGGAGGTATACAAATTATATAAGTGCCCCTTTTAATCATGACACAACAATAGGATTCTATTTTACAGTGTGGTAAAACCTCAATTGGCATGTTGACAAGACAAAACCCCACAAATATCGGATATTTGTGTACAAATTATCCGAAATTGATGACAATAGTGTCGCACATCATGATTACTACACATTCTTGTCAAAATACATTTTACTTATTATAATTACTTTTCATCCTATTAACCGCCCCCTTTGGGACCAATTTTTATAGGCACCCTGCGCACTAATTACAGCGAATACGGTAAATATTATTTGATACTTTTAAATTGTAGATATTTGCCAAGTAACAATATCAAAGCCATACCAGATGGTAAGTGTCTATAATGTACTATGATACTGTTCATATGAAATTGTGGACATAAAAATATTTAAATGATAGGTTTAAGAATTTATTTCTGAATATTTGTTGAATCGAAGATGTATAAAGCCAGAGATGTGAAATTCGCATTGATCTTACAATCACACGCATGAGCCTATTGTTCGCGGAGGATTTGTCGCGTGACTTGGGCTTCGGTTATAACACGTGTAGTGGATACTAGAGACAAGTTTAATGACAGATCACAAAAAATAAATATACGATAATAGAAGCCCATCTGGTTAATATAATAGATGTACATGAACCTTTCACACTCCATGGGGATTGTTATTAGTGTAAAATGATGGTGACTATCTTGTGTGAACATTTCACTATTAAATTATAACTTTTACCTGTGAGAGCTTGGGTATGAATAGGCAGTGTGAATATGTCGTGAACCTTTAAGCTTCACCTCAAATACTAATTAGTCAGAAGTGTAAGATTACAATTAACAGTACTTAACGATCCCTTAAGGCTTTTTACCCCTACTCGCACCTGCATCCCTTTGTTCAGCTCCCATAAGATCTCCACATGTACACAGGTAAGTCATATCAGCACACCTGTGATGACCCCTGCGGATAAGACTCCATCCCCCACAGAGGCTATTTGTGTGTTCCAGTATAATATAAGCTTGAACTATATTATAAGCTTTGAAATGTCAACTAGCAAATAGGCGAGATGTGTATCAAATGATCATATGAAAAGCTTAAACATTGTGAAATCTTTCTTCTATTTCAAACTTGAGCATCTAATATATTTTCTTATTTTAATAACATGATTTACAATGCTGGGTAGGCTAATATTAATGGCAGCCATAATTTTGCATTTTCAAGCTCCTCTAACGATATCAAAATTAGACTGTAGCAATGAAATTGATGACATCCGCATAGTCCACCAGACACAGGTGAGCTGCGGTAAGAGAAAGAGACAGTTTCTTATCTCTGGCTTTTTACGTCTGTGGTGGAATGACCTTTATAAATACATGTACATATTATGCTTTATAAATACATGTACATATTATGCTTTATAGGTACATATTATGCTTTATAGGTACATGTACATATTGTGCTTTATAGATACATGTACATATTATGTTTATAGATACATGTACATATTGTGCTTTATAGATACATGTACATATTATGCTTTATAAATACATGTACATATTATGCTTTATAGGTACATATTATGCTTTATAGGTACATGTACATATTGTGCTTTATAGATACATGTACATATTATGTTTATAGATACATGTACATATTATGTTTATAGATACATGTACATATTATGCTTTATAAATACATGTACATATTATGCTTTATAGATACATGTACATATTATGCTTTATAGCTATAGATACATGTACATATTATGCTAAATTGTGTGTCGATTGTTACAACTCTTTAAGGTCTTATCTGTGTGTATCATAGTCACAGCAAGGGGTCAGAGGTCAATTCATTCTAATCATAATGCTCCCTGGGGCATCAACTAAACAAGATGCTGTTGCACAACACTAGTGTATCATTACTGTATATTTCGGTTTTTTTTTTGTAATAATATTTATCACCGGAAAATTCATGAATTGAAGTCTTAGAATAACTTATAATCTCTTAAAAAAATTTTTTTAAACATACACACTTACAAAAGTAAGGAGAGGGCTTGTATAGGCTTTTGCCTGTTGCCTAATCCTATTGAATAGTTTTTCAATAAAATCTTTGTGAAATGAAATAAAAGTAGATACTCTCAACCATTGGTCATAACAAGGGGTTCAAAGGTCATTTTGTTTATGCTTGTCTAGGGCAATGCCATTTGAAAAGTATTTTTTTTTTTAATACATGTACCTCTTCTCTAACAATGACAGGAATTTGTCCAAATTTGGTCTGATGCATCCTTGGGCGAATTAAGGGCCAACTGCATTTTCAAATACAGTTTGACAGTTTTTGTATACTGCATCATTGGTTGAGGGTATTATAATGATAGGTGTCTGTCACTATCGCTTGATGGTTGGGCCCAAAACAGATATATAGCATATTCTTTAAAACCAATAAATGGATTTTCATACTTGCCAACCCTCCCTATTTAGGAGGGAGACTCCCAATTTTGGACCCTAAAATGTTGTATTTTCAACTTTGGAATTTGCTTAACTGTTCTTATTTTTAAAGACCTGATGATTTCATCTGAGAGAAGAGCCTCATAGAAGCCATTTAAAAGTGTTATTTTTCCTCTGAATGTACTATCAATTATCCTTGGGTGGAGGGGTCTGAGTTTTGTATCATAGTAGTCAGGTTTGTGTTTTTAATGACTAAACTTGATCTGAATTTAAATACCCATATATTTTCTTGATTTTGATCTTGTACTCATTGGGTCGGTGATTTTACAGGGATATGTGACCTGAGAAAGCTGGAGTCCCTAAATGTGTGTGATAATGAACTCACACAGCTACCAGCAGGCATTGGAAATCTGAAAAACCTGCAAAAACTACAAGTGTCAGCAAATAAGTTAAGAAATCTTCCATCCAGTAAGTGACTCAGTTGAAAATTTATATAAGTATATACCTGGTTCTCAGACACATCTGGAACACTGATTTCTTGACTGAAATGATAAAATTCTTAATAAAATCTTAATATGAGTTGTAATAAAGTTAGTTTCATGTTATTGTTGCAAAGTAAATAAAAGTGACATGAATAATTAGCTGATACTTGTATAACTCTTGCTGAATAATTTTGATATCTGGATCATTTGAATAACGATAATATTTTGTTCATTATTTTTGTAAATCAGGCAAAGAACCCTCTAAATTAACTCAGGATTTCACACACAGTTTTATAGACAGGAGTTCCCCTGTAAATGCATGAAGTGCATTTAAAGATAGTTGGTTGTCATGTTTTTTACATTCATTGGTGTGTAACATACATTGGCTTATACTGAATGGTGAGTGCATTGATGTCATCCCTGCAGTGCCTCATATTAATGAGAAATAACATACATTGGGCCTAGTGGATTCATCTAGTCTCTGTGCAGTAGAAATGTAAATGAAAATACAATGTTTGTATTACATACGGGGAGAGGGAGATCCAACGTCCGTGTAGATGGTGTAGACTGATTCCACAAGGAATACAAGAGTCCAGCCGTAGTAGTAGAGTTATCAATAGGTAAAGATGACCATGACAACGTCTTGCTGGGTTAATGGCTTTAATAAAAAATGTTGACTAGTTTCGACACATTAGATGTGTCGTCTTCAGAAACTAGTCAACATTTTTTATTAAAGCCGATTAACCCAGCAAGACGTTGTCATGGTCATCTTTACCTAATGTTTTGTACCATAGTTTTGTCATATGAATTGTTTGACTGTGAACAGGTATAGGGAGTCTCATTCACCTGAAGACCCTGGAACTGATGAGAAATGACCTGTCCATGCTGCCGGTCAGTTTAAGTAAATGTGAGAATTTGACGACATTACTGTTGGACTACAACCGTCTAACTAGTCTCCCACGTCAGTTCCAGCGATTGACCAGCCTGTCCGAACTCTCTGTCTGCGGCAACAACTTGATCACTTTACCACAAAGTAAAATTCCTGAAGTCTTTTTTTGTGAAATGTTGTAAAGAATTTAAATTATTGAGGAAGTCAGATTGCTGCATTAAGTGATCCTTTCTAGATGCAAAATATTTCATTCTTACATCAATAGATCTGAGGGAAATAAAATTAACAAAAACTTTTGAACACATTTACTGGTATATGTATAAGAAAATGTTCACATAATAACTGAAGAGCTCCGCTGTCTACTCAAACATAATATGGTTCTTTCTCACAGGGTTACAATATGTACTTTTAAGGTCAAAAGGTCAAAGGTCCAGGTCACTTACTTACAGCATCCACTTCTAACATAAAACTGTTTGATCAAATTAGCGCCACTTGTTTTGATTTCCTCTCAAAAGGTCCTGCTTTAGACTGCTTTCTGGTATAAAGATTTAAAGTGGTCACTGCTTCTGCATTGTACAAGCAGAAAAATAGTTTCTGCACAACAACCCATTAATTTTCCATCGGCAAATCAAATCAAACTCCTCCCACTCATTAGTGATTTGATTGTTGAATCAAGTGCTGCTCAAGTCCAAAATTCAAAGGTCAAGGTCATTAAAGATAGAAAACTATATATTCTCGGCATCTGTCAGACACACTTAACATATGCTCTTCTTTCTTGCCTTACTTGTAGGTGCATGCTAGGGATTGATTTTCTGAGGCTCACAGATCAAGATCATTGTAACTATTAATAGAATTGGTTTCCTCTAAATCTCGAATTGTCTTTATATGTCACAGAATGTGTTTGATTACCAACTCTGTTTTAATCAAACTTAGAGCCCATGTTATTGTTTAATTCCAGCCTTTGCCAACACGGACTGCAGCAGCCTACAATGTCTTATGGTTGACAAGAACCCAGCACTCCACGTTCTACCCTTATCACTGATACATATAGATACTGGAAATTTTCAAAGGTATGAGAATAATAACTATGTATTGAATTGAAATGGCAGTCTGACCTGAGAGTGACATTTCTTGACCATTTTTATGGAAATATTAAAATGTAGGATATTTTAACTAACATGCTTAAAGTAATTTTTTACAGAATGACGGGTGATGTTAAAATATGGTCTGAAGCATCCTTGTGTGAAAGGGATTCAATTTTGTATAAATGTTGTGACCGACTCTCATGGAGCCTGAGAGGCAGCCTGAATATTGAAAGTTAAAAATAGTAAATTCTATAAAATCCTTCTTCTTACTGAATGAAAGTTGGGTGAAGGGGATTCATCAACTTTGTGTAAATGGTGTAACTGATTCTACTGAACACACCCATGTACACACTCCTCCTGGGACAAATGGGATAGGTCCTAATAGAAAAAATGTATTCAATTCTGAAACGTTATTTTTGTTCATGTAGGAATTACTTGCTTTTCTGAATGTCCAATTCTGGTCTGAAGCATCTGTGGGTGAGGGGATTTAATTTTGTATAAAGGATGGGCCTGACCTTTCCCTTGGGGCTGAGGGGCAGGGTAAGGTGCATTTAGGGGCATTTCATAAATTGTTATAACCGTTTACTTCTAAAGGAATATGACAGGATATTGTTTAGATTTTGCTATGATTGGTTTGATACATCTGTATTCAAATGAGTAATACATGTCCTCTGAACCTCTTGTTCTCTATTGCTGTACAAAGTGATTTATATGTGTTACTATAAATGAGTGTTCTTATAACAGACAGTCACAGCTCTTCCTCACTGTACATGCATGTTTTCTCGATCTGTAAATGAATGTTTTGTTGACAAGTTGTTTGTAGCTGTGATTGAGTTTTGTACTTGATAACCACAGTTGTCGGAGAAGTGACCCACTTGGAGTGTTACCCGGAATGGTAGAACTAGAGTTGCCATATAAGGAGATGTTGGTTCCCATAGTGATGCCCCCGGAGATCAGGACAGTCAATGGCCCATGGGATAGTGTCCCATCCTTAATGGAACTTGGACTTAGATCAACTGGAGTATTAGGGAAAAGATTCTTGGGTAAGGGTCATCTTATTTCTACGGTAAAAGATAAGTCATATATCACATTTCCCAGGTGGATGTTCAAGACATGAAGATTTGAATGTAATGCATGGAACAGGAAAGTACAAATCGCACGGCCAGACTTGGGTTCGAACCAGCCTCTAGATGGATGCTCAAACGATACAGTTATCTAATCTCTGATGGTCAACCCAGCCCAGCTCCACTACATTCCTTCCTCCTTTTTCAAACCTTCCGAACTCTACACAAATACTCTACCACTAAGCTTCCCTGGTCCAGATCGGCTATATATGTAAATTAGAAAAGTGGACTGACGTATATATAATACTTCTAAAGTATTTTATTTTTCGGTATACACATACATTTCTGCTTGTGCTATTCAAACTTTCATACATTGTAACGTTAAAGGTATTGTTGATATTGTTTCAGATCGCAACGTCTTCCACACCATCCTGGATTCCCTGCCATGTACACTGAAGTCCCTGCTGTTGGATCCAACAGCTCTATGTCAGTCCTGTCAGAGGGAGGTGTATGTAACAGCCTTACCAGTAGTGGTATTGGACAAATCAATTTTCTATCTAGGATTGTGCTGTTCCATCAAGTGTGCAGTGAATATTTGTTTGAGGTACTCTTCTGGCTTAGGGATGGACATAGTATACCCTTTATGTATGCCTGTGATATAGGGTCTATGTGGATGGGTAAAGGCAGAATAAATCAGTATAAAGTCTCCATTGTGTCCATGTAGAATAGATATGTTTTAATACATAGGTGAGAATCATGAATGATATCTAGAGTGATTATGTTTTAAAGGCCAAATATGCGTAACTTTCGTCAAAACTTGAAGCGAAAAACCAAGCCTTATAACTTTTTATATGTATAGCTTTAGATAAGATTAAATGATATCAGCAATATTCAAGATGAATTGTTACATGATTACCGGTTGAAACTCAGTATTTGTAAACATGCGTCCATTTTACACTTTGAAATTCAGCTTGTTGTTAAAGTGGGCCCCACCTGAAGTATATTCCATTCTTTTGATTTTTCTGTCAAGAGTTTCTTGTTAGTTACCGCTCAGAAAAATTTCCTGAAGTTACGTTTATTGGGCCTTTAAATGAATCTGGATTGAAATAGGTGCTGTATAATATTATGTAGTGATTGTGCTTTAAGTTAATCTTGCAGAGAAGTTGGTGCTATATTTAGAGAGAGCTTGATGCTTAGAGTAAAAGCAGGTGCTTTAAGAGCTTGATATTTAGTATGAATATGTTTTAAAAGAATCTTGCTGGAAAAACTACAAACTAGTATTTTCCGGATAACCATGTGAACTGCACTTTTGATGATAGCATAAAAGCTTCACAAAGAGAAACGCTTTCAACTTTGTTCAAACAAATTATTTAGGCAGGCTCCAGGAAGATTACGGGAAAGAGGGGTTGTCATTTTAACCCACTATCAAAGTCACAAGATTGTAGAGTCAGATGTTTTAACAGTCCTCAAAAATATCTTGATGAACTGTCTATACAGGTGCTGTACATCTTGTTTTTGTTCAATGATTCAAAGAGCTTCTAACATTTTTACAATGTTTAAGTGATTATGTGTTCATTAACTGCATTTCATCTTTGTCTTGAGATCTAGATCTAGTCATTTATATAAGTTGCCAGACAGGCAACTGGGTTAAAACCCAGGCTTAGCAGGCCACCAGGACTTTTTTGTAAGTTGATTTTTTATATCATGTATTTTCTCAATATATATATATTGAAGGGGGGGGGGGGGGGTCCCTATTCCAGAGTTTACATTACTTAATTCTGAGAGTTTAAATTAATTCAGGGAAGGGGCGGGGGGGGGGGGGGGAGGGGAGGGGTCTCTATTCCAGAGTTTACATTACCTAATTCTGAGAGTTTAAATTAATTCAGCAACACATGTCGTCTCAAATATATCATGTAACACATAATGAGGTGGAATTTCAGATTTGGCCTTTTAAGGTCATCTGACCCAAAGGGTCAAGATGACCTATAGTTACCGTGCTTCGTCCGTCGTCGTCCGCCGTGCGCCGTCCGCCGTCCGTAAACTTTTCACATTTCCAACTTCTTCTCAAGTTCTACCAATGGGAATAAGCTGAAACTTAGCTGAAATGATCCTGAGATGGTCCTGACCAAGTGTTGTTATTTTTCGGGTCGGTCCGAAATCCAAGATGGCCGCCATAGCCGCCATCTTGAAAAACACATATTAAACTTCTTCTACAGTTCCACTGGTACCTGTGAGCTGAAAATTGGTAGGGATGTTCAGGAAGGGCAGCCCATAAAATGTTGTTATTTTTCGGGTCCGAAAAACTCTCGACATTTGTGCCATGGCGGCCATTTTGTGACATGATTGCACAATCACTGTTTTCCTGAACAACACCTATTTTAAACTTCTTCTCAAGTTTTACCAGTGGGATTAAGATGAAACTTGGCTGAAATGATCCTGAGATGGTCCTGACCAAGTGTTGTTATTTTTTGGGTTGGTCCAAAATCCAAGATGGCCGCCAGAGCCGCCATCTTGAAAAACACATTTCCAAATTTCTCTCAAGTTTCACCTGTGGGATTAAGCTGAAACTTGGCTGAAATTATCCTGAGATGGTCCTGACCAAGTGTTGTTATTTTTCGGGTCGGTCCGAAATCCAAGATGGCCGCCAGAGCCGCCATCTTGAAAAACACATTTTCAACTTCTTCTCAAGTTCTACCAATGGGAATAAGCTGAAACTTAGCTGAAATGATCCTGAGATGGTCCTGACCAAGTGTTGTTATTTTTCGGGTCGGTCCGAAATCCAAGATGGCCGCCATAGCCGACATCTTGAAAAACACATATTAAACTTCTTCTACAGTTCCACTGGTACCTGTGAGCTGAAAATTGGTAGGGATGTTCAGGAAGAGCAGCCCATAAAATGTTGTTATTTTTCGGGTCCGAAAAACTCTCGACATTTGTGCCATGGCGGCCATTTTGTGACATGATTGCGCAATCACTGTTTTCCTGAACAACACCTATTTTAAACTTCTTCTCAAGTTTTACCAGTGGGATTAAGATGAAACTTGGCTGAAATGATCCTGAGATGGTCCTGACCAAGTGTTGTTATTTTTTGGGTTGGTTCAAAATCCAAGATGGCCGCCAGAGCCGCCATCTTGAAAAACACATTTCCAAATTTCTCTCAAGTTTCACCTGTGGGATTAAGCTGAAACTTGGCTGAAATTATCCTGAGATGGTCCTGACCATGAGTTGTTACTTTTCGGTCGGTTCGAAATCCAAGATGGCCGCCATGGCCGCCATCTTACAAAACACATTTCCAACTTCTTCTCAAGTTCTACCTGTGGGATTAAGCTAAAACTTGGCTGAAGTGATTCTGAGATTGTCCTGACCAAGTGTTGTTATTTTTCAGGTTGGTCGGAAATCCAAGATGGCCTTCAGAGCCGCCATCTTGAAAAACACATTTCAAACTTCTTCTACAGTTCCACTGGTACCTGTGAGCTGAAAATTAGTAGGGATGTTCAGGAAGGGCAGCCCATAAAATGTTGTTATTTTTCGGGTCCGAAAAACTCTCGACATTTGTGCCATGGCGGCCATTTTGTGACATGATTGCGCAATCACTGTTTTCCTGAACAACACCTATTTTAAACTTCTTCTTAAGTTCTACCACTGGGATTAAGCTGAAACTTGGCTGAAATGATCCTGAGATAGTCCTGACCAAGTGTTGTTATTTTTCGGGTCGGTCCGAAATCCAAGATGGCCGCCAGAGCCGCCATCTTGAAAAACACATTTTCAACTTCTTCTCAAGTTCTACCAGTGGGATTAAGATGAAACTTGGCTGAAATTATCCTGAGATGGTCCTGACCATGAGTTGTTACTTTTCGGTCGGTTCGAAATCCAAGATGGCCGCCATGGCCGCCATCTTACAAACACATTTCCAACTTCTTCTCAAGTTCTACCTGTGGGATTAAGCTAAAACTTGGCTGAAGTGATTCTGAGATTGTCCTGACCAAGTGTTGTTATTTTTCAGGTTGGTCGGAAATCCAAGATGGCCTTCAGAGCCGCCATCTTGAAAAACACATTTCAAACTTCTTCTCAAGTTCTACCTGTGTGATTAAGCTGAAACTTGGCTGACATGATCCTGAGATGGTCCTGATCAAGTATTGTTACTTTTTGGGTCAGTCCGAAATCCAAGATGGCTGCCAGAGCCGCAATCTTGAAAAACACGTTTCCAACTTCTTATCAAGTTCTACCACTGGGATTAAGCTGAAAATTGGCTGAAATGATCCTGAGATGGTCCTGACCAAGTGTTGTTACATTTCGGGTTGGTCCAAAATCCAAGATGGCCGCCAGATTCGCCATCTTGAAAAACAAAATTGCCGTCCGTAAACTTTTCACATTTTAAACTTCTTCTCAAGTTCTATCCGTGGGATTGAGCTGAAACTTGCTAGAAATGATCCTTAGGTGGACCTGACCAAGTGTTGTTATTTTTCAACTCCGTTGGAATTAAAAGATGGCCGCCATGGCCGCCATTTTGAAAACACATTTTAAACTTCTTCTCAAGTTTCACCAGTGCTATTGAGCTTAAACTTGCACGAAATTATCCTGAGATGATCCCAACCAAATGTTGTTATTTCTCCAGTCCGTCAGAGATCCAAGATGGCTGCAACAGCCCCCATTTTGCATCCACATCTAACACTTTCCATGATCTGAAACTTGCCTAAAATGATTCTGACCAAATGTTATTTTTCGCACTGTTCCGAAGAAATCCATGATCATCACCATCTTGAAAACCACATTTGTGTGGCATATTGTTACATGATTGTATTACTAATTCCTAGAAGAGAGTAATTTATATAAGCTATTAGCTTGTTTTCCAATCCTCACTATTTGTATTATTTCTATATATGTAATATACATGTACACTGATGGAAATAAAATATTGTTTAAACTAATTCCATAATGGTATCACAATTGGTAGTCAGATGACCGTTAAGGCCCTTGGGCCTCTTGTTAGGTCATCTGACCCGAAGGGTCAGGATGACCTATAGTCATCATGCTTCGTCCGTCGTCGTGCGCCGTGCGTCGTGCGCCGTCCGTAAACTTTTCCATTTAAACATCTTCTTCTCATAAACCAAAAGGCCCATAGACCCAATATTGGGCTTGTGCCATGCTGGGATGAAGGGGTACCAAGTTTGTTCAAACAAATGACCTTGACCTTCATTCAAGGTCACAGGGGCCAAAAAGGTCAAAATCTTTGAACGACTTCTTCTGAATAACCAAAAGGCCCAGAGACCTGATATTGGGCCTGTGTTATGCTGGGATAAAGGGGTACCAAGTTTGTTCAAACAAATGACCTTGACCTTCATTCAAGGTCACAGGGGCCGAAAAGGTCATAATTTTTAAACGACTTCTTCTGAATAACCAAAAGGCCCAGAGACCTAATATTGGGACTGTGGCATGCTGGGATAAAGGGCTACCAAGTTTGTTCAAACAAATGACCTTGACTCTCATTCAATTTCACAGGGGCCAAAAAGGTCAAAATCTTTGAACGACTTCTTCTGAATAACCAAAAGGCCCAGAGACCTGATATTGGTCCTGTGTTATGCTGAGATAAAGGGCTACCAAGTTTGTTCAAAGAAATGACCTTGACCTTCATTCAAGGTCACAGGGGCCGAAAAGGTCATAATTTTTAAACGACTTCTTCTGAATAACCAAAAGGCCCAGAGACCTAATATTGGGCCTGTGGCATGCTGGGATAAAGGGGTACCAAGTTTGTTCAAACAAATGATCTTGACCCTCATTCAAGGTCACAGGGGCCAAAAAGGTCAAAATCTTTGAACGACTTCTTCTGAATAACCAAAAGGCCATGAGACCTAATATTGGGCCTGTGGCATGCTGGGATAAAGGGCTACCAAGTTTGTTCAAAGAAATGACCTTGACTTTCATTCAAGGTCACTGGGGCCAAAACGGTCATAATCTTTAAACATTTTCTTCTGAATAACCAAAAGGCCCAGATACCTAATATTGGGCCTGTGACATGCTGGGATAAAGGGCTACCAAGTTTGTTCAAAGAAATGACCTTGACTTTCATTCAAGGTCACAGGGGCCAAAACGGTCATAATCTTTAAACGACTTCTTCTGAATAACCAAAAGGCCCAGAGACCTGATATTGGGCCTGTGGCATGCTGGGATAAAGGGCTACCAAGTTTGTTCAAAGAAATGATCTTGACTTTCATTCAAGGTCACAGGGACCAAAACGGTCATAATCTTTAAACAACTTCTTCTGAATAACCAAAAGGCCCAGAGATCTAATATTGGGCCTGTGGCATGCTGGGATAAAGGGCTACCAAGTTTGTTCAAAGAAATGACCTTGACTTTCATTCAAGGTCACTGGGGCCAAAACGAAACTGTTGTTATTTTTCGTGTAGTCAAAAATCCAAGATGGCCTCCACAGCGGCCATTTTGAAAACACTTTCTAAACTTCTCAAGTTCTACCAGTGGAATTGAGCTGAAACTTGCCAGAAATGATATTCTGAGATGGTCCCAACAAAGTGTTGTTATTTTTCAAGCCCATCAGAAATCCAAGAAGGCCACTATCTTGAACTTGGCAATCTATACAGGCATATTATAACTTGATTTAATGACTACACGTATTTTCATAGTGATTTTACAATTGGTAGTCAGATGACCGTTAAGGCCCGTTGGGCCTCTTGTTTAAGGGTTTATTTTGCATTTATTTTTTTTAACTCATCAAAACATTGTATTATGGTATCACATGGGAGGATGAGTGGGAAGGCTTGTGTATGGAAGGCTGGGTGTGCTTAGTTTCTGCTTGATAACTTCACTTTTTTAGGTCATCTGACCCAAAGGGTCAAGATGACCTATAGTTACCGTGCTTCGTCCGTCGTCGTCCGCCGTCCGCCGTCCGCCGTCCGTAAACTTTTCACATTTCAAACTTCTTCTCAAGTTCTACCAATGCGAATAAGCTGAAACTTAGCTGAAATGATCCTGAGATGGTCCTGACCAAGTGTTGTTATTTTTCGGGTCGGTCCGAAATCCAAGATGGCCGCCAGAGCCGCCATCTTGAAAAACACATTTTCAACTTCTTCTCAAGTTCTACCAATGGGAATAAGCTGAAACTTAGCTGAAATGATCCTGAGATGGTCCTGACCAAGTGTTGTTATTTTTCGGGTCGGTCCGAAATCCAAGATGGCCGCCAGAGCCGCCATCTTGAAAAACACATTTTCAACTTCTTCTCAAGTTCTACCAATGGGAATAAGCTGAAACTTAGCTGAAATGATCCTGAGATGGTCCTGACCAAGTGTTGTTATTTTTCGGGTCGGTCCGAAATCCAAGATGGCCGCCATAGCCGACATCTTGAAAAACACATATTAAACTTCTTCTACAGTTCCACTGGTACCTGTGAGCTGAAAATTGGTAGGGATGTTCAGGAAGAGCAGCCCATAAAATGTTGTTATTTTTCGGGTCCGAAAAACTCTCGACATTTGTGCCATGGCGGCCATTTTGTGACATGATTGCGCAATCACTGTTTTCCTGAACAACACCTATTTTAAACTTCTTCTTAAGTTCTACCACTGGGATTAAGCTGAAACTTGGCTGAAATGATCCTGAGATAGTCCTGACCAAGTGTTGTTATTTTTCGGGTCGGTCCGAAATCCAAGATGGCCGCCAGAGCCGCCATCTTGAAAAACACATTTTCAACTTCTTCTCAAGTTCTACCAGTGGGATTAAGCTGAAACTTAGCTGAAATGATCCTGAGATGGTCCTGACCAAGTGTTGTTATTTTTTGGGTCAGTCCGAAATCCAAGATGGCCGCCATAGCCGACATCTTGAAAAACACATTTTCAACTTCTTCTCAAGTTCTACCAGTGGGATTAAGCTGAAACTTAGCTGAAATGATCCTGAGATGGTCCTGACCAAGTGTTGTTATTTTTCGGGTCGGTCCGAAATCCAAGATGGCCGCCATAGCCGACATCTTGAAAAACACATTTTCAACTTCTTCTACAGTTCCACTGGTACCTGTGAGCTGAAAATTGGTAGGGATGTTCAGGAAGGGCAGCCCATAAAATGTTGTTATTTTTCGGGTCCGAAAAACTCTCGACATTTGTGCCATGGCGGCCATTTTGTGACATGATTGCGCAATCACTGTTTTCCTGAACAACACCTATTTTAAACTTCTTCTTAAGTTCTACCACTGGGATTAAGCTGAAACTTGGCTGAAATGATCCTGAGATAGTCCTGACCAAGTGTTGTTATTTTTCGGGTCGGTCCGAAATCCAAGATGGCCGCCATAGCCGACATCTTGAAAAACACATTTTCAACTTCTTCTCAAGTTCTACCAGTGGGATTAAGCTGAAACTTAGCTGAAATGATCCTGAGATGGTCCTGACCAAGTGTTGTTATTTTTCGGGTCGGTCCGAAATCCAAGATGGCCGCCATAGCCGAAATCTTGAAAAATACATATTAAACTTCTTCTACAGTTCCACTGGTACCTGTGAGCTGAAAATTGGTAGGGATGTTCAGGAAGGGCAGCCCATAAAATGTTGTTATTTTTCGGGTCCGAAAAACTCTCGACATTTGTGCCATGGCGGCCATTTTGTGACATGATTGCGCAATCACTGTTTTCCTGAACAACACCTATTTTAAACTTCTTCTTAAGTTCTACCACTGGGATTAAGCTGAAACTTGGCTGAAATGATCCTGAGATAGTCCTGACCAAGCGTTGTTATTTTTCGGGTCGGTCCGAAATCCAAGATGGCCACCAGAGCCGCCATCTTGAAAAACACATTTTCAACTTCTTCTCAAGTTCTACCAGTGGGATTAAGATGAAACTTGGCTGAAATGATCCTGAGATGGTCCTGACCAAGTGTTGTTATTTTTTGGGTTGGTCCAAAATCCAAGATGGCCGCCAGAGCCGCCATCTTGAAAAACACATTTCCAAATTTCTCTCAAGTTTCACCTGTGGGATTAAGCTGAAACTTGGCTGAAATTATCCTGAGATGGTCCTGACCATGAGTTGTTACTTTTCGGTCGGTTCGAAATCCAAGATGGCCGCCATGGCCGCCATCTTACAAAACACATTTCCAACTTCTTCTCAAGTTCTACCTGTGGGATTAAGCTAAAACTTGGCTGAAGTGATTCTGAGATTGTCCTGACCAAGTGTTGTTATTTTTCAGGTTGGTCGGAAATCCAAGATGGCCTTCAGAGCCGCCATCTTGAAAAACACATTTCAAACTTCTTCTCAAGTTCCGTCAGACATCCAAGATGGCTGCCACAGCCCCCATTTTGAATACACATTTAAAACTTTTCATAGAAAAATGATCCCCAGATAGTCCCAACCAAATGTTGTTATTTCTCCAGTCCGTCAGAGATCCAAGATGGCTGCAACAGCCCCCATTTTGTATCCACATCTAACACTTTCCATGATCTGAAACTTGCCTAAAATGATTCTGACCAAATGTTATTTTTCGCACTGTTCCGAAGAAATCCATGATCATCACCATCTTGAAAACCACATTTGTGTGGCATATTGTTACATGATTGTATTACTAATTCCTAGAGGAGAGGAATTTATATAAGCTATTAGCTTGTTTTCCAATCCTCACTATTTGTACAATTTCTATATATGTAATATACATGTACACTGATGGAAATAAAATATTGTTTAAACTAATTCCATAATGGTATCACAATTGGTAGTCAGATGACCGTTAAGGCCCTTGGGCCTCTTGTTCAACAGATGAAATCCTAATTCCATATAAAGGTTAATAACATTAACAGCTCGGACAAATTTTATAACCTTTAACATAAGACAGTAATTTGAGGAGTTAGGGCCCTTTATTCTCTTCCCGACACATTGTCTGCTCGATATCCTAATAATTTTTCGACTGCTGAAATTTAAACTCCCATGAAAAGGTTCATTATTTTTACACCTCAGATAAGTATGATAACTACCAATCACCAATATCAGATAGGAAATAATGGAGTTAGAGCCTTTAATTAATCCACTTTCCGAAATTGTGTTTGCTTGATAATGGAATTGCCCAGAGCTGTATGTTTCATATTTAATAGAGTTATTCCCCTTGATTTCAATAATGCATTCCATTACTTTTATTGATCTGTCATATTAGTTCTTTCCTCTTAACTGTAAATTACTTAGAAATATTCTATGTTTCAACCACACATTTAACAGCTGTTTGATGAGTATGTGATGGGCCTAATACTTACGGTATGCACCACTCTGTGATCTTCTTGTTAATTTTTTTTATATTTAAAAATTATGATATAAACCTAGAATACATGTATTATAAATATAATGTGAACATTGTACTGTAGTTCCTTTAAAGTGCCCTGTCTCAAATTCCATTTTTCTCTATCCTTTATCTCTTTGTAAGTACCATCCAAAGCTGCATGTGTATTTTATATGTCCCACAGACCACATCATTAGAATAATACTAGTTTTTCAAAGATATATTCAAGGTATTTTTGTACCTATATAATTAATTTTCCATTGATTGTATGCAGAAAGCGGCTTTCTGATTGGTTGAGATTTTCTTTTCATACCTCTATGAAAAAAAAAATCTGAAAATGGCACGAAAAATGTGACGTCACAATGCGGCAATTGACGTTGTGTATTGATTTGTAAAAAGAATCTGTTGTTAGATCAGTCAAATTGTAAATAAACATTTTTTAAATTAAAAATAAGTTTCAAAAATGAATTATAAACATTGATGTCAATTATTTTTTAATTTCATAGGGTAATGAAAACAAATTTTGCTTGCAAACTTTTGTAAGAATCCACTACGCGGATTCATACAGTTTGCAAACAAATTTTTTTTCATACCCCAATGAAACTAAAAAAAATTGTCATCAATGCTTAAATAATATCAGAATGACATGGTAAACAATGAAATATGTATTGTTATATTTGTCAACTGTATGTTGTAGTTTTGGTGCTTTTTATGTTGCAAAAATCCCTTAATGATTGCTACATGTTTTGTGTACATACAAATATATATACCTATATGTTGATATCATATATTGTTATGTTTAATTTTTGTATTAAATAAGATTTTTATATCAATTGTTGATCATCCTCTTAGGTGTTCTCTGCCTTGACCTCTATCCCCATGATAGAAGATAGAATGTTGGGATTGTAACTAATCACAGCTACTTTTGATAAATAGCCAGTACAGTGCACTCCCCTTTATAACATGTTGCATTTTGTCAGACAAAAACATGATATTAACAAGAATGTGACATTAAGAGAAACATGTTTTTCCACTTAATCTAGTGCATTTCCAATCTCCATAGCTAAAAGTAAGCTATTCAAAATGTACATATGAAGATGTTTCAATATATAGATAACATTATTTCTATTAAAAATCCTTTTTAGGGTTATTTTTTATTTTCTATGCAACATTTTGTACAAGTTGTATCAGAAATCAATTGCAATGACATCATTTTCTGGATATTTTTTGTGATTGGTTAAAAAAAACATGATATCAAGGAATTCACCTCAAAATACATGATATTAACCAAATTAAATTACATAGATTATAAAGCAAGAAAAATTGTGCTTGGGAAAACATGATACAGCTGTATAAGAAGGAATGTGATATTAACAGGGGTGATATTACCAGGTAAGTGGAGTCCACTGTATTATGAGTCTTTCTGCTTTAATACTGTAATGTTTTTAGGTGTGCACCTCACTATAGCCAGGCCATGGAATCAGTAAAGCTATATATGGTCAAGTCCTTCAAAATTAAAGGACTATTAATAAAAGATTTTACACTTCTCTTTTACAGGGAATATTGTGCCATCAAAATTGAATGTTGAATGTAAAGTACCATCAAATTGTGATCTGTTTGAATAAATATCAAAATATTGACAAGATTTGTTTTTATCAATATAGTTATCATTTGTTTAAACTGGAAATTTAAGTCAAGAGAGCAAAGCTGGATCAAACTTTAAGATTCAGATATTTTTTTTATGATTATTTCTAGTGTAAGAATGTTTACAGTTCCTTTAATACTGTTAAGTTTATTCTTTATACCACAACCACAAGAAAAATGAACAAGGTTTCTCATATTCATTTCGGAGCATATTAGTGTAGTGGACATAATTTTTTCAAGTGAGAATTTACTGTAAAAGTTAATATTTTTACACGTGGAATTTTTCGCTTAGTCAGCCTCCAAACTTTTCCCGATGTTGACATTTTCGCACTGTAGTCATGCTGTTTTACACTGTGTACCTGTATTACTATTATACACCGTAGAGTTTGAATGGTGTTAAATATGTTCGCATGGGATGTATTCGCAGAGATTTAATGCCAGCGAAATAAGCAAAAAATTCCACTGTTACAGTAATTATATAGGCTATATATAAACTATATCCAAAAGCTAGTTGGTAACGCTAGACCTGCACTATGTTAAAAAGTTATATCTTTACGACTGAGGTATACATAAATAAACAGGGAAAGAAAAATCATTTTGAAATGTAAACAGTTACAAATACAGTCAAACTCACTTACTCGAACCTGGTTAACTCAAATACCCCTCATTCGTCAAACAGTGTGTTTGGTCCCGACCAAGTTTGTACATATTCAACAGCAACCTTGGATTACTCAAATACCATGTATTCCTTGAGCTGTTGATCAGGTCCGGAAGAGTTCGAGTAAGTGGGGTTTTACTGTAATAGATATGCATAAAAGTTTATTTAACATATATGGTCATTCATGGACATGCCAGGGTTTAGTGGTGGAAACCAGAGTACCTGGAGAAAAACCACTTACTGGTACTAGTATCGGATATTACTTATTTAGGTCACTGCATAAATTCAATGGTCATTTATAGTTGATATGATAACTATGACTTATTTTGAATTAAAGCTGGAGAAGAAATAGCAAAAACTTCCATAAGGTAGAAGTTTTCATAATAACAATCTCCATATTTTGAATTAAAGGTGGAAAAAAATAACCAAAAATCTTCATAAAAAAAGCAAGTTGAAGGTCCTTTCACAATAACTTGCATAGTTACTATACTGAGTCACTACATGTACATCACATCAGATATTTATGACCTATATTGAATTAAAGCTGGTCCATGTGATCTCTGGGAGATGAGTTTGAAGGAACCAGCTATGGATATTCACTGAATCAATTCCAAGTCTTATTTGTATTATTTGCCTGATAGATTGCCATGCAATGAAAAACACTTGCAGAATATGATGTTAAAGTTTCCCATCACAGGGACTTCCCGTGGATAAATGTTCTTGACTTTTTACCTACTATAATAAATATTAAGTGATTATTCAAGACTTTTCATACCTGTAAGTATTATATAAAGTTTGGGGTTAAGTTTGCCCAAAGGTAACTGGACAATAATTGTATATGTATAGTTACAATGACCTTGACCTTTGAATATGAAAAGCAATCCCAAGAAAGCACTTTTGTAAGGAGACACTGTGTGGTACACCAAGCTTGAGTTAGATCAGCAAAAGGAAACTTGAGATACCCTATTGAAACTGGTTATCTATTTATCGAAAATATGGTCTTGACCTTTGACCTTCAAACATGAAAAGCAATCCTAAGCAAGCACAATTGGTAGGGAAGCACTGCATGAAGTTTGAGCTTGGTCAACCAAAGCAAACTCAAGTTATCATATGAAAAAAACAATTTTCTATTTATAGTATCAGTGACTTTGATCTTCGACCTTTGAACCTGATAAGCAACCATAAGCAAGCACTGTTGGCAGGGAAGCACTGCGTGAAGTTTGAGCTTGATTGGCTAAAGCAAACTCAAGCTATCGCATGAAAAATGATTTTCTATTTATGGTACCAGTGACCTTAACCTTTGACCTTCGAATCTGAAAAGCAATCTCAAGCATGCACTTTTGTAAGAAAGCACTGCATAAAGTTTGAACTCAAGTTCAAGTTCTTTATTAACCTTGAGTCTATTGACTCAATGGTTTTCAAGTAGCAACATAGATTAAACATTTTTAACAATATTAGCATACATGTAAACCATTCTGACTTGATTGGCTATAAAGCGAACTCGAGTTATCGCACGGAAACTAATTTTCAATTTAGAGTGACAGTGACCTTGACCTTCGAACATGAAAAAGCGACCCAAAGCAAGGACTTTTGGTAAGGAAGCACTAGATGAAGTTTGAACTTGATTGGCTGGAAACTTCATGATGGTTTACATGTATATATAGATGTTGGTCTGGTGGTAGAACGCCGGCTCGTGATCGAAGGGTTGCGAGTTCGAGTCCTGGTCACGGCACTTGTGTTGTATATCCTTGAGCAAACTACTTTTACTCTGCTTGTTCAAGTCTAATCAGCTGTAAATGAGTACGTATGTGGTTGGGTAGTGCTAGAAATGGTAGAATGCTAGATGTGAGTGCCGAAATGGCAGCACTGGTTGTATATGCTTCCCAGGGAGTTGAGAACGATATTGGCCCTATATCCAACGATAATAATTTATGAACCGCTTTGAAACGGCCTTTAAGGTCGGGATAAATCGATATATAAACCTCAAACTATTATTGTTATTATTATTATTATATAGTCAAAGTGACATTGACTTGGACCTTCGAACCTGAAAAGCAGTCCCAAGCAAGCACTTTCTGTAAAGCAGCAACAATGGCAACGTTAAGACTGTATGGAGATTGATGGCCCAAAGGAACTCGTGCTATCGCAATGCAATATCTCTTGAATTCGGTTACGGAAAATTTATACAAATTTTATCGGAGAAATCAGCAAATAATTCTCTACGTGTACATGAAATCAATAAATTCATTTTTTTTAAAAAGTCGTAAAAGATCATTGAAAATGTGTCACAATGCATGATATATTTGGTAAAAATATGGCGTGACCGAATACTTTATACATGGTACTGTAGGTTATGACGAGAACGAGCTTGATCCGGGTGCCAGACTGGTACCAAAGTTGCCAAAGCGTAACGTGCTGACGGAGGAGGGTAATGATAATATAAAGGCTGTGATATAGCTTCTTAAAAGCTGTGAAGTTTTGTGACACACACTTCCATAGGCGGATCCAGGATTTCGGTTTAGAGGGGGCGTATATTTATTTCTGAAACGAAATTTTGTGTAAAGGTGTTCGTTCTCTCATCCATAGTGAGTTCTCAGAATTATATATATACACACCAGGAGTATGTGGTGTGCAAACGCACTGTATACTCGAGTATCACATGATTTCGAGCATAAAACCATCTAGTAAGAATGGGCTCCATTGGAATCCACTAGCCGGTTTCCCTACAATTTAGATTGCTTTCTTGTGTAGCTCGCTGTAACTTGGGATTGAGCATAAAAAATCAGAGAATACCAAAGCGTCAACATAATCATAATCCTAACTCAAAATCGATTAAACTAGAGGCAAAGTATGAACAAAGGAAATAATTATATGGATACCCTCGTAAAAGTACAAAATAATAAGACCAGGTGTTCCGGAAGAGTAAACGTCTTTTGCTTCATCGACGACACCCACCAAGTAAACATCAATCCTCAAAAATGAAAACCGAGTCATCGTCAAGTAAGCACTCTAATAAGCAAACTCAAAAAAATATGCGTTTTACAGTCAGACAGCTCGCACGAGTGACAAACTTGGGTTAAGCATCTGTTCACTTCATTCTGAGGAAAATTCTGAAGATTAGGAAAATAAGTGCTCGTTGGATCCAACATTTACTTACTGGCAAGCAGGAACGTAAACAGGCACAATGGCTAAGAAACTGTTGAAGATGTACCCAAAATATCAGAAAAGGGCATTTGATAGTCTCAGAATGGGTGATGAGACATGAGTGCATATTTATGAGCCTAAGAGGAAAGTTGACAATAGGTTATGTACTTTAAAACATGCCAAAAGGTAAAGTATTGCTAAACGACCATTGAGAGCAAAGAAGATGTTATGTGTGTAGCTTATACGCAATATTCTTAAGAAATAGGGGACCAATTATCACCATATGGGAGCGACACCGGATATTGGTACGAGCTGAAGTGGAAAGAGTGTGACAGCAGGCCTTACCGGAGGTAAGATTTCGGAAAATTATAATATTAATATAGATCCAACAGAACTTAGGTTTAACAAGTTAATTCATGAGGATTTCCGTGGTCAGCTCAAGCAAAAAATATAACGACTTGGTGCCACGTATTTTATATTGATCGTAAACAAGCCATCTAGTACCGGCGAAATATTAGGTCTGTCAACTTCACAATCAGTTTAAATCTTCATTTCTAGCTAGATCCATGCTTATGGTGTTGTTTCTTTTCCATAATTATCTCCACTAACGTTGAGTATTCATTATTCTTGATTGTAATTAAAGATAGTGTCAAAATCGTTATTCTAAGTTTTTCGAAACTGTACGGCGGCTTGACAGCATTGTGTACGGCTGCTTGATGATTCTATATATCTCGGGTGTACGGCATCTTGGTTTTAAAAATTTTGTATTCCATATTTTTAAAACAATTCAAACATTACGTTGTAGACAAATATAATATATATAGAATGAACGTTGAGGCAGTGGAAGTAATTTCATTTTGGCATTCATCTGAAAACATGGCAAGTACTCCTGATATACTTCCAGATAAATCAATATGATGGACTAATGCATGTGTAATGTTAATCCTACGTTTTTTTTTTTTTTTATTTTCAGGATGGTACGGTTTGCCTGTCATTACTGTCCTAGTAAATTCCCATCCTTTACAGAGGTAGTAAAACACTTCATGACCTTCCTTGGATGAAGCCAAACAAAGTTTGTGAAAAAAATGACCTTGACCCATATTCAAGGTCACAGGGGTCAAATCTGTTAAAATCTTTTAACGACTGCTGATTAACCAAAATGTCTAGAAGCATGATATATGGCTGAAAGGTTCCTTGGATGAAGCCCAACAAGTTTTGTGAAAAGAAATGACTTTGATCCATATTCAAGGTCACAGGGGTCAAATGTGTTAAACTATTTTAACGACTTCTTCTGATAACCAAAAGGCTTAGAAGTATGATATATGGCTGAAAGGTTTCTTGGATGAAGCCCGACAAAATTTGTGAAAAAAATTACTTTGATCCATATTCAAGGTCACAGGGGTCAAATTTGTTAAAATATTTTAACGAAAGGTTTCTTGGATGAAGCCCGACAAAGTTTGTGAAAATAAATGACATTGACCCATAATCAAGGAAACAGGGGTCAAATCTGTTAAACATTTTAAACAACTTCTTCTGATTAACCAAAATGCCTAGACGTATGATATATGACTGAAAGGTTCATTAGAAGAAGCCCGACAAAGTTTGCAAAAAGAAATGACCTTTTAGGCAAGTATGAGATTGATACCAGGTGAGCGATGCGGCCCATTGGGCCTCTTGTTCTATTTCCCTGCTGAATTAGGAAATGGATACATGAACACGTGTATATGTAATGGCACGGACTTATCTAATTCTGTGATAATGGGAACCATTACGAAACTCCACATAATGGACTCACACAACTAAATAATTTACTATATGTTATTACTAAGATTTCGAGCTAATAGCTTTAATATTTGAAGTTCAACACTTTCGACAACTGCCTAGATTCACAGATACATACATGGCAAAGGCTTCCTTAATATGTTTGTTTTTTTTCAGTATAATTCAAGAGAAATCAGCAGAAACATCAAAAGAAATAGAGGATAAATCCATGTTCTGAAAATACAAAACGGTATAATTACCTCTATATTAGGTATATTATAATGTGCGTACATGTACAAATAAAGTTACTTTATTTTAGGTATAGCATTGGGTAGGTGTCCTAATGTTAGAAAAAATAATTCAAGTGATAATTTAATCGCTAATGATCTATTGTCTGATCAGATTCAAGATTATTTAACACAACCTTCTTTCAATGTCATTCAATGTGCCGTACACTGAAGCACCAATTTGCCGTACATATAATTTCAACACATCTTCAAGCCGCCGTACAGTTTCGAAAAACTTAAAATAACGATTTTGACACTATTTTGAATTAACATCAAGAATAATGTATACTCAACGTTAGTGGGGATAATAATGGAAAAGAAACAACACCATAAGCATGGATCTAGAAATGAAGGTTTTAACTGATTGTGAAGCTTCTATAAGAATGTAGTTTTGAAAATATTGCGAACATAAAAGAGAAAAATTCATCCAAGAACGGGTCTGTAGCATGTCCAATTGTTACATGACAATGCCCCAGCCCACAAATCATCATCAGGTTGTTTTGGTCGGAAAAGGTCAATGTATCACCACACCCTCCATAAATCCCACACCTTGCCCCATGTGATTTTTTTTTGAAATTAAGAAAATAGCTATCTGGTAGGAGTTATAGTTCCAGAAGTGAGCTTGAATCTGCAGTTTACCAGTGTATGATTAGTGTAACCTGAGAGGAGTATCAAAGATTGAAACAGTGTATTCAAATGTTTCTAGCAAAACAGGTAATTTGCAAAAGTTTTCGAACGCCCTTCGTTTGTCATCTTGTGATCGATATCAGCCAAATTGTGAGGAAAAAGAAACATGGAAGACGTGGGGAGCGGATAGTTAATTGTCAGGCGTATATTATATATTACACTTAATTGATACAGAATTTAAGTAATATAAACCTTTTAAATCTGATTTGGGGCGTAGCCCTGATTTTTTAAAAGTATTCAACCCAATATATGCTTTGCAATGGTGTCTAGTGATAAAATTCTTAGTTTCTTTCTTGCAAAATATGGTCACTTGGCAAATTTAAGAGGAGGCGCGCGCCGGCTGCGCCCCCCTCTGGGATCCGCCTAGGTCAATGGTCATAAAGGCTATTATTATGAGCTTTTATGACCTTTGAGGGGGCATTTTTTATGAAACACTGAACTAACCCCCTCCCCCAAAAAACAGTGTAAAATTACTCTAAACACCCTAGTTTAGGTCCAAAACTAACTGTACCAAATTATCAGGTCCTTGTGGTCGTATGCGCCGTTGTGCCCAATTGCCTGTTTAAAGTCACGAGAAGATTTTAGCAGCAACAAGTCAGATTTCAAATTCAAATTTGAAGGGAGCCGAAAACAATCTGGAGTCTGTCTTAAAAGGCTACATTCTCAAAGTTTCTACAGAGAACCAATACTTCTCAAGCTTTGATAAAAAAAAAATTGGTATGGATTGGCAGGCCTGAGTTATCTCCCCTCCAGGCGTAGTAGCTGTCTACTTAGTACAGTAGTCAGTCTCTTGTTTCTACCCTAAATTCGCATTTGTATACTATAGCATTTATTTCGCTGATTTACCAAATCCCTGTGGTGAAAAGTTCGTTTTAAATTCCTTAGAGGGAGCTAGACGTATACCTATATATCCGTGGAGCATATGGAGTCCGTTTTTGACCGTTATAAAGAAATTTTGAAAGCGTAAAGGATTTACGTATACGTCCCTGTCCTAAACATAAACTTTTTGTTTCCGCAATCTTGACATTTAGGCCCAATTAGGATATCTCAAATTCATTTTATGTTCGAAAAACTGCTGTACACTTATCTCGCATGCTATTAAATTGTCGAAAAAGGACGAGGAACGAAGGAGAACATAAAACCTTTTATCCTATTTTGTTGAATACCAATTGGTTCCGTAGAAATGTTTTTAACACGAAATGAAATCAGTTTGAAATAGAGACAAACAGGTGTGGATCACCATATTCGGAATTTCTTGATCCACCCCTGTATGACATTCAATATCACAAACTGTTGCATTTTGTAGACTAGTATTATTCGATTTTTTTCAATTAAGGATCAGATGTAAAATTATGTAGCATGGTCTACACGTAATTAGATTGTAGGTTTAAATTACAAGAGTTTATCAATGATTAGAAATGACAATCTGCCTTCTGTTGGAATTCAATATATATATTACACTGTCTGATGATTGTCTTGCACAAAATTTGTCAGAAATATTGCCATGAACAGTTTTTTGCAACCGACAGAATCACACCTTTGCTGGGGTTCATATGGGGACATGGCTAGAAAGTCTGTTAAACAAAACGTTGCATGTGTGGAAACCAGGATAGTAAAAGGCTGTTATTTTTTTTCAAGAAAAGACATTTATTTTGGTGTTTCTTCACGAAGTAATTTTTCCTAAAATTTCAATCAGAATAGCTGCCTGTTTATAACCGACCCCTCAAATACCCTCGTTCCCCGGCGTCAGTGTAAAACTGAATTGTGTTATAGCTTTCGACCAATCAAATCGTACTGGTCATATACTAGACCCGGCGAGCTGAAAGTTCGCGTCACTTTTTCCCGCGCAGTCAGCTATCATGGATTGACATCTGGGTAAGTCCAACAGATTTTCATTACTATAGCAAAATGTGACTTTATCATGCTGTGAAATTGATACTGTCATATAGGTTTAATCTCTGACTCAGTGAATTATGATATTGAATGCATTTTTATGCATCTTTTGACGAATTAGTACTTTTATTGTGTGACCAATTATCGTACACATGGAAATGATTTAAAAGCTTTCAATAACTGATAATATGATCCTGGATTTATCAATATTAGAAATAGAGACGTAAAGCTCCTGTTAAACGTCCTTGAAGGCTGTCTTTTCAAATGATTAGGTGTTCTTTTTCAAGATTATCGTTGAAAATAAAATATGCCTACCATTTGATAATGTGAGTAGCTGCTCAGATCACAGGGACCTGAGAACTTGTACAGATAGGACTTAGGCTAAGGTATTCAGTAAATTTACATATAAAAGGGGTTAAGATCGAATCGACATATCTCCATGGTTATTAGTTCATGATCACCTGACAGAAGGGAGGTGATCGATGAGCCCGATGCCGTGGCGCAGCGTCCGTCCGCCGTCCGTCAACCTATAAATCCCTTGCTTCTAGTCATTAGCAACATAACAGATTTTGACCAAATTTAGAAAACAAAAACCTTCAGGAAAGGGGATTCAATATTGTAGTAATGGTGGGTCGGGAACCCTTGGGACTTTCTTCATTTCTTAATATTGAACTCTTGATAAAGATGGTTGTGGAGGGGGTTGCACAGAGGCGTGGATTTTTTAAGTTGTGAACAGTTTTATTAGGGCTGAGGCCCCAACTGGGAAATACATGTTATTCTTTCAAATTCTGTTTTCTGAAGCATTGGCATGATATTAATGTCCATATTTAGTGCCGGCATTCTTTGGGTGATTGGGGTTCACTATTACTTAAGTATATAAATAATGGGACTGACCTCAAGGGGGACATAGGGGTGGGCCCACTAGGGGAAATAAAGGTTATTCTTTAAAATCCTTCTACTGAAAGAAAATGGGGTAACTGTCCTAGTTTAATGAAAAGAATCCTTAGGCAAAGATCAATTTTTATAGAAATTACAGATACACAATATAACAGGAAAGTGAACATATTTAGTATACGAGGGTGAAGGGGATTAAATTTTGTACTAATGGTTAGACACCCAGGGCCAGGGTGGGGCACCAAAGGGAAAATTAAATATTTCAAAAAAGTCTTCTCCAGTCTCCATGTACTACAGTATATTTCTCTGCATGATCTCTATAATAATTTTATAGCTGTGTCCTTTTCATTTTCATGAAATTTTGACACTACATTCTGTATTTGTTTTAGAGTTTTTCCCCTTTTTGTAAATAAATTATATATATAGGCTAGTTGTGCCCTTTCACTTTTTATCCAATTTCAAAAACATTTGTTAGAGTTATGCCCCTTTTTGTAAAAAATATGTCGACTGTATCTATTAATAACATCCCTATGAAATCTCATCTTTATTATAACAAACCAGTAGATTTTATTGAAACTTCTCCTGAATGTTCAATATAATTATCATGTTTTAGCAATGCAGGTTCCAACCCTTTTATTGGAGTTACTATATATGCTTTATGTGAAATTTCAGAGCCAAATGTTTCTATTTTAGTGACCCCAAGCTCAAAAGTTATTTATTATATAAACTACCAGCATCTGCGGGGAGTATTACAGAAGTTAAATAACTGATACTATAAATTATCCTACGGATGTTGTCAGGTTTCAGTAGAATATATATATTTCTAATATATCATACTTTTGAGGAGAATCACCCTTGATGAAAGATGATATGAAATCAAAATTAGGATCCCTGCCCCCAATGCAAGGGGTGAAGGCAGGGCTCCAAAAGGGTAATAAAAGGATATTATTTTGAAAATCTTCAGTCTCAGAAGTATATGTACTACAGCCTATTTCTTTGCATATATATAATAAAAGATCATCAGGGGCTCTGTTAAGGTTATACATTTCAATACCCCAGCGGAGGGGGCAAAGTTTACCATAGCTTATATTTTGTCCATTTTCAGTAAAAAATTATTCCTAAATTACTTGGTGATTATCATCCTCAATACAATAGCAAAATGATTTATTTGAATTGTTTTTAAATCTCTTATCCTTTGGTGACAAGTTTTGTATTTCACTTTGTTTACATGTTAAATTCCTCATCAAATCTTGATACAGTGCACTCCTCTTTATATCATGTTGTTATTCAAACAAAAACATGATATTAACAGGAATGTGACATTAAGAGAAACATATATAGATAAAATTATTTCAATTAAAAATCATTTTGGGGGTTATTTTTTATTTTCTATGCAACATTTTGTACAAGTTGTATCTGATATCAATGAAAATAACATCATTTTCTTGATATTTTATGTGATAGGTTAAAAAAACATGATATAAAGAGGATTTCACCTCAAAATACAAGCTATTAACCAAATAAAATTACATAGATTATATAGAGAGAAAAATTGTGCTTGGGAAAACAAGATATAAAGAGGAATGTGATATTAACAGGGTCGATATTAAGTGGAGTCCAATTTACTGAAATTAAGCTACCAGAACCTATGATATTACTCAGGTGACCCTAAATGGCCTTGGGCCTCTTGTTTCTAGAGTTATAGCCCTTTGCAATTCTGATTTCTTTTCCCTGGCTTAATAATCGTTTCCCAGTTGTTTTTTCGGCCAAAGTTCTCATTCAATCTCCTTGAAAAAATTGCATTTTACCCATAGTATCTCTTTAAAAATTATCAATTTAGATAATTGATCAAGAAATCCCATGTTAGATCTAACATCTTAATTGAAATATTGTACTATACTTTTAAAAAGAGGATACCTGGATTATATACTTTGTGATTTTGGTAAAATTTGGGAACCATTCCACAATTTGGCTATAACGACAACTTAATGGTTCTACTTCCTAGATTTAATTGCCGTAATTAGCACCCCTTTTCTATAATTGCACCCCCCCCCCCTCCACATGTTTTAACAAAACAAAACCCCCACAGATATTGGTATATGACAATAACGCATTTATGAGATCTACCTATTTTGGTCACACTACATCACACCAATCTGATTAAAATACAGATCCTTATTATTATCGTGTGTACACACAATAGTACTAGTAAGGAACTGTATTTTTATTAGATTGACATCACACTTAATTACTGTGAAAAAAAAAAATGTTCATCCTATTAAGCACCACTTTATTTAGGCGCCCTGGGTGCTAATTACAGCGAATACGATAATTTATTCTTCACTCTCTCTTTACAGCGTTGTCCATGAGAACTGGAAGGGAAGCCCATCAGCGGTTCTGGTATGTATATAATTATACAGTTTATCCCTCTTTAGGTTTATACCTTGTGGATATTCTTCCTTTTTAATTGTTTCTACACGCAGATAACTTTTTGCCAGATAAATAGCCATCTTTCAAATTTGAAAAGTTAATGATTAATGATAATTCCATACTTAAATGTAATTAAAAGTCATTTTCAAATGTAATGACCACATATTAAGATTTTGTTCACATTTCAAAGGAGATAATCATGCATATATTTTCATTTGCAGGATGGACATTAGGCACAGCCGACCTGTGACCAATGTCGCAAGCGAACTACCCCAGGCCGACAGGTAAATATGTTTGCTATTTATTAATTAACATTGCTATGCTTGAAAAACCAAGATACATGTATCCTGTCTGGGATAATTTCAATCCTGTTTCCCTGATCATGTTGCAGTTGTATACCACAATTATTAACAAAATGAATACAATTTGGGCTTGCTATGCGTTCCCTCTTTTTTCAATGGATCTTTATAAAATTTTGTGGGAATAGCCAGTAAAATATGGAGATGTGCCCCCTCAAGTTACTTTGTTTTAGATACCTTACAGAGAGTTGTCCCCCTTTTATGTAAAAAATGAACACAATTTTGTCCTGCTATGCGTTCCCTCTTTTTTCAATGGATCTTTATAAAATTTTGTGGGAATAGCCAGTAAAATATGGAGATGTGCCCCCTCAAGTTACTTTATGTTTTAGATACCTTACAGAGAGTTGTCCCCCTTTTATGTAAAAAATGAACACAATTTTGTCCTGCTATGCGTTCCCTCTTTTTTCAATGGATCTTTTTAAAATTTTGTGGGAATAGCCAGTAAAATATGGAGATGTGCCCCCTCAAGTAACTTTATATTTTAGATAATTTTACAGGGAGTTGTCCCCCTTCTTTTGTAAAAAATGAACACAATTTTGTCCAGCTATGCTTTCGCTCTTTTTTCAAAAGATCTTTTTAAAATTTTGTGGGAATAGCCAGTAAAATATGGAGATGTGCCCCCTCAAGTAACTTTACATTTTAGATCATTTTACAGAGAGTTGTCCCCCTTCTTTTGTAAAAAATGAACAAAATTTTGTCCAGCTATGCTTTTGTTCTTTTTTCAATAGATCTTTTTCAAATTTTGTGGGAATAGCCAGTAAAATATGGAGATGTGCCCCCTCAAGTTACTTTGTTTTAGATACCTTACAGAGAGTTGTCCCCCTTTTATGTAAAAAATGAACACAATTTTGTCCTGCTATGCGTTCCCTCTTTTTTCAATGGATCTTTATAAAATTTTGTGGGAATAGCCAGTAAAATATGGAGATGTGCCCCCTCAAGTTACTTTATGTTTTAGATACCTTACAGAGAGTTGTCCCCCTTTTATGTAAAAAATGAACACAATTTTGTCCTGCTATGCGTTCCCTCTTTTTTCAATGGATCTTTTTAAAATTTTGTGGGAATAGCCAGTAAAATATGGAGATGTGCCCCCTCAAGTAACTTTATATTTTAGATAATTTTACAGGGAGTTGTCCCCCTTCTTTTGTAAAAAATGAACACAATTTTGTCCAGCTATGCTTTCGCTCTTTTTTCAAAAGATCTTTTTAAAATTTTGTGGGAATAGCCAGTAAAATATGGAGATGTGCCCCCTCAAGTAACTTTACATTTTAGATCATTTTACAGAGAGTTGTCCCCCTTCTTTTGTAAAAAATGAACAAAATTTTGTCCAGCTATGCTTTTGTTCTTTTTTCAATAGATCTTTTTCAAATTTTGTGGGAATAGCCAGTAAAATATGGAGATGTGCCACCTCAAGTAACTTTATATTTTAGATAATTTTACAGAGAGTTGTCCCCCTTCTTTTATAAAAAATGAACACAATTTTGTCCAGCTATGCATGCGCTCCCTTTTTTAATGGATCTTTTTAAAATTTTGTGGGAATAGCCAGTAAAATATGGAGATGTGCCCCCTTAACTAACTTTATATTTTAGATAATTTTACAGAAAGTTGTCCCCCTTCTTTCGTAAAAAATGAATACAATTTTGTCCTGCTATGCAGGTGCTCTTTTTTCAAAAGATCTTTTTAAAATTTTGTGGGAATAGCCAGTAAAATATGGAGATGTGCCCCCTCAAGTTACTTTATATTTTAGATAATTTTACAGAGAATTGACCCCCTTCTTTTGTAAAAAATGAACACAATTTTGTCCAGCTATGCTTTTGCTCTTTTTCAATGGATCTTTTTAAAATTTTGTGGGAATAGCCAGTAAAATATGGAGATGTGCCCCCTCAAGTTACTATATGTTTTAGATAATTTTACAGAAAGTTGTCCCCCTTCTTTCGTAAAAAATGAACACAATTTTGTCCTGCTATGCAGGTGCTCTTTTTTCAAAAGATCTTTTTAAAATTTTGTGGGAATAGCCAGTAAAATATGGAGATGTGCCCCCTCAAGTTACTTTATATTTTAGATAATTTTACAGAGAATTGACCCCCTTCTTTTGTAAAAAATGAACACAAGTTTGTCCAGCTATGCTTTTGCTCTTTTTCCAATAGATCTTTTTCAAATTTTGTGGGAATAGCCAGTAAAATATGGAGATGTGCCCCCTTAACTAACTTTATATTTTAGATAATTTTACAGAGAGTTGTCCCCCTTCTTTTGTAAAAAATGAACACAATTTTGTCCAGCTATGCATGCACTTCTTTTTTTAATGGATCTTTTTTACAAAAAATAGAAAATAGCCAGTACAACATATGGATCGGATCTGTACCCCCTTAAATGACTAAACATTTTTTATCCTTAACAAAGAATACCCCCCCCCCCCCCCCCCTTAAAAGGAACATAGTTTCGTCTGGCTATGCAACATATTTCTTTTGTGGAAATGGTTAGGCCAATATGGAGTTATGCCCTTAGATGTAAAATTGTAGTTATCCACCTTTTAGTTATTTTATCATCTATTTTATCTCATGGGGGTTCGGGGGGGTTGGGGGATGGGTTTTAGTCCGCCATTCTCGCCACAGTTCTAATAACAAAAAGGTGTAGTCTTAATCCTTCACCTTCATGAAGATGTGATATGAAAGAATCTCACCACTGGGGGCTGGGGGGGGGGGGGATTCTAAAGCTACCATGATGAAGCTTTGCCAAGTGTTTGTCAGCATAGGATCTTTCCTTGAGGGTTGAGATCCTCCCGACTTACTTCAATCATGATTATTTTTCGGTGACCCTTTTAACCCTCAGAAATATATTTAACATTGATGTTTCATGAATGCAAGTCAATGCTGATGTGACATAATTGAATTTTGACTTGACATTGTACATGTATTGTTGCCATGACGTCATGATATTGATGCTTTTATGACGTCATGCAACTGTTGAGTCCAAAGAGCATGTGAAGCTTGCCTTAAACCCAGGGTGATATCAATAGAATCTTTCACCCCCTCCCCATTTTGGATGAGATGGGGATCTCAACTTGAGAGTAAGCCTTATGTTTGGCAGTTTACCAGTTGTAAGAATCTTACCCAGGAGGTTGAGATCCCCCTGTCTCACAACCAATTAAGGTGGTGAATCATTATTTTTCTCTTACCCTGTTAATTCTCTTATATAATTATCTGATATTGACGTTACATCAATGCAAGACAATGTTGATGTGATGTCATTGTAATGTTGCCGTGACATCATGGCATTGTTGCTATGATATCAAACAATTGTTGAGAATGTGCACTAAGCATGTATAGCTAATGTCTCAACACTTGTGTGAGATAATATACAGTTTGAGTATAGGGTTGATCGATATAGCAAGTTTCCCGTGACCAGGTCTATTTCCCGGGGCGAAGCCTAAAAAATAGTCATGGTTGAGGAAAACCAGAAACTTGCTATCCCTCAATCCCATACCTTAACCGTTTTAATATACCGATACAAACATAGGTGGCACGTTCTGTGACAAGCTCCACAACATCTCTCGCGGCAATAACCAATCAGTGAGCAAGTTCGGCAACAAGCTCCGCCCACCTCTCGCCCGATTGGCTTGGCGGAAACACAAGAGTGCAGGTGTGTTTTAATTCTCAGACTAAAACACAGGACTAAAACACAGCTAAGCGAAGTCGAGACAAAAGTGGGGATATAGCCGATTTAACCAGTTAACTTTTATTTAGAGTAAATAAAGTAAAGCTATATTAAGAAAATCTCACAACGGTAAAATTGCGGATATCCCTGTCCTGAGGGTAAGAGAATAACAGAATTTCTTACCTCCTTGTTGTGAATGGGGAAATCCCCCCCATCTCAACTCTAGCTATTTTATTTATAACCATATCCACAATATAACAAAACATGATACAATGTAACACAATGTTACTATGTAGGGGAAAAATTAAAAACAGCTTTCATTTTCATTGTTATGATATGTAAGAAAATGTTTGGTTTTAATAATGATACTTGATTGGCTTATCTCCCCTGAATTTTGGGTAAATAATTTATTGGGTATAAATTTGACTAAATCAGATGAAATATCACAACAAACTATTGTACAACATTCCGTGAACGGATGTGTTACTCATTTATTGACTAGAAATATATTTTTCTTTTTAAAGTTTGTTAGGCAGTATTATATGACTTTACACAGAAACTAACTGTCAAGTATGACAGAATTAATATTTATTTGAAAATCCTTATTTTTTCATCTGAAAATGATGATGAAATAAATTCATCTATACTAATTATACTAGCTCATACATATATATACATTTTATATAAAGCACTAACAGATTATAGATGTATAAGTAATGCATTCATATTTAAATAACTAAAGGAGTTCTCAAAATGTGATTTATATAAATCACAATAAAGGTATGAAAGTGATTAAGAAGGTGATCTTTAATTGATAAACATGATACTGCTAATTTCCTACTCCATCTACATCGAAATAGAATATTGAACTGTCAATGTATATAAATAAAGGATATTGCTTATCTTTGTTGGAAAAGACTTAAATAGGCTCAGCCTGATTTCTAATCATATTATTGATACATATGTATAATACTTCTTTGTAGTACTTGTTTATATGTCTTATATATGAATAATGAATTATTTTGAAATTAATATATGACAACAATAAACACAAATCTGAAAGAAGGTAAAAGTTAAATTAATTTTGGACAATTATTATGTTTATTTACAAAAATCTGAAAGAAAGTATACGTTTAATCAATATATGACAAAATTTACACAAATCTGAAACTTATATACCTATCAATACATATGATAATTTACACATATTTGAAATTAGGTGTAATATATGATAATTTTCCTAAACCTGCAGTTGTTTTATGCAGTACCTATTTATCATTTATTTGCAAATACCTTTAATTGAGTATCTGATTAGTTACCAGAAGTTGATTTACCTGTGTAACTTACCTGTACAACATTTCTGCTATAGACTATAACTCACTATCATCACAACTGACCACCTAAGTAAACATGTTTTTATAAGCAGAGTTGGTGTTCGGGGAAGTAACAGCAATCAGCAGGGGATGGTCAGTGGTATCACACGTATCAATAACAGTGTCATTTTAATGATGACGTCAATAATCTATCAAGGGCATTCATTGCCTTATCAATGCCAAATGAATTTGGTAGAGTTATATTATAGCAATATGCCATACAATGGTAAATATAGACATACGAAAACAAATTAAAATAAAAAGTAAATTATTGATGATTTATTTTTTGGTCCAAAACATCCACTTCCTGTCGTGACACGCTTTCATTAAAACCAAGATGAAACACTGGTTTCACCATTTGTTTACAAATATTGATATTGGTAGAGTCACTTTTCTGTCCTTCTTAAATATTATTGATTTGTAAGAGATAGAACTACAGCAAGCAGTGTTTGGGTTTTTATCCATTAAATACAGATGTCTCAAAATATTAAAGTTATATCTCTATTTATATGGAAAATAAAGATGCTTCTATTACAGATATCTATTTGAAATAGAGATATGTCTAATCAAACACTAAATAAAAATATCTCTATCTAAAAAAGAGATATCTTTACTTGAATTCAAGATATCTGTATTTGAATTTAAGATATTTACATTTCTTTGTAGAAAGAGATATCTGTTTTGAAATAGAGATATATCTAATTCAAATGCAGATATCTTTAATTCAAATGAGGATATTTCTAGATGTATTTTAAGTAGAGAAATCTGTAATTGAAAAACAGATCTAAATTTTCATTAAGATATCTCTATTTGACTAGAAAAAGAGATATCTGTATTTAATCACTAGATAGGAAAAATATTACTCCCTTTGTCTCATTATTTTGCTCATGACAGAAGTTTAGTCGCATAAATGAAATAAAAATAGTGGGAAAAGTTTATTGGTCCATAATTCTTTCATTCCTTTTTACCTCAATAACTGGTCATCTGTTCTTTCATTCCTTTTCACCAGCCCTTACCTCAATAACTGGTCATCTGTTCTTTCATTCCTTTTTACCTGCCCTTACCTAAATAACTGGTCATCTGTTCTTTCATTCCTTTTACCAGCCCTTTCCTCAACAACTGGTCATCCGTTCTTTCGATGGTGCTCTGTATAACCACAACAGTTCTCTCTCTTTCCTGCAGTACAGCTGCCATGACAGCCTCCTGCTGTCTTGCCACAGGCACTTGTTATGATCAGTTATCCCGGTCTTGCCGAGGGTTGACTACGTAACGAATACTGTATAACATAGTTGATCCTCAGTAAGACCTGGATTATTCATTTTACAATACCCTGTGCGACTGGTGCTAGATCGATGGTATTTCATGTATATGGATGTTGGGTAGCAATTTTTTTTTTATATTTTCAATGCTAAATCTTCAGATTGAAACACATATATAGATATCTGTATTTAAATTAAAGATATTTTTATTTAGAATAGAGATGTCTGTATTTGAAAAAGAGACATCTATATAAAGATATCTTTGTCCGTCCGTCCGCCAGAAGACACAATTTTGTCCGGCTATGCATTCACTCAGTTTTCAACAGATCTTTTAAAATTTGCATTTTCAACCCTTTTTCAGAAAGTTATTCCCCTTTTTACATAGAGTTGTCCCCCTTTTATGTAAAAAATGACCACAATTTTGTCCGGCTATGCATTCACTTAGTTTTCAGCAGATCTTTTTAAAATTTTATGGGAATAGACAGTACAGTATGTTCATGTGCCCCTGAAGTTAATTAACATTTTTGACCCTTTGCATTTTTGACCCTTTTCAGAAAGTTATTCCCCTTATTGTAAATGAACACAATTTTGTCCGGCTATGCATTCCCTCAGTTTTCAACAGATCTTTTTAAAATTTTGTGGGAATAGACAGAACAGTATGAAGATGTGCCCTTCATTTTTGTACAAATAACTTTAAGGGGCTGGGGAGTATATGAGTTGGCCCCCTAACGACAGTTCTAGTTTGATCTGTACCATAAAAATACTGTTTTTGCATTCAGCTATAAGTTTTATCTGTTGTATCATAATTTTGAAAGATTTTTTTCCACAACTTGTCTAATTTTACCCAATTGATACATTAATGATGATTTGGATTAATATTACATATGGGCTGGGCGATTGGAAAAATACAGCAAATCAGAAAAATGTTACAAAAAGAAAAACTTTTTATTAACTTTTCATTTTTTTCAATTTATGTTAAACATATACCAAAATGATGCTATTAAATATGTTTTTGTTTTAACAGGACTGTCTTACTGCAAGTGGACAGACCCCTGGTCAGGTATAGATCTGGAAGGGTGATCTGAGCTCTAGTTGGACGATTTGGCGTCTGGGGTACTGAAGCTAAATAGATTTATGAAATTTCAGTTGTACTCTGCCCCCCTTTAACAAGGTTTTTAGCCCTGGCGAATAATCAATATTGAGGTGCAAGGATCTTTATGGTTATATGTAGGGATCCGATATCATGTACCCCTCCATGATAGTCCCGTGAGGGGCATATAATCGTACTGATTTGAGTGCTTCAATATTGGTTGTTTCCGAGCTGGGGCTGAATTCGCTTGTTACTGGAGGGATGAGTGCAGCTGAAATGGAAATGAATCTATTTAGCATCAGTACTCCTTGCGTCGGAGAGTCCGATTAGGGTGAAGGTCATCTGATACAGAATATCTAACTGATGGGATAGGATGGCCTCCCAGCCTCCGGACGAGGGTAAATAATATAGATTATTTTAAGTTATTTCATTTAAAAGTGCTTATAATATGGAAAGTGTAATTTAGCATACAGTTACATTTTTAGCTTTTCAGTCACTTCCTCTCATCTGGATTATTGTGATTCAACTTTTAACTAGAGTTATTGTCCATTACTGTTCTCATATCTTGTAATATGAAGTGAACATAATTATGACATCCAAAACTATGAAAAAAAAATTAAATATATGTTGACCAGATGCTACATAAGATTTCAATTCACGGAAGAACTTTATCGATTTATCAAGTATTAAATATCAAGTCTATTGTTTTGTGTTTTAGACCCGGAGGAGGCCGTCGCCCTACCCGGCCAGGTCGTCGTCCTTCCCGGCCAGGAGACGGGAGGAGGAGGAGGAGGAGGAGGCCGTCGTCCATCCCGGCCAGGCTGTCGTCCTTCCCGGCCAGGAGACGGGAGGAGGAGGCCGTCGTCCATCCCGGCTAGGAGACGGGAGGAGGAGGAGGAGGCCGTCGTCCATCCCGGCCAGGCCGTCGTCCTTCCCGGCTAGGAGACGGGAGGAGGAGGGGGAGGCCGTCGTCCATCCCGGCCAGGCTGTCGCCCTTCCCGGCCAGGAGACGGGAGGAGGAGGCCGTCGTCCATCCCGGCCAGGAGACGGAAGGAGGAGGAGGCCGTCGTCCATCCCGGCCAGGCCGTCGTCCTTCCCGGCCAGGAGACGGGAGGAGGAGGAGGAGGAGGCCGTCGTCCATCCCGGCCAGGCCGTCGTCCTTCCCGGCCAGGAAGCGGGGCATTCCGTAAGGCAAGGTGAGCATTATCGAATATAATTTAATATACAGGTAAGCTAATTTAAGAATTTTTTATTAATTTTTTTTTTATTCTCACATATGAAACAAAACTACATTGTAATAATGTCTTTAAACTGTTAAGATTTTTGATTATCACAATTATATATTTTGCATATTAGATTATGTCTTGTTCCATTCTGAAGTCATAACCTGTATTTATAAAATTGATTTCATGCCAAATTATATGTGTCATTGTTAATTTCTCTTACAGTAAGATGTGCGATCCACGACTTTATTGGACTCATCTGAAGCATTAGTGCCTTGACCTGAAGGTAGGATTATTAATGAATATTGTGCAGAGTTTGGATGGAAAGATTGGTTCTCACTGCTTGGTTTACTGCTAAATGTAGAGGCCTGAATAAAAAACTGGTATAGTGGTACATTGGATCCCACTTAATATCACCCCTGTTAATATCACATTCCTCTTTATATCATGTTTTTCCCAAGCACCTTTTTTCTCTATATAATCTATGTAATTTTATAATACACCATGTATCATGTATTTTGAGGTGAATTCCTCTTAATATCATGTTTTTTTAACGAATCGCATAAAATATCCAGAAAATGATGTCATTTTCATTGATTTCAGATACAACTTGTACAAAATGTTGCATAGAAAATGAAAAATAACCCCAAAAATGATTTTTAATTAAAATAATGTTATCTTTGTATTGAAACATCTTCATATGTACATTGAATAGCTTATTTTTAGTTATGGAGATCGGAAATGCACTAGATTTAGTGGAAAAACATGTTTCTCTTAATGTCACATTCCTGTTTAAATATCATGTATAATTTAGCAGTGAGAACCAATCTTTATCAGAAAAATAGAAAAAATTTTAGAAATACATAAGGAGTATTCATGGGTATTTGTTAGTCATTCAGCTTACAGTTTTTGTTTTTTCCAAGTACGTACATTACCAAACATATAAAAAAAAAAAATGTATAAAAAAAAAATATCTGGATATTAAACAAATTATGACGGCAAATTCTTCCGAATATAGGAATGTGTATAATTACTACACACTGTATATAGGAATGTGTGTTATTACTAAATACTGTATATTGAATTGTTTGTACTTAATATTTATACATACTGTATATATAGGAATGGATGCAATTACTACATACTGTATATGGGAATGTGTGTAATTACTACACACTGTATATAGGAATGTGTGTAATTACTAAATACTGTATATTGAATTGTTTGTAATTGCTACATACTGTATATAGGAATGCATGCAATTACTACATACTGTATATAGAATTGTTTGTAATTACATACTGTATATAGGAATGCATGCAATTACTACATACTGTATATAGGAATGTGTGTAATTATTACATACTATATAGGAATGTGTATAATTACTACACACTGTATTTAGGAATGTGTGTAATTACTAAATACTGTATATTAAATTGTTTGTAATTGCTACATACTGTATATAGGAATGCATGCAATTACAACATACTGTATATGGGAATGTGTGTAATTATTACATACTGTATATTGTGTCGCCTTCGACGGATGTCGGAATGGCATCAACAATGTTTTGTGTTTAGCTCTATTTTTGACAAAGTTAGCCCAACAAAACCTCAATCAATGACGTAGCATGGGTAGTAGGGACTACGTACTGCATTAAAAATATGTCATTGATTTCCACATTTTTAAGGTAAAAATATCAAATTTCTGGAAAAAAAATCAACGTTAAAGTTTTACATTAACTCTTATAAATTGGCTGTTAAACTGACAAAGTATAAATACTAGAGCAACCAAATTCGGCTATTTGATTATCACAGGATGTTTACCTGAATACATTACACTCTTTACTAGTATTTCAACAATTTTTGTATTTTTGGGGTAAAAAACTCCTAATTCTGGACTTAGAAAAATCAATGTTTCTCACAAAATATTAAAACTTGGATTATAGGTTTATTGTATGAATGTGTGTAATTACTACATACTGTATATAGGAATGTTAGTAATTACTACATACTGTATATTGGAATGTGTCTAATTACCACATACTGTGTATAGGAATGTGTGTAATTACTAACATACTGTATATAGGAATGTGTGTAATTACTACAAACTGTGTATAGGAATGTGTGTAATTACTACATACTGTGTAAAGGAATGTGTGTAATTACTACATACTGTGTAAAGGAATGTGTGTAATTACTACATACTGTGTAAAGGAATGTGTGTAATTACTACATACTGTGTATAGGAATGTTTGTAATAACTACATACCTACTGTGTATAAGAATGTGTGTAATTACTACATACTGTATATAGGAATGTTTGTAATTACTACATACTGTATATAGGAATGTTTGTAATTACTACACACTGTATGTAAGAATGTGTGTAATTAATACACACTGTATGTAAGAATGTGTGTAATTAATACACACTTTATGAAGAAAAATGTGTTATAACTACATACTGTGTATAGGAATGTGTGTAATTACTACACACTGTGTATAGGAATGTGTGTAATTACTACACACTATGTAAGAATGTGTGTAATTTTACTACACACTTTATGAAGGAATGTGTGTAATCACTACATACTTTGTATAGGAATGTGTGGACAATGACAGAATACTTTGTCCTTGTTTATGATCTCATACATCACTATATCAACGGAAAGAATTCAAAGAGTCCGTTGTTAAAGTCACTTGATATAGAGTTGAAATATAAGTTTTTAATACCAAAGTTCACAATATAGAGAATTAAAGACAGATTGAGAAGTGAATAAGGTTACTAATATGTTTCAAGGTCACAGTTGCCAGTTTGTAATGCTTCAGAGGTCAGTGTCACTTAGGCAGCTCTTGGGAATTGGTCGAGCAGTATGATTAATTCAGCAACCAGCTATCATACATCTGGGTCCAGTTGTTCAAAACTTGATTAGCTTAATCAGTGATTAGCACAATTTATTTATTATCCTGTAACTATGAAATGAAACCATAGATTTAGTTACGACTTTGCAGATATCAAATATCCAATTGTGTCAATTAACTTGCAAAATTGTAATATTTTACCTTGTATATTAACAGAATTATTATAGTTTGAAAAATGTTGTTAAATAGTGATTAAGCTAATCACCCTTTGAACAACTAGGCCCAGTACATTAGAGCCTGAGGAGACTGGTATATTGTTGAATGACCTTCAAACTGTCGTTATATTTGTTACAAATATACATAATAATATTTATGAGTGTAAAAGCAATATTAAAATCAGAAGATCAGCTTATTACTGAAATAAATGATTGTTTTGTAATTGGGTTATTTTTTGTTTGTTTTGTAGGTATTGTCCAACGGTTAGGACAATCACCTGGTCAGGTTCTTCGAATGCGTGGATTCTTCCTTTAGACGGATGACTTAGCAATGGATTTATGTGGAACTCAGCTGGTTTAGTCATTTCTCAGCTTCGAACTGTTCTTTTTTTGACAAATGTATTTAATTCCAAATACAGGCATGAGTCTGGCATGAGTATGGCTTTACAGTACCATGATTGGTTCATCGGGTTTGCAGTCGGCCTGATGGGCCAATGGACTGACATGGTTCTGTACTGCTCTGTAAATCTTGTGCTGGGTGATTGCTTGTATCTGGACTTAAGTACTTTGTGAAAGAGGGGACAGAACTGGCTGGGGCATGAGTAAATCTTCTTGAGGCTTCATATATCTTCATTGCTGGGAACTCTGTTTATTGTGAAGATGATACAAGTTTGAAGAAATCTGGCCTCAGGGCGGAGAGCCTGGATCTAAAGACCCCAAAGTAAGTAAAGCTTAGCTGTACTTTCCTTGACGTTATGAAGGGAAGTGTAACAAAATTATACTGGAATTGTGTTTTTCGTCCTTAGACTAGTGTTCACACACAACAAGTTTAAAAAAAACCCATAAATATACCAGTAGTTATGATACTTTATTTGTACACAGCATAACTATTAAAATTAGTTATTTCCCTTTGTTTTTGGAGTTATGCTCTTTACTTGAAATCACTGCACAAATTTAAATGATAAAGTATATCTGAAACTCCTTTTGCATTGAGAGGGTATAAATTGAACGTAAGATGGAGTCCAAAAGGCTGAATAGGGGTGACATATATATATCATAATAAATGTTTTATACAAAGGAAATCCATGATCATTTGTGAATTAACTTGAAGGGTTGAGTTCCTATGGGGACAGAAAGGCTTATTATTAAATAAATAAATAGGTCAATATTATTAATAATAATATCATTAATGACTAATAATGTTTGAAGAATGTTACAATTTTATATTAAGACTGAGCTTAAGTTTTGCAAACATTTGCAAATTTGTTGAAATTAGTATTCATGCACATTACAGGGAGAAAGGTGGACTAGCTGTTAATTATTACAATGTAAACCCTTTTAAATTAATTATTTTGTTAACTTGCAAAACTCCACCAAATAAATATGACATTGCAACTTTACAAACAGATTTTAACAACATACAGGTATTGTAGAAGTGATACAATTAAAGCACTTCTCAAATTTTATTCTTTTACCTTCATTTTTTTGCAGAACCAAAATCCAAATACAAAAACAATACAAAAACGATGACCAACACAAGAAAGATGAAAACCACCACCACCAGAAAGATGAGAACCACCACCACCACCACCACCACCACCACCACCACCACCAGAAAGACGAGAACCACCACCGCCACCACCAGAAAGACGAGTACCACCACCGCCACCACCAGAAAGACGAGTACCACCATCGCCACCACCACCAGAAATATGAGAACCACCACTAGAAAGATGAGAACCACCACCGCCACCACCAGAAAGATGAGAACCAACACCACAAGAAAGATGAGAACCACCACCATCAAAAAGATGAGAACCACCACCGCCACCACTAGAAAGATGAGAACCACAACCACCATTAGAAAGATGAGAACCACCACCACCACATCCAGAAAGATGAAAACCACCATAATCATCAGAAAGTCGATCGAAAAGAGAAGTAAGAAAAAGGTTTCTTATCATATTTACCTGTTTCTGTGACTTAAACTTGAGAAATTATCTTACTCTGGATGAAAACATTTAAAGTCATTGCAAAAATAGAAATGCTTCATTTGAAATTTGATATTAATGATTTCAGGCATGAGAGAGTCTTGTTTTCACTATTAACTATTATTTTCAAATATTGGTTTTATGTACATGTGTATTGTATGTATCTCCTGGAAATGTTAAAAGTATTTAATTAATAGCAGTAATCAACATATCACTACCAAAAACATAACAAAAATCTTTTGCTTGTATTTTGCAGGACCAAGATCTAGGACTATTCAGAATGACCATCCCAGACCATGATGGACAAGCAATAAAATTCGTCAAAAAGTTGAAATATTTTCTTCTTGTTTTTAAAAATGAATGAAACAAAAATAAAGTGACTGAATTGTCATATAAACTACAGACAACATGCATGATAAAAACTTACAAATCATACACAACATACACAACTTGAGTGATACTAGTAAAGCCAAATATTATATAGTATAACTTGTCAAAACTGGCCCTGTCTAATCTGAAATCCTGTCTATTGCGGCCTTACTGTTTGGTTTGGCACTTCCTTTTACTGATATCTTACCTCTACATACGGTCAAACATTTTAGTCCCAGTTTATACAGGTTATACTGTATATATCCAGCATCATTAGATGGTAAACACTTCAAATTAACCTTTGTTTATCTGTAAAAATATATCGGTAAGTAATATTTTTGGGCTATTTCAACATCATAATTCACATGCTCGTCCACATCATCATTCACATACTCATTCAAATCATCACCATTCTGATTCTTATTCTCATCATACACATTATCCACATCTTCACCCTCATAAACGTCCTCTTCATCCTCATCAACTTCATCCACAACAACCTCATTATCCTCAATCACTACTCCACATCCTCTTCCTTCACATTATAAACCTCCTCATCATCTGCATCCTCCTCCTTATTCACATCATCAGCATCCTCATTTACCAGATCCTACACATCCTCATCCGCCCCTCATTCCCATCATCAACATCCTCATCATTCTTAACATTATCATCCATACCATCCGCATTATCAAAATAATCTTCATCATACTCATCCTCCACATCACCCACCTCTACATCTTCCTCATCATCCACATGCTCATCCTCCACAACACCCGCCTCAAAATAATCCTCTACATCATGTACATTCTGATCCTAACCATTCTGATTCATCCTCCATCCACATAATCACCTTCCACATCATCGTCGTGCTGCTTATCCACATCTTCCTCAACATCATCCTCACCATTCTTATCCTCATCAACTTCATCATTTTCATCTTCCACATTATTATCCTCTACATCTGCATCCTTTTCCACATCATTCTTCATCCATCTCATTATCATCTGCATCCCACTTATCCGCATCTTCCATATCATCTTTAGCCTCATCTTCATCAAAAACCTCCTCCACAACATCTGCATAGTCTTCATCCATATAATATTTGTTCCTCATCCTCATCTTCCACACCCCATCAAAATCCTCATCCTCATCGACATCATTCTCATCACAACACCTGCATCACGCACATAATCCTCATCTATATCCTCATCCTCTACATCCTCCTCTTCCTCTGCATATTATCCTCATCATCCTTCACCTTCATCCTTATCAACATCATCCTCCAACCACATCATCATCTGCATCCACATCTTTATCCTCATTCTCCACTTATCAACATCCTCACTATTCTCATCCTCAACATCATTATACACTTCATCATCTGAAGCCTACTTAACCACATAATCCTCATCCACATCAACTTTATCCTCATCCTCCACCTGATCCTCATCTATATTCTCACCATCATCCACATCCTCCTCATCTTTAACATCATCATCTTCATCCTCATCATTCTGATTCTCATCATCTGCATCTTCCACATCCTCCCCCGCATATTTATCCTCATTGTCATTATCACCATCATCCTCATCAACATAATCATCCACAAAATTCTTATCCTCATCAACAGCATCCTCATTCTCATCAACTTCATCCTTTTCTACATCATTATCCAAATCATCCTCTATTCACATCATCCACATCCTGCTTATTCACATCATCCCTACTATCCCCCACCTCATCATCAGCCTCATCCACACCATTCTGATTACCAGCATCATTCTCCACATCCACATCAGCAGGATTTTATCATCATTTTCCACCTAATTCTCATTATTTTCCCAATCAATTTCCTCGTCATTGTCCTCCTCTACATCCTCATCAGTATACACATCTTTCTCCATCCACTATCATCATCCTCTACATCATCATCCTTTACATCTTCATTATTATCATCCACTACAGTATCATTTTCATCATCCACTATATCATCATTATCATCATCCTCTACATCATCATTACCATCATCCACTACATCATATTCATCATCCTCTACATCATCATTATCATCATCCTCTATATCATCATTATCATCATCCACTACATCATCATTTTAATCATCATTATCATCATCCTCTACATCATCATTATCATCATCCTCTATATCATCATTATCATCATCCACTACATCATCATTTTAATCATCATTATCATCATCCACTTTATCATCATAATCATCATCTTCTACATGATCATCCTCTACAACTTCATTATTATCATCCACTACATCATCATTATCATCATCCTCTACATAATCGTTATCATCATCATTATCATCATCCTCTACATCATCATTATCATCATCTTCTACATCATCATTATCATCATCGTCTACATCATCATCCTCTACATCTTCATTATCATCATCCACTACATCATCATTATCATCATCCTCTTCATCATGATTGTCATCCTCAACATCATCATTATCATCATCCTCTACAACTTCATTATTATGATCCACTACATCATCATTATCATCATCCTCTACATAATCGTTATCATCATCATTATCATCATCCTCTACATCATCGCTATCATCATCTTCTACATCATCATAATCATCATCCTCTACATCATCATTATCATCATCCTCTATATCATCACTATCATTATCCTCTACATCTTCATTATTATCATCCACTACATCATGATAATCATCATCCTCTACATTATCATCATCATCTACATCATCAATATCATCATCCTCTATATCATCACCATCATCATCCTCTACATCATCATCCTTTACATCTTCATTATTATCATCCACTACAGTATCATTTTCATCATCCTCTACATCATCATTATCATCATCCACTACATCATCATTATCATCATCCACTACATCATCATTTTAATCATCATTATCATCATCCACTTTATCATCATTATCATCATCTTCTACATGATCATTATCATCATCCACTTTATCATCATCCTCTACAACTTCATTATTATCATCCTCTACATAATCATTATCATCATCCTCTACATCATCTTAATCATCATACTCTACATCTTCATTATTATCATCCTCTACATCATCATTATTATCATCCACTACATCATCATTATCATCATCCTCTACATCATCTTAATCATCATACTCTACATCATCATTATTATCATCCACTACATCATCATTTTCATCCACAACATCATCATTATCATCATCCTCTACATCATCTTAATCATCCTACTCTACATCATCATTATCATCATCCTCTACATCTTCATTATTATCATCCTCTACATCATCATTATCATCATCCTCAACATCATCATTATCATCATCCTCTAAATCATCATTATCATCATCCTCTACATCATCATTATCATCATCCTCTACATCTTCATTATTATCATCCTCTACATCATCTATTATCATCCTCAACATCATCATTATCATCATCCTCTACATCATCTTAATCATCATCCTCTACATCATCATTATTATCATCCACTACATCATCAGTATCATCATCCTCTACATCATCATTTTCATTCTCTACATCATCATTATCATCATCCTCTACATCATCATTTTCCTTCTCTACATCATCATTATCATCATCCACTACATCATCATTATTATCATCCTCTACATCATCATTATAATCATCCTCTACATAATCATTATCATCATCCTCTACATAATCGTTATCATCATCCTCTACATCATCAATATCATCATCCTCTACATCATCTTAATCATCATACTCTACATCATCATTATCATCATCCTCTACATCTTCATTATTATCATCCTCTACATCATCATTATTATCATCCACTACATCATCATTATCATCATCCTCTACATCATCATTATCATCATTCTCTACATCTTCATTATTATCATCCTCTACATCATCATTATTATCATCCACTACATCATCATTATTATCATCCACTACATCATCATTATCATCATCCTCTACATCATCATCATTATTATCATCCACTACATCATCATTATTATCATCCTCTACATAATCGTTATCATCATCATTATCATCATCCTCTACATCATCATTATCATCATCCTCTACATCTTCATTATTATCATCCTCTACATCATTATCATCATCCTCAACATCATCATTATCATCATCCTCTACATCATCTTAATCATCATCCTCTACATCATCATTATCATCATCCTCTACATCATCATTTTCATCCTCTACATCATCATTATCATCATCCTCTACATCATCATTTTCATCCTCTACATCATCATTATCATCATCCTCTACATCATCATTTTCATCCTCTACATCATCATTATCATCATCCTCTACATCATCATTATCATCATCCTCTACATCATCATTATCATCATCCTCTACATCATCATTATCATCATCCTCTACATCATCATTATTATCATCCTCTACATCATCATTATTATCATCCACTACATCATCATTATCATCATCCTCTACATAATCATTATCATCATCCTCTACATAATCGTTATCATCATCCTCTACATCATCATTATCATCATCCTCTACATCATCAATATCATCATCCTCTACATCATCTTAATCATCATACTCTACATCATCATTATCATCATCCTCTACATCTTCATTATTATCATCCTCTACATCATCATTATCATCATCCTCTACATAATTGTTATCATCATCCTCTACATCATCATTATCATCATCCTCTACATCATCATTATCATCATCCTCTACATCATCTTAATCATCATACTCTACATCATCATCATTATCATCCTCTACATCTTCATTATTATCATCCACTACATCATCATTATTATCATCCTCTACATAATCGTTATCATCATCATTATCATCATCCTCTACATCATCATTATCATCATCCTCTACATCTTCATTATTACCATCCTCTACATCATCATTATTATCATCCACTACATCATCATTATCATCATCCTCAATTCACAAAATATCCGCATCCTGTTTATCCACATCAATATTTTCATCCTCACCATTCTGATTGGCATCTAACTCAACATGATCATCCTCATCCACACCATTTTTATCTACATTCTCATCATACTAATCCTTATCATTCTCATCTTCCAAATCATTACCCTCCTTTACATCTTCATTATTTTGCACATCTTTCTTCATCCATCTCATCTGAATCCTGCCTATCTGCATCCTTCACATCTTCATCATCCACCTTATTCTCATCATCTACATTCCACATCATCAAGATATTCATCCTCACAACTCTACTTACCATCCTCCATCCACATCATCATCCGCATCCTGATTATCTGCATCATCCATGTCAACATCATCCCTATCCACATCTTTATCCACCTCATCATCCACATCCTAATCATACTCCTACATTCACATCACCAACATCTGCATCCGGCTTATCCACATCATCCGCATCCTCAACACCCTCCAGATAAACATCCTCAGTATTATGCATTATATTCTCATCAACATTATCCTCATTCTCATTCACATAATCACCCTCCTCTACATCATCCGCATCCTGCTTATCCACATCTTCCTCCTCCACATCCTCATTCACATTATCATCCACATCTTTGTCATTCTCATTCAGATTTGCATCCTCATCCTCACCATTCTTATCTTCATCAACAGCATCCACATCATCCTTATCCACATCACCCTCTACATCATCATTTTCAAATCATCCTTCATTTGCATCGTCCGCTTCCTGCTTATCACCCACTTCATCCTCATCCTGTTCATCCATATAATCCCTATTTGAATCATCTTTATCCTCATCATCCACCTTATTCTCACCAACATTCTCATTATCACCAACATCTTCCACATCATCTTCATCCTCACCAATCTGATTCTCATCGTCCTCCGTCACATCATTATTCTGCTTATCTGCATCCTCTTCTGCATATTTATCCTCATTCTCATCATCTTCAATCTCATCATCAACATAATAATCTTCAACATTCTTGTTCTTATCAACAGCATCCTCATTCTCATCCACACCATTTGCATTATCTACGTCATCCTCCTCCTCTACATAATCCACATCATCCCCTAACATCCACATCGTCATCAACATGTGCATCCTGCTTATCAACATCATCTGCATCCTCCTCATACACATCTTTATCATCATCCACATCACCATCCTCCTGTACATCCTCATCATTATACACATCATCATCGACATCCTGCATATCCACATCGTCTTTATCCTCATCCTCAACCTTATTCTCATCAGCGCTCTCACCATCATCTTAATCCTCCTCATCTTCCACATCCTCATATTCTACTCGCCATTCTCATTCTCATCATGCTAAATCACATAATCATATGCATCCTTATCCACATCCTCATCCACATATTTATCCTCATTTTTATCATCCACATCCTAATCATTGCCATCCTCACCATCATCCATCACATCCTCATCATCAACAGCCTCATACTCGCCATTCTGATAGCACATCATCCTCACCACACCATCTTTATCCTCATCTTCATCCTCCACCTTATTCTCAACATCTACATCTTATTCCTCACAACTCTGATTATCATCCTCAATTAAAATTATCATCCTGATTGTCGGCATCATTCACATCAACATTATCCTCATCCATTTCATATTTGTCCACCTTATTCTCATCGTCTACCTCCTAATCTTACTCCTACAGTCACACCATCCACATCACCCGCGTCCTCCTCATCAACATCATCATCCATATCGTCTTTATCTTCATCATCAACATCCTTATCCTTACCTCTATGATTCTCATCATCATCTGCCATCCAGATCATCCGTATCCTCCTCATCCACATCATCTTTATCCTAATTCTCATCATCAGCATCCTTATCCTCACGATCACCCACCTCATCCTCACCGCAACAACTTCACCATTTTATCCTCATCAACATCATCCTCATTTTCATCCACATCCTCCATATCATCCTCCTCCTTCCATATCTGCAATCATAGGCGGATCCAGGATTTTGGGTTAGATTTGATTACATTTCTGAAATAAACTTTTAGTATAAACAGTATTTCATATTCCAAAATTTTGACACAGTCGTTCAAAATAATAAAGTACATTTTTGTATATTGGAGATAGGAAAATAAGTGCTCCATGTGTCTACTTACTGACGAGACGAGAAGAAACGTACTCGGGTACAAATGGCTAAGAGACTGCTAAAAAGAACCTAAACTATTATAAAAGGGGCATTTGATAGGCTCATACTGGGTGATGAGACATTGGTGCATTTTTATGAGCCTCAGAGGAAAGTTGACAATAGGATTTGGGCTTTTAAACATGCCAAAATGCCCAGTATTGCTAAACAAATACTATAACAGCAAAGAAGGTGTTATACGCAGTATTCTTTAGAAATAGTGGACAAATCATGCAAATTGCTGTTCGAAACGGTAGGGTGTATCTGGAAGCTTCAATAAGAATGAAGTTCTGTCCAGTTGTTACATGGTAATGCCCAAGCCCACAAATCGGCAACTACCGTTTTTCTTAGTCAGAAAAGGTCAATGGCTTATACCACACCCTCCAATCAGCCCAGCCCAGTCTTGCCCCGTGTGGTTGTTTTCCTCTTTCCGAAGCTAAAAAAACACATATCTGATAGGAGCTGGAATCTGCAGTTTACTCGTTTCTGATTAGTGTACCCCAGGAATAGTATTAACATTGCTTCAAAAATTGGATTCTAACGGTGTCTTCAAGTTAAATGTAAATATTTTTAAGGCAACTAGAAAAATGCATTCGAATTTTGATAAGCGTTCCTGAGGAACTATGTCATTTGCAAAAGTTTTCGAACACCCCTCGTATATCATCGTGTGATCGATATCAGCCAAATTGTGAGGAGAACGGAACATGGAAGAGTTCGGGGAGGGAGTAGTTAATTGTAAGACGTACATGATATATTACATTCAACTACACTGTAATATATAGGAATTATAAACTGTGTAAGTCTGATTTGGGGCCTAGCCCCAATTTTTTTTATAAATATTTCTACCATATATATGGTTCACAATGCTATCTGATGATGAAATTCTTAATTTCAATTCTTGGAAAAATTGGTCGCTTGACTTTTAGGGGTGGGGGGTGGGGGGGGGGCAATATTGAGACATACCGCGTAGTAATTCAGACAATAACAAGGAAACTTGTGACACCACGCAATGTTACGTAATGAGTTTGTACTACTGTACATATATTGACGAGATGATGTTATATCACCTGTAATGTATTTGTGATGTCACTATGATTTACGATCACGAATAAACTATTTCAGTTACCAACAGTTATGTGTCATAACTATGTACTGGGTCACGTCATGTGACCAGTTCGACCAAACAGCAGCCGACAAAAACTGAAATTTCAATCCCGTAATGTGTCCAACTTTATCAAAGTTGGCAGTATGGTCGCGCAAAACTCTCCTTTTTGGGGGGAGGGGATGGGGATAGTTTAAGCAATTATAACACTTATTTCCTGTGTTTTTGCTATGTAATACAAGGTATACGGCAACAGTACTTTTAATACTAGGCAAATTTAAAGTCCGCCCTGCATATTTACCCTTAATTACTACTATGGTAATGTATCCAAATGTCGACAGAAGGGTTTGATATAATTACTGTACATAACTTGATGCATTTTTTTTTATTTATACAACTTTTACTTAACTCACAGACACTCATATGCGTCAATAAAACCAACATTTTTAAAGGGATTCGTCATTATAAAAATTACGAACAAATTTCTCATGAATGCACTTTACTTTTACTGTCACTATACTTATAGAAATAAAAACTCACGTACAAAAAACAATACTTTATAACGGATATAAATTACTTTACTGCAAACGCAATTCATACACAAGTTCACATTTTGACCAGTAGATGGATACTGACCTTGAGATAGCATATGATTTTTCTTGAATTTTTCAAAACTTTGCTAAATAAAAATTTAACATGTTATCTTCCCAGAAGAAAATAGTTTGAATGAACCATTCAACGTTCTTTCAAGCAATTCTTCAAGGTTTTTGATAAGTTCCCCAGTCAACTAGGATGTATATCCGATGTAGATATATATGGGATAACCCTCTATCCAGCCAAAACTTGACAGTAGTTCCGCCATCTTTCGTAATCCCAACAGCTTTTCCTAAACTAGTGGCTTCACGTCTTCAACTTGAAGTTTTATCTGCATTCCATACATGTACGGAGAAAATATATCTACTTATATTACATAAAATCTGATGTGATGTATTAGGATAAACCAACAGGGACCTGAGAATTTGTTACTGATTGTTTTGGACCGAAGTATATCAGGTCTCTGTGCTTCAGCCTCATCTTAGCAACACAATGATCCCTTTCTTGACAAGCACTGGGACAAGTTACTTACATGTTTTCTTGATGTCGCTAAAGCATTCGATTGTGTGATTCCTGTTTTTGGCAAAAGTTAATCAGATTATAAGCTGCAATATGTTATGATATATGCAAAGTGCAGTTGTGCATCGAAGTTTTGTCTCTGACTGGTTCATTGTTGAGCAAAGTACCAGACAGGTCTTATACAAAGAGTAGTACGGATGTTTTAATGAAAACACGTTAAATGTTTTTTATGAATATAAAGTATATACTATGCCAGGTTCTCAAATAACTGGTTATTGCGCTTTGAAATATGATTCAAAGAGCATGAACGTATATGCCTAACATATTAAAAATATCTAGTCTTTAATTTGGTCGTCCAGATTTTGGAAATGTACTTCGGAAGCTTAGAAGGTCCTGCTTCTCTCTTCAAAACTGTTTCAGAAGCTTTGTGTTTAAAACGCTTTTCATTCAAAAGAAAACCCAGAATGGTATGAGCGCCTTCACAATTGTGCTGATTTTGTACATTGAAATATCTGCGAAGAATATTTCACTCGTCGTCTCAATAGTTGCTTTGGAAACAGTTATTCACATTTCAGTCTCATCTTCGCACTAGAGTAGCCAATTTGTGGTTAAAGGTAGCCCAAACTGTGAGCTTTTGTGTGAAAAATGTAAAACAATGTCCAGGTACGATCTATCTTATGGTTTACTTAATTGTGCAAGACATTCAGGTTTGGTTACCTTATTCAAATATTGTTAACACTTATCCCGTTCAATACGTCAAACTTGATAACTCAGACAGTAAAGTGTTTGTATCCTGTTATAAGTTTTCGTCTGTTCGCTATTTCTTTTTTTCGATTGGCATTATTTCGTGGGCGCCAAGCGAAAAGGCGAAATGCTTTAGCCTCCAGATGTTAGGACACATTCCTGATAATATACGGGACCTATTCCCCGATGTTAGGTGCTGCATTAAGTTTGCATATGAATGTTGTTGTTTTTTTCTATTAAAGCTGCTGAATTAAATTTCCTGTAAATGTGCCCATTTGTTCATTCAGATGAATTCTTTTTCGGTCATGTATAATTATGCTTTTTATTTTCATTTTTTCTATTAATTTTCCACTTCTCTTATATTTTTTTTTTTTTACTTTGTGTGCTAATTTTTGTTCCTTTTTTGTGAATGTTATTTGAATCTCCCCGCCCCAATTTGCAATATGTGAGGCTAGATTATATATTTCATTTGCAATAGACAGATACGTACATGTTATATACGTATGTTTTATACGTATCTGCAATAGATGAATAAATAAAATACTGTTGATTTTCTTTGTTTCAAAACGCGCACCTGCTGTGTGGGTGTTAGAGTGTGACGTCACACAGGTAATTGTCATCGATACATATATCCAGTTTGGCATGCGCGGAAGTGAGGTCAAACTTCCGGCTAGCCGTCAAACTACAAAACTTTCAAGTGATGAAGTGATAATGTTGACAAGTGTTAGTTGGGAGATTTTAAATAATCAAACGTTCTCCGATGTCTAAGACTCAACTGGAAGTAACAACATGAGTAAAGTATGTCACATTTATAATTGACTCGTCGATAGGTTATAGTTAAGTGTCTCGAAGAGCAAGATAATGGTGAGTAAATGAGAAACCTGTTGATTTCCGGGTGGCTGTGTTCGTATAGTGCTGCACGCTGCATGTATACCAGTAGCTCACGTGTGTGGTAATGTATGTAGCATGTACCAAACGTAGCTGTTGTTTCTAAAACGTATAGTTTGAGTGTTTGTCTTTAGGCCTTATAATGTCCTTATGATTAGCTTATGGCATGAAGTTAACAGGTTAGCAGAGTATAGTAGTAGTATTTCATATTTGTTTGGTTATATTGTTGGCCTATATTATTGCAGCTCTGAATTACACATACACATATATCAATATAATAAGACCCAAAGTGATAGCTATGCTCACTATTTATTTTATATCTGTGTAACTATTGACATGTTTTAATTATCAACACAATAAGTTGAAAATTTATTATATATATTATAGGTAAATGTAATTGGTGATGATTTAATTTCATAGAAGTTTATGCTGTAGTATAACACTACATGGAATATAGAATATATAATTGTAATTTATTTTCATGTGAAAATTGATATTTATTTGGATTTACCAGTTCATTTTTTAATTGAAAGTATCTTAAATTTGAGTATTCAAAGTTATTAAAACTATAGTGTTCTTGTCGATCCAAGTATATATAAATGATAATGGTAATCAATCTAGTCATTAACACACCTGTATACAAGTCAGCTTAAGGATTATCTATAAATGACAAATTTAATATTTCCAATGAAATTTCTAAAGGCGGTCAAGATTAATTAACCAATTTGTCTTTCCCATTTTATTTATCAAAATAACTTCAAAAAGTATTCACTTGATGCAGAAACTATTAAATGTTAATTATGGCCTTTGCACACACTCTGCAGTGACTATAGCTGTAGGAATAAAGATATCATTTGATCATAAGATAGGCCTATAGATTTTTAGTTTGTGTGAGTTTTGACTTATATAATTAAATGATGGAGAATCCAAGGGAGCTGAATTTTGGTTAAAATGAGGAATTAGGTTAACTGGTATGTGAAATACATATATATATCTGCACCAGTCACCTGTAACAATTGACTTGATCAGTCCTAGCTGTGTTGTTGCTTTTGTCTTCCCTTTTTCTAAGTATATTGTCTCCTAATTATAAGGCATAATTAGCACACTCACTGTTTTACAACTACAGTTCATATGTACAATGTATTTCCTTGTGTCATGATCAAACGTCCATCAGTTAAAAATATAATTGTTAACAAAAGGTTGGATACAGTACTGCTGTAGTAGGAGAGAAAAATGCAAGGCCAGACTAGGATTTCAAAATTTGGCTATTGAAATTGAAGCCACATCTGGAGAAATTAGAGTGTCATAGAGGTTTTAATTTATGTGCTGCTGATCATGATATGTAAGTTATATTTTTTTTAGGGGGGGGGGGGGATTGGTGTACTTCATTTGAAACTCATGTGTATAACGCATGGATAGATGTAACTATTGCAGACTGCAGTAGCCAGTAAAATAAAGGTTTTTACACAGATTTCAATTATTTAAAGTGCATGGGTACAACAATTTAGAGATCTGGCATTTGAGTTGAATTATCTCGGTGACTGACAACATGACAAATAGATACATACTGTAGTAAATAAGTGTGATATCACTCTCCTCAATGTCCTTTCTAACATTGTCTATTGCAATGTTCTTTTATGTGTAGAATGCATATGATATGTTATAATTTGAGTGTTCTTATATAATGTATAATTTTGTAAATATAATTTTGTATATATACAAGTTTATACATGTATAGTGTGTGTGTTTTCATGTCATCAGTTTTGATAACAAAAATCAATTGATACTAAAAACACACACAACAGATATCTAGTATTAGGACTGTATAGTAAAATAGGGAGTCCAGGTTCTTCCAATGGTTTGATGTTTTTTAGTGGAACGTTGTTAACATTTTTCGGCTTCAAAAGTCCTTTAAAGCCAAAACATGCTAACAACGCTCTATTAAAAAACATTGAACCATTGGAAGAACCTCTGTGTTGGACTCCCTATTTTACTGTACATTACCTGGGTTATGTGATGAGACCTTGTGTACACACCTGTATCCACGATAGGTTCGACAGAATATATATCAACAGTACGTTTTACTACCTCCCGGGACGTTGTGTCTCCAGTCCCTCCCATATTATTAGAACTGATTGTTAAATTCTTTAATAAATTGATCAGTTGAAATCATAATATTTCATGTAAATTTCTGTTTCTGTAAATGTTTACTTAATGTCTGCCTAAAATGTTAACTTTTCAATTTGCTATTGGGTCATCCTCGATGTCCAGGGATTACGATTACCTGCACTCTCTACACCCCAGGAATATGACATGTTTAAACTAAAGGCACACTCAGTTAAAAAAAAAACCTGACCAATCACAATCAATTTTCACCATTATGTGACCACAAGATTCTTTTGATGTACATCAAAGGGCTGAACCAGTCTTCTTGCCTCATCATCAAGTGGCACACACAAAGCCATCAGTTTTGCCATGTCATATTCCAGGGGTATTACGAGAGTTTAGGTGATCGTTATATAACCCCTCGATATCGAGGATGCTATTGGGTAAATATAGTATAATAGATCTAGAGTTAAGATCTAGAGTAAACCGACCAAAAATTTGGTCTGGATGACAAAAGATCCAGACTATCACAAGAAGGCTTATAATTACAGGAACATACCGCAGCCTCCCAAATACTGTACATTTGCTCTCAACAAATACACCCACATCACATACACCGGGAGACCATCCTTAATTATATGACCCTGGCTGTTAATAGGACGTAAAAACAATCAACCAACCAACCAAATCTCAGTGACAAATGGTTTAGACTATAGTTACACTGTATCATACAATATTATAACACCGTTAAGTAGACACTTTCAATTCCCCAGAAATTATCACCAGAAGTCATTGGAAGCAAGAAAAGTCTTACATTGTACAAACACTTCTACTTATAATTTTGGCATGGGAATTAAAACCCTGATACTGTTAATTGTTTGAAGCTGGTATTGACTCATGTTTATAGAAATAGGGCATTCAAAAGTTTGTGTGGATTGTAATTCAAAACATGATGCATACTTTTTTTGTACACATGAAAGCCACAATTTTAAGAAATATATATTCTGTATGGAGAATATGATACAAAGTTGCCCATAAAGTGTTTGATTTGTGAAATTAAATATGCAAACCAATCTACTGGTAATGTATAAGGAAGTAAACGGATCAAGAAAAGATGGGTACCTGGTACATAGTTATTTCTTATACAGGTAGATACAAAATATATTTACATTCATTTGCTATATTTGGTAACAGAAGTGAGGTTAATGTACTTCTATATGTTCCTTATACCAGGTTAATACTTCCTGATAGCTGAATTTACAAGATACACCTGTATTTATGTACATACAGTAGTCTGTTAACTTGATGCACATTAGAGGAAGATGAAAGTCTATATATTTGAACAGCAAATTGTTATTGACTGTAAAAAGTTTTAACAGGAAAACTAATATGTTTCAGTAAGGAAATGATGTAACGTTCCAAGCAAATGTTGACAATATCCTAATTGTGAGTTGCAAACAAAATGGACTACCTTGGTATTTAGAAAGCTGCAGGGTTTTCCCTGATGCACAAAAACCTGCATTTTGACTCCTAAAATTGCCAAAGGACCCCCAAAATTGATGAAGTTTTGAAGTTTTACTGTATATTATTTGTAATGGGAGTCCCAGGACTCCTAAATTCATTAAATTTGAGGGTCCCAGGGGAAACCCTGAAGCTGTATAGTGATTTAAATACCTCAATGGAGTTCTGAACTCAACTTTGACATTGATATTCTCCTGATGACATTACCCTAGTAGAAGCAATTGCAAGCTTTCTTGACTTTTTGTTAGCCCGAAATTCCTAAAAGTCTTTTAAGAAGTCATTCGAAAGTGTAAATTTTACCATGGCAGTCTAAAATAGCCTTGATATAGTAGCTCAATTGAATCAGCTCTTTTGAAAAAAAATGTTTTTGTGTTTTGTCATCATAAAAGCATCTAGACATTAGACAATATCTTCATTTTAATGATTGATTTCACGTCTAGGAATATTTTGCATCATAATACTCATATTGGTAGAGACTTGAATTGTAGGGAAGGAACAGCAACTGGTCCATGATGATCATGTTCTATCTAATGTGCACATGTCAAAATTTTGCAAAACCGAGTCAAGATCCAGGACTATAGCCATGAGGTTGAAAAAACATTTGTTCTGGCACACAATTGCTGTGTTTTAAAATGACAGAAATGGGACATGTTTCAAATATGAATTCAAATATACTCTTGACATGCACGATAATGTTATATTAATGATACAGTGTGTAATGACATACATATATATATACTTATAGGACCATCATTATTTAACAGCATTTGCTAAAAACAGCATTGTTTTAAAGTTAGTTTTCAAATTCTAAGTGCTATATATATCTGCATTGCAGCTAGCATTTAAACTCCAATATTTGTTTAATCTTACTCTGTAATTTGACATCACAAACTGAATAAAAAAAAATCCTTGAAATCTCGGGAAATAAAATTAATCACAAGAATAAATATGGATGAAAGAGTACTGAGTAATTTATAAATCACATTGGTATTATATGGAATTAGGAAGGAAAGAGGCCTGGCCCCGGTTTCATCAACGTTCCTTAACTTAAGGAAACTCCTTAACTTAAAAATCTCCATAGAAAAGTATTACCGAATTTAAGAAAAGTTCCTTAACTTAGGATTTTCTCCTTAACTTATGTTATGCTTTCCTATGGAGATTTTTAAGTTAAGGAATTTCCATAAGTTAAGGAACGATGATGAAACCGGGGCCTGATGAACATGTACAAATATATATGAGAAAATCTCATATAGGTTATATAGATAGGGAACTGCCCCACTTCAGTTGTAGAAAACCCGGAAAAATTAGCCCATACTGTGGGTCATAATCTTCCTAAATAATGCTTAACCTGTCTAGAGTAGTAATATACATATTGTATTGTGATAAGGATCGTAATACAAGTGTAAGTCCTTGTTAATGAGTACAATATATTCAAGAATTTCGATTGGTGTAATGTAGATGGTTACTGTGTATATATAATTACAATTAAAGCTCAAGATACTATGTTAGGTAATTATCATGTGGTGTTGGGTGTTAATCAAGAAATGACACCCTGTATAATTACCACTTATTAGCTTACTAATTGTCACTGGGGTCCCCCTCCAACAAAAGACCTATATACAATGTATATAGATGCGGAAATGGTTATCTTCCTCATTAATATTGGAGTTGTTGGATGAGGGAGATCTCCTTCATTGGAAATGTTGGATGAGGGAGATCTCCTTCATTGGAGATGTTGGATGAGGAAGATCCCTTCATTGGAGTTGTTGGATGAGGAAGATCCCTTCATTGGAGATGTGGGATGAGGGAGATCTCTTTCATTGGAGATGTTGAATGAGAGAGATTTACCTCATTGGAGATGTTGGATGAGGAAGATCCCTTCATTGGAGTTGTTGGATGAGGAAGATCCCTTCATTGGAGTTGTTGGATGAGGGAGATCCCTTTATTGGAGTTGTTGGATGAGGGAGATCTCCCTCATTGGAAATGTTGGATGATGGAGATCTTCCTCATTGAAGATGTTGGATGAGGTAGATTTCCCTGATTGGAGTTGTTGGATGAGGGAGATCTCCCTCATTGGAGTTGTTGGATGAGGGAGATCTCCCTCATTGGAAATGTTGGATGATGGAGATCTCCCTCATTGAAGATGTTGGATGAGGGAGATATTATTCATTGGTGGTTTCAGAGGTTGAAATAATGCCCCTTATACGGACATTTGCAATTGAGTAAGCAAGTATGAATATATTTGGAAATGCAATGTACATGTGTATATTTACAATTCTAGTGAAGTTGAACTCAACATACCTACGAAGGTGTTTAAAGGTTATTTTTCAATACAAACATTCCAGTATTTTTCAAAATTGCCCCAAAATAACAAAATCAACCTGAATGTAAATATAAGGATATTGAATCCTGTTTTTTTTTAGGTTAATATGGGATATAAACCTCAATGGGTGTGAAGACAAATTTCAGTTCATTAAATTTGTCTCAAAACCCATTGAGGTTTGTACCCCATATTAACCTCAACAGAACAAGATTCAGTCCTTAAATACATGTATAATATAATCATAGTTTATGGTCATGAGTAACAATATTTATTATGAATACATCTTCAAAACTCTTTGTGGAATTACTTCTGCTCATGAATCATCATGACTAAATTAAACCTTCTTAGTCCCATCAACATATCATATTATGGGAACAGATCTAGACATGTACAGTACTGTACGTCAACTTATTAGTTTCATGACACTATTTTTACTGAGTAATTGTAAAATATTTTTTCAAATTATCAGTGATGCATGGTATTCAAAATTCATTAAATTATTTTATTAATCATGATCAATAAAGACACATTGCAATGTAATTATTTTACTGTGAATGGAAAAAAATGTAATTTATATATATATATATACATGTACTTAGGTATATGAACATGTTAATGAAATGTTGTAGTGGTGTGGTTTGTTTTTACTAATGTTAATTTAGTATGTTTTTTTATATATCACTAGCTAGCATGACTCATTATGTGTTGTATATTTCTGTTGAGCAATATTGTTGATTGTAGATATACATGTAGTTCTTTCTTCAGTTCGATTTAGTTATTTACAAAAAACAATATAGGATTAACATAGATTGCACTGTAGTAACATTAATGTAGTAAGTGTACACAGGTATTTGTATTATTTTAATGAATCAATTGAAGAGTAATTCAGAACATATTTTTTGAAGAATTTTTTAATTCTTTTATCTCAAATAGTATGGTCTAGATCTTGACATATAGTACATGCATACATGTATTTATAAATTTTGAAAAATGTCAAAACATGTGGCATGATTGAAATATTTAAGGATTAATTTACATATGTTATAGATTTACTGCAGTTCTATAATGCTAAAATCTATACAATGCTCTGAATTTCTATCATGATACACTGTATATGGGAAAATGTTATTTTATTGTCTCGAGTTATTAATTCTATAATTGACCATGAATTGTCCCCCTTGTTGTAATAGTTGTCTCCCTTAATGACCTTTTCTTCCTCTCGATTCTTCAGCCGTACCATTGGCAGAGTCACAATGTCAAGACCAGTGGGGTCGACGACATGGTGCTACTCCAGAAAATCTCGGAGTCAGCCATCCTCGACAACCTCAAGAAGCGCTTCATGGATGACTGTATCTATGTATCCTTTCTCAATGTTGAGTAATATATCATTTATCTCCCTTTATTAGAATAATTTCATGTTTTCATGCATAGGTATTTTGTCTTTAAATTCATTTAAAAGGTTACCTATTCTACTCTTTTCTTGAAAAACAACTTTCTAAGAAACTGCTCTCTTAGAAGCTGCAATAAGGTGAAGTTGGTTATTTTCTAAAATATGGAAAAGTTCTTGTCAGTGACTGATGAGAGTGGTTTACTCAGTGTCCTGTCAATGTACTTTATCTACCATATTGTCTCTAAAAATGTTTAAAAAATTCAAATGATAACATTCCCGGAACAAATTCACTTTGTGTATCTGGGTGTCTACAGTCATAGCTTATTTAATTAAGAGGTAAGTTTACACTGTAATTAATGACATAAAATAATTGAGCTTTGTACATGTTTTTTCTTTTAAAAAATCTTTAAAAAAATTCTCACATGATGTAAAAATAAAAATCCCTGAATGTATACACAATGAAGATTGACAGAGCTGGATAGGGTCCGAGTCTATATACATAATGATGTGGGAAACCAGTCATTGCCGGACGGATATTTTACTCAGCAAAACAGCATTACTCATGGTCCCATCTATAGCAGCATATGACTATTATAGATAGTTGAGGACAATATATGTGTGTCTGATATGTATACAGCGTTAAGTGTGAACTTTACAGACGTGTGATATATGATCATTGCAAATGCTTTTACACAGATGTCACATACTGTGTATAACCATGATACCCATAGCAGTAAAATGTATGTAAAGAGCAATGTTCACTCTAACGAAAGGTGGGATGGGGGGGGGGGATGTAGCTGGTGGCTGAGGGGTTGATGATCTGTAGATAAGATTTGGTGACATAGGTATATATCTAAGGTGTATATGGATTTGACCATTACATTTTGTGATATAACATTTTCTTAAGCCCTTGCCAAGAAATGTGGTCTGGGAGAGGGGTTATAATGGGGACATATATTGTCGACCATGTCCATCTTACCCGTGTCTCGTCCCATACCGATTTATTAGGACATTTTCAAGTTTGATGATGGGGATTTGTAATGAAATGAGCGAAAAATTGGCACAATACAGGGTATTTGATTTAGCCTGTTGGTTAGGTGATATAAGGATAATTAAGGTAAAATAAGTCAGTTGTCAAACCAGACAAATCTTGGTGTAACTGGTACCTCAAAAATCTTAAAACTGAATAACTCATTTATCAGTGAAAAATCAGACACATTTGAACTTTTCAAATTTTGCCATTTTGAAAAAACAAAATACTCTTCAATTTTTTAAAGCCTCTGAATGCAAATACATAGTGTTATCAGTATTTGTAGAAAGGAGTTTTTGGTTGTCATATGCAGATACTTCCGTTCTTGCATGCTCAATGTCCAAAAACATCATATATATAGGTTTAAACTGCATAGCAACACAATTTTGTTGCTATAGTAGGACATCTTCACATGACGACAATCAGGGAAAATCTGAAATCTGAACCAAAAAATATAGCCCCAATTCACCAATATTGTATTTATGTCAGAAACTGGTGAATGAGATGAACAAAGTTGATACAATAAAGTTACATTTTATGTACATAATGTATCAATACATGTACTTTATACCAGAAAAGTTTCGCAACAGCTAGTTGAACTTTTCTCTTTTTCGTCCTCTGTAGGTGGGACAAATTTATAACAGCAGTAAAAATAAGTGTACAAACGTACAATCCACAATAATATTAGGCCTGAAAACCCCTAAAGACACATTTGATCTCTTCCAATTCAAAGGTTGGAATAGTTCAGTATGAAATTTCAGGTATGGATGAGTTAACATGTGCAAGGGAGTGGGATTCAGGGGGCAGAGGTGGCCGATTGGTTAAGGTGTCGCTGCCATTCTACCACTAGCCCTCCATCTCTGGGCCGCGGTGGCTGAGTGGTTAAGGTGTTCCGACATTCTACCACTAGCCCTCCACCTCTGGTACGCGGTGGCCGAGTGGTTAAGGTGCCGCTGCCATTCTACCACTAGCCCTCCACTTCTGGGTCACGGTGACCAAGTGGTTCAGGTGTTCCAACATATTCTACCACTAGCGCTCCACCTCTGGGCCACGGTGACCGAGTGGTTCAGGTGTTCCGACATTATATATTATATTTTTTATATTATCTCTGGGCTGCGGTGGCGGAATGGTTAAAGTGTCACCACATTCTACCACTAGCCCTTCATCTCTGGGCCATGGTGGCCGATCCGCGAGTGGTTAAGGTGTCGCCACATTCTACCACTAGCCCTCCATCTCTGGGTTGCAAGTTCGAAATCACCTGGGGCAGTAAGTACCAGGTACTGACCATAGGTTGGTGGTTTTCTCCGGATACTCCAGCTTTCCTTCACCTCCAAAACCTGGCACGTCCTTATAATAAATAACCCTGACTGTGTTAAGAGGATGTAAAAAAAAATAAACCTAATAAAACCAAAGTGGGATGCAAAATGGCCCAATATACATTGTATACTTTGTACTGGTTAGAATGTGCTATGGATGTACAGACACTTGATCAATTGATATTCAAAATAATAAACCATGTTGAACATCCAACTTATGAAATAAATATAAAGGAGAAGTTTGCATAGGTCCTAAGAGGTAGGGTTTATAGAGAATACATTGTGGTATACAAAGAGAAATAGTATTGGAATCTAAAGTTAACTGAAACTTAGATATTTTTTCATATGGAATGCCATTCCCAAATGAAAGGCTTTACACAATAAACTTAGCGAAATTAAATAAATAAAGTCGGCCTAAATAAGTTGGCCTGTTTTATTTTGCCTCTGAAATGTTTTTCGTCAAGTTTCCTTGACCTAGGCCAGACCTACATTGGGCCGGTGTTGGTGTCTGTCAACCCCTTCAAAATGCTCAAGATCTTCACTGACCATGAAGTGGAGCAATACCAGGGAGCTGTAAGTGTTATCTGTTGTTTGTTTTCTGTTCAAAACCGTTTAAACTGGTAAGACTACTGTTAAAGCATGTCTTACTGTTTACGTCTGGTCTTATTTCTGATAACACTTTAATAAATGTGATTTTGGCTTGTGATACCATACATAATGAGACTGATTTCCTGTATGATGCTATAACCTTTTAAAAGATTGAGTTTGGATGTTTTACAGGCCCAGTACGAGAACCCGCCCCATGTATACGCACTGGCAGACAATATGTACAGGAACATGTTGATAGACATGGAAAACCAGTGTGTCATTATCAGGTAAGTATAAAGTCCAGGTCAAGGTCACATTGTACAGACCAAGGTCACACAGTTCAGGTCAAGGTCACATAGTACAGATCAAGACCACATAGTACAGGTCAAGGCCACATAGTACAGGTCAAGGCCACACAGTGCAGGTCAAGCCCACACAGCTCAGGCAAGGTCACATACAATGTATTCTATGTCAGGGTCACATACCAGTCAAGGTCACATAGCACATGTCATTATTATTTCCAACACTCATGTCAAGATCACATATTACTGAGTAATTATTAAGTCACATGCATATTAATCATGATGTACACTCTTGTACATGTTAAGTTCAAACAATACTCATATGAAGTTCAAGGTTTCTGACATGTACAATATACATGTATTTAGAGTCACGTACATAAAACAAGTCAGAAACTCACACAAACAAGAACTAATAATTTGGATTTCTTGTCTTTGTTGAAATTAAATTGGATACATTTTAATTCAGGCAACAGTATAAAATTACAGAAATAAAGAAATGTGTAAGGCAAGAAATATCATCAGATTCTCTTTGCATGTTAACCTTAGAGAAGATACTTAACTAATGTTTTCTGTTGCAAAAAAATGTAAGTTAATTATTTTGTAAAATATTTTATCTGTAATATTTCCTTTTAGTGGAGAAAGTGGTGCTGGGAAAACGGTAGCGGCCAAATATATAATGGGTTTCATCGCAAAAGTGTCGGGTGGAGGTGAAAAAGTACAGGTACGCCATACACCTCGCACCATCTCATAGCAATGGCGGAAGTGCACCAATTTCTTGGGCTACTTCCTTTATTGTGGTCCAACCTGTTCAAATGGTTTGACCAGTGTTAATTATTCACAGACTAGGGATGGAACTCATTGTTTTTTGGCTTGCCTTGATAAAGATTTTCAAGGCCAGCTTTCACATTGGTGGTCACTTTATGCTTTTTAATAATATTTGAAAATAGGAAAAAAACAGTTTGTCCCATTGAGGTAAAGCTCTTATAAAGGAAAAGCTCTTCCGCCTTTAGAGCCAACTAATCTCAAAGTGTTAAAGAAGTAATGTATTATAATAATACTGAAAAAGATTTTAATTTATAACTTTGAGCAATTTATAAAAAAAAAAAGCTCACGAAGTTCCGACCCTAAGTAAACATTTGATATACACTATCTCTTTTTTCCAGAGAGTAAAAGATGTTATACTTGAATCCAATCCATTGTTAGAGGCGTTCGGGAATGCCAAGACTGTCCGCAACAACAACTCCAGTAGATTTGTAAGTATAGCAATAGCATGTATAACTGTACTCAGCTATCAAATATGCATACTGTATCCAACCTAATAAGCACCCTGTGCGCTAACAAAAACATGTACGGGGGTGCTTAATAAAACCATGTACAGTGCACTCCTCTTTATATCATGTTGCATTTGTCAGAAAAAAACATGATATTAACAGGAATGTGACATTAACAGAAACATGTTTTTCCACTAAATCTAGTGCATTTCTAATCTCCATAAATAAAAGTAAGTTATTCAAAATGTACATATGAAGATGTTTCAATATATACATAACATTATTTCAATTAAAAATCATTTTTGGGGTTATTTTTTATTTTCTATGCAACATTTTGTACAAGTTGTATATGAAATCAATGGAAATGACTTCATTTTCTGGATATTTTATGTAATTGGTTAAAAAAACATGATATTAAGAGGAATTCACCTCAAAATACATGATATTAACCAAATAAAATTACATGGATTATATAGAGAGAAAAATGGTGCTTGGGAAAAAACATGATATAAAGAGGAATGTGATATTAACAGGGGTGATATTAAGTGGAGTCCACTGTACAAGGCTGAGTTTCCTTTTGAAATCATAAAAACAAATTGTTGTTATCTGGAATAGAATCTTTAGTCAAAAGACTGATGATTCATTGTTGTATTGGCAGATCAGTGAGGTCAGGAATATTTTCATAGGTCTTGTTTAGCACATTAATCCTCTTTCTCTGAAAAAAAGTGTGGGTTTATAGGGGCAAGGGCACTTATTTTGTTGAATACAGTACATTAAATCTTTGTCACAAAAATTCAGCAAGTAAATTTGATGTTATATAATAACTGTGGTACATGTATATTTTAATTATTGATGTACAATGTGTTATAATGTTCTTTACAGTTTTCTTCACTTTCTTATTGGTATTTCAGGGGAAATATGTAGAAATCCAGTTCAGTAGAGGGGGAGAGCCAGACGGTGGTAAAATATCCAACTTTCTCCTAGAGAAGGTAGGTACACCATAGCTATGGATGTTTTTACCATCCTAAAGCACGACAAGCTTGGATATCTTATTTCTTAGAAATTATTTAAAAACAATTTTGTTTAAAAGTGTTTTTGGTTTCAAATATTTCATTTCTTCCAAACTGTTTTTCAACTATGTAAAACCTAGTGAAAATGGGAAACTACTACCAAAATAGACTTATTGGTATTAGAAATAGATTTCTAACCGTGACATTATAATGATCATTGTTTAAATGTTGACAGACTCGTGTGGTTAGCCAGAACAACCATGAGAGGAACTTCCACGTGTTCTACCAGATTTGTGCCGGCGCAGACGCAGCTCAGAAAGGTATACAACCTTCAGATTCCTATTGTTCTTTATGGTTTGGAACCCAAGTTCAATTTACACCATATTTTGCCATATTTTTCCCTCCCATATCAAAAGTCCTTGCACACTTCCATCTTGGCCATGAAGAAGAGAAATTACATACATTGAAGTTTGATGTTGAATTTGAAAAAAAAAATAGACAAATTTATGAATATGAATGTTTAGATTTATTTGAACTTATATTTCTGTAAACAAAATTAAATTCAAAATAATTGTCTTTAGGGTTGAGGTATATGGGATTTAAATTGTCATACGTTTTATTAAACAAACACTTATATAAAATCCTCTATTTTTGCTATTTGATTGCAGTTTTCATTGAAATATAATTTGTCAACATATTGACTGTATCTTTGTATTACAGAGAGTCTTGGTATCACTACACCAGATTATTATATGTATCTCAACCAGAGTGGTACCTACACCGTCGACGGTACCGACGATGTGGCCGAGTACAAGGACACCATGGTAAGGTCAAGGTCATCACAAATACATTATAATGGTGGGGTCAAAGTCATTACAGGTACATCATAAACACAGGATCAAGGTCATTATAAGTAAACCATAATCACAGGGTCAAGGTCATTACAATAACATTATAATCACAGGGTCGAGGTTATTACAAATATATTATAATGGTAGGGTTTGTGTTGTAACAAGTACATCATATTCATAAGGTAATGTTTAAGACACAATGTGATAGTAAATTTGGCCAAAGTGTAAGATAAGATTAATTCAAATATTATTTATCCATGCCACTTATTTTATTAGGGATACATATTTTAACTAGATATAATACCACATCATCTACATGTAGAATTAATCCTGGTTTGTGTCTTCATGTAAATGTCAAGATTCCAGAAACATCATAAGATAACAATAAATCAGTAATAGCAGTCAAGGTCAATTCCACTTAGAAGGTCATTGTGGGACACATACTACATAACCATTTGATTTTAATTTTAACCAAAAGCAGAATATGAAAGTGGTGATATCAATCTAGCCTTGAGATTTGACTGACATTGAGAGATCAGTGTTTTAAGATGTGGCATGCTCAGACATATTTTTTCAGTGTTTTGATATTCTTACCTGATCTGGACCAAGATATGTAACGTGTAGTTCCTTGCCAATGATCTTCCTATCTGAGCCATTATTTACTTGCAGGGTAACCAGTTTCTTAAAAGTCGGTATATTTAGGGTTTGTTTTCAATTTGTTTCCAGCATGCCATGCAGACCGTGGGTGTCCCAGACGAGAATATAGAAGATGTGTTGATGGTAGTGGCGGGCATACTTCATTTAGGGAACATTGCCTTTCAAGAAGATGGAAACTACGCTAAAGTAGCCAATGAAGATTGTAAGTGGAACAGCAAAAAAAAAAGGATATTAAGGCTGTATGCTACCTCCTTTTAATGTGACACGGATATACTACCTTAGAAACTTAGAGACTATCATTCAAATTTCCCAAAAAGATACGTACACAGGGTGCTTATTTGGACTTGTAATATGTTAAGTTTTGACTACCGTGTTTTACCGGGAATAAGCGAATAAACCCCCTCCCGACTTTGGCAAAGGTTCTTGGAACAGGGTGGGAGCCTGGGAATAAGCCAGTAGATATAAACTGTTGTCTGTCTTGTGTACATTCTTGTGCTGAACATGACATTTTCTTGTACATTCTTGTGCTGAACATGACATTTTCTTGTACAGTTCTTGTGCTGAACATGACATTTTCTTGTACAGTTCTTGTGCTTAACATGACATTTTCTTGTACATTCTTGTGCTGAACATGATATTTTCTTGTACATTCTTGTGCTGAACATGACATTTTCTTGTACATTCTTGTGCTGAACATGACATTTTCTTGTACATTCTTGTGCTGAACATGACATTTTCTTGTACATTCTTGTGCTGAACATGACATTTTCTTGTACAGTTCTTGACTACCCATCCTACCTACTTGGAGTGGACAAGGAGTACCTGAGGACAAAACTGACCAGTCGTGACATGGACAGTAAGTGGGGAGGCAAAACTGAACTTATCCATGTGACCTTGAACGTAGAGCAGGCAGAGTTCTCGCGCGATGCCCTGGCGAAGGCGCTGTACAGTCGCATGTTCGACTATCTTGTGGAGGTAAGGGATACAGTTTTTATTGAGAAAGAGGAAATATTTTGTATGAAATATTGATAAGTGATATATAAACAAAACTAAGAGCATAGATGCATGTTAGGTTGCCATTAATCTACACTTCAGTCATCATTTTAATTCCATAGATGATTTCTTTGTAATATATATATATATGTGTACTACATTATTAATGATTATTATTTCTTTGAGAAAACAGGCCTTATTCCTGTATAACACATAGTTAAACAGAACCGTTCCTAAATGAAAACGGTTGTTGCAGTAGCTGTAGTGTTTGTTTACGCTTTAGGCAGTGAACCGTGCCATGAGAAAAGACAAAGAAGAGATCAACATTGGAATCCTCGACATTTATGGGTTTGAAATTTTCGAGAAGAATGGATTTGAGCAGTTTTGTATTAACTATGTCAACGAGAAACTACAACAGATATTTATAGAGCTTACACTGAAGGCCGAACAGGTGGGTAAATATTAGCCTTTCAACATCAACAAGTGAAATCTGGAGATGTGATTGTAACAATTTTGTGTAGTGTTACTGTATAAAGGAAGGGGCCGCGGTGGCCTGAGTGATTAAGGTGTTCCAACATTTTACCACTATCCCTCCACCTCTGGGTTGCAAGGTTGAATGTCGCGTGGGGCAGTTGCCAGGTTCTGAGATGTAAAACAAAATAAACCGAACCTAAAATATATTAGGGATATTTTACCTACCATGGTTTGTGTTGTTGTATTTAAAGATTCACTTTATCAGAATAATTTCATGAAATAAATAAGTTTGTAATTTTGTTACTTTTGTCATTCATATTCTTCAATCTTTTGTTCTCTGTTTGCAACCGTTATAAAAAAACATCTTGCCAAAGCATTGTTAATTCTTAATTGGTTAATTCATTAGGTAAATAACATGAACAACAGTGAATATTTACAGAAATTCTGTATGACTGACATTATAACGTAAACATTTCAGGAGGAGTATGTACAAGAAGGGATCAAGTGGACACCTATTGAGTACTTCAACAACAAGGTCGTGTGTGATGTCATAGAGAGTAAGCAGCCACCCGGTATCATGTGTATCCTTGACGACGTGTGTGCCACCATGCATGCCGTGTCGGAGGGAGCGGACAGTACACTGTTACAGGTGAGTTACGGGAAGGATTCAACTATTAACCTCTTGATGCCATAGCTACAGATGTTGATATCAAATTAAATGTTTTTGAATTCAGAAAATATGTTTGTTCTATAATTTCATGGTCTACCTGTAAAAAAAAAATTTGAAGATTTTAACAATGATTGTTTTGTTTTTACTTAAATATGGTTAGATATCAAACAAGAGATAAATAATAACAGAACTACGACTAAAATGTTTTCTTGTAGAAATTGGGAGCCGGTATCGGGTCACATGATCATTACCAGGGTAGCGGAATGGGTTTCATCATCCATCACTATGCTGGCAAGGTAAGCGTGGGAGTCTGACTCAGCAGCTGTAGTATGAAACAGCTGTTTGGTTTGAAAAAATTCTCATCAGCTGGATAACCAACTACTTGGTAATGTAGTGGATGTAAAACCATTTAATACAGACAAACAAACATGAGATTGTTTTCCACAGATCTTGGAAGTCTTCACAATTAAGGCTACCAAAAAATATTATAACGTTAATCTCGAGAAAGGAAAAGGTGCTAGATCAACCAAACTTGACCTGTACCTTGATGTTCAGAGTGGAGCACAGACGAGACGTATCCGTTAGGGCTGTGCGGTTTTACCGGTATACTGTGGTATAAAGTTGTGAAGGTACATATCGTTGTACATTAGTCCTATACTGGTTTTTGGGGAGCTTTCATTGAACTTATCAATTAACTATTTTATTTAATACATAGATCAATTGGAATTCCAATATGGTTTAATTATGATTTCCTATAAGTTTGCTGATCAACTTGGACAGACATAGCTTCACTCAAACAATATTAGAGGATAACACAAAGAGAAACTTTTGACAGGCCTCTTGTTTATTTGCTTCAGAACAAAAAACAGGCAGAGACCTTTAGCTAGCTCAAACATTTAATCAAGGTGGTATACCATGGTACGTACCGCAGTATTTGCCTAAATACCTTGGTATACCGTGGTACTTTCGATTTGGTGGTACCAAGCTCTAATATCAGTTGGAATAGTTTGCGCCTTGTATGTGATTTGTGACATTTCTCTCCTTGTTTACACCTAAACCCTTCTGTCCTTTAAAGGTGACTTATGATGTGGATGGTTTCTGTGAAAGGAACAGGGATGTTTTATTCAAGGATCTCGTCCAGCTGATGCAGTCAAGTAACAAGTAAGTACAGTGTATCCTAAACATACAGACTGCAGTAGCAAGAAAGAAAGTATAAGTTATAATATGTGAATATACAAAAATGAACTAAAACTTGCAATATATTTATATATAGGAAAAATATCTTACTTTCACAAGAAGGTGCGCATTGTATGAAATGATTCACAGATAGGTGTAAATGATCAGATTAGAATTTAAAGGATTAACACAAAGGTATTTAACTGATTTTGATTGGAATTAGGAATAAATCAATTGATTTATAAAACCAGGACATATTTAGTACAAGTGCTTTCCTATGTATCCAAATAACAGACCTTGACGTTTGAGATATATGTCTGAGTAAAGAGAACATCCTGTGATTATAAAATGTAGCTTCCGTGGACAATATTTGTTAATTAAAGTACAAAGCCAGGTATTAAATATGATGGTGTTTGTTTCAGTGATTACATCAGAGCCCTCTTTCCGGAGGATGTCAGTAAACAAACCAAAGGTCGCCCCAGTACAGCCAGCACAAAGATCAAGGTAAGTAATCTGTATACTGTATTACAGGAAGTGTCTGTTGTATATGAACATTCATTGTTTTGGTGGAATAGACGGTACTACGATGAATTTTGCGATATTAACAATTTCATGATAGTGTTATTTTAACCATTTGTTCTGGAAATATGGTGGCGGATGGCGAAAGGTGAGTTTGGTGCATTAACATGGGGGGAAATCCGTTCTGAATAAATTCATGGCGATAAGCGGGTTTGGCGGTATAACGGGTGGCGATATATAACAGGGTTTTACTGTCCTTGCCTACTCATTGTTTATACAAGAAAACCTGAGAAACTCTTATACCTCGTTTAGTTTGAAGTGACGCCAAGGCCAAACTGCACACTAAACATTCAATCTGACTTAACTCGAAAACTTGGATAACTCAAAGTTTTCCCCCAGTCTTGCAGACTTCAAGATAATGAGGTTCATTTGTGCAGGGGAAGCTAGGAAAATTTGTTCCACAAAATGATCTTAATGGCTTCAAGCAATGAAGGAAAATACGTACAAATAAACACTTTTCATTAACCATGCAGTCACAATTTGCTGGTTATCTGGCTATCCTGCCTGTTAGTTTGTCGACAAATCTTTCTTTTTCTGTTATTAAGTATCCGACTCCTATTCAAGCTACAAAGTACTTAAATCTGAGAACGGGGCTGGCTCAATTGTCAGACCTCTATTGTACATACTTTAGGAACCCATCATTCATTTTAGATGCTATGAGATGCTATCATTTTGTAATCAGAATTTTATATCTAAAGTAATTCAAAAATGAAATTGTCAATATCAGTCCAAATTCGCTGATTGGTTTACAAATAAAGTACATACGTATTTGTTTATAATCAAAACAGTACGTCTTGTCATATATTGATTATGGAAACTAAACATATCTATTTAAAGGTATTTAAAATCATTGAATGTGTTGTTTTTATTTCAGTCTCAAGCCAATAAGCTGGTAGATACCCTGATGAAATGTACGCCTCATTATATTCGATGCATCAAACCAAATGAAACCAAGAAACCAAGGGACTTTGAGGATAGCAGGTGGGTACAATTGTGTCCTACAAGACATTCTATGTAAAATGTAACCAGATTAAGAACTTTACCAGGGTAATCGTGTAAAAGTAGTGTAAAGGGCTATAAAGGTGAAGTAAACAAATATCTCAATGAAACTTGTAAAATTGTTTTAAAAATGTGATGTGGTAAATTTACCTGTTTCAGTAATACAGTGTATTATGCTTTTGTTTCTTCCTAAACATTGTATAAAGTGGTACTTTATTTGAAATCCTAATGAAAAAATGAGATGCTGTAAACCAATTTATTTTCGCGGCGACTTAATTTCGCATTTCATGTAAAACGACTATTTCACAGCGATTTAATTTCGCGATAAATATTGTCATCAATCCTATGAACAGTACAGTACAATACACCTATAGTTGGCATACCTCTGATTGAAAGTATTTCGCAGCGATTAAATTTTGCGAATTTTAATCGACAGCGAAATACGTGAAAATTAATCGGACGCGAAAATTAGTTGGTTAACAGTAATCAATTAATTTTCAGAGTTAAGAATTCTGTTAGCAACATATTTCTCGTGAAATTTGTCTTACATAGGTACATAACATATGTATATCTTCTAATACACTGATAGGTTTGTTAATATTTGCAAACTGATAACAAGTATTTTGTTACTGCTTACAAGAATTGTTTAAACATGTTGTATGGTGATTTGTTGACGTGGTAGTGAAAAGATGTTTTTATATTGTTTTAACATAATAATGGTGTCCTCATAATTGGTCAGTATTACTGACAGAATACAACATCCTTCCTTGCTTTATGCAGAGTGAAACATCAGGTAGAATACCTCGGCCTGAAGGAGAATATACGAGTAAGAAGAGCTGGTTTTGCATACAGGAGGGAGTTTTCAAAGTTTTTAAGAAGGTAAGAAAATGATTCTTAGATACAGAATTCCTTATATGCTAATGATAATGCTAATGATAATTCGAGGTTATCTATATACATCGCTTTATCATAGCCTAGTTAGTAGGTCGTCTGAAAGCGGATCCCAAATTATTATCAGTGGTTATAAGGCCTATATGTAACCATCAAGTATATTTCTTAACTGTCGGGGGAACAGTACAGCTGTCAAATCTAGCATTTAACAATTCCAACACTGCCCACGGCCTACCACATACTCATTTACAGCTAAGTAGACTAGAACAAGTACAAAGATACAACACAGTACTGCGATGTGTACTTGAATGCTCAACCCTTAGGTTATGAGGCCAACATTCTACCATTAGTCTTGCCCTCTTGTGTCCTCTCTAACAATGATAGGTTTATTTTTGTGACAACATTTCAGGTACGCCATCTTGACGTCGGAAACCTGGCCAACCTGGCGTGGCGACCCCAGACAGGGAATCACACATCTAATGGACACAGTCAACATGGACAAGGACCAATGGCAGCTCGGAAAAACCAAAGTCTTTGTCAAAAACCCAGAATCTGTAAGTCTGAATGTCTGTCGATCCTCGGCTTGGTAGTGGCAGTGACCATTGTCATTAGAAAGATTCATTTTTCATGCGTTATTTGTTGGAAAATAATTTTCTTATTTTGTTGAAAATTTAAAAAAGTGATAAATATGTAAATATTGAACTTCCGCCACAGCATTTTATCGACTTTGTTAATATATCGGAAATTTAATTATTTAGACTAAAAAATGATAAAGATTGTTGTGGTCATTTACATGGAACTTATACTGGACATATACTTGATTTCATACAATTGTGTTTCAGCTGTTTCTATTAGAAGAAATGAGAGAGAGAAAGTTCGATCACTACGCCAGGAAGATACAGAAGGCGTATCGTCGCTATCATGCTCGCAAAACCTACTTCAAACTGCGAGAGGAGGGTAAGTATTTCAGATTGAAATTACTTCCATTTAAGCGTCTTTCTAATGTTCATGTAGAAAAATAAAAGAGTTTGAGGCATGGCGCTTAATGTTTCGTTGCATTATTGTTTTTGTTATTTGGATAAATGATTATGTGTCCTGATAAATTTGGTTTAAATAGCTTTTGACAGGATACTGTTTAGATTTTGAAGGATAGATAGTTTATTGAAAAAAACACTTGATGTTTACATTCTAATTATACATCACAGGTTTACAGTGGTACCCAGATGTCTTGGATATTTTGAAGTAAAATCCATCATGTCTAATGAGGACAGAAATTTTCTGTACAATATGTTAATGTAGATAAAGCATTAGGCTATATATATTGTTGTAGATCTTTCTACCACATCTTCCTGTTGTAAAGTCATAAAGGGAGAATAAAAAGGACATTGAAAAAATCATTTTCAGTTAATACTTGTATGCTATTGTTACTTTGCAGCTTCAGACATCCTGTTCCAGAAGAAGGAGAGGCGGCGGTTCAGTTTGAACAGAAACTTTGTCGGAGACTACCTTGGTCTGGACGATCACCCTGGTGTCAGGGCACTTCTAGGGAAACGGGAGCGAGTGGAATTCGCAGATACTGTGCTTAAATTTGACAGACGCTTTAAGGTAAATCTTTACACTTTAAAATGTGCCTGTGACCCATATGTCTTCAGCTTAAACAGAAACTTTGACAAGGACAGGTGGTCACGATCGTTTTTCATTCAAATTCAAACAATATCAATATTACCGCGGTTTTAAGTGATCACTGGAGTTGAGACATACCGGTATGACATGTTTAAATACTGGTAAATGATCACTAGTTTTCGTCTCATATTTCCGTAAATGCTATAAATGCTTCTCAAGGGTAACGTCTGTGTCAATCCTGTGAGAATGGTTCAGAGGCAATTAAGTGAGTTAAGAAACATGTGGTAGACACTTGATGACTTTGGTTCTTAATGCATAGGTATGTAAATTGTTTCCTATCCGTTCTAAACTGCTAACCTTATACAGCATCAATACCTGAGACTGCCCAGCTCTACCCTCTAACAAGGAACTTTTTCTATCCACAGGTTGCTAAGAGAGATTTAGTTCTCACAGCTAAGAATGTCTACCTAATTGGAAGGGAAGCAGTAAGTTGAAAAACCCTCATCAGTTATTGACATAGACAGATTATTCAATGCCCTTCTATGTGCAGATTGAAAAATACAGTGACAAGTAAAATGGTCTAAGATTGAAAAAATCTTCACTGGGTTTTATAGAACAATGCATTCCTCTTATATTATGTTGCATTTATCAGACAAAAACATGATATTAATAGGAATGTGACATTAACAGAAACATGTTATATTTTAGGACTTGAATCAAGCTGGCATGGGTGGTAGCTATATAGTGTAGATTAATATTGTTTCCAGTCAGAAGAGCACTAATTAAAATTACAGTTTGATAGCTTTGCTTGCGTTTTCTTTGTTGTCCGCTCTTATAAATTTTCTGACTTGACAGAACGAAATGAGAACAAGATGCAATGCAGTGGCTTGATTGGCTTGACCTCATCAGTGAGAATGTTAATCAGTAATATTGATTAAACTTCCGGCACAATATGTATTCCGTCATTACAACTGTCTACTTAAATAAATGCAGCAAAACAGTTTCTGTACACGATATAAACTTTATGTAAACATACCTGGATTTGAACAGCCTGACCCTTAAAAATATTGGCCCTTGGTATTGTAATAAAGTACATGCTTATTTTACAGATTAAAAAGGGGCCCGACAAGGGGACAATGGTAGAAGTAATAAAACGTAGTATACCAGTAGAGAATATAACCCAGGTGTGCATGAGGTGAGTATCCAGTTCAACACCTGATTACATTTTTTCGGTCCTCGGTCAAGGTTGAATGTCCAAGGTCACCATTTACCACAAAAAGCTTGTGTACGCCTGTGGTCAGAGAGTATAGCTACACCATAGGTCATTGTATCATATGTACAAACCTATGTTAGATTAATTAGACATAATAACAATAACCATTTACTTCCTGATCCAGGGGCGGGAATTATGTAGAGTCAAACCTAGTTGTCTCAAAGTTGTATTACTTGAAGAGTGTTTCTTTGGTTCAAGTTAAACTTCACCCCAAACATTAGGTCATTAACTCAAATACCTGGATAACTCAAAGTTTCCCTGCTGTCCTGTTGACTTCAAGATAATGTGGTTCAACAGTACATGAACCCCTGCTCATTTTGTTTACAATCTTTATTAAAGAAAAGAAATGAAGATATAAGAAAAATTTGTGCAGAATGTCACAGCAGCGAAAAAATATTAATCAGCTGATACATGATAAACTCATAATCAAAATAATTCTTGAACCTTTCCTTGATATTTCAGTACCCTACAAGACGACTTGTTTGTCGTACATATACAGAATGAGTATGCCAGTTTACTGGAATCAGTGTTCAAGACGGAATTTCTATCCACACTTTCAAAGCGCTACAAGGACAAAACTGGCAATGAATTGAGGACACAGTTCAGTGACACGTAAGATTCTCATCAATCCTGTAACTTGGGGCCGCGGTGGCCGAGTTGTCAAGGTGTTCCAACATTCTACCACTAGCCCTCCACCTCTGGGTTGAGAGTTTGAATCCCCTGTGGGGCGGTTGCCATGTACTAACTGTAGGTCGGTGGTTTTCTCCGGGTACTCTGGTTTTCCTCCACCTTCAAAACCTGGCATGTCCTTAAATGACCTTGGCTGTTAATAGGATGTAAAACAAAATAAACCAAACCAATCTCCTGTAACTCACCAAAGGTTATTGATTTGGGTCATACTGTGATGATGTTTATACTGGCTGCTTAACTCATTCAGGCCTCACGATGCTTTTGAACACTTTCAAATCAAAGTTTGGAATAGCTCGTTACGAAATTAAATTGTAGGGGAGAAAAAGTTCAGATAAGTTTTATGAAGGAAATTGTGTGTGTGATGTTATATTCTGGTGATTTTATCAATGAATTTTGATGAGAAATATTTACTGATTAGTTCTGAATTTATTAAGCCATTGCTTTTCAAATCACAGAAGCAACCAGTTAGATAGTATATTCTTCATTGGTGTTACAGTTGTTGTAAATCTGACCTTTGTACTAAGAAACCTGTCGAATGAGACCCCCTAAATATAGCATAACATCATATTTTGTATAATTCAACATGAATGCGGGGGCTGCAATGACCAAGTGCAAGTAGTTAAGATAACTGACATTCTGCTACCACTAGCCCTCCACCCCTGGATTGTGGGTGGGAAAGCCACGTCGGGCAGTCACCATATACAAGCCATAGGTCAGTGGTTTTGCTCATTGAACTCCAATTTTTCCCCACCACTTATCCTGGCATGTCCTTTCTGATGAAGACTAGTGGTGTTTGGGATCCTAGTCGCATCACCAACATTTATACTGATATTTAACAGGTTAGAGTTTCCAATTAAGAAGGAAGGCTGGGGAGGAGGTGGTACAAGGTCCGTCAGGTTTAGCAAATTAGGACAACCTCAAGATGTAGCTGTGATGAAACTTTCAAGCAAAGTCCTTGGTGTCAGTATAGGACCTGGCCTACCTAAGGATTCACGTAAGTTGGCAGTACTGTGAAAATAACAAGTAGAATTTAACATAATTCATTTACTTTTGAATAGAACGGTCATTTACATTGTACATGTAATTAAAGGCCCAATATACATAACTTTCGGCAGAACATGAAGCGAAAATCAAGCCTAATACCTTTTTATATTATAGATTTAGTTAAGATTAACTGATATCAGCAATATTCAAGATGACTTCTTACGCGGTTACCGGCACAGCAGCGGTTGAAACTCGGTATTTGTAAACACGCATCCATTTTGAACTGTCTTCTAACTTCGGCTTGTTGTTGAAGTGGGCCCCACCTGAATTATTTTAAATTCTTTCGATTTTTCTTTCAAGAGTTTCTTGTTAGTTCCTGCTCAGGGTTACTTTGTTTTAGGCTTATTTATGCATGGATATCAACTGGATTATTTTACAGAATTTTTCGAGATTCACAAAAAATTTCCTGAAGTTTGTATATTGGGCCTTTAACGTGTCTGACATTCTGTTGTTAGCCGCCACCTCTGAGTCGCAGGTTTGAGGCCTACTTGGTGGCAATCACCAGGTACTGGCTGTAGGACAGGGGGTTTTCTCTTGGAAATCTGGCTTTCCTCCAAAACTAAAAAATGGCATGTCCTTTTACAGTCAACATTTTTATAACAAATTTCAGGGGATCATGAAAAACATTCGTTATATCAGGAATTCACTATTTGTTTTGATGGGAATTTCTGTCGACCAAGTAAATTATTTCGTTGTTACAGGTAAAAATATGGGCGGGGACTTGAAAATCACTGCGCTGTTTCAGTTGATTCGCCATTTCAGACTTTGTTGTTTCAGTAAAAAATACATAAGGTATATAAGAGTGAAAATAGGAACTTAGAATTTAGTTCGTTGTTGCCAAAATTTTGTTTTTCCAGATTTCATTATTTTCGAAGTTGACTGTATGATCATAGCTGTTGAAGACACGTGAAGCACAAACTAAACCATACATTAAACATGTCTATTCCAGTCCTTATTTATAAAAAGACTACTTGATTTAGTTTTGTTAAATTTAAAAATAAGATATTGAAATAGATAGAGGAAGCTTAAAGATTTTTTTCTGTTATTTTTCTTAACTCCTGTTGATTGGTCTGTTTGTTTAATTTGTACAGGGCCAGGGAAAAAGAAGATGCATGTTGGTAACGGAACACTGAGGAGGAAAAACCCGCCGAGCCGATCTGCTCCGTCAGCCCCGCCCCCTTCACGAGGGGCCCCGCCTCCACCCACATCAAACCCTCCTAGTCTGAGTAAGCACCTGACATTTAATTCTGTTACTCAACTCATTCACCCCTGAAATCTTATAATGAATTATTCCAACATTTGAATGGGAGGAGTTCAAACGTGTCTTTAAGGGTCTGTGAGTTAATTAAAGGCCATTTGTCTTCTACCAAACTACACTTTCAATGAAGATTCAGCCCTTCTAGTATAGGTATATACCCTGCCAGATAGCCGTGCCTAAATATTCAACTCCAACCTGATGTAAATGTTTCATTTTTTAATTTTTATTCCTAACTTCATACACACCATCTAACAATGATTCTTCTCAAAAGAATTTTGACTTAGCTCTGATTATTATGATTACAGCATCAGCTTCACCTCTAGCAGATGTGCATGTATACACACCAGGTGACACATCCATCCTTGATTACTCGCGGCTGTTGATAGCATGCTAAGTCCTAAGTCCTTGCACTTTAAAAGACTACAGTAATCCATTATCATATCTCCACTACATCAACATTATCAGTTTATTTGTGGATTACATCATACACTTGAGTCTGTAAAAAGTATAAATGTTTACCTGTGTATATATGTTCCTTGGTCAACCACTGATAATGAACATTCTGAAACTGTTTCTTGTTGTCTAGGTAACCGTCGATCTCGTCGCCTCAGTGACAAAACACCATCGCTACCCCGGGACGGCGCCCAGAAAAAAGCCAAGAAGATCAACCAGGCACTGCTGAACAACAATAACAACTTCATGCAAACCCCAGACGCGGGTTACTCAGGGTAAGGATTGTTGGAGTTATGTCCCTTTAATCTATAGTCAATATCGGAGACCATGCGTGGAAAAAAAACATGAATGGATTCAGCAGTTATAGAAAATGTCTTAGTCAGGCTCATTGTTACATCATTATCTTCTCAGCATCATCACTGTCTCTGACAAGCTCATAGACCTGTAATATAAATTATATATACTCTAATTAGCAAGTCACAACACAGTTAACTATCTTTTATCCTTTTAGTTTTACCTATGATTATCAGCTTAAGTGGAGCCCACTCATTACAATCTCAGTTTTATATTACAATATAAAGCATGATCTTAATTAGTATGGACAACTACTTAAGTACTTATCCCACATAATATACATATACTTTGAATGTTAGCTTGAACTGTATTCTATTTTGAAATAAGTTTAGAAGGATTGAAAAATTAATCTTACATTTTATAACAAACTTACTAATATTTCTGTTGCATATTTATAGCATCATTGCTTTATATACCTACCTTTCAACATGACTTTTAAGGAATGATTTTAATTTGTTTATATTTAATTTGTTGAATATTCATGAAGATGAAATTAATGAATATTCATGAGATTTTCTGTGTAATCTTAATATTAATTATGCCTAAGCAAGTTTTGAGATGCCGTAATATGTATAGTGCCTTGTCTATCAGTCTACAGCGTATTGACAAAGAACGAATGAGCGAGTAAGTTTAACATTAATTTTGTCTGTCAGTTTACAAATACAGCCGAGCCTCTAACGTCCAGCCATGTAGCTCTAGATCCTTGTCCCCATCGTTTGTGTTTGAATTATACGTATTGAGGGATTATTGGGGCAGTATATTGAAAAGATGAATCCATTCCTTAAAAATACTGGCTAGATTGAGTGTTGTACTGATATAACGTGTTGGCTAGATAAAGTGGGACAATTTGATGGTAGCGGTGGCTGGATTAATGAGACTCGACTGTATATGCTTTGTGCTTTGACTGTTGTGTGAATCATGATACCCATTTGAAAGTGCATGTAATTCTGTTGTGTGTGTATGTTGGTATCATTTCCATATCATCAGGCCCAGACACATCATAAAACCATCTCAAACTCAGTTTATTTGCCTAGCCTATCACGTACAATCAAACTTCGTTATCTCAAAGTCGTTTGGACCGTGTACATGTGAAGACTTTGAGTTAGCCAAGTATTCGAGTTGAGGAAATTTGAAGCTTAAAGCTTGGCGGAAATATTAAGAACTAAACGGGGTCTTCAAGTTATACAAGTTTGAGATAACAAGGTTTGACAGTATGACATCACTTTTAATGATGTCTGTGATTGGTTAAATCAATTTTAGACTTGAGATCGTTTTATGATTAGGGAGCCAGATCACCTACTGCAAGACGTTATTTCACGAGGCAATACCATTTATATAAACTGTCAGCCAGAACACACTCACATGGTCTCCAATTAAAAACTTAAACAATGCATTATTTTGTCTTCAAATTCATGGAAATTTATGTAACTTTTTCTTCGCAAACATAGATATGGTGTTTTGTTTTAACTCACTCACTCACCCCTAGCGACACTTTTGAACTACTTTTATTAAAACCTCCAAATAGCTCATTATGAAAGTTCAGGGGTGAGTAAGTTAATTTGTTTTCGTACTCTTCCAAAACAAACCTGAAAATATTTTCCTTACCTAGAAAAAAAAGAAATAGAATTCAAAGACTTTATTGAGTGTTTTTACATTTTGTAAAGATGCACTGGGTAACAATTTTGTGAATAATTTAGCCAAATCATGTGTTAAAAGTTGTTAATGACAAACTCAAATTACACAATGGTTTACGTAGGTGTTATGTTGTAACACTCCTAGATTGTCCCATTTCTAACACATTAATTCAGTAGAGTAATTCTAACATTCTGTACAACATATTTATTGTTACTGAGTCTGGCAAGTTTATATTTTAAGGCACACTTTATTATGTGATTATTTCCTGCTCAATCAAGTTGCTTGGGATATAGAAATGGGCTCTCTGTCCATTTATGCACATTGAGAAAAACTTCAATCCATAATTGGGTGTTATTGATTGGTACATAGAAAATACATGCACTAATGTGTAGGTATGGTGACTAAACACTTTGCAGATGCTGAATTTGACTTTCATGTATTTTATAAAGATCTTGTAGTAATTTTTCAGTTACAATTCATGTCTGCGTAGTATTGCTTGAGGCATTTGGTTGGAAGGATTCTTATACAATACCAACCTATTGGAGCTCCCTGTTTCATTTATAGTTGTAAGCATGTTAGATGATATCTTCGGCTTGTTTGCGGGGATCATTGTCGATAGCATTTTCTTGTTTATTCAGCATCATGTTCAGATCTGCTTGAATGTAATGGTGGCCAGATGATCTAGCATCATTCAGGATTCTGAGTCCTGCCTCGTGTCTGTGTGGTGTGGCATGTGACCCATATGAAAGAATGACAATAGGAGATAGGTTACCTCCCCTTCATAGAATATAAATGCACAGTGGTTTCATGGTATAGAGTTGAAACAATATTGCAACCATATGTTGAATTTAAAAGTCTTTAAGTTGGAAAAATATGAAGATAACATTCAGTTATTTGAGAGTTGATGATAATTAAGTATATAATGTAATAAATTCATAACATTATTGAATAAATAGATCAATTTTATACAACCAATGAAATTAACATATACATTTCTAAGAAGTTCACAGGAGCCTATGTCACCTGACTAATATCTCACTACATGTATATGTGTTTGCCTGTCTGTGTGCTGGAGATGTATTGTTTTAATGGTACACAGTGGGGACCGTGCTTCCTACAGCATCTTTTTTACAGTGCCACTTCAATTGAATACTACAGCACAGATACCGCAACTCTCACCACTGACCATTTTACACTTTATCTGGATTTTTTGGAATAATGTGGGCAGGAGAAAAATACTTTCTCTGAATATTCCACGAGTACAATGATCATGACTTAAGGTATCAAACTTCAGCTGCCTGCCTGTAAGTCCGGAGTGTTAAAGGCATGACCAATCCATCCAGATGGACTGATGTTACTATCAAACCTACCAGTATAAGGTCCTTTATAAAGTGACATTATTTCCTTAGTGTAATTTTCACTTTGCCCTTTAAGTCTGGAACATGAATTATCGGTATGTCATGTAGTTGTGCATCAGCATGTTTATTTTAGTTTTTCCTTTTAGGGAGTTTGACTTTGAAAATTTCATTAAATTATATGACCCACATTGCAGACCCTTGTCTAACACCAGCAGGCCTTTAAAAAAACAAACCAAACATGTTTAATCCTCTTTGGATGTCAGTGGGAGCATTCATGTCATACTGATATATCCTGTTCATATTTCAACTGATATTTCATATTTGAATTCTTTTTAAGGTAGATATGTCCCTTGGTGCAAAATAACAGAAAATCTGTCTTCATTTACAGGCCAGCATCATTTCATTGAAGCTTCAGATGGATGATCAGTATGTTTTGTACTTATGCATCACATTAATTGCAGACAAATACTGAGTTTCAACTGCTGCTGTACTGGTAACCGCATAAGAATTCGTCTTGGATATTGCTGATATCAGTTAATCTTAACTAATTCTATAGATATAATAAGTTATTAGGCTTGATTTTTGCTTTCAGTTTTGCCGAAAGTTACATATATTGGGCCTTTAAGGGAGTTATGTCCCTTTATGCGAAATAATTTTTTGGAGATCTTCATCAGCCTTTAATGTGAAATTCAAGATGAAGAATGTCTCAAGAAAATTCCCATTTCTGTAAGTTGACCATCGAGGTCAGTAAAGGATTATAAACTACCAGCATCAGCAGAGGGTATTAGTTATCCTACAGATGAAAGTTCTCTAAGTTACACCAAGACAGATTAAATATAAGATGCAGGTATAAAAAAGGAATAAAAAACAATTTTTATGGACTAGGCAAGTTTCTGGATCAGCATTTTGTAATGTAGCATTCCTTTTAATGTAGATATTAACTATATGTCTGTGATGGTGATTCTAATCAGTAGCTTAATAGTGTAGAAAACACCAGTAGTTGTATCTTAACTAATCATAGTGTTTAGTAGATATACTGCATGTCATTTTCTGTATTAACTAAAAAATCTCATTTGAATGTCAACTGAAACATTTTTAGAATCAAATTACCAGTACATATAGTTGAACACATTTTGAATGTATCTCTGTGGACCAAGGAAATAAGTTTGTTATACATGTATAACATATACAGATGATGGGCATGAGGCAGGAAATGAAAAACACTATGTTATAACCATGCTTTCGTTGTAAGTGTGTTCATTATAAAGGTGTTTTACTGTATAGGGAATGAACAGCTCATTGAACACCTCTGAGTCAAGGAACAGTGGTTAAATTTATGCCATGGTGTTGCATCTTGGTCCTGTTCAAAGATAAAGGTACAACATCAACGTATAGGCCCTCTGGGCTCCTTGTTGGTTGTTTTGTTGAAAATTCATTGTTAGAACCAATTAGAATTGCTTTGACCCCTTTGTGACATGTGATGGTGATTGTAGTAATTAATTTTGTCTCGAGTCCTTAAATAATAATGTCACTGTGGGTGTAAAATTACATGAACCATTAATAAACCCAACACAAGTCATGTCATCTCACAATCATTTACACTATTGTTATAATTTTCTTTTCAGCAGATGGTGAATGAAAAATATTTTGTAAAGTCTTTTACAGGTAATAGCAGAGTACCAACGTAGCGAAAAAAAGTCAGAAAATGGAAGGGTGCATTTATTGGATTGGAGTTTAATAGAATAAGTTTCGTAAATTTGAAGAAAATAGAGACAAACATGTATTGTAATTCACAAGTCATTTGTATGCTGTTGCTATTTAGACAGAAGTTGGATGTGCCAACTGACCTTTGTTGGAAGAATGTACATGATAATAGAGCCATTACAAGCAGATGTTCACTGTTTCTGTAAAACAGTGGGAAGGTTTTAGAGCCTGATCAGGAGCACCTATTATGATTAATAGAATCTTCCCCTACCTTGAGGGTGTGACAAAGAAATCTCAAATCCATGGGCAATATTCCTGGTTGTCTAATCCGAGACTCTGCCGAGGGATAGACAATCAAAAATATTCACCCAGAGGGTTGAAAATTTCTCTGTGATAGCCTCAAGGTAGGAGATGATTATTTTTCTCCCATCATTTTTTTTTTTTTTTTTTAAAGTATCATGATCAATGGAACACCATGCTGACGTGTGATTGAATTGTTGCCTTTGTGTGATAGTATTGTTTTCATGACATCATTATAACATATATTATATTCGTAACATCATTACATTGTTATCAGCTCGTGCTATCTGTCATACCCTTGGTGGTGACAGAGAAATCATGAACAGGTAAAAGAGGAGAAATGTCTGTGAACTATGGGAGAAATAGTAGTCATCTTTAATAAATTTCCATTTACAAGTTTGCTCTGAAGTGGTCAATCATGTGCGAGTTGTTCACTGATTTCTTAAACCGTATTCTATTTGGTATTTCATAACCAATATTTGTCTGTATGAATATTGCTAAATGATTGATACAGCTTGATAAATGATTGCGACCAATAAAACAGTGTACAGTAAGGGGTCAGTTTGGTCCCTGTGAAAAGTGATAGGTAGAGAAAAGGTCAACTTGACGTAGAAGCTGTTTGATGTTAGGAGCTGACACAGGCGATTCACTGGTCTACCATTTCCTATGTTTTCAGTGTACAAAGGAACAGAAGTAGTGGTAAGAAGCCTAGTCCGGCTGGAGGGCGTCCCAAACCCCCGGCTGCCCCTAAACCCAAGCCTGCCTTCCCCCAGTGTCGCTGTCTTTACGCCTACGATGCCCAGGATGTTGATGAGCTGAGCTTCAATGAAGGAGATATTATTGATCTAGTAAAAGAAGGTACAAGAAATGAATACCTATTTTGTCTCGCCCCCATCATTTTCTATAGCTTTGTTTTGTCAAAAGGCAGGACTGTCTTGAAAAAAACTTCCTCATTATAATCTTGGATCATTACAATGCCTTGTCTGTATTGAAATGTATTTCTAAAGATATTCTGAAATCATGTATATTACTAACAAAGTTTAGTTTACTTAGTAATTGTTTTATTGTTTATTTCTCCTTGGTCCTTACAGTTTTAACATAGACCTCATTTTAAGTCATATCTACCTATACTTTCTCGAATTTAATTACTTTGTTGTTTGATTCTGGGTTAAACAATTTTTCTCTGACACTACGAAACCAAAGTATTATTCACAAATATTATAATTCTCCAGCAATAAAGTTAGGGGGGTATACTGGAATCAGATTGTCTGTCCATTTGTCTGTAGACACATCTTGCCCGCACAACTCCTTTGTCCCAGACAGATTTTCACAAAACTTCATAGGTATATTAGGGAACATGTGTAGATGTGCATGCAGCCATTTAAATTCCAAAATTGTGGTTGCCATGGTAACAGGTTACTTTCAATGGGTTTTTCTTGGCCGCACAACTCCTCCTTTACTTGTGGACTGATTTTCACAAAACTTCACAGGTAAGTTAGGGGGCAGTTCCAGTTATCCACTCACTCATGCGGATTACGGGGGTACTAGTCAGCCATCCTGGTGACAGTTCTTGTTATATCATTAGTTAATGGTCATGTAACAGATAGGTCACTGAGACCCGTATTTTCTACTAGGACTAACTGGTGTTACTTAACATTTATCTTCACTTCCTTCAAAGGAGGAGAAAGGGAAGTTTATGTGTTTCAAATACAATAAAACTGCACTTACTCGAAACAGGTTTACTTGAATACCCCTCATTTGTCGAACAGTTTGTTTGGTCCCAGCCAAATTCTTACATATTCAACCAACCTCGGATTACTGGAATACCATGTATTCCCCAAACTATTGATCAGGTCCTCATGTGTTCAAGTAAGTGGGGTTTTTGCGGAATATTTTCTAATTGAAATTTTAATATCTGATTCAACTGTTTAAAATTTTCAGAGGCGACTGGCTGGTGGACAGGGAAGCTGCGAGGGAAACAAGGTCTGTTCCCGGCAAACTACATCGAAAAGCTGTGATAGGCTGAAATGTGATCTCCAGGACATTCCTACAGAGACTATGCAACATTGTTACACAGTGCTTAGACCCGTCCTAGGGTTGGTTTATGATAGGGTATGGGCACTGTGGGTCCGGTGTTATACTGTACTGAAGGCTTACAGACCCATGATAGGGTACAGCTGAGGCTGACAGACTGGCCTTATAGACAGGCTGTAATATACCTGATATATGAGTGAAGTGTGTCGGACCTGCTATATAGTATACAGGATTATATAGCCAGAGTGAATGTCAACATACAGAATTTCGATTTCGTGGATCTTGAAGGGACATACTAAGTCATCTTTTCCTACTGAAAACTGTAACAGTAGGATAGTAGCCTAGTGATGACTTTCTGGTTAATGTCTGTTCACGTGGCCTTATGAATGATAAACACCTGCTTGTTTAGTCCATAGACATGGTATCAATTTTTGTATACAGTAAAACCTCTATATTTTGCTCAAGCAACTATTTGGTGTTATAATGAGGCCGGAAAATACAAACATAAAATTTGACCTTGAAGTAGGTTGGCAGTGTAAGGAAGATTGCAGCAGAGAGAAAGGGCTTTGTGAGGAGGGTTTATTGTACTTTTACAATTGTTATGTTTTCCTCTGTTGAAGATTGTATAGTTTTGCATGTAGTCTACAATAATTATGTAGTCAACAAATTGTTAAAAGATTGTATACAACTCCAGCTGTTAGATCTACCTCGAAATTTCTGAATCAGAGAGAACACCTGATGAAACTGACCTTAAAGAGCAGAAGTTATCAGTTAATTAATCTTAAATTAGATTATGAAGGTCATGGCATAGACTAAATCTTAAATTAGACTGTGAAGGTCATGACTTAGACTATGAAGGTCATGGCTTAGACTATGAATGTCATTGCCTAGACTTTGAAGGTCATGGCTCAGACTGTGAAGGTCATCACATAGGCAATGAAGGTCATGGCTCAGACTATGAAGGTTATGGCTCAAACTGTGAAGGTCATCACATAGGCAATGAAGGTCATAGCTCAGACTATGAAGGTCATGACTCAGACTATGAAGGTCATGGCTCAGACTGTGAAGGTCATCACATAGGCAATGAAGGTCATGGCTCAGACTATGAAGGTCGTGGCTCAGTTTGTGAAGGTCATCACATAGGCAATGAAGGTCACTGTTTTGACTATGAATGTACCAGATGAACTGTGCCCTATTACTAAGAATCTGAACCACTAGGTATATAAACACATTTACGACTGTAATCTCTTTGTTTAAGACACAAGAATGTATATGTTGTATGCATATTTTTATGTTAATGCTTGTTCCAGTTACAATGCCTTCACTTGACGACCAGTAATTCAAATGTGAACTGGTTTATGAACCTTCTCCTTCTCAACTTATAAAAGACATACTTAATATATACTTGCTTAATAGGTGTGGTCATTGTCATGGTAACAAGAAAACAGCATCACTTTGCCATGTAAATATACATAGTATGCTTAAGGGTAGTGGTAGAAAGTAGGGTAAAACTATTGTAAATTGGATGTAGTTTACTAAATATATATACTGGTACTACTTCGCAAATGTTGTCCCTGATATTAAGCACTTTGAAGATCATGTTTAAATAAGATCAAGCTTGAATCAATGTTCATGAAAATTGGATTGAAATAGTTTCCAAAACAAAAGCCTCTTAAGGCAACCATGATTTATAAAAATGAATTATAAGAGAAGAATATATAGCAATATCTTAGGGAAATATTGATAGTGTATGATCTATGCAATTTATAGAAAATGAAGTCAAGAAAATATGTCCAATACATCAGATAACTATTTTTCATTAGAATATTTTTATATTTCATAAACGAAAGTATGATATTACATCGATTTTTTTCTTTAGATTAGAGGGTATATATTATTAAAGTTAATTATGTACAAATTTTTTATTAAGATAATTTACAATCAGTTTTTTAAGTGTCTTAATTAAAGTTAAAAATGAAAATAAAGACTTGGGTAATTACACCCAAGTTATGGCCGTCCTATATATAGAATCTATCACAATATTCCACCCATAAAACACATACTGTGCCTTGAGTTTGAATCTAATGTCACTGATTTAGAATAGTTATCAAATATTGTCGGTTTTACACTACAGCACATCGTACTAGAGACTGATGTTCACATAGGATTTAGTTTGATATATCGCACTGCAGTTCACATAAAAACAATATGTGCATGATTTGGCTACAGTCAAGGTAAGCACTATTATTTATATTTTTTGTGTAAAGTTTTCTAAAATTCTTGTAGGTATTATATAAAGGCTATTCCAGAATGAACCATATCAGAGGGGCGCGAGGCACTATTTCAGAGACTAGACCACCTATCAATTATTAAAAGTGATTTAAGAAAAGGAATGACAGGTAGATCTGGTTTTAATCTTACCTCACTTGATACATTGATACAGGTGCATCATACCCCCTTCACACAATCAATTATGGAAAAGTCTTATTATGATTTAAGTATATAATCAATCGCAGCATATCGTTAATGGACAGACAATAAGTCTCCAAGTATTTAATTATACCCGGTAATGAATTTTTTATTCAAAACAAAATTTGAATGATCAAAACATATATTGAAGTGAAAATATGAGTATATATATACATAGTATGTAGTAGGAGTACTTTAATATATATATATTTTTTTAAGAATTGATTTTTGAAATATACAATTTACATGGCCTGCTGTCTGATGAAATTTAAACAACCAATTAACTGGTGCCATAGATGTGTTTAGGCATTTAAATTTACAAAAAATAGAGTTTATATACCATATATAATCTTACTAACATTTAGAATAAAATTTAAATGAATGTTTTCAAATTACAACCCCACAGGATAGAATTCCATAATAGAAAACCATTAACAGAAGCGGGGGATGGAGCAGCTAGATGTTATTGTAAAAGTTTATACCACGTAAGTTGTCTCAAAGATATGCAATAGTTATGATAATTAACATCCATAAAACTCTTTCAAATTATATTTTATGTGTATCACTTTAGCATCTAGAAATCCTTTAGAAATGTTTTAATCATGATTGAATGAAGGAGGAATAGTCAATGCATATATCAACTTATTTACCCCTGAAGACACATTTGAACTCTTCCAGTTCAAAGGTTGGAATAGTTCATTATGAAACTTCAGGTGTGAATGAGTTAATGAAATCTGTAGTAGTCTCAGTTTTAAATTTTAGATAGGATTTTACATTTTATAATCTATATGAGAGATAGTATATATATTTAGTATAGATATAAGTATATATATTTAGTATAGATATAAAATGTATCAAGTGATTGAAGATACGGGACATTTTGGACACCATAAAATCGTCTCGTGAACTAATTAGTCTCTTCAGTGTAAATATATATAAGTAGGAATCAATCGTCTGATGAGACTAAACTATATAAGTCGAATAAATACATTTTTCATTTAATACAGTTTTATAATATGTAACCTATGTATGTAGTGATTAACTATGTACAATGTATGAGAATATCTTGGTATACATGTGTCCATGGTTTATAATGGTTTAATGAAATCACCCCTGAAGATACATCTGATCTCTTTCAAAGGTTAGCATAGTTCATTATGAAATGTTCGGGGTGAACACAGGTACCTGTAGGTCTACATATAAAATGTGACGGCTCAGTAAACAGTGCATATCTAACATCATACTTATATAGTATTACCAGGAATGACAGTTAACGGATGTATGGATGCTGTTGGTGTAACAGTGCTAACAACAAGATCAAAACACATTGTACTGGACATCATGGTTTCATGGTTATATTGCTATGGAAACCAAAAGTCTGCTTTGCAAACCTGAGAAAAACTTTTAGAGAGAAGTAATTCTGTACTTTATTATTCCATTAATGTCTATCATATAGTTTTCCATATATTGTAGTATCAAAATTTAATTCTACCATAAGTGATGTAACAATGATTTCCGTTGCTCAACAGTCATGGATTATCAAATAGCAATAACATTGATGTTCAGAAGTCTTAACGGTGTAATTATTTACATATCTTAATAAATAGCAATCTGAAGTAATCTTTGAAACGCAACATGTTTATGTGACAGCATTATCCGCACAGAAAGGAACAAAAGTCGGGTATAAATCACTCCGATATATACATGTAATCAACTTTTATCAACTCATTCTACCCTGAAGTTCCATAATGAACTATTCTGTCCTTTGAACTTGAAGAGTTCAAATGTGTCTTCAGGGGTGAATGAGTTAAAATATATATTGTGCTGGGATGTGTTAAACTTTTCAAAAATGTTTGGAGGAAAAAATATCAGTAAAGGAATGTTTTGTGATTTTTTTAGATTTTCAGAAGCACATATGAGTTTGTAAAATGTGAAGAACTTGCTGGTATGAAGAGGCAAATGGTCAGGCTAGAATTGAGGAGTGAGAGGGTGGGGAAGGTTGAGGGGGGGGGGGAGGTTGACCTGTGAACCTACATGCTGACAATATAGTGCTGCTGCAAGGCTGATTTTCCTTAACCCTTTAAACGCTGTCTGTAAACTAAAATAGACTCATCGGTATAGTCTGTTAAAGTAATTAAGGGTGAAAGGTCGATTGCTATGCTGACATCAATGTTTAAAGAATATTACTGGACTTTTTATATATCAACAATACATGTATTGAAAAAGCACAGCCAAATCTATTATGCATGTATTCCTTTGTATCACTATGTGATAATAGATCTGATATTAGCTTAAAAGTTTAAATTTCAATCAGTAACAATTTGGTCCACTAACTTGTTCTAAGACTTGTGAAATTTTTTAATTTCTACAAAAAAAAAAAATGAAAAATGAAGTTTAAAATTAAGAATTACCAGGGTATAAACTTGTATTTTCAATACCTGGTTTAAGGATAAAAATAAAACATTAAAATTGTAATTTTTTGCATAATTTAAAAAAAAAATGTAATTTAAAAAAATTGAGAAAATGGCTTGACACAAATTTGAACAACAAGGCTGTGGTGTACGGTATCATTAAACGTTTTATATATACAGCTGATTTTTATTGTAGATTTTCTCTTTTGTATTGAAAGTATATAATTTTGTACATATGTAATATATGTCCACTGTATCATCAGTCTCCTGTCACTTGTTATCACTTGTGGAATTCTGTTATTGTTTATGGGCCATTCCATCTCACTGTTCCTGTTGTATATACACTAATGTACATTATAGTATATGCTTTCAATCTTACCTTGATCTCCGTGCTACGTTAGGAGAGATGGAGGGTCAGCCTGAACACTGTAAATATTTGTGATTTACGGTTTGTTGGCAATCACATGTGGAGAAAGTATTATTCTTGGTTCAATTAATTTGTTATTTTTGTTGGTTGATTGATCAAGATATATACCGGTAAGTAAACTTACTTTTCTTCTGACTCGAAGGACTGAAGGAATATAGAAGATCAATAAGTTTATGTTTTTGCTCCATCAAGTACATCTTGTAGTCTTTTCTAAACCAGATTACAGACAATGTCTTATTACAAACTTTTTTACTAGGTGAAATCGCAAAATAAGTATTTTATGAGAGAAAGAAAATAAATAAGAAAAAGTTATCCCATCATAAAAGTAGAGAAAGAAAATAATAAAAAAAAGATATCCCCTCATAAAAGTAGAGAAGGAAAATAATAATAAAAAAAGATATCACCTCATAAAAGTAGAGAAGGAAAATAATAAAAAAAGATATCACCTCATAAAAGTAAGTGCCATGAAATTGAGAGCCCACCAAAATGTCTGTGTTTGCAGTATGTTTTTTTTTTCACATAAGTTCAGATATATTTTAAGTTATACACCTTATAGATGAAAGTTAACACTAAAATGTATGTCTGGAGGGAAGTGAGTGACTTATCATACATAATATAGGATAATACATTGTTTAGCCTGTAATGGATACTGAATAAAAACATGTGTACAATGTAATACAATGTAATAAGATGTTACAATGTACAATGTAATACAATGTAATAAGTTGTTACAATATACAATGTATTACATCATATATGATAAACAATGCAGGTTTTGTACAGCATAGGTTTAATGTACATGTACATAAATTACACTGGACAAACAATGTGTAGAATTTACATGTAAACATGTACATGTTATGTTCAGTTTCATCTACAGTACAATGAATACATGATACATTGTACATAATCTGTATACAGTGTAAATCTGTACACAATTTATGTTATAGACAATTTATTTTATCATGTATGTTAATACAATATATACAATAGTAATACAGTGTACAGTACATTCAACATCAATTCTACAAATATTCATAGCAATATGTACAATATGTACGTAAACATTTTATTGGTATGTACATTTTTTCATGTTCCATATGTTTTACCTTGAAGAGATAGTTTCCAATTGTGTAGATACTGATAGCTTATCATTTATAATGATGAAATCTCTGACATTTTAACTAGTGACAATGCTATATATTCATCCTCTGTCTTTCAAGTACAGTGTATACACCATGTATATTATATATTGGCTCTATTGCAATCATGACCTAATTAATATAGTGATAACAGATATTTTTATAGACGTCTGTCAATGATTATAATTGTTACAAATAAAAATTGATTGACTCTTTGCATGTGTCTTATGTCTTTTGTGTACACTGCATATTGAGAAATATAACCTTTTAACGGAACTCATTTCATTGTTCCCTCATGACAAGTTATCAAATGTATCAAAGATGTCACAGCTGTAAAGAATAAATTTCTGAACCGATTGGCATGAAATTTCACACAGGTGTTTACAAACATCATCCCTTGTTTGAGTTTGCAAAAACAAGGTCACTATTATTCTAAATAAAAATTGACAGAAAGGATGTCACTGCAAACAGGTTTTATGACTCAACTGATCATGATTGACAAGAAACATCACACAGATGTTTACAAATATCACCTGTTGTACAAACTTCCGCAGTCCTTAACTAGGTCACTATTACTATAAATAGAATTTCAGTGCCATCATTAAGCTTACATTTGTCCTGGATGCATGCCTGCTTATGAAAACAGGTCTTATCTAATCGCTCAACACTTCCCTTTTCGCTTTGTAGTTTTGAAGTTGAAGCACAAAGGTGTTAGTATTGTCTGTGATGCCTTTTTGACATGTAAACCGTATATACAAAATTAATGTACTTTCAATATCTGAGGGGTAAAATATGTAAAAACTTTCAAACGACTTATCTGGAAATATCTATAGGCCTAGAGATTTGATATATGACTATAGTAGTCAAACTCTTGGATTAAACCAAACAAAATTTTTGATAAATGCATGTAAAAATCTTCAAATGATTGTCTGAATTAAAGCTTGATGGGTACATGTAGCTGCTTTGGATGGAGCCCAACAATGTTTTTTAATGCAAAAACATGGTTTGACTTGTTTTCAAAGTCACAAGGGCTATACATATATGAAAACCTTGAAAGGTTATAATACCATAAGTTATAGAATTGAAAACAAAAATGTCAAGAAATACTAACTTCAATCAATAAAATGCCAACTTCTAAATAGATAGCTCATACTGTACAGGTTTAACATGTATTGGATCTCTGAACATAAAGAATTTCAATGAAATAATCTGGCAACAAAAATGTAAAGAAGATTTGGATGATCCTCACTGGTTTTATAACCAGTGACGATAGGTAATGGCCTACCTTCGTAGATTGGCACAAATCTGTTTGATGTTTTAATCCATTAGCTAGATACACTTACGATTTGAAGTCATGAATGGAAATTCTTGATTCAAAACCAAAACTAGTCTGACAAAGGAAAAAGCAATTCATCCCTTAGAAATGTCACCCCACATTAATGCTGTATTGACTGTGCAGAATTTTAAATCCCTTAATCCCTTTTAGTCAATAAAATTGGAGCATGAAATTTTTTATTGTCTCAGTTTCGTTAAACATCAACAGATTTCTCTCCCTGCAGGCAGTATCGAAACATCACAATGTTTAGTATGTGTCGGCTTTGCATATTTGTTTTTGATCTTCCCTTGAAGTATGGTTCGGTATGAATATTAATTGAGTATTAAGTAAGAATTAAAGATCAATAATCAGAAATGTTAGGCTATTGCATACCTTTATTACATACAGGTAACCTATATATCTGTATGTTAGGCTGTTACAGACGTTTATTACATACTGGTTACCTATACACCTGTATGTTAGGCTGTTACAGACTTTTATTACATACAAGTTACCTATATACATGTATCTGTATGTTAGGCTGTTACAGACGTTTATTACACACAGGTTACCTATATACCTGTATGTTAGGCTGTTACAGACCCTTATTACATACAGGTTACCTATATACCTGTATGTGAGGCTGTTACAGACGTTTATTGCATACAGGTTACCTATATACCTGTATGTTAGGCTGTTACAGACATTTATTACATACAGGTTACCTATATACCTGTATGTTAGGCTGTTACAGACGTTTGTTACATACAGGTAACCTATACACCTGTATGTTAGGCTGTTACAGACGTTTATTACATACAGGTAACCTATATACCTGTATTATTAGGCTGTTACAGACGTTTATTACATACAGGTTACCTATATACCTGTATGTTAGGCTGTTACAGACGTTTATTACATACGGGTTACCTATATACCTGTATGTTAGGCTGTTACAGACGTTTATTACATACGGGTTACCTATATACCTGTATGTTAGGCTGTTACAGACGTTTATTACATACGGGTTACCTATATACCTGTATGTTAGGCTGTTACAGACGTTTATTACATACAGGTTACCTATATACCTGTATGACAATCTGTACTCAGCAACATGACATACTATATCAAAGACCTCGTCTGTAAGTTTTATATAGCATTAAAGGCCCAATATACGTAACTTCAGGAAAATATTCGTTAATCTGAAAAATTCTGAAAAAAAAATCCAGTTGATAACCATGCAAAAATAAGCCTAAAACGAAGTAAACCTGAGCGGTAACTAGCGAGAAACTCCTGATAGAAAAATCCAAAGAATTGAAAATCATTCAGGTGGGGCCCACTTCAATAACAAACCGCAGGTAGAAGACAGTCAAAATGGTCGCGTGTTTACAAATACCGATTTTCAACTGCTGCCGTACCGATAACCGCGTAAGAAGTCATCTTGAATATTGCTGAAATCAGTTAATCTTAACTAAATCTATAAAAATAATAAATCATTAGGCTTGATTTTCGCATCAAGTTTTGCCGAAAGTTACGTATATTGGGCCTTTAAAGGTTATAATGTATAAAGCATTGAAAATTGCAATATTTCAGGGAATGAGATTAAAATCATTATCAATTTTTCATCATTATCAATCAATATTAAAAGATAAATAATTTTTTGTTGGTATTTTGATTGAATTGATTTTATTTGCATTTAGGGAAAGCATTTGGCAATTTCAAAGAGTTAACAAGTAGTTATAGTCTTCAGATGAATTGAAGGAACTAGGCCCTGAAATCTTTTGCACACAGATGTTAGTTTGACAGGTCTGTAAATTTCAATAAGATTTTAGTAGAAATTAGAGTGCCACATTCAAGTTCTGTGCTTAGACAGTTTTACAGGCACTATATATATACTCAATGAGGACTGGAAATTGAGTAAAGGGAGATAATTCACACTACAGGGGACAAACTGCAGTGATGCGGCCCAGCATTGAACTAGTCAAGTGCTCGAAATAATGATTAAATCACAAAACAAAGTCAATTCCCATTCAATTAGTCAAGTCAGTAGAGGACCAATAAATGGTGTCATATCGATGATCAATTAACAGATGGTCGCGCTCGGGTGGTGCAGTGGATAGCGCACTTGCCTTTCACCAAGGCGGCCAGGGTTTGATTCTCGATCTGATGTGAAGAGGTATTGGATCACCTGCCTGACCACATGTGGGTTTTCTCCGGGTACTCCGTTTTCCTACCACAATAAGACCCCTTGCGCACTAACATCCGGGCCAACAAGAGTGATTAATATTAGTTGGATAACTTGATTCATTATTGTTGTAAAATTAATAAAGGTTATATGATGATCAATACCACGACAGTACTGGGAATGAAAGGTACGATTTTATAAAACAGAAATACATGTATATTTATACTTACTGAAAATATAAAAGGAAAAAAAGAAAAATCGGTTCAATTCCTTTTCAAGAAATAAACCTTTTTAAACCTCTGTTTTTTTTTGTTCAAGAAAATTTTGGAGATGTTAAAATGTTTGGCAATTATTTCAAGGTTTGGTTTCATTTGCCTTTTAAGTTCAGTTTTCAAGTAAGATCATTTAGGGATGGGTCCGATTTTGTTTTGTTTTAGGAAAATTGAAATACATGGAGAAAAAAAAGCACCAACTGACTGTGAGCTTACATGTCTGAACTTTCCTTTCACCTTAACCACTTGGCTAATCATGTCCTCCTTCAACACAAAAAGAGAGATACATTGAAAAATATAACTGGTGCACGGTAAGTGAAGAGGCAATTTTATTAAAAGATAAAATTGAAAAGCCTAAGCATTTAATTCTTAAAACACTGCCTATGACTATGTAATAAAAATGAGGCAGATCTAGATATAGATTATTTGGAGCTCTTGCTTATGAAGCTTCAATATATATATATAGACCGATACACCAGGATGGTAGGCTTGTTTAGCGGATAGTTCACTTGCCTTCTTAACAAAGCAGTTCCCCGATCGGAAATTAAGTATGGGGTCAACTGCCCGACCAAATGAGCTTTCTCTTGTGCTCCTGTTTCCTTCTAAAATAAGACACCTCACACACTAACATCCGAGCCAACAGGAGTGATTAGTGTATAAGTCAAATAAATCGTTTAATAATTGTTGTAAAATAATGATAGTTCTAAAAGTAATCTGACACACTAGCAGTAAAGTGTCTAATAAAAATAAAGCTCATTTGAGTGACAAGATATAAAATAATAGAATCATAAAAAGTAAAAAAAAACATAACATGAACAATCGAAAAAAATTCGAATAAATCGTTTAATAATTTTTCTAAAATAACGAAAGTTCAAAAAAATAATCTTACACTTTAGCAGTAAAGTGTCTAATGAAAACAAAGCTTGTGTGAGTGACAAGATTTAAAATAATAGAATCATAAAAAGTATAAAACATCACATGAAAAATCTTCCATGTTTTACATGTCAGACAGAATCTGGCACCTTTACTGATATGTCAAAGGAAAACAGGATCAACATGTGAGATGGCCTTCATCACATTTAGATTTTGTCAGATCGTTCTGTCTTGAAATGAGACCCAACCCTACTGTACACTAAACTAGTCAAAAACAACAAAAAGTTAAACAAAAAGTCGCATTAATTGCCATGAATAAACATGCGGCTACTTTATGAACGTAGGTTTGAGATTAGAAAGGAATGTGATAAACGTCTCGTGCCACAATTAGAATCTCACAAATGTTTCCTGTTCACATTAAACAGCCCCCAGAAGACAAAGCAGTCTTACATCAAATGTGTAAATTAAGATAGGCATTTGACACGTTTTCATTATTTGAAAACAAATGTTTGATAGCTTTTTTGTGAATTTGAAATTTTTGCTGATTGTTCAATTCCATAGTGATAATGAATTCTGCCCAAACAATGAATGTTTTATATAAGTTGCTCCGTCCCTTTGATGAGAAATAATGATAAAGATTAATTGTGTCATTGCTTGGGCTCAAACCTCAAACCTGCGACCCTTGGCTCTCCAGCCCAATGCTCTGCTGTGTGTATTTCTGGTTTCCTCTGCATGGATGAATTGGTTTATCCAGGATGGGCTGTAATAATAGTAAGATTTATGTGGATGAATAGGTTTTTCAAGGTAGGAGCTTATATTTTTAAACTTTTTTTTAACAAAGTAAGTGTAGGGAGGGGTTATATGGGCATTAAGGGAGGGAGTAACACAGAAGGAGTTGATTGGTTAACAGTAAAGGGTTTGTATGGGTAACAGTAAAGGGCTTGTATGGGTAACAGTAAAGGGGTTGTATGGGTAACAATGAAGGGGTTATATGGGTAACAGTAAAGGGGTTGTATGGGTAACAATAAAGGGGTTGTATGGGTAACAATGAATGGGTTGTATGGGTAACATTGAAGGGGTTGTATGGATAACAATGAAGGGGTTGTCTGGGTAACATTAAAGGGGTTGTATGGGTAACAATGAAGGGGTTATATAGATAACAATGAATGGGCTGTATGGGTATCAATGAAGGGATTGTATGGGTAACATTAAAGGGTTTGTATGGTAAAATGAAGGGATTGTATGGGTAACAGTGAAGGGGATGTATGGGTAACAATGAAGGGGTTGTATGGGTAACAGTAAAGGGGTTGTATGGGTAACAGTAAAGGGGTTTTTATGGGTAACAATGAAGGGGTTGTATGGTAACTATGAATGTACTGTATGGGTATCAATGAAGGGGTTGTATGGGTAACAATGAAGGGGTTGTATAGGTAACAATGAAGGGGTTGTATGGAAAACAATGAGTGGGTTGTATGGGTTACAGTGAAGGGGTTGTATGGATAACAGTGAAGGGGTTGTATGGGTAACAGTAAAGGGGTTGTATGGGTAACAATGAAGGGGTTGTATGGGTAACAGTAAAGGGGTTGTATGGGTAACAGTAAAAGGGTTGTATGGGTAACAATGAAGGGGTTGTATGGGTAACTATGAATGGGCTGTATGGGTATCAATGAAGGAGTTGTATGGGTAACAATGAATGGGTTGTATAGGTAACATGGAAGGGGTTGTATGGGTAACAGTAAAGGGGTTGTATGGGTAACAGTAAAGGGGTTGTATGGGTAACAGTGAAGGGGTTGTATGGGTAACAATGAATGGGTTGTATTGGTAACAGTGAAGGGGTTGTATGGGTAACAATGAAGGGGTTGTATGGGTAACAATGAATGGGTTGTATAGGTAACAGTGAAGGGGTTGTATGGGTAACAGTGAAGGGGTTGTATGGGTAACAGTGAAGGGGTTGTATGGGTAACAATGAAGGGGTTGTATTGGTAACAATGAAGGGGTTGTATGGGTAACAGTAAAGGGGTTGTATGGGTAACAATGAAGGGGTTGTATGGGTAACAATGAAGGGGTTGTATGGGTAACAGTAAAGGGGTTGTATGTGTAACAATGAAGGGGTTGTATTGGTAACAGTAAAGGGGTTGTATGGGTAACAATTAAGAGGTTGTATGGGTAACAATGAAGGGGTTGTATGGGTAACAATGAAGGAGTTGTATGGGTAACAATTAAGGGGTTATATGGGTAACAGTAAAGGGGTTTTATGGGTAACAGTAAAGGGGTTGTATGGGTAACAATGAATGGGTTGTATGGGTAACAATTAAGGGGTTGTATGGGTAACAATGAAGGGGTTGTATGGGTAACAATGAAGGGGTTGTATGGCTAACAGTAAAGGGGTTGTATGGGTAACAATGAAGGGGTTGTATGGGTAACAGTAAAGGGGTTGTATGGGTAACAATGAAGGAGTTGTATGGGTAACAGTAACAGGGTTTTATGGGTACAGTAAAGGGGTTGTATGGGTAACAATGAATGGGTTGTATGGGTAACAATTAAGGGGTTGTATGGGTAACAATGAAGGAGTTGTATGGGTAACAATGAAGGAGTTGTATGGGTAACAGTAAAGGGGTTGTATGTGTAACAATAAAGGGGTTGTAAGGGTAACAGTAAAAGGGTTGTATGGGTAACAATGAGGGAGTTGTATGGGTAACAATGAAGGGGTTGTATGGGTAACAGTAAAGGGGTTGTATGGGTAACAATGAAGGGGTTGTATGGGTAACAGTAAAGGGGTTGTATGGGTAACAATGAAGGGGTTGTATGGGTAACAATGAAGGGGTTGTATTGGTAACAGTAAAGGGGTTGTATGGGTAACAATGAAGGGGTTGTATGGGTAACAGTAAAGGGGTTGTATGGGTAACAATTAAGGGGTTGTATGGGTAACAATGAAGGGGTTGTATGGGTGACAATGAAGGGGTTGTATAGGTAACAATGAAGCGGGTGTGTGGGTAACAATGAAGGGGTTGTATATGTAACAATGAAGGGGTTGTATAGATAACAATGAAGGGGTTGAATGGGTAACAGTAAAGGGGTTGTATGGGTTACAATGAAGGTGTTGTATGGGTAACAATGAAGGGGTGGTATGGGTAACAATGAAGGAGTTGTATGGGTAACAATGAAGGGGTTGTATGTGTAACAGTTAAGGGATTGTATGGGTAACAATGAAGGGGTTGTATGAGTTACAATGAAGGGGTTGTATGGGTAACAATGAAGGAGTTGTATGGGTAACAGTAAAGGGGTTGTATGGGTAACAATGAAGGGGTTGTATGGGTAACAATAAAGGGGTTGTATGGGTAACAGTAAAAGGGTTGTATGGGTAATAATGAGGGAGTTGTATGGGTAACAATGAAGGGTTGTATTTGTAACAGTTAAGGGATTGTATGGGTAACAATGAAGGCGTTGTATCGTCAACAATGAAGGGGATGTATGGGTGACAATTAAGGGGTTGTATAGGTTACAATGAAGGGGTTTTATTGGTAACAGTTTAGGGGTTGTATGGGTAACAATGAAGGGTTGTTAGGGTAACAGTAAAGGGGTTGTATGGGTACCAATGAAGGGGTTGTCTGAGGTACAGTAAAAGGGTTGTATAGGTAACAATGAAGGGGTTGTATAGGTAACGATGAAGGGCTTGTATAGGTAACAATGAAGGGGTTGTATGGGTAACAATGAAGGGGTTGTATGGGTAACAGTAAAGGGGTTGTATGAGTAACAATGAAGGGGTTGTAAAGGTAACAATGAAGGATTGTATAGGTAACAATAAAGGGGTTGCATGAGTAACAATGAAGGGGTTGTATGAGTAACAATGAAGGGGTTGTATGAGAAACAATGAAGGGGTTGTATGAGAAACAATGAAGGGGTTGTATAGGTAACAATGAAGGGTTGTATAGGTAACAATGAAGGGGTTGCATGATTAACAATGAAGGGGTTGTATGAGTAACAATGAAGGGGTTGTATGGGTAACAGCTAAGGGGTTGTATGGGTTACAATGAATGGGTTTTATGGGTAACAATGAAAGGTTTGTATGGGTAACAGTAAAGGGGTTGTATGGGTAACAATGAAGGGGTTGTATAGGTAACAATGAAGGGTTGTATAGGTAACAATGAAGGGGTTTTATGGGTAACAATGAAAGGGTTGTATGAGTAACAATGAAGGGGTTGTATAGGTAACAATGAAAGGTTTGTATGGGTAACAGTGAAGGGGTTGTATGGGTAACAATGAAGGGGTTGTATGGGTAACAATGAAGGGGTTGTATAGGTAACAATGAAGGGTTGTATAGGTAACAATGAAGGGGTTGCATGAGTAACAATGAAGAGATTGTATGAGTAACAAGGAAGGGGTTGTATGGGTAACAATAAAAGGTTTGTATGGGTATCAGTGAAGGGGTTGTATGGGTAACAATGAAGGGGTTGTATAGGTAACAATGAAGGGGTTTATGGGTAACATGAAAGGGTTTTATGGGTTACAATGAATAGGTTGTATGAGTAACAATGAACTGGTTGTATGGGTAACAATGAATAGGTTGTATTGGTAACAATGAAGGGATTGTATGGGTAGCAATGAATAGGTTGTATTGGTAACAATGAAGGGGTTGTATGGGTAACAATGAAAGGGTTGTATAGGTAACAATGAAGGGGTTGTATGGGTAACAGTAAAGGGGTTGTATGGGTAACAGTAAAGAGGTTGTATGGTAACAATGAAGGAATTGTCTGGGTAACAGTAAAGGGGTTGTATGGGTAACAATGAATGGGTTGTATGGGTAACAATGAATGGGTTGTATAGGTAACAATGAAGAGGTTATATGGGTAACAATGAAGGGATTGTATGGGTAACAGTAAAGGGTTTGTATGGGTAGCAATGAATAGGTTGTATTGGTAGCAATGAACTGGTTGTATGAGTAACAATGAACTGGTTGTATGGGTAGCAATGAATAGGTTGTTTTGGTAACAATGAAGGGGTTGTATAGGTAACAATGAAGGGGTTGTATGGGTAACAATGACGGGATTGTATGGGTAACAGTAAAGGGGTTGTATAGGTAACAATGAAGTGATTGTATGGGTAACAGTAAAGGGTTTGTATGGGTAGCAATGAATAGGTTGTATGGGTAACAGTAAAGGGTTTGTATGGGTAGCAATGAATAGGTTGTATGGGTAACAATGAAGGGGTTGTATGAGTAACAATGAAGGGGTTGTATGGGTAACAATGAATGGGTTGTATAGGTAACAATGAAGGGGTTGTATGGGTAATAATGAAGGGGTTGTATGGGTAACAGTACAGGGGTTGTATGGGTAACAATGAAGGGATTGTATGGGTTACAGTAAAGGGTTTGTATGGGTAGCAATGAATAGGTTGTATGATTAACAATGAACTGGTTGTATAGGTAACAATTAAGGGGTTGTATGGGTAACAATGAAGGGGTTGTATGGGTAACAGTAAAGGGGTTGTATAGGTAACAATGAAGGGATTGTATAAGTAACATGGAAGGGGTTGTATGGGTAACAATGAAGGGATTGTATGGGTAATAGTAAAGGGGTTGTATGTGTAACAATGAAGGGGTTGTATGTGTAACAATGAAGGGGTTGTATAGGTAACAATGAAGGGGTTGTATAGGTAACAATGAAGGGGTTGTATAGGTAACAGTAAAGGGTTTGTATTGGTAACAATGAAGGAATTGTCTGGGTAACAGTAAAGGGGTTGTATGGTAACAATGAAGGGGTTGTATAGGTTACAATGAAGGAGTTGTATGGGTAACAATGAAGGGGCTGTATAGGTAACAGTAAAGGGGTTGTATGGGTAACAGTAAAGAGGTTGTATGGTAACAATGAAGGGGTTGTATGGATAACAGTAAAGGGGTTGTATGTGTAACAATGAAGGGGTTGTATGTGTAACAATGAAGGGGTTGTATGGATAATAGTAAAGGGGTTGTATGGGTAACAATGAAGGGGTTGTATGAGTAACAATGAAGGGGTTGTATGGGTAACAATGAATGGGTTGTATAGGTAACAATGAAGGGGTTGTATGGGTAATAATGAAGGGGTTGTATGGGTAACAGTACAGGGGTTGTATGGGTAACAATGAAGGGATTGTATGGGTTACAGTAAAGGGTTTGTATGGGTAGCAATGAATAGGTTGTATGATTAACAATGAACTGGTTGTATAGGTAACAATTAAGGGGTTGTATGGGTAACAATGAAGGGGTTGTATGGGTAACAGTAAAGGGGTTGTATAGGTAACAATGAAGGGGTTGTATAAGTAACATGGAAGGGGTTGTATGGGTAACAATGAAGGGATTGTATGGGTAATAGTAAAGGGGTTGTATGTGTAACAATGAAGGGGTTGTATGTGTAACAATGAAGGGGTTGTATAGGTAACAATGAAGGGGTTGTATAGGTAACAATGAAGGGGTTGTATAGGTAACAGTAAAGGGTTTGTATTGGTAACAATGAAGGAATTGTCTGGGTAACAGTAAAGGGGTTGTATGGTAACAATGAAGGGGTTGTATAGGTTACAATGAAGGAGTTGTATGGGTAACAATGAAGGGGCTGTATAGGTAACAGTAAAGGGGTTGTATGGGTAACAGTAAAGAGGTTGTATGGTAACAATGAAGGGGTTGTATGGATAACAGTAAAGGGGTTGTATGTGTAACAATGAAGGGATTGTATGTGTAACAATGAAGGGGTTGTATGGATAATAGTAAAGGGGTTGTATGGGTAACAATGAAGGGGTTGTATGGATAACAGTAAAGGGGTTGTATGGGTAACAGTAAAGGGGCTGTATAGGTAACAGTAAAGGGGTTGTATGGGTAACAGTAAAGAGTTTGTATGGGTAACAATGAAGGGGTTGTATGGATAACAGTAAAGTGGTTGTATGTGTAACAATGAAGGGGTTGTATGGGTAACAGTAAAGAGGTTGTATGGTAACAATGAAGGGGTTGTATGGATAATAGTAAAGTGGTTGTATGGGTAACAATGAAGGGGTTGTATGGATAACAGTAAAGGGGTTGTATGGATAACAGTAAAGGGGTTGTATGGATAATAGTAAAGGGGTTGTATGGGTAGCAATGAAGGGGTTGTCTTGGTAACAGTAAAGGGGTTGTATGGGTAACAGTAAAGGGGTGGTATGGGTAACAATGAAGGGGTTGTATGGGTAACAATGAAGGGGTTGTATGGATAACAGTAAAGGGGTGGTATTGGGAACAATGAAGGGGTTGTATGGGTAACAATGAAGGGGTTGTATGGATAACAGTAAAGGGGTTGTATGGGTAACAATGAAGGGGTTGTATGGATAACAGTAAAGGGGTTGTATGGAAAACAATGAAGGGGTTGTCTTGGTAACAGTAAAGGGGTGGTATGGGTAACAATGAAGGGGTTGTATGGATAACAATGAAGGGGTTGTATGGATAACAATGAAGGGGTTGTATGGGTAACAATTAAGGGGTTGTATGGGTAACAATGAAGGGGTTTTATGGATAACCGTGAAGGGGTTTTTATGGGTAGCAATGTAAGGGTTGTATGGGTTACAATGAATGGGTTGTATAGGTAACAATGAAGGGGTTGTATAGGTAACAATGAAGGGGTTGTATGGTTAACAGTAAAAGGGTTGTATAGGTAACAATGAAGGAGTTGTATGGGTAAAAATAAAGGAATTGTATAGGTAACAATGAAGGGGTTGTAGGGGTAACAATGAAGGGGTTATATGGGTAACAATGAAGGGGTTGTATGGGTAACAGTAAAGGGTTGTATGGGTAACAATGCAGGGGTCATATTGGTAACAATGAAGGGATTATAAAGGTTACAATTAAGGGGTTGTATGGGTAACAATGAAGGGGTTGTATGGGTATCAATGAAGGGGTTGTATAGGTAACGATGAAGGGGTTGTATAGGTAACAATGAAGGGGTTGTATGTGTAACAGTAAAGGGGTTGTATGGGTAACAATGAAGGGGTTGTCTGAGGTACAGTAAAGGGGTTGTATAGGTTACAATGAAGGGGTTGTAGGGGTATCAATGAAGGGGTTGTATAGGTTACAATGAACGGGTTGTATGTGTAACAGTAAAGGGGTTGTATGGGTAACAATGAAGGGGTTGTCTGAGGTACAGTTAAGGGATTGTATAGGTAACAATGAAGGGGTTGTACGGGTAACAATGAAGGGGTTGTATAGGGGATCTGGAGGGGAGAGCAGCTGTATGGGAGGGGGATCTGGAGGAAGAGCTGCTGTAAGGGAGGGGGATCTGGAGGGGAGAACGGCTGTATGGGAGGGGGATCTGGAGGGAAGAGCTGCTGTAAGGGAGGGGGATCTGGAGGGAACAGCAGATGTGGGAGAGGGGGGATCTGGAGGGGAGAGTGGCTGTGGGGGAGGGGTATCTGGAAGGGAGAGTGACTATGGGGGAGGGGGATCTGGAGGGGAGAGTGACTGTGGGGAGGGAGATAAGGAGGGGAGAATGGCTGTGGGGGAGGAGGATCAGGAGGGGAGAGTGACTGTGGGGAGGGAGATCTGGAGGGAAGAGTGGCTGTGTGGGAGGGGGATTTGAAGGGGAGAACAGATGTGGGGGAGGGGGATCTGGAGGGGAGAACAGCTGTGGGGGAGGGGGATCTGGAGGGGAGAGTGGCTGTGTGGGAGGGGGATTTGGAGGGGAGAGTGGCTGCGGGAGAGGGGGATCTGAAAGGGAGAGTGGCTGCGGGGGAGGGGGATCTGGAAGGGAGAGCGTATGTGGGGAGAGGGGGAACTGGAGGGGAGCGCAGCGGTTGGCGAGGGGGATCTTGAGGGGGTCGTATATTAATGTAACAACTGGTATTAGAAATCACACTTGTACACAACAGATACTTAACTCTATCTGCTAATTACGACAGCTGTACAGTACATACTGGTGTTAGTTGTAATGTATGTACAGAGATCTCTAATTGTGGGGAGGGGACCTGCTCCAGGAATGCAGGCTAACGGATACCATGCATGGGCGGAAACTCTGTCAATGTCAACATCGTGATCCCCGAGGTTTTGGGAATCGCTGAGAGAACGGGAATACTTCTTGCTATAAAATCTAATTAACTGAATTATACATTGTGTTATTTTGAAGTGATAAGGCTATTTCTGTGTTATGTATTTGTGATAAATCAATGGCTGATAAACTTATAGATGGTTTCCGTTGCAGGCATTTCACAATCAACTCTGAAATAGAAACGCCACTGAATCTGTGATTGTCAGATGCTGATGTTGTTGTTTACACTCCAATTATAAACACTGGTCCATATATACAAGCTACTGAATTCCTTTGCCTTCAGAATGTCTAACAACACGATCCACTTCTTATATCAACTTTTTTTTATTGCCTCAATGACTACATAAATACAACTGACAATTATGCATGCAGGGTGTACTGACAGGAAATTGTAGAAACATTTCAATCTACAAGGTCTCCCATGGCCTTTAATTTACACTGTCCAGACACATTAGCATGTTTATTTCTGCTGCAAGTAGTACAATCTCAACCTTTTTATATCTTATACAAAGTACACATATCCCTGTAGTAGCATTTCTTGAATGTTTTGTGTGAGAAAAGAAACATCATGCATGTGTTTCAAGGTTTTCATTCAGAAAATATAAACCAGCACACATAAAACAAACAAAAAACACAATTTTCAAACTTGTTCTGATAGATTAAGTTAAAACATTTCTTATAACATAATCACTAATTGTCAAAGTCAGGAAATCTGCATCTTCCATAGCCGAGGTGCAGTGCAGTGCACTGTCGTAAGGTCCATGGTTCATACAGAAGATGAAAAGTGCTTGAATTTGGGTCAGTGCTGGAAAAGTGATTGAATTGGGGTCAGTGATGGAAAGGTGATTATATTGGGGTCAGTGCTGGAAAAGTGATTGAATTGGGCTCAGTGCAGGAAAAGAGATTGAATGGGGGTCAGTGCTGGAAAAGTGCTGGAATTGGGGTCAGTGCTGGAAAAGTGATTGAATGGGGGTCAGTGCTGGAAAAGTGTTTGAATTTGCTGACAAATGCATGAAAAGTGCTTGAATTCTTACTTATTAAACATGCAATTTTTTTCAGATTCATATTAGAAAAAAAGATTGATATTAAGATTGTTTATTATACCCCTTTTCCTTGCAAGTTTGAACAAAAAAAATGCACCTTAAAAATTGAGAAAAAGTGCTTGAAAAGTGCTTGAAAAGTGGTATGAAAAATCACACCATAGGTCAGAGGTAAAAAATGTTGGGTTTTTTCAAACATTTAAAGGTGGAAGCCAAGGTGATGACAACAGTCCCTCACTGTGTCTTATTACAAGTAATAATTATAACTTACCAATCTCCAGATCTGAAATCAAGCTGAGATATATTTTCCTCAAGGTCATCAGATCAAAGGTCACATCTCTTAACTGCTTAACATTTTATTACCTTATTACATTATGAAGCTGGTCGGTATCAAACAAGTTGTTAAATTTTACATCTCACCTGTTCTAGTTTTGCTTAAACTTCAAGACTCTCTCCAGGCGTAACAGTTAGTTTTAAAGACTATTCAAAGGGTCCCCTTTGCAATAAGAAGTTGTTCATGTATGCATTTTATAATCCAGCACGGGGCATTTCCTCTTATAATAGATCGAATATGTGCAGAGGTGCATGTATTCTGATGAAAAGAAAATGCGAGCAATATTTTGAAGGAAAATCAGGAAGTTGATAATTGTTAAAGGGGAGACATACGTTTTTGTTAAAAAACTAAACCTCTAGATTTTTTGTGAGTTTGTAGCTTGTTTTTTGACGGCACATGTTACTATATAATGCTATTGTTAAATTACTGAAAATTTTAGAAAAGCATGTTTTTATACCGCAATTATTACATGGGATGACTTTTTAAGGAGAACACTAGTATAGATCTAAAACATTTCCAGTAGATTAGTTATGGGATTGATGGGGTTGTTTGTCCGATTTCATTTTGCAAAACTTTTGCACTATTTGAGATATGTAAGAGTTACTTCCCTTTAAATAAAACAAATAAAAGTACTATTCATATAATGATTAATCAGGTCCTAATTACTAATTGTTGAAAACATTAACCAGGTACATGTATATATTTTTTAAGTTTGGAATTTTCAATAACAAATTTAATTTACTGTAATTAAGGTGGTCTCCTTATCTGACATAATATTCAGTTGACTTTAATTGGGGAAGATAAAAACTTCACCGGTATCATTAAGGTAGGTAATTGTATAGGGATGGCAGAGATTAATTTGAAAAACAGCTGAAGATGTATTCTAGAATAAATTAGGTATACAATTATATATATAGAAGCTCAAGATTGGACCAACCTTTTTTTTCCAATATCATGTGGTTCATTCTGTGTTCGAAAATATTTTGGTGTTTTTTGGTCAATATTATTCTAAAGAGATTTCATTTCTATTATTGAAAACAAAAACACTGTTCTTGTTGTTTTAAATGAGGATTTTCCCCCTGTCAAGATGCTGGCTATAGTCAGCACCAGCAGGCCTACACAAAAACCTGGGTACAGCTGTCTCACATAACACTGAGGCTCCAACATTCATTTAGTTTGTCCATTATAGCCATGTGTACATAGAGGGGAAATATCTGCCTAGGATTGCATTTTTATATCACTTTCAGATACGTGTTGACATATGTTTATTTCTGCTTGTGATTTATACAAAAAACTATTATGCAGTATCATCTAATTGTAGAAAGAGATTGTGATTTGGAATTCATTAGCTGAATTTCTGCCAAATGTTTCTGGTTTTTTTACCCGTCTTATGCAACCCTTCAAATTCAAACCTGTGCACTGCTTGATTGCAATGGGTGCAACATGGCAACATTTAAGATTTGCCAAAAATAATCTGATGTGTGAAGAAGTTGATTCTGTGACCTTGGTCCAATACATACATATGTAACTGATGTATTAGATATTCAAAAGAACTTAATTTTGTGAAAGTATATATATATACATGTAATTTCGTGGTCTGTTACTATCTTGTGAAAGATTATATTTCACTTTAACTTGTAAGGCTTATTATCTGCTAAGCGACATATTTTGCAGCTATCTACTCATTGTCTAAAGATTTAAAAACATCATCTTCATGGATAATTCACAAGTATTTATATCAATTAAAGTGTAAATTACTAATATAATGTAAAATGATTCATTTTCTCTGAGTGCAAATCACATTTGTTCTTGCTAAAAACACTTGGAACTGGTCATTATGAAAAAAGTTTGATAGGCCATTCTGTGTTACTGTACCAAAAGTCAATATCGGTAGGTCATTTTGTACTACTATACCAAAGGCCAATAGGTTGTATATAATAAGAGGCTGGTAAAGTTATTGAGGGAATCATATAGGAAGGAAATCTGGTTAAACTGGGTTTAGTTGACATATCCGTGAGGGTTGTATAATGACGGAGGGCAATATGTTAAGGTAGGATTGCATAAAAATATACATGATGAAGGGAACTATATAATCAGGTTTCATATTCATTTACAAATGTGTGTCTACAAAACAAAGACTAGCTTTACCTGCAGTCTATTTTGGTATGAAAAATCCATCTGAACGACCTCTGCTAAATATAAACTGTAAGTAGTTTTGTAACATAGTACAGGTGATATAAATTAAGAACAGGTTTAAAAAAAAAAATACAACTTGCTGGGCTAAAAATTTTGTGTTAAAAATCATGTTTTATTTTGGTTGTTTTCGATGTTCTCAAGTCCTAAATATGGGGAGACACTTCCTGAAAAGGGTTTATTCTTCCAAAGAAAATGTATTCAAAATTTAAGTTATGAGAATTTATATAAATGGATTGTGATATGCAGGATATCTATCTCATGATGATGCCCTTTATGTTTCAGATCAGGCCATTTCTGCTGTACACTACTGCCTATAAGGATATGGGGTGAAAAGTTATACCGTCTACAATTATCTATAATGGTCAAGGTTTGGAATAAGGACAGGTGTGTGTGCTCTTCTCTGAAATACTTAGCAATGGACTACAATGTATGTATGGTTTGGGCCTTTTTTGCAAAGCATCAAATTATGAAACAGATTATTAAACTCTCAAATCAATGTATTTCAATTATGGAATACATCCTTGATAAAACTGAAACAATAATTATTTGCTGTTTCAACTTTGGTTGTCATGGCAACCATCTAAAATTTGCATATATTCGTAAAATTTGACCATTTTGCCAATTTTGGCTCATTTTTGGACAGTTTTCTATTAGAAACTATTGGGCGCATTCTTGAACAAACTTAATATCAAATGAGAATATGTGCACACTTGCACCACATCTTTAGGAGAAATATAATGTTTGTTCAAGAATGCACTCAATGTGAAAAACTATGTAAAAATTGACCAAAAATTTACATTTGCATAGTTTATGCATATTCTGGATGGTTACTACGGCAACCATAGCATAAAACAACAAATAGATATTATTACAATTGCACAAGGGATAAACTGTACATTTGAAATAAAATGATTTGAGAGTTTAATAATGAAATTTAAAAATTGGCAGATAAAGTGGCCAAAAACAGGCAAAACCATACCTACATAGTCCTTTAACATGATTTTTAAAATAGCCATATCAGCGATTTTAGATCATTGGATCTCTATATTGGTTCCCTGTTCAGTTAATTTCTTGCTTGAGCTGTATTGGAATACTTTGTCAAACATTTTAATTTGGTAAATTCTTGAAATTCCATTTTTGCATTTCAAATATCTTCTTTCAATCTGTAGGTTTTGTTTGGAATTTGCTGATGAGTGCTGTTAAATGTACGTGTGAAGTTTTGATCGGCGTGCAGACGGAACGACAGGTGAGTGTAATAGTAGGAAGATAAATACAATGTTCTCCGTGATTTTGAGAGTTTTTCTCATTGCTCTTAGCCAAGAAACCATACAAAAGCTTTTCTCTGATTAACTTTCTTTCTCTTTCATCGTAAAAACATTATCAGTATTTCTATCTGGACTTTACGTGATTGGATATATTTTAGCTTTATCTCTACAATAAGTAGCATGTTCCTAAATTTAAGTATTATTAAGCACAATGGAATAATGGGTGTGTTTTTGTTACTTGAAGGCCTTGTCAACTTTGACTGATTCACCCCTGAAATTCCATAATGAACTCTTCAAACCTTTGAATTGGATGAGTTCAAATGTGTCCTCAGGGGTGATTTAATTAATCTGCATTATTCATATAAATCTTAATTGTCTTTTATTGTTTTAAAATTTCCAAAAACGAAAATGTTTTAATAAGAGCACAGCAAAGCTCTTGCATGGTAACACATTTGTGCATAAACGGAGTTGTTTCCCCTTGTTGCTTCCCTTTGCCTTTGATTTTCTTCGTCCGAAAGTAGCCCTCCAGTGGGGAAACTGGAAACACGTCACACAATTACGTTACGTCACACTTGGCCTTCATCGGTTATTTTGGGAAAATTGAAAATAACTGTTTATATAATTCAGCTTATGTACACATATGTTGCATTTATCTCTGTAGTTGCTGTTTTTTTTTGACTTGCTGACTTCAATTTATCAAAATGTTATCTCTTTCTTTACCCGTATATGAATGATTCTCAGTAAATATCAGAGATTGTACAGAAAACCACAACAAACACCATGGAAAAGATTCATTACATACTTCTGATATTGTGTTTTATGAGCTGGGAGATAAATCAAGTACTGAATATGGAGTATTGCCCCCATTCGATACTGAGATACTAAGCTAATAATCGGAATATAGGAGTATACCTATTTTCCTGTTTGGTACTGATATACCTGATTACCATCTATTTTCCGTTTTGGTACTGGGGTACAAGCTAATAATCGGGGAAATATAGGAAGAGTATTGTCCCTTTTGGTGAAATATCTGTGTTGTTCCATACAATGATGTACTTTTATATATATTCAGGTGAGCAAAACATGCCCTCTTGACCTCTTGATTCTTGCGGCTTATTGCAAAAGTGCATGGTGAAAAAAAAAACTTTTCTGGGGTTTTCAAAACCACTTCAAAACATATTTAATGAATATAGCAAGCATTTTCTGGTCCTGAGAGAATTGTAATCATTGTTTCTGGTAATTACAAATTACCCCATAATTATAGGGGTGTACTTTGGATTCTAAGTGTACCTTGTTGTAGGAAGAGTTCAGAATCACTTCAGACTTTAAATATTGTGTAATGGTAAGGCTGTAATGAGCTTGCGTGTTATAAACTGTTTACAGTCTCCATTCTACAAAGACACTACTGTAATGGGTGGTATTCAAGTAAATCATTGCTAAATATTAGGTTAAGGAGTTATGCTAGAGTCTGTTTTAAATTAAGGAGATGTGCTACATGATAAAAGACGGTTATTTATTTAAGTATGTGATATTGAAGTAATCAATAAATATTAGGTTAAGGACATACAGTACTAGTCTTTTTATAGGTTACGGAGACCCTAGTACCCAGTATGTTACTTTAGGTTAAGGAGATATGTTACCTTACTGTTTTAGGTTAAGGAGATATGTTACCTTACTGTTTTAGGTTAAGGAGATATATGCTTCCTCACTGTTTAAGGTTAAGGAGATCTGTTACCTTACTGTTTTAGGTTAAGGAGATATGTTACCTTACTGTTTTAGGTTAAGGGGATATGTTACCTTACTGTTTTAGGTTAAGGAGATATGTTACCTTACTGTTTAAGGTTAAGGAGATATTGCTTCCTCACTGTTTTAGGTTGAGGAGATCTGTTACCTTACTGTTTTAGGTTAAGGAGATATGTTACCTTACTGTTTTAGGTTAAGGAGATATGTTACCTTACTGTTTTAGGTTAAGGAGATATGTTACCTTACTGTTTTAGGTTAAGGAGATATGTTACCTTACTGTTTTAGGTTAAGGAGATATGTTACCTTACTGTGTTAGGTTAAGGTGATATGCTACCTTACTGTTTTAGGTTAAGGAGAAGATGCCAGTACTAGTAGTCTCTAAAAGGACATTTAAAGTGCCAGTATTTGTCCAGGACAGAAGTTATATGCCTGTATTTGTTGAGGTGAGAATTAACGTTTCAGTATTTGTTGAAGTAAGAATTAACATTTCAGTATTTGTTGAGGTGAGAATTAACGTTTCGGTATTTGGTGAAGTAAGAATTAACGTTTCAGTATTTGTTGAGGTGAGAATTAACGTTTCAGTATTTGTTGAGGTGAGAATTAACGTTTCAGTATTTGTTGAGGTGAGAATTAACATTTCAGTATTTGTTGATGTGAGAATTAACGTTTCAGTATTTGTTGAGGTGAGAATTAACATTTCAGTATTTGTTGAGGTGAGAATTAACGTTTCAGTATTTGTTGAGGTGAGAATCAAGGAACATTTCAGTATTTGGTGAAGTAAGAATTAACGTTTCAGTATTTGTTGATGTGAGAATTAACGTTTCAGTATTTGTTGAGGTGAGAATTAACGTTTCAGTATTTGTTGAGGTGAGAATCAAGGAACATTTCAGTATTTGTTGATGTGGGAATTAACGTTTCAGTATTTGGTGAAGTAAGAATTAACGTTTCAGTATTTGTTGAGGTGAGAATTAACGTTTCAGTATTTGTTGAGGTGAGAATCAAGGAACATTTCAGTATTTGTTGATGTGAGAATTAAGGTGCCATTTTTATGATGAAAAAGATTCATGTATTTACCTTTGTATATTTTATTGGTGTAGCTGATTTGTCTTAAATCTTCTTCAAAACATTAGAATAATAATGATTTAATGATTGAAGAACTGGCAGTACTTGATTCTCTTATGTATATTGAACAATGTAAATAAAATTCTCTAGATGGTATGAAGTGATCTGATGTGATTACTGTCCATCATGAAATTCCTTCTTAAGAAAACAGCTTTATCATTGTGAAAACACCAAGAGAAATTCTGTTGAAGAAGGCATTGGATTCATCCCAATATTTCGCAACAATAAGTTTCAACATAATTTTTTTAAAATGAATATAAAGGGAAATAACTCCATTGAGCTTCCCCGCAGGTCATCAATTTAAAAAACCTCTTGCTTTAAAGAATAGCACCACATATATTATAATCTAAATAATAAGAATTAATGTGTAACATTATAACCTCATCGTTTGTACAGATTAGGAAAACAGTTGAGGTCCGATGAATATTTTATAGGGATGGCAAAGCATTAATGACTATAAGTCTGTGATAATGATTGTACATTGTACATGTTTAACATGTACTACTGTTAGCTTACTGCCACTGACTGGTCTTCTTAATCTTACATTCTTGTAGTATAAAATGAATCTTAGAAAAACTTAAACTTATTGTTTATGAAAAGACATGTAGCTTTAATGTAGTTATTGCCACAGTAATAACTTTAGTCCAATTATAGGCACTGTGACATGGGCAGTTTGATTAAAATACAGGGCTATGAAGCAGATTCAGCAGAAAGAGGTCTACAGGACCTGTATCCGACTCAGGGTATATTACAATGATGTTGACTCACATGTTTTAATTCATCTGTGCAATGGGTCTTACAGATCTTAGCTCTGTAAACTCAATATAAAAGTGTCTCGCCGACAATTTTGTGACATTTTAAGTGATCACACTGGTTGCCAATTTTGTGTTTGAAGTAAGCACTGCTTGTTCACTGTTTTATTACCAAGAGCTGGCTGGATTTTCTGCTCACTAAAAATCCAACACTTCTAGCTAATGTTTGTTATTTTTGTGCATTGCTTGTTCAAAATTTCTGCTTCAATATTTAAAATGCACTGCTTGCTCACTATTTTTCACTCATTAAAAGTGCACTGCTTGCTCACTATTTTTGACTATGTAGTGAAGTTGGGGAGGTATACTGGAATTAGGTTGTCCGTCTGTCCATCTGTAGACACAATGATGTACCAGCTACTCCTCCTAAACTACTAAGGTGTTTTCAACGAGACTTGGTGGCAATAATCCTTATACATTGTAGATGTGTGTAATCTATATCACTTTAGAAAAAATTGGTTGCCATGGGGGAAAATTTTGTCAGAAAATTTCTAATAAACCTGTGAACCGATTCAAGTGAAACTACACAGGAATTTTGGTTGCCATGGTAATCAGGTCAAAAAACCCAAATTCTTGTGGAGTATACTAATTTGTAAGTGCAATTCCATCTAAACCTATAAACTAAATTAGGACCGTAAGAGACTATGTGTAGATTTACATGCAGATTTCTTTTTTTTTTCTAACAGATAATTTAGGTTACCATGGTAACCAGGCCATATTCACAAGTTTTTGTTGGAAACTTTTGACTAGACCACTCCTAACACATGGATGTTATGGACCATGTGCAGATATGCATGCAGATTACTCTTTGCAGACGTTTGGTAACCAGGTTACTATAAACAGGTTTTTCTTTCAAAATTTTGGTGGAAAAAAAGTTCCTAAACCTGTGAGCCAATTTCAATAAAACTACAAAGGGATGTTAGTGACGAAATGTAGATGCATCTGCAGTTGAAAATTTGTTTGTCATCAACATTGCCTTCTTAAGGTTTTTATTGCAAATGTGGGGGCGGGGGGGGGGGGGGGGGTATAAGTTAGCCATTGGTTTACAGTTCTAGTTGTGCACATAGCTTAATATCAATTTTTGAATCACTTTAAATGTGATAAATGCTGGAAGACAATTATTGACTTATTGTTAGGGTACACTTGTGTACACTTGACTGAAATTGTTAACTTCATGACTATCATGCTGCACCATGGGCTCACAAATATAACTCAATGCAATAATGAAGTTGACCGACAAAACTGAACTTGATATACCTGAGGGTATAACCTTGCAAGTCCTTACTCAGTCAAGTCGGGCACTGCTAGCTGACAAATACAATATAATGATCTTAACTCAATATAATGATGATGTTGGCAGATGTGGAGGAATGCTGTATTGGAAGGCTCTTTCCATAGGTCACATAGATAGGGTAGAACGATTCGACCTTCAAACCATTTACTAATTTCTGCCGTTGATTGATATGGTGCCTCGAGAATGATTTTAAATGTTACACAGTAGCTTTAACCATCATTATGTTGGAGGTTCACATATTGTGTTAGGCTTGTTTTTGTTGGTTTTTACATTCTTACAATCAAATAACAGCACAGGAAGAATAAAACGTAAAGTGATTTAGAAGGCCATCTTTGACAGTTCATCAATAGTCATATAACAGGAAGGGTTGTTGATAAAATATTTACTTGATTGTTGTTGATTGTTAATACTGACTTAGGGAAATAAACTGACTCAAGTCATCACCTTTATAATGATGTGTTATTTATTTAGACCACACAATGTTTGGTCCGGAGGGGAGGGGGAGCTGGAGAGGGGGAGGGGATAAAAGTGTCTCAAGTCTTCACCTTTAATGATGTGCTTTTTAGAACATTCAGTGTGTGTGTTTAGGAGGGGATCTGGGGAGGGAAAGGGGGATGATTAAAGACACTGTATTTAGAACATCCAATGTTTGCTGGGGAGGGATGGGTTGGGTTGAGGGGGGATTGAATGGTAGATGGGGGGAGAGGGGAGAAAATTAAAGAGACTTAAGTCATTTCCAGTGATGTGCTAAATATAACACACAATTGGTTGGGAGGGGTGGGTGTAGTTGAAATGACTCTAGCAAGTCATTACCTTTAATGATGTGCTATTTTTATCAGACAATGTTTTGTCAGCAGGGGTATGTGGGGTTGGGAGAGAGCCTGGATTGAAGTGCTGTTTAGAACCATCAATGTTTGGTTAGGAGGGGAGGGGATGAGGGGGCCTGATGAGGATGTTAATTATACCAGAAATTCTCTATTATCCTTTTAACTCCACAAGGGAGACTTTCTCCTTGTGATACCTCAGAAGAGTATCACAAACAAGATCTAGGTGTTCATTTAGCAGTCTGAGGCATTGAAGTCAAAGATCTGTTAAATTTGATTTTACTTGATAAATATATGATCAAAGTTATACTTGCAACACCTGACACGCAAACACACCACTAAACATCTTGACTAAGGTTTATAGGGTTAAATTTGGTAAGAAATAATCAAACTCTTTCATTTATCAATAATCAATAAGATGTTTGATTAATTTGGTACACATTTTCCTTAACACCAATGTTAGTGCTGTTCTTTCTAGATTGAATTTGTCTACGAGCGTTGTTTGTCTGATTGGAGGAGGATAATCCAATCAGAGCCGAGTTAACAGGTCTGCACACTACTGTCTGTACAAATCAACAAGCAGTACAGTCAGAACATCTCTATATCGACTAGATCTGATCAAACTTTGGGACCATCATGATGTCAGCTGTATGTGTCGGCCAGTCACTAACTTCAAAGTCTGAAAGACATATCCTATCCCCAAGGTCTGTAGGACATATCCTATCCCCTTGGGCTGTAGGACATATCCTTTCCCCTTGGGCTGTAGGACATATGCTATCCCTAAGGTCTGTAGGGAGTATCCTATCTCCAAGGTCTGAAGGACATATATTATCCCCAAGGTCTGTAGGACATATCCTATCTTCAAGGTCTGTAGGACATATGTTATCCCCAAGGTCTGTAGGACATATCCTATCCCCAAAGTCTGTAGGACATATCCTATCCCCAAAGTCTGTGGGAAACATCCTATCCCCAAAGTCTGTAGGACACATCCTATCCCCAGGGGTCTGTAGGACATATCCTATTCCCAAGGTCTGTAGGACATATCCTATCCCCAAGGTCTGTAGGACATATCCTATCTCCAAGGTCTGTAGGACATATCCTATCTCCAAGGTCTGTAGGACACATCCTATCCCCAGGGGTCTGTAGGACACATCCTATCCCCAAGGTCTGTAGGACATATCCTATCTCCAAGGTCTGTAGGACACATCCTATCCCCAAGGTCTGTAGGACATATCCTATCCCCAAGGTCTGTAGGACATATCCTATCCCCTTGGTCTGTAGGACATATCCTATCCCCAAGGTCTGTAGGAAACATCCTATCCCCAAAGTCTGTAGGACATATCCTATCCCCAAATGTCTGTAGGACATATCCTATCCCCAAGGTCTGTAGGACATATCCTATCCCCAAAGTCTGTAGGACATACCCTATCCCCTAGGTCTGTAGGACATATCCTATCCCCAAGGTCTGTAGGACATATCCTATTCCCAAGGTCTGTAGGACATATCCTATCCCCAAGGTCTGTAGGACATATCCTATCTCCAAGGTCTGTAGGACATATCCTATCTCCAAGGTCTGTAGGACACATCCTATCCCCAGGGGTCTGTAGGACACATCCTATCCCCAAGGTCTGTAGGACATATCCTATCTCCAAGGTCTGTAGGACACATCCTATCCCCAAGGTCTGTAGGACATATCCTATCCCCAAGGTCTGTAGGACATATCCTATCCCCTTGGTCTGTAGGACATATCCTATCCCCAAGGTCTGTAGGAAACATCCTATCCCCAAAGTCTGTAGGACATATCCTATCCCCAAATGTCTGTAGGACATATCCTATCCCCAAGGTCTGTAGGACATATCCTATCCCCAAAGTCTGTAGGACATACCCTATCCCCTAGGTCTGTAGGACATATCCTATCCCCAAGGTCTGTAGGACATATCCTATCCCCAAAGTCTGTAGGACATATCCTATAACCTAGGTCTGTAGGACATATCCTATCCCCAAAGTCTGTAGGACATATCCTATCCCCAAAGTCTGTAGGACATATCCTATACCCTAGGTCTGTAGGACATATCCTATCCCCAAAGTCTGTAGGACATATCCTATCCCCAAATGTCTCTAGGACATATCCTATCCCCAAAGTCTGTAGGACATATCCTATCCCCAAGGTCTGTAGGACATATCCTATCCCCAAGGTCTGTAGGACATATCCTATCCCCAAAGTCTGTAGGAAACATCCTATCCCCAAAGTCTGTAGGACATATCCTATCCCCAGGGGTCTGTAGGACACATCCTATCCCCAAGGTCTGTAGGACATATCCTATCTCCAAGGTCTGTAGGACACATCCTATCCCCAAGGTCTGTAGGACATATCCTATCCCCAAGGTCTGTAGGACATATCCTATCCCCAAAGTCTGTAGGACATATCCTATCCCCAAATGTCTCTAGGACATATCCTATCCCCAAGGTCTGTAGGACATATCCTATCCCCAAAGTCTATAGGACATATCCTATCCCCTAGGTCTGTAGGACATATCCTATCCCCTTGGTCTGTAGGACATATCCTATCCCCAAGGTCTGTAGGACATATCCTATCCCCAAAGTCTGTAGGACATATCCTATCCCCAAATGTCTCTAGGACATATCCTATCCCCAAGGTCTGTAGGACATATCCTATCCCCAAAGTCTGTAGGACATATCCTATCCCAAGGTCTCTAGGACATATCCTATCCCCAAAGTCTGTAGGACATATCCTATCCCCAAGGTCTGTAGGACATATCCTATCCCCAAGGTCTGTAGGACATATCCTATCCCCAAAGTCTGTAGGAAACATCCTATTCCCAAAGTCTGTAGGACACATCCTATCCCCAAAGTCTGTAGGACATATCCTATCCCCTAGGTCTGTAGGACATATCCTATCCCCTAGGTCTGTAGGACATATCCTATCCCCAAGGTCTGTAGGACATATCCTATCCCCAGGAGTCTGTAGGACATATCCTTTCCCTTAGGTCTGTAGGACATATCCTATCCCCAAGGTCTGTAGGACATATCCTATCCCCAAGGTCTCTAGGACATATCCTATCCCAAGGTCTCTAGGACATATCCTATCCCCAAGGTCTGTAGGACATACCCTATCCCCAAGGTCTGAAGGGCATAACTTATATATAGGGTCTGTAGGACACACCTACTCCCCCAGGGTGTATAGAACCTATTAGTCCTATTGGTAGAGTCTGTATTACACATCCTGGGAGACTGTGATGATCAGAGGTGTAGTTGCTGCAGGTGTAAAAGTTTTGATGTCATTTGTACCAAAATTAGTTAGGTGTGGTTTTACAACACAATATACATGTATGCATACAAAGTATTATACCTAAACTATTTCACATATATTTGAGCTATTGATTGGTTTTTCTATTTTAGGTAAAACAAAAGAAAATGAATTCATTATTCATGAAATAATAATAAATCATGCAGCTTTTCTGCAATGAAGTGTGACATTTTTCTTTGAAGTTGATTTCCCAACTCTCTTTTAATATATCCCTACTCAACAAGCCATTAAAGTTGATATAAAGATCTGTATAGTCTTACAAGCCATTTAGGGTTGATATAAAGATCTGTATATAGTCTTACATGCCGTTCAGGGTTGATATAAATAAAGATCTGTATAGTCTTACATGCCATTTAGGGTTGATATAAAGATCTGTATAGTCTTACATGCCATTTAGGGTTGATATAAAGATCTGTATAGTCTTACATGCTGTTTAGGGTTGATATAAAGATCTGTATAGTCTTACAAGCCATTTAGGGTTGATATAAAGATCTGTATAGTCTTACATGCTGTTTAGGGTTGATATAAAGATCTGTATAGTCTTACAAGCCATTTAGGGTTGATATAAAGATCTGTATAGTCTTACATGCTGTTTAGGGTTGATATAAAGATCTGTATAGTCTTACAAGCCATTTAGGGTTGATATAAAGATCTGTATAGTCTTACATGCTGTTTAGGGTTGATATAAAGATCTGTATAGTCTTACATGCCGTTAAGGGTTGATATAAAGATCTGTATAGTCTTACATGCCATTTAGGGTTGATATAAAGATCTGTATAGTCTTACATGCTGTTTAGGGTTGATATAAAGATCTGTATAGTCTTACAAGCCATTTAGGGTTGATATAAAGATCTGTATAGTCTTACATGCTGTTTAGGGTTGATATAAAGATCTGTATAGTCTTACATATACATGTCCCCAACAGTGTCACCACTCTGCAAGCTTCATTTCTGATCTTATTATTAATTAATAAACACAATTTTCAAACCCCACTCCTTGTATTTGTTCCACTTTACCTTTTGTTGTCAAAAACTAGGTCACTGCTACTTTCAGTGGAATTTTATAGAATTTGATGTCACTATCTCCAAACTTCATATCTTTTCAAATTGCCACATAAAGCTTAACATCCTGTATGATTTTATTTCGAACCTGATGGGGTCAAAAGGTAGGTCACTGCATGTTGCTATAATTGGTAGAAATTGGTCCACACATTAATTTTTTTTTATTATCTCGGACCTTCTCACACATGTTCACAACTACCAGTATTATAATAGTTTTGACTTTCTGCAGTTTAAACTTTTTCTTCATTTCTTAAGCGAATTAATATGTAATTATCTTATTTTGTTTCTCTAAAATACGTGGATTTGGAATTTGGTGATTATGACTTGTATAATCATTAACTGGATATTGTCTTTTGTTAACCTTTAATTTGAACAAACTTATGACAAGCAATACAGGTTTTTTTATTTATTTTTTGTTAAGTTTAGTATATATACGTGTGAGCAACACTGAAATAATTTATGATCCATTAATACTTGGTGATCTGTCAATATCGCACCTTTTATACATGGAGGATATTTACTGAAAAATTAGGTTGTGCAATTTGTTTAAATGGCACATTTTTATGGTGTGACATATATATTGCCTAAATAAATTCAATCAGTATGAACATAAAATTTTTTAATTTTATCTTGCTGAACCTGACTGTTACATTGAAAAGGAAATAGATAAGTACTTATTTGGTAAATTTTCTAGATACCTCGTGAGAAGGGGCTAGATAATTTGGTCAGCTATGATATTGTGTTAGGAAACTGAACCATTGAGGTTATATCTTTAAATTGTAAGAATTTAAAATATGTCTTTTGGGGAGAATGAGTTGAGTCTCCATTCCAGTGTCGAAATCTCCATTCAAAACTTCCCCTTTTTAAAGAATGTCTAAAGTTATGATAAATCATTGATTTAGTTATATCTTTCACCCCTGAAGACATATTTGAACTTGTCTAATCTTAAGGTTGGAATAGTTCATTGTGAAATTTCATTAATGAATGAGTTAAAAGTTTACCTAATTGCTGGATTTTAATGAAAAACTTAATTATATCACGTCTCTGTGATAAACTATAGAGATGAAATAAACGAACAAAATATAGTACGTAGTATTCTGTGTGTAAAACATGAAGTAGACTAGCCCTGACTCGGAACCATGAACCACGAGTTGTTATATATATATATATCATAGCCTGAGTGTAGGATAGTCCACATTGTTGGACCAGTGCTCCAGCTGTACGCTATACAGAAGTAAGGGGAGATTACTGTGCAGAGTGTAGTAGGGTAGATATATCCTTAACTAGCCTGACTGTGGGATAGTAGGCAGTGTTGGACCAAGTGCTCCAGCTGTACGCTATACAGAATTAAGGGGAGGCTACTGTGTATATGGGAAATCAGAGTGTAGTAGGGTAGATATATCCTTAACTAGCCTGACTGTGGGATAGTAGGCAGTGTTGGACCAAGTGCTCCAGCTGTACGCTAAACAGAAGTAAGGGGAGGCTACTGTGTATATGGGAAATCAGAGTGTAGTAGGGTAGATATATCCTTAACTAGCCTGACTGTGGGATAGTCCACATTGTTGGACCAGTGCTCCAGCTGTACGCTATACAGAAGTAAGGGGAGATTACTGTGCAGAGTGTAGTAGGGTAGATATATCCTTAACTAGCCTGACTGTGGGATAGTAGACAGTGTTGGACCAAGTGTTTCAGCTGTACGCTATACAGAAGTAAGGGGAGGCTACTGTGTATATGGGAAATCAGAGTGTAGTAGGGTAGATATATCCTTAACTAGCCTGACTGTGGGATAGTCCACATTGTTGGACCAGTGCTCCAGCTGTACACTATACAGAAGTAAGGGGAGATTACTGTGCAGAGTGTAGTAGGGTAGATATATCCTTAACTAGCCTGACTGTGGGATAGTAGACAGTGTTGGACCAAGTGCTCCAGCTGTACGCTATACAGAATTAAGGGGAGGCTACTGTGCAGAGTGTAGTAGGGTAGATATATCCTTAACTAGCCTGACTGTAGGATAGTCTACAGTGTTGTACCAAGTGCTCCAGCTGTACGCTATACAGAAGTAAGGGGAGGCTACTGTGCAGAGTGTAGTAGGGTAGATATATCCTTAACTAGCCTGACTGTGGGATAGTAGGCAGTGTTGGACCAAGTGCTCCAGCTGTACGCTATACAGAATTAAGGGGAGGCTACTGTGCAGAGTGTAGTAGGGTAGATATATCCTTAACTAGCCTGACTGTAGGATAGTCTACAGTGTTGTACCAAGTGCTCCAGCTGTACGCTATACAGAAGTAAGGGGAGGCTACTGTGCAGAGTGTAGTAGGGTAGATATATCCTGAACTAGCCTGACTGTGGGAAAGTACACAGCGTTGGGCCAAGTGCTCCAGCTGGCCTCAGACCACAATTGTTTGTACTACATGTTACTACCAAAGAAAATCAAAAATTAAAATATTCTAAAATTTTGCCCGGGGCCTGGTTCTTATTTGATGTTGTAGATCTATTCAAACTGAACCTACAGTGAGCTGTAAAGTACCTCATGACCGGCATTTTAGAAAGAAATTTTTATTTGAATGTCACCACCCTTCATTTACAGGGAAAAATACAAAAAATCCCTAAATATCAATGCGCAAGCCTCATCTCTCACTGTGTCCTGCTGCAAAACCAAACTTGATATCGGTGTCAAACAAAAATTAATCACTAAAATAGATATTGTTGAACATTTCTATGTAAAGAAACTGTGCATATCTGTCATAGGTCATTCAGGAAAAATTATTTAGTAACCCACCTGAAATGTCCTTACGCACTACATTCTTGTAGAACGAGCCGGAAGTTTTATTGTGGTCTGAGGCCAGCTGTAGGCTATACAGAAGTAAGGGGAGGCTACTGTGCAGAGTGTAGTAGCCTGGGTAGATATCCTAAACTAACCTGACTGTGGGATAGTCCACAGTGTTGTACCAAGTGCTCTAGCTGTACACTATACAGAAGTAAGGGGAGGCTACTGTGCAGAGTGTAGTAGCCTGGGTAGATATCCTAAACTAACCTGACTGTGGGATAGTCCACAGTGTTTGACCAAGTGCTCCAGCTGTACGCTATACAGAAGTAAGGGGAGGCTACTGTGCAGAGTGTAGTAGGGTAGATATCCTTAACTCATTCACTCTTAAACACACATTTAAACGCATATAATTAAAAAACTGGAATAGTTCATTATAAAATATCAGGGGAGAACGAGTTAAAGGGTATAAAAGTACTTCTGGCGACAATAAAGTTAGTTTCCATTCTATTGGCATCATCTTATGCTCTATAATTATATAGATTCAAACTGAAAACTACTACATTGCACTCCTCTTTATATCATGTTGCATTTGTCAGACAAAAACATCATATTAACAGGAATGTGACATTAAGAGAAACATGTTTTTCTTCTAAATCTAATGCATTTCCAGTCTCCATAACTAAAAGTAAGCTATTCAAGGTACATATGAAGATGTTTCAATATATAGATAACATTGTTTCAATTAAAAAACATTTTTTGGGATTATTTTTTATTTTCAATGCAACATTTTGTACAAGTTGTATCTGAAATCAATGGAAATGACATCATTTTCTCTATATTTTATGTGATTGGTTAAAAAAAACATGATATTAAGAGGAATTCACCTCAAATACATGATATTAACCAAATAAAATAACATAGATTATATGGAGAGAAAAATGGTGCTTGGGAAAAACATGATATAAAGAGGAATGTGATATTAACAGGAGTGATATTAAGTGGAGTCCACTGTAGTAGATTGAACAGCAGTATAGCTGTTTCTTGAAAATAAACCAATTGTTATTATAGTAATAAGCTTTTGTACTCTTGGAGAATTAATATCTGTTCTTATTGAAATATAAAACATTTAAATCTTAATTTATAAGGTAGGATCAGTGACTACCATCTCTTGGTTCACATATAACTTAATTTTCTTTCTTAATGGGAACCCAAAAAAATACAAAACCAACATTAATATAACATAAAAACTAATAAAGTTGTCATGGCAACTGATACATCTACAATGGTGTAATACCTTAAAAGAACCTATCACATGTTTGGACATAAAAAAACATTCAACAGGTTAGTTACACTTCATAAACCTTATCAGAGGTGAGGGAGTATCATCATTAGACGGCTAGCAGTGAACTCCTACATGTACATCACAAATCGTGAGGTTCTGTTTCATAGATATATGTTATATAGGAGGACTGTAGAGGTTGTCTGAGGGGGCGGGTATATAACTCACTCAGTATTTCATACATTCATTTATATGACATAAAACCTTTTTAGAGGTCATGTGAGGTCGTCATTGAAAGTTAAGGCATGTCATTTAATGGACGTGTTTCTTCATGAGATATATCTACTTTAAAAAAGATATTACAGGTTACAGTAGGTCTTTGTTTTTTTGTAAAAGTGCAAAGGACCCATAACACTAGCTATGGGCATGTCCTTTGTTCCCGGGAGAGGTCAGATTGGAATGACCTCTACACCTTCCTTCCCTGTGGTCTCCTTCTGAGCCTTTAATGTAGGGGTCAGTCAAGGACAACCCTTGACCTGAAGGTCAGGGGAGGTCATCTACAAAGATATAAGGCCAGCTTTTTTAAAGAAAGAAAACTTATATATGATATTAATGCACTGGCTGCTGATAGCTGTGATACATGGTAGGAATACAGTTTAATACATTCACATAGGAGATACTGTAGGTTTTACATAGCAATCCTCCAAACCTACTATACATACATAATCTACACATAAACAATTATTTTTAATTTTTGTTATTGCTTAAAACTATTAAATCAAATCATCAAATCTATTTATTTTTCTCTTTATCTTAGTAAGAATTTGTTTATTTATTTTTTTGAAACGCTTTTCCAAAACTTTGACAGGATCCGATTTGGTATGTGAAGCATCCGCTAGTCCATCTGTCTGTCACATTGTCTGTCTTGGTACTGGGTTATACAGAAGCCTGTCTGTCTGTCTGTCTGGGCTAGCAGAACACAGACCTCCGTCAGTGAGACAAAATCTGTAAAGCTGGAGTCATTAAGGTGATAAACCTGTAAACCAACCGACCGTCTTAGTAGTGGACTACAAAGCGTGTCGTTCTTACCTCAAATAAGCTCAACTGAGTACAAATCAAACATGTCTGGGGGAGATGATTGACAAATTGGACAAACCCTAGATCTCCGTGTTACATCATCTTACAAACCCCAGAGACACACTCATCCGTGCATGTTTTATCAAAATCTCGTGTGTAAATAGGATTTGGAAAGCTGCACTTGACACATGTATGGGATGAGATGAAAAAGATTTGTTTTACTGTAACCACAAGTGTTTGTAAATACAGACCAGACTTTCATTTGACTTGTGCTCTATAAAACAATAAGTCTTGATACCACAGTTGTCTGGTAGACCCTTAATTCACAGACCAAGAGGCCTTCATACAAGAGTCTTGTTTGGCAGGTCCCCATATAAAAGTATGGGCCTCAATACTGAGGTATAACTTATACTATTTCCTCCTCTGTAAAGTAACAGATAAACATCATTGTCATTACAGTTGCTTGTTATAAAACAACAATTGATAGACTCTTTATCAGCTGGAGTCTTACTCTAAAGACTGTTGTTTCTCATCTTCTCTGTAAAATAATATAAGATACACAAATCCAGATTTTCATTTCACTAGCCATGTTCTTCTTGTGAAAGCAATGTCTCGTTTTGACTCATTCTCTATAAACAAAGAAATAAGTCCATATTCTAGCATTATAAGCGAGGTCTTTAATTTGCATTGCTTCAGCTTGAAGTTGTCACCCCTTGCTGAGTTGGGAGTTGTCACCCCTTGCTGAGGTGGTAGTTGTCACCCCTTGCTGAGATGGGAGTTGTCACCCCTTGCTGAGATGGGAGTTGTCACCCCTTGCTGAGGTGGTAGTTGTCACCCCTTGCTGAGATGGGAGTTGTCACCCCTTGCGTTAATGTAAGAGACATCGTTACAATGTATTTGTTATCAGGATGACATATTGATCGACTGCGTTTTAGAATATGTATGTTTTATTCATTTTCTATCTATTGTGACATATTGTTATCTTGGATTATATTGATTTTATACTTTGATGTTTGATATTTACCTGGATTTAACGACAAGGACTGATCTATACCGTTCTATCAAGGAACTAATTGTCCCCCGCTTCCGGAGGAACGGGGGATATTGATTTGGGTTTGTCCGTCCGTCCGTCTGTCCGTCCCTCCGTCCGTCCCTCTGTCTGTCTGTCACACTTCGTTTCCGTGCTCTATCTTTTGAAGGAATAATCCGATTTTCATTAAACTTGGTCAGGATACTTATCATCCAAGTACCTCGGATGAGTTCGATTTTCGTGAAATTCCGCGCATATTTTATGGAGTTATCCCCCTTTTATCACCAAATATAGGCATCATGTACAAAATGCCATAACTCTTATGTTTTTTATTTAATTCACTTTAAATTCTGTAGAATATTATATAAGGTAATGATGTTTAACATATATTACGGGTTTGGATGTCGTATCTCAACTTTCTTTGGAATCCGACAGAGTTTTGTCCCTTTCATTGCCTCCCTCTGTCCGTCTGTCTGTCACACTTCGTTTCCGTGCTCTATCTTTTGAAGGAATAATCCGATTTTCATTAAACTTGGTCAGGATACTTATCATCCAAGTACCTCGGATGAGTTCGATTTTCGTGAAATTCCGCGCATATTTTATGGAGTTATCCCCCTTTTATCACCAAATATAGGCATCATGTACAAAATGCCATAACTCTTATGTTTTTTATTTAATTCACTTTAAATTCTGTAGAATATTATATAAGGTAATGATGTTTAACATATATTACGGGTTTGGATGTCGTATCTCAACTTTCTTTGGAATCCGACAGAGTTTTGTCCCTTTCATTGCCAAATGAAAGCATTATGTACAAAAAATTGCTTTCCGTGCTCTATCTTTTGAAGGAATAATTCGATTTTCATCAAACTTGTTGAGGATACTTATTATTCAAGTATCTCGAATGAGTTCGATTTTCGTGAAATTCCGCGCGTATTTTACGGAATTATCCCCCTTTTTATCATGAAATATAGGCATCATGTACAAAATGCCAGAACTCTACGCACATGATGTTTCCCCCCAAGTGGCCCTGAAGCGGGGGACATAAATTCCACGAATTAGCTTGTTACCATTGACATTGTCCATGAGTTGACGAGGATAGGTTGTAGAAGATATTGTTTACACATTGTTAGATGTTCCTGTTGAGGATCTGGTCACACTTTATGTTGTTACCTGTGTATGTAGATCACACAAAGATTTAATGTCAGCTGACATTGGTTCAGTAGCTCCCTACCTTGGTTTTTGTTCAGTGGCTTTACCTACCTTGACTACCTTGACCTTGGATAACTAGATGTCTTTCTACCTTGACCTTGGATAACTAGCTGTCTTTCTACCTTGACCTTGGATAACTAGCTGTCTTTCTACCTTGACCTTGGATAACTAGCTGTCTTTCTACCTTGACCTTGGATAACTAGCTACATGTATCTTCCTACCTTGACCTTGGAAAATTAACTAGCTGTCTTTCTACCTTGACCTTGGTTAACTAGCTTTCTTCATACCTTGACCATGATTAAACAATTATTCCACTTACTTTGACCTTGGTTTAGTATATACGGATTTAGAATAGCCATCAATAGTTATTGCAAGTTGACCTGAAATGAATATCAGACAAAATGTAAGTCATTTACTGTACATTCAGTGGAGAGATTCAGGGTGATAATTAATGATAGTGATAGACCCCAAGAAAACCTCATGCCAAATTTGGTGTTTTTATGTAACTGGTACTTATTGAACATTAAATATAATGTACAGATGTAAGTAACACCGTTTTATTGTGTTGGCAGCAATAAAAGCTACCCGTTCATCTTTCATGATTAATATTTGTAAAGTAGAAGAATTTTTACCTGTTGTTTTTTGGGTGTGTTCTGTATGCGGAATGTGCTGTAAGCTATTATATTTTATTGCAGTGATCAAAATTCACAGCACATGCCGACTAGAGAATGTTTACCCTCTAGTATTTTTTTACCTGTCATATTTTTATTAAAAATGCAGATAGATTTATTTGCTTCCTTGCACCTTCGCTATAGGCTCTATAATACCTGTGCAAATTTGCATATTATGCAATGTCAATTGTTTATAGAGGTGCATACAGGTATGTTTTATTGAAAGGTATGGAGTAAGTAGGGGCGCTCTAGACTCCCGGGAGATGGTACACATCGCCAGCAGTCAAAACATGTGTACTTATCAAGTATATATCAAGTCTGCCAAGCTGTGTAGTGATACCCATTTAGGGCATTCCCCCAAGTTAAATAAATAGCTCTCCACTGTACATTGTGTTAGTGCTGGCGATATACACAATTATAGTAATGATGTATGCTAGCTGTGAAGATAATGTTTAGACATTAGACAGGTTGTCGGATTAAACAGGTGGTGTATTAACCTTTATCCTGATTATGGTGGTTTTACCTGGCTAACCTGTTGGCTAGTCACACAGTGAAGGTACATATTCGTAATATTTAGTCTGGTATGATATCCTTACTATTATATACTATGGGTAAATCTTATTTAAAGACAAGGTAATGTATTTCAGGACAGTGTATGTATAATACAATAACCAAGGACAGTATTCACTGCATACATATTTTTCATTTTTATGTAAACATGTGTGGATATAATATACATAATATCTTATAATATACGATATCTGGAGAAAATAATAGTATATGATATACCTGGGCAGTATATATACAATATGCCAGGATAGTTACATATGATATGCCAGGATAGTTACATATGGTATGCCAGGACAGTATATATGATATGCCGGGACAGTATATATGATATACCAGGACAGTATATATGATATGCCAGGGCAGTATATATAATATATGATAGGACAGTATATATGATATACCAGGACAGTATATATGATATGCCAGGACAGTATATATGATATGACAGGACAGTATATATGATATACCAGGACAGTATATATGATATGACAGGACAGTATATATGATATGACAGGACAGTATATATGATATACCAGGACAGTATATATGATATGACAGGACAGTATATATGATATACCAGGACAGTATATATGATATACCAGGACAGTATACATGATATACCATGACAGTATATATGATATGCCAGGCCAGTATATATGATATGCCAGGACAGTATATATGACATACCAGGACAGTATATATGATATACCAGGACAGTATATATGATATGTCAGGACAGTATATATGATATGACAGGACAGTATATATGATATACCAGGACAGTATATATGATATACCAGGACAGAACATATGATATGTCAGGACAGTATATATGATATGACAGGACAGTATATATGATATACCAGGACAGTATATATGATATGTCAGGACAGTATATATGATATGTCAGGACAGTATATATGATATGTCAGGACAGTATATATGATATGACAGGACAGTATATATGATATACCAGGACAGTATATATGATATACCAGGACAGAACATATGATATACCAGGACAGTATATATGATATACCAGGACAGTATATATGATATACCAGGACAGAACATATGATATACAAGGACAGTATATGCGATATGACAGGACAGTATATATGATATACCAGGACAGTATATATGATATACCAGGACAGTATATATGATATGTCAGGACAGTATATATGATATGACAGGACAGTATATATGATATACCAGGACAGTATATATGATATACCATGACAGTATATATGATATGCCAGGACAGTATATATGATATACCAGGACAGTATATATGATATACCAGGACAGAACATATGATATACCAGGACAGTATATATGATATACCAGGACAGTATATATGATATACCAGGACAGTATATATGATATACCAGGACAGAACATATGATATACCAGGACAGTATATATGATATACCAGGACAGTATATATGATATACCAGGACAGTATATATGATATACCAGGACAGAACATATGATATACAAGGACAGTATATGCGATATGACAGGACAGTATATATGATATACCAGGACAGTATATATGATATACCAGGACAGTATATATGATATACCAGGACAGTATATACGATATGACAGGACAGTATATATGATATGCCAGGACAGTATATATGATATGCCAGGACAGTATATATGATATACCAGTACAGTACATATGATATACCAGTACAGTATATATGATATGACAGGACAGTATATATGATATACCAGGACAGTATATATGATACACCAGGACAGTATATATGATATACCAGTACAGTACATATGATATACCAGGACAGTACATATGATATGCCAGGACAGTATATATGATATACCAGGACAGTATATACGATATGACAGGACAGTATATATGATATGCCAGGACAGTATATATGATATACCAGTACAGTACATGTGATATACCAGGACAGTATATATGATATGCCAGGACAGTATATATGATATACCAGGACAGTATATATGATATACCAGGACAGTATATATGATATACCATGACAGTATATATGATATGATATACCAGGACAGTATATATGATATACCAGGACAGTATATATGATATACCAGGGCAGTATATATGATATACCAGGACAGTATATATGATATACCAGGACAGTATATATGATATGCCAGGACAGTATATATGATATACCAGTACAGTACATATGATATACCAGGACAGTATATATGATATACCAGGACAGAACATATGATATACCAGGACAGTATATATGATATACCAGGACAGTAAATATGATATACCAGGACAGAACATATGATATACAAGGACAGTATATGCGATATGACAGGACAGTATATATGATATACCAGGACAGTATATATGATATACCAGGACAGTATATATGATATGTCAGGACAGTATATATGATATGACAGGACAGTATATATGATATACCAGGACAGTATATATGATATACCATGACAGTATATATGATATGCAAGGACAGTATATATGATATACCAGGACAGTATATATGATATACCAGGACAGAACATATGATATACCAGGACAGTATATATGATATACCAGGACAGTATATATGATATACCAGGACAGTATATATGATATACCAGGACAGAACATATGATATACCAGGACAGTATATATGATATACCAGGACAGTATATATGATATACCAGGACAGTATATATGATATACCAGGACAGAACATATGATATACAAGGACAGTATATGCGATATGACAGGACAGTATATATGATATACCAGGACAGTATATATGATATACCAGGACAGTATATATGATATACCAGGACAGTATATACGATATGACAGGACAGTATATATGATATGCCAGGACAGTATATATGATATGCCAGGACAGTATATATGATATACCAGTACAGTACATATGATATACCAGTACAGTATATATGATATGACAGGACAGTATATATGATATACCAGGACAGTATATATGATACACCAGGACAGTATATATGATATACCAGTACAGTACATATGATATACCAGGACAGTACATATGATATGCCAGGACAGTATATATGATATACCAGGACAGTATATACGATATGACAGGACAGTATATATGATATGCCAGGACAGTATATATGATATACCAGTACAGTACATGTGATATACCAGGACAGTATATATGATATGCCAGGACAGTATATATGATATACCAGGACAGTATATATGATATACCAGGACAGTATATATGATATACCATGACAGTATATATGATATGATATACCAGGACAGTATATATGATATACCAGGACAGTATATATGATATACCAGGGCAGTATATATGATATACCAGGACAGTATATATGATATACCAGGACAGTATATATGATATGCCAGGACAGTATATATGATATACCAGTACAGTACATATGATATACCAGCACAGTATATATGATATACCAGGACAGTATATATGATATACCAGGACAGTATATATGATATGTCAGGACAGTATATATGATATACCAGGACAGTATATATGATATACCAGGACAGTATATATGATATGTCAGGACAGTATATATGATATACCAGGACAGTATATATGATATGTCAGGACAGTATATATGATATACTAGGACAGTATATATGATATGCCAGGACAGTATATATGATATGCAAGGCAGTATATATGATATGCCAGGACAGTATAAATGATATGCCAGGACAGTATATATGATATACCAGGATAGTATATAGGATATACCAGGACAGTATATATGATATGTCAGGACAGTATATATGATATACCAGGAAAGTATATATGATATGCCAGGACAGTATATATGATATGTCAGGACAGTATATAGGATATACCAGGACAGTATATAGGATATACCAGGACAGTATATAGGATATACCAGGACAGTATATAGGATATACCAGGACAGTATATATGATATGCCCGGACAGTATATATGATATGTCAGGACAGTATATATGATATACCAGGACAGTATATATGATATACCAGCACAGTATATATGATATACCAGTACAGTATATATGATATACCAGCACAGTACATATGATATACCACGACAGTATATATGATATGATATACCAGGACAGTATATATGATATACCAGGACAGTATATATGATATACCAGCACAGTACATATGATATACCACGACAGTATATATGATATACCAGGACAGTACATATGATGTACCAGTACAGTATATATGATATACCAGGACAGTACATATGATATACCACGACAGTATATATGATATACCAGGACAGTATATATGATATACCAGGACAGTATATATGATATACCAGGGCAGTATATATGATATACCAGGACAGTATATATGATATACCAGGACAGTATATATGATATGCCAGGACAGTACATGTGATATGCCAGGGCAGTATATATGATATACTAGGGCAGTATATATGATATACCAGGACAGTATATATGATATACCAGGGCAGTATATATGATATGGGACAGTACATGTGATATGCCAGGGCAGTATATATGATATACCAGGGCAGTATATATGATATACCAGGGCAGTGTATATGATATACCAGGGCAGTATATACAATATGCCAGGACAGTACATATGATATGCCAGGGCAGTAAATATGATATATGCCAGACAGTATTTGCTATTCTGTGGCTGTATGTTCAATATATATTTCATGGAATATTAATATCAAAATGATGACATGATCAATAGGAAAGTATCTATGATAGCTTAGGACAGAATAAATGGTATCTTTAATATAACAGCGTTTAAGAAATCTTAGAAAATTATATATGATATCCTGAGAAGTATATGAGATATATCTTAAGGACAGCTATTGAAAAACTATATGGTATCCTAGGATACTGTTATACTGATACATGATAATAATGTGCAGCACATGCCTGGTGATACAGTGGGAGCCTCCCACACTCCACACCAGATATATGTAATAGCTTTAGTACCCTCCCACCACTGTGCACAGCTTTAGCCACAGATGAAGGACAGTGCAGTGAGTGACAAGCGGGCAAAACTCATTCACAAAAATCGGCTACACTTACTAACCATGATCTGGTGGTATTGGTTTACAGGAGAGGCTGTGAGGTAGGATGTGTGCTAATGTCTCACTAACACCACAGACTGCATACTCTTCAGGTGTAAAAAGTGTGTACCTACAGGACTAATCCACTGCTACACCATGGCACGGAGGCTGGGCTCATACCTCAGTGTACTTGTACTTTTACAGGTAAGGCGTTATTATTTTGTTTTATTATATTTCATTTCGTGAAAAAATTGAAATATATTCATTAGACTTTCATATTTGTAGTGTACATGTATCACAGCATGACATTTTGTTTCATGAATTTATATCTGTTACAATTTTCAGTTGATATTGTAATTGTGATTTGATAAATCAGGTATTGTGTTACTTTCAGGTAAAATTGCATAAGCCAATGTTTACCTGTACAATTTTATCTGCCCCTGAAGGATGACATATCACCTTTAAATGATGCCTACTAGATAGATTTTAGTGTTTAATTGTGATGCTTAAACCTTTCACCTGATTTTCATAAACATGACAAAATGTGAAATGAAAGTTCACGTTTGTCATACCTGTGTGCCTGCTAAACATCAAACCAGGTACCATTTTGCATTAAGGTACAACTATTGATCAAGTATTATAGATAAAATCAAATTCTCAAATGAACCTGTTATTCAAAGATTTGTTGGAGTTCTCCTTCAGTAGCCTGTCAGGTCTTTTAACCTTTTAGAAATGAAGGATAAGATATTAACAGGACAATATGTGCATTTGCCTGAGGAAAATTAACATAAAATATCTAAAAGAATTTAAAAATAAGAATTATGTCCATGTATTGAATTTGCAGTTTCTGTACAGCTATTAAAAATGTCTTCTATAGACCACAAGGTAATATAAGATATTCTGTATTCCTACAGTTAAATGCTTTTCTGTATTTTTACCTGTGATAAATTAGTTTAAGTACACCTGTAAATTAAAGCAGGATGGTAGACCCTGATAAGGAGAGCTCTTATTTTAACATTTCGAGAATGTTAGAAAACTAATGATTAGTAATTCTGTTTTCTTTCTTATCATTTTGAATGAAAGCATTAATACAAATACAAACATTCAGACTGATAAAGACGAAACAAAATGGAAATAAAACGGTTCCCTTATCAAAAGTAAAGACTGTATTTTATTTTTACTGCATGTTGATGTCCTAACATGCACATATATAACTCACATGTGTAATCACTTACCTGTTGTAATAAGTTCAGCTTTGCTGACATAATTTATATGTGTACTAGGTATTTCATCAATATCATACAAGGGACTAAATTGGTGATAAGTCAGTGTTCATTTGTTTGAATGACAGCTAATTAGTTAAGGTAGTTACCTGTAGTATTTATCAATCAGTAAAGTGGTTACCTGTAGTATTTATCAATCAGTGAAGTTGGTTACCTGTAGTATTTATCAATCAGTAAAGTGGTTACCTGTAGTATTTATCAATCAGTAAAGTGGTTACCTGTAGTATTTATCAATCAGTGAAGGTGGTTACCTGTAGTATTTATCAATCAGTGAAGTTGGTTACCTGTAGTATTTATCAATCAGTAAAGTGGTTACCTGTAGTATTTATCAATCAGTGAAGGTAGTTACCTGTAGTATTTATCAATCAGTAAAGTGGTTACCTGTAGTATTTATCAATCAGTGAAGGTGGTTACCTGTAGTATTTATCAATCAGTGAAGGTGGTTACCTGTATGATTTATCAATTAGAAAAGGCAGTTACCTGTAGTATTCATTAATTCGTTAAGGTGAATCCTGTTTGATTTATCAATTAGTGAAAGTAGTTAATTTGAGATTATCAGTGAATTTGCCCGGTAGGCCCAATTAGAGGAAAAAGTTTCAAAATCCCCGAAACAGAGAAGATGGGCTTGACTTTATTGAAAAATTCAAAAGGATAAGATGACCATGACCGTGTTGTACTGGGTATACATATATAGGGGCTTAATTAATCCATTATTCTATGTTAACTAACTAGTTTTGGCACATGAGGTGCTTTGAAAAATGTTTTAAAAGGAGAATTACCAGTGTTTGAAAGAGGTTCCGGGCAGCTGTAGTCTGGACTGCTGTTTTGAGTTTCTGCGTTAAAGGTTGAAGGGATCGATTACTTCTCCAAGTTTGTTCTCACTTTTGAAATCATTCATCAGTATTCTGTCTTTATTTTTTTACATATTCATCCACAGTACATCTTAAATGTATCATACTAAGTAGAGTAAACAATCGCAACAAGTTCAGGATATATTGTGTCTTCTTTTTATTATTGGGTTACTGGTTTCGCCCGTACAATGTGCTTCTAATTGGGAATACTAAAATGTGGTTAAATTAATCATTTTGCAGTTTAAGTTTTCCAGTATTGGTAATTTTTTTTAGAACTTTTCAGGCATTTTCAGACTTTTCTGTAACATTCTGTTTCGTCCATATATGAACAAATTGAAAGCTCATCTAGTATGGAAGCCCTCGCCCACTTGATGCAAAACAATAATTATTACTCGATTGTAAGGAAATTAGACAAATTCAGTAATCATTTCTTTGAAGGAAGGATAATTATGGTAAGTATGACATCAGCAGTTTGCCCTTTTGACCTTTTCCACACGGTAAAAATCTATAGTGTTATTGGTTATTGATTTGGTATTACAGAGTATTACATGTGATGCTGTGGCACTTTTATGTATTTCTGCTGACTGTAACTGTTGATGCGCCCTGTCTTATCAGTGCTGGCTACACTGACATGATATTGTTAAATAATTAACATGACCAACAAATTGACATTTAAGTTACCTTTCTAGACAGATTACCCCTGTTCCAATAGCATGTCTGTAGGTTACCCTGGGTCCAATAGCATGTCTGTAGGTTACCCTGGGTCCAATAGCGTGTCTGTAGGTTACCCTGGATCCAATAGCATGTCTGTGGTTAGTAAACTGTTTGTAACCAAATTGAATGTTAAGTTTGAATATGGTTTTATCCTGTGTGCAACACTGCAGCATTGGCTGCGCTAATCTAAACACTATTCATTGTATTGCACAAAACCAGATTTAATTCCATTAAATTCATGATAGCACTAAACCGAATCAGTCATAGCTTTTAAACCTGTGGAAACAGCTAAAGTATGAATCTGAGTGGTTGTAGCACAAAATTCATGGTATCAGTCTTAATCTGATTGGTTGTAGCACACAATTCATGGTAGCAGTCTATATCTGATTGGTTGTAGCACTAAATTCATGAAAATGTGTAAATCTAATTGGTTGTAGCACTAAATTCATGAAAGCTGTGTAAATCTAATTGGTTGTAGCACCAAATTCATGAAAGCTGTGGAAATCTGATTGGTTGTAGCACTAAATTCATGAAAGCTGTGTAAATATAATTGGTTGTAGCACTAAATTCATGAAAGCTGTGTAAATCTAATTGGTTGTAGCACTAAATTCATGAAAGCTGTGTAAATCTAATTGGTTGTAGCACCAAATTCATGAAAGCTGTGTAAATCTAATTGGTTGTAGCACTAAATTCATGAAAACTGTGTAAATCTAATTGGTTGTAGCACTAAATTCATGAAAGCTGTGCAAATCTGATTGGTTGTAGTACGAAGGTCATGAAAGCTGTGTAAATCAGATTGGTTGTAGTACGAAGGTCATGAAAGCAGTATAAATGAAAGGAATTCTGTGTATTCAGTATATTAAAAATATGTGTGGAAGTTGAAACAATCTTCTGGGTAACTGTACAGATGGTGGTAGTACAAAAACCAGTATCAGCACACACACATACGGGACACATTTAGAGTAGTTGATTTTAGATAATGTGACATACCAAAGTTGAATAATCTGATCAGAATTCCAACATTAGATGATAAGATATATGATAGCCTGTGTTGAATAGTTCTCTTTTTGTTTTTTTTTTGGTGTATTATCTAAACAAAACTGACTTCCAATAACAATAACTGTGTTTATATTCAAATTTGTGTCCATCCAGTTAATACAAACATTGTTATTTCTCCCAAAACACTGATGCTATTCCCAGAGTGAAAGTCAATACAGCCATCTGTCAGGGCTTTGAAGATCGAGGCACATGGACAGTTTCTGATCTCTACACAAAATAAACAAATTCAGATTTAGTTTCTCCAAAGTTGTTACCTAATATATGTCATATATCATATACATTGTCAAAGGTTAAAATAATGAAATATGATTATTTTTTTTGTTTAAGATCAAGACAGATAATATATTATCTTTCCTGATACAGAGCAACAAAATGATAACTGGGCTGTTTTTTTATCTGGCAATAAGCCCATGCCTGCTAATAGGCCCACCTGTATATGCTGGAGTTTAAAATACTTAAATTGAAACCACAACTGATTTATCAAGATTCATTCTCATTCATCCCTAAAATTTAACAAATAAATGCACTATTCCAACGTTTAATTGGTAGAGTCCAAATTAGTCTTCAGGGAAGAATGAGTTACCCATATTAATAAGATCACATTGAGTTTACATATTTGATAACATATTTTTGTTCAACTTCATTATATTTTCTCTAATAATAAACTGTTAACAGTTTTTTTAATCTATTCAAAGTTCCTGGAATATCATTTTCTTTGCTGGGTAATCCTATGAATACCTGTAAGTTGCTTCATGCTGAATCACCTATAAACAGGAAATTCGGCTATAATGGTAAGGGTCAAAGGTTATAGATTTCCTGTTAGTAGATATATCAAGTTTGTTGGCTTAGAAAGGAGGTCAAAAGTCAAATGCACATTTGCAATGGGAGATATGTTCCTTTTCTGAAATCCTTATAAAAGAAGTGAACGCTTACTTTTGGGACTTGTGAAGCTTTGTAACAGCATCAGTATACTCTACAGCTTGTTCCCTTCTCACATGGTCAACACCTTAGGTAGTTATGAATTTGTTGTTCAATTCTTAATTTATAAACATATATATATAAGATGCAGGAATTTCCCTTAAGCTCAGTTGGTAGAACATCGGGCTGGAGAGCCAAGGGTCGGGGGTTCGAGCCCCGACGATGGCACTATCTTTATCACTTTTCCTCGTCCAATTACATACTGGTGCCGATGACCCTTCCCGTTTAAAGGAGGAGAAGCCTTGTTGGGGAGGGAGTCAATAAAAGAACCTGGGTCGGGGATTTAGAAAAATTCGAGGAATATTGTAAAAGATGTGCATTGATTAGGTTGCCTTACAAGCGTGAGCTGTAGGGAATTACCCTTTAGCTCAGTCGGTAGAGCATCGGGCTGGAGAGCCAAGGGTCGCGGGTTGGAGCCCCAGCGATGGCACTATCTTTATCACTTTTCCTCGTCCTATTACACATATATAGTAGTATATTGATATTTTGTGTACGTCTCTATCGAAAGTCTGAGCTTACACTGATTGTAACTCATTAAAACATTTCTATCAGAGGTGGCTGGATTATTTTGTGCCTTGTAGGTTCAGTTTCAGCAATTCTTTGAGGTAAAATTAACAGAACAAATTAAGTGCACCTGAGCTGATTTCAAAAGATGAGGGTGAACAATTGGCAGACACTAGCTTAATTATTTCCATAATAGAGAGAAAGTTTACATTGTTTACAGGAATCTAAATATTTTGTTGTCACTTGACATTAGTGTGGAAGGTGAAGGTCACCCATGTTTTAATTGTCAAGGGTCAAGGCCATACAAGAAACCATTTCCTGTGTATCCTAGGATTTCAGTAAGAATTATTGGATATTTGTTTACAGTAGGAAGAGCCGGCTGTTTGATCTTCTGAGGGTGTATAAGGAAAGATCTGCAGGGTCAAGATTTCTGTTGTGTGCACATGCCAGTACTTTTGTGATTGGCTATGGTGGGGCTTCAGACAATTGATGGTGGCTTCTGTTATTATCTGAATGCACTGACTTGTGTGTATATATGATTCCTGCTGTTAGCATCAATGGCGACATCTGTTCCCATCTGGCTATTTGGTTATATGTTGACATTTGTGTAGCTAAATCACCACCGTATAATATACAGCATTATGTGAAATAAATAAGAATTAATACCATAGATATGTTGAAACAGCAGTGTTAAAACCGCAGTATTCTGTCGCTGAATATCTGTAGGGAAATCACTATCATGAATCAAACATATTAGATAAAATATAAATTGAGGGTAGATTAAACCATGCATGTTATGGGATATCTTCTATAAAAGCCTGGTTTTCTTTCTTTTGATCAAAATTTTTTTTCCCCAGGTTTTGCATTTGTTAAGTTTCTTGAAAACTTTCAGTCAAGACACATTAGCAGCCATGCCTGATATGGATGTTTAAACAAATAAAGCTGACAGTTGGTATAAATTTGTATCAAACATTTTGAGTAGAGAAAATGCTTGAGGTTCCAGACTTGTAATTTGTTTTGTCTCTCAAAGAAATTTTGAACAAATTGCAATATGGTACCATACAATATATTATGGTTTAGACATTTTGGTTCCAAATTTTTTCACGAAATACAAAATTTCTGCAACATTTTAAAAGAAATGCCACTTCCAGAAGGAAAATGTTTATTGCATATAGAATAATAAGGTTTTTGTCTGACCCAGACTTTTTTGTCTGACTCAGACTCAGGGCATAATGTATTTGAACTCAAATGGAACCACCTACACGTATACAGATAATTTGAAACACTTTTCCAACGTTATGAAAGAGAAAATAAGGAAAGAATTCGCACAAATATTTTGAACTTTGGACAATAGTCACCATTTCAATCTAACCAGACATGCCATCATCAGCTGCAAGACTTAGATACATGAACCTTTCCATCTTTTTGTCAGCGGTAGCCGTTCATGTAGACTGGTTGGGTGCTGACTGACACCATCAATCTCCTACATGTGAACAGCACCCAACATTATTGTGATTAAAAACAATCATTACTCCATCCCCCATCACATCACACATTTATACACAGGTGTATGGGGGGTCTCCTTTATGTTTAAACTATGGTTTACGATCTCTAGTCAATTCCACTGGAACCATAAATGCTTTAAACATTGTAAAATTATCTGTTTAGAATTAAAACAGGTTCAATATTTAAAGTCATTTACATTTATCTTGGAATTCAGGAAAAAACAACTGAAATTTCATTTAAAGCAGCAGGAATGTCTTTAAATTTTATTACTGAAATTCTTTGTCCTTGACAGTATTGGAATGTGCTGCTTGAGTACCAAATATACAACTGTGTAACGGTTTGGGGTGTGTGTTTATGTCACTGCTTACTCGTTACATTGTAGGGACTTCCTTTCCTATTGGTATTGGAGGGGTTTCACGTACCGTATTTTACCGGGAATAAGCCCCCTTTCACAAATAAGCCCCCTCCCCACTTTGGCAAAGGTTCTTGGAACAGGGTGGGAGCCTGTGAATAAGCCCCAACCCTAAATTTTGTTTTTCCCTCAATAAAAAGCATGTTAATTTCTTTTTAATTTTGTGTCTGAATATCCAAGATGGCAGACTTTTGTGAACTGGGGTGTATTCGTGAATAAGACCCCGCCCTACTTTTGATCAATTATTTTTCTCAGGGGGTGGGGGCTTATTCCCGGTCAAATACGGTAACAAAAAGTAGTATTTTTGACTTACATGGGGTTGGGTTTTGAGGTGGGGTTGGGGATGGGTTTGGGTTTGGGAAAGACATGGGTTGGGAATTAGGTAGGAGAATTATCGATAATAAATTATGCTTTCTTGTGAACCAAATGACCGGTTCTTTTTTGGGTGAGGGGCCTTGTTAGGTACATTGTGGGACATGTTCTTGTTTAACAGGTTCTTATTAAGAGTATGATTGTTTTTTCAAAAAAGCAATATGGGAGAACATTCTATTATGACCATGGGCTATTTGCTTATTACAAAGTTTATAAATAGGAATGTCTTTTACAAAATAGGGAAGGACATTAAATTAGTTTTGGTCTCTCAGTCTTTAAATAGTACGCTCAGTTACAACGTGACAAAGGAACCAGGTCTTGAAACATTTCGACACATTTAAACATTACATTGTTGTGTAGAAAGTAAAACATTGGCAATATCATATATATTTCAAAACTGATGAATCTTATTATAAAAAGGGGTCAGGAACATTATCGTAGGGGTGGTTCCTATATTATCGTAGGTGTGGTACCTGTATTATCGTAGGTGTGGTGCCTATATTATCGTAGGTGTGGTGCCTATATTATTGTAGGTGTGGTGCCTATATTATCGTAGGTGTGGTGCCTATATTATTGTAGGGGTGGTGCCTATATTATTGTAGGGGTGGAGCCTATATTATCGTAGGTGTGGTGCCTATATTATCGTAGGGGTGGTGCCTATATTATCGTAGGTGTGGTGCCTATATTATCGTAGGGGTGGTGCCTGTATTATTGTAGGGGTGGTGCCTATATTATCGTAGGTGTGGTGCCTATATTATCGTAGGTGTGGTGCCTATATTATCATAGGGGTGGTGCCTGTATTATTGTAGAGGTGGTGTCTATATTATTGTAGGGTGGTGCCTATATTATCGTAGGGGTGGTGTCTATATTATTGTAGGGGTGGTGCCTATATTATTGTAGGGTGGTGCCTATATTATTGTAGGGTGGTGCCTTTATTATTGTAGGGTGGTGCCTATATTATCATAGGAGTGGTGCCTATATTATTGTAGGGTGGTGCCTATATTATTTTAGGGGTGGTGCCTATATTATTTTAGGGGTGGTGCCTGTATTATTGTAGGGGTGGTGCCTATATTATCGTAGGTGTGGTGCTTATATTATCGTAGGGGTGGTGCCTATATTATTTTAGGGGTGGTGCCTATATTATCATAGGGGTGGTGCCTATATTATTTTAGGGGTGGTGCCTATATTATCGTAGGGGTGGTGCCTATATTATCGTAGGAGTGGTACCTATATTATCATAGGGGTGGTGCCTATATTATTGTAGGGGTGGTGCCTTTATTATTGTAGGGGTGGTGCCTATATTATTTTAGGGGTGGTGCCTATATTATTGTAGGGGTGGTGCCTATATTATCGTAGGGGTGGTGCATATATTATTTTAGGGGTGTTGCCTATATTATCATAGGGGTGGTGCCTATATTATTTTAGGGGTGGTGCCTATATTATCGTAGGGGTGGTGCATATATTATCATAGGGGTGGTGCCTATATTATTGTAGGGGTGGTGCCTTTATTATTGTAGGGGTGGTGCCTTTATTATCATAGGGGTGGTGCCTATATTATTGTAGGGGTGGTGCCTATATTATCATAGGGGTGGTGCCTATATTATTGTAGGGGTGGTGCCTATATTATCATAGGAGTGGTGTGCCTATATTATCTTAGGGATGGTACCTATATTATCGTAGGAATGGTGTGCCTATATTATCGTAAAAGTGGTGTGCCTATATTATCGTAGGGGTGAGCCTATATTATCGTAGGAGTGGTGCCTGTATTATCGTAGGGGTGGTGCCTATATTATCGTAGGAGTGGTGTGCCTATATCATCGTAGGGGTTGTTCCTATATTATCATAGGGGTGAGCCTATTGGCATGATTATGGTAGGTCATTATGTTGACACTGATATTTAGTGTAGGACTGATTAGCTGTAAAACTGCCACCTATGTTAGTGTATCAATGATAAAATTGTCTTCATGTCAACTGACGCTCAATATCTCCAACCGTGTTAAGTATTGGTTACTTAGAGGTGTGGTGTATCCATATCACGGTAATAGGACCTCACTTAATCAGTGTCAGGTAATGATAAAGCCACGGATTAAGACACTTAAGTAATACCTGGGTCTACATCAGCTGACCCTGTCTCCAAGGACACAACCTTTTTCAGGTCATCTGTCCGTCAAAATGCAATCTGGTGTTTTCCCTATCGGACTTCGTCTTGGGTTGATATCAGAATGATTTGGCAGCAGTCAAATTAAATGGTGACAATGATCAATTTATCGTATTTAAATTTTGTGTTTGGGATGTCAAGGATGGATACATAAATTGGCCAGTTTTACAAAAGTACAGTCATCTTAGAAATTAAATCATTTGAAAGAGAGATTGAGGTAAAGTTTGTTCATTTGAGACAGGGTTGAAATGGTTATTTTGGACAATAAAGGCACCACTGTGGTATAGTTGTCAATCTCTAAGGAGGAGTATAAAGGGTTGTCGGGTGGTGCAGTGGATAGCGCACAAGCCTTTCACCAAGGCGTCCGGGGTTCAATTTCACAATAGGATGTAAGAAGGTACGAGGTCACCTGCAAAACCACAGTGGGAGAGGATGAGTGTTCAATACCATAGACAGAATGGGAGAGGATGGGTGTTCAGTAAGATAGACAGACAGCGGGAGAGGACGAGTGTTCAATATGATAGACAGACAATGGGAGAGGATGGGTGTTCAATATGATAGACAGACAATGGGAGAGGGCGGGTGTTCAATACGATAGACAGACAGTGGGAGAGGACGAGTGTTCAATAAGATAGACAGACAGTGGGAGAGGATGGGTGTTCAATACGATAGACGGACAATGGGAGAGGATGTGTGTTCAATACGATAGACGGACAGTGGGAGAGGACGAGTGTTCAATATGATAGACAGACAATGGGAGAGGATGGGTGTTCAATACGATAGACGGACAATGGGAGAGGATGGGTGTTCAATACAACATACAGACAGTGGGAAAGGATGAGTGTTCAGTACGATAGACAGATAATGGGAGAGGATCGGTGTTCAATAAGATAGACAGACAATGGGAGAGGATGGGTGTTCAATACAACATACAGACAATGGGAAAGGATGAGTGTTCAGTACGATAGACAGACAATGGGAGAGGATGGGTGTTCAATACAAAAGACAGACAGTGGGAGAGGATGAATGTTCAATACAACATACAGACCATGGGAAAGGATGAGTGTTCAATACAACATACAGACAGTGGGAAAGGATGAGTGTTCAATACGATAGACAGACAATGGGAGAGGATGAGTGTTCAATACAACATACAGACAGTGGGAAAGGATGAGTGTTCAATACAATAGACAGACAAGTGGAGAGGATGAGTGTTCAGTACGATAGACAGACAATGGGAAAGGATGAGTGTTCAATACGATAGACAGACAGTGGGAGAGGATGAGTGTTCAATACGATAGACAGACAATGGGAGAGGATGGGTGTTCAATATGATAGACAGACAATGGGAGAGGGCGGGTGTTCAATACGATAGACAGACAGTGGGAGAGGACGAGTGTTCAATAAGATAGACAGACAGTGGGAGAGGATGGGTGTTCAATACGATAGACGGACAATGGGAGAGGATGTGTGTTCAATACGATAGACGGACAGTGGGAGAGGACGAGTGTTCAATATGATAGACAGACAATGGGAGAGGATGGGTGTTCAATACGATAGACGGACAATGGGAGAGGATGGGTGTTCAATACAACATACAGACAATGGGAGAGGATGGGTGTTCAATACAAAAGACAGACAGTGGGAGAGGATGAATGTTCAATACAACATACAGACCATGGGAAAGGATGAGTGTTCAATACAACATACAGACAGTGGGAAAGGATGAGTGTTCAATATGATAGACAGACAATGGGAGAGGATGAGTGTTCAATACAACATACAGACAGTGGGAAAGGATGAGTGTTCAATACAATAGACAGACAAGTGGAGAGGATGAGTGTTCAGTACGATAGACAGACAATGGGAAAGGATGAGTGTTCAATACGATAGACAGACAGTGGGAGAGGATGAGTGTTCAATACGATAGACAGACAATGGGAGAGGATGGGTGTTCAATATGATAGACAGACAATGGGAGAGGGCGGGTGTTCAATACGATAGACAGACAGTGGGAGAGGACAAGTGTTCAATAAGATAGACAGACAGTGGGAGAGGATGGGTGTTCAATACGATAGACGGACAATGGGAGAGGATGTGTGTTCAATACGATAGACGGACAGTGGGAGAGGACGAATGTTCAATATGATAGACAGACAATGGGAGAGGATGGGTGTTCAATACGATAGACGGACAATGGGAGAGGATGGGTGTTCAATACAACATACAGACATTGGGAAAGGATGAGTGTTCAGTACGATAGACAGACAATGGGAGAGGATGGGTGTTCAATAAGATAGACAGACAATGGGAGAGGATGGGTGTTCAATACAACATACAGACAATGGGAAAGGATGAGTGTTCAGTACGATAGACAGACAATGGGAGAGGATGGGTGTTCAATACAAAAGACAGACAGTGGGAGAGGATGAATGTTCATTCTAACACGATACGTTTGTAATACGCGTTTTGATTGGATATGGACCATGTTCTAATGTGCGATAGAACCATGATCAATCATGATCAATCGTATCAAGCTCCTCCCATCGAGCTTAAGCCACGCCCGTTTCTACCAAAAACAAAATGGCGTCGTGACGGGGATCGTCTATCGATGAACATTCCACTGCGCGCATGATAGGCGTAGGCCTACGTCAAGTAAGCATCAGAGCAAAGAGGACTGATTGAATGTATTAGCTGAATAAATTAAGAATAAAACGTTATCATATCTTGTTCTTACCTCCATTTATTCACGAAACGTGAATTCCATCCATGTGTAGGCACCTCTAGGAATCAAAACAAACATTTCACTGTGACGGTGTCGTGTTCATCTGCACAAAATTTTAACAGACCTTTTTGTCGATACGAACATATTTGCATGCATACTGACATGGAATTGTAACCATTTTGTCAATGTTAATCCAACCATGTCGTATACAAACGTTCACGAAAATACTAGGCCTAAATCCAAATATTCCGCCTCGTCAACATCCAGACCAAGCACTCGCCAGTATATGTATGGGCGTGGCTAAATGACCGACTTTTGAAAGCTTCCTTCTGATTGGTCAGTCGGCTAAAGAAAGACACGTCACCAGCCAGGTCACAGAGTACTTTACTACTTACTTTTAGCAAGGAAATACAATGTATTTAAACTAGTTAGCGTATTAAATTTGTCAATGAGTGTTAGAATGGGGATAGTACGTTATTTTTCGTGTCTATACTGGCGATTAGAACATGAAATTTGGTTTAAACTCTCGACCTATCGGTCTCGAGTTCAAACCAAATTTCATGTTCTAATCGCCAGTATAGCCACTCAAAACAACGTACTATCCCCTAAATACAACATACAGACAGTGGGAAAGGATGAGTGTTCAATACAACATACAGACCATGGGAAAGGATGAGTGTTCAATACAACATACAGACAGTGGGAAAGGATGAGTGTTCAATACGATAGACAGACAATGGGAGAGGATGAGTGTTCAATACAACATACAGACAGTGGGAAAGGATGAGTGTTCAATACAATAGACAGACAAGTGGAGAGGATGAGTGTTCAGTACGATAGACAGACAATGGGAAAGGATGAGTGTTCAATACGATAGACAGACAGTGGGAGAGGATGAGTGTTCAATACAACATACAGACAGTGGGAAAGGATGAGTGTTCAATACAATAGACAGACAAGTGGAGAGGATGAGTGTTCAGTACGATAGACAGACAATGGGAAAGGATGAGTGTTCAATACAACATACAGACCATGGGAGAGGATGAGTGTTCAATACAACATACAGACAGTGGGAAAGGATGAGTGTTCAATACGATAGACAGACAATGGGAGAGGATGAGTGTTCAATACAACATACAGACAATGGGAGAGGATGAATGTTCAATACAATAGACAGACAAGTGGAGAGGATGAGTGTTCAGTACGATAGACAGACAATGGGAGAGGATGGGTGTTCAATACGGTAGATGGACAGTGGGAGAGGATGGGTGTTCAATACAACATACAGACCATGGGAAAGGATGAGTGTTCAGTACGATAGACGGACAGTGGGAGAGGATGGGTGTTCAATACAACATACAGACAGTGGGAGAGGATGAATGTTCAGTACAACATACAGACCATGGGAAAGGATGAGTGTTCAGTACAACATACAGACCATGGGAAAGGATGGGTGTTCAATACAACATACAGACAGTGGGAGAGGATGGGTGTTCAGTACAACATACAGACCATGGGAAAGGATGAGTGTTCAATACAACATACAGACCATTGGAGAGGATGGGTGTTCAATACAACATACAGACAGTGGGAAAGGATGAGTGTTCAATACAACATACAGACCATGGGAAAGGATGAGTGTTCAATACAACATACAGACCATGGGAAAGGATGAGTGTTCAATACAACATACAGACCATTGGAGAGGATGGGTGTTCAATACAACATACAGACAGTGGGAGAGGATGAGTGTTCAATACAACATACAGACCATGGGAAAGGATGAGTTTTCAATACAACATACAGACCATGGGAAAGGATGAGTGTTCAATACAACATACAGACCATTGGAGAGGATGGGTGTTCAATACAACATACAGACAATGGGAAAGGATGAGTGTTCAATACAACATACAGACAGTGGGAAAGGATGAGTGTTCAATACAACATACAGACCATGGGAAAGGATGAGTGTTCAATACAACATACAGACCATGGGAAAGGATGAGTGTTCAATACAACATACAGACCATGGGAAAGGATGAGTGTTCAATACGATAGACGGACAGTGGGAGAGGATGGGTGTTCAATACAACATACAGACATTGGGAGAGGATGGGTGTTCAGTACAACATACTGACCATGGGAGAGGATGAGTGTTCAATACAACATACAGACAGTGGGAGAGGATGAGTGTTCAATACAACATACAGACAGTGGGAAAGGATGAGTGTTCAATACAACATACTGACCATGGGAGAGGATGAGTGTTCAATACAACATACAGACAGTGGGAAAGGATGAGTGTTCAATACAACATACAGACCATGGGAAAGGATGGGTGTTCAATACAACATACAGACAATGGGAGAGGATGAGTGTTCAATACGATAGACGGACAGTGGGAGAGGATGGGTGTTCAATACAACATACAGACAGTGGGAGAGGATGGGTGTTCAGTACAACATACAGACCATGGGAAAGGATGAGTGTTCAGTATGATAGACAGACAATGGGAGAGGATGGGTGTTCAATACAACATACAGACAGTGGGAGAGGACGGTTGATCAATACAATAGACAGACAGTGGGAGAGGACGGGTGAAGATTATGTGTTTGAGAGTGTTACTCTACATGTATGAACGTTTAGCAGAGTACTTCACAGTGTAGATCAGACAGATTTGTCTCTGCATCACTAGCTATTAATTACACAGTCTGGCTAATATCTAACCAATGATTCTGTAAACATGCTGCTGAAACAGGAGTAGATAAAGACACTGAGCCAAACCAGGATTCAAACCCGCAACCTCATAACCCTTCAAGCACACACAAACTATTGTATATTGTCACACTTACTGGTCCGGCTGGTCAAACAAAACCAACAGAAATGACCTGTCCTTCATACTCATAATACCAGGTAGTTTCCTACCCAAAATGCCTCTGCCTTGCATAGAATTAAAGTGCACATTATGTATTTCGTTTTCCAAAGAGGAAAAAACAAAAGATAGATAACTTGTAATATGATATTCCGATACATACGAACCTATTGTGAATATATTTCAACTGGCGGGTTATATTTTATTCAGTTGTAGTATTAAAAAATATACACTATATCAGGCAAAACAATTGTACAAGATATGTTTAAATTAAAAAAAAATGCTTTTCTATTAGATTTAATTAAAAAAAATTGAATCAAAATGTTTTTTTGTCAATCTTAATTTAAATTATTTTTAAATGTTTGTGATATTTGAAATTGATTCAACTTTATAAAAAGTGATTAAATCATTGGTAGTTTAAGCATACCCCTCCCATAGCTTAATATTCCAATTTACTAAATGTTTAAAGATGAAAGTAAAATATCAGTTGATAAGAATAAGAAACTTTTTACCTACCACATTTATAGTAGATAAAGGGGTCAGGATCATAGATGAATGTCGTTTAGTACAAATGAGTTTCTCTGGAAGAGATAACTGACGGTCTGGTAAACACATTATCTTTACTGTTTCAGATAACCATATTAAATTTCATTTTCTTTGAATGGAAAATAATTTGAAACTGTGCAGGAAACTACGCAGTGTACATATCATATTCCAGCATCCAAGGTCAAGGTCATGTATGATTAATAACATTGAAATTCAGGTAAATGTTTTATGAATCTGTCAGGGTTATCTCCCTTCTGTGCAAGTCATGAGACTTTATAGAATTGTTTCAAAATCTCTCAAAACTTCATGCAAATGAGGGAGACTAAAATTCATGAAGTACTACACATGGTTAATACATCCATTGGCTTGCATATAAATTACATTATATATGGTTTTAAGACTAATTAAGAATCACTAAACTTCGGATTAATTAGTCTAGATTCTAATTTAAAGTTAATTTCAAAGAGAAATAGCACGTTGTCAAGTTCATTAATATGTTGCAAAGTAAAACCTCTTCATGCAACTTATTCTTTTTAAATACTTACTTGTGTAAAGAGACGACCTGTGTGAAGAGATCACCTGTGTTGAGACCACCTGTGTCAAGAGACCACCTGTGTTAAGAGACCACCTGTATTAAGAGACCACCTGTGTAAAGAGAGCACCTGTGATTAGAGACCACATGTGTTAAGAGATCACTTTAGATAGTTCTCATTGTAGTGGTTTCTTTGAACAGAACCTTTTATGAGAGATCATGCAATCAATCGATATAACTTTTTAAATTTCCTCTTATCATAGGTTTTGTTTGTACATATATATTTTTTGTATGTAGTCCAAAATGAGTTTGGTTAATTCCATGTTAATTCTAATCTGTTGTATTTTCATACCTGTAAGGTTTCAATATACATATTACTGGAAATCTAAAAATAATCCTGGAAGACATTTTATTTGAGCACTTTCCTAGTTAAATTTAAACACATGCAGTACGTATTCTGACCAGGGAAATGTAATGCTTTGACTTATTTACCGTGCTGGGAGTCATTTCTTTAATTACTGGGAAACATTATTTTTGTACTGATGCACAAAATGTTGGTGAAAGGATCTAAACCCTATTAGAGAAAAATACAGCGGATACACTTTGTATTAAACTTCAGCTCCATCTTTTATTTTTCTCATTAATTTTAATTCCTTTTTCTAAATAAACGTGGCTATATCTAGTTTTCTGCTATAAAAAGAGGAGTCTGGAGCAGGGAGGGACAGTAGGGATAGTAACGTCAGATTTATACCAAAACAAACTAAATTATGTTGTTATGTGGTTTTAATTTTCTGTTTTATCTCTTCATTACCTTTTAATGGACCAATTCATTACTTGCAACCAGATTTGTCAGCTTAATAAATCATAACTCAATAATGGCAAGAAATATTTTCCAAAAGGATGGGCAAATATCTACTTATCTTTCATTAAAATATAAATACAAGATGTTCCTAAATCTTTACTAAGTATCATTGAATAGTTATTCTTTAAAAAGTTTAAGGAATATTTTTTTCCAGATGATAAGCTAACTTTAAAGTGCCAGTAAGCTGAGCATGCTTTTACAAATGTGTCCTGAACTCTATTTATTCAAAGTTTCGTTAGCTTAATGATGATTTTAACAATTTTTCTTTTTTGCATATTTTAGAAAATTTTGTTGAAATTTAAAAAGTAAAATCATTTTTGCAGAAATTCAAAATGATCTAATCTGACAAAATGTGCTTTCACTTTTAAGAAGATATTAATTAGAAGTATCTGTTTTAAAGATTTGTTTTACATCAAATTAAGCTAGTCATACTTTGAGCAGCTGTGCCCTGATGTAATACACAGCAGTTGTTTGTTTCCACATCAGGCTATAATAAAGAAAACAGAAAAAGGATTCAACATCACCATAGGTCTTACATAACCTGGAAATACTTTGGGTATTTTGAGAGTATATAAATCTGAGGAAATGAATCCCAGAAATCATTACATTATATAAACACACTCTTAATTCAGACTTCCGTAGCCTCATATTTTAATCTTTCTTTTTTTAAATATCTATCTAAACTTTAATGAAAATTAAAGAAAAAAAAGGGAATTATCTAATTTAATTGTGCCTGTACACACACAGGAAGTTGTGAATCATTCATGGGTGCACTCCTAGTTCATTTCAGTTCATACTAAAATTGTTCTCAACAGAGTGAAGTTTTACCTCCACTTACGTAAAGGGGTAATGGTTTGTAGTAATCTTTGTCTATATATATACATGATGATTCCCTCCTTGAATGTGTGCATCTTTTGTATGCTCAGAAACCCCTGGTCAGATTTGTTTGTATCAGAAACCTCTGGTCAGATTTGTTTGTCCCAGAAACCCCTGGTCATATTTGTTTGTCCAAGAAACCCCTGGTCAGATTTGTTTGTCCCAGAAACCCCTGGTCATATTTGTTTGTCCAAGAAACCCCTGGTCAGATTTGTTTGTCCAAGAACCCCCTGGTCAGATTTGTTTGTCCAAGAAACCCCTGGTCAGATTTGTTTGTCCCAGAAACCCCTGGTCAGATTTGTTTGCTTCAGAAACCCCTGGTCAGATTTGTTTGTCCCAGAAACCCCTGGTCATATTTGTTTGTCCAAGAAACCCCTGGTCAGATTTGTTTGTCCCAGAAACTCCTGGTCATATTTGTTTGTCCAAGAAACCCCTGGTCAGATTTGTTTGTCTAATAACCCCCTGGTCAGATTTGTTTGTCTAATAACCCCCTGGTCAGATTTGTTTGTCCCAGAAAACCCTGGTCATATTTGTTTGTCCAAGAAACCCCTGGTCAGATTTGTTTGTCCAAGAACCCCCTGGTCAGATTTGTTTGTCCAAGAAACCCCTGGTCAGATTTGTTTGTCCTAGAAACCCCTGGTCAGATTTGTTTGCTTCAGAAACCCCTGGTCAGATTTGTTTGTCCCAGAAACCCCTGGTCAAATTTGTTTGTCCAAGAAACCCCTGGTCAGATTTGTTTGCTTCAGAAACCCCTGGTCAGATTTGTTTGCCTCAGAAACCCCTGGTCAGATTTGTTTTTGTCAGTGACCCCTGGTCAGATTTGTTTTTCCCAAAAAAACCCTGGTCAGATTTTTTGGTCTCAGTAACCCTTGGTCAGGTTTGTTTGTCCCAAAAACCCCTGGTCAGACAAAGTATTGATGAAAGATAGAAGATAGAAGTTAAAGGAGTTTGAGAGAGTGAATTGATTCCCTATTTGTACTTAGTATCTGCCTGATGTTGTAATGTACCTTTGAACTTGGTCGAAGATTTCTGTGTTTTCTGTCTGGGACATATTTTGATCACCATTAAGCAGTGTATTAACATTTAAATTTAACTTAGATTGTTTCATTTCTTAGCTGTCTGTACTTTGCACATTCTAATAGGAAATGTGTTGCTGTCTCTATTTTACCACATTGACATAGGTCTGATTCAACAATATGAATAACCTTGACCCACTTATAAGGTCATGGGGGTCAAATGTGTTAAAAATCTTGAAGAAACTTCTTCTTAATAACCGAAAGGGCCCAGGGTACTGATATTTGGCCTGTAGCATGCTGGGATAAAGGGCTAACAGGTTTGGTAAAATGAATAACCTTGACCCCATCTCAAGATCACAGGGGTCAAATATGTTAGTATTATAACCAACTCAAATTTTATCTTGTTAGATGACCGTTAAGGCCAGTAGGGCCTTTTGTTATACAGGTGGTCTTTGATACAGATGGTCTCTAATATGGAAGGTCTATTAATACAGGTGATATTTTGGCAGAGAGGCAATCTTTTAACAAAAGTGTTGTACTAATACAGATGTTTGCAATAGCAGGTTGGACTGTACCTTCTACTGATTATATATTGTCATCTGAAAGTAGCTGTGTAAGTATAATTGTGTAACGGTTACTAGAAAAGTACACAGAAACCCAATTACTTGGTAAGTAATTAATGTATATCAAGTTCAAGATGGGGAGATCTTCATCAAATATATCATCTGCTGTAATATACACATGTCAATGGAGGTTATACTGGTATATCTACAATGTTCCTTCAGAACCATGAGTTTAGTGTATTAGTTGGATTTGTAGCTCGTCTTGCTAGACTGTGAACAAATGTTTACTCCGGCTTCTATTTCTGTTTAGCAATTTCTACACAAAAACATTAGGTCTATGAAGGATGTCATGACATGTAATGTCCATCAAATCATAGTGATTATTATACTGCCCACAAAAAAGTGTTTTAAAGGAATCATGTCTGTGCAATTTTTTATAACTTTGAGGAAGTGAATGACAATGTGCACTGTCTGAAGATAGGAATGTGCGATTTGACTTTTTTTCCTGGAGTTATGGCCCTTACACTTTAATTTCTGTTCCAGAATATTTAACATGTAAGTTGAGAGTATATCTTTATGAGCTTTGTACAAGTTTTTCTTGTTTACATTTCTACTAATTTTCCCCATGTTTTGGGCATGGTGTGTACTGGTATTCAAACTCACTAAAACAAATTTTTGTTTTGTTTTTTTGGGTGAAGGTTTTGAAATGTTTCTAATTACATGAGCATGAATTCCGTGCACTTCTTTTGGGCATATACATGTACATCTATCTATTTTGGGTCTAGATATTTAAATGTTAAAAGTATTCACGTTTATTCCAAATTCCATCTTGCGGTGTTTAAACTTTTATTTTTTATCTTCCAAACTAACTTTGAAGGTTTTGGGTTTATTTTCCAACTCAAATATCATTCTTGAATGAAGAATGATATTTAAATTTTAGTTAAATTTGAACGTGTTAAGAAAACTTTAAGAGGTATTAATCTTTGACCATGCTTTCTGTGTGACCTACACTATTTTTTTTATAAATGAATAATACTAGTATTGTAGTTATAAATATAAATTTGTATTTATTTTACAACAATTATGAAATAAGTTATTCAACTTTATTATTAATCACTCTTGTTGGCCCAGATGTTAGCACGCAAGGGGGTCTTATAAATGTGGGAGGAAACCGGAGTACCCAGAGAAAACCCACATGGTCAGGCAGGTGACCCAATACATATACCTTTTCAAGTCCAGTCTGGGAATAGAACTCCAGCTGCCTTGGTGAAAGGCATTAGTGTGTTATCGACTGCACCACTCGACTACCCCAATGGTCGCATTGGTTGCAGCTTCTGAACTGTAAATCACTGGTGTACTTTTAGTTTTTCTCATAATTTTCATCTTATTGGCACAGCCACAAACTGTGTTACTACATGTGTTTGGTATTGACATATAATTATATAAATAAAATGTAAATATAGCAAAATAAATGTAACAAAATTAAGCACAACATCCCAAGCTTATAGAAGTTTGCATTCCTATGATCAATGACTTCTAAGATGATGAGAGATAAATTTTGTTAGTAATTGAATGTTGGCCTATTCCTAAAATCTAAAACAGTTGAATAGTTGATGGTTTTCATTATACAGTTAGTCAGAATCATTTTGCATATGGACTCTGAAGACAATTTCAATTTCAATAAGAGATATTTAGTTTTGCTGGAAATTGTCTTTGAAATTGATAGCAGTGGGATTACATGCATGCCAGTATATTCACACATTTCTTACGCTGCATTTTATGTCAGTGATGTTGTAATCAATTTTACTTATTTCCGCACTGTTCCGTTTTTGCATATTTCTCATTCGTTCACACGTGCCGTTGCCATTGACAACTAGAAAATACTATCAGAATCTTGTTTCAATATCCTAAAAACAAATCGTCATGAATATTTTAGCAAAATTGCTTCTGCTATGAGAAATTTGTGTTCTATTTTGAACTGTCAGAATTGGTAAAGTTACACATGCCGCATAGTAACATAACATTATAGGGTGTTACAGGGTGTTCGGTGGTGGTTTGGTGTAGCTGTATGCTGGAGATTTGGTGGAGGGATTTATTGTTAGGTTATACCGAGATGAAAGAGAAAGCTAGCTAAATGATGGCCATGCAGCTGGGTTGTTGATGACAGTGCTACAGATCAGGTTTTATCAATAGCGTATCTACACAGTAATGAACTTCAGGTGTCCCAATACTCATTCTCAACATCTCTTCTATGTGTTCTGTCATAGTAAAGCACAGCATTTCCTCACCAGATGTGTCTCGGATATTGTATTGTTTTCTTCGAGTAAATATAGATTAGGACTTTAAGTAATAGAAAGTGAATTTGATCCTCAGTTTATTAAATATATTTTTAATGCAAACATGTATGTATTATGTTAGAAGATGACATAACTATTTATTTGTTGGTTGGTCTGTACTTGGAAACTAGTTTCTAGCAATGGAACTAATGTGATATGGTGAAGTCTTGGGATGGGCTTTATATTCAGTTCAGCAAAGAGAGCATGGTCATGCAGTAACTTAAGGGTCCCCTCGCTCAAGTTACACTTAATGGTGCCACCACGCTCATATTACACTTAATGGTGCCACCACGCTCATATTACACTTAATGGTGCCCCCTCACTCATATTACACTTAATAATGACCCCCCTCTCTCATATTACACTTAATGGTGCCACCACGCTCATATTACACTTAATGGTGCCACCACGCTCATATTACACTTAATGGTGCCACCACGCTCATATTACACTTAATGGTGCCACCACGCTCATATTACACTTAATGGTGCCACCACGCTCATATTACACTTAATGGTGCCACCACGCTCATATTACACTTAATGGTGCCACCACGCTCATATTACACTTAATGGTGCCACCACGCTCATATTACACTTAATGGTGCCCCCTCTCTCATATTACACTTAATGGTGCCACCACGCTCATATTACACTTAATGGTGCCACCACGCTCATATTACACTTAATGGTGCCCCCTCTCTCATATTACACTTAATGGTGCCACCACGCTCATATTACACTTAATGGTGCCACCACGCTCATATTACACTTAATGGTGCCACCACGCTCATATTACACTTAATGGTGCCACCACGCTCATATTACACTTAATGGTGCCACCACGCTCATATTACACTTAATGGTGCCCCCTCTCTCATATTACACTTAATGGTGCCACCACGCTCATATTACACTTAATGGTGCCACCACGCTCATATTACACTTAATGGTGCCCCCTCTCTCATATTACACTTAATGGTGCCACCACGCTCATATTACACTTAATGTTGCCCCCTCACTCGTATTACACTTAATGGTGCCCCCTCTCTCATATTACACTTAATGGTGCCCCCTCTCTCATATTACACTTAATGGTGCCCCCTCTCTCATATTACACTTAATGGTGCCCCCTCACTCATATTACACTTAATGGTGCCCCCTCACTCATATTACCCTTAATTGTGCCCCCTCTCTCATATTAAACTTAATGGTGCCCCCTCTCTCATATTGTACATAATGGTGCCCCCTCACTCATATTATACTTAATGGTGCCCCCTCGCTCATATTACACTTAATGGTGTCCCCTCTCTCATATTACACTTAATGGTGCCCCCTCTCTCATATTACACTTAATGGTGCCCCCTCTCTCATATTACACTTAATGGTGCCCCTCTTGCTGATATTACACTTAATGGTGCCCCCTCTCTCGTATTACACTTAATGGTGCCCCCTCTCTCGTATTACACTTAATAGTGCCCCCTCTCTCATATTGTACATAATGGTGCCTCGATCATGATCCTCACTCATATTACATTTAATGGTGCCCCCTCACTCATATTACCCTTAATTGTGTCCCCACTCTCATATTACATTTAATGGTGCCCCCTCTCTCATGTTACACTTGATGTGTCCCCTCTCTCATATTACACTTAATGGTGCCCCCTCTCTCATATTGTACATAATGGTGCCTCAATCATGATCCTCACTCATATTACATTTAATGGTGCCCCCTCACTCATATTACCCTTAATTGTGTCCCCACTCTCATATTACACTTTATGGTGCCCCTTCGCTCATATAACACTTAATGGTGCCCCCTCTCTCATATTACATTTAATGATGTCCCCTCTCTCATATTACACTTAATGGTGCCCCCTCTCTCATATTACATTTAATGATGTCCCCTCCCTCATATTACACTTAATGGTGCCCCCTAACTCACATTACACTTAATGGTGCCTCATCCGTCATATTACACTTAATGTTGCCCCTCACTCATATTACACTTAATGGTGCCCCCTCTCTCATATTACACTTAATGGTGCCCCCCTTGCTGATATTACACTTTATGGTGCCCCTTCGTTCATATTACACTTAATGGTGCCCCCTCACTCCTATTTCACTTAAAGGTGCCCCCTCAAACATTACATTTGATGAGTGCCCCCTCGCTCATATTACATTTCATGGTGCCCCCTCGCTCATATTACACTTAATGGTGCCCCCTAACTCACATTATACTTAATGGTGCCTCATCTATCATATTACACTTAATGGTGTCCCCTCACTCATATTACACTTAATGGTGCCCCTCTCTCATATTACACTTAATGGTGCCCCCCTTGCTGATATTACACTTTATGTTGCCCCTTTGCTCATATTACACTTAATGGTGCCCCCTCACTCCTAATTCACTTAAAGGTGCCCCCTCAAACATTACATTTGATGAGTGCCCCCTCGCTCATATTACATTTCATGGTGCCCCCTCGCTCATATTACACTTAATGGTGCCCCCTAACTCACATTATACTTAATGGTGCCTCATCTATCATATTACACTTAATGGTGTCCCCTCACTCATATTACACTTAATGGTGCCCCCTCTCTCATATTACACTTAATGGTGCCCCCCTTGCTGATATTACACTTTATGTTGCCCCTTCGCTCATATTACACTTAATGGTGCCCCCTCACTCCTATTTCACTTAAAGGTGCCCCCTCAAACTTTACATTTGATGAGTGCCCCCTCGCTCATATTACATTTCATGGTGCCCCCTCGCTCATATTACACTTTATGGTGCCCCCTCGCTCATATTACACTTAATGGTGCCCCCTAACTCACATTATACTTAATGGTGCCTCATCTATCATATTTCACTTAAAGGTGCCCCCTCGCATATTACATTTGATGACTGCCCCCTCGCTCATATTACATTTCATGGTGCCCCCTCACTCATATTACACTTAATGGTGCCCCCTCTCTCATATTACACTTAATGGTGCCCCTCTTGCTGATATTACACTTTATGGTGCCCCTTCGCTCATATTACACTTAATGGTGCCCCCTCACTCCTATTTCACTTAAAGGTGCCCCCTCAAACATTACATTTGATGGGTGCCCCCTCGCTCATATTACACTTAATTGTGCCCCCTCGCTCATATTACACTTTATGGTGCCCCCTAACTCACATTACATTTGATGAGTGCCCCCTCGCACATTACATTTCATGGTGTCCCCTCACTTGTATTACACTTAATGGTGCCCCCTCGCTCATATTACACTTAATGGTGCCCCCTAACTCACATTATACTTAATGGTGCCTCATCTATCATATTACACTTAATGGTGTCCCCTCACTCATATTACACTTAATGGTGCCCCCTCTCTCATATTACACTTAATGGTGCCCCCCTTGCTGATATTACACTTTATGTTGCCCCTTTGCTCATATTACACTTAATGGTGCCCCCTCACTCCTAATTCACTTAAAGGTGCCCCCTCAAACATTACATTTGATGAGTGCCCCCTCGCTCATATTACATTTCATGGTGCCCCCTCGCTCATATTACACTTAATGGTGCCCCCTAACTCACATTATACTTAATGGTGCCTCATCTATCATATTACACTTAATGGTGTCCCCTCACTCATATTACACTTAATGGTGCCCCTCTCTCATATTACACTTAATGGTGCCCCCCTTGCTGATATTACACTTTATGTTGCCCCTTTGCTCATATTACACTTAATGGTGCCCCCTCACTCCTATTTCACTTAAAGGTGCCCCCTCAAACTTTACATTTGATGAGTGCCCCCTCGCTCATATTACATTTCATGGTGCCCCCTCGCTCATATTACACTTTATGGTGCCCCCTCGCTCATATTACACTTAATGGTGCCCCCTAACTCACATTATACTTAATGGTGCCTCATCTATCATATTTCACTTAAAGGTGCCCCCACGCATATTACATTTGATGACTGCCCCCTCGCTCATATTACATTTCATGGTGCCCCCTCACTCATATTACACTTAATGGTGCCCCCTCTCTCATATTACACTTAATGGTGCCCCTCTTGCTGATATTACACTTTATGGTGCCCCTTCGCTCATATTACACTTAATGGTGCCCCCTCACTCCTATTTCACTTAAAGGTGCCCCCTCAAACATTACATTTGATGAGTGCCCCCTCGCTCATATTACACTTAATTGTGCCCCCTCGCTCATATTACACTTTATGGTGCCCCCTAACTCACATTACATTTGATGAGTGCCCCCTCGCACATTACATTTCATGGTGTCCCCTCACTTGTATTACACTTAATGGTGCCCCCCCTCGCTGATATTACACTTAAGGGTTCCCCCTCGCTCATATTACACTTAATAGTGCCCCCCCTCCCGCTTATATTTCATTTAATGGTGTCCCCTTACATGTTTACACTTGATGGGTGCCCCCTACATACATTTTCATGCTGTCATGCAGTCATGCTGTTTTGCACTGTGTTAACCTATATTACTATTACACACTAAAGAGTTTGAGTGGTGTTAAATCTGTTCGAGTGTGGATAAATTCGCGGAGATTTAATGCAAACAAACAAAAATTTCCACATAGCGAACAAATCCACTTTTACAGTATACAGAAATCAACGGGTCTGTCTGGCTGTCACCACTGTAACTTGTTCAGAGATCTCTCTTCCAAATTAATAGGATCGGGTTAAAAAACAACTAATGATATCCATGGTGTTCATCTGCTAAAAAATGTAAAAATTGTATCCATATTCTTCATTGGCAAAAAATGTACAGTATTTATAGTTATACATATACTGTGTTTACTAGAAAAACTTTACAAAGGACTCTCTATTGCTACGTACATATCATTAGGCATGTTTTAAGGTCTGTATAAGGCAGACGAAGTAAATGCCACCTGATACAGGTTTTCATGACTCCGGATCATACATCATGCCTCGTCTGCGTAGTTTTTGTCAGAGATTGATCAGCTTATCGAAAATATCATCTCTACGCGGTTTTTTTCACCTGTCCTCTCTGCATTATATATTTAAACTCTTCTTTGTACAGTTTCAGGCCATTCTAATATCTATTTAAGGGGAGGAAGAACTAATTAAGTTCTGGAGACAGCTTTTACCAAGCTCCCTCCCCTGGGTTGTTCAGTATCATGTTCAGTATCAGCAACAAATACATCCTGGTTTATATACGGACATGGCTTATAATTACGGTCATACCGTAATTCATTGGTTAATTAATTAATGTTCATTTCTCAAAACGATAAATCTTCTGGCATCCCAAGGATTATGGACGAAAGCCATTAGCTTGGATACATTGGGAGGTTACAACTGTCTATGATGGTATGACATATACATAACAATGAAGCTGTTGCACAAATTGTTGTTTATTGGTTAGATGTATGCCGATACACGTATTTGTACAAACATTTCACGACAATAAAGCCATTGTGTAATTACATTTTTACACTGTGTTTCCTCAGTATGGACGGGTTGTAGTTGTCCATGTCTCTGTGAAATATGTCGGATTGCTGAGATACAAATGATTTTATTTCTAAACAAGACGATTATATTGTAGAGTGAATATTTAGATGTGACCACACAGACAATGTGACAGGTGAAAGTGTTTGAATTGAATTCTTAGTTTGATTATAGCCTCAAGCTAAACTTGTTTACCAAAAATATTGGCTCAGTACGTTGTTGTCCCAAGTTAAAGTTATCTGTGGGCTTAAATTGTTTGACCTATAACTATTAACTCTGTACATGTGAATTGGCTCAAGTTTGATTTAATTGTCAGCTTATCTGTTTGCTGAGACTTAAGTTGTTTCTCTTAATTGTTGGTTTGAATTAACTGTAGACTCCAACTTAACTTAATTGTAAACAGTGAAGTTAATTCTGTTCACTAAAACTGAAAAGTGTTTGTCTTAAAATTAAGTCAACTGTTTGCTCAAACTGAAGTATTTTGACCTACTTGTCAGCTTATCTGTTTGGCTTGAATTAACTGTAGACTCAAACTCAACTTAATTGTAAGCTTATATAACTGTTGAATAAAGCTAAAAGGTGTTTGATAGTCATCTTAATTATTTGCTCAAACTAACATTGTTTGACTTATTTGCCAGTGTAATTATTTGCTCAAACTAACATTGTTTGACTTATTTGTCAGTGTAATTGTTTACTCGAACTAACATTGTTTGACTTATTTGTCAGTGTAATTTGTTTGCTGGAACGAAGGTTGTTTGACTTAATTGTCAGCTCAGCTTTTGGCTCAAACTAAATGTTATTAAGTAATTGTCAGCTTAACTGGGCCTCAAGCTTAAGTTGTTTCACGAAATTGTAGTCTTAAGCTTCAGATTATAAACATTTCTGTTTCTTTAAAAGAATTATGTTTCAAATCAAAATATTTACTGTTATTATTTTTCCATCATCATTTGACCTTAGCTATTGTGACGACTTACAATATGAACAATTAAACTTGTGGTGTTTATAACAGCAATTATGAGATAACAGAAGAGTAATTAATAGTACTGAACTTTGAACTTAAAAGTATGATAAGTTTATTACATGTACATCTAAGTCAAATACATATAGCAGATAGTGAGTGTGAAAAGGCAGCTTCATATAATTTTTTCAGTGAAAACGGCAAATATTTGATGCCATGTGTGATAATTAAGTTTCAAGTAAACACTATCCATATCACGCTTTTTAAAAAGAGGAAGACAAGTTTGAAATGAATTGACAATTGACTTTCCTTTAACTGTTTTCATGTTAACAAAACTTTCTGAATGGTTTCTAAATACTGCAAACCGCACCTGCTGGAATAAAACTTAATTCGTCTGGTTGAGAAGTTAACGTTTCACAGAACTTTGCAAAAAGAGAAAGTTTGTTTTCTGTAGCCATACCATCAGCCTTTTGAAAATAAATTTGAAGCGTGGGATTTACATTCTTAACCGACTTTTTGTCAAAGGAAAGTCAACATCCAACAGGAAGTAAAGAGCTGAGACTAGCATAGTCTAAGGGTGATAAATAAAGGTAGAATTTAACCTGTCAGAAATGTCCTCTTGTTGGAAAGGAATGATTTCAAGTCCAAATAAATCCTTTAACTTGGGTTACAGTTTAAGATACCGTGTGTGTAGGGGGATGTCACTGTGTAAGTGCTATCAATTAGCCAGGAATTGTATGGACGGTCTGATCTGATGGATCCAAATTAGTCTGTCAATGCTGTTCGTGTAAACAGTGACAGGAAATCGGGGAATAAAAAGTCTGCACTCTTCCTCTAAACCTCGTGTCAATGTGCAGTAAGATCGGGTATGAATTACGATGTTTTAAACCTGCGTCATTTATCTGAAATAACAACACTATAATCTTTCAAATGCACCTAAATCCTTTGGGTAGAAACTCGGACAAGAGCATTAGGGTGTAAACAAGTGCATTTAGCAATAAATCATGTATATTTTATTGATAAATTACGTATCATTACGCCCTGATTTCTCGCGTCCCAGTAGTCGATTACAGCCTCTGAACTATCCCTCAGCATACATTACGTACCCCCTTTACTAGGGGTCAAAGGTTAGGCGTATAAACTGTTTTACTGGTTCTCTGTCTGGGTATCAGACCCACTCGGCTATAATACATGTTAAAGTGGCTTGTCTGTGACAAAGGTCAGTGTGAATCCATGTCGTTATTGTTTATTCGTTAAAATGACCAAGTTTGATTATTTTTGTGAGACAAAGCGGGAGAAAACGGGAGAATTTAATAAAATGCGGGACCCGCGCGGGTCATTAATTTCAAACTGGAGATTTTGATTTCTGTCATAAATAATCGGGAGTCTCCCGTCCAAAGCGGGAGACTTGACAGGTATGCATGTACTATAAGTGTAATGACCATTTAACTAAAAGACTGTAAACACATAATGAATTTCTCTAAATGATTTCTCACTTTAGCCATTATCCAAAAGTACAGTATTGTTACCTTCACAATTAATGGAACGTATATTAATACAGATTGTATTCTAAACGGACTAGTCACCCTAGTATATTACAGTACTGCACTCCTCTTTATATCATGTTGTATTTAACAGGAATGTGACATTAAGAGAAACATGTTCTTCCACAAAACTAGTGCATTTCCAATCTCCATAACTGAAAGTAAGCTATTCAATGTACATATGAAGATGTATCAGTCTATAGATAACATTATTTCATAAAAAAGAAATTGTTGGGTTATTTCTTTATTTTCTATGCAATATTTTGTACAACTTGTGTCTGAAATCAATGGAAATGACAATTTTCTGGATATCTTATATGATTGGTTTTAAAAAACATGATGTTAAGAGGAATTCACCTCAAAATACATGATATTAACCAAATAAAATTACATACATTCTAGTATAGAGGGAAAAATGGTGCTTTGGAAAAACCTGATATAAAGAGGAATGTGATATTAACAGGGATGATATTAAGTGGAATCTACTGTATAGCAATAGCTAGTGTATTGAATATTATAAGTTTCCTTTAGAAAATCAAATCTTTGTAGCAGTTATTTTGGCACCACCCTTCTCCCTCATAATTTTGTTTCTTGTAGAAAATATCCCAGTCTGGTCCCCCTCTCCAACCCCACCTAAAATCTATGCCAGAAACAATACCTGCCTGTGGTTATAGTGAAAAGATTGCTCCGATTTGATCTGAATTAATGATGTCACATCAGTTCTTGTCGCTTCTAGATCATCTACCAATACAACATTTTGAATGTCTCTCCAATTAGTGGTAATTGACTATTGTTGCTTCATTGTAACGTGGTCACTTAAATCAGATTTACATTTGTAATTTTTTCGGGGATTTCAATCATATCAGAGGTATGAACATTCAAATGCTCTCAAGCTATTTTATCTAATATAATCAAATTGATATTGCTCTGTAGAAATCATATCCATAATTGGTTGGGTTCGTCAATACAATCTCCAAATGCACCCCAGTTATCAGATTGACCAATCATCATGCATTCAATCCAATTGAAAATTGAGAGCTGATAGTTTAGATACAATGACCGACAAATGTTACATGCAGCATGTTCCATTTAGCAGAACGTTCCGGTTGTTCCAGAATGAACCGGACATTCCGCTAAATGGAACACAATGTTCCGTCGAAACAGCCGGTTTGTTTCGGCGGAACATTGTGTTCCATTTAGTGGAACGTTCCGGTTGTTCCAGAACGAACCGGACATTCCGCTATATGGAACACAACGTTCCGCCGAAACGAACCGGTTTGTCGGGAACGTTTCATTTGTGGGTTCCAAGTTGGATCCAATATGGCGGCCAGTAAAAGGTTTTCGTTTCAGATGTTCAATGAATTGTAAATTGACATAACTGTAACCAGTTAGACTGCATTTCATTAGTAAAATATATCATTACCGACTCCTAGTGGCATCATAGTGTGAAAAACTTGTAAAAGCGATTACTCTCATTGTTTTGCAGATTATATGATTGAACTGTTTTGGTTATTTCTGGAAAAATCGTTTCTTTTTCTTTTTCGATTATTAGATTTTCACACATAGGAACGGATTTCGGCCCGTTCTGTTCCATATAACAGACCAGTTCCAACTTTAAGTACAACTGGAACGTTCCGCTAAATGGAACACGCTATTAATTTTCCCCTGTGAAATTTAAAAATTTCATGAACTCAAATCCCAAAGATGTATTTTGAATACAGATGGGACTCTTATTCATCTTCTTGCAAATCCAACAGATATAAGGATTTAAGATTTCTATTTTTAAAGCTGTGTAAACATAAATTTATTTTTAAAGAATTAAGGTTTAAAGATAGACAGCTGATTGATATAGGTAAAATAAGATGTACTGACATTGATAAATGGCTGAGGAGAGGACGGGTAATGTGGTTTGTTGGAAGTAGAGGTGAAAGGTGACGATTAGGTTAAGAACCACTGTCAGAACGTTTACCGTTGCTGAGAAATGCGTCGGAGGTCAAAGAATTTTTAACGAGAATAAATGATGAAGCTTGTGTTTGATTGGGTGAGTTTGTACCCGGAGAGGAAGTTACCTGGTAACACCCGACGACCCTGTCAGTCTTATCTCAAGGTATATCTAGCTGTGTCATCACGTTCGGTATGATGGTAAAAAACGATTGTCAGGTACGTGTATACCTGTATATATAATATTCTAAATAACAGTATATTTTAGTGGTAATCTTATCTTAATGGTTTTGATGCGCTGGAGACATTACCAAGAAATTGCGCCAAATTATTATTGCACTACTATAGTTCCTTTATATTTTATATTGTTTTCTACAGCAAGTACTGTGAGTTTGCCAATGTCTATTTAAATTTTAAAATTTGAATGCTCCAATATAAGTATGTTTACAGTGCTTTCGTTACCAGGTATGATCTGAATGACACCTGTATGCATGTATCTGACTTGATTCTAAATATTCTAACTGTACCACCAAACTGGAAAAAAAACTCAAGAAACATCTAGGATAAATTGATAATAATTGTATGCAGTTTTGATATAGAGATGCAATCTGAAATATGTCCTAACAGTAATCTTTAAATTTCAAAGTATATTAGTTTTATAGTTGAAATATTGAACTAATTGTTCTGAAAAGAAACCATACCTTGGATTTAATATACTTTTAGCTCATTCACCCATGAAATGTCATAATGAACAATGCCAAACTTTGAATTGGAATAATCCAAGTGTGTATTCCGGGGGTGAATGAAAATGTGATAATTAAAAGCATTTTGAGTGTGAGGAAGACTCCCAGGCTAGACTCTGAAACCGACCCTCCAAAATATGGAGCTATCTGATGATCGGTGGAAGTGGGACTGCAATGGTAGAGTGGTTAACTCATCTGACCATCTCTGATCTCTTTAGCCCTCCACTACTGGGCCATGGGTTCAAATCCTTGCTTAGGGCAGTCGCCAGGTACTGGCATTTGTCGTGGTTTTTCTCAAGTAAATTTGGTTTCTTCCACTTCCATAACCTGGTAAATCTGTTCATGACTAGCTGTTAATAGACAAAAACAATATCAGCTCAAAAACAAATGAATGGAGTGTAATGGCTTCAGTATTCTACTATTTGGTTTGGTTTATTTTGTTTTACGTCCTGTTAACAGCCGGGGTCTTTAAGGACGTGCCAGGTTTTGGTTACAGTTAAAATCTAATAGCCAGAAGAAAGTTAAGGGGAGATAACTGCACATAGGAAACAAACATTCCTGTGAGACAGGGATTGAAGGGATAAATGCAGTGTATTAAACCTGATTTAAAGTCATATCTTAAAAGAAAACAGACCTTTTACAGAAGATTTGGTATTACCTCTAAAACATACTTAGATGGATCCGGACCTGCTCAGGAGGAAAATCCACAAATTACCTCCCCTTAACTAAAAGAAAAGAACTATCCAAGTGCATGACTGTGCAAATATTTAGACACTCCTGACAACACATTGTGAAAGCTTGTTAAATAGTTGGGAATATTGGCGCTAACCTGATTGCATGTAGGGAGATAAAATTAGTTGCATGCATGTGTACGAAACACAAAATACCCTTCACAAAGATAAGAAAAATATACAGTGCATGTGTAAATATGAAAACACTCCTGACAAGGACATAAACACTTGACAACTTGTACAGCTGTTTGAGAAAGCTTGTCTAAATAAACCAAACTGAGTATGCGTAGGATGATATTTAGAATTGCTTGCAGTTATACCAAACAAAAATTACCCTTCAAAGAGATCAAAAACAAAATTTCAATGTCAGTGGTTGTAAAATTGAGAGCTGTTATGGATCTTTAGAATTAGTACTGTCAATTTTAATTTTACATCCTAATTTATCAATTAACACAGGGTTATTATATATATGTTAATTTTGTGGTATATGTGATCGGTAAATAAGGTTTAGAATCATCATCCAATCAAAATATAATACCTTTGTTAACATATTTCAAAACGATTGAACTATATCTAAATTGATTCAAACTTTACACCAAAATCTCAAATGTTTAAAGTACATATAATTACTTAGATGTTATCTAACTAATATTGAAGGAATTTTCAATTCCTTATTGTCAAGTTGATATCAACCTCTGCTGTCAGAGATGTGGTATAACGTTGCATTACAGTCGAGGAGATCACAGAGTCCCATATTTTGAATTTGTTTCTGTTTGGTTCCAGAAAACAAGAAACTTGCAGGTTTCAATTCCAAACTGGACAAGGATCTAGATTAAACCATAAATTGAAGCATGGGTATAATAATGTTTCTCCTGATGCATATTTCTGTGGTTGTCATGGACATGACAATTCAGCAATCAATAAGGCCTTATTTTGATAGTCTATGATGAACATGAACCTGAAATCATCTTTCAGATTAGCTGTAAATTTTGCGTGATTAGTGGTTCGAAGATGGAATTGGCGTAGTTTTAGATTTGTACTTTAGTGCATGTTAATTATGGAGGTAATTAATGGCGTTATTAAAATTGGTTTATGTTCAACAAGTTTGGAGATCATGGACCATTGAGTGGTGAAATATTGATGTTTTACATGCAACCACAATGATACGAACAGGAGTATGGCTTCTGACACGTCAGCGAAATACTAAAAAGGCAAAAGTAATCCTGAAGCAAAGGTTGGCTCATTTTGTGTTCGTGGGAAACCAAATTTTTAATCAAAGTGGAAAATGTCCTTAAAATTAGCTGTCCATAAATGTTTTTCTTGCATTTATCAAGTTATATTTACCATTGAATGGCATTGCCACTATATAACCCTACCAAATTCAGTTGGCATTCATCAGGCCATGAATGCCAATGAGCGATTGTTGACGTCATCATTATTATGACATCATAATTGTTACGTTGGATACCATTGACCGTCCCCGGGCAATGGCTGTTCTTTTCATTGAATATGCATATTCGACAAATACATTTATTGAGCTAAATGCTGAGAAATAAAATGTGTTATTGATTGTTTTATGAGATGAACAGATTATAAAAATGGTAAATATAAGTATTGAACTGGACAAAGGCAAATCTAACATGAAGCGCTAGCGCGCTTCATTGAATTTGCCTTTGACCAGTTGACAATTCATATAGCCTATGAATGCCAACAGAAAGCAGTTCAATGCTTAAAATTTTTTTTAATAAACATCGTGAAACAAGTTAAACTTGCAAAAATCTGTGAAACAAGTTAAAATTGAATAAATCGGTGAAACAAGTTACAATTGAATAAAACGGTGAATCAAGTTACAATTGAATAAATCTGTGAAACGTACAAGTTATAATTGTACAAATCTGCGAACAAGTTAAAATTGAATAAATTGTTGAAACATGTTAAAATTGAATAAATTGTTGAAACATTTTAAATCAAATATATGGATGGAACATGTTAAAATTGAATAAATCAGTTTCTACCACGATACCATTGTGTTTTTCCACTCTTAGACCATTGTATAAACGTGCTGACTGTTGGATAAATATGTTACATATCACCAGTGGAATATGACCTTACGGACTTTTGATTGGTTGAGAAGTTGAACTTTGACCGGAAATCACATGGTTCAATGCAACGTGCTGATTGTTGACGTCGTCATCGATTGTTGACGTTGTCACAATTTGGTAGGAATACGTGTGTATATACGAGATTATGTGTTTTCGCGCAAATACTCTTCGGTTCACAGAAAACAACACTGCCATGCATGTACTGCTGCTTAATATTGTTGTGGTAGAAACAGGTCACACGACTCGCGGTTATTGGATATGGAATTTATTTCACTCTCGTTAAGTATTTTTTTAAAGTTACCAAAGACACTCGCTAAAGATTGTGTCTTTTGTAACTCGATTGATATAAATTCCATATCCAACAACCACTCGTTGTGTAACCTCTATGAAACTACTTAAATAAATCAGTGAAACAATTAATTTGTTGAAACAAGTCAAAATTAAATAAATCGATGAAGCAAGTTAAAGCAATATAAATCGGTGAAATAATTCAAACACAAATAACCAGGTGTCATCTGAAATGGAGTAGTATATATATACAGGTACATATAATTAACATATTAATGGCATAAAAACTAACGTGCTTGTGGTGTATGCGTCGGGGGCATCGTAAACTACAGTCCTCGATTAGCCATTTCTTTACCATGTCTCCAAGCTTTTTATCTTAGCCATAAATGTCTGTAGGTTGTTTGACCATTTTTCTAATTTATTACATCCTTCCCACAATTGCATCACAACTTGAAGTGTTCTAATCCAATTCTACATATCTGAAATAGGATTATTTAAACATAACTGACATCAGACTTGATGAAAAGGGTCCATCACAATTTAAGGTTATTCTTATAAAGTGTTTCATTGAGAATCTCAAGTATTCAACTTAAAAAACAGTACAGACCTCCTCCATTTTAACACGTAGACTTTAATTAATTCTGAGGATTTGGCCATGTAACCCGACCAGGTACAATATAAGCTATATTTATTTTGTATAATGAGTTTTTTGTTGTAGGACATGGGTTTATGTTAGTTAATTTTCAAAGTAAACAGAATTTGGATTAAAATTCAAACATATCACCTATATTTAAAAACGTCTTGTTGAGTATAATATGTACCTGTAACGAGCACCTGTCTCATACCTGTCAGTATTTACCTGTCTCCTACATTTAGGGTATCTACCTGGGTTACAGGTATGCTAGACATATAATTAATGCTGTACAGTAGCAAATGATGAGCAGTCTGGATCTGTACATCACTACCCATTTGTTAGCTTGACCAAATACTTTCTTAAAATTTTATAAAATTGTTTATCTGAAACAAAAATGATAAATCAAAGATATGGAAATGAAAGTATGTTTCTTTAATTATATTGAATGATTAATTACCCTTTTTTCATGAATGATAAAATAAATAATGAAAACTTTTCAAGTGAATGTTTTCTGAAAATTTCCTGTTAAGCTGACCAGGCTTTCAGGTTTTGTGGTGATTACCTGGCTATGTTTAATAGGATGCATCAGGTGACAGTGCACACCTGTGTGCAGGTAAACAAAGTTACATTATCTTTAAAATTTACAAAAATAAAGAGATGGCTGAATGTTTTCTTTATAATATAAAATGTATTTTGAAATCTGCATGACTTTGCCTCTTTGACAACCATGTATTCGTATAAAATGCTCGGATAAATAAGCTATTAATTTTAAAGAAAGATAGAAAAATAATATTGTTATTTTCTTTATTGAGAATTGTTAAGCTTGTGATGCGTGTGACTTCCCAGTTACTTGTTGTGTTAACTAACAGAAGATGTTTTGTGAAGATCCGAGGCGTGAAATCTGTCGAGAAATTGAGTAATGAAATATAAAAGTTATATTGTTACTTCTTGTCCCCATATTTTACAAGTGAATGCCTTGTTTTTTTTCTCCTGGTCCTTTTTGTTATGAAATCATATTTTGCTGAGTAATGTTGATGTGTAAAGTCATACGACAGACAAGTTTAATTTTGACAACATTTAGAGTTAAAATTTTGTATTCAAAATATAAATTGTATGTAGATCAAGATTTCTTGGATTTTACAAATATTAATTTTGCAGCCTTGTTAATATTTTGGGTTGAATCTGCTATATTGGGGCCGCTGTTGCTGAGTGGTTAAGGTTTTCCGACATTCTACCACTAGCCCTCCACCTCTGGGTTGCAAGTTCAAAACCCACATGGGATAGTTGCCATTTACTGACCATAGATTGGTGGTTTTTCTCTGGGTACTCAGCTCTCCTCCATCTCCAAAACCTGGCATGTCCTTAAATGACCCTGGCTGTTAATAGGATGTAGAACAAAATAATCCAAACCAGACTAAAGCTATATTGGCTTTTAAATCCTGGATTTGGCCATGATATAAATACTGAGAATGGTAATTAAGGTATTTATCTACAGTTTTAGTTTGAGTTTTCAGTTGTTGCAGTGTCTGTTTTTGGTGTAGTAATTTAATTGTTCACATTAGTGTGAGTAACTGTTTAGATTTTAAAAACATTTTTTTTTTCTTTCAAAAGAATAATCATAATTACAATAATTTAGATGAGAATGTGTTTATGAACTATTTCTTTAAATGTCAAATCCATGAACATATTGTTTAAATTGATAAGCCATAATAATGAAATACTGAAGATTGTAATATTTATAGGCCATAATACTGAGTACCAAAGATTGTAATATTTCTAATTACAATAAGTAAGACCATATAAAAAAAGACTTCATTAATCAAACTTTACACAATTTATCATTTAAAATTTATCAAAAATTGATATGATAGGAGCTATAATGATCTAACTTTTTTCATCTTCCATTCACCACTTTAAGCATATCATTCCATGTAATTAAACAAATCGTTTCTGGTGGTGATAGAACCTTGTACAATTTCCGGTGTTGTTGGAAATGTCAGTAAGGAAATGAAGAACAGTTGTGCATTTTTTGCACCAACAGATGCAGATGTGCATAAATATGATATTTTTTTCACAGAATAGAACATCTGGAATGTTACATTTGATGAAGTACAGTTACAGGGATGGCGTTGATTAATTGTACATCTTGTTTTATCTTCTAATTTATGTCTGCTCAAATTTCACCAACAAAAAACAACATTTTTAACGTGACATTATTTGTTTCACACCCAATGTTAAACAGATCAAATTAAGAAATTGTATCAGTTGTGTCCCGGCATCCCCCCCCCCCCGACACTACCAACAACCAACTTAACCTTGAAATATGCATTCGCAATACAAGGCACTGATGTTTTACTCTTGCAGATGTAATTTTTTAGCACATGTTCTGTCTTAAGTTATAAATTAGTATTGACATTTACAGTTAAAAAACAGCTCTGTCTGACAAAAGACATGCATTTTCACATGAATTCTAATGAAGGAACGAGTTAAACCGTCTGTATGAACTGTGAAACATAACCATGAATAATGTGTATGTTTGTACCAGTAGCTTGGGGTGTAACACTTATAATTGTGTCTTTCCTCACTATCTATATCTCTTGCATCAGTTGTGGTGTCCTGCATCAAGCTTTATTTGCCTAACGAGATACTTTCTAAATTAATTTTCTCCTAAATGAAGATGAATATCTTGATTTATTCTTCTTTATTTTTCCAAAGATATAAATATTTTTCTTCAATGTTTCATGTATATTCTCATTTAGAAAATAATTATATGTTTAAAGTGGTATAAAAGTCTCAATGAAAATTGAGTTAAGCTTGTCATACATTGTATACAGGGCACAAGTCTGCACATTTGGTCCCCAGGCTTGTGACTTCCACTGACTGAACCAGTCACGCCCAAACACCATTCCAGAAGCGGGATATTGTCACGCTGATACAGATGTGCTTACTGCATGTTTCCATGTTACCTTGCATTCGACCCAATTCAAGGCTATTGCTCATAGATGGCCCTAAATTACTCAAATTGTCAATGATCGTGAAACAACAAACCATCCAGAGTCCCAAGCAGTGACCGAGACAGTTTAAACCATTCAAAGCTGCATTATTTTTGTCCACCCACAAGATTTTTGGCTGTTTTCTTTGCTTAAGAATTGAAAATTTCGGTCTTGTGCTTTCAAAACAAATATTTCAAAATCTTGGAGACTAGAATGTCATTTCTTGGATGAGTTTTCTTCTAAAAACAGATCAACCTTTCTTCTGGCAATTACATAGCTGTGAGAAAGAAGTCTGTGTCCCTATCATAGGGTTTGGAGTTCATGGTTGTTGGTTGCTAAACCCAATCATATGTGATGTGTATACACTGCTATTAATATATCTTAACTACTTTTGAAATAAACATTTTAAAATCTGTTTTGGCATAAACTGTAAGCAGTGTTGTGAAGAGTGCTGTGTCCTTCATTGAACAAAAAGTGTGAAATATTGGAGTTGAAGCCATACTGAGTAAAATCCTGGGTTGTTGAGTGAGAATCAATGTCTAGATTGTGTCGTGTTTTCAACCAAAACTGCCAACACTATGTTAGATATTAGTTAATCTTTAAAAGATAAGTACAAAATATTTGTCAAGAATGTGAATACATGTAAATATTTAGTTCTGTATCAGTAGACCTTTAGTGTTACTAAACAATACAATTACTCAGCATGAAGTTTAGAACAAGATATGAAACTCTGTAAAAAGATCCAGAATTTCTCATCATTAAATCAATTCTGCATGCAATATGCTATTTCCAAATAAACGAATCTAGGATTCCATTAGAAGGTTATACATGTAGTGGGGGCAACTAGAAATCTTCTCCTCATGTCATACAAACACTTTAACTTATTTGGTGAGTGCATGCATGCAGTCAATAAACTTGTCAACCAACCAACTAAGCAACCAGGATTCAAACCCCAAAACATCCCAACGGACTTATAGCTATCTGGTCAACAGTAAAACCATGGATCTCTCATGATCACACAACATTGATGTTTGAACCACAACTTTCAGGGGGAGATAACTCTAGGTTTTAGTGTGGAGTACTGGTAGGGCCGATAATACCCTTAAAGCCATTTCACAAAACACCCATCATGTGTCTGGTTTGTTTTAATCTTAGGGTGATACATTTTGTCATGATCACTAAACATTGGTATTGGAAACACAACTTTCAGGTGAGATAACTCTAGGTTTTAGTGTGCAGTACTGGTAGGGCAAATAATACCCTTAAAGCCATTTCATAATACACCAATCATGTGTCTGGTTTGTTTTAATCTTAGGGTGGTACATTTTATCATGATCACTAAACATTGGTATTGGCAACACAACTTTCAGTGGAGATAACTCTAGGTTTTAGTGTGCAGTAGGTAGGGCAGATACCCTTAAAGTCATTTCATATAAGGGCTGTTACGAGTACCCGAGTACCCGGGCACGAGTCAGGTTGGAGAAGTAACCCAGTCCGAAAATGTGTACCCGGGTACCCGTCACATGGCTCCACACAGCAAACAAGATAACGTGAAGAAAGCTTAAACTTGAAACTAGGATTTATTTATCTTGAGAACCCGGGTACGGGTCGGGTACTAAAATTCGGGTACCCGGGGGCAAAATTTAGTACCCGTGACAGCCCTAATTTCATTATAAACATCTGTCATACGTCTGGGTTGTTTTAATTTTAAGGTGGTACATTTTATCAATGTGACGGAATTTACACACACAGACAAGTGTTTTTAAGTATTATTCTGTCTACTTATACCCGAGCTCACAGGTATACTTTAGACAAACATAGCCAAATAGATTTAGTTCGTTGATATATTTGATGTTATCATAGACTTGGATTTCATAACTTCACCTGATAATGGAACCTTGTTTGAAGTGTAAACAACGGACATTTCTATAACAAACTCACTACGCAAATCAAATCGGTAAGCTTCAACAATGAGCGAAAAACACATCAACTTGTCATGTAAAACCAGTACTTCTCCAGCTTTATTGATTCCGGAGGTTAAAAGTTAATTTATCCCCAATTTGAAGTGGCCTGCTTTCTTTGATGGAATGTGTAGGAGATCTGGAGTGTCAGATGACACAAGGCTACTTGATGGCCGAGACGTCAGTCTGTGGAGGTGTTGATCTGTCAGGTGTGTAAACCTCACTTAAACGTGATGATGAGCACGAACCTCGCACATTCTGGAGGGGCACAGATAATAGGTAATGAAGATGACACTGTTACTCTACCTGGGTATAAAAGAATAACTCGTCGTTAGAACTACAATATCTAAAGGAATTCCTCGAATGAGCATGCAGTACAACTTTTGAAGATAATTTTCAACCTCTATAGAAAAGATGCATATAATGCCTTTTAAAGTTAAGGGTGAAAATAAACATCACAGTCATGATGTCATCTGATCTAAGTTGTAAAACTACAGCACTATCCTAGTGCTCTAGCTCCTTTTGCAATACAAGTAGAACAAATGGCTTTTTTATTTTGAATCTTGATTACTTTGAAAACTATAAATATGATTACCAGGTGGTTGAGTTTATTTTGAGGGGCGGGGTGGGGGGGGGGACCAATTAATGTCACAAATCTCACTTAGATAACCCCATTGCTAATTACATGCAGTGTGAATTTTTCATTGTCGTAACTCTACTGACTTCCTCTCTTTAAAAATTTTCTTAACAATGCATAGATATACAGGTGTAGAATAAGGATGGCTTAAATAAGTATGCAATTCATGATCCCAAGGTCAACGACAAAAATTAATATGCAATTCATGATCCCATGGTCAAGGTCAAATAAGTATGCAATTTCATGATCCAAACATCAAGGTCACAAATAAGTATGTATTCCATGATCTCAAGGTCACATGTCAAAGTCACTAATATTCGTGTACAGATGTTTTCTGATTAAAGCATAGATGTTCTGGGCACCTGTGGTTTTACACTGTTGTGGAACTTTTACTCAGTCTGATATATACAGTGTCTGTTAGACCAACTCTACAGAGACACCAGCTACACTCAGCCTGGTATATATACAGTGCCTGTCAGACCAACTCTACAGAGTCACCAGCTACACTCAGCCTGGTATATATACAGTGTCTGTAAGGCCAACTCTACAGAGCCACCAGCTACACTCCGAGCCTGGTATATATACAGTGCCTGTCAGACCAACTCTACAGAGACACCAGCTACACTCAGCCTGGCATATATACAGTGTCTGTTAGACCAACTCTACATAGCCACCAGCAACACTCAGCCTGGTATATATACAGTGTCTGTAAGACCAACTCTACAGAGCCACCAGCAACACTCAGCTTGGTATATATACAGTGTCTGTAAGACCAACTCTACAGAGACAACAGCTACACTCAGTCTGGTATATATACAGTGTCTATAAGACCAACTCTACAGAGACACCAGCATCACTCAGTCTTGTATACCCAGGTATATACAGTGTCTGTCAGATCAACACTACAGAGCCACCAGCTACACTCAGCCTGGTATATATACAGTGTCTGTAAGACCAACTCTACAGAGCCACCAGCTACACCCAGCTTTGTATATATACAGTGTCAGTAAGACCAACTCTTCAGAGACAACAGCTACACTCAGCCTGGTATATATACAGTGTCTGTAAGACCAACTCTACAGAGCCACCAGCTACACTCAGCCTGGTATATATACAGTGTCTGTTAGACCAACTCTACAGAGCCACCAGCTACACTCAGCCTGGTATATATACAGTGTCTGTAAGACCAACTCTACAGAGACACCAGCTTCACTCAGCCTGGTATAAATACAGTGTCTGTAAGACCAACTCTACAGAGACACCAGCTTCACTCAGCCTGGTATAAATACAGTGTCTGTCAGACCAACTCTACAGAGACACCACCTACACTCAGCCTGGTATATATACAGTGTTTGTCAGACCAACTCTACAGAGACACCAGCTACACTCAGCCTGGTATATATACAGTGTCTGTAAGACCAACTCTTCAGAGACAACAGCTACACCCAGCTTGGTATATATACAGTGTCTGTCAGACCAACTCTAAAGAGACACCAGCTACACTCAGTCTTGTATACCCAGGTATATACAGTGTCTGTCAGATCAACACTACAGAGCCACCAGCTACACTCAGCCTGGTATATATACAGTGTCTGTAAGACCAACTCTACAGAGACACCAGCTACACCCAGCTTTGTATATATACAGTGTCAGTAAGACCAACTCTTCAGAGACAACAGCTACACTCAGCCTGGTATATATACAGTGTCTGTAAGACCAACTCTACAGAGCCACCAGCTACACTCAGCCTGGTATATATACAGTGTCTGTTAGACCAACTCTACAGAGCCACCAGCTACACTCAGCCTGGTATATATACAGTGTCTGTAAGACCAACTCTACAGAGACACCAGCTTCACTCAGCCTGGTATAAATACAGTGTCTGTTAGACCAACTCTACAGAGACACCACCTACACTCAGCCTGGTATATATACAGTGTTTGTCAGACCAACTCTACAGAGACACCAGCTACACTCAGCCTGGTATATATACAGTGTCTGTAAGACCAACTCTTCAGAGACAACAGCTACACCCAGCTTGGTATATATACAGTGTCTGTCAGACCAACTCTAAAGAGACACCAGCTACACTCAGTCTTGTATACCCAGGTATATACAGTGTCTGTCAGATCAACACTACAGAGCCACCAGCTACACTCAGCCTGGTATATATACAGTGTCTGTAAGACCAACTCTACAGAGACACCAGCTACACCCAGCTTTGTATATATACAGTGTCAGTAAGACCAACTCTTCAGAGACAACAGCTACACTCAGCCTGGTATATATACAGTGTCTGTAAGACCAACTCTACAGAGCCACCAGCTACACTCAGCCTGGTATATATACAGTGTCTGTTAGACCAACTCTACAGAGCCACCAGCTACACTCAGCCTGGTATATATACAGTGTCTGTAAGGCCAACTCTACAGAGCCAACAGTTACACCCAACCTGGTATATATACAGTGCCTGTAAGACCAACTCTACAGAGCCACCAGCAACATTCAGTCAGATTTGTGATTCCTAAGAAATAAACTGAATCATTAGGTGTGATGTTATTGGAGCGTAATGATTATCAGATTTTAAATATTTATATATGTAGTACAAAAACTGACACCCTACAAGATCAGTTTGGTACATGTTTTGCCCGAGAAATGATTTGGGTGATATGAACGTCCCACAGATGTGTGATGGTTACACAGGGGTTAGAGTCCGTGATTGATCTCGTGGGGAATGAAATGATGGAACTCATCGCATACATGTCGGAAATGATACAGGCAGTGCTCACCTTGTCTTCGGGGTCCGTTACCTAGACGACTCCGCAGGGACTAGAACCCTCTACCAGAGATATTGTTTAACACATTGGTTTTGACTGTTTACTATAAAAGGAGCTGACAGCACTGAAATTGTTTGGATAATTAATATTCTGAATCTAATATATCGCCATCAGTCAAATCGTTGGTCTCATGAATATCAACCAAATCAAATTACCATGGTGACATTGACTTTTCATTGAATGCTACGATGGTCACATGGCTCAATCAATACAGTCATGTTACCATGGATACAGTTAGGAATTGGATTCTAACCTGGGACCTCCACACTGTAGCCGGATCCTTATCCAACAGATCCACGTGCTATATAGTCCCTGGTAATCAACTCTGTGTGATTCAGATACATTTCGTCCAACAAGGTCTTTGATACACTAGCTCCTGAAAAATACTATCTTCTGCAGTTTGGGGAATGAGGGGAGAGAAATATAATATCAAGACTTAAACTTGAATCATTGATTGGAGCTCCAAAATCTGTAAGATTGGTCACTGTGAATCCATGCAGTTCTGCAACTATGTTCATTTAAGAACTATACTGTTCATGTAGAAAGTAATAGAGACAATCTAGCTATGGATCCACAGTCACCGTGACAACCTAGTGTTGGAATCTGAGGAGCCTGGTCCAACCTTGGAGCGTGACCTGGACAGGTTTTCACACCTGAGGTGCTTCTGATATGTACCTCTTCTACTTTCGACTGTAACACATACTTTTGTCTGTGAAAGGTAGATGATAAACTAGTCAGCCATTCAAGAATTTGACCGCACAGTTTTTGTTCATCAAAAATTTGAAAAGTTGGCAAGTATAGTAGGCTCTTAAAACTAACAAGCGCCAATTATGTAAACAACAAACAAAGCATGGTTCAGGTCCTGACTGCTAGCTGTAATGGCTCAGGGCTCCTACTCAGTATTAGCTCACAAACATTTGGCAAGCAATAAAGATGGAAGTGTGCAACCTGCCAACAGCTGAATTATCTTAATCATTCTGATAAGATATATTTTCAGTTCAATAAAAAGATAATGATTCTCTGAATAAAAAGAAAATTGTTGGAATGTATTTAATATTTTATGAATAGTGATAAAATATGGTTGAAATAGCATGTGTTATGTTTGATATGCATTATTTTATCACCTATTTCATTCAACATTCAGTCTGAACAGCCTTATGCTGTATATAATGATGTCATTCATAAGAGATAAAGTCAAGATCCTTTTTGCAGTCAACCATAATGCATTGATGACGTCAAAGTGTGGTTGCTAATAACATTGATAAACATTTATGTGCCATTTATCAGATTTTTAATCCCCGACTATTAGCTGGGAAGAACCTGCCAGGTTGTCAAGGGACTTAACTCATGAGTTAATGTCTTGTATACTCTGTCATCTTCAATCTAGTCATTTATTCTTGAAAGTTCATAATGAACACTGAATCCAAGAGTTCAAATCTGTCTAGAGGAGTGAATTAATAGATAAGCTTTATATATGATGACTTCCTTGAGTGCCGTGACACCTGCTGGAAGCATTGTATATACAGAAATATACCAGACTACTTTACAGAGTTATATGTTCCCTTGATTATTTCTCATGTCAAACTTTAAATCCTTTTAAATAACTTATAAAATGCATGCCTAATTAAAAAGTCAGATATTGTTTCAAATTATTTGTGACAAAAAATCCATTTTACAACAGATTTGAGGGAGTTGATACAGAGATCTTATTATGGAATACATCTAGCCAACACATGCTGGCTAGTATTGGTATTTAGCCCACAAAGGAATTGACAAATGTGTTGGTGTTGTAAGGAATATATCATGGCATTTGTTTGCTACATTCACTTCAACATAATTCCTTTGTCATCCACTTAAATATTTACTGGCAGGATTTTTATTCATTTCACAAAATGACGAAATACACAAAAAGGCAGAATAACAAATAGGTTGTATTTGCTAGTTGGTAGGTAGGGACACTATTAACAGCTAAGCAAGGTTGCAGTAGAATTTTTAATCTTTCATGTTGAGATGGAATGAACAATATGAACTTGTACAAAGAGGTTTAGTCCTGGCTAATAAGTAAGAACAACTGAACTGTTGAAATATGTATAAACAAGTCTAAAACAGGTCCCACACAAACTGTCTGACTGTGTGTATATTGATTTAACATGGCAGCTTGTTGTTGCTAAGCTTGTCACACTGTACAAAACCAGAAGTTAAGTCTTCAAATTAACTTCCCTTAAATGCCACAATGTTGTGTCGTTCAGTTTACTACTTTTCCTCAGGTTATATAATACAAATATAAGTTACCTCCTTGTTATATAATACAAATATAAGTTACCGCCTTCCTCTGTAGTCATAGTACATTGACATGTAAATGCCCTTAATATGGCTATCAGACTAGGTTATCTCCCCTAGCCACAAGAGCCATTAGCACCTTTGGGTTAAACTGTTGCCTCCTCTAATTTAAGACCCATCATATTTACTGCCTACACAATACAATATCACCTCCCTTAATGCATTGTGGATTTACAGCCTTACATCACACAATAAGTTACCTCCCTTTATATGAGACAAGTTACATGTAATAATATTGCAATAGGATTATGTAATATATTACCTCCCTTTACACTGTGGGTTACACAGTTACCTCCCCTTGTCTCAACATGTAGCTTTTCCTATATGTATTTTGTATAGTAGAAATTATATATTGGGCATCTTCAGGCAGCCTTATAGGTTACCTGTGTCTCACTTGACAGGTTATCTTCCCTTCTCGTCAAAATATGTTCCACTTTCTTTATTATAGAGAAGTTCCCTTCTGCACCATTGTCTGAATATAGCTTTTTTTCTGACTGCATGGTGACCTTTTCCTTTTCTTGGGGATTGCTGGTGTTGCTAAATATGCATTTGGCAATGTTGATTTACATTTCTAAAGATTCCTTTTTTGGAAGGCTTCACAGGGAAAAAAACTTCAGTGTCTGTGATGAATGTAGGTTTTCACTAACCACAGCCATAGCTGTAATCTCCATAACAGAAACAGACTGTAGTTGGCATTGCTTTCAATCAACAACGTGTCTTTGATTACAAATAAGGGCTTTTGAATTGAAAGTTCTTCTCAATTCAAATTAAAAGATTCACCAATTTAAAACAAAGTCATTAGATAAAGTGGCCGACATATCAGGGCTGTAACACAGTTGCAAGGTGTCCAAATTAAAGAAACCTTATATACTTTCTTACATCAACTGATCTGTGTATAGCAGACAAGGAGTGTCCCTGAGAGGGCATTATTTGTGAAGTATGTGGAACTTAAAGGCCCAATATACGTAACTTTCTGCAAAACTTGAAGCAAAAATCAAGCCTAATAACTTAGTATATTTATAGATTTAGTTAAGATTAACTGATATCAGCAATATTCAAGATAAATTCTTTCGCGGTTACCGGAACAGCAGCAGTTGAAACACGCTATTCGTAAACACGCGTCCATTTCGAACCGTCTTCTACCTTCGGTTTGTTATTGAAGTGGGCCCCACCTGAATTATTTTCAATTCTTTGGATTTTTTTTCCAGAGTTTCTTGTTAGTTACCGCTCAGGTTTACTTCGTTTTAGACTTATTTTTGCATGGTTTTCAACTGGATTTTTTTTCAGAATTTTTCAGAATCACGAAAATTTCCCTGAAGTTACGTATATTGGGCCTTTAAGGGTGGGTATAAAACCCAGGAATATGAATGTCAGATTGTTTTATGTCTGTGTAGTAATCAATGTTAACAAGGTCAATCCATCATTAACTCTTGGCATGAAAAATCCTTTAATAATAATATTTCATAATGTGTATGATTAATAAATAATATAAACTTTACTTATTTTATTAAAATTATGAAACAAGTTTTAACAACTTATATCAATCACTGTTCTTGGCCTTGAAATCCACGGGGAGGGTGGGGGATGTGTGGTCTTATTGTGGGAGGAAACCCTGATTACAAATATAAAACCCATGTCATACTGATGACCCCATCCATCCAATAGGGAATCGTACCCCGGTCACCTTGTTGACAGGCATTAGTTGGATATCCACTGTACCATGTGTAGTATTAATACATGTTACCAGTCGTTGATTACTTTGTGATCAACTCCAAATAAATATCTTTATCAACTCCAAATAAATAACTTTTGCCTTTCTAAAACAGTTCATTTAGTGATGCTAAATGCACAATGCATATATAGGCTTGTATATACAAATTCAACACATAGTATAAGGAAATTTCACAAAATCGCTGTCAATTACTGCATGACTGAAATTTGTACATTACAAACCTGAAAACAATATCAAAACAACAAGAAAAAAGCAAAAAGCACTTGAAAACATACGAGTCATTGACTGAAAACTGCTTTGATGATGACAAATATGTGTTTAACAAATTGTCTCCGAGTGTTTTTGTTTTTGTTTATTGAAGAGTCACATAAAATTGTGAAATAAATTATGTGACTACATGTACATGTATGTGAGATTTATGGCCCTTTGTTTAGTGTTCCTACTTTTGTTTGTTTATCACAGACACTGTTACCTTAGCCAATTAAATACATAGCTGTCAGTGTTTACCTCCCTCACGAGGAGTGAAATTCTCTCAATTTACCAAAATTTACCAAACTTCCTCTAAATTTGTTCATCCTTTGGTCAGATTATCATTCTCTTAGTTATTCTTGGGTGTGTGTAATGATTATATAACAGGTGTGTCTCAATCAAATGATTTTTTTTGGGAGTTTTTTTCATAAAGAGGAAAATATACATTGAGCAAAGCCGTTTCAGTCTATATTTAAGAACTATCTCCTCATGGAAACGATGTGCTCCCCACTTATAATACAGAGTTGTTGCCCTTTGCTCATATTTTGCGGGCACTTTTTTGACATGTTATATGAAACAGGGTTTAATTCATTCACCCCCTGAACACACATTTGAACTCTTCCAACTCAAAGGTTGGAATAGTTCATTGTGAAAGTTCATGGTGAATGAGTCGAGGATGGGGCTACTGTAATGACTGGTAACACTACTCAGTATTACTCACAAACATTTGGCACAAAATAAACATTGAAATGTATAACCTGCCAAGAGCTGATGATTTTATCTTAATTATTCCAATAAATATGTTAATATTGACATGCAGTATGAAGGGTCAGACATATTGTTTACAAAATGCCCTAAAAATGTGGTCATATTGTTTTGATGATAGATATCCACTTGGGACCACATGACCTGTATTAAGATTTATACATGTAGTATAATTTTCTGACTTTGCATTGCTTAGCTTAGCATTGAAACTGTTTAAAAAAACTCTTTGAAGCTTAATTCAGACATTAGAACAGAAAAATATACACATATAAAGAGGAAAATCTTAAATATAGTTAACAAAATTTTCAAATACAGCATTTTCAAATAATTTAATATGATTTTAAACATGCAATCATAAAATTTCCTGTTCTACAATAATAAGAATGACAGAATATAATTATGGTTATTACCAGCTGTGAGCTTAAATATGTTATAGCCAGTTATGAAATGTTAAAGAAACCAGATATAATACTAGTTCTGTTACAAAGTGTCTGCTAACAACTTCAACACATCTTCTAGTTCTTTCATTATTGTTTCCAAAACTCTAAAATCTAAGGGAGGTAATCAACTGTATCTAATCAATGCTGCGCGGCCCTCATACTCGGCCAGATGGTTACTGAGAGTATGTACATGGAAGATCTCTTAGGGACTGGATATGACTATAAATACCCTCATCTGGTGACAAAAATTAATCTTTGGTGTAATAAGGGAGGGGGAGGGGGGGGAGACTCAAAACATGATACGATAGAAACGATAGAAATCAAATATTAAAAAATGCAGTGAAATTGAAAAATTGTGTGTATTACATTATAGATGAAATAGGGCATCAAGACATGATTGCATATTAACTTCATGAACTACACTTCTGTCATATCACATGTATAAATTCAAACTGACATCATAGATAATTATGTAAATAAGGCATTCACAAATTGTGTTACAAATGTAAATCTGTGTTTACAAGGTAATTGAATTATTTTAATTACTTTTACGACTTGGTTCGGATAGTTTTGATAGCCACACGTTGTGGTATTAACCTGTAACCATTTCTGTGATAAGAGGTTACAGCTACTGACACATTCCGAGGTGTAGCACAGGTTTGATGAATGAACGAATAATCAAAACTGACTAATTGCATTAAACTTGCGTAATATTGTCTGATATCAAACTTAATCAAAGTTGAAACTGCATGGCTATTAAGAAAATTGAATGTTTTTTTCTAGGAGAAATATTATCTTGTTCTTTTATTTGACATTTCACCCTTCATGCAGTTTTCTCTTCACAAAAATTAGCATACTGGACGAAAATCTTTGTAGTTATGTAAATTTTTTACCCAACCAGTCTGCCTCAAGATATGATCCCGATGGTGCACCAAAAAATGTGTTCATTAAACTGCATGACCTTGACCCTGCGGTGCACACAGATAAAAACAAATTAAAACTTCAAATGATTTCGGTCTCATTAAGCATGGAGCCTGCAGTGAAATGGAGTGCTTGACATCTTACTTGTAAGACAACAAATTTCACTCTCAGTGACACCTGACATTTTCTGACTTGAGGTGGAGATAAAAACACTGAAATATGCTATCAATGGGATTCTAACATTCTGAGATAATGTTTGATGATAGGACAAGTTGAATGACCTGTGAAATTACACTGTAAATTTTACTGCTTTTGTGTATCTAAACTTGTGTATAAATAGCAGGTTTAGGTAGTACAAATTTGTGTATGGTAAGGAATTTTGTCAACATGTCAACTATCCAGAATGTCTTTCCTCAATCTATTTTTCTGAAGTAAATTTTTTAATTTTTTCTTAAATATATAAATATTACATACCGATATTATACCTATGATGTTAGAGTTATATCACCCTCCATTTTTTTCCTCAAATAAGCTTTGCCTCCCACTGTTTTACATGTACTGGTAAACTGTTTTTGTTTACTTTTTGAATTGATAAATGGTGAGTCAAATATCTAAATAGCCAAATATCCAAACTAGCCAAATATCTTAATTGTTCATGTCACTCACAGTCATGTCAAATTTACTATTTTGTCTAAAAAAAAATCAGAGAATACCAAAGCATCAACAAAACCATAATTCGAACTCAAATCAACCATGATTTAGTAAAAACACTGCATGATGGGATTATGAAGAATATAGTATAATGCTTAAAATGACAATAGTATATACAGTATTCAAACATAAAATGATATTGAGTGATACCATGATATTAACAGAAATGTGATATAGTTGACTTCCCCATAGACCCTATGCCCACATCTCGTGCATAGACATTTAAAATCTGCAACTATCTGGTTATACATTGCCGCCTGCATTTAGGTATTTCAAAGGGGGAGTGACTGTATGACAATTTGAAAACATACTGTTAGTGTAGAATGCACTAAAGCATTAGTGTAGAAAGTTTAGTCTGAACTGTTCTATGATACATGTATAAAAATTAATATTTTCCAAGAAAAGCAATTGTATTATTCTGCTGAATCAAAATACGGTACACTCCTCTTTATATCATGTTGCATTTGTCAGACAAAAACATGATATTAACAGGAATGTTATATTAACAGGAGTAATATTAAGTGGAGTCCACTGTAACAGAAATGATGCTGAAATATGCAGATTCTTCCTCCAAAATGCTCTATATCAGTTAATTTGTAACAAAAGATTTTGTCAATTCAAGAATCTATAAATACAAAAAGAAAACAAATTGAGATATGATCAATTTTTGTATAAAGAAAATTCATTTTATCAGTAATTTGATTTTAGGGCCAAAAAATAGAAGTAGGATGATGGATAGGAAGTTAGGCTGTTTATCTCTGGGCGTTAATGTTTAGTATCCTTAGATACAATACCTGTCGCAGTTCTGTTGACTGAACACACCCTCATGTATCATAACAATAAAGAGATAACGAGATTGTTCTATGTTGCGGAGAAAGTTTTGAAATCTTAAAATTCTCGCCGTACAATTATACATTTCCCCAACGAAAATTCTGAATTCATTCCATTCATTTCAACAGTGATAGATTGTTCAGATATCAAAGTTCAGGAGATTATTGAGCACACTTTACGCAATTGACTTTTTCTGAATAGTCTGGATCTGGCTGACCGAAATGGTGATATCGATTACTGTGACATCTGTCAGATTGTCCTGCGATATTCAATCACGTCACACCGTTTTGTCAAATTTAGACATTAGGGGTAAAAATCACATTTAAAACGGAGCAGATCCATTTGTTTCAGCTTATTTAAAAACAAAATTGAAAGGATTCCAAAAGAGTTACAATTTTGATACATTCATTTCTTGACACTGCTGTAGGGTGTCTTTGTTTGTGAAATACCCCCGGTATTCAAGGTTATTCCTCAAGAAAGATGTTATTGTATGAGTACGGTATAACTAATCGTTTTGACTTTGATATATTGCTACAAATGTTAATGAGTAACTCGAGATGAAATTTTTGTACCACACTGTGAGTTTCCATTCATTATTTCTGCCTTCGTTGGTGTCGTCGTGGTGCACAAGAACGGTCACATTTTGTTCGATCATCTGTCAGGTATTTGATCACAAAAATCACAGCATCTGTTGTAATTACATTATCACCCTATAGTGCTAACCCAGCTAGTAAGCTTAATTGTGAATGAAATGATCTTGTTAAACTTGACTACTAATATGATTTTTTTCAGGATAAAGTAATATAAGGAAAGCTTGTCTGTATTAAGAGACCACCCAAGGGAAGACTCCTATATATAATTAACAGATATGCAGTATGATGAAGTATTTGAGTCTGCATAAAGAGACCTGCAATCACCATACATATCTCTAAATATATATATAATTGTCTCTTAATATACTGTAAATGTACATATATCAGCAGTAATCTTAAGCTTATTTACCTAAATTATTATTGGCAAATCACAGTTTCTATAAGTTGGTTTGTACAGGGAATTATTTAAAATCTCTTTTGATAATATTTACTACAGGTGAAACCTGAGGAGAGTTAATCGTCTGCTCTGATTTATATCAAGATAATTCTAAAAGATAAGAAAGAACCTCTATAACTAAAACGCTCTTGAGGGTACTGATATTGGACATGTAGCATCCCTTACAGAAATGGAAAGGTTGCGGCAAGCTTGTCGCAAACTTGCCGCATTCAAATCCGTTTGCAAGAAGTTAACTGCAAGTTTGCAGCAATCAGTTGCCAGAAGCCTTTTTATTTCTGTAAGGAATGTTGGAATGAAAGTCTTTTGAGTTTGTTTAAATGAATGACCTTGACCTACTTTCAAGGCCACAGGGCTCAAATGTTTTGAAAGGCCCAGGATACAAAGTTTGAGCATGTAGCATGCAGGGATGAACGGCTATCAAGTTTGTTCAAATGAATGACCTTGACCTACTTTCAAGGCCACAGGGCTCAAATGTTTTAAAATAATTAAACTTCTACTCAATAAACGAAAGACCTTTCACAGGATTGATATTGGTTCTGTAGTATGATGGGATGAATGGCTACAAAGTTGTTTTTTTTTCAAATGAAACACCTTGACTCACTTTCAAAGTCACATAGGTGAAATGTATTGAAATCTTCAAAAGGCTTCTTCTCAAATACCCAAATGCCCTGGGTACTGATATTTGACCTGTACTGTTCTAAGATGAATTGCAGGGGTTACCAAGTTTGTTTAAATGAATTACTTTGACCCACTTTCAAGGTACAGTAAAATTTGAATACAACGAATTTGGTTAGGACAAATTTTCACTATTAACGAAATAAAAATCAATCCCGGACTGCACCACAATATAATATTTGTAATATTAACCACTTGTACAAAACATTTTACATAATAATTTTTGTTCATAACAAACTCATTCTTGTGTCCCTTCATCTCACCATCTTAATGAATAAACACTCACATAACAAATCACCAAACAAATGCCAAAAAGGACTTTAAGCAAAAGTCCATTTGCAACTTTTTTTTATGAAAAAGTGATAACATTAACTTGCAACACTGAATATCTTTCTGTCATTTATCAAGCTTTACATGTTTGTTAACTTATTTATCGCTATCAATATCGTGACAATATCTTCAGTTTGATGAAGGTGGTCACTATTTGGTAGAACTAGAACTATAGAACCAGAGTCTTTGTTTGAAATTGCAAACATGTATAACCAAATTTGTATCAATTTTATTTCCATTCGTTTTATTTATACAACGAACTGCTTGTACAACAAACTCAATTTCAAGGTCCCTTGGAGCAACGTTCGTTATAATCGAGTTATACTGTAATAGGTGTGATATGTTAAAATTCTTTTGATGGTTTCCTCTGATTTCAGACAGTTGATATTTTGCCTGTTTTGGTATTGTTAACTAAGTTTATATACCTTTAAAGTTAAAAGTACGAGACTAATATATAGCAGGTGAATGATTCAGGCCCATTTGGCCTCTTGTTTAAGAGGAAAACTTGGCTAACAAACAAAAACTACTGGTATAATGTATAAGGTATACACCAGGTATTGAAAAACAAACAACTTGTTATCAAATTTTGTTTTCTTGTTATAAAAGCGATATTTTGCTTCTTATTGGACAGAATTTGAATCTGAAATACAACAAAAGACATTAGTTAAATACAATTTTATTGTGAATTCTTGTGAAGGTTTATATATATGTTTGTATATAAATGGTCCTGGTGGATCTGCACCGCTGTGGCATTTAGCCATGCTGAAGGATCACCATCATCGTACAATAAATCGGTACATCTGTAGAGTACTGTTAACTCTTTCACCCCTGAAATTTCATTTGAACACTTCCATTTCAAAAGTTGGACCAGTTCATTATGAAATATCAGGGGTAAATAAGTTAATATATGTACTGCAGGTAGGAAACATAAATTTTGCAGAGATTTGAGGTGATAACCTTTCGCTGACAAAGTGGAGTGCCCAGACTTTAAAGCTTGTTGACATTACCAACTTGGCATTTTCAAACTTTTGTCTGGCTTTGTACTTAAAAAATATATGGTACTGTGCTTGTTGACTTGTGAACTAAAAGGATCGGGAGGATTGGGAATGGTTTTGTGTTCCCAACTCGGTCAGTAGGTTAAATAAAAACCTCGAAGAGTAAACAGGTTTTTCTGGAAAAAGACGCTTCAAAATGAATGACATTTATAAATGTACCTTAGATTGATGATATTTCAAATTTGTGAAAAAAATTGTTTCAATGCTGGAAATTTAGCTGTCATAAATATTTATGATATATTTTAAGAAATTGTTTGCTGAATCATGAGGTGAATGTGAAGATCTGTAAACCTGTAGAAATTAAAGTTAATTCATCTACTGAGGTAGTGGATACTATCAGTAAACTGTTACTGTTTTGTAGTTATTCTTAAAAATCAGTCAAAAAAACAATTATAGAAGATTTATTGTCTTACTCAGTGCTATTTGATCATTAATGTTTCAGTTGCTGCAGCTCTTTTGGCAGTTAGAAACAAAATGCCTAATTTCACCAAGGTGGCCCGGTGGATGTATCTGTCACTTTGCTGATTTATAAAAATATATTTCATGATTGTGGTAAAATAGATAAACTTTATATTTGAGAACATATGTTAATATGCTGTTAGATAATCAAATTACAGATTTACAGATTCCAAATATTTGACATTTCTTCATATTTTCCATCAAGATTCAACAGATGTTATATTCTTTTTAATGTAATGGATAACACTTTTATCGAAATTGTTCTTGTGTTCAGCAAAAATGCTCTCAAAATGAAGAGATATGTATGGAGGACACATAATTATGTTTCCTAAGTATTTTACCACATGGATATTGACCAAGGGAATGAAGTTGAAATACTGTGGAGGAAGTATCTATGATACAGTATATAGATGTTTAACACAACAATGTACCTAACTGTTCTGGTGCCAGTGACAAGGATATCCCATTGTGTAACCTTGGAGAGTGCAGTAATGTTGGTGATAATACACTGGTTGCGTGCCAGAGCTATTGTTTAGAGCTGAGTATAAATGTGTATGATAGATAACGTAGGAAGCCTCAGATATATATTTAGTGTGAATCATATGAAAGCCACTCGTCAATCTTGGAGGTGGACACGATTTGATGTATAATTACGTGCCAGTGTCTCTTTGTGCGTTAGGTAACAGGTAATTGATGATGGTATACAAAGAGTCTTAATGATGTAATGGTAAGACTTAAAGAGGTGTTCACACCCTGGGATTATACACCCGCTTATTAGGAAGATTAATAGAGATCGTTGATACCTGTAAAGATCGTATACAACTACGTGTTTGGAGGCAGCAGAGAATATTTGACATTCAATTTATCAAACATCAAAATATGGGAGACTTATCCATCCTTAATACTCAAGGAGCTATGCTCACTTTCCTTCTCTGCAACACTGCAGGAATTATGTTGTATGTCATGACAAAGTCAAAGGCTCAGCATACGCAACCTGTTGAATGAGCAAATCGTCGAATGCTCGATGCATACCGCCTTGTGGTTGCATGCTGAGCAAATCAAAGTCTTGATGCATTCAACCTTGTGAGTGAGCAAATCAAAGGCTCAGTCACTCACCTAGTGTGCCATCTTGTGGGTGAGCAAAATAAAGTCTCAGTGTGTGCCACCTTGTGAGTGAGCAAATTTAAGACTCAGTGTGTGCCACCTTGTGAGTGAGAAAATTGAAGGCTCAGTGTGTGCCACCTTTTGAGTGAGCAAATTTAAGACTCAGTGTGTGCCACCTTGTGAGTGAGCAAATTGAAGGCTCAGTGTGTGCCACCTTGTGAGTGAGAAAATTGAAGGTTCAGTGTGTGCCACCTTTTGAGTGAGCAAATTGAAGGTTCATTGTGTGCTGCCTTGTGTCCAGTGAGCAAATTGAAGGCTCAGTGTGTGCCCCCTTGTGAGTGAGCAAAATGAAGGCTCAAAATGTGCCACCTTGTGAGTGAGAAAATTGAAGGCACAGTGTGTGTCACCTTGTGAGTGAGCAATTTGAAGGTTCAGTGTGTGCTGTCTTGTGAGTGAGCAAATTAAAGTCTCAGTGTGTGTCACCTTGTGAGTGAGCAAATTGAAGGCTCAATGTGTGCCCCCTTGTGAGTGAGCAAATTGAAGGCTCAGTGTGTGCCACCTTTTGAGTGAGCAAATTGAAGGTTCATTGTGTGCTGCCTTGTGTCCAGTGAGCAAATTGAAGGCTCAGTGTGTGCCCCCTTGTGAGTGAGCAAAATGAAGGCTCAAAATGTGCCACCTTGTGAGTGAGAAAATTGAAGGCACAGTGTGTGTCACCTTGTGAGTGAGCAATTTGAAGGTTCAGTGTGTGCTGTCTTGTGAGTGAGCAAATTAAAGTCTCAATGTGTGTCACCTTGTGAGTGAGCAAATTGAAGGCTCAATGTGTGCCCCCTTGTGAGTGAGCAAATTGAAGGCTCAGTGTGTGCCACCTTGTGAGTGAGCAAATTGAAGGCTCAGAGTGTGCCACATTGTGAGTGAGCAAATTGAAGGCTCAGTGTGTGCCCCCTTGTGAGTGAGCAAATTGAAGGCTCAGTGTGTGCCACCTTGTGAGTGAGCAATTTTGAGGCTCAGTGTGTGCCACATTGTGAGTGAGCAAATTGAAGGCCCAGTGTGTGCCACCTTGTGAGTGAGCAATTTGAAGGTTCAGTGTGTGCCACCTTGTGAGTGAGCAAATTGAAGGTTCAGTGTGTGCCACCTTGTGAGTGAGCAATTTGGAGGCTCAGTGTGTGTCACCTTGTGAGTGAGCAATAATTATAAGACTTGGTGTGCTCCACCTTGTGATGAAGCAAATTGAAGGATCAATGCATGCCAACTTGACGGTGGTCAAGATACATATTATAAAGTTTGAATTTTGACTCTTCATAATTATATATATAGTTGTATCAAATTCTCAAACTCACTTAAAATCTACAGAAAAAAAAAGTTTGTTACCTAGCTCATGTCTATAAACCAATAGACCCATTTGGTCTTTTTAGATCCCTCACAAACCAGCTCGGGTCTGTAAAAACCAGACAGGGTATAAGCCTGTAGACCCCTCCTAACCCAGAGATGACTTATATTTACAGTGAAAATCTCTGGACATAGGTTTTGTTATAGTCAAATGTTACATCAACTAGCTATCAAGACAAACATTTCTATTCAAGATACACAGTCCTAGAGAGTGGGTAAAAGGGTTAGATTTTGCTGTATAGTGACACACAAGCTCCTATGTAGTGGCCTGATGTCATAAACTCGATCCCTCCCTACATGGTGAGTTGTGTAGAAATACACAATCTATAGCTGGTTTACTTTTTATGAACACTATTGACATTAATGTATGCAGAAAAGTCTTATCTTTATTGCTTCTTGATTGAATATGTTTCAGATTGATGATTTCACATTAATACATATCTACCCAGCTATAATAGGCTAATATCCTAACTTTAAAGCTACCTGATATAATATGTTCCACATGTATCTCATTTCACTAATATGATGATGTAATGCTTCTGTAGCGACTCCTACGGTAAATACCCTCGAATTACGTCCTATTTTGGCACACTGAAAATGTCGCACATACTTGGTATTCAAGTTTAAATAAATAATCACAATGATGAGCTAATTGGCACACTAACACAATACTTGCTATATAGAATTGAGCAATATATAGAAGTATGAATTAGCACAATCATATTTCAGCAGAATGCTTTGAGCTCATAATTCGCTAAAATAAGATTACCACTAAAATATGTATGTTTACAGTACTCAATAATTTTTAAGGAGGGTGAGTCCGGATTGATGGTGAAAAAGAGGATATTTGAAAGTGATTTAAGATAAGTGTGCTCTGCACATTAATCTCTTAAAAATAGCATGTACCAGGTAGATTGTTAATAGGTTAATGGAAATGTCTATTTGTGTCTGGTATATTTGTACATATATTCAATCACTACCATTCTTGAAAACAGTAAATTTCAGCTTATGTGCGGTTGAAATGTTTGATGCGTATGATAAGAATAAAGTATTATCTTTCTTTTTCGAGCTGTACAAAAACATGTGTTTAGGTCAATATCTTAAATTTAAAAAATTCAGCTCTTCATAATCTTAGTCTGGCCATTGGCTAAATCATGACCATATGCTTTAAGAAATTAGCACATTATACCTGACATTTCACTTACATTGGATTAACTGTTAAAGTTCAAGGTAAAAAATAAAGGTCTGATGTATTTTTTCTTAGCCCAAGTTTTTTTTAAATGTCAAGATGATTTATAGCTTAAAATATTCTAAAATTCTTGAAACAAAGGTCACTCAGGGGTCAAGGTTAAACACCTTTTATCTGATTAAATGACCAGAAATTATCTGTACAATATTTTAGTCGCATCATTTTGGTTATAGTATATTTTATATCACAATATACATATCAAACTCACATCATGTATACATGTAGTTAAGGTATATTGTAGTAGAACTGAATACCATTATGACCAGTGTTAGTCCATGTGTCAGGCTCTAGTAGCTCCTGTGATATTTGTTAAGGACCAATATTATTTTATCTATCAGATTTTAGACAGTTACTGCATCATTTAATTTCAGGACTCGTTACTTTAAAACTATAAAGATTATGTCCAAGATACAAGTTGGGGTCCAAGAATATATAAAAAAAGCTTCATTAAAATTTAAGATAGAATATTACAGAAATATAGTTTTATAGTCTTGATGAGGTACATACGTGTAAACCAGTAGGAGACCAGTGTTTACGTATCTAATGAGGTTTTTATGTATATACCCACGGAATTATCTATGTCTGTGATATACCTGTACAATATAGGTATATATACAGAAGGACAAGTCTACGGTATGTAGTTTAAGTCGGTAAACTGCAGGCTAGGCACCACACTGACCAACCGGCTGATAAGTTATGTAATAAAACGTAAACTCCTACATTCCGATATGTCCTACCTATTGTCTAACCAGCAGCTTTCTTTATTCAGCATGTACACTTAAAATTTCATATGCTATCATAATTCATGAAGTTTATAAAGAATAATAGATTTAAGTGATAGTCTGTTCTTGATGACATGTATTAAGTGAGAGTGACAGGGAAAGGACGTTTGCTTTAAAAGATGTGCAGATTTTAACGTACAGTTGAAAAAAGCATTGAAAACGAGTTTATCCGGAATGCTTGTATCATATTTCTAGGTGATAATGGCTGGTGACAATACCCTAACATATTTTAGATTTAGCATACATATGTGTATTTTATCAGATTTTTCATGTCATCATGTTTCCACTAACCAAGTTTTATGATGTGTACAGTATGAATATGGTGTAATCCAAGAAAGATAACTCTCATTGTATGCCTCAAACGGTCAACCTTTACACTTCCAAAGTGTAGGTTTGAATTTTGGTTAAAGTACAAGTTATGTATCTTTTATCACTTGTAAAATATATAAGCTAGTCTGTTTAGAATGAAACATTTTGTAAAAAGCATATGTACATGTTGTTTACTTGTCTATATAGTGTGAGCTGTAGGGAATTTCCCTTTAGCACAGTCGGTAGAGCATCAGGCTGGAGATCCAAGGGTCGCAGGTTCGAGCCCCAGCGACGACATTATCTTTATCACTATTCCTCAACATCTCGAGACATACTGTACCATATATTGTACCCACTGCAAAAGGAGAATGCTTGTAATGTGTAACTTTGTAATACATTTAACTATTTCAAGCCACTCTAAACATTAACCTATACCATTCTGAGGAATTCGCAGCAACTGCCTAATTCAGGAGCTAACTAATTGTGAGTCCTATGCCACCTTGATAATATCTCCCTATTTGTTTGTGGGACTTTGCTTCCCGTGGTATCTTTTATAGTGCTATCTCAGTTGAAGGCTTTAGCACAGATACCGCCACCCCTACCCCAGACAATTTTCTACTCCGCCTGGGTTGCTGGAGTTATGTGGGCAGGAGGAAAACAATTTATCTGTATTTTATGCATACTGCGACTTGGTTTCAAACTGACTTTCCGTGTGGAGGGCAGAATTGTGAGGTAACAAATTGACCAATATTGCCAAACTTTATATTTATTTACTGTGTTCTAGGTAACGTGTTCCCTTGGGAGGAGTGAGAGTACCTGTTCCCAGTGTGACCGCGGTGTACTGAGGTGTAAGAAGATCTCCGGTATCTATACAGTAAAGTACCTGAGTCAGGGTTACCATCCTGTTGTGGACATACCAGAGGGGGCATGTAATGTCAATGTGACAGAGCTGAAAAACAGCAGGAACTATCTAGGTAGGTAGTACAGAGAAAACGGATAAAAAAAAGGGTTCTGAGATTTTTTGGTCATCTGAGATATCTTAAGTGACCTATTCTAATTGTCTTTTGTCTGTCGTCCGTCATTCATCCGTAAACAATTTACATTTTCAACTTCTCAATTAAATCTGCACCAATTTGAATGAAATGGAAGGAACCTGCCCTGTTCAAAGATGCACCAAAATTTTGAATTATACGATCCTAACCCCCTAGGAGTCTGAGGGAGGGGCCAAAATTGATCAAAATAATTAAAATTTCAAAAATCTTCTTCTCTAGACTCAGATATGCTCTTCATAAATAGAAAGGTCAAAAGGTGCCTTATTACAGTTGTGAATTTCATGCCCTCCAGACTTCACATTCCCCCCCTTGGGAGAGGGTTAAGTTTAGCCCAAAGGAAAATTACACTTTTGGATATTTTTTGTTCATTTTCGGTTGGAAATAAACTTTGTTGGAATAATAACCAATAACAATTTGACATTGGAAAAATGCTGACTTTGGCCCAACCCTGGGCTGTGAGGAGGGGCTCAAATGGGTTAAATTGGCTACAATTTCAACAATCATCTTCTTCAACTGATTCAGCTGACCAAACGTCAGGTCACTGGGTCAAATTTCAAGGTGAAACTTTGTAACTCACCACTGATGTACATTTTGTCATGACGTACGTAATGAAGCAAAGTTGGTTGGAATTAATCAAAGAATCTAATGACCAAAAATCAAGGTCACTGGATCAAAGGTCAATGTCGAGTTTGAACATTTCGTTATGACATTGTGAAGAATGTTGTCCAGAATAAACACAAGGAGTCAATGGACCAAAAGTCAAGGTAACTGCATGAGTCAATGAGGTCAAGGTCACTGATTCAAAGGTCAAGGAAACATTTGTAACATTCTTTTTTGAGAAGTCAATTAAACAAAGATCAAGGTCACTGAGTTTGATTGTTGGGTTCAATTAATTAAAAGTTCAAGGATTGATGATTTTGGGAGATATATAGACTTATAAATAAACAGGAGCCTAGTTTACCTGTCAGTGTTCTAGCTCAAGCTTGTTTTAAGTAAATGATAATTGCAGTGTAAGGATACCACAACAAAAGTTATTGGTATTAGCTAGCTAAGTACAGAAAAACTGTTAAGGCCCATGGGCCTCTTGTCTATATTGCTAGATAATGGTTTGCTGTGTTGATTTTGAAATCGAATATATTTGTTACAACCTAAATCATTTTCTCCTTTTCTTCTGACTTAAATTTATTTTCAAAAGCATCTTCAAAGCTTTTTAGGAGAAAACTGCAATTATTTTCAGAATGATACCGAAAACATTGATGTTAAAAAATCCTTAAGCAAAATAGCTTAAATCTGAGCTTTCACACCTTGCCTTAAATACTTTAAGATCTTTTAAATGCTTTTTTTAAGGAATTTTTGATAGGCAACTAATAAATTATTAAAAGTCTGATATACATCTTTCGCCCCAAACCGACAAATATTTCAGATAAGTCTTTTATCACCTTAAGGGTATATCCCACCTTGTATTTGATATTCTGATTTACTGGGACATGAATTTCTGTAACATTATAATCTAACGTAATAGAAATTTTTGTATAAAATCTTTATTTGAAAATGCTATTTAATGAATTGCGCTTCAATAACACAGCTTTAAAAGCAAGCACTGGACACTGGATATTAAATGGTCGCTGGGTAAAGGACAAGCCAGGAGTGTACCGTGGGGCGGGGACACAGTTCAGGTACGACAGAGACAGTTCCAGGTGTCCTAACGAGTGTATCTGGGGAAAGGGACCTCTCACACACAAGGTCACCGTACAGGTGAGTCGATAGTTTATATACAACACTTGTATAACAGATTATAAAATTAGGTCAGCCTAATTCATTAAGACAAAATTGTTAACATTTTCTAATTGAAACACTCCTCAGCTAATAAAAGTGCAAAGTGAAATACAATTTGCATCAGTTATTACATTTGGTCAGAAATTATAAATTCACACATTCAAGTTCACAAGATGATTGATCTATCATTTGCATCCTATTTTACTGAATGTTTTCAAATAATCTATTTTAATTTATTCTGAAGGTCATAGGGGTCAAATATGTTAACAAATTAAACTTCATTTTCTACAAAATACAGTGTGAGCTCTAGCCCTGCAGTCTCAATTCTTCTTTATTCTTGATTCTTAATTCTCTGTTTTAAAGCTGAAAATGAATTGAAATCTGATTGTAAGTTGTTTGGAATTATATTTAGATTTCCTTCTACATATTTAACAATTATCATTTCCTTTTATCTTGTCACAGCTTTTATATGCATGGACCAATGAAGGCATTGTATACGAGTTCACCCTGCCCCCTGGTGTAGAGTATACATCCCCCACAAATCTGGTGCCCGTGGGACAAAACGCTCATAGACGGCGCCACCATCATCATCGCTGGAGGCATCACCCATCCTCAAACTCACGAAACCCTTCAAACACCTCTGTGGTTCCGAATAACTATAAAGAACACACGAGTGTTCGAACTGACCCCAGTTTTTCTCACCAAACAGCGGTGCTGCCATCTACATATTCCGAGTCAAAAGTCGAGGTAGAGGCGCAACAACTTGGAAATATTCGCCACCAGCCACCCCCACAGTATGTTTCTCCTGTGGAGACAGACTCAGGTTACCAGGCACAACGATCAGCGGGACAAAGTGTGAGGTACGGTGTGGTCCCACAATACACGGAGAACAGGGAACCGCTGACTGGTGGTGATGGTGGTAACAGTCACTCACTACAGATCCCAACCGACACGGACAGGTCTCTTGTCCTACAGAGCGTGTACTCCTGGAGTATAGCGGGCTTCACCGCCTGTACTCATACCTGTGGATCAGGTAAGGGATAGGCACTGAGAACAAGGCTTTACCTCCTTTGTAAAGTCAAAGATTAATTATTTGAATCAGTAGAACAGAGAATATTTTAATGAGATGAATATGATTTATTCAGACCTAGGCAAACCTTGTTTTCTCCAACTCATGTAACTTGAAAACTCTAGCTGTTTACCTCAAAATATTGTCAGTTTTGGCCAGATTTCACACTGAACAATTGAACTCACTTTATTGATTCATTCGGATAAATCAATTTTTCAGTTTTCAACAGTCCTGCCAACTTGTATGTGAGGACGTTCATATACATGTAAAATATTTCTATTTTAACCTTATAATTAAGAAATCTAGGCCAAGAGATGCAATTTGAAAATTTAATGTCAATTAATTTAAACAGAGAAGAAGAAAATAATTGCCAGAGGTCCACAGTGGGACTTTATTGTATAGACTGGGAAATTGAACATTAAGTATTGCTACGCATGGTACTATGACTGTAACTAACTGAACTTAACCAGACGTGTTCTGACCAAATAACACTTAAGTTATGCCTTAATCAAAATCAAGGGAGGTAACTTAACCAGACGTGTTCTGACCAAATAACACTCATATGCCTTAATCAAAATCAAGGGAGGTAACTTAACCAGACGTGTTCTGACCAAATAACACTTAAGTTATGCCGTAATCAAAATCAAGGGAGGTAACTTAACCAGACCTGTTCTGACCAAATAACACTCAATTGCCTTAATCAAAATCAAGGGAGGTAACTTAACCAGACTTGTTCTGACCAAATAACACTTAAGTTATGCCTTAATCAAAATCAAGGGAGATAACTTAACCAGAAGTGTTCTTTTATCAAATCAAGGGAGGTAACCATGTATACTAAGGATTAGTGAGATGGGGATCCTTATGTACCGTTACTTTTCTTTTCGAATTACATAATAGTGCTTACATGTATCTTGCTTATCCATTTGTATATTGGTGCTCAGGACAAAGTCTCTGGACGTAAAATACACTTGGATCCATGATCTATTGTTTTCATATACATAATTTAGATAATTGTGTTTATCATAAGTTTAAATAGGTTTTACTTCATGATCATTTACAGGTACCCAGGAGACAAACATTGTGTGTGTGTTAAAGACGACCCAGGTCCATGTTACCGACGACAACTGTGATGTATCGTTACGGCCGCCAAAACAAACCGTCAGCTGTAATAAGTCGCCCTGTCCTCCCCAGTAAGTAGGGCCTCATTCCGCACGCAATCAACTGATTTCTAGGAAGGTACAACAATAACCACCTATTAAATATTGAAAGCAAACTTTTAAAGAATAATTAATAATGCACCTTAATCTGTACATAAATGGAATTCCATTAAAAGTAACTGACATTACACTTGTATGTTAGATGGAATTTCCTTCTAAATTACTAATTTAAAAGAAGAGGTGGTTTAAACTGGAATGTTCCCCTTACTAATTAACAGAAAATACTGTAATGTTAATTGTCCCCCAAGTATAATAGTCAAAAATTCCCCTCATGGAGTAAACTTCAATCCATCCAACCCCCCACCCCCCCTACTCTATCCCAAGTAATTACAAACCCCTCCTAGTAACTGGACACCCCCCCCCCCCCCCACACCAAGTAGCAAGTAGTAAGTACAATTAATATAAGCCCTCTTTTATTAATAAATACATACAACTAATTTCTTGACACATACACAACCTCTGAGTAATTACAAATTCTGTCTTAGAATTACTAATAACTGGACCCCCCCCCCGAGTAATTACAAACTTCATCTAAGAATTACAGACAATTACAGAAGACCCCCTCTTGGAGTTAACTGGATTTCTGCCTTGAGTGATATTGCAAACCAAACCCCTCCTTGGGGTAACTGGTATACCTTCATTCCTAGGTAAATTCCAACAAAATGTGAACTGAAAGTCACCTCTACAGTTATGAGAAAAAATCAGAAGATTAACTTTAAACTTTCCCTTTGAGAAAAACACAGAAATCCCCCTGATGGTTGGCATTATAGTATTGCTTGTCTTACGACGATTTGGTAAATTGTGTTTGTGTCAAAAAGTGATTTTTTTTTCAACAAGAATTCAAACCAGCTCAAAGAGTATCAGTTTACTTAATCAATTAACAAAAAATAAACAAATGTTTCCCAGGAGAAAATCTTTAGTGTTTATCACTTTCAGCCATGTCTGTTGCAATCTTCGTTACGAGCCTGTCTGCAAGTAATTATATCATTGCTATTAAGTCTTTAAGCAGATATTTATCAGATGTTATTTTTTGTTTAAAATGCATGTTGAAACCATTTATCGTAAAGCATTCAAGACAGTGACACGAAAATTGCCTTTGTTAAGTGAATTTGTAATTGTAGCATCACTTTCATAAATTATACACATTATAGCTGTTAAACCTACATAATTAAATGCCAAATGATGAGTTAGACGAGTTCTAAATGTATTACCTGAAACTTGATCTCACCTGCAGTAACACCCTCATTAAGCCACCCACTTAGGAAACGTAAACAAAATCAGTTGACACAGTTTACGTAATTGGGTATAAGAAATGACACTAGTGCTACCTGCTTTACCTGTGTAATACCTGGATTTTAACATGTTGACAAGATGATGGGGAGGCGGAGAAATTTAGACATGACGGTACGACACCAGGTTTCTCGTTTGACATGACAGATTTTCTAAAGTACATGTAACCTTAGTTTTTATCCTGTCTGATGCAACACAAATTGCATGGATTAGCATGTATTTATGCACATTTTATACAAGAACATGCCACCATCCTGTAATGTAATAGCTTGTTCACCACAGAACCACTTATTGGTCACACAGTTTAAAAGATTTACTTCTGTTATGTCATTTAATGTGTGGCTCTCAGAGAATGTAAACTGAGAATGTCCAGTAATTGAAAACTGATGTGTCTGTATTATTTCTCACTAGCATTTTACAAGTAACCAACTTTCGTTTAAATAGATTATAATTCCATGGCAGTTGTATTTCATTGATTGATTCACACGACCACACACCTGTATTAACTTACGTTTTACAGGTGAAAAATACTTACTTTAACAGGTTAATTCAATTACAATAGTCGTATGAGTGCCTGGACCAAACAATTTAAAAAAAAGTAACAAATATAAGGGAATGTACATTGTATTTCAAAATATTTCATTTTCGTAAAATATGAAAATCAGTCATACTGTACATAAAGTAAGTTAAGTTTATTAATCCAATAACTGCATTTTGATTAAACTAATTTTTTTATTTATTTTCTTTTTTGATAATTACAATTAAGATTCTCTTCTGGTCTTTCAGCAATTCTGTCTGAGTTAATGTGACCGTGTTTGATATTGTAGATGGGAACTCCACCCCTGGTCAGTGTGCTCGGTGACGTGTGGGCGGGGTACCCAGTCGCGGAGGGTGGAGTGTAAGAGACGGATCTCCGGGGAGGAACAGCTCAGCGTGTCCGCTTCCCTCTGTGATGCTGGAGAAAAACCTGCTATTGTACAGCAGTGTGAAAATGACCCATGTACGAGATGGAAAATAGGGGACTGGAGCCAGGTAGACTGTGTTGTTAAAGATCATCTAGGGTTATGGGTGGTGACACGCTAATATAATAGTCACACATGACGTAATTACTCTAATGGGGATATGACTTCATTTTATATTCATTGTTTTGTCCTATTTCTACAAAAACTGACAAATACAATGTAGTTTCACAAAATCTGGAAACACATTGCTTTTAAAACTTCAAGCCGACCCTAACAGTCTAGAAGAGATCCTGAGATTCCCTCATTTTTAACCAAAACAAAACTCCCTCAAACTCTCTTATTCAAACTCAAATTATCCCCTACAATTACTGCATAGTGTGTGTTCATGCATCAAATTATCATAACAAGTGTCTGAATCAAATGAATTAAATGTTTTTATATTCCCATCAAATGATGGAATGATATTGTGTTGTCCGTTTGTCATATATCGACTTTAACTTGTCCAGAGATCGCTTGCCACAGTTTTCCACTGATCTTTTTCAAACTTTGACATGACATGAACCGTTGTGTTTGGATATTAGTTTGATTTGACTGTTTTTGGAAGAGTTACTTCCCTTTACATAATTTTCACAATCTTATTGTCTGTAGATTTCCTTCTACAGTTTTCATTAGATCTCTTTCAGACTTTGTGTCTTTATTTGTCATGACTTTTGTGGTTACCAAACATTGGTTTGATTTAACTGTATGTGGAAGAGTTACTGCCCCTTAGTGTGAGAGGAAATCAGCATACTACCCCGAGAATTGAACTGAGTCAACTTAAAGTGAAAATTAAGGCAATTGTGCTATCCACTGCAAAACCCAACCATCTAAATTTTTGAAAAAAATATTGCATTTCATTCCCTGTCAGTCAAAGCTGTATCCACTTGCATAAAAAAGACAGTTTATGTGATACGTGTTATAACTGTTTCATGTTGTATTGTTGCCGACATAATTTAGGACAAGAGAAGTTTTATTTGTAGTGCTCAGTGGACTGTGGTGCTGGAGAGAGGCGGAGGACTGTCCAGTGTGTAGATGCTCGGGACAGACCTGTGAGGGTGGAGCTGTGTGACTCCCCCACCCCCCGGGACGTGGAGACCTGTAACCAAGGGCCATGTGAACACCACTGGTTCTTCTCACAGTGGTCACGCGAGGTAATCAGAAACAGAGGTTAAACTAACAATACACTTTCCTTGTAACTACGATAAAAAACTGAACAACTGTATCTATAATAGAACAGTTTGTAGTGCAATTTGTGACATATATTCAAAGCTATGTACACAGGTTGAAAAATGGCTCAATCTAAAACTACATAACAAAAATTATGTCAAAACTTTAATTCTTACTTAGATTGGTTCTGATTATGGAAACATGATAAAGCGGTGTATTTATTTAGAGAGGGATGAGGTTGGGATTCTTTTTTTTTTCAAGGAAATTCTTTTAAAGAAATAAACTGGGGAGAGGGGGAACAATTCAAATTGTATGCATATAAACATTAAACAATTTATGGTTAAATACTTCAGCATATATATCTCTCATAAAAATAGTGAAAAAAAATGTAATTTCCCATTTCTTGTTCTCTGCTGTCGAACTGACAGTGTTCCAGTACCTGTACCGGGGGAGTACAGACTCGGAGTGTCCACTGTGCCACCATCCGTGGCCACAAGGCCCTCGATGTCAGCTGTGAGCCTGACAGCCGACCTTCGGACCAGCAGCAGTGTCAGAACAGCAAGAGCAATCGTTACTGTGGCAACAGCTGGTTTGCTGGCCCCTGGAGTCAGGTAGGCCCTATTCTTTAAACTTTTATATTAAATTTTTCTCTTCTTTTTTCAGTTTTTTGTCTGAGTTTAAGTGACATAAGAAAACATTACTTCAGCTTTCCTGTAAACTATGCATAATCCCATATTATAAACATCTTTCCATGTTTTCAATTTTCACACAGCAATACAAATTATTTGTTACTAGACTGGTACCTTAAATTATCTTTTCAAAACAATATTCTTTCATTCTATCTACGTTTATTTTGCAGTGTTCCACCTCCTGCGGTGACGGGGTAAAGTCGCGCCATGTCTTGTGTCTGGCGGTAGACTCCGGTCACAACAGCCGGGCTGTGTCCCAAGACATGTGTGATAACAGTACAAGACCAGCGTCACAGCAACCGTGTCATCAGTCCTCCTGTGGAGCACAGTGGCATATGTCGGAATGGTCACAGGTAAATCGAATACAAGAGTTACCCCCCTTTGGATATGGTAAAAAGTGTTCTAGCATCTATATGGAATCTTAGGGGTGTGCGCTCAATAACTGTAGTCCCAATCTTTTGGTATCTTCACCTTCTTCAAAGACGAAAATTATTGGTGGATTTAAGGTACATCAGTTTCCCTTGAATACAGATGGGTCAAAGCTGAAAAATCATTATACTGTATATATTCTTGCTTTAATTTTGGCTATCACAGAGTTACGTCCCTTGTCAAGAGTTTAACAATTCATCTCTCATCCCTAAAAACAAAAACAAAAATATTACTTTGATAAGTCACCTTTTGACCTCAAATCTTGGACATGTTAACATCTGACCTTTGCAGTGCCCTGTGACCTGTGGTGAAGGTCAGGTGACTCGTACCGTGATGTGTCTGGACCAGACCAAACAGCCTGTGTCCAGCTGCGACCAGTCGGACCGCCCAACATCAAGAGACACCTGTAACCAGAGAGCATGTATCAGCAGTCTGTCAGACGCAGGTAATGGAGGTGGGAAAACTTACAAAAAATACCCCTGCTCACTAATAAGCCCACCCTGAAAACATCCCTATTGAAGGTCATACTGCGAAAACAAGGACCTATTCTACACAAATATTATATTGATACCTACACTCTTAATGTTTTATGGAAGGATGTTTGGCTACAATGTGTCTTGTTGTCCTTATGACAATTGCTCTGAAAATAGGGATTTTAAATGTTGTTAACTGATATTAACTTAATATTTCACAAAGTAGTTTTAATCTCTTAATTACTTAGCCTGATGCAACCATTTCTCATCTTTTCTGAAAACAATTAATTACATATGTACTGGAATTTTCATTTCTAAGAATTGTTATGTTCTAAATGTCAAACATTTAATTACAAACTAAATAAAATAGGCATTGATGCAGTAATTTAACCCTAATATATTCATATCAAGTACCAAAAATTTTATCAGACATGGGTTGGCACTGCAGCAGCTTTAATTCTCTCCTGTATTTTTTTTTTCAGATCCATCCTGCAAAGATCGCTATGGTAACTGTCAGCTGGTTGTTCAAGCTCGCCTATGTCGCTATGACTACTACACACAAATTTGTTGTGCATCTTGTTACCATGAAAAAAAAGTTAACTGACCTATAGCTGGTACAATAGCTGATATTAAACATACATATCTGCCTTCAAAGAGATTCTGCATTCCAGAAACAACTGTCACCTAGCAAGTTCGACCCCTGACTCAAGGTCATTGATCAACACATACTGTGAGAACCTACAATTGAGGACATCTAAATAGGTCACTACAGGATAGTTCTCAAAATCCACAATACACAAAGTTGATTGGGGATTCAAAAGACTAAGAGTTGTCTTGTTAAAATTGTGTATCAATTTTTAGCATGGAATAAGCATGGCCTTATGCATGACTTTACCAGGTATACAAACTCATGTGAATTAAAAAAAAGATTTGAATCCAATTATGTATTCTAAAGTCCCAAATCTATTAATGCAGCATTGTTTTTATAATCACAAAAAGTCCAGTGACTAAGGGGGTGTAATTTTGTAAACCTGGATGATCTAATACTGTTTCTTATTTTAAAATGTGGATGTCAAATTGTAGTTTTCTTAATATTGGTGCATTTACATAGAAAACAAACCTGTTGGTAACATACATATAGGAACCATTACCTGCTTCTATAAGTTATTTAATTGCTGAGAAATGTGTCTAGAATGACAAAAACTATTTAGATCCAAAATTATTTACATGTACATATAGATTAGCACATCAATTTTGTACAAAGCTCATAAATCAATATTTAACAGCTTTATGATATTAAAACTTTCTACTGTGAAATGCAAAAATATATTAATACAATATTTATATGCAATTGCAGTAATAATACAGATATTTGTCTGTTACTTTGACAATCAAAAACTGCATTGAAAAGTTGATTGTTTGATTATAATGAACTGAAACAGGTATTTAATACATACCATGAAGTAAATGTGGAACCTTTGAATGCTATGAAATACAATTTCATATTTGTATTATAGATCCTAATTAGTATGTGCTTTTATTGATTACATGTTACAGCAACCATTTTGTATTCTCAGTCATATGACAAGTATGTGACAGTCATGTGACTATCATATGACAAATTTGTCAATGGGCTTCATTAGTGAATTATTTATTTTTCTTTTTTTTTTTGTCAAATATTTTATTTTGGATTCATTTTCTTTCTTTTCTTGTTGCTTTTTATAGATCTGAATAAATAAAAAAAATAATCTGAGTTTTGAAAATATCCTGGTTGAAATATGTTTGTCAAAGGATTTGGAAACATTGAAATTTTGACATCATAAATGTGCTTGAATAGAGAAATTTGTTTGAGTGGTCAGTACTGTATTGTTGGAAGTTACATTGTACAAGTCACATAATAAAGTAAAATAAACTGTTCTTTGTCTATGCAATCTAGTGCACTGTTATGTCATATTTAGATAATTATTTTTGTTATTTCAACTTTAATTTTAATCATAGTTTTCCCCTCTTACACTCACTTTGCCACACATCTAAATTGTGCAGTTTTAACTCATTCGCCCCTGAAGACACACTTTAACTCTTCCAAATTAAACGTTGGAATAGTTCATTATGAAATTTCAGTGGTGGATGTATACAATTGGGCTCCATGGGCCATTCTTTTATCCAGTAAAGATTCAGCAGATAATATTTTTTAGGTAAATAAAAAACATGTTTGCCTTTTGTAAACTGTATGTCATTAGAGAGCTTTAATATATCAGCTGTTTTATCATTTGGATTTTAAAATCTTGACTCTTCTAATTTGATTTTATAGAATGATATGCAGTACTACTGCGACCGTAGTTACCCCTTCATAGCCACTTGTGATACCTCTCAGACACAACTTCCTATCATTTCCACATGGAGCCGATAATTGTTGTATCAGCTTAATGGCATTCTCACCAAAAAGTCATTCATAAGGCACGCCTTATGTGCTTGCCATCCTATTGGAATTAGTTAATTTTCATACTCTTATCCTGTAAAGAAACTGTACCCTTTAATTTCTTTAAATATTAATTTATGTAATAAGTTTATTTATTTTCACTCTGGATGGCCAGGATGTGGGAGCAGTCATGGGGGGTGGAGTGGGGTCTTAATGTGGGAGGAAACTGGAATACCCGGAGAAAACCCACGTGGTCAGGCAGGTGACTCAATATATTTTCACTTTGAATCAAGGGGCCAAGTGGTTAAGGTGTTCCGACATTCTACCACTAGCCCTCCACCTCTGGGTTGCAAGTTCGAATCCCACTTCGGGTAGTTGCCAAGTACTGACCGTAGGTTGGTGTTTTTCTCTGGTTACTTCGGCTTTCCTCCATCTCCAAAACCTGACATGTCCTTAAATGGCTGTTAATAGGACGTAAAGCAAAATAAACCAAACTAAACCAAATTGAATCAAACCAGGTTTTTGTTAAAAGCAGGTGGGCCATCCACTGAGACATGACCGACCCTTCTAGGAACAGTTACTCTTTAAAGGTTACTAAAGCACCCCTTCTAGGAACAGTTACTCTTTAAAGGTTACTAAAGCGCCCCTTCTAGGAACAGTTACTCTTCAAAGGTTACTAAAGCACCCCTTCTAGGAACAGTTACTCTTTAAAGGTTACTAAAGCACCCCTTCTAGGAACAGTTACTCTTTAAAGGTTACTAAAGCACCCCTTCTAGGAACAGTTACTCTTTAAAGGTTACTAAAGCACCCCTTCTAGGAACAGTTACTCTTTAAAGGTTACTAAAGCGCCCCTTCTAGGAACAGTTACTCTTCAAAGGTTACTAAAGCACCCCTTCTAGGAACAGTTACTCTTTAAAGGTTACTAAAGCGCCCCTTCTAGGAACAGTTACTCTTTAAAGGTTACTAAAGCACCCCTTCTAGGAACAGTTACTCTTTAAAGGTTACTAAAGCACCCCTTCTAGGAACAGTTACTCTTTAAAGGTTACTAAAGCACCCCTTCTAGGAACAGTTACTCTTTAAAGGTTACTAAAGCGCCCCTTCTAGGAAACAGCTACTCTTTAAAGGTTACTAAAGCGCCCCTTCTAGGAACAGGGTCAAGAGTTTTTTATAAGGTAACAAATTGACCTCTTATTAGCAACAGGGTTGTATATATCGGGTAACTAAGATGCAGGATCACAGGAGGTAACAAAATAACCTTTCCTGAAGAAAACTGGTTGTTTAGATGGCTGCTTCATTAACCTCAGAAACCTTTGTAAACCAGAGTCATGCTTAATTAATTCACCCCTTACGACACATTTGAAATCTTCTCATTCAAAGGTTGGAATAGTTGATTATGAAATGTCAGGGGCAAATGAGTGAAAGGTTACTCTCCCTAGGAACATGGTTAAGGTTACCAGGAGTACCCTTTCTTGGAAACATGGTTCTATAAGGTTACCAGAAGTACCTTTTCTTGGGAACATGGTTATGTAAGGTTACCAGAATTATCCTTTCTTGGGAACAGGGTTATTGTTACCCTTTCTTTGGATCAGGGTTATTGATACCTTTTCTTTGAAACAGGACTATTGATACCCTTTCTTGGGATCAGGGTTATTGATACCCTTTCTTGGAAACAGGGCTATTGATACCCTTTCTTGGGATCAGGGTTATTGATACCCTTTCTTGGGATCAGGGTTATTGATACCCTTTCTTGGGAAGAGGGTTATTGATACCCTTTCTTGGGATCAGGGTTATTGATACCCTTTCTTGGGAACAGGGTTATTGATACCCTTTCTTGGGAAGAGGGTTATTGATACCCTTTCTTGGGATCAGGGTTATTGATACCCTTTCTTGGGATCAGGGTTATTGATACTGATACTAAAAGTATCATTGTGACATAATTGTGGTATATATGTATTATATAAGGTTTGGAGAGGGAATGTTCTATTTTGTCGACGAAAGAAGAATTTCTAATTAGTCTTGATGATTTTTATTTTAAATGATTTTATCACACTGTTTTAGATATTGTGTAAAGAATTGTGTTGTGGACACATTTGCTGTTGTTTATTATAAGATATTGGAACAATGATTTCTGAGATAATCAGAAAGAATATGTTTTTCTGGCTTTCAAGGAGTGATTTCCTGAATAAAGGGGATTGAAAGGCATTAGATGACTATATCAATCTATTACAGCATTAACAAGCTACCAGTGTAGAGATGTTTTATAAGCTGTAAGTATGACTGTTGTATTATCAAATGTGTGATTATATGTTTTATAAAAATATGCTACATTGTTTTCTCGGATACAATAAGAGAATGTTGAGTACTGTGCCTTGATACATGTTGGTTCACTGTTTCGAGAAGTCATATTGTCTGTCCAAATTTCCTTTATTAAAATTTCTTGATGCCTTCCTTTTGGTATGGAGAACAAATCTTGTAGGTCATGAAGGTCGAGATAGGTAAAACTAAATTTTCAATACCAGAATAAGATTATTTGCCTTTAAACCATACTAATAATGTACGTGAAACACTGAATATGATTTGAAATACATTTCTGGTACTGCTTTGGAGGTCAAAATGCTGGATAAAAGTTTAATTTTTGATGGTACTTAAACCTCATAGGTTGATGGTACTTATAATTGACTAAGGAACAAAGCATTGTAACAATATATTTACATTTGCTCTGCAATTTTCCATTGACACAATGCTAAGAGGAAGTTGCTGTCATACGCATATAACACCCACTGCCTCAGACTATAACAGCAGTTGGTATTGTGACGTCATCAATCTCTATTGTGACGTCATGAATTTCATTGTTGTCTTCACTTGATTTGCTGATCAAAATCGGTCCGAAGAAACTAAATAAAGCACAATAATTCCATCAAAATGTAAATATAAGTAATGAACATTTTAGCAAATATTGTTACAGTCCTATAACACACATTGCTATTGCTGACAAACTTACATAAAGCCCTATCGGGCTTTATTTAGTTTGTCATCAATAGCAATGTGTGTTATAGGACTGTAACAACATTTGCTAAAACATTCATTGCTTAAATGAATACAAATGTGATGTCCGAGTCTGTGCAATAGAGTTACTTCCCCTATCCCAATGTTACAAAGAATGATAGGTCAACAGTCATCTTTACTACCTATGCTAACATAGCATTGGTTGACGGTCTTGTACACAGTGACTATAGAAAAATGTTGCACTGAATTTGAACACAATCTTTTATTGAAAATGTATTTTGCATATGCACACATTGATATGTTTTCTATATAAATGAAAAATGTAGATTATATAAACGATCAAATTTTACAGAAAATTACAGAAACAGGTTCCATTGTCTGCTAAAAATTGAAATTTCCAAACATTTTTAGTAATGAATTGGGTATATTGATATATTTATTTTGAAAAAAAAAGAATGCAATATTTCTTGCAAGAGTGGTTTTGAGACAATATGTTGGTTGATGAAATACAGTTGGGCATAAATCAGTTCAAACATCATGTTACTGTATTAAACATGTTTTACCTTGTAAGTTAAGTTTCATAACTAACATTTCAATGTTTTCATAATACTTGTCTCAAACATAAACAAATGATGTATAGTTCTTTTGTTTGGAAGAAATGGTATAATATTCATTTTATTTCATGAAATACATTTTTAGGGAGTTATAAAAACTGTATTGAAATGTGAAAATAATTTTATTGAATTTAATATTTTGATTTATACACTATGTGTATAGATAATTGTACCTTGTTTTATGAAGTTATTTATAGGCACCTTTGATCAAGGCAGGATTTAGATGATCTAAGTCCCTGATCTAAGCAACATTTGAAATAGTTAGAGCTTATTACAAGTCGTATATCAGTCACTGGTGGTGTGGCGTCTGTAATTACATGTTATATATAGAAATAAACTATTTTGTGTTACACATGACTTTATTAGTTATTGTAATATTAATGTAGATCTGTGTACATGTCTTAACCTTTGTAAGGTTTGATGCTATTTTAACTTATTCAATTCAATTGATGATACTTAAATATAAGTCCGAATACCAAAACGTCAACAAAACTTTCTATAATCCATATCAAAATTAATTAAACTATGACAAAATATGAATAAAGGAAATATTTACAGGAGACCCTTTAAAAATTACAAGAGAATAAGACCAGATATTCTGGAAGAGGAAGCGTCTTCTGCTTCATTAAAGGCAACCATCTTAGGTCACATCTACGTAAATGTCAAATCCTCAAAGTGAGAACAGAAAAAGCGTTCCCAAAACTTAGCATATTCAAAAGCGTCCACCTTCATACCATACAAGAATACAGAGTATTTGTCAATGAGATGGCGTCTATGAAATTTGCCCAGTCGTCACCCACCTGCATCTCTCGATTCACTCTGTCGCAAGTTTGTTCGTCAACAACCAACACCAATTGCAACTATCTACATGTAGACATACAGTTTCGTGCCAAATGTCTTTCATTTTCTTTTATTTTGCTATAAACAAAATCTGGAAAATTCATTGAAAAGGGTTGGTAATACAAAGAATATATAGCAAAATAAAAAATAAATAAAAGGCTTTTGGCACGTAACTGTATATAGCAAACCCTGGAATAACGAATCAACTGCGATATGTTAACGCCATGGAGAAGAAGGGATGTGAAAGGGGTCTAGTCTCACCTAGCATACATTGAAAAATACCTTGTCTCACCTAGCATACATTTCTGTTTCACACCTATTGACAATTTGGCTATAGTCTGTTTCATAGTGGTGTAGGTGGTGTTGTTAGGTATGAAGAACAACTTTATATCTTGTTAATTAAATTGTAAATACTAGTATCTTTGTAATAAATTGGAGCACCATTTTGTAGATGTTTATAATGTTAAAAAATATTTTATTTAAGTATACTTTGCAAAAGTTACTTTGCACTGTACACTCAATAATAAAACAATGAATTATATATGTAATATCATTAAATTATTGTATTAAAGTATTGAATGCAAAAGAGTTACATGTAGAAGGAATAAAAATCCAGAAAATCCAGCCAGATAATGGCCTATGAAACACAATTCAAAAATTCACGTTTATCATATTGCTTATTAGCAGTAAGCTGTCCATGTTCTTGGTAATAATTTTAAAGTAAAGATCGAGTTGAAGCTGATGTAGAATAGTACATGTATGTTGAGTCTTTGATATTACGATTAACGTGGTCAGCACACTTCCCGTTATGTATAGACAACACATCCTCTAAAAGTCTATCTAAAAGTGCGAATAAATGATTTGACAAGGATTCTGTCACCTGTCTTGATAAGGTCCTCAACATAAACACAAAACACAAGTCTGCTTAGAGTGGTTTATAGTGGGTAATATATATCCTGAACCCATGTCATCAATTACATGTACTTCGTCTGAGTTCTTGGTGCTTATTAAAAATAATATCAAAGTTTCAGATCTAGTTTTATGAGAGGATTCTTTCAAAATCCGACGAAGTGCTGAACCTGGTATGTACATGTAAGACCGTGTAGAATCCCTATGTATGACTCAGAAGTTCAGGTGTTGGTCCGGAGATCGCCATACTCTATTACGCACCCCAATCCTTTAATTACAAAGTGCCTTATTTAAAAAATGAAAAGAAGGTTTAGGAATTATATTTCTGTCAGCTATGCATGGGATGGAGATGTTATTAAGAAGTTGGGAAGGTTGGCAAGTATCGTGTACTTGACTGCGTTTCCTGTGGCCCTGACACCAGACTTACTAGTAAGTCATATCCAACGGTAACTCGGGCTACACATATGCTTAAACATGGAGACGTTTCTAAATACCAAGGTATGCTGGCAAGCCAATTTGTCATTTATTCATTGAGCAATGTTGATCATTCAGTGTATGACCAAATTATATTAGATGTTTAATATATTATATAAGATATTTTAAAAGTTTATAAGAAACCCTATATATATATTTGAAGCTTTTCTTTTTAATGTATCTTATATTTTTATGAGATATATTATATAAAATATAAGAAATATTATAAAGAAAATTAAATAAAATATCTTATATATTATATAAAATATATTATGCAGTTTCTAAGATATCTTAAATATAATTTGGTAAAATCCTGAATCAACGTTGCACCATGAATACATAACAGCTTTACAACTTGGCGTGTCATATATTGCGACCTTCTCTTGTTGACGTATAGTGGCGCTTTTTACTGACGACTAAAATTTATCTCGTGTTAAATTTTGCGGTTTGAGAACGCGCTAAAGCGCCATGCCTACTATCGAAATGGCAGTATTCAACCACCAAACGGATCATACCAAGGCATTCCTCCTCTAGATTTGTAATTTCTCGCCAGTAAGTCAACTACATTTCTAGGCCATGTGGAACCCGACGTCAAAATTCTAACCCTAACCCTAAGCCTTCTGGACTGTACATATCTAGAGGTTATCTCCCTTAGATCAAATTTCTCGGCTACGTACTGCTTTCAGAAAAAGTTAATAGAACAAAATCTAATCGGTCTAAATCCCCCGACTGATCTCCGTAATGGCTGAAGAAGGCAATCCCCGAATAGTAAACTTCAGTTGAGAGACTTAAATGTTTGCACCTGAATTGTCTTATGTGTCTTCTGTATATTCCACTCCGTATCTAAGGCTAACTCACGTTTATTGTTTCCGGTATTAAATTTCTCTCCATCTCCTCTATTGTTTCTACATGTTCTTCAAGGCCCCCGGATTCCGTGCTCTTTGTCATGTAATTGTGGTTTTCACCCTGTATGTTTTCTGTCCTTTGTTTGCCGTTGTCATACAATCACCTATATATCAATGGTCTGTTGGTGATCTCGCGTTTGGAATCTCTGATCAAACCTTGTTGCTTTATTTTTGTAATTTTGGGATGTGGTCATCTTATTCAACTAAACTATTACCAATGTACTGTAACAAACAGGATGTTAATTAAAGAATAAAACGAATTTCAGTCTTGTGTTCTTATTTCAATTGAAATGTTAAGAAATGAAATGATTTATGTACGTATGAGGAACGAAGGAGAACATAAGGATCTTTAATTCATCATGCTCAAAATCCTTCGAATGCTTATTTCTATCGGCAGAAAAAGTTGGTGATTTCTAACTGTCAACCAACCGAAAAAAAAAAAGTGAAAATTTTATTTTATCCTTGTGTGAGCTCGATGTCAATGTCCTCTGAAATCGAACTTCTCTTGCCCTGTGTATTTTCTCGTATTTTGATGCTTTCGCACAAGCATTCAGACTTAGTCGATTTAAAAGTGGCGTAGGCTCTAGCTTAATGGGTAAGACTTAGAAAGATAATATCAAATGCAAGTTAGTACATTGTAAACTATAAAACCATAGTAGTCAGGAAAAACCGAAAGCAACTCTGTGAAACAATATTATTTCAAAAGCTTTAAATATCTTGCCTCTTTTCAAATATACCTCTATTCCAGAGTCCATTAAACTTAGAATAAAAGGATCTGTAGAAATTGCACCCCAATTTGAACTGTACTGAATCATTTCACTTTGATATTATCACAATAATTCAATCTAAGTTGATTGGAACCGCATGTCAATGAATAAATTTAAGGCTAAATAAATATACCAGACAGCTCAACGTTCAAACGTCGTAAAAGATCTGGCCTCTCAGCTGCGCGCATATAGACAAAAATCGATGTTCTCTACTCAGAATGTACATAAAGTACGCCGCCATGTTGATTAAATGTCGAACCAATTACGTAAGGGCGATAAAACCAGCACTGTTTCTCCACACGGAGATTAAAGATTGCATGTGTCTGCAGGTTTTGATACTGTGTACGTACCTGATAATTGCTGTGACTTATTTGTTACCTGGGATTATATAAATCTAATCAACGTTATATAGTCTACATTGCCAATTACCGCAGAAAATCAGTCACACATTATCATACAACTGCAACAGTTACTTTTTTTATCAAAAGAACTTTTATCCCGGAAGAAGAATTCACGTCGACTGTAATTTATGAGGTTTTTCAACAACATACTAATATAGCGATACAAATGTAACTAGTAATATCTGTACATATTTATATGTAATTAAGTTTTTTAAGGCCCAATAACTTCAGGAAATTTTCGTGATTCTGAAAAATTCTGAAAAAAATTCAGTTGATAACCATGCAAAAATAAGCCTAAAACGAAGTAAATCTGAGCGCAAATAACAAGAAACTTTTGACATAAATATCCAAAGAATTGAAAATAATTCAGGTGTGGCCCACTTCAACAACAAGTCGAAGTTAGAAGACACTTAGTCTGTCAGTTCAAAATGGACGCGTGTTTACAAATACCGAGTTTCAACTGCTGCTGTACCGGTAACCACGTAAGAATTAGTCTTGAATATTGCTGATATCAGTTTATCTTAACTAAATCTATAAATATAAAAAGTTATCAAGCTTGACTTTCACTTCATGTTTTACCGAAAGTTACGTATATTGGGCCTTCATTAGGCTGAACTTATATAAATAAACTACATAATATAATTTGACGTATGGCTTACTGATTCCTTTAATGGTTTTACTTTGTTTAATTGGTAATTTATTTTCGTGCAAATATCTTTCAACCCAGTGATTTCATTTCACTGCATCAGAATTGATTTCAGATGTTGCGATCTACATTGAAAACTTACCTCAAAATGAAAATACTCCTTTTCGGCAATATCGATACAAAAACATATTGTGCCGAATATTTGTTTATTTCTTCTAAAATATGCAAAGTTTAATTGTTACGTTAATACACCTTACATATCGTCTTAGTCCTGTACTCGTTCTTGTGTTTTCCCATTTTGTGATAGATGACACAAAAGTCAGAGTTATATTTTATATATAAATATATGTAAATGAAAACATAACTCTGTCCATATGATCTTAATGCAATAGTAATATGATTGTCAATGCAGTAGTATATTATGACAGTAGGTGCGACAGCACTGTGACTGTATATTGTAATTGACAAAGCCAATCACATGCCGTACATGTAGTTAGGGCGTCTTTATGTAAACAGGAGTTAACATTTATATACATTGGTAATTTATTTTCGTGCAAAGAATATCTTATATACCGCTGTGACGTGCATACTTTGCACTGTTATGGCATTCGTCTCAAATCAAACCACAAAAGTGACCTATCAACAGCATTTGCATATAACAAACCGACTGGCTATGTTCAAATGTTCAAAATGAGTACAAACTGTCGTTTTTAATTCAAAGTCACAATCATAATGTTTAAGTCGAAACAAGTGTTGACAGTTTTGTTATATGTTTGACTATAGAATATGTTGTTCAGCTCTAAAATTTTGGAAGATGTATAGACACCTGTTAATGGCGTCCTATTACACGTTACAGGTAAATCATTTCAGTGCCTGCAATGTATGATCTTATGCTGGAAGTTGATGCCGACTTGAAATTGTTAAATTGCTGAAACTGCCCTGCAGGTAGGGCGTAAGAAATGTACCTGCTGCCCCCATTGCATGATCGTAAAAGGCTCAAATTTGGAATCCTCATTCTTTTTAAACAACTATCTCCTTCCTAATATCTCCCTCGACACTACCTCACTTTTTGGCATTTAGTTGTGTGAGGAAGGCGCTGAGTTCTGTCCCCAGGCGGAGACATACCAGAGTCTCTAAAAATGGTAGTTACATTGTGCTACTCTCTGCTTTAAGGAGTTGAAGACTGGTTCGCCCGTTGTCAGTATAATGTGACCGGGTGGGGTGTTCTGTTGGGAACTTTTGGTAGTATACCTCAGTGTGGTAGCACATTAAGTTGGCAATATATCCGGACTATCACAAAAAAGGCTTACACGAATATACCGCAGTCCCCACGCATTTACATCACATACACCGGGAGACCATCCTTAGATGACAATGGCTGTTAATAGGGCGTAAAAAAAAAAAACCTTTACTGAAATACTTTGTCGAAGGCATCTGGCAGTGTTCTGTCCTGTCACATTGCCCTTAAAACAGATCTAATATTTGTAACGATTAACCGAAGTGATCGACATCCACAACTGGAAACAGTACCTACTGTCTTCTCCGCTTGAGTGAACATGTATCAATTAATGAATTAAGCAAATACACTTGACGTCAATTAGAAGTTAGAAAAAAGTCAGGTAACTTCTCAATCATGGACCTGAAGATGTGTCTCTTTTTTTCTTTCTACATTACCTTACTGAATATCAATATAGGTACTTTCTTTAGTTGTTCGGATATTACTGGATATTACTGATACACAAAATAGATACTTTTTTACTTCAAATGTAACGGGTAGTCTGATATCATAAGATGCATGTCTCCTGTCCTGTTAAACGTCCGATGGGTGGGACGTGCCTACTGGTATTTCTTGTTGCCTAAAACGTGACTGAACGTGAAGGAATGTTACAGCATTTGATGAAATCCTGGTACTGTCAAACTGACATGAATTCTGGTCATGGACTTGGAATCTAATTTCGACGATGTTCTGTGGATTGACTGGGAAAATCTGCCCAATGCAATCGGTTTTAGGGCGTTGTGTTATGTAATTCACATGTTCAGACCATATGTTTTAGCATCTTAAGAAGTTTTATGACAGAAGACTCTCAAAAACAGCTATTGAAATAACTGGTAAGAGAAATGTTAAACACAGCCATATATCCTGGTTACCACTAGTTTTACTTCCAGAATGTTATTAAATAAGGGATTAATTCTTGTCGTTTCAATAAACAAAATGTTTTTCATTTTTTATAAAGAAACCTTTATGTAATGTTGTGTTCCATTTGAAATGTATTGCTATGTTTAACAATAAAATAACGTTTATAATAAAAGGATGAATCAGCTTACATGAAAACTAGTTAAAAATAAGAAAACTGACATCGATATACCAATACTGAATAAACAGACGGTTGGTTAAGAACGAGGAAGGAAGAAAAAAACGCTACTTAGTTTATTTGGATATTTAAATCTTTTTAATGTAAAAGTTTAGGGTTATGTGGCGACAGTGTTGCCGGATTAATTAACCAAACTATGACCACGACACCGACATTTGACGATTTTAAATCCTGTATCCCGACTCCCCACAGTGGCATTATGCTACAGTCTAGTCAACAAGAGACACTATTGAAATAACGTATAAGTTAAAAGGTAATGAAAAGATAAGTGTCTCCTAGTATTGCAATACAGTTAAAAGATCAATTAAGCCCTCTTCTTGGTCAATGTCCCGTAAGAAAAGAAAATTAATTGAATTCCCAAATTTCTCAGGTCAAACACAAGTTACTTCGCAAGAAGTAATCTGTCGATTTCCTCGAAAGGCAATGATATGAATGAAAGAGGGTGGTCAACGGTTGACTTAATTCGGGGTGAGGAACACCCTAATTAGTTTGATATTACGATCAACAAAGTCCATTTACTAGTGGCAAGTGTTCATAACGTAACCATAGCAGATGGATAGGTGTTTGTTCGACATGCCCCTTCACAATACTACGTTTATTAAATGAAAATGCAAACGTTGTTAAGCTTGGTCTTTACAACCATCAATATCAATAAACATAGTTAATATGCTTTGGTTGTACCGAAATCAGTCAATCAGGATGTCTTGGCATCATCATTAACCATTTGAAGATACTTCGTTTTTTCTATCTAGTTCCACTAAAGGTGCAGGAATGCCACACTTGTAAATTCTTGTCATGACTTCTGCATTATCTGATGTACTGTGTAGTGAAGGGGGAATGTTTGCTCAGCACACTTAATAACCGGGCGTATTGTTACGCTATTAACACGGCCATTGCAGAAAGTTGATTCGCATGAAAATCATACAAAAAGCATGGAACGCAATATTTACATGTTTCATGTTTATATCATCAATTTTAATACCAGCAAAGCATGGATATTGGAAGATTTTGATAGTTTCCTTTTATTTCCCGCCAACACCAAACTCTTCAAAATCGTTGATACAGGAAGTTTTCCACTGCTTATCACATTAAAATATGATTTAATGATATACTACAAAATAAAGACAGGAGTGACAAGAATTTGTACACCATCCAATGGCGATACAAGTATACTATAAGCTTCATCAAGATGTCTTTAACGGTTTAATAGTCATTGTCCCCCGAAAAGAACATAAAATTAAAACATGTAGTTGTAAATTTATCTCCCTTCATCTTCACCCCAAAGGAGACATTAAAAAACACGTAATAATGGTTGCAAAAAATACAGATCCAATAGGTCAACAAATATGAAAACAAATGAAATATAGAAGGGAACATTAAGATACTAATATAATTTGAATAAATAGATCGCTGATAAAATCGTCTATAGGAGGGAATGTTTGTTTGTGGTTTTATCTGTTTGTAACCGCTATACAAGGTCACATTGCGGCGGTTTTCGTTTTGGAGGACCACTTGAAAGTGTCACGGCACAGAAAAGTTACAGCACACATACCGTAACCTGACTTTTCTCTGTCAACGTTTTCTGAACAGGACTAGGGAACAGAACAAATAGTGGGTAGGTTATTTAGGAATACAGCGATTTTTATATAGTATACATTGTGTACTTATAAATGTATCATAATACGTTTCTCAGTCAACATTTTCTGCACAGGCCTAGGGAACAGAAAAAATATAGGGTAGGTTATTTAGGAATACAATAATATTTATATACTTATCATAACACGTTTCTCTGTCAACGTTTTCTTAACAGGCCTAGGGAACAGAAGATGACGTAACACACCCATGGCTGCATCTTTCAAATCTAATAATAGATACAACATGCCGAAAAAATGAAATAAACTGCACCATACAGCTGTTTCGTCCTCCAAGGACTCTTCAGTGATGCTAGTGGCCAAAAGGTGGTAATCAAAAATTTCTAAACTAATGTAGAAGCAGAAGGGTCAGGTGCGTAAAACCTCTTGAATTTATGAATTTAAAATAAAAAAACAAACTAGTTCAGTATAATTTTAAATAGTGTACTACGAAAATGTGTTTATTATGTACCGTGCCACTACTCAAATGAGATTAACTTTGGCTATTAATATTTAGGAATACATAGATATTTATACTTATTTAGTGTAACAGTAGAATACGAACATTGACAGAATGTCCCAGTTGTTTTAGTAATACCACATTAGTGGCCTCGTCGGAACATTCAGTGTACCTGACATGTAGCACTAAAACAAGATTTTTAACGAGCACGATTGGATATTGATGAATTGTCTAGCAAAGGTATGAATATTGATTGATTAGCTGGGACGATAATGAATGCTGATCGATTGGTAATGAACGGAGTTAGATGAAATATTTTACAAGGAAAACGACATTTATCAACTGAAGTAGAAGTCGTCTGAAGGAATATCATCTATTCTTTATTTAATTAATGTAATTTCGGTATCTGCAATAGCGATGATCATAACGGTTTTCATTTACGCTAGAGTTACAATGTACATGGTGCAACACAATAAAACACCACACATTGGGTTGTTTGGTACTTTATCTAACCCTATCATTCTGATTTTTACTAGAGAAACACCACTGAAAAGAAACAAAATTTGTTTATATCTTTACGCCCTAAAATGTCTATCAACAGCCAGGACCGTGCCAGGTTTTGGAGGTGGAGGGAAGCCAGAGTATCTGGGGGAAAACCACCGACCCACGGTCAGTATCAGGCAACTGTCGCACGTGGGTTTCGAACTCGCAACCCAGGGTGGAGTGCTAGCGGTAGAATGGCGGGACACCTTAACCACTCAGCCACCGCGACCCGCTGGTACAAAGGTACATATGCTAACCACTTGTCGCACCAGAGACCACACAAGGTGCGTAAAAGTAGCCGATAAAAGCAGAGATAGCAACCTCTTAACATACAAAAGCCACGCGAAACTTCTATATTTACTGTAGTTAGCAAACGTTGTACCCTAACATCATGACTGTGCAATACATCAAAGAATCTGGATGGTACTTTTTACAATCATGCATTAGATATTCAACTAATGGGGTATGCTACGACATGTTTCTCACAAGACACCAAGTGCACTGACAAATATTTAGGACTGAGACAAACTCGATGAAAAGCTGGTAACAATTACTTCAAATCCACAGCGTCCTTATAGAGCTTTTATATCCCAGTTAACGTCTACTTGTCAATCTTGGTTCTGTACTTTAAATTTGAATTTGTTTACACGTCTTGTTCGGTATGGGATGTTTAAAAATTAAAGACTGACCCTTTCAAGTCATGCATCGTCAAGGCCAGCTACCCGTACTTTAACTCGGGGACACTATTTTACTCGTTCACCTTTGAAGACACAGTTGACCTCTTCAAATGCAAACGTTGGATTTGATCATTCTGGAATTTCAGGAGTAAATGAGTTAAGATCCCGACCTGTTTGACATGTACACTTCAAAGATGTGTGATATGTTTCACCTGTTATGGTTGTGGGAGGTATAGTTACTATCATCAGAAAGACAGCAATTGACTAAACACTCTGTGATTTGAAAAGTACGTAGGTAAAATCTCTTCAAGTTACTTTGATTTTAAAAACCCAGGCCTGAAACTGTATTGACATGAAGGAAATTTGCCAGAGTATTAAACAGATTGAATTTAAAGAATTCTCTTTAGGTTACTAATTTTGTTACATCAGACGCTTCGTCAGATATGCCTACACAAATTAAAGATATGCAATTGTTTTGATAACAGGAATCTTTATAACTTATCAGCCTCCTAATTTACTCATGATATAATCTAATTACCTGTTTTCGCACCTGAAGATTTAGAGGACAGACAAATACAGAGGTATAACTCAAAAAGTTTATTGGCATTAAAAGTACAACAGAACAGGTAAATCTCTAATTATCCCGTATAGCAGAGGTGGCAAATAAAAGAACCGTAGCTGTAGTATAAACACGACAGGTAAAAACCTACCTGTTGTGTATTACCTGTATTTACCTGTCACTTTGGATCAATACCGTTATACACACACGCTCGGTTTATCTATCCGACACTTGGTCTTCGGAGGAAGCCGTGTTCCGAGGGCCTTAATATGCATATCTTTAGTTAAAGGTGGTTTGTGGACACCGGATTACTTACCGCTGGACACGACAGGACAGAGCTCAACTGTCCGGATATAAAGGGGTTTCATCTGGATAAAATCTGCTTTTGTTCCTGAGGTAAGTCATTCATAGAGATTAAAGATTCTATTATCCTGAATATGGACACTATTTTATTCTAGAAATTCTGTTTAATTAAAGATAACTGATATTTTAATTTCATTTTCTGTTATGCTTATTATTATATATACATTGTAAGACATTAACTCAAAATAAAGTCAAATTTTACACAATGTACAAAAAGACGACCAATACCTTGTCGGATGGATTCTTAATCCTTTCATTGAGCATCACAAAACCTGTCATTCGATACGTTCGGGCTAACATTCACATGTAAATTATTAGATTATGATGTATATTCATATAAACCTCAGTACATACAACTGTATAAGATAAAAAGCAAGCGTGACTGAGTTTTGATACAGCATCTACACACTGACATAGAGTACGTCAAGTGCAGGTCCTGAGAGAAGCACGTTCTACATTCATGTGAAAGACACATTATGTCCTGGGTTTAAATTTGTAGTTTTGTGTCTATCTCTCAATCTATATACATAAAAAAGATTTCATCATGTAACAAAACGTTTTTCTAGATGTTGAATCAATTATTTCTCTCATGGAAACACTTTGAAAGAGAACAGTTCAATGTAATTTTCCTTAATAATTTGTAAATCTTTAGATACAATCTTTTTCTCCATAAACTCTATGCTTGAGAGGTTGTTAAAATTATGTATGGTGGGTCGATGGGTTGAGTAAAGATGAACATATCGGAATTAATTATGGTGATACAGTTTTTACAAAAATAAAAAAAAAATATTATTTTTGTTATGATATTTTTTACACTTTAGCCAATACCAGCTGAATTTGGTTCCTTAGCCTATACAATTTATAATGGAATTCACAGTCCGCTGATTCCGATGCTGTGATGAAATCTACAAAATATTGAAATATTTTTTAAACGTAACACTTCGGAAGGCCATCACTGGTTTGCTTTATTACAGAAAACAAAACCCAGCTTCAACTGCTATTATAAATGAGAAAATGGGCGGCAAAATGCTCAAACTATGAAAATATTGAATTTTCGATGACAGGAATTGGTATAATTTAAATAAAGTACATCGTCGTCAATCGCCTAATAGGGATGCGCTTTCTGTACAGTTCTTCGTTAATACTTAATAACTACTATTTTTCATTATTACATGTTCATATAAGTACAAGGTAATTCGTCTAGCTGGAATGAGCATACCACCCCGTTATTTTCTAGAATCTGCATCGAGGAGAAAGGATACTTTTATTTCACTAATTGTTATCATAAACTCTAAATAGCCGACTTCTTGACAGATTCAGGTCTCCGGCAGGGTCGCAGATATCTTTCCTGGTAATCATCTGTGCACAAAGTGAATCTGTTACCTATTGTTCAAGGACTCGGATGTCCTACCTATCTCCCATCTTCACCGCGTTAGTTGCTGTATCCTGGGTTTATAATATAAAATTAGTCGATCGTTACGCGCTCCGTTTGTATGGTGAGCTTGATGGTTAGTTCGACTTCTTGTAATAGCCACAACTTCAAACCAATCTACGAAATAAAAAATATCGCAAATTACTCTGTTTTATAAAGGCCATGAAAATTAAAACATGTCGAAGCAAGGCCGCATTCACTTAATGGCATAGATTTAGTTGCCAGGTAACGTATACATGAACCTATATTTTTTGTTAAAAAATGACAAGCGGAATATTTTCGTTCTTCAAAACCGAACACAAAAATCACGAATTAGTCTCAGCTTAAAGTGGCATATGAGAAGACGTCTGTCCAATGCGACTGACATAAGTTGCTTCGATCAAACCGAAACATCCAAATCAACCGAAACTTTTAATTGGGTCTGTAAAATATTTTGCAACAATGCTACCCTTTTATGATATATTGCTTAAACAATGTATGCATCACCAACAGTTGCTTTCTTTCCATGATGCATTTGGCAGCAAAGGCATCCCTTAATGAACCCATAAATGTAATGTTTTCTGAGAAATGTATTTTCACAAAGAAATAATTATTGCACCCATTATACGGACAGTAATTTCGGTCAATGTTGTAACAAACCACCCATTAGTTAGCCCATACCAGTAATAGTATGAAGTTGGAAACCTTACAGGCATCTGTGAGTCTATGAGGGGAGCTTGTCACAAGAAAACCAACAATGAGCTCATGACATTATCAACTACCAATATCAATACTGAAAACACACTGTAATGCAGAGTAATCATATGCTAGTCCGTGACACTAACGCTACTACGGAAACATATTGTACCAACCGGGGGTACCTGTAAATAAACCCATGGCAGAAACGATGTTTGCTACAAGTGTTGTTTATTTAGTCTAGTAGACCAACCATATTAGCGCTTTGATTAAACAAAAAACCATGAAAAGCTAGTTTACCAAGAGTGTATTCACCGTTTAAGTTTTTTTTATACGGCAAACATTGTACCAGTTCAACTTGGATGTGATTCGATAGCCCTTCCACTTTTATGGTATAGATGGTCATCATCAAAGACCAACCACTTATACGGCATATACCATAATGATTGTCCACGTATCAAGCGTGTCATTAATGGACCTAACACTTTGATGATAGCTGAACTCGAAACACAGCGTCACAAAAGCTCCCCACTATCAATGTTTGATTTATTCTGTGGAATAACGTCGGTTCTATTGTTTATCCTTGTCGTAGACACTAAGTATATGTAAATCGTGTAACGAGTATTGTGCCTGGCGCGATGAGCCTGTGCAAATGGTGAAACGTTGATACAAGATAAATACACCATGTTGCCCCCGCTTGTTACAATCAATAAATGTTCAATTTCCCTCTCAGCTGATATTCACCTGGGATTTAATGATGCGAAATTGGTTCAATACACCTGTATTTGCTTGAAATGCAATGCTAATAAAGACGTTTATAACTCCGATAGGGAAATTGAACTCTGGTTAGTTGCCTATATAATATGTATTGCTTTTTTTATTTATTTATATTCTGAGAGTTTCCATACCAATTTTGACGACAAAAATCATTAAGGTTTCATTATCGAGTCGACAGGTGATGTGACATTTCATTCATGCTACACAATTGACATAAATGATGTAGGTGCCCTGGATGTTTACAACATTGGCTGACATAGATTTCATAAATATTTAAAACCAAGAATAATTGGCAATCCGTAGGAATCTGTCTTTGTTGTTAAGCATTCGAATTTCCAATTATATGGGATAAGACAAGGTCATGTAATACCATCCCCCTTCTTTATCTATCATTGATTTGTTTTCTTTTTACTTCTCCTGATTTTTTTTTATATATATTTTACACTTTTTCTTCGTTGTTCTATTTTTTCCTCAATACATTATCGTATGGTTCAGTTTGATCAACATGATCTTCTTTGTATGCTTAGTTATTTTGTCAGACGTGTTTCCTGCCTCAACACTTACTAATTCAAAATTGGTCATCTCTAACTATTGACAAGACTTGTGATGTTCTTTTAAAACCTTTCAAGCATTTGACTTACGGGGCACGTAAGACTAGTGATTGGACCCTGGGGCAAAACTACTGTAGTAACGGCACTGTATTGTATGATGACGTAACACACACATATAGTATGCTACGCTAGATACTTTATTCCGGTGGAGCTAGATATTTCATTCCGGTTGTTCCAGCAAAATCTACTACAAAATGGTACTAGTACTTGGTTGGGCAGTAAGCGTCGAAATGGCAGCACCGGCTGTATATTCCAAGGGTTATTGAAGCAATATATTTGCTGATTAATTGCTGAGGCCTTTAAATACAGACACTAGCTTGTGAATAGTCATGAGACGGCATACATATGTACGAACTAGGTTGTAATAAAGTGGTATATAAAAACCCGAATTAATCATCATCATTATTATTATCGTCTTTCTTGGAATTGTATTATTCAATTTACTAGTTGAATATTTAGATGTGACTTAATAAAAGGACAAATCTATCAAATGAAAAGAATTTTAATGATCACATTCATAACGGGCACATTATCTTTACAACTATATACCGAATATAAAGTCATCCTTTATTAATTATGATTATATGATTATTGTGCATTCCCATGGCCATATCCCTTTAGATGCGAGACTGGTTGGTCTCTCAATGTGCACAAAATGCGCATAACCTAGGTATTAAAATGATTTTCATTTTTTGAATTTTGTAGCATTCAGTTTATATTGCATATTGGTCCAATGAAATACCACAATAAATACACCAGCTCTATTGCTATGGCCTTATTTTCAACTATGGTAACGTCGCTATGTAGCACTTGAATAACTAAAGTAGAGGTTTAATAAATCCAAAATAGTGTTTTTGATATCTGGCCGTTCAAGAGGTGTTTTCTTTTATATCAGAGAGCTGAAATTTAGGATGACAATAAAATTTTAAAGCGTGTTTGCTGAACCTTAACAGGTGTGCTATGTTAGCCAACTTAAGATGATAAATAAGTATTAACGACATACAGGAATGACAGAAGATCAAGTGGTCATGTGTCCGAATTGTATATATAGGGATTTCCACATGACCTAGTAAATCTAAAACCGTGTGTCCGAACTGTGTATTTAAGAATAGTTCACCTGTCTTCTATAAGTCTAGGGACGCGACTTAACGGTGAATATTTGTCTAACCCTTTGCTCTATCACAAGTCATAAGCTCTGTATATCTAAGGTAAATACAAACATAATTACAGGTATAGCACTGGTATTACAGGTGGAATTCGCCTTTTCACAAATAAAATTGCTTGAATTGAAGAAAGATACTATTGATTAAAATGCAAATCAAACGCCGCGACAAGTTTGTAAATGTAAGAACAGACCAGAGAACAGTTTGGCTGTGTTACAAGGCATGTACTGTAGCCGTGATATGTTTGTGGTGGTTAAATACTTCTATAGTAACACAGTCTATTTAGAAGTCTACTAAACGAGACGTGTTCCTTATTAATAGACTTTATTCCCAGCTGTCCTCATTGCTGGCTAATACGACCATTCTTGAGAGCTTAATATGTTTATTTTAGTTTGCGGTAGGGAATTACATCTTATCATAATTAAACAGAACTTCTTAACTTATAAATCTTTGAACAAATATTTTCATAACAGATGTACGTTTGGCGTTTTCTATTTACATGTATTGGTAACCAATTACATGTTTATTCTTCACTAAGTTATAACAATGTTTGAAACATACACATGGTGTTGAATTTCACAATACTATAGTACTATTACGAACATTTAGTACTCTGGTCCGCTTTACTTATCCCTAACTGACCCTATGCGACCTAATGTGGGAATTGTACATAACCGTTGTCTGCAGCAAATAAAATATAATATTCTTTTACGGAGGAATTTTTAGTATGGTTTATAAAATTAATAATCTAGATATTTCCAGAGACTTCCGGAACACCTTGTCTTGTTCTCTTGTACCTTTACAAGGGTCTTTCTCTTTTGCTCATATTTTGCCCGTATTTTAAACGATTTTGAGTTCGGATTATGGTTTTGTTGACGCTTCGGTATTCTCTATTTCAATACGTTATGTGTTTCGTTATATATATTGTACGCTTAATGTTTCTTTTACTCATATTAGAGAAAATTACTAGTCTCAATAGATTTAATGTTGCATTTTCAAAATGAAATGTTACATCTAATTCAAAATGTTTGTGCAATATATGTAAACTGAGCCCAAGTCCTGCAGGTAGGGCGTAAGCATTGTACTTGCTGCCCCATTGCGCGATTGTTAGAAGGGACGGTTTGGGATCTTATTTTTTCTCTTTTTCTAAATAACTTTCTCCTTCCTAATGTCTCCCGTGATATTACGTCACGTTTGGCCTTTAGTTGAACGTTCGCACCTGTACGGAATGCTATGGGTTCTGTCCCCAGGTCGAGACATACCAGTGCTCAAAAGAAGTAGTTTCTTCTTCCAGCTTGACAATCAGTATTATGGGAGTGGAACGACTGGTTCACTGGTTGTCAATATAATGGGACCGGGTGGGGTGTTCTGATGCATGGGGCCTTTGGCAGTACACTTCACACCTGGTCTTATTCTCCTGTGCTTTTACGAGAGTCCCCATGTTTCCTATTTTGCCTCTAGTTTAATCGATTTTGAGTTCGGATTATGGTTTTGTTGACGCTTTGGTATTTTCTGATTTTTTTTTTCAGTGTGGTAGCAGTTTAAATCGGCAAAAGATCCAGACTACCCTAGAATTAAGGCTTACACGAACATACCACAGCCTCCAAAATACGCATACACTCAATACACACATCCCTACATCTCATACACCAGGAGGCCGTCCTTAAAATGACCCTATCTGTCAATAGGACGTACAGTGTAAAAACAACCAAGCAAAGCCAAGATCTCTTGTTTCCTCTGCCCCTTGATGGGCTTCCTTAGTTCTCCCATTTGATTTCTTTTTGTTGTCAGGTCTTCATTTTGGTGTATTCCGTTCATGTTTTCTGGACATTTTGTTATTTTTTGTGTGTGTGCTGTACATGTTTCACAGAGGGGTCAGTTATAAGCCATGGCCTTGCAGAAAACAAACATGTTAGATGCCATCATCGTACACTAATACACTAGTGCATACGCGGACTGATCATTCTTCTTCTTCTTTTTCTTCTTCTTCTTCTTCTTCTTCCTCCATTAATGGAGTTGTTCACATGTTTGAGTGTGTGTTTTAACCTCCAGCTGAGGCTCCTTCCGGTGAAATTAAAATTTGATTAAAACTATATACAGTGGCTGATCCTGCCTAGGATTCCAGCTGTGTCCAGGGCACGCTGACCAATTTGACTCTGAACTCCTCCAGTGAGGATGATGCTGTAACCGATTCCGGTCCCTACCAGTCCCTAACCGACAGAGGGAAAAGGGAATTTCTGTAGGAGTCCTTGATGGTCCGTGGTTGTCTATAAGGAGGCCAAACACACAGTGCTACACGCATATGTACAGTATATTACCGGCGATAGATTGTATATCAACTTGTAACGAGAACAATAACAACAGGTATATCATAACAGACAATAAGTATCTACCGATAGGTTTTCTTACGAAAGTAAATAAATAATTAAGCTCTGAAAAGATTTGACTGATACCGTTCATTATTCATTTAAAGTAAGGTCAGGCCAATTAATTAAATAGAGTCGTATTTTACAGCAGACCTCTGATAGAATCACTGAAACCTTGAGATAGCGGCTCCATTATTCATACCTTGTCAGGATGATGTAAGATTCCCTAATGGTTTATGTCACGGCATCTGTGATTGGTCAGCACACCGGATGTAGTAAGTCCACTGACCGACATTTGAGCTATATATCAGAATACTCCAAACTGAAGTTACGAAAACAAAAATGTTTTATTTATTTGTATTGATAACCTTTGATGGCCCGTGGTGGCCAAGTGGTAAAGGTGTCTGACTTTCTGCTATCAGTAGCATAATACGCCCTTCACCACTGGGTCTCATGTTTAAGGCCTCTCAGTGGCAGTTACCGGGTACTGGCCGTAGATACAGATATTGTTTTAAAGTTTCACCTTCAAACTTTATAAAACTCATAATACATTGTTAAAATATACAGTATCCAAATGATGAAGCCACTCAAATAGAGTTATGGAGACAATATGGACATAAAAATATCAACAGAACGTATCCAAGTTCGATTATAAATTGTTTTCATAAAAAACAGTCCTGGTACATATATAAGGCCTGTTAAAAACATAAAATGTACTAGTACTGGGAATATTAGTTTATATTAATCATGTTTCTACGTCTTCTAAGTATTTCTTCAAGGGCTTTGGCACTACATTTATAACTTTCTTCATTACATGTAGATGGGATAAAATGTAACATCCCTTTGTGAAAATATGGCATAAAGTCTTTATCAATATAACTGCAAATAAAATGTCTCTGAAATTCGGATACATTTGGCAAGCAGTCACCGCATGCTCCTCATCTTCGATCGGGTTTGGGCAGAATGGAATAATTATATACCCGTAATGGGGCCGCTCCAACTCAAACGTTAGCAAGTGCAATACAGAGAGCTCTATAATCGATGAACACAAACCCATCTAACTACACAGAGCTGTGGAAAGTGCGTCCACCATGAAATTTGCACATGCGCATCTATGTCAGTGTTTCTTTCTCTAAAATCCAGGCTTTCATGCAGGAACAAATCATGACACGTCCTGAAATGGCCAAAGCTGTTGCTGGTACGTAAAACCCGAACAAACTTAAACCTAATAATTATATTTGAGAAGCAGTAACAAGGAGCATATGAACCATATCAATGACGTCATAACCACCTGTATGTAGGGCAAAGCATTGGTGTTGATGAATATGCCAATGTTCGCCTGGCAACTCAAGTACTGCGTACACACATAGCTGTATCATTGTCGTATATCTAAATACTAAAAACACGTGTTTATAGACTTTATTTCAAGTATGCTGTTGATATTTACAATTTCATTATAATGCAAACTGAACGGTATATTGTATAATTACGTAACTGTTGTGGATGGCTTTCGGAAATTGTCACCAAATTTATTTGTACCGATTGCTGGCATGGACTGAGTTATGACGTTGCACCTTTTGTCAAGAATTTATTATCTAGAAACAGTTTAAAGTTACCCTTTTGCTCTTTCCATATCTCTGTTTATCCAACTGCAAACATACCTGTGCTAAAAATAAACATAGATGTCATTTTAAGACATTTGTTATAAAGAGTACCGCAGAAGGTCACTCGAATGATCTAGTGTATTAGTAACCCGTTTATCAATCCATATTAGAAGGAAACACTTCGTCAAATTGATAACGATGAAAGAATTCGAAATCTAAAGGATATAGCTTGTCAAAAGTTAGGAGAAAAACAATCAATATTTGACCGATTCAGTTTGTGAAAATTGGAGATACACATTGTAAATGATGTTCGTTCTACATGAACCACGAACATTGTTTGCTTCTAATTCAAATTATGGCTTTCTACAAACTGTTCGATAACATTACGTTTTTAATAGATATGTTCTTTGCTTGTCATCCTAGACACATGAAATGCTCCAGATTTCGGGATGATAATTATATAAAAAATCGTGGACGGTATTTGTAATATATTGTGTTTTACGTGTATGGCGGAATAGCGATATCCTTCACGAATGGCAGTTCTGTGTTATATTTCACGCTTATGGTTGAATAAATATTTTATACATGTATTTAGCTGGGGAGATTGCACAGAATCGAATATGGTATATAGTTCAGAAGTATCGCAAAACACTAAAAATTTCACGAATGTGAATAATGTTAACAGTGCGACAGAAAGCAACAAAGAAATCACTTGTGAAAGTCCGTCCCGTTTTCTGTTTGACGTGTTTTTACATTTGTACTAATTACTTCATTTTGTTAATACTTTTTTTTAATCATTAGAAATTAAAATCAACGTTATCTATAGAGAAGTAAGCGAAACTCACTTTAAAACATAACACCTTCTTAGGTATATGATGGGGGGGGGGGGGGGGGGGGCGCGGTGGCCGAGTGGTTAAGGTGTCCCGACATTCTACCGCTAGCCCACCACCGTTCGAATCCCACATGGGGTTGTTGCCAGGTACTGACTGTAGGTCTCTACGGGTAATCCGGCTTTCTTCCACCTCGTCCTTAAACGACCCTGACTGTTAATAGGACGTAAACTAAAATAAACCAAACCAAATTTATATAATGTGCTAGATCCCATGTCTACAGTTGACATAACACAAAAAGACGATGTTTAGGAGATAGACAGCTGATTGAGGGCGTCGTTATAACAAGGGTTTAAGTTTGAGAGTTTATCATAAAGACATCGTACCCAGAAGACCTAACCTTTCTCGACCTTGTCAGTCATTTTTATGAGTAGGTATTGAAAATTTCCCTGACTCAATCACATTTAACTAGCTTTATGGGCGTTTCAAGATAAGCCGTGATGTCACTGTCAATATTGAATAAAAAATTACGTAAAAACGATTTTAAGTGGTAGGAGGGGATATATGTATATGGTACGGGTTGATGAATAGGTATCAAAAATATCCTATTACGGTCCTTAAGAACAAACACGGTGAGTGTTTATCTTATATTGCTCCCAAACCCCATCCTAGCCCCCTCACCCAATCATACTTAGGGGAAGTGTTGCGTGACTGCTTTTGCATATACTATATAAATGCACAGCCATTTTTTTATACCGTGAAATGATATATATAAGCATGAAATCAACATGCAGTATATACATGTATATTTTCCTGTATATGATACAAAACGAGAAAGAACATTGAAAACAAAACACAAAACTCCTTAAAGAAGATTAATGCGATCAGCTTCGATTATCGCTACATTTCACAAGATTAATGTATTTATACGCGTATCTCCTTCTATGGAGGAATATCCAATACGATAATGTTTGTACTTCGTCGTGGTAAAGCTAGCATCCCGTGTCGGAGGAATACCATTACGATAATGTTTGTACTTTGTCGTGGTGAAGCTAGCATCCCGTGTCGAAGGAATATCCATTACGATAATGTTTGTACTCGTCGTGGTAAAGCTAGCATCCCGTGTCGGAGGAATATCCATTACGATAATGGTTGTACTTCGTCGTGGTAAAGCTAGCATCCCGTGTCGGAGGAATATCCATTACGATAATGTTTGTACTTCGTCCTGGTAAAACTAGCATCCCATGTCGGTTAATACACTTACATACAGAAACTAATAAAAAAAGGATACGTGTTTATTTGCATTGCTATACCATGCCGTTTATCGAGTCATTTGACTCTTTGTGTGGTGACGAGGTCCCAACATGCACATGCTATAGTTGCTTTTCGAAATTCGGTAAAAATATGATGTTGAAGTATTGCATTAATACGTTTCTGGGTCTTTGTGTCAATTCGTTCAATAATACCATACCATTGTTTTGTATTAAATGTCAGAGATCAATAGTTTGTTTACCGTGACACGAAATGAATATTCGTGCAATGCAAAAACCAAGAACAAGTGACAATGTTCTCTACAACTGCTTTCCTTTTATGCTAAGAAATACGGAATCAAGATTTTTATTGATTTCTATGAACGACTCATTACCATGTAGTGCGACACCATGGAATTGGCTTAACGGTAGGTTTGACGCGACAACGGCTCTTCGGGTCGGGATTAAGAAAAAGACAATATGACCGCCAACACAGGGCGTGTCTTACAAGGCAACTAATGTGAAAACTCCAACAGAACTTAGGTTTGCTTTTTATGTCGTCTGCTTATACAGACGTGGAAGTGACCACAAAATACATTTATGTTTCTGCCATTTCAAAATTCGAGATATGTTTAGTTTTCCTTTCCTGACAACTTTTCGTTTTTTTAAAGAACTTCTTTGCTTTAACTTGTTTTCGGTCTCCGCTCTCTGTTTTTGACGTGCAGCCTCAAATAGACGACGGTAATGACAGGCTTACTCCATTGTTGATATGAAGTGACCGATTGTAGGTGTTGTGCCTTGTCAATGAATTTTCAGTGGGGTCGCACTTTGCGGTTTCTCTTCAGTTACTTCAACATCAGTTTTTATATGACCTTATCTCGGACTGATACAGAAATGCACAAATATAAAAGTTGCAAAACTAATGCAGAAATTGTAGATAGAACGACAAGCAGGCACAACATGCCGTTTTTAATGTTTTAATGTTATTTTAGTTGAGTGTAACATAGAATTTACATGACTGCTTTGTGAAACCTCTTGTAGCCCTTTCCAACAGCAATGGTGTAAGTTATGGCAAATAAACGACAGTCCCATTGACTTACGGATAAAGTACGGGCCATGGTACTAAAATGCCAAGACGGACGATAATAATTTAAATTTCGGTAAAAGGAACTTGTAATTTTGTTTGTGGACGTCAGAAGGTGACAGACGACTTGGGTAGTGGTAATTTAGGTATCGTGTTCCGGAGTAAGATTATAACGTACATTGTATATAAACACGTGGCGTTGTATATGTTGACAGGCAATATACATTTGATAAGTGGTAGACGTACTATCAGGCCAGTGATACTGGCCATACATCACACTATCGGGCTATCCAGATAGCTGGCTGATTTAAAGTCTCCTAATGACGGCCTCGTAATGTAGTTATAGCTGGGGACACGTCGACCTGGTGTGTGTACTGTTGTTTCTATTTGAAGTGTACACTATGTTTGCATCGAAATTTTAGAACAAGCCACGTCCGTTTCTTGACTTAATGCGGTGGGCAAGAAGCGAAAGACTAATCAGACCGAGTATCGGAAAATCAGGTAAATCTGTCCTTACAGAATCATTAATGCTCCATTTGAAGGAGATTGTATCAAAATAGATCACGGTCCACAAAGTATGTGCAAATATCAAATTACAATTGGTATCGATTTCAGAATCAAGTTTTAAATACTTGACCTAAATTCTAACAAATATCTTTTGATTGCGTAAAAAGAACATCTATACTCAAATACCTGTCTGTGCGATTCCCGTGTTTCTAAAGAATCATATTTCGCTAGGTTTTTCTGTTAGATATTCACGACTTTGAAATTTCATGTCTTACTTTATAATTCTTGCTAGTCTACATTCTTATTATATGAAGCAATCTAGATCTAAATGACGTTTTATGAAGAAAACAGAATTATCGAAGCCCAGACAGAATGACAGATTTATAGAGTTCTTAATCACAAACCGTTAATGCTTTACGCCCAAACTGTTCTTGGTATATGTGCATATCAGACCATGAAAATGTATACTTGATTCAGATTAAATGGGTTCGCTTGACTCTCTGGTCATTAAAATCTTATTATCAATATTCTCCCCTTTTTAGCCAAATGTTTTATTTGAGTTTTTTTCATGATAAATAGTTTTCGTAATGGTCTAAGACTTAAGCTCTATATCAAAAGCTATTAGCCAGGCTATTGGTAGCCGATATATCACATTTATGCAAAAGGCACGGGTTTTCTGTAATCGAACAAGATGTCTTGATCGCTATTTCTCTTGCTGGTCGATAAGAATACTCGTTTTGCCCGGAAACAGAGCTCTGTACAATGCTTTATGGCATCGTTAATATTCTATAAATTGATTTTAAAGCCTCTGAAAGATTGCGTGGATCCATCAACAAACATTTCACTGATACAGATTATGTACTTGGTAACCGGGAACACGAGAGAAATAACCCGACCGGATGCTGAAAACAAAAACAGGAAACTCTATTCCTATATTAAGTTTTCCTGTACGTGTATCACGAATTTCTGTTTTTGCAAATCTGTCAATAGCACACATCTGCAATGAACATTGTGACATGCTGTCATCAGGAGTATAACCGTCTAGTGGTGAACGGGAAGCTCATCAGAGTACACCCGTCTAGTGGTGAACGGGTAACTCACCAGAGTACACCTGTCTAGTGGTGAACGGGTAGCTCACCAGAGTACACCTGTCTAGTGGTGAACGGGTAGCTCACCAGAGTACAACTGTCTAGTGTTGAACGGGTAGCTCACCAGAATACACCTGTCTAGTGGTGAACGGGTAGTCCACCAGAGTACACCTGTCTAGTGGTGAACGGGTAGCTAACCAGAATACACCCGTCTAGTGGTGAACGGGAAGCTCACCAGAGTACACCTGTCTAGTGGTGAACGGGTAGCTCACAAGAATACACCTGTCTAGTGGTGAACGGGAAGCTCACCAGAGTACACCTGTCTAGTGGTGAACGGGTAGCTCACCAGAGTACACCTGTCTAGTGGTGAACGGGTAGCTCACCAGAGTACACTTGTCTAGTGGTGAACGGGAAGCTCACCAGAGTACACCTATCTAGTGGTGAACGGGTAGCTCATCAGAGTACACCCGTCTAGTTGTGAACGGGTAGCTCACCAGATTACACCTGTCTAGTGGTGAACGGGTAGCTCACCAGATTACACCTGTCTAGTGGTGAACGGGAAGCTCACCAGAGTACACCTGTCTAGTGGTGAACGGGTAGCTCACCAGAGTACACGTGTCTAGTGGTGAACGGGTAGCTCACCAGAGTACACGTGTCTAGTGGTGAACGGGTAGCTCACCAGAGTACACCTGTCTAGTGGTGAACGGGTAGCTCACCAGAGTACACCTGTCTAGTGGTGAACGGGTAGCTCACCAGAGTACACTTGTCTAGTGGTGAACGGGTAGCTCACCAGAGTACACCTGTCTAGTGGTGAACGGGTAGCCCACCAGAGTACACCTGTCTAGTGGTGAACGGGTAGCCCACCAGAGTACACCTGTCTAGTGGTGAACGGGTAGCTCATCAGAGTACACCTGTCTAGTGGTGAACGGGTAGCTCACCAGAGTACACCCGTCTAGTGGTGAACGGGTAGCTCACCAGAGTACACCCGTCTAGTGGTGAACGGGTAGCCCACCAGAGTACACCTGTCTAGTGGTGAACGGGTAGCCCACCAGAGTACACCTATCTAGTGGTGAACGGGTAGCTCATCAGAGTACACCCGTCTAGTGGTGAACGGGAAGCTCATCAGAGTACACTTGTCTAGTGGTGAACGGCTAGCTGAACAGAGTACACCCGTCTAGTGGTGAACGGGTGCTCAGTTGCATTCATTTCCGTTACTTGCTGTGTCTTACAACATGCTAAAGTAATTGGGGGAAACAACAATAGCCCACATGTCGGTCCTGAATTCTCTGTCAAGCGATGACCGAACATGAACATGTATTCCACCTTAAGTCGCAACACGTACGTACATAAAATGTAACGATTGATTGGAGAAATATTATATTGTTTTTTGTTAACATAACATCAATCTGTTGTTTGGTTCCGAGTTATCTTGTTCTGTATTTCCACATCCATCTGGTTCCCTGTGTATCATTATACTTTATTGTCCCCGTCTTTTAACGAGAAGTTGGACCAAGGGAAGTTTTCGATAATTCATCTAGTTCAAAATGTAACATGCCAAATCTGGTTCGAATAAAAATATTTTGAAATAATGCGACTGATAATAGCATTCCGTAGCTATTATTCATGTACATGTATTCCCGGGTAATTGAAAATATCAGTTAAATCATAGAACGAGACAATCTAAGCATTCTCCTTCTGGAAGTTTATCAATTTAAACGTTAATATATACTTTCAGAAGTCTCTTGGAGGAAAAGTCGGCTGATTTAAGCTGTTTTTTTTCCTGGTAAATGAAAAAACAAACATTTTTGAGCGTATGGGGTGAACATTTCTTTGGGTACTATTTTGTTAACGATATACAGTATCTATTTCCGGTATGTCCAATCTGAACAAGATCTTTTTCTTCGTAGTAAAACTTTTTGGGGACGGTATCCCTGCAAATGGTGTCGTTTTCATGGTCAAGGAATGGGCATATCATCTCCACCTTGTAAATAGGGTTGAATAGTGTTATTATGTATCAGTAAAGCAATTTTTTGACGTTTTGTGTCACTGGTGGATATCTACTAGCGGTGTCAGTACCCTGGTTTAAAGGATGTTACAGTGCCTTTGGACTGTTTGAACTGTTGGCTTTTATTTGGAATACACGCGTTATTGACATCGATTCCGAAAATGTTTGTGAATGAAACTGGAACTAGCACAATACTATCGACCCCTATTCCCAAATAGCTCGTTTTTGTTAGATAGTCGGTATTGTTATTAAATATGGTCTGTTTTGTGTAGCAACGTTTAATTATTCCCTGACTAGATTTCGATTGAAGAAATTAATTTATCGAAGTTGATAATGACAATATGCGATATGAATGTGGATCTATTCAGTGACAGGTAACAGTGCCTTTCCTGTCTGTATCTATCGGGCGTCGGCACGTGCATGTTGATTTGTAAAGAGCATATATGATTAATAAATATAACGCGGGGTTTAATAAAGGTTTTTTTTTTGTCCCTGCACCAGCCGAGGACGTGACTTCGCTTGGAGATGTCATCCAATGTGTGTACCTTTGCGTGACTTTTGACACAAACTGTCACTCGGAGAGATACATTGTACCTGTAATTATCTACGTCGAAACAAATTAAAATGAACTTGAATTATTTTATATTGTGGTTCAATGTTTCCCGTTTGTTATTTATTTCACAATATGTTTTTATCAAATATAATTTATTAACAACACGGATTACAAATACATTGTTCTCCTGCATGCATTCAAACGTACGTTGTACTTTTGTAGTTCAGACGCCATATTAAATTGAGATCCTAGACGGGGTACATGTAAGCTATAATGAATTCAAAAATATCATATGATGAGTGCGAGAAAAAAACTGATGAAGGTCGGGCTAACTCAGTCTCGAGCTGATGTTGTATGTGGTATATTCCCGGTTCATATTCCTAAATAAAGTAACAGGGTCTTACTCAGTTAAAGATTAAACCAACCTATAAACACTGTAGCTCGCCATATTATATGATATCATGCACTGATATACTTACAGTAAAACTTCAAAACCTACTCGGACGAGATCATTGCAAATCTTACATTAAAAGGATACAGACTGCATGATACTGTAGTACCTGGTAAGTGTACTTATTTGATAACTGTTAGCATGCATTTGGCAATTAATACATGCATGAAAAAATTTAAATAGAATAAACATTGGTGTTTTGTGCACTGTAAAAAATCATTACATGTTTTATGTTTTATTTAAAACATGTAGTGTTTTTGATAAAACACATAGTGTTTTTGATAAAACTTTTGGTGTTTTAAGCAAAACATATGTGTTTTAGGGATAAACGTTATGTTTTATTTAAAACATTCAGTGTTTTAAATTTAAAACACTAAACCCGTTTAAAATAAACACCAAGAAACATGCAGAATAAATAATGTACATCATTTATCAAAAAAACCTTTTAGATGGGTCTATTTTCATATTAAAAGTATAAAACAAGAATAAATGAGTAATTTCATATTTCTTGCTTGTTTGGTCTGAATATTTGTTGCGGGGGAACCTTTAATTATTGTTATGCAAGAGAATGTTCTCTGATTAGACTTGATAGTATTAACCTGTCATTAAGTGATTAAAAAATATGCATTGCGCATTGTTATTACAGTGATGAAGCGTTTTTTTATGGTTTTGTGTTTCATTTAAAACACTTCCGTTTTTTGTATTACATGTCCGTTTTACGGTTAATATTCGCGCCTTTCGCCGTCACGTGACCATATCACAACACTCGCCCACACCAAGACGACGGTAGCTGATGCTGAGAGGAAAGAAAGCGGTGCGGATCAATATATTTGGGGTAATTATACATTTATATCTATGTATAGATATACTCAGTTAAATTGTATATCATGAAAGAACATTTGATTCTGAAATTCAAACGTTTCGACGAAGCAGCTGCATGTTCACACACATACACACGTGTTGTTTGTTTTGAGCTGGTCAAGACTGTTGACCAACAAAGGATAATGGCGGTCAGGGGCATGGCACGGTGTTTAAGATGTAAATAAGCTTAGTGTATGGCACGGTGCTGAAGATATACAAATAAGCCTAGTGTACAAACATTATTGTTTTTATGTAAACGGATTCTATTTTACTTATTTATTTTTTACAAGTTCGACATCATAAATATCATTTAATCGGGACACATTTTATTAATCTTTTATTTCTATTATTTCGTATAGATCCTTTGACTTTGTCTTTGAGGAAAAGGTGGCCAGTTGAGATCCTTTTGTCCTCTTAGATATTGGAAGGTGACGTACACAAATCTTTAGAAATTTATTTCATTAAGTCTTGAAAGTGATTGCAATTTGTGGTTAAAATCAATCTTTCTAATGTGATCCTTTGACTTTGTCTTTGAGGAAAAGGTGGCCAGTTGAGATCCTTTTGTCCTCTTAGATATTGGAAGGTGACATAAAAAATGCAAACTCGATAGCCTACACCATTACATGTAAGTTTATGCTTTAATGTTTATTATAAAGCTCTACATGCTTTTTTAAGAGTTAATACATTAATAAAACTGTCTTTATAATTCTTTTCGTATCCATTTGACAAAGACAAAGCCCTTTTATATAGCTCAGACACCGCTGAAGACCCTCCCTGGTTGTTGGTTGTTGGTTTACCAGTGTGTGTATGTGTGTGTGCGAGAGGGGGTTGGGGGTCGGGGGTTTGGGGGTGTGGGTGTTATCACTAATTAATGATACCTGCTCAATATGTATGTGCATGTTTATCTCGGAAATACCTTTTTACATTTACTACAGTTAAGGAGTTTCAGGGGATTTGTATTACATTGTATGATACAGATTGCTGGTTTTCAGTGTATTTGCTGTGTAATTCCTGTCTTATATCGGATTCAAATTAAAATTTCAAACTTCATTATCTCGAAGTCAGTGGATCAAGAAAATACTAAGATGTATTTGGAGAATTTGAATTAGGCAAGTTCAATTCACATACAATTTACACTGTTGGGATAGAAGATTTACTTGGAGTTTAATAAAGTTATTCAAATTAATAACAGACTTATTAAAAGTTCTCTATTTAGAGTCTATGTTTGTTTTTTACAGGGATCTGATAACAGTTAAATGGTACAGTTACTTCATCATATGGAGAAAGCCGCTGCTTTTGTACATTAGTTGCAGTTGTGTGTGATATCGATTCACTTGCATGTATATAAAATTTACATTATTAAAAATAAGAATATCTTGGGTCTGCAGATTCTCATTTTGATATTTTTTTACAGGATGTTGCAGAGGATATGATGAAGAACATGTGACACGGAGGAGTTGTATGCTTCATGCCTGATCTATTTTCTCCATGGTGACAACATTTCAGAAATAGCAATAGTCGGGGATGGACAGACCATTTATGCTGCTACATGCTGATTTGAAGATGGGCTTGATGTATCCATAACATACGTATAAAACAACAGTGCCGCTGCTGTGCATTTCTAAAATGCAGAAAACTGAGTGCCATGCTGGATAAAGAATCTGGTGTAAATGTAACAGTTTAAGGATCATTTCGTGATTTATTTGAAGAAGTACATCCCATATGGCCAACATGAGTGGACGTTTTACAAATATTGATAATTTGATAATGTAGATTTTATGTAAGCACATGACATGTAAATGAAGTATCTTATCATTACATTATGTTGTAGTAAAAACATGTACAAGTAAAACATGTTTTATTTAAAACACGTTAAAGTGTTTTTAAAGTGAGTCTAGCAAGTGTAATGTTGAAGTGTTTTTGTTAAAACATTTGAACGTGTTTTTAATAAAACATCAATGTTTTAAAATAAACGTCTCTGTTTTTCCTTTAAAACACTAGTGTTTTTGCCAAAAACGGAGTATATGTAACATTTAAAACACCTGTGTTTAAATATACACACGTAACGTGTTTTAATTAAAACGTGAAACATGTTTATAAAGTGAGTCTGACAGCCGTTTTTAAACAAACATGTTTTACAGGAATTTTTTTTACAGTGTGGTACATGGTTTAATTTGTCCAGCAAATTTTATATGCAAGTTAATCAACACATCTTTCATACGGGGATTTCAAGTAAAGAGTATATTATGTACATGTATACGTCACAATTGTTTAAGTTTCATAATAAGGAATTTAATTTATAGGTACATATTATACATAATGTACACGATGTTTATTCCATTCCACGACACTTAAACAATTGTCACGTATACATAAATATACTCTTTACTTGAAATCCCCGTATGTAAGATGTGTTGATTAACTTGAAACTCAAAATACTTTCAAGTGTTTAGGTGCTAATAATACATATTAAACGTAATGAAAGAAATAACACCTGGTCCTTTTTGTTCGAGCAAGCCGTTATATAAAGAAACACCAAAGCATGTCGGACCTAAGTATCACTTGTACATATATAGCACTTGATGATCAACATATGTAAATATATGGCAGTTGTTGCATATAGTAGGTCACAACAAACCATTTCTGGTGTTTTGCAATAAAAATACAACCTAATAAATCATGACGATATCAGCAAAACATAAAAAAGTAATCATTATAAATAATAATATTGCATATACATGTACATCAATATCAATAAAACGCTTGTATAATTTGGTATCGCTAGTTTGTTTATCAGCGTGACGCCGTAAAAGAGTGAAAATGAATCAAATTTTGACACTTCACATTTACCGGGTGACTACTTCGTAAAGAGCATAAATGATTCCGATTTCAAAGATATTATCGTCTGATTTCATTTCAATAAATTATTCAGATAGTTGTATTCACTCTGTGAAAATGGCTGAATGGCGTGCGCGTTAGAACTCTTTAGTGTTTCGAGGTGCATAACTCTCGCTTAGTTACACTTACAACAAAACGCAATTATTGTCCCGCCTTTAATAGATAAATGTGTGTGTTTGTGTCGCGAATTAAAAAAAAAACTGATAAGAGCCGAAGTTCTTGCTTATTGCCTGGTTCTTGTCGTATTCATCTGTACACAGAGATTGGTTTGTTTACTTTTTTAGCATCAACATTGTTAATGAATTCGATCAGGATCTAACATTTCATGTACAGGCTTTGTTTCCCTAACATTATGTTTAGTAGTACTTTTGCACGGGTCGACATGTGAATATTTCCTTTGTTCAAATTTTTGCCCTGGTTTAATCGATTTTGAGTTTGGATTATGATTATGTTGACGCTTCGGTATTCTCTAAAAAAATTTAGATCAACATAAGTCGTAATTCGTGTAAAATGAATAACACAAGAATGTTTTCAAATATTTCATCTTTTCTCACTTAATAAACAACATGGTCTTATGACTACATAAAATGCATAGAGGATATTTTTAATCGGTCAGTTATTTTAGACGAACTGACCTATTCAAAACTGGGGAAGCGTAAAATAACGTGTCAGTTTCCGATTATCAGAAATGACTAAATATGTATGTAAATGATATAAAATATAAGAAAAGAATTAATGTAATAATACATAAAGAATTACCACAAACATTAATTGTTCCTATGCGCCCTTAAAATTTCTCGACATGTCCCAGGATTAACCTTCCTGTCGGACCCCGAAAGAATCTTTTGATGTTGAAAGGAAGCGGTTTATATTTTGTATCAATCAATTAGTTTATAATGTAATGGACGTTTCTTACAGTCTTTTACTTGTCAGGTTGGAAATCCTGATATATAAGAATGTACGTGTTTGAGTTTCCATTAGCACAATGATTAATCTGTGTCAGTGTATTGATAGGCGGCCAGCTAATTCTATACCTGTACCCGGCGCTTCCTCGTGAAATGTCGCCACACTCCTGAAATTCTATAGGATACAGTATATGTCCGTCGCTTTTGAGATATAAGTAATGATTTATCCTAAATCGTCGGGTATATGATCGAAATCCATATTCTCTGTTAATTTGAATATTGATTCCAGCAACAACAACAAAAGACAATTACGAGCCGGAGTACATTCAATATACGTGTTGGGAAGAATAATCTGGTCTTCAGTAGGAGTCGAGATGAAATATATCTATACAAAATTTAGATTAACTTTTTAGATTTTATAATCGTAAGCATATCTATATTTGTTTTTACTATTACATTATGTATGTTTGTTTTGATAAGGTTACTCAAATATACAGAAAATATTTTGAAAGATAATTGCAATCCTCTTTAAATATGTACCGCATTGATAAGCACGGCACGGAGACGTTCGACATCTCATACCCTCCTTGGCTGGGATTTTTAGATCTGTGTGTAGCACCAAAATGTAATTTTAGGCAATGTAAAACTGTTAATTACATATAAGGGTGTATTTCAGTTGAAATGTTGATGTTTGGAATCAAATAAGGTATCAAACCGTCTAGCTCCACGTACCATTTTAGCCTAAGATAAATACTATATCAAAAGTCCGTTCAGCTCTATATCATATTTTACTTTTATGAAACTTGCTTACTATTGTTTGCTTTCATAAAATATCATCGAAAATCAACAAGTGTGCAATAACGTCTTTTAATCTTGACGTTGAGATATTTGTGATGGCAGGACGTATATTGTAATAAACATCCATGTTGAATGCCTCATATTGACGCTAAGGTTTTATGGGGACAGACTACCACTGTATTGGGCCAGGATGACTTAATCCAATGGACGATGCAAACGTATGCTTCTTGACATAGAAATGGAGAACTAGATGCGTTGATAAACTTAATAGGGCGAACCACAGACGAATGACACGAGAATCTTTTGTCAAGATTAGGGTAACACTCAGCGACATTGTTAGCTTAATACGTGATTTTCGAACATTTTTATCGATTTTAAATGCCAATGATTCGGCGAAAAATCACTTTTGAATTGAAGACATCAACATTTATGGCATTTATAAATGTCCGCTTTAACGATCGGTTTATAAATAATCTGTCTGGGCGCGTGCTCATGCTGTTAACGTTTTTTTTACCAAACATGTCATTTCTGCAATGACACCTCCACTTGTGAAGACAAATGAGGTTATTTCCCTTGTCTATGTTTAGTATTGGTATCACCGTTTGACCTTGACCTTCCGTTAAGTGAGAATCCCCGCTGTCACCTCCTCGTTTCTGTGTTAATACCCACTCATCGAATTCAACATTTCTTCCCCCTTATTGTTATCCAAACACGTGTTACCGGGGATTTTAAAACATTCAGTTGTTTGATTGATAACGCGGCCTCCGAAATGATTTTAAACTCTTAAGGTGTAGTCAAGTTTCACGTGTTCAAGGCATTAACCGTCAACATTGAGGGACAATTCACAACAATATCAGTGACATTTATTCTCAAAGAAAACAACATGTCGGAACAAAAGGAGACCAAGTTATGTTTAAAAGTTTCTACATGAAAAGCGATACTTACCTAAACTTTAAAGTTTTAAGATCAAACAACATACTCATAACATGTTAACAATGGGTATATGGTATTATGATTCCTTCCATGGTTTTGTTATATTGTGTTAAGTTTCAGCGAAACAGAGGTCATAGAACTTGGTTATTTGTAATTCTAAGTTGTCGATCGTTCACTGTACTGGGTACAACGAACAATTCAGTTATTATACAGGGTCGTATTGTATGTCCTTTTTAATTATACCTATGTGCAATCAGTGCAATTAGATATCCTTCTTATGATATCCAATTAACAATAGTTAAAATACATATGAAAGAATGGTGAACTAATATCCGGTTGATTCTGCGCTCTGGCGATAAGATTTGACACAGTCTCACTTCCGCTTTTAGCTGGGAAACAATTGTAGTCTACAAGCATGTTATCGACACTGATCGCAATCTGCATCATAATGACGCGATCACGCGCGATTGCGCAGATTAAGTGTAGTAACATAACCTAATCGCTAAAATAAATTGTCACTGGCCAACAAAGAGGCGAACAAATGAACCAAGTAATTTTTGCCTGGTTTGTATGTCAATAATTAGCACCATTGTTGAGTGTAGGTAGGTATATGGGTATACCGATATATATATATACAGCCGGTGTGGCCACGGCACTAGAGGGTAGACGAACATATACACACCATACATTTAAATACCCAGAAGATTAATAAGATTATGCCACAGACGTCGATATACAATTTAGTGATGATGTAAGGGTTAATCCTCTCTCTGACTAACCTTGTGTAATAGTCTATCTCACCATGGATGTATTCAAACAAAGTCGGGAAACATTCTTCTGTTGGAATATCTATAGGAATTTCCGCGGCTCTCTATGGTAAGTACACTTATTTACGGAGATTGTGATCGGAACTGCACAAGCAGAAATACGGCCACATACTTATTTATCTGTACATAATTTTATGTTTCGTCACGTATATATAGAAACATCTATGCCAACTGACAGATATCTACATTCCTTTTAAACATTAACTTAATGGCAGTGTATCTGCAATCGATACAAATACACATGTACCTAGACGTACGTCGCTGTTTTTCAATATACTGACGGCTCGTACATTTATTGCTTCTAAAAGTCAACCTTTTTGTTAAATTTTCAGGTAGTTAGATATGAGTTATAAACAATTTATGTCTCTATAACGATATTTCAAGGTTCATGGCGGTCATATACATGTGTTTATTTTACATACAATGTAGGTACATACATAATTTGGCAATTTTTACGATTCCAAAATGACCACTCGCTTCATTCTAATTTCTATAGTCCTTTAAGTTCTTGTTTGAAGATATATTGATGAGAAAATTTATGTACTATTAGATTTTCATGTATGTTTTATTGGGCGTGAAATCCCCGGCATGTGGACCTGTTTACAAGTATAAAGAGCTGATAAAATGCACCATTGGTGCGTTACATATGTACAACCCGGGATATAAGGTTGACTGAATAATTAAACCGTGAGCGTTGTTTGTAGATAATACTGTTCATTATAAACAAAAGACAGATATTGTGTTTGTTACATTGATTTTAAAATTGTTATGATAGTGCTATTGCAGTTTTGTTTTATTATTAATTTTTAAAGATTTTCGTTCATCTTGTAGTGTTTTGCAAAACCAATACCAAAGATTTGTCGACATGACATTTATACGTATTTGTATCACAACTGATAGTTGTTTTGAGATTGCTGTAGTTCTTTAATATCTATATACAAATATTAATCAAATAACACAGAAACACCCAATGACGAAGGAAGATATTTTTGACTTGTGCCCTGACCGGGCTTCGAACTCATAATCTATGGCACAAAATCGTCTAGCCAGAAATACCTTCGGCTGTTACCGCTTTGCCAACTCGTGGCAATGCTGTAGTCATAGACAGTCCGGTATATTTAACATGGTCATAGTGGCAAATCGTCTATTATGTGAATTTTCTGTTGTAATTGTTATATACATAAAACAATCATATATATTTGTTTTATTATTTTAATTCAATAAATATAGAGTTAAATAATGATATCAATCTGTCTCACATATCTTCTGGGTTAATTTCTGCCAACATTAACTGCATTTATAAAATAAACAATTTTCTATTGATCTGGTTTTTCTTCATCATCATATGACCTACAATATAGCTATACATGTATTACCTCCCCTTATTATTCAGTAGCTCTAGCCTCGTTGAGGAAAAGAACACCCAGATCCAGAATTAGAACTGACTGTACACCCCTGTCTCCGGAAAGTCGCCGAGAGGGTTTATGCCACTTGGTTTTGTGAATTTATCAGATGAATTTGAACCCCTAAGGTCCCGAATACTCTTCTTAGTTACATTGTAAGTTTACAAAATCAGAAATTCGATCAAAATTATACAAAAGCTTGAACCATGGTGATCGTAAACAAAGCTATAAAAGGAAAGCTTATTTGACTCCAGTAAAGTTGATTAGATATATATATAACACACCTCTACGACTCTCAAATATCTACTTGTCCAGCTTGTGTAATCAGCCAAATTTTTTTTAAAGACTTCGTTGATTGTACCTATCGACATGGATAAGGTTTTAATTAATTTTACAATTTTTCCACCCGAGTGTGTAAAAACACGCCTGTTGTACGGTCCATGGTTTTATATACGGCCCGGTAAATCAGCAACGTTTATTACGAATATCAATGTGTTAACTTGCCAATATCAGCGACCGTTTGAGACATATTGGATTTTTTTTACCTGTAGATGTGTATCGATCGACGGCTCAGGTGTGGTGTACATATACCTGTGTTTTATGTTGATGTAATGAGTAATCAACATACACTGACAAATGTTTGTTAATAATGTAACCTAACTGGGACTTTAAAATCCTACTGACTCCGCGTTGGGATATGTTTATATATCCTGTATGTTGATTACATTAAAATAAATAAAGTTGGTCCAAAGATTTCAAGCCGCTACCTTAAGCAATATAAATATATTTACTGGAACATGTATCGTGACTGTATCGAATTCATCCTCCTATCACACATTTTATCACTTGTAATAGCATTTAATCATGTGATTACAACTATAATAAAGAAATAGTTGATTTTCGTTAGACCGGACACTGCTACATTATTGTTGGAAAAGTATGCGCTATATATACATCATATTAATTATCCGAACAGTGCGGCATATTTTTAGTCCGGAGAGTTGTGTTTTATACAAAATGAAAAACAACGCTCGAGACTTTGAGGATTTCTAGTATTCCGGAAATATTGTTTAATATTACACGTGGTATGGAATCTTCAGTCCGAATTCTGAGGTACAATGTACCTCTATCTCAGGCAGTGTTGGCTATTAGTACATGTACAATGGAATCTCGTTAGTCCGGATTCTGAGGTACAATGTACCTCTATCTCAGGCAGTGTTGGCTAGTATTACATATACAAAGGAAACTTGTTAGTCTGGACACCGGGGGACATTTGCTTCACGTTTCCAATACATTAGTTATAATTGGACATCGTTAGTCCGGACACCGGATTACATATACCTTGACCTCATTAGTACATATATCTTAGGGATTCGCACATACACAAGGGGCATTCGTTTGTGTAAACACCAGGCAACATTTGCTTCATAAGCTTAAGACAAGTCCGATAAAATACTTATTGCCAAATGTACAGTGGAATTACGCTAGTCCGAACAACGGATTTCATTTCCGAATTTCGGCTTCTCTACAGAGTTCTTTCTGATATTTCGGTTTTTCGGTACGATTTTAACTATATAAGTACGTGATGATTATTAAGAAAGGTATGGTATTGATGGAAAATTTGTCAATATGTTCTGGGCATCAGAGCTTTAAATTGTATGTCCATGGTATAATGGACGTAAGATAGGCATTGAAATGAGATATATACGTGATTTGGAATGAAATGCATTGTACCTGTAATTGATATGCCGAAAAAAATACGATTCTATACAAAAAAATCCAACTCAATAGAGATTACGCAATTAATCATATATTACAATGTTTGCTTCGGTCATTAAAACGTCCTCAACAATTTTTCTCACGATATAATTAAAGGTCTTAATTCCCAATTAGGTACATGTACTGTTAATAAAAATCGTACCAACTTGTACTGTACAATACTGAATTATCTGGCATTGGTAGACGTACGTCTATAACAATTACACATGATTCAACCTACTTATTTCTTTAAATTCGTGAGAACGTAAATTAAGGCTGCGCGTGAAATTAGCAATACGCCGCAGTTGATAATATTTCAATATAAAGTATCTTATATAATTCTCAGCAATCTGAGCAGTAAGCTAAGGTGTACCCCCCCCCCCCCTACTGCTGATGACAAAATTATCACATTCATTATGGCAATATATAATAACACTTGTATTGTACATTACATGTATATATGTAATATACTTCGTTACGCGTAAACAATCAATGTGGATTAATTTGATGAAATATGATCAATTTCGGACGTATTAGATACACTACATTGTTGGCGATTATAGTTTTTGTCAAATTCATAATGGTTTCTTATACATATACAATGTATTTATTCTTTTCACAATGGCAATTATGGTTGATATTTGAGCATGGTAAAATATTATTGTATCATTTAGAATGCTGCACTGAGACCCTAATTAGTATATAATAGTCGTGTATTTTATATTTTTGACAGGTTCGCTACTTACATAGTGTATCTTTGTGTATAAAATGAGGGGTTTATTGCCACCACATAATGGCCACAATTATAATATTTTTTGTAAACTATATTTTTTGTGAGACTTTGACGTACATGTAGATAATGAGAGAGCGGACGTTTTGATTGGGCTGGCCATCTAATGAGGACCTCTCCATCCACATGAGGATTCCCATTACACCCCCCTCCCAACCTCCACCTTTACGAAACCAAATCCATGTATGAGAATTACAATATCTTGCGCATTAAGTAAAATGAGACATGGAGATATTTTGCTGTCACGGATGTCGTGACATTGGGTGACACGACAAATAAAATACATGTTTTTGGAATTTTGAGATTTTACAAAATTCAAAGAGATATATAGGGTAGCATGTTCCTCATCTTATTATACTGTTAACGTACGGGGTTGAGGGATATAGCAAATTTCTTGTTTCCCGAGACCAGGTCTATTTCCCTCGGCTTCGCCTCGGGAAATAGGCATGGTTGAGAACACATAGTACATGTATGAAGACTACACGTTACATGTATAACGTACACACAGTATAATGACTACTTGGTTCACAAATTAAACACCCACGATACATATGTATAAAACGTAGAAGGTATAAATCACACACATTATAAAAAAACCCATATAGTGAGGTACGCCATACAATATGCAATGATCGGATTAGACATGAAATTCCGCTGTCAGTGAGCAATGCCCTGACAGCATATAGCTTACAGAAATGACCACCCCGTGACCCTGGATTGCGCAATTGTCCAGTTAACACCTTATTGAAGTAGGGTGTTGTAAAGATCGAAAGTTCGAATTCAATAAAAGGTTTTCATGAAGTCATGTAAATAGGTGGTGCACAAGGCAATGCTCATTTTAAGCAAACATGGCAATTTTTTTTACAGATTTGTTTTTGCAGAATAAACCATTATCGATGTTTCAATAGCAAATATGACTTAATACTGTTTTATTGTATCTTGTAGATAATGGTTCCTTCGTAAATGAAAATGAACTCTCCTAGTCCCAGCAGAAGGTCACAATGGACACGTGACTACGTGTGATGTCTACATCGTCTGGATCGTCTCATACTACGTCATACAACACTGAAACCAACTCACGTCACATCAACTCAAGTCTGTCTCGTGCAAAACAGGAGTGTGATAAAAAAATAATTCGATACGAAAGAGAACTCGACGGAAACGTAAACAAAATGGGTGCGCGAGAGAAAGTGTTGAGAGACTCTATGTTGGCATATACAGAACGCATGCGCAACATTGCGAGCTCCCGCCAGTTCGTTGAGCCGGATCGGTTTTCTTCACCTGAGTCTCTACCTCTTGTTGTAACTGCAAAACATATTCCTAAGTTTCCAGTTGTGAAAAGTAAGAGAAAGCCCGCATCTCTTGACGAACTTATCGGAAATCAGGCTGAAAAAGCTAGACGCTTGTACAACAAACCCGGAAGTAAGCTGTCACTTCCAGCACTTCCTGACCGACTCAACAAACGTACGCATCACGTGAAAATAAGTTTTGTTAGTGCATCTGACCTTTACGATTTTGTAGACTTCAGTATCAGAAACAAAGCATCTAAAGAGGAAGCGATAAAGATGCTTAAGAACGAAGCGTTTAGCAGACGATCGTTACGTCCGCATGGCGCCAAACACAGAGACAGACCAGATTCTGACAAGGCAACGAAATCATCCGACTCACCAACTCCGTCATTTGATGACGATAGTGATACCCAAGGAAAATTAAATGACAGCTATGGAAATCCAGTGGAACCCACTGTTGTAAGTTATAGCAGTTCTTCAAATGACGGTGATAGATCCGAGACAAAAAGCAGCGAGGATTCGTCTACGAGTGGTGAACTTTCTGATAGTGACGTTCCCGCACTTTCGTTTGATGCTTTGAAAATCAGACCAAAAAGGGCAAAACGAATGACCCTTCACCAACCTCAGCTAAATATTATTCCAGAAAATGCTGTCATGCTTCAAAAGGCAAAGAAAAAACGAGAAATATCTGTGACCTCACCTCCTCCAAAACAATCCCCTCGCACTATCTTAAACACAATTCCTAGTTTATCTGCCATTCCTGAGTACGAACATTCTCCCAATGGGGACGAGGAATACTGGAACAAGAAAAAGAAAGCAAGAGCTCTTAGAAGGGGAGACAATCAAGCTCATCATGGTGTTAGACTAGAACCAATTTCACAGGTGGAACATCCGCAATTAAAAACGAAAATGAAAGCCCAAAAGAAAATCCGGAAACTTATTTATCTTCGCGATGTTCCAGAGAAAAAATACCATCGTGAATGATATTTTTTTGTGGTATGTGCTGTTTCTAGTGACATGATTATTTAATGAAGTGTTTCGTTACGTTTCAAACAACGCAATGTGATTCAGGACCCAGACAGCTGGTCTGTCTGTTACGTATTAACTTCGCATGCTAGGCCGAATCGTCACACTTGAATGCTTGGCAATCATGTTTGACGTCCACGTACCACATGGTACTTGCATCTCTTTCTGTTAATTGATCACATGACAACATTGAATTGTTTTCATTGGACGTTGACATTGACAAGACGAGAAGGCAAAGTAATATAAATGAGCTCAATAATTTTGTTCATTTTCGTAAAATTATGTTTTTATTATTTTTAATTGATTTGACTATATGGTCGATCTACGCACTTACTCACCTATAGCAGGACAGTATTACAATACGACGTTCGCACTTACGCAAAACCAATTACATGGGAAAATATAGGAAAACAGTTTTACACCAAAAGGCACTGTTTGTTCTATGAATTGATATCCGTACACGTACCAATATAAAAGCACGTTGAAATTGGCAAACAGAACGAAGAACCTGTGATCCATATTCGTTGATATTAATCATTTTGAAATTTGACACAGCAAGATGACATGCTGTTCTTAATGTTAGCATTAACTCAACGTTTCGCCCTTTCTCATCTTTCGGACATCTCAAATACTGTCTTTTCATATATATGAAATAGTAGAAACTACACTTTCCAAACATTTCTCACTCACTTATAAAACATTTGAAAAAGCAAGAATTAAAATATTAAATCTCATACATTCTCATAGTCTGCTTTTAGAATTATAATACATTTAGAGTAAAAGCGCAAGTCCTTTATGAAATATTATGATTAAACAACAATATATTACTAATTACTGTACCTAAATAGACTTTCAGCAGGAGCAAACGACCCTTACTCTTACGGAACTCCTGGTCTTATATTCTTGTACTTTTATGAGGGTCTCAATGTAAATCTTTCCTTTGTTCCTATTTTGCCTCTAGTTTAATTTTGAGTTCGAGTTATGGTTTTGTTGACGATTTGGTATTCTCTGATATTTTTGTTCATTAGATAATTTGACAGAGGACATCGTGACGAATTGGTATTGAAGTTCTGACTTGCAATATTGCATGCAACAATACATGGAAATAATTGCAACGAAAGTGTGCTATAAACGGGACGACACACAGAGACTCTGGTGTGAATACTTCTACTACATGAATGACAATTTTAAGTAAATTGTTCATGAAAATAAATACGCTGTTTCAACTAAACATTACACACATTAATAAAATATCTGTATTTCTACATTAATGATGTTTCGACACACTCTAACGAACATGCACAATTTCAACCGCACTCTTTGAATGTGCACCACTCTTATATTTGTTCCAGCACAGACAATAAATAGTAAACCCCTTCACGGGTAAATATCTTGTTTGTTTGTTTATCATTTTTTATTGGAGATACTCCTGTATTTGGGAGACTGTCTTCGTGTTTGCCTCATTGCGTAAGCCTGGAACTTTTGCCGAATTAAAGTGCTACCATACTGAAGTATACGTCCGAAGGCCCCAAGCAGAACACTTATCCGATCACATTATACTAACAACGAGTGAACCAGTCTTTCCACTCTCTTAATGCTGAGAGTCATGCAGGGAGTAATAACTACCATTGTTAGAGACTCTGGTATGTCTCGGCGTCCTGGAGACAGAACCAAAAGCCTTTATCACAGGTACAAGCTCTCGACTAAGGCAAAAAAAAGTGGGAGGGTGGCATGGGAGACATTAGGGGGAAAATGGTGCTCTAGAAAGAAGAGAAAAAAAAATAGATCCCAAATTTAGTCGCCTCTTCTGAATCATGCAATGGTGGCAGCAGGTACAATTCTGAATGTTTAAACTGACGTGGAGAAATGTTGGGTATGAATGGAGGATATAACTGGTGTTAATTTAACCGATATTACAGAGTGGAAAATGTCGTTTATTTCGAGGTCATCAGTGGCTTTCCTTTAATATTCAATCTCGAGTCTTCATAATCAAACCAGAATTCGAAAAAAAAAAATGTATCAGTTATTATTTTTGAGCAATTGGTGACTTCAGTGACGATATTGATTCCACAGGAAACGAAATAAGCACTTTTTTAATGATAATATTAATAAAAAAAAATTTCAATATAAGATATATATTTATATAAATATCTGATTATCTTTAAGATTTCTGACAATAGACAGTTCCGACTTTGTCCTTGACGGGGTATACACGTGTGTAACATTTGTACACGTGTCGCGTCAATGACGTAGATTTGTTATCTGTGTGTCAGAAGATCAACGTGTTCCTTAACACTAACATTACTCCTAAAACGACTCTATTTAAATTGACGAGCTGTTAATTCTATCATGTCATGACTTCACATGGCGAGGAGGCTTAATTACTAACCAGCTTTGTGTGGTAGACTGGTTATTGTCTTTGTGGTTCTGTGTATGTATATAATTATACACACAACAAGACAAAATACCGCACTAGTCCAACTTATATATACATGGTTATACGTCGATTCCAAAAGTACATAACAACACAAAACACTTGAAATAAGAAACTTTTATTTGAAGAATACAAAATATACGTTACAGAATAAAGGAATGAACATATCAGCAGTTTTTATTAAAAAACGTGGTAACAAAGAATATTTTGAAAATTAATTTGGTGAAGCTAATTGATCTGGAGGTGACTTGTTTCAGGTTTGTACTAACATAGGGAGGCGCCAGCTTTGACAGTTCCTCTCAAGACGATACCACATAGTTCATTTATAACGTTAAGGGTCACCAGACTAGAATTATGTGTAATTAAAAATGGGTTTAGGTTTTGTAATTAGCTTTTACGGACTGAGGAATATATTTTTCCTTGCCAAAACAGTTTTAAAAAACCCACGTGCGATCATTACGTTGGAGTTTAAAGGCTCGAGAAAATTCAAATTAACCTTTGTACAGAGTTCATTTGATAATTATAAGGATTTTCGGAAGAATTTGATATCTTTGTTATTAAAATCGAACTGTTATTCAAAACATTTAACTCGTACAAAGTAGTGTAGCCGCACCCTATTTATATGTCATCAAGATACACGAGAATACGTCTTTATCGGTCTATACATTTACAACACACCGTCATACACTTACAAATATATTTTTTTATAGATTGTAATACGAGATGAAAGGCTTTCGTTTTCCGTGACATTAACAACTTTACTTGGTTCAAACAGAATTATCAAAGCCTGTCAAAACATATGTAATTACATCTATCATGACTTCAGGCAATTTTGAAAAGACATATATCAATACCTTAACGATTCAATTTATCAACTGGGTTTCAAAACAGTTAAGATATCTTATAAATTATTCGATACTTTCGATATGTTTAAATATTCCATGCAAGACTGGTTTTAAATGAGTAAAACGGTTTCTTTCTTCGAGTTAAATTCCTGTGTACATGTATTTCACATAAAGCTGATCAGCTGAAATATCTGTGACGTTTTTCTCATTTATCGTGCAGACTTGGATTTATCGCGCCCCGATTCCCTTCCGACAAAGTCATATCCACCTTTACACCTTTGATTCTGGGGATAAATTGTCTGTCTTCTATTTGGTATAACGTACAACGACACACATACAATGTACTTGCCACGATCTCATCAACGTTCCTTTACTCTAGAAAATTCTTTAACGTAAAGATCCCCATAGGTTAAAATTACTATGCTTTCCCTGTATATTTTGTCAGTTAATGAATCTAATGAGGGAACGTTGATTGAAACAGAGACAATGCATATAAACAGGAAGTAAGTATCCCACTTAATCACCTGAAAGTCATGGAGCACATAGTCTTGTAGCGATATGATAAAAACAAAGTGAAGGTGTAGCAATAAAGAAAAAAAGATGGATGAATGAAACACGCTTTGTTAGTTTAGGCCAATCAATGACTAGTGGACAAAGTGTGAATTAAAGAAGTCACTGTACAACAATTCACACTAACGAGCATGAACAAAAGCATTGGTATCTATATCATTAGAATATAAAATAACTACCAACAACATCTTGCTGGTGACTATAAAACCTGTCCGCGGTTGTCATCAAGTATCGAGTATCGACGGGAAAGGAAGCGTATTCAAAGTAAAAGACAATAAAGCAAACGGAACATAATTATCAGAAGAATAAGAAATAATATATAACCAAAAGAGAAAATGATATTATAACCAAAGGAAAAGAAACAAATCGAGAGGATAATATACATATGTTTGTAATTGATTACTAGGTCCGGTTGGTCAAAGATTGGTTAAATATACACATCAATGTGTTAAGTCGTAACAAAAAAGACGTAACACACACATATTCCGTACCTTTTAAATATAGTAATAGATACAATATGCCGAAAAAATTAATTAAACTGCATCATACAGCTGTTCCGTCCTCCTAGGACTCTTCAGGGATGCTAGGGAATTATATAGCACTCTGATGTGATTGTGATCAACTAGCTGTATGACCCGGTTGATTCTGATCAACCAATGCACTGTACATGGAAAACACATCAGATAGCCTATATTTGTATTGGAGTGAGGAATATCAAGCAACCCTAACCGTAGTACACAAGACATTGCGACAAGGTTAACCTTTTCTGGACATTTGGATGAACTCCCGCCGAAAACATCTGATCCAGCTGTTACATAATAACCCAAGATCTAAAACCGGCTACAGCTGTAACACTTATCCACGTAAAGGAGACGATTAATAACACAAATGCAATATGACGAACTTCATTATCTTGAAGGCGGCGCAACTACGAAAAATACTTCCTCAGCTCGAGTTATCAGAGTGTCTGAGTTAGATGAGATCGAATACTATGAGTGAAGTCTGGCTGGGATCTTTAAGTTACACCAGTTCGAGATAATATGGTTCGACTTTATTATGTTAATGTGTTGCTTCTTTAATACGACATTACCTATAATACACAGTTCTATGTTGTATATTTAGACAACGACTAATACAGAAGCTGATTTTCAGCGAGGCATACTGTTATACTGTACCCCTACTCCTGCAATTCTTCGGGAGGGACAGAGAAGTCATACATCAGATGAACAAAAAAAATCAGAGGATACCAAAGCGTCAACATAATCCGAACTCGCGCGATTAAACTAAAGGCAAAATATGAACAAAGGAAAGATTTATATGGAGACCCTCGTAAAAGTGCGAGAGAATAAGACTAGGTGTTCCGGAAGAGTAAACATCTTCTGCTTCATCGACGACACCCGCCATTTAAATCTTCGTCACATCCAATTAAGCATCGATCCTCAAAATGAGAACCGAGTCATGATTGTCAATAACAACAAGTAAGCACAATAATAAGCACACTCAAAACCGTCCATCATCATATCACATAAAGATACGGAATATTCTCGATGAGATCAAGATGGGGAACATTAGACGTGTCCATAGTCTTCATCAACCTGCATCTCTCGAATCCCTGTGCCGTAATTGTGTTCGTCAGTAGTTGACATCTACCACGAAAATCTAGATATTCAGAGCAAGCCCTTGATTAACGAATCAACTGCGACATGTTAAAACTATAAGATGGAGAAGCAGGGATATTACTATCAAAAAAGAGAAAGTTCACGATAGAAAAATCGAAATCGTCACGTTTAGTTTAGTCACAGCTTAGTAGTAAGTTGCCCGCGTTGGTTATAGTTTAAGTAGAGATCGAGGTAAGAAGTGATGTAGGAGAGTCTGTTGTGTCTTTAATATCAAGTTCAGAAGGGTACATGTATATACGATCGACTAGGTCAGCAAATTCTTGTTGTTAATAGACAACACATCGTCGATATATCTGAAAGCGAAATTAAAAGATTTGGCAAGGTTTGTGTTTATGTGAAAGTTGGAAGTAGATTATTGTTATCGTAGAGCATACAGAAGATATGTTACATTGTAAGATAAACAGCCTCCATTGATACATTTTTAGGACAGGTTCTGTTTTCTGTCAAGTTCTATTTAAACAAAGGTGAATCAAGAAAACAATTATAAAAACAATTTATTGTAGCTTCATAAAGAGGCTCCTTCAACAGTTAATAGAAAATATATACTCAGCGAATTAAATCAATGATATACTATTAAAAGAAGGAACAAAGAAGTGTAGGGGGTATTTGAAGATGATATTGTTTAATGTCTCGTATGCTCCATTCGTTTTTGTTCGTATGCCATAATACAGTTGATAATTAACACGTATTTCCCCACTACCATTGGAACACTATATCTTTAATTGTTTCCAATACAAATTTACAATAATGTTCATGTACACCAGTTTTCAGCTCATTTTACAATTTAAGTATCACACTTCTCGATGTTTGGGTTCAAGTAGACGCGAGGTAGATTAAATGGACGAGTCATCTAGTGTCAGTTCATATAAGTGTCGTTTGTTTGATATATTTGACAATTTAATTTATTCTCATTTAGATTTACGGTTGTTAAACCATTGGATCCTCTATTAGAGTATCGGTATATTTAAATTACACGCCCATAGGAGCGAAATAAGTTAATACACTACATCCAGGGCATCACGAACTGTTTAGTTCAATTTGAATATCAGGTGGATATTTATCCGCTCGTTATTTCTGGTGATTTCTGTGTTCCAAAAATTCCAAATTATGACCCAGCACTGGCAACACAGCATTCGTCATTCCAGATATCTTACTCTGATTATCTGTCTATCTCCTACTTGATGAAGAAATTGAAACCTTGCCAAATTTATTTAAACTATGTTAAGTATTTTAAACATACACGACTTTTTGTCGTTAATTTTTAAATTAGTATCTATATGATTCTTCCATTAATGACAAAATAGTGAAATTATAATATCAGTTCTATTATACTAAGGGGTAAGTTATAATTTTACAAGTTAATGCGTGTGTTCGTTACGTGTCAGTACCAAATAAATAATCTATAAATGATTTAAATTTGTTTATAATGCTCCTGTATAACACCTCATAAATATTGATTATCTCCCGTGCTATCAGTGCGAATCTGCACACGCAACGATGACGGGTATATTTCCTGAGACGAGTGTTTCCGGGACGACAATTAACAAAACAGAATAACAGTCACAGGCCCGGTAAACTGTCCTATAACAAGGACACTGTCAGCGTACTGAGGTCTTCCTACTAAAGTGGAATAGAGGTCCCATGTATAGCAACAAATACAATCAAATTTAATCTGACAGTTATATCATCAGCATAAAAACATTGTCAATTACTTGCTCCATGAGCGTTAAGATTTCTATCAAATCCAATTTTCAAAATATAACTTTTTTTTTTCATTTCTTTGAAACTTTTCACTTTTACATTCATATGTATATATAAAGACAAGTAGAATTTCCCCCTACCTTGAGAGTGTGAAAGAGAAATCTACCCAAGAAATGATATTCTTGGTTGTCTTACCTAAGATACTGCCAAGGGTTAGACAATCACGAATATCACCAGGAGGTTTGGAGATTTCGCTGACACAACATCAAGGTAGGAGATGATTATATTTCCCCCATCCCTTTGTACTTTTGTTTACGAAAGTATCAATGCAACTCAAAGCTGACGTGACATGACTGAATTGTGGACTTGGAGTGATGGGATTGTTATCGTGACGTCATTATATTGTTGTTGTGACGTCATCACATAGTTGTTAGCTCGTTCTTTCTGTCATACCCTATGTGGTGGCAGATAAATCTTGAACAGGTAAAAAAGGAGAAAAATCTGTGAATGATGGGAGGAAAAGAAATCTCCCGTTACCTTAACTAGAGAGTGGGTAATATTAACTAGAGAGTGGGTAATATTAACTAGAGAGTGGGTAATATTAACTAGAGAGTGGGTAATATTAACTAGAGAGTGGGTAATATTAACTAGAGGGTGGGTAATATTAACTAGAGAGTGGGTAATATTAACTAGAGAGTGGGTAATATTAACTAGAGAATGGGTAATATTAACTAGAGAGTGGGTAATATTAACTAGAGAGTGGGTAATATTAACTAGAGAGTGGTTAATATTAACTAGAGAGTGGGTAATATTAACTAGAGAGTGGGTAATATTAACTAGAGAATGGGTAATATTAACTAGAGAGTGGGTAATATTAACTAGAAAGTGGGTAATATTAACTAGAGGGTGGGTAATATTAACTAGGGAGTGGGTAATATTAACTAGAGAGTGGGTAATATTAACTAGAGAGTGGTCAATATTAACTAGAGTTTTGGTAAAACGTTAACTAGAGAGTGGGTAATATTAACTAGAGAGTGGGTAATATTAACTAGAGGGTGGGTAATATTAACTAGAGAGTGGGTAATATTAACTAGAGAGTGGGTAATATTAACTAGAGAGTGGGTAATATTAACTAGAGAGTGGGGAATATTAACTAGAGAGTGGGGAATATTAACTAGAGAGTGGGGAATATTAACTAGAGAGTGGGTAATATTAACTAGGGAGTGGGTAATATTAACTAGAGAGTGGGTAATATTAACTAGAGAGTGGGTAATATTAACTAGATACTGGGTAATATTAACTAGAGAGTGGGTAATATTAACTAGAGAGTGGGGAATATTAACTAGAGAGTGGGTAATATTAACTAGAGAGTGGGGAATATTAACTAGAGAGTGGGGAATATTAACTAGAGAGTGGGTAATATTAACTAGAGAGTGGGTAATATTAACTAGAGAATGGGTAATATTAACTAGAGAATGGGTAATATTAACTAGAGAGTGGGTAATATTAACTAGAAAGTGGGTAATATAAACTAGAGGGTGGGTAATATTAACTAGAGAGTGGGTAATATTAACTAGAGAGTGGGTAATATTAACTAGAGAGTGGGTAATATTAACTAGAGGGTGGGTAATATTAACTAGAGGGTGGGTAATATTAACTAGAGAGTGGGGAATATTAACTAGAGAGTGGGTAATATTAACTAGAGAGTGGGTAATATTAACTAGAGAGTGGGTAATATTAACTAGAGAGTGGGGAATATTAACTAGAGAGTGGGTAATATTAACTAGAGGGTGGGTAATATTAACTAGAGAGTGGGTAATATTAACTAGAGAGTGGGTAATATTAACTAGAGAATGGGTAATATTAACTAGAGAGTGGGTAATATTAACTAGAAAGTGGGTAATATTAACTAGAGGGTGGGTAATATTAACTAGAGAGTGGGTAATATTAACTAGAGAGTGGGTAATATTAACTAGAGAGTGGGTAATATTAACTAGAGAGTGGGTAATATTAACTAGAGAGTGGGTAATATTAACTAGAGAGTGGGTAATATTAACTAGAGAGTGGGTAATATTAACTAGAGAATGGGTAATATTAACTAGAGAGTGGGTAATATTAACTAGAAAGTGGGTAATATTAACTAGAGGGTGGGTAATATTAACTAGGGAGTGGGTAATATTAACTAGATACTGGGTAATATTAACTAGAGAGTGGGTAATATTAACTAGAGAGTGGGGAATATTAACTAGAGAGTGGGTAATATTAACTAGAGAGTGGGGAATATTAACTAGAGAGTGGGTAATATTAACTAGAGAGTGGGTAATATTAACTAGAGAATGGGTAATATTAACTAGAGAATGGGTAATATTAACTAGAGAGTGGGTAATATTAACTAGAAAGTGGGTAATATAAACTAGAGGGTGGGTAATATTAACTAGAGAGTGGGTAATATTAACTAGAGAGTGGGTAATATTAACTAGAGAGTGGGTAATATTAACTAGAGGGTGGGTAATATTAACTAGAGGGTGGGTAATATTAACTAGAGAGTGGGGAATATTAACTAGAGAGTGGGTAATATTAACTAGAGAGTGGGGAATATTAACTAGAGAGTGGGGAATATTAACTAGAGAGTGGGGAATATTAACTAGAGAGTGGGTAATATTAACTAGAGGGTGGGTAATATTAACTAGAGAGTGGGTAATATTAACTAGAGAGTGGGTAATATTAACTAGAGAATGGGTAATATTAACTAGAGAGTGGGTAATATTAACTAGAAAGTGGGTAATATTAACTAGAGGGTGGGTAATATTAACTAGAGAGTGGGTAATATTAACTAGAGAGTGGGTAATATTAACTAGAGAGTGGGTAATATTAACTAGAGAGTGGGTAATATTAACTAGAGAGTGATTAATATTAACTAGAGAGTGGGTAATATTAACTAGAGAGTGGGTAATATTAACTAGAGAATGGGTAATATTAACTAGAGAGTGGGTAATATTAACTAGAAAGTGGGTAATATTAACTAGAGGGTGGGTAATATTAACTAGGGAGTGGGTAATATTAACTAGAGAGTGGGTAATATTAACTAGAGAGTGGTCAATATTAACTAGAGTTTTGGTAAAACGTTAACTAGAGAGTGGGTAATATTAACTAGAGAGTGGGTAATATTAACTAGAGGGTGGGTAATATTAACTAGAGAGTGGGTAATATTAACTAGAGAGTGGGTAATATTAACTAGAGAGTGGGTAATATTAACTAGAGAGTGGGGAATATTAACTAGAGAGTGGGGAATATTAACTAGAGAGTGGGGAATATTAACTAGAGAGTGGGTAATATAAACTAGGGAGTGGGTAATATTAACTAGAGAGTGGGGAATATTAACTAGAGAGTGGGTAATATTAACTAGGGAGTGGGTAATATTAACTAGAGAGTGGGTAATTTTAACTAGAGAGTGGGTAATATTAACTAGAGAGTGGGTAATATTAACTAGAGAGTGGGTAATATTAACTAGAGAGTGGGGAATATTAACTAGAGAGTGGGTAATATTAACTAGAGAGTGGGGAATATTAACTAGAGAGTGGGGAATATTAACTAGAGAGTGGGTAATATTAACTAGAGAGTGGGTAATATTAACTAGAGAATGGGTAATATTAACTAGAGAGTGGGTAATATTAACTAGAAAGTGGGTAATATAAACTAGAGGGTGGGTAATATTAACTAGAGAGTGGGTAATATTAACTAGAGAGTGGGTAATATTAACTAGAGAGTGGGTAATATTAACTAGAGGGTGGGTAATATTAACTAGAGGGTGGGTAATATTAACTAGAGAGTGGGTAATATTAACTAGAGAGTGGGTAATATTAACTAGAGAGTGGGTAATATTAACTAGAGAGTGGGGAATATTAACTAGAGAGTGGGGAATATTAACTAGAGAGTGGGGAATATTAACTAGAGAGTGGGTAATATTAACTAGGGAGTGGGGAATATTAACTAGAGAGTGGGGAATATTAACTAGAGAGTGGGTAATATTAACTAGGGAGTGGGTAATATTAACTAGAGAGTGGGTAATATTAACTAGAGAGTGGGTAATATTAACTAGATAGTGGGTAATATTAACTAGAGAGTGGGTAATATTAACTAGAAAGTGGGGAATATTAACTAGAGAGTGGGCAATATTAATTAGAGAGTGGGGAATATTAACTAGGGAGCGGGTAATATTAACTAGAGAGTGGGTAATATTAACTAGAGAGTGGGTAATATTAACTAGAGAGTGGGTAATATTAACTAGAGAGTGGGTAATATTAACTAGAGAGTGGGTAATATTAACTAGAGAGTGGGTAATATTAACTAGAGAGTGGGTAATATTAACTAGAGAGTGGGTAATATTAACTAGAAAGTGGGTAATATTAAAAAGGCATGCAGTCAATTATATGTATATTGTGTAAATTGAACTATGAACATCTATCTTTTTTTAAATGATCACGTTCAAATTTCATTTATTTACGAATATATTAACTGATATAAAAATTTAACCATTATATTTCACAACATTCTTTTACGAATATTTAAAATCACATAAAAATGTAACTTATATATATTGCAACAGCTGGAGCATACAACAATGTATAATGCAAAATCTACTAATGGAAATTCATTTCTTTAAACTTGATTTGTAGAGACATCACAGAATAGTAAAGACAACATTAACGTAATAAAACACTGAAGTCGAAACCAAGGCCTTTATTCATGAAACCGTTCTCATGCTCAAGCATGGGTTCTGTGCTCAAGCCTCATTTCTTGTTATGGCTAAGTTATTTAAACAATCTAAATTTGTTTTGGTAAAACGTTGAAGAGACATGAAGTCGAAAGCTGCTTTCAAAATTTGCAATGACTTTTTGACTATACGACATGAATCAGGTGAGTTTCAAGAAAGCTGGCTTGAGCACAGAATCATTGTTTGAGCATGAGAACGGTTTCAGGAATACGGGCTCAGATACTCCGGAAGGATCAGCGGGCCACATCCGTAATCGCAAAGGTATGTTTAGGATTTCACTTAAGTTCAGTGAGTGATAAAACATAATGTACTCTCTCCTTTGTAACTATTAGACCTATTTCGTTTGTTTACAGTTAAAAAGATATCTTTCCTTTTGTTTTTTTCTTTGTAGATACATATCTTTTATACCACTTCAACAAATGCGTTGGCGTAACAACTTAACAAACTACAAACCAAAAGCAGAACGTCTCCTGTCGCCCTAATGACTAACGTAACGAAACACCACATACTTACCGTCTTCAACACAGGGAGCTTGGATTTATAACCGGTTTGGTTCATGCAAGGCTAATATAAAAGGCTAATTGTTACAAAACAAAAACACTGAACGTTGCTGTATATAACCTTACTTTATATGTTGATAATACATTCTTATTTCTAACGATCACTCAGATTTGAGAAGAATTTTTCATTATCAGGTATTACTAAAGGATAGATTTAACTGAGGTATGAGCGTACGAGTTATCTTCCCTTTAACAAAATAAATCTAAATGGCAACTGTATATTAAAGCATTATACTCATTATACACCAAGGATTCGTTATTTACATTTACGTACTTTTTATACATAAAACGAAACTAAACTAAAACAACAGAATATGTTATCAAATATATACGATTCAATAAACAAAGAAACTGATCATTAAATATATTTCGATTGTGATACATGGAAACATTATTATTTCAATTTACTGCTTTTTCCAAATGTGATATAATGAAATGTTTTCTGCATCATTCACTAACAACGACGAAAAATCCTATTCGCTTTGGGGAATTCAGGTTATTAAGGAACGTTTACATGACCAGGGGTTTAGCATATGTACATGTTTCACGATTTACACAAGTAATATACTTAACAAAGATTTACCTCCCTTATCATGTTCAATCGAAGACGGAACACTCCATGTCTTGTTTTGATAATGTTCTTTATAACAAAAAAGGACGAAAACGTAAGGCAATGCAAGATTTGTTAGAAACTATTTTTTTCATATTCAAAGGCCTACGTATAAATAGTTGTGTGTCAAACGTACATTAAGGCTACACAAAGTACTGTTGATAAATGTACCATAAACAGGTAAGGCTATGACGGGTGTTTCCACCACTCCCCCGCTCAGTCAGCACACTCGTATCCCTACAACAGGCAGCAAAACCTCATTGATTATTTGAAAATCATTTAAAGTCTTGGTGTTGTCATAAGACACTTGAACCCTTTGGATGACTTGAGACCTATCAATAAAACATTACTGAACTCACCTCCGGATGCCAAGCCCTTATGTCTGGTGATTTTTCAACAATGAATGAAGGAAAACCTCCGTTCTCAATGAAATATCTGCTTAAAAGATTGAATAAAAGGTGTAAACGCATAGAATAAACATTTGTCAATATACTTTGTCAAAGGAAAATACATATATTTACACAGTGCAGAAATGTTATTTGTACTAAAATGACACAATGCCCCTAGGTGTAGTGCAAAAAACTAGTGACTTTTGTCACACTGACGATTTATTGTAACGTTTACTTGTACAGTGTACGTCATAGAAATATAAACTGCTCAACATTATGAAACATCTCCTATCAATACTAGACTGCATAGACGGTAGTGTAAAGAAGGTTCATTGAATCATTCTAATTACCCCCACATTGACCCTTTTTGTTGCAACCCCTTCCCCCTCCACCACCACCACCCCCACCCCCAACCACCAGTACAAACAAATTGATAATTAATAACATGTTTATATCTAAATGTGTTTATATCTTCTAGCTTAACGACCCCCCAACTTTGGTCATATTTACTTCTCATAAAGGTGACATACAGACAATCCTTTCTTTTAAATATCCCTACTCTATACTCTTTCGATTTAGCATTTCTTTTATTTCAAGACATATCTTCACTACTAAATAATTATTATTTAAGCGGTAACTGTTTATCGTGCGTCTATTTTTAGAACCATATTTTGGTTTTACCTTACATTTGCAATGCTTTGGCATGTTGTTAGTAACACATAGCAGAGATATGAATGAGAGATAAGATTGCACCAACATACCGAAATAAAAGGCATGGCTATACAAGAATGATATAACGAGAGCCATGTTACGCCATCTAAACAAAAACACAAACAAGCTACACCTACAAAGTAATTACATAGCCTATTTTCTATGATGTGATTCCCTAACTGCTTTCTTAGTTACATTAGTTTATTGTTTGAAATATTCATTTGCAATTTCGAAGACTTTCCTCAGTATTTCGTGTGAAAATTTATAGGGAATATAGCCATGTTAATAATGTCATTACTCGGGGAAAAAGAGAATACTGAAGTGTCAACAAAACCCTAATTCGATCTCAAAATCGATCAAACTAGGGCAAAATATAAGAACAGATTTACACGGAGACCATTGAGAAAGAGAATGTTTCGAAGAAGTAAGCATCTAACATCAAGTCCTCAAAATAAGAGCCGAGTCAACATTTCCAATCATAGCAAGTAAGCACACAAATGAGCATATTTAAAAGCAGTAACCTTCATAGCATACAAGGATACAAACTATTTCTCAATGAGACCAATTTCAACCAAAACACTTGCTGCGTTTCGCGAATCCATGTGTCGTAAGTTTGTTTGTCAGCAATCGACATCAATCAATAAAATCTCAACGTTTAGAGCAACCCCAAGAATAACAAATCATCTGCGACATGTAATTGGTATATTACTATCAAGAAAGGGAACGTTCACGATCAGAAAGACGAAGTAATCAGGTATAACTTAGTACTTAACTGTCCATATTATCATAGTTTAATCCACCCTCGAATGAAAACAAACAGAAGTCAGCTAAGGGTTGGGCACACGTTGTTCCCATGGGAATGCCAACAGTCTGGTGGAAAATCTTTCCTCCAAACTAAACAAAAGATTATCAACCAGGAACTAAATCATTCATACCATATCTTGGAACTACATTTTTTGAAGAAAATAAACAAACTATCCACCTGTTCCAGAGTTTATAATTTGAGACTTCTTCTGAAATTTGAAATGTACATTTCTGGTTTTTTTCTTGCAATTTAAAATATTAACTATTGTTACGAATTTCCATTGAATTGTTTTAGACCTCAAGTTCAAGTAGAATACATAAAGCTTAACGCTGATCTGTCATCAGGACGTAAACTTTGACCAACTCCGTAGTCTTTAATAACGAACGAAATGCTGTAATCAGACATTAATTAAGTAAGTAAGGGTTTAGGTACATATAATATGACGTTACTGTAATTAGAAAACAGGAAAACACATGGAAATAAAAAGAAAACAACAACAATTTAATCATCTAGGTGAAACAGTGAGAAAAATTACAACGACATCAATTCAAAAATAAACGCAAAAAAAACGATCAAACAATAACTGAACGCGGATTTACTCCTAAGCAATGTAAAACGAAAACCATTGTGCAAATGTATTCTCCACCTTTGACTTAAAAAAACTACATGCGGTATATGAGTAGTCATATTTAGATGGAATCATTAACAATGTCTCGCCAATTTTAACTACATGTATATCAATAATAATGATAATAATAGATTACGTAACACACACATATGCTTTTATTTAGTAATGTACACAGTATTCCGAAAAATGAATCAAACAGCATCAAAATAACACCATAACATATGGAATATCGAACTTCCAATACTGAACATCAGTTTTAATAGATATGTACCCATCCTGTCGATGTTTTACCGAGTAGGACGGGCTTGGTCAGGTGTTCTCTGTTTTCATGTTACTGTCAATAGGTAACACCTTACATGGCTACCCAATTCATTTGAATATCACGAGTGTCGGTATTATCTAAAAATAGAATATTTCGTTTGATCGATCTCAGGCATTTTCTTTTATGCCACATAGGCAATACATGTACCAGTCATGCGATACAAAAATGATCTTTTTGGTATGGCTTTAAACAACACTCCTTAATATATATAAGTTTAAATATTGTATTTATTTTATTTGAATTCACACAGAATATATTTTATGATTTTGATTAGCATATCAATATCTTAAAATATTGATACCTTTAATATTTAAGCTTTATATTTAAACTACATGCAAACATATTCAAATTCAAAAAATTATTTTAACTAACATTCTATTTTAAGTTAACTATGCGTGGATCGGGTTGACAGCCCCGTTTATTTATGGTTTGTATAAAATAATGATACTGCCGTCAAATGCTTGACAGGCGGTTGATCGATTGACAATTTTAATCCATATTTCCAAAGTTCATTTACAGTGTATCAATAAATCAGTGTGAGACGATATTTAATACAGTAGAAGGTACCAAAATGCATTTGAAGAAAACAGTAAAACGACATATTTCCAGCCATGCAGAGTTCATATATACCTCCTAACAATTTACAGATACTTTGCGTTTTGTGTTCTTTGCAGAGCACAAAGAAATATATAGATTTTATCGGCGTATTGGATGCTATAAACATATCGAGACCATGTTTAGTGATTAATATCTGGGGTAATGTTGATACAACCCTTCTGACACCTACACTAAAGTTAGGCTCTCAGTTATCGTACAAATTGGGTTTGGGGAAGGGGGGCACAAAGCAAATTTGTTATTTTTCACTATAAACCATAACACATAATAATTATACAGCTCCGTCCTTTTGTTTATCTTAGAAAATCTTTCGGACTAAAGGCAAATGCTTTTATAAGTCCTAAACATCTCCAAAGCGGATGAAATAAATGTGAAAACCTTTTAATGATGTATGAAATGTATTAAAAGTTTTACCGTAGGAAAACACTTAATTTGTCAAAAGTGAAAAGTGTTGCTATCAAAACTTATGAAAACACCATCTAAACAGCAAAAACTCCACAGAAAGGCTGTCATCTTGCTTCTTATTTAGGAGCCTATCAGGCTGATAGTAGACCCATTAGGATTGCCCATTAACAACAATTTGCATGCGATATTAAACACCGTTTTTTTCACAGCTTAATACACTATTTCAAAATTTAATACGAGTGCTCCTGTCTACATAAGCGTGAAGACCAAAAGATGTTTCAAACGTGGTGTTTTAAACTCTTTATAAATCGCTATTATAAACATTTACAAAATATAACGACCAAAGTATTTCAATGAATGTACAAGTCATGCAAAACATAACTTAAATGTCAAATAAATTAATATACATCTTAATGATCAGAAAAAATACGCAGTTAGTCATGATGTTTGATTTACTTTTTGTACTTTCCTGTCAAACATCTCGATAAAATCGTGTTACTGATACACGATTTTACACACAAATCCAAAATCAGATAACTTGGTTATTGTACGCGTCTCGAAGACATTTGATATAGTTTTTGACATAATGGTTACAAATGTGTAAAGTCCGTTTATCTGATACATGCGATGAACATTTTAATGTGATGAAGATTAATTGCCAATTTCGTAAGAAAAAGAAAGACGGTTCCTTTTAATACATTTCAAAACCAGATTTTGCTTTTCGATATTGTCATAAAATTTAAGACCATTACTTTCTCGTTTGCGTTAACAGATACGCTATTACGCTAGCCTACAGTGACCTTTTCATAATTACCTCCCTTCCGACCAAATCTTTTGTGTATTAATTGACTCGGTGAACTGATTCAATTTGTACCATAATTACACGCAAAAGTATTTAAGCCAACAATTTGTCAGGTATTTTTCGGCCTAAATTCGAGATACTATCATGATTAAGTCCGGGCAAGTGTCGAATTTAAGTGCATTAACAGTGAGCGAAGCTGTCGAAAACATTCAACTAGATTGTCGAGTTAGCTTCACTAAGCACAAAGATCGTTACTTACAATGTAGACTATCGCTTAACTAGGATGATATTATTTTTTTCAGTAAAACAATAACTTTTTGTTACCATAAAAAGTCAATTTACTTTAACCTAATGCCAACCTATCAAATCATATCTTTTTCTAGGAGTAAGTCGATAAAGAAACAAAACAGTATTCTTACAGTCCTAACACAGCGATCGGAACTAGGTTGATATCAAACTAAAAGACGAAAATACCAAGATGGGAACATTTTTATTTGTTAAATAGAACATCGATTATTCTGAAGTAATAGTCTCATAGGATACGTCAATAAAACAATAATGCTACGAAATACTTTCATATAAGCAAAATGGCAATAAAATATGTTAACTTTATACTGAAAACACTTATAAAATTTGTATACCAAACTTTATTACGAGGAAAGTTTAACATTTTAACATCTAGATTTAGATATTTAGCGATACAGCGTTTTGCAAACTAAAGCATAACGCTTAAACACATACAGGCATACAGGGATTATGTATCATGCAAATTCAAAATCACAGAGACAAAATGCTATAGAAAAAAGGCCAATACAACATCCCATCACAGAAAAAAGCAAATACGGCTGATGAATAACACAACATTTTACCGAGAGCTAAAGCATGATGTCTTCAATGAATATATGTCTGATGCCAAGTTTCGTGTCAAGTACAAGAAAACAAGCAAGTTCCTAGCTGCAATCTACATCTTTAAAAGCTATAAACCATTTTTTTAAATCTTAGTTCATGTATTTCTATAAAATCTCGGCACAAGGGTTCACGAGATGCAGGTTGATGAAGACTATGGGCAAGTTTTATGGTCTCCATCTTGATTTCATCGCGAAATATTCTGTATCTATGTGTGATATGAAGATGGACGCTTTTGAGTTTGCTTATTAGTGTGTTTACTTGTTGTAATGACAATGATGACTCGGTTCTCATTTTGAGGTTTGATGCTTACTTGGATGTAACAAAGATTTACATGGCGGGTGTCTTCGATGAAGCAGAATATGCTTACTCTTCCAGAACATCTGGTCTTAATCTCTTGTACTTTTACGATGGTCTCCATGTAAATATTTCCTTTGTTCCTTACAAGTGTATTTTGCCTCTAGTGTAATCGAATTTGAGTTTGGATTATCAATTTGTTGGCGCTTTGGTATTCTCTATTTTTTTCCTATACCGCTCTTTTTGTTTTTCCTTTACCTTTAAATGTTTTATTTTCAGTTTTTACTGCACCTCCACATTTCAAAAAATACAATGATTTATTTCATGACCTTAATATGAGACCAGTGATGAAAATGTCATGGAATAACCGATATCGGTTACTGTCCGAGTACATATTCAAAGTTAATATTATCAATGGCTAGTCTCCAACACTAAAACCTTTTCTTTACCATGTCTTGTTCAAGTACGTACAAAACCAAATCTAAACACTCGATGACAGGACACTTCAGAACCAATTGACCGACTTACTTGGAAACATAAAAGTTTCTCCTAACAATACCATATACTATTGATACCATATGTATGTAACATACATTGTACTTATACAGTAACAAAGCTACATATTACCATAACACGTTTGGCATGATTGATGTAGACGGGCGTTTGACTTTAAAAGAACTATTTTTAGGTCACAAATTCCACTTAACCGAAAGATGTCCCTCCCTATACGGTGTCATACTAATTTCATTAACATAACACTTTCTCATAAACACACACATTTTAGGAAAACGAAAATTGAATGACAACCTTTTCCGCCAGATTCAAATATTGTATTCCTCCAGGAAAAAGTTTTAAAAGACGTCATATTAATTATTTCCGTTTACGATCAATTTGACGTCGTTTTAATATATGCGTTAACACTGAGGCATGTATAATATTTCTTCTAAAAATGTAAAATCTAGGCAATACCCATAGAAAATGTTGTTCAAGTATTAACGACTCCACATATTTGTAGCAATATTGCTTATTTGCAATCTCGAGTCGCAACTTGTATTGGAATGATCTTACGACTGGTTTGGCACGGTGAAGGACAGGTCGCCTATCTGCCGCTCATAAGAAAACAACAGCATAATTGGCCGTGAAAAAGTCAGCTGAGCGCGATTGTTGTTGGTCTACGTAAAGGCTTTAAGATTACAAGGACGTTATTGAAAGGTTTACATATAATATAGGATTAGACTTACCTCCACATGACGTCACGAGATCAAGTTAATCAAAGTAAACAAGACTTTGTCATATTATCTTCTTGTTTACGTGTTGTTTTAAGTCAAGGCTGTAAGTACTAATCTCATTGTCTAACAAATACTTTAAACGGCCGCTAAGACGAACCTATTGGAAAAATAAAATCTGTCAAATCCCTTCTACATGAACTTTATTCACTTAATGATTTCGAAATACTTACTATAGTCACCATGATAAAATCGTACGACGGAATAACAACCAGCATTCTGCGGTCTATTTACGGTGTTTTGTCGTCATTTAATCAAAACTGTGTTTTGTGTTACGAAAAATATTTTTTCAAAACTCAATTTGAATAAAAAAGAAAATCAATTTTAATACAGCAGGTTTTTATATTTGCACTGTACAATATGGTTGTCATCTTTTCATATTTCTTAAAGTCATATTTGCACATAAATTTACGTTAAGTATGAAGAAGACCATAGTTGATCGATATAAACTTTTATATCGATTATGCAAACACTGAATGTTCACACTTTCGATTATCCGAAACTCATGATTTGCTTTCATAAATGTTTGATTGGTTAACAATCACTTATTCGGATTATTTACATGACATTGTTTGTTCCGATAACATGCGATTTATTGGGAATAAGTGTACATGTTATATTCCTATCAAATAGCTGCCTTACATTAAAAGTGTTTAGTGGAGTCAAAGCCTTACTTTCTGTTCAGTGTCCCTGGCATACGTGACATATCAAAGTTTATATCTATGTGGTTTTAACATCTTTATCAGAGCGACCATTCCATGGTTAAGTAACCACAAGAACATGTTAATCTGTGTCAACAAGGTTTTAAGTTTTGTTGAGTAATCTTTTTGTTTACTTGTTGTTTTAAGCCTTAAGTACTGATAAGATATCTGACAAAGACTTTAAAAATCCATCGAGACAAAACCTTTGCGTTTACATAATTTACCAATGTACTTTCAAATGAAGTTTATTCAATGATTTTTCTTACGAAACATTTTCTGCTGTTAACATTGGTTAAACTTATACAACAGACTTAAACAACTTATCTGTTGATTAGGTATTGAGTTTTGTAAGTTGTCAGATACAACATACGTTTACGAAATCTACATCAGAGTGATCATTTTGAAGCAGTATACTCTGTTCTCATTTTGAGGACGTGGCATTTCCTCTGATGTTGACTAGATTTACATGGGAAATGTCGCCGATGAAGTAGAAGACGCTTACTCCTATAGAAAACATAGTTGTATTTTCATGTACTTGTTTAAGTGCCATGCATCAATTCAAACAATTTCATTTATTTTGCACTACAAATCGTCTACCAGGTGGTCCAGTTAAAGACTTTGATATAAGTGGCCATTACGTAAATGTCCACAGTTCTCTGCTTGGGTTTAATTGTAGCTAGGCACACATTGACACTTTGCACTGCATGATATATCTGCATTTTTTTATTCCGACAGATATACAAATTAGTTCACCCCAATAACCAATTAATTCCAATTATTTACTCCGCCTGTCTGACATGTTAATCTGATATAGTCCGTATCTTATCCCCATGGATCAACCTTTTCATAAATCGACCCTCCGTCATGATTTTTGTAGATAATATAATTACCACGCCTGTTGTTTCCGGGGTTTTGTTTGAAAAGCTTGTTTAAGGTGAGTATGAATTGTATTTAAATACACCATGACACATACAAACAAATAATCCCAGGCCCTGCTTTACGTCAAAACAGAAATAAGACACTAGTGGTTTGATCTTTTATAGGGTCTTGCCATTCTTATAGTATAGTGGGATATTTGATACAATTTTTGCTATCTTTAGATAAAAATATACATTATCAAAGTACTGTTAGCTTAAGATCTGGTAGACACACATTAATCATATTATTCACGCAACAGGTCAGGATACATTCATTGATACAAATGGTTTGACACTATTTAAGTTTTCTGTATGTAACAATAAAAATAGTCATTTTCATTTTTAAATGTGCAATAGTTGTAATATGCCTGGTAGGTTAAGCATACATGTTTTCTAATTGTATCGATGTAATTAACGTTTTTTCTGATATATGTGTCTGTAAAACCAAGCCTCTCACAGCTGATTGGGAGTATCGTATGCTGTTTATATCTATACTTAGTATCTATCGTGTAATCTGACACATCCTCTGTCGTAAGTATAACAGAGGAATACTGCCACGTCATTTGTTGTGGGAGTTTTGGTGGTGGGGTGAACGGGTCTCTGTCTTATGTATTTTTTACATATACTAGTACTTTTTGTTTTGGAAAATAAAGGATTGACAGTAAAATGAATATATAAGTAAGCTCTAATGATACCACAGAGACAAAAGGAAAAAAAGACGAAATATATGACTTCGTCGACAAATATCAATCAAAATATCAAAAGAGTACCAAAACACCAATACACTAGGAATAAATAGAGTCGAAATAATGCATAACCAGAAAACCTATAGAAAGCAAGACAAAATGAGAGAGCAAACAGAAACTCTGATCAGGAACTACTACAGGCGAGACCAGATGTTCCTCAAGGGTGAGCATTTAAATATTTGATACCTGTATGGTTGTCATAATAATGTCAACAGCTTTCAAAAATGTTGATTGATGCTTTTATGGTATATCACACTATCTACGTAGTGAAATGGTCAGCACCCATGTACTTAGGCAATACGGAAGCCGTTGTTATTTAACGACGATAAATATATACATATAAAGGTAACTTTGGAAAGTATATCGCTATATTTCGTCTTGTTTTTAGACAGTAACTGTAATTTATTTGTGACAGTTTATTTTTATCAAAATCTGTACACAGTAGCCTAATATTGACCTGTTCCAAATGGTAAAAACGTAGATACTGATATAAGTGAAATTATTATGAAATATCTGACGGTGTTCACTCCTTGGTTTGGCATAATCGATATTACCATCACTGATCCCGACCATTTCATACCATTGTTTTTTTTCAAAACGATGTATGTGTTTTGTGTGCTACTATTAATAAATCAAGATTCTTTTATCAAAATATTATTTATTATTTTTACGAAATATATCAAATATGCCACAATTTACATAACAATCAATAATATCATGAAATTACATATGATCAATCAACAAAGCAAATAAAAAGAATCATAAGGAAAGTGATTTATTATCCTGACTAGAAAGACTATTGTACATGTACATAATAGGTTTGTTTGATACTACATTCAAAGTAGTTTGCATAATCACAATGGACCCATATTAACGAGAAAACAAAAATAAAATCTTGTTAATTTGTTATGGAGTTCATTTCAGTGGTATTTGTATGCATTCATATTTAATTAACTTTTCTCTTTTAAAAAAATCTATCTTAAAAAGAAGTATCATGGTAATTCTTTCCGTTAATCCAAAGGAGAACTTCATCAAATTATATGTATTGACAAAATATTATTACATTACCAAAAACGTTTTGTATTATCATTCAAAAACACATACAATCATAAATACCTGGATACTATGGCTGTTTAACATATTAGACGTTACCATATGTAAATTTCTTTTACGAGAATCATTTGCTTATATGGAGCACTAACATGGAGCATTATATGGTACATTATCAGACCGAGCAAGTATAGGATTACCGACAAATAGTTCATAACTTCATCTTACAAATAATTGATAGTATTTCCCACCACCATTACGTACTTGACACTTCGATCACAATGATCACACCGAATTATGCAAAAACATAGCTACTTCACATGGTGTACAATATGGAAGGGATAATAATAGAGAATATGAAACCAAACCCGCTTGGAGTTTGTTGTTGAGAGCAACCTTGGTGTATCCTTCTTAAAATCGGTATCAACTAACTGCATCATGTTTATAAATTGTTTATTGATACATTGATCATTGGTCTGAGCAATATGCTTTTTCCATCTTACGTGCTATTATACAACATTTGTTAATGTTAGAAGAAGATTCTCGGCCACTTTATAACGTATAAATAACCACGGCACGGCCCCTAATATTTAAATTCAACAAACAGTTGCTCGGCAGACACAACGAAAACAATAACGAAACTGCGAAACAAGACGAAGGATATCAAAGCAAGGTTACCACAACAATTAAACAAAAACGCTTCTTAACAAATGATTTTCTTTTACATGCAATAAACGAAAACGAAACGAAACTAAAAGCACTTACATGTACGAAAACACAAAGAAAATCACAAGCATCAAGCATTAATGTGTTATAATGCGGAACCAATGTTTAAGTCAACGCCAATCTTCTCACACTAGTCTGTGGGAGAAAATATGATGACGAGGTTCCAGTCACAAAAATCTTAATTATATATCAATCAACTTGATAAAAATGCGGATATAATCTTTGCTTGACTTGAATGAGGAGCTTTCGGTGGTCGAAGAATGGTTTAAAAGCAAAATCTGTCAAACAAAAGTGAAACATACTGATGAACGTGGTATATTTGGTCAAAACATATTCACCTGCCAGCGGTTGATATTCGATATTCTATACAGCCCTGGTCGGAACCTTATATTCTTTGCATTTTTTTTTAAATGAAAGATTCGTGCGTAGTGTTTATTTCAGGACATACATAACATAAACAGGAATCGCTTTTATGAACGATTTGTTTTGCTTAAAAACTTGTTAGTTCGCCTGACGTGCTGTTACTAAATTTTTATCATTTGTTTTTCAAAAAATAAAACATATCTTATGAATGTCAATACATTAATCGGATGATTTTAGGCTAAAGTGCTTGGTACATTTAATGCATTGGTAATAGCTAATTAGCAAATCTAAATATGGTATATCAATTCTTAATAAAATCATGATAAAAAATGAAAAACCACGTACATACTGTCAACATATACATATGGGATAAGATTGCGGTCAACATTGCCTAATGATTCTTTTTACAAAAACTGTTTGTTTCATGTTATACCAATATTGCAAAGTTAACACTGTGTTTTAAGCATCGGCACCGATCACCATCACTGTAGAAGGAGACTGCTGTGAAGACACTATAGATTTCTCATACAGAGAGGTTTTAGACTTTGTTCTCTCTGGCATGGCCATTACTCTGTCTGTGCCCTCTTGGTTCCCTTCCACTGAAACACCACGCGAGAGAGGTGGAAGAGGATTGCGCGACATACTTCTACTCAAGTTTGACGCCGCTTTCTTACGTTTACTGGACGGATCATCACGTTTGATATTGAGAGGTACTCCTCTAATGTTATTGAGCCTATCAACGTCTACAACTTTCAATACGGCAGGTCCAAGCGTGCTAATTATGCGTCCATTTTCCATTTCAACTTTATAAACCATTTCCTTTTTTGACACATTAAACGGATTAGGTTTTTTGAGAAGTTCTTTAATGGCAAGAGAGTAACGAAATCCATAACACATCTCTCTCTTTTTCTTCTCTGGTTCTTCTTCTATTTCCTCTTCTTCTTTCTTTTCATCTTCCTCAATGTATGTTTCGATTATTGTTTCTGCTATCTCCTCTTTCTCCCTTTTCTCGTGTTTTCGTGCTCGTTTGAGATATTTGTTCTTTTTCGCCTTTACATCCACTGAAGATTTTTTTGTGACTTTCCTCATTTTCTTCTTCTTTTCGATAGGTGTTTCATCTATGGGTCCATCAGGAATACCGAAAACACTATTAATATGCTTTCTTTCTTCTTTGATATCAGGAAAACACGCGATTTTTACTGAACTGACGGAATGTACATCAACGTCCATTTCACTTTGTTCATGCTTGTCGTGATGGTCATATTCCATCTCTGACCCGTTAAAACTTTCATAGGCACTGTCGGTTGACTTTGTGTCTCTATTCCGTCTGATATCCGATTGGTCTGGGGGAGATATAGTACTGATTTTACGAGTCCGTATTTTCCCCTCGAATGATGCGGATAGTTTGCTACTACTTCCAGTTCCACTGATGGAATGACGGAAGGAGTGCATATTCGGGGAAAGTAAATGTCGTTCGATTTCACTTCCATGGAATGTCATTTTGCGAATGTGATTTCGTGAAACAGAGACCGGAGACAGCTTGCGTGGCGAATGAAGTGGAGAATATAGATGACCGTTTGAAGACATAAACGATTCCCGAGGGCTTCCGAGTAAATCCGATGCAGGAGAAGCAACATCTGGTCGAATTGTATTGGAAAACTTCTTTGGAAGGACCGGTTTCTCACCGGAAGCTGGTGTGATAATAACAGGAAGGGATCGTCTTCCTTTGTTAATCTCCCTCATCCGCTCACTATATGCGAGCATGGACTTCTCCAGATATTTCCGGTTGGTGGTAAACGATTGCATATCTTTCCGATGCATGGTTTCTATGACACCTAATATTTCCTTAAATTCACGATCTTCTTTCCGTCGACGCCCTATGGCAGGGGGACTATTTTCACTGTGGATTCCTGTTACACCAACATAACTAGTATTGTGAGTCCAAGCTGTGGGTTTGCCACCGGCTAGCAGCAGTTTACCCCGCATTCTGAATACAAAGGTCGGCCCCAAGGACTCTCAGTACCGACTGAAACGTGACGTTTGCCCAAAGGATCTGCAAATAAAGAACAGTTACTTAGATCACAGTTTAACGTTTGGGCAGTGACATTAACTCGCCAGCATGGGAGTCATGTCCACGTTATAAGCTTCAGTAATACAAATCAATACTTGTAACAACGAAATGTTGTTGTTTCGGCGATAAGCACGACCTTTACATTTCCCAACAGATTTTTCATTAAGCCATTGAGCGAGAAAATCTAATATAACGTTGATAAATGATTTTAACTTATCATAGTTACAATATGGAGGGATTAAAGACGAGCAATAGTGTCGCTATAGACGACTTATCCGATCGAGCAAACACTTGACGCGGCAATTATGTCAATGTCATCAATGCTTCCCCGCGACTACAAGGATCCTTCAATACAAACTAGCAGTTTCAGCTTAGTTTACATAATCCCTGGGGTTTAAACGGGTTTAAAATGCTTTGGTTTATCTTAAAAGGAGACGAAGCCTTGGGTTTGATTTAAGCTAGCTAGCCAATGTCGGTCAATGGAAAGCTGATTTCGGTTCAAAGATGACTTGGTTTAGAAAATATATTTTTTTTTTTAAATATTCTAAACGAATAACTTTTTCATGTTTTGTACAATGAACTTATCATAATTATGATAAAAATCTACTTTTATCAAAAGGTCAATGAAAAACTCACCTAAGTAAGAGCTTGTACTTGCTTGTTCATTCAAACAACGATCAACACAGCAGCTGTCAATAGTTCTGAAAATAAATAAAACATCATTTACGAGATTTATAAAAAACAAGTTTGCGTGCTAAATTCTAGGCGGATTATAAACAACTCACAAAACACTTACGTTTCTTCAGTTGTCAGTAATTACAAACCCGATACAAGAATTAAACGATCCAACACCATTTATCAATTAAGAAACGTTTTTTGGCATTAGCTTGTGTATGTGTGTGAGGCGAAAAGCTTACTGCAGCCAAGGTTAGCGACAGCGTTCAAACAACCCTTACAAAATCATAACCATTAAATAAATGGTTTACATTACGATAAGTTCATTTAATTAAAATATCAGCACGGTCAAAACTGTTTCATACATTAAAGTCTATAAATTAACTGAAGCATATTAGATTAGTTTTAGTGTGAAGAAAGAATCTCTGCTTACTCCGTTGATAATGAAAATGGAACCATAGAGTGCCAACGTATTTAAACCCTCATATCACATCACATCCAGTCGTTAAAATAGCGAGTGTGAAAGAAGCTATTTGTCAGAACAATTGACAAAATATTGACCGATACATGACCTTCATCCTACCTATTTCGTAAATATATTTGTCGGTATTTGTCAATAAATTTAATTTGAAAAAGTATATTAAGAGCTCCTTTCTTCTGAGTTTAACCAATCGTAATGCATGTCCCTCAATTCACCCGACAAGTAAAATGAGTTCTTTATATAGAAACACTTAATGTGCTTCTTTTGTAGAGAAAATTGATGAATTGAGAAAAATGAATACATGATGTACATAAAGAACAGGTTCTACGACGAAGTTGGATATTTTTTATCTTTTAAATGACAAAGATAATATTAATAAAAGATCAAATTATGGAACATTCAAGGTGGATAGTTACACGGAGAAGTACTTCATCTGATATATGGACAATTGACGATACCTTTTGATCATATATTGATATATTTGTAATATGCCATTATTATATCTATTATTACCTTTCCTTTGTATTCATAATATGTCATGAAAATACGGAACAAATTATCTCTTATTGATAAAGCGCATACACTGTATACCTTACAGCGACAATAAAATGTTTTTTTTTTTATAAAAAAAACAAACTTTATATCATTCTATAGACATGCAGTAACCTAGAACTATAACAGGATGATATGACAAAGAGCAAAAGAAAATTGAATATAACCTATATAAATGCATATATATTGTACAAATCATATCAAGGAAATGTAAAAATGATGGAATATATCCTATATTAGTACATTAAATGAAAAATACTTACAAACAGAATCAGTAAGGAACAACCTGTATGTTAGGAACCCAAAGGTAATATGACTAACATGATGCTACGATCCTGTATTTAAACACACGTGTAATAGGACTCGGAAGTTTTGGTGTGTTTTTGAAGTAGCAGGGTAACGTTAAAACCTTAACCCTACATATCATTGACTCGTATTTTCCAGCTGTCAATCAACCGAAACTCCCACACCCCCAAATTACGTACAGGTGTTTTAACATACTGGGGATTTCGTGACGTCAATACGCTATTAGTAATAACAACAAAGCGGCTGGCGACAGCAGTGGGCTATGGTTCGGGGTATCTAGACACACCTCGTGGTCGGCCAGTAGTAGGTATAGTATGATCTATATCGACAAATATTTAAATATCCCTCGATCATCCACAGGGCTCGCATTGTACGTAAACAATAAAATAGACGGCGGTCTATACCAATAATATTGTAAAAGATTACAAATCGATTGCTGATTTTTACTACTTGAACCCGATGGTAGTGATTCGGTGGCTTTGTCCGAGGTGGTTTGTACGGTGACATTTGTATGTGTAAGCTTGTGGTGAGATTTCTGGTATTAGGGTTGCGTATTCACCTTTATTCATGTTGATTTATAGTTTACACTTATCAAACAATTGCGGCTTAATTAAATTGACAGGCGCCGCAAGCAAATACTGTATAAGGACTAGTATAGAACTTCATCAGTGGGCTGCGGTCGACCACATCATAAGAAAGCGCCGCTGATTACGTCAAAAACACAAGTGTTTTGAAATTCAGCACTTCTCCGTGGCAATATTGAATCAGTTCTGATTCACCTTAAGTGCCTGTTAAACTGAGTATAACGACTAGAGAAGCGCACATAATTAATTAATCAAGAAATAAGATATGTAGTTTTTCACTTCCTGAACGTGTATTCTAATATATGCAAACTTCTCTTTGTATGTTCTATTTACTTCTTTCATAGACGAATGCATACCAAAGATATGGCAATGTCTAATAAAGCTAATTATGTTTATCACATTAAGATTTAATAAAGAAATGCAAATTGGTAATCAGATGATTTATTAAGTTTCTGTTTTTGTATACCTTAGACATAAGTTTACATAGATAGGAATAACGATTGAACCCATGCGACACCGAATCTGAATATTAATCGTTATAAACGGAAATAAGAAAATGGATGGTATGATTTTTTTTTTCTGTTATAATATTAAAAGGAATGCAGTTCAATTAAAAATCCAGAAACATCCTTATTTTAGGAAAAGAAAAACTTAATTGATTTATCATTAATAATGAAGAAAATGTATTTTCATTTCAAATAATAATACTTTAGTAGATACATTATAGAAACTTAACGGGCCAAATGGAATATGTAATTTTGTTGAATATTTGAAGTTTTTATCACTTATGAACAAAAAAAATATGAAACATTGAAAATATACATACACATAGATGTAAACATGGTGCTTAGAGATGACGTAACAAACACATATGCTGCACCTTTTAAATTTGGTAATAGATACAGTATGCCGAATAAAATGAATTAACCTGCATCATACAGCTGTTTCGTCCTTCCAGGACACTTCAGTGATGCTAGGGGCCAAAAGGTGGAAATCCAAAACTTCTAAACTAATGTAGAAGCAGAAGGGTCAGGTGAGTAAAACCTCTTTAATTTAAGAATTTGCAATTAAAATTGAACTAGAGAAAAAGATAATTGAAATAATAGATCGAATAGCAAAAACTAAGTAACCTACTCCAGTTTATGTACACATCAGTACCGCATGCACCAAACAATCCGTGCATAAGTCAACAAGTACTATACTTCAATTGGGTACAAAGACTGAATTGTTCATTCCATAAAGAGCATTGCACTATCTTAAGATCAATTGTACCTATAACAGTTATGATTCTAATTTTGTCGTGTGCTTTCGTCAGAATTATCCCCTAATAGTCTAGTCACCCTATGTTTAACCCCAAAGAAATTGCAACAGAAACGATTTATGCTGGAAACATTGCATTATGTCATCATATACTACATATACAAAATCGACAAAAATCGACACGGGGGAAATATGAAAAAATCCTATGTGAAATTTGTTGTTTTACGATGTAACGTTGTTGGCGCCTATGGGCCGCCGTAGATATAATACACAGTAAAGAACGACAACTAGGTAAGACCGACGATGTAAACAAATGCAGACGACAGTAGTCATCGTAGTCATTGTGACGACGGTAAGTTAAAACAATACTCATTAATGATTTTCTGTGAATTAGAAATGATTATAAAAGCAAATTGTAAAATGTGAATGCCCCTTTTGTCGTTAGTCCGATAAATTTAACAAATAAGCCACCGTGTTACATTACGGCATCCTAGTCGACGATTCTAAGCAAAAATGTGGTTTATTTCACCTGTTTTGACAAAACCTGAATGTAGAATGATTTATATGAAGCTATAAGATCATATTGTATGAAGATTACATCAGGAAACCGTTTCTAGAATCTAAAAATTGAGGAATTAGTAACCCGAGGCTTCGCTGAAATGTAAATGTATGGAAGCCCTTAGATGACAATATTGCAAATATGTGTAATATTGCGTAATGGATTTGCAATTTATTTCTTCGGTCTGATTTCACTATTTTCTTTCTTTATATGCGTTTTTTTTATCCTTTTCAAACACTTTTGTTTTTATTTGTTTATACTTTTTATTGATTTAATCTTTCATTTTCAATTTATGGCATTTTCTATGTTAAACGGACACCCGGAAATAACCTGAGAGACTGGTAAGTTATATCAATATTCTACATGTATTTTCGTATCAATAATAATATGAACATGAATAATTTTGTTTTAACATTTCTGGTTTATTTAGTTATGCATGTATTTTATTTGTATTTTGATTTTATTTTACAATGTTTCATTGAATAATAATTAATTTCAAGAATTTTTGATTTTTACCATAAATAGGGATTTTCTAGTCTGTAAGTTCGATATTTGTTAAAAAAAAATTTCACTCTTTTTTTTTGTTCATTGCAGATAGTAATGGATGCCTGCATCTTTTGCTCAAAACCATTTGACGATAGCGAACCATTCTCTCAACTTCGACTGAAAGGGAGTGAAAGTATCAATCAAGTGAGCAGGCAGAGAGGCGACGGCATCGTAACATCTCCAGGTGAAAGAGTTCATCAAGGTTGCCGGCGTGATTACGTCAATCCAAGAAGCGTAAGACAAGTAACCGAGACAGACTGTTTGACCCCAAAAAGAACTCGTTCGACTGCTCCTGATTTCATTTTAAAAGAAAATTGCATTTTCTGTGGAAACTCTGCCAAGTTGAAATTAAAGAAGAGAGGTCATGATGTGTTTCCTGTCAGAACTACAGAATTCAAGGACAAATTGGAGGCAGTTTGTAAGGCGAGACATGATACATGGTCAGATGAAGTTCTGAGAAGGCTCCACGTAGCCCCTTCTGATCTACATGCCGCAGATGCTTTGTATCATCAACAGTGCAGCGTTAACTTCAGGACCGGAAAGAATCTGCCACTTTGCCACGCCCAAGATAATATACCTAAGAAAAATACCCCGGGTCGACCAAAGAAAACGACTTCTGAAGAAGCATTTTTGAAGATAGTTGGACTTATTGAGGAAAGGCGGGATGAACAAATCACTATCAGTCACTTAGTTGCAGAAATGGAAAAGATTTGTGGAAATGAGGCATACAGTTCTGTTCACATGAAAACGAGGATCAAAGACCATTTTGGAAGTTCCATTGTCATAACTGAACTTGAACGAAAAGCCAATGTTGTCACACTCTCCAACAATGTATCAACGATTCTGCAGGACTTCTACAAACGACTTAAGGCTGAGAATGCAAATGAAGAAAAAAGGCAAGTTATCCTGACTGCTGTGAAATTGATAAGAGCAGACATTAAGGCAATGGATTCTTGCTTCAAAGACTTATATCCATCATCTGAGTATATCTCCTCTCGCCAGCAAAACAATGATTATTTACCAGATTCACTACAGCTGTTTTTGAAGGAAATGTTTAGCCCTACTGAATCTACAATCAAGATATGCTCTATTGGACAGTCTATTGTACAGGCATGTAGACCTAAGTCGCTGATAGCCCCACTCCAAATTGGTCTAGGTGTGCAAATGCACCATCATTTTGGATCGAAATTTCTCGTCGACACTCTTAATACTCTTGGATTTTGCTCATCATACAAGGAAATTCAGAAGTATGAACTGAACGCTGCGGCAGCCCATGGTAGAAACAGCACAGCGATTGATGTGGGATCTTTCATTCAATACGTTGCCGACAACGTCGACCACAACGTAAGAACTCTAGATGGCCATGGAACTTTCCATGGAATGGGTATGATTGCCGCGGTCACTCCTGAAGTTCGTAGACTAAAACCAGTACCACGCGGAAGTCCAACTGTCCAAGAAGTAGCTGACTTGGCAAGGGTCAATATCAAATACTACAGAGATAATGACAACCGTCTATCAGAACTGAAGTTTGAAATTCTTCAGGACAAAACGAACAACGACGAGACATGGAAAATAGATTTGCTGTCGCGATCATCTGGGCCATCACTGTTTCAAAAGCCTAGTTGGCCAGCGATAATGCACAAGGTCTTAGACGCTGCCTATCCTGGTAAGTCGTCTATAGTATTCCTCCCCATGATCGATCTCAATCCAAGCGATATGACATGTGTTTTTTCGACTCTGCATTTTGTCTGCAACGAGGCAACACGAAACGGATTTACACCCATGCTAACATTTGACCAACCGCTCTATTGGAAGGCGATCACTATCATACAGAATGAACATGTGGACAGTCCGCTGAAGAAAATGGTGCTAAAGTTAGGAGGATTTCATACCGAAATGAGCTTTGTCGGAAGCATTGGTCAAATAATGACAGGATCTGGACTTTCTGAGTTATTGGAAACCGTGTATGCACCAACAGCTGTGTCACACATGATGACAGGAAAGGCTATTGCAAGGGCATTTCGAGGACATTTCCTTGTAGATACGGCACTGACTGCCGTTATCTTGCACGAGTTGTATGACATACCAATACCAGAATCAACAGATGAACAGGAAGTCGTAGATAGTCTATCGGATGAAACCATTCAGAATGATGTCCGTGAATCAGCCAAACTGTTGGATTCATTGCTGGATGGAAAGTCGTCGATTGAAAAGGTGTTTGAAAGTAAAGAGTTAGATAACATCCAGTCAAATATTGACAAGTTCAGGCTCTCGCACAAGAATTCCAGAACATCTTGTTTGTGGTTTCAATATATGGATATGGTGAACATCCTCCGTAGATTCATCAAGGCCGAGAGAACTGGTAATTGGCAACTACATTTACAGGTCATGCAGGAAATGCTGCCTTTTCTCGCCGCAGCAGGACATAACTTTTACGTAAAGTCAGTTCGGATTTACCTACAACAAATGAAACGACTTGAGGAAGAAAATTCGTCTCTTTTTGAGTTTTTGCAATCCGGATACAATGTTGTCAGAAGAAGTGATGCTTACTGGGCTGGGATTTCCTCAGACTTGGCAATAGAACAAGCGCTCATGCGAAGCATTAAAACAACTGGCGGAATGACACGAGGAAGAGGCATGACTGAAACTCAGAGAGCTCAGTGGATTCTATCAATGCCAGACTGTTCTGAAATGAATATTGCAATGCAAGATTTTTTGGACGTTGTTTACAGCACAAGCATCCAGCAGCTCCTCCCGTAGGCGTAGAGATACGAAAGATAGGGTTGCACTAGCAACTCAGATCATCAGTCGAAATCCATTTTTGGGGGAAACATCTCTCAGGAATATTGAGACAGGGGTCACAGCCGACATTAAAGTCAACGTAGACAAGGCAAGAGAAGTGGGCATGGCTGTATTGAAATCAATGGACGGCAAATCTGTCGGTGACTTCTCTTTCAAGCGGAACCAACGAGCTGTAACCCTTGGCGAAAAGTCATCAATAAGAGTCAACGAAGACGTCATAACTGTTGATCCCCAGCTGCTTTTCCAGCGCTTTATTGCTGCTGCTAACAACATCTGCGACGACCAAAAAGAACTTTTCTCTTATGAACTTTGTAGTCACCCTAGTTCTTTATTTGAACCATCCGGTTTCATGAGAGCGGCGCAGAAATCATTGCTCCTCGATGCCATATGGAATCTCGGCGACTGTAGCGCATCTGATACAGTTGAAGGAGAATTTCGTTACATCCTTGACGGCGGATCTCTTCTTCATCGTGTACACTGGCCAAGTAATGCAACATTTGGTTATATTTGTCAGAGATACGTTGACTACATTCGACGATTGGGCACAGATTCCGTCGTTGTTTTCGATGGCTACATTTCCGGTCCAGATACAAAGGATGCTATTCATCTGCGACGTACACGTGGAATAGTCGGGACAAAAGTATGTTTTGACGAAAACACTCCATTCCGTTCCAAAAAGGATACATTCTTGGCAAACAGTCAAAATAAGCAGAACTTCATCAACCTGTTAAGCGAGAAGATCATGGAATTTGGAATAGAAACAAAACATGCCACTGCTGATGCCGATGTCTTAATTGCGCAAACAGCAATAACATCTGCGATTTCAAAGCCTTCAATTCTGATCGGAGAAGATACAGATCTCTTAGTTTTGCTGTTACATTATGTTGCCGTCTCTGATCATCAACTCATTTTCAAATCTGACCATTCTGCTACTGCAAAATACAAAGTATGGGACGTGAAGAAAACAAAAACCGTTCTTGGAAATGCTATGTGTCAGATACTGCCGGTCATTCATGCAATCAGTGGTTGTGATACTACTTCGAGATTATTCGGCGTAGGAAAGGCGGCAACTCTGAAGAAATTTCTCGAAAGTGACGCCATGAGGGCGGAAGCAAGTCAGTTTCTCTCTCAGTGTTCCAAAGATCAAGTGTTAGCATCAGGGGAGAAGCTCATATGTGCATTGTACAACAGCTCACCAAATGGAAATCTGGATGAATTAAGGTATAGAAAATTTTATAACCGTGTATTAACCAATAAAACGTTCCTACATATTCATACTATACCACCAACATCTGCCGCTGCATCGTTTCATAGTTTGAGAACGTATCATCAGGTACAAACATGGACATCAGAGGCAAACCTGGATCCTGTAGACTGGGGATGGATGCTATTGGAGGACAGACTTTTGCCAATCAAAACAAACAAAGCTGCAGCACCCGAGTGCCTATTACGGATAATCCGTTGTCAATGCAAAACAAATTGTGACACTAAACGATGTACATGCAGGAAACATGGTATGGAGTGCTCAACAGTTTGTGGAGAATGTAAGGGTACCAGTTGTTCCAACTCGTCCCAACCACTGACTGATGAGGTGGATGACAGTATTATAACTGATACTTTACAGGATTTATAAAAACAAACGCGATAGACTCAACGGGTTGTTTGACTCCAAGTTAGGTTTCAAGTATGCATATGCTTTGTACAGTATTACGTACATTGTACCCACAGTACATTAAGTCAACTCGTCCATTGTCAAAACGTACTGTCTAGACTAAATAATTTGTCAAGAAAACAATTTAATTGTCTAATTTTCATTCTTAATTTACTGTGTTGTGCAGTCAAACATAAAGACCAAATGCTTACCTGATGTTTTATCGTGTCCATGATTCTAACATCTCAATTTGGACAAATCGCCCATGGATGCCTTGCAGATGACTGGTCATATAGGACAACTCGACCCTAAATATCATCATTCACACATGATATTCATAAAAATATTACGTTTTCATAGCATTTTTTCTGTTTTACTTGCTTCAAAAACGCTTATTTTCATTGTATTAAAAATTTTGTCATTTACGTAGATTGTGCCATTTTCATTGTTTTTGGGTATCAGATGTTCAAGTTCAAGACCCAAAAAATATAATTTCCCCTCATCTGGTCACTGTCGATTTTTGATATGTCATTCTTGTGTTTTAGTAGTCTTTAAAAACGTGTGATTTGTTTCTGTTGCAATTACTTTGAGGTTTTGCCATTTTTAGCGTAGGGTGACTAGACTATAAGACTTATCTAATATATGAGATACGAAGACTGACGTCACGATAAGTTATTTGTGAACTTAGTTCACAACTTCAATGAAGTTACTTGTTAAGCATGAACAAGCAATTCTCTCCCGCCGCTTAACTCATTCATCCCTGAAATTTCATAATGAACTATTCCATCATTTGAATTGGAATAGCTTAAATGTGAGTCTAGGGGTAAATGCGTTAAAGCTGATGTTGGTCAGTGATTATTTCAGTGGGAATTTTTAACACCCCTTTATCAATAGTGTGTCACTTTGTCCGTTACTCCTGGATGATAGATAGGGCCTTCGTCTTGATAGTGTTAAGATTATAATTATCTTCACGATTCTTATACAGTGGGGGTCATTTTTGGTAATGTAGAATTCATTATATCAAACTTGGAAGTAATGGATCAGAGGAAACCAATTAAAACAAAGGATGTATTACAATTGTGTTCCGAAATATCCCTTTATATAGCATGCTATTTCTGTATTCATTAAAGCTCAAGGGGGTAGCCAAGGCTTTGTATGAACAATTTTGGCACAGTGACACCTAAAATGGTGTTAAGCCATCGACACAGTAGGTGTAAAATACATATTTATAGTTATATCTATAAGATGTTAACTTGCGATAACAAATCAATTATGATGCCCACTTGTCGCTACGTTTAACATTAGACCCGATACGTGTGGGGCGTTAAAATGCCATTGTTTCATTATGCCCTTTGTGAGCCATTCCGTGGAAGAGAAGTTATAGGATCAAATACATATAATGACTTATGAAATTAAATTTTAATCATTTGGTAGCATGAAGCATCAAAGCAAGTGCCATAAAATACTACATTGTATTCACGAAAGAAGCAACAGCCATTTCGCATTCAAGACCTTAATTATGCCTACAGGCTATCAAAAACGTTATACCGCACGAGGATTTCAAAATATTAAAAAAAAAAGCACAAGAAGATGCTCAAGTGTTTATGACACAATAGAAAGAATTGGTTAAGAAAAGCATCGTGATTCATTTTCATTAAAAAAAATATGAAAATATAATGTTAAATGGTTAAGAATTGAAATGAAGATGCAAATTAAATATAAATATGTTTTTAAATGTTATGATTTTTTATGTCTTTCCGCAAATTAATATCACCATTATGTACCTAACTTCCCTAATTCGTGACTGTCATTTATACCTCCCCTCAATAGTACGTTCCCATTAACCTTACTCACTACCCTTATATTTATACATTACCTCCCTTTCCTATTTATATTCAATATCTAAATAGAGGATGGAATACAGTTATGACATAAGACAGAGGGCCCATGTTGCTGCCTTGTTATCCCTACGATACCTGTCTTTCTTCAGGAAGAATTTGAACCATAATATGACCGTTGTAAACCTTTCTGTACTAAAGCTTTAAAAACGATATAAAAAGAAAACGCTTTTCTCTGATACCTTGTCCACTCGAGAATAACATATGAATATTCAATCTATCTTCGATGATAGTGACATTTTCTAAAGCTGAAGTCAGATCACGTGATATTGTTAAGCTATAACTCGGTGTATTTACAATATCGAACCAGCTATTGCCCAGTAACCTCTGCCTGGTGGGACGCTTAGGTATGGGGTAACAACTATTTACCCCATTATCAAACATCGGAAACTAATCTTATTCCTCCGCCCCATTACCGCTACTAAACTTCACAGGATGTTTCTATTTCATACTTCGAAATTACTTACTCGTAAAATTGATAAATGATTGATCCATATGATGATTTCGTATACGCATCGATAATAGAAACTAACGGTTTCCCGCCTTTATAACCATTGTGATGCATACTAGATCGTGTGACCTTTTCACCCCTTTTTTAAAGAGCTACGTGTGGTGTACCAATGGTGTAAGTACATGTAAGTAAACAGAAATTTATATTGGGAAAAGCGAATATAACAGCTTCACATGTTCTTTGACGAATATTTGATTTCCAATCATAGACAGTGAATACAAAAAGTAAAATGAAATTTGAAAGAAGCATACATGAGTTATTTAAAATAACAACAAAATATCATAGGGATCTTGTTCAAGATATTACCGCCAAGAAACTGATATCGAGGCAATTTAAATAGTTTTAAAGGACAACAACAAAGTCCTTTAGCATATACTTTCAACCATAATTCTTGTCAACGAGACAGACCCAGGAAAACTTTCTTTTTACAAGTTAGTGGCTACATAAATTAAAATAAAATGAAATAATATAAGAATAAACTGCTTTTGAAATGACCTGATATGGCGAGAAAAAAATATTGTTATTAATGAAAAGTATAGGCAAAATATCCTGAATTTGATATGAAAATGTACTTGGATATTTTTCTGGAGAAAAAACTTACGGCACAGGGATTCGAGATATGCAAGTTGCTCAATACTATGGACCAATTTTTTTATCGCCATCTTGGTATCATTGAGAAACAGTCTGTATCATTTTATTGTATGAGAAGGACATTTTTTAAATCAATCAACCAACCAACCAATCAATTTGTTTATTATATAGATTTACTCATTAGTATACCATGCTGCAATGTAAGTATATGTTTGAGAACGTGGCATTGAGTTTTATGGGACCTAGCTTTACATGTTCAGTGTTGTCGATGAAGCGTACAAAAACGCTTACTATTTTGGAACACCTAGTTAATATTCTGTACCTTAGTAAGGATCTCCTCGTAAATCTTTCCTTTGAAAATATTTTGTCAATAGTTTTATCGATTTTGAGTTCGGATTGTACATGTAGTTTTGTTGACACTTTAATATTCTTTTGTATTTTTTTCAGAAAAGACTGGGGGTTTTGAACCAAACATTCTCTAATTCTTACCGTTACATGACATAACTATCCCGGTCATTTAGCTTTTCCCCTCTGTACTCCGATTTCTTTATATTTTAATTAATCCCTCCTACCCCAAACTTTTCGATATGGTGGAATTTTGAAACCAGACATCCAATTCTTTGTCTGCGATACATAACAAGAGGATAATGTTATGATATATAACAAATCGATTCCATTGCTTTTGTTGTGTAATACGTTAATGTAATAACTATCGTGCTAGCACAAGATATGTACAGCCCCAGGTGTGGGTTATCCCATAAAACATCAATGTATATTCAGCTGTATTTCATAATAAGTCTTTGTCATGAATTCCAAAACACAAGTCCCAGGACAGATTTAGATTATGCAACGACTGATATTATAGAATGTATACTGAGGCCTGACGCTTGGTATAAAAATCGTTTGTATTATAAATGTCTTGAGAAAATAGCCACATTTGAGTCATTTTGCATTCAATCAGAATACGTAACATATCAGTTCTTCAGTAAAATTCTATGGATATAAAACAATTTTTAAATATTTTGCTGGAGTGATTTGACTGTATTAAGTCTGATGTATGCATGTTTTCGATCATAACACATAAACATAGTATCTATGGAATCTGCAAAATATTACGGTAATACATAACAACTGTATATTACTAGCATATAAACAACAGACTTAACTGATCTCTTAGTCTAATCAAGGTAATAAATTAGAAACTTAATGAATTGTTAATTAATGTATATTCCCTATGTTGGCATGCATGATTCGAAACATTGTGTACTAGTTAACACCAATAGACAGATATCCCAAGAGCGACCATTCAATACAGAGAAAGATATCATGTTAAATGATAGTAGAATAAATTACTATCAAACATCACAAAGAGTCAAATGCAACATTTAATTTAATATACACATAAACAACATCAAGGAGAGATAACATTACGTACAGCTCAGAAAATAGATAATACATTTCATGTCAAGATCAACCGATACCACATAATTGGTACCTATAACCATACACCATGTTTGTATTAAGCTCTACCAAGCTATTTCGTCATTTTAGCTTGGTTCGTAAGACCTATGGATCAATAAAAAGATGAAGCATTCCAATCGGACATTAAATAAAAAACTTATATTGGTTTAATACAATAAATGTCTATTCGAGAAACATCAACAGACAGTTAGGGTTAGGGAATAAATCGATAGGATAACAACATTTATCTTCAAAACTAATGTGCAATAGGCCACGCTGCTTCAGAAGTTGTTTTTTTTTTGTCATTCCTTCATACACGATGCATTCATGAAAATGTCTTAATGTCCTAAGTCCTAAAGATACCTTTCCTTCTGCGTAGACAGAAGAGCAGAATACGTTTTGCCTCTTTTTTCATGCAGCCCCCCTCCCCCTCCCCTCTGTTTAGTTGTAATGTTTTATTATGATATTAATACGATTCGGCAGGAGTACTGCCATTAACTATACAACTCCGTTGGTTAACACTACACAACACCGAGGTCTAAGACTCGAAACCGTGTATGACCTGTTCGAGTTTTAACACCCAGCACACTAATGTTAATTTCTTGAACATTTCGTCTTAAAAGGTTGCATTGTCTTTTTAAAAAATAATTACAGAATACTGAAGCGTCAACAAAACCGTAATCCTCCGAACACAAATTCGATTAAACTGGGGGCAAAATCCGTAAAAAGGAAAGACCCACACGGCGGCCTTGTAAAAGTACAAGAGAATAAAACCAGGTGTTCCGAAAGAGGTAAAGCTAAAGGCAAAGTAGGAACAGTTTCCGATGTATAATTACTGGGTTCGCATTGTTACGGGGACCATTGTGATAGTCAGTCACCTACATTGTAATTCATTATGACAGGTACATGTACGGGGATAAAGTAGATGGAAATCAATTTTAAATGAATTATTCATCATATAAACGCCTATCGTGGTAGTATAGAGAGACACACCACCAGGTCAAAGTAGTTTAAATCAGAGTCTAATCTACTGAAGTCCGTTTCTTTATATATTAATTCTTATCATTTAAAACCCATAAATCTTGCGAGAATTACCTGTAAAATTAAACCGTCATCAAAATACGAAACACGGTGTGAATTAGTATCTTTAAATGTCGAATTATAAAATCAAATGATTTTGAATAATTGTTCCTAATCACTCCGAGATTTATGCTTTGTATATTTTTATGCATATATAATTAGCCATTTAGCCTGTCTTGCTACACGCATTCACGATGAAATGTCTAGATAAATGGACCGATAAGCGAAAACACTGACTCTAGTAGGAGAAATGGATACCTGTAAATGCATTATGTCATTATGTTCGAAGATTTTTATGGTGTGAAAATACCTACAGGAAAAAAATCTAAATCGATAATTTTTGTGCAATTTTCTAAATAAGGACAATTAGTTGGGTCGTTTGTGAATTATCGATTATCAATTTGTGAATTATCGATTATCAATTATCATTTAACTCGATGTTGGTCATGAGAGGTATTTACTGCGGGACCAGTAGTGACCAGAAGGCTACCTGAGTATCGATAACCAATGATGGAATCCTGTTGGGTAATTATGTTAAAGGGGCATTTTCCTCACGGCCGATACCAATGGATGTGGCAAGAATGCAATTATCATATTAAAACTTCACATTAAATTATTATTAGGGTGGTGCGGGTTCAAGGGTTTGAAATGGTATAATTGACGGCTATGGAGTCATAAGGATTCCCTTGATTTTACTTTAGATGTTGAATTTGTGAACGTATGCTATATGCTAGTGAGATGAACTGAAATGTTTTGCCATTCAAATGTTGTTTTTCGATAACAGAAATCTTAATACGTTTTATTCCGAATGCCTACAGAACATAACACAATTTGTGCTTCAGATCTATACAAAAAAATATGGGAGGAGACTTTGAAATGAAATAATTGGTTTCATGTGGTTTCAATTCGAACATTATGTAAAACACACCAGGAGACATAATCACAGACTGCGACCTGTTTTGTGTATAACACAGTAATGTATAATTAAATAATCAATTTTAGACTTTTTAGGTGCCTTTCAGTTAACAGTGCAGACATCAAATGTTAAAGGTGCTTTTGTCATACCTTGCCCGTGTCGATATTCATTTGTAGGTATTTAACATCAGGTTATTTGAATCCTGTATATTGTTTACAAATCAACACAACCAGTATCAGTTAATATCGTGTTTTTTCACATTATGAATACACATTCTGTCTACAATAAATGGGTCGCTATATATGTCGATATTCATTTGAAGTAAAGTGTTCTTTGACAGCTAAATAACAATGTGTAAACTATAGATCGGTACATAGAAAGTACTCTGTTGTTTGATCATTGTACAATTGTATAGTATATACATAATGTATGAAAATGTAAAATATGTGAAAAAAGATAAAATTATTTTTCTTTTTTTTTTCATAAAAAGAAGACATTATTGCAAAATATAAGTGTGATACAATACGAATTAGTAAAGGAGGACAAGGTAAGTTATACACATAGACATATATACAATCTTTTACGTCATGGTTGACTGACAAATGTCTCAAATAAGGTTTCTAATACACACTAATATGTAAGTACGACATGGTTGATTGACCTACGTAATTAATAAGATTGATAGCGGTATAGCCTGTCCTTAACTGTGACGAGTTCCACACAGTTGTCACCAGTTTTTTAATTCAAAAGCCTTCATTCGGATGTTTCTATTGGAGTTATCAAACACAAAGATATCAAGTAGCTGCCAAGTTTGGTAGTTATTCACCCAGCACAGAGGTCTACACACAGTTAAGGTTTAGTTTATTAGATATATTCAAACAATAATAAGTTATCATTGATTATCATTATTTATCGAAATTGAAAAATCTTTGTTATATGAATAATTAACAATGATGTAATATTCTGCATTCAATTATATAATAAAAGGGATAGTAATTGAATCAAATTGTTTGACAATTTCGACATTTCAACAGTATATACAACAATAAAACATAAAACGTGATGATTTGTTGAATAGATACTAATGATTTTAAGTTTCACATGCTTCAAACCTTGCTTTTATGATTTAAAATCAATATGCCGAAATTATATTTGAATTTTATTTTCAGGTACATCGAGTGTGTTATCAAATTAAAGACGAAATGCATTTTCATTCCTATATTTCACAGGGTCTTAAGGAAGAGAAAATTAATTTTGACATACCTGTCCTCCATATTGAACGGTACTTCCAGGAGTTGTTAAAGAGTCCTTGTTTTCGCCAGCCGCTGTTTCTGAATGTCTCCTACCCGTTAAATGCCAGTCACTGCAGTGTTTCTGATAATTACCAAAGAACACAATCACGCGTCAATGACAAAATCGATATTGTAACAACGACAAAACATAACATAAATTCTCACAATATCGACATTATGTCACAGTTTCTCGCAAATTGCCTAAGACATAAACACATGTTATCAAGACTTCATACCGTATACAGGTGTGTTGCGATATGCGATATATACCCGCGTGGATTTTAACAGGTAGTTCGCGATCTGATAAGATATCCTTGTCTTACATTAAGTGTTTATTTTAAATCAATCCACCGTTTATGGTTAGGGCTTCATTAGCCCTAACAAATCGAAGACCAATAATACAATAATGATATATCTAGATCAATAAAGCCCCAGGTCAAAATAGGCACCGAGGCGTGTCAACATTTATCAACCTGATATGGGACTAGAATGTTGAAAAGAATTTAATATATATTACCATATAAGCGTACCAAATTACATTTATAGTTGTGCTTCTCTTTCCTTTAAAAATGCCGACATATTTCTGTACATTATATAACTTTCAACACGATTTACCCATGGCACATTGATGCAAAGACATGTGATATTGTTAAAGATATATGCATGCCAAATCTGAAGTCAACTATTCTGTACTAACAGCGCGATTGTTTATTTTAGCTGCTATACGAACATCTAAGACCAGTTTTATATCTATATCGACATTCAATACATCAATATGGGCGGACTGGAACACCTGATGTCTATGAGACGACGGTGGAGTAGGGACCAATTGTTACATTATTTGAGCAAGTGGTTTAATTGCTGTCTATCATAATGGCAAAGAGACTGTTTCTCACACTCCAACATTCCAAAAGCTGTTTGCAAGGTCTTAGTGTCAAATATTTCCGAAATTACACAATAGCGTCGTCTGCAAGCATCTGCAATATAGTCGGCTTGCTGAGAACTATGAACATATTGCATAGAGATGTTTTGACAAGAAAACGAATCAAATATTTATCGAAAATGATGAACGGATTTCTTATTTTCGTTCATACAAGATTATCAAGATCAAACGACTGCCTTTTTATCACAAGTATTTATCAAAATGAAATCATTCACGAACATAGTTGTAGCGTGTTAACGTTAACGTGAAGAATGTTGGAATCTTTAATAAACCTTTCTTTTATGGACACTATTTATCAGTTAAATGTTGACAGTTTAAAAAGGTTTCTAAAGTGCTATATTAAGAAATATGGGTAAAAAGACCAGGGAACTTTTAAAACAGTAAATGAAAACAGGGAGGTTAACAGTATGTTAACAAGATTGAAACAAAAATATTTTCGTATGCAGTATGATGTCAGGAAGCTTGTTTCGATCATTAAGTGTGCGTTTTGGTGTCACCACACGATTTGTCTATGTGAGGACGTAGTTTATGATATTAACTTGGATTTGATTAAAATTTACATGGCGGTTGACATCGATGGAGCAGAAGACGCTTACCCTTCCGGAACAACAGGTCGTATTTTCCTTGTGCTTCTTAAATATCTCCTTGCTCGTATTTCTCCTAGTTCTATCGATATATAGTTTAAATTAATGTGTTGTTAAAACATTGGATTTGCAGCAAAGATGCCTGACCAGAACTGAATCTAAATCAGCATCGGTAGACTGAATATGTTTTTTGGTATAAATGTATACATTATTGTGTTATAATTATTCTATCTTTGTACAAATGTAGCAAATAATTGCAACAAAACAACAATGAATGGTCAAGGTATGATATTATGGTCCATACAGTTTGGAAAACTAATCTGAATGCCATGGACATTTAACGCCATAATTAACGCAGTAATGAGAGGGTTTTATACTTCTGGTAGGGGATGGTGAACAATACTTATTCTGTCAAGTGACTTAACGTCTGGCAAATCAGCAGAAAACGAATAACACAGCAACAATTAATTGTTAATGTTGAGTGCGTAATACAGATTCTGTCTCAAAGAGCAGTGGTCGTAGCGACTGATATCTAAAACGTTTGTCGACGAGTTCAGGTAATATTTAATATGGAGCTGTTTTATTGAGTACCATGTTCAGGGAAATCAAAAGTTGTTAAACAGAGCTTCTTGGCAATGTGTTTTCACTTCCAAAAAGGATAAGCGAATTGACCTGACGGTTACTTATATCGAACAGCAAGTCATTACTGGAATATGAATACTTGTTTCAAGCGAGACATACTTTTGTGGTCGCCATATTTGTCTCATAGAGAAATATTCTGTATCTTTAAGTGATATGAAGATGGAGTTTTTGAGTACACCCATTAGTGTGTTTACTTGTTGTTATTGACAATGATACTCAGTTCCCGTTTTGAGAACTTGATGTTTACTTGAATATGACAAAGATTAACATGGCGGGTGTCGTCGATGAAGCAGAAGACGCTTACTCTTCCGGAACACCTGGTCTTATTCTCTTGTTCCTTTATGAGAGTCTTTATGTACATCTTTCTTTTTTCCTATTTTGCCTGTTGTTTAATCGACTTTGAGTTCGTATTATGGTTTTGTTGGCGCATTGGTATTCTTTGATTTTTTATTTGATTTTTTTTTTCTATTCACGAATAAACGTATATATAAATAATATTCAGATGTACAAGCTTCTGTATTGCTAAATTTTTATACAAATAAATAAGATACATTATAGAAGAATACAGAATGCACTTAAGTCGTCTATCGAGTCATACGGTTATGTATATTTTGATAATGCAATAAAGGAAAAGATTGTTTGTAAGTCAGAATCATTCTTTGACTGAACATCAATTATTTGAACAAAAATCGTTTCACTGTGGAGTTTTATATACAGTAATCTTTTCTCTACTGAAGTGTCCTGTGCAATGTATACGGCAGTCTTTGGAAGCAGATTTATTTTGCATAGTATTTTTTTATTTTCAACGGAAATGGGCCAAACAGACAAAACCAGTTAAAGTACATTCGCGTCGATCTGCAATCCACTCGACATATCTCTATTATCATGCGTTAATTAGAAGATCAGTCAGTGGCTTTGTTATCAGTTGACCTACCCATTGGCACTCATTGAAATGTCGTATAACACGTTACCTTTGATAGGTTATCAGCCAAATACAAACGATTAAAACATTGTAGGATAATACGGACAATATACTGTTAGTAATATACGCATTGCGTCACCATTAAGATTAAAATTTCATCCAAAGTCTTTTTTTACATTTCTGAGATTTCTCTCTGTCATTCAAGGGCATGCAACAGATTGCACGAAGCGTATCTTCCTATACGCAGGTGCGAACACAATTTGTTTTAATAGAAACTCAAGTTGTCTTTTAATGCAAATGTCGACGCTGTAGTTTTTGCCACCGTCGGAAACGGTAACACACTATTATCGCTTTCCTCGACTATCGTCAAAGGCGAGTCAAAAGTACGGATATTTTGATTGTCATGACATTTTGTTTATCAGAATACAGAATAATGAAAAAGTAAACCGGTAGACATGTTTTGAAAAAGAAGAAAGAGCGTGTACTAGCCAAAACATCAATAACTTTTTTTTTAAAGCTAGTCAAAAAATGTCTCTGAGGCAGACCTAGCCGGAAAGGCACCACGGGGGCAAATTACCGCAAGCCTAACGTAGGTCCGTCCATTCCAGAATATCCGGACAAAATGAGATCATTGTATAAGAAAACGAGTGTGTTTATTCTTTAATTCATTATACCTGAAATTGGCACTAGAACACATTAAATGCTCCGAAGACCTTTAGGAAATTTTTTTTTCCAGGGGGACCACCCAGGACCTGCTTTCCGGAATGGGAACGTATCCCCCTCCGGTACCCATCCCATCCTAGTGCTACGCATCGGGTGTTGCCTTCGGCACCACATCTGCGTACACTTCAAAACAGCCCTAGCTACGTCACTGAGTAACTGAGTATGACGTCATGGACTTCAGATGCAACGTCATAATGAATTGTGAATAAAAAGAGGAAAAAGACTGTGCAAATACGGATAACAAGCAGCTTACAAACGCTGAAAAAACATTGTTTTTTAAACAATAAAGTTGTACTGAAAAAATGGGAGAAAGAATAAATAATGCATTTACCTGAATGAGTAGCAACGAAATCCAAAACCTTCGAGATGATGATTGCTTGGAATCATATTTCTATTACGCCCTCAAGGTGGTGGTTTTTATACGTAGTGAGGTTTTAATTTTACATCCATTAAGTATATCACAGTAGGTATAACATATATGTATATGCACAGTACGTGATGTTTATATGTGCAATATCTACTGCATATATATTGCTTAGTCACGAAAGTCACCTGAAGTAATCCGTAATCTTAGCTAGGATCATTTACTTTAAAACGACATATTTGGATTAGTATGATAACAAAATGTAATCTCAGGTAACCCTAACATCTCAGGTAGCCCTAACATCTCAGGTAACCCTAACATCTCAAGTAACCCTTACATCTCAGGTAGCCCTAACATCTCAAGGTTTCGATTTAACGTATGGTGTATATATAAAAATCTAAAGAGTCTAATTTTGGTGATTTTAAATCAAACGATGAAGTAAGGTGATATGTTTTACATGTTAAGCTTTACATTTCATTGATAGATACTTCATTTCAGGGCGTGTCAGGTTATGGTTGAGGAGGAAAGCCAGAGTTATCGGAGTAAACCAACGACCTAAGGCCATTGCTTCTACATCACTTACATCTAGTTCTCGAACCCACGGCTCAGAATTAGAGGGCTTGTGATCGCATAATATCTTAACCACTTGGTCGCTGCATTCTCCTAAATAGAACCAGGAACAAGGTCAAAAATGTTGTTTAGTAAGCGCCTCATGAAGTTGTATATATCACTAGCGTATTTGTAAAACGTAATAAACTTTAGCACAACTAAATATTAGGCCTGTACCAGCAGAAAGATAGCTTGCAAGTAAGCTAAACTGTATCAATAAGATGGAAAAATAAATCGCTGAATATTAGCCTAGTTTATTCGAAAATAAAAAACACACATGTAAATATTACGTTACTTTGCTACTGTTAAGAAATTGTTATACATTCGTCTATAGTCATCATTTCCCAACCGATTTGATGCATACAGAGGCCATCATGCTTTTATTTGTTTGATCATAATTATATCCAGAATTGACGTGTGTGTAGTATCCTGACACTGGACTGATGATTTAGATTACTACTTCATCTAAACATTAAGGTCTAGTTTATATTTATTTTAGTTTGTTGATGATGGCATTAATAAAAGTCATCAGGGCTAAGTTGTTCAAAAGGTGATTAGCGTAATCAGTGATTAGCGTAAATTTAAATTATCTTGTAACTTTAAAATGAATCCATAGATTTAGATAAAACTATCCAGATATAAAATATCTAGCAATATCAATTTATATGCTAAATTCTATGATTTTACCTTGTATTTTGACAGAATTATCAAAGGTTGAAAACGTCGTTAAATAGTGATTAAGCTAATCATCTTTTGAACTGGGCCCAGATGATAATAACACATTGACCAAAACTTACCAAATTCATATCGTGATATTCCAAATTCTGAACGAGGAGAGTAGTTAACCGTCCCGTAGCACGGGTTTCCCCGTTGTACGTAACACCAGCATAAGACATGCTTATACAGAAACTGCATTTACATAATAAGCAATATAAATGTAGTTCACAGATGCGTTTTTTGTTAATAAATGAATTACAAATTAGTTCATGTACGAATGAACACTGGATTATATTTAAAAAGACATTATCATAACATTGGATTTTCTCCTTACAAAAAACATAATAACAGCAAAATTAGAACGTCAACAAACAATTTTTTTCTGATTACGGTTAATTACAAGCTAGGGTTTGTGGTGTGTGGGTTTATGGTACTACTACCTTTGATCTTTGGAGAGATATAACGAATGAAATAAATCTCCCATAATCTGTTATTGAGTAGGTATGCTTTCACACAAAAGCAAATATACATGTAGTACAGATTTAAACGTAAACATAATCATAGACCATTAAATAATTCAAAGCCCATAAACTCAGTAAAACATACAGGTAATGGGCATAACAGGTATCAAACTAAGCCCAGTTACAATACAGGTAAAATAGTTATTTCTATACTTTTAAGGACATAACAAAAATTGTTCTGTTGTTAAATTTGCGTCGATAAATTTCGCGAGTTTGTGTCCATAACATATTTTCGCGACTCACAATGTTTGTCTATTTTTGAATGCCTCAACTATTACAAATTTACACAATGTGTATATATAGTTGACGTTTCGCTATGATAATAAGCTGAACGTATTCCAAAGTGATAGTAGGCAATGGTACGACTCCCGCCATCGTCAGGGTATTATATCGGGCTTCCTACGGGTATTCTGTTGTGTGAATCACGGAATTGTTACTAAGGGCACTTCGTGGAAGAAATTTTAATCCGTCAGATAATTTGTTAAGGTTTTGTATGTTAAATGATAGTTAATGATAGTTGTTCTTTGATATGTAAAAAGGCATATGCTAGTTTGCGACGGCAAAATTATGATATACCGTCCGCAAATGCCTCATTAGAAGCCAGGATATCGGTTTTTAATGACGTTGATGACCCGACTGACAATAACGTCATGAAATTGACGCCAAAATCAACAGAATGACCTCGAATATGTCTGAGGTCAGCAATTCGTAGCTTAGAGATCTAAAAGAAGAAAGCTCTAAAAATAATCTCAAACTTGTCGCATATTAGAATGGAAATAACCTGTTGTATTTTGTAAGATTTGAAATTTATGGTGGTATATATATATCATGATCATATTGTCCCAAACATCCGTTTAAAGAGCGACGCAAAAAGTAAGGTTATCCCCTAAATAAAGCGCATTTGAAATAAACGCTTCAAAAGTGAAAACAATACACGCTTATTGTAAGAAAGTACATATTACAATGTATAACAAGTACAATAATATATATACCCTGATGATGAAATACTTCAGTGGATAACCAAATAATAAAATACATTTTGCGGATAACCCAGTAATAAAATACATTAGCGGATAACCCAGTAATAAAATACATTAGCGGATAACCCAGTAATAAAATACATTAGCGGATAACCCAGAAATAAAATACTTTAGCGGATAACCCAGAAATAAAATACATAAGCGGATAACCCAATAATAAAATACATTAGCGGATAACCCAGTAATAAAATACATTAGCGATAACCCAATAATAAAATACATTAGCGGATAACCCAGTAATAAAATACATTAGCGGATAACCCAATAATAAAATACTTTAGTGGATAACCAAATAATAAAATACATTAGCGGATAACCCAATAATAAAATACATTAGTGGATAACCAAATAATAAAATACATTAGCGGATAACCCAGAAATAAAATACATTAGCGGATAACCCAGAAATAAAATACATTAGCGGATAACCAAGTAATAAAATACATTAGTGGATAACCAAGTAATAAAATACATTAGCGGATAACCCAGAAATAAAATACATTAGCGGATAACCCAGAAATAAAATACATTAGCGGATAACCCAGAAATAAAATACATTAGCGGATAACCCAGAAATAAAATACATTAGCGGATAACCCAGAAATAAAATAAAACTAGCAGGTGCACTATCACGTCTTATATCCTTCGCGCATCAAAGAAGACGAAAAATACGTATGTTTTAACACTTTATAAAGTTACTTACCTACGTAACTGATAGCATTTGTTTATAACATGACAACGCTTTATACAAATCATCACAATGACGACAAGGAGTTTAGTTCATCAATTCTGTATTGTTGATAATTATATCTCCATGGTTTTAGGAATTGAAGTTTCACATAAAACTAATTTTCTGACCAAATCGTTATCATCATATGAAAGTAAGGGGATACTATTTATTTCTAACTGGAACAGAAAAATCTTTAAAAATACATAGATATTACAGTGTGATACTTACTGTTTCGGTCCTCTCTAGCTTTCGATTCTACTTACACATTGATCACGAAATCATGTGATTTTATACGGACCGAACTTTGTCCAGAATTATATATAAATCGCTGACTACACGGTAATGAATAGTATGCTATTTACCAAAGCTGGCCGTCAATATAATAGGTTAAACGATAATTGTATAAACGTGTTTATTGTCGCTCGTCTATTTCCTAAACTTTGTCACGATAGAAAGTGACTTTCGTTAAATTGTTTCTTTAGTAAATATTGAACAACGAAAGGTTCCTGAGTCCAAATATGACCGATTGTTACAGGTAAAAAATGTAATTGCTCTCTTTTCAAAAATATAATTCAAAAGTTTTGATTAATTTTGAAGGTTTACAGGTATATACAAATAATAGTATTTACTTTCAATTGAGGTGATATACCAGGTACCACACATATACCTGAATCAAAACGATATAACGACCAGCGATCAGCAATTCATTTTTAAATGGGAGAAAGTTTGTCCTTCCGCGAATAAATATTCTGTACATTTAATGCCTGACACAAACTTAACAATATACTAACTGGGGTGGCGCGGGCCTAAAGTGAAGAACACCATTACAGTCCTGTGGAGTATTGTTTGCTCCACATTTTTGGCTATGTAATATCTAGATATCGTTTATGTTGTAAATATCTGTATATGTTTATGCAGCATGAATGACCTTGTTGTTACCATGTCTGCCATGTTATTGTCATTTAATAAAATGGCATTTAATGGATATAGTTCTTCACTGTTGTTCTTGATATAGCATAGCTTAAGTGATGACCCAGTTATTGTGATGGAGATTTTAACATAAATACCTGTATCAAAAGGATATAAATTCATTTTAAAATGGAAAAAAAATTGTCCTTCCTCGAATAAATTTTCTGTACCATTAATGCGTGAAAAAAACTTATACTAACTTACGAATTTACATGTTAATGTACCGTCTTTATTTTACTAGATAAATGTTTATTTCTCTGGGTTATTAAGTGTTTTACAAGGTACGCGTAAACAAATATACGCTTTTTGATGCCAATATGGCTTTCTACCATAACAAAATGTGTCTTTTTTATCATCGCGTCTCTGATCCCGTTGGTTATTTGTCTTAGCTTGTCTATTAAAGCTTTATCTAATGTGGAAGATTTTGTTTTCTTTTTTTCCGTCGCCATTTTATCAACAATAAGTCGTGCTCTATACAAAGTGTTTATTTCAATCAACATGTACAATCAAATTGGACAGATTTGCTGTTCAACAGAACCTATTGTTATGACCATGACCCCCTTAACATGTTCTACATATCGCTATTTCTTAAGAAGTACTTGTTGTCCCTTTTAATTTTGGGACTGATCAGAAAGACAAAATGGCTGAAATGGGGCCACCTTTGATTTTGCAATTGAAAGTTTGTTATTCCTATTTCTTGAGAATGTTCCTCTTGGCACTTAAAGTTGTGTTATTTTGTATTTTAGGATTGATCAGAAAAATACAATAACCTAAATCAAATACATGAAAGAGACAAGAACAGAAAAGAATGGTTACATTGAAACGTGGTAGAATGTTTTTGAATGATATCAAAGTTTTAACAAATAGTTGGACATAAACATTAATCTACGTTTTATTAGTATCTGAATCAACGGACGATTATCATTTATCATCATTATAAGCTGTTAGTTTTTTGTTCGGATGAGAAACGTAACAAACCATCAAGATGCTTTACAATAGACATGAATTTCGCCTTTGGGTCGCTAACTCGGGGCCTACGTGAGGTAGTCGCTAGGAACTGGTCGTTGGTCGGTATTCTATTCAATGGGAATTCCAGTTTCCCTCACCATTAAAAACAGGGCACGTCAGAGATGACTATAGCTGTTTATAGGACGTAAACACACTCCTCTCAATACCACAAAAAGTGGACTACCTCTGATCACATTAAGTAAACATCAGGTTGTTTACGTCAGATGTCCATGTTCATCAGACATGTTACGTAGCCAGGGCTTATTGTATAAGGGGCTGTAAAACAGATTGATGCAAGAAACTTATAGATTTATCTGATTTCCAGCTATATGAATCAATGTCAACAATTATGAAAAAATGTACACTGTACACTAGCGCGTTGATTATGGCTAGCATAATGGGGGACACATGCTGTACATGATAGTGTTGGTTCATTATGCGTATAGAATGCTCCTGTGTTAATTTTGCTGTATAAGCATCTTGTCCATTATTTATTCTGGCCTGAACATATGTGTTTGACAACGGACTAATCACAGATGATATACAATAGAATATTATTGACGTTATTTTTCACTTAAAAAACCCAAAAATGACTCAAATGTTTGATGACCCGTTAAACAACACAAAAGAAAATGTCATACGAGACGCATTCGTTAAACATTTTATGTCGTCGTAAATACGCCGGTCTTAACATATAATCCAAATACAATGTACGTTGAATCCTTAATAATATATTGTCATCTTGATTGATGACCTCTGATGTTGATTTGTATAATCATTTTACTGACATGATACGTACAAAGGATTTAACTGGATATCATCTTCACAACAAAAACAACTAACGAACGTACAATATACAAGAAACTTTATTCATAGCCGCATATATAAACAAATTAACATTAGCGCTGTACCACTATTTCTGCGAAAAACATGTATGCATAATTTAGCTATTCTATCTTGTTATCAATATTTCATAAAATAAACAGTCATACGTTAGCTCTTAGTTTTTTTCTACAGTTAAGTATAATTTGTTAGAGAATTGACGATGATAACCCAGCCCAATTTCATTTTAACAATTCGATTCGGTAACTACCTTATCAACTTTATACTCGTGATACAAAGACATTTTACTTATTCTGTAAAAATACATGATTAAGAACTTACATTGGCTACATTAACTTTAAAACTACGTTGTTATGCCTATGTTTAAGGCCAAAATTTCAGAAACATTAATAAGAAATTGATAAGAACTTATCGGTCAATCGGTTTGCACGTTTCCACACATCAACATGTTTACAGCAGTGACGAAGTGAGTAAGTCGTACATAACCATTTATCGTCGTCTTATCAAACTTATCCTGAGATATTGCCAATTCGCTCGGTGTAAACAAGCAACGAGGTAAACATCGAAGAACCCGAAATTGTTTTCTTCCCTGACATAAAAAGCACGAACAATTGCGTCTAAAAAGATAACTTCAATAGTAACCTTTCTATTGCAAGCACCCTGGGGCTGTTATTCAACGAAACAACGTGCATTCTATAAATCTTGCTTATAAATTTGTATATTGCAAATATACAACTTTGCCAAGCCCTTTTCAGCGAAAATTCAATATATAAGACGAAACGGATATCACCATTGTAAAAATAACAAAAGATAATGAATAGATGGTCAGTTTGAATACAGCATATTAAACTCACTAATATATTTGACCCTATTTGGAATTGGATTCGAGAGATGCAGGTTGATAAAGACTATGGGCAAGTTTTGTGGTCGCCATCTTGATCTCATCGAGAATATTCTATATCTTTGTGTGATATGAATATGGACGTTTTTGAGCTTGCTTATTACTGTGCTTACTGGTTGTGATGACAATGATGACTCGGTTCTCATTTTGAGGATTGATGCTTACTTGGATCTGACCAAGATTTACATGGCGGTTGTCGTCAATGAAGCAGAAGACGCTTACTATTCCGGAATACCTGGTCATGTTCTCTTTTACGAGAGTCTCAGTGTAAATATTTCCTTTGTTCCTATTTTGCCTCTAGTTTAATCGCGTTTGAGTTCGAATCATAGTTTTGTTAACGCTTTGGTATTCTCTGATTTTTTTCTACAGCACGTAATTTGTGTGCATCAATTTATCATTGCGCTTATCTGTTTTAATTTGGTTATGTGCTAATACGTCATCTTGACAAAGTCTGTACCTTACACCTAACACCTCTGCTTCTATCGACACTCTATACCAGTGAGTTGTGTCGGCAGTACAACTTGCGTGCTGTCAAACACGGTATACGTGTGAATTGTGTCAAGGTTGGGGTTGCTTAACAGTTCTTCCTTAAGCTTGTGGCAGCCTTGTTTTTCTCTCATGCACCATTCAGTTTTTGGCGACTTATATGACATTTACAACAGTATGTTTGTCACATATATCCAATTTATTTGCCTAATTGTCGAATTATCTGATAGAGTTTACGTCACAATTTTTTGTCAAGGACATGTAAACATCAATCAACCCGTCCGTCAAACCAACTCCACTCGGTCTCTTACATAATTAATTTTACACTTCAAATTTTGGTTTCAAAGGAAATATTTACCAAGGCGTTATCTAACTTAGCATACCGACCTTTACCTGGCTTACCTCTGGCGTCGTTTTTACCCTGGTACGTCATTAGTACTCGTTATTGTATGTTTTACATTCAATTCACACGATTAAATTACATTATATCAATTAGTCCCGTCCTTTATACACTCAATGACATGTGACAAGTAGCACGATAATATAAAAAATTGGAAAAAAAAGTGATAATGAAAATATGATTAAGGAAACATTTCAGAGTTACATGTGTTTTGTGACTAATCTACATGCCCATGTCAATAGATAAGTATCAGAATAAGTTCAGACATTATTTGAAGTGTTTTTGAAATGTGTGCTATCATATTTGTCAAATTTGAAAATGCAACTAATTGCTTTTGCGTCAATGCCGAGAAGATGTCGGTTATTCTGACGTCTTTGCGGTATCTGTTTACACATATGTACATCCATTGAACTATTGATTTCGGTAGTTAGCTGAAAGCTGAAACCAACAGGGCAAATTAAGTTTCCTGTAATAATGAGTATTTTAAGTTAATTTGAACCATTAAAAACATAAAATATGTAGCGGTTTATACAATTTATATTGTAATTCGTAATGGACATTTATCTCTGAACTTAAACAAATGAAATCTTACTTAGGTTTTTGTATGGGACGTGGTATGATAATTAACAAACACATAATATATAAGGAATAGGTTAAAATACTTAGGTACATAGGAATTAGCATTCTGGTAGATATTTGGTTATATTGAACTAATTAATAATTCAAAGCAAATCCACAGAGGTAGTTTTCATTGTCACTGACAGGGTACGTTTATTTAGTGAGACATGGGGATTGGGAAACAGTAAATCTCACGCACAGTTAATACAGAAATTCGTAAACAAGTTAATGTTTATATGAGTTCGCGACCAGTGCGTTCTCATACATCATGAACTACAGGCAATATACGGCCGAGTCAATGATATCAAAGTTACCTTACAGACATCACCCAATATCAGACTCTACAACTTATCGTATTGGACATCACGTACTGACCGAGTTTATGTCTGACCCCATCGTATATAAGGCATTTCCAAATGTTACGCCCACACGAAAACTTGTCTTTGAAATGTGCCCAAAACCTATTAAAATGAAAAGTATTGAATTTTAACAAGGCTATCATTGAATTTGACAGGTACTTCATGCGGATTGACGGAATTCTGTATCCTTTCCACAAATACAATGCACTTCAAAATAATACATCTTCAATTATTTTTCATATGTACTTTATGTTTCGTGTTCATTTAAGTTGATGTAAACAGGTACCTCCTTTAAAAGAGTATTAAAACTTGACTCACAAGATTTTGAGCTTAACATTTGTAGTTTCTATAATAAAATTCTGTTCCTTATGATAGATTTGAAAGAATTCTGCAGCACACAAAAGATATAGTCTGTAAATTCTCTTAAATTCACATACAGAAATAACTTATACATACATACGCTTAGCAAGAACTAATCAGAATTTTTTTTTATGGTTTTTCTTTTTTCATGAATGGTCAACGACTCGATCTTCACGTCATCTCTATTGTCTTCACTATTACAAAACATGACATGACGTCATGATTGATGTCTTCATTAATAGATGACATTGCACTAATTAAAATTAATCTGGAATTGTCAAGATACATGAATGTAAAATACTAACAAAGTGAAACTGCGTTTATACCAGTAATATACATGTACTTGTTCGTATAGCGATTCTCCTGTTATGAATACTGTTTCAAGGGAGATAACTTGTAATTGTATCTTTTATGTACAGGTATGATTACATCATCGGATACCAACGGTTGATCTTGCTTCGATTACTCACTCATCACCCGTGAGCAAACTCGCAGAGAAAGCCTCGTAAAATATGCTAATTTATATATTCGATCCGACCAATCGGATACTCCGATATGTAATTCGGAAGTCTTCAGTTTGAAAACCTGTTTCGTGTTAAATAACAATTGCTGCACCCATGAAAACGTGTAACTTTGGCGAGTTTTGTAACATAAACAATATTTTTTCGCAAGAAAATGTAGTATACATAATATGAAAAGGCTTCAATATCTCTAAATTAAGTTTATCGCACACGATCGAAAAGCAAGCCGTTTTTGTTATGCTCCCGTATAGAATATATAATGGTTATTATGATTGGTTTAAGATTCCATCGCGAAACTGCACTAGGAAATGATGCGTGCATATTAATCACCTACGAGGATTTCTCTGCGAGTTAGCCCAAGGGTGATAAGTGAGTAAGCGAAGCGAGATCAATAGTGTGTATCCGATGATGGTATGATTGAAGTTTCCTTTCTTGGTGGTCCTAATTGGAAAAATCTTTTCTAGTTCTTAAACAATATAACGAATGGTAGATTGGATATTCCTTTGAACTAAATGCTTACACATGATAAATAAATCTATCAAATAAAATTACAAACAACAAAGATGTGTTTCCATCAACATATTTTTGTCTCAAAATTTGTTGTACATCATCTGTATATTCAAATATACATCAACTAATTCCACATGTATGTTTATTTACATTCACCTGTTATGACTCAGCTTCTTGTTTTTAAACGTGACATTGACAGTTGTAATAGTTGTTTCCATTGATATATTTACTTAACGCTTAACCTAGCAGCTTACAAAAGTTATCCTGTTATCTTAGATAAAAAGGTCATCTAAGAACGTCAAACATAATCGATCAGCTACACTTTGAATGGTGAAGATTAGCTGGAAAGAGTGTGAATAGCATAACCGTTTCAGGAGTAAATCACACATTCGTCTGTTGACTGATAATTCAAACGAAGGCGATAGTTATTCGGTGAATTATCTCCATTGATAAGAAGAAAGACCAGCTATTTACACATACCCTGTTTTATAATTCAGTCATATCATACAAGTAATATTTAAAAGACATTTTTTTCAAATAATTTGTTTTTCGTTTATTTGACTATTGTTTAGGTTTGATTGCGACAATCATGCTATAAGTGTGGCTAATAGGTTGATATGAAGGCCCAATCGCGTAGGTCCGGTATTCTAAACATTGCCGAGCGAATACTACGAATATGTTCACGTCACCAGGGTAAGGAAAACTTTACGAGCAATATTTTTGAAGAATAATGCCGTTTAATTTCATCATCTTATTTTTTTCTTATCTTATTTATTTACATTTTTTTTAAATATTATTAAATTCTTTTCTAAACATACTATGGTCCCTAAATATGTATGGAGGTTATTCACATGGTAAAAAAATAAACAAAACAAGCAAAACAAAAACGCATTAATACATTTAATTCAATAAAATATTCATTAATTTTCACATTACCATTAAGTCTTTAAAATTACCAACACCATATAATTTGAGCATTGAACAATGGAAAATAGTAAATGATATTTGACCTTCATTTATTTTCTGATATTTCACAGGTAAAATAGTAATGAAACTGAAAATTTGGCATAAAAATAGCGGATATTTACTGAGGTAGATTGCGTACCAAACAGTATGTGTTATAAACAAGTCCGTCTGACGGAAAAATAAACGGAGTCTCGATTGGAAACTCTCTAACCTTGAACGGTAGAGCTCCTTTTTAGCTTTTCGTGTCAAGAGAAGGCGTGATGACGCCAAATCAGGTCTTAGGACTAAGTTAATTTTTGGCCATTTTATCCATCAATAACAGACATATAGACTAATTTTAATCCTGTGTAGTCTGAACAACTTGTATATGCTAGGTCGGTCTGGAGCTGATATGATTGGAGTTGGTTTTGTTCACTTCTCTGGGTTTTACTGGGGCCTGAGGTTGGTATGTGAATAGATTTTTAAGGTCAAACAGAGTAAGAATATGGCAAACAGAGGGCCTATAATTTGACATACAAAAACTAGAACAATAAAAAACAAATTTAGGATAGATGACCATGCTTATCTTCTATAATTCTTTCATTCATTCTCCGCTACGTACTTAATTCGTTCTTTTATTTTTAACTGGATACCTGCACTACTAGTACTTTATTTTGTGCCGTATATGTTATAATGGAAACATTATCTATGTGGAGCATACGTGTGTTTTGCGTCATTCTCTGCAAAACTAACATAATGGTGACATCCGATTTATTAAGGTTAAAAGAAAGGAGGAGATAACAAGCTAACTACAAACGTAATACAATAGAAACTAAAAACTGCTGATAAACAACATGGTATGTATTATTTTTTACGTTTTCTTTAATTCTATCACTTAACAATTTCCATCACTTAGGCTGTTCAACTTGTCACACTGTGTTGCAACGGTCATTACTTTCTATAAATCAGGCAAATATGTCAACGTGACATTTTATTCCTTATCATCTGAAAAAAACATAGCTATAAAATTTGTATTTCTTAATTCTGTAAAATTCTGCTAAAGAAACCAGTTCATAATTTGTGATATACTTAAACGATTAGGCAACATATTTATGATAAAAAAATAATTTCCTTGTGTTTTTAATTAATTTATTTCGCTGGTTCACTTAATCCATGAAATCAATTCTTCAATAATTGATCAAACTTTCATAATATTGAATATTCAACACACAAATGTTGAAAAAAATTATATTTCTTTCATGAATTCATGTCCCCGCGAAAAAAAGTGTTTTTATAATATATAAAATATATAGAGGATATTCAATGGTTTGCCGTTTAATATCAAATATATTTCACGAGTATGGTAGATTTTTTTTTATTTTCACGAGTACGTAGCACGAGTGAAAATATAAAAAAAATCTGCCATACAAGTGAAATATATTTGATATTAAACGGCAAACCATTGAATTTTCCTTTTATTACATTTCGAAAAAGGACTTAAGATACTTTCATGATTTGTTTTCTTTACTTGCCTACTGGAAAGAAACTAGACTACTGGTAGTCCTAATCCGTCGAAATCACAACCGATCGGGTCCAGTACACAGCTGATTGGGATAAGATGATCCGTCTCATCTTCCAATTCATTACATATTAAATCCTGCAGCAGTTTCTTATCAATATGTACTATTGATGCCATTTCTTCAAGACCATTTCTTCATAGACAAGTTCTAGCAGACGACAACAATATACCGAGCCTCCAATGTCATGTTCGATTCCGATCAAGGGGAACAACTCATACAAAAGTTCCGGTGTAACGTGAAAAAATTACCCAGTTTAAAACTACCCACCGTTGAAATCTACGGCGGGTCACTTTCTCAAGAGGACGAATAACAGAAATATCGAGTAGGGTAATTTTTCTACAGAAGGCTGAGTAAGATTTCTACTGTAAAATAACGACCCGGCTAACTTTTGCAACGTAGAATAATGACCCCGGGTAGTTTCTTATTGGCGGGTCACTTTTTTACATTACACTGAAAAAGCCTTATATTTTCACTACAAAATCTGATATTTTCACTGCAAAATCTTATATTTTCACGGCAAAATCTTACATTTTCACTGCTCATCACAGCAGTGAAAATATAAGTTTTATCAGTTTGATAATTTTCTATATTTCACAGGCAAAAATGTAATAAAACGAAATATTTAACCTTGCAAAATCTATGATTTAACAGTAATATACCTCTAATAATACGTACCACAGATGTCCCTGTTCCATACTATTCGTAAGCATCAACACAATTACGTCAATACTAATTATAAATTAACGTTTAAAATTTTCAAAAACAAAACATTTATACAGAGGTAAAAAATAAAAGCTGAAAAAGATAGGTACTAGGAATACACAATGCTACTACAAGCAACTGCAATCACGTTCAAAAAAATATACGTGTTAAATGTGAATCTATAGAATTACATAACTAATCTATTACAACTCAAACATCAAATATATATCTTTCTTACATGTTAAACACACACCATATGTTTGACACAGGATTGATAATTTACATGTTATCTCAATATCAATGCGTGATCACACAAATGCATCAATTGGTTCTCAAATTAATATAATTTTATAAAACTTTCTCTTGATAATCGTTGATTATTTCTTATATAGAAAGTACAGTTTCCAAATGAGAACCACAATTTACACTTTTGCTCCGCTTTGATTCAACCATATATAAATTTTTTTTTTTTCATAAAATGTCAAAATCAAGATGATTATATAAGACACAATTTTTCAGTTTTTGTAAATAGTATTCAGAGGTCGAATCATTTTCAAACACATTTTTGTTTTACATGTTTAAAATAAAACGTTTGATGTTCTGTATGACCACGGATGTTTAATGACGTAATCATTGAAACAGACTTTGTTATAAGAACTACACGCAATTCGTAATAGAATTTTCCAATCGAATGCTCTCTAGAATGCCCCTGTTGCTATTCGTCCTCCAGTTGTAGGTCATTTGAAGGTCGGCATTCGTCCAGCTGTCCTGTGTCATGAGGCGGTCCAAACATTTCGACAACCTTGTTGCAAACACAGGTGTTCCTATCCGTTATTGCAATGTAATAGCCCAAACGCTTCAATGCTCTGGAACCCCTAGGAGTATCATGGCTGAATGGTGTTTCGTGATCAAAATCCAGAAGAATCAGGTTCCGTCTTTTGTCCCGAAGGAAGTATGAGAATGCACATTCATACTCCATAACAGAATATAAATTCACTTTATTAGACATGGCTACAACTGCCAGAACAGACTTGGAATTGTACATGTGGAATTTCAGCTCTTTTTCCTTGACCGTCCCCGCATCAGTGTCTAAACATAAAGTGTAAATTTTGTATTCCTTTTCCAAAAGAAACGGACGAAGAATATTTAATACAAAACGTCGGACATCGTCATTCTCGTCGTCGAAAGATAGATAAATATCATGTATCCATGTTATCGGTTTCTTTACTCTAGCAATTCTTCTTTTAAATATAAGCATTTCAAACTTACAAGTGGTAGCTATCAGTATACTTATTATAGTCAACACAGCGACCCCTGTAATCGAACCGAGAACACTGACGAGAGTTGGATTTATGGGGATGTTACACTGTAAAAATTCTTCCGTGACACTTTGTGCTGCCAATACCCCTTTGGGAGTTTGACACCACAGTGGATTAATTGACAAGTTGTCTCCCTTATATCTTTTCCAGTCCCCTATCCAAGTATTCTCACAATCACACGGAATAGGGGATTCTCCAAACTCAAACTGGTCAGGATCCAGGAGTCGTACTGTATCTGGAAGACCTTCGAGTTCGTGGTCTTTGAAAATAACCTTGGTTGATGTTCCAATAGACTGTACGGCGGATTGTGTTAATCTTGTGACCGGATTGTTGCTCGAATCCATTAATGACACACGCTTCAGATAGTCTCTGTTTTCAATACGTGAAATGCTATTATTGGCCAAGTATAACTGTAGGGGAAGGACGCTTTCAGGCAACACTTTTGGGAGAGAATGGAGATTAGAATTTTGACAACCAACTTTTAGTCGATTCTTCGACGGCTGCTCCGTGCAGCTACAGCCCTTCGGACAACGCACTGTAACATCACACACGAGTTGATGTAGAATACTTCTGTCATTGAGAACGCTAGATATACTATAATTAGTCATCGAAGGGGGCGCCTGGCAAAAGACGTCTGTCATATTCAGATACGTAACGAACCGCTTTTCGATATCACTTATAACATGGTACAGCGTCAGAAGAAGTCCTATGTGACAATCACATACTAATGGTGTATGATCCATTACGATTTTTCCACGTCGGAAGACTTTGCCCAATAACGGATAATCTTCAGGGTGATGTTCCATCAACACGTTAAAAGGAATATTTGGAAATCTATTGTAGGACAAACGAATTTTCCCACATCCGTAAGTAACATTTGGATTGATTCTGTAGTTTTTAACGTTTGTGAATTTTCCGAAAATGCTATGGTTAAAATTCATTTCACAGAACAATTGATTTTCTGGAAAGATGTTCGTAACATCAAAAGTATGAAATAAGTTTTCTGAGAAATCCATCTTGTAGATATGAATCTTTGCCAGATTAAAAACATTTGGGTCCATTTCCCTGATCAGATTGTGTGAAACATCCAACACTCGCAGATTGTGCAGATTGAGGAATGTCGTATTTGAAATAAATTTTAGCTTATTTCCTTTTAGCTTCAACGAATCCATTTGAGATAGACATGATATATTTGGGATATGTTCAATGCGGTTTTCGGTGAAATCAACAGTCACCAAATGCGGAAAATCACAAATGTTTTCCGGGAAGACTTTCAATCGTCCTGGTTTGAAAACAACTGAATCGAAGGACGAAGCTTGTCTGTCAGTAACATTCACTAGTATTGCAGAATTGTCAACGTTTATATACTCCACATAAATATTTCGAATCTGGACCGATTTATTCACAATCCATGTTGGCTGAGAATCGCATGCGCAGCAGCGGTCGACGAAACGATTACTTTGACAAGTGTTCGGACACATAAGATTGTCCTTGTGTGGAACATTTCTTTCGTGAAAAGAGAAAAATTGACCACTGGTCAGTGATAGCGTTAATAAAGTGACTACTGCAACAATTTCCATAATAATTGGCTTATTTTAACATAACACTTTCCCGTTCAATTGATTGTGAGATAGTTTCGAGAACTAGTGTCTTACTACAGTTATCACCATTCGGTCACGTCATGTGACGTAACACACACATATGCAAAGCTATTTCACACTTCCTCCTTGTGTTGGCCTGTGTATATTTGTCAATGCAGTCAATAAATAATGCTCTTAGGAAAGTATAAGACCTACATGAGAAGTAAATTTTTGTAAGTCTGGTATGTAAACTTTAAGACTCTTTATTCCACAATATATATATAATGTGTATAACTTAGCAATAGAAATATGTTATCTATATCACTTGAGAGTTAGACTGCGTACAAATGAAATTTCGTGTTATGATATATGTAAGTGTGTGATAAATGATCTCCAGCATGTATGGACAAACGTAATTTAAAGAGGAAGTACTCTAACGTTAACACGAGCCGAGTTGTATGGCTGTTAAAATGGTACTTACATGTTCTGTCTTTTTCTCATTTTGATTAAATTACAAGGAATAAATACATGTCTAAATATCTGAAAGAAGACCTAGAACAGCTATATAGGGATTTTGGCTCACAGAACGTTTTTATTCAAAATAAGAGCTTTATCAAATTTGATGAAATAAAACTTAAACCATTCTTCTCGTTTAGGTAATAAGTGGCGCCTCATGCAATGACATATCTCAGATGTCAGAGTGACCCGTGAATATCACCTATCTTTGTATATAATTTCACCAAGAATATTGACAGTCGTGCCATTTTCAGTCTGAGGTTGTAAAAACTACGTAATACCTGGATTTCAATGATTTATAAACAACCTCTATTTGGTTGATTTATAATCTTTTATTTATGTTTAAGCGTTACTAAAATCAGATATCAGGTGTACATATTCCCGTTATTTATGCCGGCAAACAAACTTTAGGCACAGGAATACGAGAGATGTAAGTTGATCAAGAATGTGAAAGAAAATTGGCCCCCATCTTGATATCAACGATGAGCAGTATTCTGTACCCGTGTATGATATATATAGGTTACACAAGGAGTGGTTTTTGGATATGGAATTTATTTTACTCGAGTTAATTATTTTTTAAAGTTACAAAAGATCCGAGCTTCAGCGAGTGTCTTTTGTAACTTTTAAAAATCAATTAACCAGATTGAACTAAATTCGTGTGACCTATTTCTATCACAATATTAAATCAGTAGTGTCAGTGTTTTTGCGTGAAAACGCATCATCTCGCATATATTCCCGCCAAGTTGTGACGACGTCAATAATCGTTATTTCCGATCAAAGTTCAACTTCTCAACCAATCAAAAGTTCGAAAGGTCATATTTATCCAACAGTCAGCACGTGTATACAATGGTCTGAGAGTGGAATAAAACAGGGTATTGTGGTAGAAGAATATATATATGTTTTGGAATATACTCATTAAAATGCCTGTTTGTTGTGATTGAAAAGAGATGCCTTTTTTGATGGAATGGCATTAACTTGGATGTTACCTTATTTGCATTGAGGGTGTCGTCGATGAAGCAGAAAACAATTTATCTTCCGGAACACTTCATCTTATTCGCTTGTATTTGTTCAATGGCAAATCTTTCCTTTGTTCATATTTCGCCCTAGTTGAATTGATACCAAGTTTAAATCATGGGTTGTGTTGACGCTTCGGTATTCTTTGGGATCTATATTTGGGATGTTTTTAGCAATCCGGAAACCCGTGACAATTTTTAAGTATTTGGTTTGGTTTTACGTCCTAACAGCTTACGTCATTTTAGGACGGCCTCGCAGTATATGCGATGTGAGTGTGTTTGTATATGGAAGACTGGTATGTTCGTGTAAGCCTTCTTGCAATAGTCCGGAACGTTTGCCGATTTAAAGTGCTGTCATAGTCAAGTATACTGTCGAAGGCCTCCAGCAAAACACCCTCCCGGTCACATTATACTGGCAACAGGGAACCAGTCGTTTTACTCCCATGATGATGAGCGTCAAGCAGAGAGGAGTGACTCTGGTAAGAGCAACATTTAGACCGTGTCAGTGGAGACATTAGAAAGGAAAAAGTGTTTTAGAACAAAGGGAAGAGATAATATCCCAGATTTAGTCGCCTCTTACGAATTATGCAATGGGGACAGCTGGTATGCCCAACCTGCATGGCAATTAAACAGCAACAACACACGAATGCTATGATAATATTGTACTTAAATGGAGCAATGAGAGACAAATACTTGTTATCAGAAACTGTTTGAAACAAGGAAGTAACATTGTTTGTAAAATGAGCTAGGACAATAATTGTTACGCTCTATAGATGTGCGGACACTGGGCAGTCTGTCGGTCATTCACCTCGTGATAACAGATTAACCCGGTTGACTACCCCTGTACAGCCATCAAGCGGTCATTGTCGGCAGTAAGTACAGAAAGTACTGAATTGTTTATTGGTAGAATATGAAAGGTTGTGAGATTATTTCTTAAAATCATCACAAATAGTTTTTCTCTGTTCTTTGTAACAAGTTTATACTTTATAATTCATTTTTGGAACTATTTTTAAATTTAAAACATGTTTATGAACAATTTGACTGATCTAACAATTGCCGCATTGTGACGACACATTTTTCGCGCCATTTTCGGATATTTTTTCATAGAGGTATGAAAAGAAAATCTCAACCAATCAGAAAGCCGCATTCTGCATAGAATCAATGGAAAAGTAATGATATTCAAATAAATTAAAATATCACAAAATCAGTTCAGAAGTATAATAGTTTTACGCATACATAAGTCGTATATATCCAAAATGATATCGTAAATAGATTTGGAGGTGACGCATGTTACACACGCATATGCTGCACCTTTCAAATTTAGTAATAGATACAGTATGCCGAAAAAAATGAATTAAACTGCATCATACAGCTGTTTCGTCCTCCTAGGACTCGTCAGTGATGCTAGTTACGATTTATATATCCCTAGCATTACTGACGAGTCCTAAAAGGATGTTAGTGTATGATACAGTGTCGTTTATTTTTGACTCATTGTAACTAATACTCATTTTTACTCGGTACTTATTTTAAAATGTGGGATCGCCAGTAAGTGTTTCGTTCACCTCCCTTAACCATGAGCAAAGTATTAATTCAGAAAGTATATGTTTTGAATGAAGAAAGAGCATAGAGCAAGAGCTATTGTAGTCGGAACAACATGTACATGTAGTGTACTACTGTTGGCCTTGTCACAAAATGGAAGTGTCTCACCTTTTTGTTCCCCAACCTTACACAATATTCTTTATTTTAATCAGAAGCCGTGTACAACCCGATGATGAAATCGAAAACACTACGTTAAAACAACAGTCGATGTATGTTATGTAGACGTTTTTTTCAGACAGTTGATCTGTATTTTTTAAAAGGGAATACATTTGAAATACATTTTACCATGACTGATGGAAAGTGTTTCAATATTTGCCTCGTCATATTTAAAAATAATCGCCGCCTGGCCTCCGATATACCAAAACGGACATTTTCGTGGGAACGAGACCTAGACGGCGTGAATTGAACATTTAGTCACATTCCTCGGGGAAGAAATGAATTAAATAGCCTCGTGCCATATAGGTGGTAGATTGTTCTACGTATGACTAATGATATTCTTAATGTGTTTCCTCACAAAAATGTCAAGTAATTCACGATTAACACAATTTGCAAGTGGAAAGTATAACAGAAAATAGGTCACAACTCATTTAAAGGTTTTCAAAAATAAACAATACACACATGTACATTTAGTAAGAGTCTATCGTCCACTCCTATAGATTATTCATATATTTACCCCTCCTATATTTACTTATTCGCAGATTGAAAACAACCCTGATAAATAATTATGACCTATATTTTTCAAGTGTATGTAGATATTCTTATTCAATTTTTTTTTCTTTTTCTTAATTGGCGATACTCTATTCGATGGATACGTTTCAAGTCATATTTGTTTTATGAAAGCATGTTTTAGAAAAAGAGAGAATACCAAAGAATCAACAAAACCATAATCCGAAATCGATAAAACAAGGGACAAAATATGAACAAAAAGGAACGATTTACTCGGAGTAAAGATACAAGATAATAAGACCAGGTGTTTCGGAAGAGTAAGCATCTCCTGCTTCATCGACGACACCCGCCATGTAAGCCTTGGTCACAAACCAAGTAAACGTCACCAAAGGGAGAACCGAGTCTTCGCTGTTAATCACCACAAGTACACACACTAAAGATCATACTTATAACATTCCATCTTCATATCACCCAAGGAAAAAATACTTCTCAATGAGACAAAGATGGCAACCATAAAACGTGCTCATATTTCTCGTCAGGCTGCATCTCTCGAATCCCTGTGTAGTCAGTTTGTTTGTCAGCAGTCAACATTTATCACGAAAATATTTAGATATAGCCTTAGAATAACGAGTCAACTGCGACATGTAAACACCATAGGTTGGAGGAGTAACTATGTTACTTTCAAGAAAGTGAAACTTTACGATGGGAAAATTGATATCGTCACGTTTATCGTATAGCTTAGTAGTAGGCTGTCCATATGCAAGTTGGTCGTGGTTTAAGTAGAGATCGAGGTAAACAGCTGATGTAGTTCAGAAGGGTAATAACGATCGACGTGGTCAGCAAACTTCTTGTTGTTTATAGACAACAGATCGTCCATAAATCTGAAAGTGAAATTAAAAGATTTGGCAAGGTTTTTTTTTACCTATCCTGATTAGTTCTTTCGCAAATCAAGCCTCACACGAAACAAAGGGAGGGATACATGTCGAAATTGTTTAGGAAAATATAACACCTCAACAAATTCAGTTGTGATGTCACCGTGACGAGAATGGTCTCTTAACACCACATCTTAAAATTGATGTTAACCAGTTATTTTCTATCTTTTATGCATATCTAGCTAAGGGGTTTTATTAAACTCCACTGATTCAGATTTCCATTTGCCTGGTGATGCGGCCGAGAAAGATGAAATGAAACAGTTGTATGGTACATGTACATTTAAACGTTTTATTTGTATACCTGGTTTTTAGATATCTTTCATTTATTCATTTATTTTCTTAGTATCCTTATTTAATGCAATGCTACTGCTAAGGTGTTTTTAAATAGAAACCACATTACTTTTAATTGGTGCTTTGTTTCCGGAATCGTGACAAGGATGCGTTATTACATGTGAACTGATGTGATCCTTATCTTGTTGTGACCGGTACCAACTATTACACTCCATCATTACAGGTATGTATCAGTGAACTCAATGACCCGAACGTATAGGCACGTGCTAAAAAACATTCGTATTGCTAAAAAAAATAATTTCGTCAAATGAAACCTTTGATCTTTGATACAAATTATAAAAGAAAAAAGGCATTTTGTGTTATAAACAATTGATTTAAATAATTCTATTTAAATTCCTTGTGTGTTTTCATTATATGTTTTGAACATAAAAATTAAGAAAGGCGGTTTGAAGGAAATGTTTACAATGTATGTGTATTTAAATGATTTTTTTTTTAATTGAGAAGTGGGTTATATGCACGACCGCGCCCAGTTTAAATGATGGTTTACTGAAGAATTATAGATCTACATATTGGCTTGCTGGTTAGATCGTATCTAAAAGAGTGAAGGTCATTTGAGTGGCGTCGGCCGTACAAACACCAGATTTTCACGAACTCCATAGGAGTTATCTGCCCTGGTACGTAGCAATTTCTAAAATGTTACAACAACGACACTCCACGACCACACCTTAGATTATCCAGTGTGTTATTATGGGCTAATCAAAATATTCATAAGTTGCCATCAATATGCATTTATGCAGAAAGTGGTCTAATGGAAACGCTTTCAGTCTTTTTTTAAAGCTTCATTTTAATATAGATAGAGGTTCTTACACGAGTGTCGATTTAATATGGATTGTATTTAACGAGTTAAATAATTTAATAAAGGCTCGTGACATAAAAATTTCATATTACACTGACAAGAATTTAAGATTCTATTGATCACATAACTTATATTCATGAGAAAAAACACCAAAACTCAAATTAATTCTCTATACGACAGGCAAATTTCTACTTTGATTTTCACCACCGACACAATCATATGACGTCAAAATACATCATTTGTTTATGACGTCAAAATAGTATTATTACACGTGTGTAATACCATATTTATGACATGACCGATGTGATAAATTGAAATAGCTTACATGAAGTATATATTGATAACTTTTTAACTCTCTCAATATACTTAATCATCCGTGATTTTTTTTTACAATTAATTAAATGTCGTTAAAAAGATTTCATTTTCGAGGAGGGGGGGGGGGGATTGATGAATAGACGCTCTCGACTCTTTCAACTAGCAACGTTCTATATATAAGATATGTTGATATATAGGGGAAGTCTCTGACAGATTTAGAATGTGTTTGTTTCTGCAAATTAATTCAACAATATAAAATCCTTGATGTATTATCAATAAAATGTACTTGAAAAGGTATCATATGTATTTTTCCCCTGTAAATACATCAATGCCCATATAAATTGTCAGATCCAGTATATAAATATGCAAATGTTTCTATATCACCTACACTAAAAACATGACACTTGCAGCTCGGATATTAGTCGAACATAATAAATGCGTGTCTATTATTAGAATCCCTAAACTGACCTTATCAAATATCAGATCTTTAAGAACTACATTTATGTAATCTTTCTAGCTTTTTTTAACTTGGGAATCTACAGAATTTCATCGCAAGGTATTCCCAGTTCTTGGATCAATTTTGTCAAACATTCAATATTCTAACGATTGTTTTAAATGATTTTGTGTCCGTCATCCAGTAATAATTCTACCAATTTTAGAATATGTTGCATATGCTTGTGAATTATGAAATAGGTGTAGAAAGCTTTTCAAATTGTTGAAAACGCAAGAAACTTTTATTTAATAAATAAATCTGTATGTAAAATATATATATAAATCGCGTTATATCGCGGATAAAAGCGTAACAACTCCTTTAAAGAGTGGTAATAAAATTGGACTCTTCTAGGCTTTCGAAAGTTTGAATCTGTGACAATCCACGTGTTTAGATATGAATATCATTTCACCAAATCCAGAAATATATCTCGATGTCGTATATTTGTATACAGTATAATACATCTTCTTCATGTTTGTTATTGTCATGTAATTGTAAATGTATTACAAGAGAAGGCGCCGATATCTTGTTATAACTTGTGCCGATCCCTTGTTCATTTTATTGACATTAAAATATGTTATAAAGTATGTTGAATGGCAACATACGATAATTTATGGAACTCTTTTTCTTAAAAGGGATAAACCCATATTCCACTCTATTGACAATGAGTGTCTGACGACTCAATCTGATTAAAATGCATATCCTTAAAGTCCCAATATACGTAACTTCGGGGAAATTTTCGTGATTCTGAAAAATTCTGAAAAAAAAAATCCAGTTGATAACCATGCAAAAATAAGACTAAAACGAAGTAAACCTGAGCTGTAACTAGCAAGAAACTCTGGACAAAAAAATCCAAAGAAGTGAAAATAATTCAGGTGGGGCCCACTTCAACAACAAACCGAAGGTAGAAAACGGTTCGAAATGGACGCGTGTTTACAAATAGCGTGTTTCAACTGCTGCTGTACCGATTAGCGCGAAATAATTCATCTTGAATATTGCTGATATCAGTTAATCTTAACTAAATCTATAAATATGATAAGTTATTAAGCTTGATTTTCGCTTCAAGTTTTGCCGAAAGTTACGTATATTGGGCCTTTAATTATCCTGACTCCGTTGTACAAGGATCTGACAACCCCTATATGAGGTCATGTTCTGGTGACCGTTTGCATAAGCCAATCTTATTACAGATTTCAGAATCTTGGAAGTGAATGTTGGTGGGCCGAACAGCTTACGATGTCATGATCCCATTTGTGCGTTGAGTCAGTTCGTCCCAACAACCTTAATGCAAATGTTGTGACGAAATGACTTGGTGCGATTGACAAATATGTCCTGTCATCATGTGAAATAAAGAGGCGACAAAGGTAGCCAGAACATGAACTCGTATGGGATGTTGTCAGATGATTATATAACCGAGTGAAAAGAAGGATATGCATTTCAATCAGATTGCTGATTATTGCAGTTAAGATTGTTGGATCACTTAGCCTTAAAGTAAAACAACAAAAGATACTGAAACTTCATTTTTATAAAAATATTCCAATTTAATAACAAAACATGTGAAAATTACAAACAGTTATAAAAATAAGTAACGAGTGATATACAAGATACAATAAATAACTCATAATCATGGAATCAAAAAGTAAATATTCTACATACTAATTTCCCTGCACTGAAATTCTAAGCATTTGATTTGAAACACAATTATAAGTCTTTAACAAAACTTTTTTTTTTTTGGTTATGCAGTTTTGTTATCCTGGACGTTTTTAAAAAGTTGGAGTTTACGGTATTTATGGTTGAACAAGCAAAGTAAAATGTAATTATAAAAGGGTTTACTGTACATTATGTCTATATGAATTTCAGTTTACTGTACATTATGTCTATATGAATTTCAAAAGAGTCATGATTTTGGATTTCAGCAATCCGTCCATATATTTGACAGTTGAAATAAAGCAAGGATCTACCATCTGACGGTAAGCATATATAGAATTGGCACCAGAACTCTCCATGCTTTTGATAGTAACACAGTTCAAAAAAATGAAAAATATTTTGTCTAAAAATCTGAAAGTATATTGACACGTGATAAGGCAATAGTTATGACGTCACAATAATGATCATGAGAATTTTGCATTGAGATACGTGACTTATCTTAAAATTGCACACCGTCAATTCAAATACAGCTATATTGTTTATAACATATATAGAATGTTATCAACCAATAATTGTTTATGTTCGACGTCAAGCTTTCAATAGAATGATTTGCACGTCACGTCAAATGAGGTCTGACGAGTGATGCAGCGGTTGTCTTCCCATTGCTTCTTCCGGTAGCGTTTACGCATGACAAGCCAAGGATCACTTTCGTATTCCTCCGCGATGGATTCTTCGTCCTTTGCAATTATCAGGCTAGTTAGAAGCTTTTTCAGTGCTGTCCATTCCTCTTCGGATTCCGTATGCATCTTCAACAATGGATCGGCACTGTCCACGAGACGCCTAGCTCTGCCGACTAGTGGAGAATTCCCCTCGTCAGGCATACTGACAACCTCTTTGAGTTGTTCCAGCAGTTCTGTGACGCGAGTCTCGTTCACAGACTTGAGAGCGATGAACAGTTGTTCACGAAGGCAGTCGTGCTCTTTGGTGATAGAGCCTTCGAAATACATTGTATCTAGTCGGGCGAGGAGTTTTACTCCCCTTCCTCGTGTAGAGTTGGCTGCATCATTCCGACTTTCTAGAATTCTTGGGATATTTTCCTCTGTGTAGGGACCATGCATTCCCGTCTGTCCGTCCATGAATCGGAGTACCTGGGCCCCTCCGATACCTATCCCGTCTACACCGGCGTGCACGGCGTATTTGATTTCGTTGAACTTAAAACCAGCAGAAAAGTAGGTGACAAGTCCTCTGATATGGGCCTCGTGAACGATTGTGAGAGCTTCCTCAAATGTTAACTGGTACATGATACATTTAGAAGGGTAGGTGTCGCTAGCTCCGTCCCACGTGATCTTATCAAACCCTCCTATGGAAGTAATCTCAATAGCCCTAATAGCGATAGCCATTCTCTCTTTCAAACTGCAGACCTGGCTCTCATCGTAGTCGTCCGTGATGACCTGGTTCAGATTCCAGGCTGCAGATAGGAACTGTTTCCGGTTCCGCTGGACTTGACCTCTGAGAGCCTGCATGTATTGGACGGCCTGTGACGTACTCAGTCCCTCCATGGACACCTTGCACTCTGCCGCCCCCTGGTAGAACGCGGCTGTGGCGGAAGCTGCCGTGATATTTACCAACTTTAAAAAGTCCTCGTCAAAATTTCCGGAATCTTTCACTCTTCTTCCGACGAAGTATGTAGTCGGAGCGCTAGGGCCAACGTGTAATCTGACTTTGGAGAAGTCAAGCATGGAGGGAATACGATAGGATTCAATGTTTTCCCGCGGCAGATTTCGGGGACGCTCCAAATGTTCCACGTGAACAATGGCACCTTCCATCCACTCGTTAAATCGGGTGGTTCCTAACACGTGACCCTCCCCGGGGTCTGTGAGGGACATATACGTCTGCGTTGTGGGCCGGAATCCCGGGGTTCCTAATCCCCGTGCGTTGTGGTGAGGCCCTTGGGACCCGTGCGACAAATTGTAGTAAGCCAACTGGAAGGCGAAATACTCGACTGGAGTGGGTTGTCTCTTCTTGTTGCGGAGAACCTGCGCCATTTTAGATACCGCAGTCATGTATTCCTTAGGGAGCGTCTCTTTGTCCCAGTGGAAGTGCACTCTGTTATTATCGTCGTCAATTGTCGCCTCAAAAAGGGACTCGCCCCGGGGGGTAGGGATCACGCCGACATATAACTCATTCTCGACTCCCCAGGATTGAATGATTTTGGCCGCCTCCTCTCCAGCTTTCTCTGCCTGTGACATAATGTCCTTGACCTTCTTTGTCTCAATCATGCATTCACAAAAGTCCCAAAATGCACTCTGACACTTATCTTGACCAGGGAAAATGTATTTCAGTCTCTCGCACACGTGATCTTTCACGGTGCTGAAGTCGACAGCCGTTCTCACCGGAAGTTCCCTCTCTGATTGGAAGGGCTTGGTCTGACTGTCAATTTTCACTTTAACGTTGTATACATTTTGGAGTATGTCCTGGAGGTAAGCCAGTGCAACTTTCCTGAGTTTTCCTATACCAACGGTACACATATATTCTGCCTGAAACGAAAAATGAAAAATGAAATAACGAAATGCTTTTGTAACATGATAGATAAAAATACAGTATGTCGTTGGTTCGAAAATGACCACAGCCCTTCATAGGACGTATAACACAACCAAGTTAAATAATAATGTGCTTCCCATCTTATCAACAGCGCGGAATGTTTGGTCAAAATGTGATCGAGGTGTAAATTTTATTATCATACAATATACAAAGTTTTATTTTATTAACGTCGCATATCTAAAACAATAATCATTTGCACTTTAGTGTTATTATTGCGACAAATAAGTAAATACAAGTGATAAATGACATCATAAAGGCTGTGAATAATTTTACCTGTCATATTACGAACACCTATATCTCACCTGTCGGATTATATACAATATACAGGCTATAACAGATAGCACATGAACAGATCATCTACATCTATATACAGGTATATGTATGTATGTGTGTATGTGTGGTTTTGTTTAAAGCCGCTTAAGAATTTATCATTATCACATCGTCTAACCATTGTTTTATTTCTTACGTATTATTATAACAACTATCCCCTGAAGTACAATGTACCTATCCATATCGAATTAATTTAACCAACATTTTATTCAATAGTTACATTTACAAAAAAACTAACAAATATAGAGAATAATAGACATAGCTGGCAGCATGTAATGACATATAATTCATAAATAACATCAACTGAAATTGCATATGTGTTTTTTAAGTTAAATAAGCAGAAAACTAAATGAATTAATAATCATTTCAATGAATGATGATATTAATACATTTAACTATTTGTTTTATTAGTTGATGGGAAATATTAACATTGTGTCGTTTAATCGACTGAAGCCTTAATCTCATATTAAATTACTCTCCCGATCAAATATGTGTTAAAGCAGAATCTGCTTGTATCAAAACTAATCATTCTATCCATGATTTTCTTACCATTTTGTGAGTTGAGTGAAGCCTTTGAGTGGTCAGCTGAGCTCGAAGTGACGATGCCGTGTGATGGGGCTAGCTTTATAGTAGATTCTATATCCTGTTTTTCCTCGCCGCGGTCACGTGCTGTTGGTGCGGACAGCTTTTCTCGGAACGTTTTCCGTGGCGTCATGCCGGATCCCGCTACGCTATCTACATCATATATGTACATGTACCTATGTCCGTTTTCACGTTACATATTGTAGGTAAGGCAAGTGGGTTTTTTGGTGAATACGTTTATCAATATCGTAAATTCTACAGATTAGGGTGTACCCATCAATATATCTATAATTTGACCTCAGAGACAGCTAGTTCGTGATCTTAATATCTATCAAAACAGGTCATACTGTACTATTTTGGTATTGTGATGAATAAAAAACTTCAATACAAAAATTGTACAGTATAAGTTATATCAATACATTTTATCTGATTGAAATTGTCTGTATGTCAATTTTGCATGAAGTGCATGTAAACAAACTCGAACTTAAATGTACAAACAATAAATGATTGACACACAGCTCATTGAGGCTTACGAGAAAATATAAATATTCGTTAAAACAGCCTAACTTGTTGCCTAATTATTGTAAGACTAATAAAGTTAATATTTGTTATTTGAAAAAATTTAATACACCAAAATGTATCATTTAAGGATTAACTTGAATCTATTTTTTATGTTATTTGGGTATAACACAAAAAAACGAAGTGTACTCTAAATAAACCGCGAAGCGGTTTATGATGAGAGTACACTCCGGTATTTTGTGTTATAACCCCATAACATAAAAAATAAATTCAAAATAATTCTGATAATTTAGTCTATACCCTGCGAAAATTTAGTTTATTGATGGACTATTTTCTCTTACAAATTAATACGCTGCTACATCAACCAATCAAAAGCGACGTTATAAACGGCGTCGTCATTTTTTACGTTATGGGCTGATAACATAATTTTTTTAAATCAATGAAAAAGCTTGTTTCAAACAAGATTAAATTATTACTTAGAAGCTAGTCTATTGATACATGTCAAAAAGGTTTAGACTGGTACATTATTTTTAATATACTTAACCTTGTTTTGAAAATGGTGTATGTTACGTTTCTATAGGATATTTTTTGTATTAATGTAATTATGCGATATCTGATTATTAAGATATCATCTAAAATAATTTACAATAGATCTTATTCACTTGTTTTGCAAGATATTTTACCTGATAAATTAGATTATGAATGTATCATCTGAACCGATATCATATATAATTGTATATAGAATATCAAAATGCATGGATCTCAAATCTACTGCTGGCAGCGGATTCATTATTCGAATCCCAAATCTCTAGTAACGAATCCTCTGGTGACTTCAGCCCCGTTAATTGTTAATTGTGGTTTCAGGCACAGGATCACGAGTGCGTGTGTTTTTAGGAGGCTGCGATATGTTCGTGTAAGCCTCCCGATAGTTGGATCTTTTGCCGGTTTAAAGGGCTACCACACTGAAGTATACTACCGAATTGAAGGCCCCCAGCAGAACAGCCAACTGGTCACATTACACTGACATTAGGGGAACCAGTGGTTCAACTCCGACACTTCTTTAAAAAGATTCTTTTCGAAGTTTGTTGACGTAATCATTTTAATTCAAAATAAAATTCGCCTTCCACGTCATTATGACGAACGAAGTCTAACGAACGGAACCTACATTTCAATGTCTTTACGATTCAGAGACATATTAAAACTGTGTATGCCTCTGATTCAATTACAACTTTTTGTACCCTTTATCCCGTGTTATATCAAAAGCAGAACGGATAGCACATTTATACCCACCCCCCTCCAATATATAAAATGTACGTGTGTTATAACTGGCTGGATGGGTGAAAAATACATTTGTAACAAAAATAAAACCGAATCATACATTTTGTCAGAGACATACAATGTACATAAAACTTTTATAAATTTCTGATTTATGATAATGATTGGTGTGGGTGGGTGATGATAATGCTATCTGATGATGAAATTCTTAGTTTTAATTCTTGCAAAAATGGTCAAAAAATTTAGGGGGGGGGGGGGGGGGGGGGGCTCTGGATCTGGGTATGATAATGTGTGTGTACTGTGTGCTCATACTTGAATCTTACAAAAAAAATAAAACATTACCAAAATAATCCTTTTCAAAGTGAATTTAACTAAAAGACTGCTAATGTTCCTTGTGCTCATGTACTCTTCAGTGTTATCCATCTTCACCAGAAATCATTGTTACATTTTATACTTTTAGAATATTAAATGATAGTTAGAGATCGTGATTCTCTACAGCAGTATGGATGCTCATCAAAGTTCTATATACATTGTAAATGCAAATTCGCCGTAAAAAATCATAGTTTTCTTCCATCGCGCGTTGTAACCGTGTCCTGTTGCTATTACTCACTGACACGAAAGCATCGGTCACGGTTCATTGAACCATAGGAGGGCTAGAGTTGGGGACATTTGAGGACATTCATGTCCGTATCCGTATCTAGGTGTAACTGACCGGACCTGGTACATTTGTACGTGACCTGGTTGGGTAAGTTCAATTTGAATATCTGAGGGCGACAATACCCCTCCGCCAACTGGACAGTCTTTTGTCAGTGTGGTATTAAAAGGTTAAGAGGTACGTCATCAACCAACCAACCAACGAGGAAAGTTGATCCGTATACGTTGTACACAGTATAATTTTTCAATTTAGTTCAAAGGTGTGAAAATTAGATATTAAAGACACAATATACGTAGCTTTCGGCAAAACTTGAAGCAAAATTCAAGCCTAATAACTTATTATATTTATAGTTTTAGTTAAGATTAACTGATATCAGCTATATTTAAGATGAATTCTTTCGCGGTTACCGGTACAGCAGCAGCTGAAACACGCTATCTGTTAACACGCGTCCATTTCGAACCGTCTTCTACCTTCGGCTTGTTGTTGAAGTGGGCCCACCTGAATTATTTTCGATTCTTTGGACTTTTCTGTCAAGAGTTTCTTGTTACTTACCGCTCATGTTTACTTCGTTTTAGGCTTATTTTTGCATGGTTATCAACTGGATTTTTAAAAATAATTTTTCAGAATCCCGAAAAATTTCCCGAAGTTACGTATATTGGGCCTTTAAAGACAAAATACCTGTCTCACACTATCACCTCCATCCTTATAAATGAAAAAGGCATTACATATCTACACAAACAGTCAATATTTGCGCAAATTATTCGAACATTAACGTGACGTCACAATGGTGTTTCCACACGTTTCCATGTTTAATAAACTTTTAATTATTGTTTGTATTAAATTGTATTATTGCATGACACATTACCTGTGTTATATGATAAAGCAATCTATAAACGACCCATGGACATTGACTAGTGGCCAATTGGTGTTATCATTCAAGATGTGTTGCCTGCAATTTTTATTCCGTTTTCATCACTAGGAAAACGACGAAAATATCTAAACAGATTGCTTTATTTTATTCGCCTTATCATTAACTGCCATAATAACGTAAGGCAACAGGTTGACACAGTCGAAAAATCGTTGGTCTCGGTACATCAGCACTTGGTACAGTGTACGTTCTGATGTATTTACATTCTGATTGTTTCTTCTCTATATACTTCAATTATAATCAAGTTGAACTCGATGAAAAAATCAAATGTTACCCGTTTCATTTGTCGACGAATTTGACTAGAAACATTGCCTGCGCGTATGATTTTGCAAAGCGAGATAACGAGAACGACAGGACACAGTACATACTTGAGATTTTACACTTTCATTAAAGCTACACAAGAAGTCAAATTGAAGCAACCAAAATCGATCAATAAGCAAAATGTTATAAGTTCATTATTATTAGCAATAGTGACGAGTAAGCATATCATACTGTCATAGAAATGATCCCTTTAAATACGGCTTACCAGTCCACCTTTTTTGTTAGCGGCAACGTAGATCCGTCTGGTCACATCTTGTGTGAAAGTAATTCGATTATTCAACTTCGATATCAAATAGTTGCGTCATCAGCCCCCTGTTGCAGAAGACGTAGAAACTCGAAATTAAGCAGCTCTCCTCTTCGAGCTGGTAAAACAATGGCTGCCGTGAACTCGCAGCTGAGCCTGCGCACCGCGACCAATCACCATTCTTCCTTCCACAATGACGCGTCAGAAAATCTGATATTTCATAAAAAGATAGTTGTCAATTAAAGAAGATATACATTAAAAAAACTTGTTTAATGTTTTGTTTCTATAGAGCGTGGCTGTATTGAACTATCAACGTACATCATAATGGTGCTTGCAATTGGTTGTCATGCAATGGCGGACTATATATATATATATGCTTTACATTACGTCACTACATACAATAAAAATAGTCATATAAACTAGCAAAATAGAAGATATTTTATAAAAAAAATCATTTGATGCAATTATCTCATAAATATTTTGTAATTTCCTCCTTACATGAGAAAGCAAATGTTATATTAGATATATTATAAATAGATTTCTGAAAGACATGTGAAATATGTCAAACTTTTTATCCCATAAACAAATCAATCAATAAAACAATTAAATATATATGTTTAGCATTGCTTCATCGATCGATAAGTATCAATTAAGATGGTCTGCCGAAGAAACTGGCCTTTTTCTGTGGTTTCGTAACAATATGATGTATCGTTGTGTACGTGATGTCTTATCGCTAAACAGGGAGTTTCCCGGATTGTCAGATGCTGTCTTCATTTCCGGAAATATTCATAAATATGCAACCACATGCTATCTGACTGGTCTCCCCACACAGGTTTATCTGTACTTATTATAAACCATTAATTTGCGGGGATTAATCTTTACAGCTTCGCTTTCTTGCGGCTGTCGTGTTGCCTTGAATCTAGAACTACGATATAAGACGATAACGGTCAAGTCTCAGACAACGGACGCGAACAAAGACCCCAGTAAAAACAGCTTGATCACGTCGTTGTTCTGCTGTACCAGATGATAAAAGGATATGTAGTTTAGGATGCAAGAGAATATTTGTGACATTGGTTAGAAGTTTGAGACACAACTCAATGAAGTACTGAATTCGCGTTACTGTACATGTACGTTGCTGACGTGTTGTATCACTTGTACATGAAATTATCAAAAATAAACTATGACTGTTACCAACTAGTACGTGTGTTACGGCTTCTGTGTCATTTAAAGTGGATAAAACCCCATTGCATATTGCATTCAGTATACTCACAAGGCTTTATCAATTGACAGAGTTCGGACGGAACTTGGTTGGCACGGGTCAAGTCGACGTGTCCTAGCAATTTCCAATATGGAAATAACGTGTTGTTTACTTCCCTCTGTGGAACTATTTTTTGTCAGGAAGGAGACAGTTCAGTAGCATACCTCCTTAAGGTAGAGACCCATCGCTGTTATCATGTCATGACTTATCTTAGTTTTACATAGACCATCTTTCATGCATAATGCAATTCTGTTTCAGGGCAAAGATTAATTACTTTAAATCACACATCCAACATTAACGAAATGGAGTGGTCTGGAAATCAAACAAAAAATTGAGTGGTACCTATCGGGCTTTAAAATTGTCATGGATAACATTGTGTGTTATTGGACCATAACAATATTTGCTGAATCATTCATCGCTTAAATATTTGCATATTATTATGGTAATTGTTATGAGACTGTAGTAACATTTGCTATTGTTTACGTCATAACTCATCATTGTTACGTCACCAATTTTATTACTATCAACACTTGATTTGTGGTTCAATTAATCAATGAATATGTAAACAAATGTAACAGTATTTACTAAAAACATAACAACACTATATATGCTACTACATGTACCAACATCAAATTTACATCCGAGGAGAAAACCAACGGCACAATGCCATTACTAGACACTGTCAGTAAAGAAAGAATACGGTGTTGTAAAGGTATTGGTTTGTAGAAAAAAAAGACCTATGCAGACCAATTCTCTCCATTCTTTACATCAAAAGTTAGGCGTCGTACGCACATTGGTCTATAGATGTGAGACAACCGTCACAGAACTCAATTACGCTCACCGAGGATGAATACTGTGCGCCGATCCTTATTCTCACTACGTTACATGCATACAGATCTGATAACAACCCAGAAGAGGCCAAGTTCTGCTGAACGTTTGATTTGCCAATCAAGTTACCGCTTCCAGGATCTTGGAAGTTAAAGTTGATGGGTAAAGGGGCTTCCATGATCCTATTTGTGCATTTAGTCATTTCATCAGAACTAGTGCATGTTGTGACGAAACGAAGTGCTGCGGATGACAGCGTCAATATGTTTTAGTCTTAACATGTTTTTCTGAATGTCTTACAGTAAAATATTTTAGGCGTCTTTAGGGTTACAACTGTCATCAATTAGAAAATTCGACTAAGTTCGACTAAGTTCAGAGGATACAAACCAAAGGTCACAATAAAATGACCTCTTATGTGATGTAGGCAGATCCTTATGTAACGGATTGAGAATAAGGATATGAATTCTAATCATATTGTAAAACAAAATAAAAAAGACGTTCGGGCTTTATTAGTTTCTCATCAATATGTGTAGCAATATGTGATGTATAGGACCATAACAACATTTACTAAACATTAATTTCTTTAATGAACGCAATTTCTCCCGTTAACTCTTAAAGGGAACTGCAGTAGAAATACAAATATGTCATTCTGAATGGGATTCTATATTATTACCTATTAAGATAAAAATTAAATTGCAGCATTTTTTTCTTACGTACAGTACGTTCTTTATATCATAGCTTTAGTGACACCTCGTATGACGGTTTAACATAGGGCAACCTCCATATCCGGGGGTTACGCTCAATTACGCTCTCGTAAGTGAGCGCATTCCTTGGATACCGAGGACGAATACAAGGCGCCGATACTCTGTTAGTACACTAACTTTCACTTTAAGAATAAACTTCCCTATATCGACCCTACCCAAACCCTCTATGACCACACACTCATTAATCCATCATCAGGAAATTTTCAGTTGTCATAGCAGGCTTCTTTATACATGTAATGTCTCGCCCTTCATGTAATCCGGCATTCGCTACATGTGTACACATATGTGTTTTTCCGTACGAGTGCTGTCCTCGCCTCTTCCGGTGTCCGCATTCCACACGTGACGTCAAGATCTTGACCGGATCCTGTAGACCTTTTCACCTGTCCTATAAGAGGATGCTTACCTGTGGCGTCAATTCGACCATTAACATTTACTGACAACCTGTAAAGTCGCGTATAATCATGTGACTTTAAGATAAAAATAGTAACCGCATTCATGCCTGTTTCCACATTAATACGCGCATAAATTATTTAGGTATTACGGTGGCTTATTTTCTGCCATAGATTTTCTACCTACAAGTTAAATATGTCGATATTCTTATTTTAAAAATTGTCGACATAATCTAAGACGATGTCGAGATAATCTTTTTTTGAATATGTAGCAATAGTGTTTAAATCATTTCAACATTTTTTATATAGTAGCCTAGATCATTTCTCATGGGAATATGTTTAAAATATGCAAAGCCAAACCAGCGTTAACGTAAAACAAATTGTTCTTCAAGAAATGCCGATATATACAAAACCTAACTAGAATTTTAATTGTTCTTATTCTTAGTTATTACAATTGAAAATGATGATAACTAATCGTTCTGTTTTGTATAAGTAAGTGGCAATTCGAGTACATTTGAGCTTTCTGCCGTAATAAATTAGGTCGGCAAAATTATGTCGGATACAACTACGGTCCCGGTACAGCATAGACATATATCTAAGTGCACAGGTATGTCTACTGTATATGAAACCGTGTATCAAAAGTTTACAAGTGTGTGTTTTTTTTTCTTTTTGACGTTTAAAATTACGAAAACATCACTGCTAAATTCGAGAAAACTATAGATAGAATATATAAATATTTCTGTATACTATAAATAAAGCATTTTCATATACTAGAAATAAAGCATAAGACCGTATATATTGCTGAACCAAAGTCAAAGTTACACAATTCAATTCAATTTTATTTCCAAAAGCCGAACAGCACATAGGAATACATGATACATTTATATACATTTGTATGATACAAGCATGTGCACAAGTTGGCGGAGAAAGCAACCGAAACAGTGGGTGTGTAAACAAAAGAAGAAGAAAATCAAACATTCAGTAGTGACTTTCTTTTCGAAAAAGCATGAATAAGGTATTTGCTTAGTAAATAATTCAATTAACTTGTATACAGAGGGACGCCGGTAAAAATACGGTTTAATATATAATGTTCTTAATTCTGAATAAGATGGACATAATAATATAAAATGAGTTTCATCCTCGACTTCTCCTCTATCACAGAATAAACACAGCCTTTGGGCTCTAGGGATACCATGGTATCTTCCTGTTTCGACCATTAAGTTGTGTGCTTGAATCACAAACACTAACCACGATTGTCATCGCGCAACGTTCGTCCATCGTCCGAACATTATTTATCGTTCACACATCACCCTGTATCTCTGTCACACGTCAGGGAAAAACAACTTGATGTGACGTAGATTGCGGTGTTAAATATTTAGTTAACACTCTCACAGGGAAATCAGATCTAATTAATGTTCGGTGTATACTGTGGTTCACTAATACCACGGACTTTAAAGCTCTTATCTATGTATACACTCATGTACATGTCTTGCAGTTTATTAAAAACATGAAAGTATTTTAGCATATTTCGTAGAATGTATTTAGGGTTCAGCTGGTATACATGGTGACAACATCCGGGCATGATCTCGCAAACTTAAATGTACATTTACAAATGTAACTGCTACAGTTTTGAGTTGAGGGTGGCGTATATCTTTGTTCCGGCTGAAACAATTGACTCTGTGGTAGCTGTTCACATATGTAGGATAAGAACATCAAAAACATTCTGGTTGCTATCTCTAGTTCACTATCGATAACCCAATGATCAGTAGAGCCGGGAATGCCTTGGGAACAGAGCCGGGGAATGCCTAAGGATTAGTGCCGGGGAATGACTTGAGAACAGAGCCGGGGAATGCCTTAGGATTAGTGCCGGGGAATGCCTTGGGAGCAGAGCCGGGGAATGCCCTAGGAGTAGAGCCGGGGAACGCCTCAGGAGTGAAGGCAAGGAATGCTCTAGGAGTAGAGCCGGGAAATGCCTTAGGAGTAGAGCCGGGGAACGCCTCAGGAGTGAAGGCCGGGAATGCCTTGGGAATAGGGCCGGGAATGCCTAAGGAGAAGAGCCGGGGAATGCCCTAGGAGTAGAGCCGGGGAATGCCTTAGAAGTAGAGCCGGGAAATGCCTCAGGAGTAGAACCGGGGAATGCCTTAGGATAATAGTCGGGGAAAGCCCTTTGAGTAGAGCCGGGGAACGCCTCAGGAGTAGAGGCGGGGAATGCCTTAGGAGTAGAACCGGGGAATTTCCTAGGAGAAGTGCCGGGAAATGCCTTAGGAGTAAAGCCGGGGAATGCATTAGGAGTAAAGCCGGGGAATGCCTTAGGAGTAGAGCCGGGGAATGCCATAGGAGTAGAGCCGGGGAATGCCATAGAAGTAGAGCCGGGAACGCCTCAGGAGTAGATGCGGGGAAAGCCTTGGGAGTAGACCCGGGGAATGCTTTAGGAGTAGAACTGGGGAATGCCGTAGAAGTAGAGCCGGGAAATGTCCGAGGAGTAAAGACGGGGAATGCCCTAGAAGTAGAGCCGGGGAATGCCTTAGGAGTAGAACCGGGGAATACCTAAGTAGTAGAGCCGGGGAATGCCTTAAGCGTAGAGCCGGGGAATGCCCTAGGAGTAAAACCGGGGAATGCCCTAGGAGTAGAGCCGGGTAATGCTTTAGGAGTAGAACCGGGGAATGCCTTAGGAGTAGACCCGGGGAATGCCCTAGGAGTAGAGCCGGGGAATGTCCTAGGAGTATAGCCGGGAAATGCCTTTGGTGGACCGGGGAATGCCGAAGGAGTAAACCCGGGGGATGCCTTAAGAGTAGAATCGGGGAATGCTTTAGGAGTAGAACTGGGGAATGCCGTAGAAGTAGAGCCGGGGAATGCCCTAGAAGTAGAGCCGGGGGATGCCTTAAGAGTAGAATCGGGGAATGCTTTAGGAGTAGAACTGGGGAATGCCGTAGAAGTAGAGCCGGGGAATGCCCTAGAAGTAGAGCCGGGGAATGCCTTAGGAGTAGAACCGGGGAATGCCTTAGGAGTAAAGTTGGGTAATGTCTAAGGAGCAGAGCGGGTTAAAAGCCGGGGAATGCCTTAGGAGTAAAACCGGGTAATGCCTGAGGAGTAGTGCCGGGGAATGTCCTAGGAGTAAAGCCGGGGAATGTCCTAGGAGTAAAGCCGGGGAATGCCTTAGGAGTAGAGCCGGGGAAGGCGATTCTGAAGTAAACCGCAGACACTTGACATTTTGAGTGATAACAATATCACACACCCTTAATCATTAGTGTGCTCTCAAGTTTAGATAAGCAAAAAGCACCTATGACTGCACGATTATTAGTGTGATTTATAGTCCATTCATAATCAGATATACTTATAAGTACAAAAAAACATTAAACGTATGTTTTGTCTAAAAATTTAAATAGTACATTTTTAATATTTTAACGCGTGATGATTTCACGATGTGTTTTTTTTTTTTGCCAAAAAGAATGTCACCAGCTATCAAACTAGTTTCGACATGGGTCGTGTTGTCGTCTATGTACTGACGTTTATTTGAACAGGTAGGTAGCTTCAGATAAATTTCTATATCAGCTAAACCTGTCAAACTACGCTGTTAACAGTTTACACTAGGAACATGAGGTTGTCGTAAATCCAAGCACGTCTGACGGACCCCGACACTCCTGGCGTGGCTAGCGATCAACATGTTGTTTACTCTGGTATTGTGGAGTGGAGATCCCGGATGTATTGACTATCCTCTAGTGATGTGCCTTTATATCCTCCCATTTGAACAGAAGGCAGAGGAATTAACATAAGCTCTAAGCTTCTTATTCAATCCCTGTGTAATAATATATGTATCAAATGCCTTGATTGAATTTTGAATCAATACTGTTTAAACTAATTTGAACAGTTATACAATGTACGTGGTTAATGAATGGTGCATTCATTGTCCAATATATACTAATGTACAATAAAAACATGAAACATTGATTAAAATGTCATTGTTCGTCTGATGGGGTAATTAATTGTCAGATTTACCTGTACTCCCTACTACAATTTTATCGGTGATACGAATCCATCTTTTTATCAAGTTTTCACAAGCTAAATCACTAGTAATATGTAAATATGTATACTGACAAGAAACACAATTAAACTAACAGTGTGTAAAAAACCATAAAAGGGACACAACTCGATGATACGATATCAATGATAGATCTGATGATTACGCACAACCTAGCTACATATTTAGTTCTACAAATTGTATAATTATTTAAAAGCTTCATATACGTAACTTTCGGCAAAACTTGTAGGGAAAATCAAGCCTAATAACTTATTATATTGATAGATTTAGTTAAGGTTAACTGATATCAGCAATATTCAAGATGAATTCTTAGGCGGTTACTGGTACAGCAGCAGTTGAAACACGTTATCTGTAAACACGCGTCCATTTTGAACTGTCTTCTACCTTCGGCTTGTTGTTGAAGTGAGCCACACCTGAACTATTTTCAATTCTTTGTATTTTTTTGTCAAGAGTTCCTTGATAGTTACCGCTCAGGTTTACTTCGTTTAAAGGCCTAATATACGTAACTTTCGGCAAAACTTGAAGCGAAAATAAGGCCTAATAACTTATTATATTGATAGATTTAGTTAAAATTAACTGATATCAGCAATATTCAAGATGAATTCTTTCGCGGTTACCGGTACAGCAGCAGTTGAAACACGCTATTTGTTGCCTTCGGTTTGTTGTTGAAGTGGGCCCCACCTGAATTATTTTAAATTCTTTGGATTTTTCTGTCAAGAGTTTCCTGTTAGTTATCGTTCAGGTTTACTTCGTTTCAGTCTTGTTTTTGTATGGTTATCAACTGGATTTTTTTCAGAATTTTTCAGAATTACGAGAAATTTCCTGAAGTTACGAATATTGGGCCTTTAAGACTATCAACTGGATTTGTTTTTCATAATTTTCAGAATCCCGAAAAAATTCCTGAAGTTACCTATATTGGGCCTTTAAATATAAGTATTTGGGTGTTCATTTAACCCAAAATCGAGCTAAATAAACACATAATATAAACGTTTTGGATGTATTGATAGACGAAGATAGTGATGATACTCTGAGTAAATATATTTAGTTTATATACGAGTTATGCTTCTTGACATGAAATTGATGCGCATCTAGAGTTCTCAGGAGTTAGCTCCCTTGTATTTGTTATTTAAGCTATTGTTTTATTATTTTAGTATTTTTACTATAAGAGAATAATATCCTTTTCTATCTATTGAAATATGTTTCGATCTTTAAACTTTAAACGGCATCTTTTGTAGAATATTTTGGAATAATTTCTTTGATGCGGCTGTATGCAGGTGAGCAGTCCTCTTGGAGTTTTGAATTAAATGAATTTCTATTATATTGCATTACATCATTCTTTAATTATTTATCAAAGCACATTTGAATACCTATTATTGTAATCATTATGATTATACATTCATTGCTGAAAATAAATATACATTTGTATATACACCGCGGTACACGTACAACCTCACTAGTACAACAGGGTACACGTACAACCTCACTAGTACACCGCAGTACACATACAACCTCACTAGTACACCAGGGTACACGTACAACCTCACTAGTACAACAGGGTACACGTACAACTTCACTAGTACACCGGGGTACACGTACAACCTCACTAGTACAACAGGGTACACGTACAACCTCACTAGTAAAACAGGGTACACGTACAACCTCACTAGTACACCGGGGTACACATACAACCTCACTAGGACACCATGGCACACGTACAACCTCACTAGTACACCGGGGTACACGTACAACCTCACTAGTACACCGGGGTACACGTACAATCTCACTAGGACACCGGGGTACACGTACAACCTCACTAGTACACCAGGGTACACGTACAACCTCACTAGTACACCAGGGTACACGTACAACCTCACTAGTACACCGGGGTCCAAGTACAACCTCACTAGTACACCAGGGTACACGTACAACCTCACTAGTACACCAGGGTACACGTACAACCTCACTAGTACACCAGGGTACACGTACAACCTCACTAGTACACCAGGGTACACGTACAACCTCACTAGTACACCAGGGTACACGTACAACCTCACTTGTACACCGGGGTACACGTACAACCTCACTAGTACACCGGGGTACACGTACAACCTCACTAGTACACCGGGGTACACGTACAACCTCACTTGTACACCGGGGTACACGAACAACCTCACTAGTACACCAGGGTACACGTACAACCTCACTTGTACACCAGGGTACACATACAACCTCACTAGTACGCCGGGGTACACGTACAACCTCACTAGTACGCCGGGGTACACGTACAACCTCACTAATACATCGGGGTACACGTACAACCTCACTAGTACACCAGGGTATACGTACAACATCACTAGTACGCCGGGGTACACGTACAACCTCACTAGTACGCCGGGGTACACGAACAACCTCACTAATACACCGGGGTACACGTACAACCTCACTAGTACACCGGGGTACACGTACAACTTCACTGGTACACCAGGGTACACGTACAAACTCACTAGTACACCGGGCTACACGTACAACTTCACTAGTACACCGGGGTACACGTACAACCTCACTAGTACACCGGGGTACACGTACAACCTCACTAGTACACCGGGGTACACGTACAACCTCACTAGTACACCGGGGTACACGTACAACTTTACTAGTACACCGCGGTACACGTACAACCTCACTAGGACAACAGGGTACACGTACAACCTCACTAGTACACCGCAGTACACATACAACCTCACTAGTACACCGGGGTACACGTACAACCTCACTAGTACACCAGGGTACACGTACAACCTCACTAGTACACCGGGGTACACGTACAACATCACTAGTACACCGGGGTACACGTACAACCTCACTAGTACACCGGGGTACACGTACAACCTCACTAGTACACCAGGGTACACGTACAACCTCACTAGTACACCAGGGTACACGTACAACCTCACTTGTACACCGGGGTACACGTACAACCTCAATAGTACACCGGGGTACACGTACAACCTCACTAGTACACCGGGGTACACGTACAACCTCACTAGTACACCGGGGTACACGTACAACTTCACTAGTACACCGGGGTACACGTACAACCTCACTAGTACACCAGGGTACACGTACAACCTCACTAGTACACCAGGGTACACGTACAACCTCACTAGTACACCAGGGTACACGTACAACCTCACTTGTACACCGGGGTACACGTACAACCTCACTAGTACACCGGGGTACACGTACAACCTTACTAGTACACCGGGGTACACGTACAACCTCACTAGTACACCGGGGTACACGAACAACCTCACTAGTACACCAGGGTACACGTAAAACCTCACTTGTACACCAGGGTACACATACAACCTCACTAGTACGCCGGGGTACACGTACAACCTCACTAGTACGCCGGGGTACACGTACAACCTCACTAGTACGCCGGGGTACACGTACAACCTCACTAGTACGCCGGGGTACACGTACAACCTCACTAATACATCGGGGTACACGTACAACCTCACTAGTACACCAGGGTACACGAACAACCTCACTAATACACCGGGGTACACGTACAACTTCACTGGTACACCAGGGTACACGTACAAACTCACTAGTACACCGGGCTACACGTACAACTTCACTAGTACACCGGGGTACACGTACAACCTCACTAGTACACCGGGGTACACGTACAACCTCACTAGTACACAAAGGTACACGTACAACATCACTAGTACACACGGGTTCACGTACGACCTCACTAGTACAATAGGGTACATGTACAACATCACTAGTACAACAGGGTACACGTACAACCTCACTATTACACCAGGGTACACGTACAACCTCACTATTACACCAGGGTACACGTACAACCTCACTAGTACACCGGGGTACACATACAACCTCACTAGGACACCATGGCACACGTACAACCTCACTAGTACACCGGGGTACACGTACAACCTCACTAGTACACCGGGGTACACGTACAATCTCACTAGTACACCGGGGTACACGTACAACCTCACTAGTACACCAGGGTACACGTACAACCTCACTAGTACACCAGGGTACACGTACAACCTCACTAGTACACCGGGGTCCAAGTACAACCTCACTAGTACACCAGGGTACACGTACAACCTCACTAGTACACCAGGGTACACGTACAACCTCACTAGTACACCAGGGTACACGTACAACCTCACTAGTACACCAGGGTACACGTACAACCTCACTAGTACACCAGGGTACACGTACAACCTCACTAGTACACCAGGGTACACGTACAACCTCACTTGTACACCGGAGTACACGTACAACCTCACTAGTACACCGGGGTACACGTACAACCTCACTAGTACACCAGGGTACACGTACAACCTCACTAGTACACCAGGGTACACGTACAACCTCACTTGTACACCGGAGTACACGTACAACCTCAATAGTACACCGGGGTACACGTACAACCTCACTAGTACACCGGGGTACACGTACAACCTCACTAGTACACCGGGGTACACGTACAACTTCACTAGTACACCGGGGTACACGTACAACCTCACTAGTACACCAGGGTACACGTACAACCTCACTAGTACACCAGGGTACACGTACAACCTCACTAGTACACCAGGGTACACGTACAACCTCACTTGTACACCGGGGTACACGTACAACCTCACTAGTACACCGGGGTACACGTACAACCTTACTAGTACACCGGGGTACACGTACAACCTCACTTGTACACCGGGGTACACGAACAACCTCACTAGTACACCAGGGTACACGTACAACCTCACTTGTACACCAGGGTACACATACAACCCCACTAGTACGCCGGGGTACACGTACAACCTCACTAGTACGCCGGGGTACACGTACAACCTCACTAATACATCGGGGTACACGTACAACCTCACTAGTACACCAGGGTACACGAACAACCTCACTAATACACCGGGGTACACGTACAACTTCACTGGTACACCAGGGTACACGTACAAACTCACTAGTACACCGGGCTACACGTACAACTTCACTAGTACACCGGGGTACACGTACAACCTCACTAGTACACCGGGGTACACGTACAACCTCACTAGTACACAAAGGTACACGTACAACATCACTAGTACACACGGGTACACGTACGACCTCACTAGTACAACAGGGTACATGTACAACATCACTAGTACAACAGGGTACACGTACAACCTCACTATTACACCAGGGTACACGTACATCCTCACTTGTACACCGGGTACACGTACAGCCTCACTAGTACACCAGGGTACACGTTCAACCTCACTAGTACACTGGGATACACATACAACCTCACTAGTACACCGGGATACACATACAACCTCACTAGTACACTGGGATACACATACAACCTCACTTGTACACCGGGATACACATACAACCTCACTAGTACACTGGGATACACATACAACCTCACTAGTACACTGGGATACACATACAACCTCACTAGTACAACTTCACTAGTACACCGGGATACACGTACAACTTCACTAGTACACCGGGATACACATACAACCTCACTAGTACACCGAGATACACATACAACCTCACTAGTACACCGGGATACACATACAACCTCACTAGTACACCAGGGTACACGTACAACTTCACTAGTACACCGGGATACACATACAACCTCACTAGTACAACTTCACTGGTACACCGGGATACACATACAACCTCACTAGTACACCGGGGTTCGTGTAAAACCTCACAAGTACACCAGGGTACACGTACAACCTCACTAGTACACTTGGATACACATACAACCACACTAGTACACTGGGATACACATACAACCTCACTAGTACACTGGGATACACATACAACCACACTAGTACACTGGGATACACATACAACCTCACTAGTACAACCTCACTATTACACCGGGATACACATACAACCTCACTAGTACACCAGGGTACACGTACAACTTCACTAGTACACCGGGATACACATACAACCTCACTAGTACAACTTCACTGGTACACCGGGATACACATACAACCTCACTAGTACACCGGGGTTCGTGTAAAACCTCACAAGTACACCAGGGTACACGTACAACCTCACTAGTACACCAGGGTACACGTTCAACCTCACTAGTACACTGGGGTACACATAAAACCTCACTAGTACATCCTCACTTGTACACCGGGTACACGTACAGCCTCACTAGTACACCAGGGTACACGTTCAACCTCACTAGTACACTTGGATACACATACAACCACACTAGTACACTGGGATACACATACAACCTCACTAGTACACTGGGATACACATACAACCTCACTAGTACACTGGGATACACATACAACCTCACTTGTACACTGGGATACACATACAACCTCACTAGTACACTGGGTTACACATACAACCTCACTAGTACACCAGGGTACACGTACAACCTCACTAGTATACCGGGGTACACATACAACCTCACTAGTACACCGGGATACACATACAACCTCACTAGTACACTGGGATACACATACAACCTCACTAGTACACCAGGGTACACGTACAACCTCACTAGTATACCGGGATACACATACAATCTCACTAGTACACTGGGATACACATACAACCTCACTAGTACACTGGGATACACATACAACCTCACTAGTACACCGGGATACACGTACAACCTCACTAGAACACTGGGGTACACATACACACTCACTAGTACAACCTCACTAGTACACCGGGATACACATACAACCTCACTAGTACACCGGGATACACATACAACCTCACTAGTACAACAGGGTACACGTACAACCTCACTATTACACCAGGGTACACGTAGAACCGCACTAGTACACCCAAGTATTAACTCGATTCTATACATACATGTACTTTGGTACAGAAACTACAAATGTGTTCCCTAATTCCCACAATTATAACCGAATAACTCGTAAGCGAAGCGGACGTAAAATAAGCATATCTTTTGTCTATTCGTTCCTAGAACATATACTGATAAATGCACAGCAAAAGGACATTTGTACCTACACCAGGATATCAGCTGGTTGTGTTTGTGCTTCCTTTATTATTTACATCATTATACATCATGTATATGTCCACAAGGACTCTGCATTGTAAACGAACATCAATACATAAAAAAACCTTCAGGATCGCTGAAAACATGTTATTTCCCAAGGGTTAGACTCATTCAATTAGACGACAAAGATAGCTGAAATAGCTTTACATTGGTCTAATTTGGTTAATTCATGTACATTTTTAGTTCAAGCAGTTTATATGTCCCTAACTTAGGGAGTGTTGTTAGGCAATAAAGTGCTGAAACTGTGTCTCTGTGTTCCTGATCGTTTATTTCTTGATGCCGTGGATCATTTCAATCTGAACTAAAGCATATTACCTAACAAAAGACATACATCTGTGCTTCATGTTTAAGATGGGCTATAGTTAGATTTGTAGTGGAAGATTTCACTTTTTATATGACCTTTTGTTTCGATTTATATTGTCCATACATGCTGAAGCAAGTTGCTTTTTAAACCTAACAAAATGCAGCTATCACAGGTCTAGTACAAAGGGTTCTGACTCTATTATCAATTAAAACATGGGACGGCTGGCGGATCTTGGAATCAGAATTCCTGTCTAAGTGACATTCAGACCTGAAGAGCAATCCCAAACAAGGGCTTTCAGTAAGGAAGCACTGTATGAAGGTTGAGTTTGATAGGCTCAATGGAGCTCAGGTAATCGTGCAGAAACCTTGTTTTCGAGTGTGCGTTCCAGTTGTAGTAACAACTACCTTGACCTTTAGACCTGAAAAGCAATCCAATGCAAGGATTTTCAGTAAAGAAGCACTGCATAAAGTTTTGAATTTGTTAGGCACATTAAATTTGAAATTAAGTTATCGCATGGAAACCTTTCTTAGGATGACGCAACCACGACACTAAACGACCGGCGAACGACGACGCCAACAAAGTGATCACATTCTATGTCACCTTATAAAGCGACACAAAATGGCGCCGATCATCAACCAGTCATTTGAGTGTTTGATGCAGGGGATGTTATTCTACGCGAAAAATAAGTTTCCGTATTACGTCAAAAGTAAATCATATGAATGATTGTGTTTACACTGTTTTCACGAATGAAGTTTTCATGAACTAATTTTTATAGTGTCATTGTATTTTCGGTATGTAGTCTCTCTGAGAGCTATGTCAGTTCTTGACACTAGAAATACCATGCAACACGCGACACGATTCCAGGAGTATTAGTACACCACAGACGGGAACTACAAAAGGTGTAACACTATACAATATCTAACATAAACAAGCATGACGGCTGCTCAATTATCGCTTGGCATTGCGAGACATTATTATGTAATTGTAACCATATTAATGTTTAATATATAATAATAATGATAACAAAAAGATTGAGGCCTGTTATATCGTATAAAATGCACATCGGATGAACGGACAGTTACCTCTAATTCCTCCGTTCATGAAAGCAGAAAACAATTAAAACATTCATACCATCAGCAAAATGGCCAATTGCTCCGTTTTGATCGACAGTGTTTCGTTACAAATGTCTGAAATACACTTGCATATGCTAACTGATCGATATGGGAAACATACAAACGTACACCAGGCAAGTACTGTAATTTGTGATAAAGTGATAAACCACTGTGTTCGGTCGCAATACAACTTTCTTCAATCCAACATGATTGGCTTGATTTCTGGTATGTCATAAAACGAGACTGTTGTAGAACAGTCTTCCAAACATAACTCTATCGTGAGGGCAAGGCCAGGTTTAGTGTTGGCCGTACGATTGGTGTTGGGCCACAAATCAAAGCAAATTCAAATTGAATTTTCAGCTTACCTTTCAACTGATAAAGTTACATCACCCTTACGGCATATACGCACTCAATTTCATTTTGAATTGGAGGGGAAATGAAATATAATCGAACAGTACAACTTTACTTTGTCTGCCGATCACCACGCTATTAGATGCTGTTTCAACTATTAAACATTTTTATGACTTTTCAATAGATGGAAACGTTAGATTTTAAATATAACTTTTAAGTTAAAAAAAACATAAGACAAAAAATGTTAATATAATTTTTGAGCTGTTTTGTTCGGGATTCATTACCTTTTCGAATTGCACGGATTTACAGGAAAGCGCAAGACAGTGCATTCGACAATAAATATTAATGTAACGCACAATTATGTACATTACGAAACTGGTTTAACGCCTTTTCCCATCCTCGTTTGTCAATTTAGTGTCGATATTTCGTTTTTTTTTAAAATGTGCCACCTTGATGTCGAAGGTCTATTGAAGGATGTAAATATTTATGCCAATATTCATCAACGCCCTCTGTATGTGATAATAGATTCTGTCGCTGATCCACGATATACATGTATATACTGTTCTTGTATCAATATATAATCGCTTATGGTTCCTACGCAGACAAAATGGCCATTATTTGTGTAAAGCTCGTATACCGTTCAACCCATTCATTTGGTGACTGATTATATATAGATTCCTGTCAAATTAATTAACATTTTTATCAGCCGTGTAGACTTGGAAATGGCCATAGGTGATATTAATATTAATACGCTCTGATACACACCAGTGATCACACCGTAGGTATCGGGTGGGGAAGTGATGCCTGCAGGTAGAACTGACGATGTATACTCCGCGTGGCATCTGCATGGTAGCTACAATCCATACTGGTTTGTTATGACAATCTCGAAGACCGCATCAATAGCACGGTACTGTCTGTAGAGGAAAATGGCGATATCTAACCAAAGACCAGGTGAGCGATTCTTATACACGAAAATACTGGTTAACTATTTGGTGTTTTCAATATCTTTATAAACGCCAGACAATAGATATTTTATACATAGATATGATAACCAATATTTAATAAATATTCCAAATGTTCAAATGTGTATGATGAATAGTTTCACTTTAACAGCTTTTTATATGGTTGCTATTACTACAATGTGTTACATACATATATACTTTTTCAAATAACGATCATTAAAAATACTGTATTAAACTTGGTATATTAATGGATTATAACATTCCTTTCAGTAACGAGTTTGATACAGTTGTATTTCATTTTCTTGTCGTAACTTTTGTTTTTGCTTTTTTAAAACTCAATTGAAATCCATAAAGCAAAATAAATATGATATATCGACTTTTTTTTATACAAAATTGTACATTGTTTTATATGTATAAGAAGAACTAGATAATACAACCTTAGTATTTTGTCTGTACAGTAATAATTCCTTTTTCATTTGTAATAGTATAGCCGGTTAGGCTAATGTGCCTCGGAGGAATAACAATTTGGTTACAACAGCAGAATACTGTTTAGGCTTCAATACTTTACGTTCAGAAGGTTGTTAACCGATTCTTTTTTTTTTCATTTTTTCAAATTTTGGTGTTTTACATAAGCTTCACATAATGTGAATTTATGTTCAAAGTGTATACTGGAAAAACGTATACAATGTGTATTTAATTTTTTTCGCTGTATCACAAGGGTCCTAAAGTTTTATCTATAAACTGTCCTATTCTCTCCAAGATAACTACGCAATTTTCATAATCGATCAATAAAACTTGCATTCATGTATTCAGTACCATGATTAATTTATATTTCCTATTCTATATTAGGAAATTTAAAGTATCATATTATACGCTGATATTCCGCAAGACATACCCAGAATGTAAAGGCCAAGGGTTTATTATCTGCATCAGAAGTGGTTTGTTTTCGTGATGGGATTTAAGTTTCGTAGAGACAGTGGCTGAAGGAACAGTTTCTGATAACAATGACTGATCCACTGTTTGTTATAAACATTATCTGAAAATGTCCATCCCGGATACATCGGCTGTCGCCAACACTACGACAGCCAGTATCCCCGTGCCCGGGGAAGTCAGCATTACATGGGACGACGCAACGTGGATTCTTACAAGTTCCTTTATCATCTTCACCATGCAGTCGGGTAAGTATATAAAAGTGCCCCACTTAAAGGTCACTCCAAATTCTTTCACAAAGGTTAAGTATTATTTAAGAAAGGACAACATTTATAGCGTGTTACATTTAGCGGAACGTTCCGGTTGTTCCAGAACGAAACGGACGTTCCGCTAAATTGAACACGACGTTCCGCCGGAACGAACCGGTTCGTTGGGAACGTTTCCTTCGAGGGTTCCAAGTTGGATCCAATATGGTGGCCAGTGAAAGGTTTTTGCTTCAGATGTTCAATACATTGTAAATAGACATAATTACCCAGTTAGACTGCATTCATTAGTAAAATATATCATTACCGACTCCTAGTGTCACCATGTTGTGAAAAACTTGTAAATAAAAGCGATAACTCGCATTATTTTGCAGATTTTATAATTGAACCGTTTTGGTTATTTCCGGAAAAGTCGTTTCTTTTTCTTTTTCGATTATTAGATTTTCACCCGAAGGAACGGAATTTTGAAAATCCTGTTCCATTTAGCAGACCAGCTCCAAGTTAGCACATCTGGAACCTTCCGATAAAAACAATACACTATTAGATAACAGCAAAATACCGGTATGGCATTGAAAGTGGGATAATATAGATGAATTCCACGATATTTGTTCATATGAATGCTGATCAACGCATGTATTTATATAATCTTCAGTTTTATAATTCATATTGATCTCAAGATAGGTACATTGTACCAGGTATTCTCTATTTTTTCAAATTGAAGTGTCGATGTCGTCATTGTAAAGACTATTCCTGTCGAACAACACTAAAATGCGATTCTGACGAATGTCTCTCATTATTTGAGGCGGAAAGTGAAGATTTAAACGAACTCTAATTAAATTGAATTTATCAACCTATATATCTCTCATGTCCAATGTATCACTTGGTTCATTATTTACATACCATCAAAAGTGCAAGAAGCAAAAGTTGGATCTCCATTTAATGTAGTACCAACGCATAAGTTAGATTGCAAACGCTTTTTTTCTTTACTATTTTTGTCCTCTTTATTTAGAGATAAATCAATCTCATCAAATAATTCAGGCCTATAGAGTTATTTCCCTTCGCAAGTTTTCTTATATAACATTTCTGATGAAATGAATGTTTTGTGGGTAGTACCTATATTGCATCTGCTTGATTTTTTTTTCTGATTTCTAGCAGATGTATTTGTTATTCATTTCAAATTTTTGTTTTTATGAATAAATCAGTACCAAATGCGTTATCCGTGCGGCCGTGTATGGTGTCTCCCTAGGTACCCGCCCTCGTAGTACCCTGGTTGTGAGTGATCCGTGCAGCCGTGTAGTGTCTCCCTAGGTACCCGTCCTCATTGTAACCTGAAAGTGAGTTATCCGTGCGGTCGTGTAGTGTCTCCCTAGGTACTCGTCCTCGTGGTAACTTGGCAGTGTGTTATCCGTGCGGCCGTGTATAGTGTCTCCCTAGGTACCCGTCCTCGTAGTAACCTGGCAGTGAGTTATCTGTGCAGCCGTGAAGTGTCTCCATAGGTACCCGTCCTCGTGGTAACCTGGCAGTGAGTTATCCGTGCGGCCGTGAAGTGTCTCCCTAGGTACCCGTCCTCGTAGTACCCTGGCAGTGAGTTATCCGTGCGGCCGTGTAGAGTTTCTCCCTAGGTACCCGTCCTCGTAGTACCCTGGCAGTGAGTTATCCGTGCGGCCGTGTAGAGTGTCTCCCTAGGTACCCGTCCTCGTAGTACCCTGGCAGTGAGTTATCTGTGCGGCCGTGTAATATCTCCCTAGGTACCCGTCCTCGTAGTACCCTGGCAGCGAGTTATCCGTGCGGCCGTGTAGAGTGTCTCCCTAGGTACCCGTCCTCGTAGTACCCTGGCAGTGAGTTATCCGTGCGGCCGTGTAGAGTGTCTCCCTAGGTACCTGTCCTCGTAGTACCCTTGCAGTGAGTTATCCGTGCGGCCTTGTAAGGTCTCCTTAGGTAATCGTCCTCGTGTACCCTGGCAGTGAGTTATCCGTGCGGCCGTGTAGTGTCTCCCTAGGTACCCGTCCTCGTAGTACCCTGGCAGTGAGTTATCCGTGCGGTCGTGTAGTGTCTCCCTAGGTACCCCTCCTCGTAGCACCCTGGCAGTGAGTTATCCGTGCGGCCGTGTAGTGTCTCCCTAGGTTCCCGTCCTCGTAGTACCCTGGCAGTGAGTTATCCGTGCGGCTGTGTAGTGTCTCCTTAGGTACCCGTCCTCGTAGTACCCTGGCAGTGAGTTATCCGTGCGGCCGTGTAGTGTCTCCCTAGGTTCCCGTCCTAGTAGTACCCTGGCAGTGAGTTATCCGTGCGGCTGTGTAGTGTCTCCTTAGGTACCCGTCCTCGTAGTACCCTGGCAGTGAGTTATCCGTGCGGCCGTGTAGTGTCTCCGTAGGTTCCCGTCCTAGTAGTACCCTGGCAGTGAGTTATCCGTGCGGCTGTGTGGTGTCTCCTTAGGTACCCGTCCTCGTAGTACCCTGGCAGTGAGTTATCCGTGCGGCCGTGTAGTGTCTCCCTAGGTTCCCGTCCTAGTAGTACCCTGGCAGTGAGTTATCCGTGCGGCTGTGTAGTATCTCCCTAGGCACCCGTCCTCGTAGTACCCTGGCAGTGAGTTATCCGTGCGGCCGTGTAGTGTCTCCCTAGGTTCCCGTCCTAGTAGTACCCTGGCAGTGAGTTATCCGTGCGGCTGTGTGGTGTCTCCTTAGGTACCCGTCCTCGTAGTACCCTGGCAGTGAGTTATCTGTGCGGCCGTGTAGTGTCTCCCTAGGTTCCCGTCCTAGTAGTACCCTGGCAGTGAGTTATCCGTGCGGCTGTGTGGTGTCTCCTTAGGTACCCGTCCTCGTAGTACCCTGGCAGTGAGTTATCCGTGCGGCCGTGTAGTGTCTCCCTAGGTTCCCGTCCTAGTAGTACCCTGGCAGTGAGTTATCCGTGCGGCCGTGTAGTGTCTCCCTAGGCACCCGTCCTCGTAGTACCCTGGCAGTGAGTTATCCGTGCGGCCGTGTAATATCTCTATAGGTTCCCGTCCTCGTAGTACCCTGGCAGTGAGTTATCCGTGCGGCCGTGGAGTGTCTCCCTAGGTACCCGTCCTCGTAGTACCCTGGCAGTGAGTTATCCGTGCGGCCGTGAAGTGTCTCCCTAGGTACCCGTCCTCGTAGTACCCTGGCAGTGAGTTATCCGTGCGGCCGTGTAATATCTCTATAGGTTCCCGTCCTCGTAGTACCCTGGCAGTGAGTTATCCGTGCGGCCGTGTTGTGTCTCCCTAGGTACCCGTCCTCGTAGTACCCTGGCAGTGAGTTATCCGTTTACACCAAGGTGATGACATCGGCCCATCACTGTGTCTAATTGCACGTAACAGTAATTGGCCAAACTTCAGATCAAATGTCAAACTCTTAATCTATATCTTTACTCAAGGTCATCATATCAAAGGTCAAGTTCAAATCGTATTTTTCTTAACTGCTAAACACTTGTCAAATAATGTGTTAAGCATCAAGGTCATCGGATCACAGGTCAAGCCAAATTGACATATCTATTAGGATTAAGAAGTTGGGCCCTTCCTGAGAAGTCAGGGTTTTAGATTTGCTGAAACTTTGTGTGCAAACAACTTGTAATTGTAGTCCTGATGAGGCCTTAGATCGTTTAGGGCTTCAAATCTACAGTTGAATTTGTCTATTCTTCATAACACTTTGCCCTTAGGTAGACTCAATGATAATTTTGCACTTCAATATATTTTTTACATATTAACTTTATGTCAAAACGCAGGGCCCTCAGAGATGGTCTCCATATACATGTCATCTAGTTTCAGTTCGTTTAACACGATAATTAGGATAATATACCTTGTAAAGTCTTCACTGACTTTCTGAAATATCCTTTCTGTTTTACAATAAAAAATTAGCAATGTGATAACTCATATCTAATTTACGTCATGTTAAACAGGCTACCCACACTAACACCCACGCTCACGTTGACGCGGGGGTATTTACACAATCATCTTCAAAGCATAATATCTACAAACTGATGTCATATAATGAATACGTAAATTACTAATCATGCTTACTCACTTTTTCAAATATCTCAAGGGATCTCATATCATATTTTTTCATATCTGATTTTGCCTCGTGCGTTTGATGTCAGTGCAATGAAACATAATACTGTAGCCCATGCAATGCTGCACAGGAGCATCAGCCGTAATATTAACTTAGACAAAACATAGAAAATTACGGCATAATATAACAATCAGAAACACGGAAAAGTACTATAGTGCATTTAAGACTTTTACAATGTTATATTGTACACCAATTACAAGTATCTCGAGCGATTGACATATTTCTCTAGCAGACTTTTTCATTTCCACGTTAATATATCATCGGCTTTATCGTTTTTTTCTAATGGCTGTTGTTGCATTAGGCACTAGCCTCGTCTGTCAAACACCTGTAATATTAACAAGGTTAGGAACTCCATCGCCCCGGCGACACGACCTAACTATGGGAAACGTGTAATTTCGACATAACCGTTCAAGATATTTCACTTGGAGTGGTCTTGATCAACAGAGAAATAATTTCCCTTTAATTTGGTATATAATTTACCATGTATCATGCCGTAAAATGTTCTGTAGACGTCATGAAACATCAGAAAACAGTCAAAGAGTTGGTCGGACACCATGCTGTCCGCAGAAAACACGCTGAATTCCTAGTGGGTATCACATGGACCTGAGAATTATTTGTTACAGCTAGTTTTGAACCTAAAATAGGGTGTTTAGAGTAATTTTACACATTTGGGGGTTTAAGATCAATTTTCGATAAAAATGCCCCCTCAATGGTCATAAAAGCTAAAGGGTGAAAAGCTTACCAGATCGAAAAATCGCCCCCTACCTTTCTTGCATCAAAAATCACATTTCTAGTTGAGGTACGAAAACACGCTTGGCACCGTTGGAAAGATGGATATTTTCATTTTATAAACCTCCTAAATGCAAGTCAAACCGACGTGCTGGTCTTTTGCTGTCATTGGATGCCTAAATTAAAAGGAAGACCGCCATCCAAGGACAGCGTAAGGCCCCCGCGTGCAGTGACATCAACCTCAATGAATATGTAACGAAGTGGCCGGCAAGCCGCCGAAAACTTTGAGACACGGAAATTTTGCGTGTTTTGGGAGGAAACGGAGATTATTTCTGCGGAAGGAGGATACATTTGACTTGCATTTAGGAGGTTTATAAAATAATAATTACCCATCTTTCCAATGGTACCAAGCGTGTTTTCGTACCTCAACTAAAAATGTGAATTTTGATGCAAGAAAGGTAGGTGGAGTAGATTTTTCGATCTTGAAAGCTTTCCACCCTTTAGCTTTTATGACCATTGAGGGGACATTTTTATCGAAAATTTATCTTAACCCCCCAAATGTGTAAAATTACTCTAAACACCCTATTTAGGTCCAAAACTAGCTGTAACAAATTCTCAGGTCCCTGTGGTGGGTATTTCCTTACTCACGACATGTACAAAGTTCAGCCTCAATACAGTGTAACTACAGTGTACAACAAAAAACAAACTTACTTGTGTGTTTGATCGTGTCATTATATTACCATGTCGGACACTGGAGACAAATTTCAAGCTGGTCAGACTGGCAGACGGAAAGCACGCCATTTACTTCCATTTTGTTGAATATTTGTGATCTCGGCGCTGATTGGCAAGTTTAAAATAGGAAGCCAATCAGCGCTGATATCACAAATATTCAGCAAAATGGAACCAAATGGCCGTTTTCCGACCAACCCAAATTTGATGGAGTTTCAACCTTGTTAATATTATAGGTATACATAATGTAGGTGCCTGTGCACGACAGATGGCGCCTCTTACAATTGCTTAATTTACCTTTTATACAATGTTAACAGTATTTCTATGTTTATGGAAAGTAAGACTAAAAGGTCGAAAGAAGTTTCAACCATCAATGAAAAATATATCTATATCAAAAATTTGAACTCAAATTTGGACGACTGTAAATGCGGTCCAATGTGTCAGTGGTAATACGTATTACTTCTGGTAATAGGATCAGTTTCTCTATCAAATATTTACGCTAAAGCTTTTTGAGGACAGAAAAGACATACATAATCGATATTTTTTATTAAATATTTAATCAACAGAGGGTTTTGGCCCATTGCATCATAGAAGGGCGAAACGTCAGTATGATGCAGTGAAATTTTATAACAATATAATGCGTTTACTTTTGTAAAATATTTCTAAATATATAATTGAAAGCAAATCCATGTACTCAAAACGACAGATAACGGACTGAAATAAAAGATGTCGTACGAAGTCCTTTTAACAATTGATAATGTTTTTTTACGAAGGGTTCTAGAAACAACCACGCGTGATTGCCGTCAGTAAGGGTAACGGTTAAAACATAAGTAGAGAGAGTCAAGTCGAGGCGCCATTATTGTTACGTAATCTGTCTGCTCCTGTAATTCCGAACTAGGTTGTCGGTGGCTCTTGTGGTTTTTTTGTAGAGATCAGTTAAGTTGTAATAAAGATTAGTGTTTCGACAGCCAGAGACTGTATGTCTATTGTTCTTCAAAAGTTCAAATTGAAGCCAATATGCGCTAACACAGGCAGGCATCAGTTTGAATTTTGCCCCTCGTACATCATACTAGATCATTTTCATGTTTAATTTATCCTTGTGTGACGACCCAATAAACTGTATTTTTATCTCGTTGATCGCAATCAAAATGATGTTGTACTTTGTTAGATAATAAGGTCAAACAAAAGTAGGTGAGTGAGTAACTATATAGTATACACTGTGTCAGTTAGTGCTTTAGTATATTCTGTCTGTGTAATAACTATATAGTATACACTGTGTCAGTTAGTGCTTTAGTATATTCTGTCTGTGTAATAACTATATAGTATACACTGTGTCAGTTAGTGCTTTAGTATATTCTGTCTGTAATAACTATATAGTATACGCTGTGTCAGTTAGTGCTTTAGTATATTCTGTCTGTAATAACTATATAGTATTCACTGTGTCAGTTGGTGCTTTAGTATATTCTGTCTGTGTAATAACTATATAGTATACACTGTGTCAGTGAGTGCTTTAGTATATTTTGTCTGTGTAATAACTATATAGTATACACTGTGTCAGTTGGTGCTTTAGTATATTCTGTCTGTGGTATAACAATATAGTATACACTGTGTCAGTGAGTGCTTTAGTATATTCTGTCTGTATAATAACTATATAGTATACACTGTGTCAGTAAGTGCTTTAGTATATTTTGTCTGTGTAATAACTATATAGTATACACTGTGTCAGTGAGTGCTTTAATATATTCTGTCTGTGTAATAACTATATAGTATATACTGTTTCAGTTGGTGCTTTAGTATATTCTGTCTGTGGTATAACAATAGTATACACTGTGTCAGTTGGTGATTTAGTATATTCTGTCTGTAATAACTATATAGTATACACTGTGTCAGTTGGTGCTTTACTATATTCTGTCTGTGTAATAACTATATAGTATACACTGTGTCAGTAAGTGCTTTAGTATATTCTGTCTGTGTAATAACTATATAGTATACACTGTGTCAGTTGGTGCTTTAGTATATTCTGTCTGTAATAACTATATAGTATACACTGTGTCAGTTGGTGCTTTAGTATAGTCTGTCTGTGTAATAACTATATAGTATACACTGTGTCAGTAAGTGCTTTAGTATATTCTGTTTGTGTAATAACTATATAGTATACACTGTGTCAGTAAGTGCTTTAGTATATTCTGTTTGTGTAATAACTATATAGTATACACTGTGTCAGTTGGTGCTTTAGTATATATTGTTTGTGTAATAACTATATAGTATACACTCTGTCAGTTGGTGCTTAAGTATAGTCTGTCTGTGTAATAACTATATTGTATACACTGTGTCAGTTGGTGATTTAGTATAGTCTGTATGTAATAACTATATAGTATACACTGTGTCAGTTGGTGCTTTAGTATATTCTGTCTGTAATAACTATATAGTATACACTGTGTCAGTTGGTGCTTTCGTATATTCTGTCTGTGTAATAACTATATAGTATACACTGTTTCAGTTGGTGCTTTAGTATATTCTGTCTGTGTAATAACTATATAGTATACACTGTTTCAGTTGGTGCTTTAGTATATTCTGTCTGTGTAATAACTATATAGTATACACTGTGTCAGTGAGTGCTTTAGTATATTCTGTTTGTGTAATAACTATATAGTGTACACTGTGTCAGTTGGTGCTTTAGTATATTCTGTCTGTAATAACTATATAGTATACACTGTGTCAGTTGGTGCTTTAGTATATTCTGTCTGTAATAACTATATAGTATACACTGTGTCAGTTAGTGCTTTAGTATATTCTGTCTGTGTAATAACTATATAGTATACATTGTGTCAGTTTATGCTTTAGTATATTCTGTCTGTAATAACTATATAGTATACACTGTATCAGTGAGTGCTTTAGTATATTCTGTCTGTGTAATAACTATATAGTATACACTGTGTCAGTTGGTGCTTTAGTGTAGTCTGTCTGTGTAATAACTTTATAGTATACACTGTGTCAGTTGGTGCTTTAGTATATTCTGTCTGTAATAACTATATAGTATACAATGTGTCAGTTAGTGCTTTAGTATATTCTGTCTGTGTAATAACTATATAGTATACACTGTGTCAGTGAGTGCTTTAGTATATTCTGTCTGTGTAATAACTATATAGTATACACTGTGTCAGTTAGTGCTTTAGTATATTCTGTCTGTGTAATAACTATATAGTATACACTGTGTCAGTTAGTGCTTTAGTATATTCTGTCTGTAATAACTATATAGTATACACTGTGTCAGTTTATGCTTTAGTATATTCTGTCTGTGTAATAACTATATAGTATACACTGTTTCAGTGAGTCCTTTAGTATATTCTGTCTGTGTAATAACTATATAGTATACACTGTGTCAGTTAGTGCTTTAGTATATTCTGTCTGTAATAACTATATAGTATACACTGTGTCAGTTAGTGCTTTAGTATATTCTGTCTGTGTAATAACTATATAGTATACATTGTGTCAGTTTATGCTTTAGTATATTCTGTCTGTAATAACTATATTGTATACACTGTGTCAGTTGGTGATTTAGTATATTCTGTCTGTAATAACTATATAGTATACACTGTGTCAGTTTATGCTTTAGTATATTCTGTCTGTGTAATAACTATATAGTATACACTGTGTCAGTGAGTGCTGTAGTATATTCTGTCTGTAATAAATATATAGTATACACTGTGTCAGTGAGTGCTTTAGTATATTCTATCTGTAATAACTATATAGTATACACTGTGTCAGTGAGTGCTTTAGTATATTCTGTCTGTGTAATAACTATATAGTATACACTGTGTCAGTGAGTGCTTTAGTATATTCTGTCTGTAATAACTATATAGTATACACTGTGTCAGTGAGTGCTTTAGTATATTCTGTCTGTAATAACTATATAGTATACACTGTGTCAGTGAGTGCTTTAGTATATTCTGTCTGTAATAACTATATAGTATACACTGTGTCAGTTTATGCTTTAGTAGATTCTGTCTGTAATAACTATATAGTTTACACTGTGTCAGTTGGTGATTTAGAATATTCTGTCTGTAATAACTATATAGTATACACTGTGTCAGTTTATGCTTTAGTATATTCTGTCTGGGTAATAACTATATAGTATACACTGTGTCAGTTGGTGCTTTAGTGTAGTCTGTCTGTGTAATAACTTTATAGTATACACTGTGTCAGTTGGTGCTTTAGTATATTCTGTCTGTATGTAATAACTATATAGGATACACTGTGTCAGTTGGTGCTTTAGTATATTCTGTCTGGGTAATAACTATATAGTATACACTGTGTCAGTTGGTGCTTTAGTGTAGTCTGTCTGTGTAATAACTTTATAGTATACACTGTGTCAGTTGGTGCTTTAGTATATTCTGTCTGTAATAACTATATAGTATACAATGTGTCAGTTAGTGCTTTAGTATATTCTGTCTGTGTAATAACTATATAGTATACACTGTGTCAGTGAGTGCTTTAGTATATTCTGTCTGTGTAATAACTATATAGTATACACTGTGTCAGTTGGTGCTTTAGTATATTCTGTCTGTGTAATAACTATATAGTATACACTGTGTCAGTTAGTGCTTTAGTATATTCTGTCTGTAATAACTATATAGTATACACTGTGTCAGTTTATGCTTTAGTATATTCTGTCTGTGTAATAACTATATAGTATACACTGTTTCAGTGAGTCCTTTAGTATATTCTGTCCGTGTAATAACTATATAGTATACACTGTGTCAGTTAGTGCTTTAGTATATTCTGTCTGTAATAACTATATAGTATACACTGTGTCAGTTAGTGCTTTAGTATATTCTGTCTGTGTAATAACTATATAGTATACATTGTGTCAGTTTATGCTTTAGTATATTCTGTCTGTGTAATAACTATATAGTATACACTGTGTCAGTGAGTGCTGTAGTATATTCTGTCTGTAATAACTATATAGTATACACTGTGTCAGTGAGTGCTTTAGTATATTCTATCTGTAATAACTATATAGTATACACTGTGTCAGTGAGTGCTTTAGTATATTCTGTCTGTGTAATAACTATATAGTATACACTGTGTCAGTGAGTGCTTTAGTATATTCTGTCTGTAATAACTATATAGTATACACTGTGTCAGTGAGTGCTTTAGTATATTCTGTCTGTAATAACTATATAGTATACACTGTGTCAGTGAGTGCTTTAGTATATTCTGTCTGTAATAACTATATAGTATACACTGTGTCAGTGAGTGCTTTAGTATATTCTGTCTGTAATAACTATATAGTTTACACTGTGTCAGTTGGTGATTTAGAATATTCTGTCTGTAATAACTATATAGTATACACTGTGTCAGTTGGTGATTTAGTATATTCTGTCTGTAATAACTATATAGTATACACTGTTTCAGTGAGTGCTTTAGTATATTCTGTCTGTAATAACTATATAGTATACACTGTGTCAGTGAGTGCTTTAGTATATTCTGTCTGTAATAACTATATAGTATACACTGTGTCAGTGAGTGATTTAGAATATTCTGTCTGTAATAACTATATAGTATACACTGTGTCAGTTTATGCTTTAGTATATTCTGTCTGTAATAACTATATAGTATACACTGTGTCAGTTGGTGATTTAGTATATTCTGTCTGTAATAACTATATAGTATACACTGTGTCAGTGAGTGCTTTAGTATATTCTGTCTGTAATAACTATATAGTTTACACTGTGTCAGTTGGTGATTTTGTATATTCTGTCTGTGTAATAACTATATAGTATACACTGTGTCAGTTGGTGATTTAGTATATTCTGTCTGTGTAATAACTATATAGTATACACTGTGTCAGTTGGTGCTTTAGTATATTCTGTCTGTGTAATAACTATATAGTATACACTGTGTCAGTTGGCGATTTAGTATATTCTGTCTGTGTAATAACTATATAGTATACACTGTGTCAGTTGGTGCTTTAGTATATTCTGTCTGTGTAATAACTATATAGTATACACTGTGTCAGTTGGTGATTTAGTATATTCTGTCTGTGTAATAACTATATAGTATACACTGTGTCAGTTGGTGATTTAGTATATTCTGTCTGTAATAACTATATAGTATACACTGTGTCAGTTAGTGCTTTAGTATTTTCTGTCTGTGTAATAACTATATAGTATACACTGTGTCAGTTGGTGCTTTAGTATATTCTGTCTGTATGTTGCCTCTTTGGTATATTCTGTCTGTGTAATAACTATATAGTATACACTGTGTCAGTTGGTGATTTAGTATATTCTGTCAGTGTAATAACTATATAGTATACACTGTGTCAGTTGGTGCTTTAGTATATTCTGTCTGTGTGATAACTATATAGTATACACTGTGTCAGTTGGTGATTTAGTATATTCTGTCTGTGTAATAACTATATAGTATACACTGTGTCAGTTGGTGCTTTAGTATATTCTGTCTGTAATAACTATATAGTATACACTGTGTCAGTTGGTGATTTAGTATATTCTGTCTGTAATAACTATATAGTATACACTGTTTCAGTGAGTGCTTTAGTATATTCTGTCTGTGTAATAACTATATAGTATACACTGTGTCAGTGAGTGCTTTAGTATATTCTGTCTGTAATAACTATATAGTATACACTGTGTCAGTGAGTGATTTAGAATATTCTGTCTGTAATAACTATATAGTATACACTGTGTCAGTTTATGCTTTAGTATATTCTGTCTGTAATAACTATATAGTATACACTGTGTCAGTTGGTGATTTAGTATATTCTGTCTGTAATAACTATATAGTATACACTGTGTCAGTGAGTGCTTTAGTATATTCTGTCTGTAATAACTATATAGTTTACACTGTGTCAGTTGGTGATTTTGTATATTCTGTCTGTGTAATAACTATATAGTATACACTGTGTCAGTTGGTGATTTAGTATATTCTGTCTGTGTAATAACTATATAGTATACACTGTGTCAGTTGGTGCTTTAGTATATTCTGTCTGTGTAATAACTATATAGTATACACTGTGTCAGTTGGCGATTTAGTATATTCTGTCTGTGTAATAACTATATAGTATACACTGTGTCAGTTGGTGCTTTAGTATATTCTGTCTGTGTAATAACTATATAGTATACACTGTGTCAGTTGGTGATTTAGTATATTCTGTCTGTGTAATAACTATATAGTATACACTGTGTCAGTTGGTGCTTTAGTATATTCTGTCTGTAATAACTATATAGTATACACTGTGTCAGTTAGTGCTTTAGTATTTTCTGTCTGTGTAATAACTATATAGTATACACTGTGTCAGTTGGTGCTTTAGTATATTCTGTCCGTATGTTGCCTCTTTGGTATATTCTGTCTGTGTAATAACTATATAGTATACACTGTGTCAGTTGGTGCTTTAGTATATTCTGTCTGTGTAATAACTATATAGTATACACTGTGTCAGTTGGTGCTTTAGTATATTCTGTCTGTGTAATAACTATATAGTATACACTGTGTCAGTTGGTGATTTAGTATATTCTGTCTGTGTAATAACTATATAGTATACACTGTGTCAGTTGGTGCTTTAGTATATTCTGTCTGTAATAACTATATAGTATACACTGTGTCAGTTAGTGCTTTAGTATTTTCTGTCTGTGTAATAACTATATAGTATACACTGTGTCAGTTGGTGCTTTAGTATATTCTGTCTGTATGTTGCCTCTTTGGTATATTCTGTCTGTGTGTTGACTCTGTGGTATATGCTGTCTGCGTGTTGCCTCTTTGGTATATTCTGTTAGTTTTACGGTACTGAAAAGTCGTCCTATCTCATCAGTAACATTCTTATAAAATTCACTATATACTTACACTCTACAATGCTTTAACACAATGTGTAACAATATCGATATACTTTATATGATAAAATTCATTTCGTTATAATTATTGGACGCTATTCTCTATAGACATCCAATTTAAAACTCAGATGCTAATAATGTATAATATACCATACACGTACGTGTAGTATTAAGTCGACTTTAATATCCTTGTAAATTATGAATTATCATGGATTTATTAGTTAATGATTATATCCGCGATTCCTATGACGCACGGCCCCAGGCTCTCTCATGTGGTCAGTGGCGTAGCTGGGGCAATTTTGATGTGCAAGCCTGTATAATTGGTCATATTTTGTTTGAACTGCCCGAAAATTAATTAAAAAATGATCCTTCTTTTATTACTCTTACATTATACTAAAACCTAATATGACATGATTATACAAAAAAGTCAGTCAAAGTATTTATAGCTAACAAACTTCCTGCAGCCTGGCTGATAATCTGACGAATCGACAAAAATGAGTTACAATATCAGTCGAATTTTAAAAATGAAATTTCCCGACCTTTAATACACATACTTTGGAAAATGATGTGCAAGCACGGGCTTATGTGCTTACATGGCAGCTACGCCCCTGGTGGTAACAAACTGTCCCTTAGTGACTCGGTCTGTTCGATTTGCACTCATCGGGCACCCGGCTGTGGCCGGTCGACTTCACGTGAGTGTTACCCAATGGACGAACTAACCGAATTACTAAAGTATTTATACTATGCTTCATATGCTTGCAATGTGAAGTGCTATCTAAAATATTTTCAAATAATTAACGCCACTGGGCTGATCATGCAATGGAACACATATATAGTATTCCGAGTAGTTGTCTGTATGCTATATATATTGTGTACACATTGACAACGAACCCTTACCTTTGTAACATCATCATTTTTTAATGCACACGTGTCCGATTCCATCACAGACCGATTAACAATGGCATGTGTTGATTGTCCATAATACATATTACATGCGATGACTTATCTCGACCATTGCGCCCTCTGTAAAATTAATTTCATTGCAGGACCGATCACTATCAACCTATCAGTTATAGCGGGGGTATAGTTATATATGCGTGCGTGTTTTGTATCGTTACATGTTAACAGCGTTGTAGTAAACTGATTCCCTGTGTCATCGTTACGATTGGCCAGATACTGCCACTTTTTTGTTGTACGTCAATTGATGTATGATGTTACAGGGATTGGCAATAAAGGTAATGCCATTGATTTGGATACTAAACATAGGCAATTTTTTTTATATCAGATATTGCAGTACTGCAGTATATTTATAAATTATATAATCCAGCGTGTATGTTTTGTCAATAGAGGGCGTAAACAATGTAGAAACGACGACTAAGCAATTATGTATAAATTGATTTCCAATAATCGAAACATACATATATACGTCTTATATTGAAGATCGATTTACAAGTTTGTGATTTCGAACAAGGATTTGATAGATACAGGTTGATGACGACTTTTTTCGCCATCTTGGTCTCCCGGAGAAATGAATGTTGACGTTTTTTTTCCAATATGCTCATCTTTAGGCCTACTTGTTGTGATAGAGAATGATGCCCTCGGTGATTTTTATTTGGATGTGATCTAGATTTGCGTGGCGGGTATCGTCGATTAAAGGCCCAATATACGTAACTTCAGGAAATTGTGCAGGATTCTGAAAAATTATAAAAAAAAATCAAGTGAATAACCAAGCAAAAATTAGTTCAAAGGCCCAATATACGTAACTTCTGGGAAATTTTCGTGATAATGAAAAATTCTGAAAAAAAATCGTGTTGATAGACAATGCAAAAATAAGCCTGAAACGAAGTAAACCTGAGCGGTAACTAACAAGAAACTCTTGACAAAAAAATCCAAAGAATTGAAAAAAGTTTTTAAGGGTATCCGTCCTTTCCTTTGTTCATATTTTGCCCCAGTGTTGTTTTGTCGACGATTCGATATTGACGCCTACCCCCACCCCCTTTTTGTATCATTCGGGTGCCTTTTTGTCTTTGCTCACGTGTTACAATGAAATTCACATTTATATGAAAAATATAATACAGATGTCCTTCGTGTGCAATTATGCCTTTCATTGTATATATTCTTATGTCTTCATCTCTACCCATTGCCATGGAATATACTCACCTAAAGATATTTAAATGACACTTTAAAAAGAATTATATGTATTTTGGATAACAAAATCTTTATTTTAAGATTCTAACAAATGATCTATTGTTACAATGATGTTGCCCTGCAGGTAGGGCGTAAGAATTGTACCTGCTGCCCCCATTGCATGATCGTACATGTAGAAGGCGACTAAACTTGGGCTCTTATTTTTTCCATTCTTTCTAAATATGTTCTCCTTCCGAATGTCTCCCTTGACACAACCTCACTTTTAGCCTTTAGATCAGCTTTCGCCCATGTGGGGAAGGCGATGGGTTCTGTCCCCAGGCCGAAAAATACCAGAGTTTCTAACAATGATAGTTATTCTCCCTGCTTGACGCTCAGCATTATGGGAGTAAAAGGACGCCCGTTGTCAGTGTAATGAGACCGGGCGGGGTGATCTACTGGGGGCCTTTGGTAGTATACTGCAGTGTGGTAGCACTTTAAGTCTACAAAAGATCCCGACTATCGCAAGAAGGCTTACACGAACATACCTCGCCTCCCAAACACACACACCCACATTGCATACACCGAGAGACCGTCCTTAAATGACCCTTGCTGTTGATAGGAAGTTAAAACAATCAACCAACCAACCAACCAACCAAAGTTATAATGAAGAGGCAATCTAATTTTATGTATTCAATAATGGGATAGCACACTTCGGTTATTGGTTTATGTAAGTACGGAAGTATGGATACATAAGTAATTTATGAAAGAGAGTTTTGTAATTTATTTGCGAACCTTCTGAGCCCACGCGTAATCCCTTTCAATTTTAAGTGTTCTAGTCTTTTTTTGTATTATGTCATTTTTAACAAAATGTCGGGTATAGTACAAGTGACAGCTGTTGATAGCAAATCATGCGTACTGTCTGGTGTACTTAATCGATATCCATGTAAGACGACACCTATGTACTTTGTATTATTCTTACTTATTATATCATAACGAATATATTCATTTATCCTATAGACACAATTCCACACAAATTAATACGTGTTGTCAAATTTGAATAGATAATAATATTAACTTTATTTATTTTACAACAATTATGAAACAAGCTATACAACTTATATTAATCACTCGTGTTGGCCCGGATGCTAGCACAGGAGGGGTCTTATTGTGGGAGGAAACCAGAGTACCCGGAGAAAATCCAAGTAGTCGGGTAGGTGACCCCAATACTTTATAACGTTCAGTCGGGGAATCGAACCCCGGCCGCTTTGGTGAAAGGCAAGTGCGCTATCCACTGCACCATTAAGAAAAAATGCGTAATTATATAGTACAAGTATCAGTCATTGATACATGTAGTATATCATGTACACTGTTATTGTCATTAATATTTCTAAACATGTTTAAGGAGGTTCGACCCTTTCGCAATTAACCGCTAGATTTCTTTAAAACTTTCATATGTTGATTGTGCTACCATGTAGAGATGATTTTGTGAAAATCTAAGCATTCCTATGACTTGTGTATTACGTAGGGTCGAGCGTCCTTAAATAGAGTTGAGATTATGTTAAATGGTGTTGTTATTATGTTAAATTGAGTTGCAATCATGTTAAATGGATTGTAATCATGTTAAATGGAGTTGTAAGTAAGTTTACTGGGGTTGTAATTATGTTAAATGGGGTTGTAATTATGTTAAATGGTGTTATAATTTTGTTAAATGGAGTTGTTATTATGTTAAATGGAGGTGTAATTATTTTAAATGGAGTTGTTATTATGTTAAATGGAGTTATAATTACGTTTAATGGGGTTGTAAATATGTTAAATGGAGTTGTTATTATGTTAAATGGAGTTATAACTATATTTAATGGAGTTGTATTTATGTTTAATGGAGTTGTAATTATGCTTAATGGGGTTGTGTGGGGCCGCGGTGGCCAAGTGGTAAAGGTGTTCCGACATTCAACCACTAGCCCTCCACTTCTGGGTAGCGAGTTCGAATCCCGCGTGGGGCAGTTGCAAGGTACTGACCGTACATGTAGGTCGGTGGTTTTTCTCCGGGTACTCCGGCTTTCCTCAACTTTCAAAACCTGACACGACCTTAAATGACCCTGGCTGTTGATAGGACGTTAAACAAAATAAACCAAACTAATGGGATTGTAATAACGTTTAATGAAATTGTAATTGTGTTTTAATGGAGTTGTATTTATGCTAAATGGAGTTATCACCATGTGAAATGGAGTTGTTTTTATGTTAAATGGAGTTGTAATTATGTTAAATTGAGTTGTATTTATGATAAATGGCGATGTATCTATGCTTAATGGAATTGTTATTATGTTAAACGGATTGCATTTATGTAAAATGGGATTGTAATTATGTTCAATGGAGTTGTAATATGCAGTGAAAGTATATATCACACATTAAACTGTTTGGATTCTTGCCCTTCGCGCAGGTATATGTCGTGCATTTTGTCATTTAAATCTGTATTTTTTGTACACCTAATGTATATTTTAATGTATCCGAGGGAAAAAAACTTGTAATCGTGTTCATTCGAGATTATGAGTCTCCATGGTCGCCATTTTGGTCAAATCGAAAAGTATTCTTTGAAAATTGATGTTTCTGAATATGCTCATTGGCATGCCTACTTGTTGTGATTAAGAATGATGAACCAGTTCTCACTTTGACGACATGACATTTACTTGGATATGATTTACATTACATGGCGGGTTTAAGTTGATGGACCAGAAGACGCTTACTCTTCCGGAACATCTGGTCTTATTTTCTTTTTAACGAGTTTCCATGTATATCTTTCCTGTGTTCATTTTATCGTTTCTAAGTCCAGATTATGGTTTTGTTGACGTTTTGGTCTTATCGTTTTTATTTCATTGTATTTTGTATTGTCTGTAGAAGCATACTTTGTTCTGTTTTTCAGACAAGTGGGGTACATAAATTGGCTAATAAAAAATCTTAAAATAGAATATCTGTGGTCGGCACTAGCCGTCAATATGTAAACAAAGTGAGATAAAAAGAAGATAAAAAACTATTCAAATAATCTAGTTTATTATTGAGGATGCTCGTAACCAAGTAAAAACTATGAGAATGGCCAAATAAACCCAAAACTGTTACATGCACCAGTATTTCACTACAAAATAACATTGTAAACTCTACCCCTACCCAAAGACGGATAAGTGGACTGTATAAACTGTGAAACTTAAGTTAAGCGCCTTACGATCTATTCATTCAAGCTTAGAAATGGAATGTTGTACCTCCTGAGTCTGAAGAAGAAGATTTTTGAAATATTGATTAATTTCCCTTTTGGGGCGTCGTCCTTGAACCTGGGATAGGGCAGTATTCCAAACATTAGAGTTTGATACCATTTTCCCCAAAGATGGTTCTCACCAAGTAGGAATTATTTGATGGCTTGGTGGGTGCTGAGATTTATTAATTTAACAAAGCCCCTGATGATCTTTCAATCCAAGATTGCAGTAACGCTTTGTCAGGAAAAGAAGATTTTTGAAATATTGATGAATTTTCCCTTTGGGGCCCTGTCGTGGTCCTTGGGATGTGGGCAGAAATCCAAATGTTTGCAATGATGTCACCTTATATACCAAGGATTATTTTGTCCAAGTATGAACCATCCACTGGTTCTAGAAAAGAAGTCGAACATGTAAGAAGTTTACGGACGACGATGCACGGAAGGAAAATTACGGAATAGGTCATTTGAACAAACTTCATGTATCCTTATGATGTCGTACTAATACATTTTCTATTGCTGATCTATTTCAAGTCTTTGTTATTATAGATTTTATATACTAATACACATTTCATATTATAAATTGATATCCATAATATGACTGTAAGGCAATATACAAACACCCAATACAGTTGCTATGAATTATTCAAAGGATTGGCGACTTGTTCTTGATATGTAATCCGTTATCGCCCTGAAAATAATTAATATTTTATGAAAAGCATGCAAGTGCGACAAAGGTGGGATCGATTACTTTAATATACAATAAACGGCAAGTCTCCCCACAGTACAGCACGATTAAGTGAACACTGTACCCACGCCTTCGTTGATACGAAATCGTAAACCATATCGAGAACGGTGCGCAGCAGGTCCAGTGTATGTAACTGAAATCCGGCAAGGACTGCCAAACGTCCTTAAAGGGACTACGTGGATAAAAAGCACTGTTAAAAAAGTCTCATTTTTAGAAAGCATATCACAAAAATTAAACTTTCTCTTAATACCACCAATTCAAAGCGACAGCCAGCCTAATTAAACAAAAATCCATAAAGTTGTTATTTTTTAATTTATGTATTAGTTACGACCCGTTGCTAATACATAAATTAACTGACGTCACGCTCGCGCTGTCCATGAACAAAAATAACAAGGTGAAGCCATTAAAAGTACGTTGTAAAACCATACGAGGCCAGCCATTGGGGTAACACTGAAATGTATAGGGCTTGTGGTAATATATATAGCTGGCATAGATTATCATGGTATTTTCTTTTTGATCTCATATCAGCTATCGATATAAGGAAATTAAAACATTCTCAATTTTAATTACTTTGTTACATCCCGAAGTTAAACTTAAAAGGTAGCAAATATACATATGCCTATCCCATAAATTATTAATAACTCGATTGGGCCTCCCCTAGCTTAATTATTTGCTTACAAACAGCATAGCACTACTCGCCTGACAATGCCATAATTATCTAATTAGCTCTGAACATAGCGTATTTTATGTTAGAAAAATTGTATTCATTAACTTAACTGGATGTGCGTAAGAGCGTAAGAAAAGAGACAAACCATTGGTAAATTCTGGCATACGTGCCTATGTTTACAAACACCTCGGTTTTCAATTATTTACTGTGAAGGGGCGGGACAGCATTTCCCGTGACAGATCATGTGACCAATTTGACCAAACAGCAGCTGAGATTCTCGAAATTTTCAACACGGTATAATGTGTCCAAAATCGAAGTTGACAGTATAGCCGCACAAATCTCTTTATTTTTGGCCGATTTACGCAACTATTGCACTAATTTCCCGTTTCCTTACGGCTATTAAGACCCTTTAAAGAAACGAGTAATTAGTTAAAATTGACGAAATTGTCATTAAATTGCAGAAGACGGACACTTCTCTGGTCTATTTTAATGATGTAGTCAACGATATATTCCGCTGTTTTTCTTTTAATTGTGGCTTGGAGTATCCATTTCTCATTACAAAACTAAGTATGTAAAGTATTTATATTTCCAGGACAAGAACGTTAATTGATAGAGTGTAGAAATGACACAGTTAACCTCATTTGAGTAGTGGCACAGTACATAATATACACATTTTCGTAGTACACGATTTGAAATTATACAGAACTAGTTTAATTTTACTTCTAAATTCATAACTTAAAGGGGTTTTACGCACCTGACCCTTCTGCTTCTACATTATTTTAGAAATTTTGGATTCCCATCTTTTGGCCCCTAGCATCACTGAAGAGTCCTAGGAGGACGAAACAGCTGTATAGCGCAGTTTAATTCATTGTTTTCGGCATACTGTATCTATTAATGAATTTAAAAGGTGCATCATCTGTGTGTGTTACGTCATCTCTTAGATTATAATGATGCAATATGTGATTTACTTTAAACACACTTATTGTGGTGTCAACTGTATGGTTTTCGTTCGCTAGTGATAAACAAAATATCGGATAGTATCAGTAAGACTCATACAAAAGCTCTTCAGCAAATATATGTACCCATTTTATTGAAATTGAAACTTAAATAAGATGTCATGTTTTTAAATGTCTAAACATTCTGTCACAGGGTTTGGTTTGTTGGAAGCCGGAGCTGTAACTAGTAAAAACGAGGTCAACATAATGGTCAAGAACGCAGCTGACGTCATTTTTGGTGGTCTGACGTATTGGTCGTTTGGGTTCGGCCTCAGCTTCGGAAGTGACAAAGGGGCAAACATGTTCTGCGGAGTGGGACACTTTTTCGTTGACGCCGACGATGATCAAATGGGAGTAATATTTTCTACATTTGTGTTCCAACTTTCTTTCGCTACAACTGCAACCACTATTGTTTCTGGTGCGATGGCGGAGCGGACGAAATTGAGTTCGTACATCATTTTTAGTTGTCTTAATACTGTGGTATACTGTATACCAGCTCACTGGTTGTGGGACGATATTGGCTTCCTGCGCAAGCTCGGGGTCGTAGACATTGCTGGTTCCGGCGGGGTACACTTAATTGGGGGTAGTTCCGCATTTGTGGCAGCAGTCATGCTCAAACCAAGATCAGGGCGGTATGACCATGGAACAGAATCCTTACCGATGGGGAACCCTGTCAATTCACTCCTGGGAACCTTCATGCTATGGTAAGCTCATAAGTTCAAAGCAGGCAAATACCCAAAAGAAGAACTTTAAATATTTTGCTTTGTTTATCTTATGCTTTTAATTATAACTTCTTCAACGGATGAATTTGCTTGTTTGTTTATGAAGCCATTTTATCAAATAGCAAATAGTTCAGTTGTTATGGATTATCATTTCAAACGTTTTAACTAAAATGCAACTTATATAAAACAGGGTTTTGTTTTCTTGAAAGGCGAACTTGTTTTTTCAAAAACGTGTGCGTTTTTAATAAAATAAGATGTATTACATGTGACATAAGAAATCTTAAAGCAAGATATTATAATCATATATAAATAATATAATATGTATTAAAATGATCAATGACATATCACTTGTAATATGTACTTGATTGCCTTGTCTCTGTAGGTGGGGCTGGCTGGGGTTTAACTGTGGAAGTACGTTCGGTATATCTGGAGGGAAGTGGAAACTAGCTGCCAAGTAAGTCTCGTCAAAACGATAATATATTTACAGATATTGCCTTGGTATTATGTCAGTTTGTCTGTATTGCCTTTGTCTAGCATGGCGACTGGACAGAACAGTGAAAGGACAGTGTATTCCATATGACTAAGAACACCTCTCCGGTATATTTCTGTTACAGCAACCACGCACCTTTCCTTAACTTGTCTCAAGTTTGATAGTCAAAATAGTTCCTTTTATTCAATATATTATTCGTTAAAGTTAATGAATGTTTCTGGAAATGACATGATCAGTGTATACTGCTTAGGTTAAGGCTTTTATTATTTCTGGCTGTTTCCGAATTCCCATTGGATCCAAGATTTGAACTGTAAAGCTTATCTTAAATTATGATAATCACCCATGACTCACTATCGTTTCTATTACTGGCAAATCTGCATTAACTAGTATCATGATTGATTGTCATCAATAGCATTGTGTCTTATAGGAACATAACAACATCTGCTAAGACATTTATTGCCTAATTAAATACACATGTAACTACATCTTGATCTGTGGTTGTATCACGGCGTAATGAGAAATGTGTCAAATCTTTTACATGGCTTCGTGGATATAACAGTAATAGCATTGCAGAAAAACTGTCATATTTTTTAGGCTTAATAAAATGTTTACGTTCGGGTGTCTCTTCGGTTCATGTTGTCTTTTTGTATCAAATACCTCTGGCTCGACCACTGATTTGGCAATCTGATTAAAATACAGATCCTTGTTCTCACTCTGTTTTACAAGGATCTGACAACATCCCATAAGAGGTCACGTTCAGATGACCTTTGTCGCCTCTTAACTTAACACTAAAATGATTTTGCAATGACCTGTCATTTTGCAGAAAGTCATTTCGTCACATTTTTCCACATGAAAGTTTTTGGTGACAAAATGACTAAACGGACAAATGCGATTATGCAAGATTTGTCGCCTCAAAATTTAACTGTCAAGATTCTTACGGTAGGAATTTGATTGGCTAATGCAAAAGGTCATCGGGACATGACCCCCTATGGGATTTCCTCAGATCTTAACGCAGCAGAGAAAAGTTTACGGAACGTCGCGGAGATCAAGGTATGATTTTAATCAGATTGGTGATTTGGGTGTATATTTTGAAATGCGAGTTAGAAGTTTGTCCTTAATGATTTTAAAGCATTTAATGTAATTGTACATAATTTGGCGGTAATCTTATTTTAGCAATTTTTGCGATGAAAACTTTCCTCTAAATTGGTATTGCTCAAATTCAATTTTCGGTATATTGCTTTCTACAGCAAGTAGCATGAGCGCGTTTTTTCCTGATTGCGCTTACTCTTAATGGCATTAGGCTTATAGTCGCCATCTTGGTCTCATTGAGAAATATTCTGTATCTTTGTGTGATATGAAGCAAGACGTTTCTGAGTATGCTCGTTAGTGTGCTTCCTTGTTGTGATTGACAATGATGACTCGGTTCTCAATTTGATGACTTGATGTTTACTTGGATGTGACCAAGAATTACATGGTGGGTGTCGTCAATGAAACAGGAGACGCTTTCTCTTCCGGAACACCTGGGCCCGTATTCATGAAACCGTTCTCATGCTCAAGCATGGATTCTGTGCTCAAGCCTTATTTCATGTTATGGCTATACATTATTTAAATAATCTAATTTTGTCAAAGTTTTGGTAAAAGGTTGAAGAAACATAAATTCAAAAGCTGTTTTCAACATTTACAATGTTTTTTTTTTACTCTTCAATATGATTCAGGCAAGTTTCAAGAAAGCTGGCTTGAGCACAAAATCCATGTTTGAGCATGAGAACAGTTTCATGAATACGGACCCTGGTCTTATTACCTTGACCTTTTACGAGGGTCGTCATGTAAATCTTTCCTTTGTTTATATTTTGTCTCTAGTTTAATCGATGTTAATTTCGGATTATGGTTTTGTTGAAGCCTTGGTATTCTCTAAATTTGTTTTTTACAGTACTTCCTATCATGTCATCGTGTGTTAGCGGTAATGTATAGGTGTCTCATTTTTATACTTGACAGATCTGCCATTGTAACCCTGTGTGGGTCTATAGGGGGAGGTGTAACAGGAATCACTACCAGGTAAACTCACACATGTTAATCTTCTATAGAAACGTTTAACTATATAACATTCCGGGTTAATAGGTGCAGTTATCATGCATGAACTGTACATAATAAGCCTTCTTTATCAAAATAGATGGTAGGTTTAGGGGTAAGTTTGATTTTGATTAACGATGATTATTATGCAAACTTAAGAATAAGTATTTGTAAATTTTACTCCTCATTTCTAGCTCACAAAGCGACAGGGATTATCAATAGTATGCATGAACTATATATATGGTCTAGCAAGTAATATCGACGGTATGATCCACTATATGTACTGGATCCTAACAAACAAATGTTCGTTGGATGCGTATTACTAGAAATAGATATATGATCGTGAAAATAATAGCGACAGTACGGACATATAAATTGTCAAACTATGAATGAACTATATATATATATGTACATATGACAAGTCAATTAAATGTTACTCACATTTTATGACATTTGCAATTACAGTAAAGTATCAGCCATTTAGTAAGCTATGAAGAGCACTGAATCAGTCACCATAACATGTTAAAAAATACGGAGTTTTACAGACAGATTATAGATAGTTATACATTGTTATGTGCCTTGTTTTGTTGTATTTGTTACAGTTATATAACAAGAAAACGAAAGTTTGACATCGATTACATTGTCAATAGCATCCTCGGAGGTCTCGTGTCCATTACAGGTAATAACATAGAAACTATCGGACACTGTTCCTATAATTCTTATAGAAAACAATTCTAACTTAAAGGCCAAATATACGTAACTTTCGGCAAAACGTGAAGCGACAAATCAAGCCTGATAGCTTATTATATTTATAGATTTAGTTAAGATTAGCTGATATCAGCAATATTCAATATGAATTCTTGCGGTTACCGGTACAGTAGTAGTTGAAACTCGGTATTTGTAAACACGCACCCATTTTGAACCGTCTTCTACCCTCGGTTTGTTGTTGAAGTGGGCCACACCTGAATTATTCTCAGTTCTTTGGATTTTTCTGTCAAGAGTTTCTTGTTAGTTACCGCTCAGGTTTACTTCGTTTTAGGCTTATTTGTGCATGGTTATTAACTGGATTTTTTGTCAGAATTTTTCAGAATCACGAAAACATTCCTGAAGTTACGTATATTGGGCCTTTAAAACAAAGGTTTATAGACATATACACAACCATGCACAAACAAAATTCAGGTTCAGCTCTTGTAGGATTTAATTCTTGTTCAAATTTCGTTTTTTCGAACCAATAATTTCCCCTTTTGACTTGTAATAAAAACTCACTATGTCCCAATTTTGAAATTGTAGCTAGGTTATATCTGCTACAACTAAGGTTATGATGCTATACTTTGTAACAATGATAAGTAGCAGAGTGGGAAATGATATATATCAACTGAATTGTTCTAATGTATACAGTTAAATTGTAAAAAAACATACCATCATGATCTCGAAATTAAGTAACACTAGTAAGCAGTACATTTGATGACAATTTTTCAATGAGCAAAGGTTGGTTTGTAGTTTCTGATAATGGACAAATAGGAAAGAAATACTGTTTTCAAAAGAAGTATATAAATGTGTAGTTATTTCATTGAAAGACGTGTAGGAAATAAAGAACTTGAATTTGTATGAATATGAATGTTGTATGCATACGATAAAATGATCAATTTCACTAAAATTGCATATCATGTATGAAGTGTTTTAACCGACAACAACAAAACAAAGCAAAAAGATGTCTTTGCAGTTTTATTAATTTGTCTTTTTCGACATAAATCTCGAAATTAAGGAAAAATGCGATTCAAGAGAACAACTCCTCAGACACACTTTTATTAGCTTAGTATATACACTGTTTATAATCAAAGGCGGTAAAAGTAATAGTGAGGTAAAAATCTCGTTACATTGATAAACATCATACAATCTCGTAATATGTCTTACATTATGCCCGTTATCAGATGGGGAGAGAGTGACTAAATACTATGTATGTGATCAAAAATTCATAAAATTGGGGGTTGTGAATATGTTTTCTATTCATCATTGAATTAAATAAATGCGATTTCTGATGAAACACTGTATCCTAAGATACCATGCTTACACCCGTGTTTATGTTGATAAGCTGCCTGTGCCATCATCAGACCGTGGGAGGCTTTATTGGCAGGGGCCATAGGAGGATTCATCGCCATCCATGCTCCGAAATTCTTCAACTGGCTGCGAGTGGATGATCCAGTGAACGCCGTGTCTGTTCATGGAGTAGTGGGAATCTGGGTAAAATATATTTTTTAAATTGAACAATGACTAATGACTTGGCCGATGACGAAATGTAACGTTATACGTGATTTGCTGAACAAATATTAAAGTCTAATATTGTTTCATAATTATTGGACCGGAACGATTATTCTTATGTGACTTCATGGTTTATTCATACTTAGACTTTTTTTCTCGTCCATATGGCAGCGAACACCTTAGATTTGATATTCTGCTGGGGGCAGAGAGCGAAAGTTGTCGTAACCCCCGATATATCGAGAATGATGTACATATGAAATTTTAGGTAGACGTTTGAGATATGTTCCCCTCTCATTTTAGGGTCTACTGGTTGTGGGGTTATTTACTGAGAATGATGTACATATAAAATTGTAGCTAGAAGTTTGACATATTTTCCCTTCACTTTTCAGGGTCTACTGGTCGTGGGATTATTCACTGAGAATGACTACCTGGAGAACCTGACGTTAGGACGAAGCGGCCTGATACACGGAGGGGGATTCTACCTGCTAGGGGTTCAGGTCCTTTCTGCTCTCGTCCTGTCCATCTGGGCATCTCTCTGTACATTTCTCCTCCTCATGGTAAGTCATCACATACATACAATGGACAGTCTGAAGAGTTGTTTCTAGAACGTGCATTTGGACAGAGAACAGGGTAAAACATACGTTGTTTCATTGATAAGTTCATTTTGCATTGGTGATTATTCGTTTATGAGCGTGGTCGTTCGACTTGCATCGGTGATCGTTCGTTTAGCAAGATCGTTCGTTTTGCATCGGTGATCGTTCGTTTAGCAAGATCGTTCGTTTTGCATCGGTGATCGTTCGTTAATGAGCGAGGTCGTTCGACTTGCATCCAATTATGTTGATTTTGTTTTTAACTGTTTATTTTGCAATGCATGCTGTTCCTTTAAACAATGATCTCTGTTTGATTTGTATAATTTATTATTTAGATGTTTACGAAATTAAGCGTTCAATTTACATCGACGTATTTTTTTTACCCTTCTCGCCACCCATACATGAAGTCATTGGTTGTTCAGAGTAAAGAAAAAATTGTCATGCTGTGACATGTCAGAATAAGACGATGTTGTTAATTTAAGCATATCTTTATTATCTAATAACAAATTGAATTAGATAAAAGTTATAACAACGAAGAAATGTCTTTTCCGGATAGAGCGGCCCGAAGTTGACTAATACCAATTGCTATTGAACATAAAAAATATGCTGAAGTCGACAAAATCCTTACACAAGTGATACATTTGTCATTAATTTTAATATTTCACGTATTGTCATTAAATATATGTTCGACTTACTTGATACATGGTACTGTGATTAGAGAATGATAACCTCACCACTGTATCAAATCGTAAAAAGTGGTATGTAACTCCAAAACAAGTGTCGTGTCAGTCCTTATCCATTCCATTATCTGTTATTTTCAGCCCATCAAGTTGACTATCGGTATCCGTTTGTCACCTCACGAAGAATTTCTCGGGGCGGATTACGTAGAACATAACATAACACAAAAGGAAACTAACATCATCTTCTCCCGGCCTTCCACAGCGCGGGATAGAGCATTGGCCAGCAGAGCTAACCTAAACACCGTCGTGTGTGAACAGGTCATCAGGCGACAAAGGAACTCTGTGCATTCGGACACCCAAACGTCTGTTTCTGATGTTATTGCACTTACTGATTTCACCAACCAAACCGATAGTACAGTGGTGAGCTCTGATATCCTTAACCAAACCCCCAATACAGAGATGAACTCTGGTTTGCCTGACCAAACCGTTCATGAAGTGGTGAACTCGAGAGTCATACCAACAGAGATTAAACCAAGAAGAAAACTTCCACAGATTCCTTGTTGTTGTTGCCACAAGCACAAACAAAGGACGCTTGTTATCAGTTCTTGACCAGGCAATGCTAACCCTTATCGACAGACGATAATACATGATCCACAAGTGCTAAATTAAACACTGAAAAAGTTTACACTTATTGTGAAATAAAGCTTCAACTGTTGTTGGTGTGGATGGAAATACACACACAGGCGCTCTTGGTGTGAATGTAAATTAGCTTTAAAAAGTGAACCGTACACATTCTCATTTCCAATTGGTCGTTGGACCCAGGCCATGAAAGGAGAATGCGCCATCTCAGTTGGGTACGTGTGCTACGTTAAAGAAAACATGAAGACATTACGATACGCTGTTAAGGTCTCTCCCTTCTGTGCACCCATGGAACATGCCACAAAAATATGGCATCACGTGAATGGTATAAATAGGATCCGTGTCGGAGTAAGTGTGAAATGAAGACCAGTATCATTCATATGTAATCTAAAAAAACAGGTTTTAGCCAAAGGATTGGGCAGCTTGTTTTACTAGAAGGCCAGCAAATAGATGACCACGTGTCTTCGGTCTCCAGGTTAACAGAAAACGTGTGTGACCTTTACTCCAGGAATATCGAGGATATAAATAGGGACGTACAGTGATGGTCGCCGGGTTCTTGTGACGTTTTGACGGACCTGGCGATGGATATATATATATATGTGTGTGTGTGTGTGTTGAATGTGATAAGATGATATAACAACCAAGCCTATATTGATATTGTAATTTTGAAAAGACTTCCATTCAATAGAAAATTATTGCAATGCGAAATTGATAAAGTCATATGTGCTGACAAAATGAGCAGTATTTCTGAAATAAAATGTTTCCTTTTTGTTCAGGTAAGGAGCAATCTGATTAAAATACAGATCCTTGTTCTCACTCCGTTTTACAAGGATCTGACAACATCCCATAAGAGGTCACGTTTAGATGACCTTTGCCGCCTCTTTACTTAAAGCTGACAATGCAAGTTATAAAGCTTTTTTGTTGAGATTAAAAAAAATACGGCAAAGTTATATTTCAGAAAGCTTCTGAGATGCCCCCTAACCGGTTACTAAGGAGAGGCAGACATTTTAGTTTTTGCCTTGCTTGGAAACGAGAGTCGGCCTCCCTGGTTATAAAAGGCACTCAGCCTGTCAAACCGGTTTTTACATGAACACTGGCCGTGCAAAGTGCAACACACCTGCGGACACAACAGGTGACACTGGAGTTACAAAACTGGAATGACAAACACACACTTACCTTGAAGTTGAAGTTACATGAAGATGGCCACTCTCTCAGCCACCATCATAAATCGTGTGCCAAAGCAAAATGAAAAAAAAAATAAAACTGAAAACACCCTAACTGTCCCTTTACCTATGTATACGTAATGGACATCAACATGTTGATTTTACATTCGGAAGCAGAGCGAAACATTCCGAACAGAATATGTACTCGCTAGTAATGAAAATGTAGTGTAACACGCGAGCATAGTCTTGATTATGTAAAACACGTGCACGAACACATGCGAGTGGGGGGAACTTATTTTGACGAAAATAAATGGATGTTATAGCAATGTTTATCACACAGGAACTGATTACTCGTAGCGACATGATGTTCCAATTGAATACTAAGGTAGGTTTATCAGTTGTCATTCATGTACTTATTTTTTATTCGCACGAGTTTTGGTGTAATCTAATGTTTTTTTCTTAATTTTGCTCATATTGTATAATATCGTTATAATAACAACTTCTATATCCATGTCAACGTTCTTCAGATACTGATCGAAAATATAGTAAACAAATCAGAAAGTATGTGTTGGCTAGCAATATAGGTCTATAGAAATGTCGCCGTGCGGTTTCATCACGACAATGAGAACCGGTTTGACGGCCTGGGTGCCTTTATACCCAAGGAAGCCGACTATCGTTACCAAGCAAGGCAAAATTAAAATGTCTGCCATTCCTTAGTAACCTGTAAGAGGGCATCTCAGAAGATTTCTAAAATTTTTACTTGGCCGTTTTTTTTTTAAATATCAACAATAAAGCTTTTTAACTTGCATTGTCAGCTTTAACACTAAAATAATTTTCCAATGACCTGTCATCTTGCAGAAAGCCATTTCGTCACATTATTCCACATGAACTTTTTGGTGACGAAATGACTAAACGGACAAATGCGATTATGCAAGTTTGTCGCCTCAAAATTTAACTGTCAAGATTCTGAAAGTAGTAATTTAATTGGCTTATGCAAAAGGTCATCGAGACACGACTCCCTATGGGATGTTGTCAGATCTTAACGCATCAGAGAGAAGTTTACGGAACAGCGCGGAGATCAAGATATAATTTGAATCAGATTGGGTAATGAGATAAAAAAAGTTCCTGTTTTGTAATAGCGAGTTTATATCATAAACGGATTCCATTGTGGCTTGGTCATTCACATTTACTTGTGCTCAGCTGGAGTAATTGTCTCATAATTTGAACAGAATAAAAATCTATTCCTGCAATGCTTGAAGGTGAAGGTTTCGTAACAATCTGATATGTTTGGAAGAAGATTCACCAGCTCGATACTGCTATGAAGCCAATCAGAAATGGAAAACACATTTTGTAAGCCTTCGAAACTTTTGTGTGTTCTTTCTCATCTTGAGCTTTCAGCGGTTAAGAGTCGAAAACAAATCAGTTTTTCTTTCAAGCTTAGCCTTTATTGTCCAACATTTGCAGTCTTCACTAATATTTACCCGAACTAAAGTTATCGTCTCATAAATGTATATTTGACAGAGGACTTGTTACAAGATAAATGGAATTTTCCCCATGAACACAATCTATCACAACCGCTTATGTTTATAACATAACCCGACAATTAATGGTATATGTTTATAAAAAATTAAATGGTTCCAGGGGCCTGTGTTGTGGCCTATTTTAGTGCCGTCCGCCATAATATCAAAACGAGAATAGTTACATAATTCCCTTAAAACCTCCCAACGCAACCGGAAGTAGCAGATTGGTAGCAAATGGGTCAAGGACAATGAACCGAAGAACCAAGGAGTATGTCAGAAATCTCTTTTTCACCAAAATAACTATCGCAACAAAGATGTACTTTTTCAAATATTATGACATCCTTTTATAGTAGGAACTGAAGCAAATTGTAAGCATTGCTATGTAGTTGAATTATGCAAAATATTTGTTTATATTATTGAACACATTTCTTTTAGTATTTTCAGTCACATTTTTAGCGTCTAACTGGAATTATACACCAACATTTACTTCATGAACATCAAATATCTTGAAGCGGAAGACGCTTACTCTTCCAGAACACCTGGTCTTATTCTCTTTTGCTTTTACGAAAGTCTCCGTGTAAATATTTTTTTGTTCCGATTTTGCCTCTAACTTAATCGATTTTGAGTTCAGATTATGGTTTTGTTTACGCTTTGGTATGCTCTCTTTTTCCAGTGTTATTTGGTAAAGTATGTCGATGAACTTTCTGAATGTTTCTGAAAAAATCGAAAACTTGTCATTGAAAGGTGAAACAAAAGCAAGGTCTGCTCGAGAAAAGAATCCATAACCGTAAATCTTAATGTTCATAAACAAGTCATGACGTCGAAAAGAATGTCACGTGGGAGGAACGTGATCGAGACACAATTGTATGACGTCATAAACAATAGATGCGGGTAGGGTTAAACACGGCTTATGCGAATTCCATGGTGTTTTATTCTTTGAGCCATTCTCAAGTTTTATAACTTTCAAATTTATATCTGTGGCCGCTAATCAGACCCTAATTAACAAATCACTTATGAGCCATTCGCAGAAAGTGGTATAAAAATAACTCTTAAATCAGATGATTAACACAAGTTGAGCACATTTTATTCGTCTTAGATGCGCTTCGCCATTTATTCAATTTTATCATCTCATAACCTCACAAAGTTAGAAAAAAATAGTTCTTTAATATTATAAAATGATCAGCTGAAAAATGTATCAGCTCAGTAAAAGCAATTCCGCCCATAGGTACTGTTGAAGACGTCACACAATTGTTTGACGTCGTGGAAAGTATGCATACCACGCCTGCATGAGATGACGTCATCGTCATTGAAACTTCTATTGTAAAACAACAGCTCCACGGAAGCGGATGTGTCGCCTGTGTGGCCAAGAGAGATTATAACGAGAAAGAACACCTTTTGATTAAGGTATATTTGAAAAGGCACTATAGTTATCGCATGGAATCCTTATTTCGGACGACGAAACGGACGAACGACGTCAGCGAACGCCAACGCCGACAACATGCTCTAATGTGATGATAAATTCAAAAGCGCTTATTTTACAGGCGATCCGCCGTTTTCATCATTCAATTTATAACACAGGCATTTATTGCCTGTAAACGTTGCGCTTTTGGAATTGTCAACTCATTAGCGACATAGTTCTACTGAATTATTTGTGTTCGTGTAAAAGTGCATCCCCTCCAATGATTTGGAACCGAAAGCTGTTTATGAAATATGAAAATGAATAACCTGTACCCGAGTGAAATGATACTAGTGAAATATTAAAATTCGGTCATAGGTGGTACGGCCGCGTATTGATATTTACTCAAGATTTGAATACATATTCACTAGTTAACGCAAGTGCAAAATATGAAGACGGATTTTGTGTTCTTTTTTTTAAGAAAGGATGCACTTTAATGCAGCATGAAACTCAGGTTCCCTACGACCAAAGGAATGACTTTTGACCCCTTTTACACGAAAACATAACGCCAACAGTCCTCCATTAAAAGATCAAGAAACACCGACCACGTAATTAAACGTTCCCCCGAGATTAGTTTTCTGTTAGCATCAAGTCAAAGCTGGACACGTGGGTACTGGGGTAAATATCTTGTACCCATTTAAAACTCTGTAGCTGGATTCTATTCTGTAACACTGTACATCCATACATCACTACTAAAAAATGATAATGGGAAACATTTTTAATTTATCACGAAATTGAAATCATTATATTTTGTTTTCTCTGCATTTTGGTTTCGAGTATTTTCGTAACATTTACAGCTTTTGTATAGTTATCACTTCAGTAATGCTTCGTGTACAGTGCTCCGCTACAGAGTTGCTGCCATCCTCGGTGACGAATAGTCTAGAAGCAAAAGCAATCTCTTTGTTACATAGACTCATTCATCCATGGAACACACATTTGAAGCCCTACAATAAAAGGTTGGGAACTTCAGGAGTGAATCAGTTAAATCAAATGTATGGTGATGACAGAGAAAACTAGAAAGTAAAAGGGGAGAAATTTGTTAATGATGGGAGACCAGCTGCTTACTCTAGTACGTGCTAAATTGTGACGATATATTAAAAGTAAATAGCGGTACATTTGTTTGTTTGTTTGTTTTTATAGTGGTATGTTTTGTTTGTTTGTTTGTTACTTGACAGACTACTGCCGATGGAGTTACAACTAAAACGATACGTTAGAGGATTACAATATAAATAATCCTTTTCATTCTCAAACTCTCTTTGTATTTCTAGGTTTCTGATACTCCACGCAATACTTCCTCGTATCCCTATATTCCCCATATATACATTTATTATAATTTTGCTTCTTTATTTCCACTTTGTTTTTTCGCGTTCAAAACTTGTTTTCTTTTCAGCCTGAATTCGTGATATTTAAACATCGGGAAAGTAAACCCACTGACATTATTTATGATTTTCGCGTCTTACACACTGTTGATTAGTTACATATCAGGCTAACTCCCTGTAGTAAAGACATCACTGGCTATGATATTACTCATCACACATTGAACTTGTCGGAGACACTTACATACTATTTCTCATTATCGTACATACTGATTATAATGCTTCATCGATCCATTTACATTAATATTTCAAGAGCTCCCGCATTGATCTTACATTTTCTGACAACTAGATTGCTTTCATCGACAATAATGAATAAAAAGTCTGGCAAATACTGTTCGATAACTGAACTCCTATGTGACAGAGGTAGTGTTATACGTATCTCCGATGTGGCAGAAGTAGTGCGAGATTTATCGCCTAGGTGACAGGGGAAGTGTGATACTTATCACCTAGGTGACAGGGGTAGTGTGAGACTTATCTCCTAGGTGACAGGGGTAGTGTGATAATTATCTCCTAAGTGACAGGGGTAGTGTGATACTTATCACCTAGGTGACAGGGGTAGTGTGATACTTATCGCCTAGGTGACAGGGGTAGTGTGAGACTTATCTCCTAGGTGACAGGGGTAGTGTGATACTTATCTCCTAGGTGACAGGGGTAGTGTGATACTTATTACCTAGGTGACAGGGGTAGTGTGATACTTATCACCTAGGTGACAGGGGTAGTGTGACACTTATCTCCTAGGTGACAGAGGCAGTGTGATACTTATCTCCTAGGTGACAGAGGAAGTGTGATACTTATCTCCTAGGTGACAGTGGTAGTGTGATACTTATATCCTAGGTAACAGAGGTAGTGTGAGACTTTTCTCCTAGGTGACAGAGGTAGCGTGATACTTATCTCCTAGGTGACAGAGGTAGTGTGATACTTATCTCCTAGGTGACAGGGGTAGTGTGAAACTTATCACCTATGTGACAGAGGTAGTGTGAGACTTATCTCCTAGGTGACAGAGGTAGCGTGAGACTTATCTCCTAGGTGACAGAGGCAGTGTGATACTTATCACCTAGGTGACAGAGGCAGTGTGATACGTATCTCCTAGGTGACAGAGGTAGCGTGAGACTTATCTCCTAGGTGACAGAGGTAGTGCGATACTTATCGCCTAGGTGACAGGGGTAGTGTGAGACTTATCTCCTAGGTGACAGGGGTAGTGTGATACTTATCTCCTAGGTGACAGTGGTAGTGTGATACTTATCGCCTAGGTGACAGGGGTAGTGTGAGACTTATCTCCTAGGTGACAGGGGTAGTGTGATACTTATCGCCTAGGTGACAGGGGTAGTGTGAGACATATCTCCTAGGTGACAGGGGTAGTGTGAGACTTATCGCCTAGGTGACAGAGGTAGCGTGAGACTTATCTCCTAGGTGACAGAGGTAGTGTGATACTTATATCCTAGGTGACAGAGGTAGTGTGATACTTATCTCCTAGGTGACAGAGGAAGTGTGATACTTATCTCCTAGGTGACAGTGGTAGTGTGAGACTTATCTCCTAGGTGACAGAGGTGGTGTGATACTTATCTCCTAGGTGACAGAGGTAGAGTGATACTTATCTCCTAGGTGACAGGGGTAGTGTGATAATTATCTCCTAGGTGACAGAGGTTGTGTGATAATTATATCCTAGGTGACAGAGGTATTGTGATAATTTTCTCCTAGGTGACAGAGGTAGTGTGATAATTATATCCTAGGTGACAGAGGCAGTGTGATATATATCTCCTAGGTGACAGGGGTAGTATTTAGCATATGTGTGTGTTACGTGATCTTTATGATAGGGGGTGGCAGACTCTGCTGGTGGATTTTTTAGTCCCCGAGGTTTGCTGGAGCCTCCATAGCCACAGTTAATCTCATTTGAGTAGTGGCACGGTACTTAATATACACATTTTCGTAGTACACAATTTGAAATTATACAGAACTAGTTTAATTTTACTTCTAAATTAATAAATTAAAGTGGTTTTGTGTACCTGAGCCTTCTGCTTCTACATAAGTTTAGAAATTTTGGATTCCTACCTTTTTGCCCCTAGCATCACTGAAGAGTCCTAGGAGGATGAAACAGCTGTATGATGCAGTTTAATTCATTTTTTCGGCATACTGTATCTATTACTAAATTTAAGAGGTGCAGCATATGAGTGTTACGTGATCTTTATGATAGGGGGTGGCAGACTCTGCTGGTGGATTTTTTAGTCCCCGAATTTTGCTGGAGCCTCCATAGCCACAGTTAATGTATACTGTATATATTACTAAATTTAAGAGGTGCAGCATATGTGTGTGTTACGTGATCTTTATATTAGATTTATAAATTTTATCAATTTACATGGATCACGAAACAGAGATACCTATGCAAATGACGGTGTGCGGATCTTCGGTACAATATTTATGTCTAGTCAAATTATTATGGATTATTCCTTTTCATCTGAAGTATTGCCATGTAAACTTATCAATTATATACATGCCACGCCACACAGTCTGCGGGTGTGGAAGGGAGCCAAACAGTTAAAACCACGTTACCGTGGCACCGTCTCAAACGCAGGACAAGTGCTTCTCTATTTTTCATGACCCCACGTTGCACACAGACAGAAGATGTTGTTGATGAAAGTACCTTTATTAAGTTGAGGAGTTTTCTTATAGGTAAAGGAATATTGATGAAACCTTGGCCTGTAGTAACATGAAACAACTGAATCGGTTGGGCTGATAAACACGTCAGGCTCCTGACATATAAAATCATTGAACTGGTGTAATAAATTCCATATTACATTGACACTCGTGTAAGATCCTCTATTTATCAATGACCATGAAAGAATAGATAAAGCTCATTCATTCATCAAATATTCTACTCAACAAATAATGATTACCTCAGGTCAATCAGTTGCTTAAAGAATCTATTTCAGGAAACCAAAGGCCCAAGTGACTTGAAAGAAATCATCTTGATTAAAGCATTACTTTTTGAAACCTTTGTGCAGCACCATGCATATTTCAGATACTGGATAGATACTATGACTTTTTGAAAATTTTCATTTAGGCGTAGTGGTGTTCATTTGATCAGATCTGATTCGGTGACTTTGAATATTGGTGAATGTCATTTCCTTTCGCAAATTTTTTTACAATCTGTGATGGCAAGTTACTCCATAAATATCATGACTCTAGGCTTTATTGTGTGTTCTTTTTCATATACCCCATGTTTTACATACCGACAATGAATACCAAGAGATTACGATAGCTCGATTAGCTGTTTTACTTGGGTGAACGATATGCCATATCTGGCTTGTAAGCTCATTGTAAAAAGAGAAAATCAACAACAAGTCAAGTGTTAGCTTTCTTTACTGTGAGAGTAGATCAGGTGGAAGAGGAAGGCATTACTGAACCAAGGCAGAAGGTGTTGGTCACAGACACGCCTCATCGGACTCCTGAACGGGTTCACAGTGGGCGTGGACATCTTCAGGCCACACCCCTCCCTCACCACCTCACGACCTAGTTCAGCACTGTAATGGCAGTAGTCAGTGAAGTAAGCTGGAATTCTCTCATCCTGAAACAAACATAGAGCACATTAATTTAACAAATTAGAAGTTTTCTCAAACTTTTATGCAAATACAGTTTGTTTTTTCAATCTATCATCCTATGCTTCAGATCTAGAGCTTCCACTTAATTCTATCAAATTTGGTTTTGGTGCAATAATCCTTTTGGTAAAATAAAATATTCTTTATGAAATTATTCTTAGCACAAGAATAACTGTCAAAAGATAAAAAAAATCTCTTTCAAATTTGATCAGCACAAATTTATTCCAAATGTTCCATTTTTTAAAGGAGTGGGGACCAAACCCCTGAAAAGACACAGCAAAGTGTCCCTAGATGCATTGTGTGTAAGAAGTTCTATTAGTTTCTAGTGTAAGCCTCCTTAAGGACCCATGTCCCAATGCAGTCATATATAACTGGAGAGTTCCACTGTGAAAGGAGTAACCTCCCCTTATTTCATTTTTGGATGTACTGCTATTGAGCAGGTAGCTATACGTGTATATATAGTATACAGCACAGTCAGTTATAATAACAATGTAAGGGTCAGAGGTCCAGGGAGTTTGGTCCTATAGTACCTATGGGTTTAGACATTAAATTTGGTTACAACAAGCTAATGTTAATGTTGTGATAAAAAGTCTTGCTGCAGAGGATATATGCAAATCTGATTAAAATGCAGATCCCTACTCTCACTCCGTTACATAAGGATTTGACAACATCCCATAAGAGGTCATGTTCTGGTGACCTTTGTAGCCTCCTTTAGACTTTACACTCAAGTAGAATTGTCAAATTGATGACAGTTGACACATGGGTGGCTGCATCAATTGTGATTGCAAGATGAATAACAAATGATAATACAAGCCAACATATTCTCACCGCCAATTCCATTTTCTCAGTCAAGCACTAGGTGATTGAGAAACTTAATGTTGCTGTAGAGGTATTACCCCTACTTTAATGAGCTGTGTTATCTCATACTACAGAAAATCAATACATTACGCCATTGAACCACACGTCTGATATAAAGCTGTACTCAGGATATTGTGTATGCCTTTGTTACTTTGAAAATTGATCTTTTTACATGTTCTCTCAATATATTTGTATCCAAACAAAACATGTCTTGCAATATGTTTTTGATTAATAGTGAATTGTGTTGTGAAAATGATAAACGTTCAATGTTTGCAGTCATGATTGTTATTCTAAGGAATGAACAGATCAGTGTGATAGACTATCTATAATGACTACAGATTTAGATTCCCCATTGATTAACATTGTTTGATATTTTCCTTGCACCTTGATATGTTTTATAATCTAGTAATATACATTTAAATAGTATTCTAATTTGAGTGATTTTTGCACTTGAAATATTGCACTTATGGAGTTTTTCTATACAACTTTCTGGGAGAGCATCAAATTATCAGTGGTGCAAAGTGTTCAAATTTCCAAGAGGTTTTAGAATGCTGTGGCTTTAATATGTTGAACTTCTTATTTACTGTTAATGTCATTAATTTGAGTACACATTTTCAGAAGGAATCCGAAAGTTAAAAGTAAACACGGCTTAGCAAGCGATACCAATGTAATAGGACAAGGAAAAGTGATAAAGTTAGTGCCATCGCTCGGGAGTTATGGATTCTGAAAAAATTATGAAAAAAAAAACAGTTGACAACCATGCAAAAATAAGCCTAAAATGAAGTAAACCTGAACGGTAACTAACAACAATTTCTTGACAAAAAAATCCAAAGAATTGAAAATAATTCAGGTGGGGCCCACCTCAACAACAAGCCGAAGGTAGAAGACAGTTCCAAATGAACAAGTGTTTACAAATACAGTGTTTCAACTGCTGCTGTACCGGTAACTGCATAAGAATTCATCTTGAATATTGCTGATATCAATCAATTTTACCTAAATCTATAAAGATAATAAGATATTAGGCTTGATTTTCGCTTCAAGTTTTGCTTAAAGTTACATATATTGGGCCTTTAAGTTATCAAGACATGGAGTAAATATAAACTGAATTTTTAATAGGTGTAACCTTTAACATAAGTGTATAACTTATAGTTGTCATACCATGTCACTGCAGCAACTACTTAATGATTAATGCTATATAAAGACATAATGAAATGTATGAACAAGTATCACAGAGTACAGTATCACAGACAAGTTGTCATCAATCGTCACACCTGATTTCACTGTATCTACCTTATCATGTCTACATACAGGAAACCCTTTCTCTGTGCTTATATTTACAAGAAAGTGTGAACCATTCAGCTACACTGGGTTATGCAGTGCGACTGTGCTATATTTAGTAGATACCAATCTGATTAAAATACAGATCCTTGTTCCCACTCCATTTTACAAGGATCTGACAACATTCCATAAGAGGTCACGTTCAGATGACCTTTGTCGCCTCTTTAATTAACACTACAATAATTTTCCAATGACCTGTCATCTTGCAGCAATCCATTTCGTCACATTATTCCACATGAACGTTTTGGTGACAAAATGACTAAAGGGAAAAATGTGAGTATGCAAGCTTTGTCGCCTCAAAATTTCACCGTCAAGATTCTGAAAGTAGTAATTTGATTGGCTAATGCAAAAGGTCATCGGGACATGACCCCCTATGGGATTTTCTCAGATCTGAACAGAGCAGAGAGAAGTTTATGGAAGGGCACGAAAATCAAGATATGATTTTAATCAGATTGAGTGGATACCAATTTTTATTCTTTCTATCAATCAGACTAAACCTGTGGTCAACCCCGCCTATTCACCGTGTAAAATCTCCAATGTGGACCTGATACTTCAATTCACCCATTTCTAATATATTTTCGTTGAAATTAAAAGTTATCAAATCAAAGCAACTGGCCCATGGGCCTTAATGTTCACCTGCACGACTATGACATGGAGAATACACCATATCATGGAGATTGGGAGCCAATTGTCCGTCACCAAGGGAAAGATGAACTGGTTTAAAGTTTCCTACACTCCTGTTGAACTTGACATGTTAAGGAAAAGGCCTGGACATCTGGACAAGTAGCTCAGATAACATAAAGACATCATTCATCATTGGTGGAAGTTGAGAAGAAGTCTGAAATCAGTTTTTCAAAATGGCAGACATGGTGGCCATATTGGATTTAGAACTGACACCAAAAATAACAACACTAGGTCAGGACTATCTTAGGATCATTTCAGGCAAGTTTTAACAGAATCCCAATGGAGGACTTTGAGAAGAACTTTGAAATGTAAAAAGTTTACACATGGCAGACAACAGATGAAGCACAATGGATATAGGTCTGACATCCTGACCAAACAACAAACATAATAAACCAGGATTTGTTTGGGAACCTATGTGTATAACTACCTACCTTTAACTTTGTGATAGTATCTCTCCATGATGGGTAGGCTGCTATTCCTGCATTGAAACCTGAAATTTAGAAAAAGATCAGGAATTCAACCTAGGCAGCAATATATGTCATACATGGTCAAATGAGGAAAGATCAGGATCTTCACATATGGTCGCAATATAATAATGTCTTGGCTGAAACTCCAAATAGTTTCTGATTTGGATTTTCATATTGTCTGTTTGGGATAAACAATCTGATTATAACCAGATCTGAATTCCACTACGTAACAGTACTACAGGTACACTCCGTCCAATACGTACAGGTACACTCCGTCCAATACGTAACAGTACTACAGGTACACTCCGTCCAATACGTAACAGTACTACAGGTACACTCCGTCCAATACGTAACAGTACTGCAGGTACACTCTGTCCAATACGTAACAGTACTACAGGTACACTCCGTCCAATACGTAACAGTACTACAGGTACACTCCGTCCAATACGTAACAGTACTACAGGTACACTCCGTCCAATACGTAACAGTACTACAGGTACACTCCGTCCACTACGTAACAGTACTACAGGTACACTCCGTCCAATACGTAACAGTACTACAGGTACACTCCGTCCAATACGTAACAGTACTACAGGTACACTCCGTCCAATACGTAACAGTACAGGTACACTCCGTTCACTACGTAACAGTACAGGTACACTCCGTTCACTACGTAACAGTACAGGTACACTCCGTTCACTACTAAAGAGTACAGGTACACTCCGTTCACTACTAAAGAGTACAGGTACACTCCGTTCACTACGTAACAGTACAGGTACACTCCGTTCACTACGTAACAGTACAGGTACACTCCGTTCACTACGTAACAGTACAGGTACACTCCGTTCACTACTAAAGAGTAAAGGTACACTCCGTTCACTACTAAAGAGTACAGGTACACTCCGTTCACTACTAAAGAGTACAGGTACACTCCGTTCACTACTAAAGAGTACAGGTACACTCCGTTCACTACGTAACAGTACAGGTACACTCCGTTCACTACGTAACAGTACAGGTACACTCCGTTCACTACGTAACAGTACAGGTACACTCCGTTCACTACGTAACAGTACAGGTACACTCCGTTCACTACGTAACAGTACAGGTACACTCCTTTCACTACGTAACAGTACAGGTACACTCCGTTCACTACGTAACAGTACAGGTACACTCCGTTCACTATGTAACAGTACAGGTACACTCCGTTCACTACGTAACAGTACTACAGGTACACTCCGTTCACTACGTAACAGTACTACAGGTACACTCCGTTCACTACGTAACAGTACTACAGGTACACTCCGTTCACTATTAACAGTACAGGTACACTCCATTCACTAATAAAGAGTACAGGTACACTCTGTTCCATTAAGATCCTTAATGGAACGGAGTGTACCTGTACTGTTACGTAGTGAACAGAGTGTACCTGTACTGTTACGTAGTGAACGGAGTGTACCTGTACTCTTTAGTAGTGAACGGAGTGTACCTGTACTGTTACGTAGTGAACGGAGTGTACCTGTACTGTTACGTAGTGAACGGAGTGTACCTGTACTGTTACGTAGTGAACGGAGTGTACCTGTACTGTTACGTAGTGAACGGAGTGTACCTGTACTCTTTAGTAGTGAACGGAGTGTACCTGTACTGTTACGTAGTGAACGGAGTGTACCTGTACTCTTTAGTAGTGAACGGAGTGTACCTGTACTGTTACGTAGTGAACGGAGTGTACCTGTACTGTTACGTAGTGAACGGAGTGTACCTGTACTCTTTAGTAGTGGAATTCAGATCTGGTTTTAATCAGATTGGGGATAAACATATTGTCAGCTTGGGATAAACATATTGTCAGCTTGGGATAAACATATTGTCAGCTTGGGATAAACATATTGTCAGCTTGGGATAAACATATTGTCAGCTTGGGATAAACATATTGTCAGCTTGGGATAAACATATTGTCAGCTTGGGATAAACATATTGTCTGCTTGGGATAAACATATTGTCAGCTTGGGATAAACATATTGTCTGCTTGGGATAAACATATTGTCAGCTTGTGATAAACATATTGTCTGCTTGGGATAAACATATTGTCTGCTTGGGATAAACATATTGTCTGCTTGCGATAAACATATTGTCTGCTTGGGATCATCATATTGTTTGCTATATCCTGCTCAAAACACTTATGCCCATTTGTGATGCTTACATTTTCACAATCAACAATAGGTTTTTTTTAATTGTTCATGCATGACTTAAGTTTTATGCCTTTCAATCTTTACTTCTTTGTGAATTTTAACATTAAATATGCATCTACAAAATATATATTTGGCAACATGTTATATAACAACACACTTGCTGACCTTCATATTAGTTTGCTGTGATATTTGTCTGTCGGTGAAAGGGACAAGAGGCCCAATGGGCCTGCATCGCTCACCTGGTATCAATCTCTGACTTATATTATAGTGTAACCCTAAAGTCCCCTAACATCTTTTAATGTAAGACATTTAGAAGAACATCTTAAGATTTAAACATATTTTACCCCTGTGACCCCTTATAAGACAACATCATTTTCATTTTCAAATTTTGTCAGGCTTCATCCAAGAAACCTTTCAGCCAAATGTCATGCTTCTAGGGCTTTTGGTACTTCAGAAGAAGTCAATTGAATGTTTTAACAGATTTGACCCCTGTGACCTTGAATATAGGTCAAGGTCATTTCTTTTCGCAAACTTTGTCGGGCTGCATCCAAGGAACATTTCAGCTAAATATCATGCTTCTAGGGCTTTTGGTATTTCAGAAGAAGTCGTTTAAAGGTTTTAACAGATTTGACCCCTGTGACCTTGAATATAGGTCAAGGTAATTTCTTTTCGCAAACTTTGTCGGGCTGCATCCAAGGAACATTTCAGCTAAATATCATGCTTCTAGGGCTTTTGGTATTTCAGAAGAAGTCGTTTAAAGGTTTTAACAGATTTGACCCCTGTGACCTTGAATATACGTCAAGGTAATTTCTTTTCGCAAACTTTGTCAGGCTTCATCCAAGGAACCTTTCAGCCAAATGTCATGCTTCTAGGGCTTTTGGTATTTCAGAAGAAGTCGTTTAAAGGTTTTAACAGATTTGACCCCTGTGACCTCAAATATAGGTCAAGGTCATTTCTTTTCGCCAACTTTGTCAGGCTTCATCCAAGGAACATTTCAGCCAAATATCATGCTTCTAGGGCTTTTGGTATTTCATAAGAAGCCGTTTGAATGTTTTAACAGATTTGACCCCTGTGACCGTGAATATAGGTCAAAGTCATTTTTTTTCGCAAACTTTGTCGGGCTTCATCCAAGAAACCTTTCAGCCAAATATCATGCTTCTAGGGCTTTTGGTATTTCAGAAGAAGTCGTTTAAAGGTTTTAACAGATTTGACCCTTGTAACCTTGAATATAGGTCAAGGTCATTTTTTTTCGCAAACTTTGTCGGGCTTCATCCAAGGAACATTTCAGCCAAATATCATGCTTCTAGGGCTTTTGGTATTTCAGAAGAAGACGTTTGAAGGTTTTAACAGATTTGACCCTTGTGACCTTGAATATAGGTCAAGGTCATTTTTTTCACAAACTTTGCCTGGCCTCATCCAAGGAACCTTTCAGCAAAATTCCATGTTTCTAGGGCTTTTTTGTATTTCAGAAGAAGTCGTTTAAAGGTAAAAATAGATTTAACCTCGCTGTGACCTTGAACATTGGTCAAGGTCATTTCTTTTCGCAAACTTTATTTGGCTTCATCCAAGGAAGCTACTGGTCAAATATGAAGTCTCTATGCCTGACGGCATTTTAGAAGAAGTTGTTTGAAGGTTTCGACATTTTTGACCCCTGTGACCTTGAAATTAAGTCAAAGTGATTTTTTTTCGCAAACTTTGTTCAGCTCCTTCCAAGAAATCTACCAGCCAAATTTCATGTCACTGGGCCTTTCAGTATTTTAGAAGAAGTCGTTTAAAGGAAAAAGTTGACGGACGCAGGACGGACGGACGACGGACGACGGACGGACGGACGGACTGACGACGGACGCTGCACCATCACATAAGCTCACTTGGCCCTTCGGGCCAGGTGAGCTAAATATATACCATAGGTGTTAACCTCTGAAACCTCCAATGAGGGAGATCTCCCTCCTTCCATATTTCCAATGAGGGAGAAAGTGCATGAAATGTGATGACTGAAACTGCATTTCTCAATTTGTCTTTCCCATTTTATGTATCAAAATAACTTCAAAAAGTATTAATTGGTCCAGACACACATGTAATGGTCATTACACATACCCTACAGTAACTTGGAGATCATTTGACCACAGGATGTAGATTTTGAGTTTGTGTGAGTTTGGACCTAAATGAGAGAGATTTTGAGGGAGATTGGTAAATTTTGGTCAAAATGAGGAAGTCTCCCTGATAATGAGGGAGGGTTAACGAGTATGATATACACTGTCTCAAGCAGAAATATCCTGATACAAAATGTATCACATAAGGTCACATAATAGGAATTCTTTATTATGAAAGAAAATAATTCAAATATATCACAAATATATCTTAGGGAACTAAAGAAGTGTATACATGTATATATGTATGCAATCAAAACAATTAATAATTCTGAGTAATTTGCAGGTGCTAACTACTAATCCTATACACCTCGCCCCCATTTAATTAGCAACAGTCCTCAAATTTAGGAAATTCCTTAACTTGGTTACTATCTCCCTATGTGTTTATGCTTGTCCGTGTACTGGATGTATTGTGTTCTGTTGGTAGCTGGACTGTGTTTCCAATGGAATCTTTCATATTGCCATCTCATTTGAATGATACAGCAGACACTGCAACAATCACCCCAGACCATTTTATATTCAACTTGAGCTGTTGGAATTTTGTTGACAGGAGAATCACATTGTTTCTGAATAAATCACCTTTACATGAACTTTGAGGATCAAACCTTGCACCCCTGTTCGTAAGACTGAAGACTTTTGGCATTTATATCTCGACCAATCTGTCCACAATATAGCAATTATAGAAATAGAATATGGTCTTTCTTTGCCAATAACTTTTTCACAGGGTTGATATATATAAATAATTATTGCTATGTTTTATTTTTATCCATTCCGAATAATACTTAAATCAGTATTAGGAAGTGTGTTTATCTATAACTAGAAATAGACAAAAGTGTGTGTGTGTATGGGGGGGGGGGGGGGGGGGCGGCGGTTGAAGAGTGGTTAAGGTGTTCTGACATTCCACCACTAGCCGGGCCTCCACCTCTGGGATGCGAGTTCAAAACCCGTGAGGGGAAGTTGCCAGGTACTGACCACTTACCTACGGCCAGGTCAGGTGTCCAGCGCCGGGTGTAGTTATGATACAGACGTCTATAGACCTTCACCTTCACTCTCCCCATCACCTTCACACACTTGTCCACGACCTTGCTGATATTCTTCCCAAACAGGTTAATAACCAGCTCTTGACCAGGTAATAAATTTCCAAGTTCCTGAAATGTCAATCATATGTGTAACAGAGACTATAAGGTCAGTAGAGGTGTAACGATTCATCGATGTATCGAATCGCGGGACAGTGCATCAATGCATCGTTTGGCTTTGTTTGGTATCGTGATACCTGAAATCTCCCTTGCCGCATTACGTAACCACAGTAGCCGACAAGCAGGAAAAGGGATTGAACAGAAACATGTTACTACTTTAGCGACAAGTTTGTTGGTTCCTCTTATATCATGGTAAGTATCTTATCATGGCTGTTGTATTGTTATACGTATTGTATCGCCAACCCCCCTGCAATACACAACTCTAAAGGTCAGGTATTAACCTGAAGATTGAATTTTTGTATTTAGTTTATTTTAAGGTTTTTTTTTTTTTTTACAAATGAGATTTCCTGTCAGTTAACTCAGTTACCCCTGAGGACACATTTGAACTCTTCTGATTCAATGGTTGGAACACTCAATTATAAAATTTCTGGGATGAATGAGTTGATTAAGCTCAGAATTAATAATACCATATTTATCCTGCAATAACCCCAGGGGGCCAATACATAAACTCTGATGCAAAGTAGGAGGTGGGCTTATTGCAGGGCCATGAAATAGCATGTATTGGTATTTCGACTTAGCTGTTTTTGACATGGGTGGGCTTATTACCAGACATGGGCTTATTGGCAGATAGATATGGTATGTAATTTCTTTTTCTTACTAAACTAGACTAAAGAAGGAAAATGTTATCATCTTTTTGTTTATCTGAAACAAGAAGTAATAAGTGCTCACTATTTCCTAGTAACCTAATGATAGAAATATCATGTGTCACCTTAGCTTGGTGACCACATTGTGAAGACTTCATTCATACATCAAAATAGTCAATTTTATCTCTTTTTTTTATAACTTGAACCACTTTCTTTTAAAGCTACACTTATATGCTTATTAAAATTATTAGTTTTTTTCACTGCATACATAAAGTATTTCCTCATGGAAATTGACAGTCAGATTTTACAGCAATTTTATAATAAATGTTTAATCACTTTAAATACAATTTAGAAATCCTTATTCATAGATAAAGGATATAAATAGTATTTCTGTTGCATTATATCTTCCATTACATGAACAAGACACACACTTTTTATTTTATTACCAAGTAGATCAAATTTGGTCTATCACAGGAAGTCACAGTATTAGTATCAGCTTCAAAGTAAAGAGTATGGTTCTTAATGTTCAAAACCTTTACTGAAAGTGGGAAGTATTCAAAGAGGAAACTGGCCCAGCCATGAGGCCCAGACTGCTCTACGGTCTGTTAGCTTTCACCAATAGGTTAATGAAACATTCAAATTGTTAACTGACAGTGTTTTTCCTGCCTATATAACTGGGTACGCCAAACGACCCCATTCCCAATGTGTTTTAGTGTTATTTTTTCCCAAAGTCAACTGAAAAATTCCCAATTATTATGACTTTTCAAATTCCGGGAAAAAAGGACAGGCACATGATGTTATAATGAATAAAAAATCATTAAAAGAAATATCAGTGAGTGAGTGAGTCTGTCACTCAGACTCACCAAGTAACTCACAGCTCTTTGTTTTCATTGTTTACCATATATCATAAAGGTAAATGATACACTGTGCACTGTAAAATCGGTTAGCATGGAACATTTAATGAGTGTGGTTGGATTTAATTTTTTCCCAATTTATTACCTGTTCACGCTACTTTTTTCCCAATTTGGCAAATTGAATTTTTCCCAAAATACCCAGGAAAAACACTGACTGATAAGAAGCAGCATGGGCTTTCAAAGCAAAATAACTCCTTGAGACACACCATCAATCTTAGTCACACATGATAATGAGTGATATCTATTGTTCAACATTGTGTTGTATTCAAAGCTACCTCCATCCTCGATATCCAGGGGTTACACTTACCTACGCTCTCTTCTCCCCTGGAATATTTCATAGCAAAACTGAAGGCATGCTCAGGTAAACAACAAAAAAACCTGACCAATCGCTAGGCTGATGCCTGTCTTTTGAAGATTACAAAGGAGTTCTAAGCTTGTCTATTTTACCGTTATGCGAGGAGATTCCTTCAATGTAAATTAAAAGGGTCAAACCAGTCTTCTTGCCTCATCAACGAGGTGGCGCACACGGAGCCTTCAGTTTTCCCATGCCATATTCCAGGGGTGTAGAGAGCGGAAGTTGGTGGGCGTAACCTCAGAAAATTCAGGATGTTACCAGGGGTGTAGAGAGCGGACGTAGGTGAGCTTAACTCCTGGATATCAAGTATGGTACCAGGCTTGTAGAGATTGGACTTAGGTGAGCGTAACCCTGGATATCGAGGATGGTACCAGGGGTGTAGAGAGCGGAAGTTGGTGGGTGTAACCTCAGTCAATTCAGGATGGTACCAGGGGTGTAGGGAGCGGACGTAGGTGAGCTTAACTCCTGGATATCAAGGATGGTACCAGGCTTGTAGAGAGTGGACTTAGGTGAGGGTAACCCCGGATATCGAGGATGGTACCAGGCTTGTAGAGAGCAGACTTAGGTGAGCATAACCCCGGATATTGAGGATGGTACCAGGGGTGTAGAGAGTGAACATAGGTGAGCTAATCCCTGGATATTGAGGATGGGCTACCTCTTAAATTATTAATATTTGAGCAAATGTTCATGAATTCAAACTTATTTTCAAAGCTAATAAAGAAGCTAAGAAATATTTAAGGTAGATGTGGAATTGGAACAGTGAGATGTTATCTATGATATGAATACTTATTCCTTCTCATTACGTACATTATGGTATGTTTGTCTATCACGCAGGTTCATTAAAGTCGTTTTGTTGTGTAAAAAGGCATTTATCTGATAAAATTCAAGGTACATTTCATATGCAGCTGATGAAATGGGACAAGATAAACATCTAGTTTGTTAGTTCTTGTAATGGGGCCCTCTGAGGGGTAACTGTTCTGATGTTATCAGGTTCAATCACAACTTATAACAAATACGAATGTATGTTATATTATTGACAGTAGAATGGTATGATTTCATGACATAGCTGGCATATAAAGCTAATTGGATTAACTGGCAACTTGTAAAATAATGGCCTGGGAATATGAGACCTGGGGAGGTGGAACCCGGAGCAAACATGGTTTACTGAACAAAATACATCAAAATCTTTAACGACAAATGCTGCATTATTTATTGATTACTCCCTATTCTGTGACGATGTAGACTTAGCATGGCAAGTCATACAACATTATTTGTCTACAGATGATTCATTCATGAGTTCAATTAGCAACAAAAGACAGTACACAAATACTGAAAACCAAGAAGTCATTTTCCTACAGTGTTTGATGGCATCCATTGGATGGCCAGAGATATTGATGCAAGCAGGACTTTCAATGAGGTTAGCTCGAAATACTAAGTAGGTCATAATTAAGGGAACTTGTGCCTCAGTTTAATATATGTATTATATTCACTTTTCGTTTTCCAAAACTAAAGAAACATGAAGGAGATGGTTGCACATTTGACTTAGGCCATACCAATTTGATTTATTGTTCGTCAGATTTACCGCTCCTGTTTTGGAAAAATAAAATAAAAGTAAAAGTAAAATATTACCGCTCCAATTTTAGCGTCAATGAAAAATGACGAATTGGGATATATTTAACAGTGGTTCAAAATTTCGAAAACGCCATTTCGGATCATTCGAATTTTTGAAATGAATGTGAAAATGGTATTTGAAGCGTTTTTTTGGCAGCAACACGAGGGAAATGCGCGACGAAGCTTTTTCACTTGTGACGAAAACTGAGAATGTGTCAAAATTCCTTTCTTATCGTGTTGATTACTACATAATCCGGTCGCCACAATGTATTGCAAAATACCGCATCATAACACCTCTATATTGAATTTCAAATTGATTTCTTCTCGAGCAATCGACCCAATTTGACAGACATCAATGACATTTCATCAGTCTTATTTTAATAGAATTGGCCTAATGTTGATAGTTAAAAAACGTTTTTTTATTCATATTTTGAAATATTTATGTATGTATTACCATCCGAACTCTCTTCCAGATGCCGCAGATATACTTAGTCATCAGTAGTCAGAACATTTAAATCCCGAATTGATGTACACTGGGTTCATGATGCTTATTCAACCACGAGATAAACAATAATTAACTTATTCATATATGGGACGTATGAACTGATATTAATCTTTCTGATTTGGATATATAGTACACAAATATTGCTTGTGTCCATTAATATTATTAATAATATTATTGCATATCAAAGGTTATGTCAGCAAAACACCTAGTGCCATACATCTAGCCTTCAGGGTTTATTTTATATAGCGGTACATCATACCACGGACTTAGATTAGAGTCCGTGATCATACATATATTTTGTCATCATTAATTTATATCAATTTGATAACATATGCATTCTGCGTGAATAGAAGCATCTTAATACCTAGAAAAAAATGTGGTTCCTAAAAGGTGTTTCCTGCGGCTTTGGTTCAATCACTAAACTGGAATAAATGACCTTGGGTCTTCTATTAAGAAGGTAATTCAAGAAAGCTTTTCTCTTTATTGCACAGCATTATGCAAGTAGTTTGTACCATTGGATTTTTTTAAAACCGCTACCACAGTTTAAATACGTGTACCATTTGGTGATACATTATATTAATAGTCAAACAAATATTCTGACATTTAGTTTTTTGAAAACTACCGCTCGCTCGAAATTTTAAGGAATTCAAATTTTTTGTAAAAACAAAAAAATTGTGCCCGCTCGCTCCAATTTTGAAATCTCATTTTCCGAAGAACAATAATTCAAATTGGTATGGCCTTTAAGAGAAATTTTAAATAAATGTAAAGAAAGCAACAATCCTACTTGTAAATCTAACAAATTCCAGCTTGAAAGAGTGAAAGGTATAAACCAGAGATTTGTAAGAGAAAGACCCAATAAAGAAACACTATAATCACTGCTATTTTTACGAATGTACCTGTCATTTTCAGCAATAGTAGGTAAGAGGAAATCCTCCATATCATCTGGAGATAATTTGTTGTGTATTTTATATAAAAGTTGAAGTTTTCTATGTTTGGATAATTGAAAAATGTAAATTTAAAATTCTAACCACTTTCTGAACAAGAATAAAAGGACGAATAAAGAGGACAGAAGTAAAGTACCAGGATGCTGTCAAAATGATGGTAGATAAATTAATCCATTTTCTGTCAGAGAAAGGCAAGATATATTACCTGAAACACTGGATACAAGTCCACCTCCTGTTCCACTCCAAGAATGTCTACAATGACAGGTCGGCCCTCAGTCATCCGACAGCCATCTAAAATAACATTATACGAATAGGTTAAAAGCATGGTTAAACATTCCTTTTGTAAAATGAATCAGGAGCCAGTTTTAATTTACAAATCACTGATGAGTGAAACTTGATTTGCTTCCTTTTTTATAATTTCATCAATATTAATTTTATGTACACACATATACTAAATTTAGTTAGGATTACCTGTTAATTTGTATCCTGTCATTCAGAAAATGGCCAGAAAGTTGCAAGTACAAAAGGCATAAAATATGTACCAGATGACAAATATCAAGTATCAAGAAGAAACATTTTTGGTTGGTACCTGATCGTAGATGTGTGTGTGGGTCTCGTCATCCTAATATAGAAGTGGCATGCTGTGGCATATTATTAAAAAACATCCTTTACTTCACCTAAACATCTTTAACCAGGAATTCTACAAAAAGTAGTTAGATCAACTTGTCCATTTGATAGTTGCTTCATACAGATCTATAACCCCTCAGTGAACACACATTTCACAATACATTGTCTGAACTGATAGAGTACACATGACTGACAGAGTACGTACTCCAACTGATAGAGTGCACATGAGTACCATTAGTCAGTATTAGAAACACCACACAAACAGTTCTTACATATATTTATATTTATATTTATAAATATGTATGTGCTTTTGAATAAAACATTGACTCCATTGACAATTCTTTAATTAGCACTTTTTCTACAAATCATTTTTTTTCAGAAGACTTGAGAATAAATCTAGTCCTCCGATACGTATCTGATTACCTGCTGATGAATTAAAGGAGAATAACTCTAGGTAGGTGTTACATATTTTATCTGATCTCCTGCTCATAAATTAAAGGGGAATAACTCCAGATAGGTGTTACAAGTCTGATCAGTCACCTGCTGATAAATTAAAGGGGAACAATTCTAGGTTGGTGATACATATTTGATCACCTGCTGATTGAATTTAGGTAGCCAAATTAAAGGGGAATAACTCTAGGTAGGCAAGACACGCTGATAAATTAATGGTGAATAACTCTAGGTAGGCAAGACATGTTGATAAATTAATGGTGAATAACTCTAGGTAGGTGTATATCTGATCACCTCCTGATAAATTTAAGGGGAATAACTCTAAGTAGGTGTTACATATCCGATCACCTGCTGAAAAATTAAAGGGGAAGAACTCTAGGTACACATTACATATCTGATCAACTGCTGATAAAATACAATGGTCGTAACTATAATTAAAAGATCAACAGTTTTCAATAACATAATTCAAACTATTTTCTAGGCAAATTTGATTTTAAAACATAATCATGTGATCCTTGGCTTATTCCTATAAATGATTTAAAAGAAAACTAATTTTTATATTTAAAGGCCAAATATATGGAACTTCAGGAAATTTTTCGTGATTCCGAAAAATTCTGAAAAAAAATCCAGTTGATAACCATGCAAAAATAAGCCTTAAATGAAGTAAATCTGAGCGGTAACAATCAGGAAACTCTTGATAGAAATTTAAAAAAAAAAATGAAAATAATTCAGATGTGGCCCACTTCAACAACAAGTCAAAGTTAGAAGACGGTTCAAAATGGATACGTGTTTACAAATACTGAGTTTCAACTGCTGTTGTACCATTAACCGCGTAAGAATTCATCTTGGATCTTGCTGATATCAGTTAATCATAACTAAATCTATAAATATAATAAGTTATTAAACTTGATTTTCGCTTCACGTTTTGCCAAAAGTTACATATACTGGGCCTTTAAAGTCCCAGTCAAACATTGTTCACACTTACAATCCTGTGGCAGACAGCTAGTCAGTATGTAGTAGAGAGTCAATGGCCACTGTAGAAGTACAGCAACGGGTGAATCAAAGTTAAATCCCTTCTGTGTATAGTAGGCTGACCAATCACTTAGTGGGATACTGGCCGACTGACCCATAGGGACGTCACAACTCCTTAACTGATCTCCAACACCATAAGATTCCCCTGACTGACCCGTAGGAATGTCCAGATTCCTCAACTGATCTCCAACAACATAAGAATCACCTGACAGATCCACCTTTGTATAGGAAATTTCCGAATGGTCAATTTGGAATGCTGGGTCCTCTGATCCACCAACATGGAAACAAGGGTTCTCCAGTTGTACCAGATTGGTATTAGAATCACTTGACTGGCTCCCTAAGAAACTGCTGTTCTTTTGCAGGCCTTCAGATGAACAAGCTTGCTCCTTTATTACACAGAGTGGGTTCTGATGGTCCTTGAAGAAACCAGTTCCTTGAAAGAAGAAGATAAGACAGTTTTTATTACATCTAACACTTAGTAGCATAAGAATTTGATGTTTATTTATTTATTTTTTTGTTTTGTTTATCAACTACCGAAATTATACTTTATTTGTATCAGGATTGATATCATGTTGTATCATAAATATTTTACTTCAATATGTATTGTATCATCTCACCAAATAGCTACTGGAAGGTATGTACTACATTAGACTATAGCCTAGGTATGGGGTATAATGATATTCCCACTAGGTACCTAGCCACTAGGTATCCCAGAAGGCCAGTCCGACCAAGGAACACTTACATTACCTGACCAGAAAACATCAAACCTCCATGAAGCTAGGTTATATACATGTATCATTGCAGCCCATTTATACTGAGGGCTGTTTAAGTAAAGAATCTCTCTAACCCCTGACTCCAAAATAAATCCCTTCTGTCCAAAGTTGGATTTCTTACCTATAATGTCTATTACTTCAATTTAAATTTTTAATTAAATTCTGTGGGTGGTTGCCCTAAACAAAACCTGGAATCCTCCCCTCCTCACTGTGGGATAGATATTTTACTGGAATAACCTTGATAACAAAACTATTCACTGTCACGCCTTACCATGTGTCCGGGTAATGGGTAAACCTGAGGTGACGGGACACACCCACTGCCACAAGCCTCGGCCATACAACCCAATCCTTTGTAGAAACACCTCCAGCTGATGTACACCAAAATCAGGATGTGTCGTTTCTACCATAAACAGATAAGAAATGGTTATACATGTATCAAAATTCTAAGAAATCCAAAATTGTGGATAACCAAATTTTACGCTTTGCACAAACAATATATATACTAGTATGTGTTTAATGTGTTGCAATGTTTCAAGACAAATAAGTCACTTTGTCAAACTGTGAAAGAATAGTGTAATTTGTGTTGTTTATATCATCACTTCAATTACCCGTTATATCAACAGCAGTAATCTTCTAAGATGGATATGGTTTACCATAATTTCTACCACAATACCCCGTGTTATTCCACTCTCAGACCATTGTATAAACTTGCTGACTGTTGGATAAATATATGTTATATAACACTAGTGGAATATGACCTTCCAGACTTTTGATTGGTTGAGAAGTTGAACTTTGACCGGAAATGTGGATTGTTGACGACAACAATGTATTGGAGATGATGTGATTTCCCGCAAATTCGCGATTCACCCCAGAAAACAACACTGCAACTGCCGACTAAATATCATTGTGGTAGAAACAGGTCACACGACTCGTGGTTATTGGATATGAAATTTATTTCACTCTCGTTAATTATTTTTTAAAAATTACAAAAGACAAACGCTAAAGCTGGTGTCTTTTGTAACTTTAAAAAAATAATTAACGAGAGCGAAATAAATTCCATATCCAACAGCCACTCGTTGTGTAACCTCTATGTTTTCAACAGAGATCCTTCTTAAGTGGGGAACATAATTATGTAGAAATTAAATAAAGGAAGAATATTCTGGTCAATGCCGTTGACATGTTTCGACTACTAGCTATAGGCTGCTGTTATCAAAGACCTATTCTTTTAGGTTAAGAAGCCTTTATTTCTACTTATTAATGTACCTGTGCAAGTTGCATATTACATACATAATATGTTACTGGAACCTTTCAATAGAGTGTCAACTCATTATACCTACTAGTTTACTGGTAGGGTGTAGATCTATCCCCTGTTGCTATGTTACTATCTGGTCATACACAGGATTTAGATGATGCCCCCCTCATCTCTGTTCATGTTTTTAGTTTTCCTGACTTTTATTGCTTCATTGATTTGTCTTGTTTTAGTATGTTGTTCTCTTTCACTATTTTAGCATTGCCCAATCAATATGTGATTTTGGGTGTCAGAGTGATATGTGTCTATGCTGATTAATTGTACTTGGTGGGGAATGTCATATGTAGTTGTTGCTGTGGTTTTGGTAAAAGTTGTGTTGCTTTTCCCTATGTCCTTAGGATATTTTTTAGACGTGAACCAAATCCCTCCTAGTTTCTACTACATATATGTGATTGTGGATTTTTCATGATATTGGATATACAGCCCTACTTTTTCAAAAATGTCAATCTTGTCTTTGAGGTGCACCAGTAACTGTCCGAGTGTTGTCACTGGCCTCAATGAAATGATGTTGCTCTAGTCATTATCCACTTATAGGACCTATTGTATAGGTCTATAAACACCTCTGACATCCTTTACCAGTGAAGGTAAATCAGAGTATTGTCCTGTCTTTGCATTTTGTTTGCCTCTCAGCTCTTTTCTTCTGTCTTTTCTTTTGTTTTTTTTTTCTTTTTTTCTGTCTTTCCTTTAACAGCTCTTTTTACCTCGTTAACTGACCAGTAAAAAGACAGAAAAAAAACAAAGAAATACATTACCTGATGTAAAAGTGAAGGGTAGATGAACCAGTTGTTTTTCCTCTTCCATATATATTTTGAGTCGTTGACACCATTTTGAGTGATTATATAAGGTTGTTTGTCCTTCCGGTCCCCAATCAGTCTCCTGACACGCCTGGGTACAGTACAGCATTGCTCCACAGTCTTTACTGATCAAAGATAGGAAATGTTTGTTACAAATAAAAAAACTAGAAAAGTCTGTGAGACATTAATGCCCTCTTCCCCAATATGAAATTAGTTCGACTTCATGCTTATTACACAAGTTTGATGACAATCGGATTAGTAGTTGTTTAAATAATCTGGTTACATTACCATGGGATGGGACGGGACGAGCAGGACGGACATGGCTAACACTATATGCCCCCCCCCCTGCATTTCATGGAGGGGGCATAAAAATTACTGTATAGCAGTACAGTATCACCATTGAAGACCTTAAAAATGTATCAAATTGATTTTTCACCACAGTATAAACTAATGTGTACACTTAGGTAGTTGTGAATGTCAAAGAATGTTCAAGAATGTTCAAGAATGTTCAAGAATGTTCAAATTCCTGATCGCATACCTATAAGAGTTTAACAGTCCCCTCAATTTGATTGCTAACTTGCCAAATGTATGGTATTTATGCCTACTTAAATGTTTTGTGAAGTTTACCAGTCATTGATCTAATGAAGGTGACTATAGAAAGTTGTCTCATTCACCCTTGAAGAAACATTTGAATTCTTCCAGTTCAATGGTTGGAATAGTTCAATATGGAAATTTAGGGGTGAATGAGTTAATGAACAAATGGTAAACTCCAATGACCTAAGCTTCATTTGTGTATTTAACTGGCTTATCAAATAAAATGGTATTACAGAGTAATCATACAACAAACCATGTGTGAAACATTTCCCTCTCAGCCCGGAAGTGGCAGACAGCGCACTCTCTAAACACTGGAGGAGACCCCGCACTGGTGTCGACGGAGTGTGAGGACATCGGAGAAACTGTCCTGTCTGGTCCCATTATACAAGTGATCCCTAATCCATTTAAATCCGGCATACAGCTCCTATCAAGAGATGGTCAAGTAAACAAAATCATTCCAACAAACTTCTTTTCAACAAATTCAAATAAAACAAATGTTTCTCAATGACTTTCATACATGTAGATTTTCACTTCCTTTTCCAGCAGTTTTGGGGTGATTTTTAGGGTGCGTAAATTACACTGGTGCGTAGATTACACGAGTTTTTATGGTAACAAAATAAAAGTAAAAATATCTATTTTTATTTTAAAATTTAGGAAGGTTGGATGAAAGCCTAATACCAGTAACATAGAATTAGCATACACATGATCATTTACCAAATGTATTGTCAGATCTTTTAATGACTAGAATTAGCTCTGTTTATTATGTACTATAGTCTAGTATAGATACAAAGATATAAGATAACTTACTGTGCAAGATGTTTGTCTGTGATACAGAAATATCGAGGTCGACGGGGACGGTGTACTACCGGAAACAGACAAGCTGCACACAGGGCCAGGCGAACATGTCCTGATATGGTGGTAGTGGATGTGTCCCACACTGTAAAACCGACCACCAGGGAACAACGGTCCTGTATTACTAGCATCACATGTGTGTTATCTGTATTCAAAATAACATGATGAAAAAAATACTTATTCTTTAAAATCATATTCTTATGACTGGTCAAACACAAAATATAGATACAAAAAGTATGAACATGTGATGCATCTCTGTTTTATCCCTTTTTGAACTTCAAACTCCCTTTGAAGAATTAAAATCTCCCAACAACTGAACACAACGATGCTTCTAAACAGTTGAAAATGTGTCTATAAACACATATCATTGTCATTGGAGATCATAAGACCACTGATAAGTGTAATTTTAATTTATGCTATTTAGTCAATATAAGACAAAAATGCTTGCAATGAAAATCTAAAGCTGCAAAAATGCACCAACCCTCTTCCCAAGAGAAAAAGATATCTCCATTATATTAATCACCTTATATATCAGTCTTACTGTGAAATCAATTGTTTTTGTGAGGCCCAATTTCCATGGTTTCCTTTAAAAAATTGAATTGAATTGATTTGGTAAATGAATTCAACCATTCTGTATAGGTAAATGATTTCATGGATTATGATTACCCAATAAAAGGGAAAATTATCTTAAATCAAACAAGTAAATGCTTTGTGGATGAGTTTTACCCATGAAATCAACAAAATAAAAAAAACATACAAATAATCAGTGAGTGATTCCCCAGGCAAGTCTGTGAACTTAATTTATGCATAGAAGTCTGTGAACTTAATTTATGCATAGACTGCTTACACTTACATATATATATATAAGTTAAATGAAAAGCGATTTCAGTTGGAAGTATTTCTTCACAGCTACTATAACATCATACGAAGTTAAAAAAACATCCCTACCTGTTTGGTCTACAGCTGTATCTAAAGACCAAACTGTATCCTCCACTGGTAACTGACTTATTTGAAGTTGTCTCCCTTGGGCAAGCTGACACTCCTTAGTGATAGCTGTGACACCCTCCAAATAGCCGGAGTCTCCGGGTTGTTTGAAGAACTTTAATCTGTCACATTTTTCACATGAATTCATAATGAAAAACAGGGCTTCTGCATACTGGCTTTGAAAGTGTACATTCTGAAATGTTGAAAATTAACTACAGTTATGAAAGTTGTAACGTGAAGACCCCAACACAATATCATGATGTAACCCATGTAACCTGGTACCCCATGTGTACTAGGTTCAATGCACTAACACATAATCTATCATGTACCAAACATTCTTGTTGTTATGTAACGAATTACATGCAGGGTTTTGCAAGACTTTCATAGGGTCCCTTATAAGGATCAATTTCGAATTGATAATTGACCCTATATTTTCCCAATTTCAGTCTGTATTCTCCCAATTATGGTTAAGTTTAAACTCATAAAAGTGTAAGGAAACTTAACATTGATTAAAATATTATATAATTTATAGACTGGAAACTGAACATAAATTAAAATTTTATTGAAAGAAACAGCAAATCTTTACCCAAATCCCAATTTGTGAAATATGCAAATGATATTTTCCCAATATTTGCTCAGGGACTAGCAAAATCCCTGAAATACCAGTATGTATGTTGAATGGAATGCATAGCATTGAATTAATGGAATTTACCATTGAATTAACAGACCATAATTCCTGTCCCCACCCGACTCTCTCGAGTCATTCTTCTCCAGGGCATAGGAGTCCTCACTTATCCACATCAGCCCTGGTAGGTATGTATGTACTGTCCTCATTGTCAATGATTACATTTGACATGACATTTACCAGAAGTTACAATGATATAATAAAGCAAGTATTTACATAAGTAAGGTACATGTATACTGTACATACATATACAGGAATACAACGTAATTTCTGACAGAAACCTTTGTCTGGTGCTGACAAATATCCCCAAAGACTATTTACAAGTTTGATATCATATGTACATGAAGCTGAAACTAATAGAGGAATGAATATATAATGAATCAAAATTATTTGTTAAAATATCACTTTAGGAACCTCTAGAGCCATTTGGTCATCCATATGATCTTGTTTAAATCTTTTTAATAATATCTAATGAGTCACCTTGATCACTTGTTTATGACGTATGGTCAGATTTAAAGGCTTACAAATCCCCGAAATGGTGTCCATTAAAGCCAACTTATATATTATAATTAGATTATTTAAGGACTTTTGTGGTCTTAATCACATTTTTTGAAGTAATTGTGAAATTTGCAGTTTGAAATTCACAAAATCTTATGATCATTTTCTTTACAGGAAACTTTATTTCATATTTTAAAATGTAATCACAAGTTTATATAAAGTAGTCATGCAATATTATTTATCAGGCTGTCATTGTCAAGAACTTGACTGAGCTTTCAGAGTTACATATGAAGAGTTTGGATCATTATTTTGTAAGTTTTGAATATTATTCTTTTATGTCTAAACAAAGCTATGGTACCAAATTTCATATCCTAGCCAAACCGCAGGTGCTTGTGGACATGAATACGATTTTTTTTATTATCAAAAATATTAGTAACAGATGCATAGAGTATTTTATATCAATATAATTTTCAATAACAAGTTGATAAATTGCAGTATACATTGTATAATAATGTCAACAAACACATGTAAGCCAAAACCCTACTTTCACTTTGACCACACAAAGTAATTACATCAGTTATGTTCGACGTTTTCTTGTCACGAAGCTCTGGTCGTATCTCGCAGAGATGCATGAGAGAAGATACATAGTTGGAGTCAGTCTCAACACGAACAAAATCGACCAAACAGCTGTCGAATGACATTGATACAATTGTAAATTCACACCAAGCCTCCCGCCATCAAACACTGAATCGAATGCGCCGTTCAGGGGAAGCTACTCTACAAAGCATTTCTAGCGATTGGGTTATTATTAAAAAAATATACCACTTTAATGCAAAATATGATAATGATGAAAACCACTGCAATTTATTAAACCGCATAATGTAAGAATCAGTTAAATTTGAAATGGAAGTTTAAAAAAGAAATCCGAAAATATTTTCTTATTAGAAAATGCAGGATCCGGAAATGAATATACAATATTAAAACCGGATTTGCCGGTAAAAAACAGTTCCGTTAAAAAAATGTGACAAGGTGATGTAAACATGTATAAGTAGATATATAGGAAACAAACCAGGTAAAATGGCGCTATTTATGAAGTATTTCTTTCTGCTTATCTTTCTTGTTTTTATGTACACGTGCAGCCTGTTGATATTTGCCAAAGGTTTCCTTCTGAAAAGAGTTGTTGTTGACCAAAACAGTTCTTGTACCGTGGATTTCGCTTTATCCACTGACCACCACGGCAAGAAGGGATGCTGGATGCATAGTCGCTTCAACAAGGCAATCGTAGTTGTGATAGATGCACTTAGGTTTGATTTTATGAAATACGATCACACATTAGACAGAGATATTCCTTATAAAAATAAACTCCCAATTATTCAAAATTTATTGAGGAGCAAACCTACAAATTCAAAATTATACAAATTCATTGCCGACCCTCCAACCACAACATTTCAAAGACTGAAAGGGTTAACAACAGGTAGCTTACCAACCTTCGTTGACGCTGGAGCGAATTTCGCAAGTTCTGAGATTACAGAGGACAATGTCATTGACCAATTGGTAAACCAGGGAAAGGTGATTAAGTTCCTGGGAGATGATACCTGGATGAGCCTGTTTCCAGGGCGATTTCAGAAGGCATACCCATTTCCTTCTTTTAATGTTAAAGATCTTCATACAGTTGATGATGGTATATTGAGACATTTGTATGGCCAGCTGAACAAGAAGGATTGGTCAGTGACAATCGCACATTTCCTCGGTGTTGATCACTGTGGTCATCGCTATGGACCTGACCATCCAGCTATGGCTGACAAGTTAACGCAGATGAACCAGGTCATCAGGTAAAATATGTAAAACAAACTAGCCCACAAGCGCTAGCATCACATGTGTCAATACACTCATATTATAATATGAAAGTATTGACATGTTCATGATTAACAGATGGGGCTATGTTATCTGTGGGGCTGGGTCCAAGTATAAGAACTTTCCCTAGCTTAGAGAAATTCATTAACTTAGAAAATCTTGATAGGAAAGCATTACAGAAGTTAAGGAAAACTTCCTTAACAAAATTGTCCCCATATTAAGCGAACTAAATGATAAATTAATATTTAACTTGTAATGCTTCCCTATATACATTGTATATAGATTTTTCTTTAAGTCAAAGAAAGTTTGTTAAACTGCAGGGCTTGTCTTTTGAAAAATGAATTTCTTAAAGAAAAGGCAAAAAGTTGAGCATTTATCAAGCAGTCCAATAAAAGAAGAAAGTATTTGTCATGTAGCATTGAATACGATCGTGACTATAGTAATATTGCAACACAATGCTATTGAAGTACTTTATGCATGTTGTTAGAATAATATAACATTCAAATACATGGTTGCACAAGAACTGTTCAGCAATGTATAACCAGACATTCTCTTTCAACATTGGATTCGTGAATTGTTAACCTTCTGTTTACTTCAGCAACATAACCAGTCGTATGAGGGATGACACCATACTGTTTGTGATGGGGGACCATGGGATGACAGCGACTGGGGACCATGGTGGAGACAGTAGTGATGAACTGGAAGCAGGACTATTTATCTACAGTCCTGTACAGATTACCTCCCCTTCTACCGCTTCTAAACTGGTAGGATAAGCTGTTACGGATTTATTAATGAATGTAGATTAAGGAAGCTGGCTCATGAAGATTTGTTTATTAACTTTTCTTGAAAGCAATTTTTTTATCAATATATCGTACATCAGAAATTAGCAAAACTATCGATATAGCATTTGGCTTATTAAAAGATATAAGAGGTTTTAAAATTGGCATTTAAAATTTTTTTTATTTATATTACACATATAAAATACCTATCAACTGTCATGTACGTGTATACATAGTGGCATTAACCTTCAAGTATAGGCCTATCTCAAAATTGTTGTTATCTCCCTTGTAAACCATATCATGGTTACACTGGGAAGTGTTCTTGAAACATATTTTCGCCATATAACATCACTATGAAAATTATGTCATCCGATTGTCACATGGTGCCAAATCATCACAAAAACACTTCCCGGAAGTTCATCTTGTGTCCACCATTGTGGTCTATCAAGGGGAATAACAGCACTTTCAGTAAGGCCTATACAAACATATCTGTGATGAAATGAAGCCAGTCAATTTAGAGTCGCTTGCTGGCAATCAGGGCTAGTGGATTTGATATTGAGGCCAGCAAAAAAGTTCCACATTTTGATACCAGTATGAAGTGAGGCTTGTTAGGTATGTGAACATGATCCCGTGGGCAAGTCTTCTATACATCGTACATCCCTGGCACTTCATTCCCTATAGCTACATTGTATATCTGAAAGCTAAACTAAATTTGATTAAAACATATCAAATGGAATTCAATTTACGTATATATATTTAAGTCTAGCTTTGTTTTAAGAAAGTTCCTTTACCAAAACTTTCAAATGTTAAAGAGGGAGAACATAATAAAAGTTATTTAATACTAAATCCATGAAATACATGTCTGTATGTTATATGTGTATTGTAGGACATCCATGAGACCATATCCCAGACAGACTTCGTACCAACACTGGCCCTGTTGATGGGAGCTCCGATTCCTTTCTCCAACCTCGGTCGGATCATTACTGATCTGTTTAACCACTGTCCCTGGTGGGCCACTAGTACTAGTAAGCTGAAACAGGTAAATACTATCTCACAGACTCCTTGGTACATAGAATTTCTGCAAACAATAAACAGCATTTTACTTTTCATTGGGGTATGAACAAAATTTTGTTTGCAAACTGTATGAATATTTTTTCATAACCCTAGGAAACAAAAACATAATTGACATCAACACTTATAAGTAATTTTCGAAACTTATTTTCAAATTTAAAACATGTTAATGTACAAATCAATGCGCAAAGTCAATTGCCGTATTGTGACGTCACATTTTTTGCACCATTTTAGGATTTTTTTTTCATAGAGGTAAGAAAAGAAAATCTCAACCAATCAGAAAGCCGCATTCTGCATGCAATCAATGAAAAATTGATTATACAGATATGTAGACAAAATGTGGCATTATCAACAAACATTGTGTAGAAATGTCCACTACTTGGTATGTGTTAATTTTTGCCTTTTTTGCCCAAATATTTTTATTGCAGGAAATGTTTCACACCATTTCACATATGTATAAAGACAGTCTCATATAGAAAATATACAATCTCACAAAAAATACACCGATAAATTCACTCATTGTACCTTGTATAAAAACATGATCTCTTGGAAAATACAGTAAAATACACATAATCTAATCTTATACGGATAAAATGTAAAACACACATCCTGAAAGTAACGTGTTGGTAAACTTAACCTATAAATTATGATTGCAGGTGTTTCATACTGTTAAAGCACTGCGTTTGAATGCTGTCCAAGTTAGTCTCTACCTGAAGGCGTATGCCCAGGTATCGTCAGACTTCCCAGTCAACAAGTACTATGAGTTAGACAACATGTTGAACAGTGCAGAGCGCAACCTTCAGGGTCTTGTGACCTCCATGGTCAAATCGGGCGAGAACCAACACATGGTCCGACAACTGGAGGAACTGGAGCAGATTTACAACTCCTACATCTCACAGGTCAAGGTCATTTGTCAGGGAATCTGGGCAAAGTTTGACCTCATTTCCATTGCCATAGGGATCATGTCACTCCTTCTCACTGTCCTAATCAATGTGTACTTCGTCCAGCTGTCATTTTGGAAGAAGTTTGAAGTTCCTAGCACAGTGATTGTTGTCATCCTGTTCTGTTTGGTTTACATTGTGTACGCAGTCTTCCACTGTTTCTTTGTGGGCGAAACCATCAGCTCCTTTATGGTATTCCTATTAGGATTCGTCAACATCATAGGACTTGTCATTATAAATGTAAAATTTTCACCGAAAACACCCAAATTGATCTCGGATCTCATGATAAACCAGAAGAAAGGTCCTGGTTTTCCTTGGGTGACATGTACTTGTCATGCCATTGTGTGCCTCATATGTTTCATATCATTTTTCAGCAACAGTTTTGTCGTTCAGGAAGACGCCATTCTTCTTTTCTTAGCACAAAGTTTAATTGTCATTTACTGTGTCAAAGTGATTTCTCGGACTTGGAAAAAACAGGACTCAAGTCCAAGTGATCCGAAACCAAAACACAAAAAACAGAAACCGTTTGATATTATGTTGATATTAACTCATCCAGCCATGCTGACGATTGCTATGACAACAGTGCTGTGTTTGTGTCTTCGACTGTCAATGAACTTCAAGGCCTGTAGGGAGGAACAACATACTTGTGAGTTGTCCTTGTTCTTACGTCCACTCTCTGGTCTAACTGACAATTTAGAACATCTACGTAATTTACGATATTTTTTCAGTGTTGGCTGTCTAGGTTTAACTGTATTTCTGACAAGGAGGCTTCTGTTCCACTTTGGTAACATGAACGGAATGTCTGGAAGTGTTCTGTGTCTTCGGTACGTGCTGCCGCTGTGTGCGTGTTGTTGTAGCCTACACTGGGCACTGTATGCCCTGCCACAGAAAGTGCTGGACTCACTGCCGGTGTGGCAGCAAACATTCCTGCCAAAGTCTGTGTACATACTCGCTGTCGTATCCTTGGTCACATTCGTGGTCAAACCACTGACCATCCACTTGATTCGTCCAAACAAAGATTCCTACAGCATCCCCAGTAAAGATGGAAACATCATCCCTCAGCTGTACAACCAGGTCAAGCAGAATTTACACCAGCACCAGGAGGAACAGCCACCCATGGTCTACGGTCTAGCCACTGTGTTCTCCGCTGCCATCATTAGTGTGGCTGCCGTAGTTACCGTCCTACTGACTATGTTGCTAGGTGACGGCGTGGCTCCGAGTATGTTCCTACTGACCCTGACCATGTATGGTGGCCTGGAGTTGTATACAGCACATCTGATCAGTTCAACAAAGCAAGGCCACAGTGGTAATCTTATATTTTCTCTATTATTTTACTGATAGCACACACAGTACCGGTACCAATTACTTTTTGATAAGGAATATTATATTAGACATAAATGCCAGCAGTCACTATATTTCAAGATTCATATACTTGTCTAAGACTTAAACAAGTTAAAGAAATCAACCTCATGTCTATGTTATTTTAGTCACAAACAAACATCTTTTAGAGAAATCTAAAATTGAAAGTAAAACCAAGATAAAACTTTGTCAATTTTACAATTATAACAAAAATTTTTATCAACTTTTGTATATCACTTATTCTTTTTCATTTTTATGTTTTCCCTTTACGGTTAAATAAACCAATTAAAATGATCTCACTCTGTCATGTATAACATATCAGTATTTAAATGTAATGTCCCTTCTAATTGAGATTGAAATAACTAAAACTTGGACCATAAGCAACAAACAGATCATATGATACTTACTGTTTGCCTTGTAGTGGCTTGGGATATGGTTGGTGCTGTGGTCCTCCATACCGTCCTGTCTAGCCTCTACTTCTACACCACCGGACACCAGGCCACCGTCCCTGCCATCAGGTTTGAGGCAGCCTTTGTTGGTTTCCATGGAGATTTTCAAAACTATGCCCTCCCAGCGATGCTGATACATCTAAACACATTTGCTGCTCATGTTCTGTTGGGGGTCCTGGCTCCACTTTGGGTGTTCTGGCCACTGGCTAAGAGCACCTTTGCCACTCAGATGACGAATTTCGAGCAGGACAGGACATCGAAAGGAGATTTTGCTTTGTTTGAAGATGAAGAATTATTGAAAAAGAGGATGTTTCAGCTGTTTACATGTCTAACACTAGTTAGTGGTATCAAGGTAGGTAACTCTGACATTCTGTAGCGTCGACTAGCTTAGTGACAGCAAATACTGTAAACGTCAAACCTGTCATATAGGACACCTCTATATAAATGGCACCTGTCTATAAAGGACAGACTCATCATTCTCACACAGTGCAATTTACTATATAATTTCCTCTGTATAAAGGAACACCTGTTTAAAAAGGACAGACTCATCATTCCCACAATGTGCAATTTACTGTATAATTAACCTCTGGATAAAGGACACTTGTCTATAAAGGACAAACTCATCATTCCCACACTGTGCAATTTACTGTATAATAAACCTCTGTATAAAGAACACCTGTCTATAAAGGACACTCATTACCACACTGCAACTTACTGTATAATTAACCTCTGTATAAAGGACACCTGCCTATAAAGGACATACTCATCATTACCACACAGTGCAATTTCCTGTATAACTAACCTCTGTATAAAGGACATCTGTCTATAACGGACACTTTTGCTCTGTCCCTTGGGGGTCCTTTGTAGACAAGCTTGACTGTACATATGTTTATAGTGTAAATTGCAGATTTTGAATCTTGCTCACTACAATATTGTGTGTGCACCAATTCATCATTGCACTTATCTGTTTTAATTATATTTTGAGTGTACTTGATTCAAATATGTTAACAGTATGTTGCTTTGGTCAGAAAATGTTTAAAATCCTCACAAAGAAGTACCTATACACAGAAGATTCTAAAACACCCTCAAAAGATTTGGGATATTTACTGTTATCAGATGGAGAACATCTATCTCCTCCAGTTCCACACTCAGGCTTCATGGTGGGGAATTTGTACTAAGAAAGAACAAAAATTAATAAATAACCAGTATATCTATTCAAGGGCATGTCATGTATTGCACTACAGTTCCTTAGCTTTTAACTCATTTACCCCCGAAACCACATTTGAACTATTCCAATTCATAGGTTGGGATAGTTCATTATGAAATTTCAGGGGTGAATGAGTTCATTGAAAATGTGATGAAACAAATTTACGTTTAGGTTCTTGGAGCAGTGTGTGCCGCAGGGCTTCATCGCAGACATCTGATGGTGTGGAAGATTTTTGCGCCCCGTTTTGTGTTTGAGGCCGTGTCCTGTTTCACAGTGTTTGGGACGTGCTTATTGATGTTCCTGTTTGTCATGAGAGTGAACCAAAAGCTCACATCCTGGGTTAAAGTCCTGGAGGCCAAGAAGAGCCAAGAATAGCTACACCTTCTAGAGATTTAGACAATATTTTCTGGAGCAAACTTATATAATGAGACCAAAGTTAAGCAATTGGAATTATGTTGCTATTCATTAACATGTAAATTTTAAACTTCCACACGCAGTTGATTTAAATTAAGGAAGTGAAAATCTGTGACAATTAAATATGAATAAAGTGCTGTTAAATATAGTTAATTTCTTACAAATAAAAAATTTGTAAAACTTTCTGATCACCACTTATTTCTGTAAAGAATACTCAGCACTCATTTCAAAACATGAACTCTTTGCAGCTCATTCTTACAAACCAATGAAGTTATGTGGCAGTAACGTTTTTGTACATCAAATCACTCTTAACAGTCATATTTCTTGTCCAAAAGGTTGCTGGTCCTGACTAGCTGAATTATGCATGATGCTGGTGGATCAAAAATGTGAATTCTGAATCTCAGTTCACACCTGTGATTGTTTAAAGATCAACCACTTAATGTTTATCCATCCTCGATATCCAGGGGTTTAATTAATATATACCTACCTTCTCTACACCCCTGTAATATGTCATGGCAAAACTGAAGGCACGCTCAGGTAAAAAACATCTGATCAATCGCTAGACTGCATGCATGTCCTTTGAAGATTACAAAGGAGCTGCAACTGACTTCAAAGCTTGTCAATGTTTACTGTTATGTGACCACAATATTCTTTTGATATACATCAAAGAGTCAAATCTTGTTTCATCAACGAGGTTGAGCACACGGAGCCTTCAGTTTTGCTATGACATATAACAGGGGTGTAGAGAGCATAGGTGATCGTAACCCCTGGATATCGAGGATGCTATATATCAGGATAAAGACTGAACCACTTTCAATTTCACTGAGGTCAGATCTGTTCAAATGACTTTTTGTGTTAATCAGATGACATAGGGTTATAATATTTTGCAAGTAGCATTATAGAAAAAAATACTTGACACATTTTTAATGTCACATAGGTCAAATCTGTCCAAATAACTTCTTGTAAATAATCAAAAGACATGGGGTGATATTTGTAAGTTGCATGATAGAAAAAATGTCTTCTGGGACCGTATAGAAGGTTATTTCATGGGTCTAAGTTTTCATGATTTTTACTCAAAATCAGAAAATTTAATTTAAACAGATTAAAAATCTTATTTTCATGTTATTGTTCAATTGTCAACTATGAGACCTAAAATCTATTTTGAACTGTCCTCTGTTTTAGTAAGCCTATATGCATGTATACTCCACATTAGACATTTTCTTTCAGTCCCATTGTTTCCCTCTATATGCTGTTTGTATTGGTCACTTCAGAGATAAACCATCCTGGTAATTCCGTATTTCGACCACTTATAACAACCACTAATTAACCGTAATTGACCGCATCATTGTAACCAGTGTTCAAATTCACCTGGTGCGCAGTGAACCGCATGCGTCAGGAGGTCAGTAAGTCAATCTATTGTTTCAATCTTCAATCTTGCCTAAAGGTGATGTGATGTCTAATAAAAACTTATCAAAAATAGCTAATATATGGAAGACAGGTGTTATTAACGATATATTGTCTGCTAAACATAATGTTGATAGGCTTGTATGTATACTTTTCCAACACATCACCAGCCCCATCGCCACAAACCCACAGTACACTTCTTCGACACTTGCATACTGTATGCAAGTGTCGGAGAAGTCTACTGTGGGTTTGCGGCGATGCACCAGCCCAAATGTGAGTCTAATGCATTCATCGGCTGAATATGAATTATTGTTTAAGAATATCCATACATGTATATTATAACATTGTGTTTATATCTTTTATAAGCAATCACACCTTATCGCTCGAGATTCACAGAATGAAGCGAAGTTTATATTTTGTTCAATATTTACGCGTCATATTATTTCATGGATTAAATTTTTCGCGATCATGTACATGCCCGCATGTTAGTGCAAACAACATTACCACTAAAAAAATTGGCTACCAGGTATATGGGTTAAGTTTGTTCAAGGTCAGAAGGGTCCTCCTTATCAACCAAGTATTCTTCATGAATGACCTTGATCCACGACCAAGGTCACAGGGGTCCATTGTGTGAAATTCTTAAACAACTCGTTCTCCAAATATCATGACTCTAAAGCCTTTTGGTTCTTTGGAAGGGGTTGTTTGAAATTTTGAGCAAACAAATTTTTCACATTTAAGTTTTGACACCCGATCTGTGACCTAGAATGTAAATGTAGATAATTTTTGTTTTGCTCGTTTTACCATACTTCTATCCTCGATGTCCTTGGGTTACACTCACTTTTGCTGCCTGCGCCCCTGGCACCTGTCATAGATTGAAGGCTCAGTTTGTGTCACATTGTTGATGAAACAAGACTAGGTTGATCCTTTCATGTACATCAAAGGACTCTCATCACCAACAACTGGTTAGCTTTTAAGTCAGACTAGCTTCTCTTCAATCTTAAAAGGACAGGTATGGGCCTACAATTTTGCTACGACATATTTTTAGTGAAACTTCTACAATATTGGGACTTATTCTAATAAAACCATCGCGAGCGGAGGCATGATATGCCCACCATACCCTGTCAGATGTATAATGGTATGGAAACAAAAAAAAGTTCTAACATCTTCTACATAATGCCCCAAATTGCATTAAATACAAAGTTCCAAAGGGCCATAACTCTAGTAAATATTGTTGAATCAAACTGTCATTCAGGAAAACACAACTTCATGTCATGATGATTAAGCCTAGCAAGTTTGAAAGATACTGATTGAAAACTGTAGAAGATCTCCGGACAAATAACAATTTACAACAGAAATGCATTTTCTACATATAAATGCCTATATTTTGCAATTGCAACTTTGCAATGCTGTTACACGACAAGTTGAAATGACTCTGCAAAACCCATAACTTATGGTATTTTGAAGTACCATACCAAATTTTAGAGGAATTGATAAAAACACAAAAAAGTTTTGACGTTTTCTACATAATGCCCGAAATTACATCCCAAAGGGCCATAACTCTAGTGAAAATTATCCAATCAAAATGTCATTCAATAAAACACAATTTCATATCATGGTGTTCAAGCCTAGCAAGTTTAAAAGAAATTGGTTGAAAAGTGTAGGAGATCTCCGGACAAATAAAAGTTTACGACGGACGGATAACCCCATACTATAATTAATATGTCCCGTCATTTTTGAAGGGCGTATAAAAATGAGCTTATACCTTTAACCAACATTTTAAATACAAATGTACAACCTTGATTCTAAATAATAGACTTTTAACATCATAAATATCATGATACAGATTTTTACACGATAAAGTCTTAAACACAACAATATTTACAATTGAATCTTATACCAATTTATTTAAGTCGGAAACAATGCATGAAAACAACAGTTGCAGGAGTGAGAAACTTTGAAGGAATTGTTCGTGGTGGTGTCGCTCCATAAACCTTTCACTAACACTTGTCCTGTTGTAGACTTCATACAAACACAATTCTGCAATACAAAAACAATGAAAATAATGAATTTATCACATCATACAAAACAAAGTATACGATGAACTTCTCGTGTCATGAAATCTAATGAATTTTTTCTGAAGAGTCTGAGAGAGCTACTGATAAATAGGTTGACTCTTTAAACACTCTTCTGCCATATGTGCTATCAGAAAGTGTTTTTGTGTGAATATCTTCCAGGTTCCTGAAAAACATTGCAAATTTTTTAGAAAACTTTTCCATAACAGAATATTTTGTTTAATGATATTATTTGTGTTGATTTACAGATATTAATAATTAACATGTTTGTTCAGTGACAGATATTTATTCAAAGCAGTTAACTATCCAAACAAATTAAATTTCATTTGACCATTCAGGCATTGTATGTACTGTATGTGTATACCACAGTTAACTTGTCCACATCCATTGTGGACATGGTCACCCAGTCTGGATACTTGATAGCGTACCTGCTATGTACATACATTTTCAGTCAAATGTTCATGCTGCTAGAACAAATGCAGTGGTTTACACATGTAGGATTTTTTTTATGATTTTCCATTTCTTCAAAGTCATATTTCCAGTGCTTGAACTATTTTCATTTCAAGATTTTTCTTTTTTGGTACAGAACAAACATGTAAACAGATCAAACTACATGTAAGACACCTCTTAAGAAGGTGTTTATAAGAACCTGCATCTATATATGCAGCTAAACATGAGTGGTGACAAGGATTTACATTTGGCCTGGTCCAATACCTAATATAAAATCTGTACAATGCAATCCTCCTGTATTACTTCTCATCCTTCGCTGGGGGTGGTGGAGGTGGCAAAGGATAAGACTGCTTGATGTAGGGGATACGCCCAAGGATTGGCTTGAAGTCCAGCATAAATATTAACATAGCCAGTCCTGTTGTACCAAATGCAATGGCTGCTCCAGTGCTGTAGAACAGAAAGTTAAATTCAGTTTTACATCACAATCATTAAATTGACATTAATGCATTATATACATGTACTTAATACTTCCTTTTAATGCTTAAGGATGATATCATAAACCCTAGTATTACCACATAAATTGGACACCAACTTTGTTCATCATCATGTACAGTGGAAACCACATTAGATTAAACTCGTAATCATATACCTTGATGACTCTGTTTCAAGTATTTTGTCAGTCCCAGCAAAAGTTAATAACAAACTGTACATTTCATCTTACTTCACTGGGGGAGGACCCCCAGACCCCCCTTTTTATCAGGAGGGGGGATACTCCCTCTTCCTCGCTTCACTCGTCAGCCAAGGTGAAGCAGGGCTACCAATAATATGTGAGGGCTACCTACTGAGAAATTATGGTAGCCTGCAGGGCTACCAGTTCAATATAGATAGTGTCGACCCCTGGAAGTTAGAAAGGTCCTGGGTCACTTTTGGCACAGTGCTGTATATATGATACCCTTATTTAGTTATTTGAAAGAATTCTGTGTTTTGTCTTTTACTTTATTACCAATGCGAGTAACAAAACTGTTCTGTAAGTGTCCTGTGACCGGCTGTCTCAGCACAGGGGCATGTTACACTAATAATGCATACATTTATATATAATTATACCTCTTATTATTGAATATTGATTCCCCATTCAAAAGGGGTGGTTTATTTGTTTTCTATTACTCTTTAACGTACTGTGTAGGTCAGTCTTAATTTAATTCTTAAGTTACGTTACAAGGTTCAGGTTAATGTGCCTTGTGGTCGCGGCGAGCTTGTGTGGTTTAAATTTAGGCCTATTAGCTTATGTTATAAATATGCTATCTGACAGGCCCCGGTTTCATCAACGTTCCTTAACTTAAGGAAATTCCTTAACTTAAAAATCTCCATAGGAAAGCATTACAGAATTTAAGGGGGAAATCCTTAGCTAAGGAACTTTCCTTAAATTCGGTAATGCTTTCCTATGGAGATTTTTAAGTTAAGGAACGTTGATGAAACCAGGGCCAGGTTAAGCATTCATCACCATTATAAGCAATGCAGGTATACATTTTGTCACTTTTTGAAAAAGCTAGACAACAGACAGGGATTTTTTCTAGAGTCTTTCAGGGGCCGATATAAGGCCCAATTCCCAATGAGATTTTGGCTTCAGTTTTCCCAATTTCAGATTTTTTTTCCAAATCATTTAGCTAGGCTAACTTCCAGGCTGTTATTTCCTCTGAATTTCTGAAAGTTATTTAAGAACTTGTGCACAATGGTGGCAAAGATAATGTATGATTTTGCAGTTACATTCCATTGGTTTAAAACAAATTGTTATCGGCCCATAACGTAATATTAATAGTTATTTTTATTAAAGGAACTATTTTGCTAATAAAGCAGTGATTTTTCCAAATTCACTCAGTGGCATTTTCCAAATTTACCAAGAAAAAGCCCTGATAGAATTTATATTTTCTGGTGCACAAATGCACCTGGTTATATTCTTTATCAGACTATATAAAAAGGATGACGCTCTTTTTTTTTGTTCCAAGAGTTGTTACTGAAACGGGTATTATATAAACTGTTACCCAAATGCAAGATTACCCATATTGTTCCCAAACTGTTTGATGTTACTAGTTTTTAAAATGATTTTGTATAAAACTTGAACAAAAGACTTTCCTTGTTTTTTGTTTGAAATTAGCCCTTAATTAAATAACGATTGAAATCTGAGTAAACAGTTGGTTCATTTGTCATTAAATATCAGTTTTTGGTAGTGAACAAGCTTGACCTAGGCCTAAAGCTTAGTTCAAGATCAAGGTCGGAAGATGAATCTAAAACAAATTATGTGAACGTGTAGATAGCACTTGTGTAAGTATATTCTTTACCTGTGAGACATCATAAATTTCCCTCGTCTGCTCAATAAATAGTTTAAATTCGTCCTAGTTCTCCCCAAAAGTTGGTTTTTGCCACTGGCATACGGCACCTTCGAAGAGGTCGACATCTTGCTTTTCAAGCGTGTTCACGATAATGACTAAAACGTGTGCGCATTCGATTCAGCCTTCGGGCCCTGGGTCGGACACAGGGATTTCACACTCAACACATTATAATTACCTGCCCCCTAAATTATGCAATATATAGCAACTCTACATTTCACTACCTGGAATGAGTCCTATTCAAAGACCTTAATTAAAATCTGAATTATGAATGTAATAAAAAGAGACGTGTGTATTATATATTCTACGTATCTGGTAATAAGAATCTATTGTTCATTGTCTATATAAAATAATTACATGGCTAACTTAGATCCTTTAAAACAGTGCATAAGGCTGACATCTTTAGATCTGATTTGTAACATGTCAATCTCTTTCGCGACGCTTATGGGTGTCGAGAAATGACGTGTAATTTAAAGTTTATGTATATAATATACAGTTACGTGCCAAAAGTCTTTACTTTGTATTTCCAACTTTTTTCAATGAATTATCCTGACTTTGTTTATGGGTCATTTTTAATGAAATTTTGTGTACTCGTAGAGATTTATTTCCTGTCATAATATTTTAACTGTTTTCCGTTGTGTATGACCAGAGAGATCAATTTATTTTCAACATCTATTTGTGGACGCCATTTTTACGTGGCGTCACATGGAAATTAGCAGTGTCGATATTTCTGTACAGCTCCATGAATACACAACAGAAAATAAAATAAATATTGTGAGATGAAACCTTGGATATTTCTGTACCAATTGACAAATATTGTCAAAATCCATCTATAAACGAACATAGAAAAATTCATTAAAAAAAGTTGGAAATACAAAGAATATATAGCAAAATGAAAAAAAAGGGAAAAGGCTTTTGGCAAGTCTTTGTATATACCCAGGTCATGTGGAGATTTATTTCTCTTTTGATAGATGTTGAGAGGGATGCTGACCTCATATATACATAGATATGGCCATTCGAGACTGCTATAAAATCAATAAAATCAAAATCAAATGGAAATATATTTTAGCAGATTGTAAATAAGAAAAGAAAGGCTTATTAAGTATTTCTAGGGCGTTTTTATAATGATTTTTGTACAATTTCCTATAACCACGTTCATGTACTTTAAAGGACGGTATGCCTTTCCACGTCCAGTTGAGGCGAAATCATGCCCCGCATGGCCTAGGCATATACATCAACTTTAAATGATAGTTTGCTAAAGAGATTGACATGTTATAAGTCCGGTGAGCTAATTAAATGAAGACATCAGCCTTAATGCCTCGTTATTGACTACGTTAACCTAGTTATTTACCTTTTTAATAACCTTTATACAAGTCCAATATATCTCAATTATATAGACATATTCTGATTCTCGATAAGAGTTTTTTAATATAACTAACCAGTGGGTTGAAATAGCTGTTGGGGGTGACTATTACCACGGACTTAGATAATCTAAGTCCGTGCTATTACATGTTTAAGGAGGCTTGTTGAAGTTCAGAACCTTAATGAGTGTCATTGAGAATGTTCGGTGAGTTTGAGGAAAGTCTTGCTTAGTTGTGCATAAACTTTGCAGGTCCGAAAACGTAACATTTAAATGCGGACAAACCGGTTGTTCGTATAAACGAAAACGGTCCACTTTAACTTTTAACATGCACTTGCCCAGATGTGTAAAAATAAAAAATCCAAGGGAAGTAACTCGTACCCACTTGTTACCTGTAGATGTTTTACAACCTTGCTTTTATCGGCTTGTTTAGCAATGTAAAATCACAGAAAACAAATGTTTAGGGAGCTTGAAAATTATCCATGACCGATATCTTTAAAAGGACAATTTTAATTATATGAACACATAACGTGGTGCAGGATATGGCCATGAAATTTTCATGCTCGGGACCTCAACATATTCACACTAATTAACCAGCACCTTAATTAAATGGAAACATATCAATCTCAAGTTTGGTATGATATGTTTCATGGAAAGAAATAACAAAGCATATATATCCAAGTACAAAAATTACTGAAGCGCTAAAACTAGATTTACATTTCCATGTCAATGTTATGCCTAACAGATTGTAATAGATGGCTGTGATTATGGACAATTATTTATCATGTTGAACTTATGTCTGAGCTGCAAATTGTCCACGGGGACTGCGGTGGCCAAGTGGTCATTCTACCACCAACCCTCCACCTCTGGGTTGAGAGTTCGAATCCCACGTGGGGCAGTTGCCAGGTAGTGACCGTAGTTCGGTGGTTTTCTCCAGGTACTCCGGCTTTCCTCCACCTCCAAAACCTGGCACGTCCATAAATGACCCTGGCTGTTAATAGGACGTAAAAAAATAAACCAAACCAAAGCAAATGTGCAGTATTTCAGTTAGAGGAAATATCAACTTACCTTTTATTTGTTTAGCTATATATTTGCATCTGCGCTGATGTGTTCACGGGATAAAAGTATATATTTATGCCTATATATGGGATTGTTTCTATTACATTTTTTATTGATAAAGACTATTACAAAAATGTAATAAAAATATTATATTGCTACTGAAACGAACACATTCTAAAATATGTCATGTGAAAATTGTTTGAGTCGACTTATCAATAAAAATAAAATCAAGCAATGAAAGGAATATAAAATCGAAACCTCTCAAAAAGCAATGGGAATAACTAGGGCACTTATTCCGTTCCATCAACCATTTGTTTCAGTCCATTGACTAATCTGAAGTGTTCGGACTCTCTTACCACGGACCATCCATTGACAAACGTTGTTAATACTGGTGTTGGTGTACGGAGAGAAGTTTGATGTCTGCAATTAATTTTTGGTGTATATTTTGCAGTTCTTGAATATCTCTAGAAAGAGTATATTGACCAAGGCCCCGTTTTCATCAACGTTCCTTAACTTAAGGAAATTCCTTAACTTAAATATCTCCATATGAAAGCATTACAGAATTTAAGGGGGAAATCCTTAGCTAAGGAACTTTCCTTAAGTTCTGTAATGCTTTCCTATGGAGATATTTAGTTAAGGAGTTTCCTTAAGTTAAGGAACATTGATGAAACCGGGGCCAGGTGAACTCTCCTGTGGGCCCCTCTCAACACTGATAGGCTCTCTGGGTAAATACCTATACTGCGTCATACCCTCCAAGTAGGCTTTTTATCCAGCCATTCTCTATCGTTTTCCGGGTTTCCTGCTGATATTTTGTTTCTTTCAATGAGTCAAAATGTTTTTAGCCTGCCTTAAAATAAGTGTTACAATGGCTTAATTTGTGGAGGACACTGTTTTTAATACAAATCTTTATAAGCTTGTTGTCAAATTCACAATTCACCACGAATTACATGTACTGAATGTTTATTGCTGTTTCAACTGAATAAGATATTGTTTAAACTAATACCAACCTTTAGAATATTATCGCTGGTGGTTTGGAAATGGCTACATTTAGTCTCCAATATGAATTAAGGATGGAGTTGTCAGGTCCTTGGGGCCTGGATTTCCTTCATCATCACCTCCGCACTGACCTGACTGTGTGTTGCTGGTAACTTCTTTCTGACGAAGTAACTGTACATGGTGTTAGCACTATCCTGTTCACTTGTTCATAATCCACCATTGGGGTTGTTATTCTGCATCATCTATAGTTCCTAAATTGATTCGGTTGGTTTTATTTTCTCGAATAGGTCTTTTTTATAAGTGTACGCTGATCTTCTGGCCAAGTCTACAAATCTGTTTCAGACTATTTATGTTTTAAAGTTGTTTTCTGTTTTATAACGTACATAAAACGTAAATAAATCATATCATCTATCTGCACTATTTTCTGTTCCTTTTCCGTCAAATATGATAGGACGTATTGTGGTATGGCGTTGTCCGTCGCAAACTTTTATTTGTCCGGAGATCTCCACCTAAAGTTTTCAACCGATCTCCATCATACTTGGTGAGCTGAACCGTGACATGAAGTTGTGTTTTCATGAACAGCAGTCTGATTCATGACAATATTTACTAGAGTTATTGCCCATCGGGACTTCATATCTGATGGAATTGTGGGCATTGCATAGAAAACGTCATGCAGAACATGTTTTATGTTTTCTTCAATTCCTCTCAAATTTAGTACACACTTCGAAAAGCAATAATGTTTAACATATATTAAGGGTTCTGTTGGGTTTTTTTCCCAACTTTTTGCGTAACAGCATTGCAAAATAGCCAAAGAATATATTATGCACATTTTGTAAAAAAAAAAAGGGCATTTCTTTCGTAAACTCTTGCTTGTCTGGAGAACTCCTCCTACAGCTTTCAACCGACATCTTTCAAAATTGGTGGAATCAATCATCAGGGCATGTGATTGTATTTTCCTGAAAGGCAGTAAGATTTGACAATATTAACTGGAGTTACGGCCCTTTGGGACTTCACATTTGATGCAATTTCGGGCAAAATGTAGAAAATGTCAGAACTTTTTTATGTTTTCTTCAGTTCCTCTCAAATTGGGAAATAATGTGTAACATATATTACGGATTTTGTTTAATCTGTGAAACTGGAGACTTTTTCGGCCATTTGGTTTAGGAAGCTGATTTTTAATGCTGTAATCTGACTAACACTGACTTTGTACTCATCCCTGCCAGTTTCGTTATTTTATAAGACTCTGTATTCCGGTTCTAAAGTATGTATATTACACTTCAAATGACAACTGTCATCTTCTAATGAGACCAAATTTCTTTCCATATCCATTTCTATGGGGAGGGGCCATCTTAGAATACCCATAAATGCCTCTCTTAAAATTCTTTTTCTCCGACTGTTGGAATATGCCAAAAAAAATATCATCATTATTTGTTTTTATTATTTTTTGAACGATCAATACTTTTCATTTAAATACTGGAGCATTTTACCGTTACGCTTCTCGGCGATTCCTTCGATCTTCGTCAAAGACACGTTACTAGTTAGCGTGTATTATCGGCAAATTGTCGGGTAGATAGCATTAGATCATTGATATACTCTTTGGGTTTGAAGTAGATATATCAAGAACCGAACCTTTAAATTTTAGAAAAATCGAATGTGTCATTTTTTTTGAAGATTCTGTAAAGTCCGCTTAAATGATCTTCTCGCGATACTCAGCGACAGATGACAATACAAATCAACAGAAGACATATTTTTTTTTTAAATTAATGTATTTTATAGAAATTCTTAACAACAAAATAACAATATAAAGAGGAAAATAAAACAAAACTCTAGAATACACTGACCCTAAGAGAAGGCGTTACCGAGACACAAGACAGAGTACATAGTCGTTGTAAGATAGAGAGCGACCACCAGTGTAACTAGGTATACGACACTCCTAGTGCCCGACAGTTTGTGTGCACTGTTCTCTGCGGTAAAATATCCGATCTCCAAGTTACCATCCTCTTCACCCGGAACACCCTCGTCTTCATACCCTGAAAACATACAACAAAGAACACTATTAAAATCATTTTTGACAATTTTATGTCGAGCTATAATTACGTCCCGGTCCCACTTATTATCGAACCAAGATATTTAATAGATACATATATTAATCGAAAGCTTATGAACAAAATATTGAGAACACAATGTCATATGCAATGAATTTTGGGTGCAATATAAAATTTCAATCATTAATAAGCAGTAAACGGCGAAATATGTAAAACAATATTTCTGCTTCAGTACGTTTAAGGGGGGGGGGGAGGGGGGTCTCTGAACCACTCCTAGAAAATGAGGGGGGGGGGGTCAAAAGAGAGGTATGCAGTTTTTTTTATTTCGTATCTCCATTTACACGGTGTTCCTCTTCCGTTTAACGATACTCTAGCGAATCTAGCGTGCATCGCCTCGGACGAGAGGACGTCATCCGGATATGGACGATACCCCTCTGTCCCACAAACCAATAGCTTACTCTAAACAGTAAAGGTAACATCCGGTAAACCTGACTCCGCCTGACAGACCTCCTGTGGGAGACTTCCGATCACTGGTGTATCTAACACAACCAATAACGGTAACTTCCGGTTAACCTAACTCCCCTTGACAAACCTGTGGTAGACATCCGATTTACGGTCTTATATAACACAACCAATACGGGTTTTCGGGAATAACTTACCATTTACATATATTTTGTCCGTTACTTTCCCAAATGCGTTTGATCCACTACATATGTATGTTCCAGTCTCTTTTTCAGATAATGAATGTATCCATAGCAACAGCGTGTCTCTTTCGTCATTGGTCGTTATCAGCGAGGTGTGAAATACGTCATTGTTTGTCAAGTGTTTGCCACGAGTCCACCATTTTATTATGATTGGTCTAACTCCAGTCACATGACATTCTAACATCACTGATCGTCCATAGGGAACGAGGTAAGAGTATCCAGGGACGTTGATTGTTGGCACTGAAAATACAGAGAAAATCAAGATGCTTAAAATTTGGTTAAAAATAACTCAGAAATACAAAAGTCTAACAGACTCGTTTCAATCTCAACTCATGACATTCACCAACTGAATTCACGCGAGCGTTTTGATGAAAGTATTGTCAGATGTTTTGTGGATTGGAATAGCGATCAACATTCGATAAAAATCCTTCCCTAATGAGTATACGACGTGCACAATTAACATACATATGTTTACTGTTAATTAAAGTAAAAGCTTGCGTCTCCTTCTCCGTTCAAATTAACCGACCACTCACAACAAGCTGCAGATTTCTTATCCCCATCGCCTAATCGGAAACATCGACACTTTCCGTGTTTACTGAAATTGCCGACGATTCCCGATTACACTATAGAACTACAAAATTAACTAAGAGGTGGGAGTGGTATTTTGGTCATATATTGATTTAAACTCCACAAAAGTTTTATAATCGCTCCCTTTCTATCAACACATATATCAAAAACAAAACTTTTAAAGCATTGATAACAACGTTCCTGAAACAAATGCTTGCTTGAGAGCTCTCCCGAATGTCGGTGACCTTTCCTTTTGGCTCAATGTGTTCGGTTCTGATTGTTTATCAGGGATGATATTTAATGGCCCGTGTTTGTTGAAATCAACTTTCAGAATGGAATTTTCTAACAGGTGTTTCCCGTAAACTAGACAGAAGAGATCAGAAGTATGGCGAATATAGGCCTACCTACATCAAGTGAAACGCACTGTTTGATGTGGATAACTGATAATAAACTGTTTAGCTCTGATGGCTCCGAAGGTTTCACTTATAGCAGCTTTTATCAAGATGTAAGAGATACGCTCCACGCTTTTCCTCACGAACGAAACAAGACTTCCGTGATCATCCGGAAATGTACCGGAAAGGTCCGAGTCACGGGGCTTTCAACAATCGGGAACCATCGGCACTCTCGTTTACAGAAATTGCCGACGGTTCCCAATTAGGCTTTTCAATGATCTCAAATATCATTTTTAAATACGTGCATTTTGTTTCTAAACAAATTTATTACAGTTTATAAAGATGAACTTATTTAATAAGATTCATGAGTAAGTGAGGAGAATAGCAGTATTGGTGAAAGTAAATCTTCAGTGAGAGACAACTTGCCGGTCTAGATTTGTTACGTCCATTTTATTTTAAAAGCCAGTTTCATAGCTGGTGGTATCTCCTTTTGGAAAAGGTGATGCCACCAAACTTGAAAAATATATAGTATTATGATGAAATAAAACATAAATGTAAGTAATTTCATCTATTCGAATTTTGGTGATATAACGATTTTAAGATTCTGATCTCTTAGCTATACTTCATGACAGTCCACCATTCTGAAACGTCGCCACGTAATCGTAATAGTCTTCATTTCAATGTCACCGGAATTCCTTACAAACGTACAGACTATATAGTATTGTAACGGACCCCAGTGGTTATCTAAAACTTCAGAATGATACGTCGAGATAAACTGTGTATCGATGGTTTTTAACACCCCCCCCCCCCCTGAAAAACATGTGATTGTACGAATTTGGAACCGAGATGCCCTGTCACCAGCGGCCTTGATGTACATTATTTTGTACGTCGCTAGCTAATGAATGTGAGTCCCTAATGATAGTTAGTCTGATGATGTAGACATGGCCTCGATGACTCACCCAAAACCATCTTCTCGACTGGTTGTACCGTCATGGACTAACGTCATTGCCAAAGTGGCGATTACATTACAGTCACTAAAGCCGGATGGTATAAGAGACGTATAGTATGTGCTATATACGTCTTCGATGGTATGTACTGTACCGCCATAAGTTTTATCTATTATTGTTCGGGACCTGTCATGTTCGGCACTGCGTTGCTATACATTTTGTACATCTACACCTTATTTTTGTGTGATTCAGTAGAATTCCAAGTTCCAACACAGGGACTTAAGAATTGGCAATCAGGAACCGTCGACACTTTAGTCTTGTTTGACCACAATTGCTTGAGTTTCTGTCAGTATATAAAAAATGTTTATATATATGGAGCCGCGGCCCATTACAGAATGTAATGGGAGGCTCATTTCACACATATATATTTATTATTTACTGATAGAAACTCAAGCAACTGTGGTTTGACATGGTTCCCGATTGCAGAAGTGGTTACATATATATCTATAACAACAAATGTGTTTCGAGTAATTGTACTCAGATATCATCTTGGGGTAGCATTTTTACCGAAAGTTCATTTAAGCCAATTCAACATGTAAAACTACACTGAAAACCTTAGTTTAAGTAAAAATAAAGCTGTAACAATTGCCCAAGTCCCTGTGAATGTGAAGGGGTAGAATAGCACTGCTACATAACCATTATAATAAACAAATGTCAGAGTACGTGTGAGTGACCGGTATATCGTGCCATGTTTCCTGGGGTAATTGTGATCTATATCGAATAGGCTTCATTATGTGTTAATGATGACAAATGCCCTTCAAATGAAATGTGACACCCTTTACTAGTATACCCTAATTAACGGTAGTCGACTCTTAAACCCCAGCAATACCGATATTAGGGCTGTCCTTCATGGCGAAATCATTACAACGATAAACCAGCGGATAACGAGCTAGACTAAACTGCGGAATAGGTCGACAGACAATGTAGCTAAAGTACAAAGGTCAAATTGAATACTGTAATGGAGCCTAGCATAGTCCAACAGTTTGAACCAAAGATAACGGTACAAGTGGATGCCTCACTAGAGGGAATTGCCCTTTAGCTCAGAACGTGGGTAGGCGTCGTACTAGTGTAGGAACCTGGGGGTCGGGGTTCGATCCCCGTTAGAGGCACACTACACAATGTCTGTTACAATACTAAAGCAGTACATAATTATGTTCACTTTAAAAAAATTCTTCTGCAAACTCTATATGCATTGTACATTAGGTTTATCATCCAAGTGTGTCAAATCTGCTAATAAAAGGCACAAAACTAATGCGTAAAATACACCAAAATAACTATATTATCCGATCAGAAGGTGATACTATCGTCGTCATCGTCAGAAACCCATGGTACACTTCTCTGACGATAACATACCGTGGGCTAGAATAGATAGAAACCCTCGTTTATCCTACCAAAAAAGTAGCCAATCATATCGATAGTTTCATCCGTGATTACATCTAGTCGGGACAATCAACTGGGTATCCCGTTTAATTTGTAGCTCCACCTGTCAACAGAACCTGTCGATTGTGTTATAAATGTGTCGTGTCGATTGTGTTAGAATATAAGGTCCTACTATATTGAGATTGACATCGGCGTCATGCCTTCAGAAATATACTAGTCGTGGTCAAGATAAAATGATCTAACAGAGTGTCACGGGAAACGACCATTCTGATTTGTCGAAATCTCCGAATAAACTTCTATTCGGGAAAACGAGGATTTACATCTGTTTTAGCCCACTGTATGCAAGCGTCAGAGAAGTATACCGTTGGTTTCCGACGATGCATTGTTGCAGGAAATACTAAAATATAGGCACATAGAGTGTGTAGGAACAAATACCATACTTACATGTGTGTGATATAGGTGGATTACTGTATGAAACGCTGTGTGAAATACGAATATCAAAGAGGAAGGATTTAATGTGTGAAGGGAACCATTTGTGTATTTAAATTAGCATAATTACCGTAATGCGTGTGTGCAGTACATTTATTTGTGAAATATGCACCATTTGTTGTGTCAGTGAAATATGGAGCCTTCTAACGAAGACATCCTGTCTTCCGACTATGATAACCCTTTTATTATTGGCCGATCTTATCAATAATGCAGTCATTAGTAGTAGTAGGAAACCAGATGGTTTAACGTTAGTCTCAGACTTTTACAAAAGACGGGAACCTGTTGGTCTACTTCCGTAAAAGACAAAGAACACAGCTTTTCGCGTTCACGTAAAATCAATATTCACAAATTAACAAATTAGAAGTACGGATTATTACGACATCTGTTGTTGCATGTTCGGGGTATCCCGTGAGTAAATTCGTGTTAAGTCTGATTCAGAACTCTTGAATAATTAATGGCCGCTGGTATCACACACTGTCGTCGGTTGACTGATTACTAATCAAGTCTTCATTTACAACAGCACGTGTTGGATTCCAAACTGTTCCCAGCCAGAGCCAGAAAAAATACATTCATTACTTCAAAAAAAACCTCGGAAGAATGAACAACTTTCTCTTATTTAGCTTAGATATTTTAGTTTTAAGGGTTTTTATTAAGAACTACTCTACCCACTGCAAAATCAGATGCAATGTTAAATTAGCCTTGAAGAGACAAATTACATGTTCTTAAAAAAAGTGACATATTTGGGATTTTTTTGTATTTTCCATTCTCCAGTTTCCCTTTTTTGTACTTCCGTGTTTGTCTGGATACGTTTTCACATTCTGAATGCTTTATGACCTCATTGTGTTGAAGGTCAAAGGATGGCATGGTCACCAAGTTTGGCGCTGTTGGTCCGAGACGCTGACCCGGTCATGTATCCTGTCGTATATACTTCACTTTCACCTCCCAGCTAGTACAAATCCTGGACATATTTATGATAAATACGACACACGTATCTGAGAGTGGCTGTCAGACGAGCAATAATACCGTACATTACACATGTACATGTATAAAAATTGCTGTTGCATGTCGGAGTAAAATTATACCAATCAAAGAACCGACCCGACTGTAAAATTACGGCTGCGTTTAAATGTTAAATGGAACATTAGGACAATGGAGATGTTGCGTGATGACCGACCTTTAAACACGAAGGTTAATCATAGGAGGATCATCTTTGACCCCCGAATCGTGTCGCCGTGTAATTAAAATGGCCGGCCATTGTCCCAGACCTGCTTATTGTGACACCTGGGCTGTCCTGGAAGGAACATCTTACTTACTAGATGTCCCGAGTTATCGGAACATCAGCATATACCTGATGAGAGATATACTACACCCCGGCCTAAACCTTCCCTACATAAAACACTTGTATTCACTCCGAGTTTTGAAGTATTGTAGAAATCGTGCCAAGCCTCCACGGCTTGTAAACTGGAACATACATATGTCATAATGTATGATATCTAGCTCAAATCATCTTAGAAGTATTTACCAGAACTCGTTTATCTTACCCACAAACTGCAAACACGTGTTAATGTTTCGTATCCCGCAACTGTTTCCAAATGTAGCTACATAACTCAAATACAAAATGCACGTTTACTTACAGCCATGTATCTGGCAATACAAACGATTGTGCTTCGTCGGCGTTTTTAGGTCATGAGCCTTCTGACAAAGAAAGCTCAGTGACAAAATACAAACAGAAGTATAATCTCTGAAAATCACTGTCACAATTATGCTTATAATATATATATTACGGACTTTGAGATCAGCCTCTGTCAGTTCAGTCATTACCAGAGTTACCGTGCACGTTACGTAAAACGCCATAAGCACAAGCGCCAAAGTCAGTCGGCGTATTGTAGGACGTCATGTTTGCCTTAACGCTATCGCTACAAGTAAGTTTAATTAATTTTTTTTTCGTTAAAAAAGAAATAGCTTCAAATAAGCATTTAGAAAGTGCGGAACATATGTGTTTGATATTGTGATATGACATGGCGACGTCACCACAACCGCCGTTTGATTTCACGGCTTTTGCATTTAACGTTGCCAGCTGGTACCGAACACGACTGCATCGATTTACATATACTGTACATTGACAAAATGGATACGTTGATATTGTGAAAACAAAATAGTTTGCCTGAGTTATTGTGACAATCAGACCACGGGAATCTGCGTCTGGTATGTAAATAATGTAAAATATGAAATAGTCTTTCAATCTCTACATTAAATTGTAGCAATAACAACCACTGTAGGCAGTCGACCTAAAGATGAACATCTGTTGGAAGTTTTTTGTTTACGTACACGTCATAAGTACTTTACTTTAAATGTACGTCTCACACTCCAATAATCTCAAGCTTGGTATTGTTATGTCATGTGTGTTAAACGTACGTTTCTCAAGTCGTACACGGTATGCCAACCGATCAGATAGACTCAGTGACAAAGTCAGTTAGGGGCCTTTCTAACCTCGCTGATCCGGTAGATACAAGGGGCCGAGATAAGCCCCGGGATTTACAATAGCCTATGAGTCATGTCGACCTTCTATACTCAATACATATATTTAAACAAAATGAATGTCAATAGGTATTTAGTCAGATTTAGAAGTTAAAATGAAAGTCTAAACTAGTTTCAATACACTTTAATCTCTTTAGCTTGATTTATAACATTACGAATTGATTTAATCACATTACGGGACAGTTGAGTGGAATATTGACCGCTATATTATCGATACGGTGTCTCGTGATGCTCCCCTTAGCTCTAGCTCCAGCAATAGCCTCTAACCTTACAGCTCTATCACTATCATATACAGCTTAGACAGAGCACTTCTAAGGAGCTTCCCAGTACTGGCTATCGATCTGTTTTTGTTGTTTCCCACTCTATGATAAAAAGCAACCACTGAATACTACAAAATAAACGTATAAAACATTTACAATAAATCATTATGGTGGGCTATACTTTACCATTTGGTGAGATGTCCTTTGAAACGACACAGGACATGAGACAGATGATCTCGGAGATGAGGAGAGCGATGAATCCTTGGATGAGCATGTTGATGAGTGATGGCGAACCACTAATTCCTTCAGGGTGAAAATGGTACTTGTGACATGTCGTATGCAATGGCCGCTCTACCGTTTCCAGCCTTCCGTAGTCGACATGCTATCCCTGTGTCGGATCCATGTGACCAGGATGTGATTGTCTACTAACTAGTCTTGTATATAAACAAACCGATTCACCGTCAGAACGGTACCGCACACTCGTCTGCAGGCGAGCTGTAGACTACTAGCACAAGCGCTGTGTGTACGGTTGAGTGACGTGTGAACCGAGCGTCTCGCTTCGCTGGTACAGTCTCACTCTCTCACTCACATGACACATGCTGCATTAGACTGGAATAATGATGATTTACTGTGTATTGGTGTATTGACAGGCCACGAGAACGTAAAAGTTAGCGTTTTGTCTGTGCAACATGAAGAGGAAGGCAAACTAACAACAAACGGGTGTTGTTAAAAATAGCATGCCTTTATACATGACATGGTTAGCCACAGGGCCGGTCTACAAAACTTTACTACCGTTGTTTTTTTACAATAGATATGTTTTAATTAGTTTGTTAACAGATTATGATGGTGATTTGCAAACAGTTAGAGAAATATGCCGTGTTTTTAGTATTAATACCACAAAATTAGATTGATACTAAAGTCGGATCATTGCTGATGGTTAAAATTAATGGGTAGTAAAATAACACGTAAATGCTACCACGGACTTGGATATACCAATCTAATTCCGTGGTGCTACCAACAGAAGCACTGGACAATATGTCAGACCAGGGACGTATATGTGAGACAATACGTCCCTGGTCAGACGTGTGCTGAATTTGTATTTATTGCTGTCAAAATACAAGACAATTAAGGTCAGAAAATGAAGAAGTGAACAAGAGGCCTACTAACGGGGCCAGGAAATTCCATCTTAAGATATAAAGCTTCTGGCTAAAATGTCAGTGTCTGAGATAAAAATAATCTATTAAAATATATATTATAATGCACTTGACCGATTTGACATTAAAATGATGTCAAGTTCATTCATTTGAATATACTTGGCAGCCCTTCATCCCAGCATGCTAAATGTCCAATATCAGTAACCTGTAATATTTGGTAATTAAATAAATCGTTCGAAGTCTGTTAACGCATTTGATCCCTGCAACCTTGAAAGTGGGTCAAGGTCATTATTTTAAACGAACTTTGTCCCTTTATCCCAGTATGTTTCAGGCCCAATATCAAAGCTGGTTAGACATTCCCTCGTATCCCACAGTTGGTTAGACATTCCCTCGTGTCACAGAGCTGGCTAGACATTCCCTCGTGTTCCAAAGCTGGTTAGTCATTCCCTCGTGTCCCAGCGCTGGCTAGACATTCCCTCGTGTCCCAAAGCTGGTTAGTCATTCCCTCGTGTCCCAGCGCTGGTTAGACATTCCCTCGTATCCCACAGTTGGTTAGACATTCCCTCGTGTCCCAGAGCTGGCTAGACATTCCCTCGTGTCCCAAAGCTGGTTAGTCATTCCCTCGTGTCCCGGCGCTGGTTAGTCATTCCCTAATATCCAAGAGCTGGTTAGACATTCCCTAGTATCCCAGAGCTGGTAAGACATTCCCTCGTGTCCCAGAGCTGGTTAGACATTCCCTCGTGTCCCAGAGCTGGTTAGACATTCTCTCGTTTCCAAGAGTTGTTTAGACATTCCCTCGTGTCCCAGAGCTGGTTAGACATTTCCTCGTGTCCCAGAGCTGGTAAGACGTTCCCTCGTGTCACAGAGCTGGTAAGACATTCCCTAGTATCCCAGAGCTGGTAAGACGTTCCCTCGTGTCACAGAGCTGGTTAGACATTCCCTCGTGTCCCAGAGCTGGTTAGACATTCTCTCGTTTCCAAGAGTTGTTTAGACATTCCCTCGTGTCCCAGAGCTGGTTAGACATTCCCTAGTATCCCAGAGCTGGTAAGACGTTCCCTCGTGTCACAGAGCTGGTTAGACATTCCCTCGTGTCCCAGAGCTGGTTAGACATTCTCTCGTTTCCAAGAGTTGTTTAGACATTCCCTCGTGTCCCAGAGCTGGTTAGACATTCCCTCGTGTCCAAGAGTTGGTTAGACATTCCCTCGTATCCCAGAGCTGGTTAGACATTCCTCGTGTCCCACAGTTGGTTAGACATTCCCTCGTGTCACAGAGCTGGCTAGACATTCCCTCGTACCCCAGAGCCGGTAAGACATTCCCTTGTATCCCCGAGCTGGTTAGACATTCCCTCGTGTCCAAGAGTTGGTAAGACATTCCCTCGTGTCCCAGAGCTGGTTAGACATTTCCTCGTATCCCAGAGCTGGTTAGACATTCCCTCGTGTCCCAGAGCTGGTAAGACGTTCCCTCGTGTCCCAGAGCTGGTAAGATATTCCCTCGTATCCCCGAGCTGGTTAGACATTCCTCGTGTCCCACAGCTGGTTAGACATTCCCTCATGTCCAAGAGTTGGTTAGACATTCCCTCGTGTCCCAGAGCTGATTAGACATTCTCTTGTATCCCCGAGCTGGTTAGACATTCCCTCGTGTCCAAGAGTTGGTTAGACATTCCCTCGTGTCCCAGAGCTGGTTAGACATTCCCTCGTATCCCAGAGCTGGTTAGACATTCCTCGTGTCCCACAGCTGGTAAGACGTTCCCTCGTGTCCCAGAGCTGGTAAGATATTCCCTCGTATCCCAGAGCTGGTTAGACATTCCTCGTGTCCCACAGCTGGTTAGACATTCCCTCATGTCCAAGAGTTGGTTAGACATTCCCTCGTGTCCCAGAGCTGGTTAGACATTCCCTCGTATCCCAGAGCTTGTTAGACATTCCCTCGTGTATCAGAGCTGGTTAGACGTTCCCTCGTGTCCCAGAGCTGGTTATACATTCCCTCGTATCCCCGAGCTGGTTAGACATTCCCTCGTGTCCCAGAATTGGTTAGACATTCCCTCGTGTCCCAGAATTGGTTAGACATTCCCTCGTGTCCCAGAGCTGGTTAGTCATTCCCTCGTGTCCCAGAGCTGGTAAGTCATTCCCTCGTGTCCCAGAGTTGGTTAGACATTCCCTCGTGTCCCAGAGTTGGTTAGTCATTCCCTCGTGTCCCAGAGCCGGTTAAACATGCCCTTGTATCTCGAATATGGTTAGACATTCCCTCGTGTCCTAGCGCTGGTAAATCATTCCCTAATTCCAAGAGCTGGTTAGACATTCCTTAGTATCCCAGATCTGGTAAGACATTCCCGAGTGTCCCAGAGCTGGTTAGACATTCCCGAGTGTCCCAGAGTTTATTAGTCATTCCCTCGTGTCCCAGAGCCGGTAAGACATGCCCTCGTATCTCGAATATGGTTAGCATTCCCGAGTGTCCCAGAGCTAGTTAGACATTTCCCTCATGTCCCAGAGCTGGTTAGACATTCCCTCGTGTCCCAGAGCTGGCAAGACATTCGATCTCTAGTATCGCAGAGCTGGTTAGTCATTCCCTCGTGTCCCAGAGTTGGTTAGACATTCCCTCGTGTCCCAGAGCTGGTTAGTCATTCCCTCGTGTCTCAGCGCTGGTTAGTCATTCCCTAGTATCCCAGAGCTGGATAGACATTCCCTCGTGTCCCAGAGCTGGCTAGACATTCCCTCGTGTCCCAGAGCTGGCTAGACATTCCCCCGTATCTCGAATATGGTTAGACATTCCCTCGTGTCCCAGAGCTGGTTAGTCATTCCCTAGTATCTCAGAGCTGGTTAGACATTCCTTCGTGTCCCAGAGCTGGCTAGACATTCCCTCGTGTCCCAGAGCTGGCAAGACATTCGATCTCTAGTATCGCAGAGCTGGTTAGTCATTCCCTCGTGTCCCAGAGTTGGTTAGACATTCCCTCGTGTCCCAGAGCTGGTTAGTCATTCCCTCGTGTCCCAGCGCTGGTTAGTCATTCCCTAGTATCCCCGAGCTGGTTAGACATTCCCTCGTGTCCCAGAGCTGGCTAGACATTCCCTCGTGTCCCAGAGCTGGCTAGACATTCCCCCGTATCTCGAATATGGTTAGACATTCCCTCGTGTCTCAGAGCTGGTTAGTCATTCCCTCGTGTCCCAGCGCTGGTTAGTCATTCCCTAGTATCCCAGAGCTGGTTAGACATTCCCTCGTGTCCCAGAGCTGGTAAGACATTCCCTTGTATCCCCGAGCTGGTTAGACATTCCCTTGTATCCCCGAGCTGGTTAGACATTCCCTAGTATCCCAGAGCTGGTTAGTCATTCCCTTGTATCCCAGAGCTGGTTAGACATTACCTCGTGTCCCAGAGCTGGTAAGTCATTCCCTTGTATCCCCGAGCTGGTTAGACATTCCCTAGTATCCCAGAGCTGGTTAGACATTCCCTCGTGTCCCAGAGCTGGTTAGACATTCCCTTGTATCCCCGAGCTGGTTAGACATTCCTCGTGTCCCAGAGCGGGTTAGACATTCCTCGTATCCCAGAGCTGGCTAGACATTCCCTCGTGTCCCAGAATTGGTTAGACATTCCTCGTGTCCCAGAGTTGGTTAGACATTCCCTTGTATCCCCGAGCTGGTAAGACATTCCCTCGTGTCCCAGAGCCGGTTAGAGATTCCCTCGTGTCCAAGAGCTGGTAAGACATTCCCTCGTGTCCCAGAGCTGGTAAGACACTCCCTCGTGTCCCAGAGCCGGTTAGAGATTCCCTCGTGTCCCAGAGCTGGTAAGACATTCCCTCGTGTCCCAGAGCTGGTTAGACATTCCTCGTGTCCCAGAGCTGGTTAGGCATTCCCTCGTGTCCTAAATGCTGGTTAGACATTCCCTCGTGTCCCAGAGTTGGCAAGACAGCCCCTCGTGTCCCAGAGCTGGTTAGACATTCCCTCGTGTCCAAGAGCTGGTTAGACATTCCCTCGTGTCCCAGAGCTGGTTAGACATTCCTCGTGTCCAAGAGCTGGTTAGACATTCCCTCGTGTCCCAGAGCTGGATATATATTCCCTCGTGTCCCAGAGCTGTTAAAACATTCCCTCGTGTCCCAGAGCTGGTTAGACATTCCCGCGTGTCCCAGAGCTGGTTAGACATTCCCTCGTGTCCCAGAGCTGGTTAGATATTCCCTCGTGTCCCAGAGCTGGTAAGACATTCCCTCGTGTCCCAGAGCCGGTTAGACATTCCCGCGTGTCCCAGAGCTGGTTAGACATTCCCTCGTGTCCCAGAGCTGGTAAGACATTCCCTCGTGTCCCAGAGCTGGCTAGACATTCCCTCTTGTCCCAGCGCTGGTTAGTCATTTCCTCGTGTCCCAGCGCTGGTTAGTCATTCCCTAATTCCAAGAGCTGGTTAGACATTCCTTAGTATCCCAGATCTGGTTAGACATTCCCTCGTGTCCCAGATCTGGTTAGACATTCTCTCGTACCCCAGAGCTGGTTAGACATTCCCTAGTATCCCAGAGCTAATTAGACATTCCCTCGTACCCCAGAGCTGGTTAGACATTCTCTCGTGTTCCAGAGCTGGTTAGACATTCCCTCGTACCCCAGAGCTGGTTAGACATTCTCTCGTACCCCAGAGCTGGTTAGACATTCCCTCGTATCCCAGAGCTCGTTAGACATTCCCTCGTACCCCAGAGCTAATTAGACATTCCCTCGTACCCCAGAGCTGGTTAGACATTCCCTCTGTCCCAGCGCTTGTTAGACATTCCCTAGTATCCCAGAGCTAATCAGACATTCCATCGTACCCCAGAGCTGGTTAGACATTCCCTCGTACCCCAGAGCTGGTTAGACATTCCCTCTTACCCCAGAGCTAATTAGACATTCCCTCGTACCCCAGAGCTGGTTAGACATTCCCTCGTGTCCCAGCGCTTGTAAGATATTCCCTAGTATCCCAGAGCTAATTAGACATTCCCTCGTACCCCAGAGCTGGTTAGACATTCCCCCGTACCCAAGGGCTGGTTAGACATTCCCTCGCTGTCAAGAGCGGTTGTCTGAAATATGTTAGCTCAAACCCGAATTAAGAATCACGCTGCCTTACATTGAATACCAACATTGACTTTCTTTACCGTGTCCAAGACCCATCGATTGCAGCTATGGACGAAGAACGACAACTCTGGTTAGATATTTGCCATCTTTACCGGGAACCGGAGATACTTTCCGTAAACGCCGATCAACAGTAATCTTTCCTTACATTTCGCTTGGTTTGGACTTTTGCCAATTTCTTTGACCAGGTAGATCAAACGGTTAGTTCGGCAGTATAGTGATAGTGATCGGAGGTCCGGGGTTAGACCCCCTGTGCACAGTTGCTTGAATTTCTGTCAGTATATAATTTATATATATATATATATATATGGAGCCGCGGCTCATTTCACACATATATATTTATTATTTACTAACAGAAACCCAATCAACTGTGCCCTGTGCAACCTATATATGAACCACGAACACATCTGTTAATTTATTTTCCCCCTTATTTCACCTTTAATGTTTCCCAGGAAATCCCTGAACTGTTTTCTTTTTATAAACGATTTGTTGTCGGAAAACATTTTCAACACGTACTCGACAATGGTACTGGGATCCTTAATGCTATTTATACACACCTGGTAATCGAATTTTAGTATCTTTGATTTATCGAATTGGTTCATTATATCACACTAATCATATTTAAGTCTATCCATATAACATACATAAGTAATGTGTATTACAGTGTGTTGTCTAGTAATGGCTGTCTCCCTTTACACTAATATCTCTTGAAATAGAAATGATTATTGAAAGTTTTGTGACATCCACGGTAACAAGGCCAGGTACATCTAAAAGATAGAGAGCAGAGAGCGAGTATGGGGTTCCTATGATCAGTGTATAGCTGGGATAAAGGGCTATCGCACCTGTTATTACAATGATCTTCAATTATGATACAAGTAACATGGATTACCATTTTTTAAAGAAGTTAGTTCACTCAAGGTACCAAGTATTGACCACAGGGACCTGAGAATTTGTTACAGCTAGTTTTGGACCTAAAATAGGGTGTTTAGAGTAATTTTACACATTTGGGGGGTTAAGATCAATTTCCGATAAAATGCCCCCTCAATGGTCATAAAAGCTAATATTATATCTCACTTAACTCATTCGTCATCTGATTGCACAACGTATAGTTTAGGTTACTGCATTTAAGGTTGAGTTACTACCAATAACCATTACAATAAGGTATAGAGTTAGGGGGGGGCAGTAATGTATAATAATCTTTTTAAATTCCACTAGGTGTTTACGAAAGTGACGTTGATCTTAATTACCATTTTCTCAAGTTGACTTTGGCAATTAAACACAATGACTATGTTCAGGGTCACAGGGGTCAAAGTATCAAGACCAAGTGTCAAAAGATGTGACCAGTAGGTAACGTTGACACAATAGTTAAAGTGAATCTACTACTGACACCAATTTGAGTTACTGTTGAAATAATCAAATGATTGGTTTAACAATCTGTTTTAGTGCCCTTTCAACATGATGTTTGAGTGGCATGTAAGACGAAGGTCAGTCCGAGGGGATTTGCGCACCCGCCTGCCGTCCAAATGTTTAAGCGGATCAGAGAATCAGAACCCTTCGGACTAGACGGATATTAAACTCAACCGATCACTCTTTTTAAATGACCTCTTTCCTTATTCTAGCAAATACTGGGTTATGATCATACAGATGGTAGCTGCTGAACAGGGATAACATGTTAAAATCAAACTTCACTGTCCTACACTTATTTATTCACATGAGTCAAATAGGCTAAACAATAGTTACCTAGTATTTTATTAGGATATTTTCAGTTGGTTGCGACGGATGGTGGGAGCGAGAGTTCCGAAGGGTTCTGAATCTCTTACCCTCTAAATATTTGGACGGCTGGTGGGAGCTTATTTCAGCATGGACTTTAAGATACTATTAAAAGAGCAACCCCATAGAACCATATAATTATAAAGATCATTGTAATTTACTTTAGCCTAGATCTAGCCCTGTCCAAGCTAAAACTGTATGCACTGATCATAAGGAAATTAGAATGAAGAAGCCATTTAAATATTTTACCACATTTAAATATCGAAATAAGTATAATGTTGGACATCTAGAAAAATTATCACCATTTGTCCATAGAAAAGACTCGTCAGTATCTTGTAGTGGAGCCTATAGACTTCATCACACTAGTAGCTTGTAAGATTTACGTTGTTTAGGCTACTAACTACACCGATTCAATGTCAACTCAGAATTTCTTACCGCAATACCTTGACCTATACTATGAGATTTTCAGAGCATTTCTATACGTTTTAGGAGTTAAGTCTTTCGTGTGGTATTTTTACTGAACACCGATAGGCCTATAAAACAACTGAAATTCATCTGAACAACTAAGTTAAGGTCAAAGTATTTACAAATTCTCGGGTCCCTGTCAGCGAAGATGCGTGATCCAAAATCCTTGATGTCATTTTCCTCAATCCTGGTCAGAACTGTTAAAATTGGCGGCATTGATGTACTTGTTTTAGTATTGTAAAATAATGCAGTAGTTTTTGATACGGTTTAAGTTTATAAACAGTCAAGTGTTCAGATCTTGGACAATTTTAATTGTTGACATTCACTTGTGGAAACACAATTTAAACAACTTGGTCGTGTTACCATTTTACATGGACACTCATCGTCGGAAACCCCTGGTACATTTCTCTGACGTTTGCTTACATCAGAAAAATGCACCGGGGGTTTCCGACGATGCATGAACACCTTGTAATGAAAACCTACGGTACACTTCTCTGACGCATGTACCACAGGGACCTGAGAATTCATAACAGCTATATTTGGACCTATTCCACTCACAAAACACATGACTTAAAGTCTGTATGTAGATCGAGAATTATATCATAGTTTGGATAATATTGAATAAAAAACCTTAAACCTTTACAATTACTCATAACACTTAAGTTCAGGTCCAAACATAGCTGCATCAAATTATCAGGTACGTGTGCTACTACTGCATACGAAAGGCAATATTGGATCACAGTTGCTCGAGTTTCTGTCAGTAAATAATATATATATAATATATAAGGAGCTGCCCATTACAGAATGCAGTGTAATGCCATTATATTCTTTAATGGGCGGCTCCTTATATAACTATATGCCTCTATATTTTTTTTCCATTTACTGGCAGAAACTCGAGCAACTGCGATTGGATACAATATAGACTGCCAAACTTTCGTATCTTTTACTCTGGTCTGTTTAGTGAGAATTCGTCAGCTACCTCCCTTGGAACGTAATACTTTATATTCGAACCACTCCAGTATCAAAGAAGTGAAATATATACACATTATAGAACTTTTGTCCAAGAATGATCATATTTGGACGAAAACTTCCAATAGTGCCGTCTCTTGGGTTTGAAACTGCAATCATTGGTCCTCAGTCCGATGCTCTACTGGGATTTCTCCGCCGCCGTTTGCTTGGTAAGACAATCTTATGCACTTCATTTCCTTTACAAAGTATGTAAATGTCGATGATATTGCTAGTCAACAAGTCTGGCCCGGTTTCATCAACATTCCTTAACTTCAAGAAAAATCCTTAAATTAAAATACCCATTGGAAAGCATGACAGTTTTAAGTAATGGAAAGTCCCTATGATTTCACACTGAACTTCTGTAATGCTTTCAAACAGATATTTTAAGTTAAAATTCATCCTTGGAGATGAAACCGGGGCCTGGTCCTACGAAAGGAGGTTTGTATATAAATCGACTTCTCCTGAACCATGTAGTTGTAGATAAACCAAATGGTATTTTGAATCCTATATCAAAAGTTTCAAGTTAGGTTTCGTCGTTTGAACAAGTGCAACATTTCAAGTCAGGAACATATGTCAATTATATTTACTTGTCAATTGGAGACCAACCACCATAATTTAAAGGCCCAATATACCAACTTTCGGCAAAACATGAAGCGAAAATCAAGCCTAATAACTTATATTTTATAGATTTAGTTAAGATTAACTGATATCAGCAATATTCAAGATGAATTCTTACGTGGTTACAAGTACAACAGCAGTTGAAACTCGGTATTTGTAAACACCCGTCCATTTTGCAGTCTTCTAACTTCGGCCTGTTGAAGTGGGCCACCTGAATTATTTTCAATTCTTTGGATTTTTCTGTCAATACTTTCTTGGTAGTTACCGCTCTGGTTTACTTTATTTTAGATTTATTTTTGCATGGTCCCTAAAAGTTTCCTGGACTTTTGTATATTGGGCCTTTAAGTGTTAAGACGGGAATATGAGTAAAAAGCTAAAATGGATTAAAGACCAGTCTCATTAAGGTTTTTTTTTTTTAATGTAAAAGGATGTCTGGAAAAATTAAAGTTACTCGGGTTTTATTTTCGTCATTATGTCAGTAGAGTTAAGCACTATGTGAAAATTAAGGATCCCTGTTCCACCGAAGTATACATTTAAACTTTTAGTTCATATTTTTTGGGAAACCTATAACGGAAAGTTAAACTGGACCAAGATTCTTTCGTACTCGAACGAATCCTCTGATATATTTCTCTATTTTCCTTATTTAAATCTTTCATATTTTAAATGTAATCAAAGCTCTAACTAAAGAGTTTAAATTTTGCTTAACAGTGGCTCTAGGATCCTTAACTTACACAGTTTAAACTATTAGATATTTACAGAATTGTAATAAGACGAAGTCAGATATGTAAGCAATACAAGTTTATTGTTGGTTAAAACAAATTGGCAATATCCAGGGAAATGCAATGGAAGCTGAAGTCTTGGGAACACTAGGAGTCTCCGTCTACAGTTGTCACATGACAAAACAAATATCTGGCTTTTCCCTCCTGTACAGCTAAACCAGTCTTGGTCACATGGCAAAAGGTAATAACAATGTCACGAAATTAGTACACCTACAATAGTTTCCTCTTTATCTGTGTCTACACAAGTATACGTATACAGTGGTAACAATTTCGTATCATAATAAGGATATTTTATAGATGAGAAAAATCAATTCTCAATCAAAAGTAAAATATATTATAAGGTAAATAATCTGTGAAGGAAAATGTATAAATTTATTTCTCAATTAATAATATAGCCAGCTACGTTTTTGCTTGTAGTCCATACAACACATTCTTCTATACACAACAACATGCAAAATAAATCATTCCAAAGACAGTAGTACATACACCTTCTTTATTTAAATAGGGGCAGGACAAGAAGCCGTGGAAATTTAAAGCATTTAGTATTTCTTCTAAAAAAAAAATCACAATGGCGTTGTCTGGATATTGCCATTAAGTCTTTTTATATAAAACAAAAAATAGAAAAAAAATATAATCGTGTGGTGGCTAAAATGAATGTTGGAATTTCTTGGTCGTCTGAATGTGGAGGCAGATGTGCACAGCCTCACTAGGACTATATGATGTACTAATTAACAACCAAGCTATTGGCCAGTCCTGCTACGTATCTACAACTATAACTTGTATCTTTTCTTAAATAAACGACTCTACATTTCTAAAGCTGTCAAATTTCCACCACTGTCATATCTCGCAACATTACCCCGATTGGTTTTTGTACGCCTGGTACAAACCTCTGCGTAGCTACTACTTAAATGGTAACCATGTGCTGCTAGCATTGCCTTCCCGAGCCTCAAGTACAGAATGCGCCAGGCATGGATAACACAGTCTTCTGTGTGTCGTGTTCCGATGTCATAACATGATATAATAAAATAACGAAATATGAATCCATGTATGTATCAAGTTATATATACACTGTATATAAATATAGAAATGAACATTATTTTACCCCCCAGAAGTAGTAGCTTAGCAGAAGTCTGACAGGTGTTCGAAAAGAAACCGATCACAAAATAACATACATACAAATACACGAAGAGTAGAGAGGTTAAAAAGTAGACCCGGCCGACCCCATCCGTCCTTACTCTCTAGTCTCTCACTCCCGCGCTGGGTCGCAATATCGCGGCAAGGTCACGTAGAGATTAGCATTTCTTATAATAATTTATATAAATTTGGAATTTCTTCGTCTGCATTATTACACACATTGAGAAAGAAATGTTGGATCCTACACGGCATGTTCTCCGTTTTCAAATTCTTGCACGACGATTTGTATAGCTGTACAAAGCTGATGTAATATTATTTTTCAATTTGACAGTCTTTTTTTTCCGTCTGTCTATCCTCGTAATTTATGATATAAATTTGGTGAGGGGAATATGTCCTTGTTTGACACTTTAGTATCCAGCAATCTCGGCAAAGGTCTGGTCCAGCTCATCACTGATTGCCTTGTATTTCTCCTTCTCCACGAGCAGCTCATCTGTAACAGGAAACACCACATTAGGAATAGGTTTGATTTATCAACACTGCGACACAGATCACTACATCGGCAAATTGAGACCCAAGTTTCAATAAATTGTCAAATTGAGACACAACTTTTAATGACATTTAACACTTGGAACACTCTTCAATTGCTCCCAATTGAAAGTTTGAATAGTTTAAACAAGATTTTATAAATCAAAGTTTGAATTTCATGCATTCGGCTTTGTAACAATTTGAAGTTGAAGCATGCTCTAAAATACAACTTTCATTAGTATTCATCATGCCAACACGATTTGGAAAATAAAGTCATGCTCTGTTGAGTTTGATGGCGAAGGACGGGCTACTGATAATGTACACAAAGTCAAGGGTTCCTTTATCAACACTCTATCTTTTCTTTTACAATAGTTCCAATAAGCATTTATTCGATTCATACACACTAGTTCCGATTATTACACCCACCCTACAGTAACTAGGAGATCATTTGATCATTGAATGCAAAATTTTGTGCAAGTTTAGACTTTCAATGAGGGAGTTTCGAGGGGGTAAAATTTGGTCAAGATGATGGAGAATCTTCTCTCTGAATTTGGGTGGATCTACAGATATATTAATTCTAATGCATAGTGACTCTTCTTTTCTTTACAACTTAAAAAGGATTCCCCACAACCCTACAGACTGCCAAATAGAAATATATATAGATATATCAGAGAATGTGTACGACATGTTACCAGACCTCATCAAATTGTGTAGTCATCTATATTAAGGTAAGGCTGCTTTCTAGAAGGACTCGAGTTGTTGAAAGGTGTTTTCTAAGTCCTCCTGAAGGTTCTTGAGCTCCTCCTGCTTCCTTGAATTATCCTCTGTAATGCGTGCGTGGAATAAAAGAAACACAATCATGCAAAAACATTCAAAGGGTAAAACACACACATCTGCCATGATCATGATGCAATCTGTCTACATCAATACCTTTTTTCCTGACAAACCTCTTTGTCCGGTCTAACATTACGACAAAAACATGATGTTAGGGTAATATGGAACAATCAAGATGCAAATATTGTTTTTTTGGGGGGATTTGTATAACTTTATCTGTTTATAACTATTTCCATTCAAAAAAATTGGTGATGCATTTCTATATATCACTTCAATTTGTGTGAAAACAATTTGTATATTGCAACTCTCAAAATTATATCTACTGTAAATACTTCTATAAATTACATTATAGAACCGCTCCTTCTATCTAAATCATGAATTCATTCAAGTACCAGGTATTGGTTAATAAATCCTACATTCAAAATTTATAGAAATTAAACCAAAATAGAGCACAATTGAAAATGAAGTGATTTATAACCTAAAAATTTGTTTCTAGCCTGAGATTATTGGGGACATTTTCAAACCACACACATTCCGTATAGGTAAAATTTCTTCAATTTGAAACAATTTCACAGTTGCCTTTATTTCTTTGAATTCCAGTTATTCAGTGTTAATCATTTCTATACAGATACACACATCTGTGAGATAGTTATTTATTTCTATACAGATATACACATCTGTGAGATAGTGATTTGTTAAAGTTGCACACAGGGAGTTAGCACACACATCAAACAAAGTTGACTCGTTCCCCTGAAGACACATCTTAACTCTTCCAATTCAAAGGTTGGAATAGTTTCAAATTTCAGGGGTAACCGAGTTTAGAAGTTATATACACACAGTCAAAATAGTTATTATTACATACAATTTAATTAACGCATATCACACTATGGTTGTAGTTAATCGTAGAACACACTGTTTTTTTCCTAGTCCTAATTTCTGTTAGTGTAAAATTGAGGTTTCTATTCAATCGAATTCTAACTACTTTGTTTTATGGTTAGCAATATAATACTGTATTTGACCCTATCACCGCACCCCCTCCTTCCTTTTTTCAAATGAACTATTTTATAATGACCATGGTGAGAAAAAAATAAGGATTGACTCCATATCTGTATAACCTATAATGCTCATATGTAGAACAAATATTAGAGTAAACTACGTCAATTTTGTGACTTAATATTCTCAAATTGGCCCCATCAACCGATTTTTTCCCTTTTTTTCAGTGACCAGAGGCTTTATTGGGTCAAACACACTACATGAATTACATTACTGTGTCTCCACAAAATGATCCACATCTGCATACTTCAAGTTACTAAACACTTTCAGATTTCTATGACTATTTCAGGATCCTTTTCTATCCAGTTAGTTTAAAGAGTACGTCGGGATGCATCAACAAACTCATGCTGGTGTCTACAGAGCTAATGGCCACACAACACCTACCTTCAAGTCTGTCCACCTCCTTCTGAAGTTTGGTTACTTGTCTCTCAGCTTCTGTGGCCCTGTTTTCAGCCTGTAAAACAAGAACAGTGCACATTGGTAAGACTTTTAAGTATCAGGAATAGTCCAAGCATTGTTTTGAATTACATGGTTTTTTTCGCAATATTTCATTTGAGTAACTGTACCGATACAGTATTATTAAATGTCGGTATTGGAACCTTGATATTTCAATATAATCTGATAAACATTAGGTCTTGTAAGAAAATATAGCTTTATCTTTACATTAATGAAACCATATGAAAGATGGGCAGAGATCCTGATCATAGTCTTTTAAAGCTTTTTTTTCTTAGGCACAAACACTTTTGTGACCAGAATTTAGGCTACACAAGAACTGCTGGCAATGGGTCTTTCTGGTGTGTTTATGATACAATACTGACAGACCTTGAAGCACATTACATCTCTGTGTAATGCACAAATAGTCGGCTCATTATTTGGAAACTGAGGATGTTAAAAGTGAACTGTAGGTAACAACTAAAGTGGTTTTAAGTCAACTACCTAATACTTTTGATAGCAAACATTTAAAACTATGACATAAATACAAATATCTTAGGACCATTCAGGGCACATATGAAGCGAGCTGAGCGATGCAGCTGTGGCAAATACACGAAAGCAATATAATAGATAAAGGAAATACACATATTTATCAGCTGCCTGTGCCTGTAAAGAAAAGTCCCATCACTTTCTGTTTAGAGCATGAACACGAAAAATATGTTGATATTTATTTTTTCAATAAAATGTTTGGTAATTTTTTATTCTCAAAATGTCTACTATTTTAATATCTTTTCTTTTCTCAAAACTCATTCACCCCTGAAATGTCTTAATGAACAATTCCAACCTTTGAATTAGAAGAGTTCCAAGCTGTATTCAGGGGTGAACAAGTCAAAATGTCATCAACATCTAAGCTATCACAAAATTTAAGATGTTACAAAACTGCACTTACATCCTTCAGGTTTTTGGTGAGATCTCTGATGGTTTCCTCGTAGCTATCCTCTCTCTGTGAAGCCTGTGAACAAATACAAATCGGAATGCATGATAGAGATGTCACATGACTATTTCCTAAATATCACATGACCATTTCCTAAATATCCCAAGTCTTACCCTTTACTCAGAAAGATCTTGTCATAATCTTTATCATAATCTTATGATTTAATAGCAATGAAAACAACATTTTTTTTCCTTCTAATATTAACGAGACACAAAATATCTTTAGGCAATGAATAGGAATGTATATTTGTATCTGGTACAGTAGAAATAATATTTACATATATATATATCAAACACTACAATCTTAACATTTAAATCTGAAAGTCAAGGAAATCATTGAACTGAAAATGAAACAAAACTTTTCATTAATTTGAAGCACATATTTGCAAAATATAGATAAATTAATCTATAAATGACTGACGATATCCTACAACAATACCAAAGATGCATCTAGTTGTGACTTTCTCTACAACAAAGTTTAAAATAAAGTGCTTTTACCAATTCATATCACACAACTTTCACATATTCCAGAAATTATCTTGCGAATTTCTATAATTTAGCAATACAAATTTACAATTTCATAAATCCTGTAAATGCTGACATTTACATAAAATTCGAACACGATCTGAAGTTCAAATATGTGTGATAAACCAAAGTAATTGTTTTAGGTAATCATTTTCATGATGCAAACTTTCTGTGGCATTGTCATTGAGATGTTGCAGTAAACTTACATAGAAAGATATAAATTAAAAAGAAAGAAATAATAGAACAAAGAAATGCCTCAAGCAGTTTTTGACAAAATATTAAATTTGTGACTGACAACATAACTGAAATATGTGAGCGGACGAGACTTCAATTATTGGAAAAATTTCAAATAACAGATGATTAAGCCTGCAGGCTTCTTGTCTGTGTTAAATACCAAAGTGACATTTGTTACACAATATATAGACATAGATATATACATATATACATGTTACTTGACAAAATGCTTTCATATTCTATTTCAAGGAGTAGTCGGATAGTAGATTTAATTTGAATATGAAGTAGCAATGCGGTTAAGTGTAGATTTTCTTAGCGATCAAAAATGAAACTAAAAACGAAAAAACTGGAAATTATAATCTAAAACTGTGAAATTAAATACAGAACAAAAACGAACAAAAATACCCATCCCCAGTTCAAGAAACTGATTTTTTATACATGTATTTCATAATTGACTATCCTTGAAATAGAAATATAAATAATTTTGCTAGACGAAGCATCACGAATCATTAGTTCAGTCGATTGTGGCAGCCTCTAGTGTGTACGATGTTGATCTAACTAGGTTAATGACTAAGCTACAGTTATATACAAGCAACAGGCTACAGATACACCAGTGATATTTAAATAGCCAATCCTGACCCTAGACAATCACCAACCCAAAAATGAATACACCTACCTCCCAAAAAAAAACCCCAAAAACTAAAACTACCCCCAAATACAATCATTGCAGTGCAAAACCATCCGACAGATGTCGATATTTGAGATCTGACAAGATATGTTGATATTTGAGATCAGACAGATATGTCGATATTTGAGATTCAATAAAGACTAAAGTCAATGTGAATATGCAATATTGAACACACATTACAATGCTGCAGTGTTGGAGTGAAAACTATTCCACACATAATGTGGTACTATGGAATGTACTCGGGGGAATTTGTAACGCTTTATATTTAGAAACTGTAATGTTATGCTGGGTGAAAGTGCAACTACATACGTTTGAGTAACACTGGCTATATCTATAAAGCATACATAGATGATACACGACTGTGATGATCAAAGAAGTGAACGGAACCCTTGGGTCAGGTTCCTGTTAATACTCCTTAATGAATTAGGAAGGCAAAATATATAAGAATGAAAAACATGCAAGACTGTATAATTGACATTTTGTAACCCTGAATTGAGGGAAAACAAATGCTTACTATACTGAATTCATGTCTTCATGCTTAGATAAATCCCAATAACAACAATCATACCACGTGAAATACATTTGGGGATACACAACGTCCTGAGTGAACACAACGTTTACTTTCCCTGCATGTGACATACTGGTTGATATCATTACAGGGACATATTAAATCTACTATCCTATTAGTTTTAAGACTCGCCAACTTCACATATTTCAGCTTTTTTTCAATTGCCACAAATGATATAATTGTATTGTTGACATGTCAACAATTAAATGATGAATTAGTCTCTAAAAAGAATGCTTAAGTAAAATAAAAATAAAACCTGGCAGGACACAATGCACGAGTGCTTTCAGGACGATACCACACTGCCTAATTCTATTGTCTAACAAAGATTTCAAATGAGACTAATTCATCATGTGACATTTGTCAGTTATTTGACAATAACTTCCTCCTGGTAAACTGTACATGAGACCTGAAACTGATTGTTGTGTCTCACCGAGGGGGTGTGGCTGAACTACTGCCCACCCTGACAACAGCTGCTGAGGTGAGACCACTCATAGACAAGTCACTCCAGTCTGCTAAGGGGAGGTAACTCATAACAAGTCACTCCAGTCTGCTAAAGGGAGATCACTCATAGACAAGTCACTCCAGTCTGCTAAGGGGAAGTAACTCATTAACAGTGACAAGGTCTCATTTTCATTTTTTGAATTGGGGAGCAATATATTTCCATTCATTCTTCCTTCAGTTTTTTTTCTCTGTTAAAATTCCTCTTTCTATGTATTTCAGGATGATAATGATAATGATGATTTGCTTACAGTGAGTATCACAAACAGTCGAGTTCATGCACCTATTTCATACTATACAGCTACATCATGGTCGACAGCATCCGGACTACCCATCTACAGAACCACCAGCTGGACTGTACAACTTCTAGAACTATAAGGTTCCTGTATATCATTCATTTTGAAAGCAAATTCTACTGTACAATTAATTAACATAAGCCATATAACATGCGACAGGTCCCCCTCAGCAACCTATTCTTATCAAGGTATGTATTCAGGAGAATTTTGGAAAAGAATTTTTTTTTTGAAATTTGCATAGGCCAAATGAAATATTTTGTATCAAAATGCATCTACATACAATAGGAAATGAATGCACACAGACGCTGTACACGACTACATGGTGCCCTTCCTACTCTACTCGGATCTGACACAACAAGCAGAAGGCTCCATCTACAAAGTACATACATGGCCAGTACATGAAAAACTTGATTTCATCCAATCAAAATCCATGTGTACATAACCCTGCTGAACTAACAATTTGTCTAATTTCAACCAATAAAAAGCAGGGAAGCTATTTCTGCTGTACAGACCAGTTAGCAGACTAAGCACTCCTGATTGGTGTGTATATATAAACATACAATAAAAAATAAGGATAAAACTGTCGAATCACTGATCGTGTACACGTCATGACATTGTGTAATCTCGTCAACATGCTAGAGGCAAGCAGATGAAACACCATGCGAGTGGTGTTGTTTGCCACGATACTCGTTTCTACCTCTTGTTCAGAGATCTCCAAAGATTTCATATTGTTGCCCACGACTTTCAATTCCTCCTCCAACTCAAGGACTTTTCTGAAAACACAAAACCACATTAATTTTACAAAGAGGTTAAAACATGACATAAGTGAGTGTGTCCCTAGGTCAAGCCTGCTAAGCCTCCGCCGATAGGCAGCTTTGCCTCGCTAAACCTGGCTAGATTACACCACCTGGGCTTCTTACCTGATCGTTTTGCACCTGAAGGGTTTTGATATTTGCACCCACAACAGTGAGCTCTTCTTCGAGTTCGAGTACTTTGCTGCAAGTGTACAAAAGATATGGGTTTATGTACTGCAAATGGCATGATGGCCTTCTCCGATATGGAGACAGGAAAAGGGGAGGAATTTCTTCTGTTTCATTTTTTCTTTAAATAGACTTCTTTGATGAAAGTCTTTATCCCGAAGCACTGCAAAATGGTGTTTTCTATCAATCACATCCTTGCGATATAAAATCGTTGAGGTAAAAGCATTATATTTGGTCTTTCTTGAATTAAATGAAAAATATTTTACTTGAATGTTTTACTTTTGATCAGGAAATTGAATGAATTTTCCTAAATTTCCTCAAGAAAATAAACAGGGAAAAGAACAAAAAAAAAAACATCACACAAGAAAAATAAAATTAAAACTTGTGATGAGAGGGAAAAAATGGCTTTCAAAAAAGGGGAAAGTTGACAAAGTAAACTGTATAGAATTGGGAATGCAATGAAAACTGGAACAAAACCAAATCATGCTAAAATACTAAAAATTTCAAATGATTCACTATGGAACAAGTCATGCCACAATCAGTACACAAAACCCTATCCATTGTCCTGGTCAAAACCAACACTGGAGTCTTGAAGGATTGGAAATTTGGAATGGGGAAACACAGATGGATTTCAGGTGCAGGCTGGTAAGCCTAGGTCAGGAACTGACCAAGGGAGGTCACTCACTCAATAAGACCCACCCCCACATGCACAGGCCTGAGTCATATGAACCAAGACATGTGGTCAGTGGGAGTGGTCAGTTAAAACTCAGTGCAAATGACTTAAAAACAACAGGTTAGTAAACACATGATCTTGAGCAGGCAACAGGCAGACATCTGTGATCCGGACATCAGGACACCGGAACACTGACAGGCAACAGGCTAACACTCGCTAATCTGTTAAATGCTACTTCGCCAGGCGTCACAAGCATACACTTGTTCTACCTGGTCCAACAAAATCTAATCATTTGCACTGTGTTTCAACAAGGTCAAACACTTGTATCTGCATCAGAACTTTGAAATATCCCTGTTCTGATTAGGATACAAGATCTCGCGTATCTGGCAAGTTTCATATTTCCAAAAATGATGCTACGGTAAATTATGTGCAGTTTCAGCAAAATATAAATGTAACTCATTCACCCTTATTTATTTTTACACTGGACCAGCCAGTCTTAAGATTTGGTAAGTTTCAAACGCAACTTCAGGGGTGAGAGGAGTTAACCTTTTGCAACAAGTTCTCTGCAATTTTCAGCCTTTTCCCTTGCATAGTTTTGGAAATAGTGTGAACACTTGCTGGATACTTATCATTACAGCGTCTATACCTATCTTACCTTGTTTTCTTTTGCTTCTAGAGCTTTAACGGTAGCAGATTGAACATAGAATTCTTCCTCTGTCATTTTTAATTTGCTGAAATAATTTGCAACAACGTACAGGACAAAAATAAAATGGGTATTAAACCATGCATGTCGGATAGGAAACTTGAATCTGACACAAGATAGGATTATTTTATAATCAACACCAGATATCTTGAATCTTAAATATATCTGTGAAGCTAATCGTTTTTCCTTACAACTGTTTCCAAAAAAATTCACCACTAAATCATAAATCTTGCTCTTCAATTTAATTATTCAAATCATTGAAATGTTGATTATCTTTTTGTTTGAGTTACCGGTATACTGCAAGTTACATTTCATAAAGATATTTTCATTTTTTTTTCTTCAGTGGACTTGCAATTTTGAACACAATTTGGAATTATTCAAACAATTACAAGCATTGCACTAATATCTAAATTTGGCTGTCAAGTTTCCCCACGTCGACAGGTAGGTCAGTTACGATCATGCATTGTTAATTGCAAACAATTCATTCAATACATCTAGAGTTTGAGCAGAAGCATTGAAAAACTTCTTTTATCAACTGTGGTTAAAATGTCCTGTACTGGCATAAAGCAAACTACCATAAAATTACATATTTCAAATCATTGCTGCAGAGATGCTCCACGTCATCATTATCATTGTTAAGTACTCAATAGACTTAATTATCGCAGGAAGCTTTTAGCATAGAGTTTTCTTTTCTTACACTAAACGAATCATTACATAAAAGACTGGTCACAATTTAAATTGTGGTATGTGCCAAGGGCGAACACATATCTTCATAGAATGATACGTCAAAACAGGCCTTCTGTTTGTGAATTTCATTAAAATATCAACATCTTTCAATAACAGCAAGAAATTTTGGCGCAATAAGCCTCATCCTCATGCATGTAAATAGGGTCTTAATGAACTGATCTCGCTAAATATATCGACCAATAGAATACTGACTTTTGACAAAAAGCTTTCAATACATTTCTATTTTGTACTGCGATCCTTATATTGTCTGGATTTACCAGAATGCGTTAAATGTCAACACTCACGTTCTGAGCTCCTCAACTTGGTCGTCTAACTGATCTCTTGTGCGTTCAGCCATTTTTAATTTGTTTGCAGACTACAAAAGGGTGTTAAAAAAAAAGAAAGGGATGAAGGAACATGTTCTACAAACAAAACGCAAACAAGTAACACCATGTCAACGTGGTGGAGTAGATGTGGACCACCACTGTGTTTGTCATAGGCGTGCACATTCCGACCAGAGGAATACTCACGCATCAGCAGCCTCCAGCCTGGTCTCTGCACGCTCAAGGTCCACTTCTGTAATAGCAAGCTTACGGGCGGCCTGGCAAAAGGGCAAGAGTGGTTGTTATTGCGACCCACAGATAGAAATACAGGGACAGTATAGTTTGCTAAGAGAAGGAAAGCTGATTGTACATCAGATAGTGTCATGTGACAGAACATTGACATCTGACCTCAGAATAGGTTACATATCAATTTAATATATTGATCTTGGACTTCAGAATAGACCAGATTATCGGTACATATCAATTCAAAAGCAACAGGAATTTTTCAATGAAGTAAGAATTAAGAATCATTTGCATTGATATGATTGCAAAATTTATTTTATATGAAATAATTCACAAAGTAATTAGCGATAATATTTATGACTGAAAGAAAATAGTCATTTACTCAAAGTCATGCAAGTTTTACTTTTAACAAATAACTGATGCATAGCATTATTCAATAGAAAATATTCCATTGGACATTTCATTTTACAGCCTTTCAAAGTGGAAAAAAGAAAAAATAGAATAACATGCAAAAATGTTTCATAAAAAATAATGAGAAGAAAAAGGGAGGAAAAAAATGAAATCATGCAATATTTAAGAAAAGTCCATGATGCTTGATAAAATTTGGTATTGTTTGGCGGAAACTGAAAAGGTTAAGTGTTTGTGAGAGGATAATAACACACTAAACTAGAGGGTCACTATTGATTTACAACAACAACATGCTTGCTTGCTGTTACAGGTGGCCAAGAGCTGCACACGCCCTTGACAAACACAATGGTAAACACATATCAGTCGACTCCATTTTCATGCAATATTTTCTGTACAAATATAACTTTCCATTTCAACAGAATGTCATATAAATACAGAAAATCAAAGGTAAAACAGTGTTCCAATAACTAAAGTTATACTTTTCATCTTTAAGCGTCGATTCATTGTACCCCGAGGGTGCAGAATCTTCCAAAATTGATCAAAATATTCTCATGAATCGAAAAGTTATTGGTAACACTGTTAAAACCTTTAAATAATCACGCAAAAAGTTGAACGTGTTGAATTATTATATATCATGGAGTCTGACAACCCTGAAGTAAACCATGGAAGACTATATCACAGTCTTATGTGGTTACAACAGGATCTTGTACATAAAACAATTTCAATCAAACCAAAAGGTGCAGGAACATTTTCTGGGTTGGGTTCTTAGATTCTATAAATCAGATGGTCAATTTATAGATCTTGAATTTACTTTCACTTTAGATTGTCTGAATATAGCTGTTTGATTCTATAAATCAGATGGTCAATTTATAGATTTTGAATTTACTTTCACTTTAGATTTTCTGCATATAACTGTCTATGTAGATTGAACCCATCCCTTTGAAAATGTTCCAAAATTTCTTAAGATATCAAAACATGGGGAAGCATTCTTCAAATAAAAATTATACATTGAACACAAATAGCATGATCAATGACCTGGCATGCATAATGATACAATTGAAACAAAATTCATCTTGCTTTTAAAAGGATAAAACTGAAAATACATTCTAACACTTCTAAAATCATTCTTATGTCAAATTCAGAAATGACAGATATGTTGAACATACATTGTTGGCAAACACACAAGTGACTGTTATGCTTCTTCACTCAGTTCTTGATGAAAACTTATATTTATAAACTTTAACTGGACTAATGTAAGTCCTTGAAAATGGCGAAATTAAAACCAAATAGAAGCTATCTAGTATTAACAAAGTATTTTGTGAGCTGATAGTCAATCAGCAAGGAAGTGAAGAACAAGAAAGTCACTTGTGTAACATATTAGGAATAGTGAGAGTTCTTCCCCTTTGTTTGGGTGAAAATCTCCACTCTTCCCTACATCACCGCAAAACACACAAAACTATGATAGTTCACTGGAGAGTATGCAAAGACATTGTTACATCAAGAAATGCTGAAGTGAAGTAAGTTTTCATACATATATGCTAAAGTCCACATTGGATGTGGAACCCTAACTGTGATCTTAGTTGTGTGTGTTTACGTGAACAGTTTAATCACACATAATCCATATTGTGCCAATCAAGACAAGTTCATGTTGTATGTATGATATACATGTAGTTGGGACTAGTTACGAAACAACACATACAAATGACATTGTTTTTCTAGTTAAGAACATGAATTTCATGTTAAATGATGTTTAAAAAGCGGTTTTTTTTTTTTAATGAAATCAGACGAAATATTATCTTTTTCAAGTTAATGATTTGAATAGCCAGTTTGGGTGCGACATTGAAATTGTCTTAATTGCTTCGTAACTTGATCAGGCACATTAGATATATTGTACATGTTAACAGTGTTATTAACTAGGGTCAACATACAACTACATCTTGTTGTGTGGATGTTCTTTTAAAGTTAGAAATTTCCAAATTCATTTTTTTAATTGAGAGTATGGCAATTTGAACCAATAATGATCCACAATCATACAAACTTGATGAACATCCCACAACTGATGCAATGTTACCTCAATCAACCCTGAAACTTCTCCATGAACTTTTGAACTCTGAACTTAAAGAGTTCAATTTTGTGTTCAGGGTTGAATGAGTTGAACAAATATTTTGTTAATTTGAAATTGACAGACAAGCTGACATAACAATGATGAACAATGAAAACAGACAGGGTACTTTTTTCTACAGACTTATCACTGATAACCAGTGTTAGAACCCTGACTTCCAACAGAGTGAAGTCTGTTAATAGCCCTATCTGTTTTCAGTGCTGAACATCAGAAGAGAAAATAATTGCTATATCACTTCATATCCAATGAAACTGGGCATGAAAACATTTAAACTGTGGCTTAATTGGAAACAGTTGGAATCGGGTTGAATTACCAAAGTCTTGATTAGCTGATACAGATCTTTAAGTGATATAGCAATATGTTTGTACTTTTTCCTCCATGCTAGTCAACTAGGTCAAGTCTCAATCTCATGGACACCAGCAAACAGACCTTGGTATAAAATCTAACTCAGTACTGTATCTTGTCAGCCTTCCTTTAAGTGGCTTTTCAGAATATGCAGACAATGGTTAGGTGGGGTTTTTTTACGGTACAGAATTCACTTGTATGCTTTCAAACTTGTATTCAGAACAACATACCAAAGTCATCTGTTTCTAATTTGTTTGCTAATGTCCCGTGTGAGAAAAGTTAATATCATCAAATATATACATAATTCATTCATTCAAATGCAAATTCACTATAACACAGTGCAGACATGGAATCATGACAGTGTTGTGAGATGCTGTGGAGATCCACATCCTGGGAGGGTGGTCGGTAGTACAGGAAACAATCCAAAAACGGCGGCTGCTAGCCCACATCTATCATTTATTAATAATCAGGCAGTCTGCAGCTGGTTAATCCGACACAAATTGAATATCCTTAAGTAAAAGAGGAAACGAGATGCAGCAAGCTTTCAGAACATACACAACATAGGTTATTCAGGGAGAGAAAATGAGATGAAAAGGGAAAGGTTATAGAGAAAGATGAAAATGGTGCTTTGATGATGATGAAAATTTGCAGGTTCCATGTGAATTTGTCGATCAAATTTTTTGCAGGTTCCATGAAATTTATCGATCAAAATTTGCAGGTTCCATGAAATTAATAAAATCGTCTGGGAATCTGATATACTTCAAAACATTGGAAGATTTGGAAGTTGGACAGATAATTGAATTGATAAAACTTTCCATGAGATAGGTTGGAAAAATAGACAGGTGACAGTAGGTTTAGGTTTTGGAGGGTTCCGAAGAAAAATCGAAGACGAGAAGTATAATGATGATTGGGCTAGGAAAACTATGATGAAAATTGGGCCTCAAAATACATCCTTAAGGTTTTAGGGCTACAGATCAGTATGAATTGTCTGGGAACTTATTCTAGGTTTTTGCTTGAGATTGGAGTAATAATAGGCAACATGAATAGTGAACACACAAAGGCAGACCATATTTTGGACAATTAGGCAAAATTGTTACATCCATAATGATGCAGGTACTAGGCAAAACTGATGGTGTGTATACATATATAAGGTAAGTGCTGTCAAAATATCTTTGTCTGGAGAATTTGTACAAGGTTATTGGCAAAGGGAACATTTGGAGACAAGGGCCTGTCAAACCAAACATATCGCAGCAAGCAAGAAATCATCACCTCATCAAACTTAGTGTCAGCGTCAGTTGCAACATTTTTAGCAGTTTCCAACTGTTTTTCTAGCTCATCAATCCTCTCTTCATTAGTGTTACTCCTGCCTTCAAGCACCTTGCGATTTCTAGGGGCAATGAACATTAGTAAGACATGACAGTATCTATCGGACTTGAGAACATAGAAGCCACCAAACTAGTAGCCAACGACAGATCGACGAAAGCTTGAGCTGCAAGTGAAGGGGGCGGTTTGGAGAGGTTAGTAGAGTGATCATAAGGATGCTACGTATTGCTCTGAAACATAAGACACGGTATACATACAGGTTACAGCTCAAAACGTCAACAAAACTTTTATCATTCACAGTAAAGATCATCTAAAAGACTTGTCCGTGACAAATCAAAAATGTTTTTTGTATTTTTTAGAAGTTTTTAAAAAATGTCTCTTGAGCTGAAGTCTGTGTATACCATGCCTTCGACTAAGAACATGCTAGTATGTCATTGTTTGATACTAAAAACAATGTATGCTTGAGGATGTCAGTCACCTCATCGTATTTACGATCTGCGTCCTCCGCAATATACTTGGCTTCTTTTAGTTGTGCCTCTAGTGCGTCTATCCTCTCATCGTCCGCAAGGCTCCTGCTTTCAAGCACCTTGCGACCTCTGTTGTTATTTAAAAAGAATTTTAGGCAATGAGTACACGTAATATGTACCTTCCCTTCTTTGCTGAATCGCTTGGCAATTTTTTACCCACCCACATTTACCCCAAGTTTGTCATAAGACAATCCCAGGCAACCGATTGTTGGTGACATACTTGCATCCTTTCCAGAAGGGAGGGGAAACCAGGGTTGGGAACATTTTTTACATATATATAAGGTCAAGTCAACATTAACATGTAAGCGAGGAAACCCTGTAACGAAACTGAATATTATTTAGATTTCAAAAACCTGTAAAAAGAAAAGGAAATCATTTATTAGAATCAAAGGCTCTGAAAAAAACAGAAAACAAGATTTAATTGAATATTTTAATTGCGTCAACAATACCAGGTGATAACAGTAAGCTGAAGAAGAATGATAAAAAGAGGACAGTCTTACAACATGGTGATGACTAGGCGACTACGATCCACTGAAGCAAAAACTAGCCCCAATGTTTGCCTACCTCCTCGTACTTCCTCTCGGTCTCCGTAGCCAGACAGTCTCGCTCTTTTAGAGCTTGTTCTAGGACTTCTATCCTATTGTCATCAAGGAAAGTTTTGTTCTCTAACACACGACGGGCCCTGTAACAAAACCAACAAACATGCAGACTCTGGACACCATTGCATTACCTGTACCATGTGATGATGATCCTCCAGTTCCAGTTCCTGATCACACCTACGTTTGAAAGCTGAACTAATGTAATCATTAGAACACTGTGTAAACTTACATCATTTTTTTCCTTCTCACTTGAGTCCAACAGTTCGGTCAAGGTTCTAGTTTTGTGTTCAAGCATCTCAATTTTTTCTTCATATCTGCTCACTACATCTTGCAGTGTACGGGACTCTCTGGCACCAGGAGTGGAAGATGTTAAGCACATATGTGGCACGAAATTAGCGAATCTTTTTCACTTTTTATCTTACAATCTTGCGACTGTTTTCTTTTCTGTTTTAGTTTTCTTTCTTTGGCTTGGATTTCTATTACCAATTTAATGGATCTCATTTCAATATTTTATAATTGGTGTTAATATAATCATGTGTAAGTAAAATTTATTTAGGGTTAATAATAAACAGCAGGTGTGAGGATACAATGTATAGAAGAGATAAATATGATTTGTTTAAAAAAGCACAATTTTAAAGTTTGTCAATCAGGTGCCAGGATATTTTTTAAGCGATAGCGATTCTGCATTGATAATTTGGAGGAATATGTTATTTAGGGAACCAGAACACTGTTTCAGTTAAATGATTTAGCTGGAGAACATGCATCTCATAAGCCCAGAGTGAATATCATGTTTAGATATACAGGAATATGTCTTAAACTTTTTAAAGGAATGAGGCCAAAAGATTTAGATTTTGAAGAACATATAATATACATTATTGTATCATGTATAAATTAGAAAATTAGAAACTTGCTCGTCTAACTTGAGGACTTTACTTTTTGTCTGATAAGATCAAAATGCTTTGGTTACAAAGGCATCGATTTTGTATAAATATCTAAAACGGAAATTGCCAGAACAGAGAACTTGTAAATTCTCATTTTTGATATGTCCATATAACTGGTAATGTGCCTTGTATTACGAGGTGAAAACAGGAATAAAATGATGCATCATTCACCGTTGGATAATCTGTGATGAATATATACCTACCTGCACCATTGACTATAAATGGCTTCGGAGAGATCCAGAAGTTCTGCCCATTGCATTTATAATGCAAACATGCTATCAACAGTTCAGTTCTGAACAACCTCAACAAACTTCTCTTGCAAATATCTAAACCAACAAATTTTATTCTGTCAAAGTATCTAAACCATAAAATTTCTCTCACAAGTATATTTTAACCTATAAATTTCTGTATCTCCCAATATCTAAACCATCTTAAAAAGTAGGACAATTATTTTGTTTGTTGAGATTTTCTGAAACTCGTAATACCAGACTTAGATTGATTTCATACAAAATAACTGAAGGTGGTTAGATATCTGCCATCACTGCAGATTTAATTTTGTAAATAATCAAATGCTAAAATAATTCTTTCTTACTGATGTTAAAACTGTTAAGTATTGAATCACAAAATATTTTCCGTCAAATCAGGACCATATATTTTTATGCAGGGGTAATTTACCCATAAAAGAACATAGCTAAATTTGCTTTACGCTGGTCCTTGTGTTTTATATTATAATTTAATCACAGATATCCACCAAAAGTTCAGGCAGTTCATTTCATCACTCTCAAAAACAGTTTCTTTCTACTGTTTTTAAACGAAAGGGAATGAACAGAAAATAAAGCACATATAAAATTGCAGAAATACTTATAATTTAGCATGCTAACAACAGGTGCTTTTCTGGTACTCTTGTACTCGACCAATTCCCTACGAACCAGGTGAGTCACAACCTTAAAATAATAGTCACTTTCCAAGAATAAAAATTTGTCATTCAATACTCTAGCATTTTAAATGAAGGGGACTTCCCACCTGCTGTACTAGTTTGAGGCTGGATGCACCAGTCAACAGGTAGTCTTCCAGATCAGTGGTTCCTTTGTCACAAAAGCTATAAAGATTTTAATGGCACAGACAAAAGAGCACCTGCTGTTTCAGCAATACTTAGACATGCATTAATTATGTAATTTATAATAAGCCTGTAAAGAGGTAATATTATTATTTTTAAGTTAACCCTTTAAGCACTAATAACCTCATTTTCTAAAATTCTGATTCTAAAATCATATGACATGAAGTTGTTTTAAGGATCAATGATCATTATTCAAACAGCAAGTATTCTTTATCATAATCATAACAGATAATAGAGCTGAAAGGGTTTTATACACTGTGTAAGCTTTATCAGAGGAGATCAGTGATTTCTATTCATGAAAAGTTATGTATTTTGGAGTCAAAACAAATTCTTTTTTCAAGGTATCAAACAAATTAAAATTTCTTTTCTTCCTCTGATCAAGCAAGGAGAATACATTTTGTTATCGTTAATGTTGTGCAGATTTTGAAATACAATTTTGTTCAACAAACAAGTTGAAAAGGAAATGTTATTGCACAAATGAACGAAAATTTAATCGCTTGCAGATAGTAAAATTTGCTGTTAAAGCTTCACTTTTATCAGTTTTGGAATGTATATTCTGTACTAAATCAATGAAAATAGTATTGAGTATATTTTGTTTTGTTTGACTATATACCTCTCACTCTCATCTGCAGCTTTGGATGCCTCTTCCAATTTCTCTGTGGTTGAAAGAAGTTTCTCTTCAGATCGTTCAAAATCTTCTTCCAACAGTGTGAGTCTTCTCTGGAGTCCAGCAACATCAGCTTCTAGCTACAAGGGCAAAACATTCACATCAGTATTCTGCAGCAAGAGAACAACAGTATGTTTTGTAGGTGATTAAGGGGAGACAACAAAAATATATACTATATACTGTACATGTATAACATTAATCTTCTTTTTAATAAGATGTCATTTGAATATAGACACTGCTTTTATCTTGCAATGGTTGTTTTTATCTTAACTTAATATTTTATTCATATTAACACATAGCAATTAGATTCTAGACCTTCAAGGGATCAATATTTCTTCTTTTTCATAAGCTGTAGCACATATATACAAGTAAATGCAACAGATGTCAAACTAAGGATAAAAGATTTCTCTACTTCATTTCTTTTTGCTGCATATATATTTGTAAATCTGTGTTGTTCACTTTAGGAAACCTCAGGTAAAATAAACCCTATATGTGACTTTACCTGTTGATTGGCCCACCTGAATACTCACCTGTACAATGTAATAGGTGGTTACTATCAAAGGACCAGTAATTTACCTGTCTTACACTAAATTGATATCATTATGATAACAACTTATCCACACATCTGACCCGAAGCACTTTCTCTCCCAGCGTTTAGTGATAACATAGGTTGGAGGTTGTGAAGTGGGAGCCTGATAGGGGACAATATCTCTAGTTCTACAGACTTGAGCAAACCTTTACCGGCACATGTACAGTGTGTAAAATACGGGCACATGTACAGTGTGTAAAATACACTTGTAACAATTACCGGAACCAAGGTTTACTCCATCATAAGTGGAGAGGTTTTAACAGGAAATCATGTGTAAATCTAAATATGAACATCTGGACAAGTAACGTTGAACATGACAACTCTAACCTAAATAGTTTTGATACTCATAATACAGACTCTAGTTTTAATTGGTATGTAAAAACATGAAGAAAAATGTTAAGTTAAGGTAGACAGGTCTGCATGAAGTTTTTGAAAACAAACTTAAAGCCGAAACATCAATTATTGTTTGGCCATGGACAGAAACAAGAATAAAAATCTTAGCAGTACTTAAGCACCATAAAAATCCATGTATACATGACGTACATTGGTGAACCCGTACATTGTACATGTAATTATAAACATCAATTCATAATATGCAGTAAACACAGAAATCTTTTTGAACAACTTATTCATAAGCTTGTATTAAATCATGTTTTCTATACAGTTACACAATACATTCTGTTGGTTTAAAACCAACTTTATATTTGGACAGTATTCAGAATGACTTTGAGCCGTTGTATAATGACAGGAATACCAGGAAAGTCTAGATATCATTTATGTGGCCCATCCCAAACCACCTACTGTATTTACCATAGGTGTTTGATAGTAGTGCACGCTTGTCTATAACAAGCATACGTTTATAATGCAAACAGTAATTCTTTGTTTTGGGTTTGATTAGTCATTCGTTTCTTGACTAATGCCAGACCAGGTTTTTTTTTAATCTTGTTACGTTTCATAAATAAGTCAGCAGATTTGCTTTCCATATACAAACAGGGGTCTGTTTAACTTCAAGGATACATGCAGACATGGCTAGCCCAGTAGATACGTTTTACAAAACTCAACATAATTCTTAATCTTTTATACAGCTAATGTTCAGACAATAATTGTTTTTTTAAATATTGACCATTTTCAAGATTCTTTTTTTTTTCCTATTGAATTTTTCTTTAAATTGAAAAAAAATATATATATCACCTAGTGTCCTTTTTATTCAAATGCAAAACCAGATCAGGCTGGGCATTATGACACTGCATTCTGTTTATGCAGGAGGCTCATTAGTAACAAAACGAGGTCAGATATGATAACACAATCTATTAAAGTACATCAGTTTAGATAGGTATCTTGATGAACAAGGTCAATATTACAGCTATCCTGAACATGATACAGGGAATATATAAAATGATAATAAACACAGCCAGGATAAATAACATCAGCATTTCACCCTTAAAGACACATTTGAACTCAAAGGTTGGAATATTTCAATATGAACCTTAGAGTGTGCATAAGTTATAATTGGCAATTAATAGTAGTAATTTACCTACTACATTCCAACTAAACGTCAGTGACAGCTATTTTTAAAATGGCAAATGACTTGTCTAGAGTATGCCCTCAGACTAAACACATAATAGATGCAATCATTGCCACATGTTTGGTTTACATGAGTAAGGTCTGGATACAATTTTGTCCTAGGGCAAATGCCTGGCTTGGGTTACATGTAAACATGACACAATTAACTGTAGCTGAAGAATTACAGAATGGAAGATCATAACCTTTACTAGACTAAATCAAGATGTGACCAAAAAAACATCTCATTCCATTTCCTTCAATCTACAACCATGTTGGACACGACGTACAGATCAATAGTTTGATAGTGAATAGTATTAGTCACCACAGAACACAAAATCCAATAACATGAATATGATCACTTCACACATGAGCAACTTATACACCAGTGCCATGAAAATACCTTTGCATGAAAAAAAAGTTAATAATTTTGTCAGAGTATAAAGATGATGCTCTTTGAAGCTAAACCCACATAAACTGTACACTATCTTGATTTTACTACATATTTGTAATCCTGTATATGTGTGGTTGTCTACAACCTAAATCTACTTCTGTTAAACATATTTCATGATACATACATTCATGCCATAGCTTAGGTATAACTGCGGTAAAAAAAAAATTCAGCACATAAAGAAACTGCTTTGCTTCTTTGATCTAAATGTTTTAAATTTAATTCTAATTTCTTTTGACAATTGAAATACTAGCAGACACAACATCCTGTAGTCGGTGTAACAGTGTCCCATATACTGTTCCGCTCTGGTGAGTCATTGCTAGCTAGTCTACAGGTATGTTAAAAATCTGCTTATTTTTAGGGATTAACATCTGCCTGTGCTCTTCTATGACCAGGAGCTAACAAATATGATGTAACGTTGTGCGTCAAACAAAATTTAAAGAAGATCTTTATAATGTGTCACTGGTATATAACAACTTGTGTCCAATCATGTTCGTTACACACCTTATCTTGGTTGTCATTCGGTTAAATATGTAAAATTCTTGTGGTAATATGTACATTTAAATTATATACTGTACTCATTTTAATGGAAGCTTTTATTTCATTGAAATACTTAGCACAAAAAAAAGATGAATTTGTGTAATATAAATCAACAGTTGACAAAATATTGTTTATTCGACTTTGAAATCATAAAACAAATTTTAATGTATATTCCTACTCTTGTCTTTTGAAAAGGTTACACTCAAATTATATGACTTGTTTCAAAATCGTTCCGAGTGATCTAATAAGACAAAACCCCCATTTTTTAAAATAAAGAATGAAGAGAATGGAAAAACATATAACTATACTAGCAATATTTCAAATGGTCAACCCCCCCCCCCCCCCACCTCCCAACCTAATCCCCTTTTTCTAGTCTAACTTACAATAATGATATATCATTACACGGTAGAATTTTACAGCAGGCAGATGAAGAATGTATAATTTCATGTTTTGACTGTCTAATAACACTTTTATATCCTATGTCACGGAGCAGTAGTATCTTATGACATTCACTCGATTATATGAAACAGAAAAATCAGTGATAAGTCCTAATCGACAATTACAAAACTAGTCGCTACTTAAAAACACTTCTATTATGATGCCCAAATATGGCAAGTATCTTAGCCAAGCTAAACATTTTCAGTGCAAGTTCATGAACTGCTATTTGACCCCTCCATGTCTCAAAACAGGAAATGCCCAACCCATTTGCCCGGCCAAAAGCAAGTGCTCGTATATGGATAATTATGATGGCTAATACAAACCGATATTACAACAGCGATTATGAGCTACTAATATTTTTGGCTTTTATCATATGACACAATTAAAACGAATTGAATAAACACTATAAATAAGCATTTTAAAACCGTGAACGACACCGAGTTATCGCCACTTGCAATCCGCCATTATCGCCGGGTACCTGCCCGATCACGATTACGCCATCGTTATTGTCATAATTTGGGTATTAGGTAAACATGTGACAATTACCAGGTCTGAAAAAATTACTTGTTAAGCAATTAACTGTGCATATGATACCAAATAGTCAATTTCGTACAAATTATACAGCACCACAAAATGCTGTCACCTACTTGAGCTGAACGTTCTTTCTCTTCGGCAAGGGCTTTATCTTTACAGTCACAAGATTCTTGTAGTTCTTCCGTTTCGAACCTAAGTCTGGCCATTTTTTCTTTAAGTGTATGCAGTGTTGACACTCCTTGTCCATGTTGTCCTTTTCGAACATCCATTTTGAAAGTTGTCTAAAAGCCTGAACCTGAGATTATTTCCGACACAGCTTCACACACAGACCTTAGCACTACTTTCGTGGTAATGTACAGTTGTGACGACAAAATGTAGGTCCGCTATGTCCGTGTCTTGATCTAGACTGTTTTGAATTCTCACTCGATCATGTAGCCATAAATACTCTCAGCCTATGATTAGGATATTAAATATTTCCCCTGATAGAAGAAAGGCTACTTTCAGAAAGTCTGACTCAAGTACTATATTCATACGCCCGGGAAATGCACAATAAATTGTAATAATATCATGTGACCTATTTCAAGCAGACACCTGTGCTGTTGACACAAGTGATTTCACTCCCTCGTTTAAATATTATTTGCCTTATATGGCACAAGACCTACGATAACCTTATAACTAAATGTAAATAACAATCTACTACATGTTAGTTGCTGAATAGAGATTGAATTCTGATAAAAAATGTATGTTGAAATATTAAATGAAATAAAAATCATATTAAAAAACTGAATAGCCACTAATTGGTTAAATGATAATTAGGCATCTAAACATGTTGAACTTTGTTATTTAAGCGATGATTTGCCACATGTTTTGAAACATTGTATTTCACAGTTATTCATTATATTACACCATCGTAGTACAACATAGTTCATTAGCAGCAATGTAATAATATTGTTTTTAATTATGTTTTTTTCATAATGCTATCGAAAAACTAAATACCATAATTTTAAAATCCATGTTATATGATTGTGTAGTTAACCTTCGGCGTTTTACTCTTAACTATTTTTGCATCAGATAGAGCATAATTTTAATGATATTCTAATAAGTACATTTGATTTGAAAAATATATCATTTTCCTGGTGCGTTACTTTTCTACTCCAAATATAATTACTTGCATCAGAAAAACGTATTCAACAACCATGTTTTTATTGAAAAAAAAATGAAACATTCTCTTATACTAGAACAAGAAGTGAAATTTTCTCGTTTAGTTTATACACGTTTTTTATATGTATATAGTTAGAATGGCGGCTCGGAAGTCTCATAAGCTACTCCCACCCCCCCCCCCCCCCCCTCATCCCCCTCCTCCCTGCTGTAGATTTGGAGGGGTGCCAGATGCTGGGCCCGTAATGAGTAACACGGGCCTCTGTCAGTACGGCTGCGGGAGGAGCCTGTGTTATCTCTACAAGTTCATCTTCAACTCACCCCTGCTCACAAAATGTCGGCCAACTCACGGCCACTTTTTAACGCGAAATCATTTTCTGATTCGTTTCGCAATGTGATGGAATTTCTGTTCATAAACATAAGAGCGAATAACTTATCGGGTCGGGTTAATTTAGATTATTGAATGTATACCATTTTCAGAGGATGTCTATTGGTCTAGCATTAATGCGGCTATTTCAAGGTTGTTTTCGACTCCGAACATGTTGCTATGGGTAAACATATTTTTTTTAAATAAAAAGTTAAATAAACTTGCTTTAAAAGGCGAGATTAATCTAATTATTATTCACTTTCTTTCCATTTCTGTAGCGATAGAATTATTTGTGGTCCTATTGAAAAACACAGCAATCATACTCTCTAGATAGTTAGGCGATGGATCGTAAAAAATACAGACGACAAAATATTCACATGAACTTTGGTAAATACAAAATATGCTTATCTGGTATTATAATATTGATCATAAAACAAAACAATATGACATGCACTATACATTTCATGCAAAAAACATTTTATTGAAAACACACTGGCCTACCCGTCTTAGGGAAATTCGTAACTCGTTCTGTATCTCAGTTCCGATTATTGCAAATTTTATCATAGTATTGGAATGGAGGCCCATGGGAAGGCAAACTATCGTAATACCCCCGGGCCTTGATGACCGGGAGGAGCTCCTAGTTGGGCGTGGAGGGGTCGGGGTCTCCCCATCCTCCCCGGAAAGTTCAACATCCGAAAATATTGGCTCATTATTGTATATTATCCTGTCAAAAGGGTCCATATAATCTGGAGCATTTCCTCCCTCCGGCTCAGGCCGACTTGAAGACGATCTCTTTTTTTTCTTTTTTGTTTTCTTATTTTCACCGTCAATAACTTCACCAGTTTCGCCATCTTTTTTCTTCTTTTTTCTTTTCACTTTCTTTTTGCCCGATTTATGTTTAGATTTTGATTTCTCTTCTGTATCCCCCTCAGGAATGTCCGGTGCGGGTGACCCCGACACGAACAATTCCGATGTCAAGTCCTGAGAATTTGTTGACGTCACAGAGTCTTGTGAAAGTTGAACGGAAGCCACCGATTCCTGTGAAAGTCCAACTCCGAGATAATCACCATGTTCCATGGTAAAAATATTTTTAAAAACAAAATATCATGATTAAAAATCGTGTATCTTTCAATTAATAAACTTCTTAAAATCCATGAGATAGTTTCACACGATTTGTAAACAAATCCAAAAGTTCAAGAAGTTACACAATCTCGTATATTGATCACAGACGAGGGAATTCCTTGCGGAGGGGTGTAATCCACTACATGGAAAAGCTGTACTCCTTCTGAGTGGCAAGCATTCCTCGCGTTGTATTCCAAATAGGGTAGTGGTGACGTCACGAGCTACACTAATGTATGAATCAGTGAGGCTAGCATACACTACACACAGCATCGTCTGTTATCGCACATACGCCGGTAATACAATACACCCGCCCGCCGACGGGGCAAGCCCAGGATTCTAGCATCACATTATATGGAAAAAATCCTCTTACAATTGTAAAATCCGCGTACTATGTGTGATGCAGTCGATTATATTCTTGACACATTTTAACAAATTAGTAACGTCTTTTCCAATTCATAAAATCACAATACACATTCCAAACGTCAGAAAATATCTGGAATTATTCAACTTGAATGAATTCACATAAGTTTCCTGTATATTATATATACAAGTATATGCAATTCGCTGTGCATAGTAAAACGGTACAATGAACACCACAAGAGCTGTTAAAGCTAAATTGATAGCAATTAAGTTCAACACAAAGAGAGACAATGAAGAAATAGAGTGCGACGACACTTTAAGCCATGCGCAGAGCAACAAGGATGAACCAGGCCCTATTGTGTCATTATGTAGATATATCTACAAAAAGGGGGACCATAAAAGTTCTATAGAACATGGTAATGTCATTCTAAATGAGAAGTATAATTGAGACCGGATACAGTAAATAACATGTTAGCGCCCCGGTGTTTAGAAACATATCCCGCTGACACTATTTGACAGGGACGGGGGTAGGGTAGGGGGGCGTGGTCACTTACCGTGGTGATCTGTTTTTCTGAGTTTTCAAGCTTAGTGTTTGCCTCCTGCAACTGTTCGTTGGCTACGTCAAAGTTGTTTTCGGTGGTAGTGAGCTTCTTCTGGAGTTCGTTGAAATCCTCCTCCAACTGTGAAATAAAATCAATCGAAATTAATGACAAATGAAAAAATTTTAAGGACATATAGATTATTAGATATGACTTTTCAAATACGCTAGGATTGGTTTAAAGTTACAAACGCTATTGTGTGGCAAAATTACTATTCGTACTATGATATATGAAATATTTATATATGAATATCTATAAACGTGGTTCAATAACTAAAAGTAAGTGTACTTAAGTCATGCGTATCCTTTAGTTGAACAATGATCACGTTCCCATGGTTGAGATAATTCGCTGATTCCCATATAAGGTAGTGATTATCAGTACCGCGCGTATACTAGTATGACAAAGTGCTATTGGACAAAATGGATATTGAATGTTAATCAAGCCGTGCTAATGAATAACATTTTCATGTTTTCCAAACTTGAATTGATTGTAGTTCCTTATAAGTTCAGATTTGGGGAAATTCTCTAAAGCTACCTGGTGAGCATGGTAACAATACACCTGGAAGCGACACACGTGCCTGCGCATGCACAGTGACAATAATAGCGGTGCATCCGGACCGCATCTCGGACCATATAGGACAGCAAGATATACTAGAAGCTAAAAGTTAGTATAGCTACTAAAGCTTGTAACTTGTTAAACAATGAAACAACATGATACATGTTAAAATGGTTTTAACGTCTTCTTCTGAACTTACAGCAGAAATAATTGAACATTATCTTTTAAAAGTGCTTAGTACAAGGCGTGTGGGAGTATTTCGTATGATCCACAGTACGAAACATGTATAGCCGCAGAACGTGTTTGAGAGTGGATTTTTCGTGCATTAACGTGCAAAAAAACGCTCGTTGGGGAAGCCAGAGGGAGTTTGATGGTTCTATAATCAATTCCAGCCAGAACAGATAGCACTAACAGCTTCCCTATCCTTGAGGCGTATCACATTTCAAGATGGCCGATCCCCTCTGTGACCTTGCTGCTCAGCGATAATATCGTGAGAAGGAAATTTGGTACATGTTAAAAGAAACGTGGTATATATATATATGTAATGGTGAAGTTTAACACTTTATCTTTACAGTTTTACCCCTTAAATTTTCCTTTGCCCCAAAAATTCTTACTTACATATTATATCCCCCGAAAGAAACTTTCTGAAGTTGGCGAAACTTTTGACAGTTCTGACACTTTATCGTACGCGGAGTAAAAATCAACGTTAACGGGATGTTTGAGATAGTTAGACTTGTGATAATTTGACGTTACCTTTGCTTTGGCTGTCTCTGTATCCTTCAGTTTTTGCTCCATCTGTTCGGCCAGGTCCTGGGCATTCTCCCTGTCGACCTTCATGGCCTGCATCTTCTTCTTGATAGCATCCATTTTGTTTGAGAATTAAAGGTATCTAAACGGAAAAACGAAGAAGAACTGTGAAGCAGAAGGGAAATGCTTGAACAACTGCAGACGAGAGCCTCCTGACTTCTGCCTTTCTACACACCGTGCTCCCAGAGACTCGAAAGGGCTATGCTGAAGTAAACACACAGTGAGTACGCCAAACTATTTTAGACCAGATACCTTTGGAATGTGCCAAGTGGCCTACCAGAGGGTGGAGAGTCGGAGGATAGAATCCCCGTACAGATACGTCACGCAGGCATACGATAAGGTTACATCCATCTTTGGAAAATGCAACGACTGCACATGTATTGGGGCGGGCGATCCCACTGGCCGGGATAGGGGATTAGGGAAGGGATGATAAGACCAGTTACTATACTTCATTACCTAATCAATCGCGTACCAGATCAATTTCATCCCGTATCGATTTCCCGATGATCAGCAAGCGAGGGAAATATTTTACATAGTTCTCTTTGTGAAGTTTTTTAATAGATTTGTTGAAGAAGTACATTTTCAAGTGTTCGGGGTTGTCCCACATTAGTTTTATTCAGACGCTGGTAAGTCGAGATCTTGTGTGTATTTCGGTACTATCGCTTTAGGTTGCTATGGAAACACACGAGGAAGCGACTTAGATGGTATATAGATAGTAAAAGGGAGACACGGCTCTATATAATAATTGCAAACGTTTGTAAGATCCCAAACTTTCTCAGACAATCTCTGGCCAGGGTGTGGTACAGGTCTCTAACTAACATACGGTTTATACTAAATAATACATTACATTTGCTTTAAGTGTAATGTATTTAAAAAAAAAAAAGTCTTTTTTTGGAAAGGCATTTTCCTTGGAACGTATTAGACGTTATTTCATGATATGTTTAGTTTACTTAAGTGTGTATGGTCATCTGTTGGAGAAGAATGCGGAACTGATAATATAGCATTCCATGTACCATGCTACCATGCCAAATGTATATACGTACACGTAACGAAAGTAAGAAAAACGCACTCATAATATATCTTGGCACTTGTCAAAAGCCATCATAGCAAGTGTCACAACACACAGAGACCTGGGAATTTGTTACAGCTAGTTTTGGACCTAAAATAAGGTGTTTAAAGTATTTTTACACTTTTGGGGGGTTAGATCAATTTTCGATACAAATATCCCCCTCAATGGTCAAAAAAGCTATTTATCAAATATGTTTATTATATTTTTCGATCAGAACATTTTTATTTGTTTTTGACACGCGACTAAATAAGCTCGTGGCTACGCGTAAGGAAATATGTTCTTGAAATTGATATTGCGTAAAACAATATTCAGAGTGGTTTAAATGTCATTTTAAGTGGAAGAGTTAATTATCCCACTTGGGAGCATCCGGAATACGTATGGCAAAATTAAACCATTAAAATATAAAGTGAATATTTATAGATCATCTTCGAACACCTACATGGATTCTCGGGTTGACAAGGAGTCGGATATGGGGAGGACCATATCATGCGCTTCACACAGACAAACATAATAGAAAGTGTCAGAAACGTCATAATTGTTCACATTAATTAACAGATTAACACTATATGTTAAAATAAACCTTTATACATTATTTTGACCTTGTGGTACATGTACATAAGTTTTGGCTTCTTTACATTCGTCAAATCGTTATTGTGTGTGATAACCTCAATGTTATTTAAGTTCATGTAAATATAGAATGATTGAAAGACGTATTTTTAAGCGTGCATTCAGCTCTAACATAAGAATCTGTTGTTGTTATGTTTTTATAGTATACAAAAACAAATACAAGTATTCCGGTCATTATTGTACCGTGTTTGATATAGATCAATACTAAATATGTATCTACATGCATTTTATGTATGTTTGCTTGTACATTTGGTAACATCATAATTATGCAGCTCATTTCCTACTTCTTGATATATGTATATGATATGTAACAGTTGTTGTCACTAGAATATGATCGGTAACAGTTGTTGACACTAGTATATGATCGGTAACAGTTGTTGACACTAGTATATGATCGGTAACAGTTGTGACACTAGTATATGATATGTAACAGTTGTTGTCACTAGAATATGATCGGTAACAGTTGTTGACACTAGTATATGATCGGTAACAGTTGTGACACTAGTATATGATCGGTAACAGTTGTGACACTAGTATATGATCGGTAACAGTTGTGACACTAGTATATGATATGTAACAGTTGTTGTCACTAGAATATGATCGGTAACAGTTGTTGTCACTAGAATATGATCGGTAACAGTTGTTGACACTAGTATATGATCGGTAACAGTTGTTGACACTAGTATATGATCGGTAACAGTTGTTGACACTAGTATATGATCGGTAACAGTTGTTGACACTAGTATATGATCGGTAACAGTTGACACTAGTATATGATCGGTAACAGTTGACACTAGTATCTGATTGGTAACAGTTGTTGACACTAGTATATGATCGGTAATAGTTGTTGACACAAGTATATGATCGGTAACAGTTGACACTAGTATATGATCGGTAACAGTTGTTGACATTAGTATATGATCGGTAACAGTTGTTGACACTAGTATATGATCGGTAACAGTTGTTGACACTAGTATATGATCGGTAACAGTTGTTGACACTAGTATATGATCGGTAACAGTTGTTGACACTAGTATATGATCGGTAACAGTTGTTGACACTAGTATATGACCGGTAACAGTTGTTGACACTAGTATATGATCGGTAACAGTTACTGACACTAGTATATTACCGGTAACAATTGATGACACTAGTATATGATCGGTAACAGTTGTTGACACTAGTATATGATCGGTAACAGTTGTGACACTAGTATATGATCGGTAACAGTTGACACTAGTATATGATATGTAACAGTTGTTGACACTAGTATATGATCGGTAACAGTTGTTGACGTTAGTATATGATATGTAACAGTTGTTGACACTGGTATATGATCGGTAACATTTGTTGACAATAGTATATGATCGGTAACAGTTAACACTAGTATATGATATGTAACAGTTGTTGACACTAGTATATGATCGGTAACAGTTGTTGACACTGGTATATGATCGGTAATAGTTGTTGATACTAGTATATGATCGGTAACAGTTGACGCTAGTATATGATCGGTAACAGTTGTGACACTAGTATATGATATGTAACAGTTGTTGACACTAGTATATGATATGTAACAGTTGTTAACACTAGTATATGATCGGTAACAGTTTTTGACACTAGTATATGATATATAACAGTTGTTGACACTAGTATATGATCGGTAACAGTTGAACAGTTGTTGACACTAGTATATGATATGTAATAGTTGTTGACACTAGTATATGATATGTAATAGTTGTTGACACTAGTATATGATCGGTAACCCTTGTTGACACTAGTATATGATCGGTAACAGTTGTTGACACTAGTATATGATATGTAACAGTTGTTGACACTAGTATATGACATGTAACAGTTGTTGACACTAGTATATGACATGTAACAATTGTGACACTAGTATATGATCGGTAACAGTTGTTGACACTAGTATATGATCGGTAACAGTTGTTGACACTAGTATATGATCGGTAACAGTTGTTGACACTAGCATATGATCGGTAACAGTTGTTGACACTAGTAGATGATCGGTAACAGTTGTTGACACTAGTATATGATATGTAACAGTTGTTGACTCTAGTATATGATATGGTACCGTTGTTGACACTAGTATATGATCGGTAACAGTTAATGACACTAGTATATGATCGGTAACAGTTGTTGACACTAGTATATGATATGTAATAGTTGTTGACACTAGTATATGATATGTAATAGTTGTTGACACTAGTATATGATCGGTAACAGTTGTTGACACTAGTATATGATCGGTAACAGTTGTTGACACTAGTATATGATCGGTAACAGTTGTTGACACTAGTATATGATCGGTAATAGTTGTTGACACTAGTATATGATATGTAACAGTTGTTGACACTAGTATATGATCGTTAACAGTTGTTGACACTAGTATATAATCGGTAACAGTTGTTGACACTAGTATATGATAGGTAACAGTTGTTGACACTAGTATATGATCGGTAACAGTTGTTGACACTAGTATATGATATGTAACCGTTGTTGACACTAGTATATGACCGGTAACAGTTGTTGACACTGGTATATGATCGGTTATAGTTGTTGACACTAGTATATGATATATAACAGTTGTTGACACTAGAATATGATCGGTAACAGTTGTTGACACTAGTATATGATCGGTAACAGTTGTTGACACTAGTATATGATCGGTGACAGTTGTTGACACTGGTATTTGATCGGTAACATTTGTTGACACTAGTATATGATCGGTAACAGTTGTTGACACTAGTATATGATATGTAACAGTTGTTGACACTAGAATATGATCGGTAACAGTTGTTGACACTAGTATATGATCGGTAACAGTTGTTGAAACTAGTATATGATCGGTAACAGTTGTGACACTAGTATATGATCGGTAACAGTTGTTGACACTAGTATATGATCGGTAACAGTTGTTGACACTAGTATATGATCGGTAACAGTTGATGACACTGGTATATGATCGGTAACAGTTGATGACACTAGTGTATGATTGGTTATATAGTTGACTTATCCAGAATATAATGAGTTAGATTTTTAATAACGACTGGTGATGTCATTATTACAGTGATGGTTGCTATTAAATCATTAGATTTATACGAAATTAGTAATAATTTTCTTGTTTTGATATATCTATTTTTTACTGTAAACAATTTAAGTTATGGGAAACTTTAATCATTTAAGAGAAGTCGAATTAAAAAGTCGTGGTCTATGTCATGTCTCGTTGGCTTTTCCGTTTGTTCCATATAGAGTGAACATATTTTTTACCCAAACATGTTTCTCCACACTAGTGTGTTTTACACGACTTTATAGGTGTTTGGTATCACCCTGTATAAACATTACCACTTACAGAGTCAGACGGGCTCTGATAAAAAGTGCCCACGAGATTAATGACTTTATTTGAGACTTGTTAGTTGTTTTTCTTATACGTTGCGTGTTAACCTTTTTGGCTATACTTTCAAATACTAATTCTATGATCACTGACATTAAATTCATTGACATGCTTATTTTAAAAGAGAGATGCCGTGAAGCTGAGTGACATGCGAAGTAAAAGATATTTCACCTCCAATTTTGTAAGTTTGGGAAAACACCATTTTAACAGGTGAAAATGCGAAAAAAAAAACATTCACGTTAAAATCTGATAAAGACATATTTTTAACTTACTGGTCACGATACTTTTTTTATTTTAATATTTCAATGCACTAGAACATATTCTAAAGTCAGCTTCCGCATGGGCCTGTATTAAAAGTCACTACCTCAAACAGTCTTTACTTTGGTATTGTTTAAACATAAATCAGAATGAAATTTATTGTGATAATATATTTGTCTTTGGATTTTTGATTTATGAAATTCAATATGAATATTTTAAGTATATCAGTTGTTATAGAGCCAGTATTCATTAGTTTCCCTTTTTTAGCTATTGGTATGTGTTTAATTATCAATTGTTTTAATAAATCACCATTATGTGTGAATGTCTCATTAGTTATTGAACATTTCTATGATGACTTCCTGCTTGTGTACAAATAATATATATGGTCTCTCATAACTCAATATTTATTGAAAGTCTCTTTTTACATGTATATATTTTAATTGATAACTGAATTTTGTCAACTAATTTTAATATGTACCATGTTCTTTTATTAAGTATATTTGATAAATAAATTGTGTCTGTTGATTTTTATATGTACCATGTTTTTTACAAAAGGTGAGACAGAAATAAAGTGTTTGAATCACGAATTTCAGTCTTGTGATCGCTAATGGCTTTACAATTACCCTATAATTAAGTAGTCATAAATAATTTTGCCTTTAGTATTGAAAAGCTTGCTCAATATAATAAATAATTTAGTTCAGTCACCCCGACTAGAATTATACATTATATAATCTGAGACTTGGTACGTGTATGTTCGATCATTCTTTAGTAACTCGAAACCCTCTAAGCCTTACCTGCCTGATCTGTCTCGTTATGAATTCGAGTTTTGTTTTTGTAATAAAATCTTACATTTCATCAGAGACGTATAAGCTTTATTCGTCTCTGATTTCATTAAATACTTAGATAATAGATTCATTAGAATAATATACGTCTGTGATATGTATATATGTGGTACACAGTATATGTATCTAATACAGTACTAATATGTCGTTACTTATTAAAGCAATATTACAAAATAGATATTGACTATAAGCAAATACATGTGTTAAATGTATTTGTTTGAGCACGGACTTTGATATCATCTTATCTAATTCCATGGCCTGAGTTGGTTGTATAAGTGTAACATATGGTCCCTGACGATTACTTGTAGATAATGTACTACACTAATATTGAATCACAAATCAGTCCGATAGCTCACTTCACCCTGGTACCGAGGGAGACCGAGGGAGACCAGCACTGGACCCCCGGGGAGGGGATGCTGCATACACAATAAACAGATTAGTACCCTACTGTGTGTTAGGGCGTGTGTCACACGGTAAAAGCCGGGGCACACGCGTCACGCCAACAGCGGATACATCATCACCAAGGTATTAATTAGCACTAATTTTTGGGAATATCTGCATGGCGATCTGTTTAATTAGGGCATACCGGTATCGTAATACGAAGCTGCAGAGTTTGTTACCGTATATTCATATTGTCAGAGACGTATGTAATGATATTGTAATTTCAACAACTTCAACATGTCAAAATTGTTCTACGAAAATCAAGTATAGCACTATTCAGATTATTTAAAATGGTAATTCTTCTTAATCAATGTTTCAAACAACAGAGATGAACAAGTAAATGGACCGATTGAAAACGATTACTGAACTGCTATTTCCTATAATATATTATACTACATTTTAGAAAAAAAAGAATATTGTTGAACCTCGTGATGATGATTGAAGTGTTAACCATGATATACAGGTATTATGTAATTGGTTTTACTGTTCAGAAATAGCTCTTAGAGTGAACGGCCTCTAGTATATCGTTAGGGTGTGATTTGGCACGTAATCTTTAAAACCAGGAACCATTATCGATACCTGTAATCGAGTTATTGACAGGTGAAATGAACACACGTGTGTCCTTTAAATGGTAAAGGGCAGGCGGACTTTGTAAATGCTCGTTACACAAGTTTGTCCGTCTAGCCATCTGACATTTGATTTAGCTCGTTTTCTCTAGGAGAAAATTCCAAAATATTTACTATTCGTTTTAAATATGGTCTAGTAAGTAATATCGACGGTATGATCCACTATATGTACTGGATCCTAACAAACAAATGTTCGTTGGATGCGTATTACTTGAAATAGATATATGATCGTGGAAGTAATAGCGACAGTACTATTTGTTTTAATATATATTCTATGTAATTCATCATACGTTTGAGATTGATATGTTTCCATCTTATACATCTGTATTTGATACCATTAGACTCTCCTTTGGGTATTTTACTCGTGCCCTGAAACATTAATTGGCCAATATTATAATGTCATCAGTACTAGTACTATATACCTAACTGTATGTACATTTTATTTTATGGAGTTTGAGATCGTAAACCAGAGTATGACGCCCGAGGATTCAACCTTTTCGACTTCTAAGTGACTGTTTTTACGAAATTTTGCAATGTCATCTCGACAAACCAAAAGGCGGAAACTATAGCCCCGGACTAATTCCGTGCTATGGCTTACCGAATCGCAAACGGGTTGTAGATTAGGAAATGTGGATATTATGTCACATGCAGTTTATTTTCCTAATAATAACTTGCTACAAAATATAACTATCTAAGTACTTGTATTAATATGTTTATTGATTTGTAGTTGAATATCAAACAAGTTCTTAGTATTATTTGTGAAAACATAAGTAAAACCAGAAATTGATATTTCTCGCCCAGTATTATATAACAGATGACGTCAGAGGTGCCCTACTCTATTTCCTCGCCAGTTTATGCAATAACTTGTATATAGACCCACAGACTGATCTAATTCCGCGATAGACCAGACGTTTGTTTTATACACGGTATCTAACGAGGAAGATCCGCTGTATACGTTTACTTATATATCACGTGACTATACAATTGATTGGAAACCTTAATATGTATAATGATCTGCTACATCAGCGTTTCTATTGTACATAGCTCCATTATAAGAACTTATTCCGGATTACATACACGTGCTGTTTATTATACCCAGTTTTTTCCCTAGGTATACAAAGAAAAAAGGCGGACGAAACCCGGAATTTCGTTACGAAACTATAAAGAAACTATAAACATAATTATCTACGAATAAACGAGTTACTTCTTTTGAAAAGTGAAATGGGTCTTGATTCGATTTTTCTAGCGCCCCCCCCCCCCCCACACACACATCTAACTCCCTTTCCCTCGTTCGATACATTTGAATGTCGTTCTTCGCTTCATTGTAAATAACTTAAATCACACTTTGTTACAGTTTGCATCTTCATTTGTGCAGAGAGTAATGTTCTAAACGTATTAAAGGCCCAATATACGTAACTTCAGGGAATTTTTCGTGATTCCGAAAAATTTTGAAAAAAAATCCAGTTGATAACCACGCAAAAATAAACCTAAAACGAAGTAAACCTAAGCAGTAACTAACAAGAAACTCTGGACAAAAAAATCCAAAGAATTGAAAATAACTCAGGTGGGGCCCACTTCAACAACAAACCTAAGGTAAAAGACGGTTCGAAAAGGACGCGTGTTTACAAATAGCGTGTTTCAACTGCTGCTGTACCGGTAACCGCGAAAGAATTCATCTTGAATATTCCGGATATCAGTTAATCTTAGCTAAATCTATAAAAATAATAAGTTATTGGGCTTGATTTTCGCATCAAGTTTTGCCGAAAGTTACGTATATTGGGCCTTTAATAAGTGTTCGCGCCGTTGTGATATAATTTAAATCCGAGTTTGGGACCCCTGTGGTATAAAGTTTATACGAGTTTGGCCCCCTGTGGTATAACTAAGAGTTGGGGACCCCTGTGATTTAACTAAGAGTGTGTGGGTGGGTGGGGGGGGGCGCTGTGATAAAACTAAGATTTGGGGGACCCTGTGATATAATCAAGAGTTTGGGACTCCTGTGATATAACTAAGAGTTTGGATCGTCTCGGATAAATAAAACGTAACCTGTTCTGCCCGCAGTACAGATTACGAGGAAATCCTTGAGTAGGGACATTTAAAACACATGTCCCTGCCTGGAGCACTATTTCCACGTCACTGATACATTTGTCTCATCCCTACACATCACAGCACTCTCGTGCATGCGTACACGTTTTGTCTCCTGGAGACCACGTGTCTCTGAACTATACAGCCCCATTAACAAGAGAGAAAGTTTCTGATTACACCTCGCCTTGGGTCACATCTACGATAAATATCCTCCGGAGCGGGACAACGCCCTCGCGACTCAGGTCTCGTTCAGAATCTTATCACCTGCTGGGCTGACATGTGTCCAGGTAATCTAACCGTGTACTGGTCAGTCGGTATATTGTAACCGGTCAGTTTGATCAGTGTGATACACTGGACTATAGACACGGATACCTTACACATCCTGGCTTCTGGAATGACAATATTTTTTAAAGGATATCAGATTTAGGCCGACATGTATAGGTTAACAGTAAGCGACCTTACAGTGTCAGCGTATACCTGGCGGACCTAACCGTCTGTGTTTGTTGGAGGAATTACACTTAGACGGCCGTGATTTACCTCCCCATATACGCATGTATTCGACAGAGATACCACATTACACAACACATGTGTCCTCCATTAGCGGGACACGGGCTCAGTAATTGATCTTTAGCCACGTCGCCATACGTTACCCTCGCGTGTAATTAACACACTCCTATATAATTATACCTGGGCGAGAGTGTATGGGAGTCATAACCCCAGAGAGCGAGAGATCGTATAGTCCGAGACGTTATACGTATCTGGTATATAATGACTTTTAGGACTTTTGTTACTCGCTAAGTTATGAAATTGTACCAGGCCCTGGTTTCATCAACGTTCCTTAAATTAAGGAAATTCCTTAACTTAAAATTTTCCATAGGAAAGCATTACAGAATTTAAGGAGAAAATCCTTAGTTAAGGAACTTTCCTTAAATTCTGTAATGCTTTCCTATGGAGATTTTTAAGTTAAGGAGTTTCCTTAAGTTAAGGAACGTTGATGAAACCGGGGCCAGAGACCTAATTCTGTTCTGGCTGTACTTAGCTAGTTTTTGATCTAATCTAGGGTGTTTAGGGTAATTCTACACTTTTGGGGGGTTTAGATCAATTTTCGATAAAAAAGCCCTCAATGGTCATAAAGGCTATTGAGGGGGCATTTTTATCGAAAATTTATCTTTAAACCCCCCAAAAGTATCAAATTACTTTAAACACCGTAGTTTAGATCCAAAACTAACTGTAACAAATTCGCAAGTCCCTATGGTACACTTACTAGCCATTGAAAAAAATATGGCTTATAAAAACGACGTAGAATTTGTGTAATTAATTTCTTGTCTGTGGACTTGAACAGGTAGGTCTAGCAAGATGAGCGCGTATAGACTTGCTCAAGTCAATATTTGAAAGAAAACATTTTAAGCTAATTTTCTCGTATCATCGTCGAACTAGACCGATATATATATAAATCCGTGGTATAGTGCATGTCATGGCGTACTGCCATAGAACTAATTAACATTCTGGGGTCGTTGTCATTTTTGAACAATTGCGACACCGATATTTATATACTGTCTTTACTTTAGGAGTCAAACGGGGGAGGGTGGGGCATTTCGTCCCCAAAACAGGGATATTGGTCAAATTTAATGTTTAAATCGACACAAAATTAGAAATAAGAGAAGCTATGAGCTCCGAAAAATGGTGTTACTTTTAATGTCAAATCCAGTGTTTATTCGCGAAAATATCAACGTTTGCGAAAATTAACAAATCGTGAACATTTTATAAGGTGGCTGGCTATACAATCTAAGGATCACAATTATTTTGCCACCGCGAAATTTAACTTTCGCCAATAACTTTTAAACAGGTAATCACGAAAGTTTACACACACACACAAAATATCAGCTATACAGTACAGTTATGTAAATGTGTTGAATGGTATATGACAATGTGGTATGTTTTGGATTCTTGGGTGAAATATGTTGTTTTTTTTTTGTGTTGTGGAATATGGTATGAGAATAGAAACCAACTGTCGGTTTCCGAGAGGTTATTACATATTCCGGGCCTTGTGTTTTCTGCTTTCCGTGCTGTGGATACTAAGAATATGCGCAGCTATAGGTGAACAAGTCACAAGAAATGGTGGGTTTTAGTTTTAGTTATCAAATGGTGGATATAAATGTACCATAACTGGCGTAATCACATTTGTCAGGGTCACGCCCTGTCCCTGTGCTCGAGGTTATAAGTGTGGCCCCCCTCATCAACTACAGTATAGGTATGAAAGTTTTAAGAGATTACACGAACGATTATGTGACGTAATCAAGGAGCCTACTTACGAATGGTAAAACACGGATCATGTTTATTAAATTCTAATACAACGACGAATGAAGTACAACCGGATGAGAATAACATTTGACGGAAGTTTAACAGAACGAAAATTTTAAACAGAGACGGACTGTATTTGAAACTCGAGTCCCATCAAGGTGTCTGTCATGATAGCACTCATGATTTGGTAATTACGAATTAAGTATACGGCTAAAATTTGTCCGACACGACGGACCGGGAGATATCTGAGGGAGTATACCGGTGCGTGTAATGAGACTACAATTAGCTGTCCTCTAGATAGTCGTAGTTTCAATTAATTACAATCAAACATGGAATTGAAAAATCTAAACCCTACTGGGTTACAAACCTATAACAGGGAACACCACCAGGCCTGATTGGGGACCTTTTTGAGGAAAGGCAGTGGGCATGTAATAGGCCGATTCACCAGGGCCATCAGATAAAAAAAAAATCAGTGCTGTATCTAATCCGCCACAACGAGTTTGTTAATGATAATAGCCGGCCAGGTAAGCTGTTTGTATCAACACTATGTTACGGTATGTGGTTATCGCGTTATTTACATGTACAGGTAAGTATATACGTGTTTTTGATAAGGTTACACCAGTCCGGCTATAATGTCAATATACGAAGGTAAATATGTATACAAGTATATATACACACATACATGAAATGTCGGTGCGTGAATGGGCGAGTTGTATATGTTGACCCCCTAAAGGACGTAATCCCTACGGCTGAGTACAATATAGAGCTGTAACATTCAGTAATCTCCCCTACACGTAGATGTTTATTCACACACTTCTCCGTTTCGTCCATGTGATTTTCTTCAAAGGTACAATTCGTTCAGGAGGAAGTTGTCCGATGTTGGTCTATTGAAGGAACCCGTAAATTCCACATGTAAACGCGCAGCATCAATTTGTAGTCCTTTGATGCGTCGTCCCTCTACTCATTACTCCCCCACGAACATACCAGCCGCCATCAGCCAGGGATTACTGACGATCGGGGTTTTGGCAGTACGTACAAAAACAGTCCTACTGCAAACCACCGTTTCTCCCCAACACCCCCGTTCCCCCCTGTCTTATTCTACCCTGCCAAGTACTTGTCTCTCAGATTCTATACCTGTCCTGGTAATGGCACACACGTTCTAGATCTTAGCGCCCTGTGCTTTGCTGCACAAGGTATAGCGCCATTACCTGCTTCATGTATATATCGCCCACTCATCTCTCTTTTATTGAAATGGAGTTGTACTTTCCAAAGACACAAAGACACAAAACCATCGTTATGTAGAGACAATCGATCTATTTATACATAATTTTACCAGTGACCGGGAGGTTGAAATTAAATTAATATTAATTCCGGAAATCCCGGAAAGTAATCCGAAGTACTTTGTTTATAAATTCCGGACAGCCGTTCGTTTTGCGATTTAGGACGGGGTTCCAACTTCCGGAAGGAAATAAGAGATGACACGAGATGGAAACAGTTAAATATGTATTTCTATAAATTCCTGAAGTCCCGGGCCACAGGATAATATTGTGACAGTAATGGACGTTGCCACCTACCAAGTCCCACTGTCAACCCAGGTTCGATTTTGTTGCCTTTGGTATCTTCTGTTTAATTCACTACTCTTACCCAAAATACCACCAGAACACTCAGTCTACATCTCGAAATCTCCTTTATTACGCAAGACCCATAAAATATTCCCTGTTCATACAGCTGTAGAATTAACGGGAACGAGTAATCAGGAAACTAATCCATTCATTACTCAGGGTCAAAGCTAGAACTGACTTACAAACATACTCACTTTATAACGAAATACGTATAAAATAACTGGTGTCTTTGATTTGCATAATGAACAGGAAAACGTGATTATTTATCTTATCTTCATTCTGTATTACTTAAAGGGGCATCCCACGAAAGTAAGCTTTTTTTCATATTTTTTTTCAAAATATTACATACACATGTCGAGTGGGTATTCTTATGGACTATGACAATCGGATTCCGCTGACATGTATTCATAAAATAAATAATTTCAAAATAACTAGTGGAATTCCAAAACGTCTGGCCAGACGTTCTGAATTGGGATCTCCACCTACCAACGCATGCGCAGCGAGCGCCGTTTCCATTGTAAACACTCTATCTGTTATTACCGTTACACTACGATAAGGCCTAACTACTAAGCGAAAAGTTGCCGAATGGTCAAAATATGACACAAGACTGCGTTACGGAATCATATTGAGAGATGGTAAGTATTCTAAGGAGAAACTACCTGCTCTATTGTGTGTATGTTACATATTTCTTCTGTATAACGGTCACATGCACAAATAAAACTTTGATTTGGTTTTGAGGCTACCCAAGGGGAAATTGTTTCAGTCTTCTGTTGCATAAAATGCGTGTGTAATATTAAACTTAAAAGTTTGTTTTATAATATTCTCTTTATAAAATCTTATGTTCCAGTAAAACAGTATGATTTAATTATATTGCTGGATAGAAAGACATTTTCAAATACTATATATACCATTACAGAAAAAAAGTCGTTTGATTACGTTGTAAAACGGGACGTGCGACCGAGGTACATACGGCTTCAATTTGGACAAAAGGAATATAAAGATTTGTTTTCACGCGTAAAAATAAGTGATATTCATACTTTATCTATAAATTAGATGGTACAAATATCATTTGGTTGCAACCCCGGTATTGAATTTGATATGAAAATATATACATAACTGGAAAAAATTAAAAAAAAAAACCCCCAAAGTTATACAACAAATCTGATATACATGTAGTCATGCTTATAGCGTGTCGTTATATGAGTGTGTGGACTTAAATATTCGCATTCCGTGATACGTGTTAACGTGTGAAGACGCTGACAGTTGGATAGATTTTAAATGAATATGAATGTACTTTGTATATATAGTCTAAAAAAAATCCTCAAGACATTGAGTTGTAAAAAAACATTTCATTTCATTCTATTTTTCAAACTTTTCAATGCATGCTACATGCATTTTATGAAATCATCTGAAAAGTTGGTTCGTGAATATTACCTTTTACATTAATTAAGGATTGTACCATGGCCGTATTCCGTACCCATGTGTACCGGTCTCGGTCAGGTAAATATAATATAGATAATTCCTGGTGTCGATCGATATATGGTGCCGATATGCCGACAATTATTCTTCATTTGAATATCGGTATGTGTGCAATTGATGTCTAATTTCAATGTGAATGTGATTCAATAAGTTTATACACGGACTTTGTCTCTGTTTCATCAGCCGTATACATTACGCGTCCCCTCCCGTATGGCCCCTTCCGTCAACTGAGCAGGAAACTTGCGGCACACCTGTCACGTTGCGTCATCCCCGCTATTTTTATCTGGGCTTTCCCGAGGAATGCGATTTTGCAAGTGGTCATTATAGACATTTTGAGTGGACTTTTGAATTTGGGAATAACAGGAAAGTATAATTAGTAGTGCAGACGCCATGTATATTCAAGAACAGGCATTTAGGCTTTCGCGGGATGCCCCTTTAACAGACCGGGTACCGTCAAACAAGAACTCTTAAGATAGGGTTTTGCCTCGGGCTAACGTCCATCATTTTGCACAATATTGATGACATTTAATTTGGATGTTACAAACTAAAGAAAATTAAAAATTCCTTAGCAATTTTACCGTAATTATTTAAATATCAACTTCTGTTCCCCATTTCGGCCTCCCACATGGAGGGTAAAGGGGGCGTTTTCGTCCTCGTTTGCACGACAAATTGGATATTTTTTTTTTTGGGGGGGGGGGGGGGAGGTGTTAATGTGCACATTCCCTGTGTAATATACTGATTTCCACTGAAATTAGGTCAAAACCACCTAATCCCTGCATTAGTAGTAGTCTTTTAAAACTTTGAGAAAAAAATGTTCGGACAGTGTACAGCGGGACAAGCAGAGTTGAAGGAACACAAAATCGTGCGATGAGTGGATTAAAATCTTACGTCTCGTACGGAATTTTAAATATCATGGCAAATACACAGATTACTAACGATGTCAAATTATAAGCCTTATTCAGATCCATAACCGTTAAATGAGTAGGTCGTAATTTTAACAAGACCGGTCGCTTACAGCAGAATGAGATGGCGAGGCGGAAGGAATGACGGAGAGTGAGTATGCCGCCACTGTAAAAACCAGCTGATGAGCAAGATAGACAAATACACATGCTGCCAGGTCGGCAAATAACTTTCAGATGTGGAGCCAGCTCAGCAATATATCGGTGGTAGTAGGGTCTTTACCACACAGCGCGTGCTGTGGCACGATCTGGCTCGTGCGCGGCTTGCGAGGTCGGTAAGTGATATGCATTGCGCATGTAACAGGTATCTCAACAGAAATATCATAACTGTAACAATACTTTACGGCGTCTCGTCAGGGACACTGTGCGCATCTTGCATTGCGCATATGTATAACTGAAAGTGAATTGCCGGAAACAGGAAGTCGTGATATTAATCAACAGAAACAGGAATTAAGACGAGAGGGGAAATAAAAAAACCCAATGACCTTGATATCATGAAAACAAAGACTTCAATCGAGCATTACTCTTGTAACAAGGAAAACGATTTGAGATGTCGGCATATAACCATCGGATCAATCAAACACTTGCAATACGTTGTGCACGCGCGGAACGCGTTCTTTTTTAAGTGACAGGCTGCAATTTCAATGTGCAACACTTATCTTAAATCTTAAGCAATTCTATGTGTAAAAGTCAATCATGAAAATAAGGAAAAACTAAAACATCAAACAGATAGGAAAATACGTTAAGGTACAAACTCAAAGACGTCCCTCAAGCTGTTCCTGGATTAGGTGATTATTACAGAACAGATACCGTAATACCTAAACAAGATACGATGTTATACTCAGCATTATAGACGGAATGAGCAAAGGTTTGAGTTGAAATCTAACAAAAAAACCACACCAACGTCGAGAGAGTTGAACCTGCGTCCTTCTGGTCAATACACTCACAAACTACCAACTATTATCTTTTTTTGTCATTATCGTTGGATCAGACTCGTCATAATTAATTTTAGTGAAAGTGATATCAGATGAAAAAACACTAGTTCCACAATAGGCTGTTTCTCGTTTGGACCTAAATTGTTTTTAAACATTTTAGTTATATTGACGGATGATGTGTAAGGATTTCACTTCCGGTCGGGATATATACCAATATAACGTGAAGTAGTTTGACCTTCAGATGAGTTGATCATGATGTGTACATACATATCGTGTAATCGGTGTATTTCTTTGGATAACAGACAGTTAGTCAGTAAAACATCGACTATCTTCACGAGTTATTTTTAACGATCTGTTACTAGGGCTTATATACAATGTTAACAAAAAAAAGGAAGAAAATACAAAGCAGGTTTCAAATTGTTAAAAAGATGCATTAGAATGCCTCGTTAAATAGACTTGGGTGTTTGGCTAAGTATTAAAAATACAGATAGTGTCACTTTTGGGCATCCGTTACCCCTCTGCTGTTTGGCATATGTCGGGTATCGACGAGATTGGCACGTTCCTCTCGGAACTCTCTGATAAGAACCACCATACCGTACAACCTAGTCAAATGATTTTGATCGCTTGGATGTCTGCTAGTTTGAAACAAGGGGGAGATAAGCTAGAAGTAAAATAAAGTAGAGAAATATTCTATAGAAAGTTAGGGGCTGGTAGCCAGTCTACGTACAACCTGACTGGCGCGGCTTGGTGTCCCCACTGAAGCAGTGAATGACTTGTAAGTGTACTGTACTGCGGGTATTGGGAGAGAATCCGATGGTACCTTGCCGTTTTGTCAACCCCTATTTAAGTTAACGGTATATCAGGCGATAGCGGTAATTATGATGTCACTTGACCTTCAGAAGCGTCCCCAATAAAATAATAAATTTTTACATTCATGTATGTAAATAAGCGTGGTAGTGAACTTTACTGTGCCAGATGATTGGCGAACAAAATGACGGTCGCCACGACTATCTCTATGTAAATATCTGGTGTTCGTGCTGTCCAGGTGTCGCCACAGGTCAGTGACTCCGAAACTCTCTATAATAATTACACGGAATGTTACCTCCAGATTCTAATTCTATTATATAGTAATTAAAAAAGTGTGTCGATGTCACGGAATTAAATCGGTTAAATTTTAAGTCCGTGGTCTATGTGTAATGATTCGGGCGTCCACTTTCATTTGAATACGAGTTAAATTGTCACCATATATCATCGTCAACAAATACTCCACGCTGGTATTTTAAATGAGACACATACACATTTAATCTGAGTTTACTTCAACCTGACTGTATTATATACAGTTTAGTTCGACACTTAATACACCGCCAGCTTCTCGAACATAAAGGAGGAGGAAATTCAAGTGTCTGGTCGCGGGTATTCACAGTAGTGTCAATAGCTAACGTAAAACGGCATATATATACCTTGTGGAATCTAACTTTTCAGCCCCCAGATTGGGGCTTCACTTTTTCTGTTTCACTTTGAAATCTATGGCGATGACACCTGTCCAATATAAGCCAGCGATATACTGATATAGTTCTTCTCTCGAGCCTGATAGCAAAACCTTGATAAAGGGGGAAATTATGACCGAAGCACACTGTTACTTTATATAAACATGGATCATGCCAGTATCTAAGGTAAAGAATAATTTCACACTTAAAAATAAAACATATCGCAGTTTTAGATAGTTTTTGCGTGTTTCCTTATCGTACTGGCACTAAACCCATTTTTTCCACCACTGATTGCTGAGTTTTGTTATGACAGCCGACAGACAGAAACCTTTACGCGCCGTTTCATATATCCTGTAAACTTGTTTATTAAAGTTGAGCTGTGTACTAGGTTGTGAATAAATAACCAAGCCTATCGGCTAAAGTGCGTTGTCTATAGAGTGAGATTTATTACCTGCTCATTTTCTATAATCATATTTACAACAAAAAAAAAAACTAGAAATGTCTGTGAGACATAAATGCCCCCGACCCCATCTGAAATTACTTCTGCAAAATTTCATTGCAATCGAACAATATTTAAATTTCGACCAATCAGAAGCCTCTATTAAGCGGCCATCTTGAATCGTAATGCCGTATTTTTTTTGTTTATAATGAGCGCTGTAATGCTACCATCCCTCCCAGCAAGTTTCATCATAATCGGTACATCGTAGAAGAAAAGTTATAACAGGATATGTTATCAGCCGATCGGAGGTCGTGGCAGCCAACTTGGATACTTGATCCAGAAAAAAACAAGGTGCACACCAAGACATTATGCTTATTATGTATGTGAAGTTTGATGACAATCGCTTAAGTACTTATGTTTAAATTACTAGTAGCTGGTTACATTGCCATAGGACGGGACGGACATGGGTATAAATGTCTCACCCACCCCTTCCCCCCCCCCCCCCCCCCTTTCATGGCGGGGCATACAAAAATGATTTGCAGTTTGCAGATAAACTATTCTGACTCACTTTCACCAACGACTGACATTAATCCCCAGTCTACGAACGAAAATCCGGATTTTGTTCAGAATTTAGAATTAATAATAGTTGAATCGGAAGTGTTTAGAGGAAGTTTTGAGGGGAGGTTTTGGTATTTGGAAGTACCTGCCGTAGAAAGAATGCATTCAATTAAAACACGCTGCAGGTTCTGTCAATTAGAAAAGAATTTAAAATGGAAGATTGAATAGCGTACATCTATCTTAATTTACTGTTCGGTGTTGAAGTTAGACCCCATAAAACATTCCGCGCATTCCTGAAGTCTTAACTTCAATCCTTTGTTCCGAATTAGATTTGGAGAGTTCGGTAAAAATAGCACCCACAATTTGTTTTTACCTAAGTCCCGTGTTCACCAGTGTTAAACTTCCTTTGTTATTAACGCGAGGAGCTTCTTGATGGTTGTGGATAGCACATGCAAGCTTTGATACCCAACGCACATCCAAATTACACAATTTGTAGAGTATGAACATATGAAATGATTTTTCCTTCTTGGCTCATGGGGCTCTTCGGATTAGATTGACCCAAATGTATACCAATATCCGGCACGGGCAGGCCAGACGTTCGTCCCGGGTCAAGATATATACGCAAGATACAAGTATACAGGCAACTCAAAAAATCTTATTTTGGCGATTATTTCCTATGAGGACGGATAGTATGGAGAGTATCTTCGCGTCAACATGTTTGTTGCACGTATATAATAATTATATTGTTGTTAACCAATTTTCATAATGTTGCTATATAGCCGTGTGATACACATGCATGTTAACTTAACAAGTAGATGTGTAGCTGTTACTAAAACGTAAATGTTATACATTCGTCATACTTAGCGCACACCATGTATATATATGCATGTTGCTTTAGCAACCAGCGTAATCTTGTACCTTTGTAGAATTTGGAGTTTGCACGTGCATGTTACATTGATGTAGACACACGAAGCATTAATTTAGAAAAAAAACACATTTGTATGTTACTAACACGTACATGTTTGCTTGCTTGCTTACGAGTTTAATTCCGATACACACTGTACATGTACAGTGCACGCCATTTAAACTGTACATGGACCTTTTGTTAACCCCCAAAGCCACGTCTGTGGTATGCGATGAACGCTGTTACTGTAAACGGAAAAGAAGTTATTCATTTAATTTTTAAAAACCTGTTGAATGTGAACTGTTTATCAAATTAAATGTACTGATCTTGTCTGGGTCAGAAGTCACGTGATGTTTACCACCTCCTCCCGCGCCATCTGCCCATTCCACCCGTGGTTACTGTTACCGGTAACATAAGTCACGAAGTGCACGTGATTTCACACGTGGGCGAGATTATCATTACCCAGACAATGTTTTACAGATAAACATTTATGTTTTAGACGATCGTAATGGTCGGCGAACTTTAACTAGTTACGTACGTGGGTAGCACGTGTCTGTTTTCGGGAGTGGGGAGGGAGAAATAAAATAAATAGGAAAGGAGGAGGGCTGAACAAATAAAGAAGAGGCATAGAAAGATAGGCGGAAAGAGACCGAGAATGGAGGAAATAAGAGATTGAAGGATTCAAGGGAGAAAGGTGGAAAGCATGAAGGGAGAATGGAGAAAATAAAGAGCTGGCGAATGGAAGAGAGGATGTGGGAGAATGGAGGAGAGAAAAAGAGGAGACTGGTAAAATGATAAGGAAGAAAAGAGGAGAGAAGAAAAGATGGAAGTATGAAGGAAAAACAGAAGAAAAAACGGGGAGAAGACATTAGCAAGTTTCATCATAATCGGTACATCGTAGAAGAAAAGTTATAACAGGATATGTTATCAGCCGATCGGAGGTCGTGGCAGCCAACTTGGATACTTGATCCAGAAAAAAACAAGGTGCACACCAAGACATTATGCTTATTATGTATGTGAAGTTTGATGACAATCGCTTAAGTACTTATGTTTAAATTACTAGTAGCTGGTTACATTGCCATAGGACGGGACGGACATGGGTATAAATGTCTCACCCACCCCTTCCCCCCCCCCCCTTTCATGGCGGGGCATACAAAAATGATTTGCAGTTTGCAGATAAACTATTCTGACTCACTTTCACCAACGACTGACATTAATCCCCAGTCTACGAACGAAAATCCGGATTTTGTTCAGAATTTAGAATTAATAATAGTTGAATCGGAAGTGTTTAGAGGAAGTTTTGAGGGGAGGTTTTGGTATTTGGAAGTACCTGCCGTAGAAAGAATGCATTCAATTAAAACACGCTGCAGGTTCTGTCAATTAGAAAAGAATTTAAAATGGAAGATTGAATAGCGTACATCTATCTTAATTTACTGTTCGGTGTTGAAGTTAGACCCCATAAAACATTCCGCGCATTCCTGAAGTCTTAACTTCAATCCTTTGTTCCGAATTAGATTTGGAGAGTTCGGTAAAAATAGCACCCACAATTTGTTTTTACCTAAGTCCCGTGTTCACCAGTGTTAAACTTCCTTTGTTATTAACGCGAGGAGCTTCTTGATGGTTGTGGATAGCACATGCAAGCTTTGATACCCAACGCACATCCAAATTACACAATTTGTAGAGTATGAACATATGAAATGATTTTTCCTTCTTGGCTCATGGGGCTCTTCGGATTAGATTGACCCAAATGTATACCAATATCCGGCACGGGCAGGCCAGACGTTCGTCCCGGGTCAAGATATATACGCAAGATACAAGTATACAGGCAACTCAAAAAATCTTATTTTGGCGATTATTTCCTATGAGGACGGATAGTATGGAGAGTATCTTCGCGTCAACATGTTTGTTGCACGTATATAATAATTATATTGTTGTTAACCAATTTTCATAATGTTGCTATATAGCCGTGTGATACACATGCATGTTAACTTAACAAGTAGATGTGTAGCTGTTACTAAAACGTAAATGTTATACATTCGTCATACTTAGCGCACACCATGTATATATATGCATGTTGCTTTAGCAACCAGCGTAATCTTGTACCTTTGTAGAATTTGGAGTTTGCACGTGCATGTTACATTGATGTAGACACACGAAGCATTAATTTAGAAAAAAAACACATTTGTATGTTACTAACACGTACATGTTTGCTTGCTTGCTTACGAGTTTAATTCCGATACACACTGTACATGTACAGTGCACGCCATTTAAACTGTACATGGACCTTTTGTTAACCCCCAAAGCCACGTCTGTGGTATGCGATGAACGCTGTTACTGTAAACGGAAAAGAAGTTATTCATTTAATTTTTAAAAACCTGTTGAATGTGAACTGTTTATCAAATTAAATGTACTGATCTTGTCTGGGTCAGAAGTCACGTGATGTTTACCACCTCCTCCCGCGTCATCTGCCCATTCCACCCGTGGTTACTGTTACCGGTAACATAAGTCACGAAGTGCACGTGATTTCACACGTGGGCGAGATTATCATTACCCAGACAATGTTTTACAGATAAACATTTATGTTTTAGACGATCGTAATGGTCGGCGAACTTTAACTAGTTACGTACGTGGGTAGCACGTGTCTGTTTTCGGGAGTGGGGAGGGAGAAATAAAATAAATAGGAAAGGAGGAGGGCTGAACAAATAAAGAAGAGGCATAGAAAGATAGGCGGAAAGAGACCGAGAATGGAGGAAATAAGAGATTGAAGGATTCAAGGGAGAAAGGTGGAAAGCATGAAGGGAGAATGGAGAAAATAAAGAGCTGGCGAATGGAAGAGAGGATGTGGGAGAATGGAGGAGAGAAAAAGAGGAGACTGGTAAAATGATAAGGAAGAAAAGAGGAGAGAAGAAAAGATGGAAGTATGAAGGAAAAACAGAAGAAAAAACGGGGAGAAGACATTAGCAAGTTTCATCATAATCGGTACATCGTAGAAGAAAAGTTATAACAGGATATGTTATCAGCCGATCGGAGGTCGTGGCAGCCAACTTGGATACTTGATCCAGAAAAAAACAAGGTGCACACCAAGACATTATGCTTATTATGTATGTGAAGTTTGATGACAATCGCTTAAGTACTTATGTTTAAATTACTAGTAGCTGGTTACATTGCCATAGGACGGGACGGACATGGGTATAAATGTCTCACCCACCCCTTCCCCCCCCCCCCCCCCTTTCATGGCGGGGCATACAAAAATGATTTGCAGTTTGCAGATAAACTATTCTGACTCACTTTCACCAACGACTGACATTAATCCCCAGTCTACGAACGAAAATCCGGATTTTGTTCAGAATTTAGAATTAATAATAGTTGAATCGGAAGTGTTTAGAGGAAGTTTTGAGGGGAGGTTTTGGTATTTGGAAGTACCTGCCGTAGAAAGAATGCATTCAATTAAAACACGCTGCAGGTTCTGTCAATTAGAAAAGAATTTAAAATGGAAGATTGAATAGCGTACATCTATCTTAATTTACTGTTCGGTGTTGAAGTTAGACCCCATAAAACATTCCGCGCATTCCTGAAGTCTTAACTTCAATCCTTTGTTCCGAATTAGATTTGGAGAGTTCGGTAAAAATAGCACCCACAATTTGTTTTTACCTAAGTCCCGTGTTCACCAGTGTTAAACTTCCTTTGTTATTAACGCGAGGAGCTTCTTGATGGTTGTGGATAGCACATGCAAGCTTTGATACCCAACGCACATCCAAATTACACAATTTGTAGAGTATGAACATATGAAATGATTTTTCCTTCTTGGCTCATGGGGCTCTTCGGATTAGATTGACCCAAATGTATACCAATATCCGGCACGGGCAGGCCAGACGTTCGTCCCGGGTCAAGATATATACGCAAGATACAAGTATACAGGCAACTCAAAAAATCTTATTTTGGCGATTATTTCCTATGAGGACGGATAGTATGGAGAGTATCTTCGCGTCAACATGTTTGTTGCACGTATATAATAATTATATTGTTGTTAACCAATTTTCATAATGTTGCTATATAGCCGTGTGATACACATGCATGTTAACTTAACAAGTAGATGTGTAGCTGTTACTAAAACGTAAATGTTATACATTCGTCATACTTAGCGCACACCATGTATATATATGCATGTTGCTTTAGCAACCAGCGTAATCTTGTACCTTTGTAGAATTTGGAGTTTGCACGTGCATGTTACATTGATGTAGACACACGAAGCATTAATTTAGAAAAAAAACACATTTGTATGTTACTAACACGTACATGTTTGCTTGCTTGCTTACGAGTTTAATTCCGATACACACTGTACATGTACAGTGCACGCCATTTAAACTGTACATGGACCTTTTGTTAACCCCCAAAGCCACGTCTGTGGTATGCGATGAACGCTGTTACTGTAAACGGAAAAGAAGTTATTCATTTAATTTTTAAAAACCTGTTGAATGTGAACTGTTTATCAAATTAAATGTACTGATCTTGTCTGGGTCAGAAGTCACGTGATGTTTACCACCTCCTCCCGCGTCATCTGCCCATTCCACCCGTGGTTACTGTTACCGGTAACATAAGTCACGAAGTGCACGTGATTTCACACGTGGGCGAGATTATCATTACCCAGACAATGTTTTACAGATAAACATTTATGTTTTAGACGATCGTAATGGTCGGCGAACTTTAACTAGTTACGTACGTGGGTAGCACGTGTCTGTTTTCGGGAGTGGGGAGGGAGAAATAAAATAAATAGGAAAGGAGGAGGGCTGAACAAATAAAGAAGAGGCATAGAAAGATAGGCGGAAAGAGACCGAGAATGGAGGAAATAAGAGATTGAAGGATTCAAGGGAGAAAGGTGGAAAGCATGAAGGGAGAATGGAGAAAATAAAGAGCTGGCGAATGGAAGAGAGGATGTGGGAGAATGGAGGAGAGAAAAAGAGGAGACTGGTAAAATGATAAGGAAGAAAAGAGGAGAGAAGAAAAGATGGAAGTATGAAGGAAAAACAGAAGAAAAAACGGGGAGAAGACATTAGAAAAAAATGAGGTGAATGAGGGTAGGTAAAGAGGGGAGAAGGGAGAATAGAACAAGCTTTGTGGGTCATTTAGGGTATGTACGGAGATGTTACACAAAAGGAAGGACTTATGTTTTTCAGGTGTTTGACTACGCGTTATATCAAACGCTGCACATGACGTCATAACCAGGAATCATGGCCGATATCATACAAGTAAAGCTCGGTGGATTTGGCTTGTGTATTTCAATCAAATATGTTGACATCTAGACTATCAGGTGACCTCTTCACTCACAGAAGACCCTCTAGCCTTACAATTAACCGCCACACTTTTTGATTGACCGCCAAACGGATGGCGTTATACCGGCTAAATGTCTTGAATATTTTCTTCCAAGGAAATAACAAGAATTTTTATAGTACAATGACCTTATCGTCCACTTCTGTTCGTACTCTTTAATCCTGCTGACTTATCTTGGCAGCATCAATGGTATAACTTGGCTCGCTGGACCGTCTCCAAATGTTGTGCTTGTCAAGGTCTTGGCCCAAGGTTGTGCCACACTGGCCCGGCTGGTTGCTTGATATATTCCGTATAACATTTTGTATGCTTATATACCTATATACGTGTGATAGAGAATTATATTTCTTTTGGGACGGAGACGTCCATTATTGCTACACTACAACAAGATTTCACGAGATTTTCATAACGGATGTTATATCTTTCTTCATATTGATTGTAGAAAAGAAAATAGCAACCCTCGGATAGGATGGGGTGGGGAAGATCTTCACAAGGGTAAGGAATCGATTCCAGGAACGTTGTTGGTTAGGGTCGGTGAAGATTCATTTGAGACAGTGTCGGTAGTCAGTAGGGACTTGGGCGAACATTACATTGGTGCCGTGTAATTCTGTTATGTATGAAACACATTCCACAACACTGCTTTACAAGATGCAGGTCTTCAAAGTGGAATTTACTGTTTTTGACTTTTATGGTTGGGAGAGAATCGTAGAATGTTACAAAGCCATGTGCGGAACTCCAGAAGATACATATGTGGTAGATAGATGCGAGACTGGAGGGGGACGGCCGAGGAATTTTGATCATCACGGCAATAAATTGCTAAACACACGTAAAAAATCTCAGCATGTCACTCTTGAGGTCAGTCAGTACATAAATACTGTACTTGTTAAACTGGACTAGGCGAAAGAGCAAAACAAAATCTCCATAACAAAACAGATGGCAAGTGAAGTGGCCCTGTATCTGACGATGACGGAGAGCAGGCGATCTGTGACAATCTAAGGGGATGGGTTAAAACAGACGATTGACGAGACATTTAAGCTGAGCTGGTTGACGAGTGTCTTTAGTGTGTTTACTTGTTGTGATTCACAATTATACTCTGTTCTCATTTTGAGAACTTGATGTTTACTTTGATGTGACAAAGATTTACATTGCGGGTGTCGTCCATGAAGCAGAAGACGCTTACTTTTCCGGAACACCTGGTCTTATTCTCTTGTACTTTTTCAAGGGTCTCCATTTAAATTTTTTACTTCTTCATATTTTGCCCCTGGTTTAATCGATTTTGAGTTCAGATTATGATTTTATTAACGCTTCGGTATTCTCTATTTATTTTTGTTAACGATGAACTGCTGTAATTGTGACCTTCAACCTCCTTATACGTTACACTTTGTTGGATCTATCAACAAGAGGTCCATTGGCCTGTATACGGTCTCCTTATATAAACTTGACGTAACCTACACACTAACCTGGTAAAATAAAATGTAGATCATCATATCAACCAGCACTTGTGATCTGAAGAAGATGGAGAAGAAGAGAAATACTGATGAGCAAATCTGACCATATTTGGCTCCCCGCTCAATAACGCTTAAGGTTAAATTAGGGTCTTAAGATTCTATACCAGTTTACCAAACTAGATCATGATAACTACATCTAATTCCATACCAGTCTACCAAACTAGATCGTGATAACAACATCTTATTCCATACCAGTCTACCAAACTAGATCGTGATAACTACATCTAATTCCGTACTAGTCTACCAAACTATATCATGATAACTACATCTAATTCCATACCAGTCAACCAAACTATATCATGATAACTACATCTAATTCAATACCAGTCTACCAAACTAGATCGTGATAACTACATCTAATTCAATACCAGTCTACCAAACTAGATCGTGATAACTACATCTAATTCCGTACTAGTCTTCCAAGCTAGATCATGATAACCACATCTAATTCCGTACTAGTCTACCAAACTATATCATGATAACTACATCTAATTCAATACCAGTCTACCAAACTAGATCGTGATAACTACATCTAATTCCGTACTAGTCTTCCAAACTAGATCATGATAACTACATCTAATTCCATACCAGTCTACCGAACTAGATCGTGATAACTACATCTAATTCCATACTAGTCTACCAAACCAGATCGTGATAACTATCTCTAATTCCAAAACAGTCTACCAAACCAGATCGTGATAACTATCTCTAATTCCAAAACAGTCTACCAAACTAGATCGTGATAACTACATCTAATTCCATACTAGTCTACCAAACTAGATCGTGATAACTACATCTAATTCAATACCAGTCTACCAAACTAGATCGTGATAACTACATCTAATTCCATACTAGTCTACCAAACCAGATCGTGATAACTATCTCTAATTCCAAAACAGTCTACCAAACTAGATCGTGATAACTACATCTAATTCCAAAACAGTCTACCAAACTAGATCGTGATAACTACATCTAATTCCAAAACAGTCTACCAAACTAGATCGTGACAACTACATCTAATTCCATACTAGTCTACCAAACTAGATCGTGACAACTACATCTAATTCCATACAAGTCTACCAAACTAGATTGTGATTACTATATCTTCTTCCATAGCAGTCTACCAAGCTAGATCATGATAACTACATCTAATTCCATACCAGTCTACCAAACTAGATCGTGATAACTACATCTAATTCCATACCAGTCTACCAAACTAGATCATGATAACCACATCTAATTCCGTACTAGTCTACCAAGCTAGATCATGATAACCACATCTAATTCCGTACTAGTCTACCAAACTATATCATGCACTGTAAAAAAAAATCCTGTAAAACATGTTTGTTTAAAAACGGCTGTCAGACTCACTTTATAAACATGTTTCACGTTTTAATTAAAACACTTTACATGTGTATATTTAAACACAGGTGTTTTAAATGTTACATATACTCCGTTTTTGGCAAAAACACTAGTGTTTTAAAGGAAAAACAGAGACGTTTATTTTAAAACATTGATGTTTTATTAAAAACACATTCAAATGTTTTAACAAAAACACTTCAACGTTACACTTGCTAGACTCACTTTAAAAACACTTTAACGTGTTTTAAATAAAACATGTTTTACTTGTTCATGTTTTTACTACAACATAATGTAATGATAAGATACTTCATTTACATGTCATGTGCTTACATAAAATCTACATTATCAAATTATCAATATTTGTAAAACGTCCACTCATATTGGCCATATGGGATGTACTTCTTCAAATAAATCACGAAATGATCCTTAAACTGTTAGATTTTCACCAGATTCTTTATCCAGATTTTTTCAGCATGGCGCTCAGTTTTCTGCATTTTAGAAATGCACATGCAGCAGCGGCACTGTTGTTTAATACGTGTGTTATGGATACATCAAGCCCATCTTCAAATCAGACGTGTAGCAGCATAAATGGTCTGTCCATCCCCGACTATTGCTGTTTCTGAAATGTTGTCGCCATGGAGAAAACAGATCAGGCATGAAACATACAACTCCTCCGTGTCACATGTTCTCAAAATCATATCCTCTGCAACATCCTGTAATAAATATATCAAAATGAGAATCTGCAGTCCCAAGATATGCTTATTTTTAATAATGTAAATTTTATATACATGCAAGTGAATAGATATCACACACAACTTCAACTAATGTTATATGGGTTACCATTATTTTTACAAATAATTTATATTTACTTCAGTCCTATGCAGACATTTTAGCAAACATGTACATACTTTTTAATGTTGAGGATAGTCTCTTTCTTTCAATTCCTTTTCAAAAGCAGCGGCTTTCTCCATATGGTGAAGTACCCGTACCATTTAACTGTTATCAGATTCCTGTAAAATACAAGCATAGACTCTAAATAGGGAACTTTTAATAAGTCTGTTATTAATTTGAATAACTTAATTAAACTCCAAGTAAATCTTCTATCCCAACTGTGTAAATTGTATGTGAATTGTACTTGCCTAATTCAAATTCTCCAAATACATCTTAGTGTTTTCTTGATCCACTGACTTCGAGATAATGAAGTTTGAAATTTTAATTTTAATCCGAAATAAGACAGGAATTACACAGCAAATACACTGAAAACCAGCAGTCTAATCAATCTGTATCATACAATGTAATACAAATCCCCTGAACCTCCTTAACAGTAGTAAATGTAAAAAGATATTTTCGAGATATACATGCACATACATATTGAGCAGGTATCATTAATTAGTGATAACACCCCCCACCCCCCCACCCCCCAACCCCCTCTCGCACACACACATACACACAATGGTAAACCAACAACCAACAACCAACAACCAGAGAGGGTCTTCAGCGGTGTCTGAGCTATATAAAAGGGCTTTGTCTTTGTCAAATGGATACGAAAAGAATTATAAAGACAGTTTTATTAATGTATTAACTCTTAAAAAAGCATGTAGAGCTTTATAGTAAACATTAAAGTATAAACTTACATGTAATGGTGTAGGCTATCGAGTTTGCATTTTTTATGTCACCTTCCAATATCTAAGAGGACAAAAGGATCTCAACTGGCCACCTTTTCCTCAAAGACAAAGTCAAAGGATCACATTAGAAAGATTAATTTTAACCACAAACTGCAATCACTTTCAAGACTTAATGATGTAAATTTCTAAAGATTTGTGTACGTCACCTTCCAATATCTAAGAGGACAAAAGGATCTCAACTGGCCACCTTTTCCTCAAAGACAAAGTCAAAGGATCTTTACGAAATAATAGAAATTAAAGATTAATAAAATTTGTCCCGATTAAATCATATTTATGATGTCGAACTTGTAAAAAATAAATAAGTAAAATAGAATCCGTTTACATAAAAACAATAATGTTTGTACACTAGGCTTATTTGTACATCTTCAGCACCGTGCCATACACTAAGCTTATTTACATCTTAAACACCGTGCCATGCCCCTGACCGCCATTATCCTTTGTTGGTCAACAGTCTTGACCAGCTCAAAACAAACAACACGTGTGTATGTGTGTGAACATGCAGCTGCTTCGTCGAAACGTTTGAATTTCAGAATCAAATGTTCTTTCACGATATACAATTTACTGTTGAGTATATCTATACATAGATATAAATGTATAATTACCCAAATGTATTGATCCACACCGCTTTCTTTCCTCTCAGCATCAGCAACCGTCGTCTTGGTGTGGGCGAGTGTTGTGATATGGTCACGTGACGGCGAAAGGCGCGAATATTAACCGTAAAACGGACATGTAATACAAAAAACGGAAGTGTTTTAAATGAAACACAAAACCATTAAAAAACGCTTCATCACAGTATTAACAATGCACAATGCATATTTTTTAATCACTTAATGACAGGTTAATACTATCAAGTCTAATCAGAGGACATTCTCTTGCATAACAATACTTAAAGGTTCCCCCGCAACAAATATTCAGACCAAACAAGCAAGAAATATGAAGTTACTCATTTATTCTTGTTTTATACTTTTAATATGAAAATAGACCCATCTAAAAGGGTTTGTTTTATAAATGATGTACATTATTTATTCTGCGTGTTTCTTGGTGTTTATTTAAAACGGGTTTAGTGTTTTAAAATTTAAAACACTGAATGTTTTAAATAAAACATAACGTTTATCCCTAAAACACATATGTTTTGCTTAAAACACCAAAAGTTTTATCAAAAACACTATATGTTTTATCAAAAACACTACATGTTTTAAATAAAACATAAAACATGTAATGATTTTTTACAGTGTGATAACTACATCTAATTCCATACTAGTCTACCAAGCTAGATCATGATAACCACATCTAATTCCGTACTAGTCTACCAAACTATATCATGATAACTACATCTAATTCCATACCAGTCTACCAAACTATATCATGATAACTACATCTAATTCCATACTAGTCTACCAAGCTAGATCATGATAACTACATCTAATTCAATACCAGTCTACCAAGCTAGATCGTGATAACTACATCTAATTCCATACAAGTCTACCAAACTAGATCGTGATAACTACATCTAATTCCATACCAGTCTACCAAACTAGATCATGATAACTACATCTAATTCAATACCAGTCTACCAAACTAGATCGTGATAACTACATCTAATTCAATACCAGTCTACCAAACTAGATCGTTATAACTACATCTAATTCCATACTAGTCTACCAAACTAGATCATGATAACTACATCTAATTCAATACCAGTCTACCAAACTAGATCGTGATAACTACATCTAATTCAATACCAGTCTACCAAACTAGATCATGATAACTACATCTAATTCAATACCAGTCTACCAAACTAGATCGTGATAACTACATCTAATTCAATACCAGTCTACCAAACTAGATCGTTATAACTACATCTAATTCCATACCAGTCTACCAAACTAGATCATGATAACTACATCTAATTCAATACCAGTCTACCAAACTAGATCATGATAACTTCATCTAATTCAATACCAGTCTACCAAACTAGATCATGATAACTACATCTAATTCAATACCAGTCTACCAAACTAGATCGTGATAACTACATCTAATTCCATACTAGTCTACCAAACTAGATTGTGATAACTATATCTTCTTCCATACCACTCTACCAAACTAGATCGTGCTAACTACATCTAATTCCATACTAGTCTACCAAACTAGATTGTGATAACTACATCTAATTCCATACAAGTCTACCAAACTAGATTGTGATAACTATATCTTCTTCCATACCACTCTACCAAACTAGATCGTGCTAACTACATCTAATTCCATACCAGTCTACCAAACTAGATCGTGATAACTACATCTAATTCCATACCAGTCTACCAAACTAGATCGTGATAACTACATATAATTCCATACCAGTCTACCAAACTAGATCGTGATAACTACATCTAATTCCATACTAGTCTACCAAACTAGATCGTGATAACTACATATAATTCCATACCAGTCTACCAAGCTAGATCATGATAACTACATCTAATTCCATACTAGTCTACCAAGCTAGATCATGATAACCACATCTAATTCCATACCAGTCTACCAAACTAGATAATGATAACTACATCTAATTCAATACCAGTCTACCGAACTTGATAACTACATCTAATTCCATACTAGTCTACCAAACTAGATCGTGACAACTACATCTAATTCCATACCAGTCTACCAAACTAGATCATGATAACTACATCTTATTCCATACCAGTCTACCAAACTAGATCATAATTACTACATCTCATTCCATACCAGTCTACCAAACTAGATCATGATAACTACATCTTATTCCATACCGGTCTACCGAACTTGATAACTACATCAAAGTCAGTCCATACCAGTCTACCAAACTAGATCATGATAACTACGTCTAATTCAATACCAGTCTACCAAACTAGATCGTGATAACTACATCTAATTCCATACCAGTCTACCAAACTAGATCGTGATAACTACATCTAATTCCATACCAGTCTACCAAACTAGATTGTGATAACTATATCTAATTCCATACCAGTCTACCAAACTAGATTGTGATAACTACATCTAATTCCATACCAGTCAACCAAACTAGATCATGATAACTACATCTAATTCCATACCAGTCTACCAAACTAGATCATGATAACTACATCTAATTCCGTACTAGTCTACCAAACTAGATCGTGATAACTACATCTAATTCCATACCAGTCAACCAAACTAGATCATGATAACTACATCTAATTCCATACCAGTCTACCAAACTAGATCATGATAACTACATCTAATTCAATACCAGTCTACCAAACTAGATTGTGATAACTACATCTAATTCCATACCAGTCTACCAAACTAGATCATGATAACTACATCTAATTCAATACCAGTCTACCAAACTAGATCGTGATAACTACATCTAATTCCATACCAGTCTACCAAACTAGATTGTGATAACTACATCTAATTCCATACCAGTCTACCAAACTAGATTGTGATAACTACATCTAATTCCATACCAGTCTACCAAACTAGATCATGATAACTACATCTAATTCAATACCAGTCTACCAAACTAGATCGTGATAACTACATCTAATTCCATACCAGTCTACCAAACTAGATTGTGATAACTACATCTAATTCCATACCAGTCTACCAAACTAGATTGTGATAACTACATCTAATTCCATACCAGTCTACCAAACTAGATCATGATAACTACATCTAATTCCATACCAGTCTACCAAACTAGATCGTGATAACTACATCTAATTCCATACCAGTCTACCAAACTAGATCATGATAACTACATCTAATTCCATACCAGTCTACCAAACTAGATCGTGATAACTACATCTAATTCAATACCAGTCTACCAAACTAGATTGTGATAACTACATCTAATTCCATACCAGTCTACCAAACTAGATCGTGATAACTACATCTAATTCCATACCAGTCTACCAAACTAGATCATGATAACTACATCTAATTCCATACCAGTCTACCAAACTAGATTGTGATAACTACATCTAATTCCATACCAGTCTACCAAACTAGATCGTGATAACTACATCTAATTCCATACCAGTCTACCAAACTAGATTGTGATAACTACATCTAATTCCATACCAGTCTACCAAACTAGATTGTGATAACTACATCTAATTCCATACCAGTCTACCAAACTAGATCGTGATAACTACATCTAATTCCATACCAGTCTACCAAACTAGATCATGATAACTACATCTAATTCCATACCAGTCTACCAAACTAGATCATGATAACTACATCTAATTCCATACCAGTCTACCAAACTAGATCGTGATAACTACATCTAATTCCATACCAGTCTACCAAACTAGATCATGATAACTACATCTAATTCAATACCAGTCTACCAAACTAGATCGTGATAACTACATCTAATTCAATACCAGTCTACCAAACTAGATCGTGATAACTACATCTAATTCAATACCAGTCTACCAAACTAGATCGTGATAACTACATCTAATTCAATACCAGTCTACCAAACTAGATCGTGATAACTACATCTAATTCCATACTAGTCTACCAAACTAGATCGTGATAACTACATCTAATTCCATACCGGTCTACCAAACTAGATCGTGATAACTACATCTAATTCCATACCAGTCTACCAAACTAGATCATGATAACTACATCTAATTCCATACCAGTCTACCAAACTAGATCGTGATAACTACATCTAATTCCATACCAGTCTACCAAACTAGATCGTGATAACTACATCTAATTCCATACCAGTCTACCAAACTAGATCGTGATAACTACATCTAATTCCATACCAGTCTACCAAACTAGATCATAATTACTACATCTAATTCCATACCAGTCTACCAAACTAGATCGTGATAACTACATCTAATTCCATACCAGTCTACCAAACTAGATCGTGATAACTACATCTAATTCCATACCAGTCTACCAAACTAGATCGTGATAACTACATCTAATTCAATACCAGTCTACCAAACTAGATCGTAATAACTACATCTAATTCCGTACTAGTCTACCAAACTAGATCGTTATAACTACACCTCTCCGTCTCTCGTATATATTTAAACAAGAAAAAAATCGTAATGTTAATAAAGCACCTTATAAGGAATTCATTCATTCATTCAAATGTTTATAGTTCAAGTTCCCATGAAGGGATATAATGTAGTTAAAAGAATATAAAGGGATTCCCATGAAAGGGTATACATATTCCCTCTACCTATTGATATATTTCTTAGTGCATAGTGTTAATCGGCGTCCAGGTTGAAGTCGTTCTCACACAGAAAACAATACCGTCTGTAGGAAATTCACCTTTTGACACGGAGCACCTTAACGTTATGAGTAATTTGTACGGAAAACAATATAATTTTACATTGCTTGTCGGTTACGTGATTACAGAGGAATTTTCCAGCGTCAGGGACAAACGGTCATTGAAGTTGGTATGTGGGGACATAGCTCTGTCTGTACCTATAGCTGGTCTGAATGTCACTCCAGCCTCTGCATTTTTGGTGACCTTGACATTGCCGGGCCCCTGTGATATATATCCCCACTAAAATAACTTACATATTACCACATTCCTGCGGTTACGTGGTTACGGTATTGTGTGCGTACCGCGTGTGACAAAAACACCAACCCATGCAGAAAGATCAACTACAGGTCGAGTTGGTGGCGTTTGAAGAAAAACTCATTCAGTCGTGTTTAAATTTGTGTTTAAATTGATAAACTCTGTAATACGATAATCTAACATATGCATATTTTTTTCAAAACCCCGTGAATAAAAAGTAAAAGAAAATATGGAGATGAAATACTAGAAAATCACCGAGGTAGAATAATTAAATTGCTGGGAAAGTGAAACGCTAATGTTATGGTGAGAGGTTCAGATTATATGATTTCAGTTGAAATTACACAAGTTGTATCTTGTCAGTCCCATCACGATGAGCCTGGCCAGCTGGCTCTGAACATTGTCAGACGCCTGGACCGGGCTGCCCAAATCACGAATAAAGTTATCCAAAGATAAATCACCTATCCAATGGATACCTGCTACCAAACGGACATTTCTTTTTGCTCAAAAGTTATCCACTGGATAATCTCTTATCCATTGGATAAAATTGTCCAACCAAAATTCATCAGCTAAGTCTATAGTAGCCTCATTTGTACAACTAACACGAATCTCATTTCATTAGACTTTATTTGACATTTTTTGTTAAAAAGGGTTACTGTTGATTCTAGTCAGAAAGGACTTTTTGCTGGGACGTTTTATGAAACCGACCAGGACACCAAGTATTGACGAATGCTGATGTTTTGATACTTTTAGACAAACTCATTGAATTGAAATATGTTAGCAGTTTGTGTTGAGGATTTGGAACAGTTTTCTATACTATCATGTATATAGGATATATTGGGTCCTCTTTATTCAAACAAGTGTTCAGTATGAGGGCCCGGATATCTGTATATACAGGTCCAGGATGTCTGTACATGATGTTCAGTATGTGGGCCCGGATATCTGTACACACAGGTCCAGGATGTCTGTACATGATGTTCAGTATGAGGGCCTGGATATCTGTATACACAGGTTCAGGATGTATGTACATGATGTTCAGTATGTGGGCCCGGATATATGTATATACAGGTCCAGGATGTCTGTACATGATGTTCAGTATGTGGGCCCGGATATCTGTATACACAGGTCCAGGATGTCTGTACATGATGTTCAGTATGTGGGCCCGGATATCTGTATATACAGGTCCAGGATGTCTGTACATGATGTTCAGTATGTGGGCCCGGATATCTGTATACACAGGTCCAGGATGTCTGTACATGATGTTCAGTGTGAGGGCCCGGATATCTGTACACACAGGTCCAGGATGTCTGTACATGATGTTCAGTATATGGGCCCGGATATCTGTATATACAGGTCCAGGATGTCTTTACATGATGTTCAGTATTAGGGCCTGGATATCTGTACACAAAGGTCCAGGACGTCTGTACATGATGTTCAGTATGAGGGCTTGGATATCTGTATAAACAGGTCCAGGATGTCTGTACATGATGTTCAGTATGAGGGCCTGGATACCTGTACACAAAGGTCCAGGATGTCTGTACATGATGTTCAGTATGAGGGCCCGGATATCTGTATATACAGGTCCAGGATGTCTGTACATGATGTTCAGTATGAGGGCCCGGATATCTGTACACACAGGTCCAGGATGTCTGTACATGATATTCAGTGTGAGGGCCTGGATATCTGTAAACAGGTCCAGGATGTCTGTACATGATGTTACGAATATGGGCCTGGATATCTGTACACACAGGTCCAGGATGTCTGTACATGATGTTCAGTATGAGGGCCAATATATCTGTACATACAGGTCTAGGATGTCTGTACATGATGTTCAGTATGTGGACCCGGATATCTGTACATACAGATCCAGGATGTCTGTACATGATGTTCAGTATGAGGGCCCGGATATCTGTACACACAGGTCCAGGATGTCTGTACATGATGTTCAGTATGAGGGCCAATATATCTGTTCACACAGGTCCAGGATGTCTGTATAAATGATGTTCAGTATGTGGACCCGGATATCTGTACATACAGATCCAGGATATCTGTACACACAGGTCCAGGATGTCTGTACATGATGTTCAGTATGTGGGCCTGTATATATGTACACACAGGTCCAGGATGTCTGTACATGATATTCAGTATGAGGGCCCGGATATCTGTATACACTGGTCCAGGATGTCTGTACACACAGGTCCAGGATGTCTGTACATGATGTTCAGTATGAGGGGCCGGATATCTGTACACATATGTCCAGGATGTCTGTACACACAGGTCCAGGATGTCTGTACATGATGTTCAGTATGAGGGCCAATATATCTGTTCACACAGGTCCAGGATGTCTGTACATGATGTTCAGTATGAGGGCCTGGATATCTGTAAACAGGTCCAGGATGTCTGTACATGATGTTCAGTATGAGGGCCTGGATATCTGTACACACAGGTCCAGGATGTCTGTACATGATGTTCAGTATGAGGGCCTGGATATCTGTACACACAGGTCCAGGATGTCTGTACACACAGGTTCAGGATGTCTGTACATGATGTTCAGTTAAGAGCTAGTATGAGAGCATGTATGTTCACACGGATTTTAGTATATATTTCAGGGCCAGGATGTGTCTGTATAGATAGATATATGAACTGTTAGAGTATGTGGGCCCGGATGTCTGTATATACTGGTTCGAGTATGTAGGCCCAGATAATTTTCAAATCCGGTTTGAATTTGTCGGTCCAAGTGTCGGAATTTGGGTCCTAAAATTGAGTGTGTGGACCGGATGTGTGTACACACATGCTTGGGTATGTGGATCCAGTGGGTCTGAGTGTCAGCATGTGGGTCTATAGATGTCTATTAAAAACAGGCTTGAGTATGTGGAACCCAGATTTCTTCAAAGCAGGTTTGAGTTTTGGACCTGGATGTTCGACAGTCGGGTATAACTATCTAGTTGGTGGGGCTCATTATCCAGCGGAGTTCCGGATATGTGGTTCCGGATATGTGGTTCCGGATATCTTTACCTCAGCAGCTTTGGGTATTTGTGGACGTTGACGTCTGTATAGAGTTAATTGGTTCGGATAGATGATAATGCAGGTTTGAGTATGTATGTTCAGGTTGAAACAATAATTACATGCCGACGGAAAGTTTTGTGTGGTGACTAAGATTGCACATCCATACGGTAGAGTTAGGTAGCACAGCACGTGTATTGCTACTGGGCTACATCTGTCTAGGTATAATATACGTGTGTATATACAGGTGCTCGTGCTGTGTCCCACAAATAACTGATAGAACAAACTTGATGCCTTTCCTTGGAGCATATTCCATGCGACGAGCCGATTTTTACACCACTACTATAAATACTGTTGTAATAAACTTTGTATTCTCGCCAGGAAAGTTATATAGGCATAATTGTGTGTTGACGAAAGAATGAAACTAAAACTTGTTAGACCCCTGCATTAAAATAGATTGGACTCAACTGCAGTTGCTGATTCGGAGAAATTATGACTGTTCTCACAAAATTTAGAAACAAATTGTGTTGTAAAACGTTTAATACAGCGAAACTGAACATAGCATCTCCAACACATCATAACACACCAAAAACTGTCTTAACCGAACTTGAACGTTTCAGGGAATTAAACCAGTTGTTGCTACATTTTATGGTGAAATTATCATCTATAGCACAGACAAATAGTTTTCTTTGGGCAATGATATCATGTCGGGCGTTGGTCCAGTAAAATATAGCTTTGGTCAGTAGCCGAAATACGACTTTCTGACCTTCTCACACCAAGAACTCCAGCCAGGAAATCCATCTGCCATCAAAATAAACACTACAGAAATCGCCGGAGTTTCACACTTGCTTTGTAATTATTGAGAACTTTGGTAATAGAAAAGTAAGGAATAGACAGATAAAGATAAGGAAGGACAAGATAAGGAAAGGAAGCTGATAATACTAGTAAGTACAGGGAAGACAGACAGTGGCAGTCTATTTCTCAAGTATCCAATATATCAGAACTTCACAAATTGTTTGCGTTGAGATATTTCACCGCATTCCAATCGGTAATGGTAAATAGTCGGCCGGAGATATTTAAGCTGTTTCTATATACATGTTGTGATTTTAGTTTACATGTCGGCAGTGTTGCTGGTCCGTGAGCTAAGACAGGACGTATAGCACCATTAGTTTTCGAGGAGTGATCGTGGTATCCTGTTCTATATATAGACCAGAGGAGATAATGCAAGACACGTGCCTATTGGAAATGTACATTCCGGGAAATGTACACCAGACTCTATTTCTGCGAGTCGGCGTACATCGCAGTAAACTTGTATATATTGAAGTAATTGGGGGGAGAGTAATGATTCACACGACCCCATACAAACTAAGATCAAAGTTAAGCCAACTCTTTGTGATGTAAAAAAGGACACTAACACACGGGTACAGTCTATAATATATAAAACTGGTTAACGCGATTCGGTCCTTACAGATAATGGATGTAGTAATGTAGTAGTTGGCCAGTTAATTGTGGTTCCCATGGGGATGAACAGCCTGTTTCCGGTCAGGCGCAGCACGATTGTTCCGTCCGGTATATAAAACTGCGGTGTAAGGAGAAACATAACTTTACTTTTATTTTATTATATCCAAGATTTGTTCCTATTTACTTTTTATATTTTAAAGTTTGATAACAGATAACAAACCATTAACACAATCATTATTCAAACAATCTGACGTCATTGTCACATGTTTGCTTGCCTGATTACGTCACACCAATAACTCTTAAAAGTATGTCCGCTTTTTGATAAATATAAAATGCATGTATAGACTTTTTTCCAAGTTAGAATCCTGCCAACAAAACAAACACGAGTGTTGCCTGACCATATCAAAATCACCAATGCTATTTTCCTTTTAGAATCGTGCAGCCATAGACCAAAAACAAACTTTTTGCCTTATCTCCCGTTTACACTCGGCAGGCCAAGGTTTTCTCCCTCTTAACATATGCCGGTCTTAAAGTGATTCGTTTTTTTATCAAGATTTGGAAGCAAATCAAAAACACACAAAACTATAAATACATGTATACATACATTTTCAGAATGTATTTTCCACAGGCACTTGTTCCAAGGAGAAGAACCTATATATAAATATATATATTTTAATCATTCATATTTCGTTATATTGTCTTTATATAGATGGTTATTCTCCTGGCCACAAGTGCCTGTGGTATTTTCTTGTTATCTTGGTCAGTGGCCTTGTGTATGGCAGTTCAGCTAAATACGATACGTGTAGACCATATTATATATATTTATTTCATTAAGTCATTAAAAACAAAAACGTTTGTTAATTGATGAAGTGTCTTACATGCAATAATATCCATTTTATGGGTCGGGTTCCTCGAAGAAACTCATAATATCATTATTTTATTAAGATATATGCCATATTTTAAAAACAGTTCCATTGCAACGCCAGCTCCATTTCATTCAATAACACTTTTTATACTGGTTAGTATTCAGTCGGGACTATCAAGGCATATAAAAGAACAGACCTTGGGTTATTTTCCTTGGACAAAAACTATACATACAAAATGTCGTAGTCGGTCAGTTATGTGCATTATCAGTTGCGAAATGTGAATATCAAAAATATTTTTGATAATGTCGTTTTGGCATTCTTTCATTTAAACAGAAAACCCACACCAGACGTTTTAAGAGTTTGGAAGTCATCACAAAGTACTACAGTGGACGCGATACATTGGCTTTGTTAACGACTTTAAATCGCGGATTCAAACAATATTCTAATATTTATCCTAAAATGTAAATATTGTTGTATTGTTGTAAATATTTCATATTGATACAAGGGTTAAAGAGTAACACTTGATGAATCAGCCCCCCCCCCACACACACACACCTTCTCAAAAAAAAAGAACTATAACCTAAACTTTAACGTCAAACGTCTTGTAGTTACATATAAAATGATGGGTTCAAACTTACATAGTACGTCATTAAACTGATTCTCAGGCCCCTTTGAACCAGAAACAGAAGCTTTTTAACTTCATTTCGAAAAAAAAAGAAGATAATAACAATTTTTACAAGATGTTTAGAAGTTTCTAAGTCTTGATAAACATTTCACGAAAATAATAAAAGTGCATTTGTTTTGAACTGTCAAATGACGTGCGGGGAAAACGCTTGGAACGTCATACAAGTTTCTACGGTATCTAAGTCAAAACAATCTACCGTTCATTCCTGATAAAACGGAGAAAATGTAAACATTCGACTGCGATATGTTGAAAGTGTATAGAGTAACGAGATTGAGTCATCGGTGATTGGAGGGGAGCTGGCTTACATAGATAAACTCGTGGTCTCTGCGTGTGTCGGCTGCCTGGTAGGTTTGGAGGAGATAATATCGGGGGGGGGGGGGGGAGGGGGGGACCGACGAAGGGTCAAATGTCCCGAAACATGACTTCTCACCTGCTAATACTCTCCATGTTAATCCCCACCGTGTGTAGATGACTGAATCACCCCCTCCACAGAACACCCCCTCCCTGTCTCCCTACCCCCCCCCCCCCCCCTCATCAGGATTCCTGTACACAGCTGTGGTACCGGTGGGGAGCAGTGGGGAGTAGCACGTGGTGGTAATATGACTCGGGGCGATACACATCTATAGATAGATACCACTACACACTTCGACTCTTCAATGATGGTAGACGCCTCTGTAACATGTTGGAGTTTATATACGGCGTAACATTTACTGTTAAGACTGGTGTTAGAACAATCATAACCAGTAAAACACATATAATAAGTCATTTCTTATAAAACCTGCACTTTAAATCGAGCATCCCGTCAGTGCAAAAGTATATTAAAGTAATATACCCAATTAACACAAGTTCGCAGCAATGTACACAGACATAAAAAAAAAGTTTTGCTTTATACACTGCTCAGATCAAACAGAGGGAGAGAGAGAAGGAGAGACAAACAGACAGACAGACAGAATAAATGAATGAGGGGTTTCTTTACGTATTTACTGGTGTACTCTCAGGGCTAAGTTATTGTTTGTGGTGCTACATACAGCCGATACTGAGTATTCGGTATAGACAGGTTATACGATATGTTCTTTATGAACATGTTGTTACTTTATTTAGTGGTCCAGGTTGTCATTTACATGTTGACATTCATACATACAGATAATCGAAGTCCTTTCATTAAGCAATGAATGTTTTAGCAAATGGTCCTATAACAAACATTGCTATTGATAACAAACTTAATGAGGCCGGTAGGGCTTTGTGTTCGATGTCATCAAGAGTGTGTTAGAGGACCATTAAAACATTTTCTAAAATATTTTTTGTTGTATTTACATATTAATTGAATAATTATACTTCATTTAGTTATTTCGAACAGTTTTTGATCCGCAAATCGAGACACACATCAATGTAAACGATGATGTTACAATACTGATTGATGACGATACAATAATAGCAAATACTCTTATAGTCCCATAACAACTTCTGTTTTCACAGTATGGCATATGGAGGGATGCAGAGCAAATGTAAATATATCATTACATATGTAAAGTGTATGTATTATGGCATTATACGATAAGTTGTTGGCAGATTTACACTAGATGATGACCGTTACAGACAGGTGATTGGTTTTATATAGTTGTATTCACCATAACCAGAATTTTACATTGACATTTATAGTTTATAGACAGTTATACAAAGTGTGATAACCATTACAGACAGGTTAGATGTGATGATCATTACAGACAGGTTATATGTGATGACCGTTACAGACAGGTAATGACTTTATATGATTGTCTTTGGGAGTAAACGTAGTATTATGCAGTAAATTTATTAAGTTTTACACTGTATGATGACCGATATAGACAGGTTATATGTGGTGACCGTTACAGACGGGTTATATGTGGTGACCGTTACATGCAGGTAATATGTGGTGACCGTTACAGACGGGTTATATGTTATGACCGTTACAGACAGGTTATATGTGGTGACCGTTACAGACAGGTTATATGTGATGACCGTTACAGACAGGTTATATGTGATGACCGTTACAGACAGGTTATATGTGATGACCGTTACAGACAGGCAATGACTTTATATAGTTTTCTTTAGTATACGTATTATTTATACATTGTTCTTTATAGACAGTTTTACACTATATGATGAACGAGAAAGGTCATTTATTTATATAATGACCCTTTACAGAAAGTTGTACACTATATGGTGACCGTGACAGACAGGTTATTACTATCTACAATGATCCTTTATAAGCCAGCAATGTATAACTGCCGTGTGAATAAGTGTTTCCCTGTATGTGTTGGTGTGTGCTTTAAAGAGATTACTTGACGATTTCCTCGAATTTTGATCTCAATATTTTGCTATTTTATAAAATTTTACACTGATAACAGTATCTCAGTTTCTCACTGTTCGTGTGTCCGTGTTTCCTTGTATAACTAAAGCTATTATATCTCGTGATTTTCATATGTGTTTTATCATGGAATACGATTAGCTATCTAAGTCTGTGGTTTCATAATATTTCCTTATTCTTTTGAGTGTTTTTTTTTTGTAATATGCTTCCTCTATTTAAACCACTTGAAGAGCATCTTTATGTAAAATCAACACATTTAGGTGTGGTTACTTCCGCCATCACAAAAACATGTGTTCCCAGCTCGTGAACTACCTTATATGGTCGACCGTGCTTGATGTTCTAGCGCAGGGGACGTAACTCCAACACAAAAACATCAAGACGATTAGATTCAGCGAAGAAGAGAGTGGAAACAAAAATAACTTTCTCTTAGAACAGCATCTGTGTTGTATGTTAAAATGATTAACTTTTCCACAATGTGGAGTTTCACACAAGGTCGGTTTGAACTACCAAGGCAGCTTGTACGTCGGTATGAATAGTTGTGTTTAGGGTATGACTCAGTCCAAAACTCTTCGTACACAACCGCTGAATAAAAAGAAACGGGATATTTTATCAGCGACAATTTTTAAAACAATAAAAAAGTTAGTTTTTACCTTAGTTTGGCGTAGATGTAAATATTCCTGTATGGAGAGATCCACGTCTAGTTTGGTTCTTGACAGGACGTAGAATTATATTCCGTTATCGCTGGTCTAAGTTTATAATAATGAGCACCTGTGTAGGTAGAACTGATTAGACCCAAGGGAGAAAATGTATTCCTAGCTTGTCAACTTTACCTATTTTTAAATATTACGTCATGAGTGAAAAAGTATTCATCCGAATCGAATACTTTTTCTTTATGTTATTTTTAAACCTTAATGCAGTATTTTAATCGATATTTCACGCACAGGTAAGAGTTACTTAGCAAATACTTTATTTCATGTTTAATGTGTAAGCTGACAAGTTATCGAGATACAACACCGTTAAAAGGGGATTTCCAGACCGACCCGGACGAAACTGTAAGACTTTCTTCTCGCATTCCAACAGATTAAAGTAATTTTAAACTTTTAAATTGAGTGACACACGATAAGGGCAATTACGTGTTATTTGTGAATGGAATAAGGCTTTCACTGATACAATGTAGAAATACTGTTAACGTTTGGTATCAACCATGGGACTATCTTTGTCCGTGATATAAAGAGAAAGCGTTTTGACGACCTCGTTATAACGAGGATGGTGTAAATACTCCCGTATCTAGGTAATAGCATTTGTAAGATGCTACATGAGAGCCGTCCTTAGTTGTCTCAGTCATTTGAGAAACCGTCATTGTACGTTCACCAATGTTTTATATAGGCGTAAAACCATTCGAATAAATGAATGAATTTATAAATGAATGAATGAATCAGTGCATGCATACAGCAATCAATCGATCAATCAAACCAAATCAATCAATCTCTAATCAGATACCTCATCTCTCCTCCATACCTCAGTCAATTGATGTATTGATTCGCACCCTCACCACCTTCCCTCCCTATTTCCCGCAATCAATCAATCAATCAATCAATCAATCAAACACTTTCTTACCATTTCATTAATATATCTTTTGATTCGAACTCTCATCTCTCATATACACACGAATCAGGTACAGTTATCACGAGTCAATTAACCTCTAATACTAACGAAGCGGTTGAAATACTGTGGTCTATCTATATGATCTTTTTGTAGAACCAAACATAACAGAACTAAACAATTCATTCAGTGTCTTGGTATGTATTCAAACCTTAACTATGTCAAAAGTCGAGCATTCCGCAGCTTTGTTTGAACTGTAATACTTGCATGCAGATTATAATAACATCAAATTAAATAGTTGCGGTTTTTGAGTTGGCAACAATATAAATCAGCGGAAACATGTGATATCTGCCTGATTCAGCAAGTGGATCACTGCTGGACACGGGTGGAATTTCTGGGTGTACACTTATCACTATATTATTTACCTCCATATTTTGTAAAGAAAACTTCACACAAAGTGCGTAAGATACGAATATCTCAAACACGTCTACGACTTGAAATATTCTTTTGTTAAAAAAACTATTCTCGAGACATTGGCGTCAAGTTTACGTGTATTCCAATGACGCCCACCCCGTACACTAGTAGGTGTTGTCTATGTTTTAATAATGAACCAGCACTTGTGCACATGCTTACGTCATCTAAACAAACAGGCCTTAACCGGTCTGTAAGTGAATTATAATCTCCCGTTAACTCCGGACCTCCTAAGCCCGGCTCACAATCTGACTAACGAGTTAAAATTCAAGCCTTATCCAATTCTTATTCTTAGTCACAAAAAGCCTCCATATCTTTACAAGTATATGTACCCGATTAAACTAGACAATTCAAATTGAAGTGATATGTAGTACCACCCCTAATTAAAAAAGTATTATTCATTTCAGAATAGTGTACTGGTAGTGTGTATAACAGTAAATAGTGAACTGGTAGTGTGTATAACAGTAAATAGTGAACTGGTAGTCTGTATAACAGTAAATAGTGTACTGGTAGTCTGTATAACAGTAAATAGTGTACTGGTAGTCTGTATAACAGTTAATAGTGTACTAGTAGTCTGTATAACAGTAAATAGTGTACTGGTAGTGTGTATAACAGTAAATAGTGTACTGGTAGTGTGTATAACAGTAAATAGTGCACTTGTAGTCTGTATAACAGTAAATAGTGTACTGGTAGTGTGTATAACAGTAAATAGTGTACTGGTAGTCTTTATTACAGTAAATAGTGTACTGGTAGTCTTTATAACAGTAAATAGTGTACTGGTAGTCTGTATAACAGTAAATAGTGTACTGGTTGTGTGTATAACAGTAAATAGTGTACTGGTAGTGTGTATAACAGTAAATAGTGTACTGGTAGTGTGTATAACAGTTAATAGTCTACTGGTAGTGTGTATAACAGTAAATAGTGTACTGGTAGTGTGTATAACAGCAAATAGTGTACTGGTAGTGTGTATAACAGTAAATAGTGTACTGGTAGTCTGTATAACAGTAAATAGTGTACTGGTAGTCTGTATAACAGTAAATAGTGTACTGGTAGTCTGTATAACAGTAAATATTGTACTGGTAGTGTGTATAACAGTAAATAGTGTACTGGAAGTGTGTATAACAGTAAATAGTGTACTGGTAGAGTGCATAACGGTTAACAGTGTACTGGTAGTGTGTATAACAGTAAATAGTGTACTGGTAGAGTGCATAACAGTAAACAGTGTACTGGTAGTGTGTATAACAGTAAATAGTGTACTGGTAGAGTGCATAACAGTAAACAGTGTACTGGTAGTGTGTATAACAGTAAATAGTGTACTGGTAGAGTGCATAACAGTAAACAGTGTACTGGTAGTGTGTATAACAGTAAATAGTGTACTGGTAGTGTGTATAACAGTAAATAGTGTACTGGTAGTCTATATAACAGTAAATAGTGTACTGGTAGTGTGTATAACAGTAAATAGTGTACTGGTAGTGTGTATAACAGTAAATAGTGTACTGGTAGTCTATATAACAGTAAATAGTGTACTGGTAGTGTGTATAACAGTAAATAATGTACTGGTAGTGTGTATAACAGTAAATAGTGTACTGGTAGTGTGTATAACAGTAAACAGTGTACTGGTAGAGTGCATAACAGTAAACAGTGTACTGGTAGTGTGTATAACAGTAAATAGTGTACTGGTAGAGTGCATAACAGTAAACAGTGTACTGGTAGTGTGTATAACAGTAAATAGTGTACTGGTAGAGTGCATAACAATAAACAGTGTACTGGTAGTGTGTATAACAGTAAATAGTGTACTGGTAGAGTGCATAACAGTAAACAGTGTACTGGTAGTGTGTATAACAGTAAATAGTGTACTGGTAGTGTGTATAACAGTAAACAGTGTACTGGTAGTGTGTATAACAGTGAATGGTGTACTGGTAGTGTGTATAACAGTAAATAGTGTACTGGTAGTGTGTATAACAGTAAATAGTGTACTGGTAGTCTTTATAACAGCAAATAGTGTACTGGTAGTGTGTATAACAGTAAATATTGTACTGGTAGTGTGTATAACAGTAAATAGTGTACTGGTAGTCTTTATAACAGTAAATAGTGTACTGGTAGTCTTTATAACAGTAAATAGTGTACTGGTAGTGTGTATTACAGTGAATGGTGTATTGGTAGTGTGTATAACAGTGAATAATGTACTGGTAGTGTGTATAACAGTAAATAGTGTACTGGTAGTGTGTATAACAGTAAATAGTGTACTGGTAGTGTGTATAGCAGTAAATAGTGTACTGGTAGTGTGTATAACAGTAAATAGTGTATTGATAGTCTGTATAACAGTGATTAGTGTACTGGTAGTGTGTATAACAGTAAATAGTGTACTGGTAGTGTGTATAACAGTAAATAGTGTACCGGTAGTCTGTTTAACAGTAAATGGGGTACTGGTAGTGTGTATAACAGTAAATAGTGTACTGGTAGTGTGTATAACAGTAAATAGTGTACTGGTAGTGTGCATAACAGTAAACAGTGTACTGGTAGTCTGTATGACAGTAAATAGTGTACTGGTAGTGTGTATAACAGTAAATAGTGTAGTGGTAGTGTGTATAACAGTAAACAGTGTACTGGTAGTGTGTATAACAGTAAATAGTGTACTGGTAGTGTGTATAACAGTAAATAGTGTACTGGTAGTCTTTATTACAGTAAATAGTGTACTGGTAGTCTTTATAACAGTAAATAGTGTACTGGTAGTCTGTATAACAGTAAATAGTGTACTGGTTGTGTGTATAACAGTAAATAGTGTACTGGTAGTGTGTATAACATTAAATACTGTACTGGTAGTGTGTATAACAGTAAATAGTGTACTGGTAGTGTGTATAACAGTAAATAGTGTACTGGTAGTGTGTATAACAGTAAATAGTGTACTGGTAGTGTGTATAACAGTAAATAGTGTACTGGTAGTCTGTATAACAGTAAATATTGTACTGGTAGTCTGTATAACAGTAAATAGTGTACTGGTAGTGTGTATAACAGTAAATAGTGTACTGGTAGTGTGTATAACAGTAAATATTGTACTAGTAGTATGTATAACAGTAAATATTGTACTGGTAGTCTGTATAACAGTAAATAGTGTACTGGTAGTGTGTATAACAGCAAATAGTGTACTGGTAGTGTGTATAACAGTAAATAGTGTACTGGTAGTGTGTATAACAGTAAATAGTGTACTGGTAGTCTATATAACAGTAAACAGTGTACTGATAGTGTGTATAACAGTAAATAGTGTACTGGTAGTGTGTATAACAGTAAATAGTGTAGTGGTAGTGTGTATAACAGTAAATAGTGTACTGGTAGTGTGTATAACAGTAAATACTGTACTGGTAGTGTGTATAACAGTAAATAGTGTACTGGTAGTGTGTATAACAGTAAATAGTGTACTGGTAGTCTATATAACAGCAAATAGTGTACTGGTAGTGTGTATAACAGTAAAAAGTGTACTGGTAGTGTGTATAACAGTAAATAGTGTACTGGTAGTCTGTATAACAGTACATAGTGTACTGGTAGTCTGTATAACAGTGGTTATCCTTTTATACCGTTAGGGTATAACAGAGAATATTAGTTGATTGCATAATAGAAATATTTAATTGGTCACGTGTTGCGGTATGATAGTTGTCGTCACAATACATAGTTTAAATGTAATGAGATATTACCTGAATATAACGGAGTCACACCTATATATTTACTTTTGGCGTATTAACTGTTATGTGTGTAATGTGAGTTGATTACAAGGGGCCAGTTGTTGTTATTCTGAGGTAAAATATCCCACATTCCTGTATTATATACTGTATACACGGTAGATGACCTTGAACATTAGAGCCCTGGCGTCATTCCAGTACTGTTAACGAAAACTTCCTCGTACTGCTTTGTAACTTACAATCCTCAATTAAATTACTTCAGACTCAGGCTGTTATACAACATATGTACACTATAATACTCACGTAACGTACACCACTATATAATAAATGGCATGTATACTGTAATATTGGCAATTTACACTGACACAAACTGTTATACCACATATATACACTATAATAATCGTAACGTTCACCGCTATATAATCAACATATATACACTATAATACTCGTAACGTACACCGCTATATATTACAACGCATGTATACTGTAATATTGGCAATTTACACTGACACAAACTGTTATACCGCATATATACACTATAATAATCGTAACGTACACTGCTATATAACACAACACATGCACACTGTAATACTCGTAACGTACACCGCTATATAACACAACACATGCACACCGTAATACTCGTAACGTACACCGCTATATAATACAACAAAGGTAGACTGTAATACTCGTAACGTACACTGCTATATCACAACACATGCACACTGTAATACTCGTAACGTACACCGCTATATAACACAACACATGCACACTGTAATACTCGTAACGTACACACCGCTATATAATACAACAAAGGTAGACTGTAATACTCGTAACGTACACCGCTATATAACACAACACATGCACACTGTAATACTCGTAACGTACACCGCTATATAACACAACACATGAACACTGTAATACTCGTAACGTACACCGCTATATAATACAACAAAGGTAGACTGTAATACTCGTAACGTACACCGCTATATAACACAACACATGCACACTGTAATACTCGTAACGTACACCGCTATATAATACAACATATATACACTGCAATACTCGTAACGTACACCGCTATATAATACAACATATATACACTGCAATACTCGTAACGTACACCGCTATATAATACAACATATATACACTGCAATACTCGTAACGTACACCGCTATATAATACAACATATATACACTGCAATACTCGTAACGTACACCGCTATATAATACAACATATATACACTGCAATACTCGTAACGTACACCGCTATATAATACAACATATATACACTGTAATACTCGTAACGTACACCGCTATATAATACAACACATGCACACTGTAATACTCGTAACGTACACCGCTATATAATACAACAAAGGTACACTGTAATACTCGTAACGTACACAGCTATTTAATACAACAAAGGTACACTGTAATACTCGTAACATACACAGCTATATAATACAACAAAGGTACACTGTAATACTCGTAACGTACACCGACTCGTAACGTACACAGCTATATAATACAACATTTATACACTGTAGTACTCGTAACGTACACCGCTATATAATACAACAAAGGTACACTGTAATACTCGTCACGTACACCGCTATATAATACAACATATATACACTGTAATACTCGTAACGTACACAGCTATATAATACAACAAAGGTACACTGTAATACTCGTACCGTACACCGCTATATAATACAACATATGTATATGTAATACTCGTCACGTACACCGCTATATAATACAACATATGTACACTGTAACACTCGTCACGTACACAGCTATATAATACAACATAAATACACTGTAACACTCGCTACATACACCGCTATATAATACAACAAAGGTACACTGTAATACTCGTACCGTACACCGCTATATAATACAACATATGTATACTGCAATGCTCGTAATGTTCACCGCTATATTATACAACATATGTACACTGCAATGCTCGTAATGTTCACCGCTATATAATACAACATATGTATACTGTAATACTCGTAATGTTCACCGCTATATAAAACAACATATGTACACTGCAATACTCGTAATGTTCACCACTATATTATACAACACATGTACACTGTAATACTCGTCATATAATATAACATATATACACTGTAATACTCGTAACGTACACTGTTTTTTACCACAATACCATTTGTTATTCCACTCTCAGACCATTGTATAAACGTGCTTACTGTTGGATAAATATATGTTATATACCACTAGTGGAATATGACCTTCCGGACTTTTGATTGGTGGAGAAGTTGAACTTTGACGTCATCGATTGTTGACGTCGTCACAACTTGGCGGGAATGTATTCGAGATGATGTGATTTTCCGCAATTCACACCAGAAAACAACACTGCAACTGCCAACTAAATATCATTGTGGTAGAAACAGGTCACACGACTCGTGGCTATTGGATATGGAATTTATTTCACTCTCGTTAATTATTTTTTAAAAGTTACAATAGACACTCGCTAAAGCTCGTGTCTTTTGTAACTTTTAAAAAGCTCGTGTCTTTTGTAACTTTTAAAAAATAATTAACGAGAGTGAAATAAATTCCATATCCAACAGCCACTCGTTGTGTAACCTCTATATATAATACACCATATATACACTCTTTTACTTTATCCAATTACTTCAAACTCAATCTCTAATACAAAATATGCACAAGGTAAAGCTCCATATATACCCAGCGATCAATTTACAATTTATTTTCATGGGTCCTTTTTGTACATATTGCCGAAAACAATGTTAAATTGAAGTATTTCCAGAATTTCTATGAGTCCTTTCATAATTCTATGAGTACTGGACTCGGGATTCGCACCAGAACATTCCATATTCATGTATTTTATTTTATCTTCTATGTGTCTATGCCTTTTATTATTTTTAATGTAATGATATACAATGTTCATAATATTTCTTAATAGTTGTCAAATTACCAGTCACAGTGTACACTTGATGCGAGTTCCATTAAATGGCTTATACAATCTACGGTGTTGTGTGAAGGGACGCAACTCTTATGACACGGTTTTGTTTTCATATCGTCTCTGGTATGGGAAAACGATTGTTTGTAATGAATATTTTGTTATTTTTATGATGATATTCGATAAGGATTAAATATTTAAAAATATATATATATAATTTAGCTACGGCAACACATAAATGATAAAAAATAAATATTTAAGAAAACACAACTCCGAGGGGAATAATATTAATTAACATCATAGTCAATATTACTTTTTATTTAATTTCTTAAAATGACTATTGATATATTTATTCAAGGACCAATTAAACATTCTCATACAAAAAATATCAATCACCAAATTTGGCAAAATGTGCTCGATTGATGATATTGTACATCCAAATCGAACGATTTACCTATTTCTGCAATTCTGTATCTTTGTGTGATACGAAGATGGACGTTTTTGAGTTTGCTTGTTAGTGTGTTTACTTGTTGTACAATGACAATGATGACTCGGTTCTCATTTTGAGGATTGGTGCTTACTTGGATGTGACCAAGATTTACATGGCGGGTGTCGTCGATGAAGCAAAAGACGCTTACTCTTCCGGAACACCTGGTCTTATTCTCTTGTGCTTTTACGAGAGTCTCCATGTAAATCTTTCTTTTGTTCCTATTTTGCCCCTAGTTTAATCTATTTTGAGTTCGGATTATGGTTTTGTTGACGCTTTGGTATTCTCTGATTTGTTTTAAATTTTTTTAAACGAGCAAATAAATACAAGAATTCCACGGAAGTGGATGTGTCGCCTGCGTAGCAACCTGGGGGATATGTTTTAAGGAACAAGCTATGGAAAGGCATTGAATCAGTTTTATTAGTATGATTTGCCCGATGGATTCCCGTGCAATGAATAAACTTGCAGATCATTATGTTGAAGTTTCTCACGACACAGAAGTTTCCTTATTGTTAAGTGTTTATAAAAAATCATACCAGTAGGTACTATTTAAGGTTTGGGGTTGATTTGTCCAAAAGGAACTGAAGACAGTTTTTCTATTTATAGTAACAGTGACTTTGATCTTTGACAATGAAAAGCAATCCCAAGAAAGCACTTTCTGTAAGTAAGCACTGCATCAAGCTGGAGGTAGATCAGCGATATCAAACTGAAGTTATCCCATGTTAACTGTTTTTCTATTTATAGTAGAGGGACCTTGATTTTTTAATCTAAAGAGCAATCCAAAGTAAGCACTTTAGGTGAGGAAGCACCGTTTGAAGTTTGAGCTTGATCAGCTAAAGTAAATTCGAGTTATTGCAGAGAAACCAATATTCTATTTACAGTGACCTTGACCTTTGAACCTGAAAAACAATCAAAAGCATGCACTTTTGGTCAGTGTATGAAGTTTGAGCTTGATCAGCTAAAGCAAATTCGAATTATTGCATGGAAACCAATTTTCTATTAACAGTGACCTTGACCTTTGCTATTTGAACGTGAAAAGCAATCTCTTTGGGTAAGGAAGAGCTTGATTGCTTAATGGAAACTTTAGATATTTCATGGAAACTTATTTTAAATTTATAGAAACAGTGACTTTGACATTTGAACCTGAAATACAATCCCAAGCAAACACTTAAGTTTGAGTTTGATTGGCCAAATGGAACTCAAGATATTATATCTATTAATGTAGTTGCACTACTCATTGGAAATACTAGTTTTGGTACAATGGGTTTACAAATGTGTCCAAGCTTTGATGCTGAGAACTCCATCCCATGCATATTTGGCTTAACACTGGAAAAACGTCCACGATTCACTAACCTCCCCCCCCCCCCTTTCGCGTTGTTTTTCAATTAAGAAATGACTTTGCCAGTAATGCCACCTAACATTTATGTTAATAAATTATGAATTGTATTTGAAGTAAAACATGTATATTTATTCCACCGTGTCCACGGATTCAGGAAAGGATTCTGAAGGGTTTTATAACATTTGATATGTGCACGGACTACAGCAAGACACGCACTTTTAATATCAAAAGTTGTTTTGTACCTAACTATTACAGTATTTTAAACACTTCAACACAGTCTTGTAAAATGCTTGGTGTTAGGTAAATGTGTGCACAAAAACGCATTTTCTCTGTTTAAATACGCAGTTTTATATACATAGTTGCAGTATTGCTTCAAAATGTTTGTGACGTGGTCATGACAATAAAACACTCGTGCACACTGTTACTTTAGGATAAGGGATATAAAGAAATTGCGGGAGAGATGTGATGAGGATGTTGGGGGGATCTCCCATGATGCCATCTCGAATGGTGCATCATGGGAGATACTCCTCCATACCACATATTTTCTCTCAGCGTTAAAGGATGCTTATATGCAAATGAGCTGACCTGAATTGAGATGTCCTTCTATTTTACACGTTTTATTCATTTTGTATTTAGATGGGGGTTGAAACTTACGACAAGTTTGTATTTTACCATGCCTGTAGTGTACGTCATCTAACTGACGGGTTGGATTTTCAGTATTGCATGCAAGATATCTCCCTGTTCTCAAAAATCACTGTTTCAGCCTTGTTCAGTATGTAACAAACCACTTCAAAACGAAGCAATTGACAAAAAAAAAAAGAAGTGTAGACGGCAGAGACGTACATATCCATCGTTCGGATAATCCAGTATAGCCTACTTCATGTCACTGGTTAACACATTCATTACAGTTGTTCCCCTTACACCACAATATTGTCGTCTGCTCTGTCCATGGCTACGGGCGGCACAATCAGTTTTATCTTGATCTCCGCGCCGTTCCGTAAACTTCTCTCTGCTGCGTTAAAATCTGAGAAAATCCCATAGGGGGTCATGTCCCGATTACCTTTTGCATTAGCCAATCAAATTAGTACTTTCACTATCAGAATCTTGACAGTGAAATTTTGAGGCGACAAAGTTTGCATAATCGCATTTGTCCGTTAGGCATTTCGTCACCAAAAAGTTCATGTGGAATAATGTGACGAAATGACTTGCTGCCGGATGACAGGTCATTGGAAAATTATTTTCTAATGTTAGGTAAAGGGGCGACAAAGGTCATCTGAATGTGACCTCATATTGGATGTTCAAAACGGAGAGAGAACAAGAATCTGCATTTTAATCAGATTGCGGGAGGCAGTTAATTATCGACAGTACAAAAACAAGATATCGTAAAATTGTTCAGAAGTGGTTTTCCCGGCAGAAAAGTTGCAGATTTGTAAGGTTTAATTAGAACAGTTCAGCATTTTTGAAGCACTTCCGTGAGAGGAGTGATGTAGAAAATTTACTTCGAAGTGGGAGGCCTCTAAAACGTGTGAACGTCATTTGGTTGTGAAAAAAAAATAGAATGGGATATAAAATGACGGCACAACAATTTATAACAGTGAAGAATTAACCCCTCTTTCCTCTTGAAGTGTTAGAAGAAGATTATTTGGCTCAGGATTTAAACGGAGACCAGTTTCAAACAATCTGATTAAAATCATATCTTGATCTGCGCGCCGTTCCGTTAACTTCTCTCTGCTGCGTTAACATCTGAAAAAAAATCCCTTAGGGTGTTATGTCCCGATGACCTTTTGTATTAGCCAATCAAATTACTACTGTCAGAATCTTGACAGTGAAATTTGAGGCGACAAAGCTTGCATAATCGCAGGGGGAGGGTGCGGGAGTGGGCAGTGGCCCCCTCCTGCTTGGGGGGGGGGGGTCTCCCCCAGAAAAATTTGAGAATGTAGATGCAAAATCCTGCATTCTGAGCATATTTCAAGTAACAATTCATACTTTTGACATTGTCAGAAATGTTCTTTTTTTAATCATATCAACACAAAAATTAATACTGTATGGCTTCAACACCTCACCCCTTCCCAGCCTAAAACATCCTAGTTACACCATACACTCATTATAAAAGACAGTACAAACTAAAATAACAACAAGTATTATTTATTTTCTTAATATTCAGTAACAGGTACATGAATATGTACTTGGCATTTCACTAGTCTACTTTAAGGCCTTCAACTTGTATAACCGCCTCTCTTTGCCCTCCTTCCAATGCTGCAATGTTGCCTCAAAGTTGTAATCTTGTCTTGATGGTCCGGGTCTTACTCGCATTAGCATGTCATGCTTATCTATATTAAGCCGATTGCGAGAGGGAGTCAGCGTCTGGTTTTGTACGGAGAACCCCCTCTTGCAACCAGCTGTATGAATGGCAAGAGTGAGGGCCAACTGCGCCAAAACAATAACATTGGGGGATTCTTTTCCGTGGAATTTATTGATAAGCCCCCAGAGAATTTCCATCGAGTCACGAGGGTACTGCTCGGCAAGGACTACCCTTTTCAGCAACGCCCATTCAGACTTAGTATCTGCCTAATTTATTAACGGAGGTGTTGTTTTTTTGTCGGTCCCCCCATCAACTTTCCATTCCACCGACTGCTCATTTCCATAGTGCTGGTATAGTTTCTCCACCTCCTTATTGCCGTACTCCTCCAGCTGTTCTGTGGAAAGGAAACTTATGGGCCTCATACACAGGATTCCAAATGCTGTTATGAAGTCATCAGGGAACGTGAAAAATGAATTAAAAACAGTTATTTAAAATTAGCAATGTTTGTTTTCAATTTGTATTTCAATCATTAAGTTTAATTTAAAATTGTTATTACCTGGCCTTAATATTGGCCTCTAAAGCATCGATAAACTCCTCGGTCAGCTTTTGAAGGTAGAATGGGGCACTCTTGTGTATGTGGTGCTCCTTGTATAATCCAGGCTGGAGCTCTTGTTTCAGTAGCTTTAGGTGGGGTGTCTCTAATGACTTAACCTTGGCAAGGTCTGCTAAACAAAGTTTCAACTTCACCTGAAAATACCATTTATGCAGTGTTAAATTATAGAAATATTGAATTAGTCATGAGTGGTTCTTCCCAGGACACTAGGAAAGCTATTATTGATAATGATATTAATTGATGAATGAAGCTGCATCTCTTTCATAAAATGCATAATCATCAAATATCTTATTCTTCCTTACTCCACTCTACTGTACAAGATCATGTTGGCTATTCACTAAGAAATATGGGTAACTTTAGAAACCATTTTTACAGGTTATCATCAACAAATTCTTTTGTTTTCATTGATTACTATTTTTTTTTCAAAGAAAATGCCATTGCCATTACAAAAATACATACTGTTACCAAAGCCACATCAACATTCTCTGTCTGAAAGAACTGGGAGAGAACAGTTACAGGTGCCATTGCATCCATCATCATATAGCAAATTGATATGAACTTCTCGCATCCAATCTGAAATGAGATTAAATTACAATCTTTTGTTTATTCCAAAAAACTATTGTCTATATATCTTTTTAATGATAATTATGTCCTTATTTTATTTATTTATCTATTTTTTTCATAATTTTTTTTTTGCTTTATTTTTTAACAATTAGTACTAACAAAGAAAATCAAGTTGATGTGATTTTCCTAATTCAATAGACTTTTCATAATAGATATTTATTTAAGCGACTCATAATAATTAATTTACCTTCGTTCTTAACCCTGCTGCTTTGGGGTCAGCAGATGGGACAATATCAGAAAGGTATGACAAAAGGCTGTCAAGGGAGCGGTACACGTTGGTCAGTGCCTCGAAATATGACAACCATCGGACAGAGTGGAGCTCCTTCACATTTATCACGGGTTCATCCAAAACTTTCTGTATATCATGGAAACGAGCTTCTCTTTTACTACTCCCTTTAAAGTAGTAAAACAAATCTGTCAAGATTTGTTGATGGGCCTTCAGCACAGGAATTTTTGCAGCAGCCTGGGAGGTGCAAAGTGCCAATTTATGGGCAACGCAATGGACATTCACACAGTGTGAATTCCCACGTTTGATAATTGCAGCAGCGCCAAAAGTACCATAAAGTAAATTTGTGTTGACAATATTATATAGTACTCAACATACATAATTGTGCATATTTTACAAATATTAATGTAGCCCAGGGTAACATATCTGGGCCTTTGTACCTGTTATTGTGTGAGTGTGGTAGAATGGTGAATGTGGTCACGTGTGTAGTGTGAATGTCCTGAGTATATCTCGGGCTTGACCAGTGACAAACGGACTGTATGACTTGCCACGGACTTTACCCAGCACTCCCTTCCTACCCGCCCTAAGCCCTCTGTTTCTATCCGCCAACAGTCACTCCAGACTGGGACTCGCAACAGTCCAGATCGGCGAAACTTATATATGTATCCAACATTTATAACGCTGGAGTCAGTCTACACAGACTTTGCTCGGGGAGCATTGTAAGTGTATACATGTGTGAATGGTTTTTACTTTCGTTTCGTAATATAGACTATTCTATATTTGTGTGTGATGGTTGTGTATTTATGTTGTAGGTTTTTCATGTATACAAATAAATTAATAGAAGAGCCCATGCTTTGGAGTTTGTGGTTGTAATTGCCACCCCGGCTTACATTTATAATGATTATCTATCATGTAAATGTTAGAATTATTGTTCCAGCTAATAAAAACATAACTTTGATGTGTTTGTTAATTATTTAAAAATTAAGTAAATGTACTTCAAATTTCATGTTACTTTATGAACATGGTTTTTAATAGATCTTCGTGATTTTAATTTATTGGAATTAATGTCATCGCTAATGCTTACCATTTGTCTTTCCTGTCATGACCGAAGCGCCATCGGAACCCAGGCTCATGATCTTGGATGGTTCCACGCCCCTCTTTCCAAATTCCGATATGATTGCTGTGGCAATACCTACTCCTGTGGTGTCATTGCATTCCACATTTGACACAAAACATGTTGACGGTTTCATGTCGGAGTCTATGATTTGGCAATATACTACAAGTCTTTTATGATTTTAGATGTCGGTGCTTTCGTCAGCAAGTACTGTTACGAAAGGGGACCTGTTCATTTTTTCTTTCAACTCTTGCTCTAAATGTATTGACATAGATTCTAAAATATTGTTGGCGGTGGTGGGGGAATCATAATTGAGTTGTCCTGATGTTAAAAGTTCAGTATCTTCAACATGGAGATCTTGAACAAAGTGTACAAGGCTTCTGAATTTGATTAGAGGTATGTTTTCTATTGCAAGCCAATGCATAGTTTTGATAATAGCCAGGGCGGCTTTGTCGCGTTTTGATGATTGCTTTTCCTGAAATAATCTCATATTGTCGCGGCTGACAGGAGCATGGAGAAGTAATTTATGATCAGGGTGTGTGACATGACGATCCAGTGTTGATTTCTGAAAATTTGTACATTGAGCATCCTTTGTCATGCCGTTTGTTTTCCCGTTTTCTGTACACATTTTACAGTACATGAAATTGCTTTTGTCGTGCACTAACCATGAGAACAGAAATAACCAGTTCTTGTTGAACACTCGCGTTTTCCGTGGCTGTTCTGGTTTCGCCCCCTCCCTCTCTTCATCTATTACCTTTTCTCTCTCAATATTATCAGCAGGTCGCTTTTCTATGAGAGAAAACAGCGTTTGCTGGCCCTAACCCAGTCGTGCAACTTTTTTGGGAGGCATTTTGTTTACATTTGAGACCAGTGCACTGAAGTAATGCGCGATTGGCTGGTTACAGAAATTAATATCCAATCAGCGCGTCGCTTTCGTATTTCGCTATAATTAGAACAGAAAAATTCCCATTATGACTGCAGCCGGAACTCTTCGGGCTTTTCCTGTTTTCTCAATATGTGAATCTTTCCTTTCTTCCTATTTTACCCCTAGTTTAATCGATTTTGAGTTCGGATCACGGTTTTGTTGACGCTTTGGTATTTGACTTTTTTGGAACTTTTCACTTATGAACTTTTTGTTATGTCATTAAGAAAAAAGATAATAAGAATTGAATGAAATTTCAACTAGTCAAGTTCACTGGGTCAAAGGCAAATGTCAACTTTTGTATCTTTTCACCGATGAAAATTTCTTATGACATTATGACGAAAAGTTGGTAAGAGTCGAGAAGTTGGTAGGAATAGAATGCTGAGCGTCAAGCAGATAGAAAGTAACTACTTTTTGAGACCTTGGTATGTCTCGGCCAGCAGACAAAAACGTCATTAGGAAAACACAATTTTACGTCCTGATGATTAGGTCTATCAAGTTTTGACCAAACAACAGTTTACGACAGAAATACATTCTCTACAAAATGCCCACATTTTGCATATTTGCAATGCTGTTACGCAAAACGTTGAACAAATCCCACAAAACCCGTAATTTTGTTAAACAGTTTTGCTTTTTATACGCCCGTCAAAAATGACGGGATGTATTATGATATGGCGTTGTCCGTCCGTCCGTCCGTCCGTCGTAAACTTTTGTTTGACCGGAGATCTCCTACAGTTTTCATCAGATTTCTTTCAAACTTGCTAGGCTTAACCACCATAACATGAAGTTGTGTTTTCCTGAAAGACAATTTGATTCGAGAATATGCACTAGAGTTATGGCCCTTTGGGACGCAATTTCTGGCATTATTTAGAAAACTTCAGAACTTTTTTGCTATTCCTTCAATTCCTTTGACATTTTGCATGGTACTTCGAATATCTATAATATTCAACATATATTACGGGTTTTGTCGAGTAATTTCAAATTTTTGCGTAACAGCATTTCATAGTTAGATATAGGCATTTTGTAGAAAATGCATTTCTGTTGTAAACTGTTGTTTTGTCCGGAGATCTCTTTCTACAGTTTTCAACCGATATCTTTCAAACTTAGTAGGCTTAATCATCATGACAGGAAGTTGTGTTTTCCTGAATAACAGTTTGTTTTAACAATATTTACTAGAGTTATGGCCCTTTGGAACTCCGTATCTGATGCAATTTCAGGCATTATGTAGAAAGTGTCAGAACTTTTTTGTGTTTTCTTCAATTCCTCTAAAATTTGGTATGATACTTCCAAAAGCTATAATATTTAACATTTATTACGGGTTTTGTTGAGTTATTTCAACTTTTCGTGTAACAGCATTGCATATTTGCAACTGCAAAATATAGGCATTATGTAGAATATACATTTCTGTCTTAAACTAATGTTTTATCTGGAGATCTTATCCTATAGTTTTCAGCCAATATCTTTTAAATTTGATAGGCTTAATCATCATGACATGAAGTTGTGTTTTCCTTAATGAAAGTGTAATTAGACAATATTTGCAAGAGTAATGGCCCTTTGGAACTTCGTATCTGATACGATTTCGGGCATTATGCAGAAAGATTTTTGTGTTTCCATACAATTATAATTCTGATAGAATGCGACGGGCGTATCATGCCTCCGCTTGCGGTGCTCTTGTTGAAGTATTTTACCTATGAGAGGAATTGAAGAAAACACAAACAAGTTCTGACGTTCCCTACATAATGCCCAGATAAAAAGTCAACTCTAGTAAATATTGTCGAATCAGATTGCCGTCAGGAAACACACTTCATGTCATGGTGATTAAGCAAACCAAGGTTGAAAGAGATTGGTTAAAAACTAAAGGAAGAGAACTCTGGACAAATGTTTACGACTTACGGACGGACAACGCCATACCATAATACGTCCTGTCATTTTTGATGGTCTTATAAAGAAGAGCACAATAAATTGATATAATATATTTTCATCTATGTAAACCCCATCCCGCTTTTGATAGACAACTAGTGGTCGTTGTAACTTTTATTACACACAACAGAATAGGTTGGTGTAATGATATTGCATGTTGTACATTCTGTATAGTATTGTGGTAATTAGTATCACCTATATCATGTGTGTAGTTGTGCTACGTCATGTCTCGTGTGCGAGCCTCGCTTTGAATAAATTAGTTTCACAGCCCGACATATTTCGAGTGTTCATTACAGTTGGTTGGTTGATTGTTTTTACGTCTTATTATCAGCCAGGGTCATCTAAGGACCGAATCCGGTGTATGCGATGTGGGTGTGTGTGTTTAGAGCGTGTGTATTTTGGGAAGCTGTAGTATGTTCGTGTCAGACTTCTTGCGATAGACCGGCTATTTTGCCGATTTAAAGTACTTCCACACTGCATGAAGAATACTGCTTCCAGCAGAGCACCCCACCCGGTCACGTTATACTGAAAACGGGCGAACCAGTCGTTCCAATCCCATAATGCTGGTCGTCAAGCAGGGAGTTTTTGTTCATTTAAGAGACTAAAACCAGATAGAGTAAAGACTCATCTGACTTCCTTGTGGAGTTTCGTAAACTTACTGTCTGGATCCTTCCAGTGGCAGAGGAAACTGAGGGTACAGGCAGGAAAGCTAACTACTCTACGAAACTCCCTAAGGAACAGGGGAAAGTCCCTGGTGGACGACATCCACAAGGCAGAAGTGGAACGGTAAGACATTTAGCAAACGTTTTAGCTATTGCTACACTTTGCAAAGGTGGATATTTGATATGCGAATAAACCAATGTAATTTATGAGGCCTCATGTTAAACCGGTGAAGTACGGTCTGAAATGAGGCCCCATGTTACACCGGTGAAGTACAGTAAGATATGAGGCCTCATATTACACCGGTGAAGTACAGTCCGATATGTGGCCTCATATTACAATGGTTTTGGAGGTCCTCGTATCGGCACTCGAGGCAGACATTTGTGACAGTATTTAACAAAAATTGTAATTTCTTTTGCAGGAGGCTTAATATGTACTTTAATGGAGTGCCAAGAAATCTGGGTATCTTGAGAAGCAATTGAAAGTGAGTGTCACTTTCACCCAATCATCAGACTCATTTTCGTATAATGACAAAAATGTCTTTGCTTGAAGAGAGAGAGAGAGAGGCGGCGGAGAGGTGGGAGGTGCTAAGAAAGATGGTGGAAGAGGGGAAACAGGAGAAGGAGGAGAATAAGCGGAAGGAGAGGAAAAGGTTAGTTGTAACAAACAACGATATTCTTTACTTGTAATACAAAAAATTGCTCCTAATGAGTTGGATCCAGATTTCCGACCCGATTGATTCCTTTGCAATCGAGGGTCGATTCTTGTTCAACATGTACGGAGTTTATTGATGTGGTAGTTCATCGCACCAAATCTAAATTGTTGTTTATTTTCAGCTAAAGAAAAAGGAGAAAAGAAGAAAGAGAAGAGGAGGGTGGAGGAAGAGAACGAAAGGAAGGAAGCGGAGGAAAGAGAGAATGCGGATAAGGCTGAGAGAGAGAGAGCAGGCAGAGAGGGATATGGAGAGGGCTGAGAAGGAGTGGAAGCAGGAGAGAAAGATGAATAAGAAGGAGAGGAAGGAAAGTTTTCAAATAATCTATAAATCATTTTATTCCAGAGTTTGATTTTTTAAACACCTGTCAGTTGAATAAAAACAACCGATATGAATTCATTCAGGATTATCTAAAAAATGATTTCCAGTCAGATTTTTAATAGCTCCCAAGTCAAAAATAATTATCAATAGAATGTCAAAATCTAATATGTGCTTTTGAATGTGTATGGCACGGATATTTATATAATATTTCAACAGAGAAAGGAAGAGGAGATCAGGAGGAAAGAAAAAAAAACAGAGGAGAAGGGAAAGAAGGAAGGTGAGTTTTGAAATAATCTATTACTGTCATTTTATTCTTTAGTCAGATTTTATACACTTGTCAGTTAAAAGCAATCTAAATGAAGGTATCCATAATTATCTAAACAAAATTATATTTCAGTCAGATTTTAAATAGCCCTAAGTTCAACCGACAGTTATCAGTAGAATTCTTAAAATCTAAGATATGCTTTGAATGTGAATGCCACGGACATTTCTATATTTCAGGAGGAGGTAAGAGCGGCGAAGATTGCGAAGGTTTGTGAGAAGGAGAAGGAGGAGGACGAAAAGATGGAGGAGGAGAAGGTGAGTGCGAAGGAGGAGTAGGAGAAGGACGTGGAGAAGATGGAGGATAGTTATCAGTTAAATTCTTAAAATCTAAGATATGCATTTGAATGTGTATGACACGGACATTTCTATATTTCAGGAGGAGGTTAGAGAAAAGGCGGGCGAGGAGGAGGATTATGAGGGTAAGTTGTGCCAGAAATGTACTACACAAACTTATCAGTTGATTCAACACATTAAAAAAATAATAAAAATTTCTAGAAGGAAATTGAAGCCAAGCTGATTTGCCGATTACTATTTTATTGATGTATTAAGATGGGTAGTGTCCGATTATACAGGAGACTCTAATTCTTGTTAATGGTATTTGAAAACCAAGCTTATTTACTTATTATTACGCATAAGCTTTGTATTTGTGGTAAATTAATAATGATACACTTTGTCCTGCAGAAAGTGAAGAAAAATGGAGGGCCACTAAGGCGGAGTGGAGGGAGGGGAGGAGGAAGAAGAGGTTGAGAAGAGGAAAGTATGTAATATTGGCACAAACATAAGTCAGTGTAATCTATATCCCATAGGATTTGACACTGGATTGACTAAGCTGATAAGAATTATCAACTGTAGGTAGATACATTTCAATTTCATTTGTCGCTCTACTTAGCCGCTTGCTTAACATAGCTATAAATTGAATGAAATTGTTTTAATCAGGACAGGAAAAGGAAGAGAGAGACTGGTGCTGCCCACGAGGACTCCATCGCCTTCCCAAAACAGAAGCCGGCAGGCAGGGTAAGAAAATATAAGCAAATACTGACTCGTCCATTGGTTAATATGTACATTTCTACTGCACAAAGCCAAGTTGATTCTACTGAGCCAAATGCACGTTGTTCCCAACAACATATATTGGGCCCATGTGACGTCGATATGATTATGACGTCATAAATGTAACGTTGGATATCACACTTCTCCATTTTCAACTGGTGGTTGTTCTCTGTCTAAATTTACCTCGACGTTACAAAATGTTAAAGCCAATTATACGTCTTTATATCTAAATCAACTGTATATTCACATTTGATATTGATGAGCTATTTTATAGGTGCGGACACAAAGGGAACATGTCCCCTCCCAGAGAGCGGCAAGGTGACTGAGAATGTCCCGAGGCATCTTAGACAGGTATTGCTTATATCAAACTACAGAGAGTCCGAGGTCGGAAAATTGTGATAGAAATTTATTGACCAAAAGTTGACTTTTGTTTGCACTGCAATCTAGCTGATACCAATTGTGTATATAAGATAATATTACGATTGTGTTTTGACTTTGCCATCATCATTATAACCGTGTAATGTTTGTTGGGCTACTAGCAACACTTTTCACATAAATCATGGTTACAGAATGGAGAAAAACGGTCCATAAATTTCAATCGCAATTTACCGACCTGAACTTTGATAGAATAGGCCAATCCAAAATAAACAACAAAACGCCAGGAAGCGATTTGGTTCACCCCATGACCAAATCATTTGTTAATATTTTACCTGAAATTACCACAGATAGTTTGAATTAAACGCATAAATCCGAGGTGGTGACATTTTGATCGAAATATAGTTATATGCATATACTGACGATTTTCTCTCATACTGTAGAAACACAAGATGTCTCAGGTCGAGGCTCGGAATGCCATTAGTCTCCTCCGGACAGAGACGTATCATAGGAAATATCTGCAATGTCCGGAGGATGACTGCCGAGTCTCGACCACAAGGATGGACCACCTCGTGAGGCAGCGCCAGTTCATCAAGGAAAGCGACACTTGTGAGAAAGAGGTGCAGTCGGAGCCAGCAGCAACCTGGACCTGGCCCTGAGGGATTATCTGTAAGTTTTTCAATTGAGGCTGGTAAGAGAGGTTCAATTGTTTCATTTCAAAAACATTACTCAGATTTTTCTTAAGTTTAAAATTATAGTTTTTTTATTTTACTTACATCAATCAATCTTATTGCTATCGATGTTTTCGAGTAGGCTGTCTTAATGTGGAAAGAAACTGGAATACCAGTTGGAAACCCACATGGTCGGGCAGGTGACCCCTTACCTTTTCACGTCTGCTCGGGGAATCGAACCCCGGCCGCCTTGCTGAAACGCGAGTGCGTTACCCAAAGCAAGACCGAACTCTTAAGTTTATTTTGTGCGTGTATTTTGGTAATTAAATCTAACGATTCCCATCGATATGTTCCCACTACTGCCTATGGTGAGTGGACCAAAATACGTTTTTATTCTTGGCATTGCTTATATCTTACAGGGAACAAGGACAAGATCGAGCGTCCGGGCGGAAGCAGTCGGCAGCCACGAGACGGACGCCCAGACGTTCCTCCCGCAGGTCTTCGACAAAGCCTCTCTGCTAGCTCTGGCTGACCTTGTCGGCTGTTGCTGTGATATATAATTAACTCAGAATAAAATTACGTCACATTGCGCAATAGATCTTTTGTAAAAGGCATGCTTCATACATTTGTTAGATTGAAATGTCGCATAATTTTTATGTTTGATGACTATTCAAAGGAGGCATGTAAATACAATTATCATGTAAAGATATTGAGGGCAAGTAAATCATATAGAAAAAGAAATGATGTGAGTGTGAGCTGAAATAAAAAAGAAACTACATTACAGTGAAGTTAGAATCATTTTTATTCTGCTTATTTCTTATTTAATATGCCCGGATATCACATAAGTCGCAAAAATTTTGCCATGCATTTGATCCAGAATGCAGACGGTCATTTAGGAAGGTAGCCGCGGACACAAACTTGTTCATACTTTCGTTGAACGATTAATATTTCCTCTGATGTTTTGAGCTTTTTATGAGGTGGCTGCTTGTAACCGGTTAGAAATCGCTCCATCGTGAAAATTTATTAACCGATAGACATTGACATTCTGATCTTCCACCACCATCTTTGTTGTGACAGCGGTGTCTTAACCGCGCTTGCAATACATGTTATGCGTCGCAATCGGGAACAAACGCAGCAGCAATCATGAGTTTTGATACGATAAGCCAATGAAAAATTTTGTTACATACGCGACAGGGCCAAGCATACGCGAAGAAAAAACCAAACATCTCCGAACGATAAGTTTCGTTAGTGAGGATTTATTTTTGAATTTGTGAGGGTAGTTCTTTAATATGTTCAAATATCAACAAGCCCGACGGCCAGCTCACCGAATAACCAATCTGCCATTCATTAAATTTAATAGCCCCGGGCCGACGGGCTTGCGGTTATTTCGACCACTGATCAGATGTGCTGACAGTCTGAGAAGAAGTCGAGAACGACTTGAGAACGGATTTCCCATTTCCCAGCAATGTGGAACGTATTTTCAAACAGTCTTCTCGCCCGAGTTGACGTCGTAAACTGGCATTTACTATTATCAAAGTATTATCAATACAAAAGTGGTGCGCATAAGGAAACAAAAACCGCCATAACCGTCATAAACGTACATCAATAAAAACTAATGATGAAAAACATTGTAATAATAATTGGTTAGGTAGTTGGTTAATTGTTTTTACGTCCTATTAACAACCAGGGTGTTTTAAAGACGACCTACCGATGTATGCGATGTGGTGCGTGTGTTGAGAGCGTGTGTGTTTGGGAGGCTGCGGTATGTTCGTGTAAGACTTCTTGTGATAGTCCGGATATTTTCCCCACCCGGTCACATTATACTGACAACGGGCGAACCAGTCGTTCCACTCCCAAAATACTGAACGTCAAGCAGGAAGTAGTAGCTTCCATTGTTAGAGAATCCGGTATGTCTCGGCCTGGGAACAGAACACATAGCCTTCCTCACAGGGCGAACGCTCAAAGTAAGGCGAAAAGTGAGGTTGTGTCAAAGGAGATATTAGGAAGGAGAAAGTTGTGTAGTAAGAATGGAAAAAAGTCATGATCAATGTTTAGTCGCCTTCTACGATCATGCAAATGGGGCAGCAGGTACGCAAACATTTAAGAGTAAATGTGCATACAAGAAAGCATAACACATAATTATTTTTAAATTACTTTTTTTTCTACAAATGTTTTGGTTCATTTTGATATTGTTCCGTGCAAATCTACAGTTTGTTAATGTGTACCAGACATATCGCGATTGATGACCCTGGACGTCGTTTGAAAAATATTTCATGAAAATGTTTTAATGAGCAATACAAAAGGAAGTAGTATATATATAAACAGTTTATAATACATATATTCCTCCGAACAATCGCTCATCGCTCACACAAATATAAAATCTCGAGTGTAACTGTAAATCCAGGTCATTATTATAACATCTTGACAGTGAAAAACGATCAGGCCCTGAGTGTAGTGTTTACATTTTAGCAGTTAAAGGTTATAATGAAGGTTAATGATAAATATTACACATGTTCGTAAAGGCTCAATATACGTAACTTTCGGCAAAACTTGGAAGTGAAAATCAAGTCTAATAACTTATTATATTTATAGATTTAGTTAAGATTAACTGGTATCAGCAATATTCAAGATGAATTCTTTCGCGGTTACCGGTACAGCAGCAGTTAAAACACGCTATTTGTAAACACGCGACCATTTCGAACCGTCTTCTACCTTCGGTTTGTTATTGAAGTGGGCCCCACCTGAATTTTTTTCAATTCTTTGGATTTTTTTTGTCAAGAGTTTCTTGTTAGTTACCGCTCGGGTTTACTTCGCTTTTGGCTTATTTTTGCATGGTTATGAACTGGATTTTTTTTTTCAGAATTGTTCAGGATCACGAAAATTTCCCTGACGTTACGTATATTGGGCCTTTAAGATCAGTGTAGATATTTCATAAAACATCCAAACGCACACAAAAACAGGACCTGGAAAAAGTGTTCTTTTCTTTTCTGCGCTTGTGAGTTATATAGTGTACGTCCTCTCACTGCTGCTTTACAGTCAAGCGCGCACACACCCACTTGCTCATACAAACTGTACACAATCAGGAACTGTCTCCACCTGTCATAAAAGTTTTGTTTCACTTGTTTGGATTGTTTTTACCTACTCTAAACAGCTAGTCATTTAAGGACGACCAGTGTATCCTATGTGAGTGTGCGTTTGGAATGTGCGTGTCTTTAAGAGGCTGTGGTATGTTAATGTAACTAGGTGCTTGCTATACTCTGCATTTTTATGCCGATTAAGTGCTACAACACTGAAGTAAACTGCCGAACATAACACCCAAACCCGTCCCAATATTCCAAGTGACAACTGGTGAACCAGTCGTTCCACTACAAAGAAATGCTTAGTGTCAAGCTGGGAGTTGTTACGTCTTGGGCAGAGGTCAGAATCATAAGGCTTCCTCATAGGAGCTAACGTTCAACTAAAGGCCAAATGATTGTTGTTACCTCCCATTAACAGCCAATGCCATTTAAGGACGCCCTCTTGTTGTATGCAATGTGGATGCGTGTGTATTTGGGAGGCGGCGATATGTTCGTGTAAGCTTTCTTGCAATAGTCCGGGGCTTTGCTGATTCAAAGTGTTACCACACTGCATATGCAATAAAAAACGTTTAAGCAAGACAAACAAATTACTTCCGGCGACTATTCGCTGATTCATGATAGATCCTGTTAAGCTGAGAGCAAAAAAGGCAAGTACATATCAGATACATTGATCAGTTGTTGTGTTTGGTAACATTTCATCAACATATCCAAGGGTTGGTATTTTGACGAAAACATTAAATCAGGCAAAGGCGATTAACTGAATAACACAGGTAAAATATCTTCAGAAGTTAGTTTGACAAGAGGTTAGGTTGGTTAATATTTTTGACAAAAAGTATTTTTTTATCGCACTAAAAGTAACACTTATAAGAAAACAAAATATGAAAAAGACAAAAGGATAAAATAAATGAAGATCTGAAACATACCTGGAACATTATATGTCACTATTGGTTACGGTGCAGTGGCTCCGTAAGAGCATGTATTTCGGTAATACATTGTTGGACGAGAAAAGAAACTAATTAAATCTATTCCATGTCAGTAATATCAATATCTTCTATAAAATTGTCTTTATCATGTCCCTTAGAATTATCTCCCTTGTGTTGTTTCCGGTTATTTGTTCCGCATCTTTTATTGTCGTTCCTGTCATCGTTATGTGGCTCGTCGCCATCAGCCTCGTTCCCATCATTGTCGATAGTGCTTGATATTTGGGCAGTATTTTTCATTTTCCTGATAAGTATAAATCTTGCCACCAACGCAAACACCCCAGCAACAAGTAACATTCCAGCAGCGAGGTAAAACGCATTCGAGTATTGGTCACTACCATTATTGACTGCTGCCTCTGGAAGAAAGTTAACATGGAGGAAATTATGACGAAGTCATCACAGTTTGCTGTTTTACATCAGGTCAAAAGGCAGAAGCATGGACAGCAATGACTAGAACACATTTTATTATTGAATGCAATAAATTAAGTATTTGATAGAAACTTTGAAAATTCTTTGATCAGCTTTTCTACAAAAGTTTCTCAACCTTTCAGATAATCTATTGGTTTTGTTTTGAGTTTGGAGGGAATCGAGGGTTTGTCAATGATGCAAAGTTCGTTTTTTGCGCGCGGAGAAGTCAACACTTTCGTGAATTGAACATTTCTTAACTGAATTTCTTGAACATGGAAGCAATGACACAGCCCCCTGGTGTATGCGTGTGTTAGGTAGGGTGTATGTGGGAGGTAGCGGTGTGTTCGTGCAAGCCTTCTGGCGAAAGTCCGGATCTTTTACCATGTTAATACGATTGTAGTCCTTACCAAAAAAATGCTCCGGTTAAGTACAATGTACAGAGTAATTTGAATAGGTAATTGTTGACATGTGATGGCGGATTGATATGGGTCAAAAGTCAGCGGGTGTTCCTGTCCCATTTCACTGGTTTTTACATATAAATTTCCGTTTGTCCTACGCAAATGCAAAGATTTCCTCATAAGATATTATTTGGAGCCTTTTCCATGTATGTATCTGTGAATCTAGACAGTTCATCCTCATTTCGGCCCAGCGACAAAAATGTTTTTCTTGTTTCCAAGTTATTTTGTTATCAACAGTCAAATTCCAACACGGTTCTTGCATGTTTTGCTAGACATAAGGAAAAAATCTGCTGTAAATTGCTTGTTTGAATAAAAAAATGTTTATCAACCACCCAAGATTGCGATCTGTATATCCAATAGTCCTAAACGTGCCACCATACTGGGTATTCTACCGAAAACCTCCAATATATCACCCCATCGGTCAGGTAATACTGAGTGACAACAGGAGAAGCAGTCGTTCCACTCCCATGAAGCTGAGTGTCAAGCAGGGAGTGCCCGCTGGGTAGGGGCCAAAAGATAGTAATCGAAAATGTCCACATTCAGGGGTCAGGTGCGTAAAATCTCTTTTAAATATGAACAGAGAAGAAAAATCAAATTAGTTCTGTATGATTCCAGCACAAATCGTGTACATAGTGTGTATATTGTGTAGCGTGCCACTACTCAAAAAAATAATCAGAGAATACCAAAGCGTCAACAATACCATAATCCAAACCTCTAAGTCGATGACACTAGCGGCAAACTAGGAACAAAGGAAAGATTTACATGGAGGCTCTCGTAAAAGCACTAAAGAATAGACCAGGTGTTCCGGAAGAATAAGACGCTTCATCGACGACACCCGCAATGCAAATCTTGGTCACATCCAAGTAAGCATCAATCCTCATAATGAGAACCGAGTCATCATTGTCATCACAGCACGTAAGCACACTAATAAGCAAACTCAAAAACGTCGATCTTCATATCACACAAAGATATGTGTATTATATCACACAAAGATATGTGTACTATATCACACAAAGATATGTGTACTATATCACACAATGATATGTGTATTAAGTATTAAGCCCTAGAATAAGGAATCAACTGCGACAAACGAGATATGTTTTTCGGTTTTGAGCATCTGAAGAATAACTTCATCCTTTGTATGTTTATATAGATAAATATTTACATTTTTTGACAAATTAAGCATTTTCTTTCAAGTGTGAAAGTAAAACAGAGGTATCCAGACAAACAATTAAAGTTGCCCTTATCATTTACTGTCTAATGGCAATATACACAATTTCTTACCAATGCTTGTAGATATAGAATAAGTAGTCATAACAACGGTGGGTCCCCGATCTTTATTTTATCCCAATTTATTGTGGTAGTTGTACAAAACTTTGTAATCAAAATGCGTCAGACAGAATTAGTCATAATTAGAAGATGTTTAACAAACACCCAATGCACAAGATCAAAACTGAGACTTGAACGTGATTTAAACTTTCAAATTGTTTAGTTCGGTTGTCGGAAGAAAAACTGACTCAAAACAGAAAAAGAATACAATTTTTGCGTAAGCAGAACTATTATTTCTTTGTAATGGGGCGATATTATATCGTTAGTATTTCATTTGACCAATGTAGAAACCGGTACTTACCAGCGGATAGAGGGGCCACGATTTCACCTAGTCCTGCTGAAAAGCCCAACAAACCCTCTACTATTCGGATGTTGTGGACCCCGAACGTGTCCGGTACTGTGTTGTTTAGGAGCGAGGACACGACAGCTGTGAAACATCAGACACAAATCTCATTAAGGTACAAGGGACAGTTAATTCATTTGTGACCGCCAAGCGGTTTTACAAGTTGTATAATATTTTATAGAAACTTTTATCTTAACTATTTTTAACGCCTATCCAGCATGACTACAGCTTTGAATAAAAATAGAAAACCTTATCCAGGAAAGGTTTGGCAATATTTGGTGTGTTTTTGTGTTTACGTCTAATTAGCAGCTATGATCATTAAAGGAAACCCGAGTTTCTGGAGAACATACACCGACCAACGAGTAATACTTGGCACCTGTGCCACGTACTCGGCGAACGTGTGACCCAGAATGGAGGGAGGGCAATTGGTTGTAAAATGTCAGACACCTTAACAACTTGGCAATTGCGCCTTCCTCCCTTGCCGAGGACTAGTTTGAATACTCAACGACATTATTCTGGTAAAACAGCAAACAACACAGAGCTAGACCCGGATTCGAACCCTGAGCTATAGGCTGGTTGACCACTGTTCTAATATACTGGCATGACTGGTCGGCGGACGCATCTGATTCAATTGTTCTAGAAACGAAAGTTTAGGGATGCTACTCGGTTTCTTAATGTCACTAAAACCACTGACCTTGAGTGATTCCAAATATAAGAGAATAGACGGCGACCCATCCGAACTTGTCAAAGGCCGGAATCTGAAGTGTCAGGTAACCAACTAACAGATCTAAGGTTCCCCACAGGAGAAGGGTGGCGATCAGTTCCTTGGACTTCCAAAAGAACACAGCTATAAGTCCTATCAGCATTCCGACAGGTATCAAGAAGGCTTGCACTAACTGCGTTATCATCGAGAATGACTTGTCCGTCATCATTGCCGACATATATGATGATGGAATCCCGCGACCTGTAGTATACAACTATGTTTGAGCGAAATATTTGATTTATAATATTAGTTTTTCTCAATTGTAGACGGACAGTACATTCAATATCTGTCAAAAATATAATTCGTTCATTCTTAACATGTTGTTTGCAATATTAAAAACAATTGAATAACAATAAAATTATCTCACCGACGATGTATTAGTTAAGGAATATTTAAGCACTTAATACTAATATCCAATAATCAGTATCGACATCAAGCTTCAAATGTCTTACCAAATTGGTCACAGAAGTACAGCAACATGACTAAATACAGCATGAAGTCTTTAAACAACTTAATGTCCAACACTCCAAGAACTCTTTGCATGAAAGTATGCCCGGAACTGTCATTCATCGTCAGTTTTAGCGGCTGGAGGAAGAATGACACAGTCAGACCTACAGCTCCGGGAACAAGCATACACCAGAAGGAGACCTTCCAGTCCATCTGGTTACCCTTCTTCAGAAGCTCTACATATACGATGAGAACGGTGATCGAGGCAACGATAGAACCCAAAGTCGACAACATGAGTGCACGGAAACGCCGCTTCTCAAAGTATTCCAATATCGGAATGATGGCGCATAGATACCAGCAAGTTAGGCCTAGTCCTGCAATGGGTAATGTGAATTGACAAATATATTGGCTGATTGCAAAGTCTCAATCTGATTAAAATACAGATCCTTGTTCTCACTCTGTTTTACAAGGGTCTGACCTCATCCCACGATGACACCGCCATCTTACAACAAGTCATTTCGTCCCGACATTGCTCATTAACCATTTTGTGATGAAATGACTAAACGTACAGATACGAATATGCAAGATTTGTCGCCTACAAAATTCAGTCCGAAGATTCCGTAAACGGTAGTTTGATTGGCTAAAAGGAAAGGTCACTTGAACGTGACCCCCTATGATATGCTGTCAGATCTTGTCAGCATAGAAGTTTACGGAACGGCGCGGAGATCAAGATATGATTTTAATCAGATTGACAAAGGCTCTTTGCCACAAAGTATTGAACGGTTCCTAATTGTACAATCTACAAGTTTTGAGGCAACAAAGTTTGTATATTTAAATTATATCTGTACATTAAGTCATTTCGTCACAAACAGCCGCAAGCGGAGGCATGATACGCCCGTCGGACATTTGCGGAAGTATACTGAGATTAAAAGTAGGCAATGTCAAAAGTTAAGTGCAAAATAGGAAAAATTAAATGTAGGCTAATTTTCTAGTTCTACACACAAAAACAAGCAAAGTACCAGGTAAACAAATGTTCTACCTAAGGGCCATAACTCTTAGTTAAATCAAACTGCTGTTCTGAAAAACACAACTTTAGGTCACGATAACTGATTCTACCAATGGCGAACATTTGTCAGTTACCGCCCCTGAATGGTATAATAGATGGCGCTCTAGTTATTACGGTACCAGTCCATTTCCGGTTGTATATTTGGCAGCTGCCATTACACACGTGCATATAAATATGCCAAAAGCCTGCTGCTGTGTACCGCATTGTAGCGAGAGAGGGGGACATGTTTTTCCTAAAGAAAAATCGCAGATGTTATTGTGGATATCGGCCATCAAACGAAATTCATCTGAGAAAAGATATCAGCGGTGGACTCCAACAAAAGCCAGTGTAGTGTGCAGCGCCCATTTCACTGATGCCGATTACAAATCGGAGACATCATACGGTAATTTATCAGTAATATAATATTTTAGAGTTATTGTTGGTTATTACTAGAGTTTTAAATGTTTAGTGAATTCGTAAACGTGCACATGACGAGCTGACGACCTGGGGGGGGGGGGGGGGGGGGGGTGGGGGTGGGGGGCAGTGAACACTGCCATATTACCAGACGTCGACATCTACATGGATTATATTGTACCTGTCCAAATGCCTAAGTCAGGTCAGAACCTGCTTCTCTGTCTAAAACCTGGGCTTCAGGAACTGATAAGGTTAATGATAGTAATAATAAATAAAATAACCAATATTTATTCAGCTGTTATTCATTACATTATCATTGTTTCAATAATTGTAAACATTCAGGCACTTTTTAAATCCAGTAAACGTAATTATGAAAGAATCAGTTGGAAATTGTAGGACGAGACCTCTGGGCAAACAAAAGTTTATGACAGGAACGCATTTTTCTTCATGATGCCCATATTTGGCAGTTACACTTGTATACAATGCTGTGTTACACAAAAAATAAAAAACAAAAACAAACAAAACCAGTAATATATGTTAAACATTGGTGCTTTTCGAAGTAGTATACCAATTATTGAAAACATAAAAAAATCTGATGTTTTCTACATAACGCCCACAATTGCATCAGATATGAAGTCCCAAAGGGCCATAACTCTAGTAAATATTGTAGAATCAGACTGCTGTTCAGGAAACCCCATTAATGTCATGGTGATTAAGTTCAAGAAGTTTGATAGAGTTCGGTTGAAAACTGTAGGAGATTTCCGGACAAATAAAAGTTAACAACGGACGGACGGACGTCGGACAACGCCATACCATTATACGTCTCGTTATTATAAACGGTTAATTTGCAATGTTGTGACGAATCGACTTGCCGTAGATGACGACTGGTTGGTTGGTTGATTGTTTTTACGTCCTATTAACAGCCAGGGTCATTTAAGGACGGCCTCCCGGTGTATACGATGTGGGTGTGTGTTGAGAGCGATGTAGGTGTATGACTTGTTGAACTAAAGGTGTTTTAAAGCTTACCTGCGATCCCTCCTAGAAGAACTCCCATTAATCCAGACAAATCGCTGTTCAGAAAACCGGAAAAGAAAAATCCAACACTCACAAGAATAGAACCGATGATTGCTACCTTCCGGTAGTCAAGCAACACTATAGCGATGGCTGCAAATGGTGCTGTAAAACAAAAATCAGAACACCAAAGCGTGAACGAAACCATAATCCGACCTCTTATCGAGTAAACTACAGGCAAAATATGAACAAAGGAAAGATTTACACAGAGACCATGTAAAACATGTTACATATATGTTAACAATGATGACATATCCTTGTCTTTTGAATACTTTTGTATCAAATAGTTGTTTTAATGCTGGTTGCTTTTAACCCAGCATTGTCTTTCTATATTACTGAACATAGTACTAAGGACTTAACATAAGCGCATTTGATTGTCATCGTTATAGCATTTTAAGTACAATTTCAACAAGCTTATCAATCACCATTTCGGGCAATATTAACACAATTTTAGCAAAACATGTGCAAACAAGAGTCCTAATAGGCCTGCATCGCCCACTTGGTTATAATCTCATAATTTGTAACCTCATTCTTAATAAAACACAATATTTAAAAGTTTTTGTCCCCGGTTACATATGTACATTGAAGGTATGTAAAAAAAAAATCGGAGAATACCAAAGCGTCAACAAAACTATAATCCGAACTCAAATCGATTAAACTGGGCGCAAAATAGGATCAAAGGAAAGATGTACATGAAGACTCATAAAAGCACAGGAGAATAAGACAAGGTGTGTCGGTCGGAAGAGTAAGCGTCCTCTGCTTCATCGACGACACCCGCCATGTAAATCTTGGTCTCATCTAAGTTAGCATCAATCCTTAAAATGAGTACCGTTTCATCATTGTCATCACAAAAAGTAAACACACTAACAAGCAAACTCAAAAACGTCCATCTTCATATCACACAAAGATACAGAATATTTCTCGATGAGATCAAGATGGCGACCATAAAACTTGTGCATAGTCTTTATCAACCTGCATCTCTCGAATCCCTGTGCCGTAAGTTTGTTCGTCAGCAGTTGACATCTCTCACGAAAATCCCGATATTCAGAGCAAGCCCTAGAATAACGAATCAACTGCGACATGTAAACACTACAGGAAGGAAAAGCAGGGATGTTACTATCACGAAAGGGACAGTTATTCTCTTGTACTTTTACGATGGGTCTCCATGTTAATCTTTCTTTTCCCATTCACAAACTTTCGCGGGCTTCAATCAATGAAACTTTTAGGGAAATATCATGCCTATAGGCCTTTCGGTAAGTAAGAAATCGTTTAACTGGAAAAGAAAGTTGACGCCGGACAAACGATGAACGCTGCGCCACGGCACAAGCTCACAAATGTATGTTCGAGGATACCAAAAATTACTTCATGTAGATCATATGTTGCACAAAACAACAATGTTTTCGCTCTCTCAAGTATCTAAAGCACACGTTAGGGGTTATTTATTTGACTGTATTAAACAATATTGACTTGATTGTCAAAAATTGTGATTGTGTGCAAAATATATGGTAATTTCAGCTGATTGTGTAATCCCGGAACATCCATTTTTGTGTACCACAATTGATCGAGTTACTTTGTTTGAATGTATATTGTTTTACAAGTACTGTACCAGCTAAAAGTCGGATTTTCAGGCATGCCGAAGTGATTGTGTCTGTCTCGTCTTCCCCAATGTCGTCTTCCAAACCTTTTTGATTAAAGTTTAGTATCAACAGACAAGTCGAACTACAGGCGTTCAAAGTCGCACAAACAGCAACTATCCGCCAGGCGGCCAATCCGCCGTCCGGAGGCTTTTCGGTGGTTGAACCAGCCACTGGCAATTCAAGTTTAAGGTTTCCATCTGCTACTTCCATTTCAGCTCCTTCCTGAATATGAAGACATGAAAGTAAGTTAAATACATGATATACCCTTTTAACATTTTCATCGTCAATTTCATTCTATTCATGCATCAATGGTTGGCTGGGCTACTTCCGGTCGATTAGAGTGAGTAATAATATAAGTCCCAGAGTTCGAATGGAAGTGTCGTCCAGCTGAGGTTTATACCAAATTACTCTGCCGCTGATTGTAGTTATTATCTTTCTCGTCTAAATGCACACAAGATATGTTCTTTTAGGGATTTTTTTCATTCCAGTTAGAATGTTTTATTTTATTAATTGACTTTTTGCTTTTTTATTTTAAACGGATATTTCTGTAAACTTCCTATTATGTTAAAACATTTAGTCTTGTCACATTAGCAAATATATGCCATCACATTACTGATCCAAAAGTTGTGGGAAGGTTCTTATACCTCTTCAGTGTGGTTTGGCCTGCTCGGACGCCGTCCCTTTGTAGAGGAAATGTTTCCTGTGGCTGTTTTAGGTGTGGACATCTTGTCTTTATTGCCTTGTTGTACGTGCGGTCTTTGGAAAGAACTTTGTTGTGACGCAGACGGTGTTGGTGTAATGTAAACCGGCTGGCCAGGGACATTGTTAGCGTTGTTGTTTGAGTGCTGCTGAAAGGAGTTAACGTGATGTGCAGGTTGTTGGTTTGTTGATTGTTGACCATACACACCAGTGTATTGGGGGTGAACGGGTTGGGGCGGAGGTGGATAAGTTCCACCCTGGTAAGTTTGGTCCGGCACAAGGGTATGTCCTGCATATCCGGTGTAGCCTTGGGATGGATTGAACATGTATGCTGGACCGTTAGCGTTCTATGTGAAAAAAAAAGAAATAATTATTAAACAAAAAGTTTTTACTGTAAGCCTTTAAACAAAAAAATCCTGGTTTATATTTAGTATGAGAAGAGATATTAATATAAAAGTGACGTTGAAAACAGGTTAATAATGTTACTTGGCGAAACGACCTTGCATAACAATACCAGGAAATTACAAACCAGGTCAACTGGTTCGGACCTTTTGGCCTGTTGGTAACGTCCTGGCTCCGTAACCTAGAGGTCTCGGGTTTGCGCCCCGCTTGTCTCACTAGTTTCATTTCTGCTCTTTGTTGTAAGATATTGTTTATTTCCCAAGTCATGATGTTTGTATGTACAAAATGTACTAATTATCACAATGATAATATCTTAAATATAATTACAGCCCCTGGTACCCGATGAAATGTTACGTCGTGGCGGATTTGTTTGATTTGTATGTCTACGTCAAGTTCTATATGCCGTCACTTTTTAGCGCCAAGTATCGATGATTTTTCATTCGTTTTTAGAAAGATGGATCTGTTCCCCTTCTTATTTGAACTTTTATTTATGTATTTAAATCTTATTCTATAAATTTCTCTTTAAAATTAATTCTGAATGAAAGAATGTCTCGTCAGGAGTTTTGTTATTCTGATCAGTCTAAATTCCAAATCGATCTTGTATTGCTTCAAAAATAACCATAACATAATTTCAGTCAACATACAAGACGGCTGTTTGGCGACTATTTCGCCTGTCGGCCATACTGTTTATCAGACCTGTTCGCAAATGAACTATGTACAATTAGGCACCAAGGGAAACCTTCATATGGAATCTGAGAATGATCCATGCAGTACCTCTCAAAACATGGCGATAACAAGATCTGTTTAAGGACGGACGGACGGACGGACGACGGACTACGGGCGATCTAAATATCAGATGGTGGGCTAAAAAACGTTGAAAACAGGTGAACACACAAATTCAGCATCACCTCTCTCTCATACGATATTTAAAACTTATGTTTTAACATACAATTATGGATACCGGTCTTAAAATAGCTTAGCTGGTAATAAGCCGTAATACAAAATTAACCAAAATACAACGGGTGAACCAGTCGCTGTACTCACATAATGCTGCGCGTCCAGCAGGGGATAGTAGCCGCCAGTTTTTAAGACTCCAGTATGTCTCGGTTTGGGGACAGAGTGTAGTGATTCAGGTCATGCTTAATTTTGGGAATACACTCTGGTTGGCGGTGAGAGGAACAATTTGACAACCATCTTCGTTCATTCCGAAACGTTTATTAACTTTATATAGTAGAGTTCCACAAGGGGAGACAACACATACACTGACTGAAATATAAACGCACACACGAGGATAGTTATAAAATATAGATATATCATATATTTAACATCCCCCGACAAAACAAAATTACCATCCAGGTATGTAAGTGACATAACAATAAATCAAAGTAATATATCATACAATTAGATTATGTTTAGCAGCTTATTCGAACGTCTTAATATTACTCTAGTTACCAAACAAAATAAATTTATCAACTAACTGTTTCTACACAAATATCTTTGAAAACCATACCTGAAAACTAAAAAAATCCCATCAAATAAACAACATACTTTTATCAAACTATAAATGTCAGCATTGGATTATCAAGGGAAGTCAATATATTATATTCATATGACTATGAAGCTGGTTTCCGTATGTTGGTAAAGAGTAGCTGCACTGGAATATATTGTCATTATTGCACATCCTACACTTTTTACTACAGAGCATTGTTAATTAATCTATCATCTAGATATCTGACTGGTAAACTGTTCGTGTACTTTGTCCATTACTGACGGTTTTTTTAACAGTCTCTAGTTTTTCCTGTCTGATCCTTAGAATTAATAGAACAGATTTCCTCAGGTTGAATCCTAGCGATACTTGTGGACATCTTACTAGACGACTGAGTCGAGACTGACGAAGTCCTCCGATCGGAAAAACCCATTTTCTGGTATGTAGCTTCAGTTGGTGTTCTCTGATGTAGTGGCTCCTGATAAGGACACTGAGTTTGCACAGAAGGATTTAATTTCACAGCTGACTCTACTGTCTGTGTCATCACATAAGTCTTCGATTTCTGTGGTATCAGATCAGATGATGATTCCTGTTTAACTGTACACATGTCAGAACTCGCACTAGCGTCTTCAAGACTTTTCCTAAAATGGGAATTTGTTTTCTATTTCTCGGCCTTGTCTCTATCAAGCCGTTTCTGAGACGGAGATTTAGAGTGTTTAGTTTTTCTAAGAACTCTGATGTACTTCCACTTTACATGTTAATGGTTTGCTAAAAGAGGTTTTTGTATGACGTACGGCGACCTCAGGATTTGCCGATGTAAGTTTGAAGGGAAAACGAACATTTCAACTCTGAAAAGTCTACATCCAAAGTCTCAAAAAACCTAAAAACCTTTGACGGAATCAAAGTGAATAGTAAAGTGTGAGACGATAAAACAGTTAAATAGTTAATGAACTTAGTGAAGTAGTCGGATACCACTAAATAGTGGTGAATCATCATGTAGAAAACGGCTGCCATCTCCAAACCACGTGGACAGCACGTGGCTAGGCTGCCACACAAAACGTCTTGATGTAACACAATCGTCACATATTTACATATTCACATTTCATTATTTTACCATGTCCAAACATCCGAGTAACGCCTCCTTCAGTACTTCCAGTACTTTTAGTCCAGTCAAATTAGCCAAAATATAGGCCTAACCATGACAAAATTGCAACAGAATTTATTTTTATATTTTTTGAATGGTGGGTACCTATACTGTAACAGAAAAAAGTCCCAAAAAATCCCAATGGGGGAAAGTGTTTTTTTGGCCTTTTATAGGACCGGGAAAGCTAAGAAAATCACACGCTTAACCATATTCGAAGTGTAATATCTACCCCATTTGTAACACTGGACATATGGATTTAACAGAATGACAAGACCAACCCAACTACAGTACAAATGTGTTAAAAGATGAATACGGTCTAATTAAGTTCAATGGAATATTTACCTGTCAATATGGGTAATATTCATCTTTAACACGACGATAATGGCTTCTTTTGTCATTTTTAGCGCTAAAACTACGAGTAGTTTTGGCGTCTATTGCTGCCACTATTCTGTGACCTTTTGACCCATGTCATTTTTTCCCCTCCCGCTCCGGAAAAGCTTGAATAACTACCAATCGCATGATATATGAACTATTTGAAAGCCTGAACATTAAAGGAAATGATGTTCCCAAGGTTTTGTTGATAATTATGATGACTTTAATAATCTATATGCAATTTGTAACAAAGAAATCATTTCTTCACTCCCACAGCTCATTTAAATATTACGTCTCTGCTCTTAGTTTGACCCATCTGACCTCTCGGTGTATAGCTACACACACCATGTATATGTATAACCTCGAGCTCTCGCGATCGGTGCTATATATACACTTGTATGTACGGATCGTGGTATGTCCCAGACACACCGCTAACAGGTGTGTGTGTACTGTCATGCAATTTGTATTAAACTTTGATTATAATCGCTTCATAGACACACCACTAACAGGTGCGTGTGTACTGTCATGCAATTTGTATTAAACTTTGATTATATAATCGCTTCATAGCCAACAGTCCTGGTTTTGATTTGATTTCTGACCGACGGCCATCTTGGACATTTAGCTCACAGAATACCATCTTTCAGTTGATAATGCCTTTTCTTAAGAAGAAAAAAGAAAGGAAAAAATCCAACTTTTTTTAAAAAACAAATGAAGATAGTCTATGGTGGGTACCAAGATCCTTCTGGGACCTATCGTTTAATGTTCATACAGATATGTTTGACTTACTATGTATGTGCATACGTTAGTGTCTCTGATGCACTGGATATTCTTTACCCGATGTCTTAAATGTTTATAAGACTTAAAGTTTATATATATGTTCTAAAGTTAATGTCGCATTTGGTTTTCTACAAACGACATCATATCTTAAATCTTTTATGAGATATACATGTACATATGTATGATATAGAATGAAATGAAACGAAATGTTTAAATTGCTGCATTACATCCGTTTTCATTAATCGTACTTTTAGGAGGTTGGTATGATATGTCTACTTTATAATGCAAACTGTTGTTACTTTACAAACAAACATTTTATTATAAAAAAAACAGTATATGTCGTTTCAACTTTGATCTGCCATTGCTCCCGTAATTAATCCTAATATTGCATTTCCAACTGGATCTCAGGTGTGATTTTTTGCTTAAATTGTTTTAAGTGTTGCAGGGAAGGTTTATGAAATAAAGCTTCATTTTGTGTCTAACAAACTAATACCGTTTATTTCAATGCATATATTAAAAGAAACACATTCGCTTCCCTGTAAATTGATCAATATTCATTTCAAAATTTAAAAAAAAATGAGATTTTAGTCAAATTGTAAAAGCACTGCACTAAATTGTACATGTACATTGAAAACAACTCGTCAATCTAAACAATTTGCGTGTAAATTATGTTTACTCTAAATACTTACTAACCTAATCCCTATTCTGAAACCTTCTGATATCGAAACTTAGTAACCCACACAACAAAATCACTTCAATAGCTGTTACAAAATACATACTTTTGTTATGTTTTAGCGTTTCAGTACTTTCAGTACTTTGATTAGTAAAGCAAATACTAAAAATCAAGATAAATTTCCATTCAAGCTTAGTTTAATTGCATTGTATAAGGTAAACTGTAATTCATAATTTTATATCAAAGATTTTGTTTTCACTCATTAACATTTATGAACCTTCGAAGTTGACCGGTAGCGCTAATTTTGAGCTATTCGGAGGTCCAAATTGAACAACTTCTCATTTTATGTAACTTGTATTTAGATAATATCAAAAGACTATGCTTAAAACTCCTCAAATTATTGTCTTTGCATATTTTTCTTAACAGAAATGTCATCTTGGTGAAGACTTCTAGAAATAGTGAACCAATTCAGGTTGATCGAATCCTCATTTCGTGCAATTTTGACTATGCTGCTGAAAATGATTTTGAAAAACAAAAATTAGTGTATATTTTTTATGTTTAGGAACCATTGCCAACACTTTTGGTAGGGACTACTACCATAACATGCCCCTTTTGACTAAATGGAATTAAGGTTGAAATGGTATCTTATATTCAAACAAATCAATCCCCCCCCCATAGCAACGCATTGCGGATATATAATTTTTTTACATACATATAATGAGGCTTTACTGGCAAAGTCATTTGTTAATTGAAAAACAAATGCGGGGAAAATCCATTTTTTGTTGTTCAGAATTGTGGACTTTGCAATTTTTCAAGAATGAGCAAAATATGCATGATGTTGAGTTCTCATCATCAAAACTTGGCCACATTTGTAAACTCATCATACCAAAATTAGTTTTAGCAGTAAGTGGTGCTCATATATGAATAGATATAAGATGCTTTAATTCATTTGCCTGCCATTATTCAAATAACATGCTTCAGAAATAGGAAGCTCGTTTCATTTGGACATAAAATATCATCCATTTAGCACAATTTGCAAGATTTGATGATATTTGTTTTCGTATGCGAATGTACAATTAATCATTGAGTAAATTGAATTGAAAGTCATATTTTAAGAAATTAAATAAAGCCTGACATTGATATTGATGTTAATTAATATTATTCTCTGCATTTGAAAAGAAAAGAAAAGCCAAAATAGTCTTGTGAAAAATGCTTTTCGGCCGTATTGACAGTTCTTTTTTTCTTCAATGCAATATCTTAGGTGGAAATTTTTACGTATCTGTTTTCTATATTAGTTGGTATTTACATACTATTAAATCCATATGTCCAGTGTTACAATTGAGGTAGATATTAGACCTCAAATATGGTTATACGTGTGATTTTCTTAATTTTCCTGGTCTTTTAAAAGGCCAAAAAAACACTTTCCCCCATTTGGATTTTCTGGGACTTTTTTCCGTTATATGTATGATGCTCATCAACCAAAAAATGAAAGAATAAATTCTGTTACAATTAGTTCGAGGTAAAATCATAAATTGACTGGACTATTTTGATTTTATACTTATTATGCTATTAAAAGTTCTTTTTTTAGGAAATAAAGTATTCAAAATCCCTCTGTGTGACTCCTGTCGGGAAGGGGTTTTTATTTTAGGGAGAAATTTTAATTTTGTTCGCAAAGAGGGTTTGAGGTGTCTTCCGCAGATGCACAATATGTACATTTTCTATTTTGATGACATCAAAATAGAAAATGTATATATTGTGATACTCAAGAATGAATTCCATTACCTGTTACAATGTCCATTTTGACTAATGAAGGAGGTATTTTTTATACAAAGCCAAATTTTATATAAAGTTTTCAGAACTGATAAAGTCTAAGAATACAAAAAATTATAAGAAATCTATGCAAGTTAATCAAAATTATGTTTAAAAAAGACTCATAATTTGTCCTTCATACACAAGTACATTGTAATTTTGTTAAATATTTTAACATGCTCATTTCATTTCAATAATTTTTATTGCAAAAAAAAAAAAAAAAAAAAAGAATTCGGCATCAGGCAAAGCCTATATAAACCTTCTCCATCCAACTTCGGTATGTTACAATCAAGGATATGCCAAATTTATAAACGATAAGTATACAATAAGAGCAAAGCGTATCTCCAACATGTGCTCTCTATACAATTATTACTTGTACTGGCTATTATAGGGCATTGGGTGTTCTGGAAACCCCTCTGGATCCGTCACTGTTACTTGTGAAAAGGAAGCGTAAAAATCTTAAGAATCCTTGCATTTTCATATACAGTAAACCATCACCCCCGATATTAACAAGAGGCGGCATTTTCTATTGTCTGCAATATTGCATGTAATTACGAAGTATAGACGTATATCTATGATTTTTTACCAACTGTTTAATTGCTTCTTACGGTTTGGTTTACATTGGTTTTGTTTGATTGTTTTTACGTCCTGTTAACAGCCAGTGTCATTGAAGGACGGTCTTCTCGTGGATATGATGTGGATGCGTGCGTATGTATTTGGAAAGCCTTGGCATGTTTGTGTAAGCGTTCTTGCGATAGTCCGGATTTTTTGCCGATTTAAAGAGCTACCACACTGAAGTATACTGCCGAAGGTCCCAGCAGAACACCCAGGTAACCCTTCCCGGTCACATTATACTGACAGCGGTTGAACCAGTCTTTTTAATCCGACACTTCTTTAAAAAGATTTTTGCGTTGATGTAAGCATTTTAATTTAAAATGAAATTCGTCATTCACATTATTATGATGAACGAAATCTAAAGACCGGGACCTACATTCAAATGTATTTACGATTCAGAGACATATAACAGCTTTATACATTTTGTATGTCACTGATTCAATTATAAATACTTGTACCCATGCCCCCTTGTTAAATAAAAAGCAGAATGAATCGCACTTTTAGTTTTGGTGATCGTTTAACATCCCCGATATACTATGTACGTGTGTCAGAATTAAGATAAGGAGTCAACTAACTAAACGTCAAGGTCAAAGAGGTCAAGTCCACTGATTCGAAAAGGACACCGTTTGCAACTTCCGTTTTTGAGAAATCAATTGAACAAAGATCATAGTCACCGAGTTTGATCGTTTGGTTCAAAAAAAGTTCAATCAATGTTATCAGTATTAATCATGGTTATATAACTTATGATTAATGTCAATTTTTAGGTATCTACATATGGCGAAAATCAAAGTAAGGATCAAATGCTGATCCTACCTTATATAATGTGTGTAGAACAAAAACATATGTTGGTGTCATGTGTAATTGTTGTTGATAATTACATAAGTTACAAATTTTCAGACGTGTCCTCGCAGAAGACTTAGTTAAGCGTCTTAGGCAGCCACCGTTTTACTTACTCGAAATGGAGAACCACTAGGTACATTTATGTCAAGGTTCTACATATATTTGGATGTGGAGCTGCTGTAATTGACGTTGGTTACCTTTTGCCATCAGCACATTTTTATTGCACATGCACACACATGTATGACGCTTTGATCAATAGAGACCTAGACTTGTTGCGAATGCCTACGGTTCATGTAATGAAATATTTAGAGTTTTGAAAGATGACGTAACACACATACTTGCTGCACCTTTTAAATCGATACAGTATGCCGAAAAAAATTAAACTGCGTCATATAGCTGTTTCGTCCTACTAAGATGCTAGGGATCAAAAGGTGGGAATCGCAATTTTCTAAACTACTGTAGAAGCAGAAGAGTCAGGTGCGTAAAACCCTTAACTTTTATGAACTTGGAATAAGAATAAATAAACTGTATAATTTCAAAAGATTGAACAGTTCACTGGTTTATCGATTTATTACCATAATATCAACACCGTCAACCTTCAGAAAATAGTTTTGCGGTCAATGTTTACCGTGTTATATGTGTGTTTATATATGTGCAAATTTCAACAAACGTCAATGTCACGGATGAGCTAGTTAAAGGCAAGCAGGATAAATATTACTAGAATTAAACATATCAGGTTACATCATACCCGCAGAATCGTCGTAGTGTTAACAAATCGGTATATTTCTGTTTTACATGTGTACATTAGTTCGTTTACTCCATACTCACTAAACAAGTTACAGGGACCTGACCTAGATATCTCCATGGTGTATTTGTAAACCAAATTTCATTTCAGTTCAATATGTGCACATGTTACAGAGATATTGCACGGAAACTGAATTATCGAAAAGCTTCTAATTCCAACTGGTCGTAATTCTGTAAAAACAATCAGTCGACCGTAACCAAATCAGAATTTGACATAGATATCCCCATGTTTTATCTGTATAGCAAATTCAAGTTCAATATGTGCACACGTTGCAGAACTTATGCACGTTAACCCCGAAAAGTTGACAGACAGACGGATGGGCGGACAGGCAGACGGCATGTAAACTAATAGTCCCCTCCGGCTTCGCCGGTAGATGGGCTAATGATGGCAATAGATGACCTAAAAATGTATTTTCCATCCCAAATTATGTATTACAAAATTTCAAGAGTTTAGGGAGAGTAACATTTTAGATTACTTCCACGCCCTCCAGCCCTCCAAGGAGTATAATCAAAAAATTAAAATCAGAGAACACCAAAACCATAATCCGAACTCAAAATCGATTAAACTATGGGCAAAATAGGAACAAAGGAAAGATTTACATGGAGACTCTCGTAAAAACACAAGAGAATAAGACCAGGTGTTCCGGAAGAGTAAGCGTCTTCTGCTTCATCGACAATACCGTCATGTAAATCGTGGTCACATCCAGGTAAGCAACATCCTCAAAATGAGAATCGAGTCATCATTGTCATCACAACAATTAAACATACTAACAAGCAAACTCAAAAACGTCCATTTTCATATCACACAAAGATACAGAATATTTCTGGATGATATCAAGATGGCGACCATAAAACTTGCCCATAGTCTTCATCTACCTGCATATCTCGAATCCCTGTGCCATAAGTTTGTTCGTCAGCAGTTGATTGCCAATTGATTGCCAAACCATAATGATGCACCAGGCCAAACCTGATTGAAATCCGACAAGGAATGAAGGACGAGTAGCGGTTTAAACATAACATTAAAGCATTGACATTTTGAACTAATAGTTTAGATAACTTCCCCGCATGGGACTCTTTCCTCCAGTCGATAGGGGTCCGATCTTGAAAACGTCCCGCGTTTTGGCCTGCCCGTTCACTCAAGGCATCGAATCAAAATTCTGAATTTAAATGACAACCCGTTTCTTATGATGAAGTAGACCAAATTTACTTAAAATCCACCATAGCATGAAGGAAGAGAAGATTTTTAACGTGAATTTCAGTGTCGCCTGGACCGCGTCCTAACACCTAGGGGTCGAGTAAACTTTTTAAAAAGTAAAGTGATTGCCCATGATCCATTAATCCAAATGTGGCTAAAATCCGCCAATGCATAAAAGAAGAGTAACATTTTGAAGGAAAAGTTAACACACGACGACAAACAAAGCAAGATGACCAATTTATCATCTTGATCTAATAAATATGTAATATTCTGCAATAGATATGGCTCAAAGATAAGGAAATATAATTTATACAAATATGTTGAATAATTTGAGTTTCTTTCTTCTCCCAGAAGAACACATTGGGTAGTGAACTCGGTGATGCCCAAGCAAGTATGTATGTTCGTTTACCCGGATTTCTATATCTAACCAACGACGACATTTGTTTTAATGTCATTGGAACACCCGACACTACAGAATTGTCTTTCCCCACGAAGGTTTCAAACTAATCCTCCGAATAAAGAATGTTTTGCAGGGTTTGCATTTGACTACTGTCTTCCAGTTGTGAACACCAGCTCTCGATATTCAAGAGTTTGCGGTAATAAAAGTCCCTCTCGTTCTCTATAGATTTAACGGTCAAGTATAACTCTTCCAGTCGGAGACCAATCATCACCAAGTCCTCCATTTCCTGTCGGCGTTTCTGTTCTCTCGAGGAACACGACACACGACTAGCATTGGAGTGGTCATTCCTTGAGCGATCGACACCAGCTAACCTATCACTGATTACAGCACTAGGCGGTTTGATTAACGAGTTTGAGCGCGTACTGTAAGCTGAGATAGGAAGGCTTACACTACCGGTAGAAGCTCTTGACACGAGTTTCTGATCAACTTTATTGTGGACATTGACCATATTTGCAGAAGTCGGCACACTGTCGGTTTCCGATTCCACAGATCTAGGATGCCTTTTAGGACTTTCAAAGTGTGGTATGATCCGTGAGTCCTGACTATCCTCAGAATGCCTGTCCTGGCGTGATATGTGATTACGTGATCTTGTCTCCCTTACAGAGCTTTTGGTACTAGACCGGCTATTCTCCGAGCCAAGGAAGAGACCAAATCGTGCCTCCGTGGCGTTGTATATACGATTATCGTTGTTTGCGTCGAAGAACTTTTTAAACCATACCAAAAACTCATAGTTGTCTTGAAATCTTCCCTTCACAAGACGCTCGACTGGGATATCCTTGTTTATGCCAAGCTCTGTGAAAGCATTCTGCACCAGTTTAAAGTTCCTTATGTATTCATGTTCAAGCTTCGTAGAGAAGATCACACGCTTTAAGTTTACCACGCCTGGGTACAGAATGTCCAAGAACTGGCAGTAAGCTGCTCCAGTACACATGTCCTCAATCCGTTTGTACGTTCCCTCGAGTTTGTCATTCACCCACGACAACACCTCATGTCGGCTCACATTGTCGGCTTTGTTACTGGTGTCGTACACGTTCAGTGCCATACTCCCGTGTGACAAGTCCAGTATCAGCAAGCACAGTTACTAGGTTACCAGAGCAAATTCTTTGAGAAGCGGTTGTTTTCTTTTTAAAACAGAATTAGTCGGTTCGGAATAATTTCTGAATTCCTAGTGATTTACACACATGCAACTGAAACATTTAGAACGTATTGTGCTGTTTTCGCTATAGCAGTACAGCCAAGGTCTGGCTGTTGTGCTAGCGAGTAATTATAACATGACAGATAGGCAATAACCTAGTGGAGCGGAACCATTATTTTTTTGTTACAATTATGGGACGTGTTTCGTCTGTCTCGTAAATAATTTATTCATCCGAGAGTCTGCCTACTCTAGCGAAACTCAATAATCAAACCTGCATGCAATATTGACTTTCGAGAAAGCTCATGTAAATTTGAACTTCAACACAATTGATACACATACAAAAATATCTGTCATAGCCATAATACCATGAAGGATAATGTTTGCAATACAATCGATAACATCCAAAACGTTCTGTACATAACACATGATATGGTGATTTGTGTATACGTTTCTATGTGAATGTTTTGATGTTAAACCCCCCGCCCAGTGAAATAGATTTCGTAATGATATATGATTTAAAAATCAATGACAAAGCAGTTAGTGTACCTTAGTGAATATTTGATATATTTATTAGTGTTCTGCTTAAATGCCTTAAATAGAAGCTGTGTCTTTCCAGTACATTAAGTATGATAATTGGTTAGGTAGTAGATTATAGAGACATAGAACGATTCTGAGAAACAAGGCCCATGTCTTAGGAAAATAAAATCAGAAAAACACCTTACAAAAATTATAAACATTTATACATTTCTGAAAATAACATATCGTACTGTAATGGTCACACTGTGTACAGTCCCGTACTGTAATGATCACACTGTGTACAGTCCCGTACTGTAATGGTCACACTGTGTACAGTCCCGTACTGTAATGATCACACTATGTACAGTCCCGTACTGTAATGGTCACACTGTGTACAGTCCCGTACTGTAATGATCACACTGTGTACAGTCCCGTACTGTAATGGTCACACTATGTACAGTCCCGTACTGTAATGATCACACTGTGTACAGTCCCGTACTGTAATGATCACACTATGTACAGTCCCGTACTGTAATGGTCACACTGTGTACAGTCCCGTACTGTAATGATCACACTATGTACAGTCCCGTACTGTAATGGTCACGCTGTGTACAATTCCGTACTGTAATGTTCACCGTGTTCTGACAAAATGAGATTGTATCATCTTTTCTTCTAAACCCGTAAATCTTAATATGCATTTGCACATTCTTGGGTATATGCAAATGGCTGCCTTTTATTTATTGTTTGGATGATATTGATTTCGTTTAGTTTATATTAGTTGTGGTATTTGTATTTGGGAGGCTGTGGTATGTTTGTGTTAGTCTACCTGCCAAATACAGGAACTTGTACCAATTTAAAAGTGCAACCACACTGAAATATACCGTCGAAGGTCGCCGCCAGCAGTACAACCACCCGGTCATATCATATTGGCAAAGGGTGAACTAGTCGTTTTCGATTAAGACATGAGACTAAGACAAAGCAGGTGGAAACTAAGATAAGGCTAGGTAATGCTAAGATATTACTGGATGCGAATAACATGAGGCAACAGTAGCCTAGGGACTATAACAGCCATGTACCTGACAAAACACTAAAGTCTTAATAAGATATTGAATGTTTAATGATGTTTGAATTATTCTCAAATTCACAGTGTTGTTTGTAAGCAAATTGCTATATATCATCAATCTAAAAAGTGTAGTTTTTAAATATCCATTTTTGAATACTGCCATTCTATAGAGATTTAAAAATCACTGGTTAGTACTCAGTTCTTTACATTGTATTTAGAAAAAAAACTTATATATTAAGTGTACATGCAAAACTAGTAAACATAATCCAGATGAAATCTATGTACAGTTAGTAGTACATGATAAAAAGGCAAAATACGTAACATATTTATTAAAGGAAACAGTAATTTCCCGGTCAATTGTTTTAAATGTTATGCTATGATAAATTAAAATATGGTGAATTTTACCAACATGTCCAAATATATATCAGTATATACACTGATAAATTAAGTCTTACTAATCAAATGATACTTTCTAAAGAAATTTATGATGAGGAGAATGTAATTCTGCTGCGCGTGTGTATTTACCACAAATCCATTCTCTGTTGAAAATTTACTCTACATGTACATTTTTTTACAAGTGTTTACATTGTACCTCACACTATCTGCTGAGTGCATACGGTCGGTCGTCACGGTTGGGCGGTTTGTACGCCAAGTCTATGTTTAAACATCACACACGTGCACTCCTGCATTGATCGTGTCAAAACTGAAACCCGTGTGAATCTTTTATCTTCCAACGTAGTATTATGTTTTTCATAACATCTACAAGCTGTCCTAAAATTTACCTTCATTTGCCACAGTAGCGTTAACAATATTCTGACATACAAAGTTCATAATACCTGTACACAAGCGTTCCATTGTATATACATGTAGTATTTGTCTGTCACTGAGTTGGTTTGCTTAACTTGGCATTGACTTGTAAATTTCATCCTACGTGCTATATGTGTAAATGTATTGTCATCAAACATATAAACATTTTGGAATATAGTGTAAATAGTATTTGATCTGTGATAACGAGTCGTCACATTTACACGCGTTATGATTTCTTTCTTCATATTCACCTATCTAGTGTACCTTGTCTATCGTCTATACAGTGAGACAAGATCAGGTTTATGAAAACAATAAGCAAGAGACAAAATATTTCCAAAAAAATTATTTTGTATATAATACCATGTATATATTTATTGTAACCACATGTGTCACGGATAAAATATTTCCAAAAAAATTATTTTGTATATAATACCATGTATATATTTATAGTAACCACATGTGTCACGGATGATTTCCTATACGTTTGTATACAACGAGTCCACTTTTACTATCAAGCTTACCCGCCCATAATGGAGTCGCCTTATTTTATATTATACACGTGCCCGCGGTGACCCTACCTGTGATGACAGACGCCTGTGTCTGACTATCTTAGATTATTAGTTACAATCGTCCTCTACCTAATCATGTGGTTGCTGTATGTATAAAATCAATGCTTATTAGATAAAATGTATTATTATTTCCTTCCTAAATATCATGATCACAATTTAATTTCCAATGAATTTAACTCTACCTCATACAGAAAAAAAAACCCAAAAACTTTCTCATGTTATTCTTAGTCTTGTTTATATATATTTATATGATGTTGCTTATAGTGTATCTCCTCCCCATTACATGTTTATTTTGTAATACTCTTCCTTCCATGTATTTCATGTATCGCACAGCGCTACACCATTTTGATTACGGTTAAATGTCTTTTGTATATATATGAATAAGTTGTGGATACGTGATATACATGGAAGTTATATTTCATATCAAGCATCCAATTTTTTTTTATTCTGATATACTATATATTTTTATTCTATATCTTGTTGAGAAACATGTAACTTTTATTTTATTATTAAAAAATCTACTACTGTTGTGTAATGATATTGAACAAAATCCTGGTCCTCTGCTCAATCTCCAAATTTCTCATCTGAATATAAGATCGATTAGGAATAAATTAGACATAATAGATAATGAACTCTCTGAAAATGACATAATTTGTCTTACAGAAACCCATCTTAGCCCGATAATATCAGACAATGACCTTATTTTAAACAGTTTTAATAATTTTTATCGAAGGGATAGACAGGTAGGATTTGGAGGTGGAATTATTATATATACAAAAGATACTGTGGTCAGTAAGCGTAGAAGAGATCTGGAGTGTGAAGATATTGAAATTATTTGATTAGAAGTTACAGTCAATAACCATAAAATACTATTAGGGTGTATTTATAGACCCGAATCCAATGTAGAATACTGGAGAAAACTAGATGACATGTTTGATACAGTTTTTGATGATAATGTTACTGATGTAGTTATAACTGGTGATATTAATGTAGATATGTTAAACCTTCAGCCACACTCTCATCTAGGCCAATTTCTAACAAAATATAATCTAAGCAGTTTTATTAATGAACCCACTCGAATTACTCCTACCTCTTCTTCTTCTATTGACATTGTTCTATCTAATAACAATAATCTAATAAGGGACACCATTGTTCTTGCTCCTATTTGTAGTGATCATTGTCTTATTAATTTTAGTATATCATATTCAGTGTATAAACAAACTACATATAAGAAAACGATATATGAATATGATCGTGCTGACATTGATAGGATAAATGATAATATAAGTAATATTAACTGGATCTCTTTATCACAAAATAATGATGTAAATGAATTTAGTAATATTTTAGTTGAAACAATCAATACGCAAATACATGATTATGTGCCTCAGAAAATAGTAACAGTGAGACCAAATGATAAGCCTTGATTTACTAATATGATAAGATTAAAAATTAGACAGAGGAATCGAATTCATAAAAAGGCTGTTACTTCTAACTCTCCTACTCACTGGGAAAGGTACAGGTTAGTTCGAAATGAAACTATTGATCTAATTAGAGAAACAAAAGATCAATACCTCATGAAACTTGAAGCATCATTAAATAAAAAGAACTTGCCTCCAGATAAGTGGTGGAAAATAGCTAAATCTTTATTAAAAATTGACAATAAGCAATCTTCTATTCCCCCTCTGAAACATAATGATTCTTTTCTTCAGCATCCATTTGAAAAGGCAGAATGCCTGAACACTTATTTTTCTTCAATTTCTACTACTTCTAATGACCTTGAACCTCTTCCTCCTCCTCCTGAATTTCCTTTCAAAATTGACAACATTGTATTTACTCAACAGGACATCAATGATCAACTTTCCACTTTAAATGAAAAGAAACCCGCTGGTCCTGATGGGTTAGTCCCAAAATTTATCAAACTAATAACACCCTCTATTACTCTTCCCCTTACCCTTCTTTGCAACAAAACTATGAACACTGGTTCAATTCCTTTATCATGGAAAACAGCTAACATCAATGCTATATACAAAGGAAAAGGTGACGCGAATGATGTTTCAAATTATCGTCCTATTTCTATTACTTCCTGTTTTAGCAAAATAATTGAAAAAGTAATTTTTAAGTATCTGTATAATTACCTACGTGAATGTGAAGTTATCACTAAACATCAGTCTGGCTTTATCCCTGGTGATTCAACTGTTAATCAACTTCTTTCCATACACAATAATATTATTGAATCCTTAGACAAAGGGAAAGAAGTTCGGTCAGTTTTCTGTGATATAAGTAAAGCCTTTGATAGAGTGTGGCATGATGGATTATTATATAAATTAGAATCATATGGTTTCAAAGGAAAATTATTAGGGTGGTTTAAAAATTATCTATCTGATAGAAAGCAACGCGTTTTAACTGAAGGCATATTCTCCACTTTTAAACCTGTTAATGCCGCGGACCCCCAGGGATCGGTTTTAGGCCCGTTTTTATTTTTATTATATATAAATGATATTGCTGATGTTGTCACTAGTGATTGTAAATTGTTTGCAGATGACACCTCATTAAGTGAAGTCATTGATAATAACCAAATTAATGCAGCCAATACACTTTCGCAAAACTTATCAAATATTAGTACCTGGGCTAAGAAATGGGATATAAAGTTTAACCCCACAAAAACAGAATCATTGATATTTTCCAGGAAACGAAATGTTGTTCATCCCGATATATATTTTGATAATAATACAGTTAAATCTTCCACCACCCATATGCATTTAGGAGTAATACTATCTGATAATTGTAAATGGACTCATCATATTGATTATGTATACCAAAAAGCTTTTAAAAGAATAAATATTCTAAAAACGTTAAAATCAAGAGTTTCACGTAAAACTCTTTTAACCATATACAAAACTTATATTTTACCCATTTTAGAATATGCAGTTGTTTTATGGGATAATTGCTCTGATCACTGTAAAAATCTACTAGAGTCTGTTCACTTAGAAGCTGCCAGAGTTATAACGGGATTGCGCAGAGGTACCTCCCATAATATACTATATAAAGAACTTGCCTGGGAATCTCTCTCTGATCGGCGTCAAAAACACAAACTTATACTTATGTTTAAGATACTCCACGGCATGTCCCCACAACATTTGAATAAAATTGTACAGCCATTTTTATATCGGCTTGAAAATAAAAGATATCCACTAAGAATGACCAGAACTTTTAACACTCCTATATGTAGAACAGCAAGTTATTACAGCAGCTTTTTCCCTAGTACCTTTAGGGAATTTAATTCCTTTGCTTTGAATTTTGATCTATTTAATGTTCATTCTATTACGCAATTCAAAACACTTCTTTCTCAAACTAAAACAATGGAATCTGGTGCAACACAAGCTTTTATGAATAACGGATTGCGAATTATGAATATTATTTTGTGCCAGCTCAGAAATTCTGCTAGCAATCTAAATTCTGACCTCTTTTGTGATCATCTACGAGATTCTCCAGTATGTTCTTGCAACCTCGGTAGTGAAACAGTTGAACATTATTTATTTATATGTCCATTATTTAATGAACCAAGAGCAACACTCAGAATCCAAGTGAGTAATCCAATTATTCCCCATTCACATTTTAACGTTAAAACCCTATTGCATGGTTGTCATGATTGTAACGAAGAAACAAACTTATATCTGTTAAAATGTATATCAGAATACTTAACTAAAACTGGGAGATTTGCCTAGATTCTTTCTACTATGTGTGATGGGTTGGGGAGATACACTAATATAATATGTTGTTTACTGTTTATATGTTTTGTTACCATTGTACCATACCGGATTTGTTTGGAGATGGCTAAAATAGGCTTTGCCTGATGCCAAATCCTTTTGCTTTTTGCAATAAAATTTGTTGAAATTGAATAGCCTAGGGAAATATTGGGTGAAACAAAAGTAGATAAAAGTAGATAAGAATATACATAAAAAGTACATGCATGAACAAATTGTTTAATGCAGACTTGAAATGAGAAGAGATAATTCAATTTTCCTGCGTTTTGGTAGTAAGAGCCGGGGAAATGTTGTACAAACGGCTCGTGATACTCGCTCCTATTATACGTGTCGGGTCACGAGAACCAGGTTGGGTAGGGACAGTAAGGTGGTAATTATCTAGCAGACAGCCGTACACACAACACGTAAAAATAAAAACAATGCACTAAGTTCTCGTTTATATAATTGTAGAGGGATTGTTTTTCTACGCTTAAATTAATATTGATTGTTGTAAATCAGTTGAGGTAGTCATATTATAATAGACGTCCTAAATTGTACATCTATGACAAGTCCACCGTTTTCCAGAACATTCTTTCATATTTAATACAAAGAACAAAAAAGACAACTCCTATGACTTTATAAGTATATGGTTTATCTCTGGTTTTTAGACCAGGACTGTGTCATGTAAATGATTAAATATGGTAGTGAGCGGGTCGTGGTGAAGGGAGAATGGATAATGTTGTATACATCAATATATAATTTTAAAACATTTATCCTAATTAACACGGACTGGCTGTACGCGCTGCACGTTAGTTGGCAAATTGAGTCTTTGGGTTTTTGTCGGTTATTTCGCAAGAAGGATAAACAGGAGGTTTATACAAACTGCTTTCGACAAAATTACAAATTAATAACAAGACATTGCACGATTTAGATACTGATGTGCTTTGACAGCTTGTGCCGTCGGTCACCGGATGTTCCTTACCGTGTAGCTGTTGCCAGGTCTGTTGTTCATTGTTGGTTGTATCAGTGGTCCACCAGAAAATGGATTTTCTCTGGCCCTGGAGAATATCTTGTCAATATGGACGCAGCTAAGATGCCGAATGTTTCTGTTTTACAGCACATGTACCTTGACTATAATTATCTGATGCTTCCTGGTAGAAATTGATTTGTGTGTACATGTACCCATAACAACCAGGCAGCCGGTAACTCGAATGCGGGTAAGCTTCAAGGCCGAGTGTATATTTATATTTAGATGGGACCTACTTTGCATATATATTATACCTTAACTACCCAAGTATACGTTTAAGCAAGTTAATCGCTGGCTCTGCTAACAATAATGCATTTTTAAAAACGTGCTCTATTTGTTTATATTGTGACATTGTTTTGAGTGAAAAAGACGTGTATTCCGATACAAAGCAGCAAACGGAAAAATCATGATCAATAACGGAATGCATGAGGCCATGTTTTGTTGTAGGCTTGTCACGATAAAACGTGTATGCTTCAGTGCCGCCATCAGGTTTAACTGCGACGATAATAACCCCTCGGTTAGTACCCACTCGTATGTTTTACATAATTCACAGTGTATTATATTCCCAATGCATGGTTAGTGCCCCTCGACAATAGTCATTAACGTTAAAGTTGAGGTACGAACAAACGCTTGGTGTCAATAAAACGCACTGACTTTAAACAAAGCTACAGGTATGGTATGTCTGTAAGTAATATTTATATTGCTTTTTAATTGGTACGAATTAAATTGGCCTTAAATTGCAAACTTTTCCTCGATGCAATAACTCCTTACCGACCCCTGTAATCATATAAACTACCGGTACTTGACTAATACTGTATGTGTTATTCATCTAAAACTCTTTTTAACAGGCAAAGAAAGGTTTTGTGAATGTAATCTATTGCCTTAGGTCTAATCGCATTCATTTATACAGCCAATACAAATATTCGTATAACTGCAGCCTCCAAAATACACACACTCTCAACACACAAATCCACATGGGGTACATCAGAGGCCGTCTTTAAATGACATCAACTGTTGCTAAGACGTAAAAATAATCCACCAATTAAACCCAAACATCGTTTTTGATTCAGCCCTTCTTTCATTAATATAAACTTTGAATAGTGATAACTTAATACCTTTTGATTTGAAAATGTTACATTACAATATCAACAATCCTAAACCTCATCTTTTTGTATTTCTAAACTATCACTGCAATTACACGGCAGGGTAACTTCTCGTATATATTTGACAATGATACTTGACTTGTAGCATGCTAGGATGAAATGCTACCAAGTTTGTTCAAATGAATGACATTGTCCGTCTTTCAAGGTCGCAGTTGGTAGCATGCTACCCGCAAAATATTGGTATCCTGGGCCTTTCAGTTTGTAATGTGAATTGTGTGAAACATTTTCAACACATTTGACCCTTATGACCTTGATAGGTCAACTTCATTAAATTTAAAATATTTGTTTTCTCTTCATCCCAGCATGCTACATGCATAATTATTAATATCAGCACCCTGGACTTTCTATTTTTTAGAAGTCGTTTGAAGGAAACGTTAACGGACGGCGTACGTAGGAACATATGAAATAAAATAAGAGAATACCGAAGCGTCAACATAATCATAATCCAAACTCAAAATCGATTTAACCAGGGGCAAAATTTAAACAAAGGAAAGATTAACATGGAGACCCTTGCAAAAGTACAAGAGAATAAGACCAGGTGTTCCGGAAGAGTAAGCGTCTTCTGCTTCATCGACGACACCCGCCGTGTAAATCTTTGTCACATCCAAGTAAACATCAAGTTCTCAAAATGAGAACCGAGTATCATTGTCAATCACAACAAGTAAACACAATAATGAGCATGCTCAAAAACGTCCATCTTCATATCACTTATAGATACAGAATATTTCTCAATGAGACAAAGATGGCGACCATAAAACTTGCCCATAATACTGATCAACCTGCATTTTCGAATCCTTGTGTTGTTAGCTTGTTTGTCAGCAGTCGACATCGATCACGAAAATCACGATACCTAGAGCAAGCCCTGGAATACCGAATCAACTGCGACATGTAAACGTCATAGGTTGGAGAAGCAGGGATGTTACTATAAAGAAATGGAAAGTTAACGATCGGAAAATTGAAATCATTACGTTTATCGTATAGCTTAGTAGTAAGCTGTCCATGTTGGTCGTAGTTTAAGTAGAGATCGAGGTAAGCAGCTGATGTAGAAGAGTCTGTTGTGTCCTTTATTTCAAGTTCAGAAGGGTATATACGATCGATTAGGTCAGCAAACTTCTTGTTGTTTATAGGCAACACATCGTCGATATATCTGAAAGTGAAATTAAAAGATTTGGCAAGGTTTTTGTTACCTGTCCTGATTAGCTCCTCCACAAATTCAGTCTCGTATGAAAACAAAAACAAGTCAGCTAAGAGTGGGGCACAGTTTGTTCCCATGGGAATGCCAACAGTCTGCTGGAACATTTTTCCTCCGAACTCAACAAAAATGTTGTCGACCAGGAATTCAATCATCCGTACTACATCTTCTTCAGTATATTTCCTCTTAGCTTTTGTCGTGTTTTTGACAAATGCTCCGAGATAGCTCAATACCATATATTTGTATCGTCGTCCGCCTTTCTTAGAAAAGAAAGCTCTCATAACAAAAGATCGGAGACGTTCCTTCAATTTTGTATGCGGTATGGTAGTGTACAGGGTGGAAAAATCAAATGTTTTGACCGAAAAGACGTTTTTTAGGAGGGGGTGTTCAAGATTGATAAAAAGATCTTTCGAGTTTTTCAAAATCCACATCCCATTAATTCCACTTCTGGAGTACACAGTGTCACAATACGACTGAAGCCCTGATTTTATGGTACTAAGAATTGTAGTAAGAAGTTTTGATAATGGCTTGGTCGAGCAATTATCAGAGCCAGCGATAAAACGTTGCTTATAAGGATCCTTGTGTAGTTTCGGTATCCAATAAAGACACGGTAGGTCAGCATCTTGCTCATTAACCGGTACTTGGAAAGATTGCAATACCGAAGCATGGTTGGACAGTATTTCATCTTTCGAAAAACCGGTCAATGTGTAAGTAGGGTTACCTTGGTTATCAAGCAGGCCTAGTTCTTTTTGCAAGCAATGAATGTAATAGCGTTTGCAAACAATGATCAAGTTGTTAGTTGCTTTGTCTGCAGACACAACCACATATTTATCATGTAGATTGTTGAGTGTTGCTTTTACATCGGGGTCAAGAAATATCGACTTGTATTTAGTTTTCATTTTGTGACGCAAATTGCTTATTCTTTTCTGAATAGAGGTCCTGATAGACTTCACCCACTCTGAAAGTGAATCCATTTCAGCATGTTCACGTGTAGTCCATTGTCTGGCGTAATCTTCAACCGAGTCCATAAGAATCTTGAAATTCACATGCCAATTGATGGATGGAGTCTCTCGATACTTAGGACCTTTCATGAAAAGCTCCCGGAGCTTTATATTTGGGATAATATTCAGATTACCCGTTACTATGTAGCCTGCTGGACCATAGCAATATTGAGATGAAGAACATGAACATGCTGAAGGAGGAGTCATTCTAGGAGGTTATTCCTAATTAGAAAATATTTCAATCTTCGTAAAACATGTATTTTCTTAATAACAGAACTATAGATGGCATTGATACGATCCCCCCACTGGGCATTTAAATTAAAAATTACTCCCAAAAGCTTATGGTGGTCTGTAAAATTAAATCTTTTTCATCAAATTTTAAACTTTGTCAGTTAAGTTAGAAATAAATATTACCTCTGTGACTCTAGATCCGTATTCAATTTTGTTTGGATTTCAATACAAGATTGGAATGATCCGATAAACAATATTGCCGACAGGTGGCCATCTTGGATTAGTACGTAATAGTTTGTTTTTCGCCTTTTCTTGAGAAGTACTGCATGGACCATTCTCAAATTTCATACGTAGGTTCCCTTTGGTACCTGGTTGTGCTAGTCCATTTTCGGACACATCCGATAAATATTCTGGCCATCTTGGAATTGTAAGTAATAGTTTGTTATTGCTATTTCTTGAGAGGTACTGCATGGATCATTCTCAAATTCCATCTGTTGGTTCCCCTGGAGCCAAGGTGCATAAACAAAATGGCCGACATTCAGATTTGATAAACAATATGGTTGACATTAGGCCATCATGAATTTGTTAGTAATTTGTATAGGTATGTCTAACACTGGACGGATCATTCTCAAAATGTATAGATGATGATAATGATGATGATGATGATGATGATGATGATGATGATGATTATAAATGGTGATGACGATGAGGGTAACTGGTGATTCTGATGATGATGATGAAAATGATGATGATTGTAAGTGAATCAAGATGACGCAGATGATGAATGTAACTTGTGATGAATCATGACTGAGTGTGAGTAGTGTTGTTGTCGTGTATGATGATGATGATGATGAGGAGGAGGAGGAGGAGGAGGAGGAAGAAGAAGAGGAGGAGGAGGAGGAAGAAGAAGGGGAGGAGGAGGAGGATGATGAGTGTAACTGATGATGATGAGGAGGAGGAGGAGGAGGAGGAGGATGGTGAGTGTAACTGATGATGATGGTGATGATGATGATGATGATGATGATGATGATGATGATGGATGATGATGATGATGATGATGATGATGATGATGATGATGATGATGATGATGATGATGATGATGATGATGACGAGGAGGAGTGTAACTGATGATGATGATGATTGTTCTTGATTGTAAAAGTTGAAATTGATGATGGATGTAACTGGAAAAAAAGTTATACAAAAAATCTTATGTAGATTTTCCTTGGTGCCTAGTTGTGTCCTTTCGATTTTGGGACTGATCAGAGAAAAAAAACGAAATGGCTGACAGATGGCCTTCTTAGTAGGATCGTTTCCCTTCCTTCTCTTATATGTCTTTAATTTAAGTTGTATACAATTTTAGAATTCCTCTTAAAAGTGATTTTTATTTGACATATAGTAGACTGTGAGCCTTGTTTCGTTCTTTTTGATCAGTCCCAAAAACAAATAAATCTAAGAACCAGCAGAACCTGCATATGAAATTGTCATTGACATATCAAAGTACTGAAATGCAAAAACTTCGACAGCTATTGAAGTGATTTTGATGTGTGGGTCACTAAGTTTCGATATCAGAAGATTTCAGAATAGGGGTTGCGTAAATGTTGAATGTTAACCCAATAACAGGCAAGTTGTTTAGAATGAGGAGTTGTATTTCAAGCTACAATTTAATGCACATTTAACAGATATTTCACTTATCTTTTTTAATAACGGAAAAAATACTTGTTTACAGTCTCTCGTCAGTCTGTTTTGGCTGGACATATTTGTATGTGTTTAAAAAGTGTGACACTTTAATAAGATAAAGCAAATGATGTATGTTGGCCGTGACCCATAAATGTTTTTGCCCGCCTGGACATATTTGTATGTGTTTAAAAAGTGTGACACTTTAATAAGATAAAGCAAATGATGTATGTTGGCCGTGACCCATAAATGTTTTTGCCCGCCTGGACATATTTGTATGTGTTTAAAAAGTGTGACACTTTAATAAGATAAAGCAAATGATGTATGTTGGCCGTGACCCATAAATGTTTTTGCCCGCCTGGACATATTTGTATGTGTTTAAAAAGTGTGACACTTTAATAAGATAAAGCAAATAATGTATGTTGGCCGTGACCCATAAATGTTTTTGCCCGCCAGAGACTTCTGTAAGTGTTATTTCTACTAAATAACTTATATGTGCTTTATACAGATCTGATATGGTTTCATTGAAACAAAAATGTGTACCTATAGTGAAAAATCCGCAGCAATATGTGGAGCAAAGTTGTGTACAAAGCAAAGGGTTTTGCTCGCCATAGAAAAGTAGTTAAAATTTCAAAAATGTTCTTCACCAGACCCACCCAGATATGCTGGAATAAAATACTCTTCATAAATGGAAAGGTCTTAAGGTGCTTTATCAAACGTGTGAATTTCATGCCCCCGGACTTCTTGCTTTTTGCCCCCCCCCCCCCTCCTCTTTCCCTCAGGTCCCTAAGGGGGTTAGGCCCACATAATTCACAATTTTAGTGCATCTTTGGTAAGGAATGTTCCTGTCAAATTTCATTCAAATTGGTTCATTGATTTTTAAGAAGAAGTTCAAAATGTAAATTATTTACGGACGCACATCGCAAGACGACGGACAAATGACGGTTAGAATAGGTCACTTGAGACTTTTTCTCAGGTGACCCTAAAAATTCGTCCTAAAACAGGGCCCGTATTCATGAAACCATTCTCATGCTCAAGCAAAGATTCTGTGCTCAAGCCAGCTGTCTTGTAACTCGCTATAAACACCTCAAACGATGAAAAAGTCAAATGAAAACACTGAAACATTTTTCTGCTTTAAGTCTCTTCAATGTTTCCCCAAATCATAAACAGAATAAGATTTTCTTATTGATTCATAACCAAAGCAAGAAATTCGGCTTGAGCACAAAATCCATGCTTGAGCATGAGCACGGTTTCATGAATACTGGCCCAGGTGCCTGACATGTCCAATTGTTACATGCCAATGCCAAACCCACAAATATGTGGTCCAGTTTTTTTTTACTCGGAAAAAGTCAATGTATTACTACACGCTATATTACATATATTTTTTAAGGTAACTAGACAAAATGCATTTAGATTTTGATAAAGATTTCTGAGAAAAAAAAAGGTTATTTGCAAAAGTTTGCGAACACCCCTCGTGTGTTAAAGGTTTATTCCACGTGTTGTATAAACGGAATGTTGTTCAACAGTTGTAATGATTATTTGATACCCTGATCCTGGAAGTTGAATAACACCCACCCATTGTGGTAGAAAACAGTCGCCACCGTGTCCTGCACGAACAGGAGATTCTTTTGATGTAAAAATATGTTCTTTGATTGTCAAATAAGTTGTCGATTTAAGAATACCCCCTCGCTCTTTGGAAGTAGAAAAAAAAAACGGCAATGAAATGTGACCTGCTTTGCTTATGGCAATTTCGCCATTTGTTAGAGTACACAAAAAGAATGGTTCTTGAATGAAATGATTCACTGTTTTTCATAAACAGAACCATTTTGAGGACCATTAAAGGTGTATTAAGCAAAAATGCATATTTTAGCGTGTTTTTCAATCAGTGAGTAATATTTATGCTTTCCGAACGAACTTCCAGTAATTCTTGTGTCAGTCCAAACGTCTTTTCATCTTCATGTAAGTACAGTCCTCAATCAATATTGATGATTAGGGACAGTGAAGGGGTTGATTGCACAGAGGCGTGATGAAAAAAGTGGATAAGGTTTTTTTTGTTAGTGCATTAGTATAAGATAAAACGTGGTAAAAACAGTGTTGGTAATTAGGGTGTTGTCATGAGGGATTCAAGGACTGTGGGTTTGATGTGTGCCTTGAAGCCCTCTAGTGTTGTGCAAAGTACTGCTGCTACCGGAAGGAGGTCCCATTGTGTAATTGTGTGTGGAAAAAAGGAGAATCTATATGTGTCTTTGGTAGCAGATATGTGTCTGAATGTGTAGGGGTGTGCTTGTCTGGTTCTGTGGTCAGTTGTCTGTAGGATTGTAGTAGGGTCTATTGCAACCTGTTTGTGTATGATTTTGTAAAAAAGTATAAGTCTTGAGTGTAGTCTTCTTGTTTGTAGTGATTGCCAGTTTAGTTTTTCTAGCATGTCCTGTACTGAGCTAGTGTTGTGATATCTGTTTTGTACGTATCGTGCTGCTCTGCGTTGTATTTTTGTATCTGGTTTATTTGGTTTGTGTTGTGTGGATCCCATATGGAGGAACGGTACTCCCGTTTGGGTCTAACGATGGCCTTATATATATGCATGTTCTTTGATGTGCTGTGGGTTTATTTTTAGGTTGCGTTTTAGGAATCCAAGTGATTTATTTGCATTTGTAGCGATGTTATTGATGTGTGTGTCCCATTTGAGGTTGCTTTGTAGTGTACGGCCAAGGTATTTACTTGTGTCTACTTGTTGTAATGTGTGGTTGTGGAGTTTATATGAAAATTTGGTTTTGGTGCGTTTGTTTGATGTGGATGTGAAATTGCATTTGTCGGAGTGAAAGGTCATCAGCCAATCGTGTTCCCATTTGCCTGCTCCGTTTATGTTTTCTTGTAGTTTGAGTGCGTCGTGTTTGTTGTGTATTGTTTTGTAGATGATCCTATCGTCTGCGAATAATCTGAGGGTGCTGTGTTTGATGTATTCGGGTAGGTCGTTAATATATATGAGGAAAAGGATGGGGCCCAAACATGTTCCTTGGGTACTCCTGATGTAACTGGAATTCCATTTGATTGTTTCCCCTCAAGTACTACTGTTTGGGTGCGGTGAGTTAAAAAGTCTGATATCCATGCAAGTGTGTTCCCTGTTATCCTGTAGTATTTGAGTTTGTACTGTAGTCTTTTGTGTGGGACTTTGTCAAAAGCTTTGGCAAGTTGTATTTCGCAAGATCTTGAAAAACGCAATCCGTGTTGTAGGTTGTATAGTATGTTATTATTCTCCAAGTGTGTCATTGTGGCGCTTGTGATGACGTGTTCCATGAGATTAAATGAGATGCAGGTGAGTGATATTGGGCGGTAGTTTGTTGGGTTGTATTTGTCTCCTTTTTTGTGGATGGGGCTGACGTTTGCATGTTTCCAGTCTTTGGGCAATGTGCTTGTGTTCAGTGATGTATTGAAGATTTTTGTAAGGATGGATGCTATTGTGTGTCTGAGTTCTTTAAGAATTTTCCCATGTATTTGGTCAGGTCCCGATGCTTTGTTTGGATTGATATTGTATAATAGTTTTTCGATGCCGTTGCAGGTAAAGTGTATTTCTGGCATGGTTGGGTGTGGTGAGGGTCCTTTATCAGGTATGGAGGTGTCTTGTTCTGTGGTGAAGGCGGATTGGAATTGTTCGTTTAGAATTTTTGCCTTTGTTGTAGTATCTGTGATGAAATGTCCCTATTTGCGAAGTGCTGAGATATCTGTACTTTCTTTCCTTGCTGTTTTGATGTATGGAGATAGTTTTTTAGCGTTGTATTTGTTTGAGTGTGGAGAGCCTTGTTCGTTTATGGGTATGTATTTAATCATTTTATCGATGTAGATGCGATGTGCGTTGCGTATATTGATTTTGTTCTTCAGCTTTTGTTGGTAGTTTGTGCGGCTCTTGAAGTGTAGGCGTTTTGATAGGTTTTACCTAGTTTCTATTATTATCAAGAAGGCAATAAAGATGATATAAATTCAGAATGGCTTTAATAAACACAGACACAAATTACAAACAAATATATTGTACAAGTATATCCAATGGACTAATGGAAAAATATACAATATACTGGTAGAATACATTATTTCACAAACTTATAACATAAACGAATTAACACACATATACATAATAGTAAAAAGCAAAGAGATAGCAAATATAGCAAGTTGAAAAAACAACTTACAAGCACCCTAGTAATTCTACTGGGAGGGTGGGAGAGGCGATTTAAAAAGCAGCGGTCAGCAACCACTAAGCTAGCACAGCATGGCGTGACACTTATAACTAAAACGAGGCCGCGTTACAAGTTAGGCAAAGCTAGCATTCGAAAAACAGCAGATACGAAACTACCGCGTTACAAGTTCAGGCAAAACTAGCAATAGAAAAACAGCAGATATAAAACTATCCAAAATTCAATTTACATATAAATACCACTTTACCTAGTTTCTATTATTATCAAGAAGGCAATAAAGATGATGTAAATTCAGAATGGCTTTAATAAACACAGACACAAATTACAAACAAATATATTGTATAAGTATATCCAATGGACTAATGGAAAAATATACAATATACTGGTAGAATACATTATTCCAAACCCGAAGATAGAGTGTTGGTAATGTGTAACTGTTGGGAAAAAATAATACAAAAAAGAACACCTAGCCAGGTACTACTGAAGGTAGGTTTTTGCAAAAAGCCAGTAGAGCAGCATGCTTGTCATCATTTGTGTGGTCAACATATCGTTTAAAACAATCACTAGCCCAATATCCCAATAATTGGATTTGGGAACCCTCCAGACCAGCCGAATGAGCCCATGTAGCAGCTCCCCGGCGGAACGAATGCCCCCCAAAGAAAGACCGGTCAAAACCGATATTACTCAATACAACACGCAAAGCTCTTAGAAATACTGAGTATGTGAGAAAGGAACCTGATGATAACACAAAAAGGGGGCCGAGGGGGTCCTGGCCCGACACAGGGGCATTACGAATAGCCCCACAAGGACAGAAAGGGTGGGAATCTAGCTTAGGTAAAACAATATCTATAGGGTGTTGCCTAAACTGGAGAGTTTTTACAATTTTTAGCGAAAGCAAAAAACCCCAAGGGTATTGTAACAAATCTATGTATTGAACATGAACAGAAAGGTTAAAGGCACCCTTAACCAAAACATTGTTGGGTCGTTAAAACCCAAAAAAACCTGTTAAGCAGGCTGCCCAAAAAACACGATTGTTTTGGTATGAAAAATCCAAAGCATTATGCATTTTTAAAAGTACATCTGGTGATAAAGCAGTTTTACAAGACTGGGCGGTACCAAGTTCACGCTTTACACCTTTTAGGAGGTGTTGTACAGCCCAAGATGATGCAATAGGGTCAGGCAACCCTGCAGATTTGTGCAAAATTGATACAATGTTTAGATAACATTTTACACTGTTAAACTTCAAGTGTTTGACATCTACTAAATATGCTATATAGTGTTCAATAGTGGTAGTGTCAGCTGGTACACTTTCAACCTTATACACATCACAAAAAGTTCTATACGTTTTATAATGCGTGGAGTAGGTTTCCGACGTGGAATTAGCCCACCCCTGATTTTGTAGGCGAACGACTGTCCCTTTTTCTGTCTGTAAGTCCGGGGTACCACCATCTGCAGAATACAAAAAGTGGAGACATATGTCGTAAAAGTTCCTGCACATTAAAGTCATAGTATTCATAGCTACTCAATATATTATATAGACGAGCTAACTGGTCATTTTCATGTAAACGAGAGGCACTATCAGCAATAATGTTCAAACGACCTGGTAAATGTTTTGCAACTATTTCAAAATTGAAGAGTGCCGAAAACCAAAATAGAACTCGTAGTAGAGTCATAATCACAGGATGTCTAGACTACCCCTTGTTTATAGCATACATAGTTGTAGTATTGTCCGTCGATACAATCACACGCTTCCCTGACCACAACTGACCCCACCTAGCTGCTGCTAAGACCACTGCAGCAGTTTCTTTAACATTGATATGTTCCGTAACAATAAAGGGAAGGTCTAGTGGCCAGTTTGTGTAGAAAAAAATCACCATTGAAATATCCAGCACCGCCAAAGTCGCATGCATCGGTTTGTAATCCAGTTATGGGACGCTTGCATAAAAAATTCACTTTGCCATTAAAAACGGACATAAATTGTATCCACCATGAAAGATCCGCGAAAAAATCCGGGGAAAGAATCACTTTGTGAGAACCTTTTGCACATTTTGGAACGAGAGATAACATGCGTCGAAGGAAGGTGCGTCCTCCTCTAACCACAATACTAGCCCAATTTAATTTTCCACACAAGGCTTGTATTTGTTTAACACTCGCTCTTTTCCTACATGAAAATGAACACAACACGTCGCGAAATTCTTTCATTTTTTCTGGAGGCAAGCTGAGCGAAAGGTCACATGTATCAATTTCAATCCCCAAAAATACCAGTCGCTGGGTAGGATCCACAACTTTTGACCAACTTATATTAAAGCCCAAACGACGCAGGACATTTAACAGTATACGGAGGGCTCTACTGCACAAGTGGAAGTCGTCCTCAATTATCAGAAAATCATCCAAGTAGGCGATGACCGTGACATTGTACTTTTTACGCATGATTGCACAGACCGATGAACTGAGTTTTTGAAAAATACTAGGGCTACGTGAATGGCCAAAAGGCAGTTTAGCATCATACATGTAGGTGGGATTCTTGTCTCCACTAAAAGTCCATTTGAGTCCAATGAGTGGATATTCTGCACTATTTATCTGTACTGACCGGTAGGCGCTTTTTAAGTCAACTTTGGCCAGATAGGAATATGGCTTTATCAGTTTTATGGCATGACGTAAATCCATGTATGTGCAACTATTGTCCGTTGTGTAGGAATTTAAACAACCCAAATTAGGCATACTAGCGTCATGTATCAGTCTGATACCTCCATTAGGTTTACTGACAGCACCTAAAGCACTCACGATAGTAGGTTTTTCTGTAGTAATGACATAGTTCCCAAGACCAATCTCTGTCCGTATCTGTTCCTCAACCAGAGCCTTAAATTTTGACGAAGATCCACAATTATCACATTCGAGATGCTGATAGGGTCCATACATGGTAGTAAGTCGAAAACCATTCCGTACACCATCGAGTATCCACTCTCTCTCAGGACAGTCTATCGGTAAAAATTCCTCCCATGCACCAAGATGTAAACAATTGTCTGTAGTGGGAGGGGGCGTGGCCTTAGCATCTACTCCCTCTCGGGGGCCCCGTTTTTTGAAACACCTTGTTGACGAACTCTTGGGTGACCATGGCCAGTAGATGAGTGATCAGTAGCCATACACACAGCACAAACATGAGCCATTCTACAGTTGTTTTTAAAACACTTGTCTGCATTGAAGTTACGACAAATTTCTTGCCCATTGTTGAGAAAAGAACCACGACGTCGGTCTTGATATTGGTGTACCTGTGTGCCATTCGTGTTTCTAGTGTGACCAAGTCTATTGTTTCTATCATCAAGCAAGGCTTTGTTTGTTGCATTGTCAGTTTTGAGGAGGAGATTGAAGTCCATTAAATCTTGGCGATGTGTTCCCCATTGGAACCCCTCTGTGGCTTGTAACTCTCTATACTCTCGGTCATACAGCAGTACGCTTAGCCAAATATATTTTGAAGCTAACCGGAAAATCTTGGCAGAATAGTTCAAATATAGGGCGGGGTCGTCCAGCTTTTTATCCCTAATCAATGCATTCCTAATCTTAATATTGGCATATCCCCACTGTTCGATTGAAACTCTATCTAGTGTTTTTTGTTTGCCAATGCGGAATTCCATTCCCCCGCCCATACATACGGTTTCATACGTCTGGACGGGGTCCTGCCAGACGAAGTCTACAATTTCCAATGCCTTGGTTTTATGCTCACCTGATTCTGTGATGGTGGCAGTCCCGATCGGTAAGCCTCCCGAGGGATCTGAAGTTTGTGGATTGGTGGTTTGTTGACTGCGGGTAGGAGACATGGCCGCCCCCGGCTCATTATGCTTATCCTGGTTACGACAAACCGTTAGCTGACGTAGTTGTTCCTGTTCCTTTTCAATTTTTGTCTTAGTTCTGCTTTCCGGCGAGCCCGTTGAAGTTGCTTGAGTTGTTGCTCCAGGTCTTGTAACTCAGGGTCGGTATCATTCGTAGGCACGTGTTCGTCTGCCCCATGATCGTCAAGGGTATCGTGATCAAAACTGTGATCGCCCTCCTGTATGGATTCGTGGAATTCGTCGTCGCTTTCTTCAGAATGGTTGATGTTCTGAATGATGTCTGCCATCTTGTTACCGACATTCAATCTTTTAGGTCTAGATGACATTGGTGAGGCAAGATTAAAAACGATTTAAAAAGCAGCGGTCAGCAACCACTAAGCTAGCACAGCATGGCGTGACACTTATAACTAAAACGAGACCGCGTTACAAGTTAGGCAAAGCTAGCATTCGAAAAACAGCAGATACGAAACTACCGCGTTACAAGTTCAGGCAAAACTAGCAATAGAAAAACAGCAGATACAAAACTATCTAAAATTCAATTTACATATAAATACCACCTAAAATGTCCCTGTGAAGTATCCAGCATGGAGTGGTTTATTGGCTTATAAAACAGCTGCGCGAAAAATTGGTAACGAGCGGAAATGGGTATTATTACAGTGTATCCCCGATCCTGTCCTATCCTGTAAATCGGCACCCGATCCTGTAAATTGTCTGGCCGGTAGTTGACTATGACCTGCAAGATGGCTGCCTTTTCCACACAAGACCGCTGTTTTCAAACATCTGAAATGTAGACTGGCTCCATGCGCATTAAAAGAGCTGTTACTCCCCTAACATTGATAACGATTCAGGTAGGTACACTTTGAAGCTACAAATCGTGCCCGTAACTGGTTTCAGGGCCATTTATATTTAGTACCAGAAGATGTATTTCTTCTTCTTATTGTTTGGATGATTCCATCAATGTTGATGATTACATCATCTGTCTGTCGGTAAAAGCACAATTGCGTGAGAAGAGGTTAATTACAGTGATTTTTTATTTGTTTTTTTTTTGTGCAGTTAAGATAAAATAAGGGGGTTAAGAGCTGGTGTGGTGTTTAGTTGATGAGGGCTTCAAGGGCTACGTAGGGACTATGTGCCTTGAAGTCCTCGAGTGTAGTGCAATGTACTGCTGCTACAGGAAGGAGATTCCACTGTGTTATTATGTGTGGGAAAAATGAGTATTTGTAGGTGTCCTTTGTAGCAGAGATTTGTTTGAAAGTGTGTGTATGTGCGTGTCTGGTTCTGGGATCTGCTGAGGTGAGGATAGATGTATGGTCGACGGCTACTGTTTGGTGCACTATTTTGTAAAAGAATATTAGTCGTGTTTGCAGCCGCCGTGTTTGTAATGTTGGCCATTGCAGTTGGTGTAGCATGTCTGTTACTGAACTAGTGTTATGGTATTTGTTGTTGACGTATCGTGCTGCTCTGCGTTGTGTTTTTTCTAACTGTTGAATTTGATTTGTTTTGTGTGGGTCCCATATGGAAGAGCAGTATTCCAGTTTGGGTCGGACAAGTGCTTTGTATGCATGGTCTTTTATGTGTGGTGAGTTGATTTAAAGTCGTACTGTTGGGCGTAAGCTAACCTTTACACCTAGTGCACTAGTAGTGCACTTCGTTTAAACTAGTAGGTCCTAGTGCACTACATTTAAACTACAGATAAACTAGTAGTGGACTACACCCTGAACCCCATATAGGTCAAGCTTAAGTACCCCTACAGGTAAATTGGCAGTCCCATTAATCTACCTGTCGTGTGAGTCTTATATCTGTACCTCACCTAGCTTGTGACGTACTAATTAGAAGCTGGCCTTTTCCTTATAAATATAATTACTTCTATAACATAAGAGGCTGCTGGTCGGCCTTTTTATAATCGAATATGATTTTGCCGACTGCAAGATCACTGGGATTTCGTTTCATCTTTATTATACTTCAAAGACAAATTATACAATATATACACTCAGTCTCAGTAACATGGTAGTGTGTGTTCACTTTTTGAAAAACAGTCAGGTGTTCCTATCTGTGGTAAATTTATACTGAATTAAAAAGCCAGGGAATCTTCAGAAAAAATGACAAGGATGTCATACTTTTTGGCATTACAACCAAAAAAACTCCAGACAAACCAGACCAGGCACGATTTTGTAAAGCAGACAAATTAATAGTTGTGGCATATAGATTATATAGAAAGTGTTTTTTTCTGAATGTATCTATATTGTTAGGTATATCGCACATAAAAGAAGAATGTATGAGTGAAATGGTGTGAATTAATTAACTTGTTTGTAGTCCCCGGAACTTATTTAATGTCCTCGCAGATGTATCAAATTTACATTGCACATGTATGATGTTAAAGATTCATAATAATTCTTTACCCTTTCAGAAATAAGATAAAGAATGGAAAGCAGGGAGTTTTATCGCCACCTCCCTAAAGTGGTAAGTCTTGTTAGTAGTATACATGTAGGAAACATGATAAGCATTTGTGCATGCGAAAATGGAGGTGAAAAATGAACAAGCAGACTGGGATTCAAATGAAGGGGCTTCATTCTCTAAACCAGGCTGCTAACCAATTGCCCCAATACAGGTTCATGTGTATAAATTTTTTGATATTCGATAATTTTCTGGTGCAAATAATTGAGACCAATGAATATTTTTTGAGATATTTGACCAAAGTTAGTGCGATATATTCCCCCGATAATGTGAGACATTAACGATTCATATATAGTATATAGTGAGAATTTAAAAACAGAACAAACAAGATATTAACACAGTATTTATAGCTTGTTACTAGCTAGAGACACTCTTTGTTTGCATCAAACTTGAAATATTCAAGTGTCAAGTCCAATTTTACACTCATTGGTAGTACTGTGACATGAAACATTTCCCCTACTATCTTTATCTCATTCTTTCTTGATATGATACTATATGCTCTTCAGTAACAGCATTGTACATCATTCACAATTGTCAAAGCTAGTGATGTGATATTCCTGTAAAGATGTATAGTATGTCACCCCCGTGTGTCCTTAACTTCTACAATGTACATGCTCACTAAACAGAAGACTGTAATATTGTCTTTTATGTCTTCAGATTCAGTACCTCAGTGTTCCTCAAGATATATGCTGAAGTGTTGTGCTTGATTTTGTCTAAAAAATTATCTTATTTTGATTTTTGATAATTGTAAACTGAAGTTATCGGTCCAAAATTGAACTGCAAATGAATTTAAAATATTTTGGGAGGAAACTGGAGTACCCTGAGAAAACCCTAGTGGTCGGGCAGGTGATCCCATACCTTTTCACGTCCAGTCGGGGAATTTACCCTGCCGCCTTGGTGAAAGGCAAGTTTGGTATCTACTGCACCACGCGACCACCCTGAAATTGATTTATATACTGTGTTAAATTTTAAAACAGGAACTTCATGCTCATATCAATGGCTCCATCAGTGAGGAAACAATACAAAAATTACTGAAGAAAAAGGGACGAGAGGAGGAGTGTGCAAAAATGAGATTTGGCAAGGAACAGACAGGACCATTGGAAGAGTAAGTCATTTCATTTCTTTCAGTGGAAAATCTAGAGGCATCATTTTCGCAGGGGAGAAGCTTCAACACACAATGTACATTTAAGCAGTTCAATACTTATATTTACCATTTTTAGAATCTGTTCATGTCATAAAACAATCAATAACACATTTTCTTTCTCAGCATTAAAATATTTAGCTCAATAAATGTATTTGTCGCATATGTTTGTTCAATGAAAAGAACAGCCATCGCCCGGGGACGGTCAATGGTATCCAACGTAACCATTATGACGTCATAATCATGATGACGTCAACAATCGGTCATTGGCATACATGGCCTGATGAATGCCAACTGAATTTGGTAGGGATATACAGTGGCAATGCCATTCAATGGTAAATATTGTAGAAACAGTACTCCTTCCGTGGGCTTGATTTTATAAGGTCACCTGGGCCGAAGGATCATACCGTGGTGTCGGTCATCCGTAACCAACAATTTCCTCACCTTCTCAAACACTGATTGGAAGTCCAGTAAATTTGACTGAAAGCATCCTTAGGTGTGGGGATTCATAATTGTATAAAGGTTGGTTTTGAGGGGCTTTGGCAATTTGACATTATTGATATAAACAATTTTTACAATAGAACTGTGCTTTGGATATCATATTTGATTAGAAGCATTAATTGGATTCAGGGATTCAAACTTGTCAAACTGATACAACTAGGTGAGTGATACAGGCCCTATAGGCCCGGTAGGTTTGTTTTGAGAAGTAAATAGAAATCCTTGAAATAACAAACTACAATAATATACATGTATTTTGAAAGGTAAAAGGAAATCACATAATATAGGTGCTTAAAATAAAACCTGAATCCATGATGAAGTCACAGTACCACTGTGCAAAACATAGATTTTAATTCAAGATGTAACAGATACAAGTCACAAATTGAGTGATGATTATTTTGTGTTTGTTTCAATTCAAAAGTGGTTGTTTTAAACAAAGTTCTATATTGATTTCTTTTTCAGTTCTTTCAAAAGACTGAAGTTAATGCAGACATTGTCAAACTGTGCAGAAGATATTTATATTGTAAGTATTAAAAACATGCCTGATCTGGACTGGTTTGAAGTTTTAGTCCCCTGCCGTTGAAACCGTAGGGGACCATAGCGTTTGTCTCTGCCTGTTCGTCTCTGCCCGGATGTTGGTTTCTAGACGATAACTTCAGAAAGAATTGATGGATTTGGTTCAAATTTCATACAATGTTAACTTGTGAGAAAATATAGAGTGGGATTGAGTTTTGGGATGAAAGGTCAACGACAAAGGTCACTGTTGCTAGAAAAAGATATTTTTCGTCAAATCTTGGTTTCTAGATGATAACTTCAGAAAGGATTTATAAATTTGATTGAAACTTCATACAATGTTAGCTTATGAGGCAATACCATCATCATCATCATCATCATCATCATCATCTATAATGCAACATCATAATAAGTGTACATATTCATACACATGTCTTACACATATGTCACACACAAGTATACATACCAACATCCACTCACACACACACACATGTATACACCCACACATAGACCCATCCACACACACCTAGAAGTTCAATCAAAGATTTCAAAAGACAAACCTTTGGGGAAAAAAAAGACAGAGAGGGGAGAGAGAGCGAGAGAGAGAGAGAGAGAGAGAGAGAGAAAGGAGGCACAATAACGCAGCAATTCTGTACAGGGAAAGACAATACTTAGTTAAAAGAGAGTCAGCAAGTGGAGTCAAGGTCTTGGTAATGAAGTAAAGATAGATAATAGACTCATTAATACTACAAATTACAATATTATCAATATAAATACTACAAATATTATCAATCAACATACATGTATGATGTAATATAATACAATATAATGCAAATTGCCTAAAGTTCTAGAATACCTTTCCATTTTCTCTAACCTAACTCAAATTGTCTTTTAGTAGATTAAATTTTATTATTATATATATATTTTTGAGTCTGGTAGTGATCCTTGATGGCATTGATGAGTGCATTGAGATGTAGAGAGTTGCTAAGACATATAGTTTTATAAATATAAAACTTGATAACAAACAGTTTTTCATAATCAGTAAGATTACAATTAAGTGGTACTATTCCAAAGAGGAAAGATTCTTTATTATAAGCAAAAGGGATTACCAAGATATCAAGTAAAGTTTCAAATCACTGAAGTAGTGTTTGGATCTCCTGACATTCCCATAGACTATGCACTATTGTTTCCTGTTCTAAATTGCAAAATGTACATAAAGGGCTAACAACTAAGTTCAATTTATAAAGAAAAGTGTTTGTAACCAAAATGTGGTGTATAATTTTTACCTGGAACCATTGTAATTTAGAGCTTTTTGTGACTAAAAAAGGTGTTTTAAATATTTCCTTCCACTTCCCATTATCAAAATCAAATTCCTTATTCCATTGTCTTGTTCCAGTTGGCAATGGTGCTATTGGAATGATACAATTATAAAGATCTTTTGCACCTTTTTTATTTTTGAAAAAAATCTCCAAGAGAAGTGGAATTGCCGATTGAGGGAGATTTTCTAAAACAGTATCACAGTTTCTAAAAAAATGTTTGACTGCACATATAATACCATAGTATTGTAAGAAATGAGTATTTATTCTAAATATTTGTGAAAATTCATGAAAAGTAAAAAAAGTCAAATCATCTACATTTTTTATTAAATCATTAATGGTATAAACACCTGCCTTAAACCAGCTTGAAAAAAACATGCTTCTTATTAACATAATCTTGATCTCCTAATTATACCACATGGGTGTTTTTAGAATTGAGTCTTGTCTACTAATCTTCATAAAATTACAATTATTGAATGTACCCCATGCTTTGAAAACATCTTGCCAGAAGAAGCTAGGGCAGTTTGATGCACAAGAATGAATATATTCATTTCCACATTTATATATTTCTGGAGATCAACAATTGATTTTAAAATAAGAACTCATTTGCCATCGGAGTGAAAAGTTCTCCTTATCCAGCCTAGTTTGGGAGAATTTAAAAAAGCATACACATCTACCATCTTCAGTCCTCCATCAATATATTTTTGTACAACTTCTTTCTTAATCTTGTGGCAGTTGTGATATTAACAAAGATTTGATAACATTAATCTTGCAAATTGGTGTCAAACACCGTCTACATGTATATCAAGAATTCATAAGGGTTTTAAGTTTAAATTTAAGACCAAATTCATTTTTGGAATTTCACTCAGATCCTCAGAAAAATCTACTCCCAAGAATGTGAACCTATGATTACCCCACTGCAAATTGAGTTCTGGCAAATATGTTGTATCACTGTATCTCCTACTCCCAATCCAAATAACTTGTGTTTTCCTTGTATTAATATTGAGGCCAGAAATATGTGCATAATTATTTAACTCAGAGATAGACTCCCTTAAAGACTTCTCTGACCCATCTAATATCAGCCCAGTGTCATCGGCATACTGAACATTAAGTACTGCCATACGTGTATTATCAATATTTATCCCCTTAATGTATTTATTATTTTTAATCCTTGCAGCTAAAACTTCTGCACATAAAATAAAGAGGTAAGGGGCAATAGGGTCCCCTTGACGACAACCACACTGGATGTTTATTTGCCTAGAAATATTACCACCTTGATTTATGGAGGCGCTTACATTAGTATGAAAAACTTTAACCCATTTCCTTATATCATTACCAAATTTGAAGTAACCCATTACCTTATCTATGAAACTCCAGGAAACTGAATCGAAGGCTTTTTCACAAATTGATAAACATTAACATAACTGGAATATTCTTTTCCTCTGCAAACTGCATAATATCATAAATTACTCGGTATACGATATTTTCCCCAATATACCTCCCCAATAAAAAGCCTGTCTGATCCTCACTAATAACATTTCCTAACACTGTTTTAATCCTATGCGTAATTGTCCCAGAAGCTATTTAATAGGTAAAATTTTAAAGAGAAATAATTCTCCACTTTTTTAAAAAATGACGAGGTTTGTCTCCCTTTGGATAACATGTTATTACAGCATGGCATTAAGTAATTGAAAACTGACCTATTAAAAAGCTATAGTTTATAGAATGTACAACAAAAAAAACTATATATTTCCAAAAAACTTTAAAGAATTCTGCAGTAAAAGCGTCTGAGCCAGGACTCTTATTATTCTTCATACCTTTGAGAACTTTTACTGCTTTGTCCTAAGTTATGCGACCCGTTAGACTATCCAATTCTAAATTACCTAACTTTTTAACATTACAATTCTAAAGATGACCCTCTAAATCAACATCATTTACCTCTCTGAATTTATATAATTATCATAAAAAGACCTAACTTCAGATAAAATATCTTCTTGCTTTGTTATTATAATATTTCATTTTATTTTATATATAATAATTTTGGGGATAATTTTGGAAGTAAAATTTCTATTCTCTAAATTCAAAATGTATGACGTAGGTTTTTCCCCTTCCTCTACCCATTTGGCTTTAGCTCTGATATATTACCCCTAATTTTTTTCAAGCGAATTGACTCTAACTCCTTCTTTTCCCTATTCAGTTTTTCCTGGTCTGGGATGATTTCAGTTTCTTCAAGGGCAATCAAAGCTTTAAGTTCTTCCTCTCTAAAACTACTTTGTTTTTTTTATAAGAAGCATAGGAAATAGACCTTCCTCTAATTTCCGTTAGCAGAGTTTCTAAAAAAAGGCTTATCATTTATAAAAAACTGTAAATCACTATTAGGAATATGGTTAATAGAATTGATATTATATACAGGTAAACAATATCTAGCCTTCACTCAATGCAATTTTTAACAATATCAAGGTATTCAGAATCATATAGTAAAGAATTATTTAGTTTTCACATGCCCTTCCCTCTCTTAAAATCATTTAAAGTTATAGTTATTACAGGTGTTGAATGATCTTGAACTTTAACTTCAAAATTGTTATTTAACAAAATAGCCACGCCTCTTGAGTTAGATCTGTAAGAACAGAAGTAACAATGATAACTTATCATATTTTCCTGGTCTTCTGTAAAATGGGTGTCTTCACTAATACACTATTGGGCATTTGAAAGACAGATTATTCCCAGCGCAACCCCATTAAGCATAATTTAGCTGATCTCATTTAAACAGTAGGAGGAATAGGAATTCTTAAAACCATTTCTAGATGATATATATCATGTATGCTTCACTTCTTACACGTGATATATAACTGTCTTCGCATGACCTTGACTTTTAAGATAATATTAAGGTTGCATTGTGGTCAAAGGCTTACTAATTACTTCATACTCCCTTTATATAGGTGCATCCCCTCTATACAACTGTATATATAGGTGTGCCCCACTCTATACCAGTATATATAGGTGTGCCCCACTCTATACCAGTATATATAGGTGTGCCCCACTCTATACCAGTATATATAGGTGTCACCCTCTCTATACCAGTATATATAGGTGTCACCCTCTCAACACCAGTATATATAGGTGTGCCCCACTCTATACCAGTATATATAGGTGTGCCCCACTCTATACCAGTATATATAGGTGTGCCCCACTCTATACCAGTATATATAGGTGTCACTCTCTCTACACCAGTATATATATAGGTGTGCCCCACTCTATACCAGTATATATAGGTGTGCCCCACTCTATACCAGTATATATAGGTGTGCCCCACTCTATACCAGTATATATAGGTGTGCCCCACTCTATACCAGTATATATAGGTGTGCCCCACTCTATACCAGTATATATAGGTGTCACTCTCTCTGCACCAGTATATATATAGGTGTGCCCCACTCTATACAAGTATATATAGGTGTCGTCCCTCCCTACACCAGTATATATATAGGTGTGCCCCACTCTATACCAGTATATATAGGTGTCTCCCTCTTTATACCAGTATATATAGGTGTCCCCCCTCTATACCAGTATATATAGGTGTCTCCCTCTTTATACCAGTATATATAGGTGTCCCCCCTCTATACAAGTATATATAGGTGTGCCCCCCTCTATACCAGTATATATAGGTGTCCCCCCTCTATACCAGTATATATAGGTGTCCCCCCTCTATACCAGTATATATAGGTGTCTCCCTCTTTATACCAGTATATATAGGTGTCCCCCCTCTATACCAGTATATATAGGTGTGCCCCACTCTATACAAGTATATATAGGTGTCGTCCCTCCCTACACCAGTATATATATAGGTGTGCCCCACTCTATACCAGTATATATAGGTGTCTCCCTCTTTATACCAGTATATATAGGTGTCCCCCCTCTATACCAGTATATATAGGTGTCTCCCTCTTTATACCAGTATATATAGGTGTCCCCCCTCTATACCAGTATATATATGTGTCACCCTCTCTATACCAGTATATATAGGTGTGCTCTCTCTAAACCAGTATTTTTAGGTGTCCTCTCTCTAAACCAGTATATATACAAGATGTAGGTGTCCCCTCTATATACCAGTAGATATAGGTGTGCCCCTCTCTATACCAGTATATATAGGTGTCCCCTCTATATACCAGTATATAGGTGTTCCTCTCTACACCAGTATATATATAGGTGTCCTCTCTCTATTTCAGTATATATAGGTTTCCCCTCTCTACACCAGCATATATAGGTGTCCCCTCTCTATATCAGTATATATAGGTGTCACCCCCTCTACACCAGTATATATAAGTGTCTCCCTCTTTACACCAGTATATATATAGGTGTCCCCTACCTACACCTATATCTACTGGTGTAGAGAAGGTGACACCTATATATATATATACTGGTAAAGCTAGGGTGACACCTAAATATACTGGTATAGGGAGGGGGCATCTATCTATACTGGTTTAGGGAGGGGGACACCTATATATATATATATACTGGTGATAAGAGTGGGCACCTATATATACATATATACTGGTTTAGAGAGGGGGACACCTATATATACATATATACTGGTGCTGAGAGGGGGCAACTATATAAACTGGTATATAAAGAAATTGACACCTATATATACTGGTTCAGAGAGGGTGACACCCATATTTATTCTAGTATAGAGAGGGGTGATACCTAAAAAACTGTATATATATACTGGTGTAGAGAGGGTGACACCTATATATACTGGTATAGAGAGGTTGACACCTATATATACTGGTGTTGAGAGGGGGACACCTATATATACTGGTATTGGGAGGGGACACCTATATATATTCTTGTATAGAGGGGGCACCTATATAAACTGGTATTGAGAGGGGATACACCTATATATACTTGTATAAAGGGGACACCTATATATACTGGTTTAGAGAAAGGACACCTTTATATACTGGTGTAGAGATCTAGATGGGGCACCTATATATACTGGTGTAGAGATGGGGCACCTATATATACTGGTGTAGAGATGGGGCACCTATATATACTGGTGTAGAGAGGGGGCACCTATATATACTGGTGTAGAGAGGGGGCACCTATATATACTGGTGTAGAGATGGGGCACCTATATATACTGGTATAGAAAGGGGGTACCTATATATACTGGTATAGAGAGGGTGACACTTATCTATACTGGTGTAGAGAGGGGGCACCTATATATACTGGTGTAGAGAGGGGACACTTATATATACTGGTGTAGAGAGGGGGCACCTATATATACTGGTGTAGAGATGGTGACACTTATATATACTGGTGTAGAGAGGGGACACTTATATATACTGGTGTAGAGAGGGGACACCTATATATACTGGTGTAGAGAGGGGGCACCTATATATACTGGTGTAGAGAGGGGACACTTATATATACTGGTGTAGAGAGGGTGACATTAATATATACTGGTATAGAGAAGGGGACAACTTTATATACTTGTATAGAGAGGGGACACCTATATATACTGGAATAGAGCTGATGACACCTATATATACTGGTGTAGAGAGGGTGACATCTATATATACTGGTATAGAGAGGGGCACATCTATATATACAGTTGTATAGAGGGGTTACACCTATATAAAGTGGTATAGAGGGAGTATGAAGTAGTTAGTAAACCTTTGACCATGATACAACCTTAATATTACCTTAAAAGTCAAGATCATGCGAAGACAGTTATATATCACGAGTTAGAAGTGATGCATACATTATATATATCATCTAGAAATGGTTTTAAGAATTCCTATTCCTCCTACTTTTTAATGGAGATCAGCTAAGACATGCTTGATTTTGTTGCGCTGGGAATAATCTGTCTTTTAAGGTCAATTATATTAGACAAAAATTAAATTTCCATGTTTGACTTTTGAATTTTGACCTTTGACCTTGATGTGACCTTGACAGTACAGTTATGAAAAATATAAAATAAAAAGTATTGATAATGCATACTCCACATATAACTGCAATTCATTAATGTGAGGAATAACTTTAACATGAGTTATACCAATTTCTGTACCCCTACGCCCAGAATCTGTAATTTCAATCTACCTTACAATATACATAACAAAAGGCTACCATATTTTTCCTAACTCAACTGCATTACTTGGACATAGATATACAGAATTTAGTGTTATGTTACCCATAGCACAACTAAAACAAGTTATTGGATCAATTTATGTATTTTCATTGAAAAGACAATGAACAATAAAGAGTAATTTTAGGGAAAAAAATTACGATACTTTTTGGAAATAGTATGTATATGACCCCACAAAAAATCTCCAGTGGATTTCCCAGAGGGGTGGCCAGCTGAAATATACTCTAGAAGGTCCATACTTATGAAAAAAATAGGCCACCCTTTGACAGCAAGGGGGTGTCCACCTACCTTAAAAAAGTGCCCTTGTCCCCTGGGGTATAATGTAGACAATACATGTATATATTGTCTTTTTTGTCTTCTAAATATGAAAAGATATCTTTAATCTTAACTTTATCAACAAGACCCTGACAGTTTGCTGATAGTAGAGTTATGTCATCATTCATGTTATATCAGATAACGAATGTGTGGAGTAGTTTTTGTTCTGAAAGGCCTCCGAGACAGATGAAGATTGAAAGACATGAAAGAAAGTTTGAGATGGCAAAAGTTCCTTAGAAATGAAGAACAAAAAGAAGTTACAATTTAAAAACATATCTGTAGGTCAAGACATACTTGACAACCACTCAGCACTTACAAAAATGTCGCAGCTACAAAATGTACCACACTTGACCAGGCCATAGCATACACATGAGATAACAATCCGGAAGTAAAGATGCGATATAAAAAAGGTGCAGAAAAAAAAAGACAGAGAACCAACGGCCTAAATATCCGGATAATTTAATGGACTAGATTCTGGTTAATTATATGAAAAAACCAAATAACATCAAATAGACCAGGTAAAAAGTTTTTGACAAGAAAACATAAGACAAAGCGTTAGCACAGAAAATGGTATAGATATATATTATAAAATTTACTATATAAATTATGAGAGTAATCAGTAGAGTTGTCAAAGTAGTAATTATTACCCTTATTTCTGATATATGCATACCACGTCCAAAACTCAAAACAGATGTTACTGTCACTGACATAAGATTTTCATCACCATATTCTCATTTCACACTTAGCCTCATAATACATTTTAACAGAAATGATTGCTGAAATGAGACATTGCTATGAAGGTCTTTGTTGCTTAGAACATTGAATGTTGAGTGTTGCATGCAAGACTAACTACAGATCTTAGCTTGTTCTTTTTATCTTTTAATTTCAAAATTAAATCATTTATGTACATTGTAATAGATATTTTGTTTCAGGCTGTTTAACTGATAAACTTCCATGAGGGCTTGCCTTACTTCTTTATAATAATTGCCTGATAGAATTATATTCAGGGTTCGACACTAACACTAGTCCGTTAGACCAAGACTAGTAGAATTCTGAAGGACTAGTAAATATGCTCTGTTTATAAGTATTAGTCCTGATGACTAGTTCAGTTTTCTATTTTGTTTTTGTATTCTAATCTATAACTTACTCGTGATTCTGAAAAATTCTGAAAAAAAAATCCAGTTGATAATCATTCAAAAATAAGCCTAAAACGAAGTAAACTTGAGCGGTTACTAACAATAAACTCTTGACAAAAAAATCCAAAGAATTGAAAATAATGCAGGTGGGGCCCACTTCAACAACAATCTGAAGGTAGAATACAGCTCGAATTGGACGCATGTTTACAAATACCGAGGGTTTAACTGCTGCTGTACCGGTAACCGCGAAAGAATTCATATTGAATATTGCTGATATCAGTTAGTCTTAACTTAATCTATAAATATAATAAGTTATAAGGCTTGATTTTTGCTTCAAGTTTTGCCGAAAGTTACGTATATTGGGCCTTTAACTCCTGAGTTAAAACTTTTAAACAGTTGGATCTCCACCCCCAAAACTATGTATACAGTTGCTGGGCATAAACAAACAAACAAACAAACTCAATCATGATAACATTGATGTCAGGGTCTGGAAACAGCCCTTGGGACCTAGTTTCTCAGTTGAACTTAAAAAACACTCAAGATATCCACCCATTAACTTTAAAACCAAACCTTAATTTAAACAGATGTGCTTCAAGGATCGGTCTTTGGGTCTGTCCCTGTCCATGGGATCCTTTTTGGAAAATATTTTACCATGATTACATAGATACCAATGTGTCAGGTGAGCAATACAGGCCTTCAGGGCATCTTGTTTTAAAGAGTTATCCCCCTTTTATATAGAAAATAAACAAAAGTATGCTTAACTCTGCATTTTCTTAGTTTTTAATGGCACAGTGCTTTTGCACTTCCCTTTCAGAGATGTTTGCCCGTTTAAATGAACATAATTTTATTAATGGAAATTTTATGTAAAAATTCAGACTTAAAGAAAAATCTTGAAAGATGGGCAAACTTTGACTTTGGTACAGATAACTTGTGATGTGATTCAAGAGTTTGCCTCAGACAATGTGAAATATCTTGAGCTGAGGAGTACTCCAAGGGAGATAACTGCCACAGGCCTGACTCGAGAGTTATATGTGGAGGCAGTGTTAAAGGCTATTAAGGACTCAGCTCACCTGGACATAATTGTCCGTTTTCTCCTCTCAATTGATCGAAGACTTGGTGTGGATGTTGCCCATACTACTATGGAACTGGCAGACCAGTATCGGACCATCAGTAATGGAGTGGTGATTGGGCTCGACTTCAGTGGAGATCCCAAGGTAAGATTTCTAATGTGACATTCCTTTAGAATAGTTAAATTGTTAAATTTCCAGCTCTGAAAATGTACATGATGAAGGTAACTGGACATAATTACTAAGAAATGTTTGTTTGCAATCAGAATTCTTCATTTTTGAGATTTGAAGTTATTTTAATTATTAATAACAGCTCATCATTAGAATAAAAGCTGAAGACCGTATCAGGATCTCATGGGATATATCAGGCAAAATTTATGTTATCTTCCCACCAAGTCTATTGCAAAGTGAAGCTGGGTTTGATCTGTTAACACTTTTTGTATTTCCCCATGTGTGAAAGCCTTCAGGAAAATAGAGGTCACTTACAGTAAAACCCCACTTACTTGAACCTCTTTGACTTGAATAACCCTCATTTGCAAATCAGTTTGTTTGGTCCCAACCAAGCTCGTACATATTCAAACAAACCTCACATTACTTGAATACCATGTATTCCTCAAACTATTGAACAGGTCCCCACGAGTTCGAGTAAGTGGAGTTTTTCTACATGTATATTCTATAAAAATAAGTTTGTACATCTTACATTGTCTGTTTTTATTACAGTTTACAAGTAAAATATGAATATTCTCATTTCACACATACACACATGTATGTAACCCTGATAAATACTAGCTGCAATATATACAGCTCGTCTCGCTTCTCTTTAGCTCGATCGTGTTGAGTTTAAGGCTAGTAGCCAGAGGTTCAGGGTTCATCTCATAATGGAGGCATTTGTAAAAGGGAATTACCTCTATTACATTAAGAAGATAATTACTATGTTTTCAACTTATTTTGCAATCATTAAATACTCGGTTGTTAACCCCGCTTTCACAGAAACGTTGGATATTAATTTGGGTTTGTCTGTCTGTCTGTCTTTCTGTCTGTCACACTTTGTTTGTTTGCAATAACGGCAACAAATATTATCCAATTTTTTAAAAACTTTCTTACAAGGTAAAATGCCTAAGGGGCTCGGCCAAGTTTGATTGCCATTTATGGCGGACATTATTTGGCGGAGTTATGGTCCTTTGATTAATGAAAAATATCATTTTCTTTCGTTTCTGTGCAATAACAGAACCAAATATTATTTGATTATTTTGAAACTTGGTAAAAAGGTTTATATGCCCAAAGGGCTCAAACAAGCTCAATTGTGGACTTTATTTGGCAGAGTTATGGCCCCTTGATTAACGTTTCCGTGCAATCATGGCAACAAATATTATCCAATTTCTGTGTATAAGGCTTTAGATTTTGTTCAATTTCCAAGCAATACATCTTGTGTCAACAGCATGAAAATTACAAAAGATTTTCCCCTACAATATGATTATCCCCCCCCCCCCTTACAAAAGTGGGAACAGGGGGGAGGGGGGGTATTAATTCTACGAATTAGCTTGTTTGCAATTATTTTGGGAATATTCTTTTAGTGTACTTAATATGCGCTGCTTCTACATTTCACCTTCAGTTCCGTGTTTGGGATTTCACCCATGATAGTTTATAATAGCTTTGCTATAAATCAACTGGTCTAGCTTCGTTATGTGTCCACTAACACTGTGTATGTTACTTTTAACAGGTGGGGGACGCGAGGGACTATCTGCCTGTGTTGATTGAGGCCCACAATAGGGGGCTAAGGCTTGCCTTACATTTGGCAGAGGTAATCCACTTTACATATCCTTAAGGACCTTTAATCTGTTCTAGTGTTAATTGCAGGCTATATGAGATACCCTGGTACAACATTCTTGTACATGTAAGAGAGCATACGGTGCTACAGTCATGTGCTAACATGATAGAAATATTGAAGAAGTCGACAACATATCACAAATATTCCTGAAGAGAACTTCATCACTGCAGATTCTTTTTCAAAAGAAAGCATCTTAAATGAGTATACAAATCTTAATTAAGATGGGTGAATTTTCTTAATCTTCATTTACTCCAAATTCAAGTATATTACTTAAAATCAAGAATCAATGATGAAATTCAAGGGGTCTGAAAAATAAGATAAGCTATTAATTATATGAACGGACAAGTAATTTTTGTTAGTGGCAGAAATATGTAAGTTTATTACATGAAATAAAGATCTGCATGCTTTGGAAAAAGTTATACAGTCAAACCTGTATTAAGCGGCCACCCAAGGGACCAACAGATTTTGGCTGCTTAAGACAGGTGGCTGCTTAAACCAGGTTGGCCAGACATGGCCTATTGCTCTTTTTTTTTCAACATTTAAATATTATAATGCACTTAATCATACACTAGTGTTGGTGGTTCTATGCGGAGATTATCCACGGATTATCGTAAACAAAACCAAATCACATTACGATCGATAAAAATAACTAGTCTTGTGATCTTCGCATATGTCTATTTCCGGACAAAATGGCTGTTTAATGCAGGACGATACAACGATTTTGGGCAAATTTTTGTGGCCGTTGGCCGCGTAAGACAGATGACCGCTTATTTAAGGTTCAATTTATAGTGTTTTCCATCAGGCGGACCATAGACTGGCCGCTTAACGGAGGTGGCCACTTATTAAAGGTGGCTGTTAGAGCAGGTTTTACTGTATGTCTAATATACTGGATAATAGTTTATACCCCAGGGGCCAAGGGCCCTTTTTTTAAGGTAGGTGGACACCCCCTTGCTGTCAAAGGGTGGCCTATTTTTTCATAAGTATGGACCTTCTAGAGTGTATTTCAGCTGGCCACCCCTCTGGGAAATCCACTGGAGATTTTTTGTGGGGTCATATACATACTACCCAGGCAAACCAAATGTAATATCATAGTTGTTCCCTTTTGTTAAATATAGGTGCCTGCCCCTGAGGAAACAGAAGGTTTACTGAAGGAGTTAGGGACAAGGTTGGGCCGGATAGGGCATGGGACGTGTCTACAGCCAGATTGTGGAGGAAATGAGACCCTTGTCCACCTGGTGCTGCAACACAAGATACCACTAGGTCAGTTATAATACAGACACCTAACTGTGCAGTTAAGATCATTCAGTTAAAATGATGAACTGTAACAGGAAAAGAATCGGAGGAGAAAATTCTCCCTAAGGAGAAGTTCTCCAAGAACCAACGTCCTTCAGAGTTCAGAAGTGTGTTGTTGTTCATCGCTAGGTATTCAGGAGGATCAATAGTGGATACAGAGGCCTCTTAAAAACTCCAGGTTAATAACATTATCAAATGAAGAGTGCCAACTCCTGAATCCGGGTATCTAAAGGTTGTATTGTAAGTTATATGCTGGTTGCTGACATGTCCGGATTCAGGAGTTGGCACTCTTCTTTTGATTTTGTAACAGGAATAGTGTGCTTCCACTGGTGATCAAACCCTCAATCTTCAGGTTCTTAGTTGGATTCAATTTAAATCTGCCAGTTTTATACCCGTCACTTTTGACAACTTTTGGAATAAAAATCTTGTGACCAAGATATCTCATAAACCCCTTGATAGATTTGGATAAAACTTTACCATAGTGCCACACTTTCAAATTCTACACCTGATTGAATTTTATCAGCAATCAGTGAAGGTCAATTGTTACTTTTAAAAAGAACTTGTGTACAATGCAAGATGTAAGTCCTCTTTATAATGGTGATCGGTTGGTGCAATGGATAGCGCACTTGCCTTTCACCAAGGCAGTCGGGGTTCGAATCCCCACCCGGTTGTGAAAAGATATGGGGTCACCTGCCCGACCAAGTGGTTTTTCTCAAAGTACGCCGGTTTCCTCCCACAATAAGACACCCTTGCGTGCTAACATCAAGAGTGATTAATATAAATTGGATAACTTGTTTCATAATTGTTGTAAAATAAATAAAGTTTATATTTACGATTGGTGGTATATATTTATGTGCAGCCCTGCTCACTTTGTTTTTATTAGCTTACCTGGCCCGAAGGGCCAAGTGAGCTTATGTGATGGTGCAGCGTCCGTCGTCCGTCCGTCCGTCCTGCGTCCATCAACTTTTTCCTTTAAACGACTTCTTCTAAAATACTGAAAAGCCCAGTGACATTAAATTTGGCTGGTAGATTTCTTTAAAGGAGCTGAACAAAGTTTGCGAAAAAAAAATTACTTTGATGTAATTTCAAGGTCACAGGGGTCAAAAATGTTGAAACTTTCAAACAACTTCTTCTAAAATACCGTCAGGCATAGAGACTTCATATTTGACCGGTAGCTTCCTTGGATGAAGCCAAATAAATTTTGCGAAAAGAAACGACCTTGACCAATATTCAAGGTCACAGTGAGGTTAAATCTATTTTAACCTTTAAACGACTTCTTTTGAAATACTAAAAGCCCTAGAAACATGGTATTTATCTGAAAGGTTCCTTGGATGAAGCCCGACAAAGTTTGCGGAAAAAAATGACCTTGACCTAAATTCAAGGTCACAAGGGTCAAATCTGTTAAAACATTCAAATGACTTTTTCTGAAATACCAAAAGCCCTAGAAGCATGATATTTAGCTGAAATGTTCCTTGGTTAAAGCCCGACAAACTTTGCGAAAATAAATGACCTTGACCTATATTCAAGGTCACAGGGGTCAAATCTGTTAAAACATTCAAAGGACTTCTTCTGAAATACTAAAAGCCCTAGAAGCATGATATTAAATGAAAGGTTTCTTGGCTAAAGCCCCACAAAGTTTGCGAAAAGAAATGGCCTTGACTTATATTCAAGGTCACAGGGGTCAAATCTGTTAAAACCTTTAAACGACTTCTTCTGAAATACCAAAAGCCCTAGAAGCATGATATTTGGCTGAAAGGTTTCTTGGATAAAGCCAAATAAAGTTTGCGAAAAGAAATGACCTTGACCTATATTCAAGGTCACAGGGGTCCAATCTGTTCAAACCTTTAAACGACTTCTTCTGAAATACCAAAAGCCCTAGAAGCATGATATTTGGTTGAAATGTTTCTTAGATGAAGCCGGACAAAGTTTGTGAAAAGAAATGACCTTTACTTATATTCAAGGTCACAGGGGTCAAATATGTTAAAACCTTCAAACGACTTCTTCTAAAATACTAAAAGCCCTAGAAGCATGATATTTGGCTGAAAGGTTGCTTTGATGAAGCCGGACAAAGTTTGCGAAAAGAAATGACCTTGACCTATATTCAAGGTCACAGGGGTCAAATTTGTTAAAACATTCAAACGACTTCTTCTGAAGAACCAAAAGCCCTAGAAGCATGATATTTGGCTGAAATGTTCCTTGGGTGAAGCATGACAAAGTTTGCGAAAAGAAATGACCTTGACCTATATTCAAGGTCACAGAGGTCTAATCTGTTAAAACCTTTAAACGACTTCTTCTGAAATACTAAAAGCCCAAGAAGCATGATATTTGGCTGAAAGGTTTCTTGGGTGAAGCCCGACAAAGTTTGCGAAAAGAAATGACCTTGACTTATATTCAAGGTCACATGGGTCAAATCTGTTAAAACATTCAAACGACTTCTTCTGAAGTACCAAAAGCTCTAGAAGCATGGTATTTTGCTGAAAGGTTCCTTGTATGAAGCTTGACAAACTTTGGGAAGGAATATGAGCTTGACCCATATTAAAAGTCACAGTGATCAAATCAGTGGTTAAAAGCTTTGAGCGACTTCTTCTGATAAACCGAAATGCATAGAGACATGATATTTGGCTGGTAGCGTCCTGGGATGAAGCTAAACAAAATTTGAAAATGACGTTGTCTTATATAGTCACAGGGGTAAAAAATGTTTAAATCTTAACATGTTCTTCTAAATGTCTTACAGTAAAAGATTTTAGGGGACTTTAGGGTTACACTATAATATAAGTCAGAGAATGATACCAGGTGAGCGATGCAGGCCAATTGGGCCTCTTGTTTGTTTTCTGTTTCAGAGCTGTGTTTAACCTCAAATGTCAAAGGTCAGACAGTGCCCAACTATGATCAGCATCAGTTTCAGTTTTGGTACAACAAGAACCATCCCTGTATCATAGGAGTAAGTATACATCATTGTTCTTAACGGGTGAACAGTAGTATACATCATAGATCTTAAAGGGGCATCCCGGGGAAGTCTACAATGAATTTCTTGAATGTACATGCTATCTGCACTACCAGATACATTTTCCTGTTATTTCAATATTCAAAGTCCACTCAAAATGTCTTTGTTAGCCACTTGCAAAATTGCATTCCTCGGGAAAGCTGATAAAAATAGCGATGATCATGCGTCAAGTGACAGTGTTGTCAACCTATTTGACGAAAAGGGCCCTAAGAGAGGGGACGCGTAATGTATAGGTCAAATGATAAACCAGACACAAAGTCTGTGTATAACTTTATTGATTCACATTCACATTAATAATCAGACGTTAATTTCACACTATATTCATATGAAGAAATACATGTCGGCATCTCTGCATCATCTATTGACACCAGTACCTGACTGAGACCGATACAAATGGGTACAGGATGCAACCATGCATTGTCAGAAACCCACACGACACTGCACTCTTACATTGTACTTTTAACAGTGTCATGTGGGTTTCCGACGATGACAACCACAGGACAAACCTTAATTTCGGTAAAAAGTTATCTTCATGAATACTCATTTAGAACGATTTCACAAAAGGTGTGCATGCATTGAAAAAATATACAATGAAATGATTCCGATTTTTTTTTATACAACCCAAAGACACTTACAATTATGTATCCCGTGTACTCATATGATGCACCACTCACTAAACATGTAGAATACATGTATAATATATATCAATTTTGGAACTTGTCGAGAATATAATTGTCCAATACTTAATCCATTTATATATGTTATGATAGCTCCTTTTCCATTTAACTTTTTTATGTTAAAAGGTTCGTTGACATTTTCAACACAACTGCAGGCATTGGACATACATGAATATGATTTTTTTTAATTAATGACTTCACTTAGAAAATGCATATATTTTGATTCATATCAAATTTAATACGGGGGTCCAAACCCGATAATATTTGTACCATCTGTATTTTATAGATTAGGTATGACAAGCATTTATTTTTCCGCGCAAGATGACATAAATTGATTCATTTTGTCCAAATTGAAGCCGTAGACATTATAACCTCAATCGCACCTATACCGGCGTTTTACAACGGAAACAAATACCCCCCCCCCCTCCTACGGTTTATCTTGTATGTGAAAAGGTCTTTCTCTTCAGCAATATAATTCAATAATGCTGTTTTACTGGAATATTATAAAGGGAATATTACAAAACATGCTTTCAAGTTTCATACACGCATTTCATGTAACAGAGGATTGAAAGAGTTATCCCCTGGGAGGCCCCAAAACCAAACCAAACTGTGTCACCGGCCGCTACCCAGAAGATAACGGTAACATGCAAACAGTTGGACTGTTAGTTTCTCCCTTGAATACTTCCCATCCCTCATTATGCTTCCTTAATATAATCTTAATGTTATAGTTTGACCATTCTGTCACTTTTCGCTTGGTTGTTACATGAAAGTCACGCGGATAGCCATTTTTTGTTTATCGATGTAGCTTGTTATGCGCATGCATTATCATATGTGACACAAAAATTTACATGTCCAAATTGTTGATCAACAAGTAGTGATTCCCTGTTTTAATTATTAATTAAAATTTTTGAGAACATATTTCAGCATAAATCGCCCATTAATTATCCACAAGATTATCCATTTGATCATATATACAATAATTCTAAATAAGCATAAAAATATAGTTTTACCGTGATGCCTCTTTAACAAGTGAACAGTAGTGTACATCATAGATCTTAACAGGTGAACAGTAGTGTACTTCATAGTTCTTAACAGGTGAACAGTAGTGTACATCATAGTTCTTAACAGGTGAACAGCAGTGTACATCATAGATCTTAACAGGTGAACAGTAGTGTACATTATAGTTCTTAACAGGTGAACAGTAGTGAACATCAAAGATCTTAACAGGTGAACAGTAGTGTACATCATAGTTCTTAAACAGGTGAACAGCAGTGTATATTATAGTTTCTTAACAGGTGAACAGTAGTGTACATCATAGATCTTAACAGGTGAAGAGCAGTGTACATTAAGTTCTTAACAGGTGAACAGTAGTGTACATCATAGATCTTAACAGGTGAACAGTAGTGTTCATCATAGTTCTTAAACAGGTGAACAGCAGTGTATATTATAGTTTCCTAACAGGTGAACAGTAGTGAACATCATAGTTCTTAACTGGTAAACAGCAGTGTACATCATAGTTCTTAAATGGTAAACAGCAGTGTACATTATTATTTCTTAACAGGTGAACAGTAGTGTACATCATAGATCTTAACAGGTGAACAGTAGTGTACATCATAGTTCTTAGCAGGTGAACAGTAGTGTACATCATAGATCTTAACAGGTGAAAAGTAGTGTACATCATAGATCTTAACAGGTGAACAATAGTGTACATCATAGATCTTAACAGGTGAACAGTAGTGTACACCATAGTTCTTAACACGTGAACAGTAGTGTACATCATAGATCTTAACAAGTGAACAGTAGTGTACATCATAGATCTTAACAGGTGAACAGTAGTGTACATCATAGATTTTAACAGGTGAACAGTAGTGTACATCATAGTTCTTAACAGGTGAACAGTTGTACACATCCCTGTATCAAAGGAGTAAGTATACATCATAGTTTCTTAACAGGTGAACAGCAGTGTATATTATAGTTTCTTAACAGGTGAACAGTAGTGAACATCATAGTTCTTAACTGGTAAACAGCAGTGTACATCATAGTTCTTAACTGGTGAACAGTAGTGTACATAATAATTTCTTAACAGGTGAACAGTAGTGTACATCATAGATCTTAACAGGTGAACAGTAGTGTACATCATAGATCTTAACAGGTGAACAGTAGTGTACATCATAGTTCTTAACAGGTGAACAGTAGTGTACATCATAGTTCTTAACAGGTGAACAGCAAAGTACATCATAGATCTTAACAGGTGAACAGTAGTGTACATTATAGTTCTTAACAAGTGAACAGTAGTGAACATCATAAATCTTAACATGTGAACAGTAGTGTACATCATAGATCTTAACATGTGAACAGTAGTGTACATCATAGTTCATAAACAGGTGAACAGCAGTGTATATTATAGTTTCTTAACAGGTGAACAGTAGTGTACATCATAGATCTTAACAGGTGAAGAGCAGTGTACATCATAGTTCTTAACAGGTGAACAGTAGTGTACATCATAGATCTTAACAGGTGAACAGTGTGTTCATCATAGTTCTTAAACAGGTGAACAGCAGTGTATATTATAGTTTCTTAACAGGTGAACAGTAGTGAACATCATAGTTCTTAACTGGTAAACAGCAGTGTACATCATAGTTCTTAACAGGTGAACAGTAGTGTACAATATTATTTCTAACAGGTGAACAGTAGTGTACATCATAGATCTTAACAGGTGAACAGTAGTGTACATCATAGATCTTAACAGGTGAACAGTAGTGTACATCATAGATTTTAACAGGTGAACAGTAGTGTACATCATAGTTCTTAACAGGTGAACAGTTGTACACATCCCTGTATCAAAGGAGTAAGTATACATCATAGATCTTAACAGGTGAACAGTAATGTATATCATAGATCTTAACTGGTGAACAGTAGTGTACATCATATATCTTAACAGGTGAACAGTAGTGTACATCATAGTTTCTTAACAGGTGAACAGCAGTGTACATCATATATCTTAACTGGTAAACAGCAGTGTACATCATAGTTCTTAACTGGTGAACAGTAGTGTACATCATAGTTCTTAACAGGTGAACAGCAAAGTACATCATAGATCTTAACAGGTGAACAGTAGTGTACATTATAGTTCTTAACAGGTGAACAGTAGTGAACATCATAAATCTTAACATGTGAACAGTAGTGTACATCATAGTTCATAAACAGGTGAACAGCAGTGTATATTATAGTTTCTTAACAGGTGAACAGTAGTGTACATCATAGATCTTAACAGGTGAAGAGCAGTGTACATCATAGTTCTTAACAGGTGAACAGTAGTGTACATCATAGATCTTAACAGGTGAACAGTAGTGTTCATCATAGTTCTTAAACAGGTGAACAGCAGTGTATATTATAGTTTCTTAACAGGTGAACAGTAGTGAACATCATAGTTCTTAACTGGTAAACAGCAGTGTACATCATAGTTCTTAACTGGTGAACAGTAGTGTACATTATTATTTCTTAACAGGTGAACAGTAGTGTACATCATAGATCTTAACAGGTGAACAGTAGTGTACATCATAGATCTTAACAGGTGAACAGTAGTGTACATCATAGATTTTAACAGGTGAACAGTAGTGTACATCATAGGTCTTAACAGGTGAACAGTTGTACACATCCCTGTATCAAAGGAGTAAGTATACATCATAGATCTTAACAGGTGAACAGTAATGTATATCATAGATCTTAACTGGTGAACAGTAGTGTACATCATATATCTTAACAGGTGAACAGTAGTGTACATCATAGTTTCTTAACAGGTGAACAGCAGTGTACATCATAGATCTTAACAGGTGAACAGTAGTGTACATCATAGATCTTAACTGGTGAACAGTAGTGAACATCATAAATCTTAACATGTGAACAGTAGTGTACATCATAGATCTTAACATGTGAACAGTAGTGTACATCATAGTTCATAAACAGGTGAACAGCAGTGTATATTATAGTTTCTTAACAGGTGAACAGTAGTGTACATCATAGATCTTAACAGGTGAAGAGCAGTGTACATCATAGTTCTTAACAGGTGAACAGTAGTGTACATCATAGATCTTAACAGGTGAACAGTAGTGTTCATCATAGTTCTTAAACAGGTGAACAGCAGTGTATATTATAGTTTCTTAACAGGTGAACAGTAGTGAACATCATAGTTCTTAACTGGTAAACAGCAGTGTACATCATAGTTCTTAACTGGTGAACAGTAGTGTACATTATTATTTCTTAACAGGTGAACAGTAGTGTACATCATAGATCTTAACAGGTGAACAGTAGTGTACATCATAGATCTTAACAGGTGAACAGTAGTGTACATCATAGATTTTAACAGGTGAACAGTAGTGTACATCATAGGTCTTAACAGGTGAACAGTTGTACACATCCCTGTATCAAAGGAGTAAGTATACATCATAGATCTTAACAGGTGAACAGTAATGTATATCATAGATCTTAACTGGTGAACAGTAGTGTACATCATATATCTTAACAGGTGAACAGTAGTGTACATCATAGTTTCTTAACAGGTGAACAGCAGTGTACATCATAGATCTTAACAGGTGAACAGTAGTGTACATCATAGATCTTAACTGGTGAACAGTAGTGAACATCATAAATCTTAACATGTGAACAGTAGTGTACATCATAGATCTTAACAGGTGAACAGTAGTGTTCATCATAGTTCTTAAACAGGTGAACAGCAGTGTATATTATAGTTTCTTAACAGGTGAACAGTAGTGAACATCATAGTTCTTAACTGGTAAACAGCAGTGTACATCATAGTTCTTAACTGGTGAACAGTAGTGTACATTATTATTTCTTAACAGGTGAACAGTAGTGTACATCATAGATCTTAACAGGTGAACAGTAGTGTACATCATAGATCTTAACAGGTGAACAGTAGTGTACATCATAGATTTTAACAGGTGAACAGTAGTGTACATCATAGTTCTTAACAGGTGAACAGTTGTACACATCCCTGTATCAAAGGAGTAAGTATACATCATAGATCTTAACAGGTGAACAGTAATGTATATCATAGATCTTAACTGGTGAACAGTAGTGTACATCATATATCTTAACAGGTGAACAGTAGTGTACATCATAGTTTCTTAACAGGTGAACAGCAGTGTACATCATAGATCTTAACAGGTGAACAGTAGTGTACATCATAGATCTTAACTGGTGAACAGTAGTGTACATCATAGATCTTAACAGGTGAACAGTAGTGAACATCATAGATCTTAACAGGTGAACAGTAGTGTACATCATAGTTCTTAAACAGGTGAACAGCTGTACACATCCCTGTATCAAAGGAGTAAGTATACATCATAGTTTCTTAACAGGTGAACAGCAGTGTACATCATAGTTCTTAACAGGTGTACATTTGTACACATCCCTGTATCAAAGGAGTAAGTATACATCATAGTTCTTAAACAGGTGAACAGCAGTGTATATTATAGTTCCTTAACAGGTGAACAGTAGTGTACATCATAGATCTTAACAGGTGAAGAGCAGTGTACATCATAGTTCTTAACGGGTGAACAGTAGTGTATATCATAGATCTTAACAGGTGAACAGTACTGTTCATCATAGTTCTTAAACAGGTGAACAGCAGTGTATATTATAGTTTCTTAACAGGTGAACAGTAGTGAACATCATAGTTCTTAACTGGTAAACAGAAGTGTACATCATAGTTCTTAACTGGTGAACAGTAGTGTACATTATTATTTCTTAACAGATGAACAGTAGTGTACATCATAGATCTTAACAGGTGAACAGTAGTGTACATCATAGTTTCTTAACAGGTGAACAGCAGTGTATATCATAGTTCTTAACAGGTGAACAGTAGTGTACATCATAGTTCTTAACAGCTGAACAGCAAAGTACATCATAGATCTTAACAGGTGAACATTAGTGTACATTATATTTCTTAACAGGTGAACAGTAGTGTACATCATAGATCTTAACTGGTGAACAGTAGTGTACATCATAGTTCTTAACAGGTGAACAGTAGTGTACATCATAGATCTTAACAGGTGAACAGTAGTGTTCATCAGAGTTCTTAAACAGGTGAACAGCAGTGTATATTATAGTTTCTTAACAGGTGAACAGTAGTGAACATCATATTTCTTAACTGGTAAACAGCAGTGTACATCATAGTTCTTAACTGGTAAACAGCAGTGTACATTATTATTTCTTAACAGGTGAACAGTAGTGTACATCATAGATCTTAACAGGTGAACAGTAGTGTACATCATAATTCTTAGCAGGTGAACAGTAGTGTACATCATAGATCTTAACAGGTGAAAAGTAGTGTACATCATAGATCTTAACAGGTGAACAATAGTGTACATCATATTTCTTAACAGGTGAACAGTAGTGTACACCATAGTTCTTAACAGGTGAACAGTAGTGTACATCATAGATCTTAACAGGTGAACAGTAATGTACATCATAGATCTTAACAGGTGAACAGTAGTGTACATCATAGATTTTAACAGGTGAACAGTAGTGTACATCATAGTTCTTAACAGGTGAACAGTAGTGTACATCATAGTTCTTAACAGGTGAACAGTTGTACACATCCCTGTATCAAAGGAGTAAGTATACATCATAGTTTCTTAACAGGTGAAGAGCAGTGTACATCATAGTTCTTAACAGGTGTACATTTGTACACATCCCTGTATCAAAGGAGTAAGTATACATCATAGTTCTTAAACAGGTGAATAGCAGTGTATATTATAGTTTCTTAACAGGTGAACAGTGGTGAACATCATAGTTCTTAAACAGGTGAACAGCAGTGTATATTATAGTTTCTTTACAGGTGAACAGTTGTGTACATCATAGATCTTAACTGGTGAACAGTAGTGTACATCATAGATCTTAACTGGTGAACAGTAGTGTACATCATAGTTCTTAACAGGTGAACAGTAGTGTACATCATAGTTTCTTAACAGGTGAACAGCATTGTACATCATAGATCTTAACAGGTGAACAGTAGTGTACATCATAGATCTTAACTGGTGAACAGTAGTGTACATCATAGATCTTAACAGGTGAACAGTAATGTACATTTCTGTATCAGCCCTATGTCACAATGGCTCAACAAAAATATGAAGTCAAATACGGTAAAATCTGATGCAAAAAAATAAAGAGAGAAAAAGTTGACATGATGAAATTAAAGCTGTTCATTATATTTCAGCCTTGAACATTAGAAAGGTGAGATTATTTTTTCTAAGCAAACTTTGGTTCATTGACTTATTCGTTTTTGTCAATAAAGCTTGGAGGAAAAGTTGATGTTTCAAAAAAGTATCAAGGTTTTTGAGCTTATTCAGGTAGTTGAAATGACTTGGCTCCTAGTTAAGAGAACAGGTAAATAACATTTTGGTGATTGGCAATAGCTTAACCTGGCTATACGGTCTACACCTATGTACAGGTATATAAGTGGGTGTAGTATTTACTTGTCAATATGAGTCAAAAGTTTACATACATAAATTTGGTTCCATTATACAAATTTACTTGTACTTAACAGGTGTCAGTGCACTTTGTGAATATGTTTATCTACTTCTCATGTGTAATTATACATTGTTCATGTCGTTGGTTTTAGAAGTATAAATGTACATTGTAGTTGTAAATGTAATTGATGGGAATAAATTATATTCTTTGTGTTTATGTAATGCACAGGTGTAATTTTAGATTTATATGTGCTTCACATGTGTAATTGAAAATACAAATAAATGTAGTTGATGTATATGTACTTCACATTTGCAAATCGTTGGTACATGTATATATTTGCTTCACAGGTTTCTTTGAAAATCGTAGTTTCATATGGGCTTCACATGTGTAATTGCAAATTGTTGGTACATATTTGCTTCACATGTTTCTTTGTAAATCGTAGATGTTTATGTGCTTCACATGTGCAGTTGTAAATTGTAAATGTGTATAATTTGCTTTATATATGCTATCGTAAATGGTTGATGTATAATGCTTCAAATTTGTAATGGAAAATCGTTGATGTATATGTGATTTACATGTTTAATTGAAAATCGTTGAGGTTTATATGCTTTACACGTGTAATTGGAAGTCGTTGGTGTATATGTGCTTCACACGTGTAATTGGAAATCGTTGATGTATATGTTATTTCATGTGTAATTGTAAATCGCTGATGTTTATATGCTTCACACGTGTAATTGGAAATCGTTGATGTATATGTGCTTCACGTTGGTATGTTGTGTACATCAGAGATACAGTATACAATGAATACTTATATTGTCCTTACGATGAAATTATTACTGATGTCAGATCAAGTGATCTTTCCAGCCGAGTTCCATTTTATCTGTGCAGTGACTGATCTCATATTCAGGGATAATTCTGACATTCAAAATTTATGGGAGAATTTGAGGGATTTTATGGGATCAGCAAAATATTTACGAGATTTTTCTATATAAAGTAGAACAGTTTTGAATTTTTAATGAGATTTTCAGGAAAAATATGGGTAAAAATTCCCAAATCTCACCCCAAAGTGATCCCTGCAAATTACAATTTGGTTGCAATTTATGTACAATGACCGATTTAGATAGTCCGCCAGTACACATGTACTATATAGCTACCTTGACGTGAAAAAAAAGAAAACTGGGAAATTGAAAGAACAAAACACGGAGGGAAAGGAGAAAAGGTATAGAAAGGAACAAGTGCTATAAACGAGCTCAGCCTTTAATGAAGTGCTCGATTGAGATGCAATTATGTGTATTTAGTTCAGTGACTGATCTAACATGCCGATTACAGTTTAGCTACAGCATTTAACGGTGACTTGTCAATCAAACGAACTCTACAAGTGAGATACATTGTATAACGTGATGAACAAACACGATAAGAAGTTATACATGAAGTACACGCTTGTTAAGCATCGTTTGGAGTAGGAAGATTTGTTTTTACTATCGTGAACATATTTTGCAATCAGATTACGACGATAAGGAATGCTTGGATAAGTGGGAACATATACGTTTTAATGGCTGTGAAGTGTTACATGACAAAAACATTTTTTTATTGCTTACGTATTCCTTCCGTTAGAAACTTTTAATATTATCGAGATATATTATGTAAAAAGCTCCATCCAGCAAGATCAATGCCGAAAATGTTCACGTGGTATCTTTTGGCCCACTTACAGATGCCTTTCATCTCGGTACTGATTTCTTGAATGCCACTCATTTCTATTGATATTCTAAACTAGTCTTCACCGAGACGGTTGCGGCGTTTCCAGGTTTCAATGATATCGAGTCATAGTTTGCTATAAACCACACTTCGACGTGGGAAATGGCCATTCTCATAACACATATGCTACACTGCGTATGCCTCATTCATTGCCAATCTCGTCAACTTTATTAGGTACTTCCCCAAATTGAATTTGATAGAAGCTAGTCTAGATTTATCAACATGAAAGACATGATTTATGATGGCAATCAATGTGTGTTACGTCAGTATGCCAATCGTCCTGGTTCTAGAACATCTTCGGCCAGCCCTAGCCAGCCTTAAATTCCAGGTTTTACGACTCGACTAGCTGGCCTGGCAGCAAGAGCGGTTGCTCATGATTCTTGTATAGATGTAGCTATATCGACACTGATGCATTGATTGAGAAGGTCCTTGTGTCATCTGATTCAATTGTCCTCTAGGGTACGCAGCAGGGCTGTAATAAGACATGTGATATGCCCGCAAGGCATAGGTTGATCCCGTGAAAATTGTCATGCATTCAGTCCATGAATTAACTACAATATAGGTCCCTTAAGAGTACTAATATTTGCAGTGAACATATGTGCCCCGTTTGCAATGAAGCTTGCTTAAGCCTTTAGTTTGTACTTATTAAGAACGTCAATCTTCAACATAGAATTGTTGTCAAGCTGTTCAAAGTAATACATAAGGAATTTCAGCATCAAGACTTGCTCAAAAATAATGTTTTTAATCAGAACTGACATACTAGTACCATTTTGCCTGTACTTTACAAAGAGCATTATTTGAAAAAGGCATGTTTGAACAAAGGGTTATTCGGAGAATAAGGAGAACGAGTATTTCGGGGGTCAAAGCATTCGCGCACAGTGTATATTCGCCTTTTAGAAATCTTCGACACAGTAATATTTCCCAATATTGACAGTCAAATCGCGCAAAAAGTACACTCTTGCTCTTTACTTGTATATGTGAGCCAGTGTTCCACTTCATTGTACGCACTCGTCAGAAGAATTAATTACGGGTCCAGAATGTCATATAAATTCATAACTTGCTTTGGTGCGATTTGACCTGAATGGCCCGCCTGTCAGACAGCTCCAATATCGGGAGGTCGATGATTGGGTTCTCGTCATCACTCATTCGTCGGGGTAACACCACCACCGCACTCCCTGTGTTGGTACGATACCGCTATTGCCTGACCAAGCTTAGTGATCGGTGGTGATTTTCCGTTTCTATTACCGCTCAATACATTTATCTCCCTCAAATTGGCAAAATATCGAAGGTTTATGTTCCCCTGTGTGTGCTGTTTTCGTTTTTTCGTGTATATGGTTTCAAGGACACATTAATTCTGATGTAGGTCACTGATGTGACCGGTCGAAACGGCTTTACAATATATATGTACTTCCGGTATACAAAGCAATCTTTCTTATACAAAAACAAAAAACAAAACAAGAGCACCTCAAGCGGAGGCATGCTACGCCCGTAGGAACCTATCAAAAGCATACTGAGAATAAAAGTAGGCAATGTCAAAAGTTAAGTGTAATACACTAATAAATAAGAGAAAGCCGAAGCGCTAACAAAATCATAATCCAAACTTAAAATCGATTAAACCAGGGGCAAAGTATGAATAAAGGAAAGATTTACATGGAGACTCTTGTAAAAGTTCAAGTTCATGATCATTGTCAATCACAACAAGTTAACACACCAATGAGCATACTCAAAAACGTCCACTTTCATATCACTTAAAGATACAGAATATTTCTCAATGAGACAAAGATGGCGACCATAAAACTTACCCATAGTTCTGATCAACCTGCATCTATCGAATTCTAAACTGTAGGTTGCCTAGTTGTGCATACAAAAACAAGCAAAAGTAAACACATGTTCTACATATTGCCCCGAATGGTCACAACTCTTGGAATTAATATCGAATTAAACTGTCGTTATGTTAAACACAACTTTAAGTCATGGTAATTGATTTTTGTGTTATACGAAATGTTGGAACAATTCGACAAAACCCGTAATAGATGTTGAACATTATTGCTTTTTAAAGTATTATACCAAATTTGAGAGGAATTAAAGAAAACACAAACAAAATTCTGACTTTTTATACATAAAACCCAAATTGCATCAAAAATGAAGTTCCAAAGGAACATAACTCTAGGAAATATTGTCGAATCAAAATGCCGTTCTGGAAAACAGAGCTTCCTGTCATGGTTTTTAAGTTCACCAAGCCTGAAAGAGATCGGTTCAAAACTGTAGGAGGAGATTTCCGGACAGATAAAAGTTTACGTCCTGTCATTTTGACGGTCGTATACAATTTCTTTTTCATAGAGTTCATATAAGACCTACCTAAAGCACTTTCATAAGTTGAACGAAACATTCAAATGTGCTGCATCTATGGTCTGTCCGATAATAATTTTATCGTTATTTCGTTACTTTAGCACACAGTTATTTCACTGTAAATTAACATGGCAAAGAAATAAGGAAACAACCCTTAGAATCATATATGTCCATTGTCAGTACTTCAGACATCAGATGTTGCTACCCTGGAAAGCGTGTCGAATTAGTTCAACTTTGAACATGTTTATAATTATAATGGTAAATTTCATGAAATATCGCATCCAAACACTGGCCACTCTCGTTTGTAAGCTCTACCATTTGTGACCTTTAAAATGGCATAAGTACTGTAAAACTGGAAAAAATTGCCCTGTTTTATTGTCGCCAAACAATCGAAGGACAAATTCAAATCTTTTCGTGAGAGGACTAAATAAAGGCAGGGCGAAAATTTCACGATTTACAATATGTACCGCATGTTTTCTTCAGCTTAAACAACGTGTGAGAAGTAGATATCCTTTTTTTTTCGTTTAACTCGAAAGATTCTTGTATCTCCAAAGACTTTATAAACTGAAAATCAAGAGTTCTGGGCCAGCTTTAGTTGTAATTTGCAATGTTGTGGTCTCCTGAGAATGAAACTAATCGAGTTCTAATAATCACGTTGTCATTATCAATGATCCTTTCTGATTAGATTTTCTAAATCGATCGAGTTCGCTATTGATGATTCTTTTGTATGACGTCAGATGCTAACTAAACTGAAGAATATGTAATTATGCAATGTCGATAAAGTGACCGACCTTATTTACTGCATTGTATTGTAGATGCTTGTCCCACAGCGTACAAAAGACTTAAAGAAATTGGCACTGTAGGTTTTTCGGATTTATAGTTACACCCACATCATGTGCTATTCCGGAAGTAGTCAAGCGAGACTGGGTCAGAGCATTTCCGTTAAAGAGAAAAATAACAGCGTTATTATTATTAACAACGTTTATTATTGTTTATTATTGGTATTGAAAAATACTTTACCGAGTAAGTATTTTGTGCCGTATCAATAACAAAAATGAGCAGTTTCTATAATAACATATTTGCGATAATAGGTTCATAGGACTTCAACTAATCCTTATAGAACCTTTTAAGCTCTTTCGCTGTATGAATATGATTGGCTACAGTGGTATATTTGCTTATTCAAACATTGCACTTTTATGACCGGTATTTTAACAAACGGACTTGCCGATACCCTGTTATTTATTTGTGCATTACAGTTTAAACATTCCGTGTAGGCGATGCCATGTTTGATTGTATCTTTGTTGGTGTCAGTTTAAATGTACTGTTGCATTCTTGATTTTCATCAAATCTTAACAAAACGTTATGATATCAATGGAAGATATCCGTCTAGGTAACCCAATGTTTATGTTGTGGTTAATGATATAGACAATATGTGTATGGCAAATGAATGTTTTATACTGTGACGTTTAGGTCACGGAAGGTGGGGGGGCCCCATTTTACTTCTAAATTAATAAATTAAATTTGTTTTAAGCACCTGACCCTTCTGCTTCTACATTAGTTTAAAAAATTTGGATTCCCATCTTTTGTTCCCTGGCATCACTGAAGAGTCCTAGGAAGGCGAAGACAGCTGTATGACCAGTTTAATTAATTGTTTTGGCCTACTGGCCTCAATTACTAAATTCAAAAGGTGCAGCAAATGTGTGTGTTACGTCATCCTCAGTAAAGATGCTCTAGCTAGGTTTGCTTTTTTAGAAGGAAGGAATACGTATGAATTGTAAGCATCATGGTAACTTAAATTAACAAATATACTTGTATCACAGATATTTTACAAATTACATACTGTATTAAACATTAATGATCGAGTATTTTCAGTAAAGATGCTCTAGCTAGGTTTGCTTTTTCTATAAAGAAATTGTAAGCATATTGATAACTTGAATAACAAATATACATGTACCACAGAGAAATGTATTTAACAAATTACATATTGTAAATGTTTTGATGCACTCAAAAACACATAACTGACTTTTAGCAGATTAGTGTTAAGAATTGGCACAACCACAATACTTGACATAAAAAGCAATTAACAGAAATCGCAATAAGGCAATAATAATTTAGCGGAAAGTTGTCACTGCGAAAAGCGCTAAAAAATCAGAGAATACCAAAGCGTCAACAAAACCATAATCCGAACTCAAAATCGATTAAACTAGACTCTCGTAAAAGCACAAGAGAATAAGACCAGGTGTTCCGGAAGAGTAAGCGTCTTCTGTTTCATCGACGACACCCGCCATGTAAATCTTGGTCACATCCAAGTAAGCATCAATCCTCAAAATGAGAACCGAGTCATCATTATCATCACAACAAGCAAACTCAAAAACGTCCATCTTCATATCACACAAAGATACAGAATATTTCCGCAAAACGGACATTAACAGTACTTCAGCCAGGAGAATTAGTTAAGATTACGTTGTTGTTTTTCTTGACTTTTTTTTAACAGAATAGCAGTTATATAATATGCTGCTTGTTGTTAAGTCATGATGGCGGTAGTTTTGCACTACTTTGAGACAGAGAAATAGAAAGGAATCTGTATATTTTCGAATAAATATTTCATATTTTGTAATCAAAGCATATTACGTATTGTATTGAAAACAAGAGGTCAACTGAATTGTTTGTGATACATATAGTTTAATGATTAATGCACGTTAATGACCAATACTCAGTAAATGCAATAACAGATACATGCAGTGTCGATGTAAAAGTGGCCAGTTGTGTGTGGAGAGAAGTGTAGATGGACGTTGGAGATATTTTTCTTAGTAAACATCCGTAGAATGAACACGGTACGCAGTTAAAACATACAATGTACTGTGTATTACATTTATACAACATTTAAATTTAACCACAGTTGCCAAAGCTTCTGCCAGTAAATAAAAAAATATATAGGCCTATATATATAAGGAGCCGCCCATTAGAGGATATATTATACAGGATATAAATATAATATTTTCTTAGAGCAACTCAAGCAACTGCGATTTAACTAAGCAAATGATGACTAATTACGTTTTCAATTTTTAATATTCAGTTTCGATATTTACTACAAGATGACACATCCCTCACCTCACTTTGAAAAAGACAAGATTTTAAAAACCACTTCCATCACATCTCCGCTCGTCAAAACCTTCAGCTAAAGAATGCAGTAAACAATTGGTAATGCAAGACAATGAAAGCCACCATTCCGTGCCTGGTTATGTGAAAACGACACCGCAGAGCTGTTTCGATATGTTTGATGTGTACTTGGTATTGTATCGTTTAAGTAACACGCATGCACAGGTGCTTCCGCCTTGTTTTAGAATGTCAGTGCTGCTCTTGATTGATATTGTTGAGATGCGAATCCGTGTAATTTCTCTTGTTTCAAAAGCGGTTCCTGTTGAAGAACATCAAATAATTCGACAGTGAAGTGGAATCAACAGTTAGAGTATGATTTTTAAGCTTTTAAACTGCTTCATTCCATGTAAAGTTGTTTGGTTGAAGTGATGGCTATCGGATATAACATGACCAATTAAATTTAAAATAAACCTTGAACCTTATACGGTTTCGAATCAATCAAATATTAAAGGAAGTAATGAAGCTGAAGTTGTTGACGAAGGCTAAATCTGAAAACAAACCAAAACAAATAAGGTAAAAAAGTTGGTCCTGATATCAAAGAGAAATGTAGCAGATGGTATTTGCGAAGGCTAATGAGGAAACAGCGTCAATATTTTGTGCTGATGGATACGGTGATTTTGATGTAACAGATCACATGCATGACGTTATCCATCATGTAATTACCATGATGGAGAGCGTGCGATGTAAAAATAGATTGCATATGCGAAATGTCTTGAATTCAAACCCTGAAATATGTACAATGTATAGGTATTAAAAATGTACTTTGCTTCGTTTTCACTCCTCACGAACAAATCAGTTTTGTGTAAGCTTGCTATGCTTTTTTGTTGATTTTGAGTCCCCCTCCCCGCTGTGTCCGTCCGTCCGTCCGTCCGTCCTTCCACTATCCTGTCCGGGCTCTATTCCTACACTACAATATACTCGAACTTCATACTTAGTAAACATGTTCACCTTGGTGAGGGGGTATGTCATGTATCAAAAGGAGGTCATTCTTACCTTCAATTTGACCTTTGACCTACAACAACAAAAAAGATTGTCTGGGCTCTGTCTCATACATTACAAGTAATTGGAACTTCTTGTTACATGTATAGGTTAACCTTGGTTAGGCGGTCACATTCGGTGGGGGACCGTAATTCGTCAAATTGTCCCGATTTTTCAGGTTTACGTCATGGCGTTACCTCGAATGTTTGTTATAATGTTTGTTATTTGTTTGTATATGTATTTATGGTTACTTGCGATTGTCCTGGTCTTTGAAATCAAATTGTGGTGATTTTAAGACAAAGCGATGAAGATTGATTTTTTTTTCAATTACATCAAGTAAAACATGTTGTCGACGTAAAGGGTAAACAAAACTACTGATCAAAAAATAAAGGGGATCGTTTTATATGCTATGTTGTGTGTTTTCTTCCCGATAATATGATGTTTTCCTTGTGTGTACCTGTTACAGACGGACGACAAAGGCGTGTTCGATACCACTCTATCAGAGGAGTACGTCATAGCCGCGCAGACGTTCGAACTGGACAGGGAGTCTGTATGGAAGCTGTCCTTTGCCAGTATAGACGCCATCTTCGCTGGAGACGACGTCAAACAGACGCTTAGAAACAAGTGGCACGAACTTAAACCAAGTCTTCATATCACGTAACGTCCCATTGCAGTTAAACATAGCTTCTGCTGAGTTCACCTATTAAGTTATATGATGCTGTCGCCACAGGGAATCCATACTGCCATTGTTTGTTTTGTTTTAAGTTGCATATTTGTCAACGCTCACTGTCATAAGAATAAATGTCAAATAGATTTCCTTGACTCCTTGTTTAATTACGACTAACTTTGCTTTTTCATGTTGTTACAAAATGTTAACCAGTTAAAAGTTACAAAACATTTCATCGACACGTGTGACCTTGACTTTCGCCTTGGTGATCTTGACTTTTAGTCAATATACATTTAATGCTTGTTTGATTTCGACCAACTTTGCTTTATAATGGCAAATCAAAACCATGTTTATTAATGATAAGCTCAATGATAAGCTTAAAACAAAAAATTGATATTGACCTTTGACCTGGTGACTTTGATTTTCGGTCAGATTACTTATTTTATAATTCTGACCAGGCATGCTTCATAATGTCTAAAATTACATCGGGGAAAAGTTACAGAATTTGAATTGAATATTGACTTTGGGATATTTTGTTAGTTGACTTGTTTTACCTCAAATCAAATCAATTTACCTTCATGAAGTCATAACAAATTGTTGACCAGTGTAAATCTATAAAATTTGACGATGACCTGTTAACCTTGAACTTTGGTTAGTTGACTCCTCGTTTAATTCTAACCAACTTTGCTTCATAATATTATAACGAAATGTCCATCAGTGAAAAGGTTCAAAATGTGACTTTGACCTGGTTATTTGACCTTTGACTCTGTGACTTTGACTGTTGGTCTATAGATCTTTATTTGATTCTGACCAAACTTGGCTTCATAATGTCATAACAAAAAGTTCATCAGTGAAAAGATACAAACTCTAACCACGACTTTTGAATAAATGACCTTGACCTTGCTTTAGACCTCAATAGGTATTTTCGTTAACTGAACATCTCGACCAAGTTTCATTTAAATCGGTTAATTAATACTTAAGTTAGCAGTAAGGAGCTAATGTTTTAGCCAGACAGACGGACGGACAGAGAGTAAAGGGTGCCCTTATTTCAGATAAGGGGCCCAAATTATACAGGTACATAATAAACATTTGTATGGAGTCTTAGTAAATTGTTTATGAAATAGAAAGCCTTTCTTATGTACTTTTAATCCGTGTCAACGAAATTTATAGATCACACCGATTATTCAAAACTCAATTTCTGAACTTAGGTAGCAATGAAACCATACATGAAATATCCGTTAACTATTTTAAACTGAAACAAAATAGTGCACGGTATTCTGTTTGCAGTAGTTATATTACTAGCTGTATGAAGACAAAATTTGTAATACAGGATGGAAACCACAGCTATGACCACGACGAGACTCGAACTCGCAATCTTCCGATTCGAAGTCGGACGCCTTATCCATTAGGCCACGCGGTCTATATTGTTAAACAAGCTTCTTTACATTAGACATCATGCTAGGTTACGATATTGTTGTATAGAATACATTCAAGCGGTAAGTAATTGCCGTGATAACTCTTCATGTGATTGATACCACCTGTAATAATGAGAGGGTTTATAGGATGTACTTGTATAAATTAACACAAGAAACACACCGATTTGTATTCAGGTCGCTACGTATTCGCGTGATTTAGTATAACAATTCTTTTTTAACTCGTGTTTGTTGATGTTAAGGCTGAGAAAACTTTCGATACGTGTTTGAAAAATACATGTATTTTTGGATAAAGCACGTATACGTTTTCGACCCGTTACAAATAGTTAACCCACTTTAAATGAACACAGGTTCATCTGGCTGTGATATCTTTCCGTGTTCGACATACTTGAGTATTTCTTTTGTAAAAACGGTTAGCGCAATATAGGTTATGCCCTTAGAGGTAATTTTGCGTTTTGACTCCTGTTGAAAGGGTTCTGCACCTTTTATTCATTTTATCGTATATGGGTTGCGGGGGTATTAAATCAGACAGACTGGAGACAGTTCTTGTTGTATATGCAAATATATTTTTCCAAAATAAAATCGGCAACAATCTATTTGAAAATGAACATGTTTAATACGGTGAAACGTTAACCTCGATTCTCACTTTGGGGACATGACATTTACTTGAATCTGTTTACTTGAAAATGACCTAGATTTATTTATTTATGAATATGACCGCGCTCCTATGTGAACATGTTCAATCAAGCATTGAAGAGTTGGAACAGTACAAGCGACGGAACTCTGCGGTTTCATAACGTACCACTTAGATCCGATGAAATTCATAATACCAATGCAGTTATATAGTCAAAATTGTTCGTGAAAAAAATGGAGTGGAAATCTCTGATAATGACATAGACAGATCACATACCATCGGCAAGATAAACACTACTACGGGAAAAGCTCAACTTATTTGTAGGCTGAGAAACTGGAAAATAAAGAACAAAATATATATGTCCAAATCAAAGTTAGCGCGCAACCCGAACAGAACATTCGTCACCGAAGACCTCACGAAATACCGCCAAGGTCTAATAGTTCATTTGCTCCAGCTAAAAAACGATAAAAGCATCGACGCCTTTTGGACGATGGATGGTCGCATCTTTGTGAAAGAAACCCAAAGTAGCCGTAAAATTCTCATCCGAACTCACAATGATAAAGACACGTTGAATCCAAGACATTGATTGACAATGTATAGTCTACTTCAAAAATTATGACTTATCCAATATGTATATTAATAACAAAGTTTGAAGAATGCAGATTACAGGTTCTTTTTTTTGTCTATCGTGTTTCCTTTTTTTATTATTGAAGCTTCTGTTATTCCTGTCGAAAACGAAATAAGCGATCATTCAGCTACACTCGTGTAAAATTTAAACTTGTTGTTAAATTAACAGGAAAAAATACCAAAACATATAAGCGTGATGTGTGGTTATATAAAGATGCTGATTATCAAAAGTTCAATGATTTTATTAGAAATTTTCCGTGGCGAGAACGGTTTGAAAACTGAAGTGTTGATGAAGCATGTTAAAACTTTTACTAAAACTTTTCTCAATTTTGCTAATGTGTGTTTACCTAAGAAAAAAGTCGCTATCAGGAAAACTGACAAACCACGGTTCAATTCAGAATTACGCACGGAAATTAGAAAAAGAGATGGATTACATAAAAAGCACGTAAATTTAATCGTCCGGGTGATATATATCGGGTGAATAATATGAAAAAGAATGCCAAAGTATCATTTTTTGAAAATATATAGTATCAGTATATAGTAATATAAATATCAGTCTGGTTTTCTTCCGGGTCACTCAACTGTGTCCCAACTAGTAGATATTAACAATAAAAAAACTGCAAACTTGTATGGTGTTTTGTGATATTTCTAAAGAATTTTATAGGGTATGGAATCGTGGATTACTAAAAAAGCTTTATTCATATGGTTTCAAGATTAACATATATCACTGGATAAAAGATTATATAAGTGATAGAAATCAAATTGTTGTTATAGGTGACATTAAATCGGATATAGGTTATTTAAAAGCTGGAGTACCACAAGGGTCTGTTCTTGGACCATTTCTATTTTTAATATTTATCAACGATATATCTGAAAACTTGCTTTCATTGTCGAGAATGTTTGCTGGCGATACTTCACTTGCATATTCCGCAAATAACAGAATGTGAACTGAACATCATTTAAATCATGATTTAACAGTTATAGAACATTTGTCTAAACGTGGAAGGTTAATTTTAACCCAAATAAAACTGACGTTGTAATGTTCAATGGTTCACGTGATAAAATTGGTACTAATTTACAATTTAATAACAGTTTCGACGAACAGTAATATACACAAACACCTAGAAGTAGCTCTAAATGAAAATGGGAAATGCGGCATTTGTCAGTTTTACGTAAGTTTAAATTTAGCTTGAAAAAAAACGTTTTGTCTAAATTATATATTGTATTTATAAGACCTTTGTTGGAATATGCGAGTGAGGTGTGGGATGGATGTACCAATGCGGATTCGGACAAGTTAAAAAATACAATTAGAAGCGGCCAGAATAGTTACAGGTTTACCCTCCTTTGCTAGTAGGCAGTCACTTTATATAGAAACTGGTTGGGAAACATCTGATCGACGAAAACAGAAAAAAAATGATACTATTCTATAAAATGCAACATAATATAGCGCCATCCTATTTAAGCGACATTTTGCCCAACAGAGTTAACGAAATTGTATTTATAACTGGAGAAATAATCAAGATTATGTACCACCTAAATGTCGCCTAGTGCTATTTAAAAAATCATTTCTTCTGAGTACTGTGAAAATTTTGAATTATCTAGACATTTCCGTAAGATCTTTAGAAACAATATCAAAATTCAAAATAAACGGAAAAAACCTGTAACTAGACTGGCAGTTGGTAACAGAAAACTCGATGTCATACCTACAAAACTTAGGCATGGATGTAGTATTTTGAATGCCGACCGTTTTAAAATAAACCTTTCCAGATTGCCTGATCTTGTTTATCTTTTTAGGTCATCTGACCCGAAGGGTCAAGATGACCTATTGCCATCATGCTTCGTCCGTCGTCGTGCGCCGTCCGCCGTCCGCCGTCCGCCGTCCGCCGTCCGTAAACTTTTCCTTTAACAATCTTCTTCTTAGTAACCAAAAGGCTCTAGGTGCTGATATTTGGCCAGTAGGCACCTGGGATTGAGTGCTACAAAGTTTCCTCATTTCAATGACCTTGACCTGTTTTCAAGGTCACAGGGGTCAAATATGTAAAAACCTTTAACAATCTTCTTCTCAGTAACCAAAAGGTCTAGGGTAATGATATTTGGCCAGTAGGCACCTGGGATAGAGTGCTACAAAGTTTCCTCATATCGATGACCTTGACTAACTTTCAAGGTCACAGGGGTCAAATATGTAAAAAAGCGTTTGACAATCTTTTCCTCACTAACCAATAGGCTATGGGTGATCATATTTGGCCAGTAGGTACCTGGGATAGAGTGTTCTAAAGTTTCCTCATATAAATGACCTTGACCTACTTTCAAGGTCACAGGGGTCAAATATGTTAAAAAATCTACACAACATTATCTAAAGAACTAAATGATCTAGAGCAATGATATTTTTGTATGATATGTAGACTGGCAATGCGAATCTTTTTCTAATATATTGTGTTTAGGTCAAAGGTCAACTTTGAGTGCTGGACGGGGTCAAAGGTTAACATGGGTTATAATAGGTAAAAAGCTTTAAGAATCTTCTTCTCAAGTTCCATAAGGCCCAGGGTTCTGATATTTGGCCAGTAGGAACCTGGGATAGAGTGTTCTAAAGTTTCCTCATATAAATGACCTTGACCTACTTTCAAGGTCACAGGGGTCAAATATGTTAAAAAATCTACACAACATTATCTAAAGAACTAAATGATCTAGAGCAATGATATTTTTGTATGATATGTAGACCAGCAATGCGAATCTTTTTCTAATATATTGTGTTTAGGTCAAAGGTCAACTTTGAGTGCTGGACGGGGTCAAAGGTTAACATGGGTTATAATAGGTAAAAAGCTTTAAGAATCTTCTTCTCAAGTTCCATAAGGCCCAGGGTTCTGATATTTGGCCAGTAGGAACCTGGGATAGAGTGTTCTAAAGTTTCCTCATATAAATGACCTTGACCTACTTTCAAGGTCACAGGGGTCAAATATGTTAAAAAATCTACACAACATTATCTAAAGAACTAAATGATCTAGAGCAATGATATTTTTGTATGATATGTAGACTGGCAATGCGAATCTTTTTCTAATATATTGTGTTTAGGTCAAAGGTCAACTTTGAGTGCTGGACGGGGTCAAAGGTTAACATGGGTTATAATAGGTAAAAAGCTTTAAGAATCTTCTTCTCAAGTTCCATAAGGCCCAGGGTTCTGATATTTGGCCAGTAGGTACCAGGGATGGAGTACTCTAAAGTTTTCTCATATAAATGACCTTGACCTACTTTCAAGGTCACATGGGTCAAATATGTTAAAATATCTACACAACATTATCTAATGAACCGAATGATCTAGACCGATGATACTTGCATATATTATATGTAGACTGGCAATGCAAATCTTTTTCTGATATATTGTGTTTAGGTCAAAGTTCAACTTTAAGCGCTGGACGGGGTCAAAGGTTCACTGGGGCTATAATGGGTAAAAAGTTTTAAGAATCTTCTTCTCAAGTTCCATAAGCCCCAGGGTCCTGATATTTGGCCAGTAGGTACCTGGCATGGAGTGCTACAAAGTTTCCGCATATGAATGACCTTGACCTACTTTCAAGGTCACAGGGGTCAAATATGTAAAAATCTTTAACAATCTTCTTCTCAATAACCAAAAGGCCCTGGGTGCTGATATTTGGCTGGTAGGTACTTGGCATAGTGTGCTATCAAGTTTCCTCATATGAATGATCTTGACCCACTTTCAAGGTCACAGGGGTCAAATATGTAAAAATCTTTAACAATCTTCTTCTCAATAACCAAAAGGCCCTGGGTGCTGATATTTGGCTGGTAGGTACCTGGCATAGTGTGCTATCAAGTTTCCTCATATGAATGATCTTGACCCACTTTCAAGGTCACAGAGGTCAAATATGTAAAATCTTTTAACAATCTTCTTCTCGCTAACCAAATCCCCCAGAGTAATATGGTATTTGGCTAGTAGGTACCTGGGATAGAGTGCTACAAACTTTCCTCATACAATGGACCTCAACCTACTTTCAAGGTCATAGGGGTCAAACATGTAAAAATACCTTTAACAATCTTCTCCTCAACAACTTAAAGGCCCTGGGTGTTGATATTTAGCCAGTAGGTACCTCTAATGGAGTGCTACAAAGTCTCCTTGTATGAATGACCTTGACCTACTTTCAAGGTCGCAAGGGTAAAACATGTAAAAATCTTTTAACAAACGTCTTCTCGCTTACCAAAAGGCCCTAGGTGCTGATATTTGGCCAATGGGTACCTGGGACAGATTGGTGCAAAGATTCCTCATATAGACCTTCACTTATACTTTCAAGGTGACAGGGGTTATAAACATGTATGTAGATATCTTTGAACAACTTGGCAAAAACAAACACAAATGATATAGATCTTTATAGTCAGATGACCGTTGAGGCCCCTGGGCCTCTTGTTTTTTAAGGATCTTTGATGTAAAATATTTCATTTGTTCATAAAGCGTCCCTTATTTAATCGATTTTCAGTTCGGATACATGTACATATTTTTCTTACCTCAACATTCCAAAATGGCGGAGTATGAAAATAAACTGAGCGACTTAATGGCCCCGTATTACAGACAACAATTACACTAAACTAAATACAGAATACGTGTTGAGAGCGTGTGTATTTGGGAGGCTGCGGTATGTTCGTGCAAGCCTTCTTGCGATAATCCGGATCTTTTGCCGAGTTAAAGTGATACCATACTGACTAATACTATCGAAGGCCCCAAACAGAACACCCCACCCCATACTGAAAACGGGCGATCCAGTCGTTCCACTCCCTAAATGCTGAACGTCAAGCAGTTAGTAATAACTACATATTGTACCATTGTTAGAGACTCTGGTATGTCTCGCCCTGGGGACAGAACCCATAGACTTGCTCACAGGGGCGATCGCTCAACTAAAGGCCAAAAGTGAGGTTGTGTCAAGGGAGAAATTATGAAGGAGAAAGTTGTTTGGAAAGATTGGAAAGGATAAGATCATAAGTTGAGTCGCCTTCTACGATCATTCAAGTGGGGAAGCAATTTACAGTGCTACTTTCAAAGGCCCCAGTCAGAACACCTCACCCGGTCACATTATACTGACACTTGGTGAACCAGTCCTTACACTCCCATAATGCTTAGCCTCTAGCAGGGAGTAGTAACTTTTGAGACTCTGGTATGCCTCGGCCAGGGACAAAGCAAAAAGCTTATCTCGGTTGGGCTAAATAAAGGCTAAATCTGAGGCAGTATTAAGGGAGATGAGGGAGACATTAGGAAGGGAAAAGTTGTAACTAAAGAAATGAGACATAAGATAGGAAAACGTCGCTTAAAAAGAAGGGAAAAGATAAGATACCGCAAATTCAGTCGCCTTTTACGAATCGTGCAATGGAGGCAGCAGGTACAATATTCTGACAATCTGATTAAAATCATATCTTGATCTCCGCGCCGTTCCGTAAACTTCTCTCTGCTGTGTTAAGATCTGAGATAATCCAATAGAGGGTCATGTCCCGATGACCTTTCGCATTAGCCAATCAAATTTCTACTGGCAGAATCTTGACAGTGAAATTTTGAGGCGACAAATCTTGCATAAACGCATTTTTCCGTTTAGTCATTTCGTCACCAAAAAGTTCGTGCGGAATAATGTGACGAAATGGCTTGCTGCAAGATGACAGGTCATTCGAAAATTATTTTAGTGTTAAGTAAAGAGGCGACAAAGGTCATCTGGACGTGACCTCTTATGTGATGTTGTCAGATCCTTGTAAAACAGAGTGAGAACAAGGATCTGTATTTTAATCAGATTGAATATTCTGACAACCTACCTGCAGGGTGTAAGTAGGGTTCATAGAGGTTCGGACACTAGTAGTCTCCCTGTAGATTGATACATCGCTCTGATTGAACCACCTGGTCAAAAGAACTGTAATAAGATTAACTACATCCAAACGGAAGTTCAAGGGAGGTAACTGTATCTAAGAAAAAGTGGGTCAGTGATCAAAACATACAGGTACACAATGTTGCTGACTTTTATACATCGGTCTGTATTGATTTTGTTCTAAAACTTGTTAATTCAAAACTCAGCATGTGTATAAATAAGTGTGTTAAAAAGATATAAACAAAGAGTATATGCCGATTTATATTGGAATTATGGGTTTAAGTAAGGATAAATATTGCATCAAAAACGGATAATTACGTAGCTGGTGTCTTGGCTAGCGTTAAATGATGGTTATGTGCGCAGTATTAAATGTTGGTGCATGGAGGCGATGTCTGCACTCTACGGCTTGTTTATAAAGAAAGATTCACACAGCTAGTTGTAGTGATTATCCCTGGGTTTATTTCAAAACAGCTATTATGGCTTTAATGAAATACATCATACATGTATGTATCCAGTGGTGTTGTCCCAAAGCAATTGGTACGGATGTAATAACAAACATAGGTAAATGATCACAGCTTATCCGTTGTAAGATTGTAAACTGGCCAAAGGAAAGAAATACGAATATTATTAAAAAGAAATTGACTTAATTAAAGTGTAAAACTAATTTAAATGTTATCACATTTGAAAATGTTTGTGCTCAAACAGCGAATATCTTGTCGTTTATAACATTAGTATGTGTCATTGATGATATTTCAGTTGACAACGGGTCGCGTACTCTCTAATAAAATTGCACTATAATTACGACAGCGGAACCTTATGAGAAGTGACAGTTCGACAAGACTCGGTGACACAAGGTGTATCCATGGCCCACCAAGACAGGACGACATCAAGCAGTGCCGTGTCACTAAAACATTCAACTCCGTGATTACATAGTAGGACGCCAGGCACTCGACATCTTGTCTAGTTTTCTGATTCTTCTGCTTTGTTTCCACTGTGTCATTTTCAATACTTCACTATCATAGCTATAAAAATACTGAGGTAGAATTCAACGGGTTTTTTATGCATTTATATTGATCGCAACTTTAGAAAGTGAAATTTTACTTCTTACATTACTTAATGTATGATTAAATCTAACTCCGTCCATGTCAACCTTTTAAGCCCTGATGATGCATTCCTTAACTTAAGATTTTCCGAATGATGCATTAATGCATCACGGAAGTGGAAATATTTTGATCCTTTTTAAAATTGAACAAATACGTAACTAAATCATGTTTTCGTATTTTCGAGTTATGGTTATCATTTATAGAAATCAAATTACTAATTTCAAACAATTCCATCGCTATGTTAGCATATTTACGTCCATTTACTTGAATTTCTGCCCAAACGAGGTTCCGTTGAGACGGGAGCGAGCGAAACATAGATTCCCGCAATATTTCCATTTATTTAAATCGTCTTGAATACGTAACTAAATTGACGAGTGTCTAAATATAGTAAGTAATGATCACTTGATCAACATTTGTTCAAGGTGGCAGCGACAAACGTTGTAGGTAAAGACGATCAGTACGTAGGTAAAATTCACGAGGTTTTTGCAATTTTGAACACAACTTCGAAGCTTTACTTCGTCGTCAAGGCATTGGGGATGGCATGGTATTTAGCGAAGTAAGCTCAGTTGGAAGTGACAACGAGGATCCTGATCCTTGCGGAGCAGCAGGTGACGACGAGCTCGATGACCAGAACGGCTTGCACGCTGGCTTTGATTACTTCGAGCGGGGTCTGCCGCACCTGTTTTTCCCGATAGGTAACACAGGCCAAACCAGAGTCATGACACCTGATAAGGAGCCATTAGACGTCCTGTCCTTGTTTTTTGGACAATGATCTGTTAGACCTTCTGATAGAGGAGACTGGGAGATATGCATGTCAACATATAGAAGCCCACCCAGAACAAAATAAACTTCCATGGAAGGATTTAACATTCGAAGAAATGAAAGCGTTTCTTGGATTGTGTTTGGCCATTGGAATTACCAGAAAACCCTCCACCAAACTGTACTGGTCATCGGACTTATACTCCGAGACACCTCTTTTCGCAATGACCAAGACCAGGGATCGATTCACAACAAACGTTACCTACACTTTGCTGACAACAGTGTTGAGCCTGCACCACACAGTCCAACATATTATCCATGATATAAACTAAGGAAGCTAGTGAACCACCTGAATGGATTGTTTGTGCAGGAGTATGTCCCATGCAAGCGTGTGACGGTGGACGAATGCATGATACCGTTCAAAGGAAAAGTTAAATCATGCAATACATGAGACTTAACCCCCAAAAATGGTGTGTGAAAGTTTGGATGTTGGCGGAATCCGAGAGCAGCTATGTTCACTACATCGACATCTACCCAGGTATTTATCATAATTTTATAAAATGAAAATTGCTTCTGTTGATACCAAAAGTTACCCCCAATAGTTGATGTTGATATAAAATTTTTGTGGCATTATAGAAATGTTGGTGCTTGATTGGCTATCGCTCAGATCTAATTTTCACGTTACATATCTACTTTTTTTCACAATGCATTACATTGATTGTAGGGAGACACCATACTGCCGAAGGAGCCCTGGCTAGTAGAGTATTGAACAAATGCTTGCAGGGGGCTGGGGTTCAGGGCAAGGGTTACCATGTTTACATGGATAAATTTTATACTTCACCAGATCTACTCACATGTTTGTTTGATGAGAAAACCTATGCATGTGGGACAGTAAGGTCCAATCGTATAGGTCTACTTAGGGACATCACGCAGAAACACCCCGAAGGTATCGCAGAGAGAGGGGACATGGCCTTCAGACAAAAAGGACCACTTCTGTCAGTTGTATAGAAGGACAAGAAATGCGTAACAGCCCTTTCCACAATTCATGATCACTCTGTTGTGGAAGTTAAACGCCTGATCAACAAGAGGATGGAAACTTTTCGAGAGAGAATGTAGCTTGTCCGAAACTCCTCAGTGATTTCACTACATACATGGGTGGTGTCGACAAGGCTGACCAGTACATGGAGTGCTACACCTTCAACCACAAAACAAGGAAATGGACTGCTAAGGTGTTCCTCAGACTCCTGGAGATAATGAAGCTCCATGCCTACCAGCTGTTTCTACATGGTCGTTATCATCAGGCAGAGCAGAGAAAGCAGCAGCTGTCATCCTGCAGTTTACACAAAGTGTAGTCAGGGGACTAGTAGAGGTTTAACCTCTACTGCAAGGAAAGGTAGACCATCTCTACTGCCCCTGGATGACCGTCTTACACAGCGTCACCTACCCGGCACACTTGAAACACGGTCTTGGTGCTATGTGTGCTATATGAGATGCAAAAGTGGTTTGCAAAACAAAACTAGCCAAACACAATTTGGCTGCAATGAATGTCGTTAGCATTTGTGCCTTCCTGCATGTTTTACACTTAACCATTCACAGGCAAAATATTTATAGGAAGTATTTGCACTGCAGAACTCTTGACATTCTGGTACTAAGATGTTTAGGAGTTGCTCCCACACTTACATATGTATCTGCCATGAATTGTCAGTTTCTCAAAAATGTATCAGGGGCGAAAACAAGCAAAAGAATCATTGCTTAATTTCCCTCGAAGAATGTGTGCTAAAATGTCAAACAAAAAATATTTGAAAAAATATAGCATGCTGAAACTTGAAAAACAAATATGAAGAAATACCAAAAATTGCATGTTGATCTTAAAAAATATATAAAAAAATGAACATGATGAAAATTTCGAAAAAAGGCTTGTCCTTTATGCTTGCATGTGACTACCCTCCCATGGTCCAAGCGTTAAACACTAAAGTCACATTGCTGTTTATTGTCTTATTTTTTTAGTTGCTAAGATTTGTTTTTTCTTTGGTTTTAATAGTTGTTTTACGAAGTAACAGTTTTACACTAGTGTTGTGCTACATGAAAAATTGTCCTTGGGAGTTACCTCTCTTAAAAATGGTGGCATAAAAAATACACGAGAATATGTACGGGTGTTCCGAAAGGGCTTCATTAACGACGCAAGCCATGTACATGAAAATTGCCATCAAACTGTGGAAATGATGAGCATATTTAAAAAAAATAACGTCCACTTTCTTATGATACATAATTCTATATGATAAGCCAAAGAGGGTGACTATAAAACTTTGCACATAGTTTTGAAAAAAACTTGCACATTGTAAGTTGTTTGTCAGCAACCGATATGGAAAGCAAGCCTTTGACATGTAAACACCATAGGTTGAAGAAGCAGGAATGTTATTATCAACAAGCTTTTAAGCATTCCTGAGAGGTCAAATCTTTTTTCGCTGTGTAATTCGCAGATGAACATGACAAGACCTGTCCGAATGATATATAGGGAGCATTGGTTTTCATTGAGCCACACGACTAATATTGAGTTGAACTTAAAACACATGGTTGAATATTATACGAATATAGAAGCTTCACAACCAGTCGTCACACAGGGCTACAAAATTATGTTTTCGCTGAATAGTTTTGAAAGAAAGGTGCCTTGTTGTAGCATATAGATAAGTCCTAACATCAAATCAATACAAAACATTTATCGAAATATTCAGAAAGTAAGTGTGTGATTACGGTCAATTGGCGGCCAAAGGAATGGAAATCAATAACGCTGCATTCGATGGGGGTGGGAATAGGACTAGCATGTTATATGTACTACCGAGGAAAATGAACTTGATTGAAGGTTTTAGAAATTCTATTATTATAGAAAGTGTGTATTACAAATATTTAGTATTAGTCTGGTGGGCATAATTTTGAGTTGTAACGGATACTAAAATGAAAAGTCAAAATTCGTATAGAAGATGAGCTTGCATCCATTATGTGAATTGTTATTCTATTAATATGGTGTATTCTTGGGTTCGACTGCCTATCTTATTTTAAATTCTAACGGTACTTCTGTGGTGTCAATTGTACAATTTGTAGCTGTTCAGTAAATTCAGCTTCACAAAATCAATGTATCAAAAAAACGATATAAGAACAGCAAAACGAAAACCAAATTAATAAAAAGAGAATACATACTAGGAAATTGAAGAAAACTGAACATGAAGTGGGACACCTCATTTATTAGACCTCGCTGTCTGTGCCAGACTCATCAGCCAGGTCGACAAATTCTGGTATATAATGTATCATTAACTGACTTCGTGTTAGAAGATCAAACATAACAGAAGGATAAGTCTGAATGTAATATAAAAGTGCATGTTTCACGAATTACTTTAGAAGGATCTCATTCTACTTATTCAATTTGATGAATATCTTTGAAAGTGTTGTCTGGTGTGATATGTATAACCCTTTAGTCTTAATATTAGCGTTCTTTACATCCATATTTCAGCTTCGCAATGCATTTATAGCACGCCATATTTTATAAGGTAATAATAAAAACAAATAGAAGGAGACTGTGTGATGTGATGATTACATAACAATATTGGATATAAACACGCACTTTTTTAGGAAAACAATCAGGGGAACGTCAGTTTGGAGATTCAGTGTTTCTGTCGTTGAGTGATTGGAAAGCGCATTCAATGTATATTTATATATGTTTATTTACATGCTAGTATATCTGATATCTACAAGATAATAAAGGACAGCACTTAATCCATACAGTCTGGGGTTTATATGGGTACCCATTTATATGTTATTGCCAATATGGCTCGCATTATGATTCTGTTGAATTGTCCGGGATCTTTTATTTATGTAATCTCGGAGTTATTAGTTGACAAAATGGAATGAAATTGTCAGTTTTTGACGTATTTAGATCCATTTTAACGAAACACATTTTTCTTATATCATCATATAGTTTAATAGGGCATATATAAATACCTGTTTAAGTCATTGTTAAGTTAGATGTGATTGTTGGACAGCCGATTGGTCTTGGGTATCTCAGGACAGACACAAGTCGACCGTTCGGTGTTGGTGAAGGTAATTTGAAATGTAAACTGTTACTTTTGCTTTTATTAAAAAAACATTTACAACAACAAATAACCATTTTGTTAATCAAGAAATCACTACCGGAAGTGTAAATTACGGGTTTTTTTCATACTTTGTCTATTGCCGTAAGATGGCTACACACTGAAATGTATAACATTTTTTCACTGTATCTTCATGTTTGAGGGCATATTTGTACCTAAAATGAAATTCAAACACAAAAAGAAGATGCGACGTGTGTTTTTACTGTCAATCAAATTTTCACAATTGTAAGTTTGTGAACATAAACATCAAAATGAAATTAAAATAATTTGACGAACGACCACGACGAGACTCGAACTCGCAATCTTCCGATTCGAAGTCGGACGCCTTATCCATTAGGCCACGCGGTCTGTAATTTCCTCGATCGATGTGTTGAATTGATTTTTATTGATGTCTGTTGGGCAAGATTAAATATAATACGTGTAAAACACCAATATACAAAGTACAGATAAAATTCCTGCCAAATAAAGACACCCCAAATCCAAATGCTTTATGAAGGAAGCGTCTCAAACATCGCAAAATTACAGCTCATTTGACTTATTCAGACCATATTGTACTAGCAGAATTGACTTTCCTTTCAAACAATCACAAATTTAGAGGTTTGTAAACTAGAACTCGGAGAAATTGACCAATTGCGATCAGCAGGTATAGAAATGCATTTTTTTGTGATATAAACAATTTTACGCCACACAAACTAGACAAAAGATCTGGAGTAAGCACATTTGGACCGACTGACCTGTTTCACATCATCGAACTCATTCTATCACCACATATTCGACAACATATACTTTCATGACAAAAGTACTTTTCTACCCGACGAAAGTTTGGTACACAAAAAAGTCCGGCTTAGTCTTTTCTTAGATAGTTTCTATTTTCTCTTGGCCTCGTAAACCTACTATTATTTTGAGCTTTGGTTGTTAACTAGTTGGAGATGGCGTTTCTTGACGTGATGTTTTATCTATAGCTTATACCAAGGACTTTGCAAATTAATGAATTTTGCATAAATGAACCTGATACAGTGTATGAAGTAAGAAAACAATCATAATGACAACGTATTTAAGTATAACCGTTTTTGTTAGGTATTCCAAACAACCCTCTAAATTTCAAAGCCATGCACCTACGTGTAAACGAGTTGAAAACACGATTACATTGTAACTATTTCCTAGATATAGTATAAAATATACGTTTATTGGAAACTTACTTTCAATCCTGTACACTACCATACCACATATCAAACTGAAAGAACGTCTTCGGTCTCTCATCCGAAGACCGTTATTTACCAAGAAAGATGGACGAAGATACATATACATGATTGTGAGCTATCTTGGAACATGCTTAGTGAAAAACACAACAAAAGCTAAGATCAAATATACTGGGAAGAAAACGTATGAATGATTGAATTCCTGGTTGACAATAACTTTGTTGAGTTTGGAGGAAAGACTTTCCAGCAACTGTTGGCATTCCAATGAGAACAACTTGAAGCCCATTGACTTGTTTTTGTTTTCATATTAGGCTTAATTTGTCAAAGAAGCTTATCAGAACAGGGAACAAGAACCTGCCAAAATCTATCAATTTCACTTTCAAGTATATCGAAGATGTGTTGTCTATAAATAACAAGAAGTTTGCTGACCTAGTCGATTGTGTATACCCTTCCGAACTAGAAGTCAAGGACACAACAGGCTCTTTAACTGCAGCTTCTTACCTCAATGACCACCAGATTTCGACTTTCTGAAAGTAAACTTTCCCTTTCTTGATAGTTATATCCCATTTACACCAACAATATCGACTGTCGACGAACAAACTTACTGCAAAGGGATTCGAGAGATAGGGTGATGAAGACTATAGGAAAGATTTATGGTCGTAATCTTGGTGTCATTGGGAACTATTCTGTATCCTTGTATAATACGTAAATGGACGTTTTTGAACATCATCTTTAGTTTGACTGCTTGTTGTAATTGATAAATATGCCACAGTTCTCAGTTTGAGGTCCTCACATTTACTTTGATCTATCCTTGATTTACATGACGAGTGTCGTCGGTGAAGCAGGATACGCTTACTCTACCGGAACACCTGGTGTTATTCTCCTATACTTTTACAAGAGTGTTCGTATAAATAATTTCTTTATCAGTACATGTACTACATGTTGTTGTTTATTATAAAAAGAATGTTTTAACAGGGACACTCAACAAAATTCTACTCACGAGTAGCTTTCGCCTGCTATCCAGCAGGCTTCTTCAGCCCCACTGACGGGGACAGGCTTAGTGGTGTTCAGTCACCTGACTGGGGATTATCCCCAAGTCATGTGACTGAACAAGGCTGGCATAGGCTGCGGGCAGGGTGTGGCGTCCTCTGTCCTGGTTGAGGTCAGGTCTGGAGGCCGAGATGTATATGGCCTCCTTGACACCACGTTGGAACCAGCGGGGGTCCTGGTCTAAAACTCTGATGTTAGTAGTTTGTATCTTATGGGAGTGGTCCCGCATGTGGGCCCCGACCGGAGAAGAGTCTCTGTGGTGTTTCGACATCCGTTTGCGGAGTGGCCTCTCTGTCTCCCCCACATAGGACGAGGGGCAATTATCACATTTGATGTGATAATTGGACCCTGATTTGTCCATGGTTGGTGTTTTGTCTTTTGGAGCCACCAGCATCCCACGGATGGTGTTGTGGGGCTTGGTGTGGACTGTAACTCCCACTTTACGGATTTTGCTGTTGATGGCCTCCGAAACTCCTCCTACATATGGGAGAGTGATGTGTCCCGTAAACTCATCTACCACTCTACTGGATATTATGGCCAGAGTATCGTCCACATATCTCCCCCAATATCTAGGGCTATTTTGGAAGGTCCTCAGAGCCAGCTCCTCGAAGTGCTCCATGAAAAGGTTGGCTACTATGGGGCTTACTGGGGAGCCCATAGCCGCACCTTCAGTTTGTTGGTAAAACTTACCATTTACCACAAAGTAAGTGGTCGTTAGACACACTTCCAAAAGCTCTGAAGGGATAGTTTGGTTCGTTGGTCGAGTGTTGGATCATCCTCTAGTCTCTGTCGGATGATGCGTAGACTCTCCTGTAAGGGTACACTGGTGAACAGGGCTGTCACATCATATGAAACTAAGCACTCGTCTGTGCTCAAGTTGTACTGTGACAGGGTTTTCACCAGTTCAGTACTGTTCTTAATGTGGTGAGTAGTGCGGCCTACCAACGGCGAAATGATCTTAGCCAAGAAACTGGCTGTGTTATACGTGATGGAACCTCTAGAAGCTACAATAGGTCTGATGGGGACTGAGTCCTTATGTACCTTAGGTAACCCATAGAACTTGGGGACGTCGGTGGAAGTAGGATAAAGATACCTATACTGATGGATCGTCAAAATTCCTTGGTCCTTGAGGGCCCTCAAAGGTTGTACCAGTCTAGTGGTGTATCTGGCATAAGGATCTTTTTTAAGTGGTTTATACGTTTTGTCATCGCTCAAGAGCTCCACGATCTTTTCTTTGTACAATGAGTTAGGCATGATCACGGTTGTCCGTCCCTTATCCGCTGGTAATATAAGGTTGTCATTGTCGGCCTTGAGTGAATCTAGGGCACGTCGTTCTTCCCCTGTTACATTGGATTTGGGGAGTTTAGTGTTTTTCATGATCTTAACACAGTCTGCCGATTTCTCAGCTGAAGTCAAGATCTTATCCGATAGGTTAACTACCCACCTGGACTTCGTGTTGTTGTTGTTTACCCCTGTTTTTTTATTATGGTTTTGTTGACGCTTTGGTATTCTTTGAATTTTAAAAATTAGTATTCTAATTAATTTTATTTTATTCGAGTATTTAGATAAAAAAATTCATATGAAGTTGCACACATCTGAAGAGCGGTTACTTTTCATGAAATGCAAAACATACTTTTCATATGACCACAACGAGACTCGAACTCGCAATCTTCCGATTCGAAGTCGGACGCCTTATCCATTAGGCCCACGGTCTGTTGTTTCTCAATCAGTGATATCTAGAGCGTAAGAGTAAATGATTTCCAGATGTGTACATCTTCATAAGATAATTTTATTTTTTGTAGTTACATAAAATTAAATGTATGAAGATACCAAGAAAACAAAACTAGCTGCACATGAGAAAATTGAAATTTTTTCTCATGCAAACGATAGTTTTACTCAACAAATCCATACCTTTCGGTTTTTACTGAAAAATAATCAATTGAAATAGGCCTAAATGTACACACAACATAACCAACATCCTCGTCCTAGTTGTAACAGTTCAGACAGGTGAGACAGGATTGGTAGCCGGGCCATCTGATATATATATAAATATCTCTCAGCCATGTTTTAACACATCATTTACAAGTATTCACAAAAAAAAAAATCAGTTAAACAGCAAATATATTTTCGTTTTTGTGGCTCCTTCATTAAATTAATTCAAACCAAAATGGGATTTAAAAAAAAATTATCGAACGACCACGACGAGACTCGAACTCGCAATCTTCCGATTCGAAGTCGGACGCCTTATCCATTAGGCCACGCGGTCTATAAATGCACCGATTTTATCATTTGATCTTAAATGATATCTAGTGCGTTAAAATAATATCCAATCTGTCACACCCGTAATGTCTCAGACGTAATCATTATTAATGAAATATGCTACTGTAAGTCTTATTTAGTATACAATGGTAGATACTCCAAAATGGCTTCATGCTGTTCGCAAGTTAACTACTAAAATGCCGCAAAAATGAATTAAACTGCATCATACAGCTGTTTCATCCTCCTAGGAATCTTCGGTGATGCTAGGGGCCAAAAAGTTGGAATCCAAAATTTCTAAACTACTGTAGAAGCAGAAGGATCGGATGCGTAAAACCTCTTTTATCATGAAAATAGAAGTAAACTTAAACTAGTTCTGTATAATTTCAAATCGTGTACTGCGATAATGTGTATATTAAACTGATCATAGGAAACTGAATTGAGGACATTTTTATAATTTTGACCCAATGAATTATTTCGTATCGAGTCCCTCTTGGCCTTATAAAGCCAATCATGAGAAAATTACAATTTTATCTGGTCTGAAGTGTCTGATAAAACGTTCCTGTTGTCATACATACTTAAACTTACGATTGCGTATAATACACCTACTAGAGAAATCGCATTTCACGGGTAATGTTTTTCCTCTAAAGCTAGTACCAAGTACTTTCCGAAATATAACGCATTGCATTCAAATGCATTCAATTCTATATTGATTAACTTTACATAAATACACATTTTCGATATTGATATGCATGTAGTTATAAGGGTTAAGAAAAGGCAGTGAAGATGGATAATGCTGAAATACTTTGTCAGGTATTCCAAGCATCTTTCTAAATTCCGAAGTCGTGTAATTTTATACACGGTGAGAAAACATTGTAACTGGTTTCTAGAAATAGTATAAATACAATGTACTATACGTACTTCATGTATGTGTAATGGGATGTTTTTCCTACTTTCCAAACTTTTCTCTTCCATACCACATACCAAATTGAAACAACGGTCTCTCATTATGAGAGATTTCTTTTTCATAAAAGGTGGACGACGATACAAATATATGAGTTTGAGCTATCATGGAGCGTACGTTGTGAAAATCTCAACAAGTGCTAAGATCAAATATACCATAGAAGATAAAGGACGAATGATTGAATTCCTGGTTGACAATATCTTGTTTAATTTTACTTCTAAATTCATTAATCAAAGGGGTTTTAGGCACCTGACCCTTCTGCAGAAACATTAGTTTAGAAATTTTGGATTACCATCTTTTGGCCCCTAGCATCACCGAAGAGTCTCAGGAGGACGAAACAGCTGTATGATGCAGTTTATTTCATTTTTAGGCATACTGTATCGATAACTAAATTCAAAAGGTGCAGCATATGTTTGTGTTTTATTTTGTAAAGATTTATACGCGGAGACTCTTGAAAAGTACAGGATAATAAGACTAAGTGTTCAAGAAGAGTAAGCGTTTTCTGCTTCATCGACGACACCAGCCATGTAAATCTTCTTGAGCGTATTAAAAGGCGTCCATTTCCATACCATACAAAGATGCAGAATATATTTCAATAAGACCAAGATGACGATATAAACTTACTCATGGTCTTCATTAACCTGCATCTCTCGAATCCTGTGCCGTAAGTTTGTTCGTCAGCTGCTGAAATCTATCACGAAAATGTCGATATTCAGAGCAAACCTTGAATAACAAATCAATTGCGACATGCAAACACCAGAGGATGGAGAAGCAGATATGTTACTAGCAAGAAAGGGAAAGTTCAAGATAAGATATTAAGCTGCCCTTGTTGGTCATAGCTTAAGTTAAGATCGAGGTAAGAAGCTGATGTAGAAGAGTCTGTTTCGTCCTTGGTTTCAAGTTCAGAAGAGAATATACGATCGACTAGGTAAGTATACTTTTTGTTGTTTACAGACAACACATCGTCGATATACCTGTAAGTGAAATTGAAGACTTGGCAAGGTTTTTGTTACCCGGCCTGATAATAAATTCAGCCTCGTATGAAAATGGTTCAAATCTGGTATACATAAAATTAATACAAAAAATATAATTCAATACGACCACGACGAGACTCGAACTCGCAATCTTCCGATTCGAAGTCGGACGCCTTATCCATTAGGCCACGCGGTCTGTAATGATTCAAAATCAGTGACGTAACTTACACATATGCTGCAACTTTTTATTTATTATTAATTATTCAAACTAACGTGAAATATTCATGCAATTTTATCTGTTCGGAAGTGTCTGACAAAAGTTTCGTTTGGTTTCAAACTTTACTCTCAGCCGACCTTTCAATGTAATACACCTACCTGATAAATCCCATTTTTGACGTGATGTTTATCTTCAGCTATAGTACCAAACCCTTTGCGAAAAACCAATTCATTTTATTCTCTTGCTTTTAATTTTGTATGAAGATGACGTAACACACACACACACACATGTTGCACCTTTTAAATTTATATAAATGCACCTTTTCGATTAATTGACTTCCATTGATTTTTTATGAAGTAAGAGAAGGTGATAACAGCGAATGATGCTGTAACAATACTTAGATATGTATCCAAGCATCCTTCAAAATGTTAAGGCATGTTACATATAAGTAGGGATAATACGATTACCTTGTAACAGTTTCCTAGAAATAGTTTAGAAAATATGGCATGTTATATATGAAGAGGAATGTTAATTGCCAACTTACTTTCCAACAATAGGCAAGTGCATTTTGCCATATTTACCTTAGTTAAAGGCCCAATATACGTAACTTTTGGTAAAACTTGAAGCGAAAATCAAGCCTAATAACTTATTATATTTATATATTTAGTTAAGATTAACTGATATCAACAATATTCAAGATAAATTCTTTCGCGGTTACCGGTACAGCAGCAGTTGAAACACGGTATTTGTAAACACGCGTCCATTTCGAACCGTCTTCTACCTTCGGTTTGTTGTTGAAGTGGGCCCCACCTGAATTATTTTCAATTCTTTGGATTTTTTGTCAAGGAATTCTGGTTAGTTAGCGCTCAGGTTTACTTCGTTTTAGGCTTATTTTAGCATGGTTATCAACTGAATTTTTTTTCAGAATTTTTCAGAATCACGAAAATTTCCCTGAAGTTACGTATAATGGGCCTTTAATGTGTGTTTTTATAAAAACACGTATTTGTATGTAATGTTCATTGATCGCATGTGATCGTTTATATGTGTCTGTAAGACAATCTGACAGCTCAAAGCAACTTGAATATTTTGATTCAATTTTTGAAAAATAAATAAAATTTCAAAAAAAAAAAAAAGGTTCATTGAATAGCAACTGTCATTGAAAAAGTTTCATATGAATCAATAATAAGTACAATTTATCCCTACTCTTACTAACGTCACTAGGACGTACTATTACATTGCGTGTCGCCAACAGAACTTGAAGTGTACATGTTACTAAAGAACAACATCCAGGATAATCAATGAAATTTGTCACATTTTTACATCACAGTGTCAGAAAAAACCGTTATATTATCAATTTCATGTGTAATATCACTTCAGGCATTAACGTTCCTTCTTCTGCAATAAACCAGCACATTTTGTGATAAAGATCAGCATAGTGGCCACGTAACTGTATAGTGGCTATGTAATAAAACACTTGTATACGTATCACATCGGCTACTAAAATGAAATCAAAATCAAAATTTCTATACTACCACGACTTGAATACTTTAATTAACTTCAATTAATAAGGAAACTGATTTCAATAAATCAGGGAATACTAAAGCGTCAACAAGACAAAACATAATCAGATCTCAAAATCGATTAAAAACAAGCGGCAAAATACTAGTATGAGCAAAGAAAAGATTTATACGAGGAGACTCTTGAAAAGTACAGGATAATAAGACTAAGTGTTCAAGAAGAGTAAGCGTTTTCTGCTTCATCGACGCCACCAGCCATGTAAATCTACTTGAGCGTATTAAAAGGCGTCCATTTCCATACCATACAAAGATGCAGAATATTTTTCAATAAGACCAAGAGGACGATATAAACTTACTCATGGTCTTCATCAACCTGCATCTCTCGAATCCTGTGCCGTAAGTTTGTTCGCCAGCTGCTGAAATATATCACGAAAATGTCGATATTCAGAGCAAACCTTGAATAACAAGTCAACTGCGACATGCAAACACCAGGGGATTGGAGAAGCAGAGATGTTACTAGCAGGAAAGGGAAAGTTCAAGATAAAATATTAAGCTGCCCTTGTTTGTCATAGCTTAAATTAAGATCGAGGTAAGAAGCTGATGTAGAAGAGTCTGTTTCGTCCTTGGTTTCAAGTTCAGAAGAGAATATACGATCGACTAGGTAAGTATACTTTTTGTTGTTTACAGACAACACATCGTCGATATACCTGTAAGTGAAATTGAAGACTTGGCAAGGTTTTTGTTACCCGGCCTGATAATAAATTCAGCCTCGTATGAAAATAAAAACCAGTCTGCCAAGTGTGGGGCACCGGTAGTTTTGCATTGGAATGATAACATTGTGTTGGAAAATCGTTCTACAAAACTCAACAAAGATAATGTCAACCAGGAATTCAATTATTCGTACTATAAATTCCTCAGTATATTTATCCTTGCATTTGTTTTGTGTTTCACGCAATATGCTCCAAATTAGCTCACAATCGTGAATTTGTTTCGTTCCAACCTTTTTTGAAAAAAGAAATCTCTCATTATGAGTGAAAATGGAAAGAGGAACTTGAATGTTATCAAACTAAAGTTAAACATCATTAAGAGATTCCTCCATTTGCAACTAACTAGCGAATTTCTTGTAAAATATTAACACAATTGGTACGTGACTTTCTAGTAGCTAGAGAATAAAATACATGTATTGTTGTTATATCGGGTAAAATGAAAATATTTACCATACGACCACGACGAGACTCGAACTCGCAATCTTCCGATTCGAAGTCGGACGCCTTATCCATTAGGCCACGCGGTCCATATTGACTTAGCATCATTGATATCCAGAGAGTAAGAATAACTGATCTGCAGGTGCTTATTTCTTCGTAAGATGGCTTTAATACCAACATAAACCGCTAATGGGAAAGAGTTTATTTAACTCCCGCATTACTAAAGACTTGATAAATAAATTCTGAAAATAAAACCTTACCTATTGTGAGCTATAATAAACGAAACAATCCACATCCATTGATCAATTTATAACTTATATTCATGGGTCCTTTTTGTACATATTGCTGAAAATTATGGGTCCAACAATGTTAAATTGAAGTATTTCCCATCATAATTTTATGAGTACTCGGAACTTGCACGTAGACTGATCACTGCATGTCAGTGTTCTAAGCATTAAGAATCAGCCGGGTAAGACAAGATTTGAATATAACGACTTCAACATATATCTGGTCCATTTTTTTAATATAACATTTTTTTAAAACATCAACTAGCAGACCACTATTATTATTTTTTTTTACCATGCATCTAATCACTTGTAAAAAAAACAAAATGATATTTTAAAAAATCGACCACGACGAGACTCGAACTCGCAATCTTCCGATTCGAAGTCGGACGCCTGGATAAGGCCACGCGGTCTATACCAGATCAGTTTATTATTTGATCGTGAATGATATATAGAGGGTTAAATAATATCAATAGTGTCACATCTAATGACGCTAAGATGAAATTCTCACCAGTCAAATATTTTACCTTAGTAGTTATTCCATTATGGCTAAATGTCGTTCGCGAAGATTGCAATGAACAAAAATTAAATAGTTTATTGTTGTATTATGTATGGTACCTCTCATATAATAGATTGATCCGAGTCAATCATGAAAAAGTTATTGCAATGTATCCTTGCTTTAATAACGACACTGGGACTTACTTTTCACTTGGCCAGCACAGCTCACAATTTTATGAAAGAGAAGCACGAAATGTAATCAATGAAGGTGGTCACATTTGAACATCACAGTGTAAGAGAAGAACGTTAATGTTATCTCGCTAGTACTATCATTTTCAGCGTTAACGAGGTTCCTTATTTTGCAATAAACAAGCATATTTTGTGGAAACAAACTTAAGTTCTGATACCTGTCAAAAATGTCAATATTTCTGCAACAAAGTATTTTGCATTGCAATACACAAATTAAACACTTTACTAAATATTGCTTATATACTCCTCTGTCCTAGTCATCTAGTCAACAACAGTGATCAAGATAATAAACACCAGCCAGTAACGACCGAATTTGAACCCTAGACATCAGTTTTAATACATCATTTATAAGCAAAAAAAATTACTCTGTACACTTACTTTAATAAACAAAAAATGATATCATAAAAATATAAACGTACGACCACGACGAGACTCGAACTCGCAATCTTCCGATTCGAAGTCGGACGCCTTATCCATTAGGCCACGCGGTCTACATATCGTAAAGTTTAATATTTGATTATGTTTGATATCTAGTGGGTTCAAATACTATCTATACTGTAAATGTAATGTCAAATACGTAAACTGTCATATGAAATACTCATTAATGAACTATTGAAATACTTACATGTATTAGATTTATAAGTAGTTACTCCAAAATGATTCCATGCCGTTCGTAAGTCAGATCAATACAAACCTTAAGGGTCATCTAAATAAACAAATAATGTTGAATTTTAAAACAACAGAAAACAACAAAATATGATTTCAATTCACCATTTATGAGTAACCAAATAGACTAGTAGATAATTTGTTATTTTCGCTTAATATCATTGATATCTAGCGAGTAATAATAACTGATCCTAAAATGTTTACATCTTCAAAAGATGACTGTAATATTTATATGAACTTCAATTTATAAGAATGATAATAAAACAGGATTTGAGGATCCCTATACCAATGGCATAACTGTTCATGGGGAAATATTGATTTAACTCCGGCAGTACTATAGATTTGATAAATAAATTATGACAATAGAACCATACCTATTGTGAGTTGTACTAAACAAAACACAATCCACATCAATGTTCTAGGCATGAACATCAGCCAGGTAAGACCAGATTTTATCATCCGCTTCAGATTCAGAACTGTGGTACATCATTATATCTTGTCTATTTTTTGTATATCATTGTTATAAAACATCAACTAGCCGAGCATACTTATTTATTTTCGTTTAATCATGTATTTAACCACGACGAGACTCGAACTAGCAATCTTCCGATTCGAAGTCGGACGCCTTATCCATTAGGCCACGCGGTCTATATCAGCTAACTTTGTTGTTTGATCGTGAATGATATCTAGAGGGTTAAAATACTATCAATAAGTGTCACATCTAGTGACGCTTTGGATCTGGATCTGGATTAATACAACTCTAGGGACCAATATTGGCTTAGCGAGTCGGGAGAGAGAGTGCTGCGCCTGGAACTAGTCGTACTTCAGGAGGGCTGATTTGAACCCTTCTGTACTGTCCATGTGAACAAGTGAATCGTCCAGAATATTCGAATCGGCCACTGTCCTCACGAAAAATAAGTTTTTCTTTTGGTTTGTTTTACAGATTATCACTTCGAAACACCTAGAATTGTTTTTTATTGACGTTTCCACAATATTAGAAGAGACGTAGTCCGTAAATGTCCTTGGCTTGATTCGTCGCCTGCGTTGTTTTTCTGGTATCAAGTATGATGATGGATCAATGGCCGTAACCCAACCGTTAAAGGCCCAATATACGTAACTTCAGGGAAATTTTCGTGATTTTGAAAAATTCTGAAAAAAAATCCAGTTGATAACCATGCAAAAATAAGCCTAAAACAAAGTAAACCTGAGCGGTAACTAACAAGAAACTCTTGACAAAAAAATCCAAAGAATTAAAAATAATTCAGGTGGGGCCCACTTCAACAACAAACCGAAGGTAGAAGACGGTTCGAAATGGACGCGTGTTTACAAATAGCGTGTTTCAACTGTTGCTGTACCGGTAACCGCGTATGAATTCATCTTAAATATTTCTGATATCAGTTAATCTTAACTAAATATATAAATATAATAAGTTATTAGGCTTGATTTTCGCTTCAAGTTTTGCCGAAAGTTACGTATATTGGGCCTTTAACTATTTTGAATAGTAGAGCTAGTCTTATGAATTTCCTGCGTAGTTGGAGGGATGGTAGGTCCAAATCTTTGAGCATGTCTGTCATACACCCTGGGTGCCTACTAGTATATATAATCTCTGGTTATAAAACGGGCCGCCTTCTTTTGGACAAGTTCTAATTTATCCACGTCCTTTGATATGTATGGATCCCAAATCGCTGAGGCGTATTCGATGCTAAGATGAAATTCTCACCAGTCAAATATTTTACCTTAGTAGTTATTCCATTATGGCCAAAAGCCGTTCGAGAAGAAAAGAAGAAAGTACGTGTGAAATGCAAAAAACAAAGATCCAAAGAGTTTACTTTTAGACAGTTTCATAAATTGCAGTCATGGAAGTGTATTTCAAAAAGAATCCAAAGAAGTAGTGGGATGTTTATTGGCAAATTACTCTGAATCAATAGACATGCATTGTTCATAAGACAACAAAAAGGTCAGGTATATTCAATGCACTGTTTCATATTTTCAAAACCCATATTATTAGATCGAAGAGATGTGATTTTAAGACATTTTCATCAATTGCATCCATTGAAGTATATTCCATAAAGAATCCATTTTGGCTAATACACATTTCGTAAATTGGTGTTTGTCTTCAGCTATAATACCAGGCCCTTTGCGAAAAATCAATGTATTGTATTCTCTCTTTTGGTTATTATGTAAATACACATTTTCGATTGATTGTCCTGCATGTAGTTATATGAAGTAAGAGAAGGTATTACGATGAATGATGCTGTTACAATACTTAGTTATTTATTGCAAGCATCTTTCTAAATTTAAAAGTATTGTAAAAATGAATGAGAGAATACCGAAGCGTTAACAAAATCATAATCCGATCTCAAAATCAATTTAACCAGGGGCAAAATATGAACAAAGAAAAGATGTACATGGAGACTCTTGTAAAAGTACAAAATAATAAGACCAGGTGTTCCGGAAGAGTAAACGTCTTAACATATATCTGGAGTGAACGAACAGGATTGCATTAACTGTGTCCTATAAAGAGTAAGTTATAAAACATTGTAGTAGTGGGATGGTAATTGGCAAATTGCTCTCAAATAAAAGACAGGCATTGTTCATAAGACAACAAAAAAGTCAGGAACATTCAATGCACTGTTTCGTGTTTTAAAACACGTATTATTTATAATTATTTTTGTTTTATCATGTATCTAATCACTTTTAAAAAACAAAATGATACTTTAAGAAATCGACCACGACGAGACTCGAACTCGCAATCTTCCGATTCGAAGTCGGACGCCTTATCCATTAGGCCACGCGGTCTATACCAGTTAACTTTACTATTTGATCGTGAATGATATCTAAAGGGTTAAAATACTATCAATAGTCTCACATCTAATGACGCTAGGATGAAATTCTCACCAGTCAAATATTTTACATTTGTAGCTATTTCAGTATGACCAAATGTCGTTTGCGAAGAAAAGAAGAAAATACGTGTGAAATGCAAAATACATAGATCCAAAAGAGTTGATTTTAAGACAGTTTCATAAATGAAGGGTATTTCATAAAGAATCCATTTCGACCTTAAACATATCACGATTAAAAAACCTTTATTTGGTCTTATGTATCTGACAAAAAGCTTTGTTTAGTTTCATACTCCAATCTCTGTGGAAGAAAGAATGTACTAGCCCTACTGGATAAAGCACATTCCTTAAAGTGGTATTTGTCTTTCGCTATAATACCAGGCCCTTTGCGAAAAATCAATGCATTGCATTCTTTCCTTTGATTGTTTATGAACTGATTTTAAATAAATACACATTTTCGATTAATGGACTTGCATTAAGTTATATGAAGTAAGAGAAGGTATTACGAGGAATGGTGCAATTACAATACTTAATAATGTATTGCAAGCATCCTTCTAAATTTTAAAGTATTGTAAAATGAATTAGAGAATACCGAAGCATTAACAAAATCACAATCCGATCTCAAAATCAATTAAACCAATTAAAGCATGAAATGTAATCAATGAAGGTGGTCACATGAAAACATCACAGTGTAAGAGAAAAACGTGAATGTTATCACACAAGTAATATCATTTCATCGTTAAAGAGGTTCCTTCTTTTGCAATTAACCAGCATATTTTGTGGAACCTAAATTTAGTTCTGATACCTGATAAAAATGTCAATATGTTTGCAACAAAGTATTTTGCATTGCAATACAAAAATTAAACACTTTACTACATAATTTGTATATACTCCTCTGCCCTAAAATGTCATAGGGTTTGTATAATTGGAGTTTTTAAATACTTATGTTGGCCAACACATTGTGGACGAAATGCGATACTATACCCCTGAGGTTAAATGTAACAAAAGATAGTCAACAAAACGGATCAAGATGTTACGCCTAGCCAGAAATACCTGCGGCCGTTACCACTACGCCAACTCGACATCCCCAAAAAAGGATGTTTTGAAGTCGCAGTAATAAACGGTCCGGTATTCTGACATGATCATAGTGGAAATCGTCTATTATAGTGATGTGAACACCTGGATCACAATGCATATATACATACATGGATACGAATTGTACAATATTACATATATTAAGCACGATACAATTACGACAGGAAATTCACATTAAAACACAAAATGATATTATAAAAATATAATCGTACGACCACGACGAGACTCGAACTCGCAATCTTCCGATTCGAAGTCGGACGCCTTATCCATTAGGCCACGCGGTCTATACCAATTAACTTTACGATTTGATCGTGAATGATATCTAGAGGGTTAAAATACTATCAATAGTGTCACATCTAATGACGCTCTGTATCTGGATCTGGATTAATACAACTCTAGGGACCAATATTGGCTAAGCGAGTCGGGAGAGAGAGTGCTGCGCCTGGAACTAGTCGAACTTCAGGAGGGCTGATTTGAACCCTTCTGTACTGTCCATGTGAACAAGTGAATCGTCCAGAATATTCGAATTGGCCACTGTCCTCACGAAAAATGAGTTTTTCTTTTGGTTTGTTTTACAGATTATCACTTCGAAAAACCTAGAATTGTTTTTTTATTGACGTTTCCACAATATTAGAAGAGACGTAGTCCGTAAGTGTCCTTGGCTTGATTCGTCGCCTGCGTTGTTTTTCTGGTATCAAATATGATGATGGATCAATGGCCGTAACCCAACCGTTAACTATTTTGAATAGTAGAGTTAGTCTTATGACTTTCCTGCGTAGTTGGAGGGATGGTAGGTCCAAATCTTTGAGCATGTCTGTCATACACCCTGGGTGCCTACTAGTATATATAATCTCTGGTTATAAAACGGGCCGCCTTCTTTTGGACAAGTTCTAATTTATCCACGTCCTTTGATATGTATGGATCCCAAATCGCTGAGGCGTATTCGATGCTAAGATGAAATTCTCACCAGTCAAATATTTTACCTTAGTAGTTATTCAATTATGGCCAAATGTCGTTCGAGAAGAAAAGAAGAAAGTACGTGTGCAATGCAAAAAACACAGATCCAAAGAGTTTACTTTAAGACAGTTTCATAAATTGCAGTCATGGAAGTGTATTTCAAAAAGAATCCAAAGAAGTTGGCAAATTACTCTGAATCAATAGACAGGCATTGTTCATAAGACAACAAAAAGGTCAGGTATATTCAATGTACTGTTTCATATTTTCAAAACCCATATTATTAGATCCAAGATATTTTATTTTAAGACATTTTCATCAATTGCATCCATTGAAGTATATTCAATAAAGAATCCATTTTGGCTAATACACATTTCGTAAATTGGTGTTTGTCTTCAGCTATAATACCAGGCCCTTTGCGAAAAATCAATGCATTGCATTCTTTCTTTTGGTTGTTATGTAAATACACATTTTCGATTGATTGTCCTGCATGTAGTTATATGAAGTAAGAGAAGGTATTACGATGAATGATGCTGTTACAATACTTAGTTATTTATTGCAAGTATCTTTCTAAATTTAAAAGTATTGTAAAAATGAATTAGAGAATACCGAAGCGTTAACAAAATCATAATCCGATCTCAAAATCAATTTAACCAGGGGCAAAATATGAACAAAGAAAAGATGTACATGGAGACTCTTGTAAAAGTACAAAAGAATAACACCAGGTATTCCGGAAGAGTAAACGTCTTAACATATATCTGGAGTGAACGAACAGGATTGCATTAACTGTGTCCTATAAAGAGTAAGTTATAAAATATTGTAGAAGTGGGATGGTTATTGGCAAATTGCTCTCAAATAAAAGACAGGCATTGTTCATAAGACAACAAAAAAGTCAGGAACATTCAATGCACTGTTTCGTGTTTTAAAACACGTATTATTTATAATTATTTTTGTTTTATCATGTATCTAATCACTTGTAAAAAACAAATTATACTTTAAGAAATCGACCACGACGAGACTCGAACTCGCAATCTTCCGATTCGAAGTCGGACGCCTTATCCATTAGGCCACGCGGTCTATACCAGTTAACTTTACTATTTGATCGTGAATGATATCTAAAGGGTTAAAATACTATCAATAGTCTCACATCTAATGACGCTAGGATGAAATTCTCACCAGTCAAATATTTTACATTTGTAGCTATTTCAGTATGACCAAATGTCGTTTGCGAAGAAAAGAAGAAAGAACGTGTGAAATGCAAAATACATAGATCCAAAAGAGTTGATTTTAAGACAGTTTCATAAATGAAGTGTATTTCATAAAGAATCCATTTCGACCTTAAACATATCACGATAAAAAAACCTATATTTGGTCTTATGTATCTGACAAAAAGCTTTGTTTAGTTTCATACTCCAATCTTTGTGGAAGAAAGAATGTACTAGCCCTACTGGATTAAGCACATTCCTTAAAGTGGTATTTGTCTTTCGCTATAATACCAGGCCCTTTGCAAAAAATCAATGCATTGCATTCTTTCCTTTGATTGTTTATGAACTGATTTTAAATAAATACACATTTTCGATTAAAGGACTTGCATTAAGTTATATGAAGTAAGAGATGGTATTACGATGAATGGTGCAATTCCAATACTTACTTATGTATTGCAAGCATCCTTCAATTTTAAGTAAAGTATTGTAAAAATGAATTAGAGAATACCGAAGCGTTAACAAAATCATAATCCGATCTCAAAATCAATTAAACCAGGGGCAAAATATGAAGAAAGGAAATATTTACATGGAGACCCTTGTAAAAGTACAAGAGAATAAGACCAGGTATTCCGGAAGAGTAAGCGTGTTAACATGTATTTGCAGTAAACGAACAGGATTGCATAACTGTGTCCTATAAAGAGTAAATCATAAAATATGTGTAGTGGGGTGTTTATTGACAAATTACTCTCAAACTATAGCCAGACAGTGTTCATAACAACAAAAAGTCAGATAAATGTAATGCATTGTTTCATATTTTCAAACCACATATTATTTATTTTGCAATAAACCAGCATATTTTGTGGAAACAAAAAGTAGTTCTGATACCTGACAAACATGTCAATATTTTTGCAACAAAGTATTTTGCATTACACAAATTAAACACTTTTCTACATAATTTTTATATACTCCTCTGCCCTAGATTGGAGTTTTAACTCCCAATGGTGGCCAACAAATTGTGGACGAAATGCGATACTATACCCTTGAGGTTAAATGTAACAAAAGATAGTCAACAAAACGGATCAAGATGTTAAATACCAGCCAATAACGTCCAAATTTAAAACACGGACATCAGTTTTAATACATCATTTAGAAGCAAAACAAATTGCACAATGTACACTTATCAAGGACGGTCGACCCTTCGCAATTAACGGCTAGATTTCCTATTATAAAATTATAAATATACGACCACGACGAGACTCGAACTCGCAACCTTCCGATTCGAAGTAGGACGGCTTATCCATTAGGCCACGCGGTCTATTTTCGCTTAATATCATTGATATCCAGCGAGTAAGAATAACTTATCTTTAGATGTTTACATCTTCAAAAGATGACTTTAATACTTATATGAACTTCAATTTATTAGAGTACTAATAATACACGATTTGAGTATCCCTATACCAATATTATAACTGTTGATAGGAAAATGTTGATTTATTTTAATTTTATCATGTAGGTAATCACTTGTTCAAGCTTAGTAGAAAACAAAATTGAGATCGACCACGACGAGACTCGAACTCGCAATCTTCCGATTCGAAGTCGGACGCCTTATCCATTAGGCCACGCGGTCTATGCCAGTTTGATCGTGAATGATATGTAGAGGGGTAAAATGCTATCAATAGTGTCACATTTAATGACGCTAGGATGGAATTATCGCCAGTCAAATATTTTACATTTGTAGTTATTCCAGTATGGCCAAGTGTCGTTTGCGAAGAAAAGAAGAAAGTACGTGTGAAATGCAAAATACACAGATCCAAAAGAGTTGATTTTAAGACAGTTTCATAAATTGCAGTCATGGATGTGTATTTCATAAAGAATCCATTTCGGCCTTACACATATCACGAGAAAAAAAATACCAGGCCCTTTGCGAAAAATCAATGCATTGCATCCTTTTTTTTTATTGTTTATGAATTGATTTTAAGTAAATACACATTTTCGATTAATGGACTTGCATTTAGTTATATGAAGTAAGAGAAGGTATAACGATGAATGGTGCAATTACAATACTTAGTTATGTATTGAAAGCACCCTTCTAAATTCTAAAGTATTGTAAAAATGAATTAGAGAATACCGAAGCGTTAACAAAATCATAATCCGATCTCAAAATCAATTAAACCAGGGGCAAAATATGAACAAAGGAAAGATTTACATAGAGACCCTTGTAAAAGTACAAGATAATAGGACCAGTTGTTCCGAAAGAGTAGGCGTCTTAACATGTTTGTGGAGTGAACGAACAGTATTACATTAACTGTGTCTTATAAAGAGTATATTATACACTATGTGTAGTGGGATGTTTATTGACAAATTACTCTCAAACAATAGACAGGCATTGTTCATAAGACAGCAAAGTCAGGTATATTCAATGCATTGTTTCATATTTTCAAAACACGTTTAATTTATGTAAAGCTCATTGTAATATCTAACATATAAGCATGTGGTCGTTTATATCTGTAAGACATTCTGACAGCTGAAAGCAAGTTTGATATGTGATTGCAATGAACAAAAATTAAATAGTTTATTGTTGTATTATGTATGGTACCTCTCATGTAATAGATTTATGCGAGTCAATCATAAAAAAGTTATTGTAATGTATCCTTGCTTTTAATAAGAAGATTGTGACTTACTATTCACTAGGCCAGCACAGCTCACAGTTTTATGAAAGAGAAGCACAACATGTAATCAATGAAGGTGGTCACATTTGAACATCACAGTGTAAGAGAAGAACATTAATGTTATCTCACTAGTAATATCATTTTCAGCGTTAAAGGGGTTCCTTGTTTTGCAATATACCAGCATATTTTGTGGAAACAAACTTAAGTTCTGATACCTGTCAAAAATGTCAATATTTCTGCAACAAAGTATTTTGCATCGCAATACACAAATTAAACACTTTACTACATATTGCTTATATACTCCTCTGTCCTAGTCATCTAGTCAACAACAGTGATCAAGATGTTAAACACCAGCCAGTAACGACCGAATTTGAACCCTAGACAGCAGTTTTGATACATCATTTATAAGCAATAAAAATTACTCTGTACACTTATTTTAAAAAACACAAAATGATATCATAAAAATATAAAACGTACGACCACGACGAGACTCGAACTCGCAATCTTCCGATTCGAAGTCGGACGCCTTATCCATTAGGCCACGCGGTCTACATGATAGTTTGTTATTTATAGTTGAATATTTGATTTTGTTTGATATCTAGTGGGTTCAAATAATATCTATACTGTAAATGTAATGTCAAATACGTAAACTGTCATATGAAATACTCATTAATGAACTATTTTTATGAAATACTTACATGTATTACATTTTAAAGTAGTTACTCCAAAATGATTCCATGCCGTTCATAAGTAAGAGATCAATTAACGTTAAAGGTCATCTAAATAGACAAATAATGTTGAATTTTAAAACAACAGAAAACAACAAAGTATGGGACAAATATATTCATGCAATATACCAAATTTGTTGTGATCACATGAACTTTCTTAAGGACCACTGGACAACTAGTTAATGCAGGTGGCTAGCTATATGTAAAGGTGTGCTGGTGCATGAAGATGGCACATGGAGTACACACAGACAGAATTGTCACCTCACCTCCATTTTGGATATTGAAAGCATGGAAATGTATTACGACTTATGATGTTTCTAGCCTGATTTATCCCGAAATCTCAGTTAATACGTAAAGCATTAGTACCAAAGAAAAGAATGCTTTCATTTTTCCGTATTTCTCAAAAAACAAGAAAGAAACGTAGGCTATTGGAATTTGACTTTTAATAATGAAAAACAAATTTGGAATCAACCAAAACATGACGTTAGTTGGTGGACGAAATGAGTGAAATTCATCATTATTAATATATATGAAAATAAAAAAAAATATATTCAATATATTTTATTAAGTACTAATGTTTTACGTGTTTACTGAGATTTTGGAATAAATCTGGCTAGTCACATCACAAGTCCAAATACATTTCCATGTCTTCAATATCCAAAATGGAGGTGAGGTGATAAGTCTTTCTGTGTGTACTTCATGTGCCATCTTCATACACCAGCACACCTTTACATAGCTAGCCACCTACATTAACGTGTAGTGAGTTCTCTCTGTGGGATTCGGTACATATGAAAGTTTTGTCACCACGATAAACATTTTTTTTTATTTCAAACAAGCAGTTAACTGTACTGAGTGCTTTCATTTTCCCTCAAGTCTAGCAGTAAATTGCTTGTTTGAAAAAAAAGTTGATCAATCCCAAATATTGCGATCTGTACGTCCAATAGGCATTCAAAGATTTTTTGGAAACGTATGTTGTACACCATCCTCAATATCCAGGGGTTACGATCACCTATGTTATGATGAGTTTGCGGATCGTAACCCTTGGCTAGCGAAGATGGTTGTACACCAATTCTCATTAAATCATTTTTATATGAGTGAATCATAGAAACAATCATTCAAATGTGACATTGTTCCTGCAATGTAATAAGGTAAATAGGATGAACAAGACGTTAAGGTTACCTAACTACTTTTTTGGTATCATTTTATCCTTTATAGAGGTCCCACCCTTTTGGGATTAGCTAGCAGGTTTCGTAAAAAATACACCTGCCAACGGCATTGTTATGCAGTTTTATAATAGCTAAAGAATAAATTCAATTTTTGTTGTGATATCGGGTATAATTTAAACATAAAATAAAATGCAAAAAGAAATATCTGCATGCGACCACGACGAGACTCGAACTCGCAATCTTCCGATTCGAAGTCGGACGCCTTTTTTTTTTGTGTCGGACGCCTTATCCATTAGGCCACGCGGTCTTCCTTTAAAAAGCGTCAATGTCATCAAACGGGTAAGTCTTTATGACATATTCTTTAATGAATACTTGCATGAAATTAAATGAGGATACAGAGCACGAGGATCCCCATACCGTTTGTACATGTACCAAAAGTGTAACTATTGGTAAATGCAAGAAAAACTTATGAATTCCCCCAACATTTCTATAGTTTGATAAAATCAATCTGGAAACAAATACACTCTTTGGGTGAAAAAAAAGTTCAGTTAAAATAAACAAAACTTGCATGAATTTAGCGTAAAGTAAAGATTTAGCCAAGTAAGACCAGGTTTGAACCCTGGACCTCAGAGCAACTGAGATATTTGTATAAGATCATCACATTTTAAATATATATCAGTCATAAGTAATAAAACATAAACTAGTGGAACAATGATATTGATGTTTTGTCATATCATATGTTGATCAATTTTTGTTCCGCTTAGTAAAACACAAAATGATACTATAAAAATGTAAGCAATACGACCACGACGAGACTCGAACTCGCAATCTTCCGATTCGAAGTCGGACGCCTTATCCATTAGGCCACGCGGTCTGTATATTTTTCAAACGTTACTGACATGAAGAGGATGAGGCTAGCGTAAATGATGTTCATATGTGTACATCTTTACAACATATTTTTTAATTTAAGATTTGTATGAACTTTTATTTATATTGGTACAAGACATCCTTGGAAAATCGCAACTATATTGTAATTGCTATAATGCATGAAAATACTTTTGATTTTCTCCCACCCATTCTATATTCAACTTTGAAACAAATGCAAACCTAAGGTGAATTTAATGAACAGTTATCAGGTGAAAGAAACAAAACAAAATCAACATCAGTGTTCAAGGAGTAAAGAGTCAGCAGATGAAGGACCAGATGTTAATCTTAGGTGTATAAATATGGTAAGCTATATTTAATTCACCATTTATGAGTAACCAAATAAACTAGTAGATCATTTTTTAATTTTTTATTTTTGTGAAATCTTTTTAAGTAATCACTTAATTTAGCTTCGTAAACCACACACAAATATAAAAGATATACAATGACAGCGAACGGTTCCTAGTCGGACGCCTGATCCAATAGGTCACCTGGTCTATAGCATTTAATGATGATACATATTCTGATTGGTATCTAACGGTAAAATGATATTCATAGCACAACATCTGTTAACTCTCAGATGAAATCTTCAACGGTGAAACGTGTTACTGCTATACGTACATGTATTAAACTTACATTTGTCGACACTAAAAAATGGCCAAATGTCGTACGCAAGTTTGATATCAATACGAATGTGAATCGCAATTTAGAGATTGACTTATTTTGTATATAATCAAACCCTGGCCTTAAACAATATACGAGGAGAAACAAAAGCATACGATTGTATTTATAAAAAAAAATCTGACAATACCAAAGCGTCAACAAAACCATAATCCGAACTCAAAATCGATTAAACTAGGGGCAAACTAGGAACAAAGGAAAGATTTACATGGAGACTCTCGTAAAAGCACAAGAGAATAAGACCAGGTGTTCCGGAAGAGTAAGCGTCTTCTGCTTCATCGACGACACCCGCCATGTAAATCTTGGTCACATTTAAGTAAGCATCAATCCTCAAAATGGGAACCGAGTCATCATTGTCATCAAAACAAGTAAACACACTAACAAGCAAACTCAAAAACGTCCATCTTCATATCACACAAAGATACAGAATATTCTCGATGAAATCAAGATGGCGACCATAAAACTTGCCCATAGTCTTTATCAACCTGCATCTCTCGAATCCCTGTGCCGTAAGTTTGTTCGTCAGCAGTTGACATCTAACACGAAAATCTCGATATTCAGAGCAAGCCCTAGAATAACGATTCAACTGCGACGTATAAACACCATAGGATGGAGAAGCAGGGATGTTACTATCAAGAAAGGGAAACGTCACGATCGGAAAATCGAAATCGTCACGTTTATCATACAGCTTAGTAGTAAGTTGCCCGTGTTGATCATAGTTTAAGTAAAGATCGAGGTAAGAAGCTGATGTAGGAGAGTCTGTTGTGTCTTTAATCTCAAGTTCAGAAGGGTATATACGATCGACTAGGTAAGCAAACTTCTTGTTGTTTATAGACAACACATCGTCAATATACCTGAAAGTGAAATTGAAAGATTTGGCAAGGTTTTTGTTACCAGTCCTGATAAGCCCCTCGACAAATTCAGCCTCGTATGAAAACAAAAACAAGTCAGCCAAAAATGTTGCACAGTTTGTTCCCATGGGAATGCCAACGGTCTGCTGGAAAATCTTTCCTCCGAACTCAACAAAGATATTGTCAACGAGGAATTCAATCTTTTGTATGATATCTTCCTCAGTTTATCCATTAGGCCACGCGGTCTACATTTATACAACGCCATAGACATTAGCGGGTAAACATAAATGGTGGGTACATCTTTACAAAATAGTTTTGACTTTAATAATCGCACAATCTTAATTTATTAAGATACTGATAAAACATAACCTGATACTCAACATACAGTAATATTGCAAGAAGGTACCAATACAAACGTGAAATGCTACAAAGAGATCGTAGAAAGATGGTTTGAGCAGCGTAACCATGCAAGACTTGCGTACGAGAACGGTTTCATTAATTTGAGCCATTGCGTATTTCGCGTATAACACCTAATACAACATATCGTAGGGAGGCTTCAATCACATTGCAGCCTCCCAAATACACAGCCATTCCAAACACACTTCGATAACAATAACATTACCTGTTAAACCACATAAGTGTCATAGATGTAACGATTCGGCCAGGTAAGACCATATTTAAAACCTGGACCTGAGACCAACTGAGATTTCTGTTTTAATACATCATTCATAAGTACAATGCAATAAAACATGAATTAGCGTAACAAAGAGATTGATGTTTTGTCATATCATGTGTTGATCAATTTTTGTTCCGCTTAGTAAAACACAAAAAGATATTTAAAAAACGTAAGCAATACGACCACGACGAGACTTGAACTCGCAATCTTCCGATTCGAAGTCGGACGCCTTATCCATTAGGCCACGCGGTCTACATATATTTCTAACGTTGCTGACATGAAGAGGGTAAGCGTAAATGATGTTCAGATGTGTACATCTTTACAAGATATGTTTGGCTTTCATAATTGTATTAACTTTTATGTATTATGTACATGTAATAATATTGTTCCTATATATTGGTACAAGACATCCTTGGGAAATCGCAACTATATTGTAATTGCCATAGTACATGAAAACCCTTTTGATTCCCCCCATCAATTCTATCTTTATTCAACTTTGAAACAAATGCAAACCTAAGGTGAATTTGATTAACAATTATCAGATCAGGTGAAATACAAAAAACTAAATCAACATCAGTATTCAAGGAATAAAGAGTCAGCAGATGAAGGACCAGATTTTAACCCCGGAACTTATAGGTGTATAAATATGGTTTAAAATGATTTTAATTCACCATTTATTAGCTACAAAATAGACTATATCTTTTTTTATTTTCTATTTTTGTGAAATTCTTTTAATTAATCGCTTAATTTAGCTTCACAAAACACACACAAAAAAATATAAAATGACAGCGAACGATTTCTAGTCGGAAGCCTGATCCAATAGGTCACGTGGTCTATATCACTTTATGGGCGGATTGGTCGAGTGGTTAACACTCCGGCCTTCCATGCAGGCGGCCGGGGTTCGATCCCCGAAATCGTCATACGCATGGAACATTCAGATAAAAGAGTTTTTCTCTTACCCACACAACTCCAACAACCCAGGTGGAGTATAAAATGGTCTGGGGTGGGTGCTGCAGTATCTTTGCTGTAGCATTCAAGTGAGGTGGCACTATAAAAAAGATGCCGTTGGAAACACGGTCCCACTACAAACAGAACACAATTCTTCTCCAGCCCACACGCATGTATACACACATATGGAGATATTAGCCAGGTGGTATAGGACAAGTTGTTAGCGCCTGATAAGGCAGCTCCTGCGAACTGAATTGTATATGATATAAGTGTATGTGTTAATTGAATTGATTGCATAAGAATTGTATATCGATGTACTGTAAAGCGCTTTAGAATGGCTTATGTTAGCTAGATAGGGCGCTATGTCAAATGTTGTATATTATTATTATTATTAATGATGATACTTATTTTGATTGGTATATAATGGGTAAATGTGATATTCATAGTGCCACATCTGTTAGCTCTGAGATGAAATCTTCAACAGTGAAATATTAACTGTAATACGTACATGTATTAAAGATATAACATTGCAACAATTTCTTACATATAGTATATACTACTACATTAGATATTCGAAAAAGATGTAAAGTACCGATGTATTTTGCAACAATAGGCAAGTTTTGTTAATAAGGTTAGTTATTTACAATGTACTATTTTACGATATACAGTTCGTGTGTAACAGACTAACTACAAATCACCATTTCTCTTTATAAAGTCAATGGGACTTACCATTCCTCTTTATAAAGTCATTGGGACTCACCATTCCTCTTTATAACGTCAATGGGACTCACCATTTCTCTTTATAAAGTCATTGGGACTTATCATTTCTCTTTATAAAGTCATTGGGACTTACCATTGCTCTTTATAAAGTCATTGGGACTCACAATTGTTCTTTATAAAGTCAATGGGACTCACCATTGCTCTTTATAACGTCATTGGGACTTACCATTGCTCTTTATAAAGTCATTGGGACTCACCATTTCTCTTTATAAAGTCATTGGGACTTATCATTTCTCTTTATAAAGTCATTGGGACTAACCATTTCTCTTTATAACGTCATTGGGACTCACCATTTCTCTTTATAAAGTCATTGGGACTCACCATTGCTCTTTATAAAGTCATTGTGACTCACCATTGCTCTTTATAAAGTCATTGGGACTTACCATTGTTCTTTATAAAGTCAATGGGACTTACCATTGTTCTTTATAAAGTCATTGGGACTCACCATTGCTCTTTATAAAGTCATTGGGACTCACCATTGTTCTTTATAAAGTCAATGGGACTCACCATTTCTCTTTATAAAGTCATTGGGACTAACCATTTCTCTTTATAACGTCATTGGGACTCACCATTTCTCTTTATAAAGTCATTGGGACTCACCATTTCTCTTTATAAAGTCATTGGGACTCACCATTGCTCTTTATAAAGTCATTGGGACTTACCATTGTTCTTTATAAAGTCAATGGGACTTACCATTGTTCTTTATAAAGTCATTGGGACTCACCATTGCTCTTTATAAAGTCATTGGGACTCACCATTGTTCTTTATAAAGTCAATGGGACTCACCATTGTTCTTTATAAAGTCAATGGGACTCACCATTTCTGTTTATAAAGTCATTGGGACTCACCATTGTTCTTTATAAAGTCAATGGGACTCACTATTGTTCTTTATAAAGTCAATGGGACTCACCATTGCTCTTTATAAAGTCATTGGGACTCACCATTAATCTTTATAAAGTCATTGGGACTCACCATTGCTCTTTATAAAGTCAATGGGACTCACCATTGTTCTTTATAAAGTCAATGGGACTTACCATTGTTCTTTATAAAGTCAATGGGACTCACCATTGCTCTTTATAAAGTCATTGGGACTCACCATTGTTCTTTATAAAGTCATTGGGACTCACCATTGCTCTTTATAAAGTCATTGGGACTTACCATTGTTCTTTATAAAGTCAATGGGACTTACCATTGTTCTTTATAAAGTCAATGGGACTCACCATTGCTCTTTATAAAGTCATTGGGACTCACCATTGTTCTTTATAAAGTCAATGGGACTCACCATTGTTCTTTATAAAGTCAATGGGACTCACCATTGCTCTTTATAAAGTCATTGGGACTCACCATTAATCTTTATAAAGTCATTGGGACTCACCATTGCTCTTTATAAAGTCAATGGGACTCGCCATTGTTCTTTATAAAGTCAATGGGACTTACCATTGTTCTTTATAAAGTCAATGGGACTCACCATTGCTCTTTATAAAGTCATTGGGACTCACCATTGTTCTTTATAAAGTCATTTGGACTCACCATTGCTCTTTATAAAGTCATTGGGACTTACCATTGTTCTTTATAAAGTCAATGGGACTTACCATTGTTCTTTATAAAGTCAATGGGACTCACCATTGCTCTTTATAAAGTCATTGGGACTCACCATTGTTCTTTATAAAGTCAATGGGACTCACCATTGTTCTTTATAAAGTCATTGGGACTCACCATTGTTCTTTATAAAGTCAATGGGACTCACCATTGTTCTTTATAAAGTCAATGGGACTCACCATTTCTGTTTATAAAGTCATTGGGACTCACCATTGTTCTTTATAAAGTCAATGGGACTCACCATTGTTCTTTATAAAGTCAATGGGACTCACCATTGCTCTTTATAAAGTCATTGGGACTCACCATTAATCTTTATAAAGTCATTGGGACTCACCATTGCTCTTTATAAAGTCAATGGGACTCACCATTGTTCTTTATAAAGTCAATGGGACTCACCATTTCTGTTTATAAAGTCATTACGACTCACCATTGCTCTTTATAAAGTCATTGGGACTTACCATTTCATTGTATGTGGCCTCCAGTGTGGGTCGTTCGACTAAAGAAAAAACATCCATTGTACAGTAATCAATGAAGGCGGTCTCAAATATGCTAATCAGAGTGTAAAATGTTTTGTTATCATTTTCAGCGTTATAGAGACTCCTCCCTTTCACAATAAGCGTTGGTAATGATTTTGGAGATCTCAAGTAGCATTTGAATATAAGAAATTTGTTATCATATCCAATATGATAAAAACATAAAATGAAATATAACAAAACGTATTTCAATACGACCACGACGAGACTCGAACTCGCAATCTTCCGATTCGAAGTCGGAACAAAATAGGAAGCCTTATCCATTAGGCCACGCGGTCTATGCATGTTTTAAATATCAGTCAGAGTAAATTCTCTATTAAGAGACAACCATTTAGAAGTAATGAAACATAAACTAACAAACACAAATGCTATAGTGATCGATTAATGTCTAATATTAAAAAGATTAACAAGGCGATTTTTGAAAATTTTATATATAGTAAAACAAACAAATATTTCGAAGTCCCAGTCACACTGTGACGGTATTGCCCACGGTGTATTACGGATGCCCACGGTCCTATATACCGGGGTAAACCGCACCGGCCCGTACTCATTTCGCGTGAAACCATTATTTACTACGGTACTGATACGGTATGTCATGATGATCCAAGGCTTTAATACAATTGTACTGCGGCTGATGCCGGTAATACTACGGTTATCACTACGGACCAGTACGGTTGGTCATGGTACATCGCGATAACATTACGGTACCACTACGATTTTTCTACGGTTTGCCCCAGTTCTAGTACGACAACACCGTATTACTGCCGTGCTTCACCGTAGAGCTTCCATGAGTCACCGTGGTTCCGAGAACTGTACGGGCATTCCCGGTTGGCCACAGAAGCGTGTACGATAGTCCTACGGTGACCATACGGTGTCACTACGGCGCTAAAATACTACAATTCGACCACGGTTTGCCACGGAAGTTTAATACAAAATTAAACTACCGTAGCTCGATACATTCCAACACGGATCAGCACGGATCAACCTGGTGTGAGTACGGACTAACTACCGATTAATACGATTTCTCCCGGTTTGCACCATCGTGGCTTTAAATCGGCACAATGTGACTAGGCCTTAAAAATGCATGTCGAAAATAACTACCTTCAACAGTACAAAGTGTAGCACCTCTATTCTATGCCAATAAATTGGGCATGTACAACATCGGGCGTGCACAACTGGGTACATATTGTAGAATCTTTTATGAGAATAATTGGGGGAAGTTACAAACGGATTTACAAACTGCCCTTTTAGATAGCTGTCCTGTGTTTCTTTGTGACAAAACATTCAGTGATTTCTAGCTGACCGACTTTATGTCAACAAAAGACAGGACTATTCAATGGTAAAACATCAAGTTAAACGCAGTTTGCGTCCTGTCTAGGGCTCCTTTGAAGGTCTGTATTGATTGGTTAAGAACAAAGAACTTCATGGAGATTTCTGACGAACCAGATATCAATGTCAATTTCATTACCAGCACCGCGGCTCGTAAACAGTACACACTGCTATAGATACCAGGCAATGCTTTTTGGTTTTTGTTGAATGTACATTAGTAAAGTGTCGGTTTATGGGATTTTTCTTTTAATTACAATTGTAATTGATTAGACATGTACCAATATTCTGTGTCCATGTCTTTGATGAAACTGTTCCTACTGGCTTCCTCTGTTTAGATTGCACTTTATCGCCATTTCGTTAGAGAATGCCGCCATGTTAGATATCTACGTCATTACAAGTGCTGTTACCTTTAAGGTACATATCACGTAAGTCTCACAAAAATGACAGTTATTACACCTTGTGTTCGAAGATTATTTGAACTGTCTTGTGCTCATATTTTTCTTTGTCTCCAATGCACATTTGCCAAATGTTGTTGAAAGGCAAGAAAATGATAATACGAATCAAATTGATAAACCACGGCACCAATACTTAAAGACCCAATATACGTAACTTCAGGAAATTTTTCGGGATTCTGAAAAATTATGAAAAAAATCCAGTTGATAATTTTGCAAATATAAGTCTAAAACGAAGTAAACCTGAGCGGTAACTAACAAGAAACTCTTGACAGGAAATTCAAAAGAATTGAAATTAATTTAGGTGTTGCCCACATCAACCACAGTGCCAGAACTAAAAGACAAATCAAACCACAGCGCCAATACTGAAAGAAAAACTACACCACAGTGTCAATAGTAAAAGACAAATTTAACCACAGTGCCAGAACTAAAAGAAAAACTAAACCACAGCACCAAAACTAAAAGGCAAATTAAACCACAGTGACATTACTAAAAGGCAAATTAAACCACAGTGACATTACTAAAAGGCAAATTAAACCACAGTGACATTACTAAAAGGCAAATTAAACCACAGCGCCAATACTAAAAGACAAAATAAACCACAGTGACATTACTAAAAGGCAAATTAAACCACAGTGACATTACTAAAAGGCAAATTAAACCACAGTGACATTACTAAAAGGCAAATTAAACCACAGTGACATTACTAAAAGGCAAATTAAACCACAGTGACATTACTAAAAGGCAAATTAAACCACAGTGACATTACTAAAAGACAATTTAAACCAAAGCACCAATAGTAAAATACAAACTAATCCATAGCACCATTACTAAAAGGCAAATTAAACCACAGTGACATTACTAAAAGGCAAATTAAACCACAGTGACATAACTAAAAGGCAAATTAAACCACAGTGACATTACTAAAAGGCAAATTAAACCACAGTGACATTACTAAAAGGCAAATTAAACCACAGTGACATTACTAAAAGACAATTTAAACCAAAGCACCAATAGTAAAATACAAACTAATCCATAGCACCATTACTAAAAGGCAAATTAAACCACAGTGACATTACTAAAAGGCAAATTAAACCACAGTGACATTACTAAAAGGCAAATTAAACCACAGTGACTTTACTAAAAGGCAAATTAAACCACAGTGACATTACTAAAAGGCAAATTAAACCACAGCGCCAATACTAAAAGACAAAATAAACCACAGTGACATTACTAAAAGACAAATTAAACCACAGTGACATTACTAAAAGACAAACTAAACCACAGCACAAATAGTAAAAGACAAACTTCACCACAGCGCCAATAGTAAAAGACACACTAGACCACAGCCAGGTAGAAGTATACTATATAAACGTTACAGTATATAAGGTTGTGGGTTTATTTGGTTTTATGTCCTATTAACAGGGTCATTTAAGGACTTGTCGTGTTTTGGAGGAGGAGGAAAGCCGGATTACCCGGAGAAAAACCACCGACCTGCAATCAGTACCTGGCAACTGCCCCACGTAGGTTTCGGACTCACAACCTAGAGGTTGAGGGCTAGTGGTAGAATGTCGGGACACCTAAACCACTCGGCCATCGCAGCCCTTTGATATCGAAGGCAATGATATTATATATAGATATAATACATGTACAATATTTGTAAATTAAAATTCATAAGAAAAAGACCTATTACAGTACATGTATAATATTTAGAGCTAATTATTATGTTTGCACTATGGAATACGGTTTATAATCGACAGTGACCTTGTTTGCCTCAAAAGTTCTTATGTGCCTAGGTTTTTGAGCATTTTCAAATAAAATGGTATTTAAAATACGAACGCATGGAATGTGCTGACAGCAATATGCGCCATATATTAAGTTTTTTGACAGTTGTTTGATGGGAATATGGTGAAGACGCCAACATAGTTTCTACATGTACATGTAAAACGTAGAATTTGGCAGCAAAAACTGCTGAATGGCGGAATTTGATTTCAATTCATTTTGTTGTATTGGAATAACGGACATAAATCAGTTTTGGCATGCTATTCGGTAAAAATATTTACATATTGTATGATCGAATCAAGTCTGTCGTAATCTTTCTCTCATTATATCAGAGTATGTAGTCTTATGTGTAAATAATGTCTCCATGACAACCAAGTCAGCGTGTTTGTGCAGACGGAGAGAATTAATGTATATTGTTTGTGTTTGTATATCTATATATTGTATATTTGATTCGCGTCATATATTTGTAGAGGAAGTTCTAGGTTTTAATAGAAGAGAAGGTTGTGTATATAATTAACGATGTTATGTCTTTGGATGAAATTCTCTCTTAGATGACTTGAGAATATTGATTTTATTCACATTTTTGCTTTGTATAGACGTGGTTTTTGTTTTATTAGTACCAAATATTGTGTATTAAATAGTAGCAAAGGACATATTGTTTATTTCTTGATGTTGCACATTCATGTATAATTTTTATACTGTGAAATTCATTCTAGATATAAATGTGAATGAAGGGGTCAAACTGTAAGCGAAAAACGACCTAAAGTGTTTGACTTTTGAAAATTAAAACATGTTTCTAAATTTGACCGTATCCTTCTAAGCGTAACTTACTTTGTTGCACTATTCCGACCATGGTGTTTATAACGAAAGAAGTTGTTTATCTACAGTACATGGCTATAAGTATTGTCGCACCTACAATAGTTTCCCATAGACTTTAGTGCATTTCCACTAATTCTGAATAAGAAAATTTTGAAAATGTCATTATACAATATCTGTGGGACCAATTTCGATCAACTAATCTAGATTTACACTTTAATTGAGTAGATATTTCAGAACATAGGTTTGGGTTCAGTTGTATTCAATATGCTACGTTTCAGAGCTGTTTGAAATTGGAGCTTATTAACGACGTCACATTTTCCATGAAACTAACATTATCGTCAGGAAGGACGTCAAATTGACAGATTTCAGTTCGCCTTCAAACATATCAACAAAACTTACAGACTATATCTGTATTAAAAACATGTTGTGGAAACTCCAATCAAGTATGAAATTTACAAAACAAAAAAATATCGGAATTGGTCCAGCCATTTTTGCATGATGACATTTTTAAAATTGATGGAAATGCAGTAAAGTCAACGGGAAAATGTTAAGTGGGACAATACTTATGACCAACAACTGTAGTTTGACTTAACAAACCCCATCAGTCACCAACAGCTTGTTTATAAACTTTGTGTATAATCCTTACACACAATGTTGAAGAAATGCAATCGTTCATCATGTGTCTATGTAGATAAGCAAACCAAATATAACGTCTACATATTTTATACCGTTACAATGTAGTAACGAAACATAAAAACTTTGGTTAGATTAGCTGTTGGATTGGAGTTTCTTTAAAACCACGATGCAACATTCAAGATGGCTATCTTGTTGCGAATTGGGTATTTTTGTTGTTGTACGATGTCACAAAGTACATGCACCTGGGATAGCAGCCCTGGTCCCAGGACGTTGGTGCTTTGATGGTGAAGATCGTGATGAGTTTGAGATTATTGATGGATCTGAAAATCAATCGGATTGCCAAAAACGCCTTCAAACTAGATTCAACAGAGATTTTAATATGTAAACGGATGATCCGCATTAGAGCGTAGCTTTATAACAGAGGCCTTTCTAGCTTAGTGCTGACGACTGTAAATAAAAATGATCAAATATTGGAACAGTGAACAAACCACTGATAATTTAAAGATTGAAAACATGCTATGTAGTCATAAAATGCATATACCTATATAACTAACCTCTTCACTGTTTGGTTGAGAATTTCTGTGTAGAATTTTGCATTTTGCTTTTATAAACCATCATGTTGTTATAATTTAAAAAAAAAAAATCAGAAAATACCAAGGCGTCAACGATTAAACTAGCGGCAAAATAGGAACAAAGGAAAAATTTACATGGAGACTCTCGTAAAAGCACAAGAGAATAAGATCATGTTTTCTGGAAGAGTAAGCGTCTTCTGCTTCATGTACGACCTCTGCAATGTAAATCTTGGTCACATTTATTATATAATCGCCTTTTGTTGGCCAAGCAATGCTTAAACCATTTCGGTATTTACTGGCAGGCTATATTACCAAAGTTCGCTCGAGAGATACACTCTTATTAGAAAGACGATGACTCATATTGAATGACCCTAATGTCTGGTTTTGTTTTGTTTGGGTTTTTGATATTCATTGACGTCATCGAACCTTAGTATGACTGTAGAGTCATACTTAAACAACCAAAATACCGAAATGTATTTCGGTTGACGGGTTCGTTTTGACGACGATATCGGGTCAAGAACGGCCGGTGTGTTTTGCGAGTGGCGGACTAGTTTTGCCAACGTAATCTAGTTTTAGCTTTGCTGCATGGCGTGAAATACCTCTGAACATATCAATTGATCAAAAGAGGTTTATAATTTGAAAATAATGAGTTTGACAACTTTGATTCGTTTAATGTTATGGACAGTGCCTTACACTGGTCAATACCTTTCGTAAGATGTAATATAGTATTCTCTCTTCCTTATTGTGAAGTCGAAACCATCTCAGGATAACCTTCTAAACACCAAGCCCCGAGATCATGAATCAATCTTGGACTTAAATTTGTGCTTAGCCAATTTTGTATGACATTACGTTTTTTCTTGTTATTGATGATTGCCTAAGTCAAACTTATAAGACAAATATGATCCCGGGGACAGGAGAAATACCATCCTACAACAATAAGATACCTTAAATATTTTAGGGAAGCCATCTTGTCTAGTCCTGTTGTTAAAAATCCCACCTTTAATAGGTGCAACCCTCCGTGTCAATACGGCAAATGCATAGTAATTGGTAAAAAAAATTAATTATGAATTCTTAAAATACCATGACTTCCTTAAAAAAGGTACATGAAGCAATTTTGAAAAGGGGTTGCAATAACGATACTTCCGTATCTTGTATTACCGAAATTAAAAAATCCAGCTTGGTACAGTGAAAATATGTAAACTCTATCTAAGATATAATGAATGTTTGTATTCATACAACAACAATAGCATAATTTAAACATACTCCCATCTTATACATGTAGCTTATCTCCAGTTTTGCATCGATGGTTGAAAAAGACACTTAAACGTTAGCATGATGGTCCCCTTAAGTAGCTGGTACCGGATGTAAGGCGCTGCCCTGCTCTGTGCATTAAACCGATCATAGTAATCTGCCGTTACATTCACATTGATATTAAAAATACTTTTTAATATCTATGAATTAAACCATACGCCTAAAACAATATCGGCGCTTTGGAATTACATTAAGCCTGGAAGTATAATCGTGTGAAGTTTGATAACCCAATATAGATGCCCAGAGGTTGAAGCAATGACGCAATTCTTTCCTTTTCAAACATCTATTTATTGGATTATACACACTTTATGATTTTAATATCGATTTTGATACAAATATTCCATGAAACATAATTATGTAACAATTTAAGCAGCTTAGATAATAAAGTTCCATGAAATGTTGGTCCTAAAAGGATCGCGAAATCCTTGGAGAAAGCTGGTATGAATTGCTTGCAGAAAAATCGTTGCTATTATACAAGTTCTTTGTACGCACACAAGAATCATTATGAGCAGAGGGTATGGCATGTACTCTATATATCAATACTGTATTTCAACAGAGGTACACAATGTTTCGCAAAATATTAGACCTTTAAAATTATGTGTAGTTTATTTATCTCTTAAAGGAAAAATGATACAAAACTGAATTAGGGACATTGCTATACGTATATTGTTATGAAGATATACTTTATTGCAACAGAGAGATATTGGAATGCAATGAATATTCATCTAATACATGTATCTCAAAAGCATAAAACAATCTCTGTAGGCACTCAACTTGAATCGAAGATATTTTAAATGTACTTGAGATATCATACGTTTTAGGATTGTATGGAATGGATGTATCCTTATTGATACATAAATATATATCAATTATAGACCTTTACTGAGGTTAATATGGTGTTATACCAACCTGGTAGAATCAAATATTGACCGAGGGCGTTAGCCCCAAGGTCACTATTTTAGATTCTACCAAGTCGGTATAACACCATATTGGCTGAATAAAAGGTCCTTAATTTTTATATTAGATGTGAAACTTGTTTGCAAAAGACTTAAATTGAATTAAAATCTGTCATGATAAAAAATGAAATTTACAGTTGCGCGCATGGGTACTATAACGTCACAATGAGTGTGACATCACAAATGCAGTACGGAATCGGTGTTTATAAAAAAGAAACATCAGGTCGATATCACAAAATATGGACCTTCATGTGACCATATTGTAGCCAATGAGAATTGAGGGAAGTCACACCACATCTAATATACATGTACACAAATATTTCTAAAAGATTAATATAGACCTTACTTTTATTTTATGAATTAACTGCTACACATGTAAATAAAAAGAAATTTATCACATAACTGACCCGTTCAGTCATGTCATACGGCCAGGTCATAAATATGGCATTACACACGTGTAAGAGCATTATTGTGACGTCATAAACAAATAACGTCATTATGAAGTCATTTGATTGTTTCTGTATTGAAAATCGTATCGTCAAAGCAGAAATTGGCTTTTCTTATAGGGAATAAATTTGAGAATTTTCTCATAAATATAAGTAATGTGATAAATAGAATCTTGCACTCGTGTCAATATGATATAGAATTTATTAAACTCGTTAAATAATTTAATATGTCACTCGCCTAAAGGCTCGTGACATATGAAATATTTGAACTCGTTTAATAAATTCCATATTACATCGACACTCGTGTAAGATTCTCTATATATTGTACTAGGTAACTTTGTGGTATAATATATCATGTGGGCGTATAGTATATATGTCGCTTAACCGGACATGGAATATACTCTGTTAAAAATAATCCTATCCTATTTACGGTGAATATTTCTGTGATTTGAAGTCATATACTTAAAAACCAAAAAAGAAAGGCAACATCTTTAAATGTATGAAGCAATTGCTAAGTTGACCTCACCCAAATGTACAGTCATGGTGGTTAAGAGTCGTGGTGGTCGAGTGGTTAACAGTCGTGGTGGCCGAGTGGTTAAGAGTCGTGGTGGTCAATTCAATTCAATTTATTCCAAGGGCCTTACAGCCCATAGGTAAACATTTTTACAATACATATACACAAAATAAATGATGTGGAGAGTGATGTCTCGTTACAATCTCAATATCTGTAGTCATATCATGCACACGCGCACCCACTCGTGACATTCGCTTCTGTAAACGCATACTCAATTGCGCATACTTAATATACATTAAATCAACAATAACAATAGCTCTACCCCATTCACACACATGTACCTTAATTTTACGACTTAAACATGTGCATGTGCGTAATATGAATTCCTTCACGCGCATGTACATTACGTTAATTCACTTAAATTCACACATATTTACAATATCATTCACCTTTCCACGCACATTTTTTTATTGTATCAGGATAATTTCAACTCGAGTCTACAATATATAAATTACTTATGCCCAACTCACGTACACATTCATTTCAATACATGTGTATGCAAATCATATCCACAGTCACATTTACTTTAACACAAATATACGAAATATCAAAAACGGTTTGTCCCTTAATCCAATAAACCAATATATATACGTAACATATATATGTATTATAAAAAAGAATTGAAAATAGTATACTTGGAAATTACGAAGCATCAAGGCGACGTTTGAATGCAAAGTGAATAAATTTGCCTAGGTTATTTAGCTATTTTACATTTTGTACACTAAGTAGTTGGATAAGCTTGAAAACACTAGGTCTACGAAAATAGTATTGCTTGATATATTTAGTACGCAAATCATTATAAAAAGGACATTTTAAGATAAAATGGAATTCATCCTCAACGTCTCTGTTATTACATAAATTACACACTCTGTTTTCTCTGGCTATGTTATTGTATCTTCCACTTTCAATATTTAATTTATGTGACGACATTCTTATTCTTGATATACTTTTCTTGTATTGTATTTCTATAGGTTTCCTTAGATAAAACTGCAACCCACTATTATCGACTAAATGTTGGTATAAATAACCTTTTGAGGAGTTTTGTATATTGCATAGCAGTTCTTGAGTATGGATTTCGTGAAATTTATTTTCTATAAGCATACATATTACTTTTCTATCTAGACTACTATTCCACAAGTACCCCAATCCTAATTTATCTAAATCCAATTTTATATTTACAGTCCACTCATCATTATCTTGCAATTTTTGCTCATAGCATGCTTTCAATAAACAATTATCCGTACTTTTTATTTTTGTCCAATATTTCAATATTTTCAGCTTTCTAGCAACATTCATAGGCAATCTTCCTAATTCATAATATACTAAGTCATGATATGTACTTTTTGCAACACCTAAAATATTTTTACAAAAACATGTGTGAATTTTCTCGACGTCAGTGGCTCTATGGAAGCCCCAAACTTCACTTGCATAACATAACACGCTACTGACATATGTATCAAATACTGAACATAACGTTTCTGTATTAAAATTATGGTTTTTCATATTAGTTAACAGTCTAAAATAAGCTTTTCTGCCCTTTTCAGCTGCATGCTGTTGTGTCTTGTTGAATTTACCATTAAAATTAAACAACATACCCAAATAGTTGAATTCGTTAACAATATCAATTTCCTTATTGTTATAAAACCACTTTTCTTCATCTTTTAAACGTCCTCCATTTCGGAAAATTACAATTTTTGTTTTTTGAACATTAAGTGTTAGTTTCCATTCATTGTTATATTTGAGCAAAGCATTTAACAGTGTTTGCAACGCACTTGGTGATTCAGCTATTAGAACCGAGTCGTCAGCATACATGAGTAAAAATATAGTAATCATTCCCAATTCAACAAATTCACAACTTTCATTTATGAAATTTATTTCACAGTCATTTACAAAAAGACTGTACAAAATCGGCGAGAGAATTTCCCCTTGAAAGAGACCGATTTTATTAGGGAAATAGTCAGAGATATGCCCGTTATATTTAACACTAGATTTAACATCATCATACAAAGATTTAATTATTTTTAACAGCTTTCCCTGTATTCCTTGTTTTATTAGCTTACACCATAGACTACTTCTATCGATAAGATCAAACGCTTTTTTATAGTCTACAAAGCAACAATATAGCCTACGTTTATTTTTTAAAGTTCTATTAATTAATGATTGTAATACAAATATTGCGTCTACCGTCGAACAACCCTCCTTAAAACCAAATTGTGCATCAGAAATAATGTTATTTTCTTTATCCCATTTCAAAAGTCTTCTATTCAGAACAGATGTAAATAATTTACCCATACAACTTACTAAAGTTATGCCTCTATAATTACCTGTGTCATTTACGTCTCCATTTTTGTAAATTGGAACTATAACGCCACGTGACCACATTTCTGGAAATATTCCAGAATCAAATAATTTACAAAAAAGGTTCGTTATACAAGGCAGTAATATTTCCTCAAAATCTAAGAAAAGTTCATTAAATATTAGGTCTTCGCTACAACTTTTTTCTCGTTTTAATTTACGTATGGCAAAATGTACTTCGTCTTCTGTAAAAGGTTTATCCAATTCTTCAAATACAGCTATATTAACGTTTTCAGGAAGCACTTGTGAATTTTCATTTTCGTTATTGCCTTTTCCCATGTTTTTGAAATGTTCAACAAAATCCTCTAGGGTTATATTAGATTGCGGTACACTCTTTCGTCCTTTTGAAAAATATTTATGAAATAATTTTGGATTAGTCTTTCTTAAAAAATCTACCATATTGCCTTCTTGATGCTTGTATTGTCTTTTTAATCGAGATTCTAACTTCTTATACAAGGATTTCTTATTTATGAGAGTAGCATGTCTTTCAGCATACTTACATTTATTATATTCAAACAAGGCCGTTTTGTAATCCTTATATCTACGTTTACATTGTTCAGTGAACCATGGTTTATCGTTTGCTTTAGGCTTAGCCTTAAATTTACGTTCATTCGAATATTCCTTTGCCGGTTTTATGTCACAGTTTGGTAAAACTACTCCATTCAATATGTCACAAAAATTTCCGATACAATTGTCAACATCTTCTTTAGTATAAAAAGTAACATTACAAGCATCGAAAAGGTTTTCTACTACATCATGCAGGCGATTTGATATGATATCAGTATTTTCTCTATTCCATTTCACATTTGAAAACAATTTTCCTGTACAAGATTTATCTTTACAATTGCTTTTCAAGCTACCTCGTTCAAAAGTAAAAGACAATGGCGAGTGATCAGACAATGTATTAAACTCACCAGCACTAAATGTTTTAACATTAGACATATACTCACAGTCTACAAGTAAATAGTCAATTAGACTTGCCCCGTTATTACTATAAAAAGTATAACTTCCTTCTTTGTCACTGGTGTGACGTCCATTAACAATACGCATGCTAGAGGATTTACAAAATGATAATAGCTTTCTCCCATTTGTATTTACATTTTTGTCCATGTTCATACGTTCTGTCATTGTTTCATCAGTGTTATACTCAAACATATTTGCATTTTCCGATCTATATAAACCATCGTTTACAATATAATCGGGTCTCATACCAGTTCGAGCGTTAAGATCTCCAGTGATATACGTATTACCATTATTTTTATAGCGACTTACCGAATCTTCAAGTTCTTGGAATAGATCAAGGTCACGATTATGATAAAAAAACACTGTTTTCGGGAGGAAAGTAACAAAAGCATATGAACACCGGCTCTAATGCAACATCAAGTTTTAACCAGAAAATACATTCGTGAATAGTTTCAACAATTCGGATATCTGTATGAAGGTTATTTTTGTAAAAATCACTACACCGCCACCTTTACTGTTGCTTCTAGGGAACGCGTGAGCACAATAACCAGGTAGACTGATCTCGTCAGTGCTCGTTATCCAGCATTCAGATAGACACACAATATCATGTTTGTATAGAATATCTACGAAATCTTGATCTTTAAGTTTACGTACAAGTCCTTTACCTACATTCCATGAAAGGATTGATAGATGATCACCCTCCTTTCTGTCCTAGCTGTTGGGCATGGGTTGTTGTACTCGTTGCGCGGTGGGTTGCCCCCATGGTCTCTGTGGACCTCCAGAGTTCAAAGGTGGTTCTGCGCTCCTGGAATGTAATGGCTGATGGACGGAGTCCCGATGTCTGCCTGCCTCATTTGTGGACTTGGAGAGTTGCCTCTTTGGGAGTTGACCCTGATTTGGAACAGTTCGCTGGTTTACGTTGATGGGATGCCGGAAGGGCAAGTTGTCTGAAGGTGACGTCGTTCGAGATCGAGGGAGTTGATTGTCACCAACGTCACAATGCCTGTGCGAGGAGATCGGTGGTTTGCCAATGGAGGCAGACCTATCGGCTGGCAAATGGCTTTGAGGCAAGTAAGACGGAGCTCCCTCGTCGCGCCGTTCAGCAACTCTCGGTGGTTGGTGTATGACGTCGTCGTTGTTCTGGTACAACCTGCCATTTACATATAGTCTATCCCTCACGAGACGAACATGTTGGTTCTCATTTCTACATCTCCTCATCACTGGATATAGTTGCCTCCTTCGCTCCTCTATAGCTGAGGGATACTGTTCCCTGATGACGTAAGTGGTCCCTTTGAGTCTGAAAGAATTGTGCTTCACAAGCTGAAGGTCTTGAAAATAAAGAAATCTCGCCACGATAGGTCGATTGTGCCCCCTGGTGAACCTACCAAACCGATGAACGTTTCCAAATTCTATGTTCTTTTGGATTCCCATTTCATAATATAGAAACTCTTTAAGGAGAGCCTCGGTATTCTCATCGCGAGTTTCACCACTAAGTCCCAGAAATACCAAATTATTCTTCATTGACCTGCATTGCAGGTCCAACACTGCATCGTGGTACTGGTCTCTGTCCTTCCTTATTTCATCCATTTCACGTTTCATCGACTCCAAAACCTGTTCGGATCCCCTTTCTGGACTAGCGTTTGCTAAAACAATATCATCCAACTTATCAGATACAAACTTGACACTGTTTTCTAGCTCTGATGACCTTTTCTCAACTTTTAGCATTTTCTCCTCAAGATCTGTGACCCTATTGGCAATACCAGTTACTTTTTGTTCGATGGTATCTAGCTTGTCTAGTTTCTTTAATATCATGTCAATTTTGCCGTTAAAATCGTCATTTGTCGAGATAGGCGTCGACGTAGTTAGAGTTGGATTTCTCTGTGTCCTCGGTGGTCGAGTGGTTAACAGTCGTGGTGGCCGAGTGGTTAAGGCGTTTGACTCGAAATCAAATGGGTTCTACCCGCACAGGTTCGAATCCTGTCCACGACGTTCACTTTTATATTAGTTCTTTTTGTTTATCCAAGAATTATTCAGAATCGGCGGACAAAACACTGAAGCATTTCTTGTATCCGGTAGCCCCCCCCCCCCCCCCTTAATTTTCCTGACGCCTTGTTACCCTCCTGTCCAGTAGTGTGTTCCTTTAATCGGAACGATCCGTGTGTGTTAACTTGGAACTGGTCTGCTAAATTGAACAGAACGTTCCAAATTCCGTTCCTGCGGGTGAAAATATAATAGTCTAAAAAGAAAAAGAAACAACTTTTCTGGAAATAACCAAAACGCTTCAGCCATATAATCTGAAAAAATGCGAGTAATCGCTTTTTTTCACACTATGATGCCACAAAGAGTCGTTAATGATATATGTTACTAATGAAATGCAGTCTAACTGGTAACAGTTATGTCTATTTACAATTTATTGATCATCTGAAACGAAAACCTTTCACTGGCCTCCTCATTTGATCCTCTCAAGAACGCAAACATAGGTTAACCGTCCACCCTGACGTCGACCATTTGGATGAAACAGAGAGAACAGAGACTCATCTGTGAAAAAAACACATCCCCATCGATGGGAACAATCTTGGAGCATGCGCCGTCAACCACGCTAAACGACGCGCACGGCGTTCAGGAGAAAGGGCCAAAGACACGTAAGGACGACGAGATCGCAGACCGCTATCGTAGAGTCAGTTTCTTACAGTTTGTGCATGAATAGGTCGACTAAGATTGCCTACAATATTACCAGCTATTTTTGTCGCAGTGAGGTGGCGATTACGAAGGTGGGCAATGTGTGTAGTCTTGTCTTGACGTGGCGGCGCCGCACGTCCCAATCTAGGACGGTTGGCAACGCTTCTAGTTTCTCTCACGTGAAAAGTCGATCTGTGGTTGAACTGTTGACACCAAATTTCCGGGCATCCGAAGTCTGTGGTTACATAGTATGTATTCTGCGTTTATTTTTGGATCAGTGGGTATGCGATCACCCTTACGATTTTTTATTGATACATATATTTATTTTCGCACTTCATCGGAGGCACAAGAAGCAGGTGGACTTGTTGGAGATTGAGGTTTTCCTTAATTAAAAAAAAAAGGATAAGATTTAACTGAAAAAGTTTCGTGCAAGAAAATATATCTCATACATACAAATAACAAGACACTGAACACCTATTACAGTAAATGTAAACATACGTACATGTAGTTATCTTATCAGAAGTATAGCATGGCACATAATTAGATAAATGATAAACGAGTACTGACCCATTTTACTGGTAAGTCAACATTTCAAGTACATAATGTTTCATTTCATCTTATGAAGTGATTGCTAAGTTAAATAAAATCTAATGAGGCGTTTGACACGAAATCAAATGTGTTATGTTGGAACAGGGTCGTATCCTGTTTTCAACGATTACAGAATATCTGTAAAAACATCTATGAGATATTCTCTTACGAATTTTATATGTTTAGACAGAGGGTCAGTTTCTTTTCCGGGACTTTGTTTCCGCTATTCGTGGGAGGCAAACCAAGAGTTGGGCTCCTATTACAGATAATATAAACACACACAGATATACATGTCAAATACCTTATCATACATGTAAGTAACACAGTACGTATATAAGTTATAGACAATCAGCTGACCTACTTAACAGGTAAGTCAACAAACATTTCAACCATTTCAAATGAAAAAAAAGTTATCTTATTTCATCTTTAAATGTATGAAGCAATTGCTGAGTTGACCACATTTAATTATACAGTCGTGGTGGCCGAGTGGTTAAGGCGTTTGACTCGAAATCAAATGGGTTCTACCCGCACAGGTTCGAATCCTGTCCACGACGTTCACTTTTATATTTGTTCATTTTGTTTATGTTATTACTGTTCGAAACCCTATCTCCTTGCGACAAAATACTGAAGTATTTATCGTGTCCAGTTACCTCCCCTGAGTGTTTTTTTGTGTGTAGCTACAGTTTTACTCCATTACAATGAAAGTAACATTAGCTTACGAATCCAGGTTTTTCTTTTCACTCACAGTACTTTAGTACTGTATTACCAATTTGGAAAAAAAACTTTCTTTTTCTTCTTTATCTTTATCTTCACAAAAAAGTTTACTGTTTTGTTGTTATTATTTTTTTAATATATATATTTTTTAATTTCAAAATTTAAACTTTTATCTTTTATCAATTCTCATGATTTAAAAAATCATGACGTCGAACGCTCGTCTAGTATCTAGCACAATACCGTTCGTAGTTGCAGAAACCATTTTGCATTTTATAATGGGTTTTTTTTGCTGGTGTTTTCGCTGGAAAGCAAACTTGAGATACATGTGCATGATTAAAGTTTGTTACATAAACTAGCAAGTCTTTATTTTATGTAATATTGCTGCTTCACAATTTTTCATATATTATTTATTTAATTTACATGTATATGTACCTGTATAACTAGTTATCAATGAAAATTATACATTATGGAGCTAATTAACAAATTATTTCACAAGACATGATTCAAAGTACCTATACATCTGTTAGAGCTTGCACAGCCGGTCATAATCTAAGTCTGAATCATACACCTCCTCCCTGGCTCTTCCTTTTAATTACAACGTTCCCGACGACAAAACATGCGGTAATCAACTTCAACAGTTTGTGCATGTTTACGTATTTATCATTGATTTCAAGATTTTTTTAAGGATTTCTATCTTAAATAAAGAAGGATTGGGGTAAACTCAGCCAGATTAATTTTCATCTCTTAATTGCTTCAAGTTAGGATTCACATTATAAATTTGATAATGATGTTTTCTATAGTTAGTTTCTAAGAATAATTTCTGTTATTGTGATAACGTGGAAGAAAGCCTTCGTGTGTGGAGGAAGCACGCCTCACGCGCTGCCATTTCCGGTGTCCATTCATGTAGTGAGGCGTTGGTCACGGAAAACGTCCGAGGGTTTACGACTTGGATACAAGCAAAACCTGACGGGCCTAACAAGATTAGGAGCCGAATCTGACCGCTAAAGGATTGGTCGTAATTGGAAAAGAAACGTAAAATTTATTTCGGCGATTGACTAGGTAACATCCGGAAGTCTTGGTCACTTGCAAACATTTAAAAAACGAAGTTATTCAATATACATGTCCATGTTAAGAAGACTTGACAACGGTCAAAGAACGCTACTTTTACGGTTAAAGCGACTTATAGAAATTTAAAATGTTCCTGTCAAATAAAATTGCAAATAGAGAACGTCATTTTGAGCAAATAGTACTTTGTATATGTAGCATTTCATGTGCAAATCCAAACGTTTCTATTGTTAACAAAGGTAACTAAAGGATACTGTATATGTATATATATCAATGGAAATGGTAGATCCATGCTTTCATGTCACCAAAATCTCGGATGGTGTCCCCGTTATTTGGTTGCGAGCCTTCCTTTTCATTTTTCAGTGAGACGGTTGTCAGTCCATTATTATATAAGAATAATCATATACAAAGGTTGAGTAAAACATTTCAGTAACTTAAAATTTTGGAGAGTTGTTAAATATTGAAAATGCACAAACACATAAAGATTACTTATATCCGTTTTAATTGCACGAATGCATTTAAAACGGAACTGCGTAATTGCCGTACAAATTTTACCGATATTTACTGGCAGTGATGAAATAGCGTGAAATCTATAAATACATGTCGTGCACTGCTGTTTCAGAAAACTTGTTTAGAAGCGTCATGATTATAGATATACGTTTTTAGCTTCGCTTTTATGCATGTCAATTTTGCTCCAATGTATTGCTTACAATAGAAAACCAAAAAATGCAGTAAATAAGCCATTTTCCATATCGTATATTAATCATAGTTTTATTCTTCATATGTCGAAGATAATTTTAGAAGATTGTGGGATTATTGTATGCGGCGCTAGTAATACATCTTCGTCTAAACGCCGGCTATAAGCTGTGCCTACAATAGAGTAGGTCCGTTCGGACCTTTACCTTACCCCCCCATCCATCACATAGACACGCTTGGTAGGACGACAGCATACCGGGGAACGAGGAACAATGCTTTACACTGGGTGTGGTATAGATAGCCGTATTCATGTTTTAAACACAGCGGAAGATTTATGAGAACCAGTTTTTGTACTTCATGAAAACTGTCAGCGTGGAAATATGTTTAAAAACCAATCTTTTTCACATTTGTATCTCCGAATCCTCCACGCCACACAATGTACTCCAAGATGTTTTAACCCCCCCCCCCTCCTCAATTCTATCTCTATCGAACTGCAATTGTTCGTGTGGAAAACTCCCTTATTTTTGAAATTTAAAAAAATTTAATTATTTCGAATAACTAATGAAAAATACAGTATATATCTAAGATCATTTTATCAACACTGGGATATATGACACCAAACTATTAAAATTATCTACCTATGTTTACTGTTTCAATATGGTGTTTCCCCATGTTTTATCACTATAGTATATCGACAAATGACGATGATTGTTCCTATCTATATTGGTATCTTATGTAGCATCTGATGTTACTGATCAGCACGGTGTAGTTACCATAATGTGTTTATCGATCCTGGAACCTCTGCCGACGGAGAGACCTTGTAACATGTTCACTACAAAGTCTCAGAAATATCCATACCATTATATAATCCCTACACAACCAAACCATATGTGTTCTTAATTGCATTACAAGCGAAGAAACAATATATTATTAAATGCAATAGAAAATGAAATGAGGTAAAATTGAACTAAATCAATATTATAAATCACATCATCTCAACACCCAAAGAGTTCCACAAAATAAAATAGTTTAAAAAGATATTTTCGTCGGGATAAATTGCTGGAGTCACACTGTCCTATATTGACAACAGATGGCCATACTTTGGAAATTTGAATTTCGGGTGGAGTTTACCCCGAACTTGGTCAACACGAAATTTCTAGTCGAAGCAAGTACGATGCCTAAAGAAGGCCACACGATGACACCCGACCCAAACACGAAGGCATCACGAAAATGTGGTTTTGAATTAGGAAAAAGACACGAAGGCTGCGTGGAGGCCATGCGACAGCTTTTCGACGTCTTATTGTGAATACGATACATTAACGAAGGCGTCGAGTGACCCGCCGATGTTATTCAACCTTCGGTCGACCTTGGTACCAAAATAAATCAAAAACATAAGGAGAAAGGGAAGCTAAGAAATCGAAAAAAAATAAAATGGAAGGCATTTTAAATCGCCTTTCGTCCGTCGTCCCACCGTTCTTGCAGTCCTTCCGTCCGTTTATAATTCTTCTTACCGCTATTTCTTAGATAGCACAAAACGGATTTTTCATATGTGTTTCTCCTTGGTCCAATGTTCTTGTTACATTTTGCGACCGATCGGAAGAGACCATGGCTGATAGGCAGCCATCTTGGATTTTGGCAATAGAAGCAATTTTGACATTTGAGACTTTGAGAAGTTTGTAACCTTTATATAGTTATCATATGTAGGTTCCCCATGCAAACAAATGATTTTTTTACGAGAAGAGAGGGAACGAAGGGAAAAGCAGAGAAAGCATCGGTCTTTCATTTCACTGATATGGATCATTCAATGGTGGGCGACAATATCCCTCTGGGATCTCTTGTATATCGTTTTTGTCTGATATTACCTTATATTGTTGACATGTATGCACTTTTGTTTGCAGTTGATATCTTTTCAAATGAAAATTGAAAATAAGTATTGGTCATTTGTTGAAAAAATTATTGTAACATGTGCGATATCTTTGATTAAGTGTTACATTCTAACTGTAGGCGCAGTGGAGAATCATGGTGAGAAATATAGCTTGGATACATTGTATCTATCTTCAATAACTCTCGACGAATTTGGTTATGTCGATATAATTATTTCTTCTGTTCTCATGAAATTTGTTTATAGCCAGGTGTTACTGTATACAATATCAATTTGTACGAAGGCAAATAACCAACAATGGCAACGTGAAATAAGACGTTTGTATCTGTAAGAGGAGGTGCTGTGCCTGCAAGATATGTTTATCATGCTCTATAGATGTAGTAAGAAAAGTAATGTCGCTGCCTTTTTTCCTGTATGTATCATCAATTACTGTAGAGTTGCTCATGACTGGCTGAGAAAGATACTCTGATACAGGGCTTGTGTGTGCCCTTGTCACCATGGCACACGAGGAAATACATGACTGGAAAAAACTGAAATTTGGTCTACTTAGTCGACACCGTGGTCCCATCTCGATGTCATCGTCTTATAATATGATGGCTACACGACAGCATTGCGAGGGCTTCACGTAATCGCGGTGCCTTCCTAAGACCATCGGACAACGTCTTGTCTCCTTCGTAGTGCATTCGTGAGGAAAACATGTCCGATGTCATCGAAGATCACACGAGGAGAAGACGAAGATGACACGATATGACAAGATGCCCCCAGGACGGCCTTAGGGAGGACAAACGGGACAAACGAATTTCAACACGAAAATGAACCTACGAAAAAACTTCGAGTAATTGTTCGGCATGCCATATATTTTGACACCAGTCACGAAGTTGGTGCCGGAGCCTGATAAAATCCACCGGCGATCATACGATGGCTCAAGATGCCCTCACGAATTGGCCCGATGCTTTCACGATCAGAGCCGAATTTGAAAATTTCCTATTTCGTGTTTCCATCCTGTGTCCATTTCTGGGACAGTTTGACGCCTGCAACAATTTCGCAGGTCAATAACGTTATTGCGAAAATAATACCTACAAAATGATATGAAAATCGTAATATGAGCCGCAATAATAAATGACGTAACGATTTTACGCCCCCCCCCCCCATATTCTTGCTGTTTCTAAATACGCTTTCACAACAAAACCTTTTCATTTGGATCTTCATTTCATCTGAAGTCAGAAACTGGAGTCTGGACAGGTTTTTCACGATAAGCTTGTGGCTTAAACTAATTTGCTGTAGAAACAGCGAGTGGATTTAATTATTCATTTATGTGAGAATTTGAAATCAATACGTCCTTCATGTATCAGTAACTTATATCTATATGTAAATATACTAGTCTATTATTGTATAATCAGTAACATAAAACTGCAAGCTTTTTACCGATATTTGATATTCATGTTTTAACTTTAGTATGTAAATTTATTCATTATAGAAACAAATCTAAATGATACTCTCAAAAATTATTGTAAATGTATCTACACTGCAGATGTACATGTATATATTTCCACTCTTACTATTTCTTCAGAGAAATATGATGCCAAATTAATCTATACATTTATTATCAAGTTACAAATTTAGTAGCTTTTATTATCACATATCATTATAACTTTTACGCACTTACAGCATACGTTATATAGTGCAAGCATATTTCCTCAGTAAATTATGAATTCTAAATTTCAGATTTTACAACATCTCTTACTAAACTGCCCATTAAAGGATATTTCGAGCTTAATGTAAGTTCTGTGAGTACACAACCATTTAAGTATTCTTCATTCAGATATTACTATATATACAGTCAGTGAGTATATGCATACGATTGTAGCCATTTGTAAAATATGATTGCATACAACGGAGACATTTCTTTAACTTCGAAACATGGTCCTCCAGCCTTGTCATTTGAGCCTTTTAATTGATTATATGACCCCTTCATTGTCCCTAAGCGAGTTTCACTATTCAAGCTGGGTAGGAACAAATCTGGGAAGCGTTAAACTTGAATTTTGACTGTAACATACAGCCGAGATATTATTTCCGGGATTTTATTTTTTCTCTGAGGAAAGCAAAAGCACCATCGCTTGAACATTAGCCGTTCTAATACAGTATATTATATCCGCCCGTAAAAACCTCCCAGACAATTGTACGATACGATCACTAACTTAAAACTCATGTTCTCTCTGCACACAACACAATATCGAGTTATCGTCATCTTTCAGACATAAATTCAATTGCCATTCTTTTGAAATGAATTAGAGCTGTCCGCCTGTAGAGTTATTTGTCCTTGTAAACCAGATCAGTGGCGATCACACCGAACTATCACGTGATTTACCCGACCAGTAACCGAATTTATCGGTCCGTATGCCGGTTACAATAGACAAATATTTTCGCGCCGTGTTTCTACACCGAGGGATTCCGAATGTCAACATATGGCGGACTGAGATACGACAGGGGAGAATTTATATTGGTTCGACGATCTCCGCCATTTTGGAGAAGTCATGCGCTATGTGAAATGGTGTACCATTTTATAGTGTGCCTTTGATAAAGTGGACTACTTTATCATTTTACGTAGAAGAACAGAATCAGTACATAAACTGTTTCCCGAATGACATGCTTGGAAGATAAAAATGACAATATTTTTCAGCAACATACGACTTTAAAACTTGGTAAATTGGGTATTGAATCATTTGTAAGTTATTGCGATATATATCAAACTCGGTAAGTTACCCTCCCAATATCATAGCCTATCTATTGATTAATAGCCGCAGACTACAGGAACACTTTTGTTTAACAGCAGATCGGTTTCTATTTTGACAAAGAACGGTTCTTTTTACCCAACAATGCATTGTTTTATTTAAATCGAATTATAGGAATAGTAAAACAAAAATCACATTTTCAAAATCTCTTGCGCCCAAAACGCTCGCAGTGAACATTTGATCATGTTCTGAGAGAAAAGAGTCTGAGAGAAGATATTGTCTTGCCATCTGAGGTGATGAATATGTGATGGCAGTGTTGGGGGATGTGATGGTAGTGTTGGAGGATGTGATGGTAGTGTTGTAAGATGTGATGGTAGTGTTGGGGGATGTGATGGCAGTGTTGGGGGATGTGATGGTAGTGTTGGGGGATGTGATGGTAGTGTTGTAGGGATGTGATGGTAGTGTTGGGGGATGTGATGGTAGTGTTGGGGGATGTGATGGTAGTGTTGTAGAATGTGATGGTAGTGTTGTAGGATGTGATGGTAGTGTTGGGGGACGTGATGGTAGTGTTGTATGATTTGATGGTAGTGTTGGGGGACGTGATGGTAGTGTTGTGGGATGTGATGGTAGTGTTGTAGGATGTGATGGTAGTGTTGGGGGATGTGATGGTAGTGTTGGGGGATGTGATGGTAGTGTTGTAGGATGTGATAGTAGTGTTGGGGGATGTGATGGTATTGTTGTAGGATGTGATGGTAGTGTTGTAGGATGTGATGGTAGTGTTGTAGGATGTGATGATTGTGTTGGGGGATGTGATGGTAGTGTTGTGGGATGTGATGGAAGTGTTGTAGGATGTGATGGTAGTGTTGTAGGATGTGATGGTAGTGTTGTAAGATGTGATGGTAGTGTTGGGGGATGTGATGGTAGTGTTGTAGGATGTGATGGTAGTGTTGGGGGATGTGATGGTAGTGTTGGGGGATGTGATGGTAGTGTTGTAGGGATGTGATGGTAGTGTTGGGGGATGTGATGGTAGTGTTGTAAGATGTGATGGTAGTGTTGGGGGATGTGATGGCAGTGTTGGGGGATGTGATGGTTGTGTTGGGGGATGTGATGGTAGTGTTGGGGGATGTGATGGTAGTGTTGGGGGATGTGATGGCAGTGTTGGGGGATGTGATGGTTGTGTTGGGGGATGTGATGGTAGTGTTGGGGGATGTGATGGTAGTGTTGTAGAATGTGATGGTAGTGTTGTAGGATGTGATGGTAGTGTTGGGGGACGTGATGGTAGTGTTGTGGGATGTGATGGTAGTGTTGTAGGATGTGATGGTAGTGTTGTAGGATGTGATGGTAGTGTTGTGGGATGTGATGGTAGTGTTGTAGGATGTGATGGTAGTGTTGTAGGATGTGATGGTAGTGTTGGGTGATGTGATGGTAGTGTTGTAGGATGTGATGGTAGTGTTGTAGGATGTGATGGTAGTGTTGTAGGATGTGATGGTAGTGTTGTGGGATGTGATGGTAGTGTTGTATGATTTGATGGTAGTGTTGGGGGATGTGATGGTAGTGTTGTAGGGTGTGATGGTAGTGTTGTAGGATGTGATGGTAGTGTTGTAGGATGTGATGGTAGTGTTGGGTGATGTGATGGTAGTGTTGTAGGATGTGATGGTAGTGTTGTAGGATGTGATGGTAGTGTTGTAGGATGTGATGGTAGTGTTGTAGGATGTGATGGTAGTGTTGTAGGATGTGATGGTAGTGTTGGGGGATGTGATTGTAGTGATGGGGATATGATGGTAGTGTTGTAGGACGTGATGGTATTGTTGTGGGATGTGATGGTAGTGTTGTATGATTTGATGGTAGTGTTCGGGGATGTGATGGTTGTGTTGTAGGATGTGATGGTAGTGTTGTAGGATGTGATGGTAGTGTTGTAGGATGTGATGGTAGTGTTGGGGGATGTGATGGTATTGTTGTAGGATGTGATGGTAGTGTTGTAGGATGTGATGGTAGTGTTGTAGGATGTGATGATTGTGTTGGGGGATGTGATGGTAGTGTTGGGGGATGTGATGGTAGTGTTGGGGGATGTGATGGTAGTGTTGTAGAATGTGATGGTAGTGTTGTAGGATGTGATGGTAGTGTTGGGGGACGTGATGGTAGTGTTGTGGGATGTGATGGTAGTGTTGTATGATTTGATGGTAGTGTTGGGGGACGTGATGGTAGTGTTGTGGGTGTGATGGTAGTGTTGTAGGATGTGATGGTAGTGTTGTAGGATGTGATGGTAGTGTTGGGTGATGTGATGGTAGTGTTGTAGGATGTGATGGTAGTGTTGTAGGATGTGATGGTAGTGTTGTAGGATGTGATGGTAGTGTTGTAGGATGTGATGGTAGTGTTGGGGGATGTGATTGTAGTGATGGGGATGTGATGGTAGTGTTGTAGGACGTGATGGTATTGTTGTGGGATGTGATGGTAGTGTTGTATGATTTGATGGTAGTGTTCGAGGATGTGATGGTAGTGTTGTAGGATGTGATGGTAGTGTTGTAGGATGTGATGGTAGTGTTGGGGGATGTGATGGTATTGTTGTAGGATGTGATGGTAGTGTTGTAGGATGTGATGGTAGTGTTGTAGGATGTGATGATTGTGTTGGGGGATGTGATGGTAGTGTTGTTGGATGTGATGGTAGTGTTGTAGGATGTGATGGTAGTGTTGTAGGATGTGATGGTAGTGTTGGGGATGTGATGGTAGTGTTGTAGGTTGTGATGGTAGTGTTGTAGGATGTGATGGTAGTGTTGTAGGATGTGATGGTAGTGTTGAAGGATGTGATGGTAGTGTTGTAGGATGTGATGATAGTGTTGTAGGATGTGATGGTATTGTTGTATGATTTGATGGTAGTGTTGTAGGACGTGATGGTAGTGTTGTATGATTTGATGGTAGTGTTGTAGGATGTGATGGTAGTGTTGTATGATTTGATGGTAGTGTTGTAGGATGTGATGGTAGTGTTGTATGATTTGATGGTAGTGTTGTAGGATGTGATGGTAGTGTTGTAGGATGTGATGGTTGTGTTGTAGAATGTGATGATTGTGTTGGGGGATGTGATGGCAGTGTTGTAGGATGTGATGGTAGTGTTGTAGGTTGTGATTGTAGTGTTGGGGGATGTGATGGTAGTGTTAGGGGATGTGATGGTAGTGTTGTATGATGTGATGGTAGTGTTGGGTGATGTGATGGTTGTGTTGTAGAATGTGATGATTGTGTTGGGGGATGTGATGGTAGTGTTGGGGGATGTGATGGCAGTGTTGTAGGATGTGATGGTAGTGTTGTAGGATGTGATGGTTGTGTTGTAGAATGTGATGATTGTGTTGGGGGATGTGATGGCAGTGTTGTAGGATGTGATGGTAGTGTTGTAGGTTGTGATGGTAGTGTTGGGGGATGTGATGGTAGTGTTGGGGGATGTGATGGTAGTGTTGGCGGATGTGATGGTAGTGTTGTATGATGTGATGGTAGTGTTGGGTGATGTGATGGTAGTGTTGTAGGATGTGATGGTAGTGTTGTAGGATGTGATGGCAGTGTTGTAGGATGTGATGGTAGTGTTGGGTGATATGATGTCAGTGTTGTAGGTTGTGATGGTAGTGTTGGGGGATGTGATGGTAGTGTTGGGGGATGTGATGGTAGTGTTGGCGGATGTGATGGTAGTGTTGTATGATGTGATGGTAGTGTTGGGTGATGTGATGGTAGTGTTGTAGGATGTGATGGTAGTGTTGTAGGATGTGATGGCAGTGTTGTAGGATGTGATGGTAGTGTTGTAGGATGTGATGGTAGTGTTGTAGGATGTGATGGTAGTGTTGGGTGATATGATGTCAGTGTTGTATGATGTGATGGTAGTTTTGGGGGATGTGATGGTAGTGTTGGGGGATGTGATGGTAGTGTTGTAGGATGTGGTTGTAGTGTTGGGGGATGTGATGGTAGTGTTGTAAGACGTGATGGTAGTGTTTGGGGATGTGATGGTAGTGTTGGGGGATATGATGGTAATGTTGGAGGATGTGATGGTAGTGTTGGGGGATGTGATGGTAGTGTTGGGGGATGTGATGGTAGTGTTGTAGTATGTGATGGTAGTGTTGGGGGATATGATGTCAGTGTTGTATGATGTGATGGTAGTTTTGTGGGATGTGATGGTAGTGTTGGGGGATATGATGGTAGTGTTGTAGGATGTGATGGTAGTCATGTAGGATGTGATGGTAGTGTTGTAGGATGTGATGGTAGTGTTGTGGGATGTGATGGTAGTGTTGTAGGATGTGATGGTTGTGTTGGGGGATGTGATGGTAGTGTTGTAGGATATGATGGTAGTGTTGGGGGATATGATGGTAGTGTTGTAGGATGTGATGGTAGTGTTGTAGGATGTGATTGTAGTGTTGTGGGATATGATGGTAGTGTTATAGGATGTGATGGTAGTCATGTAGGATGTGATGGTAGTGTTGTAGGATGTGATGGTTGTGTTGTAGGATATGATGGTAGTGTTGGGGGATGTGATGGTATATTGTTGTAGGATGTGATGGTAGTGTTGTAGGATGTGATGGTTGTGTTGTAGGATGTGATGGTAGTGTTGGGGGATATGATGGTTGTGTTGTAGGATATGATGGTAGTGTTGGGGGATGTGATGGTATATTGTTGTAGGATGTGATGGTAGTCATGTAGGATGTGATGGTAGTGTTGTAGGATGTGATGGTTGTGTTGTAGGATGTGATGGTAGTCATGTAGGATGTGATGGTAGTGTTGTAGGATGTGATGGTTGTGTTGTAGGATGTGATGGTTGTGTTGTAGGATATGATGGTAGTGTTGGGGGATGTGATGGTATATTGTTGTAGGATGTGATGGTAGTGTTGTAGGATGTGATTGTAGTGTTGTGGGATATGATGGTAGTGTTGGGGGATATGATGGTAGTGTTGGGGGATATGATGGTAGTGTTGTAGGATGTGATGGTAGTGTTGGGGGATGTGATGGTATATTGTTGTAGGATGTGATGGTAGTGTTGTAGGATGTGATGGTTGTGTTGTAGGATGTGATTGTAGTGTTGTGGGATGTGATTGTAGTGTTGTAGGATGTGATGGTTGTGTTGTAGGATGTGATGGTAGTGTTGTAGGATGTGATTGTAGTGTTGTGGGATATGATGGTAGTGTTGTAGGATGTGATGGTAGTGTTGTAGGATGTGATGGTAGTGTTGTAGGATGTGATGGTAGTGTTGGGGATGTGATGGTAGTGTTGGGGGATGTGATGGTAGTGTTGATGGAGATGATACTGGTGTTGGGGATGTGATGGTAGTGTTGGGGGATATGATGGTAGTGTTGTAGGATGTGATGGTAGTGTTGTAGGATGTGATGGTAGTGTTGTAGGATGTGATGGTAGTCTTGATGGTAATGATACTGGTGTTGGGGGATGTGATGGTAGTGTTGTAGGATGTGATGGTAGTGTTGTAGGATGTGATTGTAGTGTTGTGGGATATGATGGTAGTGTTGTAGGATGTGATGGTAGTGTTGTAGGATGTGATGGTAGTGTTGGGGATGTGATGGTAGTGTTGGGGGATGTGATGGTAGTGTTGGGGGACGTGGTGGTAGTGTTGTAGGATGTGATGGTAGTGTTGTAGGATGTGATGGTAGTGTTGGGGATGTGATGGTAGTGTTGTAGGATGTGATGGTAGTCTTGATGGTAATGATACTGGTGTTGGGGGATGTGATGGTAGTGTTGTAGGATGTGATGGTAGTGTTGTAGGATGTGATTGTAGTGTTGTGGGATATGATGGTAGTGTTGTAGGATGTGATGGTAGTGTTGTAGGATGTGATGGTAGTGTTGTAGGATGTGATGGTAGTGTTGGGGATGTGATGGTAGTGCTGGGGGATGTGATGGTAGTGTTGATGGAGATGATACTAGTGTTGGGGGATGTGATGGTAGTGTTGGGGGATGTGATACTAGTGTTGGGGGATGTGATGGTAGTGTTGATGGAGATGATCCTGGTGTTGGGGGATGTGATGGTAGTGTTGGGGGATGTGATGGTAGTGTTGGGGGATGTGATGGTAGTGTTGATGGAGATGATACTGGTGTTGGGAGATGTGATGGTAGTGTTGTTATATTTAATGGTAATATTGAATGAATGAGATGATATTGACATTTAGATAGACGTTTTTGAGATTGATTCTGTCAATGATATAAGATTAAGAAAATGATCCTATGGGAAAACAGTCTGGTAATTGTATCGGAATATAATCTCATCGCTTGTGTAATTTTAAGTTAGGATGACCTCTCTTATGTATGAGGTTTTATAATATTGAGTTCCGTATTCATACTGTACGAAGGCTTTGCTTGTACATGTATCGGGACACACACGTCTATAAGATAATAGAGGGTAGTATTGATTTAGACAAGTGAATGTTACCGCTGGCGAACCTTGATTACGACAAACCTGTTATTGAATTATAGGCTATGTCGTAAATATCTAGTTAAAGTTTACGTTCCTAACAAGTAGTGAGTTTAAATTCGCTCTAGAATCCAAAAACGTTATGCGAAGAAGTCAATAAGCATGTCTGATAATGTTATTTCCTTGTCATATAGTCTTCCATAGAACACTGAATTACTTTATTAGACAAGAAAACATAATTTACCGCTACATTGGCGCACTTCCGGCCTCCATAAATTTTACTGACGTTTCCAGGTCGGAACGCGTACTTTTATGGTTTCTTGTCGTTCTGTCGGAAGTGACCTTACTTGACCTTAGCTTGACCGACCGGAAACTGCTGGTGTAAATTGTTGGTATTGAAATAATTAATTCATCCTTTTAATCGGGGTCGCTATTTTATATGAATAATTTACAGGCCTGGAAGTTTACGACGGGAGAATGTAGCATGCGCGATAGATGTCCTAATTATCTGGCTATCACTTGTAATAACCAGCTGCAAATGCAAAAAGCATTAGTCCTAGTTGCTGGACATCCGTATGTCCCCGAAATCGAAGTCCTTGATGACTGTTGTGGTATAAAGAGACACTAAGGTACCTTCTTTGCACGCCTTATCATTAACCTTACTTAATCGAACTGTTAGTAGACCTGTCTAAATATCGAGTTCTGATGGCAAAACACGAAGAACAATAGACAACAAACAGGCCGTTATCTACGCACCATGAACGAGGTCAGTTAAGTGTGTAAGGCGTTTAGTTTGATACTTATTTTGAAGTTATGTACATGTTGTATCGGTTAAGAGAAGTTCAAGCGGGGGTGCCATTGATTTCACGTTTGACAAGGAGGCTAACTTTAATGATTCACGCTTTATTGCAAGGAAAATTCCATATATATATATCTTAATTGGCATTATGCTATTAATCGATATCTAGCGAGGCTTCTGTCAGTTATGGACTAAACATGGTTTCTTTGAATTCCACACGAATGTGAAATCCAACTGTTGCATTGCCCCCTAGGTACCAGCCTGTCAGGTATCGACGAACCTCGTATCTTTTTGAAAGGTTTTGTGGTTTTAGATGACGGAAACATTGGCTTCGGGGGTGCTCTACCGCGCCGCTTAGAACAGAGAGCGCTGAGGAAAGTACAAGGGAAAACAAGCTAATGGAACAAATTAAGAAAACAGCCGCTGGTAAAGGTCTGTGTAGCAGATGAGAGAGGTCTGCGACACGTGGTTACGCGCCAGATAAGACATCAGTGAAGCATATGTACTGGAACGTTAGATCATGGTATCTCGCAATGCAAATAAACATATGATTTAATGATCTACAAAATATCCATTTCATTGAAGTAACATATGGTTTAAACATTAATTTTTATTGCGCATACCACCGAACCTCATTAGAACGGATGCTGGGAAATTCGATCGAATAGGAGCACGTGGAACCTCAATAGACCGGACAAAACATTACATTGAACCTTTCTAATCCGGACATTATGAAATCTCGCAAGACCAGACACCATGAATTCTCGCTAGACCGGACACCATGAACTCTCGCTAGACCGGACACCATGAACTCTCGCTAGACCGGACACCATGAACACTCGCTAGACCGGACACCATGAACTCTCGCTAGACCGGACACCATGAACTCTCGCTAGACCGGACACCAGGAACTATCGTTAGACCGGACACCATGAACACTTGCTAGACCGGACACCAGGAACTCTCGCTAGACCGGACACAATGAACACTCGCTAGACCGGACATCATGAACTCTCGCTAGACCGGACACAATGAACTCTCGCTAGACCGGACACCACACAATCTCGTTAGGCCGGACAACATCGGATCTCGTTATGCCGGACCATTGAATCTCATTCGACCGGATTATATTGTTACACAATATGCAGAGAACTTCAAAGATGACAATCGTCATATTGCGGAACATCGTTAGATCGATGTCAATAAAATTAGTACATGTAGCACTTTGAACCATTCAATGTCATGAGATAAAATGTATGTACTGTGAATTCCAAATGTGTGTAGATAAGACATTGTGAAAAAGATAAGTTCATCAAAGTATGATTGCGCACGAGTTGTACGTATTTCTGATGATATGACCCAATCGTTCCGGAAAATTAATTGCCCTCCTACAAAGTTCAATGCATTGTTGAAAGCTCATTAACAAAATCATATACGCCATGGAATAGCAAACCAAATTTTCCATAGCTCAACAGCCGATATCATCAAAGATATTTTTTGGGTAAAATAATGCGAAGAATCAGTAAAATCTTTCAATACAGAAAAGTAATATGTTTTTCAATTGGTGCCATTAAGTAAAAATACGATTTGCCATAAGGAAGGTACGCTCTTGTAAAGGGTTGAAGCCTGGCGTTTCCTGAGAGAATCCCGCAGTAATAATTAGGGGTTTTAGTCTGTACAATGAGACTCGAGAATGGATATATTGGTATAACGGAACGCATTATTACACGTGAAGGGGTTAAGCACGAGACGGCCGTGGATGAGCGGAAAGCCGAGTACAGTCCAGCGCGCCTCGCAGTCAAAGAACATCTAATAAGCGTCTATTGGATGACAAGACAAATCGCTAACTGCACGTGGACGAATACAAGCAAATACCCCGTTGTAGCAGGGATGTATGGTCGTCTTTCCCGCCGTCAGCACGGAGGCTGGCACTTTGATTAACAGTTACAGACATCTTTATAGATATCGTCCTTAGCCAATCAAAATCCAGCATTGCTGTTGAGCCGGGGGTGATGACAGAACTCAGGCTCTCCTTCACAAGTACTTCCCCCGCTCATACTGAAACTTGGATTAACACAGATCCCCTTATTATTCGGAATAAAACGTGATTTCCTATTTTTGGACCCCGGGGAAAGGAAGTGAGTGTTTTAGTATAATGTAAATAAAAACAATGTTCTATGAACTGTCAGTTTCTATATAGAAACTTGGGACAACGTACATATCTATATACTGTTTCTGGAGGACTTTATCTAACAGTATAAACTGCCCCGCGCGAGGACTAACCTGGCGAAATCTCCGTAAGTAAGAGTTGTTTATGTTTGTTTTTCAGTCATATTGGTTCATTACTGATACATATGTAAACAATGTTAAGTGATAATGATGTATTGACTAGTAATATTTAAATTGGAAAGTGAAAATAGCTATTGCTATGGTTAATTAATGTTTTAGCGAAAATATATATAGTATTTGAAGTCCAAATAATAGTTGAAATGGTTCATGATTGAATAATGTTGATGAAAACATACCGTCTACTGTATAAAATATATTGAATATAAGTAGATTGTATGATTTAAGTTTAATGGATAGTAACATAATATAGTGTATATAAAGTGTAAAAACACGCACGATAAAAACGATGCACATTGGTATAAAAATAGTTATAAGTGTACAAGTAATTGGTATTCAGTAAGACCTCGTTTATATACAACAATATCTCGATATAATGCCCTCGCTAATATACAAATGTACAATAAAACATCGTTATAATGATCCTAGTTCATGAATTGTTAAATCTCGGTTTAATGACCCTCGTTCATGAACTGTTAAACCTCGTTATAATGACCCTCGTCATGAATTGTTAAACCTTCTTATAATGACCCCAGTTCATGAACTGTTAAACCTCGTTATAATGACCTTAGTTCATGAACTGTTAAACCTCGTTATAATGACCCTCGTTCATGAACTGTTAACCCTCGTTATAATGACCCCAGTTTATGAACTGTTAAACCTCGTTATAATGACCCTCGTTTTAAAGCTGTTAATCTTCGTTATAATGACCCCAGTTCATGAACTGTTAAACCTCGTTATAATGACCCTCGTTTTAGAACTGTTAATCTTCGTTATAATGACCCCAGTTCATGAACTGTTTAACATAGGAATCTATATTATTATCCTGGTAAAGTATATATTGATGAAAATTGGTATAATAACTCTCATTTATATATGCCGTTAAACCTCCATATAATGACCCTCATTCATGAACAGTTAATCATCGATATAATGATCTTCGTTTATAGACATTAAAGCTGCGATGTAATGACTGCCGTTATTATACGTAATACCTCCCATTTATATACCGTTAAACCTCGATTTAACGACCCTCGTTGTAAACAATAGATCCTTGATATCAAAACTCATTTCATTTGCTTTTTTGTTTAACGTCAACTTAATCCAAAGTTCCCTTTTTCAAAACATTTACTATTTATAAACGAAACGCTAAAACTGTCTCTCGACAAATGATGGCAGTGTATCGAGGTTTACTGTATCATACGTCTTGTTAGAAATAACGATATATGTATATTGATTTCCATCATATACTTTTAATATTGGTCCGTTTCCACTATACATTGATAATAAAAAGTTAAAGCGAAAGATGAAAGGATATGAGTAAATGAAGAAAAAAAATAATATATAGAATACATTATTACACTGCTTTCATGAGTTGTCATAACTTCAAAAGAACTGTAATAAAGTATTAGAAAATTAGCACGAGTGCTGTTTGAAATCTTGTTCAAATAACACAAAATGGCACGAGTGCTGATTTGAAAGAGTGTTCAACGTACACGAAATAGCACGAGTCCTTGTGTGAAATCGTGTTCAGAAACACGAGTGATGAGGTGAAATCGTCGTCAACTAACTAGTTGATTTTCAAAGTGTTCTAAGTGTCTTTTACATTTTGGAAACAAGCAATGATAGTAGAAAAATCATGAAAACGAGCCACTGTCAGTTTGGGGATCTTTTCCTCCCACGAAGAAAGATATATCTTTAATCGTCCCTTTTAGACGGAAGCTGACGACGCGAAGCATCGTAAAGTGATTTCATAATTTAAAAATACACCCGTGTGGAATTTATGAAACGATGAAATGGATGAAAGATGTTTTATTGAGCCTCTTACAAGCTGAAATGAAAAAAATCGTGACGAGTTAATCATAAATCTGCTTTGATAAGCAAACGAATGTTTCAATCGAATTATCAAAATATGTGGTATTTATTCGTTTTAAATTCATACACCATTGAAACGTTACCATTTTGGCTATAGTGTGGAAGTCAATGACGTCATGTACTTTTCCTACGCGTGACGTCATTATAAAAACAATTCAAACTAACAGCCAATCACAGGGCTGATAGGTTATATTTTAAACATGTGCTTACGCGCAAAAATATAACACGAGTATATCCGTTGCATAACAGGACGATCGCTTTATATAAGATGTACAGTAACTACTAGAATTACATTTTGTATTATCTATGGAGTCCGGAGTGAGTAAACCTGTTAGGATTAGAGAAAATATGCTAATCTTTAACTTAAAATATAAATGTTAGCAGATGTTGATAATGAAAAGAGTAAATATAATTCATTTCCCTCTTTGAAGGGAAACATGATTATTTGTTTCCCCTAGAATGATTATGCTTAATATATATATATAAACAGTGTAACAAAACAGTTAAGATTAAATGCCTTATTCCTATCGGCTGCCCTTGTCCAGCAGGAATCATGTGTTCTTCTCGTTTTTGTAGAGAGGCACAAACTAAGAGATATGACATGAGAAAGTCAAGCGCTAAATGAGAATAAAAATCTGGATTTTCCCGTCATAAGATCGATGTGATGTATATCCTAAAACTATTATGTATATATATGATATAACATGTGTATTAATGAGTCAGATTCCTCTTCTGTCAATGTCCAATATCTCAAGCAAAGGTATCCATATGGTAGCCTGCATTACCGAACGTTTGCTCGAGGGTATTGCCATATTTCTGAAAGCAGTATCAAAATATTGTTTTGACCAATGATTTGTATAAACGGGGAACAAAATTGCCTATCGGGGATTTGGTCGCATTGTTAATGGAACAGACGACGGCACACATACCTAGAAAACCGGACGACCTGTACATGTTCTGTAGAAGAATAGTCATATTATTGATATTCTTTTCCTTCTTCTGATGAGATAAAACGATTCTTGTTGAGACACATGCGACGTTTTGTATATCCAAAACACTTGTTAACATTCAATATTAGCACAGTGATCCTCAGAAACCTAAAAGAATGATAGTTCCTTCAGCCACCGGCCTTACGTAGTTCAAATATGTAATATGTATTTGCAAACATATGTCTTGTGTTCAAAAACCCTTTGTATCAATATTTCCGCTGAAAGACAAGATGAAACTAATCAAGAATTGAACTGCTTTCAGTAGGCAATCATAGGTAAAATGAATGCAAACTGGACAAGCTGAATCCAATGAAGCGCTTAGCGCTTTATGTTGGATTTGCCTTTGTCCAATTGGAAAAGCAGTTCAATACGTATATTGACATTTTTTATAATATGTTTTTTTTTTGCATTTAGCTCAAATAATGTATCTGTCGTGTATTCTTATTCATTGAATAGAACAGTCATTGCCCGGAAACGGTCAATGGCCTCATGATAATGATGGTTTCAACGATCGGTTAATGGCATTCATGGCCTTATGAATGCCAACTGAAAACGGTAGAGTTATAGTGGTAATGTCATGCAATGGTAAATATAGCATTATAAACGCAATTGTTGTACTTTAACATCATGGAATTTCTGGTTGTAAATTTAGAATTTAAATGTCAATCAAAAGGCCATCGTCGGATACCCACGGTTGATCTCGCTTCGCTAACTCACTCATCACCCGTGGGCAAACTTGCCCAGAAATCCTCGTAGGTAATTAATATGTACGAAGAATTTTAATTGGTTCCAGTGCAGTTTCGCGATGGGATTTTAAACCAATCAGAATTAGCGTTATATAATCTATACGGAAGCATAACTTAGATAAGTAGCATTGTATTGCTCTTGACTTGTTCTTGAAGTCAACGACCTGTAAGACTTGTCTCGTATGATTTTTAAACAAAATTCACAAGACTTAATTAACGCCGCCATCGTTGTGAACACGTCTTCTACTCGCCGTTTACACGCTTTCTCATGGGCGCAGCCATTGTTGTGATGGTGTACCACGAAACGGGTCTTCAAACTGGAGAGTTCCGAATTACATATCGGATCTGATTTGTCCGTTCTAATATACGAACTACCATATTTTACGAGGATTTCTCGGCGAGTTTGCCCATGGGTGATGAGTGAGTTAGCGAAGCGAGATCAACCGTGGGTATCCGACGATGTCAAAAGGCATGAGTTGTATAATAATAAGTTTAACTTTGGCAGTTCTGTTTAAAAGTCAACGGTGGTGATGAAATATGGAAACAACTACAGTATGTTCCCCCTGATAGTGAATATCACAAGTGTTTTACAGACAGGTTCTTAGTTTGATGACTGATCTTACTTGGATGTTACCAAGATTTACATGGCGGGTGTCGTGAATAAAGCAGAAGGCGCTTACTCTTTCGGAACACCTGGTCTTATTATCTTGTACTTTTACGACGGTCGCCATGTAAATCTTTCTTTTGTTTCTTTTTTACCTTAGTTTAATCTATTATGAATTTGGATTATGGTTTTGTTGGTGCTTTGGTATTCTCAGATTTTTTTTTAATATCGCTATAGGCATCTTTACAAGATTTTGGCAACTGCAATATTCCAGACGTTCCAAGACCTGTCACAGACATGCCACCACGGCAAGACTCAACCATGTTTTGAAAAAGACAAACGCCTCAGAACACGACCTTGTTTGATTTTATTCAGTTTTACGTCCTATAAACAGCTAATGTCCTTTAGGGACGGTCTCCGGGTATATGCTATTGGTGTGTATGTGTTGTGGAAGGCTGTGATATGTTCGTGCAAACCTGCTCATGGAAGTCCGAAACTTGTGCAGACTTAAAGTGCTACCACACTGAAGTATACATGTGCCATCGAAGGCTCTCAACATATCATCCCACCGGTCACATTTTATTGACAACGGGCGAAACAGTCGCTCCACTTCGATAATGCTGAACGCCAAGCAGGGAATAGTAACAACAAATGTTGAGACACCGGTACTATATATTTCAAAAGGAGGAGCGAATAAGAAAGACATAATAGGAAGAAATAAGAGGGAAAAATATCCGAAGTTTGGTCGCTTCTTGCGACCGTTATTACGTCTTGCCTGCAGAGCGAAGAATATTGTCACTAGACCACATTCACAGCATGAACGCAAAGGCATCAAACATGCATAAACAAAACGCCTAGAATGCAATTTAAACATTCGCAACGATGTGATCATGTTTAAAATAGGTCCAGACTATGCCGCAACTTGTATAAACAATACAAAAGAATGATCTCATAGTCTGCAAGAAAACGGCATGAGTGAAAACAGGCTAGATCAGCAACACATTTCCATGGATTATGTGTTGATGTAATATGTATCATAAAAACAATGTGCGAGCCTGTTTGTGCTGCTGGGATTTACTTCAATTTCAAAAGATGGCCATTATTTTAAATTACCTTCAAATTGGTCCTCCACAGGCCACAGAAAGCATTTCATTTCTTAAGCAACATCTTCTCCAAGCATCAGTAGGAGGTCTACCGGTATTGTGGAACAACTGACCCCATACATGAACTCTTCGTTATTTAGCAATCAAGTCAACAAGTGTTTGGAGCTTTGTTTGTGTAGACTAATGTCAAACAAACTACATTATGCGACCCCAGGTGTCTACAATCGTTTAATGAGAACGCTGCTGAGGCGCTGCGGAGATTGTTACGGAAATTGTTTTGGTTGGAATTAGATAAATATTTTGCGCCAAATTGCAATATGTTTACAGATGGTGTTTGTGTACTATAGAAGTTTGATCGGTCTTGTAGTTCTTGATTATTATTTTTTTTTTATTTTATTTTGCAACAAGTCACTGAGTACTTATGTACCATACATTATAAAGTCCGATTAAAGTATGCCTATGACTTATACCAGCGGATAAGGCAAATCGTTTCCATGTACATGTACATTGTAGAAAGAATCATGCAAGCGAAAAACATTAATATCATGCGTCATCGAATTTTCATTAAAGTACTGAACACCAGGAAAATGTTTTTGATCATTAAATATCAGTTGTAATATCTGACTAGACTCGATAAAGTAGCTTTTGACTGTTCCGGCGGGATTTCGTACCCTCCATAGATGTAACATATGGTATGTTGGCATACATTTTAACATAAAATCTTAGCGAGATAGACTTTGATAATTTAACTTAACAGAACGTAAACTATTAAGCTGTACTGATGATGCATGTGATGTCTAAAAACGCTAAATGACTTGATAACTAAAATTAAGGTTTACGTACTTTTAATAGTATAATATGATTAAATCCCCTGACGAGAAATAAGATAACGCTTCGCTATGCAGAGAAAACTTTGAAAACCTAGTGTTGGTTTTAGTATCACAAGAGGATGACGATCATCGCTTTATTACTACATATCTGTTTGGGGAGTCAAAAGAGGAAAATTAAGAGAAATACAAATGGATGGCATTCTTCCATATGTATGTAATTAAGTTTATGAGTTTTACGTATGTACAGTTTAATAGCATACATGTGGCTATGCTCCGCCTTACACTGATAGGGCTGTAGAACAGCGGTAAACCTACAGTACTCATACCTGGAAGTATCTTCTCTGACAACCTGTTTTAATTATGAGTGTATCACGTGATACGTATCAGTGTCAAATTTAAACTTTTCATTTTTTCAGTCGTTGGTTAATGGTCCACACAGCAAGTATCTATTTGTAAATACCCATGACTCTCTGTGTAAGGCGTATAAAACAGTACGGATCTGGTAGAATATTTGGCCTTCAATGAAAGTGCAGGAAAACAGACATAGGTTGAATATAAATCTGGAATAAAAGACGAAACTGTACTTAATTGCCTAGTTCAGATATCACACCATTTGTCTGGTGATTCTTATCACCGCCGTACAGATTGTGCTCGGCCAGGAGTCACCCGGGACTGTGTTCCTGGACACGTACAGGGGTCGGATGGTGCGGTGCAGAGGTACAGACGATGTATCGATGTAACAAGGTTAGAGAGGAATACAGACTTGGTGGAGTCTCATCGAAATTTAACGAATGTATTAAACTACCAACACTCTTCATTAAGTATAATGAAATATTCCTTTCATGTAGCAAGCATCCGAGATGAAATTTCGTTTGAGCGTTTAGTTTGTTCTGTGCAGTAATGCTCAGCGTGAGTTTTAGCGATGGATTTGTATCGGTCCGTGATCACTAGACGAGATGTAAAGCGTTATATAAGTCGTTTACCTAAGATGCCTAACTGTCGAATGCCACCTATCTTGTATCTATCAAACGGCCAATAAAGATGTTCTGAAGATTTGCGTGGGTGAAATGTACTGAGCATGCACATGGAGTCTTACATCCTATATACTTACTATAACATGTTAGTGGTTCTTTATAAACGTTTGGTATCTTATTGTAACACCTTGGTCATACGCACAGGTTAGAATTCTGAAAATAGAAACAGAGAGAAAAAAGAAAATTAGTTTTTGAACTCGACTGAATTGTGTAGAAACAGTATCCACATTTCTTCTTTTAAGCACGAAACACTGATTGCAAGCATGTACTTCACGTATTCACGTACCGGCATTAACCATTAACTACTGTATGCGATTTAAGCCCTTGTGTGGAACTAAGAGTATTCACTTATCTTATACACGTAGAAGAACTTTACCCCTTCTTCACGTTTTACAATACAACGTGGTGGAATTCAATAGCCTTTAAAAGGAGGGGCCAGTTGTTCAAAAGATGATAAGCTTAATGAGTGATTAGTGCAAAAACTATCCTGTAACTTTAAAATGAAACCATAGATTTCATTACAACTTTGCAGATATCAAAAACCTCATATTGCCAATTTACATACAAAATTTAAAGATTGTAACTTGTTTATTGACAGAATTATTCAAGTTTGAAAAAAATGTCGTTAAAATAAATAAGAGAATACCGAAGCGTTAACAAAATCATGTATCCAAACTCAAAACCAGGGGCAAAATATGAACAAAGGAAAGATTTACATGGAGACTCTTGTAAAAGCACAAGAGAATAAGACCAGGTGTTCCGGAAGAGTAAGCGTCTTCCGCTTCACCGATGACACCCGCCATGTACATCTTTGTCACATCAATGTGAACATCAAGTTCTCAAAATGAGAACTTGGTATCATTGTCAATCACAAATAAACACACTAATGAGCATACTCAAAAACGTCCATCTTCATATCACTTAAAGATACAGAATATTTCTCAATGAGACAAAGATGGCGACCATAAAACTTGCTCATAGTTCTGATCAACTTGCATCTCTCGATTCCTTGTGTTGTTAGTTTGTTTGTCAGCAGTCGACATCGATCACGAAAATCCCGATATTTAAAGCAAGCCCTAGAATATCGAATCAACTGCGACATGTAAACACCATTGGTTGGGGAAACAAGGATGTTACTATCAAGACATGGAAAGTTCACGATCGGAAAAATGAAATCATCACGTTTTATCGTATAGCTTAGTAGTAAGCTGTCCATGTTGGTCGTAGTTTAAGTAGAGATCAAGGTAGGCAGCTGATCTAGAAGAGTATGTTGTGTCCTTTATTTGAAGTTCGGAAGGGTATATACGATCGTCGTTGTCAGCAAACTTCTTGTTGTTTATAGAAAACACATCGCCGATATATCTGAAAGTGAAATTAAAAGATTTGGCAAAGTTTGGCATTGTGATTAAGCTAATCAACTTTTGCACAACTGGGCCCTGATGTACAATTTTAATTGATTTCTTTTGTTTTGACATTTAATATGCATTTGAAACTTAGTATTAGATAATAGAAAATAAATGACATTATTAAAACCGAAAGGTGAACTCAAAATCAATGCGTTCAGGCAAAATATGAACAAAGTTAAAATCTACCCGATGACTATTTCCTTGGATGTGACAAAGATTTACATGGAGGGTGTCGTCGATGAAGCAGAAAACGCTTACTCTTCCGGAACACCTGGTCTTTTTCTCTTGTACTTTTTACAAAGATTTCCACGTAAATCTTGACTTTGTTCAAATTTTGCCCCTGGCATTTATCGAATCCGTGTTTTATAAGTTTGTACGACAACCGTTACAAACGACATTCTACATAATCTTGAGAATATTTAAAACAATATTTTTCTCTGTCTTTGGCTTTGACAAACTTCAAGGTTCCTTATTGGTTGCTGACTGTCTGGTATATCTTAATGTTTTGATACAGCCAAAGGAAATGATTGAAGAGGTGAGGGTGGGGGCGCTATATAAATTTTACAATTAAGTGTAGGGAAAGACTAAAATAAATCATTGTTAAAAGCACATATAATTTTAGAACGCGCAACGTTTTGGAAACCCAAAACACATATATAATTTATTTGATAGAACATAGTTTATAGAAAACACGCCCTTATTGGTGAGACAAGTAACTAGGTCAGGAATGTATGCTGTTAAACAGATAACCATTCTGAAAACTGTAAATACAAACATGCTTTTCTAATGATCTCAGAGCAGACTAATGTGCTAGCATGCTATCAATCGGTGATTCCATCAACAGCTTCATAAAGATAAATGGGAGGCAAGCAACGAAGGCTCGTTATAGGTGGTCTGATAAACTTTAACAGATTCTAGTCGTCGAACTCGAAAGCAAATCGGTGTCTTTTTCGTTTCTTTTTCACAATTCCAATATCCATTTAAATATATAAGTTAGTATTGATTAAACATCTCAGAGAATATGGAAACGTACATTTTCAGCTAAATCTGTTGACGCTCCACGGCATGACATTAATTAATCAAATACTGTGTTACCCAACATGCTACTGAAGGTTAATCATAAGTTTTACAATAATTGATTTGTTTAACTCCCAAACCATTTTTAAAAGTTTTCAGTTTTGTACAAAGGTCACGCAGGTTAAACTGAAAGCAATGCTGTGGTTTTGGAGTACGACGAAATAAAGAAAATATAAATGTCTTTTTTATGAGATTGTGTAACCTCACTGTATTACTGTATATACCGTTGACCACACGATCTAGGAAGATCACGTAACACACACATATGCTGCACCTCTTAGATTTAGTAATAGATACAGTATACCGAAAAAAAACTAATTAAACTGCATCATACAGCTGTTTCGTCCTCCTAGGACTCTTCAGTGATGCTAGGGGCCAAAAGGTAGGAATCCAAAATTTCTAAACTAATGTCTTGTAAAAGCAGAAGGGTCATGTGGCTATGGAGGCTCCAGCAAACCTCGGAGACTAAAATATCCACCAGCAGAGTCTGCCACCCCCTATCGTAGAATTCTGTCTTGGAAGTGGTCAGGTGGTGCAGTGGATAGCTCACTTGCCTTGTACCAAGGCGGCCGGGGATATATTCCCCGACCGGACGTGATAAGGTATTGGGTCACCTGCCCGACCACGTGCGTGTTCTCCGGGTGTTCCGGTTTCCTCCCACAGTCAGATCCACCTTGCCCTATCATCCGGGCCACCAAGATAGATGTCAATATGTTGAAAAACTTATTTCATAATTGTAATAAAATAAATCAAGCTTATATCTAATTCTGCTAATTTCGATCTTAAATTGAGCTGGATCTTACGAAATCGGTAGCATGAATTTATTTTGAACAACTTAACTGTTTTGTTGTGCCCGATATTTGATAATATTTGATTTTGAATATATTATTTCCAATAACGAATAAAGTTTGGAAGTAGGAAAAATCCCATTTAATCTGTCTGTACAGAGATGTTTGATGTCTTGCTGCGAATTCTAGTCGGCAGGAATTTTGGTTATGCCAGGAGAGCTCAGACTTTAAGTCTTAATCTTATTTCAACAGTACGTGACATTAACGTATTTCTAACGCTTATTCCACGCTGAGCGTTGCATTCGGTCTCACAAATTATACTGTAACAGTTTATCATTCTGTTTGGGAAGAATATGCAAAAATCTAGCAAAGCAAATACCAAAAAATTTTTATGGTCAGTTTTGGTGAATAATAGCTCGCCAGACGTCAAATCATGGGTTATGTACTGAAGAAGGGAGCCGGCCGCAGTCACTCGGCTTCCTCTGTTCCAAGCCCCTTTAGTATGGCATCTGTAGAGGCGGTTTGAGATGGGAAGCCAAATAACTCAATCAGTTTTACGTAATATTTTCAATTAGATTTCTCCCAGCCCACCAGAAGCCTATATTTCATGTTATTGTAGAGTGGACGCGATATTATATCAAAATAAAATTTAAAAAATCTTCTCTTTGTCGGAGAGACTGTTTCGTTTTCGATTCAGAATGAAATACATGTCTAAGGGTTATGTTGATTGACATTGTAGATTGATTGTATACTTGATGGAGTGAGGACATACTTGGTACACTAAATGAACTTTCTGAGTAGGGAGCTTTGCGAAACTCATTCCCAGATTAAGTGAAGCGTATAAAGAAATGACCTTGATCAATCGGCTATTCTATATTCGACGTAACATCGTAACATAATCTGCACGTCTGTGTTCCTAACAGACGTTCAGTCTTCCGGAACACATTGTCTAATTCTCTTGTTTTTCTTCAATGGTCTCCGTGTTTCTGTTGTACTTGATATGTTGAGTTTGCATTATGGTTTTGTTGACGCTTCGGTATTCTCTGATTTTTTTTCCTTAATGTACAAACGGTATAATATCTTATCTTACAGCAAAAGATTAAAGGTACAATACATAAACAATGTATAGCGATGACCACGCAACCTATCGTCCACTAGACGAGTGATTTAGATTGACGATATTCATTGAAAACTCCCAGTTAAAGAAGACATAACACACAGCTATACTGCACCTTTTAGATTTAGTTATAAATTCAGTATGGCGACAAATGAATTAAACTGCACCATACAGCTGTTTCGTCCTCCAAGGACTCTTCAGTGATGCTAGAGGCCAAAAGGTGGGAATCCAAAATTGTCTAAACTGATGTAAAAGCAGAAGTGTCAGGTGCGTAAAACCCCTTTTAATTCATGAATTTAGAAAAAAAATAAACTAGTTCTGTATAATTTCACATCGTGTACTACGTAAATGTGTATATTATGTACCGTGCTACTACTCAAATGAGAGCAAGAACAAAGGCTTGTCTATACCTGGAAACTCTTCCCTTTTATTTTAGCAATGCTACAGTGTAACTTCTAGTACCACATAATTATACTAAGGGGAATATCCTGTTAGAGAAAATAGCTTTGTATTTATCCGTCCTTATTGTTTTTTCCTGTTGCAGGGTTTTAATCGTAGCAACTATGGGTGTACATTTATAGTAAGTGTTTATCATTTGCCTGCATCTGCTATTGAACGAGGGTGTAGTATGTATATGGCATTTCAAAGGCGTACAGTGTATCTATTAGGGTTTAAGTAAGAGTACCGTGTTCAGTCGCGATTGCTCGCTTAAAAATCCAGTATCGAGGTAATGTATTTCTCGATATATAAAAGTGATAATTTCACCAAAATGCAGTGTCGAGCTAATTTATTTCTCGTCATATAAAAGTGATAATTTCACCAAAATGCAGTGTCGAGCTAATTTATTTCTCGTTATATAAATGTGATAATTTCACCAAAATGCAGTGTCGAGCTAATTTATTTCTCGTTATATAAATGTGATAATTTCACCAAAATGCAGTGTCGAGCTAATTTATTTCTAGTTATATAAATGTGATAATTTCACCAAAATGCAGTGTCGAGCTAATGTATTTCTCGTTATATAAATGTGATAATTTCACCTCTTGCAGACTTTATTTAAAAACGCATTAACGTTGCTCAACGCATTTTTTGATGTCCGTTGGTGGTGTATTTACATATTTGATATAGACATGTACATTCAGTCAATTTCCCCTGTTGCCCAACTTAATACGACGTCCAGTAAGAAATGTCAAATTGTTGTTGCAATGCTAGTCCTAAATGAAATGATATAGTTGTAAAGGGTAAAGGTCACACCATTTGGTCAGGGAACAAAAGTTGTCAAAACTTGTTTGAGTAAATTTGATAGCTTGCATGTTTTACATTCAGATATATGTTTAGCATTTATACCTAAGGAATCTGTGGAGATAAATTCAGAACAAACGTTTATAAGCATACAATGTATCCTGTCCAACCATTTATGTAGGCAGGATAAGCAAGACACAGATTGTACTTGTAAGTTTCAATCCATGTAAGCTGTTCTGAACACAATTGAGTTTCCGATATTGTAAAGTTTAGGCTCTTCAGTTACCCTAAAGGACATTTGTTTTATTCTTTTACAGCTAAGTTTGAATAAAATAGTCTTTATCAAAGTATTTTTGCACACGTGTAAAAGCCCAATGCAAACGTGGCCGTTTCAAAATCACCATTTCTGTAAATATTTCGATTACGGCTGTGTTTTGGTTGAGATACAAAATAAAATTGTAGGTTAGGGTCTCGTATTACAAGACATGATTTGAATTACGTTGTCAAAAGGAAAGTCAATTTTATCAGCACACGCCGTTGAAATCACAATAACGCCAACCGGTGCAGAATATGGACGTCATGGGAAGGAATGCATAACTGGACTTGTGTATCGTTTACATAAAAACATGCATGTCTGAAATAGGCAATCAATATATATCTAACGTGAACCTGTTTCCCTTATACACGTAGGTCAAAGGGTTCCCTATATCATGTCCATAGCTGCAATAGTTGATATTACATCTGATCTTTTCTACAGACAATCGACGACATGTTTCAATCAATGTTCTGAATTCGTTTGATACAACTGAGAGTTGAAATACTTGTCCTTGACTTTTTTTATTACAAATTATTGTATTCAGTAAATAAGAAACATGGATATGAATGATGTCTTTGTGTGAGTTTCTGAGTAAGTGTATATCTTTTCTATAACGTTTGGCAAATTAATAAAAAATATTTCGCAATGTATTTTTACTTCCGCATTTGGAGATAAAATAAAATGTATGTAAACATCAAATGACCATAATCTATCAATCACGATGTGTACGTTTCCCCTTTATGATATACAAGCCATGTAGTGTTTATAACATCCTTGTTAACCGTATGCTATACATGTAGACTTTTATCAGGGCCATCTTAATAGAATTCATCAAGGGGAAGATCAATTTGGAAAGGAACATCTCACTCGCATATCAACATGGAATGGCATTTCTCACTTGGCGATCAATTTGGTAAGGAATATGTCGAACTTTGATGTCAATTGCTTTCAAACTTACAAATAAAAACCAGAACATTGTGTATATTTATTGACAACCAGTGCGACAGTGATGCATCTAACTAACAGAACAAGATCTTTACTCGAACACAGCAAAGTTAGGTTTCAAACTGTGATGCTCTATTTATTGATTAGCAATAGCGAAAAGACCTGTTAAAATTTTGTCTTTGATATCAGTCAAATCAATAATGATTTCGTGTTTGTCTACATTTAAATCAAGCATTTAGACGCGTTCCTGGTTCACGTCTCAGTTGATGAGTACGTATCCAATGTATTTCTAGTCCACATGTGTTCCCATAGGACCAGTCTGTATCTGGACTATTCCAAGTACGTATTTTATAGCACACGTGATTTACGTCGCTACATTGACGCATGAAGGCGCCATACGCCTACAAAGCGCGTTAATAGCTTGGTCATATAATGCAGCATGTATCAAACGCATGGTATATGATAATCATGAAGCTTCGAATAACTACATACGATTCATATGCAATAGTACATGTACATGTAGTAGTAATTATTTGCTAATCTTGCACTGAACACACATGATATGATCGAAAAATATACAAAGCAAGCAAAACAAGGGGTAAGTTTGTCAATCTAGCTTTACAGACAGATGATATGCTGATTGCTCTACATGCACATTGGACCCCGTGCACTTTGCAAATTGTTCAAGTATTTCCACTGTTTCATTGATTCAGTCTTACGTTGCATATGTCTTTGCTGGCTCTTTTAAGTTCCATTTTTCTTCACTAATGCAATTAGTCTAGAAGCGATTGTCGATTAATTCTCTTAAAGTTTATGACCTTTATTTCCATGAATGAGATCTTACGATCATATGACAATTGTTTGTCTTTCTACTGTTATGTTCGTGCAACATAAATTTAAGGTTTATCGCTATATTGTATGTCTAATTCTAGTAATCGCAGGAATTGGTGGTGTATTACCTCAATACACAAGATGACATAACCACAAGAAAAACCTTCGCATTTTGTGTATTGATCGTTAATTGATTCCTATTTCGATACTTCCCCTGATATCAAAGTCCTTATCCTTGTACAAGAAGACTGCCTGTCTGGGTATCATGTATGATTATTTAGCAATGTTGGGATTAAATTGATTGGTACTTGGTTTTGCTTTTGCTTATTCACACAGACAATTCCCATGATATGGCAAATAACACCATGAACCAACAGGGGAAACGCACCATTCGTCATTACGTTGGAGGAATGAATTTGTTTCACAGTCATGACACGTCGCTTTGTTGGTAATAGCATGCCTACTATATAGCGGGAAGCTTGTTACATTGTAGTGTAAGACTGTACACTGTATATGAATGAATTCTGCTTCAGTGTCGAATTGTTGTCAGAAGTTCGTACATTATATTTATGTCAAACCAAGTGAGAAAAAAGACCCGAATGTCATTCAAACTTCGCATATAATACACTAGTGAAAGCAACTGGAAGGTCGCTGGAATTGGACATGTAAAGCTTACAGGAAACTCCCAGTTGTAGGAATGTCAGAAACGAAAAGTCCATGGAAATCCAAAACTGCATCATGGCGTTATATAAGGCTCCCTAAAATCTTCGGGAAAGATGTAAAAACGAATACACGTGAAAAACACTTGACCCGCACTACATTCCATTTGTTGCACTTTAAACAAATCATTTATTCTACCGGTTCCGTCTCCAATTTGCTTGAGATTACTATTCAGTTTCCTGTTCCGTTCAATTGTCTGAAACAGATGGCGTTGTCAGTCGAACATACAAAAGCATCATAAATAAACATAGAAATCTTAAACTTCAGTCGTTATTACCATAAAACCTATATAGGAATTTGTTCCCATGGATAACAATCTGTTTGTCTATTAGCATTGTTCATTATCTTTGATGACAATGTGTATTTTAAAAAATCAGAATTTGTATATTATTAACAATACAACAAATAAAAAGAATGACATCGCCACCCACATAGCCCATTATGATAGCTCAACTGAATTTGACAGTAATTTTATATTCATGACCAAAGCAAAAAATTAGGAAATTTCTTTTTGGTTTAAAATCGACTCTTCTTATGTACGGTTTCCTGCTATTCAAGACGATTGCATAATAATCTTACAGTGGAAATAAATCGGTTCATTGGGTCGACATTCACTTAATTAGTGAAAAGATTGTTTCGAATAGAAATTATTAAAACAATTATCATTGTTTTTATTTGGATACCTTTTATCGATTCAACCTAAATACATTGTGACAAAATCAAATTATCAAGTGTTATTCTTTTTTTTTCAATTTTACAATATCATAGATATGATATCGATTATTTAGAATATAAAAAATGGTTCAGTCTTCGGTTCGATTAAAACGGAAATGGGACATTAACAGCCCCGCCCCCACGGCTCAGTAGGACACATGTCACAAATGTCTGATTGACATCACGTGCAATCAACGTACACCTATCCTTAAGATGACGCGCCATTACACATCAGCTGCGTGCTATTGAGAGCCTCGTTCTCGTTACCACCCCAATCAATCTTCGCGCCTCCTTCCGGTAGAATTATCAGAATACTGGAAAGTTCTTTCTGCTTGACGGGCAATTTTTCGGGTAACCAGTTCATTTGAGATTTCGTGTCTACAAGGACCACGAGCCAACGTCGAAGATCGGAAGTCGAATTTATACATCAACCTTAATGTACTACTGAAAGCTTGGTTTAGGGGTTATCGTTGCCAAAGTAAAGGTACATATATATCATCCAAAGGTGATTGAAGCAGTTATGTTTTGTCATTCAATTTCTGTGTATGTACAATAATATACATGCATATAACGATTTTAACAATTAGTTTCTATTTCCTCTGTACAATAGTTGCGTAACAAGCTATTTCGGTATACATTTTAAGATCAACATATTGCGACTAGGGGACAGAAAATATGTTTTGCACAATGAAATATATTCATATTAAATGTCTTTCCGATATCTTCTAGACGAAAGAAATTTTAAACACGTTTTGCTTGTCCGCTTGCAGTCAGATTTATGATATTTGTATGTGAGAGTTGATGCAATAGCGTTAAATAGATAAATCTGTCGATTACATGCCAGTCTCCGAAACCGCCTTCGTCTACAATATTCACCACGACGGCCGCACCTTCCCTCCAATCATCAATATCTACACCTCCCACCACCATTTTATCAGTGACGAACGCCCTTTCCTATTCAAATGATTAAAATCAGCTACCCCAATACGATATCAGCGATTGTCGCACAATCATTTCAGTCTTCAGAACAGCAGTTACCGAAATCCAAAAAGTGACGGTCTTTTTTCACTTAAGTTTCAAGACAATCTTTTTTGACATTTCTTAATAGACGGCCTTATCTTATCTTTGGTCTAGCCGACGGCTTCTGCCACTTATATACTACGTATTGTTGGCACTATTATCACAATACTTGTATAACAATGATTACCGAAGAAATGTTCATTAACGATCGCTTCGTATATGTTATTCAGTAACAAAAGCATACCGGTACGAATCATATATTTAGCAAGTTTCATTAAGCATTATTTCATTCCATGATATATTACCAACAATGGGTCTCATGGGTTTCCAATTGTTCATATTTTGCACCTGGTTTAATCGATTTTGAGTTCGGTTTTGTTAACGATTCAGTATTCTCTTATTCATGATTACCTAAGGACGCACCTCTTTGTTTATAATTAAAAACACAAAACTATTACATGTATCAAAACTCAAAATCGATAAAGCCAGGAACAAAATATGAACAAAGCAAATATTTACACGGAACCACTTGATAGGGGACTTGACCACGTGTCCCAGAAGGATAAGCACATTTTGCTTCATCGACGACACCCGCCATGTAAATCTTGGTCGGATCCACGTTAATGTCATGGCCTCAAAGTAAGAACCGAGGCAAGTACAACTAGCAGGCAAACAAATAAGCACATAAAGAAACGTCCATCTTCGTATCGTACACAGATAAAGATAAGACCAATTTTTCTATAAAAATAGTCTTTATGTACTTGTATATTGGGAGCAATATTGTGATAACACAAATTTGATGTCGACTGTAGAGATCTATCTATATGAAATACTATGCCGAACATATTACACTGACTACAGCAAATACAGAAGTTTGTAAGTTGTTGCTGTTATGTAAAGGCTAATAACTAAGACGGGAATGCCAGTATTCCTTTTAAAGATGTTGATATGTCTTTGGACAGAATATATTGCCTACCCACTGAGGCAAACTTCCAACTTCAATAACAAAGTTGGATATTTCCAAGCTAGGCACGAAAACGTTGGTTTGAAGTACAGAGAAAGTGGAATTTAGATCCGCTTTTGTTTCTTATCAACTGAATAGAACAAAAACGTAATCCCAAAGTCTGCAGGGCCCCCATATGATATTATATGGCATCTAACATTTTCTGATCCTGCACGTATTTGTACCACTTTATTTGTTCTTATGGAAAAGGAACACACAAATCTGATAACTTACTTCCGGTTGTTCATACCAGATAGAGTTCTTTTATGGCTTTCTTGCCAGAACGGAGACAATAATTGTATTTAGTAAAGTATAGTTATTCGATCTCATATCTCTATGTATATATCTTAAAAGATCAGTATAACCGTGTCTGTAGTTTTAGCCACGTGACTTAATCTTAGATCTTAGACTTAGATCACATGGACTCGTGTCATTGTACGGGATATGATGAAGGGCGAGATGTAACCAAGTCAGTAATGATACGTATTTAGTGTAAAGTTGTTTATCCCAGAAAGCGTATGATGGCAAGAAAGTCTTCATTGAACAGCAGTATTAACATTAGATATAACCTAATGAAAACCTAAAAGGCTAACTTAATGATTTTCTCCAAGGATTCCCGCAGCAGACTTTATCATATTCAGCTCTAATCCACTGACGCTAGACCGGCTAAAACAAATGTGATAATATTTATTCTATGATAACCTGACCAAATCTTATTGCTGTATAGGTCACCGTTGACCGTTTTGATTTCGCTCAAACTTGTATCAAGTGACCAAAATTTCCTATAATCATGTCTCGCTAAAACACAGACAAGATTTATTGCTTTTTGTCTATTCATCTAGAGAAATCTTAGAGTTTCATTGCTGCCAATAATGTTTGTCTATACTGCTCAAGTAGAGTTGGTTATAAAAAGTGTTATCGGGAGCACACAGCAGCGCAGAGTGCCTAATTTGGGCAGACATCTGTTAGACGTCTATGATGGGTGATGCTCAGGGGGACGGTAATATGACTGGGGAGGGGATGCAACATGACTCGTATTTTCATATCGTTTAGTCCTGATACAAGTTAAAACCAACTGTGACGTTTAACACGATACATAAACCACACTTGTCTTTCCAGAGGGGCTGCAAGGGACAAGTGCTTAATGTGTCTGACATTCTGTTACTACAAGCCCTCCAATTCTGGGTCGCGAATTCGATGCCTTGGTGGGCAGTCGACAGGTACTGGCCGTCGGTCGGTGGTTTTATTCCCGTAGCATCGTCTTTCCTCCACTACTAAATCTTAGCACGTACTTTAGTGACCATTTTGTATTAAAAGGACGTAAACCACAAATCGAACCGGTCTCTAAAAAACAGGTTATTGATGCAGTCGCCGTCGGTGTCATTGCTTATTTTTGCATTCATAACCAACCCCACAGGAGTGTTGCATTAAATCATGGACAAACATTTTAACATAAAGTACTTCTAATTGTATCATCGAGTTAACGCTCAGTGGTATTCGTGTCTTAACCAGGTTAAAGAAATTGAAATAAAAGTTTTATCTTCGCAAATTAAAATGCATGGAATTATTCACTTCATTTAGTGTTACAATATTGGCGAAACCTTGATGCTTGTGAGGTAGATTGTATGAAATTCATAATCGTCTTCGGTGTTGAACATATGCATGTTGTCCTCATTAATTTGATTGTTGTAAGCGATATTTTCGAAAGCCCTGATTTTAATGATTTTACAGAAAATAGTTCAGTTAAGAAGTTTTATAGATAGATTGAAGAAAATTCATAATCGTCTTCATTGTAAAACAACATGTTTTCTTTCATCTCATTAATATTAATGCAAACAAATAAAACGGAAAAATAAAACAAATATAAAAATAGATTAATGTAAACAATATTTTCAAGTATCCTGGTTGAAATGATTAAACAGAATTTTTTTATAAACCGATTTATAAAGGTTTAATATGATATAACTATCAATAATAAAGTATACGTACCTTATCATAGAATATCATGTTTTCGCCTTATGCCTTCTGCGGTGTCATCATCGACCGCAAACTCAAAATTGAATTTATTTTGAAATGATAATTCATTTAGTTTGCCAATTCGTATGACTCCAACGTTTCATTAAAAACACTAAATCGTATTAGTTTGCTTAAAAGGATCACTTAGCTCAGTATGAATAATGAAACTGACATGAAACAGAAGGTCATTGAATTATGTCATGAGGGTCGTGCTTTGTTTAGCTAAATTTGTACAGATAACATACGATGACCCGACCAATCGACCTCCCCTCCTCCTGTTCACGTCGACCAGTGATCGCAAGCGAAATAGCAAATCTGGTTAGCCTGTTGATAGTGTGTGCATAACAACGTTAAACCTTTATACTATAGGTTGTTATTAGATTTTCCACGGGAAACTATATTTCAGATGTCACAAGACCAAACCTACAGTTTGGGCCGACACGGTTGCACTCAAATACAAACTGAACTCATTCACCCCTAGCGACGAATTTGAACTCTTCCAATACGTCATTTCCTTCTTTGCTTTTCCTACTGTCAGCTATACATCTAGGCACAATACACCATGAATTAGTTTTTAGAGTTTGCTTCCTCCCAATTCGACCTGAAGCGACTAGAAAATCAACGATCGAATCTAGCTGTCATTCGGTCGTCAATGCCACAAATGTTGGGAAAAAGTGCCATAAATATTTCGCGGTCGCAAGATCAAACCACCCTGTTTCTAACCCCGCTTCAAAAGAGTTATTGTATTTCGGAAATGGCGTATTTAAAATCTGGAATAGTTCATTTTGAAATAAGCTGTGAATGAGTTTAACTTTCATTCTTTCCGTTCCCAAACCTCAAACCTTTCTGAGCGTGGAAAGCACGTTTAGTACTACAATACGGACAATCATTGATTATTTGGTTGTCCACTTGACCGTTGTCCGGTATTGGCTAAAATTGTACCTTAGCGAAAAGTGTCAGGGCCAAGTAACCGGTCAGTGGTAATTATATAGAATCTCTAACACTATGATTATCCTAAATGGTTCTTTTATTTGCCGTTGGAGACTCATTATTTCTTCTGAAGTCTACACAGGGAACACAACACCACATTGCCGTATAGGGAAATTGACGTTAGATACACATGTGATGGTTCTGAATGACATTTTGGTGATATGTGCAGTGCGCCATTAATGTACTACTGTGCACAATAAAATATTACGTCATTTTAAAACTCATTGGTAATGCTTTGGGCAAAAAGGTGGCAATCCTTATTTTTTTAAATACAGTTTTTGAGTAAAGAAGAGAGATGCGTTAGGCACATGTCCTTGAGTAAATACGTATTCATCTGTATTTGGAATTACCTATTTTATGTATATACATTTGTTGGTACATTCAGAGTTATTCATTGCAGTTTTGAGACACTTTGAAAATGCAATATACATAATATACATGTATTACTTGGAAAGTTTCCTATTTTCACTAGTATTTGATAATTATACAGTTATCCTTATGTATTAAATATCAGTAATGTTAATAACTTTTAGGCTCGTTTATACTCATAAAATAAATTTTCAATCTTTTGATGTCAAATTGAATTTATCATTATTTAGTGCAACACAACATTAAGTACGGGGGCAGTAAGTTGAAATGAAAGCCGTATTAGATATATTGGATTTTCAAATGAGCGCTGACCAGTGACTAGAAGGCATTTCAATTAACTGTACAATTAATACACGAAACAGAGCGGGGCATTTCTTTTGAAGAAACATTCGTTTTAAATAGCTAATGAATTCATTTAGTATACTTAACTGGTTTTCCTTTTCCTCTGATTTGAAAACGTCCTGACTAGGGCAATTTTAAAAGAGTCCTAGGAGGACGAAACAGCTGTATGATGCAGTTTAATTCAGTTTTTCGTCATACTGTATATATTACTAAATTTAAAGGTGCAGCACATGTGTGTGTTACGCCATATCTAATGACGGAACAAAGTTGTGACATGAAACGTTTACTTTTCACAACTTCCATGAACAAAGTATGGGACCCAGTCTATAGGATCACGGCGTTTATCTTAGGTCAATCTTAAAACCTAAATTTCGACAGAACAGAAAGTCGTGTCCCATTGCACTTCAGATAAATAAACGAGGCAGAGTGCAATTGTTTTTACGTTAGTCTGAAACTCCGATCGATCGGGGCAGCATTCCTTGTCAAAGTTAAGAAAACTAAAATGTTTACAGCTGGACTTCTTTCGATACTTTGGAACATCGTTATTGTTCGTTAGACGTTGCACATTAAAATGTCGTATTAGGGATTTAGTACTTAGTGTGTTGGTATAGCACATGCATGTAGCCGGTTACGCCCGGTCACATAGTACATGTCATTATATATAAAGCATTCTCCACTTCAAAATATATTTGTGCTTAATTGGATAACACAGGCGTCAGACAAAGATTTTTCGTTTTGTTCCGGCTATCTAATATTCCGTTACGTCATGTCGCTTTAAACGGTAATTTTAGCATCGCATATTCATTAAAAACAAATCAAACCATCTAATAAACAAGACTGCGATTAAAGCTTACTTTCGGTGACGTTTTAGAGACAAAATTACTTAATGCTATTCAAGGTTTATTAAGAGAGTGGCATTACGGACCATCCCTAGTACAAAGGCATGTCGTCCCTGAGACTACCATGAGTGCTTGCTTTTAGTGTGTGTCTGTCGATCTAAGTATAGCATAAGACAAGTCATCGTTTCTGGACGCATTAAGCCACGGGGAGTGTCTATAAGAAACACAGCATGGCGTACGCCATTTGGCGCCATAATAACATGGCGCGTGTCATGTCCTTCGATCTCTTGAGTGGATACCTCTCCGGAGAGGACACACATTTTGACACAGATTGTCAGACTGTTGAGACGAAGTCTAGGGGAAGTCCGTGCAGTTCCTTTTCAATTTCCTTCAGAATAGCTTTTTGCTATATCTCTTGAAAAGAAATAATTTCCTTCCAGTTCCGGTACAAATCGAAGCGAGCGGTGAACAGCCATTACGTGCTTTTCCGCTGATACGAAATTTGCGCCGAAAACGTTTAAAATGTAGTCGCCACGACCTCTTTATTAGGTTGTGATATATTTTCATAAAATATACATGTAAGATGTGTCATTATACATGTATCTGTATGTCCTAAAATTGCATGAAATATAAGATGGCCTGACCAGACAAATGCCTCTTTGGCTTGAGGTTTTTAAGTGTTTTAATGTCACACCCGATATTAAGAAATTCGTTGTGTAACACTAACTATAAAAGAAATAAGAGAATACCAAAACGTCATCAAAACCAAAATCCGATGGAACAAGGAACAAGATATGAACAAAGAGGAAGATTTACACGGAGACTTAGAAAAAGTACAACAATTAAACAAAAGTCTACCACGATAGATGGGTGTTATTCAATTCTCACGGTTTCAAATAATCATTACAACTGTTGAATAACAATTTTTATATCACACGTGTAATAAACTCTTAAAGAATTTTGATTGGCTGACATGATGCACTTTGACTGGAACGACGTCACCTGCTGATTGTTTATGACGACATCACTTGGCGGAAATATAGACGAGATGATACGTTTTGCGCATATCATAGTCCCTGGTTCTCTCCAGTTGTGTCCGACTGAGATTGTCGTAGAAACACGTCACACGATTCGTGGTTACTGAATATGGAATGTATTTCGCTAAAGCTCGTGTTTTTTGTAACTTAAATTAATTCGAGTGAAATAAATTCAATATCCAACAACCACTCGTTGTGTAACCTCTATATATACGATATTCAACTCTTTTATTGAATACATATCAACAGATATTCAGTGTTCTCAAATTGTAATGAATTGATTGAAAATTCAATTACTGCGTTACTCCACATGTCAAGTCAAATGCTTCGAGTTATGGGTTAATGTACATGTAAATGTATAGTGTAAGACAGGTTACACGTTTTGTAAGTAAATATTAAGAATCAGTTATGAAGACTTCTGTCAGATAGAGAAATAAGCTTACATGGATGTGACCAAGATTTACATGGCGGTTGTCGTTTATGAAGCAGAAGACGCTTACTCTTCCGGAACATCATGTAAATATTTCCTTTGTTCCTATTTTGCCCCTAGTTTAAGCGATTTTGAGTTCAGATTATGGTTTTGTTGACGCTTTGGTATTCACTGATTTCTTTTGCTAGTGTTTTAATAATGCTTTTATAATAGAGCAAGAAATCAAATTTTACGACGACCGACCGAATCCTTAGAGTAAATTGAATTATGACGTGTAGGAAACCCTTGTTACTGTACGTTATCCATCGATATTACTATCCAATGAATTGTTTAATACAGGTAAATTATTAAAAATAGTTTCATAAAATTTCAGTTTCACAAGAGATGGATTGACAAAGAAATGTCGCTGCCATACCTCAAATTGCAATAATCTTAATTCAAATTGAGTAATAAAAAAATGAATTTGTAAACTGTTTCCAAAACCAGATTAATACGGTAATTTAACTTTGTGTGAGCACACTTGATTATAGATAGTGTCTTCCTGTTTTCATCATGTACAACAGCCTTCCCCACACTTTTTCTGTTTATTGCCTTTTGAAAACACAAATTTAGAACGCGTGCGTGATTTCATTAAATTAAAGTGATTACATGTCAACAATTAGTTCTTCTTCCTCTTTTGTATTTCATTACTAAGGCGTGATTTCAGTAAGAGAAGCACGAGTTGCTTGTGTAGTGATGATGCAAGTGCGTGAAGTCATGGCTTCCGCGATCCTCATGACATTTAATCATTGTGTAAATTTACAGACCTGCTATGATTAATGTTACCAAATGAACTGAACATCAATACAAGTCGTGTACTTGTTGATTGGAGATATTTCTGTTGTGTTTGATGTCAAGAAATTAATACTATAATGATGAGTGTTAATCTCGATAAGCGACTTTTCGAAGCGGTATCCTGTTTCTTGTAACAGCACAATAACAGGGAGAAGCCGCCAGGAGAGCCAGTCCGTCCCGCCTTTAGTTAAATGTTAGACAACATTCCTGTTTAAGTCTGCATTGTAAGGGTATCTCAATGTTATAAAACTATGCCGCGTCAACTTCCTGTATCGTGTGTACTAGTAGTAAAACGTGTACATTGTAAGGTATATTTGAGGGACTCGAAAGATGCAGATTGATATAGACTATATGCAAGTTTTAAGATCGCCAGTTTGGTCTCATTTAGAAATATTCTCTGCCCTTGTATGATATAACGATGGACGTTTAAAAATGCTCATTATTATGTCTACTTGATATAATATAAAGGGCAAGAGTATCCTTGTAACTCTTTCCATTTATTTTGTTCCCAGTTTTGAGAACTTGATGTTTACTTGGATATGACCAAAATGTACATGACGGGTGTCGTCGATGAAGCAGAAGACGCTTACTCTTCCGGAACACCTGGTCTTATTCGCTTGTGCTTTTGCAAGAGTCTCAGTGTAAATCTTTCTTTTGTTCCTATTTTGCCTCTAGTTTTATCGATTTTGAGTTCGGATAATGGTTTTGTTGACGCTTTGGTATTCTCTGATTTTTTTATTGATTTTGTGCTCGTGTTACAGTTTATATGACGCTTCCATATTCCATAGTTATAGCCCAGTTTGATCACATGTGTAAAAATGAGACACTGTATAATGTACATAATTTTATTATATCCCCATTTGAATATCAATGTCATCGAAAAGGACCTAGTACTGCGCTATGACAACAGTTTTTTTTTATTTTAGAATAACGTTTTGTGTTGAATGTTTTTTCTCACAGTGTAAGTGCGTAGTTCAGGCTTCACATAAAAACAAGTCTAGTTATCCTTTGTTACAAACTATAAGTGAGAAACCTAATATATTGCTGTGAAAACGATTACAAATCAGTTAACGCCAATGTCTCGAAATAACGCTCTAGTTGATAAATCAAGTACGAAATTGAATATCTCCCGGATGTGGAAAGTATTTTGAACGAATTTGGCCGATGACATGTGGTAATATTTGATTCTTGTGATAGTAAAATTCGAATATAAATCAATCTGTATTACGTAAAATCAGAGACAAATTAGCGGGAGAGATATAAAACTTTGAGGATAGAGAGGGTGGGGGATAGGGGTGATGAACGGTTGATTCAACAACAGTGAAAGTATTTATTACGGTTATTGAATAACACAATAACCAAGTCTCCATTACGTCTGAGAAGCCATCAATACGAAGGGTCTTAAGAGAAGTGGGAACGGTGGGAATGGAGGACCTGTAATAGGCCCTTTGTAATGAACCGGTGACGTTCCTCAAGACGCCAGAGAGCCTTTATAACTGGAATAGTGAAATAAAGGACTCTTCAACTCCAACACAAGAAGATTGCGTAACAGGATTGGAAAGTGAAACGGCGGCGTTACAAGGAGCTCGATGGAGAGACACAAGTGTCCCAGTCGGTTAAGTAAGAGATCTGCCAGCCCGCTTCAATCATTAGTGGCCATTCTACTCCCGCCAGGCAGTCCTGTCAATAATGACGGTTATATATCTGAATCTTTGAGACGTTTGACAAACATCAGCTATTCTCGGGGGACAAGACAATAACTGACACAAACAGACCGTAACACGGCACGGGGAGTTTAAGATTATCGGAGGAGAGCTGACCTTTATTAGCGAATCTGCTAAGTGCGTAGATGCACAGATGTCCTGGTCGGGCAAGAAATGGTGTTTGCCGCATCCTGCACGCGTACACATGCACTTCAGAAGTATAACTGTTTATATTCAGTTTGACAGATTATGAATAATGGTAATGTACTAATAAATATCGCCAAAACAGAATCAAACGCCAAACACTATGTAATTGAACAATACCGCCCGGAAATTGTTTTCGTGTCGTTTGGAATCAGATAAAGCCATGTGCTTGTAACTGGATTTCTCTAAGAATGTATCTATTGTGTATTATCAGTCATTGTTTCTTACCCAATAATAAAGACACACTATGCAGTTTATTGATCGTGTTAGGTAGTGCGGTACATTGTGAATGGAACATTGTACATCTATGTGATGGGATGAATAACTGTCATGTATTAAATTGTAATGCATTATTACACGTATCAGAAAAGATGTATTGGAGTTGATTATAAAAAAGACCATGTAATTCCAAGAGTTAATCGGACTTTGAGCTACTTGCTCAAAAAAATTATCTGGATATCCCATCCAAATTTTTTATTTTGAAAATACAATTAAGCGTTTGTTTTTTGTAATACAGTGTACATCGTATACAGAAACATACAAAGACTGAAAGGTATGATGATGAGCCCGTAGATTGAACCCTCAAAACAGCTCACTGGTCAAAGTTGGTTCTATGAGGTTAAAGCTACGGATGACATAACGACTTTATGTAATTCAATTCGTCGAATTGAACAAGTATGGTTTAGTTTTGTTTTTAGAGCACTTTAGTGTAAGTTTCCCTAACCGCAATGTTTACATCCACTCTCACTCTGGAACGGAAAAACAAGAAAACTTAATCGTGATCCTTCGCCATTTTCGAACTTCAAAATAACGCCAGTAGTTTTAGTACTGATGTTGTGGGAGTGGCGACTGTCCTGTTGTCCTCTAACGTAAAATTGAATATTATAAGTTTACCACGTTGCATCTCAAACCCCATCTTTCTCGCACATTCTTCATCAATACACGGGACAACGTTTTCAAAGTTTGGTTTGGTTTAGTTGATTTTAGTTCACATCTAATTAACAGCCAGGGTCATTTAAGGACGTGTAAGGTTTTGGAGGTTGGGGAAAGCCGGAGTACGTGGAGAAAAACACCGACATACGGTCAGTACCTGGCAACTGCCCCACGTCGGATTCGCACGAGCAACCGATAGGTGGAGGGCTAGCGGTAGAATGTCGGAACACCTTAACCGTGCGGCCACCGCGGCCCCATAACGGCTACATTTGTAAATGGATTGTTCAAGACATGAGCAGAAACATTATGCCATGTTCATAATACATTAGGTTATTCTTCTTATTTGGTTTTTGGTCTACCTTACCTAACTTTATGTGTATATGTTACATTTGTAATCCCTCAATGGTCGCAATGGCGCTTTTATCTCTTTCAACTCCTGTTCAGTAAACCACGATGGCAATTTAAATGGAAATATGTATTTAAAGGAAACATTTCCAAAGGTCGTATTAAATATGCGTTTGTGCAAAAATGAATTTGGTTTGGTTTTACGTCATATTAACAGCCAGGGTAATTTAAGGACGTGCCAGGCTTTGGAGGTGGAGGAAAGCCTGAGTACCCGGAGAAAAACCAACGACCTTCGGTCAATACCTGACAACTGCCCCACGTGGGATTCGAACTCGCAACCCAGAGGGGGAGGGCTAGCGGTAAAATGTCGGGACACCTTAACCACTCGGCCACCAAAGCCCTCTAACGGCTACATTTGTAAACAGATTTTTCAAGACATCAGATATAACATAATGTCATGTTCATAATACAAAAGGTTATTCTGAATATTTGAAATATTTACTCCGTTTATGAAAATATGTTAATCTCTCAATGGTCGCAATGGCGGTTTATCTCTTTCAACTCTAGTTTGTTAAACCAATAATGGCAATTTAAATGGAAATGTGTATTTAAAAGAAACATTTAAACGTATTAAACAAGCTTTTGCGCAATGATATAAAGAAAATCTTATAGATTTATCCTTGTCAATCATTACATATTCCGTAATTGTAATTCCTGAGATTTTTCTCGACAAATTAGACAAACTTGTTATTAACGTATACACTTATCATTTCATATTTTCCATAATTATGCTGTTGGTGCAATATTAAAACCGTCTAAACAAAACTGGAGACATTCCCTAACATAGTGTTTAAGCAGCCTCTTTTTCGGTTTGGTTTATAAACAGATTTACAATTTACACTTAAATAAAAGGAAAACTTAATGACACAACCATCGTGTCCTATTTAAAGACAAAAGCATGCGCGCTGTAACCAAAGTAGTAATATCTGTAACAAACCACACAACAAAAAAGGAATAAGATAGAGAATTACTGGGGTCTTAAAAGGATGTTTGAATACACTAGTTCACTGTTGCGATAGATTATCTTGCCCAGTCAGGCTTTTCGATCCAACACAAAAGATTTCTTGGTGCATCCCAGAAATCGGCGAAGTTGGACAAGAGAAGCTAATATAATCAATTGAGCGGCCTTACAGAGGATGAAAAGATCAGAAGCGAAAGTGAATGCTATTAGTCGGAGCTGACAGGGCTAGGGCAGCTAGTCATTCCCCTGTCATCTATTACGTCTATAAATGGCGGTGTCGATAGGCCTGCATGTTTCCGTGCTGTGGCAGGGCAGATCCGCTCACGTGCACATGATTTGTTTTAATAACCCATTGATAACACACGTCCAATACACAAACCAATTTGTGTACATGTCAACCTTATTCATTCATACATCAAACACTCAATTCATCAAAACCACTGCCTCATTACGATGTTGACAACCACACGAATTTGTATCAACGACTGTCATTAATGATTTACGAATCTTTCCTTAACGAGATTTTCTTATTGATATTATTGGACCTAGCTCAAGCCTTTAGTCAATTGTATTGATGTATTTATTTACTAACTTCGATAAATGTATCGTAAATCCACAATATGGAATGTATTGTACAACCTTTTATGAAGCTATTGAAGTATATTTTAATATAACAAAAAATTCATTGTATATTAACATGCATTTATAATAGGAATGGTTTAATAGTAGGGCCATATGAAGCCAAAAATCAACTTGCATATATAAGTCAAGTCAAATAGGTAATCGCAATAGTGTGGAATTATAATCTTCCTCTCAAAATATGACAGCAGCTAGCTTCTTAACACGATACATTGACAAAAAAAAGGACAAATATTCAAATCGTTTGAAATCTAAGTTTAAGTATAATAAAAGCACCGAACTATTCGTCTAGTAAAAGCCAGGGGTACTAAATATACCGACCACATAAGAACATGGTTGTTTGTCATAAACCAACGAAATGTTCCCTAACCATGGTGTATAAATGTGTATAAAGATGAGGTAACACACACATGTGCTGCACCTTTTCTAGTTAGTTATATATACAGTATGCCGAAAAAAGAGAGAATTAAACTGCACAATACAGCTGTTTCGTCCTCCTAGGACTCTTCAGTGATGCTAGGGGCCAAAAGAAGGGAATACAAAAAAAATCTAAAGTGATGAAAAGGAGATTCAAAAACATTGATAATTACAGGGAAGAATTACATGACCTGAGAATCGTTTAATAACAATGTATTTAGTCATAGAGTAAAACATATACAACTGACAAAGAAACGATTTATTCCTCGTCTGAATCTGATATTACATAAACCGACATGATGCAGCGTTCCGGTAAATATGTAGATCAATGCAAAATGAACTTTGTTACTAAAAATAGCTATAAGTATCATTGGTTAAGCCTCGAGATCTGCTGGTTTAAAGGTTGACGATGCAGTATCTTCCCTTTGGCAGCGTAATTGTTCATTCAAGGTCGAGCAATGATCTATAACCAACTTCATGTCTTTTCAACTTTAACTAGGTTTTTAATCTGCCTTACAAATTTGGAAATCTTGTTTTGTTGTGTTTTGTTCATGTAAGAAGCCATTGTCGATTATCGATTATGATATAAAATTCTAACCTCTCGGCTACAAAACGTATGCACTATATATACATGTCGGCGTTAGTATTATGAGGTGCATATGTACTCTTTGCACTTCAATTCACACTGCATTGTACCTGACGATCCGTGTATGGCGAGAGTTGCACACTCTTATACTTTTCAGGGGGATCTCTAAGTAAATCTGACCTTTTGCATATTTCGCCCCTAGTTTAATCGATTTTGGCTTGGGATTGTGGTACTGCTGACTCTTCAGTATTCTTTGGTTTTGTTTTTGATTTGCACATGTTTTTGTTGTAATATATAAGGAAGTAATGACACACCGAAACAACAGGAACCTTAAACCACACCAAATTCAAGACACACCAAAATAAAAGGACTCCTCAAACAACCCTAAATAAGGACACGCCAAAACAACAGAAAACCTAAAACAGCGAAAAACCAGGAACCCCCAAACCAACCAAAATCATACCATACGGAGATAACAGGAACCCAACAACCCGAAATAAGGAAACATCAAAACAACAGGAACCCCCAAAAGACAAAAATCAGGTCCCACCCAAAGCAACGTTAAACCTAAAGCAATGAAGAAACCAGGAAACATCAAAACAACCGGAACCCCTCTAAAAAACCACTTAGGACATATCAAAGTGTCGGAAACCCGTAAACAACTGAAATTTAGAACACACCAAAACAGGGAATCTAAAACAACGAATAAGCAGGAACACCAAACAACATTAAACCTAAAGCAACAACAAATCTGAACACAAAAACAACAGGGACTTTTAAGGAACTGAAACCAAAATAACAGAAACTGGGGTCATACAGTGAACTAAAATATTCAGACATTCATCAGTTTGCCAATCACTGACTTACTCTATCTTAATATCACATTTAGTATAATTATAATGGTATGTTTATCTTTCAGAGGAGAAAACTGAGCCGTTAATGAACTAGCTCTGTAGGCATTTTTCATTGATTGTTGTCTATAAAACATAAACGATAGTTTTGTTTTTATAATTTTTTTTTACAGAAATACACATCAAAATGGAATGGATACTCTTTTAGTGTGTGATATTGCGCAAGAATTTCTAAAATCAATATGGTTCAGCTAATCCTTTGGTGGTCTAAAGTTGTGTTCCTACGAGCTTGTCATGACTGGGTTATCATTTGCATGTGTGGAAAGCAAAACTTGCAACAGAAAAACCAAAAAAGAACTCTGAAACACAATGAACATGACATGTTCCGCATTGAACTCAAATAATGTACAAATAGGATATGACAGGCCGAAGCCAACCTTGTTAGCATTTTTTAAGGATGTGCTGAGTCAATATAATAACGTGTTAATGGTTCCTTGGTTGACGACAGTGTGAGTAAAAACATTACATGGTCCTGTGAAATAAGGACTAAAAATATGTCATACTGTGTGCATCCTACAATGGTTAGCAGTGTAACCAAAGTACACTCAGCGACGATGCGTTGATAGCATAATGAGTTTCCGACATATTAATATTTATTTTTTTTGTTCATACAATGATGAATATCGTAGTATTGTATTAATGTTTATTGACTTTTTTGTTTGTTTGTTAATTGAGGATAATGAACAGCCTAAAAGCTGTGCTGATGTTATTTTGTATATGTGATATAGTAAGTGTTCGTTTTCGTTCAAATCAAAGTAAGATATTTGTTGTTTAATATATGTACATGTAATATACTGACATTTGCAAATTTGTACAAATCATATTGATTTCAATCACTGTAGTACTACAGAGGCAACTATGATGCTGTTCAAGCGTGAGCTATTAAACACGCCTCATCGAAGTACGCTGTAGTTCTAACTCAAAATCAATCAAACTTTAACAAAACTCTAACAAAATAAATATTTCCAATGAAATTGGCGCTTTTGGTAGAAACAGACAATACTTTAGCCAGGAATTGTCTTAAAATAAACAATATCACTCTATACAGACGTTCAGCACTCGTTTCCTCCGCCCGCAATGCACGTGTTAGCATTTATCAATACCAGATGCTAGTTTGGTGTCTTGAAGGCAGAAAACATATTTTCTTATTGAGACATATTCATAATGTTTGATAATGCAACAGAGGTTATCTTAAGTAAATGAAAAATTCCAAGAATTAATGAAGTCCTTGATGGTCACATCTTAACTTAGATAAACACTACAATCAAACATACTATCAGAATTCTCTACATGAAGCTGACCATTTAACCCTGTCAACGTCTACCAACCTGCTTCTAAAACGACGCCAGGGGGCCACAGCTTCCTGGAATACTAATTTGCGGGAGGTCAATAACAAAACTGGATTTATTTGATCAAGTTCATGTGCGTGTATCAGAGAGCTTAACCTATTTACATGTATATGGATTTGAAGTCCCCGTTATGGGTCTTGTTTGGTTCCAACCATGGTTAAAGCTCTCTGTGAATGAACCGAGTGAATGTTTAAGTTCAATATATAGATAGCATGTTCCCCTGCGGAGGAATAAGTTAATAAACTATATATTGTTATATATGGTTCCGCTTGTAGTAAACGAAGTATATGCGTGGGCTGTTATGCTTTGGGCACATTGGAGTGTCATTCCCTGTAAAAACGTCTTTCGAAATGCTTATGGCGTTAAATATCTACAGATAAAGTAACGAAATAAGAAAAACGACCTTACATAAAGCACAAAGTCGAATAATTGTAAACTATAAACCGAAGGATTGAATAAGTCCCGGTCATATCAATGATTAAGGTTGAGGGATAACTTGATTGTGCTGCTGTTTATCCCGGCTTTGGTTGTTAGTGGAACGACGTTTCATTTCAACAGATTTTAATGACATATAGATGTTAAATTGTCCAAGGGATTGGGCAACAGGCACAGCAGCCTATGTAAGTCATCTCCATATAAACAATACACTCGTGGCAAAATTGTACATGGCAATACTGTATATATATATATATTAATGAATGAAGTATGTCATACAGTAGCCAATCAATCAAACAGTCAATGAATATAATATTTTGTGAATGATGATTAGAAATGATAACTATTTACTGTAATGAAAGTTACAAATACACATACAGCAGCTCTGTTATATAATTTTATAAACTTAGGCTAATTAATTTTCAGTACGAGATATATAATTCCGGACCAGCCAGAAGACCCAGAATGTAGGCCGCACTGTCCATGGTTTCACTAAGACCTATTAGGACTCACACAACTAAATAATTTACTATATGTTTTTACTAAGCTTAAGAGCTAATAACTTTAATATTTGAAGTTCAACACTAGTGACAACTGCCTGGATTCACAGATACAAACATGGCAAAGACTTCAAATGACATTTTATCAGAAGTTTCGTGGCATTTTAGCTCACTACGGGCGTCTGCTTCGGACAACTGGAAATTTACATATCAAACCAGTGAAATGGGACGGGAACACCCTCTGACTTTTGACCCCATATCAATCCGCCATCACATATCAAAATCTACCAAAAGTATACATTTTTGTAAAGGTAAATATCTATAGATTTCATTCAATGCAGAATATGTCAACAATTACCTATTTAGATTATTCAGAATCACTGTACTTAGCCGGAACAAATTTTCGGTAGGGACTACAAACGTATGAAACACTTCGTGATAGGCTGATTTAGTTGTGTGATTCCTATTACATCTGGTCACTGGCTGGCAGATAAAAAAATATTGAACTATATATATATATATAAACAAAGACGTAATAAGAAGAAATTTCATTTTAAGACTTTCCATTTGATATATAATGACATTCACTTGGGTGTGAGCTGTATAAGAATAAATGCAGTACAACTTGTTCAAAACAAAGGTCAGTGGGACCAAGTGCATATGACATGCCCATGCAAGTGTCTTGGCTGCAAAGGCAGGACAAAGTTTAATTAAAGAAAGAATTACCCGGATTAGATTTGAAGACCAGTGCGTTTGTATATACAGGATTTCGAATTGTGGAAGTTTCGGTTTAAACAGGTTATACTGTAACATAAGGATTTGAATTTCCAACTTCCAAATATTTAAGATAACAATGAGAATCTTTTGACATAAATAGGGGGAGAAAGGTAACTAAACAGATTACAGCTTAAATTGGGGAATTCTTCTAGTGTTTTTGATGTATGGAAGAATATGTCTGAATATTGAGATATTTCTTTAAGCGTCAAACAGAATGCAACTGACAAATGAACATGACGTATGAATTTTTTTATATTTTCTCTCAATAAGTCTCTTTCTTTATCAAAGACAGTGTAGTGGAAAAAATAATGTTGAACAGTTTCTTGTTTATAACCACAGCCACAGGTTGGGTGATCTTTCAAATGATCTTTAAATACATCATAATTAAAGTTACTTCAATCACTTTTAAGTTGACATAATATTATGATAATAGTTCTGTACATAATACTTTTAAAAATTGGAGTCACTTTATTTCCACCATTATCATCATTGGATACTGAAATAAGATTCTTAAATTTTGCAATGGATGGGGCATTAATAGTATATAGATCTAGAGCATTAACTTTACGAAAAGAACAACGTTATGATTGAATACGCGAGAGTGACTGAACTGAAACTAATGTCATTACAAATTTTGTGCGTAAAATATGGTGTCAAATATTTAGTCGTACATCAGAAAAACATCACAGAAATCGATACATGTATACATGAACATTGATACTACATCTATTTGCATCAGGTCAATATGCGTCTTAATAATATTTAACAATTTAATGATAATGGTCTACGACCAGGATATATACACCTTTTTAAGATGTCAAACAAATAAACTTGTATTTGAAGGAATCAACCTCCCAATTGTTCTGTTTGAATAAAAGGATATTGTAATGTACAAATTTTTAAAAATATATTTTATATAGATATTTTTTTACATACAGGTTGACGTAAATCCAATGTCTATCTGTACGTGTAGACTGTAATACACGCATGGACGGCGATGGAGAATGCCCGCCTCGTCCGCCTCGAGATGGCGCTACTGCTGATCATTGTCATCGTCAAAGGTACGTATCAAATGATGACGTCACGTGGTTGTTATTCAGTAACGTCATTGTATTTTTCCTTATACTTTTATACTGATACATACGATAAACCTATTTCTGTTGATAAACTTAATGAAATAGTGACATGTCCGACATCCCAATACTTTTTTTTATATAATCTGAAGACACACTATACTATAAGATTTATTGATGAGAACTCAGAAATATATCGCCTACAATCACACTATATCTTTGGTATTCACGGTAAATAACTCATTGATATACAAATACACACGCAATATACAGAAGGGCGTAGTAAGGAGGTTTGAATATTTTTTAATAAATTTCATTTTGTTTACAAATAAGTCATATTTCAAATGTGTTCCACATTCAAGGCGTACTAGTTCTATAAGAAAACCGGAAAAAAACTAAATGATCTGGTTAACAATTTAAATAAAAATATTCTCAACGAAAAAATCGAAGTAGGGTTTCTAAACCTATTGTTTTCGTTTATATCAGGTAATTTTGCAGATACTTTTGAATCGATTAAAAACAAGAATGTAAGAAAATATTATATTAAAGCGTCAGCAAAACTATGACCAGACCTCAAAATCGATTAAAACAGGGGCAAAATATGAACAAAGAAAATCTTTACACGGAGAAGTACAGGAAAGCAAGACAAGGTGTTCTTCTGCTTTACCAACGACACACATCCTGTATATTTATATCAGATCAAAGTTAAATTCCTGGTCCCAAGGTTTAAACTGAGGCATAATTCTCAATCACAATAACCCGACAAACATGAACTAACCAGCATCTGCAAAATCGTCTCTTTCATATCATAAAAAGATACAGAATATTAGAGAGAAAGATGGCAACAATAAAACTTACTCATAATCTTCATTACCTGCATCTATCAAATCCCTGTGCTGTGCGTTTTTTCGTCAGCAGCTTACATCTATCAAGTATATATTTATTAAGAGCAAGCCGAAGAATAACAAGTTAACTATGACATGAAAACACCATAGGTTGGAAAAACAGGTATGTTACACTATCAAGAAATGGAAAGTTCGCGATAGGAACGTTCGAAATCCTCATCATGTAAATTGTATAGCTTAGTAGTAAGTTGCCCGTCTTGGTCATAGTTTAAGTAAAGATCGAAGTAAGAAGCTGATGTAGGAGAGTCTGTTGTGTCTTTAATCTCAAGTTCAGTAGGGTATATATGATCGACAAGGTCAGCAAACTTCTTGTTGTTTATAGACAACACATCGTCGATATACCTGAAAGTGAAATTGAACGATTTGGCAAGGTTTTTGTTACCTGTACTGATAAGCCACAATTGTTTCATTTTTGTATGTTACGGTGATGTGTACTTTACTGGGAGTAAATACTTGTATCCCTCCCTGAAAACAGTCGTGCTGTGAAGTAAATTAGCTATATTACGGACAAAAAGGCGTTACAAAAACACCAATTCCCTGTTACAAAGCCGTACCAGTCCAAGCTTAAACCACATCCGGGTAACTTCGAAAGTGCCGCACAGAACTTAATCAATGACTAATACATCATTCTCACTCCGCGAGATTGGGATTAAGCCTGAACATGTCTCAACATTCAAATTGATTGTCATAGTTTGGGGCATTTTCCTGAGGCTTTGTTCTCTAAAAAACTCGACTAGGATTCAACTAATGAAAATTTACCGAACCTTTTGCTGCCTTTATGAGGTTCTGATTTAGCAGGTATTGAAGTTATTTTGTTGGAAAATGGGATGATTTTTGTTGTGTCATGAACGATGTGTAATCTTGATTTGGGGAGATTTAAAGGCAAACCCGATATTTGGAAATGACACGTATCAATTGTCAGGTTTACTCGGTTTTAACTCGGTTCTCATTTTGAGGACTTGATGTTTACTTTGATGTGACCAAGATTGGTATGGTGGGTGTCGGCGATGAAGCAGAAGACGTTTTCTCTTCATAAAACCTTGTATAATTCTCATATACTTTTACGAGGTTATCCATGTTAATCTTTCCTTGGTTCCTATTCCTATCAGACAAACATCATCGACATTTATTGATAAACTAAAATTTCTTCGTAACCAAAAAAGTATTACACCATTTTTACGATATTTTACTGTATTATATAATTCTGTGTCATGTGCGGGCTTGTTAACATGGTCAACATACCATATTCAGTGGTTATGCATAACACATGTATGTATAATGACGGATGAAAACAGCTACTTACATTTAATTGAGTAAGGCATGGAATGGCATTGCTGAATAAGATGTAACCTTGGTAATCTGCAATACAGCGCTCATCTAGAGAGCTCAATAGGTTGGGGATAAGACTAGCAAGCCGAAGTCACGGGCTCGACTTCTACCGGGCGTTGAAAAATAATAATGAACTCTATTACGCTGGCATCAACATACACTGTAGTGTACTGTATTGTACCGTTCTGCTAAAGAGTTTTTATCTTCAGCCAGATCAGTTAAGTATAAGAGTATCAAGCCAGAGGTTATGGCATCAATATATATAATGATTCCTTGTGTTGACTAAATTGCTTGGTATACCCTTTGGTAGCATTGCTTTTATTGGTGACAGTCTTTAAAATATCGTACACATGTGGTAAAGACATAAACTACAACAAATATGTTGATGGTTCATCCCAGTTTGTAAAAGTGAAATGTTAAGTCCTGCCAGGGGAAGTGAACTCAATCCTATTTTGACATAATGTCTAGTTTATTGGTAGTGTGTAATGAACATGAAAGTGGAGGCTTCAGGTCGGCTCGGGAGATGTAACGGTGCTTACGAAAACACAGTATTAAGAAGGTGTAAATGTGCGTCATGCAATTGGATAACATAATGGTACAGGCCTATTACATAATTACTTTATTCAAATGTTAAATCGTGCATAAGATTTTCTTTAGAATGTTCATCGCATCATTGTTTGTTAAATTATGTGATATTATGCCTCATTTAACGAATAACTTAATTGAATTAAACACGACAACTGACACTTGCATTCCTTTTCATTTAGATTTAGAATAACACATTTACATTCCTTTTTATACCCACACACCTCCGTCGCCATAATGATATCTTCATCACCAACATCATCATATAACATCATTTCATCAACAACATCACAATTATCATAGAAATCCCAATCATTTTTATCATCATAGATTCACTCATAATCATGACACCAACATCGTCAACACGATCATCATCATTGTCGTTGTCGCCATGATATCTCCATGACATTGTATAAATAATACATTTCATCGAAATTGGAGGATTAAAATAATCTTTGAAAGAAACAACTCCAGGGAAAAAGCAACGCGTGTTCGTCCCTCTGTGTCGAGAAACATGTAGAAGTGTCTCCTTCTGGATGTAGTTTTTTTTAGGACGTTTTGAGAGCAATGCTTGTATAATAATCTTAGTACAAATGTAATATCAAACCATATAAACAGCAGAGACGGACAGGTAGCTTTGGTTCGAATCGGAAAGGTACACACAGGTACCTTCATCAATCATGGAATGGAATTATTTATTAATGTAATTTCATTGAATATGTTCCCCCTTTATTTAAATGGTAGTGAGACATTCTATTCTTGATGCAAAACTAATGCGCTATTGTTAATGTTCACATGTTCAGGATGAACTAAGTAAATTAATGCTAAAAGTCGGATCTCTTTATATATATACTTTAGGCCGTTTCAAACACTTCGTCGTCTTACAATTCCGTTGCGATTTTCTAATTAAGGTGCATTTAGCGTTGAATATAAGCTACTGAAGTCTTCGTTTTTCTGATTATCTACGAAATCGCTTTACAAGTTTTACAGCATACTATGAAATGTTGAAGAATATACATGAAGAAAGATGTATGCTGTTGTGTGGTTTTGTTACTGATTACATATTTTTGTGTTTTATACTACCAAAAAGATCTTACATGTTCATCTTATGAGATAAAGAAATATAGTTATATAAAGTTTTATCAGGGTGTGTTAGACTTGTTTTCATAATGTTAACAACATACATAGTCTAGTGTACAGTCTGGGTAACATGAAAGACACATGTTACAGTTTGCAAGATGATTATAAGCACACGAGAAAAAAATGTTAAATTTTCTTAAGACATGATGTCATTAATGCCAAGCAAGGTTCGGGCGTTCCGTAACATTTCGCAATAATAATCATCATGTTCTATATCGTTCAGGATGTTAAACTTCAGAAATATAATTAAAAGCAAGCAGCACTAGACATTCATTTCAGGTGATTTTTAATAAATGTCAAAATACTACTTATCGTAATGTCTGGCGTCTCTTTACAGCAGATGTGTACTAAATCAGTGGTTGTCTATCTCTTATAAGCAGGACGTGTAGGCCTATTACGTTACTCGTGAGTTATGTCCAGGAGAACAAATCTGAATGTCTAATTTACAAGTTCATACACCTTATCGACAACGGCTTCACGTGGAAGTGTCAATCTATATTACAGGCAGTTGTTATCACTCATTCCTCTTTTTCGGTAAGAAAGGAAGTGCTGTGGTATGCGGCATTTTGGCATCTGAAGAAAAATAATTCAAACATTAGCTAAAACAACATATGAAAATGGCTTTTTGTTTTCTTTACTCTCTCATTAGAGCTTTTCCACATTTTGAGGTTATTCTAAAACTTGATAGTATTTCAGGGATCCTAAAATAACATTAAATAAGAACAAATTCTTTGGAAGGTTATGACGCACAAGAGAGTAGCTAAGGCATAATGAAGACAAAAATAGTACACACCGTATCAGCGTTATCTCCCTTGTCAGTTGATTGATTTTTATCGTCAAGATATTACCGCCTCAGCATAAGTATCGAGTTAAGGATGCATGTCCCATTGCGCTTCAAATACACAGTATTTTCCCCTTAGTATAGTTTTTTGAATGGAATTGTAGGACTGTCTCGCACAGAGCTTACAATTTGTTGTCCATGGTGAGAATCTAATGACAAAATCATGATGTTGATTACATTTTGGCTATTCGATCTAAATTGTTATGACAAAAGTTCCTGCAGGATATGGGTTTCTTAATTTCCATGGCATTAAGAAAGCAATAATCATGCTTGGGAAAACAGATTTCAAAACATAGTACGAGTATCGGTTTGGTATTGGTACGAGGATCCTGAAATGTGTTTATTTCGGAGATCTAAAAAGAAATGATCCGGTTTACTCTTTTGCTTTTGTTTTCTTCGAGCGGTCTCTGGAAATATACCTGAAATGTATACCATACCTGTTGCCCTTCTGGTAGAGAGTCAGTTTGGTCTATTGATAGTCATTATTGTTATCTGTAGTTAATACAATTAAACTTATATTGTAGTTCTATCAATTTGGATGTTGCTTGTGTATTTAAGATACATCCTACAAATACATAACAACGAAACACACGCCGATTTCATTGCAATTAACGATCAGACAATCTCATTAGCGAGCAATATCAGTCAGCAATATAAAAAAAACAATTTCCTCAATAATAAGCATAAGTACTTAGGTGAGTATGACTTTCATTTTTTTTTATAATCTTTTGAACATAAATTTGATATACATGATGTACCTGTGTATGTTCCTATCAACGTGTTGTATACAACTTTCCACCCAACTGTGTATTATCTTAGTTGGTTTTTGGTACCTGTGTTTATTTCTACTTACCTGAGTATGTTACCTATTACGCTGTGAATGTTCCTAATAACGTTTTGTACTGTTCGGACAGAGACACTACAGGGTACTAACGAGAAGCGACTGTTGCACTACCTGTTTGTCGAGAAGCACTATAACAGCCTCGAGCGTCCCGTGGAGAACGAGTCCCAAGCCATTGTGGTCCAGTTCAGCATCGTGCTCCAACAGATCATTGATGTCGTACGTATCGCATACTGGAAATGAACATATTTTTGCGGTGAATCATTTTAGCGCTGCACATCTGGAGCTTAATCATGATTGCAACTTTTTAAGTTCCCGTATACATGAAGATAATGATTGATCTTCTTTTTACATTTCGTTGCATGTGTCAACTCATTTTTAAACTGTTACTTCGATCAATTTCCGTAATGTGAACATATCATTTTATAATTAAAGTGCATTTAAGTACGTTTACAGTTTTTCAAGTTTTTATATTCAAGTTTCTACATAAATATGTTTGTCTTAACGTCATTGTAATACAAGCGGTTTGGTACATGTTATAGCGTTGGGTCTGTGTTAGAGCGTGACGTCACTATATAAGCTAGGACACACTGTACCAGGGCTGATGGTCAATTAACATTTATATGTGTATAAATCTCTTCGGGCGTTTAATAGAAACTATAACCGTCTTCGTTTAAGCGTACGCAGACAACCGTCTGTAGGAAATGGAACAAAAATATGTTAGGAAACGTAAGAACGAAAATAAATGCCGATGTTTCTTTGTACTAGATTTGCTGTACATATCTTCCTGTTTGTGCAGATCTTTCTATTTCTTTTCCATCATTGCCTGCTAAACTTATTTAAAATGCCTTACAGTGCACATAAGAAAATTGTTTTACACAAAGTATTGCATTATAGAAAGTAAAGCAATTATATAAAATATGACGTCAATCACACAGTCTGATTGAATTATTTTCATCATTTAATTTCGGAGCCTGGATGGTGCATGTTTCTGTAGATACATTTAAATGTTAGTTTAAATATATATCAGGCCAGTTGTTGTAATTGTAGAATATTCAGCTGAATTAATATACAGAACTATTGTACGTTTCAGGATGAAAAGATGCAAATTCTCCATTCAAACGTTTGGCTCAACATGGTGAGTACTTGGTAACCTTAATTAAAATATATCTCTGATAAACGTTTAGAGTTTGATAAAAACAAAATGTGGCAGTTTATTTATGGAACGATAAAAAGTTCCCTGGACGAAAACTACATCTGCTGCATTTACCGCAAACAAATCATTACAAAAAGTATAATCATGTTGACCTTGAACGCCGTCTACCGTAATGACAAGTTTACCATAATTCCTACCTTAATGAGGAAGCTGTATGTTATCACGTGTCAGACGGCTGGTAAAGTAAGTATGGACCTCATTTTCATGAATAATCATCTCCATATTCATGTTTCTTTTTACAGAAATGGAAGGACTGTAATTTGGTTTGGAACCCTGAGGAATTTGGTGGCATCACGTCGATCAGAGTTCCCGCCGCGAAGGTCTGGAAGCCAGATATACTGATGTACAACAGGTAATCAGACCATTGGTGGGGATTAATGGCGAACAGTGTCTTCATAAAACATCAGAGACATCTTCATTACGAAATCAGAGGGTTAAGTATGTTAAAATATGTTGGCGAGGAAGAAGGGATATATTTGGGCGCCGTTCTGCACTATGAGTGAGTCGCTTGTGCTTGTGATTACTCATTTAAATCCAACGTTTCATTCTAACATTTCAATGTCAGTGGCATCAAGTGTATAAGGTCGATGTTAGCAGTAATTAGAGTTGGTAAATCTATCAGGCAGGACAGGAAACAGAGGCCATATATCATGTCTGCAGTCACAGGCACAGAGAGCCATCATTATGATAACGACGGCTTACACACTGAAGTGAACCTATGTTGGTTAAATTACACGTGTTTCATGAGATGACTTGGGGAAGAAAATATTTCTATTTCGAAAAAAATCCCTTTTGATAGTGTGGTTCAAGTACACACACATTGTACAGTGTAATAAAATATAAGAAATACAACACTTATCAAGCAGACTGGGACAAAATTAAAACCTAATACGAAAGGATCAATGTAATTGGAAGCTTCCCTTGTACCACTTTATGGTACCCGTCATATTTAGGTTGTATATTACATTATTGTTAGTGTATTTCATTACATTTAAAAGCGTAGTTTTTATACTGTTTGAGAACGGTGTCAATGTCTTTGTTTCAGTGCCGACGAAGCGTTTGATGGTACTTTTCACACTAATGTCATCGTCTACAGCGACGGTAGCTGCTCATGGATACCTCCAGGAATGTTCAAGAGCACGTGCGCAATTAACATCGCTTGGTTTCCGTTCGACGAGCAAAAGTGCACGATGAAATTCGGGTCTTGGACCCATCCCGGTCAGTTACTGGATCTGCAACTGGAAAGCGACAAAGGGGACACTTCAACATTCATTCGGAACGGCGAGTGGAAACTGCTAGGTAGTAAGCGACCAAGTAGCACGAGAGTTATATATGCTTTGAAACTGCTAGTTAATAAGCTACAGTGTAGTTGGAACTACTGGGAACAAGCTAGCCCATCTCAGGATAGAACATACGCACTATTATCTAGCAGGTTTTACGTCATCAGGATTATTAGTGTTTCGTGCCAATCTCAATTTAACCAATAGGTCATCCCACAATTTAAGCTTCCATGTACAACAAGACAATGCGTATTTTTATGTTATATTATGACACGAAAAGATTCATTTACCACGTCCACAGGTGTAAACTTCTGTCAGAAAGAAACTGTTATCTATATGCCTTGTGGAACCTTCAAAGTCAATTTCAGAGTAGATTATATATTTTTTACTTTACCTTTACATCTTTTGGAAAGAAATGATACCCTCTTCTTTTGAATAAACAATGTTTTGTATGCATAATGTAGTACAGTGTGATTACTGTGAATACTATTGGAATAATATAATCAGCTTTACTATTTTCTATGCACATATACGTGAATAGAATAGTAGGTGAAGCGAACAAACTTATTTTATGGGAAAAAATTGAAGATGAAAATTTAATAAACGAAATGATCAACCAACAGTGTTTTGTGTTCAGAGACTACAAGTTACAATAAGATAGATCCAGAACAGAAAACACTGGACCCAAAAACACGAAACGTTATCACATATCAGCCAAAGTACCTGGTAAACTCTACATGTAGTCACTACCATGTCTTGCTTCAGCTAGAGCCAAATTCAAATCTATGGGAGGCAACTCTTTAAATTTAAAGCTGAAAAAAAAAAACGCGCAAATGAAGATCGAGTTAACTATAATTTATTTCAGATTTACAATCATATGCGTAATGGTACTTTTTAAAATTTAATGTTTAGTAGCATTATTGAGTAAAAGTAATCATTTAATGTTAATGTATTCACGAATATGTTTCAAATGAACAGCTAAATCTGAACCTAAAACAGGGCGGATTCTGAACTTTTATTTTTCAATGGACGTTTTTGAAAACTCACAAGGACCCATTTTCTACTAATGTAATGCTTTGTTAAATTGGTAATCATTTCAAAGGAATGGCTATAGTTTTCTCTGTATTTTATATTTTAGCTTTTTTGCCTTCTGCAATGTCAATACGATATTTCTTCTAAACGTGTTATGCAGTGCGTGGTGACTTGTTGATGCTTGTTGTGATTGCATGTTCTTTATGACGTCATTGCCAGGTGTACCGGCGGTGCGGAGCGAGCGTCATTACGAATGTTGTCCTGAATTCTACATCGACATCACCTTCACCATCCACATCCAGCGACGCACGCTCTACTACGGCTTCAACATCATCATCCCGTGTGTCCTCATCTCATCCATGTCACTGCTGCTCTTCATGTTACCGCCTGACTCGGGCGAAAAGATATCCCTAGGTAAGTAACAACGTTGAATAGGCGCTGAAACTGACATCTGACACTTCAGTTGTTTTATTCGGCCTCGATACTCTGACGTATACTATCTGCACCCCTAGAATATGTTATGGCAAAATTGAAGATTATGGGGTTGTCACCTGGTAGATTAGACCATAAGACATGCCTGCTCATTTGATGTACATCTTGAAAATCTGTCGGTTGTGAAAGGGTAAAATTGACAAACTCATCTGTAGTCTTTAAACCAAAACAGATATCAGACTAGCGATTTATCATGGGTTAGGTTCGTATGTACCTAACACTGAACAAATTACCATTGGTTTCGTCAGGACGTACTTTGGGGTGCAGAAAGCATAGTAGAGTGTGTAATGTAACCCCTGAAATAATGCGGGTGGAATTATCCTGTGTGACAAAAATGAACTGTGCGCGACCCTTCCAAACACGTAGCATGTTCAATTACACGCTTGTAATGTACATGTATCAATATCATTCAAACATTAAAATGCATGCACAGCTTGCGGGATACTTTCAGCGGCTAAAAGATTTTATAGACAACTTTATTTCAAATAGGAAATAATATATTACATTTAAAAAGATATTTACAAGGCTAGAGTTAAAGGCACAACACTAAACTCTCACACTTTGTAGCTCTTTCCACAACCTAATTAAAGTCTTGCGCGTCAAAACATACATTAAAATTGAAAATCTGGTCTAGTTTACGTTTTTAAACCGAAGCAACTAAAAAGGTATTTATTATAAACTACAAAATGAAAAATGCTAAGTAATTTGATCTTCAAAACTTGAAACACTATGTAATACCAATTTTTCATACCAATGCACCAGCACATGTCTGTCAGTCGGTGTTGATGAAGCCTAGGTATTATGGCTGTTTGTTGTTGTATTTGAAAGAAGCGTTGGGGAATGTTTTGTCTTGCAACTGCGGCGAATTGGTTTATCCTTTTGAGTAACCTTGTGGTGTTAATAAAATTTATTGAATTAAAATTTTCAGAACATATGCTAAGCAATGTGTTTAATGCAAAATACCTGAACTAAGTTCATGTCAACAACAGCTCAACGTACAACGTACATGTAATGTGTGCGTTATCTTACGTTGTAGGTAAATACATGATGGTGATGTTACACATGTTACACACAAGAAAACATTAAATTTACACCTCTCCCTTCTTGTGCTTATTAAACTCTGACTGCGAATATATTACCGTATACGCAGTGAAAAAAAGGCTCTGCGGATTGATATTTGTTCAAATATGGCGTCGTTCACGCTTCAGAAAAAATAAGTATTCGCTGTCGGCCGTTGTTTGGTTCCTAGATTTTGAAACATGGAACATATACGTAATCGATTTCCTGTGATTAAACAATAATTAGATTCTAGCTAAGTTTTAATTCGTAATGATGCGCATTCGAAACTCTTTGACGGTAACGCAAACATGGCGGCGCCCTGCAGTTGTGACGTCTGACGTCGGACCGCGTCACAACCAGATCACTGTGTCAATGCTTGTACATAACGACCATAATGAATAAAGAAATAAATTCGACATGCTAGAAATATCATTTAATACTAAATATGCATATGATGTTATGAAGAAAAATAGTGTTGTTCACTGTGTATTTTCTAAATTTGCTAATATATTAATGAAATCCAATAGGACTATTTTATCTTAGCAACCACGGCCATTGTAGTTACCATCAAAGCAACTCACTTCGAATGTTTTTTTTACTTCGTATAGCACTTGAAAATTAATAATGGTGTAAATATAATGATTGTACCTCATTTTGACTGCGTATACGGGAGTATGCCCGCAGTTGGCAACGAACATCTTCACTATGGAGCGCTAACGCGCACCATAGAATATGTTCGTTGCCAACTGCGGGCATACTACCGTATACGCAGTCAAAATGAGGTAAATCCTTATTTACATTTTATTTTAAAAATGGAAACTGCATTCAAACGTTAGAGTGTGTAAAACAATATTTTTTAAGGAATATTATATATTCGATGATTGACATGTAAATCAATACGTTAGTGTTGTGTCTCTAACTCACATAGAAAACTATTTCGGACTTACTTTTCATGAACAGAAATGGTCACACCTCAATAGAAAAAAGAAATATCATCTGATCAATATCTTTTCTGAAATACCCCACGTTTTTTTACTTTATGTATAGAGTTGTAATACCGTGTAAAGATAGCGGCATGATTTCAGGTAAACAGAGGGTGAAGGGAGGTAAGTCAGTCCTAGACTTCACAGTATTATTGTTCCTGCCTTAGACTTTTTTACTTCTCTACAGCGACATCACCACCGATTGACAGACAATTGCTTAGTATAGTTGTGCCTTAATTTTGCTAATTTACTGCAAACTGGCCAACATTTTTTAGAGAAATGATACTCGACAGACATTTGCACTAACAATGAAAAGTTCATTTTTTTATATAAGTACATGGAAGTTAATTGATGGCAATTTTTTTCTTTATTTAAATTTGATTTAAAAACATTACAAAATTGATAAAAGATTGCATACATATATATTTTTTAAAGATTTCTAAATCAACATTTTTGTTTTTAAATAGCATTATTAAATTGAACGCCAAACAGATACAGTATGCATCTGCAAGCTGCAAGTGAGATGAACTAAAATTTTCATTAACATTTTATCAATGGTACACAAGTCAAAATATATTTAATTCAAGCGAACAATGCAGCTGCGAAAACAAGTCATTGCATATATTCACAACGAGGCTAGGCGATCACTTCCTGTGTTGGTTCCGGTTCCGGTACCGCCCACTACTAATGCGATGTTGTGTGTGTCGTACACTACTAACTCTGTGGTGTCGCTCATCATGCTTTACTCGGCTTACAAACCCCCATTAGTTGCTGTCCCCGTCTTGTACGTTTTACTAACACTTTAACACTTGTTACTGTTTCTCTGTCACCACACAGTGTCGACATGGTGGTACATGTACATGTGTATTTGTTTATATTAATTTATATATTTGTTTACAGTTTGTCGCTCAGGATGTCAATATACATGTACACGCATAACAGTCCTAACAGCAAATACATGTATTGGCTTTGGACTAAACCATATGTTAGTTTTACTAGTCTACAGTTTTGAGATTTGTCAGCTGTTTGCTGACTATATCATTCAGCAATATTTTGATAGAAATAAAAAAGAATCAAGAAAATTAGGAAGATTGAAAATAAAAAAGGAATAAAAAAGGAAATATTTTATCAACATGAATTACATGTTTGTGTTAAAGTTTTGAGGAACTATATGCAACAACTATATGCTCAATATTTCAGATCACGGAAGAAAAACAATGACAACTCCCCTTTTCCTTGTTTGTTAATTCCCTGCTTGTCTCAACATGTGTTTACTAAATTCCATCATTACGAAAGCTTAAGGCTTCATATCAATCATAACCATAAAGCCTTATATTATCATACACTGTACATGTCTTTGTTTTACCTGATTTTCTGCCCAGGTGTGACTATCCTGTTGTCCCTGATGGTGTTCTTGTTACTTGTGGCGGAGACCATGCCCCCGACATCGGACGCTGTTCCCCTGATTGGTAAGGACGATCAATCAAATGATACGGAGCAGAGAACGGCGGAAATATACTGTACCTCAAATCCCTACTGATTGCTCCAATAACACTTAGTCGCTCCAAAAAATCATTTAGTACGATACAGCAGGACCCGTTTGCATCCAACCGCCATCATGCTTAAAATTATTGGGTTTCTTTCTCCTAATTTCCTGTTTCAGCTACATTTAAAAAACAAATGATATTTTCATTTAACGATATTTATGAGACTTACATTTTTACACCCGAATACTTATTTATTTACATATTACTTTTTAATTTCATGAATTACAGGAAAGCTGGTATCAAAACACACTCGATCATGGAAAAGGATGCACTATTTGTAAGAGCTAACAATGCGATTGCTCAAACGTTTCATTATGTACGAGCTGACATGTTCTTGATAACGAAACAGTTCTTTATCTGATAATGTTCATTCTTATTTTTTGTGTAGTACTACAATGTATCATATGTTTTTTTAAACAATTTATAATTATCTTTCGTTTATTTACAGGTATTTATTTCTGTTGTATAATGGTGATGTGCTCGCTATCCGTCATGTTTACAGTAATTGTGCTCAATTTCCATTACCGCGGACCTGATACCCATAGACTTCCGGGTTGGGTAAGTTGACGCAGTTTAAGTTATGTGGTACTTCCGGTTACGATCAGGATATGTCAATTGCAATTCAAGGTTAAGTAATAGTTCAAAGACCCATACAAAACTAGATTGTTCTTGGTGCTACATATACTGCTCAATGCCAAAAGATATGACTGGTGTCAAATATCATTTCAAATTCATTTCAAATATCATTTCCTATAAAACAATAAGAGAATACCGAAAAAAAGCAACAAAACCATAACCAAACTCAAAATCGTTTAAAATGGGGCAAAATAAGCTAAACAAAGATCCACATGGGGACCGTTGTAAAAGTACAAGGGAATAAGACCAGGGGTTTCGGAAGAGTAGGAGTCTTCTTCTTCATCGACGACAACGACGACACCAGCCATGTTAAGTTTGATCACATCCACGTAAACATCAAGACCTCCAATGTAAGAACCGAGTCATCATTGTCAATCGCAACACGTAAACACACTAATGAGTATACTTAAAAAGTCCATCTTCATATCACACAAAAATACAGAATATTTCTCAATGAGACCAAGATTGCGACCATGAAACTTGCCTATAGTACTGATGCATCCCTCTGATTGATCAAGACATTCACGATATTCAGAGCACGCCCTACAATAACGAATTAATCAACTGCGACATGTTCACACCATAGTTTGGAGAAGCAGGGATTTTACAACAACAAAATGGAAAGGTCACGATCGGAGAATTGAAATCGTCACGATTATTGTATAGCTTAGTAGTAAGCTATCCATGTTGGTCATAGTTTAAATATAGATCGAGGTAGAAGTTGATCTAGAGAAGTATGTTGTATCCTTTATTTCAAGTTCAGAGTGGTATATAAGATCGTCGTGGTCTTGTTGTTTATAGACAACAACTCGTCGATAAAAGTGAAATTAAAAGAATTAAAAGTTTTTGTTACGTGTCATGATTAGCTCTTCAACAAATTCAGCTTCGAATAAAAAACTAAATCAAGTCAGCTAAGAGTGGGGTACAGTTTGTTTCAATGGGAATGCCAACAGTCTGCTGGAATATCTTTCCTCTAAACTCAACAAAATATTGTCAATCATTAAAATAAATTAACCATTTGATACAATTCTAACATCACGTCGGTGGTTTGTGATATTAACTCGGTATTATTTTTTAGCAGGTCAATATTGTCTTTGTGGCCTCATTTCACGTGGAACGTTACAATGCTCTTTGAAATGCATTATGTTTTTTATTAAATTGCGCATTACTGAATTCAATCATTAACAGACTAATAACATTAAATGAATGTTTAACAGAACAATTAAAAAGTATTTCGTGTCGGTTAATTTCACTTCATGATGTTGATATTACAACATATTCACGTGAAAATAAGTCTATAATTAATAGATATATTTCTATTTACAGGTGCGGAAATACATAAACGGTTGGCTTGCATCAGGTCTTCAAATGAAAAGACATTGCCGAGATCCCAAAGATCATCATAGAGACATGGTTCAAAGGTCAAGACTGCGTGATGTTGTGCTGCAGGATCGGCAGTCACGCAGTTTGCTTCCAAACGTCATAGAGACGGATGATGATATACGATATGAGAATGGATCATATTCTGGAAACTCGGCTGTGAAACGAGAGGAGACTACTTTAATTAACTCCCAGCGTTGCGAATTGATCTCAATTTTAAAAGAGTTAAGGAAGCTTACTATTCGCTGTAAGCGAGAGGAGGAGGATATGGAGATGAGAGGCGAGTGGCGATTCGCCGCCATGGTAATTGACCGGTTGTGCTTGTGGATCTGTGTCATGTTCACGCTTGCTTCCACAATGGGAGTCCTTTTCTCCGCCCCACATCTCATTACGTAGTTAACAATGTCCACAATGTACGTGTGGTGACACGTGATTGTGATGGGGGTGTAAAGCTGACGTGATTTAAATTCGGGTGAAATTACCAAAAGCCTGCAGATAAATGTGTGAGATTTAGGATTTGATTCATGGTTGTCATGCCGACAACTTGTTCGGTAAGGATGTAACAATTTATATGGAAAGGGCGAAATTATGTCACCGGCAAAGGGAGTTAACTGTTCCAATAAATTGTGGGTCCTCGGATGTACATTTTGTCTGTTCTTAATTCTCTTCCGTCGAATGTCGAGGATGTGTTAACCAGTTAAGCTTGTTTGGACCTCGCTAGTTGAGAATATGGTTTTGTGCTCTACATTTATCTTTATGTTGACAGTTAGGTGACAAACGTATTTCTAAATGGATTTGTTTGTTGTTAGATTTCATGTAGATCTGCATGATACATATATGTGAGCAATGTTGCTGCGATATATTTACAATTTTGTACCATCAGCTTTACTGAGCATATAAGTCACATGTAGTAGATATAGATCTAGGGGTCAGTATGATTCAACATATTTTTATATTGATATATCAACAAGGATTGCATACAATATCAAAATAACTAAAGCAGCATTCGACTGCATTTCAAATGATATTAATCCTAAAAACATTTCTTTATATGTCACGACTTCACAAAACTGACCGAAATAAAAATGCGCTAAAAATAATAATCATTGAAAGACATGCCTGCCTTACGTTGCAATAGTAATTAAAATGGTTGATTCAAAAAGGTATATATTTGATATTATGCATGGGTCAAAGAAGTAATATCAACGGTAGTTTTCCAAATAACACTGGATCATTACAAACGGATATTTATAGGATACGAGTAATTCAAAATTTTATAAAGGGCAAAATATTGTTTCATTATCGTTTTTATATAATGTAATTGTTTATTGTGTCTTGGTGAAAAGCGGACTTCCCAGAAATGTTGACAGCACCAGTTTGTCGACACTGTTGTTATTACTTCTTTGCCCTTTTTGATATTATGTAGATATAAGTGAAACATATTCGTCCGTGTATAAATTAACAAGAAAAATAGGATATTTTCTTGACTACACACTTGGTAGGTAATGGTAATACTATATGAGTGTCGGTATGCATGTTGGTAATGGGTTTAGATAGAATTGTAAAATAAACAGATATGATACATGAAATATATACCAGGCTCTTATCTTTAATGTAATTTCTGTATATTATATCAAATGTTTATGTAATCCTCTTTGATTTCATGTGTGTCATAACTTAGCTATTAGTAAAGCCGATGTCATTGTAACTACTTTTTGTGAATTTATGTGTCAATTTTATGTGTCAATTCCATGTGTCTATTTCAATCTAGAAAAAAAAAACAAAAAACATAAAGAAACAATATTTACGTGCAGTTTTGATGAATATATGTAAACAAGCGTAATGTGTAATAGGATCGAATTTGTTGTTTACCACCCCGGATTATAGTTTTTAAAGATAATAAAGATTGCTTAATTAAAATTGAAATAACAAGTACCAAGAGTAAATTGTCTCCAAGCGAATGACTATTGTATAGGTATATGTATGTTGAGCATTTCCTTTACAAATTACAAAAAATCGTCGATCTTATAAAAAGTTGAGTTTGTATTTTACTTGTCTTGCTTTCGAATTCATTATTAGAAGCCTTATACATATCTTGAACTGATATCTGTATATTTGTATAATGTAATAAAACTGATTTGTTCCTAATGTAAATACGGTAGTCCTGGTATAGGTACATGTATCACTGTTTTTGTACTCGCGACTCAACACAATCATCGACCATGTCTACACCATTAAATTGGCTGTCTGCTCTTGTTCTCATTTGTAAATTATTTTCACTTAACGTCTTATTTGACCGTGTGTATTAAAACAAGTATTTCATCTAGCTGGTTGTGTTGTGGTCTTTGAGAGGCTAAATGAGAGTTACCTCCCCTACAACATAGCACACGTGATAAAGTTACATAGAAACAGGGGCGTGTACTCTGGAGCGCCTCGTGTGTTGGAACTATACCATCCTATATGTATATTGATTAGGTTAAATTGTCTGATGTAAAAGTCAATTGTAAATAAACGTGAACTTTAATTCTTGACTAATTATCTTCAACAACATCATCACTATGTTCGATTTCAGCACCAATGTTGAATATTTTAATAATCATATAACATTTTTCGGAGACAAACCAGCTGATTAAGATATGTTAGGTTTGGTAATAATATATCTGGCACTGATGTACTGTATAAATGTGTCATAAACAATAATGATATAAAACAAAAGGACCAACTTCCATTTATTCTCTGCATAACATGTGTTGATACCTTCATTAGTTAATATTTTACACTACTTTAGAACAAGTATTTAATCAAAGAATTTTGAGGTACATCATGTAAGTATTAGCAAAGTCAACATAAACAAAACATTCGACGTACCAAAGTACTGGGACAATATACACAATATTTACAATCCACAGTAACCTGCTATTGCATCATGCAAACAATACTATACATATCATAACAAAGACATTTGTATCTTAATAAACTACTATGGTCTAGTTTACATTGTTTGCTTCTAATACCAACTAAAGAAATCAGGTTACTAAGTATATATATTAGCGTTTTCAGTCGCCCCCAACCTTATCTCTTCTCAACATCATTCATTTTTTAGTCGCCAAAGCTTCATAAACGGACGAACTAATTATACGATGTATGATGAAGTGAAATGCTTTCATTGTTTGACTTTCTGTATTGAGGTGTCAACTAAGTAAACCTATCATCAGTACATGTATGTTACTGGCGAGTTAGGTCTGCTTATACTTTTATTTATCTATACTCCTATGTCTCTTGACTGATCGTCTTGCTAGTCAAGATGACGTAGCACACACATATGGTGCACCTTTTAAATTTAGCAATAGATACAAATACAGCTGTTTCGTTCTCCTAGGAGTCTTCAGTGATGCTAGGGCCAAAAGGTGGGGATCCAAAATGTCTAAAGTAAGGTAGAAGAAGAAGGGTCAGGTGCGTTTACGATCAAATGAGTTTACGGTTCCGTATATTCTGTTCGTCGTGGTTCTGGGTACGTTATTGTTGGATACCATTTTCTAACTTTGAACCATCATGTTCTCATTGAAAAGTATTCAGTATTTTTTGACGGGTCTCCAAGTGTATCTTTTATTTGTTCATATTTTGCCTCTAGTTTAATCGATTTTGAGTTCGGATTATGGTTTTGTTGACGCTATGGTATTTTCTGATTTGTTTCGCATACGTCAATGTACACTATTGTGGTGTAGCGAATGCAGTTTAAACAGTATACCATAGAGACAATTAAGACAGTATGGAACAGGTACATGTACCTGTGTAACATATGCAGCATTTGACATAAGAAAACAACAGTACATGTTGATACATTTGATACATTAAAAGGTAAAAAGTAACAAATATTGTATCCAGTATGACCAAAATGTTTTGTTTCAAGTTAAAATGCGTCTCCTTGAAATAACAGGAAAACAACTCATATCTGTTTTTGATTTGTCTATGACCACCAAAAGTTGTACATAATGTTTTTGATACAAGTGATGATAATTATTACCGTAACTGCACAATTTTGGCTAGGACGTAAAACATATGTTCGAAATGTTTCAAATGTCTAATAATTAATGATGTAGGATCAAAACTTTTACTTTTCAAAGATAAGATGTTTCCACAACGTCATCAAACATGTGTACTTCAGGGATTAACATATAAGTAGTTCTATTGCAGTCGAAACAGAAAAAAAAATAATTTTCGAAATATTTTTGTATACAGAACTGTCACTGACAAAACAATTGGATAAGTACTGAATAGTCTGATGGTTAATTTCTTTGCTTATACAGAATTTGCACTAGTGTGCTTATCTATGAAGAACTGTAGAGGAATTTGAAAGTATACTTCACCAATATCTTTCATTTGCTCCATGCAAATGTCGAAATATACCAAAGTTATAATGGTAAGCTTGAAGCACATGAGACATTTCGTTGTTTGCACGTTTGATCGCAAATCGCAAGGTTAAAAAAATCTAGTGCAAGTTTAATAAAATTTTATTACGTGTATAAACTCTTAATAATAATAATAAAGCTATGAGAACCATGATATTAAGCAAAGAAATTATTTATATAGTACAGCAATGAAAAACATTTTAAATTAAATCCTTTATAATTAATTCGTATTTTAATCAACTATTGTAATTCCTATACACAATAAAGATAAAGACTGCATGAGTCCTTTAAAATGAATTAGACCTCGTATTATAATAGAGACAAAACTAACAGATCACAATTGACATAATAAAATAAAAGGACAAACAGTTCGAACTTGTTATAAGTAACGAGAATAATAGGGGGCACAGTAATATAAGGCCACGGCGGAATAAGGCCAAGAGGAAAGAGTCACTGACTAATATAACAAGTCATAGTGCCATTTCATACAATAAAATTTGCAATAGTACAAGTTAATTAACTGTACGACTAAAACTGTTATCCGAAACCTCTTTTATGTAAATCGATCAAAGTGTAGAAACATTATTTAAAGAAAAATTACTTTCGGTAGAATAATTACTCTAGAAACTTCCTACCAAATAAAGAAAGTACTCATTCATATTTCATTCTTTTCAAATAGAGGAATTTAGAGGCAAACTTCAATAGCTCGTATGAAATCATATAATAGAAATATAAATGTGTTAAGGCCAGCAAATATCTGGTATCGTTGATCACTATTCTTTATATTTTAGTTTTATTATAACGAAAATACTGGTCGTCCTGACCTTGTTGACAAGAAGTAATTTATTATCGGCTAAAATACTTTTTTATCAATATGGTATTGATCCCAAATGACACTATCTTTCTTTGCGTTCCCCGATACATGTGTAACAGCATGAAGCCTTACCAACACAAGTCTGATGTATATTTTTGATGGTTCATTTCAAGAAGGTCGAGGTCATGGCTGTTTTATTACACAGAATTAGTTGTTTCCGGTGAATTGCACCCAACACTCGTTATTACAGTTCACCACGATACGTGTTTAGAAATACACAATCATAAACAATCGTTTTTACCACTAGCAGACTTACTCCTCATAATTCTTCTCAAGATTTTCTGTAGAAAACCGCTGCCAGTAAGTAGTCCACAACTACCCAAAACAACTTAAATACACATCTGTGGAACTGTGTCCATCTTCACCTCGACTGTTGGGGTTTAACGGTGGTGTTCAGCATACTTACCGTCCTATTTTATCAGTTTTAACGGTATCATTATGGTATGGATCATTACATCACTGCCAGAACAATGGACTCCACGGGTTATACATCAACACCCAAGAGTCAGAGTCAGGGACGCACAGTTAACCTGTACTATTGTAAAACAATCGTACAGCGAATGCACTATGCCTTGATCAGGCAGAGGCCGATTCCTCTTAACCCTATTCCGTCATGGTCTAATCGTATTGTGCCTCCTATAACTCTGGTTCCTTATAACAAATTCGTACTAGTTGTCTTTTTGACCTATTATGTCCATTATGATATGTGTGTCTGGCCTCTGTTATGATATGATGAGGGACTCGTTCATTATAAAGGCGGCTGTGTTCTTTGTCTTTATGCTTTAGATATTATAATACTGTATGATCACACACAATAAATACACCAACCATGGTACACTATCTGAAAATACATTATTTTGAAGATGTTGAATTCACATAGATGTAACCTAGATACATACCAGGTAGGCCGAAGCTTGAGTACATGTATATTACACAGGTAACTGTGATACGTGTGTATGAGTACCCAGGTGACCTATTCAAACGTACCGACGAGTCGTGGTCACAAAACCGAGACAAGTAAGTTTGGATAGGAATGTTTGTCGACCCAGCACATTATTTCGTTATTACAGGTAATAATGTGGATTGGGGCTAGAAAATTACTTTGTTCTTTCAGTTAATTTGCAATTTCAGACTTCGTTGTTTCAGTGAGAAAATACATAAGATATACAGGAGTGAAAATCGGGACTAAAAATTTACTTCGTTGGTCCCGACTTCGTTATTTTCGAAGTCGACTGTATAAATGAAGTGTGTCGATGAAACAGAGGACGCTTACTCTTCCGGAACATCTTATCTTATTCTCTTGTAGATTTTAGTTGGACTTCGTGTGACTCTTTATTTTACTCCTAGTTTTATCGAATCTAAGTCCGGATTATGGTTTTGTTGACACTTCGGTATTCCCTGACTGTTGGTACTATTTTAAATAAAATGTACAACAAGTGCACTATCCCTTGATCAGGTAATGTCATTGTCTCCTTCCTCTTAACACTGTTCCATAATGACGTAATCTTATTGTGCCGTGTATTACTCTCGTTCCTTAACAAATCCGTACTGTTTGTCTGTTTGACCTATTGTGTCATACATGATTTGTTAGTCTGGCCCCTGTTTCAATACGAGGGGCTTATGTATTCTAATGGACTAAAGTGTTCTTTATCTTTATTGTTTAGTGATAACAATATCATAACATAAAATAAATACCATGCTTTACTATTTGGAAAAAAAATGTTGAAGACGTGGATTTTACTTACAGTAGATTTGACCTAGATTAACATGTAGTGTGTAGTCGATGAAGCAGAAGAAGCTTACCCTTCCGGAACCCGAAGTCTTATTATCTTGTAATGTTAAGGGGTCTTCGTGTGGATCTTTTCTATGTTCATATTTTACTCCTAGTTTAATCTATGTTGAGTCCGAAGTATGGTTTTGTTGACGCTTCGGTATTCTCTGACTCTTTGTATTATTTTAAATACAATGTACAACAAGTTCACTATCCCTTGATCAGGTCTCTTAACAATGTTCCATAAAGACGTAATCGTATTGTGTCTCTCCTATTAGTCTCGTTTCCTTAACACATTCGTACTGTTTCTCCTTTTGACCTACTGTGTCATTTATGATTTGCTAGTCTGGCCCCTGTTATAATACTTGTACGAGGGTGGTACTGTAGTATAAATGACATATGTGTCCTTTTTCGTGGTTGTTTAGGGGATATTATTTCTATATGCCAACTTAAAAATAATACAGCGACCTTGCCATCCCCTATAGAAATAGAAAAGTTTTGTTTACTTTCACTTGTTTTCCTGTGTGCGTTATTGCCATGCATGTCAATCCATGGATGATTTCTTTCTCTTCACATGCCTGTGCGGTTATGATTAAATTTTATGAAAGAACGACAAAAGGCGTTTCAACACACCTTAAAGAAAAGGAAATCTGGAAATGAAAAAAAGATAGATTTTATGCGTGTTAATTTCTTACACGCTCCTACATTATATCCGCACGAGAAATGCATCTAGGAACAGATTATCCTTTTCAGATTAAGAACATGTAATCGGCCACATAAGTAAATAGTTATGTACATTAATATTAAATTAGAAGCGACATCGCATTTGAAGCAAACTGAACGCTCAAACTGATACGTGTACTTTTAAACATGAGACACATGTACTTTCGCAGTTTACATACATATGTAAAGTCCGTTTATACTATATCACTGATAAGACATTTCCTAGTTTTAAATGTACATGCACAGACCATTTCGCTGATAACATGTCCATGATTTTCAAAAATAATGGCCGATATAAAGACTTTTTCGCTGATACACGAACAAACATCTACTGTTTTAAACAATATTTCAATATAAACTACATGTACCTGTATCTTGTTGATGCATAATTTCGCTGTTTCACATTTAGTTTGTATCTAACTGATAAACAGATACTGTAGGCTTTATATGAGAGGATGCATATAAAATATGTCGCTCAATTCTCTTTAACATCATATTTAAGCTTTACAAACGTAAACCTGTATTTTTTTCCAACTGATACAGAATTCGCAATTAAACAAACACATACATATCTGTATTGATTTTGTTTAATGCGTCGGGTCTAAATTAGGCTGCTTTCAAACCTCACTCATGCATACAGTTTCTTGTTTATGATAGGACAAACACGAGTGATTAAGCATATACATATACAGTCATGTACGCAAACGCATACTTTTGAAGTTTTAATTATTTATTTTACGTAGAACTCATCGTACTGATATATATTTTATGTTCTGCAGGTGCTAATCAAGCTTTTAGAGGTATGACATAGTTTATTGGATAGAACGATTCACAGTTTATACGTATACATGTCAATCTTATTAACATTCGGTATTTCATACGGAGTTATCTTTATTTAGACTGTACTTGACCGTATTTTACATCTTACTGTATATTCCCTTCAATAGTGTCATTTGTCAGATAAAAGTACACCTCTTACAATTATAGACTTTGAAACGCAACACGCAAACCCATTTCTGATTGTTTTATACTGATTTATTAACAATCTTTACTTTCGAGCATAAAAATCAAATTTCAGTAAAATACGCAAAGAAGAAAAACAAGACGCCATGTTCTTGGTTACGTGTACCAAACTCAAAAATCGAATCATTTTAAAATATTTCATAACCGATAACAAACAATACATTTAGCATTTATTTGGGCTGCCATTGTAGGATAGTAGATTTATTTCAATACATTATCAAAACGCAGACGAATGGAGACAGTGTGGTATTGTGTATAAGGAGCAATGCACACTGTTATATCGTATGTATATTTTCAAAACTACCTCCTTCCATCTTTGTGTTAAATCAAGAAATGACTTCATCGGTCCCTATAAGTGTCTTAGCCAATTATGAATGCAACATGTCCGGTATATTAAGCTTCAAGTCAGTGGAGGGATATGTTTACCCTGATTTACTGAGTGTTCTGTTTCCAATAACGATTTCGACTGACAACCTGCTTTGGTCAACATGACAAATGCTGAATATAAAACAGCAATACCTATCTTTCCGGACCACCTGTAGAGTTACATATATCTCCGACTTTTTTTCTATCATTTCAGTATCTTCGTTTCAATACTTCATTTTCTTTCTATTTCCTTTTTCTTCTGTCTCTCCTCTCTCTTCCTTTCTTTAAACATATGACATAAACAACAGAACAGACAGGGTGAATATTATCTTGATGTTGACGAATGTAAAGTTAGTTTAATGACAGCAAGTGGAATGTTAACTTGTCAAATACACTAATTTTAATGAGTATGTGAGAATATTCGTGATAGGCCTGGGAGAATCGAAAATATACTCTATGCTTGGAAATGATGAAATTATATTCAAGTACGTTATACTCGTAAACCTTTACACTTTGTGGCTTTTGTTTGTATCAATTTTTAACAGTTTCATTCGTTCAAAATGTAAATCTAATCTTCATTTAAATTAAAAATAAAAGTTTTAGTGTTTTGCTGAATGCCATAACTAAACCCAAAGTTGTTTAATGCAGATGTTTGTAGATAAACTCGGTCATTAACGCTGTAATTTAAATATTTAAATCAAAATAATTATTTGAAAAATGTTTTTGAATGATTCGACATTGAAGACCGCTTCGAAACAATCGGATGCTGACTAAGTGACCGACCTTAAAACAATTAAACAAGTGTGTTGACGAGGGAATGTTAACGTTGTCTATCCGCTTCTCTAACGCATAACGAGTTCGAAGCAACCTTGATTAACACATAAATATGTTTTAAATTTCAACTTTTCTTCCTATCCTGACACGCATTCTAGGAACTCGTCAGTACGCTTCTTTTACAAATAAACAAAACATATATTCAAGGGACCAACGTTCCTCGTCAACAATGTCGACACGTTCTCCAGTCCGTCTGATATGGACCGTACTGACGGTGACAAGCCTGAAGGGCATCGGCGAGAAGAGGGCGGATTGCAGGAGATAATTTTCGATTTAAATTCTGACAGTTATGTAAGATGGCGTACACGCGAGCAGTAACATTGCAGGTTGTCTGCACGAACCGTAAGTCCCCACAAACAACAACAAACTAGATATTTACATTTTGGTTTGAAATCAAATATTGTATTCTTCACGCATCAATAGCTATTTTACTTTAATTATAAACAAAAGTTCCGACCATGAAAATCGTTTCGAAACGTGCATATAAGCTGAAGCAGTGCACCATGCCAACAGCGTGGAAACATTACTCGTGTACAGGCGTTACTAGCATGCAGTCTTACCAGACGGTTAAATGTCGATTGGCAATATTAAGCAACAATGAAGCCGCTGATAACCTTCGAACATACGGATGTTCTCTATTGAATCCATACAATCACAATTTAGATGTCGGCTGCATATTGAATTATACTAGGAATTGCATTTCATCCAACGTTTTTACTAGTTTATATACATTAAATACACGTTATTAACGTACATATTTAGGTATAAGAAATCAGAGAATACCGAAGCGTCAACAAACCATAATCCGAAATCAAAATCGATTAGACTAGAGGCAAAATAGGAGCAAAAGAAAGACTTACACGGCGACTCTCATAAAAGCACAAGATAATACGACCAGATGTTCCGGAAGAGTGAGCGTCTTCTGGTTCATCGACGACACCCGACATGCAAACCTTAGTCACATCCAAGTAAGCATTAATCGTCAAAATGATAACAAAGTCATCATTGCCATCACAACAAGTTAACACACTAACAAGCAAACTTACAAACGTCCATCTTCATATCACACAAAGATACAACATATTTTTCGGTGAGATCAAGATGGCGACCATAAAACTTGCCAATAGTCTTCATTAACCTGCATCTCTTGAATCCCTGTTTGTTCGTCAGTAGTTGACATCTATCACGAAAATATCGATATTCAGAGCAAGCCCTAGAATAGCGAAAAAGTAGTTAAATGGGCTCCATAAAATTGCCCTAGAGCAATTACATGTAATATCCTCCATGGCAAGGAATGCTTTAGTTTGAAAAACATTTTGCTGCACTTGAAGGGGGGGGGGGGGCGGGGCGATTTGCTAAAATTGTATAGAAAGCAGTAAAACGTTATTATGATTTGTATGCAAAATATTGTAACATAACCCTCTGTGTGTTATCCGAACAGTTTTTTAGACAATGAGGGTCATCCGCAAACTTATCCAACGATTATCTTCCTTGTTTTCATAAATCAAACAACAGCACTTACATCATATCTTTTTCTTTACAATTTTTCAACATACGGTAATATTTTCAGTGAACCTTCATACCTGTGATTAGTCTTTTGTCATAACTAACTAGCATACAATTTATTTAAAGTTTAGTCAGGTTTTGGAAGTGGAGAAAAGCCGGAGTGTCCGCGGAAAAACCCGAACAGTACGGTCAATACCAGGCAAATACCCCACGTGGGTTTCAGAGCTGGAGGGCTAGTGGTACAATGTAGAATGTCGGGAATTCCATCTTCAAACAAGGGTACATAATAGGTATAATGGCGACCATACTACATGTACTTATCCATACAAAAAAGAGAATACCGAAGTGTCAACAAAACCATAATCCGAAATAACATTCAATTAACCTATCAGCAGATTACTTCATCGACGACACCAAACTTTTGGACACATCCTGGTAAACGTGTCAGTTCTTCAAAGTAAGAATCGAGTCATCATTCTCAAACCCAACCAATAAGCACACTTATTAGCATACTCACAAACATCTATCTTCATATATTTTTCATCAACTTTTATCTTCCGAATCCCTTTGTTGGAAGTACGTTCGTCATTGGTTGACAACTAATACGAAAATATCTATAATTAGAGCAAACCCAGGAAGAATGGATCTACTGCGACATTCAAACACAGTTCATAAAGGGTATGTAGTGTGTGTTCTCTACATTTACATACATATATTTACAACTCTCCCTTCTTGGGCATAGTAAGCCCTGACTGCGAATATATTAGCGTATACGCAATGAAAAAAGGCTCGGCGGATTGATATTTGTTCAAATATGGCGTCGTTCACGCTTCAGAACAAATACGTATTCGCTGACGGCCTTTGTTTGGTTCCTTCAAGATTTTGAAACATGGAGCATATATGGAATCAATTTCTTGTGATGGTACAATAAATGGTTTCTAGCAAACTTTCGATTTCAAATGATGCGCATCCGAAAGTCTTTGACGGAAACACAATCATGGCAGCGCCCTGCAGTTTTGACTGCCGTATGCGCAGTAAAAATGGTGTACAATCCTTATATGACATGGGACTCAAACAAATGACTTTCTGTATCGTAAAATCAAATAAAAGCTCCAATTTCAAACCGCCTGAAATTACCTTTGTGTGACAAAATCAATTCCGTACACTGGCTATGTGTCTTTATTAAAGGCAAACTTTTAGTACCATTTGATACGTACTTATACAGGAAGGGCTAGTCTCTTGCATTTCCTTTCCCTGCTACTCCAACTTATGGTGTTTAATTTGTCGCGTAGATGTCGACTGCTGACGAACAAAGAATTCCAGAGATGCAATTTTATGAACATTATGAACACATTTTATGGTCGCCATCTTCGTTTATTTGGGAAATATGCTGTATATTTGAGTTATATTGAAATGGATGATTTTTTTATATGGTCGTTAGTATGCCTACTTGTTGAAATCACGAAGGAAGCCTATGTTTTCATTTTTGTGACGTGACGTTAATTTTGGTGTGGCCTGAATTTAGGGTACCATCAAAGAAGTAGAAAACACCTACTCTTCGGGAAAGCCTGGTCTTATTATCTTGTACTTTAATTCTTCAAAGGGCCTCAGTGTAAACGTCCATTTGTTTATATTTTGCCTCTAGCTTAAAGTATTTTGAATTCGGATTTAATTTTCTTTCCGCTTCGGTATTCTTAATATTGTGTTTGTATCAATCTTGGCGAAGATAATTATTTCTAAAACAGTTTGTTGGCATATTTCTGTGGTATCATATTCAATAGTTTGAAAGAAGATTTTTCACCGACATCAATTGTATGACAACAATGCATATCTCGGTCATATCTGAGTAAATAAGATACACAATTAGCAGATGTTCTGTCAAAGGGAACATGTGTTGTGAAACCCGGCGACTAGGACTAATTATGTAACGGCATCATTGTACCTACTACATCTGTTTACATCTGATAGTGTTGAAGTAGGTCGATGTCGCCCGAGGCTTCCTCTGTGGTGCTACCGTCATCAATAGTCTCTGTGTTTGTATATGCATTTGTATGTTTGCCTCTGAGAGCAAACCACAAACGAAAAAATATAGATTGCTTACAGCATTAACCGTATTTCTGTTACTTTTTCTGTTCCATGTCCATATACATATCACCGTAGGAGATATGACTTTTCCTACATCAATGGATAGATCTAAGAATTAAATAATGATTCGGATACTCAAATAACCACAAAACAGAGGTCGACAAGGTACCATGGGACATACAAAAACAAGTAATGACAGATTGTTTATAAATAAGGTTTAATAGATCATCAGATAATTGGCGTAAAGTCACGGCGTGGGCGTTACCATTACAGCTGGAATATAATCTGGTGTTGACAAAAAATACTATCATGTTGATACTTAATCATCAGGGCCAAGTTGTTCGAAGGATGATTAGCTTAATTAGTGATCATTGCAAAGTTACAATTTTGCAGATATCAAATATCTAATAGTATCAATTTACATACAACATTTTAATATTGCAATTTGTATATTGACAGAATTATTCAAGTGTTAAAAAATGTCATTAAATAGTGATGAAGCTAATCAGCCTTTGAACAACCGGACCCAGTTGGGGCAATTCTTTGCGTAACAAACACCATATATGGTGGTAAAATGATTACTTTGTTTGTCTTGCAGCAGCGACGTTCTAAATGTTTGAATAAATGCTTCACCAAGGGGCTCCTTCCCTCCGCATCATATGTTCTACTTTAGAACAAACTGTTCAACGGTATGACCATCTCGCATCCTATGGCCAGGTATAATTGTATGGTAACCATCTGTGTCCCATTGAGAAATATTCTATATCTTTAAGTTATATGAAGATGGACGTTTTTGAGTATGCTCATTAGTGTGCTTACTTGTTGTGATTGACAATGATACTCGGTTCTCATTTTGAGAACTTGATGTTTACTTGGATGTGACATAGATTTACATGGCGGGTGTCGTCGATGAAGCAGAAGACGATTACTCTTCCGGAAAACCTGGTCTTATTCTCTTGAACCTTAACCAGGGTCTCCATGTAAATCTTTACTTCTTTCATATTTTGCCCTTGGTTTAATACTTATCTTTTATCAATAACATATGGTGTACGGTATGATAGTATTTTTAAAGGATAATCAGTTTACAACATTTAATAATAAATCAATGCTTGTTTCAGATGTAGCAGGGCTTAATGTAAGATTGTCACCAAAAGAAATGTTTACATTATTAACATAACAATACTTTCTAAAATATTAATTATTCCTACTGTTGATTAAGTTATTTCGAACAGTAGTTCATTGCACAGTAAATAATAATTTCACAACAGTTAAATTGATAACATCATAACAGAGATTGGTGACATTACGATAGCAAATGTTACTATATCCTCATGAATGTTGTAGACTCATACCAACATTGTCTTCGCAATGAACTGCAATGAAAGGAAGCAGAGCAATTGTAAATATCAGTTTTTGAGCAGTAGTATAGGGCCTTAATTTGTCTTTACAATGTATACTTAACATATAATACTGAAAACAAATAGTAACGTTCCTTTATTACCAGACCTTCATCCGGGATCTCTATTGAGATTTTCCAAAGAACAAATCATAACTAAACAATTATTGAATAATGTCAATGCGCAAAACAATATGGTTGAATAGAACTAAAACCTCGTGTAAAAATTACGTAAACAAACACACTCATAAATAGGTCAACCCAATACTGGATATCATACAGCAGTCTTTATTTACATAGTGTATCCTCGTCATGGTGTACTACAGGACATACAGTGTAGAACACCTATGAAGCTTCTGTCTGTTTGTACTGTGTCGTCAGCCGTAGCTACCACTAATAATTTCATTTAATAACCTCGTCTTCGGGGATTTAGTCATAAATTATTAACGGGACCTCCTCGGGTGTTTTTCATTTATAATATACATTTGTACTAGGGTTTAGGTCTAGTGGTATTTTGATGAACAAGAATGCTGAAATATTGTTTAGATTAACAGCTTGATATCATGTATAGGTTCGATATAAGTAAGTTGTATTGATGACGTAACACACATATATACTGATGCACCTTTTAAATTTAGTAATAGATACAGTATGCCGAAAAATGAATCAAACTGCACCATACATACGACAGTGTCGTCCTCCTAGGACTCTGCAGTGATGCTAGAAGCCAAAAGGTGGGAATCTGAAAATGTTAAACCAATGTAGAAGCCGAAGGATCAGGTGCATAAACTCCTTTAATTTATGAATTTAGAAGTATAATTAAACTAGTTCTTTATAATTTCAAATCGTGTGCTACGAAAATGGGTATAGTACCATGTACCATGCCACTACTCAAATGAGATTAACTGTGGCTGTGGAGGCTCCAAAAAACCTCGGGACTAAACAATCAACCGGCAGAGTCTCCCATCGCCTATCATTAAAGATGACGTAGCACACACATACGCTGCACCTTTTAAATAGTGACAGATATAGTATGTCGAAAATTGATGTATGTGTAAAAATCCTTGCGTTTTAATTGCATTGTTGTTTATCTTGTTTTGACCGTTTGGTTTGCAATTTGGAGGACTTTCTGTAGTTAAGAAACAAAAAAGGATTCCATGAAAAATCCGAAGTTGTGAGACCATAACCTTAGAGAACAAATTTGAATTAATATTTAACACGCTTTCTAATAGTGCTTAAAACTATGCATAGTTTCATCCCTCTTCAATTGCAGATTACACAGGTATTGAGCGGACACAACTATGTTTCTAACGAGTGGGAGTCTGTCACTATTGGGCATTCGCCATTATGTGGCGAGGCCCCTTATATTGACATAGATACATATTGGCTGCATTCGCGTAACTGATTGAGTCCGCACAGGATGTTTAAAACATCCCACAATACGAAAGTACTTGGACCGAACAATAGACAGAGCTGTAAATCCACAATTTCGGAGGGTAAATAAAAAAACTCATTAAGGATAATTGACTGTTTTATTTAAGCGACCTCTAAAAGTATGTTATGTATATTGATTTCTACATCTGAACTTATATATTTTTGAAAGAAATAGTATAAACTAGCAATAGTCGGTAATTTAGTTTCGTTCAGGTACGTCTTGACCCCTCACTCTGCACGCACCAGATTGTCCAGAGGTCAGCATTGGTCCAAATCTGTATCTGGTGTTTCTTTCAGGCTCAACTGTTTCAACTGCTTACGCGAATGGGCGCATTGTTCCTCAACTGCCAAACGGAAACTTATATGAAAATCATATGAAGCTTTTCATTATTTTGTTTATCTTTCTATGATTCTTTCTGTTTGTGCTTTACGGCGTATTTTTGTGCATACAGTTTAATATCTTAATCTGCTCTTGCTAACAGTCAACTGACGAACGAGCTAACTTGGCCCATGCCTCTGACTCCTGATTCAGATACATTTATGAACTGAAGGACGAAGAGGGCTACTGACTTCATACTAAACAATTACCTCCTGACGGTATAGATCACTCGCCTGTCAGTCACTACGCTGGGTCGACTTAGTCTCACACTGAATACATGCATGCTTTCAAGCGTCAGGGCGACTTTGTCTGTTCTGATCGATTTTATTCGTTGAAATCAAAATTACCAGACAACGGAATAACATGGATTCAATTTGATTTCTTGTTTGTGTAAGGCATAAATAAACAATAATGAGACCGGCTGCACAGGAATTTGTTAAGAATATCGTCATCGGAAAATATCAGAGGCGCCATCTCGACTGGAGTCAAGAGCTACTTCTTCACCATCGGTGTAAAACCTCTTTACCGTTGTATAGTCCATAACCGTGGTTTTTCACATTCAGTGTTAAACATTACTAACGAAGAATAGTCTATAACCGTTGTTTTTCACCGTCAGTGTAAAACCACACTAACGTTGAATAACACATTTAAGCTGTTTTAATCGTCAGTGTAAAACCTCACAAACGTTGAAAAGTCAATAGCCGTTGTTTTTTCAGCGTCAGTGTAAAACCTCACTAACTTTGAATAGTCCATCAGAAATGTTTTAACCGTCAGCGTAAAACCTCACTAACGTTGAATAGTCCACAAGAACTGTTTTAACCGTCAGTTTTAAAACCTCACTAACGTTGAAAAGTCAATAGCCGTTGTTTTTTCAACGTCAGTGTAAAACCTTACTAACGTTGAATAGTCCACAAGAACTGTTTTAACCGTCAGTTTTAAAACCTCACTAACGTTGAAAAGTCAATAGCCGCTGTTTTTTCAACGTCAGTGTAAAACCTAACTAACGTTGAATAGTCCATAAGAACTGTTTAAACCGTCAGTGTAAAACCTCACTAACGTTGAATAGCCCACAAGAACTGTTTTAACCGTCAGTGTAAAACCTCACTAACCTTGAATAGCCCACAAAAACTGTTTTAACCGTCAGCGTAAAACCTTACTAACGTTGAATAGTCCATAAGAACTGTTTTAACCGTCAGCGTAAAACCTCATTAACGTTGAATAGCCCATAAGAACTGTTTTAACCGTCAGTGTAAAACCTCACTAACGTTGAGTAGCCCACAAGAACTGTTTTAATCGTCAGTGTAAAACCTCCCTAACGTTGAATAGCCCACAAGAACTGTTTTAACCGTCAGTGTAAAACCTCACTAACGTTGAATAGCCCACAAGAACTGTTTTAACCGTCAGTGTAAAACCTCACTAACGTTGAATAGTCTTTAAGAACTGTTTTAACCGTCAGCGTAAAACCTCATTAACGTTGAATAGCCCATAAGAACTGTTTTAATCGTCAGCGTAAATTCTCACTTACGTTGAATAGCCCATAAGAACTGTTTTAATCGTCAGCGTAAAATCTCACTAACGTTGAATAGTCCATCAGAACTGTTTTAACCGTCAGTGTAAAACCACACAAACGTTGAATAATCCATTTAAGCTGTTTTAACCGTCAGTGTAAAACCTCACTAACGTTGAATAGTCGACAAGAACTGTTTTAACCGTCAGTGTAAAACCTCACTAACGTTGAGTAGCCCACAAGAACTGTTTTAACCGTCAGTGTAAAACCTCCCTAACGTTGAATAGTCCACAAGAACTGTTTTAACCGTCAGTGTTAAACCTCACTAACGTTGAATAGCCCACAAGAACTGTTTTAACCGGCAGTGTAAAACCTCACTAACGTTGAATAGCCCACAAGAACTGTTTTAACCGTCAGTGTAAAACCTCACTAACCTTGAATAGCCCACAAGAACTGTTTTAACCGTCAGTGTAAAACCTCACTAACGTTGAATAGCCCACAAGAACTGTTTTAACCGTCAGTGTAAAACCTCACTAACGTTGAATAGTCCATAAGAACTGTTTTAACCGTCAGCGTAAAACCTTACTAACGTTGAATAGTCCATTAGAACTGTTTTAACCGTCGGCGTAAAACCCCACTACCGTTGAATAGCCCATAAGAACTATTTTAACCGTCAGTGTAAAACCTCACTAACGTTGAATAGCCCATAAGAACTGTTTTAACCGTCAGTGTTAAACCTCACTAACGTTGAATAGCCCACAAGAACTGTTTTAACCGTCAGTGTAAAACCTCACTAACGTTGAATAGCCCACAAGAACTGTTTTAACCGTCAGTGTAAAACCTCACTAACGTTGAATAGCCCACAAGAACTGTTTTAACCGTCAGTGTAAAACCTCACTAACGTTGAATAGCCCTCAAGAACTGTTTTAACCGTCAGTGTAAAACCTCACTAACGTTGAATAGCCCATAAGAACTATTTTAACCGTCAGTGTAAAACCTCACTAACGTTGAATAGCCCATAAGAACTGTTTTAACCGTCAGTGTTAAACCTCACTAACGTTGAATAGCCCACAAGAACTGTTTTAACCGTCAGTGTAAAACCTCACTAACGTTGAATAGCCCACAAGAACTGTTTTAACCGTCAGTGTAAAACCTCACTAACGTTGAATAGCCCACAAGAACTGTTTTAACCGTCAGTGTAAAACCTCACTAACGTTGAATAGTCCACAAAAACTGTTTTAACCGTCAGTGTAAAACCTCACTAACGTTGAATAGTCCACAAAAACTGTTTTAACCGTCAGTGTAAAACCTCACTAACGTTGAATAGCCCACAAGAACTGTTTTAACCGTCATTGTAAAAAACCTAACTAGCGTTGAATAGCCCACAAGAACTGTTTTAACCGTCAGTGTAAAATCTCACTAACGTTGAATAGTCCACAAAAACTGTTTTAACCGTCAGCGTAAAACCTCACTAACGTGGAATAGTCCATAAGAACTATTTTAACCGTCAGTGTAAAACCTCGCTAACGTTGAATAGCCCACAAGAACTATTTTAACCGTCAGTGTAAAACCTCACTAACGTTGAATAGCCCACAAGAACTGTTTTAACCGTCAGTTTAAAACCTTACTACATGTAACGTTGAATGGCAATAACTGTTTTTTGACACTTTAAATAGTTAAAGTGAAAAAGAGGAGAAAAAGAAAGTACATTTTCTGCGTGAGAATTTTATACTCGTCGTCTGTTATGATATCTCCAATCTGTTCAGAACAATCATCACTTAAATGTTAATGCATTTATTTCTAAATGTTCCTGTCTCACACACATATGTAATCGTTTAATATTTTCTGTCATTTTCTAAGGTATATAGATTTCAAGCAGAAAGAATCAAAGCTATGACGTCACAGTATACAAAAAATAAAAACGGAACTTGAAACAAGACCATAATTCTGTTTATCAAAAACGAAATTGAAAATCAGACCCTATTTCCTTTTAACAAAAATGAAAATAAGAACCAGACCCTAGTTCTGTTAAACATAAACTGAACTTGGAATCAGACCCTAGTTCCATTTAACAAATGCAGAACTGAGAGGTGCGCTACTCATAATAGCCAGGCCAACAAGAGTGAGCGGATACAAATTTAGTAAATTCTTTCATAATTGTTTAATAAAAACACTGTTTTCACCTAAATCAACAACCAACCTGGTTGAACATTTTCCTCTGTCACAACTTCAAGGTGAAACATTTTGTATTAGACAATCGACAGCAATCTCCAACATCAAGTATTTGCTTATTATTATAGACTTTGATTTGCCCGTGTACGAAACAGCAGTTATTGGTGTCAGTGCCGTGGATCACAGTGTAGTATTTAACAGGCGTCATGTTAGATTTTACAACATATTACCATTTGTTACATATCCTGTAAAACGGAAAATGTTTTCGCCGTCTTAAATGTGCCCTCTCATATGTAGAAAAAAAATAATATATATGAGATGTAAGCATAATTATGTTTGGAAAAAATGTTCATCTTGTCTTAAATTCGCCCTTTCATTGTTTGAAAGCGAAAATAACATGAGAGCGACTTTTTCCAATTTTACAATACATTTCATTGTAAGTTACTATTGATGAAAAGAAAACTAGAGATTTGTTTTTGTTCAACGATATTGGTAGAATAGCCCTAATTTTAGTGACATTGGCGCCTATGATAAACATTACTTGTTTGAGCATTTCGTACGGGGGCGTTCTCCGTGTTATTTGAAGCGAGGCGACAAGACTCTTGTTGAACAAGATTAGGTTGATCTATGACGTCATAAGTAAACCAAGTGCAACGTCTCGAGAAATTTTGCTTTCAAAATCATATGAAAATCTTTTCTGCTGGTAATGTTCATTTTCGGAAAGTGTTGAAGGTTACTGGTCAAATGAAAATATATAGAGGATATTCAATGTTTTGCCCTTTAATATTAAATATATTTCACGTGTATGGCAGGTTTTGTTTTATATTTTCACGAGTGTGTATCTGCCATACAAGTGAAATATATTTGACATTAAATGGCAAACTATTGAATTTTCTTTTTAATTACATTTCGAAAGAGGACTTAAGATTCTTTCATTATATTTTTTCTTTACTTGCCTCCTGGAAATTAGCTAGGCCTAATCCGTCAAAATCACAACCGGTCGGGTCCAGTACACAGCTGATCGGAAAAGTTGAACCATTCTCATCTTCTAATTTTTACATATTAATCCTGCAGCATTTTCTCATCAATATTTACTATCGATGCCATTTCTTCAAGACCTTCAAGACGAAAACAATGTCGAGTCTCCAATGTTAGGGGGCAATGGGGGAGTTCGATTCGATCAAGGGGAACAACTCATACAAAAGTTCCGGTGTAACGTGAAAAAAATAACCCAATGGAAAACTACCCACCGTTGAAATCTAAGCCGGGTCGCTTTTTCACGGGACGAATTACAAAATTAAAAAAAAACAATACGTTTAAGCAATATACAAAGATGTTAAGTGAGCTACAGCTCTAGCATTTGACATTGACCTTTGGTTTGATGATTTTGACGTTTGATCCTAGAATTGTTAAAGTTGTGTTGCAAAAACAATAAAACACAACGAGGAAACGAATCATCTTAGCCAAGAATCACCTTAGTCAACACCTTTTAATATTTGAAACATCAAATGTTCACCTCTGACCCTTGGGTGAAGGCCAGATTTTGACTCACATCATTTTGAAAAGGGGTTAACTACTCATCTACGATTTTCAAGATCATCAAGAACACAAAACAAAGAATACTTCCGTGATCAGGACTTAAAAGGAACACATATACCAAATAAAAGGAACACATATACCAAATTAAAGGAACACATATACCAAATTAAAGGAACACATATACCAAATAAGAAAGCAAATCATAGTTCTGAAGAAGGAGTAATAACTGAATATTGTTAACGAAAGGCGGAAGCTTTCCGAAAGATTTCATAGTTAAACTTTCATTATTTTCACACTCTTCTAGCGAGTCGTTCAATATTTCAATTAACCTTTTGAAGACACGTGCATACAGGTGCAAAGACATAATATTCTAAACTAGAACTGTAAACCAATGGCTAAACATATAATACCCCCGCTCCCCCGCTCCCCCGCTCCCCCGCTCCCCCGCTCCCCTACTCCCCATCCTTTGAAATATTTTTTTGTATAATATATAGTGACCTGGTTACCATGGTAACCAAAATATCTGCAGAGAAATACCCTGCATCCATATCTGAACATTTGCCTTGACGTTCCTGTGTAGCTTCATTTCCGGGTTAGGAGGAGTTATCTTGGCTATGTTTTCCAACAATAACTTATAATGACCTGGTTAATATGGCAACCGTAGTTTCCTTTTAAATAAAAATCTACATGCATATTTACACAAATCGCAAATCATAAGGAGTTTTCTGAATAAAATTGTCCCAAAAATTATAGTGAACTCGTTGCCTTAGTAACCAAAATTTCGGCAGTAAAAAACCTGCATAAACATCTACACATGTACCCTAACCTTCCTGTATTGTTTCATTGAAATAGTTTCATAGTTTACGATGAGTTTTGTCCGGAACAACTTTACCTTACAGTGTAGGCTGAGCTGCATGTATAGAATGTAGATTGAACCAGTTATATCCTTTCGTCAATCTTTACCAGTACATGAGTTTATCAACAACCCATTTCCCTCATGATAATCCGTGGCCTTTTAAAACATTTATAGCTGAAAATCATCAATAGAACATTTTACAAAAACTTACTGAGTGTCCTATAGATAACTCCTCATCTATCTTGATTGGGAGGCATATTTATTACATTGGCAACATTTAAAATCTTCGATACATCTTAATTCTAGTCTATAGGCAAGTTCTTAAAGCCATAAGGATGTTATCAAATGGGAAACTTATGTCAGGAGCTTGATAATAATTTTCTATTCAATAATATGCAATATTAGATAACAGAAACCCGCTTGATCAGTACACATAGCTTTAAAAGGGTGTAAAGGATCTGACTTTGTATAGTACTACCAAGTACAATTATGTTTTACTGGTAGGCGTCAACATACACGTGTATTAGTACATAATATAACTTATGTATTTCAACTTTTAATGTCACGAGATCGTGTTGCAGGTCTGTCAACAACTTGATAACCCTGAAGATAGAAACGACAATCCTTACGGATGAAATGATACCATCATTCAATTTCCAGAGAGCGATTCGGATAAGGACTTAACCGAATCGCCGGATTGGAATCAGAAGCTATTTTTGATCGTGAACCACTTTATCTCCATTGATGAATGGCCTAGCGGGAAAACTGTAGGCTGTAAGGATGTATCTAGAGTTAACCACATCATTTGGTTAAACCCGAATTAAGCAAAGTGTATACGGCTATCTAAGTACAAAGCTTTATCTTTTGGATGAAAGTTGTGAAGACACATTCGGGCCTTTTTATCGGGGTGGTGATTTGTCGTCTTAGTACGCATGTCTGTATGGTGATTCGCCGCACCTGTCAAGCTTACTTTTAGATCAGTTTCTTGTTGAAACAACATTTGGTGTAGAATCCTTAATTATACTCAATACAAATTTATAATCACATTGCATAATTTTCAAGAACTTGTAATTTTCGGAAAAGAAAAAGCAATCGTTAGTGTTTTGTTCAAGGATACATACACATAACTGGAACACTCTATTGTATTTCTATATATCACGCTCAGTTTAAATAGAGTTAATTACCAAATACATTACCTTGAAATTATTTGCCGAAAGTTACGTATATTTGGCCTTTAAGAGTTAACTAATTGATAATAATATTTCGAACTCATAATCCTCAAAGTACAATAAATAAGTACGTGTATAAAAGAATGAACAAAAGAGACTTTTGAAACGAAGCATAGTATGACCAGGCGTTACAGAACTAGGACCGTCGGCGACTCCTTCCTTTAAAGTTAAATCGAATCAATGTAATTATACGCCATCAAAGTTTAAACAAGAACACTGGTCGTTCGATTTTTGACTTTTTCAGCGAACAACGCTGTCAAAGACGACTCTAGAATTAACGGTCGTCCGGGCCAGGGGGATTTCAAAAGCGAGTTGGTTCGGTACTACATGAAAATGACCTCCTACAAATTGTTGCCATTGTTCAAAAAATAAATCGAACGACATTCCCAACTTAAAAGCGTTATCCAAGCTTTGTCGTGTTCTGTTGCTCGGAGTCAGCTAGTCCCACTGTAGGGAGTTCTTTTTCTATTACCAACAAAAAGCAATCAAAATATATACGAGAATCGAAACACTGTAGACTGGAAGGGAAATGCTCCTCAGACACGTCACCCTGTCGTTTTTTGTCGAGAACTCTCCTGATTGCCGTCCAATGTAAATGAAGGCTATTAGACCATAGCCGATATCACCGTGTCAGTTGAAGCCCGGCGTGTCTTAAATTTAAACCCTTTTAGAAGCGCGAAGGGCCGGTGTCATGAGCGGGGCAATACCGAGAATGCTCTTGGCGATATTGCTAAGAACGACCGTACTAAAAGAGTAAGGTGGCGTGGTGGAAAGGAGGGGGACATTTGGGAGTGGGGGAGAAATGTGGTGCCGACATGACGGGGACCCGCCGCGGGGCCGTTTCGTCAACCATCGATAGCGCACATAATGGAGGTACGCACTGACATACCATTTCTGAAACCTGAAATCAATACAAAACTATCTTTGACGACGGAAAAGGCCTACGAAACACTAATGAAAAATGTCGTTCGGGAAGTGTTCCAGGCAATCATTTTGACCTTGTTAACAGCGAAGCATCACTTTGAAATATTTCATTTATCGATTGCATTTACTAAAACATATAACGGAACAAAACGCCAAAAGAAAGTTTATTTTCTCTGAACATGACATTCGGAGTTCCACTTAAATGTAGAATTTATGAGTAGCCTAACGTTAATATTACGATGTCGTATGGTGGGCCAAAATTACCTAGAAATGCGACAAAACGTTTATCTTCAAGCTTCTTTCAGACGCAGACGACCGCTTCCCGGCGACCCGGGTGACCTGCCATCCGTCTTCCTGTAGCTTTAGCTCCAAAGAGACATCTAAGGTATTGATTTTTCCCAAAGTTATGTTGAAATGCAGAAATTGGGACTTACGTTTTCAGGAGATGTTTAAAATGAATACACATCAACGAAAAAAAAACTTATCAGAAGGGGCGGTGTAAGTTATGAATTGTCGATTGACTTTGCTGTTAAAATCGATGAAGGCGATGGCGTGGTCGATCAAAATGTCCCTAAAGTCAATAGGTATAGATTGTTATAGAATACATGAACATGCCTGAATGATAAACGGATAAAATAATGTTTCTTCTTAGAAAGAAGTTATCAAACACATAACTACATGTCCTTTTGCCCGAGGCGAAGTAATGTGACCTAATTTTTGGTTGTTGCTGCGGAACAGAAATGTTAGGCAGATACATGTAACAATGGTTATGCTGAAGGCGTCAACAACGTTCGCTATACTGTATGAATTCTAAAGGCGTTCGAATATACTGTATCAAAGAATGTAGGTCCTCGAATACATATTACATGTATGACATATAGTCTGTCTGTAATAGCTTCCGTAGCGACATTTATTTTTAAACTAACGTAAATATGAACTTATTTGAAACAATTATCAGTTGTACATGTATCCCCATGTGTCTCCTTTTGTAAACCATAAATTCGTTTCGTTAATCAAGATGGCATTTTGAATAATGACTGAAGTATTTGGAGTAAACAACAATAGTTAACTTCATTATTTCATTTAAAGTATATAATATATACATTTATATCAATAAAACTTAGTGTCATTTTATCTACAGTGAAGGTGAGATACAATTACCAGCAGCACCGGAAGACCCTTATGTGTCCTTTTTTATTGATCGCGAAACTTACACCGTTATTGGGACATTTACACCGCCTATCGAGATAAGCTTCTACATAAAATCCGAAATAACAAAAAATACTCTCAAATCAATAAAACATGAAGATAACAATGTTGAAATGAAAACAAATGCGAAAATGAACACAATAAAAGATGTAAAAATGTGTGGTGATCGTAGCACCCGTACTAGATAGCCCCGTAGCCAAGAATAACGTGTTTACTGGCGACAGTTGCGACGGCCAAATTATCATACATAGTGTAAATATGCTTTCTGGACAAGGTCTGAAGTAAAAATAAAGACTTGTTGAAAAGCCATTCCGCTTGTTCCAGTTTACCCAGCTGTAAATTAGTACAGTGTACGTGGTTGGTTAGTGCTAGAAATTGTAGAATGCACACTATGGGCGCCAAAATGGCAACACCGGTCATATGCTCCCCAGGGAGTTGAGAACGATAATAGCTGGTTGATAAGGCCCAATAATAAAGGATAATAATATGTGAACCACTTTGAGGCGACCTTTAAGGTTGTGATAAAGCGGTAAGTAAGAACCTCGAATTATTATTAGTTATTATTATCATTTAAATATTCTCAACTTATCGAGTGTCTGATAAAAGTCATGCAAAATATTCGTAGTATAATTTAGATATTGACTTACGAGTGTCTGAGAATTTGTAGCATATTCCTGAAGTATACAAATCTGAATGAATTAGATGGTAAAATGAGAGAATTTTCCGGAATTTCTTAGCCATAAGTCATTGAATGGTTGTATTGCAAATGGACGTGGATTTTATTTTAGCATAGTGGCGTACCCTACAGTGGTCACTATATATCCGTGCGTCCGTCCCAAACGCATTCGTATTGTTACATGTCTTAGTGTTTCATTCATTTTGGCGTCCAAAGGTCAAAGTCTCAATTTTAGGGTTTTTCATTGGACTCTTTTTGTGAAACACATTTGTGTCTCTCCATAATTATGATACATGTACCTATGGACTGATGTGGGCTTACGATGTATAACTGTGGGCTGATGTGGCCTTACGATGTATAGCAGTGGACTGATGTGTCCTTACGATGTATAACTGTGGACTGATGTGGCCTTACGATGTATAACTGTAGGCTGATTTGTCCTTACGATGTATAACTGTGGACTGATGTGTCCTTACGATGTATAACTGTGGACTGATGTGTCCTTACGATGTATAACTGTGGACTGATGTGGCCTTACGATGTATAACTGTGGACTGATGTGGCCTTACGATGTATAACTGTGGACTGATGTGTCCTTACGATGTATAACTGTGGACTGATGTGGCCTTACGATGTACAACTGTGAACTGATGTGGCCTTACGATGTATAACTGTGGACCGATGTGGCCTTACGATGTATAACTGTGGACTGATGTGTCCTTACGATGTATAACTGTGGACTGATGTGGCTTTACGATGTATAACTGTGGACTGATGTGGCCTTACGATGTTTAACTGTGGACTGATGTGACCTTACGATGTATAACTGTGGACTGATGTGTCCTTACGATGTATAACTGTGGACTGATGTGACCTTACGATGTATGACTGTGGACTGATGTGACCTTACGATGTATAACTGTGGACTGATGTGGCCTTACGATGTTTAACTGTGGACTGATGTGACCTTACGATGTATAACTGTGGACTGATGTGTCCTTACGATGTATAACTGTGGACTGATGTGACCTTACGATGTATGACTGTGGACTGATGTGACCTTACGATGTACAACTGTGAACTGATGTGTCCTTACGATGTATAACTGTGGACTGATGTGACCTTACGATGTATAACTGTGGACTGATGTGTTCTTACGATGTATAACTGTGGACTGATGTGACCTTACGATGTATAACTGTGGACTGATGTGACCTTACGATGTATAACTGTGGACTGATGTGACCTTACGATGTATAACTGTGGACTGATGTGACCTTACGATGTATGACTGTGGACTGATGTGACCTTACGATGTACAACTGTGAACTGATGTGACCTTACGATGTATAACTGTGGACTGATGTGACCTTACGATGTATGACTGTGGACTGATGTGACCTAACGATGTATAAATGTGGACTGATGTGGCCTTACGATGTATAACTGTGGACTGATGTGGCCTTACGATGTATAACTGTGGACTGATGTTGCCTTACGATGTATAACTGTGGACTGATGTGGCCTTACGATGTATAACTGTGGACTGATGTGTCCTTATGATGTATGACTGTGGACTGATGTGACCTTACGATGTATAAATGTGGACTGATGTGGCCTTACGATGTATAACTGTGGACTGTTGTGACCTTACGATGTATAACTGTGGACTGATGTGGCCTTACGATGTATAAATGTGGACTGATGTGGCCTTACGATGTATAACTGTGGACTGATGTGGCCTGACGATGTATAACTGTGGACTGATGTGGCCTTACGATGTATAACTGTCGACTGATGTGGCCTTACGATGTATAACTGTCGACTGATGTGGCCTTGCGATGTTTAACTGTGGACTGATGTGGCCTTACGACGTTTAACTGTGGACTGATGTGGCCTTACGACGTATAACTGTGGACTGATGTGGCTTTACGATGTATAACTGTGGACTGATGTGACCTTACGATGTACATGTATAACTGTAGGCAGATGTGACTTTAAGATGTTTAAGGCTTCATAGTCACCTGTTATTCTCATGAATTTGCCATTTCTTCATAACTGTTTACTCCTTATTTATATTCAAAGATAATTTTTGTACTTAATGACTTGATGTTGCAATGCATGGCTGGGTCTTTAGGATGGTTTTGATCTCCATGTCATCTAGTTTTTTGGCTAAGACGATGTACATGTTAATATGCGAATTTCAATATTGTTATGGACTGAGTGAAGCTTTTTTTTATCGGAAACAAATATAGAAACTGTCTCAGTTACTTGGTTAAATGAGTATTTTTTATCTATGCGTGCGGGTTATATTTATTTTCGTGACGTTGTTATCAAACATTCTATGTCTAAAAATGTTCATTGTCGATATTTGAACCAGATATGAATGAGCATTAAAAATGATTGGTTTTATTTCACAGCTAAAGTGCCTGACGGGCAGCTTATGACAGAAATATAGGAATTGTGTACATTTTTAAAAACTGAATTTGAAAACGATACTTCACAATTCGGTTGTTTTGTTGCCATTCTGTTGCTACATTGTATGATCCGTAACTAAGCATTTCCCCGCTCATTCCAAACTGTTGTCTCTGTTTATTTGCCTCCTATGCACCTTTTTGTTTGCATCGGGAAATTTTCAGCACTTGCATATGTTGAAATGTAACACTCATATTTTGATTCCTGGTAAATGTTTCAAGGAAACCAATGATGAAATTTCCTCGTAAAAGATACCACATAGACTAAAGCTGACGATTGACTTTGCAATACACTTCGGGATTCAATTTATAATTACGCAATAAAAAGTTTAGAACTCTCAATCCTTTACTAATTTCCTAACTTTCATTTCTCCAACCAATTATGTTAAATATGAAACATATACTATATTATGTTTATCAATTATGCCTTTTAAGGTGAATATTCGGTTGTATAAACCGGACACAGTGATATTGACCGACACGAAGTCGAGGTTAATATATTCTTTTCCGATCAGTAGTACTGTTACTGTTATTAGTTGTTTCTGACAAATTTTCATCATATCTAAATATATAATGTATACTTGTATGAAATCGGATCTGGGACTAACAAATTTATATGTAGTATTAATAACTTCACCTCCTGAAACTTTGGCAAGTTCATTAATCTCTGCATTAAATTGGAGTTTAAAATGGAGTCACATATTACAATGTAGTTGCTACGTCTTAATCATGTTTAGAGGAGTCGTGTATTGATATGGACGTGAGTAATCTGTGCATAACCCAAACCTGTGTGATTTTAGTCATACAGAAAGATAACTCCAACTGTACCACCAGATGTCGCCATTTGTTAAATATGATGAGAAAAATCCAACACAGACTTAAAAACACATCTTTTGTAAGACCTTTGTTCTAGTATTTTAAGTTTGTTTTGAAATCAAAACCTTCCCTACTTTAACAAAGAGAACAACAAGTGTAACATTAAAACAACTTCATTTCTTTATGTTTGAAATAATGTTCGCGTTGTAAAATATATCGGATCTTATTGGTACGTCATGTAGTTATTCATGTATACATGTAATGTAGTAGAAAGTGCAGTTTACTTCGTTATGTACATTTGCGTATCAAAGAAATCAATCGATTTCCGGTGAATGGAAGGGATATTACCATAAACAGTCACGATAAGTACAAATTTAGGAATGATTTGTCAAGACGAATCTCGTTACGGAAACTAAAACATAGAAAAAACAGTCGTACGTTACATAGACAAAGGGGAAACATTGCGAAGAGGATTATTACATAATTTCTGGGAAAGTAAAGTGAGCGGGTATTTAGTCAGCCGGCGGGGAGCAATCCCCTGGCTTAGAGGGGGTTTCATAATCCAACACGCGAATATATTCAAAGTTCCCGGATGATATGATACGCGTCATACATGGAGTTATTGATATCCTAACAAGATGGCGACACCTAGGCCTGTGTATAAAACAATACAGCTGTGAGTGTTCGGTATATAGAGACGATTTCGTATCAGAAATAAATCTGAAGTTTTACAACAATTCTTTGGAAGTGGAAGGAGATAACGTAACCAACAGTTACTTGTACGTGGAAATGATGATTACCTCGCCGCCTTACACTTTCTACTGACACCTTTATATATTACCTTTTTGAGTATGTTTCCACAAAGAACATTGACAATCCTACTAACGTCCTTAAGTTTATATTTTGTCAGGGTACATACGTGTTATAATGTTGTAATGTTTGCTTTAAAACGGTACTGTAAATCACTTTTATTTCGCAAGGTATTTATTTTCGCGTTAATTCCCGAGGAGATTCAATCGCGAATTCAAATTCCTCGCGATTATTCTATCTCGAGAGGGTCCGTGTTTATTCTTTCACCATCGTCACTTCTAGACAGACAAGCTCGCGAAATGAAATATTCGCGAAATCCCAGTGATTTTAGTATATAAGTTCATTGTAAATGTTTGCTATTCAGTAATATTTGTAATGTTTTCTGGACCCCATTGCGTGCGTTTTTTTAACATATCGTTGTCCGGTTTAGCGTTTTATTTTTTGAAGTCCTGTTTCTTCCTTTCCTGACATGCCTACCCAATTTGTTTTCTTCTTTTATCATTAAACACATGCTATAATGCTTGCCCGTGCATATCATCATGAAAGGTTATTTGTTTGTTTTTTATTTTTATATTTTTTATTGTATTTTTATTTTTTGTATTTGTTTTTCAGTTTTTATATATTTCAAATATCATTTGTTTATATGTAGTTTTCTTTTTTGTTCTGATTTTTGTTTTTCTAAATATTATGGCATTGCTATGCTACTTTGGGGGGGGGGGGATAATGCAAATAAAATTGTTTATATCATTTTAAAATTTCGATATGCATTGTAAAACACGCCGTCATCGTACTTTTGGAATAAAACTTCGGAAAAAAGCAAAAAAATAAAACGAAAAATAAAAGTGTAACACAAATGTTGTACAAATAAGTAAAGACCCCGGACTAAAAATCAAATCCTAATTTAAGGACTTAAATTATTATAGAATACAAGAACCTAGGTAGGATGTAGATTTAAATCTTTAAATACGTGTAGCATGTGACAACAAACAGAGATGAATGAAGGGACTGCAAAGGATTATGGGAGAGATTAGTATCACACAGTGTCGGGCGGAGATCTGAGGGTCAGTCGTGATGTAAACGAGATCACCATGGCTGTACTGACGGGCCCCCATATGTACGACAGGATATTTATTACACGAACTTGAAATAATATTTGTCCTATATAATAGACGAAAAAACCTCCGTTATTTCTGGTGAAGACGAAACTAAGCAAATAGTCCCGTCTGTTGAGCGCCATTGTAACGCATCCGGATCGGCACTTTCGCTCTCACCAAAAGGTCAGTTGACCGCGCGCCATGGATCCTGGACTACCCCGTGTTGGTACAGCGCCGTAGAGGTCGGGGAGGCTGTATTGGTTTGGTTGGTGCTCCTTAGTCGTATGCTGGTTTAGCGGACGCCACTCCGGGGTTACCGTACAACACACGGTCGATACACTGTGATTGTCACTCGATTCAGTAGAGTTTTCAGTTTGCTGTGCTGTTTGAGAGCGGAATCTGTTTTGTGACAAGTCTGTTCCTTTACTTTTACGTTTCGCAACCTCCACCGAGCCTATCCATTACAAGCATCGAAGGTCCGACCGGCCAGGCAATGGAGTGAGTGGTCAGACAATAGCAGCGCTAGCCTAATTGGTGTGTTTAAGAACTGTGAGCACTCGCGAATCACGCAAAAAACCAACACAAACGAGTCTCGAAGAGAACAGGGACACCGGCAATGGACGCATGGTCACAGACTAGACCCTAGCTTAGAGACACAAATTGAGATTAGATCAAGTTTGACCAGGCCAAGGTCATTCCACCATTACAACAATGCTGGTAGCGTTCTGTGTCGCTTGATGTCCTGACAGAACACTGATTCTCTCTATGAAGCATGGTGGAAAGGCACAGCAAACGGCCGGATCTCAAAACATGTGGTTATTTTTGATGGTTCTGGTGCAAGGTATTTCTACCACACATGGTAAGTCGCTTGTTTTATAATTACAGTGCCGTGTAGCTAAAACATGGAGGGGGTCGGAGTGTGGTGTTGGAGAAAGAGAGAGAGAAGGGATTCATCATAGCTTCACTAATGAAGCGCGTTGATCAATTTCCACACTAGAAATTTGTATTCATTAGTTGTTTCACGTGGAGCTGTGTTATGGTTAGCAAGGGCCCGAGCGGCCTACCCCAGGGGGCCGGCTGAGTACACTTTGCCTGGGTGTACAGGTTGGGATTTAGGTACGGAGGAAGATCAATACTGTAAGGCTTGCCTCGCGTACTCTACCTTCACTTGTATAACAACGGTTACAATATAACACGTAATGGCTGTAGTACAGATCAGCCATGTTCGAACAGCTACGGGATTACGATTAACAGGCACAGCTTCATTACTATGTCTGAACTGTTACAATGATTAATGTGACGACAATAATAGACTCTTGTTTTATCGCCCAATGGTGATACAGTACTAGACAAAGGTTTAATATACCTTTGTGGTATAACGTTTACTTTTAGCGTTCCTTACTTAATAGTATAGAAGTTGTAAATTATGTAGCTTTTTTTTTATCAGAACAAGAAGAAAGATTATCTCCCTTGATAGGTGTAGTCATTGTTATGTTTCCTCTCGTGTTTATGCACGGACATGTAACTCAAGTGGTATGACATTTTCTATGGTTGTTACGTGTAGTTAGTTGTACCAGACAAGGGACATGTTGCCCTATGTAAATGCTGCTATGTTGTGTTCAATAATAATGAGAGGTTTTGTTTTTTGTTTTTATTTTTGTATATTTTGAAATACAATTTGGATGTGTTCAATATAACAATAGAGATTTCTATAAATAACACCGAATGTTCTTTTACAAGCAATGATAAATGATAGTCTGCATTTGTTTTGTACAGTGTTATATCTGTGTTGTTGAATACATTGTATATAGAGAGGGGTTGTGATGTCATAAAGAAGATGATGTTACGTTGTTTCATGACACATATAGTCTGGTCTATTTTTAGGTACATGTACATGATTTTGTGAGATGTTTTAAGACATTTCGTATAAGAGGTAAGAGTAAAAAGTCCGTCATATGTATATATTTATTTGTAGGTATTTAAGATAGGGAAATTGGTCACAACCGATAATTTGCCCTTTGTATAACATACGGTATACATGCACAAAGACGTACAGGGTTGACATAACAAGTTCTTATGGTCCCAGGTGGCCGCGTCACTTGCTGAGGGTAAAATTATCTTAGCCAGCACCTGATTTGGACGTCATACAAATAACGGTTCACTTAGTGCACATTTATTGGGTTAATTAGAATATTCCATTTCTTTAAAGGCGAGCTAGTGGAATTCTCAACCCGAGGGTAGGGATTCTTAAGTTGTCAAATACGAAGCTTTGCCGAGTGTTGTTTGGCATCTTAAGAATCTATCCCAAGGGTTGAGGTACCCCATTCTCATCCCAAGGGTTGAGGTACCCCATTATCATCCCAAGGGTTGAGGTACCCCATTCTCATCCCAAGGGTTGAGGTACCCCATTCTCATCCCAAGGGTTGAGACACCCCGTTATCATCCCAAGGGTTGAGGTACCCCGTTCGCATACCAAGGGTTGAGGCACCCCATTCTCATCCCAAGGGTTGAGGTACCCCATTATCATCCCAAGGGTTGAGGTATCCCATTATCATCCCAATGGTTGAGGTACCCCATTATCATACCAAGGGTTGAGGTACCCCATTCTCATCCCAAGGGTTCAGGTACCCCATTCTCATACCAAGGGTTGAGGTACCCCGTTATCATCCCAAGGGTTGAGGTACCCCGTTATCATCCCAAGGGTTGAGGTACCCCGTTATCATCCCAAGGGTTGAGGTACCCCATTCTCATCCCAAGGGTTGAGGTACCCCATTCTCATCCCAAGGGTTGAGGTACCCCGTTATCATCCCAAGGGTTGAGGTACCCCGTTCTCAACCCAGGGGGGATGGATCTGACCATGTCCGCCCAATTTGTATTATATTCATCCCAGTATTAAGCAGTGGTAGGACGCCTGGCTCGTGATCGAAGGATTGCAAGTTCGAGTCCCGGTCATGCTACATGTGTTATAACCTTGAGAAAGATACTTTACTCTGCTTTACCCAGCCTACTCGGCTATGCGTACGTGGTTGGGTAGTGCTAGAAATAGAAGAATGCTGGCCGTGAGCGCCGAAAAGGCAGCACCGGCTGTATGCTCCGTAGGGAGTGGTGAACGATAGTGGCTTGTTGCTAAGGCCTTATAACCACAGATTATAATTTGTGAACCGCTTTGAGACTGTCTTTAAAGTCGTGATAAAGCAGCATATAAGAACCTCGAATTATAATTACATATGTATTGGTAATGTTAACGTTGTAGGCGAAATTCATAATTGACGAGAGGTTGGTTGACATGACGTCATTATATAGTTGAAGTTGTGTCATACTATTGATATGAAAAGCCCCCCGCCCCCCTTCCCCCGTTAAACCTAAAGTAAGATTAATGAAGTGATCACCCGTATGTTGTGTAGAGGGTAAGGTTTATGAATTTAAGCACAATGCTTTACCGAATGCTAAGATTCATAATGTTTATCCCGAGGGTTGTGATGTCTTTTTCTACATTATACATGGATAATGGATTAATTTCCTCCCGTACATTCCGACTGTAAATTAGCCATTATGGTGAATCATGCCATCAGGTTTGGCAGATGCAAAATGTGACAAAGTTGGTGATGTTATTCTGGTTACAGTGTATAAAGTGATGACGCGATAATGACCATGACGTTTTAGAGTAATAGGGCGTGTGAGGTGTCTTGATCTAGGAAAACCAAGTTCAAAACGCAATAGTATTCTTTAAATATTGTGTATTAGTATTATCTATGTAAATATTTAGTAAAGCTTATTTGTGTGCATTTACTGCCTTGTAATGTCATTGTCACTAACGTGGTTCTCATTTTGAGGACATGACATTTCCAGGATCTAAACTGGATTTAGAAGCTGGGTGTCGGGCAACACCTGCTCGTATTCTTCGAGCTAGCACTTTAACAATGATCTAAATGTAATACATTTTATCACTGTTTTCCTGTGTATTTGCCCTATATTCATTGATGTTGATTTTGGAAATGTGTTTTATTTACTTTGAAAATTGTCTTAATGTTACTATATTTTTTGCCTAAATAAAGTAAAGCATTAATAAAGATTCAATTTTGATGAACAGGAACAGGTTAAATGCGACTAGTGTATTTTCTTGTGGAGTGGACAAGTCTGTACAGCAATGTAGCTAAATGAATCGTTTACGCTAAAACCTAAATGTCTCCCATGTAATACCGGTACTCCATTATTCAAATGTTTGTATTTGGTAGTATAAAACCTCATTAACTCCTAAATATACAAAATATAAGGCTAGAACTCTTCTATTGTTGGCTAATCGTTAGCAAAGATTCAAAGTTTTGACAGGACAATATAGCAAGGCCTGTCAACCTCTCTCTCTCTCCCCGACCGCTGCACATTCATTCAGCCTTATTCAATCACAGAATAAGTAAAGCAAAAAGAGATATTTGTCTACTGTTGTTCTGATCCGTCTGACGGTCCACAAGAGGGATGGTGTAGCCACATTAGTATGTATTGACTGGTGATGGTCTACTGGTGGCGAGATTTATTGTTGGTAGACAAGGTTTTATATACCGACCAAATCCATCTCCACCACAGACAATAGACATGTATGAATGACAATCGACAGATGGCAAGCCGTCTCAATGTAGCTAATAATGTTACCAGGTTGTAGATTGAGACGGGTTTGATTTGGCTTGTTGATAAACTGTATGTTTAGCCTACATACAGCAAGTAATCACAGAGGAATATGTGCTTAAGCAAATATTCGCCTTAACTTTCATTTGTGTACATGTATAACATCAGCCTACGCCTTTTCTGTGGTTTGATAATTAGGGAAAAGTAAGGACATTGATAGTTAATCTAACTATGTAAAAAGTATGTATTATAAGCTGATTCCACAAATATTTCAAGAACAAACGGAATGGATGGATTGCTCCAGATAAGGTCCTTCTTAGTGTCAATTTGGGGTTCACAAAAATATTAATTGGGTCATTGAAGATATTTGATAGGGACAATTTAAAATGTTGTCATGTATCGTTTCTAGAATTAGCTAATATAGCTCTAACAAGTGTTTAAGATAATGAAGACTATTAGCAAGATTTATTTCGTGATCTTGGTCTCATTGAGAATATGATATACCCGCGTACATACACATACATGTTTATGCGATGAAGGTGGACTCTTTGGACGATTCCGATTAGTATTCCTACTTGTCGTGGTTGAGAATGAAATTTTGTAAATTCATTTTTGAGGACGTGACATTAACTTGAATGTGACCGAGATTTACACGACGCTTGTCGTCGATGAAGCAGGAGACGCTCACCCTTCCAGAACACCTGGTTTTATTATCTTGTACTTTGTTAAGCTTCTCTGTGTAAATCTGTACTTTGTGGTGTTGTTTTTTTGTCACCAGATTTTGAGTTCGGATTATGGTTTGTAGACTTTCTCTGGTTTTTTTACACCCACTGTACAATCGTGTGTTATATGTAGGCTGGTGATTTGTCCACTAAAACATGGCAGACATGGATGCTCTTAGTGACAAATGATACATGTTGTTTGAGTCCCGACATGCGGAGGATGTGCACTATTTTTGGTGATACATGGACAGTCTTCCTCTTACGTTCGTTAGCCTCTCGACTATTCGATTTAGTTTTATATTACCAGAAATTAGCTGGCAAACAGCTAGTCTGGTCCTCATTACTGCAGTCGCTACTCCCGAACTATCGAATTCAACTCTCTGGTACTATGTTTTGATAGAACCCGCACTGTCATTAATTGATCACCATTTTACCCGACGCATTCCCATGTCTTCATTGTCTATCTCCAAACCAGCCATGTTTCTTCATTTTGGTCTCAATTAAAGCTAGAATCATTTGATTACCTTGAGGAGATCACGCCGGAGGAACAGAAATCACCATATCCTCTATTTCGACGAGCACGTATACGTGACAGGTTGCCTTTGACTATAGTTACCCTTCGTGTACCATCAGGATATGTTTTGTTTAAAAACTAGCGAACCCAACGTTTTATACCCAAGCTTGAAATAGGCGGAGCATGTAGTGCTACCTTTATCCGTCATTCCGACATATGTAGTTGTATAAAGATACAATACATGTCATGTTTTGCTTTAGTGAAGTTCCACCTACTTTTACCAGTTATAAATTGGGACATATTCCTCCAGTAATTTTAATTTTTTACATAAAAAAATGTTACCAAAAATGCAGGAGAAATATCAGAGAATACCAAAGCGTCAGCAAAACCATAATCCGATCTCAAAATGGAATGTTCTTGGGGTGAAATCAGAATAAAGGTTTATACGGAGACACTTGAACAAGTACAAGAAAATAAGTGTTCAGGAAGAGTAAGCGTCTTCTGCTTCATAGACGACGACCGTAAGGTAAATCTTGGTCACATCCAAGAAAGCATCAAGTTCTCAAAGTGAGAACGGAATCATCATTCTCAATCACAACAAGTAAGCACACTAATAAGCATATCCAATAATGTCCATCTTAACATCATACAATTAAGGATACAAACTATTTCTTAACGAGACCAAGTTGTCGACCAGAAAGTTGGTTCATAGTACTCATCAACCTGCATCTAAAAGCCAGATTTAGAATAACGATCAACTGCTATATGTAAATACCATTCGTCAGAGAAGAAGGGGTGTTGCTATCAAGAAGGTGTTACTAACAACCTCTAGTAATTTAGTAGTTAGTAGTTTAGTAGTTAATAGCACATCAAGCCCATAGGTTCAAATGCATCATTTTTGTTTACATGACAGATTTAAACAATGGAAATAATCAGAAAATCACACACCTGTGTTGGCTTTAGAAAACAACTGGCTTTTATCTGTACTTTAAATGGCATTTGCATTTTCTAGTAACAATGTTATGTCATTTGGCTTGTTTCCATAGTAATAAACTTTGGATTAACCATTTTCTGACATTAATTAGCTTTGGCTATCAGCAGTGGTCAATCGATAATTAACACTAGCATGAAAAGTTATGAGTTTACACTAAAAAACATCCATTCTTCTCTTGTCAGCAGGGGCACTCGTGTTCCAATGACACACCTAGTTCATTTCTTTGAAATTTTTTATCACTGTTGAATCATTACCTATCATCACCATATGGTGCAGTAAAATTGTTTACTTTCTTTGTTAACAAAATTTTATATTTCTGCTTTTCAATTTTCAAGGTCGTTTTCGGCCGTAGTTGTTCTGTATTATTTGTTGGGTTAGTGTATTGTATCTGTACGTATATATAACTGCGCCTTTGGCTATTTCCGGGTTAGTTTGAATTATGTTTATGTGTCAGGTCCAATATAGAATAGTGTCGTTACAGTAAGGTCTCCCATGATAACTATTCCAAGGCGTACCTCTAAAACATTACACATGTATGGCCTCTTCCATTCGCGGAGAGTTTAGATACAAGAATATAATTTGGTATTGTGTCAGTTTATATCTAACTATTAAATCGGATTTTAGTTTATGCTATGGTGAAGTTATAGGGCCTGAATATTATGAGCTTTTATCGGAAACACACAAGATTACACAAAGCCCGTTTTGAAAGCAGGTGGTTTTCGACAAAGCGCTTGTGTTGACCAAGAACCACAGCAGGATGTTTGCTCATTGTTATCACCTTTTTATGATATTATTGTATATTTTATGTTGACCTACTGTACGAACTGTTATTAATGATTATAATATAATATTGGTTCTGTTTTATCAAGGTTATATTTTTCTTACACGAGCAGGTACTTCATCAATAATGAAATACCTAAAGTTGTATAATTGTAAAGGTTGTAGATATCTCATTCTGGAATAGCTTTTGAGTAATCACACACAACCAGTTTAGTGACAGTTACATGTATACCATACTGTTTCAAAAGTTTATAAAATACATTTAGATATCTCAGTTCCCAATCCAAACGAAGTGGCTATTGAGCAGAACACTTCAGGGATAGTGACATCCCTGTAACTGTGCTGAGTATTAACAAGTAAGGATCCTTCGCGTTAAATTGTTAACTCGCATTGGCTGGAATCATTATGTCGTATTAAAACTATCTATTTTTGGTGTCAAAATGGGGGGAGATACTAGCTATCATATTAGGTTCCGATATACATTGTATTTCAATCTAAAATCTGATAGATATTATTAATCTAAAAACTGATAGATGATATTCCAATAATACGAATGAACTTCCATAGCGACGGATATTGAGTAAATATTGAGTACGGATATCTTGTGTTCCTACCGCTTTCTTAAGTGTATCGAACCACTGTCCTACACAGGCAGCAGTTGGTTTTGATCTGTGCTTTGTAGTGCTTCAAGATGCTGTTCTATGCTTGAGTATGGTGCCTATTTTATAGAATAATCAGATTAAATAATTGAATATCCCATTTGCTTTCATTTTGGAAACGATTGGCCTACATACCGTTCCGTTGTTATCATGATTTGATGTATAAGGTTGTCACGGCAACCGTTTTGTCTGTTTATATAAACGGGTGTCAATGTCCCATCGTTCAAAACTGTAGTATCTGTCGCACGCTTGATTAGTTGTAGAGACTATTGCACGTGAATAAAGAGTTCATAAGATTCCGACGATATCTGATGACCTAGATCATGAAAAAGTCTTTGAAAGCCTCTCACGGGACCGCAACTTTTACTTGAACGTTGCTTAATCTGTAGGTTTGCCACTGATTGCTGACAAGAACCTTGTTTATTCTGTCCGTTGAGATATCGAAACGGTCATCAAAAAGTAATCCTTCGGAAAATTGCCTCTGGCTTCTCTTGGTATGTTTTTATATTGAATATATTCGGGAGTAAATCAGTGTGGTGATTGCGTTGTTTTGTTTGACCGATATGTTGCGGACTAAGGCTATTGTATCACACAGTGAGAAGAAGCTCCATAAACCCAGTAATCGGTGATAGGCGAGATAGCGAGAGCAGTGTCCGCCGTGGAACATCCCAGTAGGGGCACGATGGTGTGCATCCTTCACCAGACTGCTCCAGTGTTCCTGGTACCAGACTGCTCCGCTGATTCTTTCCCTAGCTCTCGGTACCAGTCTGGCCTTCCCCATTTACATAACATCTAGAAAACAAAGGCTCATCATTGTTCAGGCAATATTTGTCAGAACATCAATTTGATCGCTACAGCTTCATCGGTTATCATGCATCCCGGAATACTGAAACTTCACCTTTCTACACTGACAAACATACCAGTGTATCCTCCCTTATTTTATGACATAAAGACAAAAATAGGCTTAATGTTTTGGTGTTATCAATTTGCAATTAATACCAAAAACATAACACGGAAAAAGAAAAGATATATTAGGTAAATAATGAGTTATTACTTGTTTTTAACCTTTCTTTTTTAATCCTTAATTTCAATAGAATTTTATGCATTAATAATATATATATAATCAGGACTCAGAGTGTTCTTTTTATGTATGGCATTTACAAAAAGCAACCTTAAACTATCAGAGAGAAAATATTTGGAGAAACTAGTATGATAGTGCTACCTGAAAACCAATATTTTCTTAACAAAATCACATAAATGGAAAGAAATATGCTTGTTAGGATGTGGCTGTGGCACTTGTCTTTGATAAGGTAGATTGTAAGCCATCTTAATCTACAGTTTAAACTTAGAAACCGAAATTATGTAGAAAATTATAAAAAAAAATATCACCAAAATCTGAAAAAGATAAAAAGAATACTCAACAGGACAATTTGATTTTCACTCAACACTACCTGATTGATAAGTCATTGGTTTCTCCTTAACATTTAAAGCAAAGGAAGACTCGTCACTAGCTCCGTTGTACAATGCTGATGATGTACACATTAGATGTTGTAATTGAAATTGTAAATAAAACATTCACATCTTGTATAAAATGAAACTTTATTGAGAACCGCACAGAGATAAATAAATTATGTATTTATGTACTTTCTAAATTAATATTGCAATCGGTGACCATTGTTCAGAGGCTTTGCCAAGGGGGTACAAAGCTTCAAAGGAGATTTTCTGTCAACATATCTTAGGTCGAGTCGTCATTTTGTCATTTCGCCCTTTGTTTTTATTCTAGATACAGTCTATCTAGTATTTTTATGCTATTAGTTACTCACATAGGGAACGATGGTTGTTTGAACAAAAAGTCATGCCCCTGGTATATGAAATACCTTGGTCCAGCTTGTTTCCATAACATAAGACTCGGACATCGTCAGGAGAACATGGCAATTCACGAAGATCAATAATTACTACGCGTGTACAGTTCATCCAGAATCATTGCCTATCCTAATATAGGTTTTGTTTGGGTGATAAATATGTTTCTTCCTGTCCAGTCTACAGAATACAAGAGAACAGATCGGTCTTACAAGTACTCTAAGTGGTACTTATGGTATACGAGGCTATACGTCACAACACAGCGACGCCTATCTTGTAAATCACGTGCGTTTGGCGAAGAAGCAAGAGCAATACTTCTCGCCGACTATGAATCATGACAGTACATACTACATGGCCCATATTCATTGATCATTAGACATATGTGTTCTAGTCTCACAGTAGTTATTTATCATAAATCTTCTAAGTTTACTATTGTACGTGCCGTAATTGTAAGAGACAGCAATGAAATATTTCATACCTTCGTGTTGAGTAGTTTCTTTGCACGCACAAAATGACATGTAGATTTAATCACGTGATCAGTGTGAAGATAGCACCTCATCTTCACCTTTATCTTACCACAGAGTACAGCAATACATGGAACGCACGTGCCCGCGCTAATTCGGAAATTTTAGTCGGCGCTGTGTATTATAAGTGTCGACAAAAACCAGAACGAGATCCTAACCTTAATGCCTGACAAAGCTAATTAATGAAATCTTAAAGTATACCTAACATAATTACCCCCTTCTAGACTGTGACGTCATTTGCCTTCCACAATGTTTATCCTTGAAAATGAAGCTCGAATACTTTAAGTATACTTACTAAAATCACTCATAGAACGCTTAATATTAGATTAGCTGACGTCACGTGTGATTAAAGTTAATGAGCACGTTACGTCACATACTTAAAAGCTTTCACATCCGCTGAGTATAAAGTGCTTTCGTGGATATATTTATTTTTGTAATTAATTTAAAACACATTCCTGCTGTATGTGGTGCCTTGTCTGGCTTTTATGTTGGTTAAAAATGGAAGCAATAATTACCGTCCTTTAAGGACTATATGAATCAACAGGTTATTTATTATTTCCGGAGATGTTTGCTGTTGTTGATGGTTAAGGCAATCTCTGATTTAGTAATGGGAAGTTATGGATCAGTTATTGAACGGATAACAAGACTGGGCTTCCGTTTACCTGAACAGTCTATTGGCACACACCTGAACGGGTTCGGCAGGCCGCGGACAACAGGACATGCATAAACCCTTGCCAAAGCGCGCGTGTTTTTGTAGTACCGAGTGCACGCTTTTCCAAGCGCGAGCCTTCAGCTGAATGCATGACTGATTGAAGTGATTAGAAGGGTTATTTTTTTAGCAGATTCGTGGGTAACATAATAGAAGCAATTGTAATTCTTACATGAACCGTTCGTAAGGGTGAAGCAAGGTTTTGAAATCAACTGCCTGTTAACGTACAAATGTTAGTTTCCTTTCTTGAGTTGTCTCCCTTGAGATATGATGAGTGAAACCTAATTAGAATGTTTAATTTTACTATCGACAAGCGCATGTGTTAGTGTGTTATAAATTTGCTAGACATTCAGTTCACGTTCGCCCACCACTAGGCAGTCGGCCATGCTTAATGCTCGCCACATGTTTTACGCGCTTAATTGTGTTAGACTATCTCTGCTGGCACTAAACAATTGCCCAACTGACAAATTTCTAAAATTTCAACTTAATATGTAATTTAATTGCAGAAAAACAAGTGCATTCACAGTGCATTGTAAATTATTTGTCTATAGAACTGTGCAATTATCTTTCTCCCACTTTACGTAACTCTACGTAAAATGTTATTTTGTGTTCGTAACACGCCTTAAAGACAATTGTTATTGACAAACATGTAACATTATAGAAATATTCCACTTGATAACTGGACCAATATACGCAACACGGTGAAGCAATTGAGCATTAACAAATGTACATGTACATAGCTTTATGGCGAGATTGACAATAATTCTGTTTGACTTATCCTTCACCGACCTCCACAAAGAAGCTCAATTTAACCCAATTTCTGTTGATTGAAAGATAAATCGTGGCATGCTAAGTAATTACCGGGCCCGGATGTAAGAGTATACACGTACTAGACCCTGTGAGTGATTGACGTGTCGGACTGAAGGTATAGCGGAAGTGTTTTACGTTTCCTGTGGTGGATTATAATTGCCCTTCATATTCTACTCACTAAGCCAGCTGAGGTTTACAAATAAATAATGCTTGTTAAATTCATTTACAACACATGTATCGGCATTAATTAACGCACTAATACATTAAATTACTGCCGACGACAAGACATGGTTCCGGATAGTTCTTAATGTTGCCAACTTCTGAAGCCCATTGCAAGAAAGCTGCTTTTCAGCAACTGATAAATCAATACCAAACAGGGCGAATTAAGAAGTTGGGGTTATATATGTGGTTATGTGCTAATGAATAGTTAAAGTGTGTACACATAGGCTGAACAAAAACCAAAGGATGTAATACAAGGGAATGTTACTTGACATTTCACTGTTTAATACTCAAAACTGTCTGCTTGGTTCTCGTGCATCATAACAAGGTCTTATTTTTTCGTGACAAACCTATAATTTTAACCACATTCAAGCTCATTGAACATTTACCTGAACAGAGTAGGCATCTGGACCTTCGTGTGGGCTTTATTTATGGAAAACTTTTGGGATTATAACGTAGATATGTAGGTGATGAGGTCATATACATCTTTATTGTAGCACTTTTATTATAAGTGATATGCCTTAATATAAATAAATATAAAGGTCACATTATTATAAACAGAATAGCATGTACACGTGCTCATGTTTTGCAACATATCCTCTATTGTTCTAATCAGTTCTACTACAATATAATGCACCAGTCCGATGCCCAAGTTGTACAGACAAAATATCGTCCATTCCATAGCAACCAGAGCGAGGCTAATCGTTGTCGATACCGGTCATATAGAGGCTTGTTGTCGCCAAGACTAGTCAGACCGAGGCTGCTGGTCGTCAATACCAATCAGACCGAGGCTGGTTATCGATGGTCGCCCCGGAAGATAAGACCCGATTCCGTCATCGCTCTACTAAACAACATTCGAACACAACTTATATCTTGGAAGTCGAAACAAACGTCCATTAACATATTGACCGGTTGCTTAGATGTGCTCTCCGATTGATTGTTCTAATATCCTCGACCCTCCTCCGGTCACGAGCACTCTCGTCCTCCCCGCTGCCTGCACGTGATAATGATCTCCCTCCACAGCACATCATGTTGTCTGTACGCTTTATTAACCCAAGATGATCCGACCCACGTAAATTTCGGACGGACAGTTCCAATATGTTTGCAGACCTCGCCGGTGAAATGTTTTCCTGGCCAATAACGCAGATTTACGGTCAAGTTGTGTTGGTAATACCGAAAGTGCTAGCCGGTCCACAGACAGTTCTACAAACAACTCTGACGTCACATCGAGGGTCAGTCAATGGGTACTTCCCAGTAATTTGTTCAGTTTATGGAAAGTGTCTGCGACTCGATGTCATTTCAATCTTAATTGTAGGTTTCTAAATAAAATCAGTGCTCCTGTGGTCATATACGATATTGTTTTCGTAGAACCGGCCATCCTGTACATGGGTATCATGTAATAGAGCAAAGGTTTTAACACACGGACAATCGGTGCCCCTGTTCATTTAAAAAAGCAGAAGACTCCTCATAACGTGTCACTTTTCCCTTCCTAGTTTTTCAAAATAATCTATCCAAAACCTTGAAGAAATGGAGTTCTATTGTTACCGTGATGAAACCTCCTTAGCTGTAGTTACATTTCGTTTCAGGATATTCATTTAGATCAATTTGTTTTGTTCCATCCTTTTTCTATGATATTATGCCAATTTGGTGCTTTTTCCATGATAGGTTTTTATTCAACATAATATGTATTCTGAAGTTGCCGTACTGTGACACTCCTATTCGTAAACAACCTTTATTGAAAAATATTCTGTATTTTTGTGTGATATGAATATGCTCATTAGTGTGTTCACATGTTGCGGTTGACAATGAGACTAGGTTCTCATTTGAGAACTTGATGTTTACTTGGATGTGATCAAAATTTACTCGCGGGTATCGTCGATGCAGCAGAAGACGCTTACTATTTCGGAACACCTGGCCTTATCTTCTTGTACTTTTACAAGGGTTTCTGTGTAAATCTTTCCTTTGTTCATATTTTATCCCTAGTTTGATTAATTTTGAGTTGTTTTTCTTCCATCATCTAAGCTGTTCCGGATCGCAACCACTAACAATAACAAAGTATTCTTCACACATGTACCGAAATCAATAGCTGCAGAGTGATAGAGACACATGTGACCTGTATCAATCGCTGTTTTGAACGCTTAAAGACAAGTTTTTGGCTTGTTGTAAACAGGAAAAAAGCGATAAACAATATATTTTTGCTTGTTAATACATGATTGGTAAAACGATATACGCAACTTCAACAGTTCCTTTCAAAGTTTGGATGAAACGAAAGAAACCTTACATCAGTTGTGTACTGAATATTTTGCTCCAATAAATTTGTTAGTGTATTGAATTCTGATCTCGAATCGTATATACCTCAATCTTTGTTACGTACCTACATTGTAGCTATAAATTGAATAACATGTTGGAGACCAATTTTTTATTTTCGTTTGTCAATTTGGTTGATAACTATGATTTACTCACATCATGATAAACAACATGCTGAGGGAAACAAACAGATGTCAATCTTTCTAATCAAAGATACATCGTTATTCTTCGCATAGTTTAAAGAAATGGCCATGTTTGCCGTTTACTTAAGTCGTTGACATATATATTAAATGTCTTGACCTGGTTTGTCTTGTATTTGATTTTCCGCTTTTCCTCTTGTATATATGTAGCATTGTAAAGATTGTCTGTTATTGGGATACAGACAGCCAGTTTATATGGTTTATCAGGTATTGGTTTAAGAACAATGTTCCAGTATAAAGTTTGCCTTATTTTACTTTAAATTTGAAGCCTTTAATTTAATATAACCTTTTCTTAGTAAGAAGACAATGGATCTTTTTACATGTTGTCCTGAAATTAACATTAAAGTTTACTTAGTACGTTAAATTTATGTGAATTTCACGAATTTTTTTCTGAAAATTTCATGTATTTTAAGAGATAACAAGACAAAATAAGATATGTGAGATATTGTAATTTGTTTACTACTCAAACACGCATTTTCTAATTACCGGTATTAAGGCGTCATTCGTTGAACCAATATTCCGCAGTTCTATTTACACACCAATGATACATTTAAGATCTGTATCAGTTTTTTAAAGAAAACTCTTTATTAAAGGTGTGTTTAGCACAAGAGTAAGAACAATTAATGCGTGATCGACAAAGGCCAGACTTCCCGGATCGTAATGGCACTCCAGTGTTCCAAGAATAATTAGACAGACATGTAGGTGTGGTCATTGATAAACAAAATATCAGATGACGCGCAAAGACTAGCCAAACAGCAGCTCTTACTGCTGTTTACATCTTACAGCCGGAATCATTGTAATGGAAATGCGTAATTTGGGTTGTGCGTCATTGTACATTCAATTTTGTAACAAAAATACCTACACTGGTGTCTACGAATACTCAGTCATTCGGGCTTTACATTAAACTGTTAAACATGGTAACATGACACACCAAATCGTTACTGAAATGTCATAACCAGGGTCCTTATTCAGGAAACCATTGTCATGCTCAAGCAAGGTTTTTGTGCTCTAGTCATATTTCTTGTTTCGGCTATAACTGAATAATCGAATGTTATTTTGTCAATGATTTTACAAAACTTTGAAGATATTTAAAGCTGAATTATATTTTCAATGTCTTTATTTGGCTTTTGGGTCCGTTGGCATGTCACTTAAATGTCACGGTAATTGACAGTCACAGCACCATGGCACTCCAGTCAAACAGTCACTAAAAATATCACAACCTGTACACGGTGTTAATATATAACACAAATTGGTCACTGAAATAGCATTATCTGGACAATACAACGAGACAATCTATATAGTCACATTATACTGTCACAGGATTAGCATGTCTTCTGTCGTCTATTTCAAGTTAGTTGCCCATTAAGGAAGGGATAGTCGGTACATGAACCAATGCTAACAACTTCCGAGACACCAAGTTCAACATGAAATTCTCCCAAAGAAAGGAATTTGAAATTAAGTTCTATCAATGGGAAAAGTACAACAATAAAATTAAATCGACTGCATTCATATCAACATACGGGTCCTTGATTCTCTCACTTTCCTCTCTAATGGTTCACACACGGTATCATTTTGTTAATTTTTGTCTTTCTAACATAAAATTCATTTTATGCATATGCATGCATATGACAATAAAAGCAATAAATCAATGTATATAAATATCAATAACGTAACAAATTAAAGGAAATACATGCATATGTCGTTAATGCACCAAATTAATTCAATAATCGTTAAAGATTACTCATGCTTAGCTTGTTTGTCCCAGTTTTATTAACGTTCCTTACTAAAATATCTCATTTGGAAAGCATTAGAAGTAAAGGAAAGATGACACTGAGTGAGGCCTGCAATTTGGATTTTCGAACATGAGTAAACCATACTCTCGACTGGCACCCCTTTCTATTAAAAATCTTGACTTAAGAATAGAAACGTATACATTGCGGGGATATGGGACCAATGCTGACTGTCGCATAACTGTGTAATACGCGCAGATCGGTAAACCTTATGTTGGCAGTAACCACGATGCAGACGACAAAAACGGCCTGGAAGGAAATAGTTCATGATTTTCTGAGAAAATGGAAATGTGATGTAATTGCACGACATAGATGTATAGACAAGCTATTTTTAACGACCGTATAAGTGTGTCTACTGTGATTGATGTGGTCACTTCCACTTGAGCTACTGCGAGAAAAAAAATGCAATTTATGTTCCAGTATATCCGACGGCTCCTGTAAATCGAGTGCGCCCACAAAACGCTAACACAGTGACATAGATAGAACTGGCACTGCTGTGTTCATCACGGATCGATTTATCCACTAAAACTACACCGTTATAATTAGGAAGTCCTAACAGATTTATAAACACTGTGCTGTATTGATTGAAAGGATAGGGAATCTTTGATCTAATATAAAAGATATGTGACACACATGCGGAGCGGCGTTAGAGGGGGGGGGGGGGTGGAATGGAGAGGCAATTGACACGTGTGTGTGTCTAACCAACAAATTGTTACTGTACAACAGTCATTGTATACATTTCCTATTCTGAACTTGTTATTTATTGACGCGTTGAAATAATAATTTTGAGATGATATTTGACAGCTGTGTTATCTTGTCATTACATGTATATTATGTATAAAATTACCAACAAAAAAAACCATAAGAATAGCATTGCATAATTTATTTTAGTTACAAAGATAGATTATGTAATAATGTCCTGTTGAACGTATCACGGGTTCCGGGGACCAGTTGTTTTCTTGTTGCTTCTTAACAAGTGTTTTATCCAATACAATTTCCCCGAGGTCTTCAGTGCAGAACTGTTACACACAGCAGGACAGCAGATCCGACCCATCTGTGTCACTGTTTGTCAGTTCTTTTGTGTCGATGCGTACAGATATTGAGCTGTTTGCTTTTGCTTTACTTAAACCTCAGAAGTCTGTGTACGGTCCGGGAAGGGAAGCAAGCACAGCTGTTGGGGGTCCTTTGATAGGGGTTATCCCAGACAGGCGAACACTATCGATAAACTTGTACATCACATGACATATTGCCGCTTCATCAACATATGTTTTCCCTTCTTACTTATTGCAGTAGGATTACTTCCAGTGTGTTAAAATATACAATGATGGGGTTTAGATTGACGCGCGAACACGAGTAAGATAAAAGGAGGGGTTAATTTAGGTGATTGAACATCTGTCGGGCATCTCCGGTATATAGAAAGAAGGGGTGAGCCATGAAAAAACCAAAGTGCTAAGGAGATGCACAAAAACAAGGGTCATAAACGTATACATAATATGTCGTGGCTATCAAGAATATATAAATATACCACGGATAGGAGGGGGGGGGGGGGATTCATGTAATTTGTGATACATTTTACATAAAACAAAAAAAAAATAAAAGATCGTTTGAAGAAGTTATCAATGAAATTGCTGTCATATTCAAATATTTGGGAGGGGGGGCAGAAGTTGGAGAAATGAAGAAACTTGTGTGAAATAGAATTGGAATTGGCACTCTACTCGAACATGTCATTTGTCTGCCGATTGTTTTGAAGTGATAAAAGCGGGTTTTCATGTTATTTTGTTTCTTAGAGATAACACTGACAGCGCACGTATTTACACGTGAGACGCAGAACTCCCACAAAGATCATGCAACTCTAGACTGTTGAAATTAAGTCTCGATCGTATTAGGTAAGGGGAGACAATTGCATATTTTGATGTGAAAAGTGTGTTGATGTTGAAGGATACTAGATAAATATTTCGTTCTGTCAGTCTCAAAAAAAATCCTCTGCAGACAAACAAATATCTACGCATACGTAATAGAATTATTTTTGTAAGATTGTCACATTAGACCTTGATTTATTTTCACTTGAAAAGTATAGAGCGAATTAAAAATAGACTAAAACGTACAGCTTACATAATAACTCAGTTCTGGTAAGTCAACGGTGAACAAATTAATTCAACCTTGACGAGAGAATAAGCGATTTCAAAGAAGGAGCATTATCTGTCGAAATTAATGAACAAAATCGATCATACATCGTTTTTCTTTTTTGAAATAATTATTGACATTTATTCTTGCCTTCGGGTGTTTAATGAAAGTGTCCGATATCAGAGATCTCATCAAGGGAACACAGTTTGAACAATAACTCGATCCGGATAACGATTTTAAAAAGTGTGTCGACGGCTTTGATGTTACTTCCATTTAAACTTTTACAGTTATGACAGCAAACGTACATTTACAGTGTAGATACATGTTCGATCACTGCAGCGGCTAATTTTAGAGAAATGTGACGTGATATCATATGTAGATATACGTCCCATTCACAGAAGAAAAAAACACAAATTATTCACAAAAGAAAAGAAAACAAATAATTTTGAAATAAGATAAAACATACATGTATTAAATTCATTTTTTATACTTTTTGAAACCGGAAGTGAGCAAGCATTTCTCCCGTAGTATTTAATTTAAAGTCCCCTTGCTGTGGTGATTTGTAACTTTTTAATATTGCTAATATAAGTAAACACAAAATAATGTAAAAAAGTCTAAGTGTCAGGTTTTCCAATAACATCGAACTTTTCGAACATAATAACGAGTTTTCGTCATGTGATATTGTTACAAAAGCTTTCATTTTACATAATGTATTAATTTATTATTATTTTATGTCACATTGACAATCACATTAGATTTTCAAATGTTTGCAAGTAAATACAAAAATGAAAGGAACTTCGATACGATGACGTGACAGATATCTAGTATAAAGAAAACAACAGTTTGGGCATGAAATTACATTTTGTAATTCTACATGTAGTTAAGTTCCTGGGGCTAAATAATGATGTTTTTACATTGGTCTTTTGTTTATTTTTGATAGCCATGCAACATAAATCTGATATGTGTGTATTTATTGCTATAATTTATTAGTCATGCGTCTAGATAACATTTTCTAGCGCTTTTCATGAACGCGGACCCGAAATTGTTGTACGAGTTGTCGTTCTTGTGCCATTGAGAACAACATACCGGATTTCATGTTACCGTGTTCCTGTACCTCTCTGGTTGCTAAGGTGATTCCACACGGGAGCCATGAGCAATGACACGGGGTCACCCCAGTGTAACATGTGTGGCCAGGTGTGGCCAGCTGTGACGTAGCACATTAATCTTTGGCATTGAAACCAATTGACCTGAACTGATTCATCATTAGTGTATTTTATTCTGTGTAAAAAAACTTACTCTGAATTAACAACATCCCGACATTAATGAACCGTGAAACATTCCTGACATTACATTCTAACCAACAAAATGGTCACCTAATGATTCCGGAAAATAGTGAAGCACAATATAAGATTATTAGCGTAAAAAATGCAAAACACATAGGAAAAGAATGTAATTAGAATATTTCCTTAATCTTTGCAACATCAGGCGCGGGTTTCTTCATTTGCGAGAGTATGTTTATTATTTGTGAGCGACAAGGTAATTAACTTCGGTAGAAAGGGGAATGTGTGCTCAGGTCGAGGCAGCCAGATAGCCCAAAAAATACACGAGATTGAACTCAATGACGTTATATTCAACAAAACTTGTCATGTTTAATTTAATTCTATACAAGTGACAAAATTACAATGTACATGTGGCTTATAAAAGAACATAAGACAAGATAGACACACAAAAATGGATACAGCAACAAAACCCTCTGTGGTAGAAAACCGCCGGTCTGCTATCCATCAAAACAGTCATTTGTGGGGGATGTATTTCTCAACATTGTCAAATAAAATTTCACTTTTCGTTGATGGAGATGGATTAAAGACGGTTCTTGTATATAATATGTGATTTTATTTGTATATACTACACAAACATACCAGGTTTAATGCTGTCTAGGCGATGATAACTGAGAGAAACGAAAGTCGGACTTTATTGTCCGACCAATCCTGGATAGTCCCTCCAATTTGTTTCCTGCCCAATCTGCCATCATGGCTGTCAAACCAGATCGAGATGTCAATCTGAGCTCCATCAAAAAAACCTCTTCATGAGAACGGAATGGGGCGATAGTGGTCCCGAAATTAAGCAGACGAACTGATGAAACGTTGATATCTAGTGAGTGGGATTGGGGGGTATTGGTTTTATCTTTAAAGCTTATAAGCGATCAAATTAAAACAAAAACATGAGGTTAAACATATGCTCTAATCGTGTGTATAAACAGGATTCATCCGACGCGCCCCCTCGCGGCTGGTTCTAGTGCCACTTCAATGTGCAATGATATCTTTACAAGATTTTCAAAAACAAGAAAAACAATCTACTGCATGTCTTTATTGTGTTTCGTGTAGATTGCCCATTATTTTCTTAAGCGTCTGTTAAACGCTGAATTATTATTCTTGCTTTATCACAACATTAATCTGCGTGATTAAGAGATAAGACGTAATGCAGCAGGATTTACGAAAATACCTACCTCTCTATGTAATCTAGCAACCGTTAGATCTGATACCGATCTATCGTCGAACCCTTACAATATCAATGACGGCCGTTCTCATTTACCTTCCCGGCAGGTCTGGGATTAAGAAAGGAAAATCTGATACCTGTTGTTATCCAGTATGAAGAGGCAACAATTGTGGAAACTATCTCCAAATTTGGGATTCGCTTTCTTGTTCTGTAATCAGTTAATCTGCTGCACCCGTTTAGAAATTTTAGATCTTACTATTTCGTTCTACTTCCTGTTGCCTTGCACATTCTATTGTTTACAGTGACAGGCGGTCCTCGTTATCTCGAATTCGACAGGATCAGGAGAACACTTCGAGTTATCAGAGTATTCGAGTTATGTGAGTTTGAATGTTAGTGTAAAGCTTTGCGGGGACCGACAAATTACTTCGAATTAAACTGGGTCTTCGAGTTATACAAGTTCGAGATATCTAGGTTCGGCCTTACCTTTTAAACCAAAGCGTCGGACCATGCCCTCAATCCGGGACATACAAATGTACAAAAGGTATGAATTTATGGGGTTTTATACATTCGTACTGACAAGACTGATTACCAGTTGTCTGTTCAGCGTAACGTGAGTCGGTGGAATGCTTTGCTTGATGTCTCCGGCCTGGTATCTCAGTGAGATAGCACTACAAAATTGGCATCAGATCCGTGCTATCACAAGGAGGCCAGTACACCAGCATACCCTGTCTCAGACACAAAGATACACATGTGTTTTGAATCAACACACATTTAGATGCGTCTTTAAAGCGTCGGTCTCATCTTTCAATCAGTTCTCTACCCCATCATCAAAAGTTAAGAGCCAGGCATGTCAGGAAGCGTGTATTATCAGTCATAAATGCCAACACAAGTTTTAAACACGAATTGGGATAAATTGAAAATTGATGAAAACAAAGTGTGTTACAAAGTAGACAATCAATGTTTCATCAATTTAACAAGGAGGTCTCCTCTGAGCTTTTCCCTCAAATAGTCTTCAATTTCTATTCTCGTATATTTGCTGAAGACCACCAGAGTTGTACTACTTTAGTATAACGTCGGGCTGAGAATAACTTGTTACGTATTTATAATACATCATAATTCTGATTTATATATCATATATTCATATTTCTTCTTGTACTGGAAAAATACAACAATGTCTTAGTAAAAGTTGTATTTGTGCCGTTCCAATTTTACAGAGACAGCAAATATTGACGGTTTGAATTATTTGCTTGTAAATATTTCGACATTTAATCTGTGTCTTCGCCAGACGGTTGACTGCTGGTACGTATTCCCGCCAGTAGCTCCTCGACCATTCCGGTAATGAAATAAACGACATTATTGGGGACATGTGGGGTCCCATGGGCAAGGTCATACTCAAGGTCAAACCTTAGGTCAGACGCACTGTTGTGGCGGGAAATTGTTGTATACGTATTGTAGTTTATAAAGAAACATGACATAAGGGTTGGTATGTCAGAGAAATGCACCAGGGAGCCAGCTCCAATCGTCAGCTCAGGCGGCACAGACAGCCGTACAGACACTCTGATTTATGTCCACTCCCGAGCGGCGCACTACTTAGATATACATTGTATTATTATATATTGTGTTGTTGGTTTCAGCAAGAAGAGTAGATAGCTTATATAATTATAAAGCATTTCAAGAAGTTGATTTTCTATTCAATTAATGATAACGAAATACATAATAAATCAGTAGAAGAGCTGAAATGCTGGTTTATTACAGAAATATCTCGATGTTCTGTTCCTGAGAAACTGGGTTAGGAATTGAGGTTAACCAAACATTGTTGATTATAGGTCAAGCGGAAGTAAGTGCCTACATATGGTGCCACACTGATAGTAATTTACTAAGTATTTATAGGTCAAATGATAACTTCACACATCAACATTTCTTATTATCATGTGAGCATAAAATAATCAGCGAAAAGAAATATTAATGCACTAAACGTGCTTCCTGTTTGATTTTTAAACAATAATTGTATAAATTCCGAGGAGTTTTCCTGTTCTAACAACGCTTAATTTCATATCTCATATGGATTAATATTTAGGTCAGGAAAACATAACACAGACAGTTTACTGTATCTTGTTATCCCTGCCAGACCACAATTATAATTCTGTTCTGGTCATCAGTAAAGCTTTACTTCCGGTCGAATTGTTTCGGAAATAAAGATCACAAAACGCACGCGGGCGTAGTAATACAAACGGTTAGGACAGCTGGTTTACTCGTTTGACCGTAGCTGATATCCTTCCGCTATAATCATCAGAACAGTGTTACGTAACTTTAAACGTGTAGGGAGAGATTAAACGGCAATCTCTCAGTCCGCTTTGCTTACACAAACAACTTAGCTCACGGAGTACACTTTTCATAGAACACGAGATCTCGTCATTCTCTCAAATCTCGTGAACCATAATAAGATTAGTGAGATTCGTTTACCTGGTGTCCCGAACAGTTCACCGGATATAGCTGACTCTCAACAGCTGGTTCTACTAGAAATAAAGTTAGAATCAAAGGGAACATACACTTAAGTCAGTCAATTTCAGTTGTACCGATCAATTTCTGAAATGGGATATGGAATCCGGGCTCTAAATAGCACTATATAGTATTTATAACACAACGTGATAATCAATTAGCGTTGATTGTTCTGTAAGATGCATACACCAAAATTTCAACTGTAAAACATAGGGTTTATTAAAGAAATGACATGTTCGACTCTTATGTTTGTTTATTTGTTTGTTATTGTATAAACTTATTTATTTTGTGAATTTTACTGAAATTGATTGACATATTGATACAAAACTCAACGGTTGCAACATGGCTCACATGACGGACACTGTCATTACGGCATACATACTTCAGAAATTCAATTGACATACTTGTGAAAGTGGTTAGATCGCCATGTTACTGTATACATGTGCATGTAGATATAGTGCGCTAATACTGTTATGTATGTTGATGTTTTTTAAAATAAACAATCAGATTCCCTTGCTTGTGTTCCGTCTTATTAGAATCATGTTTTGTCGTAAATGCATGATCTTGATATTCGATGTTTAACATTTGTGAGTTGAAATCTCGATGTTTCGAATTTCTATTGTTGGTCCTACAGTATTCGATTTTTGTATTTTGTATTTTGACTTACGTAAAATCCAATGAGTAGTATGGTAGCCAAAAGGATGATATTTGAGAGACACCTGTATACAACAAATGACATACATATTTAAAATAAATATTCTAAACGAACATTATGATAGACCTACTGAGTGTCGTCATCAGATTGCCAGGATGCGACTTCTGTTTCTTCTTTCAAGAAACATAAAAATAAACACAAGGTATACGCCACGAAGCATTGTAATTACCACAACAATAAATTAAACAACGAACAAAAGCATGTGCAGAATTAACCTCGTGGTTGGAATCTGTTTCAACATCCAGTTAAGGATACTTGAATTCCTCCACAGCTTTTGATAATGAGAATTTATAAACATGCCATAATATAAGCCAACAGTCCCAATTCTATAGACATCGTCGTTTACTCTCTGGAATTGATTTACCATGCAAAACGTGTGTTTATGGAATTGTTTTGAACACAAACTTTGAAGTGTTACAACCGTGTTGAGATCTGACATCTAGCCTGTGGTGTTGGAATGTTAATTGAAACATAATCGGTGATGCTATGTAAGATAAACATATCAAGATAAATAAGATATATACCCGTAATTATTAGCGCACTTGTTTGCTAAACAGGGCACCTGTTTCTTGTGTTAAGTGTCACACCTTGCGTCGCTGCCCCGTCTCCTTCCAAAGCACACCTTCATCCTTACCGTGCTGTATCCCTGATTGTTTGTGTAGCCTTAACGTCGTTTACTGATAGTTATACAAGTAAATTACTCTAGTTAACGAGACTGCGATAATTGAGAAAAAACTGGAAGTTATTAAAGGTATACCATATCAATTGTCTTGCCAACAAAGTAAAACACAGGCATAATCTGTGCTGAACAAACTGTATATAAATCACCCAGGTGTTTAAAGTAATCTCAGAACTGGCGACAACTTGTCTAGGTGGTAACTGATTTTTTGAGATAAAGATGCAATTATCAATATTTTTTTTTTAATCCAAACATTGAAAGATAACGAGTCATAAAGGCAAGTGTTACCATTCGCCTTTTACATCGCAATGACAGCTAAGGATCGGTTTTAGTTCAGATGGTTTAGCGCCAAAGGTCATTCAAGGTCATAAAAGAACGTGCCTTCACGTGTGAGATGCATGTGTCGGTGTTTTAGGCGTTACATATGCGTTGAGACTTTGCGATTCCGATACCAAATTTAGAGTGCTTCCTCGCTCGATACAATGCTGAGGACACCGATCACAGTGTCTGATAATATTCTACATTTTCTTGTAAAGGGTCAATTTGGCGATGTGCCTTTCCTGCTTGCGTATCATCTACCATTTTAAAGAAGTTTGTTATGTCCCGGACAGACGGGCGAAACTCTTTTCCCTCAACACCACACCGACATATATGGTGCCCAGTATCAACCGCTCTTTGTTTGTATTTTTACTTTGTAACTATTTTGAATGACAGTGTACGCTTAAATTGTTTGCATTATTTTAATATCATAATCAACGTAAATCGCGGTTCAGCCTGTGGAGGCAAAATGTTTTCTGCTGGTTGACAATGTACACTGTTTCCTTCTGTTTTCAATAAGTTGACGAAAACTGCTTTATGCACCGTTGGGATGACAAAACACACATGCTATATTGTATTATTTTCTTGGACGTTGGTGGCTAACCTACATGTCTTAGGGACACAACACACGTGTAAAGCATACGCACAGCACACGTGTAAAGCATACACACAACACACGTGTAAAGCGTACACACAACACACGTGTAAAGCATACACACACAACAAGTGTAAAGCATACACACAACACACGTGTAAAGCAAACACACAACACACGTGTAAAGCATACACCCAACACACTTGTAAACTGTACCACAATTGTGTAAAGCTAGTGTCGGAAATCCTCAAATAACATATAACGAACATACAGGGCTAATACACAGTTTCTCATTAAAAACAGACTATGGAAAAACCGGGAACTGCAATACACGTATATACACGTAAAGCGCGTGTAGACGGTAAAACGATTGTGAGCACAGTAAGAACTATGATTGAGAAAACAAATGCCCACAACAACTAGAAAATGCCCCGATCCGTTCTAGAGGATACGCTGGTTTAGAATCAGGGGTGTTAGTGTTGCTGTATATTGCTCTTCAATGACGAGACAGTACACAATAGCAGTGTGTCAAATGGGTAGGTCATCACACCAAAATGGAACCCAACTGAGTATTACTACATATATAGGTAATTATAAATGTTTATACTGTAGAGCATAAAATCGTAAATTACACAGATTGGCCCGTACCTGAAAGCAAACATCAGCACTAAGAAAAACATAAGATGACCAAAACGGTTCTTTGTGTAACTGAAAGCTATATTAGGTTGGTTTCATTTGCAAAGTGTAGCATTACTTCCTTCTCTTACCCGTTCTCTAAGAGACAATTAATATGGGGTGCAACCAAAAGCTGAAAACTTCACTGAAAAAAAAACTTGCATGTTTATAATATTTTAACCATGAAAATTGTTTTGCCATTGTGACGTTTTTTCAATATTGACGTTGGAACTCAATATGACGAGTCTGTCGTTAACTTTTAAATCTATTATTAGGATATTGCTACAATCCTTTGTTTAAACCCTGTATTTTTGACTGACCATTAGAGATATTTGAGCTTGAACCCAGTTTCCTACCCCTTAAAATGCTGAAAGTGTAAAGCTAATTTGAAGAAATGAAGCTTGTAGCGATGACGCAAAGAAGAATATTAAACTTCACAGGAACATAATTATGAATGAGCGTCTCGAAGTATGAAACGTTTTACTACATCTATTGTGCACTATTAATTTTTGACATGTGTTCATATGGATAAAAGTGCCTTGTCACATGTCGCTATTTTCTGATTGGTCAGTGTCTGCAAGGTATAGAAACGATGACGTGTAGTCATGACGTATCGTGAATTCTAGTAACAGCTAGTGACGATGGTTCCAAATAAATTTTGTCATCTTTTATCATTATTGTTTTGCTATTGTTCGCTAAATTAAAACAATTCATCACTTGATTCATAAATGTCTTATAAAATCAAAAACTCTGTCGATATCCTTTAAACGTGCGGCAGATGTGAGGTATTATGTTATAAAATAATAATCAGAACAACCCTAAATTCAGAAACCACCGTATCTAGAACATATCGTTATTAGACCGATAATGCCCTATACTGATCCGTTACAGAGGCGACTAATGTTGTTCATTGAACATCATCCTTGAGAGTCGCTGATAAAGTCGGGTTTGATGGATGGCCATTTTAATTAACTTCGATGGGTGATCTGTCTCTTTTATACACTTCAATATTTGTAAGAAGAAAAACATATTTTTTTGTGATGTAGTTCAATTATAAAAGTTCCAGTCTCTAGGAATATGAAATAAACGGAGAATCTATTCGTTAACAATGGTCATTTTACACATTTTTATTAATATGATTTTTTTTTTATTTTATTCAGTTCATACGGTAAATGTACGTATTTCACTTTTTATCAAAATTGATTGTTCAAATTTAAGGGAAATTTATAGAATTACATCATAAATGATGCAAATGTCGATATTTTTACAAAGAGCAATTATTCGTATTCAACCCTAAGATATTTTCAGATTTATTTATATAAAGAAGGTGCCACGATGCTCAAAAAAGTTTCGATAATTTCTGGTATTTAATTGTTAATCGGAACACTCGTTACCTGCCACGAGGAAGAAGCTTTAGTAATTAATTGACCGCATCATCAACACACTGCGGATGTACTCGGTTCGCTGTTGCCACATCCCGCGTGTCGACACACGTGTCTGTGATCGACACGTGTCAGCGCGTGCTTTGCTTGTATATGTCATTAGAAATCTATTTGTTCCTTTATGTTGTTTTTGTTTCACAAAATGTTTATAGATTTTAAAACATATTTACCATCTCCTGTCGCTGGCACCGCGGATCTGTAAAAACGACTTACCCGCGCGGTAGACATGCTTTGTTTTGCAATCTGTTGGATGCATGGGAGAGTAAGCAGCTAAAAATGTGTTTAAGAAAGGAAATATGTAATCAAAAGTAAAAAAGAGAAATTTTAAGCCAGGACCATTATTTGGTTACCTGGCAATAGTTGTGGACGTGATGCGCGAAGATAAGATTGGTACCCCACGTGCCCGGCCCACATCTGGTGCCCGCAATAAAACAAGTTCACCTAATATATACCGAATTAAGGTCATGAAAAGGTAATTCAAAGCCACCTCCACGAAGGAAAGGGGCATAGACGGATGTAGAAAGTTGGCAGAGCTTTTGTGTAACATGCTTTCACAATTAATTACGCCAGGAGTTGGTTTTCTTTTCTTTAGAAATAAAGCCCACCGTATGATTAAATGATTGCTTAACGCTGGAATCCACCTTTTCTCGTAAACTGTTTAGAGAATAACGCTTTGGTGCCATTTTGTGGCCCTATTCTATATTGATGTATGAATTACTGTTATTGTTCATAAGGAGAACTTTATATGTGTAATGATTTCCTAACGCCCACTTAACCTATCATTTACCCACCGTCCTATTAACATAACAATGTACGTACATCTTTGTCTTATACATATACTGTAACATTGAGGTAGTCTAGTGGACCCTCTAACACTTCGAAATCACGAGCGCCTTTTTTGGCGGTCAAAAATCAAAGAGATCAAAGAGATCAAATCAAGTTCTCCGTTTTTAAATATTTAGTTCCCAACACTTTAATTATATTTGGGTATTGCTTGTTGTAAGTATAATTATTCTTATAAACTAAAAAAAATGTTAATGTGTTTATGCTGTCGGCTATCTCATTTTCGAGAAAAGGAAACAAAGTACTCATTTTCAGTTTTCAGTAATACAGTTTATATTTATCTAACAAAAGATACTTAAAGTATCTTCTTTAGGCAGATGTTTCTCGTTTTCAATTTATCACGTGACACGGCCTTCCTAAAGTCCCAATATACGTAACTTTCGGCAAAAAAAATAAACGGAAATCAAGGCTAATAGCTTATTATATTTATTGATTAACTGATATCAGCAATATTCAAGATGAATTCTCACGCGGTTTCCGGTACAGTAGCAGTTGAAACTTGTATTTGTAAACATGCATCAATTTTGAACTGTCGTATACCTTCGGCATGTTGTTTTAGTGGGTCACACCTAACTTATTTTGCGTTCTTTGGAATTTTCTGTCAAGAGTGTCTTGGTAGTAACCGCTCAGGTTTACTTCGTTTTAGTCTTATTTTTGCATGGCTATCAACTGGATTTTTTTTAGAATTCTTCAAAATCACGAAAAATTCCATGAAGATGCATATATTGGGCCTTTAAATAGTATATTGTGCATGTAAATGTGGTCTTGATAGCATTACATGTACACGATATCTCCTAACGGGTCATATGTAATCAGAAATATACGTATGCCAGTATGAAATGTATGTGGGTGGGTTTTTACTATAATGTATAAGGAAAAACACAAATAAAACATTTCATGTAACAGTATAGAAACTGCTCTATAACACCCACATGCAAAAAGTTTCCTTTTTCATCAAAAGCTATGATATATCCATTTTACTCACGCCCTGCTATGAATGAGACAACACGTCAATACATGTACATCGTGCCACAGTCGTGTTATTACGACTGATTATTAAAAATGTATATCTGGCCGTGGAAATGAATATTGAAGAGGCTAGCACTTTATGTTCTGTTTGACAGACCTCCCAGCTAAACACGTGTGTTGTGCACAATAACTTCTTTGTAAGTAGAGTGGTTCCCCTTGAGACAAGGGGCTCTTCCGGTGTTTTACGCAACCACATAATGCAGGAACATGGGTTGTGTATTCACAAAACCTAACCTAGCAAGTGCACGCTCGGTAAACATCAATCGTTTCAAACTCTGCTAATTGGTTTCTAAACCTTTTGTAATGGGTATTTATTCAATATTGTGTCAGAAACCGTAGAATTACATTCACGACTACCCTCCCCTAATTACAATGTAAACTAAACCCCAAGTCGTGCATGCCATGTTTAAACTGTCTAATTTGATGGCACGACATGAACGTGTATTTCATCGAAGACGGAGTTTTAACAGGCCGGGCACTTATCCGCTTTTTACATACGAACCTGGTATTTGGAGACTGTGTGTGACATGTATATATCACACGGTATAAGATGGCCTTGGACTTCGATCATGGTGAGGAACTTGCCAAACAGCAATTATGAGTAGGGAAACATTTCGTCTGGTTAGTTTAAGTAGTTGGTCGCCATGTTGGCCTGGAGGTGATACCCCAGACAGTCACTGAGTGGAAATCGTTTGTCCGGTTACATGCTGGTCAACATAAGAATAATATGTAGGGCATGTTCTCCGGGAATTGAAGAATTAAGAATTAAAGATCGGTTATCAAATGTCAAACTGAACAAGATGGATAGGTGACAGGTGAGGGCACAAGTCTTTGTCCAAATTGTTATTTTTTGTATTGAAACCGATTTGGCGTCTAACTTTTCATTGTCTTCAGTGAAGACCCGATCTGAGGTCGAACGGTTCAATGTTTTATAAATTGTAAGCACATAATGAGGGTTACATGCAGCTTAACATTCTTTAACACACCACGTGACGACTGTATTGAGATAATTTGTTGTAAGTTATCCATAGATGTTCATGGCTCCAACCGAGTATTCTTAAAATTTGGCGGCCCCTTTATACCTCACGTGGACGTGCTTTTGTCCGGGGCGATATAATTACGTACTGAAACAGTGGGTAGGTACTGGTTACATGTACACGTGGTTAATAGACCCAACAAAGTACGCCACATGACGTAAGGAACACATTTTCAGAGCACCGCCCGATTCTCGTCTTGCATCTCTTTACATATCAACATTAATTCTCCCCCTATCATCATAAAACAAGCAAACATGTTAAATATATGTTATATATCGACGTAGTTTGAAGTACCTTCGCTAGATGAGATAGTAAATCAAATACCGGCACTTACATCTACATTTGATTTTGGTTTTGAAATGATAATTAAAGCCAATTGTATTTGACGTGGCTCCGTACCCCGCCCGATAGAGGAACACACTTGTATGTGATATCTAAGTGTTATGTCGAGGCGCGAGCTGATCCGTGCCAGCCGGAGAGGAACAGGCACTTTATGAATGAGTTCCTGAGAAATACAAACTGCTGAAATCAAATTCTGTTCTTGTTAAGATAAGGTATCGACAAAATCGGAGACAATGATTGAGAATCATGGTGTACCGCTGGTTTCTAGGTCCTTCTCGGCTCAGTTGGATGTCGAGGCGATGTACATTGTATGAAGTGTTCATGACTTTGTTTCCTTCCCAACACCTTCACCTTCCCAACAAGTGTATTAACTTCCGGTTTGACGAGCGATGAAGGTATTTTCTACTTCCGGTTACCTTGACCTTTGTTGATATATAACACGATGTATCATGGCGCCAATCCCGTGAGATAACATTTTTATGATACAGTATGCGTATTTAAGATATAATTTAAATACCTAAATAAATGTTAACGTGCACTACCTTTTGCATTCAGAAACTACAATTATCAATCTAGGTTATAAAAAGGTACAAAAGGTATGCGGTCACCTGCCCGACCGCGTGGGTTATCTCCGGGTACTCCAGTTTTCTCTTATAATAAACACCCCCCCCCCCCCCCCCCCCAGCGCTACATGAAGCAACCGGACAAACATGTGTAGTTATTAAAACTTGGATAAACTGTTTCATGATTATTGTAAACTAAAGTTTATCTATTCCAATTCCGTGACATCTACGGATCCTCGAGAATTGTGTAGAACACTGGGATGTACAATAAATCGGTGCCCACATGTACGTGTGATGTGCCAATTTACGTGTAAAAGCACAGCTCTTCTTCTTGTAACGAGCTTTACCGGGGTACAGACACAAGACCGAGCTTACATAAATTCTCGAACTTTGCGGCTTGTTCTGTCACTCGTTGCCTTAAAGAGTTTGTTTCTAACGTGTAAAAAGCCAATGCAATCACATTTCCTTCGAACACGACAAATGAATAAGTATGGTTTTCTTGCCGTGACCGGACAAACTTGATTTGAACTACACACTGATACCATTAATTGTCTTTTACAAGTGCTGAGCTTTGTTTTAACATTATATATATCTAAATTACTTACATTGTAAATTTACTTGAACCTTGTTTCTCTATGGTCGAATAATTGACGACAACTTCCATTCTTCTCGTTCATTTCAAGATGAAGCTTATACAGTGTCCATGTAGCAAGCTCACGAGAGAGAAAAAGAGCGAATGAATCTTGCATAAGATAACAAAGATAACGATCGATTGCTTTCGAATTATATCTGTGTATATTTTCCAGATTTATTCGATATCATTTTCTTTTGGTTATTTCTATAATTGCACCACCTACATTTTTGTATTTTACATTAGGGACACGCTACGACCAAAAAGACTAGTTTACCCTTGTTTATAACTCTCTAAAAGTTTGGGATACATAACATATTATGATACTTATTTTTAAGGATAGCGTGGTCTTATACTCTTGTACTTTTCTTGTAAGGGTCTCCGTGTAAATCTTTCCTTTGTCTATTCTGCTCCTTGTGTAATCGATTTTGAGTTCGGATTATGGTTTTGCCGAAGCTTCAGAATTCTCTTATTTTTTATATTATGTAACAGACACACTCAAACACCATGTCTATCACTCTGGGTTGGACTGATTGGTCTATTGTTTCATCAAAACAATGTTGTAATTTAGTTTTAATTAACAGTAGGACAGAGCTGAATACATACATGTAAACGATTGAACGGTTACGTTCTTGAGTATCATGAGTATTAATTTGTAAACAAAACAAAAGATTGTTGAATATAACATCTGAAAAAACATCTGTAAAAATACGCACAAACTGGAATTGGTTTAGTTATCAGTTTCCTTGCAGTAAAATTATTTTATTGCATTTCTTTTTCTATTATACTGGTTCAAATTTTGATGTAAGAATATTAGGGGAAGACTTGTAAAATTATGCTGTTTTTAAAAGCATCACCTTCAGTAATGTAGTACTTGTTCTTTGGCATATAATTCTTTGAACTATTTGTGAAATTGAAAAGTTTGAATGACGTTTTTGTTGATTTGTAGGGATGTAATTAGGCTCGAATACATGAGAGAATTACTTATGATTAGTTATGTGATATAGTGTGTAAGCCGTTTCAGAAAATCGTTTCCAATGACTTGATTTCATCATATGTTGATGGCCATGGAAGTATGTCTTTGGGATAATATATTAATACTTGTTAAAAGTGCAATAACTAGTACTAAAAACTGGTATATAAAAAATGGAGATAACCGAAGTGTTAACACAATCATAATCCGAACTCAAAGTCGATTAAACTACATGTAGAAGATTTACCTGGATACCCTTGTAAAAGCACAAGATAATAAGATCCGGTGTTCCGGAGGAGTAAGCGTCTTCAGCTTCAGCATCGACAACCGCAACGTAAATCTTGGTCACATCAAAGTAAACAACAAGTCATTACAGGTAAAATATAGGTATTGTATTTTATGACAGGTAAATTACACGTTTTTCTCTAACATACGCAGTACAATTTCTATTGTTTAAATCAGCTTCCTGTTAGGAATCTTAGCCGTTGATTTAAGTGAAGTATAAAAGACCGTTTATTAATAACTTTGTGGATTCAGTGAATCTGGGTTACATTTGATCGACTGTTCAGGGGGTTTTGTTTTTTGGCCCCAGTGGCCTGAGCACACACAGTGTGATATATTACACCGACTCGAGCTTGCGGAGTGATACACTCAGCGATTTGATGACAGACATGCACATCTTTATCAGAACTTTAGCATCCGTGCCGAGTTCTAATCTCGCTGATTCTCGAATGTTTAAGAAACTTGAAATATGCGTCTGTGTATCACAGCCAACAGCTGTGTCCGTGTTGAATGACAAACAATAAATAATGTAAACAGGAAGTAGTGATAGAGTTATCTGTCCATACTTACAAAATGTAGTTCGAGTGTATTTTCTTTCTATTACCTCCATAAATGTATTGTTTCTACAATTAATGAAATTATACAGCAGCAAACGTATCATATAATTCCAAATTCTTAATTTCCTTTGTTAGTAAATGTTGCCAGACGAAACATGTACAGCGTAACATAGGGCCAACATTTTTGTTATATTTCATTATTGAATTGGTTGTTCAAATAGAACAAAGATTAGAACACTCGCCTATCAACAAGATGGCTGATGTCCCACTTTCTGATCGGACATTTTGTGTCAACTGACCGACTAAACGTGTTTCCTCCGGGACTCGGGGTACTGTGGAGTCCTTATTTATACTTGCTTCCATCTTGGCAAACAAAGAGGTATTAAAACATTGATAAATAAGTGTTTGAGATTGTTCAAAAATTCGATTCGTAAGACTGGCTCTTTGGCTATTTACATGGCAGTTATCATCGAGGAAGCAAAAGACGATTACTCTTCCGGACTACCTGGTCTTATTACTTGTACAGTATCAAGAGTATCAATGTAAATCTTTCCTGTGTTCATACTTTGCTCATAGTTTAATCAACTTTGAGTTCGGATTATGGTTTTGTTGACAATCCGGTATTCACTGAGTTCTTTTTATACTGGTCCAGACATTTATTTAGCAAATAGAAAATATCTACGGCAACTGTTTTCAAGTGCAATCCAACCAGTGTTAATTTTCAAATTAAATACAAAATTATATTTCGCTTACATTTGCACGTGTTTGGTTTCTAAGTTGAGGTACAAATAATTCCTCTTGGTTTATGAGAATGTGCCCATCTCGACGATTATAATTCGGGAAGATACTGTTATAATTTGTTTGGAATGTGACGATATGTTTCCTGCTGATATATGTCTATGTACCACTGGTGTAGTGGTTTAATGACCATTAAATATCTAAGCCATTAATGAACCCATTAAACACGAGTAGCCTTGGTGGTTGTCTGGTCCTACAGGAAACTAATTAATGGTTTTAACTCGTAGAACTACTTCTGAACGAACATCATCAGACTTTTCTTTGTTTCGTCATTCATCAATAATAAAGCTGATGCTCACTGTAGACTATTTATACTTAATACGTAACAATAGCATTGTGTTCCTATCATGACACGTAATAATGCAGGTGGTCGGTTCTATGTTAATTGAAACAATATGACAAATAGTGTTCCGGTCTCTAAAAAACTTGGCATAATGGCATGTATTGTGATGTGGTCTCATCGCAGAGTTTAAAATGGCACGCATGTGCTGGTCCTGTTAATTAACAATCAATTTTAAATTGTTTGTATATGATCACAGTGGTGTTTTGTTCCAACCAAATTAGTGCTCCTGACACACGCACTGTCACTGTAGACTTGTCCCATTAATGATTTATTTGGGACATGCGCTAAAGTGTTTTAGATCTATACTCATTACAGTTTCATTGTATCTGGTCATGGGTATGGCGTCGTTATTGAATTCGGATACATTCAAGATTCCTGAAATATTTTTAGTTTGAAACAAAATCTACATATACATTGATTATAAATTTAGATTTTCGAATAATTATTTTTTTCATTCTTCCCCAGATTGCTGACTAACGGCGCTCGAAATTGGGATTTCCAAATAAATGTTTTTGATGTTTTCATCATGTTGATACTAGATTTTCGAATAATTATTTTTTTCATTCTTCCCCAGATTGCTGACTAACGGCGCTCGAAATTGGGATTTCCAAATAAATGTTTTTGATGTTTTCATCATGTTGAATACCAGGTCATTAAAAAAAATTACATGCGTAACATTTGAACAATTTCATTATAGTTTAGAATCTACCGTTGATCTGGTGCAAACTTCTAACCAACCTATGCATTTAAGGACAATCGCAATTTCTTGAACTTGTTGTTGCTTTGGTATGCGTTTAAGTGTCATATGCCTACCAATGTCGTGTATTTATTAAACATGTGCAAAGTAGGTTTTTTTTTTCTCGGTTGTGTGAATTAAATAGATGAAATAAAACTGCCTATCACAAACTCACGAAAAGAACCTGGAGTTGGATGCATTCATTTCATTGAACAGCATGACGACTCTAGAGGAGACACGATTTTATCATCAGATATGCATCAATCTAGAGGATATCCGATTGCTAATCGGATATCGTCCACATGCTCCTCTGTGTTTAAAAGCAATTAACAAATAGCGTTTTGAAAATCAGAGCAAACAAATTATGCTTTTTCTTCATTTACACAGATATCTTTTACGTTCTCCCCACCCACACCGGTGTATGTGTAGTGGCTGTGTGTGAACTGTCGCTCCCCCGCTCCCCGTTACACTCTCGTGTTCTCCTGTGTACGCTCAACTCACCGGGGATCGATCCCGGGGTGTCTCGGTCCCGGGGCTACCAATCAGTGTGATCAAATGGGACGACATTTGTGTAGTGGCGCTGTGTTCCAGGACTGTACGGGCCGTACGTATACCATGTGTCGATAGCCGTCAATACCACTTATTGATCCGGGCAAGTTTTATTGAGGGAAACCTGGTCGGATTTAAGCAGACACGTGAGAATCATACACTACTGGTGTTTTAAAAGTTGCATTATTATTTTACTTCTGGAGATCGATACCTTATCGCGGGCCAGGTGTGATAGTTACTTTGGCCTCAAGATCAGCGCAGTGCCGGTGTAGCCTGCTGAAAGTATTTTGGTGAACAAATCATCCTTTAAATCAATATGTACACACACTATATCGCGCCAAACATGTCGGTGTTGTACAGTGGCCACCATGTAACGGTCGGGCAGAGGACGGATCTGTGAGAGCACTCCCCCTGGATGTAAACACACAGTGTTCCTCCTCCTCCTCTCACCACGTGGGTACGTCGGGCCCGGCCCTGACCCCCCCAACACATGTTCTCCTCGCGAGAGAACTTAGCAATGTTTGTGTATTGGATGTACGCATGCGCCGAGCGATGATGGCGACACACTGCAATGTTACGGAAGAAAAACAGTAGCAACTGTATACTTAAACTCTAATTGAACAGTGGTGCGCGATTTAATGTCGAGGGACAAATCCTCCCCATGGACTATGCACTATGATGTGGAAATCTGGTGCAGGGTACCTATGGCTGAGCTTGTTTCTGTCGACGGTGATCGTCTCGGAGCAGACATTGACTAGAGGTATAGTATACACCCTTGTATCGGTGGGTCGAGGTCGCTCCCCTCTCTTACCAGCTTATGGTGTCAATATATCATACAAACACACCGCTATAACCACTATATTGCATGTAGCTTCCTGTGAGTTTGAGCTTCCAGTTAATGTTTTATATGTTCAAAGATGGCTGTGTGTATGTGCTGTCGGGTGTGTGGAGGGGGTGAAGCGTTCGCCTTTACGACTTGTGTTGGGTTTGTAACGCTAGGAATGCTGATTATTTCTCCCGTTACAAGGAGTCACTACCCACGTGTATCAATACTGATGAGGTATCAGACAGACTAGGTCTCCATCAACTAACTCAATTCTGGATGAAATTCCACAGAATTAAAAAAAAACCAGTCGTATCTGAGACAAGAAAGCTAGTACATATTTTAGTGGTTGAAACACCTTGACATGGTGACATAAGACTTCGATCCAGTCCTATATGTAAATCCGACATGTTGCCTGCATGCTGTTGTAACACGTGTGTGCTAGTCTGTATTACAGCAGAGCCGAGACAGACATTCACACAAACAGATTAGCCATGACAACTGATTTTATAAAGCTTCTTCCGACACCCATGTTTCAATTGGTCTGACACAGGTACTGACCGGAAGTGACGTCAGGACCACAATGTGTCATTTACAAGTTTATGTTTAGGGTTTCGTTTTTAACTTTTTGTCACCTTGTTGTCTTCTCTATGACCATTACATGTTCCAGATCGTGAACAATTAATTTATCAGTGAATCAGTGTTAAATCTTTCAAAGTGATATCTTAGTACACCTGTTTTAAAGTCTTACTTGTTTGTCTGATGTGTTTCATAGATTGTTAAAAGATCGAAATAAGACAATGTTTACTAATTGCTAATTAATCTGGGAATCATGAATTAGCAAGCATTATCTGATATTTCGACTTCTGATCTCATTTTGTTGCATCTTATTTGTCTGTACGTGAATGATGACATGTCAATGGTGGGTATGCAGCATAGTTGGGGGTCGTATGCAATCTAAAAATCTTAACTTTGACGGTTCATATATATTTTACGTATTTGAGACTACTTCAAATCTGTACCGAGGAAACTGGCATCGAAGGTTCCAAAAATGCCTGTCTCTTACATTAAAGATGCCTGTCGCTTAGATTGTGTAACAAGGGGACTCTCCACTCCAAATATGACTGCGATGTGTTTGAATAGGGGATGTCTCCACACTTTCATTGGCTGTTCATTTGTGACTCTCCTATAACAAGTGGACGTCTCCACACCAAATATGACGGCGATGTGTTGGTATGGGGAACGTCTCCACACGTATTATGTCCGTCCATTTGTGACTCTCATTTAACAAGTGGACGTCTCCACACCAAATATGACGGTGGTGTGTTTGAATGGGGGACGTCTCCACACTTTCTTTGGCTGTTCATTTGTGACTCTCCTATAACAAGTGGACGTCTCCACACTTTCTTTGGCTGTTCATTTGTGACTATCTTGTAAAAAGGTGACGTCTTCAGACCAAATATGACTGCGATGTGTTTGTATGGGGGACGTCTCCACACTTTTTATGTCTGTCCATTTGTGACTCTACTATAACAAGTGGACGTCTCCACACCAAATATGACTGCGATGTGTTTGAATGGGGACGTCACCACACTTTCTTTGGCTGTTCATTTGTGACTATCTTGTAAAAACGGGACGTCTTCACACCAAATATGACTGCGATGTGTTTGTATGGGGGACGTCTCCACACTTTCTTTGGCTGTTCATTTGTGACTATCTTGTAAAAAGGGGACGTCTTCACACCAAATATGACTGCGATGTGTTAGTGTGGGGTACGTCTCCACACTTTTCTTGACTGTTCATTTGTGAATTTCCTGTAACAAATGGCCGTCTCCACACCAAACTCATTTGGATGACTGTGATTCTTAAGGTCTCTCCTTAGAACTGCGAACATTTTCACAGCACATTTTACTCTCGTAAAAAGTGACCTCTAAAATATGAAAGTGATGTATAATCCTGATTTGCATGGGGTCGTCTCCACACCAAGTATGACTGTCGTATACATTTTAGATTTTGTATGGTGAGGTATTCCTAAGGTTGGTGCTAAGTGTTTTGGGCATTCCCACACCAAATATTACTGAAGTACACACTTCTCAATTATTGTAAGTGTACAAGCCAAGTTACAAATGGATCTTTCATAAACTTGATAACAATAACGAAACATGTGCATCCAAGTTGTAATTGGTTACATTGGTTACGTTTATAAACATCCAATAAATTGTAGCACACAGCAACAGACGGTGATTTATAAAACATTACAATTAGCATACAAATTAATTACACTGTATTATAAACATGCATTAGCTCTAACTACGCCCACTAAATCAAAAGCATATTAAACATGTGTGGTCTGTTACGTAAAACACAAATTGGTCAATTTGTCAATTACTATACAGAAGTATTGGTACTATACTGTTCAGATTTAAACATGTAATAAAACCCATTGTAAGAGATCTATTATTCAAATATACATGTATGTTCATACTTATGTATGCTCGCTTAAGATTTGGCGCATAACTGCAATTAAACACATAAGCGCAATACTGAATTGGCGCACTCATCATACTTTCTGTAGCAGGCAATACACAGAAACTACTATTAGCGCAGTAATAAAATAGTTGTTTCAACGGATTAACAGGTGCCACATTTCCCTGGCTAGATTCACTCACACGATAGTTTAAAGATAGATTTTAGCTGATCACACCTTTCTTTTCTTACTCAATGCTGAGTTTTTTCAATACATTTTAATTTAGATAAATAATGAGATGGTATCATAACATTGCAGCTTTGATACCCCCCTCAGATACGAGGGTGACATCGTCCAGTAGTTAACGTGTCTGACATTCTGCTAACACTAGCCCTCTAGCGGGTTCGAAGTCTACGTGAGACAGTTGTCAGATACTTCTGCCGTTGGTCGGTGGTTTTTCCTGGGAACTCCGGCTTTCCTCCTTCACCACTGATTCCTGGCCTAGGACAAAAAAAACAACAAAACAAACTAAACCATAATGATTTAAACGTTTCAGCTGCACTCTTTTTAAAAGCACCACAACATGTACATAACAACAACCATGCTTGACTTAAGAACTAGTGCATTGAAAGAAAAATCGATTTTCTTATTATAGTGTACATCTAGTTCCACCAGTACATATGTACCCGTACAAGTATGACATAATTACGTACGCATTCATATTTGACATCATAAATGTTGTATCAATTTACAACTAATTAATTAATATTAATTAATAACTGATAAATTAGTGCTAACCTGAATGTTTGATATCATTAATTACTAGCGTGAGTTTTCACAAGTTAAAATAAGTGATAAATAAAATCTTTAAAAATGAACTCAGCTAGCAATTACAAGTGATATCATTTTTCACACCACCCAACCCCTATCAAACACAATCATTTACAAACAGCTTCTGACTGCCAGAAATAGACATTCCACAGATTGAAACTCCACCTGATAATCATGAAACCCTTTCATATTTTTCCTTTTTAAAATTCCCTTTTTTGACCCGTTACACAAAAGGGAATTGTCATGGAACCCTTTCATATTTTTCCTTTTTAAAATTCCCTTTTTTGCCTCGTTGCACAAAAGGGCATTGTCATGAAACCCTTTCATATGTTTTCCTTTTTAAAATTTTGTTTTTTGCCTCGTTACACAAAAGGGAATATGAAAGAATATATTCGTCTTTGTACAATGTAATTTAGCAATATTGTTTCAGTTTTTTTGTAAAGGAAATTGTGTACCGATATATTTTTGCTTTAGTTCAGCTTCGCCCTTCATGTTTGTCCTCCGTACCGAGGACGAATTAATCCAGTCAGCAAATATAAGGCGTAGTACAACACAGCAGAAAATGCATACAGGCATTAAACTGGTATGGCGAAATTTGATATTAGGTGTGAATATTCAGCATTGTATTGATAATAAATACTGATCCCGGTGATTGGACTATCAACACATACCCTAACAGCTGTTGCAAGCTGCTAGCAACATTTTTACGGTATATGTGAAAGATAAGTCTTAATTTTGCGGACTTTGTAATACAGTATACCTTACCCTCTCAAGTTATAAGAATGTGGTCCATACATATCCTGTCTGTCAAAGTCCACTTCTCAAAAATGGACAATACATTACGGCTAGCAGCTGCACCTGGAAAACAGCGAGACCTGGATAGAAAGTACTAAAACTACTGAGATGCTATGTCAAAGGGTTTTGACCTAGATAGCTGTTTCCTTATGAAGAAGATATTTTTAAAAGATAAGTTGATACTGTCCTCCACGTTTTAGTGAGACAAAATTTGAAAAAGATTTCATTTGGCTGTTGATTTCCCTTCATAACTAAAATGTAAAGTTTACCAAGGTGGCTGGATCGATAAGGAGAGCCGTGTTGAAAACTCCCCACTTCACACGGATTTAATTCTTATTGGAAAGAAAGTGTCTGTTTGATCAGAGCTGAACAAATGCTTAATACATTTCTTGTTGAGTTTGGAATATAAAGCCTCAGTAATAATAACTTGTAGACAGTTGTTAAGATAGGATCGAGATTTGTAGGGCCAGTGTCGTCGATGAAATAGATGCCACTCAATCTTCTGGAACACCTGGGCCCGTATTCACGAAATCGTTCTCTTGCTCAAGCATGGATTCTGTGCTAAAGCTAGCTTTCTTGAAACTCACCTGAATCATGTCGAAGAGTTTAAAAGTCATTGTACATGTTGCAAACAGCTGTCGACTTCATGCCTCTTCAACTTTTTACCAAAAGTTTGACGGAATTAGATTGTCTAAATGATTTATAGCAAGAAATAGGGCTTGAACACATACTCCATGCTTGAGCATGAGAATGGTTTCATGAATACTGGCCCTGGTTTTATTCTCTTGTACTTTTCAAAGGTTCCCGTGCGATTATTTTCCAATTTGAGTTTGGATTATGGTTGTGTAGACGCTTCGATATTTTCTTGATTATTTCGTAACCTCTCATATAGTTTATTATTTTTTTACAGTGGACATACCAGCAGTAACTAACTGACTGCCATGTTTTGTTGAATTTGTCCATGCATATTTAACATATCAGCGAATATAAATATCTATGAAGGTAATTTGACACTTATCATGATAATCGAAGAATGTAATTGTAGGGGGACATGGTAAACACCAAACATGATTGTCAAGAAGTACGTTGCCATGGAAGGCATGCATTGTAACGAGGAAGAAACCTTTTTTGAAGTATGATTAACGCATACAGTACAACCTTTACAGCGTAGATTTGTACTAGGGAGGTATTCATAAAATATGACCTTTGTGTACAGCATAATGTGTTTATGGGAGGTGTGCATACTAAATATGACTATCATGTACAATTTTGATTTGTATCGGGGAGATCGGAATATCAAATATTCTTGTCGTCTACGGCGTATGGGAACGGCTCTAAATCAAACCTGACTGTCGTTTACAGGGTATATTTGTAGGAGAACGGCTCTAAACCAAACCTGACTGTCGTTTACATGGTGTTTTTATAGGAGAACGGCTCTATACCACACATGACTGTCGTTTACATGGTACATGTATATTTGTAGGAGAACGGCTCTAAACCAAACATGACTGTCGTTTACATGGTATATTTGTAGGAGAACGGCTCTATACCAAACATGACAGTCGTTTACATGGTATATTTGTCGGAGAACGGCTCTATACCAAACATGACAGTCGTTTACATGGTATATTTGTCGGAGAACGGCTCTATACCAAACATGACAGTCGTTTACATGGTATATTTGTCGGAGAACGGCTCTATACCGCACATGACTGTCGTTTACAGTGTGTTTTTATAGGAGGACAGCTCTAAACCAAACATGACTGCGGTTTACAGAGTATATTCGTATGAGAACGTCTCCTTAGAAGATTTGTCAGTCGAGTACTGTGTAGATTTGTATTAGGAACGTTTCCTTGCCAGAATGTTACTGTCGTGTATATTGTAGATTTGTACGTGGACGTCTCCACCGCATTAATAAGTCATGAATATAAAGTGTTTGTATTTGGGACGTCCTAGCATCAAGTTCGTTCTCATATAAGATACAAGATTTGACTGTTATGTGCATTGTATATTTGTATATGAGACAAGTAGATGCCATAAATGACTCATAATACAGTGTTTTTGGTTAAGAAAGTCGTCATTTAAATCTACCACAAAAAAAACTTACTTTAGATAGACCACCTGTTCACCACAAATCTGACTTTACATTTGTGCGTGCACAATACATAACTGCCTTGATGAGTATCTGATGCTTTTTGTCAATGATTGATTCGAGTTTCTTGTTAATTGTCCATTAGGTGCAGCTATATATACGTATACATGCACTTACAAATGTAGTATATCGACTCATTGTGCACTGGTTATGCTAAACAATGTACTTTCTTTGATATAAATGAATTATCTTCGATTTTTAATTTTAACAACTTCAGTTTGATACTTAAACTTTGAACTTGCACGTGTCATGTCACGAAGGGTCAATATTGAAAAAGAAGCATAATATTGAATTTACTCATTTAACGCGCTATTCATGAACATCAATAAGGGAAGTTTATAACGGTAAATACCTGTCGAGTGCTACAGGTAACACAATACACAGAATTCCCCCTGAATGTAGACACAGGTATATCAAGTACGTCAACGCCTTTTATTATGTCGAACCTATTCACGTTAATATTTGAATTAGGCGGGAGTCAACAATTATGTGAGTGTGTCGGATTGTTGGGAACATTTTATTTGTAAACAGTAATACAATGATTTCAAAGTAAAACGTTTAGCTGGGGTTAATCAATGAAACCTGACTGCACCATCAGCTGACTTCCAACACAAATGTACATGTCTCTCTGCTTTCATCGTCATAGACATAGTGTCTAACCCGGATAAAATACTACTCTAACCCTTTTGATGTCGGAAATGAAATTTTTGGCAGGTCGTTATTTAGGGCTTTATTCTAATTCCTGATCTTAGTTCATTATTTTATACCTTACATTGTCTCTTAATGAAAATAGATGACGCTTATTCTTCCGAAACACTTGGTCTTATTCACTTGTACTTGTCCAGTGGTCTCCGTATAAATCTTTGTTTTTTAAGGAATCGAGATATAGCTTTCCCCTAGTTTTAATTTCGATGTTAGGTTAAGATACGCTTTGGTATTATGTTTTTCCTCTTTGTATGTGTATTACATCAGATAATGACACTGGTATCTACAATGTTAAAAAATAAATTAATCTACATTGTCGGGGGGGGGGGGAGGGCACTTTCTCCTTTATCTGTCCTGTCCGGGGAGCGGGTGTCTGGACGTCCGTCTATAGTTCACTTCCGCTGCTGATTCTGGTTGTCGGTTTCACCTCTATTCTAGACATAATCGACTTTCATGAATAACCCTTGAACCCCATCTGAAACAATGGCAGAACGTTCGTATATATTTTCTCTTCGCATGAGTCAAATAATATTGTGATAGTTTGTACATATCAATATATTGTTTCCCTAATCGAGATGTCCCGTAGCCCGCACACCATACGGTGCTTGTCCGGGCGTCTGGGATATTCATTTTAACTTCTCCTGTGTCTATATGATGTGTAAATGTGTTGATAATCCCGGCCAACTTTACCAGATCGATTCCCATACGTAACAGTGAAAGTCGATAGTAACACGTGGCTCTCCCTCAACTAGCCTACCTCGCGTGTCTGACATACCGCTTCAAAGCCTGTTTTATTAAAATATCTTTTTCAGTTATCGGATCTGTTTGATTTATATGTTAAATAATTCCACTTACTTGTTTAGCTCCTACAAACACTTGTATCGCTGATAATATTTCACAGAACAGCTGGAAATGATATCACCGTAACTGTTTTTAGCAGAAGTGCTCTATTCCTGGGCAGCTCAAATAGTTATCATTCAAGTCTGGAGTAAAATATTGTCACGAGTACGATGATGTCAATCAAATCATGAACACATCATATAACCGTTTATAAACATCTATGAACCATCATCACTGTTAATGAACCTCTATGAACTATCGTAGCATTTAATGAATAATGCTTCTGTGCGTCCTTACTAACAATTGTTATTAGTAACATACACATGACACGAACACATGTATTCTTTATCACATATAGAAAGTAGTTTTCGTGAACATAGATGTGATTTTGGAAATTTGATTACATCAATAATGTTTGGCTTTGATTTGTTTACATTGATCATGACTTGGCATTGGTCTGTCATTTGGCAGCAATACAATCTAGTCGTATGACATAACGGCATTGATATCGGTGTTGATACTGTATTGCATATATGTATACCAGACATGTATTCTACATGTAACTTGCAGGAAAATGAACATATATATATATTGTATTGATTGGCTTCATTTGGACAGAAGCTCATAGAAAGCAATGTAGAAATCATAACATTAAATCAAAATTTTAAAATGATTCAAATATCCAAATCAAACTAAGAACTGCCACTAGCGCCCATACCACGTACATAATAATTACAACACCCGTCGTTATAACTCTCGTTTAGATTGGAGCGAAAAATATTCCATGGTTCAGAAAGTTTAATTGACTTTCTGCTATTATTATATAATGAGACATCGCTTATTTATATATTGTGGCTGCATTAAAACAAATTTATGTTCCACGTGCAGATATTACATTTTGCATCCTCCTTCTTCTTGGATTATGAACCTGCTGTTACTCAATGCATATTCTAAGAATCAGCTTATGTTGGACTCCCATGCAGACTTACGTAAGCTGTTGCTGTGCGCCTTCTACTTCGGGAGGCAATGGTAACAACGATGAATATACTTCACAAGTTCCAACATTGTTTTCTCTAATTTCCCCATTCTTCCTAAGAGTCGTTTAGTTTCCTATCGCCCTGTCATGGCCAATTTTCACTTTAGAATTGATAGTTGAACGTTCGTTCGAATGAGGAACTCGTTGAATTCTGTCCCCAGACCCGGGGCATATCAAAGTCTACTTCATAATCTATATGACTGGTAGTAATATTGTGCCGGGTACATGTATGACTTGCCATTTCAGTAGGTTAGCACTCTTAAGTCGGTATCAGGCCCCAGTTGTTCAAAGGGTGATTAGCTTAAACACTATTTAACGACATTTTTCAAACTTGAATAATTCTGTCAATATACATGTTGCAATCTTAAGATTTTGTAAGTAAATTGACACTATGGGGTATTTGATATCTGTAAAGTTGTAATTAAATCTATGGTTTCATTTTAAAGTTACAAGATAATTAAAATTTTCACTAATCACTGATTAAGCTAATCATCTTTTGAACAATAGGGCCCGGATCCATACTCTCGTAAGACGGTAACCAATTCTTAAATGACCATGGCTACTAACAGAACAATGAACAAGACAGCCTAGGTGGATACTTTGTGTTATGATCGGTCCATTGCTACGGTATATTTATATAACCGTACATGTATACAATTCTGGAGATTCCTTGCGTATGGTACTTCCACGTTTATATATATGATAGTATGGTTAGATTTTATTTGTCTGCACTATAAACATCAGACAGCTTCATGTAAGAGAGCTGACTACTTTATCATCCGATATATCTTGTATGTTACTGACCATGATTCTGACTTATCTATACGTTTCAAAATAAAGCTTCTAATCTTATTGTTGCATTCAATTACGCGTCTGAGATAAAGGCATAGATACTCACACTTCTTTGATCACCAACAACTAAAGATGTTTAAAACTGCTGAATAACATGGACAATCCAACATTATATTGATTGCTATTGATTTGAATAATTCTCAACAGTGGTTTTGGTACACTATTAGTATACCTAACATGTATACTGCGAAATAAAAATACGTACTATATATATCTAGATTAACTGACTATATCGATCGGATGTAATTATCTGTTCATACCTGTTAGGTGCAAACTTTCGTCCGTTTCGTTGCAAAGAAAGCACATACTCATTTGAACTTATATGTGAATTATGAGACAAAACAGGTATTTTAGTTAACATCGACGCCTATTGTATTGATTGAATATTACAACCCACCTGTACGGGCAAGTGAGTACGTATTGCTGAATTACATCGCCATTCCTAGCTAGCGATAGTGCTGTATAGTGTACTTCAAGCCCTAACGTACATACAATATGTACATATTCGAAAATAATGGATAGTTGCTTTATAAATATTCTAATAATTCCAAAATGCCAGATTAGTTGTTAATGATATTGACATTTCCAAATATGAATAGATGATGCCCATGTACATATGTAAGTGACTTTTTCTTATATTTGTACATTATAACAGTACCACAGCGTCCACAACCAAATTTCGACTGCAAAACGCCGGCATGATGATATGTTAAAACAAAAGGAAACACATCATGAATACCAGCAAACAAAGAATTACAGAAACCCGAATTTCAAGGAGTAACGGTTTCCTACACAACTTCAGACAATCAGCAACAATGTAGATGTATTTGGTCACCAACGATCTTTAATCGTAGAAGGTTCTGAAACAATTTATAATTTTCAGACAATAATGTACTTTGCAATGTAGAATATTAAACCTCTGATAGAAAACCATGACTAGATAGTTTAAGAGTCCATGGGATTTTCATACAATTTCTATATAATCTTGAACTAAAGAACAGATTTGTTATACACATTTACTGATGAAGATTTGGTATACGGTGATGTATGTATTAAGTCACCAACGATCTGTAATCGTAGATGGTTCCGAAACAATGTATAATTTCTGAAAATAATGTACTTGCAATGTAGAATATTAAACCTCTGATAGAAAACTATAGCTATACATAGTCCAAGAGCCAATGGGAATTCTGCTTAAGAATTTATTTTCCTGCTTCACTTTTTTTGTGTTAGAACCGAATTTTTGTTTTACGCTTGTTACTAAATATTGATTAGAACTTTTTCGATTTGTTTGAATAATAATAATTTAGTAACCACTACCCAATGCCACCCAGTGTGAACCCTCGGTACCGGTGTGCCCTGTAGTGTCCCGGAGGTATTTGGTATGTGACATCAGGTGTAGTCTGTATTTGTTCTTTGACTTTACACAAATAATCCGTGACAAACGGGTAAGTCGATCTTCCTTGTGTATTGATGAACCCGTCAACAATCGTGTCACCTGTCCCCCGACCTCTCTCATACCTTCACGAAACTTAGTGTTTCTTCAATCCATGTGACCCTGGTTCTGTTCAGGTGTACTTCGTGTCATTCGGTTACCTGTGTCTTGTGGGAGCATCCATTTTGGCGCGCCCTATATTCCGGCGCACCATTGGCTCCAGGACGAGATGAGTCCCCATTTCCTGATTGCGTTGCTGATGGCCTTGTGTGCTACGGAGGAGCTGCCAGCCAGGGGTAATATGATCAAGTACTTCATATTCTCCAACTGTCTCATTCTCTAGTACATTTCTCTCCGTGCTTCATACATGTGTGAGTGGTGCCAAAGTAGACACGAGTTCCCCCTGAATTTTCTGTCAGGTGTGCTTACGCTCTGATTCATTGACTGACGTAATACTTCCCTAGTGTTGTCATATTAACCCAGTCTAACCCGTAGAATGTAGTTCCTGTACTTGCTCCTGACTGATAGACAGCCATTCTATTATAGTGACAGTTAACCTCAATTTAACTACTGTTTTGGTTATTTTGTATCTAAAGCTCGCACTGTACCAATGTCGTCTACATGACTTGCAAATCTTATGTATATTATTTCCTGAAATGTACTCATTTATACCCTTTTGATGCTAATGCTATTAGTTTCATGGTTTTAAAGGACGTGTTACCAGGGTTTATGTCAGGTCATATCTTTCCACTTCTTTGTCATAAAATCTAAATACTGTGCACACAACTAGAAAACCTAATGACCGATTTTTGTTTTTATTATTATTATCCTTGTCCCTCGCTTCCGATGAAAGTAGGAGAAATTATCATTAAGCCTGGTACTATCGTACTGTTCAATGTCTAGATGCTGGTTCTTTTCCTTTTAATAGCTCCTTCATTTATTCATTGTCTAAAATGACTTCAGCAAATCGCTTGGTCATTATGTTGTCGTCTGCAGACGGGTCTTGAGGTCAACAAACAAAACGTAGCCGATAGCGGACATTACTGAAATGCATGATGTGGCTACATGATTATATTTTCACTTGTTGAAGGATAAAGTGTAATAACTGTAACCTGCTAATACAACCAACAATTTAGTAATTTATTACATTTGGCGACCAGCAAAATAGTACCTTTAACAGCTTACCACGTCTTAAAATTTAAATCTGTAATGCGATTTTGTACCTACAATCTGCTTATATACGTTGATACTTCTGCAATCAAGAAATGCATGCTGTGCGTTTTAATACATGTAGTTCACTACATTACCCGTTCGCTTATATAAGCTAACCTTGATTTGTTTTAAATTACAAAATCTCCCGAATTGTTCCCAACCCATTGGATAACATAGCCCAATGTGTATATTTTACGTAAACGTCTACCAAACAATTCACTTTTACCTGACTATTACTATTTTAAAACATATTTCCCCAAATATGCAACAAATCATGTCTTTCTGTATCTTTAAGTGGTATGAAGATGGACTTTATTGAGTAAGCTCATTGAGTATGCTCATTAGAGTGTTTACTTGTTGTGATTGATCATAATACTCGGCTCTTATTTTGAGAACTTGATATTTACTTGGATGTGACAAAAATTTACATGGCAGGTGTCGTCGATGACGCAGAAGATGCTTACTCTTCCAGAACATCTTGTCTTATTCTCTTGTACTTTTACAAGGGTCTCCATGTAAATCTTTCCTGTGTTCATATTTTGCCCCTGTTTTAATTGATTTTGAGTTCGGATTATGATTTTTTAACGCTTTGGTATTCTCTGATTTATTTTTACCAAATATCCAACAAAGCATTACTTTCTCAAAAATGTACCAAATCATTTCTTTTCTCAAATATCAAACAACACATATCTAATGCCAAACATCAAATATAGACCTTCTCTAAATATCAAATAATTAATTTCTTTACCCAAATATCAAACAAATATTGAGAACCAACCCTGTATATTTCGTACAACATGTGATATGTGTAACGATTTCTTACCCTCGGGCTACAGTGTTGTAAGGTTATCATAAACACATTATAGTTTAACGTATCGATGCGATATATAATATAATTACAGCGGTAAAGGGCAGAGTTTCGCCATGAAATGAAATAGCGGATCTGTGTAATTAGCCGAGTTAATAAGGATGATCTGGGAACAGCAGTCAAAGAGGCGGGGGAACAAAAACAGGGTATAGAGGGCAGGGCAGTCGTGTCTAGGTCAGGCGCGTGCTATAAATCTACACGTTCATCTGGTCAAGCACGTGCATGACTATAACGACAATATAATTGGGTTGTGTATAGATATAGAAGATTTGGGAACAGCTCAGATATAGGGACGTTTTACTAGACGTGCTCCGAGTCTAGGCCGAATGTTGTATGTATAGTCATGATCTTAACCTAAAATATAACCATGGTCATTTTCCTCGTTCTTCAGTATTCCAGTGAGTATTCAGAACGGTGGACACTTTGTTTGTTCTTGAATATTAAATTGTACACTAAGAAAATTAAAGCTTACAATTTAAAATGCTTTTTATAACATGTGCAGAAAGATTTATTATTCCATTGTTGCATGTTTAAAATACATTGCTCTTTTAAACAAGTGTAACGCCGAATTATCAATCTTGTTAATGCGTGTTGTGAGCATGTGTGAATTATTATATAGCCGTTTACTGATCAGTAATAATCTCTCATCCATGTATAGGTACGCTCTCTGAATGGTACGACATGTCACCAGCAATTTTGTGTGTGTCTACATACCAGGTGAAATTTATCATTGGTAAACTTTTCTTTTCATGTTTTATTTGCATTCCGTATTGTTGAAAGGCTTGAACAATCTACCGAGACATTTCTAGCCTACCTGTTACCGCTGTCAGTAAGTGCGATTATATGGAGATTGAATGCGTGGAGAGTTATTTGCTTGTGCCTGAAATATTTGATTGCTTTCCCCTTTTTAATCAACTATTTCTCTTTTAAGGAACATAATCGTTAAATGAACCATTGAATGCTATTTTTGCCATTATATGTTTACTTAGCTAATTCATCATGTTTAATTTGAGATTCTGTCAATTTCGTCTGAATACAGAGACGGAGGGTATCGTACGCCGTTGATTCACATGATACTCAACAAACAAATGAATGTTTGTGAAACAGAAATATTAGAAATTCATGTCAGTATTTGATCTTGTAATAATAAGGGTTTGCCAAATCCATTATAGTTTTGTCTAATCTCATATTACATCGCTTTGTTGCTAAGTGAAATGAAGTATTATTTTGATGATCAACCAGGTATGTACGAAACTGTCGACACTAGTTTTTTCGGTGTAGCGTTTGAGGGTAAAGGTATTTGCTCGTTTGTCCTACATTGTCAGCTTAGTATTCACTTTCAAATGAAACTCATCTGTAAGAAATTCCCTTGTCTATTAACAACTGCCTATAAACAAAACATTTTTGTCAATTACACCTTACATGGACTAATGGTTATACAATGACTTATATTAATACCGAATTATACATTATTATCGAATACATCTGTCTATAAGCTTTACGTGTATATAAAAAAAAAGAGAAAACCAAAGCGTCAACAAAGCAATGATCCAACTCGAAATCGATTGAGCAATGAACAAAATATGAACAAAAGAAAGATTTACACGGCAACTCTTAGAAAGTACAGGAACATAAGAGTTTCGAAAAAGAAAGAGACTTCTGTTTCATCAGCGACACATGCCTTGTAAATCTAGATCATATTCAAGTAAATGTCACGTTCTCAAAGTGAGGTCAGGGGCACCATTCTCAATCTCAACAAGTAGGAACGCTAATGCGCATATTCAATAGAATATCCACCTTCATATCATATCTTTTTTCTATGTCGGTTTGTAAAGGGCTATATACGACCTACTTTCGTTTTCATCGGATGTGATTTATTACTTTAGCTATGTTTGTGTTGGTTTCTGGTTGACACTGTTCATATTGTTGTTAGGTTTGTCCTGTGTATGTAAAGAAGTGCCCTGGCTGTTTTATTGTGATGTCCCCTGTGTTTGATATGGTTGGATTTAAGAATGAAATAGGGAGTTCTTCGTTCGCTGAAAAGAATACGATGACGACGAAGAAGAAACATCTAAGCTCGTCTCGTCCATATAATATTGCTTGCGTCCTCCGCCAACTTGTGCACATGATTGTATTATATATAAATGTATCATGTATTCCTATGTGCTGTTCGGCATTAGGAAATAAAATTGAATTGAATTGAATTGAATTGCTCTCATGCGTTATCGCATTTGAAAAAAAAACAACAGAATACCGACGCGGTAACAAAATCATAATCCGTACCTAATAACGATTAAACCAGGGATAAACTATGAACGAAGGAAAGATATACATGGAAACCCTTGTAAAAGTACAAGAGATCTTGGTCACATCAAAGCAAACAAGGGGTTATAAAATCCCATTAACAATGTGTGATCTCGCATAGAGTTGATATGCATCCTATGTTGTTTCTCAATTGATCAGGTCTGTTTGGGAAGTCTAGTTAAGATATGAAGCTAAAGTAACTGATGTTTTTTCAGCACAGTATAATTTTTTATCATTGGTTTTCGAAAGAAATAAAACTGTAGCTTTAAATATCGAGTAAATCTCCAAACAATTTAATCGTTTCAGGACTCGTAGTCTTGCTTGAAATGACCCCTCTTCATCAAATGTCTTTTTATTGGAGGAAAGTCCGCTTTGTATAGTTATTTACAAAACTGTATGGACAAGTGTGTGGTTGTTTATTTATATTGTGCTGTATTTCTGTCCCGATCGTGCTGCTGGGATGTAATATACAATAATGTTGATTTGATCTTTTTATCTCTGCGACACAAGAACATCAACCATTAATGGACAAAACACATCGCCACAATATACAGTTAATTTGCATTTTGACGCACAATTTTGTCATATGCATTAGAATCTACAATTCTTTATATGTTTTCGACTTTCTACACTGCTGCATATAGACGTGTTTCCTGCCTTTTAGATCGATCTTAACATTGTTGTCAAGTAAACAGGAGTGCCCCGTCCATCGACCGTGGTATACCATGTGTACGTTGGTCACCAAGGCAAGCAGCCTGCCTACTGATGGGGTCCAGCATGGCTTGTTGTGTTGTCTGCATCGTTTATGATACGAATGAACTCACAAGTAACGTACTCAAATATGTTGTTTGTATGCTTTTATTGGTGGGAAGGTATTTGTCAAATTTGAACGTGTTTTGTTTTTTTGTTAAGAGGCTTTAATAAATGTGATAAAATAGGTACATTTTGTATTGATCATTGTGAAATTGTCATCAATTGCTTCACATGTTCATGTATACGAATGTTATTTTCAACGTCATAATGACAAGATTTGATTTACAAAAACTGTCATGATGAATCTAAGATACGGTTTGGCGGAAACAAAAACATGCATGTCGTGCGCTGCAATATAATGTAATGTCTTGTCCTTCGCCAAATTCGAACGAGACTGTGAATTTACGAAGTTTTGTGTATATTTAAATTGTACACAGTTACATGGTCAAGCCCCTGAACGGTTCTCCGACGTGAAAACTCATGTTCTTAAACAGTGCATTTAGCATCTAAAGTTCGATCAATTTGTTCGCCGCCAGCCGTTTATATTTTGACACCCTGTCCATTAGAAAGGATGTTGTTACTTACACAGCACTGGTGGCCAGACACATTATGATTTTGTATTTCACACAGCTCGGCCGTACTAGTTTTATGTTTACATTGCGTTTAACCCAGTGATTTGTGGTCAGTATGTCAAAGAAAAAGATGGTCAAAGCATGTGTGTTAACTCATCTCATTAGGTAGACGCTCAGCTACATTTTGCTGAAAGTGTTTTCGGTAACAAAGTGCCAGGAATGTGAGTGGTTCTATGTCTGTAACATGTAGACGGCCCAACATTTGCAACACTGACGACAGCCGTGGATTTGGTCAGCAGGGTAGGCCTTAATTCTGAGAAGATGTTGGTAATGGATCTTTGTAATGAAAAATGTTTGAATCTCCCAAACGTTTTAGTTGCACACGGCTCTCATTTTCTGGGGTGTTTTTTTTACTCTCTGATTTATCCCCTTTTTGTTTTGTCGATCAAGTGTATTGAGCTTTGTAAATCCATTGAGAACAAAGTATGTGTGACAACTATACTCGATATATGCCTCCAACATGACACGGTGCGCGTGCTCTGTTAATTGCCCAGTCAATACTCAGGAGATCTGTTATACACAACAATAGAATGCCTATGTCATTAATGAGTAGTGTATTCCTATAATCTAGCACCAATTAACACGTGTCATAACAATCAGTTCTGTCAACAACCAGTATTAGACCCCGTCAACAAGCATTGTCGGGGGCGCGTGAGCACGTGTGTTGATTAGCGTGCCCGCTGGGACTGATAAATGCACGTCCCAATCGGCGTTATCAGCCCACAGGGAGGTCTGCTATACACCTGTACTACTTGCTCGTGTATTAAAATGAATACATCGAATTATTGACAACTTCAGATTATCGAGCAATATGACATGGTCAGAAGTAGCAATTGAAATCCGTTTTGTCAAAATGGTACTCATGGGAGATTGTAGTAGATGAAATTAAATAAGCTAGATGGCATGAATGAAAGTTAATTGCCACTGTAAGATGTATAGTTTGGGTACACACTAATATCGAAACGGCATTATTGTCCTTGGAGTACATATAGACATAGTATGCCTTCTTTCCTGTTGGTGCTGTTTATATTTGTTTTCTATGATGTCCACTTATAAGACATTGAAAAAATGACATCAATGTTGTGCAAACATATTTAAATCGGGTATAATACTTTGGGCCTTTTCCTTTTTATCTCATTTTATCACTTTACCTGTTGTCTACGGAGCTGCTTTTCGTCCCGTTGTTGGTGTTGCCTAGGCATAATGACTAACAAAGGCACGTGTTTGGTAACCATGAGTAATGTTTCGTGTTAGATTAGAGGGCAGAGACGATCGCATATTCACAATCTTCCGAAATTACGGCAGATTTGATAGAGAATATAAAAAAACTTCTTTTCTATAGAAAAGAGTTGAAAGACCAGTCGTGATGGGTGAGTGACTAGTAGACTATACAAAGTAGCTAAGTTGCATGTTAAATGACGAAAGTTTGAGATAGAGACCCCCAGAAATAATTACCTGTATACCTTGGAGAGCTTACCTGGGTTTGGGTTAGCGTGTGGCCGCTATAATTGACAGTCCCTAATGCTCTGGCAAATGTACAACCTTTGGTCAATCATTGCGTATAAGATAATGTACCTATATATAACTGCGAGAGTCAATCACGCTAAATATCAATGCATTCTGTATGTAATTTATATATTGATTGATTGAATAATTCATAATTAAAAGGATAGTGATTGATTTAGATATTGTTATTCGTTTTTTTGTTTGCTTCGTCCGTCTATGGGGCTGTACGTGCGTGCAAGCGTTTTCTTGAGAGTCTAGCAAGTAGTGTTCGATCACTGTGACCTATCGTTCGACCACTTATATTTAGGAAAACCCTTTGTAGATGATGTACAATATGTTGCTAAACCTCACTTTTTTCATCAAAGCCTGTAAAAATAGTTGTCATTATTATAAAAGTTACAAAGTTTAGATGTTCCTCAAATGCACGTTTTACATTTGAGACCATGACTGTATATACGTTGACATACAAGTGACAGAGAAAAGAGAAAAAAATGTAGACACTGCGACTAATATTCTGCCATTGACCTTTACCTGTGAAAGGAACTATTCTTCCCAATGCGTCCATCCATTATAAATCATAAAAAGTGCAAAATTAGTGCATACAAATATCTAGGGAGGCGGAGTGCTACACACCAAACATGCAATATGACTCATAATTAAATTCGACTTTAGTAAAACAAAAAATGCTGATTGGAAACATCAGTATAAAGCTAATTGTAGTGATTACGGATTGCTGCATCAGAAACAATCCTACTTGTACTTCTGTACTTGAAGATCAAATTTCGTACATTGGTACATGTCATAGATATGTTTACCTTAGGTCAAGCCCGTAAATAATAATGGCTGTTAAAAGGGACAATATTAGGTCAAGGCGTTAATATTTTGATTTCAATCCAAGAAGACATCCGTCGCGATAAGTAAATTGATTCGGGGTTTTATAAACAGCTACTTACTATGCATCGTATTGTTTGCAAAGCTATTCTTTTGGGTCGCATTTGTTGTTTCTTGGCAGCAATAGCATGCAGTAGTACAATGTTGTTATTTGTCGTTATTTCACTTAAGATATACTTCACAAATAAAGAAGCTTTATCATTATACGTTAGACTTATGTAGTGTATGGTCATATAAATATCTCATATGTAGTGATGCCATAATGTCTACGATTTGATGCTACCAAGTGTTGCAAATTAACAAAATGAACTTATGGCGCTGTATTTTCTATTTTACAGGACTAGGAAGTGAGGACGAGGTGAATTTAGTAGAGGAGTTATTTGATTTAAGTAACTACAACCCTCTGATTCGGCCTGTTGAGAACGTATCGCAGTCGCTCATTGTCAACTTCAGCCTCGCTCTTAGTCAGATCATCATGGTGGTAAGTCTTGTTTTCAATTATCCTCTTCAAATATTTCATCAATTCGGTGTTGTCTATTTTGTTTTCATTTTCGATTAAGTTTGATATGTTTGTTATGGGCAGCTGAAAAGTGCAAAAAAGGGTAAAACAAAAACCTTCATAACCTGTAGAAAACCGGAACAGATCCTTAATACGAGGGGTGTTCCAAAAAGGATGTCACTTGCATCAATGCTCATATAGCGGAAGTGCTTTTGTTCATTTCAATTTGCTCTGCCCTTCAAAATACTCTCCGCCAGCCAGAACACACCTTTTAGCTGGTCAATCCATTTTTGGAAGCATTGTTCATACTCTTCAATGGGTACACCCATCAGACACTGATAAACAGCAGATCCAAGGGCATTTCTCGAATTGTATCTCCTTCCAGATAAATGATATTTAAGTTTTGGAAAGAGAAAATAGTCGCAGGGGGCCAAGTCTGGCGAATACGGAGGGTGCGGAAGGACGGTAACCTTCTCTGACTCCAAAAAGTCAGTCACAATACGTGCCTTGTGAGCGGGTGCATTATCATGCAAAAGTCGGATTTACTTAAGTCCTGTTTTGGGGCAGCGACCTTTGTAGTAGTTCTTCAACTTTCTCAGAACAACGTTTTTATAGAACTTGCCTGTGACCGTTTTGACTGTTGACACCGGGATTCAAATAGCTGGACCCTTATTAGTGAAAAAAATAGCATTGAAAACCTTCTTTACCGTTCGTATTCGTTTGGCAATACTTGGGCGTCTGGCATTTTTAGTGGCCCATATTCGGTTGGCAACCTTCCGCTTTGGTTCAAAATAATACACCCAGGTCTCATCACCAGTGACTATATTATCAAAAGCCTTTTTACTATATTTTGGGTACATTTTGAGAAGTTTTTTTGCCATTGTTACACGCGTCTTCTTTTGCTCATCCGTTAAAAAATGGGGTATCCATCTTGCATTTATCTTTCTAACGTTTAGGTATTTCTTCAAAATTGCATGAACACTTACTAACGACAAGTTTGTCATTCGAGCCAATTGTCTTACGGTGAATCGAGCATCAGTTTTGAGGGTATTTCGGATTTTTTCTATGTTACCTTTGGTCGTAGTTGTTGAAGGACGACCTGGGTGAGCAGCATCTTTCGAAATAAAGCACATATGACATTATTTATGGAACACCCCTCGTAAATAGAAATGATGATTTGAAAAGTTTAAGTACTAGTCTATGAACAATGACTACCATTTCAATGTCGGTGAAGAAACATCTTTAAACCCCACTGGAACACAGTTAAAAAATGTATATAAATCTAATCCAGATTGTGCGTTTGGGGACTACGAAACTGCTAGGGGTTAAGATATTTAAAACTACCTGTAAATATAATACCACGAGACATTTAATATTTTCATTACACTTTCGTCATAGTTGTTGAAAAGATTCTCTAAAGCGCTAACCGTATCTACAATCCGGCTATATAGTTTACACGAAGGTTACATTTACATTGAATGAATATTTTGTACAGGGATTGATAAATGCGTCATAAGAATCATATATCAGTGACAATATGTAATGACTAGTAATACAATCGACTAGCAATAAAATCCCTATTGTTTTATAGTTTTATAATTTGTAGATGTCCAGTTCCTATGACAATTACTACAGTGAATTTCAGCTTGTATTATTTTGAGTTTATTTTATTTTGCATTAATATCAGTTCGCTGCTTCCAAGACGCCTGATTTATCATTTCCCGATCGGACTTGAGAATACATGGCAGTCAATGTGTCTCATTTTATTCTTGTTCTGCCATAAACATCACCTTCGGACTATTCCCTTGTAAAAAATGAATACAATGTATACATTAGTAAAATTTATAAAATTCGTTTCTCTGTTGCTTTCCAATAAATATTGTTAAAAAATAAGACTTAAATATATACCTGTACTTGATCAATATTTTTATAACGCTACCTTTGTAAAAAATTTAATAATCAATTATTAATTTACATAATGTTTGCATAATTGACTTATTCAATGATCATTCCAGTTAATGTTTTGTATGTTGTCGTGCTAGAAGGTAATTATATATACAAATATATCTCACACCTGTGACGCTATGCGTAGCTTATAGGTATTCAGTATGTTAATTAGTTACTTTTAAGTCTGACATCAATGGGCGCTAAAATAGTGAAGTAATGGTAAAAAATGTCTAGAGAATATAACATATCAAGCGTCAATCCTAACTCAAAATAGATTAAACTAGAAACTAAATATTAACAAAGAAAATATTTACAATGAGGTCCGTAAAAGGTACAAAATAATAAATAAGAGTCTTCTGCTTCATCGCCGACACCGTCCTGTAAATCTTGTTTGTATATTAAATGGTTTATGTCCGATTTCGCCAGAACAAAACGACTCGATATCCAAAATGTGTGTGCATTGTGTAAATGCATCATTAAAACCGATTCCATGAATACAATATTGGAATAAGCGTCCTTTGCTTCATATGTTAAATTTTACGAGGATCTTTCCGAATGGCATAGTATAAGTAGGCTTTCGAAAACACCTTAAATGAAGTTCCTTTTACGAATATCAAAAGCATAACACAGTAATCCGGAATAACATCAATACAGTATTTGTTTATGACGAATTAGCTTCAGTACAAAAAAGCCAAATCTCATTTCTGACAGTTGTTTGGTATTGTGTATTGGGGTTACATTAGTAAGTGACAGATGTACCTTCTATGGGTGGTCGAAAGTATCTCTCGTACACTCTATAGTGACCAGCTGTAATCACTCGACATAAAACATATCTACCGATAACTACATTTCACACGTGCTTTCTCTTACCATTCATGAAATGGTGACGTCATGACAGCAGTAATTATCGTGATTGGTGGGCACAACCCACGTGCGCCTGTTTCTCGTTTCTGCACGTGAAGTTTAAATAAAACGATCTCGGTCACGTGAAGCGGGTCGGAACACGACGTTTGTATCTCCAGTTACATCTGTACCGCCTCGTTAGGGGTAAAGTACAGGCGATATCACTACGGTAAATTGATTAATGAACAGAAAGGAAACATCAACTTCATTGTGAGTCTTATTGAATTATTTATTACACATTTAGGATAAATTAATTTGTTTAACTAGGCCGAGATTATATAGCAGGAGATTAACATAATTCATTATAAAAGAGAGTTGGTTCAATGATCCTCCGGGTGTAGAGTATCTTGTATATGGTTTTAATTAATTGAACTTGTGTGCCCTCGAGGAATGACCTACTTTCAGGAAAGAGGGTATAAGGAGTTATGTCTATGTATACGTTAAGACATGCTCACGCGCTTTCACATCATACATTTTGGGGCTACGGTGCCCAAGTGGCACTAGTCCTCCACCCTAGGTTGGGGGCCTACGTGGGGCTATTGCCAGGTACTCCGGCTTTCCTCCTCCACTAAAACCTGCCATAGCTGTTAATATAGCTGGTAATAGGACACAAAACATAAACCAACCAAATGACATCATAAAATGACCAGTATTCCGGAAAATGGTTGTTAGGCCCTTTTTCTGGTATTTCACTGCTTCATTTTTACTCCCGTGCCGTTGCCTTAAGAATCATTTCCCCCCAGTTTACCGGTTTCTTTGTATGCCTTCCCCCATGCATATTTGCTTATATGCAGTATATAGTATACAATGTATACTATTTTCATTCGTGCATTAACTCATTCTTTTGTTAAGGATGGAACAGTCAAAACCAAAAGTTAGGGACATTCTTCCAATTTCATAGTATAGATATATTTGACACGATTTCTAAAAGCTGAGCTGTTACCCCTGAAACGTATTTGAACTCATCGAATTCCATGGTTGGGATTGTCCATTTATAACAATGCGCATGAGCAGAATTGTACTGGTATGTTTGCTGTGAGTCTTTGACCAGAGGAACGCGCGATCGTGTAGAAATCCCATTTCGTTAGAATTCAAAAGCTCTATCGATTTGCACGGTTGAAATGAAGTTGTGTTTATGGCTGGTGTTTGAGATAAAAGCTGTGGAGTAGGTGAGGCTGGTCTCGGGGAAGGTTTGGGGCCCTACCAGACACTACTGGAGATTTAATTAACAGCATTACATCACATGTTCTAAACCTGTCGATTGTGGGACATCAGGAAACTCGGTTGTAGTTTCGGTCAGAAAATAGAAAATAAGACCTGCACCCGATCATGTTCTCATTCAAGTATGTGATATGCCATGACATACAATGTAGCTTACTGTCTTGGTGAAATGTGTTTGTCGAAGTGATGATACGTGTACCACTACAATGGAAGAACAAATGAAACGTCACATGTTTTATAACTACACTTAGCTGCATTGCCATAGTAACATCTTACCTAAAACGTTAATTTGGTTCAGATTGCAGATGACTTATATTGATTTTTTTTACTACTAATGTTTTAAAATTTTCCTTGAGTTATAAATAAGCTTGTAAATCCCCTTTCACTTAGTAACGAGGCCACTCCGCGCACCTGACTGTCGGCATCCACATAGGTATACGTGTCGAGTCAGCTAAGCGACTGTTTTTTCGTGTAACAAGTGAGGTTATTAGTTCGTCCTATTAGATGCTTTGGTACATGTATGTTTCAGGTCTAATAATTGGCCGGTCACCATGATGGATGAATACATGGTTGATCATGGTTTATCTCTACAGACAGTATATATCAATATACCGAACCCAGACAAATTGTATTGATAAACAAATACATACTTGATGCGAGTATTTAGAACTCCATCAATCTAAAGCTTTTACACATATCAGTGTGCATCTGTTCATGTACATCGTTGATAGGGTACAGTTTCCTTCATGATCTTGACGACTTTGATGGCAGCAAGACAAGTCACACTGTCGAGATTAGCCCATGGTGCAGCGTAGCATACATTGTGCATAAGTCATTGCCCAGATAACTCGTCTTAACTTATTCACCCCTGACATTCCATTATGAACTACTCCAATCTTTGAATTGGAGACTTCAAATGTGTCGACCTTCAAGGGTGAATAAGTTAATGGCAGGTGAAGACTTGTCTATTTAATTTGCTGCGTCTGAAGCTGACTAAACGTGTGCAGTCACAGAGATAAAAGTCCCGGTGCACATCCGAGCACGGGTCGAACCCGGGCACTTGTTTAACTCATCTCATCAAAACCTAATAAAATTATCTTTCAGCCTTTGCGAGTTTGTAGAAAATAAATAAGACAATACCGAAGCGTTAACAAAATCATAATCCAAACTCAGGGTCGATTAAATCTGGGGCAAAATATGAACAAAGGAAAGATATACACGGAGACTCTTGTAAAAGTACAAGAGAATAAGACCAGGTGTTCCGGAAGAGTAAGCATACTCTACTGCATCGATGACACCCGCAATGTAAATCTTTGTCACATCCATGTAAACATCAAGTTTTCAAAATGAGAACCGAGTATCATTGCTAATCACAACAAGTAAACACACTAATGAGAATACTCAAAAACGTCCATCTTCATACCAATAGCAATCAATTGACCTACCATCACTAAACAACTGTCTACAACATACTCACAAGTTAACGATATCAATTGCGTATCGATGGTTTTGTTTTTATTAAATCTACAAATAAAACAGATATATTAACCTTTAGCAAAGATTGATAGAACCATGGTAATTGGTGATTGGCCTGGAATTCATGTTCAATATAATTCATTGCTTAAAATTCTGCCACAATTGAAATGTATGTTTCTGATGTCTTCCATCTTTGTGATTGCAGGACGAGAAAAACCAGATCATGAAGACTAACGTCTGGCTACAGCTGGTAAGTCATCCATTATTGAAAGGCGTCACTTCCGGTAACCTTGATCCGAAATTCCCTACGCCAGGACTTTTTCAGATTGATAAATGCCCTTACGGAAGAAATAGATTCGCATTATTTGACTTAAATAGGACACATATATGTTATCGTAAATTGATGATGCCATGTTGAGGAATTTGAATAATGTGTAGCTATCAAGTGTACAGATAATATTTCGTTTGATAATTTAAGCTACATGATGTTATTTAAAATTGCTTTCTTTAATAAACGTTTAAAATGTACTTGTACTCCGAATTAAGTGTTTAACGCTCGAAATTTTCAATGTAATTTGAGTGCCTTTTTTTATTAGATATGATTTTTGTTTCAGTATTGGTATGACTATCAGCTGAAATGGAATCCCGCAGACTTCGGAGACATTACCAGTATACGTATACACCCGGAGAAGGCGTGGCGACCAGATATAGTACTGTTTAACAAGTACGTATACACAAGTTGACGATATCTATATTTGACGCGAGGTGTTGACAAATGTATAAACAGTCAAACCTGTTATAAAGGACACCTCTATATAAAGGACATTTATCTATAAAGAACAGACTCATCAGACCCACTCAGTGCAATTTAATATACATCTGACATCTGTATAAAGGACACTTGTCTATAAAGCTCACTTTTGCCATGTTCATTATGTTTCCTTAATAGACAGGTTTGATTGTACGCATTAATTTCGGGATATCAGTACAACGCGCAACGGGACCGAATAACTGAAAAAGATGAAATTTTCGTATAAAAGTTAAAAAACAGTATTCTTCTTTTAACTCATATTAATTTTTCGTATCAAAACCGTAAAAATCAAAATTATCTTTTTTCTATAGAAGATATTTCGCCACGTCTTTTCTGATTTCCTTGAGCAAGATTGTCTAGTGCAATTGGGTTATAAGACAATTTATATAGGCCATGTTATTTCAACGTCATTCATAATATTTTAATATTTTAGTTTTAGTAAATGTCCATCTATCGATATGAAAGTAAGCAATATTAAAGCAGGTCCATCTTTATAAACATTACACGTATTATTTTGATATTTAACATAAACAACAAAAATCAATTAAGTCCATGCGTTTCCAAGAACAATGTTTGTGATACTAGGCCAATGATAATTTAAAATACTAAAGAAACAGTATACATATGTGCATTTCCGAGTTTATTCACTTGTCATTAACTTGCAAAGAGGATTCAACCATGCGTTCATCTCGAGTAAGGTGCTCCAGTATCTTCGACGACACCAGCGAAGTAGGTCAAATTTAAGATAGTTCATGTTTTCATGGCGAGAACTAAGCAGTACACAAAAAGTCAAGGTACACTGACGAAGATTATCGAAAGTATTGACCGTCATCTCTCAGAACAAAAAACGTACCTACCTGTCTCAGTCAATTATTGACATCGCTGTATAAATGAAAACATGACAAGTACATATAAGATATTGACGCCTGGATGCTAAGAGGACTAATAGGCCATATGCAACCTTGGTCCTACTCTGGTCTGTCAGATGCCTGGCTGAAACTACAATGTAACGGCGGCGGGATGTTTTGTATTTCGAGTTCATGTTTTAACTGTTTTCCTTAGATAAACGTATTTCCATTGATTTCTAGGCGTCGATGCTTATTACTTCCGCTATTACATGAAATGAAACATTTGTTAATAAATTATTAAATATAATTTTAAATGGTGATAATGAAACAGACATGATCGCCATACACCGACTGCACCGACTTACCCGCGCCACCGCTGGTAGTCTGTCGGCGCTGAATGCTGCAGGAATGTTCGGTTCAATATTGGCATCTAAAATATTGGGAATTCCTCAACTCAGTAGATATTTAAATAATTCTATGCTGACCTGGCTTTAATTAAGTTCAGCGCCACACCCCCACAAGTCTGTAATGATGTTATATACACGTGTTAGTGAAACGTTACCACTATAGATTTATACTTCATCAAAAATCAGGATTTCATAAAACTATTTCCGAAAACTACCATAATGCGTGTGGTATATAAAATTACAAAGTTTCCAGTAGACATCGTATATTTTTGAACTTTTAATAAACAAGCTACGGATATCTGTAGGTCCGTTCATACTAGTCGATATAGTCTATTCTTCTATGACTTAAGTATCTTTTCAACTTCCAAAATCTGCTTCCGAGTATCTGTTGGCGTCTGAAAAGATGGATATGGTCGAATCACGTAACCTGTTCTTGTTCATACAATGAACTATAACCTTTAGTTAACCCAAAGATATTGTATTGTATTACAAATTTCTGTATTTGCAAGTGCACAATTAAGACACCCAGGACAGACAAAACAAACGTTGGGACGTGAATTACCAGTGACTGCAAAAATCATCTCGATAGGTGCTAGACGTGCAATCACTTCTCCAACAATATCATAGATATTTTCTAATTGTTATATCATTTTCCATATATTGCTCTTGAATTATTCATGGATAATAAACATTATATATATGTATGTAAGTTTCATTGATTGGACGATGGCCAAAACACTTTAGCAATAGATAAGATCGCATGTGGTATTTGTGTAAAAAATAATTTAACTCTTGTGACTAACATTGCCCATTATGACTCAAATCCCGGTGAACCATTACTAGTATACGACTAGATAAAATAGGCGTGTCCATAAAAAAGTACGCGTGTGTGCACGTGATTCACAACAACGCATATAGCCGTGTTATGACTACACAATGCACGCGCAATCATTGCTAAAAATTCCGGTAGGGCCTGTCAATGATTTCACGTACATCAAAGCCAGCTGTAGAAGGCTACTGCACGTCCATCTCACGATCCCATTATACTTACATTACAGGGATGCTGAGGTCTGCGTAGTAATCACCTGACCGGCCCCTTCACACCCCTTACCTCCCCAATCACACGCCGCCATTCACATCAATTACTACGCCGCATGCTATTGGAATTAGTGCCACGTGTTCATTTTGCCTTTTCTACCTCTTCCGACACACATATCTGTGGCGACTGTAGCGTTCGGCTGTGGGTGTGTTTACTGGGTGGTTAAAATCTGCTATCTGTAGGTGTGTTAGAGTTTAGAGTTCTGTTGGTAGGACCTCTGTAATAACGCCTAAAACTCTACAAGGGTGTGACGATAATTTGACCTGTCACTCGACGATTAACGTAGATATATGGGTCTACTTACCCGTCAGCTTGAGTTATCCGCCAAACCCCGAGGCTAATAGATCAATCACATACAACATGACGATCAACCAATTCAGGGGGCTGTCTGTTAACTCAAAGGCAAGCGTACATGTCAGTTCAGAGAGCTTACTCATAACTTTATGCAGGCATAGTAACTTATCTTTTGCCTTTTTATCTTCGTCTTAATTCCCTCTTTCATAAATGTTTCCGGAAAAAATTATGAACTGATGAAATCAATATAAACGAAAATTGTAAAGGTTGAAAAGAGTGTCATATATTGAAAAACTTAAATAAATTTGATACGATCAATGAAGTGTACACTTAATGCAAGTTCACCATTATATTTTATTTTGTTTCTTGATACAACTCCATCATTATCGTGTCCAATGGCAAACGAAATACATACCAGGGAAACTTTTAAGCATTGTTATTAAAATAATTTCTATGTCTTCATTTCCCGGATAGGAATTAAGGCGTATATGGGTATATACATTTTTGTACATGGACATTTTTTTGCTTTTTTTTTTTTGAAAACATTGTTTTGTCATGTTTAAGCATCAAATTTCTTATTCTGCTTTTTGTCTCCCCTTAGTGCCGACGGGAACTACGAGGTGTCGTATGAATCTAACGTGGTGCTAAACTACACAGGCAACCATTACTGGATACCGCCCGCAATCTACAAGAGCTCGTGCACCATCGATGTCCAGTACTTCCCGTTTGACCAACAAGAATGTGAGATGAAGTTCGGTTCCTGGACATTCAAAGGCGATCAGATGAAATTTTACTTTTACCGAAATATGAACACGCTAGATTTCACCGACTACCTCAAGAGCGGCGTGTGGGACGTGATCGATTGTCCCGGTAGGATTGAACCAGGAGGCAACAACACAAAGTCTATGGTCGTGTTTAAATTCATTTTACGGAGGAAAACATTATTTTACACAGTGAATTTAATCATCCCGTGTGTTCTTATATCGTTCGTGAGTGTATGTGTGTTCGCGCTGCCGGCAGACGCGGGAGAAAAAATCACCCTTTGTATATCCATTTTACTTGCATTAGTTGTGTTCCTCCTTCTGATTTCCAAGATTTTACCCCCCTCCCTCACAATCCCTCTGATTGCCAAATATCTCCTGTTTACCTTCATCATGAATATTTTCGCTATTGTTTGTACAGTTGTTGTTATAAATAGAAACTACAGGACACCCCGAACACATAGAATGCCTTACTGGATTAGATACGTCTTTCTAAACGTTTTACCCAGAATTCTTATGATGGAACGACCTGATCACGACAAACGGTGGCGAAAACCCGAGGAGGATGAACAAGATACAAAACCGGATGGAAGTTCAACGGAAATGCATAATACACTTCCGTTGAATAAGCCGTCCGGGGTTCTAGAGCTGACGGAAATACACCACCCCAACTGTCGCTTGAATCCAAAACCTACAACAGTTGATTACAATGCCGATAGGGACGGCAGTCAAATCCGATACCGAATGTCGGCGGAAGTGATGAAAGCAACGGAGGCGCTTAGGTTTATCACTCAGCACTTGGAAGTGGAAGATGAATATGCAACAGTAAGTACATGCGACCTTATATTTCAAATAAAGCGCGTATTTAGTTTTACACGTGCATTGCAACAGATTTCAATAACTAGATGTATCAGCCAAAGTAGCGATAATTAGACCGCAGAAAACATTTTAAAAGTGCACAATGTAAATGCAGATCGCCAACTAATAACAGAGCACGTAATTAATTTTGTTGTTTTAATTGGAGGGGAAAACTCGACTACGTGATGAGCTGCTAATTACAGATGTAATCAGGCAACTGCTAGTACGGCCCTACCGGGCCAATATATTTAGTATGGGACATAATTTATAAAGTACAAAAATTATACAACGTTGACGCAATTATAAGTACTGTGCTTTATCAAATCATTTTACTTTTATGAATTAGTACCCGATTGTCGTACGTGTAAGTTGAATTATGTTTTATCAGGACTTTTGTTTCCGGTTTCGTTACAGATTTTAGATGACTGGCGCTACGTTGCCCGGGTGATGGACCGACTGTTGTTGTACATATTTCTGATGGTGACTTTTGGTGGCACTGTCGGCATTCTTCTGCAGGCCCCACATATTCTCGAGTATGTGGACCAGGACGAAATCATTGACCAGTTCAAAAAAAAGTGGGGTTGACGTCACTTCCGGTCAAAAATGGCAGGAATACCTACTACTGTCTGGTTCGATATGACAACATATTTCCACTAGACATGCCCATACAGTGTCAGTATATGATAACGTCTGGTACGGGGTCAGAAGTCAGACTCGGTACACAACGTTGGAAAGTGTTTTTCCGGAACGAAGAATCCCCCCAGCTGACGTTTATTTACCACTGGGCACGTGCTGGATGCTGTATACTCGACCACTGGGGTTGTGCATTTTTTTGTGCTGAAATATCCAGCACACGTGATCAACAGGGAGCATTCTCCTGTACCAGTCGGTACAACGTAACAACAGTATTTCGTGGGAATCAAAATGTTAAACGAGCGAATGTATGATGATAGTGGTATTGTTTTGAGAGATAATTACCTGTGTCATCAGGTGTGATATGTTTGTTATAAAGCACGTGTAGGCGTTATTTTTGTTGAGGTTTTGTAGATGGTTACGTAGTTGTGTGAGAGTTTTAGCGTAACAGCATTACCACTGATTATCAAACTCAATCATCATTATCACTTCCATTCTGGCGGTGTTCTGTATCATATCCAAGCACAAGACATGTTAATAACGTACTCATTTTGGTTTTTAAAATATGCGTGTATGAACAATCATATTTCACGTGCCCTCTTTCATTGTTTATTGGTGAAATTAAAATAGGTGAATTATATTACTGTTATGAGTTTACTGTGGACTGTAGTTCTTTGGTACGTTCATACTATTGTGTATTTTTAGAAACACATTCATCGTTTACAGTAACCTTTATGTGTGTATATTACAAGGAAAGTCATCACTGAGCATAAGAAACATCGAATCAAATTAAAAATTGAGTATTTGGAGGTTTACATTTTCGTACTCTGAAACATAAATCTTACATCAGTGAATCGAAAAGCTGTTAGTTGGCTACAGGTAGTCAACTAAATAACTCAGTAGAATGCTCTACTCTTGTGACTCTATGCAATGTTTAAGTTCTTGCGAATGACATGTGACCTGTACGTATCTGTTAACAATAAGCAAGCACGTGCAGACCTGAAAACGACAGGTTACCAACTATGCGGGTGTTAGCCAAGTGTAAGAAAATTTTTAATAAATCTCGTCATAAACCGGAAATAATCCTCAAACGTGATAACTCGTGAATTGACTTTAAAAAAACGGAAGTGTCACCATTGAGACTAACTCATTGACGCACATGAGCTATAACGGTAATCAATATGCCTCTTTTTTAAATGTTTCACTTTAGATAAAAACAATCGAATCTGCCCTTTCATTTTGAATGTTTCACTGCAGAGTGTTTATTCTAAATTATGAATAACGTTTCTATAATTCAGAAAATTGTGAATTGAACCAAAAACAAGTTGCATGTAGGTATTTTGAAAACGACTTACTATTGAAATCTGTGTAGATATTCTCTGTTGGATGAACATGTAAATTCGTCATTTTGTGTTTTCCGTTTGAAATTTTGAGATGACAACGGTGTTGGAAATTAAAACAGCGATAATGCATCACATCAAATACTTGAACTCATCTGATTGGATGGAAAAAAGAATATATATATAAGATTAATTGTGTAATAGCCATGTCCAGCTGTGATTGGTCAATTTACGAATCGTTGTCTTTGGCCGCAAAATAGATGCACAATAGAGCCAATAGCAATAATAAGATATTCATAATGTAGTTATGTAGACTTTCACAATTTGAATATTTGTGAGGTGATTTCTCGTCATGGTATTGTTCATATTATTTACTGATACATGTGTCGATTTTTTCTGTATTTATATCAAACAACTATAGCGGACAACATACTTTTCTATAAACGATATGGGGTTTTCAAATGAATAAGTTTTGTGTAACGTCAGATCTACTTGTTTTTATTTTCATTTAAATATTTTCACAAACATGTTTTAATGTGTATGGTTATGCTCTGGTGATTCGGGTTGAAATATCGATAAACATGTATATCGTTGCCGGTTGATATGGCAACTACAAATTTGGGAAAAAATAAAAAGATATTTGTACATTGTTAACTAAATATAGTACCTGTCAATGGGTTTTTGTTTTAGTTATGTTTCCACAAAGTAACTGATCCTCACTTCCATATTGTGTGTTTCCACAATTGTAGATTTGGCAGTAGTCTTTACGCCATGGTCACTATAGCACCGGCCGTGACGTGACTTCCGGCAGACTGAGAGAACAACTTCCGGTTGTCTGCGCTATGACAGTCCATTGTGTATAATTCATATCACTATATTCGTTATAATGTCACACAACACACTAAAATAAATAATGTTTGTATGAAAGACATTTTGTTTCTTTTTGTTCAAAAGGGGAAGATATACACATATAAATATATCTTTGCATAATGTTTGTTATTGTTTTATTTGTTTTATCACTTATTTACGTTCCGTCTTCGCCGGCGGTTTGTCCGTTATGGGATAAATGTGATATGTAAATATGCCGTAAAAGGTAATGATAGTTCTGAAAACCAGAAAACAAAGCAATAATGTTCCAAGTCGTACACATGTAGTTTTACAAATCATGTTTAAGTTCTAGCTGGTTCTTTTGGGATTAAATACAACGTCAGGAAGTATTGTTAACACATTTAAAGGCCCAATATACATAACTTCAGGGAAATTTTTCGTGATTCTGAAAAATACTGAAAAATTATCCAGTTGATAACCATGCAAAAATAAGCTTAAAACGAAGTAAACCTTAGCGGTAACTAACAAGAAACTCTCAACAAAAATCCAAAGAATTGAAAATATTGCAGGTGGGGTCCACTTCAACAACAAACCGGAGATAGAAGACGGTTTGAAATTGTCGCGTGTTTACAAAAAGCGTGTTCCAACTGCCGCAAAAGAATTCATCTTGAATATTGCTGATACCAGTTAATCTTAACTAAATCTTTTAGGCTTGATTTTCGCTTCAAGTTTTGCCGAAAGTTACGTATACTGGGCCTTTAAGTAAACGCAAAAAGCAAAAAAAAAATTTGAACGCATTTAACTATTTCAATTCTATTAATACAAATCATGTTGAAGTTCTAGCTGGTTCTTTTGGAATTTAATACAACGTCAGAAAGCATTGTTAACACATTTAAGTAAACGCAAAAAGCAAAAACTTTTAAATGTTGAACACATTTAATTATTTCAATTCTATTAATACATAAGTCTTAGCTTGGCAATCACATGAAACTTGGATCCTGAGATGACCTTAACTGTTGCTAGGCCTTAACTTATTTACCCCTGAAGGTAATTTGAATTCTTCTAATTTAAATTTTGGAGCAAATCATAATAAAAGTTTAAGTCCGAATGAGTGAAATCATTAACAATAAAAACCTATGCAATAATCAAACTCTGACGCTTTTCGCAAATATAACTAAAACTGTCATTATGAGTTTTGTAATAATATAATATTTTAAAAATAAAAAAAAACAGAATACCGAAACGTCAACAAAACAATTATCCGAAATCAAAATTGATTAAACTGGGGGCAAAATATGAAAAAGAAAGAAATATTAACATGGATACCCTTGTAAACGTACAAAAGAATAATAATAACAACACGTAAGCATTAATGAGCATTCTCAAAAACGTCAATCTTCATATCACATAAAGATACAACATAAATAGAGATAAAATGATGCCCTGTATATACTGATGCCACGATGCAATACCCTTCGCTAACATACAGTTTCATTATATTGTCCCTTGCTTCATTTGACAACAAGCTTACCACAAACATATTTATTTCGACTTTAAATTTTTCTTTATAATCTCTAATTTTGTCCTTCAAAACGTGCCTTTTCCTTCTGTAAAGAAGATGACATCACCTTATGGTTAGACATTGTATTGTATAGTATCCTGATACATAACCCAAAACTACTTTACAAGCCTACACATATTCCAATAACATGTTCATTATAATAATAAGAGCAAAGGTTCTAAGCTACATATAATATTCGGTGTTGCTACAAACTGCACAAAACCGAAATCGAATATCTAAATTAATTATTATCACTAACAGCTAGCTTAATACATATATGTTTGAAACAAAACCTTATTTTTCAGGATAATATATCTATCTGTTACCAATTTAACACAGAATTTACTTATCGTGAAAGATGTGGGTTCTCTGTCACCTACAACAAGTTGTGTATTGAGTTTTCAATCAAACGCCTAATGCAAATGTAGTATGTTTTAGTAGGTAACCAAACTCTGTCTCAGTACATCAAAATCATAAACACCCAGAACGTCTGCAGATTTGAGTTCTTATATGTAACAGTGGTACAAAAGTACAAAAGCAATACTACAACCCGTATTACCTACGGAAAGAACTAGTTCAAACCGTATACAGAATGATAATAACATTGAACAATGTGCTAGTTTAATATGACGTAACAAACACACATGTGCTGCACCTGTTAAATGTAGTAATAGATACAGTATGCCAAAAAAAATGAATTAAACTGCATCATACAGCTGTTTCGTCCTCTTAGCACTCTTCAGTGATGTTAGTGGCCAAAAGGTGGGAATCCAAAATTTCTTAACTAATGTAGAAGCAGAAGGATCAGGTGCGTAAAACCCCTTTAATGTATTAATTTAGAAGTAAAATTTAACTAGTTCTGCATAATTTCAAATCGTGTACTAAATATGTAGTTCGTCAAACTAGCTCTAACCGACAAATGGTGCCGAATTAAAATCAAACACCAAAGCAATTAATTTAGTGGAAATATTTATTGGAATTGCTAAAAAGATTTTTCTAATGAATAATAACTTTCGTTATTTTAGAGTTTACCTTAGATACCGATATGTTCGGCTGCTAACGAACAAACTCACAACCATGGATTCGAGAGATGTTCGTTAATGAAGACTGTGAGTGGAGTAAGTTGAATTGTCGCCATCTAGGTCTCATAGAGGGATATGATGATTGATGCTTCTGGATATGATAATATATTTACATTCTGATTGTTTCTTCTATATATGAATATACCAACTGAAAACAACCAACCACTAGACTATGAATACAGCATGAATACATTCATTCACGTGAATTACTTTTGACGTAATATATTAATCTTGCCAAATGCCAGTCTTGCCGCTCTGCTTCGGAAACATGGAGAACGCCCCAAGGTCGCTTACATGACTACGGATAATTATTGGCGCTAATTTGATTCAAATTAGGGCTGTTCAGTCAATGTCGTTTAAAAGACGACACGGAAACAAATGCAGTTGATTAAGAAGGGTTTCAAGAAGTAGTATATGAAATTTACTGTCATGTCATGCCGGTGTGAATGCCGACATTCCTAATAAGCACCCTACATTTGTGATTGAGAATGATGACTCAGTTTTCACTTTGAGGACATGACATTGGCGTTGATGTGAACGGGATTTAAATGGCTGGTGTCATCGATGAAACAGAAGATGCTTGTATTTTTTGTAAGGATCTCCGGGTGAAACTTTTCTTTGTTTATATTTTGATCTTAGTTAATCGCTTGTTTACGGTATTTCTGTTGCTATTGGGTTTTTTTATTATTTATTTTTTTCCGTACAAACGTATGACGTTGTAACTGGTGTCTTGTATGCGTGAGAATATTTCGGACAGACTTGATCAAGAACCACAGAGTAGTATAGGCTTGCCACTAATGGTAAATCAGATATACAGCAGACATCAATGAAAAATCACTAGTACGCTGTTTGGTCTCGCGCGGAACGTTCTGTATTACGTATATTTGGCGAGGCGAACATGCATATGGCCAGGCTACCGATTTCATTAGTGTTTCAAGTAGACCACTAATGAAATGTCTTTTCAATAAACATCTCCTCCTTTCTGTAGTATAATAGGGGTTTCATCCGATTTTGTTTGACCATACCGATTCAGACGTGCCAATGTCGGACCGCTACCAACGTGTCCGCCTCAGCGAATTGGTCAAGTTGATTGTTGTATCTGTAGAATACAGCTATCGATTCGTCGTGTTTATACTGATCACGTGGCCTGACTCGACACTATATCCTGTACGACAACATGTGTACAACTGATTTCAATCCCCATTATTGTCTTGTAATAAAAATCAAGATAAATACTTGATATGTAATGCCCATTTGCTGAATTGACGTTGTTACGTAGATTTCACCATGATAATGTATTTTTTTAAAAAGCTGTCCATAGTTTCGTTTCAATTGTAAAATATTCAAAATCCAAATGCTTCAAAATATATTACATTAATACATGTATCATGTCAAACTAATGTTTGGAATCAGTTTATGATAAAAGAATAAATATTTCGAAACAAAAACAAAAAATAAAGGACATAACAGACTCTTCTACATCAGCTGCTTACCTCGATCTCTACTTAAACTACGACCAACATGGACAGCTTAATACTAAGCTATACGATAAACGTGATGGTTTCAATTTTCCGATCGTTAACTTTCCATTTCTTGATAGTAGCATCTCTGCTTCTCCAAACTATGGTGTGTACATGTCGCAGTTGATTCGGTATTCCAGGGCTGGCTCTGAATATCGGGATTTTCGTGATCGATGCATGTCGACTGCTGACAAACAAATTAACAACACAATGATTCGAGAGATGCAGGTTGATCAGAACTATGGGCAAGTTTTATGGTCGCCATCTTTGTATCATTGAGAAATATTCTGTATCTTTAAGTGATATGAAGATGGACGTTTTTGAGTATGCTCATTAGTGTGTTTAATTGTTGTGATTGACAATGATACTCGGTTCTCATTTTGAGAACTTAATGTTTACTTGGATGTGAAAAAGATTTACATGGCGGGTGCATGAAGTAAAAGAAGCTTAATCTTCCGGAACACCTGGTCTTATTCTCCTTTACCTTTATAAGGGTGTCCATGTGAAACATTCCTTTGTTCATATTTTGCCCCTGGTTTAATCAATTTTGAGTTTGGATCATGATTTTGTTAACGCTTCGGTATTCTCTTATTTATATTGAGTTGTAGTCTTCGGTTGCATCTAACTACAGCCACATGTATTATTGAATTTTTGTGTTCCTAGTCCGATGATCCAATCCCTGATGTAGGTAAAGGTTCGTTGATGCAAATCTTAAAACGATTATTTTGAAAAACAAACTGGAAAAAAATGTTTCTACGTTTCTGGTCTGACTGTGTTGCAAATTAAATCATGTAATTTTATTTTATTTTATTTGACTTAACGATAACGCAACAAAAATATTCTGGTTTATTTTTTTCTATTTATTTATAATTTTATATTTTTTTTTACTTCCAATTTAAAAACTAAAATTGAATTTGTAAGGTTTTATGACTGATTTTTATGAGAAAAAGCAACCACGTTATTTGTGAATGTTTAGACAGTTCTTGCTAAAAATATTTTGAAAATCTGTATGAACAGACTTTGAACAACAAAGCCCTTAAAAACGTCGATCAGTGTAAAGTGTTGGTAAAACATATTTTCCGGTTGTTATTTTATATTCTTCATTAACCTCCATTAACAAATACAAGGGTATAATTATAAACAGTCGGTATATGTTTTGTTTTGGGCGTATTCGCTGGCAAATAGACAGCATAGGATGTGTTCACTTACTTATTTTAGACATTGATATGGACAAAATATACACTGTAAACTGGTATGTCGAGATCTCAAAATCAATACTGTAAACGATAGACATGTACATATGTGTAACATATATGTATAGTTGTAAACAAAAACCTTTTTAAAAAATCTAAGAAATTTCGACTTTAATTGGACTGTTTTACAGTTTAGATAACTAAATGACATTTTATACCGACAGTTTAACTCCACTTTATCAAAACAATACTTGAATGGAACATGAAAACTTAAAAAATATCTAAATTTAATTACAATAATTAAAAAAAAATAGAGAATACCAAAGCGTCAACAAAACCATAATCCGAACTCAAAATCGATTGAACTAGGGGCAAAATATTAAGACTTTATTTGACAACTTGTTCATAATCGGTAGAAATAAAAGTCAACATGACGAGTAAAATAATCTTGATGCGTAAAATAACAACATAAATGCAAAGAGACAAAAGGAAGTAAATATATCATATTGCACTATTACGCCGTTTCGTCCGTATAAGAGCCATCAATGGTAAAAATACGAAGGAAAGAAACCATAGCAACCATCCAGCCATTTCCATTATAGAGGGGCTTCATGAAATCTGACGGTCACAAACAAATATCTTGATTTGTGATTCCTTTTCAGATGAATCTCGTCTGTCGAGGAATTACTGTAAACAAGTATGACCAGAAATGTATTTAGTAAGAAAGCACATATTTCATGTTTTAAACAGTCGTTGTAAATAGTCAGACATGTAAATGGTTATGACAGTTTGTCAAGCTAGGGTTCATCCGGGACTTACAGATCAAAATCAACACTTCGTGTACTAAATGCTGTGAACGGTTGTAGAAAAATTTATTTGGTTATAAAATTATATCTGTAGTTACTTTTATGAGACTTTTGACTGCTAGAAGCTTTTTATTTCTAATATACTGAAAGTAATGATTCGTGTTACAACGTAACCTTGGATACGAGAACTAATTAACTGCATATAGCCACACACCAAGGGCAAGGTCGATGAGTGCTCCAATGATTCAAGGTAAGCGAAATGTTAAAAGTAATTGTATTTCTTAAATATATTGCCATCTAAACAGAATCCCCAAGCCGCTATAGCTTTCTTCTTCTTTTGATACTTGAAAGCAATCTTCATATATACAAAAATATTACTTAAATAACTTTATTCAACATAACCGCTTTTGAAAATGTAGGTATGTTAAACGGGAAAAAAATGATTGCAAATATAGTCTAAGAATACTGGAGAATCAACAAAGCCAGAATCCGTACTAACTGTCGATTTAAGTAGGAAACTACTATAAATAAAGGCAAGAATTACAGGAAGACTCCTACAAAGTACAAGACATTGAATGTAAGACGAGACGTTCCGGAAGGGTAAGTACCTTTTGCTTCATCGACGATACCTTCCTTCTTATGCATGCACGTATCAGTCACCAAAGCTAACAGAATAACGGGAACAATTAGAAGAACGTATACATATTTAGATGCAACAACTTTTTGTCTCTCGTAAGACCACATCTAGAATACGGGGCGATCATATGGAATCCATATCAACAAAAGGACATCAATGAAGTTGAAAATGTACAATGGAGAGCAACAAAACAGATACTAGGAATGAAAAATCTGAAAACTTTGAAACAAGGAAGGTTATGAGAAGACAAGTATACAAACTGACCCATGGATGCTATGGTTCGATCATACTTGCGCTCTATATAATCTTTCAAAGTTTGTTCAGTATCAAGTTTTTAGTCAAATCCGCTTATTTATTAAAATTAAGGAGATCGTAATATTTTCCATACCCTACTCAGACATCGTTTTAGATCCCTAAATTATGATCTCTTTAGAGTTAACATTGTCGAGAGTACAGCTTGTGCTTGTGGTGATCCTTGTAAGAATGTATTTCATTATTGTTTTGGGAATGTCACAACTTTACAAATATTAGTCGTATCTTGTTTCAGAATTTATATAATTTTGATGTTACAAATCAAGTACTGCTGACAAACAAACAAACAACAGAATGATTCGAGAGATGCATGTTCATCAGAACTATGGGCAAGTTTTATGATCGCCATCTTTGTCTCATTGAGAAATATTCTGTATCTTTAAGTGATATGAAAATGGTCGTTTTGAGTATGCTCGTTAGGGTGTTTACTTGTTGTGATTGACATTGAAGACTCGGTTATCATTTTGAGGACTTGATGTTTACTTGGATGTGACAAAGATTTACACGGCGGGTGTCGTCGATGAAGCAGGAGACGCTTACTCTTCTGGAACACCTGGTTCTATTCTCTTCTACATTTACAAGGGTCTCCATATAAATCTTTTCTTTGTTCATATTTCCCCCCTATTTAATCGATATTGAGTTCGGATTATGCTTTTTGACCTTAACAAAAATATTTTTAGAAATGTACACAGTTTAAGTCATATCCAGGAAGAAAATTTAAGATCAATTGTAATTTCAAGACAACTATGTACCTTTGTGAACTAACTACTGTAATGTGATGTAAAATGTTTAATGGGAGAAGTCGTTGATAAGTTCCAATAACTAAGGCCTAATCCCCTGTCAACTTTTGAAAATAAATATGTTTAAACTAAAGGCAATAATCGCCATGTCAATTTTGGCCACGTCCAAGTAAATGTCACTTCCTCGAAGTGAGAAATGAGGTATCGTTCTCAATCACAACAACCGGGTGTACTTACGAGCATATTCTAAAACGTGCACCTTAATATCATACATGTACAAGGATACAGACATCTACCAAACAAATCTCGACATCAAAATGCGACATGTAAACACCTTAGGTTGGAGAAGCATAAAAAGACAACTTATTTTGATTTTTAATTAGTTTTGTCAATTGAACAGTTTTGTTACCAATCAGAAGCTATTTATTATAGTGTCACCTTTAGTCTATTGACGTAATTTAAAAAGGAGAAACATTATTTATAAGCTTCCTCGTTTAAAGTAAAACGTGGCTTTATAAAAGTCACAGTATAGAGTCTGTAGGTTTATAAACTTAATGACAGAGATCACCATTGACTGACGGAACATGTGGCTGCTTTAACAGAAAGCATAATGGCATTCAAAAACATTAAAGTACAACATTATTGCTATTTTAAGTAACAAACAAGCACTTTCTACGTCACAAACTATTTTGTACATCCGAGTCACGTCCGATAGAAACTGTTGAAAATCAATCGATGTAGAATACAAGCCTTCTTCATAACTCCATGGTAGCATTATATACAGTGAGCTTTGTTCGGGGGGGGGGGGGTAATTATACTGTTACAACCGTTAGGAATGCAATGCAATTTTGTGAGTATTCATTTGTATTTCAAGAAATAATTTTAGAAACGAGGAAACCGATTATTGTGAATTATGAGTCCCTGAGGGTGACAAAGCACACAGAGCCGAAATGTATTCTTGTTAACGTGAAACATCATTTGAAAATAAATTGCCTGTTCTTGTGGAATTGTGGGTGTCTTTACCCAATAACATTCTGTTAATCCATTTATCGGGTTTTTTTTATTTATTTAAACAACGAAATGATTCTAAGATGTAGTAACTAGTTATTTTGTTGGCTTTTGTGTGCCGATTTATTTTTAATGTTTGTTGTTTTGTACATTTTAATTTCATAGAATTTATATGTTTTTGGTTTTTTTAATACATACGACAAAATTATGTCGATGAAAGTATCCCGAGATATGTTACTAAATGATACAGTTCTTTTTTTTAATTTTGAAGCTCTTGATAGACTTTAATGAAAGTGAACAAGAAAACTAGAACTTGTTAATTGATATCAGGCCGATTGAAACATTTTCGCTAGACAGGAAGAATGCCACGTGGAGGTGTGCAAAATTGTGTACATGTACCTACAATATATATTGTTCCTGTTTTTTGAGTGATAAATGAACGCTATATTTCTGCATGTTGTGTCATTAACCTTGCCGAAAGATTCCAGAGATCTTTTCGGAAGTCTGTTCAGATATTTTAGGAATGCTTTGCATGTTTTGGAAGGAAGTTACGGAAGTTCAACAAAAAACCTCTACATAGTTTAGTGCACCTGTATGTCAGGTTTTTTCAAATGAAATAACATTTCAAATAACAAACCGAAAACAACGATATGTTCTGTTACCTTGTAGAACGTAATGGTATCGTATTAACATACTCATTGTAATTTGTTTGGAGATCAAAGGCTGCTGCACGTGCACTGACGTGATAACTAATTTAACCTCCTATCAAGCACGTTGAACCGACTTACGTCAACAAAAGACCCCAAAAACACCAATGTTAAAAATAAACAGTTGTCCTCATTACATGACTAGCTTAGTAACCAGTAGATCACTGTAGTACTTGAGTCGGAAAGGATGACATTTGGGGATGGACGATTGCACACGAGATCTTGTTCCATCTGATACATCACTAATTATAATATATATGCTCCCAAGATATTAGGCCAACAAATTGGTTACTGGAGCCTCTCACTTAACATATGAATTCGGAATGCAAGGGAAATCAGTATTCATTCAAAGAAAAGGCATTGATGATATATATATATATATAAATTCGCTATAGTTTGATCCCTGCCCGAGGTGGCCGCTACAGTTTGATCCCTGCCCCGTAGTAGCCTATGTCTCTTTAATGATAACCAAAAGGCCTTCGACAGTCCAGATCTTATCTTGATACTGGGGATTTCTATTCTGGCGACCTAAATTATCCGACTACGTGGCAAGTCCCTGTCATATTGACGAGGAGAAGAATTGTACACGGTACTTTGACCACGGAATCGGAACATCACTTCATATTACATTTCCGTAGTAGACAAATAGAATCTTCTCCTACCTTGAGGATGTGACAAAGAAATCTCCAACCCTTGGGTGATATTCCTGGTTGTTTAACCCGACGCTCTGCCGAGTGTTAATCAATCAAGCATATCACCCCGAGGGTTAGAAATTTATCTGCCTTAACTTCAAGGTAGGTAATGATTATTTGTCTCCGGTCATTATGTTTAGTTTGATCGAAAGTATCAATGCAACACCATGCTGACGTGACGTGATTGGATTGTTGAGGTCATTATATTGTTGCCGTGACGTCATCATATTGTTGTAGTGACGTTATTGCATTGTTGTCAGCTCGTGATATCTGTCATGACATAGAAATCTTGGACAGGTAAAAGAGGAGAAAAATCTGTGAATGATAGGAGAAATATATGTCAATACCACTACCACTATAAATTCAAATGTCATTACATTCATTTGGCAAACCAGGTTTCACTGTGGTCCTTAAATATATCACATGGTCATCAGTTAATCAACCATTTCTTACAAAGAACCAAAAATTTACATGGATGTTAACATGATATAGCAACAAATTTATCTGAACATTGAACTGATTTCAGTTGGCATTCATATCCAATATAAATGCCAACTGGACAAAGCAAATTCAATGAAGCGCGCTGGATTTGCCTTTGCCGAGTTGGCAATGCAAAATGAAGCGTTAGTTCTTCCAATTTCAACTTTTTTAAAAATCTTTTCATCTCATGAAAACAAGTTGCATTTATTCAGCATTTTGTTCAGATAACTTATGCATCGTGTATGTTTGTTTGATGAATAGAAGTCAAGATCCCTCTACGAGGGAGGGTCAATAGTTTTCAACGTAACAATCGCTACGTCATAATTTTTAACGGTTTTTATATCAGGTACATGTAAATTGAACACGTACATGTATGTACATTTGCAAAAGAGTTTTCACGAAGAAAAGGGATAAAAGTGCTAACATCATCTCACGAACCAGGTATAAGCGCTTCAATGTATTCTTAAAGGAAAATAGAGTTGGTTTTAATAAGAGTAATGTGAATTGCTTCATCATTAAACACTACGAACCCGCTAAAACACTTGTAATAAAACAGACATCCATCTGATCTGATTTCCCTCGCGAATCCCCTGATTTCATATTAGCCGTGTTTCTCTTCCTGAAATAAACACATCAGTATAAAGTGCGGCATTAGTAATCCCTTAAACCGTCCATGTCTATGTATGCTTACTTGGTTGGCTTCCATTTAGTAAATGTAATATTTGAACGTTTTGAAAATTATTCAAAACTACTAGCGCATCGGAGACGCATTGTAAAGGCGTTTTGATTGAATTTTTGTCTTTTCAGTATTGCATTTTATGATGTAAAAGTGAAGTAGGAGACCCAACTTAGCAATAGCCAAAGCGAATCACACATTTTAGAGACGATCGTCAACAGTTGTTTACATAAAGTCAAATGAGTCAGAATGAGAGTTCGAGACAGGAACTGCTACACCGCGGTCCTCTCCTAATTGCCGAATAAAAAAGTCTGTTGGCGTCAAATTAAATATAAATACACAGTCAGTACCCTATCCTAAGTGGATATCGATCGGTGGTCGAAATGGACGGTCGGTACCGCGTCGAGGAAAAGTTTGTTATCTCCCCTTCATACGGAGCTCTCCGCCAATTTGAAATGATATTATGTCTGCATTGTTTTACCGCCCGCTTAATCGTAAACTCTCTTTGTCATGTTGTATTGATCACAAAATCACTCAAAGTGTCATTTGAATTTTTACAATTAGATTTGTATTCGTTTCTGTTAGTTTTAATTAAAACAATCAACATCGTGTTTTGGTTTGATGCGTAGATTTTGAATAATGCCAGTGTATATTATCCGTAGATCGGAGAGTTCCAAACCATCTTCCATTAAAAATTTCACGAAACCAAAATAATGTTTAACCATAATAACGTAAACAACAATTTAGACTAATTAAATTTGTTTTAATTGATATTAATCTATATCCATAATTATGGTCAAATTTTCGATAATTGTTTCCAGATTGAAACGATTAGCTTCGATTCCACGCATGCGTGTAGCAAAATGAACTTCGTCGTTTAATTCTAATTCCGTCAACAAATAGAACATTTATTGTTTGAATAGATCGATTTAACCATTTTAATCCAATCCTTTAATTAAAGGTAAACTTGGCTCATTGCCTACAGTCAATATTGTATTTACCTGGGTGGGCGTGGTCCTGGCGCCCGACAGTTCGGCACCCAACAAGCAAGACGCGATGCAGAAGTAATCGACATACAGAGGACTTTTACTTTGAATACCAGGATAAAGCAGCCCATAACACTTCACAACAGGTTTCTATCAATAACAATTAATACGTACCAAACGTCACACCGCCAGGTACAATATGCCGGGGAATACCGTTCTCTTCCAATACAGCATGACAATGTACCGAATTCAAGGTATTACAAAATGGCATAAGAACAAAACGTGCAATATACATGTATTGTACTGAACGTATCGATTGTCAGTTTAAGGATATGGCCTTTCATTTATATCCGTTAAATATTGAATTCTTACGTTTTAATATCTATACAATTACGAAAATGCACGTACTTGTGTCGGATATTTTATTTACACATTTTACACAATAAGTACGTAGTTACCTCAATTAGAAATGGCAAAAAAGACTATGTCAACGTAATCGATAGGCTGAATTACTTCATTACACGGAGATAAAGCTGTTTACTGACTCTTTATGTTTTAACATGTTTGGTCACTTTCAGCTATCCTGAATCTTTCTGTTGTTTCAAGGCTTAAACTTAGGAATTTAGCATAACATATATCGACATCCCCATGATCAAATCTCTGTAATCGAATCTCTGCGATCAAATCTCTGTGATCGAATCTCTGCGATCAATATCTGTGATCGAATCTTTGTGATCAAACCTCCGTGATCAATATCTGTGATCAAATCCCTGTGTTTGAATCTTTGTGATCAAATATCCGTGATCGAATCTCCGTGATCAACCTCTGTGATCAAATATCAATGATCAAATTTCTGTTATCAAATCTCTGTGATCAAATCTCTGTGATCGAATCTCTGTGTTCAAATCTCCGTGATCAAATATCCGTGATCAATTTCTGTGATCAAATCTCTGTGATCAAATCTCCGTGATCAAATCTCCGTGATCAAATCTCTGTGATCAAATATCCATGACCAAATCTCCGTTATCAAATCTCTGTGATCAAAGTTTGGTTTGGGTTTTCCATCCTATTAACATTTGTGGAGGAAATTCGGAGTTCCCTGGCGACTGTCTCACGTATAGGTCTCGAACCCACGTCCTAGATGTAAAGGGCTAATGGTATAATAGAATGTTAGACACTTTCTATTTAACTACTTGGTCATGGCGGCCCCTTTGTTATCAAAATAAAAATAAAATGCCCCCCTTTTCATACATATATGTATAACACATTCCCGAAATAAGCCAAGATGTGTCTTTTAGTCCTGGCTTCAAAGGGTATTTATTTTTATAAATAATTGTCATGCATGTATAGTTTTATGCCTTACACAAACCTTTTTTTAATTAAATGCTAAAATTTTTGAATTGACGTGTGTTTTTTACAACATCTTCAAAACGTGTATATATGTGTCATGTATGTAAGTCCGGTAACTATGGTAACTGTATACACACTAATGCAGTAAGAATGGCGTTAATTACGGCTATATGTATGTGTATATTGTGTATAATTGTGATTCTGAAGGCGTTGTTCATGATCCACCTACCGAATGTTAATGTTAAATCTATTCTCCACCATATACTGTTAATGTGTTTGATTTTAATTACCAGTGATCCACCTACCAAAGGGTAATGTTAAACCTACTCTCCACCATATAGTGTTAATGTGTTTGATTAGTTACCGGTGTATCATGCTATATTTGCACTTGACATCATTCCATTAACCATATTTAAATGACAAACATGTAATTGCGCATTTCCAATAATTAATTACTGAAAAGTTAAAAAACAAACAATTAGAGGCGTTCGATAATATGAGCAGCACGCAATATTGCTTTGGAGTGGAATACAGAGAAAAGATAAAGCCATATTATTTTCAACATGCTCAAGAACGGCAATGCAAAGGGAATCCATACATGACAAGCGTCTACAGGACTGTTACACGTGATACACAATCATAGTTATCACGACACTTGTTGGTACATAGCATGAGAGACGCATCAGTTCAGCCGTGTCGTGATGAAATGACAGACGTTTAATTTTATCATTAGACGTTAACTGCCTTTTGAATACAACTTTGTGTTTTCAACCATGGTTTGGTTTCCGTTCTTGCATTACTTCTTATCCGTATGAAAACGCGATAAATGTTTATACATGCAACCGGATTGCATAAAACAATACATGTGTTATCATGGGTTGTCTTTCCTTTGATGGAGCTATCTGGCATGATATTGTTATCCTTTGAGGACCTGACCCCGCGATGATAATATTCAGTTGCTGCATCTGATTAGATGTCTAAAAAGTTGAGGAAGGATCAAATTTCGTGCAAGGAAACATTAAACAATTGTAGATTATATGACATGCATACAGTGTTTGAAGGGACAAATATTGGGGAAATACCGTCCCATTCTATTTCTACCTCTGTTTGGTGTCCCTGTAAGATCAAATCCCCTACATTCAATATCGCAGTTAGTCAGAGTGCGTGAAGATATCCCTCAAATTTTAGTATTACCTCTTTGTTTTTTCTTGCACATGCTGCTCAATTATATCCAGAATGTTTTATAGTTGTACATCAGTACCACGCAGATGAGATTACGCAATTTGACACGCAGATTATTTCCGTTTCGATTTGTAATGCTTTTTTTGGGAATATGTCTCCATAGACTTGTTATCTCATTCCAATTCTGTTGTACTGACGTCGCCAAACCAAACGTATACGAACTCCGTTCGTTTGTACTAGGCACCAATCGATATCCTATTTTACTCATTTTAAAACAATAAAAAGGACCCAAGTGTTTATATACGGAAGTGAAGACAGAGATTTTCTACTGATACCAAAATACGAAACCAATAAAAACGAAATAGTGAAAGGTTGTGTCGGGGCGTTACACCGTGTAATTGACCATGGAGAACATTGTGATGATGGTCGCGCGAACTGGCACGTTTACTTAGCACTTCCGGTTACGCGTATACACTACAAACATGTGTCTGAAGGGATTCATTAATTTTCTATACATGCCATTTTGCATGAGAACATACACGCGCACTTTTAGCTAACGAGGACAAAAACCGTGTCTATACTTCAAAGATGGACACGGCGAAGTTTGTCTGCGCCACGTGGTGTAGCCGTCTGACGGGCTCTTGGTAACAGATAAAAGATTAGTTATTTGACTATTATTATGTTCATAAATTACATCCATGTCCTTTACATGTGAGACTGTGGGTAAGTAGCTATATCCCATAACAACGTGTTTTTCTTCTTTAAAATGACGCATTAAGAGAATATATATATGCGTATGTATTGCAGTTGCATTGCGGTGTGTAATCACCAACAAGGCTTTATTTTGTAATCGTCAAACTTTAATCTCGTACATGTTTTGTATTGGTCAAATCACAGTACACTGTAACATGTATCAACAAAAATTAAAAGCAGATCATTTAATCACTATTTTCGCAATCAATGTCATTGAAATTTTATCTTTAAATGAAATGTGCTTTTGCATTATAAAGTATATGTAAAGAAACTACAACTGCGCTCTGAAAAGTTCAAAGGCGATGTATGTAGGCGTCAAAGAGAAAACACGTCGATTAACTTTTCTTTACAAAAATATTTGTTATTAGACAAAAACATTCTTCGACTCATTATAAATAGTTAGCAGACGAATCATTTCGGCGGTTAATCCGCAAACGAAACAAAAGACCTGTCGAAACAATACGAATTTTTGTAATGAGAAAAGAACCTGTTCAGATAAAATAGATAAATCGTAAAGAAGCTGCAATTAACTACATTGTAATATAAGTCGTGTTAAACTGGCACATATACGTGTGTTCACGGTACTGTATGCCTTCTAGGACTGGTCAGTGTGTACACAGTGCTGTATGTCGTGTAGGACTGTTCAGTGTGTACACAGTCCTGTATGTCGTGTAGGACTGGTCAGTGTATACACAGTCATGTATGCCGTGTAGGACTGGTCAGTGTGTACACAGTCCTGTATGTCGTGTAGGGCTGGTCAGTGTGTACACAGTCCTGTATGTCGTGTAGGACTGGTCAGTCGATACACAGTCATGTATGTCGTGTAGGGTTAGTCAATGTGTACACAGTACTGTATTTCGTATAGGACTGGTCAGTGTGTACACAGTACTGTATGTCGTGTAGGACTGGTCAGTGTGTACACAGTCCTGTATGTCATGTACGACTAGTCAGTGTGTACACAGTACTGTATGTCGTATAGGACTGGTCAGTGTACACATTACTGTATGTCGTGTACGACTGGTCAGTGTGTACACAGTACTGTATGTCGTGTAAGACTGGTCAGTGTGTACACAGTACTGTTATCGTGTAGGACTGGTCAGTGTGTACACAGTGCTGTATGTCGTGTAAGACTGGTCAGTGTGTACACAGTACGGTATGTCGTATAGGACTGGTCAGTGTGTACACAGTACTGTAGGTCGTGTACGACTGGTCAGTGTGTACACAGTACTGTATGTTGTGTAGGACTGGTCAGTGTGTACACAGTCATGCATGTCGTATAGGACTGGTCAGTGTACACAGTACTGTATGTCGTGTACGACTGGTCAGTGTGTACACAGTCCTGCATGTCGTATAGGACTGGTCAGTGTACACAGTACTGTATGTCGTGTAGGACTAGTCAGTGTGTACACAGTCCTGCGTGTCGTATAGGACTGGTCAGTGCGTACACACTACTGTACGTCGTGAACGACTGGTCAGTGTGTACACAGTCCTGCATGTCGTATAGGACTGGTCAGTGTACACAGTACTGTAGGTCGTGTACGACTGGTCAGTGTGTACACAGTACTGTATGTCGTGTATGACTGGTCAGTGTGTACACAGTAATGTCGGTCGTGTACGACTGGTCAGTGTGTACACAGTATTGTATGTCGTATAGGACTGGTCAGTGTACACAGTACTGTAGGTCGTGTACGACTGGTCAGTGTATACACAGTACTGTATGTCGTATAGGACTGGTCAGTGTGTACACAGTACTGTATGTCGTGTAGGACTGGTCAGTATGTACACAGTACTGGATGTCGTATAGGACTGGTCAGTGTGTACACAGTACTGTATGTCATGTACGACTAGTCAGTTTGTACACAGTCCTGCATGTCGTATATGACTGGTCAGTGTGTACACCGTACTGTATGTCATGTAGGACTGGTCAGTGTGTTCACAGTCCTGTATGTCGTGTAGGACTGGTCAGTGTGTACACAGTCCTGCATGTCGTATAGGACTGGTCAGTGTGTACACAGTACTGTATGTCATGTACGACTAGTCAGTGTGTACACAGTCCTGCATGTCGTATAGGACTGGTCAGTGTATACACAGTCCTGTATGTCGTGTAGGACTGGTCAGTGTGTACACAGTATTGTATGTCGTATAGGACTGGTCAGTGTATACACAGTCATGTATGTCGTGTAGGACTGGTCAGTGTGTACACAGTATTGTATGTCGTATAGGATAGGACTGGTCAGTGTGTACACAGTACTGGATATCGTGTAGGACTAGGTAGTGTGTACACAATACTGTATATCGTATAGGACTGGTCAGTGTGAACACAGTACTGTATGTCGTGTAGGACTTGTCAGTGTGAATACAGTACTGTATGTCGTGTAGGACTGGTCAGTGTGTACACAGTACTGTATGTCGTGTAGGACTGGTCAGTGGATACACAGTACTGCATGTCGTGTAGGACTGGTCAGTGTGTACACAGTACTGCATGTCGTGTCGGACTGGTCAGTGTGTACACAGTACTGAAAGTCGTGTAGGACTAGGTAGTGCGTACACAGTACTGTATATCTTGTAGGACTGGTCAGTCTGTATACAGTTCTGGATGTCGTGTTGGACTGGTCAGTGTGTATACAATACTGGATGTCGTGTTGGACTGGTAAGTGTGTATACAATACTGTATGTTGTGTTGGACTGGTCAGTGTGTATACAATACTGGATGTCGTGTTTGACTGGTCAGTGTGTACACAGTACTGCATGTCGTGTTGGACTTGTCAGTCTGTATACAGTACCGGATGTCGTGTTGGACTGGTCAGTGTGTATACAGTACTGTATGTCGTGTAGGACTGGTCAGTGTGTATACAGTACTGGATGTCGTGTTGGACTGGTCAGTATGTATACAATACTGGATGTCGTGTTTGACTGGTCAGTGTGTATACAGTACTGGATGTCGTGTTGGACTGGTCAGTGTGTATACAGTACTGTATGTCGTGTTGGACTGGTCAGTGTGTATACAGTACTGTATGTCGTGTAGGACTGTTCAGTGTGTACACAGTCCTTGATGTCGTGTTGGACCGGTCAGTGTGTACACAGTACTGTATGTCGTGTTGGACTGGTCAGTGAGTATACAGTACTGTATGTCGTGCTGGACTGGTCGGTCTGTATACAGTACTGGATGTCGTGTTGGACTGGTCAGTGTGTATACAGTACTGTATATCGTGTTGGACTGGTCAGTGTGTATACAGTACTGGATGTCGTGTTGGACTGGTCAGTGTGTATACAGTACTGTATGTCGTGTTGGACTGGTCGGTCAGTATACAGTACTGTATATCGTGTTGGACTGGTCAGTGTGTATACAGTACTGGATGTCGTGTTGGACTGGTCAGTGTGTATACAATACCGGATGTCGTGTTTGACTGGTCAGTGTGTACACAGTACTGTATGTCGTGTAGGACTGGTCAGTCTTTATACAGTACTGGATGTCGTGTTGGACTGGTCAGTGTGTACACAGTACTGGATGTCGTGTTGGACTGGTCAGTGTGTATACAGTACTGGATGTCGTGTTGGACTGGTCAGTGTGTATACAGTACTGGATGTCGTGTTGGACTGGTCAGTGTGTATACAGTACTGGATGTCGTGGTGGACTGGTCAGTGTGTATACAGTACTGGATGTCGTGTTGGACTGGTCAGTGTGTATACAGTACTGGATGTTGTGTTGGACTGGTCAGTGTGTATACAGTACTGGATGTAGTGTTGGACTGGTCAGTGTGTATACAGTACTGGATGTCGTGTTGGACTGGTCAGTGTGTATACAGTACTGGATGTCGTGTTGGACTGGTCAGTGTATATACAGTACTGGATGTCGTGTTGGACTGGTCAGTGTGTATACAGTACTGGATGTCGTGTTGGACTGGTCAGTGTGTATACAGTGCTGGATGTCGTGTTTGACTGGTCAGTGTGTACACAGTACTGGATGTCATGTTGGACTGGTAAGTGTGTACACAGTACTTGGTGTCGTGTTGGACTGGTCAGTGTGTACACAGTACTGGATGTCGTGTTGGACTGGTCAGTGTGTACACAGTACTGGATGTCGTGTTGGACTGGTCAGTGTGTACACAGTACTGGATGTCGTGTTGGACTGGTCAGTGTGTATACAGTACTGGATGTCGTGTTGGACTGGTCAGTGTGTATACAGTACTGGATGTCGTGTTGGACTGGTCAGTGTGTACACTGGCTCTATGTCGGATGTTACTAGGCGTTATGTTTTTCGAATTACTTCTTTTGAATCCGTTTAGGTGTAATAAACACTAACAATTTGATATCGAATGAATTTTGAATCAAATATATATTAAACCAAACCGATATATCACGGAAATAAAAGTCCCATGTGAAAAAGCAACGAATAAAAGACAAATGTGACGTCACAATGACACTGTAGCCTTTACTGCTACTATTTCAGTGACGTCACTAAAACATGTCTTGTCTAAGTCTTTGCAATAGAAAGAGGTTCTGCTCCCGGAACCTTTATAAAGAGCAACGTTATGAACATATTTTACAGCAATATTATAAGACTCATTTATCCGAGGGGTTTTCAAATATGGTAAAACCCGAGGCTTTGCCGAGGGTTTTACCAAATTTGAAAACCCCGAGGGTGGAATTTCGCTATCTTACACCTTTGGTCTTGAAAGAGTCTTTTTTTCTCATATAAACTACCCGAATAAGCTCAAAAACTATGAAAGTACGTTTTGACTGGCTACCATTTCAAAAATTTCAACTTTTTCCTTGAGCTTTTTTTACCAAAATGAATGAAACAGCGAGATTGACCTTTCCCCCTATATCTACAAACAAAGTTTTCGGCCAAAAAAAATCTCATCTTTCTGTTGTTTATGGTGATTTTTTTGTGCAAGGTTTTAATTTCATCACGCCGTCGTTTTCTCTTTCCAGCATCAAAGTTTGCCGTATTCGTGACGTCACGTCATTGTTGAGCCATTGTGACGTCACGTCGCGTGATATGCTATGTAAGATTATAAGACTTTTTATGACCAGGGGTGTAAGATAGGGAAATTACACCCGAGGGGTTTTCAAAGTTGGTAAAATCCGAGGCTTTGCCGAGGGTTTTGCCAAATTTGAAAATCCCGAGGGTGGAATTTTCCTATCGTATACCTTTGGCCATGAAAGAGTAGTTTTCTCTCATGTCAACTACCTGAATAAGCTCACAAAACATGGAAATAATTTTGACTTGCCACCATTTTGAAAATATCAATTTTTTCCTTGAGCTCATTGACGAGAACAAATGATACCGCAATATTAAGCATACTCCATATTTGCAAACTTAATTTGCGCAGAAAAAATAATCTCAGCTTTCTTATGTACACGGTTAAAGTATCGTGGAAGGTTATAATTTCATCCCGTCGCCATTTTTCTTTTTTCGGCATCAGATTTTACCGAACTCGTGACGTCACGTCATCGTTGCGCCATTGTGACGTTACGCCGTGACTGTATTGCATGGGTAGGTGTGTAATACAACCACAGCGATCTTAGGTGTATTGCTCTAGACAGGCTAGTATGACACACCTAGAAATGAGAGAAAGATATTTCTAATATAGCTTTCTTACATGGGCAAACTCTATCCAGCATGGCAAGATATGAGTGAAAGAAGGTGTCTTCCTGCATGAGGATTACATTTCAGAAGTGATTGAATATTTGTCACATTGATCACGCGCACGAAGCTCTCCTTTCGGTCATGACACATCAACACAAATCATGAAATGCAAAAAAAACATAACTCATGAGGTAATCCAAATATACACATACAGGTTTGTGTGAGTTTCTTAATTGTATTCCCGATGCTATTGTATTTTTAGTCTTAATTAAGGCCTTTTCTCTATAAACTCTATACAGTATGTAAATACACATATAAATTTGCTATATATTTTCTTCTGCTTCTGTGATTATGTGATGTTTTAATTACATTATATGTTCCTGAAATCAATAAACAGTAGGCATGTTCGTGATAATTCACTGACATGTTCCTGAAGGACAGGATGCTCATTGAATGAAAACAAAATAACATGACATTTTTTTTTTATCTTACATAATGAATAGTTCTACTTCCGGTTGTATCTAAGTAATCACCCTCAAGAGATGTTTTGACGAAGCAACAACAATATCTTTATCACAAGACGGCATGCAATATCAATAGCCTTCACATCTTAGTTCGGATCAACGTTTGCGAAAATCACGTGATAATGTGCGACATATCCCATGCTAACATCAATACATACGGTCAGAGATCGGGGTCAGAACGAGGTAAGGTTAGAGGTCAGAAATTAGGGTTAGAACGAGGTAAGTCTAGAGGTCAGAGATCAGGGTCAGAACGAGGTAAAGTTAGAGGTCAGAGATCAGGGTTAGAACGTTGTAAGTTTAGAGATCAGAGATCAGGGTCAGAACGTGGTCAGTTTAGAGGTCAGAAATTTGGGGTCAACCGGAAGCAATTGCAACGCTATTTTTTAAATAGGACTTTATGCGATTATTGGTAACGATTTACAATGTACATTGTTTACCGGTCATTTGCATAGGTAATGATACGAATACGCATGTACTTTTTCCAAGTCCCGTTGCTATGGACAACAATTTGATTATATGACTGGCAACTCAATGTCGAATTTTCAAGATTTTCAAGGACGTGTATGACGGAGCCAAGTCAACCGTTTCTTTCAGTGTGTTGAAAGTTGTTCCAAACGACCAGTGGCAATGCTCGCTCTATGGTACAAAGAGGAATATGTGACTGAACAACTAAGTTGCATCAAGTTTACAGTAAACTGGTGATGAATATGTGTCGTCATATTGGTGTGATATGACATCATGATGATTGGTTGAGGATAATGATTCGTGTTTGTGCGTGGATGAATGTGTGCGTGTGGTCATACGCGTATCTTTGAAAAGGCTTGAAAAAAATACCAAAAAAAAGTTAACAGTTTGCTGTTAATTTAGTTTTTTCCAAATAGTAATGCCAAAATTTATCACAAAGCTCATTTCTGTAAGTTGGATTCCTAAACGTTAAATGACGAACACGCTTTAAAACTTCACGACAAAATTATTTACAGACGAAAGAATACAAATGGAAAAAATGAACATCAAATCATTCTGCTTATTCTTCTCAAAATGCTCTAACTTTCAGCATTACGAGTTTAAAGTGCAAACAAAAGATAACGAGAACCTAACGTCGATAAAATCGAGTTTGTCTTTACTTTTAGGGTTTATTAAGAACTCGAACTGACCTTACACTCCATAACTCACCCTTATCGGTCAGGCATCAAGTAGGATACCAACGTAATACAATATGTAATCGGGAACTAGGGATAATTTGTTACGCGAAACAACGTGAACGAGATCACATTGAGATGATCAACGAAATTAGGTATAGATATCGTATAAATCAAGATTATTATCCCTGGTGTGTAAGGTTCAAAGGATCTATTGAAGAGTTCAATATATCGTAGAACACTATGGCGAATCCTTGGGGCATCTTTAAAAGAAAGGGAATACACTGCGAGCCCTCTGCTACATCAAAATACCGAGAACACTGGATCGTGTTGTGGGCGTTGTAATAGCAACAACTTTGATTCCGACAGAAATTGTTTGCACTTTCAGAATATTTTAGAAAGTGGCTCATTTATTAGATCCCGTTTATTACTCTTAACAGTACGTTAATTTAATTACAACATAGCGACCAATTGATCTGATTAAAAGTATTGTGCCGGTCACGGTATTGTATGGTCCTATATCTCCATAAATTCTGTGCTGGTCTCGGTATTCTATATAGTCAGTCTATTAAATTCGCCGTTCGTTTCTTGTTATGTACAGACAGTTAGTGTAAAAGTGGATTCCATTTGTTCAACGCGAATACATTATATTGTATGTAGCATTGACACCCAAACTTTATGTCAAGAAACGTAAATATAAAAATTATAATGGAAACTTTTTGATTTTTTACAACAATTATGAAACAAGTTATGCAACGTATATTAATCACTCTTATTGGCCCGGATGTTAGCGCGCGAGGGGTCTTATTGTGGGAGGAAACCGGAGTAGCCGGAGAAAACCCACGTGGTCGGGCAGGTGACTCCATACCTTTTGACGTCTGGTCATGGAATCGAACCCCGGCCGCCTTGGTAAAAGGCAAGTGCGCTATCCACTGCACCACCCAACCAACCGACCAACCAACAATTAAAACTTTCATAAATGATGAAAATTACTGTTGATGGCTGAGATGTTAGCGTACGGGGTATTGTTATGGGAGGAAACCGGAATACTCGGAGAAAACCCACGTGGTCGGGCAGGTTACTCCATACCTTTTCACGTCCAATCGAAGAATCGAACTCTGGTCGCGTTATTGAAAGGCAAGACATGCCTCGTTATCCAAACAGTAAACCCCCTCAAAATCACCAAGTGTAATTATCATCACCACATATAAATAGTTACATGTATGTATAAAAGGGAAAAAACTTTATGATAACCAATAAAGACGTTTTCAGTTGACCATGCTTGATCATAATAACTATTGAGAATTACAATTGACGCTCTGTATGTACAGAAGAGCCTTGCATGATCACGACAAAATCACAAAATAGAAATTATAAACAGAAGAAAGTTAGAAACACTGCCAAAGCCCTATAAAAACCCTGTATAATTTCGATAGAAGTAAAATGTACAAAACTTAAATTATTTACCCCCAACACGTGTTATGTTTACAGCTAAACTCCATATGTTATCAAAATAAAGTGTTACACGTAGATTTAAACCCCTTATGACCGGTTTACCAGAGGGTTATATCAACTATGTTAGACCACACCAGTTACGTTTACAATAAAACCACGTATGGTATTCAATTCGTTACATATTGACTCCATTTGACATGGCTAATGGGACATGTCTTCTAATTCCCAAACCCATATCTTCTCACACGGAAAATCAATAAAAAACCTGTTGATTTATTTCATTAGCGGACATTCATCTCGCGTTCACAGTCACCCTTTCGACGCGTCAAATGGCTGCGCCTTAACCACTCTTCGCCTTCTGGATATTTCTTTTATAAACGTCTTCATATTTTTTCTATAAAGAAGAAAGTGATCCCATCGAAATATTGTCTGCCTCTCCTTTCCTTGTTTCTCCCTCCGCTGCCAGCAGATGGCGCTGATCAATACATACAGAGCCATGCGTAGAGCGGTGAACTCTTGCATACTTTCGTAAATGGAGTATACATATTATCGGACTGTTGATTGTAACAGCCGGTAGCACGCGCGAGGGAGAGCGAGAGCCACACAACATACTTAGAGGCCTATCGTACAACAGAAGAAATCAATCTAATATGAATAGACAGGATACCTAATGTTCATCAAAACTTCTGACAAATGGCAACTTCTTGATTTGGCTGGAAAGTGTATGATAGTGAGATTGAACTATTAAGAGGGAGCAGTATGTTGAGACTATACGTATCGGGGTGCTGGCTGTTAGTCTTCTTCGTTCCTACCTGGTGCAGTGACGATGCCAAAAGGCTTTATCATGATCTACTGGTGGAAAGACACTATAACAAACTAATTCGACCGGTCAGCAACAGTTCGGACAAACTTGTGGTCAAGATGGGCATACGACTCTCCCAGCTGATAGACGTGGTAAGTATATATATCAGTGAGTGTGGGACGTGTGTAAGAGTGTGGGGCGCTGTTACATCATCATCCAGTGTTTACACTGGCGCTCAGGTGCGCTCCCGCACGTGGTACTGATACAAGTTAACGGTATCCTGGTCTCAGCACGATGCTTCTCGCAACACGTGTATAACACGGCTGTACAAACAAACACAACATATACTTGTTAGCTGTATACACACTTGTGTAGCTGGAGTTTAAATGTGTGCATACCTATACTTATATGTTTCGCCACTTGTGTCAAAATAAAACATACACTTGATTATCACTATCGTAGTACTCCTGTACAGATGTCAACATAATGTGTATCTAGATGGCGCCACTGACAATCAACACTACTACTTAGTTTTGTAATAGTTTATCCCACTTTCAATTTACCTATATAATATACAACGTAATACTTAATGCTTGTACAAGCAGACAATTTCTGTGGGGCAAATTAGGAAATCGCATTTTCCGGTTAAACAGATTTTGATTTTGTCATACGGTATGATCCGACAGTGATATTTTTTTTGTGTTTTGGTTTAGTTATATTGTGTGTGGAGTTCATGTCGTATGACAAGTACACGCGTTTATCGACTTACGGAGGCACACATGAATGCATCAGTTAATCTAGTAAATCTAATATGATATCTAAACATCATGACATAAATGACATAATATTTTTGTTTGTTTCAACGAAACATAATTGCAAGTCAAACATGCCCTTCAAGCGACCTCTATTGGTTATTTAAAGTGTAGTTCCAGAAACAAACACTCTTCCTTTAATTCCTAATTCCTTTCACCCTCATGCCCGCCCATCTAATGGAATTATCCCTGGTCCAAGTGTTACATTGTACAAATGTCTTGAAGGAAATTAAATTCATTCACTTTTTTTCTCCATCGAGAGGTTTTATTTTGGTAAATATATATGTTTTGGAAATTCATTTATCGAAGGAAAACTAAATTTGTGAAACAAGGCTTGGTCTTCATAGAATTTTACTGAAATTAGTACACAGAAGATTTTTTTAAGCTCTATGTTTTGTTTTATATAATTCAAATATTTCCTTTCTTTGCGCAACTCATTTTCAGCCTATTGAGATTATGATATTGTAATAAATAGATTAATAAACACAGTTCTGAATCTTTATTATGAAATTGCTTTTGGATTGTTTTGTTTTGTTTATTAATTTGTTTCTTCAAGTACATTACTGTATCATTTTGGCATTTGCCGATCAAATGTGTTCAATTGTCAGTGAAAAAAAGTATACATCAATCATTCTTTAGTTTTTTGAAATTGGATAAAGAAAGATAATTTATTTTTATGAACATGTTTCAGTTCAATATAACTTTTATTTAAACAAATTGTTCTTTGGTATTTAAAAAGTTCATTTCATTATCATGAAAATGACAGGAATGTCTTGGACACTGAACAAAGCTGTGAGCCTGATACATTGTGGAACGCGAAAATATATCTGCCTTGACAAAGGAAGTGCATGATTGGCCTGGTCAAAATACCCGTAGTTTTGTTGATAAAATGGTCGTTAGCATGAACACAAACAAATGCGACAAAGGGAAATAAAACATATAGATAAAAAATAAAATAGACTCGGTTGTTTCAGGTCTCATATTTCTTATTCACTTGCTTTGATATCTGAATTGAACATATCGGAATTTGAGACTATCCTAACCAAGGTCGACAGATATGTTGGATCGAATTTTCTGTTTAATTCACTTAATTTTCAATACATGTAAGACATGTCATAAAAAAACTTTTAAATCAAGAACAAACCCTGGCAATAAAAATATTTGAAAACATTCTCAAACTCAAAACAACAAGCATAGAAATGAATTTCTCCTGTGCGTAATTAAAACAACAACATTATCTAAAAGGAAAAGAAGATTCAAGCATTGGATCGTTGAAAAATTCATATACTTTCATTTCATCAAATCTGTATCGCAATAGCCTCAAAGCCTTGGTATAGCTTTGTAGTATCTATAAAAAAATTACCAATAATATGATTGTCTTGTAAAAACAATTGTTTCCACGGCAACGCCGTAGCGTCGGGTATCGTGCCAGCTGCTGATAAAGATTATGAGTTGGAACACTTTTCTGATTCGAATTCAATACCACGCTGGTATGGATAGGACCAAATTAGGGCGATGATAAATCCTATACGAGTATCTAGTCCAGCGTAAGAGATTGTGGTGTCTTGAGGGGACGGGATTTCCACAGTGGAGGTTTTGAATATTGTGTACCGTACAAAAACGAATGTATACCTGTTTCAATATATATAGGGATGTTTTGGTTTTTGGTGTATAGCAATTATGTTTCATCTGTGAAGTGAATCCTTTTATTGAACTCACGTCTCAATTTAAAATTAAGATTTTTTCAAAAAAAATTTATACAATACATGTTTTATTTAGCAAGAATAAACATTTGTCTATGTTTTTTTTTTACTTTTTGTCTCTCAAGTTAGTTTCATAGGTTTATGAAAAATATTTTGCTTGTAAACTTTTGTAAGAATCCGCTATGCGGATTCATACAGTTTGCAAACAAAATTGTCATCAATGCTTAAATATTTCGACATCTTAGTAATGAAACGTCACGTATAATACTGTATAAAACACGAGCACATGTTCCTAATTTTAAATGTTCAGGCAAAGGCAAAAACCTTACCTGAAAACTAAAATCATATCAGAAAATCGATTACATTCAAACACCTACATACTGAGGTATAGTTTTTCTGTCGTTTGATTGATGTAAATTCATTGATCAATCTAGGAAAAATAGGTAGTTTTTCCTCTCTTTCTTTTTAACAAATTACAGGTCATTGAGAGAGGATTGTATTTCTGAATAGTCCATCAACCATTCAGTTGGTTATTTTAATATCCGTGTGTGTAATATACCGTTCTCCAGGACAAGAAAGGGATGTGAGGAATAATATGTGATGTAGACTGGGAAATCTCAACCTGAGGGTAAGATTTGTTAATTTTATCAGGAGGCTTCGCTGAGTGCTAAAATTCATAAATCTTATCTATTTAAATTATACAGGTGTGATTGATTATTTTTCGCCCACACTTTCCTAATGTACAATAAGTTGTAACGTGAAGTCAGTGCATTGCGACATCATCAATGGCAGATGCAATGTTCGACAAAATTGATGACGTTACTCTGGTTACACTGCATAAAGTGATGACGTGATGGGTGACGTTTTAGAGCGATACATGTAGCGCGTGTGAGCTGTATTTTCCCTTTCCCTGTATAAGCCAAGTTTATTTTTTCCCTAGCAAAAATGGTAATGAACTAACAAAGTGTTGGAGAAATCTCTATATTACATTCTATATCACGTGCCATGACGTCACAATGGCTGAACAATGACGTGACTTCACGTCTCCCATGCTGCATTGCGTCAAAGGCGATGAGGTGATTTTTCTCTAAGCAAACAATTTTTTACGAATATGAGGTATGCTTAATCTCTCTGACTGATGCTTTTTCGCCAAATTTTCAAAATGGTAGCCATTTTAAACGCATTGCGTGGTGTTGAAGATTATTCTGATACATGTGTTTGATAGTGTTTTATTATCAAGGTGTAAGATAAAATTAGTCGACCGTCGGAATTTTCAAATTTGACCCTCGATAGCATTCCTCTATCTTACACCCCTGGTTGTGAAAGCCCGGGAAGTATTTCGAAAGAGATACATTAATTATATTGTATTTTAAAATCTATTTACGGAGTTTATGATTCACAGATAAAATAAAAAGAAATAAGTGTTTTGTCAAGGTGTCATACTGGCTTGTTACATCAACGTTATGTTGACCTAGGGGTAATAATACGTGTTATACAAATTTAATGTATATTTTTCCTGAAAAATATCATTTTTCTTTTGTGGCTAAATATTTTTTTACATAACACAGAAATGGTTGTCATCATTAACTACATAGACATAACAGTACGCGTGTTATCTCAGCTTTGAATGTTATACCGAGAATTGGTCCGGAGTTATGTAGGGAATGTAAGTACATTCTAGTACAGAAATCTCCAGACAGTATATAGATACTCGGTAACGATAGTGTATAACCGATCACACAAAAGTATATAACCCAGACTAATGGATGTGTTCCTGTAGAGCATTATGAAATAGTTTATCATAATGGATGTAACTTAGACAGTGAATGGCTTTTGGAACGAAGTGTTTGGATTGTCTTGGTAAAATGGGTCAAGCATCATACATATAGGTAAGGATTATAATGTTGAAGCGCGGTTCTGTTAATGTTTAAATTGAAAGTTTCATGATTTTTAGCTCACCGGGTCCAAAAGATCAAGGAGATTGTATTTTTTAATTTTGTTTAAGGACAACATCTCATTGTTTGTGATGTGAGTGTATGTGTTTGATGGCATGTGTATTTGAGAGGCTGCGATAAATTGTGTAAACCCCCATGCGATAATCCGGAACATTTCCGGTAAAATTATACTGACAACGTTCGAACCATTCGTTTCATCCCATCATGATGTGCGTAAAGCAGGAAGTAGTAACTACATTTTTTGAGACTCCGGTATATCTTGGCCTGGGGTAGAACATAAAGCCTTCCTCACAGGGGCGAACGTTCAACTAAAGGCTAATAGTGAGGCAGTGTCAACTGAGACCTTAAGAAGGAAACAATTGCCTCACAAAGAAATAATTCCCAAATTTAGTCGCCTCTTACACATCATGCAATGGGAGCAGCAGGTACCAAACTGTAGCTGAGCGACCTTGACCGATGAACTAGGTCGTGTTGACGTGCAGTGTGCTGGATATTGGTGGTTCGCGGCTCGGCCAGCTCTGAGCGGAAAGTTTTCCTCATCCGAAGGCCCATGGTCTCTTTCTTATCTAAAACAAAACCAGTGAAAATGATACATGTATCACAATTAAGATCATAAGAAGCCGGTTGCTTAGTGGTCCCTTACAGGTTTGCCAAAACATCCTGCGGGGACCAAGATGAGTTTCACTCTTGTTTCTACGTGTATCTAATTTTTTTTTACATAACACAGAAATGACTGTCATCATTAACTACATTAACATTACAGTAGGCGGCACGGGGATCGAGAGATGCAGGTTGATGAAGACTATGGGCAAGTTTTATGGTCGCCATCTTGATCTCATCGAGAAATATTTTGTATCTTTGCGTGATAAGATGATAGACGTTTTTGAGTTTGCTTGTTAGTGTGTTTACTTGTTGTGATGACAATTTTGAGGATTGATGCTTACTTGGATGTGACCTAGATTTACATGGCGGGTGTCGTCGATGAAACAGAAGACGCTTACTCTTCCGGAACGCCTGGTCTTATTCTCTTCTGCTTTTACGAGAGTCTCCATGTAAATCTTTCCTTTTTTCCTATTTTGCCCCTAGTTTAATCGATTTTGAGTTCGGATTATGGTTATGTTGACGCTTTGGTATTCTCTTATTTGCTTTTTAGTGGGACCATTCCTACGTGGTAGGCATGACCCCCATGGTGCTGTGGGACGGGGCTATAAGTGGGTTAAAGCCAATTTATGTCCGAAACTAACAGAGGCCAATCAACCATATTTGACAGGTAGTGAAAACTACAAATTGTTAGAAGAATTCTCCCGGGGCTTAATGTAGGGGTCAAAATGGATTTTAGCTACACTGGTTTGATTTGGTTTTGTTGTTCAAATAAGTACAATATCATGGTGTACGCAATGTGGGTGTGCGTGTTGAGAGCGTGTGTATATGGGAGGCAGCGGTATGTTCGTGTAAGTCTTCTTGCGATAGTGCGGATCTTTCGCCGATGCAAAGATTTACCACACTAAAGTATACTACCAAGGTCCAAAGAAGAATATCTCACCCGGTCATATTATGCTGACAACAGGTGAACCAGTCGTTCCATTGCCATTGTTCTCAGTGATCAATCTACATGCGAGTCCCGAGTCCAGTACTCATAAAATTATGAAAGGACTCATAGAAATTCTGAAAATACTTCAATTTCACATTGTGGTACCCATTGTTTTTGGCAATATGTACAAAAAGGACCCATGAAAATAAGGTTTAATTGATCACTGAATTCTGAGCGTCAAGCAGGGAAATTAACTTACTTTGTTTAAGACTTTGGTTTGTCTCGACCACAGGACTCTAATCCAGCCTGCCTCACAGGGGAACATTCAACTAAAGGCAAAAGTGAAGTATCGTCAAGGGAAACGTTGGGAAGGAGGAAGTTGCTCAGAAAGAAAAGATAAAATCTTAAATGTAGTCGCCTCTTACGATCATGCAATGTGGGCAGCAGGTACAATTTATCACCAAGTGATGTCTTTCCACTTTATGGAAGCATTGCTGCCCTCGTAGATGTTGGGTATCACACGTGTACAAATAGACAGTCTGATACCCCCACCCCGGTTTAAGAGGTTAGGCCAAACATAGTTTACAACGTGGAAATGGTTGAGATTCCAAATCTATAAAAGATAAAGGGACTTCAATGCACGTCAATGCTTCCAGGATAGCAATGGCTATTGGTCCAAGTGTACCAAAAAAAACCGGGCGAGACCCCTACCGAAAACTTAATGTAATGAACCATTTATTGCCGAGACGAACACAATTATGATATCGATATTGGCCCTTGAGTTTTTGGAAACCCGGTGTCTGAGCCAAACTTGAAAATAGTTGAGATCCTCATCATACAATCATATATAGAATTGTGTACTAAGAATAGTTGAATTCAAATGCTTTCATGGTTGCCCGTGGTCTGTCCAACCTTTGTTACCGGAATCTTGGTTAAAACTGCGACACGATTGATATCTGCTACCCAAATCAATAAAACCATTGCTGGGAATAAAAGACGAATATAGTCATGATATAAGCATTGACCTACCCTTGTGTCTGTCCGTAACTTTAGGAACCTTGTTTCTAAGTCAAAACTTGTTAACAGTTGTGATCCCGCCAATAGCCATACATATAACTGCTGATCATACAGAATTAAAAGCAGGTATGGGATGTTAGTTATTTGGAAAATACTTTGTCATAATTGTTTTGATAGTCAGGTGACTGAGACTGCCAGTTTAATTAAAAGCTAAAAAGTCAAATTCTCTACGTCACTAAACAAAGTACAGGTGTTAATCAAAGTAAGCTTTAAATTCATTTGTTTAGTTCAAGTATGAAAACGACTGAAATCTTCGAACGTACAAATCCAAGAAGTAAACAAATAAATGTACTGAATTGCCTCATTAAACTCTGTTTTTAACTGCTGTTCATTAGCTCATTATTAAGACTAGGTTGAATTTCATAAAAAAGTGTTTTCATAGTTAACTTGACCCAAAGGACCTGTAAACATTTACATTCACCATCGCGTGGTGTCCGAAGAAGAGATGTCCGGCTGGAGATATATAAGTAAACTTTTAAATTCTTCTCCTTCCATGTAAATGATGATATTTAAACCAAAATCAGAGAATACCGAAGCGTCAAAAGAAAATTATATGAACTAAAAATGTATTAAACTAGGGGCAAAATATCAATAATGGAAATATCTACATTGCGTCCCTCGTAAACGTACACGAGAACTAAGGCATAATTCTCAATCAAAACAAGCAGGCATACTACTGAGCATATTCAAAAACATCCATCTTCATAGCATGCAAAGATATAGAATATTTTTCAATGAAACCATAAGCTTAGTAGGAAGCTATCCCTGTTGGTCATAGTTTAAGTAAAGATCGAGGAAAGAAGCTGATGTAGGAGAGACTGTTGTCTTTAAGATCAGGTCCAGTGTGGTATTTATGATCGGTTAGGTCAGCAAACTTCTTGTTGAAAGAACCTGATGTAGGAGAGTCTGTTGTAACTTTAATCTCAAGTCCAGTGTGGTATTTACGATCGGCTAGGTCAGCAAGCTTCTTTTTGTTTATAGACAACACATCGTCGATATACCTGAAAGTTAAATTGAAAGATTTGGCAAGGTTTTGTTTATTCGTCCTGATAAGCCCTCGACAAATTCAGCCTTGTATGAAAACAAAAACAATTAAGCCAAAATTGGGGCACAAATTATTCCCATTGGAATGCAGCAGTCTGCATTCCAATGGGAATGAACTGTGCCTCACTTTTGGCTGTTGGAAAATCTTTCCTCCGAACTCAACAAAGATATTGTCAACCAGGAATTATATTATCGCAATACATCTTCCTCAGTATATTCCTCAGTGAAGCTTCTTCGGCAAAAGGAACATAACAATGTAAGCGAGCATTTAGGAATCGAATGATGTGACCACAATCAGCGTGTTTCAGCGAGGTTTTCATTTAGAAGTGGTCATAGATTGTTCCCATCTTTGAAGACTTATAGACTTATTTCATTAATGCAATCAAATACATATATAAACCGGTCGACGCTTGGATTGCTATGATGATGATGATGATGATGATGATAATGGCGATGATGATGATGATGATGATGTTCACAGCCTGGCATCGAGTACATATTTCCTGCGTTGGTGCTATGTTCCTCTCCGTTGTTTTATGATTTATTGCAGTGATACGTTCTGACATAATAATATATATTTGAGAATTGACACGTACCAGGTATATAAATTATTCATCATGCACTTCACACGCAATCAATCAATACAACCAGAAGTATTACATCTGTACGTAGTTCTTACCGATAAGCTCTTCTCTCCTCGAATATTGAATATCACAAAGCTTATATACTTATATTAGTCTGGTTCTGATCGTTCTGAAGCTCCCGTTTCGACTTGTGCCCATTTATACCATATATAGGTTCCTGTATTTTAATGGGATTTGCATGAAATCAAATTCCAAAGTTGTCTTTCTCTTGCAATATATCAACGCAAGATTATAGTATCCATATTTTATAATTGTCATTACAATATCTGTATGTATCTACACATTTCTGAATCCAATCGATGTCCATGTCCTACTTATATAGTATGAAATGCATTAAAAGAACGGTGTTAGCTCACATGAAACGTGGAGCACCGTTCCACGTCCGATTATCAACCGTTCGTCAACCTTTTTTCTTGTTAAAGGAATCCTCATATTTGCAATGAAGTGTCTTTGTATTTTCAAATAAATGAGCATTACCTTCTTTCAAGGTCACATGGATGAAATGTGTTTAATATAATTTTCTGATAATTCATAGGTTTATAAGATGTGGATACTTAGCCAATAGGAAATTTGGATCATTTCATGATGATGATGATGATGATGGTGCTGATAGTTAACTGAGAATGACCAGATTTCATAAGGAATCAAAAATGTAAATTTTGACCAATAATATGTTTGAATTGTCGGCATTATAGTATAAACAAGTGAATGTTATCGACGATATTTGAAATGGCAAGGTTCAGATGTGCCTAAACCATGTTTAGCTCACCTAAAGGTGAGGCCCAATATGAGTACTTTTTATTTAGTAAATACCTTAAAATCATTTATTCTAAACAAATGACAGGATAGTGTCTATGAGTCCAATGGTTGCTTTGAAACAACTGAATGTTGGTGAGCAATACAGGCCCTCTGGGCCTTTTGTTACACGTTGCCCTTAAAATGTCACCTTAGCAGTTATTTTAGATTCTGCACACTATCATACACGGGATTTCCTGTTTAGCGTTAGTTCTGTTTTCTGTAGCAGAATTTGGGCTCCATGGCATAATCTAGACCATCTATATGTTTTATCATATACGGTACGATAATTGGTAAACAAGCGTCTCGCCGAGCGGAACGTAAACAGTGGTTATCGCTTGGTAATCTAATTAGTTCGCCATAAAGACCTATTGGATCAACGCTACACCGTCAGATACAGACGGATACATCGTTTTTACTTCAAAATCATATTTGATTAATTTCATAGAATGGATATCAATTTCGTTGATCTTTATATCGCTCTCAAAACAAAGCAGCTTATACAGTAGCTTTAGTTTTATTTGGCTCCTCGCCTCTGTTAGTCTATGCCACGGAGCGGTAGATATTGCCTTATAAACCCTGTGATAAACCTTTCATATTGAATGTTGGCATATTAAATACGGTCATTACTGGCTTTCAAAAAAATTATAGTTTTTCAATCTAAATTTGAAGTATTAGTTTAGAATTTTCTGAAATATTTCAGATATTTTCACGTTTGATTTCCTGCATATTTGTTTAATTTTAAGGTCATAGTGTAGCTGAGCATTCCTGAAGTGACCTATTCTGATTGCTGTAAATTTCCGTCATCCATCCTGCATTAACATTTATATTTTCAATTTCTTCTCAGAAAGTTGTTTTCTATCAAACCTGATTCCTGGAACATCAGTCAGTAATTCATCGATCTTCTTCTCAAGACTACAATGAATGTTTTATTGAGCTTTATGTAAACGATGTCACTTTCAGTACCATGTGCCATCCGTTTTCACTTGAAGTGGATGTAAAGTGCACTTTTGTAACACTTCTTGGAATATTTTGTAAATGTTCGTTGGGAAATTATTCAAACTTGGTCAGAATTATGCTTTTTCTAAAGAGGAAGATATTGCAAATGTAAAATTCGTTTTGCTTCGTATGTCCAAGTTTATTATAAGTGATTTAAATCTATTATAAGTGATATATTTGAAAACAATATTGTAACAAAGTCGTTTTCAACGATAAATAAACTTGGTTACACCTTCTTCTTTTAATCCGTCGGCAACATACTTGGTTCGATTAGCGTGTAATTCTTTCTGAATCTCATTCGATTTGGCGCTTGTTGTCAGTGTGAAACGACTACGCGACCGTAACCGTTGTAAATGGCGTAAAATTGTCCACGAAGTCTCGGGAGATATTGCCGCAATAACGTGTGGAACGATCGGGCACCCATAAACACGTCGGTTTGCACGTCCAAATACACGCAAAGCACGTGTTTGCGCATGGTAGCGCTCGAGTTTATTATAACTGGGTGTTATTTATTTCTTAAGATTGTAAAGGAATTGGAGCCAGACTTGACGGTGCTGATCAGCTTCACCGCGGGGAGAGCTGCACGGCGAGCGGTCGTCTCCTTAGTTAGTCTACCAATTCAGAGCAATGCAATTAATGTGACATTGGTTGGTAATAATTACAGACTCTTCCCTAGCAGGAATGTGCCACTTGTTTCTATGTTTAATCAGATGTATTTAACTTTAGTATAAAACAGGTTTAACTCACCGCTGTGGTTGCTAAACATCTGTTTCTTTACGTGTAAAGTTACTACTTTAATTAACAGAACTATCCTCGCCAATTTAATTAAATGCATTTCTTGTGATTTTAATTTGTATTTTCCTGGCCTCAAGGCGTACATGTATTTGACGTCATCACTTACAGTGTACGAATGTATTTTATGTCATCACTAACAGTGTACGTGTATCTGATGTCTCAAGTGTTCGAAACAAACTGTAAACAAGCGGGTTATTTCAATTCGTCAACCAATATTGATGAACAAACTGTGACAAACCAAGAATCTTTATATTTGGTCAATTAGAATTTAGTTAAAGGTATATTTGAAAAAAAAAATAGTAAACATAAGGGAAAGGGAAGTCGATCTTGATGAATTCGGTAGTCATGAAATGTCTATTTTGGTGTTATTTAATCGAAGACATGACCTTAGTTTTTTCCCTACACGGACCAGACTACATCGTATGGTTCAGAGATAAATGTACATATATCCTTGAATTAAAAAAGAAAATCCTTGTTTGGCTTGTTTAAGGCATCAATATTTGATTTCTGGATGACTTTCCTTTACAAATTGTATTACTGTCAAATCAATATCGGAGACACTTAATTTGAAGCCAAACGACGACTGGCACGGAACCCATTCAGCAGACTGTAGACTGTATAGGTACTATCACATGATGTAACCCTAGATTTACCACATATGTAAATAAAACAGTATATATTACCTATCTAACTGTTAATTGCACGTACGGGCTACAAATTGCACGCGTAGGAATTCACACAGAATGACGGACGTCTTCACTGAAACCCGTTGGAACAATCAGCGGATAGTGTCATCAAATGGCAGCCAAATTCAATTCATGATCTGATTATTGGCCAGCGGTGTCAAACAGACGCTTGTAATGAAGTAGGCAGGGGAGAACATCGGAGGAACATTGATCACAAATAATTATTTGATGAACGAGACCATAAATATGTCTATAACATCATCGTTACTAGGCGTATACGTGTGATCCAAGAGATCCCGGCTAACCAACCGGGGGCAACTATTGGTCAACATTCATCAACCACTGACCATCATACTCCAAACATTTCACCCGATTGATAATGATTGACCAAAACCACAGTCTCGTGCTGGTCAGTGACCTTGGTGAGTAATACACCGATATGGTAACCTGGGAACAGTACCACAAGTTGGTTGTCATGGCGTCACAAGCATGACCCGTATGTATTACCCCAAATACTTAGCGAATAACTGACACGTGCTCTGGAAAACGCTCGACTGAATAAGATATATATCTGTTGATGTGTAGATAATCGGGGTAAAAAATCATGGAGTAATATGAATGAACTACGTATTTCATCCTCTCTTACGGTGTAATTGTTTGTAAACAGTAAAGGCATTGGGGTTTTTTTTAACAGAAAGACACGTTATATTTGGAGAGAACTGAGATGTGTTGTCGTTCATGCACGCACATACGCATGTGCACAACAAGCTGCCACAATTTATCGGCCATTATCATGACGTCATAATCATTGAAGACAGCTTTACAGAACATTTACATTTATGTACGTGTATTTTGGTTTGCGAACCAGATATTGATTGTTATCATATAATGCTTTACAAAACATCACCAATGATTAATGGAGATGGTAAATGTTATTGGTTGTCAATATCTGCTGTAGAGAAATAGGTTACATGCTAGTCGATGTGATTTGTTTAAAAGAACTCCATTTCTCCAACCAGCAATTTAATAGCATATAATTACCTACTGAATATGATAGATTTAATACTGTTACTTGTCATATAAATATTCCTATAGCCAGCCTTATTTCATCAAATTCAAAATATTTTTGTCCAACGTTTGAGCTGTCGTTCACATTTATCAAAATATGAAATACTTACAAAATGTTAAAGGGGCAGATAAATTGATTTTATTCCCATTCCTTAGTGCTGTTAAATGTAACAATGTTAATAATTTTTTTCTATTCATTTTAAAACTAAAACGTTTCCGTCTATGATATTTTGACGACAACATATTTTTGATAATATCATAAGAAGATCTATACATGTATGTTATGTGCAGATTTAATTATAAACTAGAACATTTGAATAACTATTGTTGTTTACACGTTCAAAATACAGGACAAGATGTATCAAAGTAATATCATCGATACATAATTTCAGTTGCTGTCCAAGTGGAGACGAATTGTCGCATCCATTTGTTTCCCGCGCTTTAACTGAGACGTATAGTTGCCATGTCCATGGTAACGTCGTTTAACAACACGTGGACCTGTTCTACAGATGGGGCGCCCGGTACCCATGCGAACTTCCCGCTAATTGTACGTCTGGAAAGGCGAAGATGACGTCACAGACACATACAATTAGCCATAAGGTTAAGAAAACTAAATGGGACGAGTCGCGAGTCGCGAGACTCGAGTCCTATTTACGTTTGTGTTTGATAGGATAACACGTGCTGCCCGATGTAGACGTCACGAGTGGTGTGAAATCCCGGGTGGCTTAGGGTCCATCTATTGCATCTTCATTGATTAAATGACCGGCATGTCTCATAGAATTTTAAGGAACATGGACAACGTTTACCGAGTCAGCAGTATTTGACATTTCGAATCGAATGTTCATTTGTTTAGTTACATGAGCGAGATCTAGTTAGGTATCGGACATTAGACCAACGATTTGCGATAATATTAGATCGGGTTCGTCATTCGTTCCCGTCCAAATGACCTTTGTAGAACATAAGTGTCAAATGAGATTGTCACATTCGCACGTCGAACCTTTTAAGATGACGATAATATTCAACCTTCACCTTTAGCTCCCCCTGTTGTCTTGGTGACGTCATTTGAGGCATCTGTGCAGATGACAGCTCTTTATATAGAAGGCTTCAAGGGGAAAGAGAATCCTTGATAAGTATGCATTCATATTTTGTTTAGATATATAAAAGTAGCATGTCCTTACGGGATATAGATGGAGAAGGCGTCCTAATTTGTTCTGTCAGTGTACAAACTACCCTAAAATCAACTCGTTACGGACGTCCGGCACAGTCCCGCCACGATATGACGGCGGTACTAGCAATCAGTCCGCGAAGCGTCTAGCGAGCATTGATTTGGGAAAACATATATCTGACTTCAACTAGCATCTCCTAAATCAGTGCCTGTCCGGGGTATGGTCATGGCGCAGTCGTATCGACTGGGCGGACCTCGGGGGTTAATGAACAGCAACCTGTGTCTGCTGATCTACACTTATCGTAGCGAACAGACAGCCAAACATGTGCAATATCAAGTTACAATATTTCCCATTGGCCATGTTCAAACGGAACGGTTTCGGTCGTTATAGCAGCTTAAATGCACCTGTCACATTTTGTCGCATTTATAAATCCATATCATTTATGCGCTTGCTTTAAGTAGTAGTGCTTTGACAATACTTAAGTCAAGCGCGCATCTTGATTTAAGGTTCCGCCGAGCTTGATTTAATTGTGTCGGACATTTGCGTCCGAGCAATGATTGGATGCTTTGTATAACTGAGATACATTGTACATCGTTAGGGCGGAGAACGATTGGTTAGCATGTGGATGACCAAACTTACGCTGGGTATATGGCAGTGAAGGAAGTCTGATGTAAACAATGTAATTACAACCAGGCAAGGACAGAGAAAACGAACCTTCCCCGAGGTCGTTCACTAGTCCGAGGCGAATGTTTCTCCTTCAATACCAAGAAACCGGGATTTAGAAAGATACATACTCTGTTTGTAGAGAACCGACTTGTGTAGATACGCGAATATAATTTGTAATTAAAATTCATTAGAAACGTTAAGAAGCTTTATTTCGAAATTCTTTTTCAATCCTGAAGCTTAACTATTGCCAATTTTATCATGGTAAACGTCAAGGTCACGATCAAAGCGGTACGAATTTCTGGGATATCGTTGGCGGCTGGCTCATTGACACTCGTGTCGCTGACGTTTGGTCTATCATCCTAACCAGAATTGCTTTGATCAAATTTCCATAAAAAACGACCATGATTGTGCTTTCTTTTCATGTAAACATGGACGGGATCAGTGTGGTACTAGTTTCATTAGGCCTGGGTCGCAGTTCGAGTGTTTTATAACTATATCATATGCCTTTGTATGGTCCGCAAGTCTTCTCATTTGGAGGCAAGGGTCTGCTTAAGTGTGCTGTATACACGGGCTGATGTGGGCTATAGGCGGCCAGGCAATATCCAAGCTGTATTACACTCTCCTTGATTGCGACTGTTAGAATTAATGATTTCGATCTTTGGAAATCCCGGGAATGAGTTTTACGGACTCATTCCATGAGCCAAGGAAATGTTCATCGGTTAGGTCTCAGACTTTGAATTCCGAATAGGATCGCGTGGCACATTACCGGATATGGTGCTGGTCATTACATAGCTCTCGTCTGTCCCTCAGTGTTTTGTCTAGGTGCTGAATACGACGGTCACTACCGCCCAAATACACCCGAACCGTCGCTGGTCAACATCACCATCATCATTAAAAATCAAGGTCACTTAATGACCGCTTCAAGGACACACGGTCAAACTTCTCTGAAGAAATAAATAAATAATAGAGAATACCGAAACGTCAACAAAACCATAATCTGAACTCAAAATCGATTAAATGCCCAATATACGTAACTTCTGGAAATGTTTAGGTATTCTGAAAAATTAAGAAACACTTGACAGAAAAATCCAAAGAAATGAAAATAGTTCAGGTGTGGCCCACTTCAACAAGAAGCCTAAGGTAGAAGACAGTTCAAAATGGACGCGTGTTTATAAATACCGTGTTTCAGCTGCTGCTGTACTGGTAACCGCGTAAGAATTCATCTTGAATATTGCTGATATCAGTTAATCTTAACTAAATCTATAATTACAATAAGTTATTAGGCTTGATGTTTGCTTCAAGTTTTGCCGAAAGTTACGTATATTGGACCTTTAAACAATGGGCAACATATGAAAAAGGACAGGTAACGTCTCTGAGAATCAATTCGAAACAACAGAAAATTATTAGTCATAAAATCATTCTTATGGTGTCAAAGGGCATCAACTGGTAGTCGTTAATATTTATTATTTGTCTTGGAACAGCGTTTGGTAGTTACAGCATATTTCTTTGTCGTATTAATCAAACAGAACATTGTATGGAAGTGTTGGGATAGTAATTTCTGGTGTTATAAAACTAATATTTCACATCTCGGAGAATCAGTTGGAATTGTATAGAATTTTAATTTGCAGTCTCACAAAATTATCGTATTTGAAAATCACAGAACATTGGTCTGTACTTTCTTTGCTACAAAATATTATTACTCAGTTTGAAAATCTCAGAATAGTACGTGACTTTAGATTTATTAATCAAATAAGTAATTATAGTTTTTGTCTAAATTCGAGATGAAGGATTGTGGATATTAAGCTCGGGGCTTTGTCGGATGCCTAAATCTACAATTAACCATATGGATTTTAAAAGGTATCACGGTGCCAAAAAAGATTACATGCTTCTAGAATGAGACAAAAACAGATGATTACGGAGACCACAAAATCAGAATTGATGAATTTGGCACATAAACGCGATGCCTGCTTCCACTGTTAACTTGTATAAACTACATGGGACGTATATAACTGAGAGGTCAACATCCTATTAAAGAAACAAAGTCATAAAAAGTATAACGAGTGTCTTCAAAGTAAACAGTTTTGTCGCACCTAACAATTCCCCATAAACTTAAGTGCATGTCCACCAGTTTTGAAAATGTCATCATGCAATAACAGCTCGACAGATTCCAATAAATTTTTGTTTTGTAAATTTCATACTTGATTGGAGTTTCCAAAACATGTTTTTAATACAGATATATTAAGATATGTCTGTAAGCTTTGTTGATATGTTTGAAGGCGAACTGAAATCTGTCAATTTGACGTCCTTCCTGACGATAATGTTAGTTTCATGGAAAATGTGACGTCGTTAATAAGCTCCAATTTCAAACAGCTCTGAAACGTAGCATATTGGATGCAACTGAACCCAGACATATGTTCTGAAAACTCTACTTACACAGTTATTGGCTCATTGACAGTTTGTTCTGGTCAATCTTAACAATCAATTAAGGTATTTAAGAAGTAGAAGTTAGAGTGTTAGCATAAATTAATATTAAAGTGATTGTAGTGCACCTACGTTATTATTGCTTTATCATAATAGGTCTTATTTGGTGCTTAGCACCGAGCCATTTCATCATCGTACATCTATAAAGATGTTTCCTGATCATTTTCATGTTTTTCCTTGTTTTTTTTTTTTGTTTTTTGTTTTTTTTTCTTGTCTTTACATCAATGTTCAACACTCGACCTTTATAATTCAGACGTGCTCTTGCAAAAGTACACACACACATATATACATTAGGTATATATATTGTAATTAAATTATTTCTATCTCTCTCAATCTGAACATCTTCTTTCATTCCCTTTCACTCTCACTTTGTTAGAATGGCCGTGATGTTGAAAAAATATTTTTTTTTATTGTAACTTAATTATCTCTCTCTCAATCTAAATATCTTTCGTTCTCTTTCACTCTCACTTTGTTCTAATGGCCGTGATGGAAAAGGACTTAAGTCAATGGGAAAAAGTTAGGTGCGATAATAGTATGGCAAGGTACTGTACATGTAGTAGATCTTGAATGTCGCCTCTTTTCATCCAACTTGCCGTCACACAGGGAGGACTCCAAGCGTCATTTTCGACAGATAATTGTGGTCGTGAATGTTATTCAAACCATATGTATGTGTATCAATAAAAACAAATAATAATCTATGATACGATGTTACTTAACCTTTACATGGTATTGCCTCTATGTAACCCTGCCGAATTCAGCTGGCATTCATAGGGCCATGAATGCCATTGACCGATTGCTGACATGATAATTACTACGTTGGATACAGTACCACTGACCGTTCCAGGTCGATGGCTGTTCTGTTCATTGAACAAGCATACCCGATAGATACATTATTTTATTTATTTGAGCTATATGCTGAAAAATAAAAAGTGTAATTGAAATTCTTATGAGATTAACCGATGTTAAGTGGCAAATATAAGTATTAAACTGCGTTTAGTTTGCATTACTTGTCAATATGAATGCGAACTGAAAGCAGTTCAATGTTTAAATATAGAACACATTTGGTTGAGTGACTTAAATATGTATTAACATGACTGTATCTTTGCGTAGTGTTTAGGACCATCTTGATATATTTTGTTCAATGCACTATGAAATTGTTTTTTATTGTTTTGTAGGACGAGAAAAACCAAATAATGACAACAAACGTCTGGCTTCGTCAGGTAAGACATCATATCACAAGAGTTATCTTCTCTTGGAATCAATTTTCAAATAAGGAGGACGAAATGTTATCGTTCATAATAACTGCATTCAAATGAACCACTAGAACTTGCGCTTTTTTGCATGTATGTTAGAATAATTGACATTATGAATAGAAACGGCTATAACTGTCGGTTGTTACTACACACTATTTCAAACATTTAGATGAGTTATTGTGATAGCACGTAGTAGATTCAACACGATAACATTTGATTTAAACCATACATTCTCCGAGACCTATCGAGTTTGTGCGTTGCCGAGCATACACGCTTGCCCATCGCTTGGAGTATGGGATCCGTCGCCATCTGAGAGACGGCAGCCTCACAACGTTTGCGCATCTGATGGAAGAAGTGTTCCCTATCAGCACTATTTTATTCGTAATATAAGTCATAAATGTTTTATATTGTCGATAGGATCAGTAGACATGTGTTAAATCACATTTAAAGTACAGAATCGCCTGTTTTACGTACGTCGTTGTAAAGATACACCGGTCAGTGATAGATGATTCGCTCTCTAATTCAGATTGATTTATTTTTGCCAAGTTTGACCAAAGCGATCTGTACAAAGTCCGGATCGCCCGTCGCCGTATCTTTAACTATACTCTCCCTATGATGAGTTCCGCTGCAGCACTGACGGCGAGGCTGTCTATCAGAGAGAGCAGGTATCGATGTCTGTACCGATCAGTTTAACGTTTATAGACAACGTGTCAACGACGAAGGCTAAACTAAACACGGCGGTTAAGTAAACTTTCATGATAAACTATTTCATCTCTGATGTGTTACAAGGTCGGTATGGAAAAGGAATGGAAAAAAGGACAAACCAATTTCTCGTTCGGACACCCAAACTGAAAACATTATGACTTTTGAATGGGAATAACGATTGACATAATTGTCAACGATATTGGAAACAACATAAATAGCTATGTGCTTGAACATGTGTATAAAGCCAAGTCGTTCCATTCAGTAACTGATGGGAATGATAGATATATTCTCGGAAGTTGTCACTTTTAATAAAACATCCATGTCAAGATGGGCTTACGATACATGCGGAATGTCTTTGGGTGTAATGGCGGAGTTTTGCAGTTGTAGCTGCATGTCATTCCTGTTGTGTGTTATTGAAACCGCTTTTAAGTTAGAAACACTGATTATTATCTCCCTCGCTAAAATACATATTTTTCAAGCTTAATTAGTTTATGCCATATTTGAAAGTGTTCCGTTTGAAATCCAAATTGCGGTATCATGTAGCCGAACGTTACCAGGACCTTATGTAAGGGGAGAACGTGGCAAAGTATCGGAGAGCTCACCGTCATCGTTCTGTACCGAAACATGTAATCAGGATCCCCCAGTCTCCTCACCGCCGAATTATTAACGGTGGGTGACGTGTTCTGGGATATGTTACCAACACGCGATGTACGACCTCGCTGCACGTGCATTCCGAGCTATAATAACGTAACAGCACGCGATTTGTCGGTTTTGGAAAAGCTAACATACGCCGTATAATAACTAAGTGCAAGAAGCACTTTTATTGATTCCTAAACAAATTGTTTCAGACACAATTTTTTCAATATATTGAAGAAAGCGATATTTCACCGATCTTTGTACCTGTCAAAATATTCCGGATGTAACCGCTTTCTCTATTGGACACGTTTTTCCTCTTCCGACCATCATTTCAGAATTGTCTTTCCAGTCCTTTCCTCCTGAAATTCTTTACACGTGTATTCGGAGTGTTCCGTTAACTATAAATTAGAATAGCTTTAAAGTAATTGATATCTAATTTGATCTATTTTGGCTTACGTTCGACCAATCCTTATTTCGACCACTGGATTATTTGTATATGTATCCAAAAGAAATTATAGTGCCAATAAACAAGGGCGTCAGTTGACGATTTTCTACACAGATTCGCATATTTTATTCTATAAATATTAAATGAATTAAGTATATATTTTACTATTTAGCAGTGTTATTAAATAAAAAAAGAACATTTTTAATTTATTGAAAAACGGATCGAATCACTGAAAAAGTACAGTGGCTTCGGGAATATCGCTTTTAACCTTGTAGATACAGCATAATGTAGTATATATTTTCAGATGAAAGTGCAATCAAGGTGTTTATTAGCTGATGATTGTATTGCGCGTATTTTTTCTTTGTCCTTAAATGACTAAGTATCTATAAAAGTTTGTTGAAAATAGACTTTCAAGGCATGCGTATCAATTCGGATGTTCATATTTCACAGCTTATGTCGATTCGAAACCAGACATCACCTCTTGACTTTAGAATCTCTGTTTTCAAAAGCTTATTCATGTAGCTGAATCCATATCAGACCTAGACTAAACCATCTTTTCGAGGCCATCAATAAACCGGAAGTAGAATTAAACGCTGGACAATGAAAACAAATAATGTAGAGTATCATTCATATTCTCGTTATATCGAGCCGAACTGGCGCACGTGTTGGAGAGATGCCGTATTAAGTGCACGTGTACGTAATATATGGCCGGGTAAGAACGCCAATTGTACACTTTAGTCGTGCTTTGTGGGGAATTATACGGCTTAATTACGTGTACGTATGTAGGTCTGTGTGGTCGGTTACATAAACATATGGTTTATTATCTGTGCATGTTGGTGTGTGGTGGTATGGTTAGGGCGGATGTCATCGGACGTTAGTTATACGTATCTACCAATAGTAAAGCTTTTCAAGAGGCTCTGAGTCTAGTTATAAAATGTATACTTAATCTATAAGACCGATATCACATTCTTAATAGCTGCTTTAGTGTAATTTACATTTAAGTTTACTTACAAGGATTGTACATTTTATTCATATAACCAATACTAGACCATCTTTTCGAGACCTGCAATAAACCGGAAGTAGAATTAAACGCTGGACAATGAAAACAAATAATATAGAATAACATTCATAAACGAATGATACTGTGACCAGTGGGGCTTTTAAACGTCTGTTTCTAAATATCAAATGTTAAGTTGGCTACTTTCTTGGAGTGAAAATAAAAACGATATATATTTTAATTAGTATACCTAAAATATAGATAATGATTGTATCTAGTGTTTATTTAATCTAAACTGACTGTTTCTGATAAAATAGAAATGTATTCTTCACCAAATACGTTATTAATTTTAATGACACTCATATTTAATTTATTGCGACAATATTTTGTTCCTTGCTGATTTCTGTTTACAGTTAAATTTAGTTTCAATACCTGGTTACGTACAATTAGTGAATTTGAATGTTCTTGTGCTATATTATCATAGCGTATATTAATATCTAATGTTCACGACTGTATTTAAATGTATAGGCACTTTTATCAATCTAGAAAAAATATATCTGTATAACGTTAACACACGTAACAGCTTTTGCAAGTTTAAGCTACTAACAGTCTACTAGGCGAAGACAGAGAAAATGTTTAATAAAACAGACTCATTGTCATTGGGGACGCTGATGTTGAGCTTTCGTTCTGCTGTTTAATTAGTAGTTGCTATATACGATATACACACAGGCCTTAACCCACATGTATATCATATACTTTGTAAAGGTACAAAAGTTAGTACTTTATACGTTCCCTAAAACCTCGTTATACAGTCACAATTTATTTAGCAATTGTTTCTGTTATAAGAACTTCTGTCAAAAATTGAGAATTCATAGCATTTAAAACGAATTTTGGGGGAAAATGGAAAATCAGATCTTGGAAATTCTTGACAATGAACGAGTTGGATAAATTTAGTGGCAATATATCGAGGTTTTATTGTTCATTTATTGTACATATATATATACATAAGTGCATCAATATACAATATGGCTGACTATACGTACATGTATATAGCCTCGATTTCGAGCTGAGAATGAGATATCGCACTAAGGCATACGGGTTCTTGGCTACACAATGTATTGCTTTACTGCTTTGGTGTGACGTCACTATATCCGAACTTCTCTTGGTTTCGTGGTATTTACTCAAAATCCGAGACTATCCAATTTACAATGGCGACATTTTCCTGAAGATGACAACATTCGCTTAAAGAGAGTTCATGTTCCAATGGTCGCGTCAAAAAAATCAAAATTACTGCAGTATGAGAATTAAGTGGGTTTTTTTCTTCTGATAAAAGAAACAGTCGATCCACTAATTTCAACTAACGAGGCAGTTTAAAAAAAATGAAAAACTTAAATCCCGTGTCAGAGCTGTTTCTGTGTAACTGGGTGACGTCACATGAATGAATGACGTCACGTTGTAGCAAAAGGCGTAAAAAGGGTTAAAATCTGGTTTTGTACTGGAGTGAACTGAATTTCTTTCTCCGATATAGACTCTTGACTAAATGTCGCCACTGTGATATTGGAACATACCTCGCTTTATACTCTTCACCCAGGGAACCTCTTTAGTCGGACAACGATTGCTTATAACGTGTGACTATTTCTGCAAATTATTTTAATCATCAGAAGAAAATAAGATTTGTTTTTCTTATACAAAAGTAAAGTTTTCTGTCAAAAAAGGTCCATTCTAAAGAGGTTCCACTGAAACACAGGAGGTGATGGGAAAGTTAATTCCTCAATCAAGCCTCTATTCTGCCTTTCCATGTGTGGGACGGACACAATGACGTCACGGCTTACCTAACCCGCTTTGTCCTCTCTCCCCCTACTAACCAGGAGTGGTATGACTACAAGTTGAGCTGGCAGAAAGCGGAGTATGGAGGGGTGGATCGACTCTACGTCCCCTCAAAACAAATATGGCTACCGGACATCGTTCTTTACAATAAGTAGGTAGAGGTTGGTACAGGTGCTAAATGTAGTGGTCAGCATGCTAGTCTTCCAATATGCCGTACGGACACATTGTCGTGGTCTGTCAAATGGAACGGGTGAATCCAATAAACATGTGTTTGTTTTAAAGAAGCGGAACGCAATTAAACAACTCCGCAATCGAACAAAATCTATAAAGAACGATATTATGCAAGTATACCACAAAAATAGTCTCCATACCACAAAATAATGTCCGCGAATATTGGAGGACATTGATGTTGTGAGTAATGGCGTCATGGATCGGGGACCTTCCAGTAGTCAGGTAAAAATATAAATACAGGTATGACATCTTGGCCTTGGATCATATTTCAAATAGAACATTTACTAAAGATTTTCATTGATTTATTTTCAAGTTGTCATTAAAAACTTTCGAATATCCATTCACAATATTTTGAACATACAAACAGTAGCAATAGATTTTGCCCTTTGCCCTAACTGTGTCAGGGCAGAGCTGGTTCGGTGCCTGCGGAGTCGTTTGCCCAGTGATAAAGGTAAGGCAGAAGGGTTAACTACTATCACTCACAACACATCCCATCAACGCTTTGTTTTTTACTGTGGGCCTTTGGTTTCTGCTATCTAGGAATGAAAAACTAACATATAACGGTACGGAACGGTAGCAGCGAGGCACGGTTACCGTACGTATTCTACTGCGCACTCTGTCCTCTCCTGGTCTTCTTACTTCCTGCATTAGACCGGCATGCGCATGGGCGTGGAACAGGTCTGTACTAACATGGCGAAGCTCGTGGTTTACAAACTGACTTGGTTTAATTATTTATTTCTAAAAGTGGTGGTATGACGCCAGCTTGGCCTGGAATCCGGCCGAATACGCCAACATAACCAAACTTGAGGTACCTTCCCCTAAAATATGGACGCCCGACATAGTCCTCTTCAACAAGTAAGTGCGCATGTTCCGGAAGTTCGATTTTATATTCCTCTTAATGTCCGTTTCGTTAATGTAATATTTTATCTTTTACAGTCATCATTTATACTTACTGTTCATATACTCGTGTATTTAGTATTAATAATAATTATTATTACAGTAAATAGAGAAGTTTTTGATTGATATTTAAACAAATCAGTGCCTTCATTGTCATAATCTTAGAATAGTATATATGAATATTTTGGCAACGTTATTTGAAGGGAAATCAATTTATTAAATGCTAGTGAAACTTTACGTTTTCATTTTTACACTTTACAGACAGAAAACCATTGTCATAGTAAGTGGCTACATAAATACATAACAGAAAATCAAATAAATATTATGAGAAAAAAAAAATATTTTAAAAACTGACCAAATATTGGCGAAATTCGTCCATAAACAAAGTAAAGAAGGTTCACTAAATGTAAATACAAAGAATATATAGCAAAAGATAATAATCATACTCACTTTTGTCATGTTTTGTACATTCAAAATTACAAGTTTTCAACACCACAGAGACATGTATAGCAGATGTTAAATAAGTCTTAAAGCAATAATTTATCGTACCACTTTCCAACAACTTGGTCTTGGTTTATTCCCTGACAGGAAAAAATATAATAAGGCGTGTGGTTAACAAAATTCAAAATCAGTCAACTTTCAACTTTTTCAACTTTATTTTATTTCTTTCTCTTAACATAAGTAAAATGTTTAGAGAGAACATATTTACAATTTGCAACAAAATACAAAATAATATATAAGGAGGACAAATCATGGAACTTTTATAAACAATACTTTGATAAATTTACATAAATTTCTTAACGTTTTTATGTTGGAAGTGTTCATTAACTGTGAAAAATTTACAATATAAGGCATCGTATAAAAGTATTTCTTAATATATAGCATCCGTTCAAAGGACACAAATGGACATTTTAATAGATAATGAAATTCGTCACCTATGTCGTTGCTTTCAAAATGTGGACAAATTCTGTTTTGATAATTTACATTGTTCCATCAACCAGTTTCTACAATAAATATATGGTTACTTGTTCTAAATTTACAGAGTAGAATTTTTTCGTTGTCATTTAGTAAGTCAAGATATTTTTCAAAACTGCATTCTTCTTTTTATATCCTATAACAAGCTGACATCGAAGAGTTAAAAATATCACTTTTCCACTTTCACTTTCAATGGGAATCATTACTATATCATGACGATGGCCGACATGGACATACAGTGTACTGTGGTTGTTGTGTGTGTTTATATAGTTCATTTGTTGATAGTTGTTGATATATGCCTTACTGACTTGTTTACAATTTGTATACCATTACTTTATTTACGTTACAGGTTTAAAGAGTATGCCATAGTCAAACATGAAAATACGTTTGATGATTTCACAAAGAATGTTTGCTCTAGCTATTTAGTACATCACAGAGTCTTTACTAGATTCACGGTTAATACTAGATTCACATTTAATTTATATAGAATGATGTATATTGGTAATGAATTTTCAACAGTTTTTTGATCGAATGATTAAATGGAAGTTTTATTTTGTTTCGATTGTTTCTAGTATATAGTATGAGAAATGCACGTGACTTTTTTATTGAAGCTTTTTCTTTTGAAGGATTGCAGTGACTGTCACGTTTCACATCACCTAGCACCTAACGCCTCGTGCGTTGAGTAAATGTCGGACTTGCTTTTCAGACAAACTATCCCTAAACGAGGGATAGTCGAGAGCATATTGGAAAACACAAAGCAATTACTCTCCAAAATGTCTTTTTTTCTCTTTCCACGCCAAAATTTAATTTGGATTGATACACATCCTGTTTTATTACAAAGTAAGTAGTATATTCACCGACTACGTCACCGATTATCTGTCCCAGTTTAGAAGTGTGTCACCAATTACCTCCCTTAGTTAGGAAGTATGTCACCAGATGTCGCTTCACGTCTCACCATTTGCTGCATGGTAACCACACAAATAGCATTCTTTATTTTCACAAGCCAAAACTAATCGAAATTGAAGATTTTAACAAATTACTTTCATGTCGAAAACATCGATATCTGTATTTGTACAGAGGAGTGGGTCGACATTACAACGAATGGGAGGACATTTTTTGTTCTAGGCGGACTTTGGGTTTCAGGATGTTTAGTTACAGCCTTATACGAAAAATTCGTTGAGGGGAAGGGTGTCCCCTCCTCGGGACATCTCTCCTCCGAGCTATCTCCTCCCCCGGGACGACCCCTCCCTGGGACATGTCTCCTCCGAGCTATCTACTCCCCCGGGACGACCCCTCCCTGAGACATCTCTCCTACCGTGTCCCTACTCCCACCCAAGACGACCCCCCCCCCCCCTGATCATCTTTCGCACCGTGAAGTCTCTTCCCTCCAAACCCCCGGGACAACCCCCTTCCCTGACATATCTTGTACCTTGTCTCTATCCCAACTCCCCTGGGAAGACCCCCACCCCGGGAAATCTCTCGTACCGTGTCTCTATCCTCCTACAGGACATTTCCCGTACCGTGTCTCTGTCTTCCCCCAGGACGACCCCTCCTGGGACATCCCTTGTACCATGTCTCTATCCATCCCCGGGACGCTCCCCTCATGGGGAAATCTCTCGCACCGTGTCTCTACCCACCCCCGGGACGACCCCATTCCCTGACATATCTTGTATCTTGTCTCTATCCCAACTGCCCTGGGACGACCTCCTCCCTGGGGAATCTCTTGTATTGTGTGTCTACCCTCACCCGGGATATTTCATATTTCTTGTACCGTGTCTACCCTTTCTGCGGACTACCCCTCCCGCACCCGACCTTTCGCACCGATTCCCTACCTTCCCCATCCCAGAGGATGTCTCTAACCACCGCCACCCCCACCACCCGACCCCGCCCATTCCGGGACGACCTCCTCATCGGGACATCCCCCGTACCGTGTCCCTACCCCCCCCCCCCCCCGGGACAACCCCCTCCTCGGGACATCCCCGTACCGTGTCCCTACCCCACCCACACCCCGGGACGACCCCCTCTTGGGGACATCCCTCGTACATTGTCTCTACCCTCCCCGGGGCCAATACGCGGTATCAATCTAATCAATAGCAATGCATATCGCTCTGTACACTTTATTGAGTATCTTAATGAAAAGCTGTTGGAATAAATCTTTGTCACCGGTGGTTACATAATTGGCCTCGCCGAAAAGCCGGGACATATTGCATCTCGGCAGAACTGACGCACAGGAATATTGACAGCCCTAATGTAGCCAAACACATAAAAACCAATATCTGCTCCTCGCGCTCCAAAGGCAGCCGAACTTGGTATTTTTCCCTCTGGAGGAACAACACCCTGTAAAAATCGAACTGGAAGTAGGAATTGTGGCCTGCTAGTCTATGGAGTGTTGATTTGGGGATTTGTCACGTATCGACGGGAAATCTCAATTTCCTTATGCCAATTATAGTGACAAGACACATTTGAATCTTCATGAGTTCATGCCCAATATGACACGATGTTGTTTACGGTTCGGTCCCAGGTGGGGACGTGAGGATGAACGAATAAATTTAGTACGGAACAACATGCTATTGAAAAGAATGATAACTTATGCTGTACAGACAATGAACCTTAACCATAAAGATAACTATAGACTAAAGACATAACTATCGATCAAGCCCTCAATATGTTCATGTACACTGTACTATCTATATTTCACACGGATCTGTAGGTTTTATGATATGAATAGGAAATCAACCGTCAATTTTTACCGTAGACAATACTAACTGCACTTTTGTTAATGTTAAACACTTGTAAAGATTGTTTCTGTATGAACGTAAAATATTGATACAACCATATACATCATAATTTAAATAGGGTGATCAATAACTTAGCAATCAAAAAGTCTTGCACTATAATGAAGATACCAAGCTGCACACCTGTATAACTTCCTCCAGGCAGGGCTCAAAATAGCTGTACAGAGTGACATTGCGTGAAACCCGAAACATTGGACATTGCATCGTCCTCCCAAAACCTGCCGACTTGTAAATCAATTTGTAACATTCTGGCGTCCACCAAGCACAAATGATCTAATAAGAGAACCTAAAAATATTCTGTTTCGCATTCAAATAGATAAACACATTGGTTTGAAATTACAATTTATAGATCAGAGTGTCTTGCCGGGTTGGTTAGAATCGTTCATATCAATTACACACAATGCATTTAATGGGAATTGAGCATGGCGCGATAAGATAACATTCGTGAAAATGTACACGAAACTAGAATTATTTGGTTTTGGTTTATTTAGTTTTACTTCGTATTATATAATATTTAAGAACGTGCCAGGTTTTGAAAGGGGAGAAAAGCTGGAGTACCCGGAGAAAAAACACAGACCTATGGTCAGTACCTGGCAACTGCCCCACATGGGATTCGAACTCGCAACCCATAGGTGGAGGGCTAGTGGTAGAATGTTATAACACCTAACCCCTTTCTAGAATTATGCTAAAGCCATGTCAATTTTTATAAGAAAACAAAATACCTAGACATTGTATTGCACACTCTCTACTTCGCGCCCAACAGCTCCAAAGTTTGAACTGCTGAAGATAAAGTCAGTGGAAGACTACTTTCGTTTTAAGTCTGGTCTTTTCATAGATGACCTTGACCTTTCAGTGCTGACGGCCACTACGAAGTGACTTTAATGACGAAGGCGACTTTGCATCCGAACGGCAAAGTTGTTTGGGAACCCCCTGCTATCTACAAGTCATCGTGTCAGATAGACGTGGAGTTCTTCCCCTTTGATATCCAGCAGTGTAGCATGAAGTTTGGGTCGTGGACGTACGACGGCGATCAGGTGGACATCATCCACATGTGCTCTGACGAAGCCATGGACCGGAAGTTGATCGCAGAGGGTATTGACCTGTGCGATTTCTACCCGAGCGTAGAATGGGACATCCTTGAAGGGACCGCCCGGAAGAATGTCCGACGTTATGCCTGCTGTCCAGAGCCGTATCCAGATATCACATTCAACATCACAATGAGGCGAAAGACACTGTTCCATACCGTTAACCTCATCATCCCATGCGTCTCAATTTCGTTCCTAACTGTCCTGGTGTTCTATCTGCCTTCAGACAGCGGAGAGAAAATTACTTTGTGTATCTCCATTTTGCTCTCGCTTACTGTGTTTTTCCTGCTGTTGGCGGAGATTATCCCGCCTACCTCCATAGTGGTGCCACTGATTGGTAAATACCTCCTCTTCACCATGATCCTGGTCACACTGTCCATCCTCGTCACCGTTATAGTCCTCAATGTTCACTTCCGGTCGCCCTCTACACACACCATGTCGCCATGGGTGCGCAGGGTGTTCCTCAACATACTCCCTAGACTGTTGATCATGCGCAGACCAAGCACTGACCGGGAGGGGACCCAGTCACGTGTTACTGTAAGAACTTGGAACGGGGTGGAAATGAGAAATTCCTACCCGGATCATATATGTAACACGATTGACGGGGAGGACATACGATTCATCCGCCATGGACTAGAGGAACTAGTTGCTACGGCGGAGACAGATTCCTGCCATAGGAGAAAACCGGTCCCGTTGGAGATACAAAACGCTGTTGATAGTGTTTTCTTCATCGCAGAGCATTTAAAGTCAGAGGACCAGGAAAATTCAGTGAGTACATTCCAATTAGCTTACTTGAATATGTAAAAACGAGTAATGTCTAATTGACTTCGACAATGAAATGTACTTAACCGAATATAAACGAATTTCGCGCACAAGTTTCCTCAATTATACGATACTCAAAGAAAATATCTAACATTTCTCTATGTGTTTTCTTGATATTATTCTAAACCTGTATAACACGTGCAGAGTGTGTAAATTATCAAAAAAATGTCCGTTTGATTACAGCCAGGTATATATAAAAACATAGAAATATGATAAAGATATACGTAAATAATAAAAGTAAGCTCGCTCATTACGCATTCCAGTAGAACATACGCTTGGCTCACGGTACGCGCTATTAAACGTCTCTCTTTAATATGATCGAATATAACGTTTACGCAGTTCAAGTGTTATACATGTGTTTACTAATGGTGTAATATATCACATTATACAGAATGTAGAAATATCAAGTACATTTTGTAAAATGAACGAATCTAACTTGGTCACTCGCACTCTTGTGTGTTATCGAGATGCTAAGCGTTCATGTGATGCGGATTTGTGGACAGTGCCGTGTGTAATTGGCGCGCGTGACACCGCACATTGTCTAGCTATTCTATTTCGCTTTCTTCAACTTCTAATCGATTTCTTAAAATTGAAGAGGAAAACAACTTTGAGGATAAATATCCCTTTTCAATCGCACTCGCGTCCAAGTCAGTCGATTCTCGTTTTATTTATATTCATCCTGCATCTCGCCAATTGTCAGCTAATGGGGCATTTCATTTTTGCATTTGTCTTTTTTTCTATCGTTGAACCATCGAAATTGAACAAAAATTGATTTAGTGCAGATCCATTGTGGTAAAGTACTCGATTAATCTATTTGTAGGGCAAATACAATTTCTCAAGTTGGTACGGTTTACGCATGCGCTGTATTTAAATATCTGGTGTATGTTTTGAAACTGTTGAATAATTCAGAGATAGGCCACTATCCACGACGGACTATATCTTTTGGAGCTTTATGTATGGTTATTGTTGTATTTCTATAAATATCATCGACTTAAGGTCTGCCTTAGGAATTGGAGTCAGTAACGATTTGGCAAAGCGATAATTATAACTCTTATCAACTTTCCTTGCATTTTCCCCAACACAATTGTCTCTGAAAACCTGAATGTCAGCATGTTCAATCTACATCACCGTATTCGATGCATTAACGAAAATTTCTGATTTTTTTTATATATATAAACAAATATATTCATTTTGTATTAAACCATATTCGTTGACGTTTTCAAATAAATCAACACCCCTTGGTTCTTATCTAAAGCATTTAATTCACGGGTGTTTAGAATAATTAATATAGTGAAAATAACTGACTACAATGCATGCTGCAGCAGATATAGTGGTTATGTAATGAACGTACTTTAGAACTGGTTAACCAAATATGACTTGGTACTTTAATACAACAGCTAGGTACGCGGATTTAAAAGATTCGGTTCTAGGGCATGTTATTTACAGTGTGTTCTGGGCTCTACTGTTAAACCTACCAATCAATTCTTTCCCACTTTTTGTCTTATCTTTAAATGTTTAATGCATGTACGTTCCTTGCGAGGGATATCGAATCACGCAGGAATCCATACTTCTACTCCGTAATAATCGGCAGTGTACACAAGTTTGTTTTATTTCATAATCCATATAAGGTCTTTATTGAAAATAATTTGGACGGATGATTCATCGCTGCAAAAATCTCAAAAAGGATTGGTACATATAAAAAGGCGAACATGTATAAATGTGCAAGCGTATTCGTGATGAACGTTACGATAATTCCAAATGACGGCAAGTGCGCAAGACCAATTTGATGACTGGTGCAAGATACGTCGATCAGTTTCCTGGATTATAACATAGATACATCATTTTGTTGGATTAGACGATGCGCCTTTCTGACCTAGTCTTCTTCAATATAGTACATGCTTGTCAAAGTGTTGTTTTTCTTATTTTTCGTCTCTGGACAATGTTTTGGAATAAGTTCGTCAAATTTAAATTCAACTGATTTATCATAATATGGTTTCATAATTGTTACGCTTGATATCACGATACCCCACTGGACAATTGGCTACTTTGCTGCTCATTTATCATGCGTACTCGATAAAAATATTTCAACAAAATGCTGAAAAAATAATATATGTAACTTTATTGTTTATGAGATGAAACTAATTAATCTAATCGTTTGCGTTTATTAACGCGCTTCATTGAATTCGTGTCTGCCCCTTCATTAAAAGCAGTTCAATACGTGTATAATATGTATATAAAACTAACCTTTTGCCGTACAAAAACTTTTAAAATTAAGTTTGCATATTATTTTTGTTTTCTTAATGTCATGATATAATATGTTTCGCTCCTATTGTCCATTTAACAGATAAAAGAAGACTGGAAGTACGTTGCCATGGTGCTTGACCGTTTGTTCCTGTGGATCTTCACCACCGCCTGCGTGGTAGGAACCTTCGGGATCATTCTACAGGCGCCCACAATTTACGACGCCAGAATGCCTCTGACGCCCCAAGAAACGTGCTTCCTGCCGTCTTAATGATGACGTCATGTTCATTGTGACGTCATAGTCAGACGGTGCCATATCTGTGATAGTGACGTTAATGTGATTGTGGACATGTGTGCACGTGTGTGTCCTACTAGGGTTGTACAAGGCCTTAATACAGTGACTGTTCGGACATGTTCGTTGTGAAAACGTGACTGATTGTATGCGCATTGATTGCCCTAGAGATAGCATAAATGTGTAAAATGTTTATTATAAGTTTTGTATTATTTATTAGCCACCATAGTTGATTTCTGTAATATTGTAGTAAGTGATTTGTAAACATTTTCAGTCCGAATTCTGGGTAATTAATATGAAATCATTTTAAGACGAAAAATGATTTTAATGATCACACAAGGGACGATTTGTACATGTACAATCGCGTTCGTGTTATTATCACAATTATTTATTATATACGTTCATGATTTTAGAAGGTTTTTAAATATTATTTGATCAATGGAGACAAAATTCTAAAAAGTAAATTATACGTCATAGGTCATATTTCGTCATTGAATGTATTAGTATGACAATTGCAAGTAGGCGTGATTCATTGGTGGTCCTGAATTATATGTTGGGAACATGTCAACTTTTATAATCCTCCATGATAAGATACATGTAGCTGTTTATGGAAATTTTTATTATTATTGTATAAATGAATCATGGAGACTATGAAATAACTTGAATTTTATATAATTCTCATCTTTACTGTTTGCTAAAGTTAGTCAAGTGCTGCACAAGTAAATAGGTTCGGTATTTTAAATGCATAAAACGAATGTCTATGCGCTTTTTCCATTTTCCTGTTTAATTTTATTTTCTGATAGACACTTAGAAGTGTGTTACATCTGTCGGTTTATAAACTATGATGTACAAGTTCCCAAACATGTCTCACTATAAATGTTTAACAAGTCAAAGGTTGTTGGTTACGTTTAGGGATGAAAACGTGTAAAATCAATTAAAAATTGGCGTTTATAGTTACAATTTCTTCGATTCTTTACAAAAACGCGTCGTATAGAAATGAGGCGGGACATTATGTAGTCTAGCATTATGACGATCGTCGTGTGAACATTCACAGAACCTGGTACTTTTCATCCCCTGTCAGTGTGGGCCAGTAATGTTGCTGGTCTGGTCTTAGGGCCTGGTACTTAACAGCCACTGTCATTGTGGCACAGTAATGTGGCTGGTCTGGTCTTAGGACCTGGTACTTTACAACCCCTGTCATTGTGGCACAGTAATGTGGCTGGTCTGGTCTTAGGACCTGGTGATTTACAACCCCTGTCATTGTGGCACGGTGATGTGGCTGGTCTGGTCTTAGGACCTGGTACTTTACAACCCCTGTCATTGTGGCACAGTAACGTGGCTGGTCTGGTCTTAGGACCTGGTACTTAACAGCCCCTGTCAGTGTGGGCCAGTAATGTGGCTGGTCTGGTCTTAGGACCTGGTTCTGTACAGCCCCCGTCAATGTGGGACATTAATGTGGCTGGTCTGGTCTCAAGTCTGGTACTGTACATTCCCTGTCAGTGTGGCACAGTAATGTGGCTGGTCTGGTCTTAGGACCTGGTACTTTACAGCCCCTTTCAGTGTGGCTGGTCTGGTCTTAGGACCTGGTACTTTACAGCCCCTGTCAGTGTGGCTGGTCTGGTCTTAGGACCTGGTACTTTACAGCCCCTTTCAGTGTGGGACATTAACGTGGCTGGTCTGGTCTTAGGACCTGTTACTTTACAGCCCCTGTCAGTGTCACTGGTCTGGTCGTAGAACCTGGTACTGTACAACCCCTGTCAGTGTGGGACAGTAATGTTGCTGGTTTAGTCTTAGGACCTGGTACTGTACAACCCCTGTCAGTGTGGGACAGTAATGTGGCTGGTTTGGTCTTAGGACCTGATACTGTACAACCCCTGTCAGTGTAGCACAGTAATGTGGCTGGTCTGGTCGTAGAACCTGGTACTGTACAGCCCCTGTCAGTGTGGGACAGTAATGTGGCTGGTTTGGTCTTAGGACCTGGTACTGTACAACCCCTGTCAGTGTGGGACAGTAATGTGGCTGGTTTGGTCTTAGGACCTGGTACTGTACAACCCCTGTCAGTGTAGCACAGTAATGTGGCTGGTCTGGTCGTAGAACCTGGTACTGTACAACCCCTGTTAGTGTGGGACAGTAATGTGGCTGGTTTGGTCTTAGACCTGTTACTTTACAGCCCCTGTCAGTGTGGCACAGTATTGTGGCTGGTCTGGCTTAGAACATGGTACATAATAAATGTACTTTCAAGCCACTGTCAGTATGGGATATAGAAGTGGCTGGTCTGGTCTTAGGACCTGGTACTGTACAGCCCCCGTCAGTGTGGGATATTGAAGTGGCTGGTCTGGTCTTAGGACCTGGTACTGTACAACCCCTGTCAGTGTGGGATGTTGAAGTGGCTGGTCTGGTCTTAAGACCTGGTACTGTACAGCCCCCGTCAGTGTGGGATATTGAAGTGGCTGGTCTGGTCTTAAGATCTGGTTCTGTACAGCCCCCGTCAGTGTGGGATATTGAAGTGGCTGGTCTGGTCTTAAGACCTGGTACTGTACAGCCCCTGTCAGTGTGGGATATTGAAGTGGCTGGTCTGGTCTTAGGACCTGGTACTGTACAGCCCCCGTCAGCGTGATACAGTAGATAGTTTGGTCTATGCGAATTGGTACATTGTAACTGACAACACTGAGGGACAGTGTATGTCCTGTTTACTTTCAAGTCTCATATTTTGTTGTTGTTTTTGTTGTTGATTTATTCTCGTTTACATTGGAAATCTAAATAGTTTACAAACACTAAATTATCTTAGAGTTATCTGTACTGGTCACCAATAATATATACATATATATATCGATGATGTGTACGCTCTATACAGACAACGCTTTTCTACGTCAACGTAATACAGTATTCTTTCAGAAAAAAATATAAAACGGTTTTGCACTGCTTTGATGTCAAATTGGTTTTCAAAATCCTACCAAAGGGGAATAACCCATCTGTAGAATGTTTTCTGCCCTAGCACAATTCATACAGTTAAGTAACAACGAACAAGTCAAGGTCAAGGTCAAGCTATACCATTTTCAAGGTTTAAGGTCACCTTCGCATCAGCTAGCCTTCCTTTCAAGACTCTGGAGGAAAAAAACCAAAGAAAATATTTAAAAGGACCGACATATTAACAATCGTGTCTCAAAAGTAAAAAACATGGAGTCTACATTAGATATATACCTTTAAATGTTTCCATCTACCATTCCTTAACGTTTTTAAACGCATATCCCAATTTGGCACTTTCAGCGGAACTATTCTTTATTATAGACAGACAAATGGACGCTTCAGTGAATACACCGTTTTAGCAGAAGTTTTTAGTATCTAATTATAGATTAAACTTCATTTTAACTGCGCATACAATAGTATGCCCTCAGTTGGCAACGAGCATACCCTTTAAAGCGCATAAGCGCTCCTTAGTGAATATATCTTTGTTGCCAACTGCGGGTATGCTACAGTAAACGCAGTCATATTGAGGTATGATTCCTATATTTACATCACTGATAATGTCCAAATGCTATGCAAACTTAAAGAAAAATTATTTGCAAATTCGATGATAATGTTTAAATCATTGATAGTGTCCAAATGCTATACAGACTTAGAGAAAAATCATTTGCAAATTCGTTACAATGAACACGCACTTACACATTGCTCTGGCAGTGACTCGATCGAACATCGCAAAATGAAGCTCACATTTCTTGCTTTATCGTTAAAGAATTTCGCATGTGCAACAATGGAATACCATTCTTGGCGGCATCTATTAGTTGTATTCTTTGTCTCAAAGACAATGAAGGATGTAACCAATGGCTGTTATCGAATAGGTAGCTCGATGAAATAAGTAAGCAGTTTAAAACTGATGTTAATTCACAAAGCCTTATATGTATATTTACAAATATCGTCTTAAGTCTTAATATAATTGAATTAAATTTACACCAGATATCAATACCATAGAAGTTTTTTAGCATAATGCAATTGCCTTTCACCAAGAGCGGCCGGAACACTAAGACCTAACATACAAGCCTACAGCAGTAATCGATTTAAGTTGAATTTGTAGCATAATTGTTGTGAAATGAACAGAGTTCATTGGTTTTGTTAATTGTGAACAGAGCAGACCTTTTTTGAACACTCAGATTGATATAACCGATACAAAAGCAATATACATCAAAAACTTAATCTTGATTGAACAAGCATTTTCATTGGCTCAAAAATATGTTATCAGCCCATAATGTAAAAAATGCCGCCGTCGTATATAACGTCGCTTTTGATTGGCTGGTGCAGCAGCGTAATAATGTGTAAGAGAAAAGAGTCCATCAATAAAGTGAACTTTCGCAGGATATAGTTTAAAATTATAAAGATTAACTTGATTCTATTTTTTATGTTATGCGGTTTAACACAAAAAAACGGAGTGAACTCTCATCAAAAAACGGTTCGTGGTTGATTTAGAGTACACTCCGTTTTTGTTTTTTTTGTGTTATACCTTCATAACATAAAAAATATATTCAAGTTTGGCAAATTTACGTATGCTGTTCATGAACAGACTAGTTCATTGTCTTTTCAAAACAAAGTTTTTGAATACTGGACACTGTGCTGCCATGAAGTCGAATTAATTGCACTATCAGTTGAAACCACCAGATAAAATACAAAAATAGTACATCCTTGTATATCCTATGTGTCAATGATTGACGATATTGGTATAACTAAAAAACTTTTGATTATAACTTCATTGCTTCTTTAAATTGTTCACTATAATCACATTTTAACCACAAAAAAAAGTCCAAAATTAATGAGAGAAAAAAAAAACATATCCATACGTCGTTAGTCTGCCCAAATGTTTCCCCTAAATCAAAAAGGTGAAACGAGGATCTCTGGACAAGGGAGGAAAAATCAGGATCTCCAGAAAAAAAGAAGGTGAAACCGGAATGGGAAGTTGAAATCAAGATCCCCGGAAAGGCGGGAGATATAAATAGAATTTCCAGGTAAAAGACCTTCAAAAATAAGAGGTAAAATCAGGATCACCAGAAAGGAAGGCGAAACCAGGTTTTCCGGATATAAACTTTCAAATATACTGTCGTGACATCACAAAACTATCAGAGAAATCTCAGTCGATCCTAGCCCAAAAGATGTGTACTTAAACATTCATTAATTTTTAATTTGTTGTCACTTCTTTCTGTTAGCATGAACATTCGACATAAATTCCGGAATATTTAAAACAAATTATGGTCAATTTGTATATTTCTTTGGTGGTTTGGGGCGAAATATGTAACAAAAAAGTCAATAATTTAAATATTATGATATAACTGCACTTGTTTTCAAATGAATTTTATTTCGTGGTCAGTATGTAGGATACTGTTCATTGTCACAAAAAAAGGTAATATGATTCTAAAGCCGCGTACATATAACTTATACGTAATGTTATGTGTCCATGCGTAAGCTTCGTTTAAAAATAATGATGGAGCTAACCTCTTACTCATTTCTCTTCCTTCCACATTAACTTACATGTACAATTTCGTTTTGCTCATGCTGATAAATATTTTATTCAAGTTAAGAGTGCAACTTTCAAGTGAAAAATGAAAAAGAAGGAGAGTGGACTTAAGAAAGACAACTCCTGGTGATAAAGTAAAATTCCGTAATTTAGATCATTGCAGTAAATTGTACGCCTGCACAATTTACGAAGTGCATGTGTTCGCCTAAAAACGATTGAGCTGTGATGTTAAGATTCCAATCAAGAAAAATCCAAAATTCATAAAGTACATTTAAGATGTGTTGCATAAGATTATGCAAAAAAAGTCATGATAACCTAGATCTAGGCACACCTCAGAGGATGCTATTTACATAAAACTCTTATCAAACATGTATTTACCTTGTACGAAAATATAAATTCGGGTCATGAATATAAAATATGCATCAACTTATACTCTAAAGTACCAAACCGTCGCGTTCCTATGGCAACCTCAATGGGAAACGTTATTAATTAATACACCAGATATATCTTCATGTTGCATTTGAAATTCCACAGTGCCTAAAACGAATCTTTTGCATCATGCTTTCCGGGCGTACTCGGGCGGGAGACAGACCTATTTACTTGAACGGGTCGAACACCGCGACATATTAAAGATATTTTTTATTCAAAAGTGATTCGTGTGTGGCTTAAAAATCCATAAAAGTTATTGATATTCATATAGAAACTCCATATGCCTGTGAATGCATTATACCGGTACAGACTTGTATACGAACGGTACATGTATGTAACGTTTAATAGTTTACCAGGTAAGTGTATTGTACATCTCAATTCTATTGTGAAGTAGTCGGTTATCAAAATGACTCGATAAGAAATTCGTTGTGACAGCAATTGTAAACAAGTCATGTTCCCATTCCGATTAACAGTATATCTATTAAAATCAAATTAGTTTTATCTGCTGATAAAACTCGCTTTAGCGCGTATATCCAGTGTTACCAAAGACAAGTGCGCCCTCGCCGCCATTCCCTCCTCGTAATTACGGGGGCACTGACACCTAACTACTACGCGTTTTTTTTTTATTAGAAAGTAGTTCGTGGTGAATAATGACAAGTGGCAGTTAATTACGGTAGGAAATGATGCATCAATGTAGGTATATTTACTTTGATATAGACACCTTCCTGGTGGCCTGGATCTAGCCACCTCTCACCACGAGGCGGCTCTCGTCACACACGTCTTCATTAGAATGTCGACAACATATCATATATCGTATTTAGATAGGTATAAAAGACGAAATACTTACATTTATTTACTTACTAGAATATCATTAAGGTTTTTAATAGAGACAGTATGCCTAGAGTTGGTTCGGTAAATATTGAACAAGTAAAGCCGGATACAATAGACCGTCCGGATCCTTTGTCGAGTATTTACACATAACCTACCATTTCCCCTATTGCCGAGACTGCGAGTAATAGAAAGTGACAGTTCATTTATGTATTGCGGTGTTTCTTATAGAAGCGAGAGAGGTAGAGTGCGTATAATTGGAACTCCCCTTGTATCGAGATATTCCCTCAATCTTTGTTCATAAATAGGTGTTCAGAACTGATAAAAAATCTCTGAAGTACTTCTGGCAAGGAGAACAACAGCTCGTTGAGCACATTTCACATTTCTCTAGTGCCTGCACAGACATTCATCCAAATACCTCGCCATTTCTCATAGAAACATGACAGAATGTAAGTATACATACGATTTAAATCTGCCTTACAAAACTACTAAATATACATAACATTCATAATCACATATATATACACCATTACTCATCAGTAGACAGTGTTTGTGAGACAATGGGCTCGTGACTCGAGAGGCTTTCGAGGTCGGCATCAAGGCCTAACTACTTGTACATGTATACCTGGGTTTTACTTAGACCAGATATAAACAGTTTGTAGCAAGGTGATTCTGCAGGGCGGGCGTGCCATATCTGACACTGATTAAACAATATCTTTCAATGGACAAAATGGATACCGAGCATGCCGAAAGGTCAATGTTTATTGTAGGGGGCCAATGGATTCCCACGGTTTGTCATCGTTAATGTAATCTAACTAATAATTTAAAGGTAAAAACTCTACGACAAGCACAGAAAAGTCTGTAATATATCACCCAAGGAATCGACAGCATAAGTAGTTCCGTTCACTCTTTGCGACACATTTTAAACTATTTCAATTCAAAGGTTGGAATGAGTTAAAGCCAATCGCGCTGATAACTACAGATTTGTATGTAAGCGACATAGGGATACAGCATTATCATGTTTGCAATCATCTTAATGTTACATGTACCTGTATGCTCTTCGATATTAAATCACCTTTGTCATGTTTAATGCATTGTGCTCTAAACTCGACAGAATAAAGTACAAACAATTAATACATGACGTCATTCCCTAGCGTTTTGTTTTGTTTCATAAGCCTATTCCGATGGACTTGAGCAAATATGTGCCGTATGGTATATAACAGTCTCTGATGAAGGGGATCTCAAAAAATCACATTGTCTCTAAATGTAAAGCCAGTACATAATTACACAACGAAATATTAGTTCCTTTACCATCAGTAAGAAAGTCTCCTAAAATTGCAAGACTTCAAAAATTGACTTGGGATGGGCCCATTGGAAGTGGTTATCATATAGTGCATAACAGCCACTGCTGACGCCATTCAAGTAAAACACTTTGTAAAAACTACAAAACAAATTGCAAAACACTCCCGGACCTGCATTCATGAAACAGTTCTAATGCTCAAGCATATAATTTATACTCAACATTTTTGTCAAGCGCTTAAGTCATGATAAACGATAACACCATTATGTGTGTCATATGAAGCAATGTCTTGCTTGAAAATTTTCAAAATTTTTCCAAATCCTGGTTAAAATTTGTTTTACACTAGTCTACATTTTGAGCGCTCACTCTGGTTATAGCTTCAGCATGAAAACGTTTCTTGAATACTAGCCATGAAAACTACCGGGCACCCATCCTTGTAATTACTTCCTCGTGACGAGGGTTTAATTTTTTTGGCGTCACGGTTTTTAATAATATTATAACTCTTATTCATCTGATGATCACAGGCAGGCAATTTCTTAGATGTTCACTCATCATAATTACGATACGAAAGGAAAACAATTATAATACAAGGCTATAACGTCAATGTATCCCTCCAATGATGGATATGGTCTACTCCTTTTCGGTTTACGGGATTAGAGATGGTACTATGGATACACATATTGTTGTAGTACCACAATACAAATCCTTTAATCAGCTTCATTCCATATAGTAGTACTCATATATACTGCATGTGGTATAAATTTAGCCGAAATTGGTGAATGGATATTTTCTGTCATGTTTTGACGGAACTATAAATCTGAAAGAAACGTTAAGGAATAATTTAATTATTTTGATGCGCCATATGAATAATCGGTGCGAAGATAATGAAATATAATCCGAATTAAAAATCGATTAAACTAGGGTCAAAATACAAAAAAAAGGAAAGATCCACATGGAAACACTTGGAAAAGTACATGAGAATAAGACCAGTGCATATTGTTCAAAAGATTATCAGCATAATCACTATTTAACAACATGTGTTCAGCCTTCAATAATTCCGTCAATACTCAAGTCTTATCTTGTTTTAAAATTACCGTAGATTTGAAATTTGCACTAATCACTAATTTAGCTAATCACCTTTTGAACAACTGGGCCAGCCAGACACATAAAATCGTGTTATTAAAACTGAGATTATAAATCGAGGAAAAAATGGTTATGGAATGATTTTTTTCCAGCATAAGAATCGGAGCCAAGATAATGAAATGGGGGAGACAATGTTTTCTTCAAACTACCAATAAAACAAACCCACATACACATGTACAATATCACGGTTCCGTCTCTTACAGTAGAGTATAAGCTCTGTCCTCCACTACGTGTCCTGGTGTACCACGTAATACTAATTACATCTGTTCTATCATGTACAAAACAAACTCGCTACAACTCAAACTTAATTTTAAACATTTATTGGAAAGCGCCCGTGGATATCATCACATCGCGCAACGCCCGTTCCCGGAGACGAGTCAGTGTGCATATTTACAGACAGTTGTGATTGGATCAGATCGATAACCCAAGCAGTGCTGCTCGGAGAAGGGGGGACAAATCTGCTGGGAGGGGTACGATTGGGAACCTGTATATACACATCAAGAAATTTGTCTAGTGCAGCAGTGTGACACCGAAGGACTAGAGCCTAGGCGAGTAATCCCTTCTAGATGAACGTTCACCTATAAGACAGAGAGTCCCCTCCACTTTTCTATATCACCATATATATAGGCAGTGGAAATGATTATCTTCATATATGTATCAAAATTGATGTTTCTTTGTATTCATACAACGACAAATAAAAGTTGTATGTTATTCTAAACATAGCTTTATTATTCATTGAAGATAATAAATCACCGATTTATTCTTTATTGAAGATAAAATATTTGTTTTACTCTGATGCTAAAAAGTCCCATTTCATTGTTTAGTGAACATTGGGTTCTGTCTAAGTTTTTATTCTTTTAAAGTGTCAGGTACCGTCCCATTCAAATTTGTCCTTTTTGGTCAATGTTGTCCCTTTTCATGTATTTATATTCTATATTGCATTTGCTTATATGCCGTTAGCAAACCAAATTGTATTTAATAAGACTGTATACATATACCACTGTAAAATGATAAGGTCTGGATACAAGAACTGTGTCACGCTTAGCAAAGAGTAAAATATTATAGAAACATTGATTTTGTTACAAGTAACGATTTTACAAAAAACAAAATTGTCTAAAATGAAATTTGATTTGTGCAAAAACGATTTTATATGTCTGCTACATTTTATTTATGACTGCATGAATAATAAACAAATCAATATAGGCCTACATAATATACTAATTTAAAACACTTTTTAAAACACCGTGCCCTTTTAACAAATACAGGTTTAGTGGCGCTTCCAAACATTTAATTAAGCGCCAGGTACTGATCCCTGGAAACGTCAATTAAAATGTAAGGACTGTTGTTTTCTCAGAATTTAAAGTCTGTGATCGTCTAGACAAATTCTCAAAGCCAGGTACATAACTCAATCTAGGATATTCTCCCAGTTTATACTGTAGCAAGAATTGTACCATTGCCACATAAATTATGCTATACTTTTACCTATCCATCCCTGAAATTTCATAATGAATTATTCCTACCGTTGAATTGGAAAATTTCAAATGCGTTTCCAGGGGGTAAATAAGTTAAGGGCAGATAACTCTATGAATATGTAGGGATAACTGCTGGTGGAATTTTCTAGTATTTTGTCGACATTGACACGAAGTCCCTTGAATGCCATTCAACACCAAAAGCACATTTCTATTCATACTATGACTCGTCTCATTTAAAAGTACATCTCAAACATGTGGTATCGCTACCATTCTAACAGTAACTTGACTCAGGCACCCATTGCATGGCAACAGTACCTGTAATTTGATATTACGTACTGCCATTCTTTCACGGTAATTAAATATCAATTATCCCCCTCCACATCCCCACATCCCACCCCACCATAGCTCTACACGTTGTAAGCTAGCACATCGAGTGCAAGTACAAATGTTGTCAAACTGTGACGTTCCTAATTAAAGTTTCTCGACGTTTCGTATTTAGCGATACTTCTTGTGCTTCACAATTGCTCTGTAGTTCTCTGGATCTTCATATTACTCTTGCCTATGTCATATAAAGCACGCTATAGGTATGTACAGGACGGTCCCGTGTTGAAGTTGTACATTTGTATGATCTGTATTTATGTTAGAACGCTAAGCTGTCACTTGTAATAATTCGCCGGCTGCACCTTCAACATGGCGTCTCTATCACAGTCGGCCGACTTTTGTATTGTTTGGAAGGGTTTTTCACTCAAATTCCCATTTGAATTTCAACAGCTTAATCCGCGTGGATTTTCTCCGGCGCTACACGTGATTATTGATATATCTCAAGGTATACAATAGACATGCCGACTGATCATAACAATACAAAGCAAGTGAAAACATGGTTAGGGTGTAACGCAGCTGGCAACGTGTTTATGTCACATCCAATTTGTCTGCACGTCCGTAACTCACTGCACCAGGTCGACGGCACGTGTGTACAGTGTTACATGTATGGCTTCCGACTTAGTATCTTCATCTTTATCACAACAACACCATCCTCAGTCTCAGGTTAAAACCGTCATTCCACTCAAAAAATAAAAATATCAGAGATTACCAAAGCGTCATCAAAACAATAATCTGAATTCAAAATCGATTACATCAGAGGCAAACATATAAACAAAGGAACAATTTACATGGAGACTCTAGTAAAAGTACAAGAGAATAAGACCATAAGTTCCGGAAGAGTAAGTGTCTTCTGCTTCATCGACCACACCCGCCATAAAAATTTTGGTAACATCAAAGTAAGCATCAATCCTCAAAATAAGAACCGAGTCATCATTGTCAATCACAACAAGTCAGCACACTAATGAGCATACTCAAAAACGTCAATCTTCAAATAAAATCTTAAATACATTGTCCAGGATTGTCATAATTTATAGTACTGACCAAAATTTCTGAAGATTAGATTGCATACTTTAACGAATAAACTATCTGGTTAATAGTATACTCTTGATTTATAGGCGATGCATGTAAAGGAGAAATCCTGACAACTACCGACGTCATTGTTATACTATCCGACTTTTATGTTCATTATGTTTAGAGAATCTCAGCAAGTATAAAAAAAAAACATATGATGATCAGAAAAACAAACTTTAGCTGGTTCCAGATTGATGCTTCGGTTAAACACAAAGGTTTAGCGCTGTCACTCATATTGCTTCCCAAGCCGGTCGCAAGTTCCCTTAGGACTGATCTCGCAATTACAAATACTGTTATTGTTGAACAAAACACAAAACAAATCTATTTCGAGTTGAGGCGAAAGGGGCGCTTGTTTTGTTTCTGTTTTATTTCCATTGGCCTCTTTACTGCCACCAGAGGAGTGTCATTCCACAAATTACGTTTGTAAACAGCAGCGGTAGGCTGAATACGTTTCCCGGTCACTCCGGAAACAAAGGTTCTGGTAATTTACCCAGATTTACAACACGCCGTACAACGCCATCCTAATTCCATCACACGCCAATGCGCGTGGAAGTCTATAAATAATTGTCGTGTATTCCCCTGGTTTGGTTACATGCCCGATTGACTTCATGTTTTATCGCCGTGGAAAGTGGATAGGAAAATGATGAGATATCCATCAAAGTCACTTGTCTAGCGATGATCGTGTGTAATAGATATGAGATAAAATACCCAATCAGGCAGAAAACAGAGTAATCTGTATCATTTACTAAGAGAAATCCCGGAACTATTTGATGCTTGATATACCCGAGACAATTAGCGTTCCCCTCTGATTGTGACTAGGACAAACCTCTTGATCCGGACGTCGCCCAGTCACAGCAATCCGGATCGATAGCGCCGTCACTGGTCCGCGCTCGTTTTTATAAGTGGATATGTATATCAGTTTCCGGTCTGTCGGTCCCATGACGGAATTGCAAATGGCGCGTTGCATATTGCTAAACGTGCTTGACACGCGAATCTTTATGAGATTTACCTTTATCAGAAATACGGTCGTGATTCCTGTCTTGAAACGATACCGCATGTTTTGTTTATATATTAGTTTGAGATGTCCTTGTTCGATACTATGGTTTTAAGTTAGGGGAGTCATTATAAGATATACGCGAGATAGGATTTTAGAACAAGTTTGATTTCCACGTGTTTTGACCTCTATCTTCACCGATTAGTCTTAGAAGCACGAAATACGTTTATGGTGCTGTGAAATTCGTGTTTAACATTCTGTATCGATTACTAAATATGTGCAATCACATGTTTGTGTCTTACTTTCATCATTGTTTGAAATATAAGAAACCATTTATTGCTGCATTTGATATTACTGTTAAGGTCAGGAAAGGATATCATAACTAGAACCAAACTACTTCACTTTCCCCTCCACAAAAAATTAAGACCCACACACGTTTTCCTTTTTGCTCCTTGATTTGCGGTTAATTCGATTTGGACAAAGTCTACTTTTCTTGAAGTGCGTGGTTGGAATGAGAGATACATGTGCTTAACTACAGACATTTCGTCAATACGACTACACCGTATCAGATGTGTTTGGACATATAAGCAAAATTCAATCGGCGGCAGAAAGCACGTAGGAGGGAAAGGAGGACTTTCGTTGAATGTCTTATTCAGGTCTTTGGTTGGATGACCTTGATGTTTTGACCTTTTCCTGACCAATTTGATCATATCAAACGGTAAACACAAAATAGGAGGCAATCTTGTATCATCTTTCTTGTTACATCATACGGACGGCTAAGATTACTTTGATTATCGGAATACAGTGTTGGTGATCTGTTATCCTAGAGTACGCCTCATCTTTTCCCGCTCGGCGCGGCAATGATGACACATCCGTCGTCACGAGATTGACAGCCTCTATCAGTCACGCGCGAAAACATGGCGGGGACCCACCAGTGGGATGATGGGTAAAACATCCCCAGATACAGGCGTCGTGATGGCTACCGCCCGTTGACCGTTATGATGTAGACGTCCGTATGAAGTAATATGAAGTAATTTGGTCACAATATGACGACAGCAGAACCCACGCTAAGATGATGATGTTGACTTTTCCTATGGTCTTGGCAAGACAATTGTCGTCTGGTGATCTTAATTTGAACTCGGACTTGTAAGAGTGCAGACGGGCACGTGGCAGTCATATACAAACACTTATATCCCGAGAACTCACCGAAACCTCAAAAACACAAATTAAACTTCCAATGTTTGATATCAAACTCTTTAAGGTTTTGATATTAGTTCATTGTATCTCCAACTTGACCTTGACCTTTCATAAGTGCACGTGCCCCTGTCTACGAACGTCACTTCCTGTTTAAGTATGAATGTGTCATAGACTGTTCAAATAAATTTATTCATTGATTATTGGCTAACATATTATTCCGTTTGGTACATCTTACGTGCACGAATGCCTATACAAAATACATTTACCAGTATGTTACAAATACTCCAACAATTACTAAAATCACTACAATTCTCTATTTCCAGCGGCTAGTACACAGTTTATCGTTTCATTCGATGAACCACTGCTTTTTTCTCCGAAGTCAGTTATATTTGCATTGTTATCATTCTCGACTAGAGGGCGCAGTTGTCTGATATCGACCGCTTCGTTAGGGCTAAGAACTAATTCGGTGGAGCGTGAACACCCTTCCTCCTCCCTGTCGGCACGTCGGATCACATGGACCCCGGTAAAGCAGCACATGGGTGACAGGGGCGGAAACAGACATCAAATCACCGTCACTGCACGACGCCTGACGCGAGAGCAACATCCAGCCGAACAGACATGCTGACATATGGTAGTTAAATGTTCGTGCTTCTCGAAAGTTTACCACTCGTCCATCACAGGGGCCAGAAAATTCGATATAGCTACGTTTAGGCCTAAACTAAGATGGTACGCTTTTTAAATTGTAAATACGTTTTCGATAAAAATGCCCCCTCAATGGTCTGTTTATATATAATAAAATGTAGAATTACTCTAAAACACCATAGTTTGGGCCTAAATGTACTTAACAAGTTATCGGGTCCCTGTGCCTGTCATTCGGAATGCCTTGATCAAGGAATGTTTATGTATAACAAGCATGTGACTGGTGCTTTATTGGTGTTTAAGATCGTCCGAATCTCTCCAACTACTTCCGTTTCAGAAGAGTCCTTAAGCCCGAAAACAGCATAAAACGTGTCTCGACACCAGTGCTTTCCCAAGATACATTAAAGTAATAGTACATAACGTTTGGAATACATTGGTAGTGACGTGGTTTAAATAACATCCGGATCACGCAACCAGGAAAATAATAGTTATTGTAGAATACAAAGAGAGAATCTTGGCGGGAGTTAAATTAAACTGTAATCAATCAAGAGAAAATAATATGTTGTTCTAGTTCTATCAAAAGATTATGAAATAATTATTTTGAATATCTAAAAAGTTACATGGCTGTACGTGTCAATTATTTCATTGTGACGTCACGCCTAGGACAATCGCAAGTGCGTTACGTCATTGACTTCCGCAAAATGGCGGCGTTTTAAATTTCAATGGTGTATGAAAGTTGACGTTTTACACGAATTAACACCACAAATTCTGATAAAGTGATAAAAGATATTTTACGTTCCATTATATTTCATATCAGATTCAGTTTTGCTAGCAAGAAGCTCGCTAAAATGAAAAAAAATGGACTCGTTTCATAAACCCCATAAGCAAGGTAACTCATGTAATGTCCTATATATCTACTTAGTATATATACACATAATACCATATACGGACAATTGAATACACACAGAGTGAAATAAGCTGATGTTTCTATGGCAGTATACTGCAAAGGCACTTTAGAAAGATGGAGTAAGTTCGAGCATTTCTAAAGATTCAATTTGTTGAATCACTGTGCCGTATGACCATTTCAAACTCGTCCATATCTGCACAAGTAAGTCTCACCGGAAACAAAGAATGTACATTACTGCGATGATAATTTAAACACTGCATTTCATTTAAAATTTAACTTTTCTGTGTAATTTAAATCCTGCATGTTAGAGATTGCGTGCACGTTTTGACAAGGTATTGTTCGAAAATGACAAGCTTCCTCCATTTGTTTTGAACCGTGATAAGACCTCGCGCGTTCGTGTACAAGTCTATGTGTTTGTGGATCCCTCCCGGTAAAGTACGGCCTTACCAGGATAAAGACCCCACTTTAGACGATAAACATGTAAACGTACACAACCGAAATATACGTAGGAAGTTAGAAATGGGTTCGGGCTATAGAATGCATTTTTTGTTGCACGATTTGTTTGTTCCGCTGATAACGTCGGTGTACCACAGAGAGGAAGAGCTGAAGAGATTTTAAACGTGATTTCAAGTTACAAGAACGTGTTCTCTGAATGACTGACCTCTAACTACTGTTTTTAAGAAAAAATAAAACATATTTTACAAATTAACTAAATCCTGAATTTAATGTTCAACCATTTTCATGGAAAACTCAGTGTCAAAACAAAAACCATAACCCGACACAAACATCTGAGGAGAAAATAAGAAAAAAGGAATGACCTTCAATGAGTCTCTCGAAAAAGTGCAAGAGACCAAGACCCTTGCACCATCCGCCATATAGCAAAACACTGCTTCCCTAGTTTTGGCAATGAATACCTTTTTTCAAAGAATATGTTTGATTCAATTTATTTATAAATACAAACAACAGCATGTTTCACTTTTTACGAAAGGTGATCCCGTCTTTAAAAGCGCAATATTGCTGATTTTCGTTGCACACGTTAACATTTTGGTAACGAGTTAAAAGCGGCGCATTCATTTGATTAAAGTATAACTTGAGCGGTCACAAAGAGGCATAATGCCCCCGCAAACCGCTTTCGTGTTATAATTGGAAGTTTGGCTTGGCTTGGTTGTTTTTACGTCCTATTAACAGCCAGGTTCATTAAAATGAACCAGTTGTTCAACTCCCATAATGTTGAGCTTCATGTAGGGAGTAATAGCTACATGTACCGTTTTTACAGACTCTGGTATATCTCGGCCTGGTGACAGAACCCATAGCCTTCCTCACAGGGGCGAACGCTCAACTAAAGGCTAAAAGTGAGGTTGTGTCAGGGGATACATTAGGAACGGGAAAGTTGTTTAGAAAGAATTGAAAAAATAAGATCCAAAATTTAGTCGCCTCTTACAATCATGCAATGGGGGCAGCAGTTACAATTCTTACGCCCTACCTACAGCACATATAATGGGTAATAAACATCACGCAACACACACATATGCTGCACCTCTTAAAAGTAGTAGATACAGTATGCCGAAAAAATGAATTAAACTGCATCATACAGCTGTTTCGTCCTCCTAGGACTCTTCAGTGATGCTAGGGGCCAAAAGGTAGGAATCCAAAATTTCTAAACTTATGTAGAAGCAGAAGGGTCAGGTGAGTAAAAATTGTTTTTTTTTTCAAATTATAATTCCTTACTTGATTCTATATTACGGGTGTTGAACCCCATTAGAATATTCTATGCACTTTACAAGTTCAGGCCTTCGTTAATCCTGAAACAAATGCTTCCTCATACTGCTGGTTCTGTATAAAGATAACGAATAGCATGTCCCAGACAAAGCCTCCAGTCTGTCGATAAAGGATTGAGGAGTGGATTTATGATATCAAACATTTTGATAATGCTACGAGAGCTAAGACATCCGTGCAAACCAACTCAGATACAAAGTTTGAAGGTAATCTTGATACGGTTGGACTGATAAATGTATAATAGTAATTATAATACAAAACAAAATTAATAATATTTTATCCTCAAAACACCTTTTGTCTGTCAACAAACAATTATAATAAGTCATCCAAATTAAATCAAACTGTAGATGTATACCTGATATTAGTTAATAGCATGTGTGAAAAGTTTCAGTCATCTATTCTCTTCGCGCGACTTATAATCTAAGCTTAATACAATTCTTCAGATGTAGTCATAACAAAAGCTACAGGTAAAACGCCACTTCATAGTTTATTTTAAGCATATCAATAGAACATATAATGAAACCATGAACTGTAGAAGACCTTGCATGGTTATCTGTAGATTATTTCTCACGACTTTACGGTGATAAACAGGTGCATAAGTGACATATGCGACAACTACAAAGCTTTGAACTAAAAGACCTAAAAACCTTTTTATATCGTAATATTGTTAAATATATCCTGTCATTATTGATGACACAAAACAAGATAAATGATATATATAATCATTCAGTATCCCAATTGTTTGTTTTCAAAAGTATTAAAGTAGTCGATCTACTCTAAAGAAAGTTTCTTTATCAATCCTTTCGAACACGGTATCGATAAAGTAGATATATGTTTATGATATAGGTCAAGTTGAATATGATTTAAGAGGTGAATAGCTGACCTCGTTCAGCCTGAATACCATTTTAAGTGAGAGACCACATTGTATGTGGAGCACGCGCATCCTGCGCGAGGTCCCACTAATTACCCAATTTACAGATTTATAATCCCACACTGCGGGCTGGGAGTGGACGGCCTGTTCATCAAAGCTACGCGCTATGGAGTTTTCTAATTAACTAGCAATAAATATGATTAAAACAATTGGTATGGAAATTGGGTTGTGAGTTAGGGAGCCTGGGTTGGATCATTCGTTCGATTGTGTGGAGAGCGCGATAATGAAGCCCTCTCGTTTGCTCTGCTGTCAAAGCCCTGGTTCCATAAGCTTCTCTCTGCTGAGGAGTCTTCGACTGTTGTCAAATTTTCTGCGAAGATATGCATCAGATTTAGTTTAATCTTCAATGATTTTCGACTCGACGGGCGTTTCAATTCGTTGTATTGAATAAGCAGATGGTTTTATTTATAATTGATGGAAGATTTCCATGAAGAAATGGGACAAGAAATCCGGCATTACCAAATACTAAATCACCACATACATTCCATTCTTGTACTTGTATAATGTGAGCAAATATTAAAGGTAACCCGACGAATTTTTTTTTTCGGTTGAATATTGTCTAAATTGCTCTAATCCTGAAGATTTTGCAATTGGTTATGGCGAATTCTATGCGGCTTGCTGCCAACTCTATATTACTGGTATAATCTGTACGTGTTGGTAGTTCTGGTATACAAGCACTTTATTTGAAGGGAGTTTCCTCAATTTAATAAATGTACCTGTTCCAGTTACTATTCTGAAACTATTGAGATCCAACATTTGTCTATCACATACTTCATACTTTGTCAACATATGTCTACCTACATAATATAATACTTTGTCAACACATGTCTTACTACATACTACATACTTTGTCAACATAATAATTATGTCTATCTATACTATCCATCACCTGCTAATTTATAAAAGATCTTGTTACTCGTGTTCAGCAACAAGGTTTACAGGCACTTGTGGCCAGGAGAATAACCATCCATATCATATAGATAATATAGCAAAATATGAATAATTAAATAAATATATAAAAACAATTTTTTCCAAATTTCTTTTTATGTTATTAATCATCTAAAACCATAATGAAAATAATTGGGAAATTTCAGCTGGATACGTCAGGCGGTTAAATTTCACAAAAAATCGACTATCAGACACTGAAAAAGAGAGAGACTGAATGTGATATGTGTGATATCTATATGTCACATGATAAATATTTGGTTCATCTTTACCACATTGAACATATAAACTTTTGATGATCAGTGTCTGATAGTGGATTTTTTTGTGAATTTTAACCGCTTGACGTATCAGGCTGGAATTTGGCAATTATTTTCGTTATGGTTATAGATGATTAATAACATAAAAAGAAAATTGGAAATTTTTTAAATTATTCATATTTTGCTATAGTATCTAATAGCCATAGTTAATCTCATTTGAGTAGTGGCACGGTACATACTATACACATTTTCGTAGTACACGATTTGAAATTATACAGAACTAGTTTAATTGTACTCCTAAATTCATAAATAAAGCGGTTTTACGCACCTGACCCTTCTGCTTCTACATTAGCTAAGCAATTTTGGATTCCTACCTTTTGGCCCCTAGCATCACTGAAGAGTCCTAGAAGGACGAAACATCTGTATGGTGCAGTTCAATTCATTTTTTCGGCATACTGTATCTATTTCTGAATTTAAGAGGTACAGCATATGTGTGTGTTGTGTCATCTTTATGATAGGGGTTGGCAGACTCTGCTGGTGGATTTTTTAGTCTCCGATGTTTGCTGGAGCCTTCATAGCCACAGTTAATCTCATTTGAGTAGTGGCACGGTACATAGTATACACATTTTCGTAGTACACGATTTGAAATTATACAGAACTAGTTTAATTTTACTTCTAAATTCATAAATTAAAGGGGTTTTACCCACCTGACCCTTCTGCTTCTACATTAGCTAAGCAATTTTGAATTCCTACCTTTTGGCCCCTAGCATCACTGAAGAGCCCTAGGAGGACGAAACATCTGTATGATGCAGTTCAATTCATTTTTTCGGCATACTGTATCTATTTCTGAATTTAAGAGGTGCAGCAAATGTGTGTGTTGTGTCATCTTTATGATAGGGGTTGGCAGACTCTGCTGGTGGATTTTTTAGTCTCCGATGTTTGCTGGAGCCTTCATAGCCACAGTTAATCTCATTTGAGTAGTGGCACGGTACATAGTATACACATTTTCGTAGTACACGATCTGAAATTATACAGAACTAGTTTAATTTTACTTCTAAATTCATAAATTAAAGGGGTTTTACCCACCTGACCCTTCTGCTTCTACATTAGCTAAGCAATTTTGGAATCCTACCTTTTGGCCCCTAGCATCACTGAAGAGCCCTAGGAGTACGAAACAGCTGTATGATGCAGTTCAATTCATTTTTTCGGCATACTGTATCTATTACTAAATTTAAGAGGTGCAGCATATGTGTGTGTTACGTTATCTAACATAGATGGTTATTCTCCTGGGCACAAGTGCCTGTTACAACGTCATATCGGCGTTTTTCTTTCTTTTAGCAAGTAAATCTACGTCATCATGGGGTGCGCTTGTCTAGGAACGTGCGCTTGTCAATGAAGCAGACGACGCTTACTCTTCGGAACACCTCGTCTTATTATCTTGTTCTTTTACGAGGGTTTCCATGTTAATCTTTCCTTTGTTCCTATTTTGCCTCTAGTTTAATCGATTTTGAGTTTGGTTTATGGTCTTATTGACACTTTGGTATTCTCTGATTTTTTTTAAACGAGTATGACGTCACATAGTCGTTTCTTCATCAGTACACAATTACACATTGGATTTCATTTAGTTTTGGTTACCGTCTGGAAGATAACAAGGATTGACAAATGATAACAACATTAAACAAGCTAAACTATGACGTCACGAAAACATGATTGGTCTTTCATACGAAATGGATTCACAGGTAGGCCTTAACATTTTTCATTTGAAAAAAAAGAACCGTTCATGTATTCACATTCCTGAGGCAATGCTTCATGCCAGTATTTTCAGTTTGTAGAATATGAACTTGTCTAACGTAAATATTTGCATATGAATTATACGTTTACAATAATTATTGCAAACTAACAATTTCCCAACATAAACACATGTGAACATGAAATCGCCAATTAAGCGTGAACGATTGGAACAGTGGGAAGCGCACTCACCAAGACGACAGGAGCTCCGGGAGACCGCATGGGCTTCCCTTGGCTCTCGGATTTCCTCATACATCTAATCTTTCCATGTACTAACATCCGCGATAAATATAAGTCTTTAAGTATACTAATTTATCTCAAGATCAAATGAATATTTAGGTAAATATATATTGGATCTCGTGGGAAGCAAGAAAACACCAAATCAAAAGGTAAGGCAATTTGAATAAAAAAAATCAAGAATACCTAAATGTCAAAAAAACATAATCCGAACTCAAAATCGATTAAACTAGAATCAACATAGCAGTAAAGGAAAGATTTACATGGAGACCCTCGTAAATATACAGTATCCTGTTTTCTCATCAATTGCTCGTCTACAAGTTCTTATGATATATAAATTACCAAGGGAACGACTGACCACACGATCATTCCAGATCTAGCCACTAGATATAGGTACTTCTTTATCTTTAGAATGGACATCTGTCACATACATTATCATCAAATCCGCGCAGCTCCTTTGTTCTCCCCTAGCCTACATGTTAATAGTAACCGTCACTGAGGAATAGAATATATAAGAAACCGTAGTTCTTCATTTAGAAAGATACTAGCCGCATTCGACAGACTTGGTAAGGGAGGATTGTTCTATTTAGCTCATTTGGTAAGGAGTCAGATTAGTTAGTCAGATATCCAGAGTTCGATTCCTAACTGACGCAGATTTCTAACTGACGCAGATTAGGTTTTTAAACACAAAGATACACTTTCGCTTTTTTCGTGTATTTTTTCTCCAATTTTCTTTTTCGAGTTTTATCTTTTTATACAAAGGCGATGTTCGTTTGTTTGATTTTGTATACATAAAAAGGCATCTAAGTATTCTACAAACACACTTGTAATATCAGTATTAGCTGACAAAAGTATTTTGTCCAAACGATTTCAGACACATTAATACAACGTTTGACATAGGCCTGAATCTGAGACCTTAACTATTACAGTTCATCACATCCCAAACTAAAATAGTGTTGAAGCCGCTGAGTAGAGCGGTTTTAGATTACAATTATGACCTCTCGTTAATAGCATGACTGCTTCTTCTCTCTTGGTAGACAGGACTGCGAGACAAACCTCTGTTAGACGGTCCTACACATTAGGACACGCGAGGTGTAGCGGACACAAACACGCCATTTATCACAGCATTCTCGACCCCAACTATAACTATACGACCAAAACTAGACATTGTATCACAGAATCCTCGACCCCGACAAACTATACACTGTACCACAGCATTCTCAGCCCCGCAAAATTTATACATTATATCACAGAATTCCAAACCCCGCCAAAACTATACATTGTATCTCAAAATTCTGGACTCTACCAAAACTATGCATTGTGTCACAGAATTCTAGACCCACAAAAAACTATACATTGTGTCAGAGAATTCTCGACCCACAAAAAACTTTACATTGTATCACAGAATTCTCAACCCACCAAAAACTGTACATTGTGTCACAGAATTCTCGACCCACAAAAAACTATACATTGTGTCACAGAATTCTCGACCCACAAAAAACTATACATTGTATCACAGAATTCTTGACTCTACCAAAACTATACATCCGTCTTCTAGATATGTAACGGTCGCCTCGATGTCCACGATATCTAACATAGACAACCTTCTGAACACCTCCACAATGCATCAGAGTGTATGAGAGAAAGAACGAACGTCTTCTCCAATACTGTTAATGCTTACTTCCTGACATAAGTTCATTGTACAATCGTATAACCAAGTAATTTCCAATAATGCCAATAATGCAAATGTTGGTAATTCATGTCATTTTATTTTGTTTCGCGCACTTATAATGAAATATCATAAACCTACATAATTCCACTACTCTGTCACTGTTGTAAGACAATGCATATAACAAGAGGAAGTTATTAACTTATGTGTATCCAGCAGCTGAAACTTCGTTTGTCTTTAATTATAAAGTAATACCCTCTTGTGCAAATGGAGCAAATAAAATTGCACCGACATGAAGCAGAATACCGTAAAGCGTGTTTGCGGTTTGGTGCTCAAGGTCATTTAGAAGACGTGTGTCTTTTGAGATGCTACTGAATAAAAAGTATCGAGGTGGCGTAAAAAAAGGTGCAGGAGATTTATTTTGGTTTCCTCATGGTATCAATGGCAGACACAACAGACGAAAGCCTCAAAATCTGCAGGGATTCACGAGGTCGCTTCGCACGGAAATTCTGCTTTATTAAAGCTTAAGTGGGGACATTAGGTGGGGAACCGCGGTAAAAATGGGAGTTTTATGTAGTGACCAAAACAAACAGCTTCACTAATTGTAGTTGTATTTTTGTATTCCGATCTGCTCTCTGCTTCTTCCTATTACCTTCCTTAGTCATACCTGTCTTTTGAAGCTCGCCCAGATGAGGAAAGTGATGGGTCTGGTCCCAAGGCCGAGACATACCAAGTACTTAAAATGGTAGTTCTTAATCCCTGCTGAACGTTCAATATTTAGGGAACTGCAACAACAGATGCACCTGTTATAAATATGTGACCGGACGGAATACTGTGCCAGTTGTCTCAAAGTATTAAAATAAATTTAAAGTTCAATGTATTATTTCTATATGTTGGCCATTGCCAATGTTACGAACTGCCATATAGACTATATTCGCGACATATTGGTCGATTTTTGCCATTCTGACTGATGTATATACCCAATATGTTGCCCAACGTCTAGATAACATCCTGATATACAATATTACATATGTATCTCACACCGGCTGACGTATCGCCTATATTCTATATATATTCAAATATGTAGATCATTAGCTATCGTTCTGTCCCCCTGTCAAACTCTCGCCAGACATATTGCAATATAATCCACTTACTACTGTTAAACAAGACTCATTGTTTGCTGTGCTTTTATTCATGAATCGTATTTTTAGCAGCATTTAGTACGCCCCGTCTCGTGACTGTACGTCCCGTCTGGATCTCGTCGATAACGAGAACACGTCCTTTGTGGATAAATATGTAAATATGGCGTTGACAATATCTCTGTATGATTTATATATCGTACGTTTGTCACGGTACAGCCAGCTTACTTCTGTCTGCCAGTCGCTGAGGTTTATATACAATGTCTGTGTTCCGTGGATCGAAAAATTAGATAATCATTTCAGTAATGGTTGGCGTTGTTCATAAATCGCAGATCACTGACCAAACGTGAACGCTGTCGTTTTTGAGAATCTCTCCTTAGCCTTGGAATCAAACGTCTTTCACATATTCAAGCTTCATTTTTTGTAAAAGGAGCGCGATGTGAAAGTTATACTATCTTATGCCATTGACACAATCCAATCCTTATATTTAGATGCAGTTATAAAAGGCAAATCCTAATGGTTGCCGTCATCATAATTTCATGTATGACATGAAGTTATGAACTGTTCATTGAAAAGAAATATGCAATACATAAAATATTTTCAACTAAAGATTTCTTAGGAACACGTGCCATCATTCCAATAGTTTCATTCGTGCATTTCAGGAAACATTACGTCAGAAATGACCACGTTCTTTCATGCACATGCAGTCACATATTAGTCACCACCAGTGTTCTCACAATGCAAACATTTTAAGATCCACGCGTGATGGTTTAGCTTCAATCAATCCATTTCATGATAAGTATCGTTATGTGTGCGATAAAGTAAGTTCATTAACATTTGTTAAAATGGGGAACTGGGTTTTTTATTCTTCGATTCTTTCAGCTATAAACAATGGCTAGAGTACATGTTATTACAACTTATCACTTGTTCGACAACTGGTCACATGTTCGAACACTAGCTGCATTTGACATTGGTTTTCACAACATATATCTGTACTCTATATAACCTGTGACACCTAATTAAGCAATACACATATTTGGCACTTATCTTGGAAGATGTAAGCAATAAATCAACAGTATTCAGATAGAACAGATTCGATAACGACCAGAACTTAGATTAATCTTTTATAAACAAGGACCCATTCTTCCATCAAAACGATATCCTTGGTAGACAAGTTAGATTGGATCTGATCTTCCACAGATACCAGTGGACCAGTGATAAGAGGTAGGATCAGGTTCCTCTTTTCATACTTATCTCCCCCTTCTTCGTCTTCTCTTTCATCTTCCGTAACTTGCAGCAGAACGTAAAGGTTAAATCATGAAGATTTCAATACGTATGTCAAGCCTTGTAGAACATGAATCGGATATTTTTTTCCAAATAATGTTATTTCTAGTTAAACATCATGATGGTGATCGCTCTGATATGAAAGTAATCGAATTACACGTATATACAACAACGTATACATTGTACATTAATGTTAGTCTCAGAAAATACGGACTTTTCCGAAAATATAGATGTACAACCTCACAAAAGCTGGATGGTCGCAAACGTGTGCACAACAAGAGTACCCATGAGTACCCTCTTATATAGTAGATTAAGGATCACTACTCGAGTATGATCTTTTAGGTTTACGGAAATTATTATATTTCCTAACTGAGTGTATCACTCCCGGGATAACTACTATCAGAAAACGAGTTTCCGTCCTTTTTATTGATACTATCTAACATCATGTGCATCGAAAAAAGTACATGGAGTGGCATTGCTGCTTTCCATCACATTAAAATAAATAAGAGAATACCGAAGCGTTAACAAAATCATAATCCAAACACAAAATCGATAAAACCAGGGGGAAAATATGAACAAAGGAAAGATTTACATGGAAACTCTTGTGACAGTACAAGAGAATAAGACCATGTGTTCCGGAAGTGTAAGCGTCTTCTGCTTCATCGACGACACCCGCCATGTGAATCTTTGTCACATCCAAGAAAACATCAAGCTCTCAATATGAGAACCGGGTATCATTGTCAATCACAACAAGTAAACACACTAATGAGCATACTCAAAAACGTCCATCTCCAAACTGTACAACTGAATCAAACTGTATTCATCAGCAATATACTGAGTGATGGTGGTAAGTAACTAAATCTTTGGATAAAGTTGTCTAACTAACTATGCTTTTTCTAATATCTATTCACGAAGTTCTGTCAACAACGACCACATATTCTGTTTCAAAGCTGCACACTTTGCAGGTCTTAGGATTCCGTGGACATCAGATAAGCGAATCGCCACCACTATAGACAGAAATGACCCCGCGAAGAGTGTTAGGATACATTTCTAGGTTTGATAAGTATAACTTAACCAGCGGTTCGATTTTCTAGTCTATTAGATTGGTCACATCCTCAGTGCAGACCATAACAATATCGCCCTCGGGTTTACATTTCTCTGGCTACAGCACACAAAGGAAGATGATTTTATTAAATTTTAAATTCTTCGTTGAAACAAAGTACAAATACTTCACCACAAGACGACCACGCGTTATCTGATGTTTACAGGGGCATCTGCAGGGTTCGGCTTTTGTTCTGTTTTATAGGAGATATGTTATGATGCCTTTTTTGTGTCTGTCTTGAAACTTAAGTTTGTATATTGAGTTTAATTCCAGAATTTGACTTTATGAGTTACATAATGCTAGAGTTTAATTGTTTTATTGTACTTGCATTATTTATGGCATTTATATTTCCAGCCCCCGCCTCCCCTAATTATAATATATCTACATTATTTGACCTTACTTGAACAATCTGTAACGTCATAATTGATGAAACATGTAATTTTATTTTATTTGTCACTTCTTCTCCCCAATGAACACATAATGTTCCCTTATGGATGCACACATTAGTTTTGTCTATCAGCCATTCTGTCTCAGAACAAATTCCGACATTAACGTTCCAAGAAGATGGTATCGCCTTGCTGTACTGGGATGATACTTCGGAACATCTGAAGGATCGGAGGGTCGTTTTTCGACCGCGTCTGTTACATGCGGGTCTAACCGAGTTAACCCTCTTCTGATGTCCTGCAAACTCAGTAAAACTCATCGTAATGGGGCTCTGTATCCAAGCGGGATAGGACAGCGAGATACAAGCTCAGATACGAGACACGCCAACACTTGCAGAAAGACGCGTGCATGGTGATGGTTTCATGTATATAGACAATTGCAATAAAAAAGAACGTGCAAATTCTCGCTGTTTGGATGGATGAATTTGATTTTTGGCCTGTCGTCCACAGTTTGCAATCATCGATGATTTCTAATTGGTCTTTAACAATACTAGCTGTATGTCACTAGAGTTTTATTGAAAGAAGATCATTGCAGATCACCGAGAAGTATTCTGTGACTACTTGCCTGTGGGAATCCTCCAATATGGAGTACACGTTTTGTACAACAAATATTAACCAGACTGATTAGCGCACTAGAGTTTCTCTTGAGCAGGCGAGCTTACTGGTGCCTCATTGATCAGAGTCGGTTTTATATTTATATTGAATGTTGGTGCGATACAATTGGACACGTCCAGGGTTTACTGATCAAATGTATGATTTAATTGTCCGTTCCCCCTAAGTATTGCAGCACGCACCGTTCAATTGACGATCTCGTAAATCAGTCAAGCTATTAACACTATTTACAAGCAAGCAACATCACATTAAAACGTGGTCAATGGTACTCGCATGTCCTTGATAATCATATCATGTGATCAAATAACGTGATAAATCACATGATTGAAAGCCGTTGTTATAAGATATGATGGGGGTCACCGGTACTGCCTATCTGGGCATGTTGTTTAAACTATCAAAATTAATTGTATTTTGATAGTTAAATACATTACATAATGTTTGAATCGTTTTATTAAGAAATATGGACGATTGGGTCATGAAAGGTTTGCTTTCTAGTAGTTTGATAGCAGTATCACGTTTCTTAGATTTTATCTCAGCCCCATAGCTTCGGTACAAATCACATTATAAGAATACTTGATAGTTTTAAAAAATCGTATGTGGATTTTATATTAGAAAATAAGGAATATTAATGGATTTTGATTTTATTACTTCATCGAAAATCAATATTGTTCCATCAGGATACAAATTCAGCTTTCTTTTTAGGTTGTAAAGACGTGTATCTATCTTAAAAGTGCATTTCTACTGGGGAGTGCACATAACAATACAAAGATAGACAGATTGGCTGGCAATAGAAAAAAAGAAAAAACCAGCGATGCTGATGTTTGTTACAAAAGAAGAACGTCGTCCTGCTGGATTGTGGTCAAATCGGCATCAGAGTCTAGATCACTAATGAAAATCTACTTAGAGGTGAATGGCTGTACAGCATTGCGCACGCATGCATGTCTTGACCCCTGACGTGCCGGTAACGCCGGCAGCTAATGGACCGACGTAAGTATATATAGGTAATTAAACACCGTCCGCCACATGTGCACGGACTAATGGTAACTAATTGCTGGTCTCACGGACAAGGAATCTTTAATCTAAGCCAGCCTCACAAATAGACGAGATTTGTCAATACCGCTTATACTCCAAGTCCGTGCTTTATCGGGACTAATCTCTCCCGATCGTGCTGTCCATCTAAATGTAAGTCTTTTATTGAGGAGGTAAGTATTTAACATACAGACACATAAGGCATTAAGTATCTTCCTAAAATAGTACTGGTGAGAACAACCAAAACACTTTATACCATCAGGAGAAAAAAATGATGTCGATTTTAGCCAGGACTTAATACGTCATCGCGCCAATAATCGTTCATGCTGTTTTCTCACGTTTCACTTCTAATACATAAACCCTTACGGAGTAAATCTGCGGGCAGTATGAGCTGGAGATATTGTTAATATTTGAAAGAATGTGTCACTTCTCTTGAATAGACAGCCGAGGTTTATTGAAATAAATCCACATCAGCTTGCGCCATCTGGTATAGACCTCACGCGTGTGATATTCGCCCGATCGATTTAGGTTTTCTATCCCATGCAACAAGTGGTCATGCACGTGTCCGAGTGCACAAAGTGTTCTAGGTCCCAGGTCCCAGGGCCCGGGTCCCTATCCAACCCGGGGGTCCCGGATGCTCACTTCGTCGGTAGTATCTCTGACAAGTTGGTTTGTATACACACGGAGGGAGACCCAAACCTAAGTCAGAAACACGATACAAGAAACGTGGTAAACGGTTTACATACGCTCGTCTGTTTTATCGTTTGTTGCTCGTTTGTCTCGTGGTTCGCACGCGCAGTGTATTGATCGCTGCGCGTGCCAGAAAATAAGTCAACCACGCAAAGACGGGAAGAAAAGCGAGGTTCGGAACTAAATATTAACTGAAGAATTTCGGTTATTGTAGTCAAGCTCCATGAAGAAAATAACTTAGAACTGATAATAACACGCCAAAAAATAGTCCGTTTAGCGAGCGATCGATTGTCGGGCTTCTTTTGATGTCCCACACGGTGGACTACTCCTTGTGACCATTCGTCCAATCCATATCATGCAAGTCTTTGAGAATGTAAATATAACGAGCGAAAAGTCAATTGAAATTCGCTCAAGCAGAAGCTGTCAATATGAAGATCGTGAGCGTATCAATGAACACAACTTTCCTAAGCCTTTCCTGGTGTTTGTATTTGTACGTGGGATTGATTACCGTGTGTCGGCCGTCCCATGTTGATCATAGATCTCCTGGCCCTACCGTTAACGTAAGGGGAGGCGTAATTGTTTAATAATAGTAGTTATTATACAGTCATTGAATACTGTGTGAATTTGCAATACTTGAATATTGAGTTAAGTTCTGATGAAATATTGAATGTTCAGTAGATAGCATATAGGTATGGAATACCGATGTGAAAAAATAGGTACATGTTGTGTGTGTATATTGCTAAACACTTTGTGAATAAATGTAAATAAAAAATGGGAAATAAACATGTATAGCCGAATATTGAATATAATTTTGTTTGAATACTCAGGATTTGAATATCTAGTTCTGAAGATACATATGTTTATTAAGATATTTATAAATGAATATCATGTTCAATTGGCTATGGATGGCATCGATATTCTTCATGTTTTAGTATGAGTATATGAATAAATATGACTCATGAATAAATATTATGCATGAATATGTAGATTTAACTGATCGGTTGAATGTTGTGCCACTATACGGGAGTTGAATATGATTGAAATCGTCCCTTTACATTTCCAGTGGGAATATTATGAGAATACGATTAATGAATATGTTTAGTTGAATATTTAATTGACTTTTGAGTCAATATTCAGGATTTTTATACTGTAATTATTTCCAAAAAAAATAAATATGAATATACTTATTATGCTTAGTTGAATATTAATAGTAATTTGAATGTTGTGTTAATATACAACAATTGAATATAATTGACTGTATTTTAATGCATATTAAGTATTATTGTATCATAAAATACATTAAATACATATGTTTACCAATTGTTATTAATATTTGTATGAATGAAATAAAATAAAGGGTTGATTGAATAAGATGCAAGGGTTAGTTGAATATAATGTCATAGTTGATTAATTATAATGCCATCGGCAGTTGATTAATTATAATGCCATCGGCAGTTGATTAATTATGATGTCATCGGGAGTTTATTAAATATGATGAAGGAAATTGAATGAATATGATGTAGAGTTTATCGAAAATGATGTACTGTAGATCTTATTGAATTTGATTGAATGCGATGTCGGGTTGATTGAATATGATGTCGGGTTGATTGAATATGATGTCAGATTGTTGATTAAATGAGAGTTGAATCACAGTTGATAAAATGGATTCTGTATACGTGTCTTAAGTGAACACAAAGCTTATGTTGTGGCGCCAGCTGATGAAAGTGTTAATACTTCTACCTCAGACAGAGTATTACCCCTACAATAACACTACGAGTTCTCCACTATCGCCGTTTTTGTTGGTAGTGTGCATGCAGTACTTTTAAAAGATATATTGTGTAGGTAAATGTGGCTACAGACACCCTAGGTGTACACGGTAATTAACTGAGAATATATCATGTAACATACGCGGACGGCGCGGGAAGCACCAGCCAAGCACGTGCTGCAGTTTTAATATACATCACGTCCATAAGCACGGTAGATAGCGCACACAATTTCACATCTTACAAAAGTCAAAAGAATTTCGTTAAACTTATCGGTTATCTGCAGCTTCTGACAGGGAAGGTAGAATTTAGCAACAGGGTGTCGGTGTGTGCAGTTGCACCATTTCGGGGATACGTACCTAAATACCTTGTTTAATTAAAAATAAATTCACATCAAAGTATCATAATGATTATATACGTTGTTTCTATTTAATTAGGTGCGTCGCCCAGTGAGAGACAGTATAGAGCTGGGCGTCTCTCGTTAGCAGTGGTACCCGTCCGCACAGCCTTGCCTAGGTCAGTGTAGACCGAGCACTCCGTGAGGAGCGTTGTACTTATGTCAAAATATCAAACAATCGGAGGGAATGAGCAACGACAGATACACGTGTTAGGGAATACACAGTGGAGTGGGAGGCTCCACAGACTCCTCCTTACTTACTCGTACAATCGTATCAAACTCCACCGGGTTATACTCCATAGGATTTAATTCAATATAATCACTTTTCCCGTACACCAGGCGGCCAAGTCTAGCTCGACAGTGTTTAGGAAATTATACTAACTCGTTGCTTTTTTAACATCTAGAAGTCAGAGAAATCATATTAGTGGGCTCGGATATTGGTCCTCCGGTAAACCAGCACGACTCTGGCGGAGATCTCCGAGAGGACATGTCGGATAATTAAAACCAAGGAAATATAAAGGTTTCTTCTGCCAATATCGAGACATGTGACTTTGTGTGACGGACTTGGATGGTCATATAGTTTTTTGTACAGCAGGTCACCGACTGGGTCAACTTGTTCGATATCTACCCAAATCACGTGTCTCCCAGTGTCGGTCAAGGTCGGTGGCGTTGAAGACTGTTTGGTCAACATTTCTGTGACGTAGGGTGATAATTGTGTGACATTGGACGGTATGTGGAGAGACATGGTCACCCCTAGTCTAATCTTCGGAGTGGCAATCTTCTTTGTGTTTCTGACCGAATACTGTGACGGACAAGAACCACCGGCAGAGAAGCGTCTCCATAGCGACCTGTTGGTGCGGGGTAGATACAGCAAACTTATCCGTCCTTCCGGTACTGACGGAAACAGTAGCGTCCAGAAGCTGACGGTCAAACTGGGCATGCGCCTGACTCAGCTTCTCAATATGGTGAGTATTTCCTGGTTTGTTTTTGTTTCGTGTAAATGGATTTCTGTGTCTGTTTATAAACATGCTTTTAAGTAAATTAAATGAAGCATACCTTCTTCGATGATATGTTATGGAAGCCACCATTAAAACGACAAATATGATCACTTTTCATAGAGAAACAGCATTGGACATATCGACCTTGGTTTTTACCCTTATCAATATAATTTAATTTGTATTTCATTGCTTAATTGAATAACTCTTCCCTAACAGACTGTAATTTCTGTAATTGGTGTTTCCAGTCTTTGACCCGTGTTTGAACAAAAACACCAATACTCATTGAACAATTTAAACAAATAATTACAAATGTGTGTGTTGAGTTAGCGAAAATGTCAATACTATCTATTGTATATACATGTATGCATGCAATTTAGTAGTAAAAACAGGTGTTTCCTTGCATTATAAATAAAATTGAGCAGCTTTTTTTATTGCCAGAGTACTACAGAATTCGATTCGGCAGAACTGCTAATGATATCCCTAATCGGTTTAAATGATGTTTAGGCTACGATAAAATTTTCTCAAGATTAAATTTTGGCATATGTACATAATTGTAATTTAAGAATTAGTGGCTAATGGAAAGGGAATCCGAAGGGAAGTAAATAATACAAGGATCTTCTGTCATCGTAGGACGAGCTAGTAAATATTTAAATGTTATGAAATTAAATAAAAACATTGGATGGAGCGTTAAAGCGGTCGTCATAGAAGATTAAGACACAAACTTTGTCTGACGATGGTAATTTCAGAAATGTATGCCCTACCTACCTGTATAATCTATGTGTGTATTTGTTGTTTACTTGTATATATATAGATAAGACCGTACCAGGGTACCGTTCTCCTAATACACAACAAAGGCCCATTGTTTAGTTAGCGTACAGATATGTTATTCTAACATATGTGCGGTGTTTTTTCATGCCAGCCAGCGAAATAAGCTGTTTTAACAGCAGTATTAAAAAGCCATTCTCATTGCATAAGGGCCGTTATCATCGCCGCTGATAACGTTACGGCTCACGAGATAGGTGAACATTAAAGTGAAGTGTCGATATCATACCTGTCTACCACATTCCGTTCAGAAACTCCACACAACTTGGTGAGCACACCACTACTGGGTCCCAAACCACTTTGATGTATGCAAATATTTAGAGAATGCCATTTAAGAACCTATTACGATGTTTTGAAAATATACATAGAAAATTGTGTAGATTTACACGTGTGTAGCATAAGTAATCGACGTGCAATTTCATGCAACTCTGAAGTGATGCTATTCTGTGGAATCGTTTGTTCCAGCATCACTGGTGTTTGTAGAACTCCATATGCCGTGTCTCTTTAGATAGAGATGCGTAATATTTGTCTATTAATAGTATATACATTTGTTCTATGAACGTTCATACTCTGTTTGATATCATATGTTTCATAATGTAAGCGGGCATCTGTTTTGTCCCAAGTATCTCGTGCTCCGTAGTCGAGATGTCTCCATGTACTTTTTTTTTTGTACTCATCAGAAGTTAAAAATTAAGAAGGAATATCGTGAATTTTGAAGTAACATGCAATCCATAACAAGCTTGTGTGATTAGCCTTAACGACCTATCGGTGCAATAATGATACACATGTATTTATATAGGTCAGCCTGCACTATTAGAGACTCGTCTGCAAAATAAGTCATATATGACCAGACACTGTAAACTTGATGCACAAGGAAATGTATAGACTTATGATACAATTAAGTGGTAAATACCTATATATATTGTCAATATATATATAGGTATTTATCACTTAATTTTATCATAAGTCTATACATGTCCCTGTGCTTGATGGCCACATTTTGGTCATAGGTGGCCACACGTTAGTCTGAATTAACAACCTGTTCAATAATAACATACAGTAGCACACGGTATTCTTCATGTGCCACTTGTACTTGTATAATAAGGTGATACAATGTACAGGGCCATATAGTAATAATAATGACACACCTGTATAATTGTATAGTAACAAGTTCATAGGGCACCACCCGGTAAACATAATGACCCACGAGCATGATAATTCATAGTTAATTCAATTCAATTTATTTCCATAAGTTTTACAACTGATAGAATAAGCATTTTTACAGACATGGTACATTTATCAGCAGCACACAACAACATCATCAGCATTCATAGTAGATACACGATTATCTTCATGTACGTACATTGATGATGTCATACAAGGTATTTATACCCTACCTGTATAATACGGCCTTAATATAAAGGTCAGAGGTGGCTACACAATAATCTTAGTATCCTACTTGAAAATAAGCCTTGATGGCCACTCGGTTATCTTCATTTCCTTCTTATATAATAAGGTCTATACAGGACCATACGGAACTACGTAATGCTCTACCTGTATAATTAGGTCTATACAGACCCATTCGGAAGTACATAATGTCCTACCTGTATAACAAGGTCTATACAGGATCATACTGAACTACGTAATGCTCTACCTGTATAATTAGGTCTATACAGACCCATTCGGAAGTACATAATGTCCTACCTGTATAACAAGGTCTATACAGGATCATACTGAACTACGTAATGCTCTACCTGTATAATTAGGTCTATACAGACCCATTCGGAAGTACATAATGTCCTACCTGTATAATAAGGTCTATACAGGAACATACGGAAGTACGTAATGTCCTACCTGTATAACAAGGTCTATACAGGATCATACTTGACTACTCAATGTCCTACCTGTACAATAAGGTCTATACAGACCCATACGGAACTACTTTATGTCCTACCTGTATAATAAGGTCTATACAGACCCATACTGAACTGCGTAATGTCCTACCTGTATAATAAGGTCTATACAGGACCATACTGAACTACGTAATGTCTTACCTGTATAACAAGGTCTAAACAGGACCATACTGAACTACGTATTGTCCTACCTGTATAATAAGGTCTATACAGGATCATACTGAACTAAATAATGTCCTACCTGTATAATAAGGTCTATACAGGACCATACGGAACAACTTAATGTCCTACCTGTATAATAAGGTCTATACAGGATCATACTGAACTACGTATTGTCCTACCTGTATAATAAGGTCTACTGAACTACTCAATGTCCTACCTGTATAACAAGGTCTATACAGGACCATACTGAACTACGTATTGTCCTACCTGTATAACAAGGTCTATACAGGATCATACTGAACTACGTATTGTCCTACCTGTATAATAAGGTCTATACAGGATCATACTGAACTACGTATTGTCCTACCTGTATAATAAGGTCTATACAGGATCATACTGAACTACGTATTGTCCTACCTGTATAATAAGGTCTATACAGGATCATACTGAACTACGTATTGTCCTACCTGTATAATAAGGTCTATACAGGACCATACTGAACTACGTATTGTCCTACCTGTATAACAAGGTCTATACAGGATCATACTGAACTACGTATTGTCCTACCTGTATAATAAGGTCTATACAGGATCATACTGAACTACGTATTGTCCTACCTGTATAACAAGGTCTATACAGGACCATACTGAACTACGTATTGTCCTACCTGTATAATAAGGTCTATACAGGATCATACTGAACTAAATAATGTCCTACCTGTATAATTAGGTCTATACAGGACCATACGGAACAACTTAATGTCCTACCTGTATAATAAGGTCTATACAGGATCATACTGAACTACGTATTGTCCTACCTGTATAACAAGGTCTATACAGGATCATACTGAACTACGTATTGTCCTACCTGTATAATAAGGTCTATACAGGATCATACTGGACTACTTATTGTCCTACCTGTATAATAAGGTCTACTGAACTACTCAATGTCCTACCTGTATAACAAGGTCTATACAGGACCATACTGAACTACGTATTGTCCTACCTGTATAACAAGGTCTATACAGGACCATACTGGACTACTTATTGTCCTACCTGTATAATAAGGTCTATTCAGGACCATACTGAACTACGCATTGTCCTACCTGTATAATAAGGTCTATACAGGACCATACTGAACTACGTATTGTCCTACCTGTATAATAAGGTCTATACAGGACCATACTGAACTACGTAATGTCCTACCTGTATAACAAGGTCTAAACGGGATCATACTGAACTACGAAATGTCCTATCTGTATAACAAGGTCTATACTGGATCATACGGAACTACTTTATGTCCTACCTGTATAATAAGGTATATACAGGACCATACAGAACTACTTAATGTCCTACCTGTATAACAAGGTCTATACTGGATCATACGGAACTACTTTATGTCCTACCTGTATAATAAGGTCTATACAGGGCAAAACGGAACTACTTTATGTCCTACCTGTATAATAAGGTCTATACAGGGCTATACGGATGTACGTAATGTCATACATGTATAATACGGTCTATACAGGACCATACGGGACTACTTATTGTCCTACCTGTAAAATAATGTCTATACAGGGCTATACGGATGTACGTAATGTCATACATGTATAATACGGTCTATACAGGACCATACGGGACTACTTATTGTCCTACCTGTATAATAAGGTCTATACAGGGCAAAACGGAACTACTTTATGTCCTACCTGTATAATAAGGTCTATACAGGGCTATACGGATGTACGTAATGTCATACATGTATAATACGGTCTATACAGGACCATACGGGACTACTTATTGTCCTACCTGTATAATAAGGTCTATACAGGGCTATACGGAACTACGTAATGCCCTACCTGTATAATAAGGTCTATACAGGGCTATACGGAACTACTTATTGTCCTACCTGTATAATAAGGTCTATACAGGGCCATACGGAACTACGTATTGTCCTACCTGTATAATAAGGTCTATACAGGGCTATACGGATGTACGTAATGTCATACATGTATAATACGGTCTATACAGGACCATACGGGACTACTTATTGTCCTACCTGTATAATAAGGTCTATACAGGGCTATACGGAACTACTTATTGTCCTACCTGTATAATAAGGTCTATACAGGGCCATACGGAACTACTTTATGTCCTACCTGTATAATACGGTCTGCACAGGACCATACGGGACTACTTATTGTCCTACCTGTATAATAAGGTCTATACAGGGCTATACGGAACTACTTAATGTCCTACCTGTATAATAAGGTCTATACAGGACCATACGGGACTACTTAATGTCCTACCTGTATAATAAGGTATATACAGGACCATACGGATGTACGTAATGTCATACATGTATAATACGGTCTATACAGGACCATACGGGACTACTTATTGTCCTACCTGTATAATAAGGTCTATACAGGGCTAGACGGAACTACTTAATGTCCTACCTGTATGATAAGGTCTAAACAGGACCATACTGAACTAAATAATGTCCTACCTGTTTAATAAGGTCTATACAGGAACATACCGAAGTACGTAATGTCCTACCTGTATAATAAGGTCTATACAGGACCATACGGAACTACTAAATGTCCTACCTGTATAATAAGGTCCATACAGGACCATACGGAAATAAATAATGTCCTAACTGTATAATATGGTCCATACAGGACCATACGGAACTAAATAATGTCCTACCTGTATAATACGGCCCATACAGGACCATACGGAAATAAATAATGTCCTTACTGTATAATAAGGTCCATACAGGACCATAAGGATGTACGTAATGTCATACATGTATAATAGTTTTTTTTCAGGAACATAGGGAACTACTTTATACCTACCTGCATGATAAGGTCTATACAGGACCATACGGAACTACTTTATACCTACCTGTATGATAAGGTCTATACAGGACCATACGGAAGTACATAATGTCCTACCTGTATGATTAGGTCTATACAGGACCATACGGAAATACTTTATACCTACCTGTATGATAAGGTCTATACAGGACCATACGGAAGTACATAATGTCCTACCTGTATGATTAGGTCTATACAGGACCATACGGAAATACTTAATGTCCTACCTGTATACTACGGTCTATACAGGACCATACGGATGTACGTAATGTCATACATGTATAATACGGTCTATACAGGACCATACGGGACTACTTATTGTCCTACCTGTAAAATAAGGTCTATACAGGGCTATACGGATGTACGTAATGTCATACATGTATAATACGGTCTATACAGGACCATACGGGACTACTTATTGTCCTACCTGTATAATAAGGTCTATACAGGGCAAAACGGAACTACTTTATGTCCTACCTGTATAATAAGGTCTATACAGGGCTATACGGATGTACGTAATGTCATACATGTATAATACGGTCTATACAGGACCATACGGGACTACTTATTGTCCTACCTGTATAATAAGGTCTATACAGGGCTATACGGAACTACGTAATGCCCTACCTGTATAATAAGGTCTATACAGGGCTATACGGAACTACTTATTGTCCTACCTGTATAATAAGGTCTATACAGGGCCATACGGAACTACGTATTGTCCTACCTGTATAATAAGGTCTATACAGGGCTATACGGATGTACGTAATGTCATACATGTATAATACGGTCTATACAGGACCATACGGGACTACTTATTGTCCTACCTGTATAATAAGGTCTATACAGGGCTATACGGAACTACTTATTGTCCTACCTGTATAATAAGGTCTATACAGGGCCATACGGAACTACTTTATGTCCTACCTGTATAATAAGGTCTGCACAGGACCATACGGGACTACTTATTGTCCTACCTGTATAATAAGGTCTATACAGGGCTATACGGAACTACTTAATGTCCTACCTGTATAATAAGGTCTATACAGGACCATACGGGACTACTTAATGTCCTACCTGTATAATAAGGTATATACAGGACCATACGGATGTACGTAATGTCATACATGTATAATACGGTCTATACAGGACCATACGGGACTACTTATTGTCCTACCTGTATAATAAGGTCTATACAGGGCTAGACGGAACTACTTAATGTCCTACCTGTATGATAAGGTCTAAACAGGACCATACTGAACTAAATAATGTCCTACCTGTTTAATAAGGTCTATACAGGAACATACCGAAGTACGTAATGTCCTACCTGTATAATAAGGTCTATACAGGACCATACGGAACTACTAAATGTCCTACCTGTATAATAAGGTCCATACAGGACCATACGGAAATAAATAATGTCCTAACTGTATAATATGGTCCATACAGGACCATACGGAACTAAATAATGTCCTACCTGTATAATACGGCCCATACAGGACCATACGGAAATAAATAATGTCCTTACTGTATAATAAGGTCCATACAGGACCATAAGGATGTACGTAATGTCATACATGTATAATAGTTTTTTTTCAGGAACATAGGGAACTACTTTATACCTACCTGCATGATAAGGTCTATACAGGACCATACGGAACTACTTTATACCTACCTGTATGATAAGGTCTATACAGGACCATACGGAAGTACATAATGTCCTACCTGTATGATTAGGTCTATACAGGACCATACGGAAATACTTTATACCTACCTGTATGATAAGGTCTATACAGGACCATACGGAAGTACATAATGTCCTACCTGTATGATTAGGTCTATACAGGACCATACGGAAATACTTAATGTCCTACCTGTATACTACGGTCTATACAGGACCATACGGATGTACGTAATGTCATACATGTATAACAAGGTCTATACAGGACCATACGGAAGTACGTAATGTCCTACCTGTATACTACGGTCTATACAGGACCATACGGATGTACGTAATGTCATACATGTATAACAAGGTCTATACAGGACCATACGGAAGTACGTAATGTCCTACCTGTATACTACGGTCTATACAGGACCATACGGAAGTACATAATGTCCTACCTGTATAATAAGGTCTATACAGGACCATACTGAACTACTTTATGTCCTACCTGTATAATAAGGTCTATACAGGACCATACTGAACTACGTATTGTCCTACCTGTATAATAAGGTCTATACAGGACCATACGGAACTATTTAATGTCCTACCTGTATAATAAGGTCTATACAGGACCATAGGGAACTATTTAATGTCCTACCTGTATGATAAGGTCTATACAGGACCATACTGAACTATTTAATGTCCTACCTGTATAATAAGGTCTATACAGGACCATATGGAATTACTTAATTTCCTACCTGTATATAAAGGTCTTTACAGAAACATACGGAAGTCTTAACTGTCCATATACACAATAAAATCTTATATATAAATCAATATTGTATTGCTCAATTTTAATTACTAACATATTAAAGACGAATGCCAAAACAGATACAGAGAATTTCTACCCCATACATGGGCATTTGTTATACAAATATAATACTATTATAAAAGTATTTGATAAGTAACACATAAAGTATTTAACAATTGTTGCCTGAGAAGTTGGGAAATAACATTATTTGATTCCCTTTGATAAATCATGTTTGATTGGACTCCTAAATATTTTCTTGTGCAATAGATAATAAAATTACTCTACTACAAGGTTAAAGGTCCATTATTTTACCCTCGTTGGTCAATAGAACCATTGAAGACTCAACATTGCAAGGGGAATCCGGTGTTTTATATCTTAAAGTCACGTGTTCAGTATCCAATCAGATACAAGGTTACGCAGATGAGGTTAAACAACATATTTGTTTTTGTTTTTGTTTTATGTTGTTGTTGTTTTAGGTCTATAAGCTGCGTATTATAACTACAGTATCATCCCAGGGAAGTGGGCATTTTACAGTTGTAATATGACCTAAATTAATTTTTATAGATGGAGTAAAAACTGAAAACTTCTCTTTCACATTTTTGTTGAATTATATTAGATATCGGTAAAATGCCACTCAAACGATTATATAAGATATGCTTTGTTAATCGACTTTAAATTACAATGTCATTCCCAATGCGTTCTTCTTACCCTGGGCAGTGGCATTTCACTTATACCAGTGCTAGCTATAGCTTTCCGTTTCTCTTTCCCTAGACAGGGTTGAGACAAGATCACGTGCTCCTTTCACATTCCCAACCGTTGTACTACGTCACAGCAACAATTCCACGACGTCACGTCAACAATACAATGATGTCACACCGACAATTCAATCACATCATATCACTATCGACTTGCATTCATTCAGAGAAAATTCGGCATTCTAGTGAGACGGGGATTTCAACCATTGCGGTAAAGTACGTTCTAAAGTTGACAAACACTCGACAAGAAGCCTCGTGTTTAGCAACTTACAAATCTTGCCCCTCGGGTTGAGAACCTCCTGCCTCACCACAAAGAGGTGAGAGATTCTGTTAATCTTGCCCCGAGGGGGGGGGGGTGATAGATTTTATAAATATACATAATTGTTTTAACAAAAGTCGATCTACAGGCTTTTAGAATATGTAGACTTACTCTGAACATGGATTATATGGCAATTTAGGTACAGATATAACTATAACAAATTAATAGGTCCCTGTGATCTTAGTTGATAGTCAGATATAACCGTAACAAATTAACAGGTCCCTGTGTTATGATGAGGTGGGAGAGTTGCTACCATGTATAATTTGTATTGTCTAATAATGAAACTAATGGTTCATATCATGTCATATATCTAATAATAGTATTCATATATCAGCTGGTAACGGCGTCACATTATACTAGATTATCACTAACTACTTTTTGTGAACCTGAGCGGTTGAAATATTGCTTCCCAACATTGATACATAATAAATGAAAATTCGTGGAAATGTAAACGCGAGGGAGATGCTAATTTTATTGTCGCGTTTTCTGAGTAAATTGTTTGTGCCAAACGCGACAAGGTCACACGTTGTTGATCTAGAGTCACCCGGATGACAATACAGGTGCATGTCGCATATAAACATGGATGGTAAACTGATGAGTTTGGCGATAGCTGAATGTCAGTTTAGTCAGTTGAATTATGAATCCCTTAATATATTATTTTATCCAAATATCGTTGAAAGACACAATACATTTTACCGTTTCTCCGTCGAGAAAATAATTTATATAACTGAAAATAGTATTACATTTAAACTTTCTGATTTCTAAAACACATATAAAACTATACTTTGACCATTTCTCGCGAAAAAAAATCACATACTTACCGTCGACAATATCGAGGTATCGAGTGATTATGTGTAACATCACGTGGTACTTGTTTGGGTATTCATGCAAATTATCTGGGATTATTCCCGGAAAAACGTAATTTTCATAGACATTAAATCGGTTTCTTATGGTAAATATTTCGGGGTTCTTTAACTCATTTGTCCCTGAAATTACATAATGAACTAATCCATCCTTTAGTTTGGAAGAAATCTGATTAAAAGACAGATCCTCACTATTACTATCGTGTATAGGATCTGACAGCGACCAGTAGAAGGTCATGTGCAGATGACCTTTATTTTCATATCTAGGAAATGAACAGCCAATCAAAATGCACCTTGTAAACGATGTTTGGTAGACGAACAAAAATGGCGGCGGATCGACGCGAAGAAGAGAAAATTATTCAGGGCGTTATTTAACAATTTGATTAGTATATTTTGTGATGTTTTCCTTACCTTCAATTTTTGTTTCTTTCGGACAAACGAAAAAACTACAAATCAAACAGATAATGTCTAAAAAGAACACACGCCTCGGCGTAGAAACCGCTGAATTTGGCGCCGCCATTTTTGTATACGGTCGTTCGGGTTTCTCTCTACTTTACTCTGGTTTAACGACACGTGTAGAAACAGATCGAAATTAGCTTTTCACTTTCAGAATCTGGTAAGCAACGATTTGATTGGTGAATACAAATGTCATCTGCACATGACCTTCTACTGGTCGCTGTCAGATCCTACACACGATAGTAATAGTGAGGATCTGTATTTTAATCAGATTCGTTTGTAAGTTCAGGGGTGAATGAGTCAAAAATTATCTAGGTCCAGCGTCTAAAAGTATCGTTGAGAAAGGTTGGTTCCTAGAAAGGATTTAACAGTCTGTGTCATAATAGTTCAGAACAAGTTTAACTATGGAAAAACTAGGCAGTTCCAAAGCATACCAGCACCTTTCCTACAATATGACTTCTGTGAAAGGACGAGCAGCTTTTATTGATACCAATCTAGCTCTCGTTCACAGTCCAGTACCCGTTGCCCAGCGAGACGCAGTGACCTTTTTTCAGACGAGTTTTCCACATATTTCCTGACAGTTGGTTAAATGATCGGTACGTCAGGTTAGTTTATAAATGTTTTATCATCAAACTCTCTAGAAACGCATGTTAATGCCAACTGAATGGATTCGTTGTGAGGGTTTACAACCAAACTCCTTAAATAACAATATAAAAGTCAGCCGAATTGTTTTGGATGTTTGTTGACGAGCAGACGTCAATCTGAGGATATCGGCTTTATTGTTTTGCTGTACAATAATAAGCGCGCCTCATCGTTTCTGAAAAATCTTAAATGCGCCTCTGTACGTCTATGCTAAAAATGAAATAGAAATTCAGAAATAGGAGTGCGGTGCCCCATATTTGATTTGTCAGACACTGGCTTCTGCATCTTAACCAACCTGGCAATGTTCATATGTTTCCGATTAAAACGTATCAATGAATCGTCTACATAGATGGTAACCCTACATCTGCTTTCCGGCATTACATCTGCCGTCGAGACGTGAATGAAAAGAATGTTTTGAATTTCCTGAAACAATTCATGCACCGCCATTATACTGAGATTAAATTTACAATGGAGACGTAACATTTTATGCTTAATTAGATATCGGTACACGTAAAAACGGTAACTATTTATAGAGGCAACTGTTCGGTATACATATATATACACGGGAACGCGCGCGCGTGGGTTTGTTAACTGACAGGAGAAACTCGGGAGGGGGCCTCTTCTTGTCGTCTCCCTCATTTATTTTCCCCACCAGATTGGTTTTTGCTCACCTTTCTTCCTGAATTTCTAGAAACAAATTGCCGAGATAATGTCTGCCGTTATTCATAGTAATCTCTACACGTGTTCTAAGCCGTCAGTCCTGACGACTCGCGTGGCGGGAAGGGTGTTTCTTTACAGCCAAGAAAAAAACTCCAACGTTTGATTAATGTTGTCTTTACCTTGTTGCAGCTTTCCTTTGATTGATTCTAACACATGTATTGTTGAAATAATAAGCTCATGTTATTGAGCGCAAGTTGTAACAACATGATAAGAAATCCCTTTACTATTTACACACATAACATATTAAGTCATTTAAAAACACTTCAGCAATACACGCCCAGAATAATACACGTTTAATACTGTCTTACGGAATATTAAAATATCATTCCGATAAAGTCGGAAACATTTCAATCATGGGCTCGGAACAGGTGACGCGACTCACTGGAACACAGGATACAGACTAAGTTGTGTTGGAACCTTGATCTTAACAGAAAACTGTAAGATATATACATAAATTTATGTTTTATACCCTGTCGAAGTTCAGATACCTTCTTTATTGAAAGGTATGATGATGGTTTGCAAATACAAAATAATCATATTTTGGGATTTGCGCTTTGAAACATTTCCAATTAAAACGTCAAACACAAATTAGCTTTTAGCCTCACTTCGCTAACACAGAACTAGTGCCTCATCGATTTACATTTTGGATCACTCCTTTCACAATATTTTGAAGAATTATTTTTTCCTAGTCTCACAGCTTCAGATAAAACTTTTCTCGTTTTCTCTGTATATATAGGCAGTCACTTGAAAATTTCCTCAAAATAAACAGGTTATTTAAGAGTGAATTTAAAAAGAAAAAACGTTGATTTAAATATATATATTTTATATATATTTGTATAACAGAGTCTTCAAACTATAATAGGACGGTAAAATAGAGAAATTCCATTAACACTGTACCAGTATGATGTGAAGGTGAACGTTTTGAATGTGCTCATTTATATGCCTACTTGTTGTGATTGAGAACGATGTCACAGCTCTCACTTTGAGGACGTGACATTTACTTGGATGTGACCTAGATTTACATGACGGGTCGTCCATGAAGCAAAAGTCGCTTAAACGTCTTACTCTCTCTTGTACTTTTCAAGGGTTCACATGTAACTCGTTCCTTTGCTCATATTTTGCCCCTAGTTTTATCGATTTTGAGTTCGGATTATGTTTTTGTTAACGCTTTAAAATTCTCTGAGTTTGTATAGGTACGAACTGTGTGACTCGGGGGCCGGGGGGGGGGGGGCTTACATCCTCCATATCCGGAGCGTAGGTGATTTTAACCATTTAAATGCCATGTAATAAGCTTTCCAAACTTTGGAGAATATAAAATAGATTTTCGTTTGGGATCAAGAACCCCGAGATTTTCCACCACTTACAGGTAACACTTGGTTTAATATTGGGAAGTGAAACTTAGAATCGCGGTTTACGCTACAAATCACACGATTCACCCTCCGTCTCCGTTTATTAGTATAACTACAGCTTGTAAACGCAACGATAACTGCGAAATAGTGAGGCAAAGGCGTTTACATCGCTTCCAACATGGTTTTTATCTCATAAAACATGTATTTGTTGAATAAATACACACGTTGTGTATTGTGATTTGCTATTCATTCATAATTCAACAAGTGAAACTTTTTCTAAGTACAGAAATCATTAGCCGGGAGAGTTCGACTTACTTTCAAATATGATTTCGGTATTAAGTCGCTGTATTTATCTGTCTCGGAAAAAATACAGAAGCTAGCTTTAATGAAAAAAGACTTGACAAGCTTTCCAAGACTTTTCCTGAGGGCGAAACATCCAACTGGAAACCTAATAAACAGGAGAGGGAAGCGAGTGTACACAAAGACCAATATGCTTTGATTGGGGAAGAAATTTGTTTTGAGCAGAGAAAGGCTCTACACCAACGCGTATAGCGCCATACCCTCTGATATTAGACGCCAGTACTGATCATCTATAGAACCGTATTGCGATCCAAACTCGCCTTGTACAAAAGCGATCATTTCCACTGTGAGTCTATAGGAAATTCGTTTATAAACGTAATCCTCATTCCAACAATATAAAAATTATAGCATTCTTTGTTTAAATTTTACAATATATCCTCCAAGCAACAAAATCTAAAAACCTTCAGTGATAAATGTTGATTTTCATTTCATTATTGCTAATGAGATTCATAATAAGATAACAAAGACTTGTCTCTACGTTAACCGCGCGTAAAATTATGGTTATGCACAACTTTCTTTCAAAAAGTGATATTAAAACCAGCATTTCATTGATGTGTTTTATAATGCCCCTTCTCTGTGTTTATAGTAATTTCATTGGTTTGTTTATTGGTATACGCGGAGTACTAAAACCCGTCTGCAGTCGCGCGTTCGAAATGTGGAGCAACAAATCATGGAACGCCATTGTTCTGCGCGCTCCCTATAATTGACGTTAGCGATATAATATAATAGGGAATAGGCTCCGCGAAAGAGAACTCAGACTTCACATCTACCGATCCTTGGTGTAGTATGATTAATGGGTAGACAATGTAAATACAGCGAAAAATAGACATAATCTTCATATAAATGTAACTGTATTTGAAAAGTGAACTTAAACAAATATTTACATCTACCGGACTGTGATATGAACCGAACGTAGACTACACATCATGGGGTTGTGATGTAAACAGGCAGTAGATTACACATCTACCGGGCTGTGATATAAACAGAACGTAGACTACACATCTACCGGGCTGTGACATAAAAAGAACGTCGACTTCACATCTACGGGGCTGTGATGTAACCAGAACCTAGACTACACATCTACCGGGCTGTGATGTAAACAGACTGTAGACTACACATCTACCGGGCTGTGATATAAACAGAACGTAGACTACACATCTACCGGGCTGTGACATAAAAAGAACGTAGACTGCACATCTACCGGGCTGTGATGTAAACATAACGTAGACTACACATCTACCGGGCTGTGACATCAACAGAACGTAGAATACACAGCTACCGGGCTGTGACATAAACATAATGTAGACAACACATCTACCGGGTTGTGACATAAACAGAACGTATACTACACATCTACCGTGCTGTGATACAAACAGAACGTAGAATACAGAGCTACCGGGCTGTGACATAAACATAACGTAGACTACACATCTACCGGGCTGTGATGTAAACAGAACGTAGACTACACATCTAATGGACTGTGATGTAAACAGAACGTAGACTACACATCTACCGGGCTGTGATGTAAACAGAACGTAGACTACACATCAACCGGGCTTTATTTTAAACAGAATGTAAACTATATATCTACCGGGATGTGACATAAACATAACGTAGACTACACATCTACCGGGCTGTGATGTAAACAGAACGTAGACTACACATCTACCGGGCTGTGACATAAACATAACGTAGAATACACATCTACCGGGCTGTGACATAAACATAACGTAGACTACACATCTACCGGGCTGTGACATAAACATAACGTAGACTACACATCTACCGGGCTGTGACATAAACATAACGTAGAATACACATCTACCGGGCTGTGATGTAAACAGAACGTAGACTACACATCTACCGGGCTGTGATGTAAACAGAACGTAGACTACACATCTACCGGGCTGTGATGTAAACAGAACGTAGACTACACATCTACCGGGCTGTGATGTAAACGGAACGTAGACTACACATCTAATGGACTGTGATGTAATCAGAACGTAGACTTCACATCTACCGGGCTGTGACATAAACAGAACGTAGACTACACATCTACCGGGCTGTGACATAAACAGAACGTAGACTACACATCTACCGGGCTGTGATGTAAACAGAACGTAGACTACACATCTACCGGGCTTTATTTTAAAGAGAATGTTAACTATATATCTACCGGGCTGTGATGTAAACAGAACGTAGACTACACATCTACCGGGCTGTGACATAAACAGAGCGTAAACTACATATCTACCGGGCTTTGATGTAAACAGAAAGTAGACTACACATCTACTTGGCTGTGATGTAAACAGAGCGTAAACTACATATCTACCGTGTTGTGATGTAAACAGAACGCAGACTACACATCTCTGGGCTGTGACATAAACATAACGTAGACTACACATCTATCGGGCTGTGATGTAAACAGAATGTAGACTACACATCTAATGGACTGTGATGTAAACAGAGCGTAGACTTCACATCTACCGGGTTGTGATGTAAACAGGACGTAGACTACACATCTACCGGGTTGTGATGTAAACAGGACGTAGACTACACATCTACCGGGCTGTGATGTAAACAGAGCGTAGACTTCACATCTACCGGGTTGTGATGTAAACAGAGCGTAGACTACACATCTACCAGGCTGTGATGTAAACCGAACGTAGACTACATATCTTCTGGACTGTGATGTAAACAGAACGTAGACTACACATCTACTGGGCTGTGACATAAACATAACGTAGACTACACAGCTACCGGGCAGTGACATAAACATAACGTAGACCACACATCTACCGGGCTGTGATGTAAACAGAACGTAGACTACACATCTACCGGGCTGTGATGTAAACAGAACGTAGACTACACATCTAACGGGCTGTGATGTTACCAGAACGTAGACTACACATATACCGGGCTGTGATGTAAACAAAACGTAGACTACACATCTACCGGGCTGTGATATAAACATAACGTAGACTACACATCTACTGGGCTGTGATGTAACCAGAACCTAGACTACACATCTACCGGGCTGTGACATAAACAGAGCGTAAACTACATATCTACCGTGCTGTGATGTAAACAGAACGTAGACTACGCATCTACCGTGCTGTGATGTAAACAGACAGTAGACTACACATCTACCGGGCTGTGTTGTAAACAGGCAGTAGATTACACATCTACCGGACTGTGATATAAACAGAACGTAGACTACACATCTACTGGGCTGTGACATAAACATAACGCAGACTACACATCTACCGGGCTGTGATGTAAACAGAACTTAGACTACACATCTACCAGGCTGTGATGTAAACAGAACGTAGACTACACATCTACCGGGCTGTGATGTTAACAGAGCGTAAACTACATATCTACCGGGCTGTGATTTAAACAGAACGTAGACTACACATCTACCGGGCTGTGATGTAAACAGAGCGTAAACTACACATCTACCGGGCTGTGATTTAAATAGAACGCAGACTACACATCTACCGGGCTTTATTATAAACAGAATGTAGACTACACATCTACCAGGCTGTGATGTAAACAGAACGTAGACTACACATCTACCGGGCTGTGACATAAACAGAACGTAGACTACACATCTACCGGGATGTGACATAAACAGAACGTAGACTACACATCTACCGGGCTGTGACATAAACAGAATGTAGACTACACATCTACCAGGCTGTGATGTAAACAGAACGTAGACTACACATCTACCGGGCTGTGATGTAAACAGAACGTAGACTACACATCTACCAGGCTGTGATGTAAACAGAACGTAGACTACACATCTACTGGGCTGTGATGTAAACAGAACGTAGACTACATATCTACTGGGCTGTGACATAAACAGAACGTAGACTACACATCTACCGGGTTGTGACATAAACAGAACGTAGACTACACATCTACTGGGCTGTAATATAAACCAAACGTAGACTACACATCTACCGGGCTGTGACATAAACAGAACGTAGACTACACATCTACTGGGCTGTGATATAAATATAACGTAGACTACACATCTTCCGGGCTGTGACATAAACAGAACGTAGACTACGTATCTACCGGGTTGTGACATAAACAGAACGTAGACTACACATCTACTGGGCTGTGATATAAATATAACGTAGACTACACATCTTCCGGGCTGTGACATAAACAGAACGTAGACTACGTATCTACCGGGTTGTGACATAAACAGAACGTAGACTACACATCTACTGGGCTGTGACATAAACAGAACGTAGACTACACATCTACCGGGTTGTGACATAAACAGAACGTAGACTACACATCTACTGGGCTGTAATATAAACCAAACGTAGACTACACATCTACCGGGCTGTGACATAAACAGAACGTAGACTACACATCTACCGGGCTGTGACATAAACAGAACGTAGACTACACATCTACTGGGCTGTGATATAAATATAACGTAGACTACACATCTACTGGGCTGTGACATAAACAGAACGTAGACTACACATCTACCGGGCTGTGATGTAAACAGAACGTAGACTATTCACCTACCGGGCTGTGATGTAAACAGAACGTAGACTACACATCTAACGGGCTGTGATGTTACCAGAACGTAGACTACACATATACCGGGCTGTGATGTAAACAAAACGTAGACTACACATCTACCGGGCTGTGATATAAACATAACGTAGACTACACATCTACTGGGCTGTGATGTAACCAGAACCTAGACTACACATCTACCGGGCTGTGACATAAACAGAGCGTAAACTACATATCTACCGTGCTGTGATGTAAACAGAACGTAGACTACGCATCTACCGTGCTGTGATGTAAACAGACAGTAGACTACACATCTACCGGGCTGTGTTGTAAACAGGCAGTAGATTACACATCTACCGGACTGTGATATAAACAGAACGTAGACTACACATCTACTGGGCTGTGACATAAACATAACGCAGACTACACATCTACCGGGCTGTGATGTAAACAGAACTTAGACTACACATCTACCAGGCTGTGATGTAAACAGAACGTAGACTACACATCTACCGGGCTGTGATGTTAACAGAGCGTAAACTACATATCTACCGGGCTGTGATTTAAACAGAACGTAGACTACACATCTACCGGGCTGTGATGTAAACAGAGCGTAAACTACACATCTACCGGGCTGTGATTTAAATAGAACGCAGACTACACATCTACCGGGCTTTATTATAAACAGAATGTAGACTACACATCTACCAGGCTGTGATGTAAACAGAACGTAGACTACACATCTACCGGGCTGTGACATAAACAGAACGTAGACTACACATCTACCGGGATGTGACATAAACAGAACGTAGACTACACATCTACCGGGCTGTGACATAAACAGAATGTAGACTACACATCTACCAGGCTGTGATGTAAACAGAACGTAGACTACACATCTACCGGGCTGTGATGTAAACAGAACGTAGACTACACATCTACCAGGCTGTGATGTAAACAGAACGTAGACTACACATCTACTGGGCTGTGATGTAAACAGAACGTAGACTACATATCTACTGGGCTGTGACATAAACAGAACGTAGACTACACATCTACCGGGTTGTGACATAAACAGAACGTAGACTACACATCTACTGGGCTGTAATATAAACCAAACGTAGACTACACATCTACCGGGCTGTGACATAAACAGAACGTAGACTACACATCTACTGGGCTGTGATATAAATATAACGTAGACTACACATCTTCCGGGCTGTGACATAAACAGAACGTAGACTACGTATCTACCGGGTTGTGACATAAACAGAACGTAGACTACACATCTACTGGGCTGTGATATAAATATAACGTAGACTACACATCTTCCGGGCTGTGACATAAACAGAACGTAGACTACGTATCTACCGGGTTGTGACATAAACAGAACGTAGACTACACATCTACTGGGCTGTGACATAAACAGAACGTAGACTACACATCTACCGGGTTGTGACATAAACAGAACGTAGACTACACATCTACTGGGCTGTAATATAAACCAAACGTAGACTACACATCTACCGGGCTGTGACATAAACAGAACGTAGACTACACATCTACCGGGCTGTGACATAAACAGAACGTAGACTACACATCTACTGGGCTGTGATATAAATATAACGTAGACTACACATCTACTGGGCTGTGACATAAACAGAACGTAGACTACACATATACCGGGCTGTGACATAAACAGAACGTAGACTAAAGAACGTAGACTACATATCTACTGGGCTGTGATATAAATAGACGGCAGAGATGCACTTAAATGTAGACTATGGTTCCAATCGTAGACTCTGTACCCCTACAGTTGTGTGTTTCTGATGTGACGATGTAGAGTTGTGACCTACATGGCGTTGGTATGTATCTGTCCTTGACTGTTGCCGTTTTTCCTAGACGATAACTCAATACACTGATTATAGACCTAAACTCACTCTCTCGTACGGTTTTATTTTCAACTGTTATATAACACAAGTACGATAAGCGTGAAATAGTTATTAAAACGATATTTTCTTTCATAAATCAAAATTTTTAATTATGATGATAGTGCTTTTATTACTCTGCTCAAGAAATTATCTAATTCTCTGAAATATTTGCAACACGTAGGATTTTATTCCACGTTGTTATCAGCTAAATCTGGAAATTGAACAAAGTTACTGAGAACGATGTTAATCTTGTAACATAAGATCCCAGTTTACGAAGTTACTTAATATAGCAACTTTATACTTTCATGAAATCTAAAACAATTTGAAGTTGCTCTGCTTACTTAATCTACAACCCAACTGTCGTCATATATGATCAACAATTACTAGTGTATTCCATTTATCGGAACGTTCCAGATGTGCCAGTTTGGAACTGGTCTGCTAAATGGAACAGAACGTGCCAAATTCCGTTCCTGCGGGTGAAAATCTAATAATCGAAAAAGAAAAAACTTTTCCGGGAATAACCAAAACGGTTCCATCAAAAAATCCGCAAAACAATGCGAGTAATCCTTTTTATTTACAAATTTTACACACTACGATGCCACTTGGAGTTGGTAGTGATATATTTTACTGATAAAATGCTGTTTAACTGGTTACTGTAATATCTTTTAACAATTTATTGAACATCTGAATCAAAAACCTTTCACTGACCGCCATTTTGGATCCAACTTGGAACCCTCAAACGGGACGTTCCCGACGAACCGGTTCGTTCCGGCGGTTCGTCGCGTTCCATTTAGCGGAACGTCTGGTTCGTTCCGGAACAACCGGAACGTTCCGCTAAATGGAACACGCTATACGTTTCGATCATGTTCCAATCTGTACCGTCCTGATATGGTCCAATCTGTACCGTCCTGGAATGGTTCAATTAGTGTCGTCTGCTTCTTTTGCATACTCTTGCAGGTTTGGCACCCAATGCATGCCTCATAAAGAGTGGCGAATGTGGGTTCCTCCAGCAGAATTGGGAATTTGATTTTGCTGTATAAGGAAGAGACACGTATACCCCTTAAAAGAAAATAAGTAATGAATGATGCATTGAAATGCCTTAACATCGATGTTGATGTAATGGGCGTATACTCTTCATCATTAAACTGTTGTACTGTTCACAATATCAGGAATGCTTTTGAAATATGGTATACATTCGCTTGAAAGAATGATAAATAGAGGATACATGTATCTAACAGTGTCTTCAGTAATGCCAAGTATATTTCACGAATGGGACTAATGTTTTGCGCATATCAAGATATTAGCCCCACGAGTGAAATATATTTGGTATTAATGAAGATACTGTTAGATATTCTGTTTATTACATTTTTATAGCAAAATCTATCGGGGCAGATTTTGATTCTCCCAAATGCCATTTGTAAGCAGTGTTTTGATTGGTCAAATAAGAAAAAGTGATATTTCTCACAAGTGAAAAATATCACTTTTATAAAATGAATAATTTCCAATATTTCACTGGTAGAAATGTAATAAATAGTTATTTTTCTCTGAAACTGAATTTTGAAACTGTGGTTTACTCTTCATAACATCAGGATTTTCCACGGAACACTTTAACTATTTTGTATACACTTTACAACAACAAGATTTAAATTTTGTGTTTTGCTTAAAAAAAATTATTGGTAGATAAAACCCCTCTGACATTTAAAATTGAATTTTTAAATCGAGAATTTTCCTCGCGACGTCGTGATTCAGTGTTTTGTTTACCGAAATTCGTCCCCGTACTAGATAGTGTATTCCTGTGTTTTGAAAATGTACCCGATTGGCCTCTGTATACCTTACATCTGCATTGTCTATTTCTAAAACATGTCTGCTGCATGCGAAGCCTTCAGTGACGTCAAAATGGTGGGTCGATTTCGCGCCATGTCCTCCTGTCCTACCGACACAGAGGAGATCAGAAGATACTGATGAACATTAACTCTGACATATCGAGACCATCACAAACTCCAGGCCGACGTTTTATGTGATTCTTTAAATGGTAATCAAAGCCAGTGTTTATCTGTTTCTGTCCCTAGGACTGACGACTCAGATAAGTCTCCTCCAGAAAATAACCTGCCTGAAAGCTTTCTCCGTTTGGGTATCAGATATATAGACTAGTCTCTGAGACGAACAGTAATCACAGAGTTCATCTGTCGAACCCACTAATCAAAATAAATCTTGATATTTTTGCCGTCCGTGATTGGACCAATAATGAGGCTTGATACATTTATCATACTGACCAATCGCAATGCACGATACATTAAATGGTACTAATGTTAATAGGTGTAATTTATTATAATTCACACACGGTATAGTTAGTATATATTCCTAACACGGATTCGAGAGATGTAGGTCGATGAGAACTATATCAACAAGATGTATGGCCGCCATCTTAGTCTCATTGTGATATGAAGTGGAACGTTTTTAATATGCTCATTTGTATGCTTACTTGAAGTGATTGACAATGATGACTCGGTTCTCATTATGACAAAGTTTAACTTGGCGGGTGTCGTCGTTGAAGCCCAGACGCTTACTCTTCCGCAACACCTGGTCTTATTATTTTGTACTTTTACAAGGGTCGCCGTGTAAATCTTTCATTTGTTCATGTTTCCCCCCATAGTTTAATTGATTTGAGTTCGGATTATGGTTTTGTTGACGCTTCAGTATTCTCTGATTTTTTTCCAAACAGTTTGTATTTAATACAGTACTGTGTAACACAAATACATAAAAACGGATTCATAGAATTGAAAGTGAACCACAAATCGTTTTAGAATATTGCATTCTGTCATAATTTGGAACGGCTTCTTGAAATGCACTTTCAACAAATTAATCTTTCCTCTGACTTGATTCCATGTGCGTCGATTGGCTCGTTAGCGAGGACTAATGCAAGATGATTGTCAGACGAATCTCACTAAAGGTGCCGCGCTACCTGATAACATCTCGATCAACACCCTGTAAACTCTCCGCTAACGTTTACTGGGATTTCTCTTTTAATGAATTTATAAATTGTTATTGCCTCGTATTAGTTAATGACAAAAATCGACGGACGAAAGAAATGTGTTTTTCTATCTTGCTGACACCATACGTATGTGTTTTTCAAAGATAATTCCGCAGCAATTATCAACATCGCTTTGATGTATAGAGGAGTGTCCGCTTCAATACGTCACAATTTGAGTTCGGCTAATTCGGAAATTTGAAATTAAGATGATTAACTTATATTATGAATATAGACTACGTACAGCTAATGTGTTTTATATAATTCGTTTTTTTTTCTGAGGAGCTTTTAAATCACCAACACTATCACTATGAATGATGTGGTTCCCGTCCAAATAGCTATTAAAAGTGTTATATTTACAATGTACTTACAATGTTTATGTCCTAGTGCTTAGATCAACACATACAAATTGCAGTATCACTAAATCTAAAATAAACAGATTATACAAAAATGTTGTTAATTAAACATATATGATTCCGAATCTCATTATTTCGTAAACTAATGATTAATTCTAGAATATATTTCGTTGTGTTTTGTTTGTTATTTCATCTCAAATAAATATGCCCGACGATTAGCCACGGGTAGCCTTCTAACTCCCATACAATATATACACGATGCTGGGGAATATATTAGTTCTGTACCAGCAAGAAAATAACTAGGGAGGTTCTCACCAACTAATTATAGCTCTATCTTGCAAGGAAGCATTTGTTAAATTCATCAAATTGTTGGTAGTGTTGAATCGTACTCCCAAGGGTAATAGATCTGGACAAGGCGAATACGATAGGCCCGAGTCTGTACATCCGTCAAAGGCACACATACTCCTAGCATCTCCGAGACCGATTCCTCATCAATTCTGTATACTATGGGATGGGGCACTGCGGTTTGCACCAATTTGCGGTAATTATTGTCTATAAGACAATATTAAATCGGTATTTTGAAATTTTTGTTTTCATGCTAAATTTTTCAATGATTTATAAAGCCTCGTTCATGCATTGTTTTATGTTTCCGAGATAATGTTATGAATATGAAAAATAGTCCAAAAATCGTTTAAATTTGATTTTTATATGATATCGGTAATATACAATATAAGATCTAGACAATAATTATATAGCTGAAATAAAAAAAACTAAAATATTTTACTTTTGAAATCATTTCAAATACCATTATTTAGAATCGATGCAATATTGTTTGAATGTGTCAGAATATAAAAAAAATATATATCTTAACGCGTAAGACATCTGTTTTAGTCATCACTTGAATAAAGGCTCTGGTTAATTAATCATTAATTCGTACAAGGTGAGAACTATTGGCAAATGTATCCCCAGAACCGTCTTCTGTGATACGCTCGGGATAATTAATAACTGTGATAGCACTGATGATTAATTCCATTTTGATAGTGTAATCGTTTCATCATTTTACTGTACGCTTATAATTACAAACCGTCTAAAGAAACCCGACGCCTCGCCCATTTACTTTATTGAAATACAAAATTACGTTAGCATTAAGTAGTCTCACTGTTCAAATACAGTTTTAACGTAGCTGGAAGGCAAGTCTGCCCTGCTAAATAAAACCAACATTTTATAATATTTCCCGAAATGATAAGTGCAGAGTAGCATTATTAAAACGTTGAATAATTAAAACATTTTATGCATTTTATAGAATAATCAATGTTGTAGGTCTGATGGTTACAAACCCACCCAGGCGATACTCCTTTCTGCTACTTCTCCGTAACCGTGCGATATGGAGTCATAACTATAACATAAATCGACACACTTTTGATGTTTCATTTTGCAATTTTCTGCGCTCAAACCTGGGAAAATCAGACCATTAGACTAGATATACACCAATTAAATGTAGAACATTAGCTCCAGGTTACCGCTTAGCGATAGGCGTGCACACGTCGGCTGTCTAGTTTATCGACGATACGAAGTCTCGTCAAACTCTTGATATTTGTTGCTGTAGTTTTCATTGAGTGATGAGTTGGGCAGTTTTACAAAAACTTAACTTGTAAAGTTAGGATGTTCCATCAAATTGGTGAATGATGGATACACTGAATGTACGCCTGCTCTGTGTGCATGTGTAATCTGATTTAAAGTTTATGGATTGACTTTTATAAGTTTTAAGCGATCTGTATCGAGCGCAAGTAAACATACACATCAATTTTAAATTATTTTTAGTTCTTCGTTTCTTGCATCTTTAAGTTTCTTTAATTTTCCTTCTTATTTTTGAATTTTTGACGGAAAATGAAATCTCAAACGAAATAACCAATTCTAAACAAGCGGTTGAAAGTAATCTTATATAGTTTGCTTAAATTCGTTCACGTTCTGTAGGAAAACGACAATTAGGTAACTAAAAAACAAAACAAAATCGTTATTTAAATTTTCCGGACTAAGAACATCTAGTTGGCGGTGAAAGCTCCGCCCTTTTGTCATGGCGACCTTCCCCTCGTTCGTTTCATAGCGAAGCTGTTACAGCACACTATTGTTATTCGGAAGATTCTCCTATTGTTATTGGGGAGATGTCTCCTATTGTTACTGGGGAGATGTCTCTTTGTTACCGGGGAGATGTCTCCTATTGTTACCGGGGAGATGTCTCCTATTGTTATTGGGGAGATGTCTCCTATTGTTATTGGGGAGATGTCTCCTATTGTTATTGGGGAGATGTCTCCTATTGTTATTGGGGGAGATGTCTCCTATTGTTATTGGGGAGATGTCTCCTATTGTTATTAGGGAGATGTCTCTTTGTTACCGGGGAGATGTCTCCTATTGTTATTGGGGAGATGTCTCCTATTGTTATTGGGGAGATGTCTCTTTGTTACCGGGGAGATGTCTCCTATTGTTACCGGGGAGATGTCTCCTATTGTTATTGGGGAGATGTCTCCTATTGTTACTGGGGAGATGTCTCCTATTGTTACTGGGGAGATGTCTCCTATTGTTACTGGGGAGATGTCTCCTATTGTTATTGGGGGAGATGTCTCCTATTGTTATTGGGGGAGATGTCTCCTATTGTTATTGGGGAGATGTCTCCTATTGTTATTGGGGAGATGTCTCCTATTGTTATTGGGGGAGTTGTCTACTATTGTTATTGGGGAGATGTCTACTATTGTTATTGGGGAGATGTCTCCTATTGTTATTGGGGAGATGTCTCCTATTGTTATTGGGGAGATGTCTCCTATTGTTACCGGGGAGATGTCTCCTATTGTTATTGGGGAGATGTCTCCTATTGTTATTGGGGGGATGTCTCCTATTGTTACCGGGGAGATGTCTCCTATTGTTACCGGGGAGATGTCTCCTATTGTCACCGGGGAGATGTCTCCTATTGTTACCGGGGAGATGTCTCCTATTGTTACTGGGGAGATGTCTACTATTGTTACCGGGGAGATGTCTCCTATTGTTATTTGGGACATGTCTCCTATTGTTATTGGGGAGATGTCTCCTATTGTTATTGGGGAGATGTCTCCTATTGTTATTGGGGAGATGTCTCCTATTGTCATTGGGGAGATGTCTCCTATTGTTATTGGACACATGTCTCCTATTGTTATTGGTGAGATGTCTCCTATTGTTATTTGGGAGATGTCTCCTATTGTTATTGGGGAGGTGTCTCCTATTGTCATTGGGGAGATGTCTCCTATTCTTATTGGACACATGTCTCCTATTGTTATTGGGGAGATGTCTCCTATTGTTATTTGGGAGATGTCTCCTATTGTTATTGGGGAGGTGTCTCCTATTGTCATTGGGGAGATGTCTCCTATTCTTATTGGACACATGTCTCCTATTGTTATTGGGGAGATGTCTCCTGTTGTTATTGGGGAGATGTCTCCTATTGTTATTGGGGAGATGTATCCTATTGTTATCGGGAAGATGTCTCTTATTGTTATTGGGGAGATGTCTCCTTTTGTTATTGGGGAGATGTCTCCTATTGTTATTGGGGAGATGTATCCTATTGTTATCGGGAAGATGTCTCTTATTGTTATTGGGGAGATGTCACCTATTGTTATTTGGGAGATGTCTCCTATTGTTATTGGGGAGATGTCTCCTATTGTTATTGGGGAGATGTCTCCTATTCTTATTGGGGAGATGAATCCTATTGTTATCGGGAAGATGTCTCTTATTGTTATTGGGAAGATGTATCCTATTGTTACCGGGAAGATGTCTCTTATTGTTATTGGGGAGATGTCACCTATTGTTATTTGGGAGATGTCTCCTATTGTTATTGGGGAGATGTCTCCTATTGTTATTGGGGAGATGTATCCTATTGTTACCGGGAAGATGTCTCTTATTGTTATTGGGGAGATGTCACCTATTATTATTTGGGAGATGTCTCCTATTGTTATTGGGGAGATGTCTCCTATTGTTATTGGGGAGATGCATCCTATTGTTATCGGGAAGATGTCTCCTATTGTTATTGGGGAGATGTCTCCTATTGTCATTGGGGAGATGTATCCTATTGTTATCGGGAAGATGTCTCTTATTGTTATTGGGGAGATGTCTCCTTTTGTTATTAGGGAGATGTCTCCTATTGTTATTGGGGAGATGTCTCCTATTGTTATTCGGGACATGTCTCCTATTGTTATTGGGGAGATGTATCCTATTGTTATTGAGGAGATGTCTCCTATTGTTATTGGGGACATGTCTCCTATTGTTATTGGGGAGATGTCTCCTATTGTTATTGGGGAGATGTATCCTATTGTTATCGGGAAGATGTCTCTTATTGTTATTGGGGAGATGTCTCCTTTTGTTATTGGGGAGATGTCTCCTATTGTTATTTGGGAAATGTCTCCTATTGTTATTGGGGAGATGTCTCCTATTGTTATTGGGGAGATGTCTCCTATTGTTATTGGGGAAATGTCTCCTATTGTTATTGGGGAGATGTATCCTATTGTTATCGGGAAGATGTCTCTTATTGTTATTGGGGAGATGTCTCCTTTTGTTATTGGGGAGATGTCTCCTATTGTTATTTGGGAAATGTCTCCTATTGTTATTGGGGAGATGTCTCTTATTGTTATTGGGGAGATGTCACCTATTGTTATTGGGGAGATATCTCCTATTGTTATTGGGGAGATGTCTCTTATTGTTATTGAGGAGATGTCTCCTATTGTTATTGGTGAGATGTGTCCTATTGTTATTGGGGAGATGTCTCCTATTGTTTTTGGTGATAATCTCCTATTGTTATTGAGGGATGTCTCCTATTGTTATTGGGGAGATGTCTCCTATTGTTTTTGGTGATAATCTCCTATTGTTATTGAGGGATGTCTCCTATTGTTATTTGGGAGATGTCTCCTATTGTTATTGAGGGATGTCTCCTATTGTTATTGGGGAGATGTCTCCTATTGTTATTGGGGAGATGTCTCCTATTGTTATTAGGGAGATGTCTCCTTTTGTTATTGGGGGATGTCTCCTATTGTTATTGGGGGATGTCTCCTATTGTTATTGGAGAGATTCTCCTATTGTTATTGGTGAGATGTCTCCTATTGTTATTGGGGAGATGTCTCCTATTGTTATTGGGGAGATGTCTCCTATTGTTATTGGGGAGATGTATCCTATTGTTATTGAGGAGATGTCTCCTTTTGTTATTGGGGAGATGTCTCCTATTGTTATTGGAGAGATTCTCCTATTATTATTGGGGAGATGTCTCCTTTTGTTATTGGGGAGATGTCTCCCTTTGTCATCGGAGGAGATATAGACAAACTATTTTGATATCCGTTAGTGAGAGAAGCAGGACAAAAACTGCATTATTTTGTCAGTAAGTAACCAGCCGAACGAGTAGATCGTGCTCATTGAGTAATAAGCAGTTGTACGAAGATTTTGGCTATTACGTAAATGTCCGGTGGATAGGCATATAGCCATATATAATGGATCTTTTAAAAGTAATGGCCACTCTGTTTTTAGAAAATGTCGGCGGCTTTTGACGAAGTATTTTGAAGGTATTCATTATCCTCCGTCTCAGTTTACTTTCAAGGAATAATGGCTGTGTTCCATGACAACTGGCTATGTCTCGCATAACCATCGTACATAAAACAATTGCCCTTAGCATCAACAAATGTTTTATTCTATATAAAACCATTTCACTAAATCTCTCCCCGTTTTTTACATCTTCCTTAAAAAGGTCGTTTCTGCGCTTCACTGCAAAATAAAAGGACATATTTTCTGGCTTTAAAATGCGCAGAAATAACAACACAGAGCTGCTACAGAAGTTTGCATATCTACTTTCATATTTATGCTTCTGACTTTCACGTTTGAAAATATCAATAATGTAAATTCACCCCTGACCTTGAACCTTCGCGGTATTTGCAAACAGCTGTTCCACGTGAGATAGAATGAATCAGGGGAGATAATCGATGGGAACTGTTGCCATGCATAAGTAAATAGTATTTAAACAGAACAAATTAGATATATACGAAAATCGAAAAAAAGCTATCAGAGAAGACGAGTCTTTCATGTGGGAGTGTTTGATGAGATGATCAAACTATCAGTGACTATTTAACATTCAAGTGATGTTTACCGACGTCACGGCTGTGACGATGATGCGCGCTAACTCAGCACGCGCGGTAACACGTGCGAACCTCGGTATAGTCTCATGATGGCAAGTTACGTAATCAGAATAAGGTATGTCGTTGTGTTTGTTTTAATTTTTAATAAAACATTATATTATATAACGATTTACATATTGGATTTCATTACCATGGATTTTAGAGTCAATACTGTTTAATACTACGTTTTGTCCTTAACGTGTAGTATTTGAGTTTCACTTACATGTGCAAAAAACAAACCACTGTACATACATGTAAATATATTCACATCAGTGTTTTAGCTGTAGTTTCTAACTTAACAATCCTAATTTCCTGTTATTATGGAATGCTATCTCCTAACGTTTAACCTTTACCCGCGTAAAATTTCCTGTAAATCATTTATTCTAAATTTTCTCTCTTATTTTATTTTTTTATTGATTCTGGATTTTACCTGTTGAACTGTATTTTTATGCTTCACAGTTATAATTCATTTCTACTTTACCTTCTGATTAAAGAATGTCTATAGCGGTATATTTTGCTGTCAATTTTTATATCTTTTTATAGAATTTAGTTCTATATTTCAAAGCTTTTAATTTCAACTAATCTAGTGTGCCTGTTAATTATGCTGTTTCTGTTACGATGTGTACCAACTATTTATTGTTTTATATTACATCTATACAGAATTCCCGTGTTTAACTCCATCTGTCCCGTTTCCTTTGACGGCTCTAAGCCAGTGAAGTAACACAAGTTAAATTACTGTCCAATATACCGTTTGTAATATTGGCAAATCCAAAGCCATGACAAATTAGACTATAATTGACTTTCGTTCTGTTTGTTTCTTCGGTGCGAAAATCGAAATCGTGTTCGGACATGTAAAACCAACGTTAGTTTTAAGAAATGTATTGAGAAATATCAAGAAGGACATGAAATGAATTATAGAACCCAAGAAAGGCTATATATCACTTACATTACGGTAGCGATAGGGTCTAAAACATTATGGTAGCAATAGGTCTCTAACAGAAGTTTTCTCAGGCCAATAAATCGAGTTTGGCATGACGAATGATTTATCTGATTGGGAAGTATGCTATTTCAGCACTAAAATTTCAATTTCGTATGCAAATAAAATCAGAATTTCTCTCCCGGGCCTGTTGAGGGCATCCAAGATCGTCTGCAAGAATGACCCAGAGTAGCGGTTCAGGAACGCTTGAAGAGCGCGAGGTTCTCGCCGTGATCTCGGGGATAGCACCGCCATCTCGTCAAACAAGTCGGACACCAGTTATTTCCAATATGTCGATATTCAATATTAATGACTAATAAACTATTTAATGATTTTGGACATAATACGTGGAATGAAGGTTTGGAAACGCTACATAATATTATGATAGTGTATATAAGAAATAGCATGATCTGCACTGAAAACTAGAGTTGTTTCAGTATTGTTTTTAACTGTATGTTTCAGTGTCAAAAGATATGTAATGCAATGTCTTACTCACCGTTTCTGGAATGTTTGGTATTTGTCACAGACAGCTATGGCCTAACATTGTCAAAGTATCAAAACAACCAAGTCGGATTTAACTAATGATTGTAAACAAACAAACGAAAACAGATTATCAAACGGACAAATAAATTCCATGGTAACTGATTTTTTTTTTTAAATCTTATTACTTCGCTACCAGCCCATTATCCCACTCATAGACGGTGTCGAAGGTTACGTTACCATGGCGCAACATCCGGGGATGTCGAGCAACATGTCAATGGCCGTCACATTTCTGCTTACTCTGTCGTCCCTTCGAAATTATTGAAGACGTAGATAGGATTCGAGAATTTCCACAATCCCCGTCTCACTATAATCACTGAGTTAAAAGTTCATCACGACATCATTACTGTTACTAACGAGGTCAGAGGTCAATATGACAGCAGTTTCCCCAAATTTACGTTTGTACCAAAGTCAAAAGTGAACACAACAGCATTTATTCAGACGCCATTACAAAATTTCTGCGCAAATCCCCGGCCTCACATAGATCCCTGAGGTCATAGGTCAACAGACGACATCGCGAACTCGCTCCAACACAACAGTATTCACGCGACATTTGTTCCATCAATTTTACCATATTCAGTTGTCAACAGAGCACGACACGGCCGTTTATTTTCTTAGAGCTGAATCGAATTACTATAATACTAATACTCTTCGAGTAAACAAAAAATAACCTCAAAAAATCTGTTTGTTGCCATGTATCACCAAGACTTCATTTTATGATGATTGAAGTTTTCGGTCGTTCTTCTAGTAATTGTTGCAGTTATGATGTAAATAAGAATCGACATGCCTATATGGTATAATGGGGTTGTTATTACGTAATGATGGTGAACGTGTCCCGTATTACTTCATGGGAAACCTCACAACAGACCTGTAGAACACAGCTCTCTCTGATTTACCGGGATATATCAAACACTGACAAGGTTTCTCACAAACACATTCTGTACAGCATATTTCTCCTATCTATTTAGAAAGTTCACAACTTTTGTTATATAATCACGTACTACATTGTAGTTCGCAATGAACTGTGTTGTGGTAGAACCTTGTCATATTTCAGTTTGAACTATAAACGATTATGATAAGGTTTTATGTCATTGACAGAGGTTATAGGGATTTTCTTATATACTTTTTAATGTTTGTTTCGTAGTTTATTATGTCCACGACTATATTACATTATAGGAAATGTTAACATTATGGTGCTTTCAGAAACCTACTTATTGCCGTTTGTTCTCGGTAGAGTTGCAATGGGATTTAACAGAAATATTTTCAGCACGTATTCTATGTCTTCTATATTATAAGGAGGATCTTATGCAGAAAACAATTTAACACTGTCCTCTTAACTGTGCTGTACGAGATAACCGAAGTGGGAATCCTTCACGGAATTTTGGATTTTTCGTTTTGTCCCTAATTTGGAACACGAAAGCAAACACTTAAACTGTATTGTAGATATTTTTTTCTTTTTCCTGAACTACTTACACTCCCAATCCCATAGTTTGCAATATCTCGCTTTTGGCAGCCAAGCGAGTAAGGTAAAGAAATAGGTTTGTCCTGAAGGGGAGGACATCTCCTGTACTACGATATAATCATAAATCATGCCCTTTGTTTCGAGTTGAAAATATAAAGTAATTCTGTTGTCAGAATGATGTAATGACTGGCTGGATCGTCATACTTCCTGGTTCAGGTAATGACATTTCAGTGGGATGAAACCTTAAAAAATCACTTCCGGTATATGTTCTCTTTGCCGATTTTACTTCCGGTACATTCACCGACACCTCCTTCGTTTGAAATATGTAGCTGCGACGTCCCTCTCACTGTTTGTGATGCCCTCTACTTCTAATATATATGTCCCCAAACCTCCTTCCTATTTCGCCTAATTGCCTGGTCACTTTGCGTGATTTTATGTGACAACAAATAGTTTTTCAGAAGTCTGCCCCGTAAAGTAGCTCGCCAAGTGACACCCGGAGTCATTAACGATACAAAAAGTGGCGCTGGTGGACACAATGGTGTGATGTATGTGTTATCAGACTGCTTCTGACACATCAGACAGTACGTCATACGGGAAGGCTATTGAGAGTTATATACGTGGTATTGAGAGGCACGGAGATACTTATGTTAAGTATACAAAATAAATGTTTATCGTCGGACGAGAGATGTCGTAGACACTCAGACAGATGTATAGTACTAGCAGGTGTATGAAGAGTTAAGGTTTAGACATCGAGGTGTCGTCAGAAATGAAATTATGATTTATATGTTAATTTCATATAATTGTATCAGAGTATCATTAATTTGTCATCTAATACAATGATAATTCGATAAAATTGCTCTCTTAGTACAAATATGATCTCAACGGAATGTTTAGTAGTAAAAGCTGATTGTAGATAAAGAAAAGGTTATAAGAACATTTAATATAAATATTATAATATCACAAGCTTATGATATAAAAAAATTACCTTACAGTGTCGAGTATACGGTTGATAATATTATAATCATTTAAAATGAAAAAAAAATGAGGAAAATAGTCATATTTTATTGGAGAGAGAAAACCGTGTGTATTTTGTTTACATGTATGCAGTATTGGTTTCCTGTCTGTACCGATCCCAGTACAGATGGCAGTACGATTGTGTCGGGACATTTGGAACAACTCTCCTATCTGAAAGTGGTACATGCTGTATTTCAAATAACGACAATACACAACGGCTTGGGATATCTTCTTCCTTGTTTTATTTCTGAACATCTTAAGGACGCCTACCCAAACTTTCCCAGTTTTGTATTCATGCTGAGGACACTTGAAGATCGACATCCATTATTTGTTGGTATCTGATAAGATACAATACTCAGCATTGTATGGCACCATCTTGTCTGCTCGCGGTATTTTGCAAACTAATTGGAGCGTTCGGACGAGTCAGACTTTGTCTGGCCGCAAAGACTGCCGGGAAATTACAGTATATCTGTTACAAATTTGGCTGATTAGTTTCCCACACCTCTGTGATTTGTACTGACTTGGTTTTAATGGACATTCATCACCATGGTGAGACAGAAAACACGTTTATATAACATAATAACGACAAATAGCATCCCTCCTAATCAGTAACCCGGGCGACCGCGGCGGGACTGTTCAGGAAATCATTGACCGGAAATGGCCGAAACTGGTTAGATAATTAAAAGGAGAGAATACAATTTGCTGAATATCTATTCATTAGAATAATTTCTTCACTGGGCTCTCTAGTATATATATTAAATTACTTAATCTGTATAACTGTTTATCGACTAGTTGGTGGGAATACATGAATTGATGTTCCGTCTTGGTTGTCTCCAACACGTCTGCTCCAGGGAACGCGGAGGCCTCCAGGAGAGTCCTGGCACTAATGGAGCAGGTTACGCCCCCTACGTGTCATCAGACCTCGCGAACCCGGGAGGGACCGGCCAGTGGGTTAAACTATCAATTTGGGCAATGATAAAACATTCGACGTTAAATCGTCTCTAGAGTGATGTGGTGGGTTCCGTGCGACCGTAATGGCGGACCCTCGCCCGCCCAGTACTCAGGATCAGGAACATGAGCAATGGATTTACTCGGCTTGTCTGCTGTTAGGCGTCGCAGACTTCATTTTTCTTACCGTATCGTACACTTCCGGAATTAATTGATAACCTGCCTCAGCGTTAGAGGTTATGCAATGTCACCCGCGCCATTCCATCAACTCCATAATACCCAATAACCGCCATTGACTAAATCGAAAACGTTTTTCTAACGGCATTTGTTTGCCTTTTGTATAAAAGAGAACGTCTTTGGCATCAGAAATAGCTTATAGATCAAACGACGAGATATACGGTTTTCTCAAACTATAAATACATGTACATATTTACCGCCGAAATGTAATCCGTCTTACTGCACATGGTTTTCTATCGCCTTTTGTTATTTAAGTTAGACTACCATTATAATACCAGTTCGACGTCAAAGCGTGACAACGGCAATGCTTTCAATGTAATTGGTAATACCCACCGATACAAGACAGGTTCGGCCCCACTTAGTGCGGGGACGCTGCCACCAACAACTCTTTTGTCGACGTCTAGAGCGTTTTTTGGGGCGTAGCAGACGATAGGATTAATTGGCAGACGTCAATCCGGTCGGCGGGGGGCGCGCGCGCTGGAGGAGGAAGATAGACAGAACGATGACAGGATGTCATCGGGAAACTGGTAAATGTATAACTTGGCCTTGAGAAAAGACCACGTAATCCCGAAAAACATATTACCCGGTAGGAAAAATTAGTTCAAATAACCAAAAATGTATTTAATTGTAATAGAATTGACGCATAGGCACACTTATATACAGAAAATAACGAAGCAAAGTTCAACGCAGTCGACTTTTAATAGACGTCCGCCCCAGAGCTATGGGCGTTAAAGTCAATTGAAATGGGAATTCAAACGCAACAACGCACCATACGGTTAATGCCGCTGTGGATCTGTTCTTTGTTAAAAGGTTTATTTCCGAGAAAGTTGACGAATGCAGCGTCTAAAAATGACTTGCGGTGATCATATTCTTCGTCATATATCCCAACTATATCTTCAAATGTTGGTTGAGATTTGTTCAGGGCGAATATGGCAAGGTGTAGGGTACACTGTATGCTGGTGCTTTTAATTAGCCAGGTGGCAAATGGACGATGTCAAGCCTCAGTGAAGCTCTAAAAAGTATATCGGTAAAGAGTGGCAATTGTTTCAGAATGGCTCTTGTATGTTCATTTGTTATGTTCAATAACAAATGACACGCATTTTAAGTGGTCCATTTTAACACCGTAATAGTTACGTATGTAGTTAACACTTAGTATCAGATGTAAGCAAGTAAAACACTAGATTAGTTTCAGTAGCTTGAGTTAACCTAGTTGCGTAAATGAGTACGTTTCAGCCCTGTGCGATGGGAGAGCACACTACGACACACTTATACATGTATATTGCCACATACTTCACTAATTAACGTAGAGCATAATCCATATCTGGTAAAAGACCTGCATATATGTTTTGCAAAAGTCCATTTTTATACAAGAATTATTCAAACGAAGAAATATTTGGTTCCAGTCGACAGCACAATGAATATGTCTCTGGCCTTATAAATGTTAACTACGTAATTATGTCCCCCATAATTCCCCAGACTAACAACCTGATCGTCGTAAAGCTTCTGTGTAAAGCTCCACCTGTTGGTGCTAGCGTGAAACAAGTGCCAGTAACCCTGGTACGGTTCCTGCACTGAGCCCCGTAAGCCGCTCCCTCTAAACATGTTGATGTAATTAAAAAACAAACTTTCTTTACATATTGATAAACCACGTCAATCACGGACAACGCGAACATCCGTGTATCTCTGATTTCTGGTTCTTATGCAAGCATCTGTGCTGCGCTTATCAATGTTGTTGAATGCGCGGACGTAATTTCTGAAATCGTATCATCAGTTTTTGGGAGGCTGTTTGCAGATAAGAGTCTGCACCGAAAGGTCAAGAGACAACGTCTATTTGGGATTACAAGTCTTCCGGATGTCTTCAACAAAATGTTACGATTCTCTGTAATCGACATTCTATAGGGCCAATATCTGTTAATGGCATCGTGTTTCTGTGTGCTTAAGTAAGGAACAGTGGGGCTTCTCCGTTACTTCAACCCTGCCCTGCACTACATCGTTATGATCAAATTTCTTCAATTAATATTTAAGCGCGGTCTGTACTGTTTCTTTGAAAAGACTTGTCAACTCGAGGGTCCTTTGAGCACATCCGGTATTGTACTTCCGCCCTTTAGTGTATGTTTTCAGGACATTACCTCCTGCCCGAAATAACGAAAACGTATGATTTTGAGGCTCCCAATGGGGTTGAGACCTGACAACTACACAAGACAAGAAAATGCGGTCAGCTTGTGTTTGGGTCAGAGGTCTAAATGACACGCCGTCTGCTTGAATACATCTCGTTAATGCCTTGTTTAAAACATTGCACCACGTGATCGATTCGTTTTGGTATTATTTGATAAGAACAGTTGCCCCCCTTTATAGGACCCCGGAACACCGTATTTCCATGATCTCTCCTTTTGATTCAATGACATCCGCGCCGTTCGTTAGCTCTGTATTTGCCGACCAAATGTAATTTCTGCCGGCGTGGCCCAGTCACTTGATGGCGCAGGGGTTGGTTACTAATGACATATTCCTTGTTTCTTACAGGACGAGAAGAATCAGATCATGACGACAAGTGTTTGGCTTCGACAAGTAAGTACAATAAAGCAATTGAACCTGTTCTAGTGCTACGTTATTGAAACTACACAAACAAGTACAAAGCAGCAATCGAACCTGCTGTAGTGCAACGCTTAGCAGAGCTTGTTCTAACAATAGCCATACTTTAATTTGTAAAGAAACAAATACAGCCAACCAAAGCCCTATTTTTTCAGGGAGTGTAAGGGTGGTCGTCTATGAGAGTATTATAATACTGTGTTTATATTGAGGTAAAATGACACGTACAGACATGGTTTCATTATAAACCTTGACAGAAAGTACATGAATATACACAAACTGTTAATATACAAAATGTACATGCATCATTGAAGAGAATGTATATTTATCATTTCCCTTGTTGACTATGTGATGTCATTTACCGGTGTGATATAACCCATAAAAGCTAATTTCTAATCGGGTCCCTGAAAACTCTGCAATACTGTATATATGTACATGTAGTTGTTAAATTTCGCGCTTTTTTCTGGAACGTATTTGCGACGGTTTTGTTTCGCGGATAATAAAAAATTGAAATGTAGATTCACACATTTTCAAGAGGTGTCGGTTTTTTTCAAATTTTGAAGTAATCGCGAATTTAGTATAATTGTTGAATCACTGTTCAACGATCAAAATGATTTAAAATTATATCTTTTTGGAAATGTTTGCTTTTTTGTTTGCTTTTTTATAGACCATTCCTTAGTTTGTGCTTTGCCGTTGTCTATAAATAACGTTAAAATACACTTATTCATCTTTGGACCCGAACATCTCTCGTCTACAAAGTCAAATAGAATATTTAGATTGGTAGACAGGATTACAGCGCTCCACTAGCTAGCTCTCATTATCGACTCAGAAATGTGTTTGTTTGGAATGAGATTTTCTTCTTTAAATGTCAGACAGACTTTATCAAAAATATGCATCAGGGATTACTACCGAACATTTCATGTTTTATATTTAGATAACAAAACATTGTATCTGATCAGTCGATGATATAGTAACGGTGAAGGACCTACTAGTATTTCAGTTGTCGCCAGTGGGCGCTCCTTCTCCGCTTGGACCAATTAAATTATTTGTAAACAAACACCGATGACTTCCGGTAACGGAATACCGAGTTGGTAATCCATCGTGTAACTCTCGGAACGCGTCATCGATCGGAATCTTGTATTAAACATTTGCCTGAATAAAAAATCAAACAAAAAGTTAACGGAATCCTCTAGGGTTGTATTGTATAGATGAGGTTACGGACTGGTGAAGGTATTGCTTACGTCACCTATCAGCTTCAGCCAGTTTATGATGAAAATAGTAATAAAAATCAAGCAGCAAGCGTAAATAGTTACTTGACACCATTTTAAGCTAAATGTTTAAATATGTATTTTCAAGTTTAAAACATATTTTATTGTCACGAAAACGACAAGAGGATTGGGCAAAAGTTATGTCAACTTATAAAACGCCCTGTCCCAACATCATGATAAATACAACATACAATAAACCTAGACAGTAACAATTATATATACATGTTTTATATTTAAAACCTTTTACTGGACTTAATGTAAGTTTGCACGTGTCTGAAAATTCTGAAATTTATATTATCGGCATACAATTCATTACCATATAATAATACTTTTAAATTGATATCTATATTTAATTGTCGTAACTGATCAAATAATATCATTCTGCTGTCAACATAATTGTCACATACAAAGAAAAAATGATAAGCATTTTCACAACGATTTCCACAACTGCAATTTGGACTATTGGTTAGATGAACTCGAAATAAATCATAATTTAATTGACTACATCGATTTCTTAGTTTAGTGTGTATTATATTTATTTTCCTATCTCCAAAATTAAAATATACTGGGTATTTACTGCCGAAATCATGTGTCAGGTTTCTTTTAAGGATTGCAAGAGTAGGCGAAAGCCTAGTCTGTTCACTCAGGTCATTCCACATTTTTAGAGAGGAAGGTATAAAATATGAGTTTGTTAGAGAAAGTCTATAATATGGAATTCTATAATAATTGTTATTTCTTAGCGCATAGTTGTTAGTATCGCCGACTTTTGGAGGCAGAAGTGAATGGATGTAATATGGAGTTAAGTAATTTTCCATCTTATAAATAAGCCTCTCAGAAAGTGTCTCAAGGCTCGTTTCTGCATATAAAGCTAAAACATTTACATATGACGGTAGACCAGTGATTATTCGCGCTGCCTCGCGTTGTGCTTTTTCTAATTTTAATGAGTCCAATTCTGAACATCCATCCCAAAGTTTACATGCATACTCTAAAATAGGCAGAATAAACGTTTTGTATATCCTAAGTAATGCATCCTTTTCAATATAAATTTCAATTTTCTTAACATATTAACCTTTTTCATAACTGATTCATATACTGCATTAACGTGGTCCCCCAATTTGGCAGTTGAACTAATAATAACCCAGAGATTCTTTTTTTTTCAATTTGAAGATGTGTACAACTCAATAGGGTCCCGTATTTCATGAAACTATTGCTTTTGGGTAATTCATCATACTCAAGCATGAATTTTGTGCTCAATTCGAATTTCTTCTTGCTATAAAGTTATCTAAAAATCTTACTTTGTCAACGATTAGGGAAAACATTGAAAGTCTTAAAGCAGAAAACTTGTTTTCAATATTTATATTTGACTTTTTGATCTTTTGACAGGAGCTTAGCAAGTTACAAGAAGTTGGTTCGAGCACCAGAATTCATTCATGAGCAGGAGTATACGGTCTCATGAATACGGATCCTGATCTTTATTCATAACATCACAATTCAATTATGTGTTCTTAATGCTTAAAGCAACAAACGCCCCTCATTCTAAATAACGTTTATTTGTCAGCGTTCATGTACATAGATATGATTCTCGTTTAGTTTATAGCATGTGCATCAGATTCCATTATTTTTTGTTTGTTTTGTATTTCTTTTTCTTAGTAAAACTGGCCTTGAAGTATACCACGGCATTTTGTAAGGTCGTCGGGCATGATGGATCTGACCTGCATGTGCGCGGTTATACATTTAGAGTCGCGGGTGCATTGATAGGAAGTAGAAGGTTTTATTGTATTTCGTGCAGTTAGCTATTGGCAAGACGACCTTGGATGCTATCAAACCTTCTTTAAAACAAAGTAATATCATTTGTTTATTGTCCAAACAGGAGGGTAATTTTTATTGTGTTCTACTCGCCATGTTTTCCACTATAACGTGTCTCCACGCGACTTCTAACCGGTCGGTTATCGGGCACCTCTGCCACTACCTACAACAAGATCTGAACACGCGTCCTTCTCAATAAGTATTTACATTTGTGTTATAGATGAAATATACCGACTTCAGAAATACAGACCTTGTTTGAAACCTAAGTGTTTGACGTATGTAGATGGTATCAGTGGGTATCATTGTATTTTTAGTATAATTCTGTTTTATAGTATCGACGGTACCGATTCTGTCACAGGCAGACGTCCTTGGGTAGTCTATATCTGATATTATCATTAAGCTATTCTATGTTGTACTGCGTGCACAGTGCCATACACTCTACATTGCAGTGTTCTCTGATAATTGTACCAGTCAAATCTGAACGGAAAACCTGGTTTTATATTCCATATCAGAAACTAAAAATAAAACCAAATTATTTTGGGAATATTTCGCTATTTCAGGAAAAACGCGATAGTAAACTTGCGTGTGTATCCCGTGTTCAGAAACCGCTGATTTACACATCCCCGGGCAGTCCATCCCTCGCCAGCTCCACGGTCGTGTAGGTTCGCTTCGTTTTGAAAATCTTACCAATCAACGAAGTCTATTAAGCGCCGGGCTGTATAACTTGGTAAATTGATCAAATATCTATTACATGCAATTCGCTTTTTTAATGATTGCAAAATCTTAACAGAACGTTGGGACGATTTCTGCGTGCGGCCAACCGCCAAAGTATGATCAGATGTAACCGCGGCAGATCTTATCATGAAAAGCATTCCCTCCAATCCATCAAATTCACGTCACAATAAATCTCTACTCGAGTTTTTTTTACGCCGAAATCAGATAGCACCTGCGCTAATCACGCGCTATGCGCATGCGTGATTTCCGTTTCCGGTTGCAGTGACTGTCTGTAGCCGTTTTTATTGCAGCTAGACTACATGTAACAGTAAATCTAATGTTGACAGTAATCAAGTCAACATGTATCAGCTAATTTTATGTTGACGGTATCATTTAGAAGGAGGTTTTCTGTCTCCCATAGTATATTTACCAACAAATGAATTTTATACTTACAGTTAATTTTTGTTTTTGCGAGAATCGTCCAATTTTCTGTCGAGAGTAATAGATGTTTATGTAATGTTCATCATTCTGAATGTGGTAATCAGAGATAACATTTTCTAGACAGACATCGTTTTTTCAAGGTATTAACCCAAAGTAATTGTCACTTATACTATCCTCAAATAGAAAAAATTAACCGAAGAAGCTTGGAATATGAGCATGTATTTGGACATATCTGATTAACATTAGTAACAGTACAATTAGGCAAAAGTGTTTCGGGTACCTGCCCGAAGAGCACTTGATTCCGCGGTGTAGCGTCCTGCGTCCGTCAACAAACGACTTAATATTTGGCTAATAGCTTCTGTGGATGGATTTCAACAAAACTTTGAATTTCTTTCAAAGTCACGGAGACAACACTCAAACTCATCCTTTTGAAATACTGAACAATATTTGCGAAAAAAGCCTTGGCGCTCATTCAAGGTCAAATTTTAAAAACTGTCATCAAACTTCTTCTGAAAAACTTCGGTACATTTTGTTCCTGTATGAGCAGCAGAAAATACAAATGACCTTGACATAGTTTCAAAGTTAAAGGAGTCAATCAAGGCAAACATTCCCGTGACCTTTTCTCTGAAACGACTCACCTTTATTACAGTTTCTTATTAACTTTGTTGCCAGGAATGGATTGACGGGCGACTGAAGTGGGACCCCCGGGCGTATGGTGGTCTACAAGTCACACATATTCCCTCCAACGACCTCTGGCGGCCGGACATTGTCTTGTACAACAAGTAAGTTGTTTAAGTCAGGTCAGTTTGAGCTTGAATCTTCCCACGTTTGAGTTAGTTAATTAGGGTGCATCAGTCTTAAATACATAGCTTTTGAGAATGTCGACTTTACACCGTCATCTACCCGGCTGCTTGGATGAACATTTCCCAGTGCATGCTTGTCAGCGTTGCTGAAGTCGACCTTACACAGCTGTTCTCTATTCCCTTGTAATGTTGCTTTTGGGCTATTTTATTCCAAAGCGCCATGTCAAAGCTCTTCAAGCAAGTTTTTTGTCCGGTTTTTTCATCGTGTGAACAAGTTTCACTATGGGGTTTAAATCATGCAAACTATCTCAATTATAGAATGATTGGTTAGAAAAATTAATTCGTTCAAATAAAACAGGTACAGTAGACTCGTTTGTAATTAATTCAAACTGAGAGTGCCTTGGCATTCATAACCTTATACGAAGGGCCCCTGCCAGTAACTCGAATTTAGGGTTAACACTTTAAAGGTGATTTATTTGCAGGAAATGAAACCCAAAAATGTTTCCAGTATGATTGTATGCAACGTTCATAATAAATTTACAGAACAACACAAAAGTGCAGTTTATGTCACAAAATTCTATTATAATTGTCGACATTTCAATACAGTTCGTAGGGAAGAATGGCAGCAGGTAGTGAAAAACAAAGGATTCTTTCCAAAAGTGCATCAAGCCTTCCACTCCTCTCTCCAGCACGAATTTGCTTCATACACTACAGCGTCATGTTGGGTGTTAGTTTAAACATATTTTATTGACAAAAAATGACAAAGGAATTAGTCAGTAAGGTTTGGCAACTTGTAAATGACTTCTCCCGTTACAATGACAAATTATAAATGTACAGTAGTCCCATATGATGGTATATACAGATATTCAACAGTATAATATTTTATCAGAGAGAGAGAGAGAAAGAGGGAGGGGCGAAAAGATTTTTTATTATCTTGCAACATATAAAAGAAGTGACGGAGACGGTATTTCCGATCACAATGTGATCACTATGATGGGTGCTGGGGAGACTTACAATGCAACGTTTTCTCCTTTTGATTGGTCAACACCATGGCGTTATGTTTGACTTGAGTGCCTTTTGTGTTACATCTCCACCCACCAGGCTGCGCTCTTAGATACTTTTTTAATCGAAGCCTGTTGGAGAGTAGATGACTACAGTAGGATTCAACTTCCGTAGTCAAGCAGAGATGACCACACAGCGTTATATTTCGCTGTTCTTGTGGTCACCTTCATGGCGTTACGTTTTTCAACACATGTAGTCTTACAATGCATGGCTACCCCTGTCTTGATCATAGTGCGCACGCCGTCTACATCTTCTATCGCGATACCCAAGGTACCGACGAGGCGCCTGTCCGGCTATCGTCTCCTAACTCCGACATGTAATGTTAAATACCGACTGTGGAGTTTTGTAAGAACAGACTTCCTGGGTTTCCTTTGGTGCTATCGGTCCACACTGCCAAATGCATTCAGTTCAATTCCTCTGCGGTTTACCCATATGTGATTGTTAAAGTCTTCGTGAAAATAATATCGCGTCTGTATAGAAACCTATCGGTGAAAAGTAAATGAATTCCATGAGAGCACGTCACAGGTTAGCCTCATTTGTGTGATAGAGTAATAGATGCGTTTTTATTGAGATTTGAGTGTAATCACATTCGTTTGGCCTGTTCTGCCTTGGGGGACATAAACCATCGAGCCCTCTCGTGTATCCGATGCACGTGTGATCTCGGAACAACATAGAAAGATCGCGGCCGTTGCATGACAAACAATCTCTCCTAGCCAATACACAAACATTCAACAGCGCCATCAATGTTTACAGAGTGGCGTTTTAACTTCTATAAATCCATTATAATCACCGCCATCATGATTGTTCCCTAAAATATACCACTTGATCAAATCGACGGTCTGTACGATCGTTGAAGATACAGTAGCCTGAATTCGAGTATAGGGTAGTCTTCGCAATATCTGAATAAGAGTTTGGCCATAAATGGCCAACCTGAAGGATAGACGTGCAACAAAAGTTGACCTATACAGAAGGGCAATTAAATTAGCCAAGGTCCGAGTACCACAGAAACCATACAGACTACAAAAGATGCGTGCTTGTTGTACAAGACGCTGGACAAACGCTGGACATGGCATGTATGAAAGGTTTGCGATGGTTGAGGAGCTAATTCAACTTTCGAGTGGTGTTAACAGTAGCTTGTCAGGGAACGGTGATAGCATCACAGTATACAGAGGTCATATAACACTGCGCTCCAGTGCGTGAGTTGCCCGGTACTGACAGGAACCTTTCGTATACAAAACATTTCGATAATTCAATTTAAGCTTTTACTTCAATACCTTAGTCCCAAGTACCCTGTCCCACGATCCGAAGTGTTATGTTATACACTTTACAGAACCTATCTCTATTAAAATAGGAATTTGCTTAGTTGTAGTATTAAGAAAATGATAAAAATCATATGAAATAACTTTAATCTTTTGTGTGTTTTACGGTGGATTGAAAACGCTGTGTATATTATACGTAAATAAACATCTACAACCGATTTTGCTCATATTCTTGGAATTATTCTACAATGAATATCTCATGTAATAATAAATCATGAATCATTTGACATATTTTACCACAGCGGCAGTATAACGACACTTTTATTGCGTAATGATTGTATCTCCCAAAAGCCTTCCCGTTTTTCAGATGAGATTAGTTTAGCCGTGGGTGACTAGTCTTGGACGCATTTGTTTGTCTCTGAGTTAAAGCAAGCGTGTGCATGTCTTCACATTTCACATACAGCTGTGTAAACTGACACAACATAACATCGTTTTAGAAATGAAAACAATGCATTACATGACAAACGATTGTGCGTGCAATGCATTGTCAAATTATAAATACCGCGTTCCCTTTTCAGCATTGATATAAACACGACAGAACATCTTAGGGTTTTTCATGTTGTAGAAAAGATATACAATCATGTGCATGTTTTACAACATATAAAATTACAAATACTGGTGGACTACACAACTGAATGTATTAATATGGTCGAAAAGTATACTCTTGCAAAAGCAGTCTGTCCTATTTATAGTTTTTTCAGCATGTGCTCTCTTTCATTTTACATTCCGCTATTCAATCTACTATTTACTTCTTAATCATGCTTGTTACCACAAATGCTTAACCTTTCCTCCATTTTGACCTTGTATCGTTTCAGTGCGGACGGAGACTTTGTGGTGACCCTTTTGACCAAAGCTGCTGTCCATTTCACTGGTCTGGTTGTGTGGGAACCACCGGTCATCTACAAGAGCTACTGTCCAATCAACGTGGAGTATTTCCCCTTCGACATGCAGGAATGTTTCATGAAGTTCGGCACATGGACATATGATGGACATCAGGTTGACCTACGTCATTTGTGTGATTCCAAAGCCGTCATGGTCGGCGAGAACGAGCAGGTGATTGACAGGGGTATCGACATCCGGGACTTCTACCAGAACGTCGAGTGGGATATTATCAATGTGACGGCACGGCGGAAGGAGAAAAATTACCCGTGTTGTGAACAGCCCTACTACGATATAATGTTTAATATCACTCTGAGGCGGAGGACTCTTTTCTACTCCCTCAACCTAATCATGCCCTGTTTGTCAATCTCGTGCTTAACCGTGCTTGTGTTTTATTTGCCTTCGGACAGCGGGGAGAAAATCACGCTCAGTATTTCAATCCTCCTGGCTCTAACCGTGTTCTTCCTGCTTCTGTCCGATATAAACCCACCAACCTCACTAGTCATACCGCTGATCGGGAAGTATCTGCTGTTTACTATGATAGTAGTGACGATGTCCATTTTCCTAGCTGTTTACACTCTTGGCATCAATTTCAGAACTCCAACAACACATAAAATGAAGCCATGGGTTAAACGGGTTTTCACAGAAATATTACCTCGGATATTATTAATGAAAAAGCCCGACTTAGAGAGGAAACAAAAGGTGCCAATACGAACAGTTAACGGGATAGAAATGAGAGAAGTGAGAAATATTTATAGTGGTACGGGCACGTCCTCTCGGAGCTCCTCTAAGTGGAGCGACTCCAACCAGTACGATAACCTGCACCAGAGAAACATGTCTGAGGAGAGAGCGGAAATGAACAAATACCCAACGGAAGTACGTGATGCACTACAAGGCGTGACGTACATCGCAAATCATCTCCGATCCGAGGACGACGATAACTCGGTAAGTCGACATGCTGTTTCTATCTACAATAAAAATGACCAGTACAATAGGTATTAATAGTCACTTTAAATGACATTTGGAGTTTTAATATGTGTTTGGTGGTTCAGGAATATTGGTAAAAATGATATCTGGTTAGTGATTGATGTAACCGATAGATCTATTCGGATTTTGTTGTGATAATTGTTATATTGATGTTTTTGTTGATAAGTATATGAAGAATGCCTTGTACTTTCCCATGTATGACGACTTTCAATACAATGTGGAGCTGTGATACATCAAACTACATAAGTCGGACGGTGGTATCATGTTAACATAGGTTGAGTGTGTGATTGTGTTTAAGATTATATAAAAAATAGCAAATGAGTTGTTTCAGTTTCATACACTTATTGACGAATACTGCAAAGAACTTGGCTCATGTTTGTTTGTTTGTTTGTTTGTGTTTTACAGGCAAACAAAAACATGAGTCAAGTTCTTTATAGTATTCGTCAGTGGCTCGTGTAATTGTATCAATGTTAACAAGTTTAACTTCGTTTTCAGGAAGTTCGAGATTGGAAATACGTTGCTATGGTGATGGACCGGTTATTCCTTTACATTTTCACGACAGCTTGTGTTTGTGGCACGTTGAGTATATTTCTGTACGCGCCATCCCTCTACGACAAACGCCCTCCGCTAGCGCTCAGGGACCCCACGGACAACTGTACAATCTAGGTCAAAGCAACGCTTCGCGGTCGCGATACTAAGCATGACCACGTGATGAGCATTCACCAATAGGATGCCACTGATCCAACTATTGTGATCTCACTGTAACATAAAGGACGGAATAAAATATTGTTTTTTATAAAGCGATTTCTTAGTTCTTTAAACTTACATTTTACATCAGACTCTTTGTTTTTCTTCCTTCTTTCCTTTGAGCATTTAAAGTGTTTATAATGTTAGGAATGTATCAAAAACAGTAGTTCTATTAATACATACAATTTATGACAGTAATATAGGTGAAAGGTTTTTGTCGCGCGCATTGTCCATGCCGAACTTCTTTTGATAGGATATTGCTTTCTACATTCTGGTATTTGTTTTAGAGAATATCTGACTCACTAGATACGTAGCAAGATGGCGACCTTGGAGAGTATTTGACGGTACATTAATGATGTTTTAGAGACTTTCTCGAGGAACATAATTTATAGACAGTGTCTGATGGTAGAGGATTTGCATGGATTGATATCATGGTGTTTCTATAGAGTATCTGACGGTTCACGAATAGCATGATAATGTTTTAGAGAGTATGGCATGGTAATGTTTTAGAGAGTATGGATGGTAATGTTTTAGAGAGTATGGCATGGTAATGTTTTAGAGAGTATGGCATGATAATGTTTTAGAGGGTATGGTATGGTTATGTTTTAGAGAGTATGACATGGTCATGTTTTAGAGAGTATGACATGGTAATGTTTTAGAGAGTATGGCATGGTAATGTTTTAGGGAGTATGGCATGGTTATGTTTTAGAGAGTATGACATGGTCATGTTTTAGAGAGTATGACATGGTAATGTTTTAGAGAGTATGACATGGTAATGTTTTAGAGAGTATGGCATGGTAATGTTTTAGGGAGTATGGCATGGTTATGTTTTAGAGAGTATGGCATGGTAATGTTTTAGGGAGTATGGCATGGTTATGTTTTAGAGAGTATGACATGGTCATGTTTTAGAGAGTATGGCATGGTTATGTTTTAGGGAGTATGGTATGGTAATGTTTTAGAGAGTATGGCATGGTAATGTTTTAGAGAGTATGACATGGTCATGTTTTAGAGAGTATGGCATGGTAATGTTTAAGAGAGTATGACATGGTAATGTTTTAGAGGGTATGACATGGTAATGTTTTAGAGAGTATGGCATGGTAATGTTTTAGAGAGTATGACACGGTAATGTTTTAGAGAGTATGGCATGGTAATGTTTTAGAGAGTATGGCATGGTAATGTTTTAGAGAGTATGGCATGGTAATGTTTTAGAGAGTATGGCATGGTAATGTTTTAGAGAGTATGACATGGTAATGTTTTAGAGAGTATGACATGGTAATGTTTTAGAGAGTATGACATGGTAATGTTTTAGAGAGTATGACATGGTAATGTTTTAGAGAGTATGGCATGGTAATGTTTTAGAGAGTATGGTTGTGGGCAAACTACTTGTTGCCCAGACACTAGACTGGTTCATCAATAAAGTTGATTAATATTGATTTATAAATAAAATTGATTAAGACTGATTTATAAATAAGAAGTATTAGGATTTATTTATAAATAAGATACGCTTGCATCTTGAATTGGAATAAGTTAACAAGAAACGCTAACGCTAGAGTACAAGCTTATTACCTACACTGCACAATTGTCTAGAATAGCAATTGTCTTGTTAGCATCTACATTTAATATACAAATATACATCATAATTAAAACAAACATAGTTTTGCTTTAACACTGATAAATATTGTAATCTAATTTTGTACTTAAGGAATTTATAGGAAATATATGCTTATATGTTTATGTCAATGAACGTGGGAAACGACGTTTTTTAAGGTATATATAACTGACGGTACATGTCTTAGAGAGTATCTGATGGTACATGTCTTAGAGAGTATCTGATGGTACATGTCTTAGAGAGTATCTGACGGTACATGTCTTAGAGAGTATCTGACGGTACATGTCTTAGAGAGTATCTGACGGTACATGTCTTAGAGAGTATCTGACGGTACATGTCTTAGAGAGTATCTTACGGTACATGTCTTAGAGAGTATATGATGGTCACATGGACTGATGGTGATTTAGCAGGTACCTTACAGTATATGATTTAAATTGTATCTGATGATACACCGAACATAATGGTGTTTTAATTTTAGAAAATATCTAACGTCACAATGTTTGGAGAGTCTCTAGAAGATTTTAGATAGTATCCTTATGTGTAAGCGACATGATGCTGGGATACGTTTGACGGGACATGATGATGTTCTAGAGAGTATGTGACTTATACATGGGGCATGATGTTTAGAGAGTATCTGACGGTACAGGCGCCATATGATGTTTTGAGAGTATCTGACGGTACACGCGCCATGATGTTTAGAGAGTTTCTGACAGTACACGCGCCATGATGTTTAGAGAGTATCTGACGGTACTCGCGCCATGATGATGTTTAGAGGGTATCCGACGAATCTTTTAGCATGATTGTTTTCTGGAGAATCTCTCATTGTCCGTATAGATATGCCACTAGACAGAACGCCAAGCGACTCGCTATTGGATTGTCCATAGATTTATTGTGACATCTTCCTTTTTATGCATAAGAATTTCTGCATCCACTTGCATGTAAATAGCTTAATTTGTATAAGGCGAGCGGGAGACGTGGAGGCACGGCGTTCGCTGGCTACAATGCCGTATTGCGTCCAGGGGCTATAGACCAATAATTATGTTTTCCTGGACACATAGCAAATCAAAATAATCTGTGTACATACGTGATTCATGAAATTGCAAATATTTTACTTCATCCATGAATGTGGAAAATATTGGCGATGATAAAGAAGACAGGAAAACTACAAAACATTATGATGATTTAATAAGCATACGAAACCAACATTTACGGGGTCATTCGTGAATTTGCGAGAACTCGTTCACAGTAAAACAGTCGCGTGCTTTGTAACAATGTGATTATTTCTAAATAACAACACGACCTATAACATTTCTGACATGCGAGCCGGGAGAAAGTCTAGAGACTGGGTATTGGATTTTTTTTTGGGGGGGGGGGGGGGATTGTATAGGAAACCTCGCTAGGGCCAGACAACTCCTTCAGGCACGAATCACCTATCTCCTCGTTGTGATTTCAAACCTTAGAAAACATTTCTTCTCTGACTTTTATTAGCTTCGAATTTTAAATTACAATGATGTTATCGTAGCTAATTTACAGTGACTTAAGTTGTATTCCACGGGGACATACCGCTGCCATGTAAAGATCCGTACATCCCTGTTCCAGCAGAAAACCATCCTGTTTCGTTACGTCACACCATCAACATGGGGCTTGTAGAAATCAAAACTGACTATTAATTTGTACCATCGCGCCATTGGAATGTCAATTCAGTAATTAAATTTAGATAGCACACACTTGCTGGGGAGACTTTTATTTAAACATAACGGAAGCACGCAGTCGCAGAAAAGAGCTATAACGCAGCTTCTTAATTGACGAGCCGTTCCGCGGTCCGTGTCTTTGATTGCTTTACAGCGGTTTTAAATACAACACAGGCGCATTAAAACACGGTGTACTTTACGCCAATTAGACCTACATATGGTAAATCAAGGGACGGGTTGCAGACATGAACTAACCAAACATTTCTGATTCGTCAACACATTTTCTGCAAGGTTCAAGTTCTCATTTCAAGGAAGCCGTTCCTTATTTTTCTTCATGCATTAGATGACTAGATTTTGTGTCACTCCAAACATGGTTATTTGGTGTTCCAAATGACTTTTATTCTTTATACTTACGATGAAAAGTTTTTATGTGACACATTTCCTTTTATATAAAACATTCGATTGAAGGTTTTTATCCAATATACTTCTTATGTAATATACAACTATCAAGTTAATGCTTTAACGCGATACAATTTCTTCAATCTAAAATGTTGCATTAAAGGCTTGGAGTCAACAACATTCGAGCGAAAGTATGGACGCACTATATGTCCTTGAACCTTGAATATGCATTATTCTAGTGACATTTGACCCTTCATATTTCCTACTATTATACATTCGAACGCTGGTTTTGAAGCAAAATATTTTTTTTGTCATCAACATTCGAGTCAAATGTTACGGTTGAACACATCTTATCTACGCAACACATTTAGCAACGTCCAATGTGAACTGTTCCCGCAACAAATGAACTGCCGACATAAAAAAAGACAATTATAATTCAGCTGAATATATTTTTAGAAAATAGCGGAATAACCTGTTTTGTAGTAATGTTTACATTACCATTTATTTTGATGACGTTAGTGGAATTTTGTCAAAATTTGAATTCAACGTCAAGCCATGATTCGCCTTGGTTAGGGAACCGTTCACAAGTAACGGGTCTTGCTGTTATCAAAGCACTGGACTGCTTTCAGTAGGCAATAATATTCAAAAGGAAACTCGCACCAATCAGAATTCAGTATTTTTCAGTGAGTGAGTCTCGGTGACCTAGTTTGATCATGCTCTATGTCAATCGATCTTGACATATAGTACTGGAGAGTTCATCATAACAACAGCGATGGGAAATATAACTGCCTGAAAGTAGGTGGAATACAAAGTACCATTGTTTTCAACACACATGATGAAGAGGGTGCCACCTTTACAACACACGCGCACATCAAAGTCAATTATACGTTTTACTCATCGCATGAACAGTACATTGCATTCTGGACTAGCCATGCCTGACCTTTAAATCAATGTTCATCAGATTGTTGTATAGCTGTTTGGAAGTTGACAATTACGTTAGGGTTCGGAGACCAAAGGTACCGGCCCTACAAGGTCTGTTTCATATCTAGTCACCGATTCCCTGGTCTGTTTCATGTCCCGCGGTGACCGAGTAACGCAAAAAAACCTCGTTAACCCAAGGGGCAGTGTAGAATGTTAATGGGACAAAATAAATACAGCTCTGTAATTAAATTGTACAAATTAGATTGCTTCCACCTTTCCATCACATTGGCTGCCGTGCCGATCGGTTTGTATGTTAATCTCACCTGGCGATCAAAGTAACACTAACCGCCGTGTAAATACCGTGTAAACGGTGTTTACTCTCTGTGACTGTTTGTTTGTCTCCTTGATTGCCGTCGTTAGATTTGCTAAATTGCAAAAGTACCCTTTAATTCAATACACGTATCTATGTGTGTGTGTGTGTTGTCAAAGATGTTAACAATAACAAATTGTTGAAATATTTATCATATTTGGTTTGTTTGTATTTTACGTCCTAGCAACATATGAAGTCACGACAAGACGAGATTCTACAGAGACACGTGTCATTAAAAGGAAATGCAAATGCGCCAAGAGTTGCAATGAGGCATTAGTGATCAGCCCTAATTTCATGAACATTTCTTAACTTAAGGAAATTCCTTAACGTAAAAAATCTCCATAGGAAAGCATTACAGAAGTCAAGGGAAAGGAACGTTAAGAATCAGGGACACGTTTTTGGTTTTCTCAGAATTTCCTTCAAAAACATGAATAATCTCGTCAAAAACATCCATCTTGCAAGAGTCCCATCTTAGTCGCCTCCTACGATAATGTGCAACCAACTTACACTCGGTTCATCCGAGCCACAAGACCAATATTCAATGATGAAATGCAATTATTTGAGCTAAATGCTGAGAAATAAAAAGAATCATTGATTTATTATAGAAGTGACAGATTCTAAAGATGGTAAATATAAGTATGGAACTACTTTTAGTTGGCATTCATAGGCAACTGGACAAAGGCAAATCCAACAGAAACGCGTTCCATTGAATTGCATTTTATTCAGTTGTCTTTCATATTGTCTATGAAGGCCAACAGAAAGAAGTTCAATGATTAAGGGGACTCGTCACAATGCGTCCAACTGGGACACAATTCACATCGGAACTTTTCACGGGAAAGAGACACCGTGACACATGGAACTTGACGTAACGCCGGATCCAGTATACAACTAAGTCGCCGTTGTTTTCATTAGGAGACTAGCTTGGTTCGGTCTATCACCTTTCTGACAGCTGGGGCACATTAGATTCCCGGCAAATCTCGGCAAATCTCTGGCGGCTTATCGCGTGATCCCCCTTCCTTATCAATACACACAAGTAATTGATCCTAGTCCCCATATGTTACTTGTGATCACTTTTAAAAACATACAATTAAAACTATCCGGAACTGACTTATCCCGGATTCGTTTTTGTCTTGCATAAACCGACACAAAAAGAAGTTGCTACCGAATGGCTGTCAGTGTTTGTGTGTCTTGACATTGGAGAATTCCAGCCCACCGTTCTTTTGTTATTGCAGGCAGCGATAGGGGAATTAGATTTGTGTGCTGAACACTCGCATAGCCAATAGTATGTATATCAAGTATATAGATGTCCAAACATAACAATGACACAGACCAAGCGATGTTAATACGACACGAATGGCCCGACCAGACACAAGTAGCACCGCCACAATCTGTTGTTAGGCAGTAAAGAGGATAAAGAATAAATAACTTTTCCCGTTACGACAATCCTACAAATACTGGGACCAGGCAACAGCTGCTTGTTCGTACTTAGATGTGGTCATGTTTTTGTCAAGATCAATTCGGATTAACATATGATATTGTGGAGGGTTACAGATATGTATACCCTCTGTTATACATAAGAAAGTGGGCGTGGTGCTGCAAAAGCCTTGTTATTATGCTGATGTTGATGTTGTGGTTTGGCAATATGCTACCAACTACACGCCACCAGAGTATAGATATAATATACAGTAAGTCGTATACTGAGCATGCACATTACGACATGAAAGTTCATTTCTCCTACAACCACTGTAGGCTTCCAAAACCTCACTGACCAATCTTTTAATCATGACGTCATATTAAATACTTAGTGACGTCATATTTGGGTTGTGACGTCATGATTTATCGCGATGTTACTTTTCCACAAGGAACGTGGCTTTCTTAAAATGATATTATATTTTTCATTTCGACGAAAGAGCCCAAACACGTGACTGTTTAGTATAATGGTTTGATCGTGCTCATTGTATCCATTAATTTCCATAATAATCAATAACTAAATCTTTGGGTAACGTCTGATTTGGATGTATGAGGACCAATATACATCCCTAGATTATACGTCAATTAACACTATTCTCATCAACCGGAGATAGCCTTTTAATAACCTCACCATAACATACCTAGTTCTAACGTAACAATATGAGGGCGCGGTATGCAAATCAAGAGATGCGTGATGTCATCAACATTATATCAGGGCGGAGTTTATCTAGATTTGTGCGAAATTCAGGCTGTTTCTTTTGTTTGACACTTAATTTCTATCTGGTAATCAGACCAAAGGTATAAAATAGTTATGAACCATTCAGACAAAATACTGTAATATAAGACCGGTTTCCTATTAAGTATTAAGTTGAAGAGGTGATCTATCATAAGTCATTATACTGGGGCGGGGAAATACTCAGACAAGTCATTATACTGGGGCGGGGCAATACTCATACACGTCATTATACTGGGGCGGGGCAATACTCTAACAATACCACAAATTTATTACACAGCGGGGATATATTACCACGTTATTTTGTTATGGGTGGATTAGTGAACTTAACATTATCATTCAGGTTGGGACTTTGTACTTATAATATACATAAAGTAAGACTTGAAAGTTAACCGTCTTTGGGGAAAAGGCAACAGACATCTTGAAATATATATTAGTGGTAACTTCCGTCGAAAATAAAACGGCGGGCATTATATAGAAGATCCAAAGCTGTATTTTATAAGCATTTTAAATACGATACAGGTTCTTGTTCTGTGTGTATCAAGAATATATGTTCTTGTCTAACATATGTTGAACACAAATCACACCAGCTTGACAGAACTGTACTAGTTCAGCTCTACCCGTACGTGTTATCATCCGAAGTATTTCTAATTAAAGTATTATGGAGGATTTAGCGATTTTCAGAACTGATGACAAATTGAGTTGGGTTAGGGCACGCTTAGCGCGGCAAATCGTTTCACAATATGCACCAACACGTATTTTGGAAATTAATTTCAAGACAATCTCTTAATTCAGAAAAAAACTATAAAGAGATAAAAGGAATTCCAAAGAAAAGCGTCTTCAAGCAAAGCACAAGTTCTGTTTCCCTTCCTTTCTCACAATACACTTGCTTGATTAAACTGGATTGAATGCCATTCTAATTTACAAATTCCTTTTTTGTAATCGATGTATGCATTCAGCTAACAAAGTCCACGGTTGGTCCGTGTTTGTGTAGTATTTTTTTTTTAAAGATTCTCCTTATTCAATGGTTGAAAGTCAATAAAGTAGGTCATAGATAATTTGGAATTCGATTACATTCATAATGTAAAATACAACCATGGTACAATACATAACCAAAATGTAGTCTTTCTTCTTCCTATTCGACAGAGACTAGGGTGATCTGGCTAGGTTTAGATCTCTGTCAAATGGATTAAGAATTTAGATGTTCCCATATCTGTCCCTGTTCCCATAATCACACGAAGAATTAAACTAGTCATTTCATTGATCATCTATATTCTAATCGGATTCTGGAGTGTTCGGTTGACTCTGATTCGGGCGTGTTCGGTTGATTCTGATTCGGGCGCGTTCGGTTGATTCTGTTTCGGGAGTGTTCGGTTGATTCTGATGTGTTCGGTTGATTCTGATTCGGGCGTGTTCGGTTGATTCCGATTCGGGCGTGTCGTTGATTCGGCGTGTTCGGTTTATCATTCGTACAGGTCTAAGTGTTTACATTGCCGTTTCTGACACCAGATATGAAGATCCTACATGTAGAATAGCTCTTTTTCTATGAATTGAGAAAAACACTACGATTTTATTCGTGTTAAATGAGATTGCCGACTTTCATTAACAGCACAAATAACTGCATTCAATTAAGAAATATTTACATCGTTAATACAGTTTAAATGCTTTACGAATAAAAAACATTTGAGGCGGGTTGCTTTATGTATGATGATAACCACGATAGCCGTGGTTGCTAAGACAATTTAGTCCTAGTGAAACTACATCGATATCCGGTACTGGTAGACGTGGTCAACGTCGCAACACAAAGTCGCAATTGTTTCAAGATATTGAAAGAGTCAAACAATGGCTGTCATCTAATAGTAATCTTTTTGAAGCGTGAACGGCGCCATTTTTAAAACAGAAATAAATCTGCCGAGCATTTTGCATTGCGCATACGCTAACTTATACACAGTCAGAGTTTGCGAATCTGAAGAAAGGGAGATAGAAATATTACATGAATATACTTTATCTTGTAATGTTAAATGATGAAGATATAAAACAAAATCCCAAGCATTTGCAGAATATTATCAGTAGAAACTATTATCATGGGACAACATTAGTACTGAACGTGAAGCAGTTTATTGTAACTGCCATTTTGAAGGACTTAATTTATATCTACCTATCTACCTTATATAAACCTCAACATATTATGGGTTTTTTTAACAGTAGATAACTTACCTAAAGCATGCGACTGTTCAGAATATTCAAGCCTGCGAATATGGTCAGTTTCAGTAGACTATTAAAGATTCAGCGGTTTACAACAGGCTTGAGCAGACGACACATGAGGAGGGGGCGGGAAGATAAAAGAAGACGTCATTGGTCTTATCACGGTGCGACAATGCAATTGGTAAAATGATGGCCAGGACAATAAATTAGAGAATTCCGAAGCGTTAACTAAATCATAATCCTAGTTCAAAATCGATTAAACCATGGGGAAAATAGGAATAAAGGAAATATTTACATTGAGACCACTGTAAAAGTACTAGAGAATAAGGCCAGGTATTCCGGAAGAGTTAGCGTCTTCTGCTTCATCGACGACACCCGCCATGTAAATCTTTGTCACATCCAAGTAAACAACATGTTTTTTTTTTAAATGAGAACCGAGTATAATTTTCAATTACAACAAGTAAACGAACTAATGAGCATACTAAAAAAAAAATCAATTTTCATATCACTTAAAGATACAGAATATTTCTCAATGAGACAGATGGCGACCATAAAACTTGCCCATAGTTCAGGTTGATTATCTGTACTGTCGTGAGGTTTTGTGAACGTAGAAGTAAGCTCTTGGTATCAGGTAATACTGCTATTTCAGTATCACCCTTCGGCAATACCATCAAGAACTAAAATGGAAGATGGTTGTGGTTTGCTTTGTCGCCTGATAATCAGTAAATATGGGTATTTTTTAACGGAAACTACTCAGTATCCTTAATTCAATGGAAGAATTAAGACCCTTGGTATTTTACAATTTAAAAATTGGCTCCTGGAACACTGAGGCAGGTTTCGTGTTAACACAGGTATGGGTAGAGGTACAACAACAATTGTTACCGTTGCAGGCTGAATCACAGCCATAACTGAAATCTGCAAGAACTTTCCTAGCTGAATTTGGCTTTCATATGCCGAGACATAACAACGTCAGGATCTAAATTTAAGAGGTGAAAATGAAGTTTTAGAATTAATATTAAATTCTAGTTCATGTTCTCCGAGGAACCGAGTTTTGAGTTTTCTTTTCTGCTAGTAGACCATAATATTATGTTCAATAAAACGCACTAAACCGCCGTTTTACGACTTTTACCTTGATTAACATAGTTTCATGCAAATTTTGACAAAAGGACGACGTAAATTGTAATTGCCATCACAACAGTAAGGAAAAACGAACCACCAGTACATTTGAAGAGTCAAATACATTTAATGGGACTTACATCAGAACATGGGGTAGAATATTAACATTTGGTACCAGTTACACAAATCAGGAGTGTGCACTAACGGAGCATATATACACTCTGAATTCAAAATATTATTGTAATTTTGGCTACTAAAGATGTTCTTTTTATTTATCATGACTGATTTGTTTAACACTGACAAAGCATATGCAATCACCATCAGCATATGAGAAAATGTCAGTATGAGGTTTGAAAGCTTCCTGTTCATGCCTGTATGAACTGCAGTAGCCTACAGACTCGTTGATATATTCATGCCGGTATGAAATCCAGTAGCCTACAGACCCGTTGATATTTTCATGCCGGTATGAACTGCAGAAGCCTACAGACCCGTTGATATATTCACGCCGGTATGAACTGCAGAAGCTTAAAGACCCGTTGATATATCCATGCCGGTATGAACTGCAGTAGCCTACAGACTCGTTGATAAAGTGTCTGGTCGTCAGTTATTGCTTAATGATAACTAAACGTTAGCATTTATCCCAGTCTGCATGGTATCCTCAGTGTTAAGCTTCGATATGAAGATGGACCTTTGCTGTTGCTAGGTCACATACACACATTCTATTGCAGTTTGAAACCTTACAACTTTTACGGTTGACCTTGACCTACTTAAAACTCGAGAACCAATAATGAAGGAAATATGCACCCTGCATAAAACCAATTCCGTAGTTTCTTATACAAAGCCAAAAGCCGATAAGCAATTTTAACTTGCATTTTACAAACGATTTGGAATTGTCGCATATGGCTTCTGGCGCTCCATGAACATCTTAAGGGATCGAGCTTGATTCAAGGGCCCCTGGGGTTTCAAAAGCAATTTCAAATAAGCTCTGGGTATTTGCAACCTTGAAAAAATCCTTATTTAACAAAACGGCATGGAATACATATTAAGTAGTGCAAACATGCCGTTGCCTTCTCACATACCGGGGTTATGGCAGTGAATCCTCCATATAGCTTAGGGTTAGTTTTCTCTTATATCTCATCATGTTAAATAGGGTTTGTCCATGTAAGAAAGCTATATGTAAGAATAAAACATTCTTCCATGTTCAGATGACCGATTTTAATCATTTTAGTGAAGGTAAAAACTATCGCCAAACAATTTGTTTCGCCAAACCTGATAAAAATGTCGCTATTTGGCGATCGTTAATTTGAGCTCTGTCATGGGTGTGGGATTAGGAAAGTACATAAAGGTTTTCAAGTTTGGTACATTTTGGTTTTGAAAATTCCGAGGGTGGAATTTCCCTTTCTTGCACTCTTAGTCCGTCCAATATTCTCAAATACCATTATTATCCCGAGATGAATGATTGGTTCCAGAGTTTATTTCGACAAAAACTTCCTATATATCTTATAAAGTGTATCTAAAGTGGTTTTTTATTGTTCCTAACTTCGACAAGCGGAAGTTTGAAAACTTGTTTCGCTTGTGTCGACAAATATACGTATATATCATGGTAAGTATACATTGTCATCAGAGAACGCAGAGCAAAGAACACACTTATTTTTGCAAATACGTAGCTCGTACTTGCATGTGCAGGAACAGTTAATTATAGATTCGGATTAGCCTTTACCCTGGTGGGACCCGAATCATCACGAACAACGCCCCGAAATCACATCTACAATAAACAGTTTCCCCTTGTCGGTAATATTAAGTTACAGGCGCCTGTGTAGTCGATTTCATAGTGGTAGGCTGCGAATAAGTCAATTATAGAGTTATTATTTTAATTTTATTTGCAACAAATTATAAATAACAAACAAACACGGATGAAGAGGAAGACAATTACAACTCGTACCCTGACCGGGCCTCGAACTCGCAATCTATGACATCAGATCGCCTTGCAAGAAAATACCTGCTTATGTGACAAGTGACAACTGCGCTAAGTCGACATCCCTAAAAAGGATGTTTCGATATATCGCAGTGACAGACAGTCGATACTATAACATGATCATAGTGACAATTCGTCTATTACAGATGATATGAACACCTATATAAATACATATAAGAAAGGTTATGAATTATGAAGTGCTAAACATTGTGCAACTCTTCAAATGATTTCTTATCGTGCACATGTTTTCCAAATGATATAGCACTCGTGCTGGACCTCATGTCCCCTGTTAAAAAGCATTCTTCGCGTCTATTTAAATAGTATTGGGGAAAGCGAGTGTACAAATAACCATAATATACTTTCATAGTCAACATACAGTTTACAAGATGGCCGTCTAGTGACCATATTTTCCCCCTGAAGCAGTCCAAAAAGTATACCATACATAACTAGGGACCGAACAGAATATGCCTATGAAATTTAGAAAGGAACCCCAGTACTTGGAACCCCAAGAAATAACGATCATAAAGTATCACTGTCAAAATCCAAGATGGCTGCCTGTCAGCAATATCATTTATCGGATCTGTCCAAATATGGACCATAATGCACAACTAGGCACCAAAGAGAACCTACATATGAAATTTAAGAATGATCCATCCAGTACCTCTCAAGAAATAGCGATAACAAACTATTACTCAAAAAACCAAGATGGCCGCATGTCGGCCATATTGTTTATCGGATTGTCAAAAATGGACCATACACAACTAGGCACCAAGGGGAACCCACATATGAAATTTGAGAATGATTTATCCAGTACTTCTCAGTATATAAAGGTAACACATTTTCATTCTCAAAATCCAAAAAGGACATGTGGCAGCCATTTTGTTTCAATGATAACAAATTTTCATTGTCAAAATCCAAGATGGCCGCCTGTCAGTCATTATTTTTTTTTATCAGTCCAAAAATCAATACAGCACAACTAGGGACCAAGGGGAACCTGCATATAAAATTTGAGAACAATCCATTCAATAATTCTCAAGTTATAATGGTAACAAAAATTGTTTAAGGATGGACGACGGACGGACCACGGAGGCAGGGTGATTTGAACAGCCCAGCATCTGATGATGGTGGGTTATAAATGTTTAAAACTACGCTTTGTTAATTAACCAATTAGGCGAGTGAACATGCAATTGAGTACGTTACTGATATTATCGAGCCGTTCAAACTACATTAAAATCAAATTTCACGAAGTTGTTTCTAGAATAAATGCCCTTGTATAAAAGGTTGAATTGATTCATATTTCAGAAAAGTAGGTGTTGTATTTAAAAAAATATATAACAATTAACGAAAATTGAATTCCCTCCTTTGATGACCTCTTATCGTCTCAAACTCATCCGTCATTCTAACTGAAACTGTAACACAGTGGGTCCAGGTCAAGTGATCACGTGATCTAACAATCAATCAAGGGTTTTCTCCTCCATCAAATATCCACGTCCTACTTTGACAATAAGGACAGTTACGTTGGCTAGTCTATCGATTATTGATGCAATCCTCTATGTTCTAAATTTTAGTTAAATGAGTGTAGCCGTTTGACTACAGGCTGGCTACTGACAACTTTTGTACTGTAACGCATACAGCAAGGGGTTTTAATTAGTCCTCAGGATCACCGGCCCATGCATACTAAAAGAAAACAAAGACTATTTGATGAACAACAGCCTCACACCAAGTGTGACAGCCTTACCATGTTTAACTTATAACCTAAGTATGAAGTTCTAGTGAGTAGTAGTGTAGGAAATAGAGCATGGGAAACTGGTACATTTCTTGGATGTAGGTCAAAATGTAGGTAACAGTGATCTACATTTGATATATGCAACACCCTCATCAAGGTGAACCCATATCCCAAGTATGACAAGAGGCTCAAGGACATTAAAGGTCATCCGACTACCAATTGTTGGGAAGTACATCATACTACTGTGGAAAACAGCGTTTGCACAATCATGTTACAAAATGGCCGCATACGTTGTCATGTCAAAGTTTTTTAGAACCATGAAAACAAATTATTTTTTTCAAGATGGCGACTTTGGTGGCCATCTTGGATTTCGGTTCGACCCAAAAATTAACAACGCTGGTTTGGGACCATATCAAGATCATTTCAGCTCAATCCTACTGCTGTAATTTGGAAGAAGTTTGAAATGGTTTTTTTTTCAAGATGGATTTCGGACCAACCCAAAAAACATTAACACTTGGTCAGGACCATCCCGGGATCATTTCAGGCAAGTTTCAGATGGAATCAGATGAAGGGAAGTGAGAAGGATGTTCCCTCCATGGCCCACCACCTCTCTTCCAAACCCCTCCCGGGCACACCTCAAAACCCCTCCCTGGCACACTTCCTCCAGGCCGAGGCATGATCCTCCTTCTCCATGCCAACCTTCCTCAAGCCCCTCACTGGCACACCGCTTTCAAACCTCCTCCCTGGCACACCTCAATGCCCCTCCCTGACAAACCTCCAAAAAGCCCCTCCCTGGCACACCGCCTCCAGACCCCTCCCTGGCACACCTCCTCTACGCCCCTCCCTGGCACACCTCCTCTACGCCCCTCCCTGGCACACCTCCTCTACGCCCCTCCCTGGCACACCTCCTCTACGCCCCTCCCTGGCACACCTCCTCCACGCCCCTCCCTGGCACACCTTCTCCACGCCCCTCCCTGGCACACCTCCTCTACGCCCCTCCCTGGCACACCTCCTCTACGCCCCTCCCTGGCACACCTCCTCTACGCCCCTCCCTGGCACACCTCCTCTACGCCCCTCCCTGGCACACCTCCTCTACGCCCCCTCCCTGGCACACTTCCTCTACGCCCCTCCCTGGCACACCTCCTCCATGCCCCTCCCTGGCACACCTCCTCCATGCCCGTCCCTGGCACACCTCCTCTACGCCCCTCCATGGCACACCTCCTCTATGCTCCTGCCTGGCACACCTCCTCTACGCCCCCCCCCCTTGCACACCTCCTCTATGCCCCTCCCTGGCACACTTCATCCATGCTCCTCCCTGGCACACCTCCTCTATGCCCCTCCCTGTCACACCTCCTCTACGCCCCTCCCTGGCACACCTCCTCTACGCCCCTCCCTAGCACACCTCCTCTACGCCCCTCCCTGGCACACCTCCTCTACGCCCCTCCCTGGCACACCTCCTCTACAACCCTCCCTGGCACACCTCCTCCACGCCCCTCCCTGGCACACCTTCTCCACGCCCCTCCCTGGCACACCTCCTCTACGCCCCTCCCTGGCACACCTCCTCTACGCCCCTCCCTGGCACACCTCCTCTACGCCCCTCCCTGGCACACCTCCTCTACGCCCCTCCCTGGCACACCTCCTCTACGCCCCCTCCCTGGCACACTTCCTCTACGCCCCTCCCTGGCACACCTCCTCCATGCCCCTCCCTGGCACACCTCCTCCATGCCCGTCCCTGGCACACCTCCTCTACGCCCCTCCATGGCACACCTCCTCTATGCTCCTGCCTGGCACACCTCCTCTATGCTCCTGCCTGGCACACCTCCTCTACGCCCCCCCCCCCCCTTGCACACCTCCTCTATGCCCCTCCCTGGCACACTTCATCCATGCTCCTCCCTGGCACACCTCCTCTATGCCCCTCCCTGTCACACCTCCTCTACGCCCCTCCCTGGCACACCTCCTCTACGCCCCTCCCTGGCACACCTCCTCTACGCCCCTCCCTTGCACACCTCCTCTACGCCCCCCCCCCCCGGCACACCTCCTCTACGCCCCTCCCTGGCACACCTCCTCTACGCTCCTCCCTGGCACACTTCCTCTACGCCCCTCCCTGGCACACCTTCTCCATGCCCCTCCCTGGCACACCTCCTCTACGCCCCTCCCTGGCACACCTCCTCTACGCCCCTCCCTGGCACACCTCCTTGCCCTCCCTGGCACACCTCCTCCATGCCCGTCCCTGGCACACCTCCTCTACGCCCCTCCATGGCACACCTCCTCTATGCTCCTGCCTGGCACACCTCCTCTACGCCCCCCCCCTTGCACACCTCCTCTATGCCCCTCCCTGGCACACTTCATCCATGCTCCTCCCTGGCACACCTCCTCTTTGCCCCTCCCTGTCACACCTCCTCTACGCCCCTCCCTGGCACACCTCCTCTACGCCCCTCCCTGGCACACCTCCTCTACGCCCCTCCCTTGCACACCTCCTCTACGCCCCCCCCCTGGCACACCTCCTCTACGCCCCTCCCTGGCACACCTTCTCCATGCCCCTCCCTGGCACACCTCCTCTACGCCCCTCCCTGGCACACCTCCTCTACGCCCCTCCCTGGCACACCTCCTCTACGCTCCTCCCTGGCACACTTCCTCTACGCCCCTCCCTGGCACACCTCCTCCATGCCCCTCCCTGGCACACCTCCTCTACGCCCCTCCCTGGCACACCTCCTCTACGCCCCTCCCTGGCACACTTCCTCTACGCCCCTCCCTGGCACACCTCCTCCATGCCCCTCCCTGGCACACCTCCTCCATGCCCGTCCCTGGCACACCTCCTCTACGCCCCTCCATGGCACACCTCCTCTATGCTCCTGCCTGGCACACCTCCTCTACGCCCCCCCTTGCACACCTCCTCTATGCCCCTCCCTGGCACACTTCATCCATGCTCCTCCCTGGCACACCTCCTCTATGCCCCTCCCTGTCACACCTCCTCTACGCCCCTCCCTGTCACACCTCCTCTACGCCCCTCCCTGGCACACCTCCTCTACGCCCCTCCCTGGCACACCTCCTCTACGCCCCTCCCTTGCACACCTCCTCTACGCCCCCCCCCCTGGCACACCTCCTCTAAGCCCCTCCCTTGCACACCTCCTCTACGCCCCCCCCCCTGGCACACCTCCTCTACACCCCTCCCTGGCACACCTCCTGTACGCTCCTCCCTGGCACACCTCCTGTACGCTCCTCCTCCATGCCCCTCCCTGGCACACCTCCTCTACGCCCCTCCCTGGCACACCTCTACGCCCCTCCCTGGCACACCTCCTCTATGCCCCTCCCTGGCACACCTCCTCCATGCCCCTCCCTGGCACACCTCCTCTACGCCCCTCCCTGGCACACCTTCTCTATGCCCCTCCCTGGCACACCTTCTCTATGCCCCTCCCTGGCACACCTCCTCTACACCCCTCCCTGGCACACCTCCTCTATGCCTCTCCCTGGCAAATTTCATCCATGCTCCTCCTTGGTATGACCAATTCACTCACATAGAAATAATTTTCAGGTGGAACTCATATTTATTATCTACCTGATATCTTTAAACTGACTAACTAGACACAGGGATATAATCTCCTGCAGCAGCCTGAATGACACGGCTGTATTATTGATGTAACCACAGCCGCATCTTTAGATCATTTGGAATTTACAAGAGGATTGAACAGGAACAAGGATTTGGTAGTTTTTTTTTATTTATACTATTTGGAATTTACTAACACGTAATAACTTATTATACATTTTGTATTTATAGATTTAGTTAAGATTAACTGATATCAGCAATATGCAAGGTGAATTCTTACACGATTACCGGTACAGCAGCAGTTGAAACACAGTATTTGTAAACACGCGTCCATTTTGAACTGTCTTCTACCTTCAGCTTGTTGTTGAAGTGGGCCCCACCTGAATTATTTTCAATTCTTTGTTTTTTTTTGTCAAAAGTTTCTTGTTAGTTACCGCTCAAGTTTACTTCATTTTAGGCTAATTTTTGCATGGTTATCAACTGGATTTTTTTTTTCAGAATTTTTCAGAATCCCGAAAAATTTCCTGAAGTTACGTATATTGGGCCTTTAAGCCAAAAAATCCACCAACATGTAATTTTCATCAGTATTCTGAACCATGTGCAATAGTTTCCATCAACAGAAGAAAGATAACTCTTACAAACTGGTGGCTTCATGTATTGTACAAGACAGGCAAACTTCTACCATTCAATCAGTATTGAGGTATGGTATACTGATATAGACTGAAAAATTTCAGAAATATTTATTTTTACAAATGGTGTTTATGCATACACGTATGTCAGCACTACGTAATTACTTGTACGTGTTCTAAAATACAATTTTTATACACAGGCCACTGACTTCCACCATTTATTGATGTAACACTATCAATCTAATGACCATGTTGGTTTGGTTCCTTTTGAATCTGTCAACATATTTCCTTGTATAGAATCTGTTTCGTTAAGTATTCTATGTAAGAGTTGTATAGTGAAGTACCCTGTCGACAATCTATTTGTTATTCCCCTAAATTATTTATATTGGTCAGACTACTGTTTTGCCGGAATTACCTATGTAACACTGAACCTACCACACATAATGCTGAATCAGAGTATAAAATTGCATGGTTCATACAGAAGATAAGAAGTGCTGGAATTTTGGGTCAGTGCACATAATGTTGATTCAGAGTATAAAATCGCAAATGCATAAAAAGTGCTTGAATTCATACTTTAATACTTGATGTAAACATGCAATTTTTTTCAGATTTATATTAAAGGCCCAATATACGTAACTGTCGGCAAAACTTAAAGATAAAATCAAGCCTAATAACTTTTTATATTTATAGATTTAGTTAAGATTAGCTGATATCAGCAATATCCAAGATAAATTCCTTCGCGGTTATCGGTAGAGCAGCAGTTGAAACACGCTATTTGTAAACACGCATCCATTTCAAACCGTCTTCTACCTTCGGTTTGTTGTTGAAGTGGACCCCACCCGAATTATTTTCAATTCTTTGGATTTTTTTGTCAAGTGTTTCTTGTTAGTTACCGCTCAGGTTTACTTCGTTTTAGGCTTATTTTTGCATGGTTATCAACTGGATTTTCGAAGTATCTTGAAACACTAATAATGGGTAACATTATGAATTTCAAGTCAGATTTTGGAAACACTACAGCAAAGTTGAAGGATTTAAATATCCTGTTCTGTTTGCAGCAACATCATGTATTTTATATATATGGTAGATATCTAAAATAAGAGTGTTAAATGACAACATCTTACTCCATACAAAGATAAGATATATTGTATTGAATAAAATGCATTTCACATTTTCATATTCCATAGATCATTTCTGGTACAGCAACATCTTTATGGTGTGATTTATTTAAAGCTGTACATGTCATGGTTACAAATATAATGTACACTTGTTTCCAAGGTTACCTAACACACAGTTAAGTCCACTTCCTGTAGTCCCTGAAGTGATCATGATCATCCTGATGTTTCATTGGTTACTTAAAACACAGTTAAATCTACTTCCAGTAGTCTCTTGTCCTGAACTGACCACACTGGCAATGTCTCCGTGGTTACATAAGACACTTAAGAGTCCACTTTCTATAGTCCTAATCTTCGCACAGTCCAGCTGTAGGAAGGGCAGACATCTTGTTTCCATGGTTACTAAAGACACAGTAGAGTCCACTTCCTATAGTCTATATTCCTCATCTTTGCACAGTCCAGCTGCAGGAAGGGCAGACATCTTGTTTCCATGGTTACTAAAGACACAGTAGAGTCCACTTTCTATAGTCTATAGTCCTCACCTCCACACAGTCTAGCTGCAGGAGGGGCAGACATCTTGTTTCGATGGTTACTAAAGACACAGTAGAGTCCACTTTCTATAGTCTATAGTCCTCACCTCCACACAGTCTAGCTGCAGGAGGGGCAGACATCTTGTTTCCATGGTAGCCAGGCCAGTGTCTACACTCTTCAGGCTGAACTCTGTTTAAATAAATGAAAACACTTGACCTTGATTTGACCTTGACCTTAACACTTTATGAATTGGTTATATCTTGTTTATTGTCATTCCAACCCCAAAGGACCTTTAAGGACAGTCTCATGGTGTATGCAGTGTGAGTGTATGTGTTAAGTGTGTGTATGTTTTCTTGAAAGGTGTGTAAGGCTCCTTGACATATTGTGGAACTGATGCCCATTTTATAGTGTTACCACACTGAGGTATACTGCCGAAAGCCCCACGCAGAACAGCCAATCCAGTCACATTATACAGACAACGGGTGAACCAGTTGTTTCACTCCCATAATGCAGAGTGTCAAGCAAGGAGAAGAAACAAAGTTTTTTGAGCTCTGGTATGTCTGAGCCAGGGGATTGGACAGAACACAAAGCCTTGCTCACAGGAGCTCATCTGAAGGAAACTGACTTGTACAGGCAATAGACATATGTTTAAATGTGTCAAATTCTAAAACTTCAATTTTTGTGATTTCAATAAGAATCACTATATTTGCAAAAATTAGACACATGCAAAAAATATCCTATGTACAATTTTATCAACAGTATGATAGATACATTGTATCTTAAAGGCCCAATATACGTAACTTTTGGCAAAATTTGAAGCGAAAATCAAGCTTAATAACTTATTTTATCTATAGATTTAGTTAAGATTGACTGATATCAGCAATATTCAAGATGAATTCTTCGCGGTTACCGGTACAGCAGCAGTTGAAACACGGTATTTGTAAACACGCGTCCATTTCGAACCGTCTTCTACCTTCGGTTTGTTGTTGAAGTGGGCCCCACCTGAATTATTTTCAATTCTTTGGATTTTTTTGTCAAGAGTTTCTTGTTAGTTACCGCTCAGTTTTACTTCGTTTTAGGCTTATTTTTGCATGGTTATCAACTGGATTTTTTTCCAGAATTTTTGAGAATCACAAAAATTTCCCTGAAGTTACGTAAATTGGGCCTTTAAATTTTTGCAATTTTTTTTTTCTTAATTTGCACATCTTTTCTATTCAAATGCATTCTATTCAGTTTACTTCCTTTTTGTTTTTGCATTTGTTTCAAAGCATAAAAAAATCAAAGATGCAGCATCTTGTATTATCAAAACAAAAGGAAATTATTATGTAATATTTTTTAATTAAGCATTGAACGGCTTTCAGTTGGCAGTTATGGGTGGATAATGCCAACTAGACAAAGGCAAATTTAATGAAGCGCACTAGCGCTTCATGTTAAATTTGCCTTTGTCAAGTTGGCATTATCCGCCCATAACTGCTAACTGAAAGCCGTTCAAAGCTTATATTTACCACTTGTGATTTTAGAAAAGATCACTATAGGCTAGCTAATTAACATAATTCAAGTTTCCCCACCATTCTCGGCTGTGAGCCTGTTAACAGCTCTACCGTGTCATGTTGTTCAGCGTAAAAACTAGTGCGTAACATAATAGAAAACCAGACAAGAATAATCAATGTAATACATATATATTTGATGTAAATTAACATGATGAAAATGCAAAATTTAACTTTTCTGTCTAGTTTTTCAAAACAAAAATGTGTATTTAATATGTTTTCCACAACTGCTGTTGGGAAAAATTATCAATGCGCCAGTTGGCAGTTTATGAGATGGTAACGCTCAGCTACTGTTGGTAAGGTTACATAGTGACAATGTCATACAGTGGTAAATATCTATAAATCATGCCCCAGTTCATGCAAGGTTACAAAATATTTTAAAATCTCCTGACAATGACCCCTTATACAGAGAGAACCTTACCTTCCAAGGTCAAGTTATCCAGGCTCCCGCCCGCTGACCAGTCAGTGGACACCCCAGTCCGTGTCCTTAATAACATCTCCCAGTCCTTTCTGACCAGTGAACTCTCACACAGGTGATAGAGAAATGTCTCCACCGTATTACCAAACTCAGGACGTGTCTGTAAGATACAAAAAACAAGATAAAAGATAATTTATTTAGAGTCAGTTATATAATAACGGAAGATGAAAGATAACTTATTTAGAGTCAGTTATATACTAACAGATAACATTGACACCCATTTCTTTCTTGCCCTAGAGAGGAGTTAATAGGTAAAGTACACACCTTTTGGAGAAATAGTTCTCCTTGTGTTTGTGCCACACTCTGTAGACTGGACCATTCTCTGTCTGACAGCTGCAGCAACTTCTGTAGGGCATCATCCCTGATGGTTACTATAGCAGCACTCGTCCCATCCTCAATGATAACACTACAGGGAAACCACAGGGTTTTTAATAATTCTAAACTCACACGAAGCATTACTTTAAACATTTTTACTGGTTTAGGACACTGTAATTTATAGAAAGAAATAGTACAAGTAAAAAGATTTACAAATGTATTGGTTTGTTTGAATTTCACTTCCTATTGATAACTTTTGGTCATTAAGTCATGTCAGGATTAGGAGGTGGAGGAAAGCCGGAGTTCCCAGAGAAAAACAATCGATAAATTGGTCAGTGTATAGGCCTCGAACCCCCGACCCAGTGATAGAGGGCCAATAGAAGCAGAATGTCAGACACCTTAACCACTTGGCCACTGCGGCAAAAAGGTATTAGAAAGAGTAAAACAGTAATTGTAAAAGTTGTAGTGAAAAATAGGGCAAAATCAAATAAAATTGCAACATCATTCATCTAACTTATCAATGTTATTGCCCTTTACCTATTAAAGAAAGTAAAACACCAAATATAAACTGTCCAAAATCATCCTGTCAAATAGTTATTTGGACATTACAATCTACATATTTGACTTCTGTGACCTCATACATGGGTCAAGGTCAGCTGTTTGATCTATACTTCTCAGAGCCCTATACTTAAACAGTTTTGTGTGTAGTGTTCTTGAAGAGTTTGACCTTCAATCAGATATTACTTACCTAGCTCTAGCCAGAAACCTTGTTCCATGATCTGCCCGACAGCCTGGGTTACTACAGACCCCGTCAACACAGACTGCTCCACAGTTGTGACATACACACTTTAGGGATACTTTAAGGAACCTCTGTACGTAACAACGGACAGGACATGGCGGCCTATGAATCTTGTTTCTCCATAGATCAGCTAAGTACACAAGGCGAGGGGCACCCACTTCCAGACTGTTGTCTGGAGAGAAGGTGTTACTGTCAACAGAAAAAAAAAAAAAAAAAAAACTTCGATATGTACTTACATTAAAAGTTATTAAATTTACAGATTTTATTAAAGAAATAAATAAGGAAGAGGAAAGTTGTGTAAAAAGTTCTTTCTGCCAAAAGTGAATTTTCCAGACATTCTGCAGTATTTTAAACCCCTAAAAGCACCTGTGCAAATTACACTGGTGTACAAATTACGGTATTAAATTCACAATGTATTCACCAGTCATGGCGGGTCTGTCTGTAGGATGTGGATAACAGAGACAGACAGACAGACATGGTGAAATCCTAAAGTTCTAAATTACTGGACTGTGGGGAGACTAAATGTTTCAGTTTGGATGTAGGAATACACCTATAACATAAGAGGCCGCTACTTGGCCCTTTTTATTATCGGATATGATTTTGCCGACTACGGCACCTGTCAAAAAGTATCTCGCTGTGTAAAACCTCTAACATTTTTGGAGTAGATGTAGAAATAGACTTTTGGTCAAACTTCTTAAGGTGTTATTTATTTTTCTTTGAGGCCAAGTGAGATTATATAGGTAAAGGTTTGTTGTAAACGGTACTTATATCATTTCACATACATATATCACTAGAGTGTACAAACCTCCTGGCTAAGTCTGTGAAGTACTGTATGTGGTGATAGAGTGTACAAACCTGGCTAAGTCTGTGAGGTACTGTATGTGGAGATAGAGTGTACAGACCTGGCTAAGTCTGTGAGGTACTGTATGTGGAGATAGAGTGTACAGACCTGGCTAAGTCTATGAGGTACTGTATGTGGAGATAGAGTGTACAAACCTGGCTAAGTCTGTGAGGTACTGTATGTGGAGATAGAGTGTACAAACCTGGCTAAGTCCGTGAGGTACTGTATGTGGAGATAGAGTGTACAAACCTGGCTAAGTCTGTGAGGTACTGTATGTGGAGATAGAGTGTACAAACCTGGCTAAGTCCGTGAGGTACTGTATGTGGAGATAGAGTGTACAAACCTGGCTAAGTCTGTGAGGTACTGTATGTGGAGATAGAGTGTACAAACCTGGCTAAGTCTGTGAGGTACTGTATGTGGAGATAGAGTGTACAAACCTGGCTAAGTCTGTGAGGTACTGTATGTGGAGATAGAGTGTACAAACCTGGCTAAGTCTGTGAGGTACTGTATGTGGAGACAGGACACAGCTGTAAACTGACAATAGACATTGTTCCTCCGCGATACCTTCCTCTCCAGCCGCTCCAACCACACTCCCACCCCGGGGATCAGCCCCAGGGGATAGACAAAGTTGTCTAGGTTAAGGTATACGTCAATCTCATCCCCCGAATTAAGACATCTTACAACGACCTTCACCCCACAACCATCAGGGCAACCCACACCTGCAATATAACAATGTATTCTCAAATATTCAAACAACAGATTTTCTAATTATATATACACAGGAGGAAATGTTGAACCCCCCTCAGCATCTCCATTGCCAAATTTAGCACTGTGATATAAATAGCAAACACTTGGTAAGCATGTAAAGAAACTTGCATGAAAATCTTAACCTGGATTTTTCGGTGAAAAATGTTTAAGTTCAAAAGTTTAAACACTTCAACACAATACAAGTGAGATGGTGTAAAAGCCCCTAGAAAATAATCACAAAATGTCCCTCTGGTAGCCTGGATGATACCGGACACACAGACTGGTAGACAGACAGGGCGATTCCAGAATATCCCTCTATCATAAATAATGTATAGATTCAAAAGGAACCCAGGACCAAAGTTTTGTAACATTCTTCTTTATCAACATGTTAAAATAGACAGTAACTGCCTTCCTCGGGTACCAGTACAAACCTAGTTGTGTATTTAGGTGATGATCAGGAGACTGGGGTCTCTTTGTAGATGTTTGATGGCTGTCAGACTCCACTGGACATCGTCTCACAATTAGTGCCTCAAAACTGACCAGTGTTGCGTCACAACTGAAAACCAATATACCATTATGGTGAGTGATATTGTAAAACTAACACCAAGTATGAATATATCCACATTCACAATATGATTTCATAAAAATGGCTATAAATGGGCAAATAGTCTGGTTTACTGCGGTAGTTAGATTTTAAAATATTTGTCAATAGGATAAATTCAAAGACTGTATTCTGATTTCATTCTGAAAATGTCTTTCACCTCAGTCAGTCTCATTTAAAATATCTTAATTTATACATCCCTACAACATGATTTTATATGCCTACATGTAATATCACAATTTGTACACATTATTTTTTACTTGAATGAAAAACTGAAGAAATTATGATTTTGAAAATTTTAAATGAAATTTTTTTTCATCTGATCAAGAAGAAAGAGTTCTGCTAAAGGTACAATATAACTGTTACATACTTGGTTGTTTATAACTGTAACAAATATAAAAATAACTTGACATCTAACAATGTCTAACAATATCTACAACTTTTAAGGACTAGAAATGTCTGAGAGACATTGAAATGCCCCGCCCACATATGAAATGCGTTCTCCATGCTTATTATGTATGTGAAGTTTGATGACAATCGAATCAGTAGTTATTTAAATAAGCGGGTTACATTACCATGGGACGGGACGCGACACAATGGGATAAACACGTGGGGTTTTATTGCGTAAATATTAAATTACTGATAATCTAATTATGTGCTTGAATGTCTACCTTTCTGCCAGAATTGTCTTGATTGGCAGGTTCCCTGCAGAATTTTGCCCAGCAGCATATGTCTGCAAAATAAATAGGATATCATCAATTTATCATTAAAGTCAGTATTAACACTAAAGTCATTAACTTTTTTAAGAAAAGTTGCAAATCACATTCTTTTGTCAGATTCATTTGAAATATAACACTGTACATACTTTAATACTTAACTTCATGTTTACAAAAGGCAATTTAATTTGACATTTTATATTCTACAGCAGTAGTGCCAGTCAAAGATGCTGTTTTCGTTTAGGTGGTTGAACCTGTCGGCCCACAGTAGTTTGTTTATTAAATAAAGTCAGACCTAGTAATCTGATGGTTACTATCAGGTGAGCCTCGGTAAAGCCTTGCAAGGCCTGCATAAGTATTTCCAGGTCCATCATGATTTATACCAGTAAATGTTACATTTAAGAACGGATAAACCGATTGTTCTGCATAAACGAAAACGACCCAGCAGTAGTGCCAGCCAATGATGAAAATGTCCATACTACTTTCACTTTCTAAAAAGTTTCTAATAAAATTTTCCAGTATCAAAGTAAAATGTCAACTGGACTTCAAAAAATTGGATATCAAACCTTGTTGGGGAACACCCTGGATAGTTGAGCATTTGATGGCATCTCAAGAACACTTCTGCCACCCGCCTTAGCCACAGCTTTTTTCAGCTGCCATGAACTAGCTCCTGGTTGGCCGAGCTTCTCAGGACATATAACTGTATATATCCCTCCTGGCACAATGGTGTGACACCATCGTACGGTATCATTTTTGAACAAAAATATCACAGCTGGGGAGAGAACCTTTTCAGATTTTGAAACGTTTTCATTAAGAACAGATTGGTGTTCATCACATTGGTGTTCGTCTGACAGACGTTTCCGAATGTCATGTTGATGGGACGGTTTCTCCGGGGGATGTTTTGGTGTCCGTACAACATCCCAGTCTAAAGATTCCACCTCTGTGTGTTGTAGGATGTGACCCTCTACAGCCATCCTGAAATGGGAATCACTGTGAACTCTTCGCTCCAGTACCAAAGTTTCTTTATGGTTTATCAACACCAGTTGTCTGCCCTTGTCAGTATTATTGGGCAGTCCTGCATGATCTCCCCCTACTTTCTTCTTTTGAAGAACCTGTTCTTCACGAGTCTTCAGTACTGTAGGTCTATATATTAACACAACATTCAACATAGAAAACATAACATAACAAATATCACATGGACTGGGGTCAGCATTTGTCATTTTCAAATTATTCAACGAGGAGTTTAAACTTGTAAATTGTTCACGGATAACAGTGAATTTGGTGACTGCTACAACAGCACCTACACAACATGGGTGGAGAAATGGGCACTGGAAAACGGAACCAGGTTCAAGGTCAGAGCAACAACAGATTTCTGTACAGACATGAGGTTCATTTGATGTTGTCATGGTGATAACACAGTCAATAGATCCAGTATCATCTCTCAGTTTAACCCTTCCATTCCTTGATGAAAGATCCAAGAAACCAACTAGAATCTAGAATAAAGGAAAAGAAAAAAATCTTAAAAACATGCAATCTATAAATATACATTCACAATAAACAAAATAATTAAAACATTATTCAAAATATCTACTTTAGGAACCATGCACCCTTTCTCCTTTGATTTGAGTTAACACCCTTCACATTTCTTTACTTATCCACATTTATTTTAACTCCTTCACCTCTGAAACTCTATAACAAATATAACTATTCCAATCTTTGAATTGAAAGTGTTCAAAGGTGTCTTCAGGGGTGAATGGTGTCTTCAGGGATGAAGGAGTTAAAGTTTCATTTATGGAATATTCAAAATAACCAATTTATCCGACAATCAGCCCAGACTCGATAATAGGGTCGCCCACATCTAATGCAATACAGGAGAAAATTAGCCAGCAAGTGTTATTCTATTTTTAAAACAGCACATCAAGTTTAATATTATTTTGTAATTCCCATACTACTGTTGTAAATGATTTTGTTACAGCTATTTACTGTATCACTAGAATACTTTCTTGGCATAGATGTCAAGATATAATTTCATGAATTACATATTAGTCTAAGAAAAACCTTGATGAAAACTATAGCCTTAGCAGCTACCACACAGGTAAGACTAACTATACCTTGTGTGGCTGTCCCTGGAGTTGGTGATGGAAGTTCCAATAGGTGTCGCTGTCAGCGGACAAGTTGTCTGCCCTTGTCTCAAAACACCCGATCTCCAGCAAGAACTGACCCATCTCTGGTGCAACAGGGTACACTTCACGTTCATCCTGTCATGAACGAGAATTACATGTAGTTACATATATGTCTCACCTTTTTGCTTTTTCATTACATCAAAGTCCATAAGGAATATAATCGTACAACAAAATACACACAGTATGACTGTATCATAGGTATGATAAGTTTAAGCCCAAAACATGAAAAATTCCCTTCAAATTTGATTTGAGTATGATGGTAACAGTAACCTGGCCATGTTTCAATCCAATTAATTATTTTGATAACATTGTAAAAACTAGAACATGTGAAATAATTTCCTTTAAATTGAGGTTAAGTGTTCAGTATGATGGTATGAGTAATGTGACCAAGTTTCAAACTAATCAGATAACAGTGTAAAAAGTGGACAAAAACACAAATGTTAACTCTGCTGCTGTTGTCGCCAGAAAAGTAAAACCTTAGTCTTGCTTTCCTGGATTATTGTAGAGTGCAAGACAAAAACCAAACGCCTAAAATTATCTTACTGATAGTGTTCCATCTCAACCAGAAAGGGGCTTCTTCATGGTAATTTATTTTTTTACTTCTTACATTTTTGGCTTAGTCAGAAATTGATATTTTGTCAACTCCAGTGACCTTGAATGGACTCACAGTTTTACAAGATTTGTTTGTTTTGTTTTTGGGAACAACTGCCATAAATGTGATGCTACTCCATTTATTTTGGTGATCTTGATGTTAAACCCAGAAATGTTTAAATAATATACCACTACATACAGTCCCTGGTGCTGTCATGGTAGAAATGGGGAAAAACACCATGTGTAACCATAACAAAGTCAACAAGGCACTGCAGATGATACTGATACCCGTGCTCTTTAAACTCATAAGAATTACAACGTGAGAAGGAAATATAGAGCAATAAGACCTGTCTCCATGAACAAGTACATGTAGGTATGCATCCATATAAGTGTATCTTTGATGATGACACCAAAATTCAAGAAACATTTGAAGACGTACCTTATTATTATTATATTTTTTTTAATATATTTATAGTAACTGTGACCTAGTTTTGACCACAGAAGGCTGAAAGAGACTTTATACAAGAGTGATCAGGGTTTGTGTTTAAGCCGTCTTTTTCTAGCATAGAAACTGAAAAGGTCCCCACTAATTTTCAGGATTCCCATTTAAACTATGCAGAAGGACCCCATTTATTTAGAAAAGGACCCCATTTATAAAATACCCAGCGCTAACCCTGAGTGATGTTTATGAACATTTGCAGATGGCTATGTGACTGTAGAGAAATGTCTGCTCTATGTTTGACCACATACCTGGTCCAGCAGTAAATACCCAGCGTTAACCCTGAGTGATGTTTATGGACATTTGCAGATTGTTATATGTGACTATAGAGAAATGTCTGCTCTATGTTTGACCACATACCTGGTCCAGCAGTAAATACCCAGCGTTAACCCTGAGTGATGTTTATGGACATTTGCAGATGGCTATGTGACTATAGAGAAATGTCTCTATGTTTGACCACATACCTGGTCCAGCAGTAAATACCCAGCGCTAACCCTGAGTGATGTTTATGAACATTTGCAGATCGCTATGCGACTATAGAGAAATGTCTGCTCTATGTTTGACCACATACCTGGTCCAGCAGTAAATACCCAGCGTTAACCCTGAGTGATGTTTATGGACATTTGCAGATTGTTATATGTGACTATAGAGAAATGTCTGCTCTATGTTTGACCACATACCTGGTCCAGCAGTAAATACCCAGCGTTAACACTGAGTGATGTTTATGAACATTGGCAGATTGTTATATGTGACTATAGAGAAATGTCTGCTCTATGTTTGACCACATACCTGGTCCAGCAGTAAATACCCAGCGTTAACACTGAGTGATGTTTATGAACATTTGCAGATTGTTATATGTGACTATAGAGAAATGTCTGCTCTATGTTTGACCACATACCTGGTCCAGCAGTAAATACCCAGCGTTAACCCTGAGTGATGTTTATGAACATTTGCAGATTGTTATATGTGACTATAGAGAAATGTCTGCTCTATGTTTGACCACATACCTGGTCCAGCAGTAAGCCACACTGATGCATCCTGGACAGGAACTCCTGTATGTACACTCGTCCTACCCTGTCCTGGTCAGTAACACAGTAATGGCCAAAGGTCCTCTCTAGTATACTGGGCAGCTCACTGAAATATACCAGTGGTGACATGATGTAAGCATAAACTACTGATAGGTAAACAATATATTAACCGGTACATTGTATTACGATGAAATTATTTCCCTTTACATTGATCACATTTTCTACACTCAAGAACTCATTTACACATTTTAAAATCAATAAACCCTATCAACTGTTTAAGAAATGTCCAAAGACATAAAGAGTGCCGCAGGGCGTAACAATATACACCCTTCCCTGGGGGTCAGAGGACTACGAGACAGAGGGTTCCGAGGAGACAGAGGAAAGAATTAGTGACAAAGAAACCACAGACACTGAGACAGATACTTATGAAACACCTAGAGGTAAGCTTTTCCAATGCCAAATTGAAAGACCAATTTAATCAGAATGCAAAAATGTTAACAATTTGAATAAGATTTTGTTCAATGGGAATGTCACAAAGAAGGCATAATTATCTTAATTAGTAGGTTAAAACCTTAAAAAGTTAGAAAGAAAAAGGTTGAAAGCTGCGGGGGGGTTAAATTTTGACAAAATCTGGATTATGAACTATGTAAGGGGGGAATAACTCTTCCAAATAAAGTCACATCCAACTGATGTTCAGGAAATTAATGCACAAAGTTTTGAAAGAGATCATTCAAAATCTGTGGGACAATATTTAGACTGCGAAATGTGTAAGGGGCAATAACTCTTTTAAAGATAATCTTACATAATCAACGTTCAGGAAAACACAACTTTGCATCACATGGTGAATAAATGTATAAAATTTGAAAGAGATCAATTGAAAACTGTAGGAGATCTCTGGACAAATAAAAGTTTACATACCAACTGGGCCATACACTGTACCACTACACCTCATGTCATTTGACAGGTGTATAAAAATTATATTAAGATGTCTTTTCATTATCAATATGGGATGGGACCTATTTGTCTTATTTGGAAACAAAATATGCCATTTAGGCAGAAATAGTTTTCAGTTGTAAATTCCATCAAACAAAACCACTGATTTATTTTAATACATGTATAAATCAGTTCAGTAACTAAGTAACGGAGTGCAGGAAATCATGACATAGTTAGCTCAAATATCAAACTTCCTGGCTATGTCAAAATTAAATCAAATGGGTTATCCTGTATATTATTACAAATATTTTAGTAGTAATTTCCTGTGATTACTGATTTTGTCGTTGCATGTTACATCAATATCATTAAATAATACAAAGATGTTAAAAATTATCATTGAATTATAGAAATGCCAAGAATATTGAGATTTCATCCTGGACTTCTAGTTCTGCCAAAGCTGTTAACATCAAAGAATAAAGTCTATATTGTTAGTTCTAAACAACATTACTGTGACACCTATGTAAAAACTTCACTAAAGAAGAAGTAATATCTCAACTTGGAATAGACAGATTTCCAGATGTCAAAATGCACCTGTTTAAGATTAGGTATGTTCAAACAGGGATTCAGATTTAGTTTGCTGAAAGTATGTTAACAAACAGCATACTTATGGAGATTCCTGGTAAACTTCTTGTGAAGGCTGAAGGCAAAGTTAATGAATGTATCCAGTAACCCTTGTGTGACACGACACTTCTTCAGAGTCTGTTGTAACATCACTGGTAGGCTCATCATCTGGTATGGAAATTATTTTTGTTATTACATTTTAACCTGTCTAAACTGGAGGTCATTGGGACCATAACAAATGGTCGGTTTACACAGGTATCCAGTTTGTAGAGGTATTAAGATATAAGTTCAAAGGGAAACATCAGGACAAAAAACAAATTGCACAATATACAGGGTTTCGGATTATACAGGGGCCAGTTTAGACAAGCTATACAGTAGTATGTCACCAGAAGATAAAGTTTTAATCTACCTCCACCATGTCACCTCACCGGTCTGAATTCTACAGCACAGATACCCAACGCAACATCCACCCTAGACCATTTCATACTTTACCCGGGATGTTGGAGTTGTGTGGGCGGAGAAAAATACATTCTCTTAATATTCCATGCATATGATAACTTCAGGAATCGAACTCTGGCCGCATGAATGGAAGACGGAAGTGTTACCACTCGACCAGTATGACCATATACTGCATCCAGTCAGGTTGAAGTTTACCTATCTATATGTATCTATCTAAATAATACTTAATCTGTTCTTTAATACATCCTTGCTACTTTAAAAACAAAAAAAAATTGTATCAGTTTGAAACATTTTATAACGTAACAGTTCTCTAGTTGTTGTTTTGATTGATAAAGTGGCAAAATATGAACCTGAAGTTCCATCTGCTGGGTTTTTTCCCATCAAATCTTGTCTACTGTTTAATATTGTTCTACACTCTTGGATTGTTATTTGTTGTTTTTTTTCCCACTGATGAAAGATACCAAATATTTGCCACACTTGAGAAATATTTTTGGTGTTACTGAAAACACTGTTAGATATCCTCTATGTCTTGTGCTATACAGCTCTCACAATCTATATCAACATCTATCATTCCCTGTCATATACCACAGTGTTATTGAGGGACAAATATGAAATGGTAAGTACGGTTATACTCATAAACTTTTTCACATACATAAACAGCAAACAGATTGTTTATGACTATCATTACACAATATCATGTAGTTAATATGACTCCTACCTTAGGTTTGTTGTCGAGGCCAGAAAACTCGAGAACTTTGACACAGCTGCTTGTACAACACATAACTCTCATTTGTGGAAACTGTGAACAGGACATAAATTACAAACTACAAAACATGGTCTAAGATCCTAATGAGGACACAGTAACTTCATTTCAGGATTGCCCTCCCAGGGCATTATCAGGGGGTTTTGGGAATTGGACCCTGAAATCAAATTGGGAAAAATTTATGGAGATAACAGCTTTATGGGAAATTTTGAGAAACACTATTATTATACATATAATAACAACTATATATAAGTACATTATTTCTTTTCTAAATTACTATTTAAAGCACTGTCAGTTCTCATGACATTTACAGCCCATCTTTCTTGTTAAATCTAATGTCACAAAAAGCCCCAGAAGCATGTAAAACCACCAATTTTTTTTCAAGGGTCTGAATTGTGAACTTTAATACCTACAATGTTTGAAGGAACTGGTTGAAAACTGTAGAAAATATCATGGCAAGATCGACAATGTGAAACATGTAAGGGCAGTAACTCTTCCAAATAAAGTAGGATCTAACCGCTGTTCAGGAAAACACTACTTCATGGCATAGTCATGGTGAATAAATATCACAGTATACAAAGTTTGAAAGAGAATGATTGAAAACTGTGGGAGGGCATCTCCAGGCAAATAAAAGTTAACAACAGACGGGTGTACAGGTGTTAGATTGACAACGCCATACCGTAATACATCCCATCATTTGACAGGCTTATGAAAAGTACCAAAGACAAAAAGTGTATATAATTATCAAGATTAAGACTTCTTAATGAACTGACCATCAGAAATACTAACCTGGACACTGGATTGTCAACACAGCATTATTTATATGATTCTGTCAGATGTCACTTACACTTTTGTACATGTTTTAAATAATGTTTTAAGTATCATACTTCAGCTTATACTTGAAGTGACACTACAGATTATATTACAGATACCTGTTTTGAACGGCTGATGTGAGCGTTGTAGATGATGACCTTTGACCCGACCCTAAGGTACTGGTATTTGTGGACAGTTGGCACACAGCTCACACACAATCTGTAAAGTAATGACCCATAGCTTTACTCTGGTATGTTCATATCAGGACGCAGAAAACCACCTAACAACTAAATATCTATCAAATCCATGTAAACATACTAAATATCTAATTTATCACGAAAGCTGATCTAGAAAATTGTGGATATTGTAAAAGAAACTTAAAAGGAATTAAAAATAAATTTCACTTTGAATTTATCAATCTTTTTGATATAAAAATCTTGGTATCATCAAGTCTTTATACATGTAGCAAATTTTGATACATACATGTAACTGTAACATCCTCCCTCCTTTCCCACCATATATAGATAACTCTCAATATAACTATGCTGGTTCAACCAATCTTCATTTAACGTATATACGTACCCAACTTTGGCATCAAGTACATAAATCCCAAAAGGTGCTAGGTCATCTGAAGTGATGATTCCCTGTGAAAACAAAATGTGTTATGTCATCATGTGATTCCCTGTAAACAAACAATTTCTCGCTGTGCTAATGTAACTAAGCCCTTCTTGATACTTAAGGGGTTACCTTCTCTACACACCTGAAATATCATACCCGTTAACCCTCCCTCATTACGAGGTAGACTCCCTCATTTTGACCAAAATTTACCTATCTCCCTCGGAATCTTCCTCGTTCAAGTTCAAACTCACACAAACTCAAAATCTACATCCTGATGTCAAATGAGATCCTAGTTACTGCAGGATATGTGAAATGGCCATAATAGTTGTATCTGGATCAAGGAAAACTTTTCGAAGTCATTTTGATATATAATAAGGGAAAGACAAATTGAGCAATGCAGTTTCAGTCGCATTTCACGCACTTTCTCCCTCATTGGAAATGTGAAATGAGGGAGATCTCCCTCATTGGAAGTTTCAGAGGTTGACACCTATGAAATATGTCACAGCAAAATTGAAGGAACATGGCTAACTGTTTCATTGATCGTCTGAACTGTAGACATTGTTCGTTAACCAATTGAGCTTCTTGGTCGCTGGCACCAATACTGATAATTATTTATCCAGAGTTGAACCCCGTTACCCAAGACTCGTATAACTTGAAGATCTGTTCAATTCAAAGTATTTCATTGATCCAGACAAAGCTTTACACTAAACATTCAAACTTTAAAATAAAATCTTGAATACTTGGATAACTTAAACTTTTCCCTCGGTGCCACTGACTTGGCGATAAAGAGTTTTGACTGTACTTATCTTCACCACTGAAGAGGTCTATAAATACCTGATAAGATGCCATGTCCAAATCTTCCTCCTCCTCCTCTGTTCCCTCCAATGTGATTCTGCCTAGCTCCTCTATATCACCTCCATGTCCTTGTAACCATTCCTACTCAACAACAGAGGGCCAGACTGATTAGTTTTGTTGAGTTTATTGTCCTATCAGCATGGAGGAACATTTCAGGATGTGTTTTCATGTATGCTGAGTAAATGTGTATGTGTGCATGTGTGTTGGAGACAGGGTATGTTGGTAAGTTTGCCTCTATGGCTTTATCAGGGGTTTCGTTAATCGGACCTCGAGATAAAATTTAGCAAAATTAATCAACATTAAGGCTATTTTGGGATATTTTTTCACTAACAATATTACAACAATTACTAAATACATTACTTATTTCTCTAAATTACTATTTAAAGCATTGTCAGTTCTCATGCCTCTTTGTGATAGATCTGATGCTGATTTAATAGTGCTATTCCACTGAAATACCATACTAAAGGTTCTCATTACAGCATGTTTCACAACACAACATACTAGTAGGGATACATCCCTACATTGTCAGCACATAACCAACTTTAAGAGACAAAAAATTACTACATTGAAAAGTACAAATTAATAATCTGTATTTTTCTGATCTGTTCATAGCCTGAACATTCTCTTAAACAACACGAAATAAATAAAGCCATAGGAGACTTTTCTCACATATATCAAAGAATATAAAAATAACATTTATCTGTACTTTTACTTACATCTTTATTTTATCTGGGTAGAAATACAGGTATAGTCCTGTACAGTTATAGTCATTTGTGGTGTGACTGAGGAGCTATATTTTACCTGGGTTGTAACACAGGTGTAGTCCTGTGAGGTGGGACTGAGGAACTATATTTTACCTCGGTTGTAACACAGGTATAGTCCTGTGAGGTGGGACTGGGGAGCTATATTTTACCTTGGTTGTAACACAGGTATAGTCCTGTGAGGTGGGACTGAGGAGCTATATTTTACCTCGGTTGTAACACAGGTATAGTCCTGTGAGGTGGGACTGGGGAGCTATATTTTACCTTGGTTGTAACACAGGTATAGTCCTGTGAGGTGGGACTGAGGAGCTATATTTTACCTCGGTTGTAACACAGGTATAGTCCTGTGAGGTGGGACTGAGGAGCTATATTTTACCTGGGTTGTAACACAGGTATAGTCCTGTGAGGTGGGACTGAGGAGCTATATTTTACCTCGGTTGTAACACAGCTATAGTCCTGTGAGGTGGGACTGAGGAGCTATATTTTACCTGGGTTGTAACACAGGTATAGTCCTGTGAGGTGTGACTGAGGAACTATATTTTACCTGGGTTGTAACACAGGTAAAGTCCTGTGAGTTGGGACTGAGGAGCTATATTTTACCTGGGTTGTAACACAGGTAAAGTCCTGTGAGGTGTGACTGTGGAGCTATATTTTACCTGGGTCGTAACACAGGTGTAGTCCTGTGAGGTGTGACTGAGGAGCTATATATTACCTTGGTTGTAACACAGGTAAAGTCCTGTGAGGTGGGACTGAGGAGCTATATTTTACCTTGGTTGTAACACAGGTGTAGTCCTGTGAGGTGGGACTGAGGAACTATATTTTACCTCGGTTGTAACACAGCTATAGTCCTGTGAGGTCGGACTGAGGAGCTATATTTTACCTGGGTTGTAACACAGGTATAGTCCTGTGAGGTCGGACTGAGGAGCTATATTTTACCTCGGATGTAACACAGGTGTAGTCCTGTGAGGTGGGACTGAGGAGCTATATTTTACCTGGGTTGTAACACAGGTGTAGTCCTGTGGTGGGACTGAGGAGCTATATTTTACCTCGGATGTAACACAGGTATAGTCCTGTGAGGTGGGACTGAGGAGCTATATTTTACCTGGGTTGTAACACAGGTGTAGTCCTGTGAGGTGTGACTGAGGAGCTATATTTTACCTGGGTTGTAACACACGTATAGTCCTGTGAGGTGGGACTGAGGAGCTATATTTTACCTGGGTTGTAACACAGGTGTAGTCCTGTGAGGTGGGACTGAGGAGCTATATTTTACCTGGGTTGTAACACAGGTATAGTCCTGTGAGGTGGGACTGAGGAGCTATATTTTACCTGGGTTGTAACACAGGTATAGTCCTGTAAGGTGTGACTGAGGAACTATATTTTACCTGGGTTGTAACACAGGTATAGTCCTGTGAGGTGGGACTGAGGAGCTATATTTTACCTGGGTTGTAACACAGGTATAGTCCTGTGAGGTGGGACTGAGGAGCTATATTCTACCTCAGTTGTAACACAGGTGTAGTCCTGTGAGGTGGGACTGGGGAGCTATATTTTACCTGGGTTGTAACACAGGTGTAGTCCTGTGAGGTGTGACTGAGGAGCTGTATATTACCTGGGTTGTAACACAGGTATAGTCCTGTGAGGTCGGACTGAGGAGCTATATATTACCTCGGTTGTAACACAGGTGTAGTCCTGTGAGGTGGGACTGAGGAGCTATATTTTACCTTGGTTGTAACACAGGTGTAGTCCTGTGAGGTGGGACTGAGGAGCTGTATATTACCTGGGTTGTAACACAGGTATAGTCCTGTGAAGTCGGACTGAGGAGTTGGCTATCTTTCCAGGGAACAAACACTTTAATACAGGACCCTGCTCCCTGGAAACAAAAACAAGAAGCCAATAGGCCTTAACGGTCACATGTTTTTAAATCAAGGTAATAGTTTTAACACATAAGATGAGTAGTCTCTCAAGAGAACAAGTTTGATTGAAATCGGGACATCTGAACTTATTTGACCCATGTGACCTAGAAAGTGGATCAAGGTCATTCATTTGACATTAGTAGCACGTCACTGTAGCACACTACTGGTAAATTATCATTACCCCGGGCCTCTTGGAAATTGAGATGAAGCACAATACGTTTCTTGAGACTTTTTCTCAGATCTTTTTCTAAGGTGACCTAAAAAGCATCTCTGATTAATTTTTGAAATCTCAACTCAAATATTGATGACTTAAAATGCTTGTCTGTAGATTTGAAATGCAATTATCTAACTAAAATTAACTTTGGGATATTGATGAAAATAACAAGTGAAAATAAACGTACAATATCTTTATGCAGAACAATTTAAACAATGTACAATTTTACACTAAAATCATGTTTGTAACCATACCTTCCTACAAGTGATAGTAACAGTCTAGTGTAATGTACATGTACCATAATTTCCTGTGTATTGCCTGCGGGCTATACAATTTTTTACATCAGAAGATGTCTAGTGCGGGCTATCTACTGGTGCGGACTATCTGTGTTTTTTAAAACCAAACTAGTAAATAATGCAGGCTATACATTGTTAAAGGTTTCCACTTTTATCAACATGTAGATCTACGCTATTTGTAAACAAAATATAATATCATTGATAAGTTAATATAGAGCTTTACTTATACACCTAAACATATATATTTACAAAATAAACACAATATTTCCAGCATATTTGTCTGATTTCCAACATTCAAAATAATTAATCACAAAGTCACATACGAAATACACTTGTACTCACCAGGTATACATTCGACGTATAACCTGCAGGCAATCTGCCAATGCGGGTTATCTGGAATTTATTTTACAAAGGCCTCAAAAATGACTTTATTTACTTCCCGCGGGCTATACCCCGGTGCGTGAAATGCACAGGAAATTACTGTAATACATTTTTTTTACATTGACAGGAGAGTACTACATTTATACTTTCTAAATCTGACAAGAAATTGATATTAAATAGTCATACCTTAGTTTCAACAATCAAGCGTAAAAGTCTATAAAAGTAATTATTTCTACAATTGACAGAAAAAGTCTAATTTATTCATACTTTCTACAATTGACATAAGTTTACTACATTCATACACTTTATACGATGATACTGTAGGAGTCATACATGAAGCAAACCTTAACTGGATAATTACCTTTTTCAGCGTTGTAGCCCTCATGGAGGTGAAGATTTTCTGGTCTCCAGGTATAAGGAACTTCTGCCAGTGTAGAAACTCATGTTTCTGTAATAAACCATTACACGACAATAGATTTATTTCACAAAACTTTACAGTAGTATATAATACCATAAAATATTTTGTAAAAGAACGAGACAATTTGGAAGATAAAGTCCCGCTGAATGTGGAAAATAATGCCAAGAATACAGGGATGATAAATTCTTGCATGAACTATATTCCAGATATGAACGTTAGACAGACCCAATGTATTCAATAAGGAATTGTGTCAGTGTTAATTTTGCAAATTAATCTGGTAGATGTTAACAGGTAAGTGGTGCCATTTTACTATCAAATCAAAGTTTTTCTGTAAAGCCATTCAAAGTTTTACTGTAACATTTGGCCTTTATAATTTACAATCAGATTTAAACACTAAAATTCTTTGTAGATTTAAGAGTTGACAAGTATTTCACTTGCCAAAATAACACAGCTACCAGATTTTTTGGAAGAGTAGTGTTGTCTTTTAATCAATCACTATTAATACAGAACAGATACTCATCCTTTACCTTGACAATGATATTAACACCGTGTTGGAGCCGTATACAGAACAGAAGGTCCGATTTTACCCTGTTGAAAAAAAAATTCCAGTCATCATACAAGCTACAAATGTAGGTGAATTACAAAATAGACCTTTCATTAAAATTTAATAGGTTCATTTCCTTGATTCATGGATTGCTTAGGATTTTAATATAGATTTTTTTTTAAAGCAAGCTTAATTTGCTACATATCAGTTTGAGTATTATGGGATGTTCTGTGAAGCTATGGTTTTCAATATCATTATAGAAGAACCTAAGTATGGTACCAGCAAATCATTTTTTTTAAAATAATGATATAAATAAGAAAATAAGAAGATCCACAAACGCCTGTATTTTGATAAAAGTGCAAACAAAAATAATTCACTCGTTGAGTTTAAACAAAAAGAACCCTTTGTACCTGTGGACTTCCCCAACAGCTTCAACAGTGGCGACCATGTCTATACAGCCTGGCTTTATAGTGTCCCTACAACAAGGTAAGGTAAGGTAAAGGGTACTTCCCTACCACTAGTACAGATCCATAATGAAAATAAACAAAGAGCCATATCTCTATATATTGTGTAAAGTGGAATGGAGAAATAAAGGTATAGCGTTAAGTCTGTTACTGAAGGCAGACTGTCCGTACAATAACAAGGTAAATTATAGTCCCCTACCCCTTGTACAGGGTCTGTATCAAAACTAAACAAAGGGATATAACTCTGAATATTGTGTAAAGTAGATTGGAGAAGTCAGGTATAGTGTTAAGTCTTTCACTGAAGGCAGATTGTCTCTACAACAACAATGTAAAATTAAAGTTCCCTACCTCTGGTACAAATTCTTTATCAAAACTAAACAAAGGGCCACAACTCTCTATATATATAGTGTAAAGAGGAATTGAGAAGTCGTGTATAACATTCAGTCTGTTAATAAAGGCAGACTGCACTGACTTGTGGATAATTCCTCAAAGGAGTTGGAGAATGAATTCCAATAATGCATGGGCAACATTGAGTACTTGAATAAATTAGGGCTGTACCAGAGAGGCCTTTACCCCTGCTTACCACTTTCAGGGAAAAAAGTGTTTGCCCAAAATAAAGCAAAATAAGGGAATTTTCCCCAAACATTCTTCCAAATTTTATTCCATGAAAAGGATGTTGAACCCCATAAGAATGACAATTGCAAAAAACCAGCTCTGTAGCACAAAATATTGAAGTCTTAGCAAGCTCCCGAAAAAACAAACCTGGATTTAAAAAACAAAAAACAAATCCAAACCGTCAAATCAAAATTTTCCCAAAAATGAATCCAAATTTGTATCCATTAACTGGATGTTGAACCCAATTAAATTTGTCATTGCAAAACCTAGCACTGTTGGAATTCAACGACATTCAGAGAGTAAGATTCTGCTGTCAGTTTGTCTATGATCTCAGACTTTACCAACAAAATATAAAGTTGAAGCTATATGACTTGTGGAGAAGTCTGGTACAGCTGTTAGTTTATTTTTGGGACTTAAGTATTTAGTTTGTTCCTGAAGCTACACTATACTGACTTGTGGAGAAGCAGGGTGGATGCAGCTTTCACAGTAAGGAGTTGTTTGGACAGGAGAGGCTGTTGTGTGGTACATCCCATCAGTACAGGCTTGGCACACAACTCCAGGTAACATCTACCTGTGGTAAGAGAACAATGGTTAATACAAGCTTTCTTCCTGAAAAAACTAGAAATGTCTGTGAGACATAAATACCCCCGCCCCCAGCTGGTTACATTACCAAGGGGAAGGACAGGATGTGACGAGACAGACATGGGTAACACTATATGCCCTCCCATTTCATGGCGAGGGCATAAAAATATACTTAACTCTTTCCGTACCGTGATTCAGGTCCGGATTCCGTACCGGAAGTCATAACTAGGCTCACCCCCGGACGTTTCGGCCAAAATGACGGCTCTTTGTTGTGTTTGCGTAGTGAATATTATGCCGAAATAATGCAGGTAAATGTAAACCAATGCTCTTTTCGGTTCTTCTATAGTTAGAAGATATACAGAGCTTTATTTTCACAAGAATATGTTTGTTAGATGTGGTACCGCTATGTATAGCTAAAGCATTCGCCGCCATGATGTTTACATTGGTGATGACACTTAGCAGTATTTCGCGGGAAATTCAATCTAAATGGGGGACTCACATGACAAAAATGGGTACTTAACTCCTATCAAATTGTTTATTATAAACTGACGCAGTCGATTTTCTGTAAAATGTTATTGGTAAACTCATCTGTCGGCTGCTATACCCAGCTAATCAAACAGTATTTAACGTCAAGTAGCTTGTCGTCTGTATACGACAACGGGGAGGAGACGTCACGTTTATTTGTCGTCTGTATACGACAACGGGGAGGAGACGTCATGTTTTTTTGTCGTCTGTATACGACAACGGTATGGAAAGAGTTAAGCTGACACAACATATAGAATCTTCTTTCACCTAATCATATACATGAAATGAATGTTTAACAAAAATTTGATGATTACGTGGTAAATTAGGGCTGTCTCAATACTGTTTTGACATCAAGAAAATTATGTTTGATACATTATTGATATTTGTCAGAATAAATACTTATGAACATGTATTTGTAATAATTCGAAAAATTGTGTAAAAGTATATCTCAATTTAGACAATATAATTGTCAACCATTACTCCTTATTCAAGGCAAATTAATTGAACAAACTTATTAGCCCTTCATCTGAGCATGCTACAGACCAAATATCAGTACCCACAGCCTATCAGTTATTGAGAAGAAGTTGGTTAAAGTAAAAAGTTGATGCAGGACGGACGCCAGACTACGGGTGTTGAACCACAGGATAAAATACTTTCATCTAGATCAATTCCATCTTTTTGTTTTTCAGAGGTATATGTAAATTTGATGTGCCCACAATACAGCAATCATATAATGAGTGCCCAAAATACTGGTGCATCAGCTGGTTTTCCGTCTCTTGCTGCAAACAAACTTATGTTGAATATTACCAATATATAAGTGCAAGATATTTTTAATATTTTCAATCTGTTTTGTGTTTATATCTACCTCTCTTTATGATGACAAGGTTCCAGGAGGGGAATACAGCCCACTGATCTAACAATCCCAGCACCTCGTCACAGTCAGAGTGTCTTATCTGATTAACGATAATCAGGTAATCAAACAATAATCAGGTAATCATACGATAATCAGGTAATCATAAGATAATCAGGTAGTCATATGATAATCAGGAAATCAAACAATTAACAATTGATTAAAACATTGACCCAAACAGGTCTAACTTTTATGAAATGATGTTCATTTTATCTTTGCCTTTTTGTCTAATGAATTTCTAAAACAGACTCCTTCCTGAAAATTATTTTCTTTAAATACACAAAACAAAATGATACTGAGGGTTATTTCAGTAAAAAAATCTTTCTTATCCTTTGACTCCAAAATAAAATCACTTCTATCCAAGGTTGGGTTTCTTGCCTATATTGTTTAACTTCAATGTATACTATTAATAAAATTCTGTAGGTGGTATCCCTATTAAAAACAAAACATAGAGTTCCAGGTCGGGGTTGAGATTGATATTTATTTTACGCGAGTATCCCTGTCAAAAAAAATGCTTAAAAATGTAGGTACCCAGTGTACTTTGAAACAAATTTCTTTTAAATATAAAGGAATAAAAGACTCTTTGCAATTGTTAACTGAAATGTGTGAGAATACTTCAAAGACCTATCTTACCTGAACTGGGAGGGTAGATAATGAGTCTGATATGACTAGCTCTCCTGGCTGCTCTGGTAAGGCTGTTGTCAACCATCCAATTAAAATACATCTGTAATATAATCACAAGAATTACGTGTAATTATATGTCTCGCCTTTCCCGCTTTGCCGATAACATTTAAGTCCCAACGTAAAAATTAGTATGACAAAATATATACAGCAAGATTATATCTGTAACATAGCAAAGTTTCAATTTAATTTCATATCAATAACACTATAAAAAGTGGATCCTAACTTAAATTCTCAAAATTCCTATGTTTTTACCCCAAAATTTCCTCCAATTTTCAGTAAGGTCTCCAGTATGATAATATTAGTAACTACCCTAAGTTTCAATTGAATCTGATATCAGTGACACTATAAAAAGTGGACTTTAACGCAAATTCTCAAAATTTCCATGTTTTTGCCCCAAAACAGCGGAATCTGCAAATAAAATTCCTACTATATCTCATTATAGTGTTCAGTATGATGATATCAGTAACTACTGTAAGTTTCAATTGAATCTGATATCAGTGACACTATAAAAAGTGGACTTTAACGCAAATTCTCAAAATTCCCATGTTTTTGACCCAAAACAGCAAAACCTGTTCATAAATTTCCTCCAAATTTTACTAAGATGTTTAGTATAATGATGATAGTTACTACATAAAGTTTCAATTCAATCGGATATCAGTAACAATATAAAAAGTGGACTTGAACGCAAATTCTCAAAATTCCCATGTTTTTGCCCCAAAACACCAAAACCTGTAACACGATTTCATTTAAATTGAGGTAAGGTATTAAGCATGATGGTTTGAACAATGTGACCAACTTTCAACTCAACTGGATAATTATAACACTGTGAAAAGTGGACTTTAACGCAAATGTTGACGCCGCCGTCACCAGTAAAGTAACACCTAAGTCTCGCTTTCTCGACTATCGTCGAGGCGAGACAAAAATGAAGTTGGCAGTTGCTGTCAAATATATATGATAATTTTTTATACCATGCTATCATTAGTACTCATTAAAAAGTATTACATTTTTATTGATTTACTGCGGAAATAGATAAAAAACTAGATATTGAGATGATCTGCCTTTTTGTCCCAAAATGTATTATATGTTCAAAACTTCTTTAATGAAAACATGTATTATGCATCCGCTCATCTGGTATATATTGATCTCTCAACTTATCCTTAAAGTGGCCTAACATCTATGACTGTAAGAACATATAAAGATTTAAACATATTTGATCCCAGTGACCTTTTAAGTACATTGTATGTCAAGGTCTTTTTTATGCACAAACTCTATTCTACTTCTTCTAAGAAAGCTACCTGTCTCCAGGCCGTTTTGAGTTTCAGAAGAAGTTGTTTAAAGTTTTTACATAATTGACGCCTGTGATCTTCATAGAACTCAAAAATATTTATTTTCACAAACTTTGTTCGGCTCCTTCCAAAGAGACTTCCACCAAAACATCATGTCTCTAGGCCTCTCATTAATACAGAGGAAGTCATTTGGAAGGTTTTGACATATTTGATCCCTGTGACTATGAAAGCAGAGCAAAAACAATTTTTCTCCACCAACTTTGTTTGGCTACTTCCAAGGAAGCTACCTGTAAACTATCATGTCTCTAGGTCTTTCAGTATTTCAAAATAAGTTGTTTAAATGAAAAGATGCTGGATGCAGGATGATGCAATCATGGCATATTGGTAAGCTCCTTGGACCTTTAAAAATTTTGGGCCAGATGAACTAACGATAAGATTAAAATCATCAATTTATTCATCAAACCTTTTATCTTTTAAAGTTTTCCCTGAGGCATGACCATCCTCAGTTGTAGTTGATTTGGTGAGTGGAGCTGTGAGTTGGCTATAGAAGGCGGTTTCCTGTCTCCTACACCAGGCCAGGTCTACCACCAGACACTGTACTAGGGTATCCATTTTCTGACAGACTTCTGTCACTGAAGCCAGTACATCGTCGACCGCCACCCCAGCCTCCGACACCACAGGCCTCCACACGCTGTACACACTCTCAAGCCATTGAGTATGCTGTAAATATTTAAACAATTAATGTTTAATAGCAAATATTGTCATTTTCCTTTAACATAGACAAATTAACTTAACAAAGGCTGGTAGGGCTTTATGTAATTAAGATACATATTATTTGCTTAAATCAAATATTCATTTCTTATATTTACATTTTGATAGAATAAATATTATGCTTGATTTAGCAATTTTGGAAGTTTTTAAACAGCAAATCAAATACTGACATCAATGAAACTGATGACATCAGACTTGTGATCGAAGGGTTGCGAGTTCGAGTCCTGGTCACGGCACTTGTGTTGTATCCTTGAGCAAGATACTTTACTCCGCTTGTTTCAGTCTACTCAGCTCATAACATTTGCTGTCATAATGCATTATTCAAGGATGCAGACCAAATGTAAGTACAGCATAACGTTTTCTTCCACTTTTCACAGGTGCCTCTGCTGTTGCTAGGGAATGATAAATACAATCTATCAACCCTGTGTGATGTAGACTGAAAAATGTCTCTTGTCTAAATTATACAGGGGTGATTGATTAGTTTTCTCCTACACTTTCCTAACGTATTTATGCTGTAATGTGAACTCAGTACATCACATCATCATCAATGGCAGATACAATGTGTGATGAAATTGGTGATGTTACCCTTGTTACACAGCATAAAGTGAAGATGTGATAGTGATAATTACATAATATTACAATTAGCATGTGTGAGCTGCCTTTACAAACCCTTGAAAAAGACAGGTTTTACTTGTCCCTAGCAAAAGTGAGAATGAGCCTGTGAAAAGTGGGAGAAAAAATAATCAGTTACCCTGTGTGATGCAGGGATCACTTTGGGCGAGATTTAGAGATTTTTAGCCATACTTTTTCCTGAAAATCTCATCGAAAATTTAAAATTGTATTAATTTATATAGAAAAATCTCATAGATATTTTGCTGATCCTATAAAATCCCTCAAATTATCTCATACGTTTTAAGAGTAAGAATTATTCCTGTGATGTAGACCTAGAAATCTCAACCCTTGGGATAACGTTGCTAAAGTTTAGCACTCGGTAAAGCCTTAATTGTGCTATAATTAATAAATCTTCCCTGTGTGTTGTGAGCTTAACTAACAGTATAAACAGACGTATGATCAATTTTATTATTCAATTACTTGTACATTTGATGTATGGCTAGCAAAATTTGTCAAATGTTTGGGGGACTTATTGGCTTTACTGTTTCTTAATAAATTTTGGATAAGTATCATTTTTTCTGAATATTGCTTCAGACTGATCGGAATGATACTCTAAATACAAAATTGAACACACTTGAGATGGAAGAATATAAAAAATATGAATTACATTGAGTTGAGTCGATTTGAAGCCATAAAGCTGAGATTTCTCCACAAAGTCTGTTATATCTTCATCCATACATCCATCCTTCATCGCAGACAGTTACATGATGAAATCATGCTGTAAAAGGATCATCCCTTAATGTAAATACATACTTATAAAGAATATATAATATTACAAAAAAAACGCACGAGAAAAAATTAATGTTACCCAGGGTTACCCCATGCTACTTTACAGTATCCAGGGTTCAACACTAACACTAGCAAAAATTCTAAAGGACTATAGTAATATAAATATGCTCTGTTTATTAGTCCTGGTGACTATATATAGTTGAGTTTTCTATTTTGTTTTTTTATTCTAATCTATAACTTACTCAAGAAGAGGAAATGATACAAAATTAGGACTCAGGATACACCAAAACTCATATTAGAGCATTTAGATATTATTTTTTTCTGGGAGAGATCTTCAAAATAAGCCCAATTATGACTGAATTATCAGCAAATTGCTTTCAAGAAAGTTAATTGCACAAATCCTTATAATTATGTGACAGCTTCCTTACAGTTACAAAATTGGGCACATGGACATGTATAGACTCATATGATAAAATTACACATACATACCTATATATATTAATTGTATCATATATGTCTATACATGTGTAATAGGACGAGGAAAAGTGATAAAGATAGTGCCGTCACTGGGGCTCGAACCCGCGACCATTGGCTCTCCAGCCCGATGCTCTACCGACTGAGCTAAAGGGAAATTCCCTACAGCTCACGCTTGTAAGGCAACCTAATCAATGCACATCTTTTACACTATTCCCCCCTTTTTCTAAATCCCCAACCAAGGTTCTTTGACTCCCCGCCAAGGCTTCTCCTCCTTGAAACGGGGAGGGTCATCGGCACCAATTGTAATAGGACGAGGAAAAGTGATAAAGATAGTGCCGTCGCTGGGGCTCGAACCCGCGACCATTGGCTCTCCAGCCCAATGCTCTACCGACTGAGCTAAAGGGAAATTCCCTACAGCTCACGCTTGTAAGGCAACCTAATCAATGCACATCTTTTACACATGTCCCTGTGCATAAGGGGGTTTGTCTAATTATGATTTGATTATATGCGATTTACAGGGGACAGAAGATCATAAATATACACTGAATATATCAACAAATATACACTGTATATATATTATTCGTTGTATTCTAACCCCTCCCCAATATTACGGTCACGGTAGAATAGCCCTCATCGGCCATGACGTCACCAATTATGTGTTGCGTATCACGTGATACGCATCCATCGCAAAGTAGGACAAACAAAAAAATTTTAAGTGATTCGTGAAATGGCAACTTCCGATCCTATTTTTTGCGTAAAACTAACCCCAGACGACGTACCTGGGGCATTATTGGATACCCAAAATATTGGGAGCTATTCTACACTTCAACTGAAGCGATGGTTGGAATGCAGAGGCCTTACAACATCATCACAAGTGCAAAGGTATGCGACTTAGATTCTGGAAAAACCGACACATTAGGAAGTATTGATTTTAATACATCAAAACCTATGCAAAAGGGGAGGAAGTATTTTCTAAGTGGTCATGTTCAGAACATGGAGGATACACGAAACAAGAACTATTATTTCGTTAAAGCAAAAGTAATGGCCTCTTATGAACAAAATAATATGTACAATGTGAGTTTGACCTTAAGATTTGGTATTTTGTCCCCACACCACATTAGACAAGCCCTTGGTCTTGTGTCTACCATTTGCATTGTAATGACAACCGATTACACCGAACCGAAAAGAATGGACCATAGGGTTATGAGGTATAAAACATTCGTGGATACGTATACGATAGTAATGGATGAATAAACGCAGTGCACCTTCTCATTCTTCCACATTCTTCTATCCATTTTTTTCTGTTTACATTTTCGGTTTGTAGTCTCCCGCCATTATGACGGAAAATGTTCAATGAAGTAAAATATAGGTATATTCATTTATTAAAAAATATTTTTTAAGGCAATGAAAAATATCTCTTATTATTATTTTTATCACCAAAATCATAAATAAATTGAAATTCCGAAAGTATTTATCAGAAATATATGTCGTAAATATCACATGATTTTGACTTTGTGTCAATGAAGTTTCATTACCCTATTTTTCCGGATTTCTGATTCGTTTAAAAGACTCTGATAATTCATGTAAACGATACTTAATGACAACAAAATAGATGAAGTAACTAACTGATTTATCAAGACTGTAATATGCATGCAAATATTGTCTACATTACTTTAAAATACCCCGGACTAAATACATGTGTATTTTTTCTCCATATTACATATCCTTCGGGTATTCTCTTTCCATTTCTTTAAATTTAATTGTTTCATCCAGAGGTGTTCCGATCGAATATCATGGAGTGAAGAGAAATGAGGACCGTCCGTTGTTTACGCAGATAAGTAACATATTTTGGAATATTTGAAGACATATCGGAAACCATGGATTTCAGAAGGCATGATTTAATCGTATTGGTGCTGTTTGTGTGCTTGGTGGTCGTACAAAACCAAGCTGCGTCAGCTTCCAATGATCACAGTGACGTGGACGTTTCCAAACGGGACAGTACAAAAAAGTCGACTGCTGTTTCTGAAACGGCAAAGCCTAAAGTTTCTAATGACAATTCCACGTCTAACAATACTGACTCGAATGCCGATGACGGCTTCTTTGGTACCATTGTAGAAAATAAAGATATGTTGCTGAGGACGCTGTACGTGCTCATAGGAGTAACCTCTGTGGTGATTCTGTATTTCGCTTTCCGGGCGTGGAGGTGAGTGTCCGTCTGTCTGTATTTCTTGTCTTCACTATAGGCCTACTACAAATAACAATTTCAGTGTTTTTTAAAGTATACAGTATCTTACTTAGTAACTCAGTATCCCTAGATTGATGTACTCAAAAATATAAATTTTAGCATGTTTGCACCAAGAAGTTATGAAAATATAATGCATTATGCATGGATTTGACTGTCAACATATACATGTAACTTATATATTTAAGGTTGGTAAATTAATAAATGCTATTGACAGGGATGAAATATAGTCATTTTTGTCCGATGATTTACAACCAGGAAACTTAACAGCATTTTCCACAACTACACAATCAACCAATGCTTACTAGTACACTACTTATAATTGCCTGATTAGTGTAACAGTAGAGGGAAAATGCACTGCCTGACAGGGGGCCAAGGTTCAAACTCTGGACCATTGGAACTCTAAAAAACGCTCAACAAATCAACCTATCTAGTTGCCGGAATAGACCCAAGCCTGTCTAGAGCCGCTACATTCTCCCCTCTTTTTACAAAGTCTTCAAGCGCTAAGACATACCACAATCCTTCAGTGACTGTTGACTTATTGTCGAGTCCATCAAATTATTGTGACAAAGACAAAGCCTTAAAAGAGCGAAGATTTATAGTTAATCTCTGATATTTACTGAGAATCATTCATATACTGGTTCAGAAAGAGATAGCTATAAGCCTATAGAATATCCATAATTAAAAGTCGGCAAGTCGAAAAAAACAGCTTCTGAAGCCACAACAGATTAATACAACATACATCTGCTGAAAGATATTCCAGTTATTTTCATTAAACCTTCCGGAAATAACCAATGAAGGCCCAGTGTGACATAACAGATAACTTAATTGTGTGACATGTTTCCAGTTTCCCCACTGGAGGGCTACTTCTGGATGAAATAAAAATCAAAGGCCTAAGGTGAAGCAACTCAGTTTACACATAGATTTGTTACCATTCAAGAGCTTCGCTTTAGTGGCCGAGAGCTGCGCTCTTATACATGTAAATGAGCACCTGGAATTTAACAGTCGTCAGCATGTATTTTATTTGAATAAAGAAAATACTTATTGTTTTCATTCCATGCAGCTTCATGGTTAAAAAGTTGCTGGGAATCTTTGTTTCCCCGAATAGAAGTTTATTCGGAGATTTCAAACAAACAAAATGGTCATTTCTCGTGACACTCTGTTAGATCATTTTACCTTGATCACGACCAGAATATTTCTGTAAGCATGGCCCCGATGTCAATCTCTGTATAGTAGGACCTTATATTTTAATCACAATCGACACAATTATAACACAATCAACAGGTTTTGTTGACAGGCGGTGCTACAAATTATACGGGAATAACCCCGGTTAGATGTCCCAGCTGGATGTAGTCACGGATGAAACTATTGATATGATTGGCTACTATTTTAGTACGAAAACAAGAGTTTTCATTGATTCTGACCCACGGTATGAAAACGTCAGAGAAGTGTACCATGGTTTTCCTATGATGCAAACAGTTGAGAAAAAGCATTGGTATATTATATGCTCCTATAGCTAATAGATACGCTCTGTAGCTGTCATCCACGATTATTAACAACATTTTTGGTTGAATTTTATACTAAATCTTAACATCACCTTAGAAAGTTTTTTTGCTGATTTGGTGGGACCTTTGGCGTCCGATCAGCCGAAGGGATTACATGCCTTTAAACATTTTTTTCATGTTTTCTGTATATTCTGTTAATGTGATGTAACATGTATTTTATGTGTCTTGATAAAGGGGCGGATAGCCTTGAAAATTTGACAATTTATTTGTCCATACTGTCTCTATTACTTCCACGATCATATATATATGCTCCTATATATTCTTGGCCTCAACTGTACACAAACAGAAGCCAGGAAAGACAAAGTTTCAATCTTGTGAAATGTGCCCATACATAGAGATATACGTCTGAGGTGACCGTATAGCCTCACAAATCTCTTTATTTCTGATGGATTTTATTGTTTATAGCACTAGTATAATTTCCTGTTTTATCGGTATGAAATAATACAGCATTAGTTCCTTTCAAGTGAAATTACATCTTAATCATGTCTGTCTTGACAAGATTGTCATTCCTTCCCAACCATGGCCAGTGAAACTCTATGATATCGGATATTATACATTTTGAACAGTGTCAGGTATTAAATTTATTATCTGAACAAAAATCAAAAGCTTGAGGATTTTGGTAATATGCAGCTGGTATATGACCATGACCTTCAACCTGTAAAATTAGCATTATAATGAACTGATCCAAGTCAATGTATGGTAGAGTGTACATGTAGTCATGGGATTAGGGGTGAAAGGGTTAACCGAAACAAACATTTTAAATAAGGAAGTACATGTACATTGTTTTTAGTATAATATCATTGCTGATTCAAGTATTTTTTCACTACTGCTTTAGCATTTAAAATTTGAAAAAAGTCTTTAAATTAATAGGTTTAATTTCTGAAGTCTAACGATACAACTGTAATTCATGTTCTGAAGATATGTAAAATGAATTAGATCACATACATTGTACTTGCATGTACAGCAAATTTCACTACCTAATTGGCCAGTGGCTAAATTGGTTCTTGTTTGGTTAGCATATACCGGTAACCCATTAAAAATCTACATAATAGAGTCATTTTGTGTCTATTAAAATATACGGCCTAATGGTATTAGTTGTAACATATGTCTAGACCTATATTCCAGGGCTCAGCCGAGAAGTACTTTATGTGGCCATTGACTTTTATGAATTGAAAGTGAAGGTAAAATGTCCCTCTGGTCACTGACACTTAGCCACGTACACCATACCACAGACTGATCATAGTAAAAATCAATTATGCCTGGAAGGCTTGAACAACTTCAGAGTGACTTTTAAGATTTTAATGTACCATAGGGCTCAAAATCAATTCTAAAAATAACAAGTTTAGGTAGTTGTGCTTGTATTTTATAATTTTAGTATTTTTACTTGGTAATGTGCATATATTTATACACCAGTGTTCAATCAACGTGTGCATCCCGCATCCTGTACTCATAAATTTTTAAAGGATCCATTGAATTTATGAAAATGGTTAAATTTAACATTGTGGGACCCATTGCTTTTGGCAAAACAAATGAAAAGGACCCATGAAAAAAAAATTGTAGAGTGATCAATGTACACTGACCAGAATTGTATTGAACATTGTCAATAATATCAAATTTTGACTTCATGCATATGGTCACAAGAAGGCTAGCAGTTCCCACCTGTCAACCAGGCATATTATGGCCTCAGACTTTGAGGCTTTTATCATATTAAATATCTTTACATTAAATATTATGTAATTGTCTAGCCCTGTTCAAATTCCTATGCCAGTTACCTTGTCATCAGGGGACAAAGATTTGTTTATTTCAAATGTTGTAAATTTATCTCTTTAGTCCTTGAGTTCTCCAATGTTTGAAGGCAACATGTTTCCTTTTAGCATGTATATTATCTATTATGGTCTGCAATTAATCTAATTTTACAATTATATTTGATTTTATTTAAATTAGATGTTTAGATATTTGAAGTCTTGGAGTTTGTATTGATTTAATTCTGCAGATGTTACTGTAACAATCGTTCATTTGAATATTTTATTCAAATTGCAGAATTACCTATTGTAAAGATTCAAAATAATCAAACTTTTTAATGGTTTCAGGATTTATGAATACAGTGGACTCCACTTAATATCACCCCTGTTAATATCAAATTCCTCTTTATATCATGTTTTCCCCAGCACCATTTTTCTCTCTATTTAATCTATGTAATTTTATTTGGTTAATATCATGTATTTTGAGGTGAATCCCTCTTAATACCATGTTTTTTTTAACCACTCACATAAAATATCCAGAAAATTATGTCATTTCCATTGATTCCAGATACTAATTTTACAAATTGTTGCATAGCAAATAAAAAAAAATAATCCCAAAAATGATCTTTAATTGAAATAATGTTATCTATATATTGAAACATCTTCATATGTACATTGAATAGCTTACTTTTAGTTATGGAGATTGGAAATGCACTAGATTTAGTGGAAAAACATGTTTCTCTTAATGTCACATTCCTGTTAATATCATGTTTTTATCTGACAAATGCAACATGATATTAAGAGGAGTGCACTGTATTTCTAAAGTTTATCTCTTATTTATGCCATGGTGCATCGTCTGTTATTGACAGTGAGCTACCGGGTACTTATATGTTATGCTGTGGAGCATCCTCTGTTCAGTGTCAACTTTTTCTTTTTAAACCACCTCTCAATAACCAATTAATCATGGAGTCATGTAATTACCTGGTTATGCAGCTGTAAAACCTCCTACCTTGGGTTGATTAACAGATTGAAATTATACGATGCATAAAAGGTAACTGATCAGCAAAGCAAGAAGATGCATTGTGTTAACTCAATCACACAATTTTTCTGTACATGTATAATAAAATCAATGAACTATTTAATGTACAAGTATATAAACTCATTCACCCCTGAAATTTCATAAAAATTACTCCAACCTTTGATTGGAATAGCCCAAATTTATGTGTCTGGTTTTAAATGATAGAAGATAAAAAATGTTGAGATTATTAAGCTGACGTATGTCTCATGCAATTTTTTTTCCTTTCAGAATTAGAGGACGGAGATCAAAGTCTAGAAAGTATGGACTTATCACAACACGGGGATCAGATCTGGAAATGGCACCGCTAGACGCAGACGATGAAGATGAAGACATGACAGTTTTTGAAATGAATGACAGACATAAATAGCATCTCTGAAACCTAGACTCATCCCAAGTAGGTATTCTGATAGCAGATTTATGTCATCCTCAATACCCAGGGGTTACGATCACCAACACTATGTAAACCCCTGGGATATGTCATGGTAAAACTGAAGGCACACTCTGGTAAAAAAAAAAATCACCAATCGCAAGGGTGCATGTCTGTCTTTTGAAGATTAATATTACAAAGGAACCATGGCTCACAAAGGCTGCATGAAGATGAGAATTTTTATTCTGAACCACACAAAAGGCGAAATTATGATGTGATTTTTTTTATTATGAAGTTTACCCCAAGGACATGTCAAATTGAGAGTACAATGTGTTCAAACTAGCTCATAAAAGTTTCACAAAATCCAAAAAATGAAATCACACAGAAAGTTCAGATTGTATATATATAATTAAAATTGTTAATATTTTTAGACTCTACTTACTTCGATTTAAAAATAGATCATTCCCAGTAAAGTCAGTGTGAGAGCTTCACTTAATCATGTTGATTTCCTGAAACAATAGGACTGTGCTATTTTTCCTTCTAATTGTTTTCTTCAGGCAAAAAATGACCCTTGTCACAGATGATCACAAAACATAAAGTCGAAGATGCTGACACAATTTGACAAGATGCCCACATGATGGCCTTACGAAGGGCAAAATGGATAGTTAAATGGAAAATAAAAATGGATCTTAGCAATGTCTTTCTGGGACAAAGTATGTTATGACAGCATACTGTGATGCTTATTTGTATTATCAATAAGACTTTATTTGTCAAAGGAGGTTAAAAATTTATGAAAATATTTCTTTATTTTTCCAGATGTGGCCTTCTCTTTTCCTCTTTACATTCCATGATGTAGCCATTGAGGAGTAGCACCGCAATAACCTCCAACCCAAACAATGATCCGAGTGGACATCCAAATAACCTCCAACCCACTGACAAACAATGATTTCAGCTTCATCCAAATAGTCTCCAACCCACTGACAAACAATGATCCGAGTCGACATCCAAATAACCTCCAACCCAAACAATGATCCAAGTGGACATCCAAATAACCTCCAACCCAAACAATGATCCGAGTGGGCATCCGAATAGCCTTCAACCCACTGACAAACAATGATCTGAGTGGGCATCCGAATAGCTTTCAACCCACTGACAAACAATGATTTCAGAGGACATCCGAATAACCTCCAATCCACTGACAAACAGTGATTTCAGAGGACATCCGAATAGCCGTCAACCCACTGACAAACAGTGATTTCAGTTGACATCCAAATAACTTCCAACCCACTGACAAAAAGTGATTTCAAAGGACATCCAAATAGCCTCCAACCCCCTGACAAACAGTGATTTCATAGGACATTCAAATAACCCCAACCCACTGACAAACAGTGATTTCAGACGACATCCGAATAACCTCCAACCCACTGACAACCCGTGATTTCAGAGGACATCCGAATAGCCTCCAACCCACTGACTATTCAAATAAACACCAAAATATTCTGACAAAATAATTTAACACCAAAATTATCTACAACTTACTGACAGCAATGATCAAAGAATAACCCAGCTCTAATAGTCCCTCCTTTTCTGATTCTCTGGACACTGGAGACATTGATGAGCATTCATAGTGACACACAATATCTTGCCATTCAGTTTAAATAGTTTTATCTTTCTTTGCCATTCAAGCTGCAGATTTTCATTTTGATGTTTTCGTTTATGAGGAGAACTTCTGAAGAACAGAAAAGATTGTTTCAGACCAGAATAGTTGAAGTGTGAGGTTGGCAGTTGGTGACATTAATAAACAAGACGGATCTGAATGGAATGTGAAATCCAGGTGTGATGTCCTGTGATCTTATAAGATCTTAACAGTTAGACAGACATTTTTGAAAATGGCAAGAATTTATATCACGAATGATGTTTATGTTGTAAAATACTTCTTACTCAAACATTGTAAAAAATGTAATGGAACATTTAAAGTTTAATCATTGACGTTACATAATCAGAGAGTGAATTCTGGTTTAAAGACATTTATAGAATCCACAAGATTGTTGTCATTGTTGGTACATGTATGTAAAATCTTTGGTTCCATATTGTTACATTATTGCTGAAGCTGGAAGTTCCAGTAATTTTAGTTACTTGTTTTTATCAACAAAGCAAAGTTTGGGGACTTCTAGGTTTTGCCCCGTTTCAATTTTTACCATTTTCTCTCTTCAGTTTTTTTTTCACCACTTAATGAATCCTTACATCATAAGTGGCTGTGTACAATTGGCCTTTTGCTTTTAATTGTCATCCAAAATGGCCGCAATGCCCTAGCTCTGATTTGTTGAATTTTAAGTATTTATCAATCTCGCTCAAATTTATTGTGTAGTTATTTAATTGGACTGAGAAACTTTAGTTTTTTTTTCATCAGTTATCTAACATGGTCAGAAATGGTCAAAATATCTACATATTGGCAGAATTCACCCAAATTTAGCACAAGTGTTGAATGGGACTCTGAACACTACTGCAACTTTCATTAGCATCATTCGCAATAATGGAGGTTGTATTTTGGCACTTTTGATGACCTCATAACATTAAAATCAACACTTAATTAAGCATATTATTTACAATATGTTTGTCCTGGGATAGCAGTGAGTGAGTTGTCACAATTCCCCCTTCCTTTCCCAGGGTGTGGATCTACACGTATTTGTACACTTTTGTTTTTCTGTACTGCGAGTTGTTCTTCAATGTCAAAATGTTAGCATCAAGTCATATTTTTACATTTTACAAGTCATATCAACTAAGATGTTAGCAAACTTTACTTGGGAATAACATTGAATTCCACTAAATTTTTGCATCTTTTGTTATAAAATTCTCATAATTATGTAAAGAAATATCGCTGTGTATTGCTTGTTTTACCTTCAATGTGAACATCAATATCTCTTGAAATTAAAGTGAACTAAATTAAAGTGAACTAAATTAAAGTGAACTAAATTGAAGTGAACTAAATTGAAGTGAACTAAATTAAAGCAGTCCAACCACCTGTTGATATAAATATGTTTTGAGAAATGAAAACTCTTCTGTGAGTTTTGAAAATTAACTTAAAATAGAAATATGATGAAAACAGAGAGGACTAATTAATATGCCAAAAAATCACCTTAGAATGTCAAATGTGACCATTGAAAGTTTAAAACTGAAGTGTAAAGTTTCATATTATCATAATGTTATTATATTTGATATGTTATTTGTCAGTTATAATCACACATAATTATAGAATACTGCATCTGGAGTTGCATTATTGTGGGCCATTTTTTATGAAAACAATTTTTTTCTGTGCTTGTAGGCAAACCTCCCTGATCCTGTGAACATTACGATATTTTTTTTTTCTATATTCACAATTATGACCTCAGTGATTTAGTTTCCTTTTTTCTGTGTCACCAGATTTCAGATAACTACAAGGAAGTTTGTTTGAGCACAGAAATCATAACATGTTTTCCTGAATATGGTCCATGATAAATTTATGAGGATCATTGGATGTAAATTGTTGGTTATGGTTATTTGTATAAAGTACAGTACATATGTATACTGTATCGGCTAGGTTAAAACATCCATGTTTCCTACAGTAAGTTAACAAATGGGTAGCTTGACTTTGTTTGTTCTCTAAAAGAGTAATTTTTCATAAAATTGGTAGTTAGTGCTCGTTAAGATAATTTAAGATAACTGGAAACATGTATTTTTTGACTTGGCCTCTTGGTGAATTAGCTTTGTAATGTATAATGGTTTGTGTGGTGTGTAAGCCTCAATGAAGGGAGTTTGAATCTTTATTTTGGATGTGTGGAGAAATGTTACTCATGTTTATACTCAGATAATCAGATATCTTGTCCTTTACAACTTTACTTTATGTACATTCAACTTGTTCTGTCCCATCCTATTTCTGTGATTATTTTTGTGGTAGATTGAAGTCTATGTTTTTAATGTTCTTTATATTTTCATTTAGAAGTGTGTGCTTAGTTCTGCAATTTTTTCTGAAGCAACCTCTCACAATTTATAATTATAGATTAACCTGTCAAAAAGACCATTTAGAAGAGAATATGAAAGATGCCCTTTCTGACAGGTGGTCTTTATAGACAGGTTTTGGGGGGTGAGAAGTTGGTTGTTACTGTAAGGTTCTTTTTTAGACAGATTGTGTAATTATATAGCCCGGTACTGTAAAACCTTGTTATACTGCCGTCTTTGTATGCAGTAAAACCGTGTTATACTGCCATCAGTGTATACAGTCGACTCTGGTTATACTGCAATCTTTGTATGCAGTGAAACCTTGTTATACTGCCACTATTGTATGCAGTAAAACCTTGTTATACTGCCACTATTGTATGCAGTAAAACCTTGTTATACTGCCACTAATGAATGCAGTTAAACATTGTTATATTGCCACTAATGTATGCAGTAAAACATTGTTACAATGCCACTATTGTATGCAGTAAACCCTGGTTATACTGCCATCTTTGTATGCAGTGAAACCTTGTTACACTGCCACTATTGTATGCAGTAAAACTTTGTTATACTACATTCATTTGTCCAGTGACGTTTAGGCCTTTCCAAGGGTTTGGTAGGAAATTGAGAGATATGTATAATTTCAAAAAAAGGAAACTAGAAGAGACATAGAAGTATATATTGGCAGTAAATGAGGTGGCAAAGAAAAGGAGGGGCATTATATTGAGGTTTTGCCGTATCTAGAGAGGCATTGGGCTGTGTTAACCCCCAGGTTAGGCTGAGGTACATGTATATAGACAAATAGTCTCTAAAGTAGTTGATATCAATATACAATCAAACCTCGTTATCTCAAACTCTTATAACAGGAAGAATACATTTAATTTGAAGTTCCCAACCAAACTACACGCTAAACATTTGAACTCACTTAACTGGAATACTCAGACGAATCAAAGTTTTCCCCCAGACTTTGAGATAACAAGGTTTGCCTGAATATAAATTTTGTTGAATTAAGAAATCCATTTATTACATGTTATTGTTTAGAAGTTTATATTGAATTCGTTGTCGCTCGTGCTGTGTATGCTTCCGTTTTGTTTTACGTAACAATGACAGTGTCAACATGTTTGTTGGTTACTCGTTTTACCATCAACATTATCTTGTCCCATCAATCAAAAAAGTCAGATCTCATACGTTATTGAATTGTGGATTTTTTTTACAGTCATGAAAAATAACTTAACATCCTTGGTAATAAATTAGTAAAACACTATCCAGGATAAATGAAGGTTCATGAAAAACATTGCACCAAGTTAGTTTTTGACCCCCAGTGTCATAAACCACCATTTGGTAAAGAAGTCAAAACTGTAAATTGATTGAGCCTTTACTCAGGAGATGGATGATCATTGCCAATCTCTGCAGAATTCAAAATGCTAGAATACTTTACACATTTACATAGCTACACCAAAATACTTACAGTTTTTTACCCATCATTATGTATCACTGGCAAAATGTTATAAAATCAGGAAGTAAAAAGGATAGATATATATGATTTTAAGCAAGTGAAATCGATTGTCACTGCTTTTGAGTGCTAAAATTTACAGTTTATGGTTGTGATTGTGAGGTAATAATGAAACTACAGAGCTTGGTAACATAGAATAGTTTGTGTGTGCAGGTTGTTTTCTGTACAACTTCATGCTACATGTATATATAATTATATATAAGATGGACTAAACTCATATTGATGTGATGTGGTTCTGCTCGTGAAAAAGAAATCGCTTACTACATTTAGTATATCAGTTAATACTTAAGAAAAACAAGAATCATGTTTTATCTAACTTAAGTTACTTTGATACTACAGTACTTTTGATTTGCTTTAGGCCTAGGTACACTTTTATTTAGTTGATAGAGTTCTATAATATACCAAATGTTAAGAAAAACTTTTGAAGGAAATAGATCGACATCTTGAAGGCCCAAAGGCTATATGACAGCTACAAAACAATTTCCACATTACACATTTTCAATGTATACACATGGCGAGACTAGGCCAGGTTACTTCCCTTAGTTTGAGCGGTAACTCTTGGCTCCTGTACGGATGATCTCTCAATATGTACATATACTCAAAACTTGTTTTCCTTTATTGTTTCATCTTTAGCATTTCTTGATAATGGTTTTGTATGGTATTGCTTTCTTATCTGAAATAATTATTCTTATACATAGATTGAGTTTTCGGTAATGGTTCATCGTCGGAAACCCAGGACACACTTCTCTGACATTTGCATACGTCAGAGAAGTGTACCGTGGGTTTCCGACGATGGCGATGGTCGTACGCATGTTTGTTTACATTCCAAATGTTTGTCCTTTTCTCAATATTAAATGATATTGAATGTGTGTGTGATTTAAATGATTATAACATATGTAGTCAAAATTGAAATGAAAAGATTTACCCTAGTCTGTTTTGATATAAAAAAAAGGTATCATTCACATTATCAAATTATTATGATCAATCTGTTTCGCATTTTATGTTCTATAAGTTAACAATATATTGGGCTTTAGTAGGTTTATAACTTTGTTATATTGATACTGTATATTTATTATGACACATAGATTGCAATTCATTTCTGCCACTCGATTAACCTTCCTATAATAATTTAATAAGATATATGTATAAGGTGCAATACACAAGCTTGCGTTAATTATAGCTGAACATTTTTTGTATGATAATACTCGGCCTCAATTACTGGCCAAACTTTTCACTGTGTGAATTGAAGCAAATTGATATCTTTACAGTTTGTTTTATTTTGTTACTAGTACCTGTGTAACCTATAGCTCTTTCTTCTCATAATTTTGCTTTCCATTTACTTAAATCTCTGCTTACTAATAATTTTCGGTAGATTTTGAAGCCCTTCGTTAATACTTTTGATAGCCAAATTATATCAGTATTGTAAGAGAGAGATTAAAATCATTAGATATACATGAAAGTTGTTTTAGCCAATTAAAGTTTTCGAGTTCTTGTATGGATGAAATCCAGGATGTGGTGAATATTTATGATCAGTTTGTTGTTCCAGAGAGGTTTTGATTTCTGAAGTGTAAACAATCGTTTATTGTCTAAGTACAGCCATTATGGTGATGGTGCTATGTTGTGTGTACTCCCATTATTACATGTATGACATGCACAGTGATGTTTCTAATCATGTGTTTGTGTAGACTTCATTTACATTTTGAAATCAATAAGGAAACAGTTCTTTCAATCATTGAGCTTCAACATTTCAACAAATGTGGTATGTATACTGAAATATGTACATGTATATGAACCACGAAATATTTTTAGGATGTAAATGATTTTTGCTGGATAGTGTCGGCTGATTCTTTAATCGGAAGCAAGGGATCATTTCAATTTAAGGTAACGTTTGCTTTAGAATCATTACACCATTCAACCCTGAAATATCATAATGAACTTTTCCAAACTAAGTTGGAAGGATTTTTGTGTGTTCGGGGCCAGTGAATAAGTTAATCATGATCAATAAATAATGTATAGCTTATGACATAGGAAGACATCAGAAATAGTGACCACACATCCGAATTATATTGTGTATTAAAATGTTTTGATTACTTGACAAAGAATAGGGATCAAAAAGGTGATCATTAATAATTTTTTGTCCTTGGAACAATATATAGATTGATGGTCATTTACCATTTTGTAATGATATCAAGGCCAGAGGACAACTGTTTGGTAGGTTTAACTTTTGCAATCAGTATCAAGTGGGTGAAAAAGTGGTGGGCAGAAATACCACAGGGCATAAAAAAAAAGGAAAAAATATTTCAGTGTATAGATATAATTTTAGGGAAATGTGTAAATTGGTCCCATGGTACATCTAGTATTGCATGTGCCCCTTTAATCATGTTGATGTAACTGGTGTATACTGTAACTGTATATATATATACTATGTATACCAATATCAAAATAAATCTATTTTGAACATTGATTGTTCTTGTTCAATATTCTTTATTCATCAAAACATGCGAATGTGATACATTGTTCATATCCATAATACCAACGATATCCCAGAAGGATCATCTTCGTACCAAACATTGGTAATATTCATTTGTTCTTTAAAAGTTGGACTTTTCCTTTCTTTCCTAATCATATGTGATTTGAGAATCCCTCTTTAAAACAAGAGGCCCAAAGGGTCTGTACGTGTACTATCGCTCACCAGGATACATTGGTATCTAAGCAATCGTTGTAAAACATTTTCCAAATTATCTAAAGGACAGAGACAGACAATAGACCAATCCTTCAAGCATATCTGTATAAATTAAAAGTTTGGTAAATGGGTGTTTTCAAGTTCAATTAAAAAACTAGGTCCGTAGGGGTATGGCCAGACCCCGACATCAATGCTAATATTACGATTGAATTTGCCCAGCAACTGTATATAGTTTTGTCGTGTGGATCTCAACCATTTAGAAGTTGTGACATAGGGTTTAAGTCTACAGCCATGGGTGTGTCAAAACCTCAGTGTCAATTCTAGTATCATGATTGTATTGTCTCCCTTTTTACCCTACAATTGAATATTGCATTGTGTATTTAAATAACGGAAAAGAAAGTGTGCACTTAGAAAAACCCAAGGGGCCCATTGGCCTTAACGTCATCTGACAATCTATATAATTTCTGTTGGTAAATTGTGAAAGTGTTCTAAAGATATTGCCATATTTCACCCGTGACCTTGTAAGAGGGTCAATGAACAAACTTTGTTTTCCTTCATCTCAGCATGCTACCAGCAAAATTGCGCACCCTGGGACCTTTAGTTACGGAGACGAAGTGTTTTAAAGACATATTGGACCACTGTAACCTTGAAAGCAGGTCGAGGTAATCAATTGTAACAAACCTAGCAGCTCTTCATGAATATCAGCATGCTACTGACAAAATTTCAGTACCCCAGGCCTTACGATAATTGAGAAGTTCTTTGAAAGAAACACATTTGACTCCTGTGACCATGAAAGTGGGTAAAGGTCATTAATTCATTCAAACAAACCCGGTGCCCTTCATCCCAGCATGCTACAGACCAAATATCAGTTCCCTGTGCCTTTCGGTTATTGAGAAGAAGTTGCTTGAATATCTTAACACATTTAACCCCTATGACCTTGATAGTAGGTCAAGGTCATTCAGTTGGAACAAAGTTGGAAACCCTTCACCCGCGCATATGCTACATGCATAATATAAACACCCCATGCCTTTTAATAACTGAAACGTTTGGAATATTTTCAACATATTTGACCCCCGTGACCTTGAAAGCAGGTTAAGATATTTCATTTGAACAAAATTGGTAGCCTTTCACCCCAGCATGCTACTGGCCAAATTATTAGCACCCTGGGCATTTCAGTTATTGAGAAGTTGCTTAAAGATTTTAACATATTTGACCTTGAAAGTAGATCAAGGTCATTCATTTTAACAAACTTGGTAGCCCTTTATCTCAGCGTGCTACATGTATAATATCAGCACCCTGTGCCTTTTTGTTATTGAATACTCACAGCAAACGGTGCTCAATGAATAGGTCAATATTGCATCTTGACCCTTCGGTTCAGATGACCTAAAATCGGAGAATAACGAAGTGTCAACAAAACCATAATGCAAACTCAAAATTGATTAAACTGGGATTAAAATGAACAAAGGAAAGATTTGAATGGATACAATGTAAAATTGACCAGAGATGGTGTTCTGGAAGAGTAAGCGTCTTCTGCTTCATCGACGACATCCATCATGTAAATCTTGGACACATATCCAAGTGAAACGCCTTAGCTTAAAGGCGTATAAAACGTAACTTTCGGTAAAAACTTGAAGCGAAAATCAAGCCTAATAACTTAATATATTTATAGATTTAGTTAAGATTTACTGATATCACCAATATTGCAGATGAATTCTTACGCGGTTACCGGTACGGCAGCAGTTGAAACTCGGTATTTGTAAACACGCGTCCATTCTGAACTGTCTCACGTACGTCTTCTAACTTCGATTTGTTGTTGAAGTGGGCCACACCTGAACTATTTTCAATTCTTTGGATTTTTTTGTCAAGCCTTTCTTGTTAGTTGCCGCTCAGGTTTACTTCGTTTTAGACTTATTTTTGCATGGCTATCAAATGGATTTTTTTCATATTTTTTTTCGGAATCCCAAAAACTTCCTAAAGTTACGTATATTTGGCCTTTAAAATGAGAATCAAGCCATCAATGCAATAACCTGGATTCAACATCATAAGGGTTGGCCGTTACTGAAAATAAAACAAATCCATGCAGCCTTTCTCAACACGAACTTCTTTACCTTGATTTACTCCGCGACAGGTGTCGGCTGCTGATGTACAGTAGATACTGGTTAATAAGACGTCGGGACAAGTTTTCACGATCTTTTTGAAATTGTCATGTGAAGGTCGATATTTTCTGGCTTGTTGTCACATTCCCAGTCTCGTTAGAGTACCGGTAAGGGATATAACTTCAAGTTAATGTGCAAGACGCTGAGTTACCTCTTCTTTATTGCATACCAAAACTATACAAGGATCATTATAAGCAACGTTTTATCGCTGGCTCTGCTAATTGCTTGAGCAAGCCATTATTAAAACTACTTACTACCATTCTTAGTACCATAGAATCAAGGCTTCAGTCTTATTGTGACACTGTATATAGTCTAGAAGTGGAATTAAAAAAAACTCGAAAGATATTTTAATCAATATTGATCACCCCTCCTTAAAAATATCTTTTCGGTCAAAAAATGTATTTTTCCAACCTATACGCTACCATACCTTATATATAAAAGGAATGTATTCGATTTCTTGTTATGAGAAGTTTTCTTTCCCAAGAAAGGCGGACGACGATACATATATGGTTGTGAACTATCTTGGAGCATAATTTGTGAAAAAAACACGACAAAAGCTAAGAGGAAATACACTGCTGGCATTCCTATGGGAAAAAACTGTACCCCACTCTTAGCCAATTTGTTTTTGTTTTCATACGGGGCTGTGGAATAGCTAATCAAGACAGGTACAACGACAACCTTGCCAAATATTTTAATTTCACTTTCAGATATATCGACCACGTGATGTCTATAAACAACAAGGAGTTCGCTGACCACGTCGATCGTATATACCTTTCTGGACTTGAAACAAGGGGCCCAGAGGGCCTGTATCGCTCACCTGGATACATTGGTATCTAGGTTATCATGGTAAAATGTTTTCTTTCTTGCCCCGCACCTCAGGCCCCTGGGGGGGGAGAGGTTGTTCAGTCCCACCATTAGTACAAGTGTGAATCCTTGGCACAAAAGGATGCTTCCTGCCAAATAAGGTTGATTTCCAATCAGTGGTTATGGAGAAGAAGTCGCTAATAGCAATACAGCTAAATAACTCTGTTTGGCCCGCCACTCAGCCCCCTAGGGGGTCAGTCCCACCATTAGTACAATTTTTAATACCGAGCACCTAGGGATGCTTCCTGCCAAATAAGGTTGATTTCCAATCAGTAGTTATTGAGAAGAAGTCGCTAATATCAATATAGCTAAATAACCCTTTTTGGCCCGACCCCTCAGCCCCCTGGGGGGTCAGTCCCACCACGAGTACAATTTTGAATCCTGAGTACCTAAGGATGCTTCCTGCCAAATAAGGTTTATTTCCAATCAGTGGTTATGGAGAAGAAGTCGCTTAAACCAATATAGCTAAATAACCCTTTTTGGCCCCACCCTCAGCCCCCTATGGGGTCAGTCCCACCATTAGTACAATTTTGAATCCTGGGCACCTAGGGATGCTTCCTGCCAAATAATGTTGATTTCCAGTCAGTAATTATGGAGGAGAAGTCGCTTAAACCAATATAGCTAAATAACCCTTTTTGGCCCAACCTCTCAGCCCCCTAGGGGGTCAGTCTCACCATTAGTACAATTTTGAATCCTAAGCACCTATGGATGCTTTCTACCAAATAAGGTTGATTTCCAATCAGTGGTTATGGAGAAGAAGTCGCAAATATCAATACAGCTGAATAAGAAGAAGTCGTTTAAAGAATTGTTGTCGGACGACGGACGCCACGCTATGGCATAAGCTCACCTCGGTCCTTCGGACCAGGTGAGCTTATAAAGGACACACCATACTCTTCTGCATCAGCGTGCAACCTCGATCTCGACCAACATGGACAGCTTACTAATAAGCTAGGAGATAAACGTGATGATTTCAATTTTCCGATCGTGAACTTTCCATTTCTTGATAGTAACATCCCTGCTTCTCCAACCTATGGTGTTTTCATGTCGAAGTTGATTCGATATTCTAGGGCTTGCTCTAAATATCTTTATTTTCGTGATAGATATCAGCTGCTGACGAAGAAACTAACACAAGGATTCGAGAGATGCAGGTTGATCAGAACTATGGGCAAGTTTTATGGCCGCCATCTTGGTATCATGGAGAAATATTCTGTATCTTTAAGTGATATGAAGATGGACGTTTTTGAGCATGCTCGTTTGTGTGTTTACTTGTTGTGTTCGACAACGATGACTCGGTTCTAATTTTGAGAACTTGATGTTTACTTGGATGCGACAAGGATTACATGGCGGGTGTCGTTGATGAAGCAGCAGACGCTAACTCTTCCAGAACACCTGGTCTTATTATCTTTTATAAGGGTCTCCATGTAAATCTTTCCTTTGTTCATATTTTACCCCTGGTTAAATCGATTTTGAGTTCGGATTATGATTTCGTTAACGCTTCAGTATTCCCCAATTTATTTTTACTTCAAGTTAACCTCAGAAGCGGAAGATGTTTGCTTTCCTCAATATCTATCCATCTCCTCCAAGCATTAACGCAAATCTTTTCAAGTCAGGTTTGGTTAAGGACTAGGTACAGGACAATTCAATATGGCGGAGGTGTTTTTACCAAAACTTGTTATTTTATTAAACACTGCAAAATACATGACCAAAATAGACCACAAAGTACATTTTGTGATGGAGAATCGATCATTTCAACCATATTTTGGTACGTTTGGTGGTTTTTCTGATATTTGATGTTATATGTCTAAAAACGCGTGCACGTTTGCAGAATACTGCGAAAGATAATAAAAACAATGAATATCATTTTTTGTTACTTTAATATACACAGAATGATAGACGAGCCTTCGATTTTTGAATAAATCTCTCTTTCAATTGAAAACCGCAGAATAAGAGAACGTACTCGTCGCATGAATGGCAATTTACGTACATTCAGGACACCGATTACATCTGGATCAAATTTTTAAAATTCCCATCGCCGATCGGCAAATTTATGTGGCACGCCGCATAGCCAAAACAAAAATCTTACCGTCTGCGGTATGACGAGTTATGACATTATGTCTGATCTCTTAAATCAAACATCTTCCCGTAGCATGTAGCGAAAAATTATCCTATGCCCTCCATTTTGAACTATTTACTGTTTTAGATATTCATACGCCTTACTTAGAGGCATGGTGAAACATCGACAAAATTAACAATTAAATTGGATTCAAGCATGCAGTAAAGGTAATTGTTACTTGGTATATCGTCACAAAGCAAAAACTGCCCGTTCCTATCACGATAAATTGTGTTTAGCGATTGCCAGTTTTCCATTTTTGGGCGAATGTATAGCACGTGAAAAGATGTTGTTCGGCACTTCCGGCAATGTGTTTTTAGGTAATTTAATGATTTTGAAAGAATTGTCAAAAAAGTTTAATTTGTTTTGTATAAATTCTGATGGAATTCGTATATATTATATACTTCCGCGTGGATCGGACATTATTAACTCACTGATTATACCGATTCGTTCTCGGCTTCGCACCTGTCAAACATCGCTAGCGTAAATTGTTGCCATCGTAAACATGTGTGGCAGTTGAGGCACATTGGTATCAAAATACATTTCTTAAACTTAATTTGTAATTAGGTAACCGTATCGTAAATGTAAATTACGTTATGTCAGTGTTATTATTTTAATTGTATACCTTTTTTTGACACGAAACTTACATTTACATGACAAATGGCCTATTTAATATAAAATAATGCCCCTATATTGCCCCCACGAGAGACAGGTAACTACTTTTACCTGAACTGAAAACAGCATGCAATGGACGACATTTTTTAGAGGGGGTACCTGTGTATTTCTCCCTGATACTCTGATTTACAGAATAATATCGAAATTTTAACACTGGGTTATCATTCTATGAACATTGCAGTAACTTTGTATTATTTTTTTAAAATGTTTCAAATAACTATATGAAACATTTGCACACTCCCATTTCGATATTATTTACTGATATTTTTTCATAAGTACAGATTTTTTTAATTTTGGGGGCTTAACTGCATTTTATATCAATATTTAACATAATGGGATAAAGCTTATGCCATGTATTGGAACGAAACATTAAAATTTCAATATTACCATTTTCATCCAGGTAACAACCAATATGGCTGTACCTAGTCCTTAAACGTTATCCAATTGATGTACTTTTTGTTTTGTTTCTCCCACATCCTCAATATTAAAATTGGGACCAAATTGGCTTGAATGTGCAACTCTTTAAACATGGAAAAATGTTAGCTGGAATTTCTTCTGTCCACACTAGCTAGCCAAGGGTTACGATCCGCACACTCATCTTCACAACATAGGTGATCGTAACCCTTGATAGCGAGGATAAGAACTCTGGTCAACACATCTCATACACGGTTATATTTGATGTAACAAATATAAAACAGTATTAGGTGATCAACAAGTTGATAAGATCTGGCTCCATACCGAAGTGTGGCCTCGCCAACCTTTTGTACAAGTTTCGGCCAATTAGCTGGACCTTTCAAATAGGAATATTGTCTTTTATAACTCCAGAAAAAGGTGACCGATGTCAGTTTTTAGCCAAACAGGACTTCAACTATTGATAATTCACAAGTCGTTTATGTTGATGAAACACCATTGCATAAACTTGCAGACTATTCCACAGATTTCTTTGGCAAGCATGATGCCTAAAAATTAAGTTTTTGAAACCCAATGAAAGAATATAAATGAATTTCATGAAATTAAAATAAGAGGGCAATTGGCCTCAATCACAGGTCATGGCAAAATAGGACAAAATGCATGACCAATCGTTGAAGCATACCTGGATCTGTACAGCAGTTTGGCCATTAGGTGGAGATTTTAAGAGTATCAACGTTTTGACCAAAGGTTGTCAGCCAGTTGATCTGTATAATCCCCAATTACTTGGGGGTGCTTCCAACAAGTCAATATACCCAAACTGCCCCCCTTTCATTTATACACATTTGAATACAAACCACATGTATGTACAAAGGGATGCTACCAGTAAAATATGGTTGGTATCCGTTACTTTGTTAGAGAAGTTAAAACAAATATAGCCAAATCGCCCTTGTCCTGCCCCTCAGCACCACAATTTGTACAATTTTAAATCCCTATCACCTAAATGATCCTTCAGATTAAATAGAATTAAATTCCAATTTGTTTAAGAATGATAACAAAGTTTATGGACAACGGACACCATGCTATGGCACAAGCTCATCTTTGTCCTTCGGATCATGAACTATTATATTAAAAGAACAAACAAACACAATAAAAACATCTGCAATTTTTAATGGAGAACACGTTGGTCTGCTGCTGTGCTCACAATGGTGTTGACAAACAGGCTGTCCATGTATGGTGTTTATCCCAACTGTTCATTATTATTTTTATGAAAAGAAAAAAAAAATGGCCTCTATTTCTTTCCCTTGCCCTTGGGTGCTGGTTTTCCCTTGGCAGGTCCAGATTTTGGCTTGGCAGCTTTGGCGGCTGCTTTAGCCTTCTTGCTCTTGGGCATATTATCAGGTAAAAACTTCCTTGGCTTCATCTGCAATAGGAAAATTAAGAACTTTTTATACCAAATGTACGTTGAAAGTTATATCCAACACTAATCCTAAGATGATGTGTGACATTAAATTTAATGACAACTGTACTCAATGCTGTTTCACATCATTCTCACAACAAAACTTTGATTTTTTTTTTACGACTGAAATGCCATTGGCAGTTAAAGTATGAACCCATATTGTGTTGGCTAAAAAAAATCTCACTATTGGGTCATCTCTTGGGGCCAAGGAAAGTCTTATTTACCCTTTTTACATGCTAGTCCTGAACTTTCATTTGTATTTTTTTTTTTAATAAAAATTAAATTCTTCATTCAATTGACAGCAAATGTAAATGAAAGAATAAAAAGTCTGCATCATCTACAGGATTCCTAGCAACTTTCATATAAACCCCTTAGATGCAAGTTGAGAAACTGTCACACATCGAAAAGTTTATTGACCGACAACAATGAAGGAGATTGACAAACTTATTATGGTCATGCAGTAAGGTCTTGCAATACCTATGACAAAACTTACTCTATTTCTGGTAATCCTCTTCATTTGACGTCTGTGAAAACAAGAACATTATTCAAGATTAATACATTATTGACTTTTATATTGACAAATATTGACACTAGTATTATGAGAAATACTATTATTTTGATCATTGTGTTGAAATATTGCGCGGCTATAATCTTCTTTCCAGTTATCATTTTCAAACTTTTTCAAATTCAAACAAGGTGAAATTGTAGTCGCTTACTTTGGAGCTCTTATGGCACACTGGATAGCATCTGATGTTAAAAGTTTTCCAAGGTCAGTATTAAGCATTTTCTGGTCAGGAATTCTGGAGAAAAAGATAAACATTTATGACAACTTTGTTGTAACAAGACATTAAAAATATCACACATTTTCATTCAATTTTTTTAATTTAGATAATTATTTTCTAGAATAACAAGTGCAGGCATTATCAGAAATATCTGCCACAAAAACCAAGGTTAAATGGACATGATATTTTTCTAACAAAAGCAACAAATCACTACAACAATACTTACTTAAATTTGTATAAATCATCCAACTGTCTGAATGCACCCTCTGTCCAAATACAGAAACGTCCAACATGGCCACCAGGGGCAATTTTCAGAAGATTCAGACGTGAAACATTTATGAGGGTTATTCCTGGAAGAAAAGAGAGTACAAAATATAAGGAAAGTAGGAGACATTATAAGAAAAGTAAATTTAAAATGTAATTATCAAATACTTAATTCAAACCCCTGTCAATCAAAATACTAGCTAGATCCAGCAAAATACATTCAAAATGCATAAACCTTATTTTATCTATTAACTTCAGACATGCCTTGCCATATATCATCGAGTAATCTCAAAAACACGGACCAAAGGCAGCTCATCATTGTTATAAGCATCAGATGTATCACTAATGAAGAACAACTAAAATGTCCAGTCAGGCAAAAAATGAATTATCTAGGCTCTGCTGTACAAAATGTAGAAAACAGCAGATACCATGACCTAAATGAATATTCAAATTATCAAGTAAAACAAATAAATGATTTTTCTACAATAACATTCAAGGCTAAATAAATTTATATTCTTCCCTTTAATTTGGCTACAATTACTAAAATGTTGCCAGAAATTTCCAATAGGAATTTTCCGCTTGAAAAATCCCCAATTTCATGGACGCTGGACCCAGGAAAATTTCCCAATATATATGCTTCAAACTCAATTTACTGAACTTCAGACATGCCTTGCCACATATCATGGAGTGATCTCAAAAACACGGACCAAAGGCATCTCATCATTAGTTAGCATTACATGTTTTGTATTTCCCCCCAAAAAATCTTTTTGTGAACACAATAAAAAGTCCAACCTAATCTAAAATGAAAATGTTCCATTTTTAAGACTCTATTGTATAATGAAACTACTTTCAATTCCATATATGGAGAAATTTTCTACAATTCAGAAAACAACATATCTTTGAAATTTAGATTAACATTTAGAAACAGGAAAAGTAAAAGCAAATAAAAGTTAAATTCTAATGCATTTAAAAATGCCTGTGTCATATTGAATTTATTTTATTAACTTCAGACATGCCTTGCCATATATCATCGAGTAATCTCAAAAACACGGACCAAAGGCAGCTCATCATTGTTTATGCATCAGATGTATTCCTCATGAAGAACCAACTAAAAAGTCCAGTCAAGCAAAAAATGAATTTTCTAGGCTCTGCTGTACAAAATGTAGAAAACAGCAGATCCCATGACCTAAATGAATATTCAAATTATCAAGTAAAACATATAAAGGGATCTTTCTACAATAACATTTTGGACTCGATATACCCTTCCCTTTGAAAAAATTGACTACAATTCCAAATATGTATCAAGTATAAATAGAACTTTTGGGGCGATTTCTAGCCAAACAATTGGCATTTGAAAATCCCCAATTCCATGGACTGGGGACCCAGGAAAATTCCCCAAATATCATACATTAGTGATGTATGCTTCAAACTCAATTTACTGAACTTCAGACATGCCTTGCCTCATATCATGGAGTGATCTCAAAAACACGGACCAAAGGCAGCTCATCATTAGCTAGCATTACATGTTTGTATTCCAACCCCCCCCCCAAACTTTACGTCAATACAATAACAAGAGGCCCAACGGGCCTTAACGGTCATCTGACTACCAATTGTAAAATCACTATGAAAATACGTGTAGTCATTAAATCAAGTTATAATATGCCTGTATAGATTGCCAAGTTCAAGATAGTGGCCTTCTTGGGATTTCTGATGGGCTTGAAAAATAACAACACTTTGTTGGGACCATCTCAGGATATCATTTCTGGCAAGTTTCAGCTCAATTCCACTGGTAGAACTTGAGAAGTTTAGAATGTGTTTTCAAAATGGCCGCTGTGGAGGCCATCTTGGATTTTTGACTACACGAAAAATAACAACAGTTTCGTTTTGGCCCCAGTGACCTTGAATGAAAGTCAAGGTCATTTCTTTGAACAAACTTGGTAGCCCTTTATCCCAGCATGCCACAGGCCCAATATTAGGTATCTGGGCCTTTTGGTTATTCAGAAGAAAATGTTTAAAGATTATGACCGTTTTGGCCCCTGTGACCTTGAATGAAAGTCAAGGTCATTTCTTTGAACAAACTTGGTAGCCCTTTATCCCAGCATGCCACAGGCCCAATATTAGGTATCTGGGCCTTTTGGTTATTCAGAAGAAAATGTTTAAAGATTATGACCGTTTTGGCCCCAGTGACCTTGAATGAAAGTCAAGGTCATTTCTTTGAACAAACTTGGTAGCCCTTTATCCCAGCATGCCACAGGCCCAATATTAGATCTCTGGGCCTTTTGGTTATTCAGAAGAAAATGTTTAAAGATTATGACCGTTTTGGCCCCAGTGACCTTGAATGAAAGTCAAGGTCATTTCTTTGAACAAACTTGGTAGCCCTTTATCCCAGCATGCCACAGGCCCAATATCAGGTCTCTGGGCCTTTTGGTTATTCAGAAGAAGTTGTTTAAAGATTATGACCGTTTTGGCCCCTGTGACCTTGAATGAAGGTCAAGGTCATTTCTTTGAACAAACTTGGTAGCCCTTTATCTCAGCATAACACAGGACCAATATCAGGTCTCTGGGCCTTTTGGTTATTCAGAAGAAGTTGTTTAAACAGATTTTGACCTTTTTGGCCCCTGTGACCTTGAATGAAGGTCAAGGTCATTTCTTTGAACAAACTTGGTAGCCCTTTATCCCAGCATGCCACAGGCCCAATATTAGGTCTCTGTGTCTTTTGGTTATTTAGAAGAAGTCGTTTAAAAATTATGACCGTTTTGTCCCCTGTGACCTTGAATGAAGGTCAAGGTCATTTCTTTGAACAAACTTGGTAGCCCTTTATCTCAGCATAACACAGGACCAATATCAGGTCTCTGGGCCTTTTGGTTATTCAAAGAAGTTGTTTAAAAAGATTTTGACCTTTTCGGCCCCTGTGACCTTGAAAGTTAGTCAAGGTCATCGATATGAGGAAACTTTGTAGCACTCTATCCCAGGTGCCTACTGGCCAAATATCATTACCCTAGACCTTTTGGTTACTGAGAAGAAGATTGTTAAAGGTTTTTACATATTTGACCCCTGTGACCTTGAAAACAGTTCAAGGTCATTGAAATGAGGAAACTTTGTAGCACTCAATCCCAGGTGCCTACTGGCCAAATATCTGCACCTAGAGCCTTTTGGTTACTAAGAAGAAGATTGTTAAAGGAAAAGTTTACGGACGGCGCACGACGACGGACGAAGCATGATGGCAATAGGTCATCTTGACCCTTCGGGTCAGATGACCTAAAAAGTCCACCCTAATCAAAAATGAAAATGTTCCATTTCTAAGGCTCTATTGTATAATGAAACTACTTTTAATTCCATATTGAAACATCTTCATATATACATTGAATAGCTTTACTTTTAGTTATGGAGAATGGAAATGCACTATATTTAGTGGAAAAGCATGTTTCTGTTAATGTCACATTCCTGTTAATATCATGTTTTTGTCCGACAAATGCAACATGATATAAAGAGGAGTGCACTGTATATGAAGAAATTTTCTACAATTTAGAAAACATAGCTGTAAACGAAAGAATCTGCTTGGTGTTGCGATCCTTAATGGACATAACAACAGACCAGATGTGCCACATCTTTTACCAGGATTGACAAAGAAGAAAAATATCATCCATATTATCTTTTCCATCCCACTTTGAAAATTGTTGTTTGGCACAGTACAGATTGCAGAAATTTCACTATTAAAGAACTGAAAATATGCACTTTAACTTTCTTCAAACAGATATAATTTTAAACGAATATTGTATTTTCATATGGAGATGATAGAATTTGTGTTGCGTGTAAACTGGAGGGGTAAAATAGTGTCTTCAAGATTTAAAACTCATGCACCACTTGTATAAAATGCACGAGGAGTTATGACTTGTATGTTAATCTGGCAACTTTGTCCAAGCATGACAACTATAGAGCAGCCATAACAGACTTAATGTGCCTTAATTTTGTCAACATAACTGTGCTTAGTAAGAAAATCGTTTTTCTTTAAAAATTTACCTAGTATATGATCATCTTTATACATGTACTGAATTTTGCAATATCCACTAACTTGGTTACAAACATTTATCAGGACTCGCATGTTGTAGCTAGGGAGTCGGGAGGTATGCTCACTTCTCAAATGTCACAGTAATCTCTTTTAATACTGGACTGTCATAGTCAATTTTTAGAAGTAACTTTTCTTATTGTACGAATGTCTCTTACATAACATTTTATCATAAATACATGTAACTATCACTATTTTTTATTGATTGAAACAATGTAAGCTTTTAAAATACAATATGAGGCACGAATTTCTATAGATAATAATTGATTAATCTTTAAGGTCCGATAATCCATCTTCAAATTCTAACAGATTCCCAGCACTTCTGATTTGTTACAAACCTGGAATATTTCTGAATGCTCTTGATATGCCATTATCCTCTTTATAAATAACCAGTGGGCCTCTTCGCATGATACGGCGCCTATTCCTCATTTTACCTTTGCCAGCCCTGAAGCGTTTGGAGTTGTAAACCTACAAATGAATTATAACTGGTTACTTATGTACAGCAGCAACCCAGCAAGTAATTGTCAAATCAAAACAAATCACTCCCCTCTCTCCACCTCTATTACATAGGACAGGAGAAACATTGTCTCCAAGTAGAAATTTAGGCAAGATCTGGGGTTTGTTTTTCACTCAGGGTCGAGATTTTTCAAGGCGAAGAGGAATTATTGCTGAATCATCCATCAGCAGTGCTTCCTTACCCTTTGATCATCTTTTTCATATTGTTATTCATGATCATTATATGAAAGTTGTTTTTCAAGTTGCAATTTCATCCAATTTTGATAATAATTAAAAAGTTTTTCGACTGTAAAATCTTGCGACTTTTTCACCTTCTGAATGTCGTTCCATGCTTTTAGAGTCTTCAACAGGCTGACTGCCTCCTTTGTCTTTTTAAATTCTTGGACCTTATCACAAACCACCAATGGTACTTCCTGTGTTTCTTCGATTCTGTGGCCTGTCAAAATTCCACAAGATAAAGGAATATTATTGCTAAATATACAAAGAAGATCATTTCCTATCTCTGTAAAATGTAATTATTGTGTCAGTTTGCCCTGTATCATCAAAGATGTCTCAAAAACACGGACTAAAGGCAGGTCATCACACACAAAGTTCTCTACATGATTTCTACTTTAACATAACTCTTCAGTGTGTCTCGGGAACTATTTCATTAATTTCAAAATGAAACATTTGTTAAGTGAAATTCTGAAACTAACCAGGAGCAGAAGAAAAATGGCATACAGTAACTGTAGGTTTAATTTCTTTTAATCGGCTTACATCATGGATCAATGGCAATATATCCCCTACCAGAATTTTACAAATTTTTACAAATATTTCATAATTCAGCAAGGTTGAAATTCTGATGTACCTTTGGACATCACCAAGGCTGGGATTCCTGTGGCAGCAATGGCTGAACACAGAGCATAACGCCTCTGGTTGATGTTGATCCTGCGGTGCCACCTACGCCAGGTCTTGGTTGGTGCGAACATACGTCCTCCACGGCACATGTTCCCGAAGGCTCCCTGGCCAGACCTGTGGGTACCACCTCCACGTACACGGGGGATACGAGCCACAGCACGTCCAGTTCCCCAGGACTCAGCAGATGTTTGGTGACCTGAACAAGAGTTACAATAATTCATGTACATTTATCCATAAAGATGATACTATAATTGGTTAATAAACTACAACTTTTGTCTACAAGATTTAAAACTCGTACACTACTATGAAATGCACGAGGAGTTATGACTTGCATATTAATCTGGCACTGTCATCGAAGCATGACCACTATTATAAAATGGACATAACAGACCAGATGTGCCACATCTTTTACCAGGATTGAAAAAGAATTGACATCATATTTTCATGAGGTTTCATAACACCAGTCAAATATTGTCTCTTAATTTGCCAAAGGACTCTTGAAATTTAATTAACTCTATATTATGTTTGATTTGAGTCCCAGGATTCTGTAATTTATATTCGGGGGCCCATGGAAAACCCTGCACATACATCTTTCCCTCCCACTTTGAAAATTGTTGTATGGCACAGTACAGATTGCAGAAATTTCACTATTAACAATATGAAACTTTCTTCAAACAGGTATACATGTAATTAATTTGGAACAAAATATTTTCATATGGAAATGACAGAACAATATGATTGTGTTCGGTAGTGTGCAAACTGGAGGAGTAAAAAAGTGTCTTCCAAGATTTAAAACTCGTGCACTACTTGTATAAAATGCACGAGGAGTTATGACTTGTATGTTAATCTGGCAACTTTGTCTAAGCATGACAACTATAGAGCAGCCATAACAGACTTAATGTGCCTTAATTTTGTCAACATCACTGTGCTAAGCAAGAAAATCTTTTTTTTTTTTTTTTTTTAAACTTTTGTGACAAAGAACTAAATCTTCCATGTATGTCAAACAAATGTATTTGGTATTTTAAGTAATCAACCTATTATACTGAAACATTTCAAACAATTTTCATATACTTTTTTTATTCCAATGAAATCGGTTATTCACTTATTTTTCCCTAAGTTTGAAATTTACCTACATGATCATCTTTATACATGTACTGAATTTTGCAATATCCACTAATAAACTTTGGTTACAAACGTTTAACAGCAAAAAACTGACATTCTGAATAATCATGATTGTTGCGTCCATCATCTAAAACCATCCCCTTTTTCTGCTCTATATAAAGGGTAGTTTGATCAAACTTTAATTATCAGACTTGTCCTCGCATAAAACTGCAAATGGGTGGGATGCAAGACAATGTGTCTACAAGATTTAAAACCCATGCACTACTGGATACAATGCATGAGGAGTTATGACTTGTATATTTATCTGGCACTTGTCAAAATCATCACTATTCACAAAGAGTAGCTATTGAACATTGAAGTGCCACATCACTCTTAAACTGTCAGTAAACCAAGCTATAGTTCAATATATACTTGCCAGCATATTTGCTAACAGCGTATGGCTGCCTCGAGTTCTTCCTCATCTCTGAGTGCACAAATGTGACTATGTCTGGCCTGATAGGGGCTCTGAAAACTGCTGGCAGAGTGACATTGACGCCAGTGCCCTCTCCCTTATTATCATAAACGCTGATCAATGGTCTTGCAGCCTGAAATATACACAAAATTATTTATTACAGATACATATCCCATTTTTGGACGTTATTTAAATTCGGGTAAACCGGGTGATGTTCAAGACTGATAACTTGCATAATTGAAGATTTTTGAAGACAAGAGGAATACATTGAGAATTATTCTTTTCATGCATTTAAACAAACATCACATTGTTTCTTAATTTTCAAATTTCATGTTAAATTGACAAAACAAATATTTTATTATTTACGAAGAAACTAAAGAATGAGACATCTCATTATATGATAAGCATCATAAGGTGTCATTCACCCCAAAAAATAAATAATGAAATATTCCAACATTCGAATTGGAAGAGTTCAAATGTGTCTTAAAGGGGTGAATGTGTTAATAAACGACACTAATCGTAAATTAACAAAAGCCAATGGGGGGGTAATTGATAGTCTTGCAGATCGTCTACCGATTACCGTACTGATAGGCCTACTTAGAAACTTAACACGGCGAGATACTTTAGACAAGGAGGCTATTCTGCCAAATTTAAACGAATTATGTGTTGTTGTATGTTTGTCTTTCACAAACTTGATTAATTTTGTATAATATTTGTCTGATCAAAATCAGATACTTAGAATGAGGGAAGATACGTCTAGGTGCCGAAGTGGACCACGACACGTGTTTCTATAAAAGTCGATCGTCCGAAGTTTTAATTTTCGCGATATTAATACAATTGCGTCCTACATTTCATACTTTATCGTTACCATGAATTGGTTTCAATCGCACCAGGCTAAGTAAATTATTGTTAATTTATCACAGATTGTATTTTTCTGTAAAATTATACCATTTTCGCTGTGCGGGCTAAAACGTGCACTTCTCGTGGCTACTTGGCGGAAAAAGGCCGAATCACCACTCGCAATAATATGACATCGTACTTATTCTCTTTTACGTTTTTCACTTACTACTCTTATGAAGAAGTGTTTAAAAACGCTTTTGGTATAAGAAAACTATCAATTCATCTATTTAATGTTCAATCATCGCAGTAATAAGTCGACTAAATTTAGAACTATATTGTGACGCGGAATAATCTTGGTAGGAAGTGGGTGATTTGAACATTTCCGGTTAAAGGCGCCATCTGTTGAGAATTTATGGAAAACAAAATATTCTGCCAAGTTTGAAATGCTTCATGAAATATTGTTTGCACTTTCAGGACATTCTGGAGGGCTTTTCGTCGATAACAACGGGGAAATTAAGGTGACATCAGTATTGTTAATGGGTTGTCATTATTAAAATATTTTAACTGCGATATTTGATTAGATCTAGACTAGTCCTACTGACAAATATTGAATATTGTCATTATTGTTATTTGCAGGTGCTGTCAGATGTCCCATTCATTTGTCCCTCAGAGATCGATTTACTGAACAAGCTTTGTCAGCTTGGAACCCATTACAGAGACTTCAACGCATTCATTAAGAAGCATGGAGGAACTTTAAGTTTGAAACAGGATGGTAAACTTTTTCTATACAGTGACCAATATGTCATTTTACATTTTCAGCTATTCAATTGGCTATGGCCATGGGCTCTTTATTTCCTATAGACTATATATAGCTACTTGTCACTGCAACTTCATACATGGAGTATGGGTTCACCTAGTCCAAAGGGGTCTGACTCTAGATCTCTGATATGCTTCATTAATTTAATATAGGGCAACTACTGGCGGCCATCTGAGTCAGAATTTCTGCATTTAGATTAGTCTGAATGGTTCTGACTCTCTTACCCACTAAATATTTTTGGACGGCTTGTGGAAGCAAGAGTCAGAATTCCACTTTAGTTATAAACTAGAAATCTTACCTTGATCCTCCCAGGAGGTGGCTAACTCACTGTCGCAATCCATTTCTAAAAAATAACCAGTTTCCCGACATCTGTTCGAAAATGGCCGCCACCTAACATCACATGATTAAATTAGATAGTTCAGAAAAATTGCACGACATACAGCCATTTTCAAACAGATGTCAGGTAACTGGCCATGGGTATGTTTTAGAAATTGATGGTGACAGTTTAAAAAGTTAGCGACCTCCTGTGACTTGATTAAAGGTGTGTGTACGTTCGTAGAATAATATCTGTTCTTTCCATTGATACATAATTTGCATGTGATCAATTATTATGAGAAATACTCCTATACCTACATTTATATCCATAACACGATCACAACACATGTACAGATCCAAAACAAAAATTCAGTGAAGTGACGAACATCATCCTGTCAGCTGCACCATCACTGCTGAACACAAACGTATAAATGGAAAATTAGATAATTAATTTCGAATCCTGAATTTTCCCGAAATTATTGGGAGACAGGCCTATTTTTTATGCTTTCTGTATTTACATGAATAAGGTGTGATTATATATTAAATATATAGAAAAAATATACGTAACTAATTATTCTTGAGAAATACTCCTTGATACCTCTTCGTTGTTTACATTGCTATCTTTCAGGACAAAATTTATCATTTATTTATAACTAAATGCACAGTGATTCATTTTCAATGTAAAAAGACATTATACTTATTTCCAGGTTGTGGAAGAATTGAGGGTATCCATGGACTTTACCTGAAGTCATTTTGTAACGGCCTGGACCAGCTGCTAGATGACTACCGCCAGTCCCTCCACAGATTAGAGATGGAAACACTACAGGACCCACACCTGCCCATGTCACATCTTCTGTGCTCACTCCAAGAGGTCAGCCTTCTCATTTTATTTTGACTACCGATTGCTGCTTTACCATGAAAACACTGAACTCATCTGATATCATATCTATAAAACGGCTGATGTAGCAGTCATCATTCTACGTGCGAGTCCTGAGTCCAGTACTCATAAAATTATGAAAGGACTCATAGAAATTCAGGAAATACTTAGATTTCGACAAAATTTTTCAAAAAGGACCCATGAAAATAAATTTTAAATTGATTGCTGATGTAGTATACATAGAACCTGTCATGAGAGATAACAGCAACAAGGAAGCAAAGATTACCGTATTTATTTGTCTATAGAAATAAATTGCTTCAGTTTTAGTAAATTGAATTATTTTTTTTTTAAATGGATCAAGAATAGGATAGTTAGTGTAAAAAAAATGAAGGTGTTTTGCTTGTAGTTGTGCTTCGATGTTAAAATGGAAGACTTTCAGTGACCAATCTATGTGCAAGTCCCGAGTCCAGTACTCATAAAATTATGAAAGGACTCATAGAAATTCTGGAAATACTTCAATTTAACATTATGGGATCCATAGTTTTTGACAATATTTACAAAAAGGACCCATGAAAATAAATTGTAAATTGATCGCTGGACTTTTTTTTATTTGTAGTTGCCCTTTCTGTTTCAGTATCATCTCTTGTTTCCTGCCCTGGCCACAGTTGTAGAACAGATATGCAATCACAAGGTAATCCTGAACCAGACGTTCTCATTACGTTAAATATTTAAGATCAGCTTGAACTATATATATGTTAAATGTGCAAAGAACTGCAGAATGCTGATATTTGTGTGTTTCTTTTTCAGGCTCATGGCTGTTATATTCTGGATATTCTCCACAAAAATTCAATGTGTGGGCTTCCTGTTGTCAAGCTGGCCATGCATAGGTAAATTAATAATTTTCCTGCAATATTATTTGTGTTGTAAACTCCAGCCTAGATGTACTTCCTCTCCTATTGTACTTGGAAAAATAAGTTTCAAGCTGAACCATTAGTTCTAAAAATCTCTATTACCAAACTTTTAAAGATTGGGGAAAAAAATCGCTGATCCATTGTTAAAAGCATATCCTTATCCATGCATATAATTTCTTGATGATTTTGGGAAAATGAAATTATTAATGCATTGATTCGGCAAGATACAGCAAACAGATGAGGAAAAGGGTCGCTGATTGTGTCCTTCAGATCCCCTTTAAGCGAGTACATGTAGGCACCCAATTGCTGCCAAACAGTATATAACATCAGTGAAACCTGTGTTTTGTAGAATTCTACATGTGTGTCATGCTGTGATGTACAAACAGCTGTGTTCCTGGCTACTACATGGTGTACTGATGGACCCGTACCTCGAGTTCTTTATTCAGCATTCATCAGATGAAGACAGTAACCAGAATGCAGCATCACACGAAGATGAAGATGACCTGGGCCTAATGGGGGTCACAGGGCGTCAGTTACAGGTAGGCAAATCTGCCAGAGTATTGTCATTGTCACAAGGTGACAAGTACAGGTGCTTATTTGTTTATAGGTGACAAATTACAATACACAGAAATTGGTTCCTTTTTGCTTATGGATTCATTAGCTGTAAGACTTCGAAATCAAAATTTAAGTTTCATTTTTTTTTTTTACAGTTTATGTACTTTGTAACTATCTTATTGTCTTTATGATTTGGAAAATTTTGTGCTCATTATTTTCATTAGAGTGAAAAGGGAGAGTTGTGACTGATATTAATAGTACAGGTTTGTTCAAGCCACACTTTGAGAGAGAAAAAAAATGCTAACATTTCCTGTTAAACGCCAAGTTTTATCATTCCAAATGAGTAAAAACAGAAAATATTTCCAGACCAGGGTAACAGTATTGGATATGAAGAGATGTGTTTTATTTATACAGTAACACTTGTCTAAACCGGCAACTGAGTAATCTGAACCCCCGTATGGCTTTAATGTTTGGTCCTGATATTTCCCTCTGAACAGACACCTGGCTTTGTAAACTGACCAAAACTTTTGGTCCAAGTGACTGCCTGTTTAGACAGGTTATACTGCACTATATCTGTGTTTTGCAGCAGTAGGGGTAGTAAGTTCTCATTGAGGACTTACCTTCTGCCTGTTTAGACGTTGTACTATATTGTATATCTGTGTTTTACTTACAGCGGGCCCTGTCCCTGACCTTACCCGCAGTAGAAAGTAGCAGTGGTGGTAGTAAGTTCTCACTGAGGGCTAACCTTCTGCCTGTCTACATCCCTGTCCGAGTAGCCAACAAGATTCTCTTCACTGGCGAGTCCATCCAGATGTTTGAGAGTGACAAGAAACCTAATGCTTACAAACGGGGTAATACATTGATTTCTGATTTTGTTTTCATGCAGTGCAGTTTTCAAATTGTTTTAAGGGACACATATGCCATGTACATTATGCACATGTATATACTCAGGGTTTGCGCTGGGTATTTTATAAATGTGGTCCTTTTGCATAGTTCAAATAGGAATCCTGAAAATGAGTGGGGTCCTTTTCAATTTCTATGGTTGAAAAAGATATATGGACGGCTTCAACGCAAATCCTGATACTGTAAATGCTTTTTTGTGTTGTACTTCTGTAAGACTGTTGGTACACTGTTTGAAGGTGGTATCCTGAAGAATAAAGAAGATGAATTTGCACAGGATCTATATGAAATGTCCAAACAGGAAGAATTCAATGGAATGATGTTTGAATCCATGGTGGACAAGATCAGGACCTATGTTGCTGAGGTAAAACCAGAGTTATTTTTTCCCATTATATTATTCCATGAAAAATTGAAAAAGCTTCATGTATATCAAGATTCACGGACATAAATACTCCTGAATAAAACCTCTAGCCAAAGTTTTTCTGACATCAAAATGGATTGCTCAGATGTTGTTATGATATCTTTTATGTATATGCTGAAGTAGAACATTAAGGATACAGGTTGATAATCCTTCAATTTCATCATATTTTCCTGTGCCATTCAGCACTTATGGAGCTTAGTTGTACAAGACTCTGATCTACTCGGTCATCTGAAAATCATAAAAGATTTTTACCTGTTGGGACGTGGAGAACTGTTCCTCGCCTTCATCGATCAGACCCAAACAATGCTCAGAGCTCCTCCAGTGGGCACCACAGAACATGGTAAGTGCGTAACAGATCAGTGGCCACCACAGAACATGGTAAGTGTGTAACAGATCAGTGGGCACCACAGAACATGGTAAGTTTGTTACAGATCAGTGGGCAGCACAGAACATGGTAAGTTTGTAACAGATCAGTGGGCACCACAGAACATAGTAAGTTTGTAACAGATCAGTGGGCACCACAGAACATGGTAAGTTTGTAACAGATCAGTGGGCAGCACAGAACATGGTAAGTTTGTAACAGATCAGTGGGCAGCACAGAACATGGTAAGTTTGTTACAGATCAGTGGGCAGCACAGAACATGGTAAGTTTGTAACAGATCAGTGGGCACCACAGAACATGGTAAGTTTGTAACAGATCAGTTGGCACCACAGAACATGGTAAGTTTGTAACAGATCAGTGGGCACCACAGAACATCGTAAGTTTGTTACAGATCAGTGGGCACCACAGAACATGGTAAGTTTGTAACAGATCAGTGGGCAGCACAGAACATGGTAAGTTTGTAACAGATCAGTGGGCACCACAGAACATGGTAAGTTTGTAACAGATCAGTGGGCTGCACAGAACATGGTAAGTTTGTAACAGATCAGTGGGCACCACAGAACATGGTAAGTTTGTAACAGATCAGTGGGCACCACAGAACATGGTAAGTTTGTAACAGATCAGTTGGCACCACAGAACATGGTAAGTTTGTAACAGATCAGTGGGCACCACAGAACATGGTAAGTTTGTAACAGATCAGTGGGCACCACAGAACATGGTAAGTTTGTAACAGATCAGTTGGCACCACAGAACATGGTAAGTTTGTAACAGATCAGTGGGCACCACAGAACATGGTAAGTTTGTTACAGATCAGTGGGCAGCACAGAACATGGTAAGTTTGTAACAGATCAGTGGGCAGCACAGAACATGGTAAGTTTGTAACAGATCAGTGGGCACCACAGAACATGGTAAGTTTGTAACAGATCAGTGGGCAACACAGAACATGGTAAGTTTGTAACAGATCAGTTGGCACCACAGAACATGGTAAGTTTGTAACAGATCAGTTGGCACCACAGAACATGGTAAGTTTGTAACAGATCAGTGCACGTGGGCAGCACAGAACATGGTAAGTTTGTAACAGACCAGTGGGCACCACAGAACATGGTAAGTTTGTAACAGACCAGTGGGTACAACAGAACATGGTAAGCTTCTTACCTATCAGTGGGCACCACAGAACATGGTAAGCTTCTTACCTATCAGTGGGCACCACAGAAAATGGTAAGCTTCTTACCTATCAGTGGGCACCACAGAACATGGTAAGCTTCTTATCTATCAGTGGGTACAGCAGAACATGGTAAGCTTCTTACCTATCAGTGGGCACCACAGAACATGGTAAGCTTCTTATCTATCAGTGGGTACAACAGAACATGGTAAGCTTCTTATCTATCAGTGGGCACCACAGAACATGGTAAGCTTCTTACCTATCAGTGGGCACCACAGAACATGGTAAGCTTCTTATCTATCAGTGGGTACAACAGAACATGGTAAGCTTCTTACCTATCAGTGGGCACCACAGAACATGGTAAGCTTCTTACCTATCAGTGGGCACCACAGAACATGGTAAGCTTCTTACCTATCAGTGGGCACCACAGAACATGGTAAGCTTCTTATCTATCAGTGGGTACAACAGAACATGGTAAGCTTCTTACCTATCAGTGGGCACCACAGAACATGGTAAGCTTCTTATCTATCAGTAGGTACAACAGAACATGGTAAGCTTCTTACCTATCAGTGGGTACAACAGAACATGGTAAGCTTCTTACCTATCAGTGGGCACCACAGAACATGGTAAGCTTCTTACCTATCAGTGGGCACCACAGAACATGGTAAGCTTCTTACACATTAGTGGGAATTGCAAAGCAGCAAAATTCAAAATTGTTTCCCACTCATTGTCATACTTGTGTACTGTTTATACACATACTTACCATTCTGCCAAATCTTCAGAAATGTGTTGATTTGTCTTATTATAGCATATATTCATGGTATTACAGTTAAATATCTAAAAAGTATTTGATTTTCTTTTTGTCTTTTCATTTAACTTACTAGGGTAGTACGTCGGTATTAATTTAAATGGAAATTCTTTGTCAAACTCATTTCTTTTATACTTTATGTATAAAATGATACCAAACTTTGATTAATTCCCTACAGATGTTAATACAGCCTTCCAGCAATCAGCACGCAATGTTCTCATTGATGATGAGGAGTTACTTCAGAGATTCCATCTAACAGTGGCTTATAAAGCCCCAGAAAAAAGTAAGTGCAAAGTACACTTTCAATTATTTAACTTTGATGTATTAGTAGAAAATCACTTTTAAGTTCAATTATTTCGTTTTCATCATTGAAAGAAATTATGGTGAATATTTTCATCAAAATTTTTGTTTTCTAAGAAAGTTAAATAAGATGTCAATTAATAGTGTAAGGATACATCGACGTATTGGATCGCGGGATGGTGCATCAATGCATCATTTGGCTTGGGTTAGTATCAAGACACCTGGAATGAATTATCTCCCTTGTCATATTACGTAACCATCATGGCTAATGAAAAGAAAACAGAACTTTGTCTGATAAAACGTCTGTATATTGTAATGAATGAGGGAAAGGGCTCAGGTATTCCGGGAATACGATGAATATGACAACCAATTCACAATGACATCATTGATAATAAAATTGCATTGATATCAATGTATAGTTATGTTAAATTTCAGTCCAGCACTTCATTAACGGCCTCTGTAGTATCTGAACTGGCAAAACTTAAGTTAAAGATAAACGACAATCAAATGTGACAGTACACATTCTGAGTCATATGCTAACTTTATCAGTTGAAAATAAACGAAATAGAAAACTGTTTTGCAAGTTGATTGGCCTTTTTATTTCGTATTATTTCCAGAGAAAGCCCTACAGAAGCAAATTTTAAATGTGACTTGTAGGTATAGAAGTTAAACTGGCAATGGAATGTTCATAAGTCAGTTAATTTGTTGGTCTCTCATATATCGTGGTAAGTATCGTATCATGTTACATATATCGTATAGGCCTTGGGATACACAGCTCTTATATTAATCACTTACAGTTAATTAGTTACTGGACATGTTGTGTTTACAGAACAGACAGATAGTGTGTCTTCCCCGACACAGTCTTCACCCCTAGAGAGTGGCTGGTCAGCACTTGGTCTCTCCCACACAGTTCAGTGGCCTCTCCATATCTTCTTCACTCCCTCTAGTCTCCACAAGTAAGTAAAAGGTAGTATGGGCATCGCTAGACCTTAACCCACAAAATTACTCCCTCTAGTCTCCACAAGTAAGTAAAAGGTAGTATGGGCATTGCTAGACCCTCACCCACACAGTTCAGTGGCCTCTCCATATCTTCTTCACTCCCTCTAGTCTCCACAAGTAAGTAAAAGGTAGTATGGGCATCGCTAGATCTTCACCCACAAAATCACTCCCTCTAGTCTCCACAAGTGAGTAAAAGGTAGTATGGGCATTGCTAGACCCTCACCCATACAGTTCAGTGGCCTCTCCATATCTTCTTCACTCCCTCTAGTCTCCCCAAGTAAGTAAAATGTAGTATGGGCATTGCTAGACCCTCGCCCACACAGTTCAGTGGCCTCTCCATATCTTCTTCACTCCCTCTAGTCTCCCCAAGTAAGTAAAAGGTAGAATGGGCATTGCTAGACCCTCACCCATACAGTTCAGTGGCCTCTCCATATCTTCTTCACTCCCTCTAGTCTCCCCAAGTAAGTAAAATGTAGTATGGGCATTTCTAGACCCTCTCCCACAGTTCAGTGGCCTGTCCATATCTTCTTCACTCCCTCTAGTCTCCCCAAGTAAGTAAAAGGTAGTATGGGCATTGCTAGACCCTCACCCATACAGTTCAGTGGCCTCTCCATATCTTCTTCACTCCCTCTAGTCTCCCCAAGTAAGTACTTAATACTAAAAGGAAGTGACAATTCAGATATTGGTCATTGCTAGGCCTTCTATACATCTTTTTCATTCTTTCCTGCAAGCACTTGATTCAGCCAGTGTCCCTGCATTGTATGATTGAACTTGACTAGTACTGTTGTCCAGTGGCCTCCCATTTTCTGCTCTTCTTCCAGTCCAAACAGTTGTTAAAACTCAGGTCCCTGTAATTTAAAGGCTCACCGGGCCTCTTATTTGATAAATAATTCTTTGTTCCTAAAAGTTGGTGTAATTTATTTCCCAAGGTACAATCGCTTGTTCTGTTTCCTACTGGCTGTGCGGCGAGCCCAAGTTGACATCCAGCAGTGTTGGGTTCTACAGATGCAGTTTAAGCAGCGCCTGGTCAGCCGAGAGGAGATGGCGAAATGGCAGCTACGCACGCACATGTCCTTTTTGGTGGACAACTTACAGTATTACCTACAGGTGAGATTTTATCCTAGATCAGTGGTAAAACATAGCTGGGAAATTTATTTGATTTATTAATATTTGTTATGTTATCAAGATTCTATGAGCTATCTTTTGTTTCAATTTCATTTTTGCCGTGAGTAAATTGTTGTTCATCCTTTCCATACATTTCCTTTGCTTTTATTGACCCTCAACAGATTTGTGATAAAGTCTTACAGTTACATAGATAAATAAAGAAAACTACTGAAAAAATAAGAATTTTATGAAAAGGTTAAATAAGTGTTCTATGGCCAAAAATAATCCGTCCTAGAAATGATAATCAATTACCTATTACTGTAACATTCATATAAATTATTGTATGAGTGAAGAAAAGGACTGAAAAAATGAGAATTTAAAAAAAAGAGGTAAAGTGTAACTGTTCTATATCCAAAAACTATTTGTCCTAGAAATGATTATCAATTACTTGGTACATACGTTTCAGGTTGATGTAATAGAGTCACAGTATGGAATCCTTGTGGAAAAGATAAACTCTACGAGGGATTTTGAGGCGGTCAGACTTGCCCACGACCAGTTCCTATCTGCCCTTCTGTCCCAGAGTTTCATTCACAGTAAACCAGTATGTAGGCATTGATGTTAACACGTTAAGAAATGTGTGGGAGCTGGACCTAAGTGTGATTGGGGACAAACCAATCTGCAATGTGTTGTAAAATTGTTGGTATTGTAGACACAGCTTGCTTGCCAGTTAGCTTTTCTGTCAGTAATATATTCAGTTTATGTCTGTTCAGTTACAGGGGTAGAATTTTACTTCTTTTGCAACTCGCATTTGGGGGCGAGTTGGTGAAGTTTTATCTCGCCAAATTAGAAACTGTTTCATGATTTGTTTTATACTTTTGAGTTTTTCTGAAGAGAGTGTGCTAGTGTTTAATTCAAATCCTGCAGTTAAACTGTTTACTCTGCCTATTTTTGTTAGAGCAAAGAATGGTATCATTCCAACTGTCAGTTACCATCCTGCTTGTCATTAAGTTCTTTATTTTAATTTTCCACCAAATTTCTTTAAACTTCACACAATTATTCCTTGAATACTTCACTCTCTGAAGCCCAGTTGAAAGTCAAATAATACACTGGAGGTCAAAGTTACAGAGCAACAAAATCTTCATCAGGACAGGAACTTTCTGTCAGACACTAGTATTAGACCAAGTTACATTAATCTTCTCCCAAGTATTACAAAGAGTCTATTGAGGTCAGATATGCCTCCTAACCAATACCACTTTGTGCATTTGAGTGCTACATGTTTGCCTTCCAAATTGCAATAAAACCACCATTGTAGTCATATTAAAAGAGTATGTTGTGTATCATATAAAGATCTGTACAGCCAAGGTTGTACAGGTTGGTGTATTAGGATCTGGTCTGTTGTCATTAGATGGATTATTACTTCAGTATCTATATAAGTGAGAGCTGGTGCACATGTGTGTTTTACAAGCAACTTGTAGTATTATATATAAGACTAAAAGTGTCATTATTAACAGGTGTCAAACTGTTTAAGTGAGATATTGGAGCAGTGTGGGGCATTTAGCCACTTACTCACCCACTGCGAGTCACCTATGTCACCAAGGGAGATAACCCAGCTACAGTCTATAGGAAAGGTATGTACATCTACTCGGTTAACTCTACTATAAAGCTAGTTTTAACATTGAAATGTGATTAGTCTAATTCTCTCACTCACACATCACTTTGGAAAAATCCAACGAATTGAAAATAATTTAGGTGTGGCCCACTTCAACAACAAGCTGAAGTTAGAAAACAGTTCAAAATGGACGTGTGTTTACAAATACCAAGTTTCAACCTCTGCTGTACCAGTAACGACATAAGAATTCATCTTGGATATTGCTGATATCAGTTAATCCTAACTAAATCAATAAATATAATTATTATTATAGTTATTAGGCTTAATTTTCGCTTCAAGTTTTGCCGAAAGTTACGTATATTGGGCCTTACCATAACCATTAAATATTGTAAGGTTTCAGTTGACATTACCATTAAATGTTGTATGATTTCAGTTTTTACCATTAAATGCTGTATGGTTTCAGTCAACATTAACATTAAATGTTGTATGGTTTCAGTCGACATCACCATTAAATGTATGATTTCAGTTGACATTACCATTAAATGTATGATTTCAGTTGACATTACCATTAAATGTATTATTTCAGTTGACATTACCATTAAATGTTGTATGATTTCAGTTGACATTACCATTAAATGTATGGTTTCAGTTGACATTATCATTAAATGTATTATTTCAGTTGACATTACCATTAAATGTTGTATGATTTCAGTTGACTACCTGTCCATTATATGTTGTATGATTACAGAGTTTCCAGCTTCAGTCTAACCTACTGTTTAAGATCTTGTCCAGTGTGAGGAGTCACAATGCTAGTCCTCATCTGGCCCAGCTTCTCCTCAGACTCGACTTCAACAAATACTTTACTACAGCTGGTGGACAGCTTGGCAGGTACGTCCATACACTTTGGAGGCAAAAATATCAGGATATCAAAATGCAGGAGTCATTGAACAAATAGGGCCAGGTCTGTCATTTCAGATGATTTGTTGAAAATGAAAGTGTAGAGCAACAAGGGTTTTTTTTTATTTCTAAAGGGGAACTTTTAAATTTTAGTATTGACAAAGTAATTTATGCTATCTTCATTCAAAATCTGAAGAAATTTTCAAGCCATGCTGTTTTTTGTGTATGTTGTAGGTATTGAACGGAACCTATGCTTTTCTCCTTAGCAACAAGTGCTGATTCATGACACCAGAAAAGATGCCAAGTTTACTTCTTGGACTGTTCATGAATACTGAATCACCGTAACAAAATACTTGCCAAGATCAACCGAAGGCCAAATGATTAATTTTAACGATCACTGGTTAGGACACTAGTAACGACTTCCTGTCAAGGGACTCAAAGAGCTAGTTTGAACTGGTCAGAGACACCACCACGGTTGGACAAAGGAGATATGAAGGCTCAGGCATGGCAACTTGTAAGGCCAAGGAAAGCTTGGAAGGGTTAATTAATTAAAACATCAATTTCTGGTGGACACTGTTCAGTTTGGTGAGGAAAACTTACCAAGGATCAGTTCAGGAATTTTTCAATGACTTTCAAGGATACTATTGCGGTGAAACTGATGAAGATCAGTGAACTTACTAGTAGAAATACATGCGAGATGGAACACATCAAATATGTGTACCTTAATTATGTGATTGGACACCAAGACTTCTGATGGAACTGAGCATTTCATTGTTTTGTTATGACTTTTGAGTAGTGCTTTATATCTCATAGTTTATAAACATTAATAAACTTGTGATATTACATCATGTTAATTATAATGAAAGTATTTCTTGTTTATTCAAGTGTTCCGTTTTTGTTTTCAACACAGAAATGCCTACAGGATTTATAAAAGGGACATGATCTGGTTGTCATCATTTTCTTATAATACATGTAAACATGATCATTGATCAATTTATTGGGCAATTGTTGTTGTCGGTTCAGTCATGCATTTGGTACTTGGTTGTGGTGGCTTTTGCCCAATTTAGCTGAAGAGGTTCTGATTAGGAAAATATGACCAGAGAAACACAAGTGCACGAGGACAGTGCAATTTTGTCAGCAGTGACCTGCGTTACAATACCTTATATCAAACCAACTGTGATTGTTTGAGTTATTTGAAGTTTTAGACACTCCCATGGTTCATACAGAAGATGAAAAGTGCTGGACTTTGGGGTCGGTGCTTGAATTTGCTCACAAATGCAGAAAAAGTGCTTGAATTCATATTTACTAGATGTAAACATGCAATTTTTTTTTAAGATTTATATATAAAAAATTTTTTTTGAAAATTGAAAAAAAGTGCTGGAAAAGTGCTTGAAATTTGGTATGAAAAATCTGTATGAACCAGGACTCATCAAAGATAATGAAATAAATCTCACTATGGGCAACATTGAGCACAAATTATCAAAAGTACTAATAAAAAACTTATTAAATTCAACCAACATTGAATGAATTTGATTGTTTATTGTCTTGAATTTATATATTTTTTTTGCCGAAAAATATATATATACATGTATTTAAAATTCAATCATGGAATAGACATATACAGAAATAACAACTACTCGTACATGAAAAACTGTACAGATAAGAACATCTCATCTTCAAATACTATTTTACAATTAATATATAATAGTCATATAACAGACAAAAGATTGCGGTTTTTTGAAAGCCCAGTAGACAAAATGATCTATGACTAACCAATACACCTCTCTCGCACCTCCATTTAATATTCAGCTTTAGCAAAATATTGATTTAACTTTTATAAAGTTTGTAAAATTTCTACTTTTTAAATAAAATCTAATTAAAGAAACAATTGCTTTTGCTTTGTTGAAATCAAAAGCATAAAAATAAATCTGACAATGGATAAAGTATCTACAACATTAACAGTCAGTGTGGTGATAGAAATTCTGATCAAGAGTTATCTCCCTTCTTTGGATATTAAAAATGCCTGGAAATTGACTTCCGACATATTGATGTATCTACAATGTAATTTGCACACACCAAGCGTTAAACTTCGATTCAACACAAAAAATGCATAAACAAGTTTTTACTCTGTATTAAATGTTACATGAAACAAATGACACTGCACACGAAACAGAGTATATTTTCTAGATAATGCATAAATTAAGTATGGTAAGAGCATTTGAAAAGAGCTGAAAAAATCTGTCTGCAAAATTTTTATTGTGGTGATATATTTTACTTAGTATATTTCTGTGGTAAATATCCTGACCATAATGACAATTCTAAGACAGCAAAAATTACTTCAGAATTTCACTAGATATGTCTTATAATTTTTAATATAAATATCATTTAAAGAAACCCAAGGACTATTTTCTAAGCCATTCAGACTAAAAACATGGTCAACTTCGGCTTATTTTCAGACTAAGACAGGTGCAGCTTTTTTTCAACCATTCAGACTAAAAACATATAGCTTATTTTCAGCTTATTTCAACCATTTCATGCTAAGACATGTTCGGCCTATTTTCCACCTTTCAGGCTAAAATATGTACAGCTTATTTTCAACCTTTAAGACTAAGAAATGTACATCTTATTTTCAATCTTTCAGGCTAAGACATGTCACAGTTGCTTGAGTTTCTGTCAGTATATAAAAAATGTTTATATAATTATATGGAGAGGCACATTACATTAATGTAATTGGAGGCTCATTTCACACATAAATATTTATTAATTACTGACAGAAACTCAAGTAACTGTGGACATGTAAAGTTTATTTTCAACCTTTCAGGCTAAGACATGTACAGCTTATTTCAGGTCTGTCTCAATTTGAAGAGTTTAAATGATGTACATGCTATATAATTGCATTTTTGCTGAAAATACTATACCAGTTACCATAAAAATGATATTACTTGATGTAGAGTTTTAGTGCTGAAATAAACTTCCAAAGGTTGGGGGGGGGGGGGGCACAAATTATAGCCACATTATATTTTCTTATATAAAAGGACCTCTAGTTTTCATGGTCCAACGAATTGATCTTGACCATTTGACCATAAGGAATCCCATGCACTTTTCAAACAAGGCTTCTCAAGCTTTTAGGGTATCTAGTATATAACTAAGTATGTGGCAAGAAGTTTCTTTTTGCTGCATTTCAAAGTTTAAATTTAGGATAATTCAATTTCCCAACTAGATGTCATTTAGTATGATTGTTCCACATGGAATACTCTTTTGTGATCTCCTACCACCAGAAAATCCTTATCACATCTATGTTCATCTATACAGTATAGTAACAATCATAACTGAAAATCTATATAAAAAAAAAAAACAGAAATAAAATTGCAAACTTCTTGTCACAGTAATGTCTAACTTTTAACAAAACAATGAAATAGCATTACTGTCAATGTAATAGATGTGGCGAGCTTATGAACAGGTATGACCTTAATGCTAGATAAATGCTGTGACATCATCAGGAACAAAAACGTTTCCTCAAATAATAAAGGAAATGTATATGATATAGACTACATTCATTCTTTATAACATATCCTTAAATGCTTAAAGACAAATAATAGTTCACCTTTAATCCACTGACTTTTTGTAACCCTAAACAAAAACAGAAAGATATAACAAAATGAAGTTCATACACATGACTTCATTATACAGCATAGATACGACACTACCAACTGAATATAGAAAGTCAAGGTATTGCAAGCATTTAATATATTATACATACTACAAAATTTATTTGATGTAACATGATCAAAGGGCTATAACTTTGTATATGGTTTATGGACTAATAAATGCAAATTAACTAGATATAGTTCATGTACATGTCTAAAAACCTAGGATGAATACTGTTTTACATTTTGCAACATGATTTTAGACTAAACAATTAAACTATGAAAATTGTTTTGTTAATATCATTAATTCTCTTACTTTGGACAAGCATATCCACATTTTAAACTGGTGCTAGATTTCTCCGCCTTATTACCCTAGGGTCTAGATGGGGGGGGGGGGGGATTTTGCCTGTAATGTTACTTTATATTATGCATATGAAACACATTGGGTGATAAGGGCAATGGGAATTTTAAAGGAATCAATCAACCACTTGAGGGTGAGAAAGGTGAATCTCAACTCTCGGGAAAGATTCTGAAGTTGCCAAACACCCAGAAAAGCCTTGTGTTTGGCAACCTTAGAATCTTCCCCTCTCCGTTTGAGATTCCCCTTTCTCACCCAAGGGGGTGATTATATAATATATTCAATTATTCTGAAAAAAGGTTATTTCATGCAATACATCATGCATCTTTATACTTTTTCTATAGTTGACACCAAATTCCTAATCAGCAAAGAATGAGGTTATCAAGCTTATATAGTTAGCTATGTACATGCACATCATGATCCTGATTCTAGACAGGTATAGTTTTTATCTGAACACAGTAATTCTATTTCTTCAACTCCAGAATACACTTACATACAACAGTGTATTTCATGGAGAGACTTATACATGTAAATGAAATGCCCAATCATTCTTTACTCTGACCGTACAAATTGGCAAGTCTAACAAAAACACTTGAAACATATTGCTTTTGCATTCAACGTATTGTTATTTGAATAATAACAGATCTATCATGATTATTACATACTTTCTGTAGTCACATATAATTCCTGGATTTTGGCAATTTTTATAGCCGTCACTTTGAGAAGGTACATTTTGAACCGAAAGCAAGAATTCTGAACAGCAGGAAAGTCAGTTTGAGCAAGAAAATAGTTTTAAATCATAAAAGTAATGGGCCAGCTGGTGGGTCTCTCCATGGTACATGTAGGAGGGACTTTTTATAGCTGGCGTTTCTCTCAGTGGTAGGAGAGACTTTTTATAGCTGGTGTTTCTATTTTATAACCGTTATGGGACGAACTCGCTCAATGTGTGGGTCCAGGGTTTCTGGAGACTAGCAGTCCTTTGACTAGCCAAATACTGACAGTTCATCCTCACGTCTCTACGTCTCCAAGGTTTGATGGTGACAGTTCATCCTCATGTTTCTACGTCTCCGAGGTTTGCCACGTCACTCTCTGAAGGTAGAATGGTCAAATTGTTAACATAAAGCTTAACATGTTTTAATTTACACAATTGTTTTAAATAATTTCAATTTGGGATTACAATGAACCATTTTTTAAGACAATTATTGAGAATATGATTGAAGAAGGAAATAGATTTAAAACTCATTATCCAATTATATATCATTCTAACGTTGAGCATTGAGAGCTATTAAATATACATATAGATACAATGTAAAAAAAGTTTATTTCCGTAGGTAAGTAAGTATAAAGATAAAACAATTGAAAACACAACGACTGACTTCCAAACGCTTTCAACCTCTTCGGGTAAAAATAGTTTTATTAGAAAAGGAAGAGGACCAACTAAAAATATTACAACCAAGCTTGAATAGGCCATAGAAAAATTGTGCCATTTTATAAACTTTCTTTGTGAACTTATGTGTATTTATTGTGCCGTCATTTTTTTATGATGTCATGATGTTGTCTGTTTTGAAATAAAATTAACTTTCCTGAAGAGCCCCAAAGAGGGTGAAAGCATATAGTTATACATGTATATATATGTATGTTGATAACTTGAATTAATGAATGAACAGAGATCACTGGAATAATTGGACCTAATTTAATTTTCATTCCGTCTATTAAGTAATGATCAATCGTCAAAACCATAACATGATTTGCTTTGATCGAATTTCATTTCCACTTAATTAAATGTGAGTCTAAGTACATCAAATTTGATTAATGACACGTAATGACTTACCGATACACCTGATGTTGTTGGTCGCCCTATTGACAGTATGGATCTGTATAGATTTGTACATCACTACCCTATAACTGTAATTAGAAGATAACTTTTAACAAAATTGTAGGCTAGGGTACAATTCATAGACAAATTTCCTTAATTCAGTTATCAGTAATAAGATCTAAGAAAAAAAGTATGTCCAAATTCTTTAAATTGATATATTTATATATATATATGTAGATATTTGGTGATCATGAGATACAAAAAAAATTAAGGGTTGAGAAAAAACAACATTCTCTAGTGTATAAGTAATTATATAATATTAAAGTTAACGACAAAATTTAAACATTTTTCTTCAGGCTGATATGTAGTTAACAACCATTTATAAAAACTGACAGAAATAATAACCAGACTTTTGGTAATTAATACAATTTTTTAGACTATTCAAAATCTAAAGATCAAAACTGGAATATCATACATTGTGTCATTAATAAATTTACTATCACAACATTTATAATCAAGAAGTTACTTGAGGCGAAATATTAAGTAAGTTTTTGCATCCTTTTTGAAAATAAAACTTTCAAACAAAACAACATTTCTGTCATCAAGTTATTAAGAGCCAACAGCCACCATTACATACTTTTCCCCATTGACGGACAGTACGACAGTGCCCTTGGGACTGCGTTTCCGTGTCTTCTCTATCTTCTGGTTCTGTTCTGGAGAGTAGCTATGCCAAACCTTCTTTTCATCCTCCCACTGCCAAACAACATCTGTTGTTGTCAATGTCGACGCTGACATCACAGACGCAGTGTCCGAAAAGGTGTCTGGTATAAACCAAAGGAGCAATAATTATCTCATGCAGGTAACGGAGGAACTAAGAATGAATGAGAATCAAACTTCTGTACATTATAAGAACAGGGTAACGTATGTTTTACATAAATTTACAGGTACACCTTACTCCTTACGAACATGAAAAGTTACTTACGGTTTTGTGAAAAATTATTTTAAAGAAAACTTTTCTGTATCGATCAGGTGAGAAAAATGATACTTATAATGAAAAAAAGATTTTACCACTAAGAATGTCCGAGTTTGTGCTGGCATGACTCTGGAATGATGACACCATATTGGATGCGCTGGAGGAGAGTCTGCCGTCATCGGTGGATCTTGTTGGGAGGGTCTGTGCTCGGAAGGAACTACCAGGGGAGCCAGTGGGAGATCGGCCCGATACAGGTGATAGTGGAGAGAAGGTTGTCTTAACCTTAGTTGACTCGGCATCTTCTGTGGGGTGAGATATGTATGTTTTCTGCTGTTCTGTTAAAGTTAAGTTTGACCTTGTAATGCCAAGGTTATCAGAGCTTTCAGATTCACCACTTCCTGACTTCCCTGCGACTAGTGTGCCATTTGACCCAGCAGCTACCGGACCAAGTGTACTGAGTAAACCCGAGGCTTTAGGGCCGGCAGGTGTACTATGTGATAGTGGGATACCGATGCTGACTGACTCAATACATTCTACAGACGCCTCCAGAGTGACACTTGGACTTGTATTTAGGTCACTGTGATCTTTGCCTTTTCTTGCCTCATCTCCCTCACACAAGGCTAAACTTTCTCCTGTTAAAGACCTACTGGTCTCTGATTTGTGGTCTTGATGATGTGACAAGGATTTAGCAAAAATGTTTTCATCGTCACCAACTGAACTGTGTCCAAGGTCCTTTGGAAAACCTTCCAGGAAGACTCCATCACTAGGTAGGTCTTTCTGAACAACAGGTAACTCTGTTACTGCTGCGGCTGCCTGTTCGCTACTGGCTTCAAGGTCAGACAAAAGTTCAACTGGTGTGTCTTTTACTTCAACAATGTCCACTTGTGACTGAGCAGACGACGGCTCAGACTCCTGAATCCTACGGGGAGGCACAGTCTGAGCAGATTCATTTCTTCTGTTCATGACCTCAACCAGAGACAGCTCGACCACTCTCCCAACTTCCTCATCTTCCTCCTCCTCCTCTTCATCATCACTAAGGAGACTCCTGGAAGGGGGAACCATGTCATAGATTGACATTGATGCTTGTTCAAGTGGATCATCATCATCACAGGGAATGTCCGGGACGGATGAAGAATCTGATATACTGCTAGACCTAGACCTCAGAATTATCCCTCCTGTGGCCCCTTCCTCCACTTTCATGGGAACATTTTGTTCAGCTCGTATTTGATGCACCTCAAATGGATCACTGATTTAAATGAAATATCAGACATAAAACATCCAAATTTCTCCTATTTTTTTTTTTGAGACAACATACATGTATATATCACATTCTTACTGGCAATGCATTAAAACAATCAATTTTACTCAGATTATCATTGAAATTTAAATGAACGATTGCATTTTTTTAGTTTATTTACTGGTAATTATGTTCTTGTTGGTCAACTTTATTTATTCTATTTGTGTACATTTTTCATTTCTGGACAGAATATCTTTTATTGACAGGGGTTATTGTTTGTAGAATCAGGATTATACCACAGTACTTAGTGCCAAGTGTTCTGACTATCTGGTCAGCTAAATAATGGTGTTACTGTGGGATCAATAGTCTGATATATTCCTCCCATGAAATTTTAGCAACCTGTCCACGAGTTGCTGATTGGGCAATGTTTTATAATATTCAAAATATATTTATGAATTCAGATTAAATATTAATGGAAAGGACAGATTTTTTCTACTAACCTTCACATGTAATCAAGACACAGAAGGTCGTAAACTAAATGTTGCCACCCATTTTCTAAAACAGTTCCCAACACCTCTTTGAAAATGGTCATCATCCCGGGATCTTTGGGAACTGTTGATTTTGGGAGACCATACCTGTCAACCCTCCATCATTAGAAGGAGACTCCCTCATTTTGACCAAAATTTACCATTCTCCCTCGACACCTCCCTCATTTAAGTCAAAACTCACACCAACTCAAAATCTACATCCTGTGGTCAGATGAGATCCTAGTTACTGCAGGGTATGTGTAATGGCCATAATAGGTGTGTCTGGATCAAATAAATACTTTGTGAAGTTATTTTGATACATAATAAAGAAAGACAAATTGAGCAATGCAGTTTCAGTCGCATTTTGTGCACTTTCTCCCTTATTGGAAATATGGAATGAGGGAGATCTCCCTCATTGGAGGTTTCAGAGGTTGACACCTAAGGTGGACATGACATTAGACCGCGGCCAGCACCACCAATATTAAGTGGATGAGATAGTCAGAACCCTTTGGACTAAGTACTGTGATGATAACTTACCACACTACTAGTTCCTGCTTGCCATCTCGGGTGTAGTGGTATCTATCTCTATGACCATTGGGCCATCTTACCTTTAATTGGAAAAACAAACACAATGTCCTATAGTTGTCATGTTATCATTATATGTACAGAATAAAATTTGTAAAACAAAAGAGTATAGTCTGATTGATCATTCACTCAGGTATTGAACCCATGATCCCTAGGTTCTGATGGACCTTCTACCATGAACTGAAAATAATTCCCCCATTAGCTTGAAGATTATTTAGTACATGTAAACCAATGGGGAGGTAACCAGAATACCTGGAGAAAACCCAGGGGGGGGGGGAGGTAACCAGAAAACCTTGAGAAAATCAGAATACTTTGTGAAAACCAATAGGGAGGTAACCAAAATACCTTGAGAAAACCCATTGGGAGGTTAAACTAGACTTCTTGGAGAAATTCCATAATTGAATGGATGAAGTGGTTCTTAAATTTCTGATTAATGCTTTACACAAATTATGCAAAATAGCAAAAAAAACTGTATAACATTTATGTAATCGTAAAGTAATTCATGCTTTGATCACTGATTGCACAAATCATCATCTTTAACAAAGAGTTGTAGAGATGTAGAGATTAATTAAAATGACTTTAAATGACCTTGAACTTTGACCTACCCAGACTTGTCCATTAGGTTCCGTATGATAAACAGTGCCGATCTGTCCAAAACCACCATCCTGGTCCTCATATTCCCAGTCTAACCCTGCAACATGAATATGTCTTTATATCACTGAAGGAAAATGATCTAATTGAAACTGCTCTTCATCTCTTAATGTTTCGTAATTTTACAAGATTGAAAACTGAGGCCAAACTTGTTCATTTTTTCTTCTCCTCCATTCTTATTAATAGTGATTTCCTCTGGTACCAGAAAAGAATTAATGTGGACCCCTGTAATATACTAATGGAGTTAACCCAACATGGAGCCTCACCTCGACAGACAACACATCCTGGTGCTATGGTCTCATCTGTCTTCAGCAGCCGCGGCTCCTCGACAACAACAACATCAAATGCCTGTTGGTTTCCATAGCGATATTCCCCTTTGTTGGAGCAGTCCCATTCCACCTTTATCCAGCCTGAAGGTCAATACAATGGTTATTGTCTGTAAAGCTTTAAGTTTGTTTTCAAGATAATTTTTATGATATCAATTTTTAATTGTAACAATTAAGTACATGTCTATATACACAAACGTTTGCCATATATATAAAGTTGCAAAGGGTGAATTTAGAGCCTTAAAACTCCTACATACAAAATTTGACAAATCAGAAGCCAAATTCATGTGGCCATCTTTTCTACTCTGGAAAGAGAATACACATACATTAACATAATAAGCGAAATGAAAAAATATCAAAAGGTGTGGAAGTCGCATTACATTGTCAAACAACAAAAGAAGAATTCACATTTCACACATGTTTACATGTGTTTATAAATGCTCAATGATCATGTGACGTTTCATTAGCATACACTATATAGGAAAAGTCTCCGAGGAAACTTCCTGAGACAAAAGGACCAGACATGCAGCAGAAGCAACAAAAAACTCCAAACTCATCAAGTGACATTTTAATTACCAGTATCAATATTAAAGGCCCAATATACGTAATTTTCGGCAAAACTTGAAGTGAAAATCAAGCCTAATAAAATATTATATTTATAGATTTAGCTAAGATTAACTGATATCAGCAATATTCAAGAAGAATTCTTTCGCGGTTACCAGTACAGCAGCAGTTGAAACACGCTATTTGTAAACATGCGTCCATTTCGAACCGTCTTCTACCTTTGGTTTGTTGTTGAAGTGGGCCCCACCTGAATTATTTTCAATTCTTTGGATTTTTTTGTCCAGAGTTTCTTGTTAGTTACTGCTCAGGTTTACTTCGTTTAAGGCTTATTTTTGCATGGTTATCAACTAGATTTTTTCCAGAATTTTTCAGAATCACGAAAATTTCCCTGAAGTTACGTATATTGGGCCTTTAATAAGGGATTATGAAAAGTCCAACATTACATTCATGAATTATGGAGCTCACCATTCTTGCCGTGACCAATGACTGTACCAACTCCATCTAGATCCTGGTTCTTCCACTTCCACTCTGGCCCCTTACGCACTCGTGACCCAATAGGGGGCATCTGTGGATCACTCTCCTTCAGCTCATCAAAGTTAAAACCTTTATCCACTGTCTGTTGGAACACTGGGTTATCTAGTATGACCATTATGTCCTCCTGAAACAGTTAACTCTGAAGTATGAATACAGTGTAACCTCGTTATAACGCCACCTTTTGTCCAAAGCAATTATGGTGGTATAATGAAGGTGGCGATAGTATCGAATTATGAAAATTGTAACCATGAATTAAATTTCATAATAGATTGCATTTCCAACATTTTATTGAAAACAAGCTTAGTATTATATTGTCATATAAATCTACGTTGGCACAAATTAATATCTGAAAATAGTTATTGATCTGCTTTTGCTGCATGCCATTCCAAATGGAACATTAAAAAATTCCTTGACCTAAAAAAATAGAGCAATATGGAGTTATCGTCGAGGGAAATATATAGCGATTCGGGACGTTTGTATTTTAACGGGTGTAGCGGATTGTGGTATGCGTGGCTGGCGAACTTAACGAGGGAATTATATAGGAGAGAAATCCGTTGTAGAGGTTTATGTGGCAGTATGCGAGGGTGGTGGTAGATTCAGGTGGAGATAGGTCGAGGGTACACTGAACATGAACTTCATCCATTTATATATACATTTGCTTAGCATTTTCCCATTGACACAATGCTAAGAGGCAGTTGCCACCATACCTCTTATTTGGATTAAGTTGTCGAAAAAATGCAAAATTTGAAACCCCATTACAAATATGTCTATCGTATAAGAATAACCAGGGACGTATTAGGCTTTATCATCATGGGTCTTGCTTCTGAGTTTTGTAACCCTGGTCATCTAAATTTTTCTTATGATAACCTAAATACTACTGCAACCATGGCAACTGTGTATATCAAACTTTCATGTTACAATGCAAAGGAATACAATATATGAAATTCAAAAAACTTTTATCTCTACACATAATATAATATCATAATGATGACAAAGAAAGAATTTATTATGATAGAAAAAAATTTTTGCAATAAATTTATGAAATGTAAGTTTTCACAGACCAGGTCATCTTCAGAAAAGTTTTTTCCGGTCATCTTGACCACTGTCTTGAGGGCAGTTGCGTCCAGTCCCTCGGAAGGAAGTATCTTTCTGACTCTCAGTGCACAGGCCTACAGCAAAAACGAACTACTGAACATATTGGCATATAGTCACAGGCTCCCAACCTGTTCCAAGAACCTTTGCAAAAGTGGGGAGGGGGCTTATTCGTGAGAGGGGGCTTATTCCCGGTAAAATACGGTAGTGCACACTCTTGTAGAGTGCACTCCACGTATTTATTGATTGTGATTTGTGGGATATTTTCCAAGTTGCTGTAATCAAACAATTTACATCTGTAATATCTATGTGACCTGAAAGTTAGGGCTACAGAAGATTACCTAGAGTTATTTACCTTGACTTAAACTAGCAACTTTTTAAAATTGGTAAAAAAGAGAACGCAATCAGGATTTATTGCACAAATTTGAAGGCCCAATATACGTAACTTCAGGGAAATTTTCGTGATTCTGAAAAATTCTGAAAAAAAAATCCAGTTGATAACCATGCAAAAATAAGCCTAAAACGAAGTTAACCTGAGCGGTAACTAACAAGGAACATCTTGACAAAAAAAATCAAAAGAATTGAAAATAGTTCAGGTGGGGCCCACTTCAACAACAAACCGAAGGTAAAAGACGATTCGAAATGGATGCGTGTTTACAAATAGCGTGTTTCGACTGCTGCTGTACCGGTAACCGCGAAAGAATTCATCTTGAATATTGCTGATATTAGCTAATCTTAACTAAATCTATAAATATAATAAGTTATTAGGCTTGATTTTCTCTTCAAGTTTTGATGAAAGTTACGGATATTGGGCCTTTAAGTATTTAATTGCTGTAAGTATATTTCAAACACATTATATTGGAAAAATCCTCAAACAATTTATGATAAATGGTCACAACCCAGGACTAGTTTTCGATTGTTCTTATGTATACTGTAGTCCTTTCTTGATGTGTTCATATTTTCCCCTTAAAATATGTGTATTACATGCAAATATTAACCGTAATAAGATGCATAATTTAATTTTACATTTTTGTTACACGAAATTGATAAATTTAACTTATCTTTCATAAATATATAACTTGTATAAATAAAAATTTCCTTTTTTATTTTAAATCTAACATTTGGAATTATTTAAGAAATAGCAAAGTGAATTTTCTTAAAGCACATTGTAAAATATAATGATTTTAAACTCACAAGATTGCTGCAGTGTCGCCCAATCCTGTAAACTTCGTCTAGTGACACCACCTGGCCTGATGTGGTCTTGGCAATGTCCGTCAGTAAACTCTGAAACACAGATTTCTTCTCCATGTATAAGAAACTCCTAAATCATGTAAACTATGAAATAAACATTTCTCCTCTATTGAAGTAAATTCCTAAATCATGGAGTCTGAATAAATCATTTGCTAGGTTGCTTAACATTTTAAAGATTTTTCCATGATGTATTGTAAGATCAACTGATCATTGTGATTTACAAAATAAATACTACAATTTCCAAGTACAGTATTAGCAAGAGAACCATGGTGCAAATATTGCCAAACAGCTTCTTTTGTCATCTGAAAAACAGCTTCCGAGAAAACTACAAATGCAATTCCTTTTCCAACAATTGACTTAATCCACATCCCATGGTCCTAGGATGATTTAAAGTTTATATGGCTGATATTCATTAAGACACTATAGGATGGGGATCACAATCATTCTTTATGTTATGGTCACATGATGAAGTCCCCAGGAATGGGGTCAGAACCCTGAGCTTATCCCTGTAGTATTATTGCAATCATCCCTTCATACACATAAGGCAGCTATATGTTATCAGATGGTAATAGCTGCCAAGGGCTTCAATTTTCCATATTCAGGGGCAGATACCTGAGGCCTGATAACAAGATTTGTATATATTTATCAATAATTAACACCATTTATATCAACATACATCAAGGAAAAAATATCATGAAGATTTTAAATCTAACCGACTTATTTTCAAGCATATTAGAAATGTTAACTTATAATCAACAATTAGAAGTTTTATTGCTGTTGTAATCATTGACAACACACCTGATCAGTTTCATCTCCGATAGGTACACAGTATACTGGAACTCTCCTCTCTGCCAGACCCTGGGCGAACGCCAGCACCGTATCTCTCACCTAAAACCATAAACACCAGCATACAAATAGAGTAGTGGTATTACTCGGAATGAAATTTATCAGTTTGATATGAACACAATGATCAATTTCATACACAATATCTTAGATAAGGATATAGATGCAATTACTGCGTCCATTATTTACTTATCATTATTACAAATTGTTATTGAAAACTTGTTTTTCTAGCTTTTGAAATGATTTCTGCTTTATACTTTCAGACACATGACTTTATCGACTTGACACATTCAGGCTTAGTAGGTTATTTTCAGTGGAGACACCATACATTTGCATTCTTTGCTTGACTAATTTTGTTGAATTGTTGAATGCTTTTAAAAACCATCCAAGCTACCAAAATAGCATTGCAGGACTGTCAACACCACACATTTTTTGGAAGATCAGATATTTTACACCTCAGAGAAACTTCAGTCCATAATTTTTATACTGCTACTACAAATCTGTAAATATGATTCGGTCGGCTACCTGGGACGTAACAGGAGATGTTTTATCGTCTTGTCCTCCAAGTACATGGTGGTCTGTCGCATGGCCGTCGCTTAGCAACACGATCCGAGGGGAAATCTTGTGGTTACATACTAAAGTTGTCGCATCACCTGTTCATTCAAATAACACAGTGAACTAAAATAACTTTTGTAGGACGGTTATTAATAAAACAATCTTCTTATCCAAAATATTAATTTATAAAATCATTTATTTTGTTAAATATAAAATTTGCATCAAACTATAGGTACTAGCCTCGTCGGTCAAACACATATAATTTATTAGTTTGTTTGACAGACGAGGCTAGTACCTGTAATCAAACAAAGCAAGATATAACATAAACCCATTCACCCCTGAAATTCCATAATGACCTCTTCTAACCTCTAAATAGGAAAAGTTTAAATGTTTCTTAATGGTGAATGAGTTAAAAAGCCATATCATTTATATATAATATACATGAATGTAAGAATTGGAAAGTATCAATGGCAGATTTTGTACCTTCATGTTTAAAAAGAGCAAGAGCCATGTCAAGTCCGCCATAGAGAGGAGAGGAACCAGCCGCCCGGAGACCGTCTACAACAAAAAACATTGTCTTAATCTGAGTGATAAAATTTTACCTGGTTATAACACTCTAATGTAAACAAACTTAATCATTCTTATTATAATAATAAGAAGTACTTTTGTTTTACAATAACGCTTCAAAGCTCACAACCGAAGGAAATGAAATTGTAGTCTAGGGATACGAAATTTTTTTATTCATTAAAGTATTGATTTTTTTGAAGTTCATAGGGTTATGAAAGAAATTTTGGTTGTAAACTGAAAGAATCAATTTAAGATTGAATATTGCTTTGGTCAATTAAATGAGTTGATGAAATTGAGTTGGTCTTGAAACGTTTTAATGAACAGTAAAGCAGTTCATGTTGAATTGGTTTAAGACCAACATCTGTTAACATCCAGTGATTAACATAAGTTGAATAACTTGTTTCATAATTGTTGTATAATAAACAACATTTATATCTATATTTTTACAATAATGACCACAATATGGATGTCCTTACCAATACACCGCCGCACTGAATGGTAGTCCTTGGTCAGATAGTGTCTACATTGGGTGATGTGGCCAAAGGTCACCACACCAACATTTTCCTCCATTTTCTCTTCTTTTGCTACCATTTCTATCCCTGTAAGATATATTTTTTGATGATTATAAATCATGACGGTTCCAGAAAGACCTATATTTCCTCATTAATATCAAATATATTAACACATCATCGAGAGGTCAGCAAGGGTTATACTATAGAGCTTGGTACCACAAAATCAAAAGTACCACAGTATTTAGGCAAATACTTTCAAAATTGGTACGTATCAAAGTATACCACCTTAACAAGATTTTTTACAAGAGGCCTGTCATAATTTTCTCTTTGTGTTATCCTCTAATATTGTTATAGTGAAGCTTTGTCTGTCCTAGTTGATCAGCAAACTTATAGGAAATTATAATTAAACCAAATTGGAATTCCAATTAATCTATGTAACATTAGTAGTTCTTTGATCAATTTTCAATGAAAGTCCCAAAAAAGCTGGTACAGGACTTATGTACCACGTTACGTACGATCACAACTTTATACCACGGTATTCCGGTAAAACCGCCAGCCCTACTATCCTATGTGCCTAACCATAAACTTTATGGTCTAGCTTTAGTAACAATGACCTTGACCTTACCTTGACCTTAGAATTTGTGTGAACCTTGTCAATGTCTGTCTTGTAAACTTACTCCAAACGTTACAGATTTAAATATCTGGTGCTTATCAATTGTTACTATATCATTAAAACATTGAGGATCAGAGATAATAACACAAAAGCAATTCACAGTTCACATTTGAGTTATCTTTTCTTGGAGGTGATGCAAATATAATTACAATAACGTTTGTTGGTTTATAAGATAATCAAGTACTCTCAATGTAAAGAAAATAACAAATTACACAAAAAGTAAGTAAATATTGTTTGTCATTCAAGTATATTACAAAGAAGTTGAAGAACAATGGATTTCATACATGTATATAATACTCATTACTCTATTAACAGTGTTAGACTATTGAGATAATTTACAAGACTTTTTTTCAGTGTTCCCCTCCCTTACTGTCTCTAAAGGTAAATTATAGCACAAACTGATGAAATTATGTCAAATAAACTTACAATCTATGATCTCATACATGGCATCCTTGGCTTGTTCAAGACCACATTCCTTCATGCTGTCGGAGATGTCAACTACAAACACAGTGTCTATCCCATCACCATAGGGAAGACTGGTATCCTTGGCTGCAAAGAATAGATAATTAGTGATGGACACCTGAAGCAAGGTGGAATACTTTATCAAGGGAGACTACTCCTCTATGTATCAAGGGAGACTACTCCTCTATGTATCAAGGGAGAGTACTCCTCTTGGTATAAAGGGAAACTACTTCTCTAATGGCAGAAATGATAGCAACTTTATGATTTTTTTATGAATACAGAGTGAAATAATTAACAATAGGTTAAGTACTGTCTTTTATGACAATAGACCATGCTGCTGCCTTTAAATTTCCTTGAGTGACAGAGTCTTGTAAGGCCTGAATAAATATTTGCAAGTTTGTAGTGATAGTCAACAGAAGTAAGGTAGAGGCAGGCAATCAAGGGAGACAATCCTTTGAACCTAAATTCAAATGTTCGAACACTGTAATTATATTTAAAGCCTGTTGGTTTACTTACCAAATAATGTGATTTTCTTACCTTTGTCTGCCTCAGCTTTGACTACAGAACTCCACATCTCGTCGCTGATAACACCGTTAACAATTTGGCTCTCCACACTCTCATCCACCTGTTGGTCAGCAACAGTATCAGGGGCAATAACTGCAGATGCATTAGGAGAATGCTGTTCTGTATCAACCTTTTCCTCAACATTGATTTGTTCATCATTGGTATGCAAAAAGTCCTCTGTTCTGTCCCTGTTAATATTTTCACTGCTGGGCTTTGTGTTTTTCTGGCTTTTTGTCTCTGTAACTGCCATATCTGATGTATGTGACTCATCCAACCCATTCCTTTCCTGTCCCTGTACAAACACTGAAAGCTGTTCTGTTTCTACCTCTGTTAACACAGATGATGGCTGTGACTGTTCATTTGTTAAAACTTTGACTGTTCCACTCTTAGCATCATCCAACTTTGTACTTGTTTCCCGACTAGACTCAGAGGAATCTTCTTTAGGCAGGCCCGCTATTTGACCTGACCTAGAAGGATCGTCGTTAGACTGGCCCACTATTTGACCTGACCTTGAAGGATCTTCTTTAGGCTGACCCACTATTTGACCTGACCTTGAAGGATCTTCTTTAGGCTGACCCACTATTTGACCTGACCTTGAAGGATCGTCATTAGGCTGACCCACTATTTGACCTGACCTTGAAGGATCGTCATTAGGCTGGGCCACTATTTGACCTGACCTTGAAGGGTCTTCTTTAGGCTGACCCACTATTTGACCTGACCTTGAAGGATCGTCATTAGGCTGACCCACTATTTGACCTGACCTTGAAGGATCGTCATTAGGCTGGGCCACTATTTGACCTGACCTTGAAGGGTCTTCTTTAGGCTGACCCACTATTTGACCTGACCTAGAAGGATCATCTTTAGGCTGTTCCATTTCGTCAGATTCCAGAGATTCTGTCACCGTATCCTGGTGCTTGGATTGGGCATCATGACGCGCTCTTTGCCTGCGATGTGGGTCCTTGCCCGAGGCCTCTTTAGTTAGTGTAGACTCGATGGTTTCTATACCGGTGCACAGGGATGAGACGCTTTTTCCAAGCTCTGCCACAGTTCTCACAAGCTGCTGCATCTCTTCATCCTGCTCCTCTTCCCTTCTCTTCACTTCATCCAGCCTCTGCATCAGTGCCTCTGAACACATTACAAACAATGACTTTGTAGCTACAGGTGTAATGTTACAATGCCTTCAACTGTTTTACAGATGCTACTTTTTGTGTTTTCTTAATTCTAGTTCATAGAAGAGTTAGTATATTATTTATTGTATACAAAGCATAATCTATATCAAATTTGGTTTAATGACCAAATACATGTGATTGTGTATAAATCTGTTTCCCTCATACAAAACCTTAACTTCATAATATATACAATAATTAGCCACATTAGACCGGTGGTCGTTATACAGATGGTCGTTATATATTGAAATATCACGGGGAATCTGAAAATCGGTCGTTATAGACAGGCAGTCGTTATAGACAGGCGGTCGTTAAAGCAGGTTTGACTGATACATGATACATAAAATTAATCAACTTCAACATCCGGATTTACACCTGCATTTAATTTCTAGAAAAATGTTATCTTTTTAACAGTGATAAAGCAATAAAGCTATGATGAAAACTATTTCTAACGTAAATAGATGGTAACTCTATAGGTGTACCGGTAGTTGTCAGCTACATACCTGTCAGCTTTACAATATGTCTGAAAATAGACAAACATAAGATAACATTTAAGCTGTAAAAATTGTAAATATTCCTTGTTAGTTCTATTACTTCAGTATATTGTACATACACAAAAGTACATCATTTGCAAAATTATTCAAGTTCTATTTGTGGATAGTGACAACCTGTGTATAATGATGAAAGTGGTTTTTTTTGCTATATATACAGAATACAAGGACCTGTCCATTAAAGACTCATACAATTGTAGATAATAATTTAGTTTCTGATCTTAATGGTCTTTCATTAAACATAATAGTACACAACATCTGGACACTTACAAGTTTTCTCCTTCCATTTTATCATGCTGTTGATCAAGTCTCTTTAAGATGAAGTTATTTGTTCTTTCTATCTCCGAGATGGATTCCTTCATTTCTGCTAAATGCTGAAAAGATGATATTAAAATAGTTCAGATTTTGTTTAAGTTCAAACCATGAGTATAATATGTTTGCTATATTATAGCAATGGATAACCATGAGCTGTTGGTTAGGGATACATTTATAACTATCTCTGATCGCTATAACCTCCATTACTTTATTGATGCAGGTTGATGAAGACTATGGGCAAGTTTTATGGTCGCCATCTTGATCTCAACGAGAAATATGCTGTATCTTTGTGTGATATGAAGATGGACATTTTTGAGTTTGCTTGTTAGTGTGTTTCCTTGTTGTGATGACAATGATGACTCGGTTCTCATTTTGAGGATTGATGCTTACTTGGATGTGACCAAGATTGACATGGCGGTCGTCGTCGTCGATGAAGCAGAAGACGCTTACTCTTCCGGAACACCTGGTCTTATTCTCTTGTGCTTTTTATGAGAGCTGATTTTTTTTGTAGCAGTTCGAGGTCTAGCTGCAGATGATGGGTGTTCTTTTGATCTTAATTAAGAAACACCACAAGCCAAACCAATGGATGAATATTACTGTCATCACCATCATCATCATCATCATCACCATCATCATCATCATCATCATCAGTAGCAGCAGCAGCAGCAGCAGTAACTGTGATCCTTGATGCAATTTCAATTTTCAACAGTTGCAACAAAATTCTTTTTTTTATTTTGTTACTTTTATTTTTTAACTATTTAAGGATTAAAGTTTCTTTCTGGTGGTTTTATCAAAGGATAAAGTTCAGTAGGATATCGATAGTTGGAATGGAACGCGAAGCGTTCCATGAAACAACTATCGATATCCTACTGAACTTTATCCTTTGATAAAACCACCAGAAAGAAACTTTAATCCTTATATTTACTGTCCAGACCTTATATTCCCATGTGTAATTATTTCTTTAATCAGATATTATGATACTTACTGTGATGAAATCAAACAGTATCGTTTGGTTTCGGTAGACTGTTGAAACAGCCGCCTTATGAAGTGACGAACTCCCGCGAAATTTCAGTCAACAAGTAAACAAAAAAGTTCCAAAAGATTACATCTTTTTATTGTTATTTTTTCACATAAGTTCATATATAAACAAACCATATTGTCTTTGTTACTGTTATTGTATTTTAAAAAATACATTAAAATGCTTCTTATTTATTCTTTAAATAAATTAACACATACTACGCGGCAGGATATTGATCGAGTCTGGAAAGAAGTGACGCGGCCTCGTGTTCAAATCGTAACGGAGTGTATTACTGCGCGCTGCGCCAATAGGCGCGTGATCCACTGATTTTATCGGAAAATAAAGTTCAGTAGGCATTCGTAGAAATGTATAGGCAATATACTATCAATTCCAAACAGACTGTAAATATTCTAGCTTATTGTCACAATCAACCAATCAAGAAACAATCTAATTAATATACATAATTAACAAGGAGGAAACACTAGACACTTTATATCAAATTGTATTATACCTTGGAACTGTGTTCAGATTGGAGTTGGTTCTCGTCTGTGTCCATGGTAACAGATCAGGTGTCAACAGTAAATGTGAAATAACCAGGTCACAAACAAAAAACTGCCACCTGTTGATGAAAATGAAAAAAAAAGATTTTCAAAACGAAAACCAGTTACAGTTAAAGGCTCCAGTCTGTCATGCTGCGAGCTCTTGAGGACTGGAGGCCGGCCTTTGACAACCATCAACATATTGGAGCGATTCTGATAGACCTGTTTAAAGCATTTGCCTGCATTCCTCATCATAATGTTACTTGGGAAGCACATGCTGTAATTATGGTTTGGGTAAGTTAGCTATTTACTCTATCAGAAGCTACTTGAGTAGCAGAGACAACAGCAGGTCAGAGAAATTTCACACAATATGTTCTGGGTCCATTTAGTTTTGTTTTTTGTATTGTATAGAGAAAATGTGTGATGATCAAGTGGTTGATACTGACTTTCTTCTTAAATTAAATTTATATATCTCTTGCCTTTTTATAATTATAGATTGGGGCGGGGGGGGGGGGTAGCATAGCAATCTAAAATAAAATAATGGCAATTTTAAGCCTTTTATTCTGTCTAATTTAAATTATTGTCCACTTGCCTATGCACTTCTGTACACTGATTAATACTAGATGGAAAACAAGCAAGAGCAAGCTCTTAATTTGTTATATAAAAAACTATAATTTGTTATATCACGGACTTAGATTGCTATCTAAGTCCGAGACATTGGTTACTTTATGATCAGCTATAACTTATAACTGTTAAAAGGGGAGATAATTTCTTGTCCCGAGACGGCTACATTTTATATGTATCTCTTACCGATAAAAATTATAAAGCAAGGGTGTGATCTAACTACACATGCCATTTTATAGATATCACCGATCAGGACTGGAGCTAGCTAATCCTTATCAACACGCCCTTGGAAAGCGAAAGGGGATATACATTGTATTTTCTGCACATGAATGTATATGCGCTGCACTTTGTGCGTCTCTTTATGCATGTACATAATGTTACTTTCGACTTGCATCAAGAAAAACAGAGTTTAACAATTTTTTTCATATAAACTATAAATGTGATTGCAAGAACGCCTACCTGACTGTAAATAATTGCCATAAATTTCTTTTTTACAATCCAACTTTGACAGGTGCTCGTTGGGTTTCTCCAATTTACTTTCGGAACACATCGGACTGCTATATCGGCTTGCGTAGACCCTTTCCCAGCAGTGAAATTTCCAGTTTGGATCGAGTAACGTGTATAGGAAGTCACTGGATTTCCAAGGAAGTGTCGCAACATGGATTTTTTTATCTCGGACAGAATGGCAGCAAAATAATCTTCAGGTATCGTTGTGTTTTGTTTTCAAACTTTGCTTTGTATAGTTTTATTTAAACCAATCAATGATTTGATTGAACATGGATCTTGACAAGTTTAACTTTTCATAGTCATGTTTAAGAGTTCTATAAAGTATCACCAATTCCAAGTTGAAACTATATGATTGCAAATTAAATCAGTTCTGAAAATAACCCACCGATTCAAAAAGATTTGATAGTTTAACTTGTTGTTTTATCGTGTAATTTTTTTAACTTTCGTTTTCCATTAAGTTACCATGCGGATCAATGATTTGAAAAAAAGGAGTATTTGAGTTTAAAGGCCGGGGGCGACCTACATAAAAAACCGGGTGGTAAGCAATTAGCCGATAAGAAAGTGGGCGGGACTAACTTAGCTGTACACAGCAACCTCAGCTGCTGCCTGTAAACACAACCACATGGTCACCCCATGGTCAGTGTTTATACTATATGCTGTCTTTATATGATCACAAATGTGTAGAACATATTTTTTTTTAAATTTATTTTTGTTTAATTTATTCTGGAAATGATAAAATAAATAAAAAAAAAATCATTATGAATGGGGCAAAAGTTCATTTCTCCGTTGGTCTATCAGAATGTACTGTTTAGTTTTCTACGCAAAATGTATTACATTTCTGTAGTCGGTCCAAATATTTTCAATAATATTTCAATTTTCTACTTGGACTCATATACTTCCTTCTGTTTTTTTTCGGATTTTGACTTGATCTCCCATCTCTTTGCTAGCTCTCTGTCTAATTGGACTTGAAAGGGGGGATCTTTTATCCCTCCATAACCTCATCCCTTCCTACCATACATGAATCACTAGTGTGACCAGTGGGTATTATATATGCATAGATAATGACTGAGATCCAACAATAAAGAATTATTTGTATTATTCACTCATTCAGCATTTCAATGTCACCATAATATATATATATAACTTATGCGTATCTATTTTCTATCAGGCAGTTATTTATTTATTTTTGAAGACTTATACACAAATGATACCCCAAAATGTACCTCATCAATAATAAAGTTCCAGTGCATTCACCATCAAAGATAATTTGATACCCTTTTCTCACACCAGTAATGATGCAACAGGAAACCCTTGACCTAGTGCCCACTGGTCACACTGGGATTCCTGGGGTTTTGGAGGGAAAATTTCCCCCAACCCATTTTACTGACAAGCTGTTGAAGGATAAACACCATATCAAGTTAGAGGAAATATTGTTTAGTTGAAACCAAGAACAACGTGATTCTAGAAAAAAAATAGCATAACAAAAAAACTATTGGGACTAAAACATGACAAAGAAGAAGCCTGTGTGATGAGATGTCAACATTGTGTCTTATGATTTACAAATCCTTGCTGTATTGGATGATTACTATGTATGTGTTATGGCAGTGTGGTTCTGTCTTGTTATCAGTTTATGACTGTAGTAATTGGATTAACATTCATGTGTATGTGCCTAAAGGATCTGGTTTCTGGTAATTGCCGCCAAATTGTTGATAAGGTAGGGACTTTTGTTTACTCGGCATGCGTGGCCAAGGCCTTGGCAACAACAGTTGTAAACTTCCGGCAACAACTTCCGGTGAGGCAAATTCAAATTTCAAATTTGATTGACAGCCTCCAAAATTTGTAGACAAATATTTTACTTTAAAAATACTTCCAAATTAACTTTTTTTCAAATAAAATGATGACCATATTCAGATTCTTTACACAAAAACCTGTAGCCATGACAAAATCTATATAATAAATGTTTTTGAAAAACATGAATTTGAGGAAAATCTTTCTCTGAAGTGAAGGCAGCCAAAGATTTGAATATTCATCCATTTTCTGAAGTTGTCTCCCTTTTATACCCCAGCCCCGGCCTTTAAATTCTACATATAGGAGACTGCAGATTTGTATTTATGATAAACCTGTTATTGATAGAAGTTATATTTGACAAATTTGACCTGTTTATAACGTTAATACTGTAGTGAAGGCAGTATAACAAAAATCAATTTACATGAACCTTAATTTTGACCCTATAGAAATAAGTATTTCACTATCAGACACTTAGAACTGTTTACTTTAAGGTATGAGTTTCAATTCTCTGAAGAACAATTTGAGGTCAGTTAAGTGTGCTTCTAACTTACAAAGTATAAGCCTCAAGTTCCCGTAGAAGTACAAAGTAAAACACTTAAATGGGCTGGTGATATACTTCCTCATGCAATAATTTAAGTAGGCTACACTGTATGTCATGACTCCTCTATCAAAATCCTGTCCTTTGAAAGGTTTAAAAACAAGGACATTTTGATTTTTAAGAAACATATAGTCAAATTATAATGTGTACACAATACATATGTATTTGTATATGTGCTAGCTGCTATTGTCAATCGCAATATGTCAGAGGCTAATTTAATACCCTTAATAACACATTTGTCTGCAGTTAATTCCATACTCACATTAATTTCATTGAGTAAGAAGGTAAGTAAGGAATTTCTTAATTAGATATTAATTAAACGGAGTAAAGTAACTTAATTATACTGTCGTTAATCCTGTTATTCCTTAATTATCTGACAAACACATTTGGACGAAATAGATAGGATTAGTACAAATTAAGAGTCAGGGATAAATTTTTGTTAGAGGAATAAGGATCCAAAATATTTAAAAAATATGTTTTAACTTGATCAGGATCAAACAAACCGTTACAAATGAGGGTTTTTCAAGTTAATCATGTTGGAGAAAGGAAGGTTTTAATGTGTATCACATCCAACCTAATCCAGGGGTTTTGCTGATCAAGCTCTCTACACCCATGTCACCGTCCCTAATATCCAGGATGCAAAAGCTGGGCATGCAATTTCTAATGCAGATCTGCAGTCAAGATTTTGCCGCTGGGTCTGTTAAATCTTTGAGCACCAAGAAACAAAACATAACATCATGATATCATAAAATTGACTGCGGGGGTCAGTGCCCCTACCTTGGGGGCTTCGTTAACTGTGGGTAATAATTCAACAACTTGGTGCTATTTGGGATCTCAACCCTATCAGAAAACAAGTGTGTTTATAAAGCTGAAGTTACTGAGCTTTTAGATAAAGATTTTGGATACACATATGACCAGATTCTAACCCTTTCCATGATATTTCATATCCAGTAAGTGAGTATAGTTTAATTTTAATGGTTACATTGCCAATTAAATTGCTGAAATATCCTGGACAAAAATGCAGGTCCTTCAGATATCTTGTTTGATTTGAAACGAAACATATCTCTCAGTCATATGATATACTTTTGACATTAACACCTAAGGGCACATTTGAACCTTACCAAATCAAAGGCGGGACTATTTCATTTCAGATTTGTAGGGATGATTGGAAAAACTATCCATTAGGCTAGGTGGTTCAATAGTTGTTACTAAAATCTATTAGATTTAGGCCAAAGGAATTTAACTCTTTTGAACCCCTACATAATTAAACTGAACTCGCATACTCTTTGATTTGGTGAGGTTCAACTTTGACCTCGGGGGTCCCGGATGAACCAGTTTAAAAGAGAAGCTATTGATTTATTTGGGATATGATGATGCTCCGTTTTAATTCTATGAAAAAGAAATTTTTGATATTTCCTTAAAAGGATATTTGATCAATAAATATATATCAATGAGGAAATAATATTTATCTGTGTAGTGGTGTAAAATTATTGGTCCTGATTAATGTTTAAACGTTTTTGATTTGAGTAAATGTGATGTTTGATTACTTTGAACTTCCTGATGACGAGCTGTACGCGTACTTGTGTATATCACAGGCGGTTCAGATTGGAAGACTTTCATTAAGTGTTATCACTTTTCTGGTTACTGGGTACTTCCATACTCCAATAATATGTAGTATTAACATCCTGGGTTCCAAAGTTATAAAAATAAAGGGGCCTTTCAGTCATCATTCTTTCTTCCCAAGCAACTGAACAGTTAATTTTAAATTTTATTTCAAAGTATAGTTAGGTAAGCGATCTAGGCCGTTTGTTTTCAAAATTTTAGGTCAACCATATCAATGGTAAAATCTATACATATATATATATGGAAACATTACTTGATGTCAAAATCAGGTCAATATCAGGTTAAATGTTTCAGTTAAAACAATTGACCTCAAATTTTAAAGTCACCAGAGTTAACATGCAGTTTGACCTGAAATCAGTGTCAAAATATCTGCTTTTGAGGATTTGCAGCTCTAGAAATAAAATGGCTAACATCCTGACTGTGTTTTTTATATTAGTGTGTAGGTGTTACAAGTAGTTGGTGTAAGTATATAGGTAGAACGTGACTGATATAGCTTTTATGTGGTATTTTACAGAATGTTACACTCCGGTGTATAAAAACGTGACAAGCCAGACAGTATCTCCATCAAGATGGCCTCCTCAATAGAGCAAGTGTGGTAAGTTTATCTCTGTACTGTTGTGTAAACGTATCACCCATTGTTATGAGATTAAATGTATGAGAATTGACTAGGATGTAAATAAGTGATGTCGGTCAGAAAAGATTAAAAACCAAAGTATACTCATCTGTCTGAACAGTATCATTACCAATATGTATATATATACACTGTATATGTAGCGGATCTAGACAGGGTTGATCGTCGACAACCAGATAGGTCAATGTTTGAGTGTCTGTCTAGAGTTCGGAAGGTCCTGGGTTCAAACCTTGGTTTGGCTGTGCATCATTTCTCTCCTGTTACATTGGGCGCCCAACTAAATATATCTACGGAGAGTGGTATAGGGTCTCATGTGTGTCTTCAGGGTCAAAGACTTTGTTAAACGAGGAACTCTAGCGGATCTAGATCTCAGTGTCAATAAATATCTATAAAACTCCCCTGCTTTTTTAGTGTCAATAAATATCTGTATAACCACACTTGTCTGATCAGTGTCAATAAATATCTGTATAATTTCACCTGTCTGATCAGTGTCAATAAATATCTGTATAACCACACCTGTCTGATCAGTATCAATAAATATCTGTATAATCTCACCTGTCTGATTAGTGTCAATAAATATCTGTATAATCTCACCTGTCTGATCAGTATCAATAAATATCTGTATAAACTCCCCTGTCTGATCAGTATCAATAAATATCTGTATAATCTCATCTGTCTGATCAGTATCAATAAATATCTTTTTAATCTCACCTGTCTGATCAGTGTCAATAAATATCTGTATGAACTCCCCTGTCTGATTAGTGTCAATAAATATCTGTATAATCTCCCCTGTCTGATCAGTTTCAATAAATATCTGTATAATCTCACCTGTCTGATCAGTATCAATAAATATCTGTATAATCTCACCTGTCTGATCAGTGTCAATAAATATCTGTATAAACTCCCCTGTCTGATCAGTGTCAATAAATATCTGTATGATCTCACCTGTCTGATCAGTTTCAATAAATATCTGTATAATCTCACCTGTCTGATCAGTATCAATAAATATCTGTATAATCTCACCTGTCTGATCAGTGTCAATAAATATCTGTATAAACTCCCCTGTCTGATCAGTGTCAATAAATATCTGTATGATCTCACCTGTCTGATCAGTATCAATAAATATCTGTATAATCTCACCTGTCTGATCAGTATCAATAAATATCTGTATGATCTCACCTGTCTGATCAGTGTCAATAAATATCTGTATAATCTCACCTGTCTGATCAGTATCAATAAATATCTGTATAATCTCACCTGTCTGATCAGTATCAATAAATATCTGTATAATCTCACCTGTCTGATCAGTATCAATAAATATCTGTATAATCTCACCTGTCTGATCAGTATCAATAGATATCTGTATAACCACACCTGTCTGATCAGTATCAATAAATATCTGTATAAACTCCCCTGTCTGATCAGTGTCAATAAATATCTGTATATATATAATCTCACCTGTCTGATCTGATCAGTGTCAATAAATATCTGTATAACCTCGCCTGACTGATCAGTATCAATAAATATCTGTATAATCTCACCTGTCTGATTAGTATCAATAAATATCTGTATAATCTCACCTGTCTGATCAGTATCAATAAATATCTGTATAATCTCACCTGTCTGATCAGTATCAATAGATATCTGTATAAACTCCCCTGTCTGATCAGTGTCAATAAATATCTGTATAATCTCCCCTGTCTGATCAGTGTCAATAAATATTTGTATAATCTCACCTGTCTGATCAGTATCAATAAATATCTGTATAATCTTCCCTGTCTGATCAGTATCAATAAATATCTGTATAATCTCACCTGTCTGATCAGTGTCAATAAATATCTGTATAAACTCCCCTGTCTGATCAGTATCAATAAATATCTGTATAATCTCATCTGTCTTATCAGTGTCAATAAATATCTGTATAATCTCACCTTTCTGATCAGTATTAATAAATATCTGTATAATCACACCTGTCTGATCAGTATAAATAAATATCTATATAATCTTACTTGTCTGATTAGTATCAATAAATATCTGTATAATCTCACCTGTCTGATCAGTATCAATAAATATCTGTATAATCTCACCTGTCTGATCAGTGTCAATAAATATCTGTATAATCTCACCTGTCTGATCAGTGTCAATAAATATCTGTATAACCAGACCTGTCTTATCAGTATCAATAAATAACTGTATAATCTCCCCTGTCTGATCAGTATCAATAAATATCTGTATAATCTCCCCTGTCTGATCAGTATCAATAACTATCTGTATAAACTCCCCTGTCTGACCAGTGTCAATACATATCTGTATAATCTCACCTGTGTTATTTCAATCAGACAATTATTATCTGTATAAACTCACCTGTCTGATCAGTATCAATAAATATCTGTATATAATCTCACCTGTGTTATTTCAATCAGACAATAATTATCTGTATAACCTTACCTGTTAATCAATGTTAATAAATATCTGTATAATCTCACCTGGTTGAGATCAATGAGGTAAGGTCTGAACTCTTTTATATCTTCATTTTCATCAAGCAGAAAGAGGGGTAAAATGTGTTGTGGTTTTTTTTATAACAAAGATATACAATTTTGATTTTAACATTTTTCTGCTTTGAATTTTAGGGCCAGACTAGATGCTGGAGGAGATGGTCTTGCGAACCAGTTCATAGGTTAGTCTACCAATTTATGTTTTTTTTACTGCAGTTTGGATGAAATGAATCTATGTGTGTTGGATATGAAGTGCACAATAATTCACATGTAAACAAATTCAAAAAGAGTGTCAGCAACAAAGTGGTATCTTTCATTTTTGACAAAACTCTATCAAACTTCCTCCTTTTCTTTGTTTACTTGGCGCTAAGGGCCAGTAGTATGATTATACATGGTGGTGTAGCTTCATCCGTCATCCAGCTTTAACTTTTACTTCAGACGACATCTTCTGAATAACCAGCAGGCCCAGGGTACTGATACTTGGCCAGTAGGTGTCTAGGACAGAGTGATATAAAATTTCATAAAATGAATGACCATGGTACTATGTATACTATCAAGGTCACAGGGATTATTATACCCCCTCAACGAAGTTAGTGGGGGTATACTGGAACCTGCTTGTCTGTCCGTCCATAGACACACCTTGTCCGGCTATGCATTCGCTCAGTTTTCAACAGATCTTTCTGAAATTTTGTGGAAATAGACAGTACAATATGAAAATATGCTCCCTGAAGTAAATTTGCATTTTCGACCCTTTACAGAGAGTTATTTCCCTTTTATGTAAAAAATGCATGCACACAATGTTTTCTGGCTATGCAATCACTCAGTTTTCAATGCATCTTTTAAAAATTTTATGAGAATAGACAGTACAATATGAAGATATGTCCCCTTCAAATAACTTTTAGACCCTTTACAAAGAGTTATTCCCCTTTTTATATAAAAAATTAATGCAATTTTGTCTGGTTATTGCATTCACCAAGTTTTCATTGAATCTTTTTGAAATTTTTTTGATATTGCCTGTACAATATGGTGATGTGCCCCTGAAATGACTTAACATTTTCGACTCTTTTCCGAGAGTTATCCCCCTTCTATATAAAAACATGAACAAAAATTTGTCCGGCTATGCACTTCCTCAGTTTATAATGGCATAATGCACCTACAGTTAATTGATTGAAATTGGTGAATATCTGATTTTTCATCAATCAGAGTTTAGGCCTTGATCTTTTTATACTGGCATTTGTTTTTCTCTGCCATTTTATAAACTAATATAGATTGTTTATTTTCCGTGAGAATGTTGGAATGAATTTACCACGCCATCTATCACCTTAAGTTTTTTCTGTTTTACACAGGTGGGGATTCCCTGATTGTGACCGAGAACATGTGGATAGACTTTGCCAACTGTGAGGCCTCCAGAGGTACGTCTCATTTTATAAAAGAGAACCCATCCTTGAAGTGAGGTATACTTTTAAGATAATTCTAATCCAAGGGATAAAACATTGAGCAGGAGACCTGAGGCTGTCCGCACATTACTTATTTGCATATGAAGTCATAAGAGCTCTTGTGAATGACATTAATTGATCTCAGGAACAATAGCGTGACCTGAACGCTTACCATAATCTCTACTAAATCGGCATGCATTGATTGTAAGCAATCCAATTAACCCATGCATCAGATAGTATATTTCCGACCTGCCAGAAATGTTGATATCTCAAGCCATGATGAGAAACTATTTTTCTACCCTACCAGAAATATTGATATCTGAAGCCGGGATGAGCAAAAAGCCCTATCATTGTCTTGTGAAAAGGTTGAGTTAAATGTATTTCCTGTGTATCTATAGCATATATAAATACAGTCTTTATATTGTAATTCATCATTCTTCAATTTTAGCGCGGAACCTGCAGATTCCTCGTGGGCGGGGTATAGATACGGTGTTTCTTCTGGATATCTCGGAGAGCATGGGCAAGGAAGGCCTGGCTCAGATGAAGGAAGTCGTGCTGGAAATAATGAAAAGTAGGGTCAAGTTTGTACATACAAAAATTGTAACTATTTATTCCACCCCCCCCCCCCCCCCCCCCCCCCCCCCAAAATATGTAAAAAAAACTTTTACTATGAATATTTTTATCTGATGGAAATTTGAAAGACATACTTGTTGATCTCAGTCCCAAAGCTTATAAGCTAGAAAATATGTAGACATACATGTATTCAAGTTATATATTTGCATGTGGACAACTTCTAGAACATAATGAAAAAGATGTTTTTTCTTGGATATTTTTAGAAGCCTTTATTTCTATGTATTATATTTGCATGTAGAACTTTTTAAACTGTTGATTTTGTTTTTTAATCATCTTTAAAGGTATTCAAGGATGTACATTTGCTCACAAGCAGGAGGAGAATGTGGCTATTGTAACATTTGGACATACTACCACGGTGGACTGTCATTTGACCAATGACTATGACCAGATCAGAGAGTCCCTAAGTAAGTTGTTACGGGAGTTACTATGGTTTATGCGAAATTTAAGAGAGAAATATCTCTTAAAGGCCCAATATACGTAACTTTCGGCAAAACTTGAAGTGAAATCAAGCCTAATAACTTATTATATTTATAGATTTAGTTAACATTAACTGATATCAGCAATATTCAAGATGAATTCTGTCGCGATTACCGGTATAGCAGCAGTTGAAACACGCTATTTGTAAACACACGTCCATTCCGAACCTTCTTCTACCTTCGGTTTGTTGTTGAAGTGGGCCCGACCTGTATTATTTTCAATTTTTAGGATTTTTTTGTCAAGAGTTTCTTATTAGTTACCGCTCAGGTTTACTTTGTTTTAGGCTTATTTTTGCATGGTTATTAACTAGATTTTTTGTCAGAATTTTTCAGAATCACGAAAAAATTCCTGAAGTTACGTATATTGGGCCTTTAATAACTTTTCATTTTAGTTGACCCCCAAGTTCAAGGTTACATAATGTATAAACTACCAGCATCTGCAGGGGGTATTAGTGATCCTACCGATGACAATTCTAGTTTAGATTTTGATGAAACTGAAAGTTGATTTTCATCTTTAGCTTATATCACCTGTCACGAAATGCCAGTTGAGTTGACTGTATGTATATATGTGTTCCTGAATAAGAAGAAGACCCAAAGTACTTATACTTGGCCTTAGGTACTTTGCATGAAGTCAACTATATGACACTGACTTACTTTTAAGGTCACAGAGGTCATATGTAAAAATAACTTTGAAAAATCATCATCTTAAAGATCCAGAAGTTAAGAGTGGCATAAAGTACATTTAATTTAAATGTTTAACTCTTGATGTCTTTAATATGTTACCTGATCTAATAAAGTGATGATGAAGTTAGTTTGGGAACAAAATTAATCTGTATTTGAGCATTATAATGTTTGCTAGATTATGGACCCAGATATAAATATTGTTGCTTGAATATTACAGATCGACTCAGAATAGGAGGTCGTTCCCCAATGCTGGCTGGACTTTATATGGCACTGTCCGCCATAGCAGCAAGAGGTATACACTGACTTACAATATACTGTATTTATACTCAAAGTATACACTGACTTACAATATACTGTATCTATACTCAAAGTATACACGCTGACTTACAATATACTGTGTTTATATTCAAATTATACACTCTGACTTACAATATACTGTATTTATACTCAAAGTATACACTCTGACTTACAATATACTGTATTTATACTCAAAGTATATGCTGACTTACAATATACTGTATTTATACTCAAAGTATACGCTGACTTACAATATACTGTAATTATATTCAAAGTATACACTGACTTACAATATTCTGTATTTATACTCAACATATACACTCTGACTTACAACATACTGTATTTATACTCAACATATACACACTGACTTACAATACACTGTATTTATACTCAAAGTATACACTCTGACTTACAATATACTGTATTTATACTCAAAGTATACACTCTGACTTACAATATACTGTATCTGTACTCAAAGTATACACTCTGACTTACAATACACTGTATTTATACTCAAAGTATACACTCTGACTTACAATATACTGTATCTGTACTCAAAGTATACACTCTGACTTACAATATACTGTATTTATACTCAAAGTATACACTCTGACTTACAATATACTGTTTTTATACTCCAAGTGGACACTCTGACTTACAATATACCGGTACTGTATTTATACTCAAAGTATACACTCTGACTGACAATATACTGTATTTATACTCAAAGTAACACTCTGACTTACAATATCCTGTATTTATACTCAAATTATACACTGACTTACAATATCCTGTATTTATACTCAAAGTATACACTCTGACTTACAATATACTGCATTTATACTCAAAGTTAACACTGACTTACGATATACTGTATTTATACTCAACTTATACACTCTGACTTACAATATACTGTATTTATATTCAAAGTTAACACTCTGACTTACAATATACTGTATTTATACTCAAAGTATACACTGACTTACAATATACTGTATTTATACTCAAAGTATACACTGACTTACAATATACAGTATTTATACTCAAAGTATACACTGACTTACAATATACAGTATCTATATTGCAAGAGTGAAAATATATTTAAAATCTGCCATACGAGTGTAATATGTTTGATATTTATTGGGAAACCATTGAATTTTCTTTTTATTACATTTTCAAAATTCCCAAAAGTCTGATTTCATTTATTAAATTTGTGGTTACAACTGATGGGGACGGAGTGTCTAAGGTTTACAGAATATTATATGCCACAGGATGAAGTTCTATTTTTTGTTAAAAATATATTAAAAAAACAAAAACATAATATGTTATTAATAAAATCCTTTAGATATCTATACATTTACAAAATACTGTAAAGGTTTTAAATTTCCTTACTTTCTTTGATTTGATTCTAGAATAGCGAAAAAATAGTACACAATAGTGCGCCATGGTATCGGACCGAAACTTATTTCATCACTAGTGATGATATAAGCAGTGATGATATAAGTTTTATTAAGCTGATATTTTCTGATATTTTACTGGTAAAAGTGTAAAAAAAGTTTAAAGTTTATTTCACTGAAGGGCGTGAATGATATCTCTATGGCATTAAATAAACTTTATTTCATTCCAAATGTATGTATAATCATTACACTGTATGGCATTGAATTATCTATGATCAAATGATAAATTTTGCAATAAAGTTGGCCTAATTTATACCTTATGAATGGTTTATAATAGATATTTATCAAATGTGATATAATGACCTTTGAACTTGAACATTAAGAAGGTAAGTTTTCTTGATGCAAATTATTTAAATCACGAAGATACATTTTATTACTCAGTACATTGTAATTTTAGATTCAATTATTAAATGTTACAATTAGAAAATTCTTCAAAGGTTTTCTTATATAGATGTGATAGAGTTGTTTAAAAGGAGTCTGACCTTATTTTTTGACCTCTTGACCTCAACAGGAACAGAAACCGTTATCAGCGGAGTATCAGTCCACCCAAGAATCATACTTGTGTCCGATGGTGAAGCTACAGACTCGGAAAACATCATTGGGACCGACTCTAAAACTCAAACCCTGTCACCAGACGCTCATGTTAGTGTTTGATTCTTAAATACATATATGTGATAAATTCACTGAATGTATCATACAAAATATTACACTTAGTGGGGAGGGGGCTTATTCGTGAGAGGGGGCTTATTCCCGGTAAAATACGGTAATGCTTTAGGGCTACTATTTAATCATACTGACCAGCACTGTTATCATCATGACATTCTCATGATCACCATGGATACACTTTGACCATTTTGTACCTACATTTGCACAACACAATTTTTTAGAATTTAAATAGTTATTTTATTCAATAATTTAATTATTTAATTTAGTTTTCTACATATTAATGTATTCTGCAATTTTAAATTCATTATAAGATTTCAACTGATCAGTATGCATTTATAGTCAGTATGATTGACAAACTGGGTACGTATTCTTGCTTACATTTCTATTAGAAATTCATATTGACTTTATTGATGCTAAGTCAAAGTAGTTCATTGTTTACATGTAAGTGTTTCTAATTCCTTCATTGTTAACGTGTCTCTTATGTCACACATGAGGTACCTAGGTTTGGGAATTAACACAGCTTTCCTGATAATCAGCAGTCTTAAAAATCCATCCGAGCAACCATTGTTATATTTAAATTCTAAAGAGTAAGTCAACAAACATCTGACCTTAGTGACCTTCCACTTTGTTTTCATTGCCTTGTTTAGAACTCTTTAATAAACCTTGCGGTGCGACTCGGAGCGGACCACCATCCAATCAGCTGTGTACCTGTGGGAAGCGCAAACGAGGTAAGGCAGATTGTAATGGATATTATGTCTGTTTTGAACCCTGCAATATTGTATGAAAAGTAAAACACGCTTACATTGATCTATGGTTAGGGATGTTGTAAACATATTATTTCAGCAATCTTTTTCAATGAAAAATATGGATTTTTTTTGTATTCCATGTTTCAGATAGGTTTATCATATCTTGCTGAATCTAGAAACATATATATACTGTATACAGTTACCTCCCCTTAACTTTTGTTCTGGGACACTCTCAGAGTCTTAGGATCCCTGTTCCTCCTTAATATATACAGTTACCCCCCCCCCCCCCCCTTAACTTTTGTTCTGTAACACTTCCAGAGTCTGTCTATGGATCCCTTTCCCTCTTCACCTTATACAATTACCTCCCCTTAACTTTTGTACTGAGACACTCCCAGAGCCTGAGGTCCCTGTCCCTCCTATACAGTTACCTCCCCTTAACTTTTGTTCTATGAGACTCCAACGGTCTTAGGATCCCTGTCCATCTTCACTATATACAGTTAACTCCCCTTAACTTTTATTTTGTGACAATTCAAGAGTCGAAGGATCCTTGTTCCTTTCACTACATACAGTTATCCCCCCTTAACATTTGTTCTATGACACTCCCAGAGTCTTAGGATCCCTGTCCCTCGTTTTTATGTACAGTTATCTTCCCTTAACTTTTATTTTTTGACAATTCCAGAGTCTAAGGATCACTGTCCCTCTTCACTGTATACAATTACCTCCCCTTAACTTTTGTACTGTGACACTCCCAGAACCTGAGGTCCCTGTCCCTCCTATACAGTTGCCTTCCCTAAACTTTGTTTGTGACACTCCCAGAGTCTAAAGATCCCTGTCCCTTTCACTATATACAGTTACCTACCCTTAACTTTTGTTCTATGAGACTCCAAAAGTCATAGGATCCCTGTCCATCTTCACTATATACAGTTAACTCTCCTTAACCCTTATTTTGTGACAATTCAAGAGTCTAAGGATCCTTATTCCTTTCACTATATACAGTTATCTCCCCTTAACATTTGTTCTATGACACTCCCAGAGTCTTAGGATCCCTGTCCCTCGTTTTTATATAGTTATCTCCCCTTAACTTTTATTTTGTGACAAATCCAGAGTATAAGGATCACTGTCCCTCTTCACTGTATACAATTGCCTCCTCTTAACTTTTGTACTGTGACACTCCCAGAGCCTGAGGTCCCTGTCCCTCCTATACAGTTGCCCCCCCCCCCCCCCCTAATTTTTGTACTGTGACACTCCCAGAGCCTGAGGTCCATGTCCCTTCTAACTACATACAATTACCTCCCCTTAACTTTTGTTCTGTGACACTTTCAATGTTTAAGTATCCATTTCCTTCTACAACATATACAGTTACCTCCCCTTAACTTTTGTTTTAGGCTATAACAGATGCATATTGTTTTTTTGACACTTCTGTTGACACTTTGATATTACAAAAAAATTGATGTTCAGGGTTCACATCCTTTTCTATTAAGCTGTACAAAACCTTTTCACACTAATTATGATTTTTTTTTTTAAATTTATATTCAAATCTTTTTTCACTAAAATTTCCTGCAAGTTGTGCTTTTACTTTCAAAAACATTAATCTAAGTCATAGTGATATTGATGCTGTCTAAAAATATATCTGGTGGTCAAGGTCATCGTCATTAATTATTCAAGTTGTCATTGCTGAACCTGTTTTAGTGTATCCCTTACCTCATTTCTCTGGTTAGCATCTATTTATTTTGATTGAATGTCAGAGTACATCTGTACGTAGGGGATATTAAATAATGAGTTAAACATTGATGTTTCAGGGTAGAGAACATTTATCAATGTATGTATGTTCTTTTGTTTCAGGGCCTCCTTTGGGAGATCGCTTCAAAGTCTGGAGGTCATATGAGGTCACAGGGTGAAATCCATAAACTAGGAAGATACTTCAAAAACCTGGTATTTTTTTATTGCTAAGCATTAAATTATGAAATGCAGGACAAGCCTGCTAATTACATACATATAATTTTCAGTAGGGTCTTTTTAAAGGAAAAAAGCAATATGGAATAACATGAAATATTGTAGATATTTTCCTTTTGGTTTGAAGCCATTTAGATCATTTTGAAATGAAAATATTCATGGATATCCTACAATATATACAGAACACAATTGGTTTCTATATATTTTTTGTGTTTCAATAGCAGCCATTAAAACAACAAATGATTAAAACACAACAAACATTGCATGTTATATACATTGCACGTAGCACAGTAGTGAAAGGATTCTTTTGTTTGTATGTCTTTCTGTTATAGGGTACCGGTACCCTGATATCTAAAGCTTTAGAAATAAATAGTTTGAAGCAAGGACCTTATGTATGTTGGTATTTTAATGTTAGAAGTCTCATTCTTTACCTTCAATAAGCTGTTTTTTGGTTTTTTATTTCAGACTGAGGTGACATCCATGAAGCGGAAGCATGACCTAAAATCTACCAAGGATCCGCAGGTGTTTGCTAATCTGGCCCGCAGCATGCTGACAGATGTCAGCGACTCAGATATTGTAGGTTGTCAGATAGTCTGTATGTAATGTTCTATACATTGTATGATGTTCTCCAAAAAGATGCAATCCTCTCTGTATCTAATTGGTCTCCGGTATCATATACAGGGCTTTTTCTCACTGCTATGGGGTGGGGCCTTTAAGTCATATTTTAGGAAGAAAGTTGGTGAATTGGGAACAAAATTTTAAGGAGTAAACTGTAAGTTTTGGAAATTTGGCTTCTATATGAAATAATTTCAATACACCATTTCCGGGATACAACTTTCTGTCGGTTTAGTCATGTGACTATCATCACCACGTGACTTTATTTAGGGCACTTTTGAAAACAAAATGACGGGTAAATAGAATTTTTCAATGACGGTAAGCGGGGTAAAGTGTTTTGGTCGAAAGAGGGATCACACCTTCAAGTAAAGCAAAAGGGGTGTTAGTAAAATTAGCTGAGATCACGGATTAACTGAATTTATCTTGTATTGAGAAATATGAATGCAATCCACAGTGCCCTTAATCGGGGTTTCTCTTTGCTGTTGGAAACAATCTGAACGTTACATTTTGCCAGATTGTTGCTTTTACGACTGACAGTTACACATCTAGGTACAACACACCATGACTTTAGTTTAAGAGCCTGTATCTTTGTTCGTCCCTTTTTAACCTAAAGCAACTAAAAAAAAATCGAATCGAATCTAGCTGCCATTCGGTCGTCATTGCCGCCATTGTGAAGTGCCCTAAATTTTTCACGGTCACATGATCAAATCACCGATTTCTAACTCCACTTCAAAAGAGTTCTTGTATCTCGGAAACGGCGTATTGGGAATGGGGCCCATTAACAGCCCCAAAACGCCCTCAGGAAAAGCCCTGATATATTTTGTATAATTAACAGATACCCGGGTATTCATTCAGTTTTTACTTCTGTGTAAGGCATTTGATTGGATGATCAAGAACAACCATCATCTTCTAAAATCAGTTATTTGCTTTTGTGGTCTTTTAACGGCTGTTTTGTCCTCTGACAGGAGGACATGATGCTGATCCTACTAGAGACGGACAATCTTAGTAGCTGTACGACACAGGAGGAAATACTTGACCCTAGAATGCCGTTGATGGGAGCACGGGTCAGGCGTGGCAAGGACTGGGCTTGGGGTGACCAGGATCTTTGTGGACCAGGAACTATCACCAGTCACTGTAATCAGATAGGTAACTAAGTGAGCCCCCAAATCACAGTCACTGTAATCAGATAGGTAACTAAGTGTGCCCCCAAATCACAGTCACTGTAATTAGATAGGTAACTAAGTGAGCCCCCAAATCACAGTCACTGTAATCAGATAGGTAACTAAGTGTGCCCCCAAATCGCAGTCACTGTAATCAGATAGGTAACTAAGTGTGCCCCCAAATCACAGTCACTGTAATCAGATAGGTAACTAAGTGTGCCCCCAAATCACAGTCACTGTAATCAGATAGGTAACTAAGTGTGCCCCCAAATCACAGTCACTGTAATTAGATAGGTAACTAAGTGAGCCCCCAAATCACAGTCACTGTAATCAGATAGGTCACTAAGTGAGCCCCCAAATCACAGTCACTGTAATCAGATAGGTAACTAAGTGTGCCCCCAAATCACAGTCACTGTAATCAGATAGGTAACTAAGTGTGCCCCCAAATCACAGTCACTGTAATCAGATAGGTAACTAAGTGAGCCCCCAAATCACAGTCACTGTAATCAGATAGGTAACTAAGTGAGCCCCCAAATCACAGTCACTGTAATCAGATAGGTAACTAAGTGAGCCCCCAAATCACAGTCACTGTAATCAGATAGGTAACTAAGTGTGCCCCCAAATCACAGTCACTGTAATCAGATAGGTAACTAAGTGAGCCCCCAAATCACAGTCACTGTAATCAGATAGGAAATTAAGTGAATCCCATAATGGCAGAAAAGGCTGGATGCTCCTCAGGCCCGATAAACATGAATATGATTTGTGAAATGCTTTGAGACCAAATACATCATTTGCGATCAAGCGACCAGTATGTAAGAGCCTGAAATTATTATTATTATTATTAATTGCCATCTGTCAAAAATTAAAATTCATCAGTTGTTTAATTCAGAGGTAAAATAGAAGTCCAATGCACACATACTGCAGTGGCTGAGTTGTTAACTCTTTCCATACTGTTGTTGTATACACATGACAAGAAAACGTGACGTCTCCTCCCCCTTGTCGTTTACACACAGCAAGAGACTTAGGCATATTTTGTCTTATGTTTAGCTGGTTATCATACTAGATAGACGTGTAATTCTATTAAATATCGGTAAAATCAATACCCATCAGTTGCAAAGTTATATTTTTTTTGTGTCGAGTACTTATTTTTGATCAAATGAAGAGATGTTTTATGTCACAAGCTTTTGCGTTTGGTGTGCGTCGATATGACTAAGATGGCGGCCATTGAAATTGATCAGAACACAGTCAGGTAAATACATAACCAAATTTTTCTGAGATGTCTTTGAGTAATTATGGATATTTGCTGTAATTATTTCAATTAAGACAAAACCGCCCTGTATTTAGCAAAACCTAACGACTTTGTTAACGAAATCCACCTCCAATTTGGACCTGCATTGCAATGCCGGATGAATGTATTTTTTCAATCATAATCATATACCAGCTGGTCCTAATGCTGCGAAAATGAGGAGATGTGTGTCTATTAACAACTACATGGAAATATAACAACATTAGTTCACAGTTACCTGTTTTTACTTGCAGTAAAAACGCATCATCAAAATACAAATTAAAATACCGCCATTTTATTGTGTGCGCTTAAGGTGTTCCAGCATTCTACCACTAGCCTTCCACCGCTGGGTTGCGAGTTCAAAACCCAAGTGGGGCAGTTGCCAGGTACTGACCATAGGTTAGTAATTTTTCTCCTGGTACTCCTGCTTTACTCAACCTCTAAAACCTGGCACGCCCTTAAATGACCCTGGCTGTTAATGGGATGTAAAACAAAATAAAGCAAACCACACATACTGTTTGTGGATAATGTAAAACTAGTGTTAGGTTTTCCTGTAAAGTCAGAAACATGACAGTAACAGTTTACAATATTTTGTGTTACACAGTATAACCTACTGTTGATTGTTTATATTTAGGTTACTTGGTGGTCCAGTGGGATTTAAATAATATAAAGGGACGGTACAGATACGGAGCAGACGATAAGTATGATCTGACCTTGACCCAGGAGCCACGTATTCTAAGTCAGGACGAGTTGATTGGTGCTGGATGTTTGGTCTGTAGAGGTCAGTATCCCTGTATAGTGTGTGTATATAAAATCAGGAATGAATGTTTGCATTTAGGACACATTTTTGAAATCATATTGAAAATTTTAATAAATCTAAGGAACATTTTATCAAAGAAACAACATACTATGACAGTTTTCAAGATTTCATTGGCACCATCTTGGAATCTGTGGCCTGATATATATTTATCGTCCTAACGTTGATGTCACAATTGCAAGGGCACTATGACTGTGATGTGCCACCTTGTTATGAGTGCCCGAAGTTTTCTATAACTTTTCATATTCATTGTTCCGTCTTTGTGATCAAAATTTGAAACAATAAAGTAAATGTCTGTTAATTCTTAGGTTGACATCAAATTTATCACAAAAATTGACATGACATCAAATTTATCGCAGAAATTGACATGACATCAAATTAATTGCACCCGAAACAAAAATTGACATGACATCAAATTTATTGCACACGACACAAAAGTTGATATGGTAATTTATTCACTGGCTAAATGCATAAGGTACGTGATGATTATAAGAGCGAAGCTTGGGGGTGCCAAAGGCACCCGAGTGGAGCTCTTAATCGGTAACATGTGTGAAAATAGACCTGATCCAACCAAACAGAACCCATCACTGAATCGTACAGTGACAGCCTGGAAACTGTTCATACTTCTGGTTTTGATACATGGAGCCCGTAACTATGCCAAATTGAATGATAGAGCGACATCTGGCATAGCAGGGAATTATGTATTCAAAACAACAAAATTTTCAAAAAGGATTGACCATAATTTGCTAATTTTGTATATTATAGAATGTATACATGTACCATCATGGGTGTTGAAATGATGCATTTATATCATTCAATACATACATACACATGCACTTAAATCTTTCTTGATGATAACTGATAGTTCAGACAATGTTTGTGGTGTCTAACTGAACTATACTCATTGATTATTGTAGACAAAGACTGGTCTTATGGTCTCCAGGACGGAGGCCCAACAAATGTTGGCGTGGTTTTTGATGTCAACACCAATGGGATTGTCAGGGTAAGTGAAACAGAGGCAAAGATCTTCTCATAATGAAGATACCAGTTAGATGCATTTAAGGATTGACCTTTTATTTTGTTTGGTTTATGAGATCATAAATCCAATGGAGCAAGAGGTAAATTGCGTAAACATGAAGCGTTTACGTTAAATTAACAGTCTTTTTCTGTAAATGGTTCATAACTTTTCTGTTCAATTTAGCCCCATCTGCGGACATATATTTCATTTCAAAACTTACAAACGTGAAAACGGTTCAATAAATGTAACAGCATGAAGTTTGCATAAGCCGTAGCTAGCCCCGCCCATGTCAATTGTTAATGATGTCATACAATTGTGATTCGAACGGGATACTTTGCATAGCTCCGCCTACATGTATTGTTGTTGACATCATAGAATTTTGGCACATTCTCAAGTATAGTTATTGGAAAATAACTCGAGTTTGCCGTACAATGGTTATCGAGTGAAAGTCAGTGTTGGTATTTGTTTTTGAAAGGGGGCCACGGTGGCTGAGTGGTTAAGGTGTCGCCACATTCTACTACATGTATTGGCCCTCCACCTCTGGGCCCTGGTTGCCAAGTGGTTAAGGTGTTCCGACATTTTACCACTAGCCCTCCACCTCTGGGCCATGGTTGCCAAGTGGTTAAGGTGTTACGACATTCTACCACTAGCCCTTCACCTCTGGGTTGCGAGTTTGAATCCCATGTGGGGCAGTTGCCAGGTAATGACTGTAGGTCGTTGGTTTTTCATCATCATCAACCAGTTTTGATTATACAGGCCATGGATTAATCCTCATGTAGAGAGTGTGGCCTGTCAGTCTGTCGAGAGCGAAGTCTTCCTCTCCACCCCTGGCAATTCAGTGGGTTCGTAGAGTCCATGCTCACGGCTGCACGATCATGGCTTCACAAGTTCGTCTCAAGAAAGCTTTGGTCTGCCTTGACCCCGCTGTGCTGCAATGTTCATATATCTGACCTGCGAGATCCAGCTTGTGCCGCACTCAACATGTCCAAGCCATTTCAGCCTGCCCAATTGGAGCATTTCAGCAATATCTCTTATTTTGAGTCTAGATATAAACATTTATTTACTTTTTACAAAAAACTTTATTTTTCATCGTATATGTGTAGCATGAAACATAAGCTCCATAGCCAAAATTTACCAATCTCCCTCGAATTCTCACTCATTCAAGTCCAAACTCACACAAATTCAAAATCTACATCCTGCAGTCAACTGATACACTAGTTACTGCAGGGTGTGTGTAATGACTATAACAGGTGTGTCTGGATCAAATGAAAGCTTTGTGAAGTTATTTTGATGCATAAAAAGGGAAAGACAAATTGAGCAATGCAGTTTCAGTCACATTTAACACACTCTTGTGACACTCTTTTAGATCATTTTACCTTGACCACGACCAATGTATTTCTGTAGGCATGATGCCAATGTCAATCTCCGTATAGCAGGACCTTATATTTTAATCACAATTGACTCAATTATAACACAATTGACAGGTTTTGTTGACAGGCGATGCTACAAATTAAACGGGATACCCCGGCTGGATGTCTCGGCTGGTTTTAGTCACGGATGAAACTATCAATATGATTGGCTACTATTTTAGTACCAAAACAAGAGTTTCCATCGGTTTGAGCCCACAGTATGCAAACGTCAGAGAAGTGTACCGTGGGATTGCGACGATGGAGGTTTCAGAGGTTAACACCTATGATATTATGGTGTATTGTTTACTTTTTAACAGGTACGCTGGCCCAATGGACACATGAATTCATATAAGTATGGTTGTGAAGGAATGTTTGATGTCAAAATCTGGTATGTATACAAATTTTTGATAATGAGTTTTTCCTTACCCTCAGAGAACTCAATTAAAATAAATGCATAATTTCAATATTTTTTGTAATAGTTTCAATTTTAATTAATAATTTCAATTGATATTGATACAGATTCAAAAGTATAGAAGATTAAATGAAAATTCGTGTGGAAATTTAATATTCTTGTTAAGATACAAGAGCTACACCACTCATAAGCCAAACCCCAGCTCAGTATGTCTTTCTGGTAGTTGAACTTCTCCATGTTTTCTCCATCTCAAGAAAAATAAGTTGAGTGGTTGAGGAACATAGCACACACTCATGTTTTACAAATGGGGTTGTATTGACAAAGTTGTACTGATCAAGTACCTTGTATTTTTGTTGCTTTTCAGGACATTCATAGGCCATAAATTACATCAGTTGAAAAATTCTAAAACCTCTGATTCAAAATTAAGATAATGAAAACAACATTCATACTACAGTGTATATTTCAATAAAAAATACATAATTAGATATTGTATATTTCACATTCCAGGCATGCAGAAGATAACTATATGATATTCTACAATATTATGTGTAAATTATTTCATAATCAGTTGATATTTAAATTTCTGGACCCGCACCTAGAGGATTATTATTTTATAAATTTTGTAAAATTATTAAATGTTTTTCAGGCGTCCAGAGGATAACTTTTCTGGAACAGCTAACAATGGCTCAGCGTCTGCCCCTCCATCGTCTTCTGATACTCCTTATAGTCCCCCTACACGTCCTAAACTCAAGATGCCCTCCCTTTCCATCCCTCAACCTGCCCCTATTCCTACACCTAGGTCTGACCCCCCACAGACCTCTCCAGACCTTCCTTCCCCTCCCTCTGCTGCCCCTGAGCCCTACCACCCTCCTATAGACCAGCAGGCACCTACTGAAACGATTTCTGGAGGGGAACTCTCACCGCAAAACATCTCCATGCAAGGGTTTGTAGGAAGTCCGGAAAACAGCAGGGATATATTTCTGTCCGAGTCTGAGGTGAAAGATGATGAATTATTCTCAGGCAATTTAGAGTGCACACCTCCTGTCGATAACGTACAGACTGGCGGAGAAAGTCTGGAAAAAAAGCTGGACAGTTTGGATTTAAATCCGATAGGTTTGTATTGTGTTTATAAAAAATATTGTTTGTTTTCTTATTATGTGAAATCTTGTTCATTTGTTTTGTTTATTATGACAAGAGAATTGTTAGTGTTGGTCACCCATGATGACCAAGAGGTTAAGATCTCTTGACATTCTGCTACTACTAGCCCTCCATCTCTGGGTCACAGTGACCAAGTGGTTAAGGACATGTCTGACATTCTGCTACCACTAGCCCTCCATCTCTGTGTCACAGGTCTGAGGCCTATGTGGGTAGTTGTCAGGTGCCTGCCATAGGTCAGTGGTTTTACTCCGGGAACTCCAGCTTTCCTTCACCACTAAAAACTTACATCTTCCTGAAAAACCAAAGATATTAATAGGATATAAAACATAAACAAACGAGAAGTATTTTAATGCATATGATATTGTGACTGGAGTATTGTTAAACAATATTTTGTTGTGAATTTATTGTGACTCTGTATATTGACACATACCGGTACCTATCATACCATTGTTACGGTCAGAAATAAACCAGGGTAAAGCTAACAAAATTACGAAGAAACTTCAAAATTAATTAATTATTTATTTACAATTAAATAACAAATACATGTGATAAATGAAATGTATCTGCCAATCTATCCTAATTATAATAAAAGTACTTACAAATCCACTCTGATGAAAAATAAGTGTCCAATGTATACACTGGCCGATTTCAAGCATCAACTTTAGTGGTTGTAGTCAAACTTTAGTACGATCGAACTCACTTTAGTTATGTGCTTTGAGCATGGGTATATAAGAAACAAGAGGTAGACATTGCGCATGTCTAGCGACTATAGTATAAACTACTGATTTATTTTAGTTGGACTAGAGCAACTAGCGGTCGTCTGCGCATGTGTGATTATTTGAAACAAGGCAGTGATTGGTTGACGTTAAACACATTAAATGTAACAGCCCTACTGCATAGTAAATAGTCGACGCTCAAACTCGGCCACTGTTTATCTGTCTATAGGTAAACACTGGCAATTTCCAGAAAATAAATGTAAACATGTTCACACAAAATTATGAAATGAAACATGTTTACACAATACACATATTTTGTTATATAATTACTCCAGGTACTCCCTCTCCAATCAATACACATAATCTGTTATATAATTACTACAGGTACCCCCTCTCCAATCAATACACATAATCTGTTATATAATTACTACAGGTACTCCCTCTCCAATCAATACATATAATCTGTTATATAATTACTACAGGTACCCCCTCTCCAATCAATACACATAATCTGTTATATAATTACTACAGGTACCCCCTCTCCAATCAATACACATAATCTGTTATATAATTACTACAGGTACCCCCTCTCCAATCAATACACATAATCTGTTATATAATTACTACAGGTACCCCCTCTCCAATCAATACACATAATCTGTTATATAATTACTACAGGTACCCCCTCTCCAATCAATACACATAATCTGTTATATAATTACTACAGGTACCCCCTCTCCAATCAATACACACAATCTGTTATATAATTACTACAGGTACCCCCTCTCCAATCAATACACATAATCTGTTATATAATTACTACAGGTACCCCCTCTCCAATCAATACACATAATGTGTTATATAATTACTACAGGTACCCCCTCTCCAATCAATACACATAATCTGTTATATAATTACTACAGGTACCCCCTCTCCAATCAATACACATAATCTGTTATATAATTATTACAGGTACCCCCTCTCCAATCAATACACATAATCTGTTATATAATTCCTACAGGTACCCCCTCTCCAATCAATAACACTTAATCTGTTATTACTACAGGTACCCCCTCTCCAATCAATAACACTTAATCTGTTATATAATTACTACAGGTACCCCGTCTCCCGGTACAAGTCTACATTTACCTAAGTATGTACAGGAGAATGTCTCCTGGCAGTACCAGCAAACGGACGGCACATGGAAGAAATATCCTGACACTGTCTCTTGTCGTATTGAGGAAAGATACAAAAAAAATGACAAGACAACATTGGTCGCCATTAACACTTCCGGAATAATAAAGAAGTGAGTACAATTTTCACCATTGCTTGTATGTGACATTACCCAGAGCTTAGAAAATTAATTGGTATATTACTGAATCTATCATGTAATACCAGGTAGTCATACTTTTGCCCACATCAATGGACAAGAAATGTTTTACTTTGTAGTATGTGCAAGACATTCAGCCAAGAATATGTTTAAATTGTTATCCCCCGCCAAAGGAAGTTGGTGGGGGATATACAAATAGGTTTCTTCTTTCTATCACACTCTGTCTCCATGAAATAACGGCAACAAATATTATTCAATTTTCTTGAAACGTAGTTACAAGGAAAAATGTCTAAAGGGCTCGGCCAAGTTCGATCATGATTTCTTTTGAACATTATTTGGTGGAGTTATGGCCCTTAGATTAACAAAAATGTCGATTTCTGCCATTTCCTCATAATAACAGCAACAAATATTATCCAGTTTTTGTGCCACCTGAAAGGTGACATATAGGGATCACTATGTCAGCGTCGTCGGCGGCGGCGGCGGCGGCGGCGTCTGCACCAACAGTTTCCGTGCGATAACTTGAGTTTCCTTGGGCCAAACAAACTCAAACTTCATACAGTGCTTCCTTACCAAAAATGCTTGCTTCGGATTGCTTTTCAGGATCAAAGGTCAAGGTCACTGTTTCTATTCCACTTGGAACTGATACAATGCATATCCATAGATAGCTCCTCAAAACTTATCTCCCAACTTGCTGCACAGGCGACACATCCACTTTCGTGGAATTCTTGTCTTGAAACTTTGTAACAAAGTTAAATGCTTAAAGGGGTCGGGGAAGTTCTTACAAAAGTGGCAAGAGCAGGGGATATTAATTCTATGAATTATCTTGTTTATACATGTACATGTATATATACACAGGACAACAACAAACACAGGAACCACCTATCCTTTATCTGGTTCCCTTTCTTAAGATGTCTGCCAAAGAATTTTGATGTGGCAGTTGGCAGTTCAATGCTTATATTTACTACTTACGATTATAAAAATCACTATAGCCTAATCAACGGAATTCAAGTTTCCCTGCCATTCTTGGCTGTCAGCCTGTTAAACAGCTTTACCATGTTGTTCGGCGTAAAAAACTAGTGCATAAGATGATAGAAAAACAGAAAAGAATAATTAATGTAATACAAATATTTGATATACATTAACATTATGGCAATACAAAATATAAACTTTCCATCTAGTTTTTCAAAAAGAAAAAGTGTATTAAGTATTTTTTTTCATGTAACTTTTGTTTGGGAACATTATTAATGCACCGGTTGGTAGTTTATGAGATGGTAACGCTCAGCTACTCTTGGTAAGGTTATATAGTGACAAGATTTTAATGTCATAGAGTGGTAAATATTTCTTTTTACTATTTATCTGATGTAATGCAGTGTCATGATTTGCCTTGGGTACTGAAAATGAAATTTGAGTCCACAGATGCAATTGAAAAAGGCAGTGGTAATTTTTACCGTATGTGAAGCTAACGGTAGGGTACAAAATTGGACTGAGCTGCTTCTTGATATTGACTATGAGCCTGTGGTAACTTTTAACTAGCCAGCAATCTTTTGTACTTTGGCAGCCATCATTAACTTTCTGAAGAGCTTGGTCATACAAGGACTGGGTTTCAGGAAAGTAAGAAGAAATGTACACTGCATTAGTCTATATCCCTGAGAAGGCCCATTGCATCCACAAATCATGATTAAAAAGTCACACACCTATAGCTGTCTTAAGTTTGTAACAATACCTTTTTCATTTAGTTCTTCAATTTTTTTTTGTATCCAAAGCAATGGATCAATGGTGTATAGCACACAGTTAATATAATAGTAATTTGATTTTACAGATATCGTATCATGCTGAAGGGAAATTTACGACAGGTTCATGTGAAAAACAATAGCAAGAATGAAGGTCCCAAAGAGCCTGGCTGTGCAGTGCGACGTATAGGTATGTAGCCATATCATGTCCAGGACAGGTCACATGACAATCATATGACTATGTATGATGGATGATTATTTTGGCTCTGCTAAAGTTTTTTATGTCCCAACAACCAATGACCCCCCACCTCTTTTTAATGCGGAAATAATCAGTGAAATTTCAATAAATATGCTTAATAAGATGAAGAATAAAACCAATATAGATATAGATATGTTTCCTTCATTTCTCTGCGTGTGTAAGATAGAGCTGTCCAGGGTAAGGCTGGTTTAAAACAACAGTGTACCCTCGTTATACCGCCACCTTTCATCCACAGCAATTATGGCGGTATAACGAGGGTGGTGATAGTATCGAATTATGAAAATTATTACCAAGAATTAAATTGTATAATAGATTGCATTTCCTACATTTTTCTAAAAACAAGTTTATAGTATTATATCATCATATAGATCTACATTGACACAAATTTATATCTGAAAATAGATATTGATCTGCTTTTGCCGCATGCCATTCTAAATGGAACACTAAAGATTACTTCAATCTCCAAAAACAGAACTTTATGGCGTTACCGTTGAGGGAAATGTATAGCGATTCGGAACGTTTGTATTATAAAAGGTGTGGCGGATGGTGATATGCGAGAATGGCAAACTTAACGAGGGAATTATATAGAAGGGAAATCCGTTCTAGAGATTTAAGAGGCAGTATGCGAGGGTGGCGGTAGATTCGGGTGGAGATAGGCCGAGGGTACACTGTATTTTTAGGTCATCTGACCCAAAGGGTCAAGATGACCTATAGTTACCGTGCTTCGTCCGTCGTCGTCCGCCGTGCGCCGTCCGCCGTGCGCCGTCCGCCGTCCGCCGTGCGCCGTGCGCCGTGCGCCGTCCGCCGTCCGCCGTCCGTAAACTTTTCACATTTCAAACTTCTTCTCAAGTTCTACCAATGGGAATAAGCTGAAACTTAGCTGAAATGATCCTGAGATGGTCCTGACCAAGTGTTGTTATTTTTCGGGTCGGTCCGAAATCCAAGATGGCCGCCAGAGCCGCCATCTTGAAAAACACATTTTCAACTTCTTCTCAAGTTCTACCAGTGGGAATAAGCTGAAACTTAGCTGAAATGATCCTGAGATGGTCCTGACCAAGTGTTGTTATTTTTCGGGTCGGTCCGAAATCCAAGATGGCCGCCATAGCCGACATCTTGAAAAACACATATTAAACTTCTTCTACAGTTCCACTGGTACCTGTGAGCTGAAAATTGGTAGGGATGTTCAGGAAGGGCAGCCCATAAAATGTTGTTATTTTTCGGGTCCGAAAAACTCTCGACATTTGTGCCATAGCGGCCATTTTGTGACATGATTGCGCAATCACTGTTTTCCTGAACAACACCTATTTTAAACTTCTTCTTAAGTTCTACCACTGGGGTTAAGCTGAAACTTGGCTGAAATGATCCTGAGATAGTCCTGACCAAGTGTTGTTATTTTTTCGGGTCGGTCCGAAATCCAAGATGGCCGCCAGAGCCGCCATCTTGAAAAACACATTTTCAACTTCTTCTCAAGTTCAACCAGTGGGAATAAGCTGAAACTTAGCTGAAATGATCCTTAGATGGTCCTGACCAAGTGTTGTTATTTTTCGGGTCGGTCCGAAATCCAAGATGGCCGCCATAGCCGACATCTTGAAAAACACATATTAAACTTCTTCTACAGTTCCACTGGTACCTGTGAGCTGAAAATTGGTAGGGATGTTCAGGAAAGGGCAGCCCATAAAATGTTGTTATTTTTCGGGTCTGAAAAACTCTGGACATTTGTGTCATGGCGGCCATTTTGTGACATGATTGCGCAATCACTGTTTTCCTGAACAACACCTTTTTTAAACTTCTTCTTAAGTTCTACCACTGGGATTAAGCTGAAACTTGGCTGAAATGATCCTGAGATAGTCCTGACCAAGTGTTGTTATTTTTCGGGTCGGTCCGAAATCCAAGATGGCCGCCAGAGCCGCCATCTTGAAAAACACATTTTCAACTTCTTCTCAAGTTCTACCAGTGGGATTAAGATGAAACTTAGCTGAAATGATCCTGAGATGGTCCTGACCAAGTGTTGTTATTTTTCGGGTCGGTCCGAAATCCAAGATGGCCGCCATAGCCGACATCTTGAAAAACACATATTAAACTTCTTCTACAGTTCCACTGGTACCTGTGAGCTGAAAATTGGTAGGGATGTTCAGGAAGGGCAGCCCATAAAATGTTGTTATTTTTCGGGTCCGAAAAACTCTCGGCATTTGTGCCATGGCGGCCATTTTGTGACATGATTGCGCAATCACTGTTTTCCTGAAAAACACCTATTTTAAACTTCTTCTTAAGTTCTACCACTGGGATTAAGCTGAAACTTGGCTGAAATGATCCTGAGATAGTCCTGACCAAGTGTTGTTATTTTTCGGGTCGGTCCGAAATCCAAGATGGCCGCCAGAGCCGCCATCTTGAAAAACACATTTTCAACTTCTTTTCAAGTTCTACCAGTGGGATTAAGATGAAACTTGGCTGAAATGATCCTGAGATGGTCCTGACCAAGTGTTGTTATTTTTTGGGTTGGTCCAAAATCCAAGATGGCCGCCAGAGCCGCCATCTTGAAAAACACATTTCCAAATTTCTCTCAAGTTTCACCTGTGGGATTAAGCTGAAACTTGGCTGAAATGATCCTGAGATGGTCCTGACCATGAGTTGTTACTTTTCGGTCGGTTCAAAATCCCAAGATGGCCGCCATCTTACAAAACACATTTCCAACTTCTTCTCAAGTTCTACCTGTGGGATAAAGCTAAAACTTGGCTGAAGTGATTCTGAGATTGTCCTGACCAAGTGTTGTTATTTTTCAGGTTGGTCGGAAATCCAAGATGGCCGCCAGAGCCACCATCTTGAAAAACACATTTCAAACTTCTTCTCAAGTTATACCTGTGTGATTAAGCTGAAACTTGGCTGACATGATCCTGAGATGGTCCTGATCAAGTATTGTTACTTTTTGGGTCGGTCCGAAATCCAAGATGGCTGCCAGAGCCGCAATCTTGAAAAACACGTTTCCAACTTCTTATCAAGTTCTACCACTGGGATTAAGCTGAAAATTGGCTGAAATGATCCTGAGATGGTCCTGACCAAGTGTTGTTACATTTCGGGTTGGTCCAAAATCCAAGATGGCCGCCAGATTCGCCATCTTGAAAAACAAAATTGCCGTCCGTAAACTTTTCACATTTTAAACTTCTTCTCAAGTTCAACTCCTTCTTTCTGTACACATGCGCAGTACATTATAACTAAAGTGTGTTCGGTTGAACTCTAGTAGACTACAGTAACTATAGTCGGCAATCGAACTCGCCCATTGTCACAAATCTAAGATGGCCGCCACATATGTCATTTTGAACTTCTCAAGTTCTACCAGTGACATTGAGCTGAACCTTGCAAAAATTATCCTCAGATAGTCCCAACCAAATGTTATTTATCGGGTCCGTCAGACATCCAAGATGGCTGCCACAGCCCCCATTTTGAATACACATTTAAAACTTTTCATAGAAAAATGATCCCCAGATAGTCCCAACCAAATGTTGTTATTTCTCCAGTCCGTCAGAGATCCAAGATGGCTGCAACAGCCCCCATTTTGCATCCACATCTAACACTTTCCATGATCTGAAACTTGCCTAAAATGATTCTGACCAAATGTTATTTTTCGCACTGTTCCGAAGAAATCCATGATCATCACCATCTTGAAAACCACATTTGTGTGGCATATTGTTACATGATTGTATTACTAATTCCTAGAGGAGAGGAATTTATTAAGCTATTAGCTTGTTTTCCAATCCTCACTATTTGTATAATTTCTATATATGTAATATACATGTACACTGATGGAAATAAAATATTGTTTAAACTAATTCCATAATGGTATCACAATTGGTAGTCAGATGACCGTTAAGGCCCTTGGGCCTCTTGTATTTAACTCCTTCTCCTCGAGGTTTTATTATGAACTAGCCCAACCTTTGAATTGGAAGGATTCAAATGTGTCCTCAGGGATGAATGAGTTACCGCGGTAATGTCCTATTTACAACTGTGGTCATTTACAGATGTTCCAAGTTAAGAAACAGATGTAAAACATATTCCCATCGTACAAACCATTTCACGTGAGGTGATGTCACAGTGACTTACCAATGACATGACATTATGAGTTCCGAAAAATCTGATGGTGCAAAAGGAAAAGAAATTGAAACTTGTAAGGATATACTTGCCATACTCATTGGAAAGATGACATTAATGTTTCTGTGCAAACTAGATTTGCAAATATGGGATTTTTTTTATTTTCAAAAAGCTCAACAGGAAATCGGTAGCCCATTCAAAACACATGAATGGTTTCTGAAGCTATTCTGATCATAGTTGAAATGAAAGAAATTCAGCACAGACATAGCTTTTATAAAAATCGAAAACCCCTCAGATTGAGTTTCTCTACCATACACCCCTGGGCACGAAAGAGTCTGAAAATATTATACTTTTTAAAATATTATTTTGCAGAGGTTCCAGTTGAAATTTTAGGAATGACCAAAGAGAAAGTAGACCTGTATTTTTCTGCACTGGAGAAAGGTGAGGAACTTCTCACCAACCTCCGACTGATGGTGGTCGGACACGAGGGGGTTGGCAAAACTACACTGTGTCATCACCTCATGAAAAAAATAGTTCCAGGCAACTTGGAGAGTACGAATGGCATTGATATCTACATTCACCGCTACCTCATCAACATGAAGAGCAAAAAACAAACACCCCTCCCTCCGGACCGACAGGAGGAGGCAGCCTGTCTCAGACTAGCTAAGGTTGTAGCCAGATTCAAACACGGGAATGAGATGACCGGGGAGAACCTGGCAGTGGGATCTGTTAACCAGCCAGACTTAGGAAGTCTGGACAGCTTCGGTCAGCCAAGTTCTCGATCTGGTAAGAACTTTGATTGCACATATATATATATAGGCATATACATGAAGTTCATACAAATGACTGTAAATTATCATACAGAGGCTAATTCATACCAATGACTTGATTCTCATTTGTGGCTAGTTCATACACATAGCTGTTTATAATTCTCATAGGTGGCCAGTTCATCCACATGGCTGTACATGTTTATAATTCTCACAGGCAGCTAGTTCATACACATAGCTGTTTATAATTCTCACAGGCAGCTAGTTCATACAAATGGCTGTTTATAATTCTCATTGGCGACCAGTTCATACAAATAACTGTTAATTCTCATTGGCGGCTAGTTCATAAACATGACTGTTAATTCTCATTGGCGGCTAGTTCATACAAATGACTGTTAATTCTCATTGGCGACCAGTTCATACAAATGACTGTTAATTCTAATTGGCGGCCAGTTCATACAAATGACTGTTAATTCTCATTGGCGACTAGTTCATACAAATGACTGTTAATTCTCACAGGCAGCTAGTTCATACAAATGGCTGTTTATAATTCTCATTGGCGACCAGTTCATACAAATAACTGTTAATTCTCATTGGCGGCTAGTTCATACAAATGACTGTTAATTCTCATTGGCGACTAGTTCATACAAATGACTGTTAATTCTCATTGGCAGCTAGTTCATACAAATGACTGTTAATTCTCATTGGCAGCTAGTTCATACAAATGACTGTTAATTCTAATTGGCGGCCAGTTCATACAAATGACTGTTGATTCTCATTGGCGACTAGTTCATACAAATGACTGTTAATTCTCATTGGCAGCTAGTTCATACAAATGACTGTTAATTCTCATTGGCAGCTAGTTCATACAAATGACTGTTAATTCTCAATTTTATATACTTTCCGATACTGGGGATACTCAAGTTGTAATAGGGAAAACAAAGTATGAGATATGGGAAGCAAATAAAATCATTGGTATTCTATTGGGCCGATAGGCGGTATACATTTTAACTGTTAGAAATATCTTTGTGTTTTTTAGATAGTCTAGAATGCACACCCCTGTCACCACAGCCTACACGTATGACAACAGGGAACACAATGTTTCTTGGTGACGTTGATGATGAACAGCTTCAGGACCAGCGATCATACTCCAGTGATGAGGGGTACATCAATAAATACCGCTACCCGGCCAGCAATCGTACCTGGCAAAATACAGGCAAACCACGAGAGCACAAGATCACAAATTTCTTTAAGAATGACATGATGGATGTGATGCAGAAGTCGGAAGGGGAGGAAGGTGAAGAGAAGGCCTACCTATCTGTGTGGGACTTCGGAGGTCAGAAGGTGTTCTATGACTCGCACCACATCTTCCTCAGTAAAGATGCTGTCTACCTTGTTTGTTTCAATGTTGACGACTGTCTTTCTGATGAAGCCAAGAAGAACGCAGAGTTTGGTAATTATGCTAAACAGCTGGCAGACATTTGTATTTGTAAATTGTACTTCTAGCAGACTGTTGTAGGTGATCTAAATCCTGGGAAACAGTAGTAGGTTTACTACACAAGAGTTACTTAAGAGTGGGCTGCATTGGCCAGGGGGTTAAAGGCCCAATATATGTAACTTCAGGAAATTTTTTCGTGATTCTGAAAAATTTTGAAAAAAATCCAGTTGATAACCATGCAAAAATAAACTTTAAACAAAGTAAACCTGACCGGTAACTAACAAGAAAGTCTTGACAGAAAAAATCCAAAGAATTGAAAATAATTTAGGTGGGGCCAACTTCAGCAACAAGCCAAAGTTAGAAGACAGTTCAAATTGGACCAGTGTATACAAATACAGAGTTTCAACTGCTGCTGTACCGGTAATTGCGCAAGGAATTCATCTTGAATATTGCTGATATCAGTTAATTTTTACTAAATCTTTAGATATAAAAAGTTATTAGGCTTGATTTTCGCTTCAAGTTTTGTCAAAAGTTACGTATATTGGGCCTTTAAGGTATTTGACATTCTACTACCACTAGACCTCCACCTCTAGGTCCTATGTGGGGCAGTTGCCAGATACTGGTCATTGGTCTATGGTTTTTCTCCGGGAATTTGGCTTTCCTCGACCACTAAAAGCTGGTATGTCCTTATGAAAAATATAAACAAACAAATAATATTTCAATACTTCTTGGGAAGCAATAACCATGGCAAAACAAAATAACTGTATTTTCCTACAACAAGGGTAATGAATATTTTATAATGGCAAAAAAAAAGAAAATACAGAAATTTGAAACAAATCTACTAATCTCATTTGGAGCAAGGAAGTAGTGGCTCTAAACATTCTATGAGTGTCTCCAAATAAGGAAAGCATGATCAGGAAACTTCAGCATATGATCGGGTTAACATGATATTATATTACCCCCCCATGTGACCGTGTTGCATAATCCAATCAGACACCATATACAGGTGAAGTACCGGTATTTGGATATAGAAAAAGGATGAGGAGGATCTCTTTCATACAGAGATATTTGGAGATAGTACAAAAATGTTTTATTTGTTTCAGAGCATGCAAGATTCTGGCTAGTTAATACAGCTTGATAACAAAGAATGTTTTATTTGTTTCAGAGCGTGCCAGATTTTGGCTACATTCCATTGGTACCCTGTCTACCAAGCAAAAGAGTTCTTCACAGCAGGTTGAATTGCCTCCCATCATTCTTGTTGGGACACATATGGACAAATTGGAAGGAATGGTACAAAATATTAACTGCTATTATTAGTTTTACATTGCAGATCCTGTATTGTCCTATGTAGCTATTGAATAAGCCAAACAAATTTATAATCCACAAATATATAATTCTTCCCCTTAAATTCAGTGCGAGTACCTCACAGGAGTTACTGTATAAGGCTTTATGCAATGGTCCTAAGGCACCTTACTAATACATCAATCCACAATGATTTGTGCTGGAGGTGTGTGTACAGTCAAACCTCGCTATTGCAAATTTGTGTAACTCAAAAATCCTGTTAAATTGGAAGTATTTCGTCTGTCCAAACCAAACTTCACACCAAGTATTCAATCTCACTTAACATAAATACTCGAATTCCTCAAAGTTTTTCCATCGTCCGGCCCACTTCGAGATAACAAGTTTTGACCGTATTTTAGATAAGCAGATACTTGAAACCATATATAGTTTGGCCTGGGTTAATTATACCCCTCCAATAAAGTTAGTGGGGGTATACTGGAATCAGGTTGTCCGTCCGTCAGTCCATCTGTAGACACAACTTTCGTCCGGCTATGTATTCACTCAGTTTTCAATGTTTTTTTTTGTGTCGCCTGAAAAGGCGACATATAGGGATCACTATGTCGGCGTCGTCGGTGTCGGCGGCGGCAGCGTCTGCACCAACAGTTTCTGTGCGATAACTTGAGTTCCCTTGGGCCAATCAAACTCAAACTTCATACAGTGCTTCCTTACTAAAAGTGCTCGCTTGGGATTGCTTTTCAGGGTCAAAGGTCAAGGTCACTGTTGCTATAAATAGAAAATCGGTTTCCGTGCGATAACTTGAGTTTCCTTGGGCCAATCAAACTCAAACTTCATACAGTACTTCCTTACCAAAAGTGCTCGCTTGGGATTGCTTTTCAGGGTCAAAGGTCAAAGGTCAAGGTCACTGTTGCTATAAATAGAAAATCGGTTCCCGTGCGATAACTTGAGTTTCCTTGGGCCAATCAAACTCAAACTTCATACAGTACTTCCTTACCAAAAGTGCTCGCTTGGGATTGCTTTTCAGGGTCAAAGGTAAAAGATCAAGGTAACTGTTTCTATAAATAGAAAATCGATTTCCGCGCGATAACTTTAGTTTCCTTGGGACAATCAAACTCAAACTTCATAAAGTACTCCCTTACCAAAATTGCTTGCTTGGGATTGCTTCTCAGGGTCAAAGGTCAAAGGTCAAGGTCATTGTTGCTATAAATAGAAAATCTGTTTGAGTGCAGTTACTTCAGTATCTCCCAACTTACTGCGCAGTCGACACACCCACTTCCGTGGAATTCTTGTTTTTTTAATTTTGTGTGAATAAACAGTACAGTATGAAGATGTGCCCCCTGAAGTAAATTTGATTTTCAACCCTTATCCAGAAAAAAGTTATTCCCCTTTTTATGTAAAAAATGACCACAATTTTGTCCAGCTATGCATTTGCTCAGTTTTCAGTTGATCTATTTAAAATTTTGTGGGAATAGACAATAAAGAAGGTACAAGTGCCCCTGAAGTAAATGTGATTTTCAACCCTTTTTCAGAAAGTTATTTACTTTTTGATGTAAAAAATGACCACAATTTTTTCCTGCTATGCATTCGCTCAGTTTTCAACGGATCTTTTTAAAATTTTGTGGGGATAGACAGTAGAGGTATGAAGATGTGCCCTCTGAAGTAAATTTGCATTTTTGACCCTTTTTCAGAAAGTTATTCCCCTTTTTATGTAAAAAAATGACCACGATTTTGTCCGGCTATGCATTCACTCAGTTTTCGACAGATCTTTTTAAAATTTTGTTGGAATAGACAGTACAATAATTATGTAAATGTATCCCCTGAAGTAAATTTGCATTTTCGACCCTTTGCATTTTTACCCTTTTCACTGTTTTTTCCCCTTTTATGTAAATGAACACAATTTTGTCCGGCTATGCATTTGCTCAGTTTTCAACGGATTTAATTAATAATTTTGTGGGAATAGACAGTACAGTATGAAGATGTGCCTCTAATTTGTTGTACAATTAACTTTAAGGGGGCGGGGGGGGGGGGGGGGGGTATGAGTTTGCCCCCAAATGACAGTTCTAGTTTTTACAGGTCTTGTTTTAAATGACTTCTGTCTTAAAAATATTCCCCTTATATGTGAGATCAATTGTATTAAGTTTAAGTTTTAAAATAAAAACAAAACTGAAAATAGATGTCAAACTCTTCTTTTTGGAAAACTCTATGTATATATACCTAGTACCTCTGTAGTATGGTGCTTCCTAAATTTCCTAGAAATTGTGGGGCCAAAACTCATGTCATGCTTTGAAGGGAAAATCGATAGAGCTGTCTCATAAATTTTGAAAATAATAGGATTTGGCTGCTGATTTTCCATAGAGGTTGATTGTAATTTAAAACAAAATATTCAGAAGCTTGCTCCTCAAGTTTATTATATTATTACTTTTGATTTGACAGGATGCAGATACCAAGAAATCAAAGTTCAGTGAAATGTGCGCTTGGCTTCTTAAGCCACGAGAGCTAGAGAAGATAAGGAACCACATCCAGGGCTACTGTGCTGTGGACAACAGTAACCCTGACCTGCCCTGGCTAAATGAGCTTTGGGAGGAAATCATCAAGTCTGCCCCGTATCAGTCACAGTGGAACAGGGCTTTACCCGCAAAATGGCTGTCGCTTGAGAGGGAATTGATGAAACTCAAAGGTCAAGGTCAAAAGATCATGACCTTCAAAGAGGTCACAGAGCTGGACTTGAAGTTGGAATCACCCATTGAAAATGTCAGCGAGATACAAGTCTTTCTGGAGTAAGTGTGTTATTCTGAATTACTTCGGTTGTAACATTGTCCATTGCCTTTGCAAATGTACAAAGGTGAAACAAATAGATTGAAATTTGGATAGACTATTAAAACGACATTGGATGAAAATAAGCCGTAAGGTATGCCTGAGGACAGACAATGATAGCGACATGGAGACAGTCCATTAGAATTACATTAGGTGATACACACAATTAGAATGACATTAGATGAGACACACCATTAGAATGACATTACATGAGACACACCATTAGAATGACATTTGGTGAGACACCATTAGAATGACATTAGGTGAGACACACCATTAGAATGACATTTGGTGAGACACATCACTAGAATGTCATTAGGTGAGACACACCCCTAAAATGACATTTGGTGAGACACACCATTAGAATGTCATTAGGTGATACACACCATTAGAATGACATTAGGTGATACACACAATTAGAATGACATTAGATGAGACGAACCATTAGAATGACATTACGTGAGACACACCACTAGAATGACATTAGGTGGGACACCATTAGAATGACATTAGGTGAGACACACCATTAGAATGACATTAGGTGATACACACCATTAGAATGACATTAGGTGATACACACCATTAGAATGACATTTGGTGAGACACCATTAGAATGATAATAGGTGAGACATACCATTAGAATGACATTAGGTGATACACACCATAAGAATGACATTTGGCGAGACACACCATTAGAATGATATCAGGTGGGACACACAATTAGAATGACATTAGGTGAGACACACCACTAGAATGTCATTAGGTGAGACACCATTAGAATGATATTAGGTGAGACACACCATTAGAATGACATTAGGTGGTACATACAATTAGAATGATATTTGGTGAGACACCATTAGAATGATATTAGGTGAGACATACCATTAGAATGACATTAGGTGATACAAACCAATAGAATGACATTTGGTGAGACACACCACTAGAATGTCATTAGGTGATACACACCATTAGAATGACATTAGGTGGGACACACCGTTAGAATGTAATTAGATGTGACACACAATTAGAATGATATTAGGTGAGACACACCACTAGAATGACATTAGGTGAGACACACCATTAGAATGACATCAGGTTGGACACACCATTAGAATGACATAAGGTGAGACACACCACTAGAATGACATTAGGTGGGACACACCATTAGAATGACATCAGGTTGGACACACCATTAGAATGTCATTAGGTGAGACACCATTAGAATGATATTAGGTGAGACACACCACTAGAATGACATTAGGTGAGACACCAATTCGAATGACATTTGGTGAGACACTATTAGAATGTCATTAGATTAGACACACCATTAGAATGATATTAGGTGAGACACACCACTAGAATGACATTAGGTGAGACATACCATTAGAATGACATCAGATTGGACACACCATTAGAATGACATTAGGTGAGACACACCACTAGAATTAAATAAGGTGGGACACACCATTAGAATGACATCAGGTTGGACACACCATTAGAATGTCATTAGGTGAGACACCATTAGAATGATATTAGGTGAGACACACCATTAGAATGACATTAGGTGATACACACCATTAGAATGACATTTGGTGAGACACCATTAGAATGATATTAGGTGAGACATACCATTAGAATGACATTAGGTGATACACACCATTAGAATGACATTTGGTGAGACACACCATTAGAATGACATCAAGTGGGACACACAATTAGAATGACATTAGGTGAGACACACCACTAGAATGTCATTAGGTGAGACACACCAATAGAATGATATTTGGTGAGACACCAATTCGAATGACATTTGGTGAGACACCATTAGAATGTCATTAGATGAGACACACCATTAGAATGATATTAGGTGAGACACACCACTAGAATGACATTAGGTGATACACACCATTAGAATGACATCAGGTTGGACACACCACTAGAATGACATTAGGTGAGACACACCACTAGAATGACATTAGGTGAGACACACCACTAAAATGACATTAGGTGAGACACACCACTAGAATGACATTAGGTGCGACACACCATTAGAATGACATCAGGTTGGACACACCATTAGAATGTCATTAGGTGAGACACCATTAGAATGATATTAGGTGAGACACACCATTAGAATGACATTAGGTGATACACACCATTAGAATGACATTTGGTGAGACACCATTAGAATGATATTAGGTGAGACATACCATTAGAATGACATTAGGTGATACAAACCATTAGAATGACATTTGGTGAGACACACCATTAGAATGACATCAGATGGGACACACAATTAGAATGACATTAGGTGAGACACACCACTAGAATGTCATTAGGTGAGACACACCAATAGAATGACATTTGGTGAGACACCAATTCGAATGACATTTGGTAAGACACCATTAGAATGTCATTAGATGAGACACACCATTAGAATGATATTAGGTGAGACACACCACTAGAATGACATTAGGTGATACACACCACTAGAATGACATTAGGTGAGACACACCACTAGAATGACATTAGGTGAGACACACCACTAGAATGACATTAGGTGAGACACACCACTAGAATGACATTAGGTGCGACACACCATGAGAATGACATAAGGTGAAATACACCATTAGAATGACAATGGATGAGACACACCATTAGAATGACATTAGATGTGACAACATTAGAATGACAATAGATGAGACACATCATGATAATGACATTAGGTGAGACACACCACTAGAATGACATTAGGTGCGACACACCATGAGAATGACATAAGGTGAGATACACCATTAGAATGACAATAGATGAGACACACCATTAGAATGACATTAGCTGTGACAACATTAGAATGACAATAGATGAGACACATCATTATAATGACATTAGGTGAGACACACCATTATGATGACATTAGATGAGACACCATTATAATGACATTTGGTGAGACACACCATTAGAATGACATTAAATGAGAAACACCATTAGAATGACATTAGGTGTGACACCATTAGAATTACAATAGATGAGACACACCATTATAATAACATTATGTGAGACACACCATTATGATGACATTAAATGAGAAACACCATTAGAATGACATTTGGTGAGACACAACATTAGAATGACAATAGATGAGACACACCATTATAATGATATTAGGGGACACACCATTATAATGACATTAGGTGAGACACACCATTATAATGGCATTAGGTGAGACACACCACTAGAATGACATTAGGTGAGACACACCATTATAATGACATCAGGTTGGACACACCATTAGAATGTCAGGAGGTGGGACACACCATTAGAATGACATTAGGTGGGACACACTATTAGAATGACATTAGGTTGGACACACCATTAGAATGTCATGAGGTGGGACACACCATTAGAATGACATTAGGTGAGACACACCACTAGAATGTCGTTAGGTGGGACACACCATTAGAATGACATTAGGTGAGACACACCACTAGAATTAAATAAGGTGGGACACACCATTAGAATTACATCAGGTTGGACACACCATTAGAATGATATTAGGTGAGACACACCATTAGAATGACATTAAGTGATACATCATTTGAATGACATTAGGTGAGACACACCACTAGAATGTCGTTAGGTGGGACACACCATTAGAATGACATTAGGTGAGTCACACCATTATAATGATATTAGGTGAGACACACCATTAGAATGACATTAGGTGAGACACACCACTAGAATGACATTAGGTGAGACACACCATTAGAATGACATCAGGTTGGACACACCATTAGAATGTCATGAGGTGGGACACACCATTAGAATGACATTAGATGTGACAACATTAGAATGACAATAGATGAGACACATCATTATAATGACATTAGGTGAGACACACCACTAGAATGACATTAGGTGCGACACACCATGAGAATGACATAAGGTGAGATACACCATTAGAATGACAATAGATGAGACACACCATTAGAATGACATTAGATGTGACAACATTAGAATGACAATAGATGAGACACATCATTATAATGACATTAGGTGAGACACACCATTATGATGACATTAGATGAGACACCATTATAATGACATTTGGTGAGACACACCATTAGAATGACATTAAATGAGAAACACCATTAGAATGACATTAGGTGTGACACCATTAGAATTACAATAGATGAGACACACCATTATAATAACATTATGTGAGACACACCATTATGATGACATTAGATGAGACACCATTATAATGACATTTGGTGAGACACACCATTAGAATGACATTAAATGAGAAACACCATTAGAATGACATTTGGTGAGACACAACATTAGAATGACATTAGATGAGACACACCATTATAATGATATTAGGGGACACACCATTATAATGTCATTAGGTGAGACACACCACTAGAATGACATTAGGTGAGACACACCATTATAATGACATCAGGTTGGACACACCATTAGAATGTCATGAGGTGGGACACACCATTAGAATGACATTAGGTGGGACACACTATTAGAATGACATTAGGTTGGACACACCATTAGAATGTCATGAGGTGGGACACACCATTAGAATGACATTAGGTGAGACACACCACTAGAATGTCGTTAGGTGGGACACACCATTAGAATGACATTAGGTGAGACACACCACTAGAATTAAATAAGGTGGGACACACCATTAGAATTACATCAGGTTGGACACACCATTAGAATGATATTAGGTGAGACACACCATTAGAATGACATTAAGTGATACATCATTTGAATGACATTAGGTGAGACACACCACTAGAATGTCGTTAGGTGGGACACACCATTAGAATGACATTAGGTGAGTCACACCATTATAATGATATTAGGTGAGACACACCATTAGAATGACATTAGGTGAGACACACCACTAGAATGTCGTTAGGTGGGACACACCATTAGAATGACATTAGGTGAGTCACACCATTATAATGATATTAGGTGAGACACACCATTATAATGATATTAGGTGAGACACACCATTAGAATGACATTACGTGAGACACACCATTAGAATGACATCAGGTTGGACACACCATTAGAATGTCATGAGGTGGGACACACCATTAGAATGACATTAGGTGATACACACCATTAGAATGACATCAGGTTGGACACACCATTAGAATGTCATTAGGTGGGACACACCATTAGAATGACACTAGGTGAGTCACACCATTAGAATGTCATGATGTGGGACACACCATTAGAATGACATTAGGTGGGACACACCATTAGAATGACATTAGGTGGGACACACCATTAGAATGACATTAGGTGAGACACACCATTATGATGATATCAGATGAGACACACCATTAGAATGTCGTTAGGTGATACACACCACTAGAATGATATTAGGTGACACACCATTAGAATGACATTAGGTGAGACACACCATTATAATGACATTTGGTGAGACACACCATAAGAATGACAATAGATGAGACACACCATTATAATGATATTAGGCGAGACACACCATTAGAATGACATTAGGTGATACATCATTTGAATGACATTTGGTGAGACACCATTAGAATGACATTAGGTGAGACACACCACTAGAATGACATTAGGTGGAACACCACTAGAATGACATTAGGTGGCACACAATTAGAAGGACATTTGGTGAGACGCACCATTATAATGACATTTGGTGAGACACACCATTAGAATGGCATTTGGTGAGACACCATTAGAAGGACATTTGGTGAGACACCATTAGAATGACATTAGGTAGAACACCACTAGAATGTCATTAGGTGAGACACACCATTAGAATGTCATTATGTGTGACACCATTAGAATGACATTAAGTGAGACATACCACTAGAATGTCATTAGGTGAGACACACCATTAGAATGTCATTATGTGTGACACCATTAGAATGACATTAAGTGAGACATACCACTAGAATGTCATTAGGTGAGACACACCATTAAAATGACATGAATGATATTGACAAAGACCATAGATATTGGGCAAAACAAACTATTGAAATAGCACAGAGATTATACAATTAAGGTTGTTATTAGACAGGCAAGTAGGATATCTGTAGTTTTTGGTGATAAGGCCTAGAAAACAAAATGTGTAAGAAATGATTAAGTGTGCCATTCTTTATAAAATGAAGTTAGACTACAAAATAATCTCTTAACATCAAACTGCACTATAAAATTACAATTTCTCTTAAGAAAGGTTTTCTTTACTAAACAGGTTGACATGTTTATTTTCTGGTTGTTCATGTATTGTATCTCAGGTGTTCTCTTATCACAGGTATTTACACCAGACTGGGAATGTGCTGTTTTTCAAAGAGGAAATTGATGGAGAAGACATGATGGAACGTAAATTGGTGTTGGACCCGCAGTGGATAGTTTATGCGTTTCGTTGTCTCATCACCGATAGCAAGTTCACCCAGTTTGAAAGCAGCAACCTGGACACTATGTGGAAGATGTACCAGTTGAATGCGGAACTCCTGCTGCCCCTGGTGGACGCCTTGTGGCGAGGGGACAAATTCAAAGAGCATAAGGCTCTCCTCCTCTCGCTCATGGAAAACCTTGGCCTGATATCACGGCCCAAGTCACTCAACAACATCCAGGTGAACGAGAAGGTCCAGTATTACATTGTGCCTACTATCCTGAAAGAGACCAACTTTGATTGGCTGGAATTAGTGTTGAATGAAGACATGTTGGCCCTTTCTCGTACATTGTGTCTTGTCTACGAGTTTTTGCCATTTACTATATTCCACAAGCTGTTGGCTGCTTGCATAGGCCATTACAAGATTGCTTCCCACCTGACCCAGGAAAAAGTTCCACTACAAAAGGGTTTTGGCTGCTTCATGGTTGGGCAACATTGGCACATGATACTACATTGCAAAAATTCTGTTGTCAAGGCAACTATGTTCAAGTTTGTGGAGACGGAAGAAGAGAAAAAGATTATGCCAGGAGAGCTGGTTGAGGTGCGACAATTTCTAGAGGAGGCCCTGAAGAAAATCCTTGTCCGCCATCAATTGGGGCATCTTACCTCCCAGTATGAGCTCCACTGCAAATTCTGGTGTGGGGAAAATGAGCACCGGGTGCGAGTGGATACATTTCAAGAGGTGACAAAAGTACACTGTTGTAGAACACCCAAACAGCACTTCCTCCGTAAAGATGATCTAGATCCATGGTTCTTACCTGAAGAATGTAGCTGAATTTGACAGAATGGCGAACAACAAATCAACAATATAATGAACACCATCCAGGGCTTTCAAATCAATGTGTATATTGTACACGACATTTCTCCTCATTGACGTTCTACTATTATATGATTATTATTTGTATATGAAAAGAAAACAAGATGATGCCTTTATCATGAACAATCCAGTAATAATTCAATGTAATTTCAATAAATGTATGTAAAGATTGAAGACAATTCAGTGTATATAGATGTTTGATAATGTAACAGTTGCTTAGGTCACGGTCACCATATAGCTGATGGAGTTCTGTATACTGTGACAATGGTTGTCACCATATATATATAGCCGATGGAGCTCTTCATGCTGTGACAATGGTTGTCATTATATAGCTGATGGATCTCTGTATGATGTGACAATGGTTGTCACCATATAGCCGATGGAGGTCTCTATGCTGTGACAATGGTTGTCATCATATAGCCAATTGTGCTCTGTATGCTGTGAAAATGGTTGTCACCATATAGCCGATGGAGGTCTGTTTACTGTGACAATGGTTGTCACTATATAGCCGATGGAGGTCTGTTTACTGTGACAATGGTTGTCACTTTATAGCTGATGGAGGTCTGTTTACTGTGACCATGGTTGTCACTATATAGCCGATGGAGGTCTGTTTACTGTGACAATGGTTGTCACCATATAGCCGATGGAGCACTCTTTACTGTGACAATGGTTGTCACTATATAGCCGATGGAGGTCTGTATGCTGTGACAATGGTTGTCATCATATAGCCAATTGTGCTCTGTATGCTGTGACAATGGTTGTCACCATATAGCTGATGGAGTTCTGTATACTGGGACAATGGTTGTCACCATATAGCTGATGGAGTTCTGTATACTGTGACAATGGTTGTCACCATATTGCCGATGGAGCTCTTCATGTTGTGACAATGGTTGTCACCATATAGCTGATGTATCTCTGTATACTGGGACAATGGTTGTCACCATATAGCTGATGGAGTTCTGTATACTGTGACAATGGTTGTCACCATATAGCTGATGGAGCTCTGTATGCTGTGACAATGGTTGTCACTATATAGCTGATGGAGTTCTGTATACTGGGACAATAGTTGTCACCATATAGCTGATGGATCTCTGTATACTGTGACAATGGTTGTCACCATATAGCCGATGGAGCTCTGTATGCTGTGACAATGGTTGTCACCATATAGCCGATGGAGTTCTGTATACTGTGACAATGGTTGTCACCATATAGCTGATGGAGCTCTGTATACTGTGACAATGGTTGTCACCATATAGCTGACAGAGTTCTGTATACTGTGACAATGGTTGTCACCATATAGCTGACAGAGTTCTGTATACTGTGACAATGGTTGTCACCATATAGCCGATGGAGCTCTTCATGCTGTGACAATGGTTGTCACTATATATAGCTGATGGAGGTCTGTATGCTGCGACAATGGTTGTTACCATATAGCCGATGGAGCTCTGTATGCTGTCACAATGGTTGTCACTATATATAGCTGATGGATCTCTGTATGCTGGGACAATGGTTGTCACCATGTATAACTGATGGAGCTCTTCATACTGTGACAATGGTTGTCACTTAAAGCTGAAGGTTATTTCAATGTTGTGACAATGGTTGTCACCATATAGCTGATTGAGCTCTACAAGCTGTGACAATGGTTGTCTCACAGAAGTTACGGCACTCATTGATGATATGAATGCCAATACATGTAGTTTACTTGGTATGTAAAGTGTCTGTGCCAAACAATGGTTACTATAATGATTGGATATTTTGTGTTAATCTTTCTTTGTATAAACCTCAGGTTAGCTTTACTGTTATTTTATTCATTTGAATTGTAGGAAACTATAAGTATTTGTTGTACAAGTCCTATATGCTTTATAAAACATTGTTGTACGTCCATAAAACTGTTTATTAGACAAATTAGTCTTGTTAGTTTGTGAAACATTGTTTTATTACACGATTGTTTTGTAATGCAGTGGATGACACAGATGTGATACAGTGCATGAGCCATCAGCCCTGTGATTGGCTGAAATCTTCAGTCCTGTGGTTGGTTGAAATCTTCAGTTGTGTTTGATGTTATTTCATGTAAGCTAGGACAATTACAGGACATAATCATCTTATGCACTAGAGTCAAAATGGCGGCATTTTACATTTCAATATTTCATTTTTTACTAGCAGAAATTCTTTCTGAATGAGTATGAAAGTAAAGTTTCTTGTGATGTAACACATGGGTTACTTATGTCATAGATCAACCTTGTTCAATGAGTGTCTTGTCGCCTGCTTTGAATAACATGGAGTACGCAACTGTGTCAAACACTCAAAATAAAATTAAACAATTGTTTTAAAGAAAAAAGGAAATATATTGATTGAAAGTGATTTCTTAATAAACTTTAATAGTGCTATGAAAATTCAGCGGTTACATCCATATTCAGCATGCAGGCTTCATGCAATATGGAACTGCTGCACTTTCATTGTAGCTATATAAAAGTTAAAAAAAATTACTTTCAATCCTGGTTTGAAAATTGTTGTTTTACAAAAATTAATTTGATTATGTGATAAAAAAGGATCTTGCACTCATCTGTACTTCATATGAGATTTATGAACAAATTTTAATAATGTGATAAAAAGAATTGAATTTGCACTCATCTGCATTTCATATGAGATTTGATGCATGTTATGTTTTGATAGAATTTCTTTCAGGTCAGCTGAAGGTCAATGCAATCCAAGAAGAAGTGTGTTACTGTAAATGGTGCTTGGCATGCTAAGCATTGCGGTTGGTCCTCACGTTTCAACAAGTAACGATGGGTAACGTAGGAATTCGAATACTGGCAGGAACTACTTCGTCTCGGCGGCATTCCCTGTAACCAGGGCACCATTACAGGTTTAACAAAGTGTAATTTATTATCAGTGCATTGGTTCCCCATTGGTCTGTCACTGTGTTGTAATAAACTTTGATATCGTTGGTTAAAAATCAGTAAAATTAATTTTAACATCAACAGGTGGTAGAAATACTTAATAGAGCCATGGCAGCACGATCTACCTTTTCATCACATGTACATCAAAATTCTGACTTGTCAACGTACATGATATTTTAAAATGCCAGGACTGCTGGTAATTTATGATAATGTTTTACAGTGATAATTGTATATCTTCAGTGACAATCACCTGGTACTGTGTAACTTTTGTTTATCCTGACTTCGATAATTCAAATCATGTTGACTTATTATAGAGAACACTTATAAATATTTCCAGGTAACAATGTTTGAAACTGCTCAAGATGAATTTTATATATGAACTTGTATTTGAATTACTGAGTATAGTTTTTAGCCCATCATCATCAGATGGTGGGCTGTTTAAGTCGCTCTGTGTCCATGGTCTGTCCTTAAAAAAAATCTGGATACTGCTCTTTTCTTTCTCAAATTTCACAGAAGTCATGTAGGTTCCCTTGGTCCCTAGTTACCTTTTTGAATTTGGGACTGATTAGAAGAAGAAATTGCTGAAAGCCAGCTCTCTTTGATTTGACAATAAAAGTTTATCATGCTATTTCTTGAGAAGTACCTCGCAGATCTTTCTCAAATTCCATATGAACATTCTCCTTGGTCCCCAGTTGTGCCCTGTAGATTTTGGGACTGATCAGAAAAATGAAATGGTTGAAAGGTGGCGATCTTGGATTTTAACATTTTTCATTTGTTACTGCTATTTATTGAGATGTATAAAATGGATATTTCTCAAATGTCATATGAAGGTTGCCCTTGGATCCTGGTTGTATCGTTTTGATTTTGATATGGACTGAATAGGTAAACAAAATTGCTGACATAAACATCTTTGATTTGACAATTAATCAACGACTATCACTATTATTTCTTAAAAGCTAAAATTTTCAAATTTCATACAATTGAGAGCCAAATGAGGAAAGAAAATGAAAGAAAAGAAAAGAAGGGAAAAGATCCAAATTTTAAAAAACAAATGAAGACCAAACATTGGTGGGTGCCAAGATCTTTCTGGGATCTCTTGTTATTATATTTTGCTATACTTGAATCAAAACAATTTTAAGACTCAAAATTCAACTATCAGTGAATCTTACTGAAGTTAACTATGTAATTTATAAACTGTATAAAAAGAAAATATTACATTTTGTCCCGGTGAAGTTTAAACCACAATTCAGTTATAAAAAAACCCTTCACTTTGTTCACAATAACCCTAATTTTGTCTTCCATTGTATCTGACCGACACTGGTCAACATATACTATGGTCAGATTAGACCACATATGGAATATACAGGTAGGTTTTGTAAAAAAATGAATAATAAAATACCAATAATAAAATTTTGTTGAACTAACAAGTAGATTGGGTGATTGTGTATATTAATAACTCACTGGAATACGTTAGGTTTAACATAAGAAAAGTGGGGTTCATGCCTAAATAAAGTTCACTGAAAATTTCATGCTTTCACCTGCAGGTTTGTTGATTTATTTAGAATAATACGTTATTGAAAGTTTATATAGTTTTGAACCATTAGACCTCAGTACCAAAAGAATCATCTTCAAATATCAGTCTACAGGCCGGATGTCTTGATGGGACCATTTAAGTCAGTATCATAGATCTTCTAAAATAGTTTCTAGCTCTTGAAACATTATACTACACTGTATGGAATTTTGAAATTACATGTAGATTTATTATCTAGTCAAACTGTTAAATAGACCTTTAGTTTTCAGATGAAATTTGTTTCCCTTACAATAGCACTTTCATCCTACAGGGAATTTCACTGCCAATCTCGTTTAACTCCCGATAATCTATATGAATTTTTAAAATTATTAAGCGCATATATTCAAATATTATATGCAGGTATATTCAAAAAAGGAAAAGGTATACTGCATACTCGACCTTTTCATATTTAGCATTGGCAATGGTATGATTTTTGGTTTACTTTAATTATTTATACATCCTATTAACAGCTCAACTTATGGCCAAAAGTGAGGTAGTGTTAGGGGAGACATTCGGAAGAAGAAAGATCCCTAATTTAGTCGCCTAGCTGTTACGATCACGCAATGGGAGTAGCAGGTACAAGTCTGGCATCCTACCTGCAGAGTGCAATCGTCTGAAAATATAATTCAATGAATTGTTAATGAATTTGAAATGCAGATTATTTCTCAACTCTAACATGAAACATATTTCTGTATGCATTAATTGTATGTATCATTGATTACTCTTATATATGTGATAGCTGTGGTTTTAAATTCATTCATATATTTTATGCCTTAAAAACATGCAATATTATATATCTATGACTAGAAATTCCCATCTGTACTAATTGTATATTAATTCATATTTTATCTGTACACATGTGAATTAACTACATTTATACATTCTCGTCTGTGCTGCTTACAGTACATGTAATATGAAAACACTAGAACGGTTTTCCTCCATTCTTTTATATCAAGATTGTAATTGAAATTATACTGTTTGTTCTGACAATAAAATGTTTAAATCTTTAGCAGTCTCTGTACTTGGTTTTTCCTCCAACTAGTACTGGCACAACTACATGATGCTATACAGTTAACTTGTTCTGCATCAAACTTTTGTGATTTTGTGTTCAGAACTTAGCCCCTGATGATCTCTCTATATAAACTATAGTAAAAGTTACCCCCTCCTCAAAGGGGAACAGATAACCAGGGGGTACTGAAATTTACAAATCAAATAAAGCCCCTGATGATCTTTCTATCCATGTAGAGAATTAGGCTGTAGTACCCCAGAGTCTGGAGAAGAGAATTTTTGATATTTAAGATAATTTTCCCTTTGGGGCCACATCCTGGCCCCCGGGGAAGGGGCAGGAATCCAAATTTTACAGTTTGAATCCATCTTTCTCCAAGAATGATTGTGACAAAGTAGGAACAATTTCCTACTTAAAAAGGACAAAGTATACCCCAAAGTGTTATTTTCCTATATAAACTAAAGTAAACTTTACCCCCTCCCCGAGGGGGAACGGATAGCCTGGGGGTACTGACATTTACAAATTAAACAAAGCCGTTGATGATCGTTCTATCCATGGAGAGAAATAGGCTGTAGTACCTCCGAGTCTGGAGAAAAACATTTTTAGAATTTAGGATATTTTTCATTTGGAGCCCCGCCCTAGCCCCTGAATCCTCATCAACTAAGGATCATTTTGGCCAAGTTTGAAAAGATTTCATCAACTGGTCCTGGAGAAGAAGTCAAAAGTGTAAAAAAGTAAACACACAACGGATAACGCCGGACGAGAAGTGATTGGAATAGGTCACCTGAGACTAAAAAAAACAGTATTTTGATAAGATGGAAATTTAGTCATTAAGATAAAATTGAATATCTCAAAATATAGTTTAATTTACTATTTTATAATTTGAAATCTTAAAAATTAGTTTATTTTTCAAACAACAATATACGGTTGCCTATGTCTTGATGGGACCATTTAGGTCAGTATCATAGAAATTTTCTAATATACCGTAGTGTCTAGCTTTTGAATCAATGCCATTTATTGGCTTTCCTTTTCCCCCCTCTTTTTTCCTTTGTCTGATAATTTTAGGCTGCTTGTGAAATGTAAAAGGGGGGGGGGGGGGGGGGCGGGGGTGGACAGAACTTGTCATATATCCAGGGAAGTATACAAAACAAGTCACATTTGAATTTGTTATGATTTATTTTCAAATATATTTAACATGATCACCATGAAACAGATTATGTGAATTTATTTGTCAAAATAACATAATTCCTCTTCATGAAATTTAAAGAATGATTTAAAATTGGAACCAAAAACAGGACTAGTGATAACAAAACAAAACAAGAAAATAGCATACCCCCGTCTCCTCCACAAGGAAGATAATACACAAATTTTCTATCAACAAAATGTACAAAGATATAATGCTTATTAATTAATCATATCTCAAAAACATATGGGGATAATTTATACAAAATCTGATTAAAATATATTCTTTATTATTTCTCTTATTTGCTTACAATGCAACATGGAAGCTATTAAATGGTGAATTCACATCTTGATATAATTATGGTGTGTCACATAATTTGTAGCTACTGTCAGGACTCGTCATTTTACAATCCTAAGGAAATACCACTTGATAATCCAGCGGTAACTTCACTTTATAATCACGAGCACAATCTCAAATATATCCCTCTTAAGTCATCCACTAATGAGATTTTATAATAACTCTTCCAACCTTTAAATGGGAAAAGTTCAAAATGTGTTTTCAGGGGTGAATGAGTTAAAAGACATGAAATTCATGCACATGATTAGAAAATAAATAAGAGAATACCAAAGCGTTAACAAAATCATAATCCAAACTCAAAATTGATTAAACCATTAAACAAAGGAAAGATTTACATGGAAACTTTTGTAAAACTACAAGAGAATAAGAACAGGTGAACTCAGAACTTGGTTTTTGAAATAATAATTAAATTGTGCTTGGATATTTATTAGAACATAGAACATGAAATAAAGTAAGATAACCAGAAACATTAATCAGAAATATGTACTAATGCGCCTTGGTTTTTACCCCCACTTGTAAAATAACTGATCATTATCACATATATACAAATGAATTACAGTTGTTACAGATTATGCTCTTGCAATTTACAATGTATATATATTAAAGTCACATCACTAATGAATGCTGCCAATATATGTTATCTCCCCTCTATGAGACCATAGTTTTTCAGATTACCTCCCCTTGTAGAAAGTGCTTAACATACCGATTATCTCCCCTTGCATCAAACTCGCTCTTTTGTGTAATTAATATTCTATCTCCTCAGTACAAATATGACAATACTATTATGCTATTGACATGTTAAAGGCCCAATATACGTAACTTCAGGGAAATTTTCATGATTCTGAAAAATTATAAAAAAAAATCCAGTTGATAACCATGCAAAAATAAGCCTGAAACGAAGTAAACCTAAGCGGTAACTAACAAGAAACTCTGGACAAAAAAATCCAAAGAATTGAAAATAATTTAGGTGGGGCCCACTTCAACAACAAACCGAAGGTAGAAGACGGTTCGAAATGGACGCGTGTTTACAAATAGCGTGTTTCAACTGCTGCTGTACCGGTCACCGCGAAATAAGTCATCTTGAATATTGCTGATATCAGTTAATCTTAACTAAATCTATAAATATAATAAGTTATTAGGCTTGATTTTTGCTTCAAGTTTTGCCGAAAGTTACGTATATTGGGCCTTTAATATCCCCATCCCTCCAAAATCAAAAGGAAAAAATAAAAAAACATGTGTCCAGCAGATAACATCCTCTTGTATTAAAAGTTATTTCTTCAATGATTTTCCCAGGACTAAAGTGACAACATTAGCATGCATCAAACAAATTATAAAACTTAGACCAAACTGTTGAGCTACTACAAATTACCTCCCCTAATAGATCTAGATATTAAAATTGTACACAATTGACAGGTTACCTCCTTTGTTAAAAATGTTACCTCACTTGTACAGTCTATATGGCTAACTCTGAATTACCTTTTTAATTACAAGTTAAAAGCTTTCATAAGGTATTTGTATATCGAAAAAAACTGCAGAGACATTTTTGAATTCATAGATTTTACCGAGTCAGATTACCACCCTTTTGGTGAAAATTAACCAATCAGAAACTGGCAAAAGCTAATCTGGGCAGCGATATCAACAGGAATAAATTAGACTAGAGGACAGATCCAAAAAATGTCCAAGTGAAGTTCTTATGAAATTAAATTTAGTGAGTGTCCCATTGCTCCCTCCCTAAACACAACACAAAACCATGGATACCCCTGAGACAATATTCAATTCAAGTTTTCAAGTTCTCAAATTGATAACTTCCAACAAATTATATGCTGTTGACAAATCAAAATGTGAACAAAGGTGTTTTGTGTTTGGGGCATACTTTAGGCAAATATCTTTGTAAAGTTCACATTTAATACATCAATGTAATACAAATACACATGAAATATTGTTTTGAATGATAATAGATTGTACATCTCACAGTCCAATTCAGGTATATGGTGAATAGTGCTAGAGTTACATAGACATTCTGGAGTAAATATGAAAGGATGCTGATTTATAGTACAATTGTTGTTATCAAACAATACTTTAACTCCTTTTTAACTGTTAGCTATTAAAATATTTGACTTGACCAACTTAGTATGATTTGTTTAAAGGCCCAATATACGTAACTTCAGGAAAATTTTCGAGATTCTGAAAAATTCTGAAAACAAGAGGCCCATGGGCCATAACGGTCACCTGATGTTTGACATGAAAGAGAAATATGGGAATGTTGAGATGAATATTTATAACAATACATTGTAGCATATCTGGGAGTGGAAAAAATGAATTTTTGAAATTATGTCAATTTGACCCTTTTAGGCCCCACCCCTCAGGCACCTGGGGGTCGTCAGTGTCAATATGTGCGTACTACTCAAAAGTCATGTCATATTGATAATTTCAACCAAATTTGCATCATTTCTTATGGCAATTAAACAAATAATGCAAAAAAATGTTTTTTTTCTGCCAATATACTATAGTAAACTTAACCCCCTCCACAGGGGGAGATGCAAGACCCCAGAGTCATGAAATTCACACTTTTGGTAAAGAACCTTAAAACCAATCCATCTATGAAAAGTATTTGATTCCAGCATATCTGGGAGAAGAGAAGAAGATTTTTGAAATTTTTGTCAATTTTACCCTTTTTGGCCCCGCCCTCCAGCCCCTGGGGGTCAACTAGGGCCAACATGTACATACCATCAAAGTGTCATCCCATGCTGATAATTTGATACAATTTAGAATGAATTCCAATACAAATCCAACAAAAAATAGTCAAAAATGTGATTTCCCTATATACACTATAGTAAAGTTTACCCCCTCCCCAGGGGCAAACGTGAGACCCCATGGTCATGAAATTCACAATTTTGGTAAAGAACCTTAAGATCCTTCCATCTATGAAGAGTATTTGATTCTACCATATCTAAGAGTGGAGAAGAAGATTTTTGAAATTTTGTAAATTTTACCCTTTTTGGCCCCACCCCGCAGGCCCCTGGGGGTCAACTAGGGCCAACATGTACATACCATCAAAGTGTCATCCCATGCTGATAATTTTATACAAGTTAGAATGAATTCAAATACAAATCCAACAAATAATAGTCAAAAATGTGATTTCCCTATATACACTATAGTAAAGTTTACCCCCTCCCCAGGGACAAACGTGAGACCCCAGGGTCATGAAATTCACAATTTTGGTAAAGCATCTTATGACCCTTCCATCTATGAAGAGTATTTGATTCTACCATATCTGAGAGTAGAGAAGATTTTTGAAATTTTTGTCAATTTCACCCTTTTTGGCCCCGCCCCGCATGCCCCTGGGGGGTGGGGACCATATAATTCACAATTTTGGTTCACCCTCAGCCATGGAAGCTTCCTGTAAAATTTCATTCAATTTAGTTCAGTGGTTTTTTGAGAAGAAGTTGAAAATGTAAATTGTTTACGACGCACGACGCCGGACAAAAGGCGATCGCAATAGGTCAACTGAGACTTTGTCTCAGGTGACCTAAAAATCCAGTTGATAACCATTCAAAAATAAGTCGAAAACAAAGTAAACACTAACGGTAACTAACAAGAAACTTTTGACAGAAAAATCCAAAGAATTGAAAATAATGCAAGTGGGGCCCACTTCAACAACAAGCCGAAGTTAGAAGACAGTTCAAAATAGACGCATGTTTACAAATACCGAGTTTCAACTGTTGCTGTACCGGTAACCGCGCAAGAATTCATCTTGGATATTGCTGATATCAGTTAACATTAAATAATTCTATAAACATAACAAGTTATTAGGCTTGATTTTTGCTTCTAGATTTGCCGAAAGTTACGTATATTGGGCCTTTAACTGACAGTGACTGCCAGGTGTTTCAGGGTGGTAGCACTTTAAATCTGCAAAAGATTCGGACTATCACAAGGAGGCTTGCACAAACAAACCGTTTAAACATGTTTACGGTAAACCTTCGGTCAGTTCGACCAAAATTAAATAAATATTGTCAATCCTGATCGAATTAGATATATATCTATACGAAATTATAGCCGCAGGAATAAAGAGGAGTTCGAACTATCCAGGTTGACATCCGAGAACTTTGACATCGGCAAAAAAAATCACGGCAAACTGTCAAATCGTTGTTCCTCAAAAATGATGGCCTATTACGATTTATTTGTAAATCTGAAGATGAACAATGATTTATATAAGTAGGACTTAAATGTTCACTTTCATATTAGGCCTTATTATCAAGTTAATTCGCAAAAAAAAAAGAGAAAATATTTTATGCCGTAACCATCGTCAAAAGTTTATGTAAAGCGAATGTTGGATTGAAACTGCACGGATTAATACTTCGATCGAATACCTGATAGATTATTTGGTCTCGGCAGTTGTATAGGTAATATATCAATTAAGATATAAATCACGGTGACCAGGCCGCGATTATATAATCAAAATTTAACACAGTAATGCCATGATAATACACACGTACCTGTCAGCATGTGTGACACTTTATTCCGCGCTTCGATGCTAATCGGGGTCATAAAGATGTTTGATTATTAGCGCGTGCACATGTTTATGTTTACAAGAAAGAAACATCGGGAAAATGTGGCTTGTTTATGCAAAAAATGTCCGAAAAAGCTGACAACAATATCGCACATCATGAGTACTACGCGTTATACTGTTGTTTAACATCGATGGTGTGAAAATAGATCAGTTTACACAAGTTTTGAGAGGCTGTAAATTGCATCGCCGAGAGCAATCCATTACGTAAGTTCAGTACACAGGCTTAATCAAATTCTGTGTGTTCGAACTATCCAAAACCTGTGTAAGCAAGGTTCGAACTTTTAGGAGTCAAAAAATTATTTTTTTTATTACTGAAAGGCTGTGTTCGAACTATACGCCGATTCGAACTAACCGAAGGTTTACCGTACATCAACTTCCTTTCAATACATTACAAGCTGTGACTTTTCCTAGCCAGATTTGGGTTCATACAGGAACTTGTCTGCGCTATTAATGTTCTGTCATACAAACCAAACACACAATTTTAAAAACAAGAGACACAGAAAGCCTTACTGCTTACCATTTATCATAGTCCATTTAAGTTTGCATAATGGGTAAATTATACTTATTATTGTAATATTCACTACAGAGTTTCATATTAACCAACTACATTAAAACTTCTTGATGAATATTTGTTTAAAATGATGCCATTTAGATAATAAAATACTACTGTTGATTTTATTGATACTACATGTACTGTGATAGTCACATAGTATTGCGATTATCTATTGCATTGCCACTTTACTATTGCGATAGAACTATTGGGTGGTACACTATTGGGATCTCAACTGTTCTCAAGCTTTCACCCAAGATGCTTCAGACCAAATTTGGACTTAACCCTGTCATTCTAAGTAATGAAAGGATTTTAAAGGAATCTCTGAATTTCTCATATTGTATCCCTCTCTCAGCCCCAATTTGGGCAACACCAAGGCCACTGTTTGAATGCAGCATTGATGAGTGCCCTTGGAAAAAGATCTGCATGCTACAGATCAAATTTATCAAAATTCCACAAAGTCGTTCAGGACTAAGAAGTTTTTCTAACAACTTTCTTCTTCCTAATGGCTCCCTTAACACTACCTCACTTTGGCCATTAGTTGAGCGCTCACCCCTGTGAGAAAGACTTTTGGTTTTGTCAACTGGCCAAGATATACCAAAGTCTTAAACAATGGTATGTACTTCTCCCTGCTTGGCGCACTGCATTATGGGAGTGGAACAATTGGTTAACCCGTTGTGGGTATACTGTGACCAGATGGGGTGTTCTGTTGGGGGCAATATACTTTAGTTTGATAGCACTTTAAATGGGCATCGTAAGAGGCTTACACGAACATACCGCACATACCACCTACACTACGTAAACCCAGTGGTCTATAAAAGACCTCAGCTGTTAGTAGAATGTAAAAACAATGTACATCAAACCAAACCAAATAAATGAAAAGCTGATGGACGGACGACAAATGCTGTGCTATGCCATAAGCTCTTGCTTTCCTTTCAGGAAGGTGAGCTTGAACAAGCAATAATGTTTTTCCCTTTTTTTTTAACAAGTGATTTTATCCCATCTGTTAACTTAACACAGATAAATATTTTCTTCCAAAAATGAAGAATCAATGCAGTGAATAGAGAACAGGCAGAATATTTACTATACCTGCACTTGTAATGACCTTGACCTTGATCGTAAACTCTGAAACTAGATCATTTTTCAGGTATTTTATTGTGTACTGTGCATCTCATTGTGCAGTTTCATCCAAATCAGAAGAGAATTCAAAGTAAATTGAAGCCAGCAAAACTACAGAAAATATTAAACTTATTTGAGGCATTTTTAAACTAGACTTTTTTTTTAAATTGTTAAGAATATGTTACTGGAAGATTATGGACGGAAATTAATTTGGCTTGAAACTTGGTCAGGCTATTCGAGAATATGCCAAACAGGTAGACTACTGACTTGTGGTTAATGCTAATTAATTATCAAATTAAATTGTTGGAGGCATAACATTTTGACATTTTAAGTTATACCCTCCAAATATTGCGACTATTTGAACATGTGTAATATGATTTAAATTGGTGCTGAACCTCATGTTATTGTTTTCTCATACCTACCATGTAAACAGTTAACAGACCATGGAAAATTACAACAAATTGAACAATTTTACCAGTCGGTACTACATGTTTTCTAAGGAATGTCTTCAAGATATTTGCATATAATTTATAAACAAATATATGATAGTTATTATGATTGCGTAAAAAAAATGTTGCAAAAAGGTTTACAGTTCCCATACAAACTGAAATCCATAACAATGTGTATACACATTCATGTTTGTAGGGCTAAAACAAGTATTATATTTGAATATATACAATGGACAATTTCACAATTTTTTATATACGATACACTTAAAACTCCATGTACTTGATAAATACAATATCCATAAGCCTTAATAATTTTCAAATTAGATCTGACAGAAAGTTTATTTTGATCACTGTAACGTTGTAAACATGCAAAATAAAGGAGCAATTGTAAGCAAAATTTAACATCCAATATCCGCAAGCACATCTTTATGAGATATCAGTAAAGGGACTGAAGTGGCAAAGTGGTTAAGGTGCCTGGCATGCTACCATTTGTCAGAGACAAATATGACACGCCTTTATACATCTCTGTACTAGCTATAACCCTCCACAACTAGGTCAAGGGTACGAGACCTAGCCTACTCTAGGCAATCACCAGGCCAACTGGATATAGGTCAGTGTTTTTTCTTCAGGAACTCTGGCTTTCCTTCACTACCAAAACCTGGCACAACCATAAAATGACTATACCTATTAATTGGAAACAAAGAAAGCTACAAATATATGTCAACCAAGCACATCTTCATGTAACCATGACTACCATAGTTACTATACCTGAACTACTGATAAGGATACAGCGTGAAAAAGATTTAAATAGTCACATCCCTGACACTTTGTATAATATATACATACACTGCCTCAACCAATGAATGTTAAATACAAACAGAAAATCCATTCCGAGATGCCAGACTCATAGAATCTATCACCCCTGTGTGATGTAGACTGAGAAATCTCAAACCGAGGGTAAGATTTATGAATTTTAGCACGAGGCTTTGCCAGTGCTAAATTTCATAAATCTTATCCTGAGGGCTGAGATTTCTCTGTCTATATCACACAGGGGTGATTTATTATTTTTCTCCGACACTTTCCTTATTTAAAATAAGCAAATGAGTGAACTACGTACATTGTGCCATCATCAATGGTGGATACAATGAGTGACGAAATTGGTGACGTTACTCTGGTTACATTGCATAAAGTGATGACCTGACAATGATCATGATGTCACAATTAGCATGTGTGAGCTGTCTTTTCCCTACCCTGGTAAAAGACAGGTTTATCATTTCCCAAGCAAAAATGGAAATGAATCTGTGATGTGTGGGAGAAAAATATATATCTATTAGGTGATTAACTTCATCTTTATTTCACAGTATAAGGTTAATTTCCAACTGGTGAACTCAAAAGTTATATATCAGCATAAGATGTATGAAATAACTTATACTGTAAACGTACTTAATTTGGCGCAATCAAATTTTAGCGCATTTTTACTGTTTGTCATATTAGTGCAATGATAAATTCGCGCATCAGTGAAAATAACTATATAAGCAGTATATTAAAACTCCAATTAGCGTAATCATATTTTAGCGCAAAACTTTCAACGCGAAAAGCGCTAAAATAAGATTACCGCGAAAATATGTACGTTTACAGTAATTTCAAACTCCAAAAATATACAAACATACCCTGCCTCCAGCAGACAAACTTACATGCACACTTACACAAAACACATGCAGGTAAGTAATTAGATGACCTAAATTATAAAGAAGTTGTTAAATCAATGTAAACCAAATCAAACAACAATTGATATAATATAATTGTCTACACAAATTTGAAAATGCCAAATGAACCATGGAATTATTTTGAAAAGATGTCTGCAAAAAACGCACATATGACTTGATCTATATATATAATCCAGCAATTGACACAGCAAGCCAGACATAAACCACACTGCACTATACAGCTACCTCTGATCCTTCCAGGGCTCATCAAGGACTGCCAGGGACATAGAAATTAGGGTTGTCAACAATTAACCATTCATAATGTCAGTAATATCAAATTCAGTAACCAGTTACAGTGGCGTAGCAAGGGCTGTTTTGAAGTGTACATAGATGTGGTATCAAAGACAGCACCCGAAGCGAAAGCGCTTAAGCAAGGGGTGGGTACGAAAGGGGATACACCCCCTCCCAGAAGGGGATCTGGTTTCCCCCTCCCAAGAAAAGAAAATTCCTATAGGTCTTTGGAGCATTTTAGCATGTTCTAGTGCCAATTTTCAGGTACATGTTTAATAAGTTAAAGAATAAACACACTCATTTTCTTGTACAATAGTCTCATTTTTTTATTACAAAATGTATTTTAAATGGGTTTTTTTAGGAAAATTATGTGTATGCACCTGTGTACCCGCGTATAGGAAGCTACGCCCAAGTTAATCGGAAATTGTATAAATGTTTATATCAATACATGTCTTTGTGTGTCCGGTTGACCATTCATATTGATGTTCTGATTAACCGGTTAATGATTTTAATCCGGTTTGCCATCCGTAGTAGAAATCTAAACGGTTCTGAATTAAACCACCATTGAAACTGATTTAGGGAATGTACACAAGGCCCATATTGTGATGTATATCAAATGATCAAACCAATGCCACTATATATACACAGCCATTAATTGGTTTGTTATGATATATTGTTCCAGGGGACTAAAAGATCTAAAGCGAGATAACAGAAATTTCAAGGATGGGCAAAGAAGATAAGCTTATTTGTCAACTTTATTATTGTTTCTTACATCAACACTAGTTAAGTGTATACATCTTTAATACAAATTCATCATTTTATACAAATTCATATACCTTTGTATATATTTTATACCTATGTACACAGGTAGGCTATACCATCATTAGCCTGATAAAGGTCACACAGCACTTATAATGCTATACAAAACTATACATATAAACATTTCACTAGCACTCTTATATTGACTTGTATTCAATTAAAAAAAACATTTAAAACATTTCTTTCAGAATTACATCCACCACTTAAATATAAACCATTATCAAACATAATTTTATGCTATTCACCATATGACAAAAATTCATCCTGTATATCGTAACATCTCCTGGTTCTGTCCTACACACCGTAACATCTCCCGGTTCTGTCCTACATACCATAACATCTCCTAGTTCTGTCCTACATACCGTAACATCTCCCGGTTCTGTCCTACATACCGTAACATCTCCCGCTTCTGTCCTGACATACCGTAACATCTCCTGGTTCTGTCCTACACACCGTAACATCTCCTGGTTCTGTCCTACACACCGTAACATCTCCTGGTTCTGTCCTACATACCATAACATCTCCCGGTTCTGTCCTACACACCATAACATCTCCCAGTTCTATCCTACATACCGTAACATCTCCTGCTTCTGTCCTGACATACCGTTACATCTCCCGCTTCTGTCCTACATACCATAACATTTCCCGCTTCTGTCCTACATACCGTAACATTTCCCGGTTCTGTCCTACATTCCGTAAGATCTACCGGTTCTGTCCTACATACCGTAACATCTCCCGCTTCTGTCCTACATACCATAACATCTCCCGGTTCTGTCCTTCATCCTGTAACACTAAAACCACCCTATTTTTCCTAAATGACGCAACTGCACAACAAATGCTGACAACTACAAAAACGATGACATCACATTAGTGATTGATGACGTTACAATAGTCAATGTTGTTATATTTATAGTCTCATTACATTTGCTTTTGCATTGCACTCCGATGGAATTGGAAGGATGCAGAGCAAATGTAAATATGAAGTTCAGTTCCAACATATGATATAACGATGATATCCTAATTGTCTTGTCCAACAAACTATAATAATGACGTCCCAACGGTTTTGTCCTACATATTGTATTAATTTTCATTTCTAGTTGTCCTAACTTTTGCCATCCTCGATATCCAGGGTTACGCTCACCTACTCTCTAAAACCCTGGAATAGTTTGATTCAAAGTCTCCGTAGAAATTCCTGACCAACAACTAGGCTTATACCTGTCATTTAAATATTACAAAGGAGCAACAGTGCATCTCAAAGCCTGTCAGTTTTTACTGTTATGTGACAATGAGATAATTCTTTTGATGTACGCATGTACATTTAAGGATTAACTTGAATCTATTTGTTATGTTATGGGGTTATAACACAAAAAACCGTAGTGTACTCTCATCATAAACCACTTATTTAGAATACACTCCGTTTTATGTGTTATACATGTACCTCCATAACATAAAAAATTTACATTAAAAAGTTAATACTTATAATTTAATCTATACCCTGTGAAAATTCACTTTATTGATGGACTCTTTTCTCTTACAAATCATTACGCTGCTGCATCAGCCAATTAAAAGTGAAGTTATAAACGGCGATGTCATTTTTTACGTTATGGGCTGATAACATAATTTTTAAGCCAATGCAATTGCTTGTTTCAAACAAAATTAAACTTCCAAACGATCAAACTAGCCTTCAATTTTGCTATGACATACAATGTATGTTCCAGGGGTGTAACAAGGTGAGCATAAACCTTGGACATCGATGATGAACTTGTAACACTATTTCTGCATACATACATGTATTGTACGTACGTAATATATCTAGTAACATTGACATTCTACTGTTATCATACTGGCATAACATCCCTCAGTCACGTAAACTTTGTTGTATACCTATAATACATACTTGCCAACTTTTTGAAATTTTCATGGGGGAAATTATGCGTGCTCAGAATTGAAAACATAAATAATATGTATACATGTACATTCAGAGGAAAAATAACACTTTTAAATGGCTGCTTTTGAGCTCTTCTTTCAGATGAAATCATCAGATCTTTAACAAGAGGCCCAACGGGCCTTAACGGTCATCTGACTACCAATTGTAAAATCACTATGAAAATACGTGTAGTCATTAAATCAAGTTATAATATGCCTGTATAGATTGGCAAGTTCAAGATAGTGGCCTTCTTGGATTTCTGATGGGCTTGAAAAATAACAACACTTTGTTGGGACCATCTCAGGATATCATTTCTGGCAAGTTTCAGCTCAATTCCACTGGTAGAACTTGAGAAGTTTAGAATGTGTTTTCAAAATGGCCGCTGTGGAGGCCATCTTGGATTTTTGACTACACGAAAAATAACAACAGTTTCGTTTTGGCCCCAGTGACCTTGAATGAAAGTCAAGGTCATTTCTTTGAACAAACTTGGTAGCTCTTTATCCCAGCATGCCACAGGCCCATTATTAGATATCTGGGCTTTTTGGTTATTCAGAAGAAGTTGTTTAAAGATTATGACCGTTTTGGTCCCTGTGACCTTGAATGAAAGTCAAGATCATTTCTTTGAACAAACTTGGTAGCCCTTTATCCCAGCATGCCACAGGCCCAATATCAGGTCTCTGGGCCTTTTGGTTATTCAGAAGAAGTCGTTTAAAGATTATGACCGTTTTGGCCCCTGTGACCTTGAATGAAAGTCAAGGTCATTTCTTTGAACAAACTTGGTAGCCCTTTATCCCAGCATGCCACAGGCCCAATATTAGGTATCTGGGCCTTTTAGTTATTCAGAAGAAAATGTTTAAAGATTATGACCGTTTTGGCCCCAGTGACCTTGAATGAAAGTCAAGGTCATTTCTTTGAACAAACTTGGTAGCCCTTTATCCCAGCATGCCACAGGCCCAATATTAGATCTCTGGGCCTTTTGGTTATTCAGAAGAAAATGTTAAAAGATTATGACCGTTTTGGCCCCAGTGACCTTGAATGAAAGTCAAGATCATTTCTTTGAACAAACTTGGTAGCCCTTTATCCCAGAATGCCACAGGCCCAATATCAGGTCTCTGGGCCTTTTGGTTATTCAGAAGAAGTTGTTTAAAGATTATGACCGTTTTGGCCCCTGTGACCTTGAATGAAAGTCAAGGTCATTTCTTTGAACAAACTTGGTAGCCCTTTATCCCAGCATGCCACAGGCCCAATATCAGGTCTCTGTGCCTTTTGGTTATTCAGAAGAAGTCCTTTAAAAATTATGACCGTTTTGTCCCCTGTGACCTTGAATGAAGGTCAAGGTCATTTCTTTGAACAAACTTGGTAGCCCTTTATCTCAGCATAACACAGGACCAATATCAGGTCTCTGGGCCTTTTGGTTATTCAGAAGAAGTTGTTTAAAAAGATTTTGACCTTTTTGGCCCCTGTGACCTTGAATGAAGGTCAAGGTCATTTGTTTGAACAAACTTGGTACCCCTTTATCCCAGCATTACACAGGCCCAATATCAGGTCTCTGGGCCTTTTGGTTATTCAGAAGAAGTCGTTCAAAGATTTTGACCTTTTTGGCCCCTGTGACCTTGAATGAAAGTCAAGGTCATTTCTTTGAACAAACTTGGTAGCCCTTTATCCCAGCATGCCACAGGCCCAATATTAAGTCTGTGGGCCTTTTGGTTATTCAGAAGAAGTCCTTTAAAAATTATGACCGTTTTGTCCCCTGTGACCTTGAATGAAGGTCAAGGTCATTTCTTTGAACAAACTTGGTAGCCCTTTATCTCAGCATAACACAGGACCAATATCAGGTCTCTGGGCCTTTTGGTTATTCAGAAGAAGTTGTTTAAAAAGATTTTGACCTTTTTGGCCCCTGTGACCTTGAATGAAGGTCAAGGTCATTTGTTTGAACAAACTTGGTACCCCTTTATCTCAGCATAACACAGGCCCAATATCAGGTCTCTGGGCCTTTTGGTTATTCAGAAGAAGTCGTTCAAAGATTTTGACCTTTTTGGCCCCTGTGACCTTGAATGAAGGTCAAGGTCATTTGTTTGAACAAACTTGGTACCCCTTCATCCCAGCATGGCACAAGCCCAATATTGGGTCTCTGGGCCTTTTGGTTTATGAGAAAAAGATGTTTAAATGGAAAAGTTTACGGACGGCGCACGGCGCACGACGCACGGCGCACGACGACGGACGAAGCATGATGACTATAGGTCATCCTGACCCTTTGGGTCAGATGACCTAAAAATAGGAACAGTTGAGCAAATTCCAAAGTTGAAAATGCAACATTTTAGGGTCCAAAATCGGGAATCTCCCTCCTAAATAGGGAGGGTTGGCAAGTATGCTATAATGTTATACAGGTAATACTATCCATCATTTATAATGATATGGCAAGAAGCTCACTCTTTGATCCAGGCATACACAGTTTGAACACATGAATTTCTTTGACCCTCTGACCATATTAATATTGTGTTATACAATAGTCACGGTTTGGTTGAACTGTCCAATCCAATTGTGTTTTCTGTTGTGAAGATTTGGTTCAGAAAATGTCACCTGTTCTTAACGATCCCATCAGAATGTGTTACCTATTATAAGTAACATGTTAAGAACAGTTGAACCACAGATACATGGTCTCGAACACCTATTGGTAAACTGTACAACCGAATGCTGTAGATTTGTAAATGTGATCAATATTGTCCTTTCAATCAAACACTTTCTTTTTTTTGTAGAAGAATCCACAATCTAGTCCAAGCTTTTTCATGGCCTTGATTATGTCACCAATCTTGCCTTTCCTATTCAATGCCTTCCACTTGGCCAACATTTCGTAGGCCTGTGCTACTGTTCCTTTGTTGTCATTCAGAATGGTAGTGATATGATGTTCCTTGAGTCCGAGCTCCAAACCAAATCTCCTTTTGTCCTGTTTCACCAGGCTCATACAACTACTGATCCGTGACAGGTGTAGATCTTCAGGACTAAGATTCTGATAATATGATGGCAGGAAACCTGTAAAACCGAAAATGATCCTTTGAATGCAAGTTTACTGAGAACATACATATTTTAGCAGTAATTTTATTTTAACAATTTTCGTGATGAAAACATATCGCATAATTCATTATGTATGCTCGAATCACAGTTTCTGCATATTGCTTTATACAGTAAGTATTACGAGTATGTCAATTCATTATTGTGCTAATTTGTTTAAATTTGGTTAATAACTAAAACAAGAGACCCAAGGGCCTTAATTAGCGGTCACCTGAGTAATATTATAGGTATATGGTAGCTCAATTTTAATGTTGAAATCAACATGTTAATAACAAGGTGAAATATAACATTTGTCATGTCATTACAGGACCCCAAAGGGGAACGGATAGCCTGGGGGTACTGAAATTTACAAATAAAACAAAGCCCCTGATGATCTTTCTATCAATGTAGAGAAATAGGTTTTAGTACCTCCGAGTCTGGAGAAGAAAATTTTTTAAATTTAGGATAATTTTCACTTTGGGGCCCCACCCTGGCCCCTCAAGTAGGGGCAGAAATCCAAATTTTACAGTTTGATTCATCTTTCTCCAAGGATGATTGTGTCAAAGTAGAAATAATTTCTTACTTAAAATGGACAAAATATACATGTACCCCAAAGTGTTATTTCCCTTTATAAACTATAGTAAACTTTACCCCTCCCCAAGGGGAGGCTCGTAGCTCGTAGGTACTGAAATTAACAAATTAGACAAAGCCCTTGATGATCTTTCTATCCATGTAGAGAATTAGGCTGTAGTATCTCTGAATCTGTAGAAATGTTTTTTTGAAATTTAGGATAATTTTCCCTTTGGGGCCCCGCCCTAGCCCCTGGGAAGGGGCAGGAATCCCAATTTTACAAATCTGAATCCTCATCAACTAAGGATCATTTTGGCCAAGTTTAAAAAGATTCCATCCCCTGGTTCTGGAGAAGAAGTTAAAAATGTAAAAAAAGTTTAAACACGACACCGGATGGAAAGTGATTAGAAAAGGTCACTTGAGACTTCGTCTCAGGTGACCTAATTATAGTGCCCCAAAATACACTGGTTAGTATATTTACAATAGAAGAGTGCTATTTAATCTCACAGATGTTACCATGGTAACAGCCAGGACTCAAGCCGATATATCTCTCTTTCAATGCATTGTCTGTAAATGATTATTTCAGAACTGACTGATGGTACTGATTTGCAGGGACCCTATAATACCCATATATCATCAGCAATACCCATATATCTTCAGTAATACCCATATATCATCAGCAGTGAATACCCATATATCATCAGCAATACCCATATATCATCAGCAATACCCATATATCATCAGTAATACCCATATGTCATCAGCAATACCCATATATCATCAGTAATACCCATATATCATCAGTAATACCCATATATCATCAGCAAAACCCATATATCATCAGCAATACCCATATATCATCAGTAATACCCATATATCATCAGCAATACAGCTTGTCACTTTATTTTCTGAACTGGGAGGGGACAAAGTTTATCGTATGTCAGAATGGCGAAACAAGAATTACGGGTAATTATGTGTCTCACCTTTCTTGCTTTGTCAATAAAATTAAAGTCCAAACAGAATATATTATAATTAATAGTGTGACAAATAACATACAGTAAGATGGTATCTGTAACTTTGCCAAGTTTCAATTTAATTACATATCAATAACACTAATAACAAGTGGACGCCAACATAAATCATCAAAATTTACATGTTTTTACCCCAAAACAGCAGACTCTATATGCAAATAAATTCTTCAAATTTCAGTTAGGTGTTTAGTATGATGATATCTTAGTATTTACACTAACTTTCAATTCAATTGGATATCTGAGTTACACTATAAAAAGTGAACTTCATCACAAATTCTCAAAATTCCAATGTTTTTGCCCAAAAATACCAAAACCTGCACCCCAATTTCTTTTAAATTGAGGTTAGTTAGATAGTTTGAGTAATGTGACTAAGTTTCAATTCATTTGGAAATTATTAAATTGTGAAAAGTGGACTTAAATGGAAATGTTGACGCCGGAAAAACAACATCTTATAGTAACGCTTTTCTCGATAATTATTGAAGACAAGACCAAAAATAGAACAATTAAATAAATTTTAAATTGATTTAATATCAACTATCACCACATTGATTTAGAGAAAAGCTTGATAAACTACTTACGTGCCACTGGAATGGGATTACCCTGTAATTAAAAAAGATTTATTATAAATTTTCCAATAAAAACAAACCCTCATCCTATATGTTTAGAACTAGAAGCACATGATTGTATAATATCATAGGTGTGAGAAAAAAAGTTTGATACAGGAAAATTTTGACTTCCCAGAAGTGTACATCCTTAGGTTCTTAGATTTTTTTGTGACAGTTTATTAGAATAATCAGAATATCTCCATCAACACATATTGTCTTTTAAACAACCAGAAATCACCTGCATTATATCAATCACACAAAACCAGCACAGGGCTGGGCTCCTAAGGCCGTGAACCCCGCTGTAAATCAAATAATGTAAATTTACTCGTACCACTGTAAAAATAAGTGGTTTTATATAAATTTCTCCTAACTTGTGAAAATGTTCTCATGTAACTGTGAATTATTCACATGTCTGAGGAAGTTCACACTTTTGGAATTTTCTAAGCAATAATCCCTACATCTGACAATAGTTAAGCTGAGACCAAACTCAACTTGACTGCAGTAATTAATCCGTAATTAATATGTATTTTTATGTAAATTTTCCTAGGGTAAGAACACTTACAAAAATTCGTAAAATAGCACAATATTTTGACTGGAGTTTGCCATGGTTCCGAATTGGATCATCCCTCGTTAATAAAAATTTGTTAACTTCAATTAGCCATAACTTTAGAATAAATGAGTGGATCACCACCAAATTATAACTTGACCTGCATTTTGTCATGATGAATCTACATGTTCATGCAAAATTTCATTTCATTATCTTTATTCGCTAATGAGTAAATGTTGCTATGTCCTATTATATTTACCCCCGTTCGGTGGTTTTTCTGATATTTTGTGTTATATGCCTAAAAACACAATCACATTTGCAGAATACTGCGAAAGATAATAAAAACTTTGAATTTCATTTTTTGTTTCTTTAATAAACAAAGAATGATAGACCAGCCTTTGATTTTTGAATAAATCTTTCTTTCAATTGAAAACCGCAGAATAAGAGAGCATACTCATCACAAGAACGGCAACTTACGCACATTCTGAACACCTATCATATCTGGATCAAATTTTCAAAATTTCCATCGCCGATCAACAAATTTATGTGGCACGCCACATAGCCAAAACAAAAATCTTACCGTCTGTGGTATGATGAGTTATGATATTATGTCAGATCTCTTAAATCAAACATTTTCCCGTTGCATGTAGCGAAATATATCCCCCCTGCCCTCCATTTTGAACTATTTACTTTTTTAGATATTCATACGCCTGACTTAGAGGCATGGTGAAACATCGACAAAATTAACAATTAAATTGGATTCAAGCATGCAGGTAAATGTTACTTGGTATGTCATCACAAAACAAAAACTGCCCTTTTCCTATCACGATAAATTGTTTTCAGCGATCGTTAGTTTTCCTTGGGCGAATGTACAGCACATGAAAAGATGTTCTTGGCACTTCCGGCAGTGTTTTTTCAGGTAATTTAATGATTTGAAAGAATTGCTAACAAAGTTAATTTGTGTTGTATAAATTCTGATGAAATATGTATATATTATACACTTCTGCGTGGATCACACAGTATTAACTCACTAATTATACCGATTCGTTCTCAGCTTGCACTTGTCAAACATCGCTAGTGTAAACTGTTGCCATTGTAAACATGTGTGGTAGTTGAGGCACATGGGTATCAAAAACATTTCTCAAACTTAATTAGTAATTAGGTAACTGTATCGTAAATATATATTACATTATGTCGGTGTTATTATTTTAATTTTATGCATTTATTTGACACGAAAAACTTATATATACATGACAAATGACCCATTTTAATATAAAATAATGCCCCTATATTGTCTCCACGAGATACAGGTAACTACTTTTACCTGAATTGAAAACAGCATGCAATGGACAACATTTTTTAGAGGGGGTACCTGTCTATTTCTCCTTGATACTCTGATTTACAGACTTATATAGAAATTTTAACACTGGGCTATCATTCTATGAACATTGCAGTAACTTTGTATTATTTTTTTGAAATGTTTCAATGAACTATATGAAACATATTTGCGTACTCCCATTTGAATATTATTTACTGAATATTTTTAAAATTTCAATATTACCTTTTTCAACCAGGTAACAACCAATATCACTGTACCTAGTCCTTAAAGGCCCAGTATACGTAACTTTCGGCAAAACTTGAAGCGAAAATCAAGCCTAATAACTCATTATATTTAAAGATTTAGTTAAGATAAACTGATATCAGCAATATTCAAGATGAATTATTACGCGGTTGCCGGTACAGCAGCTGTGAAACACGGTATTTGTAAACACGCGTCCATTTTGAACTGTTTGAACTACCTGCGGCTTGTTGTTGAAGTAGACCCCACCTGAATTATTTTCAATTCTTCGGAATTTTTTTGTCAAAAGTTTCTTGTTAGCTACCGCTCAGGTTTACTTCGTTTTTGGCTTATTTTTACATTGTTATCAACTGGATTTTTTTTCAGAATTTTTCAGAATCACGAAAAATTTCCTGCCGTATACACTTACCATCTCCTCCTCACAACAGAACCACGGCTTCAGGTCAACCTTTTTCAGGAATCTACCTTCACCTTGGAAGATTTTGTCAGTTTCTTCCAATTTCTCAACCTCTTCTTTGCGTCTAAACTGTACTTTTTGACGTGCCTTTAAGACATCAAAGCCAAGAAAATACTGGCACTCAAGGTTTGTTGTGTTTTGTCCCTGTAGTCTGAGAACGTCAATAATTGTTTCTTCAAGGAATTTGCGCACATTCGACCCCACACCAGCTGTGATACAGGAGTCATCGTCGTTATAGGTGAACAGTGTAACATTGATTGCAGAGTTGTCGTAGAACAGGATCATTATCCAAGCCGCTGTTACTTCTAAACAGCCGAAGCCTTTCCTGAGGTAGTTCGACTGCAGGTAGCTTTTTTGTAGATCAAGATTTGATGGTATTTTGAATCTAGACAAACAGCAAGCTAGCAGTTTATGGAAGACTGGAAGCGAGATGAATTGTTTTCCTAAAGTGAGACGAAGTGTTGCTGTTTTAATCAAGGAGTCTGCTCCAAGAAGGTCCTCCAACCAATTTGGATCAACTTCAGCCAACATGCTAGGAACAATGAAGTAGCTGTGATTTTCAGGCTGGTCTGCCCGAGACCTGTAGACTACAGGAGGTGCTAACAGTCCAAGCCTCTCCATCACCTTCAGTAGGATCTCTTTGTAGGGTAAGAAGTTTTCACTGTCTGTTGCTACTTTCCCTTTCTTCCACAACTCATCAATGAGTGGTGTCGTAAGGTTGCCATCCTTAACATAATTGTTCCACAACACCATTCTCTTGCAGCCCCTGTCTTCAATGTTCTTTGGGTTGGTAATGAGTCTACGGAAAGCGTAGATGACCCATTGTGGGTCTATAATGATTGCGAGGTCTTTGAAGCGATGAGGACCGTCGAGACCCACATCCTCGTCAAAGTACATGATGTACCCCATCAGATGTAAATACCTGAAAAAACCAAGTCTTCTATAAGTTGTTTTGTATCATGTTACGAGCTGAGTTTAAATTCATCTTTGTTATTACATGTTTTTGAATAAAATGTCATTGCATTATTTTCCTTACTGTTGCATTTAGTGAAATATGGCAGTTATTGCATATATAAACTAAAACATTAAAGATGTGTCAGGCCCCAGTTTCATCAACGTTCCTTAACTTAAGGAAATTCCTAAAATTAAAAATCTCCATAGGAAATCATTACAGAATTTAAGGGGAAAATCCTTAGTTAAGGAACTGTCCTTAAATTCTGTAATGCTTTCCTATGGAGATTTCTAAGTTAAGGAATTTCCTTAAATTAAGGAACGTTGATGAAACCGGGGCCAGAAAGGTAGATAAACAAATGCAATGACAATATCATTACTACTCCTTACCCCGTCACAAAGGGGATAGGGGTCCAAGCTTAAGGTTGCACACATGTAGCTCTTAGGAAAATATTTCATATTAAGAACATACATAAATAAAAGCATTATCTTCTGTACTATAAAAGGTCTCACCTTAGGAACATTCGGATTTCCCCTTCCTCTCCTATTGGTGCCTCCATTTTCTTATCCATTTCAACAATTTCTTCAAATGTTTTTAGTTTGTCTTTTTTCACTTTCATGATTTCGCGCTCAAGTGCTAGCCATTTTGTAGGGACATCCATTTTCCACTGTGATTGGTATTGAGCAGATTCGATGACAGCATCAAGGATGTCGTCAAACGTTGCGTCAGTTCCTTTCATGTTATCTACACAGAAGTAGCTCATGATCTGGTCCTTGATTGCCCTAACATCTGGGTGAGCAGTGATGTTGGTACAAATATCTAGGAATTTGTTTTGTTTTTGTTCTTCCTGAAATATAATTAAATCAAAACTTAAATCAACAAATAATTTTAAACACGAAGAGGTTGTACCACAACAAAATTATAACAAACAGGAACATGACAAGCATTAAATGACCATTTTACCCATAACATTCATTTTTGTTTTTGTTTTGAAAAGCCTTTTTACACCTATTAAAGTTACTTTAATAAACTGGGAAATATTGTTTTCATATAAAAGCTGACATCAGCTTACAAAGACTGGGTAATCCCTGTGTTATTATATAAATATTGGTTTACCTGTATGAAACTTTCCACACATATTTTTTAAATAAGTACAGGCAACGTTCCATAAAAGATACAGGTGTAATGGTGTAATAACCTGTGACAGTATGAAATAAATACTGGCGTATTCTTAAATCCGCCTGTAAAGTTCACATATTTGTCACGTACCCTTGGCTTATTTTTAGAAAATAAGTACGCCCATACTTTTCAATTCATGGTACGCCAGTATAATAAGCCGGGTTTCATGTATGAAAGACGTCTTCTCATAGTACACATCAGTAAAATACGCCTCCCAAAGGAAGCCAGAGAAAAACGCCTCTGTAAAATATGCCTCCCAAAAGAAGCCAGAGAAATACGCCTCTGTAAAATACACCTCCCCAAGGAAGCCAGAGAAAAAACGCCTCTGTAAAATACGCCTCCCAAGGAAGCCAGAGAAAAACGCCTCTGTAAAATACGCCTTCCAAAGGAAGCCAGAGAAAAACGCCTCTGTAAAATACGCCTCCCAAAGGAAGCCAAAGAAAAACGCCTCTGTAAAATACGCCTCCCAAAGGAAGCCGGAGAAAAACGCCTCTGTAAAATACGCCTCCCAAAGGAAGCCGGAGAAAAATGCCTCTGTAAAATACGCCTCCCAAAGGAAGCCGGAGAAAAATGCCTCTGTAAAATACGCCTCCCAAAGGAAGCCAGAGAAAAACGCCTCTGTAAAATACCCCTCCCAAAGGAAGCCAGAGAAAAATGCCTCTGTAACATTGGCCTCCCAAAGGAAGCTAGAGAAACACGCCTCCCTACGGAAGCCACTGAGAAATTCACCTCTGTAAAATACACTAGAACCAAATCTACAAATTAATGCTTCAATTTTCGAATGAATACTTTTTAAACTAAAATATCAAATCCAATGTAGGAGTGAACGAACTAAGGTGTAGGAGAGATGATTCAGAGTTGCCTCCCTTGATTTGTACACCATGTTTTTCAAGGTGGAATGATATATAAATGGTGTGTTTTGAAGAATATTATTCATTATTCATCTCTGTCGTTGCTTCAGAAAGGTAGAAAGGTTTTTGTTTTTTCACTTGCCGACTTTAAAATTAAGAAAATTTTATCTTATTCTGAACCAGTACATGATTGATTCTCAGTAGATAATAAATAATAAATAAATATACAACATTTGATATAGCACCCAATCTAGCTAGCATAAGCCACTATAAAGCGCTTTACAGTACATAGATATGCAATTCTTATACAATCAATACAACAAACACACACAGTCCTGTCATATACAATTCTGAGGAGCTGCTTTATCAGGCCCTATACCACCTGGCTAATATCTCCATGTGTGTGTATATATGCGTGTGTGCTAGAAATGGCTATGTCATATTAAAGAAGAAATTGTGAGATTGTACATCCAGTGTTCTTGTGGTAATTGAAGAATAGTGTAACATGCAGGCAGTCACCCATCCAACTACTGACCACGCTCACTGTTGCTTAACTAGCGTGAACGAGTTCCCGGGTTATACCGCATGACTGGAAAAGCTACTGTAGCTCGCCAGTTAGGCAGTACTTCCCCCTCATATACCTGGCTGGACATTACAATAGTGATAAGAGTTGTATGATAAACAAAGGAATCTGAACACAAACAAACTACAAACTGCTTGGAAAATGTCAAAGAAAGTGTAGTAGAACACTATTTCACGACTTACCGTTCCTTCCATCTGATCAGTGTGTGTGCCAATAAGGATGATAGGGGGTCCCTTAGACTTGCCAGTGCACTCCGAGTAAGTAGCAATGGATCGAAGCCAGAACAGTATTGGTTCTACAATCATAAAAATTATCAGCATTTAATATAATAATTATAATTTCTATTCGAAGAGTTCTTATCCCTTTCTAAAGCTTTAACAGAACAGAAGTTATTTGAAGTTTGTTTTCATGTTTGATGTCTTTTACCCTGAAATTATGGCAAGGTAATATAATTTGAAAGAGTTTATAGTACTTCATCCTAAATAGCTACTGGCAAAACTGCTATAACTGCGTACATGTTTACCTCAAATTACTCAACAATTTTATTGTACCATTAATGATAATACATGAAATTATGAACCGATTATTGACAAATTTTAAGGTACAAGTAAAGTGTAAAAGCTTAAATTATGCTAATTACAAAACATTGAAGCATGATAGAATTGAATACGCAATAATATATATTATAATCTCACCCAAATCCTTTTCCTTATCCTCTTGAAACTTTGTAACATCAAAACAGAGGAGGTAAACAGCATCCTTGCTGAGGAAGATGTGGTGGCTGTCGTAGAAGATCTTCTCTCCGCCGAAGTCCCACATAGATAAGTAGGCAATGTCTCCTTGTTCTGTTCCCATTCCTTCTGTCTGCAGTTTGCCAGCTGCATCGAGGATATTGTCCACGTCACGTTTGACATACTCCGGGATGGAGATTTCACCAGTATCTTTACCAACAACATAGTTACTTCTGTTTCTACCTTGGATTGGTTGGGTTGTCTCAGAGAAAATGATTGGCTGGTTTATATTGATCTGCTCAATACTATTCTCAGATCCAGTGGCTGGATCTGGAGGCGGGGCAACTTGACGTGTGACTGGCCGATCCACAGACTCTTTGGTGGGAAAATGGGGCACAGAATCTGTCTCTGAAATATAAAAGTAGTCTTTTTACAACTGATTAAGTTTGATACCCTTCTTACAGATCTAAATTCTGTATGTCATTCTGTATCATAACTTTTATCCTCTAAACAAAGTTTAGTGAAATACATTCATGATTAAAATGCTCTGCCACCCAAACCACAAAACTGCAAAATCTTGTTGATATATATATATACAAACATAATGTAAAAAAATAATTTGTTTCCATGTGTAGGTAGGTATAAAAATAAAACAATAAAAATAATAAAAACAAGACGAGCAACTTCAAAATGCTTTCACCCTCTTTACCCGAAGAGGGTGAAAGTGTTGGAAGTCGCTTGTCCTGTTTTTGTTTATTTTATCTGTATACAAATATAGATACTTATATACAATTGAGAGGAGCATTTTAAGGGAGACAAGAAGATGACAAGCCAGTTGGTCAGAGGAGATTTCTGACAGTTCAACCCTTGGCAAAGCCCCCGGTTAGACAGCCATGAATGACCTACTTGAGTAGAAAGTTATCTGTCCCACCCTAAAGCTAAGGAAAGATTCTATTATTCTCTCATATCTCGCCATGTTGGATAGAGTTTGCCCATGGAAGAAAGCTATGTCAGAAAAACCTATCTTATATAGCATATCACGTGACGTGACGTCACAAAATGGCTCAACAATGACACGACGTCACGAATTCGGTAAACTCTGATGCCGGAAAGAGAAAACGACGATGTTATGAAATTAAAACCTTTCACAAAATTTTAATCATAAATATTAGAAAGATGAGATTAATTTCTCTTCGCATACCTTGTTTGCAAATATGGGGTATGCTTAATCTCTTTTCGTCAAAACATATTTTCTAAGTATTTGAGCTTATTTAGGTATTTTATATGAGAGAAAAATACCTTTCATGACCAATGATAAAAGATAGGGAAATTCCTCTCTCTGGGTTTTCAAATCAGGCAAAGCCTCTCGGGTTTTACCAAATTTGAAAACCCCTCGGGTGGAATTTCCCTATTTTACATCCCTGGCCATGAAAGAGTCTTATAATCTTTACTTTAATAAGTCTATTAATTTAACATTCCCATACGATAATTATGAAACAAACAGGTTATAGGCTCAGATGGAAGTGCAAAAGGGGTTTTAATCTATGAGGAAACCGGAATACACAGAGAAAACCCTCATATGATATGGTAAGCCAGGAGATCCTATACATTTTCACATCCGATCATGGAATCTAAACCAAGACACTTTAATGAAAGGAAAAGGTGCTATTCACTGCTCCATCGAACCAACCAAAAAACATGAAAGGAACCATACAAAGGGAGTGAATTCATGCTGACTTACTGCGGTGCTAGCAGAAAGCCCGACTATTCCTTCATGTCAGACAGTGTTACAATACACATTGGATAACTGGACTTAAAATTGGTGAAGATATCTAGATTAACTAACCTTCCACTTCAGGCTCCTCCCCGTCTGCTGGTATCTCCTCTACCTCCTCATCGCCTGGCCTGGGCTTCCCATAAGCAGTTGCACATGCCAGTTTCTGCAATGCAATCGAGTGCTCGGTCTCTCCAAGTTTCTCTCTCTTTTTCGTTTTGGTGTTTATTTGGTAGCTGTTGACAAATACATCAATGCCATCAGTTCCATCTGTGTTGCCGAATTTCTCATCTTTAAGCATATTTCGACAAAGTGACGTCTTGCCCACACGGTCGTTGCCCACCACCATTAGACGGATATTTGTGGAGAGATAACTTCCCTTGGCGAGAAGTTTCATGTACTTGTCCACCAGCTCCTTTCGCATGCCTTTTATGACTTTGGGGATCACTGTATATAGAATCATGGATTAAAATGTGTATTTAAAGACAAGGCCACATCAATGACAACAGCTAACACTACATGTATATTATTGCGATGTTTCTCTTTAGTCTAAAATTCAAGAAAGATACAATGGATTGAGGCAAAACTTTTACATTTTTTTATGTTAAAAGTATATTAACTATTTAATCAAATCTTTTCTTAACTACTTAATTATAAACGTGGGCTTTTGCTCTGATTGAAAACAAAATAAAGTATAGCTAACTACTGTATGCCTGTATATATAATTTATTAATGACAGGCAGTTCACAACTTGACAGCTTTGCTATAGGTTGACATGAGAATGGGTTGACCCCTATGATTTACATGAATTATACCAGTCTAGACAAAGTACCTGCTCGTTTGACCCCTGTGCTTTCTCTACTGTTCACCTTTTGTAACTTCATGGTATTCAAAAACACTCTGTACCTGTTCAACAAAAAGTTCACAAAGTTCAATTTATTAGTAAAGAGTCACAAGTAGGAACTAGAAATAAGGACCTGGATTTATGTAACCATAAATTCCCTTGCCCAAGCATTGAATTTTTGCTCAATCCTTATTTCTTGTTTCAATCAATAGAATCATGTTTTGTCAATAATTTGGAAAGGAAAATAAAAGTCTTTAACTGTTTTCAATGTATAAAATTATAAGATGTTTGGTTTGAGCACAAAATCCATAGACAGCAGTTCCATGAATATGAGCTTATGTTCGACAAAGTCTTGTAGCTCTAGGGGCCATCACGCGGTAGGACTCAAAACAGGGTGAGCGTCAGGTAGGTAACAGATACGGTAAGGTAACGTAGGGGAGGTAACAGATATGGTAAGGTAAATGTAGGGGAGGTAACAGATACGGTAAGGTAAAGTAGAGGAGGTAACAGATACAATAAGGTAAACGTAGAGGAGGTAACAGATACAATAAGGTAAACGTAGGGGAGGTAACAGATACGGTAAGGTAAACGTAGAGGAGGTAACAGATACAGTAAGGTAAACGTAGAGGAGGTAACAGGTACAGTAAGGTAAACGTAGAGGAGGTAACAGATACAGTAAGGTAAACGTAGAGGAGGTAACAGATACGGTAAGGTAAACGTAGAGAAGGTAACAGGTACAATAAGGTAAACGTAGAGGAGGTAACAGGTACAGTAAGGTAAACGTAGAGGAGGTAACAGATACGGTAAGGTAAAGTAGAGGAGGTAACAGATACAATAAGGTAAACGTAGAGGAGGTAACAGGTACAATAAGGTAAACGTAGAGGAGGTAACAGATACAGTAAGGTAAACGTAGGGGAGGTAACAGATACGGTAAGGTAAAGTAGAGGAGGTAACAGATACAATAAGGTAAACGTAGAGGAGGTAACAGGTACAATAAGGTAAACGTAGAGGAGGTAACAGATACAATAAGGTAAATGTAGAGGAGGTAACAGGTACGGTAAGGTAAACGTAGAGGAGGTAACAGGTACAATAAGGTAAACGTAGAGGAGGTAACAGGTACAGTAAGGTAAACGTAGAGGAGGTAACAGATACAGTAAGGTAAACGTAGAGGAGGTAACAGATACAATAAGGTAAACGTAGAGGAGGTAACAGATACAATAAGGTAAACGTAGAGGAGGTAACAGATACAGTAAGGTAAACGTAGAGGAGGTAACAGATACAATAAGGTAAACGTAGAGGAGGTAACAGATACAGTAAGGTAGACGTAGGGGAGGTAACAGATACAATAAGGTAAACGTAGGGGAGGTAACAGATACAGTAAGGTAGACGTAGGGGAGGTAACAGATACGGTAAGGTAAACATAGGGGAGGTAACAGATACGGTAAGGTAAACGTAGGGGAGGTAACAGATACAATAAGGTAAATGTAGAGGAGGTAACAGATACAGTAAGGTAAACGTAGAGGAGGTAACAGATACAATAAGGTAAACGTAGAGGAGGTAACAGGTACGGTAAGGTAAACGTAGAGGAGGTAACAGATACAATAAGGTAAACGTAGGGGAGGTAACAGATACAATAAGGTAAATGTAGAGGAGGTAACAGGTACGGTAAGGTAAACGTAGAGGAGGTAACAGATACAATAAGGTAAACGTAGGGGAGGTAACAGATACAATAAGGTAAATGTAGAGGAGGTAACAGATACAGTAAGGTAAACGTAGAGGAGGTAACAGATACAATAAGGTAAACGTAGAGGAGGTAACAGGTACGGTAAGGTAAACGTAGAGGAGGTAACAGATACAATAAGGTAAACGTAGAGGAGGTAACAGATACAATAAGGTAAACGTAGAGGAGGTAACAGGTACGGTAAGGTAAACGTAGAGGAGGTAACAGATACAATAAGGTAAACGTAGAGGAGGTAACAGGTACGGTAAGGTAAACGTAGAGGAGGTAACAGATACAATATGGTAAACGTAGAGGAGGTAACAGATATGGTAAGGTAGATGTAGAGGAGGTAACAGATACAGTAAGGTAAACGTAGAGGAGGTAACAGATACAATAAGGTAAACGTAGGGGAGGTAACAGATACACTAAGGTAAACGTAGGGGAGGTAACAGATACAATAAGGTAAACGTAGAGGAGGTAACAGATACAATATGGTAAACGTAGAGGAGGTAACAGATATGGTAAGGTAGATGTAGAGGAGGTAACAGATACAGTAAGGTAAACGTAGAGGAGGTAACAGATACAATAAGGTAAACGTAGAGGAGGTAACAGGTACGGTAAGGTAAACGTAGAGGAGGTAACAGATACAATATGGTAAACGTAGAGGAGGTAACAGATATGGTAAGGTAGATGTAGAGGAGGTAACAGATACAGTAAGGTAAACGTAGAGGAGGTAACAGATACAATAAGGTAAACATAGGGGAGGTAACAGATACAGTAAGGTAAACATAGGGGAGGTAACAGATACAATAAGGTAAACGTAGAGGAGGTAACAGATACAGTAAGGTAAACGTAGAGGAGGTAACAGGTATAATAAGGTAAACATAGGGGAGGTAACAGGTACAATAAGGTAAACGTAGAGGAGGTAACAGATACAGTAAGGTAAACGTAGGGGAGGTAACAGATACAGTAAGGTAAACGTAGGGGAGGTAACAGATACAGTAAGGTAAACGTAGGGGAGGTAACAGATACAGTAAGGTAAACGTAGAGGAGGTAACAGATACAGTAAGGTAAACGTAGAGGAGGTAACAGATACAATAAGGTAAACGTAGGGGAGGTAACAGATACAGTAAGGTAAACGTAGGGGAGGTAACAGATACAATAAGGTAAACGTAGAGGAGGTAACAGATACAGTAAGGTAAACGTAGAGGAGGTAACAGATACAATAAGGTAAACATAGAGGAGGTAACAGATACAGTAAGGTAAACGTAGAGGAGGTAACAGATACAATAAGGTAAACGTAGAGGAGGTAACAGGTACGGTAAGGTAAACGTAGGGGAGGTAACAGATACAATAAGGTAAACGTAGAGGAGGTAACAGATACAATAAGGTAAACGTAGAGGAGGTAACAGATACAATAAGGTAAACGTAGAGGAGGTAACAGATACAATAAGGTAAACGTAGAGGAGGTAACAGATACAATAAGGTAAACATAGGGGAGGTAACAGATACAATAAGGTAAACGTAGAGGAGGTAACAGATACAGTAAGGTAAACATAGGGGAGGTAACAGATACAATAAGGTAAACGTAGAGGAGGTAACAGATACAATAAGGTAAACGTAGAGGAGGTAACAGGTACAATAAGGTAAACGTAGGGGAGGTAACAGATACAGTAAGGTAAACGTAGGGGAGGTAACAGATACAGTAAGGTAAACGTAAGGGAGGTAACAGATACAGTAAGGTAAACGTAGAGGAGGTAACAGATACAGTAAGGTAAACGTAGGGGAGGTAACAGATACAGTAAGGTAAACATAGGGGAGGTAACAGATACAATAAGGTAAACGTAGAGGAGGTAACAGATACAGTAAGGTAAACGTAGAGGAGGTAACAGGTACAATAAGGTAAACGTAGAGGAGGTAACAGATACAGTAAGGTAAACATAGGGGAGGTAACAGATACAATAAGGTAAACGTAGAGGAGGTAACAGATACAGTAAGGTAAACGTAGAGGAGGTAACAGGTACAATAAGGTAAACGTAGAGGAGGTAACAGATACAATAAGGTAAACGTAGAGGAGGTAACAGGTACAATAAGGTAAACGTAGAGGAGGTAACAGGTACGGTAAGGTAAACGTAGGGGAGGTAACAGATACAATAAGGTAAACGTAGGGGAGGTAACAGATACAATAAGGTAAACGTAGGGGAGGTAACAGATACAATAAGGTAAACGTAGAGGAGGTAACAGATACAGTAAGGTAAACGTAGAGGAGGTAACAGGTACAATAAGGTAAACGTAGAGGAGGTAACAGATACAGTAAGGTAAACGTAGGGGAGGTAACAGATACAGTAAGGTAAACGTAGGGGAGGTAACAGATACAGTAAGGTAAACGTAGAGGAGGTAACAGATACAATAAGGTAAACGTAGAGGAGGTAACAGGTACAGTAAGGTAAACGTAGAGGAGGTAACAGATACGGTAAGGTAAACGTAGGGGAGGTAACAGATACAATAAGGTAAACGTAGAGGAGGTAACAGATACGGTAAGGTAAAGTAGAGGAGGTAACAGATACAATAAGGTAAACGTAGGGGAGGTAACAGATACAATAAGGTAAACGTAGAGGAGGTAACAGATACAGTAAGGTAAACGTAGAGGAGGTAACAGATACAATAAGGTAAACGTAGAGGAGGTAACAGATACAATAAGGTAAACGTAGAGGAGGTAACAGATACAATAAGGTAAACGTAGAGGAGGTAACAGATACAGTAAGGTAAACGTAGAGGAGGTAACAGGTACAATAAGGTAAACGTAGAGGAGGTAACAGATACAGTAAGGTAAACGTAGAGGAGGTAACAGATACAATAAGGTAAACGTAGAGGAGGTAACAGGTATAATAAGGTAAACGTAGAGGAGGTAACAGATACAGTAAGGTAAACGTAGAGGAGGTAACAGATACAATAAGGTAAACGTAGAGGAGGTAACAGATACAATAAGGTAAACGTAGAGGAGGTAACAGATACAGTAAGGTAAACGTAGAGGAGGTAACAGATACAATAAGGTAAACGTAGAGGAGGTAACAGATACAGTAAGGTAAACGTAGAGGAGGTAACAGATACAATAAGGTAAACGTAGAGGAGGTAACAGATACAGTAAGGTAAACGTAGAGGAGGTAACAGATACAATAAGGTAAACGTAGGGGAGGTAACAGATACAATAAGGTAAACGTAGAGGAGGTAACAGATACAATAAGGTAAACGTAGAGGAGGTAACAGATACAATAAGGTAAACGTAGAGGAGGTAACAGATACAGTAAGGTAAACGTAGGGGAGGTAACAGATACAGTAAGGTAAACGTAGGGGAGGTAACAGATACAGTAAGGTAAACGTAGAGGAGGTAACAGATACAGTAAGGTAAACGTAGGGGAGGTAACAGATACAGTAAGGTAAACGTAGAGGAGGTAACAGATACAGTAAGGTAAACGTAGGGGAGGTAACAGATACAGTAAGGTAAACGTAGGGGAGGTAACAGATACAGTAAGGTAAACGTAGAGGAGGTAACAGATACAGTAAGGTAAACGTAGGGGAGGTAACAGATACAATAAGGTAAACGTAGAGGAGGTAACAGATACAATAAGGTAAACGTAGGGGAGGTAACAGATACAGTAAGGTAAACGTAGGGGAGGTAACAGGTACAATAAGGTAAACGTAGGGGAGGTAACAGGTACAATAAGGTAAACGTAGGGGAGGTAACAGGTACAATAAGGTAAACATAGGGGAGGTAACAGATACAGTAAGGTAAACGTAGAGGAGGTAACAGATACAATAAGGTAAACGTAGAGGAGGTAACAGATACAATAAGGTAAACGTAGAGGAGGTAACAGATACAGTAAGGTAAACGTAGGGGAGGTAACAGATACAGTAAGGTAAACGTAAGGGAGGTAACAGATACAGTAAGGTAAACGTAAGGGAGGTAACAGATACAGTAAGGTAAACGTAAGGGAGGTAACAGATACAGTAAGGTAGACGTAGGGGAGGTAACAGATACAGTAAGGTAGACGTAGGGGAGGTAACAGATACAGTAAGGTAAACGTAAGGGAGGTAACAGATACAGTAAGGTAAACGTAGGGGAGGTAACAGATACAGTAAGGTAGACGTAGGGGAGGTAACAGATACAGTAAGGTAAACATGTGTGTGTGGTGACCTATCAGCACCGATGATTTTTCCCTAATTCCCTTGGATATGCATGTGATATTAATATTTAAAATTATGAGCACAAATCCTTGTAGTATATTACTTGCATTATAAACTGTAATGCAGTCCCGTAACTAACAGTTATCAAAATTAACAACAATGTATTATGTAGACTATAGCCAACAATTCCAAATTCATGGTGGAAAAAGAAATTTTCAATATACTGTAAAAGAACTTATTTTCGCATGCGATTAATATTTGCATATTTCGCGGGTGATTAGAATTCGTGAAAATTAATCACAGCGACATAGTTTCATTCAGGGCTATGCCAACTGTAGGAGTATAGTACTGTACATAAAACCATATTAAACCGCCCTGAAATAGTTGATTCATATAAAAATGCGAAATTAAGTCGCCATGAAATAAGTTAATTTATAGTATATTTCATTATTCATAAATGTAGATGCTTCATACATGTAGTTACAAACTGTTTCTTTGATGTATATTGAAGGTCAAAGGTCACAGAGACCAGAGGAGGTCCGAGTGACCTAGATGTACTTTTGTTACATGACACTCTGCCTCACCATGGTGAACCTGTACCCTACGTATGAAGTTCTAGTGGCATGTAGTACTATAAGTAGAGCCTGGATAAGATAGTGGAAAAAATGGAAAGACACATCTCAAAACTGTAACAAATTACCCTGGCTCACACAGGAGGACTAATAAATAAGTATAAATTGTTATTTTCTTTTAAACAAATCTTACCACGAGTCCTGGATCTTGACGTTTTTGCATCCTCTTTTCCTGTTTTTCTTTTTTTCATCCTCAAGAATTCGTGTATTCGTTTCTGAGAATAAAACCCACTTTTCCCTCTTTTTATCGTACCAACACCACTCAACATCTTCCTGCGTGTAAACTACACCGTCCTTAGCCTCAGAGCTATCGTCCTTAGCCTCAGGGCTATCGTCCTTAGCCTCAGAGGTCACTCCAGGAGTAGTGCCAGAGGTCAATTCAGATGTAGTGCCAGGGGTCAATTCAGATGAAGTGCCAGAGTTCACTCCAGGAGTTGTGCCAGAGGTCAACCCATCTGTTGACTCCGATCTTGTATAAACAAAGGTCATATCTGACTTATCATCTGGCCTAGACTTCAAATGAGTGTCCGAGGAAATTTTTTCGAAATGCCCTACAGAACATAAAAATTGAAAAAAGGTGTCTTAATAAAGCTAAGCAGGTATTTTATCTTCAATCAAAAACTTGTTGAGTAGTAAATACCATACCACTTTTATCAAAGGAGTATAAGACACAAGTTAAAATAAAAAGTAAATCTTTTGATGCTATGACACAGGGAGGTAGCCTCTAGGGGTTGATCTGGGCTTTACATACGATCCTGGTAGCATGAACGCATTCTTCTCTTCATGCCTATATATAACTATAGTTTTGGTTATAGGGTGGGGGAAACCACTTAACTCCTATTGAAGGTGAAAACGAGTTCTGATCACAATACATCACACTTAATGACTTTATAAAAACAACAATTGATTTAGATCTTGGTTTTGTTATCCAAATAAGCGCCCCCTTTGCACTGGTTTTTCAGGTGCCCTAGGCGCTAATTACAGCAAATACGATATTTCTATTTCCCTTATTGGGCAACAACCTTCCCTTCCCCCTGGGGGGAAAGGGGAATGGAGACAAGCACACTGTTTCTCTACACCTACGTCCCACTTATCAGTGGGAGTTCTACACCAAATTTTGTTGCAATCCCTCCATTTTTTTCGGAGAAGAAATCTAATAATTTGGCTTAATTGCCCTACTTGGCCCAATCCTCCATTTAAACAAAAAAATAGTTGTCTTTGCCTGCAGGTTACCTAGTTAGTTAAAACACATCCATTTGTATCGTGAAATATTTTTTAAAATGTTCTTCTATAAACAACATCTGCCCCAAGAGGCCGCCCTTCCATTTATGTTAAAAATTTGTGTCCTTAAATTAATTTGCTTGCAGACTATCTTTAATAAATTTGGTGATAACTACTTTAAATAGTTTTTTCACCTTTTCTATTTCATTGAGCAAGGTGATCAATTACATCATAATGTATTCCTGGTATCCTTATTATTAAAGAAATTAGACTTGGACCAACTACACATATAAACATGCAGGTAACAGACTTACCTATTTCTTTCCTGCTTCCTGCTAACGAGGCATCAATGGACAAGTCATTCTGATCACTAAGTGACTTTGGCCCATCAGTGTATGGCGACTTTGGCCCATCAGTCCTCGGTGACTCTGGCCCATTAGCTCGTGGTGACTTTGGCCTACCAGCGCTTGGTGACTTTGGCCTACCAGCGCATGGTGACTTTGGCCTATCGGCACGAGGTGACTGTACCTGGTTTCCTTGTGGCCCCTCAGTACTGGTATCTGGTACAGGTTGACAAGTCGTTGACATGGGTTTGGTGTTTGGTGGAAGGACATGTTTTCTTTCGGGCCCAGATCCAGGGCCTTCTGTTATAGGCTTGTCATTTGTGGGTGTGGTTACTTTGGTGTCTGACGGTGCTGCGTGACTATATGCACCAGTTTCAGGCACATTATTTGCGGGTGCGGTTTTGGGCGGCTCATTTTGTAGAGTAGTTGCGGAAGTCACAACCTGTGATTTTGGTGGCAAGACCGTCCTTTCCGTGTAATAAGGTTTGGATTGAGCTCCAAATTCATTTTGACCGCCAGCTGGCTCCCTAAAATAGCACAACATATGCAGAATAATTTACACTCAACTATCTCCATATGTAGCTATCTCAATATGTAGCTATCTCAATATGTAGCTATCTCAATATGATTTCAAGCTTTCACATGTACAGTATTCTGGATACATGCATACAAGTAGACACCTAGACTATTTGGCACTAAAGCATCTTCTGATAGCAAATGTTTTCAGGGCCCAAAATCAGTACATGTACAAGAAATGACTCTAAAGCTTAATTAGTCTGGTTACCAATATTCTCAAGGCCCCAAATCTGTACAAAAAATACAATATCATAATTTTTTTTACATAAACATCTTCAGGCCCAAAATCTGTACATGAAATGACATGAAAGCATATCCTTTTGACAAATGTTCTCAGGGCGCCAAATAATTAATATGTACAATGTGAAAAGATAATAAATTTTCTTCTGACTATAAATGTTCTAAAGGACCAAAATCTGTACTAGCAATTTAAAGAGGCATCACGGTAAAACTATATTTTTTTATGCTTATTTAGAATTATTGTATATATGAATTAAACGTATAACCTTGTGAAAAATGAATGGGTGATTTACGCTGAAATATGTTCTCAAAAACTTTAATAAATAATTAAAAAAGGGAATCACTATTTGTTGATCAACAATTTGGACAGGTGAATTTGTTTTGCGTCACATATGATAACGCATGCGCATAACAAGCTACATCGGTAAACAAAAAATGGCTATCCGCGTGACCTACATGTAACTACCAAGCGAAAAGTGGCCGAATGGTCAAAATATAAAGTAAGGATTATATTACGGAAGCATAATGAGGGATGGGAAGCATTCAAGGGAGAAACTAACACCCCAACTGTTTGTATGTTACATTTATCATCTGGATAGCCGGTGACACAGCTTTGATTTGGTTTTAAGGCCTCCCAGGGGATAACTCTTTCAATCCTCTGTAACATGAAATGCGGGTGTAAAACTTGAAAACGTGTTTTGAAATATTCCCTTTATAATATTCCAGTAAAACGGCAGTATTGAATTATATTGCTGAAGAGAAAGACCTTTTCACGTACAAGATAAACCGTAAGGGGGGGGGCGGCATTTTTTTACGTTGTAAAACACCGCTATTCGGTGTGATTGAGGTTATAATGTATACGGCTTCAATTTGGACAAAATGAATAAATCTTTGTCACCATGTGCGGAAAAATAAATGCTTGTCATACCTAATCTATAAACTACAGATGGTACAAATATTATCGGGTTTGAACCCCGGTATTGAATTTGATATGAATAAAAATATATGAATTTTCTAAGCGAAGTCATTATTAAAAAAAAGATCATATACATGTATGTCTCAAGCCTGCAGTTGTGTAGAAAATATCAACGAACTTTTAAAACATAAAAAAGTGGAAAATGGAACTATCATAACATATATCAATGGATTAAGTATTGGACAATTATATTCTCAACAAGTTCCAAAATTGATATAATATTATACATGTATTCTACATGTTTAGTGCGTGGTGCGTCATATGAGTACACGGGATACATAATTGTAAGTGTTAACGTATGTTGATGCTGAAAGTTTGATAGATTTTAGATGAATATAAAGTTGGCTAAAAAAAATCTGTAAGACTTTGAGTTGTATAAAAAAATCGGAATCATTTCATTTTATTTTTATTTTCAATTGACATGCACACCTTTTGTGAAATCGTTCTAAATGAGGATTCGTGAAGATAACTTTTTACATAAATTAAGGTTTGTCCTGTGGTTGTCATCGTCGGAAACCCACATGACAATGTTAAACGTACAATGTAAGAGTGAATTAAGTGTCGTGTGGGTTTCTGACGATGAATGGTTGTATCCTGTACCCATTTGTATCGGTCTCAGTCAGGTACTGGTGTCCATAAATGATGCAGAGATGCCGACATATATTTCTCCATATGAATATCGTGTGAAATTAACGTCTGATTATTAATGTGAATGTGATTCAATAAAGTTATACACGGACTTTGTGTCTGGTTCATCATCGGACCTATACATTACGCGTCCCCTCTATTAGGGCCCCCTTCGTCAAATAGACCGACAACACTGTTACTTGACACGTGATCCTCGCTATTTTTATCGGGCTTTCCCGAGGAATGCAATTTTTCAAGTGGCCAATAAGGACATTTTGAGTGGACTTTGAATATTGAAATAACAGGAAAATGTATCTGGTAGTGCAGACAGCATGTACATTCTAGAAATTCAATGTAGACTTCCCCGGGATGCCCCTTTAAACGACACCCAAATATCTGCTTACAATAAAAGACCCCGAGGCCCAAAATTCTGAACAGAAAATGATACCAAAGCTTTCCTGACATACATATATTCCAGGACCTGTATTCATGAAACTGTTCTCGTGCTAAAACATGTAGTCAAGCCTGATTTTTTTCTTTTCTGTTTAAATGGAAATAGTAAAACATTTTTTTTATCAATGATTAACAATGATTTGAGAACAAACTGAAGAGACTAATAGCAGAATACTGTTTTCAGTGTTTTCGTTTGACGTTTTGATCGTTTAACATATTTTAAATGAGTTACAAAAAAGCTGAATTGAGCAGAAAATCCATTCCTGAACATAAGAATGGTTTCTGGAATACGAGCCCAGGGCCCGTATTCATGAAACCGTTCTCATGCTCAAGCATGGATTCTGTGCTCAAGCCAGCTTTCTTAAAACTCACCTAAATCATGTCGAAGGGTCAAAAAACCATTATAGATGTTGAAAACAGCTTTTGCCTTCATGTTTAGTAAATTTTTTACCAAAACCTCTACAAAATGAGATTGTTTAAATAATTTATAGCCAGAACAAGAAATAAGGCTTGAGCACAAAATCCATGCTTGAGCATGAGAACGGTTTCATGAATACGGGCCCAGGTCTCATAACAGAACAAGAAATGACAAAACACATTGCATCTTCTTATAAGACATTTCCATCAACTTGGGGGATGTGAAAATGAGCTGTGAGCTCATAAAAGGGATGTCTCAAAAGTTAGAGGTGAATTTTCATTTAAAGGGCATGTAAATGTGAGCTCATAAAGGGGTTGTCTCAAAAGTTAAAGGTGAATTTTCATTTAAAGTGCAAGTAAAACGGATGGTTTCTAAAGAACATAAAATACTACATCCCACTCCTTCTTTTAGCTAAGTGTTTTTGTTTTGTGTTTTGCTTTAGATCTGTTATCGCACATTATGTAATTTGTGTAGTAAGATTAGGTAGAAGAGCAGCCCCTTAGAATGCCAAAATTTAGTTACAAAACCTGAACAAGTTCCTTTAATTTGACTCAATAAATTTTTGAACTTTCAATCTGTGTTTGTGTTGTGTATAAATATGACAAAGGATTAGCCTATATACATAATAAGGCATGTCTATCATTACTAGTTTTCATTTATTTGACTTACTTATCATTATACACCCCACACCGAAACAGAGTTCGGGGTATAACGGAATCACCCTGCTTGTTTACTGCAGTCTGTCGGTCGATCGGTTCGAGACATCTGCAGTATTAAACTTTCTTAAATCTATATCGACATTGTAACTAAAATGCAATTGATGAAACTTTACATGAATGATCCTTATATTATGTAGTTGTGCATCGGCATTTTAATTTAAATTCTGACATTTTAAGGAAGTTGCAACCCGTCATTCCTCATAATTTTGTTTCCGCTCATTTACTTAATTGAACTGTAATTCGGTTTGCACAGTCAAATCCTGTTATCTTGGAGTTGACTGGGATTTCAGGTTATCTTGACTGTCATTGTATGATGTTAACATGCATGTCAAGTTTTGATTTGGCGAAGATCCCCTATTTCTTCCAGCGTTATGGCAAAATGCACTTTGGAAAATATTAGTAAAATGGTATGAACGACATCAGAGAGCCTTGTCTAACACCAATGGAAATTAAAAAAACAAATTCACAGAAAAGTACTTCTTTTTGGTTGCACTTGGTACGCACACATACAATTTGTATTCAAAAAGTCTATATCTTTGTTGTTTTATGCATTAATGGGATCAGGCATATATCTGGAGCGAGCTTTCGGAGAGCATTGGATGTCACAACGTGGCGAAGTGACCTTTGCTCCTTTACCTCAGCACACACATGATTTTGTCGGAGCATAGCCTGTGAAATACCCGTACCATTTTGAAACAACCCCTGAAAAAGTTCACATTCACAATTCATTCTCACATCCGACTGTTGATGGAATTGTCTAATACCAGTGGCCTCTTTTTGTCTCAAATTTATATAGAAAAAGATATTAATCCAAATCTGACATGGAACTTTTACTCAACACAAAATCATAATTTGAAAGAAAATAAACTCACCATATTCTGACATCAAACATACCCTCGGCCCCAAATCGGTACCAATTGCAATGACCATTTGGCCACCGTACCTAGAATAAAATCATCAGATTTATAAGGTCAGACTTCATTATCTAAAGAAAAAAGTTCATGCGATGTTTTCGTTCCAAATTATCTTCACAAAATTGAAATGATTTGACTTGGAGAAAGTTTAACTTGGTGAAATTTTGACTGGGCGAAAAGCTTTATTTTGACACTGCTTAGGGAACAAATGCATTTTTTCATGGTGGACAAAGCCTTTAAAGGAAAAGGGCATGACAATTTTTGCTTGAATATTATAAAAACTAAAACATATCATAATGACTTTTTTTATCAGTCAAATTTTCCCAAGAACCACACAAAAAACCTCAGTAAAAGATTTTTCTTTCTATTTGTTGTTGACATTTGAGTCAAAGAAGTATTCAATTTATTCTCACATGTACTAGACCACTTTGCTGCACGTCATACACAACCCCGACGTTTTCTGGTCCTCCATCCTGGAACCCCCACTGCCAGTCGTCACCGCGACAAACCAGACAGCCCGGTGCGATCAGGTCATCCTCCAATAGGACTCGTTGTACATGACTGACTATGATTTGCTTCTTTGCTTCCTGATAGCAGTATTCTCCTCTAACGTGAGTCAGATCCCACTCCACTGTCACATAGCCTGCAGACAAACAACAAATGTCTGGGTCAAGATCAAAATTCAGAGGTTAACCCAGAACAACTCACAAAGGTCAAAGGTCTCAGCTGAGATCAAAATTCAGAGGTTAACCCAGAATGACACACAAGGGTCAAATGTCTCTGCCCAGATCAAAATGTGTGAGGTCGGTCCAGAATAAATTCACAAAAGTCAAAGGTTTCAGACCTGATCAAAACCCAGATATCAATCCAGAACAAAGTTCAAATGTCTCTGCCCAGATCAAAATGTTACAGGTCGGTCCTGAACAAGTCACACAGGCCTCAGTCTAGATCCAAATCAGAGTCAGTCAGCAAAAACTCGCAAAGGTCAAAGTTCTTATTCCAGATTAAAAAGGTCAGATATAATCTGCGAGAGTACAGCCTTTAGCTCCTACCTTGTTTACGCGAATGTCGGACAACAGTACCAGGTCCCGCCCCATCATCGTTGGAGTGGCTCCAGTGTGGCCCCCTCAACACTCGTGTGCCCAGAGCAGGCGCTGAACCATCTAAGAAATCCCCATCCTCCTCCACTGGGTCTGTTAGCTTATACTGCAGTATCTCCATCATGTCGTCCTGAAATAGCGGTTATATCTTAACGTCATTTTGAAGTACAGGGGTATTACATTTTCTATAATGTCACCATACCTAAAAATAAAACTAGAAATGTCTGTGAGACATCAATGCCCCCACCCCCAGCTGGTAACATGACCATAGGACGGGACGTGACGTGACATGACGCAATGAACATTGGTAGCGCTATATGCTCCCCATTTCATGGCGGGGACATAAAAAATACTACTATTGCTTTAACATCATCATATAATCCTAAAATATCACAAATAGAATTGAAAATTAAATATTTTTCTACAGTTTCTGAAAATAAAACAATTTATGCTTTGAACCTTCATTTTGGGTATCAACAGCATATGATGTATATTGGACAGGAGCACAAACATGAGCAGTTGTGATTGAAATAGTTCAACCCAATACAACTGGTAATTCAATACAATATATAATAATTATGCACATTGAAATCAGTCACTTCACCAAGAATCCTCAGCTGACTATAATTATATTTAAAATAAAACTTGTTCCTCTTTTTAAAGCTGGCCGTCCATTAAATAGATAATTTCTATACCCAAGAGCCATTGTATATTTGTGAATGAGTACTGTAAACGTACTTAATTTGGCATAATCACATTTTAGCGCATTGACAGTGTTTTGCATATTAGCGCAATGAATTTAATGATAATTTCGCGCATACATGATAATTACTACATAAGCAGAGTATAAAAACTTATATCTCAGCACAATATTTTAAGCACAAAAAATGCTAAAATAAGATTGCCACAAAAATATGTATAATTTGTTTTTGTAAAAAGTTGAAGTACTTACGATATCAGACTGCTCCACATCACTCTCATAGGTTTTCACAACACTCTCAAAGTCAGCTCTATTCTTCCAACTCAGGGAAAAGTTCCGACGCATTCGGGTCACTGCAGCCTGCCAAAAGCATAGAAATAATTGTAAAAGCTTCAAATGAGTGATCTTCAAGAATAACCTTCAATCTGCATTGAGTTATTTGATATACAATATATATCAAATGTGACAACAAATGTACTTGAATCATATATACAGCAAAGTCTGTGTATATAGGTTTACTCTATAGAGAAAAAAAACCCAAGAAAAACTTGTAGTAGAAGACTAATAATAAATATAGGTTTTTCCTGTAGAAAACATACAGTCTGTTGAAGTGAACAAAAATACTTCAGTAAGACATGAATGCCCTTTTTGACCGTACATAATCAACATCCCTGTTTGATAATTAACTATCAGTAGCTTCAGCAACTTTCATCTGGCTACATATAAATAGTTTCAACCCTTTGACCTCAAAACTATGAAGTCATCCAAAGAATTTTTATAGTTTTTTATTAATAATTTTGAAAACTGTGATGAGAATCTGTCAAAAAAATGAAGTCAGTGGAGACAGACCAATAAAAGAAGAAAAGAAAACAGAATCGACAATTAAATCAATTCACGTACGCCCTATGAAATTTCGGGATGTAAAAAGGGGGAACATGATTGATAGGTAGTCTTTACAGACTGTAGCTTTATATACATGTAGTTCACACCATTCCACCATTTGTGGCACATGTGTAATAATTGCAGATATATGGTGGTTTTCAAGCAATTATACTTTAACTTTCAGTCAATTAAAACACCTTACCATGTTCTTGAAGTGTCGACCAAACTTTTGCACACTTCTCTCGCCATAACTAACTACACTACCATCTGATATCTCCGCTATCTTCTCCAAAATTGCCTAAAAATTCAAACAAGCATTGTCAGTCTGGAATCACATTTTTTCTGAAGGTTATTTTTTCATCTGATAACAAATAAATATTTTATAATTTAAGGTTCTTATAACAGCATTTCCATGACAACCCCTGTAGAGTGTTTTTTTTTACCCCCAAACAGGTACCATATAATATCTGTACCCTCAATTTACAACTCAACGAAACTCTTGACAGGCATATACAGGAGGTATACAATGTTTTAAATTACCCCCAAATGTAAACGCCAATGGAAACACTGTTATATACATATATACTGCCTTACCACATACTCGTTTGTAGGTTGTTAAGGAGCAATTCACAAGTCATTATTTCAGGATAAATGTTAATAATAATACCGTCAAACCTTCTTATCTCGAACTCGTATAACTTGAAGATCTTGTTTCATTCAAAGTACTTTTTCGGTCCCAGCCAAGCTCATACTTGCCAACCCTCCCTATTTAGGAGGGAGACTCCCGATTATGGACCCTAAAATGTTGCATTTTCAACTTTGGAATTTGCTTAACTGTTCCTATTTTTAAAGATCTGATGATTTCATCTGAAAGAATAGCTCAAAAGAAGCCATTTAAAAGTGTTAATTTTCCTCTGAATGTACATGTATACATTTTATTTATGTTTTCAATTCTGAGCACGCGTAATCTCCCCCATGGAAATTTCAAAAAGTTGGCAAGTATGCAAGCTTTACAATAGCATTTGAACTCATGTACGTGTAACTCGAATACTTGAAGTTTTACCACGGTCCCGTCGACTTTGCGATAATGAAGTTCAACTGTATATCAACATTTCACTTATTGCTGTATATATATTGTGTATGGTAATTGCAAAACCAGACTGTTCATAAAATTGATATGACATCACAATTTAACATGCAAAGGCTTGTACTTTTTTTGCATTATCAAATATCTTCTAAGTTTTTGAATATTTATTATTATTTGAAAGCTAACCAATTTAAAAAAAAAGAGGCCATTTCCCTTTAGGAAACATTTTGCATTATTTTTATTACATAATCCAGAATGACCCAAAAGAGTTACTGATAAATATGTCTTTACTATCTTGTTTATCCTGAACCATATATACAATGTATAATGCGACAACCTTTTCTTTATTTTCGACTATAAACACTTACTGGGTTTTTCTCATCGCCAACATTTACACAGTGGATACTATGATGCTCCGTCCCGAGTCTGGTAGCCAGATTTAGTATCTCGTCATCAATCTATAAATAAACAATACATCATCAAATCTGTAACTGAACAATGGTTTTCATTAGCACTGATATCTTGAATTTGTCAGTTAATTAGGGCTATTCCATAATCAATCCTTTGGGGAGGTTGGAGACTATAAGACTCTTTCAGGACCAGAGGTGTAAGATAGGGAAATTCCATCCGAGGGGTTTTCAAATTTGGTAAAACCCGAGGCTTTGCCAAGGGTTTTGCCAAATTTGAAAATCCTGAGGGTGGAATTTCCCTATCTTACACCTTTGGTCATGAAAGAGTATGTTTCTCTCATTTCAACTACCTGAATAAGCTCAAAAACCATGAAAAGACTTTTGACTGGCCACCATTTTGAAAATATCAAATTTTTCCTTGAATTTTTTTGACGAAAACAAATGATACAGCGAGATCGAGCATACCCCATATTTGCAAACATAGTTTGCGCAGAAAAAATAATCTCAGCTTTCTAATGTACACGGTTAAAAAATCGTGAAAGGTTTTAATTTCATCACGTCGCCATTTTTCTTTTTTCGGCATCAGATTTTACCGAACTCGTGACGTCATGACATTGTTGCGCCATTGTGACATCACGCGGTGGCTGTATTGCATGGGTAGGTGTGTAATACAACCACAGCGATCATATGTGTATTGCCCTAGACAGGCCAGTATTACACACCTAGAAATGAGTCATAACTGTAGCGTTGAAGATTGCATTACTCCACTGTAAACTGGTGGCTGTTTTCTTTCAGGATTTACCCTGATGTTAAAACGTGTTCTGACTATAATACCACACTGGGGGTGTAACTACTATATATTGATAAGCTGACAAAAATTGTAAATATAAGTATTGATTGTCATATTTCTAATATTCATTGGTATTTAATTAACATACTTTGGCTTACCTACATACTCAACATGTTGCACTAATCCGGGCACCATTCAATATGTCTATAAACTAATGTATCTTACACACCAACGAATGTCAATAGTATGACAACCATTCCTGAAGTGACCAGCATACCTCTTGTTGATCATACAAGCTACTGTCGGGTCCTGTTGTTGACTCCGAGTCTGTAAACTTTGCGTCTGTCAAAATGACTATCCTAGGGTGGACACGGGTACCGTTCATCACTGTGATTGAACCTAGGGAAAACAGCCAAACAAGTCACATCACATTCCAACTCAATACAATGCACATGACAGATTGAAAGTTTGAATAAGATATGGCAAACAGAAATTATAAAAGACTTCTTCTACTGAACAACTCACATACAAAACAAGACAAATCTCAGGTTTTAAAAAAGTCATCAAACCAACATGTATGGAATTGTGGAGATTTATAAAAAAAATTACGTTGACATTTTATATTTTTTCTACAGAAACTGAACCATGTAAATTTTTCCTTATACCCCGGGTACCAGTATATGATATTCGATTCTCCTTAAATGTTACAGATTTTTTACAATACCAGACTTTTTTTTAGACTTGGAATTGTAGAAGACATATCATAAATGCTTTATTCCTCACTATTAAGTTAGAGTGGTGAGTACGTACCACGCCCGTTGATGGCCGATAGAGCCATGAAGAGGCCCGCCATCATTGGAGTACGTCCGTCCACCTGAATAGATCCTGTAAAACAACGTAACATCACCATGACCTCAAAACTTATTTACACGCTATTGTATAAGCCAATTTGATTGGTGAATTAAGAGGACCTTTCTCTCCCTGGCAGATGGTTAATATTCATTGTCCTTCGATCACCTTGGCGATAATTCATAAAAATCTCTACAAAAAAATTAAAGGCCCAATATACGTAACTTTCGGCAAAACTTGAAGCGAAAATCAAGCCTAATAACTTTTTATATTTATAGGTTTAGTTAAGATAAACCGATATCGGCAATATTCAAGATGACTTCTTATGCGGTTACCAGTACAGCAGCAGTTGAAACTCGGTATTTGTAAACATGCGTCCATTTTGAACTGTCTTTTAACTTCGGCTTGTTGTTGAAGTGGCCCCCACCTGAGTTATTTTCAATTCTTTGGATTTTTCTTTCAAGAGTTTCTTGTTAGTTACCACTCAGGTTAACTTCGTTTTAGACTTATTTTTGCATGGTTATCAACTGGATTTTTTTTCAGAATTTTTCAGAATCACAAAAAATGTCCTGAAGTTACGTATATTGGGCCTTTAAGATTCAGAACTAATTTACTCCTGAAGACACATATTTGAATATTTCCAATTAAAAAGTTTGAACAGTGCATTATGAAATTTTATGAGTTACCAGTTAATACCTTCTTATAAAAAAAAAAATGGAAACCTTGTCAAGCACTGTCAATTTAGAATCTTACCCAGAGGGTTTCTGTTTTTCATCCACATCAAATACAAGCTTTAATGAAAAAGCGTCAGGAACAGCTAACATTGATTTTGTAATTGCCAGCAAAGCAAAGTTGTCAGTTATGTTTTGTGATTGATGACAATACATGTAACCTAAAAGCTTTGTTGACCCAATGTCATGTAATTTTTGTAAACAGGGGCAATGCGTTTACCTAAGCATTAAGTCAGTGTACAGGGGATAAAAAAGTTCTCCGAGAATATAAAATTGAGTTAGACATACCAAGTTTAGACATCAGTGCAGAGTAATCAGATGTCAGGTGATGTAGCACTTCTGTCTTATGTCCGACCGTCACCAAGGCAACATTTTCACTCAGACGATGCTGCTTATTTATTCTATCTAAGACTGTAAAACAAAGATATTAAAACTATTATTTCAAAATAGGATTGGATTACATCATTTCAAAAAAAACTTTATTTGAATTTATATTACATGTAATGAAAAATAAAAAGATTTCTGAATATTTTCAACATCTTTTGAAATCCATTCATTATAAAATCTGCATGTATAACTACAGTAAAACACATTTATAACAATCAAGCTTACAACAAATTCTGCTTATAACAAACTAATTTCCTTGGTCCCAGATATTCATTATAAACATGTTAAACTGTACAATTGAATCTTGTTTTAACAGAGTTCTAAAAAATAAAGTAAGGTTACTTACTGTCAAGAAATTTCAGTATAAAATCAGTGGCCTTTTCAAATGGCTCTCCTTGCATACTTGCTGAGATGTCAATCACAAAGATTGTGTCAATTCCCCGCCCCCTGGGGAGAGCCATGGAGCGAGCTGGAAGGAAAATACATAATAAAGTAAATACAGTGTACTTGCATTGACTAAACATGTACCTATATTTTATAGATGGGGGGGCGGGGGGGGGGGGGTCAAATTGTCTTCTGTTTGGATATTTGTTGCCAAATCAGTGAGCATTCTTGAAAATGACCAATTTTATCATTTTAGTGTAGTGTAGGTAAAAATTGTATCGCCAAACTTAATTTCTTATAAAAATAAACTCAGAAAAATCTTCACCATTTTAAAATTTGCTGACTTGGCAATAGTTTAGTAAATTCAACTTAGATTTCAATATTTCTTGAAGACATACATATGTGGATTTTTATATTTTTGTTTTTGTAAGATGTATGAAATGGCCGGGTGTATCAAATGAAAAAAATTAGAATAACCCTATAACAGAACACATGTTTCTTGTTTTAGATATGCAAGTTATAACAAATGTAGAAAATATAGCTAAAATTTAACCTTTTTACACTTGTATATTAAATGAGAAGTGCTGCAGAATTATTCGAGCATTACCCAAGTATACTGACCATTTTTTGACTCCATGTTGGCATATTCTATCCACATATTCTGGGTCATAACCAATCTGCCATCTATAAATGTAAAGAAGATATTTAAGCAATTTCCATACAAGTTAGGATTTTTACACAATGTGAATTGAACTAATGCAACAAATTGACGCAATATATTGTGTATGACTTTGATTGACGCAAAAACAAACATGTTGTAAATCAAAGAGTTATCAGGTATTAAGTTATTGTACATCAAACAAGGGATTTATCAGTAATTTTCTGGTATACCGTATTTGACCGGGAATAAGCCCCCACCCCCTGAGAAAAATAATTGATCAAAAGTAGGGAGGGGTCTTATTCACAAATACACCCCTATTCACAAAAGTCTGCCATCTTGGATATTCAGACACAAAGTTAAAAAGAAATTAACATGCTTTTTATTGAAGGAAAGACAAAATTTAGGGTGGGGGCTTATTCACAGGCTCCCACGTGCACCCTGTTCCAAGAACTTTTGCCAAAGTGGGGAGGGGGCTTATTTGTGAGAGGGGGCTTATTCCCGGTAAAATACGGTAACAGGTTTCTGGAATAAACAGGGTCATGTTTGAGAACAAATTACCTCTTGTTGCTCCAGGGAAGTTGTGAGAGCCAAGCCTTCTCCCACCGCCCGCTAGCCTCTGCCTACAACAGAAAACATTCATTTAGTCAAATGTCCAGTCAATTGAACATTAACGATAAAACAGCCTAATTTAGGCAAAGACATGTCGGCAACCAGCAGCAGAAGAAAGTAGAAATCTGGTTCAGAGTTGCTCACTTCTTTTTCTTTTTCATTTATGATAATAATAAATGTAGTTTCTTATTATGGTATCGTTTTATCACAGCCTATATCGTTCACCTCAAAGCGGTTCACAAATTATTACCTGTGCACGCTCACTCTAGCCATCAACATTTTCGTTATTAACGAAATGAGCTGCTTTTGCTCATTGAATTTGTATTGAAAAACCATTTTCGTAAACACTGACTCCCTATAAATATATAATAAAAATTAATCAAATTCAATGATAATTAATGTTAAATACATCAGAAATTATATTAATATTAACACTTGAATTTTGACTTTACTAATGTATAAAAGTTGCTTTATAAGGAAATTCTTATTTGCTTAACGAGGAAAGTGGTCTTTTGTGACTTTTGCAAAAACATTTTTCAGACTAGAGTGAGCACAGATTACCCGTGGTGATAGGGCCTTAGCAACCAGCTAATACATTGTTCTCAACTCCCTGGGGTGCATACAACCAATGCTGCAATTTCGGTGCTCACAGCTAGCATTCTACAATTTCTAGCACGTACTGCCCAACCACATACTCATTTTACAGCTGAGTAGACAGGAACAAGGGAAGTAAATTATCTTGCTCAAGGATACAACACAATTAGTGCTGTTGCATGGACTCAAACTGGTAACCCATCAATCACAAGCCCAGCGTCCTGCCAGTTTAATTTATTCACTTTAACATTGACCAATGACCACCAGAATCTAATCAGGTGTAGACTTCATCATGTGAATATAAAACAAATCTGAGCACGGTACTGCACATAAGTTCCAAACTCACGCATGCATGGATGCACGCCAGGACATACGTGGTGCAGGGAAAAGGTGATTTCTTTATAACCCCCTTACCTTAATGGGGATATATATTAAGTTATATTTACATTCAGTGTTGCCTTCGCCTATATATCATCATCAAATTGTAGTATATCACACTGTATACAGTGCACTCCTCTTTATATCGTATTGCATTTGTCAGACAAAAACATGATATTAACAGGAATGTGACATTAAGAGAAACATTTTTTTCCACTAAATGTAGTGCATTTCCATACTCCATAACTATAAAAGTAATTAAAGCTATTCAATGTACATATGAAAATGTTTCAATATATAGACAACATTATTTCAACTAGAAATCATTTTTGGGGTTTTATTTTCTATGCAACATTTTGTACAAGTTGTATCTGAAATCAATGGAAATGACATCATTTTCTGGATATTTTATATGATTGGTTAAAAAAACATGATATTAAGAGGAATTCACATCAAAATACATGATATTAACCAAATAGAATTATTAATTAATTACATTAATTGTAAATATATGACATACAAACTATAGGGTTTAATAAAGCATTTTATCACATAACTGACCCGTTCAGTCATGTCATACGACCATGTCATAAAAATGGTATTACGCATGTGTAATAACACTATTGTAACATCATAAACAAATGATGTCATATGATTGTCTAAAATTTGTCTTGGTAGTGAAAATCGTACTGTTGCAGAAGAAATTTCCCTTTCTTATAGATGATTAATTTGAGAAACTTTTGTGTATTTTCTCATAAATATAAGTTATGTGATAAATATAATCTTACACTAGTGTCAATGTAATATGGAATTTTTTTAACTTGTTTAATAATTTAATATGTCACTCGCCTAAAGGCTTGTGACATATTAAATTATCTAACTTGTTTCATAAATTCCACATTACATCTGCACTCGTGTAAAATCCTCTATTTATTGGAATCTTGAGTCGCTATCATCACAATAGAAAAAAACTTACATGGCATCTGCATAGGTTTGAGGGTCAGCCATGTTGCTAGTTCCGGTTGCTATGGTCAGATATCTCTCTAGTTACTGTTACATACTGGCCAGGAGTCCCAAACATCTACATACTGGTCAATGGTCAACTCATCTTTAATCTACAATATAAATGCTAAAACTACATTAATGAGGACAAATTAATCAACCAATTATTCTTCCAGTTAAAACAAAACGGTTAAACACAAAATTTAAAGTTTAAAATGTAAATGATTAAAGGCCCAATATACGTAACTTTCGGCAAAACTTGAAGTGAAAATCAAGCCTAATAACTTATTATATTTATAGAGTTAGCTAAGATTAACTGATATCAGCAATATTCAAGATGAATTCTTTCGCGGTTACTGGTAAAGCAGCAGTTGAAACAAGCTACATTTTTTTGTAAACACGCGTCCATTTCGAACTGTCTTCTACCTTCGGTTTGTTGTTGAAGTGGGCCCCACCTGAATTATTTTCAATTCTTTGGATTTTTTTTGTCCAGAGTTTCTTGTTAGTTACCGCTCAGGTTTACTTCGTTTTAGGCTTATTTTTGCATGGTTATCAACTGGATTTTTTTTCAGAATTTTTCAGAATCACGAAAAAAGTCCTGAAGTTACGTATATTGGGCCTTTAAGGATATTCCCCTTTCAATGCCTTGAGACAATATCCTGGACAGATGTATCTGCTAATTTTACCGGTATGAGGTATTCTTGTTACGCCCTAGGATTGAGACAGGGGAATTCCCCTATTCATAACACAATGGTATGATGTCACGTCAACAATATAATGATGTCACATCAACAATCTATCAACATCAGGTCAATCAACTGTCAGGTTAGCTTGTAAAAGTCAACATTACAATATATTATATCATCATACATAACTGGTGAATGGTACGTGTAAGAGAAAAAGAACATAGTTTACTCCTTAAGGATGAAAATCGATTCCCCCCCCCCCCCCCAAATCTGGTTGAGGTTCGCCTCTCAACTCCTAGGGCAGTGAAAGATTCACCCTATGCTTTAAGGGCAGTGACATATTCTTTTAATCTACAAGATTCATTACATCCCCCCCCCCCTCCCCCCACCAATTCATCATATTTGAGGAACACATACATTTCGGATGTGTGCATATATCTAATATCTATTTGGCTAAATATTATAGACATATACATCTACTAAATGTATTCAAAAAACTGTTACAAATAATTTATTTTTGTCTGATATTTTGAATTCTTTTGAAAATTTTAATGCTGTGACATATTTATCAAAAGTAATAGAATATTAAATAATTTTCCCACTGAAAACCAAATACACTACTTAACAGAAAGGAAACCAGTGTATATTTATATCTGGGGTTGACCTCCAACTTCCCAGCTACCAATACAGCTAACTGACGATGAAAGTCCCTCTCATGATAATCATACAGTTAGTCAGCAACCCTAGTTCATGTATCCTCACTATCTTAATTTCCTGTCATTTGTAGAGAGGGCCCGAGACACAATTTGTAGGAGGCCCGAGACACAATTTGTAGGAGGCCCGAGACACAATTTGTAGAGAGGGCCCGAGACACAATTTGTAGAGCCCGAGACACAATTTGTAGGAGGCCAGGGACACAATTTGTAAGGGAAACCAGCGAAACAATTTATAGGGAGGGCCACGGACACTATTTATAGGGAGGGCCACGGACACAATTTGTTGGGAGGGCCAGGGACACAACTTGTTGGGAGGGCCACAGACACAATTTGTAAGGAGGGCCACGGACACTATTTATAGGGAGGGCCATGGACACAATTTATAGGGAGGGCCACGGACACAATTTGTTGGGAGGGCCAGGGACACAACTTGTTGGGAGGGCCAGGGACACAATTTGTTGGGAGGGCCAGGGACACAATCTGAAGGGAGGGCCAGGGACACAATTTGTATAACGATTTGTAGGGAGGGCAAGGGACACAATTTGTTGGGAGGACCAAGGACATAATTTGTAGGGAGGGCCATGGACACAATTTGTTGGGAGGGCCAGGGACACAATTTGTTGGGAGGGCCACAGACACAATTTGTAGGGAGGGCCAGGGACACAATTTGTTGGGAGGGCCAGGGACACAATTTGTTGGGAGGACCACAGACACAATTTGTAGGGAGGGCCATGGACACAATTTGTTGGGAGGGCCATGGACACTATTTGTTGGGAGGGCCACAGACACTATTTGTAGGGAGGGCCAGGGACACAATTTGTTGGGAGGGCCAGGGACACAATCTGAAGGGAGGGCCAGGGACACAATTTGTATAACGATTTGTAGGGAGGGCCAGGGACACAATTTGTTGGGAGGACCAAGGACACAATTTGTAGGGAGGGCCATGGACACAATTTGTATAACGATTTGTAGGGAGGGCCAGGGACACAATTTGTTGGGAGGGCCGGAGACACAATTTGTTGGGAGGGCCACAGACACAATTTGTAGGGAGGGCCAGGGACACAATCTGAAGGGAGGGCCAGGAACACAATTTGTATAACGATTTGTAGAGAGGGCCAGGGACACAATTTGTTGGGAGGACCACAGACACAATTTGTCAAGTCATGAAAGTGGAGACAATATTAATTAGTGAAGAACATACAAATTATAAACACATGCAGGTCCATGCCTATGTCATATTTGTTTTCCTAAAATTGTATACGTTCCTGGATCTATTAACATATTGCTACACTTACTGTACATGTATATGTAGTTTTGTTTTTGTATAATCAAATGTGCCAACAGGTACTTGTTTTAATTATAATGAATTAACAATCTGAAATCCTTCTCAGTCTAGTACAAAGTTCTGGACAAGAACGAGGAGGGATTTCCTCGATTTGCAACAAGTACCTGTGTATACAATAATTACAGTCTATACACTTCTAGTCTGTACGTGTACATGCCCCCCCCCCCCTGTTTTGGACCTATTGGGGGTACATGCATGTACACGTGCAGCTGGCTAACTACTAGACTCTATGTCTACTGGTTAGGCCTACCCAATATAGGCACACATGCCTATATCATAAACAAGTTCTAAACATTCCTGGTAAAACGTAATTATATTCATAACTAACAGTATCCGTTATAATTCTAGATCTCTGTCTCCATTTCCTCTTGGCTAGATTGTAAACTTAATTAAGCTGTCGTTCATACCTCTGTTTCGCATCCAAATGTCACATCGTGGATTTAACACACATGTTACGAAGCGTATGACATAACTTGACCTGATTTTCCGGAAAATCTAGAAAAGTCCAATATGATTCAAACCAAGTCTGCTCATGTTGTCATTTCGAAGAAATCATCTTAAAATAGCACCAACTTATATAAATACTTACCTTTTTCGTGTACACTGATATGTACATTGCACTACATTTTGTAAGCTTCGTGAAGGATTTAGGCTGCCAGTATATAAATAACACGTCCCGTCGATAAATAAACTTCAATTTCCTAACAATATGCAGGGTGTAACTTTCGTATGTTGGGGAAACCCACCCACTCTATTTTTAGATTGCTAGATAAGGGGACTTAACTCGATCAGTATCCTTATAATTATACTGTCACGTGTACGCCTGTACGTTGGTGGAAAACCGAGATTTCGGCTGGCAAAAAACAGGAACACTTTTTTTCTGGTGTTAATATACCACCCTCAATTCTGATTAAGTTTGAAAATGTGTACAGATGTATAGGCTTATACTTAATTTACATACAATTTGTGTACATGTACTGTGTTACAATGTATATATATACGTCTCTGCCTAATGTACATATATAATATATATATACACAAGTTATTTCCAAAAATTTACATGTAAGAATCTAGACAAAGTTGTCTTTATTTTTCAATGCAATATTTGCTAACTATATCGATTCACAATTGCTGGAGTTTCTGTCAGTAAATAATAAATATATATATGGAGCCGCCACTACAGAAAAGTAATATCTGTTTATCTGTTCGTCGATCTACTTTAAAGGCCCAATATACGTAACTTCAGGGAATTTTTCGTGATTCTGAAAAATTATGAAAAAAAATCCAGTTGATAACCATGCAAAAATAAGCCTAAAACGAAGTAAATCTGAGCGGTAACTAACATAAAACTCTTGACAAAAAAATCCAAAGAATTGAAAATAATTCAGGTGGGGCCCACTTCAACAACAAATCGCAGGTAGAAGACGGTGCGAAGTGGACGCGTGTTTACAAATAGCGTGTTTCAACTGCCGCTGTACCGGTAACCGTGAAGGAATTTATCGTGGATATTGCTGATATCAGTCAATCTTAACTAAATCTATAAATACATAAAGTTATTAGGCTTGATTTTCGCTTCAAGTTTTGCCGAAAGTTACGTATATTGGGCCTTTAAGCTATATAAAAGCTTCTTGACCACCTTGATTTCATTTCCTTGTATTTCTCACTTTTATCCCACTTGATAGGATATGAAATCCATGCACACTCTGTGTGTCTCGAAGTCGGTCCTTATATATATTTATATATGTACAATATTAATAAAAATAATTTCTGTGTCACACTACATAATAGGTTTGATTTCATGATCAGGATTTCAATCATGGGCATTGTAGCAGCTTGGATCGAACTTGATTTTAATGTCTTTCCAGTATCGGTTTAGACGAGATTTAAACATGTTGAGAGTATCCGAATTTACTACTTCATCTGGTAAACTGTTCCAATCGTCAACTACTCTAATTACAAAAGAATGCTTTCTCCTGTTCGTCTTTGAATGTTGTTTTTGCAGTTTTTTGTTATGGCCCCTTGTTCTGTTCACATTTGACAATTTGATCATTTTTTGGCCTTTTTGGCTTAGCTGGTCAATGCCGTTCAATATTTTAAACATTTGTATGACGTCGCTCCTTTTTCTCCTGTATTCCAATGATGGCAGTCCCAAAATCAAAAGCCTTTCTTTGTATTTTTTCTCCGTGAGCCCGTATACCAGTTCTGTTGCCCTACGTTGTACTCCTTGTGTGTCCTTTGTGAGTAATGGATTCCATACCGTAACTGCATACTCAAGATGAGGTCTTATTAGGGCTTTGTATAAGGGCAGTAACATTTGCTTGTTTAAGGTGGTGAAAGTCCTTCCTATAAGCCCGGTCATCCTGTTTGCTTTTTTGACACATTCTGCCACATGAACACTGAATTTAGCGAGCTGTCGAATATGACACCAAGATCTTTTTCTTGACAAAAATTTTCTAATTCTTTGACTGAATTCCCATCTTGCATGGTGTACCTTATTTCCTGGTTACCAGTTCCCGAATGTAAGTTTTTGCATTTGTCGGCATTGAATTTTAATTGCCATTTTATTGACCAATCACACTAATTTTGTAAATCTTGTTGGTTGTTGTTTGTGTCATTAGATGAATTGCTTCTACCATAGATCTTACTGTCGTCTGCAAAGAGTTTAATTGATGATGCTATTGTTTCTGATAGATCATTTATGTAGACTAGAAACAACACTGGTCCGAGGACACTACCCTGGAGGACTCCGCTTTTAACCTTGATCCAGTGAGAGGCAGACCCATTTAATACTACTCTTTGTTTTCTAAACGTCAGGAATGCTCGAATCCAATCCAGTAGTTTCCCTTTGATTCCAATATTTTCCATCTTTTTGATAAGTCTGACGAGAGATACACTATCAAAGGCTTTTTGGAAATCTAGGTAAATTATATCCACGGCGTTGCCTTTGTCCATTTCCTCACTCAGTAAGGTCATTAAGAACTTCTAGTAGTTGGAGGGCGGTAGATTTTCCTTTTCTGAACCCAAATTGTGCATCGTTAATGAGATGATTTCCAATAAGATGCTCTATTATATTATCCTTGAGAATATATTCTAATTTTTTATTATTACCACACTAGTAAGGCTTACTGGTCTATAATTTTTAGCTTTCGTTTTGTTTCCTTTTTTGAATAGAGGTGTGATATTTGCCTTTCTCCATGTATCGGGTAAGTATCCCTCTTGTACATATTTGTTAAATATAATAGACAATGGCAGACTGATGACACTTCAATCAGATTTCAATCAGAATTTTTGGATGTAACTGGTCTGGCCCAGATGATTTCCCACCGTCTAGTTTTGCTAGTTTGTTGTACACCATTTCCTGGGTTATTTCGCAATCAGCAATTCTTACATTGGTCAAGTTTTCTGAATCGGGTATTTCCTTGATATTTTCCTCCGTGAATACATTACTGAAGAGAGAATTTAATATTTTTGCCTTTTGATATAGGTCCGTTTCCAAGCTGCCTCCGTCCGTTTCCAGACTTGGTATGTTTTCCTTGGCTTTAGTTTTTGATTTGACATATTTCCAAAAGTTTTTCGGGTTCCCCTTTACTTCCAACGCAATTTTTTTCTCTTACTCCCCCACTCCTTTCCTTTGTGCTATCGTTGCCGTATTTCTGGCCGCCCTGTAATGCTCGTAATTTTCAGGCGTTTTATTTCTGAGATTTTGTCGCCAGGTTTTCTTTTTGTGTCAATTACTGGTCTGTTCATCCAAGGTTTGCATTCTCGGGTTTTGAAATAGATTCTGAAATGGGCCGCGGCTCCATATACAGTTACATGTACGTGCCATAAGTCTTTCTTTTTTGTATTTCAAACTTTTTTCAATGAATTTTCCTAACTTCGTTTATGGATGGATTTTGACAATTTTTTGTCATTTGGTACAGAAATATACAAGGTTTCCTCTCATAATATTTATTTAATTTTCCGTTGTGTATTTATGGAGCTATACAGAATTATCTACACTGCTAATTTCCGTGGACGCCATTTCTCTATATAACGTTACCAAAAGGACGTCAAATTGGCGTCCCGACAATTGGATGTTGGAAATAAATTATGATTTCTCTAATTATACATAACGGAAAACAGTGAAAATATTATGAGATGGAACAGGAAATAATTCTCTATAAGTACACAAAATTTCATTAAAAATTATCCCGAAACGAAGTCAGGAAAATTCATTGAAAAAAGTTGGAAATACAAAGAATTTAACGCAAAATAAAAAAATTGAAAGACTTATGGCACGTAACTGTACAGTGTACACAAACATTTTTTTATATATACCGTCAGAAATTCAAGCAACTGTGATCGATTAGATTTACTTCCATATCATCCTACAAAAATAAACACCATATTAGCATGACCATAAGTAACGATTAACAATGAGGAAATCAACAAACATGAAAATAGGAAATTCACATGTCTTGCGTTAAATCGATCTACAATGGCTGTGGTAATCAACAGTGGACTTTGTGATAGCGAAAATGATACCGAATGAAATAGTTTCCAAGTGAAGTTGTACTTCGCGGAAATCGAAACTAATACTCATTACTTACTACATGTGTACAATCGTTATTTGTTGAGAAATTTCGAGTGTGTATTTCATTAAGTTTAATGTCATATGTGCTGAATCCTTTAGTTGTTAAAGCATCCAGTTTAAATCATTTTCCGTGTTGTCAGCCGCATGTTGTAACAGAGAAATCATATCTTAGGTGTTGCAAATAGAATCTTGAACCCGGGATTCATTTCGTAAACTGAGGAAGGATGTACATTGGACTCAATAAATGAGGAAACGTCTCATAATAGGAGAAAAAAACTGATGCGGCAAAAAAAAGTGATGTGATATAATTAAAATTATAATGTAGTAACTGTTTTATGCGAAAGCCTAGAAGGGTCAACTTCTGAAATGAATAATATGCTGATTAAAGCGTAGTTAAATAATGCTTCTCAATACGTTTTCCTACATTCATGCAATAACATATGTTTAATTCAATAAATCACGTTCAAATCTCATTTTTATATTGTGTATCATCTGGATTTTGTAATATTTAGAAACGTTTCACCGTTTCAATAGCAAACACGGATCTGGCAAATTTTATGTTTTGACAAAGATTTTCACGGAGACCAAGTCATCGATAAATGTTATGCCCTCATGATAACAACATGGCACAGTGACAAAATTATCCAAATACGTCCATCTACATTATCAGACAATGATAGAAAATATTTCTTAATTATCATAAAAACGTATTCATAGTCTTCATCAACCTGCATCAAGGAATATCTGTGCCTTACAAGTTTCTTCATCTATCACGAACGTTTCAATATCAAGAGCGATATTATACTAAATAACGAATTAATTTAAACACCATGCAAAGGTTAGAAAAGCAGTTTATGGTCTCCTTCGTTCCTCATACGTACATAAATTATTTCATTTCTTAACATTTTAATTGAAATAAGAACACAAGACTGAAATTCCTTTCATTCTATAATTAGCATCAGTGATTGTTACAGTGCATTGGTAATAGTATTGATTTGTACACTTTGTACAGTTTACAATACTTATCTATTAAACGAGAGTAACATATAATACACGTTGGACAATTAACTAACCCCCTCCTCTTCCATGTTTCCTCAGAATTTGGCTGATACCGATCACACGATGACACACGAGGGATGTTCGAAAACTTTTGCAAATGACATGTTTTTTTTCAGAAACGCTTATCATTCTTATGCATTTTTCTAGCATTAAAAAGCATTCCCCTTTAGCTTGAACATAGCGTTTCAATATCAGAGTCCAGTTTTTGAGACAATTTTCGTACTTCTCTTTGGATACACTAATCAGAACCGGGTAAACTGAAGATCCCAGCTCACTTCTGGACCTATATTATGTCATATCAGATACGTTTTTTTTTTTTAATTTTGGAAAGAGGAAATAAATCACACGGGGCAAGGTCTGGGCTGAATGGAGGATGTTGTAATATATTGATATTTTCCGAACTGAAAACCTGGACTATGCATTTGCTGATTTGTGAACTGCGTCATTGCCATATAACAATTTTAGGACGAATTGTTCTCATGTGTATTCGAAATGTTTCAGAACTACATTCTTATTGACGCTTCCAGACACCCCTGCCTTTTGGAACATGATTGGTCCACTATTTCTAATGAATAATATGTTGCGTATAAACACTTTCTTTGCTGTCAGTGTTCGTTTTGTTCGTTTGCTAACCATTTTCATCAGTGTATATCAACAATACAGCGATGAGCAGTGAACCAGTTCGTACTGGTTTAATGCACTTTTAAATTCCGTGATACTCGAGTATACGGTGCATTTGCAAAACATTTCTAACACTCCTCGTGTGGACAAAAGAGATGCAATTTGCAATGCTGTTGTGAACATGTAGATGAGAGGCCGAACAATATATACACAAAAGTTCATTCCAGACAAAAATGTACGCCCCCACTAACACAAAATCCTGGATCCGCCTATAGATGGTACATATACTGTAGATTCATATAATGAAATTACTCTAAATATCAAACCCGCAAACTAGTCCTCTCAAACAGTACTTATGAATAGAAATACTGAAAACCTAACAATGTCTCGTGACCTCTTAACAAAGACCACGCCTTTAAAAGTCCAAACACTGAAAGTCCTCTGACGCGATCCCAAGTAAATCCTGGTGATAACATGTTCCATTACGAATAACAATCACATTCAACAACAGAAATATTATAATTAGCTACATAAATAATGATTTTTTCATGTCAAGTTTAAACAACTTTTACAAAAAAAAATTGCAAAATGTTGAACGTCCGCTCTGCTGAGTATCAATCCCGTCGATGACGTATATAGGTAAAAACTATATACAGGTAAGGCCTACAATATCCTCACTCTTCACGTGCATCCACACCCCATCTGAAATCCAAGTAATTAAAATATAACGAAACGAAATTTATTAGGTCACTATCAAGAAAGGAAAATTCACAATTAGAAAAATCGAAATCGACATGTTGGTCTTAAAGCTGAAGAGTCTGTTGTGTTATTTATTTCAAGATTCTATTCACATACGCGGCGTTTAAAGGCCGATATTTAGAGCATTTGGTTGTCCAGGCAAACCACCAGCTTACTAATCCCTACAGCTAATTTAGGTGACAAGTCAGCAGCCCAAACCTGTCTGGTGTGAGGAGGGGTGCTGGTCTGTACAGTAATGTGCAACATGATACCCCTCAAATCATGATAACTGTGCTTACATTACCTAGCTGTGAAAAAAAACAGTTCAACATATCGTTCAATATTATTCTTAGGATTTATTGATGTAAAATTAAATCAAAAATATTTATTTGACAGAGTATTATGTCACAGAATATATGAAGATTATAACACCTATTCCCATCTATGACCCATGTATGGGTGTCCTTTAGGATTTGGGTATAAATTCCTCACACCATCGTGGGTTTCCGACGATGTCCTCAGACATGAAAGTACACACACCGGTATAACTTCTCATTGATGAGTTACAACCCATTCACCTTCTTCCATGCTGCTATTTTTTTCAAAACATATCTAGGATCTTTCCATCCTCCAAGATTGCTTATCACTTTCCAGTATTTAGACTATCTATCTATTCTAATGACACTGTTCTCAACACATGGAGCTTGTCCATGACAGTGACTAACTAGATATGCCAAGTCACTAGTGTTGTGCAAAAGTGTCGCAGTAACAGTATTTTGATGCTTCTACAGTGTGACATAGTGCCATTTCTAGGATTTTCACTTTAAAATGATCCATTTTAAATCTATGTATTTTTTTCTATAAAATTTTGATTAAATAGTTACATTTTAAATACATATTGAGACAGTGTCGAATGATTCTTGTGATTTCGACTTCAAATTTTAAAAATCTTGTGGAGAGACACAAAAATGTATTGGGAAATATATTCCAGTGATTGGTATTGTATAACTGGACAAAACCATTGTCGAATTTTTATGTATGCTTCTTTCTAAAAACAACCTGTTTCTTCTTATCCCAAATTGCACTAGGCAAACGACCATCAAATTGGATATTCGAAAGAAATTGAGCATTTTGTAGGCCTTAATTATTTTAATGATTTTGAGAATGTGAAACAGCTAAATCCACCCAATCGACTCATCAAATCTGTTCATTTTTTCTTTGTTGTAAATAATTAATTGTTATGTATATATCGTCTCATTTTTGATTGAAATCATTATGTTTCAAATATTGAAATAAATTTGCCAACCATGAGCAAACTACAGACCACAAAATAGATCGGTGATGTTGACATCTTGGTTGGACAGATTGTACTTTACATTCTTACAAGTTATTTTTTATTTACAAATTTACCTTTTGATATTTCCATGGACTGCAATACTATGAATTAAATAACAATTAAGTAAATGTGTATATATGTATCTTCTGTTATATTTCACTCAACTTGTATACTATGATATGCCCAAAAACATTTTTATTTTTATATATATTTCAAACTATAATTTCTAATTGTGATACAATGTTTCTGATGCAAAATGCTTGGAATACTTATAGTATGGAATGAATCAATGTACAGTAATGTGTCGGTGATACTGATTATAAATTATGTGAACAACACCATAAATTTGATATAAATAACTTGTCTTTTCATCAATTCTTCAATTAAATCTTAATATTTGATTATTTCAAGCAACGCAATTCATTTAGTTTCCTGCATTCATATCTAGCAAGACAGAGGTATTTGTACACAAACACATTCAGGGCTTATAGCTTGTACACATACTACACTGTAGTCTTTTTTAAGAGATGGGCATTTTTTTTATCGAAAACTGTTCCAATTCCCCCAAAGGCGTAAAATTACTTAAACACCTTAATTTCGGTTAAAATCGAGCTGTAGCACATTCTCATGTCTCTTATGTCTAAACCGCTAGACAACTTTGGGTCACTTTAATTTGAACTTGAACATTATCAAAATTTATCATAGGGGCCTTTAGTTTTGCATATATATATAATAATAATCTTTATAACAAAAAATTGATATATCCAGCTAAACACGGAAATGTAAGCCAACTTAAATGTGTTCTGTAACATTTGTATACGTTAATTTTCCCTTGTTGCACGTCAATTGTATACCTAATCTGAAGTACAGTTTCCTGTTTCTGCTTGTTATCTGTACTATGCGAATAAAATAATCGTGACATTCATTCATACCAGGGATAAAAAGGGAACAGTGAAGAGCATCTAAGTACTCCTCTCCGGGACTAATTGCATACATAATTCTAAACTTCATTGAATCCTCTATACTACCTACCATCCCCTATACTACCTACCATCCTCTATACTACCTACCATCCTCTATACTACCTACCATCCTCTACACTACCTACCATCCTCTATACTACCTACCATCCTCTACACTACCTACCATCCTCTATACTACCTACCATCATCTATACTACCTACCATCCCCTATACTACCTACCATCATCTATACTACCTACCATCCTCTATACTACCTACCATCCCCTATACTACCTACCATCCCCTATACTACCTACCATCCTCTACACTACCTACCATCCTCTATACTACCTACCATCCTCTATACTACCTACCATCCTCTATACTACCTACCATCCTCTATACTACCTACCATCCTCTATACTACCTACCATCCTCTATACTACCTACCATCCTCTATACTACCTACCATCCTCTATACTACCTACCATCCTCTATACTACCTACCATCATCTATACTACCTACCATCCTCTACACTACCTACCATCCTCTATACTACCTACCATCCTCTATACTACCTACCATCCTCTATACTACCTACCATCCTCTATACTACCTACCATCCTCTATACTACCTACCATCCTCTATACTACCTACCATCCCCTATACTACCTACCATCCTCTACACTACCTACCATCCTCTATACTACCTACCATCCCCTATACTACCTACCATCATCTATACTACCTACCATCCTCTATACTACCTACCATCCCCTATACTACCTACCATCCTCTATACTACCTACCATCCTCTATACTACCTACCATCCTCTATACTACCTACCATCTTCTATACTACCTACCATCCCCTATACTACCTACCATCCTCTATACTACCTACCATCCTCTACACTACCTACCATCCTCTATACTACCTACCATCATCTATACTACCTACCATCCTCTATACTACCTACCATCCCCTATACTACCCACCATCCCCTACACTACCTACCATCCTCTATACTACCTACCATCCCCTATACTACCTACCATCCTCTATACTACCTACCATCCTCTATACTACCTACCATTCTCTATACTACCTACCATCCTCTATACTACCTACCATCCTCTATACTACCTACCATCCTCTACACTACCTACCATCCTCTATACTATCTACCATTCTCTATACTACCTACCATCCTCTACACTACCTACCATCCTCTTTACTACCTGCCATCCTCTATACTACCTACCATCCTCTATACTACCTACCATCCTCTATATTACCTACCATCCTCTACACTACCTACCATCCTCTATACTACCTACCATCCTCTATACTACCTACCATCCTCTACACTACCTACCATCCTCTTTACTACCTACCATCCTCTATACTACCTACCATCCTCTACACTACCTACCATCCTCTACACTACCTACCATCCTCTATACTACCTACCATCCTCTATACTATCTACCATCCTCTACACTACCTACCATCCTCTATACTACCTACCATCCTCTATACTATCTACCATCCTCTACACTACCTACCATCCTCTATACTACCTACCATCCTCTATACTATCTACCATCCTCTATACTACCTACCATCCTCTATATTACCTACCATCCTCTATACTACCCACCATCCTCTATACTACCTACCATCCTCTATATTACCTACCATCCTCTATACTACCCACCATCCTCTATACTACCTACCATCCTCTATACTACCTACCATCCTCTATACTATCTACCATCCTCTATACTACCTTCCATCCTCTATACTACCTACCATCCTCTATACTACCTACCATCCTCTACACTACGTACCATCCTCTATACTACCTACCATCATCTATACTACCTACCATCCTCTATACTACCTTCCATCCTCTATACTACCTACCATCCTCTATACTACCTACCATCCTCTACACTACCTACCATCCTCTATACTACCTACCATCCCCTATACTACCTACCATCCTCTATACTACCTACCATCCCCTATACTACCTACCATCCTCTACACTACCTACCATCCTCTACACTACCTACCATCCTCTACACTACCTACCATCCTCTATACTGCCTACATTTTCCCTAGTTACAGTCTACGATACCCGTTACCATCCTTTCCCACCTTCAAACAGCCTGTACAAAGATTGATATACCCATTGAGAGGTATCCGATGAGTCCCTTTCCGTTTGGAGATCACTTTAGACTGGTACAGTTTGGTTCAACAGGACTTTCCTTGATTCGGTTCTAAAATTCGTTGAGCAGGAAAGTCAGTTAGTGACATCATATTACATATTAATATTTACATCAAGAGTTATATAAAGTCCCTTTATTAATTGTTTTTAGTGTTACTTTATTCTATCTTTGATATATATATATTTCCTTCTCAAAGGACACTGTTATTGATTTACTACATTATATTTACATGTATATATTATTATTATATTAATTGTATTGTTGAACATTTAAATATTAATAAAGTGAAATTCAGTTTCTGTCACCAGTCCCTGACAAATGCCATTTTATGTTGTTTTTTTAATAATTTCCTACTATTAAATATCAATCACCAATAAAATGAATTCATCCCTGCCCCCCCACCTCTCTCTCTCTCATCCTCTCTCTTTATCACTTTATTGTGTGTGTATATGAGAATTTGTGTGTGTGTGTGGGTGTGTGTGTATGCAGGTGCACAGGGACCTGAGAATGTGTGGTTAAGTAAGGGATTGCGCGTGTCCTATGCTGCGTCATTAAAATTTTGACTTATTTGATGGTGATTATAATAAGGTTAGTAATAATGATGATATGTATAATGTTAAGTGTGATGTTGATGGTAGGAATAATTAAATGTAATGTATGATAACACTAGTACTGTATAAGTGTAGATGATGAAAGAAAAAAACACAATACATGTAAGTGTGCATGGATGTATGATAATGTATGGATGAAAATGTATATCGTGTCTTTATTATTTAATATGTAAAAAAGATCTTGCAAAAAGAAAATAAATATAAAAAAGAAATAAGTGACATCATCTTTTATCTGTTACAGTATACGTAATGCCCACCGGGCAGGTGTGGATAATTATCTCAAATGCACAATACGTCTAATAGTCATAGCACCCGATGAAAGTTTACACCTGATAATATCTTAGTGGTCATGATCATCGGTAAATGTAACGTAAAAGGGTCAAAAGTGAAAGAAAAAAAAGAAAGAAAAACTTGTGTACATGTATGTACATATAATGTCTCATGAACCCCAACACGTTAGGTCATATTCACATCATAAAGTGTAGTACGTACAATTGAAGCCCTCGATAAAAATCTACACCTGATAATATCTTAGTGGTCATGATCATCGGTAAATGTAACGTTAAAGGGTCAAAAGTGACCTTTGGACACTTTGGAAATAAAAAAGCTTGTGTACAAGATATATCATGAACCACTGGACATGTTTGGTTCGTATTCCCACCATACTTTAAACCATCAATTTCTACAACATATTAGAGTTTAGTGGTCATCGGTCAAGCATAAAGGGTCAAATTTCACACTTGACCACTTTGTGGTGATTGTGGTGTGGGAGGGGGATATATATGTGTGTGCTATTGCATAATTGCCTACTTTGATTTGACATTGACATGGCCAACTTGTTACAGAAACCGAAACAAAGCCATTGAGACCTTTTATAAAACTTAATTTTTCGTAAGAATGTAAACTTCCGATTCTATTTATAGCACGTTTGATTATCTAATTACTGATAGACAGTATTGTGTTGTATAATTTCCGTTATTGTAAATAATCATTTAAACTTTGTTTTAAGTGTTACAACAACAGTCACGTGACAATAAATAATACACTGACTTCTCCATTCCAGGTCCAAAAATCACGCTGATTATTCAGAAAAATGTGATCTGAATAAAACGTATATATATACATGTTTTAAGTGGCTCAAAAATATCAGTATGACATTTATAGTAATAATGGAGCTTGTTTGTCTATCTTTAAACGTATATAGTAAAGGCACAGTAATGAATTTTGCTTGTTGAAATGATATAATGACTATATTTTTTACTATATTTTTTATATTTTTTGCTGTACAATTTCATTAATGCATATGATAATGAAAGATACATTTGTATTCATTGAAGGATATCGAAGGTAAGCTACTCTAGGGCCATGGGTAGCCGTATAAAGCTATATACGTTTGACGGTTGGTTTCACGGTTCTTTTGTTTAACGTCCCATCGAGGGCCGAGGCCATTTCAGGACGGCCCCAGTATGTGTCTATGTATCGGAGAGAGGGTCTGTTTGTGTATTTGTATTACCTCCTCGTGATATTGCTGATGTGGGCCTCAGTTTGTGTTGTGCATACGTACACATCTGTGTATCTGCCGGAGACAGGGTATGTTGGTGTATTTGCCTCCGTGTGATATTGCTGATGTGGTTGTGCATACGTACACATCTGTGTATCTGCCGGAGACAGGGTATGTTGGTGTATTTGCCTCCGTGTGATATTGCTGATGTGGGCCTCAGTTTGTGTTGTGCATACGTACACATCTGTGTATCTGCCGGAGACAGGGTATGTTGGTGTATTTGCCTCCGTGTGATATTGCTGATGTGGGCCTCAGTTTGTGTTGTGCATACGTACACATCTGTGTATCTGCCGGAGACAGGGTATGTTGGTGTATTTGCCTCCGTGTGATATTGCTGATGTGGGCCTCCGTTTGTGTTGTGCATACGTACACATCTGTGTATCTGCCGGAGACAGGGTATGTTGGTGTATTTGTATTACCTCCTTGTGATATTGCTGATGTGAATCCTACTTTTATTCTGTTATCGCACTGAAATATCATACATAAGGCACCGAGCACCGCCTCCCACCCTGTCACATTATACTGACAACGGGTGAACCACCCAGCACAGCCTCCCACCCGGTCACATTATACTGACGTGTGAACCAACCAACACAGCCTCCCACCATGTCACATTATACTGACAACGAATGAACCACCGAGCACAGCCTCCCACCCTGTCACATTATACTGACAACGGGTGAACCATCGAGCACAGCCTCCCACACTATCACATTATACTGACAACGGGTGAACCACCGAGCACAGCCTCCCAAACTGTCACATTATACTGACAACGGGTGAACCACCGATTACAGCCTCCCACCCTGTCACATTACACTGACAACGTGTGAACCACCGACAACAGCCTCCCACCCTGTCACATTATACTGACAACGGGTCACATTATACTGACAACGGATGAACCAACCAGCACAGCCTCCCACCCTGTCACATTATACTGACAACGGGTGAACCACCCAGCACAGTATTCCACCCGGTCATATTATGACAACGGATGAACCATTCGCTGTAACTATTGAAACTGCTGGGATAACAACTAAAATGTTCCATTTTAATAACTACGGTAAGCTACAGCTTGTGGCCAGAATCTGCTGCCTCCCTCACCCGAGCAAACGTTCTTTACCAAAGTTAACTGTTCAGTGTGTCAGCACGGGCTCTAGGTAAGAAAGGTTGACATAGAGAAAAACATTCTCAAAGTGCCGTTGCATGTGTTTTGTCGCTTTTGCTTGCCATAAATTCTTCAGAGGCTTCCACATTAGTCACCCCTTAAAGTAATGTATTGTTTAACAGCAGCAAGCTTTATTTTCTCTGTCTTGGGCCGTGGGATATGATGCATATATACATGTACATGTATATGGTGGACGTGCTGTTGCATATTCAAATTCAAATTGTTTTATTACTGTAGGCCTTACGACCTTTAAAGGGGCATCCCGCGAAAGTAAGCTTTTTTTCATATTTTTTTTTCAAGATATTACATACACATATCGAGTGGGTATTCTTACGGACTACGACGATCGGATTTTGCTGATATGTATTCATAAAATAAATAATTTCAAAATAACTAGTGGAATTCCAAAACGTCTAGCCAGACGCCTGGATTGGGATTTTCACCTACCAACGCATTCGCAGCGAGCGCCGTTTCCATTGTAAACACTCTATCTGGTATTACCGTTACACCACGATAAGACCTAACTACTAAGTGAAAAGTTGCCGAATGGTCAAAATATGACGCAAGACTGCGTTACGAAATCATATTGCGTGTATGTTACATATTTCTTCTGTGTAACGGTAACATGCCCAAATAAAGCTTTGATTTGGTTTTGGGGCTACCCAAGGGGAAACTGTTTCAGTCTTCTGTTGTATAAATGCGTGTGTAATATTAAACTTAAAAGTGTGTTTTATAATATTCCCTTTATAAAATCTGATGTTCAAGTAAAACAGTATGATTTAATTATAATTGCTGGATAGAAAGACATTTTCAAAAACAATATATACCATATCACAGAAAAATTCGTTTGATGACGTTGTAAAACAGGACGGGACGTGCGACCAAGGTACATACGGCTTCAATTTGAACAAAAGGAATAAAAAAATATGTTGTCACGCGTAAAAAAAAGTGATATTCATACTAATCTATAAATTAGTGAATGTACAAATATCATTAGGTTGCGACCCCGGTATTGAATTTGATATGGAAATATATACATAACGGGAAAAAAATACCCAAAGTTATACAACATATACATATGTATATTCCATTCCTGCAGTTTTTTTTAAAAGGTCATCGTCCCTTTACAAGACGCTAAAAAAGATGTAAAAGAAAGCGGAATTATCATAACATATTAATAACGAGTAGTTATAAGTGTTTCAACAGTTCCAAATCTGATATACGTATACATTTTATGCATGTAGTCATGCTTAGTGTGTGGTGCGTTATATGAGTGTATGGACTTAAATATTCGCATTCCGTGATAGTGTTAACGTGTGAAGACGCTGAAAGTTGGATAGAGTTTAAATGAATATGAATGTGCATTGTGTATATATACAGATAGTCTGAAAAAAAATCCTCAAGACGTTGAATTGTAAAAAAAACCGCAAACATTTCATGTCATTTTATTTTCGAACTTTTAAATGCATGCTACATACATGTTATGATATCATCTGAAATGTTGGTTCGTGAATATTACCTTTTACATAAATTAAGGTTTGTACCATGGCCGTATTCCGTACCCATGTGTACCGGTCTCAGTCAGGTAAATATAATATAGACAATTCCTAGTGTCGATATATGGTGCCGATATGCCGACAATTATTCTTCATTTGAATATCGGTATGTGTGCAATTGATGTCTAATTTTAATGTGAATATGATTCAATAAGTTATACACGGACTTTGTCTCTGTTTCATCAGCCGTATACATTATGCGAGGGGACCTCCCGTATGGACCCTGCCAAACCGATCGGCACACCTGTCACGTGGCAACATCCTCGCTATTTTTATCAGGGCTTTCCCGAGGAATGCGATTTTGCAAGTGGTCAATATAGACATTTTGAATGGACTTTGGATATGGGAATAACAGGAAAGTATAATTAGTAGTGCAGACGCCATGTATATTCAAGATCAGGCATTTAGGCTTTCGCGGGATGCCCCTTTAAGTTCACATACATAACACACTCATTTACAATAACATAGCATATACATATACCATGTAGGAGGATGAGGTAATTATACCTTCACAACATATGTACAATACATTTACAATTAATACAATTTATATAGGATTATACTGTCAAATGAAAACACATTCTTCCAACATCGGTTTCAAAATAGCATACCTTCAGTATATAATACGTGTAATGTATGGTATATACATAAATATAAGTAAGACGACTGTAGAATGTGTTTATGGATGTATATTAGAAAGTAGTTTGCTTTCGTATGTTTGTAACATAAGGCATCTCGAGTGTGATATATCTGTAAAGTACACTGTACGACAAACTATAATGTAAAGGGTCTAGTTTTTACTGTATATTGTTTTGAAAAGGTACACATAAATTGTCAATCTTGTTTTGTGTCGCCTGTTAAAGTGACACCTAAGATCACATTGTCGGTGATGTCGTTTTCGTCGTCCGAAAAAAAAAAGTTTCCGTGCAATAACCCGAGTTCCATTGAGCACAATCGTCATACAAAGCGTCGTTTGTTTGGAATTACTCCTCAGGTCTAAAGGTCATATCGAGGTCAACGTTAACTATGAATAGAACCGATATCCGGGATAAAGTTCCCATGCAATAGCTTGAGGTCCCTTGAGCCTATCAACCCCAAACTTCATACAGTGCTAGCTTACTAAAAGTCTTTGTTTGAAATTAATCTTTCAGGTTTGAAAGGAGAAGTTTCTTAATTAAGATTATAAAAAAGTGTTCCTTTTTGTTATAATCTGTCTACTGTTGGCCGCACATGGGCCACATCCACTTCTGTGGGGTTCTTGTTTTATCCAGTTCCTTGTACATAATGTAGTAGATAAGGAAGTGTCGGGAATCACGACTTCTGTAATAGGATTCTCAATTCTGTTTAAAGCCATGACGAATCAATCACGAGAGTAACCTATGTATGATACATATACAACAATACATGTCTATGGAAAAGAATCTTACGCATAATACATTTTCGGCGAAGATTGGACAGAAATGAGTCACTTTTTTCCTTAAAATTTCGACAGGTTAGTAATTATAACCTTTTTTTGGAAAAAAACCCTCTCGCAGCACAATTAGTTTTTATATGTGATGAGTGATGAACAGGCATAACCGTTATACATTTTACAATAATTATGAAGCAAGTTATATTAACCGGATGTTAGCGCGCGAGGGGCTTATTGTGGGAGGAAACCTGAGTACCCGGAGAAAACCCACTTGGTCGGGCAGGTGACCCCATATCTTTTCACGTCCGGTCGGGGAATCGAACCCCGGCCGCCTTGATGAAAGGCAAGTGCGCTATTCACTGCATCACCCGACCACTCATGCATTTGTACTATGCTCCAGCACACATACAAACATAATATACGCATATATACAACACAGGATTACTTTAAATGACTTTGGCTGTTATTATATTATATAGGACGTTAAACAAAATGAGACCAAACCAAAATAACAGAATACGTAAAACTGTGAGTAATTTTGTATGATACGTTTAGTGACTTTATTTTCACGCAATGAAAAACGTCCTTTTCTAAAGGATATTACATTGTATTAAAAAAAATGAATAAATCTGTCCGCTAATTAACTACAGTGTATATATATTATAATGATTGTACGAGTAATTCTACGTCCACCTCAGAACTGAATAGGTATATTACATTGTGTGAAATCCTGGGTTATGAAAAACAAAAAAACAGTAAATGACATCATTATTTATCACGCGCTAGTGATACCATCGTCGGAAACCCACGGTACACTTCTCTGACGTTTGCAAACGTCAGAGAGTTTAGTGTACCGTGGGTTTCCGACGATGCAGTGATACAAAATGTACATGTACATGTCTATGTTACATGAATATACAGGAGTTGTTGTTCCTATAATTCAGCATTACATATCAGGGACGTATATTACATCATGACGTGACACGATTGCTATAGAAACCGATACTATCCCATTGAGTCCCCTAATAGATTCGTGTTTTATGTAACACTTTAAAACTTCCGATGTTATATTTAGCAGATCTATACAAGTAGTAAGTTATATTTATAAAGTCTATTTCTTGCACAGTAATTTCCGTCTTTGTAAATACAAACAGTGGTGTTTTGCTAGTGCAGTCACGTGACACGGAATTTGGCCAGGAGTACTATTGTACTAAAGCTCTGACTCTATTTATCGTACAATGTATTACATTTTAGTAAATAAGAACAATTAACGAAGTTAGTAAATGCGGCTGGAAATCGTACTTTTAAGTGAAAAATAGTTTACCACTTCAAGAACATGTACTAAATAGAATAAAAAAGAAGTAAATTTGTCGTTGAAGAAAAAACATTCAAAATTTTTTTTTCGGCAGTTGAAATCCAAACTTTCAGTCTTGGTTTCATAGAATTGTGAATTTTCTCGTGTATATTTACCATGACAAAACCAATTATATAATAGTAATTTCTGTTGAAGGAACTATGATTCAATTCTAAGAGAAAACTTCATTCTATAAGAATTTATTTAGGAATTCCATCAATAAATATGTAACAACAATCAAGACAATATCACCAGGCATGCCTGATATTGCCTTCTGTATGTAAATAGGCCGATATCAGTTAAATATTGCCTTCTGTATGTAAATAGGCCGATATCAGTTAAATATTGCCTTCTGTATGTAAATAGGCCGATATCAGTTAAATATTGCCTTCTGTATGTAAATAGGCCGATATCAGTTAAATATTGCCTTCTGTAAATTGGCCGATATCAGTTAAATATTGCCTTCTGTAAATAGGCCGATATCAGTTAAATATTGCCTTCTGTAAATAGGCAGATATCAGTTAAATATTGCCTTCTGTAAATTGGCCGATATCAGTTAGATATTGCCGGGCTTTGTAGACTTTTTTTTGTCGGCAAATGGGTAGAATTCAAAAATAAACTTTAAAATTTTCAAATGCAATAGTGAATGTCTTTAGATGCCCAATAACGATTTCATTGGGATTTTGCTTCATTCTAGTTATGTAAATCTTTACCAGAGTAGACAAAAATTAATCTCGTAATATTTACACTTTCAAAACAGCAAAAAAGTTTCGTTGATGGAAATTAAAAAAAAAAATCTTAATTGTACAGTTCTCATTTCCATTTTGTTAGATATTTCCAAATTAGGAACTTAATGGGATATTCGTTTCATTGAAATACACCGTTTTAGATACACTTAAGTGCCCTATTTAGCTTACATAAGCTACAAAAATATACGCTAAAGCGCTCTACAGTACATAGATGTTTGATAACTATACAATAAACTGCCAAGTTATCAAACACTCCCCTGTTTTATCTTAATACTTTAGGGGAGTCAAAGAGCACGCTACCGTCCCCTGTGGTAGCTTTTTGTTATAATAGGGAATATTTAGACCATACAGCAGACCCCTGAGGTACATTGTAGCTTCATGTTACAGGAAACACTGAGACCATGCTACAGACCCCTGTGGTAGCTCTATGTTACAGGAAACGCTAAGACCATTCTACAGACCCCTGTGGTAGCCTTATATTATAGAAATTCAAAAGAGCACAATAAAGTCCCTTGTGGCAGCTTTTTGTTAAAGTGGGGAAGGCAAAAACCATTGTACAGTCCCCTGTGGTAGCTATTTGTTATAGGAGAGACAAAGGCTGTGCTACAGACTCCTGTTGTAGCTTTATGTTATAGGAGAGACAAAGGCTGTGCTACAGACCCCTGTTGTAGCTTTATGTTATAGGAAAGACAAAGGCCATGCTACAGACCCCTGTTGTAGCTTTATGTTATAGGAGAGACAAAGGCCGTGCTACAGACCTCTGTTGTAGCTTTATGTTCTAGGAGAGACAAAGGCCGTGCTACATACCCCTGTTGTAGCTTTATGTTAAAGGAGAGACAAAGGCCGTGCTACAGACCCCTGTTGTAGCTTTATGTTATAGGAGAGACAAATGCCGTGCTACAGACCCCTGTTGTAGCTTTATGTTATAGGAGAGACAAAGGCCGTGCTACAGACCCCTGTTGTAGCTTTATGTTATAGGAGAGACAAAGGCCGTGCTACAGACCCCTGTTGTAGCTTTATGTTATAGGAGAGACAAAGGCCGTGCTACAGACTCCTGTTGTAGCTTTATGTTATAGGAGAGACAAAGGCCGTGCTACAGACTCCTGTTGTAGCTTTATGATATAGGAGAGACAAATGCCGTGCTACATACCCCTGTTGTAGCTTTATGTTATAGGAGAGACAAAGGCCGTGCTACAGACCCCTGTTGTAGCTTTATGTTATAGGAGAGACAAAGGCCGTGCTACAGACCCCTGTTGTAGCTTTATGTTATAGGAGACAAAGGCTGTGCTACAGACCCCTGTTGTAGCTTTATGTTATAGGAGAGACAAAGGCCGTGCTACAGACCCCTGTTGTAGCTTTATGTTATAGGAGAGACAAAGGCCGTGCTACAGACCCCTGTTGTAGCTTTATGTTATACGAGAGACAAAGGCTGTGCTACAGACCCCTGTTGTAGCTTTATGTTATAGGAGATATAAAGGCCGTGCTACAGACCCCTGTTGTAGCTTTATGTTATAGGAGAGACAAAGGCTGTGCTACAGACTCCTGTTGTAGCTTTATGTTATAGGAGAGACAAAGGCTGTGCTACAGACTCCTGTTGTAGCTTTATGTTATAGGAGAGACAAAGGCTGTGCTACAGACCCCTATTGTAGCTTTATGTTATAGGAGAGACAAAGGCTGTGCTACAGACCCCTGTTGTAGCTTTATGTTATAGGAGAGACAAAGGCTTTGCTACAGACCCCTATTGTAGCTTTATGTTATAGGAGACAAAGGCTGTGCTACAGACCCCTGTTGTAGCTTTATGTTATAGGAGAGACAAAGGCCGTGCTACAGACCCCTGTTGTAGCTTTATGTTATAGGAGAGACAAAGGCTTTGCTACAGACCCCTGTTGTAGCTTTATGTTATAGGAGAGACAAAGGCTGTGCTACAGACCCCTGTTGTAGCTTTATGTTATAGGAGAGACAAAGGCTTTGCTACAGACCCCTATTGTAGCTTTATGTTATAGGAGAGACAAAGGCTTTGCTACAGACCCCTATTGTAGCTTTATGTTATAGGAGAGACAAAGGCTTTGCTACAGACCCCTGTTGTAGCTTTATGTTATAGGAGAGACAAAGGCTTTGCTACAGACCCCTATTGTAGCTTTATGTTATAGGAGAGACAAAGGCTGTGCTACAGACCCCTGTTGTAGCTTTATGTTATAGGAGAGACAAAGGCTTTGCTACAGACCCCTATTGTAGCTTTATGTTATAGGAGAGACAAAGGCTGTGCTACAGACCCCTATTGTAGCTTTATGTTATAGGAGAGACAAAGGCTTTGCTACAGACCCCTGTTGTAGCTTTATGTTATAGGAGAGACAAAGGCTTTGCTACAGACCCCTATTGTAGCTTTATGTTATAGGAGAGACAAAGGCTGTGCTACAGACCCCTGTTGTAGCTTTATGTTATAGGAGAGACAAAGGCTTTGCTACAGACCCCTATTGTAGCTTTATGTTATAGGAGAGACAAAGGCTGTGCTACAGACCCCTATTGTAGCTTTATGTTATAGGAGACAAAGGCCATGCTACAGACCCCTGTTGTAGCTTTATGTTAAAGGAGAGACAAAGGCTGTGCTACAGACTCCTGTTGTAGCTTTATGTTATAGGAGAGACAAAGGCTGTGCTACAGACTCCTGTTGTAGCTTTATGTTATAGGAGAGACAAAGGCTGTGCTACCGACCCCTGTGGTAGCTTTATGTTATAGGAGAGACAAAGGCTGTGCTACAGACCCCTGTTGTAGCTTTATGTTATAGGAGAGACAAAGGCTGTGCTACCGACTCCTGTTGTAGCTTTATGTTATAGGAGAGACAAAGGCTGTGCTACAGACTCCTGTTGTAGCTTTATGTTATAGGAGAGACAAAGGCTGTGCTACAGACCCCTGTTGTAGCTTTATGTTATAGGAGAGACAAAGGCTGTGCTACAGACTCCTGTTGTAGCTTTATGTTATAGGAGAGGCAAAGGCTTTGCTACAGACCCCTGTTGTAGCTTTATGTTATAGGAGAGACAAAGGCTGTGCTACAGACCCCTGTTGTAGCTTTGTTTTATAGGAGAGACAAAGGCTGTGCTACCGACCCCTGTTGTAGCTTTATGTTATAGGAGAGACAAAGGCTGTGCTACCGACCCCTGTTGTAGCTTTATGTTATAGGAGAGACAAAGGCTGTGCTACCGACCCCTGTTGTAGCTTTATGTTATAGGAGAGACAAAGGCTGTGCTACAGACCCCTGTTGTAGCTTTATGTTATAGGAGAGACAAAGGCTGTGCTACAGACCCCTGTTGTAGCTTTATGTTATAGGAAAGACAAAGGCTGTGCTACATACCCCTGTTGTAGCTTTATGTTATAGGGAGACAAAGGCTGTGCTACAGACCCCTGTTGTAGCTTTATGTTATAGGAGAGACAAAGGCCGTGCTACAGACCCCTGTTGTAGCTTTATGTTATAGGAGAGACAAAGGCCGTGCTACAGACCCCTGTTGTAGCTTTATGTTATAGGAGAGACAAAGGCCGTGCTACAGACCCCTGTTGTAGCTTTATGTTATAGGAGAGACAAAGGCCGTGCTACAGACCCCTGTTGTAGCTTTATGTTATAGGAGAGACAAAGGCCGTGCTACAGACCCCTGTTGTAGCTTTATGTTATATGAGAGACAAAGGCTGTGCTACAGACCCCTGCTGTAGCTTTATGTTATAGGAGAGACAAAGGCTGTGCTACAGACCCCTGTTGTAGCTTTATGTTATAGGAGAGACAAAGGCCGTGCTACAGACCCCTATTGCATCTTCGCTAGCCAAGGGTTACGATCCGCACACTCATCTTCACCCTTGGCATATATAGACCACATTTCGTAAATCCCGCGACGAGAATTCTCATTGGATGCAGCTAGGTCTGGCTGCGTCCAATCAGAGCGCACCTTACATTTGATCACGCGCTCTTAGGGGACAGAAAAAAATTGTAAACAAGGTGCACGTGCAGTGTCGACTGTGTCATGGATCTTTACCAGTATAACAGAGAAGAACAATCTTCACCGACACATTTACGGTAAGGACTCAGTGCGTGGATCGCCGTTTCCTGATGCTGTCTAATTTGATCAAGCTTGAATTTTTCACAGACCAACCGAATGAGATGTTTTTCCATGTTTACATTCATTGCTGAAGCTGTTTTGTTATACGCATTTTGATTGGTCGGTGATTACGTGATTCAGAAGGACACAACGCACACCGACCGCTAGGTGGCAGACCCGGGAGCTTTCAATTTTGCCATGATATATTCCAGGGGTGTAGATTACATAGGTGATCGTAACCCCTGGATATCGAGGATGCCCCTATTGTAGCTTTATGTTATAGGAGAGACAAAGGCCGTGCTACAGACCCCTGTTGTAGCTTTATGTTATAGGAGAGACAAAGGCCGTGCTACATACCCCTGTTGTAGCTTTATGTTAAAGGAGAGACAAAGGCCGTGCTACAGACCCCTGTTGTAGCTTTATGTTATAGGAGAGACAAAGGCTGTGCTACAGACCCCTGTTGTAGCTTTATTTTATAGGAGAGACAAAGGCTGTGCTACAGACCCCTGTTGTAGCTTTATAATATAGGAGGAAAATACCAATATGGTAGCTTTGTATTATGTAACTGATCAGCTGAATATTGGTTTGGTGGCGGATAGATTTGTATTTGATCAACTAAATATTGGTTTGGTGGCGGATAGATTTGTATTTGATGAGCTAAATATTTGTTTGGAGACTGATCGATTTGTATCTGATTCGCTAAATAGTGGTGTTGCCTTGGCAGGTCGATATTAATGTCGATCCGCCAACAAACCAATATTTAGCGGATCAGACATTCACAACCCTTCGGATTACATTAACATGTATGTATGTAGTTTGTATCTGAATCATTTCACACCGCAAGTATTTAATATGTATTTAGAAAAAAGATGGATTATTTCAAAAAATGACATGAGTACCCCTCCCCCTCCAAAAAACCCCCCCACCCTCATACATATATCTTTCTTGCCCCCACACATTATTAAGACGTTTCTGTGAAGTAAATGGACCTTACTTGTCGGCCTCGTGATTAGGAGGTTGGCTTCTCGGTTTTACACTTCCTTGTAATGATGTAATGAGATATATTAGTTCCTTGATTTGACACTAACAACGATGTCGTGTACATTTTAATTATAAAGATGTACCATTATATATTTTAGATATAATTTATATTACAGATTCCTGGAACAAATTCTTGTTAATGCATACCCACTTTCCTCGTAAAAATGGCAATTAGCTAAGCAAAGTCTGATCATGCATTTTTGTATAAAATGTGTATTTGATTGTTACCGCATAGATCCTAAGAGATACAATGTATAGTTTTTCTATGGCTTCCGGAAGTGACCCACATTAAGGGCCTCAAATTACAAATGACCTTCTCCCAAATCTGAAAACATTATTAAGCTTTATGCTTTCAGACTAATAATGTTTTTCCGAATCGTCATATATGTTTTCGAATTTTAACCTTTTAAAAACCAATATAAGATCAAATGCACGAAGTTCTAGGACTATGTATGTATATCGATCAGCGATAATAGCTCCTTAAGATTCAGCGCTAACAGTTCCGCCCACTGGTAGTTTCCAGAGTAGGTATTCCGACGCTGAAACAAGTTGGATAAAGTCTCTCACACAGAGTTTTGCTGACCTCTGATCGAAGTGAAGTATTCCAAAGTCCAAATACCAGATAAGTGATCGGCGAATTTTGTGTAAAGATGGATTTATGTCAGTTTTTAATAAATCGAGACGCTAAATTACCGAAGGAATTCAACTGTTTACGACAGAATATTGGTGGGGAAAACTAATTTGACGTGATGGCATTGGATGTGCAAGAAAATTGTGCTAATACATAATGTAATATATGACACAATTAGGCCTACTGATGAACCAACGTAAAAAACATAGACCACTGTACACGTCTCACGTGAATATTAAGTTAACTATACAGGTTTCACAGCCCTGGTCTCGGGTCAACGTTTTCCAATCCGATTCTGAATGGATTTGTTTGTGTATTATTTCTTTTGCCCATTAAAAATTGAAATAGAAATAACCCATTTTTCATGTCCGTCCTTTTTCGGTAAAAATATTTCTTGGCTACGAGGTAGATGCATTATTTCTAAAGATGCTATACGTATAGATACAATAATACATTGTAATAATATACAAAATTTATATAGTGCTCTAAATAATTTGTAAAATTACTCTAATCCGCCTACAGAATAGTGAGGTCATGTCATATAATTGCAATATTCTTATGTTCTGATGTTTATTTTTTTTAAATATTTGTGTCTAATAAGAATATAAAAATCATGTGTCGTAGCGGATTCGTGACGCTTATATTTGCATATCTTCAATCAATCAATCAATCAATCAATCAATCAATTATTTTATTTAAGTGTCACATATTCATACATTCTTTTAAAACAATAATCTGAAAATATCAACATAAAATTATATTAATATCCATTTATGAATTATGAGACACTCTAAATCTTTAAATTAAGCTCCATAGTTCATCTATAAAAAAATTTTTTTAAATGTAACATTAAATTATATACAATTTACAAACATTCTCCTTCTACGTAACATAAAATACAAAATCTTACCTAATAAAAACTGATCATCTCGATTGTTCATTAACAAATAAAATTTATCATTACTATCACAGCCTTTAAACATATCACATGAGTTCTCCATCTGATAAAGAGAATAAGTCTTAAGTCGCTGTAAGAAGGACACTCTCACAAAAGTGTACATTTTCCCATTAAACAGTCTATCTGGAATAACAAATAATACGACAAATAAAAATAAAATAATAAAAGGAGGCAACTGTCTGTGTCAGTGATTGCTCAGCAGGTCATGCTTATCTTGAACTTCCTGAAACATCAATAAGACTCCGAAGCTTCACGTGACATGTGATCTCTATAAACCCGGAAGGGGGCTTTTTTATACGTATCACTACGTAGGAAAGGAAGTTAATGTAGCAATTGTCAGAGAGCTGTACAGTAAATGTCATAGACTTTACTGTCGTTTTATCATATATATATACATTATATACCACCAGTCAGAGAGATGTACAGTAAATGTCATATACTTTACTGTCGTTTTATTATATATATATATACATTATATACCACCAGTCAGAGAGATGTACAGTAAATGTCATATACTTTACTGTCGTTTTATTATAAAGATGATGTTACGACACTCCAAAACCCAGGTGGATCATCATCCCATTTCATTGCATCTTGTGTCAAAGAATGAATCATCGATGTACTGCCCTGTGAGGGCTGTTCAGCAATATCTAAGTACTTTTGCACATACTGATGGCCCCTTCTTTCAAATGGCTAATGGATTGCCAGTCACTTATGCGTTTGTCACGCAGCGTCTCAATCAAGCAATCAGGTTTGCGGGACTGGATCCATCTTTGTATAAAGGCCATAGCTTTCGAATCGGGGCTGCAACAGAAGCGGCAAGAATGGGCTACTCTGAAAATATCATTCAGAGACTTGGTCGCTGGAACTCTAATGCTGTTCAAAGATACATACGCATCCAGGCATTTAAGTTATGAAATTGCCCTGTCTTAGCAGAGATAAATTCCCCTCTCCTTTGACCATAAGAAGTCATGATTTGCCTGTTCTGTTAAGCAAGATATTGAAGATGTCCAATCTTAAGACGTTGATTCTTTACATACCATAAGAGGTCAGGGTTTGCCTGCTCTTATCTTAGGGTAATAGACTTAAGAGGTCAGGGTTTGCCTGCTCTTATCTTAGGGTAATAGACTTAAGAGGTCAGGGTTTGCCTGCTCTTATCATAAGATGATAGACTTAAGAGGTCAGGGTTTGCCTGCTCTTATCATAGGATGATAGACTTAAGAGGTCAGGGTTTGCCTGCTCTTAGCATAGGATGATAGACTTAAGAGGCCAGGGTTTGCCTGCTCTTAGCATAGGATGATATACTTAAGAGGTCAGGGTTTGCCTGCTCTTAGCATAGGATGATAGACTTAAGAGGTCAGGGTGTGCCTGCTCTTAGCATAGGATGATAGACTTAAGAGGTCAGGGTTTGCCTGCTCTTAGCATAGGATGATAGACTTAAGAGGTCAGGGTTTGCCTGCTCTTATCATAGGATGATAGACTTAAGAGGTCAGGGTTTGCCTGCTCTTATCATAGGATGATAGACTTATAATTAAGAGGTCAGGGTTTGCCTGCTCTTATCATACGATGATAGACTTAAGAGGTCAGGGTTTGCCTGCTCTTACCTTAGGATGATAAGCATAAGAGGCCAGGATTTGCCTGCTCTTAGCTGAAAAATATGTAATTCACATTAGACTTTAATTAAGAAATCAATGGTTACCTGGTCCCATCTTAGGATCATGACCTTTTTTTTCCCAATTCAAGATTTGCCTTGTTTCTATTGCCAGATACTATACTACATCAGGAAAATGAGTTTCCTTGTTATGTAAAACTGGATTTTTACTTACAGCAAGAACCAGTTCTTCTTTTTATCTTGTGATAATGAATGTATGTATAATTACATTAATTAGTTGATGTCATGTAGATCAAAATATGAGATGATTATCAGGACTTTTTTTTTTTTTTTTGGGGAGAAATTACATTTTACTAGTCAAGTTTCATGTTACATGTTGCGACATTTAACAAAATGTATGTACTTCCGGTTTGGTAATTTACCATTTGCAGTAGTCCAAGTAGTTTAGAATTATCACTATAAAATTGTTATACTTTTTATATCACTCATCATAACCAATAAAGGGTTACACATGTGGTCAATACGATATCTTTCAGTCACGACTTGGGTGGCGCGGGCCTGGAATGATGAACATCATTACAGTCCTGTGGCGTATTTTTGTGCTCCACCTTTTTGGCTACATAATATCAAGATATTGTTTATGTTGTAAATATGTTTATGCAACATGGCTGACATTGTTGTTACCATGTCTGCTATGTTATTCGTCATTGAATAAAATGACATTTACTGGATACAGTTTTCTCTGTTGTTATTGATATATGGATAGCCAAAAACATAGCTAAGTCGTGACCTTGTTATCGTTATGGAGATTTTAACATAAATACAATTTATTGCAAATAAATAAATTTATGTTGTATATCGGAATATTGTATGTTATATGAAATGTTTATGTATTGAATATTGTATGTTTGTAAAATTAAAATAACCAAATTGGTGGAGTATCGCACGGCACAGGGGAATCGAGTTCACCCACACAAAACCATGACATATCCTTGCCGATATTACACGGTGTAGGGGAACCGAGTGCACCCACTCATAAATAATCCGACAGCCAATCAGATGGTCGAATTCAGGTCACATGATCATATCAAATGTTTACTTCTTGAATGACTGGTGCTCGGAATTTTGTGGTCCCACCATCCCACCCTGGTACTCCACCTTTCTTGGCTATAAGATATCAAGATAATTTTTATGTTTTGTGTGGCGTATTTTTGTGCTCCACCTTTTTGGCTACATAATATCAAGATATTGTTTATGTTGTAAATATGTTTATGCAACATGGCTGACATTGTTGTTACCATGTCTGCTATGTTATTCGTCATTGAATAAAATGACATTTACTGGATACAGTTTTCTCTGTTGTTATTGATATATGGATAGCCAAAAACATAGCTAAGTCGTGACCTTGTTATCGTTATGGAGATTTTAACATAAATATATATACATTATATACCACCAGTCAGAGAGCTGTACAGTAAATATCATATACTTTACTGTCGTTTTATTATATATATATATACATTATATACCACCAGTCAGAGAGCTGTACAGTAAATATCATATACTTTACTGTCGTTTTATTATATATATATATACATTATATACCACCAGTCAGAGAGATGTACAGTAAATGTCATATACTTTACTGTCGTTTTATTATATATATATATACATTATATACCACCAGTCAGGGAGCTGTACGGTAAATATCACAGACTTTACTGTCGTTTTATTATATATATATATACATTATATACCACCAGTCAGAGAGCTGTACAGTAAATATCATATACTTTACTGTCGTTTTATTATATATATACATTATATACCACCAGTCAGAGAGCTGTACAGTAAATATCACAGACTTTACTGTCGTTTTATCATATATATACATTATATACCACCAGTCAGAGAGCTGTACAGTAAATGTCATATACTTTACTGTCGTTTTATTATATATATACATTATATACCACCAGTCAGAGAGCTGTACAGTAAATGTCATATACTTTACTGTCGTTTTATTATATATATATACATTATATACCACCAGTCAGGGAGCTGTACGGTAAATGTCATAGACTTTACTGTCGTTTTATTATATATATATATACATTATATACCACCAGTCAGAGAGCTGTACAGTAAATATCACAGACTTTACTGTCGTTTTATTATATATATATACATTATATACCACCAGTCAGAGAGCTGTACAGTAAATATCATATACTTTACTGTCGTTTTATTATATATATATATACATTATATACCACCAGTCAGAGAGCTGTACAGTAAATATCACAGACTTTACTGTCGTTTTATTATATATATATACATTATATACCACCAGTCAGAGAGCTGTACAGTATATCATATACTTTACTGTCGTTTATTATATATATACATTATATACCACCAGTCAGAGAGCTGTACAGTATATCATATACTTTACTGTCGTTTATTATATATATACATTATATACCACCAGTCAGAGAGCTGTACGGTAAATGTCATAGACTTTACTGTCGTTTTATTATATATATACATTATATACCACCAGTCAGAGAGATGTACAGTATATCATATACTTTACTGTCGTTTTATTATATATATATACATTATATACCACCAGACAGAGAGCTGTACGGTAAATGTCATATACTTTACTGTCGTTTTATCATATATATATATACATTATATACCACCAGTCAGGGAGCTGTACAGTAAATATCATAGACTTTACTGTCGTTTTATTATATATATACATTATATACCACCAGTCAGAGAGCTGTACAGTAAATATCATAGACTTTACTGTCGTTTTATTATATATATACATTATATACCACCAGTCAGAGGGCTGTACAGTATATCATAGACTTCACTGTCGTTTTATTATATATATACATTATATACCACCAGTCAGAGAGCTGTACAGTAAATATCATAGACTTTACTGTCGTTTTATTATATATAAATACATTATATACCACCAGTCAGAGAGCTGTACAGTAAATATCACAGACTTTACTGTCGTTTTATTATATATATACATTATATACCACCAGTCAGAGAGCTGTACAGTAAATATCATAGACTTTACTGTCGTTTTATTATATATATACATTATATACCACCAGTCAGAGAGATGTACAGTATATCATATACTTTACTGTCGTTTTATTATATATATATACATTATATACCACCAGACAGAGAGCTGTACAGTAAATATCATATACTTTACTGTCGTTTTATTATATATATACATTATATACCACCAGTCAGAGAGCTGTACGGTAAATGTCATATACTTTACTGTCGTTTTATCATATATATATATACATTATATACCACCAGTCAGAGAGCTGTACAGTAAATATCATATACTTTACTGTCGTTTTATTATATATATACATTATATACCACCAGACAGAGAGCTGTACAGTAAATATCATATACTTTACTGTCGTTTTATTATATATATATACATTATATACCACCAGTAAGAGAGCTGTACAGTAAATGTCATATACGTTACTGTCGTTTTATTATATATATATACATTATATACCACCAGTCAGGGAGCTGTACAGTAAATGTCATATACTTTACTGTCGTTTTATTATATATATACATTATATACCACCAGCCAGAGAGCTGTACAGTAAATATCACAGACTTTACTGTCGTTTTATTATATATATATACATTATATACCACCAGTCAGAGAGCTGTACAGTAAATATCATAGACTTTACTGTCGTTTTATTATATATATATACATTATATACCACCAGTCAGAGAGCTGTACAGTAAATATCATAGACTTTACTGTCGTTTTATTATATATATACATTATATACCACCAGTCAGAGAGCTGTACAGTAAATATCATAGACTTTACTGTCGTTTTATTATATATATATACATTATATACCACCAGTCAGAGAGCTGTACAGTAAATGTCATATACTTTACTGTCGTTTTATTATATATATATATACATTATATATACCACCAGTCAGAGAGCTGTACAGTAAATATCATAGACTTTACTGTCGTTTTATTATATATATACATTATATACCACCAGTCAGAGAGCTGTACAGTAAATATCATAGACTTTACTGTCGTTTTATCATATATATACATTATATACCACCAGACAGAGAGCTGTACAGTAAATATCATAGACTTTACTGTCGTTTTATCATATATATACATTATATACCACCAGTCAGAGAGCTGTACAGTAAATATCATAGACTTTACTGTCGTTTTATTATATATATATATACATTATATACCACCAGTCAGAGAGCTATACTGTAAATATCATAGACTTTACTGTCTTTTTATTATATATATACATTATATACCACCAGCCAGAGAGCTGTACAGTAAATATCATAGACTTTACTGTCGTTTTATTATATATATATACATTATATACCACCAGTAAGAGAGCTGTACAGTAAATGTCATATACGTTACTGTCGTTTTATTATATATATATACATTATATACCACCAGTCAGGGAGCTGTACAGTAAATGTCATATACTTTACTGTCGTTTTATTATATATATATACATTATATACCACCAGTCAGAGAGCTGTACAGTAAATGTCATATACTTTACTGTCGTTTTATTATATATATACATTATATACCACCAGTCAGAGAGCCGTACAGTAAATATCAAAGACTTTACTGTAGTTTTATTATATATATATACATTATATACCACCAGTCAGAGAGCTGTACAGTAAATATCATAGACTTTACTGTCGTTTTATTATATATATACATTATATACCACCAGTCAGAGAGCCGTACAGTAAATATCAAAGACTTTACTGTAGTTTTATTATATATATATACATTATATACCACCAGTCAGAGAGCTGTACAGTAAATATCATAGACTTTACTGTCGTTTTATTATATATATACATTATATACCACCAGTCAGAGAGCTGTACAGTAAATGTCATATACTTTACTGTCGTTTTATTATATATATACATTATATACCACCAGTCAGAGAGCTGTACAGTAAATATCATATACTTTACTGTAGTTTTATTATAGATATACATTATATACCACCAGACAGAGAGCTGTACAGTAAATGTCATATACTTTACTGTCGTTTTATTATATATATACATTATATACCACCAGTCAGAGAGATGTACAGTATATCATATACTTTACTGTCGTTTTAGTATATATATACATTATATACCACCAGTCAGAGAGCTGTACAGTAAATATCATAGACTTTACTGTCGTTTTATTGTATATATACATTATATACCACCAGTCAGAGAGATGTACAGTATATCATATACTTTACTGTCGTTTTAGTATATATATACATTATATACCACAAGTCAGATAGCTGTATAGTAAATGTCATATACTTTACTGTCGTTTTATTATATATATACATTATATACCACCAGTCAGAAAGCTTTACAGTAAATGTCATATACTTTACTGTCGTTTTATTATATATATACATTATATACCACCAGTCAGAGAGATGTACAGTATATCATATACTTTACTGTCGTTTTAGTATATATATACATTATATACCACAAGTCAGAGAGCTGTATAGTAAATGTCATATACTTTACTGTCGTTTTATTATATATATACATTATATACCACCAGTCAGAAAGCTTTACAGTAAATGTCATATACTTCACTGTCGTTTTATTATATATACATACATACATTATATACCACCAGACAGAGAGCTGTACAGTAAATACCATAGACTTTACTGTCGTTTTATTATATATATATATACATTATATATACCACCAGTCAGAAAGCTGCACAGTAAATATCATAGACTTTATTGTCGTTTTATTATATATATATATACATTATATACCACCAGTAAGAGAGCTGTACAGTAAATGTCATATACTTTACTGTCATTTTATTATATATATACATTATATACCACCAGCCAGAGAGCTGTACAGTAAATATCATAGACTTTACTGTCGTTTTATTATATATATATACATTATATACCACCAGTAAGAGAGCTGTACAGTAAATGTCATATACGTTACTGTCGTTTTATTATATATATATACATTATATACCACCAGTAAGAGAGCTGTACAGTAAATGTCATATACTTTACTGTCATTTTATTATATATATACATTATATACCACCAGCCAGAGAGATGTACAGTAAATATCATAGACTTTACTGTCGTTTTATTATATATATATACATTATATACCACCAGTCAGAGAGCTGTACAGTAAATATCATATACTTTACTGTCGTTTTATTGTATATATATACATTATATACCACCAGTCAGAGAGCTGTACAGTAAATATCATAGACGTTACTGTCGTTTTATTATATATATACATTATATACCACCAGTCAGAGAGCTGTACAGTAAATATCATAGACTTTACTGTCGTTTTATTATATATATACATTATATACCACAAGTCAAAGAGCTGTACAGTATATCATATACTTTACTGTCGTTTTATTATATATATATACATTATATACCACCAGTCAGAGAGCTGTACAGTATATCATATACTTTACTGTCGTTTTATTATATATATATACATTATATACCACCAGTCAGAGAGCTGTACAGTAAATATCATATACTTTACTGTCGTTTTATTATATATATATATACATTATATACCACCAGTCAGAGAGCTATACTGTAAATGTCAAAGACTTTACTGTCGTTTTATTATATATATACATTATATACCACCAGTCAGAGAGCTATACAGTGTATCATATACTTTACTGTCGTTTTATTATATATCTATACATTATATACCACCAGTCAGAGAGCTGTACAGTAAATATCATATACTTTACTGTCGTTTTATTATATATATATATACATTATATACCACCAGTCAGAGAGCTATACTGTAAATATCATAGACTTTACTGTCTTTTTATTATATATATACATTATATACCACCAGACAGAGAGCTGTACAGTAAATGTCATATACTTTACTGTCTTTTTATTATATATAAATACATTATATATACCACCAGTCAGAGAGCTGTACAGTAAATGTCATAGACTTAACTGTTGTTTTATTATATATATATATATTATATACCACCAGACAGAGAGCTGTACAGTAAATATCATATACTTTACTGTCTTTTTATTGTATATATATACATTATATACCACCAGTCAGAGAGCTGTACAGTAAATATTATATACTTTACTGTCGTTTTATTATATATATATATACATTATATACCACCAGTCAGAGAGCTGTACAGTAAATGTCATATACTTTACTGTCGTTTTATTATATATATACATTATATACCACCAGTCAGAGAGCTGTACAGTAAATCATATACTTTACTGTCGTTTTATTATATATATACATTATATACCACCAGTCAGAGAGCTGTACAGTATATCATATACTTTACTGTCATTTTATTATATATATACATTATATACCACTAGTCCGAGGGCTGTACAGTAAATATTATATACTTTACTGTCGTTTTATTATATATATACATTATATACCACCAGTCAGAGAGCTGTACAGTAAATGTCATATACTTTACTGTCGTTTTATTATATATATACATTATATAACACCAGTCAGAGAGCTGTACAGTAAATGTCATATACTTTACTGTCGTTTTATTATATATATACATTATATACCACCAGTCAGAGAGCTGTACAGTATATCATATACTTTACTGTCGTTTTATCATATATATATACATTATATACCACAAGTCAGAGAGCTGTACAGTAAATATCATATACTTTACTGTCGTTTTATTATATATATATATACATTATATACCACCAGTCAGAGAGCTGTACAGTATATCATATACTTTACTGTCGTTTTATTATATATATACATTATATACTACCAGTCAGAGAGCTGTACAGTAAATATCATATACTTTACTGTCGTTTTATTATATATATATATACATTATATACCACCAGTCAGAGAGCTGTACAGTAAATAGCATATACTTTACTGTCGTTTTATTATATATATATATACATTATATACCACCAGTCAGAGAGCTGTACAGTAAATAGCATATACTTTACTGTCGTTTTATTATATATATACATTTTATACCACCAGTCAGAGAGCTGTACAGTAAATGTCATATACTGTACTGTCGTTTTATTATATATATACATTATATACCACCAGTAAGAGAGCTGTACAGTATATCATAGACTTTACTGTCGTTTTATTATATATATACATTATATACCACCAGTCAGAGACCTTTACAGTAAATATCATATACTTTACTGTCGTTTTATTATATATATACATTATATACCACAAGTCAGAGAGCTGTACAGTAAATGTCATATACTTTACTGTCGTTTTATTATATATATACATTATATACCACCAGTCAGAGAGCTGTACAGTAAATATCATAGACTTTACTGTCGTTTTATTATATATATATACATTATATACCACCAGTCAGAGAGATGTACAGTATATCATATACTTTACTGTCGTTTTAGTATATATATACATTATATACCACAAGTCAGAGAGCTGTATAGTAAATGTCATATACTTTACTGTCGTTTTATTATATATATACATTATATACCACCAGTCAGAAAGCTTTACAGTAAATGTCATATACTTCACTGTCGTTTTATTATATATACATACATACATTATATACCACCAGACAGAGAGCTGTACAGTAAATATCATAGACTTTACTGTCGTTTTATTATATATATATATACATTATATATACCACCAGTCAGAGAGCTGTACAGTAAATATCATAGACTTTACTGTCGTTTTATTATATATATATACATTATATACCACCAGTCAGAGAGCTGTACAGTAAATATCATAGACTTTACTGTCGTTTTATTATATATATATACATTATATACCACCAGTCAGAGAGCTGTACAGTAAATGTCATATACTTTACTGTCATTTTATTATATATATATATACATTATATATACCACCAGTCAGAGAGCTGTACAGTAAATATCATAGACTTTACTGTCGTTTTATTATATATATACATTATATACCACCAGTCAGAGAGCTGTACAGTAAATATCATAGACTTTACTGTCGTTTTATCATATATATACATTATATACCACCAGACAGAGAGCTGTACAGTAAATATCATAGACTTTACTGTCGTTTTATCATATATATACATTATATACCACCAGTCAGAGAGCTGTACAGTAAGTATCATATACTTTACTGTCGTTTTATTATATATATATATACATTATATACCACCAGTCAGAGAGCTATACTGTAAATATCATAGACTTTACTGTCTTTTTATTATATATATACATTATATACCACCAGCCAGAGAGCTGTACAGTAAATATCATAGACTTTACTGTCGTTTTATTATATATATATACATTATATACCACCAGTAAGAGAGCTGTACAGTAAATGTCATATACGTTACTGTCGTTTTATTATATATATATACATTATATACCACCAGTCAGGGAGCTGTACAGTAAATGTCATATACTTTACTGTCGTTTTATTATATATATATACATTATATACCACCAATCAGAGAGCTGTACAGTAAATGTCATATACTTTACTGTCGTTTTATTATATATATACATTATATACCACCAGTCAGAGAGCCGTACAGTAAATATCAAAGACTTTACTGTAGTTTTATTATATATATATACATTATATACCACCAGTCAGAGAGCTGTACAGTAAATATCATAGACTTTACTGTCGTTTTATTATATATATACATTATATACCACCAGTCAGAGAGCCGTACAGTAAATATCAAAGACTTTACTGTAGTTTTATTATATATATATACATTATATACCACCAGTCAGAGAGCTGTACAGTAAATATCATAGACTTTACTGTCGTTTTATTATATATATACATTATATACCACCAGTCAGAGAGCTGTACAGTAAATGTCATATACTTTACTGTCGTTTTATTATATATATACATTATATACCACCAGTCAGAGAGCTGTACAGTAAATATCATATACTTTACTGTAGTTTTATTATAGATATACATTATATACCACCAGACAGAGAGCTGTACAGTAAATGTCATATACTTTACTGTCGTTTTATTATATATATATACATTATATACCACCAGTCAGAGAGCTGTACAGTAAATGTCATATACTTTACTGTCATTTTATTATATATATATATACATTATATATACCACCAGTCAGAGAGCTGTACAGTAAATATCATAGACTTTACTGTCGTTTTATTATATATATACATTATATACCACCAGTCAGAGAGCTGTACAGTAAATATCATAGACTTTACTGTCGTTTTATCATATATATACATTATATACCACCAGACAGAGAGCTGTACAGTAAATATCATAGACTTTACTGTCGTTTTATCATATATATACATTATATACCACCAGTCAGAGAGCTGTACAGTAAGTATCATATACTTTACTGTCGTTTTATTATATATATATATACATTATATACCACCAGTCAGAGAGCTATACTGTAAATATCATAGACTTTACTGTCTTTTTATTATATATATACATTATATACCACCAGCCAGAGAGCTGTACAGTAAATATCATAGACTTTACTGTCGTTTTATTATATATATATACATTATATACCACCAGTAAGAGAGCTGTACAGTAAATGTCATATACGTTACTGTCGTTTTATTATATATATATACATTATATACCACCAGTCAGGGAGCTGTACAGTAAATGTCATATACTTTACTGTCGTTTTATTATATATATATACATTATATACCACCAATCAGAGAGCTGTACAGTAAATGTCATATACTTTACTGTCGTTTTATTATATATATACATTATATACCACCAGTCAGAGAGCCGTACAGTAAATATCAAAGACTTTACTGTAGTTTTATTATATATATATACATTATATACCACCAGTCAGAGAGCTGTACAGTATATCATATACTTTACTGTCGTTTTATCATATATATATACATTATATACCACAAGTCAGAGAGCTGTACAGTAAATATCATATACTTTACTGTCGTTTTATTATATATATATATACATTATATACCACCAGTCAGAGAGCTGTACAGTATATCATATACTTTACTGTCGTTTTATTATATATATACATTATATACTACCAGTCAGAGAGCTGTACAGTAAATATCATATACTTTACTGTCGTTTTATTATATATATATATACATTATATACCACCAGTCAGAGAGCTGTACAGTAAATAGCATATACTTTACTGTCGTTTTATTATATATATATATACATTATATACCACCAGTCAGAGAGCTGTACAGTAAATAGCATATACTTTACTGTCGTTTTATTATATATATACATTTTATACCACCAGTCAGAGAGCTGTACAGTAAATGTCATATACTGTACTGTCGTTTTATTATATATATACATTATATACCACCAGTAAGAGAGCTGTACAGTATATCATAGACTTTACTGTCGTTTTATTATATATATACATTATATACCACCAGTCAGAGACCTTTACAGTAAATATCATATACTTTACTGTCGTTTTATTATATATATACATTATATACCACAAGTCAGAGAGCTGTACAGTAAATGTCATATACTTTACTGTCGTTTTATTATATATATACATTATATACCACCAGTCAGAGAGCTGTACAGTAAATATCATAGACTTTACTGTCGTTTTATTATATATATATACATTATATACCACCAGTCAGAGAGATGTACAGTATATCATATACTTTACTGTCGTTTTAGTATATATATACATTATATACCACAAGTCAGAGAGCTGTATAGTAAATGTCATATACTTTACTGTCGTTTTATTATATATATACATTATATACCACCAGTCAGAAAGCTTTACAGTAAATGTCATATACTTCACTGTCGTTTTATTATATATACATACATACATTATATACCACCAGACAGAGAGCTGTACAGTAAATATCATAGACTTTACTGTCGTTTTATTATATATATATATACATTATATATACCACCAGTCAGAGAGCTGTACAGTAAATATCATAGACTTTACTGTCGTTTTATTATATATATATACATTATATACCACCAGTCAGAGAGCTGTACAGTAAATATCATAGACTTTACTGTCGTTTTATTATATATATATACATTATATACCACCAGTCAGAGAGCTGTACAGTAAATGTCATATACTTTACTGTCATTTTATTATATATATATATACATTATATATACCACCAGTCAGAGAGCTGTACAGTAAATATCATAGACTTTACTGTCGTTTTATTATATATATACATTATATACCACCAGTCAGAGAGCTGTACAGTAAATATCATAGACTTTACTGTCGTTTTATCATATATATACATTATATACCACCAGACAGAGAGCTGTACAGTAAATATCATAGACTTTACTGTCGTTTTATCATATATATACATTATATACCACCAGTCAGAGAGCTGTACAGTAAGTATCATATACTTTACTGTCGTTTTATTATATATATATATACATTATATACCACCAGTCAGAGAGCTATACTGTAAATATCATAGACTTTACTGTCTTTTTATTATATATATACATTATATACCACCAGCCAGAGAGCTGTACAGTAAATATCATAGACTTTACTGTCGTTTTATTATATATATATACATTATATACCACCAGTAAGAGAGCTGTACAGTAAATGTCATATACGTTACTGTCGTTTTATTATATATATATACATTATATACCACCAGTCAGGGAGCTGTACAGTAAATGTCATATACTTTACTGTCGTTTTATTATATATATATACATTATATACCACCAATCAGAGAGCTGTACAGTAAATGTCATATACTTTACTGTCGTTTTATTATATATATACATTATATACCACCAGTCAGAGAGCCGTACAGTAAATATCAAAGACTTTACTGTAGTTTTATTATATATATATACATTATATACCACCAGTCAGAGAGCTGTACAGTAAATATCATAGACTTTACTGTCGTTTTATTATATATATACATTATATACCACCAGTCAGAGAGCCGTACAGTAAATATCAAAGACTTTACTGTAGTTTTATTATATATATATACATTATATACCACCAGTCAGAGAGCTGTACAGTAAATATCATAGACTTTACTGTCGTTTTATTATATATATACATTATATACCACCAGTCAGAGAGCTGTACAGTAAATGTCATATACTTTACTGTCGTTTTATTATATATATACATTATATACCACCAGTCAGAGAGCTGTACAGTAAATATCATATACTTTACTGTAGTTTTATTATAGATATACATTATATACCACCAGACAGAGAGCTGTACAGTAAATGTCATATACTTTACTGTCGTTTTATTATATATATACATTATATACCACCAGTCAGAGAGATGTACAGTATATCATATACTTTACTGTCGTTTTAGTATATATATACATTATATACCACCAGTCAGAGAGCTGTACAGTAAATATCATAGACTTTACTGTCGTTTTATTATATATATACATTATATACCACCAGTCAGAGAGATGTACAGTATATCATATACTTTACTGTCGTTTTAGTATATATATACATTATATACCACAAGTCAGATAGCTGTATAGTAAATGTCATATACTTTACTGTCGTTTTATTATATATATACATTATATACCACCAGTCAGAAAGCTTTACAGTAAATGTCATATACTTTACTGTCGTTTTATTATATATATACATTATATACCACCAGTCAGAGAGCTGTACAGTAAATGTCATAGACTTTACTGTCGTTTTATTATATATATACATTATATACCACAAGTCAGATAGCTGTATAGTAAATGTCATATACTTTACTGTCGTTTTATTATATATATACATTATATACCACCAGTCAGAAAGCTTTACAGTAAATGTCATATACTTCACTGTCGTTTTATTATATATACATACATACATTATATACCACCAGACAGAGAGCTGTACAGTAAATACCATAGACTTTACTGTCGTTTTATTATATATATATATACATTATATATACCACCAGTCAGAAAGCTGCACAGTAAATATCATAGACTTTACTGTCGTTTTATTATATATATATATACATTATATACCACCAGTAAGAGAGCTGTACAGTAAATGTCATATACTTTACTGTCATTTTATTATATATATACATTATATACCACCAGCCAGAGAGCTGTACAGTAAATATCATAGACTTTACTGTCGTTTTATTATATATATATACATTATATACCACCAGTAAGAGAGCTGTACAGTAAATGTCATATACGTTACTGTCGTTTTATTATATATATATACATTATATACCACCAGTAAGAGAGCTGTACAGTAAATGTCATATACTTTACTGTCGTTTTATTATATATATATACATTATATACCACCAGTAAGAGAGCTGTACAGTAAATGTCATATACTTTACTGTCGTTTTATTGTATATATATACATTATATACCACCAGTCAGAGAGCTGTACAGTAAATATCATAGACGTTACGGTCGTTTTATTATATATATACATTATATACCACCAGTCAGAGAGCTGTACAGTAAATATCATAGACTTTACTGTCGTTTTATTATATATATACATTATATACCACAAGTCAGAGAGCTGTACAGTATATCATATACTTTACTGTCGTTTTATTATATATATATACATTATATACCACCAGTCAGAGAGCTGTACAGTATATCATATACTTTACTGTCGTTTTATTATATATATATACATTATATACCACCAGTCAGAGAGCTGTACAGTAAATATCATATACTTTACTGTCGTTTTATTATATATATATATACATTATATACCACCAGTCAAAGAGCTATACTGTAAATGTCAAAGACTTTACTGTCGTTTTATTATATATATACATTATATACCACCAGTCAGAGAGCTATACAGTGTATCATATACTTTACTGTCGTTTTATTATATATCTATACATTATATACCACCAGTCAGAGAGCTGTACAGTAAATATCATATACTTTACTGTCGTTTTATTATATATATATATACATTATATACCACCAGTCAGAGAGCTATACTGTAAATATCATAGACTTTACTGTCTTTTTATTATATATATACATTATATACCACCAGACAGAGAGCTGTACAGTAAATGTCATATACTTTACTGTCTTTTTATTATATATAAATACATTATATATACCACCAGTCAGAGAGATGTACAGTAAATGTCATAGACTTAACTGTTGTTTTATTATATATATATATATTATATACCACCAGACAGAGAGCTGTACAGTAAATATCATATACTTTACTGTCTTTTTATTGTATATATATACATTATATACCACCAGTCAGAGAGCTGTACAGTAAATATTATATACTTTACTGTCGTTTTATTATATATATATATACATTATATACCACCAGTCAGAGAGCTGTACAGTAAATGTCATATACTTTACTGTCGTTTTATTATATATATACATTATATACCACCAGTCAGAGAGCTGTACAGTAAATCATATACTTTACTGTCGTTTTATTATATATATACATTATATACCACCAGTCAGAGAGCTGTACAGTATATCATATACTTTACTGTCATTTTATTATATATATACATTATATACCACTAGTCCGAGGGCTGTACAGTAAATATTATATACTTTACTGTCGTTTTATTATATATATACATTATATACCACCAGTCAGAGAGCTGTACAGTAAATGTCATATACTTTACTGTCGTTTTATTATATATATACATTATATAACACCAGTCAGAGAGCTGTACAGTAAATGTCATATACTTTACTGTCGTTTTATTATATATATACATTATATACCACCAGTCAGAGAGCTGTACAGTAAATATCATAGACTTTACTGTCGTTTTATTATATATATACATTATATACCACAAGTCAGAGAGCTGTACAGTATATCATATACTTTACTGTCGTTTTATTATATATATATACATTATATACCACCAGTCAGAGAGCTGTACAGTATATCATATACTTTACTGTCGTTTTATTATATATATATACATTATATACCACCAGTCAGAGAGCTGTACAGTAAATATCATATACTTTACTGTCGTTTTATTATATATATATATACATTATATACCACCAGTCAAAGAGCTATACTGTAAATGTCAAAGACTTTACTGTCGTTTTATTATATATATACATTATATACCACCAGTCAGAGAGCTATACAGTGTATCATATACTTTACTGTCGTTTTATTATATATCTATACATTATATACCACCAGTCAGAGAGCTGTACAGTAAATATCATATACTTTACTGTCGTTTTATTATATATATATATACATTATATACCACCAGTCAGAGAGCTATACTGTAAATATCATAGACTTTACTGTCTTTTTATTATGTATATACATTATATACCACCAGACAGAGAGCTGTACAGTAAATGTCATATACTTTACTGTCTTTTTATTATATATAAATACATTATATATACCACCAGTCAGAGAGCTGTACAGTAAATGTCATAGACTTAACTGTTGTTTTATTATATATATATATATTATATACCACCAGACAGAGAGCTGTACAGTAAATATCATATACTTTACTGTCTTTTTATTGTATATATATACATTATATACCACCAGTCAGAGAGCTGTACAGTAAATATTATATACTTTACTGTCGTTTTATTATATATATATATACATTATATACCACCAGTCAGAGAGCTGTACAGTAAATGTCATATACTTTACTGTCGTTTTATTATATATATACATTATATACCACCAGTCAGAGAGCTGTACAGTAAATCATATACTTTACTGTCGTTTTATTATATATATACATTATATACCACCAGTCAGAGAGCTGTACAGTATATCATATACTTTACTGTCATTTTATTATATATATACATTATATACCACTAGTCCGAGGGCTGTACAGTAAATATTATATACTTTACTGTCGTTTTATTATATATATACATTATATACCACCAGTCAGAGAGCTGTACAGTAAATGTCATATACTTTACTGTCGTTTTATTATATATATACATTATATAACACCAGTCAGAGAGCTGTACAGTAAATGTCATATACTTTACTGTCGTTTTATTATATATATACATTATATACCACCAGTCAGAGAGCTGTACAGTATATCATATACTTTACTGTCGTTTTATCATATATATATACATTATATACCACAAGTCAGAGAGCTGTACAGTAAATATCATATACTTTACTGTCGTTTTATTATATATATATATACATTATATACCACCAGTCAGAGAGCTGTACAGTATATCATATACTTTACTGTCGTTTTATTATATATATACATTATATACTACCAGTCAGAGAGCTGTACAGTAAATATCATATACTTTACTGTCGTTTTATTATATATATATATACATTATATACCACCAGTCAGAGACCTTTACAGTAAATATCATATACTTTACTGTCGTTTTATTATATATATACATTATATACCACAAGTCAGAGAGCTGTACAGTAAATGTCATATACTTTACTGTCGTTTTATTATATATATACATTATATACCACCAGTCAGAGAGCTGTACAGTAAATATCATAGACTTTACTGTCGTTTTATTATATATATATACATTATATACCACCAGTCAGAGAGATGTACAGTATATCATATACTTTACTGTCGTTTTAGTATATATATACATTATATACCACAAGTCAGAGAGCTGTATAGTAAATGTCATATACTTTACTGTCGTTTTATTATATATATACATTATATACCACCAGTCAGAGAGCTGTACAGTAAATGTTATATACTTCACTGTCGTTTTATTATATATATACATTATATACTACCAGTCAGAGAGCTGTACAGTAAATATCATAGACTTTACTGTCGTTTTATCATATATATATACATTATATACCACCAGTCAGAGAGCTGTACAGTAAATATCATAGACTTTACTGTCGTTTTATTATATATATATACATTATATACCACCAGACAGAGAGCTGTACAGTAAATGTCATATACTTTACTGTCGTTTTATTATATATATATATACATTATATATACCACCAGTCAGAGAGCTGTACAGTAAATATCATAGACTTTACTGTCGTTTTATTATATATATACATTATATACCACCAGTCAGAGAGCTGTACAGTAAATGTCATATACTTTACTGTCGTTTTATTATATATATACATTATATAACACCAGTCAGAGAGCTGTACAGTAAATGTCATATACTTTACTGTCGTTTTATTATATATATACATTATATACCACCAGTCAGAGAGCTGTACAGTATATCATATACTTTACTGTCGTTTTATCATATATATATACATTATATACCACAAGTCAGAGAGCTGTACAGTAAATATCATATACTTTACTGTCGTTTTATTATATATATATATACATTATATACCACCAGTCAGAGAGCTGTACAGTATATCATATACTTTACTGTCGTTTTATTATATATATACATTATATACTACCAGTCAGAGAGCTGTACAGTAAATATCATATACTTTACTGTCGTTTTATTATATATATATATACATTATATACCACCAGTCAGAGACCTTTACAGTAAATATCATATACTTTACTGTCGTTTTATTATATATATACATTATATACCACAAGTCAGAGAGCTGTACAGTAAATGTCATATACTTTACTGTCGTTTTATTATATATATACATTATATACCACCAGTCAGAGAGCTGTACAGTAAATATCATAGACTTTACTGTCGTTTTATTATATATATATACATTATATACCACCAGTCAGAGAGATGTACAGTATATCATATACTTTACTGTCGTTTTAGTATATATATACATTATATACCACAAGTCAGAGAGCTGTATAGTAAATGTCATATACTTTACTGTCGTTTTATTATATATATACATTATATACCACCAGTCAGAGAGCTGTACAGTAAATGTTATATACTTCACTGTCGTTTTATTATATATATACATTATATACTACCAGTCAGAGAGCTGTACAGTAAATATCATAGACTTTACTGTCGTTTTATCATATATATATACATTATATACCACCAGTCAGAGAGCTGTACAGTAAATATCATAGACTTTACTGTCGTTTTATTATATATATATACATTATATACCACCAGACAGAGAGCTGTACAGTAAATGTCATATACTTTACTGTCGTTTTATTATATATATATATACATTATATATACCACCAGTCAGAGAGCTGTACAGTAAATATCATAGACTTTACTGTCGTTTTATTATATATATACATTATATACCACCAGACAGAGAGCTGTACAGTAAATATCATAGACTTTACTGTCGTTTTATCATATATATACATTATATACCACCAGTCAGAGAGCTGTACAGTAAATATCATAGACTTTACTGTCGTTTTATTATATATATACATTATATACCACCAGTAAGAGAGCTGTACAGTAAATGTCATATACTTTACTGTCATTTTATTATATATATACATTATATACCACCAGCCAGAGAGCTGTACAGTAAATATCATATACTTTACTGTCGTTTTATTATATATATATACATTATATACCACCAGACAGAGAGCTGTACAGTAAATGTCATATACTTTACTGTCGTTTTATTATATATATATACATTATATACCACCAGTCAGAGAGCCGTACAGTAAATGTCATATACTTTACTGTCGTTTTATTATATATATATACATTATATACCACCAGTCAGACAGCTGTACAGTAAATATCATATACTTTACTGTCGTTTTATTGTATATATATACATTATATACCACCAGACAGAGAGCTATACAGTAAATATCATATACTTTACTGTCATTTTATTATATATATACATTATATACCACCAGTCAGAGAGCTGTACAGTAAATATCATAGACTTTACTGTCGTTTTATTATATATATACATTATATACCACCAGACAGAGAGCTGTACAGTAAATATCATAGACTTTACTGTCGTTTTATCATATATATACATTATATACCACCAGTCAGAGAGCTGTACAGTATATCATAGACTTTACTGTCGTTTTATTATATATATACATTATATACCACCAGACAGAGAGCTGTACAGTAAATATCATAGACTTTACTGTCGTTTTATTATATATATACATTATATACCACCAGTAAGAGAGCTGTACAGTAAATGTCATATACTTTACTGTCATTTTATTATATATATACATTATATACCACCAGCCAGAGAGCTGTACAGTAAATATCATAGACTTTACTGTCGTTTTATTATATATATATACATTATATACCACCAGACAGAGAGCTGTACAGTAAATGTCATATACTTTACTGTCGTTTTATTATATATATATACATTATATACCACCAGTCAGAGAGCCGTACAGTAAATGTCATATACTTTACTGTCGTTTTATTATATATATATACATTATATACCACCAGTCAGACAGCTGTACAGTAAATATCATAGACTTTACTGTCGTTTTATTATATATATATATACATTATATACCACAAGTCAGAGAGCTGTACAGTAAATATCATATACTTTACTGTCGTTTTATTGTATATATATATTATATACTACCTGTCAGAGAGCTGTACAGTATATATCATAGACTTTACTGTCGTTTTATTGTATATATATATTATGTACCACCAGTCAGAGACCTTTACAGTAAATATCATATACTTTACTGTCGTTTTATTGTATATATACATTATATACCACCAGTCAGAGAGCTGTACAGTATATCATAGACTTTACTGTCGTTTTATTGTATATATATACATTATATACCACCAGCCAGAGAGCTGTACAGTAAATATCATAGACTTTACTGTCGTTTTATTATATATATACATTATATACCACCAGTCAGAGAGCTGTACAGTAAATATCATAGACGTTACTGTCGTTTTATTATATATATACATTATATACCACCAGTCAGAGAGCTGTACAGTATATCATATACTTTACTGTCGTTTTATTATATATATATACATTATATACCACCAGTCAGAGAGCTGTACAGTATATCATATACTTTACTGTCGTTTTATTATATATATATACATTATATACCACCAGTCAGAGAGCTGTACAGTAAATATCATATACTTTACTGTCGTTTTATTATATATATATATATATACATTATATACCACCAGTCAGAGAGCTATACTGTAAATGTCAAAGACTTTACTGTCGTTTTATTATATATATACATTATATACCACCAGTCAGAGAGCTGTACAGTAAATATCATAGACTTTACTGTCGTTTTATCATATATATACATTATATACCACCAGACAGAGAGCTGTACAGTAAATATCATAGACTTTACTGTCGTTTTATCATATATATACATTATATACCACCAGTCAGAGAGCTGTACAGTAAATATCATAGACTTTACTGTCGTTTTATTATATATATACATTATATACCACCAGTAAGAGAGCTGTACAGTAAATGTCATATACTTTACTGTCATTTTATTATATATATACATTATATACCACCAGCCAGAGAGCTGTACAGTAAATATCATATACTTTACTGTCGTTTTATTATATATATATACATTATATACCACCAGACAGAGAGCTGTACAGTAAATGTCATATACTTTACTGTCGTTTTATTATATATATATACATTATATACCACCAGTCAGACAGCTGAACAGTAAATATCATAGACTTTACTGTCGTTTTATTATATATATACATTATATACCACCAGACAGAGAGCTGTACAGTATATCATAGACTTTACTGTCGTTTTATCATATATATACATTATATACCACCAGTCAGAGAGCGTTACAGTATATCATAGACTTTACTGTCGTTTTATTATATATATACATTATATACCACAAGACAGAGAGCTGTACAGTGTATCATATACTTTACTGTCGTTTTATTATATATATACATTATATACTACCAGTCAGAGAGCTGTACAGTAAATATCATAGACTTTACTGTCGTTTTATTATATATATATATACATTATATACCACCAGTCAGAGAGCTGTACAGTATATCATAGACTTTACTGTCGTTTTATTATATATATACATTATATACCACCAGACAGAGAGCTGTACAGTAAATATCATAGACTTTACTGTCGTTTTATCATATATATATACATTATATACCACCAGTCAGAGAGCTGTACAGTAAATATCATAGACTTTACTGTCGTTTTATTATATATATACATTATATACCACCAGTAAGAGAGCTGTACAGTAAATGTCATATACTTTACTGTCATTTTATTATATATATACATTATATACCACCAGCCAGAGAGCTGTACAGTAAATATCATAGACTTTACTGTCGTTTTATTGTATATATATACATTATATACCACCAGACAGAGAGCTGTACAGTAAATGTCATATACTTTACTGTCGTTTTATTATATATATATACATTATATACCACCAGTCAGAGAGCCGTACAGTAAATGTCATATACTTTACTGTCGTTTTATTATATATATACATTATATACCACCGGTCAGAGAGCTGTACAGTAAATATCATATACTTTACTGTCGTTTTATTGTATATATACATTATATACCACCAGTCAGAGAGCTGTACAGTAAATGTCATATACTTTACTGTCGTTTTATTATATATATACATTATATATCACCAGTCAGAGAGCTGTACAGTAAATGTCATAGACTTGACTGTCGTTTTATTATATATATACATTATATACCACCAGTCAGAGAGCTGTACAGTAAATATCATAGACTTGACTGTCGTTTTATTATATATACACAATATATACCACCAGTCAGAGAGCTGTACAGTATATCATATACTTTACTGTCGTTTTATTATATATATACATTATATACCACCAGTCAGGGAGCTGTACAGTAAATGTCATAGACTTTACTGTCGTTTTATTATATATATACATTATATACCACCAGTCAGAGAGCTTTACAGTAAATGTCATATACTTTACTGTCGTTTTATTATATATATATACATTATATACCACCAGTCAGAGAGCTTTACAGTAAATGTCATATACTTTACTGTCGTTTTATTATATATATACATTATATACCACCAGTCAGAGGGCTATACAGTAAATATCATATACTTTACTGTCGTTTTATTATATATATACATTATATACCACCAGTCAGAGAGCTTTACAGTAAATGTCATATACTTTACTGTCGTTTTATTATTTATATACATTATATACCACCAGACAGAGAGCTGTACAGTATATCATATACTTTACTGTCGTTTTATTATATATATATACACAATATATACCACCAGTCAGAGAGCTGTACAGTAAATATCATAGACTTTACTGTCGTTTTATTATATATATACATTATATACCACCAGTCAGAGAGCTGTACAGTATATCATATACTTTACTGTCGTTTTATTATATATATACATTATATACCACCAGTCAGAGAGCTGTACAGTAAATATCATAGACTTTACTGTCGTTTTATTATATATATACATTATATACCACCAGTCAGGGAGCTGTATAGTATATCATATACTTTACTGTCGTTTTATTATTTATATACATTATATACCACCAGTCAGAGAGCTGTACAGTTAATGTCATATACTTTACTGTCGTTTTAATATATATATATACATTATATACCACCAGTCAGAGAGCTGTACAGTAAATGTCATATACTTTACTGTCGTTTTATTATATATATATACATTATATACCACCAGTCAGAGGGCTGTACAGTAAATGTCATAGACTTTACTGTTGTTTTATTATATATATACATTATAGACCACCAGTCAGAGAGCTGTACAGTATATCATATACTTTACTGTCGTTTTATTATATATATACATTATATACCACCAGTCAGAGAGCTGTACAGTAAATATCATATACTTTACTGTCGTTTTATTGTATATATATACATTATATACCACCAGTCAGAGAGCTGTACAGTATATCATATACTTTACTGTCGTTTTATTATATATATACATTTTATACCACCAGTCAGAGAGCTGTACAGTAAATATTATATACTTTACTGTCGTTTTATTGTATATATATACATTATATACCACCTGTCAGAGAGCTGTACAGTATATCATATACTTTACTGTCGTTTTATTGTATATATATACATTATATACCACCAGTCAGAGAGCTGTACAGTAAATATCATATACTTTACTGTTGTTTTATTGTATATATATACATTATATACCACCAGTCAGAGAGCTGTACAGTAAATGTCATATACTTTACTGTCGTTTTATTGTATATATATACATTATATACCACCAGTCAGAGAGCTGTACAGTAAATGTCATATACTTTACTGTCGTTTTATTGTATATATATACATTATATACCACCAGTCAGAGAGCTGTACAGTAAATATTATATACTTTACTGTCGTTTTACTATATATATATACATTATATACCACCAGTCAGAGAGCTGTACAGTAAATGTCATATACTTTACTGTCGTTTTATTGTATATATATACATTATATACCACCAGTCAGAGAGCTGTACAGTAAATGTCATATACTTTACTGTCGTTTTATTATATATAAACATTATATACCACCAGTCAGAGAGCTGTACAGTAAATGTCATATACTTTACTGTCGTTTTATTATATATATACATTATATACCACCAGTCAGAGAGCTGTACAGTAAATGTCATATACTTTACTGTCGTTTTATTATATATAAACATTATATACCACCAGTCAGAGAGCTGTACAGTAAATATCATAGACTTTACTGTCGTTTTATTATATATATACATTATATACCACCAGTCAGAGAGCTGTACAGTATATCATATACTTTACTGTCGTTTTATTATATATATACATTATATACCACCAGTCAGAGAGCTATACAGTAAATGTCATATACTTTACTGTCGTTTTATTGTATATATATACATTATATACCACCAGTCAGAGAGCTGTACAGTAAATATCATAGACTTTACTGTCGTTTTATTTAATATATACATTATATACCACCAGTCATAGAGCTATACAGTAAATGTCATATACTTTACTGTCGTTTTATTGTATATATATACATTATATACCACCAGTCAGAGGGCTGTACAGTAAATGTCATATACTTTACTGTCGTTTTATTATATATATACATTATATACCACCAGTCAGAGAGCTGTACAGTAAATATCATATACTTTACTGTCGTTTTATTGTATATATATATACATTATATACCACCAGTCAGAGGGCTGTACAGTAAATATCATATACTTTACTGTCGTTTTATTATATATATACATTATATACCACCAGTCAGAGAGCTGTACAGTAAATATCATATACTTTACTGTCGTTTTATTATATATATATACATTATATTCCACCAGTCAGAGAGCTGTACAGTAAATATCATAGACTTTACTGTCGTTTTATTATATATATATATACATTATATACCACCAGTCAGAGAGCTGTACAGTAAATATCATAGACTTTACTGTCGTTTTATTATATATATATACATTATATACCACCAGTCAGAGAGCTATACAGTAAATGTCATATACTTTACTGTCGTTTTATTGTATATATATACATTATATACCACCAGTCAGAGAGCTATACAGTAAATGTCATATACTTTACTGTCGTTTTAATGTATACATATACATTATATACCACCAGTCAGAGAGCTGTACAGTATATCATATACTTTACTGTCGTTTTATTATAGATATACATTATAGACGACCAGTCAGAGAGCTGTACAGTAAATATCATATACTTTACTGTCGTTTTACTATATATATATACATTATATACCACCAGTCAGAGAGCTGTACAGTAAATATCATAGACTTTACTGTCGTTTTATTATATATATACATTATATACCACCAGTCAGAGAGCTGTACAGTAAATATCATATACTTTACTGTCGTTTTACTATATATATATACATTATATACCACCAGTCAGAGAGCTGTACAGTAAATATCATATACTTTACTGTCGTTTTATTATATATATACATTATATACCACCAGTCAGAGAGCTGTACTGTAAATGTCATATACTTTACTGTCGTTTTATTATATGTATACATTATATACCACCAGTCAGAGAGCTGTACAGTAAATGTCATATACTTTACTGTCTTTTTATTGTATATATATACATTATATACCACCAGTCAGAGAGCTGTACAGTATATCATATACTTTACTGTCGTTTTATTGTATATATATATACATTATATACCACCAGGCAGAGAGCTGTACAGTATATCATATACTTTACTGTCGTTTTATTATATATATACATTATATACCACCAGTCAGAGAGCTGTACGGTATATATCATAGACTTTACTGTCGTTTTATTGTATATATACATTATATACCACCAGTCAGAGAGCTGTACAGTACATCATATACTTTACTGTCGTTTTATTATATAAATACATTATATACCACCAGTCAGAGAGCTGTACGGTATATATCATAGACTTTACTGTCGTTTTATTATATATATATACATTATATACCACCAGTCAGAGAGCTGTACAGTAAATGTCATATACTTTACTGTCGTTTTATTATATATATATACATTATATACCACCAGTCAGAGGGCTGTACAGTAAATGTCATAGACTTTACTGTTGTTTTATTATATATATACATTATAGACCACCAGTCAGAGAGCTGTACAGTATATCATATACTTTACTGTCGTTTTATTATATATATATACATTATATACCACCAGCCAGAGAGCTGTACAGTAAATATCATAGACTTTACTGTCGTTATATTATATATATATATACATTATATACCACCAGTCAGGGAGCTGTACAGTAAATATCATAGACTTTACTGTCGTTTTATTATATATATATATACATTATATACCACCAATCAGGGAGCTGTACAGTAAATATCATAGACTTTACTGTCGTTTTATTATATATATATATACATTATATACCACCAGTCAGAGAGCTGTACAGTAAATATCATATACTTTACTGTCGTTTTATTTTATATATACATTATATACCACCAGTCAGAGAGCTGTACAGTAAATATCATAGACTTTACTGTCGTTTTATTATATATATACATTATATACCACCAGTCAGAGAGCTGTACAGTACATCATATACTTTACTGTCGTTTTATTATATAAATACATTATATACCACCAGTCAGAGAGCTGTACAGTATATCATATACTTTACTGTCGTTTTATTGTATATATATACATTATATACCACCAGTCAGAGAGCTGTACAGTATATCATATACTTTACTGTCGTTTTATTGTATATATATACATTATATACCACCAGTCAGAGAGCTGTACAGTAAATATCATATACTTTACTGTCGTTTTATTATATATATACATTATATACCACCAGTCAGAGAGCTGTACAGTATATCATAGACTTTACTGTCGTTTTATTATATATATACATTATATACCACCAGTCAGAGAGCTGTACAGTATATCATAGACTTTACTGTCGTTTTATTGTATATATATACATTATATACCACCAGTCAGAGAGCTGTACAGTAAATATTATAGACTTTACTGTCGTTTTATTATATATACATACATTATATACCACCAGTCAGAGAGCTGTACAGTAAATATCATAGACTTTACTGTCGTTTTATTATATATATATACATTATATACCACCAGTCAGAGAGCTTTTCAGTAAATATTATATACTTTACTGTCGTTTTATTATATATATACATTATATACCACCAGTCAGAGAGCTGTACAGTAAATATCATATACTTTACTGTCGTTTTATTATATATATACATTATATACCACCAGTCAGAGAGCTGTACAGTATATCATATACTTTACTGTCGTTTTATTATATATATATACATTATATACCACCAGTCAGGGAGCTGTACAGTAAATATCATGGACTTTACTGTCGTTTTATTATATATATATATACATTATATACCACCAGTCAGAGAGCTGTACAGTAAATATCATATACTTTACTGTCGTTTTATTATATATATATACATTATATACCACCAGTCAGAGAGCTGTACAGTAAATATCATATACTTTACTGTCGTTTTATTATATATATACATTATATACCACCAGTCATAGACTTTACTGTCGTTTTATTATATATATACATTATATACCACAAGTCAGAGAGCTGTACAGTATATCATATACTTTACTGTCGTTTTATTATATATATACATTATATACCACCAGTCAGAGAGCTGTACAGTATATCATATACTTTACTGTCGTTTTATTGTATATATATACATTATATACCACAAGTCAGAGAGCTGTACAGTATATCATATACTTTACTGTCGTTTTATTATATATATACATTACATACCACCAGCCAGAGAGCTGTACAGTAAATATCATATACTTTACTGTCGTGTTATTATATATATACATTATATACCACCAGTCAGAGAGCTGTACAGTAAATATCATATACTTTACTGTTGTTTTATTATATATATATACATTATATACCACCAGTCAGAGAGCTGTACAGTAAATGTCATATACTTTACTGTCGTTTTATTATATATATATACATTATATACCACCAGTCAGGGAGCTGTACAGTAAATGTCATATACTTTACTGTCGTTTTATTATATATATACATTATATACCACCAGTCAGAGAGCTGTACAGTATATCATATACTTTACTGTCGTTTTATTATATATATACATTTTATACCACCAGCCAGAGAGCTGTACAGTAAATATCATATACTTTACTGTCGTGTTATTATATATATACATTATATACCACTAGTCAGAGAGCTGTACAGTAAATATCATATACTTTACTGTTGTTTTATTATATATATATACATTATATACCACCAGTCAGAGAGCTGTACAGTAAATATCATATACTTTACTGTCGTTTAATTATATATATACATTATATACTACTTGTCAGAGAGCTGTACAGTAAATGTCATATACTTTACTGTCGTTTTATTATATATAAATACATTATATATACCACCAGACAGAGAGCTGTACAGAAAATATCATATACTTTACTGTCGTTTTATTATATATATATACATTATATACCACCAGTCAGAGAGCTGTACAGTAAATGTCATATACTTTACTGTCGTTTTATTATATATATATACATTATATACCACCAGTCAGGGAGCTGTACAGTAAATATCATATACTTTACTGTCGTTTTATTATATATATACATTATATACCACCAGTCAGAGAGCTGTACAGTAAATATCATATACTTTACTGTTGTTTTATTATATATATATACATTATATACCACCAGTCAGAGAGCTGTACAGTAAATGTCATATACTTTACTGTCGTTTTATTATATATATATACATTATATACCACCAGTCAGGGAGCTGTACAGTAAATGTCATATACTTTACTGTCGTTTTATTATATATATATACATTATATACCACCAGTCAGAGAGCTGTACAGTAAATGTCATATACTTTACTGTCGTTTTATTATATATATATACATTATATACCACCAATCAGGGAGCTGTACAGTAAATGTCATATACTTTACTGTCGTTTTATTATATATATATACATTATATACCACCAGTCAGAGAGCTGTACAGTAAACGTCATATACTTTACTGTCGTTTTATTGTATATATATACATTATATACCACCAGTCAGAGAGCTGTACAGTAAACGTCATATACTTTACTGTCGTTTTATTATATATATACATTATATATCACCAGTCAGAGAGCTGTACAGTAAATGCCATATACTTTACTGTCGTTTTATTATATATATACATTATATACCACCAGTCAGAGAGCTGTACAGTAAATATCATATACTTTACTGTCGTTTTATTGTATATATACATTATATACCACCAGTCAGAGAGCTGTACAGTAAATATCATATACTTTACTGTCGTTTTATTATATATATACATTATATACCACCAGTCAGAGAGCTGTACAGTAAATATCATATACTTTACTGTCGTTTTATTATATATATACATTATATACCACCAGTCAGAGAGCTGTACAGTAAATATCATATACTTAACTGTCGTTTTAATATATATATACATTATATACCACCAGTCAGAGAGCTGTACAGTAAATATCATAGACTTTACTGTCGTTTTATTGTATATATACATTATATACCACCAGTCAGAGAGCTGTACAGTAAATGCCATATACTTTACTGTCGTTTTATTATATATATACATTATATACCACCAGTCAGAGAGCTGTACAGTAAATATCATATACTTTACTGTCGTTTTATTATATATATACATTATATACCACCAGTCAGAGAGCTGTACAGTAAACGTCATATACTTTACTGTCGTTTTATTATATATATATACATTATATACTACTTGTCAGAGAGCTGTACAGTAAATGTCATAGACTTTACTGTCGTTTTATTATATATAAATACATTATATATACCACCAGACAGAGAGCTGTACAGAAAATATCATATACTTTACTGTCGTTTTATTATATATATATACATTATATACCACCAGTCAGAGAGCTGTACAGTATATCATATACTTTACTGTCGTTTTATTATATATATATACATTATATACCACCAGTCAGAGAGCTTTACGGTAAATATCATAGACTTTACTGTCGTTTTATTATATATATACATTATATACCACAAGTCAGAGAGCTGTACAGTATATCATATACTTTACTGTCGTTTTATTGTATATATATACATTATATACCACCAGTCAGAGAGCTGTACAGTATATCATATACTTTACTGTCGTTTTATTATATATATACATTACATACCACCAGCCAGAGAGCTGTACAGTAAATATCATATACTTTACTGTCGTGTTATTATATATATACATTATATACCACCAGTCAGAGAGCTGTACAGTAAATATCATATACTTTACTGTCGTTTTATTATATATATATACATTATATACCACCAGTCAGAGAGCTGTACAGTAAATGTCATATACTTTACTGTCGTTTTATTATATATATATACATTATATACCACCAGTCAGGGAGCTGTACAGTAAATGTCATATACTTTACTGTCGTTTTATTATATATATACATTATATACCACCAGTCAGAGAGCTGTACAGTATATCATATACTTTACTGTCGTTTTATTATATATATACATTTTATACCACCAGCCAGAGAGCTGTACAGTAAATATCATATACTTTACTGTCGTGTTATTATATATATACATTATATACCACTAGTCAGAGAGCTGTACAGTAAATATCATATACTTTACTGTTGTTTTATTATATATATATACATTATATACCACCAGTCAGAGAGCTGTACAGTAAATATCATATACTTTACTGTCGTTTTATTATATATATACATTATATACTACTTGTCAGAGAGCTGTACAGTAAATGTCATATACTTTACTGTCGTTTTATTATATATAAATACATTATATATACCACCAGACAGAGAGCTGTACAGAAAATATCATATACTTTACTGTCGTTTTATTATATATATATACATTATATACCACCAGTCAGAGAGCTGTACAGTAAATGTCATATACTTTACTGTCGTTTTATTATATATATATACATTATATACCACCAGTCAGGGAGCTGTACAGTAAATATCATATACTTTACTGTCGTTTTATTATATATATACATTATATACCACCAGTCAGAGAGCTGTACAGTAAATATCATATACTTTACTGTTGTTTTATTATATATATATACATTATATACCACCAGTCAGAGAGCTGTACAGTAAATGTCATATACTTTACTGTCGTTTTATTATATATATATACATTATATACCACCAGTCAGGGAGCTGTACAGTAAATGTCATATACTTTACTGTCGTTTTATTATATATATATACATTATATACCACCAGTCAGAGAGCTGTACAGTAAATGTCATATACTTTACTGTCGTTTTATTATATATATATACATTATATACCACCAATCAGGGAGCTGTACAGTAAATGTCATATACTTTACTGTCGTTTTATTATATATATATACATTATATACCACCAGTCAGAGAGCTGTACAGTAAACGTCATATACTTTACTGTCGTTTTATTGTATATATATACATTATATACCACCAGTCAGAGAGCTGTACAGTAAACGTCATATACTTTACTGTCGTTTTATTATATATATACATTATATATCACCAGTCAGAGAGCTGTACAGTAAATGCCATATACTTTACTGTCGTTTTATTATATATATACATTATATACCACCAGTCAGAGAGCTGTACAGTAAATATCATATACTTTACTGTCGTTTTATTGTATATATACATTATATACCACCAGTCAGAGAGCTGTACAGTAAATATCATATACTTTACTGTCGTTTTATTATATATATACATTATATACCACCAGTCAGAGAGCTGTACAGTAAATATCATATACTTTACTGTCGTTTTATTATATATATACATTATATACCACCAGTCAGAGAGCTGTACAGTAAATATCATATACTTAACTGTCGTTTTAATATATATATACATTATATACCACCAGTCAGAGAGCTGTACAGTAAATATCATAGACTTTACTGTCGTTTTATTGTATATATACATTATATACCACCAGTCAGAGAGCTGTACAGTAAATGCCATATACTTTACTGTCGTTTTATTATATATATACATTATATACCACCAGTCAGAGAGCTGTACAGTAAATATCATATACTTTACTGTCGTTTTATTATATATATACATTATATACCACCAGTCAGAGAGCTGTACAGTAAACGTCATATACTTTACTGTCGTTTTATTATATATATACATTATATACTACTTGTCAGAGAGCTGTACAGTAAATGTCATAGACTTTACTGTCGTTTTATTATATATAAATACATTATATATACCACCAGACAGAGAGCTGTACAGAAAATATCATATACTTTACTGTCGTTTTATTATATATATATACATTATATACCACCAGTCAGAGAGCTGTACAGTATATCATATACTTTACTGTCGTTTTATTATATATATATACATTATATACCACCAGTCAGAGAGCTTTACGGTAAATATCATAGACTTTACTGTCGTTTTATTATATATAAATACATTATATATACCACCAGACAGAGAGCTGTACAGAAAATATCATATACTTTACTGTCGTTTTATTATATATATATACATTATATACCACCAGTCAGAGAGCTGTACAGTATATCATATACTTTACTGTCGTTTTATTATATATATATACATTATATACCACCAGACAGAGGGCTGTACAGTTAATGTCATATACTTTACTGTCGTTTTATTATATATATATATATACATTATATACCACCAGTCAGAGAGCTGTACAGTAAATGTCAGATACTTTACTGTCGTTTTATTATATATATATACATTATATACCACCAGTCAGAGAGCTGTACAGTAAATATCATATACTTTACTGTCGTTTTATTATATATATACATTATATACCACCAGTCAGAGAGCTGTACAGTAAATATCATATACTTTACTGTTGTTTTATTATATATATATACATTATATACCACCAGTCAGAGAGCTGTACAGTAAATGTCATATACTTTACTGTCGTTTTATTATATATATATACATTATATACCACCAGTCAGGGAGCTGTACAGTAAATGTCATATACTTTACTGTCGTTTTATTATATATATATACATTATATACCACCAGTCAGAGAGCTGTACAGTAAATGTCATATACTTTACTGTCGTTTTATTATATATATATATACATTATATACCACCAGTCAGGGAGCTGTACAGTAAATGTCATATACTTTACTGTCGTTTTATTATATATATATACATTATATACCACCAGTCAGAGAGCTGTACAGTAAACGTCATATACTTTACTGTCGTTTTATTGTATATATATACATTATATACCACCAGTCAGAGAGCTGTACAGTAAACGTCATATACTTTACTGTCGTTTTATTATATATATACATTATATACCACCAGTCAGAGAGCTGTACAGTAAATGCCATATACTTTACTGTCGTTTTATTATATATATACATTATATACCACCAGTCAGAGAGCTGTACAGTAAATATCATATACTTTACTGTCGTTTTATTGTATATATACATTATATACCACCAGTCAGAGAGCTGTACAGTAAATATCATATACTTTACTGTCGTTTTATTATATATATACATTATATACCACCAGTCAGAGAGCTGTACAGTAAATATCATATACTTTACTGTCGTTTTATTATATATATACATTATATACCACCAGTCAGAGAGCTGTACAGTAAATATCATATACTTAACTGTCGTTTTAATATATATATACATTATATACCACCAGTCAGAGAGCTGTACAGTAAATATCATATACTTTACTGTCGTTTTATTGTATATATACATTATATACCACCAGTCAGAGAGCTGTACAGTAAATGCCATATACTTTACTGTCGTTTTATTATATATATACATTATATACCACCAGTCAGAGAGCTGTACAGTAAATATCATATACTTTACTGTCGTTTTATTATATATATACATTATATACCACCAGTCAGAGAGCTGTACAGTAAACGTCATATACTTTACTGTCGTTTTATTATATATATACATTATATACCACCAGTCAGAGAGCTGTACAGTAAATGCCATATACTTTACTGTCGTTTTATTATATATATACATTATATACCACCAGTCAGAGAGCTGTACAGTAAATATCATATACTTTTCTGTCGTTTTATTGTATATATACATTATATACCACCAGTCAGAGAGCTGTACAGTAAATATCATATACTTTACTGTCGTTTTATTATATATATACATTATATACCACCAGTCAGAGAGCTGTACAGTAAATATCATATACTTTACTGTCGTTTTATTATATATATACATTATATACCACCAGTCAGAGAGCTGTACAGTAAATATCATATACTTTACTGTTGTTTTATTATATATATATACATTATATACCACCAGTCAGAGAGCTGTACAGTAAATGTCATATACTTTACTGTCGTTTTATTATATATATATACATTATATACCACCAGTCAGAGAGCTGTACAGTATATCATATACTTTACTGTCGTTTTATTATATATATATACATTATATACCACCAGTCAGAGAGCTTTACGGTAAATATCATAGACTTTACTGTCGTTTTATTATATATATACATTATATACCACAAGTCAGAGAGCTGTACAGTATATCATATACTTTACTGTCGTTTTATTGTATATATATACATTATATACCACCAGTCAGAGAGCTGTACAGTATATCATATACTTTACTGTCGTTTTATTATATATATACATTACATACCACCAGCCAGAGAGCTGTACAGTAAATATCATATACTTTACTGTCGTGTTATTATATATATACATTATATACCACCAGTCAGAGAGCTGTACAGTAAATATCATATACTTTACTGTTGTTTTATTATATATATATACATTATATACCACCAGTCAGAGAGCTGTACAGTAAATGTCATATACTTTACTGTCGTTTTATTATATATATATACATTATATACCACCAGTCAGGGAGCTGTACAGTAAATGTCATATACTTTACTGTCGTTTTATTATATATATACATTATATACCACCAGTCAGAGAGCTGTACAGTATATCATATACTTTACTGTCGTTTTATTATATATATACATTTTATACCACCAGCCAGAGAGCTGTACAGTAAATATCATATACTTTACTGTCGTGTTATTATATATATACATTATATACCACTAGTCAGAGAGCTGTACAGTAAATATCATATACTTTACTGTTGTTTTATTATATATATATACATTATATACCACCAGTCAGAGAGCTGTACAGTAAATATCATATACTTTACTGTCGTTTTATTATATATATACATTATATACTACTTGTCAGAGAGCTGTACAGTAAATGTCATATACTTTACTGTCGTTTTATTATATATAAATACATTATATATACCACCAGACAGAGAGCTGTACAGAAAATATCATATACTTTACTGTCGTTTTATTATATATATATACATTATATACCACCAGTCAGAGAGCTGTACAGTAAATGTCATATACTTTACTGTCGTTTTATTATATATATATACATTATATACCACCAGTCAGGGAGCTGTACAGTAAATATCATATACTTTACTGTCGTTTTATTATATATATACATTATATACCACCAGTCAGAGAGCTGTACAGTAAATATCATATACTTTACTGTTGTTTTATTATATATATATACATTATATACCACCAGTCAGAGAGCTGTACAGTAAATGTCATATACTTTACTGTCGTTTTATTATATATATATACATTATATACCACCAGTCAGGGAGCTGTACAGTAAATGTCATATACTTTACTGTCGTTTTATTATATATATATACATTATATACCACCAGTCAGAGAGCTGTACAGTAAATGTCATATACTTTACTGTCGTTTTATTATATATATATACATTATATACCACTAATCAGGGAGCTGTACAGTAAATGTCATATACTTTACTGTCGTTTTATTATATATATATACATTATATACCACCAGTCAGAGAGCTGTACAGTAAACGTCATATACTTTACTGTCGTTTTATTGTATATATATACATTATATACCACCAGTCAGGGAGCTGTACAGTAAATGTCATATACTTTACTGTCGTTTTATTATATATATACATTATATATCACCAGTCAGAGAGCTGTACAGTAAATGCCATATACTTTACTGTCGTTTTATTATATATATACATTATATACCACCAGTCAGAGAGCTGTACAGTAAATATCATATACTTTACTGTCGTTTTATTGTATATATACATTATATACCACCAGTCAGAGAGCTGTACAGTAAATATCATATACTTTACTGTCGTTTTATTATATATATACATTATATACCACCAGTCAGAGAGCTGTACAGTAAATATCATATACTTTACTGTCGTTTTATTATATATATACATTATATACCACCAGTCAGAGAGCTGTACAGTAAATATCATATACTTAACTGTCGTTTTAATATATATATACATTATATACCACCAGTCAGAGAGCTGTACAGTAAATATCATAGACTTTACTGTCGTTTTATTGTATATATACATTATATACCACCAGTCAGAGAGCTGTACAGTAAATGCCATATACTTTACTGTCGTTTTATTATATATATACATTATATACCACCAGTCAGAGAGCTGTACAGTAAATATCATATACTTTACTGTCGTTTTATTATATATATACATTATATACCACCAGTCAGAGAGCTGTACAGTAAACGTCATATACTTTACTGTCGTTTTATTATATATATACATTATATACTACTTGTCAGAGAGCTGTACAGTAAATGTCATAGACTTTACTGTCGTTTTATTATATATAAATACATTATATATACCACCAGACAGAGAGCTGTACAGAAAATATCATATACTTTACTGTCGTTTTATTATATATATATACATTATATACCACCAGTCAGAGAGCTGTACAGTATATCATATACTTTACTGTCGTTTTATTATATATATATACATTATATACCACCAGTCAGAGAGCTTTACGGTAAATATCATAGACTTTACTGTCGTTTTATTATATATAAATACATTATATATACCACCAGACAGAGAGCTGTACAGAAAATATCATATACTTTACTGTCGTTTTATTATATATATATACATTATATACCACCAGTCAGAGAGCTGTACAGTATATATCATAGACTTTACTGTCGTTTTATTATATATATACATTATATACCACCAGTCAGAGAGCTGTACAGTATATATCATAGACTTTACTGTCGTTTTATTATATATATATATTATATACCACCAGACAGAGAGCTGTACAGTAAATGTCATATACTTTACTGTCGTTTTATTATATATACATACATACATTATATACCACCAGCCAGAGAGCTGTACAGTAAATGTCATATACTTTACTGTCGTTTTATTATATATATACATTATATACCACCAGTCAGAGAGCTGTACAGTAAATGTCATATACTTTACTGTCGTTTTATTGTATATATATACATTATATACCACCAGTCAGAGAGCTGTACAGTATATCATATACTTTACTGTCGTTTTATTATATATATACATTACATACCACCAGCCAGAGAGCTGTACAGTAAATATCATATACTTTACTGTCGTGTTATTATATATATACATTATATACCACCAGTCAGAGAGCTGTACAGTAAATATCATATACTTTACTGTTGTTTTATTATATATATATACATTATATACCACCAGTCAGAGAGCTGTACAGTAAATGTCATATACTTTACTGTCGTTTTATTATATATATATACATTATATACCACCAGTCAGGGAGCTGTACAGTAAATGTCATATACTTTACTGTCGTTTTATTATATATATACATTATATACCACCAGTCAGAGAGCTGTACAGTAAATGTCATATACTTTACTGTCGTTTTATTATATATATACATTATATACCACCAGCCAGAGAGCTGTACAGTAAATATCATATACTTTACTGTCGTGTTATTATATATATACATTATATACCACTAGTCAGAGAGCTGTACAGTAAATATCATATACTTTACTGTTGTTTTATTATATATATACATTATATACCACCAGACAGAGAGCTTTACAGTAAATATCATAGACTTTACTGTCGTTTTATTATATATATATACATTATATACCACCAGTCAGAGAGCTGTACAGTAAATATCATATACTTTACTGTCGTTTTATTATATATATACATTATATACTACTTGTCAGAGAGCTGTACAGTAAATGTCATATACTTTACTGTCGTTTTATTATATATAAATACATTATATATACCACCAGACAGAGAGCTGTACAGAAAATATCATATACTTTACTGTCGTTTTATTATATATATATACATTATATACCACCAGTCAGAGAGCTGTACAGTAAATGTCATATACTTTACTGTCGTTTTATTATATATATATACATTATATACCACCAGTCAGGGAGCTGTACAGTAAATATCATATACTTTGCTGTCGTTTTATTATATATATACATTATATACCACCAGTCAGAGAGCTGTACAGTAAATATCATATACTTTACTGTTGTTTTATTATATATATATACATTATATACCACCAGTCAGAGAGCTGTACAGTAAATGTCATATACTTTACTGTCGTTTTATTATATATATATACATTATATACCACCAGTCAGGGAGCTGTACAGTAAATGTCATATACTTTACTGTCGTTTTATTATATATATATACATTATATACCACCAGTCAGAGAGCTGTACAGTAAATGTCATATACTTTACTGTCGTTTTATTATATATATATACATTATATACCACCAGTCAGGGAGCTGTACAGTAAATGTCATATACTTTACTGTCGTTTTATTATATATATATACATTATATACCACCAGTCAGAGAGCTGTACAGTAAACGTCATATACTTTACTGTCGTTTTATTGTATATATATACATTATATACCACCAGTCAGAGAGCTGTACAGTAAACGTCATATACTTTACTGTCGTTTTATTATATATATACATTATATATCACCAGTCAGAGAGCTGTACAGTAAATGCCATATACTTTACTGTCGTTTTATTATATATATACATTATATACCACCAGTCAGAGAGCTGTACAGTAAATATCATATACTTTACTGTCGTTTTATTGTATATATACATTATATACCACCAGTCAGAGAGCTGTACAGTAAATATCATATACTTTACTGTCGTTTTATTATATATATACATTATATACCACCAGTCAGAGAGCTGTACAGTAAATATCATATACTTTACTGTCGTTTTATTATATATATACATTATATACCACCAGTCAGAGAGCTGTACAGTAAATATCATATACTTAACTGTCGTTTTAATATATATATACATTATATACCACCAGTCAGAGAGCTGTACAGTAAATATCATAGACTTTACTGTCGTTTTATTGTATATATACATTATATACCACCAGTCAGAGAGCTGTACAGTAAATGCCATATACTTTACTGTCGTTTTATTATATATATACATTATATACCACCAGTCAGAGAGCTGTACAGTAAATATCATATACTTTACTGTCGTTTTATTATATATATACATTATATACCACCAGTCAGAGAGCTGTACAGTAAACGTCATATACTTTACTGTCGTTTTATTATATATATACATTATATACTACTTGTCAGAGAGCTGTACAGTAAATGCCATAGACTTCACTGTCGTTTTATTGTATATATACATTATATACCACCAGTCAGAGAGCTGTACAGTATATCATAGACTTTACTGTCGTTTTATTAATTATATACATTATATACCACCAGTCAGAGAGCTGTACAGTAAATGTCATATACTTTACTGTCGTTTTATTATATATATATATACATTATATACCACCAGTCAGAGAGCTGTACAGTATATCATATACTTTACTGTCGTTTTATTGTATATATATATACATTATATACCACCAGTCGGAGAGTTGTACAGTAAATATCATATACTTAACTGTCGTTTTATTGTATATATATATACATTATATACCACCGGTCAGAGAGCTGTACAGTAAATATCATATACTTTACTGTCGTTTTATTGTATATATATACATTATATACCACCAGTCAGAGAGCTGTACAGTAAATATCATATACTTTACTGTCGTTTTATTATATATATATACATTATATACCACCAGTCAGAGAGCTGTACGGTAAATGTCATAAAATTTACTGTCGTTTTATTATATATATACATTATATACCACCAGTCAGAGAGCAGTACATAAATGTCATAAAATTTACTGTCGTTTTATTATATAAACACATTAAATATCATAGACTTTACTGTCGTTTTATTATATATATACAATGTATACCACCATTCAGAGAGCTGTACAGTAAATATCATATACTTTACTGTTGTTAACGTAACTTTCGGCAAAACTTGCAGCGAACATTAAGCCTAATAGCTTATTATATTTATAGATTTAGCTTAGATTAACTGATATCAGCAATATTCATAATGAATTCTGACTCGGTTACCGGTACAGCAGCAGTTGACACTCGGTATTTGTAAACACGCGTCCGTTCTGAGCTGTCTTCTACCTTCGGTTTGTTGTTGAAGTGGGCCACACCTGAATTATTTTCAATTGTTTGGATTTTTCTGTCAAGAGATTTTTGTTAGTTACCGCTCAGGTTTACTTCGTTTTAGACTTATTTTTGCATGGTTATCAACTGGATTTTTTCATATTTATTCAGAATCACGAGAAATTTCCTGAAGTTACGTATATTTAGCCTTTAAAGTTCATATAATGACAAACATTTTGGTATATTAATGACTATATTTGTGCCATGCTTAGTTGTTTTCTGTTGTTTTAAAATTCAGCATTTGCCTATTTAGAAGACCCATAAGTTATGTGACAGGTGCTACTTATACGATGTAAACCATAAAATATAGAATTAATCCCAAAGACAGTTCAGGTAACCAAGGATATCATAGAAATACGAGTGAAATTTGCGGTGTAGTGGTGTAAAAATAGGGCTGAGATTTATTCATTTGTTTTGAATTCTAACACGAATTGAAAAACTTTCTCGCCTTAAAATATCGTAATGCTGCACACAGGAGACGGGGGACATATTATTTACTAATTTCGTTACTAATATAAAAAAGGGGAACACATGGAAAGTCAGGGAAATTATAGACAACACTTGGATAAGGAAGTGAATGGAATCCTGTTTGTGACCCACTTAAAACACCGACTAATTGGAGAAAAACATCATGGCCGTTAGACAGCAATTTTGGATTTCGACAGTAGTATATTTTTACCTCTATTTCTTAACAAGTACTTGATTGAACATTTTCAAATTTAATATATAGGTTTCCATGGTTCCTATTTGTCCACTGCCCTATTTTTGAGCGGCCATGAAAAACAATATCATCGATAGGCAGCCGTTTTGTATGTTAGCGTAATAGAATTTCACCATGATTTCTTGACAAATACCGGATGGCACATTTTCAAGTTTCATAATTATCAAGGTTCCTCTTGGCCAAGAGGTTTGCATTGTCCCATTTTGGGCGCTTCCGAAAAACAATATGGCCAACAGTCAGCCTTCTTTGATTTTGAAAGTAATTGTTTGTAGCGTTTTTTTTGTTTTGAAAAGTAGTTGATGGGCCGTTCTATATTTTCATATAAATATTCCCCTTGGTATTTTGTTATTAATAGTCCAATTTTCGGATGGCTATGAAAAACAATTTAAAGGGGCATCCCGCGAAAGCCTAAATGCCTGTTCTTGAATATACATGGCGTCTGCACTACTAATTATACTTTCCTGTTATTCCTAAATTCAAAAGTCCACTCAAAATGTCTATAATGACCACTTGCAAAATCGCATTCCTCGGGGAAATCCCAGATAAAAATAGCGGGGATGACGCAACGTGACACGTGTGCCGCAAGTTTCCTGCTCAGTTTGACGGAAGGGGCCATACGGGAGGGGACGCGTAATGTATACGGCTGATGAAACAGAGACAAAGTCCGTGTATAAACTTATTGAATCACATTCACATTGAAATTAGACATCAATTGCACACATACCGATTTTCAAATGAAGAATAATTATCGGCATATCGGCACCATATATCGATCGACACCAGGAATTATTTGTATTATATTTACCTGACCGAGGCCGGTACATATGGGTACGGAATACGGCCATGGTACAAACCTTAATTTATGTAAAAGGTAATATTCACGAACCAACATTTCAGATGATATCATAACATGTATGTAGCATGCATTGAAAAGTTCGAAAATAAAATGACATGAAATGTTTGCGTTTTTTTTTACAACTCAATGTCTTGAGGATTTTTTTTCAGACTATATATATACAAAGTACATTCATATTCATTTAAAATCTATCCAACTTTCAGCGTCATCACACGTTAACACGTATCACGGAATGCGAATATTTAAGTCCACGCACTCATATAACGACACACTATAAGCATGACTACATGTATATCAGATTTGGAACTGTTGAAACACTTATAACTACACGTTATGAATATGTTATGATAATTCCGCTTTCTTTTTACATCTTTTTTGTCGTCTTGTAAAGGGACGGTGACTTTAAAAAAAACACTGCAGGAATGGAATATACATATAAGTAAATGTTGTATAACTTTGGTTTTTTTTTTTCCAGTTATGTTTATATTTTCGTATCAAATTCAATACCGGGGAAGCCGTATGTACCTCGGTCGCACGTCCCGTTTTACAACGTAATCAAACGACTTTGTCTGTTATGGTATATATAGTATTTGAAAATGTCTTTCTATCCAGCAATATAATTAAATCATACTGTTTTACTGGAACATAAGATTTTATAAAGAGAATATTATAAAACAAACTTTTAAGTTTAATAGTACACACGCATTTTATGCAACAGAAGACTGAAACAGTTTCCCCTTGGGTAGCCTCAAAACCAAATCAAAGCTTTATTTGTGCATGTTACCGTTATACAGAAGAAATATGTAACATACACACAATAGAGCAGGTAGTTTCTCCTTAGAATACTTCCCATCTCTCAATATGATTCCGTAGCGTAGTCTTGCGTCATATTTTGACCATTCGGCAACTTTTAGCTTAGTAGTTAGGCCTTATCGTAGTGTAACGGTAATAACAGATAGAGTGTTTACAATGGAAACGGTGCTCGCTGCGCATGCGTTGGTAGGTGGAAATCCCAATCCAGCACGTCTGGCTAGACGTTTTGGAATTCCACTAGTTATTTTGAAATGATTTATTTTATGAATACATGTCAGCGAAATCCGATCGTCGTAGTCCATAACAATACCCACTCGATATGTGTATGTAATATTTTGAAAAAAAAATATGAAAAAAAGCTTACTTTCCCGGGATGCCCCTTTAATGGACAAGTGGCTATCTTAGATTTTGAGGGCATAGTTTGTTACTGCTATTTCCTGAGAACTAAAGGATACATCATTATCAAATATTATATTTAGGTTTTCATTTGTCCCAACTTGCGCATTGTCCCAATTTCAGGTGACTCTAAAAAAACAATATGGCCGATAGGAAGCTATCGGCTACATTTGTGGGATCGTCCAATGTTACTCGATGTGTGAACGGTGTGTGCACGATGTGTACACGATGTATGCACGATATGAGAAAGATAAAACATGCACGATCATTACTGGTGCACGTGTACGCACGATAAACTGGCATTGTGCGATGATAATCGTCATCGGTGGTAATCGAGAAATTGCTTCACAATATATACGGTTTGTGCTTATTCCTTTAAAAAACATTTTTACAGATATGCAACATATGTAAGCTGGTCGTTTTGTGTTCTATTTTTATTAGATTTAGAAATTGTACTGGAAGCTTTCTCGAAACAAACTAAATAGACATTTGTTAACTTTCAACTTTAAAACTCTTGCATGCTTCATGTATTTACCTGTTCTGTTACCTGGGAGCTTAGCCCATTCTTGACTACCTTAAATGTCACATTCCTAAACAGAAGACTGACAGCAAAAACATTCCCGCACTGCTAACAGTTTGGAGGCTGACTAAGCGAACAAGAGCACCGCGAGCGGAAGCATGATACACTTGTCGTACCATCTCGGAAGTATAACGGTATGTAAACACAAAAAAAGTTCTCACATGTTCTACATAATGTCCCAAACCTGAGCGGTAACTAACAAAAACTCTTGACAGAAAAATCCAAAGAACTGATAATAATTCAGGTGTGGCCCACTTCAACAACAAACCGAAGGTAGAAGACGGTTCGAAATGGACGCGTGTTGACAAATACCGTGTTTCAACTACTGCTGTACCGGTAACCCGTCAGAATTCATCTTGAATATTGCTGATATCAGCTAATCTTAACTAAATCTATAAATATAATAAGTTATTAGGCTTGATTTTCGCTTCGAGTTTTGCCGAAAGTTACGTATATTGGGCCTTTAATATCATGCAAATGTATACAGTGCTTCGAAAGTGTTCCGTTTTTTGTCGTTCCGTAATATTGATGGACCAATTGTAACGAATCATGCATATGTGCGGGGAGAAGCGTACAGGTGAACAAACAAATTAAGTTTGACCGGCTGTGTGCACCATGTGTGAAACGATGTTTGCACGATTTCAGTATGTGCGATATTTCTACGCAATGATTGGTGAGTTATGCGTTACCACAACTGTATTTCCTGAAAAGAACAAGACGATTATTTTTCTGTGTTCCCTTTGGTAAGTAATTGTGTTCTGTAATTTTTGGATCAAAAACATTTCATTTAATGAAGAGCAAAACAAAAAAAGGAAAGGAGAACATCCATTTTTTAAGAGCAAATGGAGATCATAAATGGTGGGCGCAAACATCCCTCTGAGATCTCTTGGTAAGGTAGCAGTGTACAGAAACGTACGGTGGCCATGGGTGATTTTGCTGTACAATGAATAACCTCTTTAATATTAAACGTATCATCAAAGTCTAAAAATAAAAAAAGTAGTGAAATTGGCGTAAGTATGATAAAGGGGACTTTGTGGGTTTCACGTTTGTAAAAAAAAATAAAAATAAAAATTTGGTTAGAGAAACGAGTGGTTACACATTAAAAACTAGCCTTACCAGAAGTGAAATTTTGGCAGCAGCATACGAGGGAAAATAGCGAAAAATCTTAACATACGACCTATGCTGGGATACAGATAATTCTACAACCAAGTATGGATTTTTTTATTTTTTTTATAGAACTGAAGAAAACAGTGTTTTTGGCCTTTTTTGATGTTGTAACCAAGGTTTTCACACAAGGAACATACATAGAAAAAATAGGCAGATGGCTAGGAAAAGTATTTGTATTTCTATACGACCCCCCCCCCCCCCGCAACCTGAAACATTAAGGATGAAATTGTTTTTTTGATAGATGACTTCATCATTCCGAGATAATTTTGCTAGTTTGACACGTCAATTGAATCTTCCCAGTTTATCATGACACAGTGGTGCTATATAATTGTACCGATGGGTTTAACTAGTCCTTGCGGTGGCCGAGTGATTAAGGTGTTCCGACATTCTACCACTAGCCCTCCACCTTAAGACTTGCGGGTTCGAAACCAACGCAAGGCAGTTGCCAGGTACTGACCGTAGGTCGGTAGTCTTTACTCGGGGTACTCAGGCTTTCCTCCACCTCCAAAACCTCCTTAAATGGCCTGGCTGTTAATATGACTTAAAACAAAATAAACAAAGCCTCATAACTAGAAATGACTGTGAAACATAAATGCCCCCCCCCCCCTTCCCCCATATGAAATTAGTGCTACATGCTTAATTATTACACATGTGAAGTTTGATGACAATCGGATCAGTAGTTATTTAAATAAGCTGGTTACATTAACCTGGGACGGGACGGACATGGATAAAAAATCATGTAAACATTGTATTTGTCAGAAATATGTCAATGTTTCCCCTGATTTATGAGTCTTGAGCAGAACATTGAAAGAAAATTCCCTTTCAAAGGGGAAGCTGGTTGATTAAAGCAAAACAAGTCTTATAAATGTTTTTTTTTTCAAAAGGTGATTTAATCTTATCTAACACAAATGCAATATTCACAACGAAAAAATCGAATTATCAGTCGTAAAGTATTTATTTTTCGGAATCTGCAAATAATACAAGAAGACTTCCTTTCATATAAAAATGATTAATTTTAGTTTAACCTTAACCTTGAAATTTGGCACAGACCTACGTTACAACATTTTCAAATATAATATGCAGTTATATAGTGTATTTATTTACTCAAAATTATGTAATATTTCCACTGAAACTCAATATAGCTGAAATGCTTTTCATTTGAGTATGAAAGCAAAATCTCTTCTGACGAAACTCCTGGTCTATTGATGACGTCATTGCATTAACATTGTCCAGTGAGAGTCTTTTAAGCTTGCTTTGCTTCGGATATCATGGAAAATATCCCTAAATCAAGTTTATCTGAATTTCATATTGTTTACCTTTATTGAGATGCATTTTAGTTTTTAATAATATTGTAGACTTCATAGCACTGGTCTTATTCCTATTCCTCATCCAGTCCCTGTACATGTGTACCCCATGTGATTTAGTTACACTTCCAGGAGGAAGCAAGGCATTTTCATTCATCTGAGAAAAAAAAATATTGTCAACATACAGTTTCCAAATTTTCACATATATACATATCTAAAATTGACAATAGACAGCTACATGTATACGAGTTCTCAGCAAATGTATATCGACCCATGATATGTTTGTAGAACACTAAACTTTAATCTTCATATAGTCTTGACCCTTACCTAAAGAGAAGTAATGACCTTGTCATTTCTCTTGACAAAATATGAGGGAGAATATCTTAGTGCTGCCTGATCCCGATAATCTACATCTACATGTATTATTTTGGTATTTGTTATTTTTTCAGAAATTTTACATACATTTTACATTCTTCATCATCATCATCATCATCATCATGAATGCAACGCCATCTTCATTACCATACAATCATTAACATTTTTTCTAATAACCCCTTTACGGAAACAATATTTAACATACCACCATGTAAATGGGTAAACAGTTTTTTTTTAAGTAATATTTAACAGAATTTCTTCGGGTGTCATTAATATGAACGTCCACAATAAAACTACACATGTTTATCCATGTCAGATTTTAACATCGTTACATCTGTTAAATAGTATTACTAACACGTAGTATGTTTGAGGGTCTTAAATTGATTTAAAACCATTCTTCAACTAGCATCAGTCATGTTATTTACACTTTTCTTTGTAAGAGTTATCTGTGTGAGTTCGGATTATTTTGAGAAAGAAAAAAGAATTTTATATACAATATGATACATGTACCACAAGCTTGCATTGAAGGATAAAAAACATTGGATTGTCTCTCTTTGTATAAAGATCTTGTAAGCCTGAAAGAGTTACTTCTCTTCCTATGCTACGGATTTCAATGATTAATGCCTGCTCTGATTTCTTTGCCTACTGCTATCTGCCTGTTATAATTTTACAGCTCACTAGTACTGCTCCCTGCCTGCTATAATTTTACAGCTCACTAGTACTGCTCCCTGCCTGTTATAATTTTACAGCTCACTAGTACTGCTCCCTGCCTGCTATAATTTTACAGCTCACTAGTACTGCTATCTGCCTGTTATAATTTTACAGCTCACTAGTACTGCTATCTGCCTGCTATAATTTTACAGCTCACTAGTACTGCTCCCTGCCTGTTATAATTTTACAGCTCACTAGTACTGCTATCTGCCTGCTATAATTTTACAGCTCACTAGTACTGCTACCTGCCTGCTATAATTTTAATATTCACTAGTACTGCTCCCTGCCTGATATAATTTTACAGCTCACTAGTACTGCTATCTGCCTGCTATAATTTTACAGCTCACTAGTACTGCTATCTGCCTGCTATAATTTTACAGCTCACTGGTACAGTGTACTGCTACCTGCCTGCTATAATTTTACAGCTCACTAGTACTGCTTCCTGCCTGCTATAATTTTACAGCTCACTAGTACTGCTCCCTGCCTGCTATAATTTTAATGCTCACTAGTACTGCTACCTGCCTGCTATAATTTTAATGCTCACTAGTACTGCTCCCTGCCTGCTATAATTTTACAGCTCACTAGTACTGCTACCTGCCTGCTATAATTTTAATGCTCACTAGTACTGCTCCCTGCCTGATATAATTTTACAGCTCACTAGTACTGCTATCTGCCTGCTATAATTTTACAGCTCACTAGTACTGCTATCTGCCTGCTATAATTTTACAGCTCACTGGTACAGTGTACTGCTACCTGCCTGCTATAATTTTACAGCTCACTAGTACTGCTTCCTGCCTGCTATAATTTTACAGCTCACTAGTACTGCTCCCTGCCTGCTATAATTTTAATGCTCACTAGTACTGCTACCTGCCTGCTATAATTTTAATGCTCACTAGTACTGCTCCCTGCCTGCTATAATTTTACAGCTCACTGGTACAGTGTACTGCTACCTGCCTGCTATAATTTTACAGCTCACTTGTACTGCTTCCTGCCTGCTATAATTTAACAGCTCACTAGTACTGCTCCCTGCCTGCTATAATTTTAATGCTCACTAGTACTGCTCCCTGCCTGCTATAATTTTACAGCTCACTGGTACTGCTACCTGCCTGCTATAATTTTTACAGCTCACTAGTACTGCTTCCTGCCTGCTATAATTTGACAGCTCACTAGTACTGCTCCCTGCCTGCTGTAATTTTAATGCTCACTAGTACTGCTACCTGCCTGCTATAATTTTACAGCTCACTAGTACTGCTCCCTGCCTGCTATAATTTTACAGCTCACTAGTACTGCTCCCTGCCTGCTATAATTTTTACAGCTCACTAGTACTGCTACCTGCCTGCTATAATTTGACAGCTCACTAGTACTGCTACCTGCCTGCTATAATTTTGCTGCTCTGTTGCAGCCCTTATTTTAAAATATTGTTTATTGTAATAAGGGTTGCAATACTGCTTACTGCAGATAATTTCGCGTGTTTTCGTTAACTGTGAAGGAATCTCTCCGAGGTGAATGATTGTTCTGTATGGTGACACGAGACACTCACATTATTATAGATGACCATGGAATCAAACCTATAAATCTAAACTTTATATATACTACAACAATTATGAAAGACGTTAAAATACAACTTATATTAATCACGCTTACTGCCCCGGATGTTAGCGCGCGAAGGGTCTTATTGTGGGAGGAAACCGGAGTACCCGGAGAAAAACCCACTTTGTCGGGCAGGTGACCGCCATACCTTTTCACATCCGGTAGGGAATCGAACCCCGTCCGCCTTGGTGAAAGGCAAGTGCGCTATTAAACGAACAACCCGACCAACCTAAAACGAACGTGTAGATGAATGTGTAGTGTTGGTACACGTGACAATCTACAGTCATTGCAGGACAAAAACTAATCTCAAAGGCCAATTAGGGTTCAGGGGGAGCTTTGATTACACATCAGCGCAAAGATAGGCACTTCCGTGTTTGAAATGGAAACGGTAACACAAGAGGAAAACTTACAGATTTTATAGCAAATGAAATCGATAAATACAGGTGTGCAGATTTTATAACATAAAATATCACACAATAACAATATTGTTATTATCACTCAGTTTAAAAGGAGACTTTTGAGCACGTTCTTTATAATTACAAATTGTACATTTCAATGATGTTTTCAAATATGATACATTTTGGGTAATTCCAAGGTAAGAAAAACGGTAGATAACTCTTGATATATTTTATTCTATATCAGGTAGACCATTACAGTTAATCCCTCCCGAGTACCTCTACTAATCCCTGTAATTATCGCTACCGGTACTGATTACCGCTCAGATCAACGGTTCTATCGGTTATCTCCCTTAGTGCGTTATAATCATCGATGGAGATTTACAGATGGTAAGATAATAAGACATAAGGGGTGTAAGATTTTGCCTAATTTGAAAAACGCGAAGGTATCTTACACCTTTGGTCATGAAAGAGTATTTTTCTCTCATATCGATTACCTTAATAAACCCTAAAACCATGAAAATTCGGTTTAGATTACAACCATTTTGAAAATATCAACTTTTCCCTGGAACTTTTTTGACGATGACGAATCAGCCAGCGAGATTGAGCATACCCCATATTTACAAACCAATTTTGCACAGAAAAAAAAATCTCAGCTTTGTAATATTCACGGTAAAAATATTGTGAAAGGTTTTAATTTCATCACGGCGGCTTCTTCCCTTTTCGGCATCAGATTTTACCGTATTCGTGACGTCACGTCATTGTTGAGCCATTGTAACGTCATCTTGTGGCTGCATTACATGGGTAGATGTGTAATACAACCACGGCGATCACAGGGTGTACACAATGTACTTCCTTAGACAGCCAGTATTACACACTTAGAAATGAGAGAATTATTTTTCTTACATACCTTTCTTCCAGGGGCAAACTCTATCCAACATGGCGGCCATTGAAATGTTTTCGTTTCTGGCCCCGGTTTCATCAATGTTCCTTAACTTAAGGAAACTCCTGAACTTTAAAATCTCCATAGGAAAGCATTACAGAATTGAAAGGGAAAATCTTAAGTTAAGGAACTTTCCTTAAATTCTTTAATGCTTTCCTATGGAGATTTTTAAGCTAAGGAGTTTCCTTATAGGCCAAGGAACATTGATGAAACCAGGGCCAGATGTTCAATAAATTGTAAATAGATTTAACTGTAACTAGTTTGACTACATTTCATCCATAAAATATATAATTACCGACTCCTAGTGACATTTTAGTGAGTGAAATTTGTAAATAAAAGCGATAACTCGCATTGTTTTGGAGATTATATGATATGAACCGCTTTGGTTATTTCCGGAAAGGTCGTTTCTTTTCGATTATTATATTTTAACCCACAGGATATCGGGTATTCGGAACGTTCTGTTCCATTTAGCAGACCAGTTAAAACTTAGCACAACTTGAACGTTCCTGAACAAAAGGATACTGACCATTTATGTACAAATCATTTGTAGGTAGCACAATCGTAAATAAGCAGAACGGTTTCAGTACGAAAATCGCTAAAATAAGGTTACCGCTAAAACATGTCCTTTCAAAATAGGAATTATCGGATCGCTATTAGGAAGTCAATGAATGTCGCGGGAAATGTCAGCGTAAACCGGAAGTTTACATGCCTAGAGTTTCGTTTCCAAGGGTACCTTTTTTTACCTCCACACAGGAGTTTCTCTTAACCCGAAACAGAGCTATTTGTTGCCCACTGTCCTACGAACAGAAGAACAGGCGGCAACAGTCATTTCTATAGGGTGGGCTCGGTTATCATGGATAAGCTGCATGCATAGGGGTAATTAAAACTAAGGTTATTTTCAATCTTTATTGAAATGATGAACCTTTGGAATTTACATCAGTATGTCAAGAGCCAATGACCTAGCTGTGGAGAGCGATGCCATTTACCCAGATTCGGTTTTTGCATGAATCCTGTTTTATAGCTGTTAGGAATTTCAGTGGACTAGCGCAAGTCTAAATAAATCAAATATAGCTGAATGACACGAAACACGCGAAACTATTTGCAGTAGGCAAGGAGCAGCAAAATAAGAGAAGTGTCCTACATATTGTAGTCATGCTGGTGTAACTATGAATATTGAAATGATCATCACTATTGTATTATGTGTGATATCTCTGTCGCACGCCTTTGTTTACGTATATTTGTTATAATGTACCTGTACATAATTATGTACCATACCCAAATGGGTTCTTTAGCGAATAAAATAATTTTGATTTTAGAAGCCGTAGGGAAAGAAGATAGAGCAGATAGGAAAAGATAAACTTTGTTTATTTTACAACAATTATGAAACAAATTATCCAGCTTGGAGGAAACCAGAGTACCCGGAGACAACCCACGTGATCGGGCAGGTGACCCCATACCATTTTTTACGTCCAGTTGGGGAATCGAACGCCGGCTGCCTTGGTGAAATGCAAGTGCGCTATCCACTACACCACGCGACAATCAAAATAGAGCAAATAGTATGCAGTAAATATTAAGACAAAACAGCTACAATATAACAAGTGCTGGTCCATTCGTGTTTCCAACAAAAAACTTAAACTTCCTACAGGACTTCCATACCCTACAGGGACTGTTTAGGTAGAAATGTCAAAATTGCCGTGAGTATAAATAGAAAAATGGTTCCCTCAAAAAATAAGTGTAATTTTGTGCAGGACGTTCTTACTATGGGGATTCGCTCCGTATTACTTTTCAGGTCAAAACGGCAAACGTCAACCTTGCTGTCCAAACTGTGCCCGGTGGACAAATACAATTGAACCATTTGATAGGATGAGTACCATAAGCAACAAGATGGTTTCCCTTAAACCAAGGTTACATAATGACACTGTGGCCCAAGGTATTATTCCTAAGGTCAAGATCGAGAGTCATCAACAATTTGAAACTGTGTCAAAGCCATTATTTTGAACCCTGTGCCTTATTGATCCTAGCCCAAGGGTGTCATTACACGTCATTCTGATTTCTGAATAAGTCGGGCATATTATTATATACTAGTAATACAACAGTGCCGATATGCAGGGATGTCCGTAGCCAACTGCAAGCGGACAATAAGCAAAGGAAAAGCAACCCTGCTTAATTAGTATATATTCAATAAGTGTCAGCTCAAGATAGACTTGATGACAAGATTATAGATGTTGGTTTGATGTAGTCATGGTTGACCAGACTTGTTCTGCTGACGACGTGGGGACCTAATACATCACGATCCCTAGATATTATCCTGACTGTAGAAACGATAACAAACTTCCCCTAGGGATCAAGCAAGTGAAACAACGCTCTCCAGTCACAGCAAACTCCAATATATTTGACATGGATGGCCTGCGCTGACAGCAGACTCAAACGGAGCACATCTGTGACGTTCCTCCATTCTCGTGGGTATCATTTCCGTATAACCTGAATAATTCTGTCGTTATAGTGTCTCCAAATTCGAGACAATTCAATAACGGGCAAATAAATTTCTGCTGGGGTATGTGTATTGATTTTTGACAGAATTAATCGTTTTTATGTCCTTTGAGGTAATATAATTTCTCGATGCCTTCTGTAATGATTCTCACACCAATGAAATTTAGTTTTTGAGTAGAAGAAATACTTACCGTAGCTCGCGGTGGGACCTCTGGGGAGGAAACGCTGACACTTTCAAGGATTCGGTATAAGAACCAAGCCCGACAAAGTGTCTGGTAATTTGATAGGGCCTAGATTTATTGTCCAAACATAAACGATTTTGACAAATTACTGATCACACATTTCTAACTGAATATAAAAATTGCCTAACTTTATTCTCATCCGCCTCGTTCTCCTCGTCTTTACCTTTCCGCAGGGACATATACTACTGTCAGTAATATATAACGTGGAATAAGCGGGCAGGAAATGTCAACTTTTTCTTAAAGTCATTGTGAGGACCTTCATGTTTCTTGTGGAACAAGAACTCACGTCGCCTCTCATCGTCTATACAATACTGTAACAGTATATAACAATGTAGACTGGGAAACTAAGCATGAATCTAATGTATTCAATTCCATATTCAATTACGACTCAGAACAAATCTTTGTTCAAACTCATTTTTGGAATTAAGCTTACTACATTATATTAAGTAAGTTCATATATTGTATTGGCGCACACACAATAATTATGTTACAAACTCTGCACCCACATCAAATGTTTGATCGTATATTTACTAACATATGTAAGATCGCATCTCGCAACTTTTATTATATAAGCATTGTCTAGATTCGGGCATTATGTGTTATTCTATAATACGTAAAAATATTAGTGTAAACTGATTTCTCAAATGATACAATAGATCAAGTTTTTAAAACTTTTATTTATTCTGCAGATTCTTTTGAATATCATTATTTAATCATCCGTCGTATCGAGAACCCGAACCAGTTGTTTACATGCACAAATGTTTTTACGGGGCACCTTTAGCAGATATTTTATTACCAAATGTTTCCTCTTATGTTTATTCCCTTGCAGGAAGTGTTCAATAGTACATGTTTCTTTATCTTCTGGATACCTTGACCCGTATTCAATTAAACTGTTTCACGTTTCATGTGCAGAATTTGTGTTCGAATCCAATTTCTTGCTTGTTCCCTTAATGAATAAATTGAAATATCTTTCAATCATTTAGAAACATATGGATGTGACTTAACATCAAAAACGCTTTTCAATGTTTATATTGAAAATTTTGATCATATGACATGCTTTAAGCGAACAATCTGGTTAAGGCACTGAATCCATGTTTAAGCTTGATAACCTGGTCTTATTCTTCTGGTATTTATTTTAAATCGTTTCCAAGTAAATCTTTCTATTTCTCCTCCTTGATAGGTAGAAATTACGTGGAGATTCGTCAGGAAAGACGAAGCTTTACCGACCTGAATACCTGATCAAATCTTCTTGTCCCTTTCCTCGTTAATATTTACCAATGTTGATTTGGATCGTTTAAGAGTTGCATGAATTCAACCCTATATCAGGGGTATCAGTTGTGATGAATAAGCCAACCCCTCCGGGAACTCGACTTGTGGATAGGCGTTTTGAATAAAACAAATCAGAGAATCTCAAAGCGTCAACAGAACCACAATCCGAACTCAAAATCGATTAAACTAGAGATAAAATATGAAAAAAATTTACATGGAGACCTTCGTAAAAGTACAAGAGAATCAGACAAGGTGTTCCAGAAGAGTAAGCGTCATCTCATTCATTAACGACGCCCGCCATGTAAATCTTGGTCACATCCAAGTAAGCATCAATCCTCAAAATGAGAACCGAGTCATCATAGTCAATCACAACAAGAAAGCACACTAATAAGCAAGGCCAAAAAAGTCTATCTTCATATGAAACAAAGATACCGAATATTTCTCGATGAGATCAAGATGGCGAACATAAAACTTGTCATAGTTTTCATCAACCTGCATTTCTCAAATCCCTTTGCCGTTATTTTGTTTGTCAGCAGTTGACACTCATCACGAAAATCTCAATATTCAGAGAAAGCCATAGAATACGAATCGACTGCGACATGTTAACGCCATAGGATGGAGAAGCAGTGGTTTAAGCAACCAGCGTGTTATATAGTGGATCATAAGGTAGGCATGGAAATACTAGAGCTAGGAGTTGTGTTACTCCACTAGACTGATACCTTCAAATACAAAGATGTATGCATAATTAAAATAATAGTTTTATCTAAAACGGGGTTCTTTTTTATGAAATCACACAATATCTTTTGAAATGCAACTATTATGAGTTCATATTTTGATTTAATTATCTACAATGTACTGAAGTATATTAAACGCGTGTCACTATTGTTAGTGTGGAGTGCAATCCAGAATACAAATATAGAGTGCATCGCACAGTATATATATATGTTTAGATTAAGTACTAATCAGCTGGCTCCGGTTTATTACAACATGTCATGGTAATTCTGATGTGCTCTACAGGAACGCAGACACCTAAGAGCCTAGCCACTTTCTCACTTAGGAAATTGTAACAAATAACTTCAATTTAACGTAAAAGTCCTTTTGATCAGACTTGGCTTTACATTATTGGCCTGGCAATTTATCTAGCACTCTAGCAAGAAGATAATAATGAAAGTTCATTTTAAACTACGTAGGAGATCGTATTTAATGAGTGAAAATGAAAGGAAGGAACTTCGTTAATTAGCCTGTAATTTACAGATAATTGGGAGCTAGGCGTCTTTTTAGAAAAGTGGAAATCAGCAGAACCAATACATTTCTTCCAATTCTTATTTGATTACTAAAGTGAATTTTTGATGTCTTTTCTGTGATATTTGAACATTTTTGTGGCAAGCGTACTGCTTAAAACACATATGCTCAGATTCAGCTTTCATCCTTTATATAAAAAGTTCGTGATAAAACCTATTATTAATGTTAGTATAAATGCAATCACGCATTTGTTAATGATGCAATTTGCACGCTTTGATAAATATAAATAATTATCAAGCCACCACGCAGACAAATATACAGTGTATATGTATATAAGCTAGGTGGCATGAAACTGGGCAGCTGCGGCAAATTCCTCAAAAACATTTAGATTGGTGCTAATGATAAGTCTATAGGTTGTATATGATATACAAACGTCTATGTTCTGTAAATCGCTTTAATTACAGTGACAAATTCTAGCTATATAAAGTTCTGATTATTTGTATGCACGCGTTATAAAAATAGATTACATGTGACCATTATTATATGATATACAAACGTCTATATCCTGTAAATCGCTTCAATTACAGTGACATATTCTAGCTATATAAAGTTCTGAATAAATTACATGTGACCATTATCATATCATAAAATGATGTTACATGTTGTTTAGAAGACGATTGACGTCTAGGGGTTAGTACAATGCTCGTCTATTAGTATATGACAATGACATACCCAGGGATGGGAGTAAACCCTATATGTCTGACCGGCTACGAACAGTGTGGCAATGTAACACTGTTGGTATATTCCACAATTATTTCCCCCCTTTTTTTAGAAAAAGATATTTACTTTCAAAAGATAAATCATGATTCACGATTGCAACAGGCAAATGACACATGCTTTTTTCTAATGTGCTTCCGAATGAGAGAAATATGACTGGAAAAACTTGAATGTGTTGAACACGATATTTCATTTCTGCTGTATGCAATTATATAAACATGGTCATCAGAGTTTATTGAACTCAAATTAGTATTTATTAATGTCAAAATATTTCACGACATTGGAATAAAGTAGGTATCGATTTCTACGCTTTTAATACATGATTCACAGATTAAAACCATCTTAAACAAACGTTGCTTGAGATCAGCACATTGCTTTCATTTGGAAGAGTAGTTCTGGCCGCATTCATTCCCTGTAGTAGGGGAACTTAAGGTTGATACCATATCTAGCCTGCTAATGTCACCCCAGGTACAATGAACAAGTAATTGACTTTCCCAACACTGACGGAAGTTGAAATGTGAATCCATCATTTTTCGACAGACGTTGCATGTGTTTATTCCACATCATTAGCAGAGTTACAACAAGTCAATTAGTGAAGTCACGAGGGCATGACCAATAAAGCTACTGCGCTGTCAATCAAAAGTCACATGGCACCGTCAGTTCATTTAGTATCATGTCGTTTCTTTTTTCTATCTCTATTAACATGATGGTAAGTACATAGCCTTGGGATGTTTTTGCGTTATCTATCTACTTCAAAACATTCTTAAAGACCATTATAACATGCATATAACTGATAGTAACAAACTTGTGTCAAATGACTGTAATATTTACAACTACGATGTCTACAAAAAGTATAAAATGAGAAACTAAGCCATTTTGTTAATACACTGAACCAAACCTTGTAATTCAATGAGAAGGGTTTTGTATTTCACTGCTCATGGCCCGTATTAATGTATTTGTTTTAATGCTAAAACTCAACTTTTGTGCTAATTTAAAAGTCGTTTTCTTCCATTTTGATATTGATCCAAATTAATATTTTCGATTTCAATGACAATATTTGGGTTTTTTTTTATTGACACTGTGACATATACTTCAAAGCCCGTTTTTGCAAGAAAGCAGCTAGATTAAAGCACAAAATCTATACTTGAACACAAACACCTTTTCATAAAAATATAGGATATTAATCTAACAAAAGATGTTGCAACCAGGAATTACTTACAGAGAAAGGTAACAGGCAGGTCAAAATTCGAATAAAAGCTTATTTCAAAAGACTGTTTGTACCGAAAATAGTAAAAAATGTTAGCTACTGCCTAATATTATCCTGGCCAGCCTACTATTTTCTTTGTGGTTCTACTGTCTCAAGAATCTTGGGTTCAGGGAAAAGATGATATCATGTTTCTTCACTTAACACCACGTTTATTGGGTTACGAATGCTTAGAAGCGCGAACATTGATTAAATTGCTGTTCAATCCCTTCATGGAGGAAATGAAAGGTATATGATTTATGTTTTTTACGTAACAGAATGATGACGTTAATTTTTAGATAACATATTAATGTGTCCCGATATTGAAAATTAAAGACAAAGGCAGGATTTCATCGGATGCTACTTCCCCTAGTTGGAAACAATCCAAGGAATCAAATCGTTCCAGATTTCCGAACGGGCTATTACTCAGGATCTTGGCAATTAGTTTTATGCAAATGCTATAGCATATCACTAACCTTTTTGCTGAGCAAATGAAAGGGGAAACTGTTATGAATAAGCCGAATTTGTATTTATATGTAAAATAAATTACAAATCAATGCCTTTCCATCAGAATTATTCTAAAAAAGAAATATCGTGATCCTCGGTATGGTTATTACTTCTAAACATGGGATTTTTATGGACGTTCTAAAACGAACGGAAGTATGCTTGTGAGCATGCGTGATCTCTCGCAATTACCATGGCCCCACGGATCCCGCGGAAGGTTTTATTTCATCCTCTGCCAAGCCATCACAGGATGGAAAGGGTGTGAAAAAACCAAAAGTGTCGACCGGCAGATTGGGAAACATTTCAGATCAAAGTGAAGCCATATTTGGACCATCTCAGGCGTATTTTTCTCTCTGCTAGGCCGGATGCGTGCTATTACGGTATAAACGTTCTAAAACAAAAACACACGATCGTTCGCAGGAGTTTATTGAACAATATTTTTATGATGTCGTAACTACAATGTTTGTTTTTTGAGGTTTAAGTATTACACTTCCAAGGCAACAAGATTCAAAGACAACTATTATATCTTTGTTAGGGTTTTGTACCAACTGTACTACATACCAAGGTATGACTAACACGCCGGTTCTCATCATTTATTCATTTACGTGTTGCAAGGTTTAATTGTTAGTTTCCTGTTTTCACTATCGGTTTGATTACACTGTAGCCTAAGGTATAAAGTTATTTGTTAGAAATGCACACGTTGATAATGAAAATAAAATTTCCACTTGAATACATGCTGCAATTGTATATTGATAGAAACAAACCGTGCGCTGGCAATCAAACTCGAGAAATACAAAATGGGGACAGTTTTTGACACTGTAGACCGTAAATTTTAAACATTGTCGTCGTCGATTAACTAATGAAACATATAAGGTATAATATTTCATTAGTTTATGGACGGCAACAATTTTCCAATATATTTCTACATTTTGTTTATCTTCTCCACAAACTGCCCTTAAAACAGGATTGCATTATTTCCAAAGAAGGAGATAAAACGTACTTTCAGAAAAGTGTCGGGTAATATTTAGCGTAGTTTATCAAATGATATTTGGTCACAAAAACAGGAGTCATAATACGTTTCCGAAACCTCTAAAGTCTGTGGGTTTATGCCTTATGCATTGTGGGCGTATCGAGGCCCGCAGTTATTGTCTGCAGATTACAACACGTATCGTGTACGTGTATGCTCCGTTGTTATGAATTTAATCTCTCAGGCAATTAACTTTTTCTTGAGAACTCAAATAAATCGGTAAAGGAAAATTCCATTAGTGATTTTGGACCCTCCATATTGCCGAGTTTCACGTACTCTTAACTTCTAATTTCTTTACGCGAACGTAAATCGGAAACGAAGTTTTCATTTTAAAATTATTTTAATTACGTAGTTATAAATAAATTTATATGGCCAAGTTTGAAAATTATATCACCGGCAGAAAATCGAATCCCGATTGCTAATATTCCTTCCACACTTTTACAAATTACTTTTGGAGTCTATTACGCCGACTGTGTTTCAGGCAGAGATACATAATCCCAGTACATTGTCAGATCTAGTCACAATCTGTTTGTAGTCTTACGTAACTTTAACGCGTTTTCTAAAGTATCTTATATATTGCGCTGCCGAGCTCGGCCGTCTTAAACAAACCATAGATAGCTAGTAGGGGTATTTACCTTTTAATTTGTTGAAGCAAGGAATTATTGCAGAAAGCTAACATATGAAATCGTTATGTCACTGTTGACACATTCTACATGCATATTGTAATTAGAAAAGCGTATGCGAAAACGGCGGATATAAAACACTCCGTCATTTCACATAGTAATTTGACTCTTCACCGATCACGCACTGCACTAGAATGGAATATGAACAACAGCCATAACCATACCGTAACTATATGCTGGTACATTACTTAACAATGCTCGGGCTGATACATTATTTCATGTGCCGTGTTCATCCGTCTCTGTCACAATATATAGCATGACGCAGATACTTTCTTCTTCTCAGAACGTATTTACGACATATATAAAAAGGCTATTAAAGATAGATTTAACGACACCGTCTTTCAGTGAAGTTTTTGATTACCAACGTTAGGTGAAACTACCAACTTGACTGAGAAAAGACTATACCTACAGCAGGCTGTCAGCACCAACCTACATTGTATGTACAGTGTGACCCAGAAAACCTATCCCGACTTTTCGATATTATAAAAACGATGTTTTAAAATGTTTTTATTGAATCTTCATTAGATTAAAGAACATTAATATACAACGTTATCGGTGTGCTATTTTCATTAAAACTTAAAGATTTCTAACAGTATAACAAAATAATAATATTAATGCAAAAAAATGTCAAGTAATTTTATTTTGACCTATGATGCAACATGTACAATGTAACGTCATTATACCCCCGCAACGAAGTTTTGATGTATACTGGAATCAGGTTGTCCGTCCGTCCGTCTGTATACACAACGATGTTACGGCTACTCCTCCTAAACTACTAAAGGAATCACACAACTAAATCAGCCTATCACGAAGTGTTTCATACGTTTGTAGTCCCTACCGAAAATTTGTTCCGGCTAAGTACAGTGATTCTGATTAATCTAAATAGGTAATTGTTGACATATTCTGCATTGAATGAAATCTATAGATATTTAACTTTACAAAAATGTATACTTTTGGTAGATTTTGATATGTGATGGCGGATTGATATGGGGTCAAAAGTCAGAGGGTGTTCCCGTCCCCTTTCACTGGTTTGATATGTAAATTTCCAGTTGTCCGAAGCAGACGCCCGTAGCGAGCTAAAATGCCACGAAACTTCTGATAAAATGTCATTTGAAGTCTTTGCCATGTATGTATCTGTGAATCCAGGCAGTTGTCACTAGTGTTGAACTTCAAATATTAAAGTTATTAGCTCTAAAGCTTAGTAATAACATATAGTAAATTATTTAGTTGTGTGAGTCCTTTAAGAGAACTAGCCATGTGCTCAATGAACTTGACCTCTATAACCTTTTCTGTGCTTCCGGTTTTTTATTTTTTCAAAGACAACCACTGTCATTAAGTGTTAGCACATTTTTTCAGTATGCAGATATATTTAATTTGAAAAAACCCTTCAAAATTAGCTAAAATCTGGCTAAACATGGCCCTATGTTGAAGCCTATATTGTTGGACTGACCCTTATACTCAGGCTTTAAATAAAGTTTGGTTCAATAACCTGTAATAATTGATATGCGTGTGTGTTAGAAGTACTTCCTTGATATATGTAGCAGGTTTTAGCATCCAATAGAGATAGAATCTAGTGTGTTGTCCTGCACAACCAGCACACACACCCCCCCCCCCCCCTTCCTAGTTCCAACTCTGGCCAGTCATTCTTAGGCTTCTTTATCCATACAAATTACAAATGTATATGTTTTTTATAGCCAGAAGAAAGCAATAACTAGAACTAGTACGGAATAGGCTTGTATAAAAAATGCACATATGAAATTATACATGTGTATGTGTCCCTTGTAGGTTTTGGTGGCTTAATCCAACTTAAAATTCCATATTTTTAGTTAATTGTAGGTATTTCTTTATTCCCGTCACAATATATACCTTGTTCAACATCTTGTTTATTGATTTAATGTGTTTGTAATGTTTGTTTACTCATACAATAAGCTGTTTATGGCATTACATCTCCCCTACCCCCAATATTCTCCCTGTAAAGTGGCTGCACCCCGGGGAGCTATAAGTGTTATATGTAAGCCTGTGTAATTGATAGATAAACAGTTAAGATGGATATCTAATAACCCTTTATGACTCAAGTTTTCTGTAGAATTTTGGAGTTTTGTGTGATTTCTAAATGTGTTTAATTGTTAAAATTAAATGAAATTTACTTAAAATAAAAAATTAATTACTTCAGAGACTGTAAAATTAACAGAAAGTAAAATAACTAGATTTCTTTTCCAAAACTGTTGAGTGGTATGCGTATTTGATCTGTGGGCAAAATATGAAATTGCTAATTGCGTGCTTAATTGAGGTGCTAGAGGTTAATGTTATGCAAAAGAAATGAAAAAAATCTGGTGCTAACTCTGAATAGCAGACGTACATCAGGTGCAATAACTTGTGTTTTCTTCATAATTTATTATTCAATTTCAACCAAACTTCACCATTTTACTCGGAAATGTATATGCTTTCAAATAGTTAACTTTATTTCAACATCTTAAAGGTTTGGGACCCTTTAAAGGAATCACACAACTAAATCAGCCTATCACGAAGTGTTTCATACGTTTGTAGTCCCTACCGAAAATTTGTTCCGGCTAAGTACAGTGATTCTGATTAATCTAAATAGGTAATTGTTGACATATTCTGCATTGAATGAAATCTATAGATATTTAACTTTACAAAAATGTATACTTTTGGTAGATTTTGATATGTGATGGCGGATTGATATGGGGTCAAAAGTCAGAGGGTGTTCCCGTCCCCTTTCACTGGTTTGATATGTAAATTTCCAGTTGTCCGAAGCAGACGCCCGTAGCGAGCTAAAATGCCACGAAACTTCTGATAAAATGTCATTTGAAGTCTTTGCCATGTATGTATCTGTGAATCCAGGCAGTTGTCACTAGTGTTGAACTTCAAATATTAAAGTTATTAGCTCTAAAGCTTAGTAATAACATATAGTAAATTATTTAGTTGTGTGAGTCCTTTAAGAGAACTAGCCATGTGCTCAATGAACTTGACCTCTATAACCTTTTCTGTGCTTCCGGTTTTTTATTTTTTCAAAGACAACCACTGTCATTAAGTGTTAGCACATTTTTTCAGTATGCAGATATATTTAATTTGAAAAAACCCTTCAAAATTAGCTAAAATCTGGCTAAACATGGCCCTATGTTGAAGCCTATATTGTTGGACTGACCCTTATACTCAGGCTTTAAATAAAGTTTGGTTCAATAACCTGTAATAATTGATATGCGTGTGTGTTAGAAGTACTTCCTTGATATATGTAGCAGGTTTTAGCATCCAATAGAGATAGAATCTAGTGTGTTGTCCTGCACAACCAGCACACACCCCCCCCCCCCTTCCTAGTTCCAACTCTGGCCAGTCATTCTTAGGCTTCTTTATCCATACAAATTACAAATGTATATGTTTTTTATAGCCAGAAGAAAGCAATAACTAGAACTAGTACGGAATAGGCTTGTATAAAAAATGCACATATGAAATTATACATGTGTATGTGTCCCTTGTAGGTTTTGGTGGCTTAATCCAACTTAAAATTCCATATTTTTAGTTAATTGTAGGTATTTCTTTATTCCCGTCACAATATATACCTTGTTCAACATCTTGTTTATTGATTTAATGTGTTTGTAATCTTTGTTTACTCATACAATAAGCTGTTTATGGCATTACATCTCCCCTACCCCCAATATTCTCCCTGTAAAGTGGCTGCACCCCGGGGAGCTATAAGTGTTATATGTAAGCCTGTGTAATTGATAGATAAACAGTTAAGATGGATATCTAATAACCCTTTATGACTCAAGTTTTCTGTAGAATTTTGGAGTTTTGTGTGATTTCTAAATGTGTTTAATTGTTAAAATTAAATGAAATTTACTTAAAATAAAAAATTAATTACTTCAGAGACTGTAAAATTAACAGAAAGTAAAATAACTAGATTTCTTTTCCAAAACTGTTGAGTGGTATGCGTATTTGATCTGTGGGCAAAATATGAAATTGCTAATTGCGTGCTTAATTGAGGTGCTAGAGGTTAATGTTATGCAAAAGAAATGAAAAAAATCTGGTGCTAACTCTGAATAGCAGACGTACATCAGGTGCAATAACTTGTGTTTTCTTCATAATTTATTATTCAATTTCAACCAAACTTCACCATTTTACTCGGAAATGTATATGCTTTCAAATAGTTAACTTTATTTCAACATCTTAAAGGTTTGGGACCCTTTAAAGGAATCACACAACTAAATCAGCCTATCACGAAGTGTTTCATACGTTTGTAGTCCCTACCGAAAATTTGTTCCGGCTAAGTACAGTGATTCTGATTAATCTAAATAGGTAATTGTTGACATATTCTGCATTGAATGAAATCTATAGATATTTAACTTTACAAAAATGTATACTTTTGGTAGATTTTGATATGTGATGGCGGATTGATATGGGGTCAAAAGTCAGAGGGTGTTCCCGTCCCCTTTCACTGGTTTGATATGTAAATTTCCAGTTGTCCGAAGCAGACGCCCGTAGCGAGCTAAAATGCCACGAAACTTCTGATAAAATGTCATTTGAAGTCTTTGCCATGTATGTATCTGTGAATCCAGGCAGTTGTCACTAGTGTTGAACTTCAAATATTAAAGTTATTAGCTCTAAAGCTTAGTAATAACATATAGTAAATTATTTAGTTGTGTGAGTCCTTAAAGGAATCACACAACTAAATCAGCCTATCACGAAGTGTTTCATACGTTTGTAGTCCCTACCGAAAATTTGTTCCGGCTAAGTACAGTGATTCTGATTAATCTAAATAGGTAATTGTTGACATATTCTGCATTGAATGAAATCTATAGATATTTAACTTTACAAAAATGTATACTTTTGGTAGATTTTGATATGTGATGGCGGATTGATATGGGGTCAAAAGTCAGAGGGTGTTCCCGTCCCCTTTCACTGGTTTGATATGTAAATTTCCAGTTGTCCGAAGCAGACGCCCGTAGCGAGCTAAAATGCCACGAAACTTCTGATAAAATGTCATTTGAAGTCTTTGCCATGTATGTATCTGTGAATCCAGGCAGTTGTCACTAGTGTTGAACTTCAAATATTAAAGTTATTAGCTCTAAAGCTTAGTAATAACATATAGTAAATTATTTAGTTGTGTGAGTCCTTTAAGAGAACTAGCCATGTGCTCAATGAACTTGACCTCTATAACCTTTTCTGTGCTTCCGGTTTTTTATTTTTTCAAAGACAACCACTGTCATTAAGTGTTAGCACATTTTTTCAGTATGCAGATATATTTAATTTGAAAAAACCCTTCAAAATTAGCTAAAATCTGGCTAAACATGGCCCTATGTTGAAGCCTATATTGTTGGACTGACCCTTATACTCAGGCTTTAAATAAAGTTTGGTTCAATAACCTGTAATAATTGATATGCGTGTGTGTTAGAAGTACTTCCTTGATATATGTAGCAGGTTTTAGCATCCAATAGAGATAGAATCTAGTGTGTTGTCCTGCACAACCAGCACACACACCCCCCCCCCCCCCCCTTCCTAGTTCCAACTCTGGCCAGTCATTCTTAGGCTTCTTTATCCATACAAATTACAAATGTATATGTTTTTTATAGCCAGAAGAAAGCAATAACTAGAACTAGTACGGAATAGGCTTGTATAAAAAATGCACATATGAAATTATACATGTGTATGTGTCCCTTGTAGGTTTTGGTGGCTTAATCCAACTTAAAATTCCATATTTTTAGTTAATTGTAGGTATTTCTTTATTCCCGTCACAATATATACCTTGTTCAACATCTTGTTTATTGATTTAATGTGTTTGTAATGTTTGTTTACTCATACAATAAGCTGTTTATGGCATTACATCTCCCCTACCCCCAATATTCTCCCTGTAAAGTGGCTGCACCCCGGGGAGCTATAAGTGTTATATGTAAGCCTGTGTAATTGATAGATAAACAGTTAAGATGGATATCTAATAACCCTTTATGACTCAAGTTTTCTGTAGAATTTTGGAGTTTTGTGTGATTTCTAAATGTGTTTAATTGTTAAAATTAAATGAAATTTACTTAAAATAAAAAATTAATTACTTCAGAGACTGTAAAATTAACAGAAAGTAAAATAACTAGATTTCTTTTCCAAAACTGTTGAGTGGTATGCGTATTTGATCTGTGGGCAAAATATGAAATTGCTAATTGCGTGCTTAATTGAGGTGCTAGAGGTTAATGTTATGCAAAAGAAATGAAAAAAATCTGGTGCTAACTCTGAATAGCAGACGTACATCAGGTGCAATAACTTGTGTTTTCTTCATAATTTATTATTCAATTTCAACCAAACTTCACCATTTTACTCGGAAATGTATATGCTTTCAAATAGTTAACTTTATTTCAACATCTTAAAGGTTTGGGACCCTTTAAAGGAATCACACAACTAAATCAGCCTATCACGAAGTGTTTCATACGTTTGTAGTCCCTACCGAAAATTTGTTCCGGCTAAGTACAGTGATTCTGATTAATCTAAATAGGTAATTGTTGACATATTCTGCATTGAATGAAATCTATAGATATTTAACTTTACAAAAATGTATACTTTTGGTAGATTTTGATATGTGATGGCGGATTGATATGGGGTCAAAAGTCAGAGGGTGTTCCCGTCCCCTTTCACTGGTTTGATATGTAAATTTCCAGTTGTCCGAAGCAGACGCCCGTAGCGAGCTAAAATGCCACGAAACTTCTGATAAAATGTCATTTGAAGTCTTTGCCATGTATGTATCTGTGAATCCAGGCAGTTGTCACTAGTGTTGAACTTCAAATATTAAAGTTATTAGCTCTAAAGCTTAGTAATAACATATAGTAAATTATTTAGTTGTGTGAGTCCTTTAAGAGAACTAGCCATGTGCTCAATGAACTTGACCTCTATAACCTTTTCTGTGCTTCCGGTTTTTTATTTTTTCAAAGACAACCACTGTCATTAAGTGTTAGCACATTTTTTCAGTATGCAGATATATTTAATTTGAAAAAACCCTTCAAAATTAGCTAAAATCTGGCTAAACATGGCCCTATGTTGAAGCCTATATTGTTGGACTGACCCTTATACTCAGGCTTTAAATAAAGTTTGGTTCAATAACCTGTAATAATTGATATGCGTGTGTGTTAGAAGTACTTCCTTGATATATGTAGCAGGTTTTAGCATCCAATAGAGATAGAATCTAGTGTGTTGTCCTGCACAACCAGCACACACACCCCCCCCCCCCCTTCCTAGTTCCAACTCTGGCCAGTCATTCTTAGGCTTCTTTATCCATACAAATTACAAATGTATATGTTTTTTATAGCCAGAAGAAAGCAATAACTAGAACTAGTACGGAATAGGCTTGTATAAAAAATGCACATATGAAATTATACATGTGTATGTGTCCCTTGTAGGTTTTGGTGGCTTAATCCAACTTAAAATTCCATATTTTTAGTTAATTGTAGGTATTTCTTTATTCCCGTCACAATATATACCTTGTTCAACATCTTGTTTATTGATTTAATGTGTTTGTAATGTTTGTTTACTCATACAATAAGCTGTTTATGGCATTACATCTCCCCTACCCCCAATATTCTCCCTGTAAAGTGGCTGCACCCCGGGGAGCTATAAGTGTTATATGTAAGCCTGTGTAATTGATAGATAAACAGTTAAGATGGATATCTAATAACCCTTTATGACTCAAGTTTTCTGTAGAATTTTGGAGTTTTGTGTGATTTCTAAATGTGTTTAATTGTTAAAATTAAATGAAATTTACTTAAAATAAAAAATTAATTACTTCAGAGACTGTAAAATTAACAGAAAGTAAAATAACTAGATTTCTTTTCCAAAACTGTTGAGTGGTATGCGTATTTGATCTGTGGGCAAAATATGAAATTGCTAATTGCGTGCTTAATTGAGGTGCTAGAGGTTAATGTTATGCAAAAGAAATGAAAAAAATCTGGTGCTAACTCTGAATAGCAGACGTACATCAGGTGCAATAACTTGTGTTTTCTTCATAATTTATTATTCAATTTCAACCAAACTTCACCATTTTACTCGGAAATGTATATGCTTTCAAATAGTTAACTTTATTTCAACATCTTAAAGGTTTGGGACCCTTTAAAGGAATCACACAACTAAATCAGCCTATCACGAAGTGTTTCATACGTTTGTAGTCCCTACCGAAAATTTGTTCCGGCTAAGTACAGTGATTCTGATTAATCTAAATAGGTAATTGTTGACATATTCTGCATTGAATGAAATCTATAGATATTTAACTTTACAAAAATGTATACTTTTGGTAGATTTTGATATGTGATGGCGGATTGATATGGGGTCAAAAGTCAGAGGGTGTTCCCGTCCCCTTTCACTGGTTTGATATGTAAATTTCCAGTTGTCCGAAGCAGACGCCCGTAGCGAGCTAAAATGCCACGAAACTTCTGATAAAATGTCATTTGAAGTCTTTGCCATGTATGTATCTGTGAATCCAGGCAGTTGTCACTAGTGTTGAACTTCAAATATTAAAGTTATTAGCTCTAAAGCTTAGTAATAACATATAGTAAATTATTTAGTTGTGTGAGTCCTTTAAGAGAACTAGCCATGTGCTCAATGAACTTGACCTCTATAACCTTTTCTGTGCTTCCGGTTTTTTATTTTTTCAAAGACAACCACTGTCATTAAGTGTTAGCACATTTTTTCAGTATGCAGATATATTTAATTTGAAAAAACCCTTCAAAATTAGCTAAAATCTGGCTAAACATGGCCCTATGTTGAAGCCTATATTGTTGGACTGACCCTTATACTCAGGCTTTAAATAAAGTTTGGTTCAATAACCTGTAATAATTGATATGCGTGTGTGTTAGAAGTACTTCCTTGATATATGTAGCAGGTTTTAGCATCCAATAGAGATAGAATCTAGTGTGTTGTCCTGCACAACCAGCACACACACCCCCCCCCCCCCCTTCCTAGTTCCAACTCTGGCCAGTCATTCTTAGGCTTCTTTATCCATACAAATTACAAATGTATATGTTTTTTATAGCCAGAAGAAAGCAATAACTAGAACTAGTACGGAATAGGCTTGTATAAAAAATGCACATATGAAATTATACATGTGTATGTGTCCCTTGTAGGTTTTGGTGGCTTAATCCAACTTAAAATTCCATATTTTTAGTTAATTGTAGGTATTTCTTTATTCCCGTCACAATATATACCTTGTTCAACATCTTGTTTATTGATTTAATGTGTTTGTAATGTTTGTTTACTCATACAATAAGCTGTTTATGGCATTACATCTCCCCTACCCCCAATATTCTCCCTGTAAAGTGGCTGCACCCCGGGGAGCTATAAGTGTTATATGTAAGCCTGTGTAATTGATAGATAAACAGTTAAGATGGATATCTAATAACCCTTTATGACTCAAGTTTTCTGTAGAATTTTGGAGTTTTGTGTGATTTCTAAATGTGTTTAATTGTTAAAATTAAATGAAATTTACTTAAAATAAAAAATTAATTACTTCAGAGACTGTAAAATTAACAGAAAGTAAAATAACTAGATTTCTTTTCCAAAACTGTTGAGTGGTATGCGTATTTGATCTGTGGGCAAAATATGAAATTGCTAATTGCGTGCTTAATTGAGGTGCTAGAGGTTAATGTTATGCAAAAGAAATGAAAAAAATCTGGTGCTAACTCTGAATAGCAGACGTACATCAGGTGCAATAACTTGTGTTTTCTTCATAATTTATTATTCAATTTCAACCAAACTTCACCATTTTACTCGGAAATGTATATGCTTTCAAATAGTTAACTTTATTTCAACATCTTAAAGGTTTGGGACCCTTTAAAGGAATCACACAACTAAATCAGCCTATCACGAAGTGTTTCATACGTTTGTAGTCCCTACCGAAAATTTGTTCCGGCTAAGTACAGTGATTCTGATTAATCTAAATAGGTAATTGTTGACATATTCTGCATTGAATGAAATCTATAGATATTTAACTTTACAAAAATGTATACTTTTGGTAGATTTTGATATGTGATGGCGGATTGATATGGGGTCAAAAGTCAGAGGGTGTTCCCGTCCCCTTTCACTGGTTTGATATGTAAATTTCCAGTTGTCCGAAGCAGACGCCCGTAGCGAGCTAAAATGCCACGAAACTTCTGATAAAATGTCATTTGAAGTCTTTGCCATGTATGTATCTGTGAATCCAGGCAGTTGTCACTAGTGTTGAACTTCAAATATTAAAGTTATTAGCTCTAAAGCTTAGTAATAACATATAGTAAATTATTTAGTTGTGTGAGTCCTTTAAGAGAACTAGCCATGTGCTCAATGAACTTGACCTCTATAACCTTTTCTGTGCTTCCGGTTTTTTATTTTTTCAAAGACAACCACTGTCATTAAGTGTTAGCACATTTTTTCAGTATGCAGATATATTTAATTTGAAAAAACCCTTCAAAATTAGCTAAAATCTGGCTAAACATGGCCCTATGTTGAAGCCTATATTGTTGGACTGACCCTTATACTCAGGCTTTAAATAAAGTTTGGTTCAATAACCTGTAATAATTGATATGCGTGTGTGTTAGAAGTACTTCCTTGATATATGTAGCAGGTTTTAGCATCCAATAGAGATAGAATCTAGTGTGTTGTCCTGCACAACCAGCACACACACCCCCCCCCCCCCCCTTCCTAGTTCCAACTCTGGCCAGTCATTCTTAGGCTTCTTTATCCATACAAATTACAAATGTATATGTTTTTTATAGCCAGAAGAAAGCAATAACTAGAACTAGTACGGAATAGGCTTGTATAAAAAATGCACATATGAAATTATACATGTGTATGTGTCCCTTGTAGGTTTTGGTGGCTTAATCCAACTTAAAATTCCATATTTTTAGTTAATTGTAGGTATTTCTTTATTCCCGTCACAATATATACCTTGTTCAACATCTTGTTTATTGATTTAATGTGTTTGTAATGTTTGTTTACTCATACAATAAGCTGTTTATGGCATTACATCTCCCCTACCCCCAATATTCTCCCTGTAAAGTGGCTGCACCCCGGGGAGCTATAAGTGTTATATGTAAGCCTGTGTAATTGATAGATAAACAGTTAAGATGGATATCTAATAACCCTTTATGACTCAAGTTTTCTGTAGAATTTTGGAGTTTTGTGTGATTTCTAAATGTGTTTAATTGTTAAAATTAAATGAAATTTACTTAAAATAAAAAATTAATTACTTCAGAGACTGTAAAATTAACAGAAAGTAAAATAACTAGATTTCTTTTCCAAAACTGTTGAGTGGTATGCGTATTTGATCTGTGGGCAAAATATGAAATTGCTAATTGCGTGCTTAATTGAGGTGCTAGAGGTTAATGTTATGCAAAAGAAATGAAAAAAATCTGGTGCTAACTCTGAATAGCAGACGTACATCAGGTGCAATAACTTGTGTTTTCTTCATAATTTATTATTCAATTTCAACCAAACTTCACCATTTTACTCGGAAATGTATATGCTTTCAAATAGTTAACTTTATTTCAACATCTTAAAGGTTTGGGACCCTTTAAAGGAATCACACAACTAAATCAGCCTATCACGAAGTGTTTCATACGTTTGTAGTCCCTACCGAAAATTTGTTCCGGCTAAGTACAGTGATTCTGATTAATCTAAATAGGTAATTGTTGACATATTCTGCATTGAATGAAATCTATAGATATTTAACTTTACAAAAATGTATACTTTTGGTAGATTTTGATATGTGATGGCGGATTGATATGGGGTCAAAAGTCAGAGGGTGTTCCCGTCCCCTTTCACTGGTTTGATATGTAAATTTCCAGTTGTCCGAAGCAGACGCCCGTAGCGAGCTAAAATGCCACGAAACTTCTGATAAAATGTCATTTGAAGTCTTTGCCATGTATGTATCTGTGAATCCAGGCAGTTGTCACTAGTGTTGAACTTCAAATATTAAAGTTATTAGCTCTAAAGCTTAGTAATAACATATAGTAAATTATTTAGTTGTGTGAGTCCTTTAAGAGAACTAGCCATGTGCTCAATGAACTTGACCTCTATAACCTTTTCTGTGCTTCCGGTTTTTTATTTTTTCAAAGACAACCACTGTCATTAAGTGTTAGCACATTTTTTCAGTATGCAGATATATTTAATTTGAAAAAACCCTTCAAAATTAGCTAAAATCTGGCTAAACATGGCCCTATGTTGAAGCCTATATTGTTGGACTGACCCTTATACTCAGGCTTTAAATAAAGTTTGGTTCAATAACCTGTAATAATTGATATGCGTGTGTGTTAGAAGTACTTCCTTGATATATGTAGCAGGTTTTAGCATCCAATAGAGATAGAATCTAGTGTGTTGTCCTGCACAACCAGCACACACCCCCCCCCCCCCTTCCTAGTTCCAACTCTGGCCAGTCATTCTTAGGCTTCTTTATCCATACAAATTACAAATGTATATGTTTTTTATAGCCAGAAGAAAGCAATAACTAGAACTAGTACGGAATAGGCTTGTATAAAAAATGCACATATGAAATTATACATGTGTATGTGTCCCTTGTAGGTTTTGGTGGCTTAATCCAACTTAAAATTCCATATTTTTAGTTAATTGTAGGTATTTCTTTATTCCCGTCACAATATATACCTTGTTCAACATCTTGTTTATTGATTTAATGTGTTTGTAATGTTTGTTTACTCATACAATAAGCTGTTTATGGCATTACATCTCCCCTACCCCCAATATTCTCCCTGTAAAGTGGCTGCACCCCGGGGAGCTATAAGTGTTATATGTAAGCCTGTGTAATTGATAGATAAACAGTTAAGATGGATATCTAATAACCCTTTATGACTCAAGTTTTCTGTAGAATTTTGGAGTTTTGTGTGATTTCTAAATGTGTTTAATTGTTAAAATTAAATGAAATTTACTTAAAATAAAAAATTAATTACTTCAGAGACTGTAAAATTAACAGAAAGTAAAATAACTAGATTTCTTTTCCAAAACTGTTGAGTGGTATGCGTATTTGATCTGTGGGCAAAATATGAAATTGCTAATTGCGTGCTTAATTGAGGTGCTAGAGGTTAATGTTATGCAAAAGAAATGAAAAAAATCTGGTGCTAACTCTGAATAGCAGACGTACATCAGGTGCAATAACTTGTGTTTTCTTCATAATTTATTATTCAATTTCAACCAAACTTCACCATTTTACTCGGAAATGTATATGCTTTCAAATAGTTAACTTTATTTCAACATCTTAAAGGTTTGGGACCCTTTAAAGGAATCACACAACTAAATCAGCCTATCACGAAGTGTTTCATACGTTTGTAGTCCCTACCGAAAATTTGTTCCGGCTAAGTACAGTGATTCTGATTAATCTAAATAGGTAATTGTTGACATATTCTGCATTGAATGAAATCTATAGATATTTAACTTTACAAAAATGTATACTTTTGGTAGATTTTGATATGTGATGGCGGATTGATATGGGGTCAAAAGTCAGAGGGTGTTCCCGTCCCCTTTCACTGGTTTGATATGTAAATTTCCAGTTGTCCGAAGCAGACGCCCGTAGCGAGCTAAAATGCCACGAAACTTCTGATAAAATGTCATTTGAAGTCTTTGCCATGTATGTATCTGTGAATCCAGGCAGTTGTCACTAGTGTTGAACTTCAAATATTAAAGTTATTAGCTCTAAAGCTTAGTAATAACATATAGTAAATTATTTAGTTGTGTGAGTCCTTAAAGGAATCACACAACTAAATCAGCCTATCACGAAGTGTTTCATACGTTTGTAGTCCCTACCGAAAATTTGTTCCGGCTAAGTACAGTGATTCTGATTAATCTAAATAGGTAATTGTTGACATATTCTGCATTGAATGAAATCTATAGATATTTAACTTTACAAAAATGTATACTTTTGGTAGATTTTGATATGTGATGGCGGATTGATATGGGGTCAAAAGTCAGAGGGTGTTCCCGTCCCCTTTCACTGGTTTGATATGTAAATTTCCAGTTGTCCGAAGCAGACGCCCGTAGCGAGCTAAAATGCCACGAAACTTCTGATAAAATGTCATTTGAAGTCTTTGCCATGTATGTATCTGTGAATCCAGGCAGTTGTCACTAGTGTTGAACTTCAAATATTAAAGTTATTAGCTCTAAAGCTTAGTAATAACATATAGTAAATTATTTAGTTGTGTGAGTCCTTTAAGAGAACTAGCCATGTGCTCAATGAACTTGACCTCTATAACCTTTTCTGTGCTTCCGGTTTTTTATTTTTTCAAAGACAACCACTGTCATTAAGTGTTAGCACATTTTTTCAGTATGCAGATATATTTAATTTGAAAAAACCCTTCAAAATTAGCTAAAATCTGGCTAAACATGGCCCTATGTTGAAGCCTATATTGTTGGACTGACCCTTATACTCAGGCTTTAAATAAAGTTTGGTTCAATAACCTGTAATAATTGATATGCGTGTGTGTTAGAAGTACTTCCTTGATATATGTAGCAGGTTTTAGCATCCAATAGAGATAGAATCTAGTGTGTTGTCCTGCACAACCAGCACACACACCCCCCCCCCCTTCCTAGTTCCAACTCTGGCCAGTCATTCTTAGGCTTCTTTATCCATACAAATTACAAATGTATATGTTTTTTATAGCCAGAAGAAAGCAATAACTAGAACTAGTACGGAATAGGCTTGTATAAAAAATGCACATATGAAATTATACATGTGTATGTGTCCCTTGTAGGTTTTGGTGGCTTAATCCAACTTAAAATTCCATATTTTTAGTTAATTGTAGGTATTTCTTTATTCCCGTCACAATATATACCTTGTTCAACATCTTGTTTATTGATTTAATGTGTTTGTAATGTTTGTTTACTCATACAATAAGCTGTTTATGGCATTACATCTCCCCTACCCCCAATATTCTCCCTGTAAAGTGGCTGCACCCCGGGGAGCTATAAGTGTTATATGTAAGCCTGTGTAATTGATAGATAAACAGTTAAGATGGATATCTAATAACCCTTTATGACTCAAGTTTTCTGTAGAATTTTGGAGTTTTGTGTGATTTCTAAATGTGTTTAATTGTTAAAATTAAATGAAATTTACTTAAAATAAAAAATTAATTACTTCAGAGACTGTAAAATTAACAGAAAGTAAAATAACTAGATTTCTTTTCCAAAACTGTTGAGTGGTATGCGTATTTGATCTGTGGGCAAAATATGAAATTGCTAATTGCGTGCTTAATTGAGGTGCTAGAGGTTAATGTTATGCAAAAGAAATGAAAAAAATCTGGTGCTAACTCTGAATAGCAGACGTACATCAGGTGCAATAACTTGTGTTTTCTTCATAATTTATTATTCAATTTCAACCAAACTTCACCATTTTACTCGGAAATGTATATGCTTTCAAATAGTTAACTTTATTTCAACATCTTAAAGGTTTGGGACCCTTTAAAGGAATCACACAACTAAATCAGCCTATCACGAAGTGTTTCATACGTTTGTAGTCCCTACCGAAAATTTGTTCCGGCTAAGTACAGTGATTCTGATTAATCTAAATAGGTAATTGTTGACATATTCTGCATTGAATGAAATCTATAGATATTTAACTTTACAAAAATGTATACTTTTGGTAGATTTTGATATGTGATGGCGGATTGATATGGGGTCAAAAGTCAGAGGGTGTTCCCGTCCCCTTTCACTGGTTTGATATGTAAATTTCCAGTTGTCCGAAGCAGACGCCCGTAGCGAGCTAAAATGCCACGAAACTTCTGATAAAATGTCATTTGAAGTCTTTGCCATGTATGTATCTGTGAATCCAGGCAGTTGTCACTAGTGTTGAACTTCAAATATTAAAGTTATTAGCTCTAAAGCTTAGTAATAACATATAGTAAATTATTTAGTTGTGTGAGTCCTTAAAGGAATCACACAACTAAATCAGCCTATCACGAAGTGTTTCATACGTTTGTAGTCCCTACCGAAAATTTGTTCCGGCTAAGTACAGTGATTCTGATTAATCTAAATAGGTAATTGTTGACATATTCTGCATTGAATGAAATCTATAGATATTTAACTTTACAAAAATGTATACTTTTGGTAGATTTTGATATGTGATGGCGGATTGATATGGGGTCAAAAGTCAGAGGGTGTTCCCGTCCCCTTTCACTGGTTTGATATGTAAATTTCCAGTTGTCCGAAGCAGACGCCCGTAGCGAGCTAAAATGCCACGAAACTTCTGATAAAATGTCATTTGAAGTCTTTGCCATGTATGTATCTGTGAATCCAGGCAGTTGTCACTAGTGTTGAACTTCAAATATTAAAGTTATTAGCTCTAAAGCTTAGTAATAACATATAGTAAATTATTTAGTTGTGTGAGTCCTTTAAGAGAACTAGCCATGTGCTCAATGAACTTGACCTCTATAACCTTTTCTGTGCTTCCGGTTTTTTATTTTTTCAAAGACAACCACTGTCATTAAGTGTTAGCACATTTTTTCAGTATGCAGATATATTTAATTTGAAAAAACCCTTCAAAATTAGCTAAAATCTGGCTAAACATGGCCCTATGTTGAAGCCTATATTGTTGGACTGACCCTTATACTCAGGCTTTAAATAAAGTTTGGTTCAATAACCTGTAATAATTGATATGCGCGTGTGTTAGAAGTACTTCCTTGATATATGTAGCAGGTTTTAGCATCCAATAGAGATAGAATCTAGTGTGTTGTCCTGCACAACCAGCACACACACCCCCCCCCCCCCCCTTCCTAGTTCCAACTCTGGCCAGTCATTCTTAGGCTTCTTTATTCTTTATCCATACAAATTACAAATGTATATGTTTTTTATAGCCAGAAGAAAGCAATAACTAGAACTAGTACGGAATAGGCTTGTATAAAAAATGCACATATGAAATTATACATGTGTATGTGTCCCTTGTAGGTTTTGGTGGCTTAATCCAACTTAAAATTCCATATTTTTAGTTAATTGTAGGTATTTCTTTATTCCCGTCACAATATATACCTTGTTCAACATCTTGTTTATTGATTTAATGTGTTTGTAATGTTTGTTTACTCATACAATAAGCTGTTTATGGCATTACATCTCCCCTACCCCCAATATTCTCCCTGTAAAGTGGCTGCACCCCGGGGAGCTATAAGTGTTATATGTAAGCCTGTGTAATTGATAGATAAACAGTTAAGATGGATATCTAATAACCCTTTATGACTCAAGTTTTCTGTAGAATTTTGGAGTTTTGTGTGATTTCTAAATGTGTTTAATTGTTAAAATTAAATGAAATTTACTTAAAATAAAAAATTAATTACTTCAGAGACTGTAAAATTAACAGAAAGTAAAATAACTAGATTTCTTTTCCAAAACTGTTGAGTGGTATGCGTATTTGATCTGTGGGCAAAATATGAAATTGCTAATTGCGTGCTTAATTGAGGTGCTAGAGGTTAATGTTATGCAAAAGAAATGAAAAAAATCTGGTGCTAACTCTGAATAGCAGACGTACATCAGGTGCAATAACTTGTGTTTTCTTCATAATTTATTATTCAATTTCAACCAAACTTCACCATTTTACTCGGAAATGTATATGCTTTCAAATAGTTAACTTTATTTCAACATCTTAAAGGTTTGGGACCCTTTAAAGGAATCACACAACTAAATCAGCCTATCACGAAGTGTTTCATACGTTTGTAGTCCCTACCGAAAATTTGTTCCGGCTAAGTACAGTGATTCTGATTAATCTAAATAGGTAATTGTTGACATATTCTGCATTGAATGAAATCTATAGATATTTAACTTTACAAAAATGTATACTTTTGGTAGATTTTGATATGTGATGGCGGATTGATATGGGGTCAAAAGTCAGAGGGTGTTCCCGTCCCCTTTCACTGGTTTGATATGTAAATTTCCAGTTGTCCGAAGCAGACGCCCGTAGCGAGCTAAAATGCCACGAAACTTCTGATAAAATGTCATTTGAAGTCTTTGCCATGTATGTATCTGTGAATCCAGGCAGTTGTCACTAGTGTTGAACTTCAAATATTAAAGTTATTAGCTCTAAAGCTTAGTAATAACATATAGTAAATTATTTAGTTGTGTGAGTCCTTAAAGGAATCACACAACTAAATCAGCCTATCACGAAGTGTTTCATACGTTTGTAGTCCCTACCGAAAATTTGTTCCGGCTAAGTACAGTGATTCTGATTAATCTAAATAGGTAATTGTTGACATATTCTGCATTGAATGAAATCTATAGATATTTAACTTTACAAAAATGTATACTTTTGGTAGATTTTGATATGTGATGGCGGATTGATATGGGGTCAAAAGTCAGAGGGTGTTCCCGTCCCCTTTCACTGGTTTGATATGTAAATTTCCAGTTGTCCGAAGCAGACGCCCGTAGCGAGCTAAAATGCCACGAAACTTCTGATAAAATGTCATTTGAAGTCTTTGCCATGTATGTATCTGTGAATCCAGGCAGTTGTCACTAGTGTTGAACTTCAAATATTAAAGTTATTAGCTCTAAAGCTTAGTAATAACATATAGTAAATTATTTAGTTGTGTGAGTCCTTTAAGAGAACTAGCCATGTGCTCAATGAACTTGACCTCTATAACCTTTTCTGTGCTTCCGGTTTTTTATTTTTTCAAAGACAACCACTGTCATTAAGTGTTAGCACATTTTTTCAGTATGCAGATATATTTAATTTGAAAAAACCCTTCAAAATTAGCTAAAATCTGGCTAAACATGGCCCTATGTTGAAGCCTATATTGTTGGACTGACCCTTATACTCAGGCTTTAAATAAAGTTTGGTTCAATAACCTGTAATAATTGATATGCGTGTGTGTTAGAAGTACTTCCTTGATATATGTAGCAGGTTTTAGCATCCAATAGAGATAGAATCTAGTGTGTTGTCCTGCACAACCAGCACACACCCCCCCCCCCCCCCCCTTCCTAGTTCCAACTCTGGCCAGTCATTCTTAGGCTTCTTTATCCATACAAATTACAAATGTATATGTTTTTTATAGCCAGAAGAAAGCAATAACTAGAACTAGTACGGAATAGGCTTGTATAAAAAATGCACATATGAAATTATACATGTGTATGTGTCCCTTGTAGGTTTTGGTGGCTTAATCCAACTTAAAATTCCATATTTTTAGTTAATTGTAGGTATTTCTTTATTCCCGTCACAATATATACCTTGTTCAACATCTTGTTTATTGATTTAATGTGTTTGTAATGTTTGTTTACTCATACAATAAGCTGTTTATGGCATTACATCTCCCCTACCCCCAATATTCTCCCTGTAAAGTGGCTGCACCCCGGGGAGCTATAAGTGTTATATGTAAGCCTGTGTAATTGATAGATAAACAGTTAAGATGGATATCTAATAACCCTTTATGACTCAAGTTTTCTGTAGAATTTTGGAGTTTTGTGTGATTTCTAAATGTGTTTAATTGTTAAAATTAAATGAAATTTACTTAAAATAAAAAATTAATTACTTCAGAGACTGTAAAATTAACAGAAAGTAAAATAACTAGATTTCTTTTCCAAAACTGTTGAGTGGTATGCGTATTTGATCTGTGGGCAAAATATGAAATTGCTAATTGCGTGCTTAATTGAGGTGCTAGAGGTTAATGTTATGCAAAAGAAATGAAAAAAATCTGGTGCTAACTCTGAATAGCAGACGTACATCAGGTGCAATAACTTGTGTTTTCTTCATAATTTATTATTCAATTTCAACCAAACTTCACCATTTTACTCGGAAATGTATATGCTTTCAAATAGTTAACTTTATTTCAACATCTTAAAGGTTTGGGACCCTTTAAAGGAATCACACAACTAAATCAGCCTATCACGAAGTGTTTCATACGTTTGTAGTCCCTACCGAAAATTTGTTCCGGCTAAGTACAGTGATTCTGATTAATCTAAATAGGTAATTGTTGACATATTCTGCATTGAATGAAATCTATAGATATTTAACTTTACAAAAATGTATACTTTTGGTAGATTTTGATATGTGATGGCGGATTGATATGGGGTCAAAAGTCAGAGGGTGTTCCCGTCCCCTTTCACTGGTTTGATATGTAAATTTCCAGTTGTCCGAAGCAGACGCCCGTAGCGAGCTAAAATGCCACGAAACTTCTGATAAAATGTCATTTGAAGTCTTTGCCATGTATGTATCTGTGAATCCAGGCAGTTGTCACTAGTGTTGAACTTCAAATATTAAAGTTATTAGCTCTAAAGCTTAGTAATAACATATAGTAAATTATTTAGTTGTGTGAGTCCTTTAAGAGAACTAGCCATGTGCTCAATGAACTTGACCTCTATAACCTTTTCTGTGCTTCCGGTTTTTTATTTTTTCAAAGACAACCACTGTCATTAAGTGTTAGCACATTTTTTCAGTATGCAGATATATTTAATTTGAAAAAACCCTTCAAAATTAGCTAAAATCTGGCTAAACATGGCCCTATGTTGAAGCCTATATTGTTGGACTGACCCTTATACTCAGGCTTTAAATAAAGTTTGGTTCAATAACCTGTAATAATTGATATGCGTGTGTGTTAGAAGTACTTCCTTGATATATGTAGCAGGTTTTAGCATCCAATAGAGATAGAATCTAGTGTGTTGTCCTGCACAACCAGCACACACACCCCCCCCCCCCTTCCTAGTTCCAACTCTGGCCAGTCATTCTTAGGCTTCTTTATCCATACAAATTACAAATGTATATGTTTTTTATAGCCAGAAGAAAGCAATAACTAGAACTAGTACGGAATAGGCTTGTATAAAAAATGCACATATGAAATTATACATGTGTATGTGTCCCTTGTAGGTTTTGGTGGCTTAATCCAACTTAAAATTCCATATTTTTAGTTAATTGTAGGTATTTCTTTATTCCCGTCACAATATATACCTTGTTCAACATCTTGTTTATTGATTTAATGTGTTTGTAATGTTTGTTTACTCATACAATAAGCTGTTTATGGCATTACATCTCCCCTACCCCCAATATTCTCCCTGTAAAGTGGCTGCACCCCGGGGAGCTATAAGTGTTATATGTAAGCCTGTGTAATTGATAGATAAACAGTTAAGATGGATATCTAATAACCCTTTATGACTCAAGTTTTCTGTAGAATTTTGGAGTTTTGTGTGATTTCTAAATGTGTTTAATTGTTAAAATTAAATGAAATTTACTTAAAATAAAAAATTAATTACTTCAGAGACTGTAAAATTAACAGAAAGTAAAATAACTAGATTTCTTTTCCAAAACTGTTGAGTGGTATGCGTATTTGATCTGTGGGCAAAATATGAAATTGCTAATTGCGTGCTTAATTGAGGTGCTAGAGGTTAATGTTATGCAAAAGAAATGAAAAAAATCTGGTGCTAACTCTGAATAGCAGACGTACATCAGGTGCAATAACTTGTGTTTTCTTCATAATTTATTATTCAATTTCAACCAAACTTCACCATTTTACTCGGAAATGTATATGCTTTCAAATAGTTAACTTTATTTCAACATCTTAAAGGTTTGGGACCCTTTAAAGGAATCACACAACTAAATCAGCCTATCACGAAGTGTTTCATACGTTTGTAGTCCCTACCGAAAATTTGTTCCGGCTAAGTACAGTGATTCTGATTAATCTAAATAGGTAATTGTTGACATATTCTGCATTGAATGAAATCTATAGATATTTAACTTTACAAAAATGTATACTTTTGGTAGATTTTGATATGTGATGGCGGATTGATATGGGGTCAAAAGTCAGAGGGTGTTCCCGTCCCCTTTCACTGGTTTGATATGTAAATTTCCAGTTGTCCGAAGCAGACGCCCGTAGCGAGCTAAAATGCCACGAAACTTCTGATAAAATGTCATTTGAAGTCTTTGCCATGTATGTATCTGTGAATCCAGGCAGTTGTCACTAGTGTTGAACTTCAAATATTAAAGTTATTAGCTCTAAAGCTTAGTAATAACATATAGTAAATTATTTAGTTGTGTGAGTCCTTTAAGAGAACTAGCCATGTGCTCAATGAACTTGACCTCTATAACCTTTTCTGTGCTTCCGGTTTTTTATTTTTTCAAAGACAACCACTGTCATTAAGTGTTAGCACATTTTTTCAGTATGCAGATATATTTAATTTGAAAAAACCCTTCAAAATTAGCTAAAATCTGGCTAAACATGGCCCTATGTTGAAGCCTATATTGTTGGACTGACCCTTATACTCAGGCTTTAAATAAAGTTTGGTTCAATAACCTGTAATAATTGATATGCGTGTGTGTTAGAAGTACTTCCTTGATATATGTAGCAGGTTTTAGCATCCAATAGAGATAGAATCTAGTGTGTTGTCCTGCACAACCAGCACACACACCCCCCCCCCCCTTCCTAGTTCCAACTCTGGCCAGTCATTCTTAGGCTTCTTTATCCATACAAATTACAAATGTATATGTTTTTTATAGCCAGAAGAAAGCAATAACTAGAACTAGTACGGAATAGGCTTGTATAAAAAATGCACATATGAAATTATACATGTGTATGTGTCCCTTGTAGGTTTTGGTGGCTTAATCCAACTTAAAATTCCATATTTTTAGTTAATTGTAGGTATTTCTTTATTCCCGTCACAATATATACCTTGTTCAACATCTTGTTTATTGATTTAATGTGTTTGTAATGTTTGTTTACTCATACAATAAGCTGTTTATGGCATTACATCTCCCCTACCCCCAATATTCTCCCTGTAAAGTGGCTGCACCCCGGGGAGCTATAAGTGTTATATGTAAGCCTGTGTAATTGATAGATAAACAGTTAAGATGGATATCTAATAACCCTTTATGACTCAAGTTTTCTGTAGAATTTTGGAGTTTTGTGTGATTTCTAAATGTGTTTAATTGTTAAAATTAAATGAAATTTACTTAAAATAAAAAATTAATTACTTCAGAGACTGTAAAATTAACAGAAAGTAAAATAACTAGATTTCTTTTCCAAAACTGTTGAGTGGTATGCGTATTTGATCTGTGGGCAAAATATGAAATTGCTAATTGCGTGCTTAATTGAGGTGCTAGAGGTTAATGTTATGCAAAAGAAATGAAAAAAATCTGGTGCTAACTCTGAATAGCAGACGTACATCAGGTGCAATAACTTGTGTTTTCTTCATAATTTATTATTCAATTTCAACCAAACTTCACCATTTTACTCGGAAATGTATATGCTTTCAAATAGTTAACTTTATTTCAACATCTTAAAGGTTTGGGACCCTTTTAAGAGAACTAGCCATGTGCTCAATGAACTTGACCTCTATAACCTTTTCTGTGCTTCCGGTTTTTTATTTTTTCAAAGACAACCACTGTCATTAAGTGTTAGCACATTTTTTCAGTATGCAGATATATTTAATTTGAAAAAACCCTTCAAAATTAGCTAAAATCTGGCTAAACATGGCCCTATGTTGAAGCCTATATTGTTGGACTGACCCTTATACTCAGGCTTTAAATAAAGTTTGGTTCAATAACCTGTAATAATTGATATGCGTGTGTGTTAGAAGTACTTCCTTGATATATGTAGCAGGTTTTAGCATCCAATAGAGATAGAATCTAGTGTGTTGTCCTGCACAACCAGCACACACACCCCCCCCCCCCTTCCTAGTTCCAACTCTGGCCAGTCATTCTTAGGCTTCTTTATCCATACAAATTACAAATGTATATGTTTTTTATAGCCAGAAGAAAGCAATAACTAGAACTAGTACGGAATAGGCTTGTATAAAAAATGCACATATGAAATTATACATGTGTATGTGTCCCTTGTAGGTTTTGGTGGCTTAATCCAACTTAAAATTCCATATTTTTAGTTAATTGTAGGTATTTCTTTATTCCCGTCACAATATATACCTTGTTCAACATCTTGTTTATTGATTTAATGTGTTTGTAATGTTTGTTTACTCATACAATAAGCTGTTTATGGCATTACATCTCCCCTACCCCCAATATTCTCCCTGTAAAGTGGCTGCACCCCGGGGAGCTATAAGTGTTATATGTAAGCCTGTGTAATTGATAGATAAACAGTTAAGATGGATATCTAATAACCCTTTATGACTCAAGTTTTCTGTAGAATTTTGGAGTTTTGTGTGATTTCTAAATGTGTTTAATTGTTAAAATTAAATGAAATTTACTTAAAATAAAAAATTAATTACTTCAGAGACTGTAAAATTAACAGAAAGTAAAATAACTAGATTTCTTTTCCAAAACTGTTGAGTGGTATGCGTATTTGATCTGTGGGCAAAATATGAAATTGCTAATTGCGTGCTTAATTGAGGTGCTAGAGGTTAATGTTATGCAAAAGAAATGAAAAAAATCTGGTGCTAACTCTGAATAGCAGACGTACATCAGGTGCAATAACTTGTGTTTTCTTCATAATTTATTATTCAATTTCAACCAAACTTCACCATTTTACTCGGAAATGTATATGCTTTCAAATAGTTAACTTTATTTCAACATCTTAAAGGTTTGGGACCCTTTAAAGGAATCACACAACTAAATCAGCCTATCACGAAGTGTTTCATACGTTTGTAGTCCCTACCGAAAATTTGTTCCGGCTAAGTACAGTGATTCTGATTAATCTAAATAGGTAATTGTTGACATATTCTGCATTGAATGAAATCTATAGATATTTAACTTTACAAAAATGTATACTTTTGGTAGATTTTGATATGTGATGGCGGATTGATATGGGGTCAAAAGTCAGAGGGTGTTCCCGTCCCCTTTCACTGGTTTGATATGTAAATTTCCAGTTGTCCGAAGCAGACGCCCGTAGCGAGCTAAAATGCCACGAAACTTCTGATAAAATGTCATTTGAAGTCTTTGCCATGTATGTATCTGTGAATCCAGGCAGTTGTCACTAGTGTTGAACTTCAAATATTAAAGTTATTAGCTCTAAAGCTTAGTAATAACATATAGTAAATTATTTAGTTGTGTGAGTCCTTTAAGAGAACTAGCCATGTGCTCAATGAACTTGACCTCTATAACCTTTTCTGTGCTTCCGGTTTTTTATTTTTTCAAAGACAACCACTGTCATTAAGTGTTAGCACATTTTTTCAGTATGCAGATATATTTAATTTGAAAAAACCCTTCAAAATTAGCTAAAATCTGGCTAAACATGGCCCTATGTTGAAGCCTATATTGTTGGACTGACCCTTATACTCAGGCTTTAAATAAAGTTTGGTTCAATAACCTGTAATAATTGATATGCGTGTGTGTTAGAAGTACTTCCTTGATATATGTAGCAGGTTTTAGCATCCAATAGAGATAGAATCTAGTGTGTTGTCCTGCACAACCAGCACACACACCCCCCCCCCCCTTCCTAGTTCCAACTCTGGCCAGTCATTCTTAGGCTTCTTTATCCATACAAATTACAAATGTATATGTTTTTTATAGCCAGAAGAAAGCAATAACTAGAACTAGTACGGAATAGGCTTGTATAAAAAATGCACATATGAAATTATACATGTGTATGTGTCCCTTGTAGGTTTTGGTGGCTTAATCCAACTTAAAATTCCATATTTTTAGTTAATTGTAGGTATTTCTTTATTCCCGTCACAATATATACCTTGTTCAACATCTTGTTTATTGATTTAATGTGTTTGTAATGTTTGTTTACTCATACAATAAGCTGTTTATGGCATTACATCTCCCCTACCCCCAATATTCTCCCTGTAAAGTGGCTGCACCCCGGGGAGCTATAAGTGTTATATGTAAGCCTGTGTAATTGATAGATAAACAGTTAAGATGGATATCTAATAACCCTTTATGACTCAAGTTTTCTGTAGAATTTTGGAGTTTTGTGTGATTTCTAAATGTGTTTAATTGTTAAAATTAAATGAAATTTACTTAAAATAAAAAATTAATTACTTCAGAGACTGTAAAATTAACAGAAAGTAAAATAACTAGATTTCTTTTCCAAAACTGTTGAGTGGTATGCGTATTTGATCTGTGGGCAAAATATGAAATTGCTAATTGCGTGCTTAATTGAGGTGCTAGAGGTTAATGTTATGCAAAAGAAATGAAAAAAATCTGGTGCTAACTCTGAATAGCAGACGTACATCAGGTGCAATAACTTGTGTTTTCTTCATAATTTATTATTCAATTTCAACCAAACTTCACCATTTTACTCGGAAATGTATATGCTTTCAAATAGTTAACTTTATTTCAACATCTTAAAGGTTTGGGACCCTTTAAAGGAATCACACAACTAAATCAGCCTATCACGAAGTGTTTCATACGTTTGTAGTCCCTACCGAAAATTTGTTCCGGCTAAGTACAGTGATTCTGATTAATCTAAATAGGTAATTGTTGACATATTCTGCATTGAATGAAATCTATAGATATTTAACTTTACAAAAATGTATACTTTTGGTAGATTTTGATATGTGATGGCGGATTGATATGGGGTCAAAAGTCAGAGGGTGTTCCCGTCCCCTTTCACTGGTTTGATATGTAAATTTCCAGTTGTCCGAAGCAGACGCCCGTAGCGAGCTAAAATGCCACGAAACTTCTGATAAAATGTCATTTGAAGTCTTTGCCATGTATGTATCTGTGAATCCAGGCAGTTGTCACTAGTGTTGAACTTCAAATATTAAAGTTATTAGCTCTAAAGCTTAGTAATAACATATAGTAAATTATTTAGTTGTGTGAGTCCTTTAAGAGAACTAGCCATGTGCTCAATGAACTTGACCTCTATAACCTTTTCTGTGCTTCCGGTTTTTTATTTTTTCAAAGACAACCACTGTCATTAAGTGTTAGCACATTTTTTCAGTATGCAGATATATTTAATTTGAAAAAACCCTTCAAAATTAGCTAAAATCTGGCTAAACATGGCCCTATGTTGAAGCCTATATTGTTGGACTGACCCTTATACTCAGGCTTTAAATAAAGTTTGGTTCAATAACCTGTAATAATTGATATGCGTGTGTGTTAGAAGTACTTCCTTGATATATGTAGCAGGTTTTAGCATCCAATAGAGATAGAATCTAGTGTGTTGTCCTGCACAACCAGCACACACCCCCCCCCCCCTTCCTAGTTCCAACTCTGGCCAGTCATTCTTAGGCTTCTTTATCCATACAAATTACAAATGTATATGTTTTTTATAGCCAGAAGAAAGCAATAACTAGAACTAGTACGGAATAGGCTTGTATAAAAAATGCACATATGAAATTATACATGTGTATGTGTCCCTTGTAGGTTTTGGTGGCTTAATCCAACTTAAAATTCCATATTTTTAGTTAATTGTAGGTATTTCTTTATTCCCGTCACAATATATACCTTGTTCAACATCTTGTTTATTGATTTAATGTGTTTGTAATGTTTGTTTACTCATACAATAAGCTGTTTATGGCATTACATCTCCCCTACCCCCAATATTCTCCCTGTAAAGTTGCTGCACCCCGGGGAGCTATAAGTGTTATATGTAAGCCTGTGTAATTGATAGATAAACAGTTAAGATGGATATCTAATAACCCTTTATGACTCAAGTTTTCTGTAGAATTTTGGAGTTTTGTGTGATTTCTAAATGTGTTTAATTGTTAAAATTAAATGAAATTTACTTAAAATAAAAAATTAATTACTTCAGAGACTGTAAAATTAACAGAAAGTAAAATAACTAGATTTCTTTTCCAAAACTGTTGAGTGGTATGCGTATTTGATCTGTGGGCAAAATATGAAATTGCTAATTGCGTGCTTAATTGAGGTGCTAGAGGTTAATGTTATGCAAAAGAAATGAAAAAAATCTGGTGCTAACTCTGAATAGCAGACGTACATCAGGTGCAATAACTTGTGTTTTCTTCATAATTTATTATTCAATTTCAACCAAACTTCACCATTTTACTCGGAAATGTATATGCTTTCAAATAGTTAACTTTATTTCAACATCTTAAAGGTTTGGGACCCTTTAAAGGAATCACACAACTAAATCAGCCTATCACGAAGTGTTTCATACGTTTGTAGTCCCTACCGAAAATTTGTTCCGGCTAAGTACAGTGATTCTGATTAATCTAAATAGGTAATTGTTGACATATTCTGCATTGAATGAAATCTATAGATATTTAACTTTACAAAAATGTATACTTTTGGTAGATTTTGATATGTGATGGCGGATTGATATGGGGTCAAAAGTCAGAGGGTGTTCCCGTCCCCTTTCACTGGTTTGATATGTAAATTTCCAGTTGTCCGAAGCAGACGCCCGTAGCGAGCTAAAATGCCACGAAACTTCTGATAAAATGTCATTTGAAGTCTTTGCCATGTATGTATCTGTGAATCCAGGCAGTTGTCACTAGTGTTGAACTTCAAATATTAAAGTTATTAGCTCTAAAGCTTAGTAATAACATATAGTAAATTATTGAGTTGTGTGAGTCCTTTAAGAGAACTAGCCATGTGCTCAATGAACTTGACCTCTATAACCTTTTCTGTGCTTCCGGTTTTTTATTTTTTCAAAGACAACCACTGTCATTAAGTGTTAGCACATTTTTTCAGTATGCAGATATATTTAATTTGAAAAAACCCTTCAAAATTAGCTAAAATCTGGCTAAACATGGCCCTATGTTGAAGCCTATATTGTTGGACTGACCCTTATACTCAGGCTTTAAATAAAGTTTGGTTCAATAACCTGTAATAATTGATATGCGTGTGTGTTAGAAGTACTTCCTTGATATATGTAGCAGGTTTTAGCATCCAATAGAGATAGAATCTAGTGTGTTGTCCTGCACAACCAGCACACACACCCCCCCCCCCCCTTCCTAGTTCCAACTCTGGCCAGTCATTCTTAGGCTTCTTTATCCATACAAATTACAAATGTATATGTTTTTTTATAGCCAGAAGAAAGCAATAACTAGAACTAGTACGGAATAGGCTTGTATAAAAAATGCACATATGAAATTATACATGTGTATGTGTCCCTTGTAGGTTTTGGTGGCTTAATCCAACTTAAAATTCCATATTTTTAGTTAATTGTAGGTATTTCTTTATTCCCGTCACAATATATACCTTGTTCAACATCTTGTTTATTGATTTAATGTGTTTGTAATGTTTGTTTACTCATACAATAAGCTGTTTATGGCATTACATCTCCCCTACCCCCAATATTCTCCCTGTAAAGTGGCTGCACCCCGGGGAGCTATAAGTGTTATATGTAAGCCTGTGTAATTGATAGATAAACAGTTAAGATGGATATCTAATAACCCTTTATGACTCAAGTTTTCTGTAGAATTTTGGAGTTTTGTGTGATTTCTAAATGTGTTTAATTGTTAAAATTAAATGAAATTTACTTAAAATAAAAAATTAATTACTTCAGAGACTGTAAAATTAACAGAAAGTAAAATAACTAGATTTCTTTTCCAAAACTGTTGAGTGGTATGCGTATTTGATCTGTGGGCAAAATATGAAATTGCTAATTGCGTGCTTAATTGAGGTGCTAGAGGTTAATGTTATGCAAAAGAAATGAAAAAAATCTGGTGCTAACTCTGAATAGCAGACGTACATCAGGTGCAATAACTTGTGTTTTCTTCATAATTTATTATTCAATTTCAACCAAACTTCACCATTTTACTCGGAAATGTATATGCTTTCAAATAGTTAACTTTATTTCAACATCTTAAAGGTTTGGGACCCTTTAAAGGAATCACACAACTAAATCAGCCTATCACGAAGTGTTTCATACGTTTGTAGTCCCTACCGAAAATTTGTTCCGGCTAAGTACAGTGATTCTGATTAATCTAAATAGGTAATTGTTGACATATTCTGCATTGAATGAAATCTATAGATATTTAACTTTACAAAAATGTATACTTTTGGTAGATTTTGATATGTGATGGCGGATTGATATGGGGTCAAAAGTCAGAGGGTGTTCCCGTCCCCTTTCACTGGTTTGATATGTAAATTTCCAGTTGTCCGAAGCAGACGCCCGTAGCGAGCTAAAATGCCACGAAACTTCTGATAAAATGTCATTTGAAGTCTTTGCCATGTATGTATCTGTGAATCCAGGCAGTTGTCACTAGTGTTGAACTTCAAATATTAAAGTTATTAGCTCTAAAGCTTAGTAATAACATATAGTAAATTATTTAGTTGTGTGAGTCCTAAAGGAATTTCAACGACACTTTGTGGCAATAATCCTTATACATTGCATATGGGCGTAATCTATATCACGTTCATATATATATTTTGGTTGCAATGGTAACCAGGTCACTATTCTTCGTTGTTTGGGAGGGATTTTTTTCCAGACAACTGATAATTAACCTGTGAACGGATTCAAGACAAACTACACAGGAATGTTAAGGACCATGTGTAAATGTGCATGCAGGGTATCTCTACTGCAGAAGGTTTGATTGCAATGGTAACCGGATCAAAATACCCAAATTCTTGTGGAACACTTATTTGTCAGCACAATTTCATCTAAACCTATGAACTGATTTCAATGGAGCTACACAGGAATGGAAGCATGCCGACTTTTGTTCTTACAGAAATTTAGGTTGCCGCGGTAAGCAGCTCATATAAACAGGTTTTTTATTGGAAACTTGCGACTAGAAAACTCCTCCTAACCAGTACACCATATTAAATGAAGATTCACAGTAATATTTTGGACCGTATGTAGATATGCATGCAGACTTATAGTTGCAATGGTAACCAGGTCACTATAAACAGGTTTCTTTTGGAAAAGTTTGCCTGGAAAAATGTTCTAAAACTTTTTCACTCAAGCTACAGAAGGATGCCTGATGTGTAAATGGATCTGCACATTAAGATGTGTTCATCATAATATAAGTTTTTATTGCAAAGGGAGGGGGTATAAGCTAGCCTTTGGCTTACAGTTCTAGTTAAATCATGTATTCATGTGTTCAAGATGACTTCCAGCTCACAACATGTCTCTAAAGTGTCTTGCAACAATGCATGTGTCAACTGTTTCTCTCCTAACTGGATAAAGCTTCACCATAAAATATTTTTTCTCAGAAATGTAGTCTCCAGTATCGACTATTTCCCATTTCAAATAAAAACAAATTACTACATCAATGTCATCCATCTTAAAAGATTAAAAGAAGAAAAAACAAACAAAACAAAAACAAAAATCGAATATCATTATTAATTGCACTCAAGTGAACGCAACTTATAAATATATGAATTCTCTCAAATGCAATGGACAATTTACATTAATCTTGTCATGAGGAAAAAAAACCATTCACACATGCTTTGGTAACACCCTGTTTGTGGGATATTTATTTATCAACGGAATTAATGACTGTTTCTTCTGATATACATATATGTATAACATAATCCGCAGTTACCATCTCTACAAAGTAATACTTTCTTTTGCATGCGAATTCAGGGGAGAAAGTTTTGTACAAAGGGGTGTGGGCTTGTGAGGAGAAGGAGTGGGAGTTACTTCGATGCCTTTACCTAACATTTTGCCGAGCGTAAACAGTGATGTCTTCATCCTAAAAATCGTTTTATTTTATTGCCATGTTGTTGTTTTCTCTGAACAAATTCATTTCTCAGAAGGACAATTCATCGAGTGATGTACACGTAGGGAACAAGTGATCCAGACTATGCCATCGAAAGACAGCTGTTTTTGGCCAATTCTCCTTTATTGAATGTTTCTAAATATGATGTTTCCTGGTGGGGTTGTTAACAGTCACCTAATGCCCCATTCCTGTAATTCCGATCGTTTAGATTTGTTTCAACGCGATTCGTTCCTAGAAATAAAAATGAAATACAGCATTGAGAATATCAATCTCATTAAACTCTTCACTACAAAGAATTTTGTATTTAGTGGGTTCCTTTTTCCGTACTTTCACGAATATCCGAGAATGGATTTTGAAGCAGGAGCTTGTTCTTACATGATTAAAACACACACAACTTTAGATAAAACTTGGTTTTAAAATCTCCCTTTTCCTTTGCTCTATATATGAGACATATTCGAAACACCCAAAACAAGATGTTCATTCATGTGACCATGAATACCACCGATGGGTCAAAATGGACGTCTGAACTCACCGGCAAGCTGGACCATAGCCATATGGAGATTTAGAACATGCACTTGCTGAAGGAGGAGTCATTCTAAAGTAATCTGTATTCAATTATTGCAGCGTTTGCTTATAATTGAAAAGCTTATGTGCAATGGTATAGAAACACTGAAGAACACGGTAGATGCAATTGTGTATTGGAAATACGGCGGTTTGTAAGCTTGAACAGACTTTTGGTGTAATGTATTGCTGATGCTAATGGCATCAATTCATAGTGCATAACATACTGCCAAAATGTACAACTATTGTCCCAGGTCTAGAACTAGTGCTATGGCTACTACTTTATGAATCATGTTGTGAATTATTGGAATAATCGTCCCAATTATATGGTTGAGTCGTAAGAGTCGATACTTAAAAACACTTGGCAAATCGTCCAAACAAATTTAACCCCTGGTGTTACTAAATCCATATTACAAGTTGCCTATAATACAACCAAAAATCGGACACGTAGAAGATGACATAACACGCACATATCCTGCACCTTTTAAATTTAGTAATATATACAGTATGTCGAAAAAATGAATTACACTGCATCATGCAGCTGTTTCGTCCTCATAGGACTCTTCAGTGATGCTAGGGGCCAAAAGGTGGGAATCCAAAATGTTTAAACTAATGTAGAAGCAGAAGGTTCAGGTACGTAAAACCCCTTTAAGTTATGAATTTATAAGTAAAATTAAACTGGTTCTGTATAACTTCAAATCGTGTACTACGAACATGTGTATATTATGTACCGTGCCACAACTCAAAAGAGTTTAACGGTGGCTATGGAGGCTCCAGCAAACCTCGGGGACTAAACCAGGAGAGTCTGCCATCCCGTATTATTAAAGTTGACGTAACACACACATAATTATGCTGCGCCTTTCAAATTTAGTAATAGAAACATTATAGGAAAAATGAATTAAACTGCATCATACAGCTGTTTCGTTCTCCTAGGACTCTTCAGTGATGCTTCATGGTAGGGACCAAGAGGTTGGAATCTAAAATGTTTAAACTAATGTAGAAGCAGAAGGGTCAGGTGCGTAAAACCTCTACCATTCAATTAAGAAGTCTCAACAAAAGATATTTTGCGCTACAAAGGACGCCGAAAACCATGAGCATTTCCCATATGGTACAATAACGGATTCGCATATCAAATGTATCAAAAGTAGTAGAAGCTCTATTTTCCAGCATGGTTTAAGCTTTGATGGGCCATTTCCAAAAAGAAATTATTTTCTGCTGGACTTGAGAATAACAAAGATGAAACGAACGAACGTTTATTAACTACAGTGTTTCTAGTGTTAAAATTCCGAGATTCTTGACCTCGATTCGGCCTTTTACGTCCTATGAACAGCTAGGGTCATTTAAGGAAGGCCTCCCGGTGTATGCAATGTCGGTCTCTGTGTTGAATCCATGATATTTGGGAGAATGTGGTATGTTTGTGTAAACCTCCTTGCGACAATCCGGATCGTTTGCCGATTTATAGGGTGAGATATGTTGCTGAGCTGAAGAAGGCCCCCAAAAGAACACCCCACTCGGTCACATTATACTTTCAATGGGTGAACCAGTCGTTCCAGTCCCATAATGGAGCAATAATTATCATTGTTAAAGACTTTAGTAAGTGTCGGCCAGGGGACTGAACAGAAAGCTTTCCTTACAGGGGCGAACGCTCAACTAAGGGCCAAATGTAAGGTAGTGTCAATGGAAACATTAGGAAGGAGAAATTGGTTAAGGTAAAAGAGAAAAGATAAGAACCCTAAATTTAGTCACCACGATCAAGCATTGGGGGCAGCAGGTACAATTCTTACACCTTACCTGCAGGGCAGTTATAATAAAACGGACGTTAAAGGGAGATTACTGTGGATTACTGTATCAAGGTAAAACATAGCAAAGTGGAGATACCGAAATTCTTCAGCGATTATCGTGTATGGCTTTCCGTATCTGCTATGAGCGAGAAAGATTTTCAAATACATTTCCTGTATGTGATTCTTTCCCTCGAATAGCTCGCGATTCTACTTTCCATAGCTGATAAGTTACAAATCAGATAGTATATTCGATACATCCACTTGTCCTTCTTTTTGTATTATATTACCTACCAAGGTTCGGCAAAATAAATGAGAAAAAAGGGACCTTTGTATTTATGTACCACTAGAGCCCCTCGTATAATATGTAGACTAATTGTGTTGCCGGATCACAGGGCATGGCAAGGGGATAAATATTTTAGTACGATAACTGTTTCCTGGTATAACTGAAGAGATACTCGTGACTTGCATGAAAAGACGCAAAGACAGATTGGCTTTTTCATTGGTTAATGCATGTAAAATTTGTTTATGGTAACTAGGTTTCATTCATGACGTTGTTTAATGATACAACAAAAACATGCCATTCATTCATATTTGAACGCAATAGAATTCTAAGAGTTTCTGTGCACGGACGAACGATCATTGATGTATCCTGTTGAGCGTGGGTTTACCTATGAAACGATTGGCAGATGGATCTTACGGTTAGGTCCGTCCGCTATTAATAAAATATATTTGCATATGCGCATGATCTAACAAACAAAGGAAATAACTGACGTCTAATTAATAACCGGGACGGATGCGTCATCCGGTTTTATTAGGTTCGTTGGTCTAGTGACGACGAAAACCCATTTTTGACATGATGAAAATAAATTCTCCTATGGTGTTTGTTACTACATGTACACGTATAGACTAGTTTACATGTATTCATATTGACTCAAGTGTACTCACAGATGATAGAAAGAAAAAGATAGACCATTTACAGATTGCAAACAAACCAGACATAGCCGGAGGCGGTTTATGTTGATAGAACTGATTCTAGATGGGTCAGACGATATGGATACCCCCGGAAATGGACGAAGCCACAAGTAGAATATAAACCCAAGTATAAACGAGGGCCAGATGCAGTTGAGGTCGAAAAGCTTGAAAACAGACCTAACCCGGTAGATGTGGATAGATATTGTGAATATATAAGTACATGTTGATATAGAGAAATTATCCTGACAATCTAGCCCTGCGATTAGGCGGAAAGGTAGAGGTGGATGGCTTTGCGAATAGACGGAGCTGCAGGCGAGATAATAGACGGGGCCAGGATCTCTTGGGGGTGAAAAGTCTTCAGATTAACCTGGAACATAAAAGATAGAATGTAGATGTGGATAGATCTGAGGTGACAAGACCTGACAATTGGACAAATCATCATGCAAGTCTTACTAAAATCTGGTTATACCGAAGTTTATTTAAAATTCTTCAAAATTAACCATCTCCAGTCCGCTTGACGAATGGAATCTCAAATACCATTTTTCCAATTTCATTGTTAGTTTTTGAATATTATAGTCACAACAAGTGCAGCGGGAAAACTAATCTGAATATATTGAATGACGAGGGATGCTCCCGTCTAAGTCTGTAAAATAAGTACAGACAAAAGACATCAGTTAGACATCCTACATATACGGACAAAAGACATCACCTATAGACAAAAGACATCAGTTAGACATCACCTACATATACGGACAAAAGACATCACCTATAGACAAAAGACATCAGTTAGACATCACCTACATATACGGACAAAAGACATCATCAGCTATAGACAAAAGACATCAGTTAGACATCACCTACATATACGTACAAAAGACATCAGCAATAGACAAAAGACATCAGCTAGACAAAACCTATATCTCTAGTTCATCAGTTAGACAGTACCTTTAGGACATCAGTTATTTAACATCATCACACTACACAGACCTAGGGCACTAGTAATAATGTATAACAGTCTCATATAAATCAGGGCACCAGTAGCAATGTACAACAGTCCCATATAAATCAGGGCACCAGTAACAATGTATACCAGTCTCATATAAATCAGGGCACCAGTAACAATGTATAACAGTCCCATATAAATCAGGGCACCAGTAACAATACATAACAGTCTCATATAAATCAGGGCACCAATAACAATGTATAACAGTCCCATAGTCTCATATAAATCAGGGCACCAGTAACAATACATAACAGTCTCATATAAATCAGGGCACCAGTAACAATGTATAACAGTCTCATATAAATCAGGGCACCAGTAACAATGTATAACAGTCTTATATAAATCAGGGCACCAGTAACAATGTATAACAGTCCCATATAAATCAGGGCACCAGTAACAATGTATAACAGTCTTATATAAATCAGGGCACCAGTAACAATGTATAACAGTCCCATATAAATCAGGGCACCAGTAAGAATGTTTAACAGTCCCATATAAATCAGGGCACCAGTAACAATGTATAACAGGCTCAAATAAATCAGGGCACTAATAACAATGTATAACAGTCTCATATAAATCAGGGCGCCAGTAACAATGTATAACAGTCCCATATAAATCAGGGCACTAGTAACAATATATAACAGTCTCATATAGATCAGGGCACCAGTAACAACGTATAACAGTCTCATATAAATCAGGGCACCAGTAACAATGTTTAACAGTCTCATATAAATCAGGGCACCAGTAACAATGTATAACAGTCCCATATAAATCAGGGCACTAGTAACAATGTATAACAGTCTCATATAAATCAGGGCACCAGTAACAATGTATAACAGTCTCATATAAATCAGGTCACCAGTAACAATGTATGACAGTCTCATATAAGTCAGGGCACCAGTAACAATGTATACCAGTCTCATATAAATCAGGGTACCAGTAAAAATACATAACAGTCTCATATAAATCAGGGTACCAATAACAATACATAACAGTCCCATATAAATCAGGGCACCAGTAAAAATACATAACAGTCTCATATAAATCAGGGTACCAGTAAAAATACATAACATTCTCATATAAATCAGGGTACCAATAACAATACATAACAGTCCCATATAAATCAGGGCACCAGTAACAATACATAACAGTCTCATATAAATCAGGGTACCAGTAACAACACATAACAGTCTCGTATAAATCAAGGCATCAGTTACAATGTATAACAGTCTCATATAAATCAAGGCATCAGTAACAATACATAACAGTCCCATATAAATCAGGGTGCCAGTAACAATGTATAACAGTCCCATATAAATCAGGGTACCAATAACAATACATAACAGTCCCATATAAATCAGGGCACCAGTAACAATACATAACAGTCTCATATAAATCAGGGTACCAGTAAAAATACATAACAGTCTCATATAAATCAGGGTACCAATAACAATACATAACAGTCCCATATAAATCAGGGCACCAGTAACAATATATAACAGTCTCATATAAATCAGGGTACCAGTAAAAATACCTAACAGTCTCATATAAATCAGGGTACCAATAACAATACATAACAGTCCCATATAAATCAGGGCACCAGTAACAATACATAACAGTCTCATATAAATCAGGGTACCAGTAACAACACATAACAGTCTCATATAAATCAAGGCATCAGAAAAAATGTATAACAGTCTCATATAAATCAAGGCATCAGTAACAATGTATAACAGTCTCATATAAATCAAGGCATCAGTAACAATACATAATAGTCCCATATAAATCAGGGTACCAGTAACAACACATAACAGTCTCATGTAAATCAAGGCATCAGTAACAATGTATAACAGTCTCATATAAATCAAGGCATCAGTAACAATACATAACAGTCCCATATTAATCAGGGCACCAGTATCAATGTATAACAGTCCCATATAAATCAGGGCAACAGTAACAATTTATAACAGTCCCATATAAATCAGGGCACAAGTATCAATGTATAACAGTCCCATATAAATCAAGGCATCAGTAACAATGCATAACAGTCCCATATAAAGCAGGGCATCAGTAACAATGCATAACAGTCCCATATAAATCAGGGCACCAGTAACAAAACATAACAGTCCAATATAAATCAGGACACCAGTAACAATGTATAACAGTCAAATATACATCAGGGCACCAGTAACGAAACATAACAGTCCCATATAAATCAGGGCACTTGTAACAACGTATAACAGTCCCATACAAATCAGGGCACTAATAACAATGTATAACAGTCCCATATAAATCAGGTTACTAGTAACAATGTATAACAGTCCCATATAAATCAGGGCACCAGTAACAATGTATAACAGTCCCATATAAATCAGGGCACAAGTAATAATGCATAACAGTCCCATATAAATCAGGGCACTAATAACAATGTATAACAGTCCCATATAAATCAGGTTACTAGTAACAATGTATAACAGTCCCATATAAATCAGGGCACCAGTAACAATGTATAACAGTCCCACATAAATCAGGACACCAGTAACAATGTATAACAGTCCCATATAAATCAGGACACCAGTAACAATGCATAACATTCCCATATAAATCAGGGCACTAGTAACAATGTATAACAGTCTCATATAAATCAGGGCATCAGTTACAATATAGAACAGGCTCATATAAATCAGGGCACCAGTAACAATGTATAACAGTTCCATATAAATCAGGGTACCAGTAACAAAGTATAACAGTCCCATATAAATCAGGGCACCAGTAAAAATACATAACAGGCTCATAAAAATCAGGGCACCAGTCAGAATGTATAACAGTCCCATATAAATCAGGGCACCAGTAACAATGTATAATAGTCTCATATAAACCAGGGCACCAGTAACAATGTATAACAGTCCCATATTAATCAGGGTCCAGTAACAATACATAACAGTCTCATATAAATCAGGGCACTAGTAACAATGTATAACAGTCCCATATAAATCAGGTTCCAGTAACAATACATAACAGTCTCATATAAATCAGGGCTTTAGTAACAATTTATAACAGTCTCATATAAATCAGAGCACCAGTAACAATGTTTAACAGTCCCATATAAATCAGGGCACCAGTAACAATGTATAACAGTCACATATAAATCAGGGCACCAGTAACAATACATAACAGTCCCATATAAATCAGGGTACCAGTAACAATATATAACAGTCTCATATAAATCAGGGCACCAGTAACAATACATAACAGTCCCATATAAATCAGGTTACCAGTAACAATACATAACAGTCTTATATAAATCAGGGCACCAGTAACAATGTATAACAGTCCCATATAAATCAGGACACCAGTAACAATGTATAACATTCCCATATAAATCAGGGCACCAGTAACAATGTATAACAGTCCCATATAAATCAGGGCACGAGTAACAATACATAACAGTCCCATATAAATCAGGGCACCAGTAACAATGTATTACAGTCCCATATAAATCAGGGTACCAGTAACAATGTCTAACAGTCTCATATAAATCAGGGCACTAGTAACAATGTGTAACAGTCTCATATAAATCAGGGCACCTGTAACAATATATAACAGTCTCATATAAATCAGGGTACCAGTAACAATGTATAACAGTCTCATATAAATCAGGGCACCAGTAACAATGTATAACAGTCCAATATAAATCAGGGCACCAGTAACAATGTATAACAGTCTCATATAAATCAGGGCACCAGTAACAATGTATAAACGTCCCATATAAATCAGGGCACCAGTAACAATGTATAACAGTCCCATATAAATCAGGGCACCAGTAACAATACATAACAGTCTCATATAAATGAGGGCACCAGTAACAATGTATAAGAGTCCCATATAAATCAGGGCACCAGTAACAATGTATAACAGTCCCATATTAATCAGGGCACCAGTAACAATGTATAACAGTCCCATATAAATCAGGGCACCAGTAACAATGTATAACAGTCCCATATAAATCAGGGCACTAGTAACAATGTATAACAGTCCCATATAAATCAGGTCACTAGTAACAATGTATAACAGTCTCATATAAATCAGGGCATCAGTTACAATATAGAACAGGCTCATATAAATCAGGGCACCAGTAACAATGTATAACAGTTCCATATAAATCAGGGTACCAGTAACAAAGTATAACAGTCCCATATAAATCAGGGCACCAGTAAAAATACATAACAGGCTCATAAAAATCAGGGCACCAGTCAGAATGTATAACAGTCCCATATAAATCAGGGCACCAGTAACAATGTATAATAGTCTCATATAAACCAGGGCACCAGTAACAATGTATAACAGTCCCATATAAATCAGGGTCCAGTAACAATGCATAACAGTCTCATATAAATCAGGGCTTTAGTAACAATTTATAACAGTCTCATATAAATCAGAGCACCAGTAACAATGTTTAACAGTCCCATATAAATCAGGGCACCAGTAACAATGTATAACAGTCACATATAAATCAGGGCACCAGTAACAATACATAACAGTCCCATATAAATCAGGGTACCAGTTACAATATATAACAGTCTCATATAAATCAGGGCACCAGTAACAATACATAACAGTCCCATATAAATCAGGGTACCAGTAACAATACATAACAGTCTTATATAAATCAGGGCACCAGTAACAATGTATAACAGTCCCATATAAATCAGGACACCAGTAACAATGTATAACAGTTCCATATAAATCAGGGCACGAGTAACAATACATAACAGTCCCATATAAATCAGGGCACCAGTAACAATGTATTACAGTCCCATATAAATCAGGGTACCAGTAACAATACATAACAGTCTCATATAAATCAGAGCACCAGTAACAATGTATAACAGTCCCATATAAATCAGGGCACCTGTAACAATGTCTAACAGTCTCATATAAATCAGGGCACTAGTAACAATGTGTAACAGTCTCATATAAATCAGGGCACCTGTAACAATATATAACAGTCTCATATAAATCAGGGTACCAGTAACAATGTATAACAGTCTCATATAAATCAGGGCACCAGCAACAATGTATAACAGTCCAATATAAATCAGGGCACCAGTAACAATGTATAACAGTCTCATATAAATCAGGGCACCAGTAACAATGTATAAACGTCCCATATAAATCAGGGCACCAGTAACAATGTATAACAGTCCCATATAAATCAGGGCACTAGTAACAATACATAACAGTCTCATATAAATGAGGGCACCAGTAACAATGTATAACAGTCCCATATAAATCAGGGCACCAGTAACAATGTATAACAGTCCCATATTAATCAGGGCACCAGTAACAATGTATAACAGTCCCATATAAATCAGGGCACCAGTAACAATGTATAACAGTCCCATATAAATCAGGGCACTAGTAACAATGTATAACAGTCCCATATAAATCAGGTCACTAGTAACAATGTATAACAGTCTCATATAAATCAGGGCATCAGTTACAATATAGAACAGGCTCATATAAATCAGGGCACCAGTAACAATGTATAACAGTTCCATATAAATCAGGGTACCAGTAACAAAGTATAACAGTCCCATATAAATCAGGGCACCAGTAAAAATACATAACAGGCTCATAAAAATCAGGGCACCAGTCAGAATGTATAACAGTCCCATATAAATCAGGGCACCAGTAACAATGTATAATAGTCTCATATAAACCAGGGCACCAGTAACAATGTATAACAGTCCCATATAAATCAGGGTCCAGTAACAATACATAACAGTCTCATATAAATCAGGGCACTAGTAACAATGTATAACAGTCCCATATAAATCAGGTTCCAGTAACAATACATAACAGTCTCATATAAATCAGGGCTTTAGTAACAATTTATAACTGTCTCATATAAATCAGAGCACCAGTAACAATGTTTAACAGTCCCATATAAATCAGGGCACCAGTAACAATGTATAACAGTCACATATAAATCAGGGCACCAGTAACAATACATAACATTCCCATATAAATCAGGGTACCAGTAACAATATATAACAGTCTCATATAAATCAGGGTACCAGTAACAATACATAACAGTCTCATATAAATCAGAGCACCAGTAACAATGTATAACAGTCCCATATAAATCAGGGCACTAGTAACAATGTCTAACAGTCTCATATAAATCAGGGCACTAGTAACAATGTGTAACAGTCTCATATAAATCAGGGCACCTGTAACAATATATAACAGTCTCATATAAATCAGGGTACCAGTAACAATGTATAACAGTCTCATATAAATCAGGGCACCAGTAACAATGTATAACAGTCCAATATAAATCAGGGCACTAGTAACAATGTCTAACAGTCTCATATAAATCAGGGCACTAGTAACAATGTGTAACAGTCTCATATAAATCAGGGCACCTGTAACAATATATAACAGTCTCATATAAATCAGGGTACCAGTAACAATGTATAACAGTCTCATATAAATCAGGGCACCAGTAACAATGTATAACAGTCCAATATAAATCAGGGCACCAGTAACAATGTATAACAGTCTCATATAAATCAGGGCACCAGTAACAATGTATAAACGTCCCATATAAATCAGGGCACCAGTAACAATGTATAACAGTCCCATATAAATCAGGGCACCAGTAACAATACATAACAGTCTCATATAAATGAGGGCACCAGTAACAATGTATAACAGTCCCATATAAATCAGGGCACCAGTAACAATGTATAACAGTCCCATATTAATCAGGGCACCAGTAACAATGTATAACAGTCCCATATAAATCAGGGCACCAGTAACAATGTATAACAGTCCCATATAAATCAGGGCACTAGTAACAATGTATAACAGTCCCATATAAATCAGGTCACTAGTAACAATGTATAACAGTCTCATATAAATCAGGGCATCAGTTACAATATAGAACAGGCTCATATAAATCAGGGCACCAGTAACAATGTATAACAGTTCCATATAAATCAGGGTACCAGTAACAAAGTATAACAGTCCCATATAAATCAGGGCACCAGTAAAAATACATAACAGGCTCATAAAAATCAGGGCACCAGTCAGAATGTATAACAGTCCCATATAAATCAGGGCACCAGTAACAATGTATAATAGTCTCATATAAACCAGGGCACCAGTAACAATGTATAACAGTCCCATATAAATCAGGGTCCAGTAACAATACATAACAGTCTCATATAAATCAGGGCACTAGTAACAATGTATAACAGTCCCATATAAATCAGGTTCCAGTAACAATACATAACAGTCTCATATAAATCAGGGCTTTAGTAACAATTTATAACTGTCTCATATAAATCAGAGCACCAGTAACAATGTTTAACAGTCCCATATAAATCAGGGCACCAGTAACAATGTATAACAGTCACATATAAATCAGGGCACCAGTAACAATACATAACATTCCCATATAAATCAGGGTACCAGTAACAATATATAACAGTCTCATATAAATCAGGGCACCAGTAACAATACATAACAGTCCCATATAAATCAGGGTACCAGTAACAATACATAACAGTCTTATATAAATCAGGGCACCAGTAACAATGTATAACAGTCCCATATAAATCAGGACACCAGTAACAATGTATAACAGTCCCATATAAATCAGGGCACGAGTAACAATACATAACAGTCCCATATAAATCAGGGCACCAGTAACAATGTATTACAGTCCCATATAAATCAGGGTACCAGTAACAATACATAACAGTCTCATATAAATCAGAGCACCAGTAACAATGTATAACAGTCCCATATAAATCAGGGCACTAGTAACAATGTCTAACAGTCTCATATAAATCAGGGCACTAGTAACAATGTGTAACAGTCTCATATAAATCAGGGCACCTGTAACAATATATAACAGTCTCATATAAATCAGGGTACCAGTAACAATGTATAACAGTCTCATATAAATCAGGGCACCAGTAACAATGTATAACAGTCCAATATAAATCAGGGCACTAGTAACAATGTCTAACAGTCTCATATAAATCAGGGCACTAGTAACAATGTGTAACAGTCTCATATAAATCAGGGCACCTGTAACAATATATAACAGTCTCATATAAATCAGGGTACCAGTAACAATGTATAACAGTCTCATATAAATCAGGGCACCAGTAACAATGTATAACAGTCCAATATAAATCAGGGCACCAGTAACAATGTATAACAGTCTCATATAAATCAGGGCACCAGTAACAATGTATAAACGTCCCATATAAATCAGGGCACCAGTAACAATGTATAACAGTCCCATATAAATCAGGGCACCAGTAACAATACATAACAGTCTCATATAAATGAGGGCACCAGTAACAATGTATAACAGTCCCATATAAATCAGGGCACCAGTAACAATGTATAACAGTCCCATATTAATCAGGGCACCAGTAACAATGTATAACAGTCCCATATAAATCAGGGCACCAGTAACAATGTATAACAGTCCCATATAAATCAGGACACTAGTAACAATGTATAACAGTCCCATATAAATCAGGTCACTAGTAACAATGTATAACAGTCTCATATAAATCAGGGCATCAGTTACAATATAGAACAGGCTCATATAAATCAGGGCACCAGTAACAATGTATAACAGTTCCATATAAATCAGGGTACCAGTAACAAAGTATAACAGTCCCATATAAATCAGGGCACCAGTAAAAATACATAACAGGCTCATAAAAATCAGGGCACCAGTCAGAATGTATAACAGTCCCATATAAATCAGGGCACCAGTAACAATGTATAATAGTCTCATATAAACCAGGGCACCAGTAACAATGTATAACAGTCCCATATAAATCAGGGTCCAGTAACAATACATAACAGTCTCATATAAATCAGGGCACTAGTAACAATGTATAACAGTCCCATATAAATCAGGTTCCAGTAACAATACATAACAGTCTCATATAAATCAGGGCTTTAGTAACAATTTATAACTGTCTCATATAAATCAGAGCACCAGTAACAATGTTTAACAGTCCCATATAAATCAGGGCACCAGTAACAATGTATAACAGTCACATATAAATCAGGGCACCAGTAACAATACATAACATTCCCATATAAATCAGGGTACCAGCAACAATATATAACAGTCTCATATAAATCAGGGCACCAGTAACAATACATAACAGTCCCATATAAATCAGGGTACCAGTAACAATACATAACAGTCTTATATAAATCAGGGCACCAGTAACAATGTATAACAGTCCCATATAAATCAGGACACCAGTAACAATGTATAACAGTCCCATATAAATCAGGGCACGAGTAACAATACATAACAGTCCCATATAAATCAGGGCACCAGTAACAATGTATTACAGTCCCATATAAATCAGGGTACCAGTAACAATACATAACAGTCTCATATAAATCAGAGCACCAGTAACAATGTATAACAGTCCCATATAAATCAGGGCACTAGTAACAATGTCTAACAGTCTCATATAAATCAGGGCACTAGTAACAATGTGTAACAGTCTCATATAAATCAGGGCACCTGTAACAATATATAACAGTCTCATATAAATCAGGGTACCAGTAACAATGTATAACAGTCTCATATAAATCAGGGCACCAGTAACAATGTATAACAGTCAAATATAAATCAGGGCACCAGTAACAATGTATAACAGTCTCATATAAATCAGGGCACCAGTAACAATGTATAAACGTCCCATATAAATCAGGGCACCAGTAACAATGTATAACAGTCCCATATAAATCAGGGCACCAGTAACAATACATAACAGTCTCATATAAATGAGGGCACCAGTAACAATGTATAACAGTCCCATATAAATCAGGGCACCAGTAACAATGTATAACAGTCCCATATAAATCAGGGCACCAGTAACAATGTTTAACAGTCCCATATAAATCAGGGCACCAGTAACAATGTTTAACTTCATATAAATCAGGGCACGAGTAACAATTTATAACAGTCACATATAAATCAGGGCACCAGTAACAATGTTTAACAGTCTCATATAAATCAGGCCACCAGTAACAATACATAACAGTCACATATAAATCAGGGCACCAGTAACAATTTATAACAGTCTCATATAAATTAGGGCACCAGTAACAATGTTTAACAGTCCCATATAAATCAGGGCACCAGTAACAATGTATACAAGTCTCATATAAATCAGGGCATCAGTAACAATGTATAACAGTCCCATATAAATCAGGACACTAGTAACAATGTATACAAGTCCCATATAAATCAGGGCATCAGTAACAATGTATAACAGTCTCATATAAATCAGGGCATCAGTAACAATGTATAACAGTCTCATATAAATCAGGGCACCAGTAACAATGTATAACAGTCCCATATAAATCAGGGCACCAGTAACAATGTATAACAGTCTCATATAAATCACGGCACCAGTAACAGTGTATAACAGTCTCATATCAATCAGGGCACCTGTAACAATGTATAACAGTCTCATATAAATCAGGGCACCAGTAACAAAAACATAACAGTCTCAAATAAATCAGGGCACCAGTAACAATGTATAACAGTCCCATATAAATCAGGGCACCAGTAACAATGTATAACAGTCTCATATAAATCAGGGCACCAGTAACAATGTATAACAGTCCCATATAAATCAGGGCACCAGTAACAATGTATAACAGTCTCATATATATTAGGGCACTAGTAACAATGTATAACAGTCCCATATAAATTAGGGCACCAGTAACAACGTATAACAGTCTCATATAAATCAGGGCACCAGTAACAATGTATAACAGTCCCATATAAATCATGGCACCAGTAACAATGTATAACAGTCTCATATAAATGAGGGCACCAGTAACAATGTATAACAGTCTCATATAAATCAGGGCACCAGTAACAACGTATAACAGTCCCATATAAATCAGGGCACCAGTAACAATGTATAACAGTCTCATATGAATCAGGGCACCAGTAACAATGTATAACAGTCCCATATAAATCAGGGCACCAGTAACAATGTATAACAGTCTCATATAAATCAGGGCACCAGTAACAATGTATAACAGACTCATATAAATCAGGGCACCAGTAACAATGTTTAACAGTCTCATATAAATCAGGGCACCAGTAACAATGTATAACAGTCTCATATAAATCAGGGCACCAGTAACAATGTATAACAGTCCCATATAAATCAGGGCACCAGTTAAATGTATAACAGTCCCATATATTTACAGTCTGTTTGGAATTGATAGTATATTGCCTATACATTTCTACGAATGCCTACTGAACTTTATTTTCCGATAAAATCAGTGGATCACGCGCCTATTGGCGCAGCGCGCAGTAATACACTCCGTTACGATTTGAACACGAGGCCGCGTCATTACTTTCCAGACTCGATCAATATCCTGCCGAGTAGTATGTGTTAATTTATTTAAGAAATAAATAAGAAGCATTTTAATGGGTTTTTTTTTAAATACAATAACAGTAACAAAGACAATATGTTTTGTTTATATATGAACTTATGTGAAAAAAATAACAATAAAAAGATGTAATCTTTTGGAACTTTTTTGTTTACTTATTGACTGAAATTTCGCGGGAGTTCGTCACCTCATAAGGCGGCTGTTTCAACAGTCTACCGAAACCAAACGATACTGTTTGATTTCATCGCAGTAAGTATCATAATATCTTATTAAAGAAATAATTACACGTGGGAATATAAGGTCTGGACAGTAAATATAAGGATTAAAGTTTCTTTCTGGTGGTTTTATCAAAGGATAAAGTTCAGTAGGATATCGATAGTTGTTTCATGGAACGCTTCGCGTTCCATTCCAACTATCGATATCCTACTGAACTTTATCCTTTGATAAAACCACCAGAAAGAAACTTTAATCCTTAAATAAATCAGGGCACCAGTAACAATGTATAACAGTCTCATATAAATCAGGGCACCAGTAACAATGTATAACAGTCTCATATAAATCAGGGCACCAGTAACAATGTATAACAGTCCCATATAAATCAGGGCACCAGTAACAATGTATAACAGTCCCATATAAATCAGGGCACGAGTAACAATGTATAACAGTCTCATATAAATCAGGACACTAGTAACAATGTATAACAGTCCCATATAAATCAGGGCACCAGTAACAACGTATAACAGTCTCATATAAATCAGGGCACCAGTAACAATGTATAAAAGTCTGATATAAATCAGGACACTAGTAACAATGTATAACAGTCTCATATAAATCAGGGCACTAGTAACAATGTATAACAGTCCCATATAAATTAGGGCACGAGTAACAATGTATAACAGTCTCATATAAATCAGGGCACCAGTAACAATGTATAACAGTCTCATATAAATCAGGGCACCAGTAACAATGTATAACAGTCTCATATAAATCAGGGCACCAGTAACAACGTATAACAGTCTCATATAAATCAGGGCACCAGTAACAATGTATAACAGTCTTATATAAATCAGGGCACTAGTAACAATGTATAACTGTCCCATATAAATCAGGGAACTAGTAACAATGTATAACAGTCCCAAATAAATCAGGGCACGAGTAACAATGTATAACAGTCTCATATAAATCAGGGCACGAGTAACAATGTATAACAGTCCCATATAAATCAGGGCACCTGTAACAATACATAACAGTCTCATATAAATCAGGGCACCAGTAACAATGTATAACAGTCGCATATAAATCAGGGCACCAGTAACAATGTATAACAGTCCCATATAAATCAGGGCACCAGTAACAATACATAACAGTCCAATATACATCAGGGCACCAGTAACAATGTATAACAGTCTCATATAAATCAAGGCACCAGTAACAATGTATAACAGTCTCATATAAATCAGGGCACCAGTAACAATGTATAACAGTCTCATATAAATCAGGGCACCAGTAACAATGTATAACAGTCTAATATAAATCAGGGCACCAGTAACAATGTATAACAGTCTCATATAAATCAGGGCACCAATAACAATGTATAACAGTCTCATATAAATCAAGGCACCAGTAACAATGTATAACAGTCTCATATAAATCAAGGCACCAGTAACAATGTATAACAGTCCCATATAAATCAGGGCACCAGTAACAATGTATAACAGTCCCATATAAATCAGGGCACCAGTAACAATACATAACAGTCTCATATAAATCAGGGCACCAATAACAATGTATAACAGTCCCATAGTCTCAAATAAATCAGGGCACCAGTAACAATACATAACAGTCTCATATAAATTAGGGCACCAGTAACAATGTATAACAGTCTCATATAAATCAGGGCACCAGTAACAATGTATAACAGTCTCATATAAATTAGGGCACCAGTAACAATGTATAACAGTCTCATATAAATCAGGGCACCAGTAACAATACATAACAGTCTCATATAAATTAGGGCACCAGTAACAATGTATAACGGTCCCATATAAATCAGGGCACCAGTAACAATGTATAACAGTCTCATATAAATCAGGTCACCAGTAACAATGTATAACAGTCCCATATAAATCAGGGCAGCAGTAACAATGTATAACAGTCCCATATAAATCAGGTCACCAGTAACAATGTATAACAGTCCCATATAAATCAGGGCACCAGTAACAATGTATAACAGTCTCATATAAATCAGGGCACCAGTAACAATGTATAACAGTCCCATATAAATTAGGGCACCAGTAACAATGTATAACAGTCCCATATAAATCAGGGCACAAGTAACAATGTATAACAGTCCCAAAAAAATCAGGGCACCAGTAACAATACATAACAGTCTCATATAAATCCGGACACCAGTAGCAAGTATAACGGTCCCATATCAATCAGGGCACCAGTAACAATGTATAGCAGTCTCATATAAATCAGGGCACCAGTAACAATGTATAACAGTCTCATATAAATCAGGGGACCAGTAACAATGTATAGCAGTCTCATATAAATCAGGGCACTAGTAACACTGTAAAACGGTCTCATATAAATCAGGGCACTAGTAACACTGTAAAACAGTCTCATATAAATCAGGGCACCAGTAACAATGTATAACATTCCCATATAAATCAGGGCACCAGTAACAATGTATAACAGTCCCATATAAATCAGGGCACCAGTAACAATGTATAACAGTCCCATATAAATCAGGGCACCAGTAACAATGTATAACAGTCTCATATAAATCAGGGCACTAGTTACAATGTATAACAGTCTCATATAAATCAGGGCACCAGTAACAATGTATAACAGTCTCATATAAATCAGGGCACCAGTAACAATGTATAACAGTCCCATATCAATCCGGACACCAGTAACAATGTATAACAGTCCCATATAAATCAGGGCACCAGTAACAATGTATAACAGTCCCATATAAATCAGGGCACCAGTAACAATGTATAACAGTCCCATATAAATCAGGGCACCAGTAACAATGTATTACAATCTCATATAAATCAGGGCACCAGTAACAATGTATAACAGTCTCATATAAATCAGGGCACCAGTAACAATGTATAACAGTCCCATATAAATCAGGGCACCAGTAACAATGTATAACAGTCCCATATAAATCAGGGCACCAGTAACAATGTATAGCAGTCCCATATAAATCAGGGCACCAGTAACAATGTATAACAGTCCCATATAAATCAGGGCACCAGTAACAATGTATAACAGTCTCATATAAATCAGGGCACTAGTAATAATGTATAACAGTCCCATATAAATCAGGGCACCAGTAACAATGTATAACGGTCCCATATAAATCAGGGCACCAGTAATAATGTATAACAGTCTCATATAAATCAGGGCACCAGTAACAATGTATAACAGTCCCATATAAATCAGGGCACCAGTAACAATGTATAACAGTCCCATATAAATCAGGGCACGAGTAACAATGTATAACAGTCCCATATAAATCAGGGCACCAGTAACAATGTATAACAGTCCCATATAAATCAGGGCACCAGTAACAATGTAAAACAGTCTCATATAAATCAGGTCACCAGTGTCAATGTATCAAAGTCCCATATAAATCAGGTCACCAGTGTCAATGTATAACAGTCCCATATAAATCAGGTCACCAGTGTCAATGTATAACAGTCTCATATAAATCAGGTCACCAGTAACAATGTAAAACAGTCTCATATAAATCAGGTCACCAGTAACAATGTATAACAGTCCCATATAAATCAGGGCACAAGTAACAATGTATAACAGTCCCATATAAATCAGGTCACCAGTGTCAATATATAACAGTCTCATATAAATCAGGGCACCAGTAACAATGTATAACAGTCTTATATAAATCAGGTCACCAGTGTCAATGTATAACAGTCCCATATAAATCAGGGCACCAGTAACAATGTATAACGGTCCCATATAAATCAGGGCACCAGTAACAATGTAAAACAGTCTTATATAAATCAGGGCACCAGTAACAATGTATAACGGTCCCATATAAATCAGGGCAGCAGTAACAATGTATAACAGTCTCATATAAATCAGGGCACCAGTAACAATGTATAACGGTCTCATATAAATCAGGGCACCAGTAACAATGTATAACAGTCCCATATAAATCAGGGCACCAGTAACAATGTATAACAGTCCCATATAAATCAGGGCACCAGTAACAATGTATAACAGTCCCATATAAATCAGGGCACCAGTAACAATGTATAACAGTCTCATATAAATCAGGGCACCAGTAACAATGTATAACAGTCTCATATAAATCAGGGCACCAGTAACAACGTATAACAGTCTCATATAAATCAGGGCACCAGTAACAATGTATAACAGTCTTATATAAATCAGGGCACTAGTAACAATGTATAACTGTCCCATATAAATCAGGGAACTAGTAACAATGTATAACAGTCCCAAATAAATCAGGGCACGAGTAACAATGTATAACAGTCTCATATAAATCAGGGCACGAGTAACAATGTATAACAGTCCCATATAAATCAGGGCACCTGTAACAATACATAACAGTCTCATATAAATCAGGGCACCAGTAACAATGTATAACAGTCGCATATAAATCAGGGCACCAGTAACAATGTATAACAGTCCCATATAAATCAGGGCACCAGTAACAATACATAACAGTCCAATATACATCAGGGCACCAGTAACAATGTATAACAGTCTCATATAAATCAAGGCACCAGTAACAATGTATAACAGTCTCATATAAATCAGGGCACCAGTAACAATGTATAACAGTCTCATATAAATCAGGGCACCAGTAACAATGTATAACAGTCTAATATAAATCAGGGCACCAGTAACAATGTATAACAGTCTCATATAAATCAGGGCACCAATAACAATGTATAACAGTCTCATATAAATCAAGGCACCAGTAACAATGTATAACAGTCTCATATAAATCAAGGCACCAGTAACAATGTATAACAGTCCCATATAAATCAGGGCACCAGTAACAATGTATAACAGTCCCATATAAATCAGGGCACCAGTAACAATACATAACAGTCTCATATAAATCAGGGCACCAATAACAATGTATAACAGTCCCATAGTCTCAAATAAATCAGGGCACCAGTAACAATACATAACAGTCTCATATAAATTAGGGCACCAGTAACAATGTATAACAGTCTCATATAAATCAGGGCACCAGTAACAATGTATAACAGTCTCATATAAATTAGGGCACCAGTAACAATGTATAACAGTCTCATATAAATCAGGGCACCAGTAACAATACATAACAGTCTCATATAAATTAGGGCACCAGTAACAATGTATAACGGTCCCATATAAATCAGGGCACCAGTAACAATGTATAACAGTCTCATATAAATCAGGTCACCAGTAACAATGTATAACAGTCCCATATAAATCAGGGCAGCAGTAACAATGTATAACAGTCCCATATAAATCAGGTCACCAGTAACAATGTATAACAGTCCCATATAAATCAGGGCACCAGTAACAATGTATAACAGTCTCATATAAATCAGGGCACCAGTAACAATGTATAACAGTCCCATATAAATTAGGGCACCAGTAACAATGTATAACAGTCCCATATAAATCAGGGCACAAGTAACAATGTATAACAGTCCCAAAAAAATCAGGGCACCAGTAACAATACATAACAGTCTCATATAAATCCGGACACCAGTAGCAAGTATAACGGTCCCATATCAATCAGGGCACCAGTAACAATGTATAGCAGTCTCATATAAATCAGGGCACCAGTAACAATGTATAACAGTCTCATATAAATCAGGGGACCAGTAACAATGTATAGCAGTCTCATATAAATCAGGGCACTAGTAACACTGTAAAACGGTCTCATATAAATCAGGGCACTAGTAACACTGTAAAACAGTCTCATATAAATCAGGGCACCAGTAACAATGTATAACATTCCCATATAAATCAGGGCACCAGTAACAATGTATAACAGTCCCATATAAATCAGGGCACCAGTAACAATGTATAACAGTCCCATATAAATCAGGGCACCAGTAACAATGTATAACAGTCTCATATAAATCAGGGCACTAGTTACAATGTATAACAGTCTCATATAAATCAGGGCACCAGTAACAATGTATAACAGTCTCATATAAATCAGGGCACCAGTAACAATGTATAACAGTCCCATATCAATCCGGACACCAGTAACAATGTATAACAGTCCCATATAAATCAGGGCACCAGTAACAATGTATAACAGTCCCATATAAATCAGGGCACCAGTAACAATGTATAACAGTCCCATATAAATCAGGGCACCAGTAACAATGTATAACAATCTCATATAAATCAGGGCACCAGTAACAATGTATAACAGTCTCATATAAATTAGGGCACCAGTAACAATGTATAACAGTCCCATATAAATCAGGGCACCAGTAACAATGTATAACAGTCCCATATAAATCAGGGCACCAGTAACAATGTATAGCAGTCCCATATAAATCAGGGCACCAGTAACAATGTATAACAGTCCCATATAAATCAGGGCACCAGTAACAATGTATAACAGTCTCATATAAATCAGGGCACTAGTAATAATGTATAACAGTCCCATATAAATCAGGGCACCAGTAACAATGTATAACGGTCCCATATAAATCAGGGCACCAGTAATAATGTATAACAGTCTCATATAAATCAGGGCACCAGTAACAATGTATAACAGTCCCATATAAATCAGGGCACCAGTAACAATGTATAACAGTCCCATATAAATCAGGGCACGAGTAACAATGTATAACAGTCCCATATAAATCAGGGCACCAGTAACAATGTATAACAGTCCCATATAAATCAGGGCACCAGTAACAATGTAAAACAGTCTCATATAAATCAGGTCACCAGTGTCAATGTATCAAAGTCCCATATAAATCAGGTCACCAGTGTCAATGTATAACAGTCCCATATAAATCAGGTCACCAGTGTCAATGTATAACAGTCTCATATAAATCAGGTCACCAGTAACAATGTAAAACAGTCTCATATAAATCAGGTCACCAGTAACAATGTATAACAGTCCCATATAAATCAGGGCACAAGTAACAATGTATAACAGTCCCATATAAATCAGGTCACCAGTGTCAATATATAACAGTCTCATATAAATCAGGGCACCAGTAACAATGTATAACAGTCTTATATAAATCAGGTCACCAGTGTCAATGTATAACAGTCCCATATAAATCAGGGCACCAGTAACAATGTATAACGGTCCCATATAAATCAGGGCACCAGTAACAATGTAAAACAGTCTTATATAAATCAGGGCACCAGTAACAATGTATAACGGTCCCATATAAATCAGGGCAGCAGTAACAATGTATAACAGTCTCATATAAATCAGGGCACCAGTAACAATGTATAACGGTCTCATATAAATCAGGGCACCAGTAACAATGTATAACAGTCCCATATAAATCAGGGCACCAGTAACAATGTATAACAGTCCCATATAAATCAGGGCACCAGTAACAATGTATAACAGTCCCATATAAATCAGGGCACCAGTAACAATGTATAACAGTCTCATATAAATCAGGGCACCAGTAACAATGTATAACAGTCCCATATAAATCAGGGCACCAGTAACAATGTATAACAGTCCCATATAAATCAGGGGACCAGTAACAATGTATAACAGTCCCATATAAATCAGGGCAGCAGTAACAATGTATAACAGTCCCATATAAATCCGGGCACTAGTAACAATGTATAACAGTCCCATATAAATCAGGGCACCAGTAACAATGTATAACAGTCCCATATAAATCAGGGCACAAGTAACAATGTATAACAGTCCCATATAAATCAGGGCACCAGTAACAATGTATACCGGCTTATATAAATCAGGGCACCAGTAACAATGTATAACAGTCTTATATAAATCAGGGAACCAGTAACAATGTAAAACGGTCTGATATAAATCAGGGCACCAGTAACAATGTATAACAGTCCCATATAAATCAGGGCACCAGTAACAATGTAAAACGGTCCCATATAATCAGGGCACCAGTAACAATGCATAACAGTCTCATATAAATCAGGGCACCAGTAACAATGCATAACAGTCTCATATAAATCAGGGCACCAGTAACAATGTATAACAGTCCCATATAAATCAGGGCACCAGTAACAATGTATAACAGTCCCATATAAATCAGGGCACCAGTAACAATGTATAACAGTCCCATATAAATCAGGACACCAGTAACAATGTATAACAGTCTCATATAAATCAGGGCACCAGTAACAATGTATAACAGTCCCATATAAATCAGGGCACCAGTAACAATGTATAACAGTCCCATATAAATCAGGGCACCAGTAACAATGTATAACAGTCTCATATAAATCAGGGCACCAGTAACAATGTATAACAGTCCCATATAAATCAGGGCACGAGTAACAATGTATAACAGTCCCATATAAATCAGGGCACCAGTAACAATGTATAACAGTCACATATAAATCAGGGCACCAGTAACAATGTATAACAGTCCCATATAAATCAGGGCACCAGTAACAATGTATAACAGTCTCATATAAATCAGGGCACCAGTAACAATGCATAACAGTCCCATATAAATCAGGGCACCAGTAACAATGTATAACAATCCCATAGAAATCAGGGTACCAGTAACAATGTATAACAGTCTCATATAAATCAGGGCACCAGTAACAATGTATAACGGTCCCATATAAATCAGGGCACCAATAACAATGTATAACAGTCTCATATAAATCAGGGCACCAGTAACAATGTATAACAGTCCCATATAAATCAGGGCACTAGTAACAATGTATAACATTCCCATATAAATCAGGGCACCAGTAACAATGTATAACAGTCCCATATAAATCAGGGCACCAGTAACAATGTATAACAGTCTCATATAAATCAGGTCACCAGTAACAATGTAAAACAGTCTCATATAAATCAGGGCACCAGTAACAATGTATAACAGTCTCATATAAATCAGGGCACCAGTAACAATGTATAACAGTCTCATATAAATCAGGGCACCAGTAACAATGTATAACAGTCTCATATAAATCAGGGCACCAGTAACAATGTATAACAGTCTCATATAAATCAGGGCACCAGTAACAATGTATACCAGTCTCATATAAATCAGGGCACCAGTAACAATGTATAACAGTCTCATATAAATCAGGGCACCAGTAACAATGTATAACAGTCTCATATAAATCAGGTCACCAGTAACAATGTATAACAGTCCCATATAAATCAGGGCACGAGTAACAATGTATAACAGTCCCATATAAATCAGGGCACCAGTAACAATGTATAACAGTCACATATAAATCAGGGCACGAGTAACAATGTATAACAGTGTCATATAAATCAGGGGACCAGTAACAATGTATAACAGTCTCATATAAATCAGGGCACCAGTAACAATGTATAACAGTCCCATATAAATCAGGGCACCAGTAACAATGTATAACAATCCCATATAAATCAGGGGACCAGTAACAATGTATAACAGTCTCATATAAATCAGGGCACCAGTAACAATGTATAACAGTCTCATATAAATCAGGGCACCAATAACAATGTATAACAGTCTCATATAAATCAGGGCACCAGTAACAATGTATAACAGTCCCATATAAATCAGGGCACTAGTAACAATGTATAACATTCCCATATAAATCAGGGCACCAGTAACAATGTATAACAGTCCCATATAAATCAGGGCACCAGTAACAATGTATAACAGTCTCATATAAATCAGGTCACCAGTAACAATGTAAAACAGTCTCATATAAATCAGGGCACCAGTAACAATGTATAACAGTCTCATATAAATCAGGGCACCAGTAACAATGTATTACAGTCTCATATAAATCAGGGCACTAGTAATAATGTATAACAGTCCCATATAAATCAGGGCACCAGTAACAATGTATAACAGTCCCATATAAATCAGGGCACCAGTAACAATGTAAAACAGTCTCATATAAATCAGGTCACCAGTGTCAATGTATAACAGTCCCATATAAATGAGGTCACTAATGTCAATGTATAACAGTCTCATATAAATCAGGTCACCAGTAACAATGTATAACAGTCTCATATAAATCAGGTCACCAGTAACAATGTATAACAGTCCCATATAAATCAGGGCACAAGTAACAATGTATAACAGTCTCATATAAATCAGGTCACCAGTGTCAATATATAACAGTCTCATATAAATCAGGGCACCAGTAACAATGTATAACAGTCTTATATAAATCAGGGCACCAGTAACAATGTAAAACAGTCTTATATAAATCAGGTCACCAGTGTCAATGTATAACAGTCCCATATAAATCAGGGCAGCAGTAACAATGTATAACAGTCTCATATAAATCAGGGCACCAGTAACAATGTATAACAGTCCCATATAAATCAGGGCACCAGTAACAATGTATAACAGTCCCATATAAATCAGGGCACCAGTAACAATGTATAACAGTCCCATATAAATCAGGGCACCAGTAACAATGTATAACAGTCCCATATAAATCAGGGCACCAGTAACAATGTATAACAGTCTCATATAAATCAGGGCACCAGTAACAATGTATAACAGTCCCATATAAATCAGGGCACCAGTAACAATGTATAACAGTCCCATATAAATCAGGGCACCAGTAACAATGTATAACAGTCCCATATAAATCAGGGCAGCAGTAACAATGTATAACAGTCCCATATAAATCAGGGCACTAGTAACAATGTATAACAGTCCCATATAAATCAGGGCACCAGTAACAATGTATAACAGTCCCATATAAATCAGGGCACCAGTAACAATGTATAACAGTCCCATATGAATCAGGGCAGCAGTAACAATGTATAACAGTCCCATATAAATCAGGGCACCAGTAACAATGTATAACAGTCTTATATAAATCAGGGCACCAGTAACAATGTATAACAGTCTTATATAAATCAGGGAACCAGTAACAATGTAAAACGGTCTTATATAAATCAGGGCACCAGTAACAATGTATAACAGTCCCATATAAATCAGGGCACCAGTAACAATGTAAAACGGTCCCATATAATCAGGGCACCAGTAACAATGCATAACAGTCTCATATAAATCAGGGCACCAGTAACAATGCATAACAGTCTCATATAAATCAGGGCACCAGTAACAATGTATAACAGTCCCATATAAATCAGGGCACCAGTAACAATGTATAACAATCCCATATAAATCAGGGCACCAGTAACAATGTATAACAGTTCCATATAAATCAGGGCACCAGTAACAATGTATAACAGTCCCATATAAATCAGGGCACCAGTAACAATGTATAACAGTTCCATATAAATCAGGGCACCAGTAAGAATGTATAACAGTCCCATATAAATCAGGGCACCAGTAACAATGTATAACAGTCCCATATAAATCAGGGCACCAGTAACAATGTATAACAGTCCCATATAAATCAGGGCACCAGTAACAATGTATAACAGTCTTATATAAATCAGGGCACCAGTAACAATGTATAACAGTCCCATATAAATCAGGGCACGAGTAACAATGTATAACAGTCCCATATAAATCAGGGCACCAGTAACAATGTATAACAGTCACATATAAATCAGGGCACGAGTAACAATGTATAACAGTGTCATATAAATCAGGGGACCAGTAACAATGTATAACAGTCTCATATAAATCAGGGCACCAGTAACAATGTAAAACAGTCCCATATAAATCAGGGCACCAGTAACAATGTATAACAATCCCATATAAATCAGGGCACTAGTAACAATGTAAAACAGTCCCATATAAATCAGGGCACCAGTAACAATGTATAACAATCCCATATAAATCAGGGCACTAGTAACAATGTATAACAATCCCATATAAATCAGGGCACAAGTAACAATGTATAACAATCCCATATAAATCAGGGCACCAGTAACAATGTATAACAGTCCCATATTAATCAGGTCACCAGTAACAATGTATAACAGTCTCATATAAATCAGGGCACCAGTAACAATGTATAACAGTCCCATATAAATCAGGGCACCAGTAACAATGTATAACAGTCCCATATAAATCATGGCACCAGTAACAATGTATAACAATCCCATATAAATCAGGGCACCAGTAACAATGTATAACAATCCCATATAAATCAGGGCACCAGTAACAATGTATAACAATCCCATATAAATCAGGGCACCAGTAACAATGTATAACAATCCCATATAAATCAGGGCACTAGTAACAATGTATAACAATTCCATATAAATCAGGGCACTAGTAACAATGTATAACAATCCCATATAAATCAGGGCACAAGTAACAATGTATAACAATCCCATATAAATCAGGGCACCAGTAACAATGTATAACAATCCCATATAAATCAGGGCACAAGTAACAATGTATAACAATCCCATATAAATCAGGGCACCAGTAACAATGTATAACAATCCCATATAAATCAGGGCACCAGTAACAATGTATAACAATCCCATATAAATCAGGGCACCAGTAACAATGTATAACAATCCCATATAAATCAGGGCACAAGTAACAATGTATAACAATCCCATATAAATCAGGGCACCAGTAACAATGTATAACAATCCCATATAAATCAGGGCACCAGTAACAATGTATAACAATCCCATATAAATCAGGGCACCAGTAACAATGTATAACAATCCCATATAAATCAGGGCACAAGTAACAATGTATAACAGTCCCATATAAATCAGGGCACCAGTAACAATGTATAACAATCCCATATAAATCAGGGCACCAGTAACAATGTATAACAATCCCATATAAATCAGGGCACCAGTAACAATGTATAACAGTCCCATATAAATCAGGGCACCAGTAACAATGTATAACAGTCCCATATAAATCAGGGCACCAGTAACAATGTATAACAGTCCCATATAAATCAGGGCACCAGTAACAATGTATAACAATCCCATATAAATCAGGGCACCAGTAACAATGTATAACAGTCCCATATAAATCAGGGCACCAGTAACAATGTATAACAATCCCATATAAATCAGGGCACCAGTAACAATGTATAACAATCCCATATAAATCAGGGCACCAGTAACAATGTATAACAGTCCCATATAAATCAGGGCACAAGTAACAATGTATAACAATCCCATATAAATCAGGGCACCAGTAACAATGTATAACAATCCCATATAAATCAGGGCACCAGTAACAATGTATAACAATCCCATATAAATCAGGGCACCAGTAACAATGTATAACAATCCCATATAAATCAGGGCACCAGTAACAATGTATAACAGTCCCATATAAATCAGGGCACCAGTAACAATGTATAACAATCCCATATAAATCAGGGCACCAGTAACAATGTATAACAGTCCCATATAAATCAGGGCACCAGTAACAATGTATAACAGTCCCATATAAATCAGGGCACCAGTAACAATACATAACAGTCCCATATAAATCAGGGCACTAGTAACAATGTATAACAATCCCATATAAATCAGGGCACAAGTAACAATGTATAACAATCCCATATAAATCAGGGCACCAGTAACAATGTATAACAATCCCATATAAATCAGGGCACCAGTAACAATGTATAACAGTCCCATATAAATCAGGGCACCAGTAACAATGTATAACATTCCCATATAAATCAGGGCACCAGTAACAATGTATAACAGTCCCATATAAATCAGGGCACCAGTAACAATGTATAACAGTCTCATATAAATCAGGGCACCAGTAACAATGTATAACAGTCTCATATAAATCAGGGCACCAGTAACAATGTATAACAGTCTCATATAAATCAGGGCACCAGTAACAATGCATAACAGTCTCATATAAATCAGGGCACCAGTAACAATGTATAACAGTCTCATATAAATCAGGGCACCAGTAACAATGTATAACAGTCTCATATAAATCAGGGCACCAGTAACAATGTATAACAGTCTCATATAAATCATGGCACTAGTAACAATGTATAACAATCCCATATAAATCAGGGGACCAGTAACAATGTATAACAGTCTCATATAAATCAGGGCACCAGTAACAATGTATAACAGTCCCATATAAATCAGGGCACCAGTAACAATGTATAGCAATCCCATATAAATCAGGGCACCAGTAACAATGTATAACAGTCCCATATAAATCAGGGCACCAGTAACAATGTATAACAGTCCCATATAAATCAGGGCACCAGTAACAATGTATAACAGTCCCATATAAATCAGGGGACCAGTAACAATGTATAACAGTCTCATATAAATCAGGGCACCAGTAACAATGTATAACATTCCCATATAAATCAGGGCACTAGTAACAATATATAACAGTCTCATATCAATCAGGGCACTAGTAACAATGTATAACAGTCCCATATAAATCAGGGCACCAGTAACAATGTATAACAATCCCATATAAATCAGGGGACCAGTAACAATGTATAACAATCCCATATAAATCAGGGGACCAGTAACAATGTATAATAGTCTCATATAAATCAGGGCACCAGTAACAATGTATAACAGTCTCATATAAATCAGGGCACCAGTAACAATGTATAACAGTCCCATATAAATCAGGGCACGAGTAACAATGTATAACAGTCCCATATAAATCAGGGCACCAGTAACAATGTATAACAGTCCCATATAAATCAGGGGACCAGTAACAATGTATAATAGTCTCATATAAATCAGGGCACCAGTAACAATGTATAACAGTCTCATATAAATCAGGGCACCAGTAACAATGTATAACAGTCCCATATAAATCAGGGCACCAGTAACAATGTATAACAGTCCCATATAAATCAGGGCACCAGTAACAATGTATAACAGTCCCATATAAATCAGGGCACCAGTAACAATGTATAACAGTCCCATATAAATCAGGGCACCAGTAACAATGTATAACAGTCTCATATAAATCAGGGCACCAGTAACAATGTATAACAGTCTCATATAAATCAGGGGACCAGTAACAATGTATAACAGTCTCATATAAATCAGGGGACCAGTAACAATGTATAACAGTCTCATATAAATCAGGGCACTAGTAACAATGTATAACATTCCCATATAAATCAGGGCACTAGTAACAATATATAACAGTCTCATATAAATCAGGGCACTAGTAACAATGTATAACAGTCCCATATAAATCAGGGCACCAGTAACAATGTATAACAATCCCATATAAATCAGGGGACCAGTAACAATGTATAACAATCCCATATAAATCAGGGGACCAGTAACAATGTATAACAGTCCCATATAAATCAGGTCACTAGTAACAATGTATAACAGTCTCATATAAATCAGGGCACCAGTAACAATGTATAACAGTCCCATATAAATCAGGGCACCAGTAACAATGTATAATAGTCTCATATAAATCAGGGCACCAGTAACAATGTATAACAGTCTCATATAAATCAGGGCACCAGTAACAATGTATAACAGTCTCATATAAATCAGGGCACCAGTAACAATGTATAACAGTCCCATATAAATCAGGGCACGAGTAACAATGTATAACAGTCCCATATAAATCAGGGCACGAGTAACAATGTATAACAGTCCCATATAAATCAGGGCACGAGTAACAATGTATAACAGTCTCATATAAATCAGGGCACCAGTAACAATGTATAACAGTCTCATATAAATCAGGGGACCAGTAACGATGTATAACAGTCTCATATAAATCAGGGCACCAGTAACAATGTATAACAGTCTCATATAAATCAGGGCACGAGTAACAATGTATAACAGTCCCATATAAATCAGGGGACCAGTAACAATGTATAACAGTCTCATATAAATCAGGGCACCAGTAACAATACATAACAGTCCCATATAATCAGGGCACCAGTAACAATGTATAACAGTCTCATATAAATCAGGCGACCAGTAACAATGTATAACAGTCCCATATAAATCAGGGGACCAGTAACAATGTATAACAGTCTCATATAAATCAGGGCACCAGTAACAATGTATAACATTCCCATATAAATCAGGGCACTAGTAACAATATATAACAGTCTCATATAAATCAGGGCACTAGTAACAATGTATAACAGTCACATATAAATCAGGGCACCAGTAACAATGTATAACAATCCCATATAAATCAGGGGACCAGTAACAATGTATAACAATCCATTATAAATCAGGGGACCAGTAACAATGTATAACAGTCCCATATAAATCAGGTCACTAGTAACAATGTATAACAGTCTCATATAAATCAGGGCACCAGTAACAATGTATAACAGTCACATATAAATCAGGGCACGAGTAACAATGTATAATAGTCTCATATAAATCAGGGCACCAGTAACAATGTATAACAGTCTCATATAAATCAGGGCACCAGTAACAATGTATAACAGTCTCATATAAATCAGGGCACCAGTAACAATGTATAACAGTCCCATATAAATCAGGGCACGAGTAACAATGTATAACAGTCCCATATAAATCAGGGCACCAGTAACAATGTATAACAGTCCCATATAAATCAGGGGACCAGTAACAATGTATAATAGTCTCATATAAATCAGGGCACCAGTAACAATGTATAACAGTCTCATATAAATCAGGGCACCAGTAACAATGTATAACAGTCTCATATAAATCAGGGCATCAGTAACAATGTATAACAGTCCCATATAAATCAGGGCACTAGTAACAATGTATAACAGTCTCATATAAATCAGGGCACCAGTAACAATGTATAACAGTCCCATATAAATCAGGGCACCAGTAACAATGTATAACAGTCCCATATAAATCAGACCTTCCTCGCACAAAGTTGGGAGTTCCTAACTTATCATTGCACTGAATGATCATACGAATTTTCAACATACCCAAATGAAAGTTAATAACATTATATGTCGAAGGTCATACCTTAGTAAGTGATTTCCCTAGCTGTCGTAGACTCGACATCACAAAATACTATAGTCTGTCACTGGCAGGGTTGACCTTCTCCGGTAGATTTGGTTTGGTACTATATATGGCTAGTGCCTGCATCAAAGATACAAGGTTGGAGCAGTTTAATAATTTGTTTTGAAGTCTCTAGTGTCTCCAATCTTCGTCCTTCTTGCTGCGACATTGTCTGATGCCGCCTATGTTTTTTTTTTGTTTTTTCTGTTTTTGCTTTATTTTCCCACATTTTTGAGCTTGTCTTTTGGGAGAAATGTTCCCATGAAATGGAAGACAAATATGATTCTTACAATATTTATGGCGTCACAGACACTTACGATATTGATATTGGCATCGTATCATGAATAATCACCAAGTCCAGGCAGCCGTGACGCTAACAGGAACCTATGACCAGGAAACATGCGGCACTGTCCAATATGTCAGGCAGTGTAACGTTCCGCCGCGGACTTAGTTCGCCCGGGGAAGTCAAAAACAATAAATCTCATTACGATCTTATATTCACTTAGTGAGGAAAAGATGTCACTGAGGGATTGCCACTCCCAGAGGTGTACAGGAACTGGTCAGACAAGTCCAGATTTTAGATGCTTGGATAACGAAACATCAGCCCTGTCTATGGGCTGACTCTCCCAGGATGGTTATACGACTATTGATAAGCTAGAACGTGGATGAACTTACATTTGGAACCTTCAAATGTAGCAAACAAACTGCCATTACGTTTACGGTACAGCATACTGTACGATCAACCACTTTATCCTGTTGTATATAATGTACATTTTATCACACTTGACCATATGTAAGACGAGTCATTGACTCAATAAGTCATCAAGTTTAAATAAAGACTAATAAAATTATCAGAACCAGTAACGTAAGAGATTTGTAATAACGGCTGTGATGTCAACAACTGTTACCATGTTATCATTAGTGTCATGAATCATTACACTATTGTCTATAACACCGACTGTCAACCGTTACAATATTGTCTATAACACCGACTGTCAACCGTTACAATATTGTCTATAACACCGACTGTCAACCGTTACAATATTGTCTATGACACTGTACTGTCAACCGTTACAATATTGTCTATAACACCGACTGTCAACCGTTACAATATTGTCTATGATAGCATCAATCAATACAATATTGTTTATTATACGACCAACCCTAACAATATTGGGTATGCCTATTATATAATCAACAATTACAATATTGTTTATCATACCAACGACCAAATACAACATTTGTGTAATATCGAAAATAACAATATTGTTTTTGATACAATCTACTATAACAATACTGCTTATTATACCAACAACTTTTTCAATATTGATTATGATACCGTCAATGAATTAGAGAATACCGAAGCGTTAACAACATTAAGGGGATAGTACGTCGGAATATTTGAATTGCTGGTGATTGTGATGCTAGTGATACCACAGTTTATAAGACCTATGTTCATTTATTATGAAATAGAATCTCAGGATAACGGCGGCGTACCTTTAATTTGTATGAGGACGGGTGTTGTAAAGACCCCGATTAAGTTCGTATTTGGAATGGAAATGAAAAAAAATATATACTGTTAAAGAGTAAGTCATGAAGCGCGAGATGAAATATTATTTTTAGAGATTCTTGTGAGACGGTATGAAATACAAACGAGGCAGTACGTATACTAATAATTTAATGGTTGCCATTTTGATTGTGTAACAGATGTGTTATTAGGTAATTGTTAGTCCCCCTGAAAATATCTGTAAGTACTGTTCGCACTGTTATTATGCGAGCAGACTTTTTTCGCTAGCGAGGAATGTAATAATGTTTGTAGACAAAGATAAAGTAAATACTGAAAACCAACTTTTTTCGCGTTCGATTAATTTTCACGTATTTCGAGGATAATGACATTTTGCGAAAATTAATCGCCGTGAAATAGTTTCAAATAGAGGTATGTCAACTGTAAGAGTAGTGTACTTTAGTGTACATTGGATTTATGACCGTATTTATTTATTTTACAGTAAGTTACATTGTCAGGATTCTCTGATTTAGATGTTTATACCGTCTTGAGCGAGTGTCACCCTCCATACTTCTACCGAGTACCAAGTATCAAGTACACAATTACTTTGTCTTTTTGGATAAGCAAGTAACATCCTGACCCATGTACACGTACCATACATTTAGGGTGGGCTTCTACAGAGTCCGTATTCATGAAATAGTTCTCATGCTCAAGCATGGATTCTGTGCTCAAGCCAGGTTTCTTGAAACTCACCTGAATCATGTCGAAGAGTCAAAAAGTCATTGTACATGTTGAAAACAGCTTTTGACTTCATGTTTACCAAAACTTCGACAAAACTGGATAATTTATAGCCAGAACAAGAAATAATCTTGAGGATTTTAAAAAATTAAGGAATTCGATTAATTCACATTTAGTATAAACAATTAGTTCTAAATGTTATTTCAAGAGAATGTCAAAAAGGCGTATGGAGTTCAGATTGAAGAAAACCACATTTACAGACTATTATGCATACCACATGTTCACGCTCGTCCTGACTGAGTTTCCGTAGAAACACGCAATGTATACAGACATACATATTCCCGTAGTTATCGCGAGAATGACAACATCTCGTCTGTAGAAATTCAGCCTTGGTTTCCGCAGGCATTCCTCATGTCACGTAAAAAAGGATGCTTAGGGGGTTGACTACCCTACATACCATGTAATTATGATGCTGGGTATGCTTTGCCGTGATTTTACTTCCGAAGATTGATGCGCAAACCGGAAGCAGTGTGGCAAGTTCTGGCAGGGCTGACAGGGGACATACATCACTGGAGAACACAAGGTGCCCACGCTAACTTCCAACAACAGGTTGTTTTCTGCAGACGTTGGGCGCCAGCGTCCTCTCTCATAGAATGGCGAAATCTTTGCTTCAAACTGTAACAAAGACATGCAGAATATATTATGTTCACAAAGCAAATACATCACAGGAAAAATAAGTAATTATGCAGCAGAAAATGCATAAGAAAGATGTAAATATTACGTAATACTGTAGTTGTAGGTATTTTTGCGGGAATTTTGTAGCATATATTTCTAGTGCAAAAAGGGAATATCGCCGATCTTTTCTACGGGTTATTAATCTTATTAACATTGACATCAACTCAATATTTTTAATATTAAGATTTTTATAGATTATGGCGAACTGGAAATGCTGATCTGTAATTGAAAAGCTTATCTGACAATCTTGCTATGACAAATTTGAAGCCCTTCACTTGGTAAACAATTTTATTGAGTTTCCCCAGTTAAATTTTAAAATATTAAATGCTTTGGTTTATGTACATTTACAGCTGCCATGTCATCTAATGGGATATCGACCTTCGCTTTGCGTTTCACCAAGTGCAGCGAACCCGTGAGTTGAGCACGGTACAAAGGTATTTTTTATAATTTTCATAACAGAGGCATTTTACAACGCGGCATATATTTCAAACATATTGTAAATGAGGATGTTTTATATTTACCGAACAAATGATTCATGATTTTTGTCATATGTATCTTCCTTGTTTTGCCAAGATAGCTTCGAATGAATGAAACGTGCTGTCGACACGTTAATTATCATTGTCAACCTCTCTTGGACTCTTCAACTTAATAACATTTAATCAAGATTGCAGATAGGGCATACGAATTTAACCTGCAGTCAATTTTGCATGATCGTAAGAGGTGACTCAATTTGGGTTCTTATCTTTTTTTTATAATGTCATAATGTCTCCCGTGACACTACCCCACTTTAGCCTTTAGTTGAGCGTTCGCCCCTATGAGTTCTCTCCCCTAGCCGAGACATACTGGAGCCTCTAGAAATTGTAGTTACATGTATTATTCCCTATTTGACGCAAAGCACCATAGGAGTGGTCGGTTGTCAGTACAATGTGACCGAGTGGGTGTTCTGATCGGGGCCTTCGGCAGTATACTTCAGTGTGGTAGCACTTTAAAAAAATGCTTACATGAACATACCGCGGCTTCCCGAATACAAAAGCACTCGGACGAATACACTTGGAGGCCGTCCTTAATCACCTTAGCTGTTAATAGGGCATTAAACAATCAAACCAGACCAAAGAGATGACGTAACAAAAACATATGATGCACCTTTTAAACTAGGTAATAGATATAGTATGCCGAAAAAATAAATAAACTGCATCATACAGCTGTTTCGTCCACCCAGGACTCTTCAGTGATGCTAAGGGCAAAAGAAGGAAATTCAAAATTTCTAAACTAATGTTGAAGCAGAAGGGTCAGGAGCTTAAGACCCCTTTAATTATGAGTTAATAAGCAAAATTAAACTGGTTTTGTATAATTTCAAATTTTGTACTACAAAAATATGTATGTTATGTACCGTGCCACTACTCAAATGAGATTAACTGTGGCTATGGAGGCTCCAGCAAACATTGGGGACTAAAAATCCACTAGCAGTCTGCCACCTCCTATCATTTCAAAAGACGTTACCCATACATATGCTGCACCTTTTAAATTTAGAATTTTAAGTAAGAAGGTGGACAAAATGCTTTTTAATATATTTGTAGCATATGCCCTTAAGAAATCTAAAGTTGATTTGGGTACATTTTTCATCATCAGATATATCTACTGTATCATCAATATTTCATCTATGTATAGTTATTGATGACGTGGATTATATCTATGGGTACTGCTGATCGAATTTCATCGACCGTAACCCGCAACATTAACTATCTTTTATTACGGTTGTGCCAATTTGCATACACAGAGGTCATGAATTCAGCATGCGCGCTTCCCCCAAAGGGTAATCAGAATACATTAGCTTAAAGCACTAACTGGATAATTTTTTTTAGAGTTTGAAAAAATTGAATTATTCAAAATTATATGTATTGTAAAGGTTATGACATTTTCAGAGGCGAGAGTGGTTCTGGTGTATTTTCGATGTCAGTGTTTTTTTGGTGGTAGAGTAGGGTTTCCATGATAAAAAATAAAAGAATAAAGATTAGTGTGTATGGATTAAAATGCATGACACTTAGTCTGGACGTTAATGAAAGTAAATCAGAGAATACCGAAGCGTTAACAAAATCATAATCCGAACTCAAAATAGATTTAACCAGGGGCAACATATGAACCAAGAAAATATTTACATGTAGACCCTTGTAAAAGTACAAGAGAATAAGACCAGGTAATTATACATTATATCATGCTACTCAATCAGGAAGAACCATGATACATATATATTGTTAAACTTTATGCAACCTGATATTGTCCATTCTCTTTGTACCGTTATACTGTCCAATATCTACTGCTGTGGTGCAGTGCCTGCCTATGGAATTCTGTACATTGTCAATAAATGAATTTGAATTTGAATGCATATTCCAAATCATAATCAGAAGTCGGTTATTCCTCTGTCACTATTTTACCTGTTGCTTTATTCATTGTCAGGAAATACTTAATAAATAAATCGGCGTGAACTTGTTCAATGTATTTATTGTTAATAGAGGCATTTAGGCATCCCATTCCCGTCTTGATCATTTTCTACAGAAAACGTGCATCCGCGCTGGATATCCCCTCGAAAGAACACAATCTTGGTTGTCCAACACTGATTCTCTCGAGGGCAATACCCTTTAGAAGGTAGGCAATGCTTATATTGTTCCGTCCTTTATTTCAGTCAAAACTGTCGACAGTAGTAATATTTATAAACAACAGCATAGTACAGGTGTACTGTATAAATGTACCCCATTTACCTTAGTTATGACGTCTGTTTTTCACTATTTCACAATTTAGTGTGTTTATTGCTGCAAAAAGCTATCTTCATACATGTATATGGGTGACATCTCTTGGCGCAAGCCAGCGCGTGGTCTATGGAACTGCAGTGTCATCTATGTACAAGACCGATCTAGGCATCATCCAGTCACAGTCATGCCGCGACACCAAACGTCGTCTTTGAATTATCATTACTTGTAATTATTTATAAGCAGACTAGTAGAAATCACCACTGGATAGAAATTAGTACGGCACTGACGATTTAATTTGAAATTAAACAAATCTTGCGTGTTTGAAATACATTGATTCAGAAAACTACACAATTTAGTCACGTGATTAGTACTGGCTAGACTAATTAACATGAAACTTGTATACATAACTTAATGAATAAAACTATAAAATTCAACAAAAAATCCGAACCTACAAACGGTAATCATTAAAACCACACCGGCAAAAGTTTTAATATTGCTTTATGGGACTATCGCTTCGTGTGATTGCATTTACGAATAATTAATTAAACCCATGAGCAAACGGTTTGGGGTTAATGAGAGACCGAGCTAAGCCCGTTTCATGGAATATGAATGTCAGTAATGGCAACCGATATTGACAGGGAAATTAAATTTTCGTTCTGTCGTTTGTTTAGATTCTAAAAAGTAACCTTCCATCATCGAATGACGCTCGTTCGATGGTTATTACTGTTATTGTGTTGATCGGCAATGAAACAAACTTAGTCACTTGGGCTTTTGATGGAAAGCGATTTATAGTGATATCGAAAATGAACAATCAAGCGTTATAATGACCAGGATGTTTAATGGGATGTTATAGGATAGTAGTGGACCATCGCCGCCTCTATATGCACATCAACATAGTTTGACATACATCGTGGTAAACATTCAATAATAATACTATTATCATTTGCTTAATGACCATCAACATAGGTTAGGTCACAACGGCCAAAAAATGGTACAGCTGTATAAATCGAAACTGAAAACGAAGGAACGAAAAGACAAGTGTTAACATCAATATTTTAAAAGTGGCTATGTTTTAAAAAGTGTATATGATGAATTATATTCTTTGGAACAAACTAACAGCCTTTAAATAATTCAAAATTGTATCGACACTTATTGTTTCGGACAGAGATTTGATGCATGTTATGTTTTGAAATAATGTCTTTCAGGTCGGCTGAAGGTCAATGCAACCCAACAAGAAATGTTTTACTGTAAATGGTTATTGGCATGCTATGCATTGAGGTTGGTTCTCACATTTCAACAAGTAATGATGTTTGATCGTACTTCAACAAAAGATCTTCCCAAAATTCGTCAAAGTACATTCACTGTAAAATACCATAATACAATGTACAAACATTTAATTAGTTCAATTCATATTAAATACTAAACTGCATACAGTTAGCATTCATAGGCGATATGATCGCAAACTAGAATTAATATTTAAGGGGTCATTTATAAATAGTTTTACAAACTTATTAATCACTAATTCGGGCAAATTAAACAGACGTCACTTGATCATTTGTGGGTATGTATCATGGCTTGCCATGGACCTGACTTTTGTTGACATATTATTTGCCAGGGTATTTGTAAATTTTGTCAAAGCATGCTAAAAATGCATGTTCGAGGACTGAACAATTAGCTCATGTAGATCAAACACGATGCACAAAACAACAACACTGTTGTACTCTCCAGTGTCTGTAGTGCACGATAGGGACATTTGTTGGACCGGAAATGGCGCTATCAAAGCGTACACATTGATTCTGGTTTGATCTTGAATTGCAAATGGCGACTATAAAACGTTTTACTCAAATGGGCATACTTGTAGGTATTTTAATTATTAACAGAGTTCATATTGGGTACTATTAAGACCTCTGAACACAGGGAGAAGACAAATGTTTTCAAGACAAATATCTAAAAATGTTGAATTTGAGGCCTTTTTTTTATGAAATCCGTATTTTTTACCATTAAACTGAGCGGTTAAACTATTTTTCCTAAAAACAGTCCTATTGTTAGGTTCAGAAGTCTTATAAATCTCTAAGAAGATCATATTTGTTTACAGCTCATAGGGTAGATCCGACTGAGTATCACACAATTAAATAAAAAAATCAAAAAAAAAAATAAATCAGAGAATACCAAAGCGTCAACAAAAGCATATCCGAACTCAAAATCGATTAAACTAGGGGCAAAATAGGAACAAATGAAAGATTAACATGGAGACTCTTGTAAAAGCACAGTAGAATGAGACCAGGTGTTCCGGAAGAGTAAGCGTCTTCTGCTTCATCGACGACTCCCGCCATGTAAATCTTGGTGACATCCAAGTAAGCATCAATACTCAAAATAACTATACCATTTTAATGCATGTTGATAGTTAACACATTTTTAAAAAATTTCAAATGGACCCCAGTTATTTCAACTGCTTTATAGCTACAATGTACACCATTTTTTACAAACATCATAAAATATACTACTCACATATGTGTCAAAGAGATAAGCAGGGTTCAAATATTTAAATGAATGTGTTTATATTTACAGCATTTATGAGGCAAAGAGCGCTTTACGATCTTGCTCTGCTACATGTATATCTAAACCAAACCCAAAATAACAGAACTGATCAGCACCTGAAATTGTTTTACCATTATTTACGCAACTTTCTGGTTTTAAAACTCTTCCACTATTTTTGAAAATCTTTGAGTTTGTTTTTATTAATTTCCACTTATCCACTTGCTCTTTCACACTGCTCAGAAGCATTTGCAAACCTTTGGTAGATTCAGAAAGTAAGACAAAATCATCTGCACAAAGAAGAAATTACCTTATTCCAACAAACTGCCATTTTCTATAAAACTGTTTTAAGATCATTTATATGATAAAGCATACACCTTCTGTTGAAGATCAGTTGCACCATGATGTCAAAAAAAGTAATGACGTCACAACATTGGCCATGTGATCTATTCTATGACATGACCATTATTTAACCATAAACACCTATATGACATTTATATAAGAAATAATCTCCACGGTATATTGGTTGACGTCACTACTGATATATATTTGTAGTTGTAACGTGGAGATACCAGGGATACTGCTGTTTTCCCGAATCCTGAAAGATGGCCGTTACCTTCATTTCGTTAAACAAAACAAACAACACATCCAAATTGGAACAAAGCTTACTTTATTCTATTCAAAATATAAATCGACTAAATGACGGCCAAGATGATGTTGTTCAATGCACAAAAAGACTGTATAAACGACTATCAAGGACACTTTACGTTGATAGCAGTAGTTACAGTAGATCGTTCCTGATGTTGGCTGTTAGATCTGACATTTACATGTTGGTCTTTTATGGTCAGTTTCGTATGGAGGTATGGAGGTACCATTGTTCAAATAATCATTTCTATAACGATTTAAAGACATATGCGGTATCAGTACGGTACTTGCTGTAGACAGTCCATGCTGTCACTCAGAGGTGGGTAATACGACACGTTATCTAAATACTTAAATAATATCAGCATTTATCATTCTGTTTGGGCAAAGGTATAGCTCCCAAATAAAAATAAAGGTGATAGAAATTCCAGATCAGACGTTTGATTTATCAATTGTACATGCTGTATTTTTACAAATAGCTATCATCTATTTGAGAGATACAATGAATTCACAAAAGCGTTGCATGTGACCTGAAAAAAAGTAAAGTAAATATGCGGCTGATAACGACAATGAAGTACATTACATCATCTTACGACTTTGTGAATTACGTTGGATAGAATTATATGCCTTAATGCTTTTCCCAGAGATAAAATACAAATGATAGAGGAAACGGGAAAATATTTTCTACACTTTTCAGTAGCTTGCTGTGTTCCAAGCCATGCTGTATATACAAAGTAAAATTTAAAGCGAGCATCTCTGCAAAATTCGACATATTCTCTGGTGTCGCCGGCTTCTTGTGGAAATAAGACCAACCAAAACAAAATGGATCTACTGTACTATTGCAACATATGAATTGTCTACCTTCCAAAAACTGTTGTTTTCACTTCCGGAGTCCTTCTTGTTAATACTTAACCTTTGGCCTCAGTGTCGCACGTTTCCGCCCAGGGTAGTGCATAGCAAAATATTTAAAAGCGCTGTTCCCTGATTGATGCGCTAAATTTCGGGTAATTGCAATAACAGGTTTTCAGTATGATTGGACCGGATGAATACTATACCGGGTGCCTTCAGGCTGGTATTACAGTGTAACACGTTAGAGTCGGAATCTCACCTGAATTATCAGACGGAGGCAAACACCATCTTCGGAACACATACAATGGACATGTGTCCTTGTTACACCTTAGATGGACACTTGATTCAGGGCTGACGCTAATATCGATGACTATCGCCACAGTAAGCCATTGCTATATCAACACCTTATAGCTTTTATGGTATTTTCTGACAGTGAAAAAGACGGACTTTTCTCAAGCTGAGTCCGTAGTATTTCGAGCAGCACTACAAATATATCGATTTATGAATGCAGTATTGCGCACGACAATATTGTCCAGGTCGTCGCTAATGAAATATGACAACGAAGGTCGAAAAACAGTTCTTTTTTATTTCTAGTCTATGTAAATCTATATTGGAACATTGTATGACGACAAAATCAATACCTACAAATTTTAAAGACATTATCATAAATGGTTAAAAATTGTTTTCATTTTATTGAATATCATATTATAGTAGTAAGATTTTGAGAAAGTATTCTGCCCGTTAATAGTTTACGTCATATTGTACCTATACGGTACATGTTACCTCTGACGCTGTTCATACGACATTTTATATAGCCTTTCCTTGTTACATGTTAAAAAACACATCACAAGGTATAATGTACACGGTTTTGTCGTGGTTGTCCGCCATGAATATGTCTGGACCGTACTTGACTGAGTGGTCTCGTGTGTCCGGCGTGTCACTGGCCATCATAACCCATCCCAAAGTACACACATTAGCTGACTACATAGGCCTCATGTATAAGTCACGTCAATCAAATCAGTTAAAAGCATAAATCAACAACGAGCTGTGCTCTAATTTAGATGCCTTTTATCTACCGGCCGTCAGAAATTCTATTTACTTTGCACGGCACTATAATAGGTTTACGGTAATTCTCACAGACGACAGCCGTTCCTCTCGTATTCCTAGAAATTGAAGCCGATATGAATTTGTCCGGAAATTAAATTGTAAGGCCCAGTAATAGTGTCCAAACGACTGATGTCCGTTGCTCGACCCTCTTGTAACCAAAGCGATTCAATAATTGCGATATTGATGAAAAGGGTCAATTTCTGTTTGGCGCGCTTTTGATACCGTGGTTATTTATAGTAAACACCAGGCGTTGTTCGCGACTGTTTTCAGCTCCCTTTGACACGTGATACGGTGTCCTCATGATTAAATTTCAGGGGTGACTAGGTGTGTCTCTCTCTGTCTGATTTAACTTGTCATCAATATCGGTATCTACTCCGCCAGTAAATGAAAAGTCATCTCCTACCACACCGGCAATGCAAATAAAACCCCCCTACATGTAATTACTGGGTCCTAAATTGATTTATTTTTTCATTAATGTGTAGAGTTATTTAGATGTCTTTCGTGAGTGTTTAGTAGCTGGAGATTGCGTTACCATTTTAAAACAAATATGGCAATAGTTAGGAAACATCGTTTGTTTTTCTGGTGTTTAATTGCTAGTCCAGCTACTGTACGTGTACTTGTGTGCTGTTCCAAATGTGAGGTTCATCTACGAGATCATTTCGTTTATTTTATTTCTTAAGCATTTTGGTCCACACATTAGCGTAAGTAATCTATAGATTAACATAGCTCAAAGTAATAGGTCGTTATCATAGGCACAGTCGTACTATAACCTCGAAATCGTATAAGACTAATACCATTCAATTCTTTCTATGGATGTCCGTATTTTGTGGTAAATATCACTATACAAATAATCCCGCACTCAGCGCTCTGTATTTAGGCCGTGTTGTCATTGCTTTGCAATTCACGTGCAATGATCGTATAGATTCGTTGTGGAATTTGTCGAGTCCAGGATGCAGTCAAACAAATGTGATGTCTTTGTTAAATCCTCAATTTAGACGTTATCGTAGTCCTATGCATGGGCACCACAGAGGTCCAACAGAAAGAAACGTTAAGTGTGGAGAACTTATGGCCTCTTTAAAGGGATCATTAAGTGTACACCAGGTTAGAATTACATTGTAATAAATAATAGAATACCGAAGCGTTAACAAAATCATAATCCAAAATCAAAATCGATTAAACCAGGGGCAAAATATGAACAAAGGAAAGATTTACATCGAAACTATTGTAAAAGTGCAAGAGAATAAGACCAGGCCCTGAGATCATGAAACAATCTTAGTTTTTGCTTAGCCAATCACGTATGACGTTACTTTTAGTGACGTTATTTGTGATTGGCTAAGTCAAACCCTAAGACAAAAGACTTAAATCTGTTTCATGATCCCGGAGCCAGGTGTTCCGGGAGGGTAATCGTCTTCTGCTTTATCGACGACACCCGCCATGTAAATCTTTGTCACATCAATGGAAACATTTATTTCTCAAAATGAGAACCAAGTATCGTTGTCAATCACACAAGTAAACACACTAATCTCTTCCACACCACGTACATTGTAATACGAATTTTGTAAGAAAGTTCAGTAAAAACTGCTTTTAGAAAATAGCCATGCGATTCTATATCATTATTTATAATGTGGTAAAATTCAACGGTTAAACATGAAGGGACAACCATGGCGTATACGTCACAGTTTATGAAAGTCGAATTTGTCAACAATGGAATGGAATTGATGTAATTAGCATCAGCAATATCTTACAAGAGTCTGTTCATGCATGCTAACATAACACCGTACTTCCTATATACAAGTAAACCTATTATTTCGTCCAGGTTTTCAATTACAAGCAATAAAGATTTCCTTCGAATGACTCCTTATTCAGTATGTTCATGTTTTTAATCTTTATATTGCTATAATCCAGCTGGATACTTAGTAATGGGAAACGTTATCCCCAACCTAAAGCATCAAACGATTTCCATGAAAGGTCCAAGGTATCGCGAGACTCCATCTATCAAATATCAAATAATCAAATAGAATGTTAATTTCAATATACATATGGATTCTGTGAGAAGATTATACCAGACAATGGGCCAAATGCTAACTGAGTTGAAGACGTCTATCAGGTCTTCTATTCAGAAAACAAGCCTTTTGCGATACAAAATGAAAACTAAATATAAGCCGATATTTCTAGACTTCTATGGTCAAACCATACTCAACGATCTACATGATAGGTATGAGGTCGTGTCTGCAGACAAGGCACATAATTAAATTGGTACCACCTTTATATTTGATGTTTGTACTAATAACGAACATGCTTGATAACCAATGTAACACAACTTACACATTGACCTGGTTTTCGAAGGATGAACTGATACATTGTATGCAACCATGTATTTCAATATATCCAACGTTTTTTCGCTGGTCAAATAATCTTGTATTATTGTCAAGGATCTCGGGGTAAATATTCCTTAACTTATAATGTGTCCCTTGTTTAATGATTTTGAAATCAGATTATAATTGTGTTGCCTCGTTAGTATTCTCTTATTTTCTACTACTGATTTTACCCATTCTGGACACCGAGATTAAACACTTGGTTTTGCTATTGCACCCCAAGTATATGCCATAACAAGCTTTACAGTGGCAGACTTATGGCTAGCTATACGCTCGTATGACAGGTGTCAGGTATAAACACCTGACCCACCACAAAGCTGATACTTCTACTTTAAAACATCGCAGAGGAGAGACTGTCACAGAGGAGAGACTGTCACAGAGGAGAGACTGTCCACTGTTACCGTTATCTGAACGCAACATTATTTTGCTGTACATCACAAGATCAAACTTCCACGCCTCATCCAGAAGACGGCCATACTGAGCCTTTGATTTTTCTGTGACATCCAAGAGGGAAAGCGAGTTGAACGCCTTGACATCGAGGATGGATCTGAGTAAACTTGGCCTGTCTCCTCCCTTGTCCGCAAAACGAGCGTGGTTTTTACAACACAGAGAAACACGTTCCATCGACTTGCTCCATAGCTTTAGAATGAATCATGGACTGTCTAATAACGAACTCATACGACAGGGATGGTAATGGAATATTGAAGATATTTACAGGTCACATTTGCAATATGAACGGATGTATATTCCAATCGCTATACAGTAAAGGACCATTCTTTAAATTGACTAAAAGAGGAGTAAGATGTTCTTTTTAACTTAAAAAATGACACCTACTTAGTTTGATTTGGTTTGATTTTGTTGTACGTCCTGCAAATATATTAACATCTAAGGCCATTTAAGAAAGGCACACCGGTGTATGCGATGTGGGTGTGATTGCGTGTGTATGTGGAAGGTTGCAGTACTTTATGTAAGCCTCATTGTTTATGAGCCGTGAGTTTGAGGCTGCTGTATGTTGGTGAAAGCCTCCTTTGTATGAGCTGTGAGTCGGAAGCCGTGGTATATTGGTGTTAGCCTCCTTTGCATGAGCTGTGAGTAGGAGGCCGTGGTATGGTTGTGGATTGGTGTATGAGCTGTGAGTAAGAGGCCGTGGTATGTTGGTCTGTTTATTAGCTGTGAGTAAGAGGCCGTGGTATGTTGGTCTGTTTATTAGCTGTGAGTAAGAGGCCGTGGTATGTTTGTGGATTGGTGTATGAGCTGTGCGTAGGAGGCCGTGGTATGTTTGTGGATTGGTGTATGAGCTGTGAGTTGGAGGCTGCTGTATGTTGGTGTTAGCCTCCTTTGTATGAGCTGTGAGTCGGAAGTCGTGGTATATTGGTGTTAGCCTCCCTTTGTATGAGCTGTGAGTAGGAGGCCGTGGTATGTTCGTCTGTTTATTAGCTGTGAGTAGGAGGCCGTGGTATGTTGGTCTGTTTATTAGCTGTGAGTAGGAGGCCGTGGTATGTTGGTCTGTGTATGAGCTGTGAGTAGGAGGCCGTGGTATGTTGGTCTGTGTATGAGCTGTGAGTAGGAGGCCGTGGTATGTTGGTCTGTGTATGAGCTGTGAGTAGGAGGCCGTGGTATGTTGGTCTGTGTATGAGCTGTGAGTAGGAGGCCGTGGTATGTTGGTCTGTGTATGAGCTGTGAGTAGGAGGCCGTGGTATGTTGGTCTGTGTATGAGCTGTGAGTAGGAGGCCGTGGTATGTTGGTCTGTGTATGAGCTGTGAGTAGGAGGCCGTGGTATGTTGGTCTGTTTATTAGCTGTGAGTAGGAGGCCGTGGTATGTTGGTCTGTTTATTAGCTGTGAGTAGGAGGCCGTGGTATGTTGGTCTGTTTATTAGCTGTGAGTAGGAGGCCGTGGTATGTTGGTCTGTTTATTAGCTGTGAGTAAGAGGCCGTGGTATGTTGGTCTGTTTATTAGCTGGGAGTAGGAGGCCGTGGTATGTTGGTCTGTTTATTAGCTGTGAGTAGGAGGCCGTGGTATGTTGGTCTGTTTATCAGCTGTGAGTAAGAGGCCGTGGTATGTTGGTCTGTTTATTAGCTGTGAGTAAGAGGCCGTGGTATGTTGGTCTGTTTATTAGCTGTGAGTAAGAGGCCGTGGTATGTTGGTCTGTTTATTAGCTGTGAGTAAGAGGCCGTGGTATGTTGGTCTGTTTATTAGCTGTGAGTAGGAGGCCGTGGTATGTTGGTCTGTTTATTAGCTGTGAGTAAGAGGCCGTGGTATGTTGGTCTGTTTATTAGCTGTGAGTAAGAGGCCGTGGTATGTTGGTCTGTTTATTAGCTGTGAGTAAGAGGCCGTGGTATGTTGGTCTGTTTATTAGCTGTGAGTAGGAGGCCGTGGTATGTTGGTCTGTTTATTAGCTGTGAGTAGGAGGCCGTGGTATGTTGGTCTGTTTATTAGCTGTGAGTAGGAGGCCGTGGTATGTTGGTCTGTTTATTAGCTGTGAGTAAGAGGCCGTGGTATGTTGGTCTGTTTATTAGCTGTGAGTAAGAGGCCGTGGTATGTTGGTCTGTTTATTAGCTGTGAGTAGGAGGCCGTGGTATGTTGGTCTGTTTATTAGCTGTGAGTAGGAGGCCGTGGTATGTTGGTCTGTTTATTAGCTGTGAGTAGGAGGCCGTGGTATGTTGGTCTGTTTATTAGCTGTGAGTAAGAGGCCGTGGTATGTTGGTCTGTTTATTAGCTGTGAGTAGGAGGCCGTGGTATATTGGTCTGTTTATTAGCTGTGAGTAAGAGGCCGTGGTATGTTGGTCTGTTTATTAGCTATGAGTAAGAGGCCGTGGTATGTTGGTCTGTTTATTAGCTGTGAGTAGGAGGCCGTGGTATGTTGGTCTGTTTATTAGCTGTGAGTAGGAGGCCGTGGTATGTTGGTCTGTTTATTAGCTGTGAGTAGGAGGCCGTGGTATGTTGGTCTGTTTATTAGCTGTGAGTAGGAGGCCGTGGTATGTTGGTCTGTTTATTAGCTGTGAGTAAGAGGCCGTGGTATGTTGGTCTGTTTATTAGCTGTGAGTAAGAGGCCGTGGTATGTTGGTCTGTTTATTAGCTGTGAGTAGGAGGCCGTGGTATGTTGGTCTGTTTATTAGCTGTGAGTAGGAGGCCGTGGTATGTTGGTCTGTTTATTAGCTGTGAGTAGGAGGCCGTGGTATGTTGGTCTGTTTATTAGCTGTGAGTAAGAGGCCGTGGTATGTTGGTCTGTTTATTAGCTGTGAGTAGGAGGCCGTGGTATATTGGTCTGTTTATTAGCTGTGAGTAAGAGGCCGTGGTATGTTGGTCTGTTTATTAGCTATGAGTAGGAGGCCGTGGTATATTGGTCTGTTTATTAGCTATGAGTAAGAGGCCGTGGTATGTTGGTCTGTTTATTAGCTATGAGTAGGAGGCCGTGGTATGTTGGTCTGTTTATTAGCTGTGAGTAGGAGGCCGTGGTATGTTGGTCTGTTTATTAGCTGTGAGTAGGAGGCCGTGGTATGTTGGTCTGTTTATTAGCTATGAGTAGGAGGCCGTGGTATATTGGTCTGTTTATTAGCTATGAGTAAGAGGCCGTGGTATGTTGGTCTGTTTATTAGCTATGAGTAGGAGGCCGTGGTATGTTGGTCTGTTTATTAGCTGTGAGTAGGAGGCCGTGGTATGTTGGTCTGTTTATTAGCTGTGAGTAGGAGGCCGTGGTATGTTGGTCTGTTTATTAGCTGTGAGTAGGAGGCCGTGGTATGTTGGTCTGTTTATTAGCTGTGAGTAGGAGGCCGTGGTATGTTGGTCTGTTTATTAGCTGTGAGTAAGAGGCCGTGGTATGTTGGTCTGTTTATTAGCTGTGAGTAAGAGGCCGTGGTATGTTGGTCTGTTTATTAGCTGTGAGTAGGAGGCCGTGGTATGTTGGTCTGTTTATTAGCTGTGAGTAGGAGGCCGTGGTATGTTGGTCTGTTTATTAGCTGTGAGTAGGAGGCCGTGGTATGTTGGTCTGTTTATTAGCTGTGAGTAAGAGGCCGTGGTATGTTGGTCTGTTTATTAGCTGTGAGTAGGAGGCCGTGGTATATTGGTCTGTTTATTAGCTGTGAGTAAGAGGCCGTGGTATGTTGGTCTGTTTATTAGCTATGAGTAGGAGGCCGTGGTATATTGGTCTGTTTATTAGCTATGAGTAAGAGGCCGTGGTATGTTGGTCTGTTTATTAGCTATGAGTAGGAGGCCGTGGTATATTGGTGTTAGCCTCCCTGTGTATGAGCTGTGAGTAGGAGGCCGTGGTATATTGGTGTTAGCCTCCCTGTGTATGAGCTGTGAGTAGGAGGCCGTGGTATATTGGTGTTAGCCTCCCTGTGTATGAGCTGTGAGTAGGAGGCCGTGGTATATTGGTGTTAGCCTCCCTGTGTATGAGCTGTGAGTAGGAGGCCGTGGTATATTGGTGTTAGCATCCCTGTGTATTAGCTGTGAGTAGGAGGCCGTGGTATGTTGGTCTGTTTATTAGCTGTAAGAAGGAGGCCGTGGTATGTTGGTCTGTTTATTAGCTGTAAGAAGGAGGCCGTGGTATATTGGTGTTAGCCTCCCTGTGTATGAGCTGTGAGTAGGAGGCTGTGGTATATTGGTGTTAGCATCCCTGTGTATGAGCTGTGAGTAGGAGGCCGTGGTATGTTGGTCTGTTTATTAGCTGTGAGTAGAAGGCCGTGGTATGTTGGTCTGTTTATTAGCTGTGAGTAGGAGGCCGTGGTATGTTGGGGTATGCCTCCTTACGATTGTGCGAAACTGATGTCGACTTATTAGTGCTACCACACAGTAAACTGTCGAAAACATCCATCCAATCACATCAAACTTACAAGAGAATTTCCCCTGACAGACACTCCAAAGACGCACTGTGGAATTATGAACTGTGGAAGAGTTCCTTTTTAGCATATGAAGCTAATAGTTTTGGACACTCTTTTGATAAATACCCTACAAATAGATAATTTGTCCAAGTCTCCTGTCCTTGGTCATTCATTGGACCTGTCAGGAACAGCGCCATCTGGGAGATGTCATGAAGACATCTAGGGCGTTGTCTGGTGTCAGACGCAAATGCAATCTGTTTAAGCTCGTCTAGCCGCCATTGTGCAGAACTGATTGTGAAGTTAACGCAATTGAAGGGTTTTCCTCCATCGGGATGTTGAGTCAGAGTTGGATGTGTATACTTACGTCCCGCAGTCAATATAACGTCGGGAACATTTATAAGGGATATTAGATTAGCGGGTTATTGTAAGGGTAGAATTTACGCTGTGATTGGAAGCGTCTGTGCATGTGGTATAACCACTATAAATGGAGCGTTGGGGTAAACAAATGTAATTTTCTTGCAAACGAACTTTTTCATTTCGGTGTTAAAACTAATGTAAAACTCAGACAACCTTATTTCCGATGATATTTCCAGACACCTTTTTAAATTTTAATGGAGAGTAATTTTCGACCTGATTTCTTTTTCAACGATTTTTTGTTTCGAAAACAAATCCAGCAATAAAGCAAAAGCCGACGAAAATATGTAAATTCTATATTTAATTTAAACTATAGATCCTTGATGGACAACTCTAGTACATCATTTCAACATTGCTGCCAAATGGAATTGTCGCCTTTTTATGTTGTGTTTCGTTATAAACAACATTCCAGGCAATGTCTCCAAGATCTAGTTTCTTAAGTGGCTAACACAAGAGTTCTAATTGTGAATACATTGTTTTATCTTAAGAAAACTTTGTCTGTAAAATACAAATAGTTATTGTCATCGCATTTCCTTACGTACTGCTGTGTGCTTTAACAACACCTCTAGGTCCTTGGTAAGCGTGAACATTACCATTGCATACGTGATTTTACATTCATAGACCGAACAGGGCAGTGTTATACTGAAGACTACTGCAAAACGGTAAAACATGAACATGAGGATATGTGTGTAGATAAGAACAATACGAAAGAGTTATAGTTTTACTACGCCAATGAGAGTAACTTACAATGATTTCAAATTAAACTAGAAGAACCAAATAAAGAACCATATAAAATGATGAAGTACGTGTATATAAACAAATGTAAAATGAAAAAAAAAATTAGAAAAAAAAACAACAAGAAACTCCATATTCAGCCATAATATAAACGTGACGATGTCAATTTTTTGATCGTTAACTTTTTTTCTTTCTTTCTTGAAGCATTTAGTTGCATCCCTCATTCTCCATCTTTTCAAATTTTCCAACTTTCGGAACAGAGATTGGAGAGTTGTAGGTTGGTGACACTATGAGCACATTTTATGGTCTCCTAGAGAGATGTTTTGCATCTTTGTTTGATATAATGATGACCTTTTTGAATATGTTCATAACTGTATCTGCCTAAGAAAGACGTGACCTTTATTTACATGGCGATGAAACAATGAAGAGGCGCTTACCTTTATTTAAATTCTGCCCTTGATTAGTGTAATCGGATATGAGTCCGGTATTCTTTTTTTCTGAATATAGAGACTGCGACAGATGCGTTCCATGCTTTATATTTTGCCCTTTGGTGTCTCCAAAATAATTGTTCAAAAGAAAAACAGTGATCATGAGGGTTCAACATACGCCGTCTCATCCTCCACAAAATAGCATTCTACTGTAACAAAGTCAACCAAATGATAATAACATGCATAGTTTGAAACGATACAGCAAAAACTGTTGACATATATAAAAAGCAAATGTGTAAAATGTACTCACAAAATTTATTGGTTATGTAAAATATAATCTTTACGTAAATAATACTTTAGAACCCGAAGAAAATGTTTTAAAATGTACTAACAAAGGTTTTGGAGAAAACGAAAAACAACCATCTGAACGTTTGTTAAACGTAAGTGGTACTGACAATGTACAGGTACTAGAGAATGCAAATTCTTTCTGTTGATATTCTTTCGGGTTGGTATTCCTGATTGTTTTAACCTCGGGAAAGCCTCGGGTTAGACAACCAAGAATATCACCCCTTGGGTTGGAATTATCTCTGTCACTACCTCAAGTAAGAGGATATTATATTATTTCATGTAATGTCTATGATGGCGTTTACTTCAGAAAGAAAATTGATCACTTTCGTAAATAGGAAACCCTCACAAGACTAATGAATATACCATTGTAATTTGTCTTCATTTGGAGTAAACAATACATCTGCTTTAAATGTTTAATTGCACAGATATATGTAAACAACCAAGGACATGGCGGCAATTTGTCAATACATCAATCACTTACCAAGGTCGGATGAAACGCAGGCTCTGCCTCAATAACGTTTTTTGATAACCATTAATGTTATGACTGTTATAAATATTGCAAAACAAAGCTGAACGTTTTTACTCATGTAATGATCCATAGATATCGGAATTGTGTAAAACAAACATAGTAACTAGATATAATTCTAATATCCTTAGCATACACGATTCACACATAGTAAAATTGTCACTATAAAACACTTCCATGTCTGCATTTTAATAGATAAAAAAAGATACTAGAATTTGGTTACATTATTTGCAGCTCGAACCACACAATGTTATTTGGATAAAAAAATGCAATTAAATTGAATATGCTGATAAAATTGCTGAAATTAAATTAACATAATACAAAAAAGTCAACAAAACCATAATCCGAACTCAAAATCGATTAAACTAATGGCAAAATTGGCACAAGGAAAGATTTACATGGAGACACTCGTAAAAGCACAAGAGAATAAGACCAGGTGTTCCCGAAGAGTAAACGTCTTCTGCTTCATCGACGACAACAGCCATGAAGATCTTGGTCACATCCAAGTAAGCACCAATCCTCAAAATGAGAACCGAGTCATCATTATCAATCACAACAAGTAAGCACACTAATAAGCAAACTCAAAAAGGTCCATCTTCGTATCACACAAAGATACAGAATACGAGAATGAGATTAAAGTGGCGACCATCAAACTTGCCCATAGTCTTCATCAACTCTCTTGAATCCCAGTCTCGTCAGCAGTTGACATCTAACACGAACAACTCGATATTCAGAGCAAGCCCTAGAATAACGAAACAACTGTGACATGCAAAACACCATAGGACGGAGAATCCGGGATGTTACTGTCAAGAACGGGAGGGAAAGTTTACAATAGGAAAATCGAATTCGTCACGTTTATCATACAGCGTAGTAGTAAGTTGCCCGTGTTGGAAAATTAAACTTGCGTACAAGCTTTTCAATACCTATAATCTCTCTCAAAATGCACAGTTATCTTCTATTCCCGGATCGAGAGTGATTCTGTATATCTATACAAATCTGTATCCGAATTACGAGTATGGTAGATAACCGAATAAGCGGACACAAAATTACACAATACTAACAAAAGCAAGAGTTGAGACTCCTTCAATTTTTGTTAAGAGTTTAAGGAACGACAACTTTGGATAGAGATTTAACACTTGATTTGAACAAGTTACAATGGTTGCTGTCAGACCTGAAGGAAAACCCAATGAGGTAATGGGTAAAATTCCCTTTTCCCTTTGACTTGGGAACTTACTAATAATCTGTTGCAGTCTTTGCGGTTTTACACTTGAGGAATTCATATGCATTGTTATAGACCTCGCTATCGTACCTTGGGAATTATCAACCACGAACCAAAATGGAAGTAAGCTTGATTTAGGTCTTAGCTATGTGTATCGTCGAAGTGCAATACATTAATAATTTAACATGGAGAACTTCATTTAAGTTTGGAGCTACAGTAGAATCTCTAGGCCAATGTTGTTGTTCTCTACGTAAAGCAGATGTACTAAAAGTCACCAACAAATGAATTACATTAAGACTGTCAATATAAACCAGTATACGACCAAGGTCTGATACATATGTACATCGATCTTGGTTCGCTTCGTTCTTGCGTTGTAAACACACTAAAGATTAAAGGACGTAAAAACAGAAAGAATAAAAATATTCAATATGTTGTTTTTAAATGTGACAGAATAGTAACTAATTTTTTTTTCAAAAATTATGTCCGAATTATAATTCTTGTTTAAAACATCAATCGCAACATCAATCTTGTTTGTCGTAAGAAATGCTCACTATGCATTTAATGATTGATAACAAATTTCAACATTTTCACTTTTTAAAACCAAAAACTATCTTTTAGGTCCTGTTATAGATTTTATGTACGTGTTTCTACCTATTTTAATTTTTTCCTTATTTAGATTTCAGGAAGGACATGCTATCAAAGTCACGTATTTCGGAAACTTCAAATATCAGCGTAATGCCGTTCATATAAATAATATGAATTTAATTGAAGATAACGTTTTTAGAATAACAGCATGCATTGTGGTGAGCTGGGACATCAAAGAGGTGCTAAGTTAACGATGAAACGGGTCGTTAGTCACGTGATAGATGACCGGAACTGGCTCCATGTGTGAGAGATGACTTGGAATTATTATACACGTCTTGCACGTGTAATTATCAAATAGCATGCATGGATAACATTAGCGTACAATAACTACAGTTGAATATTGATATCGGCGACAACAACAGTTACTCATCCTGAACTTTGATCTGATAATAGTTCGCTACCGGTGAACGGTATAGGTGGAAATATGTTTAATTGATAGTACAGTTATATATAGCTTATAAATAGATAAGTGGTAGACGTTGTGTACTTTGTTTACGTAAATATCTGTTTAGTTTTATTTGTTCTTTAAAATTCTGTACGTGTTTTTGTTCATTGTGATAAAGTGTATGTTCTGTTTTGTTAAAAGTGATTTTTCCAAGGAAGCGCTAAGTCAATAAAAGAGCTAATTGATCATGTGAACGTCATTCACCACAATACAAATGACAGACAAAAAGTATATTATTGTGTTGGCTAGTATCAACCATATATATGCGTAACACCTCTCTCTGGTCCTAGCTTGGGGAATTAGTATTTATTTTCTATTTTAAAATTATATTCTTCCTTTGGTACATAGTGTATGTGACGTTTTAAAATGACTCTTTTTGAAATAGTCTAATCATTCATGGACGTCTTAATATGACTTTGCCTGTTACAATGTATGCAAAATGACATTCAGCAATGTAACGGCACGGATCTGCTGGAGTGTAAATTTTGACCAATCAAAAATGACGTTGCAACAGTTTCAGGGTAAGAAAATTGTACGCTTTTTAACGATATCCGGAAACGCGTAGTTACTGAATCTGTATGAATCGGATGTTGAATTTGTATCTCTACGTTGGCGTTCAATCAGCAGACATATAGCGACTTTACACCTGACGAGTTTTAAACGGAAGTTTGTCTGACAAAACGGATTCAGCAACGAAAGGAAATCCATATAAGGTTATGCCACATTTGAACGCCTACAATTTGCATTGTTTTTGCCATCAAAGCATAGTTATCTTACATGATAACTGCAACTGTCACGAACAATTTACATGTATGATATGTTTTAGTCATTAAGAGTTTTGTTTTGAAAAAAACCCCATTAATTTGAATAATAAAGCTTGTCGACCAAATGGGGATAACTGCCAGTTCAGACGGACCAATTTTATGTTTTTATTGTATTTGAAATCAATTTCTAACAAAAACGTGGGCTGAAGTGAAGCAGCTACATTTGTGTAGCCAGGCCCATTTTAATCCACTTCTGATTTATTTTTGTGTTAAATTATAAATACTTGAAAGATAATTACCGCCTTTTATACTGGAAGCATCGCTTCTGGCACCGCGTCGATGTTGTTAAGCCTGAACAGGGCACCGAATCTCGGTATCGAGGATTAATGCTGGAGCTGAAGCGTTGTTGTTCCCTTTTCACCGTTTTCTTGCATCATAAGGCGGAAATTAAGCGTCTCTAAGTTTGCATGCCAAGTCGTTACGGCGCAGTGGAAGCCGGACGAGATCCGGATTCTGTCAAACCTGTTGACACGGAGTGCGGATCAACGGGAATTACTCCGTAATAACGTCTGCTATGACAGAAGTCACATCACATACGGTGTGTCTGCAGGATTCGGTCCAAGCCACGCGATATCTCGTGATAACTCACTACCATAACGGCATTTCGTGCTAACCGTCGACTCTCAAAAGCTTCAAACTTCAGTTTCCGTTATTTTCTATTCAGTAGGTATTTTCAAGTTTGTGTTTACTGTTATCGACATTAATCCCTCCTACACCGCCCACCATCGTTTGTTTCTAAAGGGGCGTTTGGAAGACGTCTTTTTCATCGTTTAACAATGTTAAAAGGGTATACTTTGCCTTCCCGTAAACAAATGATACACCCACACACACAAGGTAAAAGACGATAACAGAATATACTGTGTATGATAATCTTTCGGTTTGTTACTCTTCGTTGTGATATATTTTCGTTTCAGTTAGAAATATACCACCCTCGATTCCTAAGGTTATATCCCTATAGAAGTTACCGGGTGTATGTCTAAAAGTGATATGCCTAGAATTTGATAATGATTATACACCGGAGACCTCCTTGTCTGGGAGCATACAACGAGAGTGACTTTGGTTTCATCTTTGTGGCATGGTCAATATAGGATTAAGTCTGAGCAAGGAACATACCTCTCATTATTGATAACACGATCAAATTAACGCGAGGGGAAATACAAAATGAAACGGGCAAAGAAATAGACGCCAAATAATTTTGGCTCTGTAGTGTTGTCTCATATTGCTGACCAGTTGTAAAATTTCTAGAAATGTCACGTTTTATTGAAACGTTTAGATTCAAGCATATGTGTTAATTATACCCTGCCATTAATTTAAGGATTGTAAATGTACCTGATTTTGACTGTGTATACGGTAGATTGTCCCTAGTTGGCAACGAACATATTCACTATGTAGCGCTAATGCGCATCATAGAATATGTTACCTACGGCCAGTACCTTCCAACTGCCCCACGTGGGATTCGAACTCGCAACCCAGAGGTGGAGGGCTAGTGGTAGACCGTCGGAACACCTTAACCACTCAGAAGAGAAGGCTATCGAAATTTTGTTTTCTTATTTTAACCCCCAAAACATTCAATAACCAAATGTTCAATTAAAAGAACATCATTGACAGATTTATTTGTGCAAACTTAACTTAAAATTGTTTTAAGTAGCCACAAAGTAGTCTAATATAAAAAAATACTATATCATCCATCTTGCAATATGATAAACAGCGTCCCGTACTGGAAGTAGTCAATACAGGTCCATCATCATTACGGGAACTACTTTTACATGTATTTCTCTTGTGCTCCCTGTCATATTCTCTTAATTCGATTTGTCATAATATGTTCCCTCTTGAAGCATTATTAATCCCGGGGAACAACAAACACTATTTCTCTATGTAAAAAAACAACAACAAGAACAACAACAACAAATATGTAATGTAACATTTTACTGTACTTGTATGTTCACACTTCATGTGCTAAGGACTTACACTGTGTTTGTATTTTGACAATAAATTCTAGTTTCAAAACCCGTTTTACTTCGTTTATTGGTTATTTTGGTTACATTAACTTTAACAGTACCTTTGATTTTGGTTATTTTGGTTACATTAACTTTAACAGTACCTTTGGTTTTGGTTACCTTGGTTACATTAACTTTAACAGTACCTTTGATTTTGGTTACATTAACTTTAACAGTACCTTTGATTTTGGTTATTTTGGTTACATTAACTTTAACAGTACCTTTGATTTTGGTTATTTTGGATACATTAACTTTAACAGTACCTTTGAGTTTGGTTATTTTGGTTACATTAACTTTAACAGTACCTTTGATTTTGGTTATTTTGGTTACATTAACTTTAACAGTACCTTTGGTTTTGGTTACCTTGGTTACATTAACTTTAACAGTACCTTTGGTTTTGGTTACTGTGGTTACATTAACTTTAACATTACTTTTGGTTTTGGTTACCTTGGTTACATTAACTTTAACAGTACCTTTGGTTTTGGTTACTGTGGTTACATTAACTTTAACAGTACCTTTGATTTTGGTTACTGTGGTTACATTAACTTTAACAATACTTTTGGTTTTGGTTATTTTGGTTACATTAACTTTAACAGTACCTTTGGTTTTGGTTACTGTGGTTACATCAACTTTAACAGTACCTTTGGTTTTGGTTACATTAACTTTAAAAGTTCCTTTGGTTTTGGTTACTGTGGTTACATTAACTTTAACACTACCTTTGGTTTTGGTTACCTTGGTTACATTAACTTTAACAGTACCTTTGGTTTTGGTTACTGTGGTTACATTAACTTTAACAGTACCTTTGGTTTTGGTTACCTTGGTTACATTAACTTTAACAGTACCTTTGGTTTTGGTTACTTTGGTTACATTAACTTTAACAGTACCTTTGATTTTGGTTACTGTGGTTACATTAACTTTAACAATACTTTTGGTTTTGGTTATTTTGGTTACATTAACTTTAACAGTACCTTTAGTTTTGGTTACTGTGGTTACATTAACTTTAACATTACTTTTGGTTTTGGTTACCTTGGTTACATTAACTTTAACAGTACCTTTGGTTTTGGTTACTGTGGTTACATTAACTTTAACAGAACCTTTGATTTTGGTTACTGTGGTTACATTAACTTTAACAATACTTTTGGTTTTGGTTATTTTGGTTACATTAACTTTAACAGTACCTTTGGTTTTGGTTACTGTGGTTACATCAACTTTAACAGTACCTTTGGTTTTGGTTACATTAACTTTAAAAGTTCCTTTGGTTTTGGTTACTGTGGTTACATTAACTTTAACACTACCTTTGGTTTTGGTTACCTTGGTTACATTAACTTTAACAGTACCTTTGGTTTTGGTTACTGTGGTTACATTAACTTTAACAGTACCTTTGGTTTTGGTTACCTTGGTTACATTAACTTTAACAGTACCTTTGGTTTTGGTTACTTTGGTTACATTACTTTAACAGTACCTTTGTTTTCGCAGTGCAGCTTTATTTTGATATAATTTTTTTCGAATAATCATACATCATCTAAACACCGAGGAGAGAAGTGAAAAGAAATTATGAACACCTTGGTGTTATATCTCATTCATAAAACATCGATTTTCAGGAAAGGAAAGCCCTGGAGAAGTTCTTGAACAGTAATCAGTAATGAAGATTGATATCATCACACCGATCATCGTTTAAAACCATCCAGTACCGCTAGTTTTAACGGCACTAGACCGGGTCAGAAATTGCGGGTATATTTAATCAGGACGATACACATGTCGATTGTACAATATGTAGTATTCTTATGGTGATGTTTAGACGACCGCTGGAGCTCTAAACTCATAAAGTGTTGTTCGTATATAGTATACACTTATATGAGTTCCATAACACTAAGCCAAGTTACCGTCAATTACATATCCACTTGAGACCCCGATTTTATTGTTTGCGAGTGACATTTAGAGAAATAAATGAACCTCGATGATATATAACGACTCGGATGCCTTCGGTATCGATCATAATTATACAGGTGTTATCTCTTAGATACAATGAGTTCGGGAACCCTCGTCATGCATATTTGATGCGATATCACGGTTAGATGATGTTTTGATATCAATTCAGTGGGACCTATTGGGAAAGTACAGAACTGATACCCAGTACATTTATAATAGTTTATTGTTTTATAATGCATCCCATGGCATCAATGAAGATATGTACAGAGATACTGCGAATATTTTATAGTCACAGACCGAACACAAATAGGCAAATAGTCTCGGAGTCCCAGGTATATGATACAGTATACATGAAACGCTGAGACGAAACTGGTATGCTAGAAGATTGCATTTTATGCTCGTCTGTTTTTACCTGAACATTTGGGATTTTAGTTTGATATGTACATTTTAAATAAATGTTGTTAGATAACATGCGTAATATGTACATGTACAATCAATATTATGATTAACTATTTATTTCCAACGTACCAGAATAATTGATACGTTTTTAGAACGAAATAAAGTACATTGTAATTGTATAATAGAAGGGGGAGTCCTCGGGCACGAGACAAAAAAACAAAATGCTTTTTTATTTTGTGATCAACCCAAGTCAATTGTAAGTACATTGTACATGTATGTTGTTATTTAATTGATAGATGTATGAATACAAAGCTTTAATAATATCGTCTGTGAAAAATAAAGACCCAAACAATTATCGTAATATAGAACTTTCAGGATAATGACAACTTGGTGATAAAAATGAACAAAAACACCTACACGTCTTTAGGGTTAACTCGTTCTTAATGGTGCTATTTGTATACACGGATTGTGAGCCTCCAAACGTGGGAAAGGCATTCCCATGGGAACAAACTGTGCCCCACTCTAAACTGACTTTTTTGTTTGTTTTCATACGAGTCTGAATTTGTGGAAGAGCGAATCAGAACAGGTAACAAAAACCTTGCCAAATCTTTTAATTTCACTTTCAGATATATCGACAATGTGTTCTCTATAAACAACAAGAAGTTTGCTGACCACGTCGATCGTATATACCCTACTGAACTTGAATTAAAGGACACAATAGACTCTTCTACATATGCTGCTTACCTCGATCTCTACTTAAACTACGACCAACATGGACAGTTTACTACTAAGCTATACGATAAACGTGATGATTTCAATTGTCCGATTGTGAACTTTCAATTTCTTGAAAGTAAAATCCCTGCTTCTCCAACCTATGGTGTTTACATGTCGCAGTTGATTCGATATTCTAGGGCTTGCTCTAGGTATCGTGATTTTCGTGATCGATGTCGACTGTTGACAAACAAACTAACAACACAAGGATTCGAGAGATGCAGGTTGATCAGAATTATGTGCAAGTTTTATGGTTGCCATCTTTGTCTCATTGAGAAACATTCTGTACCTTTAAGTGATATGAAGATGGACGTTTTTGAGTATGTTCATTAGTTTGTTTACTTGTTGTGATTTACAATGATACACAGTTCTAGTTTTGAGAACGTGGTGTTTACTTGGATGTGATAAAGATTTACATGGCGGGTGTCGTCGATGAAGCAGAAGGCGCTTACTCTTCCAGAATACCTGGTTTTATTATCTTGTGCTTTTACGAGAGTCTCCATGTAAATCTTTCTTTTGTTCCTGTTTTGCCTCTTGTTCAGTAAATTTTGAGTTCGAATTTTGGTTTTGTTGGCACGTTTGGTATTCTCTGATTTTTTACATGTAAATATGTAGATGTACATTATGATTTGCCAACACTTTACCATACGAGGTCCGAATCTTTCTGGAGATAAACATTGATATACATGTACGTCGTTTCATTTGTTCTCCTTAATTCAAAATTAAAGGGGTTTCACGCACCTGACCCTTCTGCTTCTAGATTTGTACTGTATCTATTACTAAATATAAAAGAGGCAGCATATGTGTGTGTTACGTCATCTTCGATTAGTTTCACTCAGAAACTCTTCTAATAATAATCAAGCGTTTTTGTAACCTGTTGATTCAGGTTGTGTTCATTGTATTTAGATTTCTCCTTAGACGTAACAAAATCAACATATGATTTTGTTTATTATGCCAGGAATTCTATTGACTATCTAGATACATGTGTATATCATTTTGTTTTTATTTAATATGCAATGATAGTTTCTAATGTCGTAAAGTGATGTCGTAACCTGGAATTAGTATTCCAGTAAAAGTGATCTGCATAGGAACATAGTCTGTCATAAACTTGGATCTATCAATAAAAATATCATTTTAGCATAAACAGGCAAATCCAAAAATCCAACGGTAAAATCTTCCTTACGGCGCATGATAGGCTTCTGGTTAAATCTTACTTTTGTGGGCAAAAATCGAGGATTTTTGATCGGTAACGGAAAATATTATGTTCATTTGACTTTTTTTTAAATCAAGATATAAATAAGGTAGTAGTATAAAGGTAATAAACACTTTATCATACAGTACAATGTATTTACCAGAACAAGTTTCGCCTCGCTCAATCGCACGTGAATGAAATCTCTCGAGTGATGGGGTCTGTCGATTTTATCGACGTACTCGCGATGAAAAAAATATTTTCAAGATAAATAAGGAAAAACACGTACATACATGAGGACATAAAGTAGATTTTTTTTTTTACATTTTCTCCACCGTTTTCTTTCCTTGACTTCCCTATGTGTCATTAGAACCGACAGTTTATTTACTATTCAGATTTGTCCTGTGCAATAGCTTATAATATTGCCACAAGTTTTTAGTTTTAATTATTTATTGTAAAATAGGTATTTCAAACAAATTGCCTACACTTAATGAAGAAGAAATAAGAAAACAAAATCAGATTTTCAACATCACACATGATTCCATAGCAATTATTATACAAAATGTATAACAACATATACATTGAGAGAAATTTCACGATTATAAAACGTTCGAAAGTTTCTCAGTAAGGTGTCGGTACAGAAAAAGGTTCTTTACACAAGGGACCGCTGTTTTGTTCCTTTATATATATTTCATTAACAATTAAAATTGTTCAAGGGCGAGAACTAATTAAACTCTGGTGAGAGAGAATAGAAGTGATTATGTACATGTATCACTTCTGACAGTTTTGAAAACAGATATCCGTCGAAACACGAGTCCAATAAAACACATAAGACAAGTCAATTCAAATAGTTATAATTGTGTTTTTTTTTTTTATAATAGTCATTACCATGCCGTTTACAGAGACATTACAGTATCATAGTGCTGTGTACGAGGAGGAATATAAAATAGGATTGTCATCATTTTAGGATAGCAACATATTGTCATCACTTGGAGGATAACAATATTTATTTTGTCATCACTTGGAGGAAAATAATATTTTGTCATCATTTTAAAGGATAACAATATTTTGTCATCATTTTGAAGGATAACAAATTTTTGTCATCATTTGAAAAGATGACGTAACGCACACATGTGCTGCACCTTTTAATTTTAGTAATAGGTAGAGTATGCCGAAAAATGAATGAAACTACACCATACAGCTGTTTCGTCCTCCAAGGACCCTTCAGTGATGCTTGGGGCAAAAAGGTGGGAATCCAAAATTCATAAACTAATGCAGAAGCAGAGGGGTCAGGTGCGTAAAACCCGTTTGATTTATGAATTTAGAATTTAAATTAAACTACAATTTTTAGTTCTGTATTTACTACGAAAATGTGTATATTATGTACTGTGGCACTACTGAAATGAGATTAACTGTGGCTATGGAGGCTCCAGCAAACTACAGTGACTAAAGAATCCACCAACAGAGTCTGCCACCTCCTGTGATGCACCTTTTAATTTAGTAATAGATACCGTAGGCCGAAAAAAATGTATTAAGATAGAAATATTTTGTAATCCTTTGAAAAAGTACAATAAACACTCTAACGTACACTAGGAACCTACTCTTAAATCTAATATATACTTACGTTTACCACCACAGGTATCATGATACGTTAAATATCAAGGGTTGTTGACAATACGAAAACAGATTTTCCCATTTCCAGCAAGTATTTTATGATAAAAGGGTTCTGGTCTCGTCAGGTACACTATATAACATTCTACACCGGAATAATGTCAACACGAAAGTGATTTGTGGAAGAGAATGTAATCCGTCATGGACAAATCACTATCATGTTATAATAAAAATATCTCAAGAACAACAACAATATTGCCTGCACGAATGTCCAAATGGAAAATGAAGAAGAGAGTCTGGAAAAAGTCCTAGGATAGTTTTAAGAAAAAAAAGGGAAATCTTTGAGGTTCACAGTTTCTTTTAGCAAATTTCTTGTATTTGGTTTACGGTTGCTACAAACAGGGCCCAGTTGTTCAAAAGGTGATTACCTTAATCAGTGATTAGGAAATTTTAACTTTCCTGTCACTTCAAAATTAAACAGTAGATTCAGTTAGAACTTAGCAGGTATCAAATATCTAATTGTGCTACTTTACATGCAAAAATTCAAGATTTTGCCTTGTGCACTGACATAATTATTAAAGTTTGAAAAAATGTCGTTAAATAGTGATAAAGCTAATCATCCTTTGAACAACCGGGCCCAGATAATTACTTTTAGCTATCGATGACCGTTGAGCATTGAAATGATTTGAACAGCATGTTTATGGTGTAAAAGTATTTTTTTAAAACTGAGACATTAATAAGGTACATGTAGTAGTGTTTATATGATTAACATTTTAATAATATGCAGTATTTTCAGGGGCTGTCAGGAGAACAATTTTCTCACCACTCGCACGTAGATAAAATCTCGAGTCCCATTTAACCCTAACGACAAAAGGTAACGGACTGTCGTCCTGTATTCAATTATACGATATACTAATTAAAGGACCATTGTGTGTGGGGTCTCAGAACTATCACATATCCTCATCACGACCAAATGGACCTGATCAGGTATGAGAGCATATTTCAGATCTTTATCAGGATAATGACGACTTTGAAAGTATATCTTGTTTCCCGAACAAAGCCTTAGTGACACACTCTATCGATGCTAACGATATTACCTGCCAACACGTCAACCCAGTCGTAATTATTTCCTCGTTAGAGTTCAAAGTTCACACGCGCAGTGACATGTCTATCGATATGCACGCTCGTGTTTCTTCTAATGGTGTTTTTTTTTGAATAGCAGCAAATTAAAATATTCCTTTACTAGAAAATCCCAGATGTTGGACGGCTTTGAAAAATATAGTAACAAAACAATACACTTCCGGTCGACGATTTCCGGTCGCTTTTCTTTAACTGCGTATATCTATGTACGTGAGTTGCAAAACTTACTCTACTACTTTCCCAAAACTGTAAGGAAATATCGAATTGATAATGTTACATGTGAAAATTAAGTTATATAACGCGACAAAATTAATGTTCATAATGAAAGTTACATATATACATGTACATGTATATAATATTTATAATGCTTCGAATAATATAATTGAACAGGTCAGAGAAACATGGCCGATACAGAATTTATTGTCTGTCTGTTATATGTGACCCTGGGTTGTCAGCGAATTCACATGAACGTCAGTCAATCTCTCCCCCATATTAAATTTACATGTGAAAACAGCATCGCTTCCAAAAACACATTTCATATCGTTGATTGCTAGTGTAAGATACAAACGCATTATGCATTGTATATGGCTAACGGAATCAGATAGCAGCTAACGGGTTCTACATCCATCTTGGCATGTCATGGCATTTGTTGGTGATGTGGATAAGATTTTATCCAAAATTCGATTTCCATTGTTCCGAATCAATAAAGAACATCCATCCTACATAGATTTAGATTAAGATACAAGCTGTCTGGGACAATAACCAACTGCGGCAGTCCGCCGTGTCCGGAAACCTATAGATGTATGTACATTTAGTGAGGTTCCCTCGATAATACCAGGTTTCACAAATACGGGTTATAACCTTAAAGATTAAGAACTAGACGAACCCGGGAATGCTTTACAATGGGTTTAATTCGGTTCCCGTCCTTGGGTCTTCCTTCCATCTATCAAGCTAGCTAATCAAATATCACCAACGTCCCGGCGGTGTAGGGATAGGGGGAACTTGCCGCAAAATCACCTCAATTTCCCTGTAGAGAGCAATGAAAAGGATAGTAGATGTTATTATACGTAGACGCGGAAAGGAAGCTCAGAAATCGGGTAAAAAATATATTCTAGGACTTAATTGGTAAAACTGTTTGCGAGGCTTGTCGGGTCGTACTAGTACTGATATGGTGAGAAGTATCCTAAGATGTGGGCATTAGTGGGTCTAACGAAAATGAGGTTCGACATCCAAGGGGTTCATGTATATCCCTAGACAGGGTGGAGGTCCAGTGGTTCCTAATTGCATAAAGCCACGTCGGTCAAAATTGCTCTTTATTTTTGGAGCAGCGGGGAAAAAATAACTTTTGATGTTTTTACAAGGAAGCAAATATCTTATTTTTTGATCATATATTTAAACGTGAAACAACCAAAGTCAAAAGGTATACGATTAAACTCGTTATATGTATTAAAATCGTACCCATATCTATTCGATATTACAAATTTATTTTAAGTTAGATAATTAGCACAGCCTTAAATTAATTTTGGTTGGTTTTTCATCATTTTAAAGTGCTTTATTTTCCATAAATTAAAAAACAACTTTTAATCATGAAAATCCACAAACACAATGCAAGAAAGCCACGAGCATTCCCTATAATTCGGCAAGGAAACGGAACCCATAACCTCCCTCATAGGGTCCAAATATCAGTTAAATGCTAAATGTGAAGAACTTTTTGAAGAAGATTTTAAGAAGGATAAACTTGTTAAGTGTAACTTGCCGGTTGTCACCCATCCAACTACTGACAACGGTCGATGCTACTTAACAATGGTGAGCGTATCCCATCCTGTCCGATGTTAAAAATTTATTTTAAGTAAGATAATTACACTAGTAGCACAGTCTTAAAGTAATATTGATTGCTTTTTCATCATTTTAAAGTGCTTCATTTTCCATAAATTCAAAAAAATCTCTTTAAATTATTGAAACAGAAGAGATATAATACTTAACTAAGTTGCCGCTTTCAAATTCTTACGCTTTGCCTGCTGGGTAAGAATACGTCCTACTAGTTTCTCTGCTTGATGCAATGGTGAAGACCAGTATTTTAAAACCACTGTCGCTGTTTCAATGTCAAGCTTATGTAGTCTATATTTCATCGATAACAATTTTACTCTAAAACAATACCCCCCATGTGTACGGTGTAAGTTAGATTACGTAACCGTTATCTCTATCCCGTTTTTTTGTAGGTAGGACCGTATATGTACCATACATTTGTGTAAAAGTTCTGTCAATAAATATCAATGTTTTTCATTTTTCAGAAACAATCACAAAAAGTTCACAATTCAAGTTTATATCTATATACATTAAAATAAATCCTATTATTTACAAAAACATATTTACTGAATGCAAAATGGTTGGCAAAGAGTTGACTTTCAAACTCGTTGAAGACATCATGATGAACAAAGGCATACATTTTGAAAGTATACCGTTACAGGATGTTCGCAATGTCTAACCTTCCATACAAGTAACAGCTCCGTGCATGTGTTGACAAATGGTGTCTGTTGATTTTAATCTTCAAAGAATTCTAACATGTTGCATTTAGTTTAAAATATTCTACGCATGAAACAAAAAATAAAATACAAAAAAATACCCAAGGTCATCAACATATTTTTATACCATCCAGGAACCTTTAAGCCTGAATCAATACTTTACAAACAACATACTTGATGGATTATTGGAATATATATCTAAATCCCTTGAGTCCCATGAATTGTAAAATATCTTCGCATTAAAATGTTTACCGAGAATATTGTCGCAATCAACCAAAAGATGAAAATCGTTATAGGTTACATTAAGCAATTAATCATTAGAATGGAGACACTGTCTACAAAGACTCTTGGGTTTTACTAAAATTTATGAAGTGTTCTTTCGCTACTTTTTATTTGTATATGTGATAATAAAACAATGCCTTACTGTACATATCGTATATATACACATTAAGGTGCATAGATGTTATATAAGCATGCATGTTTATAGCCTTGAAGTATTCCCCTAACATACATACAATATACGTATATATATACAGAATGTCTGAGGGAACTTATTGTTTATTCATGCAAGAAGTGATTAATTTCACTCTGGTGTAAATCCACAATTCTAGGAACGTGTAAACGGGAAACATTCTTTAATGAACATGTGGGATTGGTTTAGTTTGATTGTATATACGTCCTATTAACAGCCAGGGTCATTTAAGGACGGCCTCCAAGGGTGAACCAGTTGTTCCACTCCCACAATACTGAGCACTACGCAGGGAGAAGTAACTATCATTTTTTAAACTCTCCTTTGCCTCGGCCAGGGGATAGAATCCAAACCTTTCATCACAGTGGTGAACGCTCCACTGAATGCTAAAAGTCCGGTAGTGCCAAGGGAGACACTAGGAAGAAAAAAAATATGGTTAGAAAGACGGGAAACGACAGGATCCAAAATTGAGTCGCCTCTTAAGATCATGTACTTGAAGAAGCAGGTACAATTGTTATGACTTACCTCAAAGTGCAAAATAATTAGAATATCGGTTCGGTCATTAATAACCTCGCAGTGCAGGATATCAATGATTGCCTTTGTTATCCAGCTCTCCATCCTCGGTACTTCAGGAGTTACGCTAACTTTCTCTCTTTCACACCGTCGGAATATGTCATTTTTTGCTTTGACATATTCCAGGCTAGCAGAGAGCGAGAGTGACCTAACTTCTGGAGTATCAAAGATGGCGGCCCTTTTGCACATAGGCCTTTTTCATAAAAAAATGTTATTCCTGGCGATACCAATTCCTCTGTATTCTGTTGTTCCTTGTACGATTGTTTTGCCAAGTTATGGAAATCATATAACACATATCGGTCTTTTAGTTGTACATTTTCCCCCGAAGATCCATATCTGATATATGTGAATATAACCACGACTCGTTTTCCGAGAAATGTTTTCCCAACCCACGTTAAAGTGGTCGCCACGTGGTCCCGAATGTGCCGTTAATCCCACGCGCCACACGGCCTGAGGTCAACGCTAACATAGATAAACACAATGATAGATGGGGTGGGGCAGAGGCTAGTTGCTCTCTAGGGAGATTCTGTTTAGTGGAGTTAGTTGGTCAACCGGTGTCAGCGGTCGGTCACCCCTCACGATTTTGACAGGTAACTGTTTGTACTAGGGGCTTGGTGACTACAATACGAAATCAGCAGGAATCAGAGCTTTATGCAAATAAACATAACTATTGGGACAGCTACAGGCCTCGTACCCTAATCCTGCTAGTGGAATGACGCTGACCATATATATATATATACTTAGGAGTCGTTAGCATTTTATTTATGAACGATTCCGCCCTCTGGAGACCAAAGCATTTCTCCTAACTAATTCTGAGAGATGTATTCAGGGACCTATCGATGGTTTTTATTGATAAAAGTTCAAGCTACAGTCATGATCACATACGATGTTTGGAATGTACCTAGTGACCGTGTTACTGATACATGCACATGTATACATAGTAAGTGTAATCCTTTTGGTTGGCAGCAAACGTTGGTTTGCATTTATTTTGTTTTACGTCTTTTTAACAGCTACGATATATGCGATGTAATTGTATGTATTTAGTGCATGTGTATTTGTGAAGCTGTATAAGGACTCACAAAACTAAAATAAGAGAATACCGAAGCGTCAACATAATCATAATCCAGACTCAAAATCGAATAAACCAGGGGCAAAATTTGAACAAAGGAAAGATTTACATGGAGACCCCTGCAAAAGTACAAGAGAATAAGACCAGGTGTTCCGGAAGAGTAAGCGTCTTCTGCTTCATCGACGACACCCGCCATGTAAATCTTTGTCACATCCAAGCAAACATCAAGTTCTCAAAATGAGAACCGAGTATCATTGTCAATCACAACAAGTAAACACACTAATGAGCATACTCAAAAACGTCCATCTTCATATCACTTAAAGATACAGAATATTTCTCAATGAGACAAAGATGGCGACCATAAAACTTGCCCATAGTACTGATCAACCTGCATCTCTCGAATCCTTGTGTTGTTAGTTTGTTTGTCAGCAGTCGACATCGATCACGAAAATCACGATATTTAGAGCACGCCCTGGAATTCCGAATCAACTGCGACATTTAACACCATAGGTTGGAGAAGCAGGGATGTTACTATCAAGAAATGGAAAGTTAACGATAGGAAAATTGAAATCATCACGTTTATCGTATAGCTTAGTAGTAAGCTGTCGATGTTGGTCGTAGTTTAAGTAGAGATCGAGGTAAGCAGCTGATGTAGAAGAGTCTGTTGTGTCCTTTATTTCAAGTTCAGAAGGGTATATACGATCGACGTGGTCAGCAAACTTCTTGTTGTTTATAGACAACACATCGTCGATATATCTGAAAGTGAAATTAAAAGATTTGGCAAGATTTTTGTTACCTGTCCTGATTAGCCCCTCCACAAATTCAGCCTCGTATGAAAAACAAAAACAAGTCAGCTAAGAGTGGGGCACAGTTTGTTCCCATGGGAATGCCAACAGTCTGCTGGAAAATCTTTCCTCCGAACTCAACAAAAATGTTGTCGACCAGGAATTCAATCATCCGTACTACATCTTCTTCAGTATATTTCCTCTTAGCTTTTGTCGTGTTTTTGACAAAGTCAAAAGTAAATCAGCCTATCACGAAGTGTTTCGTACGTTTGTAGTCCCTGCCGAAAATTGGTTCCGGCTAAGTACAGTGATTCTGAATAATCTAAATAGGTAACTGTTGACATATTCTGCATTGAAAGAAATATATGGATATTTAACTTTACAAAAATGTATACTTTTGGTAGATTTTGATATGTGATGGCGTATTGATATGGGGTCAAAATTTCCGGTTGACCGAAGCAGACACCCGTAGCGAGTTAAAATGCCACGAAACTCCTAATAAAATGCCATTTGAAGTCTTTCCATGTATGTATCTGTGAATCCAGGCAGTTATCTCTAGTTTTGAACTTCAAATATGAAAGTTATTAGCTCTTAAGCTTTGTAATAACATATAGTAAATTATTTAGTTGTGTGAGTCATATAAAGTACTACGATCTACGAAACCTCGTTATACACCACGCCCTATGTTTCTATCAATATGATTATATCAGGTTAGGATTTTATTGACAGACAGAATAAACTATTGATAAAAAACAATATAGCGATGACGCAATTGATTTAGCTTCAATGTAAGTAGGAAACGTGTCTATGTTCATCTGCTCACAAATGCACCTGTTTTATCGATGTAAACAAAAGGTAAAAACAAATATTTCGATAATATTTAGGGCCTGCAACGATATTTAAGCGGGCGATTAAGCGAAGCTTGTTTACTTTATTTTGATAATTTCACCAACTATTTTATTCAATTGTAGTTCGGTAGTCCTTGTGAACTTTTCATGCGTTTTTCAATTAATAATAGAGAAATCCTTAATCGTCCAACCCATGCAAATGAGACATATGTTTACAAACATCTTTGGGCACTCTGACTCCACGGAGCATGCGTGTGTTCAGGTTAACCCCTCCAGAGGGCCACAGTGTGTGCCAGCTTTCAATAATATCTGCCTTTGGTTAGTGTAGTGTAGTGTGTTAATCTAACATACCTTGAATGAAGTACGAAGTATGAAGAATATCAAACTTCTCGTGTCCTCTCATCCAATTGTTTACAACACACATACATGTTGTCGCGCCAGGTGGCGTGGTTATTTCGTTCTTTATTTTGATGTAGCTATATTTGGCACGGGCTTTCCCAATAATTAAAACTGACACATCGGACATCGGCTACACGGTATCTAAGAATCAAGTACGGATTCTTTTGTCTGAATAAAGGTATTTTTCATTTTAATTAATTAAAAAAAAAATCCTTGAATTCACTAAATTGCCTCTTGAAGTACATCTTGTGTAGAAGCACATGTATCTATTTTATAAGGTGATATGTAGTTACCTATTTTGATTTTTTGAAAAAATACATTACTGAGAAAGTGAAAAATCTGTGATCTTGTAAGATATGCTATACTTCTTTATATACAATGTACGTATTTAGTTTTTAAAGTTTCATCCATGCTACATATTTATTTAACGGATGGGAAGTAAAAATCTTACGTAGCTTTACATTTCGCTAGATATGCTAAATACAGAATTTGATACAGTCTACAGATACATGTCTCTTGAGTTGGTTATGTATTAAATCCAGTATAAATCTCGTGAGAATATATATAAGGTTATATAAAATCTCGATTTCTGAAGCTGGGAGAGCCTATCCTTGATATAAAGCTAGATTTATTGAATTGAAGTCATAATCGCACCTCCTGAGATACATATCAGAACGAGTTATCGGTTAATAACTTGATAAATAGAGATCAGGATTTCGGAAAATTTATCGAGGTATAATATAAGAAGAGTAGGGGACCAAATACCGAACCTTGAGGGAGATCAGAGCCAACAGACTTGCAGACGACATATACACTTTGATAGAAATATTTTGGCCTTCATTTTGATATAAATCTTAACTCAATAGATTGCATACTGGGATTCCATTAATTAAGCTGTGTTTATCCTTCTTTGGTCCAATCTTGTTTTCCCCTTTGAGAATCGATTTGAATATTTCCAAACGTACTTCGTGACTTTTCACCACGAATTTTTTCGCCATTCTCTCGAAAAATACCGTCCAGCTGTCCCTCACATAAAATATTTCCTTGTATAGTATGAACTTTATATGTCGGTTATCAATATTAAATCTGCTCTCGCTGCAGTGGGCGAAAAAAGTGAAATTAATATGGACGAAAGTGTTTGACATAAAGTAAATGTATAGCATTCCTACATTGTATATCATTTTGATCGTTCAATATGTTGTATATTTATATACATGTATATAAAAAAGAACAAAAAAACTGATACTTTGCCGCAAGGCCTTCAATTCTGCCTTCTTCTGCTTCTTCAGGCGGACTGTTGTTTCTATAGGAATATATATATGCATGTATTCCGCCTGAAGAAGCATGAGAAGGAAGAAGGCAGAAAGGCCTTGCGGTAAAGTTGCAGTTTTTTGCTCTTTTTAATATGCATGTAATATACACGTTTAACACGTGATCAAAAACAAAACAGTTGCCTTGGTGATATGTAAGAGTTAGCTTTAAGTTATCTTCCTCTTGTTATGACTTTTTTTTTTACCTAAATTCCTAATGGATGGAAATTACATCCTTTGATACTAAGTTTTACTTTGGTTTCTATTACTCTAATGCCTATTTTTGAGCATCGTGTCCTACATATATTTTTCGATTGAAGAAAATCTTCATGGAAACCATATACATGTACGTTCATTGTACTTGAAGAACAACAATCATTATTATCTTAAGTGGCGATAATTAAAACATTGTACAGACGAGACGTACTGTTATATAGTACAATAAAATATATACGTTTATAAGTCGACTAAGGTCGTTCCGGATATCCCGTCCGCCGCCTCCGGACTTTATACACGCCCGGGAACCTCGTTTTGGCTCCTGATGTCCCGCAACAAGAAACTGAATACACATTAACTGGAGCTTCGGCCCTGTATAATATAAAACGCAACACTATCTAACATTGGTTTCCTTAAATAAACACTTGTATAACAGTACAAATACAAAAAAAAAAAAAATGGCCAAACTGTAAATCAATTACCGATGTCATAACAAACAATTACATAAATACACGACCAAAATAAACTTGTTATTTCAAACGGTTGTATCAGTCGACAGACACGTTTTGTTGCTAAATAATCTGAAAAAAAGTTACCCCGGGCTCCTATATCGGATGTTTTTACCGTTCGGTGTTAGAACTCTTCTTTATACAGTTATATGTGTACATGTACATACGCTACATGATTGTGTGTTTTTTCCGTTCCACATCCGAACCGTGTGGTTTAATTAACATTAATCATGGTGTGGCATGTGATGAATCGCTCAAGATCGCGTACGTGGCGGGGGAAATATGCAATTATGATGGGTTTTTTCCCCAGCAATTACTGGTATAGCATTAAGCTTAAAAGGTCATAAATTGTCAGCTAGAAACTCATCTTGACCAGACGAAAATCTATTTCAAGAAATAATTGTAACCAATTAATAATCGGTAAAGCATGCATGTTCAAAAGCGTACCGACAAAGAATGTAAAATGTGTTGGCGTGAAGTGCTACACGAGTGGGTTACTACTGCGAAAGCAATTTAAGAAATTATGAGGTTAACCGTTTAATTACCAAGAGCAAACATTCGGAATACCCTCATATATTTAATACTTCTGAGTCAAAAGATACTTTCGGCACTGCGCATGTCGCGATCAGCAGTAAATGCCAGAAGTGATACATATTGATGGATATTGCGTTTTCTAATAAAATATAAAATTGCCGAAACTGTTTGGTGCAATTATGAAACCATATAGTTTAAGCATTGCGGCGTTGTTTGGTAAAGTGTCCAATGAGAACATAACAATTTGCACCCAGTAAACGCTAACGAACGAACATCTTTCAGGCCTTTTGGCTCATTAAGCTGAAGCCAATATCCACACAAACCGATTCTATACTGCTGAAAAAGTCGAGCACCCGGTGAGGGAGTCCTGATAACTCGTTCTCTAATTACACACTCTGCAGGCCCAGCCACATGTTTCATGGATTCCAAATGCATTTCCGTCATGTATTTAAAACCTATGATGGAATGTTATTAGATCTCTTTAATGAATTTTACGGAATGTTCTAAATGCCCTCTTTTACATTGCCAGGAGAGATATTCTACCTAGAAGTATTTCTTTGTTTTCTCCTTCCCCACTATCGAGGTTTTTATTCATGCATTGTATGGTCATTATGACTGAATTTATTTTATTATATTATTATCATATAATTTAATCTTGCTTGAAACAAGCATTTTCATTGGCTTAAAAAATATGCTTTTAGCCATAAAAATGACGTCGTGGTTTATAACATCGCTTTTGATTGGCTGATGCAGCAGCGTAATGCTTTGTAAGAGAAAAGAGTCCATCAATAAAGTGAATTTCGCAGGGTATAGATTAAATTTTAAGTATTAACTTGAATCAATTTTTTCATGTTATAGGGTTATAACACAAAAAACCGGAGTGTACTTTCATCATAAGAGTACACTTCGTTTTTTGTGTTATACCCACATAACATTAAAAATAGATTCACGTTAATCCTTATTTATTATTTATTTATGTTTTTTTCAGGTTTCAATGTAGCCAAGGGCCGATAGTCAATGGTGAAAATACATGTATTGGCATACTACACTGTAAAATCTTTTCAAAAATGAATATGTTATGTATTCAACTATTTAATTTCATGAAATGTTTTTCTAATAATTATCTTTTTTTTTCAGTTTGATTTTTTAATTCAATATGAAACATAAAAGAATATAATGCAATATGTTTAAATCGTAGAGTATTATATAAACGATCGGCTGTTACGCTCTCTAAATAACATGGCATTTATTTTTTTAACTGGTAACCTAGCACAAGTTTACCCAAGGCCATTTGCCACTTTCCAAAGGGACATGCACAGAACGGCCGTTTTACACAGCAGCAATTACACAACGTTCGCTAAAGGTTTCGAATATCTCCGAGCACAGTTATATGTCACTGTAGTTATTTTGATACATTAATGCTATGTAATTGGCCGTGTGCATTTAACATGGAACTTTAAACGCCGTCTGCTAAACCAATTTAACCCTTTCAGGCAGAAAGTGAGCGAGGAAATATCCTACCGGAAGTATGGCCGACCTCCGCCAGAAGGCGAGCGAGGAAATACTTTTCCGGAAGTCTGAACGATCTCAGGCAGACAAACTTGTTTCCTCGTCGATCCTCTTCCGTTTCTCTTTTCATTAGATGAAGGTCGGGCAGTCGATCAGATCATAGAGCGGAACCGGCTATTTTCCTGTTGGTTAATAACGCCGAAGTTCGGAACGGTGGCCAGGGGAAATATGTCAAATTGTTTCTAAAAATAGTTCTTCATATGACCATATAGGAATACCTATCCGAACCAATATTTCATGTTAATCGCTCAGATGTGGAACCATTGTCTCTTGGTACGGAACGGCGATCAGCGATAAAACTAATTTGTCATGTTAATCGGTGATTCATTCAAGGTTATGGCAACTGTAGTAGCCGCTAACACAATCAAAGCTTCGGACCTAAACAATACATCTCTCTTTTACCTTCTACGTTTACTGTTAATCAATACGAGATGTTGGCGATAAAAGTAATTTAATTCTCGTTTGAATGCCCAAGAAGCTGACGGGGTCTGAGATGGTAGCTGTTTAGTTTACGCCAGGGCTATGGTAAAATATAATAACCCGATCTGGCGGTCGCAAGGTGGCAGTAGGCTTTTTCTTGTGATAAATAATTGAGACATTTAAGCGTGTCTACATGTCGAGTGAATAAAAATTGGCAGGGCGATATATGGTAGGTTTGCACATAGCCTTCATCAATGAACATATGTTTTCAAATATAAAAACAACACGGTCTGTTTTTCTAAGTTTATACTCTTAATTTGCTAATTATTTTGTGCAATTGTAGCTTTGACATTTAGGATATTGCAGCAATAATACAAACGCCGTAACAAACGTTCCGTTTTGTAACATACATGTAGCTAAACTACTCCACCGAGGACGATTCAATTTTAATCCGGATATTACGTTCAAATGTTCCAGTCAGGATCAACCTACATTATTTGTCAACATGGTACCTTGCTTCCAAGTTAAAATTACAGATACAGCGGCGAAAATTCAAATAAATTATATTATAAAGGGAAGTAAGGAAACTGGTCGTTCTTTTAAATTTTGAACATGAGGAGGACAAAAGTATTTTTAATTCGGATTAAGTGCCAAAAGTGCAAGCTTTGTAAAGAGTGAATACGTTGAAAAAAGGGATACAATTGCAGTGTTGATCTATATACTATGTTCACTTCCTTCCTCTTACCCCAGGACAGTGTTCCGCTAATGGCAATCGTCTTTAGATACCTTGAGCTGTTGCGATGAGGATGTTAAATAAGCAAAAACTCACCAATTACTAAAACATGTCTTTTTCTTCCTCTATTTGCTTATTAATGTGTTATCCTGTCCCCAAACAAATGTACGATCACGACCCCTTTATAGATGTGGTAAGACATCACAATATAGCTCCAATAACAATCAGTTTTACATTTCAAATCCTTATCACAACTGTATGTAAACAGTGCTCTTTCTTCCCCGTCAATTTGCATGATATGCTGCAAATATATATATATATATCTTATACTTCTTAGCTGTGCTATGTATTTGGTCACTTGTAGTGATTTGAAACGGGGAATTGGCATTATCCCCTTCCCCCAAAATAACAAAATCCGTTGGTATAGTAAAACAAAACATTTACATTTTACGGTACTACTTTTTATCTTTTTATTTCTCACCAAACTCCATTCCTTGATGCAGATTATATGTCTTATGTCCGTTGAGTTTCTCCTCGAGGTTTTGGGATGAACATTCTGGTGTCCAAGAACTGTTACGCTGAATAAAATAAAAAACATCTGCGGAGACGCCCACAGGCGAAATCATAGACATGTATCATTCTTTCCAAAGCAATCCCAGTTTATACGAAAAGCAAACGTACTTTTGAACTATGTGTACTGCAGCTAACAAAGAACTGGAGATTGTCTATTTGAGTTTCCGTAAATTAAAAAAATGGTAGACGTATTCCAAGAAAGCTGGACGTTGATAGTTTCGTCTCGCGTGTTGCTGTTTTTACTACAACAGTTTGATTCGGTCTGTTTATTGTGTTTTATATAAGACACAAATGTTGATTAGATATCGACAGAAGTCTACACGCAAAATTTAGATCGGTTAAATGAAATTGTTAAGAAGGGTTATTTCGGAACGTACACGGCATGTTTCTTCGCCAGACAGATTTGTTCCGACTTTACCCCAGGAAACAGATCTGGTCGATCACAAAAAGCGAACAAAGAGCATCCGAACATGGTTGCACCTCCAACACTTTGGTACTAGTAACTGCTTTCCTTGATTTACATGGCGGGTGGCAACGATGACGCAGAAGACGCTTACTCTTTCGGAACACGTGGTCTTAGTCTCATGTACTTTTACGAGGGTTTCTATGTTAATCTTTACTTTGTTCATATTGTGCCTCTAATTTAATTGATTTCAAGATTGAATTATGGTTTTGTTGACGCCTCGGTATTCTCTGATTTTATTCAAGTAATGGATTACATGCACATTGCCCAAACTGCCGTTTCGCCTTTCTAGAAAATATTTTTGATAATGTATATGTGTACTAGGAGCCTGCAAATAAAAATTATGTTGGTTCCTCAAAGTCCTACAATGTCACGAATATCAGAATTGCAGGGAGTTACAACTTATATTATGTATATTATGAATCGTTACTCTACTCAAAATAAGAATTTGACACATTCCTCGTAGAGTCAACCTGTCCTCAACCCCCCCCCCCACCCCATCATTATAAGCGTGTATGTGAATGCATTGGTATTAAGCTTGGAATTATATTTCACGTAAATCTTTAAACTAATTAACAGGATTGTTGGCTTATATATTAAGTACACTTAAAATTATAAAGGAAAGAACAAACACAATTTTTACAAGAAATGGATTAGTCAGTTTTCTTTATTCAAATTGTTGGCATTTCAAAGTTATTTTCAATAAACATAATTAGTAAAATAAGTCTCCAACCACAGCCAATGTATAATTTGCTTCGATCAAAAATAAAAATCCAACCAGAGCCAGGAACAACAATTAAATGATAAATTTTACTTTAAGAATGAAAGAGTATTTCAGCGTAAAGAAAACTTTTTAAATGTCAATTGAGAAAATTATTAAAAAATAATTGTGGGATCATGTAAGACTATATTGAACATTGCCTACCAAAGTCCCCGAGATATATAAGCAGTATTACACTCCTCTACGCCATGATGTACATGTATACTCTCTAATATGTGCACTTTTACATTAATGGGAGGTCTCTCTAACCATATACAACCACAGACATCTTTTAAAAAAATAAAAGTCAAACGGAGGTGAAAAAGCGAATAAAACTGACCACAACGGTGCATGAGCTTCCGGAATGTGAGAAGTAACATGCCGGAGACGACGGAGGAATTCGGATAGATTGTGACTGCTGTCTATAGCGACACAGCGTGGCGATAGATGTTTCCGGCAGGTCGGCCGGCGCCAGGTCGTATTCAGTAGACTTCCAGCGTCACCTTCATGTACGGGTTTATATAGACAGCTACCATTGCTACAAATCACAGTAGAAAAGGGCAATCATGGCTGACAGGAGCAACGTCTGATAAAACAGAAAGGCGAAAGGTTTTCTAATTTCATCAAATAATGTTTTGAAAATGAAATATTTCGGAAATTATAACATGTTCATCGCATAAACAATTCAGCAGCTTTCTTTATGATTGAAATCGTAAAAAAAAACAAACGAAATCGGCTGTTGTGACATATTACTACATTAATACAGTTTCCTGACCTAGTCGATCGTGTTTAACATACATTTGTACTGAACATGCGATTATAAGGACACATCAGCTTCGTACATCGATCTTTATTTAAACTATGACCAACACTGACAGCTTACTACTAAGATGTACATGTATGATAAATGTGACGACTTCGATTTTTCTACCATGAACTTTCCCTTTCTTAATAATAACACCCCCCTGCTTCTCCATCCTATGATGCAGGTTGATGAGGACTATGAGCAAGTTTTATGGTCGCCATCTTGGTCTCATCGAGAAATATTCTGTATATTTGTGTAATATGAAGATGGACGTTTTTGAGTATGCTCATTAGTGTGTTATTTTGTTGTGATTGACAAGAATAACTCGGTTCTCATTTTAAGGACTTTTGAGGATGTTTACCTGGATGGGACCAATATTTACATAGCGGGCGTCGTTGATGAAGCAGAAAACGCTTACTCTTCCGGAACACCCGATCTTATTCTCTTGTTCTTTCATGAGGGTTTCCATGTACGTCATTGTTCATATAGTGCCTCCAGTTCAATCGATTTTGAGTTCGGATTATAGTTTTGTTGACGCTTTCTCTGATTTTTTTCAAAAACAAATAAACTCATAGTACAATGCATCAGGTCCTTGGTACAACTGTTGATCGTATGCGCATAGTCTGTTAAAAGCAGACATTATATTATTGTTGATTTACTTTGCTGATGTTTGAATGACATGGTAAATGTTATTTGTCTTATTCATGTACACTGCTCTCGTGTGATGTGTTCATTTGGAGTGTTATTTTAGCACTTTTGTAGAAGGATCAGTCGAAATAAGGGTTTTGGAAATACACAGGGTATTTTCCTTTTAAAATTTTTCGAATGATAGTTTAGCTTTTAACCAGCTCAAATAAGTCCCTGATAGACAATCAAAATTACCCCGCCAAGAACATAATGTAGTATCCAAGAGATAGAAGATTATTCACCACTTCAATGGTCACGTAGCCATCACGTCCTGTAAGTTCCCCCAGCTTTGTACCCTTGTATACATGTAGTTGTATTGTTGACAATGTTTACGTTAAAGATGTTATGTGTTATTTTCTAAATATTACGCCATTTTATTAATATATAGTACCACTTTGTGGTTTTTGTTTTGAGGTTGATTTTGTGACAAAGAAGAACATGTATTGGATTTCTGTAGTTACTCGTTGTGTAAAGTTATATTTTTTGAAGGTAGGATTCAAGTGCGCTCCACTCAACCGTGACCACTATAGCTGACCAATCAGCGTTCGCTGTACACGTGATGTACACGTGGTCAAGAGTGTCTGGTACAAGTCGAGGAATAGCTTATGCACCGAGGAAGAATAAATAGTTTTTTCGTAAATAAAAAGTGAAAATAAGTTTTATAATAAAGACTTTGCATGTTTAAGTAATATAGATATACTACATGTAATAAGCATGTTCTATGAAAGAAATAACCGTATTCATATAGTTAACATCGCGTAGGTTTGTAATAAAAATTGTATATAATATAGATTAGGTAATTTGGGTGACGGTGTTGTAATCCCTTTAACATAATAGTCTCTCCAAATTGAGTTATCTCAAAATGATTTCCGAAATAGACGTCGTAGATGCACTTAAATGTAGCCATTACGTACTATTCAACGGTAAAAGTTGTCACCCGAGACCATGTGGAATGTATCCCCAGAGACCCGTACAAGTTCAAATAGAGACCTCAAACATATGAGAGTGGTGTCGACATAGTTCTTTGTCACACTTCTACATATGTGTCAAGACCGAATGGCGAACACCCAGCGCCACCTAGTTCTCCATAACCTCGAGTTAGATTCAGCAACAATTTAGTGTTACATAATCCTGTCTCTGCTTCAAGTTTCAGGTAAACACTCCGGAGAATGAACAATCACATCAAAACGTAAATGGCAGCACAGCTAAGTAAGTTCTGGGACGTCGTAGAGACATCCATGGTGTTTGAATTTTAAAATGTCACTTCCGGAATGTCAGATAATAGACATGCAGTATTTGGCGCAATAATGGGAAAGTATCATCAATTGATCTAAAATCGTTTTCTAAATAAATGTCCTATCTTATATGAGCCCTTGATCGGCGCCCTTGAAATCCCATATATTGGTACATTTATGATTCCTAGGAGGTCGACTTTGGGGGGGGGGGGGGGGGGGGGGGATTTAAAAAAAATGAAAGTAAGAGGAATACGTTTCTATCATCTGTTAATATGAAGTCACGTGACTTGTGATGGTTGTCCATGAGTTAACAACATGTTTGAAATAGTATGATGACTTTGATCAAATCCTTCAGCTTGCATGCTTTTGTGTAATAACTATATGGAGAAGACCATTACATTTTACAGCACTAGAAGCCATTACAGACACCGTAAAACCATTTCATATCAAGACAGGAAATTGACGTCTAATACAGCCTTGCATACAAGCTGCAAAATGGGTAAAGCTTTAGTTTTCAAATTTTTTTTTGGCAATCTACATGAAACGTCACGTCTAGATGACACTCATGCTAGGCATCACATGGCTGATGTTGAACGAGGAGCTGTAAAATACTGGCACTCTGAACATATGGATACTTCACTGTAGACTTTTCCTTCATAAAACAGACTTACTCGGGGACATTTTACCTATATAATATCATCATTTATATACCTTACTACTTTAAACTTTGTACGGTGACTTTCTCTTCATTGTCCAGCATTTCTAAAGCTTTCTCAGGAGAAATATTAAGTCTTCCCCCATTTTGTTCGTCGAATGTCTGTAATTGACTTTAAAGTGGCCTTTTATCAGATATAGGCTTCATGCAATTATATCGTTGACAGTCTGTAACGGTATTTTAAAGTGTATTAAACTCTACGGTACGCGTTTTTGCAGGTATCATTATGTCTTATCCTTGTTTTGACAACTTTCCCTGCAAGTAGGGTACCGGTGTCATATTTACACTGCTGTCCTCATTGTGTGCTCGTAAGAAGCGATTTAATTTCGGAAAACATCTTCTTTCTTTTTTTGTAAACAACTTGACACTGCATTTTGGCACGTTTGGTCTTCCATAAAGCGTTCGCCCCACTGAGGAAGACAATGAGGTCCGTCCCAAGGTCGAGACTTACAAAAGTCTAAAAACTAGTTGTTATTTGTCTCTATGTGAACTCAAGACTTCCAGAACTATGACAGTGTCAGCATGTAACCCAGCGGGGTATTTTGATGGGGACCTTCGTCAACATACTTAAGTGAGGTAACACAAGCCAGCATCACTTCCGAACTGTCATAAGTGGAGGCTTTCACGAATAAATCGCAGCATCCTAGAGATACATTCATTCAGCAATAATACTCACATTGCATGCACGGGTCGGCTGTCTTTTAATGATCTTAGCTATGCATAGAACCTTAAACAAAGTAAGAAAAATTAATTTGACCCCATAAGCGAAGCAGAAATAGCAGTGACAATTGAAATGTTGTATCGATGACCTTGTTTACATATCATCGAGAAATTTTCTGTATCTTTGTTTGATATGAAGATGGACGTTTTCGAGTTTGCTTGTTAGTGTGTTTACTTGTTGTACAATGACAATGATGACTCGGTTCTCATTTTGAGGATTGGTGCTTACTTGGATGTGACCAAGATTTACATGGCGGGTGTCGTCGATGAAGCAGAAGACGCTTACCCTTCCGAAACACCTGGTCTTATTCTCTTGAGCTTTTACGAGAGTCTCCATGTAAATCTTTCCTTTGTTTCTATTTTGCCCCTAGTTTAATCGATTTTGAGTTCGGATTATGGTTTTGTTGACGCTTTGGTATTCTCTGATTTTTTTTACAGCCAAATACTTTCATCAGTGCCAAATGTTTATCCCACCTTTGTCGTTATTTACATATGTTGACCTTTCCAATCATATTTGTATTGGAGTATCACTTTAACATTGATGATGTACATGTAATCAATATTCAAGGTTAAAGATCATTTGGTAGTCATTGATTTAATGACAAAAGCAACATATATTTGCCTCCATTATTTTTCAGAATCAGTTAAAACAGCAAACTATCTGCGGTTTTCGGCTCGGTTTGTATCAGAGATGACATAAAACATTTAATACCTGTTTGACATTTGAAAGCAAAATGAAAAAAGTTGGGTTTCTAAATGTCGTGTACTTGTCGGGTTTGAAAAGTTAACAAAATCATAACAATTGTATAACATGATCTCAAGGGGCATCACTTGTCATTTATATATGAAAATAACTATTTTCGTTATCCAATATCGATTATATTTAAGGTTTGTGAGTTCCAAGGCTTCCGTTGGTTTTATTAAAGAAATAATTAGATCATTCAATATTAACCAATGAAATATCAGTTGATTTGAATACGGTAGATATTAGTTTCATCTTTTACAAATGAGAATGGCATTTCTAATTTCGGACACGCATCATTGCTGTCAAGCGTGACGTCATTAAGGAACTGGTGTCAGAAATTACGATAGTCCTGATTATCCGTCGATGGAAAATTTTGTTATTTTTAAACTTGAATACAACATACATTCAACTCCTACGGCTTAATGCACGAATTTGTTCCCAGTTCCTTCGAACTCGAAAAATGTTCTTCTTCCATAAAAAAGAGAGAAGGAAAAGAATTCGAACCCTGTATCCCAGGGTGCAATTCGTTTCGTACAAAAAATCATAGAATATCAAAACGTCAACAAAACCATAATCCAACCTCAAAATCGATTAAATTAAAGACAAAATAGGAACAAATGAAAGATCTACATGAAGACCATCGTAAAAGTACAAGAGCATAAGACCAGGTGTTCCGGAATAGTAAGCGTGTTCTGCTTCATGGACGACACCCGCCATGTAAATTTTGGTCACATCCAAGTAAGCATCAATCCCCAAAATGAGAACTGAGCCATCATTGTCAAACACAACATGTAAGAACACTAATAAGTAAACTCAGATCTGACATGTACCGGCTGATTGATCAGATCTATGGTAGTTGTTGACAAAGTCACTCTACAGTTATGTTGATCAGCTGTTAAGAATAAGTTTCAATCTCTGTATCAACTCTTGTGCAATCCACTGTTGTTTTGGCCACTGAAGAACATGGAACTTTAATAAGACAATGTTAAAACGTTGAAGCTGAAATATTAAAAAATCAAAGAAATTCAATGATTCAATATATTCTGTTTAAGAGTAAAAATGTACTATTTCTTACCAAGTGTAGTTCAAAGTGCATCTATAAAGCACAACCGTACCATTCTAGTGTTGATTGGTTAGATAAAAGTGATGTCCGAACGTTAAAGCGACATAACATCCCGTGATGTCTCGCGAGAGTATATCACGACCTATTCTGTACATCAGACAGGGCAATGGAATTATCGGAATTGGGTTCATCGATCGAATGACGGTAATGCATATATCTAGACGTATCAAACTATAAATTTACCACAGACGCAATCGCCATCGTGATAAGTTCACCATCTTATACACATACAGATACCACATTTTGAATATATACTGCTACACTTTATATCTACTTCCAGTTTTAAAATAGTTTCTTTTTTTATTATCTATATGTAAATGCTTTGTACCATGTTCCGTCATTGGAAACAGGTCTAGACATGTTAAGATTTGTGCATTATTATATAAGTACGATCGCCCTCAGGTTCTCTCTAAATTACAGTTTCCAGTATATATCTCGTAAGTTATGCTGCGAATCAGTCGCCATTAATTGAATCAGAATTGAAGGAGAACATCGATCTGAAGTCAAGTCTGATACTCTATATGGTGAACTTATTGCACCCTTACATATTTCTGCATTTGTTATCGAGCACATCGCGAATATGACCAGTAAGATACTGATAGCGTTAATAATCCATAGACAAATGTATTCAACTTTTATTTATTGAGTGGACGTCAACAAACGCTCTGAAATACAAATGTAGTCCAAAAAAATGTTGCTTCCGAGACGAAAGACATGGATAACATCCGTAGCAACAACTGGGGCTATACAATTGCTGTTACCAAGGGAGACACCAAACGGGAAGGGCAGATAGAGAAATCAAAATGTTGATAGGAAAGACAGGAAACGGAAAGTATTACAAAGGGGCATCGGGTTGGTAACCCCCTTTACTATACACATGCTGTGGGATACAGGAGGGTTAACTTGGTATATTTAGTGTTTGCCAAACAGATGACAAATCCTGCCAAAGCATGCAGGTTCGGGTGAAGCGTGTAAATTTCCTGTCAAAGCCGGTGCAGGTATGGGTAAAGCGTGGAAAAAGCCTATCAAAGCCGTGCAGGTTCGGGTAAAGCGTGAACAATTCCGGTCAAACCCGTGCAGGTTCGGATGAAACGTGGACGACTCCTGTCAAACACGCGCAGGTTCGCGTAAAGCGTGAACAAATCCGGTCAAGCTCGTGCAGGTTCGGGTGAAGCGCGAAGGTTTGCGTAAAGCATGAACAAATCCGGTCAAACCCGTGCAGGTTTGGGTAAAGCGTTAACGAATCCTGTCAAACCCGTGCAGGTTCGGGTAAAGCGTGGACGAATCCTGTCAAACCCGTGCAGGTTCGGGGAAACAGAAGTCCTGTTGTTTACCACAGTATTATCGTAAGGCGCGACTAATGTTCGAACCACTTATAGTGTTGTACACTATGCTTTTTGTTTTTTTAATTTAACCCGTAAATGCTGATCCTGTATTCATTTTTTTTTTTTTTTAATTTTGATTAATTTTGCAGGTTAGATTTTCACAGGTGCTATGTTTATACGATAAAAGGATTTCAGGTGAAAAGATCCATCAGACTGTATCATGTTTGTTAATGCCCCGGAACTTTTTATTTCGGAAAATAAATTCTTCGGTTTGCAGACCCATTTTTGTTGAAACTTATTGTTTTCTTTATAACCTACTGGTACATGCGTTTATTGAACATATTACATGAACATGAGTCAGTTGGAAACAATAATGCAAAATTTCTATATTCTTTTTTATAAACATTGCAGTCAAATAACCTTATATTGGAACACTGTACCCCGAGCGTGCACGGCTTTCAATGGCACTGGCAATAAGATTCAGGAAGTTTTTAATCAGCTCAATCTGGAAAATGTTCGAAAAGTTTATCCGAGCAAAAAAAGATTAAGGTCAATCTGGAATTACCCTTGAAACGTAATTCTGTCAGATACAGTTCTCGTGTACTTATAAGAATAAAAGAAAACAATAAAAGCTGCGGAAAAAAATATTTAGCGGGATTTTTTTATTTGAACGTACACACGTGTGTTACATAACGATTCCGTAATTGATAATTTCATTGTCAGCTTTAACTTCTTTCTTTGAAATACTATCTAATGCTGCTGTTAATTTTTCTTTTTTTAATCTTTCCAACCTTTTGGCCCCTAGCATCACTGAAGATCCTAGGAGGACGAAACAGCTGTATGATGCAGTTGTGTGTGTATTTGTGATTTACGTCATCTTTCATCTTTCGGACGTGCAGTAGAAAACAAATACGTGCGTTTCGGAATGATTTAGTTTTGGTTGGTTGATTGTTTTTGCTTCCATCTAACAGCCGAGGTCAATCGTGAAAATATACCGAAAACAAAACCATAGTAAATGGATAAAAATGCCCTTCCAATAGGACTAAACGGTTTCTGACTAAACGATGATCGATTAACTTTGTAGTTAGTATACCCAATCCTATCAGTATTTCTGTCAGTTGTCAATTTCACTTCACAAGGAAAACGAATTACAACAAACCATTGAACAAGTATAAGAGAATAAGGCCAGGTGTTCCGAAAGCGTAAGCGTTTTCTGCTACATCAATGAACCCACCAAGTAAATGTCGAAAAGCAAAAAGCAGACATACTAATGAGCATATTTAAAAACATCCATATTATTTCATACGAGGATGTAGAATATTTCTCAATGAGACCAAGATTGCGACCATGAAACTTTCTCCTAATCTTCATCAACCTGTATCTCTCGAATTCCTGTGCCGTAAGTGTGATCGTCAGCAGCTAACATCAATCACGAAACTAGGATATTCAGAGCAAATCCTAGAATAACGAATCAACTACGACATGTAAACACCATAGCATTGAAAATTAGGGATGTTATTATAAGGAAGGGAAAGATCGAAATCGTCACGTTTTTCGTACAGCTGTCCGTGTTGGTCATAGTTAAAGTAAATATAAAGGTAAGCAGCTGATGTAGAAGAGTCTGTTGTATCATTGATTTCAAGTTCAGAGGACATATTCGATGCACGTGGTCAGCACATTTCTTGTTGTTTAAAAGACAACACATCGTGGATGTACCTGAAAGTAAAATTGAAAGATTAGGAAAGGTTTTTGTAACCTGTCCTGATAAGCTTCTTTTTGACATACATTATTGTAGAAGAAAGATATGCATTTTGGAAATTTTGGATTCCAATCGTTTGGGCCCCTAGCATCACTGGCGAATCCTAGAAGGATGAAACAGCTGTACGATGCAGTTTAATTCATTTTTTTCGGTGCAGCATGTGTGTGTTACGTCATCCTTGTTGTAACTTTTTTTCGGTCATGAGTTTAACAGTATTTACTTTGTTTCAGCAAAGCCCTCTACAATTACTACAGCTAACAATGATGAGAACTGCAAGTGTTAGATGATTTATTTGAAAAGGAATGATAAGACAATGTCAAGCAAGTGTTATACATTCTAACAAATTTTACCTCAGACCAGAAATATAATGTTTTCTTCTACACCTTATGCTATTTCAATACATGTACATTTTGTATAACCCCCAAAACATTGATATTTTTTTCGATTATTCATTTTAACGCCTGTTGCCTTTGTCGGGGTTTCTTCATTGCTAGTAGAAGTGTGGCTTTGTACAGTTATGACCATTACGGCGATAACAGGTCTCTGTGGTACGCGGTCCAACCGAGGACGGTTCGTATTTATTATGTGTCTACTCCATTTCGATTTTATGTCGTTTCCAGTCCATTTCGTCGTGCGCCTTACTTTCTCAACATATGGCCCGCCAGATGAAACTGATCATTATCTTTTGAAGAAAAAACCTATCAAACAAAATTGGTATGGAGGACTTCCATTGCTGAAGCTGTGGGTCTGTGCTGCTGGAACATGGGCCACAATGCAATGGCGTGCCTGTGGATGGACACAGTGATATATAGCCTGTACGGTGCATAGACGGGAAAATTGCGAAGCAGTCATCCGTAATAGCTTTTTAGTATGTTCTATAAATATAAAAAAAGACAAATCCCTCACCAAATTTAAACGATTTGTCAACTACCTCCGGCATCCAAGTGTTTTGGGAAGGAGGACCACGTGGTCTAGGCAATTTGAATGCTTAGGCGTTTTTAATGTTATGAGTTTTAACATTCAAATGATATTACATAGACAGGTTATTTATGAAATGCAGGCATTGATAAAATACCATAGACTATCAAGATGATTGTACTGCTCCATCTTCTGTGGGGAATGGATTCCCAGAGGATATAGTCATATTTGAACAGAAATTTCATCACGGGCCCGTAGCTTTCACCAACCACATTCGATTTATACAAAACTATTAATTGTATTATACAATGATGTAAGCGCGAGCAGTGTTAGCAATGGATATGTATGAAGCTACAGCAATGAATATAAATGTCCTTCGATGATTATACGTGCAGCCGGTAATCACCTGCATTCTTGCTGATTTTTTTTGTTATTGAAGTTTTAACCAATTGCCTCGATAAGTTATACCGTGGAGGCCAGTAACAATAAAAACCGCCGTTACTAAGCCCTCGGGGGTCCATCTTCCATTTCGGGCTGGATTTGTTCAGATAAAGCCTCCCATAAGGATTCGTGCCATTTGGTTTTATTGTTGTATTTGTTCATGCCACTGCAGGCAAATTGGGCAGTACAAAGACAGAAAACCTAGTTGATAGCCAGGCTGTATAATAAACAGTGGTAGGCTGTGATCGTGTTTTAATCCGCGGGCAAAGCTCATATGGAACTAGTAGTTTACCGCTTCATAAAGCCCGTCTGCGGGATGGCATAAATGTCAGCTCGCTGGACACAAACATGCTATCTATAAGCTGCAAAATGTCCTCCGGACCGCCTGCCTCGCCGGCTCCGACAAATTTGAATATGACAGGGTGCCATATTTGGAAGATGTAGCCGGCTAGTCGCTCGGTTACTTGTTTGTGAGAACGCATTTATATTAACAGTTCAGAATAAAAACCTTTACTTGCCGAATAGTTTTGTATAATATCTCCTTGTTACTTTTAACATATACTATTTCTTAAAAAACGAGACAGTGTACAAGATAACAACACTTTACTATGACAGTATACTTGCAAATACATGAACATATATCAACAGCATAAACATTCGATTTAACATCATTAACAAAGCCGATTGAAAACTAGATATTCCGTAAAAAATATTTATTAAAAGCGTAGCTCTTGGACGCCGAAGCTCTTAAATGGAAACACATACGTGAGTAAGCAGAGTTGCTCCCCCTGGCTTAACTTTGCCTTTATGTTTTTTTTGTCCAGAAGTAGCCCTTCAGTGGAAAAACAGGAAACACGTCACAGAATTGCATTGCATTCGGCCTCTATCGGTTATTTCCGGAAGGTTGAAAAACAACCGAAAAAATCTTTCAGCTGAAGTCTGATGAATGTATCTCTTTGTCGTTGCGTCATATTTGTTTTTTCGGCTTGCCGACTTTATATTATTGAAATCTTGTCTCATTCTGAATATAAATATAACAAGATTAACTGAAGCTACGCTCTTCTAAAGTTTCGCCTTTTCATATTGATGTAAGTGAATCCATGTGTACTGTACCGATTTTTTGAATGTAAAATCACATGTAAGAAGATTCAAAATCGTGAAAAAAATATAATCTAAAACAATTACCTTACATTAAAATTTATTCTATAAAAGATTATGATAGTGCGCTTTAAAGTTTTATTTCTGTTATATACTTTCAAGGTACTATCGATGGACAATTTATAACCAAGAATAGCAATAAAGGCACTGTGACGAAAGAAAAGACAGCTTTGGATCACAATGCAAATATTTTAGATTTCAAGTCTGTTTTCATGAATGTGTACCTAATTAATATCATAAACAAAATCCCTAATTCCTTTTAATATCTCGTGGGATTCACAGATATACATCATTTTTTTCTTCTAATTTTAGCATATTAATAGAGATATTTTTTGAATTGTTTCATAAATCTCATATGCAATGTAACCTGTAAGATCTATAAGAGTGACTTTTCAATTCTAAATATCTGCAATATCATTTTTTTCAATAAAAAAAAAACCGATTACTGTACATGCTTTAATATATGTTTTAATGCATTCACACTCACTCGTACCATAATTTTGCAGTATCACTTCCGTCCTGTAGAAGCATGCGGTTGTGGTTTTCTTCACGTGTCGCTGTTGGCTTAGTTGTAGCTTTGTTTTGTTGCACAAGAAATGTCAGGATGACAGTTCTGGAATATTGTATTATGGCTGTATCAATGTTTTATTATGAAAAATTTGTGTATACACTATACACATATTCTTAATATGCACGTACATGTTGCTATCTCAGTGATTTGTTCATGAATAATAGGAATTAATACGGAATTAAATCGCTTCAACATTGTTGATATCAGAAAAATATCACAGATGAATCCTTCCAACCTATCAATCAATAGAAAATGTGCGGGAATTTGCGCTTTCTCAGTCAGATATTTTTCATGTCAAATCCATTTTGAGTGACAAAGTATTTCACTTGTCACTCCAAATGGATGTGAAACGGAATGGCTTTTTTTATCAAATGAGACTGACGAAGGGCAATGACCCGGATTTTGAAGAGTGATCCATGGAGCCGATTTAAATTTAAGGATGTGTTCTTTTCAGGTTTCAATCACGTTCAAGTCTCGTTTTAATCTCATTTAAAGATTTTATGTTATATTGTGGAAATTATGGCCAATTTCAAAAGCATATATGTATCTAAAAATTGTGTCCAAAATATAGGTGTATGTTGCTTGTAGAACAAATTCGGCGACCATTTTGAAAATGCGTATTTCTTTGTATTTTTTTGCCCTTCGCGAAAGGCCGATATTTCACCTTTTAATTAATGCTATATTGATCTCTTGAAAACATCAGTGTTTCGCCAATTCTTAATTATAGCCAGCTCAGTTTTGCTGTACAACTTACAATGCTCGTTCTTATAGAAATATTATGCAACACAATGGATAATAATATAGTTTTGGTATGTTTTGCGTGTATTTATTGTAACTGGAGTACTTATTATTTTTGAACCCGAAATTGTGAAAAAATTTGAAGCACGCAAAACTGCAAAATTCACATGAAATCACCTATTATATCATATTGGTGTCTTTTACCGATCATAGCACAAAAACGAGCACGCTGACATATCACTATGTTTGCAATTTCTGCCATGCCCTGAACTCCCTTCTCCAAAAAGGTGCTAGACGTTTGTGGTAGAAATGAATAGTGAGTATTGGATAACGTACTCGCTTTCCATCAAGCCAAACAGGATCCAATATTCTGATCGGTCGTGAAAAAGTTCACCTTCCCGACAATACGGGTTTTCGTCAGGTACTACGGTTTCATCGCACGTTAATGGCAACATGATTTAGATGGCGAGTGTAATGCATATAGCAGAAAACGTTTACTCTTCTGTATCACCTTGGCTCGTATTCATGAAAGCGTTCTCATGCTCAGGCTTCGGTTTTGTGCTCAATTATGATTTCTTATTCCGGCTATAAGTTATCTCAAAACTCTTATTTTATCAAAGTTTTGGTAAAAACGTGAAGATCCATGAAGTCGATAATGTTTTCAATATTTACAGTGACTTTTTGTTCTTAGAAATGATTAAGGTGATTTTCAAGAAAGCTGGCTTGAGAACAAAATCAATGCTTGAGCATAGGAACGGTTTCAAGAATTCGGGCCCTGGACCAGTATTAATAGAAACGTTCTCGTGCTCAATCCAACTCTTTTAAAACTCTTCCGAATCATATCAGCGATCAAGAAAAGTCAATTGTAGATATTGAAAACAGTATTTGGCTTCATGGATATTCATTTTTTTACTAAAACTTTGCACAATAAGAATTTTCAAATAGACATGGCCAGAACAAGAAGGCTTGAACACAAAATACATACTTGAACATGATAACTGTTAAAAATACGGGCCCAGGTCTTATCCTCTCTAATTTATACAAGGGTCTCCCTTATTCCCTCCCCGTCTTTATATATACGGTATATATATTTCTCCCTTAGTTAAATCGATTTCGAGTTCAGATGATGGTTTTGTTATATTTCATTATATTAATTTAAACAATATCTTACCGGTGTTTAGACAAGACAAAACGTACATTATGTAAAATGTACATGCATCCTTAAAATCAGTGTTACAATTGTAATGTGTGATAATGAAGAATTTGTTTAAAGAGATAAACACGTATATCTACATTCTGTTTCTTCTCCATATGATACTAAATTATGAATACAGCATGAATACAGTATGAACACATCCATTCACGTCAATTATATGTGACGTAATATATATTAGTCTTGTCCAATGCTAGTCTTGCCGCTCCGCTTCGGATAGTATGAACAATGGCCCGTGTCAAACGCTAATATATATATTTCACTCAAATTATGGCTGTTCTGCCATAGAGGGCGGTGCAATAACAAACGCAGTTCATTAACCAGTTGTTCAAGAAATAAGAAACTGAATTAAACAATTGTTCATTAGCAAAAATGGAAATATATGGATTGATCAGAGTGGGCTTCATGCAATATGGAGGCAACCGCTTTTCATTCATACTGGCATGAAAATTAAGAAAAAAACCGCCGTTCAATCCCTTTACAATAACGAAGATTTACAGGAATCCAGTATCTAAAATCTAAACTTAATAATGTTGCCTAGTTGATGTAAGAAACAGCATATACTTAAGCGGTATACGTATCTTATAAGATATACCATTACGAATCTGTCAAATAATGTAAACGAAGTATATGTTTATATTGTATTAACACGTGCTTTCTGGTGAAATCATGCTGGCTATAAATAAGATTATAGACAATGATGATAGCGGTCGTCGACCTGTGTCAAAGCTTTGAAATAGATACATTGAATGTAAGAAACGTTAGATCGAAACTTTGAACAAATATTCCTTATTCTATATAGGTTACGAATCTGATCTGATAGCTCCATTATCACTAACGTGTGATGTACGTACCCCCTATTTTGTAAATCAACACCGCCTCATATGTCATTCTAATTTAACTTGATCTCAAATACCCACTTGTATGGTACTTTGTACAAACAACCTGATAATGTATTACATGAATTATGTACCATATCCAACCACTAATACATTCAAACCTGCCACTGTATGCAATGACTTATTCAAGTGTTCTCTTTATTGCCTTTAGGGACTTCGGTAGCAGAACAAGATGGTAATTCCGGTATCTATCAACTAAATCACTAAAAAAGTGCGAGTCAATTTTCTTTTTTGTCATTATCGAGCTGTAATAACGAGATTTTCCAAAGAATTGTGGAGCCATTCCGAGCCCGCATGGTATTGCCGAGGGATATTGCGGTCCCTTAGCTATTTGTGTACAACATGGTTGATAATAATTTCACTTAGTCTTTAAACACCAAATGTGGGCAAGCATTACAATACGTGTTATTGCCATCTTATTTCATATTCTGCTTGGTACTTCATTTGTAACCAATACGGACCTTACTGATGTTTTGAAATTTTCCAGGATGACAACTTTCAATCGCGAGAATTTGATCCGCTTATTTCCATTGCCCTATCTTTACACAGGCACAATTTCTTGATGTCAATTCGGGTCAATTTCTGGTAAATTTCAGGTAAAAATTTTCAGGTGAAATTTACCTGAAAAGAGCAAAAATGTCAATTCTGGTCAATATTTTTACCTGAAATTTACCTGAAATTCAGGTCAATTTCACCTGAAATTCAGGTCAATTTGACATGAAAGTAATTTCAGGTGAATTTCAGTTAAATTTCAGATAAATTTCAGGTGAAATTTTTTTCAGGTCAAATTGACCTGAAGATATTTTGCCTGTGTATATCTTTTAAATAATACAATGATAGGAATGTAAAACGACGTTTTACTTCTTTTCCCAAAAACAACGTTCTCTTTTCGTACGAGGTCGTAAATAGTTTTTACCTTAACTCACGATTACAAAATGTTAATTCTAGTGCAACTATGAGATGATTATTTTCTTGTATAATGGTTGTGAACCTATTTTTCTTTACTAACTATGCCTACAACTATTAACTTTATATTTTAAAGCGCTTTCGAGAAATTTAACAAATTTCTTGGGACGCTACATAGTTTTGTGTATAAATGATCTATATAATTATCGTCAAGTGAGGATCGCAAGAATGGTAGTTAACGGCATTAATAATTTAGATTTAAGCCTATCAGGCTCATGAATATGAGATTATCTAATGCAATAGCTGAATAATCGTGTACTGGAAAATTGGAAAATTTGTCTTTGTTTCATTTCCGCCCTTTTCGCCTTAATTTAATACAGGGCCAATATTATTCCAAACAAAGGCTTGCATCTCATATTACATGACGATGATTCAATACAGGGCGCATTCAAATCTTTTTGTGAAAGGACGAATACAGACTCAAGGACAGCGAGAAAAGTTCCCCTTGTACAGTATAACTGCCATCCATTTACATTTGAAACTGTTCGAATAACACATTTGTACATCAGCCTATCTGTTCTGATGAGACACGTTCTGCAGTCAGCAAAACGAGGATGTCCGGTTAACAGTATATTTAATTGTAATATATTTGAAGTACAATGTTTGTTAAACATACGATACGGTATATATATATAAATATAAGATAACCAGTAAAAGGTAAAAAAGCAAGTTATGATAACAACAAAATCAAAATACAGATATGGATACCTTTTTTTCACAAATATTTCTCGTACAAATAATCGTGAGGAATTCCATCACTTATTTCTCGCTTATTCACTCGAACATAAATCCCTCGCGAAAGATGGAAAATTTTCAATATGCGTGATGCATTTGAAACCACACTGTATGCGTGAATTTAACTTTCGCATAAAGAAATATTCCTATTCATATCTTGTAAAAGTCACATTTGTCTCCCATAAGAATCGAAGTGAGAGAATTCAATAATTCAGAAAAAGTAAGGAAGTGGGACACTCCGTTATGAAACACCTTTTACTTAAAATCCCCATTACTTATTAATTTCATTGTCCAACTTTGTGATCTGGCATTAACTTCGATAAGGTTTGTTTGAATAATACCTGCATGTTGTTTCATCTCGAAGTGTCCTTGTTGTCTTCGGAATGATCTCAGATATGTTTGAATTTCTCTACAGTCAGCCTCAGATTTCGACATCGTCCTTGTGCTAACGCTGTAAAGAATCGTATTCATTTCTATTTTTGTACCACTCGTATCATAAGCTTACATCTTTGGAAGAAGATACACTTTGCAATATATATAACGTATATAACATTGAGCCCTAAGTTGGTGTTAAATAAATTTGATTCGAAATTCAAAACTTTTATGAAACAATATTACTCCATCATAATGAAATAATCTATTTTTAAAATGAGATGTCATAGTTATTATGACGTCATACTTTTAATCACATCGATTTAATGGCAGTGGTAAAGTTCTAATGAATGTAAACATAGAACCATACGGCAATGCTTGTCTCGGGTAAACATCTTTTTAATGTTGATCTAGCGGAAAAGAGGCACTTCCTTTGGGTACGATTTCAATAAATGCCATAATAGAGTGTAGATGCACTTCTGCCTGAAGAAAATAATATACGTCTTAAATACAATTACGGTAATCGTTTATGACTATTTGACATTAAGTGAAGGAGGGTCTCGGCCACGTGCCCGGGACATTATCACACCTTAGGAGCACGCGGTGTACCATCAGTACATATTTCGTATTTATGACTCTCACGTGGAAGAATTCTGATATAATATTTTGATTTTTTTCATTCTTAAACGAACAATAAAGTTCTAAGGGATGACATAAAATTGTCAACACCAAAATGTCATTCAGTGAGTTCACCTAAGTACTAGTCTCAAATGACCTAAACATAACTACTTCATCTGTAGAGGTATGGCACGTTATGTAATAAAATCTACAGGATGTGATATACGCCAACCATTTTCGCGATGTTCATAAAAAAGAAACTCGATGAAATATGCTTGTTAGCCTAACCTCTTTATCTCGTAGTCGACTTCGATTTATCCGAGTTTTCGAGCTAGGCGAGTTTGATTACTTCAGTGCGAAGTCTGACCATGCCTGACGAAATACTTCGCGAACGGAGTCTTCGAGTTACACAGGTTCGAGATGACGAGGTTCAACATTTTGGGTTAACAAAAAATAATGGTATTTGTGAGTGTGTGTTCCTTACATGAATTATATGTTAAATTCTGTTTGTAATACTTGTAAATTGTTTTACCATGCTTAAAACTATTGATCCGTAATCCAAAGTCAAAATTGATTATACTAGGGGCAAAGTACGATAAAAAGGAAAGTTTCACATGGAGACCCTTGTAAAGTTTCAAGAGAATACGACCAGGTGTTCCAGAAGAGTAAGTCTCTCTCTCCTGCTTCATCGACGACACCCGCCATGCAAATCGTGGTCACATTCAATTAAACATCAAATCCTCAAAAGGAAAACCGATTCATCATTGTTGATCACAACAAGTAAGCTCAATAATAAGCATTCCCAAAAACGTCAATCATCATATCACACTAATATACAGGCAATTTCTCAATGAGACAAATATTGCGACCATAAAACTTGCTCATAGTTCTGATCAACCTGCATCTCTCGAATCCCTGTGTTGTTTGTTTGTCAGTAGTCTAGTATTATTTTTATGCTTTCCATACAAATATGTCTTTGTTCATATAGTACCCATGTTCAACCAGTTGTATGTTCAAGCTATGGTGCTAGAGTACTCTGCTAATCTCTTGATGTTGTTAATTTCGTTGACATGTATACTATGCATTATTGGTACATTGTTCATACATCAATTTAACCTGCACACCACGATTTCATTCATTCGAATAAAGGTATGGTTTAAAATATACACATTTCTTTGATAGTCATTTTAAATTAATTGATTATGAAATGTATTGAATCATTGGCCTACTGTACCTCCCCTTTCTGGATTTGGATATGTTTCCTTAGGCTTCAGTTAAGGCACTTTTTGTGTATTACAGGCGAATCCTAGATGAACTCAACGGTAACAGCTAAACGGTGCAGTTCAATTAATGATTTTTTTTCGACTAATCTTATTCTAAATTATAAAGGCTCTATTTTCTTGTCTGTATTTTGTACAATCCTTTGAGACACATACATGTAATGCACTTGTTCACTGATAAAATTGTTACACTCATACAAAAGGTGATGGAATATGTAATGGTTTTACCATCTAGGACTCGTGTTTAATGCTTGAGTTCAAAAATAGTGTAGTCAATAAATATGTTTGAAATATTCAATATAAGGTATATCAATTTTTAAAACTTTGAGGAGCATTGGTTAAGTTTACCTAAAAAATGTACTGTGCCACGGTAGGAGCGTTAGATTATGTACATCAAATAACAATTAACGGTCTCGTGTTGCATGTTAAATGTCGAAACGTACGTGGGGCAGTAATGATCTAATACAGAATGACAGCTAAAGGAGTGTACACTTCAGCATGGTTAACACAGAGAAAGGTCAAACTGGAAATGCGGTTAAGTTGAAGACTGTTAAATCTCTTTACCGAAGTGTCTGTATTGGAGTCAGAGCGCATGTATCAGAGAGACCTTATCACATATGTAAATGTCATACATAAGCAAGGGACGCTGATATACATGTGTTACTGCGGGTTGTAGTTTACATCTTCACTTTTTTCCCAACATGATTATTCGATCTGGTATTCATTATTAGCATACTGATTATGAAGCCGTCAATTTTGATTTCATGATTTCAAATTTTGAGAAAAATGGCAATCGTTTGATGATTGTTATTATAACAGTTCAATTGAATAATTGTTTTGGAGAATCGTGGACGAAGCAAGATATTTTCATAAGTTTAGGTTCACTCATACAAGTGTCGTCTTCATTTATGATGTAATCACGATAAAAATATTGAAAAATGTTTCTCTTATAACTTCTTTGTGTATATTAATCCTTCAGCAAGTTCTTTGTATAAACTTTGATTGTAAAAAAGTTTAAACGTCATTTGGCGTCATTTCCAATGTATTCATTTTGTTGTCGTGGCTTCAATGTCTGAAATCTTTTGAAAATTGTCGAGTCAAATGACCAGAAGAAAAATTAAATTATTTTCGACAGTTCTAGATCTTTGTTCTTGTTATCTTTCATTTTATCGTGTTTTAAGAAAGTGAATATACTGAAGCACAATGTTATATAAAATAATATAATTATTCTGCATTTAAAACGGAAAGTTGTACAAAATTGTACATACCGAGGAGTGTCGCTGTGATTTATGACTTTGTCATTTAAATGAAAATAAATATTACAGTGAAACCTCTCTATAAAGACCACCTTAGGAACCGCACCAAAGTGGTCTTAATAGCGGGTGGTCTTAATACCGAGGGTGACCATGCAGACAGATTTCTCTGAAATCCATGCCTTCATGGTCAATTTACTAATATATTGGCTTTAAAATGTTAAACAAAGTTATTATAATAAATCATTACGCTGATACCGTACACGATACTCAAGTGGATAACGACCAAGCCTATTGTTTGTCCGGGTGAATCTTTTCTTGAAGTAGAAAGCGGTAACACAGACTAGTGGTTGTTGTTTATGGTACCTTTATCTCTCTAGCATGCTAGTTTTCAAAAGTAACAAGACGCGTTTGCTACAGTTCGTGTTTTTTGTGATTTTTGAAAAATAATTGACGAGAGTGATATATATATATATATCATTTACAACAACTGGTTTGGTTTGCTTTATTTTGTTTTACGTCCTATTAACAGCAAGGATCATTTAAGGACGTGCCAGGTTTTGGAGGTGGAGGAAAGCCGGAGTACAAGGTAAAAAAACACTGACATACGATCAGTACCTGGCAACTGCCCCAAGTGGGATTCGAACTCGCAGCCCAGAGGCCAGCGGCTAGTGGTAGAATGGTAGTGGTTTCTTGTCGGAACATCTTAACCACTCGGCCACCGGGGCTATTGTTTGTATTTTTTTTTTACATTATGATATATAAGGATGAATCAAAATAATCACATTAACAAAAGGCCATTATCGTTTGTTTCTTCAAAGCCACCGTTCCATCATTTAAAATTCAGTTTGGGAAACCATCAGGTTTCACAGCCCAAATACCAAAGCCATAGTATTGATGACATATTAATGATATATTGGCTATTAGATGATAGTCCATGATAGGGGCTATTGTATTTAACTTTTTTATATAATTTCTAAAGAAATACTTTAGGACGTTTTGAAAAATATTGTGATGAGATTCGATTGCTTTTGCATTAAATATGTACATTGTTTGATATTCATTTAGTTGATACTTTCATGTACTTTCTCTACTAGGTACAACCTTAAGACAGGTATGTTTGTTTGTAGTCCAAGCATAAACCATATTTGAATATAAATACAAACAACATGATAATGTCAACACTTGCTCTTTATTTTGTCACAATAAACAATAAATAACTCTTTGATTTAAACAAATAAAATAAATGCGACGTAATAATATATGACAATGATAAATTGACGCAATTACCTACTTGCGTATACTTAGGATCGTACAGACGCAGTCACTTATCCTATAGCTTGGCAACGCCTTCATCATGTCATACTATCATAAACAACGAGTCCACAACTTAAATAATGAGAATATCATGTAATAAACATAATTGTTGACTTACATGATCATGATGGTTTTGTGAAATGATAGACAACATTGGTACACCTACTGACCAATTTATACAGATATTTTCGAGATTTGAATTAAACATACACATATGATAGACTTGGGTAAGACTTAATTAATTACCATGAATTACAATTATTAACTAATACATGATCAGAATAGAATAGAGTATACTACTGATAGATTCTAAATCAACCTTCATAAAAAACTAGGGACGAACGTGGATGGCCATGACGAATGATAATATAGGCAAGTGGATCTTTTGTTTGTCTTAATTCAAATATTGTCTATATACAGGGGATGAGTTATGAAGGTTTCTGTTTTATTGATGTATTGAGGTGTACCACATATAGTAAATTCATCTATAAACTGGTTCAAAAAACAAAAAAGTTATTTACACGAATACCGATCGAAGCTACGTGTTTTGACAATGCTAATTATTATCATACAGATGTAAATTTTATTATATAGAAGACGTTTTGTGGTAATTAAAAACTTGTTTATGTGTTGAGAAAAGAATTTCTTTCTACACACACATTTATACATGTATACCCATGTGTTTTCCATATCAAGATTTTTGTGGTTTTTTTTTCATTTGAAGATAGAACCATATGATTGGTCAGTTTAATATTTTCATTATATCAACACTTTGACATAAAATAACTGAAAATAGAAAAAAAAAAAAAGAAAAATCATTCATTCAGCAAATTGATGCAATTATATCACAATATGGATATTTTAAAAATATGTTAAACACATATACGTTACAAAGAAGCAATTGCATCGTAAAACGTGTAGATACATTTATGAAATGTGCCAATTTGTTCATTGTTAAAAACCCGCAGTTAAATTTCGGAGAGAATGATAGAATTAAATACATGCGATGAAAAATTTTCTACCTGACAAAAATATCTCAAAACATTGTTCCAAAAAATGCATCAACGACTTACAATGTATAATGGGTATGCCTGGTAAAATAAACAGTAAGTGTACAATGACAGTGTGTAACTGACTGTCATAATTATTATCTCAGCTACCTTCAATACATAGGGGAAAAAAGCATACAATTTGATTTGTCAAATTTACAGAAATATCTGACGAAGTTTCTACTTGCTTTTTTCGCAGACACCACGCTTCCGTGATGTTTAGATAACTTAGTCGAAAAAAACGCTTTGAAGTGAAAACCAAATTTTAATTTCCAACATACACATGACGTATACTACTTAACGTTATTTTTATTTGAAGGTACTTGCAATTTGTATAAGCAGAGTTCGAAGCATACAATATTACGGTTGACCTTTCGTCTTAGTATCCTCATGTCTCACATAATTGACTAGTTATGGGATGCATTTGTGTAACAGAGGCAAATGTTGTACATATTGAAATAATACTAAATACTTGTAAAATTAATGAAATAATTTAAACTATTTTTTTTATTTCATATTTTCACTCGATTTGTCCTGTCACACTCTCGATTCAATTCATGTAAACACACATTTAAAACATACAATCATTCCTCAGAAAGGACATTAACACCCCCATACCACACTTCCATGGAGTCTCCAACTCAATGAAGGTGTATCATTCTTGCCATCATACAATTCGAATATATCTTCACACATGGAATGCTTTACAAATAATGTAGATATCATGGTAAGTTTAAATCTATCTATTAGGGAGACATGTCATTTTGACTAACATTAGGTACCGGAAATGTTATCTTTCTCTCATTGATGATTTGAAACAACACATTACACTAAATGAAGTCTTATAAACTATAGATCAAAGTTTCTACACGAATTAAGTACATAAATATGCATGAATTGATGGTATTCTTACGAAACGAATGGATGGTGCTTCAATGTTTACTAAGGAGATTCTGTGTAGTTTTGTACCTTACTTTTGCAATATGTTTGAATGTCATATCTTCAATTATGAATGATGACAAGTTAGTAAGCGGTGATTCAGTGAAACACCAACATCCTCTTTAGTGGACTTTTGAGACAGTTTAAGAGAGTGGTGCTCGAGTACCCATATTCACAACCAGGAGAGATTACTAATATCGGTGAGGACACCAATTACCTAAATAGATTTGTTCGGCATTTTCCAGCGATTGAAGCCAACTGAAAAAAAGAAATATTAATATGAATAAACCCGTCGTTGTAAAATATGATTCGGAATGGAATGCAATGGTGGGGTCGTAACAAAATGACGTATTTGCACTGTAGTAAGTGTCACATGCATCGTATAACACTAGTTCAAAGGTAGGTCAGTGTATTTTCATTGTAAAAGTACGAAAACATTAGTGTAAATATACGATTATAACATTATCCTTTCATAGTGATGATGTCTCAAAAAGACGGCTTACTTACTTCCGCGTTAGCAATGATTTATATAGATCGATACAGGTAAGTGTCTAGGAGAGCTTCTAGATTTATTACTAAACTATTGTACATTGCAATGATGTTGTTACACAGTTCACGTAACTCACCGATAAACATCCAGTTCTGTTGTGGTCTTGGTAACGATCCAGATGGGTATTTGACTTAACTCTTTACTCAAAATGTGTATGCATTGATTATGTTGTGTTTCCTGTTTTCCTGTTCACAAAATGCCATATGCATTGTACTTCAGGAAATACTTTGTGTATATAAAATGTTTAACTTTATTTTGTTATACCATAAAACTTCATACTTTCTTTTTTAATTGCGTACACTGCCACGAGGCTCTGGCGGTATTCTCCCGTTCATTATTTCCGCGGTCCGTGAACATTTGATTGGTACGTGCACATGTTGTGTTGTGGATTTCCTTTTGTATATACATAATATATTTTTATATATAATGTAAATAAATATAACTATATACAAATGTACATTTTTACCACACGTGTCACGTGGTCTGCCACAGCTTTATATCATATATCTTACTCTTCCTTCAGATATATAATATTTCTATACAGTTTATATTTTACACTATATACATGGTCATGTATGACGATAATCTATGACCTAGCAGTTTTTTGGAGGTGATGTACATAGAACGTATACTTAGTATAGTTCTAGCTACATTGTATAGTTTTATCACTGGCTTTGTCCCTAGCAACAATTACACAACTTCCGGTCCCCAATCAAAGTACTGTTCCGTCTACAGCACGCCTGTTCAGTGGCCACACCAACACCTCAATGTTACTCACATCGTTAGAAACAGGCAGATTCGTGGAATTGATGTAGTTAAGGCACAGTTTTATCAGAATTTGTCGCAAAAATCCAATGTAAATTCCCGCGTAAAATCTATAGAGCACGGGGATACTATGAGCCTATGCTACCTGTCACCTTATGGCCGATATCAGGCCGATCAAAACTGTCACTAGGAACACGGAAGTAGAATGTGACTGCCTCACGCTGTTATTCCCTTTTACTCTATTTTGCTGCAATTCCGGAGATCCCGTATCTAAAAATCACGAAAAGAAGGTATTGAAATAATGAGGAAAACTAAATAATTTGTTATAAATTGACATACGTGGCATAAGTTAAGAAATTGTATGATTGAACATGCGCAAAGGAAACTTTTACAAACGCACACATATCATATTATTCTGATCGTAGGCTTTTTATTGTTCATAACATTTTTTAATTCCTCAACAAAACCGCTGAATATTGTTATACGCAAATTAAAAAATATCTATATAACCAATTTTCATTTTGTATAGTTCTAAACCAGTCTTATTTTGAAAAGTATATACTAAATAAGAAAGACACAGAAGCAAAAAAACAACAACATCGTGAATGATGGTGACAACAAAAATACAACACAAAGTGATAGAAATAAATTACAGAATAAAAGTAAAAGTATAGACAGTGATTTGGCCAGAGTTGTTCAAAGTCAAATAACATTAACGTCATCTTATCTGGAAAGGTTCAAAATATTTGAAATCAAAACAAACGTTGCACATTTTCGGTTTTAAAATGACCACCACATTACAAGATATACAATTTCAAAAATTGAATATAGAAAAAAGTAGAAACTCGATCAGTTAAAAGGCTTTGAACAATTATGGCGTGGCAGAAATCACAGGTAGGTTACCACTTATATTTCAATTATAAAATGTTTAAGGTAAAACTTTAATTGGAATGGGTCAAAAGATATTAATTTGTTTCACATATCATTTCCATCTCTATATAAAGGTCTATTAACATAAACAAAACAAACAACCTGTTTATATATTAACACACCTGTTTCAAATTCCATAATGGTTTGTTTAAATTTCCAATTAATATTTGCCAAAGTTAGTGATAGTCAGTAATTGATAGGTTGTCTTTTTTTGAAAATCAGCATTTCGTTGCTGTTGTAGTTGTATGACCCACAATTGTTACAATACCAAGGTTAAGGAAAACAGTTATGTTACCATGGTAACCGTCAAGTGATTGCCTACCGTTCTTTGGACTGTATCCGGCGGATTTCTTACCCTTATTATCATTACGCTTTTCTACATCCTTTACCACTGCTTCAGCAAAAAGGAAATGGAATGAAAAAAAAAGATAATTAATTCATAAGATATGCATATATGAATAGAACCAATTGATGCAACGAAAAATGTAACAATTACGAAAAATGTAACAATTGTTACATTTTTCGTGCGTGGTACACGAAAATTGTAACAATGTTACATTTTTCGTGCATTGTGTCCGAAAAATGTAACAATTGTTACATTTTTCGTGCGTCTTGCACGAAAATTGTAACAATTGTTACATTTTTCGTGGCAACTGTTTTTTAGAGCTTGGACAAAACGGGGAAACTATACACATATCAGTAGTATACCTTAAGGGGGGAAAATGCAGTATGCGCCATCATCACTTTAACTCAGTTTCTGCGATTTTTCAGTTCGATAGCATAGTATCGCTACTATTACAAGTCATGTAGCCGTACACGTTGTATTATGGTGGCTGATTCGAGCCATTCGACTTTTTAATGCATTTCGAGAAACTACAGTTTCGCATTACGATGACCTGAATCAGCTGCCACAGCGTATGCGTTTTTGCCATGTCAAATATGACAGCATTCTGGATCTGTCGTCCGAAATATCTTTTATCCAATCCCTTTGCATGTACATCTATGAGCCTTTATATCGGTTTGAGGTAAATAGGAAAAGTCTACCCGAGGTATTAAGACATTATAATGAGAATGAGGGCAGTTTATAGACTTATAAAAGGTAAAATAACGACTTCAAAAAGCAATTGCGAATAATGTGAACAAGTTCATATGGTGCCTTAATTACAGACAAAAGGCGTAACGAGAATAAATGCTCTTTTATGCCGACATTGAAAAACAGAAAGAACAGGGTAGATTTTTAACGATAAAGCTATGTAAACACCTGATATATTCCTAACCTCTACAATATTGAACGCGACCCTGGTGATTATTTCTGGCGTGTAGCGCGGGCTGGATTATCCAAGCATTTGTAAATGAACTATTCGGATCTTCCTGATGTTTAAGGTTGGGTAGGTGGCGCCCAAATTGACTATTTGAAAAATTAAATCCCACGGATAGTATTTTCACCGCCGCACAGAAGAGTTCCACCGGGCAATAATAACTTTTCTGTTATGCAACGATAAATACGTCTGACGCCGCTAGCCGAATTAAAGAACATACATTCACGATCTCACCTGAAAAAATGCATCGGTTATTGATACATGATTAGCGGAAAATAACAAATATATGTATCTGTTTAATGTGAAAGAGTGCTATAGCACTCCCTCGCTGTTTGTCGCTTAAGAAATTATGCAAATGCCGCGTGAACCATTCAAACATTAAAAACGGTATATTTTAGTCCGCAATCATCAGATGGTTGGAAAGTCAGTTCACATTTCATCCGTCCTCCGTCCGTTAATTTATTTGTTATGGCTATTTTTCACGGAAGGTTCCCCTTGATGCCTTGTTGTGCATGTGTTATTTACGAACTGATCGGACAATCCAAAACGGCCCGCTGTGGCCATCTTGAATTTTGGAATTTGTTATCGCTTTTCCTCAGGAATTACTGAGAACATATTCATCAAGTACTTTTTCGTGCGTTGTGCACGAACAAAGTAACATTGTTACATTTTTCGTGATCTGTGCACGAACAATGTAACAAAATTGTTACATTTTTCGTGCGTTGTGCACGAACAATGTAACATTGTTACATTTTTCGTCAACCATTCACGAACAATGTAACAAAATTGTTACATTTTTCGTCAACCATTCACGAACAATGTAACAAAATTGTTACATTTTTCGTCAACCATTCACGAACAATGTAACAAAATTGTTACATTTTTCGTGTGTTGTGCACGAACAATGTAACAATGTACATGGCCGGTCTTACATGTACAATATTTGGCTATGGAAAAGAAATTTAAGCAAAAACGTTTTTTATTGGTCACAATAGTAACAAACTCCTTACTCATGTCGAAGAGTCTAAAAGTCAATGTAAATGTTGAAACAGCTTTTTGCTTGATTGTCTCTTCAACTTTTTTCTATAACTTTGACAAAGTCAGATTTTTTAAATTATTTATATTCAGAACAGGAAATAAGGCTTGAGCACGAAATACATTCTTGAGTATGAGAATGGTTTCATGAATACGAGCCAAGGTCAATATCACAAAATATTGACCTCAACGTGACCAAGTTTTAGCCATTCAGAAAGTGGGAAAAATATCAATTTATGATAATAATACGTATATACTATTGGCGGAAACGCTTATACGTGACCAATGTACAATATATCATGTACACAAGTTGTCCATGCTACATTAATTTCTAACTAGAGGCCCGATAGCCCTTAACAGCCACCTGTGTATGCTGGCAATTGGAATGATATTTCCAATTCCAAAATAATGATTTCTGTTGCCCCTTCAACTTTCAAATGCACGTATTTTTAATACCTTTGATAAACCAAAGGGAAGATAACTTCTAGATTTTTCGCAAACTTGAAATGGCTTCCAATGGGGATGATTCCTGCCAAATTTGAATGAAATTGACAAAGCGGGAGATGAGAAGAAGTTAAAAGAAGTTAACGGACGACAGCATACGACGACAGACGAAACACGATCGCAATAGGTCACCATGACCTTTGGTCAGGTCACCTAAAATAGATCCCGTGGAAATGGTATAGACCATATGGGAATGGCATACATAGACATGGGTATATAACATGTGGGAATAGGTCACCATGTGGGAATGGGTCACTTAGGCATGGGTACATGTATAGACCATATGGGAATGGGTCACTTAGACATGGGTATAGACCATATGGGAATGGGTCACTTAGACATGGGTATAGACCATATGGGAATGGGTCACTTAGACATGGGTATAGATCATGTGGGAATAGGACTTAGACATGGGTATAGATCATGTGGGAATAGGACTTAGATATTGGTAGAAGTCATGTGTGAATAGGACTTAGATATTGGTATAAATCATGTGTGAATAGGACTTAGATATTGGTATAAATCATGTGGGAATAGGACTTAGATATTGGTATAAATCATGTGTGAATAGGACTTAGACATGGGTATAAATCATGTGTGAATAGGACTTAGATATTGGTATAAAGCATGTGTGAATAGGACTTAGACGTGGGTATATATGATGTTTGAATGCGTCACTAAGACATGGGTATAAATCATGTGTGAATAGGACTTAGATATTGGTATAAATCATGTGTGAATAGGACTTAGACATGGGTATATATGATGTTGGAATGGGTCACTAAGACATGCGTATAAATCATCTGGGATTGGGGCACTGAGACACAAGTTTAGACCATACGACTATTAGACTTACATGTATATGATTAAAACATAATTATCACCGATTACCGTTAAATCAATTTTCTGTATTACAAGTATTTATTTATTTGCGGGTTATATAATAATAGTAGTACATAGTGTGTAAATTGCAGTCACACATGAGTTATTTCCATTCTCATACACTCGAATATCGAGTGCCACGAGAATGCCGTTGCGACATTTTGTGTCTCTACAGAACCATTCGACGCGTGTGCAAACTTTTGAAGAGATTTTTGTAGATAGATTTATTAGCCTTTTCATCATAAATGTATTACGATGTAATACCAAACACTGATTGGCATAAAACTCCAATCGTACAATTACCAAATAACGCCTTCCTTTTACTGGGGATGATCTTCAATCTGGCCAGTGACAACTGGACTTAGGGCAGTTCGGTTGCGCGGGAAAAAATAGAATTCGTGCGTTGTGAGAAATTCAAAACGGTTCTAATGTCTTGTAATGATAAGTTTTCCAAGTTTTGTATGGATTTTAAAATAAAAGAAATATATAACTTGGAATCTAACAGTAGGAGTATTGTGAACTAATAATTTCCCTAACAAAATCCGAGTGAAAATTAAGTGACGAAATAATTGATAATAATGAGACCTGGTAGGTCAAAATGTGATCGTTAAAAATTGGTATGTAAATTTCGTTGAGGTTTTTAACTTGGTGATTTTGTAAATGAACGAAATTAAGTCCACACGATATCAAAAATATCTGTTTAGATCTAGATTAATATAATATCAACGACTGTTAACATGATATTTGCAGCAATACTAAAAAAGGTTATCCTGTTATTCCAACCGTGATGTTGGGATATTAATAACATGGATATTAAACCCACAATAAGAGAAAGAGATAATAGTTTATAAGTTTTTGTTTTTTTTAAATGTACCCCCCCCCCCCCCCCCCCCGAATTAACTACGCTCAATATTCAAATAAGGTACATCTTACTCACTGCAGCAATCACGTGGGGTTTTTTGCTATCTTGGTGAAGTTATTTTGTAATATTTTCTTTCCTATCCATAAAAGGATACAAATTATTGCCTTACGAACAAATTATGTGAACATTATGGAGTACGTCGTCTTTATTTTTATTCAGATTGAGTGAATATTAATGTGGTTAACACAATCAAAATTAACCGATGTAACCGAAAATCAACACGTGATTTACAACTTGAATCCCCGTCATGTTAATTAGGAATTCAGCATATACAGCCAATAATTTATAACGCATTTGAAAGTCGTTTTAGCGCTTGTTTTCGCGTTATAACGTCTTTAGGAAATCGTTATGGCGCCTTTTTTGCGTAATACAGCCTTTTGATTTTTGTATTCTTTAGATTTTAATTTCCTTTGCTGACAAAGTTGACCCTGGAAGGCTTTTGTGAAGAAGCAGTTAGGAACAATATCATCAGTTATTTCTCTGCAAACACTATTTTAAAATTTGGCGAATTCTAAATTTAAGTTAAAAGTGTCTAGTGTAAAAATGTATATCAAGTAATTAAGCATTCTACTATAGGTTGCATCACTGCTGGGTCACATCGAGTAGACTTTCGCTATCTACCTCAAACCGATATCAATTAATATGCATAGGGATTGGAGAAAAATATTTGATAAAAGAATTAGCCTTTTATCTTGTTTAGTTTATGACATTATAAATCCATTGCAGCACGAGGTAAATTGCTCCAACGCGAAGCGTTTACGTTAAATTTACCAACTGTTCCATTGGATTTATAATCTCATAAACTAAACAAAGGAAAGGTTAATTCTTATATTTACAGTATTTTTCTGTAAATTATGCATATTACTCTGTTCAATATAGCCGCATTTGTGGACAAAGATTATATTTCAAACATCAAAAAAAAAAAAGTTGAAGAATTGCTCAAATCAGCAAACATAATAAAATGTACATATATACAGCTGCATGACTTGTAATAGTAGCGATACTATGCTTTCGAACCGACAAATTACAGAAACTGAGTTAAAGTGATGATGGCGCATACTGCGATTTTATTCCCCTTAAGGTATACTACCGATATGTGTATAGTTTCCCAATTTTGTCAAAGCTCTAAAAAACAGTTGCCACGAAAAATGTAACAATTGTTACAATTTTCGTGCAACACGCACGAAAAATGTAACAATTGTTACATTTTTCGTACACAATGCACGAAAAATGTAACATTGTTACAATTTTCGTGTACCACGCACGAAAAATGTAACAATTGTTACATTTTTCGTAATTGTTACATTTTTCGTTGCATCAACCAATGCATAATAAGAAACGTTTTTATGTAACATGAACTATGAATACGAAATTAATGATATGACTGGTGTATACTCAGTGCAATATTTATTCAAGCAACTTTGAGAATATTCATTTATACTTTAAAATTTAAAGTTAACAAAACGAGTTTTGTCATCATGAACAATAACATCTACTTTTGTTTTATTTTGCATATTCGACAAAATAATCATGACTAACAGTAATGTTAAAAGTTACATATGTTTGTTGTTCGCAGTATCGATGTTTTTTTTTGTTATCGATGTAAAATTATGTGTCTCTTTCATACATTACATACCTTTGATATAGATATGCATCAATCATATTATTTTATAACAAATATTTACTTAAAAACAAAACAACGTACGTATCCAACATGTTGCATACATTCTAGACCGATTGGTCCCTTTGTCAAGCATTGTTTGAATGAGCGATAGGTGATATTTTGCGAACAACGAGTTAGATATTATTTTTTCTCTCTTGTTTAGTCTGTAAAATGTCATAGACATGAGTTTTCTAGATTTGCATTAATTTTTTATTTGTCTATTTTGTATTCGTCGTTCTCTTTTAACCATGTTATCCTCCTCCCCATCGACGATTCATGTTGGGTATTGAAGTGGTATGTTAATAAAGAGTTGCTGTATAGGGTGATGGATTTGCACTGTGTAATCATGGCGAATCGGTTTGTCGTCATCTTCCCAAAATCCTGTGTGATCTATTCCAATATTCCTCCGAGTGTTTGCAAGATATGATTGCTAGTAATGAATGCATGGACTTTGCTGTACGACTCATCCTTTCTAAAAAATGCCAGCATTGCCCCTTGGCCTCACATGTAACTTTCTGAGCATTGTCAATGGTTTAATTGGTTTCAGCATGGTGCTAAAACTGGGTAATGCCCATAACACGTTATCTTAAGTGATCGAGACGTATAATCGGTATGCTCGAGTTGTCCAGTGTTTTAGACTAATGATATAGTAGTGCAGTTTTCTTTTCGAGTATGACTCCGTCTTCTTTACTCTCTTTTCTTTCTTCTACCGGTGTGTTGATGAACAGTGAAACCGTGTCATCTTTTGTGATTATCCCCTTCTTCACTGACATCATGGAATCCCTGACATAGAATTGCGTTGATCCTTTAAGTGGTGCTCAACATCTTGGTAGTTTTATAATGTTAGGTATAGGAAAGTGTATTGCAGATTTGTAACGTGAGTGATATCTTACTTTAGAAAATGCCTTTATTCATAACGGCATGTTGGGCTAGGATAATTCTAAACACCGTAACAGCTAAATTGTCACCCATTACTGACATGATCCTTACAGTTATGATATACCATATATACGTAAAGTCCCGTTGTCGAAAGGCAAAACATTGTTAACAAAAAAGCTTGTCAAATTTTCAAAAGGTTAACAACATTAATCTCTCACTCATAAACAACTTGACAAACGGACCAGCTGGTCTGATACGTCGGGATATGTTTTATATGAACATGTGTATATTGTTTGTATATCTTCTAAAAATAAAAAAAAAGTTTTTCAGTACATGCTCCACAATTTTATCTAGATTGAGATATCAGATATACTAATTTCAATCAGGGATAGGATTATACAATCCGAATTTCAGTGTAATTCGTCTGCTTGTTCCATCATACTATAGATAAACACACGACAAAACAGTAAGCGTGAAGTCCGCAAATAAACATAGCAAACTGGCACAAGGTGTCCACCGCACATCAACAAAGTATCACAATGTACAAATGCAGAAACATGAGAAACAAAACCACAACAATATATATATATGTATATACATCTAGATAAAACGTGGAGGAAACGTAGAGGAAACGTGATCACATTATTCTATAAATGAAAACAAAAAAGTCTTTTCATATGTTTTATTTTTTCACATTATTGATGTTTATTTATTAAATATTTACCGCTTAAAATATGAACTGTAATACTGGTGGTATCCAGATCAGAGCTCCGACACACGTAATTGCCCTTGTCGGCATCCGTGCATCTTTCTATGATGAGTGTACTGATGAGCGACCTCCCAGGTACCTCAGGGACTTTGTTTAGTATCATCAGTCGGTTGGCGTATTTTTTATCGCTTGAGTTGATTATATGACCGTCATGGAACCAGTCGACGGCCGCGGGCGCTCTTGTCACCCCTGTCGCATTACACGTCAAATTTAGCTTCTGGTACATATTGATAAATACAGTACCATTTATCTGTATAGCTGCTGAAAGGAAAGTGAAACAATGGTTTTGATACTGGTACAAAAAGCAGATTGACGTATCTTATACATCTGCTGCCAATTTTGATAGTTGTAATTTAAAAAATGAAAAAAAATAATAATCGAATTGCAAAAGCATCGACAAATGACAATCTTAAATCAGCATGTTATTGATAATGTATTTGCACGACAGTGAGATTTGTTGTTCCTGACAGCGACACTATGTATTCTGTTATCTCTTTTGAGCGAGCGAATTCTCTGATGAACCTGATTGTAAAGGTGAATGAGACAAGCTTTGACAGATGAGTAAATAGTTGATTCGGACAAGCTTGTCAACACTTGATTGCTTGTATAGTTGACTCAAACAAGAACGATAACCCTTGTTATATCCTTAATGGAGCGTGCTGACATTTGTTTTAACAGTTGAATAAGATCAACGGTGTTAACATTGAATTGCAGAACTGAATAATACAGACATGTATTTTTTTTTACTTTGTAGTTGAATTTTTTGTGTAAGGTTGAATCGACTGATAGTTTAATGTGTGGTAATGCAGATAATGAGTTGCTGATGACACATGCATACATGTACCAATAAAAATGTCAGCGTATATGCACCTATGACATATGGCGTTTAGATAGGTGTAAAGATAAGTAATTGTCACTTCACAGGGTTGTAACTGATACATATAAGTACTGATGGGACATATTGATGCTTCGTTTGTATATGCGATTTGATTTCATAAACATTAAATATATCCATGAAATGTTTATCTAGCGGATCATGTATTTAAAATAGCTTGTCTATCCATAACACAGTCTGTTTTCTCGGATTGTGCTTACCTCCCTTTGCTTCCTCCTCGACAGATGCGGAGGGATATTTTTCTTGCCCTGAAAGCAGTAGCTTCATTTCAAAAAAATAATTCTCCCAAATTGGGTTAAAAATTATTGGTCTCTCCAGTCAACAGTTATACATTGTCCACAGTGCACAAGGTGACAAGCAACCATAACCGCAAAGAAACAGGCTCTAGCGCAACCCCAACACCGAGCAATGCAACAAGCAGGAAGGTACAGCTCAAAATTGAGAATGATAAATTAAATGATTTATTTAAAAAGACGTAAACATTCAATAAAAACATATGGAACATTCATTGTTATGGTAGCATGCATATTCCGTTAAATGTCAAGATTGCATGCATGATGCTTTTAATATTGCTTTCAGCTGCCTTCTTTACATGTGTAACAAGGACACATATAAGAAAATTTGACATGGCCAATAATTATAATTACAGTTCTTCCGGATTGATGACTTAAATAAGCAAATTGCTTTTGGAAAGATATTATGTAATCCCCTTGATGTATTTGTTGTGTTAATAGTACAAGTAGTTTTTAAATAAATCAATTTAATATAAAAGTAGCATTAAGTAAGTACATGCGGAAAAGACAGTTACAAGTATTAGTAATATTTTTATCAGAGCACACATAATATGAAAATGAAAGTAGGAAGTTTCATGATAAGAATATTTAACATCAGACTTAGTAAAGAATTAAAATATGCTTTTTTGCACTATGTATAAACATCTAAATAGATGTGTAGGACAGCCCGAACATAAATGATATATATCAATATATGAGTTTATAAGTATAAACTGTGTATTACATTGCATGTATGGGTATATATATGCATGTATATATATGGGTCAAAGAAGTAATATCAACGGTAGTTTTCCAAATAACACTGGATTCTTACAAATGGATATTTATAGGATACGATTTACTTAAAAATGTATAAAGGACAAAGAATTAATTTACGTGTATATATATAGATGCAGTAGTAATAGTATGCGGAAGACTATATATACATTATATTTAGGTATGAAGACGGTGCATAAAACATATCAAATAATGTACCATATATGATTTACACTTGTTATAGGATTATAATCATGGACCAAGCATTGGTATATATATTTCACTCGGATTTCTGTCATGCATACTATTTTCAAACTTTCACGTTTAGATAATATCTCTTTAAATGTTCACCTATAGCTAACTACTCGAATATATTTTTTAAAAAGTTTTTATATATATGAAAATAGTCGTATTTTACGTATTCTGTGAAAACTTGCAGGTCGTTTGTCAAATCTATAAAAAAAACATGTTTGTTGTCTTTTCTAAGATGAAGAAATCATTGCAGAAATGAATTTGTTTTCAAAATAAAAATCGAACAATTTATCTATATCTGCAAATTGTTTTGGCGTATCTAAACAACGAAGTTTAAGTCATGATAAATGTGAAAAATGTTTGTGCATATGGATACAAATGGGAAATGTAATGTCAGTTTAGTAATGGTGTTGTATTATAGCACAATAGGACCTGTTCTACGCACAGAAAGAAAGTGTTGCGTAACTAGAGATTGATGGACCAAAGGACAAAGGTTTAAAAAAGATAAAAGTGACTGATATATTCATGCACAAAGTGACGAAGATTCATGAACGCTTTCCTTCGTCAGCCGGTAATGTACTGCAGAAGTGTGAGTTGTACAGCAACAATTTTACGATAAGACAAAATGCAAAATATGACAAATATACGTTCAGAGAATTCTATGATAAAACAAGCAAACGGGTTTCTTTCTTTAGAGAAACAAACATTGGTATGAATCAGTGGCAAAAAAATATGTGTGAACCAAATGTATTCATCTGTTGACTGGAGTATGACGTTTTAAATGGCAGCAAACCATTCAACTCCATCCAAAAAGGTTAGTATTGGTTAGTTTAGGGTTAAAGGGCATTCTAGAAGCACTGAAAAATCAAACTGGCAATAGCATGTGAAGCTTATGTTAAAGTCTATAAATGTAGCATGACTCTACTCTACGACTGAGGTAAAATGTCTGAAGCATGGTTAGGGTGTATTCCGAACGTATTAAGCTTTATGTACCTTGTCAAAGAATGTAACTATAAAGAATGTAATTATATAAGTTGTCGTATGGAGCAATACAATATGAGACGGGTAAATTTTATGAGAACATATGAAGACATGTTTGTATATATATTGTATATCTCTTTACGACCATAACAAAGTTAAGTTTATGTTTATGTGCGTGTTGGAACTTTATATCGTTTTATAATTTATGTTTCACTTGTTCATCCTTGACCGAATGCATAAATTGTCTTCATCGTATCATACTATTTTTGTCTGATACTAAACACAACAACTTTAAGCTTCGAATGTAAAGCTGGTTATAACAAACAGACAGGACTGTGTTCTTGTAGGACGACAGGTGGATGTTATTTAACTCCCAAGACATCAATTAATCAGTACACCTGTTGTATGAGAAAATCAAATAAAGTACACGTGGATTAAATTCTAAACTTTTTTTTGATTCGCTCATGCACACGATGATCATTGACTGGACTTTGTTGACACAATCGCATCAGTTTTTATCAATGTATTGTTTTACAGATATTGCTTCCTATTATAAGTAATGATTTATGATACTTTTTTCTGTATTTCTAAATTTGTAAGTTTTGCATATTAATGAGCAGCATTTCGCTCAATTTCGTATAATCATACCGAACGTTGGTATAAATCGTGAAAAATACCAACTTAAGCTGGTGTTTTTCGAAAACTTTTGAAAATATACTCATTTGAGTTAAAGAATTACTACATGTATATAATAAACCTCTTGTGTAATCTCTATATTTATATTTATATTTCACGTCTATATTATATAATCCTGCTACTAGATGTTTCTATGGAGCGGATGATAGATTGTTTAGCCCTGACCATGTACATGTAACCCATATTTATCATTATTGCAGGTTCCTGCAGCAAAGCGTTATCGTAAATTCTGATAACAGTACGGTTTATTGCAAATGTGTAGTTATCACTGTGTAATTGAGGCAGAGACTATGCATTGGTTCGCGTTATCTATGTAATTAAACCACAAAGTGATAGAAAGAAAGCGAAAGTCTGGTAGTTCACACATACAGCTGACAACAATGAATGTTGAGCCCGTGATAACACAAAAGGTCGTAGGGCTTTATCTACCAAGTTTTATACGTATTGTCCTTGTGCCAAGGTCGCGTACTTTGAATACCCATTCGTTTAGACGTTACATAATCTCTGTGTCTCGGCCACATGCACATGGAAACGTCAGAGAGAAAGCCTAATGAAAACTTATGACCGGCATCTTGAAAGCTTTTATCTTAGAAACGCACCACGTTCTGATATTTTATGAGAAACTATAGATTTTTTCGCGCTTGAAACCATATAAACTCAGTGTCTGTCCTTTGTGGTCGGTATTGCAATACATCAAATGAGGTCCGTAACACTCCATTCCATGCCTAAATAGGATTTGTAGTTTCTATCCAAACATTACTGACACTTTATTTATTAATGATGCTTTCTTCTTAGAACAAGTTCAAAATGTAAAAGACAAAAATATTGAAATTTTGTTTTCAATTTGATAATACAAAATTGAATCATCACTCATTCATTCAATATATTTATGATATGTCAACTTATAATAGTGTTTCATATTGATCTTCTATGCATCAAGGGTAAACTCTACATTTACATTCTCCGAGTGAGTTTGAGCGAGCCTTATAATCCCAGAGCTAGTGCTTTTACAGATAGTATATAGAAGTTAAATATAATATATGATGTTGTTTTTCTGATTAGTAGGCATACCAGTTAAGAGTAGAGATAATCATATCAATGAGCTCACTGACAGGTCCGATGATACGTCCACCCAGCTGGTGTTTAGTAAGTACAGGAGAAACAACACACTACACACTAGACTAGGAACAGGGGTTAATCAGGAAGGAATGCAATCAACCGATCTCGGTGACTCATTGAATCAAGGCAATTAGCGAAAGTGTGTACTAATAATAAGTTAGCACCAGTACTATTTAAGCATTTAGCAATATAATAAATTACATCTGTATACATAACTCGGGTTAGTCATACGTGTAAACATAAAGACTAGATATATACCCACTGAAGTATATACTGAACAGTATTGAATATACACGACTGATTTTTCAAGAAATGGCCTGAACTAGCTGAATCTAAAACGAATTCAATTAGAGTATATGTACTTCTTCTGCACAGTAAAATTCGTATCTAGGTTTAATTATTTTGATATGATTTTTTAATTATGTGATCTATTGTACTGACATTCCCAGACACAAACTAATCCATACTGATATTCTACAATAAATTTCAAATTTCGGTGGTACATATTCAAGCTATCCCGCATCAATGTGAAAAGGAATCGATGTATACTGTTTCACCTGATATGAATTATAATGATCTGTTCGTGTATTTAATCATGTAGTATCAAATGCGTAAGGTTTTACGGATTAGGAAAAGTATGACTTACCTTTACGCTGAGGCTTAGTTGTGGCTGAAACAGAAATAAAAAAAAACATAAAAAGAACGCCCATTTTATGGTTTTGTCGATATTATATATAGTTTTATAAAAAGAAGCATCAGAAACCACAAAAAACCAAAAGATCGTGTACAGTATCGCTTTAACATACACACGCTTAATACACGTATTTGATATCATCGAATTTAAGTTGTTATATATACCTTTTTATTACTATGGTATTGAAACAATTGATATAAGCCATACTTGCTAATTGTAACAGTAAACTGCATATAATTTCAATTACATCAAAACCATAGTTTATGCATCTTTACAGCTAATATTGTATACGGTTTTATAGGTAACACATGTGGTTGATGCAGATACCAATGTTATTACTATGATTCTCTTTGGTGTAGAAATATAAAGGATATTTAAGAAAGTTGGCAACAGTTTTATAGTAAAACGATCATCAAGTAAGATTAGGGTAGATAAACCAAAGAATTAACACTGTCGATCATAAATTCCTTGACATCAAGTCTGTTGGTTGCATGAACTATGATCGTAATACTTAAAACTGTTTCAAACGTGTCACTAGTTTTAATATGAAAAGGTTAACATATATGTAGTTCATACAGCTTGTAGCTTAGTGTTAGACATGAAGAATAAAAGATAATTGAAATATTTGGTCTTCGTGATGTATTCATCTTATCTTACTCATGCTTCTAATAGAATGCTGATATAATATTTTATCTCGGTTAATGATGTATTTTTGAATTCCTAACCATTCTGAATAGCAAATGAGCAACAGGATATTGTGCAATTGAGGCTTTAACGTATATCTGTATCAGAAGACATCAATACAATATACGTCACACGTTGTGTACAACACGATTAAATGCAACACGTTAGGTTGTCATATAGAAAAGCCCTTAAATATACTTACATAAAACTGTTAGGTTAATATGATATGTTTTTAGTCCTTTTGTAACAATCTGACACTCGTATTTCCCCGAATGTCTTGGTTCAGTTCTTTTAATTATAAGATCCCAGCGAGTTTTATATTTGCCAGAACGTCTGTAGTCTATGGACATCTCATCGACAGGAGCATACATGTGAGTGCCTATTGACAAGGGGAAATCTTCTGACACTTTGCGCCATACAACCTGAAATGAAAACATAAAAAAGACATGAACTCTCCTGAAAGCTCAACAGCAAAATATAAGATATAATTAAGGATTAACTTGAATCTAGTTTTTATGCTATAGAGGTATAACACAAAAAACCGGAGTGTTTTGTGGGTGTTATAACTCCATAACATAAAAATAGATTCAAGTTATTCCTTATAATTTAATCTATACCCTGCGAAAGTTCACTTTATTGATGGACTCGTTACTCTTACAAATGAATACACTGCTGCATCAGTCAATCAAAAGCGACGCTATTAACAGCGACGTCATGTTTTTTTAACGTTATGGGCTAATAACATTATTTTTTAAACAAAATAACAAAACATTATTTTTTAAACAAAATAACAAAACAGTCTGGCGGATTTTGTGGTCCCCTGGAGCCTCCATAGCCACAGATATATCGTTTGAGTAGTGGCACGGTACATATCATAGACATTTTCGTGGTACACGATTATACGTAACTAGTTTAAAGAGGTTTTACGCACATGGCCTTCTACTTCTACATTAGTTTAGACATTTTGGATTCCCACCTTTTGGCCTCTAGCATCACTGAAGAGTCCTAGGAGAATGAAACAGCTGTATGATGCAGTTTAATTTTTTTTCGGCATACTGTATATATTTCTGAATTTAAAAGATGCAGCATATGTGTGTGTTACGTAATGTAATATGTAGTACTGTACTAACTGTAACTATTCCGCCTAAATCAATATACTATTCGTAGTTTCCTATTTCAATCTTATATTATCATAGATAAACGTTTCCCTTTTTAATAGGAAAATGTACTATTCAACTGATTATATGGAGGTGTTTGATGTTCACACTATTACAATGACAGTATAGTATATTGTCATACCTCACATTTTACGTTGATAAATGAATTTACAGTAAGTTAGAAGATGTACATTTGTACCTGTTGACACCTTTACACTTCAGGTCAGTTAAGTTAATTCATTAAATTTTATCCATAACTTCCTATGACAGGAAGACAAATGTTTTCAGTGTCTAAACAACAACATAAATAACATCTATGAACATATAGTTTATGAAGCATGACCACCAGGATTTCAATTTGAAAATTCATTTAAAGGTCAAATAAAATAAGAACCACTTTGTTTGCATTTCATTAGTTTAATTTACTTTCAAATGTTGAGAAATACACTTCCAACTATCCGACCTTATGGATATAAATAAAGAATTTACATAGGTCGTGATGGGCTTGACAAGATGCTACGCTAGTCTGACACGTACACTTGAGTGACTCACTTTGGTCGTAACCTGTTAGATGACCGTTTTAACAAGATACGGCATAAATACTTCAATCCTGGTCAAAACTTTCCCATCCATAAGATAGAATGTGACAGGATCTTAAGTAAAAGGTCAGATCCCGATAACATATATAACAATGATTAATGGGAAAACCAATAACGTGGTTATAGTTCCTGGAGTTCATCCAGAAAACAGAATAGCCGTATATCACCTGTTGAGGTTGAATGAGGCTTAAACTTTCTATTCAGAACTAGCATTACTTAAGTGAATATATGTGAATTTGATATAATCTAGACAAGTGCGGTACCGAGGGAAGCAATGACCAATGAAATTCGTAAGTGTAATATATATGCTTTAAGCAAAACAGCAATGACACTTTCTTTCAATCATAACGGGCGTTTTCAAGATATTAATATTTTTTAATATATAACGAAAAACCTAACACATCAATCAATACCTAGTATTTTCACCTAATTATAGTTTATGGAACGATTTAAACACTTCTCTTGATTTGATTGTTCATTTTTTTAATAATGGAATTAAGAATCCTGCCACAGAAGACATAAATAAACCTTCCGTGATGATTAATGTTGAACAGATTATATTAAGCACTGAATGAACCCCAGAAAATTAAATAATGGCTTTAAAAATTTTATGAACTCTTTCTTTGTTGGTGTAATGAGAATATCATTAAGCTAATGATAGTGTTAAGAAAATGAAAAATGTGTCAGTTATTTCGAAATTGCATTCTGGAATGATTCTGTTAACGCATTATATAATGGATAGCGCAGATCGACAGCATGTTGTGCCAAAACCATGCTGATGGTAGTTTGGCGTCCATATGTAAACGAAGAATAAAGACACAGAGAATTTATGACGCAATGTAATATTTTTCCTGTAATGTACATTAGTATGAATAGTCTGCAATTTCGCCAAGGAGATGAGCGATTTATATATAAATTTAGATTAGAGAATGCTATATCAATTATATAGTTTGGCCAACCGTGCATGTTATGGTGTGATAACGTGATTCTGTTTATCTCCAACATCGGAAAATATTTACAAACCCAACATTCTAAGAATCCTAGATGCTTTGATTGTAAGCACAAACATCATCCCACGATTTTTATTATAAAGACAACGCACACACTACGTTGTAAATATACTTTGTAAACATTTCTCCTATGCAAAATAATAAAAAATATATTTGATCAAATACCTTGCTTGCATTTTTGTAAAAGTATTTTCCCTTATTCTTTCGACACTTGTCGATTTGGGAAGTATTGATCTAAATTCTCAGTTTCGGTTACTGATTCTAACATTGGTGATACACTAGGGATCATGTGGATAACTGAATCCTTGTTGAGTGTTTGCCTAGTGCCCTCATTACGCAATATAGAGCCAGGAATTACAGTAACTTCGGGTTCTTCTTTAATTGTGCGTTATTACTGTTAGCATGTGAAGATCGTTTACGTGTATGCTCACTGCTGAGAGAGCGGTTATTTTCAGCAGGAAAGCGGGAGTATATCAATAAATCATTACAACAAAACTACTCATAACGCGTAAAAAAGTCGCTTCAAACATATGCCAGGCTGGTGTGGTTCTACATGTCTGGCTGAGGTTCGCAAGCTAGTCTTACTGGCGACGATTCCGCAAAACGCCATGAAATAGATTTGAACTGTAAATACATTAAAAAAGGGCAGACCTCCACGAAGAGATTCTAGATTGCTGTTTAAGATGTATATCAAATTCTAATGATGATGTGTATCGACTCGATACATCTTTCATAATTACGATAACTTCAATATTAACTAGTTATGTTTATAAGTAAATTACCCAAACTATGCTGGTGGCAAGAACCAACACTGAGTATACAAAATATTAATTTGATTAGAAAGAAGATATCCCTCATAATAACCAACGACACATACTACAAATATTATCTACATACGTATATCATACACAAGCTACATTTTTTCTGCTAACCTATCCGTCTTAAGGACAATGTTGACAAGCTTCTTCTTTGTTTGATTCAAAATATAGTTTTCCTAATTCCAAAACTATAAGACAACAACAATTTATATGTACATGTATAACTATTCATTGAAAACATCATTGGGCGATTGCCATAGTATAAATAAAGGGGTTCACATGACTTAGTTTATTGCAATATATTTACATTTGCGCTGCAACCCACTATATGAACATTACCAGCAAAAATGCCTTTTATAAAACTATGAAAGCAATGGTTCTCGAGACGTAGCACGTGATTTCATTATGACGTCATAGATCAATCTCGTTCAACGAGAGTCTTGTCGCGCCGCTTCGAATAACATGAAGAATGCCCTTGCGTCAAACGCTCAAATGACTTATTATTATCATTGGTGCCAATTTTATTCAAGCTGGGCTGTTCCGCCCATGTCGTTTAAATGACGACACATATACAAACGCAGGTAATAAACTATTAGTTGGAAAAAATATCAATAAAGTTAAGCAATTGTTCTGTAGTAAAAATGTAAATATATGGAATGAAAGTCATTTTTTTAACTTTCATAGTGCTATGAAAGGCAGCCGTTACATCCATATTCGGCATGAAGCCCTACCGGGCTTCATTCAATATGGATGTAACGACTGACCTTTCATAGCACTATGAAAGTTAAAAAAATGACTTTCAATCCTTATATAAAATCGGTTTCTTTTGGAAGGAATTTCATAGTAAAATCGTTTTGTTTTCTTGGAAATATTCCATACCAATAATTAAATATAAATACCTACAAGGTTTGTTTAATTCGTACGTGACAAACAAAATGATAACATTTTGAACAATTAGACATACTATTAAATGTATCGATAACATAACTGATATTTTAGGTATCATTAAAAAGTTCTATATTAAGTCGGATTGTTCGATTGTTTTTCTCTATGAATTTCATTACTTGATCTTTCTTTTATGATATTTTCTCATCTGAGATTGACATGGCATATATCAAATCATTAGAATAGAAGTTAGCATGTAAAGTCTCCATTTAAAACTTTCCTTTGTTCATATTTTGCCCCTGGTTTAATCGATTTTTAGTTTGGATTATGATTTTTGTTAACGCTTCGATATTCTCTTATGTATTTAAAGGTACATCTAGCAATATATATTCTAGGAATATTCTTACTGACACTATTGAAGACCTGCGTGAAGGCGTGGTTCCTTTGACGATAAATACTTTCAATACCAGATACATAAATAAATGAGGCACGAATGGCGCACAATAAAAACGGCTATTAGGGACTTTTTATACGAAGTCAACACATGTCGGCGACCAGTTCCCTCGTGATCTCTATAGTCCATGGTTGATTGTGTCTATAACAAATGACTTCCCCTCAGTAACAGATCAGTAAAGTGCGGGTTGTTATAAGTGTTTCTACAGTTAAGTGTATCCACATGAATGTCTGAAATACCCAAGTGTAGATTCGGCTCCATTAAATACTCGCTACACCGGTTACAAAAGTACATACCTATTAAAATGATTTCAAACTTCACGTGGAATGTATTCGTTATAGTGTTTCGGTAAAATATCCTATTCAACTATAATTCAACTGCAAAAACTTCGTACGTGCTCCGTGCACGCATTCCCTAATCTGAAAATATACCGTTAAGTGATCGTCACAAACACTGCCAAAGGTATTTGAATAATGAAATTTGACGAAAAGCGTGAAATACCATGGAGACCAATAAAGCGGCACAACCAAATATACGCTATATCATTCCTCACCAGATCTCTCCTTATCCACCGATACTGTTATTTGAATAATGGTATTTCGGTAAAAGGGAAGAAAATGTCCCTAGGAGGTTAAATATATATATATATATATATATATATATATATATATATATATATATACAGCAATGCTATGTAGCGACACCGAGTAGTATATATTGATCAAACAGACTTATGTATTGCTGATATCGTTCTGCTATGTGTTTTTATTTTAACAATAATACAACTTGCAACTCTTAAACCCAGATACTGGTATATTTAAACCGGGTCTCTTAAAATAATAATAATAATAAAAAAACCTGCCCTACTAATTACTCCATAGAAACAATATCGAATGTATGATTTTGAAGTACAGCAAACTAGCAAAAGCACAATTACATCAAAACTCAATCGATTGCCGTTATAAAATATTTGAAATATCTGAAACATTATGTTTACAAATAATTTTAATGTATACTTTTGTAATCTTTATCTGTTTGCAAACACCTTTGACCAAACATTTTCCTTTACATGGACATATTACATTGCAAATAAAGAAAACTGCACTCTCTCATAAATGTTCCCTACTCGTTGCTAACATGATTAGATTACAGAACGACGTACCAAATTCGATATGACAACGTGTTAGATACCGTAGCTCTGGTACATCAAGTATCACGTTTCTAAATGTACATTAATGTTTTATGCATATAAACTGAAATAACATGTCACTTTTCGGGGGCGACCTGTAGCATGCGTGAGTTTTCTCATCGCAAACATGTTCAACGTTTACGAGGTTTTTATCAAGTTATATTCGGTAAACACGGATAAATCAATTTCTGTCAGATGTCATAATTGTATTTCATTGTGATGGTCACATTATCGTTAGGGGTTTCTGCAGTCGTTAACACTGAGACTCCCTATCTACTGTACACACACAGCTCTAGGTCCCTTGATACCATGCTATCTGCTATCGAGGAGATGTCGTTTGGTCGCTCCTTATCTAACTGGCGATGGGTAGTCATAATATGACACCTTCTTTGAGAACTTTGTGCCACTGTCTGTGAAACGTATTACGACTCGGACCGTATCACGTTATCATTGTTTCATGGCCCGACTCTAATGACACATTTCTATATGTTCATAACTTTGTATAATTTTTAGCACTCTAACGACTTGTCTATATGGGTTTTAAGTTCCTTTAATAATCAATTCTGAAATTTGTTTTTAGGAAAATTTTACATATCGAATGATGTGATCTTTTGTAAGAATATTGATTGATACTGGTCACATATCCCAGGCGTCTGTGTTGAAGCGGTTGAGCTGGTACGTTTATTTTGTGTGTGTAGTCTCCCTTGGTATGCATTGTATGTTAAGTGAATGTATTGGGCACTATAGAGATAACCGTTCATAAACATATTGCAGTTTATCCTACATACTAGTTGTTTTAAAATAATTTAAGTAAGTCTTTTTAAAATTTATGTCAAACGCATTAAGTTTTGTATAGTCATTATGTTCTCATTTATTTTTATATGGCGAAATAGTTAATAACATGTTTTGAATAGGTTACATGTGCCAATTCATTTATAAATAAGTTCATGATTTCTGATTAGAACGATACGTATACATGTATGATTATTTATGCAGCACGACCTGACGTTATCTTCCCTATTTCAGTCAAATGTGATACATGTATATTATGGAAAGGAACACAAGTTAAACAACGTTTGTCCAGATCATTTTGAGTGACTTATACTCTGTGTAAACCAGTGTACACAGTATAAACTGTTCTGTGTCCTTGTAGGGACGGAATTGCCTAAAACGTATAGTTTCCAAAAAGACATTTTTTTCAGCAATGGTATGTGAGCTTTTTTATTATTAATGACATACATTTACCAATATACAATGTTCCGTACACATGGTATATTCATGTATCATACTCATTTATTGTAATAAGATGACTTTAACACTATTAACATTGTAGGGCGGCTAACCGAATGAACTGTTACAATGTATAATTCAATATTTGAATTTGTTATAGAATGTTCGTTCATTGCAATGCAAAGACAATTTTTGTTATGCTATTATAACAGCTTTTATGACGTTATTCATGTATATTGTGATGTCATCAATCCCATTGGACTAAATTTACTGTTAAAAAACTATTTGAAATAACTTTAAATAAATAATCAGTATCACATTATTAATATAAGTATTATATACATTAGTTAAGAGTATTATGGTTATACAAAACATATTTCAATTGATGACAAATTTACATAAACATCCTTACCAGGCTTTATGAAATTTGTCATCATTAGAAATGTGTTTTATATGACCATAGCAATACTCATTGCCTAAATGTACTGCTCACATTGTATATGTACTTCTAATCGACCTACAAATTATAAATATAGAATATACCTTGTACATGTTAAACCATTCTCATACACTCACACACACACATTAATGAAACATTAATGTTTGCATTATCCACTTATTTGCGCTACAAGCACTTTTACATGGTATTGTTATTATCATTATATTATCGTTTTTCATCAAGAATGAAGCTAGCACAAGAACACAGTCTGTGTCGGTCAATTACTTAAATAGAACCACACAGCACACACGCTAGATGTTTACTTTGTTAAGACATTCTATAGAAGCAGACATCTTTCCAATAAGTCTCACTACATTGTCAAATTCGCATGTTAGAATTGCATGTTTCAGCAATCCATGGTGCGCTGGGTGTTAGATCGTATGACGATAATACTTCAATCTTCTCAAACAATCACATTCCTTAATGGTTGTGACATACTTTTTTGAAAAAATAAAACAGACCCTAGTTAACCTTGGAGGAATAGCATGCATAACAAAATTCAAACAGAACCGGAGTGTATGCATGATATAAAACACACTATGGAATCCTGTGTCGTACACCCATTAGCAATGAGATAGTTTGAAAGATACATTTAAACGGGGAATGTTATGCAATATTTACAAGCACATGGTTTGGTCTTTGTATTTCGACATGAATTAATGTATAAAGCCACATCGAGCATTGAAGGAATCTAATCTTTCATAAACTGGTTTGTGATATGGACTGTTCTATATATCAATGTGATGCGTCTAGGCGGTATATCAGAGAGAATCATACCTGTCTTGCACGCGCCGTAATTACCCTTCACGCGGAGTATCTGCCATTAGTGTATTGCAGATCACTTTGGTTTGATATACATGCGATACACTAATCCTTCCGAAACTCATGGTCTTATTAGTCTTGTATTTATGTAGTTACAAAGGGTCTCCATGTAAAATGAAAGATAGGTTTTCACAAGTGCTGAGAGAAAAAATAACCTTGTTTTGGTCAGAAAACGTGTGTGTTTTTTAGGAATAAATGCCGAAGAGAGTTTTGCCAGAGGTTTGATACATGAATGTGTTTACTAAGAAACAAGTACAAATGCTAGTCTATAGAATCCTCTTTATCAAGCTATTTCTGTTCCTATATGATTTATTTATGGTGCTCAACATAGTCGATATAGGCTTACTGGGGAATTTCCTATATAAGTGTTGGCCTTTTGGCTCCAAACTCCATCCCATACTTTATAACTCGGAAGCAATATGGCTTATTGTTCTTATGCATGCAGATCCTGTCTAGAGTTTACAATCTATCCAAATAACTGCATCTATATCAGTTGGTGGTTTATTATATATATCGTGTACAGTTGCTTATCATGCTGGCTAAAGATAAATCATCCATTGCCTAAAATAAGAATGTCCAGAATACCAAAAGTCAAGTCTTTAATTAAAGGGCTCAATATAAAACGGTCATTTGGAATGAAGTTCTGTATCGATAAATTTAAAACGAACATAAACCTGAAAACTAAGCTAAAACAAATAAATAAAAAAGATGAAATAAACTGCAACAATCCTATCGAGCCAGTAAAATATAGGTCTGGCCAAATGATGGAATTTTGCAATATGAAGCAGAAAAAACTAACTTTAAGTTAAATTGTCTCTATCACAAGTTTGATCACATATCGGTACTGATCTAAACGCCTTAACCTAATGGTACTGCCATTATTTTGTGTTTTAGGGCCTATGAGTTCCCGTACGAAGATCCAACGAACAACGATCAGTACCCGTTGACACCGCTCCACGCAGGTCTCGACTCAACGACCCAGTTGTGAAGGGTTACAGTGATACTTTGCCTAAGAATATGTTAACATCTCAGCAATCAAAATGTTCACAGAAATTGCCTCCAAACGAAATAATAAAACAGCGAAGATAATTTCTGATCCCTTAATTACCTACATTGAAATAAAAATCATTCATATGCACGAATCATCGACGCGGTATTTGACCGTTATATTACGTAGACAAGCTTTAATGCAAAAGGTTAAGTATTATCTCATTTGATTACATTTATACCTAAAATAAACTTGCATTTATTAAAATAGAGCATGCGTTTTTCTAGTGTGTACCCTTTAAGTTAATATTGAAACTCGTATTCGTATTATTCCTTCAACTGTTCTAAGGTTTATTTATGTTAATAGGGATAATTACGCTGTAGTTAGATTTTCGCTGTAATAAGCTTTCGCTTCAGCGAAAGATGAAAACGATTCCTGTATATGAAGTGTAGGATTATTCTGCAAATATTTTCCTTCGAAAGCCTGTACAATGGTAGCGTGCGAAATCACACATATTGTCGACTGTGCGTATATTGCTAGTAGTGGACCATACAGGTTACTTAGCTGGTACCCCCTCGTCTCTGTTCTGAGGATTCAAAATTCTGATTGTTTTAGTTTTTTATTTGAATTTGCCCTCAATGTGACTGAATATCGAATTTAACAGACGAGGAGGCTGGAAATGATGACCTTTTCGGCAGCACGGTATGTATACATCTTTAATCGTTAGCCAAAACGTCTCCTGTTAAGTGACATATGAAAATGACATTTTTTGTTGTACACGACTTCTCCAACTTTGTGACACGTTTGATATGAACACTGTTTTTGTATAAAGAAAACTATCTCATACAACATATTACAATTTTATATCTATATCACAGTATATCTATACGGTATCAAGCCTCCCCTTTTACTAGATTATAACTGTGGTTGGGTCTACTTCTATTGACTTCTGTGTGTTACTTGCTAGGGTATGCCTGTGCCCAACGCTGTGCTTATTGTGGTATATATGTTTTACATAAAAATGTTGTCGTTGATGCCGGTTCCATCACTCACCTCTCTTGGCCCCAGATTTTTGATGGCACACTTGAGGACGACCGTCTCCCCTCTGTGAACTGTAATATCCCTTCGCCCTATTTGGACGAACTCTGGAATAGTCTGGCGACGTACTGTTCGACCGGAAACTGTAATAAAGAGAGCAAAATGTCAGACAAAAAACACATTTCATTCAAATGTCATCAGCAATCACATACTTTATCTTGAATAGAAAAAAGAATTCAACAGCAATAAAACGCTAAAAGTGCACATTTTTTCATCGTGTTTAAAATGAAACGATTTTTTATCTTTCAGAACGACAGTTATTTAACAAATTTCATTGGAGTTAATGGGGAAGATTCAGTATCAAATATAGCAATAGAGGTTACACCACGAGTGGTTGTTGCATATGGTATTTATTTCACTCGAGTAAGTTAATATTCAAAAGTTAGCGTTATGTAACTTTTGAAAATACTAACTCGAGTGAAATAAATAACTTACCCAACAACTTTGAGTCGTGTTACCTGCTTCTACCACAATTTAAGGCAAAACCAGAAGGATTTCATTGATTAATATGGGTGGAGACATATGGGATAGTATTTTTACGCCAAATAACCACGTAAACAATCAGCAAGTGACATTGTTTCGGTCAAAGTGTACCATGTCAACCAATCAAAATGTGTTGAGGATTTATTCCACGTGTGGTATAGACAGAATGTTTTTCAACAGTTGTAAAGATGATTGGATACCCCGAGAGTTGAATACAATGTAACACCTACCTATTGTGGTAGAAATGGATTTTATGCGTGGTAAACTGAAGTTATATAGACCTCCGAGTTTTTTTTTACTAAGCCTGTTTATGTTCCCTTTGTATAACCTTTGACCTCTATGCTGTTTTTGCGGTACAGTATTTTGCATGTCCATGACTCGTATATCTTAAAGTGTATGTATTAAAACAAATGAAAGTGTGACTGATGAGCACCAAAGGATTTGGAAACTAAGAAACTGATTAAATGATTAAGTACAAGACTGCACGCAGGCTCGCAATTGGCGCACGCATGCTGCACATAGGTTATAAGATGTCGAATGTACCCGGGAGTGTCATGGAACGAATTGCACGAAAACAGAGGTTGATACCAGTACACCGATTGATCATCCTTGTAAAAGGTACACATAAGTCGATACTGAAGTCAGTGCTGAATAAAGTATTCAATACAGTGCTGCCACAACCTTTGATTAACCTAAAGAACTTTCTCAGACCACTGACTGCTTTATCACCACGACAAAGTGATAGCATAATAGTCTCTATATATACAGATGTCTTGATCATTGGGTTGATCATTGAAAAGTGGCGAGGTCATCCACCGTTGCGTTTGACAGCGTTAAACCAGGTTTACTAGCTATTCATTAAATACAGGACACCACGGGACATACGCTGTCCTATTTAGTAAACATGAACATTTTCTATTTTTGGAGCTATAGTTGCAATTCACTTTTTAAACAGTAATACCATGTAAGGTCTTATGGAGGCTATCGCGAGGTTTAGTACAAATGTATCACTTTCATTTATAAACTTATTACATAAAATAACAAAATACGGCAACAGGCATCCGGGTACTGCTCATATATATATATATTTTTTTTTATGTTCATATAAAAAAATGTTAATGATCAAGAGTCTGCATTATTAGTATTTTATATACAGTTTAGTACACAATGCCAGTAAATGTTGGCACGTAAGATATGTGATATTGTGGACGCAAGACGTTATAAACGTTTCTTTAACACAGACACACAAAGTTACAAAACACGGTTTATTAAAGCAAGTATATTACTACGCTCATACCATACCCTGATCAGGGAAACTACCTAGAACAACAGCATAATACCCTCTACTTCAGAGATTAACGGTTATACAACTCTTTCAATTAAATACAGAAAATACAAGGTAAAACAGTGTAGCTTAAACTAAATAAACAGTTAAGTAATCTCTAACACTCAACAGAGATGCACACATAAAATAAAACTTTTCACCCAACGCATATATTCAGAGTAAAGAAACACCACATGCAAAAGTGTTCCTTCAAAGCAGTTACGTTTATTGAGCAGGGAGCAAAACCGCAGCTTCAAGACGTATATGCAAAGTAAATATCTTTCCTTATAAGTGGGTATTCAAGGAAAACAAATATCGATTCTGCATAAAATAGCAACATGTCCGTATTGCAGTTAATGCAGGAAATCACCATCTGTGAAAAGAAATGATGTACCATATTTTTGTGCTCAAGCACACGTATTAATGAAAATGAGTTCTCTTGACAAATGCTGATTTAACTGTGACAACGGTTCTGAAATTTAATTACTAATACAGATTCGGAATTGGCCCTCAATGATTTGAATGAATTGACAAATTAGCTAGCTGGTCGGTAATCAACAACAGGAGTAGGAGAAAACAGTTTTCGAATTTAAACTAATCTGAAAGTTGATCAAGCTTAACAGAAAACAAACAAACCATTCAATGGATTCTTCTATGTGAAGTATGCTTATCAAATGCTCGAAGGATCTGGTGCTATCGTATCTCGGACCAGATGAAGCTTATGTTAAACCGAGTTTGAATTGGTCATTTTCTAGAAGATGCTTTCACGAAACTCACAAAAATTAGATACAAGTGACAGCACTTTGATTAATTACAGTCGATTAATTACACGCAAGCATATGCTAATTTTTTTAGATATTACGGAGGCTAATTAAACTAATCAACCTCTCGATGACGACATTGTGATATCAACTAATTGATATCCTTCACTGTAACATCTGTACTCTAGCGCATTACATTTTTATCGATTTTAATTCCAATTATAGGTTCGGCTTCAGGACAATAGCAAATATCAGTACTCTGAAGTTAAAATATGACGTCATGATTTCATAACGGTAATTTTTATTTTTGTTTTAGATTTTTACAAAGTTGATTTCGGAAACAGGACCAGATTTAACATTGTTATATGCTATTTTTATCAACGTTTAGTAGAATAGAATTGTGATAGTATTTGTGTGGATTGCAGGCAATATCCCAAAATATATCAAAGCCGAACAAATTCTAGAAAAAAACCCAGTCATTACATTAAAGCAAAATACCCCCTTTCTGTTCTTCTTTTCAATAGAATAGTTCTACTCTCGAAAATGAGAGACAGTTGTGCCATTAAAAACGTATAATAATGAGTATTGTTAAATGTAGGTAAATAGATACGTTAAATGCTATTGACTGTAATGCAGGTAAGTGAAAGTAAAACAGTCTAAACGGTAAAGCTACCCAATTAGCGTTGTCTCGGTCCCACGCCTAACCACAATGCATTAAACATCTGTTTTGTAATCCAATATGCATACAATATGTGTCCCAGTCGTAATGTGATCAATCGACACTACGAGGAATTATGGCGTAAAATGTATGACCCATGCAATATAAGCAATATTGATGGTAAAAATAACAGTTTTTTTCTTTTATTATTGATTAGCTATTTAACAATGTTTACTGTTCCATTGACGGTGAGATATTACTACGCGGCCCTTGGGGCATGCGTGTATTGTCTGGTACTACAAGTAATCTACGTGTAACTGTTTAATTCAGTCAAAACAAGGTACGTGTACTTCAGGTTATAGAATTAATTAAACGACACGGGCAATTAGATTGGTGATGGGGTCAAGTTTTAAATAAACAAAAAGAGAGCATGAACAATTGACAACACCGAGCATCCAAAAGTAAGTCAGAACTATTGTTCATTTTCATGTTTTCATTAAGAATTCCTTATATCCGTTTTGTGTTGTCAAGCTAGTCTGCTCTTTAAGTATATAGTGCATTCGGGTTGAAATTGTTCATGATTAAAAAATCGTGAAACGTTCGACTCGACATACTACTGTTACAATGTATATTATTTCAAAATAATGTTAGGACTATCCACTTTCAGTAGTAATCATCTTCGTGATATCCTGATCTTGAAAGATTATATTTATGGTTTAAGCAATAGTCTGGTGTACGTAAAACATGAAGTAGATTTCTAAGGTGACGCATTTGCTATTTTAAGTGTTGTGAACCGAGGACATGTTCGTCTTGAATTTTTGGCGTCAAAGTTTTGTTACATGTACATATCAATGACGACAATGATATGTAAGCAGGTTTCAATACACTGTTGCTATGATGTTTTTCGATGTTGCTACATGCTGTCTTTCATCACCGTAATCCTTTCTTGTGTTGACAGTGTGGTATATTTGTGTCGTTGTGAATTAAAGTTGTGGTATATGTTTGGCCCCATAGACTGACACTGCTATATATTTTGTCATTGTGTGATCATTTTGTTGTAAACTTAGTTCATGTGCCTCATTTGGACTGCGTATGCGGTAGTACATGAATACCCGCAGTTGGCAACGAACATTTTCTCTTGTGCGCGTTATTTTATTTCTCTTCGTTATTTGGTGTTGAAACTGGCATATTCTATCCTTGACTTGGCGCTTTCGAAATGTCATTTTTTTTCTATCTGAACGTATCTTAACTGACAACGTTTAACACAAGAGAGAAAGCATGAAAATAGAAACTAAGCTTTTTCTAGGATTCCTGACTCTCTTTACATTGTTTGTAATGGTACCCTGTTGAATCGACCCTGCGCCACCAGAACAGTTCCTGGTTCAGTAACACTATCACGTTATACCGCAGGACATAAAACACCTAGGAATACATTAAAACTATCTTTTTCTCCAATCATTCTCCAATCGGAAGCATTACTTCACGAAACTGCATGTATTGGGTGAATATGCTAGCAATTCATTGTATATGATACAGACATTTATGAATAAAGAGAGGCGAAGACTGATAGAACAAATACAGAAACAAAAACTGATAGTGAATTTCCAATTGACAAAATGAAGATAGTCCAACACTGAACATCCAGCCAAGATCGATACTAACAACATCTACAAACATTATCAGACCCGGCGACTCTCCCTTGAGTTCTAAAGCCATCTCTATATTGTCAGTACACAACACTCTATATACAAGATCTGGCGGTAAAGGCTACCTCGTGTAAACTGCTAAACACTTACAACGTACAGCGAAATGTTTTATGTTTCGTTCTAGCAACTCTCAGGAATAGGCTTCAGCTGTATTGCTGAATCAGCACGATGGTAAGAAAAACTGAAGAATACGCGAACTAGATTGTTTTTAATATTGCAATGAATAAACAAAAAAAAATCGATAAAGATGTAATACGCATACTTCTGATAGGTTAGCATGTTCGGATCTATTTCATCTCTGCATGCGTGACTGTATAACCGATCGCGTGATTTTGGTAGTTCAAACATTCCACATCGGAAACGTTTGGAACAATGACAGCATGTTCTATGTATGGGCTCTTGTGGAAAGCGCCGAGCAAGGAACACCCATTTACCAGTGACACTACCGTCCTACCCTACAATTTACACTGGCTTAAATGTAGGTTTTCAAAATACTGCTTTCCGCTCCTAGCTCCTATCAGTCGTGGAATCGGGAAATGGACGAGCAAAAAGTAGTATTGGGATTATACTTTGATTGGCGTGACTGGGAATTCGGGATATGAAAAAAATAAACTTTAGATTATATATCTTGGACCATGTACTGCATGTTAGGAAAAAATGTACTATACGTATGGAGTTAAAGCATTCTGGGAAGATGGAAATAAAAAACACTGCAAGCATTGGAATTAATATACAATACACACACAGTACCGAAATGTACTGCACGATCGACATTAATGCATACAGAAAGCCCTAACCCATTCGATGCTAACATGAAACAAACTGCGCCTTACGCATTTAATACGTAAAGGGGATAACAATATCATATATTCATAATACCAATGGCGTTAACTAAATATCTTTCATCCAGAATAATCCATTTAATATGCAAGGGCTATACTGATATCAGTAACTCACAGCACATCGTTATTAAGGGATTTAATCTTACTTGATTGGCAATACAGAATATATATGTACGCAATGTATTTTATTGTGTTAATACCCAATTAAGAAGACATTGTCATGCAAACACGTTCTACAGTTTATTTGACGATTGCCGCATTAACCATAGCGATTCATGAGCAGATATGACCTAGATTTCTAGCCATTTTAAATGATGTCGATGTGCTCAGACATATTAGCTTTATTGATTACTCTTTGTTGAAATTTCTAATGTCTTCACGTATTTATGTATCCAGTTTAAGCAACTTCAGCATTTTCATGGAAGCAGAAATTATCGAACATGCTAATTGCGCTATTACAGTTAATATGTCCCCTATGTTTATGATGTATTCAGGAATACGACCTGACATTAACGCCCTAACACGAAAGGAAAGTACAGCGACAACGATGGGGGTAATAGTGTGATAGGGGTCTTCACTGGATGTGGGAGTAAGGTTCGTTCTTCACAAACCATGCCGCAGGTGTACCTCAGCCGAAGGAGTGAACAAAAACCGCAATCTATTCCTGTATTCAGGTTTTATACACCATACATTAAACTATAAAAATTTGATACAGGTGCTGTACATTTTGTACATGTGTGTTCATGAGTACGATGTAAAAATTGATTAAGTGTATTTTAATGTCTGATAATAACGTTTGATTAGAGTGACCCCCCTTTGCTAGCCATCTGATAGCCTGGAAACCATGCACGCATGTAAAGCCATGGTTAGAAGCAATGCTTACGTTCTACTCTATGCATGTACCCATGCGTCTGGCACCAGCTGAACTGTACATGTTCCTACTTAGTAAACCGTACGTTCAACTTCATCCACTACGAAATCAAGCAGAAAATGATGGCACACATATAAAAGGAAAGACATAATGACGCCGATATAAACAACACAAGAACTACAGAACAAGAAGTTTGTTCTTCCATCTTCATTTCTAACAAATGCTAGCTTAAAGGTGTCTCAGGATTTTGTATCGTATGTATTGTTTTGATTTGTTTTGGACATATAAATAAAGAAGAATAAGAAGATAAAAACAAAAACAATAAAAAAAGAAATGCAGATATCTTATTTTGTCTTTGAAATATTATAAGACAGAAAAAAAAACATCATCAAATTACATAATTTAATACAAATTATGTAAAGGTACATGTATATACTTATCCCTCTATATATACAGAGTACGTGTTAAATATACGATATGGTAGTCATTCTAGACTTAAATCACATATACAACGTACCTTCCACGCCGTTTGACTTTTCAATATGTGAGCCAGATGTCAATCTCAGATTCAATAAAGTTTACGATATGAGGATTTTTTATTGTTTTACTGCCGAACGATTGAAGTTTTTAATTGATATTTAAGATGCGTTTTGTCAGGTGTTGACAGGAAGATACAACAGGAACACACAGCTTGCTCACAAACCTGTCATGCCGTGTCAATCCCAGCACCGATATCTACCTGGTCCTATCAGCAGTGGTGCTGACATTCTCTACTACATATGAAAGGCAAAGACTTTTTAATCATCTGCCATATACTTTATTGGGCATGGATTATACATATGAATATGGTTTTATGAATGAGTAGAAGTGTGAACTTTAAATATCCCATTCGAAAGAAAATTGCATCAACTACAACTGATTGTGAAGAAAGCAAAAGCAAGAGTCAAAATAAGGGTCTCCGTGAGAATAATATTTCCCTTATAAAAATGAATTATAAAGAATAGCTGTACATTGATCAAGACCTCTTGAGCGTGTGACTAAAATTGCTTTATCTCTTTCGACTGAAAAATAGTTTGTGATTATTTTATTTTGAATAAAATTTCCTTGTCATAATTTATGATACACAAATTATTTGGTGTCAATATTCCTGTATAAGCTTCAGCTGCTGATATTGAAACAAATAATAACACCAACCGTTCTTAAATATGGAATTGATAATATGGGGAACAAGTATCCATTGTATAAAAAGAACGCTAGGAAATGTGTTATCACAATCATCAACAATATCAACACCTTACTATGCACCCTCCCATAGCCGACAACATACACCGCCTATTCCAACCTACCGCTCAAACCAATATGTCTGATAAACGCATCCCCCTTCCGTGCTACATGAAGGTGTACCATGCGTATCTAATAAAGATACGATTTTATGGTATTTCTGTTTCGTCTCTAAATCAGTTTGTCTCATTATAAAGCATGCAACATATCTCCCACATTTAAAACCGTTTAGCAATGGTTTTTACGAGGAGACAATGTTTGCTTCATGTGATAAGGGTAAACTCGTCGAGTAACTACCATTCGTATCGTTCGTTCGTATATTTACGTAAATGACTTGATTAGTTTATCTTGCACCAATCTACCCACAAATATGTATGTGTATTTATCTCCAGGAATCGACCTTAGGTTTAGTAGGATATCAAATCATTATCTAACATTTTAACTACTGTATTGTAGAATTACTGATGCTGTTAGCTTTAACCTTGTACATGTACGAAATATTCCTACAGCGTCACAGTGTTTCATCTAACAAACATGTACTGTATAATTGTTATGGTAAATCTTTCCAAAATATATCCGTTGCAGAATGCGGAGACAATGTGCATAATCTTCCCTAAATACAGTCATCTAAGATAGAAATTTATTTCCCATTAGTAAAAGGACAAAATAACAAAAACGAGATAATAAGAAATCACTATTGATATGAATAAGATAATATATTCCATCTTACAGACCCCAAAATAGAATCATCAAGATTCATTACTTCGTAAACATATTTATAGTAAATATTACAATGCGAAAAATGAAAAAATAAACGACATCATTTATATTAAAGCAGAATACAATGTATTCGATGAATGCACATTTTGAAACATCGACAGATATATAATGTACCTTCATGTACTACCTGTATATGAAAGTCACAATGAACCCTTGCCTCCACAAAACTTGTCACGTCATATCAGTTCAAGAAATCATAAATAATAACTCCTCGTTTGTGTTAAACGTTTACAGATATCAAACTACTCTGTACAGTGAGTAGATATATGGAAATCCTTAGCAACTACACAGAACACATGAATGCTGTACCGCAAATTCACCAACATCCCGTGCATGGGAAACGGTTACTTAACATTATAATACTGACTTATCATGAAAAGAAATATTGTATTTCACATATCATGTTGTTACTGTCAAAATCATGTTTTATTATCATTCAGAAATGACATGGAGAATTTTATCAAGAGTTGTTGTTGTGAAGTTGTTTTCTCACAATGATTGTACTGTTCACTCCTTCACCGAAATTGCTATCTTTATCGTGTCATCTGAAGTCCTTCAGCTAATCCCTATGATGTACCGAAGCACTTCACTAAATAAAGTTCTAGGCATGTCGGTATAGGCCCTTAGAGTTCGTAGCTCTTTTCTTTTATGCCATAAGCACTTTCTCTATTCAAGTTGATCTGCTAATTTTGTGTAAATAGCAATTTGTTATCTATTTAATCCGTTCTCTTAGATCTTTGATTCTACATGAATCAGTGTGCGATACTCACTTCACGAATAATATACTCGCCCTATTAGCGCATGAAAAACGGATATACCGGTAATAAAAAAATGGTAGTTTCAACCTACCGCATATATATAAACATTAGCAGACCTTGAATATTTAGGATGTTTAAAGAGTCGTAATTTGGAGAAATGTTTGTCTGTCACGAACAGGATAATTCCTGTAAGTCATTTTCGAAATGTATATGCACTACCATCAAGCTACGTATAGTTGCTAAACGGTTCTGGCTGTTCATATCAAAATACTATAAACGTACGTATTTTGGCTCGCTCAAACTTAAGCACATTATCAGTTCAATGGTGAATTTGCGCACTCACAGTATTTACAGTAGAAAGCCATAAACACAAACTGCAATTAGCGTGATCATAATTCAGTGGAATGTCTTATGCGTAAATTACCATTACAATAAGATAGCCTCTAGATTATGTACGTTCACCATAGACGCAGTTCTTCATTATATGCCCCAGCCATTACACAGAAGTTATTTTAACTTTAATCGATAACGAAGACAGAACATCATTATCATTTCGTGTCCCCATGTACGAACACAAACTAAAATTAAATAAGAACTCCCAACGCCCCTAAATTGCTACGCAAAAAACAGAATACTTGTCGCCGTTAGTTTGAATAGCTACGAGACAGGTTAAGCCAGTGCTAGTCAGTTTAATAAGTTTTATTTTAGAATGAGACAAAGCAAGTCTCAGAATAGAGCATTTAACAAAGGCTATGCTCGTCTGTACTATAAGTTAGACGACAGAGCAGACAGGCGTTATACACCTCCTTATACATTGTATCACTCGACTCCCAATTGCCATTTCAATTATTCAGATAGCCGCCCTACGACAGTTATGTCGTTTTATATAATGTACCACTGCGCATGTCTAGGACTTTGACCTAAAGAGTACTAAAACGAACAGTTCAAATTTATCTATGCATGCATGTGATATTTGATCAAAGAGAATGAAATGCTATGATGCCCAGTGCTACTGTTGCAGAATTTGCGGAAGCAATAAACTGTTGTTTTCTAAATTAACCGGATTATGTGTCGTGGTCGGTGTGTGTGTGCATGTCACGGTCCCCCTGGAGTTATTTCCTCCAAGCCTGTAACTGTTAGCTGTATTGACATCTGACCGATTATTGTCTGTCTGAATAACAAATAGCAATCAGTGCCAACAGTATAAGCTATCATAAGCGTTTAATGTCATTCAATTTCATTTCTGTGGTTTTACCTTTTTTTGGAAACCACACAATGCGTGAAACATGCTAAATAAAAATGTTTAACCAAACAAATAGTTATAGTGATGCGAATTCCTTTTTATTGAACAATCACAATCTGTAGGACAAGAAATGTCACTTTTATGAAGGACTTTATAGTGAAACACGGAAAAGGCGAGACCAATATTATATAACCTGCAAACATATGCTGTAGTATAAAGCTTTGTGCCACTTATGTCATTAGAAATATATATTGAATACACGGAAAAGGCGACATCCGAATCACCCAACCAACAACAAACTAAACACATTTAAAAAGTGCGTGCATGACTTGCATTTATTGGATGTGCCAAACTAACAAACAGATGGCGGTCTGCAATACTGTATGTTTCTGCCCTGTAAAGATTTATTGAGATTTGACAGAATAGACCAGACTCCTATCACAAAATCAACACACCGATGACGGCCAATATGTCCCAATAGTGTTTTACATAAAAGGGGTGATATGGTTTTTGATTAATTAAAAGGGTTATCAGGCGTGATTTCTCCACTAGTCGTCGAAAGGTCAAATGCACCGGTTTGTTTTAACACTGGAGTGAAATCAAGATATTTAAAAATGTTTGATACACGCATTGACTGTAAAACTAAAAGCATTCTACCAAATAGGCACCTCAATCTGCTTTACAACATTTCGTAATGCATGACAAACTTCCGATTACGTAATAATGCCTAGAAACGTTATTGTGGATTGAAACTGTTTGTGATTTTCATTTAATGCATATGTCACTAAATAACCTAACAGACTGCTAAACTTGCGTGCAAAAGCATTTCCATGTACATTTCAATCTGTAAAAAAGCAGAACGTTGTTTTGTAGAGTTTGGTTAAAATCTTATTTTGTTTATTCTTTCCACATTTTTAGTTTCGAATGAAAAAAAAATTAAACGCAAATCACTATTTCGACTCACACTTTTTTCCATAACTGGACGAGCATACTTAATAAACATCAAAACGTATCCGCAAAGATAAAATCACAAATAGGAAATTTGTCATAAATACTCTCTCAAAAAATGCCCTCAAAGGAATGTTGGATATTTAGCCAAGATTTCGAATCGCTACATGAGGAAATAACTACATTTGTAACTCCATCATGTGAAAATTATTGTTCAAATTAAACATTTCACCGTGTCAAGAATGAATGCAATTCAATAATTTGAGTATCACTGAGGCACCAAAATGCTTTAAATTAAATCTTACTGCATATCCAATAGGACAAATGGCGCACAACTCTATAACCCTTGAAGCAAACATTTGTGTAACGAAGAGTAATGAATTAACTTGAAAAAATCAACAACAGTATGCCATAAAAGTAAGACGTTTGCCAACAAATCAAATATTTGATGCATGCCCTGACGACACAATTGTTTAACTACCTACATATATGTCAGTGCTGACAATACGATGTCTAATAACACTGTATATTAAATGTTTTCACTTCATTTACAAGATTAAGTATTTGAGGGTCGAGGACATTTGTTTCACTCCTACTGAAAACTTATCATAATATTTGATATATTAAGCGATGACAATTTTGACGATGCGTTTAAGGTTTTCATTTCTAGAAAGGTAGAGAAAATGTATTCTCAAATGTTGTCATGTTGTTGCATATCTGCAAGATGTTGGCGCTTAAAGTACACACACACAAGGGAGGCCTAAATTTTAAAAAAAATCATAATTTATCATAATTGTTTTCCTTGTATTTCTAAGAAACGTTATTATTATTTTTAATTGACATTTCATATTTGTAATCCCAATACTATATGACTTTAGAGAAATGTGAATTATTTAATGAAAGGGTACAGCTTTGCATTAATGCGTTTTTCGTGCCAACACGTCTCTCAGGCAGAATTATCTTTGTAATCAAATCATGTAACCCAATTGTATTATGATAGAATGGTTTGTACTGCTGCAATACCTGGCGTCGCATTACGTTAATATTTTGACGTTGACGATTTTGTAACAATTCCTATATCTTCGAAATACCGCTGGCAAGCTACCATTGGTAGCATATAGCCAGTATTTAACAATGGTGATTGTTAAGCATAAACTGTCATTTGAAATGCAGTTAAAAGCAACAGTCCAGGCTTGGAAAGAGAACATTGTGTCATAATTTCCATTATGGTAAAAATGGCTTCTGTCATTTAGGTTCAAGAGGTTTTTGAACTTTTCGGCTGTCTCATAAATTTATAATACAGTTCGTTGTATGAATAGGTTATCGCGAAATTGTCAATCGAAAGGATGAAACCCTTTGGGAAATGTCATTAACGTTTATATCATTAGACAATTGCATATTAACCTTTTCTATCAAAAATAAGATCGTCAAAGGCTGTTCAAATGGTCTAACTCAGACTTCTGTAATGATTACTTCAAGTCATTGTACAAACCTGAAAACATTTGAATATTTTTGCAGTTTATATCCGAACTTTTGTTTTAATGACATTGAGTGAATTTTCAATGTTTATTGTGATATAAATATATCAAGTCGTCCAAACGCAAGGACAAAATTACCAGCTGGTAACATACCAGGAAAATGTACAAAATAAAAGTCAAAATAACAAAATGCAACACAACATGGATGCTTAGGGCAGACATACCAACGACCCAAGATGGTGTGATAAATGTCGCAACTAGGTTTCCTTATATATAACACGCAAAAAGGTTTCTTATACCTTAAATAGAGACACATACAGACGAAAAGAGTCGTCCACCGCGGGTGTTCAATGGTAATCAGCAAGAACGATTTGCGATCTTGATTTTTTGTTAAGAATGTTTTGCTTTATATCACCCATGACCAACCATTATAGATAACGCCAGTCAAACTGGCAGTCATTCTATTACTCTAATGCAAAAACTGGCGTGAGTGCAAAAGGTTACTACGACCGAGATGTGCAGGACTGGAATATATTTACATAAAGCATGAATTGATGAGGATAATACGTGAATCCGCAACGTAACCCCAATTAACACGTCAGCTAGGCCTTCAGATGGTTATATCTGATAGCAGACGATACGTCATCCCATATATATTTCCTTCGGAGGGTCAGAATGGGTAATTGATGCATCTAGCAATACTGTAAAGGGTCTATTCAGAAATACAATATCGATTTGACAAAAAAGGCCAAGAAGTATATTGCCATATACATAATAGGTGCTAAGGTCATAGCAAAGATGATCAATTGAACTAAAAGTACACATTATATGTAGCATGAGTGATGACCTGTGATGAAATATGGCGTCTTAAGCACATTTCAACTGAACAAAACAGTTTCTTAAAACTGGCATCATAAACCACAACCAAGCAGTGGAGTTTATCGCAAACCCATCAATTTTCAGCAGCGTTTGTCTCCCAGAGTATGTGTTAGTTGTGTTATGTTATGAAGGCAATCTATAAAACGTTGCCTATCAGGACACTTTGGTAATATCATAAAGCAGCATGTTTAGTGAATGCCCAATTACCTCTAGTAAACGGAGGCTTTCCACATGGTAGACCACGATCTCCATAAAACACCGCATTAGGTCTCTATGCAAATACATCATCGTTGCCTGTTATCAATAGGTCAGAGGCTTGCTTTCTACATTGCTGTATATCCCATCTTAATGCATATGGTAATGAATGGAAGCTTGCTCCCGATGAGCGCGTGCTGGATGTGATTTTTAGTGTCCCTGATCAGGAGTAAGATAAGGTCTGTCTATAGTCGTGTACAAGACCACAGTACGTTGCACAATCCGCTGTAGCAGGAAGCTGTCTGGATTGAAACCACTTTTAGCGTTTCTACCTAACGGTGATATTGTGTTTGATTCTATAAGCACGAGCAAACACGATCTGTACTAGAATATCACCTTAGATATAGCATTAAAAGCAAGACTGCTTCACGTTTTAACGAACTAAAATTAAATCACGTAAGTAAGTAAGTAATTATATAAAAACGAGATACTTAATTGTTAATTATAATGCTTGTATTTGACATTCAAATTACAATAACATTTTTTTGAGTCAAGAATAAATATGTCAAGCGAACGCATCAAACAAGGGCCGTTTCTATATTTGCCCCCTTTCATTGTGTAACCTATCAAATACTCCACAAATGACGGTCTTCAAGGACTGATAGTACATTTAAGTCAGACTGACATCGGCCATCATTAAAACATTCATACGGCGTAGGTTGTCACATTAAAATATCCCGAATACGTAATTAACTGATCATTGAGACGGCAATCATACCGATCTTGCTCATTTGGTGTCCTCGATGACGCAGCCTCTTCGAGGACACCTGGTCTTATTATCTTATACTTTCAAATGGTCCGCATGTAAATCGTTCCGTATTTTATATATGTTGCCTCCAGTTTAATTGATTTTGAGTTCGGATTATAGTTTTGTTGACGCTTTTGTATTCTCTGTATTTTTAACAAACGGAATCATTTTAGAAAAAGTATCTTAGGTAGGGGTTCATTGAAACATCTTAACCCAACAGATGCATGCATATGTTTCATGAAGCATTGCTACTCATACTATTGTGACAATGCAAATGAGAAAACAATGTTGCAGTATAACAAATAAGCACTGAAGATAAAACCGTAAAAATCGTGCCCCTTTGTCCTACAAAACTCTCCATAGTGGGTCAGGAAACGGGTACCAAACAAACACGAGGTACACCATTGATCCTAACTGGTGTAGTACACCATTGATCTTACATGGTGTAGGTCGTGTTGTTATATTTGACCGGATATTAAACATTTACAAATAGTTTCAAATCAATATCGGTCACAGAATAGTTTTGAATAATTGACACATTCATTATCAGGTCTTTATACCTAAATACAAAACCGTCAATTGTTTAATGTCCAGTCCTACACGTTAACATACAATACGGTATCACAGATACATATTGGTAAGCACTTCGCAGCGTTTAGTAACTGTCACGTACTTAACACTTAACATATCTATAGGCCTTCCCAAGAGTGCTGGTATTCCCCCTTGATAGACCAAAAAATGGTGGATTCAAGAGGGACTTCCGGAAAGTGTTTTAGGGATGATTTGGGCCATATGACAATCGGATGACGTCATTTCCATTACGACGTCATGATTACATGGCGCAAATTCGTTTCAAAAACACTTCCAAATGTAGCCATGGTATTGCAAACAAAGGATATAACAACAATTTTGAGAATGGCCTATACGTATACCATATATATACGTGTTTATGAAAATATCACTTTTAGATACCATTTCAAATGATGCAAAACCTTGTATGATTTGCCTATCTGATATTCGTTTCCCGTTATTTTTGAAAATAAAGCATGACATGCATATGCTTTAATAAAATTGTTTCTTCCATACATTGTACATGTAGTAATGCGTTTTGTATTGAATTGATATCATAATAATTATATTTTCATGACTTATATATTTTCATGACTTATATATTTTCATGACTTTTATCAATAGTAAACTTAAACAAAAATAAAACAATTGAATAAAAGTTGACACAGATTGTTTCTAATTGTTTGATATGTTTAGATTCCTTTCAATTCCGATGAAATACAGCAAAATGACTTTTCAACTATGGCGTATATCGGTTATTTAAGTTTCAGTGTGTTTCTTTACGTGTCGGGTAGGAATTCTGACATAAATTCCATGGAACATCTGTATCTCCCGTCTAACTTGGAGAAGTACCATGATATAACATGAACGATACACGTGCGTAATACACAAAATAAGTTGTACACGTGTTCCTACTTGACACAAGTACTACGGCAACAGCAGATGGCTGTTACTTACAATGTATAACGAGCTGTTACCTAATTCAGATTATTGGTAGCAGTCTTCCATGCAATGAGAATCGCACATGCGGAACATTCTAAGCAAATAAAACAACATCCATTTTATAAGCTGACGTGTGTTCCAGTAAAGGTATCAATAATACAATACATTATAGTATAAGTCCCGTATAAATCAAAATAAATAGATTTTAACAAGAACAAATAAATATAAATTGTTTTTCTTGAATATATTACAGGCTTTCAAAAAATATTAGCTATAACCAAATATGCATCAGGCTGTATTTGAAATTCTTTTAATTTAAAAAGGCGGCTGTGTTGAAAAATACTGAGGGGTTTATCTCTGTTTTCGCAAATGAACGCAAAGAGATGTTCTACAAAGCAAAACTTTGTCTGTTCCATCGTTTACCTAAAGATCCGTTGATTTAACAACCACTCAGCTGTTCTGTTGTCCCAGCAGTTGGAGTCTTAGACGATTGGCTTGCCTTGCATTTTAGACTGCATTTTTCTCACCTAATCCGGAAACTCCATCAGCAAGCAACATTTTGAATCAAAGGACCCGGTGCATTACATAATGTAGTTTCTCACCAATTTCACTCGGAGAACAACATGCTTTGACCTTTCAGCTAATCAATCATCGACTATTTGCAGAAAAGGAAATTACAGGTTTGCAAAATGGATATTGCTACCGATTATTCAAAAGCCTCGCTTATCAACCAGTACAAACAATTCACATCTCCGCCTCATTCCAACAGTAACATGTGACCGGCACATGACCAGACCACGTGACAGGGCTTCATGCTTTGTTTTAAGGTACTTCATGATACTAAATCATCCCTTGTTATATGTTTTGAATTGTATAAACGTTATTATGATATATATATTTCAACTAAATGAAACGTTAAACAAAAATGTATTAATTTGTTACGGGTAATTAATAATAATAATTACCGTTAACAAATAAGTACTTTGATAATAATAACTAGCCTCCAACGGTCTGGGTGACTAAACTGGAGATTGTCAATACCGAGCGAGTGGCCACCCACTAGCTTTGTGGATTAGCTCTTAAACCATTACAAATTGGTGCTGCACTCAAGAAAATCGTCAGCACTCTCCTATTGCCTGGTGTTCTTGTGTTGATTGCTGATCTGAAATCGATGATATATTGTTTTTAGCGCACCCATATAATTACGCTCTGACGCGAGGAAGGGCAAAACAACCATATTTGTTTTCATTATCAAATAAAAGGTGATGTATTTATAGTATTATGGAATAACACCTCGAAACGATTACAGCATTCTAAGACAAGGACGGACTTTTCGTCCAGTTGTATTTTTACGTAGTGTTACAGATAGTGTAAACCTGGTCCATAAGTAATAGGAGAATACAACAAAATCTTAATCCAAACTCAAAATCGATTAAAGTAGGGGCAAACTTTAAGCAAAAAGGTAAGATTTACATTGAGACCCATAGAGTCTTCTGCTTCATCGACGACACCCGCCATGTAAATCATGTTCGTCTTTGATTAAGTGTTACATTTCACCCTTGCATTTTGGCATTCATCGCTTACTCTACGGAAACAAATACAGAGAGTACCGAAGCGTTAACAAAATTATAATCCAAATTCTAAATTGTTTCAAATAGGATTCAAAATATGAAAAAATAAAAATTAACGCGGAAACCATCGAAAACGTACACGATAATGAAACATGATGTTACGAAAGGGTAACCATCTTCTGTTTCTAGGTTATATCCAAAGACCAGGTGTTCCGGAAGGGTAAGCATCTTCTGTTTCTAGGTCACATCTAAGTAAATATCACGTGCTCAAAGTGTGAACTAAAGAATAAATATTTACCAAAAATTCAGTAGTTTAACTTTTAATAAATGAAATGCAGTGGACCTGTTATTGACCAAAATATAGACAGGGCACTGTATCATCCCAATTCATTCCAACTGTACCGCTCCGCTGGAGCCACACACGCGTGTGAAATATTTTGAAATGAACAGCTTCTATAAAGGGCACCTTGGTAATGAGTGAAGATTAATGACAGCGGTGTGCAGACCAGTATGATTTATTGACAAGCTGTGTATGATGATGAATGGCTGAACTTTACAGCTTTGGTTGTGTCCATTTTTCTTGGTTAAGTTGTATCGTATTAAGAAGCAGATTATTCAGGTTCGGAAGGGCAAATTTCATCATGTGAAATGTATAGATTCACAAACGCTGTTAGTCTTCAAAAATATCTAGTTATTGATCGGTTAGGGAAAAGTTTGGAACCACACATACATGTAGCTGGGACTCAGTAGGTAAACGGCATGCTCCAATTGGGTCGGAATTTAAACAGACACACAATAACTATTTAGAATCACCGATATTTATTTTTTGGATGAAAATTTAAAGATCCGCGTTCTTGAATTCATGCATGTTTATATTGTACGCCATCAACTACACAAATTTTAAAATATATATGTTTTCAAGAGTGTTCAGATGTGAAGTTCATGTACGACGTGAAATGAGGCTTCAAGCGAACGAGTCGAGACAATTGAGGAATCACTTGTTACACCCCACAAACAGTGTAAAAAGTGTGTGCTCGGTAACGACAAAGAGACTGGGAAATCTATCAACACTAAATACCATAGTTACCGCATAGCAGAGTATCTGATAAACATGGCTATTAATTTCCTGACTTTTTATAAGTATCAACATAGAGAGAATTCTAATGAATCCCACAGTGAAGTTTTTTTTCCGGTTTAGAAGTATATGATGCCAGCTTATAAACTAGATTCCCCTTAAGTATTTTGGGTGTGGGTCGGCGTCGGGGCCTGTGTTAGAGGGGTGGGGGTCGTTTGAGGTGAATATACTGTATATAAGGTATCTAAGCTCGAAATATTATAACAAGTAATTCATTCTTTACTCATTTTATGTGTCTAAATATTTTTGGAGTAATTAGCTATAGAAGGCTTTACTTAAAACATTTCAATCAAAACATTGGAGGGTTACAATTGGCTCTTAATTAATTCATCAATGATTATTTGTGCTGGTCAGTAATTGGTCCATCGAGCACCCTCGGGATTACAAATAAGCTAGCTGACACTTTTTGTTTATATTGTGACGTATTTGGTACATTGTAGTTGATAATGGAATGAATTCAAATGTCATCATTTTGGTGATCATTTTCCTTCATTTGCCGGTTCAAGTTGTTTCTTGTTATGAGTGTAGCAGCATAAAATTCATAAACCTATGATATACAGGCTAATTGTTGATGTAAATGATTTCGTACAGTATTGGTTTACTAGTCGAAAATTTGAATTGCCATTCAGTGTTATAAGAATAAGAAATGAAAAATGGAAATTATAAACAACATGGATTCGATAAACTTCAATTTATCTTGTGTTCCAGGAAGATCTTGGTTATGATTACCTGAGCTTTGCTTGGGAATATTTCACAACAGATAGTTCTGCTCATAAAGCAAAACGATACAGTTATCATCGTGTAACAATGTTTAAGAACCAGGAAGTTAAATATCATTGAGATGAACTTGGATCGCTTCAGGAAAGATTAAAATCACAACAATTGTATTGAAAAACAGCCTAAAAAAAGACACTTTTTGAGAGATACCAAACAAAGTTAGGAAGGAAGAGTAGAATAAGAGCCTTGTAGAACCGCCCAGCCTTGTAACTACAGCCTGTTCCTGTGAATTTATATGCACAACAACGCGAAAACCAATTCATTTTAGGTGGAATGAATTATTTAAAACAACCTTTTAATTTTACACTTTAAGGAAAAGCTGAAATTGCTTTTCAGTCCTGGGTAATCAAAAACAAACATTTGTATCTAAAAGTCAGATTAAACTCATCAGGAATGAAGGATTGCGTTTTTTAACAGAATCTGTAATACTCCGTTCCTCCCCCGACAATCTTAAGGGGGCTCAACCCTCTCGTCCCCGTTCGAGAAATGATCATGAGTGAAGTAACTCGATTGCGCACTGAATGACTTCTACTCGGCCAAGATCTTTCGTAAACGGAAAACTTGATTAAGATGTCATTTGAATTGCTATTTTGTTAATTTGATAAGAAGGCGTTTCCTCTTGACCAGTCTAAAGGGCGGTAGTAGTTTCTGATTTATTTGATTATTATGGTGTGTATTTATGACTTCGGAAAGAAGTATTCACTAAAAATATCGGTTTTACAGCTACCATTTCCTGTGTCAAAGAAAATATGCAAATGAAGTTCCTCGTCTTATTCATAAGAATGACATATATATTATCACATTAAAGTTAATAGGGCAATTTATAAAAATTAAATAAATTATTGTAATTTGTTATTTAATTATATGCCATTTAAAATGACAAAACCGCAGATGTTTAAAAATGAGACATGCCTTTGATTAATTACCCCTACAAGTCTGACGTATGCTTCAGTTTATAAGGGAATGCATTCGGAACGTGCAGAACGTTTCTCGTCACTATCGAATACATAGCTCAACTGTTTGTAACGAGAATTTACCTTAACCGCGTTCTTTACGTCAGGTACCGTAAACATATTCGCCAGTGTTGAGTGATCATACACGTAATTAAGCGCCGTTTCAGCATGTTCAAACACAGACCCATCACCTTAGAAAATGACAACGAGCAGAAGCCACCTAGAACTGATACAAACATGAAGAGAATGGTAAATATGTGTACATTTGTAATGATTTAGGAGCATTTTCGACTTGTGAAAAATAGGAACAAACAAAACGAAAGTAAACTTCACGTATTAGTTTCCCTTACATAAGCTTTTTACTTTTTGCTCCTCTGACAGATGTGGGTTCTTTTTCTCGTTAGAGAAGAGGAATCATCTGTCTTCATTATGTTGGAGCGTTGCTTTTGATGTATTAAACAAACGGAAGTAATTACTGTGTAAGTATAAGCATCCCACTCTTGTACAACCAGCATTTAAATTTAGACAGACAGGAAAATAAATACCAAGAAATTAAGAAAATGTAAAGACAAAATCTGCATTGTATAGCTGATAACAATTGATGATATACAGTGTGTATCATATTTATGCGTTCCCTATCCTACCAATTAAAAAAACACAAATGGCAGGAAAATTAAAATCGATAGAAACATACTCGTATCAATATCTTTTCAAATGAAAGATTAACGTGGAGAATTTGAAAGAGTGCACTGTACAACAAGACCAGGGGGTGCTGAAGGGCAGCCGTATTGTGTTTCATCGACAACAGCGCAAGCCTGTTAGTCTAAGTAAAAAAAAAGAACATGCATGTTTTGTAACGGAATGTTATAACAAGAATGGCGTATACTAAAATGTATATAGCTTGTTTTCTCCGTAGATATTTTACCAATCAGTATTCTCAAACAGGCGTGTTTTTGGAATAAAATGACCATTTACCACGCTGCAGTCTGGTCTAAAAGAAAAAAATGTTCATCTACACACTCGAATTTATACATGTAATATGCATGTATAAAGCCACTGAATAGGACATGAGGTAAAGAATGTCCGTTCTAAGGCCATTAATATCACACCTAGGTCTAGACACAGTGGCAAGTAAGTCTGTTTTGTACATATATATTTAACACGTAACATTTCAGTTAGGGTCGGACAAAATGTCAGTGAAGGCCAAACTCTCGTGTTCTATAATAACCTCCAATATCTCCTACGCTTGCGTATATCCTCATCTCTCTGAATTCGGTAGCTGTAAATGTGTACGTTAAGAGTACATGTCTATATGGGAGTGTATTCCAGTCTTAGAACCGTTTGACTAAGGAACAATGTAATAATAGCCTATTACGTGAAAGACTAGGGCGCTGAACCTAGTCTGCGTCACATACTACATACACGGATCGATAGGTATATATAGTCATAACAAACGCTGTTTATATTGGTTTGTTCAGATACAGGACTTTCATCTAACTACAAGACCAGACTTTATCTTTTGTGTAGATTTTGATATTATTAAACATACTTTGTTTCGTTGTACTGTTTGTATTATAGTGAATTATCAGGGATATCTGATGTTCTGTCCTCCTATATGTTGAAATAGTTAGCATTGCATGGCAATACCTTTATATAACCCTACCTAATTCAGTTGACATTCATAAGGCTATGGATGCCATTGATCGATCATTATTATGACGCAATTATTTCGCTGACCATCTTCTGTCGATGGCTGTTCTATTCATTTAATAAGAATAATTGAATTTTGATGAGATGAACAGATTCTAAATATGGTAAATATATTAAGTACATGTATTGAAATGCTTTTTGTTGGCATTCATAGGCGATATGAGTTCCAATTACATGTAATAGCACTAAGGCCAATCAAACATGAAGCCCTGTTGTGCTTCATTGAATTTGACATTGTTCAGTTGGCTTTTATAGTGCCTATGGATGCCATCTGAAAGCAGTTCAATTCTTAAATGTAGCATATGATAACGCATGTGTATGTGTATTGCACGCTAGCATACTTAGCTCATCCACCATTGAAGGCAAATTTGAGCTATTCCGATTCAAAGATTAGAATAATGCTTTATAACACACTGTTTCTCCAATAATTGACGAAACCACCTTTTAGGCGTAAACGACTGATTTGGAGATTGTGCGCGCGCCTGCACTTCTATGGAAGCATGAAAGGGAGAGGGCTTTTAATATAACTCAGTAAATGAAATAAAACCCCAGCTTACACAACGATTATTCAATAATTACAAGTGCTTGGGATAAAACAACAAGTTTTTATCAATACATCTATTGACCTATAACCTTCCACATAAGCTTTTGCGATTATTCTGGAAGTTTATGTGCTATTTAAGCTTAAGACTCCTATCAGGATTAAGTGTGACGGGCTGCTAGCCTATTACACTGATAATGGAATCTCTCCGCCATGGCGGCTTATGTCACTGGCGTCGCCAATAAACTCATTGTGTAACACCCGACGTTTTTATTGCACGGGAGGCGTTGTATGGACGCCATTATGATGGTAGTAACCAAAAGGATTTCCTCAATAATACTTTCTGGGTCATAAACATATTTTTCTCGTGTGTGTGTTTTTATGCTAATTAAATATTAAATGTGACATGTTTGAGAACTTTCCATCGCCACAACAGTAAATCAGCAAGGGTTTATAACAAAGATCACAGACTGTTAAAACTATACACCGACAGAAGCAAATAAGGAATGCACTGTATGGGTAGAGTGTTGCCATACCCACGCTTTAGTACCATTTTGAGATTCGAATTATTGAATACGTTTGGTCCTGATACGTTGATATATCGCCAGTTAATTATTAATAGTCAGATGAAAATTTGAGTTTTCAAACACGTGTCGTTTACTCAAATGCTTAACGACTTTGTTACATCCCCCTGTTACCAAGTCAGTGGTTTTTTTTATCAACTGGTATTAAGGGTGATTTTATCTTGTGATATTGTCACCTCTGCTCCTTGTATTTGCCTTTTCCATTGACACTTTGTTTAATCGTTTTAATATGCCATTCGACCATATCATAACAAATATGATACATTGTATAGGCCTAATACATACAAAATCAATAGTGTGACGTCATAGATAAATGACGTCACATGAGTGTCTCAGTAGTGAAAATAGTACCGTCAAATTAGATTTACCTTTATTATAAAGAAATTATTTGAGAGTTTTGGCGTATTTTTTCGTAAATATAAATGATGTGATACATATAATTTTACACGCGTGTCAATATGAAATTTGAATATGGAATTTAATAAATGAGTTTCGTAAATTTCATACCACATGGACACTCATTGACATCCTCGACTATTTCAATTAATTAATTAAATACATAATGACGGGTTTTAGTGCTTTTACGTTTCAGTTTCATGACTTTTCCGGCTACATTTAACTTTTATGAAAACTCTTAATGCAAGGAAAGAAGAATTTATCAACAGCTACGTTTAACGGTTTGCTATCATTTATCCGCCTGTTCCTCTGTACATTAGCAGGGTTTTAAAACCTGATGACTTGCTTTACGTTGAAGCTATAGATGTACGGCGTTGGTTGTAGTCTTTCAGTGGCGTAATGGGGACTGATTATACAGTAAACCATCGCGATGAAAACCTTACCAGAACTTTTGTCTTGAAGGGCAACGCAATTATTGAGAATTAGATATGTCTCGAAAATTCTTGTATGTCTTTATTGAAACTGGTTAAAATGTTAGTTAATGGGTTTGATGAATAATTGAAGATCTCTCCTGTTGTCTATACTATTTCCTGCGTATTTAATCGATCTAAACGGCTTAAAATAGCGTAATTGAAAGAATTATAAATCATTGCCAGAAATGTAATGCGGTTGTTCAACCCGTCCCCACTTTAATCCATGTTATTTAGTGAGTATAATTTTCCCTCTAACATCCATTGTCCCTATATCCTTATGACATGCTCAAGGAAAAGTCCATGTAGTTCAATCTTGATTTATACAATTCGGGGACACAAGCGTGGCGCCACCTATTGCTGAAGCCCTATGTTAGTCTTATTATGTTACCATACAGCACGGGTGCGTCTTTCTTTATGATGCAATTGTATTTAAACCACTACGCCTAAGGTATCTCTTGGCGAAACCTCGCCAGCTCATTTCCTTCCTTCGGAAACTCTCGCCTATTCGCATTTTGCCGGCCGGTTTCAATAATTTGACAAAAGCGTCAAACAGGAAATGTATTTGGTACATTGTACTTTCCTAGAAGAGCTCAGAAAAGTGCACTTCCGGTTCTTCAAAAAGATGTAGGTGAAGTTATTGAACGTTTTCATACAATTTGTGTTGAAGTTTAACGAGTCATGTGAGATGTAAGGAAATTTTATTGTACGTCTTTTACTTACAACAATCAGCTATCTGTTCTTCTCGAGGTTGCTTTTATTACCCTTGGTTCATTAAAACGTTTAAGAGGCTATGCAGTAACGTTCTATCATTATAACGCACTCATAAAACATCGAGGGCTTGTCTCAAGAACCTGACGATACTTCCTTGAACATTACATGTTCTTTCGACGTCCAAAGTCTCAAATTAACACTATTTGGAAGTTTTCTAATACATGATACTTAATTTGACTTGACTGTTACATCCAAAACCGCAAAACGTTAGAATATATAATTTTGTTTGAAGGCAGTTTGGCAGATTTTTATTGGAACAAATGACGAACAAATTCGGTCAACAAGAAGTGTAAAAAGTGGTCCGCTTATTACGTATTTATCTATAAATAAACGGTAGTGTTGCTTACCTTACTACAGTTTTTGTACATATTCTATCATAGAACACGTTCACGCGTGTATTAATGACCTTAAGGTACACGGCATTTGTACATAATCATTATTGTATGTCTCTGTATGTGACAGATAACGTTTTGTTTCTTGCAATTAACGTTACTAACTATTAAGGATGCATGCGTTATTTGTAGTATTTTTTAACCATCGAAGCAGTTTTTTTCTGATTGTATTGCATGCTTACAAGAAATTGCTGCGAGAGAATCATTGACGTCAGCTTATGTAGATAAATGTACATATCGTCACTTTATCCCCACAACATCAGGGAAATATCCTCCCTAGGTTAACAAAACATGACATCAGAAAACAACTAGTATCTACAATGTTATACAGGGTACAATGACTTTTGACTGCAGCACAAGAATCTAGAAACATAAAGTGCTACATTTGTAAAGAAAGTAATCCTCGCTATATATGATCGACAATGTGTATTATATCAAAATATTTATGCACAAGCACGCGTGCATGTGGTTTTAATCAGTTACATGAAGTATAAGCTATCATGATCCGTATATTAGGTCGTCATAATAATTTAAAAACAAAAACACATTATTTTAAATCTTCATTCCAAATTTACAAGGGTTGGTGTCTAGATCTATATATACAACTTACTGTAATTACAAGCAAAACACATAACCTAAAATAGAATAATTGCATCTATCGATTCCTATTAATATCCCAGAACCATTAGTAACTAACCTAAACACGTGCAATCACTCTGTAATGTTCGTTACTTTATATTCTATTCCGGATAAAGGTCTATTTCAAACAATGCAAGAACACCATTTGTCATTTTGCAGTAATTATTTTTTATGTATATATATTACTGAACTAAAAAGAATGTATCACTACAATAGGTTTCTACAAACAAATCTGCATTTGTTCATATCATGGTGACACGATGTGTTCAAATCCTTTAATGTACATTTGTGAAGTTGATTATCAAACAAGTCAGGAAAATCCAGAGTTAGTATTTGTTACCACACAACACTCTCTATTGAGCAACGCAATACAGGAACATTCCTAGCACATCCTGTCTAGCCCTACCCATCGTCAACACAGTCTATATAGTCCTACCCATCGTCAACACAGTCTATGTAGTCCCACCCATCGTCAACACAGTCTATGTAGTCCCACCCATCACCAACACAGTCTATGTAGTCCCACCCATCGTCAACACAGTCTATGTAGTCCTACCCATCGTCAACACAGTCTATGTAGTCCTTCCCATCGTCAACACAGTCTATGTAGTCCTACCCATCGTCAACACAGTCTATGTAGTCCTTCCCATCGTCAACACAGTCTATGTAGTCCTACCCATCGTCAACACAGTCTATGTAGTCCTACCCATCGTCAACACAGCCTATGTAGTCCTACCCATCGTCAACACAGTCTATGTAGTCCTACCCATCGTCAACACAGTCTATGTAGTCCTACCCATCGTCAACACAGTCTATGTAGTCCTACCCATCGTCAACACAGTCTATGTAGTCCTATCCATCGTCAACACAGTCTATGCAGTCCTACCCATCGTCAACACAGTCAATGTAGTCCTACCCATCGTCAACACAGTCTATGTAGTCCTTCCCATCGTCAACACAGTCTATGTAGTCCTACCCATCGTCAACACAGTCTATGTAGTCCTACCCATCGTCAACACATTCTATGTAGTCCTACCCATCGTCAACACAGTCTATGCAGTCCTACCCATCGTCAACACAGTCTATGTAGTCCTACCCATCGTCAACACAGTCTATGTAGTCCTTCCCATCGTCAACACAGTCTATGTAGTCCTACCCATCGTCAACACAGTCTATGTAGTCCTACCCATCGTCAACACAGTGTATGTAGTCCTACCCATCGTCAACACAGTCTATGTAGTCCTACCCATCGTCAACACAGTCTATGTAGTCCTACCCTTCGTCAACACAGTCTATGTAGTCCTACCCTTCGTCAACACAGTCTATGTAGTCCTACCCATCGTCAACACAGTGTATGTAGTCCTACCCCTCGTCAACACAGTCTATGTAGTCCTACCCATCGTCAACACAGTCTATGTAGTCCTACCCATCGTCAACGCAGTGTATGTAGTCCTACCCATCGTCAACACAGTCTATGTAGTCCTACCCATCGTCAACACAGTCTATGTAGTCCTACCCATCGTCAACACAGTCTATGTAGTCCTACCCATCGTCAACACAGTCTATGTAGTCCTACCCATCGTCAACACAGTCTATGTAGTCCTACCCATCGTCAACACAGCCTATGTAGTCCTACCCATCGTCAACACAGTCTATGTAATCCTACCCACCGTCAACACAGTCTATGTAGTCCTACCCATCGTCAACACAGTCTATGTAGTCCTACCTATCGTCAACACAGTCTATGTAGTCCTTCCCATCGTCAACACAGTCTATGTAGTCCTACCCATCGTCAACACGGTCTATGTAGTCCTACCCATCGTCAACACAGTCTATGTAGTCCTACCCATCGTCAACACAGTCTATGTAGTCCTACCCATCGTCAACACAGTCTATGTAGTCCTACCCATCGTCAACACGTCCTATCCAGCCCTACCCATTGTCAACACATCCTATCCAGCCCTACCAATTGTCAACACGTCCTACCCAGCCCTACCCATTGTCAACACATCCTATCCAGCCTTATCCATTGCCAACACCCCGCCTATATTTTAAAAGTTGGTACCACATGTTTGTACAAACTCGAAACAGTTTATTGAACATACATATCTATTTGTCAGCACAAATCAACGTATTTAAAATTAGCATTACCGGGTGGGTACTTTAACTCGATACATACTGTACAACTCGGATCAGCTTCTTCAACGTTCTCTACCCGTCAACACAACATAACCTACCTGTGATGACCACTACCCTGTCGATACTTTCAACTCTAGCGGCTTATTCAGTTCATTATTTAGCTTTAATCTTCTCAGCTCAATAAACACCACAAACGTAATCAGCGTAATCTTCGCAATGTAGCCCAAAAGGTTTGTTTACATGACACGAGGAAGCTTACCGGCCAATTTGCACCGTAGATCATTTCTGACCTTGACATTCACGTTGTCTTACACAGCACATTGAAACACTGAACTATAGATATTAGGTAATACATTAATACAGAGCTGCCGAGAATAACATTATAACCACATTATATGTGAAATCGATATGACCATTTTGGAACATCTTAATAAGATAAAATGTCATGGTTTCAGACGGGATGTCATTATCATAATACTTCGTTAGACAGTATTAAAAGTTCATATCCTCTACACATATTCTATAAATTTTCATTTTTATATTCATGCTGACGCAGCCTTTTCTTACAAGTAAACAAATCTCGTCTGTTCAGTTCGCGTTATAGATTTTGTCCAACACTAATTCACACGTTTTCTGCTGTAAAGTTCTGCTTCATGTTCTTAACCCTAATAGAGGAAACATCTAACGGAAATTAACTCAATTCCACTGCGTACATATATACTAGTTTTGATGACGTAGAAAAAACATACATATAAATATAAAATGTCGCGACTATAAACACAAAAGCTTATTTAAAAACATTTAAAGATTGTATGATTCTATGAAAATACACTATACACTGATATCAGTTATTTGAAAATTGACATTCACTTGTGACAAATATCAAGCTTTTTGCTAGAGTATCTCTGTCACTCAATCTGTTTTTATGCTAGGGGGTCTAGTATGACTATCAATAGTTCTTATTTTCATATATATACATTTGCGGAAAATCTGAAAGACATTGATGTGGGGACCCCACACTGACAATCAATCGCTCTTCCTCTCTCACTAATAATGTTTTAATAGTCAATGAACTTAGTTTGAGTTCATTTGCACGTAAACTTTATAATGTTTTAATTCAAACACAATTAATAATGCTGATACTCTATTTATGTTTACTTTATCAAAAGAGCTGCTATAGTCGACATATGAATGACGAAATATCGCACACGCAAACACACATGCTACACCTTTTTGATTAAGCAATATATACAGTTTGCCGAAAATGAACTACAGTTGTGGGATCGCACAACGTTACACGATGTGCGGTGGGCGCACGATGGGCGAACGGTGTATGCACGATGTGCGAACGATGCGATCCTGGACGATTATTTCTAACGCACATGTGGGCGCACGATAAACTAACATTGTACGATGACAATCGTGGTTGATATAAATTTAGAAATGGTTTAAAAATATATACGGTTTCGCGTTAGTTGTTTTAAATATATTTCTATATTTTAACTATTTACATTAGCTGATAGTTCTATCTATATATTTCTTAAAATTAGTAATAGTCTTTCTGTAGTTTTTGAAACAAACCAAATAGACACATGTACATTTTCAACACATATTGACAAGTTCTCATTCAAGTAAATATTGCCAGTTTTTACCAAGTTATACACTGCATCTGTACATGGACAATACAGTAGATGTTTCTGGCCCGGGGCACTTACAAAACTCGCCTAGGTGTGAAAACACAGGTAAAAGGGTGGGGAGGGTTTTTTTCAAATAACAAATTATTATTAAGAGTCCAGTTTGTTTTCATAACGGTCGCTGGGTAATGGCTGTCGTAGCGTATCGCCGCACACGGGACAGGTAAAACTCTGGCATGTTATTTAGCTTTTCTGTTACCTGGTAGCTAAACCCGCATTTGGCTGTCTCGTGGTCACTGTAATACTGTTAACTGTATATTGTTAAATTGAAATATTCCCAATAAATATGATGCGAATTTAAATAGTTTTTGGACAAGAGGGTTCCATATGTTTTTCATTCCGTAATATGTATAGCCCAATTGTACCAAATCGTGCGTGTGTGCGATTCAATCGCACACATAAACGCACGATCGTTAGATCGCCCAGTTGGGCGCACCATGGGCGAACGATGTGTGCACGGTGTATGCACGATGCACGCACGCAGTTTTTGGTGCGTTGTGCGATACCACAACTGTACATCATACAGCTATTTCGTCCTTCTAGGACTCGTCAGTGATACAAGGGGCCAAAAAGTTGGAATCGAAAGTTCCTAAACTCATTCATGCAGAAGCAGAGAGGTCATTTGCGTAAAACCACTTTAATTTATGAATTTAGAAAAAAAAAATCAATGTTAAGTGTTTTTTATTCCCAGTAGCGTGTGTTTGCTTAATTGTTATGCATACAACTATGTGTTGACAGATTAAGTAATATGTTTATGTTTGTCTTGAGGCCATTACGATACGAGTTAGTTCTAAATAGATCTGAGGCGTTAACGACCTTCACCCCGTATCGTCTGTTCATCTACTTACTAACTACTGGATTGCTGTTTTCAATTCATATGGAAGTGGCTATGGGAGGATGACATATAGTTTTCCTTGTGAAAAGTACTTAGTTATGCATGCGTGAAATTTTCCATTAGCAACTGTGTCGTTCTCGAGGATGTCCATTCAGTTAGAACGGTTGATTACGGGCCATCTAATAGACTAATGAATTCTTGAATACATTCAGTATGTACTTGGTTTTCGATGGAGTGTTGTGATCTGTACTGTATACCAATACACATAGGAAGCTACAGGTAGACCTGCATATGGCTATGCTAGTATTAATTGTTTTCTATATTTAAAAATTTAAAAGAATACCGAAGCGTGAACAAAACCATAATCTGATTTCAAAATAAATTTAATTAGGGGCAAAATATGAACAAAGAAGATTAAAAATACGGACACCCCTTAAAATACAGGAAGATAAGGCGAGAGGTTTTCAGGGAGAGTAAGCGTCTTCTGCTTATCGAATACACCCGCCATGTAAACTTAGCTCATATCTAAGTTAATGTCACAATCTCACAGTGAGAACCGAGGCACCATTCTCCACCACAACAAGTAGGCATAGCTATGAGCAGAATCACAAAGTCCATCTTGATATCATACAATGATAAAAGTATCTCTCAATGAGACCAAGATGTCAGAATTCACAATTGACCACAATGACCAATTCATTAAAGTGCCAGTTAACTATATAATTTTCATTGCTTTAGTTTTATCTTGGTTGTTATTAGCTTTTCTGAGTTTATCATTATAGCTTATTCTTCATTGTAATCACATTTCAACTTTTGTACATATATATCTACACAAGTTCATTGTTTTTCGTTTAAGGTGTGGTTTCCAACCTATGACCTAGTTTTGTTTACACGGGCTACGGTTCTATGGGGTTTCTGATATCGGTAAAAGACATATTCAGTATGCATACGGATCGTGGAAAGTGAAATTACAGCCGCTTTGGTGCCCCTTTGGTTCGCCTACTGCATACATATGGTAGAATGCTGATAGCAATGAGGCTGGTAACAATGAAATGTGGCAGAGAGCCGGATCCAACTAGCAATACATAGGCACTAGGCGAAGCTGATTAACTCAATACATCGTGTCTGAGAAGGAGAGTAACTTAACACGCTTGAAGTCATGTTACATATTTACCACCAATGAACGCAACAACAATTAAACTTAAATAAATCCTTATTTAGATGTTTGACATAGTATATAAAATATTGCTTTATATTTAAAAAAAACGATAGAAATATCGTGAAAGGAACAATATTCTAGTGGCACAACCAGTGAAATGTTTTTGTGATGAAAGTTTCCTACAAAGCAACCAGTGATACGCTTATCTTTGACATATATCAGTGGAATGTTTGTATGGGACGTGAATAGGTATGAACTTGTACAATTTCAATGAAATGCACGATTTAGACACCTAATATTGTTCTTAAATACATGTAGGTCTCTGAAGTTGTACATATACTAAAGAGGTGTTCTGAAATATATTTTTGGACGCTTATTCTATTACAAAACCATTTGAATAAGATCGATGCATTGAGTATTACTATTACTAGAAATATTAAAGGCCGACAACATACGTCCTGTTTAGCATTATAATCCACGACCTTTTATATGAACTTTCTTTGTTCGATATATACTGTACCAATTTATGCCTAGCAGTGGAGGCGTTAGTAAAAATTGTTGACTATCACCGCAATGCTAATGGATCAACATTTTGTGGCCATGCCTTGGTGTCCTGGGGCAATTATAAAGTCAAAAGTCAGATTGATATCTACTTCTTATGAATTATGACCGATTAGTGGGAGAAATCCTTTCTGTTCATTCAAGTAGAATTCATCCCTTATTACACAAAGGTTTTAGTTTTGTCACTCTTTATATACGTATACATTTAAAAATATGTCGATTCATTATGTTATGAATAAAGTACATTTATACCGTAGACATACATGTAGCAATACGTGGCATGTTAATAATGATATTTTGGAATACAAATAGCCAAATGTTACTCATTCCTCTATATAATGCAAATAAACACTTTTAAAAAAGAATCTTCTTTGAAAGATATCACTGAAACAACCGTTGCACTCTTGCAATTATATGCATTTCCATACCATCAACTGTCAAGATGTGTATGTGAGTTTGAGCTAAAACACAAACTCTTTTTGAAAACTAAGTACCTCCATGGATCCCTTATAAACACTTAACCACTAATTCAAGGTGACAAATTGATTAATTAGCTGTGCAGACAGTCTAAATGTAGAACTAGAGCAATGTGGAATATTTCCAACCTTCACGTGCTTAAGCTCGGGAGTTGCCCTACATTTTTCTGTGACTTACGCAACCACAGCTGCTGATGCTGGGTAGGGGATTAACCGTCACAGAAACCTGTCACAATGTCAGAGCGGTGAAAAGTGCAAGGTGCCTCTTGCCAGACATCTTTCACATCAACATAAATATCTTATTTATTACACATACTTTTGTTCTGAGTAAACTCTGTAGTATTGTATATTGGTAACGCTGAGAGTATTGCTGCAGTCGCTTTGTTTTGTCGTCGGATATTTTCGCCTCTTACAACTTGCTTGAACTTCGTCACATATATATATACATTCAGAGTAGTATAACGCAGTGAACAGGCAAATGCCAAATATCTAAAATGCCTAATAGTATAAACGCTTATAAAGGTAGAGATGGTATCTCCCTAATTGACTTTATGTTCAATATGACCAAATGTAGAAAACCAAATACATATATATTGATTTATTAAAAGCTTCTGTTACATATATTATTGCAATTAAATATTTTCTCTGAAAATGCATTAGAAATATAAGTTTTGTGGTGTATTTTCTTTTTCAGGAATAATGTCTTTTTGTGTAAAACATTTCTTGTTTTTTTTTGTTTTTTTAAAGGGTTGTTTACTTTTATACATTATTCATGAGGAATCACATTTTTAGAAACATTGTTTTACTCATACGTACTATAAACACTTTTTGTAATACAGCTGTTTATATACTATTCCAAAATAGTGTTCCCGAGACCTATTGTTTATTCAATTTTGCTTTCACTAAAAACAATACCGTTGACTAGTATAATAAACATTAGGGGTGATCAAAATGGCTTCACCAATAAAACGTGTATTGTTTACTGGTATAGGACTATCAGTGATAATAACATACAATAACTTTTCACCAGTTATTGTGCTTATCGGCCATGTATGATCACCACTACATGTAAAATGGACATACATTGATGATAGTCTCTCATTTCATAAGTGTTTTTAGATAACTGTACAATGTACATGGTAGCCGGACTAGTACAACTTCATTACATAAATGTTTGGCCAATAGTATAAATTGTCAATAGTACACTGTAGTAGGGCTTATAAACGTTGTTATAACGACGGGATGAATGTTCGCTATCTATTACCAGTCATTCTCATAGTTGTGGCTGGGAATATATTTGATCTTACACTTAGGAGGCGAACTATGCAATTATTTTCGATTATATCTTCATGAAATACCAGAACAAATATTGCAAAAAAAGTCCAATTACGTCCTGGTGTATTATTCCATGTAATTGGTGATTGTATCAACACAAACAACAACAGTGTCGATGAACTATACCAAGTCATGGCTGACGACAATCAGAGCTTAAGGACTGTAAAGTGGTGTTTTCACTCCACCAGTATAATTACAACCGTCCTGTCAAACTCGTCTTACGTATACTGTGTGTGTGAACGTATCATAATTATCAGCGACTGAGTGATGTAGGGTTTTCTTTGTGATGTTGCGACATGCATTTACAACATCTTTATATCTTACTACGGATTCTCCGAATAAATGGTGAAGAGATATATCCCTACACTACTTATGGCTGATTGTTGGGTTGTGCTACACAGATGTATTGTATAATTAAGTGCCACAAGCGGTAGCATGCTCAAGCGTACTTATAAACACCTTTCTTCAGCTCTTTTCACGGCTGTTGCGTCCCATTATCTCGTGTTGGGTATATCATTTTGGTTTGAGAACAATACGTCCCATGTTTTCGTTCCTCTTTAAGTGCATAAATGTTGTTTAAGTTGTAAAAAATAGGGAAATGGAATATGCATGTAGTTTTAATCGTTGCCACTATGTAATGATTGTATGCATAAGTCATGACCGAATTGTGGACGTCATGGTCATAATGACGTCATAACTTTAATCAATGTTTAATATATGGTTATACATGTACGTTACAGTGATGCTTATGGAGCTATATGTAAACATGCATTCCGATTAATCATATTCGGTTACATATGAGATCAACACTTTTCAAGACTTTTAAATATTGTAAGACTGCCATCATATATCGAAAACAATAAAAAAGACATATGCAAGATCGCAGTTGGCATTTAGAGGGCAAGGCAGTTCTAATGAGCGCATTTAATTGCATTTTCCGTTTCCCTATAGAAAAGTCCCTTCTATACCACCATATATTTTACAAGCATATATCAAACATAATAACCAAAAATGTGTCACTGAATTTCGTAAAAGAAGCCTTACCCAAATTAGTTATTTTTCAATTGTCTTATTTTGACTTATGAATACATATGACATTAATAATTATTTGTATGTACGTTTCAAGTCGTGAATTTTAAAAATGATCAACAAAATATTTTCTTTATTGCTCATTAGGGAAATCAGATCATTGGTTCACACTTATTTGCATATGATTTTGAAAATATAACAATTCCAAAGTAATAGAAGGGCATTAAGGTGATATATCCGATAAATCGCTACTGTACATGTTTCTGCCCTTCTGTGGGATTGGTCGGATAATTAAGTAAACATGAGGAATTAATGTGTGTACATTATATACTTTTTGTAATAAATGAGGATTACCTTTGGTTTACAATTAATAAACAATGTGCGTCTTCATCACGTGATGCATGCTGAAGCTAGCTTTCACCTTCTTCTTTTGATGGAATAACAGACATTAAATTAACTATGCTATTTTCGACTCCTATGCGAGAGATGTGGTATTTTTCTATAACGACCATACATTGTACATGCTTTAAATTGCAATAACCTTCGGAAAGTATTGTTAATCGATTTTGCGATTAGACCGGCATGTCGAATTTCAACATATATAACGCTGAGCACAATGAAATAATCAATTCTATATCTTGTATTACCGAAAACCCGTTATCATCCATGAGCCGCATCAAACACTTAATGACATTGGGATTAAAAGCCACAGCAGATAGATGTTGACGGATGGCCTGGTAAGCCTGATATCGAATTAGATAATAGCCATCGGGAAATACGACATTGGCGGTGTCAAATCCATGTCACGATTTGTTGTAATTCATGTGATAAGCTCAGATTAACTTCACGTTAAGATTATCATTATCGAAGCTATTGAAACCACATTCTGTGATATTCACTGTTATATACTATTATCTTTTGCCCAATATATAGATATCATATAATTGAAATCTGATCCTGATTATATATCTGAATACATATTGATTCGAAGCAGATTTTCTCATTAATTTGTGTCTTTAGTGCGCCAAGGTAACGAAATTAGCATTATCTCTGATCTCTGACATCGCACCATTTACATCTGTCGCTATTGGCACATTCGGTACTCCATGCAATGCTGCGGCAATAACATAGTACTCTCTCAAGGGTACAGAAATTTCTACCATCTGGTCCTCACAAAGCTTAGGAAAGATATAGCACATGCATGCCCACTACAATAACTATCATGCAACGCTGTAATGTAACGATTTTACAAAGTGTACATGTAACACTGTATATAACCAATCTACTGGTGTTGGTTTCTGTATGCCATACAACTGCTTTATGCCCTTCACAATCTTAACATTAACTCTGTCAGTTTTGATTTTGGTTAAACTGCTGTTAACATCTCTAACGCAATATCTACTACATAAACAACAATTACAATACCAACATAAAAACCAATGTCAATTTATCCTCATTAAGTTCCCCATACAACAAACACAGTAAACAAATAGTTGGTCTTACATGTATGTTGAAGAGTATTGTTCCTTTTTACCTATTTAATTATACTGAGGTTCACCTCTAAACATTCAACATTTTGTTTGCCCTATCAATCCTCCATACATATCTCAACACCATTCCCTCTGTCCTTGTTGGTCCTCCATATACTGCAGTAACGCTACAAGCATGGCCTCCTCTTAATCATATGAATACATCTCAATACGAAAATATACAGATGCGATTCCGTCTCGACTCGATAGGTCCCTTGATAGTGCTAGCCTACTTTACGAGCCGTGCCTATTATTTGATTGCATGGGATAGTAATTACTCTAGTAATGCTAGACGTATACATATTAAATAAATAAAGACCTTTGTTTTCGTACAGAAGAATGAGAAATAATTTAATTAGATTTAATTCCTTTGATGTGTGTCTCGTGCATACCGTGACAATTTGTATGAATATACTACTTTGGTACACTGTATATTAGATATTGGTAGGTCTAATATAGTTTCCGTGCATCAACCTATTTATTATGATACTGACAGAAGTTTTTCCTGTACTTGAAACCTCCTAACGCGAACCGTCAAAAACAACACCTCAAAAGTTCACACGATCGAGTTTCGCTCTCAGGAGTAAACTACCAATGCCTTTGGCCCAGAAATACATATGGTAACATGCATACTTATATTGTATGTCTTCTCTTAAAATCCATGTACCTTAACACGTGTAGTGTACCCGACAAACATATGTGTCATGTAAATTTAAACAAAACATCACTCGGAAACAAATGTAGCACAACATTTGAGATAACTGGTGCATGTCACGACCGATTCTTAACCTAAATATTTATACAGGAAAGCATAGCAGAAATAAAGAGTGACATCTGAAGTTACGGAACCTTAATATTGCTTTTTCAGTCTGATTTAGATTTAGGAACATTCGTGAATCTGGGGGCTTGCCTTTTCTGAACTCCCAATGAAAACGATTAATATGGTGGAATATTAGCAAAACCAATTAAAAAAAAGCAAACTAAGATTGACATGAACATTATAGCAAGGTGTTAAAACAGCAACATTGGGCTCAACAGATATACACAAAGAGGGAACGGAGAACAGGGAAAGTTAAAAAATACCGTAAGCGAACGGTATGCGGTAAATGTGTTTAAAGACCGTCTCTAAGTTGTTTGCTTTACAATGGAATATAATCTAGTACGTCTATAAATAAACATTGCACCGTAAACCGGACGGGCTGTGATATTATATCAGATGATCTATAATTATCCTAACCAGCAACACATCTTTCTGTCGTGGGAATTATATCAAAGATGCACATATCGCTATATTTTATATTTTATGTCTGCAATGTTACAGCAGTTAATTGCACCGCCGGGAGCATTAAACAATAGCGGACGGCAAGTTAAGGCCAGATCAACTGTAAAATGGCGGAAAGCGATCGCCATTATGACAGGAGACAGGCAACAGCCCAAGCATCAATAATGCAGTATTGTAAGAGTGGTTACATATAGTATCGCTAGAAGTTGTGACATTACGTCCAAGGACGATCAGAAAGATAAGACAACTCCATGTATTATCAATGCGCAAGAGCGATCTGCAAAGGTAACGAACACCTGTCTGTTATAGTGTCCTCCTTGACATTCTATTTGTTTGGAAGTTTTGAGAAGAGAAAAAACATATCGTGCATCTGTTTGATTATAACCGTTGTCCCCAACAGCGATTTTATTTGTTATATGATTCTAATAAAATGCAAGCGACATTTTCTGTCAGATAGACGCTGTGATGTACCTATTATATAAACTATATGCCGCCATTGTCCTTCACCTTGAATCTGGAACATCACTGGCATGATGGATTCAAAGTCTGTCTTGTTTGTGATGCACTGACGACACTGAATGGATGTACAGACACATTTGTCGTGAGGTTCTGACAATTCTGACATTGTAAGAAAAAGACACACAGACAAAAAAAAAAACATATCAAGGTTACCGGGTCTTAACCTATATTGTACAATCGTTTGTCATGGAAAGCAAGGACATCACAACTTGTACAGCGCGATTGTTCTTATGAGTATTACCAGGGATGTTTAACTTGGTTAAACCGACTATTGCAGGTCATTTTTAGTATACAGACGGTCGTCAACCCTTCAATTCCGGATCATAATGATATACCTAGACGTTATAATATGATAAGCAAACGAAATGATCCATCATAACATTTTATGGCGTTACATTCGTGTACGATATTCCTGTATGATTCGTCTTGTACATTGTGGGGAAGGACTTGCCAGACAAACTAACTCATATAAGGATAATTTGACCTGACGTGGCCTATTGAATCACGCTAAATGACCACTAATCGTGCCGATCGAATTCGAAGGACGTATATGATACGATTAAGGACTAAACATCAATAAAATGACACGTATTGCTCCGTCAGCGAATCGGGATCAAATGTGTAATTCCTTAATTGACAAATTTGCCTTCTAATTGGATTCGACACTGTCTGTATTATCAGTGAAACTCCTAATGTAAATATATTCCTCCAATGGTCGATGTGGGAAATATCGTTTGCAATTTACATCCAGCAGTTTTGTAACCTAGATGACTTTCTGTCCGTTCTACTGCTCCTTATTTACATAAGCGACATGAATAGCATCGACAGATGTGAAGGCGTCATGGGTTCGATTCCCTGATTGAACGTAAACAGGTATTGGACTACTTTCCCGACCACGTGGGTTTTCTCCGAATATCATCATACATGCTCCCCAAGGGGAGAATTAATATAAGGTTCAATAACTTGTTTCATAACTGCTTGGAAAGTATATTTTAAATCAATATTTGTAGTTTCTATGTCTACATGTATACTGAGTGCGACACAGTTTTACTAGTTTACATGTCAGTTTAATTTGCCAACGAATAGTGTTGGTCAACCAGTGTTACAGTATGTCTTGTTTGACTTTTTTTGCTAGGAACCAAGCAGAATAATCCAGTATGTTTTACATTACAGCAAACACGAGGTTATAAGTTGTATTGTTTTTGTCTTGTCGAAACGTTATAGTGCAAATATAACGGCAGGTACTACTAGGCTAAGTTTAACCGGAAACTAGCTACAGGTATAAGTGAATTAGAAATTCCTTCGATCAATACATGCAGTACAACTGATTAAACAGAACTTCCTCAATAGAAATGGGTAAATATTGACATTTATGAAGCTCTCCCGCACCAGATCACATCCAGACATAATACATATTAGTTAATGATGCATTTACTTTACAACTTCAATTGGAAATTGTATGAGTTCAGAAAAGATGCGGGTTGTTTCTTAATCAGCAAAGTCTTTTGATTTTGAGTTAAAAAAGGAAGATGTTTCCGACAAACACATGTACTCGCACACAAGTTAATATTCTGTTTCCACATTAAACTTACATTGATCATGCGAGGAGTTCGCGAAAGTTGAATGTTTGTTTTTCTCCCAAATGAATTTCTATACTATCAAGTACGAATCAGCGTGTATAAAAAAGAGGTTCACGGGTTCTTGTCTGTATGGAAAAGTGCGTCAGAATTTGTTACTTATTGAAAGAGGTCATTCCGGAGTAAAATAACCAATAAAATATCACCATTCAGAATTCCATCAGTGTCACGAATACTAAACTATATTGGCAAATCAATATCATAACTCGACAAGATAAGTTATTATATATGTTTACAGGGGCGCATACACGTCCATGGAAACCTAATTACGCCGTCGTCTCCGGTCGGCCCCCAACACCTTCCACACGTTCGCTGCATATCCCGTAAAACAGTATGGAAGCTATATCTAGCCACATTGTCAGATGTGACTTATCTCTTTACTTTACGTATGGGTGGGTTTTGGCATGTCAAATAAAACTAGACAACAGACTATAGAATAATATGTGTTCTTCTATTATTGTTTTTCTCGTATCACCGAACTTTGCGTCTCTAAGGAAAAACCGATAGTGTATGCTTCACCATGCATGTTTATTGGAAAAAGGCAAGCCTATTGTGTATGTTATTCACAAGCCTCTGTGTTACGGATCTCTTCCTAAACACAACATGGGCCACCATTAAATATCTCTATCTATTGAACATCATATAATACATGACCAACCATTTGACACAGCCTGTCAACATTATACAGCCGTTGATTAGAGGTTATGTATGTATACTATCAATAAAGATACACACTAAATTCATGATAGGTCGTTAGCAATGCATACAGGCAATATGATACTAAAAGGTAAGTCAACACTATTGCGGTAACGCGTCGGTCCTGTGAAGGTGTGTTTACCTAAGCGATATGTCGAATATTCCAGGTAGTTTGTTTATCTACCGTTTAATAAAACCTTTAATCCTGTAATCAAATGTGTGTACAGATCACCGAGCTCGGATAATCAAATACATCTAACGAAACTAAACTGTTTGTAACGTACACTATACATTAGATATGACATTCTTCAATCCAATAATACAGATGTTATACTGTACAATGTAGATAGGGCGTAGAAGTAACACAAAGGTTCTCAAGAACAAGCTTTAAGAGAGGGTTTCAATAGCCTTTGAGCATGATTTAATTGAACAGGAGGAGAAAAAGTATTAGGATAGTTAGATTCTCTGTCCAGGAAGAAGATGACTATAATTGTATCACTGTCCAAGTAGAGTTGTGTATTATGAAAACTGTCCCATTAAAGTAGGTGTCCTTTATGAAGTTTCCTAACAGTACGAACAGCGTTATGTTTTACTTATACTTGTGTAACCCTGGTAAATGCTAGCTGCAATATACCGCTCAGCTAGAGAGATCTTCTCTTAAGCTCGATCGGTTGAGCGTAAGACTAGTAGCCAGAGGTACCGGGTTTGACTCCTAGCGGAGGCATTGAAATAAATAATAACCTCTGGTACAATCGCGCCAACGTAGGGACCCGGGAATAACATACACTAGGTATACTTGCAAAGGAATCCCTATGACCCCCGGAAAACTCGGGCCCAGTTCTTTCCTAGAGAGATCTTCTCTTTAGTTCGATCGGTTGAGCGTAAGTCTAGTAGCCAGAGGCTCCGGGTTCGACTTCTAGTTGAGGCATTGAAAGCATTAATGACCTCTGTTACACTTGTGTATAAATACCTTGCATTATATAAGGATTGAAAGTCATTTTTTTAAACTTTCATAGTGCTTTGAAAGGTCAGCCGTTACATCCATATTGAATGAAGCCCGCTACATTTTTACTATAATCAGATACTGAATTCCATTTATATTTTTTCCAAATATTTAGTTTATTAGCCTCGCTTCTATAGGCGTCGTAATTGATAATGACGAGTCATTTGAGCGTTTGACGCAAGAGCAATCTCCGTGTTATTCGAAGCGGCGCGAAAAGACTCTCATTGAACAAGCTTGATCTATGACGTCATAATTAAACCACGTGCTACGTCTTGAGAACCATTGCTTTCATACTTTTATGAAAGGCATTTTTACTGGTAATGTTCATATAGTGGGTTGCAGCGCAAATGTAAATATATCATTATAGTGTATGGTGAGAATGTACGTATTATACAGTTATAAAGAGGAACTTTTATGGAGTAAATCTTACGCAATCACAAAAAATGCCTTTGATGTATGTGGCCAAAATCAAAGAAAAAGATTGTCAGATTGCACGGATCACGTGTTTACGTGTAGTACGTGTTTCCCAAATCTTTTTTTAATTGTAAATATGAGACTTGTGTCACCTTTTTGTGGCGCCACAGATACACTGATTATACCAACCCTTATATACGTATTGGTTTAATTATGTAATCGTGCCTGACTCATCGTGTGTTCTCAATAATGAAATAATTCAATACATCTGATCAAGTAACATGCATTGCTTTGATTACACAATTTCTGATGACGACGCATCAAACAGCAAGATAAATTCATTAAAACTACAAAGAAAATGTTCTGTGTTAATTTCAGGAGCTGAAAGAAGCCGGCTATAGACTATTCATTTACTGGTAAGAATTGAAATGTTGCCTCACGTTAAGCGTGGCTCTGGTGGCAGCGCCTATTTGTAAGTATCTTTGTGAGGATTAAAACTCCCATCCTTCTGTGAAGTCCATTGTCTTCGTAAACCTGGCGTGGTTTTGTCTCTGGAGAAGCTTTCTGTTCTCGGTATCAACAACAACTATGAATGGGGGTCATTCGTCGTGCAATGTTTCCCAATCTATATAAACACACCTTAAAACGTGTCTACTTTTACAGCTACAAGGCAGTATTATACTGAATAGGTTGAGATTAGGAATTCGTATTGTGTCTGCTACTTTAATGGTTTCAATTCATGGTGATCATTGTCCTGACAGGACTCACGATTTTCATATTCCAGAGTGTATCTCAATTATTACGAATACAAATATTTCTGATTTCTATCATCGACTGTGACTTGCATGTTTTTCTGAATTATGCAGCGACCACTTGTGGTCCAAAATATTTTCCGTTACAAAACATCAAGATGACCATCATGATAATTGATATGCAAAAAGTGTTATTATCTTTAGAAGATGTTGGTCATAGAAAGTCAGTAAAGATCAACAAAGGTTACAAATTATATTGATTGTTTTGCTTTGCAATCAAGGACTGGTACAATTGTACATACTGTTCTGAGAATGGAAAAGATGTTCTTTTGAAATGCCATGATTTGCAAAACCACGGATTTTCCTTCCCGCATGTGTTTGGGTTTGTACGTTTAGAATTTGCTATTTTGATGCGACGAAAATTGAATCATGTACAAAGCTTTGCCATTAATCCAGTATATTGTCTACAGAAAGTTTTATTGATGTTTCATGGTAAGACTCCTGACTAATATGTAGAATACATCTTCAAATAGTATCGACTGTCTTTTTGTTTAATGACGTGGCATAAGTACTTTGCATCCCTGTTATTACCAGATTACTGTAATTATGTAATTTTGTTCATATTCTTTTAACATGCTCCCTGTGTTTTTTTCCAATAAATATCTAAATTATATAATAGTATAGAGAATATGGGTGACTTTGTTAAGAACAGGCATAAAGATGTTATATATATATATGTGAACTGATTCTGAAGTGAGTTTTTTTGTATTGTATGCGTAGTGGTTTCTGTTTAATAAGGGAAGAAATATGGCGTCACTTAGTGTATATAAGAAAATGCAGATTACAGAGAGCAAACATAATTCGTTTTACATTTGTAAGTTGTCAAGTATATAATGCTATTCAGTGCAGAGCACCGTAATCCCTGCCTATACACAGCTATGTGGACTATTTTACTTAGAAGCACACCAGAGGAGAACAACAACGCACCTAAACTATACTGACAATTCTCTAGCAGTACAGAGAAATATTACCATAATGATATGCATAACTCTCTAACACAAGGGACATGTGTACACTACAGCGTGTAAGCCTTGTTATCGCTGTCATGATCTGTCTACAACTGGTGTCACTGACCACCGACATTTCACAGCGTTCATGGAGATGTGAACAGTCGTTCATTAGGAAACATGTTTCATACGCATGCAGTATCGACAACACATGTCAAGGCTGCAAGCATTTAATGACGTTTTTCTCACTCAGTTTGTAATGTGGTGTTTGACACGCATATAACACACCATATCTTGCTTCTTATCGAAACACACCCTTAAACACTTATGATATGTATGTACAATATACATAATTTGATGTCAATTTATAGAAAACATTTCATGTGAAGATTTTTTTTTCATCTATTGATAAGAAGAGCCCTATTTATTTAAGTATAACGAAATTATTAGTTAAATAGGATAAAAGCGTTCTTAATAGGTATTAAGCTTAAAGGCGACGACAAATTCCGAATTGCCATACCACAGAGAAAAAAATCATTTAGAAATCTACGTTGAAGTTCTTTGCCTATATCTCAAAACAACTCAGTCTGTAGCTGGTAACCAACACGACATGTTGAAAATGTAGGAACATTATAAATGGATATGCCAGGGCACAGTGTATAGTTTATATCAGGCCATAACATTTTTTTTACTTAATAATGATATCATTAAAAAGTTTAGCGCCTGATAACGATATCATCAATACCGATTGTTGGCTACATTTGCGAGGCCAGAGAACTGTCTGAGAAATCATTTATCTTTATATATAATGAGATTTCCAGATTGTTACAACTATTCAGAATCCACCACAGCCATATCTGTGCAGTCATTTCGGTTCCTCAGTGAACCACTTTATTGCGTAAACCTGTTATTCCGTTAAACTACCTAATTGAAAAGTGCGTCCGTACTTTCTTAATGTCAGATCCAGATTAGGTTTCCCAAGGATTTAATTCGGCTCTACATCTAAGTAATATTTACCAATAGGTATAAAGATGACGTAACACACACATGTGATATAAAAACACACGGAACCATAGAAAAGTTCAGGTTTAACATGCAATGGCTAATAGCGTATCTGAGTCGTTCGAAAATGAATCTTCAGAACAAAGCTTGAAAAGGTTGGTTAAATGTTTATAATAGATGTTCGTAATTGTTTGTTCATTTAAAAGTAAACACAAAGGCATTCGAATTTCTTAAACGAACGTATAATTCATTACACAAATACAAATACTCCGATTCAAACACTTGAGTTTTACTGTGGATTCATTTATGGTCACAACGAATATAAATATAGGTGAGAAATATCACTGTGAAATGTGAAAACTGTAACAATTACTATCTTATAAAAAGTGTTTTTCTTCAATTAATCTTAAGTAAACACAGACAAATTCCTACTTATAGGGGATTACACTTACATAAAACGCGTTCTCGTCTAGCGAGATTTGTCTGTTGATCGCGTTATGTGTACAACAACGTGATAAAATACGTAAATTAAACTCTACTCAGGATTACGCTGAGAACCTACTTGAAAAAGTGTTTAAACTTCAATTAAACAAAGACTACATTCATTAGGTCGTTGTCCAATCTACCTACTCTCGTGTCAGTTCAACAATAGGTACATTTTGAACAAGCATGATCAAAAGTTCAACATGTAGTACAGAAATGAATGTTCCCCTGGCCGTCGTACCACGATTTACAACTGTAACTAATATATCATAATCGTTTGTGCCATCATTGGTTATTGACTAGTATTTTTGTTATTGATATATACTTAGTACATTAGTATGTATATGTGTAATATATGGTTATAATATAAATACTTACTCGACTTTGTGAGGACCTGATCCATAGTTCAATGAATACATGTACATGACATTCGAGTAATCCGAGGTTGGTTGCATCCTTGAAGACTGGTATTAAGACCTAACGAACTGTTCGACTAATGTGGGGTATTCGAGTAAACCGGGTTCGAGTAAGTGGGGTTTAACTGTAGCTATGTAATTTGTGTAAATACGCTTTACTGATCATTTGTCGGATGAAGGTGACAGAGAACGTTTTTAACGAACAAAATGTTCTAGTCATCGAGACGACACAAAAACCTTGTCTTTGTTGTGGTACAAGAATCTTTACATTATATCATATTAAAATGTTTCGAAATTGTTGGATACCTAATATTTTTTCTATATGCTACTTCGTCGATACATATATACATGAATTCACTTTTGTAATACTCTGTCAGTATTAAGGGAACATGTAATATAAGGTTAGAATATGCTATACATTTAGTTCGAAATCAAAATTTCAATATTGTTGTAGAACACGATCATGGAAACAGTAAGTTTTATTTCAAATCTATACAAACACTTTGTATTTTACTTTTTATTGAAGGTATGTTTTATTTAACACACCAAGAATAATTAAACGAGGACAACGCTTTGATTGCGAGAGTGGCCGCTCCTTGAGCGTCAGACAATTTGTTTCTAAACATATTGATGAAGCATTAAAGTGCTTAAACGTTTCACGTTAGATATCAAGTATGGTTTATCGTTGTTCTATATTAATACATTTTCCATAATAGATATCATTGCAAATAAATGCATGCAAACACATACATAAAAATGTATGTTTAATTGAACATGCGTGGTGTATACCCATTAGCTCCTTAGATTTATGGGAGACAGCAGTATAAACCAATAGAGCTGGGATACAAATTATACAGGAACATGCATTTTCATCGTTTACATAACTGCTTGATATTGAACTAGAATTGTTTATACTGTTACTTCATTGGTCCCACCGACGTAATACATGTATGTATCTCTGAGGAGAAACGATTCATAAAGATATCTTTTATCACAACATGACAGGCGTAGATGATAATTCACAATCTTGACAAGACAACAAACATCGCCATGCTAAGGAGGAGTTGAACTATGGGATGTGACACATTGCATCAAACTGCTGTATAAACATGTATGGAGGCATATTAAAGATCGAATACTATGATATTAAGATGCTTTAAGAATATTTACTGTAACAAATCAATTGGAGTTTGTTGAACTGAAATGTTCAAATGGTAACAAAGTTAATACAGTTTTATTCTGATATTATTGGGGCATCAAAAATTGTGACCAGGACACGCAGATAAAACGTATTCCCAAATGAGCTGAATTATGATAGCAATCCAACTATCTATTGATTCATAAAAACTGCTACATTGGCAATGATGAATGTTTACCGAAACAGTGTACAGTTTAGCATAGAAAACGAATTTTATCAAAATGAATATGTTCAAAGCTTCAAAATTAATATAACAAACGCAGAGAGAAATTACTTCAATATAATTATAAGGACAAACAAGCAACTGAAATTCGAGACAGGAAGACAAAAATAAAAACTTAAGATAAAGAAAAAAAACACTCACAGCTTGACCCTTACCATTACCCTTAAACCACAGTTCACTTCATATCTACTGTAAGTTATGATGAATAAGTCGAGCAATCATAGCTACACGTGATTCCGTTTACTAATTGTTCAGGGCAACTTCTTCTCACAATGCTATGAACCTCATTGTAATCATTGCCCCATCAACAGTTCATTTCTGTTCAACATGACTAACTAATAATGTTGTCCCGCAGTAGGAATCGATCATTTTGAGCAACGCGATAAAACAAGTAAAAATATCCATCAAACATGTCATTTTGGGACTTTTTTGTTTTTCTTTTTATATTGTATGTCAGGGTAATCACGTGACTCTGTCGGAACTTCGACTGTGATTGATGAACAAGGGTAAAAGTGGAGAGCGGGATCGGACATTTTGTGATGAATGATGATAAGTACTTCACGAGGAGATTTTGAAATGCTATTTATATTTTTTTGTTTATTTTCCTGTATTAACACAATATTCGTTGTTCGTATTATCACAACATTGACATTTTACAAAAAGTCAAATATCACAGTTTCAGTTTGATTCATGACCTACCATCTAGTCGCAGTTGTTCAAACAGATGAAAGGCGTTTTAAAGAATATGGTCAATATTTTAGGGAGAAGTCATACATTAGCTTGCAAGGGTTGTCGGGTGTTGCAGTGGATACAGCACTTGACTTTCGCAAGGCGGACGGGGTTCGATCCCCGATCGGACGCGAAAAGGTTGGGGTTACCTGCCCCTATCACGTGGGTTTTCTCCGGGTACTCCAGTTTTCCCTTCACACTTAACCCCCGCGCGCTGACGTCCAGGCCATCAAAATTGCTACTTTTAAGTTTCAATAACTTGTTTCGCAATTGCTATCTATACACAAATTAGTAACTGTACTGCTCTGTGAGTACGTTTTATTCAGCTGATGGTTGTATGAATAAGATAGATAAAAGAAGAAGTTCTCTCTTATTACTTCTTAAAATTGAACATTACAGCTCTGGTCAAAATTGTATTTCTTTGTAAAAATACAATTGCATTTGAACGGAAATATATGTTAATTTACATTAACTTCAAATTCAATGAACTGTTATTTTGCTTGGGTGTTACATGAATTATGCCTTTATTTTACTATTTTTTAAATACCATACATATCATATATTTATATGAAGTAGCAGGCATGATTATTATGTAGAAAGAAAAAAACTTTACTAGTAGTGCAATAGATAAGGTACATGTATTAGCCTTGTTATATAAGCGTAACGAGCAGGTTTTAATGGCATTGTTTGGACTTTATATTACTTTCTGGTTTTTGTTCTTTTAAACTCCTGACAGGTGCCTCATTTTGTTGCATTTTACCCAACAAAAAGTATTACAAGAACAATCGAGTATTATAAGAGAATAGTTTAGCTATCTCATGGCCAAAACTTGGTAAGTGGAAATCATTTTTCTTTTGTTATTTACAATGCATTTATATTTACTCTATAGTAAAACTTAAATACAGATTGTGTCCATTCTCCAGGAATATATTTCATTAAATAGTTACATCAGTACTGTAGAAAGCACGTTTGTAAATGTCCTGGGCTTATTGCTAAACGATATTTAATTATTTTATAAGACCATAATCCCATATAGCAAAACAAAGCTCCAAATACACTTTTGTGAAATACCTTATTGGTTTATCTGATCCTATCTTAATGTCGGCATAAAATACGCCATTATTTTACATATCAGTTGATCGGCTTTGTGCTATAATTAGCATAGGCTTCCGCCTCATTAATACCTATTTGCATTCAACGTACAGGATAGTCGATTTTATATTCATAAAACAAAATAATCTCAGATAGCATCATTACGACTTGAATATATAAACACCTTACCCTATGTAACATATTTTCTATGTGACCCAGAAACACAAGTAAACGATTCTTCCAATAGATATTCTAATGATAAATTAACATCACGAAAACGTTTTAAAGAAATGTTGTTTAAATTACCTTTTGATTGTTACAGCCGAACAATAACACTTCGATTTCTTTTGTTTTTTAACGAAATATTAATTTGTCACAGCATATACATTGTTCATCTTTATAGAAATCAGTTATGTAAACTTTTTTTTAAACTGTAGAGTAAAGCGTAAACCAAAACGCAAGTAAAAATGATTAAACTGATATTATTTAATTGAGATTAAAGTTGTTTCACCGTTACGTGTAATACAATATGCTGCATTGCTGTTGTCTGAGCTGGACTTTTACTGTATATCGCGTATCACGTAGATGGGATACTCTTCAACATAGGGATTAGCAAGTAAAAGAAATTACCATTAATGAATGTGAAATATATCAAAAACACTATTCGCTACAACAAAAAAACTATCCAGTCTTGTTTTCATTACAACGACCGTTTTTCATGACGGGCGTATACGTTTTTATATGAACTACATTAAAAACATACAAATCTTTTCTTCTTAAACTTCGCTAAGTATATGAAAGAGCTGGAGTCATGCATTTTACAAACTCGCAAAAAATAACATCAGATAATATCACAATGTCGAAGGGAAATAGGACGTACATAAAATTATCTGAATGCATATGAAAATTGCTAACAGATGTAGGACAAAAGTAATGCTGAGATGTACTTCATCTCAAAAGTGCCTTAAATCCTTTAATTTGACGCCAACATACCGCCATCAGAGGTTTGAGAAAGGGTGACAGAGGAACACGCCCAGATGTACACAGCTTATGCGTTGGTAGAGATAAAAGCATACCAGACGAACTTAAAAAACGGTTTTTAAAAATGACACATCCGGAGTATTTTTATTTCCGTTAGGAGGTCCTAGGAATGACTCGCATGTTATAAGAGAAATGTACCGATGTCAGTGAGCCTTTATGACAAATACAGAACACATTAGGTGTCCAAAATTCTTGTGGAAATGTGTACTTTGAGTATAAAGCCTTTGTTATTGGTTATCCAAGACAATGATAAAGTGATATTTGTAATATCACGTTGTGTGTTCAATGTATCAATTATCCGTGAGAGCCTCGGATCTGGTTCGGGATATTCAGGAGTTTGCTAATACACTAAACGTCTTCTGCCTCCCTCGTAACTACAGCCATAAACAAGCAGACGACGATCTCATCCTAATCTGTTATTACATAATTCGTACTGAAGTTAACACGGATTTGAAAATTGATGGCAGTGATTGGACAGATTATAAACTAAAACTTTATCATCAGTTTATTGTGAGTATGGTGCTGTTATTGCATACAGTGTACCGCGTGTCGTATCATAGGGATCTTAGTAGTGATGAGGAGTCTATCGATTTCATCGTCGGCTGTCTAATGAAGCCACAGCATGGCGTATCAGGACTGCTACGTAAATCGGCGCTATTGATACATACGACCACCGAATACAAGCTGCGCCCAAGATTACAACTGATAAACTCTTTAAAATACAAGTTGAATTCACACGTCGTTTTTTGTCTGTTCTTTTTTTCCGTGATTAATCACTTTCCGTTTCTTGTGACAAGGCAGCATATCAAACATTTAAGAGAACTGGCGTCTCGTTCGCATGGTAAATTTAACAACGGAAACAGGATAAATTCATTTTAAGAATATGACATCACAGCCGTATGGTACTGTATTACTGAATGAAACTCGCGCTGTATAGGTTGCTAGGTCATGCATGTCATATTTGGGAGATGGTGCAGTATGTACAAGAAAGCAAAGGGAATAATTAGCCAAAGCGAGTCACGATTACAATTGTTTACATGGCACATATATAATCTAAAATTTTCAGCCAAATTAAACATTTCATGCATTGGTGAGTTACCTTTTTTGAACGACGATTTTTTTCTGCTTAAACCTGCATTAAGAAGAAATATTGCATGCATTACTACTGGATTTTTCTACTTTTGACAGTTGTTTTCGTCACCACAATCCTTCCAAAATTAGCTATTAATACTGTCTGAAAATATTTACTTTAATTGATTTAACAATCTATAGAGGAAAATAAAACTCTTGAAAAATAAATGAAATTGTATTGTTATTGTGCTGTAGAATTACAAATTTAAAACGATAAAATATCATCTTTACCTATCAATTATCCTGCTGTACATCATCAACGAGAAGAAATACCGTTAATATTTATTATATTTACAATACAAGTATACACACTTAGAAATATCTGTATATCATGTATAAAACTATTTTCTTTGTGCCTTCATGATAATTGCCAAACGAATGTTGGAAAGACCTTAAAGAACTATCCATTGATCTTTTTTCTCACATAAATATGATTATAAGTGATCTAATTTTTGTATGCTTGGCAACACAGCTAATGAAAGGACATAAAGGATGGTGTCTATTGATACTAAGGACATTAATTACGTATATTACTGCCAAATACCTCATGGGCACACGTGCTCGTTCCATTGATAAAAACGTTTTCTTACGTTGAATGAATTTAACGCCTGACTGAACTCTATAATAAAGTATTATTTGTACTGTTCCACTTCGGCGAGCACACAAATGGCTATAACTAAATAAAAACATTTACTTTCAACAGATTTGTAGTATTGTATTCGAGGTGAAGGCTTTAAGAATTATTAAATGGCTTGTATAAATTGATACGATTTGGTACTAAGTCCTTTTATAATTTTCAAATCTGATCAAATCTAACTTCCATAATCGTTTACTCGGGGAAAATTATTGACATGAATCATACTAGTTGAAATGGAAATTGCCTTCCATTGTTTGAGTAACAGGATCAATATTTTACTTAAGTTTCGGCTTTAAGAATTGAAATTATCAATAATGAACTATTCAAGTGGATTGTAGCTTAAAGCGATACCGTTAACATCCATGGGAAAGCGACGTGAAAAAGTAATGAACAGTAGAAATTTAAAAATGATAGTTAAATAATTTTTCAATTTAAATTGTTTATTAATTTTTAAATTCACTTGCATGTTTATTTTTCATTCTTAACGGTGTACTTTCATTATCAAAGGAATGAATTATCGGATTGCAGGACAGAATTTTTAAAGAAGAATGAATAAAATAAAAAAGTATAATTATGTGTGCCATGGGTGACGAAAGTTTGCTGATCAGAGTTATGAAATTAAAAGAGCTATACAGTACCAGATGTGTACAGGAAAACTCTAGATTACAATGAATAAAGCATTGTTTTATGATAACACGTGTAGCATGAAGTGTAAAATATTCAAGGTAAATAAAAAAAGTGCCACTTACCTATTGAAAGGGAACAGTCGAGAATAATCCAGAAGAACAATACATAATATCTATAGAAGAGTCTCTGTAGCTCCATGATTTACGAAACCATTGAAAACTTTGAAACAAACGTTCTCCATATGAGCACATTTAGCTACAGTAGTTTGTTGAATAAAAGGTATTAAGTATTGTCGACAGTGTAATCCAAATGAAAGCGTTTTCCATCGGGCTCACCTTAGCTTGAGTAAAGAAACTATTATTCCGTTATATATTGATCCAATGATGTTAGCTCTCAACACTCCGCCTCACCGTAGAATGCAACGACACGACACACAGTAAGACCGTACACTTATTAATAAAACTCCGCTTCTCTCAGTAGTAGGAAACGACACTGTTGTAGGGTGAATGAAAACACACATTTAATAGCACGACAGGTATTTATCTTTTTCCAAATTCATTGGATTTACATAATTTCCTTTTTTTCCTCTCCTGTTAACTCCACGCAAGCTTACTGCTAACTTTAGAAGACTTCAGCATCCGTGTGGTCGCGGCGACTGACTGGCGTGGACTGAAGCGTACGGGGCTTTGCAGTAGAACTTTCTCATCGGCGGAGGACACAAAACACACTGGAAATAAAAAGTAGAAAAACGTTTCTAATAAACCCAATGGGATTCTTTTCTAACGGCACAATGTAATAGAAAAAAGAAAATTATGTCCAGCCGTACGTAAGAGCGAATCGTCAATGCTATAAAGGTATACACGTTTTGCTTCGTAAAATACCAACCATATAAGATATTAAAGTGAACCGGCAAAGCCAATACGCCTGAGTAGGTATGAATGCCTGCCAACGTGGGCTACCTAGATTTGACAGCTTGACTGATGTGAATGGGATAGGAGAACGATACAACTCGATGAATAATTTGTGACCAAACATTATTAAATGTTTCAATTTGAAGCGGAAACATAGAACAAACACACGATTGAATTATTGCTTGGTATCCTTGCCCAGCCACTGTACCGGTCGCTTGGGTTCTGATGCGGACGAAACACATGAATAAATGTATTAGTATAATAAAAAATACTTATTACTCCCAGGGGCCGTATATAGATCGGTATACAAAGATATATTTTTTTATTTATACGCAAACAAAAGTTAATTTTCGTATACCTATGAAATACTTGGAGACGAAACACAAATCTAATATAATTAATATGACAATTAATGACCCAGAACGGCTGTCGGGAGTGGCGGGTAGGGATTTACAAGGGAGGGAAGATATCTCTAAAGACATGAATCATCAAGAGATTAAATACAAGCCTCAGGCAAGTGGGACGAGTCCGGTAATGTATTTGCTAATGATAACAGTTGTCTACAGTAGAAATACGTGGGATAAAAAAAACATCAATATGAACAATAACATGGGTTTAAATACTGCTGAATCATTAGCAAACACGAGCAGGGCAATAACGGAAAACAGATTGAACGAAACAAAGGAGTTAGTATCTTATAAAAAGGTAAATAAGTGAAAAAATATCTATTTTCAATGTCGATTGTGTAATATGTTACTGAAAACTCTGGAGATGTGAAAATAAATATGACACAATGTCAAAACGAAATTGTCAAATTACAACCGTGTATTTCACAGTAGCAGATGGCAATGACAGCAGGACTAAATTTGAATATGAACTTTTCAGACTTGTTAGTTTTATTCCCGCACAAAAGGAAAACGACTTCAACATGGAGCAAAATGATGTGTAATGTATAATAGATGAATAGGATAAATTAATATAGTGCAAACTACTTAGTAATGGCCAAAAAGAGCAAATATCTGGCCAACTTGTTATAACTGTCAAGGTATTCACAATTACGTTGATATTTGTTTTACACAAATACATTGTTTTTTTACAATGTAACAAACCTTCCTACTATATGTATTTAAGATAAATCTTACAGGACAACCGAAACCACATTTTGAAGTTACCAGATCCTTCAAGCTAACATTACGTAGTCTCTGACCATTGGTTATAGCGGAATTAAAGTGCTACACATTGAAGGGTATCGTCTAGATAACAACTGTCTTATCTGAGGGACCTCCTAACAGCAGAAGTCAAAAACATCATAAGGATAAGAAGGTCAGCTTAGTTCAGATATATATCTCACATATCAGTTAGGGCCTTTAACCACTTCTGCCTGTCAACGGGGCACCGAGGTAAATGACAGAGGTTTATTAACGGTACACCTTGTATCGCATAACGCCATCACTAGCACATGTTTAACGGCTAAATATCTAAACTTGAGTACAAGTGGGGGCACACATGAATGTAAGCTTGCTGGTTAGGCCACACCTCTGTTTAAGTATGCCCAGCGTAGGCCGGTCGGGGCTTATACTTCCGCGTGATCGTTTACAAGAAAAAAGTAAAGCAAGACTAATAATGAATTACTTTTCTATCTAAAGATGTTCATTATTTTTTGTCGTTTTTTAAACTTTAATTTAAACTGTGATACGGTATTCCTGTTATCCCTTTGGGGGACCATGCCTGATGGCAGAATATTGACCATAACACACAGACTACAAACTTGAAAACCAATTCAATGACATACGTGTTACATTGGAATGTAACATAAATAACACATAAATAAGATTGCCTAATTTGCTTTTGTTGTCAACAAGCCTATCGGCTTGGGAAGGACTACACACTGTGTGCGTGGGACTGGAAAATAGGTCCAATCTGAGTCGCGCTCCGCTGTCTCGTTCTAGGCCCCGTTGGGGTTAAGGTGATATTACGGCACCGCACACCATAGCTTCTGTCTATACGATATCGCACTATCAAGCGGTACAACTCTGAAAGCATTAGTATGGCCTGATTGCATCATTGAATAATCATGGCAGCCATTGTGATGACTTGCATACAGTTTTGTACCGTGAAAGAGGGGTCAGAGACAATGTTGCAGTGTCCCTCGTGACCTCCCAATGATCTTAAATCACCATGAAAGACCTTCTTCATCCAAGAAGTGTGTTTTGTCATGTATTACACGCTTGCAAACTGTAAAATCTTTTAACATCTCTAACCTTTGAAGACTGGCAAAGGAATAACTTCATTATGCACGTATTGGTTATTGCAGATGCACTTGAAAATATATTGGGCATACATTGAAATCGTAGAGGTGCGCTTGATTAAAATGACATGTTTTTGATCTGTTCAATGGGTTATTGAGCTGTTACAAACTCAAATAAAAGGAATTTTTTCCCCCAAGTGTATCGTACTCGAGTGTGAAATACTAAAATAAATGCACCAATTCTAAGATAAATATGATGCTATTAGGAATTGAGTAAAACGTTCATATTATATCATGTAACAGTCTGTTTACAATTTACATCCTTGTACAGGAAATCAAGACGATAAATTAGCAAATGGTTATTATGTTACATGTTATTGATATCAAACCTGAGACAAAGCTCCTGACTTGTGTATAAAATACAGAATCGCTCTCGAGTCGATACATGTACCTCAATGTTGGTTCATATGTATCATGTTATTTTTACACATTCCACGTTGATCAAATTCATTTTTTGGCTAAGTCATTTGGGAAATTCTGCAGAGTTTTCTGATAAGAACATATTGTTATGGTCCTAGGTGTACATGTATGCCATATTGCTATATATATAACAAACTTGATAAAGCCCGGTATGGCTTTATGCAAGTTTGTCAGTGATATCAATTATATGGTAAAGGACTATAACAATATCTGCTGAAATATTCGTTATTCGTATTTCAGTTTTAATGAGATAATATGCTTTATCTAGTTCATTCGAATTTCTTTAACTACAAATCAAGTCTTACAACGATGAAATGGATGACGTCACAAAATAATTAGACGACTTTTCAACAGTAAAAATTTTGCTAATAACTGATACATAAGTAGCATCATTTATTTGGGAATGCATGGGAAGATGCAGAGAAAATATAAAAAAAAAATAAGACTTATTTTTGTAAGCGTAATGACAAATTTCGATCATATTTAACAGCCTTGAACATACAAATAAGACCTTTGAACATACAAATAAGACCTTTACAATAAGATATTGAAAGGTAATCATTCGTTTCAGAAATGACCGGTGGAAAATTATGTTTTAAAAAAATATATCCATCCGTTTGGTAGTATTAAGATATATGACTCATGTTCGCGTGAATAACAGTTATCAAGACAATGGCGAATTCGAAGTGAGAATTGCATAGCCACCACCAACTCAATCAAAGCTTCTTAAATATCTCAGACGGGAAAATGAGAAAGAAAAATACACTGTACAAAGGAAGATATGTTCATGACGGAAACGTATCCGAGGACCATGTAAATGCTTAAATGAATAATATGGTAATCTACATCAGAACTGTCATTTCCTGATATTTGGCACTGAAAACTAGACGCATATAAAACGGCAGACTTTTCACTTTAAAAAGTGGTCCACAAGCTTTCGCCATATAAACTTCCAATATATCCAGTATTTAAAAAAAACATTATCTTTTTGTGAGGAGACATGTGTTCCCAGTGTTAAATATATGTTAATATTATGTATAGAAAATAATTATTCCGCGCTTTAATTTTTATTATATGATACATGTAATACATTTGTATAATTATATAGGATATAACAGACTTCCTTCCGTTCGGAATTTCCACAACTCCGTCTGCTTTCCAACTTTACATATAACGGAGCGTAAATAACCCAGTCACCTACGAGTCTGAGCCGGACACTTTAAATCTGCTCCATAAATCACTGGATACCGGAACAACACGATTATTAGTACGTATTGAAACTGAATGAACGATACTCTATTCATTATGACAGTTACTGTTTGAATGCAGTATTCATCAGTAAAGAGGCGCTGAAGCATTAAATGACAATTATAATAACTGTGACACATTAAATTTTAATGTACGGAACAATACTGAGAGTAAGCATAATCGTATTGTCCGAGGACTGTGTGAAAGATACAACAACCTTACAGTTCATAGAAGCCATCGGGCGATGTTCAGGGGTCGTATTGGCCATTAAATAACTTGTTTACTGTACTTAACCGCTCTACATGTGTGCGAAGCTCTTTCATCTAACATTGTTACAAGTAAAACCCTACTTTACGATGTCCGATATACTTCAACGACTATTGTGTAGGTCGTATTCTATATTAAGTCGTGCGAAACTTCAAATCGGCGTCACTCGCATTATCTCTATAATATTCTGTATCGTAAAAGAAATATATTGGGAGCTATTCTTTCAGTTGCCACACACGTTCGTATGAAGGTAATATATTTATAGCTTAGTGTTAAAAGCACGTAACTAATGCCCGTCCTTTATTGTTCCAACATCGCAGCATTCAATGCTACACCACCGTGTACCGTTAGTTTGGTAGAACATTTCCTCGCTATGGAAAGTAAATTGAAATTTACGGCCCGCGCGCATGTATTACCAAGATGTATAAACCGATTGAAAATCCAAACTCTTGCTACAAGCTATTCTGTTAATTGGCAGAGAATAATAAATTGCATTTTCATCTGAAGGAAATGGTGCGAGAATATCTATGATTTTCCTTTGGTGATCGAGCGGGTGTCTGAGAAGCGATACTCCAGTGGGACGGACCGTGGATAGACCGGCCGTCTCAGAGGTACGAAACTGAGATGGCTGTAATATTTCATGTATGAATAGTGTACACAGGGGTGATTTCTTATGTACAAGAAATCGTTTATCTATCAATATGTTGTAATATTTTTATCTACAGAACTCAGGGATATAATCTACCTGATGACATATACTTTCGTTTTACTGTAAGATATATATGTTGTTACAGTAGTATTAACATTTATTTATTTAATATTTCTAATTTCATCATTCCGTCAATATACATGTATCAGTATAAATAAAATTATTGTGAATGTTCCACAGGTGAGGCATTAGCGGTATATTTTAAGTAATCTCATGTCAGGGAAATTGTCCTATATATCTTCTATACATAAAGACAGGGTAGATATTTTACTTAAATCATCGATATATGTCATTAACGATAACTCTAATCGCCCACGAATCCATTAGTCAGGTCCCTATAGATTGCTAAAATGTGTAAGGGCCAGATACAAAATTGTACTAACAATGTAAAGGTTAGATGTACATACCTTCATTTGACTTATTCCATCGAAAACATCACACATGTTCTCTTAAAATATCTGTTCTTACACTATAAATATAATCCATACTCTTTTGAGATTCAACAAAAAAACGTTTTCCGCCGGTATCGCGTTGGACGGTCGTGACGAAATAAACACATTAACACCTGCATATATATTCACATTCACTTGTATCGGCGTTGTTTCATTAGATTCACACCGGGAACAGTACTGTGCATCCTCTTCCATGCATTTTTAATATGTTTGTTTCATTCATCTATTCACGCCAATTCCTCACTGTTGGTCCGTAGCTTACACTCCCACTGGCCCAGTCACACATCTGGACACACACTACGGTTCGCTACTAGCGGTACCCGGATGAGTCAGCTGGTTCAAACAAAGCCCTTAATAACAGCAGAATTAATAGGTTTTTACTTCACCGATGATGACGAAGCTACAACATGTCAATAGGCATCACTTCGATCAGTCTCCAATGAACGCACAATGGACGTGCAAGCGTGAGAAATGATCACATGCACCACAGGACTACAATATCGTGTATTAAGTTAAAACCTTTACACCAAACGGTACAAAAACAATTGTTATAGTATCCTTTACTATAACCATGGTTCGATCAGAGGACTGACATGTGTGAGTAAGACTATATCAGTTACATGCAGGGGGTTAAGCTGACTATTTTTTTAAGATTGGTCATATCTGTGTGAAAAGACAAAAAATATCACTCTAGTTAATCAATAATTAAAATTATTATAGGTTTGGGATTTCTACCATATGGATCAACATTTACACTCGCTAGATAATTTGATATTTAATGACAACCATTTGAAGTGTGTGTATCTTTCACATTTTCAATCGGTCGAGAATTAATCTCCGGATGTCGCGGTCCAAAGTCCATTAACAGATTTTACATTTGGTCGTAATTCATGCAAACAATTACATCATATGGAACCTGCGATGGTTTTAAACAGAAAATGAACAGTTTCTATGACCACACAACTGTACATGATACCGTTGAGGAGCAAATTCCAGGCAAACAATTTAAACCTGTTTATCAAAAGAGCATTTTCTGATCTTAGGCATGTCCCATTATTTATTCATTTGCACCAGGGATTACAACATACAGAGTTGTTGGGCAATGCAACAGACATCGATTTTAGGTCTTAACGCTGGTCGTTGTATAAATATTGACAGTTGTTTTGTTCAAAGGGCATACACCACGGCAGGGTTGAGCGTCAGGACGGTGATATAACAGACAATACAATGGCTTATCGTAATGATAACCGGTATTTATTTTTGCGGGGGGGGGGGGGGGTCATTTCTCTTTACTGACATCTTTTATTTCAGTGCAGTCACATGTACCAGTATGTGAAACATTTAAAACAAAAGCATTATAACAAAAGGATGAAACATTTAAGAATATCGAATATCAAACATTATTTTTTTTGTAGCAGACACATTTTGGTATCTCCTTTGTGATTCAAAATACATCTTGTTAGCGTGATACACAAAAGTCATTGCAGCATAATATGGCACGCTTGTGTCATTCGCTCGAAAGGATTGTGGCGCACACACATTCCTCTCGGCATGGATACGCGGCATACATATTCCGAATTATTGATACACCCTTACCGATGTATATACACGGGGAAGGCTGTAAAATAGAGGTCGGTGCCCGTGTTGCTGTATTATACGGTCAGGATCGCGAGGTGTAGAATAAGGAAAATTCATATATGTTTATATATCATTCATTTTTTTCAATAAAGGAGCACATAACCCAAAAACTTTGGCAGTATTATATTGTCTACACTGAAAGAATCACGTCCTTGTCTGATATAGGCACGGTGGTCTAGTGGTAGGATGCGTGTTCGTGATCGAAGGTTTGGGAGTTCGAATCCCAGTCACGACACTTGTGTTGTATCCTTGAGCAAGATACTTTACTCTGCTTGTGTCCGTCTACTCAGCTGTAAATGAGTACGTGGTTGGGTAGTGCTGGGAATTGTAGAATGCTAGCTGTGAACGCCGAAATGGAAGCACCGGTTGTATGCTCCCCAGGGAGTTGAGAACGATAGTGGCTGGTTACTTAGACTCTATAACCAGGGATATTAATTTGTGAAACGCTCTGAGGTGGCCTTTAAGGTCGTGATAAAGAGGTATATAAGAACCTCGAATTATATAATTGTATATACATTCACCTGTACATGTAAAGCCTATAGAAGCAAGTGAAAGCACCTTGGATCCTTGGTGTGATTATATTGTTAATATTCATATTCTATCACAAGGACATTATGTATCATATACAAATGTACATACATGTATGCACAGTACTGTATAATCGTTCAAAATCGGCTCTTGTCGAATCCGAATCCTTGTCTATTCCAACCCTTTACCGTTTGGTCTCGGCATTTGCCTTGCAACTGACAATAGTTACTGCTGGTTTTATCTAAACACTTTCTATTCTGAAACTGGCAAGTAAGCAAAGCAATATTTACATATATTATATTATATTCTTTTTCATCTGTAGCATTTTGTTGAGTAAAACGACATTTTTCATACAATAACATTTTGACTACTGTCGACGACGTCATTTTATTGTTTGAGGCATACAATGTAACATCACAAAAGTAACAACTACAGTAGTAAAGAAAAACCTATTTATTTGTTCAACTAACACACGTACAAGATGCATGTACATGTACAATAATGATACACAAGGGATGTGTTCCAAAGAGTAAATAAAACAACCGAAAACCAGCAGTGAAAAAGTATGTGTAGCTGGACATTATTAGGAACAACAGCACATATCTGGTTATTCACAGTAAGGGTTCGAACGCAAGGTAACGTATACGACATAACCACAGTAAAGTAGTGTACCGAAACTTGTTTTAAACATTATACAGAGAGAGAAAAATACAGGTATAGTGCCCGACATGATTGCAGAGAAAAACATGTACATGTATGTTACCCAACATTTTTACAGAAAAAGAAGTGTACCCAACATCATAACAGTCGATATCAAATAGTGTACCCAACATAATTACAGGTGATGTCAAATAGTGTACTTACTGTAATATTTTTACAGGCGATGTCAAATAGTGTACCCAACAGTATTACAGGCACAACCAAATAGTGTACCCAACATTATTACAGGCACAACCAAATAGTGTACCCAACATTATTACAGGCGATGTCAAATAGTGCACCCATCATTATTACAGGCACAACCAAATAGTGTACCCAACATTATTACAGGCGATGTCAAATAGTGCACCCATCATTATTACAGGTGATGTCAAATAGTGTACACATCATTATTACAGGCGATGTCAAATAGTGTACCCATCATTATTACAGGTGATGTCAAATAGTGCACCCAACATTATTACAGGTGATGTCAAATAGTGCACCCATCATTATTACAGGCACAACCAAATAGTGTACCCATCATTATTACAGGTGATGTCAAATAGTGTACTTACTGTAATATTTTTACAGGCGATGTCAAATAGTGCACCCATCATTATTACAGGCGATGTCAAATAGTGTACTCATCATTATTACAGGTGATGTCAAATAGTGCACCCAACATTATTACAGGTGATGTCAAATAGTGTACCCAGCATTATTACAAGTGATGTCAAATAGTGTACCCAACATTATTACAGGTGATGTCAAATAGTGTACCCAACATTATTACAGGCGATGTCAAATAGTGCACCCAACATTATTACAAGTGATGTCAAATAGTGTACCCAACATTATTACAGGTGATGTCAAATAGTGTACCCAACATTATTACAGGTGATGTCAAATAGTGTACCTTACATTATTACAGGCGATATCAAATAGTGTACCTAACATTAGTACAGGCGGTGTCAAATAGTGTACCAACATTATTACAGGCGATGTCAAATAATGTACCCAACATCATTACAGGCGATGTCAAATAGTGTACCAACATTATTACAGGCGATATCAAATAGTGTACCAACATTATTACAGGCGATGTCAAATAGTGTACCAACATTATTACAGGCGATGTCAAATAGTGTACCAACATCATTAGAGGCGATGTCAAATAGTGTACCCAATACCATCACAGGTGATGTCAAATAGTGTACTTATCATTATAACAGGCGATGTCAAATAGTGTACCCAACAGCATTACAGGCGATGGTGAATAATGTACCCGATATAAGTTCAGGCGAAGTCAAATAGTGTACCCAACATCGTTACAGGCGATGTCAAATAGGGCACCCAACTTTATTACAGGCGATGTCAAATAGTGTACTTACTGTAATATTTTTACAGGCGATGTCAAATAGACTACCCAACATTATTACAGGTGATGTCAAATAGTGCACCCAACATTATTACAGGCGATGTCAAAAAGTGCACCCAACATTATTACAGGCGATGTCAAATAGTGTACCCATCATTATTACAGGTGATGTCAAATAGTGCACCCAACATTATTACAGGCGATGTCAAATAGTGTACCCATCATTATTACAGGTGATGTCAAATAGTGCACCCAACATTATTACAGGTGATGTCAAATAGTGTACCCAACATTATTACAGGTGATGTCAAATAGTGTACCCAACGTTAGTACAGGCGATGTCAAACAGTGCACCCAACGATGTCAAATAATGAACCTAAAATTTTTACAGGTGATGTCAAATAGTGTACCTAAAATGTTTACAGGTGATGTCAAATAGTGTACCTAAAATGTTTACAGGTGATGTCAAATAGTGTACCTAAAATGTTTACAGGTGATGTCAAATAGTGTACGCAACATTTTTACAGGTGATGTCAAATAATGTACCCAATACCATCACAGGTGATGTCAAATAGTGTAACCAATACCATCACAGGTGATGTCAAATAGTGTACCCAACATTATTACAGGCGATGTCAAATAGTGTACTTCACATTATTACAGGTGATGTCAAATAATGTACCCAACAGAAACAGCCAAGTACAGTTGTGGTATCGCACAACGCACCAAAAACTGCGTGCGTTCATCGTGCATACATCGTGCACACATCGTTCGCCCATGGTGCGCACAACGGGGCGATTTAAAGATCGTGCGTCTATGTGTGGGATAGAATCGCACACACGCACCATTTGGTACAATTGGTCGATACATATTACGGAATGAAAAACATATGGAACCCTCTTGTCCAAAAACTATTTAAATTCGCATCATATTTATTGGGATTATGTCAATTTAACAATATACAGTAAACAGTATTACAGTGACCATGAGACAGCCAAGTGCGGGTTTAGTTAACAGGTAACAGAATAGGTAAATAACATGTCAGAGTTTTACCTGTCCCGTGTGCGGCGATCCGCTCCGACAGCCATTACCGAGCGACCGTTATGAAAACAAACTGGACTCTTATAATAAGTTATTTGAAAACCCCCTCCCCAACAATTTACCTGTGTTTTCACACCTAAGCGAGTGTTGTAAGTGCCCCGGGCCAGAGACATCTACATATATTGTACATGTACAGGTGCAGTGTATAACTTGGTAAAAACTGGCAATATTTACTTGAATGAGAACTTGTCAATATGTGTTGAAAGTTTACATGTGTCTAATTGGTTTGCTTCAAAAACTACAGAAAGACTATTACTAATTTTATGAAATATATAGATAAACTACCAGCTCATGTAAATAGTTACAATATAGAAATATATTTAAAACATCTAGCGCGAAACCGTATATATTGTTAAACCATTTCTAAATTTATATCAACCATGATTGTCATCGCACAATGTTAGTTTATCGTGCGCCCACATGTGCGTTAGAAATTATCGCCCAGGATCGCATCGATCGCACATCGAGCATACACCGTTCGCCCATCGTGCGCCCACCGCACATCGTGTAACGTTGTGCGATCCCACAACTGTAGTGTATCCAGCAATATTACAGACACAGTGTACCCGCCATTATTACGGGCACAACCAAATGATGTACCCGCCATTATTACAGGCACATGTTGTGGAAGAGTGACCCCAACATTACTACAGAGAAGGAAAGCCTGTGATTGTTTTAAACATTTTACAGAGAGAAAGCCAGGTATAGTATCCAACATGATTACAGAGACACGAATTGCCTGCAACCTCACATTGCATCTGCTGTTGTTTGCAGACCGCCTGATCCCCGATTAACGTAATGTGCATAAATATCCGGTCCGGAACAAAAATGGACGTTTTCTCAATTACTCTTAACCGTATCCAAAACACAAATAATCTACTTTATGTTTTCAAATCACTCGGATGTCTAGCAGAAGAGTTGTAATGCGTTTTCTATTTCCCAGACGGTGCTAGTACACATATAGCTTGTTTTGAAATATATAGTAATGCTGGTATTGCGAATACATGTACAGGAATAAAAGAACTTTGAATAAAACTCATTATGATGTTTCAGACAATGCTTTTTTGTTGTTTGTCGATATTCAATGGAATAAAAACTCATCCATTGCATGTAGCTTGTAGTTGATATAGTTAGTTCTTATACGGTTTAAATAGCTACAGTGTATACAGAAGTAACTGCAAACTCCCTCTAAGTGTTGCTGAAAGTGTAAACACAATTTAGAACACAAAACGATGACACTAGGAAATAATGTGAACAAAAGAAACTCAAATGAGAACATGCAAAAAGTACAAGAGGATCACGACAAGGTTCTTGAAGGATAAGTGCCCTCTGCGTTATTATTATAAACCGCCTTTTTTAATTTAGAATATATTCAGGAAATTCAGTGTCCTCAGATTAAGAACAAATACTTGTGTAATGCAAACACCTGGAGTTATATTTTAAAGACCAATTCGCGAACATTTTAATTTCATAAACATGCATCACTACTGCCATAAAATCTTGTTTAATTATAGAAAAAAATCAATTTCTGTCGATTTTAAGGTTTTCCAAATGTTTTATCTGGAGTGTAATTATTCATACAAAAGATTGAAGAGAAATGGCCAATATTACACAAGCTTTATAACAATACCATGGCTAGGCAGCAAAATTGGACGAGGTTATCGCCGACTAATTAAACTGAGTCACCGCCCATTATAACACATGAGGTCATCACGCTGTAGGTGAGGTTCGTGGACGTAGGGAGTACCGTACAGATATCGACATTCACGACATGGTAAACACCTGTCACCGGGAAATCGTTAGAGACAGGTGATACACAGAATTCACAGGTAAATACACGTAGTACAGCACGTGGCACGCTAATCCTAGCAAATTGAGTTGTAGATACACTTATTATGCACAGATTTGTGAAATCGCGATGTCACATTTTATTCATGCATATTGACTGACCATGATTTCTGTAGAACACATGCATTCATGTTATAACCTTATATAACATTCATATTAGCGATGACTTACAATGAGGTAAGGCTATATAGTGATATCAGTTTCGCGTGTTGTTCGTGTAAGGATTGTCTATTTGTTTATTAAATCTACTCCGACCACCCCACCCTTATCCAAAAATGTTCGTTCTCATTCCTTAAAGAACAGTATCGTTGTCATTATGATGCATCAAAAGATTCAAATATATACATTAATACTCAAACTGTGAATTATTGTAAATGGATATTTTTGATATCATAAAAAAATGTATCGGTGAATTGATACTACGAAGCCGCGGGTTATAAAAGTACGCTTGAAAAGACATATTCGAAAGGTTATTGACAAAAAAGGTAGAACAATAAAAAAAATCTTTAAATAGAGTCAAATGGGGTGTTACACCTCAGCAAATTGAGCTATTAACACAAATATCACCAATACAAATGGATTTCTCGTAAAATATCTTTACACCTTTGCAAAATAGAGCACTTTGGCAATTATGCACCTGTGTGTCTGTGAGGACCATAATACAATGTATACACATCAACTAGTCTACTATGACCATTACTATTGATATACCCATTATAAAATACCACAATAATTACTAATAAATTCTGATGAAAGACGTAGTTATTTGGTTACAAGTTACAAGTCATCAGCTGATGAAAATTGAAAATACTATAAATAACGAACTCAAACTTTAACGCAAAACAAAATTCAAAAAGATACAAATGCAAGCGCAATGATAAATTGACGCACTCACAGTACTTGATGTAGAGAGTAATATACCGGAGGTATAGTATTATTAATACAATATTGATTGGAGGGGATCATGTAAGCACGAAAACCGTCAGAATAAGATAACCGCTAAAATTGTAAGTATATATAGTGTTTTTCTAAAAAACTGTTGTTACTGCTATATCCATAGCATTAAGACAGAAATCATTTCCGACATGGTTTTGCTACGGATAAAGTTTATCAATATACATATGAAATAAGTTTGTACAATAGAAACATAAAATGACAATTTATTTTAAGCGCTATAACCCGTGGTTATTAACTAGATAAGATTTTAGACATGGTAATGCTTTAAAAATAAACTTAGATATGCACGGAAAGAAAGAAAAAAACAACAAATATCCAAAGATGTCCTAATTAACCCAAGTAATGCAAATACTACCTTATCGACTAATGTAATAACGTCTTCCGGCTCCGCAATGATATATTTAGATCCTTCAAGACAGTCGCCTGGTCTTATATAATTAAATATACACCGCAATGACCTACGCAACCTTAGGAAAACCCATTAATTTGTAGCGCTAATCACTTCACATGTAAATTAGATATCGCCATCAAGTGATCAATGTCTATTAGACGCTTGACGCGACGTGAATGTTTACACAACAGTGATGGCGACTGGTGTGATTTGGGCTGTAAGCCAGTCATTAACATATTTTGTATCATTTATAAATGAGTGACAATACCATACACAGTACATGTACAATGAATGAACAAGGGGCCATGTTAAAATATACACTGAATATCTATGTTAACGACACAAAATGTCGAAAATTGTGTCAGATAGGAAAGAGAAATTGTATGCACTAGACCAGGAGAGATCAGAAAATAATGTCATGTAATGTACTAGAGTGACTAGAAACAATAGCATAGTTTGAAGGCAATGTCGTATACTGTTCAAAAGGGTGACTTGGAACAATAGCATACAAAGAAGACAATATCGTATACTATACAGGAGGATGACTAGAAACAAAAACATATTAAGAAGACAATATCATATGCTGTAATAGAGAGTAACTAGAAACAAAAACATACAAAGAAGACAATGTCATATGCTGTACTAGAGAGTAACAAGAAACAATAACATACATTGAAGACAATGTCGTTTGCTATACTAAACGGGGACTAGAAATAATAGCATACGAAGAAAATGTCATATGCTATACTAGAGGGTGACTTGAAACAATAACACACATTGAAGATAATATCGTATACTGTACAAGAGGGTGACTAATAACAATAACATACACATTGTAGTGGTTGTCATTAGGAAACACTGATTTCGTTTATAGACAGTGATTGGCGACAATACCCTACATTTCTGTAGAGGAGTATCAAAAGCAATGTCAGACAATATATTAGTGAAATCAGGCGCAATGTATCTGGAACCACAGTATATAAAAGGATCCCTTTGGTGAATATGATTAGTTCTAGGTTTACATGACAGGTTCATTCGATGAAGCAGAAAACGCCTACCCTCCGGAACACATGGTCTTTGTCTCTTTTTCAAAAGAGGAAATAATGTAATTTTTCCTTTATTCATATTTTGCCCAAAGTTTAATTGGTTTGGTTTTGTTGACGCTTTGGATTAGTCTGTTTTTCTATAAGACTGTACCAATAGATACCTTCACTTTTGATAGTATTCTCCTATAAGCCAATTTTAAGAGATTACATTTTCGATTTTTACAAAAGTTACACACAAATGTATTCATATTATAAAAAAAAAAGTCTTAAGGTGCATTCATAAATGTGTACATTAAGTGGGAAGATTGAGGTAAGACGTACATATGTAATTGTACCTGTATAACCTACATACCCTATTTCAGCAGCATGAAATACCTTAATTGGATAAAACAAACTGACAGAAACCTGCATTGTCTGACCAATCAATCGCCAGATTATGTATCGGACATGTGGGTAAATCTAGTGGTAGGTAATAGGTCCAAATCTAATCGAAGTGAGTGAAGTACACCTCGCCTGCCCGCAGTTTTACTAATGAATTTATCACATTTCCCATAAAAACTTAAATCAGCTCCAGTGTTGGACCAATCTAAGAATCTTTTATCGCACAGCTAATACAGGAATTGCACATTGATAAGGGTATATGCAGGGCAATTACTCTACCAATCGATTATAAAACAAACACATTATTCAATAATCTGACGCTTTCGATGAACACGTCCCCTCGGCCAACCGAATCAGAAATGAGCAAAGTAATTGAACAATATATGATAGGCCCCAGACTTAATTTTATTAACGACAATCTTCCATACCAGGCGATACACCAATGAGAGAAAGATACACTTTATCACATTTTTACCGGTAAATTATCGAAAATAAGCATTCTATAAAATGATATTTTTCACTAGTGAGAAGCATGGAAAATATCACTTTTCCTGATTTGACCAATCACAACTCTGCTTACAAACAACATTTGAGAAGCTTAAAAGCTGTCCTTGTGATTTTGCTGTAAACATGTAATAGATATAATATCTAACAGTATCATCAGTAATACCAAATATATATTTACATTCTGTGTTGCCTTTGCCTATATATCATTACTAAACCAAATTGTAAGATATGACACTGTATACTACAATTTGCAATCCACATCACATGACGTTATTTCTGACGCCATGTTGGACTATGTTATATCAAAGCTTTGCACTCCGCCTCAGATAAATGTAGCAGGTATGATGGCTTTGAATCAATCGCTCAAATGACACTGATTTCAGTCAGATTATTGTAACGTCATTTCTAACGCCATGTTTGACTACGTTACGTCAACGCTTTGCACTCCGCCTCAGATAACATGAGTAATGGCTTTGAGTCAATAGCTCAGATGATATTGATTTAAATCAGACTCTTCCAGTAAAGAAACACACATGGAAAAATGGAGAACGTTTACCGACTTTATCCCAAAGATATAGACACAGGCAAATTTTAAAATTACCGGAAATGTAAATATAAGCATTGAACTGTTACCAAATGATTGTATTCATATGGACTGTATACTACATCTGGTAACAGTTCAATGCTTAAATGTCACCCGTGTCGGTAATATCAAAATACTAGCCCCACTCGTGAAATATATTTGATATTATTGAAGATAATGTTAGATATCCTATATTTATGCATGAGAAGACGTTATGTCTACTTCCCTCCTGACAATGTGACCTTCTGATTGACTATTGATTGGGATTCAGACTTATAATTCCTTCTGAATACAGTTCCATTAAAAAATATGTTATATTTGAATCATACACATACTAATTACATATGAAATAGCGTGTAATACTGAAAAAGCTAAATAACCATTTACATTTAACACAAAAATGTGTCTAAATCAATAAATTTCTTTTGTTTCATCTCTTTTATTTCACGTAACAATGAAAAGTAACTTAGAAAACAATAAAGGCATTTATACATATATATAATAAGATCATGACACAAGGTCAAACAAAGAACTTTATGTCGATAGCAAGTGACAAGTATAGCTACAGAGACTGCAATATCAAATATTAGTGTTTTTGGTGATATCATCTTTTATTCTATAGCAGAGATAAGTAGGTCTTTGGTCTCAGCAATTTCAAGTTCTGGGGGATAAAGATCATAGAAACAGTTCTAGAAAATATTGTTACAATTGCATTCAAGAACAAATAATAATATCCCAGTGGATTTATTTTATATGATTATGCATATACATTATATGTATATTCTATCCAATATTTTGTTTAAAAACCCTGCATAAAAGCAATTAAAGGTAAGATAACTACTTACCTGAATCCTCGTGGTATCATATCGGACCAGAATCGTATGTCTGCGGGCTGAATTTGTTACACAAAGTAAATACAGTTCTGTAAGTCATACGCTCAGCGGACAGCTGTATTTGAAATTCACTTCTGCAATTATCATCGATTTTGCCTGGTTCACGGGCGCGATGCGATACGTAAGTGCCTATGACTACGTGAATCTTTTGATTATTATTTGTTTGTTATGGGTGATCGGAAGATGGACAATCTTCATTCTCATTAATACACGCACAAACGCCAAGCTACTCACAAAACTGCTCTGGTAAATCCATATATCCCGTAATTAGTGAAAGGGCCTCCTAAATCTGATTGTTTTAGAACATGTTAGAATCTTAAGCATTTTGTTCGCTTCCAAACAGCATCTCTACATCCACGCCTCGCCCACGAATCTTCAACTATTTAACCACTGGCATATACTCCTGGTATAGGGAACTAACACTCAGTGAAACAATATTCCTTTTATCATGGTACAATTTTTGATCCACTTCCTGATGAACATACAATGACAACATATGCTATTATAGAGATATAAAGCAAGTGCTGAGATTTCTTGATATGGATTTATGGTCGATATAAATGTCATAGCGTTGCAGGAAAACATCATATTGGGTGCTAGGGCAAAATGATATGTTTGTCAGTAAAGTTATGTCATTTATAACAACAACCAAAACACACCAATGGCTATATTTACATTTTAGATCCATGTTGGTGATTCATACTGGTTTCAGTTTGATGTAAAAACCATGATAAATAGTTCAGTTTCGACATCGAAATTCGAAAATTTAAATACATTCGAATAACACCAACATTCTGAAACGAGAAAATATAAAGAAACTATACCCAGAGTTAATGTTTAAGTTTGTATCTAAAATATCCCCAGATGACAACCAATAAGGAACTAATGTGATGTGTTCTGTGGAGGGTGACAGGCCTTACAGAAACAGGTCGTCTCATACAATCAAGGGAAGCTGGAGTACCCGTAGAAAAACCAACGACCTACGGTCAGGTCCTGGCAACTGGACAACATGGGATTCGAACTCGCAACCCAGAGGTGGAGTCCTAGCAGTAGAATGTCAGGACACCTTCGCCGCTCGGCCCCTCATCCTATCATGTAGTGGAATGCAACAGCTTTATCTTCCCTCAACAGTTCTTAGAAGTGAAATGCAGCAAGGGTCGTAATCATAAACAATGCATATCTAAATAACTACGACATAGACAATGTTGCACTGTTACGAGTTCTGAACTACTGTATCAAACACTTGTGGGAGATGTAGAGAGCTATGACTTCACTTAACAACTCATACAATGAAAACACAGCCTTAACTTATTGCACCCATTAAAAAAATATCTCGCATCCTCCCATCCCTTCAGGATGCAGTAAAGAGTTGACAGTTTATTGGAAAAGGAATCTTAGACAATCTGCAATGTTACGAGTTCTGAACCACCGTTTTAAACACTTGTGGCAGATGTAGCGAGCTATGAGTTCACGTAACAATTCGTACAATGAACACATAACCTTAACTAGTTGCACGCATTTAAAACAAATCGCGTATCTCCTGTCCTTTCAGTGTGTAGTAAATCACTGACAATTGGAACCATAAACAATCTGCAATGTTACGAGTTGTGAACCACTGTATAAAACACTTGTAGTAGACGTATATTGTAGTAAGCTAGGAGTTCATTAAACAGCTATCTCGAACCGGATCTTAGCCAAGGATGGCCAAATTAAGATTTAAGGTGATGGGCCGTGACGTAGATGATAACAGGTTTGATAAGACAAACCGCAGATTCCTATACTGGGATAGGTTTGTGGGTAAACTCAAGCTAATGACAACATAGACGTAACGTTAGACCATGCGTGTAAGCAAACTTACAATGGAACGGTTTACCAAAATTTTGTCAATTCCTCTCATGATTCATTATTTAACGGACATCTTAGATAATCAATATTTCTGTCCTCAACTTTTAAAGTAAACATTTTGTAGAACAGATAGTTGTGTACACAGTGATTGCTACCAAATATAAGGCTACAATTATAACATGAAGCTTGCCAGCCTCACCCTACGTTGAGAACATGTACCAGCATTCCCGTGACAGACGGGTATCTACCAATACGTAATGAGTTTGTAATTCGGAGCCTATATTGGTGATTGAATTTTAAATCCCTGCAAAAGAGAAGCACGCCAACAAACTGGTATTTTGGGAACAACATTTGTGTAATAAAGCTTTACTATTGATACATGGCAATCCTACAGCTAATAAAAAAATACACAAGATTACCTTCACTCGCATGCAACAATCTACAGCCGGAAATATATTCATGTTAAACCAATGTATTGCCAAAACATGTACATTATGCAACTCAGCCTAATTGGCATTCAATTAAAGATAATGCATATGTTATAAATCGTTACCTGCTGATCAGGTAGAGTTGTTTTCAAGCACAGGTTGAGGTCATTGGTAATGCAATAATCATTCAATAAGAATCAATTTAATCATTTTAAGATACAATCAACATCCAAAATGACAATACAATAGAATGTCGTCACAATAGTCCCATCATTGTTGTGAATGAGTATTGAGTAAGACATATGTGTCACAAACGTTTTGAGTCATCTGCATTATAGATCATATAAAATAAATTTCAAATTAACGATTCGGCAGTTGCTCAATTTCCCGATCAGATATGTTAAAGTATGATGTCACCCTAGTGACAGAGTGGATGTTACGCTAGTAACAGAGTGGATGTTACGCTAGTGACAGAGTGGATGTTACCCTAGTGACAGAGTGGATGTCACCCTAGTGACAGAGTGGATGTTACCCTAGTGACAGAGTGGATGTTACCCTAGTGACAGAGTGGATGTCACCCTAGTGACAGAGTGGATGTTACGCTAGTGACAGAGTGGATGTTACCCTAGTGACAGAGTGGATGTTACCCTAGTGTCAGAGTGGATGTCACCCTAGTGACAGAGTGGATGTTACCCAAGTGACAGAGTGGATGTTACCCTAGTGACAGAGTGGATGTCACCCTAGTGTCAGAGTGGATGTTACCTTAGTGACAGAGTGGATGTTACCCTAGTGACAGAGTGGCTGTTACCCTAGTGACAGAGTGGATGCTACCCTAGTGACAGAGTGGATGTTACCCTAGTGACAGAGTGGATGTCAACTTAGTGTCAGAGTGGATGTCACCCTAGTGTCAGAGTGAATATCACCCTAGTGACAGAGTGAATATCACCCTAGTGATAGAGTGAATATCACCCTAGTGACAGAGTTAATATCACCCTAGTGACAGAGTTAATATTACCCTAGTGACAGAGTTAATATCACCCTAGTGACAGAGTTAATATCACCCTAGTGACAGAGTTAATATCAACCTATTGACAGAATGAATATCACCCGAATAACAGAGTGGATGTCACCCTAGTGACAGAGTTAATATCACCCTAGTGACAGAATGAATATCACCCTAGTGACAGAGTTGATATCAACCTAGTGACAGAGTTAATATCACCGTAGTGACAGAATGAATATCACCCTAGTGACAAAGTGAATATCACCTTGGTGACAGAATGAATATCACCCTAGTGACAGAATGAATATCACCCTAGTGACAGAGTTGATATCAACCTAGTGACAGAGTTAATATCACCGTAGTGACAGAATGAATATCACCCTAGTGACAGAGTGAATGTCACCCTCTTGACAGAATGAATATCATCCTAGTGACAGAATGAATATCACCCTAGTGACAAAATGAATATCACCCTAGTGACAGAGCGGATATCACCCTAGTGACAGAGTTAATATCACCCTAGTGTCAGAGTGAATATCACCCTAGTGACAGAGTTAATATCACGCTAGTGACAGAGTTGATACATGTATCACCCTAGTGACAGAGTGAATATCACCCTAGTGACAGAGTGAATATCACTCTAGTGACAGAGCGGATATCACGCTAGTGACAGAATTAAGTTCTGTAGTAGCTCCCTGAATAAGACCAAGCACATTTGTATTGGGTATTAAATATGTTTTGATACGTTATCGAATTTACAAACAGTTAATACGTCACTAGTGTTGATACAAATATGTGTTATTGGTGAATAAGTTATATAATTAACAATAATTGTTTAACAAGTCAGTATATATGGTCAACAAATACAGATGGCTAGCTGAACACCCTAACTTGCCTAACAATAGAAAGTCCACTTACTTGGTCAACACCTATGATATTTCGCCACACGACAGCGTTGTTTTCACATACTCAAGTGTATAGAACATGCTATGAATGAATGCTATGCACATTTAAGAAGGCAAGGCGTTTACACAAGAGCATACCTATGTTGCATTGGTTTCAGCCCATGTTAGTTCGTTAAGCCCAAGTATAAAATTATGGCAACATTGGTATGCCACCAGCAGACATTACTTAAATGTGTTTGTTAGGCACGATCCTGCACTGAAATAAAAACAGTCACTTCCGCTGTGTCTTAATGATTCGAAAATAAAATCGAGGCCAACAATGGATCTCAAGTGTGACTACCGGGGAAAGCACGAGTATAACGGGACAAGGTGATAGCGGACGGGGAGGACTGCTGTTAGCGCAGTTATTTTTATCATTACGGAACCCATTAGAGTGTGTATAATAAGTAAAATGAATTCTACCATACCGGGACGCCACACGACCCAAGGACAATTACCTTAAAATTCCACATTAAGGAAACCATAACAGGTACAAATCAGGCATCAGACTACACGGACTTTTAATGAGATGAATAGGAAGGCGAAGTGTACTCAAAGTAATAGAAGTCTAAATCAAATCCATGTACTTCCCTCCACAAACAAAGGTGACAACAGACATCGTAGGTCAGTGTTGTAAGAGACAAAGATGACGTAACACACATATATGCTGCACCTCTTAAATTTAGTAAGATATACAGTATGCCGCAACAATGAATTAAATTGCATTATACAGCTGTTTCGTCATCCTAGGACTCTTCAGTGATGCTAGAGGCCAAAAGGTAGGAATCCAAAATTTCTAAACTAATGAAGAAGCAGAAGGGTAAAGGACGGGATAAGAAGAACACAATCACATACATTGTACGATATATTCCAGGACTTGGAGAATAAGACCACAGTTTTGCTGGAAGGTAATCACAATGTAATCTGCTCTATTGTCATGTACATTTCAGTCGTGCAAAAGGAATGTCAGGTCAACTTAACAACGAACCGGTGTAGTTAAATAACAATGTAAACAATCATTGTAAAAAAAACAAAACATTTATCTCCATCAAATTAATGTATGTATCATATAGAAACGTTATTAGTTACATGTAAGTACCATGCTCTGTTTGGTATATGTATACTTATTTACCATCCTTGGCTACGGGAAATATACCTGGCAAAAGGCACTACCTTTTTTCGGCCCAAAGGAAAAGTAGCGTGACGTCAAGAGTTGCCGCCGTTCCCTATTTGAGCGCTGTGAATTTTATATTCATCTCATTAATGACCATTGACCAAAAAAATGCACGGTTTGGTAAAGAAAATGTCGGCACTTCACAAAGTGTGAACACCGATCGCGTTACACAGTTTGTAGTGACGTCATCAAGGAATGTGTACAGGAATAGGAAATAGGCCAGGATTTATCGTCAATCGGCTAAACAGTACCAAGAAAAAACAAATCATTTGTTGTTTGAATTATTAAATGGATAATTTAAAAACAATCAATGAAGTTCATTTGGTTGGTCTTTGAATTGTAAAATGAAGGTCATGTGGTGTGCTAAACCTATTATGACCTTTTCCCTCGTATAAATAAATTAGAGAATACCGAAGTGTTAACAAAATCATAATCCGAACTCAAAATCGATTAAACCAGGGGGGAAATATGAACAAAGGGAAGATTTACATGGAGACCCTTGTGAAAGTACAAAATAATAAGACCAAATGTTCCGGAAGAGTAAGCGTCTTCTGCTTCATCGACAACAACCGTGATAAAGTGTTGTTTGGGGTTTACAGGGAGGTACAGGGGGAGAAACACTATAAGAGATCTGTTTCTGGGGTAAACGGGCATACATGTAATAGATTACATGCAAGATGTACCCATAGAGCTTGCCGACGACAATTACAATTGTCTATATTATATTTTTCGAAGCCTACATGTAGTGTGTATTTTCTACCAAGAAAATCAATTTAACTGGACAAATTACTTCAATATATGATGTACATGCACTACAACACAATGTTAACGACTGTAAACATTTAATACGTCACAACTATCGAATGCTAAGCAGCTCATCCTTGCTAAACACATGTGTACCTTTCCTTGCAGAACTTAGTTAAACCAATACAATACTCACCAGAATCAGAAACACAACGTGAATTGGTACTAGAACCCGTATTAAAACAGTGTAACCATTGGAAATGAACCCAAACATTGTATCATGTTGTTAGTGCGGACTTGTGTTCCTCTACATGCTGAGTATACGCGTGCAAAACGAACAAAATATGTTACAATGTAAAATCGTTCTGAAGCCAACAATTTCATGTCCACGTTTTAAATTTGAAGAATCTCTTGATGTTGATCTTTGTTCTGGTGTAAGTTCCTGCGTTATTTACAGCAGCGTCCGCTAAAATGATATCAAGCAACATCGGGTGTTTCCTATTGGGCAAACACAATGTTTTTGGTAAGGAGGCATTATGAGACGGGCAGCATGACTTTCGGACGATACTTTTTCTATGTCTTATCGTGCAAATGGTCATTCCGGAGCAAGACGATCCGTACATGTCTAGACCTTTGGTCGTAAAACAGGTCGTATGCAGTAAACAACAGAGGTGTCTAGTTGAAAGAGATCGTCGACCATTAGTCTTGCCATTCATAAACCATAATGCAGGGTCATTCTCAAATAACCATACGATCTTAAGCGTGATCGCCATGTACAGACACGGTTACGTGGTCCAGACTGTATTGGTAAAAAAGATTTATCGAAACATGTAGATACATTCTTACAAAAAAAGAAAGCTGCCATCACATGAATATTTCTCGATAACGATGTTGTGCGTGACGTTGATAGCGTTGTGCCGAGACAAAACAAATCAGAATTAGGACCCGCGATGTGCATTTCAAGGCTACTGCATTGAATAATTATTATCGCGTTTTTTAATGCTTAGGAAGGTCACGTATGTTTGCGACGTAATGCATGTTTAATGACATAACAGCGAAGGAATTTAAAAAAAAAACCAACAGTCAGACGACCAACTCAGTTAGCCCGCTATTAAGAATTGATAGCGGCCAGCTATGACCTCTAATACTAACGCTGTACCACCAGACAATCATACAATATTATCAAAATCAAATTCAAGCCTTCCTAAGCACAACATGCAATTCAATTTTTGACGGACGAATCAATCCGGAACAAGGTTCCATAAACTGTTCTGGGACCGTCCTTCATTTGATATAGGCATGATCTGGGTACTGTACATGCTTGAATGGTTCAATCGTATTCAAAGGAAAACAAACAGAATTGTTATATGACACCGGGGAGTGTTAAACATGCGTGACCAAGTTTGATGTCCACTCAAAGGTGGCACTTCTACACGTGAGCACCACCTGACTTTGTCGAGTATGATTATCAATTATAGGTCCCTAATCAGGATGATATCCGTGGAAGCTAATGTACGTTTGTATTATCCTATTGACAAATATTGATTTTCCTATTTTGATGGTGTTTCCGATTACTCGACGTGATTTAATTAATATTCCAAATAAGCTGATGGTTTGACTACATGCACTGATCCAGCCGCCGGGATTTGTACCGTGAAAGGGATGCATGACCTAGAGGATACTTATTAAATATGGAGCACAAAGCATGTTCCGGGTTTGAAAGACATATGCCGGTTTATACAATGAATGCCGATTATTTGCAAATATGCATTGCATGAGCAGTATCCCCTGTGGGAGACTGCATTCAGATTCCTGTTGATGTGGAAACTAGACACGATTGCCCGTGAAGTGACATGTAACTATAACCAATTCAAAGCCTTTGATGACAAATAGATGCGTTATACTGACAATATGATAGACATTTGTGGTTTGGTATGCACGATATAACCCCTGTTAATAGACATAACTTTACACGCAATGAACACCGCATTAGAGTTGATGTGTATTGACATTATCAAAATATTTTGCAGAAATTGAGGGCCAGAAAAGGAAAATAAATATTGGAATCCATCTTAAGCAACATGATTTATACATACCTCTATCATTGATAATATTACTGAAATACATTGATGTGTGGATTGGAAAGTTTTTGACAAGGACGTTTTAGGTGTTTACAAATATAGCTAAGAGCGTGTGTGACCCATTTTTAATGTGATTAAGATGCTTCTCTGTTTTTGAATTTGACGTGTACGTGATCTTTAAACCAATCTTAGTTTCATTCCTGCACGTCTTACTTACCCATGCAGCTTAGCCAAATGCTTTTAATGTATACATATCCCAAAAGTACAAAATATACATCATTTATACAAGTTTAATCGGTGAAATGTTATGTCATACACAAATTATGCAGTTTTGAGATAGAGAATACTCTGCATTGTTCCGTAACACTAGCTACATAAATAAGCTAATGTTGGGTTCCTTGCTTAATCAATAAAAGTGTGACCGATATAACACTTACTAACCTTATCACATTTCCATTCACTTATTGATTAGGAAAAATCTTAAATATCACAATAAAAGCATGTAATAATTCGTAACGAAGTAACAAAACCATCAATAGCCAGTCAATCACAGGAAACACAAATAACTGATCGATGGCGACATTCGGTAGTTTTTGCCGGCTTTGTTATTGTGTGGGTTAGCATTGCGTATGTGGTACCTGTATGACGATACACAACTTTTATTATGTTCATTTGTGTACTTTTTATATTAAATACTATTCCGGTTCTCGCTTTAGGACCTGACATTTTCTTGGATTTGACCTTGTTTTGATAGAGGGAGCGTCAAAGAAGCCGAAAACCATTACCCCTTTGTTAATGCCTGGTGTTATTCACCTCGTATGACAATCATCTTTCATTTGTTAATTAAATTTCAATTTTGAAAACCTTTTTTCGGTTTTACTGACATTAATTTTACTTTTCATTATTATCAAATAATAAATTGAAGTTAACATATCATAACAGAACATATAGAAAGAAATAGCAGCAAACCATACAAATATGTATAGTTAATAAACCAAAAGGTATTTGTATGTATAAACGTTTAGTTTTTGTTTTTTACAACGTTAAGCAAACATTCTTACTTAGAGGTTTGGCCTGCGTCAGGTTAAGGCTTTCTGAGAATACTTTTCGTTACCAAACTCGGGTCTTTGAAGATATTTTGGTTTTGTAAACATTATCAATGTTGAAAAACATTACATAGGTTGTAACATTACGGCAGTCATTATGGTTGTTTGTAATATGTAACTCTCGGAGGCACTTTACCCACACTCTTACATTCTCCATAGATAGTCTACGTGTTTTTCAGCTAATATTACACAGATCCTTTTGGTGGCACCGAATTCCCTCAAGTGTTTGAATCTCAGCCTTATTGTGTATAAAAGTCTTTGTGAGAAGGTGATCTGGGTCTTTGAAGAGCTTGCCAGTACATTAATGCGCATTCTGTCTGCCTTACCGACCCACGTGTCGGTGTGCTGTCGGTTTCTGCTGTGTTCTTGATACAACTTTCGGTGCGAACAATCGCAGTCTTCCAGACGTTTACACCTGTGAACTTCAAACGATTTTCTTTCAATATCCAGCAGCAGTTTCAAGAACGCTGAAGTTGTGAACGTTCATGATCGCTAGATTGTCGCTGCGTTATTATCGCATTACTGAATCGAAATGTGATAGGTCAGGGGTTTCTCTGTTCACTAGCGCCGCCAGTCACAGGCGCTCTGGTTTTGTTTGATTGCAGTTATAATGTTCTTTGAAAAAAACCCGTCTCATTCATACAGAAATAAATACACGTAAATGCATATGAAAACTCAAAGGTTCCAATTTTTTCCAATAGAGACATGTGCAAAATATATCAATAAAAATGTATAAAGATGGATGTAAGAATAACAAATATTGGTAGAGTTTTTGAATCATGCATAGTATAAAGTTTTAATTTTTGATTTTAAAATTATGAAACAAGCGTACTGTTGGAGGAAACTGAAGTACCTGGAGAAAACCAACGTGATAGATACATAAACTACATAAGCTGAATAGGTAATGAACAAGAAGTTACAGTTAGATTTACAAGTATGCTAGTTTAACATTACCACATGCGAATTCGCTTCGCCTTCAGCCAAAGGCTCAGGTTGCACAAACTGTCCGTTGTAGGAGCAATCGTGAATGCCATCGATTAAATTCAAGGGTAGCATATGTTTATGCATTAGCATCTGGGTAAAGTTCACAGCTGAATGTCAGAAACTGAAGACACCAAACGAACCTGGGCGATCTTGACATTTCCCAAGTCGATCTATAACCCGTACTGATGTTATACCGTCTGTGACAATAACATATTGCTCAGACTCCCATATCGACATGTTCGCTAATAGATGACTTGAAAGTCGACCAGACATGCCAAGTTTAAAGGTGGATATCGGTTTGCTACATTTCTAAGTTTGACACTTTCCTACAAATCATGATAATGAACAATAAGTACTTTGACGACATCAATGTTTATGCCATAGCACTTAAGTGGTTAGTCGTTCCAACTACTGGTACACAACGTAAAATAAACCCAATCTGATGGCAAGGAATACAGCATGTACGTTAATCAAACTATATACTTGTTTACATCTTTTCTGTTTTGGAAAAATCTCGACCTTTTAAAGTTCACGTAATCGCAACACAAGTCCCAGACAGCTATCAATATTTCCAATGTGTTGCCAGCGTATGATATTGAATTATAGTCGGGTGTTCCTTGTGGAAGGTCAGACAGTGCATTTTGATGACGTAGGATTCCGTTAAGGACTTGAATTACCATTTATCAATGCTGGAGCCAGTGTTGTTGCACTATTATCTATGTATACGTAATCGATCTGTAGACGAACGTACCACCTATTGTAATTATTGGAATTCACTCCTGTTGCATTTATTTTAACTATTTATAAATTAATAACAGTAGCACGTGTTAAGTATGTAGTCCAGATCCTCGGGGACATGTCTATATACATAAATATATATAACATGTATTCAGTTAAAGTACTTGTATTTCGCAACATTTCAACACGAGTTGTCTATGAAAAAAAAAATTCTCATGACAAAGCATGATTTTGTTAACCCTGCAGGTTATTACAATTATAACTTCCATATTGAATGTTCATAATCATCCGAATGAGTTCCAAAATAGGTTTCTTTTCACCGAGACATCTTCAATTAAATACGAAGTACATTATTGTACTGTGTAAACCCCCATACATACAGTTATAATGTTACTCGTTTCCTGCAATAGTTGAGCTGTGCGTCATGTTGTCTTCCGTCACACCCAGGGACGTTTATACAGACAGGTCATTAATTGTCTTAGGTCATTAAATAATGGTTATATTCATTAAAGGCCCAATATACGTAACTTTCGGCAAAAGTTGAAGAGAAAAACAAGCCTAATAACTTATCATATTTATAGATTTAGTTAAGATTAACTGATATCAGCAATATTCAAGATGAATTCTTTCGCGGTTACCAGTACAGCAGCGGTTGAAACACGCTATTTGTAAACACGCGTCCATTTCGAACCGTCTTCTCTACCTTCGGTTTGTTGTTGAAGTGGGCCCCACCTGAATTTTTTTCAATTCTTTGGATTTTTTTGTCAAGAGTTTCTTGTTAGTTACCGCTCAGGTTTACTTCGTTTTAGGCTTATTTTTGCATGGTTATCAACTGGATTTTTTTTCAGAATTTTTCAGAATCACGAAAATTTCCCTGAAGTTACGTATATTGGGCCTTTAAATGCAATATCCTACCGGATGTTACAAATGTACATTCAATTCCTTACACCAACACAGACGCGTACAATTTCATATGAAGAGAGGTTAAAAGTAAGATTGTTAAATCTTTGACACTTTTTTTCCATTAATACACATAAACATACATTTCCCTTTTTGTACAGTATATTTTTTTAATATAATATCAGTAATATGTTAAAGTGAACCATGTACCTCTCGGTTGCGAGACCTAGGTTTGACAGTTGCCAGGTTCAGACCGTAGGTCGGTGGTTTGTCTTCTGGGACTTTGGCTTTCCCCTACCACTAAAACCTAGCGTCCTCAATTGACCCTGGCTAATAAATATGTTCAAACATGTAAGACTTTAAAAAACAGAATTAAACTGCACAAATTAAACCTTTCGATAATTTCTGAAGGACAAAATGACCATATTGATTGGTTGGTAAATTGTTTTTACGTCCTATTAACAGCCAGGGTCATTTAAGGACGGCCACCCGGTGTATGTGATGTGGGTCTGCGTGGTGAGAGCATGTGTATTTGGGAGGAGCGGTATGTTCGTGTAAGCCGTCTTGACCATATTGGTCATTGGCCACAGTGAAACAGGATACTGTAATAGGTGTTAAACATATGATACCTTGTTTCTTTCTTTATTGTGATAATGTCACGTAATTGGATGCTGTTAGGTTCAGTTATAATGTTAGATGTACATTGCATCTATAAAGAAAGAAACACCTCATTCTAAGTGGTAGACTGTATATAACGCCACACGTGCAGCATGAAGAGTATACAATTTGCAAACAAAATGAGATACCATTATTCAAGATTATACATGATATGTCAAATTATAACGTATTCCCCATACTCAGCCATATTAGACTATGATATATATCCCAGTGCACCGAATCTTTGGTTTACGGAGTGCCATTAACCGCTTAGAGTATTTTCCAAAGCACCTGTTTCTGTGTAATGAGACATTAGCCATGCATTATAACGTGTAGTCTCCATTAAAACCATCAGCACAAAAACCTAAATCATTTCAGAGACTAAAATGACAATATATTAGTTGTAACGTGTTAGAAATGAGTTTTGAAAATATAATTGCATTATCACCACGATAGTACGAGCTGTGGATAACGTATACACCATCTGTGCCGTTTCAAGATGTGCACATCTGTGCTGCTGATTATAGGTGTATACATCTGTGCTGCTGATTATAGGTGTACACATCTGTGCTGATTATAGGTGTACACATCTGTGCTGATTATAGGTGTACACATCTGTGCTGCTGATTATAGGTGTACACATCTGTGCTGATTATAGGTGTACACATCTGTGCTGATTATAGGTGTACACATCTGTGCTGATTATAGGTGAGCACACATGTGCTGATTATAGGTGTACACATCTGTGCTGCTGATTATAGGTGTACACATCTGTGCTGATTATAGGTGAGCACACATGTGCTGATTATAGGTGTACACATCTGTGCTGATTATAGGTGAGCACACATGTGCTGATTATAGGTGATCACACATGTGCTGCTTATAGGTGATCACACATGTGCTGATTATAGGTGTACACATCTGTGCTGATTAAAGATGTACGCATGTATGATACTTTAAAGTGTACACATGTGTGCTAAATTAAGGTGTGCACACCAAGATTAAGGTATACATATCTGTGCTGATTAAAGGTGTGGACATGTGTGCTGATTAAAGATGTACACATGTGAGCTGTTTTAAGGTATATACACTTGTGCTGATTCAAAGTATACACACATGTGCTGATTCAAGGTGTACACACCTGTGCTGATTTAAAGTGTAAACACCTGCACTCATTCAATATACACTGTACATACACACTATCTGTGCTTACAGTGTATTTAAAGTTTACATACCTGTGCTGGTTAAAAATTTATACTACCTCTGCTAATTTAAGGTGCACACACCTGCGCTGATTTGATGTGTACATGTACACTATCTGTGATTATTTGAGGTGTACACTATACTGTGTCCCTAAACTGAATTTACCTGTACATGTTCATCATCTATGCTGATTTAAAATTAAAATGTACACTACCTGTTCTAATTCAAAGTGTACATAAACTGTATTAATTTAAGGTGTACACATCTGTGCTTATTAAAGGTGAACACTACCTGTGTTGATGCAAGGTGTACATCACCTGGGCTGATTTCAGGTACACACTATCTACATTAATTTAAGGTGTACATCATCTACATTAATTGAAGGTGTACACCATCTACATTAATTTAAGGTGCACACCAACTACATTAATTTAAGGTACACAACATCTACATTAATTTAAGGATACACAACATCTACATTAATTTAAGGTACACAACATCTACCTTAGTTTAAGGTGCACATCATCTAAATTAATTTAAGGTGCACACCATCTTAATTAATTTAAAGTGCACACCATCTACATTAATTGAAGGTACACACCAACTACATTAATTTAAGGTACACAACATCTAAATTGATTTAATGTACACATCATCTACATTAATTTAAGGTGCATACCAACTACATTAATTTAAGGTGTACATCACCTGGGCTGATTTAAGGTACAAACCATCTACATTAAGTTAAGGTGTACCTCACGTTGGCTGTTACACCCGTTGGCTGATCTAAGGTGTATCAACTGTGCTGACGTCAGTTGTGCACCACTTGTGTTCATTTAAGCTAAACACTACATGTACAGTGAACCTTAGCTGATTTGTTGTGCGTAAATATTGCCACATACTAGCGTATGGGTGTAATATTATGTAATTTGATTTCATTAATTTGATTTTTTTTTGCTCATCAACAAGCATGTATACACGCTATTATACATGTAAGGACAATAAGGACCATATAATTTAGAAACGAACATAATTTTCGACAATTTCCGGCGGGAAGATTGTCACTATATAATTGATTTAATCGGTCTTATCGATTAAAGCTGTAATTATAAATAATAGTGACGATAGTCATCCATTTACCCATCAAAAAAGTTAGTTAACATTGTGAAGCAGGTATGTGGGCATTGCAACATGACAGAACACTGAGTAATTAAATGCATATTTTTTTTAAAAACTTGTAGAAACGCCCCCGCCATGACACCATTGACATTTTCTCAACATTTGCGTTTCCGAAGGTATTTTCCGTAGTAACAACTCCTTTGTGGTTGTTTGTTATTTTAAAAGAATGGATGATGCTGAAATACAATCGTCAATATATAAAAGTCTCTAGGGGAATCACAGGAACTAACAATATTAATATATCTCAAGGAAAATCGTTGATTCTTCGAGAAGCAATTAAAACGTCATTAAAAGGATGGAATTAATTCCCGAAAATCGGTAAATAATTTAATTACTCTTAACAGATGAACACATATGCGGAAACGTTGATGTTAATAAAACTTGATTTATGGTACATTTGTTATCAATTTCCCCTTAAATCAATTCGATATTTTTCTTCCAAAATTACAATGTAATACGTAATACCGAGTGTTGATTTTAAATTAATAAATGCTTTGATAACATAACGCACGTGCGGGATTGTTTATTGGCAGTTGATTAAATATAATTACATCTAAGGGAGCTATATGGATATAATTTTGTTTTTATAATTGAATCCTCAATTGCAAATCACTTTTACAAGAATTACGTAACCATGTATAAAACACATAATATCCCGGATATGTAATAGCTTTGTTTTCTCAATTTAACTGTAATTGCAATATACACGTACAAGTAATAAAACGTCGCCTGCACCTCCCATTGCATATATAATACATTCGTATAATGAAATTAGCTCATGCTTACTTATACATTGTATGTTCAAGTCAATAACTTCATTTTACGTAAACTTATAGCTTCTCCATCTTCAAATGTAATGGGAAGCATGGGTTCTTAAACAAGTCACAAGGTTTTAAATTCTACGATTTGTAAAAGTTTTGGTTGTATTTTAATCTTCGTTTTTCGTATTTGTTCAAACACACAAATACATTTTTTGTATGTGGTACATTTAAGCATTGAACTGCTTTCAGTTGACATTCATAGGCTATATGAATGCCAAATGGTCAAAGGCAAATTAATTTTTTGCATGTGGTACATTATATTATGGTAACAGTCCGTTTTCATAGATATGAAATATATACATATCTAGATTTGGTCAGCGTATGATGTAGAGCTATATTTGTACACAAAAACGAAATTTTTTAATTTTGATATTTCATTAATTAAACTTTATCAGTCACATTAATAAAGCAAATGAATGCCAACTTACAACGAGATTTGTACTGAGATTTTACATAAAAAATATAAAAAAATGAATGCAGCTTATTTCATAAAAGAAAACTTTGGAATGACCTTCCAAATACATGCGCTACAGCAAAATAGAAAGACACCCGTCTGACTTAGAAATACTTATATCAGTATTTTTGCCAGACAACAAGACGTGGGTAATCATTTTACCACAGTTACCACAGTGAAGAGGAATCCTCATTACGGAGCCCCAAGTTCCTCCGGCACGTGCCATCATCACAGGATCCTAACTCGCCTTCCCCTATGTACTGGGATGTCTGCAATAGTTGGACCATTTGAGAGATGTTTTATAATTTAGTCTAAAGGATAGGATATACCACACCCATCTACAAAATATATAACCGGCGAAACATCAGAGACTATCGACACCGCAGAGAATAATGTATTCAATTTATCGGAATATTAACTGCTAAATGTGCGGAACGATGTTGTGTTTTATTGGGTAAAAGACGAGAACCAAATTGGATGTGAGAATCAATGAAAAGCCCGGATGTTAGTGTTGATGGTCGTAGCTGCGTCGGCTGAACGGGAACTAGATATACGATCTACAATTAAAGGTCGGATTAGATCGGTGACGGGTCAGCGAAGGGGAATTACGGATTAAATGCCAACTACAGTGAATAAAAGTGTCCCTATTATGACAAAATTCTTTTCCGCATAGCATCATCTGACTCTCCTGGAGCCGATCCCTCGACATGCTCGTCGCCCAGTACAGCACAGCAACGTCACATCCAATAACGCCCGTCCTATAACGGGATCCCGCGGGACCCATGTGCACAGCGCGAGGACTCCAGCGCCTTTCCACGATTTCTGCGGTCGGAGGGTAACTTAACACTGTCTGGGACACAAAGATCACCAATATATGTAGATATACGGAAGCTTGCCAAGGCCACCATGTCGTCAAGATTACTCTGTGGGATCAAAATCGAAAGATTGTCTGATTACTAGATTTTTTATCTGAACTTTAGAAATAATTCAGTAATGCTCGAGGAAACTTCCATAGTGAAGGAGAGGGGAATCGTTTTGGTCGTGGGCGTCTTTTTTCATACTCATTTGTAATAGTAAGATATGTTGTCGGTGTATACATGTACAGTGTAAGCATAGTTATTGGCTAGACTTGATATTGTTTAGATTCCAATTCAATAAAATATAGTCTTATCATAAGTTCGCAAACTGAGTTATAAATTTATCATGCAAGTGTATCAACTTATATACTCAAGGGATATACATGTAAGATAAAAACAATATTTGTTTATAATATTTTCAAGAACAATAACCAAATAGATATTATTGCTTCAGCCTGCCTTCGAGTTTAGCTGCTTCTTGTCAAATGTATTGATGGCAAATTACAAGAAGAACCCGACCATAGTAGTGTTCCCCGGCATGCTAACATATCTCTTTCAACACGCCTCAGCGTCGCTTATCCCCGTTTATGAGAAAATTTAGCTACGGTTTATGAGAAGGAATCAACCTTGCACAGGAGACAACTGACGCTCCGCTTGATCACATAGTTTTGTCTGGTACGACGACAAGTTTATTACTATACGGAAGCCGGTCATGGTCATCGGTTTGTCAGGCTCTCAGACGGGGCCTCCAAACTCACCAATATACGAGATCTCGCGATAACGAGATCTCGGATGATAGTGTCAAATCAGGTACACAATAACATGGGCTTGGTCCATTATCCAGGGATTAAATACATAATAGTCTATATTTAGAATTTAGAAGGCACAAGTCAGAGATTGTCGACCTGCATGCAAGGCAGTGTCGTATTTTTTTTTTTTAGAGAATGTGACATTCTAGAGCCTCAAGGCGTCGTCTTGTCGGTACATGCACGTGTATTATCCTTCTAAATGATAAGGAAAGGCACATGTGTCAGACATTCATGTCCTTCAACAATCAATTTGGTCTTACAATTACGTTTTCTATGTTTAGCGGGTAACCGGAAGCAGCAAGATGTAGTTCCATGTCGTTGCAGTAGAAGTTCCTCTGTATTTTCATGTACCGAGGCTATGACGTCACTGTATCAGACTGCTAATGACAATACGATTGTCTATAATTGTCCTAGTGAGGAAATCCCTCGAACAGGAGTCACGCGATATTAACGAAGGCAAGTTACTAAACAAGAACGCATCAATATCTTTGTTGAATTCTAAAAGAAGTTTTCAAATAATGCTATCGAGATATATAATTGTAGATATTGATGATTCGCGAACGACGCCATGACAACGAGAACGGATTTAACTGTCAGGGGAGATGGGATGCAATTATTCGGTCTTGTATTGGCTACTCGGGTCTCTCTGCCATTGACATACTTACCAAATCCTTCCAAACCAAGACGGGGAGTCTTAGACCAGCTGAGATTTGCTCTTAGAAATATGACAAACGATGTCTTCGATGCTTCCGAAGTGTATTGTTCACTTTATTATATGCCGTTGTAGACGCTTAAGGACGTCCAAACAAGTTGTGTCAGCACATACGTAGTATTATGTCATATAAACTTGTTGACGGTCCCTCGTCTCCAACGCAGGTTAAAGTCATTAATGTTTAAAACTAAAATTTTATAAACAAAGGAAAACTTGTCTCGGAGCAGGGAATTTGTACAAAGAAATTCAAACAAAAGTAGATATTTATCAACTGTTAAAATAATGACTTAATTTTACGAAGATGATGAAAATAAAAATTATGTAGTTTTATCGGTTAAAAGATATGAAAATAATGTTAATATAAGCGGTTAAAAATGTTACAAATATATTTATTATTTATTGTCAATGCATTTTGCGTTTGATGTCAACATTGTAAATTTAAGGTACACGGGATATGTAAAAGGATTTACTCCATTAAACACAAAATTACGACAATAGTTCACGATGATAATGAGATAATGTAAATTAGTATGACGATGATTTGAGATAATACTGTAACGAAGATGGTGGTTAGGGATGAGTGTGTCGATCTGATATTTAATCCCCCAGTAACTGTTTTTGAACAATGGGGCTGTAATATCTTGTTTCCTAAATCCGTAGGAGACCACATCCATTTATGCATGTCCTTGTTATGCTGATTCAGCAAGGAAATTGCTTTTTATGGCGCTCATTTTCTCTGCATCTCAAACAAAGCTGGTTATGTTTTTTTTACTTGACTCTTCATAGGCTCTACGCAAAGGAATGAAGTTCAACCGTTGTTTTGGCATAGCATCAAATCTCGGAGGATTATTAGTAATAATTTTGTGATGTAATTTGTTGAAATCATATCCCCGAGGAGGGTAATTTAACTTCTCTCGCAGCGCTCAGACGGCAAAGAAAATTGCATAGCATTTTTCGAAATGACAGTTATTAGATATGCAAATGACAAACCTTGAGAACGCCATTACCAGCAAAGACTAGCAGTACCAAATACACGAGGCTTGAGATATTTGCACAGTATAATTATCGTATTATGGCTGCGCCCGAAGACCGCACACATGTATATCGGTACTCAATAAGTCTTAATTTCGGTCGTTGAGATAACGATTGCAGTGCTTATAAATATTAACTTGAGATGCGATTTCTTCAGTGTTTGAATCGACGTATAAAATCGATAACGTGTTCTTTGATTCTAATCATGACCACAATTGGTTTTAATGTTGCTGACACGCCCTGAATGAAATAACGTTTAAGTAAAGATTTTGTGCGTGCGTATAATGTCTGCGCTGTGTGGTTTTGTCTTTGTATAAGACAGAAACTGGCTGATGACAACAGTACATAGAATCTAATACATCACGCGTTTCTGGCGTGCGACTAGAAGGGGCGGGAGAACGGGACGTGATAATTACTAGGGGGAGGTAACCCGTCGGTAGTGTTTAATCAACAGTCGGGTCGCATCGCTATGCAGTAGTTGTACAAATGACGTCAGTGTAACGGATTGCATTGATGTTTTGTAGGGTAAAAAGAGAACTCATATATCATAGGATCATCATACACAAACACAAAAAACGATACAATTCAGCCAAGAAAGTACCATGGACATTTTACGGAGTATCTACACCTCAACAACAACAACGGCAACAACAAGAACAACAACAAGAACAACAACAACATTATAATCATCATCAACAACAACAACAACAAGCACTACTACAACAACAACAACTTTATCATCATCATCATTATCATCATCATCATCATCATCATCATCATCATCATCATCGACAACAACATCGACAACAACTAAAACAACAACAACAACGACAATGACAACAACAGCAACAACAATATCTGCAACAACATTAACAAAATGGCGAAAAAACCTTGATAGAGGGTTTGATGTAGATGAACCATTTTCGATTCCAACTCGTGTTTTGGTTACCAGAATTGATAACTTTTAATTACAAAATTACAACTGCTGTTAAAAGCCATTTTTATTATGATATAATGTATATTGCCTCACTTTTGTATATGTAGAAACGTAAAATATACGTTCCTTTGGGTAGCGTCAATATTCTCTGAATAAACGTCGCAAAATTGTTACTATGGTCTGATTTTATTGTAACAATTCTATCTTCGTCTCCATTTAAAATAAGCTGGAAGTAGTTCCGATAACTGTTTATTGATACATCGTTCACCTGTATTTGACATCTATAAATTACGTATACCTCGTGTGTTCATGAAAATGTTAAACTTTCAGTATAACTTGTTTTTGTATTACCTTTCCGAATGCCCTTGTTTCGTTCCTGAAATCTCGTTACGCAGGCATTATCTTTCCGCCTTTACAGACTTTATCATGATTTGTAAACTGTAGTGAGTACCCATCCAGAACACCCTGTTTTGTACTATGCATTTACACGTAGTACTCTTTCGGAACACCTTGTGTTGTAGATATGTATTGATGGTGGTCGCAGAAATTCTTCTCTTCATTTTGTACTTTACTCCGCCTCTGCTGTTGTTTTTGTCGCCCTTTTCATGGCAGTGAAATCTTAATATATGTATGGAATTTTGGTGATTATCCAAATTACATGAACTCATAAAATCATAAAAAATATGTTCCTCATGACGTCTATGAATATACTTAACCGTACATGTTCAAAGACTTCAGTGCATAACAGTCATATTTCTCTGAGTGTCAACCACAGAACCAGTAAAAACGAGGAGATTTTTCGTAGTCTAAGTAGATGCAAATGTAGATCTACAGCAAAGCTAGATCGTCACTAATGTTCACGTATTGTCAGTACTCATCAGTCATTGACAAACACTGACTAACGAGATCAAAGATTGCATGTGCATACAAGTATGCATGCATGTCAGCCAAAGATAAACAGCTTGTCACGGTGACGATTATGAGCGCTGGGGAGGAGGATGAAGAGATTGTACCAACTAAAACGTCGTAGTCGCGATCGGTATATACTTTAGTGCAGGATCCCGCCAGATTTTGGCAGGGACTTGTCTCAGATCGATTCTCTAAGAATGGCGGGACCACACAACAGATACATATTCGTGTGGAAGGGTAAATCTACCTTAATAACAGGTTATGTTGCCGGAAATCGATATTGCATGCAATGTACGAATCGTACTTAGCAGAAAGTTATTTCCTGTGCCCCCTTCTTCTTCTCCACAAATAGACTTTTTTTCTACTTCTTTTTTTTTTGCCCTGATGGTATGCGGTAGAGTTCTTTGCCTGCTTTCCAGCATATTCGCAGACATGCTCATTATCAAGTATTGTGATTGTAATCGAATTTCTTAGCTCTGAACTAAAATCAGATGTTTGCTCATTTTTTGGTTTATTGAAATTTTGAACTTTTACAAATACGCACCATCCACATCTAAAGGGTTAGGGTACACGTAACGCTAGTCAAGCAAGGGTTTGCCGTTCGCAATGGCCGACAAAACAAACAGTCTATGTTCTTGCTTAACAACCCTGACCCTTCTGCTTACACATTAGTTTAGAAATTTTGATTCCCACCTTTTGGCCCCTAGCATCACTGAAGAGTCCTAGGAGGACGAAACAGCTCTATGATGCAGTTGAATTCAAGTTTTCGGCATACTGTATCATTGAATTTAAAAGGTGCAGCATATATGTGTGTTTCGTCATCTTCTTAGTACCATATAGTTAAGGTATTGCGGCATTTATCAGCCTTTACATTTCCTTGGTCTTGATGAATCTACAAAGGAGCGCGGCACGCCAATTCTCCAGCTACTCCGCGTCCGTAAGGGAACTGTTCAAATCTGGACATACATATTTTATGATTAGATTATTGGTCACAGTCGGTTGTTTTGTAACTAATACACGACCTGTACCGAATCTGTGTTACAAGATACAAGACGCTACTGTTAATAATTGATGTTTACGGTTTTAAATGGAGTAAATATTATTTATATGTCGATGTTAAATCGTTATCATCGATACCCATAAATATGTATTTGCAATTTGCTCTTCACTTAGAAGCAATCTTGATGAATATTCAACCGCAATCTTATGTGTCAATTATGCAGATTCCATTGACACGTTTGGTGTATGTAGTGTATACATTTATGTATACTATAGAAAATAATTCTATTCATTTCATTTTTTTCTCTATGACTCATTCATGATATTTACTTTAAAAACATTTTCCTGAAGAATATAAAACAACGTGTAGTTTATGTGAATTGTAAATAATTCATATGTAAAGTAATGAAAACATCCTTATAGGGATACAATGTGCGTATACTATACAAGTCTAGTGTGTAGGGAAACAAACATTGTGTACTGGTACAGTGAAGATGCTAGATTAGGTTTTTCAGGTATATTTTGTACGTCTACATTTTACCTGTTTTCGGCTGTACAGATAACTTGGACCGGATCTAGACCGATTGGATCGTTTACGACCAGATAGCTCAATTGGTTGAGGGTCCGTCTATAATTCGGAAGGTTCCTTGTCCGGCCGTTCAAATCTCTCCTGTTACAAAAATCGCTATATAGTGCCGTTTTTGAATAATTAGCCATCCACTTCATTTTATAGACAGTAGTAACATCCATTCAGAAATGGTGGCATTCTGCATATTTTTGTTTTTGTTTCTTGGTGTGGACACACAAAAAAAAAACAACAACCCCAAAACATCCAGTTGATCTTTTACTTTAAGTTTAGATTGAAGGCATGCTACTGCATTGCCCATATCGCATGTCATCTGTTGACACTCCGACCCTTGCTATTGGGTCTACAAACGGGGAAATTCTGATCATTAACTAGTTAACTGTGATTAATATGAATACTGTAAGGCTATCATATTTCTACAAACAGTACCCGACCAAAACTTTCCAAAAGACTTTTACGCTTGGGAAGGGAGGTATAGGAAGTTGACAAAGTGTTTAAATATTAAACCATGCGGCTCTTGTAAGTGCTTGGCGTCGCTTGGAGGTTTAAAAAAACATTTACGAAGAAAATACGTCATTAAAGCTGAAAGAAATCACAAAATGGTCATTTGGTATTACATTTTCATTGTACCATTTTAAAGATATCATAGCTTTCTTGTAAATTCTCAATACAGACGTTCGTCTGTCGGCTTCATATCGTTCGAGGTATTATCAATGTGCGTGTTCTCTAACCTTGTTAGACATATCGTTTTTCTTCATCAACGTCATAATACAACAGTTTTATTGTTAACTAGCGTCCTACTTAAGTAAAGTGCGCGATAATCTTCCTTTTCCAAGAATAGGAGCAAGAAAGTATTGTTACGGTTCTTAAGGCAACTTGTACTTGTAATAGTTATTCCAATATTTTCGTCTGTTTTTATTACGTTCGTTGATTTTTACTCAAAGAAAAATAGCAATATAATCTTACTAGTATCATCTTTGGTTGAAGGTTGTCTTTTCACTTAAATACTTGGAAGTGAATAGTCTGTACCATACCCCCTGTAACGTCACACGAAATAACAAATAAAAAAAAAACAATGTATCAAATGAAACAGCATGTGCAGACACCAGCGACTGTAGAGTTGTCGAAATGTGAACAAAAGTCGAGGTTACTGAACGCTCAAGTACTTCTATTTGGAGCATTGATTAGGCTTTCAATGAAATCCAATAGTGTAATGGTGTTTGGAGAAACACCATTTATCAAGAACATTCGACTCGTACATATCTCACATGTTTTCCAGTCTTTAAATCGGCAAAATAAGACTATACTACTAAAGCAAAACTCAAGGGAATATTAACCTTTGTTTTCAATTAATATTTTTTTTAGATGAGAATTGTTGCAGAATGGAAAAAGGCCGTGTTGAAGAGTGAGATATGACGAGATCGTGATGCTCCCCTTTAAATTTAGTGATTCGTCTCGATTTTCTCGTCGACAATACAAATATTTGTTTTTTACATTTACGATTGGTTGTGAAAGTTGTAAAACGGGCATAACAAAATGTCTAAACTAAATAATATTTTAAAAGGAGCGTTCCGTGAAACTCATTTAATATGCATGGTATTTTACAGAAATGTAAAAAGGTGATCAAGTTCTGAATGTTATGAAAAAAAGAGAAGAAAACATAGAAACAATATGGTCATGTTAAAACTTTTAACATAAAAATTAAACTTTATCAAAGCCGCTGTTTAGGAATTACATAAGCAAAACGGCGAAAATGGCGTCTAACGTTTCGTCCGCAAAGCGGAAGTCGGTCAAGGGAGGTTACTCTAAGTCATACAGACTTTTTATAACGTTTCTCTTGCAATCATAACTGATGTAGTAGACAGATCGATTACTAATGTTTAGAAATCGAATTGTTCCTTACATGTCAATTGTTATATTTACATTTAAATATCCTTACAAGTTATGTTGATAATAAACATTATTACGTCATAGATGCAGGTATATTTCAGTATAAACAATAACATTCTCTGTGATGGTAGCAATAAACAACCCAGTGTTGACAGTTTCTAATTCAATTCGAGCTTATAAACTCACAACTGCCCCATAACTTACAAAACTATTTTTGTAGAATTGAATGCGGGTAATATTGCAACGTATTTCACAAGAGTGTTCTAACAGAGTTGATATTACAACGTTAAATAATGTAAAGTCTCGCGAGTACTTCTATGAAAGAATACATTTCTTCGTTTTCTACAGAATAGAATAATAATGTTATTAAATTTATTAAATTGAAAGTTTTTTCTTATCAATATCTTAAAATTCTAAATATTGGTTGTTAATTTGATAAGGTATATCATTAAAATGAATTGATACTGAAAAGAAAAATAAGCATTCGTCATAATATTATATTTTTTTCTTTCTGAATATACATGTATGTCACAAGTGGTTGAACTACCACTTTGGGTTTGTTTGAATAACCTTACGTACGTTCTGTACTAAGCTGAGAAGGCTTGAGGAGGAATTAGAGTGGATTGTTATTGGTGGCTAGTCAAGCTAATACTTGGTAAGTAGACTTCAATAGCGTGTCAGTTAGGCCTAGTAGCCTTCGTCGTCTGTAGAGTGAAATGTTCAAAATGGCTTTGTAATATGTAAAGCCGGGCGTCTCCTCACGTTGTCATCTTCATTGATTACCGAATCACATACCGGCAAAACGACGCACACTCCCGTCTACCTATTATTGTGAAATGACGTCATCATGATGAGATATTATCACCAATTCCCAGAACGGAAGTTGAAGCATTACCGAATGCAGCGGAGCTGACTTGGGTTGATTGCGACCGTATAGGTTTTTAGATGTATCGACCTGTCTAGGAGGGTCAAACGGGGGTATTTGATTAGCTTCATCAAAAACAGTTTTCTCGTTAATCAATGTTTCACAAATCCAATTACTGGTTTGATATGCTTTTATTTTCCCCTTGTGATGCCACACTTTAGACCGCGTAATACGTCATACTTACGCCTAATTGCATCACTATCGTCCATTATGTTACGTATAACCCCTATTTAGTCCCCCAAAGTCTACCAAAGCAGGTATCAGTCACGGCACTCCCCATGCTGTAGTCATGTAACACTACAACTGACCACGGTCGGGTGTAGACATAAGCTTCGACTTGGTCACCCCGAAATTGCCTGATTAAATTACCGATTATCACGCTACAATTACGCTCAATCTACCTTGAGTTAGTGTTACACTGCCATTCTTTTGTCAGGTCATCCTCCCCCACCAAGACCTATAAAACCAGGATCTTGGAATTGTAACAAACCACGAAACAGTTAAGGCTCGCAGGCAAGCCTCCCACGACCTTGCTCTGTGTAATTGATTTAAAGCATACGTGCTCCTGGCGTACTTTATGCGTGAATATGCCAAAACGTTATTTCACTAACACGTTATTTAGGAAACATTGTTTACCTGGAAGCACGTTAATTTATCTAACTACGACTGCCCAAAGATGCAGCAAAGTGACTTATCATTGGCTAAAGGTACATGTACTAAGTCGAGTAAGAAAATAAGGTTGGATGTAAAGAGATATCTTACATCATCCCTGTATTTATTAACCCCGTGAGGAGATATAACTGGAGAATGAAACGAGTACAGTAATGATGTCTTATGATATTTGGTTTGCATTCATGGCAGTTTCCTGATCATCAACACTAAATGAAACGTTCGATCTGATGTCTTGTTGAGTAACTAAAACGTGTTCAAAGTATACATGTACATATTGAAATATATTTTAATGTAACCATTGATGGTCATATTGTATGAAAAGGCCATACTATAGTAACAGCAAAATAGTCTTTACTGATACCATATTGCAGAGTAATAAAATAAGAGAATACCGAAGCGTCAACATAATCATAATCCAAACTCAAAATCGAATAAACCAGGGGCAAAATTTGAACAAAGGAAAGATTTACATGGAGACCCCTGCAAAAGTACAAGAGAATAAGACCAGGTGTTCCGGAAGAGTAAACGTCTTCTGCTTCATCGACGACACCCGCCATGTAAATCTTTGTCACATCCAAGCAAACATCAAGTTCTCAAAATGAAGACCGAGTATCAATGTCAATCACAAGTAAACACACTAATGGGCATACTCAAAAACGTCCATCTTCATATCACACACACAAAGATACAGAATATTTCTCAATGAGACAAAGATGGCGACCATAAAACTTGCCCATAGTACTGAGAGTAGGAAAACGATCGAATAAAAGAATATCGAAGCGCCAACTTACATCATCCGTGTATTTATTAACCCCGAGAGAAGATATAACTAGAGGATGAAACGAGTACAGTAATGATGTCTTATGATATTTGGTTTACATTCATGGCAGTTTCCTGATCATCAACACTAAATGAAACGTTCGATCTGATGTCTTGTTGAGTAACTAAAACGTGTTCAAAGTATACATATGCATTACTGATACCTTATTTTAGAGAGTAGGAAAAAGAGCGAATAAAAGAATATCGAAGCGCCAACAAAAACATAACTCAAAATCGATTAAGATTGGGACAAAATATTAACAAAGAAAATTTTTTTCACGGAGATCGTTAAAAGAGAATAAGATCAGGTGTTTCGAAAGAGTAAGCGTCCCCTGCTTCATTGACGACATCATCCATCTACATCATATCCAAGTAAATGTTACGTCCTCAAATTGAGAACTAGAGTAAGTCACACTGGACACAAAACAACCAGGTCTGCATTGTTTATAACTGAAAACATATGTTAGAAATTACAATTAAAACACAGTTACCGGAAGTCACAGTTAATCTCATTTGAGTAATGGCACGGAACTTAATATACACGATTTGAAATTATACAGAACTAGTTTAATTTTACTTCTAAATTAATAAATTAAAGGGATTTTACGCACCTGACCCTTCTGCTTCTACATTAGTTTAGAAATTTTGAATTCCTACCTTTTGGCCCCTAGCATCACTGAAGAGTCCTAGGAGGACGAAACAGCTGTATGATGCAGTTTAATTCATTTTTGCGGCATACTGTATTTATTACTAAATTTAAGAGGTGCAGCATATGTGTGTGTTACGTCATCTTTAGAGTATGCTGATGAAGGATAGGTGTCTAAAATTGGTATTAGATACAGTATGCCGCAAAAATGAATTAAACTGCATCATACAGCTTTTTTTATCCTGCAGGGAATCCTCTGACAGGCTAGGGGAAAAAAGTTACAAAAATCCAAATTGGTATAAATTACTCTTGAAACAGAATCCAGAAAATAATGTTCAATAAACTTTCTGTACTGAGATTTTTTTATTAAATGAAATTCCTTGTTTTAAGTACAGATTCCGCGTATCAACAGACAAACTAAAAGTATATTGAGGTTAATATGTCTACTTCATTTATAAAGCGAACCTGGAGTGAGCTACAGACAACGAGAAGCATGCCAACGAGTATGTTTTAAACGATGACGTTAGGAACCAGTCGTCCTGTGGGCACAGGTACCATCTGTCTGGCGGGAAACGTCTGGCTAACATTTGAGACGACCCCCTTCTCAACGGGCGGTCATTTTGAAGATAATACGCTAGACGGTGTAGACCTATAAACCAAAATGTCACCAGAGTGAACTCTTTTAGAAGCTATCGAGACGCCACCTGTTGGGCACAGAGGGTCTCAGACGTGGAAGAAGAAACTGCCACAACAGGTTTCGGAGCTATTACGAACAAACAACTCCTGGAATAGGGGATATTGCTGTTGTCTAGCAGCCACGTGTTCCCATAGCGATCGCTCACCTGCATATACAAAGCCCGACGTATACCTTCTGCTAGTTACAAGCGCCTACCGGAATACGATGCTGCACGTGAAGTGACGTGTTATTTTCCTATTGTGTAACTGAGTATAAAAGTAATAAACACAAAATGTCAAGCGATTAACATTCTTCATTCTCTTGGTATGGTCGGTCTGCGTAAGTAATCCATGATTAGGATAGCTTCGTAGGGTAAAATAGCAACATCGTATTAGTTTAGCAGGCGGAGGATCACTTTGAATGTAAAAGAAACCAGCGGATTATGCGTGCATATGTCAAGTGCTTATTGTCGACACCTGCAGGACAAGGTGACCGTGTTGGCCTGTAAATTCATGCAAGTGCGTAAATATGTTTAAAACGTATTTGTGAACCCATACAGAGCTACAACTTTCAACAGGTTAGCCAATAAAGACGGGCTGTCCCGGGAGCTTCCCATAGTTCTAGAGGCGTGCCTTACACCCCAATACAACCCTTCTAATGACGTTACACACAGACGGTAGTCGAGTAGATACTTACATGAGATACAAGCATCCTAAGGGACGTCGAGTAGATAAAGTGCATTAAACCTAAATAGCGTTAAACCCTTAAGGAGCAAAGCCGGATATCATGGGGCGGATGATAGATCATCTAAATAATCAAATGGTCAACTCGGTAGTGGTCAGTCTGAAAAGTGTAATGGGGGATATTTGATCTAGCCTTCTTAATTCAAAATCCGATCTGACCAGACATCGTAAACTGGACATCGGCGTTTCTTAAGTTGTCAATATAGGACTGTTGTGTGTATGTATGGGAAAGTTGCGGAACGCAGACGCGCCTAGATAGCTGGGCTAACAACTCAATTACTAGGACCCTGACTGGACAGTTCGCAAGCGTGGCGATATTATCCACAACTACAGTGTACCGTTACATACTGCCCCGAGTGATGACCGCGAAGTCGTCGGAGTGGTAAAAGCTGTATGGGGAATACTCAACCAAATCGTGTGAAAGATAGCTATAGTACAGGGTTGTTTGGGGTAAGGGACATTTGTGGGCTACTGCAATAATTACATTACTACACTTTACAGACAGATATAGGTCGGGGAGTCAATTAAGTACAAAAGAAGAAAATTCTTACCTTTGGTTGCTCAAGATGCAGCAAGATGTAAGGATGCGACAACAGTGTTGTAATTCGATGTTTTAAAACCTGTAAAACAAGAGTTTGTATATTAGTTATTCCATTTGTAACATATATGGGACAACTAGTCGTGTCCGTCACAACAATCTAAAGTAAACAACGACATTCGAGGTGAACATGAAAAGTGGAAGGGACATTCGCCATTGGAAGTTCGATTTCATCTTTGATTGGGTCTTTCGTATATTCATCATTTAAAGAGGACATATATTAAATAATTAAACGATTGTAATTGTCTGTAAAAACAAAAGTCTTCAATACTTCATTTTAAGGTAAAATTATTAGTTTTTAAATTAAAACCTTTTCTTTGGCAAGGAACCATTGTTGATGGTTAAAAACTTATTGTCAAGGAGACCTCTATTTCTTTCCGTCGTCATTACATTATTTATATTATGTTTAACATAAAGTCATTGCTTTGTGTTGGCACCCCATTGTTTATAGTCATAAATCATGAAAACTTATCAAAAGTCACATGCATTAGACCTAAATAAATCTCTCTATCAAATGTAACAGAAAATATTCATTTCTACCACAATGCCCAGTTTTATTCCACACTCAGATTATATTGTATACCCGTGCTGACTGTTAGATGAAATAGGTTATATACCACTTGTGGTATATTACCTTCCGGTCTTTTGATTGGTTGAATGTGGTATAAATAGAGGTTGCATAACGAGAGGTTGTTGGATATTGGATATTTTCGAGAAAACACATCATCTTGTATATTGCTGTCGACGTCATTAATCGGTGACGACGTCAACAATCAGCACGTTGCATTAAACCACGTGATTTCCGGTCAATGTCCAACTTCTCAACCAATCAAAAGTCTCAAAGGTTATATACCACTAGTGATATACAATATAATATATTTATCCAACAGTCAGCACGTTGGTCTGAGAATTGAATAACACGACTCGTAGTTATTTGATACGGATTGATCTCGTTAATTATTTAAAACTCGTGTCTTAAGTAAATTTAAAAAAAATAATTAACTCGATTGAAGTGAGTTCCATATTTAACAGCCACTCGTTGTGTTACCTCTATAACTCCGTATCAGACGTATTACTCGATAATTCTACATGTTAATCTATAATATTCAATTTCTCCCTATTAAAAGAAATACTCGATAGTATAAGGTACATGTCATTCAGATATAGTTATTGTTTACCTTACTCAAAAGATAATGTCAAAAACCATACATAGTCGCCATTTCTCTACTGGAAATAGTAAATCCATAATTGTATAGAATTCCACAAAAAACGTACAATTTTCTAGGGATTTTCAGGCCGTGAATATAGATTAATTTATTCACAACATCCAAGAGAAGTAAGCCATGTACTGTAATTGTTCGATTGTACTGATATGTGTACCAGAACTTGCAACCAATTTGTTATGACTTAAAATGGCTATATAACTTTCGAGCAATTCCAATATATGTACAGTGCAGTGATAATATGCGAACACGTCTGATCTTGAAGTATGCAATTGCAAGAGGCGAGTAAATGTGGGATCTTATCTTTTCTCTTACATTTGTATCTCTAAACGTTTCGGAGAGGAAGTAAACATATGTTCTGAATTGTTTTCCAATCCCTTTGTAATTATATGTAGTAATTAGCATGCGTGAAGTTTTGAATAAATGCTGTTTAAGGATCTTCTCTTGTGAAATGGCAAAATGTTCATTGCATAGCAGAAAATGCAAAAAGAATTATATGGTAGTGAACTCGTTTTTGTGCTATGCTCGATCAAAGATACCAAAATGTGCAAAACACGTGATTTATGTGAAAATGCTGTTTTGGCCAATTGCAGGACAATTTCATTCAATATCTTCCAGATTTGTTATCAGATATGTATGAATGTTTGCACAATTGACAAAAATAATGTTTTCTTATAAATTACGGAAGAAAAAAGTCTTTAAATCATTCTTTTAGCCCAAAAAATAAATTTAAGTTACCCCTACCCCTTATTTTTTAATGAGAAAATACTCTATTTTTCCTCATTTTTTGCAGATTTTATGCTTTATAAAAAAAATCCGGGCGACTAACTTTTTTAGATATTTTGCAGATCAAAAGGAAATGGGTTTCTCATTCTAAAGCAGTCATAATAACTGGGGGGTAGCGCGCTTGTTTTTTTGTCCCATTAATAAATGTGCTTTTTGTCACTATTCTTGAGTCAAAAATCAAAATCGCTTCATTAACACCAAATATCTTAAAAACATAACCAAAATGTTAAAAAATATCTTTGTTGCATAATAGTTGCTTTATAATGAACATAAAGAAGTTTTACAGCAAAAATGAACTAGCTGTATTGAAAAATGGCGACACACTGACGATTTTAAATGATCAATCAAGCACAAAAATCATGAAATTTTGGCCGTTCTTGAAGTGGAAGAAACACACAGAAATACTCATGTTCAAAATTGCCGCCATTATGGTAATTTTTTAAAAATTCTTCTAAAAAAAGTTCTACAAATAACAGACATCTAATTTTTTGCTACATTTTTCAGATGCTTATTTGCTATTGAAATTGATAATAAATTGTTAGATATTACAAAAATATCTCACGTGAGATCAAAACGAGATTTGAACGTGATTGAAACCTCACAAGAGCAGATCCTTAAGTCAACTATTGATGTTGATTTTGGCCAACTTGTGGTATTAAGTTGAACGTTCGCCTTCGAAAAGAAAGTTAACTGTTGTGTCCCCTAATCGAGACAAACGAGTCTTGTTCACTTGTTGGTAGTATAATGTAACCGGGTGTGATGCTGTGCTGGGCGCCTTCGGCATGGTGTTTCAGTGTGATAGCACTGTAATTTCGGTATAAGATTATCGATGTTACAAAGAGACAAGGACAGAAACATACCCTGTCTCCGGCACATTTTGGGGCAATTTCCTAATTACCGTAGTTGTTACACGTAAAACCAAACCAAACGATTGGGAAATATCTGACTGACTAAAGAGGTCCCTATATGCGTTTTCTATGATAAGACAGAAATACCTCGACGGCATTCATTATACATATGACAAAACTGCAACGAGACTCCGACGTCACCTCAACATACCGACTGGGGCTGGTAGGGGATTCTAGAAATGATCAGGATACAGCGTAAAACTTCAGGTGATGGTGAGAAGGGTCGACCTTTCTGATCAATTGGACTAGACTGGATATCGATAACACTGTTAACTAACGGCGTCAGTAGACGTAGTGTTTAACAAGGTGGATGTACGTCATTGACTAGCTAGGCCTATTTCACAGGGGATCCACTTAAGGTGATTTATAGCTCGAGTTTAAACTGAATTTGTTTTATGAGACAAATTAATTTTTCCAGATATATAACTTTTAATTCTAACCTACTTCATTTGACTTTATTCCAACTGAAATTTGTTCTGTATGGCACTTTACTGATCTAAATGTCTCGCACGTTTTGGTACAGGTGACTGTCAGATACATGTATGTACTGAACACTCTGTAATACTATGTAGTATACGATTTGAAATTTTAAAGAACTAATTTAATTTTTCGTGTAAATTGATAAACTAAAGGGGTTTAACCTGGCCCTTCTGCCTCTACATTAGTTTAGAAATATCCACCTTTTGGTCCCTAGCATCACTAAATAGTCCTTTGAGGACGAAATAGCTTTGTGATGCAGTTTAATTAATATTTTTCGGCATACCGTATCTATTACAAAATTTGAAAGGTGCAGCATATGTGTGTGTTGCGTCACCCTACGCATCAATTTAGCAGGTACTTGTACACGGGTATCCATGTAAAACGTTCCTCTTTATATTTTGCCCCTAAATTAATCGATATAATCGATTATTGTTTTGATGACGCACCGGTATTCTCTTTTTTTTTTAAACATCTTGAATGTATAATATTTAATGTAATCTGTCGATAAAATACTTCTTCTTTAACTTACATCTGTATAGTTTTACAATATAACATTCTTATAAAGACAATGTTCAAAACAACCTTTCTATACATCAAAACCCATTTCTACATGCATGTTTCCCGGAAAAAGACGAACATGAACATAAAAAGTGCTGCGCTTGTTTTTCAAATAGTGCCTTTATCATGTCAGATTCAAGCGGCTTTTTATTGGATGAACTGAAGTGAGAAACGCGTGATTTACTGGCCGAGCTATGCAGTTTATATCAGAGATACACGCACAAAACTGTATAAATTGTTAGTTTGTGGAAATGTTGTATATTTGTCACGCTGTGTTTCCTGGACGGACGTTCCAAAACCCTCTAGTTACAGTCCCGGGACGGTCCGTCATCCCGATGTGTTTCCAAATCCTTTAAACACACCCCATACAGTCTTCTAGCCCATAGACACAGAAACTACCACCAACGAACCACAATTAAGTCTATTTGCAGAACTGCCTCATCTTTACGGCCAAAGCGTAACGGCATTTTTGTATACGCCGCGAATGATGAATATCCTTTGTTTGGATGAAAACATCGTCGTGCAAAAATGCTTTTCTGATAAACGAGGGAGTGTGGTTGTTTATATCAGAGGCGCTAAATGTCCTTTTTGAAGTACATGTTCGCATGTATTTCAAGCAGTCCAGCCTCCCTTGTCGTACACAATCTGTACCACCGAGTTCCAGCTTAGACTAATGTCTCTATAATTGCGTGATCAATAGAAGATTACTTGTTTTTACACAATTTTAGTGTGTAAGTGATTAAAACGAGATACATCATAATTCAAGTTGTTTGTTACTCTAGAATTGGATGTATTGTCAGCAATGACGTCATGACTATCATAATATGCACCAATATTGCAAGCACGAATGTATACGATACAATGTACTATGTATGGACTTATCTGTATCGAAGTGCATATTTATGTGACAAAATTTTTCATACGGTCAGTTAATTACCTAACTTGACCATTATAACATGTATGCACGAAGAAAAAACAGCTATTAAAAAGTAGTACATGTATATATCGGTGCAAAGTGCTACATCATTTGGACAGTTCGTCCAATTTCAAATGGAGAACTCATTAGTGGGACTATGTAAAGGCTAAGATAATTAAAATCTAAACCTTAAGTGTTCAAATCCATGTAAGAGTACATTGCAAGAGTAAAAAGAGTAGAAATAATTATGTGGAGTTACACATAGATAATGGCACGTCGCGATCATCGCATGTAATGTATGTCCTCGAAAATCAAGCGTATGTTCTCCTTTTGGACTCGGCCGGAGTCCAAATTCGATTATTTGATTTCGTTTTACTGTGCGAACGTCAGTTTGACTTTTCAATAAGCAAAGAAGGTAAAGTTCCTGCACACGATGCTACTTAGTAGCAAATCAGTGATACAAGATATTGTACTGACCTGTTCTGTGTCTAGACTATCGTGTAGTGAAACCGATAAAAACCGTTGGCTTTCGAAAATATTCTATATAATTTTTAATTTTAAACTTCAATATTAAGACCACATCACTATTAAGATCATCTCGCTGTTAAGACCAGTTTTGAAAAGTCCCAAATACCATTGTTGCACTTCACTACTTAGTCCACCAACACAAAGTCACTTGTGTGTTCCATTGTGTTCACCTGTCAGGTGTCGAATCAGTGAGCTGTATTTTGGTGTCAAATTGGCTCATCAGTTACAATTATTGTTTGTTTAACATTATAAAGCCTATATGTTAGTAAATGGACCATGCAAATACGTCCAAAAGTGGATTTCAGAGATATCTGTTTGCATGGTCACCCACTTTGGTGTGGTTCTTAAGGTGGTCTTAATAGAGAGGTTTCACTGTATCTTTATTCCTCTGCATACATCTTGCCAATGTGTCCTCCTTTGCATTCTTGTGTGGCAAAGATGTGGCCTTTCAGTCACACTTCATTAATTTTGTTCATATACGCGATAAGGCAACTTGTTTATTCAACTTTATTGTATAGATCTGTAAGGGAAGGAATATAAGAGAAGCAGTTCTCATATGAATGCGGTATATGGCACGGTTCGGCATTTGAAACCCAAGTTCTCGTGCAAGCACGTGGCTGGTATGTAGGACAGTTGGTCGTCTTAAGAATTATTAATGATAAGGAACTGTGCACACTTGATGTGCAGATGGAATGTAATGTTTATTGCAGCTATTCCTCCTGTTGTACTATAAATCACCTCACATCAAGTCATGTTATGTGCCTGCATCGCGTGCATTTCACATCCCTGCACTTTGTGACAACAACATAGTAACATGCCGCGGGCATACTAATGCTTTGTGAGGATAGGGATTGAGTTACGAGACCAAACATCACTCGTGTACTCACCCCTACTGCAACCTTAATTGTCGTAACCTAATGATGCTGTAATAAATGCTGTTGTATCGTTTGACATCGTTATAAAACTTCCCCCGTAAAGATTTTTTTCTGGAAGCCTCTGCACCCAACACACATGATCTGTTGTTTTGATTGATAAACTAGGTCATGAATCGTGATGCCGGGTTTATTTCTCTAACCTTTTGAGGGTTTACGCAGATCCGTATTAGCGTGATTTCTTAAACGTGTGTAGAATTATCATTCAAAGGTGATTTCCAATAATCATTTTTTAAAGTCCAATAATCGGCGGTTGTCTTTTAAGGACGTTCCATGTTTTGATGGGGGTTGGAATGCCCGATTAATTAGAGAAAACCCACCTACCCGCAACCAATACCCGATATTTTCCCAATGTAGGTCGCGACCTACAGAGGCTTGTGGTAGCAGATTATCGACCACTCTTTCAATAAAAAATATAGAATTCAAAATTACACTGACGTAAAAGAGAGTGTGAAAAGGAGTGCAAATGTGCTATTGCTACTTCCATTACTTTATAACAATTCACTACACCTTGATTGAGATGAAACCAAACCATGCTTTTGCTCCAATATTTGAACAATGTGGCGATACATAATGTACAAGTTGCAATCATTGCCTCAGTTCCCACTTAAAGGACATGTTATTTATTTTAACGTGACCTAGATTACCATTGTGGATGTAGTCAATGGAACAGAAGGCGCTGACACTTCAGGAACACCTGGTCTGAATAAAGTATATCGTACTTTGTAAATTGTCTTCGCGTTGATCTTTCCTTTGTTCATAGTTCCCTAATTTCATCAATTCTGAGTTGTTTTTTACGCTCATTAAGCAAACACAATGGTAAACATAGTAATTACATTGAAAATGATGTTTTGAAATAATAATTATACAATGAACATGATTTACCGTGCCAGAAAGCAACTTATGTCGTGATGATTTTCATTTTCAGGAATTTTCGTTTCGTGGAACTGCCCGAATGCATTTTGCACTTATGCTTTCATCGACTCACTGCAAACCACCACTTCTGACTTTTTCCTATCCATGCAGCATTCATCGAAATCTTTTATAGACTACGACACGCCGAGACAATAAGTACATGCATTGTTAAGACCAACCTGGGTAAGATTTATTATTACTTTGGGAAAACCACAAGAGAACCAGGTTGTGCTGACAAATCAACCCAACCACTTTTACCACCATAGCACATGGTACTTCTTGTTGTTAGATGGCACCGTGTCAAGTCCAATGTATCTACCGGGCGATTTATAAGGTCATACTGGAGTCTCGGGGGCGATTGTAATCACGCGAGACCTTTACAGAACACACACGACGAAAGAAATTTAACCTTTCCTGCTGTGATCTGAGGACATGTTCGGGCCGGACGCACTATAGGATTTTAAGAAAGGACTTAGCATCCGTAAACATGTCTTGAAAATTCTAAATAATCCGGCGCATCAGCTGAATCACACATTCATATAAAGTCCCTATTACAAATCTTCGTTTTGTACTTCTTAAGCACAAGTAGGTCAACGTTTTCTAGCGTGTTTTTCTTATTGTTTAAACCTACATCAAAACATTCTAAAACATTGACTGTGCGAGGAAATGCATACTGTTTTTGTGCCTAACAACGCATGCGCAGCGGATATAACTATGAGGTGACGACACAGCAGATGGTTGCCATAGATGTATAACTGTCTGACCCAATTATGACGGCAATTGCCCAGTTTTATACGACGTACGTCACATCACCACTCTGGTTTGGCGGCTTGATTTAGGTTTTCTTGTATTCATGTTGTCAGGTTTCAAAACTGACGGGAATAGTGATAATGTACAAACAAAAGTGGGCTGCATGCACCATAAAATATGAAATTCATGTTGTTTTCTTATTGCAACCTTGACCCGTTGTCAAGGAATTGTTCCACAGTTAGAGTGATGATTGACATTGGTATGCACCCTGTGTATCCAACAGTTTACCCTCAATGTACAATGTGCCAGAGGACGTGTAATGTACACACACAGACCGAGATCTATATCAATATCGGGGAGGAGGTATGCAATATAGAGTAAATTCAATAAAGATCTCATAGAGGAAAGAAACAATAAAACTATACAGATATGGAGAATAAAGAACACCCATTCGATTTCGCAATACTTGTATTAACTACACATGTACACGAAAGTCGAACATAATTCGCACTGCACGATTCTTCAGCAGGGAGACCAACTTTAATAAGAAATGTTCAGATATTTATCAAAAGCAGATACAAATAAAACTACTGATGGATTATTGGATGTTACACAAGCATTGCTCAGTTGATGTTACGCCTGTTTGTTATACTTTGGAACGCCTTGAAATCACAAGAGCATGTTATTGTAGCTACAATGTATTGTATTGTACACCTGTGCATGTTGTGATTAGCGATAGTTCACCACAGGTTTGGAGTCGACACGTAGTCTGATAAATTTATCAACGACAGCTCCATTTTTAGAACTTTTATTTCCAAAGTAATACTATTTGAACATATTAGGTAACGTTACGCCGAGAATAGAATAAATCATTGTGCAACTGACATTTGATCTAGTACAAGGCAATTCAATATGTATAACAGGCAAATTAATTCCTAGAGGTGCATCGTATATTTGTACATGTGCAAAATTAATGTAACATGTAGTGATTTTTCTTTATTACTTTAATGTTAATATTACATTGCGCTTAGTGACTTTCTAGAATTACAAAGTGCATGAATATTAATATGATAATATGATCAAGCATTATTTATTTTATTCGTGAAGAAAAACATAACTTTACGTCGATATGAAAACCAAAAATACACACTGAGACAAAAAAAAAAACAACATCATGAGTCTTCCATAAAAGACTTAACATACATCACCCAGTATACTTGTAAGAAGAATTTGTAGTTACTCCAAGTCAATAAAGGTCATCAACGATCTTAAATGCAAAAAAAAAAAAAAAAAATCAAGATTTCCCAACAGATTATCTTAGGTGGCAAAAATATATTCAAAATTTTGATAATTGTACGTAACAATTTCTAGCATTCAAATATCGTTCATGGTTTGAGACGTGTAAAAGACAAGATGAATTCCAACAAATCTAGAAAGTTAAGGATATATTTATTGTTTCCTGTTGTGTAGCAATAAAGATATTCTATTAATACACGTAAGTATGTATTTATGTCGGGCGTATTACACGCGTAATCCCTCTACGTATAGCCATCTTGATGAGGTGTATATGAGGATTAATCAACCTCACCTGTCGACCGAATAAATCCTGGACGGTAAATAAAATCGACTATAAACACCTTACCGACAGATGTACAAGGATACAAACACACGTAACAGTTATTGATATAGCTGTTTACACACCGGAGATGTAATTGTACGGCGTGTGCATTCCTTCTATATCAGAACCGGGTGTACGACTTGTGTAAATGAAATAAAAACCCTAACACGTGCTATGTCTAAAAACAGTTTATAATATTATAATGTCTGAAAGTCATTTCAACTTGCATAGTGCAAGTTCAGCGGTTACATCAATATTTAGCACTATAAAAGTTAAAAAAAATAAATGACTTTCAATACATATATTTACATTTGTACTATAAAAATATTACTTAATATATATACAAATGTATATAAACCTTTCGATTATTAGTTCATTAACAGATGTGTGTTTGCGTTTGAATAAAATTGGCGCAAATGATACATGTAATAATTGTTCATTTGAGCGTGTGACGCAGGGGCGTTCTCCATGTTAATCGAAGCGAACCGAAAAACTTTCATTGAACAAGTTTGAGCTAAGACGTCATGTAATTAAAACACGTGTGACCTCTCGAGAACCTTACTTTCATACTCGTATATTTACATTTTGCATGATGGCTTCCCTTTAACTCAGTGTGCAATTTGGACTGTCTTCACAGTAGTATAGATGCAGTATAATCAGACCACCGGACAATAACATAACGTGGTTTTGGCGCTATCTTGACCTACGTCAACCCAACGCTTTGCTCGTTGCCTCAGATACATGTAACACGCATTATAGTTATACATGTACGTCAATTATAAAGGTGATAGACATTTTTAAAGAAGCTCCTCAGTACATTAACATACAAGGACACACACCTTTATGAATTGGAAATGACATGATTGTGTATTACAAAATATCTGAAATGTAAATATAGCTATTGAACGTATGTCGTATTATATTCATTGTCAATATGAATGTAATATGGGTGTCAGAATAATATTCATGACGTTCCAAGGACGCCATTCTATTTATCTTGCAACCAAACTGCATCCATATTAACAATAAAAACAATATGAAAGACGTTCAATGGTTAAATGAAAAACATTAAAAATGATTATTATAAAAATGACCAATAAAAGATTCACATGAATAACCAGTTTAATCTGCATGCCATATAGAAATTGTTTAGGACCATTTATGTTTAAACATTGTTTTGGTAACACATACAGCTGTATGACTAAACTCCCGATCGATCTACATTCTTGTACATATTTCCGTCTCACCGTTAAGTAGTACAATTTGTAATGATAAACAAAGTATCAAGTGATCATATTTACTTTCAAAACAAGTCTATCTAGAAAATCGAAACTGGACAAATAGATCGCATTGAAGCTCTAAGTGGTGAGCGGATCACAAAGCGATAGGAAGACTGCCGTTCTGTATTACTGGGTATTTCTCACTAAGCCGTAGTTGTCGAGGCCTATTACTCAAATTCAGTAACAATACAACACATCATTGCCACGTTGTCCTTTCAGCGTACTTATAAACAAATGTATAGTTACTTCTTTATTTTACTGGTTTGCGGATGTATACTGTTTTTGCATTTATCAAACGTTACTTATGTATCATTTTCATCACAAATAATTGGTATATATCAAAGGGAGAACAGGCATATCCCGCCCAAAGTCTTCCTATAGATGGTAATAAGTTCAGTTTAGGTACAGGATCATGTAAAGTAGAGATATATAGAATACTGTAATCTAAAGCGTGAAACGATAAAACTATTTATCACATACTTTTTTATAATAAAGTATTGAAACAAAATATCACATGTCTATTTTTGGATGTTTGAATCATAAAACGACTTTTAAACCCGTAATATCATATTCCGTTAGTTACCAACATGTCTAGGAACTAACGCAAGACGTCATTGGTAAAAAAATGTAGCATTCATCATTATTTGTTTGCTGACTAAAAATTATTTATTGTCGTGATATATTAACAGTTTTAGCTGTCTTATTTTGTAATAATATTTTCGTTTAAATATGGCCGTACTTTTATCATATTATGGGCATCAGATACTCAATGTCTGTGTCAAAAGAATAATGTATCTATGTGTATTACATGTACCAGTACCTATGCTAAAAGTGGAGATTTTCTCTTTTATAAAGCTAATTTGAAATCACAATAACAAACAGGATTTGTGTAAAGACACATGTATCTCGTATTGGCACTCCTTCTTCTGCTTCATCGACATCCACCATGTGAAATGTTATCACCAAATCAACAAACAATAAGTCAACGGTGTCTTAATTAAATGGCAATCCTAGGGGACAGTCTTTTATTTGAGCATTGTGGATCGTTTCATTTCCGGCCCAATAAATTGTTTTGTAGAAACAGATATAGGGACGCCAGTAGAAAAAAAAAACATTAGCTCGTTTTCATTGAGGAAGAGTATTGTCAAACATTTGTTAACTACCCTTATAGACGATTATCATCCTTGGTCAAAGGTTACAACTTTGGTTGAAGGGTTGAGACTCTTTCGTGACCACGAGTATAAGATAGGAAAACTTCACCGATGTATTATCATAATTTAGTAAAACCGGCAGCTTTGTCATGGGTTTTATCTAATTGAAAATCCCAAAGCGTCATGAAGTTATTTTACTACCCGGTTAAACACAAAAACCATGAACATGCGATTTGACTGGCCATCATTTTGAAAATATCAAAATTTCCCCCAAACACGTATCTATCTGTGAGATTAACTATACCCAATATTTGAAAAAAACACTGTTTTCTTCGAAATATTTTTCTCAGTTTTCTAATTAGTAATGTTCAGATATTGTGGAAAGTTTTTAATTTCATCATTGCTGAGCCATAATGATATCACATCGTGTGATATGCTTTGGAAGCTATTTTGTAAATGCTTTCTTACATGGGCAAACTCTATTAAACATGGCGAGGTAAGAGAGACATATTATGCTTCTCCATTTCGCACAAATAATGTAGAATAATAATGATAATGAAAAAGAATTAGATAATACCGAAGCGTAAACAAAACCGTTATCATAACTCAAATTAAATTAAATTAAGGGCAAAATATGAGCAAAAGGGAACTTTTTACATGCAGAAGAACCCTGCAAAAATACAAGCATTTCAATCGTCATATCACGAATCACTTGCTCCACACATCAGCACAAAACACGTGTTTATAACGTCCATATTATCCTGAATCAAACGTCTGCAGGCATGTCTTTCTACAGAAAAGGTGATTCAGGTTTGTTATATTGATTATTGAGGTAGATGTTATCACATAAGGTCATTATATTTGTTCCTAGTTCATAATGTGTGCTTATTCTAAGGAAAGTCGATGGTAGATTTCTAACTGCAAAATATTGTCAAAACTTGTGTTGTGTACAACATATACATAACGCTATTGAAAACGGGGCCTTACCATCAAAACTCTGCCGTGTACCACTGGGACTATCGGACTACAGTCGACCACAAATCGATTTCCATTCTTCAAAAGAACAACAACATTGAAGCCTAAATATAATTCAGTGCAGTGTAATCTTGTAACATTGCTTCTAGAAAGATGTAAGGTGATGTAAATACACCGGAAGTTAACCGAAAGAGGTGTCATTATCGGACGTAAATACAACCGGAAGTTAACCGACAGAGGTGTCTCTATCAGACTCGTCTTGACCAGGCTTCTGTTTCCGTTGTGAACAAATAAGCAAAGGAAATGGTTGATATCAACCTAGCAATGCCCTTCATTTATATACAGGAAGTGCTCGCTTACCCAATCCGATTTCTAAAGCTTGGAACAATATATATATTACAGCATTGTATAGGCATATCACTCTAATCATTAAAGAAATGTTGATATATACATATAAGGTAAAGTAACCAACATGTATTATGTATTGTTGGTTTGATTAGGGGTTTCGTCTTTAAATATTCGACGTATAGCTTCTCCCTCTCTACACAACTACCGCCAGCTCTACCACACGGAAATACACACACAAGGAACAAACTTTCGAATATGTGTAATCACGTGAATTTTAATGACACATATCATAGTGTGAAAAAACCCATTAAAAGAATATAGGGAATTGGTTTGTAATAATGATGACCTGACCCAATTTTAATCAACTCAGCTCTGATATAGCAAGCCTATTTGGGCTAAAAACTGCTTTGTTGACAAAGTGATGAGTCAAATCATCCGCATTATTTTTAACAAATACACACAGAAAAATCATTTCATGTTTTCTTAAAAACGTGCACTCGAATTGGAGCCTTCAAAGGGATAATTCTGACAATCAAAGCATCGAATCAATATGACGAGAGCACGCCGAGAGGCTTAGGGGCACGACAAGCTAGAAAATAAAAAAAAATCGTTTCTTATTCTGAAACGCTATCCCTACACGAATCTGTCTGACACCCTAAGCCTCATCAACACGTTTTATGTCATATCCCAGAATACTCAACATACGAAAGCTTCGTCAGGGGATATTTTTACAAGTAATTTCCACGCTTCCATTGATAACACGGTACGCATTTATTGATAAAAGTGTGTTGAATGAGTTTTATTTTTTAGCAAATATTCTTTTAACAAAATTATAACAGCATATTATACAAATATCAAAAAATATAAAGTCGTTACATGAGAAAATACTCTTGAAACAAAACTGAAATTAGAATTACTGGCGCAGCAATTCTTATGTAGAACTATATTACAAGAAAGCGGGTTGATGACACTGAACTCGAAACAATTCAAAGACAAGTTAAATGCGGGGAATATGATCATCCAAAGGGTTATAGGGCAAGTTTCAAGTGAAAATATATACATTGTATACAGGGATAGCCTCGCAAAGTTTGGTTTATGAAAACAATCTTCAAACATTCGATTAGGTTTCAAAATAAGGAACGCAATGTTATTTAATGCTCCTAAACAAAAAATATGTTTTCATTTGGTAGTTCATTTAAAGTAATATTTTTACTGCAATAAATTTCAAAACAAGAATGCATAATACTTTTCATCATGTTAAAATGGTTAATCCTTTAAAATAAAAGCTCAACATTATCATGTGAATAACACTAGCTGTCAACCAGGAAGTTATTATAAAACTTTTTTTTCTGTGTGAATCATGTACGTGCACCTGCTAAGCGTTTGCATAATTATAGTATTATAAATACTTGAAGCAAATTTTAACGTTATCCTCGATACACTGAGCGGTTATACTCACATTGGAAAGAGGCAGGGCGCCTTTCTCGTCAAAACTACGGTATTGTGTGCAGAGGGAGGTATCCACTTAACAGGACAGCAGCCTTGTTCTGTTGTACTAAACACACGTCGTTTTCTCACCTATAACGACAAGGTGACATCCACAATCCTAAGAACATTTCAGGGTTATTAATTCAGACACAGTCAACGTCCTAACGGAAAGCATCGCGGTAAATGTGATCCCTTTGCCGTTGGAAAGCCAGACCGAACTGTTACTAGACTATAGCTACAGACAGTAAGATAGCTGTATACAAAATTCGGCGTGTACCAGTCGATATGAATTCAAAATCGCTCAGCGTCCACTATAGTCCGTCTTGAAGTCTGGGAATATAACAGTTTTACATAGTCCGGACCATACGTAATACACCAAAACCAACACGCTAGCTAAGGAGAATTGCTGTTAGGTTTCCTTCCACCAGAGTTTGGTAGTCTCAGCGAGAACTGCGGCTACAGGCATGTATATATAACGGTCTGGTATGGTGTAAGACGTTCAAACTGTGCTGTCAAAATGTCACCTTCATTGTATTCATGCATTCGGGAAATTTCTTGTAATTCTGCATTTGTTTTTTTCATCACTTTCAATGGTAATAAACCATATTGATTTTATAACGAATGTAACGGTATATATCAGTGGTTCGCAATGTTAGGTAAATACATTGTGTGTATGCACAATGATCCTGTTCTCTCATTGTTCTGTGGTTAGTCGTACAGCCGAAACATAATCTAGTTTGACAGGGGGAAACATGGAGATCAGGATGAATACGTACAATGCAAACTGAAAGCTATTTATGAGAAAATAGGGGTGAGGGGGAGATAGTCTTTGAGAGTAGGATTCGGTTCACACGTTCCTACAGATTGGAAGGCAGAGCGCTGTACACGACAACTATTCCACATTACTGGTATATTGTCTGCTGTGACTTATGCCTATGACGTCGGCCTGTTTTTTGGATACTCGCATGCATTGTTTAGATGGATTGGAATAATTAAGACGGTTGCAAAACAATGCAGGAAGCTATGAACGATTCTGACATGTAAAAGCTAAAATAATCATTCTTTTGAGAAGTAATAACGTCGTAAGATACCACGTGTATAGATAAATACTCCCAAGAGAAGCTTCGTGTGTATATCAACGTCAGGTATAATCGGATGATTCCAGGCTCCTCATCTTTAATTGTCTATAACTACTTATTTTCACTTTAATATCCAAGATTGGTTGTTTGACATTTAACAGGAGAGAATTTAGGTTTCAGGAGAAAGATTCTACAGTAAGTCTATAAACGACGTGATGGTACAGTACAGTGTAGGTAGTCGACCTACAGAACCATGGATACGTAGGAGGTTTAAACGTCAGGCATAATGTTTGAAATTAAAGGGAGGGTTTTAAAACAAAATGTTAACTGTTACAGACTACATTACGTCTTCAAACCAATAAATACTGTTTTTATTTTTTTATTATAAGTTTTGATTAGATGTCAGGGATTTCAATTTTTTTCATATGAACTACATGTATAGAAGAATTACGTTAAAGCTACCATCGATGTAGTATTGTCTTCAGTAGGAAAAAAAAGTGGCATTATATACAACGTTTTCTTAGATTTATGTCAAGACTGACATTACTGAAACCTGGTACAATGTTTATAGACAAAAAATCTACATTTGTACGCCGAACCCAGGTACAGATGTATATAGACATCTAGGCCGACAATGCCATGTGATCACTGGGATACGACAACTTATCTACAGAGATACATTTATATTCAAACTGCACTGACGTAAATATATACTGACGTAACTACTACAGACATACCGACGTCACCACTGTATACAACATTATGGCGCCACCACTATATAAACGCTAACCTAACCACTAGAGCCACACTGATGTAGCTCTACATACATTGTCATACCAAAGTAACCACTAGAGACAAACTAATATACCTCCTACAAACACACCAATATAAAAACTGCAAATACACTAATGTAACATCTACAGACACACTCTATACAAATTCAGGAAAACAAATACAACCACTAGATATACACTGACTTACAATGTGTTGCTTAAAGCTGACGCTACTACCGGTGACTCACTGACTTAACCACCAAAGACTGACGCTACATGTACTATTGATGACACATGGACGAACAATATAACCACCAAACACTGACGCTTCTATCGGTGACACACTGATGTAACCATCAAAGACTGACGCTACTGTTAGTGACACACTGACGTAAACACTAAATACTTACGCTACAGTTAGTGACACACTGACGTCACCACCAAAGACTCGCACTACTGTTGATGACACACTGACGTAACCACCAAAGACTGATGCTACAGTTAGTGACACACTGACGTCACCACCAAAGACTCGCACTACTGTTGATGACACACTGACGTAACCACCAAAGACTGATGCTACAGTTAGTGACACACTGACGTCACCACCAAAGACTCGCACTACTGTTGGTGACACATTGACAAAACCACCAAAGACTGACGCTACTATTGGTGACACACTGACGTAACCACTAAAGACTGACGCTACTATTGGTGACACACTGACGTCACCACCAAATACTGACGCTACAGTAGGTGACACACTGACTTAACCACCAAAGACTGACGCTACATGTACTATTGATGACACACTGACGAACAATATAACACCAAACACTGACGCTTCTATTGGTGACACACTGACGTAACCATCAAATACTGACGCTACAGTTAGTGACACACTGACGTCACCACCAAAGACTCGCACTACTGTTGGTGACACATTGACAAAACCACCGAAGACTGACGCTACTATTGGTGACACACTGACGTAACCACTAAAGACTGACGCTACTATTGGTGACACACTGACGTCACCACCAAAACTGACGCTACTATTAGTGACACACTGACGTCACCACCAAATACTAACGCTACAGTTGGTGACACACTGACTTAACCACCAAAGACTGACGCTACTGTTGGTGACACACTGACGTAACCACCAAAACTGACGCTACTATTAGTGACACACTGACGTCACCACCAAATACTGACGCTACAGTTGGTGACACACTGACGTAACCACCAAAGACTGATGCTACAGTTGGTGTCACACTGACGTAACCACTGACTGATGCTACAGTTGGTGTCACACTGACGTAACCACTGACTGATGCTACAGTTGGTGACACACTGACGTAACCACCAAAGACTGACGCTATTATTGGTGACACACTGACGTAACCACCAAAGACTGATGCTACAGTTGGTGACACACTGACGTAACCACCAAAGACTGACGCTACAGTTGGTGACACACTGACGTAACTACCAAAGACTGATGCTACAGTTGGTATCATAACCACTGACTGATGCTACAGTTGGTGTCACACTGACGTAACCACTGACTGATGCTACAGTTGGTGTCACACTGACGTAACCACTGACTGATGCTACAGTTGGTGACACACTGACGTAACCACCAAAGACTGACGCTACTGTTGGTGACACACTGACGTAACCACCAAAGACTGATGCTACAGTTGGTGACACACTGACGTAACCACCAAAGACTGACGCTACAGTTGGTGACACACTGGTATAACCACCAAAGACTGATGCTACAGTTGGTGACACACTGACGTAACCACTGACTGATGCTACAGTTGGTGACACACTGACGTAACCACTGACTGATGCTACAGTTGGTGACACACTGACGTAACCACTGACTGATGCTACAGTTGGTGACACACTGACGTAACCACTGACTGATGCTAAAACGTGAAACAGTGAATGATATATTCTCTTTTAACACGTGACTTCACTGACCGACGATCTATTTCTATCTTCGACAACACCATCAAACTTGTCTGCTAGGCTCCCAATAAAATACCTTCATCACCTTGACCTTTTCCCTCTACAGTTAAGGCGACATTAATTTGGCTGACAGCGTACCTATAAATAGCCAGCAAATACAAAGGAAACCCGATAAATGTTTACCGAATTCATTACTAGAAACTGTTTAGCTGTAGATAAAAACGGATTAACAGGAAGCCAAATGACTTTGTTTACCATAAAATATCTGGACTAACAATGACAAAATGCACAAAGAATTGACCGATTGTCGGTTTGACATAATACAATAGAGAATGTGTTTTTATAGTGATGACATTCGACGTCAGGTTGTAGACCGGTTACCGAGTACATCGACATGAAATGTTCTAAGTTGATTGGCATACCGCTGCATCATCATACGTAATCCTTTGAGGCGATTACTTATCAAATACCATTTCTGGGTATTATAAAGTCAATCAGTACATGTATGAGCTAGCATCAGTGCCACTTTGATATGTTACAAAAGTACATTGCTTTCCTTTATTATGCCATAAACAAATATCACCTTGATTTAAAAACACCTTTGGTCTGTGAGTCCGGGTTTTGTTTTTAAATGATGCAATACATATTCCTTTTATACATATAACGAAACAGATCCAAACGATATTGAAACTCTGTCATTTTTGACGTCAAAATGAGTCTATCTCTATTATTCAGTTGGCTAAAATCCTTCGCCTAATTATTTAGTTGAAATCCTTCGCCTAATTACTTGGTTGAAATCCTTCGCCTAATTAGTTAGTTGAAATCCTTCGCCTAATTAGTTAGTTGAAATCCTTCGCCTAATTAGTTAGTTGAAATCCTTCGCCTAATTAGTTGTATTAAATCACCTGGTTAGGCTTAAATCCTTAGCTAGCATTATTTAATGTGCTAGACAACTGATTCCTGCAGCCAGTACCATCAAGGTGTATCGGATATTGAGCCCAGTTTTATTAAGCAAGATAGAATCGTGAACTCTGTATAATTAAGTTTTTGGACTTTTAATCATTTTCCAAGATAGACTTGTGCCTTTTCCTTCAGGATGGTGGAGTTGTTTGCCCTTGATCTTTTAGAAGGCTTGAGCGTTTCACTCTTTGTCTTTCACGGGATTGGAAAGATCATTTCTTATCATTTAAGACATCGGAATCATTCAGGAAACAAATCATTGGTCCTCTAAGAATCCATTTTACCAGCTATCGTACAGTTGTGGCAACACACAACGCACCAAAAATGCGTGCGTGTATCGTGCATATATCGTGCACACATCGTTCGCCCATAGTGCGCACAACGGGGCGATGTAAAGATCGTGCGTCTATGTACAGGTATAACTTGGAAAAACTGGCGATATTTACCTAAATGAGAACTTGACAACATGTGTTTAAAGTTTATATGTGTCTATTTGGTTAGTTTCAACAACTACATGTACAACAAGACTATTCCTAACTTTAAGAAATATATACAATTGTAGATAGAAATATCAGCTAATGTATGTAGTTGAAATATAGAAATATGCTTAAAACGTTTTAACTAGCGCGAATCCGTATATTAGTGTAAAGCGATTTCTCAATTTACTTCAACCACGATTGTCATCGCACAATTGTAGTTTATCGTGCGCCCACATGTGCGTTAGAAATAATCGCCCAGGATCGCATCGTTCGCACATCGTGCACACACCGTTCGCCCATCGTTCGCACACCGCACACCGTGTTACGTTGTGCGATCCCACAACTGTATAAAGTTGCTGGGTACTTCGTTCAGGAGGTAGCCACATTTATCTTTATTCAAAAAAAAAAACTGTATATAAGATCATTTGTCGTGTTTGAGATTGTTAAAACCTTTCGCCTGCAAGTTATTACATTGTGCACAACAGCAGTAGTTTAAAGCATGTATGACGCTTTATAACCTATCTCGTATAGGTTGGCAAAAAGTATTGTCTTAGTGAGAATTCAGACCTTTGCCATGTTAAGCAGTTGATAAGGTTTCAACCACTGTAATAGTTATATCCCACAGTTTTCTCGAGATTATCTGGCTACATGTGTTAGTCATATTGCCCGGGGTAACCTGATTATTGACTTTAGTCCTTGTTCTCTGTCTACTCCGGGTACATGATGGCAGTACATTACACACACAAGGTCAACATGTAGGGCGACTAGGTCGATAAACTGACCAGTATAATTTCTATGACATTCCCTTGACCAGTGTCTAAATATACTTCCCAAATAATTCAATGATAGGCGACAAAATTGTCTCTCATAGACTCCAAACATCCGTAAATTGGCAGGACAATTTCGTTTGGAGTTCATTTAGGGATCATTGATAAATACAAATGCCGTGTTATTATTTCATAAACAGTCTTCTACGAATAATGAGGTCCATATATTCAGATTTGTGTTAGCCCTAACTATACACCGGTACATACGTTCCTAAAAGACGCAAAAATAATATTTAAGAAAAAACGTATTTTAGGAATTCCCCTTATTACCCTCCCTCAAATAGCCGAGCCTTCTGTCTGCACGTGTGTACTGATGGACTTCTATTTACTTGTCAGGTTTAATAATAATAATACAATGTCGGCAATTAGCATCTATATGAGATATTAGAATAATTGATCAATATCTTTAAAAACCATTATTGCAGTTTTTCCTAAGATTCGTTACTTTTTTTGTTGAAATGATTCATTTTCTATTGGAATTTTAATTCATAGGCATGCGTGTAAATGTTTGTGGTGCTGGAGTGGTCATAAAACATAGTTTCTGGTTCCCATCTGGCCGGGCATGGCTGCCAACCATACGCCGTGAACTGTATGTATTGTGCGTCTTTTTGCGTTCGTCTGACGTAGAAAGCGACGCCCCGCCGTGAAATATATTATAATAAGCTGTGAATGCCCCCAACCCAGAATATTGAAAAAATGCATTTAAATCTTAATGAAATTATAAACAAACAAAAACAAAGATAGGATGTATTGTATCATACTGATATACATACAACATCACGTGATGTATATGTTACTTATATGCACCTTTGTATGTTAAGAAGCATGCAGAATGGCGGCAAACTGTTTTTTCAACGGACACGGACCGAAAATCAACATTACGTCGCGTTATTTATCTAAACGAGAACTGTAAGGTAATTGTTTTATCTGAACGGTAAAATAAATATTAAATTAAAATTTAAATAGTAAAACATCAAATACATACAATTGTACATGTTTGTACAAATGGATATGGAAATAAAACTTATATAGGTCGTCCAATTACAATGTAGTCATTTAATTGACAATTGCAACAATGAACCATTTGGTACATGGATAACGTGTCCAGCAACGAAGACTGGGTTTAGTTATACTCTTTAAACATCATGTTACATAAAGTTATATTACTTATTATGTTTTAAATAGCCACTCGAGTTGACTCTACAGTTTGATTTCGGGAACTAATGAAGTGTCTGATAGGGTTCTTGTGTATACGAAATTAATTGATGATAACTATGATAACTTATAACTATTACATACACATAATTACAGTTGTAGCGAAATGCCTACATGTATCTTCACACAGTGCACAATGAACACGTGTGACCTAAGCGTTACATCAACTATTCCTGCAACTATGCTTATATATATATACGTATGTATTAGTACGAAACATCGATTTCAGTAATTGATTTAGTATATTATACATATTATTTTATAAACATATCACGAACATTTACAAAAGTCATTCATAGTAAAAAAAATACATCACAACAGCAACAGCAATAAATATTAAAGTCGTACGCCAAAGTTTAAGCTTATTTCAATTGTTACAGAAGTGTTCCAATCAATTGGTACATGTGTATTTGTTGCAATGATCGTACTCTTACTGAATTAATAGCACCGTTGCCCAACATTGAACAAATATGCACGTGATATAAACGTGATTACATAAATATAAAAAAAAACAATTCGGAAAAGATAAAGTATATCGAGTTGTTTTAACATATCTTTTCTAAGTGCAACAAAAAAAAAATTGTTTCAAAATTGAATTGAATCCGAAGTTAGTAATTATTTAGTTATATGATACATTGTACATGTACCGATTTTCTCCATCGATAATTGGTTGATCATGGTTCATTGTTTACACTATTAAAATGTCTATAGTAATAGTTGTGTTAATCTTAGTAAATTGATCTCAAACAAGTTTAAGATTTTACTGGAAAAGACATTTTCCTTTTCCGCACCTGCACATGGACGTCCATTGTCTTCAGGTATTCCCAAGTCGTAAGCAACTCTTTCATTCTGTCTCGTTAGATACATTGTTTAAATCGCTATGTGTGTGATGGGAAGATAGAATCTTTTCATTACGAAAATGTTTAAATTTCATGATCTGTGAAAGAAGATCGTCAGTTCTGATTCATTTAGTAATTAAATATTTTCAATGTTATCTTTACAATCAACAGGGGCAAACAGTTCTACACCAGAAGTTACACATTCAAGTCACAACTTTGAATATTTAGTGTTTTTAAGCTATTTTGATTTAAGATGTTATCGATTATTAATTTTAAGTTATTAATTTTGAGAGCATACTCATCCCTTAATTATTCTTTGAATTTTAATATGATTAAGTTTGAAGATCTTTGTATTCTTTATATTAAAACAACATTGCTGGCTCGTAAATAGTATTTAAAGTACCACTCCTATTTTAAATAAAGAACTAATGCCGTATAAAAATGTACTATTGTAATATTATTTTTTAAGGCTGTGCCGACATTGTAGGTGTCTTTCCCACGATGCAGTATTCTTCACAAAAATCATCTGCGCCGCTCTTATTTACGTTTCTTGACATTTTATCTTTTACTGTTTGTTTATCAGATCTTTTATTCAACTTTTTATCCCATTCCCCAGGATGCTAAAGTAAACACATATGTCACTATTTTAATGTCCAAGTATTATACTGCCGTTAGCTTCGGGTCAATACGACTGCCGTATAAAAACCATCATGACGTGCGCGACTACCCCCGACTGTATTTCCCCATGGCTAATGACTGACTTACAGCCGTTCAGACATAAGACAGACATGTGAATGTTAATACAGTAAATGCATTAACAGTCTGTCCGGGTTACGTTCCAGGTTAAACGAGAAATGAATTGAATCCGACTAGTTGTACGTGCTAACATTCAATCCGAAACATTGAAAACATTTTAGTCTTGTTGTAGGATTGGAAGATAAATCGTCTTGTCTGCTCAGACAGAGATATGGACATCTATCAACGACCACACAACGATGGGTTGTGTCATTGCTTCATCTCACAAGGTGAAACAGTTGAGTTGTTAGATTAAACGCTACCGAACCAATAATTGAACCATTTTCGTTTCGCTTTCAGTATCAAAGTCATTCCGCTATATTACAGTAACCCAAAGACCGGAAATGAGTAGTTTACGAAAAAATAAGCAGAGCGCTTTGCTTTTTGTAAGCCGTATACAATTGTATATATGTACAGTAGCAATGAATTTACATAGGGTTATGGGACGATACAAACACGAACGTACTGGGAGTAGAAGTATGGAGAGCTATCAGTGAAAAAAACAGAACTTATCAGATGCTGTTTGGTTTATTTAGTTTTAGGTCCTAATACAATCAATGTAACAGCCAGGGTCATTTAAGGACGTACCAGGATTTGAAGGTGGAGGAAAGCCGGATTATCCAAAGAAAAACCACCGACCTACGGTCAGTACCTGGCAACTGCCCCATGTGGGATTCGAACTCGAAACCCAGAGGTAGAGGGTTAGTGATAGAATGTCGGAACACCTTACCCACTCGGCCACGCACCCCCCCCCCCCTCCCCCCCCCCACCTCATCGTCAAATTGGTAGATATTGTACAGACGATTTATTTCTCTTGGTGATCTTTGATAAACAAAATATAACCTGCTTGCCATAAACGTATATGACACACTTCATACTTTATTTAACACTACAATTGTAAAACGTAATCTCATTCGATTAGATAGGCCTGATAATTCTAAAATATATTGTATATATTTTTGAGCTTTTGGTTGAAATAGATATATGTACTAATGTACAATAATTAATAAGATTGAGCAACCTCTAATATCCCAAAACAACTATGACTGATATACAACCTTGCTGATGAGGACGGGATGTGTAGTACCATGACAATGCACGACACCTGGCGGCGTGTCACGGAATGACGAAGTATTTCCGCGTGGTCGGGTAAATTCTAGTGATTCATACGTAATCCATTACCTCACCATAAGCTCTACTCTTCCGCTTGTAATCATACGCGCACACTTTATACCAAAAATGAATCACGTCCACGGATTCACTCCACCGATTGATATGCTTAGGATAAGACTCTTTGTTACAACACGCCGTAATAAACCGTACTGACAACACAATAAAAATAGGACCAAACACATTTATTTCGAGACGCGATTGTAACTTTGAATGAAAATACTAGTATTGCGTTATGTTTGTTTTTGTCACGTAGTAACATAACACATTTTCGCTCTGTCTAATTTGTTTATTTGTCATGGACTACTCACGTGACCGGAAGTGAACACTGTAATCATGCCCAGGGTTTGCCGTGAAATTGAAGGTAAAAGTGCTTTTCAGGACCACATAATGATAAGGAATAAGTCCCTTTTGTAGATTATACGACGTCGTTCGCGACTTCGCCTAGGGCAGCTTCGTGATAAGGCGCATCAATACTTTACTCGTTGCTAGGTTATCACAAGCCATATAGATCGGCGAGATCATTAAACCGCACGCGCTACATGCACATTTTCATGTTGCTCCTCATGAGGTGAAAATTAATTGGTCAATCCTAGTATAAATTAAATAATCCCTGTATACTCGGTCTTGGCAGAGATATCTACATAAAACGAACTTGTTATTGCTGCCGTTGGTAAATGGAAGGTTTGTTTACGGTTGAAGCAGAAGTTCATTGCTTGTATGTGCAGTAAACCCGATCTCGTTTAATATAACCTGACATGAAGCGTATAATATCCCGATGTGAACTGTATCTCTAATCGAAAGTAACTCCAAGTTATCAGACTACCAGGTCCGATAGCTCATCCAATCTCGTCGCCTGTATACGGTTGCTGATGATATTGGATATTCCAGAAAAACCGAACAGTTTATTCACATTTAACTTATAAATCGCGAATATTTCGTTTATTTAGTTAGTGAAAGCGTGATCATACTCCTGGTTGAAGCAGGGGAATGTAAGTTAACAATTATATTAAACAAGGGATATAATTCATTGTCTTTGTAAGGATCGGTTGAAAAGTTCATTAAAATTCATATGAGCAATGTTAAACTGAGTCCTGGATAGTTTCATTATGAGTCTTAGTTTAACTCATTCTTGATGAACTATTCAAGTCGTTTGATTAGGAAAAAAAGTAGAATTGTCTTCTAGGGAGAACGAACTGAAAAAAAGGAATTGTTTTCTGAAATACGCGTTCTATTACTGTATCAATGAAAGCCATGTAAGATAAGACTTGAGTTAGGAAGTGTTGATTAATTTTATTTAGCGCCATTAACAATGTATCATTTTATAATTCACTTAAGAAACGAATGTGAGTCTTGCCTTAAAAGGGGAGAGTTGGTTTGGTTTTATTGTTTTTACGCCTTATTAACAGCCAGGGTCATTTAAGGACGTGCTCCCGGTGTATGCGATATTGTGTGTTTGTTGCATTCGTAGGTATTTAGGAGACTATGGTATGTTTGTGTAAGTTTCCTTGTGATATTTTGGAAGGAACCCCTGAGTTTTAAAACACGAGGGAGTCAAAAGTTATAAAGGAGAGGTTTGTTTTTGAGTGACATTTCGGTATGAACGTTAAGAGTTTTCATTTGCAGATTATTTCTGTTCGAAAGCGAAAGGTTAGTTGCTTTGGCAGATACACTGAAGGTCGTTGGTTATTCCGTGAGCTAGAAACGGCGGATTAATTGTGAATGTTAGAGGGAGAATTGGGCAAGTCGACATTGGACAAGATTAATGATAGTGATACATTGCAGTTTCTATCAGTTTTATTCATTACTTATCATTTAAACCCGGTCAGAAGTGGTTTATACTGTACACAGTGTTTCATTATGACCTTAAACCAAACAGTGACTGTTTGTTGACGGAACAGTGTATGGTTCTGCTAATGAGTGTGTTTCAAACACCAACCAACGATTCGTATTGAAAACGTATACTTTACTTTGCATGATCGCTTTTCCCCTTTTTCCATTTATTTCATTAAACCACGTTTTACGGTATACCTGAACATTTGTCAGAAGTAATGACACATTTTCACACATTCAACGATGTATACAGAGCGTGTTTGTAAGCCATCAATGCGTCCGTTCCATATTCTATAGCCGTTATATGCAATGGTGCATGGCGTGGTCAGGCCCCTCGACAGAAAATTACGGCGTGGATGTGCCAATTCCACGACAACAAGAGACAAAAGACAGACTAATCAAACAAACAGAACGGTTATACCCTGAAACATTAGCGAGAAAAGGATATAGGCTGATAGTGGTGGTTTGGCAGACGACCTAGTTAGATAGAAACACTATTATAGTTTTGAAGTAATAATCGATATAAATATATATACCAGATAGAAGTTTACTAAGTTATCATACAGATAGAGGTTGTATAGGGTATTGTATCTATCCACTTTGTAAGCACAATGTGTGCAATATATTTAAACGTTCTTGAACACCCTCATAGTTTAAAACACTAATGCATGAACAAACAATGTTTCACACAATAGCTTCAGACTTAAGCTCCATAATTATAGGATAAAATGCAAATGTGAAATTTCAAAATAAGTTATCACTTTATCAATGTGACTATTACTTGGATGTGACTTGAATTTTCATTGCGGGTGTCGTCGATGAAGCAAAAGTCGCGAACCCATCCGGGGAACCTGGGCCTGTATTCATGAAACCGTTCTCATGCTCAAGCATGGATTCTGTGCTCAAGCCTTATTTTTGTTATGGCTATAAATTATTTAAATAACCTAATTATGTCAAAGTTTTGGTAAAACGTTGAAAGGACATGAAGTCGAAAGCTGTTTTCAACATTTACAATGACTTTTTGATTCATGATTCAGGTGAGTTTCAGGAATGCTGGCTTGAGCACAGAATCCATGCTTAAGCATTATAACTGGTCTTGCTCTCAAGTGTCTCCGTATTAATCTTTTAATCCCAAGTTTAATAGATTTTGACGTCAGATCTTTTTTATTAAACTACGGTTAAAATGTTATAAGCCTGATATGTATTTGATTTAAGGAGGCATACCAAACTTAAAGCAACCATATATGAACAGAAACCTTCCTTTTATGTTGATTATGCCATCGATAACTGTAGTACGATCGTTCCAATGTATGGTTAGGGTCATAGAATGAATATAAGTGTTTCGTGTAAATTGTAAAATTACGTTTTCTTGCAGCGCAAGAGATTTCTAATACACAAAATTATCTTTATACAGATTGTACTTACACCATGAACACTAGGTAACAATACAGTAGAAACCTACATATATGTAAACCAATATCATTTTTTCTGATTACACTATATCACAGCGTCCTATTTAGGGGTATTGTTCACAATTTTACCTTCCAAGGAAGAGATGACAATGACAGATTTGTTCTAACGACTTGTCCATTAGCCCGAACAGACATTGGCACGACGAGAGAGCACTACTGATTCTACATGTATAGTCATGTGTCCGTTTGGATTACCTCTACCGCCATTTCTCACACGGATAAATTGATATTTGTAGGATCTGTCAATGTACTATATATATGTGTATAAGTAACGTAATGCATTTCCTTGGTAGCTTCGACAGTCTTATATACCGGGGAATGTCTATAAACCATATGGCCCACATCCAGTGCTGTGTCTAGCTGTCTTTGTAAAATGTGATGTAAAATATACTTTAAAGACGAGATAAGGTGTTTTGACCAAAATTGTTGAAAGAATATAATATCGATAGTGCTCATTCAATAAAATATTTTACCGCATTTACATAATGGCAAAACACATCATTTTGTTTAAACGTATCTTGTAATGAAATCTTTACAATGGCCTATAATTAAATGCAATATTCTTTAGCTGACACACGAACATGATTTGTCGGACTCAAAAACGATATTGGAACAAAGCCAATATTTAACATCTCGGCGGAGGATGCCGGACGGTGCAAGACATAGCACGCCAGCCTCTTTCCCGAGGATATGTATAGCATTGTGATTTCTCTAATTTGGTGCTAATTTGACCAATAACACTCGCTCACTAAATCACATTATTTGCATATATAGAATATATATGTCATATTTGGAAAAATGTACCGGCCTAATTGACAGAACTCTGGCACAAGGATAGCACGGTGTTGATATATTGATATAACCATTCCTCTCAGCAATATTTGTAGTATTTGAACAGCGTCGCGGATCGTCGCAATTTGCCGAGATTTCCCCAACAAAAGACATCTAGAAGGTACTCAATTCAGTAAACAGCTCTTGCCTTTTACGGCCGCCATTGTTGGTGTCACTGAAGCACAGACCCCGGCAGTCTCGATAGCCTTTACAGGCGAGTGAGATCCGAAGTTCCAACAGAGAACCCCTATATACATAAAGGAATTGTAGGCTTCAGAAGTAGAACATTTTTCGTGGTTGATGATTCAGATGATCTACCGATAGGCATATAGTACCAGATAGACATGTAGGCATCAGAATAGGTACCATTACATGATATGAATTATGTAGCCCACAAAAATGTTCCATTACCTATTATTGAGCTTTTAACGCTTATTTTAGTATTAACGCTTGGGTATTCTCGATTTTTTATTTGGTATTGGGATACATTGGTACATGGTACTCTAAACCAACTTATTGTCGCGTCGACTTAATTTCGCGTTTTCATAAAAAACAACTATTTCGCGGCGATTTAATTTCGCGATAAATACGGTCATAAGTCCTACAGTACAATATTCCTACAGTTGGCATACGTCTGGTTAAAACTATTTCGCGGCAATTAAGCTTCGCGAATTCTAATCAAACGCGAAATACGCGAAATTTAATCGCACGCAAAAATAAGTTGTTTTACAGTACGCGATTGGGAGACAACAGAAACGAAACCACTTTCTGCAATGAGTAATCCTGTTACTCTATTGAGGAATCTGGGATATATAGTATTCATTCTGTAGGCCTAGAAAGCGATCTCTCTTTGCAATCACGAGCGTTGACGCTCTATCGGAAACCTTTGATACATGGTACGTCTTAACAGAAGAGGAAGCACTCCATGTGCATGAGTGCTGATGCTTTAATGAGCAACCTTGGATAAACGATGTGTTAAAGAGATTCGAGTTTTTATACTCAAAAGATGGAGTATATAATTGAAACTTGAATATTAATTTCCGAATTGTTTTTTAAAAAGCATTTAACTTCTTGTTATGGTGACATTAAGAACAAAGTAGCTGACACGTTTGCATGTTCTGCTCTTTTGCATTAACTCTGAATTCAGAGGTTTAATTATGCATGTATCTTATTCGGTCGTTTTAAAGGGGTCTCGAGTGAAAAAATATGTCTCAAACGTGCATGAGGAACACGGACACTGATTGTTTTTCGATTTTGATTTAATCAATATATTCCAATTGGATACGCTTGTACAAATTATAGATCAAATACTACTCGTTGCAATGATAGCAGATAGGCATGCACTCAACAACTCGAGTACAAATAAACATACCGGCATTTCATTATCAAAGACGTAGATGTTTGAGCTCCTGCTTGCATCATTTATTGTCTCGGTAACAATACAGGAAATCTACTTTTGTTGAGGTAAAGCTGACACAAAGAGGAGAAACAATTTCAACGATTTCCAATTACTAATCGTCTTTTCCGTTCGGATATGTCCAGAAATGGCAATTTGTCTAATACGTCAAAGGGTAGTTCCGTCTCCAGCTCTCCTCGCAAGTGCCGTTGACCCTTTAGCTAGTTCTCCAACACTTACATCCATATCATATAATCTCGTTAAATCCGACTCCGTGTCATATCATATAAAAGGCAATAGTTCCTAATGATTGAGGTTATTTCCATCGAATCTGACCATTACCGCAAATAATCTGTTTCACCAATGTCCGTTTTCTAAACAGGTACTAATAAGGAGCCGAACCCCCCAAGTAAAACAGCTCCTTCCAGTTAATGATGGCACCGACCGGGCATCCCCTTGCTCGTTTGTTTGTGAGGAGCTTGCGGTGTTCGTCGACCTACTAAGAATATAGTCTCGTTCAGACGACGGTTTTGTACAGAGTTTTGGCCCACAACGACGGTAGCCATTCTGCCTGCTTGTCTGAGACATCACGATCGACCTCACCATTCGGTTATCAGAACCTTATGCTGTGTCGACTGATGTGATTTGTAGCAATGAATATGAGACCAACCGTATGAGATACGGCCTCGATTGTTCGGCAGTATAATTGCATTATCACTCAAATAGGGGAGGATATTTTAAAGTACATACTTAATAATCGCAATTATGAAACATCGCGAATAATGCTTGATTAAAAATTCCAGTTTTACAGAAATATGTTCACCATTTTACTTATACTGTCAGTGTGTGTGAAAGTATTAGCATTACAAATGGATGCAAAGCACAACGAGAATTAATGCCGCTTTGAATAGTTCTGCCTTATAGATTTTAAACTTTTAAGGTCAGGGGAACATTTCTATAGTTATTAATCGACTGCAATCAATCAACCGTGCACTCGTTTATATTTCGTATTGTTAATTGTACATTTATTAGTACATATGAATACAAAAATAAAAAGTTATATTTGAATTCCTTTTGTTGCCATTGCATATCAAACAGGTTAAGCCATATTTCTAAACTGAAGCCCTTTTTATTTGTTAGCGTTTAAGAGACAGAAAAAACTCTCCATATTAATCACACTACTTATTCTATTGTACAAATCAGTACAGTCTACTAGAAATGCCATGAACCAAATGTTTACTCCTCCATCAAGAGAAGGCGCCGCCAATGTCACACTATTGGGTTTGCCGATACGACTCTGTGACTACACATGAAGGTACAGTTCGGACCAAAGAAGTTTATTTCACTTGTCCGAAGTGCAATCCTCCCAGCTTGAAATCAATTTCTTTCCGGTGTGTTCACAATGTCGTCGTTTAGGCAATTCTACCTTATGAATGGTCGACGAATTGCCAGTAGTGTTGCCTAATTATGCCAATGTTAATCAATGGATGACTACTTGATGAACAACTTGTGGTATCTCAGACATTTCTGTGTCATCGACTTTGCAGGTTGTCTGTTTCGATTTCAAAGTCAAAGTCAAAATAAAGAAGCAGAATTTGAACTTTATTTTAAATTGATTTTTTTTCGGGATAAAATTGAAATATGTTTGATGTCTGTTTAAGCCTAGCTTACTGAAGACCCTCATTTTGTTGTTTTACCCTAATATTGAAACTCATTTAAGCCCGAGGATAGTGATATTTTTGGTTAATTAAAATAGTCATTAATGGCCCTGAGAATAGGTAAAAGTTACATAAGTAATAAAAATAGTAGTAAGGTACATGTATATAGGACAAAGAGACACAACGACTGATGAACATACATCGATGTATAATTACGATTATAATGTAATGAGAAAGTATTATATTTACGCGTTATACAAATTAGTGTGGAACAACATATCTGCAATATAATGTCAAATTGAATTTATACTTCAGTAACCTATATCTGTGAATAGGGGTCTACACAATTTATTATTCATGTTTCTGATTGTATCGCGGATTGCTTACATTCATCTGCTTTAATACATAAGGGTTGTAATTGACAATTTATCCTTCTATACATATATTTCATGCATATAATCATGAAATATGTTTTGAGATGGTGCATCCTGTCTCTTGGGTAAGAAACAGGCGTACTCCTTTTTGAAAATGTATCGCTAAATTATATTAGACCGTATTGGTTTTGTCGAATATGATGCTGATAAATAGGAACAACTCTCAATCCAGTGTACATGTACAGTACCATTGTATTATATACTGTAATGATACCCTACCCCGAACTCTCCCTCCAAATATCTCTTTAACAAATGGTGTTGCTATTGAGATGTCAGCTTAATTATTGAGTTCAACGTAACATGTCAGAGACATGCGATCACACCCTGAAAACAAAGCTTGCTCCCGACTGTCAACTCCGATTAGTTAGGTAATGACACCGAGGCCACTTAGTCCCTGTGTTCGAGCAGAATCCATAAGTATCCTTGAATTTTGTTAGTCGGAAGCGCGACATCCCATTTGTGTGTACAGTAGTAACTAAGCAGATTACTGTGACGTAATACACCGAAGTATCCCTGTCAATCAATGCTGTCAGCATACATGTCTATTACGTGAACGGGATGATTGATTTTGAATGTTATCGACAAGTCGCCATGATGTAATTAACTTCAATTATTACAATCTACTACTGGACGTGCATGCATAACGACATAACGGCTATAATGACGTGTTCTAACGCCGGTCGCGTGGCCTCGTTACGTAATGCACGTGTGTAGGAGATAATTATGGTCTAGATACAATTCACAATTCACAATGACTACAAAGACTACTGCCTAAGCCAGATGTTTAAGTACGAATTGACAGTATTAGAGGTAGCATGCATAACAACTTGTTAGTCAAGTGGGAGTTGCAATACTTCCTTCCTTTGTTTCTGTGACTATGGTAGAGGTAGAACAATTATTTTGTATTAACGTGCTTGTGTATCTTCACCAACAGATCAGAGAATACCGAAAGCAACAACAAAACCATAATCCGAACTCAAAATCGATTAAACTAGGGACAGAATATGAACAAAGAATGAACAAAGAAATGTTTCATTGAAACTCTAGGAAAGATCAAGAGAATAATACCAGGTGTTCCGGATGTTTAAGCGTCTTCTGCTTTAACGACGACACCCACCATGTCAATCTAGGACAGGTCAAAGTTAATGCAATGGTCTCAAATTGAGAACTGAGGCATAATAAAAAAAACAATGCACAAGTTGAAAAAAAAATAATATGTGACATGTGGTTGATGATTTCATTCGGTGTAAACATATCGTGTGTATAACATGTGAGATCTATTTTTGATGGTGCGTCGTTAATTAGTTCTCATAATATCGTAACGTCTTTTGTATACTTATTTACATTGGTATTACCCGTATACATAAAACACGTCATTGTATAATATCATTGACAACCTTACAGATATACATGTAGGAAGGAGTCTTGAAAGAAATAACTCAGCGCAACCTTCGATATACGAATTATTGATAGACAAAACTTATTTCAGATTTGGTTGTCATGCTTTGACATTCATTGGTGCGACATATACATTGACTTCTCTACAATATGTATTATGTCAATGTTGTTAGCGCAACATTTTGAATATATGTAGGTAAGCCAATGTATGTCACACATCAATGAATATTAAATTATGACAACCAATACTTACATTTGTTAGTTAGATTTTTTTAAACAGCATGTTTCAACGTCAGGTTAAATATATGCAGATAAACAGCTACAAGATGACAATGGAGCTGTGCAATCTCCAATGATACAACTGAACATTTATGACGTCATACGTATGACGATGTCACAATATTATTATGTAATACATAAGAGAATACCGAAGCGTTAACAAAATCATAATCCAAAGTCAAAATCGATTAAACCAGGGGCAAAATATGGACAAAGGAAAGATTTACACGGAGACTCTCGTAAAAGCACACGAGAATAAGACCAGGTGTTCCGGAAGAGTAAGCGTCTTCTGCTTCATCGACGACACCCGCCATGTAAATCTATAAGGTATATATTGGGTCCAGAGTATTCATCTAAGTATGACAATGTAAATACAAACGTAAAAGATTTCGTTCCACGTTTAGATGCTTCACTTGGAGGTGATCCAAAATCGGAGAAAAAAACAATCGTCATAAAATTTTTGATATCGACCAGGCAGGCTATAATTTGCCATAATTCGCATGTATTAACCCATAATGACCTTTGACCTTTCGGATAGCATAGGGGTGTAATCCAATACATGCTGGTTAAAACGTAATTACTGAAACGTATCAAGACTTTGGACACAGATTACATCAATATGCCATTATAAGGATAAATATAGAAGACATGCGGCGAGATCCTGTCATGTCGATCGTGTTACCGCCCTTCTCTCAGGTATAATACACTCGAACTAGTCAAAGCTATCCAATATACGTCTCTCTTGTTTTTTACACACAGTCCTTAAGGGAGTTGTAATAAGAAATAAAATCTGAATATGATGTATCAATGTATGTGATGTTAAAATCTGCTGAGCTGAAAAAATGCTCTTTGTATATCGTAAACGCCTCAAAATTACAATGGAAAGCTGGTTTTACTTGGTATATAAAATGTAGTCTTTAGTTCGTCGTTTTAGACCAAGATACATGTATATACTTAAACTGCATAACAATTTTGCATTAGATGTGCCCACGAGTTAAAATAATACATATCATCTGAAATAAAAATGACTGTACTTTCCTTTTTATGACAGTATACATGTAAATCAAATTCTGAAGACGCTTCACATTCCGGAACACCTGAACGTATTCTATATTATGTTTCCATTTGTCTCCGTGTAAAAGTTTCCTTGTTAATATTTTGTCCCTTTGTCTAATCGAGTTTGAGGACGGATTATGGTTTTGTTGATATTTTTTTATTTATTTTTGTTTTGTATTTTATGATTCAGCTGTAACAAAGTCTTACTTTTTTGCTTCTAATGGTGAAAACATACATTGATGAATGTTAATTTGTACAATGTTCTACAATGAAATAATGAATTACTGTATATTGTAAGAGGGACATATGTGAAAAAAGTGCTGCATTATCTGTAACAGTTGATTGATAAGAACTTGACATTTATCATCAAATCGGAAAAGATACATGTAATTGGTTTTGTACATACACATATACTCGATATTTTGTTGAAGGGGATTTTGTTTTGGTTTTAATACAAATCATATAACGAATATTTCAGCTATTCTTGCACAATTTGAAAAAAAAAATGCAAACGGATGCTTCGGTGCTATTTTATACCACAAAATACCCAATTCGTCAATTTGATAACGTTGGTGTTACACTAGTATTACAAAGCAAATCACCTTACAGTTATATTTGGTCTACTCATTTCAGACCATTAATATTTGACTCTATACGCATATATGTATTGTAATGTATCAATACAAAAATGGCCACCAGTTTCAATTAATCAAATACTCATTTATATTTCACCAAATGCTCACAAAGGAAATTAATATCAGAAGCATTTCGCAAAAAAGGGAAGGAATATTAAAATGGCGGTTCTGACAGTATTTGCCTACATGTAACAAAGAGCGATGTCAAGAATATTCATTAAAAACTTGAATCAAGTATCTCGGTTTAAGATATAGTGTACAACGTTGCCGTCTGAAAACGTATTGCAATAAGGTCATCGGAATATGTAAATTTGGCTTCTGTTTCCATGGCAATTGTGAAAATAAACACGATAAACAGTTTATTTGAAAAAGATTTTGAATGCGGCTGGACTACTTATGATATAGGTCATTGCCCTATTATCATTTTTTCTCCCGCTGAAGTCTGTTATACTCAACCTGTTCCAAGTGAACACACGTGCATAAAGTCAACAAACAATTTGAAGGCACATGATTTAGACTGGAAACAAGTCCCAACCATTCTTATGGAGTTTTCCCTATACATGTATGGTAAACAATGCATTTACCTCAAAGGATATGTTCCAAACAAAATATGAAAACTTACTCGATGTGCATATCATAATCGATTTTATCTATGGAAGTCTAAGATATTGTGTAGAAATTAGGAAATCAGAAATAGAGAGTATACCTCTAGTACCGACAATAAAAGGTTCATATTTAGGCAGTTAGTATCAGAGCGCTTCGCTTGCTTTATTAACGTTATGAAACGATTTGACAACATTGCAATAAGTTCTTAGAATAAGCAAAAACTGTCACTTCGAGTAAAGATTTCTACATTAGCATCTACATATAAATCATGCAATGCATTCAATTATACAGTATATGTTTAAAACTGAGCATGGTGAAGACGTTATTTGAATCACCCCCATCACCACAAAGGCAATATACTTCAACGATGTATCATCCGACCAATACTAACAGGAAGATAACTTTATTCGAGAAATTTAAGTTTTGATTGTTTTGATAGTTACATGTAGAGCTGAATTTATAGAATTGTCTAGAATATTCCATTGATGTGTAGAAGACCGGAAAAGGACGTTTGAAATGAAATTAAGACGACTTTGGGTAATTCGTAATTGACAGGGTTTCTTTACCCAACCTATAAAGGACATAAATTCTACCATTGAAAGGGTAGCATTTTCTACGTTTTGAACAAGAAAACAAAAGTTTTTTTCAATTGACATGTACATATTAATGACAACTGTTCATTTTTAAGTCACATTTCCAAAATAGATGAGTCACTCCAAATCGCAGAATGAACAGTTTTTAGATTGTTGTTTTGATGACAGTCGTTCTACTTTTAGATATAACTTTCATTGATATTTATATATTCGGTGCCACAACGTCATCAGTGGTACCAATAGTACAAGGTCAAGGTCAAATCGAATACATATCTACGACAAAGCAGATATTTTTTTCCATGAAGCATGAAATGAAATTGTTAATCAAATGTATTAGCCGAATCGCGTAAGTTATGGACCCACATTATTGTGAATGTAATTACGCCTGGTTCGGTCTATGAAAAGCATTGCTGGTGTTTTCACCGGAAATCGATAAACTTTGTCTCTTGAGATTTTGTTTGCGGAAATAAATCAAACGTCTTGAAATTTTAACGGTAGAATATGTGCCGCGATCTAGTGTAGAGGTGGCGCTACTGTACGTTTACTGCACGGCCATGCGCTAGTGATACAATATACGTGCGACGTTAGAGACTCGCGTAGTACTAATGTATGATAGATGTTCGGGACGTTGACGATAGCCAGCAATATCTGCTCGCTTAGGCCATTGCTCAACCACTTCCGCCAAGACAATCAGATGTACCAGCTCGCTTAAGCTATTGAAACGCGACAAGAACAGGAGATTCTTGCCTTTAATATTCTAAAAATAACAAAACCTTACACAATATTACAATATCCTAAAAACTTACAATGAATCGATAATTCAATTTTTGATCTGATCCTTCTTTTTCTCGTTCCGAGACACACTAGATTATTGAAATTGATAAGGAGTTGTGCTGTGACTAGAATTGATGTTCAAAACATTAATCTGATAGAAATCGTTTGACGCCTGCGAACCACCCAGCTAGACACGCATTTTACAGTATTGGAACAGCGTTTGTGTCGACACAATTATATATATTGTTGAACACGGAGACAGACATTGTATAAGTACGCGTGCACTCATTCCTGAACTAGTTTTATCATTGGTTTTTAATCTTCCCATTTGTCACGGAAATTAAAATACATGACCCGATCAAAAGATCCTGTTGTCGCTGCAACAATCGACTCTAATTGGTGCAAGCGATGACGTCACACTGAAATGCAAAATCACATACACGAACATACTTTTTGTGCATATGTTTTTGGTTTAGGTAATGATGTAACGGTTCCGATACTATTAAAAAACAATAACAATATTTATATCTGTACATGAGTGGTAAGTGAATTAATAAATATATGGTTAAGTGCCCAGTAAAATTTCTTAAAATATTATAAGAAGTTAGCTTTTCACAAAAGATTGCTGCAAGTTCAACCAGCCTGTCACTGGCGAGAACTTCTATATATCATCGTTTTGTCGATACTAATGTAGTGTGGGCGTATTGCAACATTCTGTTATTGAAACGGATGTTATTTAACAAGAATTACAAATTTAACTACATTTTCTGCAGATGTAATTATTTAAAGGACCTGCGGGGACTCATTAAAACAACTGATACGCTATTAAAGTAATTGCTTGTTAGCAAATATAATATTCCCCAAACTTATCTTTATATTAATAATTTTGTTGATAGAAGAATTGGTGTGGCTGCATATTTGTGTCAAGCGTTTAATTTGATAAACCTAAGTAGAAAAAAACATCAGTACCCTTATAAATACATCTTAGTTCAGCGTGATAGATGACGATTATAAATTTCAACGCAAGAATTTGGTTGAAATTGGATTGTTTTAGAAATTGCTTAGAGGAATCTATAAACCATTTTATAAGGAGCCAATGTTTACCACAATCAAAACACAAGGATAACATAGATCACATTCCATAGACAAAGAAAGAAAAAAAAATATTATACTGTGTTAACAAATAAGGACAAAATACAACGAAAATATCATCATACGGGAGCAAAATGAACCACAACGTAAATACAAGTATAGGATATATATCATTGCATCAACATTCATGTAGAGAAAGACAATGTACAAAACTCTTTGCATTCAACACACAATATATTTAAATAATTATGTTCTGAGAACATGGTTTTAAAGAGGATGAAATATAAAGTTGGGTCAACACACAAGGACAATATATAACAAAGTGCCAACCGCCAACAACAGAGCCGACGTTAGGTTTATCGCTGATACGTCTACATGAATTCTGCAAAGACAACGAACGAGAAAGTACTGTTTGATTCCTAATCACCGACACAAGTAACTAAGGTTGTTTTGTGGCATCAACAGGGAAAACATACACAATAGTTCCAACCACAGGTATAATACAAAGTGCCAACCGCCAACCACAGTGCCGACGCTAGTTTTATCACTGAGACGTCTACATGAATTCTGCAGAGACAGCGAACGACAAAGTATGATTCCTAATCATCGACACAAGTAACTAAAGTTGTTTTGTGGCATCAACATGAAAGAAAACAATACACATTAGGTCCAACCGCAAATACAATACGATACCACAAAACTAGCACATAACGACAACTTATACGGAAAAGATACAGATATAAAATCAGAAATAGTCAGAATGTTCAGATGTAAAAGCGTCAGAAAGGTATGTGTATCATTTGCATCTTGAATTTTAGAATGTTCGTACTTACAGTATGTTACCTTCCCATCAATAAGGAACTGTGGCAGATATCTCCCGTCTTACACAATATCTGCACTAACCGACAGCCTCAGAAAAGAGGTGGATGGCGCTGGAATACCTCAGGTGAAACTACGTAATTCATTTGGCGTTTATAACTTTTAAGAAGTTGAAAGAATACCGCTCGGGGCTACTGCCGACAATTGTATGGAGTATTTGAGGCGGTACATTGGCAGCAACGGTGTGCCAAATTAACTTTGTATTTTAAATGTTTAAAGGATTCTGTTTAAAGAATTCGCTCGAGGTTGTACATGCGCATTTTAGGACACATTTGAGAAGGAAACGTTACTCTTTTTGCCAATTATATCATGAATCAGCTTACGAAATACTTGTTTGAATCCTAACAATTTACCATGTAGCTAGAAACAAACAGCTGACAGGTTTTACAGCATGCACCACCAATATGCCCTAGTTCACGTCTATATCAGATAGCAAAGCTCTATTGTAACACTGATATCGTATCCGTATTTTTTTCTTTGTTGATAAATATAGAATATCGGACATTTTGTATTTCCACACGTGCAAAACCTCAAAGAACCTCGAACCGATCATAACGAGAACACAATGTCGTCAGTAGTATAGCATGATAGGAGGTCGACTTACTACGGAACCAGTTTCATATTTCATAATTTATTCGATTTATAATCTTTTCGTGATATCTATTGAATAACGTGTAATTATAATTTATGGTGACGTTTGCCTGCGTGCATCTCACAGATGCTTTATTACTATATTTCTAACATTATTTTTATTTCAATACACTGCTGCTACGATGAAGCAGATGACGCTTACTCTTCCGGAACACATGGTCTTATTCTCTTGTGCTTTTACGAGAGTCTCCATGTAAATTTTTCCTTTGTTCCGATTTTGCCTCTAGTTTAATCGATGTTGAGTTCGGAATATGGTTTTATTGACGCTGTGGTATTCCCTGATTTTATTTTTACACATCACTACACGTATCAATCAATAACACAATATAATTCTTAAAGAATGTTCATAATATATGTATGCCACAACGACACTCCCTGCAAACACAAGCTAAACCTAGAAAGTTAGAAAGTTACATGTTATGTATCCTCGTGTAAAAAGGGGCGCTATGACCTCACTTGTTTTTGCAAGCGCTTGTTTACATGAACTATGCGGGACTACCAGATAAAACTGACAGCCAAAAGGCAGCTTAATACGTTTTTAAGTGGTGGCTTAACCTTCTGTGATTATCCGATACTTGAAAAAACAGTGGTTTAACCTGACAGCTGCCGTCAAGTCATAAACCATAAGCGACGTTAGAGAACACGTTATCTTTTGACAGTAACGTCAACAATGGCGTCAGAAGCGGAGAGTTATTAGTATGGCATCAATATTATAGACCATCAGTACATTTACCGTAAAAACCGTTAAAGCGTAACGGTACCCGGTACAAAAATAAAACACATATACCCGGTAAAATTACAGACTACCAGTACCCGATACAATTATAGACTACTATTACCTGGAACATTTAAAAACGAACAGTACCTGATACAGAAATAAAACACTTTTACCTGGTACAATTACAGACTACCAGTACCTAGTACACTTATAGACTACCAGTACCAGATACAAGTATAGACTACCAGTACGTGGAGCATTTTAATTCCCGGTACAATAGAAGACAGAAGACATTCAGTGCTGGTTCCAAACAAAAAAATTGTCCTCCTTACCTAGAAATTTAGAACATTCTTCAATATGAATAACATATTCGTGTTTATGGTGGCGTGTTATATGGCTGTTTTAGTAATTTGGGGGGGGGGGGGGTTATATAGTTCAACATCAATTTCTCAACTTCAAGTCTGAAACTTGCAAGCAAGTATAGCACTACTTAAACACACGCACCTCTTTATGTTCAAAGAAATATTTGACAGGTATTGCCATCTGTGTTATAACAAGGAGTCAATAGTTGTCTTTTGCACTGTATTGATATAGGGTGAAGGATATTTAAGATCAACCGCTTTCTATTTTAACACTTAAGATATCTATTAGTCTTCCACATGACGTGACCTATATCAGCATTACATAGCAACATTTTGAACCTCTATCGGCCTTCCATAGTAACACTAGGGACCTATATAAGCATTCCATAGCAACACAAGGGACCTCTATCGGCCTTCCATAGCAACACTAGGGACCTATATAAGCATTCCATAGCAACACTAGGGACCTCTATCGGCCTTCCATAGCAACACTAGGGACCTCTATCGGCCTTCCATAGCAACACTAGGGACCTATATAAGCATTCCATAGCAACATAAGGGACCTATATCGGCCTTCCATAGCAACACTAGAGACCTATATAAGCATTCCATAGCAACACTAGGGACCTCTATCGGCCTTCCATAGCAACACTAGGGACCTGTATCGGCCTTCCATAGCAACACTAGGGACCTATATAAGCATTCCATAGCAACACTAGGGACCTCTATCGGCCTTCCATAGCAACACTAGGGACCTCTATCGGCCTTCCATAGCAACACTAGGGACCTATATAAGCATTCCATCGCAACATAAGGGACCTCTATCGGCCTTCCATAGCAACACTAGAGACCTATATAAGCATTCCATAGCAACACTAGGGACCTCTATCGACCTTCCATAGCAACACTAGGGACCTCTATCGGCCTTCCATAGCAACACTAGGGACCTATATAAGCATTCCATAGCAACACTAGGGACCTCTATCGGCCTTCCATAGCAACACTAGGGACCTCTATCGGCCTTCCATAGCAACACTAGGGACCTATATAAGCATTCGTTCGCAACATAAGGGACCTCTATCGGCCTTCCATATCAACACTAGAGACCTATATAAGCATTCCATAGCAACAATAGGGACCTCTATCGGCCTTCCATAGCAACACTAGGGACCTATATAAGCATTCCATAGCAACATAAGGGACCTCTTTCAGCTTCCATAGCAACACTAGGGACCTATATCGGCCTTCCATAGCAACCATAGGGAGCTCTATCAGCCTTTCATAACAACTTTAGGTATTCCACCCTTTCCTTTCCATTTTGCATTTAATCTATTTTTATCAATAACTATACTATTCCATGTAAGCTTACCTCGTTGTCCGTAACAGTGTGACGGGATGGGCTGACAGTTGTACAATGTATTTAGCTGAGCATAAACAAGTACAGTAACAATTCGAAATTCGATATTTCTTCTAGTATTTGTACTAGCGGCACACTACTTACTCAAAAAGAAAACATTGGTTTTGATGATGGTAGTGTCATTGTCAACACAAGAAGTGATTAAATAACACCTTTTGGTAAAGCTGACAGTACACAGCAGGTCACTACTTGTTAAGGATGCTGGAATCCTGTCGTAAAACAGAGGCATGATGATCTCATTAGTTTTGCGCGCGCATGTTTACATGAAGCACACGGATAACCAAATAAAACTGACAACCAAAGGCATCTTGATACATTTTTAAGTGTTGGCTTAACCTTCCCTGATTATCCGATACTTGAAAAAAACCACTGGAATAAGCTGACAGCTGCCGACAAGTCATAAACCATCAATGACGTTAGAGTACAGGGGAGCTCTTGACAGTAACGCTAGCAGTGCCGTCGTCATAGTGGCGGCGATATTCACCCCATATTATAGTTATAGGCAAATATCCCCTGGCCCGGGTTTCACCAACACTCCAAAATTAAAGTCAATTCCCTAACTTACAAAGTTCCATGTGAAAGCTTTTCAGAAGTTAAGGGAAGAACCTGAGCTTAAGATGTCCACCTTACCTTCTGTAATGCTCTCCTATGAAGATTGTTTAAGTTAACGGATATCTTTACGTTAAGGGGCATTCTTGAAACTCGGGCTAGTATAGTTAAGCAAGGATGACGTAACACACACATACGCTGCACCTTTTAAATTTAGTACGAGATACATCATGCCAACGAAATGAATTAAATTGGATCACACAGCTGTTTCGTCCTCCTAGGACTCTTCATTTGTGCTAGGGGCTAAAAGGTGGGGATCCAAACTTTCTAAATTAATGTAGAAGCAGAAAGGTCAGGTGCCGTAAAACTCCTTTAACTTTAGTAAATTTAAGTAAAATTAAACTAGTTCTGTATAATTTCAAATCGTGTACTATGGAAATGTGTATATTATATACTGTACCACTACTCCAATGGGTCCGAAGGAACTAAATAGATCACAAAAAGTCTATTAAAATGTAAATATAAGTAATGAACATTTAAGCAAATATTGTTACAGTCCTATAACACACATTGCTATTGCTAACAAACTTACATAAAGCCCTTACGGACTGTATTTAGTTTGTCATCAATAGCAATGTGTGTTATAGGACAACATTTGCTAAAACATTCATTGCTTAAATGTACTGCATATTGACATTAATTAAAAAAGAGGAATATAAGACACCCTAACCAACCTTTTTCATGTAATTTAGAGTATTTCAAGTAATGAAACCAATAAGTGTGTGTGTTGACATGTGATAGTAAGATATACAGATATTGGCAGCTGTATAAGATAAAATGGCTTAATGATGATTTGGGTAACAAAGCAAGCAAATTGTATTTATCTTCGCATGTAGCCACATTGCTAGCATATTACATGGCGCAGTTAATCACCTTTAAAAATCAAGATCTGCGTGATAAATGTCGGCTGCTGGCAAACAAACGTACGGCACAGGGATTCGAGAGTTGCTGGTTGATGGAGATTGTGAGCAAGTTTTATGGTGGCCATCTTGTTTCTCATTTAGAATTATTATACATTCATGTATGATATGAAGATGGACGTTTTTAAAAATATTCAGTAATGTGCCCACTTGTTGCGATTGAAAAGTATATCGCAGTTCCCACGTTGAGAACGTGACATTAATTGAATATATGATGTATATTTAAATGAAAGATATTATTTTACTATGCGAATCGAGTTATTGAATCATGTTATTTTCTATCATTATATTGAAAAGTTGCGATATTGTTATACATAGTATTTAATGACTAAAAGTAATCATTCTAAAACTTGCCACCAGGTGGCGAAATGGCTGCAGTGGTAAGTTTGTAATACCATACAACAAAAACATTTCTTGTTAAAAAACATTTACATTATAACAAGGATTATTACCCGCGAAAAATAAAAATTGAATTATTCTTTTATCAATGTCGATTAAAACATGTACCGGAATAACGTACGCTCGGCTTGTAAGCATAATTCTTCAGTTCAACACGTGAATGACAAAACGGATATAAAACTCGCCACCCTTGGAATCCACTTAGGTATTATTAAGTTATAGGCCGTTACAAGGACCTGCTGAGTTCTTAACACAGACGCAAATCAGGGGATGATCACATTTAGATGAGATTTCATCCATCCAAGCCGCAAATCTTTTGATAGTGATAATCGAATCATGTTTTAAATCAGTCACATAGTGGTATCCTTTTCAACATGTCGAACTTCAAAAGTCAGAAGGATTTTGGTGTGTTGAACTTCCTGGACGAGTAGTCATCACGTGGCATATTGTCCGCAAAATGAACTCCAGAATATCAAGCGTTGGTGGATAGTGTGTGCTTGAGCTATAATCACACGTTTTCAAACGCATTAGAGCAAACACAATTAATATCTCGAATAATGTTTCGATGGCTTTTTAAGTTACAAAGATAACCAAGCATTGCAAACAAATGCCGAGAAGTTAAGGATCTTGCTAAAGGAAACCATGTGTTGATAGATATATCGGCTGATCATTAAAACTTCACATACAGGAGCACTTCCGGCAATTTATCTCAAAAGTAAGCCAAAGACGAAAACACACCAAGGAGCAATTTTATGTTGGAAAAAAGACATGTAAAAAGTACACAGAGGTATACAAGGATAAATAATGAATAGGTTTCTTTGTTCTTGGATAATAACATAAATCATCGATGAAAGTCGAGTCTGGCACAAAATCGTGACATTCATATTTTCACTTATGTATTTTCAAAAAGATAAATAACAACCACTGTGCAAACCAATTACGCGAACAGGATGCCGAGGTGATGTGAAATCTCGAAAGCAAAAGTATAACAAAGTCGCTTAAAGGCAAGATGTGAATGGAAGAAACAAGTACGCGCAAAGAGGTCCTTCTCGCTGTAATCTGTCGATTCAGAATTCCTGTATAATATTATGACGTATTCTCAGCAGATAAAATGCATTACCAACACTCTTGGCGATAAATCAGACAACACAACACACGGCGTAGCAGTGGTCCTTCAGGCGTTATGACGGCAGACCAAACCAACCACTTCCTTCTCACGGCACGGCCCGGTTTTCAAGGAGCTCTCTCCTCATGCTGTTTATTATTGGCCATCTTGAGACGAACAGATGAACTAATATAACTACGTTTAGAAAATATATGTCAGGAACGCCCAATATAATATCCGTACTCAAAGACCAGGTGGTAGTTTGATATTGTTTTCGTCATCATTGTTAAAAAAAAAACTAGGGCGTCTGGAAATTCAAGATGAAAGATCAGGTATTGTGTTCGAATGAGTTTAGACACGTCATATTTCTTGAAAATGGGATCCGTACACTATTTTTCTCCTTGGAAGGTCAAATTATATTCAATATGCAAGCATGTCAGAAGGAATTGACGGAGAAACTATGGATATTGTAGAGTATAATAGGTTTAGTTTTGTCTCCATGCAGTGTACATGTAAACCACGAAGAAAATATCAGCAGCTCACCAACTACATGGACAATATACATGTACCATTTCCCTTTGAAAACAATACAAATATCACGAATATGGCATAGAGACGATTTTTGTTCAAGAGTGCGAAGGGGCTACAATATAAACGTTACAATTGATAACCGAATTAAAAAAAATAATAGATAAAAACCCCAAACTAAAACGGTTAATTTTAATTACAAATACAACGCATCTATGGCTTATTAGTTAGTTATCTCGTGTTCTACACTGATCCTAGCAAAGGCGTGTACACTTATTCGATTCTGAGTTGAATGGTAAAAAAATATAAGTGGGGGAGGATGGAGGGGGAGGGTTAATGCCGCAAGAGAAAGTTTGACCAACGTTCGGTTTGGTTTGGTTGATTGGTGTAACGTCCTATTAACAGCAAGGGCCATTTGAGATCTGAGTTTCCATCAGACAGTAACAAATATATACCACTGATGTTATCATGCAGATTATTAAGAGTAAATTCAAAATGGAGTATCAGTTCAATGTAAATTAATCATTGGAGCGTTTCAATAAATACGTCTTGTTAACCTATGAAATAGAAAGGAAATTCTAAAAGGAAAACAAAACAAATAGAAAATGGAATTGCTAGTACACTGAATTTATATTATTGATAATGAATAAAAGAAATATTTAATGTTTATAAAACTTCAGCTAGGTCAAGTAATGGAAATAGGAAAACTATAATAAGTTTTATTGAGAACAAAATATGTTTATTGACATTTGACAACATTTACTTTTGTACAAATCTTTAATGATTACTTTTAAAATTAGAAATGGAAGAAAATGTCACGATTAGGCGATCGTCAATTGTTGATAATCGAACATCTTGTTTTTCTGTTATACAGATACAGTGTAATGAATTTCATGGAATAGAAGCTTACCTACCGGAAATTGATTACTCGCGGAGAAAAAGAGATTATTTCTGAACTGTGATTTAACTGTTGACCGATTCAAACAGAACAGATGGTAGATACAAATACAATGTAATATCTAAAAAACCTTTTCCCAAATTTAACGAAATCAATCGGAACTGTTGTAGCAGACTTGATGGTAAGTGGATCAGGTCAGAGTAGTATAAACTCTTTCGTACAGTGTCAATAGTAATGTTTAAGGTAATATCATGTAGCTATATTCAAGAAATATGTATTTTCGCTCCTGTATTCTAGGATCAAGCAGAAGGAAGAAAGCCAAATGGTAAAAGCATTCCAGTAAATAACGATGTACATGTATCTTGGGTAAGTCATTTTCCAGACAATCATGTCCGCTACTTTAATCACAAGGGAAAATAAATTAAATATGACCTGTCAGAAAAGATTAAGTTATGAACGACAGTACGGAGGTAGAAGCAAGACCACCATTATTGAGGTGTGTGCTGACCTGCCTATTATATTTTAATTTGTGTCACCGGATTCATCTGGTAGACCTGTTTCACGATAATGTGATATGTAGTCATACAGCTGTCAAACTTTGTACATACTTGTACCAAATATATTTCTGTAAAAGCCAATATTTTCGCGTGTTGATTTTTTCGCTCAGCCAGTCTCCAAACTGTTCAGAGTGTGGAAATGTTTGCGCTGTCAATCATGCTGTTTTGCACTGTGTACCTATTATACTATTATAACTGTTTAATGTGAAGTGGTGTTTAGTGTGTTCGCGTGTGGATATATTCGCGGAGATTTGATACAAGCGAAATTAGCGAAAATCTGCGTCTATTTTGAGATATTTTGGTTCTCCGTTAAGGCACCAAACGTCATTAGAACCAGAAAACGAAACAACTTAGTCTTGAAGAAAAAATGTAGAACACAAATGATACAAGATATCAGATCTATATCGTGATTGGTAAGATTGTTCCCACGTAACGGCCGTTGTGTAATGGGAAATGACTTACAGTGTACTTACGGTACAAACAGAATGACAGTACTATTAAGTATTTTATCATACTTTTGGACATTTCACCTCTTCAATTATTTCCCTGTTGTATTGAAATAAAGTCTAAATCAATTTTTCAATAAGAGCGAACTTAATACCACCACATTGTATTTTAAGATTTGCCAAAGAAAGCTGATCTTAAATCATTTCCCTGTCCTAATAGCCGAGTGATTGATAGTGTTTAGAGATGGGGATTGTCTCTAAGACATGGCATGGTGGGATTATTTGTATAACATACACATATCTCGTACAAAGTCCCGCGTGCTACTCAATACATCACTGTGGCTGATAACACTGGTTAAACTCAAGTGTAGACGTTTTGTCCTCCCCCTCCGTTGTCTTCCCCCTCCTCCCCACTCCTCCTCCTCCTCCTCCTCCTCCTCCTCCTCCCCGTGTTAAACCCTGTATATGCATTAATGCTTTGGATTTCAAATGGTATATCTATAGCATTAAGTGCTGATACAGTCGGGGCGATACGGTGCGTGTCGACAATATTTCACCCTAAGTGGTGGGTTTTTTGTATACGACACGTGTATCGTACCACTCACGTGCAGGGCCACATTTTATAAGCGATATCCCATACATCACTTTTCAATTCACAAGGGGAGATAACCTTTATAATAACAATTTCATCAAATATATTGATATGATTGTTTTTGGTTTGCGAAGATTTTAGACCGTGCTCTTCATATGTTCATTGTACAGTGTAATGTTTGTTTGCTGGATTCGATATTTCAATTAACCAGTATTCATTTGTGCTCGTGCACAAAAAATAAAAATGTTCAAAAATTAAATTCTTTGTGAATATTTCATCGTCAGGATTTGTCTTCTCTCAAAATTCAATCACTTACAGTTAAATCGGATGACTTTAATTTGTTTATTTATCAACCTAGAAAAATGTTTGGCAAGGAAATGTTCTTTTACGCATAACAACTTTAACAAATTATAATTGATGTACAATAAGCCATTAACAAAAACATTGCAAAATCCCATTGTTTAGCTTGCCGGTTGGCTAGGGCGACAGTATAACGATCAGTGGTCCAGGCTGCGAATCACGGTGTGGCTCTGCTGTTGCTGTTACATGTATTCTGTCGAAGAATACATTTGACTTTTTCTTGTTCATTTTTTATTATTAATTTTTCATATTTTTCATTAAGTCGCCAAGTATCTCTTTTCAAAAGTGATTTATCAAGTTGTAGCAGTGCTATAAAAAGCAGTGTTCAGTGCACCGGTAACACTTTACTTCGGCAGGGGTTCTGAAGATCTTAACCATTCTATTCATTACACACCAGAGCCGACCAGATGACACTCCTCTGATACGCCATGTGTATGTTACATGTTCCATGTCAGTAACGGGTTACAATACCTACCGGCATGTAAAGCACGTGCGATTTACGATACATCCTCTTGTTGAACTGTTTACATGTCAGGGAGTTGTCATCTTCCTGACTCTATAAACACAGCTATTTCATTACTTACATAAAATATGTGTTTAAGACGTGCATATTAGCTTCGAAAATACCCTCCCCGCTGTTTCAACTTTGACTAGGGATTAAGTTCCTACCGATAAAAGACCGTCTGTTCTAGGGGTCTTTGATGTATATTTTCTGAGATGAGTATACTTATTATCACATACATTCTGTAATAATAAATCAGGCCGTTAGGTGGCGTTACCCTCAGTGAACTTTTGAACCCAGGTTGGCACCAGGTCAACCCTTCCAACATGGATCACGTTCTCTGACGTCGATTTTGCGGCTATTAGAATTTAAAACAATCTGATGCGTCTGAAAATCGAACTCATTTTTTATAAAGTGTCACTAGAAAATAATAAAATTGGCATTAATGCCTTAATAACCGATATGTATGTGAAGAAATGTTGTTATCAAGAAAATAAAAATAGGTTAAAATCGACTTTTAAATAAGAACCGAGTAAAAACTCTCCAAGTAAACATCAAGTTCTCAAAATGAAGACCGAGTATCAATGTCAATCACAATAAGTGAAAACACTAATGAGCAAAACTCAAAAGCGTCCATCTTCATACCACTTATAGATACAGAATATTTCTCAGTGAGACAAACATGGCGACCATAAAACTGAAAAGCCGTTTAAAAAATTCGAGAACTGGACAACTTGTCCAATAAAATCCTGTTACATAATGACCACCGACGTAACCTTTCAGGGCTTTGCTCTTTGATGCTAAGCTAGGTTGGCCAAACTGTCGGTACGGGATGATCTAATACTATTATTGCCAACCTCAAAAAGTTAGCTTTAATACACTGCCTCACACCCAATAATTTACACTGCCAATACAACAAATTGCATTATTTAAAGTTACCCCAAAATCTTATCGCTTTTCAATCAAGATACATTCATTCTGTAGATATATCAAAAATCAAATTTGAAAGCAATGAAATGAAAGGAAACGTTCTTTGAAATACGATTTGTGGTCTGCGGGTTTTAATATTGGATCGAACAAATGCCATTCAGCACCGCATGCGTATTGACCGTGTTCACCTACACAGATTGTTTGGAAGCTGTGGGTAGGCTATATCTGCAGAGACAGACTCTCAATTACCAATTTTATATTCCATTGTACACAGTGATAGTTCTTGGCAGCAAGGGGAAGCAGTTCTCCCAAAACCCAGCTACATATAAATCAATGTCAATAAATTGTACAATGCCCAACGCGTTACAATCCGTGGACAGGGGGACAATGATAATTACCAATGAATGGCGTTCCAGAATGAATGTGGTGATTAGACCGAGAGACCAAACATTGATAAGAGAATGCAAAAATATGGAACGTTGGTTCCGAGAGAACATTTCAACAAGACGGATGACAAAAAATATTTCGTGACTGGTATTTTTTTTATTTTTGAAAGTATCTGGAGTAAAATGCATTAATGAAAACAAATGTATTTGCATTGTTATATTGCCCTATACATGCATATGGTTATATCGCATTTTGACAGTCCCTATTTGATAAGCATGTATATTAATCTACAGGGGAAGATGGAAGATGGGTTGTACTTTGTGGGTTAAAATAACATCACGGGGAAAAAGACGAATGAGCTGAATATAGATCTAGAGGTGGAAACTTTTGGCACGCACACTAGTCGCCCCACGCACGTGCATGTACTTACATGCACTATTCATATACATCACCACCCGATTTCAAAATGATTCCTTACTTAACTTATTGTTTTAAATTAACTTCTTTTGGTGTAGAATAGCATTAATACAAAATATAGAGTAGAGTAAGGAAGACATATGCGACACGAAAACCTCAGGACTTGTTGAATGGTAACGTCACACGCATTTTGCATTGAAAAGACTACGAAAAGTACGTTTGTGCACATACGTAAAACATTTCATATTGGAAATTTATCAGGAATAAACGACTTTGATGCACTTATCCGCACGACATTATCTCGACGATGATTTGAATTTAATATGCTGATTTATTTTGATAACTTCAACGCAAGCACGTTTTGATTATTCGTAACTCTTACATGAAACAATTGTTATGAAAGATCGAATATTGTTTACACTCTAGACGCAGCTGAGGAGATCACGTATTCAGTACAGTGAACAATACCGAGAACTTCAGACGGAAATTCTGATACTCTTTCAATGAAGTAGAAACCCACGAGAGCTGAAATCTAATCTATTTAATACATAGTTATCGTTCTTGTATCACCAAGGGAGATGTATGCATTTCGTCACGCACACATTCGTTCCGTTAGTTTACAGTCTGAAAATTGTTGCGCTCTCGCATTGAGTTCTTGCCTGTAATTGAATTATCGTTCTTTCTTTCGACAAATCCAACATCAAGGATTAAAGTAAAGGCGGAGGTATTAGATGCTTACATTAGATTTGTAGAAGAATATATTCGTGAGAAAATAACAAAAGCAGGTGTGTCGTTGAGTTTTGTAAATGCCTAGGTTCTATACGCCTTCATCAATGAACATGTACACGTATATGTACATGAATATCTTTTGTTTTAATCTCTAGCTATAGTCAGACATGAAAGGTTCTAAATCTTTTGATAAGTATCATCTTATCTTTATCGCCTTCCTTACATGTATCTATACAATAATGTTTTTTCTCCTTCCATATATATCTTTCGATCTCATCACATGTAGTCACACTTCATCTAACAGACATGCGTCACTATCCAGTGCAGTCACACACTTGTCTCTTTCCCAATGTACAAAATAAGTCGTCATATTGAGTCTAACCGTCTCCATCCGGTGTAGTCACACACTTGTCTCTGACCCTACATTTTACCGGACATTTGTCTGTAATCACATGTAGTCATACTTAATCTAACATACAAACGTCTCTAGTCCGCGGTAGTCGCATACAAATGTACGGGTCTCTAACTCAGTGTACTCGTAACTGGTCTACCCGACACATGTCTAACCCCCATATTATCATACCTAGTCTATTGGAAACATCTTTCAACCCAATATAGGCGCAATTGATAACGTTAAATGATGCCTATCTGACAGAACCGTAGTTGACCGCAGTAAACCATAGCTGACCTAAGTTAACGTAATACGGCTAATGTGGTTAGATGAAGTCAAACGTAGTTTAGTTATAAATTAACATCACGTAGCTCTACTTCAGCTTAATTGACCGTAGATAACCGTACTGACTGTAGTTAACCATATAACTTGAACCATTTTCGAACTCAAGTACATGTAGCTGTCCTTATCAAGTAGCTTACCCTCTTTGACCGTATTGTTACATGTAACCGTAGTTAGTGCAGTGACTATGGTTTGTACTATGTTCAATTAGGGCCAACTATGGCCAACTTGGAACAGCTTAGTTCAAACAGCGGTCACAGCAGATTCTTGGCATTCGAATTCACCGTAGAAAGAAATATATAAAAAGAACATTTTTTGGACTAACCACTGCCAAATCATGGATTACTTGAAGTTCAAACATGTGGTTACAACTAAACGTTATAATACCTTCACATGTAGTACGCTTAAATGAGGTCACCGACTTACAATGACATGTAACTACTGCCGGCCATCCCTGGATACGGTCAACTACGTGCGTGACCTTAAGATGTGAGCGCGACTTTGTTCTAATGGACATGTGTCTGTCGAATATCCCCTGTAGGGGCCCTATATAGACCAGAGACACAGTCGGTCTGTATCAAAGTGTCAACCATATCGAGCGGGCACAAGGAATCTGCTGGTGATGGCAGGTATATAGACAGATCGCAGAATTCAATAATTCAAACATGGCTATCAGTGTGAAGTGAATCTGTATAAAGACCTTTCAAGCGCAGCATAGGGCTGTTATATCAATTTGAGGCCATACATGTCTTCTTTTTCCTAACAATGTATACAACCCATGTATAAACTTATCTTATGATCTAATCATATCACGAACACATACACACTATGGAGTGGCCCTATCCGCTCGCGGGGGATGCGGTAGCTTGTTCTGATATTGGCGTGATGCAAACATGTATCACCTCACTTGTTTATTACTTTGCTAGCAATTGCAAGGTGGAAGGCTTTGAGACACGAAACACGAAGAGGAACGGTCCTAGATCGGCTGATAACATCAGTTTGGTTCTTTGATACCATTGTACCGTTCTAGATTAATATTTCTATGGTAGCTTACGTATGACGGGTCGTCGTTGAAGTTTGCCGCCTGCTAAAAGACATAAATACATAAATCGTCACAGCTAAATAGCGAAATGAGAATAATAAACCTGCGGAAGTAAATAGTTGTAAAAATGCCTAAACATAGAAACAGAACCAGGAGAAAGGTTTGTATGCGATTTTTTTCTACAACTTCCTTTATAAGAAACATAGTTTTCCATGCCATCACTAAAATGGAGCATACGAAGGAAAAAAAAGAACTACCAAAACTTTGGTTTGCTTCTCTAATGTCCACTTTCAAGCAGACAGAAGAAAGTTCAAAATTCAGAAGACGCAGAAAGGGAAAGAGCAGGTCATTTATGTCCCCGTATATATAAATGACTTTACCAAAAACAAACAGAACCCGTCCTGATACATGAGATAGTGTAGCTTTCCTCATATAGCTTGAAAACCGAGTAAAAACGTTTAACGGTTTGTTTAGACAGCAAAACGTATTAGATCACTGTTATTTGAGGTGCTCAGTGATAAAAACAATACACCAAAAACCTCGACAAACGAGTTAAGATAAATTTTATACGTGGATTATGAATTGGATATTTTCCCCTATCTTTGGAAATAACTTTAGTTCTGATGTCAACGAATAGACACACACTAGACCACAATGTCACAAGTCCATGATCAGCTGATATTGTTAATGTGCTCTGCCTTGCTACCGTTAAACCAGCGGGAGCGTTCTTGACGGAAAGCTAACGATATTCCGAGGACATTAAAGCTCGTCTGTGACTATGATTATATCAAAAGACCATAAAACATTGATGTGATATTGATGAAACTTTTCCTTTGTCTCATCAATTGACCAACACAATGACATACACTGTATCGGCCATAATATGGTATCAAATAATCCTGTGACCCACTTTCCGGTCTCATCATGAAAATAGAACTCCTCTTGGAATTGTAGGAACATTATTTACCAATGGTGATAACATGTGCATAGCCATGGGTTGAACGTTCGTGGAAAGGAATCCTGTTGAGATTATTTCAGTATTGGATCCATACAATGTGTATATACTTGCCTCATTGAACGAAGGTCTCATGAAAAGAAAATACAAACAAATACAATGTGCTACTTACGATATATCTTGAAGACAATGCTTCGGTTACATAAATCGGTTGCTTTTGTAGAAGAGAAATATATCACTTTACATTAATTGGGTTTGACGCTTTCATATATATTCTGCCTTTATTTTGTCGGTTTTGATTTTGGATAACGGTTTTGCTGACATTTAAGCACTTCTGTTTTTCCGCTGTAACTGAAGGTTATGCACTATAAAGTTTCAAATATTGAAGAAATATTTCCCTTTATTGAAGTTATTGAGGGAAAATAACAATTAAATATCTAGTGTTAATGTCAAAGTTGATACCGAGTTCATCTTGTCTTAGAAAAGCCCGGTGTTGTTACTAGGTACATGTATACACTCTGTTAAGACAAGTATTTACTGTGTAACCTCACGTCCTAAAGTCGCATGCCAAATCATAATACTGGTAACCAATGTTCTAAAATGCAGGACAAAATACAAATATTTACATCCTAATATCAAATAACGGTCTGTGAATATTTATTTTCTATCAGAGATATCTAAAATAAACAAAAATAAGATGATAGAAGAATGTTCTTTCGTTTCTACTCAAATGAACTTAAGTCGTTGTACAATGCCAAAAGCAAGATGCATTGTTCGGCTTATAAATTGCAGTGTAGCTAGACGGGACCCCATCACGACCGACCAAAGCCATGACAGAAGGTATCCCAAATCTCGGGTCGATTGCTCACTAATCAATCGAACGAAGGTATCAAATGTGTTGGCGAGAACGACTTGCTCCTATTCCACGGCAGAGGAGGGAATCGTGCTAGAACATGGCCGTGAGAAATTGAAACTGTCACATCAAAATTGGGCCGAGGAGGAGACTTGCCTTTCCGTAACAAGGTTCCAGCAGTCGACAAGTGTAGAGAACTGCTTAAAATCAATCTTGTTTCCTTCGGCGGTCGGAAAGAAAAATACAGAAAAAAATACATCGGGCTAATTGCGTTATTTCTTGAAGACAATGCTTCGGTTTTATAAATTGGATATTTTTTGCGAAAAAGAGATATATCACTTTGCATTAATTAGGTTTGAAATACTTCAGCTTGATTTTACACTCTGTGATTTTATTTGGCGTGTACGTCATTCAAAATAGATAACAAACAAAAGGCAAAATCTACTCAACAGCAAATAATTCAGTGCATGAAGCGTTCACACATAAAAACAAAGCGAAAATCATAATATTTTCAAACGAATCGAAAATCTTTCAGACGACGATCAGATAGTCCGCAAATCTTTCCAATTATTATCATATTGACCGTATATATTATCAATTATTAAATAAGAACCGGAAATAAGGTACTGACAACTTTCGCAACAGTACTGAAGGTTTGAGTGGCAACTATCACAACAGCACCAGGAATCTGACTAACTTTTGACCTTTATGGTTCCATTAAAACGGTTTAAGAAGAGCTCCAGATCTTATCGGAAATATATTAGTTCGACAACAGCTATAGACTGGCTACCAACCCCTAAGTTTCTATAGAAATTGTCTCTTCTTCCTGGCTTATCTCCCCCTTGTTTCAATCAGACATATATGTGATCACAACCAGTTGACTATTTGTTTTCTCAATATCTGTATACTATTCTAGAGACGGGAGCCAGTCTACAGCAGCTCCAGATGTTTAGGAAATATAACTGTTTGCTATCAGATTCAGATAATACATGTATCGCAGATGATATCCGAAATATGAACGTTAAGCAAACGATGAAAATGCTTTCGCTAAATGTTATACGTTAGGTAATATCATAAAATCTGGAACGATTTATGGAACGGTACTTAAGCATATCCAAACAAATATAGACGATTTAAGTTGAACGTAATTATTTATTAGACAACAACACATGATTTCAGAGAAATGTAATGGTTTATAAAACAAATGAAGCAAAAGAAATTATATGATCTATCAAATAAGTAACGATGAATAAAAAGAAAAACAAATACATCGATTTCGAGATAAATGCAACTTTGTTTTTAAAACAAACACAGATGGTTAAAAAGTATGTTATTGTTTCCCGAACAAATATAGCTAAATGTAGATGCATGTAAAGGTGTACCAAACATATAAAGATGATTTGAAAAAGGCATGTGAATATCATACAAATATATATCATATATAATGATAACAGAAATGGATAGTTTCCATATGAATTCATAACACAAACATTGAACATTATGTAGGTTTTTGTGTACACAACAAAAACATAAAAGACAAAGAGCGTGACTGATTTTCTTAAATATTTCCACCTTCTGGTCCCTAGCATTACTGTAGAGTCAGAGGAGGACGAAACTGTTGTATGATGCAGTTCAATTTATTTTTTCGGCATACTGTATATATTACTAAATTTAAAAGGTGCAGCATATGTGTGTGTTACGTCATCTTACATAATAGTTGATGACATTATAGATACATACCAAGATGTTGAGATTGTTGGTAAACAATGATAGGAGACCTCGATTGGGGTCACATTCTACTGGATTGCCACAGTACAATCAGAAAAGTTAAGGATCGTAAATCCTGTATTGTAAGGCTCTATGGCGTTTTAATTTCGTAAACATCAATTTGAACCAGTCCCGCCAAGGGTGTTGGTATCAGTTTTGGTCTAATTTATTAGTCTTTACTTCTATGACCTCACTAAACGGATTTTAAGTAGAGTACCTCAAGGGACGCATAAGACCACGTATTGTACAGCTTCACTGCTAATGGTGAATTGTAACTGGGATCGGTTCCCCTGATGTTTGGTTTAATCGCAGTTTTAAGGAATTCTCGGGTTGCACACCATGTATTTTATTTCACCATTGCCTATTGAATCCTACAGCTAAACGTCGAAATATTATTACGGATAAAACAGTTATTTTTATAGAAAGTTTAATTAGAACGCCTTCTATGAACTGGTTTCTTGGATGCAGAGTTAAATTCTTATAACCACCTGGTAACGAAGTAGCAACGTTATTCCAGGCGTTGAACCAGTATGAGAGTTGATGTGAGTTGACTGCAAAACATTTAATCATTACCCGATGTATTGAGAAAACCCCTTGGTAACATCTTCATAATCCTTCATTTGTATAACGTAAGCAGATATTCACACTTGTTACCGGCAATTACAAACAATATCGGGTGTGACATGGTACTCAGATCAAAGTCAGATATGACGTTTTCGACTATACATTCTTGTAAGTATCATCTGCTTAACGGTCAGCATTTAGGCTCAAATCAACATTGAGCACCATGCAATAAAATATGTGCTACTTGTGGTTGCCTTTAACAATGCATCTCAGTGGTATGGCACTGAAGCCGGCATCCATTTGGGTTTGTTGGATTTTGTTAAGCTTCCTATCAACTAATAAGGTCATTTTAGCGCGCTTACATCCGGGTCAACAAGATCGACTGGATAGCTTGTTTCAGAATTCACCCCCTAATAAACTCATTAGGGAATGCAGGTGGTACAGTACTATCTGCCCCCATTTACGGTAGACTTCTGCGCGGTTGCGTCACTCCTTCAAATGACGCAACCACACCACCTAGTGTCCACCACTAGAGTGATCAAGTGGCCATCGAAAGCTCTCGGTAAGCTTGGAAAGTATTTGTGTGCAGATGTTTTTTTTTAACTTTAGTTTTGTTTCATAATTGTTGTAAAGTAAAGTGTATATTCATATATTTATACATAAGAAAGAGAAAATGTATGGTCCCGAACTCAGTCGCCTTTTACGATCATGCAATAGGGGCAGAAGGTACGATTGTTACATCCTACCAGCAGGGCAAACTTCGGCACCAGATACATGTACATAGCACAGTGTGGAGGTTCATCAACCTGCAGGTACCACCGCCGGTACATATACGTGTACACGTATACATGATAAGCTGAATTTAGTTTTTAAAAAAATATACTAGCACCTTTGTTCAAACGGTGCCTGAAGCGTCAGAGAGTAAGTAAGTGTCAACAAAACTATAATCCTCAAAATGTTTTACAAAAGGGACAATTATAAATAAAGGATATATTTTAACGAAGACCATTGAAATGTACCAGAGGATATGACCAGCCAGGTGTTCCGAAAACCCCCCAACAAATTGCTACTTCAACAACGACTTCCGCCTTGTAAGTCTATATCACGTTCAAGTAAAAGCCACGTTCTCAAAGGGAAAACTAGGGCATCATTAGTCATAAACGATAGCCATAATAATGGTTGAAATAAGTTAAAACTACTCCATATTGATGTAGTTTTGATGTATCAAAGTTAAACTGTCATTTACATGTATATTACTCATAATTCTGCTTGCTACAAGTACAAGCGTAAAATGAGAATTTTTTTAGTAAGAGTTAATTAGGATTCATTGCATGGCTTACCATCATTGGAATGTCACCAATTACGTAGCTTCTCCCAAAGCCATGATTTCGTGAAGCCATTTAAAATAGCACATGTATGTTTACATTCACGAAGCTGAAAGTAAGAGCAAGACGTATAAGTCTGCTAGCCATCCTTATTAAAAGGAGATATTTTAAAACCTAGATTTTAATTGGGGACGACACATGCACAGAGGCAGTTGTCGTTATCGGAAGTACAGAAACGCTAGTATAATAGACACATAAATCGGGAAACTGTAACCCCGCTAGAAAGAGTACATATGTACCTGTGGCTTAGCTATGCTGTATACATGTTATACTCGTCCCCTGAAAACGTTAAATCGAGTGTTGCTCTTATAACTTAAACATTTTCAACAACATAAGCAGCTTCACAAATTAAAATTAGCAAATGTATTAAAAAGACGACACATTTTTACAGAATGATTTTACAGAATGAAAGATGCCCTAATGATGCTTTAAACTAAACGATATCAACAGCAGAATGTTCAAGACTATGGAATAAATGATTATGTAAAAATAGAGTAAGAAAGTCGGACGCAACGGGAAAAATGGATAGGATATCAAAACTGAAGCCCACAAAGCGACCCTACAACACACGCTTTCTCCCACATGAAGGCTCCCTGTGTGCCACAAGTCGCTCAAACAGCAATAGAACTTGCAATAAATTATTGGAAATTGTTTGAAAAGTAAAGGAAATCTCCAGTTTATGAAAAGAAACCCATAGAAAATGACCACACTAACACAATTCCACCCACGACAATGTATATAAGAGAATGCAAAACATGTTACGCACGCGCTCGTCCTTGGACCCTTTTTCACCTATATCGTCTGAAAGGGTTATTATCTGCGAGTTTTATACAGATATCACATCTAACAGCAACATTTAAAAATGCAGTAAACGAGAATTATAGAGCAAATGACACGTATATTTGATGTTATTACACTGATATCAAAAGATAAAGAACATCAAACTGTCTTACCAATCTTACGTAACTTAGCAACATTTCTTTGAACTGACGCATGTTAGAGATGACATTTGAGGATTAATATCTTTAATGTTTCTCGTAAAGAAACTAATGGAAACATAAACTTGCTAAATCACATATTTAACTTCTTGTGATACCGAAACGAAAAGTACAAATATATCATTATAAGCAATATTTGAAGCTAGTTGTACATACTGAAATCCTACTGAGAATCAGTCACTTCTGCTTTATCGCTGTTGTCTACAGGGATTATGTTTCAAACAAATCGGCGGAGACATTTCAGACACTTTCGAAGATTTTAGACATTACCCGGTTCATAAGAATGTTTTCAATTTGAACAACAAACACATTATATATATAAATATATATACATAATGCAAAAAAGGAACCAATTAATACATGTCACATTTATTACCATCATATTATTTATAATTGTATATGGAAACATTTGTAAAAAAATATATAATTTCATAACAATAACAAATAATAAGTGTCCAATGTTTTATGGTACAAAATAAACCAAAACAATGAATAGACAGTTTTTGCACATCAGTAATGCTTTGGTGCATGTCAGGGATTGGGGAAATTATATACCTGCTGGTACCGACTTCGTGGTTTAAGAGACATTTTTATGATAATCTGATCTGGTTTGGGATATATCTGGTGATTTAACAAAAGATGAAAGAACATAATAATAATAATAACAATAAATACGCGTTTTAATTGTTATAAAGTAAAATCCTTCAAAGTCAAAGGCAAAATAATCTGCATGGAAAAATATGACTACAGAAATAGAAATAGTTCAAATCCATTAGCTCAAGTTAATATGAATGCAGAATGTAATTTTTTTTGTTTACGATTAAAATAAACATGAAATATATCATATGTACGTCGATTTCATTTGTTGATATAATAATTTAGCTTTTACATTGTAAATATTTTTTTTGTTTGTATCGATATCATACTGCGTTATTGTTCTGTTAAACTAAATCAAATGATTTAAAGCTTGAAAAAAAAAAAACGTTTGAGGACCAAGATGAAAAAATGAGAGTCAACAATGAAGAAGTCAAGAAACCAAGTTTTTGCAAGGTATTTTATTTCCTTATTGTGAAGGTCCGGTTGTACATACAGTAAGCTGGATATCTAACAGCGTGGCCATGTACAGAGCAATGTCGATTGTCCAATGGTAAATTGCAATGACCCGAGATGGCGGGAAGTGAATTATCTAATGGTTCGTAAATCTTTTTCGTGTTTAATCATCATCTGGTCAAACACACACTGTGGTCAGTTCGAAGGGGAATGTTATTTGTTGTGACAACTTGATTTAATCAGAGATGTGTGACACAAACCAAAAACACAGCAAATCAGATAATAATCGTCTGTGAATTATACTAACACGATCATCCCCACAGTAAGTGCTTGAGGACAAGGCCATGTAAGCCGCGCTGTAATTTCGACGTAAACAACACGATGAACAGTATAACGTTTATGTGGTATGACAGGTATGATTATAACTTCCGCTAACGTCATCCGCGGACAACCATGTCACTGCAAGTCTACCCACAGCTCTCCGACACGTCGCAGGCGGCGTAGTGCTATGACAATAGATGATCCCGTACGAGCTATACATCATCATTATACATAAATTACGCGGCCTGTTCTAAATCTGATACGAGCCATGCACAATTATAAATGATTCCGTATGCAAATTTTGCTGACGTTATAAGTATTTATAACAAATGATCGAGATCATTTTTGGAATAATTATACTATGTTTTGTGTTTGAAGTGACGCACGTCAAAGGATATAGCTATGGCAATTGACATTTTTAGACAATGAACTTATATTTGTATATAACATTTAGGTGATCACATATTTATTTCCGTACTGTAATGGGATTTGATGAAATTTATTATAATTTTGATTATAATCAGCTTGCTTTGCGCTATTCTGATAGTCAATTATGTTCTTGTAACACGAGGTCGAGGTAAACATACTTGGCAGTTAAAATGCCACTGACAAGGAACACTCTACGTCGTCTTGAAGTGACAACAATAGTATATGATTGTATAACTGTATGACGTAGACTTTTGCTAAACGCTTCATTAATGCACACATCATAAGTACATCATAATCGATATTATGCCCAAACAAACATTTTGTGCCCAATCTCACTTGATTCATCATTATTAATTGTTGATAAACAAGAACAATATATTAAAAAATACCAGTAAGGACTTATCATATTAATTTAGTTTCGACAATAAATGCTACAATTGAATTAAAATAACAGGGAATTGCAATATGAACTATGTGGACATTGAAAGGAAACAAAAGTTCAAGACCCTTTCAAAGCATCTCTGTGAACACGGATGCATTTTATGGCATACAATATAGAAACAACGCAGGCCATTCTTATCTAGGTCACATTACACGAACGGAAAACGTATCTGGAATCTGGAATATGCGATATTTAAATGTCAAGTTATACGCGATACAAGATGTTCGCGAAATTGTAAGTATTTAATAAATCGGAGTGGTAAATTGCATTGAATTTGCGCTTATATGTCATCTACGCTATTTAAATAGCAGTTTTATTGATTCGAGTTAGAGCAATGAAATCGATCGACTTCGAAAAATGCATTATATTCACTATAATCTCGTATAAAACTGTAAAAAAACCCCAAATAAGTTTCGGGAAGTACGTTATTGTTTCACAAAGCAGGTGAAGGTAGACTCAATACACCAAGACTGTCCCAGAACAAACCACGACTAAGCCTGTTAACGAGACATACAGCACGAATAATAATTGAAATTGTGAACATGTACATGCATCAACGGTCTTATATACGCTAATATACGCTAATAATATTATGCAGTCTGGGTACTCTTTGGAAATAAATCTCTTACAAAGAGATACTTTAAATATCTTCGTGTCCTGATATGTGTATTTTATAATCTTATCAACAAAAGATTAGTTTTTTGACAAATTATACATTACCATCACTCCTGCACACTCCAAATCTCCCAAAAACTGCTGAAATACTATCTTTGAATAATGTTGTGTAATAATACTATTAATACTAAAATCAAGTTCTTAGATACAGCTTTATTACTACCTTAAAAGTCCGTCTCACAGTGGTTCACAAATTATTATCCGTGATTATAGGGCCTTAGCAAACAGCCAATATCGTTCTCAACCCCATGGGGAGCATACAACCGGTGCTGTCATTTCGGCGCTCACACCTAGCATTCTATAAGTTCTAGCACTACCCGACCACGTACTCATTAACAGCTGGGTAGCCTAGAACAAACAGAGTAATGTATCATGCTCAAGGATACAACACATATGTCGTGAAGGGACTCGAACTCGCAAACCTTCGATCACGAGACCATTGTTATTGATTAGATAAGATGTTTTCCTGTGGAATTTGTCATACCATATTTGAGACTCTGACAACTTTTCAAATTGACAACACCAATTTGTTCATTCATTATTTATTGCTTACGAGATGAACATCCAGACGGCTTACGTACACTACTCCAAAGCTTTGTTTGTTTCAATGCTTTTCCATTGACGCAGGTCAGCATATTACAGTCAATGACGCAGAGAGCGCTTATTCCTCCAATTCAATTCGACTTATTATCTTGTTCTTTATTCAGGCGCCTCCGCGTTACGCTTTCCTTTATTGATGTGTCACCACTACTTTAATATATTTTGAGTTCGGATAATTGTTTTGCTGACGCTTCAGTATTTACTGACTTTTACGACACTACCTCCTATATGACTTGCAACTATTATTATACTAACTCAGACGTTGAAAACAGCAATATACAAAAGAAACGCAACCAAGGTACACTTGTATCCAATGAACAACACCACGGAATTGATTAGATGTATATCCACTTACATTTTTCAAATCAAAACCTTAAATGAATCTTAAACGAATATGTTTAAATGAATTGTCCCTGCTGAACCTACGAAGAAACCAATGACATTCCTGATCGACTTTCTGCTCACGCTATTCTTCAATATGTTTTCATCTGCCTGACCTTCAGTTGTGTCCTTGCTTGAGTCAACGAGGCTACATAATTTTGGTTGTCTTCAGTGACTTACACACTGTTGCGTGTTAAAACTAATCACAGTGCCCTACCGAAATCACTAGCAGTCTATTGCTTATATCGATACCCTAGGTCAACGTTCTATTGTTTGTAGCAAATCGAGCGTGTTACGACCTTGCGTGAGACAGCGTTATTAATTTCAAGGTCATGGCCCCCTTGTGGATAAGCCAAACACCAAACAACCGATTCGTTCAATCTAGTGTTTGGGGCTGCCTTTCCTTTTGGGAGAGTATACCCATGACGTACAGTGTGATTTACCATTAGCAGAATGTGTTTAATGTGCCGAAATCCTTAATGAAACTCACTATTAGAAACATGAATTTAAGCATGATATACTTTCACAGTTTTATTTTTCATATCTATTCTCCAATAAATTTTCAATTCATGATATACTATAATTTGCATTTGTGTAGTGGCACGGTACATAATATACACGTTTTGGAAGTACACGATTTGCAATTATACATAACTAGTTTCAATTTACTTCTAAATTCATAAATTATAAGGGTTTTACGCACCTGACCCTTCTACTTCTACATTAGTTTACACATTTTGGATTCCAACATTTTGGCACCTAGCATCACTGAAGAGTCCTAGGAGGACGAAATGGTGTATGGTGCAGTTTAATTCATTTTTTCGGCATCCTGTATATACTGATAAGTTTAAACGGTGCAACATTTGTGTGTTACGTCATCACCCTTATTAAGCGAAACTTAAATTGATGCGTTCTATTTGGCGCGGTGGCAAAGTAGTTAATGCTTTTGATATACTGCTTCATCTAGCCCCTCTTAATTGATCAAAAGTAACACTGTAGAGACCTTCGTGAGGCAGTTGCAGTGGCTGGCCTTAGGTAAGTGGTTCTATGTTTGGGAACTCCGGATTTCCTTAAACCCTTAAACCTGACACGTCCTTACATTTTGTAACAATATAGGTCGTAAAAACAAACAACCTGAACCTAAGCGCGATGCCGGAATAAAAATATTATTTACTCCCAAAAACGTAATAGGTAACAGAAACTAACATGATAGCCGTTTTGCATCGGTAACACTACACCATGGATGCAATAATTAATCAGAAATATATCCTATGAGATCATAGCTTTTACTACGACAAAACAAAATGCCAACAATGTTTAGTGCCGTTAAGCTCTGGCGAAGTTTCAAAATAACAAAAGACAGTCGCTAGAGTTTTAAAGACATGACATCAAGAAATGTCAATCTTGGTGCAATTGTTTCTGCTTGGAACATATTACTCCAAACATACAGCATACAGTTACCCCCCTTTTGCATTCAGTCAACACATGACGATAAGGAACTCAGTTGTACATACAGACCCGTATACGTTGGCTGTTCCACTTTAAGCGTACCGTTTGCGTAGCATTTCCGTAGCACTTCCGTACCATTACCGTAGCATTTCCGTACCGTTTGCGTAGCATTTCCGTAGCATTACCGTAGCATTTGCGTCGCACTACCGTAGCATTACCGTAGCATTTCCGTCGCACTACCGTACCATTTCCGTAGCATTTGCGTCATTTACAAAGCGTTCGCGAAACGTTCGGTTGGAAATTTTACGTAATAAATCTGACGAAACGAATAGTTCATGTTTTTATAAGCTGCATAAACTCAGAATTTTGTAAATAATCTGTCTCAAAAATTTACAAAACAAAAAACAAGGCTTTTATCAATATGTATAAATCTGACTAAATTTAACATAAAATAAAATAAAATAAAATAAAAATATCAAGGTCATATGCCCCAGCCAGTCGGACAACATCCTGCCTCTCGGGCAAGCTCGGAAGAGGATACCCGAGGTGTTCCGACTGATGCCCATGGCTACCTGTCAGCGCACGTCAGGTCTCTATGACGGAAAAATTAAATACATGTTCCAATATTACCGATATTTGATATTGTTCCTAATTACTTTTAAGGCATGTCTGTTTGTTTCACTCTCATACCATTATCTTAATGGCAAAGCAAACATTAAAAAACAATCGTACGCATGTGTACACGCTGGATCTCCACATTCGGTTTCAGCACACGTTTCCCAATGCATTTTGGGTATTTCGTTTCGTTTGTATGTGTGATTATGTGGATCCGTTTTTATAAAAATCCGTAAATGTGATCGACCGTTTGCAAGCGTCACCCGAAGCATTTCCGTACCGTTTGTGTAGCATTTCCGTAGCATTTCCGTACCATTTGAGTAGCACTTCCGTGCCGTTCGCGTAGCATTTCTGTAGCATTTCCGTACCGTTTACGTAGAATTTCCGTATCATTTGAGTAGCATTTCCGAAGCACTTCCGTACCGTTTGCGTCTAAGATGGAACAGCGAACGTGTACGGGTCTGTATTTGTGGTCTCGGTCATTCGATTCTTGGTCAGGTTATGATGTAATCCTTATCATAAGTCGATAAGCGGATAGAAACGAATGTTAGCAATATTGATTTTTAATCCATGGCAATAATCGTCGTAGTATAAAAGATACAATATGAGTTGCATCAACCACATTTAACAGACTTTCTTTGATATTACATCTGGGAAAAGAAAATGGAATTGACAAATCAAAGAAATGCAATCTTGTTATATCGATGTTGTAAGCGAATGTCGTTTCAAAATGATGTAGTCTTGTCTGTAGAAACAATCCGTCCATCATTATTAAATGTTATACATGTATAACGATTCTACCTTATAGACACTTATTGCCGCAAAGTCACGCTAGGAACAGCAAGACATGCTCGCATTACGGAAAATTACAAATGCACCAAGTCCGCACACTTTCGGTAATAATAGAAGGAAAAACTTTTAACCATGTAAAGAGGGTATTTCATAAATATATTAATCATTGATAGCTCCATTTTTGAGAGGATATTACGTACATACACGCTATCGCTTTATCGACTCCAGGAGAGTGTTCCGCTGACATGTCATCATGCATCAGCTTATACCGTTAACTATGTAGCTATAAAACGTAGATATGCTATTGCCTTGGCGTTGTAATCTTTAATTTACACGGTAAGTGGTTTGTTTCAGTTTTATCTTTTATTAGACAAGGATATTATTTAAACAAAACATATACAATCAGTTGTGTATTACACCTATCGTAGGGAAAATGTTGATCAACACATCATTCGATTAACAAGGGAAATTATCCTCCCAACTTATCCTCCAGGGATAGGTGTAAGTTTAACTGATACGGTTTTTGTAATCACATTTACATACTATTTTAATGGGTTATATTAATGGGTGGTCTAAACTCGCACAGGCGAGACTAATGTCATGCCATCGCGTTATAGTATAACAAGCATTACAATGATAATTATCTCGCGAAGATGAGATCATTTTTGTCAAAATTTAGGCTGGAAAGCTTTCACAAATAGTAATAGTATGAATACTAATAAATACATTAATCTCATTACCGTCACAGACACGTTAGTCATCCAATAGCCGGGTGTCTGGACAGGAATCTGTGACAGGCAATGACTTCTCGTTGCTACACATTAACGCCCGGTAATTAAGGAGATACGCTGATTATAATTAGTGTAACAACGGTTGATTGGCATTGAGTCATGATCAACCCCCCAAAAATGCATTGATAACAAACATTTTTTTTATACAGAAATTAGTTAATCACCACGACCTAGTAAATGTTTATACATGTACATAGTAACGATCTTATGATGACATGTAAACCGTGATGTGTATCTGAATATTACTATACAGCGAGAGGTATGGTACATCAGACATATTTCATTTTATTTTATCCTCAAAACAATGAGGAGTAAATTAAAGAAATACGTTTCCCTCTAAAATGTACAAAGTTTACGATACATGTAGCTGTACTGAGATTGATAACAACAATTTAGAGAGAGTTTACTATCTATTAAACAACACTTAATTTGTTTGCTGATCCAGTAGGACCTTAAGCGGACGATTATCGAAGGGAATATCGGCAACATTTATCATTTATATTGATAACTTTGTTGTATGTTTTAGTTATTTTCCGTGTGCATGCATGTCTGCGATGTATCGTATTTATATGTCTTGATACTGGGCTCATAGCCTTTGAAGTTTGACAATTCATTTGACCGTACTTTCGCTGTTACTGCATTTTGTTTGGTTTATTTCGTTTAACGTCCTATAAACAGCCAGGGTCATTTACGGACGTGCCAGGTTTTGGAGGTTGAGGACAACCGGACAACCCGAAGAAAAACAACCGACCTACGTTCAGTACCTTGCAACTGCCATACGTGGGATTCAAACGCACTTCCCAGAGTTGGAAGGCTAGTGGGAGTGTGTCGGGAAACCTTAACCGCTGTTACTTCAACGGTCATATATATATTTACATAGTTCAAACAAGAAAAACACGATGTGTATCGTGTGTATCAATTTAAAAGCGAAATATCAACATGGCAACTGAAAATCCATATTATAATCGCTAACGTGTACATGTATACATACATACATACATTGTGTACAAGATGTTGATTTGTGCATAAACAGTAAAATAAAGGATACATGACGGAGGCTAATAGTCTGTGTTAGTAGGTCATGGTTTTGGTTATATTGGGATGTTGTTTTCGCTTGAATAGCGGGGGTGTGTTGTATTAAACTTGCTGTGGTATGGCTTTTACTTTTATCAGAGTCTGATGTTTAAACAGTGTGCTTATATATTTGCTTTTGTCATGTAAAATGACGTAACACAGATATATGCTGCATCTTTTAAATTTAATAATAGATACAGCATCCCGAAAAAAATCAATTTAACTGCATCATACAGCTGTTGCATCCTCCTAGGACTCTTCAGTGATGCTAGTGGCCAACAGATTGGAATCCAAAATGTCTTAACAAATGTACACGTAGAAGCAGAAGGGTCGGGTGCGTAAAACCCATTTGAATTATGAATTTAGAAGTAAGACTTGATCTGTATAATTTCAAATCGTTTACTACGGAAATGTGTATATTACGTACCTTGTCACTACTCAAAAAAGGGAAGATGATATTGCGTAAAGTTGTGGGCTAACTCAGGTCATGAGAGTTACCTTGATGAGTATGATGTTGGTTATAAGTGGTGCGATAACGTAGTAATATGTGATGCTCATTGGTCTAGGATGAGGTTATGATATTCAAACAGAACTATTAAACAATGTGTTTCTTCTGCTAGCGATTGCAGATAGTTGCGTAACAACAATCTAACCACCGCCATATATTGGATGCAAATATTCCAAATGGGAGGCCATGACTCGGAACGTATCGTAAACCGTTGTATCTACAAGCAGACGTTGGTCATATAAACAAGTAGCGTATAATCTAGGTTCCATACAGGGGAGAGTTTCAATTCCATTTTATTCTGCCACACACAATCAATCCATAGAGAGAAAGGGCCATATTTCTACTCTATAAAACACAACCACATACTTTGAATGTCTACATTGTGTAAACATATGTCGAGATGCTTGACACACTATTTGAGGGTTATCATCAATATGGCCGTCTGTGTTATAAAACTGAACAATAATTCTCGACTGATGCATAACTTAGGTAGGAAATAGAACTCTTTGTTCCATTTATACCGAAGAAATGCAAGTCTTTACTTTCTTTTTAAAGGCGGAAATGACCTCATTGTTCCGGAGTGAATCACATAACTTTTATCATTGCAATGTATACGTAGATTGATTAAATGATATAACGTTATGCAGAAATGAAAGTTTTCTTTTTGTTTAAAATTCCACATTTTTGCGTTTATTGAATAATGGCAAGGTTATTGTTTAATATGAAACAGGCTGAAAAAAACCACAAACGAAAATTATTAACTCACTGCCATCTGTGTGAAAGGTCATAGGGATTATATTTCTATATACTCTATACAAACATTCTCACTTAAAGAGTGCAAAAAGGATACATTTTGTAAATCTCGAAACAACGTAGTATGATTTATAGCATGCGTTCGATATACTCGTGGTACATTTGTGATGATATTAAGGCAAATATTCTACCATCTTGCTTATGCATAATTATAATGTGCATCAATGTGTTTGCTTTCACCAACTGTATAATGCATTATCAATTTTAATATTCAACATTAAACAATGAAATAATTTACTTTGAAACTGAAAAATGATATCTAAAAAATCATTTAAACAAAGTACTGCCATATGTCAATTTCATTCACTGGCCATGAGCGCGAAACTGACATGGTATTTGCCCATACTTCCTGTATCAAACAATTACGAACAGACATGCGCATGCCTTTTTAAACAATTGAGCTTACATCCGGTATTTAAGTGTCAACGAATGCCATTTCTGTTTACATTTCCGGCCAGTTCGATCGATATTTGTTGTTTTATTCAGCACTTTTTTGTAAAACGAATTAACGATGATGTCATGATAATTACATTTCCTATCCGTACGTTGTGAACTTCTCCACACAATACCAGAAGTACCTTCGAATGCACATGCAATTAATGGTTTATTACATTTTTATGACATGTTCCATAGGTTACTGAACTCATAAGTTGTGTTGATCAATAGCAATCGACCTGCCGTTAAGCATTATATCGACAGATAAACCACGTTCTGGCATTTTAATTATCTTAGTTTGTTTTACAAAGCTCAGTAGCTTTCCATAGCTTAAGTAAAATTTTCACATTATCTCGTTTTCATGTTTTTGTTATTAATATACATAACGGAGGGGAATGGTCATTTGGAAACAGATTAGATGAATATTTTGGTTTTTGTTCTTTACAAAACAAATATAAAGTATTGCCATTTCATATGGATCAAATTCACAATGTACCTGTCATTTGGCTGATAGGTTTCAATATTATGAAGTCCGCGTAATTCCGTTCCATTTATCAACCTTTGAAAGTGTCACACTATTACGTTATGGCCATGCGATTGTGTGACAAGGCGGTTATGGATCAGATCAGAAATACTTAAAACAATAAAGAAAAACCAGGATGGAATCAATAAATTATTCAACATTAACAATTCGGTCTACAAGTAAATTGTATTTGATGAGAACAAACCAATTGAAAAGCAATTAATGCTGTTTTAGAATGAAAAATTAATACGGTTATGTTCATATTAAAGTAGTGTGGTCCCCGGGTGGTAATGAAATTGTGAGGCCTCGTTTTATTACATTGTTTGTGGGGACAATAATAGACAACACCAAACATAGTCCTCGGCAAGTTGTATGCTACAGGTATTTATAAACATATATAATCATACCCGTTTTTAGTGTAAGTCTAACAATATTACTATCTATATTATTGTCTTTGTCAATCAATTTATAATTGTTTGCAACAACCATTATTTTATCCCTGTTTAAAGCATCCATAGCCATATTTATCTCATGTGACAAGTGGCATGGTACATAATATACATACTTTGGTAGTACAGAATCTTTTTAATTCATAAATTAAAGGGGTTTTAAGCACCTAACCCTTCTGCTTCTACATCAGTTCAGACATTTTGGATTCCCACCTGTTGGCCCCTAGCATCACTGACGAGTCCTAGAAGGAGGAAACAGTTGTTTGATGCAGTTTAATTTTTTTCGGCATACTGTATATATTATCTAATTTAAAAGGGGCAGCATGTGAGTGTGTTATGTCATCTTTTAACACTAAAATGACTTGTGATTCTCGAAATGTACATTTGTATAATATTTTCTTGCTTAAAATTTAACATAACGTTATCTACGATGAATTTTAAACACACATGTAAATCAAATAATTGTACCTGTTACATGGCAAACAACAAACATACTTTTAAGTAATACTTACTTGATGTAATGTTGTGTATATTTTTTTTATTTTTTTTTAATTTCAATTTTAGTTTGCTGGTGAATGCTACTGTTACCATGACATTAAAGCTGTGCGGCCGTATAACGATACACTAAATATAGCATAAGTCACCAGATAACACGTCATTTAATAGATCAATTATGTAACAGGATGACGTATAATATTATTATCTAATGTATGTCTGCCATACATCATTTACTACCCATTTCCATTACAGAAGCGGTTAACCAAAATCAAGCAGATAAAGCTACATAAATTGTGTACATCTAGTTCGCATCAATACGCGATCTGCAATATTTATGTCCATTAAACGGGGTCTCGGGTATTACTGATAATGCACCTTGGCTATTTTATAAAAGTTTTCTTTTTTACATTTTGGTTTTAATATATAAAACGTTAAAAAAATGAATATAATTGGTTTGAGATCATTATAACAGCAGGCGATAAACAGTAGGGTAACAGTGCAGAACACAAGGTGGCGGAAAGCTTGTCGCTCCAGTGTCAACCACCTTTGTGTTTGACAAGATTTATATTTGGTGCCAACAGGCATGATTAACCGATAATTACTAAACACCCCTCCGACTCGACATGGAAATTGATATCAGAATAATAATAGCCGATAAATAAAAGATGCGGTATCGACCTGTGAGCTCATTTCTGACTTTTCTACTTGTACGACCTGAAGTTTATGTCAACCAACATTGAATGCATTTGTTTTAATGCTCATTGTTACAGCTCATTATACAATATCAGATAAAATGTATATCTTTACATATTTATTTGGTAATACATCAAACTAATGGAACCGATGTCGTTTACGGCATAAATATCACCAGCCACAGTAAAAATTGTCGGATCCTATCAGCAAAAGATAGTATAAAAACATAATATTATTATACGAAAAAACACACAAAGGATATGTACATGTATATACAAAATACTTGAAACGTACATCTTTTAGAGATAATCTTGTTGAGGTTGACTGAAATAGGTACATTTGCAGTACTTGTATTACCTAGTATGGGCTACAATACATGTAATATCAATTAAGGTACAAATTCGATATCATTGTAAAAATTCCAAAATTTTCAACAATTCCAGCAAATATTTAAGCGTCCCCGTCATGGTTTAAACCTTGCTTAAGCAGTCATTGCGTCTCAGCCATTGTTAAAACGTCTCTGGTACAGCGTCATAGTTGCAGTTAGAGCGTCTCCGTTATAGTTTAGACGTTTCTGTCACAGCGGCCAAGTGACATTCACGGCGTTTCCTTAACAGTATACTTTAACCATCTTTGTCAAATTATCAAAATTGCAGTCAAAGCGACTGCCATAGCGTCAAAGTTGCAGTTATATCATTTCCGTTTGAACGTCCGTATCACAGCGTCCAAGTGATGGTCAAAGCGTCTCTATCATATTTTTACTGTTTCTGTCGCGGCCAAGTGACAGCCAATGCGTTTCCATTATAGTGTTAGCGTCCCCATCAAAGGTAAATGTCTCTCGTTCAAATTGAAGTGTTCAAACAACAGTCAAAACGTTCCTGCGTCCCCCTGACTGCACCAATGTCCCTAGGAGACCTGCGATTTAGACAGCAACACGACCATTATAACACAGAGGCTGATTGAACTGAAAGTAGCTAGATTACCAATGCGCCTCATATTCTGATAAAATGTCAATAGTGCTACAAGAAGCAGGATCCTTCCATATGAAATATTACCCCGCATGGGGGCTTCCTGTAGGAAATAGATTACAGATGACGCTAAAGTTTTTGTTAAATCAATCTCGAGGCGATTTCTTGGAGACGTGTTTGTTAAGTTTTCGATGAGAAAAAATGAATGGTGTGAATTTGCTACGAGAAAAGCAAACACGTCCCCGTGTAGCAACGCTTTGAATTGGGAATAGTAATTACCGGGACGGGCTCTGAGGGAAACTCAACACTCCGGGAAAATATATAAACTTCGATATGCGCTATTTCGTAGGGTTTTAATTAAGAGTTATACTTCCAGATATGAAAAATGATATTTGTTTAAACAGAGCTTGAATCAAATGTCAAGTGGAAATCAAATGTAACACACATTTTAAGTGCAAGCACCAGAAGTTTGATTTGGCTGTAATAACTAAGAAAAACGTCCTTTCTTTGGCATCAAATGGCGCACAAGTTATGCACTATTAATTAACCAGAAAGCTCGATTTTTGTTCCTGAAATGTCTATTTATACTCCAATGACCTAGTTGTCATCTTAATGTCGAATTTCATACAATTGCGTTATATTAGTTCCAGCATTCCGTAACAGGGAACATACCCGTTCGTTTTTTTGACATATAACGAGAATGTCATACGGGTTGACATAATTCAGCAATACATTAAACACAAATGTTAACAGACTAAGTTAAGAAATAGTAATGAAGCATCAAATTATTTAAGGAAATAAATTACCTAAAGTGATAAGGTTTTTACTGTTGGCCTATAGTCTTTGAGTTGTTAAAATTGCGTTTAACGTCAGGTGAAAGATGAAAATGATACTGAATAGAACTGACATACAAAACCAAGGATTGGCACCGGAATATTACATTCACACAACATACACATGTATGTATTATAATTCGGAAAAGACAATATATTTTGTAACATCAGATCTTACACATCTCTTCGCCGCATAAACCGTAGTGTTTCGTTTTCGTGTTAAAATTCCTTCAAACTAGTTTATTTCATATACACATGTATTTAAAGGTACAATATATCACCTAGCACTATCATTAACTGCAACTTTGCACTGAAAACTCGATTATGTTGGTAAGGCCTGGGTAAATGTTTTCAAATGAAAACATACCTAGCAGAACTTTCATGACATGTATCATTGAGTTGAAATAAAAAGAACCTAAGATGATGAAAGTATGATTTTTAAAATGTCAGAAGGATTGATTTGATCAACCTCAGATTCATCTCCGTAGTTGATATGCCTCTGCTCCAATCAACTGAGTATTACATTGTATGAATACAGAGTCGACGACGAAAATGCCATAACCCCATAGAGTTATGTCAAATGTAGATGAACGGGATTAAAAGAATCTTTCACTCCCCTCGAGTGTTTTGCAGCTTACGAATCTTACCCTAAGGGTTGAGATCTCATGTCTCACTGCCAAGGAGGTGAATGACTATTTTTCTCTTACCCTGTTAAACCTCATGTATATCTAATATTGACGTTGCATCAATGCAAGACAATGTTGATGTGATGTGATTGAGATGTCGACGTGATATCAATGTGTTGTTGCCGTGACGTCATCGTATTGTTGCGACGACGTCATACAATTGTTGAGAACGTACAAAAAGCACGTGTAGCTTGTCTCAACCTAAGGTGAGATAAGAAAATCTCACACCGATAAAAGTGTGGATATCCCTGTCCATGGTAAGAGAAATACATTATATTTTACCTCTATTTACAAATTACGAAAACATAGTGTGGTGGGACAGGGATCCTTAATGAAAACAGAATATTTATAAACACCGTTGTCCCCTAGAAGAATATAGACTGTAGCCAATAATAACCAGCATGACAACATTAAACTACGTGGCCTACATACGGCGTTATACACTGTACTTCATTATCATACATATAATGCATACGTAATTGAGTACAAATTGCTGTAACCTCCCACATTAAGTCACTGTCATCAGTGTTACGACTGTCTACTGGAATATTGTAGTTATTTATTACCTTCCGTATAAATTCTTCATCATCGAATAACGTTTTAAATTTCATGAATATAAGTCTCCGGGAATGGCTTTATCCATAAAGTTGCTTTGATATTGGTTAATTCTTATAGGTCATGTCCTATGTTTTGTTAAACAACCGTATACACGTCGCGTAGACTATTGAGTTTAACACCGGAGCCAGGGCGAGTCTCGGGAACACTTATCTCACCCGCCGGCTATTACCCACAATCATCCTCTAGCTACACGGCCTGTACAATGTAATTACGTAACAGTGGTCAGCCATGATGGTCATGATGACGTTATAACGGTTCATGATAGAAACCCTAGACATGATGTTCTTAGGATGAACAGCCAGAGTCTGAGCACGTGCTTGATTTAATACTGACCTTCATATTCCTGGACACATACATAATGTTTAACGTTTTCTTTATTCTGACGAAATTAAAAAAAAATAACACATCAACTGTCTCTGTCAAACACGCACACACACAAACTGTAATAACTGTACCACAGACGCCGAACCAATAGCTATATCAAATGCAACTTGTCAATGTAACTTGTTTATATTGAACATTATTGACCAATGAAATATATGCTCAGTATCAAACACAAAGTGTCAATGACCATGGTCAACTAACCAATGAAAAATCTAACACGACTAACCAATGGTGTGTTTTGTGTCAAAAACGAATATTCAGGGTTATATGTTTAAATGTATCCCAGGGACTTATTACACCAATCGGTGTAATCAGGTAGTCATTTCGGCGACATTTTTTGATGATTTATTTAGCTTGACTTGCATTTCTTTCTATAATTCCAACATAAATCTGAATTTGGATGAGGCATTAGCCTATTAGTTGAAATACACATGCATGTAATGAAACTTTAAATACAACCATTACCAGAAAAAACTGTTTTCAGTTGGAAAGAAATACAATACAAATTGTTCGTGTCATTTAAGCGCTTCGCTCGTCACGCAGTATAGTTCACACTTAGAAGCAAACTTTGTTCACTCCCTACAATTACAATATTATTAGCACACAATCGACATTAGAGATTATCAGGAAAAAACATTGATAAATGGAAAAGTGATAAACCTTTAAATTGATACTTAAAATACATAGAATGTTGATAATACATTATAAGACAGAAAAGAACGTAATACCTATTTCCTTAACACGTGGTCGTGTAGAGTACAAATGGATGCCAAAAGACACGACTTTGTAACAAATGTATATGACTGTATGAATGTGATTACATACCTATAAAAATGGTATAATTGTAGTTATACCTTTATTTCCATATTAATGCACAGTATACGTTATATCTATGTAACATGTATTATCGACATACGTATTCGTATGTACAAGTTTGACTTCAGCTGCATTCAGTATAGAAGATAGATGAGTCTGATACAAGCGTGTATTTGTATGGATAACATATCTATCCAATGGGCTGTCCTAGATTAAATCAGATTTAAAAAATACATGAGATCGACAGAGAACATGGATTTACACGATAGCATAATCATACAGATATGATAAAATCACCCTTACCTTATAAGTAATCTCTATAGCGTGGTGCTGGTAAGGTGGGCGAAGAGACGGACACTCAATTTACATAAATCGATGTCATCTGCGAATTGGTCGGAAGGGCGTGGCTTATTTTCCTCTTACATAACATGACTTGTGACACTTAACAGCACATTATCGAAGTGATCATGCATGTGTAGAATCTATATACTTCGTCTTGGGTCTCTAACAGGACCACCAGCGTCTATACTGTAGATTCTAGTGGTGAATGTCACAGAGGCAGAGCACTATCTGCTGTACCACATCTAAAATAGAGGAAGAAAGATAAGATCACAACGCCATCAAAAATCTAAAACAATTGACTAATATACAAAAAATGTCCCTACACAGTGTCGCCAGTATCGCTATTAACAAAAATAGCGTGTTGTGAACTAGGACAGTGCAATCGTATATACAGCGCCGTGTAGTTCTTAATATTTCAAAATGTGGCTCACAATTGACAATGCTTTGTTTTTGTCATAGCGAAGTAAATTGTAAGAAATTATGTATCGATCAAGCATACCCAATGCCGTAGTGGCGTGGAGAAATAGCCGTATACGGGTTTCAAAGTAATTTCATGCTTAAAGGAACCGATTCAATGTTTTCCATTCTGTACAGTGAAATATATTGTCCTAAGACTACTTGTGACATATCACAACAAACAGCAACTACACGAACACAGTATCGAACTATTTCATCTTGCAAAACACGTTTGAAACAAACAGCAAGCCAACATCGGTATGAATAGGGAGGGTCCGAACACAGCTGCTTTTGAAATGTATAGTCCTTACATGTCATAAAAACAAAATACATGACTGGACTATCAATTACCTCTTGGTAAATAACAGGACTGCCTCAAAGATCAGTTAATTACATATCACTTCAAAATCAGTATAACATTTGGAGAAATTATGGTAGAATCTTCCCCTAACTTAAGGAAGTAACAGAGAAAGTTCCGACCCAATGGGGTGATATTCATGGTTGTCTTACCCGAGGCTCTGCCGAAGGTTAAACAATAAAGAATATCACCCAAAGGCTGGAAAATTTCTCTGCCAAAACATCAAGGTAGGAGATTTTTTTTATTTTTCTTCGGTCATAATGTATTTACTTTTATGAATGTATCAATGCAGCACAATGCTGACGCGACATGATTGAATTGGTGACTTGGCGTGATGATATTATTGTCGTGACGTCATTACATTTTTTTGTTGTCAGCTCGTAGTATCTGTCATACCATAGGGACTGACAGAGACATATTGAACTGGTAATTAAAAGAGGAGAACAATCAGTGAATAATGGGAGAATACATAATCACTTTATCATACAACTTGCGTGTAAATTCAATCGCATTTTAAACGATACGAATTAATTAGGGAACATGATTTATTTTGTTACACTTGTATATGTTTATACAGACGTTCTAGTTGGCTAGGCACACATGACATGGTTTAGCCATTAAGACATACTTTGTTTAGTTAAGCGTTTAGGCATATGATTCAGCCATTTAGACATACAATCCATGGTTCAGCCACTAAACATACAATGTATGGTTAAACCTTGTGTCAGATTCATACATGGAACCGTGGTCAAGACAACAGCCAGCGTCATACATGTATGAGGCCAAACAGTAACGTTGGAACCAAAAGTACATGTACTTAAGGAGTGTTAACAGGTTTTTTCAACTCAGAAAACAAGTAATATAATAATATTCCTTTCGGGTATTTTAATTGAAGGAGTGCATCCTTTTTTGTGTCCATCATATCTTTTAAAGCAATTTTAGGGCATCTATAGCATCTGCCTGTTAGACCTGGCTCAGTCGAACACCCACAGCAGTGCATTATAATCGGTTAATATGGCTAAAAGAAACGCCTAATGGCAAACCATTAATGCTATAAAATGCTGAATACAAAAACAATGGTTCAAATGGGTGAAACATGCGAACGTCCATCGTGTATAATTTGAGATATCAAATAATGGACTATTCCTCGATATCCATCATTTTGCTTTGTTTTACAAATGTTTAACATTCGGATATTCGTGACTTCATCAAAGAATTGTAATAGCTACTATGTAGTGAAATTGAAGACTAACAAACACATATGCTGAACCTTAAAAATTTAGTAGTGAATACATTATGCTGCAAAATGAATTAACTGCGCCATACACCTTTTTGTTCTCCTAGGACTCTTCAGTGATGCTGGAGGCAAAAAGTTGGTTATCCAAAACTTTTAAACTAATGTAGAAGCAGAAGCCCCAGGTGCGTAAAACCTCTTTAATTTATTAATTTAGAAGTAAAACTAAACTAGTTTCAAATCCTGTTATACAAAAAATGTGTATATTATGAATGTTATGCGACACTTGACCACTACATTGTTTCAATGTATAAGCTCAAGATTTGTATTTTTTTATCATTTATTAAACAATTAAGTTTAGAGAAATACACATGTCTAAATTAATTTTTGCAGCAACTATATGTTCCTAGGTGTAGTAAATATTTCTGCAAATATTTACAATCAGGTATTCGGGATACTTACTATACTTACTACTGGACAGTTCATTTACGAGATCATTTATAAAGTGGGAAGGTTAAAAAATGCAATGTTAATTACCTTTTCTATTGAAGTACAGTAAAAGACTTCAACCAAAAAAGAGAAAGCTTTTTTGTCGTATTAAGAGAACTTGAACACAAGAACACGACCATTTAATTCTTAAAATAGTTCAGTGTATAGGTTTGTTTCCATGTAACAGTGAAGCGTTAGGATTGTCTCTCTCACACACCCTATCGTTACTGCCACCCTCCCGGGGCGGAAACACGCACTCCCCTCCAGGAGGAACACTAATTGGTACATGTACTTTAAAGTAGTGTCCTCGGGTGTCATTAAGACTGTGGTAATTACCGTCTGACAGCCATTTCTGCCCTGACGTTTGCTCTCATCAGTTCAGGGGTAGCCCATTAAGAACAACGTTAACTGTCTTCAACTTCTAGAACACTATGGGAAATTCACGCTTCTGTAATCCATTTTAAATGTTTTTCTAAGCACAATACACAGTAATTCCATTAAATCGTGGTCATGCGTTTGTTTTCAATATTATGACATATCTGGCCTTAATTCGTTTTCAAGGACGACAAAAATATTTTGAATTTAACGTAGAAGAGTTTTTATTTTTTTCATCATTTTAGTTTAGGAGAAAATGGTTTGTCTTCAGAGAATTTGCTATTACTTCAATAATAGAATAACGAAACAGAACATGTACGCGCTAAAGGAACCACTGAACACCCATTAGAACCATTACGGAATACCAGCATGTAGAAACACTTAGTGGCAATTAAGGTGAAACCTGGCTATGTCAGCCTAGCTGGAACGTGGTAAAACCAGGTTTTCTTGTTGGGTAAAGATGATAGAAGACTTGTTAAATTATTGCGAACTTTAAGCTCGGTCTTTGGATTTTTTTAAACTTAATCCTTCGAATGTACAGTAGTTTCTATTGAGGCCAGTTGGCTTGAATGTGCATTGCATACCATTTTGCAATTTGGACGTGAAGCATTGTATCTAGTTGATATACTGGAACAATACATGATCAACAGATACCCATCTACTGAATTCCATCAATTTGCGGCACAGCAAGCTGTGTTTATCTTCATTATTACGTCACGTGCCAATCGGATACCCCAGGGATGCGTGTGTTTGTTTTTCGTGTAGTTACTGGAATAGCAAGCTTACAATTATTCATGGTTATATTGCCTTGGCGCTGTATCAAAAAGTGTCTGTGATGCTTTGTCTGGCTGTATTGTACCTTCTCTTCCGGAAATCGTCTTCCTGTGTTGACACATTAAACCGCTTCTATTTTATATTTTTGATGATAGCTTTGTGACTTGTACAGATTGTTTGTATTAGAACACATACTTTGTCGGTGTAAAGTTCTACAATTACGGGGTTTATTGTTCACATACATATGCACAATGCATACGTATATGTAGCAGTATCCATATAGATACCGATATATAATGAAGACTAGGTACATGTACATATAGTACATGTATACACGGTACTGTTAGTTTTACACTTACTGTAGGTACAGTACATACGTAATACCTACACGTTTAAGTATATTTGGGTCATATCTTGTTCACGGGCTAGTGTAGCATATTACATGGATAAATGTAGATATGCACAACAAAATTGATGTTGTTAACACAGAAAGCGTCAGCAATTATACATGAACAGTATTGCAAATGGAGATCGGCAAATCATTGAAAGAAAAATAAAAAAAAAATTGCTCTGTAAGATTCCTTTAGCCAACAGTGTTTAGATTGTGTAGAAGATGAAGCAGTGGTGGGCATTCTAATTTGTATGTCAATGTCAAATCATCCACAGACATAATTTCATTTGCACTTCACATACATGAACAAATATGTTTCTTAAAACGCCTCTGTGTCATTTAATATATAACTGTCGGAAAGGATAAAAAAAGATGAGTTCCGAATTGTTATTCAGTTGACATACATTTTATATACATCTTACTAACATATATTTGACTCTAAAATGCATGTAAACTACATTTGCATTTTCGTCTGAACCAACCAACCAGATGCTGCGTTCAAAAAGAGACACTGGTTTTAAGTTTTGTCACAAGTTTTGCATTTTGAAACGTTTTTTTTTTTTTTATATATTTTCAATACAACACAGTAAAGATACATGTAACTAAGTAATAGTAATGCTGTTTTCATCCCTTTCGTTAAGTTGGCGACGTTTAATGAATACAAATCACAAAAATATAATGACTTGGTAGATGCTTTCAAAAGTAAATCTGTAACATGTGTATAGATAGTACGATATAGATAGTACAGCTGTATCCGAAATCCGCTAAGTTTATTGAACATTTTGTGTTGTTACGTCATCTGCATTAATCTTTGTAATCAGGCATTTAGCATTTCCTTAAAATCGCACAACATAATGCCATGTGATATGGTCAGCGTCAAAGCCAGTGAGAAAACTATCAACTAAAGATGTTTTCCGGGAATCATGAAAAAAACGTTCCCGTTAAACTATCCCCAAAGCGTGGGTGCCAGTGATAACTACCCTGTTGTAGTGTGTTATCTAACAATGATGGATGACCACACACTTGTACCGCAGCAGCGCGACAATAACCTATAACACACGCCTTGAATGACGAGCATATCAAAACGTCGGAACTCATCACTACATTAAAACAAACTGCGACAGCGTCAAACACAAGAGCACCCTCCCTTCATGGATGGCGATTCTCGTCCCTTGAGTCATACTTCCAGACATTCTGTGAGCGGTCTATGGTGACAAATTTGTGAATATGTTCTTCACAGAGAGATAAAAAGTCCGTTTCGATCATATCATCTAGTGCTACAAGTAATAAACTATTGTTTAAAACAAGTCACGGACATCGCACGTGCTTAACCTGTGTAAAAATGATGAGACGCGCTATCATTAGTACCAAGCAATGTTGGATATCAGTGGAGACCACACAAGTCCCATCTGGTCATGCCCGTATGGAAATGTGTCGCGATTCCTTAAGTAGACGGTCCGATTTGTACAGACCTATATCGTACTTTTCATCTCTGTGATCGAATCAGCTGGGTTTTCTATCAATATCATCAGTATTCCGTATCCAGGCGTAAAACATTTAAATTAAAACATGTTTCCACGCCATGTAGTTTTTTATGTCATAGAATGAAAATAACGACGTGTTGGGTCTCTATCATGTAGCATGTGTACAGATATAGGCACGTGGAATCTAGGTGAACGCAACTATCACTTAACATGTGAAATTGCTTAATGTATTGCTACATCTGTCCAGTTGCCCATCAAATGCTGCTTTTTTGCATTTCACTTGAGCTTGTATAATTTTGCCATAATCTTGAAAACCGGAGCTGCATGCATCTTGACCAGTGACACGGTTCATCGTATCTCATTGATATTAAATGAAAAAATGCTTTATCCGAGAAACATCTGAAAATGTATACAAATAATTATGTTTGCCTTTTTGAAAATATCCTAAATAATGCTTTGAAATAGGCTCTTTTTTTTGCACTTCTTTTTCATATGTCCTGGTTAATATATGCAAATATGCTCCCTGTTACAGGTATCAACTATTAGTATTTGAAATTTGTTTTTTTTTTATATAAATCTTATTCTTTATGGAATTAAAAACCTGTCGGTATTGTAGACACAAACACTACAATTTTCAGACATATACAGAACTTCATCAAATCCAGCAACAGATTTACTAAATATATTATTTATTTTCCCCGGGTTATCGTTGGTAATTAATGTTTCCAAATGTTTATACTTACATTTATTCTTTGCAAAATGGTATTAACTCTGATCATATTATGCAAATTATCCATCTATGTAAATATATTGTGGAGAGCGCCTTTGTAATGTTGTAATATTTTGTGCCCAATTCGTTTGCTTGAATTATGCAATAAGATATGTTTAAATCACAGAAAAGGAGATTCTCATAAAGGCAAAATTACTAGGAACAGACGACTCTTATATCAGAGGATTTATATATTTTACATGTACATGTAGTTACATGTACAAACATAAGACATATTACCTTGAATTACATGTGCATCGATTAAATAGAAATATCAAATTTGTTATTTGAACATCTTTTAAATTTCCTTAAGTAAAATCGTTTTTTACATCTTTTTTCAAAAGGCGCATTCGTCAACTGCTGACGAACACACTTATGGCACAGGGACTCGAGAGATGCAGGTTGATGAAGAATACGGACAAGTTTTATGGTCGCCATCTTGATCTCATCGAGAAATATTCTGTATCTTTGTGTGATAGGAAAATGGACGTTTTTGAGTTTGCTTATTAGTGTGATTACTTGTTGTGATGATAATTATGGTTCGGTCCTCATTTTGAGGATTGATGCTTACTTGAAAGTGACCAAAATGTTCATGACGGGTGAAGCAGAAGACGCTCACTCGTCCAAAATACCTTGTCATATTCTCTTGTGTTTTCAGATAGTCTCCATGTAAAACTTTCTTTGTTCCTACAATGTATTTTGCTTCTAGTTAAATTGATTTTGAGTCCGGATTATGGTTCTGTTGAAGCTTTGGTATTCTCTGATTTTTTTTATATCTGCCTTTTTCTTCTTTTTAAAACCAATCTTTATTTCCCGAGTAATAAATGAAAGATCCATCGAATTTAAAATGACAAAAAAAAAATATCTTTAGGCGTGATAAAGCTCCATTACATGTAATGCACGTTTTGAAAACACATGCCATTGTAAAACCAGAGTCGTTAACGGAAGGGTATGTAGATTCATAACGTAGTACTTAAATGTCAACGTTCATGCGTTAAAAAAGAAACACATTAAAAAAACCCACGAAACCCGGAAATGATATATACGACTAACTTAACTTTCCCGTCAGGCAAACTCATAAATCAGCTAAAAAAATATCTATACCGAGATAAAATCCCATTACCCGGCACGATCGTGATGGATTCTCTAATACTGAACGTTTCCATTTCTTGACCGATTACAGACTAGACAGCCAGTCCTACAGTAGCCCCAAACCACAGGTCAGGGCCAGAGCAGGCGAGTTTTAAAGCGCTTTATTGATACTGATTGACAACAATTGTATCAAGAACATGAAAACGTTTTTCTTTTTAATCTTCGTACATAACATTTATTATATAAATCGATATGTAAATCTCTAATACCGGTAAATATGGCGTGTTGTTTAAGACTTAGACATGATTTTAATTAACAGAAAGACATTGGTCATGTGAACAAAATGTGTTGATGACAAAAAACATGTAATTGACGCTTTGATGTGTTGGGCAGACACCAGATATATAACACAAACATAGATGACTAGTACGCAAAGGGCAGGCATTTTCTAAAACTGGTATAATCTTCCTATAACGGTATCTTATGGATCGCCTAACATTGGATGTAATAGTTTTAACGGTACATTATTTTAATTAATGGGATGTTTAAACAAAAACAACCAGAGATATATTTTCCTTCAAATACAATAATTGGAAGACTCGCATTTCTCTGATAAGAAAATCCAGAGCCCGTATAAATGAAACTGTTTTCGTGCTTGACTCTTAAATCTATGTTCAAATCCAGTTTATTGTCCCATGATCTATTCACAAAACAAATCACATTCCGAAAATGATTTTAAAGAGTTTATATAAGTCTTAAACTGAACAACGCTTTCTTAAATTCTTTAATTCACGTGTCATAAGCCATTTATAAGATGCTGGGTAGATCAAAACATCTTTATCTGAGGATAATAATTACATAGATAAGGTCTCATTTCATTGAGACAAAATATCTAAGAATGTTAGCTAAAACAAAGATGCGTACATATAGGAAAATCGTCCTGGATATAGGCTGTTTCTGGGGCTTTCTAACTACATTGTTGTATTAGGAGGGAATTTGAAAACAGAACATCTTTGATGTATCTCATTATCTGTCAGCCGTCTTCCTGTGGCATTTCGTGATCCTCAGATATGCATGTAATATAGGGATAGCTGTAAATGGCAACGCTGAATGCATGTCGTATGGATTATTGGGAATTGTGCGACTTTGTGTAGATATTACAGATAAGGTCAAGTCCCGATAATGTAATCGAGAATCAACGCCAGTCATGTCAGCTTCCAATTTCAGAAAAGACTCGAGATGGTTTCGACTACATGTGTATTGTGTTGTTGAGTGAAAATCCATGTTTGCATGTTCGCATGTAAAGAAAGCATAGCTTGCATCCTTGGCATCCAAATTTAGATTTGAGTCTAAAGGGAAGGTAATACAATATGAGATACAGATGAAAGGCCAATTCGGTTATTGCGAATGCGTGGTACGTGTCAGATCAAGCGAGAGGTCGTATGAGCCAAACGTTGACATGGTAACCTATAGGTCAGGAGCATAAAACAAGATGGACGATATTTTTGGCGACACTTGCACTGGTTATCATCCATAGTTTTTTTTTCTGAAAAAAAAAACTCTTCTGAGACACAAATGTAAACTTGTGAAGTCGATTGGTTATATTATTTGTTTTGTCTTTTGTTTGACAAAACAAATAGTTTTTTTCTTCTATACATTTGAAGTCATTCCGTACCTTGCAATTGTTTATCACCTGAAAAGTAAACCTAACCAGACGTTAGTGAACGTGTTTTTACCCTGATGAATAGATGAGAGTGAAATCAGTCTGTAGATGTATTAATTAGAAGGCATAACCCATTGACGAGACCCGAACAGAGGTAGAGAAGGAATTCATTTCCGGCGGGTTAAATCGCTATATCGGTACAGCGCTGATGGGTTCTTTGCCCATACCGCCGTAGTTTCATCTCACAGCGGGACGAAATTAGTATGTAAATAGAACTCTATGGCGGATCAGGTCCAATATCGGGGAGGTTTAGTAAACCAAATAGGATTTAATTATATATACAATATATATGAGGCTTCCGTTTACATTTCGCACCCAAGATTTCTTTATCTGATGTTCCTTTGGTTATTAACCCAAAGCTTTATTTCATCACATGCAACACACAATTGGCGCGTCCTCATAATGCGAAAACCACGTGCTTACATTACATTTAGTGTGTGTATAATATAATTCTTTTAACACCGATCATTATACCAGATCGTCTGTCGAAATTACTTTCACGCATAAATAATCATTTATTACTATTGTCATGGTTACTTTCGTAATAAAAATATATTCTAATATTTTTTTTTTTGATATTCTCATAAAAAATAATGATCAATGATAATGTTTTGTAATGTACAAATACTTTGAAAACAATTCAGCATCATAATGTGTTTTAAAAAAGGATGACCAAGGAAGTTATCGATCACGGAGAGGTGCAAGGATTTATCAGAACTAATGCAAAATGTACAAGTATCTAGAATTTGTAAAACTATAAAACGAACCCTGTATTGATGTACAATACATGTTTTTGTATTACATTTCCATCCATACCGTTAAAAGATACACAAATATCGTTAACCATGAAAAAATTTCAATTGTCGAAAAGAAAACCCACAATTGCTGCAAACGTCATCGCTTGCACCTTCAGCCTATACATGTATATATGTAAGAGTTCCTCTTATACATGTATCTTTTGATTCGGAAAGACTGCAATACACAGAACAACTTGTTGATTCCTTTTCATTATTTTTCTGTCTTGTCGTTATTACCACATTTACAATCGATCTAGTTTTTATCGTGTTATCATATAGGAGATGATAGTGATGACACGCCCATAAAATTTGCCAGATACATAGATAGATAAATAAATAATATTTTTTTCGGTAATCTCACATATTGTCTGACCCTGTACGGTGCGCGCCTTTGTGGCAACTACTATACGATCACCATCGCCTTTACTATAGATTAAAGAACATATTTTTTCTCTATTTGATTTTCCAAAAGACGGTAAAAACTGTCCCAAACAACATTTTTGATCTTGCGTTTTTAAGCACATATCAACGAATCAACTTCATACCTCTCGGGCACATTGTTTAAAATTAGACTCATTTGGAAACTTAATCTATACTGCAATCGCAACTAGCCTCGTAGATGACCTACACAGCACGTAAAAACTATACAAATATACCAATGGCTGATTGTATGCGTTTTTATTCGTGAGAGATTAATTATATCCAGTGCGACCCGGTCAGAGAGACCTGTTGGCCGCCTAGGGAAATCTCGCGTGATGCTCCCATCCGGGTCACTGTGATCACCGTGAATGGACACGTGCAGAAAGTGGTTAACCAAACACCACAAAAACATATTCTTACCTCTTCTCTCGATGGAAACAGCATAGCATTATATTGAACTGTTTTGATGTAAAAAAACACTATACACTTACATAGCAATTTGATTAAAATTCAATTTTGTCACCTCTCGGTCTGCCTGAGCTTTTGTTTGTTGTAGAATCATTCGTTTAACATCCACATTTCTCTCATGAACAACCAACAGTCATGAATGTTGCATTGAAAACATTTGTGCCAACTTCAAAAAATTGAACATGAAATAAAACCAAAATAGATATAAACCTGCTGAGAAAAACCTATGTAAACGTATACGTGTTGTTCCCTAAAAAGCTAACGGCAAATAAAAAAGACGTGACCTCATATAGAACGAGTTTGGGCTTGGTTCCGCTAGTGTTATCTTATGTATAATTCAATCAATGTGATGCTATCGCTTCGTTCTCACGCTAAGCTAGAGAGAAGCTTTGATAAAGATCACCCTTTTCTGTGCTATACACGCCAACACACAGCTTTGTTATCTATCTATATGCATCCATACATTATCTGATAGAGAGAAATACCTTATGATTAAAATATTGATTCTGATGTTGTTTCCTTAAAACGTCTTTTTTTTTTACTTCATTGATTGATTGAGAAAACAACAACTATTTGATTAACAGTAGAAAACTAATTGCAATTGAAGTAGATGTATGCACTTCAATGAATCATGTTACAGAACTATGAAAGAAGCTTTACATGCAAAACCGGAATGTCTTGGACTAGCAAACATCACGGTTTATGTAAAATGCATGTGTTTACTTCCGATCAAAGAAGTACTGCATGCTTCGTTTTTCTACGATCTACATTTGTGTTTCTGATCCTTCGTCGACCTTCCGGCCAAGCGGCACGTTGCTGACCTAACTATTGGACAGCGAGTAATTATTACTTATGAGTTGCTTAGGAGCTCTTTTCACTTCAGCAAAATACCTACTTTTGTAAAAATAACACAGTTCATTACCTTAAAAACTTTCACTAAAAATGCATTCTGTAGGTTAATTCATTGGCAATTCTTGAACACAATGGAAGTCACTACATGTATATAAAGATAAATTTGAATTTGCTAAAGCATATGCAATACTGGAATCTATGAGACTAGTATAAAAACATAATAACCGAAACAAAATATTATAGTATGATAACATTCCGGATTAAATGACATTTTCTTTTTTTATGATAAGGATAGGGATATAATTAAAAGTGAAATTATAAATTATAAATATGCTTTCCATCAAGTAACGTTTTATGAATTGTGTGTAGAAAGACCTTCCTTATAAGAATGAAGTACGCCCCAATAGTAATGTCAAAATATTTTTGGATTTGTATACAATCGTAGATGGGTGTGCCCGAAATTATTTATATGTGCATTCTAATAAAAAAAAACGTATAAGTGACAATGTTTCCTACTAAAACCAGCCATGAGGAAATCACAAAGGTGGCCAAAAAATATAACATCTTATTATGTAGGTATAATGCCAAACTGTTCACAATACAACACAAGTGGAGATACAATCACTCGAAAATGTTATTGTTACATATACTCGTACATTGTAAACGCAGTTATTAACACGTGCTAATGTTTACATATATCTGAGTGGACTACGTAAACTTCAATTTTAAGTGAAAGTTGAGAGGAAAGATGGTAGGTTTGTATTGGGTTCCATATGCATATACCGATGTTGGAATCGTATACAACATATGGATGTAATTAGAAGTAACATGTTTTATATCTTGTAAAAAGTTGGTCGAACGCATGTTTTGGTTTACAATTTTACAGTTCAAATTGTTTGTTAAACATTGCATGTTGAGTTTCAAACGAAGACTACTCAGACTGAAAAGTATGCCCCTTATTACCTTATAATGTGTAGCCTACCGAGTTGTTCCAGACATAAAATAATAGTTGAAGGTCTGATTAGTGTATATGCTGTGTTGATTAATCGAAGCTGTACAGACAACATACAGTTATAACATTTGCGAAACTGACCCATTTCGAAAACTAAGGGCATAAGTCTTTGATAATTGTAAGGCAGAATGAACGTGATTCGTTCCATGTCGATTAAATTTTTAAAGCGGCTACAAATAAAATAAACTGTGATCATACATATATGCATTTGCTGATTTCACATCAGTATAAGTGTGTTAAAGGGCTGTGTATCTTGCTGCGGTTAATTTGGGTAATACATGGTGTTTTGCTGTTTCCTTACTGAGTAAAGTTACAGAAGTGTTACATTATCAGTTAAAACATGGTTGTTTGTTTTGTGATTCAAATCATTTTAAGGGAAACAACTCTAACAAAGTCACAAGATTACATTGTAATAATGTGAGACACGCAATCATAGAGAGTAATGCTATTTATTTGTCTATGCTTATGTATATTCTTTCATTAAACTATGTATTGAAACTGCAGATGCATGCGAAGGTTGATTTGTTTCATGTTATGGGTAAAGTTATGCCTGGTTGGTGTATCAGCTGCAAGTTGCGACTGGAATAAATATATCAAGAACCAGCTTCATATGTCCAGCAAGTCTTTCCTCCATTAAAAGGAACTCATGTCACTGGTTTTGAAAGTAGTCAGCAAATGTTTATTTTAAAGTGGTTGTTACATTACGTTTATCATACAGAAAAAGTGTACCATGTCGCTTGTCACTATGAAGAAGTCAGATTTTATCCCAGTTAACCAAGTGAGATGATTTCTTTATTACAAAATAACCATTTTAGATCGTGCACACGTGGTATGGCAACTCCGGTTGTAAGTACACACAAGTATGGTTTATTGAATAAAAAAGACTTACATGGAACAGTTTATCTTATTACACTGGATCCATGTACATTACTTGATTACGCAACTCCTCTCTTCTACAATCCTACATTTGGTTTTTAAAGCAAATTACAATTACGTATATCGATTGGAAATAACAGATGACCACATGAACATTGAGGTATTAAAGGCAGCACACGCCCACACCCTACATCTGAAGCTTTGCTTACATAGAAAGACGAACCAACACATCGTGACCTAAGACACGGCAATCAGAGATTGCACTCCAGAGGGTGAGGTAGGAAATCACGTTTAATTTCGATGGGATGGTGTTTTAATACAAACAGACAAATCAGACCACGGTGAGTCGTATATAAAATTAATAGACATGCACAGATTAACGGTAATACTGGAACTCCTGCAACTGTGTTCCGGAGCCTAATCAAAGGTAATCAAGGATTCCAAAGTAAAAAGGAAACGCATTCTTGTCTAGCTGGTAAAACGCTGTCTGAACCCAGATCTATATTTGTTTGTCCATTATGGGTTAGTTTCTGTCTTTCCTTACACTACAATTAATATGCGAGGCAGCTACGTACAAACTGTGTTTTGTTAAAATAATACGTTCAAGGAATATGCTCAATAAAGATGTCCGTTTAAAGAACAAGACACTAGAAAATGAAATCAGCTTTTGATACCTTTGTCTTATTATCATATAAAGAAGATCTGTCAAAGTGAACAGCAAAATGACCTTCAACCTTGACGGCCAGTATTCGACACCTGATCAGACATTGCATGCAGGTTACAAGCCAAATGAGTTTTTGTACGTTCAAATTACATGTACCAGCCAAGGACATTTAAGGACGTGCTTGGTTTTGGGCGCTGGAAGCGGCAAGTACCTACAGTCTGTACCTGGCAACTGCCCCACGTGGGTTTCAAACTCGCACTCAGAGTTGGAGGGCTAGCGGTAGAATGGCGGGACACCTTAACACCTCGGCCACCGTGACCCCCAGCCAAAGGAGCTTTCAGTGGGTATTGCATTTCGAAAACCTCAAATCCATGTTCGCTACTATCAATATAGATTCAAGGAAAATCATAAACGATTTAAGTTTAAAAGTTGGTAAAGTTGGTTTTGATGCAATTTAATTACGATGCAATTTAATTACAAAAATATGTATATAACATTTAATATCGAAATAAATGAACTACTTGACGAGAAATATTTGTTTTCAAATTAATGCCGTAGATTCATGTTTATCTGCTCACTGAATATGCTCATTAGTGTGTTTACTTTTGTGTGATTGACAATGATGACTCTCATTTTCTCATTTTTGAAGATCTGACGTTTACATGGATGTGACAAAGATTTACATGGCGGGTGTCGTCGATGAATTAGAAGACTCTGTACTGTTTCAGAACATCTGGTCGTATTTTCTTGTACTTTTACAAGGGTCTCCACGTTGTTTTTTTTACACATTTTGCTCCTAACTTAATCGAGTTTAAGTTTGGATTATGGTTTTGTTGATGCTTCGGCATTCTATACTTTTTGTAAGTTAGTACATTAACATGTATAAACATGATAAAAATGAACTTAATCCAACATTAAAATGTTCATGAACGTATATCAATGTAAAGATTGGCATAGAACAGGTAAGCTAGTCGTAAAAACTGGACCAGACATTGATGGATTTGGACTTTTTTTTTTATAATAATGCAATTTCCGTTTCCTTCGCCTTATATATTGCTTATGGTGATATGAACATATTCGTGTTATGTGTGTCATTTTGAGACGATCAATAAATTCTGTTTTCTTATTTAAATTACAGTAAGGTTCACCCACATTTCCAGCACCTAACGGTACAAAGAAGCCACATGTACTGTAGCCTTAAGTATGCATTTGATACACCATTAAATAGCTGACGTAAATATGTGGACAATTCTGAAGGAAATTTAATTGTATTTTCATCCAACGGCGGTATATTTATTAAATCGCATTGCAGAATTTGAGCTTAACTTGATTATAAATGTCATAATTTGAAATAAAGTTAATTTTCATAAGATAATAGCATAGAATTAAGCGGAATGAATGACCATTAACTGTACTGTGTTATGCACTGATTACTGTCGAATTTATTCACTTATTATCTTTAATTTAAATTCAATTTATAAAGAGTATAAACAATTTTTTAAATGAATAACATGTATTTTAACAACAGATTGGACTGACGCTTGAAATACGGAACAAACAGTAGAAATGACAGATGAATTGTAGATATTATGTATTTTCATGTTTTATTTGCAACATTGTACATGTTGATGTTGTGAACGATATGTTTGGCCTATTGCTTACAAGTGCCTGATAGTAAATGTACAGCACATATGCACCACCCAACTCCCCACCAGCACGATCAACAATCGGTCATTTGTGCTTTCTGAGGACAAAGAACACATGTTTTGTGTTAACTGCATGTTATCCGTTAGCAAAGGGCGACTAACACGGGACCTCTCTAGAACAGCAGAAAAAAAAACAAACAAAAAACAAAAAGTTGTTTCAATTTGTGATCGTCTGAAAGTATGAAATTTGTGGCTTGAAGTCCTTGATATATAACGGTCATTTTAAAAGATTTGGATGCATCTGAAAAATATATTTCCGGTAGAATAAAGAATGGCCAACATTTATTTAAAAGTCTGAATATGAAGTTATATAACAGTTTTGTCTGCTTGTGTTATATTCCTAATAAAAGAATACACCATTGTAGGGAATTGCAGCTAGTGAGGTTCAGTACCTACGAATTAATTCCCTTAGAACTCTAGGTCTTTCAGTACAAACTTTACAATGTCTGTTAAAACCTAGGTATTTGTGTACAAGTTTGGTGTTAAAATACCCTAGAGATAACATTCAAACATCTACTGTGTCAATTTTCTATTTGTGCATATTATTTGGCGTAGGGTGCTGTGTGAAAAATCCTGTTATTACTTCTACCCCCTGAGCCGGAAGTTTATATTTGACATTGAAGACACGTGCAGACGATTATCTCAAGAAATTAGCCTACATGCTACATTTTGTATGTTAAAATTATTCCTAAGATGTTGTTCTTGGCAAGGTAAAAAGGACATTAATCAACGAAATATTGGGAATTTGTTATGACATTTAATGTAACAATGCAGCATAGGACATAAAGTAAAATTAATTTTGGCCTTAGAGCACATGTACAGTGTACGTGTAGGGAGATCATACACAACAGGACGACAATAATGGCATTGCTCGCATTGTCAATTATTACAAGCAATTTCGACAATGAAATAATGTTAAAGTCAATCTTGATTTACTTTACACTCGTTGCCTTCATATCAAGATATGTTCTTTTTTTGTTCATGGCGGTAAATATAATTGACGACAGTTCATAACCTATCTTAACGAACATCAGAAAAAATGACTGCTGTGTTTTCACCATAATGACTAAAACTTTTGTCGAATCAACGAAAGTCGATATTTATTAAAGATATCGAACTACCTTATTTCGAGACCTCATTAATAAATATTAGAATATGTGTTTCCTCTAGATGTATCATATTGCGTTAAATACAAGGTACTGTGTATACTTGTAATTTGTCATTATGGTGTCATTTTTGGAATCTTTAGATAGCTTCCTGCTTCGATATATCGTTATCTTAAACTCAGAAGGTACCCTTCATTAAAATAAAAAAAAAATCTCCTCCAAAGAACTTATTTTAATAAAAAAATATCTCAAACAGCGCAGACTTATACATTTCCTACTTAAATACATCTTTGCTTACAATGTTTAAATTGATAAATGGTGACTTTTTAACCGCAATGGGAGAATAATGACGCTCTAAAAGGGTGCGGTGCAGGGCGTCCGTTTGACTGTCTGCGACATCCATGACGTTTCCTTTCCTCCAATATGGTCAACTTAATTTGCTATCTAATGCCTTTTTTGAGAGATGCGTGTCGACAAACCCGTAGGTGTCGCTGCTACAGGAAGTGTACTTTTACATTGCCTTATCGGTGCGTTCAAACAGGAATCAGCTCTGCAATGCTGACATATGAGCGTTCAAACAAGGACTGCCCCTATCGTAACACGATCTTGTTCAATTATTTTAAGACCATGAGTTTAAGCCCGGAGCGTTTAAGTATATTCTGTGAATTCATGTACTTTTAAGGACAACAGTTATGATAAACTACATGTAGTTAAAACATCTTAGACTCTAATTGCTCACTGCAAAGAACTATGAGCCTATAACTCATACATAGAGATGCTATAAAATTACTAAGCAACGTTGGGATAACTATTAAGGTGTTCATTATTTTTGACGTATATTTAGATAAGGATGAGCTATTTCCACTGTTGTAACAAGTCAAATAATGCAGAATTGCCGCACGAAATACTTTTGACATATCTTGTATCTTGTAATTATTGTAAGTGTATACAAATCATTACTCCTCCAACGAAAATGTCCAGTGTTAAAGAAGATAATTACAATTTTCACTCTGAAGCGACAAGTCCACGTTTGGAGTGAGTATGCAAAGTTTGCAGCGCTGGAACTGTAACTGTTTACAATTAGTGAAGTCATGCATCATATTTGTACATGCTTAGATAACGTACAGTGTAAATGGCTCGATTACTATCAATACTTTTATCAGACTTTAGCACTAAATCTTCTAAAACGTGTCATGAACATTAGAGTCAAGATGTGGTTTCAGATCACTACTATGTAATCTTGGTCACATAACAAAACACTAATTGATTGTTTATGATAATTTTGATCTCTCTAAAATCGTACTTTTCAAACAAATGATTTTCGTATGAGGCATTTAAATCATTTTAGAAGTTAGAAATTATAATCAAACAAAGAGAACGCTAAAATATCACCTGAACTTTAGAAACCGAACAAGAAATGAATAAAACAGGAGAAAAAAATCAAAAGGACTGATTTAATGAACATTAGGAAAAAGCACAAGAAAAAATAAAATTATGTATTCCGGAAGTTAAACTTCTACGTTATCAATGATCCTTTGAACGAAAATATAGTTAGGTTTAGAAAAAAAAAACCTTAAGTTTGGTTTTGACTTAGGCCATGTGTCTATGTAGGTTATATAAGCTTGCATATGCCTTCTAGTGATAGCACCGATATGATGCCGACTCTATAATATTATCTCAATGAAATGCCATACCGGCGTCATCCAGCAAATACCATTATTCATGAACATAACTTAACCACCGTATGTCTTCAAACGGCAGAACAACGCCCTCTTCCATGAAGTTGAATATGGTTTAACATATCATTGCTTTGGAACTTTAACATGGGATCGTTTGGAAACACTTCTAATCTAACTAAAGTTTCAACGATTTACACCAACTACATGTATACGTTGCATACGGATAGCCATCTATCACCTAGCATGCGGGACACTGTAACCGAGCCCTGTTTCGGATGAAAATATCAAGTCATAGTTTGACGTGGCGACAAGACCGGCTTCTTTTATAATTCTTGCATGAGACGGTAAACATTTTTTTTTAGGATTCTTTTCCTTAGATTTTCATCCAGCATCTGATTAATAGCATAAAGTATACTTCCTTAGTCCCTTCTCATACTTCTCTTTGGCCGTTAGACAGAGGCAGGCGGCTAGCTTCGTAGCTATTAAGACAGTCATTACGCACGCATGCATTGCAAGTGAAGCATAAGCGCCACGTTATTCGATGTGGCAGATAGATTTACGCTAGATTTCGTATTTCCGTTCTTATAAGTGAATATTTCCCGATAGTTAATCATATATCACAACATTTGCCGACTCTTTTTGTACTTATGATCAGTTTCGGTTCACAGTGGGGACAACTCATATGGTCGTCAATGGACATCAGAGTGAAGTGCGTACCGTGTAGACGACTTTGTATGCAAATGATGTGTTAAAAGAATGCCTACTGTTCTGAAGCATCTTGGTCGTTACTCATGGTTGTTTTGTTGAGATCATGTTGCTGATGTCTTCCAATGTCAAGATTGATATCGCTGCTGTATCAGTCGATACTAGTTAAAGACTTAACGGTAGAGTCAAGTTAGATCACATTGTTGTTTTACTTGATGCTGATTACTTTACTGAATTGTCAAGTTAGATGATATTGTTGTTTCAGTTGATGCTGATGCCTTATCGGTAGTGTCAAGTTAGATCACGTTGTTGTTGTTTCAGTTGAGATCACATTGTTGTTTAGTTGATGATAATGACTTTACTGAATTGTCAACTTAAATCGATCACGTTGTTGTTTTAGTCGATGCTGATGTCTTCTCGGTAGTTTCAAGTTAGATCACGTTGTTGTCACAGTTGAGATCACGTTATTGTTTTAGTTGATACTGATGACTTATCAGTAGTGTCAAGTTAGATCACGTTGTTGTCACAGTTGAGATCACGTTATTGTTTAGTTGATACTGATGACTTATCAATAGTGTCAAGTTAGATCACGTTGTTGTCACAGTTGAGATCACGTTATTGTTTTAGTTGATGCTGATGACTGTACTAAAGTGTCCTTTTTTACATTGTTGCATTAATTGATGTTGATTACTAAACTGTCAAGTTAGGTCACGTTGTTGTACGATTTGATGCTCATTACTTTACTAAAATGTCAATTAACATCATGTCGTTGTATCAATTGATGCTGATGAATTCAGGGCAGTGTCTATTTGGATCATGTTGTTGTTTATCCTAAGCTTATGCAAATGTCTTTTATTTGGCGTCATCTAAGACACGTTCTTTGTGTGCAGCTGGTGGTGATACACTGTCGCTTTATTTCAGTGTAAAATGGGATTACGGTGTTACTGTCCATAGTTGATGTTGATGACATTGCTGTAGCGTCAGTTCAGTTGATGCCAATGACCTAACGGTTTTAGTGTACTTGCAGAACACGTTGTTGTTTTCCTGTAAGTTAGTTGATGGTTCCTTTTTTTGGTGTAATTTTTTATCACATTACAATTTGTTTGAAGGTAACGCTCATGTTTTTTAGTGTAAGGGTTAGTTCGGAATACCTTGTAACAATGTTTACTCAGCAGTTCTTCTATACTACATTGTACATGTAAATATAGGCAATATAATTAAAGCTTTCTTCTTATTTTGAGAAATCAGGAAACATTTCGAAGTCTGGAGCGGGACTTGTTTTTAATCATATCCAATCAAACATGCTTTTCGGTTCTTTAAATGCAGTAGCGATAACACTGTCAACAAAGTAATGGTTCAATCTTCCAGAAGTTAAAATGTAGAACCGAATGAAATATTGATATAAATGTAATTGTCTTTTAAACAGCCCATCAACATGGTAGGTCAAACAGTATTTAAGGTAATGCAGGGGTACACAACCTTTATAATCGCATATACTAAAAATAAATGAGTTTGAGAAAATAACTGGAGAAATAGTTGTTCAAATGATTACAACTTGTACTTTAGATCCATGATGTCCTCTTTCATATTCACTCAGTGGATCACAGAGGACATTTCTCTGTTTTGAGGGGCTACACATCCGTCGTGCGGAGGAACGCTTCAGGTTTGTAATAAATTACCATGGACCCAACATGGACCCTTAATTCAGTTTATACCCCTAATCATGCATTATCCCCTAATTAAATATAAACTCCTTATTTCTTGCCATGAAAATAACGAATCGTTAACACAAAAATAATCCGAACTAAAAATCGATTAAACCAGGGGCAAAATATAAACAAAGGAAAGATTCACACGTAGACTCTTGTAAAAGTACAAGAAAAAAAGGTGTTCCGCAAGAGTAAGCGTCTTCTGCTTCATCGACGACACCCACCATTTAAATCTTTGTCACATCCAAGTAAACATCAAGTTCTCAAAATGAGAACCGAGTATCATTGTCAATTACAACAAGTAAATACAATAATGAGCATACCCATGTACGGCCATCTTCATATCACTTAAAGATACAGAATATTTCTCAATAAGACAAAGATAGCGATCATTAAACTTGCCAATAGTTCTGGTCAACCTGCATCTCTCGAATCCTTGTGTTGTTAGACATTTCTTAATTTTCTGAAAGACATTTCTCAACTTGTTTCCTGCATAATATCCGATCCGTATACACGTCCATCTCGACAGCTAAAAAAATCATCATGTATAAGATAATGACAAGTTGGGTTGGTTTTTAATAAAAATAATAACAGAGACCAAATGCCTTAAATCTCAGTTTAGATAAAACAACACTACAAACAACACATGCGTTTAATTAAATAACGCGTATATGTCTTGTTAACTGAAAGACGGTTAAGTAAAATGTTGCAAGAAATAATTGAATAGTTGGTACACAGATTCGAGCAGACAAGGAACCTTCCAATGTACAAGCTTTTTAGGAAGTGTTTCATGTAACGTCAAAAAGTATACATTGAATATCGACCATTACATAATTACAACATATATACTACATTATGTGAACGACGTGCTGCATAAGATCCTTTATATAAGATTATTCGCGATGTGATCTCTCGCGGTTGATCCTCAGACAACCCCAGACCCATAATAACCACAAATACTGTACAGCACACATGATAAACCGTAACTTTCCTATCTACGTATAACAACACTACAAAAACGCATTGTTATCTTTCTTTTTTGTAACTTAACAATGGAATCGATAGGCAACTTTAGATTCAAGGTATTAGTGAAGATGACAATACTGTTACACGATAGCTTGTTGAGCCGTTTACTACCGTTATAAACCATCCCATCCCTATAATACTCCGTGTTAGGAATTATAATGCAATTACAGGATTCCGCAGTTTGAAAGTATGCAGAGACATTAAAAAGATAAAAGTTAATAAATACTCTTTCTAAAACGTATGCTAGTTGTATGAAGTTTTAGTGTTTTCATTTATAATCCAGTGGAGATTATTTACAAAGTTTCACTTTGAGGTGTACTTATAAAATTAAACAAGCGTCCGTATTGTTTAAGGTGGGGAAAATCAGAGAATACCAAAGCGTCAACAAAACCATTATCCGAACTCAAAATCGATTAAACTAGAGGCACAATAGGAACAAAAGAAAGATTGACACGGAGATTCTCGTTAAAGCCAAAGAGCATAAGACTAGGTGTTCCGGAAGAGTAAGCGTCTTCTGCTTAATCGATGACACCCGCCATGAAAAAATCTTTGTCACATCCAAGTAAACACCAAGTTCTCAAAACGAGCACTGAGTGTCATTGTCAATCACACCAAGTAAACATACTCAAAAACGTCCATCTTCATATCGCTTAAGATACAGAATATTTCTCAATGAGACAAAGATCGCGACCATAAAACTTGCCCATATTTGTGATCAACCTGCATCTCTCTAATCCTTGTGTTGTTAGTTTGTTTGTCAGCAGTCGACATTGATCACGAAAATTACGATACCTAGAGCCAGCTCTAGAATATCGAATCAACTGCGGCACGTAAACACTATAGGTTGGAGAAGCAGGGGTGTTATTATCAAGAAATAGGAAGTTTACGATTGGAACGTATCAGTGGAACATGTAATGATGTTTGAAACATAAATATATCCCAACCGGTCCTAATGATCAGATTTAGTCAAAAACATATGCTTTATTATGGTTTTCCCTATTTTTTTTTTAATGCTAAGATAATAATCGCAAAATTATACTAATCCTTTCTCTGTATTATCCCATTTTCACGAAGAAACTAAGAAATAAATCGCATATCTGAAAAAAATTGTAGTTTCATTATTTGATTAATAACATTACCCTAATGGAGACCAACCACACCTACTGTGTACGATCAAACGCAGAAAACCTTACTACATAAAGCGGTTACATAACAGGGATCTCGTTTGATTACGCCCGCTTGGCACGTAGTAATCGACATTACACGGAGTGTAATGCATTAATGGAGGTGGGCGTGGTTTTGTGTGGAAATCGACACCTACAATTCATTACATGCTAAACTCAATAACATAGCATGTTACGATTAACGAATTAATATATACATTTAATGTGGTTATAAACAGTTGAGACGATCATTTAAAACGAAAATCAAAGTTATAATGGATAGTTTCTTTACGGTCTCTCTGAATTGCTAGACGCATTTAAAAATGCATCGCATAGATAGAAGTGGGTATGAGAGTAGGAGGTTGCAGGCATACTCGGTAAACGGTTCAACTTAAAAAAAAGTTTTATATCTGTACCAGTAGGACGCAATCTGGGACTGAAATATGATTGATGACTATACGTGCGTATATGATGGATAGCTAAATATCCTGTCAGGAATAGTACATTGTCAGCAAACTTCTAGAATGTCGTTAGAAATACGACTCGAAGATTATGACATACAGTCTTTCTGGGAAATAAGTTTATCTTACCTCACGTGACACGTGTCAAATAATGCATCCGTTTATGCAACTTTATCATCCAGGGTTTTGAAGGATATTATGATTAAAAAATAGATATATTCTGATGTATCACAAAATGAAATACATATCCCATGAGATGCATGTGAGTTGTTTTGATTTATACAGGAAAACAATGAGTTTATTTTAGTGGGAGATACAAAAACATATTGAAGTACACGTTGACCAGATAGGGTTTATAGTTAAAACGAAAGGCAACATAGTAAAATGAAAACAAAAAGGTGAATAAAATAAATCAACATCACATTACTTATTATAAACAATAATTTTGATGAATGTAAATAAGAAATCTCGTTTTTATCTTTTTATTTATACATGCCATTTTGTTTGTTTTTATCTCTGAAAAACTCTCACGACAATGGAGACAGAATCATTGTTCCAGCATCAGATAAATCAAAATTAGAGAATGCCGAATCGATTAAGCTAAAGGCAAAATAACAATATGAGTGAATTTCTCAAACGGTCACATAAGGATACAGAATATTTGTCAATAAAATTATGATGGTGGCCATTACACTACCGAAAGTCATCATAAATCTGCATCTCTCGAATCCAAGTTTTGGACGTTTGTTCTCAGCATCCGATTTAATTATATTACAGAATCGCGAGACTGTAAACGGAATGAATTTGGCGCCCTCAAACCAAAACAATATACAAAACTGTTATAAATCCAATCACAATTTAGCGGAACGCTTTCAGAGCGAAAAAAGCTAAAATATGATAACCTCTAAAATATGTTCAATTGTACAATGTACGTTTGCAGTATTTAAATCACAGTATTTACTATCAAGATAGAGAAAGTTCGCAATAGGAAAATTGAAATCGTCCCTTTCATAGAATAATGTAGTACAGGTAGTAAGCTGCCGCGTTTTGTCATATTGTAAGTAAAGATCGAAGAGCCGGTTGTGTCCTTCATTTCAAGTCCAGAAGGGTATTTATGATCGTGGTCAACGAAAATCTTTTTTTGTGACGGACAACACATCGTTGATACTTATTAGACAACATAATGAAAAATACATGATTAACCAGGGTAATAACAAATGGCAACCATAATATGGAATATTTTGTTATCTTTCTTTTTGAACTGGTTCATACCAATTATTATAAATTAAAACCCCATTTGCCGCCTTAATGCGTTGAATCTATGTACTTTGTAATGACCTTGTCCGACAAGTTCATTTCCACATACTGACTAAGCCCTTGAACATAAAATCGTCTGTTCCCGACGTTTCTCATATACTAAAGTGCAGATCGATGCAAACAATGTCTGTGATTCAATGGAACGTTTGGTTAATATCATTGCAGGTTGGAGACCCGTTTGGTAATAAATGAAGAGAAAGCAGAAGAGTCACTGATAAATATTACATCAGGACGCACCCGGCAATCGTAATCGGTAGTTTGGACCAGAGACGGCCGCCTGTTGTACAATATTAAGTCTATACAAGACAATATAATTATGCACACAGAAACAATTTGTTCACGTAAATTCCTTTGGTCCGGTCGGAGATATTTCACTTATCTGAAAACAGGGGAGCATTAAACTCAGTAATCCATTGTTTGTGAAATTTCGGCAATTTAATCTGACCACGCTCGGCCAATCACATTGATGACGGAAGTATATTGGGAGGCTAGACTATTCTCCCTAAGGTATGATAGTAAAGGCAATATAGAAAGCATTACTCCGCTGACCGACCACCAGTTATTTCTATAGCAATCCCGCACTGATATCTCAATAGACTTCTGGTCGCCATTTTGTCACAGGGTATGACGTATATTTTCCATTACAAGTCAGCTTTACAAGTAATTGACCTCATCCGTCTATTCAATATACACCATCGGGCGATGATGTTATCTACAGACTCAACAAAAGATATGTGGTTCCGAATCAGAAGAGTTCGCATGAATCACTTACTTATTGGGAGTAATGGTTTTAACACTATTTTCAGAATAGTAACAGCAAATATTACGTGCCTGGTCCTATTTGCGGCAAACAAAGCTTGTCACTGGCCGGCAAGATTTGTTTATAACATCCATTAACCCCGAAGGAGTAACGGTTTCTGTCGCAGCCATACCTTTATATGCACACAATGATTCCACTAGACTGTCAAACGCTGAACGTCGCGCGCTGGACACGAGTGGCGGAGCCGTTACCAGGATGATGTTTACGAACCTACGCTTGTCAGGATAGATCCCCCTCTATTTCTCAATTGCAACATATCCGTATTTATTGAGCATTAAGTCAATTTATAACTTTCTAACTAAATAACTTCACTATGGCAACATTTCCTTTTTTTCAAATGCATATAATGTACAATGTAGGTTTAGTTTTTTTGTTGGTATGACGTCCTTTTAATAGCTAAGATCGCATATTTGTAGTCTCCCAGCGTATGTGATGTAAGTGTATATGTTCAGTACATGTGTATTTTGGAGGCTACGGTATGTTCGTGTTACCCTCCTTGTCATAGTCCGAAATTTGGTCCCGATATAAAGTGCTACTACGGTGTCAAAGTGCTGTAAGTCGTAACACACTGACGTATACTGCCGAAGGCTCCGGGCAGTCAACCACACCCGTTCACATTAAACTGATAACCGATAAACCAGTCGTCTTACTCTCATAGCACTGAGAGTCAAACAAGGTGTAATATCTACCAGTTTGAAGACATTGGTGTGTCTTTAGTAGGGGACAGAACCAGAAGACTTCCTCACAAGGGCGGACGTTCAAATAATTGGCCAACATATAGGCAACGTAAAGGGAGATTTTGGAAAGGAAATGGTGGTAAATAAAGTAGATAATTGATAACAGCATACAACAGCAACACTGGGAAGGACCTCAAACGACACAAGTCAAATTACATGAATTTGTCGTAAGCTTTGACTTAGCCAATCACGATTAACGTTACAAAATGTTACATCAAATGTGATTTGCTAAGCACAAACTGAAGACTAAGATTGTCTCATGATCCCGGGGCGAGAAAATATTGTGAGACATATCCCTCCTTCAAATAATAAAGATGAAAATGTAAGAGAACAAACCCACAAAAAATAAACGTCGGCATCATCATAGGTGCTGACCACCATGATACTTCCTCCCAAATAAAAAAAAACAACAAGAAGTACATGTAGGTACCTCAATCTTCAACATAAATTGTATTGGTGAATATTTCGTTCTTCACGTTCAAACCAAGACTACTCGAATGGATTCCGTATCCTACAATGTACGAACAAACTCCTACTTAAATCCAAATCAACCTGTGAATTGTAAACTACAAAGCAGGAAATGCGTATATGCTTTACACACAGTCTTGTAACTATGTTATGCATCTGAAACGCTTTGCATGTACCTACATAATATATACAGGATAAATATCAATAACCCCCTCTGTAGCTTTATACCGATATATTTACCTAAAGTATGACAATAACGGTCTCATTACGACACAGAATACGACTTTATTTTCAAGCACGTTAACATTCCAGTCCTCAATGGAATCGTTTCAGGTTCGGAGTGATCTGAATGTATTCAAAAGGTACTTGTACAACCAAACGATCGAAAATGTAAAAACGTCGCCATGGACATAATATTTGCATCCTCAACGATACCAGAGGAATAAAAACAGTCCACAGTACGGGAACTGTAACAAACAAGGTCAGTCCGGCTGTAGCGGTTCTTAGTGATATATATACGGCGGAATTATCTCATTGATATAATCAAATACGTGGGAAGTAAGAGATTGTACTTAAAATCATGTCCCGGATCCTGGGTCCCTATCCTTACATATACAATGTCATGTTGACACTAAAGTAGGCAAATGACGTCACTTTACAGTACTGTGACGTCAAAACGGTCTCCCGAGTGCACATCCCCAATTTCCCGCGGTAGCTTCAACATTGTTAAAAGAAAAGTATAGAAAATCAATTGTCAGAAGACAAAGCTTGTTGTTGGAGCGAGCGGTCCTAAACAAAGCAGTATTAGAGGCTGGAACTATGTATACTTCTACTGAGAGAATATATCTGATCGAACATCATCATAGCGTGTGATATTTAACGATCTAGATAAAAGTACGATCGTACAATATTTTACTGCTGTAGATACTTGTCGGAAACATAAACCTGAAACAGAGGTCGAGTCTGTTCTGTCTTTCTTTGGGTGCTGTAATATAGATTAAAAGTAGTACTTATTTATTTTTAAGACGTGTTTTTATGTTTTAAATATCGTACAATGTAAAACGGTCAACTTTTGACAATTATACAAAATATTTGTCCAAAATGCATACTGTTGCGACCACAAAAAGGACAAAATAAAACTATATACACATGTACATATATAAATATATCAAGTAGCATTACACACCGAGCAACATATAAGTCGAACATACTCGTATATAACGGGAAAAGTTCAGTATCTGGATATACAGAATTAAACGCAAAGTAACCCATATTCTTTCTATGATACTCTATTGCCCTCTTGGGATTTATAAATATAATTTACATGTTTACTTCCCTAAAATATTTAAAAAACAAATGTCGATTTTGTTCCTCTTTCCTTTTGTTATTTTTTTATATTAGCATATTATCTCCCTTGAATACAATTAAAAACTTCCGTCTTAGACTATATATACCAGAACAATTACCTTACCTCGGTAGCTTTCCCCTTGGTAATAATAGCATTATGTCTACATCATCTGGTCTATTTCTGTAGAGTAGTAATATTAGTTGTTATTGAATTATCACTACCGCTTATACTCTCTAAATAACTTACGTGTACCGCAAGTCAAATCATGCTCACAAATTACCACCGTGGATGCAATAATAATAATGAAGATATCCAATGTATGTTCTATATTATTAAAAAATAATTTTAAGAAAAAGTATAATTACGAATTTACTTACCCGCTTCCCAGTTGCCTATTGTAAGTTGCCATACTTTTCAACCAATGGACAAAAAGACGTAGTGTTTATTGATAAATATTCCCTTTGTTTTTTCACTGATGATTGTAACTTAATCCTTTTGTAATGCTCACTACCGAACAACATTCCTGTGTCGACATGTTAGCAGCGTTGGACGACCTGTGAGGACATTGTGTGTTCCTACAAAAAATGCGGATGCATTTTATGCAAGATAGTTTCTCCGTCGTTCAAAGCCACGGCACAGACAAATAAGAAGAGTAAAAAACGACGGAGGCCAACATAATGTCTCCCGGCAGTGAATATCTTTCACGTAGATAACAACAAACAGAAATGCAATGTCTGATGTTAATTACGAAAGACCCGGGATGAATAACATTTATTGTTGATGCCGTTGGTTGAAGTTTGTTTTGGAAATGCCAGCTAATTATACATCAACATGTACAAGTTATGCTTTGCGTAAAAACATTAATTTGATATGAGTGAACTCAAGAATGATCCCTGGAGTATACACCGGATGTAAGTACAGAATGTACTGATCTAGCTTATCTATAAACTACAGTACTTTGAAACCGGCTGTGATCCACTTTGATTGTGTACATAATGTACAGACAGTGATTGCATTACGCTTTCCTAGAGTACGAACTAAGAGAGTAATTATTGCCGTATACTCATCGTGTTGCTGTTGATGAATAAGTTGATAGAGAAAGTTGATCAACTTACATGTAGTACTTTTGGCGTGTAATAAATGGTTAGGGGTCTTCCTGTACTGATGGCGGCATCCTACATGTCTAGCAATATTCGTGGTTTATTACATTTTTACCAGTGAAATATCAGAAAATATCATCTTGATAAAAAGTCATATCATCACTGCTTATATCATCATTAGTGATGATATAAGAAATCTTATATCATCACTAGTGATGATATAAGTTTCGGTCCGATATCATTGCACACTATTTGTGTACTATTTTTTCGTTATTCTAGAATCAAATTATATAAAGTAAGGAAATAAAAAACCTTTATAGTATTTTGGAAGTCAATACATATGTTATGGATTGTATTAATAAATGTTTTGTATTTTTACTATATATTGAATCAAACAAAGAACTTTATCCTGTGGTGTATTATTATTCTCTAAGCATTGGGCACTCCGTCCCGATCAGTTGTAACCGCATATTTTAAAAATGACTTTTTTGAATTTCGAAAATGAAATAAAAAGAAAATTCAATGGTTTCCCAATAAATATCAAATATATTTCACTCGTATGGCAGATTTTAAATATATTTTCACTCGTGCTACGCACCCATGAAAATATTAAAAAAAAATCTGCAATACTCGTGAAATATATTTGATATTTAACTGGAAACCATTGAATAGCCTCTATATATTAGGAAACGTGTCCCAGCTTTCTACTACTTCGGTGTTGTCGAAGAGCAAGTGTCTTCTCTCGTTGTGTTTTACGTGTTGTTTGTAACTACAAGTGTCTACTACGATGATCGCGATGTTTCAAGTTCATGTTGTTCATATCTCTACGTTTTTCGTGTTTGTATAAGGTTGTCTTATACAACTGTACATTGCACACGTGTCTAAGTTTATTATGAATTTTCTGTTTGTTGAAGTGAGATATCACTCTCTTCGTCGTGTTTGTACATGTAGGGGGTGTCCTATTTGACTACTATCTTGTTTGTAGCAGAGTTTCCTAGCCAGCTATTTTTCTCGTGTCGTTGACGCGTCAGTGTTTTATCTCACTTAAATCCTGATATTTGTACACATGCCTAAGTTCTCTTGCACTTTTACAAGGGTCTTCATGAAGGTCTTTCCTTTGTTCACTTTGTTCATATTTTGCACCTGGTTTAACCGGATTATGATTTTGTTAACGCTTCGAGATTCTCTAATTTATTCACTTTACAGTTTTTGTGCTTGCAGAAGTGTACACAAAAAATAGAGAATACCGAAGCGTTAACAAAATCAAAATCCAAACTCAAAATCGAATAAACTTAGGGCAAACTAAATGTAATAGTCCATATGAATGTGTCATCTCGATTTATTAAACATCTTTATACTAAGTGTTCACGTCTGATCAACCGTTTTAGAGTCATCCTAGATGAGACATTTAAAACTGCGGTTTCGAGAAATGTTATCCCAGGAAAACCTATGCTTCTTGCTCAGATATTATTGTGGATGTTTTTGCTTTGCACTCTTTCTTACGATATGTTACAGTACCCTACGGTTAGCCAACCTTTACATTTGATGCCATGTTAATTTGCCACCTTTAACTTAATACTTCTTGTGCTTTTATGTTTTTTTCACTAACCAGACCTGGGTTTTTTTCTGTACGATAATAAAACTATACACTTATATACATTTCATCATAACTTTCTGTAGTGCATTTTTAAGGAAAGTTTGATCAAAATTAAGAAGTTTGATAGAAACAACGAAAAGTAGTGCACTGTTTTTGTTTTTTTGTTTTTGTTTTGTTTATTTATTTTTATTTTTTTGGGGGCGTTATTGCTTTGTAACGGAGAGTATCAACAGCTTACACATATTTTACTTGTGGGGATACTTTAACACATGCTACTGGACACGTGTTCCTTCATTTAGCCTCAGTCCGTAGGTACATTTTATTAAACGTATTTCATATTAAAAAGTAAATAGACACAAGATCGGTCATTTTGATGCTACCGTCTGAAGTTACGTACACTTAGTGGACTCCTTACACATTTGATGGATGTTAAACTTACAATCTTATATTGTATATTTGAGTAAATTTGCTGCAGGTTAAGACGTAAGATGGCGGTGTCATTTAGTAAAATGGTTGTACAGGGACCACTTAAATGTACCAAGACATAGATACGTCACCATTTAGTCGCTGTACAATGGCAACAAGGGTTTAATTACCTCAGTAACCAGACGTTTCCAAGGACTCTGATCAAACCAGATACAATTGTTTGGCAGAAACAGTCCCTGTCGAGTTAGAAACCTTTTATTTGCATGGAAAAACTGTAATAAATCATGTCGTAAAAGGGAAAAGCAAAACTATATGTAAAACTAACCAATATTGGTCTTCTGACACCCTGGCAAAGTAAGATTTGTACAGATTTGATTTAGTAAAGGGCGCAATCGATTAAAAACTTACGTCTTAGAGTATACAAACATAATAATGCAAAGTTACTGACATAATTACTCGGAAAGTGGAAGTGAGCATTACAAAAGGATTGAGTTACAATAATCATTTCAAGTATAAGAGAATACCAAAGCGTCGACAAAACCGTAACCCGAACTCAAAATTGATTAGACTAGGGACAAAATATGAATAAATGATTTTTTTTATGCGTAAACCCTTGGACATTTACAAGATAATATAAGCAGGTGTTGTGGAAAAGTACGTGTCTTCTCATTCATCGACGACACCCGCCATATACATGTAAATCTAGGTCACATCAAAGGAAATGTCACGTCCTCAAAGTGAGAACAAAGGTGTCATTCTCGATCACAACAAGTGTGCACTGAGCACTGAGCGCATACAATGACAAACAATATTTCTCAATAACACCAAGATGGCGACCATAAAACTTGTTCATAGTCTTTATCAACCTGAATTCCATACTTTTCTGATTCCCGAAAAAAAACATTATGTGAAGGACAGAGATTCCACAGATGTTTTTTTTTTTTTTTAAGAAAAGTATATTTGGTGGCACCATTTGACGACATCTGTTGAAGAAACAAGTGTCATCCTATATTCATATCCATTCGCCAGTGTTTATGTAGAATTCCATGATTAAATCCAGACTACGCGACGGTTTTGTCTAAAAGGAGACATCAATGTAGGTCATACCTTTCTGATTAAGTCAGACACAACATTGTTGTTTTATTTAGCCTAGACTTCAAAGACTGATTTGTTCAGCTGTCTAGATTTGCATTAGATAGCTTACACGAGACATGATAAAAATAAAATACAACCAACTCTGTGCAATATAAGCAGTGAATGTTAACAAAATTGCCATCAACACTCATGATTGTATGTGTTACATGTACCTGAAAACGTGTGGATAAGATGAAGCTCACTGAAGTACACACATGTACATGTGCATTTAACAACTGAACCTGCCTTTATTGGAATAACATCACGATATTTACGACCATGAAATATAAAGACATCTGTTCGGCATGAACAATATTTCTAAAAAAATGTGTGATACAATATTAAGTTATATTTCATCGCATTGTTTGGAGCAAATATTATTTTGGTAAGGGACGGGTTGTGTTTTGATAGGTCAGATATGGAGTCTATGTGTTGTACAATATATATATGCCTTCATGTAAAAACTAAAACATAATATTTGCAATGTTTATACATTGGATTGGCACATTACCAAAGCAGTATCATCAGCTACATTTGTAAGTAGGTATAAGGTAAGTATGTACTCGTTAATATAAACATAGCTTTATATATTTAAACCATATTGCTTGAAAGGAACACCTATTTCAATTCAACAGGCCCAGATTTCAGCTACATTCCTTAACTAAAAAATCTCCATAGGAAAGCATTACATAATTTAAGGAAAGTGCCTTAACTGAGGACAGGATTTTCTCCTTAACCTCTGAAATGATTTCCCATGGAGATTTTAAGTTAGGAATTTCACAAGTTAAGGAACGGTGATGACACCGGGGCCAGGACATGGTTGGGAGCTTACAAGACAGTTTGTTGCTATAACAATCGTTAAGTTCTTTGTAATGGAACATCTATTGTTTACATGTATCATTATATCAGGTTAGCTCTCACTGTATTATAGCCCCGTCGTATAAAACTACAACATACTATATACAATCGAATGTAATGTCAATGTTGATGACAGGATGTTACTTATAAATGTAGGTACCGTTTAATGTCTCCAATAAAACCACAGTTTGCCTGATGGTAGCCGCTCTAGTACAAAAACACGAAATATATAAGTTTTAATACGAAAGCGGAAAGGTTTTATTCCTCATTTTTAAGATTCTTTTTTCGGTAGTCAAATTAATCTATCTAAATTGAAGTTATCAAAATATTTATATTTTTTACCTACGAAATAAATAATTTTCATGCAGTATGATTTCGTTTCAGAAAATCGTTTTAAAGATGGACAATTATTTCAGACGCATCGGTAAGCTTCCAATGCATCAATCGATACAGCCGTACGATCCACAGAAGTGATGTTTTACAGTTTATACCACCACTTCCATGATGATAGATCGCACAGGCCAAACTATTAAAACCCAGAAGACTCTTCCAAAAAGAAGTTCCTCCGAAAGCGAGGAATTGGGAATATTCAAAACAGACATGATGTATCGCCGCCGCGAAATCGTTCGGAAGAAATGACCTTGGATTCATCGTATACAGCTCTAGAATGGGAAAAGACAAAAAAAGTTAATTGGATAGTTTCTATTTACCATAGCGTAGCATTTAGAGATGTATTTGAAAAGATAAAAACGACGAAAATTACAAAGTTGCTTTGACAAGCAGACATCATAACATGAGCTCCATAGTATGGTGGTTGGATGTACAGTGTAGCACAGACCAAGGGCTGCTGAAAGTGACGTTACACTATCGCCGTGTGTATGAGCATGCGCCGAGCCGTTCCGAACAATTCTCTCGTCTAAGCACGTGCAGTTAATCACTGCATGGAACAAGGTATATTGAGCTTGCATGGGCACAGTTCAAAAACAAAATATTGTAATTAATTCTGTCAATGTTTGCTTGTACGAATATGTCACTATTGAGTAATATGAAACATTTTGATTGACAACTAATACATGTTTATTTTCCGTTTCATCTCATATTAACATCTTAGATTGTCAAATCTCAACTCAACTGTGAACAGCATTTTGATTACTAGTCAAATAAGAAAACCATATCACTTTTATAGAACGAACACTTTTTCGATTTTTCGCTGGTAAAGCTGTAATAAATGCTTATATTAACTATGATTATGTGGACATTCCGAAACAGATGGCCTGTCGTGATTTTGTGGACATTTCAAGACAGATGGTCTGTTGTGATTTTGTGGACATTTCAAGACAGATGACCTATCGTGATTATGTGGACATTTCAAGACAGATGGTCTGTTGTTATTATGTGGACATTCCAAGACAGATGACCTATCGTGATTATGTTGACATTTCAAGACAGGTGACCTATCGTGATTTTGTGGACATTTCAAGACAGATGGCCTGTCCTGACTTTCTGTCGAAATCATTTGCAGTAGAAATAGAAATTTGGTAAAAAAAGAAGAAAAGCCAAATGGCTACAATTTTACGTCACATATCAGAACTGGGAATCATATTGAATTGCTATTCACCTATTATCACAAAAAACACAGTATTGCAAGTTATTTCATTTGGCCAATTACATATTTTAAGGAAGCTAGATTTTGTGGATAAGGTTAAACGAGGCTGTTATTGTTTTCAACAAATATTGCGTTGTCATTTGGTTTTTCGACGCTTTATTTTATTGCAGTGTTCGCCCCGCAACGTTACCAACCATTCCCAATAACGACATTTGTAAAGAATAGAAGTTACAAATCACACAAAAAAGAACAAATCCTTCCTGTTTTGCTGTGCTAGTAACATACTGCCACAGTTTAGATAACTTGTATGTGATAACACACACTACCGTGCTGTAATCTCTACGGCACCATTGCCGTAATGTCAAATAGAATAAACCCCAACACTGTTAACCCCAACACTGTTAACTCCAACACTCTTGGTGTTCAGTAAACCTAGGGTACGTTTAAATTGTATATACACTGCATCAAGGGACACGTGCTGAGGTTCACATGCTTGTGCAAAATCAATCCTCCTATCAAAAAAATAAATAAATAAAATACAATAAATCAGTATTTCTAGATGTTATAGTTTGGTCGTGGAGCAAAGAAATCGTTAAACTTAAATGCAATGTAACACGAAACATATATTTTCAAAAGTGAAATGAAAAAAAAAGAAAACTGAAAGCACATGATCAGAGGGAAGGCTTGGCAGAAGACTGATCGTGGTGACGGTAGTGATTTAAAATAGCTGTCTATGACAAGATAGCGTTTATGTTCAACCTGTCTCAGAATGACGTCATCGGCAACCTGATTGTGAGGCACAGAGATAGTGAAATACTCCAGAGAGCTACGATGTCCAGTTATGTCCCGCTGTACCATATACATTCACTTCTAAGTTTGGTTTGGAAAACGAAATAAGAAGAAAAAAATATTTAATCGGGAGTTCTAGTAGTATTTGATATGAGCCTACCAATATAGATTGCTGCAAATCACAATTGACCGTTCGGTATGATATCGACGAGATCCAATTTGTTTTACGATAGTGGGCACTACATGGCCATGCAACATATACCTACTGCTGAGTACATGCGCACTATTTTTGTTCAGTTACATGCTTACCAATGCAAGCAGTTTCACAATTACACTATAAACAGACTGCTACAGTGAGGATACAAACTGAAATGATAATAATAATAAAAAAATAATGGGAAGGAATGGCGACAAAATTAATGTGTTTTATCGTCGATGATGCAGAAGACGCTTACTCTAGTGCTTTTACGAGAGTTTCCATGTAAATCTTTCTTTTGTTCCTATTTTGCCTCTAGTTTAATCGATTTTGAGTTCGGATTGTGGTTTTGTTGATCCTTTGGTATTCTCTGATTTTGTTTTTATCTGTCATCAAAACATATTAAAATCCTTACAGTTAGTCTATGTTAAATATTAAAGCAACACTTTTTCCAGTAAGAAATAGAATACTTAGTAAATAGGATATATTAATTAAATTTAGGTTGACGAACAACTTAAATGCATGTAGCTTTAACGTACATGTAGATAAACACTTCTATTTGTCAAAAAAATTAAAATATTCATCTATTATATTCAATTGTTCATCTATTTATTATTTGTATTTTGTAAACTGTATGCTCGGATATTTTCTTCTAAATAAAAAAAAACAACCATAAATATTATAATTACGTCGATAATTACCTATACACAAACTATATGCATGCCAAACTTTATCAAATCCAACAAAAGGTTTTTAGTGCTTTATCTTATATAAGTATACATTCAGGTACTTTGGTGGTTATACTTACTCATATGCTGATAGATATAGCAATATGTGAAAATAATGGTATTGAAAGTTTCAAAGGTAAATGAAAACCAAGTCACTTTACATCTTTGTTTTGCCATTCAAGGATACAAGATCGTCAAATCATTACATTATGAAAGCAAAATCTCGTTCCGTAAAAGCTCATTTATGTTTTAAACGTTGCAACAAATCGACCTAAAATCTGTCCCCACTGGTTCAGTGGTAATCTGAAATGTCCTACACTACGAATTTATCAAATTTGCCATAGAAAAATATTTTTATTTCCCTTGCTGACTCTACTGACTGGAACAAACACACCACACTTGCGATATAATTGTACTTGCTGACTGTAGCCGTTCGCGACTGAATTGTGACTTTACAAAGTTCGTTGTATAAATGTCATTACGCTGATTCTATACCTAAACCTGATTAAACGCATATTCATATGCTGAGCATTAAGTTGGCATTACCTAATATCTTCTTAATTCCAAAGTATGTTACCAAGACAGAACAATGTATCATTGAAGGAATAAGTTTGGAACAGCGGACAACGTAGCATCTTTGAGAAGCATGGAACCCCTCCCCCCTCCCCCCACTCCCGTTTCTGTCGTTTACAATATTGCGACCTATCGACGTTCTCTTTGCCCTATACTTCCCCGCTAACATCACTGATAATAACTGTATGCTACTGATTCCTGTCCACTACTCGGTTGAACGGCGTTGTCATGATGTACTCTTTGTGTCCCTGAGTCACAAATACAGGAAGTCAAGATTACTTACTTGTAGATGGTATAGACGGCGCATGTCTGCGTCAATACAAGCACCTTTAGACACGTGCATCATCACATCAAATCCAGCAAGAGGTTTTGATCGATGCATAGTATGTTTTGATAATTCTATATCATTTATGTACACTGGATGTACATCGTTATATGTGATTATCAAATTATATTTCATTAATTTCGTTTTGATCATGCTAAAATTATTTTGTCTTCTTATTTGCCATTTTGTAATTTATTCAGATGTCTTCTTTAGGTTATTTCTTTTCCACCCAGCCTTCACTCTACCTTCCCTCGCCTTTTTCACCCCACCTCCATCCAACCCCTGCACATGCTCTTCTCCCTTCCCCCAAAGGCATACAATGTATGTACTTAATTATTTTTACGTATTGCGGAGAGGGCTGTTTCTAAGATGTAATAACTTATTGTACAATTGAAATATGTTTAAACTAATGTCTGCGTTACCCTGCAGTCTGGTTCACAGCCCTGTACCTTCATGTATTCATTGTAAAATTCGAATTAAGACAGAGAACAGCCGGCATGTTTTTGGGAAGTTTTGAACGCTCAAGTAATTTTAAAGGATAAATTGGTGAATCCTTTGGGAGTATTGAGCTTCCTATAGATTCGAAATTTTCTTGAGTTTCCCCCAGTTCCGTTTATATCCGGGAAATGATTGCTTCGATTAACAACACACTAAATCTGCTTCAAGATTGCCAGACTGGTGCAAATAAATACAATTTCGGAAAACACAGTCTGAGCGGGGTCTTGAAGGGAATGGTACCGTTAATATCCGAAAAAAGATACAGTTATGTAAGGCATAAGCTTGGAACTGTCATGACGCACGGACGTGGTGCTGATTATATTTTAAGGGTTCAAAATGGTACTGAAATGTATTATATGTTATAAGATTGTAAGTATGACATTTGACAAAACCCCACCTTTGTGAGCCCCTGTTGTCTGTTTTATACACCTCTAGATGTGGGTAATGATCTTACACAATATGGCACGGTGCTAGATGAAGTACCAGGTTTGACAGTACATCTTTATTTGATTAAACTATCAAGGTGTACTGATTTGAAAGAAAAGAAAAGAAAACGAAGATGCAAATGTAACGTATCAGCTACGTATTTAAAAAAGCCTTGAAAACGACAATACCGCCAAAATGCCAATATGAAAATCCGACCGCGAATTGTTTCCTTTGAACTTGATTAATATACAACACGTGTGCATTACGTGTGGTAAACGATTGCGTTGGGAACACTTAACGCTTCGTGTTTGTCAGATTACTTCAGACAAGTCATTTAGCAATTTGTCTAAAAGTCGGACGTTCTTAGTGTCCTTTATAATCGGTCGCGTTCTGACACGGAATTCCGTTCGAAATAAGATCTAGTATGTCGCCTCCAGGGGGACGTAACTCTGCTCACTCTTTATTCGCTGCTCCAAACAGATCTAATTCGCCATTTCTGTTAGACGTCACATGCAACCTCTTTCGGTTCAAGTTCCTTATTTTGTTAAACTTCGCACACCATTTATGCTCCCGGGTAGAAGATGCCAACTTTGATAAAAATTGCTATACAATGAAAAGAGAATCAGACCAACAGAACTAGAAATTCGTTTGGAGGCTGAACAGATAAAAATATATCTGGCATCAAGCCATATTTTCAATGGTCTTTATTGTAATGATTCCGCAAGAAAACAAGACTGCTTTTTGGATTATTTTATTGTTACAATGTACAAGTAGGAATTATTTTATAGTTTCTAACTTCCAGAAAAACTTGTCAGAAGACAATAACGAAAAGCGGGGATAATATACTTTCAATCAGTTTTCAATATTGCGTGTATATAAATATGGTTAAAACCAATAGCAATGATTTCAAGAAAAAACCCTGAAGGAACATAAACTTCAATATAGCGTCGTGTTCATGATTCCTATAAACATCCAACAGAATCATTCGTCAGAAGTGGTGTTATTTTCAAAATAAACGGTAAAGGTAATATTTTTTTTCCAGGTGACAATTTCGAGGCTTTTAACTTTAGAAAATTTAATAAAGCCTTACTTTTTGTAAGTGTAAAAGTCTATGTCAACATGATACATAATGTCGTAAACAAAGGGTGCTTAGTGCGTTTAGAGAACGAATAGGACACAGGCCCTTAAGATGTTGCCGATCCATGGAAATGGAATATGACATTGACTTCTTATAAAATGGTTTTAAGTTAATTTACTAAACTAAAAGTTGTGATACAAAAAAAAAAACTAGAAATAAAAAAAGCTACCCATACATCAAAACGCTAACTAATTGTACACGCCAAACAGGTCCAGGCCACAGTTTCATCAACTTTCCTGGTATCTTCTTCACTTAAAGTGGCAATTAAGTCAACCAACGTTTTACACTGTATTAATTAAACAAGAAAAAAATAATACATACATTCAGACAAAAGAGCCCGTATTTGATCATTAGATAATATGTAGCCAATGTCCAGTTTGGTCAATTTTATTTTTTGAAAAGCCCGTGACAAATATAGCCACGTTTAATACAGCACGAAAATTACACGCCACCTGACTTGAACACGTGTAGAGTGTGCATGCGTGTCATGTAAACAAACGTAACATGGTACGTTTAATGTCACAAATACTTCTTTCTATGGATGTTTATTATGATAGGCGTTAGGATTATTAGAAATCAAAAGGAATTGTTTTGTTATGCTGTAAATTAGTCAGAAATGCATAGTATTGAGAACTCGCACACAAGACTGAGATTATTCGCAGGTAAAATACGTACAAAACACTTACCATGCTAACTATGCTTTGTACAGAACCAGGTGACGCTTTCTAGTTCTAGTTATGTTACTACACACGTATTAATACACCTTAATACTCCAAACGTGTACTTTCTTAGCTGTTGATGTCGATATCAAGAAATGTCATCCCCCCTGACCCAGAGCCAAATGCGTTTTTTTACATTGATTCAAGTACCAATTTATCCCACAGCAATATAATAAGTGGTATCGCAAGGTTACCTCGTATCTACGACTTTGCCCTTTTCAAGAAACCTGGTGGCCATTTTGGTTTTTTATCTGTGGATGGAAATCAGCTGCATCAGTGCAAGGAGGTCACTCACTTAAGAGGTTGTTGCGGATGTCATGAATGATGCCACGTTTCTGTGCGAATTTAAACTTTTGTTTTTCGTTATGCTGTTTTCTTTGTTCCTCGTGGTTGCCAGTTATATTATTGTGTGCTGACAATAATGTTTTGTTACCACTGTTACCTCCAAATATATAAAATTTATTTGATACTGTTTCATATACAAAGTTTTGTTAACATATCACCTAAATATTAAGAAAAGAATCTATCGTTGGATATTTCCAGTATTTCTACGGCTACGTTGCATTTAGGCCTATATCAATTATCGACCTTTGGCGAGATCAATATAGTGTTATACCAACATGGTAGACGCCCGACGTCAATATTTTAAATTCTACAAGATCGGTTTTACACCATATTGACCAAATCAAAGGTATTTCATGTTTATATAAGATATGAAACTTGTTTGCAAAAGCCTGAAATTGCATTATATCTATCTTCCAGATTACAGCTGGGCATTGTAACGTCACAATGAATATGGCGTCACAAATGCAATATTAACTCGGGGTTTCTAAAAGAAGAAAAAATAGGTCAATATAAAAACAAAGATGGACCTCCACGTGACCATATCTTAGCGAATGAGGATTGAAGAAAGTAGAACCATAGTTAATATAACAAAATTATGCTTTCAAGGTAATTGCATGTTATCCAGTAATTTTGTAAGATATTAGAAAATTGATAGCATACAATGTATCACAAGTGCGCTGTGATATAAGAAAATGCATTCTGCAGGGCAGCTTCCTCAAATACCTCACTCCCTCGTGCTTAAACGCCAGTTTCTGACTCTTGTAGCAATGCCAGAGAATAAAGTCAAGCTGCCATTCACAGATGGTTGAAGGATCCACTCTTCCAAGTCTTATCAAGCTCTGATGTATTTAAGCCGCAATGTTGTGTATAAAGTGGACCAAGGTCTGCGGGGTTAGTCGTTTTACAAATGTCTATCATACATCATGCTGACCTCGATTGAAGATAAGATTAAGAGTAGATTGATTCTACCAATGTTCATGAACAGAAAGATTTGTCATGGTTAAACAAGTGTACATAGCCAGCACGTTGGAAAGTAAGGGATTTAACTCTCACTAGCATGATTTCAACGTCAATGAATACATAATTATTTCATATTTATAATGACATTTTACATCATTGAAAATATATGTATTTACACGTAGGCTTGTATAGAATGACAGTCATATGCAATACACTTAAAAACAAATGTGTTCGTCATTAAGTAATATAATTCTTACTGAATCTTGGTAATTCTGCATATAAGAATATATATAATTTTCGTTGAATGCATGCAGAATGCGGCTTTCTGATTGGTTGATATTTTCTTTTCATACCTCTATGAAAAAAAAATCAGAAAATGGCGCGAAAAATGTGACGTCACAATAGGGCAATTGACGTTGCGTATTGTTAAAAAATTTATTGTCAGATGAGTCATATTGTACATAAACCTTTTTTTTTTAATTTGAAAATAAGTTTAAAATATTAATTATAAGCGTTGATGTCATTTTTCTTTAGTTTTATAGGGTTATGAAAAATAAAATTTGCTTGCAAACATTTGTAAGAATCCGCTACGTGGATTCATACAGTTTGCAAACAAACTTTTTTACCCCAATTAAACAAAAAAATGTTATCAATGCTTAAATATTCAACGTTTAAACGTACATGTAAATCATAAGGAGGGAAACAGTTATAAGGCGGATTTACACTGTAATTAAAAATATGTCGTTTTATTAAGTCTTTACTGTGGTACATGTAATCCATGAACCGCTTTCTCCTAACATCATTTCTCGGAGCCAGAGTATTCATCTCTAGCACACACGCATGCACACACACACACACACATGTGGAGATATTAGCCAGGTGGTATAGGACAAGTAGTTAGCGCCCAATAAGGCAGCTCCTGCGAACTCCTCAGAATTGTATATGATAGAACTGTATGTGTTAATTGTATTGATTGTATAAGAATTGTATATCTATGTACTGTAAAGCGCTTCAGAGTGGCTTATGTTAGCCAAATAGGGCGCTATATCAAATATTGTATATTATTATTATTTATTATTATTGTCTTGTGGAAGTTACTTAATTACATGAATGCTTGTCAGTCGTTTCCCGGTACATCAATGCACCCATCCTTTCCGAGACAACTTCCTTTACTTTAAACTTTTTCGTGTTCACTCTCTTCACAGAAATATGTATTCAAAATGTTACTAAAATCTTTCGAATTCTACAACGTAACATACTCATTTATTTACCTGATTTCAATTTTAATTGATGACATATTTCTTTTTTTAAAGGTTTGTACCATACAAGTAATTAACTAAGTGTAAACAACCATTTTCAGCAAAACGGTCTGATACCGACCAAAGTTGTCTACATAATAGGATATATTTACGAAACTAAAAGTATACGAATTATATTTTATTGTGTGTCAGAAAGTAATAAAATGAACAACAGGTGAAAACTCGGAGTAATATTGTACAGTTTGTTATCAAATGTTTGGTTTAATATTATCTTTTTATGTCCTGTTCACAACCAAGGTCATTTAAGCACGTGTCAAGTTTTGGAGGTGGAGGAAAGCTGGAGAACTAAGGGAAAATCCATCGACCTACGGTCAGTACCTGGCAACTGCCCCATATAGGTTTCGAACTCGCAACCCAGAGGTGGAGGACTAGTTGTAGAATGTCGGGACACCTTCACCACTCGGCTACCGTGACTATTATGTTATCAAACAAACTAATTTAAAAAAAAAGTTTATTTTTTAGATTAAAATGCATGCTGTGGTATCTTTTGTTTCCGTTAGTTTTGTTTGTAATTTTATTCATGTTTGTCGTAAAAATTGCTCTCATGTTTTCCTGTTAAACATAAACGACTTTAAATACATCTAATTGTATCTTGTAATGACCTACATTGTATCTATAGCCGTGGTGATTCCATCACTCTATAAAATTATATATTATCATTTTTTTTCTATCTAGATGAATTTTACTTACTTTCTACTTAACACAACATGTTGTGAATCGCCAGCTGGTAGCCGACAAAACCCACAGTTCATTTATCCCAAAGAACCCCAGGGTCAGTCTTTCCATCATTATGTCCAATTAAGTTCCGAGCTAGCGTGTCAATTGACTGGTCTTCACACCTGTGCATGTGTCGAGTTAACGCATTTTAGGTGTAACTTGTGACCACCGTGACACCACGTGCTATAACGTGACGACGCGTGGGAATAAAATGGTGTAATAGATAGTGCCCCGTGCTGAACCGGTCAGACATGTCTGAACCTATGACAAATGAATAGACCGAATCAGTTGGATAGGCCAGGGATACAGAAGAGTATTTTCACGCATATATCTACAACGCTCTACACTATCACGTGTGAATATTTAGTGTCCTATTTATAAAGTGAGATATCACGTGTAAAATATCAAGTGTCCTACCCGGAGTGTCAGGCCACGTGAGCATATGTGATACACTATCGCCTGCACGGTATATGCATTCGTGTAAACACCCATTGATTGTTATACACTAATTTACATAATATATTGTACAAATGAACCAACATTGATATGGAAAGCATCTTGTCACGTGTTTATATGCACTGTCACGTGTATAGTCCATATATATTATGATATCACATATATACCTACTGTAGAGAGAAGCAGTACCAGAGACCAATGTGAGCATCTTGATAACAGACGAACAAAAATGTCTTTCAATGGATGGCACCAAAATGATGTGGTGTTTTACAGGCGATAAACATAAGATTTTAAAAAACGTTTTGCTGTTAAGACAGGTTTAACTGTTTCCTATGAAATACATAAATGCAACAAATAATCGTGGGGTAAGAAACACTATTCTTAAATTTTTGATTGACACTGGCATTGCCTTTCTCTCCATCAAAAATATCGGTTAAAAAATTCACAGATAGAAAGCATAATACTGGTAAAATCTCGCATCAAAACAAATCTTTATAAGGTTAAAAGATAGAGGAACACTAGTACCATCGAAGGGCGTATTAAACGACTCCATAAGCAGCCGTTGTAAAATAAATGGCTTTGTATTTTTTGCCAAATAACGGCCCCACTGTACTTGGTGATCGGACAACACGTGAATTTGAATGGTGTCTGGGCATGCCTCAATCTCGTTCAATACGTCAGGTGAACAAGTACATCCGGTCTGACGCAGTAGTTCGAAAAGTACGTGCTCAGGAACGTGTTTCTTAGACGGTCAATAGTGCCTACCGAATTCAAACGCACTGACAGCACAGAATCAAAGGAAACTGACACGTAACCTCTGTTATCCTTACGACGAGCGATTGTATAACATCAACAGAAAAAAATCCAAAGTGGTTCAAACGTCAATGTAAAAATCAAATTTTAATGTGTATTTGAATAATTTCCTTTGTTTTTTTTTTATTTGATTGCATAATTCCGACATTTGGTAATACCTTCAAGAAGTCACGAACAGAAATAAAAAAAATGTAACTTTGACATGTTGTAGTGCCAACATAACATACTTCGTCAGTCGATCCATCCCAGACATATCGATTTTAGCCTGGAGATCAATGCTATCTATCTTACCAATCTCTGATATTGATTACATTGTTCTCTTTACGGTAATTAACTTATCGAATTCCGTTCTTTTCCATATCTGGTTTGCTTAATACTTCACAAATCTGTAGATATCATTCACTTCTGTTCTTAATCGGAAGCCGAAGCTGTAATGTCGAATTGATTACTGAATTAAAGTTGCAAACATACCCGTTGTTTCAAAGCAGATTTCAGGGGAAGAAAAAACATAGAAATGAATGATAATTTTATCCTGGGGGGAATTATGCCGAGCTTGGAGACTCAAGTTCCCGGAACTCAGTAAAGATATTATAATCAATCATTGGGGCAAAGGTACGCCTGACACCATAAACAGACCGAAACACCACTCGCTTTGATGTAGTGTTATTAAATGCAGATACTTCTCCGATTATCGAAATAATCAAGTAGCCTCGCTACAGAAACCACATCCGATATTGAAACACGCAATTCACGGAAATGACGTCATATAGAATATGTCTTCCGGTTAATTTTGTCGACGTGTGCTTGCTGTTCACGACAAGCGGCAACTCCATGTACACAATAGTCAATATAAGTTGATTAGTAAACGACAAAGTATCGGTATGTCTGACTTTTAGTCCGATTCGGATACTTTCGAGACATCGGAATGACTGTTGTAACGGGAAGGTGACAGACCTACGACCGTTGGAGTAGCGAAAATCAAATAATTTACAACACAGCAAATAGGTATATCAAAAAGGGGACCTGACCAAATGTAGTTAGCACTGTCTGCCTTTACATAGTACGGTACTTTGATTCAAGGTCAAGCGTTGATCATGTAAAAAGGTTCACATTGGACACGAAACGAAATAAATAGGCTGTTTATGAGGAGTACATGTCAAAATGGTGCACTTTACATGGTGTATAGCATATTGCAAGTTTAGGTATGTGAAACAATGGTTTGGTTTCGTCTTGTTTTATCAAAGTTTACGTCGTACGCTGTAGCAATGGTCATTTAAGACTGTCTACCAAAAATGGTAAGATGGGGAGTATACACACCTACATGGCATCTGGTGTTAAATACATATTTGTAGTCCGTAAGATGATGAATACAATACCATGTAATGATGTAAAATGTATGATGAGATATATAGGATGCTGTTAAAAATTAAATAAAATTTATTTAGCAACACTTATGAAACAAGTTATTCAATTTTATAAATCACTCTTGTTTCTACCTGGAGAAAACCTACGTGGTGGGGCAGCTGACCCCATACGTGTACCTTTTCACGTCCGGTCGGGGAATCGAGCCACGGCCGCCATGTTGAAATGCAAGAGCGCTATCCACAGCACCGCCCGACTACCCATAATGTTAAACGATTGGTAGATTGTCGCAACGAACAAATAATATAAACTAATTATAACAAAAGTATATAATGCAGTGGAAGATTGAAATAACATGTATGTTAAATGCATACTACAGGTTTGAAACGAGTAACGGATTTGTTTAAAGTCCAAAACATTGGCCATTTTTCAGAAGGAGAAGACAAAGAAAGGTAGAAGAATAAAATGCAGCAGAAAAAAATCCTGATACAATATATGGTAAATAGTGTACTGTTGCAAAATGGTGCGTAGTACATGGTCCTGATCTTGCTTATGATACTTGTTAAACCTTTCATTTACATTGTTCACATGTTTGATACCAGTGCCTTTGCCGTTTTTTCATAAAAAAGTATCGTTAAGGTGAATTGCAGCTCAGAATTAAGTTTTGTTGTTACTTTTATTTCTTATTTGAAATACATCTTGATATCCTTCTCAAAACAATTACTCTGTAAACATACAGAATTCGATTTATTTATAGACTTTTCCGGTCTTTTTCACTGAACGGCCTACTAATTTTAACGCTACGGGCATTACAAGTATATATTATGCTAAAACAAGTAACAAATTATGGACAACAATGTCTAATATTTACATTCCCGGTGTGTTTTCCCTATATGGTGCTACCAACGGTTTTGACGTTTACACTTCCGTAAACGTTAGTCCAGCGCGTAGGAATACAAGCCGGACCACTAACACGTTTGCGCTATTAGTGTGAATGCGCATTGTTCGTTTGTTACCTTTAATTCAAACTTTGAATGAACTTGATTTTTTAAAACTTCAATAAGCAAATGAAAGCAATATGATTATGAAAAATAAAATATCTTCGATGTCTACCGGTAACAAACAATGTTATTGTGGACTATATTCTGTTACTTCCTGAAGTTGAAAACCTTTCCCGCCAAATATAGGAATCAGCTATTTTCGTATTCCATCAGTTATTCCGTCAGTGCGTATAACGTTAAATAAATGACGGTTGTTTACTTTTCTAAGTTGCGCAAATCAATTTTAAAGTATCAAAATGTAAATATAATAAATATTTTTTTTTTTTTTTTCTGGTGTGTAAACTGATTTTTTATACAGATATTTCAACATAACGCGCTGACGCGCGTCATTTAAAATATTTGTATAAAAAATCAGTTTACACACCAGTAAATAACAAAGAAGAAAAGTTATTTCTTAATAAAACAATTGAACGTGCCATAACAACATACATTGTAAGAAAAGCGACTTTAAACCGGAAAATCTTCTCTGGTTGCTTCAACCTTAACTGAAGAAGAGAAAATACCGAACGTTTAATCTTTCAATCTTGGAATTATAAACAATGTAATACGATAACACGCTGTTAAATAGGTGTCTTATATAAAGGCTATTCAATGGTTTCCCGTTAAATATCAAATACATTTCACGACTATGGCAGATTTTTTAGTATACGCACTCGTGAAACTATTTTTTCATTCTGCCATACGAGTGATACAGATATTTTTAATGGGAAACCATTGAATGTTCTTTTTATTACATTTTCAAAATTCCAAAATGTCCGATTTCATATTTACAATTTGCAGTTACAACTGACCGGGACAGTGCCTAATGCTGATAGAATATTAATACGCCACATGATAAAGTTATATTTTTTGTTCAAAATATAGTAAAAATACAAAAACATATTAGTAAAATCCATTAGGTATCTATTAATATCCAAAATACTATAAAGGTTTTTAATTTCCTTAATTTATTTGATTTTATACAAAAATAGCGAAAAATAGTACACAAATAGAGCGCAATGATATGGGGTCGAAACTTATATCATCACTAGTGATGATATCAGAAGTGTTGATATAAGTTTTATCAAATTGATATGTTCTGATATTTCACTGGTAAAAATGTAATAAAATGTGCAGTGTGTTATTCAGTAAATGCTCAACGTAAATCGCTTACTAAACGAAATCCACAATTTGCTGAACAATTATTATAGAAATACTTTTGACATTAAAGACAAAACAGCAAAAATACGGAAAGAATGTCAATGGATTCATTTACTGAGACAAAGGAGCACTTTAGTAATTAGTGGAATCAATTATAAGCTGTTCAGTGCGGATATTGGACCGGCACGGGACCGTTGGGAATCCGTGTAGGACCTTTTTACAGTACGCTAAAGATTTATGAATGTCGCGTGTGTGACACTGCGATCGGTTAGCGGACTGTCGGCTCAGCGAGAAGTAAGAACACCCTACCCAAGGTATGTCCAGTTAGCCAGACTGAGTAATGCAGTCTTTATCACCAGGGAGGGAAATGGTGGTCAGGCTTCCTAACGCCAGTCTATGTGACGTAACGGTCCCAGGGATTGGCTAATGGCCATTCGTCAATAGCACGTGAAAACGAGGCTGTGTAGAGTCTGAAGAGGAGTCTCGTGGTCATCTGTTATGGACTTCCCGTCCATACGAGACTTGAGTCCAAAGAAAAAAACATAATGGAAACAACCGACAGGGTCAAATATGACGTAACACACACACACATGCTGTACCTTTTGAATTTAGTGATATATACAGTATGCCGAAAAAACATGAATTAAACTGCATCATACAGCTGTTTCGTCCTCCTAGGACTCTTCATTGATGCTAGGGGCCAAAAGGTGGGAATCCAAAATTTTTAAACTAAAGTAGTAGCAGAAGGGTCAGGTGCGTAAAACCCCTTTAAATTATAAATTTAGAAGTACAAAAGCTGTAAGAGTAAACTAGATCTGTAAAATTTTAAATCGTGTACTACGATAATTATATCGAAAAGGGATATACAGTTACTTTTCTTACCCGAAATGCCAGTTTATCATCAGGAAAATCCTTTAATTTCAAATGCTAAGACATGCAACCAAGTAAAACGGTTAAAATATGGATAAACAAGGCTCTAACTCATTTTAGACGTATCACGACCTTTGATTGGTCGATCATAAAAAATAAAATTTGCGATAGCAACGATAAACTGTATACCGCCACAAATCCCCAAAACGCTGTAAGGTCATTCCTCTATGTACATCTAAAATGTACAGAATGTATTTTTTTTCCTTTTTAAACTCTGTGATGCAGACGACAACACTTCCCATAGGATTCATTTGTCAGGACAGCATGATTTCTTTTCCTTTTGTGTTTTTTTCATGGTGCCACTTCTGTCGACATGAAGTTGCTAGTTTGACCCTTGTTTTGGTTCCCAATTTGGCTGAGACATGACTTAGAACCTGTGGAACAAAGACTGAACAGGGATCACACCTTGACTCAGACAACAGCGGCACATCACGTCGTGAAGTCGCTGACAGACGTTTGACGTAATGGGTTCGCGGAGGAATACATTGTGATTGCAACGCTGCTTTCGACTACATGTACATTGAACTTCTCTTGTGTCACTGAATAAAATCACATGCGACAGACCATTTATTGTCTACAAGTGTGTGAAAATTGAAACAATGCCAGCGACAGTGAAAGATATGTCCAAGAAAAAAAAGGCTAAAAATAAAGCAAGGCCAGGGCACAAACAAGTCAAAAAGTACGTACCACAGACATGCGTGGATACTTCACAGATCTCTGTGAATGAAAAACACGGTCGCTACACTTATCGAGCCAAGGTACATTTTATTGTATCATGTATGACATTTTATCAGCATGTGTTGTTGACGTTTTATTGCAACTAGAATACAGTTCATTGATATCAAAATCTGAAAGAGACAATTTAGTGAACCAACGTTTTTAAAAATCAACTAGAATGAGAAATAAATATATTCACTTAAAGGAATTCGTACTTGATAATTAGATACTGTGTACCCATTTTATACAAAATCTATCCAGAGACATATTATTTAACAGACTGCACTTCGATTTCAAAGTAATTTTTTGCATCAACAAGGACGTTCTGTGCCTGCTCCGTGAGGTCAAAATGCTAAGAGATGTTTGTAAACATAAATACCATTTGTATGGGTTGGACGATTAAGGATTTCTTTACTATCAATTGAAAAACCCAAGGGAAAATCAGGTTTTGTCAAAATATCGGTATGAATAGATTTTCAAGGATTAGAGAACTACAATTTTATAAGATTTTTGGTGATATTATGAACAAGAAAACATACTTCATTTAATTGCCCATTTAACTTTTTTTTAATAGTGTATTATACATTATATCAAAGTTGTAAATTTTAATTGGGCCAATGTAATCTTTCATGAATACCTTTTTGAATTTAATAAAACTTGCACAGATGGCAGAGAGAATAAAAAACAAGATTGCGATTGTTATCAATTTTTGTTTTTCTGATCAGAAATATCAGAAATTAACAATATCAGCAATTTGAATTGAGTCCATTCCAACCGAAACATTAATGTATTGCAGTTATAGTATATAACACACGCCCTTTAGCTTTTGGTGCAACCCCGCTGGCTTGCCTCTTTTACAGTCTTACAACTCTGTCCGCTTTGTATGGCTTCGCAATGCTATTTGTGTTCATTGACAAACGCGTGCGTGACTCTAGCGAATGTATGTATTACCAGGGCAGTTACGACCCATAAAAGGAGTTTATACAATTTCACCTTTTGATTGGATATGTGTGCTGACGATTTGAATCGGTTGTTTCAGGTGAAAGTGTAAGTTTTGTGCAATGCTTTTTCAAAATGAGACTTTTATGATATTTTTAAACAGTGATTTTTACCATTATAGTCCCTTTAAATGTTTGGAACCAATTTCTGTTTCTTTTTGTTGATTTGATCGAGAGATAGATAACAATCGATGACTCATTGCCAAATAGTTCTGGCAGCGTATTTATGCAGGGGAAATCGCTTCAAGTAGCTTCCGGTTCGAGTCCTAGCAACTTAAACAAAATAGGTTCTATTTTCAAAATCAGTTTGTAAAATTTCTATTGGTCGTATGTTTTTATCATAAACAGTAAGCATTAAGTCAGCATATCATGTTTAATGTGAATTCATATTAGCGTAACAACTCTACAGCGATGTTATGATTCACGGCGAACATGACCAAAGCACGCCATATGTTACGTCATTGGTGCATTGTATGTATCAATACGCAATTATGAGGTCACCTGTGCTAAACAAAATTTATATTATTTTTGTCATTGGGTCTAAGCATCCATAATGTAATCTAACATCACATATCAATAGTTCCCTTTGCAATGCTTTAAAATGGCAGGATTCAGAGCAAATGCAAATATGATATACCGAACCGAGCACATCTGATTGTCCTCTTTTGTAATGATATTTATTGTCCAGATATAACTATTTAATAAACTGTAAAATTACAACATACTAGACTATCAGATCCAACGGGCACGTGTTTATCTGGAGCTATGCGATAAGAACATGAACGTTAGCTACATTGACCATAAAAGGCCAGACACGTTCCCATGGCGGAACCCCGAGTCGGAACATAGCGAGGATCCAGAGTCTTTCCACCTCCCAACCGGTAATGACAGATACAGACAGGCGGGATCACTCTGAGGGATCGGTGGTAAGTTACGGGAATACTTGTCTAGACTTCTACATGTTCAGCCATCTTCTTTGGACGTTCTGTCGACCGGACTCGCGTAATTATCAATAAACTTCTTTCCCAATTACCTCTAAAAATCGAGCCGTGTATACGTTTCTCTCTTGTAAAAGTCAAAATATGAAATGTTTCATAGCTAAACGCAGATTTTGGAAATGGTAGACAAGATGGTTTAATGTTGGATTGACTTATGTACGAATAAAAAGATAAACGAAAAATAAATTGAACTGATTTGTAACGTGTGTGTACCTGAAGTTAGAGATATGGATAAATAAATACCACATTTGCGAACGTATTTTTAACGCAGTATTTTCAGGATCAAATGTGTTTATTTTTACAACACATTGCAGGGGAGCAGGGGTAAGTTTAGGATTGTCCTTTACTGTAACAAAGTCGAATTTGTGGTGAACAAATTCAATTTCTATTCTGTAATTCTATCAACCCAGCAGAAAGTACGAAACTGCACGAAATATCTGAAGTCAAACCGAGTGGTTCACTAACCGGGCGTAAAATATATCACATCTTCACATGTACATGCTATCAAAAATGTATGCATTACCTGTTTTTCCTGATTTTCATTAACGTGTAAAGGTCAAGACCCGTCTGATTTTTGTACTAGAAGAGTTCAGTTTGGTTCCAGATCTATAACGGTTTGATGTCTATACGTTATTAGTCGGTACCTCAAAGCGGTTTACCAATGACCTTCTAATAGTAGCGTATCGATCAGAAACTACAGAATCAGAGCATGGCAAGCTTTAGAAAAATTCAGCCAAATATTTCAATCATTTTACATGTAAAGACATAGTTTAAAACTGAAAGTCATTGCTTTGAATGAAAAAAAGCATAAACATTCATGAAAACAATGCAGTATTTTTGAAGCACGCCATGTATTTTACATGCTTGAATTGAAAAGTTCCATCGGATTTTTTTATTTGATTAAGTTGACAATGCACATGGCACGCGGTTTTCTATAGTACTCGGACTCTAGTTATTTTTGACCAAAGAGGTCAATGAACTTCATGTACGGAATGATGTCGGAGAGCACCGCCCGGACCTCGCGTGGTGTTCCTTCCCCCAGGGGCACGCTGTACATTGTATCCTATATGATGTACAGTAGTTATGGTCGGTTCGCCCTAATACAGAGTTCTAGCGTTAAATTAAAGGTTTAATGCTTAGTTAATTGTGTAGAAGAAATATAGAATTATCATAATTGAGTACTAATTTGATCATTATGACTGGAAATGCTACGTGTACAATGTTACAACCAATTGACACTGGCTGTTTGATGGGTTCCACTTGAATAACCAACTATCATATTTAAGAACCGGCATTGTTTTCCAAGTATTAATATTCATTGGAATATTTTCCGGATGGTAAATCCTATTATAAATACTTTGTTGTATAATATATGAAATGAGTTTGCATATATCATATAGAGTAATGGCACGGTACATAGTATACACATTTTCGTAGTACACGATTTGAAATTATACAGAACTAGTTTAATTGAACTTCTAAATTCATAGATTAAACGGGTTTTTCGCACTTGACTCTCTGCTTCTACACCAGTTTAAAAATTTTGGATTCCCACCTTTTGGCTTCTAGCATCACTGAAGAGTCCTGGGAGGACGAAACAGCTGTATGGTGCAGTTTAATTCATTTTTCGAAAAATAATGTATCTTTTACTAAATTTAAAAGTTGCAGCATACGTGTGTGTGACGTGATCTTTCATAAGTGAGTAATTTATGAAACGACTATGGGAGATTTAGTGTTAGATTCTCTACACACAGTCAATACATTGTAGCTTTACCTATATTTTGGTCAGGTAATTATCTTGCGTTTATACACAAATGAAGGTTGTTTTCAGTTTATATTATATGTGTACTAACAAATGATATCAATTTCTGGTTTTTACACTTGTATCTTAATATCAAATGGTTCTTTTAAGTTTCAAAATATTCATGGATATCTTTGCGTGTTGTCATTACACGGCGTGTCGTTGTTGATCAATCTGTAGATAGAAGATGTGACACATAAGAAAAACCTTGTTTTCTTATCTTAAATTAGTTATGTTTACAAATGTTTCTTATTACACTACGTTAGAAATAAAAGTTACGAACATGTTTGTAAGTTCATGCGTTCATTGTAGGCAAATCAAAGACTCTGTCAACCGCAAATATTTAAAGATGAGGTGAAAAGTTCAGTCAAGGCGTATACGTTTTCAATTTACAGCTTAAATTATACTGGTCAGGAAGGGAACACCCTATTGATTATGCAAATCTTATTCAGGGATATTTGATAGTACATTGTATGTCAGCTCATGAAAATAGATGAAATAGATCAAAATGTTCAAATTGAATATTTTAACATCGATATATCAGATTTTGATTTACTTTCAAATTTTGAAAACATTTTATACAAACATCATTATGGTTGACATAGAATGTATTATTGCAAAGCAAAAGTCCAATCCCTTAGGGTCGAATGTATTTGTTCAAAGTACGATACATTGAGTCTTGTTAGATTGGAGATAAGTAAAGTTTATATATATAACAAAACACACGCTTAAACATATATCTATTACATATTTTGTTAATGTGGTATTCTATGTTACATCTACATGTACTATGCAATCCGTAGCCAGGTTAAAACGATTTGTAGCATTTTATAAAAGGTACATGTATTTTGATATGTTCTTGAATAACAACTACAAAGTTCATAATAACCAGATTTTTGTATATCACTTTGCTTTCAATATAAACTATGTGTGAATAGAATACACAAGAAGGGTTTATAACGCCGTTATTATTTTTTTTTTATCAAATGTTTAGTCAAATATTCGGTTTCCATGGATATACAAATGTACATTATGTTATATTTAAAGTGATGGCTATGTCTCTCGTATGAGTCTTATTATTTTATTGTATTATTTTATTACATTAATGAATTGTATTCTTATACATGTAACTGTGTGCATGTGTGTGTTAAAACTGTTGTAAGGCATTTTTTTGGTGTTGACAAAACACTATATTTCTATAATGATAATGTACTATAGTGCTACTGTATATGTTTTAACTAGTACCCCTTTGAATTTTACCTTCGTGTAACTACATTATATGTGTTAACGTTCATTTTGTACATTGAACACCAAGCTTAGCTATGTTAAAGCGATGCACAATGCCTATACCTATATACATGTAACCTCTGATTCGATACGTAGCTACAGACATACCAACGTGAGATGTTTGGTCAGTATTAGTTACCTAAGTCTGAAATTTGGCGCATCGTACCTTTTTTTTAATATCTATGGTAAATACGATACGAAATCAATACAGAAAGCTTTGTTCGATTTTCAAACGCATAAAACGTAGAAGGCAGGAAACATGTTTTTATTACAAACGTCTGCCATGTAAATTGACTGTTGCTTTGGGTGGTAATGTGATTGTTTCCTGACAGGTATTGGTGAATGTTCCTCCACGAGACAGTTAAAATCTGTCAAGTGTAAGGCTGTCTGTCATCTTTGAAAGCTTGAGTATCATAAAACCTACCTCCTCTCTCTCACTTAACGACTCGTGTTTGGTTAAAGTCGATATTCCATATGCAACGACATTAAAATTAAAATTTAAAATTCATTAGTAGAAACACAGTTGTAAAAAGAGAGACAAAAATCTGACTTCCCTGTCAGAAACAAGTCTGGGGTATTAAAAATGCATTCGATTTCGTCGCTACTGATGCACAGCTTGGGAGGCGAAGACTGTTATGAATAGGCTTCAAAGCAAGGCGGCCATTTTTTACAAGGTTAATCATACGTCAGCGATCGAGCTTTCTGTTTAAGTGGATTTCTGTCACTTCTGCAAATATCTTGGCTTCATTAAAAAACATGACTCCCGATAAGAAAGGGCCCTTGACTAATCTAGGCAATTTCCAGCTCAGCTCCCCCAAATACTATAGTATCAAGGAGATCAATTCAATCATTGCGGTCATTTTTTTCAATCACAATCGAACAAAAAGTGATAGTTCGAAACAATGGAAGTATTGGTTACAATCAGCCAATCGTAGAGAATGTCTTGTGAGCAGTATCAGATGTTAAAACAGATACATAAAGTATCACAAGCAAGCTGCAATCAGGATATACGCCAGACGTGTTTTTTTTCTTGCATTGACAGATATACATTTATTAAATTGTTACGCATGTATAACATGTAGGTATGATTTAAGTCAGAAATTGACATCTTAGCAAGAAAAAAATCAAAGAATACCAAAGCATCACCAAAACCATAATCCGAACTCAAAATCGATTAAACTAGAAGCAAAATAGGGACAAAAGAAAGATTTACACGGAGACACTCGTAAAAGTACAAGAGAATAAGACCAGGTGTTCCAGAAGAGTAAGCATCTTCTGCTTCATCGACGACAGCCGCCATGTAAATATTTGTCACATCCAAGTAAACATTGTTCTCAAAACGAGAACTGAGTCTTCTATCTTCAGGCGGAATACAATAATGTTTTTCTATGGAATACTGGTTATTATTTTCAAATAGCAATCAAATTACTTGATGCGAAGAACATTTTGTTTCAAACAAGTCAATGCTTTATTCTCTCACAAATGCATTCGAAACTAAAACTCCTGAGCTCCTTTACTATACACAATTCCTCGATTTTTTTCGTGAAAAAGATGGGACAAAACATATTGTGGAAAACTTAAATTCTGTATCACAGCAGACAATATATTTAACAATTTTTATGTGTTTGGTCTGGAACACATATGATATCTGTAACAACACATGACACCAGACAACCTCAGAAAATACAGACTAATATTTGATTACTGAAAGTCAATCCGGAAGTAAACATGTGACAGATAAATTACAAATGTGACGCAGCTAGGTCGTCTTCTACCTTCAGGCCGAATACAAAGGCCGTCTTTCAAAGGAACTGTATTAAATACGTCTGTTTTGACCCGACTCGTGGTTGATATGAAAATGAGCACGAAATCGGTTTCATGAATACGGATTCAATGTGTTCCTTCATCGAAGATATTTGCCATGTTTAAAATCAAGGTCACAAAGAAGGAGACTGGCGGATTACGTCAGTATTCGGAACCTAGTCAAAAACAATGTATATGTATGTGTATCAAATGCGTACAATTTATCCTCATCCTCAAATACAAATGGCCGTAACTGAGCAAATACGAATATTTGTGATCAATATTATATATTGTAAGAAGTACTAGTTCCGTTTTTGTGATCATGAACTTTCCATTTTTAGGCCTTGTCGCTTACGAAAAATATTATATTTTTTAAATTTATAAGTTGGTTGTGACAATGTGTTATTTTTAAGCCTCAGGTTGTTGGCCCGACAATGGGGTACTAGCGTGGACATGCATGTGATAGTTAATACCGGAATCGGGAATACTGTGAAACTTTATAACGGATACAAGCTAACAGACGAACAATAGTTTGGCGTATTGAATGCAAAACAAAACAAAAACTGTTACAAAATTTTACCGATACTACTTTAAAAGTAATGCAATATTAACGAGAAGTTCTCGTTTCCTAATTAGATAGAACTGAATATCCCAACCGCAAAAGCCAAAAATAGATAGACTGTAACGTGCAAGTATATTTAACTGTAAGCATAGGGTTCATCGTGGTTCTAAACGAATGTTTAAACATTGCTTTCGAGAATACAATACTTGGATCGGAAACAAGTCAGCTCATTCTATTTCTCCGTCTTCTCCTAACCGATAAACCCGTTGTCATTGGACACACCGCGATAGGTTTGAACATTTGTAATGGTCGTGTTTACGGCATTTTGTTACTGTGAATCCTGTTGATATCAAAAGCGGAACTATACTTAGCGACAATCAGAAAACTAGTGCCGTTGATAAACTGGCGTAAATAAGACGCGCTAGACAGTGTAAACATATCTAGTTTCGCGGTAAATGAGGATTCTAAGACGATATATCCATATATAGGCGTGATCTAACAAAACAATCGGTACATTGAACGTTCGATACATAACTCCGCCGTTCTATTTCTAAATGAGTTTTCTATTTTGGTCAAAATGTTATGTTTAGGATGTACGTAGTCTACGCGCTGTAAATCAGAACGATTCTTAATCTGATCAAATGAAAAATAAGTACATTGTATATAGTGCAAATGGTGGTAGTTTTTTTTATTTATTTTCTATTTGCTTAGGAGCAGGCGTTATATTCATAAGAGATATGGACCACTGTTATAAAGATATTGGTTAACTTGTGTTTGTTTCATATTTTTGTTTTTAACCACTATAAGGTCACCTGGTATTAATGTGTTATTTCAGATATTGGCCAATATTGTTTTACAGTGTCGATATGTGTTTTTTCCTAATTTGAAAGTGGAGCACGGCGACTAAGATTGTTAGGTATATGATTCAGTGGTGGTTCGTTAGTATAATCCCTTGATTTATTGGGATATATTATAACCTTTTGAACGCTTATAAACATCATTAATCACTGTTGCAGCTCTTCAGTTACAAAAGTTGTTGCAAACAAATAGGGCATCTTTGATAGCTTTTCGTTCGTACAAATGAAATGTTGTTTGCCTGAAGTTTGCCTAATGTCAAGGCATGTATAATCCGCAAAAAAAGAAGAAACAAACACGATATCAGCATCATTGTGTAATCAATACGTTTGAACCTGTCGAAAGCAGGTACATGGAGACTAAAACAATTTAACATTTGCAGTAGCATAAGGGAGTGCAAACTGTTTTTTAATGAAATAGCATGAATTCATCATAAATCATATTTTCAGATATGGTTCTTATCTTATGTTGCTGATTTTGGCATATTCGGCTTCAATAGGAATTATACCTGATTTCTAGTGGGATTGTCCTCAAAAACCACTGTTGATTAATTTTGTTCATCTGTTTGACCTGTTGAATCTTGCTTATCCTGAGAATTGCATGGATTGCGTTGGTATCAAATTACTAAACGGCTCCCATGAGTATACGATATGTGTGCATATACATGCATTATCTGAGTGTGTATTTGGAAGGCTCCAAACAAACCAAAACCATAATCCGAACTCAAAATTGATTAAACTAAAGGCAGAATATGAACAAAGAAAATGTTTACATAGAGGCTCTCGTAAAAGTACAAGAGAAAAAGACCATGTGTTCCGGAAAAGTAAGCGTCTTCTGCTTCAACGACGACACCTGCCATGTAAATCTTGGTCACATCCATGTAAGCATCAATCCTCAAAATGAGAACCGAGTCAGCATAGTCAACCACAACAAGTAATTATCATATACGCACACCAATAAGCAAACTCAAAAACGTCGATCTTCATATCACACAACGATACAGAATATTTCTCGATGAGATCAAGATGGCGACCATAAAACTTGTCCATATTCTTCATCAAACTGCATCTGAAGTATACTGTCGAAGGTTCCGCCAAACACCCATCTCGGACAAATTATGTTGACAGTAAGTAATCAAGTTGTTCCCGTTATGCTTAACAACATGAAAGAAGCAGCAACTACAAATTCATTTACCATTAGATGAAACTCTGGTATGTCTAGGACCTACAGCCTTCCTCACAGTGTCGAGAGCTCAAAAGAGAGGCGGTGTCAAAACGGACATAAGGAATTAAAATAATTCAGAAGATTTTGCAACGATCAGATCACACATTTAGCCCCAGTTTCGGAATTATTACAAGGAAGAGGTAACATTTAAGCAAATCGTCATTGACGACTAGTAAATGCCAATACCACATTTTAATAAAACTCGTTTCCTCCGCAATCAAATCAACGTTTTGTCATGTCATGGCAAAGCATACAATCGGGTCATTTTTAAGTGTCATTGAACTGGTTGAATGCAAACAAACCGATTTGCGTTAGTTGTTTATCAAATAAGATCAGACGGCACCTTTCATTACCTTCATAAACACTTGCAGGTCAGCTAGTATACGTTTCTATATTATAAACCGAACGGACCTCTGTTACAAATGCACATTGTATCATGCGCTTTTATAGTTGCATTGGTGCATATCGTTAACTTTCAAACCTACAATCGATACCTTATACGGGCGTATAAAAACTGTAATCCGGTAATACACGTATGACCGTTTGGCAGCGTTATTTTACTTTTATATTTTAAACCAATAATGTTTGACTGATTGATTTTGCCTGTAATTGGTTTCCTATAAGCAAACGTACATTAGTGCGTTGCGGGTTAGCGCACTTGCCGACTTCTCAGGCGCATGGTATATGTACAATATTTTATTATGAAAGTACATTTCGTTCACTTTGTTAAGGGTTACAGGGTACCATTGGTGCATGGGATGGGACTGGCCGCAATATTGTACCATCCTAAAGAAAAGTACATTTGTATTTTTCTACCACAATACTCTGTGTTATTCCACTTTCAGACCAATGTGTAAACATGCTAACTGTGGGATAGATGTAACTAATGGTATATGACCTTACGGATATGTGGTTTACAGTTGGTTGAGAAATTGAACTTTGACATGATATCATGTGGTTCAATGACACGCACGGAGAGTGTTAGCGTCATCATCGGTTGCATACGCCGACATCACTTGGCGAAGATATACGAGACTATATTTTTTACGCGTATATAGTCCGCGGTTCATTTATATTTGCTTCAAAGAAATATGGCATAGTATCAGTATTTAAAGACTTTCGTTTATATTTTTGACATGGATATTTTGTCAAAAGTGTAAAATAATGTCATGTTTTTTTAATATTAACGTGTGACGTTTTACAAATGGGTCAGATCAATACGTCTGCCATCGTTATGTTAAGCCACAATGTGCTAATAATGCTATTCTACTCACATTTAATTAAAGTCGTTTACACAACAAACTCTCCGAGGACTTTGCTCACAGATTCCACTTCGACGACTGACTCTTTCGCTCCGAAGCATTCCGTTGCACATTTTAAGATTTGAATTTAGATTGAAAGGCCACATTAAAAGCACGACAATATTGATGATCGCTACCACCTTACGCCTGTAGTTTTTACGCTGTAATGTGTACCCTGTAACGCTGTATCTCCGTCATTTAATGTGTTGTTTTAATGAAAGTAATTGCTAATTATCCCAAGCAAGGGCAATGAATAGCACCGACTTCGTTCCCCAGTGACCTTGGGAAAATGTGGCGTCTTTCCTATATTACCACACATAAAAACGATAAAAGGTTAAGAGGCTTAAAGGAAGGGGGTTTTGTTAAAGTATTATATGGTGGATTAGACAGAAATTCGCGAGGGGACTGTTTTTATGTTCATTACAATTCTACAATCTGACAATGAACTAAATTCTTTGGAACATAATTCTTTCGCCAAGATAATCAAGCCACCTTTGATAATTCATTTGGTAAAAGCAGGGATTTTCTGTTTATAGAAACACAGTTAATTACAAAATAAATTAATCCGAACGTATGCAAATACAGCATTGCGTGTGCATACAATGTGTCGCATTTATACACATGTGCATACATACGTTAGAAATGCGATGATACGCATATGCAAGAATTTCCGATGTCAACGTATAATGTAATATAAACTTTATTTATATTACAACAGTTATGAAACAAGTTATACAACTTAAATTAATCACTCTTGTTGGTCCGAATGTTAGCGCTCGAGGGGTCTTATTGTGGGAGGAAACCAGAGTACCCGGAGAAAAAACCCTCGTGGTCGGGCAGGTGACCTTTTCACGTCCGGTAGGGGAATCGAACCCCGGCCGCCTTGGTGAAAAGCAAGTGTGCTATCCTCTGCACCACCCAACCACCCCATCCGATGTCAACATCACGGGTACATGTATGTCAATATCAGACTTGAGTAGCCATAGCGTGTATAAAACATGTGTACAATACATTTAAAGTCCACACTATCGTGATTTTAACTAGAAGATTAACGGGGCAGACGACACAATTCACACGTGTCCATGTAAACACAGACATTTTTTTCATTTTTATTTTTTACAGATCAGTATGCTGAGGAAAAGGTAAATTTCGTATTTATTCATTTTAATTGTGTTGTTTAATATTTAATCAGAAAATATAGCAATAGCTGTGCTTGTTTTTTAAACCAATATTACTGCAGAGGTTTAAAAATGAAAATCTAGAATAGTTTTGATTCTTATTTCCCACGTATATTTGCTACACAAAATTAAGCTGTCCTTGGAAAATGTAGAACAACTTGTCCTTGGAGACATCAAAGTCGTGTCGTTGGTTGTAGTTATAACCTCTCTGTCACTAAACCTGTCCTTGTGGCTTGTGTTTGCTGTATTCTCGCGCGATCTCTCTTGCCGTCGCCGGGTCGTTTATTGCATAAAACAAGTAATAAGCAGCCCTCCGGCGCTACTTCATGTAGACAAATTCAGTCAACTTGAGTCTTATATCCAACCGCTTTACAATATTGTCCTTCACTATCAGACCTTTTTTTATTTTCTGCAATCGCCCATGCTGAGATGTCCCAGGAGATGACATTATTAGTATTACACTGTACATGCGCAAGTCACGTGATTCAATTGATGCGCATTATTCGAATTCAATGCATTCTTCATTTTGTAATTTTAACTGTTGTTTATCAAATTAATTGTATCCCATCACTACCTCTTATTTTGCGGGACAATGGTATTCGTTTGAATTTAATTAAACTTTAAGCACGTCCGATGCATGTAGGCTTATTTACACTGTACCTTTTAAAGCAAGATCAAGTTTGATCAAGGTAGACTTGCCCAGTTTAGGGTCTGCGTAGCCAAAGATTGTTTTTGAAGTCATTTTTTAAACTTTTAATCTCAGATCAGAACTGACTATCCTAATGGAAGCGGTCAATCTTAGGGCTGCGATTGATGCTGCAGTTGTGTTTGATCGGGAGAATTGTATTAGCAAAAAGTACACCCGAGGTAAGCTGGTGTGTACACGACCTGAGTGCGATCAGATAAAATCCTAAATTGAGACACGACAAAATGTGATGCTCACAACAATACAAAGCTTCTCATCAAACGCATCCGCAGCATCAATCATAGGTCTAACATTGACCGCTTCAATCGTGACAGCTAGTTCTAATCTGAGCTAAAAAGTGTAAAAATAACTTAAAAACACATTGACAAATGACAGTCATGAATATATTAAAGTTAGGGTTTGTATGCCGAAAAAATGAATTGATTGCATCATACAGCTGTTCCAACCTCCTAGGACTCTTCATTGATGCTAGGGGCGTAAAGGTGGGAATCCAAAATTTCTAAATTAATGTAGAAGTAAAAGGGTCAGGTGCGTTAAACCCTGTTATTTATGAATTTAGAAGTAAAATTAAACTTATCCTATTGTTTTCACAATAAATGAAAATATAAAGTATTTATGAATATGTTTACAACTAATACCCTGTAGTATGTGCAACTTTTGTCATATAATGAACTTATGTTGTTCTTGTTTTAGTACATGCTGGCATTCCTGTCAAAGACCTACAGTTTCGTGAAGATCAAGGAACGAGTTGGTGCCACAATTATGACAAGTCAACGTGTTGTCTAACCAAAAGCGGTAATCTAGAAGACAATGCACACAGTGGCAATCTCAATGTCAGCTCTATCTTCAGCGGAGGTGAGAGTCGCAATACATGATTGTGTATAATAAATGCAAGATATAAGTGTCTGTCCGCCATGTATATACATTTGTACTTTTACCAAGACGCTAGATCCTTATTTGGGTGGGGAAGGTTGGGGGGTCGAATATGATGTGCTGACGTATATCAATGAATTATATTCTGTTCGTAAAAGAGATATTGTCATGTCTTCTGTTAGATCGCCTGCACGTTTCTCGGTAACAGAAGAGTTCACCATCACAGAGACACTTAAACTCCTATGTTTCCATAAAACCTCTGAACTGAGTCTCACGATGATGTCTTTTACTTCTGAATCGGAAAGCAGTCAAAACTATACATTCGTTTACTTAACGTACATATATATATTATATATATATCATTCAACCACAAAATTTTATTTTAGCATGCTTGAGCAACGTGCTGGCAGGGATCATATCAAATAGCTTAAAACATTTAACGAATTTAACTTGTGATAAAATCCTCGAATCGAGAGAATTCGATTTTTGAAACGCTTACAGAGAAAGGCCACGAGCTATTAAGAACAGGTTAACACTTGAGCATTTACACTTTTCTAAAGGTCGGCGCAATTGTCTGTAATAAACGCCATCGTCACTCTCCGTACCTTCATACCTACATGAACGACATTGGTCAAGTATAGTTTGTGGGACAACCATATGGGGTTACATATACTGTATCCCACATATGTTAACTGAGTGACTTATGGTTTGAAGCAGCAAAACATAAAAAATATTTTTATTGCAAGCACATAGATGGTGCAACACAGAGTGTGCGAGAATCCGGGTACATGGATATGGAATAATACACAAGCACAGCGCGACACATTTACGGGCAAAAATATGAGTTATCTGACGATAGTATGAATTCAGTATAAAAAGTAGGATATATCTGACAATGCACGTACGTAAGATACAGAAATCTTCAAAACCAATGTATCATACTAACAATGCGCGTGAAATCGGGCATAATGAAATATATATGATAACACATGGAAAGACGTGTTAATAAAGCACCTGATGTTGTGTTTCACCACTGAATGAGTAGCAGGTCGATGTTTGTTTCTACGGGTTCCCCGGCTTTCTTCCATTACTTGAACCTGGCATGTTACTCAACCATGACTGTTTTATACGTGTATGAGGTGAAACAAAAGTGATTTTCTGTATGTGGACAACTTGTAACTGAATACAGCTTCTTAACAAAATCTCAAGACAGCAATTTGGGCATTTGTAGCAAGAAAATAATGATCGTTTCGACATTTGTACTACATGTATATGTTGTTTATGAAATGAAATAAGTAGATGTCTACAACTTCCTTTTCCTATACAATCGTATACTGCTGTACAAACATGTATAATACAGTATATATCATGTTTGTTTGAATCATTACTTATTCTGTTTTGTACAGTTTTATGAATGATATAACTGATACAAAAAGTCTAAACGAAAAACATTACTTGTTAAACTAGTTAATAACTGCTGATATTGTATGTTAGTCACAATGATTTGCATAAATGAAGTCAAGGTTTCCCAAACAGCTTGCTGGCGCCAACAATAATTACTCAGGCAGCCGCTCTTAAACGAAGTAAAAACTGTACAAAGGGTTGCATTTCTATGTTCGCGTTTTGTTAGAATATTGAATTACTTACCCGTAATTTGAAAAATCACAACAGCGAGTTCAATCAAATTAATACACCAAGATCAGGGGAAAATATTAACACCCCCTTATAAGGCGATGAACGCTGGATTATTTTGTCATGGGTTTTTACGTTGTACATGCAGATACTATAAGTCATTTGTTTAGAATGCCCTTGAACTGAAACCATGAGTTCTAACACTATTGACGAAGTTCTCGTGTGCACTTGCACACTCTATTTCCAAGTTCCATGGAAATGCTTGCTTCTATAAGTAACAGTTCCCATGAAATTCAACGCAGTGTAGGTAGTATAAATAGGTTACGTGGTCGATGTTTGAGAATTGTAAGAGATCGATGGTTGAAATTCAGAGGACCTGTGTTAATCACATACATGTATCAGGTGCACTGATTGATACAAATTTGGGGGGAGGGGGATGGTGCAGGGCTTGGATGATAAACATCATTGAAGTCCAGTCGCGTATTCTTGTGTTCCCACTGTTTGGGTAGATCGACATTGTTGTTACCATATCTGCCATATCAAACATCATTTTATAACATAACACTTACTGGAAAGATTCCATTCTTTGGTATTCTTGATTTAAATAAAAAAAAAAACCATGTACATCTGTACATACAACAGATAGAGTAAGTCGTAGTGCTGATCGAGATGTATAGCTTGCAAAGATACATTGTGTATGCATGAAGATGTGTTCATGTATTCGATTATCGATTTCGAAATCGCTACAGAACACATTGAAAATATTTTGTTGCAATGAAAATAAAGGTTAGTACTGCTGTTTAAACTTATATATAAACGACTAATTAAAATCCAGCATAATCATATTTATCTAAGAGAACGAGATTTTAACAAAACCATTTTCTCCTTTGATGTACAGTGTATTAGGTATGATGTATGTGGAAATGCAAAGAAAGATGCATTACATTAAAAATGGCATGGTTTAAAATAAGCCATATGGACGTTAGTTTAAAATGCTACAAGATGACGTCACAATGGCTTATCATGCTATTGTGTCAAATGCGTGAATTACACTCGAGCCTTTGAAATCGATCTTCTAAATATGGTTGCTCTTTACAAGTGATGAAAACGAAAAAATGCGTTCGCATATATTGTTCATTGTAAGTTACTGTACCACATACACTATGAACGCCGTCTTGAATCCGTGCATTCGGACTCCTCAGCAGTTTCCCTAGTCTTGTACAGTATAAAATAAGTGCACCGTAATTAACGATACCTTATTGAACTCGACATTATCCTTTCTGACCTTTGGCTTTATATGCTGGAATTAAACTCTCCCCGAGATAACAATAACGTCGCGATCAACCGTAACATTTCTAAATGTTTCTTGAAAATCGATATTAAATTACATTAGATTAATATAATAAGCATTGCATTGCCTGGCTGTGATTGGATTACTGTATGCCGAAGTGCTCCCAAGACACAGGTTTCACAAATCGGTGAAAAGCTAATCCGTTCTCCCTAATGCCTTCTAATATCTAAGGATGGTTAGTTGAACTTAGTGATATACTGATGGAGTTCTTTAGCCGAGATACTTACATGTAATAGGTCAGTAACACTTATCAGGGACAAGGATAAGATTTTTAGAATTCGGAGTTAGACAAGCAATACAATTACATTTTAATAACTTTATTTCTTGGGAAAAATTACGACCAACATCCCCGAGACTACAGGCTTGATACTGTTTACTGGTTACAGGAGAACGAAGAAATGACACCACTCTCGTGTCCGTTGTTGTCACGAACATGAACACAGAGTTTCATTTTCAATTTCATCATTTGAATTTAACCAAACAACAACACATATAAACGATACTTATCACGACATTTTGAACACTACACCAAGCACTACTGTATATACATGTAACCCTGGTAAATACTAGCTGCAATATACCGCTCGGCTATGGAGATCTTCTCTTTAGCTCGATCGGGGAGTAGCCAGAGGTTCCGGGTTCGACTCCTAGCGGAGGCATTGAAAAATAATGACCTCTGTTACATACATGATCGATACTGGCATCTAAACGTTGGTCTCAAACGTCCCCACATAAGAATTTCTATATACAACAATACATGTAAAATGAAAATATTGTAAGCACCTACAACAGCTTCTTCATGATATTGTATATACGTATGTACATGCCAGTAATAAGGGAAATGACGTCAAACGATACCATACCGTGGAAAGCAAGTCACGTTATAAAAACAAGGAAAACAAAAACAACAAACGACATATAAAGAACGTTATAGTATGTTATATACGAATCAACCACGCGATATAGTGTCTCTAAAACAAATAATTATCCATTATGGACCTTCTATGAGGTCAATCTGGTGTTACATGTGTATACTAACCTGGTATATTTAATTGTTTTAGATTATACTTCGTCATTTTAACACCATACTGACCAAATCAAAGCACGTTAATTTCATATTGGACATGATTTGTTTGTAAAAGACTAAACTTACTATGATTATGACGTCATAAAACGCAATACTGATTCGTTGTTTCTAGAAGAAGAAACATTAGATTACAATATAAGAATGCATCACACCAAGCAAGTATGGACCTCCACGTGACTATATTTTAGCCAGTAATGATTGAAGAAAGTTGGATAAAATCTTATATTTAGAATTAACCTGTTTCTCTGTAATGATTTGCACACGGACTAGCGTTTATAGGTATGTAAACACAATTAGGTCAACGTCATGTTAAAGCTTCTCTTCTCGCCTTAATGAATATGAGTCTTCGAATGTAATTTTGTGATGTTAGGCTCTTCGCGGAATTTCTTTCTGTACGTATAATGACTGAAAATTTACAATGTATAAGTACGAATTTTTTTCAGTATTTATGTCAGAATAAACAAAAACTAGTTAAAGCCCAAGAGCGGTGTTCATGGAATTTGTGTGCAACCGATTGTTGTTAATACACACAGTTATAGCATGAAATTGGGAGGGGATACAGTTCAGTCGTTATGCTGTACGAGAGAATGGCAATTTGAAAATGAGATACAAATTGATCAGAACTATGAGCTAGTTATATGGTCGCTATCTTTGTCTCATTGAGAGATATTTGTGTGATATACAGATGCAGGTTTTGGAGTATGCTAATTAGTGTGCTGACTTGTTGTGATTGAGAATGATGTTTCGGTTCTCACTTTAAGTACGTGTACATGTGTACTTGATATTTACCCGGATGTGACCAAGATTTACGTGGCGGGTTTCGTCGTTAATAACATCACAGAACGATAGAATGTTAATACACCACAAGCCAATAGCATCACAGGAGGGGGGAAGGGCAAAATCATAGAGAGGAACAATACAAGTAAACGGCATCACAGGATGAGAAAAGGGGAACAATAGTGTAATATGAGAGAGAGGTACGCAAGTTAACGGCATCACAAGAAAAATCATACACAGACATCGATGCGGCAAAAAACGTCGCCACAAGACGACGATATCGTGTATTTACGAAAAAATATTTGAAAATATATTAAATTCTTCATTAACCGTTATAATGGTTACCGCCAAATACTTAAATGTACGTTGAGAAACGCATCATGTGTCTCTGCCTTTGGCTGGGCGAGGGAGAAGGATCTTGCTTTTAACATTGAATGAAACGACACGGCGCATTATTATCGCATTACGGTGTTTCCATTTGGAGACAGGAGAGCATTTCTGTACTTCTATTGTCCGGTCATTGCACTTTTGAACTTTTGTTCGAACTTTTGGACATTTCTCGATATATCAACATCTCCTGTATGGAGACTCTGTGTCCAGTGTCGGGACGTAGCGTCTCCAGATCAGCAAGAATTGTCCGAAAGACAAAGTGCTGTTGTTGTTATAATGATCGCGGGGACAATGTAAAGTACATCTCCATTAGCCACGGAACACCTTTGTATATAAGAGCATGCATTTTATGTACGGAACAGGTTACAAACGACATAGAACCACCACACTCAAGACTTGCCATACAATAGAACAAGGAGTCCGCTCAAATCAAACCCTACTCTAGGGCAGCTAACTACACGTCGTCTAAGATTCCTGATCCGAAGTACATTAGGTGGTCGTTCGAGTTTCTCTTTTTATTGAAACGAACAAACCGAAAAAACCCAACAAAATTGACCTTTTCATCAAGTACATGTACTCCGAAAAAAGCAAACTCCCGTAGGAACAATTAATGGGATGTCTCTAGTTCGTGAGTGCATGGTACAGTATACATATTGTCGCAATATTCGATTGAGATGTATGTGTAAAATATCCCGTGATAATTTGTTTAATTAAAATTGATCATATATGACATATTACGTTGTGTTGTCTTAGTAATGATGACCGACATAATGACGTGACATGGAACTACCAAAAATACATGTCGAAAAATAGAAGGGAGTATGGACATTTATATTTTTCTCAAAGTAAATTGTCATTTTCTCGAGTAATGATTGTGCCAAATTAGAAAAAAAAAAATTGAACAGCTATTAGTAAATGAGAAGTAAAATACTCCTTTAGGATTTTGATGTACGAACTGGGATTAAAACTCTCAATAAAACATTGTGTATAACTTCTATTCATAACCAATCGAGTGGAATTTCCTTATCTTTCACACAAGTTATTTAAGAGAACCTGTAAATATCTAGAAAAATGAATAAATCCCCTGATATTTCATTTTCTGTATACTCATGCTCCTGATGGATGCGAAATGACATATCACGATCTCTCAATAAACCGCTACAGTAGTTTAAATCGTAAGTAGAAACTATTAAACTGCATTTTAGCGCATGTTCTTGTAAACAAAAATGAATGCTATTGTCTCCGTACACGAAGACAAGGTTACATATATATGTGTTATTTATTCAGTGCATTGTAATCCTGGTTTTTATTGACATGGTTTCAGTTTATTATACAAAATTGTCATTTATATCGAATACTGCACGTAAATTGTATGTTTGCGTGTGATGAACCGTACATTCCCGACCATGTATGTTGACATGTCTTTTGTATAAATCGGTTTGTGTCGTACATGTATTCTTAAGCCGTTCCGTAAATCGACTTCCACATGGATTTTTTACTTGTACATGGAATGCGCAAGAGGATTTAACATCGAACTGAAAAAAAAGGATACAAAAGAAAATGTCTATGAATCAGTTTCGTAGACAATCAATCACTATACCATACATGTATATGTATTTTAAATGCATTGCAATGAAATTTGAACATCGTCTAAAGATACTCAGCACTTTTAGATCAAAGCAAAAATGAATCTTTTAACGATTTTACTATTTTCTAGATTCGTGTGTTTTTACAGAAATACAGGTTGATATGTTTCAAAATAATCACTGTATAGTTTTAAACGTCTTTCATCGTCGCGTGTTGCTGGTAATAAGGCATGCACTAACGATACATACATGTCATGTTTAAATACTAAAATACACGGGCACATGATATATACGCGGTAAAAAAGTTACATTTGGAAAAGGAACGTTCTACCAACGAATACAGATTGACAGATGGATTTAACACAGACAAAAGCTATTCACTTTGTGTTCCGACTTTGATATGATATGGTAAAAGTGGAACGAATAAACGTTGTTTAAAAGTGCTATCGATTTGATATGTGAATAAAATCTTAAATGCACCAGTACCGTGTACTTCTGTCCATGTCCGTAATATTGAATTTATATTAGAAATGATTGATGGATGGGAAAGATCCCGTGATGTTTTTAAGAGCTTGTAATTTTTCTGAAAACTTGTAAACGTTAAGAATGTACATGTATGGTACGTTTGTATGTAAAATGTACCTGCTCAAAATACCTTACAATTGGCTCACTCTTATTTCCGTCAAAACTATTTACATTATGATGTGTAAACTGATTGTACTGTTTTTAATAAACCTGATTCTTTCGGTCGATGTCTTAGTATTAATTACGTGAATACAGGGATACGTAAAATTACTTTATATGCCATAAATCGTCCTTTTGATGCCGTTACTATTTTCTCAGTAAAGAACTCATCTGGAAATATGATAGGTATACAACCTTTCATCTATAAACTTAATTTTGTCACCCTACCACAAAATTTAAATAAAACACGTGACTTTATCTGGGTCAATGACATCAACAAGCAACGAAATGAGATATTTAGACGTCATTCCTAGGTTACATGTATAACACTTATTTTATAACGGTTTTATGGAGAACATAAATTTATTTTTACACGTTGACTTGCGTTATTAGATGACGTTTCGATAACTTGGGACCCTTTTATGTGTACTTGATCCCGCGTAGAAGGTCAGACGTATCACGCCGCCATCGTTCATCAGTAAATTACGTTCAAATAGCCCTCATCGGCAGACAGCGGAAATCGTTATAAATAGTAATCACAATTGCGCATGCGCGAATCGGGTAGGACAAACTTTAGTTCCGGGTAGGACAAATGACTATGGCGGAAGAGGAGTACAAGTCGCCAAAAAACCGGGGTGCTACTCGACACTGCTGTTATGGTTTGTGTAAAAGTGATACAAGATATAAAGACAGAGATCATATGCAAGGCGTTGGGTGGATACCATTTCCGAAACCGACTGTTGACGAAGACAAATGCAAGAGGTGGATATTGGCATGTGGCAGACCCAGTGAAGATTTCAATGTAAACAAGGTGAAAAAGTGGACTTACATTTGTACGAAGCATTTTGTCGGGGGTCTTGGATCGACCAAGGACAACCCAGATCCTATACCGGCAACATTTTCACCTTTGCAGGTCAGTTAACTTTGCCGTAGTTTTTTTTAATGAATATATAGTCACATAATATCAGGCATGTAGTATGATGTACAGCTGTATGGGTATATCCTTATACTGTACTGTATATATATATATAATATATATATATATATATCAGTATATATTGGACTTATATGCACACATGTGTACATTCACACAGACACATACACCAACTGTACTCAGTCACAAGCTTAAGGTACTGCTGTCACACACATTGTAGGTATAACCACTGTATTGCAATTTAATTAGGTTTTCAATGATGTACATATATCATGGATCTATTTTATTAAAAAAAACACACCTTTTCTCCCAACATATAAAAGCAAATGTTAATAACTTTCTGAAAGATCATGAAATACAAAAATGTATGACTGATCAATATCTCAAAACGGAAAGCCAGGTAGCTATAGATGTTTTTTTTTATTGAAATTTCAAGGGTTATTACTCGTTTTAATTTACAACGCTCCTATAATTATTTTACACATACATATACCTATACTTAAATTTATCGGTTAAAATCAAAGGGGACGTCAGTCTGGCAACTCAGTTTTCTGCACATTGCGTGGTCATATGCATGCACTCTAGCTTTCCTCCTACTTCAAACCTAGTATATCCTATATGACCCTGGCTATTAGATATGATGTGTACTGTATAAAACAAAATGAAACGAAACCAATTGATTATTAATCCTAATTGGTATCAATGCCATTGGGCGCGTATTAACTATTTATTTTGATAAATTCCACACAAGAACATGTAACTAGGTGAGACATTGATTGATTTTGATACTCGACACTGTAAAATGTCAAATTTATTATGCTAATATTTATTCTATTACAGGTAGCCAAACTGTCACGAAAACGGAAGCCACCTACTACAAGGGTCACTCCACTATCCAAAAGAACATTAATTGATCCAACTTCAAGTACATGTAGTGTTCATGCAGATGTTCATGATGACATAGATGGGATCACACCTCTTCAGCCTTCAAGTGATCACTCACAGGTAATTGAAATAATGAAATGTACTTTTGCTGTCCTAATTCCTAGAGCTGAAAGATGGCTAAATTAAGGGACTCTGTTCTCGTCCAGAAACTTTTTCTGACAGCTTTACACTTCTTTCCAAGAATAAATTGACAGATAGCCAGCTTTAAACCAAACTTTGCAGGCATGCAGGATACCCAACTTAAATAGCTGTGATAAAACAGTTTTTGACAAGGGAAGTATTTATGAATATAAGCTCAATCAATAATCATGGGAAATGGGGAGGGGAGGGGGGCATATACATGTAACTAAAATTATGTATGTAGTCTATCAATAGATAATACAAAGCAAAGTGAAATAACAGTTTACTTACGTTTGTATGTTTGTACATTTGTTTTCTTTAAAACAAGTATTGTCTCATATTAAAATTTAATGCAAGTTTTTTTTCTAATAATTTTGCAGATCAGGGAACAGGCTGATACAGCACCTGCTGCTACTTCTATAGACATTGGAGTCAATACAGAAAATAGTAACTCTAATCAGGGCACACAAACAACATTTGCTTGTGGTGACATTTTAATGAACAAAATCAACAACTTTGTGTTGATGAGAAATAAACTTAAAGTTACGGGGGAAGGTCAGTCTAAAGCTGTAAAGGATTCCAATGTCAGTTCATTTTCATTTGGACAAATTTCCAAAGATGAAAAAATGTTTAAATTTTACACTGGTCTGTCAGTTTTACAATTCCAGCATTTATTTTCAAGTTTTGGTAGTGAAACAAGCAATTTGAACTACTGGCGTGGAGGTAGAACTACAGAAAAAGTGTCAGGAAAACCTAGACCTACAGAGAGAAAACTTTCACCTGAAAATGAACTGTTTCTGACAATGGTAAGACTTCGTCAAGCTTTCCCAAACAAGGATCTTGCGTATCGATTTGGATTAAGTGAAAGTACTGTGTCAAATATCATCAATACATGGATCCAATATATATTTAGGAAGACAGAAGGCTTGAGAGCAATGCAACTTCCACAAAGGCATCTCATTAGCAAGCACTTGCCTCCCTGTTACAGTTCTTTCAAAAATGTGAGAATTATTATTGACTGTTTTGAAATGCGTGTTCAATCTTCAGGGGATTTTGCAGAACAAGGGAACATGTACTCATCTTACAAACATCACACCACATTGAAGTGCCTGGTAGGAATCTCGCCATCAGGGGGAATAGCATTTTTGTCAGACACATATGAAGGCAGTATTTCTGATAAAGAAATTGTTGTGCAGTCTGGTCTTGCTGAGGTGTTAGATCCTGGAGACCTGGTAATTGCAGATCGCGGGTTCCTCATTAAAGATATTTTGCAGAAATATAAGATAGAACTAAACATTCCACCATTCCTTGGAGGGAGAGAGAAACTGACCGCAAAGGAAGAAATCTTGACGAAGAGAATTGCTCGCGTGAGAATCCATGTGGAGAGAGCAATTGAAAGAATGAAAAAATATAAAATAATATCTCAAATAGTACCTTTAAACTTGAAACCTGTGGTGACACAGATCGTGCATATCATTGGATTCCTTGTTAATTACCAAGATCCATTAGTCAGTTGATGTGCATTTGAAAGATCACTTTACTTGCTGTGTTCCATCATGACCAGTAACTTTTTAAAAGAATGAATACTGACGCTTGAGACATAAATGTGATACAGACTTTTAATATACAAACATTCAAGATCTATACATATATATATATATATATTATATAACTATCATCTGATAGGTTTTATTATGTATCTCAAATTTTTAGCTGAATATTATAGTAAAATATGCCTGTAATTACAACATAATTATTGATACTGTTTTGTCTTCTCATATCTATACATGAAGTCTATAGTAGTCTTCAAATTCTCTGCTTTTTATGATAATGCAGGATCATAGCAACCTCTGTTCATTTAATGTCACAGAAATTGTCCATTTGTTGGATTTTAACATTTAATAGATATATTGATAAATGTGACAGATGTCATTTTCAATTTTCCATCATTGAGACCAGTGGAAATGCAATGAAACAGACCATACTTTTCAATGCAAGGGAGATAACAACACTTCAAAATTGCCTATATAGTCAGCATACATTGTATACATTGACAGCATCAGTGAGTTTGTAAAGTCCAAGCTGAAGATTACATAGCAAACCATGAAGGTGTTGTTTTGTGATTATAGACATTTTTATTTACTGGTTTCAGTAAATGTGAATGTGAACTTAAAATGTGTGACAAATTTTTAATTAAATTCAAATACCCAAAATGAATGAAATACAGGTAATAGCTAAAAGTGACTGAATTTGAATGAAATTTTGTAATTCAGAAGTAGTGCTTTAACAGAAGTATCTTGTGTGTTATTTCTCTGTTTAAGAAGTGAGAATAAGGACTAGTGCTGCCTTAAACATTATGGATAGTGCTCATAGAAGTTAATTATTTTAACTGTTTAGTATATTTACAATTGAAAGTTTTGCTATACATATGCCTTTACTCTTTATGTATACATACAAAGTACATGTATATATATATATAGGCAAAGAAAATACAGAGATCACACATTAAATTATTTGTCGGTCAATATATTGTTTGTTTGTTGATTGAACTCAATTCTTTTTATTTAAAAAGAATCAGTTTCATCGTTTAAGCTGGGATGTGTATTGAGGGTTAACACACGTCTTTGGTTTATGAAATAGTATTCATTTCCTTTTTTGTTAACATGTGATCTTTCACATTATTGACATATAATTGAAATTTAGACACGGAAGCATGTTAATTTAATATAAGAAATATATACATGAAACCATGAAACTGGTTTTTAGGACGTTCGGTATAAAACTATTGAATTTTTTGCCAAGTGCTAAAAGACCAACAGGCAAGACTTCCTGCCACCTGTTAAATATTTTTTGTTTACCTACTGGATCCTTCTCAAGATTTTGTTAAACAGTACGTTATTTTGATATTGGAAACACTTAAAACTGTAACTGTTGAAGGACTTGTATATTTATTGTGACCTGAAAAATAAGTTTTATTGGCCCACAGTCAAATTAAGATGGCACAGCTTAGGATCAAATATGAACAACTTCTTTTTAAAAATGAATTGATACATTTTTTACATGTCTTGAAACATGTTTTTGGTAATATGCTCTTTATCTATTCATCAAGACGAATCGGGAGAAGTCGTCTAGGAACACGCATTTCAAAGTATTCTGGGAGTAACACATTTCTGTAGAAACTGTCCAATCGCGGATACAAAGATTTCCAGAAACTGTCATCTTTTAAGACCCTTTCCGTACTCATACCTAGGGGTGACCATATAATGAATTCACAGAAGTCTACTTCTAAAATAGCCATTTGCACCTGGATTTGGTAAAAGTATTTATGTGACCTCTTCAAACGTGATGTGCCATTTGTGATATTATAACACAAATTCTTCTTCTGGGTAGGTTTAAGTTCCTCCATATCTAAAGGAGAAATTTCCTGCAGAACATACGGGCACTTGATTTCTAGTATCCCTAACAGTTTCCCACACTCATCCTTTAGCAATCCATCTGGACTACAGCCTAATCCTGGAAACTTTGGATTGGTCCAAAATCCTGTCTTAGACAGATGTTCTCCTGGTCTTGGTATGTAGGAAGTGAATGCATCACTCTCATGTTCCTTACCATAAGTCATAGCTTTATACTCCTGTCTGTCCTGGCCCCAAACATTCCTGTTGAGAAGATTGAAAAGCCCACGCTTAGATTGGGTGGTAACTGCATCTTTAGCATTACTAGCAGTAACTCTGCAAGACCTGGCACGGTGCCATTCTTCCGACTTTGCTTGTTCCTGAGTATTTGGTGTTTCATTTGGACCCTCTTCACCGGTGTGCTGTAAACATAGAGCTGCTTGAACCTGTGCCCTCAAACTTACTTTGTCAGCTTCATAGTCCTCATAATTGATTTCCAGTAAATGACTGAATACACTGTTGTTACCTGTGTTTGGAAGTGTGGCGATGAAACCATTGATGAATTTCATGTCATCTTCCTTAGTTCTGCTTACCCTAGGATCATGTGTTATGATACGGTCCGGAGCTGCTTTTTTGCTGTATTGGGTGTGATGAGCAGGGAGTGGGTTTTTCTTTCTTTTTCTTCCAACATTCCATCCACACAGCTGACTGGTGCAAGCTGGACTGTCAAACCCAAACTGCATGGTATAGTCTTCTACTGCGAACAATAGGGCAGACACGTGATTGCATCGGCCCATGGCTGACGCCTTACAGTCGCAAGAAGCATCTGCTACAGCTGCATCTAAAGATCTTAAGGTCAAACTCACATTGTACATATTATTTTGTTCATAAGAGGCCATTACTTTTGCTTTAACGAAATAATAGTTCTTGTTTCGTGTATCCTCCATGTTCTGAACATGACCACTTAGAAAATACTTCCTCCCCTTTTGCATAGGTTTTGATGTATTAAAATCAATACTTCCTAATGTGTCGGTTTTTCCAGAATCTAAGTCGCATACCTTTGCACTTGTGATGATATAATCATAGATGATTCCATAACAAAAAGCATTTGGAATAGGTCCCGAAGGAAATGTTTTCCAACCACAAACTGGTAGTAGATCTACTGGTTTCTGAGACTGTGTACCACACTGGTCTTTGACAGCTGAAAGGGCATTTTCTACCTTCTTCTGATACCACTTACCCCCGTCGACTGTGATCTGAATATCAGTGTCGTGCTTGGCATCGATGCATACACAGCACCTGTAAAAACAATGCATGTTTGTATGTATGTGGGATATTTATCCACTTTTCGGAGCACCCGTTGATATTACAACGGTACACCTATGGCACATACATTCCCAAATGGGATTATTGGGTTACACACTATCACATGTACTAGCTGTTAATTTATTAAATCCAAATATTCCGGACATTGTTCCCAAATCGGTAACTTCATATCCCTCCATCTCTCGTACACGAACATGTAGCTCAACTTTCACTTTCACTTTTAACAGACAATCGAGGTTTAGTTTAACAATGATTTTCGATGCTTTAAGTCGTGGTCATTTGTGATGCTATGACGACTACTTTAACTTCTGAAACACCTATAGTAAGCTGAATAAGCTCATACAGGCCTATCAATAACATATTGACATTGAGGTCATCTCATTGATCTATAGGATATATGGTACCTTTGTATAAGATCGGACTTGTTGCCGGTTGTTGTAAGGCCTCTGCATTCCAACCATCGCTTCAGTTGAAGTGTAGAATAGCTCCCAATATTTTGGGTATCCAATAATGCCCCAGGTACGTCGTCTGGGGTTAGTTTTACGCAAAAAATAGGATCGGAAGTTGCCATTTCACGAATCACTTCAAATTTTTTTGTTTGTCCTACTTTGCGATGGATGCGTATCACGTGATACGCAACACATAATTGGTGACGTCATGGCCGATGAGGGCTATATGATCTGATAAGCATCGAGCATAGTTACTTGGGAGAGGTACCAGTTTCTATTAATGTAACATAATTCAATTTCACAAGATTGCATAACTGTATTGTCTTATTAAGATCTAATGTGTAGTTATTTCCTTTAAGTGCTACACAGATTTGATATATGGCGTGATGGGGCTACAACTAGATAGAGGTAACGTATTTACAGTCAAAATTCAATTTACTTTTCTTCCTCGAGTATTGGAATGTATAAAGCATTAATGCCGACCACCCTTCGCGAGTTTGTTAACGATTGTGATCTTTCTGTCCGTATCTTACGATTTATGGTGTGTTGATGTATATTTCAGTCAGGAACGGTGATATGAGGGGGTGATAACAATAAATGAAATTGACACGAGTGATTCAATATCATGCTACGATGTGTGTTAATAGTCACGTTATCAAAATACTTTAATCATTTCATAATAAGATGACAGAAAAACATGATGAATGAAAATCAAAAGATTGTGAACGAGACATCTATAATATAAGATTCAAAGTAATTATCTTTTTTGCGATCCAAGTACTATGTACGCAATTTGTGTATTTCGTGAAGCATTGTAACATACTACATGTACAATATCTATATTATTTGATAAACTGATCACAAGGGAACCCTATATGTGTCCATGTTACATGCGTGTTGATGTTTTAAACGAATTAGATAACTTGATACATGAGCCTAAAGGAGAGTATCTTATCAAATTATTGAACGAGTTAGATAGAACTCTGACATGAACACGAATGTAAGATTCTATTTCTACCTCAATACGTGCGTGTTATTCATCTCTCAAGGTATCAAATAACCATCAAAACTGTTGAATAACGTTTTGTTAACACCACACGTGAAACAAGCTCTAACCGCATTTTGATTGGCTGACGCGGGTAACTTTTACCGGAACAACGTCACTTGCTGACTGTTTACGACGTCATCGATTGTTGACATCGTCACCATATGGCGGGAATTGATACAAGATGATACGTTTTGCGCATATCATAGTCCGGGGTTCTCTCCAGTTGTTTCCGACTGAGATTGTCGTAGAAACAGGTCACACGACTCGTGGTTGTTGGATATGGAATTTATTTCACTATCGTTAATTAGTGTTTAAAAGTTACAAAAGGCACCCACTAAAGCTCATGTCTTTTGTAACTTTTAAAACATAATTAACGATGATTAATGATTGATATCTTATGTACCAGGAAACTTAAATCTAAATATTAAAAAAATAGCATTGCTCTACAAATATACAAATATCGTTGGACTTTAAAATGGACTGGCGAATATATTTGTTTTATAATTATAACATATTGGAGATCGGAGAACATAAATTAATGTACATTGACGGTTTTAATTATATTTAAGAACTAAATCAGTGGCTACATATATATAGGAAGGCGTATTTGTATCACGTTACTACCGCCATCCAAAGTACAGATAGAAGACATGTGAACTTACGTTAGGTACACTATAGTTTGTACATGCTAAGGAGGGTTCGGGTGGTGTTATATATATTTAATCAAGACGATCGTGGTTGGATTTTCCGATCGGACGTTAATAGATATATTTTGGGATCGCTTACATGATCACGTGGGTTTACTCCGAGTACTTCGGTTTCCTCCCATATTAAGATCACTCCCCTACGCTAACAGCCGGCCGAACAAAAGTGATATATATTTGTTGATACCACTTATACATAATAACTGTTGTAAAATGTACATGTGTACATGCACATACAATGTACATACTAGGTATCATATTACTCATACGGCTAATCACAGAGGTCAGGAGCTTTTCTTATGTTTCAACATTAACGACAATGAATTGACACCATTTGGTAACAGTATGAACATCCTTTGTAACTTAAAGCTTGACTAAGAATTCCAACAGTATGACTAAATGACTAGGTGTGTGTTTCCCTTATTTGTTAAGCTTATCGTTACATATCACGTGTCACTGACAACTCTGATTAATCCGTCTTCCATTTCCTAAAACCACATACTACACGTCACTATATATCTAAATCAGAATTTGCTTTTTCACATAGATAGCACATACAACCAAATATCATTGATCCAAAAAGCTTTAAACAAACATTAGTGCAATTTATAACTAAAACGACTCTAGACTAGGACTTGTAATGTATATCTTACATTGTATTTTGTATTAAAAGTTTTCAATTATGATCACAAAAAATTCTCAAAATTTTAATATATTATTAATAACTTTTCTGTCTAACCCTATCCTCTATAAGTAAACTATTTCTCTTTCTTTTAATGTCTTGCGATCAACATGCCTGTACTACATACCGGTATTACATCGAGTGGTTCACGTATTCTATAAATCCAACATATAATCGTGTCGGAGCGATAACACAAAATAAATTATCAGAAAGTAATATCATTGATATCTGAAATCCCGTCACTTTTTTTCTTATCAATTGTGGTACAAATGAACAATTTACAACGTACAGTATTAATACGTACGGGTAGACTTATACGTGTTTGATATGGGGAACATTGTAAGTATGGATATTTTAAGGAAAGACTGAGGAATAGTTAGACCAAATTAAAATTAAATATCCTGCCCATATACATGTACGTGTATAAGTTTGTGTGCGGTACAAAATGTGACACATGTTAGGTAAAAATGTACAGTACATGTTTGCTACATATACATAGTCCGTAGTATATAGACATGAATCATGTTTCAAAATAAAAACGTTTAGATCAATCGTGTCTAGGGCTGATCGAATTCCTGTGTTATTGATTACCATTAAGGTAGGTCACCTAACACCAACACTCGTACACGCAGGTATGGCAATATCACTTGGCTGTATTCATTTAAGTTTTAGACGTATGACTTTTTGACCGACTCACTTATCGTGTAAACTGTTTAAAAGTTTATAAGTGATTTGACGACTAAATGAGTTCTACGACCTGTATGTTTAGAGCGTTTTTGTAAACACATTTACTTCATGTATAAACAATATTTGAAATAAATAAATAAAATCAGACTTACCCACTAACGTCGTGCGATATCATCGAACGGTGAACACAAGGTAACACCAATTTCACACCTCGCTCTTAAGATGACACCAAAGTAAGTGTCCAGCTGTGAATTTGAATTAAGCGGTCAATTACATGTTTTAAAAATGTCATCCCCTGCTGCCCGAAAAGAGAGGAAATCTTGAACACAATGATCAGACAGGCTTCGTTACTAATCGGACCGTTTATAACACACACCTTTGCCACAGTTCGTCCTGGCCACAGTATTGTTAAAGCTCCCCGTTTTTAGATTCTTTCTGGGGCAAGGATTATCATGTTTACAAAATGACCATTTATCAAGATACGGCCGACGCTTACCTTTACTGGTCGTTATCGGTGGTTGTCAGTGAAATAATCGGTCCCATGTTTTCCAAATACAAGTCAAAAGCTCATTTATTCTTTGCCTTTAGAGGTCTTTTCTTTAATTTGTAATTAAAATCGTGCCGACTCCAGTTATGTTTGTGGCTTAAAGGTCTGATAATGTTCTTCCAACATGATAGATTGCTGATTTGATAAATGATTAGAACTCACTAAAGAAACTTGCTTCTGCATATGCGCTGTTTTTATATTCATGTAATACAACTACGAACATGATGGAATACTAATTTCATTACTGGCTAGTATTGAATTAAGAAATGTTTTTTTTCGTATATGATAGTCTCAATATACATATACATATAATGCAAATTCTGTTAGTTATAATAAATAGCATCAAAGACAAAAAAAAACAGTGTTTACGGGTACAATTGATGTTGTATTATTTCAATTTGTTCACATGTGCAAAAGGGTCATTTATTCATGTACTTAAGCAGAAATAATAATTACAATATCAAAATGTTATATGAGAGATATATCTCGCAGTTAAAAAGGAAATATCCAAATTATTTGAATACAATATCGTCTTAACAGACTTTATTGTTTCATTTAGATATTTTTTTTAGATTTCGGGACTCAATATTATTTTCAAAGGTACTTGTCATGTACACGCATATAGCTTTTTAAATATATTCATGCATTGTACCATATCATGCAGATCCATTGCGACAATTTGAATTGTTTATGCCATATCACTCAAATAAGCAGCGATTTCTTTATTTGACAGACATAAAGTATTTATGATATGGCATTATTTAAGATGATTTGCCATACACAGTCTATATAAACACACAAATAAATGTATTTGTCTGTTGGCGTTCTATTTTCATTAAACAATCTATAAACTAATACAATGACAAAAATGCTTTGAATTATGTGAACTATGAAGAATACATAATCTACCTTGGACTTTAACCTATTGTTATGGAAATTCAACCGGTATCACGTAAAACGTCAATTTAAACCCCGACCGATTTCAACGAAGCTAGGTAGCGATTACAGGAAATAACAATCTGGAGCCAGTAATTTAAGAGATATCAGAAAACATTATTTTCAATTCTAACCGAGCCCATCACAATTTAAGGCTTAATTTCCTCGATAAGGAAAACGAGCGTATTCATGTATTGTATCGTCCGTACAAAGGATGAAAAGATTTGGTTAGATTAATCCCTAATAAATTCAGTACTGTTTACCTTGTACACAGGGGGATAAGTACATTAGGAGAGCCCCTCGGAGATGGTAAATCCTCACCTGATATACAATACATTGTATAGTATAGAATGTCAATTACTTCCTACTTTATCAAAACACAGGTGACTAGGCACATGTTTGTTATAATGGAATGGGTGTTATTAAGGTTAATTTTAAAAAGATTTTATTCATTGAAATGTATTCTGTGAAAGTTGTATCAATAATTGTTCATTTTGACACCTGATATGGATTTTCTTGTGAAGATAACTTTAAATAAATGGTAAGATGAAAGGTTCATTCAGTATATCATCTCTAAGATTCGAATTGGGGCCGCGGTTGCCGAGTGGTTAAGTTGTTCGGACATTCTATCACTAGCCCTTCACCTCTGGGTTGCGAGTTGGAATCCCAAGTAGGGCAGTTACCAGGTACTGACCGTAGCTCGGTGGGCTGTTTTCCGGGCACTCCGGCACAAAAACCTGACACGTCTTTAAATGACCCTGGCTGTTAATAGGACGTAAAACAAAGCAAATCGAACCAAACTGAAATAAGATCGTTTATTTATAAATGTTATTCAATTTATTATATTTGTGTGTATAATTCCCAGTGTCGTATTTTGAATCTATGAACATATACCTATGTGCAATTATATACAGTCAAACCTGTCATAAAGGACACCTGTCTATAAATGACACCTGTATATAAAGGACACCTCCACATAAAGGTTACCTCTACATAAAGGACGCCTCTATATAAATGACACCTCTATATAAAGGATACCTCCATAAAATGACACATCCATATAAAGGACACCTCTATATATATGACGTATTCATCATCCAATGTACCCATACCGTGCAATTTACTAAATAATGAACCTCTGTATAAAGGACACCTCTATACATGTACATATATAAAGGACATCTGTCTAAAAAAGGACAGACTTATCATTCCCACACAGTGCAATTTACTATATAATTAAAGGGCACCTGTCTATAAAGGGCACTTTTGCTCTGTCCCTTGGTTGTCCTATACATACAGACTAGTGTGACTGTATATAATTAACATCTGTTTAAATGACACCTGTCTATAAAGGACACTTTTGCTCTGTCCCTTGGGTGTCCTTTGTAGACAGGTTTGACTCTTTGTATTACATTACATCTGTTATACTATAGCCTAACATCTACTTAAATCGAAGTATAGTATTTTACTGTCATAAGGGATAATATGGCTTTTACAAACCTTCATATCCTGACCGCTATTACATACAAATACGATCAGCGTTCGCTCACAAAGGCCTACTACCACACAGAGACGTACGCTATTTTACGTATTGTATCGATTTTGCCCTGTTGCCCAACGAAAATAAAATAGTAGTAAATGTGAGCCGTTTTACAGTATCCTTTAAATACAGAAGAGTGCTTATATTGATGTTCATGGTACTGTAGTGATGATCTACGAGTTTTATCCCGAGACTCAAACGCAGTTCAACTTTATGATGCAGTGTAGTTCATTTTATTGCATTCCGAATCTTTTCTAAATGTTAAACATGAGTTCAATTTGTGTGTGAAAGGTTCACGTTAGATAAATTATGTTTTTGTTTCGTTTTAGACGTACAGTGCATACGTTTCTTAGGGCATATAAAGGCAGGTTTATTGGAATAAAAAATGTGCAGAGACGAGAAAAGGAATAAAAAACTAGAGGTTGTATGTTGTATAGCATGCCTTCTCCTCAATATGATGGCAGTATTTCGTAAAACAATAGTGTAAATAGTATATCAGACTTAAGTGCGTTTATATATGCTACATATCCTATTTCAGAATATTCATATTCAAACATATTTACTTAGTGCTGTGTATACTGGATACCACGTCCAATTATAAAACTGATTGCAAACAAACTTTTATTTAAGGAAAAACCACAATATTGTTTATGGTAATACGGTATATATCGAAAAAAACTGTGTGCACATTGCATAAATCCGCGAAGTGGTTTATGCAAAAAAGTGCACACAGTTTTTTTCGGTATATACCGTATAACCATAAAAAATATTGTGGTTATTACGTATAATTTCATTTCCGAAGATACGTATATAAGACATAAGTCTTATACAATGATTTCGTATCAATTATAACAAAAATCGAATGGTTTTGCAAAATACACAAACATGTGCATAAATTTCACCGCAAAACAATTTCAACCAATCAGAAATTTGATTACAAAATACCGCGCCAAACATGACGGTATATGACGTCATCACTTTTTGCGTTGTCTGATTTTTGAGGTTATACAATATAACCTGAACAATTTTAACATTGCGGGATTAGGCAAAATTAAATTATATATGGATGACCGTTTATAAACATACGCCAGTGCGTTGTAGTATAAAGTGATAAAATACAGGATGAAGTTTGGCAAAGCGGACTAAAGACATGTTGCTGTTTTATTAACTTAAAGTTTTGTTAATGTTAATTATTTTATTTCCTTTTGGTTCAAACTAAGCAAGTTAAACATACCACATGTTTCAATAATTATATAATCGCAATTATGAATCACCTGCTTAATAATATGCTTTATGATAATCATGGAAATCGCCAAAGGCTCAGTTGATATAAAATTAATAAACCCATTTAATAAATTTAATATTACATGAACACTCATTTTAGATCTCCAAAGTATTGTATCTGTGAATAGCATTGAGTCTTTTCCAACGATACATCCATAGGTACACTGTATGTAGATCCGACAGTCAACATTGTATACTCGCTGGCCTCTAACAAGAACTCACCAATCGTAGTACTGACAACCTTCCGGTAGACACCCGTATCAAGAATCGACAATGCAATTATTGAATTACCTCCAGCTATGTTGGAATTGCTGTTTTTTTTTCAAAATTGCATGAAACAGTCTTAACACTGTACGATTTGGTGTAGAGGTTTTTTAAAAGGAAGTGGAACAGAATCAAGAGGAACGAGTCCGTTTGGTGTTTATACTGAACAAGGGCATGCAATACCCATGTGTCTTAAAACACAAATTACCTACAACACCACGAGCCAATTACACAACGTGATTAAAAATTAAAGGGTTTCAAACCTCAGAAAGCTTTTTTTTCGGTAGTCATAGGTATTTTCTCATAAATATTCTAAAAGATAGCAGCCGAAGGATTGTGCATCTATGCTCACGAACAGCAATCTTTGTCTTACTTGAACCAATTAGTATTTGGAACGATCATTTACTAAATATATTGAAGCAGAATTGCTCAAAAGTTTTCGCCTTAAGGTATTCTTATGAGAATGTTATTGTACATGCGTATCTAACAGATATGATCTAAGAGATGTGATCCTAACATATATGATCTAACAGATTTGATATGCTGTAAACCAACTTATTTTCGCGGCGACATAATTTCGCGTTTTCTTATGAAACGACTCTTTCGCAGCGATTTAATTTCGCGATAAATACGGTCATAAATCCTACAGTACAATACTCCTACAGTTGGCATACCTCTGTTTGAAACCATTTCGTAGCGATAAGTTTTCGCGAGTTTTGATCAACTCCGAAATTCGCGAAAATTAATCGCACGCGAAAGAGAGTTGGTTTTCAGTAACAGACGTACTATCGCTGGAGCTTCTGTCGAATCCAGTACTAATAATGGAAGATAATGTTGTTATTTTTTTGTTTTAGACCTACAACATATTTGATTGGATATACGGTTAGGCCACCTTTTCCAATCCGAATAAATAACTATCAGTCAAATCATAATTATGATTTAAGGTTTAGAAATACCAATGTATATACAAAAAAAGAATAGATTTTATGACGAACGAATTGTCCTTCATGCATTCCTAATCTATAGATATATGACGTAAATATTTTGTCGCATAAATTGGCATTTCTTTTATTACTGCTTTGTAAAGTGCTGTGTTATATTATTTCGGTGAGATGTATACATATGGTGTAGGAAAGCAACTTAATGACCCCCAATCTAACGTTACCCAATGTTGTCTAGGAAAGCAGAAACATAAAGCTGTAAACATCACGTAATGACAAATCTCAGCAACGAAATGGCAGCCTGAGGTCTCCCAAGAGTCCTGAACGTTAAAACAAACATGGTGCTGAGTGGAGTGACGTATTGTCAGCTGCACGTGCATAGGTTAAAACGACAATCAGGCTTCAATATTATTATGCCCATACTATATCGATTTGGAATTCAATACACTTAATCTACTTAAGACGAACAGCATATGGTGCATTTTGAATCGACTCAATTAAGTGTCCAAACGTAAATTAATGATTCAAGCACATGTGTAATTAACAAATTATGACGTAATGTGATTCAGCGAACGGTATGCGCGGGAAACCATTAATATTTTCGTATTAAAAAATCCAAATCTCTTCCGACCGTTAAACGATTGAATTTATTTAAAATGATTAAATTATCGAAGCTATAGAAATCATGAACATAATCTGCGAACCGTTTTGCATTTCTTAATTGACGACGCTATTAATATTCAATACCAGTAATCTGCTCAAGATTTATATCTCTGGAGAGTAATTGACTTTTGCATATGAAGATTTAATTGTGAGCGGAGGAGGAAAAAATATGCATTTTTTTCTTTTCTGTCTTAAAACAGACACATTAGTTTGAAAGTCAATGTCATCTACGTATAGTCAACTTTGTTTACTCACGGCAAGATGATTCCCATTGTTGACAAAGCTGATAGCGCAAAGTATCACAACAACGCTGAACAGATACATGTAATAGGTAACTTAATGTCAGTTTCTTTTTGTTTCTGTTTTCTTTTTTAATCTAAGCGAATTCCCTAGCGAACTATTTTTTGGACAAATTAAGTTTCCAAGGTAAATCTTAAGCATGTTTTGTTTGATTGATTTGAAATATTTTAATTACGAATCAAAATCTTCGCCAGTGAGTCTTGAAAGGGACATAATATCAACACGTTTTTGTTTGAGTGTTAATGCTAAAGCGCTAATGAAACACCGAATGTCTGTCTACTGAAATGATTTATCCTTGAAATGTGTTTTTTTCCGGGAAGACGCGTCAATTAAGCGTCAGACAGGGCAGTGATTACTCTTACTAAAACCTTTCTAATTCTTAATGCCGTTTGATAAAAGCGTTGTTAATTAATTTCAAGGTCGGCAGCGGACTAAAGTAATTCTTTTCTGTGTATAGGACGGGAGCTTTACACGGCATTCTGGTTAACACGTGTAGGGTATGCTCGTTGGTGATTTAGTAATCTGCATCCCATTCCATAGTTAGTATGTTATTGTACCTGTAGACGTGGATTAAATTCATTACATTTATATAAACAATACCCGTGTCTATAATAAAAAATATAGAGAATACCAAAGCGTCAACAAAACCATAATCCGAACTCAAAATCGATCAAACTAGGGGCAAAATAGAAACAAAGGAAATATTTACATGGACACTTTCGTAAAAGCACAAGCGAATAAGACCAGGTGTTTCGGAAGAGTAAGCGTCTTCTTCTTCATCGACGACACCCGCCATGTAAATCTTGGTCACATCCAAGTAAGCATCAATCCTCAAAATGAGAACCGAGTCATCATTGTCATCACAACAAGTAAACACACTAACAAAAACGTCCATCTTCATACAGTATCACACAACGATACAGAATATTTCTCGATGATATCAAGATGGCGACCATAAAACTTGCCCATAATCTTTATCAACCTGTATTTCTCGAATCCCATTTGTGACCATATAATTACTATTCCGTGACCTAAAGCTGTACATAATCATCTCTTAATAATGTATACCAAGAACATGTGGTCACATGCTAATATCATCATAGATAAAAAGTAAATAAATAACAACCCCATACGATCAGAACATGATCACGTTAGAAGGTGAACAGAGTTTGACATAGTTCTCTAATATTTACAAAGTATCGAGTTGCCAATTCCATGGAATCTGCAAGGAATAAACAGACGATATCAAGTAAATAGTCATATCTGAAAAGATCTTGTGAAAATGTAACTGGTACTGCACAGCGCGAACTGTTCGTCGAACTTTTAGATAGCTTCGTGGGTGAAGCTTTTGCAGTTTGACGCCTTTTAAAAAATTCGTAGCACACGCTGTTGTAAAAATGAAGTTGGAAGCGTTTCAGATATTTTTTGGGTACACTTTGTTCTAGTTGAAAGCCTTTTGGATAGTTTCGTGGCACACGCTTTTGTAGTTGAAGCGTTTTAGACATGTTCATGGTACACGTTGCGTTAGTTGAAAGCGTTTTGGAGAGTTTTAAAGTATAAATGTACAACTTCCGTAGATAAGCAGTTGACACTTACAACATTTGCATACGTTGTAATATTTAGAAAACCACAAATACCTAAATATAACGAACAATTCATGTTATACAGTATGGTTTTACCATTGATGAATTGAAACATCCGGTGTTGCCATAAGACTATGTTTGTCCGTCCTGAAATGTTAAGTTTTGAATTAGGTAAGGCCATCGACTTTCAAGGGACTGAATTTAACTTTATATGGTATATATTTTGTGAAATCTACCCTCAGAGCAGCTGGATATGCATGTTTCGTTAGAATTTAACTGGAATTGAGTTTGCAACTTATTTTAGGATAGTTACATGTAAAACAATAGTATAAGCTAGTATTTATCGGAGCTAAAAAAAAATATAACCCAACGGAATGTGCTAGCATTTTATTAAAGCACTAAAGCATTAAATGTTTTAGAGTGAATCAGTGAAACGGTTGAGAACAAGCTCAGTGAAAAAGCTAAAACAATGCATGTGTTATTGACACGCAAAATGATAAGGTCAGAAAATGTCATGATATGATACATATCTTTGGCTCGATAACAAGTTGATAGAGTGATGTCTCTTATCTTATATAAGTAAATGTATTATAGGTAAACTTGACAGATAGGTCGAGTCACATTCCCATGTCGTATTATGTCTTAAGAATTTTATGGTAATAACATAACAAAAAATATTTAAAACAATAATTTAAGTAATGTTGTATATGCCTTAAAGAGGGAAAAGCCTCGATCGCAGATACATGTAGATTTTGCTGTTTGCTTAAATATGGTCTATACATGCTATGCATCATTATACAGGAAAAGTAGAGTCTACTATAACTACTGCAGACGTAGCCGTAGGCTTCAAGACCTGGTTGATTTCAAGGGTGTCGTCAAGTGAAATTAAAAAATATTCTCGATAAGCCATCTTCTGTGAAAGTTCTCGAGGGTTATCGCACTCGTTGAACGACGTTGGATTTAGACAGGCAACCAAAATTACTGAAGACACAGTGACATTTGTTTTTTTCGCAACAGATATAGAACACATTGCAATGTTTGACCTCATGAGAGCAAAAACAGCGCACTTTTCAAAGCTGTATTTTCAGAACCCTTCGCCTACAGAAGTAATAGATTTTGCGTCAAAACAGTACTTGAGACGTTTTAAAAAGGTGGCAGAGAAAGTGATGACGACGGGATATGTTATACACTCACAAACCTCGGGTCTTACCACGTGCCTTAATCGCATACACTGTTTATGTTCAAAGTCGGGATACTCTTTCTGAAAGGACAACAAGCTGCTCTGTAAAAAAGATATATGATGTTTTTTAGGAGCCGAGCACTCTTACAAATGCAATAGCGAATTGAATTTTCTTCATATTTCAAATTTCGTTTTCAAGGCAATCATTATATTTATTTGCGGGACATTTAGAACCATCCAATTCCCATCCAGCTACATGTTTAGTCCATTGATATCCCACTGGAGGCGATACCTAATTACAGATCTGGTCTTAGCCAGTGTAACTCTTTCCCTCAGCCTCGATGACAAGCATTCAATTTAAGCGGGCAATCACCGTGTCCCGTCACCCAAAATTCCTATCAGGGACTTTGATGATTGAATCATCAAGATCCCCCGCGTCTGATGTCACGTGATCTTGTCACGAAAACCCACGAGGATCGACCGCTGTTCGTCATCGCGACCCTCGATGATCCAGACCCCGATAAGGTCCGCTTACCGTACCTGTGCTGAAGTATCGTAGATGAAAATTTACACTAATACCGGATATAATTCAAGATGGAAAATTATATCTATATTTGTTTTAATATTCGTCTATTTGTCAGTATCATATTTTAATGTTATCACGTGATTTTTTGTGAACTAATACCTTATGTATCCATTATGGAGAGGGATTAATGAGTTGATAGAATTGGTAACTTGTTTAGCCTTTCGTTCAAACAATCAAATTTTGTTAATCCACACATTGTACATTTGATCTCCGTTGACGTCGTAGACTGCTTCAACTGTCATTTAGCCATTTTGTTTATCACGCCGTTTACACAGTATCGAGACGGCTACATACGCTGCGTATTACACGTACATTATCAATCCTAATATGTATTTGAATATCGTGTTTATTTGCATTCCTGACTTTACATTATATCTTATTAAAGTTTAATTTATTGTTTATAATGGGTCAAATATCCACTGTATGTTTTTCACTTTGCAGCCGGACCCGATTTACGAGAACTCTACATTATGTTAGTAATTCATATACCGTATTTTTCTATGTTAAGATTGTTAATGTCTGTGGAAAACGGATGTGTTATATAATTTAGTCATAAACGGAAAAAAAGCACATGTACCATGTAAGTATATCATATATATATTATGGGGGGAAAACATAGCAATAATAATATAACAGAAAGATTATTAAAATAAGGCGCAATCAATCTTGAACATATTAAATTATACTCAAAAAGGAGGTTGGTCAAGATGACCGAACGTATGCGATATTGCACGAGTTATCTCCACGGGTTTGTAGTGACAAGGTTTCCAAATTACAGATCAGAAAGTAACAGTCTAGTATATTATTTTCAAAAATAGTCATATAAAAAAAAACTTAAAAAAAACACACAAATATCAGCTTCACTTTAAGCTAATATACCGTATACATAACATATAGTTTACTTGAACAAGTCATTTCTTGCAAGAGAGGTGGGTCGCTTTATGGTATTGGTCATGTAGCCTGAATATAGTTTAGTGACAAAAACAAACAGTTTGCACACATGACTATCTACGTTTGGACGTACTTTATGTATGCTCACTAAATAAAGCGGCATATATTTATGGCGTGAAAATCATGAGAACTTCGTGTTTGTCTTAACAAAATGTCTCTTTCATGTTTGATTAAGAGATATGAAGATTACCAGCAAAAATGCCTTTCATAAAAGTAAAATGACGACACACATACAAACGCAGGTAATGAACTATTAATTGGAAAAAATGCAAATGAAGTTAAGCAGTTGTTCTATAGTAAAAATGTAAATATATGGATTGAAAGTCATTTTTTTAAACTTTCATAGTGCTATGAAAGGTCAGCCGTTACATCCATATTGAATGAAGCCCGCAAGTACATTTTCACTTGGTCCCTAAGATTGAAACATTTCCTGTAGTTTCATTGAAATTTGTTCAGTGTGGAGATTTCCGGACAAAATGTTACACAAAAAACATACAGTGAAACCTCGCTTAAAGACCACCTCAGAATTAAGACCACCTCGCTATTAAGACCACTTCATTTCAGTCCCAAAAAATTATTTTATATATCTTTGTATTTTAAGCTTCAATATTGAGACCACCTCACTATTAAGACCACCTTGCTATTAAGACCAGTTTTGAAAAGTCCCAAATACCACCTTTGCACGAAGTTTCACCTCACTACTCAGACCACCGACCAAACACAAAGTCACTTGGTGTGTATTCCACTGTGTACACCTGTCAAGTACGTGTACGATCAGTAAGCTGTATTTTGGTGTCCGATTGGCTAATTATAACAGTTATAACTACTGTGTGTTTAACGATATTAAGCTTATATCTTAGTTAATTTGTCACGAAAACATGTCAAAATGTGGATTAAAGAGAAATCTGTCTGCATGGTCTCCTCGGTATTAAGACTATTAAGACCACTAAGAGAGGTTTCACTTCAGAAGAAAAACCTGCATGGACATCTACACCTGGTGCCTACCATTCCTGTGTAATATTATTGAAATAGGTTCACAAGTTTAGGAGATCTTCGCACAAGTTACTGTTGACGACATCTAACAGACCCCTAAAATGTCCTTTATGGGCCCAGATTTGCTGTAGTATCACTGCACAGTACAAAGACAACATGATAAAGGTGTATGAATCTCTAAGCTGAAACAATAACACGGACAGGTCAGCAAGGGCCCCGTCTTGTGACGAATTATCTCCCGTAATCATCAAGCCTCGAGCTTTGGACCCATGCAGTGATCAAACCCAGCGATGTCGATCTATGGTCAATTAACATCTTGTGAAATTCTTACCAACTTTGCTTCATGGTGTCATAAGGAAATATTCATCACTGAAAATTAACAAAATGTGACATTGTCTTATTGATTACAATGTGAACATGATGTTTTGCCATTTGACTTGTTATATTCTGACAAAGTTGGCTTCATAATGTCATAAGAAAATTGTGTTTCCGGTTTTTCGACCGATCCTAGTTTTTAACACAAAATATTTCGTTTTATCCGCCCCCGCATTCAAGGCACGTTTCAGTTTTTATTCGTCCTTAAATGACCCTGGCTTTTAATAGAACGTAAAAAACAATCAACCAACCAACTATTCGTCTCACTGGGCATTATCATCCATTTAAACAGCATGGCGATCATCGTCAGGTAATCGAAATGAAGCTGAAAAAAAATTCACTTGTTGCTGAAAGGTCAATAATGACGGTGGTTGCGAACGACACATTGATCGAAGATTTATTCCGTCTTTATCACGATGATACGACGAAGACAACCACACGTGTGGCACAGGGGCTAGGCACGGACCTATATCACTATGAAATGATTGTCAGATATTTTGTTTTTACCTTTTTCGAATTTAGCCCCTCACATTACTATATATCTTTGACAGATATATAGCAGTGTGAGGGGCTATATTCGTAATTCCATTTCGCTTGCGCAGACAGATGGACAGAGTAATTACTATAGGGCATATATGTATCTACGTACGAGACCCTAATAAGTGACGAAATCGAAAATGCCACTCAAATTTAACCGTAGAAAATGGCCCCACGGCCCACACACCCTCAAAATGTCCACCACAGGTCCCAATTCCCAATTATAACATGTCTAGCATTAATATACAATAGAAAAATGAAATGAAATAATAATAAACTGTGAGCAGAAATCAGCAACAAAATAGAAACTTGCACCAAAACTTGCACCTGTGACGCCGCCGATACCGGGTGACAACTTAGTTCCCCTCTCCGAAGGAGAGCCGAGCTTAATATGAATTCATCACACAATGGAAATTATTCTTAAAGCATCAGGTTTATTTTCAAAATAAATGGGCATGTGTATTTCTGCTACATCCATCCCAGGTCATTGCTGCATCAGATGGATCTGTAGATCTATGCGGACATCACGGATGAACAGCTTTCCTAAAATATGAAAAAAAAACCAATACTTATCCGGAAGCATGATACATTATTCGTACAATAACATAGTGAAAGTCTATCATAATTGGCGATAACACTTTCTAGAGCAAATATCACAGGTACATTTCCAGCTCCTGACATCGCCGTGTATTATGCCTATAATGGAACAGATGAGTGAATTCACGATGAACGGCCAGGTAAGGTATCGTATTGGAACTTGTTTGTGTCTTTACAAAATGTCCACCTGTCAACACAACATCGACTTCTATCGAAATAGCCCATTATCAAAATAATAGGTTTCTTGTCTAGTTCAGAGGTGTATTAAATGGGGTCACCGTTGAGATAGGGTCAGAAAAGAGTTCTAGTTGTGATACATCGTGCTTCATATAAAAGACGAAACAGTCGATACAGACTCCCTTTATTTTACGTCACATAACTCAAGAGAGGGTGAAAAAATACAAAGAAAACATACAAAAAAATCAATTGAGGAAACTCGCAGAAAAGTAACATTGTCTCGGACTGATAAAAAAATGTTCTACCTTAACAATATTACAAATGTATCCGAATTTACCACAACATTTTATGCATTCGGATGGAATTCACTTTATAAATTAAATGTCACCATTATATTATAACGTACAACATCAAACTTTCATAAAATAACAACTTGTGCCGTAGCTCGGGATCATAAATTAGACAATACCCAGAGCTTAACAGATTCTACAAAACACGATGATATGTTCCTACCGGATAAAATTATGAGAAATTGCACGCCATCATTCATGTTCATAATAAAGCATTTAATAGCTAAATTGAAGTTTTACAAATGTCATTTGACCCTTTATTAAGCGTATTCGTTGAGTAAAACAAACCAGCAGACGACAACCGATTGAAGTATGGCGAAAACTAGGCTAGGCCTACATGGGTCAAGCCTAATACGATTTACCAAACTAACAAAATGAAAATATATGAATTAACAAGAAAACAAGCATCATATATATATTATGCAATAAACCACACAGTAATTATCAATACTTACTCTTTAGGGAGGCCCGTATAGCCGAAAACAATAGTAGTCCGCTTCCACATGGTAGACATAAGGAACTTGCAACTAATATACTAATATGCGGATAGAGACGGGCTCAAATATCCGGACAGCATATTCCAAACTTGGACCGCGCGGCCGTAACAGCACGGACTAAGTAATACGTAAATTAATTAGGTCCCATAAAATGATATCTGTCTGACAATGTGTGTGTACATTAGATGCGTTTGGGATATCTTAATGGCTTTCTCTTATGTTTGATAAGCAGTCATAACATATATGTACAAAAGCACTAAATAGGAAGTATTCGCCGATTTACGTTTAATTTGTTCTTACTTGTGAAGAAATTGGTATTTCTGTTGACTTATTTTCTAACTGAGTATTAAATGGCTGGAAATCAATTATAATCATTAAAACTGGTAAAGGAACGATGTTCTAAATTTAAAATAAACCTTTTGTTTTGACTTCAATAGGTGAATTTCTCGTTATGGCTCTCTGGCAGCCAGTTTTGGCACACGCATATGGAAGGCCTGGTATTTGATTGCACATTTTTTTTACAAAACTATCATTCTTTGCAATTACTAATTTCCGGGTAAGGATACGTTTGATACATTTAATTAGTTTCACAGGGGCCTGAGAATTTGTTACAGGTAATTGCATACCTTACCTGAGCTTAAATGGCCAGTGAAGGGGACATTTTTATCGAAAATTAAAATCGATCTAACCGCATATAAGTCCCTGATCTGACCCAGATCATAAACGTCCCTGATCTGACCCAGATCATATACGTTCCTGATCTTACCAAGGACATATACGTCCCTGATCTAACCAACGACATATATGTCCCTGATCTAACCAATGACATATATGTCCCTAATCTAACCAAGGACATATACGTCGCTGGTCTAACCAAGGACATATACGTCCCTGATCTAACCAAGGACGTATACATCCCTGATCTGTCCAAGGACATATACGTCCCTGATCTGACCAAGGACATATACGTCCCTGATCTGACCAAGAACATATACGTCGCTGATCTGACCAAGGACATATATACGTCCCTAATCTAGCCAAGTACTTATACGTCTCTGGTTTAGCCAAGGACGTATACATCCCTGATCTGTCCAAGGACATATACGTCCCTGATCTAACCAAGGACATATATGTCCCTGATCTAACCAAGGACATTTACGTCCCTGATCTAACCAAGGACATATATGTCCCTGATCTAAACAAGGGCATATACGTCCCTGATCTAGCCAAGGACATATACGTCCCTGATCTAACCAAGGACATATTCGTCCCTGATCTAGCTAAGGACATATTCGTCCCTGATCTAGCTAAGGACATATACGTCGCTGATCTGACCAAGGACATATATGTCCCTGATCTAACCAACGACATATACGTCCCTGATCTAGTCAAGGACATATACGTCCCTGATCTGTCCAAGGATATATACGTCCCTGATCTAGCCAAGGACATATACGTCCCTGTTTTAGCCAAGGACATATACGTCCCTGATCTAGCCAAGGACATATACGTCCCTGATTTAACCAAGGACATATACATCCCTGATCTGTCCAAGGATATATACGTCCCTGATCTAACCAAGGACATATACGTCCCTGATCTAACCAAGGACATATTCATCCCTGATCTAACCAAGGACATATATACGTCCCTAATCTAGCCAAGTACTTATACGTCCCTGGTTTAGCCAAGGACATATACGTCCCTGATCTAACCAAGGACATATATGTCCCTGATCTAACCAAGGACATTTATGTCCCTGATCTAACCAAGGACATATATGTCGCTGATCTGACCAAGGACATATATACGTCCCTAATCTAGCCAAGTACGTATACGTCCCTGGTTTAGCCAAGGACATATACGTCCCTGATCTAACCAAGGACATATATGTCCCTGATCTAACCAAGGACATTTACGTCCCTGATCTAACCAAGGACATATACGTCCCTGATCTAAACAAGGACATATACGTCCCTGATCTAACCAAGGACGTATACATCCCTGATCTAACCAAGGACGTATACATCCCTGATCTGTCCAAGGACATATACGTCCCTGATCTGACCAAGGACATATACGTCCCTGATCTGACCAAGAACATATACGTCGCTGATCTGACCAAGGACATATATACGTCCCTAATCTAGCCAAGTACGTATACGTCCCTGGTTTAGCCAAGGACATATACGTCCCTGATCTAACCAAGGACATATATGTCCCTGATCTAACCACATTTACGTCCCTGATCTAACCAAGGACATTTACGTCCCTGATCTAACCAAGGACATTTACGTCCCTGATCTAACCAAGGACATATACGTCCCTGATCTAAACAAGGACATATACGTCCCTGATCTAGCCAAGGACATATACGTCCCTGATCTAACCAAGGACGTATACATACCTGATCTGTCCAAGGACATATACGTCCCTGATCTAACCAAGGACATATACGTCCCTGATCTGACCAAGAACATATACGTCGCTGATCTGACCAAGGACATATATACGTCCCTAATCTAGCCAAGTACTTATACGTCCCTGGTTTAGCCAAGGACATATACGTCCCTGATCTAACCAAGGACATATATGTCCCTGATCTAACCAAGGACATTTACGTCCCTGATCTAACCAAGGACATATATGTCCCTGATCTAAACAAGGACATATACGTCCCTGATCTAGCCAAGGACATATACGTCCCTGATCTAACCAAGGACATATACGTCCCTGATCTAGCTAAGGACATATACGTCGCTGATCTGACCAAGGACATATATGTCCCTGATCTAACCAACGACATATACGTCCCTGATCTAGTCAAGGACATATACGTCCCTGATCTGTCCAAGGATATATACGTCCCTGATCTAACCAAGGACATATACGTCCATGATCTAACCAAGGACATATACGTCCCTGATCTAACCAAGGACATATACGTCCCTGATCTGTCCAAGGACATATACGTCCCTGATCTAACCAAGGACATATACGTCCCTGATCTGACCAAGAACATATACGTCCCTGATCTAACCAAGGACATATACGTCCATGATCTAAACAAGGACATATACATCCCTGATCTGACCAAGAACATATACGTCCCTGATCTGTCCGAGGATATATACGTCCCTGATCTAACCAATGACTAATATATGTCAGTTCATGTCTAAAACTAGTTTAACAAATTATCAGGCCCTGTCCCTGTGTTCAGGCGCCATAAAGTATATGAATATGTGTGTATTTTCGCATAGCATACTACAGGCACTGCGTGTTTGCCGTGTTTGCAGTGAGTCCGCGTAATGATGAAAATCTGAAAGTATGACTTTGACCACAGTATTACACTGTAAAGTTTTATAGGTGCTTTGACATTCATGTTATTTTATAGCTATACATGTATCATGCATTCAGAATAATATCAGATACACTTATATATCTGTAACGTAACTTTATTTATCTCCAAGTACAATATGTACCATCACAAACTTAGATAGCAGCTCTAATGTAATTCTGTGGTACCATATATATCTGTACCTTTAATTCTCTCAAGATTTAGTAATTGTATGCTCCCGTGTTCCATATCTTTCTGCCATTATTTTGTTTCTGTAACATAATTAACTCCTCCATGGATAGATATATTGAACCATTACTTTGGTAATATATGTAGTTGTATGAAGACGCAAATCAGGTTCTGGCTATTAGTCTACTTAAAGCTAAAGTTACATCGCTGACATTGGAGAGCCTTTTCTCAGACCAGTGTACATGTATATTGTATTCGCTGGTATGCCATTTGAGCACCAACAGCTTTTCACTGTAAAACTGACTTATAAAACTAACTAAGCACTATCATAGTGTCACACATTACATCACATGTTACAAATACAAGTATGAGTAAAATGTACAATGGTAATCAAGACCACTTGAAATTGTTGAAAAGCCTTAATTGTCATATTAGGATCAAACTTATGTGTCAATATCTGTCAGCAGCCTGTACCTGCAATTATAAGTAAAGGTCATACATGTATACGGTGTGATGACCTGTTCCCAACTAACAATCAGGGGCCCCGGGGTTATTATCAGGCCTTTTAACCTGATACAGGTTGACCAGGAGGAGTTGAGGCCTGGGGGGGGGGGGGGGGGGGGTGTGTCTTTATCTAATTAGACGGCCAAGTGTAAGCCTGTCTAAATCTTCACATCTGATCTGACCTGATACAGACACAACATTGAATAGGGAGGGGACGGACAACACCCAATTATCAAAAGCCATTCATTGTTTATTGTGTTTTGAGGTTGTTGTAGTTTGAAAACTTTCAAATGTGAAGCAGTAATTCTTCTTCACGTTATACTTGAATGTCTAATGTTTTAATTAAAATATAACAGTCTTATAACATTATATATCCATTCTGATCAACTAATTTTATAACACATTTCATACAAAGATTAAACAGCAGGCATAGTCTATATTGCTAGTTAAACAACTAAGTAATGACACTTTATATAAACATATACAGCAACAAATATATTGATTGATTGATTTAAAAAGATACATATACATGTATATATATTTTGTACTATCTACAATTTAAAATGTAATATGGATGTGGCCCTATATGTAGAGTATTAATGCCTGATAGGACTTCAGGTAGACTTGGCGTGGACCAGGAGTGCACTCTTAGTTCATCTGGAGTCCAAACGGAGTGCACTCCAAGTTTACCTGGAGTCTAAAAGAGTGCACTCCAAGTCCAAACAGAGTGCACTCGGAGTGCACTTTGTGTAACCTTTAGTCTACACTCAAATGTAGTTCGTCAACATGTACGAAAACAAGCGATAGAGAGCAATATTACATCCAGATCGTCAATCAAATATCTCTCGTTATATTAGCAGGGAGATATCCGGATTATCGAGGGTCCATTTTACATATTTCGGACGTATTGTCAAAAATAAGAAAAGCAAATTTATTCTTTAATCGGACAATGCAGATGTTTGTTTTCTTTGTATCTTTCTTTTCTGAGATTATCAGCATCACTGGAATGTGTCGTCAGGTACGTACAAATAAACAGGAAACTATGTAATGGATGCTTTGATTAAAGCCTATTGAACAATGTGTCGAGAAAAGAATTTATTTTATAGACAATGTTTCTTAATAAACGTATAAATAACTAAAAATGTCACTCACATTAAAAAGTTAAAATATTGACAAACAGTTACATCTTCTGTAACATTGAACAAGCATATAAATGGTACATAAATGTTGGGGTTTTTTCACGTGAATACCATGAATCTTACTTGATTATAGTCATCTTGAATGATTAAAAATGTGATTCTATTACGTCAGTTTAAAAGTTCATTGTCCGTTCACCGGGTACAGCTGATTACAGGTAAAACCCTACAGGTAAGATGCGTTGGTTGTCCCGTGGTCAGGGAAATAACAGCCCCGAGCACAATTCCATACATTCCCCCGTAATCAGGAGGTGTCCAAAATCAGTCAAGCGTTTCTGGTCGAGTGTGCCATTGAACACGTTATCTCCCAGTCCCCGATACGGTCGTTAGTGTTAATTGGTCAGCTGTGAATTGGACTTACGGATGCCAGAGACACTCAATTTGTAAAAGCCAGTAGGTAATGACTTCATGTCATATTCTAATGAAGGGAAGCTAATCTTTATTCTATCTTATGAAGAAAGTTATAGATCAAATAAATAAAAAATAAATAAATGTAGTGCCAGAGCCCTTGCATAAATCCTAAGCAGACAAAGACACTTGATTAATCATTAACAAATAATCATAACTGTTAGATTATTTCAGCATATTTTGTGTTTTAAATAGGTCTAATGTGTATTTGAACTTTTAACAATGTATTGCGAGTTTTGTTAATATATATGTATCTGTACGTGCATCAGAGGTTTTACATATTATTGCATGTGTCGGTGTACATTTAAAATTTCATATATGAAGTTGTAGCAAATTACATCAACATGTATTGAGCACAAAGGAACAAAATGTCTTGTAGTTTTGCTACTCAATCTAATTTTGAGGTGTTGTCTGTAAATCGTCAGCGGTGCAATATCTTGACCAGCTCGGGTGATACGTTTTACCAGAGACTGCTTGTTTGTTTGAGTAGGGACGCTATATCTTACCAGTGACGTATTATCACTATAGATATATGACTGTGGTCTTGACTTTTATTATAGAATACAGCATATTGTTTTATACATGATAAAACATTTAACATTCACATGTAATGTACAAGACGGCGGGGACGATTCTATACAAATACATATATACGTGTCTGTTCTACGTGTGTTCAGTAGTACTTACAACGTGACCAGCATAGTGTGGTATGTTTCTGTACCGATGTTATCTGACATTGGCCCGGGCATTAGACACCTGTATCTTCGGTACTGTATACTCAGCAGCACATACCCCTCGGGGCATGCTATAACGTTTCTTTAGTACCAGGGATCCGACAGATAAGATTTCCATATATATGATCGATAAAGAAATTGCATATAAAGACTTAAAAATTACATTAGTAAGTATACACATGTATTATCTTTTTACAGGGACGTATATGTCCCTGCTTTTTAATTGAAAATAGTTACCGACATGCACTAGTTTGTCTTTCAAATTGAAAAGGGGAACGCGGTTATATGCTCAATGATACATGTATAACTTTCCTGTCGCTATAGACTTAAACAAGAACAAAAATAATTTATATAGATGAAATGTACAAACAAAACTGTTTTCTCAAAAAGAAATTTCTCACATATACGTCCCTGATCGGTAGCACCACGGACTTAGATAGCAATCTAAGTCCGTGGTAGCACAGATTTTCTTTCAGTCGGCCTTTTTGATTAAAAGACCGGTAGCCACTATAGGTTTCGATTTGGTAAGCAGGTAGAAATGCTTCTAACCGTAATAATTTATTACCTGTGTGTCGTCGCTTTAATCTGTTAGCATACCCATGACTAGTGTTTTTTTATGACAGATACGTTTAGTTAGTTACGTGTTTAACGCCACTATTTACACAGATATATATCCGTGATACGACCGGCTTTGTCGTTATGATTCAGGTGACATTTATTTTCATACACTCATACATTCTTCCTATGTACATGTATCGTGGATATATTCATTCCTTATATGCTTCCGCTTTTGTATAACCGTCATCCGTAACATTTGCTTAGGTTTTCCTCAGCACTTCCGTACCGTTTGCGTCTTATTTGGAACAGCGAACGTGTATGCCTCTGTACTTGTCTAGCCACGTATATATCATTTAGCCATGGGGCATAACGATACCTACATGTACCTGTGAATTAACAGGTAAAGTATTTACCAATATGTGTTACCTCTTACCTGAATATGCCATAGCCAAAGTGCATTTATAACAGGTACTCCAGTGTAGTATGAATTAGATATTTAAAATGTTTTACCAGAGACGCATAACCTTACATCAGAGACGTATAAAGGCTTAATACGTCTCTGCTTACATGCAACCGGTCCGGATTTTCCTTTTAATTTGGGGTAATGGGACAATATTTCAGATTTGAGGAGCTACGTCTCGCATCAATAATGATAGGAGCTAAACAGGAAATTGATTGATTAAATAGTACGATGAGGAATCGAAACGGTACTGTTGCTGCCTATATACCAGAAGTAGTGTTACCTATATGCGGGTACTGACAAAACACACGTGTACTGCACAGGGACCTGAGAAATTGTTACTGCACGGAGCTATATTATTGCTAACGACCATTAAGACATATAATAAAAAATATAACATAAACAATATTTAACAGGCCGTAAAGATGCACTATTACATGTAATTATAACCAGAAAAATATTGATTGTGTTTCATATAGATACGCCCCTCTCATTTTGCTACACTCTTCATTGTACAAAATGTATTATACATCAATGTACTTAGGAGTTAGATGAGGTTATCATTGCTATCCCCATGCCCTAACTAGTAAGCCATTCACATCTTAAGAAATACATAGTACAATACAGATAACTTGTCTCAGATTCAATTCATTTCAATTTATTTTCGTAAGTTTAACAACTTCTAGGATAAACATTTTTTACATATATGGAACAAACAACAGCATCATCTTCATCACTGACTAATCGTCATTATTGTATACGTCCGATACAATCAATCCATAATGTTTAATCTAAGTATCGCAAGAATATCACTCATTGGATGTGAGATTTCTCTGTTACACCCTCATCATCATTATCAGCAGCAGCAACATCATCATCATTCTGATATATATGGGTTTCAAAGGAGAGGCTATATGCCATCTTCAGATATATACATATTGAGTTCAGGTTCTGTTTATATATATATACGCCCTGTCCGTTATATTGTAATTTACATCAATGCTCACATGTAATTTCATCTCGTATAACGTTATAATTTTATACTTATTGCTATAGTGTATGTTCTTACATTTACATTCCGACAGAGGCGGAATGTAACAATTGTCTCCACCTCATACAGCCGTCGGTTTAAAATAAACCGAACATATCTGCCAAAAACCTTGGTGGTTTTAACTGTAAGCAACATGTGTTTGACACTATTACTTTCTCACGGGCCGCGCGCGGTGGCTGAGTGGTTAAGGTGTCCCGACATTCTTCCACTAGCCCTCCACCTCTGGGTTGCGAATTCGAATCCCACATGGGGCAATTGCCAGGTTCTGACTGTAGGTCGGTGGTTTTTCTCCGGGTACTCCGGCTTTCCTTCACCTCAAAAAACCTGACACGTCCTTAAATGACTTTGGCTGTCATTAGGATATAAAACTAAATAAACCAAACTTTCTCATACAAAGATCAATCCATAGCATGCCGAAAGTGTTCCGATGTATAGTAGCCACCTAAAAATGAAAATACTGAGTTGCCGGAGTTGTAGGTCTGACTATCTGCCTTAGTCTGACAAACTCCAACATATTAAGAAACGACATCTTACATTATTTAGCTTGTATATCAGCGCACAACGAACAATTATAATCTGATTACTGTCTTGAATACATCGTCATTGGTCACCACTTGAATAGACGCTATCGTTTTTGTTGTTCGATGTTGTCGCTTTGCTTCTCCGGATATAGACAGGATCGGTAGCTTAGCTCACAGTTGCTTGAGTTTCTGTCAGTAAATAAAATAAAATATATATATAGGCATAGGCCTTTATATAAGGAACCCCCCCCCCCCATTATAGTAATGGGCGGTTCCTTATATATATAAAAAATATATATATTATTTACTGACAGAAACTCAAGTAACTGTGCTTAGCTACATACCGGTATATCGTGTCGATTCCCCAATGTGAAGAGCGGCAATACCGGCATATTGGTATACTCATTTATGATTGGTAACTGAACAGTTTGTTGAATGAATATGTGTAAAGCCTATAATTTTATATGAAATGTGCAGGATTACGTGAGTTACGTCTCGGCATATATGTGTAAGATAGCGGACAGTGTTCTCCGTGTAAGAGTTCGTGTTTAGATTGTTTTGTGTAGGACGGTGTATAAAAATAGTACATGTATATATGTATATGAAGCACGTTTTGTACCATACATGGTACATCATATTCTTCTTATGAATTAAAACTGGTTCAGCGTTAATGTCTTAGCTGTAGCACTAGAAGACCAACTCTCTGTAGCTTTGTTATTATATGTACGGATACCTATTATCAGAACGATTTCATGACTTTTCAGTGACGAGCTATACAGCTAAACTATACAGTCGCTTTGTGGTCGGACTCCAACCTAGGCACGGCTAATTACATGTACACTGTTACGTGGAGACACGACCTTGCATAGCAATATCAGGAAATTACAAACCATGCGAACCAGTCGGAACCTGTTGGTCTGATGGTAACGTCCTGGTTTTATGACATAGAGACCCCGGGTTCGCGCCCCGCTCGTCTCATTAGATTCATTTCTTCTCGTTCTTGTAAAATATTGGTTATTTCCCAGGTCGGGATGTGTTTTTTCATTACAATATGTACTAATTATAACAAATGATATTTTCTTAAATATCATATCATTTCAGCTCCTGGTAATAGATTCAATGTTACGTCGTGACGGATCTGTTTGATTTGAATGCCTTCGTTAGGTTCTTTACAGTTGACTTCACGTTTCGTAACAATACTAAAACCCGGGGCCAACTCGTTATTCACCCGAACATTGTGACCGCCGTTCAATGGAGTTTAAAACAATCAAGTCATAATATCAGTTCTCACGACTCTCGGTTAAATGGAACATGGTGATTATAGTAGTCAACTTTTACTATAATAGAATATACTTTTCTGATCAACATATTGGTTTTTCATTTCGTCACGAGTACAAATACAGTAGTATCTCAAACTTCCAATGGAATTGAATTATTCTGTACGTAGATATGATACTCCGTACATTGTCGATCAACTGACGACATCAAACACTTTTTATTTTCCAAATTTGTAATGTGCAAATTTGTCTACTAAATAATCAGATCTGTAAGTATTAGCAGAACATAATTTATTTGATTCGTGAACTTAACAGCTATACAACTTCTTCCTTGATTAAAATATTATTAATTTGTAACCATCTATATTAATATAAGCTATGATTTTAATGACGTTTTGTATATGTATCAGATATTATTAAACAAAGAATTTGAATCTATCTCGAGACAAATAATAATCCACTCCTACCATTTCCCAGGTAATTCAACTGTTATCTAAGCGTTTGTCATTATGAAACAAATAAAGTTGTGTATTACAGTCTAAAAGTTTTAGTTGATAATTTGCAAATTATAAAATAAAAACCAAATCCTGTGGTAAAAATTGTGAAGTGCATAATTGTTCTATCAAATTCAGAACGAATAATTATTCATTGTTTCTATATTGGTAACCATCATATTTTGCATTCGTGATTTGTGCATTTTAATACGGACTTAATCTACCTCTGTGGTTTAATGTAAAAACAAAGACATAGATGAGTTATACGTCTCTGGTAAAAACAATGGTTGCAGAATTATGATTTGGTTGAAATTGTTTATGAAGTTTTCTTTCATTTTGTTTTTCAATTACAAAGTATCTTCTTTTGTAGTTGGCGTAGTTTAACTTGGAAATATAAAAATAACATGTGAATTATATTTGTAAATATTGAAATAGTCTATACTCAGGTAAATACATGTAATGTTGTTTTAAGATCTTGGCTGAATGGGAATATAACACCTGTTGGGCAGTTTAGGTGTCAAGATGTATTGTCACGCCCTGTCAAATTCATACCCGATCTGTCACAGTTAACAATTACATGTAGGACTATTAGTGAAGTTAAGCTTAGATAATTAACGTCGAACGAACGAACATCAACAGTAAAGTATATTTGTAGGCAAAACCAGCCAGTGGGCATCAAAACTGTAAGAATAGAACAATGGTTGTTTACAATCCGAGTTTGAAATACAAACTGTATTTGATATAAGTATGCGGACTGTACATGTTTTTTGCCCGTATATATTTACTGTAAGTAAATAGTAAAAACAATAACAAACACAAACTATGTGCCATATATATAAGCATCGAGACAAGAAATAGGATTTCTGGCATAAAAGCAATGATGTTTTCTGACAAATTTAGACTGATCAGAGACGTATATATGCCATACGTCTCTGGACTGACAGATATCTCAATTTTAAAATAGCGTTAAAAAACGTTTTTGTGTGGAATCAATCAGATTGGATTACATGAATATGTTTAACAGATGAAGATATGCACAATTGATCATATATGTACGTTTCTCGTGTCAAGATGTGGTAGCAATTGAAACGGAAGTACTGAAGTGTGACGAGAATAGCGGTCCCGTGCGAGGCTTGTCAATCAACGCTTGGGAGGAGCATCGACCAATAGAAATCACGAAGAGCTCGCGATACCGTGTAATTGACAAGAAATCCAACTTATCAAAATGTTAGGTATGCAGATGATCCGATTCAGATACTAATTCTTCATTTGTATTTTATTGGACATCAGTACAGAATATACCGGATGCATGTCCACGAAAGATGTAACAGTAAATAGTTAAAAGCTGATTGCTTTGGTTCTGAACCCTTTGAAGATGTACTTTTTACGATCGCTTGTGTTAACGCAAAGTCAGCCTCGGAGCTTGTTGGCTAATAGATTGAAATCGCTCTGTGATTGGCTAGCCATTTGAAGAGGTAACTTTGGAAAGAGGCGGGGCTTGGTGATACACCAAGTTATAGATACATGATAAAGACAAAAAATCAGTAGGTTTTTTTATCGTCATCACTTGCTAGTTACACTTTCTTTATTCTGGGATAACGACTCGGAGAAAGAAAATTTAACAGTTTCACTTCCAAAAATGAAATTGATTAGTTGAAACAGAGACGTATAAAGCCAGAGTGGCTTTATACGTCTCTGGTTGAAACATGAATATTTCCCGACATTATTCTCCGTGTCGTGTTATTCACCTGTAAACAAGAAGAAAACGAAAGCAGAGATATATAGATACGTCTCTGACGAAATAAAGCGTGCCTTTAAATCAGATTGAACATTTAAACATTAAGGTCGCAGATATTTCTTATCAAAGCTTCCGATATCAGCTGAAGTGTTTACAAATCTCTCTTGTTTAATGACACTTTTAAATTTTCCAAAAACGTTCTCGGCCGGATTAAAATCTGGACTGTTTGTATTTTCTAATCTAATGGGATGCTCTGTACTGTTTTATAAAAAAAATTCGTTTGATTAAATGACTTGCATTTGAGTTTATACTCAACAGAGACGTATAAAGTGAAAATCGTCCGTTTTGTTCCAAGTTGTATATAAGAAAGAAAATTAGAGTGATCTTGTATTTTGATTCCTGTAACTTCGTTAACATATGTTACATGAAATACCGGGTAGCTATCTTACGAACGTACCTTAAGGCCCAGTCCCATATAGGTGCCGGATCACATTCGGCACGATCCGGCGTGTGAACCGTGTAGTTCCACAGCAATCTTGTTGGTCCTGGAACATCCGGGGATGCGCGTGGCGGCTCCGGGACCCACACGGCAGTTATAGGAAGTTCAAAACTAAACTTCCGTGACGGTTCGGGGAGATGGCAACATCCGGGGTGGTTCGTGCAGCTGCCGTGAAGGGTCCCGGGACAGCCCTATCTCTGTCTTGATTGTCCGTGTGCGTCCTTGACAGTCCGGGGACAAAACTCAGTTCCCGGACCATCAAGGGTCATAACGGCAGAGGTACAGTTGTCCTCGGACCATCCATGGTGTTTACAAGGAACGAACACGGAATTACTACCGACCAAGACGGCGCAAACATTCACGACGTCATGATTTTACCCACCACACAACATTTATTAGTTGCTGCCATTACTTAGACTTGCAGATGATACATAAATATGTTTTGGGCTTGTCAGAATGATATAGGTATCGGATAAGTTGTGCCTCAATGATGTCACTCATAACGTGACCTATACAAGAATTCGATAAAAACATGCATAATCACTAGGCTGATATAAATTGGGCGCCACCTGACTTTTTTTGAAGGTCGTCTGTGTCTGTATCGGCGTTAATCCAGTAACTACAACCATCCTGTCCATTATTCGACAATGAGGGAGACGGGGTATCGGTCATATGCAATAATGAAATGTCGTTGCTAAAAACCTTATTCTTCCTTCAACACAGGACAATTCCGAAGTTGGAAGTTAAATTTACGATGAAACTTACGAACGCTTTAGTAAAACACACAGATCGTAACTTAGCTTGTAAAAGAAACTTATTGAAATATTCGTAACTTTTAACCTAAACCTATAATATACAAGAAACTAAGTTTAAAATCATTACCGCAAAACTCAATTCAAAATGACCAATTGATCATTATTCATCGGCAATGCCTACAATTCATTTTTTTTCATTTTTTTTTTCAATTTTATTTCATTCCGTATGCAACAGCATATAGGATTACAATACACATACATATTAAATCATATATAATTTTGCAAGATGTCGGAGACCGCAGCCAACATGAACAAAATAATATTTATAATACAGCTCACTACGACAATAAGTAATGGCTTTATCGTGAAAAAAGTCGTACATGCATACAAATGAATACCAAGCACAGAATGTAACATGTATACATCTTATTTTTTTATTTTTTTTTTATAATGGTAACCGTTATGGAACGATGTCTTGTGGGAACAATATGTATTGCATTATATCGGAAAATCAAGATAGCTTTCGAAAGATTTACTTAACGCTGAATCTTATTTATCTATTTCATTACAAATGTGATAGGGTAAAATACATATACTGTACATGTTGAGAAAAAAAACCGTGAAAAGCAATTGACAATGTAATAAGTTGTAAACCAATCTACTGACAATACAGTGTTTTTTATTAGAAAAAAGTGAATAATATGATTTTCAAAATAATTCAACAGGTATATTGATACATGAGAATTAGTCAGGCGTATATGTTATTAGTAGCTTTTTTTCAACCTGTAACATGTGCTTTGGCACAGACTAAAATAGGACACCGTGCTGATGGATCACTGCAGACTTATAGCTATTGTCACAAAAAACGCATTTCTGTAACGCTGTATGATGGACTTGTTTTCCGTTGTGTGACCCATATTTCATTACAATAAGCTTCTTCATGGAGTAACCTCTACCTTTTCTGAATTGATATAAAAATAGTGACACGTGATTTGTGGCTAATTGTAGCGTACTATACAAAACTAAAACAGTTTGTAAAAATCATGCTAATTAAGACAAGTAATGCGATATTCTGTAAAAGCTGAAATAAACACGTAAAATTATCTAGGATTTTTTTAATCCGTATGCTATTTGGGAATAAGTAAGTTCTATAAAGAGTATTTTAATGCAAGTATTTTTTCACGGACTAGCTAATAGCTAGTATAACTCTGTGACATAACTCAGGATGAGGATGCGATATGTTTCTACTTATGAATAATGTACAAAAAGCATCGTAAGATATAAATGTTGAATGAAATTTGCAAGCTATCGTATCATCTTATCACAGACATATAATATATGGCTTCGTACATAATATTGTATGCCTATGATCTGACTGATCTGATCGGTGAACCATCTGATCGTCTCCTGGTCTCGATTTTACAGGTAAATATGGAGGCGACAGCTCGCGCCTCAGTGAGCACAGTGGGTCACCGTGAGTCTTGCTGACGCTTGATGATCGATCTCGTAACAGTCGCGGTGAAACGCGATGGTCTCTCACGTCATCACAATCTTTCGTGACTTAATTTTGATGATCCTTCAACATCATTTCCGATCATCAAGGGTTATGGCGGTTTATCAAACGCGGTGAAAAAGTTACACTGACTAATGTGTGATCTGTAGTAACCCCTACTAAACGTTAAGAGAACTGATCTGTAAGAATATGAAATTGGATCCTCAAATTTAATTTTCAATAATAATGCATAATTATACCCCATCTGTTATTTCATATGAATTCCAGATATGTAATAGATAAATGTGTCATATTACATATGCGTTATATCAATCAACGATACCCTGGAGACAGAGACAAGCGTGGAACACCCCCGAACCGATATTGGAGCCTACACCCACCTAGTATGCAATTACACTTACAAAGCCTTACTCTTGTCACTTTTCGATATTTTAATCAAGCATGCGTTATTTTTACGTCTTCTTTGTTGCAATTAGGTAAAACTGGATTTATATTTCAAGTTTGCCATATGATCAATGCGAAAGTCATTGCATATTGATTAGCTTCAAAATTAAACACCGACGGGCTTCAAATGATTCCTTTTGATTTAACCATGTTTGTATCATTTTATCATTTTTTTTTTCACGTTAGAAATTGTGAAATTACCAAATTATTTTATTATTTTAATCGACTTCCGGCGTTCTTACCTTACCCTGTCAGTTAAATTTAGACATAAACAATTCATTTTTTCGTTTTTGTTAACGAATAATCAGTAATTAACAAACATACATCATTTTGAATATAATGGAAAGAAAATCACTTGCATATGCCGAACACGTTTGATAATATTGTTTATTCTGAATCTGCAACTTTTCTTTTCATCTTTTCATCACCCGGATAAACTTGACGGAAATATTCAAGAAACTACTAAGTGTTCAAACACATTTGTCACTGGATTCAGCCATAATGGTATACAGTTTAAAGAAGACTCCGCCATAATACTTCATATTTAAAATACGTACATATTTTTCAGTGTCAGTGATAAAACTATTGTGCTATGTTTTTGTGCAAATAAATTCGTTAGATCATGTGTAAAAAGACTTCTGAAGAGAGCCACTGCTCTGTCCAATAGTCAAATATTGATATTTTTAAATACATCAATATGGTTTGGAAGCTTCGACCCACCAATTTGTACCTAGATTCCGAATACATTTGCGTATATAATTCGGCCAGTAAAACTTTCAATCTATATCGGACCGGATAGATCTGAATAAAAGCTGACCCCAACGCAACGTTACAGAATAACTATGTGGGGGTTCATCCGGTAGGCGACTTTAAAAAGTATTAAATATAAAAATGTAATTTATATACATGGAAAAAACTGGTATTTACAACCACAGGAGCTGGTCATCGCATTGTAGTGTCACATCGACTGAACTGGTAATGCCCCCTTCTGCCAAGGTCAATCTGCTGGCGTCTAGAAAACAACTCAATCATTCGAGATAAAATGGTCATTTACATGCAACAGACATAACATTGCACAACAGATAAATCTGTGATTTAAAGTCGAGGAGGTTAAGCAAAAGGACTGTCACGTTAAAACAAGATCTTTTTTAAAATGGCGCCCGCTGAATGCCAAACACCAACGCTAAACGTCTCCAGTGTTGCCACGCGTATATCGCCGCCGACTAATAGATCACATAACCGGCGGTAGATGGCGCCTCTAGAGAAATACCACGATCACCGTCAAAAAGAAATTAAGTAATAGGTGTCATGATTTACCATATTAAATTTTTAAAACGATACTATTTTTTTCGTAACTTTTGGATATATATAATAATAACCTCGCACTATTGTTTTCAAGAAAAAATCAATGCGTTATATTTAGTTAAGACATGGATAAACTGGAGTTTGACTTTCAAATGGAAGCTGTCCATACTTTGACCGAGACGACCTTTCAAGTTTAACTTCCACCCAAGGACATGAAATGTCTGTTCCGAGGCTCTTTTCGTTCCGATTGAATACCCACAAAAAACCGTATCCCCATAGTACACTCCACAGACGACAGTTATAGCATTGCCTTTCCGTGCTACACAATTCACAAATGTAGAAGGTTGTCCTCCCTCGGTGGGGATGCGGAGGGGACACGTAGCAGGTGGATTTTACTTGACAAATGTGCAACGAATTCAGGAACCTTATTCTGACGATAAACACTGTTGAAAATGAAGACCAGAGCATACCAAAGCGTCAACAAATCCATAATCAAACCCCAAGAGAGAAAAAAGATTAAATCAGGAGCAAAATATGAAAAAAAGGTTTACATGGGGATACTTGAATCTAAGTTACAGAATTACATACACACAGTTAACAATGCATAGCTATTGGTGAGGTAAATATGGTGTTACTACAGTATACAGACCTGACAGAATACAATATTGACAGAGTGCGACATTTTTTACTTGTTCTTTTCAGTGAAATTGCAGGTTTTAGGTCAGCAGAAGTTTCAGATGCAGGTGGTGCCGATATCGAAACGTCAATAAAACCATAACCCGACCATGAAATCGATTAAACAGGCGACAAAATATGAACAAAGCTGTTCCGAAAGAGTGAGCGTCTTCAGCTTCATCGATTACACCAGCTATAAACAATGTTTAGTTTGATCAATTTTGAATTAGGCTGATGTTTTGTTGACGTTTTGTCCCATAAAAGTTCAAATATAAATGTAATAGTATTGCATTGTTTATCGTATCTGTTGTTTACAGAGTGTTTGAGAAAGCGTCTGTTTCATGTAGACCCCCAATATAAAGGAATCACTATGTCCAAGCCCTGCCAACAGTGAGATCCTGTCCGGCCCCAATATTGTGGAAGTCACAAGATTAAATTTAGTCTGATGGCAGTAAACTGATCGGCGATATAATCGTTTGTCTCCCTCCGTAGACGATTTACGCATGGCGCTAAACTAGAGGGGACTAGCTACAAATACCTCATATATTTACATCTGTGTGCATTATGTGACCTCGGCTGATCTGTCTGCACTTTACTTTAGGGTACCTCTCGTAAAAGTCGTAATATATTTACATTTGCGTGTAATCGCTTGCTGCAGTCGATTTGACCGCCGTTAGATAACCTGCCATACCACACTGATTGAAAAATCCCAGGATGCCGTTGTTTCGCAATCTACCATATTGTTACATATTGAAAATAATTTTCCCTGACCGAAGGGGTATATTAATTATACTCTCAGCGATTGGGAAGCTACATTTTGTTTATGTTTTCCCCCTAAAGGAATTATCGAGTAATAAGTACGGTTTCGACGTCATTGCACTTATTTCCTTTGAGTTAATCTTATTCTGAACATCGGCTTCATTCAATTGTTTGGTCCATTTGGCGTCTGCTTGTTTTTGTGTTAAGCGCCCTACTAAAAGTTGGTCTTTTAAGGGGTTTGAGAATACTGTATTATTATCATTACTGTACATGCTTCACGATCTTTCAACACTGGTAATTTTAGGAGCAATTAATTGGCGACAAAGGTAAATACAAAATGAAAACATACTTTAAACAAAGATAAAAAGATAAACATATAAATCAATGTCAATTTGAGTATTGCGACTGGCTATAAAGATTTGTATCTTTTCAAACACCAAAAGTACATGTATCTATCTGCTTCCTTGTAAGGTTGTAACAAGGGAATCTAAAATCTTTCTTTGAGAAACTTTGATTAATGTTAAAAACAAATGTATTTGTATGGACGTTTTCAATTTAAGAAGTGTTCTCTTAAGTGTCATTAAATACATTTAGACAATATTATAAATGTATATTTGATTATTTTTAAGAAAAAAATCAGAGAATACCAAAGTGTCAATAAAACCATAATCCGCACTCAATATCGACTAAAGTAATGGCAAAATAGGAACAATGGAAAGATTTACATGGAGACTCTCGTAAAAGCACAAAAGAATAAGACCAGGTGTTACGGAGGAGTAAGCGTATTCTGCTTCATCGACGACACCCGCCATGTAAATCTTTGTCACATCCAAGTAAGCATCAATCCTCATTGATGAAAGACAATTAAGGAAAGACAATATATTGCATTCCGTCGCATCAACAGAATTACTATATGTTCAATTATCACGGAAATGTCGTTAATTCCGATATAAGAACTAGACTAGTTATTTTTGATACAAAATTGTGGAAAATAGCAAGCTTACATGTATACACGATCATTAATGTCATATTGATAATGACCGTTTTTATTCGTTTACAAGTAACAATAAATAAAGCTTTTAGATTGTTAAGTAATCATGTACTTCGATATTGTATAAAAAGTTACTACTATATAAGTTCATCATATCTAAATAATGTAATTTTGCAACACAAGGTTCTCCTTTGACAAGCCTACGGAATTCAACCAATTGGGTCATCGAGGTATTGACTTATTGTGTACGATTTCTTGTAGTATACAAAATTCCACGGAAGGAGGTTTGGGTGGTTTTGTTTTACGTCCTATTATTGTAACATTAAAATAGTAGAGTCCTACCTTTAGTTATGAGCAAAGGTCATTTAAGGACGGCCTCTAAGTTGATTCGATGTGTGAGTGTATATGTTGAGTACTGAAATATTTGAGTGGCTGTGGTACTCTTGTGTAAGCCTCCTAGCGATATTCAAACATCTGAGCCGATTTAAGGTGATACCACATTAAAATAGACTGCCAGAGGCCCACGACATTACATCGCATCTGGTCTAATTTTTATGACATTGGATCGTTTTTGATACATTGTGAATGAACCAAAGCTTTACTCACTGGAGAGCCAAAGGGTGACGCAATGTCAATAGAGACATTAGGTAGGAGATTTTGAGAGAAAAACAGGAAACAAATCTTTCATTTAGACTATCTTACGGATTATACAATAGGGCAACATGCCCAATTCGTACCCCTAACCTGCAGTGCTTTACCTCAATTTGTTTTCTCATAAAACACATTTTAACTTCATGTAAAAAGGTAGATGTTCAGAGAAATTTCGACCAAATGAATCATAGAATGGCGTAACGCAAAATATCCATAATCCGAACTCAAACTAAGGGCAAATCATGAACAATGGACAAAGGAAAAAATTGCAAGGATGGAAAATTACAAGAGAATAAGACCAGGTGTTTCGAAAGAGCAAGCCTCTTTTGCTTCATCGATGAAACACCGGCATATTAATCTGGGTCACATCTAAATAAATATCACGACCTAAAAATGAGAACATTATTCTCAATAATATCAAGTAGGCAAACTGTAAGCCTATCCGGAATGTACACATTCAAACCATTAAAGGATACAAAATATCTCTCAATGAGACAAAGACTGGGACCGTAAAACTCATTGTCTTCACCAATGTCTAAATAACACGAAGCTCTATGCGTTGCTAGCAGGCATGGATTGTGTATTTCATTTAACTCTGTTTATTTGTTGTAATCTATTCCTATGAAAAAAATGCTTTATATAATTGCAGATTGAATACAAAAAGTTAATGCTGATCCTGTGGTCACCGTTCTCGAGTTCTGTCACGGAAGCTGCTGTGGTATATTGTAGGACAAACAGTCGTTTGATAATAAACACACTATAAAACCTACAAATAAAATAAACGTACATCATTTAGATTCTTAAGTATATAAATATGATTGTAAGAACTTTGCAAGTACCATGTTAGAGCTACCAAACGAGCACAATGAGGGCGAGAGGAACGCTTAAGCCATACTGGCTTCGGTAGTCTACCACTCATGTGCATAGGGGATCTCCGGATGACCTGATCGCGCGCGTGCTGTTGTGACGCGAACTGTAGCGACACATCAAATACGATGTATGCTACTATTGAAATAAAAACTCGGCGCCATCAAAAATCGTGGGACATTGTAATCAAAGATTTCATGTCACGCTTTGCACATCTGTGATTGCATCTGTTCGTCTCTGCATTTATATACACAGAGGGGGGACATATAACGGCATCACCTACACACCAGACGGACACCCCCTCCACTAGGAATTCTATACAGTTTCATCTTTTATTTGAAATGTCTATCAAAATGGGTCCGTACATCTTTTTCACATGGCTTCATATTTACAATCGATTTAACGCTACAGAAAAAGTTCATCGTGATAGGCTATTAGTCTCGTCAAACATGGAATTCCATTATATTTCCCTCGCTGTTACACAACGTCCACAGATGACAGACGAGGTGTCATCTCTCCCTAACAGGGAGCTAGCCACGCGACGGGCTCAGTAGACTATACTTATATCTCGGTAAAACTCCAACATCGAACGTTTGCTATATCCTGTCATCAGCTCCGAAACATTATCCATGCCACGTCCCAGATCCCATCATAGGACGCCCGGAACGGTATACAACACATTGTGTTCATCACACTATTGCTGCAACATTTGACGCTCCAACGTCTTGGCCCAAATACAGGACGCTCATGGCGTCATAGTTCGGACGCAAGACACTCAGCACGTCCTTGATGCAACCCATGGACGCTTGGCACGTCATAGTTCCAAACCAGATCGCCGTCATAGCTTTGACAGTGAATACCAAAACAGACAGGTCGCTGTCCCGCCCTGGTGCCACCAGACTCCACTATTATGTAAAACGTGTTGAATAATTAAGCTATGTAAGATTCAGGGAGTGTGAAATTCAGGTCGGATGATGTGTTCGAAATGTATAGCATGCATATGTATTGCGCTATTGTTTGCTTGAAAAGTAATCAGCAGAGCCAGAAAACTATCATGCAAACTGTCGAGGGAATCATTCAGCTTTAATGAAAAAATAAAGACACAAGATGATTATAACTAAGACACAATTTCAATTCAAACATGACCGTACCATAGTAACAATATGAACTGCAAACACACAAATGATCAGGAATTCACTGACACGTACGGGTCCGCTTGATTTGGCAGGACAAGCCATATCTAGCAAATACATCATGGCATGTCTTATATTATTTGAAGATACTTGGAAATCACTATCGGACAAATGTTGCAAGTGATCTCAAATGTGCAATGTTAGTATGTTAATTAGCAAATGTGCAATGTTAGTATGTTAATGACCAAATGTGCAATGTTAGTATGTTTATTACCAAATGTGCAATGTTAGTATGTTGATTACCAAATGTGCAATGTTAGTATGTTAATGACCAAATGTGCAATGTTAGTATGTTGATTACCAAATGTGCAATGTTAGTATGTTAATTACCAAATGTGCAATATTAGTATGTTAATTATCAAATGTGCAATGTTAGTATGTTAATTACCAAATGTGCAATGTTAGTATGTTAATTACCAAATGTGCAATGTTAGTATGTTAATTACCAAATGTGCAATGTTAGTATGTTAATTACCAAATGTGCAATGTTAGTATGTTAACATTGCACATGTTAAAATGTATGCGCCTCCGTGGTCAAACGTAAAATGTCCAGTTTAATCCTCTGTAAGTAACTCAATGTTGCATGTGCATAGTTATTATGAATGGTTAAGTAGACTATCAAGACACTGAGCTTTCGTTCTGGACGGAAGGTGTATGATGACAGAATGTATACAAAACAAAAAAAAAACATAACGTTATGCGTTTCAATGCTAAGGTACAAGAAGCCTTTCAAATAACAATATATATATCTTATGCAAAAAACATCTGCATATTGCATGTAACTGCATGTACATACTACCTTAGCCGATTGTGCCATTAAAGGAAGAATGGTACCTGATTGGATTTTTCTCCTGTTTGGTTTCGTTTGCGGGAATCGGCCGTTCCATTCTAAATTAATTGACAAACTGACTAACTTGGCAATTTTTGTCACTGTTTACCAAATAAATCACATAATTAATAATAATAATTCGAGGTTCTTATATACCGCTTTATCACTAATTGAGGGTCGCCTCATAGCGGTTTAAAAATTAGTATCCGTGGTTATAGGGCCTTAGCAACCAGCCAATATCGTTATCAACCCCCTGGGGAGGGAGCATACAACCGGTCCTGCCATCTCGGTGCTCACAGCTAGCATTCTACAATTTCTAGCACTGCCCAACCACGTACTCATTTACAGCTGAGTAGACTGGAACAATCAGAGTAAAGTATTTTGTTTAAGGATACAAGAAAAGTGTCGTGACTCGCACCCACAACCCTTCCATTACGACCCTGGCGTCCTACCACTAGACACTAGACCACCGCACATGTACCTCCATATGACCATATTTTAACTCATATTATGAAAGATGTCACCTGACGATTTCATTGCACCATTACAGTTTTAATACGTTATGAGATATGTCGAATTTAGGTGTTTAGCCTCGTTATTACGACATTCATGATTTATATTTAGTCTGGTTCTATTGAAACGTAAAAGCTTGGCGATTTTGTGTCGTTGTGTCCGATCACGTTGTAATATCTTATCTTGTCCGAAAAAGATTTTAATCTGATCCATTTCATAGAAAAAAATATACACTGTACCACTTTATGTAAGTTATGATTAGGAAATGATTTGAAGTACTATCTATAAAACAGTGTGCTTGTCGCAAGAAGGACTTGCTTCAACTTGAACTAGTGATTACATCTCGCCTTCCGCACAGGCGTCATTCGCATGTTATACTCAGAGAAAGTGTTTTTCTCCTGCTCACAACTCCAACAACCCAGGTGGAGTATAAATGGCCTGGAGTGGCTGTTACAGTATCTGTGCTGTAGCATCAAACTGAGGTGGCATCGGATAGTCCCACTACCAACATATCGCCATACATTTCCAGAACATACGCATACATACTGACATAGGGCGATATTATCCAGGTGACATATGAGTAGGAAATAACGCTTGATAAGGCGCCTCCCGAAAATTGCTCAGAATTGTATGTAAGTACGAAATGTGCTACAAGTGTACATTTATTGATTGGGCTATACACAACTTTCATATTTTTAATTTATATAACAATTATTGTTGTGAAAGCAGAGAGTGTACTATGGGGTTAATGTTTATGTCTGCCATACCGTTTATTTTTTTGAAAAAAAAAAAAACAAAATGATTATCGTCTTTTTTTTAAAATTCAAGTTCGTTAACATAATTTGTGTATATTCAGTAAAATTGAAACGCCCCCGAACGACTACTTGGTAATATTGTCACTTTATATGTCGGCCTCTTGTTCCAGAATAACGTGATGATATATGTATCATTATATTTATGGTATTAGAAGATTTCACGTGAAATACATTTGTAGAATATGCCAAAATTGAGTATCAATGCTAAAATGATAATTGCCTATGTATAAAACACACCAAAACGATTGCCGACAAACTGTGCGAGTACTCTCAGGCAACGCGCTGGTACATGTATACATAAGAACAAGATTACTGTCCATATACCATACAGTATGTTCGTAAATTATTAATGTTTCTCTACCTAAACGTCTACGGATGTTTGGCCTTAGATAAGAGTTTATCAGCGAGACGTTTCATTTCGATGTACTGATCGATTGAGAATTGATATAAGACCCTAAACCGCGACATTGCCTGTGTTTGTTTGTCGTGTCGGTAGGGCTAGACCTGGAGTGGAACACCGTCACATCAAATATTAGGATATGAGTGATAATGTGTATAAAAAGGACAGCGGTCAAGGCTAACGAGGGGTGGTCATTCGGATTGTCTCAAATGATTACTGTGATCTCAGCAAATCGATTGAAAGGTCGGGAGTGGGCGTTGGCATGTCAGGGCTTTGTCCGTATGTTTGCAAAATAGGTGGACACGCGATCCGAGTCTCATGTTTTAATTTCTAAACCTTTCTTTTATGTTTTTGAATCTATTGGATGAATATGTAGTATATGGTTAAATCTGTGATTATTTCCCTTATATTGATATTTTAAAAGATTATATAACTATTTTTCTATCCGAACACAAATGTATTTTTCAATTTTTTCAATTTTTTTTCTAAATTATTTTTACACTACTGACTTCATTGTCTTATTTTAATACACACTATATTAGTGTATATCCTGTCAATTTTTACCCTGTGCTATATTAGCATTGTATGTATATATCCAACTATGATAGTGTTTAACCATACCATTGAGTAATGTTTGTGTGATATGCAAGCGTTCATTATTAAATTACTTATTATAGGATTTCTATTGACTGTGATGGTTACTACATTTACTTAATTGTGATATTGTTATCTTAAATTATGCCATGTTTGTATTTACATTTGCTGCAGGGCCATATTGTAAACTAGACTTTGTCTAAATATGTAACCCTGGTTAAATAAAAGATTTTATTATTATTATTATTATTATTATTATCCGAACGTTAGTCTGGATTATTTTTTATTATGATGCCATTTTTGTCGCTAGATACAAAATAGTTTAGTTATCCCAAGTGTCCCTTTTCGCACTGATGTAATCTTACGTATAAATAGCTATTTTATATACGTTGAATAAGTTGTTCTATGCTTTCTCATTAGAGTGTAAATGCACATGTTTTATTTTGGTTTGGTTTTCTGTTCTTTTACGTCCTATTAGCAGCAAATGTTATTTAAGGACAGCATCCAAGTGTATGTGATGTGAGTGTAGATGATGAGTTCGTGTGTACTTGGGAGCTAGTGGTGTGTTCGTGATAGTGATGCATAAAGTTGCGACACTGTAAAAGTGGAATTTTCGCGGTGTGGTAATTTCCGCTTATTTCGCTGGCATTCAATCTCCGCGAATATAACCACACGCGAACATATTTAACACCACTCAAACTCTACAGTGTATATTATTATTAAGGGTACACGGTCAAAACAGCATGACTGCCACATGGCTCCACATCGCGAACAGTTTGGAGGCTGATTGAGCGAAAAATTCCACACGCGAAAATATTTGCTTGTACAGTTTTTCAGAACTAATGCCGACTTTAAAATCAACCATGCACACCACTTAGTAATACTGTCAACGGGTGAATGCCGTCTGTGTAACAACCATTTTTCGAAACACTGGTATGTTGCAGCTAAGTGGCAAAACACCAAGCTTCCCTAAACCGGGCAGCTAAAGGCAAACGGCGGAGCGATGTCAAGGGAAACATTGGGAAGTACATGTTGCTAAGAAACAAAGAAAAGAACAAATCCCAATTCATGCTCGATTCGTATACGGCAACTAAGAGGCAGAAGACACTGTACAATTCTCGCCATACTACAGGGTAAACATGGTATGTGTGATTGCCAAGGGTTAGACGTTTAATGTCAATGTTGACTTGATTAGGCTTCTTACTTCGTTTGAATCCTAGCTATTTTCATTTGTTAATATGATGACTTCACGTCGGGTACCTGTCTATCTCTTGCTAACTTCAGAAGGAAACACGCCGGTGTTTTCCTATTGTTTACTTGTTTGAACAATACTCTGTACTACAATAACGTATGGCTGGCTTGCTAAGGTCTAAACACAGACATTGAACGTTAGTCTGGATTATTTTTTTATTATGATGTCATTTTTGTCGCTAGATACAAAATAGCTATTTGATATACGTTGATATAAGTTGTTCTGTGCTTTCTCATTAGAGTGTAAATGCACATGTTTTATTTTGGTTTGGTTTTCTGTTCTTTTACGTCCTATTAGCGTTTAATGTCAATGTTGACTTGATCAGGCATCTTACTTCGTTTGAATCCTAGATATTTTCATTTGTTAATATGATGACTTCATGTCGGGTACCTGTCTATCTCTTGCTAACTTCAGAAGGAAACACGCCGTTGTTTTCTTGTTGTTTACTTGTTTGAACAATACGCTGTACTACAATAACGTATGGCTGGCTTGCTAACGTCTAAACACAAACATTGATATTATTCAGATTAATGTTTCAGATAAGCGGCTGGCGATCACCACTTCCCGACGGCTAAACTGCGCACGTGTCCGGTTAACTGGAGACACCCATATTCAGCAAATGTACCCGTCAACAGCCGCTACCCACACAGATACATATGCGCGAGGACACTGTCCATGGTGTAGGCATCTCAAGTGGCTAGTCCGGGACCACTTTACCTCAAGTAGCTGAAGATTGACAGTTCAAACAGAGCCGTGTCATACTGTCCGTGACTGTGTACCGGACAACTGGACACACTATGCCAAATTTCGAGTGGTCAATATGTCACCATGGCCTGCAATATCACCAAACAGGTTTAACTATGTGGACAACATGGGGACTGTATTGACCACTAGGGATCAGGTGGCCACATGGGATTATGTGATAACTATTAAGATTTGGTGATTCATTGGAAGAGGTAGAAATGGAATTCTAGTCACATCTAAGAATCACCTAGTACTACTCTTCCCAATGGCCGATAACAGTGAGGTTGTCGACCAATGGTATGTCACTGACCTTACAATGGTAGAACAAATGTTTTAATCGTGCAATTCAAACTACAGTGTACCACAAATTTACAATTAAGAAAATGAAACTTAATTCGAACACTTTATCTTGTTAATTGGCAAAAGAGATGAACAGTTATCTACTAAACAGAAGCATTGCATAAGATAAATTATTATGGCGACATCACAATTCGAACAAACCAGGGCGTCAGTGATGTCAAAATGGAGATTGTCGATGTTTGCTAATTTTACACGCTAAAACCTGCGTAATGATTTGTCAATTTTTTGGAAGTTTAGAAAGCTCTTTTGTTCACGGTTGAAAAAAAAATCTTCCTATTTCAATTTAAATGCACCAATATGTAATAAGCATTTTCAGCTAAAAGGTTATTTACCTTATTTCACATAATACATGTAGCTAGCACTTATTTCAGAATGAGCTCATGGATTCACAACCGTCAGTGTAGATAAAACACAATGTAAGTATGTTGAATGTAAATGCCGTGTAACCTTGATCGGTAACAATGCCGATGTAGATCCCATTTCCATACTATTACAGCCTAACTGGAAGCACTTGCCGGATCACTGTCGGATTTATATTGTCTCCGTGGGACTTCTTAACATGATTTATCTCTCGATAGCTCACTGTTACCAGCTTTTTGAGCTTTAAAACGAGGAATTATGTTACATAACACACAGAATATCGCTAATTAGTCCCCCACCGGAATCCGGGGGGGGGGGGGGGACTATAGGTTTGCGTTGTGTCCGTCCGTCCGTCCGTCCTTCCGCACACTATTTGTCCGGGCTCTATCTCCCATCTATAAGACACTGGAACTTCATACTAAGTGTGTGTTGACCTCTGACCTACATTAAAGTAAAAGTTTGTCCGGGCTCTATCTCCTACACTATAAAGGACTAGAACTTAATACTTGGTAGTATGGCTCCTTGTGGGAAGGCGGTGTGTCGCGTACCAAAACCGGGTCACTGTGACCTTTATTTTGCTATATTTTGACCTCTGACCTACATTAAAGTAAAAGTTTGTCCGGGCTCTATCTCCTACACTATAAAAGACTAGAACTTAATACTTAGTAGTATGGTTCCTTGTGGGAAGGCGGTGTGTCGCGTACAAAAACCGGGTCACTGTGACCTATATTTTGACCTCTGACCTACATTAAAGAAAAAGCTTGTCCGGGCTCTATCTCCTACACTATAAAGCACTAGAACTTAATACTTAGTAGTATTGTTCTCTGTAGGAAGGCAGTGTGTCGCGTACAAAAACCGGGTCAATGTGACCTATATTTTGCTATTTTTTGACATCTGACCTACATTAAAGTAAAAGTTTGTCCGGGCTCTATCTCCTACAGTATAAAGCACTAGAACTTAATACTTGGTAGTATGGTTCCTTGTGGGAAGGCGGTGTGTCGCGTACCAAAACCGGGTCACTGTGACCTTTATTTTGCTATATTTTGACCTCTGACCTACATTAAAGTAAAAGTTTGTCCGGGCTCTATCTCCTACACTATAAAGGACTAGAACTTAATACTTGGTAGTATGGTTCCTTGTGGGAAGGCGGTGTGTCGCGTACAAAAACCGGGTCACTGTGACCTATATTTTGACCTCTGACCTACATTAAAGAAAAAGCTTGTCCGGGCTCTATCTCCTACACCATAAAGCACTAGAACTTAATACTTAGTAGTATGGTTCCCCGTGGGAAGGCGGTGTGTCGCGTACCAAAACCGGGTCACTGTGACCTATATTTTGACCTCTGACCTACATTAAAGAAAGACAAATTTGTCCAGGTTCTATCTCCTACACTATTAAGGATTAGAACTTTATACTTGGTAGTATAGTTCCCTGTGGGAAGGCGGTGTGTCGCGTACCAAAACTGGGTCACTGTGACCTTTATTTTGCTATATTTTGACCTCTGACGTACATTAAAGTAAAAGTTTGTCCGGGCTCTATCTCCTACACTATAAAGGACTAGAACTTAATACTTGGTAGTATGGTTCCTTGTGGGAAGGCGGTGTGTCGCGTACCAAAACCGGGTCACTGTGACCTTTATTTTGCTATATTTTGACCTCTGACCTACATTAAAGTAAAAGTTTGTCCGGGCTCTATCTCCTACACTATAAAGCACTAGAACGTAATACTTGGTAGTATGGTTCCCCGTGGGAAGGCGGTGTGTCGCGTACCAAAACCGGGTCACTGTGACCTATATTTTGACCTCTGACCTACATTAAAGAAAGAAAAATTTGTCCAGGTTCTATCTCCTACACTATTAAGGATTAGAACTTTATACTTGGTAGTATAGTTCTCGAGATAACAACCCGGTGGGGGACTGTAATTCGTTGAATTATCTTGTTATTTATGTACTTCATGCCTACTACAGCGAGTTACCTGAATATTTGATAGCACTATGACATTTTGTCGTCTTCGCTTGAATCTTTACAGGTGTAACGCGCAGTGCAACACACATAAAGTGGGGTCAAGATTCAATCATTTAATTATTTAAATTATCTAACAAAACTCACATGTTGTCACTTGTGATGGTTTTGCAATCAGCATGACGCAACAACTTCCTCATTAATTGGTTGAAAGAATAGCTTACTTGTCCATCATGAGGTAACGCTATTATTTCAAATAAATACAACAATTAGAGAATACCAAAGCGTCAAGAAACCCATAATCCGAACTCAAAATTGAATTAGGTAAGGGCAAAATGCTTACCAAAAAATGTGAACCAAAGGAAAATATTTGCATGGAGACTACTGCAAAAGTACAAGCGAATCAGATCAGGTGTTCCGGAAGAGTAAGCGTCTTCTGCTTTATCGACGACACCCGCCGTGTATGTTTTGACACATCCAAGTAAAGAGCAAGTCCTCAAAACGAGAACCGAATCATCAATGTCAATCATAACAAGTTAGCACACTAATAAGCATACTCAATAACGTCACATAAAGATACAAAATATTTCTTAATGAGACAAAAATGGCAGACATGAAACTTGCTCGTAGGTAATAAATAATTAAATGCGATTTGTGCATGTACTAATTCACATCATAGGTTTACGTCATATAAAAAGTGTTTTGTCTCCCTGGGACAAGAAAGGAGTTTACTTTGTTGTCTAATAATTTCTTTTCTTGCGTATGCAAATATGAGTTATTGATCAAACTTCAGTTAATTCAGTTTAGGATATCCCAATCATATAAACGCCTGTTCAAGCAATATGTAATGCTATAAAAGCGTTTATGCACAAAAATATCAAAGTACAAATGTACCCGATATATGGTATGTGCGAACGTTTCAGGGCCTTTACAGCTTATAAAGAACACTCTGCATCCCGCTGCATACGGTAGGAAATGTAAAATGCGGGCTAACCTGCACAATCGGAAGTGGTCGCCTTTGTTCCCTGTAAAGGGGCTTTCTTTGAAGAAACCAACATTCATCCGTATATCCCTTGCAACATTTATGTCGAAACAATGTCGTGTTTTGGATATATACTTCCCTCGTCCATAGGAAACAACAAAAACAAAACAAAACAAACAAAATGTAGAAACACGTATCTGTTCTTCGTGTGAACTTCAGGGTAACACATTTTGAGGCATTTTTTTGAAAGAATATTTTTAGTGTCCTAGCAATACCATTTGAATAATAATGTTAAGTGCAACACTCCTTATGTCACCATCTTTCTTACGTGTTATTCTTAGATGTATAGCAACAACCGTGGCTTAAGATCCATATTCCTTTCTGTACATATGTACTTCTAGCTATACTTATATGAGCTCGACACAATAAGCCTTTCCGTTGTGGTCTTGTTTTTTCTTTGCTCGCACGGAATCACATGTATTTGTACCAGGACGATATGCCGGTAAAGTCTATAATCCAATTTTCTGTTCTGACGTTTTTTTCGCATTGTTCACACATTTAAACCAAGCTTGTGTAAGATTCCCAAAAGAGAAGGCAAAAAATGGAACAGCAAACCTGATTAGACCATGATAAAGGAATAGGATTACGAAGACATTTTGAAAGATATCGATTTCCATCCCACTTTGACACTGTCGGCATGCAAGCTTTGTCATATTAGGAGGAGAGTGCGGCTTCCCGAAAATTCGTTTCTGTTCAATTTCTCACTTAAATTGTTCCTTTGCCCACTTTTCTTCTTTTCAGAATGTTATTTATCATATTTCATACATGTACAAGCCAGAGGTGATGCGAACGATAACGAGTTCGAAAAGAAGACGAATACTGTCTTAGAGTACATTGACCCGTGTGAACATACATGTATAGCTGCTCTGGAAAATACCAACACACAAAGTCGTCAGTGGAAAACATGATCAAAAGAGCATAGATACGATGTTCAAAAACAAATTCACTATCAAAGAAGACGATGTGAAATGATGAAATAGGATACATTGTATATTATTGATATTTGAATGGTTTACGCTTCCATAAAAGTACATATACATGTGTAGATACATACATTTCTTAAAATAATTATTTTTGTCTTTATTTTATGTGAATTAACTTCATATTAATATTTTAAGAACATGAAATTATCATCGACACTAGAAAACGGTAAATATTTTTGAAAAAATATATACTTTCAAGAGAGTTAGCATGTAAAGGCCACTTCACTTCAAATTTATAAATAACTTACAAAGTTTTGGTAGGATCGGGACATTTTTACAAGACTTTTGAAAAAAAAGTCGTTGAAATAAGGCAAACTATTTACCACCTTTGATTTCATCTATAGAACTGAATACGTCAGCGAGTAAAGTGTTGATTGAATACTTACGTTCTCATATGGTGTCTGCTGGCTGTTGATTTACCTAACGAGTTCTATCTTTGGAACGCCTGGTATAAAACAGGACCTTCGTGTATAAACAATCAATTAATCGGCCGTGTTGTTATATATATTTACAGGAGCATCCTCTTCAGTTGAAATATCTGCTGTACCTATTTACACTTAGCGGTGTCACTCTGTCATGTACATACAAATGTACAATAGCAGGTTTGTGTGTATGAGAAGTTGCTGTCATACTTACATGAATAATATTTGCCTGGAAACAAAAAATAATACGAATTATTACAAAACATTTTTTCTATAGAGCCCCTTGAAACAAAATAGGTTACATGTTTTCCTTCCGTTATTGCAACGTTATCAGTTGGATGATTTATTTGAAATTATTTATGCTGGTATGTTATACTTTATAGGTTTTTACTGTAATTTCACGGGGGGAAATTTCGCGTTTTTAAAATTGGGACTTATTCACGGGTATAAAATGTCGCGCTCTGCCGCAATTATTTGTTCATCTATGGTATTAAGTCTTAACACGGTGTTATATTCCACGAGTATTTAATTTCACGGACTTTTAGTTGACCACGAATAAAGCGAAATTAAATCTCCCGCGAATAAAAGCAACTATACAGTAGGCAATGTACAGGTTCATTACATAACCAACAAAATGGCGTCGTGATTGAGATCGTCTATCAATGAACATTCCACTGCATGATAGGCGTACGTCAAGTTAGCATCAAAGCAGAGAGGACCGATTGAATGTATAAGCTTAATAAATTAAGAATAAAACATAATCATATTATGTTCTTACCTCCATTTATTCATGAAACGTTAATTCCATCCATGTGTAAGCTTATGCATCTCTATCAGGAATCAAAACAAACATTTCACTGTTACTGTGCCGTGTGCATCTGCACAAAATTTTAACAGATCTTGAAAATATCACACGATTTTGTCGATACGAACATATTTGCATGCATACTGAATGGAATTGTAGCCATTTTGTCAATGCTAATCCAAGTATGCCGTATTACATACGTTCACGAAGAAACTAAATCCAAATATTCCGCCTCGTCAACAATCAGACCAAGCGCTCGCCAGTACATGTATGGGCGTGGCTAAATGACCGACTTTTGAAAACTTTCTTCTGATTGGTCAGTTGGCTATAGAAAGACACGTCACTAGCCCGGTCACAGAGTACTTTACTACGTACTTGTAGCAAGGAAATACAATGTATCTAAACAAATTAGCGTATTAAATTTGTCAATGAGTGTTGGAATGGGGATAGTACGTTATTTTCCGTGTCTATACTGGCGATTAGAACATGAAATGTGGTTTAAACTCTCGACCTATCGGTCTCGAGTTCAAACCAAATTTCATGTTCTAATCGCCAGTATAGCCACTCAAAACAACGTACTATCCCCTAAACAATACATTTATATGATACTTTACTGACATATGGTTGTTCGTACCTGCTGTCACCATTGCATTATTGCACTCATTTGCATGATATTGATATATATTAACATTTTGATTGTTTCCTCTCTAGATGAATGTACCAACTGAACACAACAAACACTAGACTATGAATACAACATGAATACACTATGCATATAACTTATGGCGTAAAATATTAGTCTTCAAAGTGAGTCTTAGTCAAACGCTCAATTGACAATGGTAAATTATTGGCGCCAATTTTACTCAAATTATCACTGTTTCGACTTTTTCTTTTACAGGACGGCGCAATAACAAATGCAGTTAATTAACTAGTTGCTCAAGGAATACGAAATTGAATTTAACAGTTGTTCATTAGTAAAAATGTCAATATTTGGATTGAACAGTGTTGTTTTTGTTTTCATGTCGGTTTGAATGCAAATCGGTTGTTTCCATATTGATCATGAAGCCCGTTTAGCGGGCTTCATGCAATATGGATGCAACCACTTTTCATTCATACCGACATGAGAATTGAAAGAAACGCCGCCCAATCACTATAAAATGTGTAACATGTGTCTGGTCGCCGACGATCGACCCGGTCTAGGTCCGCTACATTCCTTCCTCCTTAAACAAAGTCTTCGACCCCGAAGACACACACGACACCCTATACCACCTTCTGTGGGTATATTTCGTTGGGCGCCAAATGTAACATGAGAGGAAAAATGCACGGCAAGACCGGGATTCGAACCCGGGACCTTCCGAACTCTAGACGAACATTCAACCAATTGAGTTATCTGGTCGCCGACGATCGTCCCGGTCTAGATCCGCTACAAATGTAAACTATTGTAATTAATAACCCCGCATAGAAGCTTTTATTCCATATGTGTTCTGGGTTCATTGCTTTCATGTATACCGTTGCTGTTACATTTGGTGACATTTGTGGTTATACATAATGAACACATCGGGTTGCATGGTACATTTGGTACTACCAGTCATATCTCCTTGTTATTGCAGGGAACAGATGACCTGAGAAATAAGCAATGCAACGCCTTCATTACATAACCAACCTTGCCTTTAATCGACAATTCGTCTGAAATACATACACGCATGTGGATTGGTAGATGTATCTGCGAGTTGTAGGAAGTTTTCATATACTATCTTATTAGTTTTACAGTCTATACTGACATTCAATCATTATTCAACAGGCTATTATTATCACCTCAAAACTACTCAAACACGTGTCATATTTCTCTGACGTCGACAACAATACATGTGGGCGGAGCTACGCATATCCTCCAGTTTGAAACACAATTGTGTGACGTCATCAACAATTGGCATGGGAGGAACGATTTTTGCAACTTCCGTTTTTTTTTATTTATTAAACTATTCTCACGTTTTTTTAGTTTTGAAATGAAATCTGTGTCCCAAGATGTGACTATAATGAACAGGATAGTTACGAACATTTCACAGAAAGATACTGTAAATATAATAATAAATTTCGGGAGATAACAACAATAGAAAACGGGTAAATTATACGTAACTGGTTATTGGATTTATCCATGTTCCATTGTATTTATCCCCCGATAACCTAAACAAAATAGAAATTAATCCTTAAATAACTGCATTTTCTAAAATGTGACTCACTAATTACTAACATATTGAACTTTCTGAGTTTAAACGAAATGAGTGTGTCAGTACAAATTATATAGCAAATACAATTTATGAAACATGAGATATTATGATAACACGACCAGGGGGTAAGAACGAGAAAGTGTGTTTGTGTCGCCTGAACACCTAACATTTATGGATCACTTTGTCGGCGTCGTCGCCAGTGGTCGGTTGAATGCGTTGTCCAAACTAAAGTTTCCGTGCAATAACTTGAGTTACCTTGTGCCTATCAAACTCAAACTTCATCCAAAGTACAGTGCTTAAAGGCCTTGGTTGAGATTGCTCTTCATGGTTAAAGATTAAAGATCAAGGCCATTGTTCTATAATTATAACCTATATCAGAACAAAAGATTTCATGCTATTTCCTGAGTTCCCTGGAACTTTCAAATTTGAACTGTATACAGTGTTCTCTTACTAAACATCGCAGTGTATGATTGCTCCTATGTCTATAGTTCAAATACCAAGGTCACGATTAATGTACAATAATGTACTATTAATACAACCCATGAAAGTATACTTGAAGTTATTGGGGTTCCCTTTGTACTTTACAGACAAAACCTTTATACAGTGCTTCCTTGCAAAGCGTTCTGACTTGGGATAGTTTATCATGTCTGCAGGTCAAAGGCCAAGGTCACTTTTGTTATAAGTAGAAATGAAGTCCTAACATACTTACAATTTATGTAGGTTTCTGTAAGCATCTGTGATTCCTGTTATTTAAGGAAACATATTTAATCTGATATTTTTTTCTGTCTTGTTATTATATATCTACTGTCCGCTCGATATAATCAATTCTGTGGAATTCTTGTTTTTTCATATCATAAAACATATCCTAAGTTCTCAAAATGAGTGCCGGGGTAATGACAAAACGCATCAAAGCATTTCATATTGTTTTAAACATTATTTAAAAAAATGGATTATACAAATGCGTAGCTTTATCTTAAATAAGTACCCTTTGTAATGTATAATTATGTGTAACAAATAAACTATAACAAACGTTTATTTGCTCAGTGAATTTAATTATAGCATTACATGTACGTGTAGTCTAGTAGTAATGGCTGAGTACAATCGTATTATTTTACATTGTTACCTACAGGCTTACCAACTTTTAGCTCGTAGACTTGTATCTGTTTATATCTTTTCACTGCAATCAGGTCTCGTCTCTATATATTCTTCTTAAAGACATTCGAGGTGAGTAATTAAAAACAAATATGACATGTAATTGTACAAATTATCTATATAACAGTAAATTATGTTTTCACTTTCTTTGGAACATAAGGAACAACCTTATATACACTGATTACTTTGTTGTCAAGCAATTTACAATTGATTTGTGACGTTACAAATCAGAAAAGTTAATGTGACGAATTTAGCGCGAAAATAGTAATGAGTTTTTAATCTGTGTTTCCAATTTTCCAAATTGATCAACCTGTATGCTCCTCGACTTAGCTCCATGGTATGTCTTCTATATGTACTTGTCAACATGTCTTGCTGTAACTCGTTGTCTAGGACGATATTTCCAGACGTAGCTAAAATTAAACATTATTTGCCAGTCCAATCCTCAGCAATTGTTCGGTTTTCGACCTTGAGGTGCAATATAGTATTACCATTTCTCAATTCAATCTTATTTCGTTAAAAGCAACTAGAAACCTATTCACCTTGTTTCTTCTTGTCTTAATGATTAGCTCCCGTATTACACGTTCTCAGTCGAAATCATTTTCATTTAATTACATTCACCGTGTTAGGTTCAAGGTATACTGATATATGCGTGAAAGCGATTACTAGAATATATTGAGACATTTTCAGAATGGATTTATTCACGACAAATGCATCTTGAATGTTCTTAAAACGTCTGAGCGATCGCATGCTAATTTAAATTGTAAATACAAAACGATCTAATGTACACGATGTACTAAGTGATGTAGAGACAGAGTATGTATGTAATAGTGTGGTAAATTGGAGTAAATGCGAACTGCCAGAGCCGAAAAGCCATCTTACCTTAGGACCGAGATTAAAACAATAGATTAAGTTTAAACAAACAACTAAATAAATTGTCTTTGATACAGTCATAGTTTTTGTTGAAAACTACGTGCATCGTTTTGTTTGTTTACCGACACGCAAAATAATTTTCATCTTACACAAAAGCACTTGGGGCCAGGATAATAACAATCAATAGAAAATATAGCGAATTATGAATAATTGAAAAAAAAACAGAAACAAAATTTTCCAATTTTCGAACTGAAAAATAATTTCGGGGTCTTAAAGGAGATTTTTTGTGAAATTCAACAGCTTAACGTATCAAGTTGAAATTTGGCATTTATTTTCACATGGTTTTGGATGATTAATGACATAAAAAAAGAAAATTAGAAAATTTCTTTTTTTAAGTTCTGTATATTTGAAAATTCCAGACGTGTATTCGATCTCTTTTGTTTTCTCATTACATGTATAATCTTTTTTTTTCATTTCATGATATTGAGTTTTTATCTGATAATCTTTTGTTTATAATCGATATCTTGTTGTTAAATTATGTTTTTATGTATAAGTTCATAAAATGTTATCTAATGGTCTTTTGGTCACAGATATATTTACATTGTCAGGACTTAAAGATATGTTTTAAACTTTCATATCACTGTGCTTATTACGGTACACATAACTTTCAAATCTTAATATATATCGGTAAACTATAGAGACTTTTATTTTTACGTTTTATGAACTAACCGGTGAACTTTCATAGCACTATACCCGTTAAAAATGAATTTAATTTAGATGTTTACATTTTTAATATGTATCAGTTGTTTAATTGTCATTTTTGCTTCAATAATTAGTTGATTATCTTGGTCTATAGTTGCGTAGTTATTTAAACAACACTGAGGGGGTACAGCCGTAATTCGAATAAAATTGGCACCAAAGATGAGCTTTTGTCATTTGAACTAATGTTTGACTCAGAGGCGTTTTCCATGTTCGAAGCGACAAGACTCTCATTGAAGCAGATTGATCTACGACGTCATACATGTTGTAAGTAATCATGTTTCTTTCTTGAATTTTTCATTAGGTGAATGGCAGCAAAAGTATTAGTTTCGCTGCCACCAACAATACAATATATCATTGTAACAAACTGACATCATATATCTATTTCTTTATTTGCATAAGGATTATTTTATTCCGAAGTCTTCCCCTTGAAACTCAATAATCAACTATCTAACACCCCTGAAATCTCAATGATTGAATACTATATAACTACCCCTGACATATCAATGATTAAAAATCTAACACTCCCTCAAATCTCAAAAATTGAATATCTTACATCCCCTGAAATCTCAAAGATTGATTATCTCCTCGAATCTCAATGATTGAATATCTAACACCCTCTTGAATCTCCATGATTGAATATCTAACGACCAATGGAATCTCAGTGATTGACCAATATCTAACACCCACTAGAATCTCAATGATAATATATATAACGCCCCCTGGACTGGAATCTCAATGATTGAATATCTAACACCCCCTAAAATCTTAATGATCGAATATCTAACACCCCCTGGAAACTCAATGATTGAATATCCAACACCCCATGAAATCTCAATGATTGAATATCTAACAACCCCTGAAATCTTAATGATCAAATATCAAACACCACCTGGATTTTCAGGGATTGAATACCTAATATCCCCTGAAATCTCAATGATTGAAAATATATTTATTCAACACCCCCTTGAATCTACATTTTTTTGTAAGTTATTGAAAAGCCAACACCAACTTGAATCTTAATGAATGAATATCAAACACCCACTTGAATCGCAAGGATGAAATATCAAGCACTCCCTGGAGTCTCAGAGATTGGATATATAATATTCCAATTTTCCTGCAGACATACTGTTAGATGATAGTTGATTACCTGTCAGTATGTTGTTATATGAACCGGATGGAGTAATACTGACCGACGTATTGATGGTGACAAACGTCCATAATATGTACCATTCGATCGTTTTTCGTTCCGTCCGTCGTATAGAAACTATTCAAGTAATTACAAATAAATGAATACCAATATTACCTGAAATTGTATAAAAACCTTTACTGTAAATCACGAAATGAATTAACTATATTGTGGATAAATATTAAAAACAACATCTGATTATCACTTAAAATAAGTGAAAATAAGTAAAATAAGTTTCACTTATTTTCACTTTTCAGCTTAATCAGCAAATTTAAATCAATGTTTCACTCCAAACTAATGAAGCTAGACAATCTGCAATCCTGTCATTAAATCGGCAATATGCCCATAAATATCAAGGCTCCGACGACGTAACAATAGGGATAAACAAATGCTCTTTGCCTTTAATAACCTTCCATATCATCACGCCTTTGCCCATAGTGAAATACAAATATTCATTTAAACAGACCGTTAACATTATAAGTTATATAGTCACTAACTGACCCTCTATAGAACCATAGAGGGTCAGTAAAATTTATAGGGGGCGAGGGCGGAGCCCAAGCCCCCTATATATTTTACTGACCCTCTATGGCTCTATAGAGGGTCAGTTAGTGACTATATAACGAATTTATCGCATCGAGGACACTTTTTAAACACATTAAACAGAAACAACATAATCAGTAATTTCATTTATTGTATAATAAAACAATTCACGATACTAGAAGCCATTTTTCAGAGATACAACCCATTTGATTTTCGAAGCGGTGGAAATTGTCGTCGCCATTAAATCAAACTGACCCTCTATAAAACTCTATAGAAAAATAGAGGGTCACCACGTGACGTCTCTCAACCAATGATTTCATGACATTCTAGTCCGAGGTGCGATAAATTGGTATAGACCCTCACAAATTTTAATAATGTTGGGATGATATAAAAGGTGAACGGAAGACAAGGTTCATTATCTATACTGTGAGGTCTTGTCATGTTATTGTAATATCATTTCGAAAAATCTATAGCATAACTACATTAAAGTTTAGGTTCAGTAATCGACTTCTTTGAAAATCCAAACCATCTAGACCCTCAGGAAGCTTGACTCTATGATTGCTGTCTCTTCGAAGGCTACATGTGGTGTTTCATGCTTGTTTGTCGACGACCTTTCACCTTTTATACAGCTGGTCCTTTACCAGCCCTGCGTGCATACACTTTTTCTTCCTTCTGATCATGGATTATCCCCGTTTACAAATGTTGTGTCAGTTTTGTCTTTGTTAAGAAGATCTATTGATTTTATGGGATTTCATCATGCGATTGCATAATCAATTTCAAATCCAAGGAAATAGGGCTGTTCGGTAATGACGTCGAAAGACAAACGAAATAAAAACAGGAGGAAACTGAATGTACAAAATCCGAGAAATTGCGGAAAGATTTGACAGCTGAGATCGAAAAGACAACCGCTTGCCATGCAAAGGATGAATGTGTTTTTTTTTAATACGCAAGTCACAAGCACGCTCTCACTGTATGTTGTCAGCTCGTGTACACTTATGATTTTAATAGGAATAATTTTCTTCTGATTTTCAGTTTTATTGATTTAGCACATGGATTACTTTGCATACAAAAGACAATATTTTCCGCCACTAGAAAACAATGTTTAATTCGATGTGAGAAATAATTGTTCCGATAATAAAATCGTTTCTGAAGCGATTGTTGGATGAATGTAGCATAATTGCATTACTGGCTCGATATTGGAAATAAAACCTAGGTGAAGAGGATGTTGGAGCGATGATTTGTTGGGTAATTCAATGAACAGGGGTTATTGAACGTCAAAAGAACGAACCAAATTTAGTTTTATTCTTCAGAAAGTCGGTTCAATCAAAAAATGTCGAACTGCTCAATGCGATATCAAACCATTATTGAATTATAAAGCGATAAACATGAAATGTAAAACTAATCTAATGCCGTACCATACACATTCTAAATGTGAATGCATGTTTGATAAAAAGGACCTCCGTCTTTCTTCAATTCTGTCCAACCTGCAACGCCCGTCCTTTAAAAGGCCATCTGCTACGTTCACTTATTTTCTCTACTTTTATAATTGGTATTAATTTTTATCGTGATTCCGAATTTGTATAAAGTTTAAATGTAATGCAATATCTTGCTATATTCGAACAGTGTAAAACAAATGTATCAGAGTACCTTGACTGATTTATTGTTTGAGTTTTCTGTAAATAAACACCTTGTAGCCCATAGGTTCACGTTACGCATCACGCACGAATCATACCTCCTGGTATGGATACAAAGTTCTGTTTTCTTAAATTTACATTTTTGCATATTGCTTGATTTACTTTATTCATAAATACATGTATTGATATCACAGCCGTTTGGAATATTTTCAAATTAAGATGTACATGTATAAATGGGTTTTTTTCTCGCTGAAAGTGTAAACTGTTCCGAAAATACTTTCAGAGTAATTATACAAAAGCTCTAAGCTATCATACTCAATGTATTTATACATATAATTGTATTGTATTGCATTCTTGTGTCTATGAACCTTTAAATACTATAGAGTGTTGACAATTATTTTCACGTAATGTATGATCGATTGAACAATGCATGCGTCTTCATAAAATGAAAGCTACCCCATACTCGGGCAGCAAACTGAAAGTACAAAGATAATTTGCTCGGATCACTGATGTATTGCAAATGTATTCAGTAGAAATCAAAGATGTGTGTTTCATATTAAAAACAGTGTTTTCATCAATTCGATATATGTATAAATAAACATATTTGATAATCAATAAAGCCGGAAGCACGGTATATCTGATTCTTAATAGCGAGAAAATCTCACCATGATCATTCTTAAATTTTCTATGACGCCCCAAGCAGAGATGCGTTAATAAAGACCATAATGATGATAAATAGCTCGGGAAGAGATATTATCACATAAGCGTGATTTATGCCATGAATCTCTCATAACGTTAGGACTTACGGAAGTTGAAGTCGAAATTCTACTCTTATGAATATAATCAGCGAAGAGTGTAAAGAGTCGACTGCTTGCGAGTGTTTTCATGCCTGGGGCAAATGTATGTTCTTACATGCAGAGTGCAAACCGATGACTGCCTGTGTAAGATATTGGGCGAAGAGTGCATACTGAAGGCAAGTTAACTGTGATCTAACGCTAAGATTGAAAACCGTAGGACCCCTTCCTGCACTCATGTAAATAGAGCAAATCGTCAACCACCTGCGTGTAATCTCGAGCGGTGAGTGCAAACCGTAGCCCGCCTGCATGTGATCTTGGGCGAAGAGTGGACACCGTCGCCCGCCTGCATGTGATCTTTGGTGAAGAGTGAAAACCGCAGGGGGCCTGCTAGTGATATCGAAGGCCCCTACCTATGATCTCAGAAAAAGAGTACACCTGCGTCGCCTGTGTAAAGATATCGTGGAAGAGTGCAAAAACAAACAGAGAATACCAACAAAACCATTGGCTTATATCTAAGGCAGACTTGAAATATATAGTGGTTGGTTGATTTCGACGGTCTCCTATTCTTCCAACGGGAGTAAATAACGAAGTGTGACTGACACTCGCCAGGTGGATTTACCTGAAATCCAGTGACCTTTCGGACACGTGACCTCAGGAGCAAGTCATAGACTCTTGGAAGTCGGTACCTCCCCCGTCCTGGTTAAGGATTGGCTGGTACAGACGGATGTATATGGCCTCCCGGATCTCGGGTAAATCCACCTGGCGAGTGTCAGTCACACATGATGAAGACCACAGTAATGGTTAAAAATGCTTGTACGTAATACTATTGTGTTGTGAACAAAAGTTTAAACAATATACTTGTATATTACCAACTTAGATGAACTTTCATTCTAAAATGTTAGTTTTCTACACTTTATATATTACACTCCAACATTAAAGGAACTTTAATGACTAGTATAAATGTCTTGTTACAGTTATTTATTTCCATACAAGTTTATACAGGTAGAGTCAATTACAAAAATAATTGGTGTACATAGTACAAAATTGCTGTCTTTGAAGTCCGACGGATGCAAAAAGTACACTGTACCTCCTCCTTCAAGTTAGTGATTAATCAGCAACCTGACTTCTTTAACTGATATTGTCCTGTTGACATGTTTTGAAAAGAAAACAAACAGTCATCAAAATATAGTTTACCGTTTCATATACTTTTCTGACATTGCCGGTTTCATCAAACTTTCATTCCCTGCTGTTCCGACGTTAGCAACCATTCAAAAAAAGAAAACTTTGTTTTGTGGCTTTAAGGCCACAGACACCGTTCTCTCATTTACTGTTTAATTGTCAAATACATGTCTTCGTTTGTCGCAACACGAGTCCCATTTTCTCCAGGCGGCGTAAAACTTTCATACAATTCTGTTTCACTTTTGGCCCTTCTCCGCCATATGCATCAGCTACATTGTGTCGGTAACGGAACTTGTGCTGCAGGCGTTATTTGTGTCATAGACACCGTTTCTTATCTTAGTAACTAAGTACACACACATTTGAAGTCCATGTGAAATAGAATAACAACCGTAAACTCATTACACCAGTAAGGACTAAAATTTTGAGAATACTGACGTGTCAACAGAACCATAATCCGAAATAAAAATACACTTCTAACTTCATAAATTATAGGGGTTTTACAAACCTGACCCTTCTGCTTCTAAATTAGTTTAGAAATTTTGGATTCCCACATTTTCGATAGGGCGGTATGCTATTTGGCCCAGTTGGCGTTCACATCGCCTATAACTCGAAACAGAATGCAGTTTAATGCTTAAGTATTATACTAGGGGCAAAATATGAACAAAATACACATGTACCCCCTATAACCCATGTAAAAAGCAATAGAAAACGACCTTGTATCCCAGAAAAGTCTTCTGTTATATCGAGGACACCCGTCCTGTTAATCCTGGTCATATCTTAGCACACGTTAAATCCTCAATGTGAGAACCGAGCGACCATTCTCAATCAAACCAAGCACACGTGTGAATAAACGTCCACTTTCCTACTGACATTAAATTATGTGACATATTCATTAATTGAAATGTTTCATCGTCGGAAAGCCGTGCTAATGAACTTATAAAAACAAAGAAATTGACATCCAACTTTAGCATCGGGAAAACGAATATATCCAGCTTCAGGGTAGTGTTGTGGTTTTGAAGAACAATATTTAAATATGTAACTTTCCGGTGCATTCATCGACCCGACGTGAAAAGGTATGGGTGCACCTTTCCAGCCACGTTGGGTTCTCTACAAACTTTGGCCACCTCCCACATTATGAACCTTGCGCGCTGATACCCTGTCAAACAGGAGAGATTAACATGAAGCTGAAATTGTTTCACAGTCTTTTTTTCACTCTTTCCTTGTTGAAGGAAACTTACGGTTGCAAAATCTCGAAAAATAAATTTCAATTATGGCTTGTCTTCAAAACAAAGTTATGCTCTAGTGTTTCAAAATTATTATAAATGAATTACGTTCATATAAATAGAACTTGAATATTCGTCCCAAAATAATAAAAACACAACTTCGGTTGGTAGGCAAGCATCTACGAAAGACAAAACAATGTTGTGCAACATATATAAGACAGCACACCTGCCATGTCATCTAGTACATGTACTTGCGTGTCAGTTCCAAACGGTGACAACTTGATCACGTGTCGTTGGAATGTGCTCGCCGACAAATCGTCAACTTCCATTTGTCCAATTCTATATAAAACAGACACCATTAAGTGATGCCAATAGCTACATCTGGGAACGGCTTCGTACCATTACTGGGGGATAATGGTCTCATTCATTTACTAGGTATACAATGAGTGAACAGTGTCACTTTTGTGGCGTTAGATATGCACGTGTTATCGCCGACGTCTGTCAACCATTTTCATTTTTGCCAAAAGGTCGGCTTCGGAGGGATCATAACATCCAAGCAACCAACGGGAGAAGGCGTTTTATGTGTGGTTTATCTGTTAGAGTTGAAATCAGAAAGGTATATAATACTATCGAAAGGGACACGTACAATTATATAGAGTTAAACGTCCGATTATTACTAGCTAAAGTCATTTGAGGATGCATCTTGAATGCATCTTGGCTCTGCTGGTGGATTTTGTAGTCCCCGAGGTTTGCTGGAGCCTCGATAGCCACAGTTAATCTTATTTGAGTAGTTGCATGGTACATAATAAACACATGCTCGTAGTGCACGATTTGAGACTATTCATAACTAGTTTAATTTTACTTCAAATTCATAAATTAAAGGATTTTTACGCACCTGGCCTTTCTGCTTCTACATTAGGTTTATACATTTTGGATTCCTACCTTTTGGCCCCTAGCATCACTGAAGAGGCCTAGGAGGACGAAACAGCTGTAGGATGCCGTTTTATTTATTTTTCGGCATACTGTATCTATTACTAAATTTAAAAGGTGCAGCACATGTGTGTTACGTCATCTGGCGTAAGCCTGCATGTTTGTGTATGTTTATGGGTATGTTGGTATGCTTGTGATAGTGTAGCTTTGAACTCTTGTCGACTTTTTTTAAGCACTTAGTTGATATCAGTTTACATTTATATGCAATATGGACGTCATTTGATTGTACAAATGCAAATCGGTTTATCTTATTCAAATCACAACGTATCTATCGTGTGTGCTTGTTCAATGAATAGGTCAGCCATCTCTGGGGAAGGCGAATGGTATCAAACGTAACAACTATGACCTCATAATAATGATGACGTCAACTATCAGTCAATGGCATTGTATACTTATGAACACTAACTAGAGCTATTTTGAGGCAATGCCATGCAATGGTAAATATTGTATTATATGAAATATCGGACCCAGTCACATTATACTGATAAAGAGTGAAGCATTGTTGTCATTACTCTATGATTAATATAGACATGTCTGTTTAGAGTTCTGATTATAAAATCATTATTCTTTTTATAGCTGTTTTTGGGGTGTAGTATGTCATTTTCTATTAACAGTGAACATGTACACATGAACTTTCCAATTTTGTTTCTACTAGTTTCAAGTGAAGCCATTTGTGTTAATTGTGTAAGAACTACATTTCTACTAACTCGATCTGATCCTTATTGCATTGTCTGTGGTTGCCTGCTTCGATTGTGGGCGATTGTACGTTTTTTATGCCCCCTCCATGAAATGGGGGAGGGGGGCATATAGTGTTACCGATGCCCTTCACGCCATGTCGCTTCCCGCCCCGTCCCATGGTCATGTAACCTGCTGATTTTAATAGCTACTGATCCGATTGTCATCAAACTATAATCATGAAGAACTAATGTCTTATGAGGGCGGGGGCATTTATGTCTCACAGACATTTCTAGTTGTTGATAAATATCACTTTCGACCTACGGTTTATATTGTCCTGGTGTCCCTAACATTGTGTACATTGCAAATAATATACATCTATAAACCAGTTGTCGATCAGAACGATACTTTTTCATCATTGCTCTAGTTATTTTGTGTTCTTTATTTGGACACATACTAATTTGGAACATGCATTTACATGTATAGTGAAGAAGCTCCAAATATTGGTCTACTTCTCTCCCCCGTTCCCCTTCCCCATATGCCTAGCTGGTCTATCTTGTTTGGTAAGCGTTGGTCAATTTTAATGTTCTTTGATATTTCCATTAGCGTTAGCGTTAGTAGTCATTCCGACAATGTGACAGGGTAGGGTGTACTTCGAATATGTGACGTGTATGGATAATGCCATCTGTCACATTGTGAGTGCATTTAGCGGCCCAAGAGGGCAAATCAGCTGATTCAAGACAATGTTTTATGTTTACTTGATATTAGACAATACTTCTGGGGCCCTTTTTCTGAAGTGATCTTGACTTGTCATGTTTCCACATTGCTGAGGTAAGAACTGATCGGGCGTTTTGATACGGCAGGCTGCAAGCTTAAACACCCGACGTCCGATCAAGATGGACCCTAGTCTGTGAAATTACCTCAGGGACCAAGTGTGGCCTCTCGGCACTGCAGGTTTACTTTAAATAGACGAACCATACTGCTACACAATCGTTTTATGATGCTATCCAGAATCACTAATGTGTTGGCTTCCATATGCCGATTTAGCTGATAATTTTCATAGTGATAGGAAATTGGATTTGTTAGATAATTATCTTCAACACGTATACAAATGTATGGTTTCGGTAGTACACTGTACGTCATCCGCAGTTTTCACTTTGTTTAATGCATACCAATTGCGTTTACTTTTCCCAAGTGAACATATTAAAATCCATGTTTATAAACGAAAGTTTAACTAGTTGTATAAACTAACCGTCTTTCAATTACGAAAAGATTACATTTGCACTATAAAAGAGTAATTTTCCGAGCAGGGATATCCTTAAATGATAAATAATTGCTTTCACCTAGATTACTTTCTGGAATCGAATAAAGGATGTTTGTCTATAATGCTGTTTTCAATCGTTTAGGTAGTGCATTGAAATGTTCATACAAAGCTCGTACAATAAGTAACAGGTATAGTTATATTTTGACAAATGTTTTGAGAGAACACCAGTAGTACCACTTAGGTGTACACAAATTCAACATCAAACTGATATATGATGCAATTACTGTTAGTAGTATGTCTGCCAGTTCGTGTTCGTAATATGTTTCCTTATTATATACTTACTATAAAATACATGGAAATTGTATACTTGATAAATACGCATGTTTATAGTACATATAAGTGATCCGGGCAAATAAAGTCAATAGGAGGACAGAATTTTAAGCTCAGATGAGCGAGAGTTGGTTGAATTAATAGAAAGAAAAAGTGACATTAACGGAGACGCAGATTTAGAGGAACAGGTTAATGATTCTGGATCCAATGCCAATGGTATGCATTATTATAAAATGTAGTCATATTAACTTAACTCAACCACAAATGGTCACACACTGCCAGACAAAAAATACACTGTGAACCCCATATAACTTAGTAACGCAAAAAATATATATAATATACCGGCATAATGAGTAAGTAAAATGATTCAAATTGCATATTTTAAATGCAATTTAATTATTAAGTTTCACTAATATGACAATACCAGGTGCTAACATTGGCGAAGTTTATGTGTTAAAATGTACCTGCATACATTGTACATATGTTTTTGAAATAAACTTGAAATAACGTAGACAACAGTCTGTTCTACATCAGCTGCTTACCTTGATATCTACGTTAACTGTGACCAACATGGATAGCTTATTACTAAGCTATATGATAAACGTGCCGATTTCAATTTGTTCAACTTTCCATTTCTTGATAGTAACATTTCTGCCTCTCAAACCTAAAATTCGAGCATTGCAGGTTGAAAAGAACTATGAACAACTTTTATGGTCGCAATTTTTGTCTCATTGGGAAATATTTTGTAATTCTTGTGATGCATTGTATGAGTAAGCTTATAAGTGTGCTTACTTATTGTGATTGACAATGATGGCTCGGTTCTTATTTTGAGGTCTTGATGTGTTTACTTGGATATGACCAATATTTACATGGCGGGTGTCGTCGATGAAGTAGAAGACGCTTATTATTCCGGATCACCTGGGCCCGTATTCATGAAACCATTCTCATGCTCAAGCATGGATTCTGTGCTCAAGCCTTATTTCTTGTTATGGCTATAAATTATTTAAACAATCTTATTTTGTCGAAGCTTTGGTAAATAGTTGGAGATACATGAAGTCAAAAGCTGTTTTCAACATTTTTAAAGACTTTGTGACTCTTCGACATGATTCAGGTGAGTTTCAATTAAGCTGGCTTGAGCACAGAATCCGTACTTGAGCATGAGAACAGTTTCATGAATACGGGCCCTGGTCTTATTCTCTTGTACTTTTATAAGGATATCCATGTACATCTTTCCTTTGTTCATACTTGTCCCTACTTTAATCGATTTTGAGTTCGGATTATTGTTTTGTTGACGCTTCGGTATTCTCTAGTTTTTCCTGTGCTATTTCGGAATCCATATCATCAACAGACGATCTTAAACAGAGTGACATTACCATATACTTGACAAACATAGAAGCAAGCTTGTTGGAAGTACATGTATATTGTAGGTCAATTGCGACGATTCACGTTTACCGTCACAGTGCAAAAGTATATAGTTGTGACGGTGAAAGTCTAGAATTAATATCCTATTATAGGGAGTTACATGTACTGTTGACATATTATGTTTAGGCGAGGTGTTGTGTTACTGAATTAAAATGTATGTTTGTACACGTATTTTTGCTACAGAATGTAATAAGGTATGCTGAAGAATGTGACTCGCTGGGATAGTCCATGTCTGATATCGAGAATAAAGTGCTACTTCAAGCATAAATAGAATTTCAGCAGAAGCGAAAAAATGCCTGATAAACCTCATATCAGATTATATTCATGTTTTGATTTTCAGTGTGAACATGCATTATATAGAGGTTACACAACGGGTGGTTGTTGAATATGGTATTTATTCCACTCTAGGTACATGTAGGTAACTTTTGAAAATTAACTAACGAGAGTCATATGATATGTTTCTACCACAATCTCAGTCGCAAACAGCTTAATAAAGTGTAACCTGTTTTGAATAGTATGTTACTATAAAAAATAGTCCACATGTTAAATAAACAGAATGCTATTCAACAGTTGAAATGAATATTTGCTATCCTTGAAGCTGAATAACACTCATTTTTTTGTGGTAGAAAGTAGGCTATTAAACAATTTCATTGAGTTCAAAAATTAGTGTATTGTAATATTTTTCAAGACAGAGTTTTCAAAAATGGGCTTACACCGTATCCAAGAGATATAGGTTAATCGACGCTAATGTAACCTTGTAGCTCCACAGTTGTATCATTGCGTGTACTGCTAAACAGTTTCAGCATAAGGGGAGATAACTCCTACTGACTCCTAAATATCTGGATGTGTTTGTTCAAGATAATATTGCAACATTAATATTGGTGTCATCCTATAGTGTTTCAAAGTAAGACGATTTTGTTTGTTATTTATTTCAACTGTTAAATATCGATCAAAAGCCGTTTCAAATTAAAGCAAACGAATATAATATTTTAATTTCGTCAATTCTAATAAAAAGACGTTTTTTAAAGCTGGAGGGTATCACAAACTGCTAGTGTGTGTTGTTAAAGCAATTCCATGAAATAGTTTACAAATACGTTTAATAAAAGATAATAGAATAAACTATATGTGGTATCGAAAAAAATCGTTTCATGGCACCTTGGTATCAGGTTAATAGGCCTTTGGTAAATAATAAATTGAGAATTTCGTTTGTGTTGCATCTTAAAGCATGTAATTAAGTACAGGGTTGTTTTAATCAATGACCACATGTAGCCCTTACACCAACTTGGCTAAGATTAACCTTCAACTTGCCTTACAATACATCGTTGAAAATTCCGGAAATGTTCGGGTTATGGTTTTGTTAACACTTTGGTATTCTCTGACTTTATTTGTTAAAAAGGTCAGCAATTGTATGCTGTAAGTTAAGTTTCAATTATATTCTAATATAATAATATCCAAACAATAACATTTGCTATTTACACATACATATATTAATTACGTATATAAATTATTTAAAATGAGATGTAAAACTATTAATATAGTGTTTACTAAAAACAACTTCTTTATGTACGAGACTGAATTTGAACTTTTTTTTAAGAATTTGACTGAGATTTTTGGTAAAGCAAAACATTCGCATGATTTGACAATCCTATTGAAACGATATCGATTGTTTTGTACGTCTAATTAACAGCCAGGGTCATTTAAGGACGCCCTCCCGATGTATGCGATGTGTGTGAGTGTGTGCTGAGTGCGTGTGCAGTTGGGAGACTGTGTTATAGTCGTGTAAGCCTTCTTGCGATAGTCCTAAAAGTCTTTAAAGTGCTACCATACTGAAATAGTCTGCCAAAGATTCTCAATCGGTTACATTATACTGACAACGGATGAACCAGTCGTTCCACTCCCCATGATGCTGAACGTCAAGCATGGAGTAGTAAGTACCATTGTTAGAGACTTCGGTGTGTCTCAGCCTGGGGACAGAACCCATAGCCTTCCTCACAGGGGCGGGCGCTCAGCTAAAGGCCATAAATATGAGGTAGTGGGAAGAGAGACATTAGGAAGGTGAAAGTTATTTAGAAAGAAAAGATAATACCACAATTTAGTCGCATTTATGGTAATGCAATGTGGACAGCAGGTTCAATTCTTACGCTCTACCTAGTGAGCATATATTTTAATCTGTGATTTATTACACACAGAAAACATGCTGCAATCTACGATTTAAAACACATGCAAAATGGTAACCTTTATTAATATGATGTGTTATTATATAATATGCAAGAAGCTTTGCCTAAATACATGTATATTGATTGATGAAATAATACAATCCTTAGTCTATTGATACGATGCATAATAGAAATTTTGCCTTAATGTATTGATGTATAACATAAAAAACAAGAGTAGTGTCTTACTTGATCTATACATAAAATGATATAAGATAATAGTATAATATAATACTCCCTACCTTGAGGATGTGACAGGGATATCTCCAACCCAAGGAGTGATATTCTGGGTAGTCAAGCCCGAGGCGTTGCTGAGGTCTAGGCAATCAATGATATCCTCAAAAGGAGATGATGTGTTTTCCCCATCATTTTTTTTTTTCAAAAGTATCAATGCAATACAATGCTGACCTGACATGATTTAATTGTTGACTTGGCGTAATGTTATCATTGCCGACACGTCATTATAGTGTTGTCGTGACGTCATTGCATTGTTGTCAGCTTGTCTTATTTGTCATACCCCAAGGGGGTGACAGAGAAATCTTGAACAGGTAAAAGAGTCAGAAAATCTGTGAAAAAATTTGATGATTTTATATCAACCTATTGTTACATTTGTGTATGTTGCATTATTTTTTTTGTACTTTTACTACTCATCAATATTGAACATAAACCCCAGTGACCTATATTTGGTCGCCCTTAGCGCGTTAGCCACGCATCCAAGCGTATATATATGTATATATGTCTATACATCCCACGCATACATGTCACAAATCACTTACGTCAGTCCTGCAGCCTGAAGTGATCCACCGTTTCGAGAGGCAGTCATGCTGAAATGTTTTACGATTTTGGCATTGTGCTCGTGTTGTGTCCGATCGAAACCCTAGCGATTTCTGGAACGTTGGTGATTATGTTGTCTTTCAAGCCGTTCCGATATGTATATAACGTTTTGTAAGAAGTGAGCTTCAAATCCTTAAAGATTTTATATCACACTGTGCATACAATAATGCGAAAAAGAGCTCAATGGAAATCATGAATTATGTATCTGTATCATTTTTAGCAATTTTTATATATATTTATCCGATAAAACATGATGTTCCTTTAAAGAAAATGACAGTCCGATTGCTGTCAGAAAGGTTTTGGTTTGGTTTATTTTAATTAACGTCCTATTATCAGCCAGGGCCATTTAAAGACGTGTCAGGTTTAAGAGGTGGAGGAAAGCCGGAGTACCCGGAGAAAAACACACCGACCTACAGTCAGTACCTAGCAAGAAAGGAAGATTCATGTAAAAAAGAATAATGTATTAAACCTTTCATTATTGACCTCGGCTTTCTTTGAGAGATGTTGGTTTGGTTTGGATTTTATTAGACGTTACGTCCTATTAACAGCCAGGGTCATTTAGGGACGGCCTCCCGGTATATGCGATGTTGATGTATGTGTTGAGAGCGAGTGTATTTGGGCGGCTGCATTATCTTAATGTTCGTATAAGGTTCCTTGCGATAGTCAAGATCTTTCAGCGCTTTTTTCCAATACGTTAAATTGTATAAGGAAAATTGAAACATTTTGCAAAAAATATTAATAAATGCTTATGCTTTCGGTTGCAATACAAATAGATAGAGTTGTTCAAAGATAAAATCCTTGTCATAACAATGCCCCGAGGGGGAAATGTATGCTTGAAAACAGTTATTCGAATCAAATGATATTGTCTTTTGAAAACATTTTCTACTTACCATTACTATTAACTTCCAGAGATATTTCTAATAAATGAAACGTAAATGTAAGTAATGGATTTTGATATGAAATGATTTATATATACTTTTACTATAATATGTATATTGTTCATGATATTTTATAGGTTATCAAATGATTTCAGGTTTTCGATGATGGGCGTTATATTAATTGTCAGATCCAATTAGAGATGATAAATATAAATTGGTAATATATTTGATTGCAGCCATTCGCCAACTTTACGTATATCCTATCCCCGAAGCTTATATAATATAAATGGTTGCTGTTACACGAAGCACACTAATGTCAGTATTACATGGAGTCTATACGTGTCCATCATCTAGATGGAAACACCACAAAATATTATATGTAAATGCACTATCCCTGTACTGGTTAAATAACAGTTTTATGTCACCTACATATGTCAATATATAATGGTAATAGCCATGCGCATGACGATAACGAAGACCATCAGTGAACGAGTCGTTTAAACGTGTGTGTCGTTGGTGGCGGTCTAACGGATGATAGCCATCAGTTTAGTATTACTGCTACTTTACAATTCGCGTCTGGAATTCACGATAATCGACGCACACCCTTGGACAAACTTTGAAATGTACACACCAGCCGTTTTTATTGCCTGATACATTTTTATGGAATATCTCCCACTTTGTTTTGCCATCTAGTGTAAATTACATATTTGTTTCATTGTCAGTAGAAACCTAATATTCGCGCTTTCGTGAATAAAATCCATAATTGCTGATATTATCTCGTCCCGTCTGAAGCAGTGCTGTTTGCGTTGAATAATCATGACAAATACATTAAGATTTGGTCGTAATATCAGATACATTTAATGCAATTAACCCGTTATCTTACGCCAGGGGAAACAAAACACAGCTTAGAGCATGTTTGCTCTTACAGTAGGATTGTGTGCTGGAATGAATGTTGATAACCTCTACAAGCTTGAACAGGGCACAAACAGCTTCAATAGCTACTGGTAATAGAAAAAAATGTTTCACCCCCTTGGTGGTGAGACAAGGGAATTTCAACCAGAGGGATAATATTCTTAAGTTGCCAAACACGAGGCTTGCCGAGCGTTTGGCAGCTTAAAACTATTACCCAGAGGGTTGAGATCTCCTGTCTCACTAACAAGGAGGTGTATGATTATGTTTCTCTTACCCTGTTAAACATCATGTTTATCTAATATTGACATTACATCAATGCAAGACAATGTCGATATGATGTGATTGATGTGTCGACGTGACGTCATTGTATTGTTGCCGTGACGTCATTGTATTGTTGATACGACGTCATACAATTGTTTAAAACGTGCAACAAGCACGTGTAGCTTGTCTCAACTCTAGTGCTCCTTCGAACAGAGTCGTATTGAACCAGCTGTGTAAGAATATCCCAACTAGAAGTAGATGTCAAACGCACACAGAAAGAAAGAAGGGAAGGATGAAGAACGCCGTATGGGTGTGGGTTTACAGAGAAGAAACTTTAGAGAATAAGCTTTACAGAGAAGAAACTATAGCGAATAAGCTTTACAGAGAAGAAACTATAGAGAATAAGCTTTACAGAGAAGAAACTATAGCGAATAAGCTTTACGGAGAAGAAACTACAGAGAATAGGCTATACAGAGAGGAAACTATACAGAACATGTGATAATACGTTAAGTAGGATCATCACCAACTGCATTATTTTGGTGGTAATAAATGCTTTATATATAAATGCCCGTGTATGGCTTGATCGTTTCACTATTTCGTTTCTAACCTTTACCATTTCATAAATGCCCTAACGAACGAAAACAGCAACTTAAGTTGTACACATCGCTACTCGTTGCCTTTTTTAAGGAACAAAAGTAAAATTATTGTCGTTTAACCTTATTAGATTATCGGCAGCACTTCTTACTCGTTCATAAAGGCCACAGTTTATATAGTATCGGAATATTATTGGCCTCATGATGATAAAACTATGTCAACATTTAAAATATGTATGCATGCTGAAATAACAAAACATTAACATATTACTAAATGTTAAAGGTTTGTTAGTTCACCAATATAGTGTTATAGCTCTATGATGCTGATGGCTCCAAAGCTCCCTATACTGGCTTTGAAGACAATGTTGCAATTGACAGAGGTGTTGCGGTCTTCAAGACATTAAACCATTAAAACAAGTCTGACACAAACGGGAGTCATTAATTAAACCATTAAAATGGGACTGACGCATGCGGGAGTAATTAAGGATATTTTCAAAGTGTCTTTATAGACCTTGTATGTTGTGAAATATAAATGGCCTTTAATATGCATTGATGTCTATTTGAGGGTCACGTTGGGACATTCATGGAACATGAAAGAAATTAAAACAGACGCTGTGTGATGTTTTCTTCAATAAGGTTGCTATCAACGTTGAAAAACGTTGAATACGAAGGATATGTATTATTTTGAAGAAAAGCGTTTTTACCCTCCTCGGGGCTCTTCAGGAAAATTTGAAGAGCGCTGAGGAGGGTGAAAGCGTTTGGAAGTCGGCGTCGTATTTTCATTTTTCTTTTATCTTTATACCTACCTACACGGTCATGAAAACAAAAACAAAATTGTTTACATGTACAAAAGTATATGTGTATATTGTAGGGTACATGTATTATCAAAGTATCATGTTAAGTTATCTCCTTTCGTTTGCGAAACGCATGTAAATAAAATATATATTGTTTTACGTGTGCCCATTATTAAAACTCCTCCTAAATTACCATATAAACAAATTTACAATTGATCGCTTCATTTTTTTCACTAGAAAGATATAAACAGTAAGTCATTTGAAGAACACGGCATAGGTTATTAGGAAAACAGTTTCGTACACAAGAGCAGAAATGATATGCAATGAGTTCCAAGTGCAGAAACAAATACATGCATCGCGTAATCAAAACACATAACAAAATTAAAACACACAATGCCAGACCGGTTCGCAATCATCGGAATATACTTACATGCACTCAGCAAGCATATTACTATAAACAAAAAAACAGTATGGTTCAAAAGAAGTAGTGGTTTTGGTACGTGTAATTTTGGTATAATCATATGTCTTGTTCGATGAAGTAAACATAGCCAAGATACATTGAGGAGTACTACTTTGTTTTGATATCAGTATGGTCTGATGTTATACCGTCACTTTGTGTTATATTGTCTATAGGCCTAGACAATTACTGATTGAATCACATGTACTTTGTGTATTTGTATACGTCCGTCAAATGTGACGGGACGTATTATGTAATGGTGATGTGTTTTCGTCAGTCGTAAACATTTGTCTTGAAGTCGTCTCTTTATGTTTATTTTAACGGATTTTTTTCAAACTTTGTACATTTATTCGCATCGGCATGAAGTTATGCTATCTTAAACATCGTTTCGATTCGGTAATATATATAGTTACTACTCATTACATATTTCACAATTTTGATTGTCTGTAAATGTTTTCAACCGATTTTAGTCAGTCAAACTTAGTAGAATTAACATATCGCATGTATGTTAAAACAGTGCAATCTTTGATATACTGTAATTGAATATGTTTTCCTTCCAATATTCGTATTTTTTGCAAAATGATAGAGCATTGAATAACGGCTTCACTTTGGCATGATGCGGAAGTACATAATTGTTTCGCCTTGCGGCATTCCTGTCTTGTATGTGTTAGTAAGCATAATAGATACATGTGATAGTCGTTGCTAGACGTTTAAAAATGTGTTCAAATAGGAAGGTACATTAATCATTTCTATTGTTTGTTACATTGCAGTTGATATTAGCTATAGAATAACAATCTGCGATGTTTTCTGCCTTGATATACTGAACTATAAATGACCATTCAATCCCATGATATTTATTCATTAATAAAAATCTATAATTCGAAAGGCAAAATTGCAAAGAGTAAAACAAAACGATCATACGCACGACTAATACCTTATGTTCAGGATGAGGTTAGGAGCATTAAGCTGACTCGGCATAATTTCAATAAACCATTATATTGCAGCTATTTTGTAATTTAATTCAAGTACATGTAACACTAATATCATTTCCATGTTCCCTGATGTTATAATTACAGTTATAAACAATCACTACTCCAGCATTGGATTTAAACAGAATGGGAAGCTCCGACAAATTGCCAATCATTACCATGATATATCGGTTGATATATAGTCAGCTCTTCCTCACGCTGTATTCTAAACATCAGGATGGTCCTGACTTAGGTGCACTGTAATGTGTGTATGACATTTGGTCCGATTTGTTTCGTCTTAGACAAATAAATGTTGGCAGTTTTCCTTTTCATTAATTTGTTTTTACATTGATTTGTAAAAGGTTGAAAAAACGATAGCAAGATCTTGTTTTATTTTGTTTAACTTCCTTCAACAACTTACGTCATGTACCGATGTGTGCGGGAGTAATTGTAGGTGTTGAGTGTGTATGTATTCGGCAAGCTGAGGTGTGCTGAACTAATGCTGACATTATAATATTAACACATCTAAGAATACTGCTGGAAGACCGACAGTACCTCCCAGTAGGCCACCTACATCAATTGTTATACTGACTAAGAGTGAACCAGTCGTACCACGCTAAGCGTCGAGTAGGGAGTAGTACATTTTTGTGACCACAACTAGTATGTCTCGGCCTGGGGGAAAACCCATAGTCTTCTTCATGAGGGCGAAACAAAGGCCAAAAGTGAGTCGGTGCCAAGGAAGACATACACAAATTTAAGGGGACACTTTCTCTTAGAATGAAGCGAAAAATTAAGATTGCGAATTCATTTTCTTTGTACAATCATGTGGGTGTATCTCTGAAGGCCAACATTTGTAATTTGTATACATGACAGTTTGTTGTCAAATGGGTTTTTGTCTTTTTTTTTTGAAGTGGTCGCAATTCCAACAGCTAAATATATCTAAAATCATACTAGTTTGTACTTGGGTGTAATTCTTCCATTTTATTTTATCTTCACAGTTGTATTCGTTACAAGTTTATAAAACAATAGGGGAACAACGAAAAAGTTGAATTTTGAAATCGGAAAACAAAAGATGTTGTGCTGAAACATAAGCGTTCCTAGCTTCTAATGTGACATCTTTGATATCTACGGTCAGAACAAGACAGTAAATATACATTTATCGAGCTATACATGTATATAGATAAGAGACCGGAAATTCTCATTGGTAAATATAGGTTAAAATGATAGACGCCAACTCATCTCAATGTACTTACAGCTGATAAAACATAATAATTTACCATCTAGATTAGGATACCGACCTCTGCAAACACTGATTAAAATGTTTGAAATACATAAATGTAAGTATTTAAGGGATCATCTTCATGCAAATACATTGAATGAGTTGAGTTTAGTGCCTACCGGTTTAGCAACGATGAAGTCATTTCAGGCCTAACAATAACAACAGTGATAAGGGATAATACCACAAAACAAAGTCAACACAATGAAACCGGAATTACATTGAAAAATTAGAACTGTATATATTAGTAGACATCGCAAATTATCAGGTTTTAGGTATTTATATTTCTCGTGTCAATGCCTTATATGCATTTGTATTTCGTTTTCTTTTTTGAGACAAACCAATTTCATACATGTTAAATACAATTTGAAACGAGAGTTAAGCAATTCTAACTCATTTATTAGATTCATGAGAACCGTTTGTACATCAAAAATATATGTTTGTATATATTGCGATACATAGTCTGTACCTAGAGGCAAGAGCATTTTCATAATATTTAAACTGATCCCTTAATTAACCATGACGATGTTTAGGAAACATAATACGCTAGCAATTGAAGTAAAGCAGATCTGGTTTTCATTCATCCAGGTATATGAATAGTTTTATAAAGCAAGTAAACGCTTTATTGGTTTCTTATCTCAATGGTTCAATTAATTGTCTCCATAAATATATTTACACACAAAATTTAGTAGACATTGATGGCGGAATCATATACTTTTCTTTGATGTTTCCTATTTATAGTTTGCCAGTCAACTAAATAGATTGTTAAACGCAGCTGTAAAGAAAAACGATAACAGATTATTAGATTGCATACATGTTTCACAAAAAGGGATAAACGAATTTCTGATATGACGATTATCAGCCGTCATGGAGTGTTTTACAGTTGTACACATTAACTTTCATCGACATCATCCTAAACCAAATATACTCAGAACAACACAACAATCAGAGAAAACTAAAATGTCAACACAACCATAATTAGAACTCAAAGTCTTTTAAACTAATGGCAAACTATTAACAAAGAAAAGATTTGCACGGAGACCCTTAAAAAGCACAAGGTAATAAAACCATTTATTAAGAGCAAATGGCTTCTGATTCATTTACGCCATCCGGCATGCAAATCTAAGTTGGATCCATGCTAATTTCATGGCATCAAGGTGAAAAACAACATTATACATGTAACTGTAGTGGAACTGGACTGGGTCGATCATCGGCGACCAGGTAGCTCAGTGGTAGAGTGTTCGTCTAACAGTGTGCATTGTGCGGAACTTCAGGGGCCCCAACACTTGAGGCCCTATGTATGGGATATTAAAAATAATTTTTTTTAAGAAAAAAAAAAGAGTGTTCGTCTAGAGTTCGGAAGGTCCCGGGTTCGAACCCCCGTCTGGACGCTGCGTTTCTCTTTCTCCTGTTACAGAATTGGCGAGCTTGCCAACCCTTGTGTAAAGCATTGGGAGGTAACGCTTAGCAAGGGATATACGAACTTGTAAATAGCTGTCTTCGAGGGCGAATACTTGGAGAAAAGGGAGAAGGAATGTAGCGGAACTGGACTGGGTCGATCATCGGCGACCAGGTAGCTCAGTGGTAGAAGGTTCGTCTAGAGTTCGGAAGATTTATATGGCAGGTGTCGTCAATAAAGCAGAAGGCGCTTACTCCTCCGGAACACCTGATCTTATTCACTTGTACTTTTACGAGGGTCTCCATCCAAATCTTTCCTCTGTTCCTAGTTTGCCTCTTGTTTAATCGATTTTAGTTTGGATTATGGTTTCGTTGATCCTTTGGTATTCTCTGATTTATTTTTCTTCTATCGGAATTGAAAGGTAATGAGGTGCTTCCTTGTGGGACAGGATTCGTCACCAATTATTTACGTTCTTCTTTTGGTCCTTCGCTTGTTTGTTTTTAAAATTTTGTTCCCATCTTTCATATATCTTTTATACTGTATATATATATATATATATACATTAGCTTCCTATTGTATTTTCTTGTCAATAACAAGATGTATACATAAGTCCAAGTCACATTTTCGTGTGAATAAATATAGAGTTCCAATCGCTGTTTCTTGTCAAATGAGTGTTGTGGTCCTATACGGACAGCGGTGGGATGTACTATGGCTTCAGCTACTGTTTAACAAGCTTCGACGGTTGAAGAGTTCCCCAAAGCTCTATAACAAAGTTCCTAATTGCATTTTAATGATCTAACGCGTTCCAGTATATATATATACATGTATACTACCGTAGCTATGTATAACGGTACACATCCTCGGGCCTGCCTAGTCTCAGTGTGACCCTGCATGTAATAATGCAAATGTGATCCGTCGTTTTCCGTTCCATTAACTCAACATCTAGCATCGGCACGATCTAGGAAGCGTTATTAACAAGCGTATTACTACTGGTAGGTCTTGTAATCAAGTTTGTCGTCGACACCAACCCAACCCGGTATATTAGATCCTTTATGGAAAGTTATACATATAAAGTACATATGACCTTATACACGTACACAAGTACATTAATAGATATCCACTTACTGCTGTATGACCGCACAACACATTTGCGTCTATCGTGCATTTGCCGTCCACCGTAAGCCAATTGTCCACACATTGTGTGCACAACGGTGCGATTGCGCTCCGCAAAACAATGCGATTCAATACATTTTTCTGGTCATAAATAGCATAAATATAATGAAGACCCGTTTGCAAAAACATATATATATATTACAGTTAATTTGTCAGCAGAATAATATAGGACTACATGATTTTTCAATGCCTGTTACACAGTATTACAGTGAACGTTGGATTAACAGAACAAGTCGATAAGAATCTGATGAATGACCGAGGTTTGTACTTGGCCTGTTGCTAAAATGTGATATCGAGTGACCGTGATGAATTTTAGTATTTGTTATTTGCATTTGAATCGGCCTATAGCTCGTATTTACCTATTATTTTAGTAAATATATCAAACCTGCTACTATGAAAGTGGACAGAGTTTATTTTATCATTAAGCATTGTTGGGTTTGCAGAAATCTAATAGATACAAAAAACTATTTATCTTTGGCATTTGAAATCTTTGAAGGACTCGTTTGAAGACTTTTACATATGGTATTCCTTTGATCTTGGTGGAAAGGCAAGGTAACATTTCTTTGCGAAATTTGTCTGTATCTGAACTTATGCTATCCAGGTATATGACCCGAATGAGGATAAAATAAGGACAATGTTGCATTTTAGTCACACAGTTTCAGTGTTCTCCAGAAGAGGTAGTTGGAATGTTTAAAATATCTAACCCGTGTGTTTTTTTAAAGTAGGCAAAGTTAATTTTATTTCAAAACTGACTTTAGCTTCATCACGAGAAGCTACAATTAAAATAATAAGTCAAGAATTATGGGAATTAAACGACTGGTTGTGCCCATTCTCAGTAAAATATCCCCGGCTCTGATGTACTGCGGGCGCCTTCGGCATATTATATAAGTGTAGAAGCACTGCAAAATCGGCATACCTTCCGCACTATCACAAGCAGGCTTAAACTAATATACCACAGCCTTAAATACACAGGCACTCGGCACATACGCGCGCATCACACCCTCTAGGAGATCGTACATACTGTCAAGGTCATTTTTGTGTTCAGAATGCATTCGTATGAAGGTACATTTTGTTGGTACATGTGTTTACACTTTCTATTGTAAACCTATAAACCAACTTGAAATTTAGTTTAATTAATTGTTATACACGCAAATCATCATGTTTGTCGGCCTTTCAGTATTTCAGAAGAGTAATTTGAACATTTTGATTTTGATTTTGATTTTGAAACCAAATTCCGAACTCAAAATCGATTAAAGAGGACGAAGCATATGAACAAAGCAAAGGTTTACATGGAGACCATTGTAAATGTTCAAGAGAATAAGACCAGCTGTTCCTGAAGAGTAAGCGTCGTCGACGACACCCGCGATGTAAATCCTAATCACATCAAAGTAAACATCAAGTCTTAAAATGAGGAACTGAGTCAGCATTGCCAATCACAACAAGTAAATACACCAATGAACATACTAGAAAAATAATCAGATAATCCCAAAGCGTCAACAAAACCATAATCCAACTCAAAATCGATTAGACTAGGGGCAAAATAGGAACAAAGGAAAGATGTACATGAAGACTTTCGTAAAAAAAACCACAAGATAATAAGTCCAGGTGTTCCGGAAGAGTATAAGACTCTTTCATATGCGTGTATGTAGGATAGGGATATTCCACCCGAGGGGTCACAAAATGTGGTGAAACCCGAGGCTTGCCTAGGGTTTTACCACATTTTGGATCCCGAGGGTGGAATATCCCTATCCTACATACACACATAATGAAAGAGTCTTTTTCTCTCATATCAACTACCCGAATAAGCTAAAAAAAACATGAAACATGTTTAAACAGGCTACCATTTTGAAATTTCAACTTTTTCCTTGAGCTTTTTTGACGAAAATGACTAAGACAGCGAGTTTAAGCATACTCTATATTTGCAAACAACGTTTGCGCAGAAAAATTAATCTCCTCTTCCTGGTGTTTATGGTTAAAATCTTGTGAAAGGTTTTAGTTTTATCACGCCGTCGTTTTCTCTTTCCGGCATCATAGTTTACCGTATTCATGAGGTCACGTTATTGTTGAGCCATTGTGACGTCACGTCGCGTGAAATGCTATGTAAGATAGATTTTTCTTACATAGCTTTCTTACATGGGCAAACTCTGTCCACCACGGCGAGATATGAGAGAATAAGCGTCTTTTGCTTCATCTACGACACCCGCCATATAAAGCTTGGTCACATCCAAGTAAGCATCCATGAGAACCGAGTCATCATTGTCATCACAACAAGTAAACACACGAACAAGCAAACTCAAAAACATCCATCTTCATATCACACAAAGATACAGAATATTTCTCGATGATATCAAGATGGCGATCATAAAACTTGTCCAAAGTCTTCATCATCAACCTGCATTTCACGAATCCCTGTGCCGTAAGTTTGTTTGTCAGCAGTTGACATCTATCACGAAATCGCGATATTCAGACCAAGCCCTAGAATAACGAATCAACTGCGACATCTAAACACCATAGTACGGAACGTCCATATACGTCAAAGCTTAATACAAACATGCATGTACAAGCCAAATACCATGACTGACTACAACATTTGATTAAAGCTTCCGTCCACTGACCGAGACAAAGTTAATATAATATGTAGTTCTGGTTCTCTGCTTAATGTTAGTATTATATGTAACGAACAGTTATTATTTCACCATTTGTCATTACTTATATACTGTGACTGGACGTGATGCAGTGCTGGGTGACTTCGAAATGGTATTTTGATACAATAACACTATAAACCAAAATTAGTCGCCCATGATACTGGAGTCGCTCACCTGCTCTGCAGCATACATGTAAAAGTTCAACTGCTGCAAACTGAAAGCCAACTTCAACTACATTCTACCGAACAAATACAGAATGTTATACTGTAGGAGGGATTGGACCACGTTTGACCGCGTATCCCTAATCTCATAGCCCTTTATCAAAGGTATTTGGCCAAGGAAAAAATGACGCCTGAAGGACGACAGATGCCAAACCACGACATAAGGTTTGGTTGTAACTCTGTTCACGCCCGGCCAACAGCTTAGTCGGTTTAAAGACGGCCTCCATTGCCGAGCGTAACGGAGCCACAATTAGGATATGGATTTAATTTCAATCAAATTTAAATATATCACAAAAGTATAATTTTAAGTAAAGTATTGCACAAACAAGTGATCCGATAAGAATCAATATTTATATATGTAGCCGATTATCTGTAGCATTGCAAGCAAGGCAGTTTTCTGCATATTGTTTCATAAGCTGCTTATAGTCAATGCACCGGAAACACATCTTTAGAGCACGATGAATGTGATCCACATGTATGACCCCCTTGTATGCTTAGTGTAGCGGTATCATAATTCTGACTTGTAGCAGCATATTATATTTCTCCATTAAAGGGAGGCAGACACAATTAGCGTGTCTATCCGAAGGGCTGATGCTCAAATATCGGATAATGGGGGCCTCAGTAACAACCTCGTGTAGGAACACAGACTTACCGAGACAGGAAGCTTACCGATGTAAGTAATAGGTTCGAAGCACGGGAGGTGATTTTTTGTAAACAAGTATCTGTAATGTAAATCCCATTTAAGACAGCCGATCAGAGGTTGCTTCAAGTCTCATACGTATTAAGTCATCATTAGTAAGACTCCTGGTGTTGGTGTTTAGTACTTTGAACTGCAGTAAGCAGTGCTTGCTTCATTTATAACTTTATTTAAAGAACGCATTACTTGTGTAATGTAAGTAACATTAAAGTAATATTGGTTTTATGTAGGTGTCAACATATGCACAGTATCTAGCACAGCCTTTTGAATACTGTGTATGCCTGCTATATATGTACAATAAATGTTCGATATCGCACGCAAGTAACACTATAAATCCATACAGCAATTAAATTGCACCTAGTGAAACAAAACTTTGGAAATTTGAGAATGAGCTATGAAGGTGAACTCATAAGTTGTGTCATCTCCAAAGTTAAAGAGGAATTTTCAGTTAAATTACATGTATATTTCGATACATTATTGAAGTTGATGCTTTCTACAGAAATTCGAAAACGAGCTTAAGTGCTAAAGGATTAACCCATATACCTAATAAGGCAAGTTTAGCGTTCACAACTTACTATTTGTTACTCATGTCTGCCATTATATTTTGCCAAATTATTTTGAAATAGTTCAGGTACATCAAAACCGAAAGTGTGTGATACAATTCTGATTGTACTCCTCTCAAAAATTGGACCCAAAACATATATTTGTTTTCGATATTTCACTTTTCGTAACTTTTCGTGCGAGTCAAACTTATACAGGCAAGTTGATTAAAAATGTCAATCAGGCTCTTTTAAACAAAATAAGAGGAAACATGATGCTGTATGATAATTCCTTGTCTTAGTTAACGAGTCATCTACAAACCTTAGCTCACATCCTTATTAAATGTCGTAAAGAATTGTATAATTAAGGCCCCATGGACCTTTTAAATCTTTTAAATACTGTTGCAGGGGAGTGTACTTGGATGCTATAAATGGAACATACTGCGGATTGAATCGGGTCGTGGACAGAATCCATTTGCTTGTTAAAGATATCTTACAATTACTACCTGTAAAAAAAAATATATTAAAATGTTGTTAACGACATTGGAGAGCTTTGTCTAACACCATCGGAAATTAGAAACAAACAAACAAAAAGTACTTCTATTTGTTTGCACGAGGTACGCACACTTACGATACGTACTTTTTGCTTTGTGCATTTCTGTGATCAGACATACATCTCTCAAGGTTTTTTGTTGCTCATTGAATGGCAACGTGTATTGACCATGACTCAAAACGCACGTGTTTTTGCGGATAACAGCTTGTTAAATAAAAATACCGTTTTAAAGACAACCCCCGAAAGAGTTAACATTCACAAATCGACGTCACATCCGACTGCTGATGGAAATGGATATTACTTGGACTTGACTGAGATTATAAGCAGTGCCGTATTGTTGATGACGCAATGGACGCTTTCCCTTTTTGAGACTGTGATATCAATGTTTATGTGTTGAGTGCGTGTGTACAGACGTGTTAAATATACAATACCGGCACATGATCTTGCGCACTTAAGGTTCAATTGCCGATAGTAAATGAAAACGAAATATATATGAAAGAATGATATCATAAAAACAAAGAAAACATATTTCTTTTCCATTAAATTTAACAAAAACATTGATTTTGTTTTGATATATATCGATTGTTGGTTAAATATTGAACATACCCCCTGTTTCAACCGAGTGTAAACATGGCACATGAACTTGTGCAGTACGTTGATGTTGCATGTATAGTCATCCCATGGTGGCCAAGAAGTGCAAATAAACAACCAATTATCAGGGACACGATGGGAACACATGTAATAGTTAATAATTATCACAGTCAATGTCAATAAATTTCATTCTTTTTTTAACTTTGAACGAAATGATAACAGTAAACACATTGACAAGTGTGAAGGGTTGTGGTATTTTAACTTTCTTTGGTGCACATAGGACAATGGAAGTTGTCATTTACCTACAAACTTTTGATTACCGTACTCAAATGCGCCAACTTAGGTCAATCTTGCTTTTCAATATGTTGACAGATGCTCAGTTATTAGGTATGCGCAAGATCATGTGCCGCGCAAGATCATGTTCCTTTCCTGTATAACAATCTAACACTTTTCTGCCATATCTTTACGGTTATGGTCACTACGCTCTGTTCCTTTGTATTTTTTTTCGTAAACAACGCGTACTATTACCTTATTATTATGTTTACTTTATTAAAATTACAATTTCAAGAAAACTCGATGGAAAGCCCTTTATATAAAGTAGTCTGTGATATCTTAATTTGAATTGACTTTGTTCATACAATTGTGTAACCACATCACCGATTCCTCCAATACGTCACGTTTTCGATAGACAGTACATGTATTTCTAATCAACAGCTTAATTAGCATGTACACTGCTTTATCAGAACTGTGCAACATTGCTCCCCCTGTTATAGTGAAATAGGTCAACACGTTATATGTAAAACAAACAAATGACATATTTGTTTTTATAAAGATACATGTACCAGAACCGACATGACCCATAATTAAAACTGTTCCGCGAATATATGTATTTCTTTTGCCTGCGGGTCATGTATTTTACAATAATACGTGTACGAGGACAGACTTGACCCTATAATTAAAATCTGTTTCGGGAATATATATATATGTATGTATTTTGCTTGGGGGTCATTACCTAAAAGTACAAGGATACAGCGCCAATCCTTGAAATAGAATGAAATCTCCTCTTGGAAATGTAATAAACGTATGTTGAAGTGGTATAAAGCCGCTTTCATCACGCTTATGGGGCCGACCTTCTAGGCTCGGCTTCGGTGACGAATTTACACCAAAATCCGAACTAGAAACCTAATTGAGTTTTAAACAGATTTTAGATCAAGTCAGTCGTATTTGATTCATAGAGTACTAGTGCATTGATCTAAATTACGGCTTTTCCTGATTTGATATAATTCTCGGAGAGCAAAAACACGTGGATATATATGACAGTTGGTGGAGATCAATATGAAGCGCGTATTGGTGCAAGCAGGACGAATTATATGTCGTAATTAATGGGAACAATAATAATCTCCCAGTGTCGGCTGTATCGGATATTGTCACGAATTGTTAATAAATTCTAATTTGCTATGCAGATGTTTTCATAACCGTTTAATTATTGTCAATGGAATTTGTGTTATTAAGAAAAGTGATATACATATTGACCCACTTAGCCTTGTATACACTTATACAATGTACATGAACACAATTTTCAAATCAAAGAAATATTTTTTTTATAGATATTTTTAAAAATATACCTTTTTGTGTCAATATCAAATGACAAGCGGAGTGATATGCATAGTAGAGATCTACTTTGGAACTACTTTTGTATAATTAGTTTCTTCACTTTCTCTGGTATTGTATATGCTTTTTTGTTTTTCAGTTTTATCTTATACTTGTGCTTGTACATTCCATGTATTCTAAAAAAAAGTAATACAAATCTGGTTTGATATAATTGCTGTTCATGAGGAAAAACTAAACATGACATTTACATTAAACACTAGCCCTTAGCGTGTTGGAAGTATATGTTAAACAGTAATACTTCGATAGCATACACGTTTTAAGCTTAAAAAGAGGACAAAAATCACATCCAATGAACAAAAATCACATACAATTTTAACAATACCATAGCAATGATTTTCGAAATTAAATTCATCCGATTCCATATGGGTATTTCATATAAAATACTGAAAATGGAAAAATCACTTTGGTCGCATGCTAAATTGGTAACGTAAATTTAAATGAAATGCGAATAAGATGGATCCAATGTTTACGATCGTACGGGCATGCAGGTTCACGTAAAAGAGTCGGAACGAAATTAGACACTTTTTGCAAAGTGATGGAGGGAGCAAATTGCACGAGGGATTTCATTTTTGTCTGGAAAGTTTTCTCCACTCTGAATCGCAATCTTTCTTCCAGTGCCGTAATTAATTTTCGTTTGGTTCCCGAGCAAATCAGTGCATCGCTATACAGAACACGACACTTGCAGACATTTTCTAGTTCGCCCATCTCTACAGCGCTAATGGAAAACAAAAGAGTCTGTAAAAGGTTATCCACAGAGGGACGCGATTTGAACAATTGTTTGAGTTTTCATTCCTTGTTTCTATTGGAGAACAAATTAAACACTCACTGAATATTCGAGATTGGAATGTATCGTAGGCTTGGAACACATACAAAAAATATTGGACAAAAACAAATAAATTCAATAATACTTAATGTGCATTAGAGGGTGTGGGGGTGTTCTGTTAACAGCCCGTTTACAATTTAATAAAATTTAGGACAAACAGCACTGACAAGAAAAAACCCCATTAAATATTGAAATACAAAATCAAATAAATCATGAAAGATTTTAATTGAATGCCAGCTACCAAAGACTGATTGCACAGAAACTGAATCAAGTAAACGTTTCATAGACGGTCCATTATAAAATTTGTCACGTATTTATTATAAATCATCACATGCATTCTTCATATGGTTGACTGTATACGGTTGATCACATTCGTGACAATAGGATTGGTCCTCCTTATGCAAGTTGTTTCAATGCGTAGTTTAGGCATGGTCTATGCGCAAACGAGAGAGGACAACCTAACTCTACATTTTAAACGTTAACATACATCAGGTTTAACTGACAATTTATTTTGTCTGTATGCGATAGATGTTTCTTACATGTAAATAGAAAAATACGAAAAGTAAAGGACAACACAGCTAAATTGTGCAGAGTAATTTAATAAATGACATCGCCTTATTTACTCATTCTGTTAATGTTAAAGACAAATTACCTGTGAAATCCTGCTATTGCCATTTTGTATTTTGCTTATGTATAATAAGTAAAATCAAAAGAGGTGACGTCGTCTCACTTTCTTAAATCACAATTTCCAAATGCTAACAGAACTAGGTATTTGACATACAATATGTAATTGGATATCCATATTCTTATCTAAGATAAACAAGCAGACCTATTAAAGGCAAGCAAGTTATAAATAAAGAGCAATTACATATTACAAAATCATTCGTATATGTAAACTTTATTTGAAAAAAAACATATCCTTTTCTTAAATAAGTTCTGTATATGTTAATTATCAATAGCGAGATATATTGGTGGAAATGATATACAACGTAATGTAGTTCTTTGAGACATTTGCATGTATAACGTTATAGACATAGCGCGTAACTATATAGGTTTTCATAAGATATACCTTGGATACAAATGTAGGTCTCACTCACATTAATTATTTTTTTTTCTAAGAATACTCCCAGATTAATCAGGATTTCTTAAATTGCCAAGTGAGTAACGGTTTAGGTTATATTCATTTCATCAAAATTGTAAATCAGTATGCAGATTTCTGCTACGGTGAAGTATATTTATACGTATGTTGCTGTTTCTATCAAAATAATACATCATCTTATCTACATACACTTTTTGTACTTGCGTATTCCTAATTATTCCTTTTTCTGTAAGAATCGAATTGTTTGTAAGATTTAACTAGTTTCAAATGGAGTTTTGAGATAGCTTATCAACTATTTTTATCAGAGATATAAAACTGTTTGACCATACCGATAACGTTTTACTCCGCATATATCGTTTTAATCCAATAGAAATTATCTCGTAAAGCATCATGAAATATATTTCCTTTTCTTTTCTGCTGAAACTGGTCTTCCATCTTCGGGAACAAATCAGGAAGAGGAAACTGATTCATCCGAATTGTTCTTACACCGTAAATTAATGTTGCAAAGAAAAGAAATATATCAAGATAGGAATTTCCTCTTTCCGATTTCACTAGAGGGAATTCCCGTACAGAAGGTTTCTGAAACCATCTCTGATTAAATCGTAAATGACATAACTTTTGATACAGGACAAGAGTCCCGAGGGTGTGTTGTTGAAATATGTATCCGTCCGTGACGTTGTCCTCGGGGTATGCCGTCTCCGTTCGTCACAGTAACAGCTCCTATGAAGGTTAAGCACGGACATCGACTGAAACAAAGGATATTTTACTATGGACAAGTTCTAATGTAAACATCAAGTATTATTGCCGTGGATTGACTTGTTCACCTGTAATCTGTATAATTATCTAGACTGGGTGAATTGTTCTGTAGTATGCTTAAGAACATCCGCGATGTCCAGGGTTATGGTCACCTTCTCTCTCTACACCCCTGGAATATGTCCTGGCCAAGCTGAATGCTCTTTGTCAAATACTTTGTTGATGAGACAAGAAGACTGGTTCGACCCCCTTGTACATCAAAATAATTTCGTGGTTACATAACGGTGAAAATGACAGACGTTAAAGTTGGCTGCTGCTCCTTTGTAATCTTCAAAAGACAGGCATCAGCCTAGCGATTGTTTTTGTTCACCTGAGCGTGCCTTATGTCATCCCGTGAGAAATTCCATAGATGTAGGTAGCATAGGTGGTCGAGTGGTTTCACTTAAATCGACAAATGATCGGGTCTACCGCCAATAGACTTATACGAACATACTCCAAAATACACACGCACTCAACATAAACTCTAGCATCGCATACATCAGGAGACCGCCTCTTTATATGTACACCGTTGTCAATTAGACAGAATATATAATAAAACTAAACCCAAAACCCCTTTTAACACAGTTCGTCTTTAAAACATAAAAAAACAGCATATATGGACATTACTCTTGTTTTTCGACTTCTTAAAACGTGGTCTCATAAGGAAGTTGTGCAAGATTCAAATCACGCGACAAATTTCGATATTTTATGCTCAATTGTCTTTTTTCTTGCGTTGCATGACTGCCATGCATACATGTACCTATTCACGCTTCCAAACATTTTATAGGACATATTATATAACAAATTATCTGACAAAAGCTGGAAACACAATCTGCTTCTTAAGTGCGTCTCGTAAATTTCATATTATCAAATATACAGGGTAAGGATATGTTATAGCATCGGATCGAAATGTACCAGTAATGGTAAATAGGAACAAAATTCATATATGATATGCCTAGCTTTATCGACATATCAACATATATGCAACGTGTTAATATATTTAGATAATTACCAATAATTGATGGCACCTCTTAACAATATCCAATCAAGTCTGAGCTTAATGGGAATACGGAACCATCAGGTCGAACAGACATATACATGAAGATTGTAAACATCGATTTAAAGCTTAAGCGACAGACCAATAAGGAAAACACGCTACAATTTTATCAGAGTAGCGGTAAATGAGTTTGTCTTTAGGTTGGAAAACGAAGCTGTCTGTCTTTTTATAGAGTTGTCTCGGCATCTTAATGTTAAATCTTACCTTCTTCGAAAACAAACTTTTGCTTGGAAATTGATTTGTCACGCAACACGCAATTTGAAACACTCCACAATCACGAACGCGCCATGTTCCTCTATAAAGCTTCAGACTTCTCGATATCATAACTGACAACTTTAGTCATTACATATTTTCATGCAACTGTTTTTTGTTTAGTGTAACGTCTTCACAGCAGCATATGCCTTATAAATATAACTTTCTAAAATATAGGTCAAATTAGAAATAGGAACAAAACAATAATCCGAACTCAAAATCGATTAAACTAGGACAAACTGTGAACAAAGGAAATCTTTCCATGGAGGCCCTTGTAAATGTTCAAAAGAATAAGACCAGGTATTCCTGAAGGGTAAGCGTTTTCTGCTTCATTTACGAACCCGCCATGGTGATCTTGGTATTATCAAAGTAAGCACCAAGTGTTCAAAATGAGAACCGAGTCATCATTGTCAATCACAACAAGTAAGCACACGAATGAGCATACTCAAAAACGTCAATCTTCATTTCACATAAAGATACAGAATAGTCATCATTGAGACAAAGATGACGACCCTAATTTTTTCCATAGTCTTCATCAACCTGCATATCTCGAATCCCATATACCGTACGTTTATTTATCACGAAATTCTCGTTATTCAGAGCAAGCCCTAGAATAACTAATCATCATCGACATGTAGTTATCATAAGATGGAGAAGAAGGGATTTTACTTAAGTGGAAAGTTCACGATCGGAAAATCGAAATCGCCACGTTTATTATAAAGATTAGTATTAAGCTGTCCGTGTTTGTCATATTTTAAGTACAAATCGAGGTAGAAGCTGATGTAGGAGATTCGGTTTTTCTCTAAGGATGTATTCTTCGGAGAAGTCAAAATTTTCCTGTATGAAACTTTTTTTCAAATATACATTTTTGGAAAACGGAGTTCATGGCATGGCAGAAAATGCAAAGATAATGATATGTCAGCGTGCTCCTGTTTTTGCTAAGATCGGTCAAAGATGCCAGTATGACATAATAAGTGATTTTAGGTGAATTTTGCAGTTTTGACCAATTGCAGGACATTTTCATACAATATCTTCCAAATTTGTAATCCAAATAAATGAATGTTTGCAGAAAAGACAAAAACACTTGTTTCTCTTACATTTTGGAAGTAAAATTTCCTTAACTTAAATTATTAACTCAGGAAAGCGATTTTGGTTACCCCTACCCCTTATTTGTCCCCATTTTTTTCACCATTATTTTTGCAGATTTAACGCAAAATAACAAAAGTTCTGCAATTTAACCTTTTTTTAATATGAAGCATATGAAAAGACAATGGGTTACTCTGTCTAAAACCCTTATAAAAAGGGGGGGGGGGTACAATATAAATATGAAAAAAATATATATATAATAATTTATTTGGTTGCATAATATTTCTATAATATTGAACATATGAAAATTAAGCTTCTTTTGATTAAAAATGGCGAAACACTTACGTTTCTAAGAGATCAATCCAGCATCAAAAGGTGAAATTTCGGCCTTTCGTGAAGTGCAAAATATACACAGAAACACGCATTTTCAAAATGGCCGTCGAAAATAGGTATTTTTTTTAAAACACCTATATTTTTCACACAATTTTCAGATACATATACGCTATTAAAGGTCCAATATACGTAATTTCAGGGAAATTCTCGTGATTCTAAAAAATTCTGAAAAAAAATCCAGTTGATAACCATGCAAAAATAAGCCTGAAACAAAGTAACCCTGAGCGGTAACTAACAAGAAACTCTGGACAAAAAAATCCAAAAACTTGAAAATAATTCAGGTGGGGCCACCTCAACAACAAACCGAAGGTAGAAGACGGTTCGAAATGGACGCGTGTTTACAAATAGCGTGTTTCAACTGCTGCTGTTCCGATAACTGCGAAAGAATTCATCTTGAATATTGCTGATATCAGTTAATCTTAGCTAAATCTATAAATAAGTAATTAGGCTTGATTCTCGCTTCAAGTTTTGCTGAAAGTTACGTATATTGGGCATTTAAAATTGATCAAAATTTTCTCAATATAATGCAAAACGTTTAAATGAGGTTAAAACGAGACTTGAACGTGATTGAAACCTCAGAACATCCTTAATCTCAAGTTCAATACGGTATATAGATCGACTAGGTCAGCAAACTTCTTGTTGTTTATAGACAACATATTGTCGACAAATTCAGCCTCGTATGAAAACAAAAACAAGTCAGCCAAAAGTGTGGTGCACAGTTCATTTCCATTGGGCTGCCAATTGTCATATCTTAGTTTCGCGATGAAATTTTGTCCTGAGACGGAACATTATGGGTTAATGAAGCATAATGAGGATAGATGTTTAAACACACAATATCCATAGAAAATAGTATGTATCGTTAAGTCATATAACAGTTATCAGCAGTTTTCGAGAAAGTCTTTGTAGCTATTTATTGGTGTAATCTGCCGTTGTCTGGTTGGGCACTGTGAACCATTACTAATACAAGACACATACGTTTCTGAGGATATTTGCATTTCTTTTTCCGTTTAATAAAAAGTACTGGCAAAATCATTTATATCTTCTGCCTAACCCAAACTCACGCCAAGAAAATTATTTCTCACATTCGAAACGGACTTCTTTGATAACAGTTAGGTTTAATACCTTCTGAAATTGGTTTGTCGTTATAGATTGGTCTAGCCTGCCATTCCTATTCATCCAGATAAGCGACGGCACCACCGTCCCAATCGAATTCATTCAGACTTATATACCGTGTCCAATATGTAGATAAAACGGAGATTTATTGGGTTGCAAAACGGCGATATTTATCTGCAAATCTACGATTGTTCTAGAGTTATTGCCAACAGACTAACGGAACAGTTCTGTTTGCGAATTTCGATTGTGTGCTTGTGACAATTCATCCCGTTGAGGACGGCTTGTGGACTGAAGGTGTCGCAAATGTCTGCTGTCTATTTTCAGTCGTGGCAAAATGACGCAAACATCTTCAAAATCGATTGGACATAACTGACGCCATTGTTTTTTTTCTTTTAAGGAATAACTATCTAATCAGATTTAGAACATGTTTGTTAATGAATAACAATACTGAATGGAATGATCGCGATCCTATGTTTTTGCATAACATTATAAGAGGGGAAAAGATATGAGAATACCGAGGCGTCAATTAAATCAAAATCCGAAATGAAAATAGCACTGTACGTACAAGATAAGAACAACGGTAAACTTCACACGGAGACACTTGAAAGAGTTCAAGAGAATCAGACCAGGTGTTCCGGAAGGGTGCAGTAACAGTATTCTTCTTCATCGACGACATCTATCATGTCTAGGCCACATCCAAATATTTTAGGATTTTGATTGCTTAAATAAAACAGTACTGAGAAGGTCAACGTGTTAAATGTACGATCTCAAATGAAAGTATGGAATGTACACATTTGTACTCAAACTTGTAACGCTCAGCATTACAGGAGTGGAACGACTTGCTCGTCCGTTGTGACCGATTGGGGTGTTCTGCCGGAGTATACTTCAATGTGGTAGCACTTCAAATCGACAAAAGATCTGGACTATCACAAGAAGGTTTACACGAACATATAGCAGCCTCCCTAATACATACGCTGTCAACCTACAAACGCATCGCATACACCGGGCGGCCGTAAAAATAATTACCCAACCAACCAAAGAATTGTTACATTATAGGGGTATGTTTAGACATGTTTCTACCTTTAACAACCTTCCAAACAAGTTTTGAAATAAATACGGAAGATCAGGCCAACAAAATGAAGTCCTAAATATCGAGCTTCGATATCGAATTCAGGAACGAAGAAATACAAAAAGTAAGATTATATCGAGAGAGACACTGTATTGTGTTTCAAAGTGTTACTGTCCGAACTCCAAAAAGTAGACTATTTAGATAAGCATATACAAAACAATCATTTTTTTTCATTTGATAGAAATTGAAGGTTTTGTTTTGAAAGGTAGATCGAGTATCCATATGCATGGAACTGTAAATGCTAATACTTTTCGAGGGACAGCGTTTGCGACGATTGTGAGTATTTTTACATGATTAACCGTGTATTGAGTCACTTGAACCAACTGTGGCGCACATGCAATTAACATACACGCAGAATGACTTGTTTGTTGATCATTTTTTAGTCTTCCGATTTTGGAAAAGAAAAAAACAAGAAAAAAATGAACAAGATGGTTGACGTAATGGTAAAATGGGCAGCAAACAAACTAGTTACATATGCGCATGCAACCTTCGGATTTTATTTTCTAAATTAAATCCTTGATATCTCAATAACGTTATATGTTTACCGGAACACAAGTCATGGCCTAAGAGTAAGACATTTTCTATCGATTACGGATAAAATTAATAAAGGCTTTTTTATTGCTCCGTCCTCCCTGGACAGCGGTATAAGCATGTGTAGTGTCCGTCTATCGTCCTACGACATGTCATACTACGGCTTATAGTGCCAGTATAGCCACAATGCTTCCGGGCGCAACACTTCAAACCAAACGCTTTATGTCTGTTCGAAAATAGTGGCAATTCGATGCGTAATGTGCTTTTACACGTCACTGTAGGTTAAATTTCTTTTTTAATCATTCCTTTGTGCACATATGGTATTTCAATTGTTTGTGTTTAACAGTCAATTACAAAATGTATATATTGCAAGATAATGTTTAAACAGATGTTTAGTCCTCGTTATGAATGTACTGGAGTCGTGTGTGTTTGATATGTTGCAAGTGTAGGCATTTGTTACCGAGATTACAACCTGAGGGTATTTTTTGTCAAGGCATTACTATATTATACAACTCTGTTCGACTGTAGTAGTCATTACATTAAACTACTTGTTTTCGGTTTACTGTTGATAGTATGGCTTGCTTTGGAAACATGTAGAGTACAAGTCTAGTATTAGTCTCAAATATCGATTTCCGAAACACATGTTTGCGGTTCTGATGAACTATTGACATTAGTTTAACTCCAGATCTATTCATATTCCACATCGATATGCGTTAATTTCGTTCACAGACAAACGCGCGCGTGACGTCAGCAAACGTATACATTGGATACGACCCGATGAATTGTAAAATAGTAACTTTCACGTAATTCTGTTTCGTTTGGTTATAATTTGTTTATCGTCGTTTTCAGAGCTAAGTCATTTAAAGGACGTGTACGATGCGAGTATATGCGTTCCGTGTGTGCGTAGTTCAGAGTATTGACATGTCTCTTTAAGCCTCTTAGCGATAGTACAAAACTGATACTGACTATAGAGTGTACAACACCGAAGTAAACTACCATCGGCACCTAGCAGATCACCCCATTATACATGACACATTATACTGACAATGGGTGAACCAGTCGTCCCACTCCCACAATGCTGAGCGTCAAGCAGGGAGTAGTAATAATAGTAGATACCATGATAGTATTCTTATGTGTTGGCCTGAGGACATAATCGAAAGTCTTTCTCACAGGGGCAACACACTTAAGGCCAAAAGGGAGGGAGTTTCAAGGGAGATATTAAATATTGTAGCTGACAAATTTAATTAGTGTTATTAAGGGAAAGTGTAAGTTTTGTGGCATGGTTTCTCACAATGACATTATAATGCTATTTTTAATAGTGAATTTTATCATCATAATCGCTTTCTTAAACCATTAAAACAAAGAATCGTTCCACATTTTAAAAGTGCGAAAATGAAAACAACGTTTTGCGTCATACGTTAATGACGTAGTACGTGACAAAAACACTTCTCACAATTTGCAATTGCCTTATCAACGCATGTTTGCCATTCCCCTTAAGCTGTGGAGATTTGTTCAGGAAAAAATATGACATCGCCAGTACTTGTGGACATAAATTTAATTTTGTTGTATTAACCATAACGATTGAATAAATTCTTTTGTATCAGATGGTTAATTTCAAAACTGTATAATAACAACCTGCTTACCGTAATTTCCTGCGTATTACCTGCACCGGGTTATAGCCCGCAGGTAGTGAAGTAAGGCATTTTGGCGGCTTTTGTAGAATAAATTCCAGATAACCCGCACTGGCAGATTGCCCGCGGTTATACGTCGAATGTATACCTAGTGAGTAGGAGTGTACTTTGTATGTGACTTTGTGATTTTTTGCTTTGAATGTTGAAAATCAGAGACAAATGATGGAAACATGGTGTTTATTTTGTAAATATATATGTTTATGTGTATAATTAAAGATATATAAAATGACATTTTCCTTACAAATAGCGTAGATCTACATGTTGATATACCCCGCTTTTTATAATAATTTGGTAAAAAAATCCACATATAGTCAGCATCGGCAGAAAGCCCGCATTAGGTATCTCCTGGTGTAAAAAAATCGTATAGCCCATGGGCAATACGCAGGAAATTACGGTAATAGCCTTACCCTATAAACATTTACTTATAAGGCCAGTCAGCAGCTTTAGGGTTGCACAGATATGTATTACTATATGACTTGCAGATATTAAGTACGGTACAATTACGACAGGAAATTCACATTTTAACCTTCGGATCAACACCATTAAGTGTTTATGATACATGTACATTGTGTTTAATATATTACAAATAACACGGAAACAAAAATCACGAAGGAAGACAATTTTTTGACTCGTGCCCAATCCGGGCCTCGAACTCACGATCTCCGGCACCAAATCGCCTATCCAGAAATACCTGCGGCCGTGATACCACTGCGCCAACTTGACATCTCCAAAATTGGATGTTTTGAAGTCGCAGTGATAGACAGTCCGGCCATAGTGGCAAACCGCCTATAATAGATGATGTGAACACCTGGATCGCAATGCATATACATAAATGGATATTACATATATTAAGCACGGTAAAATTACGACAGGAAATTACATTTAAATGTTCGGTTCAACAACACTAAGTGTTTATGATACATTGTGTTTAATATATTACAAATAACACGCAAAACACTTGTATTATGCCAATAATTTCGATACGGATGTAGGTGCTGGCAATTAAAATTTTTGACAAGTGCAGCACGGTAAATTACACATGTAATTCACATACAAATATATATGAAAAGACTAATTTTACAAGTTAAGACACGGGTTGTCTAAAACATAGCCTGTATCTATACGTATCAGTTATGTTGAGAAGGTTGAACTACCATCAGACGCACTAAAATTTTGGTTGACCGGTTAGTTTTTCTTAATATTTATTTTTCTGTTATAAACCTTTTAAAAGAATGCAAACTATTGATCATTCGAAGGAAAATTGTGCAGATATCGAGGATTGCCGTAATTATACTATTGCATGGAGTGATATAATAAAGCATTCCTTTCACTGGTCTTCAACCCTTCATTAGAAACGTGCCCTCTCCGCTGATGACACACAATGACGCTGGGAAGTTGGCAATTGGTGAAAATAATTAAATGCATATCCATTTCAAATTATTTGTATTGTTTAATAGCATTATGACACTTTTATCATCATCTGGAATTAAATTTCACACTCAACAATACCGGTTGCACGCTTTACTGTCCCAAAGTTCTAATAAATTAAAACAATTTGTTATCACGTAACGTTTAAAGTAGGCAGGTTGTCGTCTCGATCAATTGAGGTCGAATTATTGGCCTAGTGTATCACCTCTTACTCATTTATTGCACCTTCTGATATTTAAGTGTTCTGTTTACCTGATACTCGCCCCATGTTTGCTCTTTGAAATATCAAGCATTACTACAGTAGCAATGCAGTAGTGGAAAACTCGCGCGTGCGTAAAAGTTTGCGTTTTCAGTTGTGACTCTTCAAAGTGTAGATTTTTTTTTTCGTGATCATAATGATATTTGTCCCCTAATAAAACCTATAATATGATGAAATTTGAAGAAAAATACATGTATCTAAATATAGATATTACTTGTTTCTTAACAAACATTATATGTATACATAAATTTTGTCTCCATTATTTTTCTAAACTAGTTACAACAGCAAACTAGCTGTGGTCTTTTGCTTGGTTTGTATTTAAGATGACATAATGCCATTGAGGTAATAAATGAAAACTTCTTTCAACTTGCAGATACATATACTCATCCATATGTGTGTGTAACACTAGCTACATTTACTTCATACGAATTGTCGATTAAAGGCATTGTCAAATACGTTACCTTGCTTTTTCGCAGATTACACACATTGTATTCCATGATTAGTTTCTATAATAATTAAATAGACACGTTTTTTAGGTCGAAATGCTGTTAAGACAGCCCTCTTAGTACAATGTATTTCTAGTTCATGGAAGGTCATAAATAGGATTGACCATGGATCGATTTGCTATATCATTTCTTTTAGTAAAGGGATCACAGATAACACGTGATAACAGACTTCAGTGTCCCGTTACCGAGACCATGTCTAGGCCCACCTATGTTCGTGTACAACCGAGTGCTGTAATTAATACTAGATAAGGGGTATAGCTTTACGGATGGGAAACTACAGACTAATTAATGATGGTTTATATGTTTAAATGAGACAGACTAGACCACTCAGATAAAACAGTGGGAGGTCATACATTATATAAGAGGTCAAGCAAAGGGTGTTTGATCGGAATTGGAACATATGAATTTAGGTCAAGTTATCAATGTTGCACGAGTTTCTCACAACTTCATGATATCCATTACCTTAATACAATGTTTCCATGGCTGTAAAATCCGTTTTAAGAAGAAACGATAAAATAAAATGTCATGAAAATTGCAAACCAATGGCATAAATAATTATTGGTTACGATGATATACATCCTTTGAATGGAAAATGATTTAGGGACTATACTACACTGGTCGTGACGGAATATTTGTGCACTCTTTATGGAGTGTATACAGTTCAAGCCAATGCGTCATAAAACAACGAAACTGCTGTATGATGCAGTTGTTTCTATATAATAAATAGTAAAAGGTACAGCATGTGTATGTTACGTCATCTTTTATGATAAGGGGTGTTAGAATGCTGGTGTTCTTTAGTCCCCGACGATAGTTGGAGCCTCCATAGCTACAATTATCTAATTTGAGAAGTGGCACGGCACATTTTCGTAGTACTCGATTTGAAATTATACAGGTCTACGTTAATAAATTAAAGGGGTTATACGCACCATACCCTTCTGTTCCTCAGTATATTAGTTAAGGAAATTCCAATTTCCACCTTTTGGCCGCCCGTGGAATCTCTGACGAGTCAAAACAGGACGAAACAGCTGTATGATGAAGAGTAATTAATTTTTGGCGTACTGTAACTGTTACTAAATTTTGAAAGGTGCAGCATGTGTGTGTTACGTCATCTTTTGTACATGGATACATTATCCTGCAAACTTACACTTTTGGACAATAATTAATTATATTAGTTTAGTGATACGTATATATCAAATCATTGTTATAGTGGAAACCAATTAAGAAACCCCCAAAAGTCATAGAAAGCGACGAGAAAGATGCAGACCTTCGTTCTTAAAGATTATTATGTTAGTATTACTACACTGATACCGCGTATCAAGTTTTAAACCGTTGTTCTCGTATATTTTGTAGTGTTTTTGAATCACAACGAATTACACGGTTATCAGATTTCGTAATCGCTATAAGTACAGACACATCCTTAACATCTGCCCTCGCTCGACCCTCCGTCAAAGACATGTGTTGCCGATTTTACCCAGTCATATATATTTTTTTTTGATTATGTTGGTGTTAGGCTTTCGGATGTCCTGTCATTGCTGGACTAAAAATCTATTTCATTTGCAGGAATTTGTTGTGACATAATATGACAAAGGACATTTCCTTTTTCTCGTTTTCTTTTCGTGACAATGTCTGGTGCAGGGAAACGCAACAGACATGTGTATAACTTAAGATATGATTGATGACTTGAATGTCAAACAATTTTATTTAAACGGATAGAAATGTGAGTTTTTTAGTCATTTACTGAAGACCTTAGAGCATGATTTACAAGTAAAGTGTTGCTGTTCTGATCCCCGTTACGTTTCAGCTCCGTGTGATGGACAGCTTGCTAATCCTCAAAACAGGAAAATTGCCACGGACAGCAAAGAAACATATTTGTCTTTATCATTAAGAAGCGAATCCTTCAAATACTAACCAGATGGCTTTGTGTATGGCTCCAGTGTCGAGTGGAAAAGTACTAAGTGACCATCACATGATTAATTCACGCACTTAATACCACTTGTTCGTGATCATACACCATCTCTCTTCTCATTTGCATGGTGTGCGTTGATGACTGGGTTAAGACCACGCTCTACCTGCCATCACGCTGAGGAACATAACACAATTAATTAGCTAACTTGCTAGATGTTTGTGGATGTGCTAACAAATACCAACCTTTCTACCGGGCTGGGCAGACTTAATTATGCATAGATAAGTTGCAATGTACCCCTTGTACGGGCACTAGAATCAGCTGATTCATTCGCCTCGCGTGCGACGTTACATGTTTGTTCTGCCCCAAGCTCTCTGACCTAGGTCACAGTAACTATAATGCACTGATTATTTATAAATGATTTCGTTTTTGTTTTGTTTATTGTCTAAAACGACAATGGTTTTGGTAAAGGAACGGATGATTTGATGATCAAGATTAATACTCAATTATCCAAATTGTTTTGAATCACTCAAAATATACTCGGTATATATACTCGATCTTTTATTCCTAATATACTCGGTCAAGTTAAAATATCATTAAATGAATGAACGGCACTCCTCAAAAGGCAAGGTGCATGACTTGTTACCCCCAATTAAAAAAATATGTTTAAATATTTATTGCAACAAAGCCAAGTAGGTACATTGCATGTTATTCTGTGTATAACGTCCTGTTGGGGACGTACACCGTGGTACCTCTGACAGGAATAGATAAGCCAATCACATTGGTATAGTACGTGGATGCAGAAACACACCTTACTAGTGAGCAAATGAAAAGAAAACAACGCAGTGTTTTTTTTTCAAATCGCCTCTTACAATACAAGAGTTAATTTGGTATTCAATTGACAATAATCTGATTATGTAATTGAATAACCAGTTATCGATTTAATCATCTTTGCGCCATGATTTTTAAACCTGCAAAGTTTCATGAACTGTAAAGCTTTATCTTAGACAACTACCGCGTGGTCAAAAAAGGTTGGACAAGACAAAGAAACATCAACTCGTCACATTTAGACAAAGAATATCTGTTACCGCTAATGACAATAGTTTATAGCATGTAGACGTCCATATTTCGTATGGCATTTTTAGCCCACCATCTGATGATGGTGGGCTATTCAAATCGCCCTGCGTCCTTGGTCCGTTGTCCGTCCGTCAGTCCGTCCGTTAGTCCGTTAGTCCGTCCGTAAACAATTCTTGTTATCGCTATTTCTCATAAAGTACCGAAGGAATCTTTCTCAAATTTCATGTGTTGGTTCACCTTGGTCCCTAGTTGTACATATTCCATTTTGGGACCGATCTGAATTCAAGATGGCCGACAGGCAGCCATCTTGGATTTTGACATTTGAACTTTGTTATCCCTATTTCTGAGAATGTACTGAATGGATCTTTCTCAAATTTCATGTGTTGGTTCACCTTGGTCCCTAGTTGTGCATATTCCATTTTGGGACCGATCTGAATTCAAGATGGCCGACAGGCAGCCATCTTGGATTTTGACATTTGAACTTTGTTATCCCTATTTCTGAGAATGTACTGAATGGATCTTTCTCAAATTTCATGTGTTGGTTCACCTTGGTCCCTAGTTGTGCATATTCCATTTTGGGACCGATCTGAATTCAAGATGGCCGACAGGCAGCCATCTTGGATTTTGACATTTGAACTTTGTTATCCCTATTTCTGAGAATGTACTGAATGGATCTTTCTCAAATTTCATATGTAGGTTCCCCTTGGTGCTTAGTTATGCATATTGCATTTTGGGACCAATCCGAAAACAACATGGCCGACAGGCAGCCATCTTGGATTTTGACAGTTGAACTTTGTTATCGCTATTTCTGAGAATGTACTGAATGGATCTTTCTCAAATTTCATGTGTAGGTTCCCCTTGGTCCCTAGTTGTGTATATTCCATTTTGGGACCGATCTGAATTCAAGATGGCCGACAGGCAGCCATCTTGGATTTTGACATTTGAACTTTGTTATCCCTATTTCTGAGAATGCACTGAATGGATCTTTCTCAAATTTCATGTGTAGGTTCCCCTTGGTGTGTAATTATGCATATTGCATTTTGGGACCAATCCAAAAACAACATGGCCGACAGGCAGCCATCTTGGATTTTGACAGTTGAACTTTGTTATCGCTATTTCTGAGAATGTACTGAATGGATTTTTCTCAATTTCATGTATAGGTTTCCCTTGGTGTGTAGTTATGCATATTGCATTTTGGGACCAATCCAAAAACAACATGGCCGACAGGCAGCCATCTTGGATTTTGACAATTGAAGTTTGTTATCGCTATTTCTAAGAAAGTACTGAAGGTATCTTTCTCAAATTTCATGTGTTGGTTCACCTTGGTCCCTAGTTGTGTATATTCCATTTTGGGACCGATCTGAATTCAAGATGGCCGACAGGCAGCCATCTTGGATTTTGACATTTGAACTTTGTTATCCCTATTTCTGAGAATGTACTGAATGGATCTTTCTCAAATTTCATGTGTAGGTTCCCCTTGGTGCCTAGTTATGCATATTGCATTTTTGGACCAATCCGAAAACAACATGGCCGACAGGCAGCCATCTTGGATTTTGACAGTTGAACTTTGTTATCGCTATTTCTGAGAATGTACTGAATGGATCTTTCTCAAATTTCATGTGTAGGTTCCCCTTGGTGTGTAGTTATGCATATTGCATTTTGGGACCAATCCAAAAACAACATGGCCGACAGGCAGCCATCTCGGATTTTGACAATTGAAGTTCGTTATGGCTATTTCTCAGAAATTACTGAAGGTATCTTTCTCAAATTTCATGTGTTGGTTCACCTTGGTCCCTAGTTGTGTATATTCCATTTTGGGACAGATCAGAAAACAATATGGCCGACAGGCAGCCATCCTTGATTTTGACAATTGAAGTTTGTTATCGCTATTTCTAAGAAAGTACTGAAGGTATCTTTCTCAAATTTCATTTGTTGGTTCACCTTGGTCCCTAGTTGTGCATATTCCATTTTTGGACAGATCGGAAAACAACATGGCCGACAGGCAGCCATCTTGTATTTTGACAATTGAAGTTTGTTATCCCTATTTCTGAGAATATACTGAAGGGAACTTTCACAAATTTCATATGTAGGTTCCTCCTGGTGCCTAGCTATGCTAAGAATAAGGAATCGACAATGTAATTCACAAAAAAAAAAAAAAAAAAAAATGCATCTGTGTCCCACCAGAGTCTCTGCTCACACTTAATCAACACCTAAGAGACAATCGAAAGAAGAGAAAAGAACCATCTTTCAAAAAACAAACTTAGATCATTTGATGGTGGGCGCCAAGATCCCTCTGGGATCTCTTGTTATAACATGTATGTAGTTCGTTTCTGCAGGAAGATGGCATAACACACATATATGCTGCATACTTCAAATTTAGTAATAGATGTATCATATGCCGAAAAAATTTAAGTACAATGTGAATTGCACCATGCAATTGGTTTGCCCTTCTTGGACAATGATGCTAGAGGCCAAAAGGCTGGGATCGATATTTTCTTAACTAATGTAGAAACAGAAGGGTCAGGTGCGTGAATACTTTTTAATTTGTGAATGTTGACAGAAATGAAATTACGAAATGTAGTAATGTCAAGTAGCATTCGAAATTTACCATTTGTGTGTGCATGCTACTGTATTTATGTGTTTGCAGTATATTGTTTTCGCACACCTTTGCCTATGTAAGATGCAACTGATCCATAGGGTGTGACGTCAGTCCACATACGTTCACCAAATGATCCTAATTCAATGACTACTTTTTACAATATACATAGGGACCACTCCTACAGTCGTCTGCTTATTTTGTCAATAAAAACAATGTTTTGACACATTGGGGACTGAAACTGTTGATGACTTTATACAGGGGACAGTAAATCGAGAACACGTTCAGAAAGACTTCATCATCGTACACTCCGACGTTTCCGGAAAGGCGATAGATTCAAATATAAAGGAGTGATGCCAATTTGCGCTTTCTGTTGGCTTTCATCGATAAGTTTTATTTTTTATGTATATGAACGAACACCTTTTGGTTAGGTGGTCATGACATGACATGTAATTAAGGTCAGGTCGGAGATCCTAACGAATTATGGGGGTGGGGTCAAAGTTGGGGTTCAAATTTATAAAAGGCGCAGTGTTTTGCATCTAGTCCAATCGATTTTGAGTTTGGAGTTTGGTTTTGTTGACGCCTTGGTTTTTTCTGATTTATTTATATAATACTACGGGATATGTTTTCTTCTTCGTAACTTTGATGTATTGTAAAATTTCAAGGCATTAAAACAACAACCTGATTATAAAAAAATGACAATGGTCGGAAAGTAGGATGCATTGACCTAGTTTGTTAACACCTCACCCAGTCACATTATACTGTAACGGGTGAACCAGTCGTTCCTCTCCAATACTGCTGAGCGTCAAGCAGGGAGTAATAACTACCATTGTTGGAGACCCTGGCATGTCTTAGTTTGGGGATATAGTCATGCTATCATTACATACCTTCTACTATTGAAAAATTAAGAACCTCCAGACTACACTGGTATTCAATTCGCCATCAAAAGAAATGTATGTTAAAGACCATCACATCATTAATTAAAATATCCATTGCCTAAATGATTTGAGTAGACATGTTTTACACATGTCCCTGCTGATGTTCAACTAAACACCTCATCTCTGATATCGTTTTTAATCCAGAAACAATTTCGAAGAGTTCATTGTTAACGATATAAATGATTTCATGTTACCGGATCATGCAACAGGGTTGCTTTTCATGAAATTTGGTTTCCTACATTGTCGCTATTGTGACATTTTATGGTACGAGTTAAACAATGATAAACAAATTTTGGGGAAAAAAATATGTTATTTAATATGCAGTAAATAAAGCATTATTAGTCCGCAATACAGTTTCTAATTATAATACGATAATAGATGAACTGAGTGAAGCATACGTTTGACGATAACAGAAATTGAGGATTATCAAACAAACTGGAAGCCTTCCGCTATTGGCATTGATATTAATCAACCCAGCAGTGGTTTACAATGCTGGCACTGCACACCTTTGTCATACATCGTAACGACAGCCTGATCGCATGTTAGATCATATAAAAAATCTATTAAGCATATCATCTGCAAGTGTCACCCATTGTATGACGTAATGAGAAATACTATAACAATAAATCTTCCATATCTATCAGTTGTTGCCTTTGATCAGGTCACAGGGATTCAGAAAATTAAAAGATTCCTTTTTATTCTTCCAGGGTAACGACCATTGTAATTGATTGCGGTGAGCAATATATGTGTCATCGGCTCATTTGGTGAGTCAATGGTCGTTCCCAGGTGGGTGACTCATGGTAACAAGCAATAAACGTGTAAGGTGTGATGCATGTCAAATAATATCAACTCATATCAAGCTGATTGAATCGTACCCAAGCGCAATTAAACATTTGATGTAAATTGAAAAAATATAACCAATGGTTTTGAAGTACATACATACATTTTATAAATTCTACATGTAAATATATAGCATTTTAATGTCATGGTTGATTGTTCTGTGTATTCCTCTGTCGTCTGCTGAGGAAAGATTTGATAAACTAGAATGTCCTGTTGTCCCTAATAACTATATGTGTATCATGGGTTATTATACCCCCCCCCCCCCGCATCGAAGTTGGGCGTGGGGGTATACTACAATCAAGTTGTTCGTCCGTCCGTCTGTCGACACAATGATGTACAGGTTACTCCTCCTAAACTACGGAAAGGAATTTCAACGAAACTTGGTGGCGAAAATTTATACATTGTAGATGTGAGTAATGTATACCTCGTTAACAAATTTGGTTGCCATGGTAACCATGTCACTAACTAAGTTCTTTAGGATTTTTTGCCAGACAACTACCCATTAACCTGTAAACCGATTCAAGTAATGTTAGGGACCATGTGTCAATGTGCATGCACGGTATTTTTCTACAGAAATTTTGGTTTCCATGGTAACCAGGCTAAAATACCCAAATTCTTTTTGAACACCAAATTGTCAGCACAGCTCTATCCACACCTATGAACTGAACATGAATGTAAGGGACTATGTGTAGATATGCATGCAAATTTTATTATATACTAATTTATAGTTGCCATCGTAACCAGGTCACTATCAACAGGTTAAAAGTAGCGGTGTTTAAAGGTCCGTATTCATGAAACCGTTCTTATGCCCACACCTGGATTTGTTGCTCAAGCCAGCCTTTCTGAACTCACCTTAATCGTGTCAACTATCAAAAAGTAAATTGGAAATAAAAACAAAACAGTAATTGGCTCCATAGATCTTCAATTTTCCACTCAAAGATAACAAAATAAACAAATAGGAGCCAGAACAAGAAATTAGCCTTGAGCACACAAAACAAAAATCTTGAGCATGATAATGCTTTCAGTAAAACAGGCCCAAGTACATGTATTATACAGTATTCTGTTTTTTAAGGGTGTTGGTTTAACTTTTCATTTGTTTATAATTATATTCCTCACATTTTTATAAACGTTTGAGATCGGATATAAGTTTTGTTCACATGTTCGGTCCCCAAAACATGTATCCGTTTTCAATTGTCATTTTACTTTCGACAAAAAAAGATTGTCGATTTTGTTAAAATATACTTAATACTTAAAACCAAAAAAAGGTTTTTCAAACGACAACATCAGAAATCTGTTTCGTTGTTATAAGAAACAAGAGTCACGCTATTACAAGTTAAACAGGAATGTATGATGTTTCTTGACAAAAACAAACGATAACTTTAATTTCATCTTATTACTTTTCAGACACAGAGTGGTAGTCCACCAGACATTTTTATTCTCAATTACTTTTTCATTGCCCTAAAATCAGCATGCATGAATAAAGGGGAAAACAAAAGAAGATGTGTTCAGTTGCAGGAAGTTTCACGATTATTTTTTAGTCAAAGTTAATTATCGCAACGTTTTTAAAATTCGGTTAAGGTTTGTAACAAACATCCTCATGTCATTTATCGTATATTATTATTAAGCAATGATTTGTCTTTGTAAACCCAAATACATTATGTAAGATGTCGTATTTTATAGGATAATATAACCTTTCATATTTCACATTACAACATGTGCATTCAAGACGAACTTTATTGTATCTTTGTTTGGGTTCTGACAGCCCGGAGGAAAATTATCTAGTTGAGTAGATCCCAATTATCAACATAAATATACAGTGTCACTACTTCATTATTTCAGTTAAACTTTAAGACATTTTTATGGCAGAAGCGAGGAGCGCTGTAACGAGCTTTTCACTCCGACCGCCCACAGACCTCTGAAATCATACCGGTGTATAGTTTAAGTTATTATTGGCTTAACATAGAAATGATGTTTCATAAACCCCGAGGTATGGAATTAAAGAAGTGAAGATTTTATTTCATCAAGTAACGGCAACCATTGAATAGACTGACGGGCCATCACGCTTATATACACTAATGTACTAATGGAGGAATTACGGAACAGCCGCGAGTGTGCACGCAATCATTGATCCGGGTAAATGATGAAGAAGCTTATTAAAGAAAAGACACTTGTCTGGGAGTTTTATCAATGCTCGTCTTCACTTTAAAAATATAGCCGAAAGGTCTGTATAATACCAGACACTATATCCTGACCTTGTGTTTGTACTTTAAAAAAAACAGCAGTAGACAAGGTTGTCGACTTTGAAGCTGCGTATGTGATTTTAATTCTTAAACCGAGTAATACTTACACAATGTACTGCTTTCATAATATAAAATGTAAAACACAAAACATATAGTGACATCCTGATAACCTTTAAAATTAACTACCATTTTGTTCATCGTCATACTTCCTTATTGAACTGTTGAATAAGGTAGCATTACTTTGTTAAACTCCCTCGTATAATGTTTTAATTTGTTTTAACATATTTTGAATCAGACGCCATTATCTCTGCATGTCGGAAAGCGTGCATCATCTAGAATTACATTACCACCATCTTTCCGTTTCCATTCACCAACCCTGGGATGAATCATACACATCTAATCAAAATCAATACTGTAATGCTGAATATCAATTGTTCCGCTATTATTGTGTGTAATTAATGTCTACAAGCGGTTATTGTCAGGGGGGTATTTAATTGCGCAAGCTTCCCGTGCAACATGACAGTTAAAAATATGCCGTATGATAATCACAAGGAACCCCATTAAATAGTGTTTTAACTTTTTAGTGCAACAAGATCATAGTCGCGAGGCTTACGAGGTGTTTTCTCGCAAAAACGTTAGCGCATCCATCAATATGATTTGCATATCTGTAATTAAAACAATTAAAACAATGTCGTAAGGATCGAATTGGTTCAACATAATTTAAATTTAAAAAAGAAAAGTACGCTTTAACATTATCGAAACTAACTATACAGTTCAAAATACAAAATGTGACTTAAATAAAAAAATACGCTTTAATATTATCGAAAACTAACCATACAGTTATTTTCTGCGTACTGCACGCACACCAAAAAATATTGTTTTTATTTTTTAATTTCTTCAGATAGCCCTTTCCAGCATATTATCTGCTAAGTAATGACTAATAATAATGTTAAATTTTATAAAGAAGCACAAGAACTATACAGTTATCTTACAAACGACCTATTCAGATTTATGATTAGAAACAATGTACGTATTGTACAAATATGGCGCCTCCAAACACCACATCCAAATCTCTACGAAGATGTTTTTTTAAGTACATGTACATCATCATCTGAGTGATGCGTCAGATAAGTTTTCCGTCTTTGGTGTTGGTGCTTCAAATGAACCTGTTTCATTTGATAGCATTCAGTCTTTCTTTTAAGTTTTCAGTAAACATGTATATATTTAACCTGCGGAAACATTGTATCAAAATTGATCTGTTCATTAAAATGAAATTTCGATACAATTACTTAATTGTTCGGCTTTCATGTAAACATCGTACTATTACAGTAAATGAAATGAAAATGTCAAATGGGCCATATAATGTTAAGTCTGCGTGTGATTTTCAACTTCAAGGACATCAAGTATTCGGCAGAAGTGTTTGATAAACTTAAATAATTATCCGTTTGGACCCTGGTATCTCCGATCACCATAACGATTTTTTTGTTGAAATACACAGACGCGTGTGCGAAGGGAGGAAACTCGAACATAAAAGTAGATGTGTAAAGTCGTACCGCTAAATAACGATGTATAGGACTCACACAACTAAATAATTTACTATATGTTATTACTAAGCTTTAGAGCTAATAACTTTAATATTTGAAGTTCAACACTTGTGAAAACTGCCTAAATTCACAGATACATACATGACAAAGGCTTCAAGGAGCATTTTATGAGGAGTTTACTGGCATATTAGCTCGCTACAGTCGTCTGCTTCGGACAACCGGAAATTTACATGTCAAACCAGTGAAATGGGACGAGAACACCCTCTGACGTTTGACCCCATATCAATCCGCCATCACATATCAAAATCTACCAAAAGTATATATTTTTGTAAAGTTAAATATCTGCAGATTTCATTCAATGCAAAATAGGTCAACAATTGCCTATTTAAATTACTCAGAATCACTGTACTTAGACGGAACAAATTTTCAGTAGGGACTACAAACGTATGAAACACTTCGTGATAGGCTGATTTAGTTGTGTGAGTCCTATAGTTTTTCCGAAACTACATGTACATGGCAGGTGTTATTTTTTTAAGCGGACCGTGGAATCTATAACTTTAATCATTTCGTTTTCAGCGATATTGGAAAAAAAGTCACCACAACATGTTGCAATTTTGCTTTGTTTACCTCATTTCTCATGTCAAGAATATCACTTAAATCCCGTCACTATCTCCCTTTGGACGATCTTCCTTAAACTTGACTGAGTAACACAATTCTGGTGTCTCTCTCTGCAGGCATGGTGTTGAATAAAATTATATAATGAACAAGAAAAGTGTTGGCAAACCATTTCAATAGTAGGGTTGTTAATGATTTATCTGTAGGTGCCCAATAAGTAAATTTATTTAAGAAAAATGGATTCATAATAGGGACATTCCATTCTAATGCAGTAACAGTGGTGTTTTTAGAAAAGTGTTATATACTTATAACCTATACAAAATACAAAACAAATACAAAGAATTATAAGAAAACAAATCTCAAATTTAAAAAAGAACAGATTATTAAAGAACCATATCTTATTATAGAGTTCAATTGAATGCAAGAAATCGAGGATTGATATGACAGAAAATATGTCAAATAAATGATTCATGTACAAAGGTATGATATATTATTATATTTGGTGGGGAAGTTAAAAAATCACCTGCGGATATTTTTTTAACTTTGTGGCGTTGTTCTACCGAACCCCCACCTTTATATTAAGTATCAGATGGTATAAATTGTATACTTCTTATCATACTTATATATGTATTAATAATACTTATATATTTATCTATTAGTTGTAATAAACTTGTCACCTTATGGTGGCCATTTTCGATTCATAATGATCTTTTTGTTGTCTGTACGTGGGTTATACATAAATGCAAGCTATATGTATAGCTAATTTTATGTGACGACACAACAGAATTGGTTTTACTACCAGTAATATTTTATAATTTTTAATAACTATTTCCCTTTATGTAGCCTCCCATTTATTTTGGACAACATGGCCAACCTTATTTTCATCAATCATGTGCATTTAAACATATGATTACTAATTGCGCTATGGTCAGCTTTTGTAACATATGATAAGGGATCGTGAGGGTTCGTTGGCATCACCTGGCGTACACCTTTGAATGTTTGAAGCAATCAGACATGTTTGGGTTTGCATTTTGGGGTGAAAGTCATACATGACGTGACCTAATGAGCGTACACAACATCATTAGATAGTGGTTAAAGTCATGCAAAGTCTAATCACCATAATTCGCTTACCGCTATAGGTGAGGACTAACAAATGGTGAAACGTCAAACAACCTAAAAGGTTAAAAGCCATTTCAATGTGAGTATTGAAGCCTGCTATGGGGACATATTCTATCGAAACAACCTACAACATTCAAAGTATATTGTATACGGAGACAATTATTAAAGAAATGTAATCCTTAATTTGAGACCTGGACCTAAGTAGACAAAATGAAGGAACTATGCGACTCATCCTCCAGGGACCTGCGTAAACTTATATAGTTAGTTAGTTACGAGTTTTACGCCGATGCAGACACATCGGTGTTACGACCGGCGTGGGAGAAGTTGCCTTCCCTCAGGGGAGGGGGGAGTGGGGGGACGAAGTCGCTTATCTATTCCTATATATCGTGATCTGTTGGATAATTTTAGAGCGACTTCGAGTTCAAATGAATATGTGGTCAGTCACTAGCCGTATCTTGTCAAGATGTCTGGCGTGGCGTAATCGTAGGTATCGGCAGGGTGATCGGGAAATTTGAAATGTGCCGGAAGTAAAACTTCTAGATATGTTACTAGTCTACGTCACCCTGGGTCCTTTGACCTTAAACCTTTGCATACATTTTGAAATTTGAATTGTTTATTTAGTATGTTTTTGGTGTCCATCGAAACGTCCTAATAAAATGGTTAATTGTTATACTAACCCTACCTTATTCCTAACCTCAGTGCCGGCGTTAACGCGCCTACTCTTACGACAATACACAGATGGATCTTTTTCGTGCAAGTTGGACCTTCCCACACGGGACACCGTTTAAAGTCCTATCCGATGGAGTGGTAAACTTGTATCTACGAGAGAGCTTACATAGGCTACGCCTGTTTCTCAATCCGTTTTTTTATCAATCAAGTATTTTTGAAATGAAATGTAAACTTGTATATGCAATTTAAGAATTGTAAAGAAATAGCGATCACAAAAAATTACTGTCAAAAGACCGCCTTCCGGACATACTGTTTTTCCGATCAACTTATACATGTAACTGGACAAAGCACAGCAAAGGGCCAAGGTGAACCTGTATGTGTAATTTGAGAAGAATCCATCCGGTACTTCTCAATAGTACAAAACAGTGTGTTTAGCTACATGTAACAGTGTCCTAACAGTGTATCGATATTTTATCGAAGTAGCATATAAAGTTATAACTTTTAAGTTTGTTTTCTTCCTCCTTTAAGGACTAGGTACAGGACAATTCAATATGGCGCAGGTGTTTTTACCAAAACTTGTTATTTTATTAAATACTGCAAAATAATGACCAAAAGAGACTACAAAGTACATTTTGTGATGGAGAATCGATAATTTCAACCATATTTTGGTACGTTTGGTGGTTTTTCTGATATTTTGTGTTATATGTCAAAAAACGCGTGCACGTTTGCAGAATACTGCGAAAGAAAATAAAAACAATGAATATCATTTTTTGTTGCTTTAATATACACAGAATGATAGACGAGCCTTCGATTTTTGAATAAATCTCTCTTTTAATTGAAAACCGCAGAATAAGAGAATGTACTCGTCACATAAATGGCAATTTATGTACATTCTGAACACCGCTCACATCTGGATCAAATTTTTAAAAAATCCATCGCCGATCGACAAATTTATGTGGCAAGCCGCATAGCCAAAACAAAAATCTTACCGTCTGCGGTATGACGAGTTATGACATTGTGTCAGATCTCTTAAATCAAACATCTTCCCGTTGCATGTAGCGAAATATACTACCCTGTCCTCCATTTTGCACTATTTACTTTTTTAGATATTCATACGCCTGACTTAGAGGCATGGTGAAACATCGACAAAATTAACAATTTAATTGGATTCAAGCATGCAGTAAAGGTAAATGTTACTTGGTATATCGTCACAAAGCAAAAACTGCCCATTCCTATCACGATAAATTGTTTTTAGCGATTGCCAGTTTTACATTTTTGGGCGAACGTATAGCACGTGAAAAGATGTCCTTCGGCACTTCCGGCAGTGTTTTTTTAGGTAATTTAATGATTTTGAAAGAATTGTCAACAAAGTTTAATTTGTGTTGTAAAAATTCTGATGGAATTCGTATATATAATACACTTCCGCGTGGATCGGACAGTATTAACTCACTGATTATACCGATTCGTTCTCGGCTTCGCACCTGTCAAACATCGCTAGCGTAAATTGTTGCCATCGTAAACATGTGTGGCAGTTGAGGCACATTGGTATCAAAATACATTTCTCAAACTTAATTAGTAATTAGGTAACCGTATCGTAAATGTAAATTACGTTATGTTGGTGTTATTATTTTTATTTTATACATTTATTTGACACGAAACTTACATTTACATGACAAATGACCTATTTAATATAAAATAATGCCCCTATATTGCCCCCACGAGATACAGGTAACTACTTTTACCTGAACTGAAAACAGCATGCAATGGACGACATTTTTTAGAGGGGGTACCTGTGTATTTCTCCCCGATACTCTGATTTACAGACTAATATCAAAATTTTAACACTGGGTTATCATTCTATGAACATTGCAGTAGCTTTGTATTATTTTTTTGAGAAGTTTCAAATAACTATATGAAAAATATTTGCGCACTCCCATCTGGATATTATTTACTGAATATTTTTTTCCTAAGTACAGATTTTTTTAATTTTGGGGGCTAAACTGCATTTTATATCAATATTTAACATAATGGGATAAAGCTTATGCCATGTATTGGAAGAAAACATTAAAATTTCAATATTACCATTTTCGTCCAGGTAACAACCAATATGGCTGTACCTAGTCCTTAAAGAACAATGTAGTATATCATTATTACATGCATACATTGTACATAGTTTCCCATAAACTTTTGTTTGTTATGATTTTCGCAGTGCATGTTCAATTGTATGTACATATATAATAAAGGAGGCGAAACAGACATAACAACTATAATAAGATAATGTAATAGAACGAAAATCTATAAGTGAAATATTATTGACACTACCAAGGAATGAGCCGTCATATGTATATAACCGATTATTGTCACTGAAACAATATATAAAATTCGCGTGCAGTTTTTTAATTAAAATCCTTAGTTATATATGTACCCCCTGCAATGAATATATCCCCGCAACGAAGTTAGAGGGGTACAATGTACAGTGAATGCTGTATGCTGGAATCACCCTGTCGTTCTGTCCTCCACAGTAACTTGTCCGGATATCTCTTCCTTAACCGACAGGTAGATTTCGATGGAACTTCACATGGATGATCGGTATGTCATGTTGTTGTGCATCCACATTTTTATTTCAGTGTTGACCCCGTTTTAGAGAGTAATTACTTTTTCTACCTACATTTACAGTGCAATTTGACTGTGAAAAAAAATCCACTTCAATGGTTTGACCGACATTGCAGACCTTTGTCTCACGCCAATGCACATTAAAACAAAATCCAATACATGTTATCTTTGGATGTCGGGGGGGGGGGGGGGGGGGGATTCGTGTTGCACTGATATTTCAACTAATATTTCATATTTCAATCCATTTTAAGGGACATATGGTCCCTTAATGAAAAAGTAACTGGCATAACAGGCCATCATAACTTCATTGAAGCGTCACATGGATGACCAGTACATATGTTATGTAGTTGTGCATCGGCGTTTTGATATCAGATTTCGACACATTTAAGGGAGTTATGGTCCTTTGTGGGAAATAACGTTTTGAAGATTTCCATCACAAGTAATCTGCGGTGGTATTTGTTAGACAGTTCTAGTTTGTTTTGGTGCAATCTCTATGCATTGATTCCCAACACCTTCTTACAAATAATTCAGCAGGAATATCTAACATCCAATAGTCTTTTCGGAACATTCAAAAATCTACACCACAGTTTAAATCGCGGCTTCAAATCCACAATTAAATACCCGAATTCCTGCTTCAGATATTGAAATCTTCCGGCTCCCTGTAAAGCATGATATTCATAATATTTTCAACACAAATCACTGAAATATGATGCTAAATATTCTGTAATAAAGATTGTATCGTTACAAGGCCCTGTGTAGTTCCGCCATATGGCTCGGCGTCACCGCGCTGTACATACCAGAATCTAATGAGCTTGAGTCATCGAAAAGAGGAATTGTCACCATCCTCCTCGCTGAGGCCCCAGCTGTCCACCAACAAATAATGATAACTCCCGACCGTGCCCCCCCCCCCCCACCCCCCAAACCACCCCCCAAACCACCCCACCTGACAGAATACGACTCCAGGCTGACATCCTCCTGATTCCCCAAGATAAATATAATTTCATACGTTACGGACTTAATATGAAATTATTTTCTCCTTGATGTTTGTACACACGTGTACTTTAGATAGTGTACTTTATTATCACTTAACTTGATATGTTTATCAATAATCTCCATACCAACCATTTATAACCAAAAGCTCTCACGGATATACATTGGTATTATGAACATGTATCTTAATCAATCAACATTGATAAGACTTAGTATGCATTGCATTCAAGTTAAAGTCTTTTAGAGTTGATATGATGGTAACCATAGTAATGTTTTTAAAACAAAACAGCATTATTTAAGCCTGCCAGTACAAAACATTCCTTTCAACCGATATTTGATAAATTCGCCATTCATGAAAATAGGGATGGATTAATTTTTGAATTTGAAAACCATTGTCAAGTCATCTATCGATACATAAATGTACGTATAAAGTAACATATTTCGTGTTCATAGTGTTGATAAAGTGCTACTAATTTGTCGATCCACGGATAATAACGCATATATACTACTAAAACGTTTAATATATGTTTTTTAACACCTTGTCTAAGTCAATATTTTCATTCATTAATTCATCATGCCATACAAATGTTACTTTCACAATAATTTGAAAATGGTTCTGAAGGAAAAAATATTTACAGCAAGCTTTTACAGGCTTGCATTGCAAACAGTTTGCATCGCCAAATGCTTTTGACAAGAAAAAAACCCCAACTAAAACACTAAAGCCATTGAACAGTAACCAGTTAAAAAAACCCACTGAAGACATTGACCAGTTAACAGCAGCACGTTGGATATGGTTTTAACATTCTTAGGAGTTGCTTCCCCTCGCACGTGTTTCAGTGGCTTGCGAAAAGTTCGCCAGATTTTACTTCAATGTCCACAAGACTTAAAGTCAATAAAGAACTTGAACTTGAACATGGATACTTACTTTAACGGAAACATTCCCAGTAGTATGTACAATTTATGTACAGCATATTATATATATATAGAGGATATTGAATGGTTTGCCGTTTAATATCAAATATTTTTCACGAGTATGGCAATTTTTTTTATATTTTGCACGAGTGAAAATATAAAAAAAAATCTGCCATACAAGTGAAATATATTTGATATTAAACGGCAAACCATTGAATTTTCTTTTTATTACATTTCGAAAGAGGACTATGTTACTTTCATTATTTTTCCTGATCTACTTGCCTACTGCAAAGGAGATGTAAATCTACTGTAATCCGTCGAAATCTCAACCGATCGAGTCCAGTACACAGCTGATAGGGATAATCTGATCGGAAAAGTTGAACCATTCTCATCTTTCAATTCATTTCATATTAAATGCTGTAGCAGTTCCCATATATATTTACTATTGATGCAATTTCTTCAAGACCATCTTTCCCCAAGAAACAAGTTCTAGCAGACGACAGCGATGCCGAGCTTCCACGATTCGATCAAGGGGAACAACTCATACAAAGGTTCCGGTGTTACGTGAAAAAAATGACCCAATGGAAAAACCCACCGTTGAAAGCTTCGACGGGACACTTTTTCACGGGAAGATTTACAGAAATAACGAATGGGGTCATTTTTCTACAGTTGGCCGTGTAAGATTTCTACTGTTAAATAACGACCCCGGGTAACTTTTGCAACGTAGAATAATGACCCGGGTAGTATTTTTTATTTTTATATTTTCACGGCAAAATCTTATATTTTCACTGCAAAATCTTTTATTTTCACTGCTCATCACTGCAGTGAAAATATAAGTTTATCAGTTTGATAATTTTCTATATTTCACTGACAAAAATGTAATAAATATGTATATTGTATTTGGATACTTTAAAACTGCAAACTGGTCTACGTAGGTATACATATAATACGTTCCGCAAGATTTGAAGTCACGGACACCCTGGAGAAATACATTTGCAATAAGGTAAATATAAACAGCATCATAAGTTAAAATTACACATGATATACAGTATATACCCAAGTATATTTTTCCTTGAATTTAAAATTTATACCTCTTTTGGCCCTGTACAATCGACCCACTAACGATAAAACGTTGTACAATAATACAATGCACTGTTGTACATGTACATACTAGTGATCTACATTAGACATGTATGTAGATACAGTCGTATTTTATGTTCCATCAAAACTCGGTATTTAGGTCACAGTTAATAAAACGTATGTCGGGATTTCTCTAGTCTTAAAGTTCATGTTTTTTATATGGATTACCCGCATGCAGCTGCGATCCAGAAGACATGTGTTAACGTAATGTTATTTAAAATTGCTACATATACATGCATTGACGTTACAAACAGGTTAACATTATCAATGTTATGCAAGCTTTCTAGGTTTGATTTCAGTTTTTCGGCCAACAATTTACAAAACATATGTAGCTATGTCCATTGTACATGAACGCTATGTGACGCTATTTGAGGAAGGTGAATTTAAATGTTAAGTGTGCAAGGAGGCAATATAGTCTGGTATAACCTAAAATAGAAGTACACAGGTAGCCACCGACTTGATTTATACGCGACGCTGATCTCAGGGTTTGTCTGATAAATGGTAAGGAGATATTCCTCCGTGAGTAACTGTCTATTGTGCAACTTTTTATTTTCTATGGTAACGTGGCAGCAGACTTATACTAGGAATATGGAAGACATCACGTTTTCGAAACTACTAAATATCTCACATGGTAGAATTTTATAGTTTTAATAAAACTTTATGTGTCTGAATGAAGCAGCATTGTAATAAGTTTCATTTCATACACGTTCATGTATAGTGTTAACGTATATATTAATAGTCTGGACACCTGCTGGATATAAGTATATCGTGATGTCTGATGTTTACGATAATTTGACCAGAATTCTGTATACTTCGTACAAAACTCTAAATATTGGTTGTTACAGGCAATATATCCTTACATTTGTTTTCAGCAATATCGTCTGTTATACTGCCCGATCCAGAGGGGTCATGACAAATGTGTTAAATACAAGTACACTATGTGTGATTGGTATGAAAATAATAAGAGCATACCGAAGCGTCAACAAAACAATAATTATAACTCCAGTTCGATTAAAGTTTGGGCAAAATATGAACGAAAGGGAAATATTTACATAAAGACCCTTGTAAAAGTACAAGAGAATGACGACACTCGCCATGTAAATCTCGGACACATCCAAGTTAACATCAAGTCCTCAAAATGCGAACCGAGTCATCATTGTCAATCACAACAAGAAAGTATACTAAAACGCATACGCAAAAAAACTCCCATATTCATATAACACAGTCAGCAGTCGATGTCGATCACAAACGATTCGATATTTAAAGCAAGACCTAGAATAACGAATCAACTGTGACATGTAAACCAAATATGTTGGAGAAGCAGTGGGGAAACAGGTACAATTTCTGAGCCCTACTTTCCTGACTGTTGCGAAAGTGCGAAACTACTGTCGACTTTATGTATTAAACATATGTCATTGCCTTTAAATGCAACAAGGTTGGGCACAAGCTATACACCTTATATCATTATGTCAACTTCATAATGCTATTCCACCGAGGTACACTGCCGAAGTCCCTCCAAACAAATTACAATATAGAGCGATGTCGACCAGCAACAATAGTGACTGTGGTCCAAGTAAAGAACGACCGAACATTTCACTTAAGTTATGTGTATTGAGCATGTGTGAAGAAACAAGAAGCGCATAACGCATTTCTGGCTACTTTTGTTCAACCTACACTTTCATTTAGTCAAACCAGAGCAACTAGTGGTACACTGTACATGCGTGATAATTTGAAAGAAAGACAATGACTGGTTATCGTTTACACATATGTCTAAAAACATTAAGGTAGCATCCTATTTAAAGGAAATTGTCGATAATCGAACTCAAGAAATCGAAGTCGAGCAGAGAGTAGTAATTGCCATCTTTTGAGGTCATGGTACGTTTCGACCAGGAAACAAATTTAAAAAAACTTCCTCTCAGAGACTAAAGGAAACCTTAACAAACCAGTCAAATATAACCACGTTCACACTCCAACGACTCGTTTGGTTTTCATTTTGCCTCGCGTCTTGTTAGCAGCTAAGGTAATTTAAGGGTGATCTCCTGGTGTGTGCGGAGTATAAGCCCCCTTGCGATAATCTTGAACTTGATGCCACACGAACACTGACGTATACTTCCGAATGCCCCGGAAACATCCCCCATCCAGTCGCATTATACATGTACTGACAACGGGTAAACTAGTCGATTACCCTAGCAACATGCACCACAGCTACCGTGGTTACAATCGTAGCAACCGCATATGGACATAATTTGTGATGTCAATCTAATGACGGATGTTCGTTACGAACTGCGTTCATTTGGTTCTGATAATCCATTTCAAAATGTATTTAAGAACCTGTTTCAAATTTTTGTTTCAAATACTAAATCTGCGAGTAAGCACTATAGAGTGTACATGTATATCATAAAAAGCATAGACCAAAGAACATTTGGTTGTTAGGATCCAGTACATATAGTGGATCATACCGTCGATATTACTTACTAGACCATAGAAATCATAGATAGATACTATCATTGCAATTACCAAATTGTTATTAAGTCGTTAACGATACCCGCCTACACACAGTGTTGACCTTTGATTGTTTGATATTACTGGGTACTTAAAACTTCTTTATTTATAATACAATCAGATTATATAATATTCATCTCGGTGACAAACACAGTGACCAACATTGGACGTTACAGTCAAGCATGTGAATTTGTCTGGACATCGAGCGTGACAGATGTCCAGTTGTATAATACGTTTCTGTACTTGCGACAAATGCATGCTGAGTATATGGAATTGTTAATAGCCTGCAACTAATGTTTCTCAATAGGATATCATATCTAGATAAAATGTACCGAGAGGATTTTATGGGGTAACAACAGGGGCTAATTGATGGTGTTGCATCAGACTTATATCACCAATTCTATTGCATATGTACATGAAAGCAAATTGTCCTCGCGTCCAAAAAAGACAATCTTAAGTTTACAGAGCGAGCATGAAATCCAAACTCTATTTGTTGGTAAGGAAATTATTATAACATTATGACATGTGCTTTGAGCGACACATACAAATGTCTTCACTTCTTGGATTGAAAAAAATAATACAATTATACAATGACGTTGGAATTATAGATGAATTTTTACATTTGAAGCATCTGTACGTTTTTTGAATCTTTACATTTGCTCTAATCATCATTGATGTGACGCACGAGTCTTATCCGGATATTGCAAAATGACAAGAATAATAGTCCCATGCTGTGAAGAAGCAAGTACATAGTTGGATTTTGACAGCCTGTATTTATTTCGATTATATTTCATTTGAAAAGAAATTATCTCGACAGAACTCAAACACACCATTAAGAAAAGAAACATGTTAACGCGAAATGATTTTGATACGATTATATATATATGTGTGTGTATGGTGAATCATTGTATACAAAATGGGGGAAAAGTTAACTGCGTGATGTTCCAAGCAAGTAAAAACTCCGGGAACGGAAAGAAGATGTTAGAATCAACGATATACTTCAAACCCGAGTATTCTTTATACGCCATGTGCATGACATCTGAGTCTCTTCGTCAAAAACGTATGGGACATATTCGCAACGGGGAACAAAAACGGGCACAGCTATAATAAGAATATTTCTCAGCTGGAAATAATCTTCTCTTCACATTTTATTGTTTTTGGCGCCAAAAGTCAGACGTGCTCTGACCCTCAAATGACGATGGCGGCTATCCCGAAATGCTCGGCCATAAAGCGACAATCAACGGCAGACCAGATTACCCACACTTAAGGAGAATCTCGTCTAGTTTTATTTCTCGTTCGCCAGATTTGATGGTCTGAGTAAATGAGGGTCTTTCCTGAATTTATTGTTCAATTGATTCCAAAATTAAGTTTTACATTAATTGATTAAACCGTCTAAACGATTTTTTGCAGCTTAATACTCGCAGACGATACCTTTTATACATTGCTTGTTTATGGAGAATAGACCACTTTTGTTGTGAGCGGAATCTGTACATTGGACTACCTGCTGCAGACCCTCTCCCATGGGACTTGTGTAGCAGTCAGACTGGCGCGACACAGGAGTGTCTTTGACAGGTAGCCATAATGACTGTTACATGATTGCCATGCGTTTTCAAGGTTATTATGTCCTCTATTTACGTAAGTGACTGTTTGACAGCTCCGTTAGATGTTGTCTCCTGCCTGACATGGACATATACCGTGGATTATCCGCGTGTCATATATGACCCTTTACGTATAAAACGTGTAACACTACCCGTCTGCCATATGGGATCTTTCATGTGTATTAGTTGCTCACCAGCCAGCCTAAACACCGCAGAACATTTTAAAGTGAAATATGTTGATACGTTCATCATCAAAAATCATAGCGAAAGAGTTTATTTTCAATGATGTTCCTTCCTAAAAATTATAAAGAATTCAATTACCAAGCTCATTTCTCATCATTTGCTGTGAAACCATATTGATAAGCGTAATCGAAAATGTGGATTCTCAATAGAATATCGTCCAGCGAACAGCTATCATATAGACCATGATACAGTGCATTTGGCTACCAGTTTGGCGTAGAAGATACGTTATATTTCCATATACGTTGCTAATTGTGGTCTTATTTGTTATTTTCTTTAAAATCATACATTTGTTTTATCAAACACGAAGTATTAAGTAATTGCAAAACAAACAAGAAAGTAGATAAACGAGTCTGGACTTTGCACCTTCAGACGACGGCCCCTTACTGACTGTCCCACACTGTCCCACGAGGCTTGCCATCTTCGTATTTTCGTCCTTATGATCCCTGCATTGTACAGTAAGATACGGGTCAAACATGTCATTTGTTGCCTTTGAGTGCCAGCGCCCTAAGGTCAGTAATGTTGCGTAGGAAATTAACCATGCACTACTTTTTGCAGAAAGTCAAAGCGCAATACAATATAGTTCCACATTTTAATTGTCATATATAGCAACATATTTACATTCTGTACTGCCTTCGCCAATATATCATAAGTTAACCAAATTCTAGTATATCACACTGTATTGTAGAATTTGCAACACCGCATCACATTACGTTATTTTGACGTCATGTTGGACTACGTAATATCAAAGCTTTGCACTCTACCTAAGAAAACATGTATAATGGCTTTGATCCATCGTGCAGATGACACTGATTTAAATCATGCTATAATTTCCTGCTCAATGTAGGACTACGTTAAGTCAACAGTTTCCCTTGTTTCTTCTTTTTCTATCTATATTTGTCATACTTTTCCACATTCGTCATTGTCATATTTTGCTGTTATCACCTGATTGATTTGTGAATTTTTGTGTTCATACAATTTGTGTCCAATCCTTTTGTTTAGTACCAATAAAATGTGTTTAAATCAAATCATTTACGGATAAAACACAGCTTTATCTGGCAGTAGTGATCAGTCGAAAGCTGTGGTGGTTGCAGGATAAGTCACAAACACTCGGATTCATTTTTCAAGTATTAAAGGTATAAATTGATCCGGTCAGAATATTCTGTTCACGCTTAATATCCTCAGATGCTGAACTTCGTAACGCCCATATTGTCCAAAGGCACAACAGTGTTCTATGATTTACTACATATATTAAAATCAACAGTTTTGTTAAAATGATAAGATCGAACATACGTTATGATATATGGAATACTTTATTTATCATTGTCTTTTGGTTTGAAGCGTCATCAGTTATAACCTGCTTTTTAAATTTAATTTCTCATCAGAAGACCAAAAAAAACTTTGTACGAAAATACTTTCCGACATAAGATATTATTCAAAAAGTAATTGAAACTACTTTGAACGGAGGAAAGGATAACCCATTATTTAAAAAAAAAAAATGATAGTAACGCAAAGGTACATTTTCAAGCAATAGTTCTGACTGCAACTTGCAAGGAGGTCGCGCAAAGCAACACTGCAGAGAGATACTTTGAATGGTGTTTCAAATGCAACGTTTGCCATTTCTACTCTAACCTGGTATGATATTCATAAAAGAAACAATCGAACAGTTATGCAAATATAATATTGTATGTTGCAAACGTACATCAGAACAACCACTTATCGTTTGGAAAAACATATATGATACTGACATATTTAGTTGTTATATTATTACTTCTTTAATATGTTAACTGAAGTGAAGATAATTGTATAAAGGTTGCGATATTTGCTAATAAAACGTAATTAATATAGATGTCTAAGATGTTTACAAATATGTAATCAATTTAAAAAAAAAAGCACCAGAAACTTCACTTAAAAAATCGAAATAAAATGATTTTCATTTCAAATCAAAAGCAATTGCAACATTAATCAGAACGCATTCTTTGCCACAATATGTATCAGAGTGTTATTATTATACCCTTGCGACTAGGGTATATAGGGATACCTCCCGCACGTCCGTACGCATGTTTTCGAACGTATCCAAAATCGGGTCAATGCTCTACAGGATGCATGTCACCACCGCATGTCACCACCGCATGTCACCACCGCATGTCACCACCGATTGCGACGAAACTTCATACAAATGTTCATAAACATCACCTCTTGTAAGAATGTGCTTTCGAACTTTCTACGTTCAAAAAACCTTATATGTACAAATTTGCATTTCAAATATCCGCGGTCAAAAACTAGGTCATTTTTTTCTGTGAATAGAAATTTCGGCGTCATCATATCGTTGATACTCATGAAAACAGGTCTTATCAAATCACTCGACATTTTTCTTGTCACATTGTTTGTGTTTTGAAGATGAAGCGTAAGGTTATTAGTATCGTCATATGGCTTTCTTTTTAAGTATCACTAAGATACATAAAACTACAATGCATGAAATACATGTATGGCAATCATCCATCCATAATGCACCTAGTTATTTCGCGGTCGCATTATCTGAACATGAAACTGAAAAAAAAACATAAGTCATCTTAATGTTTACTTTATTTTTTTTAATATACAAGTTTACAAGGAGGCACGGGACGGTGTTGTATGTTTGAACCAGATACATGTACATGTAGTTTTACCCAGTCTGTTCAACTCTACCCTGTCGTGAATGAGTTCGCGATTTGGCTAGAAAATGTAAAATGTTCACTGTGAGCAACGAAATAGCAGCACCGGCTGTAGCTCCCCTAGGATAAGAGACATACTAGCTTGATGCTTCATTGTGAGGCCCTTTTACAACGGATGATAAGTTGTGATAAAGCGCTAGCGACAGAACTGTAAAAGCCAATATTTTCGCTCGTCGAATTTTTCGCTTAGTCAGCCTCAAAACTGTTTACGATGTGGAAATGTTCGCGCTGTCAGTCATGGTGTTTAGCATTGTATACCTATAATCATATTATACACCATATAGTTTGAGTGGTATTAGATATATTCGCGGAGATTTAATACCAGCAAAATAAGCGAAAATTTCCACATCGCGAACAATTCCATTTTTACAGTATATACATGAACGTAAGCATTAAACCAACCTCCTTTGCCCTCTGGTTGTCTTGTTTCCTTTCATGTTACGTCTAAACAGGTTTAAGTGTTTGCATTCAAAACGTCAATAGCAATAGGGTATAATTCAGGCAGTGAGATTTTCATGATATCAACCCCTGCATGGAAAGTAATTTGGTGTAATAAAACAGGCTGTATATTCGGCAATAGTTCAGCGATTATCCTCGTCACATACGGGTCCCACTGACACTTGGAGAGCGCCCCCTGGGCAATTAATTCGAGGTATACGGGAAGATGTAAGATTTATTTTGTAACACCCAACACTAAACTAACGTCATAAATAACCTTGAGGATTCCCAAGGCAACGGAGATCAAGTCATTAGTCCTTAAGGTACACTGAAACATCTAATTACAGCTAGGGAGAAAAAGTTAATCCGGATCGAAGTCTGCTCACTTGTCTCATATTAAGTCAATTCTGTCATGTTTTGTATTTCTGTCGACTAGCATTGCTGTTGCATGTCAATGGTTTCCCAAGTACAATTGTCACTCCATTATGTATGCTGTAGGCATCCAGACAAATTGTGTACAAGGGAAAACAGGGGTCAGTGGAAAAACGAGAAGTACGCAGTTTTCATATAAAGTGACAACATGCCATAAAGGTTATGTCCCGACAAAACGACTACATGTACCCAACACATCATTGCTGCAACTTGAAAGAATATCACATCTGTTGAATTAAATGAAACGTTTAATACATTTACTAGAAAATGTCCTATGAATATAATTGTTAATGGTTCTACTATAAGAACCAGCTAATATAATTTGTGGACTGATTCCCTGTGTACGTGATGCGAGTGTTGTGTTTATTTGGAGGGCTGCGACATGGTTGTGAATGCCACCTTGTGGGGGAATGATAGTAAAAGGGCGTACATGTTTTGGAAACATCTAAACCTGGATTTGCGTGGGACTTAAAAAGATACGTATATTAATTAATAACTAGTGTATTTTTAATTGTTTCGATAATAGTATAATATATATTTTCAAATATTAGATACCAAACTTTATAAACATTAACCAAGATTTAGCGTGAACATACTGTGTAAACAGTATATGTTTCAAATCATGAAATAAAAAAAAATTCGCACTGATGTATAAACTTTTTAAAATTATGTCGAAATCAAACTTTTTTCCACAAAATAACAAAGACAGGTGGCTAAATATGGAGAAAAGGCCTTAACACTCGATGCCTTATTTTTTGGCAGGTTGACGTCATTTGGGGACTGATATTTCTCGAATCGTACACACCGGGGAACGTATGGAATGGATGTCATGACAGTTCTACCGATTACCCTTATCAATCTTACACCACGTAAACCGATGTAAAATCAGAGAAGCTGATGTCATCAGAGGGTGCTGTCGTCTGCGTAATTAAAAGTGCAATCCGTTATAGTCGCTGTTTTTTTTTTGGGGGGGGGGGGGGGCAGATTCAATGGGTGGTTATGTTCTTTGTAAGCTCGCCCAAAACTGAACGTGAATTCAATCTTGTACATTGTATCACTGTGTTGCTTCACATTGTTCGATTTACTCATCTTGGACACAAGCTGTTCCACAAAACAACTAAATGCTTCGATGAGGCAGAAGACGCTTACCCTTCCGGAACACATGGTCTTATTATATTATACGTTTACAAGGGTACTTTTCAAGTTTTCGATTTTGAGTTCAGATTTAGGTTTTGTTGACGGTTTGGTATTTTTTCCTTGTTTTAGCTAATTATTAACTATTTATTAATTAACTAATTCTAGTAAGTTTATTCCAAAATTCACCGTTACTCTCATTTACTGGATTCAAACACAGCAACAGGTCATTACGAAGTACATAATCCAAATATTTATGATGAGTGAGTTGACCATGTATAGTTTGATATCATACTCTACTTATATTCTTTATATGACCTGTTATATTTCTCCTTATCTCGTTTATACATGTGCATTACAATGCTTAATACTTTGCATGGTATAGACAAAACAAGACGCTTGTATGCCTAAACGGTCATGTGACCTATAGTGTACAGGTATGTTTCTTTCCAATAGGCAAAAAAGAGAAAAGAAACCACGGATATTCGAGCATCCTTATTCTAAGGGAATCTTTAGGGAATCTTTAGGATTGTCTGATTTTGCAGACGGGGTACAACGACGGACGGAACATGCTGACTATATATCATCCTAAATATCAGAGAATACCGCGTCAACATAACCTGACCTTAAATTCGATTAACCAAGGGAGAAAACACCAAATTTTGTATTTAGCACGTGTGTACTTTGGGGGGCTGAAATTTGCATTTAGAAGATATTGGTCTAAGTTTGCTTGCATTTGCGCTATATTTGTTTAGTATGTCAATAATTATCTTTGGTTTTGGAATCTGTATGTAGAGCGCGAGTAGCTAATGTCCCCGATTTATAATTCACGAGGGACTTTTTTCTTTCAAATATCTCCCTTGACAGCACCTAATTTTGGACCTTCTTTAGCTTAGCGTTCGCGATGTGAGTACTGCTTAGGGGTCGTTTCCCTGGCAGAGAGATGCCAGAGACTCAAAAACTGGTAGTTTCTACTCCCTGCTTGGCGATCACAATTATAGGGGGAAAGCGACTGGTTCAGCCGTCGTCAGTATGATGTGACCGTGTAGGGGTTTTCTGCTAGGTGTCTGCGATAGTATACGTCAGTGTCTCATTGCGAAATACCCTGTATCTTTGTGTGATACGAAGATTGACGTTTTAAAATTTGCTCATTAGTGTGCTTACTTGTTGTGATTGACAATGATGACTGGGTTCGCATTTTAAGGACTTTACTTACTTGGATGTGACCAAGATTTACATGGCGGGTGTCGTCGATGAATCAGAAGACGCTTACTTTTTCGGAACACCTGGTCCTATCCTCTTGTACTTTCACAAGGGTCTCTATGTGGATTTGTCCTTTTTTTTTTTTCTTTTAATCGATTTAAGTTCGGATCATGGTTTTGTTAACGGTTCGGTGTTGCCTATTTTCCTTTCTCGTCATCTCCCTTGCTATGGTTACTTACTGTTTCTCTAAAGTGTTTCCTTCTTATCGGTTTAATACTCCTTGTCCTTGAACCTTAAATTGCTCGTTGATGATGGAAAGTCTATAAAGTCAAAATTTTCAGTAAAATGACTGTGTATTATACAATCACTTCTGATCGATTATAAACCTTCCTGACCCTTCCCGATCTCCAGGGTAAATGCATTCTTTTTGAATTATTCTTTGGTATCGTCACGAAGATCAACAAGTTTTAATTCCTGTACCGGCGTGGAAATCATGTTGAATTAACCTGCAGACATATAATTCTGCGATCTGCAAGTATCTTCTGCGGTCTACAAGTATCTGTGTACTTAACATTCTGTAACCAATTTCCATTTCTTCGCCAGAGCCATCGGTTGAATCCTCCTTTTCCAAAATACGGAAGTCCATGTAAATTTGCAAATACTAAGATATTGCATCATGTCGAAGAGACTATTTCGTCGATCCGGGTTTGTGTCTCGGTAACAAGCTGATTCAGATAGTTTGTCGCAAGCAGCCGTCTCTTGTTTATAGCGAATTGCTTCATTTGGTCTGACAGTATACACCCTATCAACATGCATGGTCATTTTAGGACAGTCAAGATTTTTTTGCGATAAAGGAAAACTTGAACAATCCCGGAGAAAATAGAATCAGCGATATGTGACTAGCCCCTGTTGGGCTAGGTGATGGCGAGCTGGTGGCTTGATTTAATTTTGTTGAAAGTCCATTTCACTGCTAAATGTAAAGTCATGGATAGCCTACCGATAACTCCCTGCATTGTTTGACAGAGTGTCCGTCTTTATCAATTTCCATGTGTTATGTTGTATTCGGCAGAAATTTCAGTAAACCATCCAAATATGTGTTAGTTCAGTTCCACTTCAAATATCCATTTCTCTGTAGGTATTGAATGAGCCTTATGCTTGGTGTCGCGATGTGTTTCTTGATATTCATGTGGTGTTGTATGTATTGTCTCGACAGATCTTTACCTGGCCTCGCAGTAAAATATGTCTTTTCTCCGCTACTTTTTCAGTTCCTACTGAGATGTTTTCTAAGATCAGGTTCTCTATCTAGAAAAGAAAATTCGTTTGGGATACATACTGTATAGCGGGAAATATTCGCGGTCATAATACCTGTCGAAACGTGAAAGTTTAATTTTGGCGAGTTAAAATTTGGCGATTTTCAATAATCTATGGTTTTCATTTGGCGTTGAGCATACATGTATTTATTACCTATCAGGATATATCGATTAATATATATGTTCTTTCCATATATTTTGTTTATGTTGATTAAATTTGTTGTGTATTATACCAACAATACGCATCACTCGTTACTCTCGGGAGTTAATGGAGCAAGAGGCGCAATCGAAGGTAAATGATTGTCGGAACGAACATTTCTGTTGAAAGTGAAATATTCAAATTTGGAGACTTATTTACGGACCCGCGCCGCCAAATCGCCAAATTAAAGCCCCGCTAAAATTTCCCACTATACAGTAATTAAAACTAGACCCTGTTGTTTTTCAAAACACCTTTATGTGAATTGTTTGCAAATAAGACAAAAAAACATTTATAAAAAGATATGATATATGATAAGAAATAGGATAAACGTGACATTTCCCTTTCTTGATAGTAGCATCGCTTCTCTAACCTTTGGCATTTACATTAATATGTTATCTTAGGCATGCTCTTAATACTATGTCTGCTTTAGATATGTTTCGGCTGTCGACGAACAAAGCTTAACGTTTAAACGTTAAAACCGTTTAAAAATTCTAATGTTTGTGATTTAAGTTGTTTGTTTCATGTTTTCATGTAATCATTTTTGTAAATTACCTTTTTATACAATGTTATGTGGTTCTAAATGACGAAATTGTCGATCAGCCGTTAAACAACACAGACACAAAACATGAGACACAAAGATTTAAGAGATGCAGTTTGATGAAGACTGAGTAAATTGTAAGGTTTCCATCTAGATATCCCAATTAGATACATTATGTTTTCCTGTATGATATGAAAGAGGACGATTGTGAACATGTTTATTTGTTCGCCTACTTGTTGTGATGGAGACTGGTACCTAAGTTCTTACTTTTAGGACGTGACATTAAGTCGGATGTGACGTTGGCATGGTAGTTGTTGTCGATGAAGCAGAAGATGGTCAGTCTTCCGTAACATCTGGTCTTATTCTCTTGTATTTTTGCCATAATTAGTCGTCAAATTATTTATTATATGTTCATATCATGCTACTAGTTCGAATGATGATTTTATTGACACTATTTTTTTCTTACAAAAAAATAAATTATTAAGACGATACATGCACAAAATGTTGTTGTTGTTTTTGGTTTGGTTTTGCAATGCTACAATTGGAACAAAATCATGTTATTTTACCATCAGTTTTGCATTTATGCTTGTAAATGAATATTGGTATTACATGTTTTTGTATAATGCGCAAACAGATACATCCAACCCAACCATAATGTAAGTTTTAATAATATGTTTTTGCCCATCCCCATTTTCAGACCATTACTTTGAAACGATTGATATAAACCATTGCCATTTGTACCATTGCTCACAATAAAATATATACATGTGGAAGAGGAATGCTTAGAACAGGTCCTAGGGGCCTCTTGGTTATAAACGGTATGCTGGTATGTTCATTTGATGTAATGGTCAGGTCGTCCTCTAGACACTTCGTTAGAGGTTGATATAAACTCAATGGATATACATTGTCATGACGGGTATTGAACGCAGGACATCAAATTCTGGGAAGAAGCAGACAATTGGAGCGAATCTGATTCAGTAAGAACTGTGCACCAGGTCTATGGCAAGCAGACATTGAATGTAATCAACTTTGCCAGTAAAATCTGTCATCATACAGAATGTCCATGCTTGGTAAAATCAGTTTGTCAAGGTCTGGTGCTATCCTTGTCTCTTTGGCAGTATAAAGGGCAGTCAAACCCCAGCCTTAATTAATAGTATGGTACTCAAACACTGCTTCGACAACGTAGATCCGTGTTTTAAATCCACAATTAGGTTTGTGTGGGAGAAAAATTATGTTATTTATCATTCTAAGGACAGAGTCTATTGAATTGTATCAATAACATACAATTCAATAAAAGATGTAGATTGTATACTATGATACCATGAAAATGTAAGCGGATTGCATAAATGAAATAAAATATAAATAAAGTATTCAAGTTCCAAAATAATCATCAATGATGCTGCACTTCAAAGGGAACAAAATCAGGAAAATACAATCAACACAGGAAAGACTTTTCTTTTGTGTTTTATGTCGTTCCCATAATAACGTAGTTGATATCAAGACGGCAAATACGATATGTTAACCACCAAATACTCGTCTGAACGGTTCCAAAACCTCTTGGTGAAACAATTGTTACATAACTGCACATTTTGCAAGTTATTAAATATTGTCCGTGCCAATTACATGTATATTTGATATTTCCGACCACTATTGCATTTGCATCTTTATATTTTATTGATGTTTTTGTTTGTGTCTCTTGTTTCTATCAATAAAAACTCCTAAAAGAGGTTCTTCAATGTACATACACAATCTGCCCACGGGTGTTAACGGTCACCCAAGTTTTGATATACTTTTAAATACCCATATATTTTGCCATTGCTTCCAAAATTGTCCTTTACCACAATTAAATTTGAACTAACACACTGACAGGTCAGCACTTGCCCGATTTAAGGATATATATATCCCAAAATCATTGATCTTTGTGCTTTGGGTTTGATAATAAACCAAACATATTTGTTCAACTGACTTTTCGATCGATAGTGAAAAGCTACGGATGTTTTCCATGACGTTTAAGCCATTAACCTTGACCCAGTGGACTTTAACACCCAAGTTTGCATCATAATGTTATATTGTGACAAAAAAGTTACAAACCTAAAAATCACCATGATTTTTTGGTCAGTTGACTCTTCGACGTTGACATTTGACACACAGCCCATAACCTTGGCTGCTGACTTCATTTGCGAACTGATCCATTTGATAACCTTTATGTTACTCTGATACAGAACCCAAATTTTACCCTAATGTGTATTTTTTTTCTAAATAGCAAACTTCATCCCGTTCCCTATGCTTTCATAGTGTTATGAAAATTATTTATGAAATAATGTCCATATAATGTGTTTGCAGCAAACGTACATTTACCTTTTTATATACAAAACTCATTTTCAAACATGAATTCCATACCCCTAATTAAAACATGCTTCAACGCTATCTTCAATAAATATCAGACGTTTACGTACAATAGCGATAATAGGTACTGTATTAAAAAGGCTTTTCTATTCTTCATTCAACCAACTCGACTTGTGCTGAATTGTCTTGATTCCTTTGCTCGAATTCCTTAACGCAAATGTGGTCTATTATGTATTTTGTTGCGTATCAATTTTGGTAAAATTACGTATATTGTAAGTGCATCGACAATTATATCTATATTCAACGCATTTACGCTCATTTTAGTCGTCTCTATCTGAAATCACGTTATTCTGTTTCTACCAAAATACCCTGTTATTCCACTCTCAGATTGTTGTATTAACGTGCTGACAGACAGATGGGATAGATACATGTTATTTACCACTAGTGGTATATGACCTTCCGGGCTTTTAATTGGTTAAGAAGTTGAACTTTGACCGGAAATCACGATTGTTGACGTCGTCATCGATTGTTGGCGTCGTCACAACTTAGCGAAGTATATGGAAGATGATGCATTTCCGCGCAAATGGTCCGCGGTTCACTCACAAAATCAACACTGACACTGCTGATTTGATATTATGGTAGAAACAGGTCAGACGACTCGTGGTTATTGAATATGGAATTTATTTTACTCGAGTTACTTATCTTGCTAAAAGTTACAACAGACACTCGCTAAAGCTGGTGTTATTTGTAATTTTTAAAAAGTAACTCGAGTGAAATAAATTCCATATCCAACATCCACTGTTGTGTAACTTATATATATCCAATTGATGTCACTGATGTAAACTTTTAGTTAAATTTATTTAGCACATGTAGCTTACAATAAAAGTTGAAAAAATAATCTGAAAGCTATTGTTATTCTTTAGTGGACCCGTTCTGAAGAAAGAACCCATGCGTGCTTTTAGGAGAGCTTTATCCTTATTCATTAGAGAATGTGAGCCATTACAGTTATATCATCAGTTCGCTTGAATCCAGACATGTCTTCACTTTTAAGTGGTTGAGTGCGTGGTAATTTTACTAAACAAAATCACCGGAAAGTTTTTCTCTTTCTATATTAGGAGCATGGCATTTGAACTTCAATTGATCCTTGTGACCTTTGAAAGCTAGCTTGGGGACAACTTTCACACTTTACGGCTACTTACAGTGATAGTCACGAACGCCCGGTGTAAGTGTATTTATGAACATTTAATTTGCCTACAAGGAACAAGATGCAATTATTGGATTTAACATCAGTAATACACGTCATCACAAGTCTATCAAAGCTAACATACCACCATACTCAGATCCAAAATTAATTAAAGGCCATCTGGAGTTTTTTTTATAAACTTTTTGCACTCAATATGTGTATGACTAATTATAATAATAATCGAAAAGAACAATTACAAAAATCCATTGTTAAGGTATATGATAATTTGCATGTGTGGTATAGACAAGAAACATGCACTGTATGTTGTTGTAAGGACCTTATTTTGATGACGCGTTTTTAACGCGAATATATAGTGCTATCTCATTGAAATACCATGCAGACGGCACTAAAAACAGCATCACATCAAGTCACGATCACAAGTGAACCAGATTTTTGTTTCCTTTTAATGCTTAACGTTAAGCAAGGATTCAACTCTCCACAATGGGACATACTAACGTAACGCACAACTCTTCCCACACGGCCAAACGTGAAGCAGTATCAGGGATATGGAAGAGAGAAGTCGAAGTGAAAAAAGGTCAGGCATCCTCTTGCGAACCATACAAAGGAGAATGTGGTACAATATGTTATGCCTTTCCTGCAGGGCACATTGTGTCTTGGCCAAAAAGAAAATTTGCGATGATTTGATATGGCAACGTTCCTCTAACAGAACTACAATGCTAATCTTAAGGGTATTGCGATTACCCGTGACACAAGTCTACATTGCAGTCCAGGAAGAACAGTTCCATATCCTGGAGCACGCTAGCTTGTCACCAACAGTCGTTTCTGTCGTGATGGTCCTGCTCGGGTTAATTGGGGGCAGCTCCTGAGAAGGAAAGGTACATTTGTATGTGTATTAAGTCAGAATTAAAAGTGACAGGTGTTATTTGGTAACGTTGTTTCTCATCACAAATCTGTCCTTCTAACGAATACATTTCGCTTTCCCATTTGGTGCGAGCCAGGTCTGACGGAAACTTCCGGAATTAAAAGACCACTGCTCAACGTTTATAAATTGTCCAGCGGACAGCTGATGTATTTGATTGGAAGCCAAGCGAAAACTGATGGACGAAATGAATTACACTCGGCCTGAAGTCCTCAAATGCACAGAAGCAGCTACCTTGAAGCTAATTCAAATCTATTTACGTTGTCTGGCCTATGATGTAGATTGTATTTGACAGAGGTGAAATTGATTTTTTTCATCACGTAATTAAATATAAAGAGAATGACAGGGATGAAAAGGTATTTGGCTTTTTTTCACACAAGATGCAACGTCTCTTACTTTATCCATTTATGTGGGATAAGATTGTATGTAAAGCCGCTTTAATTTCCGTTGATAGAACTGTCCAGTCCAGACAGTTATAGGTTTAGTTATTCCCGGGGCTCCTGATCACTCTGTTCGAGGGAGTCAAATGAGAAATAATGTACAACCAAACGTGAGGCATGAATCGAATTTGAGAAAGAGATACATTTGGTATAGGTCGTAAACGACATACTTTTCATCTACCTCAGTTCATCTACCTCATTTCAACTTTCTCAATTTAACAACCTTACGTAAAGTAAGGAAATGTATATTAAATATGTAGGTTTGTATTTCACAAAGATATCTCTTGCAGGAATTTTGATTTTTGGTTGGTTAGTTGATTGTCCATACGTTTTATTAACAGCCAGGGTTATTTAAGGACGGACTCCCGGTGTGTACGAAGTGGGTGTGTATGTTGGGAGCGAGTGTTTGGGAGGCTGCGGTATGTTAGTATAAGCCTTCTTACAATAGTGCGGATCTTTTGCCGATTTAAAGTGCTACCATACTGAAGTATACTGCCGAAGGCCCCAAGCAGTTTTAACACAAAAGGGATTTAAGAAACTTGGAAACTAATATACACGTATACATGTATATAAAAAAGACTATACAGTTCAAATACGGATCAATGGTACGGCACTACTCCATGCTTGACGTTCAGCATTATTGGAGTGGAACGACTGGTCCATCTATTGTCAGTTTTATATAGCCGGTTAGGGTGGTCGGCCTGTGGCCAGTGCTGGACTACCGCAATAAGGTTTACACGAATACACCACAGCGATATCAAAACATACACACATTTAACACATATATAGCATACACCGAGAGACCGTCCTAAATGACCTTAGCTGTTCAATCAAAGAACAAAATAAAATATAAGTCCAACGGAATATTTCATAAAGTTGATTTCAGGGATTGACAACGTTCGCAAACACAGCAGTATTTTAATGACTACAGATGCATTCATATTGAGAGAATGAACATACACTCGGAAAACCAGAGTTGACAAAAAAGGTGGCAAGGCAGATAGTTTGTTGAAACGGAGGCAGTGCATCAATGTATCACCTCCGTGTGCCAAGGCCAGGATATAAGAAAATCCTAATCAAATCTTAAAGGATTTTGTAAAGAGATACCAAAGGTATATTTACAATTACGCCAGATTCTCTAACTGCGCATTAGTAGAGTAGGGGTTAGGTAAGTTAAGAAAGGAATACGCCTAACAGTCCCTAGATATTAATCGACTCAAACAGTCTATGACAAATGGTCAATTAAGACTGTAAGAAGTAGCCAACTCAGACAGTCTTTATGAAATGATCAACCTAAACAGCCTGTTAGGAGCAGTAATATCTAACAACCACTTCAAGACCTTCGCTATACGATATTCTCATTATAACATTGTCAATTTTAGCTCCCTGCTAGTGAATATACATATTACCAAAATGTGTAGCTAATTACAATACGGACTGACTCTAAATTAGGAGGCTTATCTTTGGAACAAAGAACAAAACACAGCTTTCTTTTTAATTCAAATCTTACTGTGTGTGATGCTAAAGATAACGCATTGTAATTTGTATTTGATTCCAAAAATGGTGTATCTTTAACAACACAAAAGCACGGCTTGAAATGGTCGATAGTCCTTGGTGTTCGAAGTGTCAGGACTGAGAAGAAAAATCTGGGAGTTCGGCAACACGCGGTGTAGCAAGGAAGTAAACCATCCGTGCATAGAGAGCCGGATTAATCAGTCCAGATTCCGTTACAGATTCTATTGTAACCTCGTTATAGAAATATCACACAAAAGATCCCCGATCCATTGATTTGGGGAAGCCGGATATCTCTCTGAAAATGAAAGAGGGATACAAAAAATTCATGAGGTCTGAACACCAATGTCTTTGGACAAAACGAAGGATTGAGAACGTCAACGGAGAGGGAATTACAAAGGATGAAACTCGGGAAGCAATTCCGTTCCGAAGCCGACCAATCAATTAGATGAGACTTCGGATCGTTTACAAGGCTTCAAATTAATATCAATTGTAACCAGCACATTTGACATTTAATATAATCAACAGCTAGCTAGACAGATATAAAACGATATATTACTAAACAAATAAATGAAACTTGTTGACATGAAATCGTAAATCAGACAGCTGTATAATGATATATGACCCTTGATCCTTTGAAGCCAGATACGTGAGGTCAGGTCCATATCACACTACACAATTTAAATTTCGAAATTAGTGTTCATTGTTTTTGTTTTTTTAAATTTAAGCCATACATATAACAAAAATAAAAACTGTTTTCGAGTCGAATGCTCAAAGAGTTTAAAATATCAAATTATTGACCAATCCGTAAGAAATGCCACGGTACCTAAATATATTTTATTTACAACACAGGTTATTAAGCACGCGATACAATGTATAAATGTTCATTACAAAATACAAGAATTTATATTTTGTGTCGTGTGTAATACAAGTAGCACACTGTCTATGACAGAAGTAAGAACTACACGTCATAATGTATCCCGAATATCCCCGTTTATCCAATATTATCAGGACTACACAAATAGGTTGTACCCATTACGCACTTTGTTCTAAAAGCCAGGAATAAATTTCAGAAGATTTTATACATGTTGCTCTTTTTTGTTTAAAAAACAAACTCTGAAATGCTTGAACACTTAATTGTATTTTTGCCCGAAAATGTTTATGTTGATAAATAACAATTAAACATATATTTATTATTGATGTGGTCATGCATAGGGATCAGTTTATTCAATGTTTTGTTATTCCAGCTCATATATTTCGAGAGAAATTAAGCTCAATGAAGATTTAAACGAAAAACTATAATATGGACCAATGCTTATCAAAACGTTAATTCAAAACGTTTAATGTATATATCTCGTTTGAGGTTAATTCTAATTTTATGTCGATATTTGCTTGTGTCAACGTGTAATGTGTGGTTGTGGAGTTAATACAAACATCTGTTTTGTTGCGTTTATTGATGGGATATGATGATGCATTCGTCGGGTTAAAGGTCATCAGTCAATCATGTTTCAAATTGCTTTGCAGCGTCTATGTCTTGTAACTTGAGCACGTCATTTTTGTTGTTTCTTGCTTTGTATATGAAAATGTCGTCTACAAATAGTCTAAGTGCTGTGTTTGATGTATTCAGGTTGATCGTTTATGTATACTAGGAAAATGATGGGGCCCAAGAAGGACCTTCGGCTACTCCTGATGTAACAGGAAGTTTCTATGTTTGTTTTCCCTTCAAGTACAGTATGTGGAGTAGATGGACGGCGAACGCAATTAAACGAAATGACGACCAGGGTTAGATTGTATTGGATGAAGGATACATACAGCAATAGGACATACAATGTACATGCACCTGTGGCATATGTAGATTTTAAACACACTTATTAACAACTTTCCTAGTTTTCATTTCTGGTTGAGTTTTCTCCAATTTTTGGTGCAGCTTCCTCCATCTGTATTTGTCTTTAAATAGTCATAAGTATATGATATATCCCACTCCATTGTTTGCACATACTTGGAATATAAACCATTTGGTTATTAAGTATGCCCCCCCTTTCTTATGAAGGGAGACATATTGTATTAGCACCGTTCTAGTTCTTGTTTTTCTTATGATTCTTGTCCGGGCCATAACATCCAAACCGTTGAAGATATATTGACGACACTTGCATTGTACATGCATCACTTAAAGCAAATGCGCAGTACAATGTCATTATGTCACTGTGATCTTGAGGTCACGGTCAGAGTTCAAATAAGTGGGATTTTTTTTTCAATAATTCCTGACCGGGCAACACTTTTAAACCGTTATAGATATTGATAAACTTTAAGTATACCTGCATCATTCTTAGACGATGTGAGATAAAAAATGTATGACTTTTTCAAACATCCAAAGGTGTACGCCAAGGTGACGCAATCTCACCCTCACTGTCTAATTATATACCTGTAACAATAACTGACCAAGAGGCCCATCTTCCAAGCGGAAGCCCTATAAAAATTAGCTTGTCCGTCCGTTGGTCAGAAAAAAGTCTTTAATTTTTGTTTATGAATAACACGACTAATTTTAGGATCATGGCCACACCATTTTGGACGTTTTGGATACCATAAAAACAATCTCATTTTATGATAAACAACTTCATAGAATGAGGAAAATTATGTTTCAATATCAAATTTAATCTTGTAAGGATTTGCCATGCTAAATTTCAATAAATAATGCCTAACAAATGGATTTCAAAGGTTCATTTACAGCGAAACCCATAGCAAAATTTAAAAAAAGAAAAAAAAACTACAAAAACCAAAAGCATTTCATAGCATTTCAACAAGGAAAAGGACAAGGAAAATAAGCGTTCATGTCCCATTGCAACTTAGAATTCCATGGGGGCAGCCATGTTGGATTTACCGATGGGAGAACAATAAACGAAATCGATTGCAATATCAAGTCTAAATGATGCGCGATATCCGAATCTTATAATTGTAGTATTTCTACAATTAATAGGGAAAATGTATATGCTGCTGTGAGTCCTAGGGAATTAAAATTTTCTTCAAATAATGCCTTAAAACATGGAAGAACCAACGTCGTATGACAGTCTGCATGTCGGAGTGTACGAAAATATCAACATGTTTTTTTCCCCTTGTTAACTGAAAAAAAATCCATTGTCATATTCAATTATTGTGCAGTATTAGAAATAATCACCGGAGCACGTAAGAAACTGATCGGTAGAAATTAAAATTTTTCTTCAAAAATAAATGATTATTTGTCGCCCAACCACTTCCGGTTTCGTAAGTAAGCCGCCGTGAGCAGACCGAAAATGTCAGGTGTCAGGATTTCAGTCTTCTACAGAAATACACTACATTTTTGCTCGTAAGAATATGGGTTGATCTGAACATAAGCTAAAAATGAAACACGGTAAGTATTATTGTCATCGATCGCGTACATGTAACTGTAACGCCCAAAAATGTAATTTTATAATACCAAGGCTTAGGAAACTTTTAGGCCAGACTTCCGTTTTTTTCTCTGAAACTTTCGCCAAAAAGAAATAAAATATTCTTTTTTAAATAGTTTTTGTCATTGAAAGTCATTACATAATGATATTTTTTACTTACACATACAAACTCTTTAATTTAAAAAGGTAGCACTCGTGTTAAACCAGTTTATTTTGACCTGAAATGCAGTGGCAATATCTATGGAAGCACATGGTATGACGAAACAACTTTATAAATTAAAACCAATATGAATTAGAAACAACACAGCAATGTGACATCAGAATTTACAGTATGGTAACAGGGAGAGTGTGTAATTCTTTCAGTTTAGCTGGTGGTCGCCATAGGCTGAAGAGAAAAGGTAACATAAAGGGTAGACCAGTATATCGGTTTGTTTGCACAACCAAAAGGAATACACCTGCAACAATAAAGATCAAAAGGGGAAAAAAGTCAACAAAAAATCTAATTGTGATCGATCGAGATCAAGAAACTCTTCAAAGCCAACATACAGTTTTATGCGTACTGGGCAAGGGCTGCAATATAGGATTTCGAAAGCAGCCAAAGATAAGTCGGCCAATTAAATTATAAATTTGGACATACACTGTATTACAACAGCATGTTACAAACATAACATTGCACACTTGTCATTGAAACGCCGCTATGGAGTTTGCCAGAAATGGAAAATCCCCAATACAGCTTGTATCATCGATAACCCAACTTGGCCTAGAATCTGTTAAAATGGCAACATGTATTGGTTGTAAAGAGACATTTCATATGGAGACAGGTTACAATATCAAAACATCGCGATGCAACTATTATGACATAAATATCAGGGCAGTGTGGGGAAGCATGGTCACCGGTAATGGAGATTCACATCTGAATGAAATGCTGGGGACTATGGACATGCCAGGCATGAAAAAAGACACATTCAGTAAAATCGAATCATAAAATGACCGAGTGGTAGGAAAGTGTTTTAGAAGACGCGATTTGTGCTGCTGGAGTTGAATAAAATAAAACCATGCTATAGAGAATGGGTGTTATCACCAGGGTGTACCATCAGTTACCGTTGTAACAGACGGTGGATTGCGTTAGAGGTCCCCTAAACACTCTTACAATGCTCTAGGTGGAGTGGCGATAATTATTGGATACCACACAAAGAAACTTCTCCATATTGGCATCAGAAAATAAATATTGCTACACATGTAATTGGGTCTAAACTTCAAACACAGACCCACCAGAGCATTGCAATTGGGACGAATCCAGTCAGGCCATGGAAGCGATGCAATTGTAGAAGGTTTCAAACAGGCACAGCAGAGTCCTGTTTACCCAAAAGTTTTTGCGGATGGAGTATCTTTTGTGTTTGCAAACATCCAGGAGGAATTGACAGTGTTGGGTAAGGATGTGACAAAGCTGGAGTGTGCAAACCACATTTGCAAATGTCTTCGGTCAAGCTTGGAGAAACTGGTTGCAGAAAATCCGCAATAAAAGAGGAAGAACAAATTATCAAAATCCACAAGAGTTAAAATCGTCAATGCAGTGCGTGTGTAATACGCATTCGTTCCAAGGATGTGAAAGAAAGTAAGGGAGAAACATGCACATTATTATCAAATGACATACAATTTTTCATATATTTGGCAACCACGTTAATTGCTCTGATTTTTGCAAAGCTGGCAAAACTTATTCAACACTTACAACCGAAACAACTAAACCCATTTAACAGGAAGAAATGGATCAAATCCAACAATACATTGACCAACAAGCTCAATATTGCACTGAGGTCTCATCCAATTCTGTCCAACAGGAATCCATGAATGGTAAGAAATTAATTATTGAATCATTGAATCATTGTTATATTGTATATGGCTAGTCAAATTTAATGGGAACTGTGCAGCATTTTAATCCAATTATTTCATTAACTGTGGTCATATGAATATATATAGATCTGTGAATTAGCCAGGACAACATGAGTTTGGCAATCCTGTACCAATTGCATTACCTTACTACTTCAGCATTGAGTGTACTTCATAACAAGAGGCCCAAGGGCCTTAACGGTCATCTGACTACCAATTGTGATACCATTATGGAATTAGTTTAAACAATATTTTATTTCCATCAGTGTACATGTATATTACATATAAAGAAATTATACAATTAGTGAGGATTGGAAAACAAGCTAATAGCTTATATAAATTCCCCTCCTCTAGGAATTAGTAATACAATCATGTAACAATATGCCACACAAATATGGTTTTCAAGATGGTGATGATCATGGATTTCTTCGGAACAGTGCGAAAAATAACATTTGGTCAGAATCATTTTAGGCAAGTTTCAGATCATGGAAAGTGTTAGATGTGGATGCAAAATGGGGGCTGTTGCAGCCATCTTGGATCTCTGACGGACTGGAGAAATAACAACATTTGGTTGGGACTATCTGGGGATCATTTTTCTATGAAAAGTTCAAAATGTGTTTTCAAAATGGCGGCCATGGCGGCCATCTTTTAATTCCAACGGAGTTGAAAAATAACAACACTTGGTCAGGTCCACCTAAGGATCATTTCTAGCAAGTTTCAGCTCAATCCCACGGATAGAACTTGAGAAGAAGTTTAAAATGTGAAAAGTTTACGGACGGCAATTTTGTTTTTCAAGATGGCGAATCTGGGGGCCATCTTGGATTTTGGACCAACCCGAAATGTAACAACACTTGGTCAGGACCATCTCAGGATCATTTCAGCCAATTTTCAGCTTAATCCCAGTGGAAGAACTTGATAAGAAGTTGGAAACGTGTTTTTCAAGATTGCGGCTCTGGCAGCCATCTTGGATTTCGGACCGACCCAAGAAGTAACAATACTTGATCAGGACCATCTCAGGATCATGTCAGCCAAGTTTCAGCTTAATCACACAGGTAGAACTTGAGAAGAAGTTTGAAATGTGTTTTTCAAGATGGCGGCTCTGAAGGCCATCTTTGATTTCCGACCAACCTGAAAAATAACAACACTTGGTCAGGACAATCTCAGAATCACTTCAGCCAAGTTTTAGCTTAATCCCACAGGTAGAACTTGAGAAGAAGTTGGAAATGTGTTTTGTAAGATGGCGGCCATGGCGGCCATCTTGGATTTCGAACCGACCGAAAAGTAACAACTCATGGTCAGGACCATCTCAGGATAATTTCAGCCAAGTTTCAGCTTAATCCTACAGGTGAAACTTGAGAGAAATTTGGAAATGTGTTTTTCAAGATGGCGGCTCTGGCGGCCATCTTGGATTTTGGACCAACCCAAAAAATAACAACACTTCGTCAGGACCATCTCAGGATCATTTCAGCCAAGTTTCATCTTAATCCCACTGGTAGAACTTGAGAAGAAGTTGAAAATGTGTTTTTCAAGATGGCGGCTCTGGCGGCCATCTTGGATTTCGGACCGACCCGAAAAATAACAACACTTGGTCAGGACTATCTCAGGATCATTTCAGCCAAGTTTCAGCTTAATCCCAGTGGTAGAACTTAAGAAGAAGTTTAAAATAGGTGTTGTTCAGGAAAACAGTGATTGCGCAATCATGTCACAAAATGGACGCCATGGCACAAATGTCGAGAGTTTTTCGGACCCGAAAAATAACAACATTTTATGGGCTGCCCTTCCTGAACATCCCTACCAATTTTCAGCTCACAGGTACCAGTGGAACTGTAGAAGAAGTTTAATATGTGTTTTTCAAGATGTCGGCTATGGCGGCCATCTTGGATTTCGGACCGACCCGAAAAATAACAACACTTGGTCAGGACCATTTCAGCTAAGTTTCAGCTTATTCCCATTGGTAGAACTTGAGAAGAAGTTTGAAATGTGAAAAGTTTACGGACGGCGGACGGCGCACGGCGGATGGCGGACGACGACGGACGAAGCACGGTAACGATAGGTCATCTTGACCCTTTGGGTCAGATGACCTAAAAACCAGAGCATTGACTTAATAATCCACACAGTAATTCACTCATTCTTACAAACTCATACAAATTATTATTCGAAGAAACACAAAACTGCCAGTCAAACCACTTCTTAAACGCTTACTTTATTACTTAGGTGGAAGGATACCAGTCATAAATGCGGGGTTTACCTTTTTCAGAACAAAAATGAATATAAATGAATTTCATTAACTATAATAAAAGTAAATTAAATGAATATACTTAAAATCCGTCCTTACTTCAACTTATATCTCATTTTGTACAGTTGTGATATCGCACAACGCACCAAAAACTGCGTGCGTTCATCGTGCATACATCGTGTACACATCGTTCGCCCATGGTGCGCACAACTGGGCGATCTAAAGATCGTGCGTTTATGTGTGCGATAGAATCGCACACACGCACCATTTGGTACAATTGGTCGATACATGTTACGGAATGGAAAACATATGGAACCCTCTTGTCCAAAAACTATTTAAATTCGCATCATATTTATTGGGATTATGTCAATTTAACAATATACAGTAAACAGTATTACAGTGACCATGAGACAGCCAAGTGCGGGTTTAGCTAACAGGTAACAGAATAGGTAAATAACATGCCAGAGTTTTACCTGTCCCGTGTGCGGCGATCCGCTTCGACAGCCATTACCGAGCGACCGTTATGAAAACAAACTGGACTCTTATAATTAGTTATTTGAAAACCCCCTCCCCAACAATTTACCTGTGTTTTCACACCTAGGCGAGTGTTGTAAGTGCCCCGGGCCAGAGACATCTACATATATTGTCCATGTACAGGTGCAGTGTATAACTTGGTAAAAACTGGCAATATTTACTTGAATGAGAACTTGTCAATATGTGTTGAAAGTTTACATGTGTCTATTTGGTTTGTTTCAAAAACTACAGAAAGAATTTTACTAATTTTATGAAATATATAGATAGAACTATCAGCTTATGTAAATAGTTACAATATAGAAATATGTTTAAAACATCTAGCGCGAAACCGTATATATTGTTAAACCATTTCTAAATGTATATCAACCACGGTTGTCACCGCACAATGTTAGCTTATCGTGCGCCCACATGTGCGTTAGAAATTATCGCCCAGGATCTCATCGTTCGCCCATCGTGCGCCCACCGCACATCGTGTAACGTTGTGCAATCCCACAACTGTATATACTCATTGTTACTATTTGGAGAGAACTAATATAGGCTTAGTATGTTGTTCGATCATTTTTCTACTTGAAATAAAATTTGTTGAAATGAATGCTTACTTTATTCAAATTTCACTGGAAACGCCCACACTCGAACTCTAAGGCTAAGAAAGGCAGAGGAAGGAGTCAATGTTACTGTTCAAAGTTCTGGACTTCTCATCAGAAAGCAGCACACATATTTAGCAGCATCACCAGATGGACTAGTAACTGTGCATGGTGGGGAGACAGGACTTTTAGAAGTGAAGAACCTGTTACACAACAAACCAATAAACCTGACAGAGGCCAGCAGATATTCCAAACAATTCTGTTTAAAAGACGTTGATAGCAAACTATGTTTGAAGCAAAATCATTCATATCATTATCGGTGCCAAGGTCAATTACATATAACTGGTCTTCCCTGGTTGGATTGTGTTGTGCGAACCACCAATCCCTACCAGTTGCACATAGAAAGGATTAGGCCAGATGTTGATTTGTGGACCAAAATAATGCTACCAAAACTGAAAGCTTTTTACTATAAAGTAGTTTTATCCGAGGTAGCTTCTCCGGGGGGTGGAAAATATCCAGGAATACGAGAGCCAGGATTATGGGTAAGCTGTTTTTAGCTGATTATACAAAGACGCCTAAATTCCATAGGCTTAAAGCTGTTGTTCACACATGCTGATACTGCAAGCAAATCAACGTGATGATTTCAACATAATGTTGCCAAGCTTGGTTTTATCCGTATAAATAAATCGATAAAAACATTCAATAATCTGTTGTTTTACCATTGCTCATTTCATTTTAATAATTCACTCTCACTCAGTAACGGTTAATTATATAATGAGTACACCACCTGACCAATTCTGATTGTTCCCCAGACGAATTTCGGAAAGTTGCTAGTTACTTGCCGATGGTCGGTAACCAAGTTATTCTGGGGTCTTCCTCCACCACTAATGTCGGTAGATGATTTGTAATGTGTTTATCAGACAATAATGCGTCCCCCCATTCTGATTGGTATGTCTATATTGTGTTATGTTCAAAAGTTATTTGCGACTTCTGTTTAGGGATAGTTCTGATAGTGTTGCTCATCTATCTCTCGACAACACTATCTGACCAAAGTGCATCTAAGAAGAAGGAACTAATAAATAATTCACCATTTTCAAATTCCATAAAATAGTAACCGTCACAGATTAATGGGCAACTATGTGTTCTCCAATTTCCTCCTTTATTAAAACTGATATCCGAAAGAAGCTTTCTATGGCGCACCAGACAATAAACATAAAATATACAGATTCCATTTTAAATGGGCTTTTTTCTGAAAACATTTATGTTGCAAGCCAATATTATCAATTATTTTATATCCTATATTTCAGTACTCTCCAGCAGAGCATGTTACCAGGAAGATAAGTGTAAAAAGACGCAAGAGAACCCTCATAACCTCCTCATCAGGTGAAGATGACACAGCTATGCCAGAACTAGTGCTTGATTGGCCAAATCCCGAGCTCCTGTGCTCTTGTCATATATTTCACAGTGTAAACAAGTTTTGTTGATCCTCTTTGGTTGTTCGATATGACACCAGTTTTCGTGATGTCCATCTCTTCCACTTTCTTTGCTGAAGTTTTCGTTGTTGTAGCGTCCAGTATACCGCTCATGCTTTTGGACGCATCATCGCTGAGTAAACGTACCGAGTGCCTGTTTTCCCGCACTGTTTTCCTGCACACATGCCTTGATGCCTACAATTAGCTCATACATTATATTTACTCTGTTTAGTTTCCGAGGCTAAGCCTCAAAGAATGTGCGTGCTGTATTAAATTTTGACTCTGTCATACCTTGTATGTCCTTCTTGAGCTCATCGATGTACCCAATTATTCTGCCTTCTTTTTGCCATGTCCGTGTTAAATGTATAGCCCATTGGACGATTCACTGGATTAGATCAATGATATTTTCTTTGTTAATGACACATTGAATCTTGAGTCTGTGACTGAACCAAATAACCAACAGTATACAAAAAATGGTAAGTCATTGTAAGTTACATAGTTATATAACACCTTCATGAATTTTTTTTTTTTTAATAATCAAAACAATAGTCTGTCGTTCATTCAAAGGAAGAATTTTAAAGAATTGAGTACATTTTTTTTCTATTAGGCCAATACCAAATTTCGTCCCCTTCACCCAATTGCCGATTCAGGTCATTCCCTAAGGTGAAGGACTTTGAGGAAAACTCAATTGAATCCCCTTTCCTAGTAGATGGTTCCGACCAAATATGTTCCAAACTGTGCTTTGTGACTTTATACAATGTATCAAAATTAGAAAAAATATTGACGGGCGGATGACGGGCGCTGTGTCACGTCAAACCCTTCAGACAGGTGATCAAAAATGGGTTGTCTCGCAAAAATGCTTCACATTTTAATGTCAATGCTACGGTACAATGTACATCCTTCGGATTTGATCACCCAGACCAAGATCGATTCAAATTTCAACCTTCGTAACATTTTAAGAAAAAAAGACAATGTTACCGACCTTTAAATCGCTTATTCATATGAAAATTTCAAGGAATACAGTGTTTCAAGCTGTTAGCTGTTTTGTCCTTGAATAAATCAAATGAGAAAACGATTTTATCAGATTTGTTTCCGACTATAAAAAAACAGACGAGAAAGGAAAACACTTGTTTTGTTGGGAAGAGTTTACGTGGAATTGAGAAATGATCTCGTTTTTATATATGCTTTCTGTAGTATTTTCCCATAGGACTGATTAGACCTGGCATACAGGGTACTATAAGACTATTTAAAATGTCGTTCGGTAATTAGCGTTTACCATGAGATGGTTTTCGTTCCCTTCCCTCTCCCCCGGGAATATTGGTAAAGGCTGGTTTACATATGCATATATAGCAACGGACTACAGGTACTTTAGTATCATTACAAGACGTGCTTTACTCGATTACAAATAAAACTGTATCTCTTTCCATGTACCCACGTTTTCCTCTTGTTATAAAATCGAATTCCACAAGTTAGCGAGACAGTTGAAAGTAGACGGCCGATCTCTCCTGTGTATTTCACACGTCACATAAACCATTGGGCCCGCTTCATCACACACAGTAAGCTACCAACACACAACGCCATAGGGACATGGAACAATACTTAATTTCTACCATATAATGGGTTTTAGTTGTCATTTGATTAAGTAATTTCTCTGGTTTCTTTTCTATGAGGAAAGGCATCTTCTTTCAGTCAAAGCACTATGACCAATGACTTTCATAGTCTCCACCGACTGAACACAGGGATAGACCTTTAACACGTTTGCAATAGTCGTTTAACTTTCACCAAGCTAAGCTTCAAGCAGGGTGTAGAAGTGACATATTTCCAAACTGCTCAGTATCAAATGAGGGGGGGGGGGGGCAGTAGCCAATGACTCCTGGATATTTGTCCATGTCCGTCTATTTTATCAATTTTGTCAATTATTACTACTGCAACTTCGTTTTTGGAATGAGCTGGATTGTCAATTTTGATCCATGACTTGCCTCTTCAAGGGGTGCTGTGTAAATAGTCATGTACAAGTAGGTCATCCAAACTTTAAAAAAAAACATTCGAAACGTAATTAACTACATTATCCTTGAAAGACCATGGTTGTTAATACAACATGTAGGACTTAAAAGCTATCAAAACAAACCACCAAAACCAAACTTAATTAACTCGTTAAAACTAAGCTATAAAGCCGTTCAGTAAATCGACTGCCAGAATATATTTCTGGTTACAACTTTGATAGTATCCTTGTTATTTAGGTGTACAGTGTATCTAGAGTTGTATGCGATATTGATTTCTTTGCCAAAATAAACGTTTTCGTTAACATATTTTACAGGGGCATCCTCGGATTTCTCTCCACGGTCTCTTCCTTTCTGATTTAGTAGCAGAGCTCGGGATACCAATATGTAATATATCTATCGGGTCTGTCCTAGTGAACCCCGATGGGCAACGTTGTGTATATTTACCAACACAGAAACCTGGATCATCGACCTACCATTAAAATTAGCATGTACTGTGTTTCAAACCATTTTCCTTAAACGTTACATAAACTCACATTGTATTTCCAAAGATGAGTCTTCCACAACTCCTTATATGGGTATTTGGTTACATGTATTACCCTCTGGGTGAAATTATGTATTTCCATTTTGCATTGGAAAGCTTTCTAAAAAATTACAAGTCCTTGAGAGGACATGTAATGTACGAATGTAAATTGTACATACTTTGTTTATCCTTGTTATTTGGTTTTAAAGGTTTATTCATTAACAATATAATGTGTTGCGGAAGCTTCCGTAATTGTCTTGGTCTCATGATATTAATGTTTGTTGAAACAAATTGATGATCTGGTTTTTTTATAAATTTTTAGTTGTATGAATATTTTCATTTATTTGTTTTGGAAATGTCGTGGAAGTATGCATAATTTAAAAAGAAAGTTTTAAAGTTCAGATTTAGTCACGAACAAATTACAAACCATTTTGTCCAATCGCATCCGTTCGAAAAACAAGCTATTTGTCACCGATACCGCACACTTCCTGGTCAGACTGCTAACGATCGACACTTTTGTGGAAATCAAGCTGATCGAATTAATAATTATGAAACTAAATAATAATAATATGTGAGGAATATATCTATATGTAAATGATATATTAGATACAGTAATTCTTTACATACGTTTATCCTCCACGAAACGTGTTTGCGAGGGATACTTATGTTGGGCTCCATCAGTCCAAGGGCCTTGTCCGATCAATATCTTGAAAACGCTTGACATGGTTATTATACAATTGTATATGTGGGATGGTAAATGTAGCAGATCGTTCAGGTAAAATGGTCAATAACCAAGGGATGCAACGCAATATAACTCAAAACAAGTAGTGTCTGCACCAAGGTGATGTCATTGGTCCCTAATTGTTTTCGAGGGGATATAAGACATTGGTTTACAAAAAATAATTAAAACAAGTAAGAAATTAAACTTTATTGTTTCCTAGCGTTACCGGCCTACTCAAATAGCAGTCAACATTCTCGACCAAACTTTTGAACGTATTAGGCTAGTGTTCTAGTTGTGCTTTTTGCTACAATTTAGCAAGTCTGATTAAAATAATATCTTGATCTCTGCGCCGTTCCGTAAACTTCGATCTGCTACGTTAAGATCTGAGAAAATCCTATAGGGGGTCATGTCCCGATGACCTTTTGGATTTGCCAATCAAATTTCTACTGTCAGAATCTTGACAGTGAAATTTTGAGATGCCAAAGCTTGCATAATCGCTTTTGTCCATTTAGTCACTTCATCACAAAAAAAAATGTGGAGTTATATGACGAAATGGCGTGCTGCAAGATGACAGAGCATTGAAAAAACATATCGCAGCCTCCGACATACTCACGCACTCAACACATACACAGGGAGGCGGTACTTAAATAATCATAGCTGTTGATTAAACCTTAAACATAATAAAATAACACAAAGGAGAAGGCCCTCGGCAACACACCATACCTGTTCACATTATGCTGATAACTAGTTTTCCACTCCTTTATATAATTCTGATCGTTGAGCAGTATAAGTACATGTCAACGTACAATTGTGTAATGTTTAGCATAGAAATGTATACCAAGGAATCACAAGTGTTAAAGATAGTGAACAAAATGTTATCGAACAAGAATTTAAACGCATGTATAATTCATTCTGATTAAAATCATATCTTGATCTACGCGCCATTCCGTAAACTTCCCTCCGCTACGTTAAGATCTGAGAAAATCCCATAAGGGGGTCTTGTCCCGATGACCTTTTGCATTAGCCAATCAAATTACTCCTTTCAGAATCTGAAATCTGACAGTAAAATTATGAGGCGACAAAGCCTGCATAGTCGCATTTGTCCGTTTAGTCATTTCGTCACCAAAAAGTTCAGGTTAAATAATATGTGACGAAATGGCTTGCTGGAAGATGACAGGTCATTGGAAAATCATTCAAATGTTAAGTAAAGAGGCGACAAAGGTCATCTTAACGTGACCTCTTATAGGATGTTGTCAGATCCCTGTAAAACGGAGTGAGAACAAGGATCTGTATTTTAATCAGATTGATGTATAATTTCACTAGACATAAACTATCTCTGAACAATCCAAACGTGTTAGGAATGTGGACATATTATATAGGCAAAAAATTGGTGCTACATATTTCAGCCAGACATAAATAAACGAGCCGTGGTTGTCACAAACTAAATTTGACGAAATGAAGCTTACGAAAATTCCACGCTAGCCGAGTTAACGTACACGGAGACATCTTGTCATATTCTGCAGGTAGTGTGACGTACACTTGTGTAGTAAATCAACACAGCTTTGTGACAAAATCCTTAAAACGCGAGTGTATGGACCTAATTTGTCACCATAAATATATCGTGCGACGATCTCGACAGTAGTTTGTGATTGTGGTACCAATCGGTTGTATTTCAAAACAGTTATAACCCTCCCAGACTCCCCTTCTCCCTCTGACGTAACATTTATCATACTTTATCTCAACACCAGGCAACGTTTGCTGATATTTCGAGAATATGGTTAGAAGAACGATCCATCAATTAGTCCGGATCAGTTCCTGTCTGTTCGTTTTTCTATTTAGTTACAGTGTCTGTTTAAATGATAGCGCCAATCGAAGATGTTGGGGGATACGCCAATCTATCACTTACAGAAAACCTCTGTCTGGCTGTCGTCAAGCGTAAGGTGGCAGTCAACGTCCAGTCGCATGGGCATGCGCAGTGACATATTCGGCAGTCATGGTATCACCTGTTGTTACGTGCCTAACAAGTACGTCGATATACCACAATGTCGGCGTCGCTTGTACACGTTATTTTGACCGTTTCATATTTTTGCATGTTGTAGAGTTTGAATCAAATAAAAAAAAAGCGCAACAATAATAATGATCACACAGATATTATTAAGTATTTGCCCTAAATGATCATAATTATTGAACAGTCTAATTCATGAAATTGGCACAGGCACTGTATCAAATTAACATTTTAAAACATAAAATCTGTCGCGTATTTATTTGAAATAAATGCATTTAAATAATTTGATGTAAATTGTTGATCATATATGTTTTGTCTTCCAAATGTAGAATTAGCCATGCGCTGTTGAGAGGTAATAAGGGGGAATTTTCCCTCACCTTTATAGCACTTCATATCAGAATGGTTTTGTATTTTGTCAAAGTTGGAATTCATAATGCCCGTAATTGCCAAACAGAAGCAATTTAATACTTGTATTTATTTTTTTTCTAATCTTTCATAACATGAAGAAATTAAAAACACTTTCTTTAGCAATAAATTCAAATAATGTATTTAACGTGTATGCTTGTTCAATGATAGTGGTTTCAAAGTGCTATCAAAATTTACAATTGTGACGACATGAGGTTAAACGGTGGTACATATTAACTGATCACGTTTGTAATTTGCCGTATCAATGTGTTCAAACGGTGGTACATACTTACTGTTCACGTTTGTTATTTGCCGTATTAATGTACCTGGCGTGGCCTGTGGATTGCTCTGGTTATGTTTTATAGGGTTTACGCCATTTAATGACAGACTCCCGATGTAAGTATTAAGGTCATGTAATGGACTTTGTGCTGAAGCCTAATTTCTTATTCAGGCTATAATTTATTTTACAAATCTAATTTTGACAAAATTTTGAAAAAGAGTTGAAGCGATATTAAGTCGAAAGCTGTTTTCAACATTCATAATGATTTTTTTACTCTTTGATATGATTAAGGTGAGCACAAAATCTATGTTTGAGCATGAAAACATTTCATTTCCCTGGTGTATGCAATGTGACCGTACGTGTTGAGTGCACGTATCTAAAAGAAACATTGTAAAGTTTGTGTATGCCTCCTTTCGATATCACGGAAATGATGCTGAATTCCGAGCAATACCACACTGAAGAATACTCCTGAAGGCACCCCAAATTACATTTCACCTTGCCACGTAATACACACAATGGATGAACCAGTCGTTCCGATAACAAAATGCTGCACGTCAAGCAGGGGTTAGTATTATCATTTTGTGAGAGTCTGGTAAGTGTCGACCAGAGGACAGAACATTCTAGAATAATAAGTCAGATTACTTACATTTGTATGCACTGATCCGTGACCATTGGAGAGCGGAATCAATACATAAGTATATATAAAAACAGTCAATGTGGCTTTTGTATATTTCTGAGATAGGGATTGACCTGGTTCTGATTTTGATGTACTATTGGAGAGGATCAAATAAGGTTTTATATAAAAACGGCAACTGAATCAATATAAAAATCATATGAGAGAAAAGTAAAGCTACCATTCTTTATTCGATGTTCTGTCTCTTGGTGGTACATGGTTCTATTATTTTGATTAAGAGATTAACAGATAAGACAATAAAAAAACTCCTTATCTGATCCTAATGAACAGTTTCTATGGCCAGTGACTAGCGTCATGGGATGTGTTGCCCATCAGCAGTTCCTTATATAGACATAAGCGTCCAAAACGTCTGCTCCAATACCGCGTTAATAAAGGCACATGTCTGATTTATCATCAATAATATTGCACTGACCCGAAATGGATGCCACCGCAAGAATACCTAACCTGTTTACATGCTAAGGAGACGCCGGAGACCTTCCCTAAAAGCTCGCCGGCTTGCTAAATAAATTCTACCAAACGCCATAAAAAGGAAATATTGTGATCAGCAGGAGGTATGACTGCTCCCGAGAGGTTCCGATGTACATTTCACAACACGACCATCGATACTTATTCCATTATAGAACTCGTCGTAAAAACGAATCATCCGAACGAATGTATGACGTATATTTGTACATGTCCAATGGCAAGCGTATGGTTTTCAAGATTCCAAACACAACAGGTTTTGGTGGTACTAAGATTAGTTGGTCATTAAACGATATAACTTTCATAAAGACCACGTCTAGGGTACAATACACCGGAACGACTTCTGACAGTCGGTGATAGACAGCACAGTTTGACATTAATCAGAACAAGCATGACACCTGACTTTTAGTCTTTAACGATAGCTCAATATGAAGACTTTGCATTTACTATTGAATTTACTGAATTTATTGAATTAATCTTTTCCCGCTTATTTTTTTCCACATATCTATAATTAGAAAGTGATTGTACAAGGATTCGAGAGATGCCGGTTAATCAAAACTATGGGCAAGTTTCATGGTCGCCATCTTTGTCTCATTGAGAAATATTCTGTATCTTTAAGTGATATGAAGATGGACGTTTTTGAGTATGCTCATTAGTGTATTTACTTGTTGTGATTGACAACGATACTCGGTTCTCATTTTGAGAACTTGATGTTTACTTGGATGTGACAAATATTTGCATGGCGGGTGTTGTCGATGAAGCAGAAGACGCTTACTCTTCCGGAACACCTGGTCTTAATCTCTTGTACTTTTGCAAGGGTCTCCATGTGAATCTTTCCTTTGTTCATATTTTGCCCCTGGTTTAATCGATTTTGAGTTTGGATTATGATTATAAAATAAGAGAATACCTAAGATATATATGTTAACGCTTCGGTATTCTCTTATTTATTTTCACTGTTAAAATCTTTGAATTTAATCACAAGTTTATACCAAACTGTACTCTAAGCAACAACTGAATATATATGAACTTACAATGACCCCACATTCAGCATGTCCATCAAATCCATATTTACGTATACTTAGCAAAAATTGAATATAGATGACCTAAGAGTGACCCCACATTCAGCATGTCCACCAACTTCATATTTACAGCTGAAAATACTGTTACTGGCAATCTAAACCCCATCCCAAACATAGAAAGGTCCAAAAATCGAGAAACTTAATCTAATAAATGGAATGTGAATTGAAGATACTTATGGATTATGTGAAAAATTATACGAAACAATGGATTTAACATGGAAAGGCTGAATTAGATTCATTTTTAGAGTGAGAATGAAGTCTCTCAAGTCCTGTATCCAGAATGGAACATACATGTACATGTGTATGTACCGCTTGTGACATAACTTAAATCTGAGCACAAGTCGGTATTTCCTGGCCCGATGTTCGAACAGCACTCAACGATCTACATACATGTAATTATATTGTGGTTGTGTCTGCAAACAAGCCTCTAACAACTTTAATGTAAGCAGACGCTATTATATTCACTGTTGCCTAAATTAACAAGGCTTGCTTGATCAAGGTAATCCTACATACCTACATACATGTACTCCTTGACCGGTTTTTTTTTTGGAAAGATGAAGTACTATCTAACCATACAGCAATACAACAGTTTTTCAAAATACCGGTTGATGAGAAATCTTCGAAGTGATTTGTCTAATCTTTATCAGCAATGTCTTATCACTTAAAACGCCTTACTACCAGTCCTAGTACATTTTACCATTAAACATGGTTAGACTTAATCTTACACTGTTTAGTCAAAAAATGAAAGTAACCGGATTTGGACTTTGAAAAACACAAAATAACTCTAATATTGAAAACCTTTCCTCAAAAATGTTTTGTCAATAAATATATATGATTTTCTCAACCCTTCTATCATTATGAGAACATTCTTTCAAAATATGAACAAAAGAAATAGATTTACATGGAGACCCCTGCAAAAGTACAAAATAGACAAACAAGCAATAATGACAGGAACACATGTGAACCAGGGACCAGTTTCCGTCTTTACCGAAATGTATCTTTGCAATTTACCACAAAAAGTGTATCAGTGTAGGTGTATGTGTATCTGCAATGAAATAGCCTTAAACAAGCTACCGTTTTCACATGTTGGACAAACATCATTTGACTCCCGACCCGTCTCGCACATATTACCGACATTCCCATATGTTTGGTGTTGGAATATCTGGGATTTTTTCATTCTGTAGGTATATTTCTGATTGACGAGATATGTCAGCGGAGAATTGATTTCGCTGCAGTGGAAATCGACTACCCATTTCTTGCTCTCCGTTGATGTAGCGACTCTTTACGACATATCCGTTGCCGTAAATAATCCGGATGACCTTTCACTTCGTTCAGACTACTTTACGGCAGCTCCGATTTAGTATAACATTCCCCACACTCGTTAAAGCTAAATGTTCTGGAAAACCAAATACAGAAAGAAAGGATAGGTCTATATTGCCTTGAACACAATTCTTGCGAGTTTGCTCATACTTACGTTATAGTATCCCTCTGTCAATAAATGGTGTTCTGTATAACTGTTTTATTCGTGTCTTTACGTACAAGCACATATATCATTGTGGTTGTATACATTGTATCGTTCTTGTCCATCCGTTCCAACGGACGAACAGTAACTTTATGTTTATGCATTAAATATAAAGTATATATAACGCGACTATCAAGAGTCGTTTTCGAGGAATCAATATAAGGATTTTATTTGAGAGAGAATGTATTGGTTTGGAATATAAAATACAAATTAAAAGACAATCATTTACAGAAAGCAAACATTGTTTTCACAGATACAATTCGACAAATTGAATCTCATTGTTGCAAATTTCACAAATAAATTATTTTTTAGAAAAATAAAATAATTAGTTGCATCCCATCTTATAATTTTATTGTTAGATAAGGAAGATATACTTATGTTTTTTTTCTATCACTGTCTTTCCTTGTGTATCCATTAGTGTGGCTTCATTGTGATACGTTGATGCTTTTTCCGCGATTTTTTACAGTGTAATACATTTTATGACGAAAATATACCAGGGAAAGCACAACGACGAACCAAGCTAACAGTACTTAATGTTGATACCTTTACCACTAGTATGTCTACCAAACAAAATTGAGTTTTCCCTCCAAAGACTTAAATCAAATGTAAAAGCTCAACCAACTTGTTTCAATGAAGATATTTGACTTCATAGCTTTAATGCTGTATGAAACTATCCTGAGAAGTTCATGGCCATGCGTTGTTATTTTTCAGGTCGGTCTGAAATCAAATATCACAACCATGGCTGCCTTTTTGAAAAACCTTTAGGCTTCTTCTCAACTTTCATCAGTGATGAATGATGTAACCATGACGTAATGCACAAACATGCTGCACCTTTAAAATTAGCAAAAGATACAATATTCCGAGAACATAAATTAAACTGCATCATAGAGCTGTTTTGTCGTTTCACAGATGATGGGATCACAGATGGGAATCAAAATTGTCTAAACTAATGTACTGTAGAAGTGGAAGGGTTAGTGGCGTAAAACCCCTTTTATTTTTGAGTTAAGGAAATGTACTCTAAACTACAAGTCAAGTTATCCTTATTTCTGGATAAGTCAAACTAATAACCAGTTAATTTTCAGTAAAACAAATTACATTTCAATTGACCGATACCGTGAGTGCTTTATGTCACATAGGTATAACTAGATGACCGTTAAGGCACATGGATATCTTGTTTCCAAGGAATGCCTCGTCCTCGTCTAACAATTGCTGAAATATTGGGTATTTGGATAAATCAGATTTGTGTTTTGTCACAACTTATCCATATGAGGAAATATCAACACCACCTATGGAGTTATGCGTATCCTTTTACAAATAAAAATGTCAGGTATGAACATAAACTAGGCTCCCTAATATATGCACATACCACTCACATCGCTTACACCTGGATGCCGTCCTTACACTGTACATGATCATGGCCGTTAATAGGACTTATGTCAAATCTAATCTAACCAAACCAAATATACTCCACTGTTCGGCAATAACTTTCAGTGTATCATATTCCGGAACGTCAAGACGCTGTCGAGAGCGTGTTTCGTTTGATCGGTCAAAACACTTTGTCTACGGCGTCTTCTTGGTGAGGTTAAGTTATTAGCAACACACTTAAACCATATGTTGGTTCGAGTAATATGATAATAAACCCTAACATTAAACGTTGTGCTTACCACAGGAAATAATCCCTTGTGGATAGGTAAAGCATCTGCTTATTCTGGGTTATCAGATGTAGTTTATGTACCGTTAAGCTAACCTGCATTTGATCCGACTGAAACTTTGAAATGTTCAAATAAGAATGATATGATATTTTCAGTGAATGATTGGTTTGTTTTTATTTTGTTTACGTCTTAACAACAGCTAAGGATACTGTTTCGATGTTACACGGATTCAAATGTATTAAATCACAATATTCAGTCGAAAAAATGTCAATATTGTGTTCTTGTTGCATACATAACTAAAATGTATGATATTTGATTGAAACTGGATATCACACACATAAATCTTGTGCTTGACACGGGTAACTGGAAATGGGTCAGAGTACCATCACAATTACAAGCATACCTTAAGTCTTGCTGCTTGAACAATCAATGCACAACCAAATTTGAATTAAGCCGATACCTATTGGGCTTGGAGCTATTTCTGAAGTTTAATTGAGCGATATAACCTATTTTAGTGACGGACCGCACACAAGACGCACGTGAATAGCACCTTTATTGATGCAGATGATTATCTTTGCAGTAAAACAGCCTATATATTTGAGCTTACTCTAGTTTTATTCTTCGTAACCATGACAACGTTCATATATAGATGTAATACAGTAAGAAATTACAAAAACTTGTGATATGCTCATCAGTTAAGGACGTATTATGGTATGGCGTTGTCGGTTGTTAACTTTTATTTTTACGGCGATCTCCTTCAAGTTTTCAACTGATCACTTATTTTTGGCATTTTTTATTTTCTATGCTGTATTGAACATTGTTTCGATCTGCCAATATTTGGAAGTGTTACTGCTCTGATTATATAACTTGTCATGATATCACCTCTTACTGTTTTCAAGTGATTTCTTGACAAGTATTGTACATTTATTAAACATGCCATACAGTTGTGCATTCTTGAAAAAAAAACCGTTTAATTCGACTACATGTCGAAAAGTTATTACCTAATTGCAAAGTTTTAGTATATACAAGCGAAATAACTTCCAACAATACTTTGCACTTTCAAACTTGGTACATGTATTTACACGTACTATGACAGGTAGCTTTTACTGGACTTTCGTTCGATGCGACTATATTTGGACAAAAATATCAGCAATGGTGGAAACCAGAATTCTGTAGATTTCCATATTGGCGACTTGGGTATGTCTCAGTCTAGTAACAGAACGCAAAGCCTTTCTTAAAGTGGCGAACGCTCGACTGAATGTCTATACTGATCCAGTGTCAAGAGAGACATTGGGGAAATGAAAAATGTTCACATAGAGAGAAAAGATAAGATCCCAAAATGCATTCGCCTTAAAGACGTGCCACTATGTGTATGCGTGCATCTTGTGAACCAATCGTTGTCCACTTATAATTGCGAGACATTAAGCTGGAAATATTTCGATGAATTCAGTTTGGCAGTTAGACTAAGTTCAAGATAAAAAGAAGTTACCACCCTGCAGGCGTTCATTGTACGAATATTGTACTTACTGCACCCCTTGTGTTTTATTAAAGGGCGACAAAATAAAGGATCTTTCAAAACAAAATTGTCTTCAATGTCTCACTTTTGGCATTCATCCGTTTGCCATTGTACGGAAGGCTTTGGGTTCTGTTCTGGCCTAGATAGTTTTAGTTGATACTACCTGTTTGATGCGTTATGGGAGTGGAACGAGTGGTTCACCTGATGTCAGCATGTGACCGGTTGTGGTGTTTTCTTGGGAGCCTTCGGCAGTTTACTTCATTTTGGTAGCACTTTAATCGCCAAAGTTCTTGAGTATTGTATGGAGCCTTATACGAGCATAATGAAGCTCCCAAGCACGCACTCAAAACTCACAATAAGAACTGGGAGGCTGTCCTTAAATGAAAGTAAAAACAATCAAACGTACCAATCTGAAGAAGTGGCAAAATCCAAAATGATGCATTGACTTCTCGCATAGATCGCAAATAATAAAAGGTACATATCGCAGCAAGTGAATTTTATCTTATTCGCATATGTATTCATTTTTTGTACCAATCTTTGGTGTGTGTTCATTGCTACGATTATCTAAAATGTATGCTGCAAAGAGGAAAATAAAATAAGAATGTTAACAAAAAAGAAGTCGTATCTTGTAATTATAATTTGACTAGTGTGCGTGTGAAACATCAGAAATATATGAAACTGTCATGCTTTGCGAGACATGACTTGTTAGAAACCCTGTTCAAATGTCTTTACAACATGGTTTCGTATCCGAATTATAGTGATTTACTTGGGAAGTACACGAGATATAACCAATCATATATGATATAATTCTACACAAAATATATGTTCGTATGTCAGTTATTATTCATATTATTGCTTTCATTGTTTCTATAATTGAAGAGTAATTCCAATAGCGACGTTTTGATTGTGTAATTGAAATTAGAGCAATAACACAATCACAATACTGTTTTTATAATGTAACAAACGACAGCAGAATAAACATGTATGTGTGAATGTTAAATTTGATGAGTGTAGTTTCAATATTGTTTCAACGCGTACCAGTGGCTTTGCTTACTGCATGCACGCTATAAATACTTTATTTATCTTAGCCGTTAATGTCTTAAAACATGCTTTGGTTTTCAAATAGATCCGATTTCGGTCAACACAATGATATAAGTATCAGACCCTGCTAAAATACGTGATTCCCTTAATGACGTGTTATTTCCAATTTCCAAATAAATAGATATATCTACAAAAATGTAGGTAAATAAGCTTTAGTATCAAGTTGAAAATAAGTCCTAACATAATGTCAACTCAAAGCGAGATTCGTCACAAGTAGAAATAGTGATAAGATACACACATACTACTTTACAGAGGAGAGGAAACCAATAATGTTGGGGGCCTTCAGATGTATATTCCAGTGTGCTAGCAAGACAACAAAACGGAATGTAGTCTGCAAAAACAATATCCTTAAATGCATACTCTGAATTGGAAAGAGAAAATCTAGAACATCTGTAAGTAAAATTGGTCCTCTTTCGACGAATACACTACTTCTTGAGAAAAGAGAAAACAAGAAAGGAACCTCCGTGTCAGCTTGTTCAGTGATTCAATATTTGACAATTGCTCTCGTCTTTGGATAGCAATAGATAAACTATTGCATCATATATTTACAAGTCACCTTTCAGTGCAATAGAAATTGAATCTACAAGTGTGTGTATATGGTTTCAAAATAGTGCGAATGCATTTTTCAGTTAACATGGATGGACAGTTTTTAATTGTTTTGATAAGAATACAAAACTACCTTGAAAATAAAATATCTATATCTGCTTGTGTGTACTGTATCGTGTTTGCACTCTTAAGTCGATACCTGATGAACAAAATTTGCAAATGAGGGAAGTAACACACATATATATATGCTGTCAAGACAAGGAAAGACCAAATCTAGTGTGCACGAATAGCTATGGATGCATCACATGCAGTATTTAGATAAGCTTTCTCAACATTTTAATGCTAAAACTTTTTGATCAGAACATATTCATAGTAAGTATAGATAGTGTAACATAAGGTCCAAAATCTTGATACATTTTTTAAATTCTAGTTTGGCATTGACTTCTTGATAATATTTCTTTGCATATTGATCTGATATGTTGATCAGTTGTTCAAATTTATTACCATGATGCTAGGGGCCAAAAGGTGAGAATCCAAAATTTCTAAACTGATGTAGAAGCAGAAGGGTCAGGTGCGTAAAACCCCTGTAATTTATGAATTTAGAGGTATATTTGAACTTATGTGAGAACCGAGTCATAATTCTCAATCACAAATAGTCATACTAATGAGGATTCTTAAAAAAACATCTTCATATCACACAAAGATACAAATAAGATTCAATGAGATAAAGATTGCGACCATACAACTTGCACATTGTTCTGATCAACCTAAATCAGAAAGACTAAGTATCAAAAAATAAAAACAAAGTGTATGGAGTGATAACGTATATAAGTACATGTTCTCTACTGATACCTTTATAAAGCGCCCCCGGTACATGTATAACAAAATCAAGACATTTGATCCACTGGCAGATGTATGTGGTGGGAGTTACCGGTCTCGGCCTTTATGGTAACCATGGTTTTACATGCATGAAATGCACAGTTACCGGAAATCAATCGACAGTATGGCAATATTCGGAACGTATTTGCATTTTTCCAATGCATGCTAATTACTTAAGCTTTGTGCACAGATAGCGGATGTATTTACATTATTGAACAGAATACAATTACTATGTGTGTTACCAGTTTGCCTGTATACCAAGACACCATAGGCATTGTCTCCTTCCACAAAAAAATCGTATATTTACATTTGTAAAATTATATATGTGATATGTGTGGTAACTGCTGTGAACAGTTATATTTTAAGGGATTATTTACAATTCTGCAAAGCAAAGATATAGACCTATTTAAAAGTACTGGTTTTGTTAATTTTCAACAAAATAAAAACGGTTTTACAAAATAAAATGAAAGCTGGCCGACCTTTCCGAGACAACATGGGGTTGATAAGTTTATCGAGATACGTTAACACGTATCATTCAATCGACAAACAGCGATGTACAAACTACCTGGTCGGACTTAAGATGTTACATTCTTGGCATTAGCACACCATGCAAGTATCCGGCGTCAATTAACCCAATACATGCCACGCTTCTGTCACTGATGATTTTCTCAGCTTAACCCAAACTATACAAACCCTTTACTGATCTGAGTATTGTCTATACAATTTCATGTTTGATCGGTTCATGTGCGATGTATTTTAGAGAATAAAATCGACTTCATTTAATGAAAGTAATATTTAGTATACGTTTCTGTCTGGGCGAAATACACCACGTGTCGGAAAGACAGTGCTTATATGTATATTCACGCTGTTGTCTACTTGAATCGTATCGATAATTCGCTCAAGTGTCTCAAACAACCATTGCGATCTATTTTCATCAAACCATCGTAGATTGGATATGATAAATGGAACATTCCTACAATAGCTCATATCACTTAACCCTCCAAGTATCGAGAACGTTTTTTTTTTCTCCGGCGCAAATTAATACAATGACGGATTGTCCTTCTAGACCTATTCGGAGGCGCGGCTTTCGTGGTGTTGCACTGCGGCACTGACATGGACCGGAGGCCCGCTAGCCGTGCTGCTGGTGGCGGTGTTGAAGCCGGCGAGGACAAATTATGCCTCTTATCTTTTGTATCCTGGCAACTCCTCATCGAGGGTATAACGCGCTCTGACACACGCCACAAAGACAATCACGGCTGGGGCTTCTCGTAATGAGATAAACGCTAGAGCCATCTTGTTTTGTATTTAGATGCATCTTGATCGGATCTTTAATTGATGGCATGCAACAAATACTTAATAACATACGTCTAATTTCAACCGTTATTTCTCTACTAGAATGTCTCCGGCTGTCAGCGTCCCAATTCACTAGAGGGAGCAGTGTGGGCCGTCATTGCATTGAAATCCAACAGATATTCTTCTAAGTTTTATTTGTATGCAAAAACAGCTGGAATCCTCGATTTAGTTATAGAACGTATAATGCATCTCTACGTGTTCGATATTAAGTTGAAAAGTTTTGTACTTTAGGTATTCCCAATCCATTACAGCACAATTTCTATGGTACAGCTTGACATGTTGATGATGGCGAGATTCCAATCAGTCACGCCCCTCTAACACCTATGTCACTTCCTAATGGTGATACTGCTATATCTTTATTGTATTCTTAGTTCATCGTGTAAATGCAAGACAATTAACATTACGTCGGGTTATTAATAACTCATATTTATCGAAAAAAATTAACTTTTCAGAAAAAGAATTCAGATACTTGTTTCATGGATGTGGCACACTAAATTAGGGTAGTTTCGAGTTAATTTTTTCATTAGATAATGGATATTAAATAATATATTAAATTTCCCCCTGTTGAACCTGTTTCACATAGGAGTAAGTTCCAACATCTATACACAGTTGCATTCCTTTCATCCAAGCTTATTTCAGGTTATATTTGGACAATATATTGTCATTCCTTCAGAAGAAGGAGGATTTTGAGTAATTAACAATATATCACCACTGGTTAACGGTTAATATCAAATTAATCACTTTCACTCAAGGATGCTTCACACAAAGATCACGTAACACACACATATGCTGCACCTTTTAAATTTAGTAATAGATATAGTACGCCGAAAAAATAAATTAAACTGCATCATGCAGTTTTTTCGTACTCCAAGGACTCTTCAGTGATGCTAAGGGCCAAAAGATAGGAATCCAAAATTTCTAAATTTATGTAGAAGCAGAAGGGTCAGGTGCGTAAAACCCCTTTAATTTATCAATTTAGAAGTAACATTAAACTAGTTCTGTATAATTTCAAATCGTGTACTACGAAAATGTGTGTATTAAGTACCGTGCCACTACTCAAATGATAGTAACTGTGGCTATGGAGACTCCAGCAAACCTCGGGGACTAAAAAATCCACCAGCAGAGTCTGCCACCCCCTATCATAAAGATCACGTTACACACACATATGCTGCACCTCTCAAATTTAGTAATAGATACAGTACGCCGAAAAAATGAATTAATCTGCATCATACAGCTGTTATGAGGGCAGTAGTCTAAAATGCAAACAAAAACGACATTTCAGAGGAATTATTCAGATATCTGTTCCATCGACGCTTCAACCTAAATAAGAACAATTTCTAGTTGTTTCCTTATCAGCAAATGTTTTTTGAAAAGAACTTACCACTTTTCTCCTTTTATAAGAATAGTTGAAAGATTTATTTCATTGAAAACAAGTTAAACGTATGATAATGTGTCTCCACTGATGGTTACACTTACATTTCAGCGATTTATTTGGGAATTAAAGTATTCTCTTTGAGGTCTAAAAATAATTTTTTCCAAGCACTTAATTTGGTATGTTCTCTCTTTAGAATTAGATACGGAACGCTCGCCCAAGTTGGCATTGAGTCTGTAGGCCTGGATACCCTTAACCGTTAATAAGGTAAGTATTAACTGCAAAGCTTTTACCATTTTCTGAAATTTGCATCATCTGATTCACACCTGTTTTAAGATAACAAAAAAAGATATGTCCCAAGTGCCATCGACATGAACCATACCATCATACCCACACAAAGAACATAGTGTCTACAGAATTTCATACAATCACTGATGAAGGCAAAACCAAAATAGCCTTTACTGCTGAAAGGGTTAGACCCCATCGAAAACTTAAAGGGTTAAACCCTACCGAAAACTTAAACCCTACCGAATAGTTTACCATTGTTTATGAAATTGAATGATTATCAATGCAAAACTTAGAGTGTTAAGACCCTACCGAAAGCTTAAAGGGTTAAACCCTACCAAGCTGTTTACCATTGTGTAAGAAGTTTAATGATAATCAATCCAAAATAATTTGTGTACTCAACAACCATAGCCATTAGTACCGTTGTACAGAATAATCCATTGATACGTGGATGTGAAAAATAGAGAATACCGAAGCCTTAATAAAACCATAACCCGAACTCAAAATCGATTACACTAGGGACATAATACAAAAAAAAGAAGACTCACATGGAGAATTTTATAAAAGTACAGGAGAATAAGATCAGGAAAAACAGACACAGACATGTGATTGCATCTCAAAATGGTTGGAACTTATCATTTAAGACCTGCTGCTACCTGTAATGGTAAAGCTCAAACGTTCTGCAACAAAACAAGGAAAAATGTCGATTTTTCCTCTGTTTTAATGAATAAGAATAGAGAAGTATCGGTAATGTACACCACATTCAACTTCAATAACATTGTACGAGACGTGAAACTTTCCTGACAATGTATATCTCAATCTGTGTAATCCGAAATAAAACAGACAATCAGCGTCACTGACGAAAGAATTATACCTTTCTTCGGGACATGACTTGTACGTGTAAGTCGGATGATTTCTATCCACTTACATAATCTCTGTGATCCGACCCTCCTGGCACTGTAATCGATTGATTGGCTATTGAAACAATAAGACAAGGCTGTCTTCTCTCCGTAAGTAAGCTCTCCGTCCATGACGCTGTAATCCGTTTACCTGTATGGTAACCCGAGGAAATATCGGGATTGGCTGTCTAGCACATGACCACTAAAGTCACAGACAGACTCGGTGCCTTAAGGGGTGTTACAGGAGTAATATTATATTTTTTCCCACCATTACTTTCCAAAAATCAGTCTGTTCTCTGCTTACATGATGTCTTGGCATTTACAAACACATTAAACACTGATCATTCGAGATTTAATATAGTTTACTTTTGATTTCCATTTGTTTCATACGCACTTTGTATATGATTATGTTTGTCACACTAATTATGTGATCCACATTATTTTGTGTGTGACTCCTGCCCGTCCCGCTAAGCTGTTTATGACAAGCTCACCATAAATTGTTCATTTATTTTAACTGGGAATAAAAAGTGTTATAATTGAAACCTTTTCATTTATGAAACACCACCAAGCAACAAAAACGCTACAATTGATCTTATATTTGCTTGTTTTAAAAATTTGATGTCATTGATTTTATTAAAGTAATAACTGATATACGTTTCAAGTGATACACAGCGTTATATGTGATTAAATGTAAATGATACGCTGACTAGATTAATCTCACGTATCATTGTGTTTTGCGTGAACGGAGTTATTAGTGAAGATGGACGAACATTGTTTTCTGACATTATCATTATTTAACTTCAACCAAACATTACATGGCGAACGGTGCCCGTTGAAACACCGCCAGCAAAATAACGAATAAAGGTAGGCATGCTAGAAAGATGCACGTGTTGCAGATATAGTTTGAAAGAACACATAAGAAAACACCCAGGGCACGGTCACTTCTTTTTACTCTTTTTTTTCCAGCTGCTATCTTTCTTCTACCGGCGCCCGTGACATTACCTCGCTTTTAGTCTTTAGTTGACAGTTCGCCCCTGTGAGGAAAGCTTTGGGTTCTGTCCTTTTGCCGAGATATACCTGTCTTAAAAAATTCAGAGAATACCAAAGCGTCAACAAAACCATAACCCGAACTCAAAATCGATTAAACTAGAGGCAAAATAGGAACAAAGGAAATATTGACATGGAGACTCTCGTAAAAGCACAGGAGAATAAAATAATTTGTTCCGGAAGAGTAAGCGCCCTCTGCTTCGTCGACGACACCCACCGTGTAAATATTGGTCTCATCCAAGTAAGTATCAATCCATAAAAAGAGAACCGAGTATCATTGTGATCAAAACAAGTAAGCTTACTAGTAAGCAAACTTAAACATAGTAGTAAAGTACTGTCAACATAATGTGATACGGTGACGTTTTCTGGGGGAAAAGGGGAGGAGTTGGCAGTAACCCGTGTTCTGGGTGAGGTGTTCTGCTGGGATCCTGCGACAATACTTGAAATCAACACAAGTTTCGAATGATCGTAAAGAGGGTTACACCATGATCTTCTATATATACACTGACTCAACACGTTCATCCACATCACATGCACATAAGGCTGTCCTGAAATGACTTTAGCTATGGAGAGAACTTTAAAGCACATCAACAAAATATACATATACGTTTCCATGTATGTACCGCTTTACATTTTTTAGATTTAGGTTTTGTTTATATTAGTTAGGTGTTATGTCCTAATATATTAAATGATGGCCACCCGGTGTATGCTAGTGCGTGTGTTGAGTGTATTTGTATTTGGGAGGGCGCGGTTTGTTCGTGTAAGTCTTTTGTGAAAGTTTGGATCTTTTTACCGTTTCCAAGTGCTACCACACGGAATCATACTGCCAAAGGCACCAAGCAAATCATCCCTACTCCAGTTCCACTCCAATACTGTTGAGCGATAGTAACTACCAAAGGCATTGGTAGGTTAACTAAAACTACACGTCTTAGTCAATCAATGCAATTGATCATTTAATGAAGGCGCTTACTCTTCCGGGACACATGGTCTTATTATCTTGTACAAGATCCATGTAAAATTTACATTTGTTCATATTTTGCCCCTGGTTTAATCAATTTTGAGTTCGGATTATGATTTTGTTATGACTTCGGTATTCTCTTATTTATGTTCACACTGTGAATTTATACTGATTTCGTTACCTAATTTTGAATTAACGTAAACGTATCCACGACCACATGTTGGTCAAAAATATATTTTAAAGCAATGGAGCCCTAATATTGAAATGCTTACATATCAATATACACTGTATGGTACAAGATGGTGCAGCCACAAGACAGAGTCACGCACAAGGCTTGAAGTCGTTTCTGTTGTGCGAGTAATACTGTACATTGTACATGTATATGCGAGGTGGAGGCGACGGCGGAGTCATCATCTCAAAGGTATCGATCGCCCCAAGCCCCAAACGGATTTAAACATAATCAAGATTAATCGTCTATGAAGTCAAAATTGAAGTGCATAAATTCGTTCAAAAGTCGTCCATCTTGAAGTCTAGATAACAAACCGCAAGACGCGAAGTCGTTTTGGCGTTTACGGTAACGAAACGACGTTATAGAACGATAATTCATTTATCAGTTTCATGCTAACAAAATTAGAATTAAACAGCAATTTCAATTCCTATTTGCTAAACGATCGCTGAGGGAAAATGGGAAATACATAAAAATGTCCATGATTGATATAGAACTCAGCGGACAGATTTCCGGGATGAGACCTCACGGAGCATTTTTTATATATTTTGCAGGATCCAAGTTGCTCAATTATGAACAAATATGTTTTATAATCAATTTATGATGGTACCATTCTCCTTGCGAGGTCACACGGGGTCCATAATAGCCCTATGAAGCAATCGGCAAAAACGTATGTTAACATCAATCGTAACTCTTATTGCAGCTTTTATAGGCAGACGCCCAAATACATGTTGTAGCATACTGACAAGCCTAGTTCTCATTTCTTCAAATTTGACATATTTAACTGAACGACAAATGTTACCTCGTTACTTTCGTTTTAAATGAATATCGAATGAAAGTTTAATCCATAGCATGAAAAAATCCACTAAATTTATAATGGAAACGAGACTCCGCGGGTATGTTGATACTTTAGGAATTATTTTGAGCGCCATGGGGATTTTAAGCAAGCATTTCAAGTTTCAAGCTATATTTAAGACAAAAACTGTGTATACCAGCTGACGACAACGTCAGACTGAAGCTGATTTCAGGCAGAAAGGGAAAGTCATAACGAATACAAAAGCTATATTTTGTTGGATATTGGAACCTCTATCATTTAACATAAGTTATCTTCATGCATCTGCTTAGTCATCGTCGTATATGTACGATGAACTTGGGCTTCAGGCAAACAACACCTATTTGAAACATTTTACTGGGAAGCAAGAAACTCCTTTACCCGCTTTGAAAATACATGACTTATTTACAGTTTACATCTTACGAACTGCATATTAACACGCAGAAATACCATCTATTTCAAACAGAAATCGAAAGGAACACGCCCTAGTTACCTCCAAACGTTTTGACATTTAAAAAAACATAATCCTTTTCAAATTCTTAAGATCTATGGTAACATACTTTATTGGGTTTTCAACTTTACTAACATACTTTAGCCTAGCATCCCATGTTGTGTGCTATTTATGAACTTTGTTTTGTTTTGAGTTACAAAGGGCAAAATAGCAATTCAAAAAGTTACCGTTCACAAACAAACAATGGACACATGTAAGCCGGAAATGAAAGGTTAATCACATATAACAGGTATAAAAACACCAATAGCAGTTGCATTTTTATGAAACATTATATCATAGTATGAAGATTAACAGGTTATCAATAATCATACATTGTTTGCAAAGACGATGTACATGTATCAGACACACGTTTTATAAATTGTGTATTAAACGATCTTTCGGGTATTAGTTTAAAACCAGCGCATTCAATCATAAGGTGTTTGCCTGTGAATGGTCGATTACATACATGACAATAAAGATGGTCTGCCATATTTAAAAAAAAATGTACCTTTGTTTGTTGTGGGTATTACCTATGCGTATTAAAAAAAAAAGGATATTTTCCTCTGGGCAGTCTGATCTACATTTTGCACAGGAGCCTTTATAAGGTTGAAATGCAAATAATTTGTGCTGACAAAGCAGCTCTATCTACATGTCTAAGAACATAGTCTTTGGTGCGCGTGGGCGCCCCTATGATATATATCCGTTGCCAACTGCGCGCATACTATACCAAATACTAAAGTGAAAATGAGTTTCAGATTTTATATTTACATCAATAACTGATTTTTATTTGTTTTCTACGATGGTAACCACGATAGCCGTATTTGATAAGATAGTTTACTTCCAGTGAATATGTATCGATATATTTGCTAATTTAAACAAAAAGCAATAAACAACACTATATGTTTTCGTTGTATCGTTTACTGTTTTAATCAAATAATACAAGTCGCAAGGAGAACGTATTTTATTCATATATATCGGTCGTTTTGTACGATCGGACGTCACAAATGAACTGCCATTTTGTGTTTTACCGCAAAAGAATTTTGAATGTGCATCAACCGAATAGGAAGTTTGCCAGCATCAAATTGTTCTATAATTGGACGTAACTCATGATTTTGAAGAAACCAAATTATGACACCCTGAACTTGTAGCGTTGAAGCTCAGTGCATTTGTAAATAACGCAGTACTTGATACACGTACATATATCTACAGCGGTGTGCAGAACATATTGCTGTTACCCACGGTATATGTCAGGCGACTGAATTGTGGAGTTCTGCATTTTTTTCTTTTCAATTACTGTTGCATTTATTTTCTACATTTACTTTAATGCTGAGCTTTCAATAAGGTGAGGAAGGCACGGAGTTATACGTACGGCTTCAGCACATACTCGCATCGCATACATCAGTAGGCCGTCCTTAAATGACTTCCGCTGCTAATAAGGCGTAAAAAACAATAAAATCACAGCAATTTTGTCCTTAGGCGGGGACATACCAAACCGGGACATTAGTCTTAAATAGCGTTTGTTCAGCATTTTGCTGTATGGCAGCAACAACTTGTGTGCTTGTTGCCGGTTCATTTGTACGTGACCTGGTGGAATGATATTGTACATGTATGCTGTGTGACTTTTTATGTTTCGTGACACTTTCAAAACGACATCATATCCGTGCTTTCAACAGACGGCACACACATCAGCATGCATTCGGTATTCATTCACACAAGCACAATGCTTGCAGTGATTTTATGACGTGAAATAAACTGTTAATAGGGCGTAAAAAAAACAAAAAAAAAACCCAAAAAATCATTGCGGGTTCCCTTAGGGATATATTCTTCTGAGGTTTCAGTCACGTACAAGTCTCGTTTTAATTTTATTTAAACATTTTACATTGTATTGAAGAAATTTGATCAATTTTAATAGCGTATATGCATCTGAAAATTTTGTCAATTTTTACATGAATTTTAAAAAAATTACCAAACGTTTCTTTGTGACAGACTGAACCTTTGGCGATTAACTAGCTACCACACTGAAGTACACAGCTGAAGGTCCAAGCAGAACATCCCCTTCACTGTCACATTATACTGACGGCGGGCGAACCGGTCACATTATGCTGGCGAACCAGTCGTTCCACTCACAGAATGAGTTTCAAGCTTGGAGTAGCAACTAACCTTTTTGACACTGGTACATAAATGTATGTCTCCAGCAAAGGACATCACCAAAATCATTCCATTTAGTGAAAATTAATGATAACTTGAATTGGAGAAATACACTTGTATCAAGTATTATTTGAAGTATATGGAATAATTATATTGAATTATAAAACAATGAAGGCGTTCATCTATATGTAACATTATTCACGTCTTGCTAAAATGTTTGATTTTGTGAAGGCACAGTAGTGTAGTACAATTTCAGAATATTGATGCATGCTTGACTATACAGGAGACGGTAGTACTAGTGTGAAGATAAATTACAGCTATATGTCCATTGCGTTCGTAACGCTAATAATTAGTTTCATTTTCATCAATATGTACAGTGTATATCTGATTGACCTCTAAGAGTTTCGTGTATTTACAAGTATACAAAACATACGATTTATAGTCTGAAAACCCTTTTTGACTAGGCGGAGACCTTGCCCGGAAATTGCAATCTTGCCATGTAGAAGAAACTAAAAGGGTCAATGATTGTCCGGTATTTGTTTACGACGCTGTCGATCTCGCGAGACGTTGACTTGGAGTAACACCTAGATGATCTCATCCGGTGCGATACCGGATATTGAGGTCACCTGAAGCGACAAAATCGTGTCTAGTATAGGGTCAAAGAATTTTGAATAATGTTCTTCAATCAATTCCCGACCATTGATATTTTCGCCTTTTACGTCGAGGTACTAGTATATTGACCTCGCGTTGACATATCAAAACACTATTCTAAATAACCAGTAGCTCAACCGTACACTTTCCATTATGGATACGTCTGCTTGTGAAATCAAGTTAGTGGAAAGGTATTGGAGAGACTTTTTCCAAACGGGTCAAGTTTCTCACGGCTCCAAGATCTTTAATATCCGGAGGGATTTCATATAAAAGCCGAAGCATGGGACACTGGAACGCTCTTCTAGTTAGAGATTACCTTTCGTTTACAGTGGTTCGAGTACATTCATGTATCTACGTATAGGTATCGTATCCGAAGCGTAACCTGTAACCGCTCATCCGATATTTGTTGATATTATCTGAATGCGTCATAGGAATATTGGTCACGTATATTTCGATTTCAATGAAATTATAAGCGGATAAACAGTGCAGATTATGTTTCAAAGGTTTTTTAGTCCCCCACCGGAATCCGGGGGGGACTATAGGTTTGCGTTGTGTCCGTCCGTCCGTCCGTCCGTCCTTCCGCACACTATTTGTCCGGGCTCTATCTCCCATACTATAAGACACTGGAACTTCATACTAAGTGTGTGGGTTCCCTGTGGGAAGGCGGTGTGTCGCATACAAAAACCGGGTCACTGTGACCTATATTTTGACCTCTGACCTACATTAAAGAAAAAGCTTGTCCGGGCTCTATCTCCTACACTATAAAGCACTAGAACTTAAAACTTAGTAGTATTGTTCCTTGTGGGAAGGCGGTGTGTCGCGTACAAAAACCGGGTCACAGTGACCTATATTTTGACCTCTGACCTACATTAAAGAAAAAGCTTGTCCGGGCTCTATCTCCTACACTATAAAGCACTAGAACTTAATACTTGGTAGTATGGTTCCTTGTGGGAAGGCGGTGTGTCGCGTACAAAAACCGGGTCACAGTGACCTATATTTTGACCTCTGACCTACATTAAAGAAAAAGCTTGTCCGGGCTCTATCTCCTACACTATAAAGCACTAGAACTTAATACTTAGTAGTATGGTTCCTTGTGGGAAGGCGGTGTGTCGCGTACCAAAACCGGGTCACTGTGACCTTTATTTTGCTATATTTTGACCTCTGACCTACATTAAAGAAAAAGCTTGTCCGGGCTCTATCTCCTACACTATAAAGCACTAGAACTTAATACTTAGTAGTATGGTTCCCCGTGGGAAGGCGGTGTGTCACGTACCAATACCGGGTCACTGTGACCTATATTTTGACCTCTGACCAACATTAAAGAAGGAAAAATTTGTCCAGGTTCTATCTCCTACACTATTAAGGATTAGAACTTTATACTTGGTAGTATAGTTCTCTGTGGGAAGGCGGTGTGTCACATACCAAAACTGGGTCACTGTGACCTTTATTTTGCTATATTTTGACCTCTGACCTACATTAAAGTAAAAGTTTGTCCGGGCTCTATCTCCTACACTATTAAGGATTATAACTTTGTACTTGGTAGTATAGTTCCCTATGGGAGGCGGTGTGTCGCGTAACAAAACCGGGTCACAGTGACCTATATTTTGACCTCTGACCTACGTTACACAAATACCTTGTCCGGGCTCTATCTCCTACACTATAAAGCACTAGAACTTAATACTAGTATGGTTCCCCGTGGGAAGACGGTGTGTCGTGTACCAAAACTGGGTCACTGTGACATTTATTTCGACAGTTATTCAAGCTATGCACAACACAAGCAAAGTTACATAAGTGTACAAACATTCTTGTTGTTGGAGATTTCAACATGGACTTCGCAAAGATGGACAGCCTTCAAAAATCTTGTAAACTTCACCAACAACTGACCACGCCTACCCATTGCCTTGGAGGAATTCTTGATTTGGTGATCTTCTCATCCAAATTATTCCCAGTGACAAACAAACCTGTGTTCTTCTCAGATCACCATTTAATCAATATACAGTACTGTTGAATTCAATGTAAGCATAACAAACAACATCTTGTTATTATTATTACAATTTCATGTCTATTGCAGTAAAACCTGTCTATAAAGGATACCCAATAGAAAAACTAAAGGTGTCCTTCATAGACTTGTGTCCTTTATATAGAGATCATTTATAGAGTATACCTACAGTGTACATGTATTTAGTGAGAATGGGAGGGTTCCTGTATAGAAGCGGGTCTCTGTAAACTACATCTTCACCTTTCAATACATTGAAGAAAATACATGACCTTATTGCATCTCGAGATTCACACTCATTGCTATTGGATCTGGAGATAACAACCCGGTGGGGGACTGTAATTCGTTGAATTATCTTGTTTTTATAGATTTCTGTATTGGAAGTTACATACTACATCCTGCTTCACGCTCAGCATTATGGTAATAGATCTACCAGCTCCGGCTTACACTATATGTTTGGTGTTCTACTTAAGACCTCAGCAGTATACATTATTGTGGTAGCATTATGAAGCCCGCAATATCGCATGGAGAAATAACGGACCTCCTAAATTAATGTATATGTACAAGCATATCGCATACACCAGGAGGTCGTCTTTGAATGACCCTAGCTTTAATACATGCTGGATACAATCACCCCAAACCATTGTCAGGGACAGTCACTATGCATATGTATAACACTAACCTTGCCAAACCATTGAATTTCACTATTCTGAACTTGAAATAAAAGACACAACAGACTATTCAACATCAGCTGCTTACCTCGGTCTCGAAGTGAGACCAACGTGGATATATTACTACTACTTGCAAAAAGCTATACGATAAATGTGACGATTTCAATTTTCGGAATGTGAACTTTCTTGAAGTCATGCATTTAGTTTTATACATGTAACATCCCTGCTTCTCCAGCCTATGGTGCTTAAAAGTCCCAGTCGATTCTTTATTCTAGGGTTTGCTCTACCGAGATGTTCGTGATCGATCTAGATGTCGATTGCTGATACAGGGATTCAAAGGATGCAGGTTGATCAGAACCATGAGCAAGATACATGTAACCATTTGTTTCTCATTTAGAAAAGTTGTATCCGCACGTGCTATGAAGATGGACGTGTTTGACTATGCTCATAATTGTGCTTACTTGCTTAACTTGTGGTTATTGATAATAATCACTCGGTTCACACCTACAGGATATAAAGTTTACTTGGATGTGACCAAGATTTACATGGCGGATGTCGTCGATGAAGTAGAAGACGGTTATCTTCCGAAATACCTGGTCTTATTCTCTTGTACTTTTGCAAGAGTTTCCATGTAAATCTGTCTTTCAATTTATCTGCTTACCCTAGTTTAATCAATTTCGAGTTTAGATTATGGGTTGGTTGACGCTTCGGTATCCACTATTTGTTTCTACAGAGTCAATGCTTATCTTAAAAGACACATTCCATTTGATAGACGACGTCTCTCTATACTTTGACCCTTTCATAAAAATCTCCCGTCGTTTTGTGTTTGGGATGATATTTAGAATGCCGGTTACTATATGTTCAGCCTGACCATATCAATATGGAGTTGAAGAACATGAACATGTTGAAGGAGGCGTTTTTCTAAGGTTGTCGGTATCCAATTATTTCAGTGTTTGCTTCTGTAAAATACAGATGCAGAACTGGTATAGGAAATAAAAGGGGTACTTGTATATAGGATATACGGTGGCATGTTAGCTCGAACAGACTTTTGATGTAATATCTTGCTTATATTAATTGCATCAATCCCATTTGCTACATCGTCAATAATCTTATAGCTCTTCGACGTTTCCACAGTTTATCCGAAACAGCTTTAGTTTTGATTCGTTTACCAAGTTCTTAAAAGTATCCACCAGGTATTCAAGCTTATTTCCTTGGATTATTGGAACGTCGATGCCCATGACTACGATGAAGTTTTCTTTGAGGAGTTAACAGATTCACTACATTTGTTTGTCTGCATCCACGACTTAAAAAATCCCGCCGCAACTATCCAATCATTGCATCTATATGACGTAACAGTGCCCAGACGTCTGATATAGTGTTTCTAACGTTGCCACGGGTACGGAGTGCTGTTTGTGGTATTGTTTGTCGGATGATACATATCCAGAATGGTCAGCGAGGTTCAAATGTTGATATAAACATTGATTTTGACCCGGGTTACAGCCGAACGATGACCGTTCATTCATTGTCGTAGCTGGCCTTTAGTGTCACTGAAATCAATCAAAACAGAACGAGAACACTCCATGCCGTTCACAACATCTGATGTTTTACAATTCAAGGGTGCAAAGCTTCCGATAGAACTTTCGTTTTGTTAGGGAACTGTCATAAGTCTTGTCAGTAGTATATGCAAGTATACCACAATGTTTAGTTCCAAATCCGAAAATGTTATGAAAATCTGACGTCGTGGATACTTCAAACAAAACAGTAAGACTTTTATTGCAGGGTTGGATTTTTGTAGTAATCCATACTTTCATTGCTTTGGACGTACATGTATTTCGAGTATTTACAGTCCTTAAGAACTATCCATTTACAATGTAACTATGATAATGCAACTTCGTGCATTGCTAATACCAATGTATTGCACAGCGTTTCAAAGTCAAGTATAGTGTTGCTTACGAAAAAAATGAAAACCATGAATTCGTTTATGTATCGGGGAGTTCACTTCCAGCACACCTCCTTGTTCAAGACAGTTGGGATTCGGTCTTGGTTCATCGATCTTACTGTTCACCGCGACATTGTGTCCAATGGCATTCGGTATAGCAGGGGTAGAGGGGTTCTCCTTCGCAACCTTTATATTGGATACTACAGCTTGGGCCAATGCTTCTATTTCTTCATTCGTCCAATTTCGTTTGACATCTTTAGATGCCAAGATGTATGTGTTCCGATTGTCCTGCATGTCGGGGGCAAGAATGGTACCTGTGCCATATTTTATATCTTTTCACAATCTTTTCTTCCTAATATCCTACTTAATATGTGTTTATTTTGTTTGTTTGTTTATCGTTGAACAACCCATCGACAAATTGAGTCAGTTAGGGCCGAACGACATTGTAAAGGACAAATATTAACAAAAGAAAAAAAAGAAACATCAGAAACAAAAATTTTAAATCTTCAACGTCAAAAACGAAGATACCACAGTGTCCTTATGACACACGTATCAAACACATAAAGTCACACTGTTTATTCTGGGAGGCCGTCCTTAGATGGCATTAGCAGTTCATGGGGCGTAAAACATACTAATCCCAAAGCAATCGTTAACCACATTATCGCACTAACATTTGTGTTCCTTTACGACTACTTACATGACCCAAGCTAAGATTTTTTTTTACGTTAATCGTAAATCAAAATCATGTGAGAATGTTTGTTCTGTGGAGGAAGGCCATGGCGTTTCTAAAGAACCGTTTAGGTTTGATGTAGTTTTGTTCGTATTTAAAAACGCCATGACAAAGCTTTTGTTTGACTAACTCTGGCTGTCATTTTCAATACCCAGTCTATTTGTGTCTGTATACGCTTCTCCTTTTCGTGTTCTTGGTGATTATGGTATATCTACGGAGTACTGTAAGGATTGTATGATATACTAACCACGTTTGTGAGGTAAGTATTACATAGGTACAGGAGAATATCTAATATTTAAAACACCTTCTTGACGTGTATGATTTCATTACCTACCAGACAGTTTCGGTTAATTGAGTATTATGCTTAGAACAGAACAATTGATATTATCGTAAGGTGTTTCATCATGTATAGCGTGAATTACAAAACTGCATTTACCAGTTCAAAATAAGTAATACAGTATAGTTGCTAATGCATAAAAATTGGCATATATGTTTTGTGAGTTTTAAACTAGCGTTGATGCTTATTTGGATGGGACCAAGATTTACATAGCGGGTGTCGTCGATGAAGCAGAAGACGCTTTCGGAACACCTGGTCTTATTCTCTTGTACTTTTACGAGAGTCTTCATATAACTATTCCCTTTGTTCCTATTTTGCCTCTAGTTTAATCGATTTTTAGTTCGTATTATGGTTTTGTTAACGATTTGGTATTTTTTTATTTTTATTTTTTTTTATACCAAATATTTTTCCCCGAAATGAAATCCACGCGAATAAGTAAAAAAATAAGCCCGTAACACTGAACAACTTTACAGTTGGTGAATACCTCCGCGGTAGCTACGATGTATTAAGTGTAAATATTGTTAATACCATTGTTAATCATACATAACGGGTGTTACAGTTTACAAAGGCTGCATCACAGAATGAACTTCTGTATCTTATACAATAACGCACAGCACAAAACCCAACCCGTATTAAATTGCCGCCGATGTCTTCATCTGCATATGCAACAACAGACGCATCAATCTTGTTACGATTTGTCGTCACCCATTTGTACATCTCCTTTGATGAACGCCTCTCATATAATTATCTGTTATTTCATTACAGCAGATTAAGTTATGCCTAATTTCCAAGACGCTGGAATCACCTGGGCATATACACAATTTCCGGTTATCGGCTAGTTATTTATGCCTTGTATCTTTACAATAATTGGGTGTCAATAATGAAGCGCTGACATCATCGAAAACACTATTAAATAAGCAGCAGGCACGGTTGGTTAATGGCATTCGTCGTCTCGATCTCATCAACTAAACAGTGCCAGGGTTAACAGTCTTGGCGTCATTCACAATAAGCAAGCAATTTGCAGAGTTACTTTAATGCGTTAGGTTATAGTTACGTGTATTTGGCAACTGTTCCTAAAACCATATTTCCTCAGCTTACGTAAATGATAGTATCTAATTTGATATTTGTTTTATCTTCTATAAATTAATAAGTGAATAAATAAAAAAACAGTGCTCTACAGTTTATCAGCAAATACAGGAAACCTTGTTAATGGCAATATCTAGCAACACTGTATAATGCCATTGGTATATCTATAGAATGCGTAGCTGATGGTCAATCTTTTATAATCCGCATGTGGTATTTGTGTGGTTATGATACATGTAGCGTCGAATAGTTCAATGACCCAATCCTACATAGTTACCAATGTTTTCTTGTCGGTCGTCAGACCTGTATGTGACTCGCTATGGAGAAATCATAGTTGTGCCGGTGCTGAAAATTAACAGTTTGTTATTGCTCCTCATGTTTGATTTACACGTATACATTTGTATTCTGTGAAATGTTGACAGTTGTATTCACTTCATATCGTTAATATTTCTTTTTTGTTTTTGTTTTGTCATACCGATAAACTTTAGATGATATGTCAAGCCTTTAGTTTGAATTACGATAATCTGATTATAAATAAAGATTGTTTTGAAACAGATGCATGCATGTCGTCAGTTGCTCAGCTTAAAGTGACTTTGACAAAATCTGAAACATTTTGATAAATTTATATTTAAATGATTGGCGTCTTGATATATGGGTGAAACTCTGGGTGATGTACGTGTACATAAGGCTACCGATTTATCTGTTTTATATTACCAAATGCCACAAACCATTAATATCCAATAAAAATGCATTTCCTACTGCAATGTATAAGCTACTGGTGATATAAATGATAAAAAACGGTAAAAAAACGCCTTATCTAAAACAAACGAAACAAAACCTAAAACATTGACCCTGCCACCAACTCCAAAGGTTTGTAAATTAAACTATCTATCCTCATTTTGGAACGTTTCGTGCAATCGATCAATCGCTTCAAAGTATCGGACAAACACGTAACAGAAAGAGATTGTGACGATAAGAGACTAATCTTGGCTGGAGATTGGGCGCTGTGACAGCAGGACCTTGATGCGTAAGTCGGTCTGATGTTGTAGAAGAGCCACCACGCCTAGAGTGTAACGAGCCTGGCGGTTCTGGACAGTTTAATACTTGATGGATCACGGTGATTATGTATGGTTTTGAAACATTGAGATAATGTACATTATATGGAAGGTAGACATAGCTCTGCGTCTGTATGCATCAATTCAGCTAGGTATCTTTGCCAGGTTGAGCCATATTACTCGAGAGATGCTTGGACAAAACTGTTTTGTATTCACATTGGATGACAATGTTTCGTTTCCAATAAACAGATATTCTTCGAATTATCTTCTGATATCAATGCTTACACATAGCTCAATATCTGTATTTATTAACGATTACATGAATATTTTCTTATTGTCAGTAGAAATGCTGATGTAAATGAAAACAAGAGGATAAGATACATATAGCACTACAACGTACAAATAATGTAGGCATAAGTTAAGCAATATCGTAAGTCGGCATACACTAATTTATCACTAGTTTATCAAATACTTACTATATAATACAAATACAAATCAACGTAATACATAAAGTATGACATGGTCATTTTAAATACCAGACCCTATATCAACCCTCCGACCGATATTGGGATTACGGCTTGATACAGGCCCCGATATGGAAATACCCATGTACTATTATCTATATATCGCAGCCTCCTAATTATACACGCCCTCAAGACATACACCAACAAAATATGTACATATATGTCACAAACACCGAGATGCCGTCATTAAATGACCTTACATATAGCTGTTGGTACGTTCAACAAAACAAATCCAATTCTAACTAAAATATTACGAGGTACATGTGCATATACAATGTACTACGGCAAAACAAGGGAGCAGAGACAATACGGGCCAAGTTTAATTGTTATCGTTACGCATTTGTCTTCTTCTACAATATACAGTTAAATGCCAAAAGTCTTTTATTTATTTTTTTAGCTATATATTCTTATTTCAATGAATTTTCCAAATTTTGTTTATGGACCAATTTTTATGAAATTTTGTATACTAATAAAGAATTGTTTCCTGTTTCACCTCATTATATTTTCACTGTTTTCCGTTATGTATGACCAGAGAAATCATAATTTATTTACAACATCCCATTTTCGGGACGCCATTTTGACGTCATTTTGGTAGCGTTACATGTATATAGAGAAATGGCGTCACACGGAAATGAGCAGTGTAGACAATTCGTTATGGCTCAAATAATGAGAGTCTTTTGACACGTAACTGTATGTAAATATAGGTCACATCCAAATAAAGTCCACGTCGTCAAAATTAGAACTCGGGCATCATTCTCAATCATATGAAACAGGAAGTCATACTAAAAATGTTAACTTTAACTTGCCTAACAGCATGCTTCGCCCAGCGTTTTTAAAGTTGTAAACATTGTATACATGAACTGCAATGTATATTTTTGTATACTTTATATAGAATGTATTTCGCAAATAAACTTGAAGATTTATTCATACATGTAAATAAATGTGACTCATACTGTGCCATTTGTTATTGCTTGACATGAACATGTTACTTTGATGTTGTCGATTCAAAATTTATACAGCACTCGATTTTTATCCATTACGAACTAATGTTTTTTATGTATTTGCTTTACAGATAGTGATAAATTAACACTTCAAAAGACGAACACGTGGTTGTTTACAAAGTATACAAGTACAAATGTCACCCAATCATGAAATGGCAATCACTTTGATAACACACACATGTACATGTTGTATAGATGTTGATCACTGTATGTGATTTCGTCAGTTCCAGGGTTGAGCTGATGTTCTATTTGCGGGTGACACCATGCCGTGTTGTATCCATTCTGCTTATGATAAATGGTTACACCTGTATCAAACTGCACGTAAAACACGCGAGGCACAGTTGTTACCGTAACGTTTAATAGCTTTGTACGACTCCAACTTTTATCCTGATTACGATGTTGCCTCAAATTTATCTGCCCGCTGCGTGGTAGACTAGTCATAGATAACAAACATAATTAGATCTTTACAATTCATGAAATTATAAAACAGAAACGTTGATAAATGCAGAGTCATTAGCTTAAAGTACACATCCATAATGTAGAGTGTAAAATTGGAGTCGCTTGTTTAATTTATGTTGTTAATGACGCACAGGATAATTGACCGAGTTATAAACGGTATTATGTTATTAAAGTAAATTATGGTCGTATAGTAGTCACAATGTATACTGATAAGTAATGTGCATTGACGAGTTTACATAAAATGCAATATTTTGTGAATAATCAGCATACGCTTGTTTCTAAATTATGATATCCCGCCAGAGCACTGTTGAAAATACGGACTGTTGGTCTGATGGCGACATAACCGCCAGAAAATTGACAAATACGTTTTTATCTTGTAATTGTATACCAACATCAACACCTTTAATTTTGTATAATAAAGGAATTAATAAAAAAATGCAAATTTGCTTCATTGTAAAGTTTGACAACAAACTCTTCTATATCAGCTGCTAACTTCGATCTCTACTTAAACTTCGACCAACATGGACAGCTTACTACTAAGCTATACGATAAACATGATGATTTCAATTTTCCAATCGTGAACTTTCCATTTCTTGATAGTAACATCCCTGTTTCTCCAACCTATGGTGTTTTCATGTCGCAGTTGATTCGATATTCTAGAGCTTGCACTAAATATCGGGATTTTCGTGATCGATGCTGACAAACAAACTAACAACACAAGGATTCGAGGGAGACAGGTTGATCAGAACTATAGGCAGCACGTTTTATGGTCGCCATCTTTGTACACATTAGTGTGTGTACTTGTTGTAATTGATACTTGGTTCTCATTTTGAGAGCTTGATGTCTAATTGTATATGGCAAAGATTTACATGGCGGGTGTCGTCGATGAAGAAGAAGACGCTTACTCTTCCGAAAAACCTGGTCTTATTATCTTGTACTTTTACAAGAGTTTCCATGTAAATATTTCCTTTGTTCACATTTTGCTCCTGTTTTATCGATTTTGAGTTTGAATTATGATTTTGTTAACTCTCCGGTATTCTCTTGTTTATTTTACGTGGTTAAAAATTGTAAGATTGTACAGAAATTATCCGGTTGAATTTGAGAAGAAATTTTAATATGTTTTTCAAGAAGGCGGCCATATTTGATTTCAGACCGGCCAGAAAAATAACAACACTTGGTCAGGAACATTTAAGCATCATTTCAGGCACGTTTCAACTTAATCCCACCGATAGAACTTAAGAGGAGGTTTGAAGTTTATTTTGTTTCAGGATGGAAGCCATATTGGATTTTGGGCCCGACCGAAAAATACGAACACTTTCGAACGACCATCACCGGATCAGTTTCGGGAAGTTTCAGCTCAATACCACTGGTGAAACTGGAAAAATGTTTAATATTTGAAAAAAAAAAATGCGCATGGGGGACGACGACGGACAAAGCAAGATGGCTATATTACATCATAATGCGCTCAGCATAATGTGGGAAAAGGTCGTAACACAATAAAACCAAATCAAAACTTTGGTGTCGAAGTACTATAAATTGGACATTAGTTCCACAATATCGCAAGGAAGTTTACACAATACGTATATCGCGGCCTCCAAAATACCATCCTCGATATCCAGGGTTACGATCGCCTACGTTCTCTACACCCCTTGAATATATCTTGGCAGAACTGAAGGCTCCGTGTGCACCACCTTGTTCAAAAGACAGAAAGACTGGTTCGACCCTTAAATGAACATCAAAAGAATTTCATGGTATTACTTATATTGGCAAGATTGACAGGTTTTTAATCGGTTCTGGCTCCGTTGTAATTTTCAAGGGACATGCATGTTGCCAAGCGTTTGGTTATTTTTTTTCTTTACCTGGCCGTGGTTTCATCAACGTTCCTTAACTTAAGGAAATTCCTTAACTTAAATCTCCATAGGAAAGCATTACATAATGTAAGGAAAGTTCCTTAGCTCAAGATTTTCCCCTTAAATTCTGTAATGCTTTTCTATGGAATTTTTTAAGTTAAGGAACGTGGATGAAACCGGGGCCTGAGCGTGCTTTTAGTTTTGCAATGACATATTCAAGGGGTGTAGAGAGTGTAGGTGATGTAACTCCTGGATATTGAGGACGCCAAAATACTCACGCATTTATCACATACACAAACACACTCACATCGTATAAGTCGAGAAGCCGTCCTGAAATGACCACAGCTGTACGTTTATAGGGCGTTAAATATATAAACATGTATTATCAACTACAACAATATTCCAATAACTTTTTTGAATACAATTAGATACATATGTTGCGTTCCGTAATATCTTAAGCTACATTCTGTACACTGTTAGGTCTGACATTTTACGCATGTAAAATTTAGCATTAAAACCTTTCAACTCCCGACGCCTGTATAATGCTATTGCGCATGGCAGTTCTGCTACCACACGATAACATATATAAATGTAAACACAAAAATGACTTAACTGATGCATGCTTGAATATATTTTGATTCCACTTTGTGATAACACAGTCATTTTATTTAATAAAAATTGACACGACAATATGTTGAAGACTTCAAAGAGAAATGTTTTCACTTCGTTTCACAAAATACTTTACACATTGCATACACTTAATATACTCGTATAACAGTATGTTGATTTGATGTTTATCTTTCTGACATTTTGTTTTCCATCAGCCGAAATTTATCTTAACATGCAAAGAAAAGCAATTACAATTATGACATATTTGACCTCAATGCACGTTTCACGACTAAGTTCGTCAGATGAGGGAATGACCCTGAACTAGCGACCGCCTCCTCTTCATATCTGTACAAAGTGATCCATTTGATATTTATTACCCCTCCCACTGCCGATCGGTCGATTAAATCTCAAGTTTTTGGTGCTTTACATAGAAAATTCGTTGTTCTAAACGCCAAGACATAAATGTAAGTAGATGAAAAGGAGAACCAACAAGTTATACTTCTGACTTTAACATTAACAGAATTTTTTTAGAAATTCCTTTAATCAACATTTTCTGCAAACAATGTAAGTTGATTACGTTTTTTTTATTGGCTTCGCTGTAATTTAAAAAAGTTTAAGGTGAGAAATGTGTCTTACTGAACATTTATTTCCATCAGAAGCTTGACAACGGTACCGGTCTGTCTTGTGATATTGCGACGCGACCATGCGTATATTGTTTGTATACAGATTAAAGCTTCCGATATTGAATAGTAACATATTCAGTCTTGTAATGGATGTTTTTTAATACTCCGTATGATCAGATTCCACAATAATTGAATTTCAGTACACGACAATACCATAGTACATATGCCCCAGATTTCTATGTTTGGTTTTGTTTGCCTGCTCGTGGCATTGTACTCGCCCTGCTGCGATGCTGCTACATGTATATACTATATGTACATGTATGACAACTAGTTAATGGGGGTCGTTTAGGGGTCATATTGACCCCATCTCGCTGAAATGTCATAATCTAGACACTCTACCATATTATTTCTGATTGTGAATATGTAACCAGATAAGTCGACAAAGACGATGCTGGACAAAAACCGTTTAAGTAAAAGAGAAAAGTAAAAATAAAAAAAAAAACTGGTGTTACAATTAAGAACATTGGGTTTGCGGACGTACCAAATAAAAGATGTCCCATGGGCCTGAATTGCTTACTTGCTATTAATCTCCCATTTAACCATCAAAGTGAACTGCAATGCGGATACAGGCAAATTAGAAGTGTCTGAGATCAAAATAGCACATAGAAAATTTTTAAAATGATTCTATTGAAAGAAGGTAAGATTTACACACCCGTCATCTCATCATACCACATGTCCAATGCCTTGAAGTTGGTATGGGAAGATGTATGTGTTCCTTGTTACATTGAGAGTGGGTCGAGGTGATTTATTTGAAAAAACTTTGGAGTCAGAAAATTGTTTTGCTGGCCTCGGGAAATATCACTTTCTCAGATTGATAAATCCAAATATCCCCCACCCCCTCCAAAAAAAAATAAATTATATGTATATTATATTATCTACGTTCCTTTATTGTTGTTTGATTGGTTCCTTTTGCTCTATTGGCGGTGTCATGTTTTGAGCTCGAACTGGACACTGTACTCTTTAATCGTGACTGCTGACCGACAGATCGCGGGTTACGTTGCCACTATTATGTAAGATTATGATCATCGGTGTTCTCCGTTAATAATGCAACTCTTAAGTTGTTATAATTTCGTTTTTATCACTGTGTTGCTGATTCTACGTGAACAGATGCATGCACGGATGGAACCCTACAACCCAACGCATATCAGTGAGAGAAAAGAACAACCATTTTTTGCGTATGTACAGGGTGTTTCATAATATCTGATACATTCTAAATCGACTTTTCTCAGTCACTTCTCATCACATCAAAAAACTGTATACACCACATGATAGGTAATTGTTCCAAGTTTTGTTTAATTAACAGTTCTAGAAAATATGACGTCATATATGATGTCATCTATGACGTCTTCGGCAATCGCAAAGATGGAGGTGTCTGAAAAACATCATGCAGAAGTAGTAAAACTGTTTTATCAGCTAAACTCACCTATAAAAGTGGCAAGATGTATGAATAAAAAGTATCCAGAGATAACGAGGATGTCAACAATGCAGATCAAGCGTGTTGTAAAGAGGTTTGAACACAGAGGATCAGTTGCTGATGGAAGACATGCAAACAAGGGAAGGCCTAAAGGTGCTCGTTCTGAGGACAATATTGAAAATGTGAGAACAGTAATAGAGGAAATTCCCTAAAAGTCTGTGCGACAAGTGTTAAAGGACATAGACAGTAATAGGAAAAGTATCTCTAGTGTCTACAGGATACTTACATTTGATTTGCACTTGACGCCATATCGGATTTCAATAATGCAGCACCTGAAAGACACTGACGTTCATTCTAGGTTGGCATTTGCGAGGTGGGTTATAGAGCAGCCACAGACGTTTCCGGATTCCGTTTGTTTTTCAGATGAGACTCATGTTTACCTACATAATAAGTTAAAAAAGCAGAATTTCAGATTATGGGGTTCTGAAAAACCACAATTATATACCGAGAAACCATTACATAGTGATAAAGTAACCGTTTGGGCGGCTCTTAGTTCAACTGGAATTATTGGCCCATTATTTTATGAGGACACTAACGGCAACGCCATGACAGTTAACTCTGATCGCTATCTCCAGCTTCTGAAAAGAAAATTCTTGCCGGCCTTGCAAAAGAAATCTGCTAACATAAGATCAGTGTGGTTTCAACAGGATGGCGCTACACCACATGGAGCTGGAGTTGTTCTTGAGTGGTTGGATTCAATTTTTGGAAGAAAGATGATATCACTGAAGACTCGTACAGAGTGGCCGCCACATGCACCTGACCTCAACCCTTTGGATTTCTTTTTGTGGGGTTATCTGAAGGACAGAGTGTACAATCCACCCCCTGAGAACACTGTAGACCTTAAGCAGGCTATCCGGAGAGAAATCCATGCAATTTCTACTGAAACATGTGCATTAGTTACATGTACTAAGAGTTTTAGACGTAGAATTGACCTTGTCGTTGACCAAAATGGACGTCATTTGGAACACTTGGTATAAAAAGGTACCTTTTATTAACCAAAATTTAAATGTTTAATATCCTATTAAGTATTGTCAATTAGATATGAGAATAAAATTTAGAAAAGTGTGCTTTCCTGTGGTATATATATTATTTTTCTATGATTAAAATTAAATGAGTTATTGAAATTTAGAAAGTATCAGATATTATGAAACACCCTGTATAAGCCTGTGAAAAGTGTCACATACTTGTAAATTCCGTTTGAAAACAGTGCCAGTATTTTTGAGAATGGACAGTGTATGATGATGGCCTGTCTCGTCAATTAATTTATAATGTGTAGTTTTCAATTTCAATTTCAATAAATTTTATTGTCCAAAAGGCAAATGGATCGGGCAGCAGGCATAGCCTATTTAAGCCCTCTCCAAACAAAGTAACAAACAGTGGTACAAACATAGACATAAACATTACAACACTGAACACATACAAATAATTTGAACGCATTATATAAATAATCTAAGTGGGGGAAACAACTACTAAATTGTATTTGAATTTTAATAAAATTAAATAATTGAAACTTTAACCTTTTATTGCGACACCAAAGATAAATAGATATGTACATCATGTACAAGTAATCATCCGAAAAGAAAAGATTTTTTTTTTTTATTATTATTATTGAGCTGCATGTATAAACATTTAGTGGGATTAAATTACCTTACCCAACAGATACAGGCCAGAAATGTCCATCGTGTAATACACAAGGCCATCCACTGATGAGTTTGGAAATTCAATCCCTCTAAATAGTTCAGTTTATGCACTAAATACAGGTTATATAAAGAAGAGCATGTTAAAAAGCATTGTATAATTTTTTTTTTATGTAGTTGTTTCCCAATTTTAGCAAAATAGTACAACTGGTCTTCTGAACCCAACCCCCCCCCCCCCCCCCCCCGGAACATAATCGAGACAGACGAATTGGATGGGAGCTGTTTACATCCTCAGTATTAAAGTGGTCAATAACAAGAAATAAAATGAAGAATTAAGAGAAATGTAAACAAAAAATACAAAAATGTAAGGTACCATTATTATTGGAAACCAGAAGATATTGTATTGAGGAAATGAGAATTGAATGAATGTAAATGAAATGTACTATAGGAATGAATGAAAGAATGAATGAATGAAGGAATGGGAGTAGGAGTGAAAAAAAAAGAAGAAAAAAAAAAATCAGTGATACTTTCATTAAGCAGTTTTAGTTGGATATCTAGAATCTTCTAGTTCTTAAGATGTAATCGGATACAGAAAGAAGAATATGTTTATTCGTATTTTCATCACATCTCTCACAACCGTTTAGGATGACATCTATTGTTAAGTGGTTATGAGTATCATGGAATATATTTTGAAAAAGTATAGTACGAGGTTCAGCATATATGATACAATCAAGGAAATGGTGGGATGCTGTTTCATATCTAGAACCACAAGAACAGGCAGAGGACTCAGTTAGATAGTCATTATAAAGGTCATTATTTAAGTTACTAGCCTCATTTCTTAACTGACATAGAATTATATTAGTTTGTCGATTTCCGAAATACTTAAAGATATCAGTTGTTCTTGTGTTTGAGTTTGGAGTAGGTGTAATTAATTTTTTGAACTGATAGGAGGAGCGAATAGTTTGGAGATCAGAAGAAATGTTATTCATATCATTAAACATAGATGGAAAAAAACTATTATAATACTTAGTAGTTCGGCAAAGGGGTGGATCGAATATTCTAACTGATCTAAGATTGTACCTATCTGGTCTAGTATTATGGAAATATGGCTCTATAATTTCTTTCAGATAGTATGGAGTCTGATTAATCATAATCTTGTACATCAGCATCATTTGACGTTGTTTTCGCCTACTTTCAAGAGAGACCCAGCCTAATTCTCTGTACAAGATATTGTGGGGGGTGCCTCTACGCAGTCCTGTAATTATTCTAGCCGCCTCTAGTTGGATAGATTCAAGAAGAATTTTTAGATTTTGTGTGCAATTACTCCAAACAACATCTGCATATTCAAGTATGGGTCTAATATATGATATATATATTGTAGTTCATGACTGTCTGTCTAGTTTATTTTTCATCATTCTTAAAATATTAATTCTTTTATATGCTTTCTTATAGATATCATATATGTGGTCATTCCACTTAGCATCATCACTGAACGTTAAACCAAGATGTTTGTGTATTCGACTGACAGTAACCGGTTCATCATAAAAATAAATGTCTGGGTAATGAGTATAAGTTTTATTTGAGAATATGACAGATTCTGTTTTATTTGGATTGAATTTTATATCCCATTTATTAGCCCATACTTGTATAGTGCTAAGATCATCTGTTAGATTTTGTGCTAATTCTGCTGGATCATCATCTGTTACCGCATACAAAGAAGTGTCATCAGCAAACAATTTAATTACATTAGAGACAGAATCAACAATATCATTAATATAAAGTAAAAACAAGAGTGGACCGAGAACCGAGCCCTGTGGTACCCCTGCAGTTACTGGCCTAGGTGTAGATATATATCCTTCAGTTAACACCCTTTGTTGTCTGTCTTCTAAAAAGTTTCTAAACCAAAAAAGTAATTTCCCTTTAATGCCATATAGTTGGAGTTTGTGTAAAAGACCATCATGCCATACTCTGTCGAATGCCTTGCTTATGTCACAAAAAACAAATCTTAAGTCTTTATACTGATCAAGACATTGTACAATAGTGTGGTATATAGAAAGAAGTTGATTTGAAGTAGAATCCTTAGGCATAAAACCAGATTGATGCATGGTAATAACTTCATATCTGGCTAAATAATTAAACATATACTTATATATAATTTTTTCTATAATCTTACTAAAACATGAAGTAATAGAAATTGGCCTATAATTAGAAACTTCATTAGTTAAACCTTTTCCCTTGTAGATGGCATTGATATTAGCAGTTTTCCAACTAAGGGGGATAACTCCTGTTTGCAGTGTTTTGTTAAAAAGTATAGTTAAAGGAAGAATAAGAGAATGTTTTAGCTCTTTGATTATTCTAGGTACCATGCCATCAGGACCAGCTGGTTTATTACAATTTAGAAGAAATAGCTGATCAAGCACATCTTGATGTGTTATTGTTATGTTTTCCAATGAGTGAGGACAATTAATTTCAATATCAGGTATGGGTTCAAGATTTTCAGAAGAGGTAGCTATACCGGTAAAATACTTATTAAGATATTCAGCTTTATCAAATGGATGTTGGATGAAAGTATCTTCACATTTAAGAGGGGGAATACAGTTACCTTTATTATTTACATTTAAAACAGTTTTTGCAATTTTCCACCAATTACTTGGAGAAACATTTTTATTAGCTAATGATTTTTGCAAATTTTCAATATAATTTTTCTTGGCTTCTCTTACTTTACTAATGACTTCATTCCTGATATTTCTATAGCTTTCCCAATGACATGGTGAGTTACTGAACTTTGCTTTTCTATGTGCCCTATTTCTTTGTCTAATTTTAAGTCTAATTACATTTGTCATCCACTTTTTATCTCCAGGCCTTACTGTAACATTTATGCTAGGTATACATTCAAAAACTTGTTGATTTATAGCTTCACAGAGAGTATTATTAAATTCATTACTGTCTTGCATTTCTGAGATTGCGGCCAAATCAATCAATCATACTTAAATTCCCATTCATCTTGTCATAATCTGCTCTCTGGTAGAGTAGTATATTTTTCTGGTAATATTTTTGTTTAAAAACATCAAATGAGATACTTAATTGGATAAGAGAGTGGTCACTACAAATTGGCGGGGAAACCGATACATTTTTTATAAGGTTTGCACTATTTGAAAAAGCAATGTCTAATAAAGTTGAAGTAGTTGGAGTAATGCGAGTAGGTTCATTAACATAGTTTACAAGATTATATTTGGTCATTAATCTACCAAGATGACTATGAGGTTGTAAGTTGATCATGTTTACATTTATATCACCCATTATGATAATATTCAGATTAGCATTTATAGCTTTTTCAAATACAAAGTCCAATGTTTCCCAATAAGCGACAGGCATTTCAGGTCTATAAATACAACATAATAAAAATTTATGAGACTCAATATACACTTCAACCCAAATAAGTTCCAAGTCTTTATGTTCCAAGTCTGTTCGTCTTTTGGTAGATATAGTATTTTTATGATAAATTATTACTCCACCACCAGGACCCGATCTTCGATCCAGTCTGTCATGTGTATAGGAATCAATGGTGATACTGGAATCTAATGTTTCAGGAGAAAGATGAGTTTCTGTTAGACATAATATATCATTATTACTTAATTCAGCTTCAATTGTATCAATTTTGTTTCTTAATGATCTAACATTTAAGTGGGCAATGTCAAGGCTGCATAGAGGCCCCGGATTAAGTTCAATGTCATAAGAGATTAACATCAATATATAGACTATAATAGAAAAATGAATATTTTTGAGACTAAAAGCATACTGGGAAATGGCATTAGCTAGATATATTAAGACATGTAAAAAATGAAAAACAAATAAACTAACTTCTGATTTCCAATGTGTCCCAATAGTAGACTGATATTTTGTGTTTCTAACCATTATCAAACAGTATGACTTGTAGTTGATAAGGGATGAGACACATGGTACATATACATATGTTTAAGAAAATGTTTTCATTATGAGGTTCGATCAAGGCAGCAGGGAGAGTGTTCAAATAGACCAGTTTTACCGCATATACATATAAACAATTTGGAATCAACAAAAATACAGCAATACATACATCGACAGACATCATATTTACAAAAGACGAGAAAATCAGCTGTCATAGTACGACTTCTGGAACATCAATCCAAGTTCTATCCACCTCGTGTATGTGTGTATCAATGTCAATTTGGAGCATGATATGGCAAGTGTAAATATAGGTAGAATGCAAGCGCTTACATGAGCATGAATATCGACTTGCTAACTTTTATGATAATCAACCGACTGAAATATTGAGAAGGAAAATTAGTAAAAATTGATTGATTAATGCATAATAATCAATTAGTCAGAAAATAGTTCTAATTAAACATACATTTATTGTTGAATAAAACAAATATCAGATTGGCTATCGATCCTGTATAGATAATATATGTTCAAGTTACCCAGTTGGAGAACCATTTAAAACGGTAAATCATCATAAGGGAATACATCATTGTACACGAGATGGATAGGACGCATGGATAATGAATAATCGATATTTGGGATTTATAACCATAAAGTGTCTGTTTTGACCATATATCAGTAAAACTTTAGGTAAGTCACATCAAGAGAAAAAGTTAAGACCAAACATATAGAGACACAGTAGTGTAGGCCTAATTCTTCATCAAATACTATTTCGGAGTATATATATACATGTACATGCATGTGTTGTAGCAAACAGTTAGGCTTAGTAAATCGAAATTGCTGTTGGAGTATTAACATGATGACTACAGATTTCCCCCCATAACAGATCAGAATGATAATACGTTTACATGTAATATCAATGTTCTTATTAGTCATTTCGAACAGCCAGTATACATTATACAGTTATATTAGTATACGATTAGGCACCTAATACTTTTGTTCTACGCGCACATGTGTACACAGTTAGTATACGATTAGGCACCTACAATTTGTAATACGTTTGGTCTACGCGTACATGTACTACGTATACGGACTTATAATAGATTGCTATCTAAGTCCGTGCATGTACGTACGTAGACTACAGACTTGAATAACCATGATTCTCGGTTTTTTTTCTGTAGTTAAGATATCATTTTATTTAGCCACCGTGATAATCGGTTATTTATCAATAGTTCAATACATATATACCATAGATAAATATAGCTTGATAAAAAATATTAAGTTGTGGACGTACAGTACATGTACATCACATGTTAGAAAAATATAACTACTCAAAAGTGCAGGCGTGTTGGTACTGAGTTATTATATATATATATATATATATTAGTAACTCGTGATTCAATTTTAACAATGAGGTTGCATTTGACCCTCGGAAAATGAAGATACCACTGTAACTAATGCAGTGGGCACATTACTATTGATAATTAAATGATTGTTTACCTGTGATGACTATGTTGTTATTATTTTTTTTTTTTTTTCAAAAAAAAAAACAAAACAAAAAAACATACAATGTACCTGCAACACATAGGATGGGAAATTAATTATTTCGACTAATGGGTACTTCCGTTCTCAATTTCCACTTGATATATATATACATATAAACACCATCAACATCATGCAGCAGTATATAAGTTAATCTACAAAATGTATAGAAAGGTAAGTATTGATATTCTTATCATCTAAATGAACACACATGTCATAGTTTTTTTTTTATTTTATTTTTTTTACAAGAAATTGAACGTTCTGTCACAGTATCCTTCATGTTGGAAGACCATCAATGAACCACGACTTCATATATACGATCACTGACTGGTCATGGTTAGTCTATCGGCTAGGGTCCGGACACCTTTTTTAGGGGGATCGGGGTAGTCGGAGAGCTCATCAAGTCTCGTGACTTGTCTCTTCTCGCCGTTGTTGTTGCGAATGATTATCCGTCCATCTAGGGTCCAGGTCCCGGAAATCAGCTTACTCGACTTGAGAAAGCGTGCTTTGGTAAAAACAGCACTTCTAGTTTTCGTCAGAGCCTCATTGATATAGAGTTTGGACATACTGTAAGGGGAGGGAACTTCTTTAGATGCAGTATGGTCGACGTCGCTTGTTGATCCAGACTTTTTGACAAGAATAAACCTGGCATCATACACCTGAGCTCTGGTTCTATATGACAGAAATCGTACAATTATGTCCCTGGGGTAGCGTGTCGATTTCGGCCCAACACGATGCGACCTGCTAATATCAGCACATGTGACCATAACCCCTAGTCGGTTATTACACGTATCTATGATAATTTGGTCAGTATCCTCGTCCTGACGTTCAGCGATGCCCCTGAATTTTAGGCAATTACGCCGAGAATATTGTTCCATATTGTCTAGTCTTGTTTCTAGTGTGTTAATTTGCTGGTGTAGGGCTGTGATTCCCAAAGTACTGAGCAGTGCATCTTTGAAAAGTGCATTGTCCATTAGCTGGGACACGACTTGTTTTATGACGACTGGGTCTCGTAGCTCACTTATAGCCTGAACACCCTTCTTAATTTTAGTAGATAGTTCTGTAGACATCATGAACACAATCGTAGTATTTTGAAATGATATTGGAACAATAGCACGATAAGTTGGGTTTTTTTCCCAAAAAACAGTGACGGATTCAAACAAAGAACATGGCGGGAGAGTGACCGCTGTCCACTTCAATATTTCAAAGTCTTCAGATGCGACAAATCGTGCAAAATATTGTCCAGACCTTAAATATTTATACAATATTGCTACTTATCTGCATGTCGTGCATAGAATGGCCATATAGTTCCACTAGAAATCGCACTATAACAGCATTTTCCCGTCCTGAGTTACATGCCGGTCATGTCTTGACCACCGGAAGTCTCTTTAGCTCTTTTTTGTGGGGTTATCTGAAGGACAGAGTGTACAATCCACCCCCTGAGAACACTGTAGACCTTAAGCAGGCTATCCGGAGAGAAATCCATGCAATTTCTACTGAAACATGTGCATTAGTTACATGTACTAAGAGTTTTAGACGTAGAATTGACCTTGTCGTTGACCAAAATGGACGTCATTTGGAACACTTGGTATAAAAAGGTACCTTTTATTAACCAAAATTTAAATGTTTAATATCCTATTTAGTATTGTCAATTAGATATGAGAATAAAATTTAGAAAAGTGTGCTTTCCTGTGGTATATATATTATTTTTCTATGATTAAAATTAAATGAGTTATTGAAATTTAGAAAGTATCAGATATTATGAAACACCCTGTATAAGCCTGTGAAAAGTGTCACATACTTGTAAATTCCGTTTGAAAACAGTGCCAGTATTTTTGAGAATGGACAGTGTATGATGATGGCCTGTCTCGTCAATTAATTTATAATGTGTAGTTGAAGTCAAAGGGTCACGGAGTATGCTTGTTAATTACATACTTTCTATCCAACATCAGTATAACAACATTCCAAGGTACCCATTAGTGACGCTGACCTACCTCGTCTGTATTTGATACCTAAACTGCTCAAGGATCCTTATAAGCAACATTTTGTCGCTAACTCTTCTCATTGCTCAACAAAGGAATTACCGAAACTTTTCACTAACATGCTTATAATCGTTAAATCAGGGTTCCAGTCTTATTGTGACACTGTATATTCCGGGAATTGCATAAACGGGAGGAAGGGTATGAGAGCTTGCTTTTCGAAGAAAGGTGGGCGACGATACAAATACATGGTCGTGAGCTACAAATGTATCTTTAAGCTTCCTTTGTGAAAAAATCGACACAAGTTAGAATCAAATATACTTAGGTAAATAAACATGTAGAACGAATGATTGAATTCCTGGCTGACTTGATTGTCCAGCAGAGTGTTGGCATTCCAATGAGAACAAACTGTGTCCCTTTTTTGGTTGACTTGTTTTTGTTTTCATATACGAGGCCGAATTTGTCGAGCGGCTGATCAGGACGGGAAACAACAATCTTGCCACACATTTCAATTTCACTTTCCGATATATCGACGATGTTTTGTCTAGAACATGATGCCTGCTGACCTTGTCGATCGTATATACATTTCTGAACTTGAAATCAAGGACACAACAGGCTTTTCTACATCAGATAACAAAAAAAATTGCCAAATAATTCAATTTCACATTCAGGTATATCGACGATGTGTTGTCTATAAATAACAAAACGTTTGCTGACTTAGTTGATCGTATATATACCCTTCTGAACTTGAGATTAAAGATGCAACTTACTCTCCTTCGTCAGCTTATTACCTCGATCTTTACTCAAACTATGACCAACACGGACAGCTTCCTAATAAGATGTATGATAAACGCTACGATTTCGATTTTCCGATCGTGAACTTTCCCTTTCTTGATAGTAAAATCCCTGTTTCACAGACATATTGTGTTAACATGTCGCAGTTGATTCGTTATCCTGAGGCTTCCTCTGGATATCTACAATTTCATGATACATGTATGTGTCGGGTGCTGAGGAACAAACCTCCGACACAAGTGAATCGAGAAACACAGGTATAAAACTGTGAGCAAGTTTTATGGTCGCCATCTTTGTCTCATTGAGAAATATCCTACATCCTTGCATGATATGAAGATCGGCTTTTTTAATATGCTCATTAGTATGCCTGTTTGTTGTGACTGTGAATCATGCCTCGGTTCTTAGTTTTTGACTATGATATTTACTTGGATTTGACCTAGATTTACATGGCTGGCGTCGTCGATGAATCAGAAAAGCTTACTCTTCCTGAACACCTGGTCTTATTCTCTGGTATTTTTACAATGGTTTGCATGTATTTGTTTCTTTGTTTATATTGTACAATCTGTATGCCTCTATTTCAATTGATTTAGAATTCAGATTGTTGTTTTGTTGACGGATTTGATTCTCTGATGTTTTTGTCTGGTGACCTTGTAGACGCAGTAGTTATTTAGTCATCACTAGAATTGATGGAAGTCTTTGTTCAGATAGACTAATGTTTAAGTTAAGTACTGTATCTCCAACGTGTAATGCCTTCCTTAAATGTGTATACAAGTTCCAGTTTTTTTACAGAATCAATACTATCAAGCGTTAAAATTAAACTTCGGTCTCGCAACTGAAGTGTACAACTCGGCAACGGTTTAAAAGAAAATGAATAACTAGTCAAATATTATCTGTTAAAACGTATTTGGTGACAGTGAAATATAAAAATGTCGAAACGAAAACAGGAATTATTTAATAAGGCAGATAATATACATACGGAGATCTTGTTTGCAACATAAGTGGTGGAGGTATATGTAAATTCCCCATTATAATCTATCTTTAACACTATTTGTTATCCAAATCTAGTACAAATCACACATTGAGGAATACTCTAATGCGGTTAACGTCATTACGACCTTCTAAGTTAGGATTATTGATGTAAATTCTATTAACGTTCCCGATGAATGCCTCTAAAGATTTCGTTTATATATTGACCGTATCGCTGTAGGCGTGAGGTAATCTCGCGAGACTTGAATGCATCCAATGAAGACGGCGTAAATTACTGTGATATATAACATACCAACTTAACTTGATCCATCTTATAAATGTATAATGAATATGAACTATTTTAATATCGCCGATTTCTTATTTTTTATTCAACTGTTATGGCTGCGGCTTACCAGTCGTTCATCGTGCTATTAAACAGTATACCGTTACTAAACTCCTACAAATGTGAAAGATATAGCGGAGACTCCAACATAGACTAGACGGGCCAGAGCAATGCAAATTGGCATACTCTCAATCACTTTTCAGAAATCGATTAAGAATTAATTAACAGTCGTAAATGCATTTAAAAATGTACACATCTGAGAAGTCAAAATTTTCCTGTATTAAACTGTTGTTCTCATATACATGTACATTTTCAGATAGGTAGTTCAAGGCATTACAGAAAATGCAAAGATAATAATATGTCAGCGTGCTCGTTTTTGTGCTATGATCGGTCAAAGATACCAATATGACATGCGATTTTAAGTAAATTTTGTAGTTTTAGCCAATTGCAGGATAGCTTCATATAAATCTATCGCAGTTGTAATCCGAAATGTATGAATGTTGCAGAAGTGACGAAAATAGTTTATTTTCTTTTAAGTTATTGAAGTAAAAATTATTTAACTTAATAGTTTTACTCAGGAAAGCCATTTGAGTTATCCCTACACCTTATTTTTAATGATTTTTTAAAAAAATATTTAACGGATGAAAAGAAAATGGGATTCTCTTTCTAATACCCTAAAATTGTAAAATTATTGACTTTGAAGCATAATTTTTCTATAAAAGTGAACATTATAAAATTGTACAGCAAACGTGAGCTTGCTATAATTAAGACCGGCTAAACATTAACATTTTTAAGAGATCTAGCATTAAAAAGGTTAAATTTTGGCCTTTTGCGAAGTGCATAAAATAGACAAAAATACGCATATCCAAAATCCATGTTAAATAACACCTCGTCCTAGATGACAGAACAATAACTAAAACAAATGAAAAATAAAGACTCCGCGTGTTGACCACCTTGTTTTTGTCTAGGTTATATTTTTCTCCCACAGTAAGATAAATCCGAACCTAAAAAAACTTTATAATTTAAGCTCAAATTATTTGTTTAAGCATACATATACATAATTAACCATACAAGTCTTATTTAAGAAACCGATACATATCAATTCATAAATTCGATGGTGAGCTAAAAACCCAATCCTAACATGTGTATACCTTATGTTTCTAAATTATTGTGTTTAAAGTGTTCCAGGTCTAATTGTCTCCATTAGGCTTTAGATGCATCACGTTTCACTGTCATGACTTTCAAGAGAAATTGTAAAACTCGATGTTAATGCATTATATTTATAACAAAAACACTATTTAGATAAGTATATCGAGGGATTCGATATCATTATGATGTACAGAGAAGTGTAATATAGCATACCCCCTTCTGGGTTCTTTTGGGGTTTTTTCTCCATTTTTCTAAGTTTCTTTATCCATTCATTTATAAAGGAAAAACCCTTAAATGTGAAAACAAGTTATAACCGTTTTGTATGTTTGGCAATATCTTCGTTTTGTATTAGTCGATTTATGATGTGGCAGTTTCACAGGGATGGGGCAAAATTGTATCAATATTACAGTTATAGTCCTGATTGTACAAACTATTAAATTAGTCAATCATTTTACCTTATCTGATCATAGAGCGGCAAACATCTTAGTTTTCTACAGAAAAAAATATATTGATGTCAATGTATAGTGTAATTGTGGATAGCATACAATACAGCTACACAGTGCTTTCAGTGATAGGCCTATCCTCCTAGGGCGGATATCTGCGTTATTCTCATTGTCTCCCTTTGAACAAGCATATTCTACATTGTTCTATGTTTCTAAAACTGATGCTCTTCTATAAAAACGATCAGAAAAACAATTTCTGTATGTGCGCTAAATACATTGTGTACATATATAAATCCAAGTATCGTCAAAGCGAAATTAGATATACATTGCAGGAGCAAACTTTGATACACAAGTGTGTTAGAAATAACTTAGAAATAAGTTGTAAATATATATATAAATACATGTTAGTCACCAATACCGAAAACCTTTGTCAATCTGCCTTCAATGATATCTTTGAAAGCTAAATCGTGTAAAAAAGGGGTACACTTTAATGGCTGGTCGATCGGTTGGTTGGTCACGTCATAATCAGGTCAACTTTAGAACAAAGCGGTTTTATGATAACACCTTTGGGAGACATGACTTTTGGAGGCATTACATTAGCCTATTGGTCGTTTCTAACTCGCCTGACCCGTATATGTGTATCAAGTTAGACAGACGGGTTTCTATTAGTACACAATTTTATTCAGACGTAAAATCATGAGCAGTTTTTTATCTCATTGATATCGGCGTTCAGCATCAGTATCACTAATGTGTCTGGACGGGCAAGTGTTTACATGATGGCATGCAAACTGTTCAGATCCAGGGGCGGAGCATTGTAGCGTAAGTGGTGTGTGCCATTATCGGGTCAGATCGACTGCACCAGCATTGAAATGTGCTGGTCTTATATCACACCAATCACCATGTTTTATATACATACTCTAATAGATACGCTTCAGATCTATATAGATCCAGCCGATCAGAAACGATAATTGCAAACATCCCATGATACACACATTTGTTCTGGCAGCGGATATTGCCAACGCTAAGTCTGTTGAAATGTATGAAGGTCTAAACAGATGCGATCAGCGACAAATTTTTCAGTTTAGATGGATGTGAAAAGGAATTAGGAATTATCATTTTAGAGCATCGATTTCCCATCGGACAAGTTATCCTCTGTCGGAATCTACTGATTCGGATGACGCGACGGAATGACCTACAACGAACGCACTGGCGGGTAGTGTCGGGGGACAGCGTCCCGGTTAGGTCTCGACCACGTCATCAAATAAACATGACACACCATACATATACTCATCGGTTTAAGTAAATTAACAAAAAAAATAGGCAAGGCATTTATTTTATGGCTTTGCTGAGCATAACACGTATATTAGTCATTAACAATTAGAGCATCGGGCTTTTCTGAACCAATATCATTGATGCAGTGGAAAGTCAATTATGAAAATTAAAGAACGGGCCACTTTGTAATAATCATATTGAGTTCGTACTACAGACGGGACGGTCTTGACAATGTGTCTGTCGATCCTGACAGATGACACTGCCCTCGCTGCGGCTGATGCAATATAACCCGACTTGAGGCACTCCCGTTTCAAACAGTGTGTATCCTGGTGCCGTAGATGGCGCTGTCTGCTCTTGTGAATAAAGTAACACCCTTTCCTTATGTCAAAAGGATAATACATGCTGAAGTATAGATGGCGCTCTACCATAACGTCAAAGCATCGGCCTCTGCTTTAATTTCATATAATTTTTTGTAGGTGGCGCTGTTCACTTATAGTAGCACCAGTGGTAAATTCCTCGTAATAAAGATTGGATAGCATTTGTTTTCTGGCAAATGTTTAAAAAAACAGCTTGCATCTGATATTTCAAGCATTTGAAATTTATCAATTAGGAATGATATTTATTATATCATCATTCATAAGGCCATTCATGTACCAACGCTACATTTTGCTGTATCGCATTTCTGGGAATTATCCACAAAGTCAGATATTGTTATGACCTCAAGAAAGATGAAAACAGATTCAATTCTTAAATAACACAACTAGGGATATGTGTTTAGTGACTCAAGTTGTGGTCCTTTTTACTATGGTACTTTTACATATTTAGTACAATTTTGTACTGTTGTCTTAAATTATCTATGTGTGCTGGTGTGTAATGATAACCACTTGTTTATTGTAATCTGCTTTTGTTTTACATGTTCTTGTGGTGGACTTTATTCATGGAGTCAAATGTACACAATATTAAATGATCAATCCTTCCACTAGTGAAAAATGTAATTATTTCATTGGTTTAAAGACATGATGTGACTGCCCCATATTTTTCCGTATTCGTCACTCTCGGTTCCCGTATTAGGCCCGTGACGCGTGTGACGTCATTTCCCTTCTGGAGACGGCAACGCATACCGAAGCGATGTGTGCCGAGTTTACAGTGGAAATATCTTTAAGAGCTACATTGTAGTTTTTTTTTAATTATTAAATAAGGAACATGATCTAGACTTCAAACAGTATGGCACGATTATTATTTGATCGCCTACTTATATTTGCAGGTATAGGGGCTTTTCAAGATGATTTCATTAGCGAATGGGAAATTATGCGGGTTATATTAAATAACAGTCTTCAAAACAGAAGTCTATTATTACAGACGAAAACACTTACTTAGTTAGCGATAGAGCAGTGTGTTTGTGTGTGTGTGTGTGTGTGTGTGTGTGTAGGGGGGGGGGGACAGAATACCATTCATAAATTATCTAGACAAGCCCGTGTGCTGAAAGTTTGTAAGCTTCTCTTTATGTTTGTGTGTTAAATTATCATGACAAAAATGTTGGAAGGGCAAATTCAAATTCGTTACACGGTTTATGAAGGTTGCTTACGGGAATATATGAGGTCGGTGCAAAAATTAATAAGAGAATACCGAAGCTTTAACAAAATCATAATCCAAACTCAAAATCGATTAAACCAGGGGCAAAATATGCAAACATTGTATTTGCTTTAAATGGAATTAATATTTTATGTTCTTAATTATCTGTACTTCAAACATTGATCAAAATATACAAAAAAAAAAAAAAAACTAGTGAAAGAATAAATTCGTTACATGGTTTGCGAAGGTTGAATACGGAAATATATGAGGTCGGTGTATAATCCGTTACGGACTTTTCACCGACTCATATATTTCGGTATTCAACTTTCATTTCATAAACCATGTAACTAATAGTGTACATTTTGGTATATTTACATTCTGATTGTTTCTTTTCTATATGAACATACCAACTGAAAACAACAAACACTAGACTATGAATACATTCATTCACGTGAATTACTTATGACGTATTATATTAGTCTTGTTCAATGGGAGTCTTACGGCTCCGCTTCGGATAACATGGAGAACGCCCCCGCGTCAAAGTTCAAATGACTATGGTACAGTAGATTATTGGCGCCAATTTTACCTAAATTATGGCTGTTCCGCCTTTTTCGTTTAAAGGACGGCGCAATTTCAAACGCAGTTGATTAACCAGTTGTTCAGTAAATAAATAAATAAATTAGACACTTGTTCAGTAGTAAAAATGTAAATATATGAATTGAACGGCGTTGTTTTAATTTTCATGCCGGTATGAAAGCAAATCGGTTACATCCATATTGACTTCATGCAATATGGATGTAACCGCTTTGCATTCATACCGGCATGAAAATTTAAAAAACGCCGTTCAATCCCTATATGACCAATATCCAGCTACCTTCTACAGTATAAATGTGGTCCATACGTAATGCTGCTCAGAGGATATCTGTGTTGCTTTCTGTGCTGGGTATTAAAATATAGCTGCGCAGCTACTGTGCGGTCGCGTTCATTAACGAACGAATTCCATTATATTAGTGATTTTCTCAAGGATACCCGAGTCTATTTAAAGCCACTTCGATTGGCAGGTTGACTCCACATCTAGTGTGTACGTCGTTGTAGCTTCACCTTTCATCTTTGCGACACCAGATAGAATTGCTAGAGCAGTCGGAGACAAATCACAACCTATTCTAGGTCTCTTTATCAAGAGAAAATATTTAGCAGACGCTGGTAGAGCGTGTTTATGTTAAAATATCATGAACTTTCGTGTAAAAATTATAAATTACAATTTGTCAAAATATAAAAACAAACTAGAAACTTGACGCGAAGGGACCGCCATGGGTAACACTATATGTCCCCTCTTTTCATGGCGGGGCCTGAAAATGTGAACATTTGTGATTGTTTTAAAACTGCATATTTAAAACAACAATGTAAAATACCCTTCCCTTTCATAGCCATCCTCATCATTTGACTAGATGTATAATGTATGTGAATTGTGAGCCATTCTCATTTTATGACTCAATTTACGATTGTTTTCAATGATGGTTATACAATGACTCTATAAACATCAGCTACAGGTAGAAAAGAGTATTCGTTTAACTGTGTATTTATTTATCTATGTAGATAACTATCAAAGTTATGTAGTACATTGTAGCTAAATACACTTCAAGTGTGTTTTCTTGTTGTGATTGACATTGACAATGATGACTCGGTTCTCATTTTTGGGAATTTATGTTCAATTTGATGCGGCAAAGATTTACATGGCGAGTGTCATCGATGAAGCAGAAGACGCTTACTCCTCCGGAACACCTGGTCTTATGCTCGATGTAAATCATTCAGTTGTTCATATTTTTCTCCTGGTTTAATCGATTTTGAGTTTGGATTATGATTTTGATGATCAGCTACAAGTTATATCGTGATGATACATGTATGTGTCTGAAAATATATGTATATAAATACATTTGTGTCTACCAAAATCTTGTATATGTGACAGAACAGTTTAAATCACCATCCGATTCACTATCATTTTGTTTTATCTTGCTGGCTATATATCAATGCAAACCTCATGAACAAATATTTGTAAACATCAAGCTAAGGTTGGAAAGTGTGATTGGTGTAGATTTGTTACACAACCAATACACGTTTTTATAAGATGCTTCGATGACTACATGTATTGTGACCGATGAAGGTAAAATGGTACATAACGCAATAGTTACTCACACGTCACAAAAATCATTTGTTGTGTAAACAAGTCTTTACATAAAATATGTACCTCTCTGTATATTTATCAGTTGCATATCAACGTTATCTATGCTATAAATGCAAGTCATTCATATTGACTATTGTATCTGTATGCAGAAATCAGAAAACACCGAATTGTCAAAACCATAATCCAAACTCATTTAAATTAGAGACAGAATTTGATAAAAAATCTGTATATGACTTTTTGAGGTAGAGTTACATGTATAACAATGTAATTCATGAAATTCATTTTCGAAGTACTTAGTATTATTATGTTTTATAATTCAGGATATACAATTTTTAATTTCGTTGTTTTTTTCCAGGAAATGAATCGTTTGAATCTGCCCAATATGCGTTTGTCATCGTGTCAATGGTATGACTCTCTCAGTGGAACTCCTAGTGCCCTCACACCAAGTAAATATAGTCCCTATACGACTGTAATAATACAGGTCCACATCTCTATATAACTATATTTGCATGGTGTATTGCTTTGCCTATATGTCGTTAGTAACCGAAATTGTATTCATATCGACTTGATACTACCATTTGGTAACATTTCAATGCTTCAACATACTCTAACGAAGTTAATATAAATGTATTATTGCACTGTTGAAACTGTATTCAAATAACGTTAAAACAGGAAGCACCAACAAAGCTCCTGCATGGGAAATAATATTCGCCACTACGTTGCAAATTGCCATATTCATATTCGAAATGTTTCTATTTATAGCGACACTTTTGCAATTGTAAACGACTGTGGTCGACGACCAGTCGGTGTCAAACTCCCCGTCTCCTTGGCGATAAGACTTACTAAGTGACAGATGTTGATCTCGTTGCGACAAGACTAATCTCATCAAACCCAACTTTTGAGTCTTCGTCCACAAATTGGCACTTTGCTCTCTGTAGCATTTAAGTAAAACTGACAGAAGAAATCCTTGTTTTGGTCAATTTACATACATAGATATGTTCACCATTAAACTTGACATATATCGTACTTCCTGTTCACGTATGACGTTTATAGATATAAAGTCCATTTTGTGCCAATCGGTCGTTTTTTGTTCTATTTTATTTAACATTTACAGTTAAATGGTCATTTAAGGGCTTGTCATGATTTTGTGGTGGATAATTGGATTGGTTAATTGTTTTTACGTCTGATTAACAGCTGTGGTCTCCCGGTGTATGCTACAGTATATAGGTATGTTTTGAGTGCTTGTGTATTTAGAGGCTGTGGTATGTTCGTTTAAGCCTCATTGCAATTTGCTACCACACTAAAGTGTTATTTGTATATTTTCGAAGGCTCCTAGTAGAACATCCCACCCGGTCACATTATACTGGCAACGTGTGAACCTGCCGACCACTTCCATCTTGCTGATCGTCAAGCAGGGAGTAGTAATTATCATGTTTTGAGACTTTGGTATGCATCGGCATTAATTCCTTGGGTCCAATTAAAGGTCAAATTGTGGTGGAGGATACAAGGAGATGCCGGAGACCACACTTACCTATGGTCAGTATTTTGTATCTGTCCCAATAAAGTTTCGAACCTGCGACCATGCGAGTGGTAGAATATACGTGGTGTAGCGGAATGTCAGACGTCGCAAACTCTATCTATGCCATCGCAACCAACTGTTCGTCAGTCTATTGTCTACGATGTCTTTTGTCATCGCATGAACATTACTTCTCGAGATTGGTGTTTTACAGACCACCGAAAATAAAGGTTTTGATGGATACGTAACAATCGCCATCTTGGATCCTTTGAAAATAGTTTATATCTTTGCATGATATGAATGTTGACGTTTTTTTAATACATGTGTGCCCATTAGAGAGCTTACTGGTTGTGATTGGGAACGATGACAAGATTATCACTTTGAGATCTTGAGCTTTACTCGGATGTGACCAAACTCTACATGGAGGGTGTCGTTGATGAATTAAAAGACGCTTACTCTACCGGAACACCTCTTATACTTCAACAAGGATATCTGTGTAAACTTTCATTGGTTCATATTTTACTTGAAGTAAAATCGATTTTGTGTTCGGTTGATGAATTTGTGGATGAATGGATATTCCCTGTATTATCTTTATCATATTTTATAAAGTCCAAGTTCCGAAAATTGTGTCACATGTTAAATTGTAATTATCGAATTATCAGACTTTTTTGTACATTGGAACACAAGCGGGGTTAATTAAGTACATGTAGCATTAAAATACAATAATGTAAGTCCAATACGCCATCAATCGTATATGATGTTACTCGGTGTTAAATTTGTTCAATGAGTACAAAAGTTCACGCGAAATTCGTTTTGTTTCAATACAAATTCCCAGTAGAGTCAGCGCGAGTCACACTTACTACTGATACAGATACAGCTTAGGCTTTTTATTGGGTCAATATCACAAACACAGAAATAAAATTTGGAAGTGAAGGTCGAACCTCTGAAATAGGGCGATAACAAAGAGTTAATTTGTAATGCCACACACTATCCAATGACATCTTCAAGGTTAATGTTCAAATTATGGTGAGTTTTGAAAGTAGAACTTTCTCTTTCTATTTCCCAAGGTAATTCATTTCTATACAATAGTCTATATCAATTATGTGATTTTAATGGCATTGCGCAAGACCGGCAAAAAATGTACTAGTGTGTATGCCCAAATCTTCACAAAATGTATCCCATCGTATTTCTTTGCATGGCAAGTATATCATGAAGTAAAGATATTAATCGTAAGCATATTTGGTCCTCCAGTTCACGCAATGCTTTCTGGTGGTGAAAAACTGAGACCGAGTGCTTTGTGTTAAACCAAAGCAGCAATAATAAAAATAAAACAAACCAAACGTTACGAATACGTATACTTGGGTATTTGCTGAATTCTGAACGCTCTACTTACATGTAACACTTAACAGGATATATTTGTATTTGAAAGTAAAATCAACATCTTCAAATTGATACTGATAACATGTCACACCGCTATCTTCCTGGAGTTATTTTTTTCCAAAGTGAATGTACATGTTCCAAAATGTAAATAACGTGTTGGCGTCTCGTAAATCTCCAAGGTCATGTAACCACCTTGACTTCTGGTTCATGTCACTTCCGGTGTTGTGACTTAATTATTGTGATAAAGACATGTGTACATGTTCATGTGTTGATGGGATGATTGCCTCGGACCCGAAAAGGGTGTTACGTCATCCACACTATCACCAAATCAAACTGACTCATTGATGTGCACTTGTGTTTGGAAACCCTTTTGATGGGAATCAGCACTTTAGAGAACAAATGAAACGGACATGTAAAATATGAGTCCATTGTATTTCAATGTCACTAAAATCGTTTAGAAAAATAAACTGTTATTTAGATATCGCAATTATTCAGTCTTGTAGTTAATACTAGTTAAAACAATTTCGCTAACTTCTGATTTGGTTTCTTTTGTTTTACGTCCTATTAACAGTCAAGGTCATTAAGGACGTGCCAGGTTTGGAGGTGGAGGAAAGCCGGAGTACCCGGAGAAAAACCACTGACCTATGGTCAGTACCTGGCAACTGCCCCACCTGAAATTCGAACGCACAACCCAGAGGTGGAGGGCTAGTGGCAGAATGTTGGAACACCTTAACCACTCGGCCACCGCGGCCTAGAGGTGGAGGGCTAGTGGCAGAATGTCGGAACACCTTAACCACTCGGCCACCGCTAACTTCTGACGCGGCTTTCCCTTTACTGGTAGAATCTTAAGAAAAACAACGTATATTTCAAACACATTCGACGTATTAAAACAGTACACATGTACGGAATTCGATAAGAACGCTGTTATACTGTGTTTTCTGGAACACAACTTTTAAGTGGTTGCCTTAATTAAAAGATAAAAATTATAGAATGTCAAAGCGTCCACAAAACCATAATTTGAACTCAAAATCAATTAAACTAGGGACACAATACGACAAAAGGAAAAATCCACATGGAAAGTATTGTAAAAGTATAAGAAGATAAGACCAGGTGATCTAGAAAAGTAAGCTTCTTCTGTTTCGTTGACGACACCCACCATGTAAATCTTGGTCACATGCAAGTAAACATCAAGTCCTCTCAATGAGAACAGCATTGTCAATAAAAAAAAATTAAGCACAGTAATGAACACACTCAATTACGTCCATCTCCATATTACACAAGGATGAAGAATATTTCTCAATGAGACAAAGATGGCGACCATGAAAATTGCCCAAAGCTCTGATCAACTTCCATTTCTCGAATCCCTGTTCTGTTAGTTTGTTAGCAGTTAATATCGATCATGGAAATTGCAATATTTAGAGCAATCCTTTCAATAAGGAATCAACTGCGACATGTAAGCACTAAGGTTGGTGAAGCAGGGGTGTTACTATCAAGAAATGGAAAGTTTACGATCGGATAATTGAAATCGTCACGCTTATCGTATAGCTTGAAAAGTTATAATGAGTTGTCAACGATTGACGATTTCAACATGCCGCAACGATATGTTATCGTTTTGAATGCTATATTTAAATTACGTTCTTATGACAATGTGTGAGGTAGACAAAATGAAAATGTCTGATTGGTAGCTACCAAATCCAGCCACGTAAAGTAGTTGCACGTTTGGAGGAATGCAGTAATATAGTAGCAAGTGATCAACACTTTCCCTGACCACCTTCATCTGGCATCAACCAGCAGGTTCGGCGCACCGGTCCAGTTAACATGAAACTTTGCACATTATTTTGAGATGGACAAAAAACAATGTTGTTTGAAATAGATTCCATGTTATGATATAACTTCCATACAAAGGATCAGTTCCTTTCTGACCTAATGATAGTGCCTAAGATACAACACATACACATTTATCCAGCTAAATACATAATGTACTGAGTGATGCGGCCAGAGTAATGGGTACCGGTCATCATGTAGATGATGGGTATTAAAAGCGTTGATCACTCCACACGTAGAGGTTCGTGTCAGAAATGTCATTCTTGACAGTAATCTAAGACCTCTCTCAGAATTCCATTTTACACATTTGTGTCTTTGACCAGACAGTAGGTCTCAAGTGTATTCCACCAATATTCTGGTACATACATTACGTATAATATGCTCCAGTATTCACTGTTGCTAGACAGTTTCTCTTATACCAAAAAGTCAACAGACCACGCAATCTAATTGAAGCTATGCTTATATTTAATATGTTGAACTCTAAATTAGGTTTAAAACATTCGTCAGTAACAGTGAATTTGACTTTCCAAAATTAGAGAACACGATGCGAGATATATTTAAACATCACATGGTGTATAAACATACTTTCTACCACAATACACTGTGCTATTCTACTCTCACACCATTGTATAAGCGTGCTGACTAGCTGTTGGATACATACATGTTATATACCACTGGTGGTATATGACCTTCCGGACTTTTGATTGGTTGAGAAGTTGACCTTTGACCGGAAATAACGATTGTTGATGTTGTCATCGATTGTTGACGTCGTCACAACTTGGCGGGAATATATGCGAGAAGATGCGTTTTCGCGCAAATAGGCCGCGGTTCACTCCAAAAATTACACTCACACTGCTGATGTAATATTGTTGTAGAAACAGGTCACATGACTCGTGGTTATTGGATATCGGATGTATTTCACTCTCGATAACTATTTCTTAAAAGTTACAAAAGACAATCGCTAAAGCTCGTGACTTTTGTAACTTAAAAAAGAAATAAATAAACTCGAGTGAAACAAATTCCTTATCCAACAGCCACCCGTTGTGAAACCCTTATATACTCCTGTGGACGTGCCATCCAAATAGGTAGAACACGTTCAGAATGTTAATGTTGTTGTGACCTCTTGAATATTCAAACAAATATTTCATTCCTTACATAAACAAAATGTTTGTTTCGATGCTATGCATTTTTGCTATTTGATGAATGCATTGTGTTCTGTTAATGTTTAGCGTTCGTCCCTGTACTTTGTGGAATGTGTAAGAATCTGTCAACTTACATGCATGTACCGAGAAATTTCCCAGTACAAAATTGCACAAGGTACAAAGACCCGTTTAGATTGTTCAACCTGTATAGCTGATGGTAAAACGAAAGAAACAATAAAAATGTATATTATATATTCATAGATCATTGGATCGTGAAGGAAAATACACCAATATGCTATGCATTCCCATATATGTGTATCCTTCCATGTAATTCTAAAGAAAACGTGAAATTTAGCGAATAATTTGTTTTTGGCCCAACCATGAATTGAAGTAAGTCACCTTTGTCAGATATATTGGAAGATTTCAAGGATCCATCTGAACTCGTACACGACACGTACATGTGTTTACATTTTAGTTAAAACATGTAACAATACGCTTTCGTTTTCAATTTGGCACACTATACAATTGAAACAAAAGACTATTATGTATTTTACTAAATACCCTTACGCATTGTATTTTCATATTTATGTACTAATACCCACGTACAAGGACAATGTCGTCTGATCCGTTGAAACTTTCGCCGGCAAACAGTGTCAAGGTCAGGATGCTGTCTCCCTGTGGGCATCCTTCTCTAATGAGTTTTGTTAACTTGTGCACAAAATGACAGACCGTGGATTTCAATAGGACTGTATTCTCATGCCAGTAGCGACAGTTGTATAGGGCTCTGGAGAACTTTTGGTACTCTGGTTTCGTCCTTGCCACAATACGAGTTAATTCTAGTTTGATAGCATTCCGTATGGATTTTCAGCTAACCAGTGATTTCTGTATATTCCTGGCTTTGCCTTGGCTATGTTGGTACACAAGTCGAAACGGCATTAGACCCAAGAGATTGCAACTCATCAGGAGGTTTCCAGCGTGCCCTCCGATCCATATGTCAATACACTTCATCAATCCTGACCTATTTTAGATATTCTTCTATAGTGTTGTGTTGACATAAATATCGCCGAAACTCTCACACATGTAATATAAGAGGGAACCTCGACCTAAAAACAAATTGTTTTATTCTCAATAAAATATCGGCTAAGATATTCCATCAAAAAATAAGAATTTATGTTGGTGTGTTGTGTCTTCATATTGAGATTTAATACTAACGGTTGCTTGTGAGCTGTCCTATTTTTTCACTGTTCTCTTCCTTTTCTGTTAAAGGAAAAAACCTAGTGGCCCATATTCAATAGGTGAAATATTACTAGTCCATCTGACGCCAACTCATATCTGTAGTCGTAAACTCAAGGAATGTTCGTGTAACTATGACATCTAATCCTCACAAAACAATTGAACTAGAATTGTCCTTTTTAAATTTATGAATTATTATTACTGTTTTATTACAACTTTGGGAGTTTGAAATGGAGATGCTGACGGCATCAATGCTTTGTAATTGTCTAACCGTCACTGTTGCGTCTCAAGTACAATCAACAAAGTGCACTTTGTAAGATCTCCTGAAAGACAGTCAGACTCGGATATTTAAAACTTAGTTAGCTTCGACAAAATCAACAATTTCATTAAAACAGTATAAATATGTGGATTTTTTCCCAGTTAATCATTGTGGAGATTCATTTTGATATTTTTTGTCCTCCGTAAAGCTTTACTGATTTACAATATGATTCTACATAGCTTGTTTTGGTGTATACACCTGGGTCATAGACTGACAAAGGATAAGATCTCTGATTTTGAATATCGAAGTAAAAATGTTTTGCCTAACGGTCTGTCAAGTATTACACAACGGTTTGTTAGCAGTATGTGAAATGTTGACAAATCGTTTGACAGTGTTTATAAAACTGATATGCGCGCTACTGATGAAATACGTGTACGGAGGACTGAAACATGATATTATAATTATTTTAGACAGTAATTCATGCGGGAAGGAACGTGACAATATTGCAAACATAATTCTTGCAAAAGAGAATGGCAAACTGCTGGAGAATACAAAAAAACGGAGATTCAGTGTATCGGGGTTTGGGTCATAATAATTGTCTAGGTTATTTGATGACTTGTCGCAATGTTTAATGCATTTGTTTGGGCCGAAGCATTCTGCGGGAGCTGCCATAGGTTTTCGCGAATTCGAAGCCGACTTCAAAGTCTACTATTTCGCTGATGAAATACCATGCTGAAAACACTCAACACATTTCCCCCGTCATTTCATATACATAATGTAGTACTGGCAACGAGTTCTAGTTTTCATCTTAAATGCTGAATGTTTTTGGCAGGAAATATAACAGATCGTTTTATAGAATATGTTTACCGGAATGGATACAGAGTATTTTATACTATTTTACATAAGGAATACCAACCTAGTTGGAATGCATGTGGTCATCCATTTGCATTCAAACAATTTTGGTAACTGTGTTGATTTCAATCGAATATGTGACAAAACGTACAATGTACCATCTTGAAACGTATATTTGATTATTTTTATTTTTTTTTGCAATCAGCCGTTGATTTCCTACATTCAATCGATTTTCATAATAAAATATGATATACATTATATTACAAACAATTTGCTTGCTGTTGATGTTTTGTGTAATAGATTTTACAAAACATTATGTTAGCCTTTTGTTTCTAGTTTTGTAGTTTTCGTGATAGATGTAAGCTGCTGACGAACAAACTTACCACACAGGGATTCGAAAGATGCAGGTTGATGAAAACTATTGGCAAGTCTTATAATCGCCATCTTTGTATCATTGAAAAATATTCTGTGTCTTTGTGTGATATGAAGATGGGCGTTTTTGAGTATGCTCATTATAGTGTGCTCCCTTGTTGTGATTAGCAATGATGACTCGGTTATCATTATGAGGACTTGATGTTTACTTGTGAGGTCAAGATACATGGCGGGTACCGTCGATGAAGCAGAAGACGCTTACTCTTCAGGACACCTGGTCTTATTCTCGTTTTCAAGAGTCTCAATGTGGGTCTTTCCTTTGTTCATATTTTACCTCTAGTTTAATTGATTTACAGTTCGGATTATGGTTTTTTGACGCTTTGGTATACTCTGATTTTTGTATGAATGCCTTTTTGATGTATGTAAATTCTCTCCAATGCTGTTTGGTCCTAGATGACTTAAATTGTCCACGGAAAACATGATTTTGTTAACAATGGTGTGGTCAATGAGGACGCTTAGGACATTTAACAAAGAAGAGCGTTCTATGAACGTTTAACATGGTTCCGTAATGTCACAAGTCGCTACCAAAATCTATACAGCAAATGGCTCATATTTCTAACCTTTCACTAAGATAGTGTTTTCTTTGAAAAAAAATTGTATGCACCGAAAAAAAATCTCCTGATACATTACTTAACTTCAACAGGAAACATTTTTTTAAACACGTGAATAACATAGCATTCATATATTTATACATGTATGCTCCTAAAGCGGAAATAAAGTTGGCAAACGCATCAATACAGTCAGGGTCAAATATTGCATTAACATCTTAAAATGCTTTTACCAGAACCACGATGATCACGTTTTTACGTTCCCGGTGATACATACGTCTACAATGTTTTATCATTGTTCTCATCCTTGGACACATATAAACATACCACAAATGGAAATAAAAACAAAACACATAAAGGCGAAAATACGTTTACAATTCTAACCATTATGCAGTCGCGGCCTCCTTAAATGGAGGTTTGAAGTTGCAATTTGATACACATACTATTTATATATATATATATATTTATACTACATTATGTCTGCTGTATTTTGTATAATTTGTAAAATTACCAAATGTGGATAATATACAGTAAATTAATATAACATACAAACATTTCAATGTGACTATACGTAGGTAAAACATAAATAATGACAAGTGGACAAAGTCTACGCAGCCTACAACACGTGAAGATGTCCAGCAGTCCTGTAATTTCGTCATGATCTAAATGACTAATCTGTTAGGAATAGTTTTTTTATTATTTCACCGATTTGTTTTGCAGTTTTTTCAGCCTTTTTAATCTAAATATGTGCAATTTGATTATGTTTTAATTGCAAATATGCCAGTAAGTAATATTTTCTTTTTGTACTGTACCTGCTAAATTCCGCAATTAAACAAGGTCGGGCGAATGACTCTTTCGAAACGGACTATGCATATAATTTACACAACAATTTACTTTTTTATAATCATATTTCGCGGCTCTTAATTTTTTCTCATTCGTTTTATTCGCGAAAAAAAAACCGCACGCGAAAAAAACTTGACTTATAACAATTTCAGTCTTGCATACAAATGCAACTGGGTAAGAGTCTCTAGATAGTTTTTGCACGAATTTGTTATTTTATGACATTCACCAATTAATCAGAAGAGTTAAAGCATGCTCATATACTTTGATTACTCATGCATGTCCGAGATAACGCTTTCATTTGGGAGAGAAATGTCAGTTTAATTGGAGGGGAAAAAAGAAAAAAAAAGTCATGCCATTGTTTTAAAGTAATGCAGCGGGGCCCACAATGGGTATAATTTAAACATTGGCGACATGTGCAACCAACATTTATCCAAGTAGCAATCGAAAACATGACAAATTTGTGGCTAAAACACGTTATAAAAATAGTTCAATGATCGATCGACAAATTTGGCGGTTCAATAAAATTCCACGGACCAATTTGTAATTCTAAATTGACGACATGAAACCCGTTCTTGCCCAGTGAAGAACGTGACAATGGCACCTAATGGATTGGATTTAATGGTGCAATGAGAGAAAACTTGTGTTAATTAGAACCATGGCGTCACCTAGTACATCTCACAAACGAAGTACACGGACACAACGGAAAATTCACTTTTATCGTTTATGTTCGGTGATGAAAAAGACGCACACGTTTACTGGCCGTGAAGGTCAGAGGCGGAGGGAGCCGCACGAGCTGCGCAAGTTGTTTGTATAATGATTCTTGATTCATCGGCATTCGTGCACATACAGGCATTGTAAATTATAATTGGTATCTATGTTATGAGATTTTGGAACATAATACATTTATTTATTTAAGTCCAAGTAGAATTGACATAATACATTTTGGTCGGAATGGTGAGAATATAGTATAATGACTATGTTTGTGTGTCGTTTTTACAGGGTAAAATGTAGAAGTTAGGGATTGGAAAGTGTCAACGTCGCACCTTTGGTACAGTACCTTATTTAAGAGTGTTACGTGAAATGTCGATCAAAGCTTACTCCCCAGCGTGCACAGAGTGAACAACGCCTGCACCAGTATAAAATGAACTGTAGGTATTGGACATCAGGAATAACATTAATTCTAACTTAGATAACAGCATACTAATTTTACCACAGAAAAAAATGTATACAATATCTTAAAAAAAACCAACATTTCAACACGTTATTTTTGTCTCATTTTGCAGACAACAAAGGTTCAACATGAGTACCAGCCAGTCACGTCATGGACCATCACGTACTCAGGGGACTTGATGTTGGACGCAATCATGTAGTTGTAATATTCTTTTCACCTTAATTTCATGTAGCATACCTTTGATTTGATACCAAAACAAAAACCTGCTAAGGTACATGTAAAAAAAATAGAAACAATGATGGTTTAACTCGTGGACAACACGTCATTAAATTGGTATTTACCGTCTTTTCAGAGGTATCCAGTATACATGTAACCTTTAAACTAGAATCGATTTGACATGCTTCACTACGTAGAGCTTTAGATAGGAAGCTACTCTTACACACACGTCTGTTTAGACAGGTCAAGTAATCATTATAGCTGATTCAGAAGGCTTTCCTTACAACTGTGTCAATTAAAAAATACACAAACTCTAACACACCCAGGTAATAATTATTTACAAATGTATGTGTGGAAGTGTCACCAATCAACGAATCAGACAGCATGGCAGTTCATGTAGAGAAACCTCAGAATTGAAAAAAATAATCCTTATTTTTAAACGAAGTAAGAAATGGGAAATATATATTGGTTTTCAGATTGACATAATCAAATTCTAAGGTTTAGTATATGTATACATGCATATTACTTGCCCAACCCTAATACTCGATATGTTAGATACAGTGAAATGGAAGATACCTTTCCATTAAAGTCATGTGAAACCGTTTACAGGTGTAGCTACATACAGCTGAAGATTTAAAACACAGTAGTTACCGAAGCCCCATAACTTACACAATCAACTGTTAGAATGACGTCATCTGAAATAGATTAACTCCGGAGAAGATTTTTAAAAAAATAGTAGTATTGTAACAAACCTATATGCTGTACCTTTAGCTACAAAAGCGCCTGGGTAGCGCAACCCTTACACCTAGCGTCATAACTGAAAAGCGACTCTCGAGACCGAAACCAGATTATTTGATTGTCTTAAAGACTGTCATCAGATTATGCCGGTTACCCGTAAGCCAGCGTCCGATTTGAAAGGTTAATTTTAGACTGTCGTCATATTACGGGAGGTTATCCGTAAATTGGCGTCAAATAAGACAGGTTAATCGTAGACTGGCGCCAAATTAGACAGGTAATTTTTAGATTGAAGCCATATTATGTGGCTTATTCGTATAATGCATCGTATTACGACTGGCTTCAAATCTCATGTAGGACGGATTACACTGACCAGGCCTATCGGAATGTTTTACACTTTACGTCAACAGGTCAACTAGAGGTTGTTTTGTGTGTTGAGCATTGTTGCAAAATAAATTGTCCTTTGACAACATGTGACATCAGAAGTCTCGCGAGGATGGACAATGGAAAAGAGAAACGACGGAATAAAAAGTATAAAGATTGAAATTGAGGCAGCAAATCAATATTGATCTCTTCAATGCCCTGTTATCAGCGGACAAAAAGGAAAGCCTCTATTAGTCGTCTGCTGCCATCACGCGATACGAAACACCAAACACCACCCCATAGGGGAATCACCATATCGAAAGAATGATTGTGGAGGATACATTATAATTTTAAAATGTCAACTCTGAAAACGTTTGGACGTGCTAAAATGGTTAAATTTTGTACAGATATTCTTTCATTGTCAAACCTATGGATATACCCTTGAGAATGTATCTTCGTCTTGACGAGTTGTTTTCTAGAATAAAATCTGGGGAAGAATCGTTTCATTTGAAATAAAAGATATTCAACGTGAACACAATGAAAATGGAACAAAAGTAATCCGAATTAGATTTGATATCACTGTTTGCAACAAATACAGTGAAACCTCGCCTAAAGACCACCTCGCTATCACAACCACTTCATTTCAGTCCCGAAAAAGATCTTCTATTTTATAGTTGTGGTAACGCACAATGCATTAAAAACATGCGTGCGTGCATCGTGCATACATCGTGCACACATCGTTCGCCCATGGTGCGCACAATTGGGCGATCTAAAGATCGTGCGTTTGTGTGTGCGATTCTCATGGCACACACACACGATTTGGTACAATTGGTCGATAGATATTAAGGAATAAAAAAAATGGAACCCTCTTGTCGAAAAAACTATTTAAATTCGCATCATATTTATTGGGATGATGTAAATCTTACAATATACATTAAACAGTATTACAGTGACTAGGAGACAGTCAAGTGCGGGTTCAGCTCCAAGGTAACAAAACAGGTAAATAACATGTCAGAGTTGTTCTTGTCCCGTGTCCGATGATCCGCTACGAAAGCCATTACCGAGCGACCGTTATGAAAACAAGTACTAAGTATGGGGCTCTGATTAAATGGAACCAGGAATGTAAGAAGTTTTGATAAAGGCATGATTGAGTAATAAGTAGACCCATGCTAAGTATCCTAATATGAGAGGCAAGTCAGCGCCTTTCTCTTTAATGTTTTTTGTATGCACTGTTAAATGTTATTTCATATTTCGATAAGCCGGTCAATGTGTAAGTACACTGTTTATCAAACAGGCCTAGTTTATATTATTCCAAACAGTGATTGTAATAACGTTTGCAAACCATGAATCAAGTTATTAGATGTAATTCGTCATAGATTGTTCCGCATTACAGAGGTTTGGACTATAATATTTGCATGCGAACACACATAAAACATATTTACTTGCATTCAAAATTGTTTGAATATTTTATTTGGATACATTTATAAACGATCATTGACTTCACTTTTTAATCTAAAAATATGTATTCTGAATTATTAATTTCCTTAATCCTACAACATCTGTGTTGTAACAGCATACTTTTTTCTCGTTCTGTATCAATGGTAATTTAATTATTACACACGCCTGCAGTTAGATAATTCTCAATTTAGCGATTCCCTGGGGCTTTCTGGGCTCTATCGCTGTGCAGGACAAGTGAACCGCTTTTTTAAAGTAAATTAACTTTATTAACACATAATTGATTTGAGCCTAATATTTGTTGATATTCATTTTTATTATTGAGTATAACTGATATTTTTACGCGAATGATAATTGTAAACTGATATCGTACGCAGGAAGGATATATATTATGTCAAAAAAGTATTAATTGAATATGTAATGTTCTGATTTGTAACGGTTGAAATTGTTTCTAAATATTTCATAATTGGATGCTATCATTTCAAAATATACCGCAATCAGTATATCATATATGTCTAAGGAGAGTCTGTTGAAGAGTAACGTACGCGGAGAGAGAAAATAAAGAGGCTTGAAGCAGTGCAGTTAGGTAGCAGAGCGGTTGTCGTTTGTCGTTGGTGCCAAAACAAAAAAAAAATATGTTTGTGTTTGGGGTAATTATCACAAACTATTTCATTGAATCTGAAACAGATATTCTTTCATATAATATTATGTCGAAGATGCGACTAAGCAAAATAACAGCGAATGTGTGCTCATTACATCCAATGTACTAATTAAAGTGCATTATCAGTATTCCAATACTTATTCTCTGTTTGAAAAGTAAATATTTGTTGAAATCGTTTCGTATTAAAACAAAAAAAAATGTATTGAATTCTCATATCGCTCCCTTTTAGCGTCCTAAATGTAGAGCTTAGCTCGGATGGAGGCACAGTCGCATTTATACAGTGTATCGGAAGGACATTGTAGTCTTGGATTAAAACGTTTTTCGTTGATACTTGATGTACAAAATACATGTGAAATTTAGATGTATCCCCATTACACACCATTATGCTCGTCATTTTGATCTGTTTATATTCAGAAATGTTTGTCTTATTTAAAAAGTCACCTCCTCTTCCCTCCTTTTTTGTCCAAAGAGGAAATCAAGCAATATATGCTGCAAGTAGAATTAATTTTTATTATTGAATTTGCACCCAACCTAACATTAAATTTTAAAAAACAAATGTCGCAATGTACATTTTTTCTACAGTTCATCATTTGTGTTTAAAATAGCGCAATTGTTTCTTGTTTTTTGTTTCACCCACTCTCATAAGTAATTCAATAACAGTCACAATCCATTGACTCTTACCACAGCCTATGTAAATCACTACAGAAAATTACGATGTACCGTGTCCATACGTTTATGTTTAAGAAAATGCTATTTGATGTGTACTGCTACAGTTATTTGTAATTAAGGTCACACATTTCCAATATGAAACCACATGGTCTTCAGCGTATCAGAAACTAATATCAGTGCTTTGTCCATAGCCGACAATTGTACGAATTTCCTCTATAGTGCTGTATCAGCTAATTCCCATGACAAATTATCGCTATTATAATGCTCAGATATATATCAGCCAAACCTCTAAAGGCCTGCAGAAAATGAAATTAGTTTATCAACAGTTTGATCAGAAGAAATATCTAAATTCACATGTCCATGCATTGCGCTACTATTTTCAAGGCCACATTGTGAAAATGATTTTTTGAAAAGAAGTGTACAATGTAGCTACAACTTGTTGAGCAAAACGATCAACTAAAGGTCAAACGTGAGGCAGTGTTACAAGAAATAGCATTATAAGTTCCAAAAAAGGAATCCCCACCTACGATCATGATCAAGCAAAGGGGACAGCTGGTATAAATCTCACGCCAAACCAAGGACAGGACACAGTGGGATTATACAGTATAGCAATGTCCATATTAACCAAACCGTTCCTCTTAATCTGTGCATTCTGGACTGACGACGCGATCTGAAAGTTCCTGTCCCTGCTAAACGTTCAGCATTTAGAGAACCTGTTTTACAGTTTAATGTCACCAAGGGAAATGCTTCATTATCAGTATAATGTGGGCGGTATGTTCTGCTTAGGGCTTTCAGCAGTATTCTTCAGTATAACACTTTGAATCAGCAAAGAGCATGGTTATCACAAGGAGGCTTACACGAACATATCACAGTCATCATAATACACACGCAACCTCATCGCATACACCGGGCGGGCCTGCTGTCTTTAAATGACCCTAGCTGTTGATAGGACGTATAAAACAATAAAACCAGTCCAGATCGTGATGTAATATATACAAAGTATCCGCCTTTTTGCAAAAGGCCGATTACACCAACTTACCCTGCTGTTAACAAACATACACAATGTGTATAAAGGCACGCCATTAAAGGCCCAATATACGTAACTTCAGAAAAATTGTCGGGATTCTGAAAGATTTATGAAAAAAATCCAGTTGATAACCATGCAAAAAAAAATAAAAAATAATAAAAAAACGAAGGCAGCCAGAGCAGTAACTAACAAGAAACGTTTGACCGAAAATTCCAAAGAATTGAAATTAATTCAGGTGTAGCCCACTTCAGCAACAAGCAGAAGTTAGAAGATAGTTCAAAATGGACGTGGGTTTAAAAATACCGAGTTTCAACTGCTGCTGTACCTGTAACCGCGCAAGCATTCATCTTCAATATTGCTGATAAAAGTAAATCTTAACTAAATCTATAAATATGACAAGTTATTAGGCTTGATTTTAGCTTCAAGTTTTTTGCGAAAATTACATTTATTGGGCCTTTAAATGGCTTTAGCTGTTGAGCTGTAAAAAGAAGATTTTAGGTAGTATACATGTATGTAACTATATTTATGAATGCTTATCATTTCGTGTAATGCTGTCAAGGTTGCTGTTTGACATTTAGTTTTGTTGATATAGTACATCATTGGCATATTTGGTGCATGTAATAAATGACTTGTCGGAAACTAGTTGACAACAAAAAATAAACTTGGTACATGTAATGTAATTATTCTGCGGGAGAATTCCATGTTAAATTCGTTCTCTTTGGTTCAACAGAGGAAACGAAATTTTCGTGCGGGTTTTGGAATATTAATTGACATTTCAAAAAAAATGTTGAAAGTGCACAACAACTCTGTGCAGAGGTATTTCAAAATAAATTATAAAAAATTGATAAAAAATGCAAATGCCTGCTGCAGACATTACTCCAGTGCTGGCTTAGTTGGGATGTGAACGCCGCATGGTAATTATGATATGTGTGATACAAGCCAGCTTGCCAACTCAAATCAAACAAAACTAATAGAACGATACTAACTTAAACGAGTATTTTCTTGTTTTTTACTCGTCATTTAATCCATTATACAGCACTTTTAGATTGTGGTATCAATAGAGTAATCTCCCTTTAGTAATTTGGATTTCCTGTGATGTGTTTGGCAAATTGGATGAACTAAGATGTGATTGAAATCGATAGATTTTTTAATTGTGACTTCAATCAGTTAGGCATTTTAATGTGTAAGCACATTTAAATGTATACAAAGACACGATTTCAATGTGACAATTCAATCAGATCTACAACGTTTTGTAAATTGTCAGGAACAAAACATTAAATAAAGGAAATTATTAAATAAGAATAACTGTGTTAAACCTATTTCTAATCTTAACGTTGTAACGCGTCTAAGGAAATCGGTTATTGTATGACGTATACAAATTGCAAAGATCACATTCTGAAGTGGTTAAACTGTCCGCGCAACACATTTTATATTATAACTTAAATTCATTTTTGAATAAAAGTGATTGATTAAAGGCCAGTATACGTTACATTCGGCAAAACATGAAGCGAACAATCAAGCATATTAACGTTTTATATAAAAAGATTTATTTAAGATTAACTGAAATCAGCAATATCCAACATGAATTTTTACGCGGTTACCGGTACAGTAGCAGTTGAAACTCGGTATTTGTAAACACGCGTCCATTTTGAACTATCATCTAACTTCGGCTTGTTGTTGAAGTGGAATTATTGAATTATTTTCAATTCTTTGGATTTTTCTGTCAAAAGTTTCTTGTTTGTTATTGCTCTGGTTTACTTAGTTTTAGGCCTATTTTTGCATGGTTATGAACTAGATTTTTTGTTACGTATATTGGGCCATTAAGCTTTGTGTTTGATAATCATTAGATTTTTAAGTGTATATCATTGAAATATTCTATATAGAGAATAACGTTTTTCCACTGTGACTGAAGGTATCCCTCAAGAGCAAAAATAGAACAGTTTTCGCTTCCGAAACAGCAGTGTTTATTATCTTTTTCAATTTAAAAGGATCTCCGTTTCAATTTAACTTTGTTTATATATTGCCCTTTGTTTAATAGATTCTGTGCTCTGATGAAACAATCTTGTATGTGCTTTAACAAACTAGGGTCAAAAACACCAAAATATATACATGTCCATACTAAGAACTTTATATCAAATTTATGACCATACATGCAGGCTACTGGACAAATATCCGTACTTTTGGTTACTGAGAAGATGTTTCGTGAATAGTTTGAACATGTTTGACCCCTGTGACCTTAAAATCAGGTCAAAATGATTACACATTTAATAGTCCTTCCTCAAAAGCAAAGAACTGACAAAACATAGGTACGCTGGGCCTTTCGGTTATTAGTGAAATGCTTTTTTGAAACGATTTTGACCCATGCGACCAGTTGCATGTGACCTTTAAAGATGGTCAATATATTGTTTTAAGCTCAATGGTAGTCTTTTATCTGTACCCTGTGTATTTTAGTTATTGAAAAAAAATATGTTAAAACTTTTGACACATTTGTCACATGTGGCCTTGACAGTTAGTCAAGGTTATTTATTTGAACAAACATGGTAGCCCTTTACATGTATCCCTGCGATATCAGTACCGTAGGTCTCATGATTATTGAGAAGAAAATGTTTAAAGTAACCGCATATACCGCATAACGGCATAAGCTCACTTGGTTATTCGGGCCTTGTGAGCTAAACTATGACCATTGATGTATACATCACAGTCAATGTGAAACACTGTTATATATGACAAATATGCATCATATTCATATTTGTTCGTTCAATATTCAAAAATAAGGCGGATCGTTTTTTGGAGGTCACAATACTCACAAGGATTACATAAGATCTGTCGTTTCGCCAAAACCAATAGTACTGTCTCGATCCAAATAAACGTAGTGACTATCATGTTTTTGAAGCAGTTCGATAGCCAGTCAATCATGTACTTTTGGTAATGAAAGAGTACTGTAACAGAGATTTCATAGGAAACCTCTGTAATGAATTGACGACTATAATTAAGTGTTATGCTTGTATGGAAAGTATGTAATGTACTTTTGACCATTCTTAATACATTTTATAGAAAGCCTGGGACGTAATTCATTAGTCAAATGTTCTAGACAACCTACGAGACACATTATTACAAGGTGCTGGCTTTCACTCTGGCAAAGCGTTCCTCAAACACAGACATCTAATGTACATAAACCTATTTCACGTGATGCAATACCAGAAAGACGAGATACACAATCCGCTGTGTATATATATTTTAACTTAGACTGGAAACCTCTCAACATGATTCAATTTCCAATGCTTTCATTCCTCTATCAGTTTAATATCTATAGCTTACTTAAGTATGTCACAATTTATCGAAATCGAGGGAAATGTGTACAGAGGAAACAAACCGTGGCGCTACTGGTGGAATTATACAGGCTACGTTTTATCACGCTAATGGAAAGGCCGGACATTTGTTGGGAGGTGGTCGAGACATGTATATATTGACACTGTGACTTGTAGACTTTAGGTAACAGACGAGCTCTGCCCTATAAAACAAACGTCACACTATATCTATACAGATTCAGACCTATCCCTGTTGTTTTACCTAACTTCGCAGTTGATTTACAATTCCAAGGGCACATAATTCTGTCAACATCCAAAGATAGGTATAACATGCATGTTCAATGCCTTTCACGAAAGGTATATATGCGGAATAATATCCATGTAGCATATTAGAAAGTAACAATGCAATTAATGCCCTTTTTACATTATACATTGTCTTACTGCGGTTCTTGAGGGCACTTGTTACGAGTTTAGAGTCTAAAGCTCAGACAGGATTACTGCTGTATAAGTGATTTTAACAAAAGTACACGCTGCTTTCATGCACGTTGACCTATCGTACAGCCCACGCTGAACGTCTTCCTTCTCTCTAACATTTTTTATAACAATTAAGTGTTTAACGACCCTTGAAAATAAAAAGGTTATTAGGACCAACACGCGATTGACAACAAATAAACGCATAACAAAATCCTCAAACGAACTCAAAAGTAAAAAGACAATGCTAATTGAAGTATCGAAAGCGGTAAATGAGACATATTTTGATAAAATGACATGCATCTTTCTTATAGCCTTATACATATAGCCATTTCCCCCTTTGCTCTACCTCACTTTTACCCTTTCGTTTAGCGTTCACACCTGTGAGAAAGGCTATGTGTTTTGTCCCCAGACCGAGACATACCAGAAATAAACAGTTTCAACTCCCGGTTTGACTCTCAGCATGATGGGAGTGAAACGACCGGTACACCCATTGTCAGTAAATTGTGACTGGATGGAAAGATCTGCTTGGGACCTTCAACAGTATACTCCTTTGTGGAACCACTTTATATCGGTCAAATATCCGGACTATTGAAATGAGGGTTTTACACTCGCACTTGACGCATACACTCACAAAGTAAAAATTGGAAGGGCGTCTTTAGCTGCTAAGGACAAAGAAACAATCAAACCGAATCGAATTCAGGTAGTCGAAAGTGGTACTTAGCATTTATCTGGATAATATTTTCTTACATACATATCTTCGGCCTCAAAGTTAACTATTTAATCAAAATTTGCGTACGCATATTTATGTCTTATACCGATTTTCTTTGGGATAATGATATTTCTTTGTTAATGATTGTTTTCTTCAATCATATATTACACTGAACTCTGTATTCAAGTGAATGTTCTAACAAATCGCCTCATATTGAACGTATTCTTTGCAAGTGTCTTCTTGTTAAGTCATTGTCCTCCTTGCTTTGTTATTCTCCCTCAAAATGATATTCCATGTTACGATGATCTGTAGATTAATACATATCCCCACTGTGTTCAATGAGCATTAGTACATTGTTATGTTGTTATCAAATATTATTGTATCATTCATTATTTTTAGCACTGCAATATATCTCACAACTTCGGTCGGTAAATTTAACGTAAACGCTTCGCGTTTACGCAATTTACCTCGTGCTCCATTGGATTTATGATCTAATAAACTAAACAAAATCAAAGGTTAATCCTTAAATAAAAAAGACGATTTTTGAGATTTTATAGTTATTACAAAATGAAATCACAGTTTGCAATGTGTCAGATGCGTTTTCTCCATATATTAAACTATTTTGAGTCCAACGTTTTATTTCTTGTTGTATATTTGTACTTATTTGTTCTTATTAAACAATGCTCCCATGTCAAATATGCATTATATTTAAAAGAATTAAAAGAAAATAAAGCAATGTGATGCCAATGAAAGAATCTGTCAATGTGTTGAATTCTATGTCGAAATACAAGTAACTGTTCCATTTGCCCTAAAATTTGTACTTTTACTTGTTTCAATAGACATTTTGTACAACCTTATCACTCTCTATACAACACGCTACCGATGGCACTGCATTATGTCATTATGGTGTAAACGTTGTTTACAGAAAATACATGACGCATCAGTTTATTATATTAAACAATGATAACCTTAAAATGACTTAATTTCTCTATGACAACGTCGAACTTTTAAAATTATGATACAGAAATTCCGTTTGAAGAGGTTATCTTTTGTTAAGATGTTCGAACCTTTCTGAAATAGATTAGAGTCACGCTCACCCATGTTGATCTGTTTTACTCGAAGCCTCTGTTTGTTACAGTGTAACAATACTTAATTGTAGAGAAGCCATATATTTTGAATAGAAGGGTACGGAGACATCATTCCGTAAATTATTCTCTTACATGGTTGATTGGCTCTAGAATTGGGACGACATGTATATTATATGTTGAGCAAATAATGTCAATTAAAATAGGTTGATTGGTAGTTTGTAATTAATTTTCCTAAGACTTCCAAATTAAACGGATATTCTGGATTGTAATGGTCTTGAAATTAACAAATGAAGTGCAATTCTCGTGATAATAAATCAGTTGATATTAAATTTGTCAATATACGTACACATTTTGATGTGATTAAAAAGCTAGCTCTTCAAGCTAATTCTTAATTACTTTCAGTCCGATGAATTTGTGTCCGCTGTACTGACGGCGGACCCTCATATTTAGGCGACATCTAATTATAGCCTGTGATGCATGTGGATGCGATCCAAGATACAATCAGTTTAATTTGACATACATTCATCTAGCAAAACAACAAAACAATTAGAGCAAGTGAACTATTCTAAAACACTCATGCAAACTTGTGAATGCAGTATTAGTATACGGTAACAGGCGAGGACATCTCTGAACGTAAATGCTTCATCGACGACACCCGCCATGTAAATCTTTGTCACATCCAAGTAAACATCAAGTTCTCAAAATGTGATTCGAGTGTCATTGTCAATCACAACAAGGTAACACACTAATGAGCATACTCAAAAACATCCATCTTCATTTAACTTAAATATACAGAATATTTCTCAATGAGACAAAGATGGCAACCAAAAAACTGGCCCATTGTTCTGATCAACCTGCATCTCTCGAATCCTTATGTTGTTAGTTTGTTTGTCAGCAGTAGACATCGATCAGGAAAATCCCGATATTTTGAGCAAGCTCTAGAATATCGAATCAACTGCGACATGTAAACACCATAGGTTGGAGAAGTATCTAAAATGTATGATAGAAACCCAATGACATAAGAATATCACTTTCATGTTTCGAAGGTATACTATAGTTTTAATATAATTTTATAGACAAAATACACAAAGAATGAGGCCTCTGAGTATTATGCTTCTAAAAGTTTCACGTCCGTATAACAGACAATAAAACGGTCCATATGACATACATATATAGGGGATGACTGTCAGCTGCAAACTCAAGGTAAGATTTAATATATCCCAGGCGTTTTGAAGTTGACAGTTTATTGACTTATTTCTCCTAACATCTATATATCATTCTTTAATAGTCAATGAAAAAGTTAACTATATTCTAAATACTGACATAAGTTCAGATTTTAATTCAGGTCTTTGAATAATTTTAGAGGTTGTTACTGCATCAATGAGGTGGCTTATTCTACTTTAGTCCTAATGCAGTTTCACTCAAAAACAGAAATATCCGCCGTTTCAATGGCAGGTCGCTCATACTGTACCCACGTAGTCATTCCGGATGCTGTTGAAGAAATGCATAAAAAAAAAAATAAGTGGAATGACAGATTTTCATGGAATTCAATCATAAACGGTATGACATTTCACTAGCGAATTGTTTAACGGTGCTATCAAATAAACATATGAATTAAAGAAATTTGAAATTACCACAACACGTATAATCTTTTACAAAAAGAAATTCTGTAACTTCAGAATACAATTTTCATGTTTATGAATTATAAATAAGTATAAAACTTTATTTATTTTACAACAATTATGAAACAACTTATTCAACTTATATTAACCACTCTTGTTGGCGCTTATGTTAACGTGCGATGTTCTTATTGTGGGAGTAAACCGGAGTACCAGGAGAAGACCCACGTGGTCGGGAAAGGTGACCCCATACCTTCATGTTCGGTCGGGGAATCGAACCCCGGCCGCCTTGGTGAACGGCAAGTGCACTATCCACTGCACCACCCGACCAGTAGTCTTTGATTATATATATCGGTTTGAACTGTGCTTCATGAAACTGTTTTATTAATTTAAACTCTTACCGTTTGGAGTAAAACATTTTCTTCCAGATTTTGAGAACAACTTTTATTTATCAGACGAAACTCATTACTTTGCTGAAATGAACAAAGCTTATGGTTCAATACATTTATTTGTTTTCACACAATACACATAAGGTTACCACTACACTATAAAGTACGACACATTGACATCGTTCGGGGAGTTATACTGGGGCTTCAGAAATCGATCGAAGTGGGCAATACATCAACAATGGTAGGTCAAAATATCGCGAACCTTATGTAATTGATAACAAATCAAAGTATGTATAGTTTTACAACAACGTCCATGGAGAGAAGCACATTGATATGATTTTATAGATAGTTTATTACATAGTTATATTGCCAGTAGATGGAAATATGTCAAATTTATGTTTATAATGATGATAATAAAACACAAAAATATGTCATGAATGAGTCTTTTTATTTTTTTTGTCGGGGGATTTTTTTTTCAAGAATTGGTCCCACCGGGAACAGTATGGAATATATTTTTATAATTTTATAAAAGCACACACATATATATATGTACTAATGTCATATAAGAGTTTGAAATAATGGTGCTATTTCACCAAATAATTCCGTGGACGAGGTTATATACTGTAACAATGTATTAAATGATATATGGTCTGACGATAACCCATACGACAGCGACATATTTTTTTTTTGTCTTTCAAGCTGGCCGATTATAGCGAGAAGCGCAGAAATATTCTATGAAATCTCCCAAAGCAAAGAGTTATTTACGGGCTGTCAAACGTGATATAACAATTCAAATTTCAACAAGGCAACACACTTCAACACACGACTCTGTGGCTATCGAAATCAATTCAAATTGACAAATGTGACTGGGTTGGGTGTTATGCTGGGGGGCAGTATACTTCAGGATGATAACACTTTAAATGGGCAGAAAGTCAAGACTATCGTAATGAGGTTAACATGTACATACAATGTACCACAGTATCTCAAATACACACGCACACACACTTAAATCGCGTATATCGGAAGGGCGTAATTACGTTAACTTTTAATAGGTCGAATCCTATGTACGCATTAATGTATTTTGGCACACCCAATCATAAAAAACCCGACAAAAAAAACAACAAATTAGTATGAAACTGTCCAATAATTACTATAGAGGAGCAGCAAGAAGTTTCATGATTGATACTTGCAGAGGTGTGCTTTACAGAACGCTTTTTGCAATCAGAGGACTTCTTGATGAATAGTGCAAGTCAACCATTGGAACTCGGCAGATGCAGGTGCATCGTATAACATATGTGGAGGAAGTAAAAAGGTAAGGTTATAAATGTATGTATATACAACGTCGCAAATATTGTACATAAAACCTGCAACCACAACGGAACACTGTTCGGGAATAAAGCTGACTGACGTCCAATTGCTATATAATATATACTAAACACAATGCCCAGCTAAAGTACTTTATGTAAATGCTAAACGAAGTACTAAATACAAAACTAAGTACTACATACTAAACTAGGTACTAAATACTAAAAAAGTAAGTAAAGTAAAGTCTGCGTTTTTTTTTTTATTTACCAATCAAAGGAGATATCATTACATTGTTTATATGTACTTAGCATTCATTTTCTGTATGTTTATAGATTTCCCAGAACAAAACACAATAATAAAATTATGCTCCAATTTCTTCTTTGACAGTTTTATATTTCCTTTGATATTTTTTCCCTTTTACTACGACGCCAGAGCAGTGTTTTGAAAATTATGCATATGCATAATGAACAGCAATTACCAATCTTCCCTGTAGGTTTGTCAAACAATATGCATCGTGTTATTCCTGTACATGGCGTAGGTTGACTTGCCGTTAACATTAGGGACCTCTGTGTTCTGCACTCACCTACCAATTGTGAAATAAGCGCTTTCGCAGTTGCCATGACCTTAGCAGTTTCTTGAGGCAAAATACCAAACACACAATAACACTGCTCAAGAGACTATCTAAGAATATACACGTTCTATGTTTATGTGTCTTGTTGATCAGTAAATTACTTAGATATGCGTTTATTACCGGGGAGGCTTAGATTCGCGCCGATTACATTCTACGATCGCGATAACGACTAGAATTCCAAGTACAAGATTCAGGATGTCAGGAATGATGAATGACCGATGACTGTTAATGCTGGTGACATACTTACTAATAGCAGATGAAAGGACACTGCGATTGTGATGAAGAAAAAAACAACTCCTTTCCTGGCGAGATACCGGCTTTACATCCATTCCTTTGGAGGTTGTAGGAAACGAAAGACCCGTGTATAAAACATAAATGCCGAAGAGTTTAAACTCTCTTTACGTGCCTCATATATACATTTGTATTAAACTCACCTGCTGGAAGGGGAAGTGCGCTTATGTGAGCTTCCAAGGTTGTACAGATGAGTGACCTTGGCTCACTTTTGAGGTCATATTTGTCATGTAAAAATCGTTCAATATCAGACATGTTCTGCTTAGTAGTTTTGATGTTCACTTATAATGCTCAAAGTATGAAATACTTACCTGGTAACAATTCAGGTCACCATGGCCTTTTGCGTTTTGTTGATTATATATAAAATGTTTGTGTTTTTGGCATTGTTGTGCATTGTGTTTTGACAGATACATGCACTTATAGTATGCATCATAAATATTAACATGCATCGTAATAGAACATGCATCGTATCTTAATATCACTACAGCAACCGATCTTTTATTTTACTGACAACGAGATAAGTAATCGTTCCTATTTCATAATGCTTAGCGCCAACAGGTAGTAGTATGTCTCATCTAGGGGAAAACAGAAGTCTTCCACACAGGGTCGAACACTGACGTAAAGGTCAAAAGTAAGGTGAAATTAAGGGAGACATTAAGGGAAAAACAGCATACAGCTGTGAGATAGAACATACAATGTCTCATATATATAGTATGCTAGTAAATGATGGCATGGTGGTAAATTATATAATGGCATCAAAATTCAATCATAGATTCAGAATTTCTTATAAAACTGCAATACATTGTGTGATTTTTAAGTGTACCGGTGTTCATTGCATGATAATAATCTTGGTCTAAAGATTCACCAGTAGTTTACAGCCAAGCATTTTAAAAGATAAACTTAGCTACATTATGTACGCATGTATTTGGGCCTACACAATCTGGGAATATATTAGATGTGGTCTGACTTTCCTCAATTGTCATTGGCTAAATTATGGTCACATGAAGGTCCATAGTTTATGATATCGACCTGATGTTTCTATTTTTAGAAACACCGTGTCAATATTGCATTTGTGACGTTAAAATCATTGTGACGTTATAGCACCAATCAATGCAACTGTAAATTTCATTCTTTATCAAGACAGATATAATGCAATTAAAGTCTATTGCAAACGAATTTCACATCTGATATAAAAATTAAGAACCTTTGATTCGGTCAATATGGTGTTATACCGACATGGTAGAATCTAAAAGAATTGACTAAGGGCCAATATTTGATTCTACCAGGTTGGTATAACAACATATTGACCGCAGCACAGGTCTATAATTGATATAGATAAGATATTCCAAAAACTACATTACACTGCACTGACACAGACAATTGTTCATTTAATATAAAATTGTTTAATGCTTTCACAATCTACGTCAGTTTTTTAAGACATGTCTCCAAATGTCTTATACATTTTAGGTGTACATATGTGTGTGTGTAACGGCGATAGGTTGTTTTGATATACAATGGGCAATCGTCATGAAAAGATAAACAATATATTGGACACTGCGAACAAAATGAAATGGTTTATGAGAAGAATGATAAAAATGATTTAGTTTTAATACTTTTACTTACTTATGTAATCAGTAATTTTGTTGATAATATTCGTATAAATTGAATACTTGTATTCATTTTGATTTGTACGCCTTGTGAATGTATAATTATATGTTTATGGTTAGAAACATATAGTAATATTCGTTATGCTGCGGTTGTTGTCAAACCAACAACGTTAACATTCACTTCAGACTCAGTAGTTGATCTGTATTTCTTTGGAGTAATTGTAATATCTCGGGTCATTATTTACATTGATAATCAATTACATCTCCGTTTTACGTAATGTTAACGTCATTCTTAGGCTGTTTATAGTCGAGTCTTCTAGCCACTGCTGCTACTGTAGGAACGGTGAATAATGGTCTATTGCAAACCTAATTGTAATGAATTGTTTAATGTATTAATTAATTACATTAAGGTTAACCTTATTGTAACAATGGTCACTTGCATGGACCTTCAGACAGTTCAAACGACCCTGAATTCATTTTTGAACCAAAAAGGGGGCGATGACAGTCTAGCTGTACAGAGTTCAAAAGTTAAACAAATGAATAGTGCCTATGGACTTAAAACAAGAAGGTATTTTAGTACTAACGATGGTGATTTGATTTGATTTTACAAAGTAAGTAGTGCCAACACAATTTAAAGCAGACGAATTAAATTGAGAGTCGAACGTTTTAACAGCAGAATTAAAACATAATATCTGTTCTGAATCTCATCTTAGACGTAATATAACTTAATCCAAGTTTATCTCAACACTTGGGTGAACTAATCCCGATTTCCTAAACCTTTTGATAACCTACTTGTGCACACACAGGCAACCATCTTCAAAGCGGCCTCGACCTGCGAATATTAAAAAGATGGCAATAGGAATTATCAATTATGAGTGCGATTTATTACTGTTTTAACCCTATTAATTCCCGTTGCCTCGCTATAATTACACAATATCAATCCTTTTGTGTTCACTTCCTACACGACACAGCCTATTCACATCTGAACAGCACAATTATATTACGGTTTCATTTATTGAGTTATCCGGAGAAGCAATCCAGCTTCCGCCTTGGTGACTATATTGTTCAACTCATGACATAGATCCAGCATCTTTCGTCGCTGCTACATCCCTGTACATAGTGCATCTGTAACCAAAATGCCATGTCAGTATCAAAGAGAGCAATGCGCCTTGAAGCATTCATATACTACAGTTGAGTATCTGGCGGTCTGCTTTTTCGGATTGTTCGGCTGTATAGACATGTGACCAATAACATGAAATATTAAGAATATAGCCATACAGTAAGTGTATCATACGGTAAATGTTATAGGATTATAAAGAAGCACCAAAAGTTGAATACGTGTCTTATCTGGGAAAATAGTGTAAGAGACATTCACCTTTTCGTAATTTGTCCAATATTTTCCAAAATCTATTAGCTCAGAGGCAGTGTTGACCATTCTGATAATAGGTGGATACGTCTTTATCTGAAATGTCGAATAAATACGATATTTGCTGAACATGTATACTAAATATAATACTCATTATATTTTTTACGATGAGTATCACCGACAATATATCTTCAATAATATTGCAGTATCATGGCATGTATATGCAGGGATACATACACTTGCAATCATTATTACTGTGTGCAATCAACGACAGTTATAAAAGGGCTAAATGATATATGTATATACATCGTTAAGCTTTGTTTGTGTATTCATTCATATATGATATATATACAGTGTATTCGCATTAAAGCAGTATACTATGATATTTACTAGTCATGTATATGATCTACATCTTGTCATTATCAATTAAGTGAGTACCGAATGTAAACATTAATGTAAACATTTGCATAAAAATACATTTGCGCTGCAATCCACTATAGGAACAATACCAGCAGAAATTATTTCCATTCATGCTTTTCAAATGAAAGTCTTGTCGTTCGTTCCGTTTCAAATAACATAGAGAACATCCCTGCGCCAAACGTTCAAATGACTTTTTAGTATCATTGACGCCAATTTTATTCAAACTGACCTGTTCCGCCAATGTCCTTTATATGACGACGCAGATACAACCGCAGGTTATAATCTAATTGTTAGTGGAAATATCAATACAACTATTACTTGTTATATGATAAAAATGTAACTATATGGATTGAAAGTCATTTTTCTATGAAAGTTCAGCGGTTACATCCATATTCAACCTGATATATGCATATAACGGCTGAAGTCTCTTACCACTATGAAAGTTTAAAGATATGTGACTTTCATTATTATGAATAATATGCAATTTTGAATGGTTAGAAGTGAACTAAGAAATCACTCATCAAGTTACAGTTTCCTCTGAAAAGGGTAACAGGCAATTCAGCGATACAAGGACTAGTAAATAAGTTAACATGTTAATTGTTTAGCAATCAATGATTCGAAAAGGTTAGTTTTCATTCAATGCAACGTGTAGGTTACATTAGTTCATTATTTACCTTAAAGCAGAGATAGTTGATAGCAAACCGTAAATTTCCCTCAAACCATATGCATTAAAACCTCAAAGTCCCTTAATTAATCAAATATGCAAATAGGACACAGCGTGCTTGCAGCATGACCAGTACAGAGATAAGACGCAATATTTTGCACTTTTGCAAGCCTGAATGTTTGATAGAAACGTTGCCTTTAGGAACACAATTGCTTGAAGCTCTCCCTAGTGAACTATCGTGTAGGTCCTATCAGGAATGAAGCGCATTAACATCACGTATACAGAATAATTAACAGGAATTACACGGTATCACACGTTCGTTTGCATCTCAACGCTCCCGGTATCGTGATTGATGTCCCGGGACCGGTATTAAAACGTGACCAGCAGATCGGTAAAAACAAATGCATATCTTACCTTGCTGCGCACGCTTGCGATTTTGTTAACTTAAAAGTGTGCTGTACGTCCCATTGCATGCTGCAAATTCACAAACAGTTGGTCATATTTACATTTTGTTCATATCTTGTCTACTCCTTTGACTTCTTACTTCCCATCATCTCCCAGGTCATCTATATGTTTACCAACTGCAAAAACACGAAAGCATGCTCTATAAAACAATGCAAACAAAAACAAGAGGCCAAAGTGCCTGATTAGCTCACATGGAATATGCTATATTGTTATTTTGTGTAATAATATCAGACCCCATAGAAGAAAATAGACCGCCTCAAAGGACCGGGCCTTTTTCTTGGTATAATCTAAAAACAAAATCTCATAAGCAAAAGTGGTCGAAGGACGGATGGATGAAGGACACTGTGCCATTAAATCAGCTACCAAATCACCACAATGGTAATGTATTTCTGTCAGTGAATACACATGGAACATAATGTGTCCCGACATGAAGGACATTTTTTTTATATTTGTTACGATAAAATAGCTGTATTCGAACTTCAATAGAAGGGGGGGGGGGGGGGGGGTTAATGACACAATTCATATATTTGTTTGTAAGCCAACAATGTCATTTAATATGCAGTTACGTTTTGTTTGTTAATTGTTTGTGTTACAAAAATATATCTTATAAATAGACCAATGACTCTATATCATCAAATACGATCACCACGTTTTCTCCCATGGTACGGTGAGAGTTGAGTCAATCGATTATAATGAAGGATCGAAATAATCGCTAACAGGTACATTATTTATATGTATATGACCATAGAGCAAGTAATGCATTAAACCAATAATAATTACTTATGGCTATTAAGAACTGTATGTGATCAAATGTTAAAACTATGTATGATTATAATGTAATAGGTTTACGATAATTCATGACAGTGGATGGATACTTGTAAAACTGTAAACACTTGTAGCTTCCCACACATAGTTTTCGATAGTCAAGTTATAACACTGAAATGATATTTGTGCGCAGCAGTTACGTATTTAGTGCCTTCAGATGCAAACCATTCCAGTCGTCTTATGTGTTTTATGTAGAACCTCCTTTTAGAAACGCAGATTATAACTTTTTATATTCGATAGGGGATTTATAAACAAAAATGAGATTTTGAAATTGCATCACCTGAGGTAATTCTGGTATTATATATGTTAGTAAATACACTTACATATCATATTAGTTAAACAGCAGCGCATTTAATGCGTTAATGTTAGCAAAGAAAAGTTTAATATGCTGTCCTATGGTGATGTTCCTAAACGCATTGCTTTGAAAAAAATGTAATATCGTGATCAGTTATTAAGCCATGAACAGCAATTTCATCGCTCTCATGCTGTCATTTTTACTCCTGCTCCCTGTCTTTAAGTCTAAAACTAAACACATTGAACGGAACTGCCCTCGATCAAAACACCTGTTTAAGAACCTCTTAACTATGTCATATATAAGACCGCACACGAAGTGGACACATCGAGGTCGTATATGTTATAGAAACTTTGAGGTCAACGAAACATCAACTGCAATTATCTACTACATCTGTACACCCTTACACTATGAACGCTGAGTGATTCATACACTGCCTTATTGCAAGTTTCATAAGATTGACTAATGTTGGGACGTATTTTTTTAGATTGAATTTTGTACATGTATTTTGTATCTTTTTGTGAAATAAAAAATGGAGAATTTTGACTTGACTTCGCTTATTAGTGTGCTTACTTGTTGTGATTGACAATGATGACTCGGTTTTCTTTTTGAGGAATGATGTTTACTTGGATGTAACAAAGATTTACATGTCAGTTGTCATCGATGAAGCAGACCCTTGCTCTTCCGAAACACCTGGTCTTTTTCCTTGTACGTGTACGAAGGTCTCCATGTAACTATTTTCTTTGTTCATATTTTGCCTTTAAAGTTTAATCGACTTTGAGTTCGGAAAAGTGTTATGTTGATGCTTTGGTATTCTGTGATTTTGTTCCCACTTGACCAAACAAAATCTACTACTAACGTTGCAATATTTTTCATTTCACATTATTGTTAACATCTACATGTATATACATTTTAAATGCCAGTGCTCTATTTGACAGCACCCAAATTTTACCTTAAATATTGAACGCTCGCCAGGATGAGGAGGGGCAAGGAGTAATGTTCTCATGGCGGGGATTACCAATGTCTTTTAAGACGGTAATTATTATTCCCTGCTTAACGCACAGCATATAGCTATAGAAAAAATAATATATTATTATTAGTATACTGTGATAATATGTAATGCTATTCTGCATTTGGTTTTGGTATTGATGTTTCAGTGGTAGGCCTATAGCACTTTGCATCTGGCATAAAATTTGCGATCTCTCGCGAAGAAACATTACACCATAATGCTTACCCAGTGTGCGGATCACATAAACACATGTACGTTTTTACATCAAACATGTAGGGGTGCCCTTAATATCAATACACAGGACATTTTAGGTAATAAAACCGAGGAAATCATAAGGACAAAAACAGGTCTCTTTGTCACTGTGCTTCGTAAAAATCTTCGTTTAACTGTATGACTCTTTGAGTGAACTGGTACTTTTGATTGTCAAACAGTGCATGTAATAGAAACGAAAATATATACATGGATACATGTGTATATCGCTGAAAAAAACAAAAATGTACTACATGTAGTGTAGAGAGATGCAGGTTGATTAGAATTGGGCCAGTTCTTTGGTCGCCATCTTTGTCTCACCGAGAAATAATCTGTATCTTTAAGTTATATGAAGATGGATGTTTTTGAGTATGCTCATTAGTATGTTTACTTGTTGTGATTGACAATGATACTCAGTTCTCATTTTGAGAACCTGATGTTTACTTGGATGTGACAAAGATTTACATGGCAACTGTCGTCGATGAAAACACTTAATCTCCCGGATCACCTGGGTCAAGTTTTGAACAGGTGATTAGCTTAACAAGTAATTAGCGCAATTTGTTTTATTAAACTGTAAGATTAAAATGAAACCATATATTTAGTTACAACTTTGCTGATGTCAAATTATCTAGTACAGTCAAGTCACATTCAAAATTATGAAATGTTCACTACTTGTCAATTGACATAATATCAAAGTTTGAAAAATGTGGTTAAATAGTGATTAAGCTAATCGTCTTTTAATCAACTGGTCTTATTCTCTTGTACTTCTAATGGGGTCTCCATGTAAATCTATCCTTTGTTCCTATTTTGCCCCAGGTTTAATCGATTTTGAGTTCGGATAATGATCTTGTTAACCCTTCGGTATTCTCTAATTTATTTGCACACATAAAATACCAAAATAAGATTTGAATGGTATGGAGCTTCAACTATTTAAATTTATTTTTTAGTTGTACATTGTAACTACGATGAATAAGTGTAATTTTGCTGAAACAAACCAGCATCTATTGTTTGGCTTAAAAACAGAAAATACCGAAGCGTCAACTGAGCTCAAAATGGATTTAACTAGGGGCAAACTGTGTAGAAAGGAAAGATTCAGATAAATACCCCTGAACCTACAAGGGAATAAGAACAGTTGTTCAAGAATGGTCAGCGTCTTCTGCTTCATCGACGACCCCACCATGTAAATCGTCGACACATCCAAGTAAACAAAAAGTCCTCAAAGTGAGAACCAGGGCAACAAGTCAGCACACCAATGAACATGTTCGAATATATTTTTATGTATATAATCCCATTAATACCATCTCATTTTGAGGACGGGGGCTTTACTTTGATGTGACCTCAATTTACATTACACGGCTCACCGATAAAACAGAATACGCTTACCCTTCCGGAACACCTCGTCTTTCCCTTACACCTTTGTATCTTAGTTTTTTCCTTCAAATGCCAGTTTTATGAATATTTCCCTTTTTCAAATTTTGTTCCCAGCTGAACTCTTGTTTGGTTTTGTTTTTGGTTTGGTATTCTCTGTTTTTAACGATATATCCGTTGGCTAAAATAAAATTCTGCAATGACTGAAATTATGTGCTGCTATGTATCTCCCGATATTCATCTTCACAGAACGTTAACTGTTACATGGAAGTAAACATGTCGAGAAAGTATTGTCTGTAGCCTGGGGACATTGTAACGTTAATTTGAAACTGCTGATATATTTGTAAAGGATGTATCTGTGTGTTATATCTCATGTTTCATACGCGCAAATGTCTCTCAATTTCATCAGATAAGACATAGTATAGAATAAACATTGCGTAGAGTATGCTACTAGACGTCCTTGAAAGGGAAACCTTATATTGTCTCACATGTATGAAACCTATCACTTACAAACACACAAGCAATCAAAATGCACAACCTCTCGTCGCATTCACTAAGAGGCATCCTTAAATGACCTTACCAAATAAAAGGACATGGACACAATGACGCTTCATTTATACACACAGATAATATGAACACATGTTCCAGAACAAAAGAACACTGAACCAGCAGCTAACGTTACATGAATATTATAATCCATCTAGTTTAAGTTTAAGGAGCATCACTGAAGAGTCCTAGGAGGATGACAGAGCTGTATGATGCAGTTAAATTCATTTTGTGCATACTGTTTCAATTACTTGGTTTGAAAGGTGCAGCATATGTGTGTGTTACGTCTTCTTTTAAGGATATTCCTGCTCAATTCATCTGCAATAATGTAAGAGGTGTCAACTGCTTCGGGATCATGAGACGACGTCTACTTCATTGTCGTCGATATATGGTGCATATACAATAAATACTGTACCTAATTTGTTCGACTACATGCATGTCGTTTAATATCCCACCCTATGACGAAATGTGATATTTCTCCAGTGTCGTATACCGCCACAAATACCTCGAAGAGACTGAAATTGGTTGCTACTCGTTTATCAGTAACACTTGGTACCTAATTGGCTTTCTCTCTTTGTTCAATTTTAGTTTTAACATTTTAAGACACTGTTCTTGTGCTTATGGATATTTACATCCAATTTATCTCTATGGAAAATACAAAATTGGTTTCATAAATCATTTGTAGGATTCTGATATGTTGCATTTTCTTTTGTTTCTGTTTTGTTTATATTTTATTTATTGTAAATGTCTGGGTTTTAAGTATTACCTTGTGTAGTGTTTGTTAAATGCCTTAGATTGTAGATGGATCGTTAAGCAATTCAAATTACAAATCACCGATGGTGTCTCGGTGACGCACGTTCGCATATGTTAAACCCGACATTAACAAGCAAACATACATTTAAAAACAGTATAATATTTAAAAAAGACAATATGACTTAACCTAATGTAAAACTTAACTTAAAGTAAATTACGATACATGTACTATCTACAACTACAATACATGATATACGTTTTGGTACGATAAGGACATGTCACAGATGATCCACCTCTGATCAACTCATATTTCCCCTATTTGTGTCAACCCTTTTTGGTTTTTGACTTTATCATGGCAACTACTTATAAATGTATCACATGAAGCTATGTTAAACTACATATAACTACATTGTACATTTGTAATGATCAACCTTTAGTATTTTATGGCTGACCTAAGTACCTAACAGTACTTGGAACAGAGAGAGACGTGATGGGCCTACGTAGCGGAAGTAGGCCACCCTGGTGCTGCCCCCATAAAAGCTAAATAACAATTAAACCCTGCAACATTTAAACGGCGATCTTGTAAGCCTAATTGCAAATCCAATGGAAGATGGCGATCAACACATTTCCGTGTTAACCACTGACGCATATCAAGGGAGGTTTTGCGAGCAGAACAAAACAAATCTTTTAGTGACATAGAATAAATAACGTCAAGGTGTTTTTGTCCGATTAATACGTTCTCAACCATGTTCAAAAATAAATTTCCCGCTACAGCAATGATAAATAATTTTTTCTTCAATGCAAATACGTTTTAAAATTCCAACAATCATATCTCTAAGGAATACATTATACCGTGCAATGGAACTCCGTCACACGATTTTAAGTGCATTAACACATAATTTAGCGGACATCGGAAATTCAGATGTGATTGAATTGCAAATTTATAGACCTGTGTTTGCCTGACGTAATTAAAAAGCGTTTGTTTAATTTGCTAAACATTTGTATTGTCACGATGATCAGACATGTACATGTATCAACACCAAATGTATTGCATCAGCATACGTACAGTGGAATACTTCAAGGATTGTATTTAGTATATTGCTCATGTGTACATAATGTATTGCAGTACCATACAAGTTTATTTGAATATTAAATGCAAATCCCTATTGAAATACAGTACTTAGCATTTTAATTCCGTTAAGCGGATTGTATTTCTACATTTGTACCAGTTGTGATTATTTATCCGTTTCAAGTGCTCTTCAGCACAATTGTCGCATGTATTGCATAGTGTATACCGATTACTTCTACAATGACTGATTTGTGCAATATGTTTTGTGCATTGTAGAGCTCTTTGAAAAGTACATTGTATATACATGTACCAAGCGGCATGCCGGAAGAAAGATATTGCGATTGCGTAGGATATTGTAATTCCATCTCCTTTATTTGGTTGACATGAACAAAACCTTTAGCATGCAGTGTAAGCAAACTGTATACATATATTTATCTTATTTTCATTCCATTTGCTTTTGCTAACGTTACTAACGGAGCAATGCATTTCTACGTGTCTTGGTTGCAGGCTCTTGAGGCATAATCATTGTATTTTTTTTTCTTGTTTACCTCTTTACTTACATTCATTAAAATGTATTCTTCAGGGATTAACACGTCCAGCCTCATACAGAGAAGCGTCATGCCGGAAGAAAGATCTTGAGATTACGTAGGATATTGCAATTTCAGTAAGATCGATCTACTTCACATTGCCACTCTTTATTCCTCTATCATGTTCCTCGTTTCTGTCTCCCTAGACACTAGTCAGGATAGAAAATTTAGCTATGACGCAAATCATGAAACTAAAGTGGGGAAGCTTGACTAAATATAGTACAGTATATGTTGACATATCAGTCACATGTACATTTGTTAGACTGTATTTGATCTTAGTTTGGGTTATTCACTTTCCATGTCGTGCATTTTATCAATAATAAGTTTCAAATATTGTCTTTCCAGTATTAAAAAAACAGACATTTCAGTTAACGGAACGTCATCAACATTGTGTATCTCATTCAAAAACGTGATTTAAATATTTTTATGAAAAGATTGGGAATTATCAATATGGTATAATATGTAGCACGGCATAATGTTTAAATGCTATATAATCTCATTCATGCTTTCGATCATGAAATAATAGGTTTTAAATTTGACATTTTAATTGATGATTCCGCATTATTTACTAGACATAGAATTGACACTGCCTGTTATTAAAGGTGATGGTAATATTATAATGTTAAGGCGAGAGAACGATACTCGACAAAAAACGCCTTTGTTTCTTAATACTGTATTAAACCAAGGACGCCGATTGTTTTCTATTAGTTGTGTGACAATGTATTATCAGATGTGTACGTCACTGTCAGCAGTGTGTCGTAAAACTGTCTCAATGCATCTAGAATACACATCAGCCAGGGTGTGATCAGTTCCTCAATCGACCACATACAATGCAGCTTGATTGCATCACTTTTTCTTTTACATTATAAATGCCTTATAATTAAAGTAAAATATTGTTATATTATTTATTCAAGAGTATACTATTCATCAGAAGCCGTTACATCCATTGTTAAAATCTTAGAAGGACTACCTTGGACTCACTAACACTGACATGCTTTGCACAGAAAAAAACATTTCTATTAGAAATCAATTTCCCTTGTAATGCTGCCCTGCAGATATGACATGAAAAATGTACCTGTTGCACAATGATATTATGTGATCTGTTCGAGCTACGTGTAAAGGAGTTCAAGATAATAAGATTCGATGGAATTTAAAGTCATTAGGACTATATCAGCTTAAAATAAACATAAATAATTAGCATGTTATCAGAAACGTCTGTTGACATCTACAATGGTATATCATATTCAGATTCAAATAGTTATTTGCGTATTTTACCATTCTATGACATTGTCACTATATAACCTTACAAACAGTAGTTGAGTATTACCATCTCATAAACTCCCAACTTGCGCATTAATAATGTTGCCCAACAGCAATTGCAGAAAACAAATTAAATGCACATATTCTTTTTAAAAAAATTAGACGGAGAGTGTAAAATTTGTATGCGCGGAACAAAAATGGTAGAGCTGCTAAAAGGCTCACAGCCGAGAATGACGGGGAAAATTGTAGCGCACTTCATTAAATTTTCCTTTGTCCAGTTGGCATTATCACCCCATAACTGCCTACTGAAAGCAGTTCAATGCTTAACAGTCTTATACAATGAAAAAGTAACAGTATATTTTGTTCATTTCAGATGGATTGAAAACTCGTTCTAGGGATACCATCGAGACCATGACGCCAGCTGTAGTATGATAATAGTAATCGTGTTCAAGATTGTAACGTGCACTGGAACAAAATTGACGTTTGTTTTGAAATGTTTTTAAAAACTGCAATAGTAGACTAGAGGGGACTGTACCTATTGTAGATCAACCGTAGGCCTATCAGACGGATAAGTATACGATGTCAGACATTTTGAATTTCAATCTTGAGGAAATTGTTTTTAATACGTCTTTTATATGAACGTATACATTTTATTATGTCAGTTTTATTTTTCCTTAACTGATTCTCAACCCTGTAACTGAAAACAAGGAATCAAACACTCAACTGGAACATAACGGGTTCGTAGAAGTCCCAAATGGCAGAAACAATACATTTTACGTTGTGTGGATATGTAAAACTACTTAATATTGACGAATAAATCGATGTGTGTGTTTTTTGCCTTTATGGCCTTACTTATCATTTAGTGTTTGGCGTTTCTTGACAGCGAGCAAAGATAAATCAACACGCTAGGATGGCGCGGGATGGAAACGGAAGTACCACCCCGCGCGCGCGTGTCAGCACATCACCTTCTCCTCTTTGGGGAGTTTCACACAAGCGTGTGATAGATGAGAAAGCTTGAAAGTTATTTCTTCCACTTCTATTCATTCTATTAAATATCGACCAACCATTAAAAAGATTTGCGTTGAAGGTGAAATTTGGGATACACATACTGCACGCTGAAAAGAAAATATAAGAAGGCAACTGATTAACTGGTAAAAATTCATATTGAAAACCGGATGTCTTGTAAGGGCAATTAAGATTTCTAGAAGTCTGTGTTTTTTTCCGATATATCCATGTTTTTAATTAACAAATATGACTGTCATTATGATGAGTAAAACTGCAAAACAATTTGTCGACACAGAATTAAAAAAACACTTGTCGAAAACTCCAACAGGAATCATAAAGGAAATTCAACAAATGAAAGGAGGCAATAAATCAGCCAACAGATAATTGGAGGCACATACATACATGCTATTTCAAAAAGGTGGAGGTGAGCTTTGTAGGAGGACGAAACAGCTGTAAGGTGCATTTTAATTGTTTTTTTCGGCATACTGTATCTATTACTAAATTTAAAAGGTACAGCACGTTGGCCAAAGGCTCATCGATAATTCAAGTCATTGTTAAAACTAGACATCTAAACAAGAAGCCATTTAAACAAGAAAAGAAGAGTCTAAATGTGTTTAATCTATAGCAAATGAAGACGGTTTGTTTACGACATATGCTATCATGATATCCTATAGTATATACAGTACAGTGCTTCAATACTGGGTTCAGTTATTGGAATATGTCGTATATAAAGACGACTTAACGAGATGTCAGATGAAAAACTGAAGCCTACTTATAGACTTATTCTGCTTGCTGTTGGTTTGCTGTTTGTTATTTCAGTGACTGTATAATTATCGTGAATGTATCATTGGTGTAGAGTAGATAATTGCGATTCCTTTGTGACATCACATGATTTCCCAAAGGTGTTTGACTAATTAATTGGTAGTCGGTCTAATAACGAAAAATAGAACTGTATGCTTATGTTTTCTTTTAAGCAAATACTAATTAATTACTAATGTTTATTGATAGACCTTCATCTATTAGCTGTACTGACATGTACAATTATGTATATATTTCAATTCCATGCCTAGCACATATGAACACTTACATGTAGTGTTGCTGGTATTATGTGGGCTTACATCTTAGTGGCGCAAGGTGTTGTATCAGATCTGTAAAATATGATGGGTTTATATGATATACATTTACAATGTACACAAATATATGCTATGTAGTAATATTCTCCCGTCGTAACATTTCAAATATCAGCTTGAACGTTTCAGCTGTATTGTTTTATAAATACATTTGGGAATACTGTTATCGTGAAGTTTCACAATGCTTTACATTGAATATTTATTGTTGTTGTTGTTTGTGAGTTCTGTGAATACATTATATCGTAATAGGTACAATGGCTCGCAGAATAAAATACCTCCATTACTGGCCTCTAGTTAACATTTCTTGAAGACCTTTGATTTTAACATATTTTTGTATTGAATTTAAAACTTCAGTTTACCGCACATCAGTAGACATAAGACAATTTATTTCATCTTTATTGATACCCTCTTTAAAACATCTGGTCGTCTTAATATAGAGTTTCTAAGTTTGTCTGAGCTGTTGAGGCCGTTACGAGGGGTTGATGGTTAACTGTTACCAATGTTATTGCATCAAGCTGTCATCGTATGCTTGTATCTTCATTGATATCAAAATCAACATCTGAGGAGGAAAATCCATCTTCATAAAGTTTCCTGATATGTTATATTTGATATGGTTTATAAATGTGTTATTGAATAATAATATAGCACATTGGAGGCTGACATCAAAATCAAAACTAAGTTTGCTTATTGATGTCATTAACCGTATTATTCTTATACATTTTACGGAAGGGAATGAGTTATTGATATATGCTTATTTTTGTGGAATCTTATACGAAACAGCATTACCATGCGAGTGTTGCAGTACATTTGATATAAAGGCATTAAGCATATAATTGATTTTTTTTAAATATGTATACAAATGCGTAAGAAACCGCTATTTCAGCTATCTATGATATATGCCTATTAGTTTAGTTTTGTATTTAAGAGAGTTTCTTCTTTTTGTGTCATGAATTTCTAGTGTACATGTAATTATACTGGATGGTATAATCTTCTTTTCAATCTTTTATAAACCCATTACACTGGTTTTAATGGAATACGAGGTATTCGGAATGATGGGAAATTGAGTTTTCATTATAGACCTAATTATGTTACCTAAGTGACTGACCTGACAAGCTGTGTTTTTTCTGTATACAACGGATACATCCGGTCATATCCGGGCAACACTAGGCTCAGACAGGAAATTGTGTATCAAGATGGACACGGAAAAGTACAAAAATGTCAATATTGTGAGTTCGTGAACTATTCTAAAACGTCACGCTGATACGCCCCTGTCAAAGGTTAACAATACTGTACATACACATACATGTTTTGTTTTATTGACATTTCTGAGGAGGGTCATTGCCTTATGTTTGATGGGTCAACTTCCGGTTAATGCCTTTGTGTCAATTCTAATTCCGATTGTTTCCCTGTGTGTGCAATCTGTGATTGATACATATAATCTGGTATATCACATTTCAAACATGCTCGTTCTCTTTAGTGTAGTACCGTGATCAAAATAAATCTGACATATTCTGGATAACGCTATACACTGTGGGATGTTATACCTGATTTATCAGTGTATAGTATACACAAACAATGTATATACATGTACAGCACTGTATAGCTTTCACATTATCTACTGAAGATCTTATTTTATTGTGATACGAGTGTCAGAACATAGTACAATATCTTTTGATCATTACCGTGTGTATAGCGGTCTGCTAGAGTCCACAGGGACCAAGGAACTAGGTCATACAGCTCCGATTATAGGCTAAACCAAATTGATTTGTGTGTGGATATACATAAATCAGCCGTCTTGATGAAAATGGCATTACACATTTATATACATTATTTAGATATCTGTTTGACCACCGGCTCTTTCTAAGATGCCTGTATGTATATAGGTCTGTCCTGAGATTAGTACATTCGCTTATTAGATTATTTTACGTCTTTATTCGTGTCGACATTGAACAAACTTGCAGATTCATGGAGAATAACTGTATCCCATCGGAAAGAATCAAATTAGGCAACTTAAGTGGAGGCTCCTCCACAATGGGAATGCTTGTTTGATATATAAATGGGACTAGGAATACGCTGTGCCCATTGTTACCATTGGTATATGTGTCTGTGTGTGGCGGTGTCTTCCTCTGAATTCGTCTTCATATAAAATTGGCAGTTACTAGGATGGTACACTCCTACCTAATGAATTGTGTCTTCAGCGTTTTGTACACTCTTTAAGGTGTATACGGAGAAATAATGATAATATACACATTTTGAAGTTCATTTTGAATGATTATGAAAAGAAATCAAAGCGTTATGCGATCCTTGCAAAACAATCTTAAGCCTATTGTATGTTGCAGAAAATTAAAAAAAAATCAGATAATACCAAACCGTCAAGTTTATTTAATTGTTCCCGGTATACTGTATCTATTACAAATTAATCAAAGCAAATTATCCAAACCAGGCATGATGAATGTGTGAGGAGTCAGTAGTTGATCATGGCGTGGTGATGATATCTCGTAAGAGTAAGAACAAAATATTGTTTGTGATCCTTGCTATCACTTTGCTAATTTGGTTTAAAATGTGCCAAAATCTTCGTATTAATCTTTCCAAGATGATAGTATGTTTTAAAAGATACGAAATCAATACAATTAATTACATATGATGCAACACTGCCATTTGGTCAAAGTAGCGCAGACATTCATTTGTGTTTAACATTCGATATTTCGCGCTTTAAGTCTTAGCGCTATACCTTGGTATCAGATGCTTTTGTGATTATGATCTGCGATATATTGCAATAATGGTGAAATACAGCCCACCCTCTGGTCTTGAACAGAGGCCAGGAAACATCATGAAAGTAAATATTTTGATATTGATTTGGTTAAATGCAATGTTCTATAAACAATATATGAATACTGAAATCAAACTATCGGAACGCTTTATATATCATGATATTCATAATATCTAAATATGCGAAAAGACCAGTTTCGTACACTTGGCATATAAATCTACATAATCACATAGGAATGTGTGTCTGATATGTTGTGGATATACTGTCAGTCAGTGTATTTGTTTTTTCCTTGTTATCCTCTGATTTATATACACTTTATGTATATATTGTTATTTCTTCTATGAGATAACTGTCTTTCGAATGTACATATACACACGTCATCAACAGGCGGGAATCCAAAATTGCTAAACTATTGTAGACGCAGAGAGGTTAGGTGCGTAAAACGCCTTTAATTTATGAATTTAGAAGTAAAATTAAACTGTTCTGTATAATTTCAAATCGTGTACTACGAAAATGTGTATATTATGTACCGTGCCACTACTCAAACTAATGCACATGACTTTGTGTACATTTTATCACATCGATATAATAGATATTATACATTTGTTGTTGATGTATCCTGAATATATTGTTGCCCGGATTCACTAACAACTGCAAGACAAATGTTTATACATCAAGAATAAGATCGAGACAATGCAGTATAAGAATGAGGTTTGTTAATTTATTTTTATCATTTCAACAAATACTCACACACCAATTATCACAGTAAAAAAGAGTTTGTCAGTCTTTTCAGTTTCTCCATTGCCCAATCTTACCATTAGATTGACATGGATATTACTATTCAATCATACACATTTGGGGACCTATATACAAATAGAATACAAGGATGTAGGGTGGGGTATTGTACGTGTATAAACACGTTTGCACATTCACACTTACACTTACACGTACATTTACACGGCATTTATATCAATATAACATATGCAGATATATATATATATATACTTTATATGAAAACACTACAATGATCAAACTGTATCAAACAGTATAAATTCGAGTTGAAATAATCACTGATGCAACACTGATTTACGATAATGGCAGTATCATGTTAACAAGCATTTGAACGTTTTTTTTTCATATCTGCTGTCGGTCTGTAATTAAAGCAGCTGAAATGAAATTCTAGCATTTTAAAGCTGTGTTTTAACAAGACGGTACATATGTTATTTATGTATATAACATAAATAATCAATACCTTTCACTACATATACACATGTTTTACAGCCAAACAGTACTTTTTTGAAACATGTCTTTCCATAGCTGCAACGCATATTTGGAAACAAATAAACTGATGGAAAAACACGTTTTGTCTGCAAATAAGTTTAGTGTTGTAGTATGTTTGTGAGATAGTTTAAGTGATGTTTTACGTTTGCATAACAAACTCACACTGAATTTGTGAATCAGCAAAAAAAGTCATTGTAATTTATTCAATAGTACAATATTAATAATTATTCCAAGTGAAAGATTTGCTAAATAAACTGATGATCAAAACTAGACGTAGTTTGATTAATGTGGCACAATGTGTATGCTGTATGCAAAGCGTATACATCAAAACGGTATATAAAGTATATACCTGTTTAAACGCTTACTGAATAATAATAATGTGTGTTCTACCTTTTCTTGCAGATATCAATGAAATAAAAAAAAAAAACGTTTTTTTTTATATTTTTTCTTGTAGTTATTAATTAACAGATTTTGTTAAGCATCACTAAATATACAATGTTACGACTGTTCAAACTATCCAGTTGGAAAGGTGTTGATATTACGTTGTATTTAACTACAAAGGTTGTTATACATGTAGTTCAAAAAATAGGTTGTCCTATGTAGCGTATATTGTTTTTTTAATATGTTTATAATATAAAGTGTTTGATATGACAATAACCACTTTTACTTTATTGCTATTAAAGTACTGTACTTAAAATGTAACTTAATCCTAAGTAAAACTCGTGGTTCTAAATTGACAAATTGGTAATATAGTATAGGTATGTTCAACGGTAGGACGTCATCTTGGCTTTTAACATCTAACAACAATTTAAACAAGGTTCTTACTGCTCTTTAGCAATTATTGCTTGTATTTCGACAAGAACACAGAATAAGAATTCATCAATTTAGTTAAAACATATTTTCATAAGCCGTACAAACGGACGATTATGGCTCTGTGTTTCAAGTATATACATTTGAAAACAAAAATCCAAATGCATCGAATTGTAGCGTATTTACGTATTAACGTATTTGCGATAAGATATAAGGGTGTATGACATTGAGAAAAACGTGTTTGATGTCACCGGTTTCTTTTTAATAATACAACTAATACTTTACCAGAAGCGTACAGGTCAGTGTATACATGTCACATAATTAAAATTGTTGATAAATAACGTTAAGGTAAACAAACATCTAACGTCATTTCCATACAAACTCATAGTTATGCTGTTGTTATTTCTAAGTACATATTGAGATTGCACCTCATTTTCAATATTTCTATTTTTCAGGTGAACATAAAAAATAAAAGCTTAACTATTCGAACACGTGCCTTGAATATATTTGCTACAGACTATAGCCTATTAATAGGCTAATACACAATGTACGTGTTCTTTACTAATTAAAAGTCGTATCAAACATGATGATAATTTCATCCTATTTGTAGTAAGTACATTCAAGAAAACATAATCATTCTTCACATGTAACGTTTGCGAGCAATACATTAAAATTAGTTTTGAGTTTAAACAACATGAAACTTTAAATAGGATATGATAAGTATAATTTTTGAGAGTAGTTTATTTTTGGTTTGTAACATTGACTAAACCAACTAGAGCGACTGGACATGCATATGCTTTTCTTGGGTTTTTTTTTCATTCAGGCCTGTATATAACATCATCATCAACGTTTTGATCCGACAAACACGATTACAATAACATAAATGATTGAACATAACAATACAACACTCTCGTCAATTTTCAGCTTGTCAAAGTAATGTTGCCCATAGTGTAATGATAAATGGCCTTGTATGTAATGATACAATACTGATACTTATTATAATGAATACAGATTCTTCAAGACGATTTGATGCAATAACTAGAATATCATAACTGCAGATACCCAGCTTAGGTAGTGTCAACAAAAACTACATACTAATGATAAAATATTGCACATGAAATTGGGAAAACAATGATACGAAAACATATCAGTATGGTATTCATTCTATGCAAACTCTTCTGTAACACTGTCATAAATAGTTTAAGCTGATATTATATTTTCCTGTTTGCTTTTCCCTCAATATGTATAAATAATTTTAAACATGTAAGGTATGGTATATTAAATACTCACATCACTACAACGATCTATGCCGAACACAGTGCTGCAAAATAAAAATGTCCCTCATGAGACGGGACAGAGCCAACCTGAGAATAGATGGTACAAAAAGATATGAAATACATTTGTGTTCATTCATATTATTTGGGTTTTGAGAAATAAATAGGGGTAGTTCACATTTTTGTCACAATATTGACTATTTTGTATCTTTAAGTTTGTGTTTCATAAACTCCGGACTGTCCTTTAAAACGAACATTGCCTTGTATATATTAAGGCGTATTGCTTCCGTCATGTGTAGGTCTGCTTGCTGTTTTCGTAGAGTCACGTATCACCTCTTGCATGGTGCATAACATAAGAACTGCCACGTACTTGTTTTGATTTATGCATGTCACACCTCCTCAGATTTCTCAAAAGACCTTTACATCAATCTGTCGTTTTCGAACGTCATTCCTAGGTTACGAAATTTCCAGACCCGACTCTTTGACGAGTGAAACAGTACCATCCATATACATGCATACTTCCACACTAATAGCTTCAATAAGACAATATTTGCTGATACCTACAACTTGTCACAACAGAACATTTCGGAGAAATTACTCAGGCCCGAATCGGTATACGTCACAACATTCTTCGACCAATGTGGTCAGCACGTACGTCCATGTTGTTGGTCCTTGTCTGATACCAACACGAGCTTATTTCACCATTATTCCAACTTCTGCCCAAACTGGGGCGAAAAAATAAAACCTAGTTCCGGAGCGGTGAACGCATTGACATGTTTGGACGAATTTACAAGAGGTGTATATCCAGAGTAAAGGCACATTTCAATAGGTGATTAGACATGTCGGTTATGTCACCTGACAGCCAGTAATACACATAGAAACAATAACACAGAGTTCGTAGTAAGGTGTGCTGCATGACTTTCTCTTTCATCTGGAATAGAGGTTCCTGAAACAGAAGAAATATAACAAGTTGAAATGTCAAAATAAAATTGAAAGAATGCATATCAAGGTTGATAGCATGGTTAACAATTCACTCTAGTAAATTATAAAATTGATTTTGTAATGAAGAAAGCATCAGTTTTTTTTATGAATACATTGAACGTAAATATTTTAATCATATCATAAAGGTATTCAGTTAATATATATTCGTTCCTTGGGTTATTACACTGCAAATTGTATTGATTTAAGGACTATCATTGTATCAAACAAATCCTAGTTAGCGGTTGTTATATTAATGGTTACCAAATATCCTTTTGTTTGGGCGTTATAACTCAAATGATTTATAGGTCGTTAAACAATACAAAAAACAAAACGAAAACGCTTCTGGTGCGTGTTTTCTTTATGAACAAAACTATTGAACACACAAACATTTTAATTCTGATTTTGCTTTAACGAGATTGTTTAGAAGTTCCATTTAGAATATGTTTGGTGTTACTAGTAATGTACAAGTCAGATAGTCTCTATAAAACCATCAAACAAATTTTATAAGGAAACCTTCACACCGTAGACATACACAAGTGTGTATACGTTTCAAGCATACATGTCACGTTGTTCTAATTAAGCCGGATAATTCTAATAATAAAACATGTATGGAAGAGATTAGGGTTTGTGATCTAAAAGCAATTTTTGGAGTTTTCATATCTATCATTTATAGAAGTCGTTTTAACTTAAACAGTCATTCACGTATACACATAGACCATTTCAGATAATGCAAAAGTGTATATACTGTCTGTGTTTGTGGGACATCTTGATCCTCCTGAAACACTTTGCTACGTATACAGGAGAGAACATTTTATTGACAAAATATCTTTTGTTTTTCTGTTAGCTCCAATATCAATGATGAAAGCGTATCTACGTTGATACAATCTTCACAACTTCCTTTGACTGTTTGTTCATCACCCATTTCAATACAGGCTATTTTCTCCGTAAAGCTGTTTTCACGTCGTTTTCAGTTATCTGGTGTATAATCTAGGACATCAAAGTGAGTCTGCTAGGATGACCTGAGTCGAGCTGTTCATCATAAGGCTAATCTGATCTGACATGCAACTGACACAAAGATCCCGTCTCGCCTCGACCGGGAGAGTGGTAACCTTTCCTCGTTAGAGGATCGTCACTTACACAGGTCATAATGTACTTGGACATAACCTATACAGTGCACAGAAAATGTCACGAACCTTTTACAACAAATCACTTGTAATTCGATGACCCCACTGACATTCAGAGAACAAGACTTTATTTAACGATGGTATTACACATTAAAATGGCTCTTTCAGAAACGGCTTCATTTCCACCGTTCTTGCAACACTGTAAGTCTGCTGAATTGCAATGCAACAATTATGGTTTACCATTTTGTTTGTTTGATGTATTTGTGTAAGTAAATATGTTCGTCATACGTAATGAAATGAACCATCTTTCCTACCACCAGCATATTGTAAAAAAGCCCCCTCAAATAACTTATATATACATATCGTACCGCTGCATTAGTGCAATTACCTTCATACAAATGCACCTAACATCCGGATGGGTAGATAATACTACGTAATTTAGATATAATGAATCATATTGGTGTTTCTATGACAAAAGAGACATAAATTGTTAAAGTGTAAGAGGTGAAAAATAACTACTCGTCGGCAACCTTCTATCCTATTAAAAGTAACCTATAAGATTAAGTTATTTACATTGTTAGGCAGTATGCCGAACACACTGCATCACATAGCTATTGAGTTTTGTAGAACTTATCGGTGAACTAAGGCAGTGTAGCGAGTTACATTTAACATTACATGTCACATTGATCACATTGAAAATAAAATCTTATCATACGCGTTATTGGCTGGTTGTTTGGGTCTGAAATAAATAGTTTGTAACACTGCGTTAGTCTTCGGAGATTCGTATGGGTGCTATTAATGTGGTCCAAGTCCAATTCTTAACCAGACATAAAACATGAAAGGGCCAAGGACAACGTGCTGTTTAAATGTTAGACGACTTATAAAAACCATTAACAGTTATCAGCATCACATAAAACTGACCTCAAAAGGGTATTATTCCATGTGTATAAGACTGAAAAAAAATTAAATTCACCCAATGGAACGTGGCAATAAATGTTTCAGATGATAAAGAACTGTTCACGCTATCCGTTTAAAAGCTATCAGGAATATCAGCACGTGGGCGGAATAAATGTCATTGGCTATTTGATAAAATGCATGCAATGTTTCTGCTGGAACATTAGTGCAAAACAAAGTTTACTAAATGCCGATAGATAGTTTTTGCCTTGAAGAAATGCTGTGTAGCTCACCTGACACGCAGTGCCAGATGAGTACGTGCCAGGGAGCTTATGTTATAGTGTGTTATTTGTCGTCCGACATAAATCAACTTCTAGTTTTAACTACTTTTTCGGAAGAACAGGAGGACTTAGGGCGATGTTATTTGGCCAGTAGAAACATTTTTTGCATTGACCTTTATTCACTTACCAGGACGAAGGAGTCAAACACATAATAAACAAACCTTGCGTGTATGTGTCTGGCATACAGTCAAATGAAGTATCTTAGACGGTGTTAACTATATAAAAAATCTCTATTAAATCTCAGTTCCCAGAATGCCCAGAATACTGATATTTGATAAGTAGGTACCTAGTATGAGGTAGAAGAATTTTTCTTCGAGTGGTTTAGCTTGATCAACTTTCAAGGTCATAGGGCTCTAACATGTAAAAAAACATGTATCTTCTCAGGGACAGAGTGCCTTAAACTATCCTCAAACAAATGCCTTAGACCCACTTTTAAAAGGCACATGGATCAAATATGAAAACAACTTTGGAAATCATATTCAAAATAAACAGAATGAACAGAGAAATGACACTTGGCCAGAATGTCCGTGACATTAAATACGTTAAAATGGTTCCATACAATTAACACTGGATTACTTTCAATGTCACATTAGTTAAACATATTCAAACCCTTTGAACTAGTTCCCTGAATAACCAGGGTAATGCTATTCGACCAGAAGGTACCTGGAACTGGGTACTCTTAAAGACAAACCTCACACACATAAACACGAACACGCGTTTCCTAAAACGAATATCTTCACTTGTAATGAAAGTCAAAATGATCAAAGATTTAAAAGCAAACATGAAACAACTTCTTTTGATAAGCCATGAGCTCAAGGCACAAAGGAATAAAACTCGTATGTAGTTCGAACAGAGTGATCTAAAGTGTCCCATATTTACGTTCAAGGTCAAAGGGGCCAGAAATGAAAATATCTTTAACAACTTATTTTGAAATATCACTTGGCCTTGTGTTATGATATTGGAGTATTATCCTATTCCAATAGAATAGTATAATGTTGTCTTCAGTTTGGAAGTCTTAATCCAAGGAATCTTAACATTTGGAGATAGTTGCTCAGTACACTTTTATTTAAAACATTTTCCTATGATTGCACAAACTATCCAACTGAAAAACGCCTTCTGGGCATCTTGTTTAAAAATAATTTTGTTGTGAACACAAAGGAAAACATCTCGACGAGATACGAGTATTGTGCAGAAGAAATACTAAAAAAAGAACACTAATAAAATAAGTGGCTAATAATATACTAAAACGGTATCAATACATAAACATGATTACAAAAACAGGTACATAAACTGTGTTCATATAACAAACAACACTGAAACACAAAAGCATTACTGGAAATATTTAGAACGCATATTATTGCAGTTTTAATTTTATTCAGACGATGTAAATGGGTATTTTTTGTATAAGTGTAACCACTCGATAAAATAGTTCTGATCAATTAAAGTCACACGAATGAATATCATATTTCACAATGTCATTGACATAAATTTTTCAGGTTTAATTTATTTGTCTACAGGCTTTGGATATACCGATGCAATAATAAATAAAAAAGAAAATGCATATTTATTAGCAACAAATGTTTTACTTACGCGAAGGTTCATTATCTGGAAGTAAAATCACGATACAAATCAAATTCAAATCATTATCATTTTGTATGGTATCAGCTGTGCAAGTTCCTAAAATAATCTGTTTCCAGTGTAAAACTAAACAAAACCCAACATATAACTACACGGTACCGTATTTTCTTCTGTATTGCCCGGGGCTATATGATTTAAAACAATGCTTCCTACAGCCATATTGGGGGAAATTTCACGTAAGTACAGATTAGGCGCGACATCGGCAGTCAATTTTCTCTGATAGTTTAACTAGTAAATGCTTTTGTTCTCTTTTTATTATTGTATGATGAAATATACATGAAAACGTTCAGTGTATAGTCTTGATAAAATTAATTGTATTCATGTATATCATATTTTTAGACAAAGCTGCAACTTCGTCCTGTAGGCTGCTGATTTCTATATATACAACCCATCCTTATATCTTTTTTTCTTGTGCCTACATAATCAACATGTTTTCTGAAATGGTAATCCATTCAAAAATCGCAATAGCGGAAGGAATCCACATACAAATATTTCGAAATACAGGAAGTATCACGTTAAAGAAACGCTACAATCTTATCTGCAACGCTGAGACCTAATCACGTTTTATTCACAATACAATTTATACAGTAAAGATACAGACTTTATAATAACGAGCCTTCAATGACAATAATGTATTATCTCATTGTAAAAATCAGACGGGGATTACCATGGGTTCAAAGATCCTTTCCACAAAAAAATTATCAACTACATGTAAATTGATAAAATCGTTGCATAAATTACATTTGGCAAAGCCCTAGAAAACATTATTTTATCAGGGGTAGGATGCATCCTCGGTGTAGTCTCGTTTTAAAAGATGTGATCGCGATTCAATAAAAGGGCGACAACCCGGCTACGGTTGCCTCTAAGGAAATGTAACTTAATTCGTCCGAGACGTATTGACGAGGGCACGTGACTGACCGGGATAGTGCCTAGACTTATAATGGTAAATGGAATCCTTCAAACTCTTTCTTTACAATAGTGCCATTCGATAAGTGAATTTGGTCTCAAGGACAATCCGAATTTTGATAGTCTTGGAACCTTTTTCCCTTCTGTATACCAGAGCCTCTCAATTATTTAACTGCTAACTATAAGAATTGGTCGTGTCTATAGGGTTGTGTTGCATAAGACGATAGCCGACATCTTAACATATCATGACCAGTAAGGTTTTTATGTATTTGTAGAAAAACTCTTTCAATACTATTGACATTGATTTCCAAGCATTCAGACATTTCCGCTTAAAGGTGAAAACGTGTTGCTTGTATATATGCATTCTATTTTGTTAGTGTGTCTATGAAATTGAATTACGGCGTTGTATTTCAGACAAGATCAAATAATGTAATAGAATCACGATTTCGTGATAAAACACTTCCATAAACGAAGTGATAAATGGCTTACTCCATCAATCCAAAGCACATCTTTTATGTATGTTAAACACAGTTCTTTATAAGAAACTATAGACGTTAATAGCAGCACCAATTGCCAATTATTTACGTCAAATAGTATGTACAAGATATCGGAGATAAAAAGCTTCAATCATAGTTGACAAATACAATATTGCCAGTTAATGAATATTCTAACGAGTATTCTACAGATATCATTGGGAGATTTATGTCATATTCTGAAAGTATGAGGTATTCAACACGTAACATTCCAGATATGAGATCAAAGCACATGAATGTCGAAGCAATAACTATCAAAATTAAAATGGAAAAAAGAGATTACATCAAACGAGCTTAGGCCACACGGGCAATATAAAAGTCTTAAACAATGGAAGTTACTTCTCCTTGCTTGACGCTAAGCAATTTGAGAGTTGAACGCATTGTTCACCTATTGGCAGTATAATGTGACCAAATGGGGGGTTCTCCTAGGGGCTTTTGGCAGTATCACTGAAGAGTCCTTGGAGGACAAAATAGCTGTATTGTGCAGTTTAAGTAATTTTTTTTCGGCATACTGTATCTATTACTGAATTTTAAAGGTGCAGCACATGTGTGTAATTTACGTCATCTTCAATGTGGTAGCGTTTTGAAGCGAACTATTTCACGAGCATACCGCATAGTAACAGATACAAACGAATCTACATATCATACACCAGAAGGCCATTCGTTAGATGACCCTAGCAGTTACTTATAAAAGGACGTAAAAATGATCAAAACCAAACCTTTGTCAAAAACAATAACGTGTGCAGTTTATCGGCTTTATATTGCTCGATATATTCTTTGCTTATCACAAATACCTAAAACGTTAATCGGATGCATTCATATGCCGTAACCAAGAGAGGTCGGTACTTTAGCACTAAGAAAAAAAAAACAAAGAAAAAATTGTGATGACATTTTGTTTCGATATCATATCATAAGAAATGTAAATAAAAACAGAATCCATTTATTTTACCAGATACATGGTATGATCTTGCCGAAAAGCATACAACACGAGTTTTATAATGCGACCAAGTAATTGCTATAATAGGCCGATAAAAAAAATAGAACAAACGCTGAAACAGTTTACTATCAGGATAATGTGTCAATTTACTCTTAACATACTCATTTTGCGATTGCGATTTCTTATTTCGGCTACAGCCTTTTTGCAATCATTCGTTTGCTATATACACATATTATCAGTACTTCTTTAACTATGATGATTAAATGCGCTCATTTCAAACAAATATTTTTTCCATAATATACCTTTAATGTAATGTTTATTTGGCACCTATATGATTTAACATATTCAATAATCAGCTCGTTTTTTATTCATGTAATTTGATTCCTTTTAAAGATTTTCAGATTCATTCAATGTTGTTTGGGACTTAATGATTAAAATTGTCTACTAGTCGTTGAAAAACACAATATCAAAATGATAATAATATCTCAGATGTCTAGAAAATTCAATTGCAAAAAATAATAATGTCTATTACAAATATTTATTGGTAAATAAACGTTTCTGTATTTCTAGAATAAAAATGCATATTTGCACATAATTTGCTGTTATATGCAAGTATTGTACAGCTCAGTAACTATTATACTTTATAACTGCAAAGCTGTCATACGAGTGTAACTTCCTGTTACTGAACGTATAAAGATGTTTGATAGTTTGTTATACAATGTGCATACATGCAAATTTGAATTGTTACTTAGTAACTATGTATTTGATGTAACTGATTTGTTAATAGTTGTTGATAATGGTTTTACCTCTTTGTAGCCGCAAGCTAACCATACGTGTTGAAGGTTGATTACTGCTACTGAACACTAATTAGATTTATATCGGCTTGTGATAGTGTAGAGATACGTATTTTCCCATCTAGCAAAGGGAATGGACGCCTGCGGAATATTATGTGGTTCACGTAATCATTTACGCCTACCTTCATCCTTTACACCTTTCCTACTCCTGTAGTGGATAATTGTCGACAGTAATCATTACCTACGGAATCACAGTTATAAATATTGAATCTGTGCAGAGTTAATGATGTCAGGGGGTTTTAACATTTGTCTTAGATCCCGACGTTGCAGACCAATTCTATCAGTGGATACTGCCGCAGGCCTTGCTGTTGGTGACCCTGTAAGTAATTCCTTGTGTTCGTGTAAAATCACATTGACTGTGTCACTTCCACGTATTAAAAACATATCCCTAAGGTTCATATGCAGACGGGAACTATTAAATTGGATACACAGACAAATATACAAGAACGTACTAATGCGACTATATTTACAAAGCACCGACTGTCCATTCACTCATCACGGAAGCTTTTAAAACAACTGACCAATTACATAAGCATTGTTAGTTTGAGGGCTGTATTCATGAAATGCACTTTGAACAGATTTTACTATCAATTTATCTGTTTTGTATTTTTAACCAAACTTATAGTTTATCGGTACTGTATAAATGATACACATATAGTCAGACCTGAACTGCATTACAATGTCCACAGAATACAATGGTGAAACTATTCTGTATTTTATCTAACAATGTAGTATGACATCGCCTGCTCAACAAACTGTATAGTAAATCTGCACCAAACAGAAATACATGATTAAAACTGTACAATACTACTTCACACTACGAACCAGTGACCTATGACAATCATAGTGTATGTGCTACATACGTATATACATGTGATATATTAACCATTTGCTGTACCTTCCCTTTCATAAATTATGCACCACAACCGCACATGTACAAATATCATGTAATTTATTTCTACTTAACGATAACCACTTAGTTACAATGTATCGAAAGGTACAGTGATAGGTAACGTGCCATCATTTATGTAGGTGACATACACACACATATGCTGCACTTTTTAAATTTAGTAATATACACAGTATGCCGAACATTTGAATTAAACTGCATCCTAAAGCTGTTTCGTCCTCCTGGGACTCTTCAGTCATGTTAGGGGCCAAAAGGTGGGGATCTATTATGTATAAACTAATGTAGAAGCAGAAATGTCAGTTGCGTAAAACCCGTTTATTGTATGAATTTAGAAGTAAAATGAAACAAGTTCTGTATCATTTAAAATCGTGTGCTACGAAAATGTGTATAGTATGTACCGCGCAACTAATCAAATTAGATTATCTTTGGCTATTGAGGGACCAGAAAACCTCGGGAACTGAAAAAATAAGCCAGCTTATAATTGTCCATTGTTCACAATGTTGTTTTACCTTTAATGACTCTACATGTACAACGTAAGTGTCGATGGGCCTTAAAGCAGAACCAAAAACATAAAAAAGCCGCTACCATTAATATACATGTACAGTGACATGTGACCTGCCTATAGTCTTTATCAACCTGTATATCTCGAATCCCGGCGTTGTAAGTTTGTTTGTCGCAGTTGCGACATGTAAATACCATATATTAGAGACGCAATGATGTTTGTATTAAGAAATATAATTTCTACGATCGAAAAATCAAAATCACCACGCTTATTATATAGTTAAGTATAAGTACAATTGTAGTTAACCGTCTATGTCGATCATAGTTTACATATTTATGTAAGTAAAGATTGATGTAAGCTGCTGATGAAGAAGAATATGTTGTGCCATTTAGTTTAAGTTCAGAAAGCTATATACGATCAGCAAACTTCTTGATTACACCTTACACAAATCACTCTTTTTAAGCTTTGTGTCTTAGCTTTCTCTTATGACACGGATATACATGTAAACGTCATCTCCCTACAACTACGTTTCAAACCAAGGACACCTTTGGGTCTAGAATTGATGACTTCCGTTTCGGCAGTGAAAACATTCTAACCTCTATACACTCATGTAATTGGGTTTTCAAAAGAGACTATTTTTAGAATTGTTTACTCAAACTTGTCAACTGGTTCCTTGCCATCCGGGCTTTGTCAATAGTGAGTTTACATGTTCAATCTAATTAATTCTTTCAATGTCAGTTGTAAGTAAATAAAGTATAAATGAAACACCCTATTTGTAAAAACTAGGTCGCAGTTTTATGCTTGGGAGACTTCGGTATAGCATGCCCATTGGTTGTCAGTTGTTTGAGAGTCCAACTATATGTGTTATCTTAATATTCACTTGATCTGGTGAGAGGCATCAATACTACTGCCATTGTTTGATAGCTGTATTGTACTTATGGTGCTTCTCGATAACCTGATTTCGAATTCGAAAGTAACAGAATTACAATGTAACAAGTCATCAGAATGAGCAATTATAGTATATTCAAGTTCTGTACAATGTCAAAATAAAATATATTATAATCATATAGTCAGAGTGTTACACATATAGACCTAGTTCATCTTACACATAATTGTTGAACATTTCAACAGTTACAAGTTTTATACAATGTTATAACTTCGTAGACTCAAGTCTATGACGTTATGAAACTTACACAACAAGAAAAGTTAGCAATGCTAACAAAACTAAGCTAAGTAATAACATATAACCCATAAAGCTACTGGGTCTATAGAGGAAGTTTTATAATGAACAGGAAAGTTGGCAATGCCCGTAGTAACAAAAGATGGACAAACACTTTACCAATATTGATGGTCCGATATCACCTTCGTCAAGACGTAATACCGGAACCTCTATGTCACTTCCGCCCAGACGGTCTAACCTCTATCTAAATTATATACGCGATTAAAAGACTATCTTCGCTAAGAGCTGTCTGGAAACGTCGGATGACCGTCGTAAGGTTACTATTGACCTATATTATCATATTACTTATCCAATGGACCTTAAACTTTATATCGAAGGGCTATTATGGTAGCATAATTGCATATGGAATCGCTTGTTCGATATTTGTATAATATCATTTTACAGTTTGATATATAAGGATACTATATCATCAGTCATATATTGCTTGTGCTGTGTATAAGCCATTGTTGCAATTTGCTACTGTAAAGTCACGGATACTGTGGAGCGACGTATCGCAATGCTCCAATGGTCTAAAAAAAACTAGATGGAGGATATGTCTTACTGAACTAATAGACGACTTTGCCGCCAAGTGATACATGTACATGAAGGTGATTGTGATAATAATTTAAGTTTCTCCGTAACACCAAGATGGCGAAAAATTAAGTAGTGTAATTATGTATAAATTGAAGCGTGTAATTTGCGCAAATATTTATCTCCTAGGGCACAGAACAACTCGGTATTGAAGCGATTGTAAACCAAGTAAACAAGAAACTAGTTCCGAAAAAAAAATTACCGTGTCGTTATTAATTGTATTTTCCTTATGTAGGACTCGTACGAATCACATATACACATATGCCACCATTATGTCAACATTCTGCTCTCTCAGATACGGAAATAACAAACTTGCTATAATTTCAACTTCCTTTTCCAATAATCCAGAGCATAGCAATGAAACGAACAACGTGTCATAAAACTGTGTGCTAATTCACACATTTAAATAATGACACATATTTAATGTGTTTTCAATGAATCCAGAAAACATTAAAACTAAAATGTGTACGAATTGACCTTCGTCATTAGTGAAAACCAAGTAATTACCGGGCATAAAACCTAGCAACATGTGACGCTGAAGCATATAGTACAAAAATGTTCCACTATGTTTTCGATGTAGGGTACCTTAATTATCTCCCCAACGAAGTAGAATATAAAAGTTTTATTGATAATTGCTCCCGTTCCAGGTAATTAATATCTCCTCTTTTTAACGAATGTGGTTTTGTTTCTATAAGGTTGCCAAAGGTTATAAATAATAGAAATACATAATTACTTTAACATACTGGTTGTAAAAGGCTATCGTCGACCGGTTAAGTATATGTCAGTTAGCCGAGACACATTTACTGATAATGGTACACTTCCATCACATGTTCGCGTTAAAGTACAAGTGCTGTGTCGTATATATATCAAAAACACAAATTAACCCATTGAAGTATCTTGTTTACCACTTATATTTCAGAACAAACAATACCGTATATATTAATCATAGAACAATGTGCGAGTTTTTATTTTGTTTTGCATCAGTACGGCTTCATTGACGTTTCAACTAAAAGATGTGAAACACCATTTTCTATTATGTAGCAATACCATGTTTGATCGTGTGTATCGATATAAAATATCTAAATAGTTGTCGACCGGTCCGTTCTTCCAACGCTTTATCGACAGAAGACGGCGAAAAAAAGATAGGTGATGTTAAAACATTTAATAAATGACATAGTCTCTGGTCCTTTGTTTATATTTTGCCAATTCACCAATATTGAGCTTCGATCAGGGTGTTGTTGACACATCGGTAAGCTTGCGTTAGTTGTTAATTAAATGTTGTTAAAATTAAAAAAAAATAAAATGCTATGGCATATTTATATAAACCAGGATTTGTTTCATTGTTACACCTGGTCAGGCCGCTATACGGACAAATTTACGTTCTGTTGGTCTGACTATAGATAACGCTGCCATTGTAGGCAAACTCCATATATACATACATATTATTTTTTGTAGGTTCTCACTACTAAATGCGTCATTAATGTGAATGATAATGATCATGGGTCTTGTGTATAATGAATCATGTCGATATTTCTCACAAACGTGTAAAATATTTATCACTAATTCACGTACTGTATTTAAATTATGCACATGATATATTGCATACACATTTGAAGGTTTTGCTATTTCGATATTGAACTTTTTTTGTAAGATATTTGTATGAAATGAATTAAACATACACATTAGCATAACGTAATTTCTTTTTCAAATGAAGTATCAAACATTATCAATATGTGTTCATATTCCCTATAGATAAGGCTGATAATGATCAATATATGATATCCCATCAAATTAGTGTTAATAACTTTGGCTAGGAATGCAAGTAAAGATTGTTAGAAATAAATTGACTTTACAATTTGTAATGAGAGTAAGTGAATAATATTAAAAGAAAATCGTATACAAAACTCAGGTACTGTAGCCAGTCTACTGACAACCATATACATGTAGGTATTTATATGAATGCTGCCAGAAACGTGACAGTGGGTACAGGACCTGGGGACTGTAGTCGGATTAAGGTTAGATGTATATAAACACAAGTTTTGTTAGTCTAGTGATATAATTTTGAAACTTAAGAAACTGAAGAAAGTCTAGTCATAAGAAAAATAACTGTAGTTAGACTAGTAAAGACTTACAAACACAGCTGCTGTTAATGGTAAGTACATTGTATATTTGGGAGTAAGAAACAAGGGTATCGCATAGTCCATCTTATATTTACACGAATATTTTATTTTAATAGGATATCGTAACTATTCAGCTTAAAAATATCTTGATGAACAGGGCAATACAAAATAGAAAGTTCACTGAAATATTAATAACGATTTTCGCATTTATTGTGGGTCGACGCAGCTATATACTAATTGATTAAGTATTATTACTACATTTTGATATTTATTATAGTGCACTGCCATAATTCCTAAGATAGTTCTGTATTGACCACATACATGTATTACGGGTTATCGCTGCTACACTAGTTTGTCTGTCTGTGGTGCTGCATTGAAGTATTATTCAATATCGTGATACCCATCTGCTGCACTGACCGTGTTTAATCTAAATGTTGCTGTCTGCCAACAGTCTGATGTGTACTAATGTAATGATCGCAGTTCCTCACTGGACATCCACAGGTGTCCTAACAATAATGACAGTGTAGCGAGGGTATTTATTAAATTGCTTTGGGAGGTTGCAATATCATCAATTTAATGATGGCCTTACTGATTGAAATGTGATAGACGAAACGTTCATTCTACGACACATGGTTTAATAATATATTTATATGAGTGTCAGGATTACTCATATGAGAAATTCCCACCAGAACATTCGTACGCAATCAACATCTAAAGCTCTGACATTGCAATAGGCTGTGCCTGTAGTTCAAGGTATGATCTTAGTCAGTGGTTGTCTCTTTGCTGTCGGCTACTCGGAGAACAACGGAACAACGAAAAGAGCAACTATTGCCTGTTGGTTTCTTTACAACACATTGTACCTGCGTTATCGTATTTTCACTTTTCGACATTTTCCTTTCGATGGCACATGTGTATTGTATTTTTCTAGGCACCTGCCTTTATTTAACCTTGTGACGTAATAACCACCCCTGTTAAATGTGGTAGAGTATATATGTGTTGACCTGTGAGATGGTATACATGTATGTGCATTGTTGTTTGCTGTGCCATGTATCAGATGATATACATATATTTTTTCGTATGTCTTCTTCAAACGTGCTGTAATCAAGATGCACATATCTCTGTAGATGTTATATGACATATACATATAAAATACCTTTTATCATCAATTTGCCTAGCGGTAGACTCGGTTTTGTCTGAATGAGGTTTCATTTAATTATTATGGTGTCTGTTAAAACGTTGTCTACTTGAAGTATAACTAAAACATAAAATCCCCCTCTAAAAAGAAAAGATTACAAAAAGATTATCATGTATGTCACTTGTTTAAATATACAAAAACAATACAAAGGCTCAAATTTCATTACGAAGAATACAAATATGTTCAATCATCTGAATTAACGAGATACAAAATAGAAAAATGTTAAGCTCACATCCAAAACCAAGAGAGATAGTATGAGGTCTGGTTTATAATGCAAAAACTCATTGTGTCGACATTTAATGCCAGCTTTACGGTCTATTACATGTTCAACCACTTGGAAATCTACACACTAATTAACTTATCAAGTAATCCCAACAGGAGCCTGAGGACAGGATAAGTACGGTAAATACAAAACTGATTCCTCTATAGACCCAACCCGATATGTCTGTAGATTAATACAGCCTAAAATATTCATGCAGCTTTTCAGCAGGACCTTTTGATGTTCCGATTATGCTGTCTAGTTGACTTGGCGATAACGGAATCTTATCACCACCCTCAGTACATTTATATGACTTCCGGAAAGAGCATATCAATATCCTCTCCACTATCTACGTAACTTAAATGTAGCTCTGCGCAGATCGATAACACGTGGGTGTTGCACTATACGACCTTTACATGGATACATGTCTGCGGTCGCTTTATAAGGTACCATAACACCTCTCCAGGGCAAATTAACTTATAATATACTCAAATATGACCAAGTTCACACATTTTGAAACATAATTGCAAACCTAGCGCCGTGACAGGAAAGCATTAATGCTAGCTTTTTAGTAAGGGGGACATTACAGGACCAATATAGAATTTGCTGGCGGCTACTTACTTTCCATAATAAGTAAACTCGATTTTTAACTACATTTCTATATATTTATAAAGAGGGACGTGCAATGGAGATAGTCATTTGTCTTTTATAAGTATTTTGAACCTGAAACTACATCCACTTCTGTTCAAGAATTTGATTTTGATTTGCAGATAATACAAATCTGACGGCATTTAACACATTTTGAGTATTTTTATATCAAATGTATTTAATAAAAAAGCACAATTTCTCTGTGATGAATATTTCTCAAAAACTCTTAAAAACGAGTCCAATCATGAACGAGTGATATCTTCCGTATCGATAGTGTCATCGTATGATGTAATGTTCTTTTGTTCTCATGTTTTAGCCACGGTGGCGCTAATACACGTATATCGCATATCCATCGTAACATTCAATATTTAACAACTTCGTGATGGACACGCCAAATGCAACGTGTTGCAACTGCACCATATGCATTCATGTGCAACATTGAGGTCCTAGATAGCATGGCGAGGCCAAATGACTTTCATGAGTAAGTGCATTTTATTTACTGTGCTTTTACACGCACGAAAAGTCTGTGATTTACCTTCAAACAACAGGAAAACATAAATAGCGTTGTACATGTATATAGCCACGCGTTTGCAATGTATTCAACTTCATAAAAAGCAATGCTAATTCTCCCTCTAAGGATGTCCATTGAAAGTGTGATATATGTAAAATGCAGAGGTTCACTATGACGTACATTGTATAAACCTGTCTCAAAACCATCCTCCTCAAATCTAGAGAGAGCCTTCTCGAGAAGCACGATCTTCCTTTTACTTTATGTAGAATGCATCATTTTATGCTTTGTGGTTGGCAAGGGATATATTTGAAAATCATTTGTTAAGTGAAGCTGCGAGGCCAAGGCCAAATACACTACCTAGTATACAACAACTGTGGGCTGCATGAAATGTGTCTGATCAACTAAAACTGATAGCTTTCTTCGTAGCAGTTATCCCTAGACGACCCGTAAAACTGCGCGGTGAGAGATCTCGACGTTACAAAACCGAACTCAAGAAAGCAATGGCGTACATGTTCGCACTGCAGACATATTAATTTCTACTAAATGACCTCGTACTTCACTATACCTTATTCAGTGATCAAGGTGCCCTTTGGCATAATCGTGATCTATAGATATGATGTTGCGTTTATGTGATTTTCAAGAAAAAAAGAACGACTAGAGCTACAGAATGTATAGGCATGTGGTAAGTCTTTTCTCATAATAACTAGGCCTATATCCGTAAAAGCAAAATCCTCATAAAATTACGGAGATTCTGAAATAGAAGCAACAGGGGTCTAGTTCCTTATGAGCAAAATGACTTATTGGTGACATGGTCGAGTTTATCAACGCCTGTCCACCTTGTCCTGACCTTTCGGATAGTAATAGCAGCCATGGTTAATCTGGAGAGTCTTCACTGAAGATGTATATGCTACTTGGACTGCAGAAAATTGTTTTGTTCACGGAACACTTATGAGGTTCGGGACTATTTATGACCAAATACGACCTACGTACATGAATATGTGCTATTTCATCGCTGAGAGACCACATGCTCATAGAGTTACGAAAACAAGGATGTTAAACGGTGGAACTGTTGCCGCATGCATCTGATAAATGCCATCGTCACACTGTACGAAAGTGTAACGTAATTGGCCTGACTATAATTCGGTTTTGTAAATGCTACCTTGTAGAAAGTTTCAGAGAATCGATTAACAAAAGTTTAAATAGAACAACGGGAACGGCATGACGCAATTTCACTCTAGACATATCACTGTTTACTCGAGCAGTTCATTTAGACACTGTTTTTGCAATTTTGTTATAGAGGGGACCCCCCCCCCTTCGTCACCTCTTCTCTACCCCCTCGCGAGTCAGTGTTTTCTTTGAGTAACTTTGGTCACACGTCAAATCTTGCGGCACTTGGGATCAAAAGTTTCAAATTTACCTATTGCATTAATTCTTCTCTTTTTAACCATTATCAGCTAAGATGTCCTGGGATTTATATTTATTGTAAATATATCACAAAACTGAAAACAGCCAAACCATAATGTAACACCATTTTTTCGGAAATTTGTACTGTAAATTGATACTAGCTTTTGACATTATTCCATAAGCGCCAACTTCAGTCTTCGTTAAAATAAAAATGTACAGTAAAATCCATACACGGAGAGAAAACTTGATGAGCTGTTAATGGTTAAAAGCCTTATTATTTGTGGTTCGCATGCGAAGTCGCCTAAAATGGTTCCAGATGGTCAGAATGAGCCTCATTAATGACAGTAGAGTATTTGGTTGCAATCGTTTTAAGGACTGACACCTTTTGGAAACCGAAGTTCCACATAAAATATTGTTCATAGTATTTTTTAATTATGTTATTTGAAGATGGTACGCGAATACACTATGCTACCAATATAAATAAATGTAGTTTAATAGAACAATGTTTCTAATTGAAAACAAACATTATCTAAACTAAAACAAACCGATTCGAATGCTGTTTTTTTGTATAACAACCGATAACGTTCATAGTATTTGATTCTAAATCAAAATCATATTTCATTTCAAGAATGTATTAAGTGCATACTTTTCTGTTTATTAACAATACATTTTGCATTTAACTGTACTACATGTATATGGTATGAGCTGTTAAGGTATAGTTGGGAGTATCAGTACACAAAGTAAAAAAAGAACTTACCATATCTTTTCTTTATATTGTCTTTTTCAGCTGAAAAAGAATAATAATTTGATATACGTCACAAAGCTAAAATATTATGTTAAAATGGTATCAAGAATGTGTTTGTGGACATCATGAGTCAGTTTATATATCATATAATTTATTTTCCTCAATATGTATAGTTTACATTTCTTGTTGTCGGTACCAAATCTATTAAATAAAACCATGTTGAAATATTGTTTGGACACACAATTTAAACAGAACCAAAACAGTGCAACAATGGTTATTCAGTTCATTGTTTAGGTACAAAACAAACAGTATATAAAGACAGACGAGGTTCGCAAAACAAAAAAAGCGCAATAGCTCACAGCTTAACGCTAACGATCTCCTTTTCAACCGCAATATTAAGAATAGTTTGTGATGACATTGGGTATACTGTGTCTGGTAAGGGTTATATCGCATTGAATGAATCTAGTGTTGAGCTATGATAGGTCATCATGGTGTGCTGATAAGATACACTGATGGGCAACGAACCTTTGTTTAAATTCAAACACATTGCACAGAGATCCTCTCAACCTTTAAAACCTTTAAATAGCGGGAAGATTAGCTTTGAAGTGCAAACATTTTTCGATTTTACGATGTTCTTGTTGTGTTACTATTCGAATAAAGAAAAATAATGTATACAAAAAACTATTTGTTATCGGTCATAGTTTTGTATAAAGAACTTGACATATCTCTTATTATGTAAACATCGTTATATACAAAACGAGGGAACATACGGTTACGGTATTGTATTCGCATGTAATGGAAATAGTTTTGATATATGTTTATTTGTTCAAATAGCTTTGTCTGTTATGGTTTTTGGTTATTGTGAATCTTTTTGCGATCAACGTGAATTTGATATTGCATTGTTCTATGATGAACTGTCAATACTGTACATTTAATTTGAAAGTGGCCGTGATTAGAAAAAGTGATAACACACATCAAGTATATGGTTGCGTGTGATTGCTTTATTCAATGAATATGTACGGTTATATGTGTTTAATTCTGACGACAATAACGATAATATTGCCGTCAAAATTGCATCGGCTCAGTAATCTGTAATTGCAAGCTATACTTTGGATGTCAATAAAGCTATAATTTAAATTCTCCGTATTTTCTAGTAACAATTTCATGAATATCAAATGGCTTCATTTCAGAATATAACTTTAAAAGCACAAATCAAATTTCGTTTTCGCTAATCCGTATAATGATTTTGCTATGCAAATATTACTAATGCGTTTGGTAGTTTTTGACTCTAAGGCACGCTTCGCAACAATTTACAGACTTCATTTTTCAGTTTAATATGTTGCTAGAATTCTTCCTGGATACATCTGAATATCAGGTTATCCATTAAAGCTACCACTCGCTGTATGACCTTTTCAAACGTATGGCACATAATATACAAGCGTGGTAATTAGGAATTAAATCAGGGCGTTTTCGCTACAAAACGCTTTTTAATTTCCAAAACATCATTACAACCTGTTGCTTAAAGCGTAAAAGGCATAAAGGCGCCATTGCGAGTCGCTTATTTGCGTGTTCCTACATTTTTTTCAGAAGAATATTCGGCAGTCATTCGTTTATCGCAAAGAATAAAATGCACCGCTTATTGTTCAAAGTAAAATCGAAAGCGAAATATTTAATCGCGGCCGCAAAGGACATGATAAGGTGTAATCATCTTCCACATTTTGCATTTCTAAAAATTATTTTTGACAAACGCCACTTAATGTCATGGAAGATGACGTAACAAACACATATATCATTATTATTAGATATATATGTATGATGACAAATGCAGAAACACATAAACCAAATGAATCGAAATGCGATGATATTGTAAAAAACTTCACATGAATATTCAAATTGTGTGAAAATGTTTGTTTAGTTTATTGGTGTAGCCTGTTCATTAATGCCGGTTGAAATAGCTACCACGTGATTAAATAAAAAGAAACCAAATGAATATGATTGTGACGACGTTAGAGTACGGGGAAAGAAATCTATATATATATATATTAAGAGTTTTACACGTATCTATGAAACCCTTAATTGTTACAAAAAGTATTGATTATATTTTGGTAGTGTTCGAATTAACATACATGTATTGGCATTACCAGTTTCAACCCGTACCGATTGGCAAACACATGGTTTTAAATGAACTCTTAGATTTAAACCATGCACAAATACAGACTTTCGTTGGGTTGTAATTTTTTTTTCGATGTTCACAGCATAAATATATTCGTTTTTTTCTGTATTAGAATCATGTTTTTAAATTTTTATCGAGGAGTTTGTAACTCGGACACACAATATTTTAATTATTTCCACGAAGATACATCCATGCTTCTGGTGAACTACTCAGTGGACATTGAACCAGACAGAAACTAACAAAGACAAACGATAAACTGAAGAATGGACGAGATATCACATCAAAATACGAACTGAGGTTACAATAGAACAAAAAGGGAAACATAACAGAAACCGTCACTTATAAACTGAAAGCTAAACCAGGGGTATCAGGAAATGATAAACGCCTCCAACACCACATGTATAATCTCTTCATATTGTCTTTTGAAGAAAAAAAAACACAGTAACGAACAAGCGTCTAGACATGGTGTAGACTTCGCCCTAATAACTGGAATTTACGAATATACGTACATGTATTACATATAAAAATGAATTTCTTGTTCGCAGATTGAATAATATCTAGCAGAAACATTGGTTATATATGTTTGTTACTTCAAAATACGCATGTTTAATAATAAATATATATTTAAAAAAGAACGATATGTATAAGTTAATAAACCTTGATGCAATTATGCATACAGTTTAGTACTAATACACTAGAATCATCAAACAGGTACGTAAAGAACCGTTTACCGTAGTTAAAAGAAGTTGTTAACGTTTGTCAGCAGGTTGGAAGCTACAGGTATGTGATTGGTATTGTCTTACAATGTACACACACCAACATTTGATCCAGAGGAAAAACAGTTTTGTATTTTTATGTTTACATTCGAATTCTACGGGATGAATGAAAACAATAATCGATTATTTTGATTGTTTGAGAAAACATTTGCAGCAAGTTTATTTGAATGTGACCACAAATCGGACTACATTTATCTACAATCCTGACTTAACTGATGAACCATTTAGCTTGGAACTATTAAAATATCTGTCAGAAAAAAAAATTCACTCCATCTCACAGTTCACAAGTCTTAGTTTGATATCGTCTTAACACACCAGAACGGATACAAACAATTAGATACTTGGTGAGATAAGTCCGCATTCAATTCGAGTTGTCGTTTCACATAGACCTCACTATAACGACTTTACGTCAAGTCGTAATAACTAGTCGATGGCTTATTCGTCCAGTTTTTTCCACATTTAAAACAAATTGAAGTGGCTGATCTGTGCTGTGATGTGCACATGTTAAAAGTTAAAAACACACAAGCTATAGATGAAAGCCACCGTAATTGTGACAGTGAAGTACTGAAGTATTCTAAAAATATGTAACAGTATTAGAAATCTTTGATTTTCGATCTAACAGTCAGTGATGTAATATATATTTAATTTCAATGTGAATAGTTTATGTCATCGATCATGTTGACATTTTAAAACGTTTTTCATATTCTTAGCAAAGCATAACAATCCATTTGTCTTTTTCTCACATAAAAGCAGGCTTCCGTTCTGCTAAAATTCTTATTATGTTCGGAATTTTACGACAAATATTATTTTATTACATTACAAATTATTTTGGCTAATATCTAAATAGTTTAGATGTGCATGTATCAAAAGTGCTAAACATATGATTTGATGAAGCATAACTGAAATAGGAAAAAAAGTGAATAAAAAAGTCACATGTTTACGGCGAAAGAAAGGATTGTGAATAACAGGATTTTTTTTAATGGCTAGTATATATTCATTTAGTGTGTTATTGATGTATTTTCGAAGCCACTTCAAATATATCTGATTAAAGTATTTTTTTCTTAATCATAATCAAAAGCATTGTTAGTGATTTTACTTTTACTAGCACCGTATTCCATCTTTTCTTGAAAGTATCTAAAACGTTGTTCCAGTATTTAATGTGTTTAATACTACAGCAACTAAGGTTTTTTGGATATGATTTTGAAAATCAATTGCTTTATGAGTGAACACAGGTTTTAGAAGCATAATTTTCTTGTTAATTTTTAATAATGTGAAACGTCAACTTTTTTCAGATGAACCGCATATTTTGATGATTTGTTGTGCAAAGTTAAAGGTGATTTAATGCTGAAAATAAGTTCCATGGAGAAGCTTATGTTACGACATTAAAAAAAAAAAAATGTACGACAAAAAAACTGTCGGTGGTGTACTTCACAATATCCAGAAGTCTACAATTGATAAAACATAACTGAAATGATGTCTACTGAATGATGCGCGTGGAAAAAAGAAAACACATCAATATGTTTGTTGACTGTGATTAAAACAAAGTAGGACTGCCCACTTTAATGCTTAAGTTGGAAAGCCAGATATTTCTTGTAAACAATGAACTGTAATCCTTTTATTTCTTTTTTTTATTTCTAAGAAGTGAATCCCTGAAAAGACGGCTCATTGATTTATTTTTTTAAAATAAAAAAAAATAATAAAAAAAACATTGAAAAAAGGAGAGTGCCTTGCGGAATGCATCTCAAAATTCATTAAAAAAAAATCTTGTTTAATGTTCAATTTCAACTCAAATTTCTAGGCAGGGATATATTGATGAAAAAAACATATGTATTTTTGATGATACCTTAAGTAAATGAAAATCAAAACTGAACTATAATTTCGTCAAAATAAAAATTATATATTTGATGGCCAGCTGAAGCATTTGAAATAGTCACCCCTACTTTCTAAGCATAACTACTACCAAATATTTACAAGATGTTTGATACAATTACGAAACTTGTGTATACCTTTTTTGCCACCTTTAAGTCCATCTGTCATCACAAACCTACCACCGCTTTCTGAAACGATTTGTAATTTGTAAGAAATACGTCTTTCTGATCTATCGCGTACTAAAATGTCAAATAATAAGTTTTTTGACTTTGTATGAGGCAAGCTGCGACTAAGTATATAACAAATTATATCATTGAAATAAGCAACTTTACAACTATCTAGATATTTATATTTTGTAATTAGAATAGAGGAGGTCCCCTAGTAAATCTGTTAAAATGTTGGTCAAATGACAATGTATTGATTGACATCGCCTTAACGTGGTTACGATTTCTTTGATATTTGTCCAGCTATACCGATTATATACCAATATACATATTTGGTAGGTCCATTAATTTGCATTGTTGTGAACGTTTGTGATAATTTTTCGAAGCGGAACCCCGAATACGGTAAAACGATAGAAATGAACGCGAGTGTGCACGTGACTTTGTGCGTATGCTGATGATAAAAGTAAACATTATTTTTCACGAAATATCGTACATCAGTCTCCATGAAAGGTGTATGAGTAACCAGTATACTGGATATAAGAAAATAAGCCCAAAAACTGAATTATTAATATACATATAAATGTGGTTCTGGATAATCAATTTAAAGTTGAGATCATTAAATAAGATGTGATGTGTTCTACCATCTACTTACAATATATTGCAAATCTTATTTTAAGAAAAAGACCCTCGACGCTTGAAAAGAGAAAAAAAAAAATGTTTTTTAATGTGAACGCAATCTTGATACCATTTTAACACTATGTCCACAACATGTTATGTACAATCCTTACCTTTTGGAGGAAAACGACCCCCTAGAGTCAAGAGAAAGAAAGATATGTCAGAGTTGAATTTCACTCACAACTACACTAGCCTGGTTCTGTAATTATGCTGCGCATTATTTTTAAAGCATACAAATGTATAATTTAATGAAAGAAACGTTACTTGAAAATTGTTGATAAAAACAAATCAGAGACTGTTGAAACGTGTCAAATGATGAACGTTTGAATAACACTGTACTTTCTATGAAAGGTAAGAGGTTGTAGGTTATTCCAAATGAAAATAAGAACAAAGACGGATGGATTGTGAATCTGTGTGCGTGTCTTTGTGTGGATTGACAGTGAACAAGGACAGACGTGTCAAAACGTCCACAATCAACATCAAAACATGTGGCTTACAACAAACCAACACATAAAACACACAAAAAACTATAATGTACCGACAACAAACACTTTGCACGTGAATCTAACGGTAGTAACACATATCCTTTTTAAGACAGGTCCTATCTCTTATAAGTTTGGTTTTTGTTCCCCACTTTTTGTAATACTGAGAATTTTGGATTAGGTTCAATATATACATCACAATGTATAAGCGGAAATATACGTACAATCTGTTTTACTCAATATGTTAAGGGCCAAAAAGAGAAAATGGTAGAGAGTGTCCTTAAAAAAAGAAAAAAGAATAGAACACTATAAATATATATATTATTGAAAATAAATATAAACAAATGTTAATAAGGTCATCGGAAGGGTCAAAAAGAGATTATATTTTATATAGAATAATTAAAATATAGAATATGGAAACTATACCGTTGAGAACATGCACGTTTAAACTGGTGGTTTTCTTTTCGGAGCTCCGGCAGACATAGTTCCCTTGATCTGTTAGACGACTGAAGTCAATAATCAGCTGACTAATCAGTGATCTCCCCGGAACTTCCGGTTGGAACATTGATATCCGGAGTCGATTCCGCCACTTGGGGTCACTTTGGTGCACAATGTGGCCGTTATGGAACCAGTCTATGTGTTCTGGTGCGCGGTCGACACCAGTGGCATTACACGTTAGGTTTATCATCTGCCTAAGGCTAACGAACTCCGTTCCCTGCAGCCAGATAGCTATAGAAGAGAGAGAACCTGATGAAACAGTATAGTGAGGATTACAATACAGCAAGACAGTGCTACTCTTTTGTACGGGTAGATTGCAGATGACTGAGAGCCTAATATAAAATATTTAAAAGAAAATAAAAAATGATACCAGCCGTTTACTACAGAATATACAACACCAAATAAATTATACTATTATGAAATCTAGATTGTCCTTCTCGATCTGTTCGTTTCGTTTTGTTTTCACAATTGCTAATACTTAATGGCAAAGGCAAGGTTGAAGTGTAAGCTTTACAGAACATGCGTATACTACTAGATGATTAATTACAAAAAATCGTTTTCGTACATGCGCCGACTTCCTTTTTTTTCCCACACAATCTCAATGCAACGTGTTATTTATGGTACGTAACTTTTTTTCATAAACGCACATTATTTTGAAATATGTAGTTTTTTCGTTAGGGTACATTCGGTGTTTATGGTAAGTTATTGTTTCAATATTGATTATTTTATTTCAGTTATTAATGTGTTGAGGGTATCAGCAGGTTGGTCGTTTTAAAGCAAGGTTGTGTAAATTATTATACAAAAAATGCAGATGTACCATCAAGGGTTCTACTCAATGGAAGCAATTAAATACATTTACAGTTTTAAAGGTTGTATATAATTAGATTTTTAGAGACACAGAGGAGGAGGACGATCTTATAAATCAATCAAAGCGCATGTCAACGAAATCCATGCAGGATATTGCCTTGATATCTGGGGTACGTAAGAGGCTCTGGGTGATAGTCTCATCTTATAAAATCAGGATAAGCAAAACAACAGTGTACGTGCAACACTACCAGACAAATTAAAACAAAAATTTTAAAGTTGAAAACAAAACATATTCTACGGACTTGGCTCACTACAATAAACTATTGCCTTTGATACTTTACAGCAATGGTTACAGAGTCAGAGAATACGATGAACAGTCAACAAAAAAATCATATATCAAACATGAAGTATGATTATGTGATTTTTGAAATTAATGAAACTATTTCGTTTTTTATCCGTTATTAAACAAGCACATATGAGGAAAATCTAGTGTCAAAATAAGAACGTTGGGGTTATTTAAAGTAGTTTAGGGATGATTCATGATAAGGTGTTTTAGGGTTAGGGTTTCATGCATGAAAAGGTATGAAAAGCACGAATGACCTTCTACTAGACATGTATTTAAGACCCGACTAAACTGTCACATTTAGACTTAGACAATTAGACCAAACATAACGATGTCTGCACTAAACAATTAATACTACAATTACATTACTTTGAATTGCAAGCAGCTACGCATGCGTTACAACATGTCATGGTGGTTGCTGGTTGCTCATACTTTTACATGATTGTAATCTGCCCTGTCCTGTCATCCCAAACAACGCATTGTGACAGTTACATAATTAATGATGTAGATGGAATGAGATTTGCTGCGTTGCAACAGTTCGACCTCCAATGGTGGCCCGCCACTGGGATAATCATCTCTATCGGACAAAGTCATGCAACATCCGGTGCAGGAAACAGTCATGGTCACCAGGGAGCTTTTTTTATAAAAAAAAATGGCACATGCGCAACACAAAAGGCATGACAATAAGCCAAGAGCCATTCTGGAATATTCGGTGCGTGTGACAGGTAACGAACCTGGGCAAAGGGAGCATTAGTAGGTCTGGGGTCGGCTCATGGTAACAGAATCACGTGTATGTTAAATGATTGTTAAGCAATAAATGCAACATTAAACTGTTTTTATTTACACCTACAACGAATGTTAGTATGATAACATGCCACATGCTTTACATGTACAGGCACATTGAACTACACACACTATGTTTTAAATGTAAATTAGTCTGCACTTTGTTATTGTGAAGGGCATTTTCCTTCGTGTGTACTCGTACAGCGAGATAAGATGTTTTCTAGATATCCAGGCCAAGTATAATTATCGCTACCATATCAAATCAGCAATGCAGGCGTAATAATCTTTATGGTGCTTATACATGCTTCATGGCGCGTGGCTCGAGTTTATCATAAAGTGATCGGATTGCGATATCAGCATCCAACGATTTGCTTTCTGCGTTTATAAGTTACAAACGACATTCTAGTCAACGAGAGCGATTTGTTCATGTGATAGCTCCTGCCAACGGAATATTCAATGAGTGTGGTTGGGTAAGTGTTATAACGTGTCGTAATACAGGTGTAATAATTGCCTCATTCTCGGGAATTATAAAGCAATCATGAGTAACAAATAGGAATAGGTCATATGCAAGCAGGTTCCGATCGACGGGATTGGGTTTAAATCGCATTATACTGTAGAATAGTGTTTTGGCAACTTCTGCTTTATATAAAATTTGAAATGTTATGAAATGCATAGATGAGTTGATATGATGTACATAAGCCGCGCGCCGATTTAATAAAGTGTTAATTCTATACAAAACAAACTGTTAGATTGACGCCAGTGTGCAGGGTAACGGCGACAAGCTGGGTGAACAGCGCATAACAAACAATTGCTAGAAGTGTTATAGAACATCAGGTTTAAAGCTACACATAAAGCCTATATAAGAAAATGCTTTTCGGTTATCAAATGTGAAAGAAAAACAAAACGAAACACACTGTTCATGTAATTGTGTCTTAGATAATACAACTCTTTGAATTTGACCTTGTTAGAAAATATAAAAGAAAATGTGTTTACTCACTTTTTTCTATATAAACAGGTATATCTGAAAAATAAGAAAATAATCAGTATACTTAGTACAATCTCAAACTGCACTTGAACGTCATTCATCTCGAATTATAAAACATCTTTAATAGAACCAGATGATCGGAGAACGATAAAATTTACGGAAGGAAATAGTACTTCATTGTTGTTTAATCAAGACTGGCAATATGTATTGAAATTTAATATTATGACTATGTCGTAAGAGTATCGGGTATAAATAGGGAAGGCATTGGTCTGCGTAGCAAGTTCGTGTAATTAGCATGTCTGTTGAAGGACGAACAAGACAGCACATTATTATCGAAAGGCGTGCTACAATTGTAATAACAAGTTCTGTCTAGTCGCTATTTTGCTAAAAAGCGAAAGGTTTCAGATTGCGCAACTCTGCGATTTTCTGATTTGTCTTTAATATTTGTATAATCACAGTACATTCATCTTTCAAATGTCATCGGAATCCAACATGTGTTGCCAGATACGCACCATTAATCATATCAAACCATGCGTATTATCAATAACCTTGTAAGACAAAGATTGCAGGATATTTGATGATTAGCGTGATACCTATTTGACTGGAAACCCAATTGCACTAAAAAATATCTGTTTTATGTCGAATATACAATTCATTTGATACAATCATCTACCGTGATCATAAATTATCATCATTAAGTCATACACGGATGCCTTTTTAACCATGACGTTATAAGCGGTACGATGCGGCCCCTCTTGCTATCCCTGTGGTCAAATATAGTTCAGATAGATTACTGTATATTTGCTTTAATTCGCATGAACTCAATGTCGCTATATTAGCGCGAAATTATATATCCGTGAAATGTAACACTCTGTTTAAACAAATTACTATAAGGGGACAATTGGCCCCCAAGCCCCCAAGACCCGTGAATATTTTTTTTGTCCCCGTGAAATTAAAAATCAAAAAAGTATATAATATCCGTGGGCTATTGATCATGATGAAAGGTGATTCAAGTCAGAGGGGAGGGGGGTTCAATTAAGAGGGATGATTCAAATGGGCACGTGCGAGGCAGTAATAAATCGATATATGAACCGTTTAAAAAGAAGTTTTCACGATAAGTTTATATGTTTCAAGATATCATAAATTTATATTCTGTATTAGTAAAAAAACAAAATACAATCCATAAGAGACAAAAAAGTATGTGTTACTTCCGCCTATGGGAACCTTCTTTCCTTAACATTAATGATAGTTAGCATTGTCTCGTGCAGGAAGACAATAAAGACCATCATGATCGGGCGGGCGCTTGTAAGTCAAAGTGCTAAAAAGGTTTCTGTCGTTTAGATTCTTCAACAGGAATGTTTTGATCTGACGCATGTATAGTAATGTGGCGACTTAATTTGTAGCTAGCAGTGGGACAATGATTCCATTTGCCAAACTTACGATTGAAGGATGTGTTGAGAATAATAGCATTACGTCAATTGTACAACGCATATCTTTGGAACAGTTGTTGAGCTACTGAACACATGTCTGTTCTTCTTGCATATTGGTACTTACGAATATTAGCACCTAGTCTTTATTGAATTCACGTCAGATATTCACGCTCATATATCTGCCATGTTAAACTTGATTGATTGCTTCGGTGAAATGGATCTGTTCGTATATACGGTTTCCGAGTTTATAGAAGCCGCTCGGGATGCTCGGGGCCACGGATAAACAAGGAGTATGACGTTGGATTGTGCCAAGATTAACAGTGTATTTCACCATTCGAAAAGAAAATCATAAATACTCTTCCAATCGATCGACAGAGGCGTACATTGTATGATGGTTATACTGTTGAAACAATCGTTTTGTAGCCAACATACTAATGTATTATTCGTGTTAACTAACTAACGCATACATAAGCATGACCGATAGAAAAAATATGCCTTGTCGAATATCGCCTACTATTACGACACACAGCTGTCAATAACAAAGTCCATCTGATAATGGTCCATCTGTTTCATTTCTAATAAGCTGCAATACAGTGTTAAGTTGTACATATATTTGTTTCTTATATTAGATTATTAATATCTTGATTACTAAAACATGTAACAATGTCATGACTGATTAAGATTATGTGATACCAATGTAAAATATGACGTAACACACACATGTGCTGCACATTTTAAATTAAGTAATAGATACAGTATGCCGAAACAAATGAATTAAACTGCACTATACAGCTGTTTTGCCCACTTAGGACTCTTCGGTGATGCTAGGGGCCAAAAAACATGATTCTGGAACATACTAAATAAATTTGCTTTTCAAACTGTTCATTAGTCTATGTTTTTAATGTGATTCCCAAATGATACATACGCTGCATATCATAAGACCGAATCGGCTATATTCATAAATGTAGTCTTTGTTGTCTACGCCCTGTATTACAATTTACTGACATTAAACATTTAAAAACGAATAACATTACCTATTTACATGTATATCACTAACAGCTTTTCAAATTATCCGTTTTATAATAGTACTTGTTTGCACCATATCAATATTTCAATATAGCATCAAATTTGAAATATTTAACACATACTTTTTTACAATTAAATATTGCATTCGCTGGGCCATATTGTTGCGCTGCTGCTATAGTATGGTACTTAGGTACAAGGTATACAAATGCGGTGCATAAATATGGTAACAAATGAATTGATGTTGTTGATACACACAAAACTAATTAAAAGTGAAATTAAACTGCTCATGTCCTCGCTTCATTTTTCTCTACAGCACACATGCATGCGGTCACTCATCGGCTTCACGGTTTCTAATTATAAAGTACGGATTCCTTTTTCTGAACAAAGATAGTTTTCTTTCTAGTTGATTAAAAAAAAAACGCGGGTTCACTAAATTGCCTCTTTAACATTTGGCTAAATTTCTAAATGGCTAAGATTCGAGCCACTCCCAGTATGTGTGTATACGTGTCAACGCCAGAGAAACTTACTGACTTACCTAGAACCACAAGATGAACTATATAAGTAAAGGTTTCACTGGCGCTAACTTTACACTCGTAACTGCCCGTGTCGTCGGTGGAAGTCTCTTTGATGACTAGCGTCCACTGTGACACAAAGTCGTCTATGTCACGATGATTAATACTTATTTCTTCCCTTGGGGAAAACGGCATATCTCCTATCGTTAACGGATAGTTGTTTGGTATTTTCCGCCACTGAACCTGTGATAAAAAAGAAGGATGTAATTAAAATGTACATAAATAAACAGATATTTTGTTTACATAGATGCAAACGGTCTAATGCTATTTCTATCAGTATACAGCAAGTGATGCTTCACAACGTACAAACATGTCATGTGCATCATCCATACATCGTACAATGCACATACACCCGTTGTCGAGTAAGATCATCAGAAGGATTTTAGCATCATAATATTTAGGATTATGGTAATTTTACATATATCATACACAATATGACAGTGACTACGATATTGTCAGGAACAGGTGTACATGTACCATCCAGTATCAGAACAGGTAAATTGCATTTCGATTATTGACATGAGTTTTATTTGGCCTGTGCTAAAAAAAGCAGCTAACGTGTCTTACAATACGACGGTTTTGAAAGCAAAACTTGACGTTAAATTGTTATTTGTATATAATTTGCCATCTCCCATTCTCTCCATCGCGATATTGGTTCGAGCATGAAGTTGAACACTTTTGCCTCAATGGAATACCTAAGTGCTGTGATTAAAATGATGTAGCTTATTGTTCACCTTGATGACTATTTTCTTGTACGTTTCCAAATGTATTCCTGCCGATATTTGCTTTTCTCATATTTTGCCCCTTGTTAAATGGCTTTAAGGTTTGGATTTTGGTTTTGCTGACATGTCGATGATCACTGGTTTTTTTTACACGACGCGCAAACACCGTTAGACATCGCGCATACATCGTGTAACGTTGGACGATCAAACAACTTCAACAAGGAATACAATTAACCCATTAGAACGAATAAAATAATTTAACTAATTGTTTCTTTTTATTGAAAGATTATTGTAGATGTTTCTAATTATTAGGAAATTCAGTCAAATTGATTTCGATAATAGAGTTTATACACCACATTAGGTTTTGTGAGAAATAAGCATTATAACGTTATGCTGTTTGGCGTCGTTACAGAGAAAAATGTGGCAAATACAATATCATCTGCTTTTGGTTTACCTAAATGTCTTAGTCGAGCGAGTAATTCATTTGGACAAGCGTACGCTTGAACATTTGATGTGAAACAGATACTTCATACTTATTCTATCTCACAAGGTGATCGATTTCGGACATAAACCATGATCGAATTCTGGTAGTACATTGTACGTAGTAAACACAACTAGTCCCATGATAATAGAAACAAACGAGGTCACCCCCCTTTGCTGCACACATATCTGTGTTCCTGGGGGACTAGGCTCAGTCGGATTATTTACAATTTAATGCATGTCTTGTCAGAGTATATCGTATATTGTACAATGGATAAACTACGCTGGGAGTTTAAAAAAATCAGAGAATACCGAAGCGTCAACAAAACCATAATCCGAACTGAAAATCGATTTAACTTGGGGGAAAATGTGAACAAATGAGAGATTTACAAGGATATCCTTGTAAAAGTACAAGATAATCAAACGTGGTGTTTCGGAGGAGTAAGCGTCTTCTGCTTCATTGACGATACTCATCATTTACATCTTTGTCACATCAAAGTAAATGTAAAGTTATCAAAGTGTGCCCGAGTCATTAGTAGCAATCACAACACGTAAGCATACTAATGAGCATATGCAAAAACGTCGATCTTTATATCACACATGGATACGAAGTAGTTATCAATGAAACTATGATAGACCATAACACTTGCTCATAGCCGTAATCAAGCAACATCACGCGAATCCCTTTGCCGTAAAATTTGAATCAAGAACGGTAAGTACACAACAGGACAATCGAAGTGGTCCCATTTTGGTGTGGATGGGGGTCGTTTTTGTTTGTTATAACTTCTGTACAATAACAAGTTTCAAATTAAAAGAAAGCATATATTAAATTGTATTCCATTCTGATTAAAATGCATATATTATTTTCACTCCGTGACAATTGCCAACATGGTCTAACTTCTAGTGGCCTTTTTGCATTAGCCAAACAAATTATCGCTTACAGAATATTCAATGCGATTGGTCATGGGGCGAAAGAAAACTTGCAAAGCTCTCTCTGGGCGTGTAGTCATTTCGTAACATGCCTCTGTGCATATTGTGACGAAATGACTTGCGGAAACTCATCAATTAAACCAATCTACTGGAATTGGAACTGGTTTCCCATTAGAAACCCAGAGATGAAGGGCTAGTGGTAGAATGTCGGGACATCTTAACCACCTGGTCATCGCGGCCAATGCTAAGTGGGCAGTAAAGAGGCTACTAATGTCACAGAGCATGACCTCTAATAGGATGTTGCCAGATCCTGATGCAGCGGAGTGGGAATAGGGATATACATACTAATCAGATGTATTGTACCCATGCTAGGGCACAATAAATCATTAAGAGAGAAATCGAAACTGGACTAAACTACTTATCACACTTAAGGAGAGCAACATTAAGCCCATACTAACACAGATTAAAATAAAACTAGAGGAGAACTAGTTAGTTTCAACATTGAGCACAGTGTGTATTGTACGGGTGGAGCCACTAATCAATATATATGTCCTGCAAGGTTACAGCTTACAGCTTTGGTGCCCAGGTATTTTATCTTGCACTTGAGGTGAGCTGTCTGGCCCAGATGTACGGTGACGTTCTGTTTGGTCGGCAGGAAAATCGGTCTTGCGTGATGACGGAAATAATTGAGACCTGCAAAATATTAAACAAAAGTTTCCTCAGTAACACATTCAAAATTGTTAAACGTATTAACCGACGTAACTCGTGTACACCATGCTCATTTTTGGAGTACTTTTTATTCCACTTAGTCAATATAACTAAAAGAAATGCAATATCTGAGATAATTTCTATAGTATCCTGGTATATTTGTATCCAGGTTGCAATACGAAATATTAAATGAACATATTTCATTGTTAAAACAAAGATAGAAAACCAAATAATAGTGGTTCTGTGCATTTCCTTCCGTGTTTCTTGACATAACCCCGCCCCCACCCCGTAATATATTAAACGATAAAAAATGTCGAAATGATATGCCTTTTTTTCATGTAACGAAATAAATATAAATCATGTGAAAACTGGGACATCGTGCGAAAGCAGTATTCAAATTTGTTATTTCTATTACACGATAAACATAACGGCTAGATTATGCATTTCCAAACGATATAATTGGTGTCTCCGTATCAATGCTGAAACTTATTAATCAATAGTAATAAGCTAGTTAGAGCGAGGTGTACTGTAGTAGCCTTTCGGTAGATGATCTGGTCCATTAGCTTACGTTGTTGTCACATCATTCACAACAACGACACTTAATATCATTCACGTGTAAAAACAAACATTACACTAGCAATTGCATGAAAACATTTATCATATAAATTAAAATCAAAACATAAACAAATGACAGGACAATCAAAGTTATCTCAGCTTTTTCAATGAGGCATGTTGTCTTATTTGTTCAGTGTACCGAGAAAGAAAAGTTTAAATCTGCGTGTAAACTATCAAATTAGGAATAACAAAATAAATATCTCCAATAATGAGATGTAAAACGTGCAATTATCAAGGAATCCTACTGTTGCCTATTGTCTTTAACTATAAATGTTTAGTGAATACGGCATAGAAGATATGTATAATGGAATCAATACAAATAAGTAAAGAAAATAAACTGTTTGAAGTCATCAGCTGAAACGTTCGTTTCCAAATCATCTGTGTATACACGCATGCCAATTTTACTTAATGCATCTGTTATAAACGGTTTTGCTTAATAAATGTCATATTGAAAGATGACATAATTCTGGGACTCGTCAGTGATATGTATTGTCCAAAAGGTGGGCATCCAAAATTTCTAAACTAATGTAGATACAGAAGGGTCAGATGTGTACAGCCCCTTTAATGTATGAATTTAGAAGTAAAATTTAAAATAGTTTTGTATTATTTCAAATCGTGTAATACAAAAGTGTGTTTAAATATATTATGAACCGCGCCCTTGCGCAATGTAGTTCGTAAACTAATAATAGCATCTTGGGTTTAGATTGTTAAGGGTATATAAGAGACAGGTTTGCTATCCCAACTCGTTAATGAACTTCGTTAGGCCCAATGCCATTATTTTGGTAATTGGTGCCCCTCCTGACATCAGACAGCAGTGATTACCTTCTCAATTTGTCTGGAATTGAGGCAAACTTGTCTCGAGCAAGGACAATTGGCAATTAAAGTGTCTATGGTTGTCATCACAGAGGTGCTTTATAGAAATTCGATAGAATAATAAATGTTCATTAAGTCGCGCTCCTGACAAAATTCTGGACAGTTCATTGGTCAATGTATATTACGTGTATAGTAAATAATTACTATTAGGTGTTATTTGCACCAAATATCTACAACTGCAAGCACTCATTGCAAAGGTAGGTACGGTAGGATAAGAACGTTTCGAAAAACAATATAATAATGTTGTTGGGATAAAAAGGTCATGTGTAATTAATGTCAGCTAGTTCGATTAACCTGCATTGGCAACATAATTCATTTGAGTACAATATATCAGATAAAAACATTGTTGTCCAGACAATAGAATCCGTCGCGCAGACATGTTTGCCATCTATGGCAATGGAACTGACTGACTATTAAGCTGGCTAAGAACTGACATTCCTGGAAGAGATGAGAGAAGTTGTTGCTCCCTCGACCCTTATCACCCTACATATCCGATCTGCTGTCTCGACCCCTGAGGAAAGGTGTGTGCGGGTGATGTACTCACTGACCTTTTCAACTATGCAAACGTTAAGCGTCTTTTTACCGAAACTCATTAAGACCGTAAGGCTGGATAAAAATGTTCCGTACGTAAGTGGAATGTACCTGCATTTCAATTCTGAAACAACGATCTGATGCTCATTTTCAATTCTTTTGTTTTGACGAAAGACAATTTTGCCTTGCTATCCTGAACGAAAATCTTGAAAAAAGATGTAAAAGATTCCTAGATCACAAGATGACTAAGCTTTCTCAAACCCGGTGCTGATCAAATAGGAAGGGGTGATCAATACCACTTAATCTCGGTTTTGTTCAAGCAGCGTAACTCGGTATCCGTTCGCCAGCATTGGACAATATTTCGCCCTTGGCAACGTCTCGAGAGGTCCCTCTTTAGGCACACATCTTGTCCATTTTGGCATAAAATGAAACATGCCAGAAATTTACATCATTAAAACTGAACTTTAACGAATTGAGGCAAGAGTCCGTCTCTAAGGAAATCGACAATAGCACTTTTTTCTGAATATTGCCTCAGAAGTTTTATTGAAAAAATAGATAATTCAGAAAAATAGCGAAGACATTTCAAACGGATAAATTATATCTCATGTCTACAACAGTAAGCAAAAGTCAAGTTGAAATTTCGTTATCGGACATAACTACCTCTATCGAAAACAACGGGGGTTGTATTCAAGAATATAATGCAATTTAATATTTTAGTCTACAATTCCCATTAATTGAATTGTGTAATACAAGACAACTTTATTACATAATGTCTTGCGAACGCATTCATGAAATACTTTAATTTCTTTTTTGAAAAGTATTCCGAATATGTCTCCGGCACACATACATGCATGCACGTTTACACATCATAAATGTAAGTGCGTCCTTAAAATACTAACGACGTCATAAACGATTGTGAATACAAATTGTATAGGTTCATTTACATGTTGTGTATCATCTAAAAGAGCGATAAACTTGTTCTCAATATTGTTCGACATCTTGATGCTGAACAGCTGATACAACATTATATCTCGCGCGACTATGATCAGTCGCGAGACTGTGATCAGTGAGTGTACGTTCCTCAACGCTCCAATGATGACATGATAAATTGGCCTCTCCATGACTTAGCACCGGTAGGAATCGATTGTTCTGGAAGCCATTCCAGTACAGACGTCGATGTCATAAACATTGTCAACATATACTCGTCTTATTAACAGAAACTATACTCCAAGGATAATGTGTTTACTATAGGCATGAACTTCAGCGGTTGCTAACCGTGATGATGTTACCGTGATCGGTATTGATGACTGTCAAGGTTTGTGTTGAGCCACGACTTGAAATTAAATGAGCAGATGTTTTGTATGTTGTTTGAAGTTCGCCAGGAGAAATTTGATCTTGTGTAGAACAACTGTATCAATATTTACTTCATATTAGCAAACCGCCCACCATAGAACGAGTTATTTGATAAGTTTAAGACATAGCGATGTATGAAAAATAAATCGAATTTGGATTAATAGGTACCGTGACAGAAATAATATGGGGTCACAATAGACTTATTTTTGTCTGTGAACGCCGGCCTTGAATATTTACCTGGTATACAGTTTCCGCATCAGTACAACAAAAATCCAACAACGTTAAAACATAAAATAATAGTGACCCATGGATGTAAGCAGGTTGACTAATATTAAATTCAGATGCTCGTCATATGCATTTTAACGTAAATGAGATCAGTTTTCCCACTGATCATTAACATACGTTGTATGAAATGCTAAACTAACGACCTGATGGATGCTGTAGATCACATCTAAAATTCTCGTGGTTATTGAGTTTTAATAAATCATTTTGTTTAATTAGTAGCAACTAAATTGCTAGTTTTCATTTGACTTTAGACCTAGTGGCATCCAAAATGCAATGTACATATTCATCATTTTGTAATAAGTTGTTCTGTTTGTGAATTGGCAGCTCAGCCATGAATTATGGTAAAAAACAACGCCTCTGTATATATCTACTATTCTCATTCGTTGGAGGCTTTAAGGTAAATAATCATTAAGTATTTGTCAAAACAAACCATTGACGTTTTGTATCACAACAGTGCTTATTATATATATAAATATATTTAATGGTTGAAAATAAAATTAACTCGATAATCAATCTTTTTATCCACCATTATCAGTATGGTTTCTGTGAGATTAAGCTAGTCATACACTTCGTATTTATATTACTGCCTTTTGCAAACGACTGTGTTCGGTGATAAATTATTTACTTTGTAATTAGTTAAAACGTTACGGATATATCGGTCCAGCAATTTTATGACAAAGTGTTATGTTATGTATGCTTGTGTCAGGATCTCTGAAGTCTTAATCTACTTGTCAGAATTGAGGAAAAGGGTATCCACACTATTTAATGTTTATTGTTTTTGTACCGGTAAAAATGTCAGAGTTAATTGTAAACTATATATCCATGTTTCGTTCGAATGCCATCTTTTATTATTTCTCCCACTTTAAAACTGTTATCAGCTATATTCAACGAATGCATTTAAGCTTCGAGATTGTTAAATGTAAAATTAATATGATTTGAGCTATTTGCAAATAAGATATATCAAACGATTTTACGATTCGATTAGAGTTCCATTTTCACTTATTGTATTAGTAAGATAAATCTATGTGCGGCGTTCGTGCTAATTCACCAGCACAGATGGGCAAACGATACATGTACACCGAAACTACAATCAGCGTAAAAACTTGTAGTGTGTTCTTTATATTGGCTCAATACTTAGTGAAATGTGCAAAGCTATCTGCACAAATGTTGTACATGATATAATACTGAACCTGTTCTGGTACACCGTTAAAATGATTTATTTTAACGAACACCGACAACACAACCCCACACACGCCATGTCGCATTTAACAAGTGTTTACGACATGTGGAATTAAATTAACCACTGTATCATCACAAGGTAAGTACATGTACATGTAGTGCTGAATATTTGTAGATAAATTTTAATGTACAAGTGAATTGGGGGGAAAAAGAGAATACCAAAGTGTCAACAAAACCATAGTCCGAACTCAAAATCAATTAAACTAGATGCAAACTAAGACTAACGGAAATATGTACACGGAGACCCTCGTAAAAGCACAAGATAATACGACCATGTGTTCCGGAGGAGTAAGCGTCTTCTGCTTCATCAACTACACCCGTCATGTAAATTTTGGGTCACATCCAAGTAAGTTTCTATCCTCAAAATGATTAAGGAGTCATCATTGTCAATCACAATACGTAAGCAAACCACTAAGCCATCTTCATATCACACAAAGATACAGAATATTTATCGATGAAATCAAGATTGGAAAGAAGTCTTTCCCTGTTGTTGGTAGGCTTAATGTGCCAATCTGTTAAGTTTGTCTGGGCTAAACTTAGTTGCAGGTTTTTTACTTATTTTGTAGGCTATACTGCAGTAGTCTGTGTGGTCCTGAATGTGAATTATAACGTGACTATTAACACTTAGTGCGTTTTTCTTCAAAAAGTTCACTAGACAGTTTTATTTGTCCTGTCTTCATATATCCACCACAAACCTGTATTACATTTCCGATTATGTAAACTACATTTTGAAGTTTGGATGAGTACATGTCTGTTATACCAGGTCGTACTTAACTATTTATAATGCACAGTGAATACTGCGGAAACGGATACATATATACACTCTTATTCGTAAATGTTTAAAGGTCCCCCTGATGACCCTCAGACATGTGACTGCAAGATTGCGTTTTCAAACAAAATCGTTCGAGGCTGTCTCGATACCCAAGGTCTTAATAGTGATTTTACGTGACTTGTGGCTTTTTAGATGAGAGCTTGAACCTTTTCCTCTTGAACGTCTTGCCTCGAATTCAAGCCTACATGTATGATACTGCAAACGTGCTGTCAATCTAGTTACGGTACTTCTACTGGGACATCCTAGACAGTAATGTAGCTTTACAGTAAACAGCGGGCCGTCAACATTTGATCGTAAGTGCCGAACCCCAGATATGATTATTGTCCTGCCGGTCTGGCGTCCGGTTTGTTGCGAATGTCTGCGCTGGAAGCGCTAAGAGGTGACCGTTTACTATGGAAACATAATTGTAATCAATTGGCTTGTATACAGAGGACCGTGTCGTGATGTGGGCGACCCATACAACACAATTAGAACGTTTGTTAGCGTTAATTGGTGACATGCAGTAAAGTTTATATCCATTTTCATGCGGTCCGAACGATTAGCGCTTCTGTCAGTGTGGCTGGGAGAAAAACAACTCTTTTAATCGCTCACGTAGATACATCCTATGTAAAATGGTTTGTACGTTCAGCTTGGTAGCTGTATCCTGCACCAGACTAGTAAGAAATACATCAATATATTTCCCTACATGTACCAACCAACTTCTGAAGGAATATGCGGATAGAAACAGTGACAAAATCATTGAAAAAAAACGTTTTTTTCCAGTTGTCAGACAAGGCTCGTTTCGCATACCTCACATTTCTAGGTAACCCATAAATGCATTAATGTAATGTTTTTCTACAGCGCCTTCACATCCCTGTGATTTAGAAATAAATAAGACAGATATTGAGGACAACATTTCCCATTAAATACATTTTTTAATAAGATGATTAGCTAAGACATGATAATACACAGATACGGTTAATGAAATTAAAAAATCCATGCAATACTTGAAACAATATACATATCAATTGGGAGAAAAAAATCTCGCGGGATTATGTATCAATTCTGTCCCGAACATAACCAGTAAATTATCATTTCCGTTAACGCTCTTCGAAATATACTACTCCAAGTTGTCTATAGCTGCAACGTTTTTGTACATTTCGAAGATGAATTCTCTACAATTCGCTCTATACCTATTCTTTTTTTTCACATTCAATTCAACACCATGACAGCTGAAAACGTTAACGGTTATTCATTTTGGCTATTGATCATGTGAGATTCACCATTCACCACGAGAACGAAGCCATTTCAACAAATGGATTTGACGGAGGAACCTATAAAACTATTCTTTATAAAAACGATATATCCATATTAATGCCCAAAGGAAATTGCAACGAGTTCCGATCAAGTCTACAGACAATACCCGGAAACCCTCTGCTTTTTATACCATCATAAAAGTGTAACATGCAATGCTTTAAAATGTACGTTATTATCATGGCTAAGTTAACGGTGATATAGAGAATTTATTTGACAGGGTTTAAAGCGAAACGATGTCCTAAAACAGCATAGGCGACGAATGGAAAGGTGACTGACTATTAGGATGAACAAGCTTGCCAAATTGCACATTATGCATTTATATTCATGCTTTAATATTCGGTTTACATGGATTCATTTGAATACTTTATTTTACTGATACCTAAAAACAGCTATACATGTGTAATTGTTGACATTACAGATTTTAAGGTTTACATTACATTGTTTTTTGTTTGAGAATGTTTACGGATTTTCATAAATGAAAATACTTATTTGAATGACGATCTTTAGTTAGCAAGGACTATATTTTAACTTTGATCATAAGGAACTAGTGAATACATGAAACCATCCTTACATAACCTGAATAAACGATAGTTAAAGCAAACGCAAGGCTGAGCTCGGTGGATACTTTTGAATACATAGTTGAAAGTACTTAACATGAAACACAAGGGGAAAAATGAAATGTCCATAGCAATCTATGCTACACTTTTAGACTCTTAGTAGTATTTAGGTTGTTGTGGCATATATACATACATTGAATTTCAAATAACGCCTTCATAATTATGAACCGTAATTCATGAATAAGCAGAAAGGGAAAAACATCCCATTATGTTTCTATACCGTGCCCCTAGACTCTCGCTCACGTGCTTGATGAACATTGAGCAATTGCTTGGAATGTCTTCCTGTTGAGTTACAGCCTGATTTAGAACTGAAATACAATGTATATCAGTACCGGAATCTCTCAAAGGAATGACATACTCCGATTTCAAGAACGGCAAGATTAAAGTCATTGATGACAGAACTATCGGTGCTATTGTCTGATTCTTAATAACATCATGCGACCTGCGGTACAAAGAACCACACTTGCATGTCTCAAGCTCCTAAATACTACCGAGTTGGCTAGTAGAAGAGAGACTAGCGAGATAGACTGTCTTGGATTTGATTCCAGGAAAATCCACCTCAGCTTGATGTACCGGACGGAAACTGCAGAAGATAGCTGTGTTCTGAGAGATTCCGAAAACAGCACAGATAGGCTGTGTGGTTCCTCTCGTTATCGGTAGATCAAAAGCATTGTTAGATCTACGACGTCTTGATTTGATGATAGGCAGTCTGCCAGATGTGTTTTTTATTGGGCCTGGAAGGTTGTAAGTCAGACCGAGAGTACACCGTTGCTGCAAGTGACGAGGTGTCAACCATGCAGCTTATGTAATGTGGCTCATTGTCTGTGTCTGGCATATCAAAGTCCTATTGTAGTTAAGTACATCTCAAGGTACTGACAGGTCACGGAGCTCTGCTCACATACCTTACTTATTAGCCAGGCTTACAGTCATAGTATTCTGCATGATACGATAACAACATCACAGTATTGAAAGGTACGTATGCTGGTAGATCATGCAAACCGATATATATTTCCATTAAGGAAGTGACCGTTTAAACTTGAGGAAGCGGTACATGGTCATTCTAGAGAGTTTCTATTTAAGTCTGGATAGCATCAATGATATATATTGAGTCCCTTATTTTTACGTCATCATTTTCGTGAAATTCATGCATCTTGTATGCTTTTGTAGAGATATTGATCAAGTCATGTTATTGACGCAATCTGCAGTGACGTCATTTATGAGATTCAAAATTCTACAGGATGTATGTTTGGTCTTAGCGCCATTGTGATAAATGTACAGTATTACCAACTTAGTCTACTAGTATTTAAGACCATCCGACTGCTTGCGATGCGAGTGGACGTGTTGGGTGCGTGTGTATTTGGGTGCCTTAATGCCTATATCCGTACTAGTTTAAAATTGATGCCGACAGTATAGTGTTACCACACTAAAATACACTGATGAAGATCCTAACAGAACACATCAACGGATCGCATTATACTAACAACGGGCAAACCAGTCGTTCAATTCATATGCTGAGCGTCAAGTAGGGAGATATCGAAGCTCTGGTATATCGCGGCCAGGGGATAAAACCTCAAGCCAAATATTAGACAGTGTCAATGGAGACATCAGGATTTGGTTCAGTATCCAAATCAAATTTACTTGGGTCGTTACTGCAGTTTAAAAGAATGCATAGAAGCAACAGCAGTACAAGCATGTTCGTTGTTCCGTTATGCATGAAACTATATATTGTAGAAAACGCAGCCTCTAGAATGGTGCCGGGAATATGTTTATGTGCTGTTACATGTAAGCATGCCGTTCAAATTCATGTTGGCCATTTCTAAAGAATACAGAAGCCCCGGAAGTTAAAACATGTAAATGTAAGCTAATAAAAACTTCCATTTCGAATTGTTTGCCTTAATGTATGGTATTGAGAGAGACGTTTTATAATGATTGCGTTATGCAATATGCATAAGATCAATAAAACATTACCCAAAAACATGAACTACTTCCGTTATTTTAAAGATTCGTTCTACCGTTTGATTAGCTCATATAGAAAATGCAGTAATTACTAGACGTATTTTAAATCATAATGATAGGTTTTTTTTCATAAATTGTTCCGTGAAGTTACAACTTAACCCAATTAACGCATATTAGTATACATTATGAGAACGAATACTGTTTTTGGATGCTGGTATATCGTACAATGTAAATTTATCTACACGGGTTGGTCCAAAATGGTTTGCGAATTCAAACGGACGATTGTAAATAAGGCGCCAGAGAATACGCTCTGAAAATAGTTCTTTGACCTTGTGTCAATAAAACTTATCGACCTTCTACTGTTTTGGTTGGGTAGGGGGCATGGGGACAGACATATCTACTTGCCGAACAAAACCTGACATGTCATAAGTCTGACAGCAAATCAAGGTCTGCGTAGGTCCCACGGGACCCAATTGACTTCTTACGCCGTCTTTAATAATTACTTATAGCGACAGGTTCCGCAGTGTGGCCCCCTTCCGTTACGTCTTCTGGCGAACATACGCGTATAGATGTACCACCGCTGTGAGTCTGATGAAGGCAGAATCGATGGACTACCCTAAGTGAAAATAAATCTTGATAAACAACCAAGCTTCGCATTGTTAATGCCAGATAGCCATTTTTACATTTAGACATCATCGACTTTCTTTTCCCAGCCGGAAACCATGCGGAGAACCACTTACGGACACAACATGACTCCCTGTTGGTAAGGGGTTGTTTGATAAATTGGTCATCTGTCCAATCCCATCCAATTAGGTCAACCGTGTTCTTTTTAGGAAACAAAGTGTGGAGGCGAAAACAAGTCTCCGCAGGCAGTTACCTCGGTAATTGAAATTCTAAATTTATGAGTCTGATTCGTGAAATTAAATTCCAAGATTTGATCCTCAAATTAAATTACCTTAGTTTTGTAGGAACGTTACGGAAGCACCCGTTGTGCAATAATCGGATATATCTAGAGTAATCAGTAAAGGAGTTATTGAGAATAAGGTAAAGTCATTAGATATAATTGAAACTAACTTACATTTTCTTTAAACATGAAATAGTATACGTATATCAGTACAGTGGATACTCCGATATTTTTGTCAGGCTAGTTATGACCTGCAATGGTTAATTTCGAAAACTTGATCCAATATATATCTCTTCTCCCTTAAGACTAGTAATGATGCTTGACTGTAAGATCCGTACCGATTTCATATAATTGTTATCAGATATTCCTCACGCGATTTGTACAAGCTTTCATGGATCACTTGAGCATCAGAGCACGGTTCGTGGTGCAAGATTTAAAGCCTATAGTTAAGTTTGAAGTCGCGGCTTACTAGTTTAACATTCGTATAATGCGATTAGTTCATATAACTTTGAATTAAAATAGACATAAATGTTTAAGGCTACAAAGCAAAACACATAATCATCTAAATTCGGGTTATAATAGCATAGACAAGAGCAGCATTTTGTGAGGATAGGCTTATTGAGTTGTTAGAAAAAAACATGCTTAGTTTTGAGAGTGATCACATTGGTGCGTATATAGATGTAGGGAGAACAAGCTTATCGATCTAGCTAACCTTGATTCAAACAATGTCAAATGTATATGTTGTATGCAAATGTGTATTTATTTTACACGGTATCGAGTTGGATACGGAACACATCAGATGAAAGTTCGATAGTGTGATGTTGCTTTAGACACCATTGTGGGTTGCCGTGTTATACACGATGGTATGTGCTACTTTGGAACTGATTGCAACCAACCAGATATAATTACATGTAAATCGAATGGACCCGTGGGATACAAACGTCCCGGCGAGCCGATGATCAACTGTCATTATATCCTTATCGTGAGTCGACCACTCCTGACTACGACCTAGGAATGACTTGGTAAACACGCCTTGGTAGATACTGATACACGCCGGTGTAAGAATCCTCCCCGACAACGGCAAACAAAACAATTCAAACAACCCATCAATATTGTCCTATGTCACAGACATCATAATTGCTATTGCTAAATTACAATGTAAACTGTATTTATTTACCATATATATTTGTCTTTCTTACAGTACGGGCTAAAACAGTGCTTCAAATACGATAGTTATTATGCAATCACGGGTACTGTAATCATATGATATGGTATATTTTCAACTAATGTATAAATGTCGGCGTCCTGTAGACTGACTTAACTATAGAAATCAAGGATTGGTTATGAACGTGTTTCCATGGAGAATGTGGCAGGGGATAATGCCTAAGACATATAATACTGTTTACCCTCTCACTTACCAATATAGGTTCTTAAGGCGTATTCCTTATTTTTTGAGGTAGAAGTGTACACACTATGTAATCTAACAAGATAAGTAAATCGTATGTGAATAGTAAAGTTACCAAAGAGGAGTAACTCCAAGCATACTAGTACAAAGTATACATGCCCTGCTTAAACTATAACTGTACTGGCTGACTGTGCCCTCTATCACACAGATTCACCAGCATTGCCGTTTTCAGTCATTTGATTCACTAAGAAAATGACTATTTTGTTTTTAATTTTACATGTGCAACTGTTTAACATATGTATCTTAACTCTACTTTCTAATTAATATAAAATGATGGCCGTACACGTTTATACTTCAAAAAAACAAAGCTGGCTCAAATGATACTTTTGATCTGTCGATTGGATCAAAACAATAATTTGCTCGGTAAGTGGTATATATCATTTTTTAAGACGACCTAGTAAAATTATATACATTGTAATCATGTATGAATTGGGACAAATAGAGGGGGGAACATTGTTAATACCTGTTAGCTAATATACCCTACACAACATGATACGGTTACTTAGTAAACAAAGGCACACGCTGAACAAAATGCCGTCATCTGATACATCATGGCTCTTCTATTTGTATAGTGTATCCCCAGTCAGCCGCGTACAGTATATCAACATGGACATGGGCTAGCGTTACTGTTTACACATAGTTTGTTGATGAAAGCTTGGCTTTTGATTTGCAGAAAATTAATGGCCAGTATTTGACTGGTAGGGCATAACTGACAAACTTAGTTTGAGTGATGTTATTTCAGAAAAATAATCAATATAGTTACACGCGGTGGTCGCCGGGAAGGTAAGATATGACTGTTATACCTATAACTTTATTGTTTGCTTCAACAGATAGATCAGAAAATAAAACAGTGTTTTGATGAATTTTAAAATTCTGAGGATGAAACATATTATTATATTTAAAAAAAAAAAAATGTTTGAGTTAAACCTGGCGTCAAAAATTTAATCAGATTATATAGTCATTCTGTCTTAAAAATACAGTAAAATCCGACTGTTTCTGGTCGGGAGACATTGATTTTGCTGTAATAAATGATAAAATACATGTCCGTTCGCTTGATCTTGTAGCTTACATTTACACTTACAATACTTGTTCATATAGCAACCGTACATGAACATGCAAATACATGTGCAAATGCATGTGTATACTATATTCCCAAATAAATTATAATCTGTCACGAGATATTTCAGATTTTTTAAATACAAACGTTACATCCATTTCAAAGCGTCCGCTTCCTTTGTACAATAATCTACTGCTGCAAATACACTCAGTTTAAATAAGATGTATACAATATATTTCATGTTGATTTTAGATATACGGATTTAATACATGACAAGAGCACACTTCGACTAAAATGCATACACCTGTTCATCATGATATCACTGTAAGACGATCCGTACAGGTATGTAGATGTACCGTGATATCAGTGGGGCATAGATTTATATCAACACCATAATGCGCTAAAACCAAAATATCTAAGCTTCAACATGTGGAAATGGAATGCTAAGGCAAGACATTCGCCTGCGCTCAATCATAAATCTCGACGTGGCATGCTGCAGAACACCTGTAAATTAAATCTCCTAAAAACAATAACTTCTGTTGTAATGCTAGCGCATGTTTTTTTCCCAGACAGCCTTGTTTTGCAAGCGTTCCATATTTATTTCTTATGTAATAAAGACAAATTGCAAGAGTGTCTTCCGTAGCCTAACACTTTACTGTGATTTATCATTTAATCTTATAACTGTAATGCCAAACCTCTTTCGCAAGAGCGACATTGTGTAGCGATTCCGTGTTGGGGAATTAAATGAAGACAAGGTTTTGGATCGGCAATAAACATGAGTCGTGAATGTCGAACTGTCTTGCGCGCGGTTTTAACGACACCGCTGCCAGTAGATCGCCAACGTGCTGTAACAGTTTACGTTCTGATGATGACTTTCGCATAAAATTTTAGAGACATTTAAAACAAATATAGAAATTTTACCATAATGGATAGCAAGGGAGTACCACCGCGGGAACACATGGATTTGGTAGTCATCCTGAAGACAGACTTAATTAAACGACATTTGCTCTATGAATTATCCAGGAATGGATTACGATATGAGTTGCATTGAAGGTACAAGTCTTGAATTTCCCGAATCAAGACATATTAATAGTGGAAATCCGAACGAAATGAAGAACAATTGATTCCTAGGGATAAACTATACTCTAGCATCGCAGAAACGTAATGATATTTCATTTCAGTAGCACAGGTAATATGTCGGGCAATATTCTGGTGCAATACCAACAATATCATACATGTACAATAACAATATGGGAACGAGTCTTGTTACGTTGGAAACACGTTTGTAACGTCATTATATTAAATGACAACGCGTTATTGTATTTTACGCCACGCTTTTGTCTCCGTAGTGCATAATGAGTGTTCCGTTATAGACGAGAATCATTGAAAATACATAAGTTAGTATGTATCACAAGCTTTGTAATAAATATACTGAAACAAGTTATATCGAATTAATTAAACTCATTAAAAAAGTAATTATATTGTTAATTAAAAAGAACCTAATGTCAATATGCAAAGTGATAAGATAGGTCGAGAAAGTGCACATATTTGGCCTTTACTTGCTATTCTATAGTTGTAAAAGTCAGTGTGCATGAAAGGTTTTGTATGTTTAACCTATACCTCAAATAGATTATAATAGTATACAGCTGTAATATATGTTGCTGCTTGACTTCCTTGTATTATTACGTCATACATGTGATATGCCGACATGCAATTTTATTTTTTAGAATTAAAGCCTCGTTTTTGAGATGTATCGTCAAGACTATATGGGGTGCCGTTCCTGTCATGCAAGACGGCTTCGGCGGCCTCGACGGAGCGAGAAACGACTGGGTTTGTGACGAATACCACCAGGGTAAAGGATGTTGGATGATTATACTAGAGCATGTGTAGGCACCATCCCTCCTCGCACATGATTAAGTTGTCTGCAAAATTTCGGTCAAAGTTTCTTCATGACTACGGGGATTTTAATTATAAAATTTATTGAGGAAAATATATTTGCGTTTTGATCAATGGATGCGTAGCATCGCCTCTTGCTCTGTAGCACGCAATGGCATACTTACGCTATTCCAATAAAGTTTTGCATTGGGACGGTTTATGTGTCTGATATTTCAATGGAAACTTTCAATTTTGAAGCTCGTGTTATTAGTATTTAATTATATTCAGTATGAACATAGAGAAAATGACGAAATTGATTGCATCGCATCGTTTTTTCTAATATGCTCCGATCCTACTTTCATTTAAAACGTGTGACAAAGACAATGGCTATTACAATTTACATTAGCATCATAAGGCCGACGTTTTATTTAATCGAATGCATGCTAAATCATCATGCATTATTTCTGTTCTTGTAACATTGTTTGCTTTCAATGAACAACAGTTATGTTTATCTGAGCGATAATCTTTTACGGTAATTTCCTAAATGATTTAGAAGCAGAAACAACTTTATGTTTTATGAATGCATTGTAAACTATTATACGATTGACAGTTTTCTAAAAGCAATTTTGGGTCTTATTGGTAGATCAATATATATATTTGCATTGTAAGTGAACATTCAATGAGAGTGACCTCTTATTTGTATATTTGTTGTTTACAGATACACAAATCTGTTGCTGCAGTTATCCTTGATACGTGTTAACGAGCTGCTGACGCACCAGCCTTGCTAATGTTTACAGGTCACTGGCATACTATACACAATAACAAGGTTTGTAGTAACAAGCATATAAATCATAACAAGAGCAGAGTTATTCTGAACAGTTAACGAAACAAACTTGCGATTAACATCAACTGAAATGTTCTGAAAACGCTAACGAACTACTGATCATTTGGGATGTTCCTTGCCAATTAGCCTTATTTAGAACAGTGTTGTCATAGGATATACATTTTTTGTATATCGCTAACCATGGCTCAACGTGGCATTGTCGAACTTTGGAAAGATTGATGTTATGATTTAATGCAAGAGGTACTTTACAATATAGTCAACAGGCAAAATTCCCATTTCTATTCGACACCGTCTTCTCAAAATGTTTGTTTGTGTATTACGTGCAGAACAAAATTTATATGCAGCATGTAACATGCTGATATTTCCAAGAAAATATAAGTTTAGGCGTCACATACTGTATCAATTTATGATAGGTTACTGATGCCAAGACTTAATTTAGAAAATGAATAAATGGAATATTCAAGCAATAGAAAAAAATAGAATATACCGAAGCGTTAACAAAATCATAATCCAAACTCAAAACCGATGCAGCGAAAATCAAACACTTGGAAACAAGATGCAAATAAATCATATCCGAACCAGCCCAACATATATTTCGAGAATCCAATATAATGAAAATGTATAATTTGTTTTCTTTTAGATTGTAGATTTCTAGATTATTTTGAGGACACTCTGTAAGTTAATAAGCGCGTAGCGGATAACTCTGGAATATAATTGCGAAAATAATATTATTTAAGTCGATAACTTAGATTTGCATGTATGTTGTAATGCAAAAATGATTGTTTTATAGTTCAATACATATACTCAAAAACGATGTCATTATAACGTCAACCAAAACTAGGGTAGTTGTTTATATAGCCCATATTGTGTTGAGGACGGTGAAAATCACGTCATTGTCTGAGATCATTATTAGACTTTTTCAAAGGAATCTGGACAGCGCTTGCCTTCCATCAATAACTACTTGGTGACCAGACATAAACGTTGTAGCAAGTGCGCGGAGCAAGTTATCACGTTCCGTTAACTCTTCCATCTCAAGTCAATAGGCCTGTTGATGATACGGAGAAGGGTTCCAAAATTGCCTAGTGGGAAATATTGTCTTTGACAAGGTCACAGCAAAATATCGATGTCGGTTGTAACGAATGCTTAAATTACACACAGCTGTCTCAGGCTTGGGGGCCCGCTCCCTTCCCATTAAGTGTCTGATTTAAGCGCTTTCTAATGGAACATCGTTGCAGGATTTTATATGACCACGGGGATATGTTTACAGCCGAACAGAATTATTATCATACGATTTTGTTTTAACGTTTTGCCATTAGAACAGTTGCATCTGTCGACTGTCGGTTTATTCGTATGAAAAGTTGCACATGTGATGGTTTCATAGCAATTCATCGGCAGTGTCATTTGACGAGAGACAATAACCTGTTAGGGAATAAACGTATCTGAAAGGAAGAATATTATAGTCGATTTAAATGTGAATTTACAGACAAAATTAAATTCGATTATATTGGCCCGACGGGAAATGGAATTCAAGATAACCGAGAAAACACACGTTTTGATTATAGCAAATTTTGTTATGTGTTTATATGTATCCAGATGATAAAGTGAAAAAAAATGTTATGGTTTTAACGTTTCGCGTCTATCATCACATGATCTTCAATTTTCTCACATGAAACTTGTGTGAATACATGATTATATACAGTTCATGTTTGACTTAGGGAGTAAGACATTTGAGCAGGGCACGTCTTTCCAGTGTTGTTAGTCCCCTGGAATGCCTGAGTCATTCCTAGAAAAGTCCCTTAGGAGCTATGGTGGAAACCTGCGATTCCAACTGCTGCAATTAATTCAGAAGACCAATTTTGATTTCATGAATGTCTCGTAATCCCCCGATTCTGCAAAGCCCCCTTAACTGTTCGTCTACATAATTTCCTCTTCATTTTAGCGATTTTAAATTGGTTCCTAGTACGGCCATACAAAGACAATGATCAGGTAAGCCAACCAGGAATTCAGATCTGACTTAATTAGTGAAACGTACTGTTTGCACTACCGAATCGCTAAAAAAAGAGAAAATAATAAAACAAAAACAAAAAACCAGAAATATTGAGATGACTGATATCAATTTTCCCCAATATTATATTAATTAGTTTTTTTTTTATGGAAACTATTCAGTCGCTACGAACAACGAAATTTCCATAATTAGTTATACTAAACAGATTAAAAGGAACATGTGATTGCGTGCCCGGAACTTTTGAAATAGTGTGATATGACAATGCAAAAAAAGGACCAGATATTTAATAAATACGCATATCAACTAGTTTAGACTGGGCTGGTTTTCAAAATAATTGGACCGGGTTGCACAACATTACAACTGTAACCACATTGTGATTTTCGCAGCTAGATCGTGAACGTGAATGTTGACGTTGAGCGACATACACACACGTTGAGAAAGACGTAAAATAATGTTATATATGTGTAGCTACTGCTATGATATAAAACCCAAAACAAGCGAACGAACACGTGTACAAGTGCCAACCGTGTTAAACATGCAAGAATGTTAATGCAAATGACATCAAAACTATGATCTATATACAAGTACGTTTAGTCATTTGAGATAAATGGCTGGTTAGACCGACTGATAAGGCGCTACCTGAGACTCGTACAACATCAACAGTAGGTTAAGTTCTCCAAAACAACATATGTTTAAAATGCAAGCCACAAAACCTTACGTGTAGTATGATGTTTATACATCACACAGCTATGATGCCAACTTTGCATCTACAATAAATGGAACGCCAAAATGTAGTCTCAATATTTCAAAATGCTGTCCTGAGGGAGATGAAGTATGATAACATATCAATACATTGTAGGGGGATACCGTACATGATGATCATACCAACTGAAAGGCAACGTATTTTTTAATTTGGAGCAGGTGATTTTCTCTGTTACATGCACGAATATACTTCTGCAGTACAAGTGGTATATCCATTAATGTTTCTCGGGTTCGCACTGCTTAGCGTTATATAGTATTCTTCCATTGTGTTGCATTCTTATTCAATGCTGTAATCAATGTGATGCCATTCACATTTCAGTGCATTGCTATTGTAACACAAGAAACTGCCACTTCCATGCTGTGTCTCCAATGCAGTCCGAGTCGTACTGGTATAAGTACAACGTATATACGTTTATACCAGAGTACATTAGCCGAACAAACACAAGGTATAACGGTTTATGTGTTTTGTTTGTTCAGTCGGGATAGAATTGGTCTAAAATAGATTTTTGTTGGCGACGCAAATTTAGACTACCATATAGAGTTTAGCAGTTATTTCATTTTGATCCGCTTTTCTCTCTCACCTGCGGCCAAAAAGGTTAGATTATGCAATGTTTTTTTAACGTTGTGTACTGCAGAAAAAGTCGCATGTACTACACTACAGTAAAAACAAATGAAACACACACACAACATCTGATAATCGCTGACGGTAAATAGTAGCACTATCCCATGTCCCAAGTCGACCTCGACCTTTTCGTATTGCAATCAGTCCTACCGAGACATAAGTAGAAGCGATCTCGTGTGTGTAATAGACGCACGGATTTTATCATACTCGATTAGTTTTACGGTAATTACCCACCTCTCCGGAATGAATATATAATACTCGTTTAGGCAAACAAGGGCTACCTCCTTCTTACAGACTGTAATGAATGTGAAGCGTGACCCGACGTGATACATAGGCCTGGTAGGGCTGTATGTAAATATCGACGTTGAATGGGTTATACAATCGCCAAGTTAAATCCAATCTTTTTTTCTGTAAGGAGATAACCTTTATCATTAATAACCATGATTTCAAAGGGGAACAAATTAAAATATACGGTAAGTGTATATATATACCAGTCATAAATCGAATTGCTTTTATAAGTTTTTAAGAGTTTATAAACCGCGCTAATAGCGGAATTTTTGGAAACCACTTTAAATGTATAAGATAACATGTTAATTAAAGCAGTCTGCATGCTGGCTAAAATGTGCTTTTTCAGCATTCTCATGAACAAATTTCGGAGTGGATATATTCTTTGATGAACTCTGGTGATGTTAGAATCAGTCATCTTACTCAAGATTACAACTATGTCATCTTACTATGTATGGCAACAGAAATACACATTAAATGATACATTTTTTTCAGAATGTTGAGGTTACACACATCTTAATAAAGAGGTAATACATGAAAACAGTGTTAACAATGTTCATATATCTATATAACGTTAAATGATTTGAAATGGACTTGGCCACTGATATATGACCAATGCAGATGGTCAAAACATCATAGTGTAGGTCATTCCCTTTGTTGTACTGTGCTGTACAGGGATAGTATCGGTTTGGTGAAAAGTAATACTTGCATGTCCGCCGATGTCCCGACCGTGGCACTTGATCATCATTGATCGGGGTCTGGTCAGACTCAAATGGCAGGAATTGACAGTGCGCAATGTAAGACAAGACGCAGTCAGAGTTGTATCATTTAAGTGTGTCCGATCGCCAACCTAACTGTGTACTCTAACCGATACCGGTAATCAGCGGTATGAGTTATTGGGTGGTTATCGAAGGCGCGTGTCAACAGGTTGCAGACTGGAACTGTAAGGTTTCATTTGAAAATTTCTCAACACAGCACCGGTTGTATCAAATCACCATTTACAACGGATGGCATGTGTCATTTGTACTCAGTCTCGAGTTTTGCTTAGACAGGAATGAAAACGGAATTTTAACGATATTTCGATACCAAAACTATGTAACGTTATCTGGTCAAATACTTATAGATAACAGATAACTGTCGTAGGGATGTATATGACTGATTCGGCTAGACGTTCCCTTTAGCTACAGAATTGGAACGTTATGTAATTTTGGGATCGACTTTCAGTAGTGTGATTGGGAACAACCCTATCTGGCTACATACGTAAATCGTGGCACCAAAACACAAGCAGGACAAGTTTTGAGAAGCAATTGGATGAATCAATGTACAATCGTACATGCACTTCATCAATTGAGATGAGTGGGTGTACATAATTATGATGTGAAACTATTCAATGACATCACATTAGGTGAAGTCATTTAGAATTTCCGGTATGACATTTACAGTGCACAGCTAAAGCTATACAAAAAAACTATGCAGAAATAGTAATAGATTTACCATGAAAGAGACACACGTAGAAAACGATACTGTTCAGAAAGGGTAGTGGAACAGCAATGTAATTAATAGGACATTCCGTGGACGTTTAAGAATGACACACATATTTCAGAACACAAGGTTTATTCAGAATGTAAACATATGATCATTAAATCATTTAATGTCTATTTTTGTTCGAAACTATTTTCACGTTTACGTTGTGCTATATCTGGTGATGAAAATAACACATTTCGAAGGTCATTACGCGTGATCGCATACAATTCCTTTGTAATGCTTGTTGTTATGATCGCTTTTCTGGGTACCGTTTGTCATTACCCGTTTTGATAAAAAAAACGAAAAAAAAACAAACAATATTCCAAGTCTGAAGACTCCGTCTATTTTGTTCCTAATACCAAAACTAAAACTAATCCTAGTTCAATGCATTTCTACAGAAATGAACAAAGCACCATGTTCACAGATAAACGGTCCCCTGGTTCACATTTGAAAGGCAGCCGGGCTCCCCATTACATCCCTGCTTCTCCACCCTATAGTATTTACATGTCGCAGAGTATTCGTTATTCTTGGGCTTGCTGTGAATATCGAGATTTTCGTGATAGATGTCAACTGCTGACGAACAAACTTATGGCACAGGAATTCGAGATATGCAGTTGATGAAGACTACGGGCAAGTTTTATGGTCGCTACCTTGATCTCATCGAGAAATAGTCTGTATCTTTGTATGATATGAAGATGGACGTTTTTGAGTTTGCTTATTAGAGTGTTACAGCTGTAACTTGTTGTGATTGACAATGATGACTCGGTTCTCATTTTGAGGATTGATGCTTGCTTGCATGTGACCAAGATTTACATGGCGGATGTCGTCGATGAAGCACAAGACGCTTACTCTTCCGAACACCTGGTCTTATTCTGCTGTGCTTTTACAAGAGTTTCCATGTAACTATTTCCTTTGTTCCTATTAATATAAGTACCCAACTATCATTTATCAACAAAACTGTATCTGACGTATGCACAACTAGTTTAATTTTACTTCTAAATTAAAAAAAAGTAAGGGGTTTCACGCAAATGACCCTTCTGTTTCTACATTAGTTTAGAAATTTTGGATTCCAACCTTTTGGTCACTAGCTTCACTGAATAGTCGTAGGAGGACGATACAGCTGAATGATGCAGTTTGTCATTGTTTCGGCAAACTGTAAATATTACTTAATTAAAAAGGTGCAGCATACATGTATGTGTTAAGTCATCTTTTAATTAACGATCATAAACAAAACGTACATTTGTACAAATATGTATTACTTCTGGTTTTAGATTTAGCCAATCTCGAATCGCTGTTAACTCTAAGGTGAAAGCCCCTTTCAATTTAACCTATACTGCAAGCTACTTACTTTCATTTAAATATCATTATTTCAAACACCGTGCAAATGTTCTTGATTCGATTTCGTTTTGGAAATCGAATTTATCGTAATTTGTACCAACAGTTCTGCAAACTTGTGGTGCGAGGCACGATCGGCTGTATCCAATATTAGGCTGACAGTGATGCAAATCTGGTTTTCAAGACGAAAGAAAGCATCGAACCGTTTTAAATTTACAGAATAGGTACCATTCGGTGTCACCTTCAACTAGGATAAAACTACACCTCTTGTTAAGGAACAGCATTGCAGAAGTAGGCAAAAGGAACGTCTTAATTTGCATCAATATTCCTTATTAACAACGAAATAATACATCAGGGGAACGTATTTCATTGGATACATGGTTCCCTGTGCTTTGTTGAATTGGAGTATATATGGCGTGAATTGGCAAGCAATGTACATTGACAAAGCATTCTTTTCTCAACCTCGAAATCTCTGACGGATGTATAATGCATGAAAGCAATGAACATTTCAGAAGCGAAACAAACTGTACAATAACAAAATGATAATGATATGTGTCATGATGCAAAACTCGAAATTGCCATTTATGTATTTGATATTTACCGTTTAATACGCGGTATTGAACTCATTTTTTTATATTATGTACCAACCTTGATATACATATTACAAACTTTGTTTGCAAGGTCGTTGCTTCTCAAAGAAATAGCATAAAATGTACGATAAAATAGCATAGTCCTTGTCATAGAAAACCAGATTAGCATACATTGCTTCTCAAACGTTTCTTGTCAGGAAACGCTATGTTTTGTATAACACATCTCCTAGTATTCTCCTTAACAACATAAAGAGCTCATTTTGAATAGCAATTGAAATGGTTTCCTCACTTTCTTGCGTTATGCATCTCGCGAAGATAGTCATGATGGTTTCACGAACATATTTTGTGGAGTACATTCAAATAAATCCAGAAGGGTCGGTCGATAAATTGCATCAACATTAAATTTGTCTAAGCCTTAACCGTTAATCATGATTAATGGGTAGGCTTTTGGAACTTCGATATGCATCTATCACAAGATTGGGTCATAAATAGTTCGTTTTAATGACGCATAATCAATCAAAATATTAATACACGCTAATGTAAAAAAAAAAAAAGATGAAGCAGAGATGGAATGCATTAGGAGTGTGACATAACACACTCATATATATGGATGGAACAGAGGTAAAAACCTACATCATAATTAAGATTTAATGCATTTCTCTATACTGTAATAGAATCTGTCTTTTATGCCAAATTTCGCCGATATGGAATTTATTATATTTAATTTCCGGATTTCTGTTTTAGACATTTTAATGGCACAAGATTAGAACGACTTAGCTGTTTCCTGTACAGGCGGCGTCTCTTGATACCCAACGTGGTTTTTACCTTACACTAAATCAAAACATCTCTGACGCCACTATCGAGAAGGCCAAATTATAAAATTGCTGCCCGTCGCGAAATGCCAGGCAAAAATCCTTCAAGACATATCGTGTGGGGTTTTGAGGTGAACTCTAAGCCGTCATTATAAACGCCCAATTTGTACAGAGTTCTCTGTAAGGGTATTCGACATTTTGATTTAATGTACAAATTGTTTGACACAGGGGCGACCTGCCATGTCTTATGTTAGCCTTCACAATTAATACGTCTCAGACTCGGGTAGGCTCCGATTTTATCATTACGGTACAGAGGTCTGGGTTGTTGTAGTATATAAGCATTCCTGTCAGAGGTTGACAGCCCTGTAAGCTGGATAAGCAACCGCATTTTAAGCATGCTTTCTAGGTTTCAGATAACATACTGCTTTCTTATTGGTTGTGTTTTTACCAGTTTAAGTTCATTATAGTAAACCATTATGATACATAACCAATTTATATCCATTGTCTTTTTTATTTTCTGCTTTATAAAAAGTATTTTTACAACGATATAAAATATAGGCGGGTTTCCTAATTCTCACGATGTAATGTTTATTTAAATTGTCCTTGAATTGTGTCTGGTTTGGATAATATAGATTACGTCAACGGTTTTGCCGTTGCTTTTAAGCTTACTGTGAAGGTGTCCTTCAAACCTGCTCGGAGTTGTCCTTGAGTCTATGTATTAGCGTCCTTGATTTTTAAGTCGTTTTTAATTAGATATTGTTTTACAGTATGCGCTTCGCGACATACACAACATGTACAGATGGTTTCGGTGCCAATAATTGTACTGGTACAGTATGTCTTGTGCAATGTTAGCTGCGACTTCTTGTGAGCAGATGATGAAACATTTTACGAGAATATAAGGCGTAGGTTTAGTTTGATTGATATCATATAATTGTCATTCAGTTAAACAATGGAGTTATATTGCGTAAAACACGTGTGTTATGTGGTATAATATACTTGTGATTGGTTGTAAAATCAGGACAGTCCTCGCACTGGGCAGACGACTCTAACATATGTGTTGATTGTCTGTCCTCTATTACATCGAAACAGCTTGTAACAGATGTTAGTTGGTTTATTTGTTTTTCAATTTATAAATGTTATGCACTAAATAACCATTTCGTATTCGTGTCCATACTTTTAAAACTGTATAGAATCCCATCATTACTAATGAAAGCTTCTCTGTATGCTTGCTGCAGTGTTCTCTATATAATTGCTGCAGTGTTCTCTATATACTTGCTGCAGTGTTCTCTATATACTTGCTGCAGTGTCCTCTATATACTTGCTGCAGTGTTATCTATATACTTGCTGCAGTGTCCTCTATATACTTGCTACAGTGTTCTCTATATACTTGCTGCAGTGTCATCTATATACTTGCTGCAGTATCCTCTATACACTTGGTGCAGTGTCCCCTATATATTTGCTATAGTGTCCTCTATATACTTGCTACAGTGTCCTCTATATACTTGCTGCAGTGTCCTCTATATACTTGCTGCAGTGTCCTCTATATACTTGCTGCAGTGTCCTCTATATACTTGATTCAGTGTCCTCTATATACTTGATTCAGTGTCCTCTATATACTTGCTGCGGTGTCCTCTATATACTTGCTGCAGTGTCCTCTCTATACTTGCTACAGTGTCCTGTATATACTTGCTGCAGTGTCCTCTATATACTTGCTGCAGTGTCCTCTATATACTTGCTGCAGTGTCCTCTATATACTTGCTGCAGTGTCCTCTATATACTTGCTGTAGTGTCCTCTATATACTTGCTGCAGTATCCTCTATACACGTGCTGTAGTGTCCTCTATATACTTGATTCAGTGTCCTCTATATACTTGCTGCAGTGTCCTCTATATACTTGCTGCAGTGTCCTCTATATACTTGCTGCAGTGTCCTCTATATACTTGCTGCAGTATCCTCTATACACGTGCTGTAGTGTCCTCTATATACTTGATTCAGTGTCCTCTATATACTTTATTCAGTGCCCCCTATATACTTGCTGCGGTGTTCTCAATATACTTGCTGCAGTGTTCATTAAAACATGATAACGTTGACATTTCTTGCATGTATGACAACGTATTGACCTACTCAAAATTTAATAAAAAGTCTGTTTTTATATTAATTCTGATATTTTTTTTCATGGCACTTATATTCTAAACTCCCTGATGCGACAGATTTCGTAATAGATAATGAACTGTGTGGGCGGACAAAGAATAAGATAAAAACTCATAACATCAAACCCATAGCGGTACATTTTTTTGTACCTATCCCAACATCCACATCAGGCAAGGAAGACAAAATTAGACTTCAAAGGATGAAAAATATCAAACGTTTATTCCTACCTAAATATGATAAGAATGATTGTCGATTATGTTGTGTGCCCGAAGACCGTTTGGTTTTAACATCAAATCCGTTTGAAAGCTTTTAATTCGTTTCAAATTCGGAAAAAGTAAACAATTTACGTTATGTTGTGACAATTAACACTGTGTTGTGACAATTAACACTATGTTGTGATAATTAACACTATGGTGTGACAATTAGCACTATGTTGTGACAATTAACGCTAAGTTAATGGGTTTTTATTTTTTAACTTCTCACAATGTACTGTACAATCACGCCGTATTAAGAGCACAAGTATTCCCCAGACGATTTGTCGTGATATTTATCAATTGCAACCTTGTTTCCTTCCCGAATGCAAAGTTCTTTTATTGCTTTTGTGAATGTAGTCTCATTTCTAACATTTCGAACTTCTTCAATTTTGCTTGTAAAACTGTAAAACTGACCAAGATAAGCTCAGAAATGTTGTTTGCATTTCTGTAAAATACATAAATATGTATATGTGTATGAATGTATTGACGTTCCATACATTTATGATACTGCTGAATTAATATCAGGAAATTGGTTTACCGGCACTAACCTATTTCATTCACTAATCCCTCGATCGAAATGCGAACATTAACTAAATAAAACAGTTGTAATTTTACGTTGTTCTGATCAATGTATAGGTAGAGTGAAACCTCTCTATTACAACCTCCTTAAGGACAACACCAACGTCTAAATAGCAGTGTGGTCTTAATATAGAGGATGACCATACAGGCAGATTTCTCTAAAATACACTTTTCACATGTTTTCATGGTCGATTAACTAATGTATATGTTGCATAATTTTAAACACACAGAACTTGTAACTAATTAGCCAATTTGACACCAAAATACAGCTTACTGATCTGACACTTGACAGTGTGCACAGTGGAATACACACAAAGTGATGGCATTGCGTTTGGTCGGTGGTCTGAGTAGTGAGGGTGCAAAAGTGGTGTTTGGAACTTTTTAAAACTGGTCTTAATAGCGAGATGGTCTTACTAGCGAGGTGGTCTTAATAGTGAGGTGGTCTTAATAGTGAAGCTTAAAGTACAAAAATATATAGAAGATTTTTTCGGGACTAAAATAAAGTTGTCGTAATAACGAGGTGGTCTTATTTCTGAGGTGGTCTTTTAGCGAGGTATTACTGTATAGCGGTATGAGTAAACCGGCGAGAAACGGTACTATGGTGTTGTGATTCGTACAAGTAGTTACAGTGAGGTACCCGGTACTCATCTTGAGGACTTTGAAGCAGAATCCGCTTACTCCTCCGGAGCAGGTCCTATTGTCTTGTACTTCTGCAAGCAAATGTATGTAGTTTGTTCCTTTGTTCATCGGAAATGAGCAAAACAACTTAACTGGGCGTGTTTTGTCGTTTCAGCAGTCAACATTCGCTGGCGATAAACAACATGTACAAAAGTACTGGAGGCGCACGTATGACCTCGGAAGATTATTTTAAACGCCCCCATTTTGTAGGACAGCAATTAGAAAGTACGATACGGGCAGAACCTTTCTTGAAGTGCGATTATTTTTACTTTATCCAATTAAAACATCGTGAAATCCCCATGAAAGGTTCGGCGAACTTTGCCAATGACAATAAAAAAAACATTGTGGAACGTCTTATACATGAATTATACTGAGACATTCAAACATTGGCAATCGTTTATTATTTATATTCAATATTTTGTTTGTCCTATATCAAAAATGACTTTAAGCGATACTTTCTTACCGGAACCCATGTAATATTCGGTCACATTCAGGTAAACATACAGTCTTCAAGGTGAGAACTTTATAGTATCCACTTAATACCGAACATGAAATATCAGGGATTGTTATTATGTTATATTTTATACACAAGCGTAATACATCTTTAACATGATGCAAATGTTCAAGATCGACATGTCTTTTGTCAGTTTATGATTCTATCCAATACTTTAAAATAACCTGTTCTATAGTAATTGTCCTACAATGTATATGCGTCTTGTTTTATGAGAAACGGAATAGTACATAATTATAACTTAATTCAAATCAATCTATCAAAAGCATTTATCGATATAAGTGGCTTGTAGGTAATGACCGAATGTTGGGATTTTTCTCTGTGTACCCGTCTTTTCATGCATTATGATTACCTGGAACGTCATGCAATGATGTTTACTATTAAAGGGTCGTAAGGCAAAAATCTAAAATGAATGGTCGAAAATGGGACATACATGAATACAGTAGTGAAAAGACTTCGGGCACAATTGGATTTAATCATTCACATTGGGAATCTATGAACATAGCAACCCACAAATGTCATATTCGTATCCAAAACATACTTAGCGACATCCGGCAAATACGATATGGATGTATGTGTGTTACGTCATCGATATTATATGCACAATTTCAATATCAGTGTATTACATCATCAACGGTACAAATTTGATACGGAATATTTACTTTTGGAAGACGCATTCCTACATCTACATTTAAAAAAGTACTTCATCTATATAATGTTGACACAAAATAACAAAATCAAAATATCTAGGATTTGGAAACATATATACCTCTGAACTACAGAATAGGTATCTTATGAGGTATCATTGATACCATTCTATATGAACTTTTGTCGTAACTTGGATGTAGCACCGGACAAAATCGCAAAGAATAGAGATTGTCACGGGCATTTGAGTGAAGTTTGTCAACACTTCAAATACATGCGAATTACCGTTCCTCTTTCACAATTGCGACACGGAAAACTTGCAGTTTATAGACACATGTACATCAATGTAAATTGCATATTTCGGAGATTATGTTCCTAGTTGATTTTCGTTGTGTTGTCGAGGAATTAATATGTCGAGAAACACTGTACGTGCCCCATACTGGTACCTTATTTCCTCTTGGAATATTCGTGACATATCCAACTCGACATCACATCTTCAATATGAATATGTCTCTTGCTGTATTGCTTCTGGCAAATATATTGTTGAAGACTCGACAGTTCTCAGCTGGCACAACCCTTTAGACACACCAGATTGAGGAAAGCAGTCAAGCCAATCCCTCGAGGCAGAAATTCTCATTCTTTTATACTAAGCTTTTGGACGACTTACAATTCCATGTGCTTGCCTTCTCGGTATATCTTCAATATACACCACCGCAGATGCATGGACATTATATTGATCTCAACCAGACGAGAGCCGAGAAGAGCAGTTCTCTTTAATAGAACTGTAGACAGACGCAAGTAAAAAAAAAACGCCAATGGAAATTTGTCAATTGTTCTTTATTCATTTAATTCAATTTAAACTCGCATACTAAAACGTTAGCACGAACTATACGACTTCAGTAGGCTGTTTGTTATAAGGAGACTTGGCTTGTCTCAAGTAAGTTGCACACGTGCAAATTAGTTTAGAAGGAGTGTTTACAATGCCTGGCCGGCCGAAGTTCATATCTCACACAAACGTGTACTCTTGACGACAAAATACAGTGATAAAGTTCGAGGTCAGGTTCAAATATAAGAGCGACATCTACCGGGTTGTACTGTTATTACTCGTGTCACCGAAGGTGCGTTCGGAACGATAGCAGTACCAAAAGGTCAATACTCATAACGTGTTTCTTGCTTACGTTTTAAAGTACAAAACGCCTACCTTTGGCTTTGCAATGTCAACTGTACTTGTCACCGAACTAATTTGACAGCCGTGACTTCCGATCCGCAACTGTCTATTATCTACACAGACGGAAGTTCCTTACCGATACACCACTGTCATATATAACCCATTGCATTGTATAAATATATAGATATATTAACATGCATGCATTTTGCGATGTGCGATTACAATCGATACGTTATTTAAAGCCTCCGTGACAATGTACTTTCAAAACCTGACATGTCCTTAAATGACCCCTGCTGTTAATAGGACGTGCAACTAGATAAACTAAAATAAACCAAAGCGCTATTGGGAATTATGGAAGCACGTCCAAACTGAATTTCGTTGATTGTACATTGTTAGATATGTACTTGGTCATGGACACTCTTGTTATTTGTTTAAAACTAAAACAAGCAAGTTTGTGACGGATATATGTAAATTCCAAGTTCTCTAGGGGCATTCCTTCCTTTTCAAACGAAACAATTACACGTCGCTATATACATGTATATGTATACAGCTTCGTGTAACTAAGTTAACAATAAATATTTAAACTATAGCTTGTAGTTATAGACGCCTTTTAAACTAACGATTCGTTATATAAATATTTATAATGTTTGTGTGAGGATACACACGATGATATATAATCATGACGCATGATAGCGTACCATATATAAGTATTGTGTTTCAAACGATAGCTGTCGGGCATTGATGCGGCCGATTATAGAATGGGATGTTACTCAGCATCCACTCCAGTGTATACGGATAGATCAGTGCAATCAAAGCTGGCGATTAGGATGCAATATTAATCCGTATCTTTTGTGTTAAAAGGTTTCGATTTTTTTTTTACACATACTGTATCGTTAAAAGGTTTTTAGACGTTCGACCATACCACTATCTTTGTTGACGTTATAAATTCATATACAATTGTATATTATATGTATATCCGTAAGTTATTGCATGGTTGTAAAACCACTGTTAGTCTATATGCAGTCTGACGTGATCCCATGACGAGGCATAGGCCTTCCTTTTGATTCTGAGTTATAGAAACAGTTCATTTACCATGATATATATGTTAGGCTGATCACGTTAACTCAGTATGATATGTGCTAGATGTAGTCACTAATCAAAGCTACCGCGTATCAACATTTTTAGACAACCATACTTGCAACCAGCTCAGAAAGATGAAACAAAATGTCTTCAACTGAAGCCTCAGTCATGTCATTTAGACGCTTGCTAGATCGTTCATTATGAAAGCTTTCAAACGAAGTAAGTAAACCTGTCCATCCCACCGACTTCATTATCAGTATTGTTAGGGTGCGAAATCCACTTTTGCGTTACCGCAATCATACATGTTCGAAGTCTGAAAGTGGTAGAACTCGTACAAATGTCGCCGGATATTTTTTGCCCGTTTTGCTTATAACTTATGTATTTTTTTTAATTGAATTGACCTTAAATATTGAAATGATATGAAAGGTAAAACAAATTGTGTGTTAAAATACCAAAACATCACAGGTACGTGCATATAATCAGCCAACATAAGCCACTCTAAAGTGCTTTACAGTACATAGATATACAAATATCCTACAATCAATACAATTGACATATACAGTTCTACCGTTGGCAAGAGCTGCCTTATCAGACGCTTACTACTTGTCATATACCACTTGGCTTACACCTCCGTATGTGTATGTGCTGAAGATGAATTGTGTTTGTAGTGGGACCGTGTTTCCAACGGCATCTTTTAGAGTGCCACCTCACTTGAATGCTACGGCACAGATACTGCAACAACCACTCCAGGCCATTTATACTCCATGTGGGTTGTTTGAGTTGTGTTAGCAGGAGAAAAAACACTCTCTCTGAATGTTCCATGCGTATGACGATTACGGGGATCGAACCCCGGCCGCCTGCATGGAAGGCCGACGTGTTAACAACTCGACCAATCCGCTCATATCATCATATGATGATATGAGTAAAACAACCAGTTTCTGGTTTGATTTAAATGACTTTCCCTTTTCTATTTTGAATATTAGTTTAAAACACAGATAGTTTCGAAGTGAAGCCTTGTGAGATAACGAAAAACCTCAGCAAAAAATATTGATTCGATCATATGTAAAGAGCAGCCACAAAAGCCTAAATGGATGTGATCGAACTTAACCAGTGCTTGTACATTGTCAAAATTCCCTACACTGTCGGCTAGCTCGTCTGTTGTCGTCAGTCATATATCAATGGTGCCGAGATGTTTGCTCCTTCTGTGAATAGCTCGTTTCAAAATTCCACCAAAACCCATTACTTTTAGCTCTACTACAAATCAATATTTGAAACAAAGCATTATTACTGTAATTTGTTATTTTCCAGATGTTAACTAAAACAAATACTCATTTTGTATGGTTTCCAGACTAGTCCATGCATTTGCGAGTTGAACACTGGAGGACACCGGCCTAACTCCCAACGACATTTAAAAGTAACGCCTGCAAGCTAACGATTTGTTCATCTCGACCATGTATTTTTCCTGCAGAAATCCTCACAGGAATTATTATTCTGCTAAAAATATACCCGAGTCACATTGGTGACATGATCAATTCACACGTACAGCATGGAATGTAAGATACATTGAAGAGTTCCGTGAATTTTTAAAAAACTGTCTGAAAAGTTTTTAAAGGTTTGTACTTTTGGAATACAAACAAATAACATTAGCGTAAATGTTCCATTTGGAAATCGCTATCATTATATTTCTAAGGGTTCCGTGATGGCTGTCGAAAACACAATGACAAACTAGCGCGTTCATTGCACAACATTCTGTATACGGATTGTATGAAACACACGTCCGCTGGGTCACAGAAGAGCGTTTTGTCAAATGAAAAGAAGATAATTGAGTAAACCATGTAGTATGCCACTGAAGGGATCTTGCCTGCACTATTTGTCAGGTCTATCGAACCCTGACAGGAACATGGGGATTCCTCACCAACTGGTTCGTTCTGATCGCAGAGTTGAGATCCCGAGAGAGGTGAATCGTTCTCGTGTTCTGTTTACGAGCTTGGTATTCCTACGCGACTACGATTGCTAGATAAACTTGTGCATCATATTCGGCAAGATCAAATTGTTATTGATTCTTCAAATCACGCGTCTAAAATGCAAGCGTATCTGCGTGAAAACGCTAAGACAATATTTTTTATTTAATGTCTCATTAAACTGCCGTCTGCCATCAGGGGAATGAAATGTTCCGGACGATCAAACAAAATGGCTACCACACTTGAAATCCCTGGATAATCATGAACTGGAATTGGGTTGCAGCACGTGTATACTACTGTCAAATCTCATTCTGTGAGATTATTTCAGTTTTTTAAAAATGCTATTAATCAACTCATAAAATGTAACAAATTAAAGATATTTATTCTATCATTGTCACAGTATGTTACCTAGAGATGGTTTTCTAAACTATGAATGCTAGGTTTTCCGCCATTAATCTAGCCTACAGTGCCGCTTAGATAAGTACGTCGTACATGTTCCCATTGGAAGAATATAAACAGTAGACATACAGTTATTCTATTTAATGCAGCACCTGCTGAGAGGAATATTTTCATTCGTATATATACAAATAAACAAAGATAATCAATGAAGACACCATGACTCTAAAAGAAATAGAATTAGAGTACACCGAAGCCCCAACGAAACCCCAATCCGAACCAAAAATCGTTTACAGCGGAGAAAAATATGAACAAAGGGAATACTGTAAAACTGGAATTGTTTGCGGTTTGGAAATGTTCGCTTATTTCGCATGCATGACATATTTGTGGAACACTACTCAAACAAACTATGTAGTGTCCAATAGTTTGCCTATACACACATGGCATTCAGATTGTAAGATCAAAACTTACAGGGCAAACATCGTCACAGCGAGGACGGTTTTGTGACTGACAAAGCAAAAAAAAAAAATACTCGCGTGAAAGTAACGACCTACTGCGGGATTTTCATGGAGTAATTTGGAAAAGTGTTTAGGAGGAGGTGTTCCGGAAGAGTAAGCGTAATCTGCTTCATCGATGAGACTCTCCATGAGGCATAACACTACGACTTCTAATAAGAATAATTCGAGGTCCTTATATACCACTTAATCAGAAGCTATAGCTCGTCTCAAAGCTGTTCACACTTATCCTTAGTAATAGGGCCTTAGCAACCAGCCAATATCGGAGAGCATGCAGCCGGTGCTGCCATTTCGGCGTACACAGATAGTATTTTATAATTTCTATTACTGCCCGACCGCGTATTTATTTACAGCTGAGTATACTTGAACATGCAGAGTAAAGTATCTTTCGCAACGAGACCGGCGTCATACAACTAGACCACTGTTCCTCATGAATCATTGGCATCATTCCCGATCACAAGACATTCGCTGTAAAGCAATTGTATAGGCACTGTTTCAAATATAGATTTTTCATCCCTTTCAGTATTATTTGCAGGTTAAACTTAAATAATATTAGCATAGCCTCAACTGAAAGATAAACAACAAAAAAACGAAAATTGAAGTAGAATATCGAATCAAATGAAGCAGAATAAAATGAAACACAACGCAAAAAAATAGCCATCACGAGAAACACAATGACTCGTTCTACATGTGCTTCAGAAGACTTAAATCCTTCCGGGATGACAAAAAATGATTTTTGATTGGATCGCGTCGTGTTTCCTTTTCGTAAATAATGTCCTCTCAGTTTTTGTTGATGTCTTTCGGTATTGATTCTTAACTTCCGATTCTGTCACTGTGTGTTGCATGTCACAGTAATATTTTTTGCTCGAAATACGATTGTTTACCGACTTTGTATATTGTAACATGAACTATCGTAAGGTGAAATAGAATGAAAAACTATATACACTTCAGTATACATACGCAGGGCTGAACTGTGTATATTCACATTATGAAATGCGAAGTATGTTAAGGGCAGCCATCAAACACTGATATGATCTTCTGAAGGACGGCAATGGGCATAGAAGCCATTTTTGCTTTTCAATTGAGTGGAAAAATACTGTTTGTGCCAAAATATTTAAAACAAAAGTAGTTTTTCTATACTAACCTTTCCGTGTATCCTTTGCTATAAATCGACGGGACGTCACTATCGTCCTCTGCTGGTATTAAGCAGACACAGTTTAAAACCAGAGACCTTCCAAGGGAACCATTAGAGGGGAGATAGGCCGGGACTGACGCGAGCAGTGCATAATAAGTGCTTTGTGTAATGGATAAAACTGGGAAAGCGGAAAGTCTTCAGATTCGAATCAAATATCCCGGATGTGTAAAGGGTGGTTCATGTTTTACAGTCACGTGACACCTACATATTTAAATTCTAGTTTGTTCTACTACTTCAAAACTTTGCCTGCAATGAATTAAAATAATGTGTATGACTGTTATAAACAAAATGTAAGTAACAAAGATGGTGAATATGTCTCACAGTAAAGCGCGTCGTAGCGCTAAAATGTTGAATATAAAAGTGAAATTCATGGACTTCTAGTGAAAATGTTTAAACGTTTATTCGATAAAATGGCGACACGTCAACGCATTTAAAGTGTATGCATTCATATAAAATGTAATACATACATACAGATATGAAACAGTGTCAATGCAAAAATCACAAAATTTCACTTGAAAGTCGTACACTTGGGTAAAAGACAGAAATGGATTAAATACCACATAAGTTCAACTGTTTATTTAAAACAATGAACTAAACAACTGTAATATCATTCGGCTTCGAAACTATTTTTATTATTATATATAGGGATATTAAGGGCATACAATGTAGAAGATCCCCTATCAAATATGTATCTCCACGACATTTGATTACTTGCTTGATGACATATATTTGTTGATTTGAGTAACGTAGACATTGAAGTGTATGAATTTTAAGTTTGGCCTTACTCTATTTGATTTGAAACCACACCTTAGTGTGTAAGATGACACGAGTATAAACATAATTTATCTAATTCAAAATATTGACAATATGATTGGTATTGTGATGGAAAATGATGCCTAGGATGCAGATAAACCCAATACTATAGTTTTACGTGTGAGGTTTCTACACACCTAAATTTACCTTCATTCAAATTGTTTGGTACCGAGTCAGTTTAACGTTCAATGTGTACGAATTCAAATTTATGTACTTGAGTGGTACTTTTTGAAAGCAGCGGATTGTTTTTATGTCATTAGCCCTTATCTCTTAGAATAAATCTGAAAGCGATGTTTACGCCGAGTGATAAAGGGGAGAGCGTGCAACTAATCTTAACGCACTTGTTTAATGTATAAACTTCTCTTTTTTCTAAGGATATTGCAGCGTAGCAAAATTGCGCCGAGAACTTATACTTTTTTTTCTTCATAATTGAATATTTTCTATCAATGGAACTCCACTTGTTCTCCGTTGGAGGTCTAAGAACGTGTAATTAAGAAGACTTCATTTTAAATTGGCAAAAATGCAAACACATACACTGGTGCTAGAAACTGTACAACTATTTGTTTTTAAGGTGGAGAAGACAGAGCGGTATCTTGTGATAATTAATCACACTCTTACATAATAAAAATGAAGTGGCAGGATTATAATTATTTGTTGAACAAGTGTACAGCTTAAACACCAAGTAGTTATTGACGACATCAAACAGAATTGAATTCAAACATCTCAGCGAGTTTTGTTGAAATAATTAGTTCGTATATCGTTGCTCAATAACATATTTCAAAAATGTTCCTGTTCTTTTTAATTTTCATCATTTTCAAATCAATATACTTATTTGAGTCATTTCCTTATCAAACATTATCGACTGTACTACTGTGAATGTCTTAACACATACACATTTAGGGTGAGGATAAAAATCTAAAGCCATCACATTCAGATGGAATTATATCAGTATAATACGTGTTTCCTCACTTAAAACGTTTGTTGTGATCGATACAAAGATATTAAATTTCCCCCATACAAATCTCAAAACGCTTAGCTTCCAAATGCGCGCAATTGTAAACAAGACATGGCTTTACAATCTTGTATCATAGCAAGTTACGGTACATCTACATCTGTATGCATCACGTGCAGCATTTTTGAATTTAACAAGTTGTGTTTAGGGTGTGCACATATTATGAGGACTTGTGAATTCTGAATACATTTTCTCTTTTAATTCTACATATGGAGGTTTAAATTCAATACTCCCAGCAGCGATTTCCATTCTGAATCTTTTCATCTGTATAAAAGGCTGTATTTAAATCATATTGCATAATACCATGATTTCTTAGGGAATCTTTTCAAAATCGTTCTGATTCACTTCTTAATGCAATGGAGAAGTTCAATTGAGATTCGCTAAGTGAGTTATTGACTTATGAAAAGGCCTGTCGTTTTGATAAATGAACTTCACATGCCTTCACGAACACTTCAAAAGAATTGTACTTTAATTGGCTTCCAGGAAGTTCGGCGAGCTCTGCTTCATTTCCTCCTAGTCCCCCTATCATCTCTAACACTCCTTTTAATCACCGTTATCAAGTGGCTTCGACATACAAATGACCGAATCAACAAAATTACATCAAATCATCGCACATCCTTGAATGAAATGAAAACGCAAAAACACATCACCAATATGAACGGTGTCGTTACGCGAAATTTTGAAGGATTATTCTGGCTCCAAACGAGCTGCAAGTCATACATGTTTGGATCTGAACTGTAACAAATGTTTTCAAAGGAACACACATTATTTGATAAAGAAATCAATTTGACATCATCGATTTAATTTCAGGATATCTTATTGAATATGACAAATTCCATAGATTTAAATTGTTCATGAAAGAAATGTTTCTTCAGATTAATGATGTTTCATCATAAGTTGTATGTGTGTTAGACCTATGATGTTGCTCTATGTTTCGTTTCGGTGTCTTCACGCTTCACGGTGCTTTCCTTTAAGTCTAATTTTAATTCCTGTTTGTCATTGTGATAACACCCTTAGATGTACAAATGCATGTATCGTTTTGTTTTCTTTGTGATTCTAACCAACAAATATTACATGGACATAATAAATTGTATGGACATTTCAGGATACCTAAAACAGATATAATGGAACAGCATGCGTGTTAATATCTCGCAAACAACGAACTTTATCAAACAAGATAAAATGATAAACGAGTATTTTTTGTGAGTAACGCTAAACATTTCTACAAATGTTCCTTATCATTGATCCCGTTGTAAAGTTGTTGGCTTTATTGGCTGTTATAAGAGGAAATAGTTTGTTTTTTATAGTCGGCATTCCCATGTTTTCATCAAACCGTGAGCTGAATATGGAAGATATCAGCACAGTATCTACGGGGAGCATTGATAGTGGGGACACCACCAAATCACAGTCCGTTGATGTCCAGTCCGCACTGATTGGTGTCTTTTGAAATTGGTCCGGATGTTAAGGAAACCAATCATTGGATTTACGTGTTTATCCTAACGAAAGCAATTTCGTTTATTACCCGTATCGTATATCGGGGGGAGTGAGTTCCTCCCAAGTGACGAGGTAGAAATATGCTTGTCCATGTCGCGTCCCCAGTTGTGTTAGTTGATGTAAGGAAAGTGTCCGCACTTTACTGTCAAACAGGTACAGTTAGCCTTAGCTGTTTTTCATCGCGCGGGGAAATACTAATTAGGTTCGTCCGCCAGATATTAAGAATGTATATCGTTCATTAATAATATACTACACAATCTACTGTCATATGACGTTGCTCTACAATTTGCATATTGTGCGGGGACAGAAATGTACCTACTGTCCGTTCTAAATGTACAGTCTACATATGTAAAATAAGTGTACTTCTCGTTCAAAGATGCACTTTTGTGCTTGATGCATCTTGCTTGTCTCTACTGATATCATGCTGAATGCGGGCGGGTGTCGTCGATGAAGCAGAAGACGCTTACTGTTCCGGAACACCTGGTCATATTATCTTGTGATTTTACGATAGTCTCCATGTAAATCTTTCCTTTGTTCCTATTTTGCCCCTGGTTTAATATATTTTGAGTTCGGATTATGGTTTTGTTGACGTTTTGGTATTCTCTAATTTTTTTTTGTTTTTCATTCTCTGGTGACTTGTTGAACAGTGACTAATTATTTGATTTTTTGATTACAACGTCTTTTTTCTTTTTTATTTCTAGATGTTTTGTTGAATTGACAATATATATGGAAAGTATAGGATATGGTTCTGTTGTGTTAGATAACGGGATACGTTTTTTTTATTAAAAATGTGAAAATTCGGATTTTATCAATGAAGAGCATCCTTAAAAAGATTCGTCAACTTCAAACCAAACTTTTGACAGGAAAGACTACAGACGTCTGCAATGTCTTCCGTAGTTTAAGTAAAAATATCTCCTGCAGTTTAGGAACGTTGATGAACCTGGGGACTGATATTTTATATTGAGAATGAGTATAGACATTACACTTACGACAGGCCACATGCCAAAGAAGCGTGAAGATGTTATTACAGAAACAGTGTATAAACACGATTATAGAAGTACATTTTTAACAACAGGCATCCATTCCACTCTATTTTAGAACAGATGAATTCAAATTGTGAATGACATTAAACTTGAAATAGAAATATGATTTTACTTATTGCTTATTGGTTATGCCTACTTTATGATATAAGATGACGTAACACACACATACATGTATGCTGTTCCTTTTAAATTAAGTTATAGATACAGTATGAGGAAACAATGCTATTAACTGCATCATACAGCTGTTTCGACCTTCTAGGACTCCTCAGTGATGCTATGGGATATTTACGTGAAAGGGAAAAACACAGTTTCAACTACCAAATTTGAAAATAACCCGATTATTAGGTGTTGTTATTAAGTACCAATATAACCATAACGTGTCACATTTAACTTTTTTTAAGTACGACAATTTATTTCGTTTATAAACGGCTGTACCTTATAATATCGCTAAGGTGTGTAGGGACTTTAAAGTTGCTGCCTATTTTAATATAATTCCAAAGTGAACATTACACTTGGTTGGAGTGTTTCTTTCAATGGTTAATGCATATGTACTACAATAAAAGCGTGAAGTACATCTACCTAGTCTAAAGAATCTACTTACTTTCTGCCACAGGAAATCCCTCTTTTATCTTGATCTTAACAATTTCAACAAAGCCCCTTTACAGTAACGGTTTTGCATCAATCTAATATAGCCTGCCGCCTGCTTTCCTCAGACCGTGGCTCCGTAGTGCGCGATACAGATAACTTCACACAAAGATTGCCTCTAAGACACCCCTCACCCTTTATGGTGTAACGCTGATCTACATTCGAGTCAGTAAGACGCAATCAAGTAATACAGTTTCGTCCTTGCTCAATACTTTTAATTGAAGACAGGATGTAGATTCTAAAGTGAAAGTATTATACATGTTCAGGGTAGATTTCAGTCTAGTAGATGCCGAAATCACACACGTGGATATTCGACAGGAAACTGGAACATTATCCCAGCCGATTAACAGGAAGTGGTGGATGGATTTATCTGGTGGGTGAAGGATCGGTTTTAGTACATGCGTACTAACAATTCAACGTTCAATTTACTTTAAAATCTCCCTTGAGGAATCGTGGGCGCCATTTCTTAGAATTGTTCTCAACATCGGACGGCACAAAGTGCAATATATGACCTACAGTGTTATAAATATTAATGAACTGGGTCATGTCATCTATACCGTGTAGTCGGCTGCCCTTATCTCGTTCTACATGTATGTATATAAATTGCTACAAGGAAGAGATTTGTCTTTGACATCAGATTGACGCATTACATATCTTGAGACATATGGATTGACAATGTTATTTTAGAGAGATTAGGTCTACTAATCAAGGTAAGGATATACAAAACGAAAGTGAGGATATTTGTGAGTGACACACTTAAACCGGAAGTAATTAAACAGCGTGCGCAGGGTCATAGAAAGCGGAAGCTAGTGCCAGTGATTAGGAAATGAGTGAAAATAGAGAATGTTTGCTGTTCAAACCTCGCACTTTCGGCGTGTGGGACGCTTGTCGCCACGATCTTTTATGGTGTCCTGTTGTCAAATGGAAAAAAAAATGAAATCAGATATATCAATATTTCAGCACACAATTTAGATGACGAAATATGATAAACACATGATATTGAAGTTCATTTATGATTTTACGACTTTTCATTTCATCACAGAATTGATTTTCCATCCATCATGGTAATGGAAGTTGATGATAGATAAGTCACATTGTTTCAGGTTGTATGCCGTGAGAGAGATTAGCTGACGTTCGAACGTGATGAGAGGGATGGAAGTGTGACTGGTCGGTTTCCCTATATTACTGTGCGTTTGCAAGAAAGCATAGATTTATCGTTTCGGCGAAATACAATCAAGCTGATATTTTGGATTAAAACATATCTTCGTGTTTTATATTATTTCTATGCAATTGTATTGTATAGGGCTGCATTATATGTTTGCTATTGTGTCATTATTTAAATACTTCGTCCATCACACGTGATTCTGCCCCCCCCCCCCCCCCCCCGTATAAGTAATGCAGTGCCAAAAACAAATATGGGCCCTGAATATACAGATATACAATGTATAAGTAGTGTCATTTACTCTCTACTATTCTTGTTATGTCCAGGAAAAAACCCTGTAGAATTGGTAGATATATGTACAACGATGACTGACCGGATAAAAGACTCTAAGTTACTGTTGGGATAGCCGTTATTGGTTTCAATTTTGAATCCTAAAGACGACTAATGTCTTCTATCGCAATGCAACTCGAAAAAAATGCTCTGTCAAATTATTCGAGGAGTTTCGAAATGGCATAACCGGTTGTATGCTCACCGAGGAGTTGAGAACGATATTGGCTGGTTTTTAAGACCCTATAATCACTGTAATAATTTGTGAACCGCTTTGAGTCTACATTTAAGGTTGTGATAAAACGGTATATGAGAACCTCAAATTATTGATGCTTTATTTAATAATTTGATAGGAATCATTATTGTTTGAAAGGAAATTATGTCCAGTTCTGTATGCATACAGTGAATATTCGCGGCAATGCATACTCCCCCACCCCTTGGGCATTCCATGAACATTGTATCATATTCCTTATCAACTATATGTATATGAGATACAGCGACCGACGTTTAATCACATAGATAATATATAATATATATTAAATTGTATATAAATCACAATTAGAAATGTGTACATACATAGACGAAACAGTAATTTTCTTAAGTATATGAACACTGAAACAAGTTCCTTTTAGTCTGTTCTGCACACTCGATCCAACCTACATGTATCTACTTGTATCAATTATCCATCAAGGCTGAACAAGCTAAGACGTAACTTACAATGCGTACCCAAACGTTTATGCACATCTCCTTTCAAAATTAAACATGCCCAACTTTTCGAAAGATTGATCAAAATCATGCTTACAGGTAGCATTGTTTGTCTAGAAATAACAATTTCGATCTACTACTTGTTTAAAGTTATCTATATACATAGGCATCGATACAAATAACCGTTATACATGGTGTGCGCTGTTTATCCACATGTTCAAAACAAACATCCTGATCGAACTTTAAACTTTCGTCACCAATTACTATCCGTGCCTCACTTGAAATAAATCACACTAACTATAACCTATAACATCAAGTGCGTTTCGTGTCACGTTTCATTATGATGAGTGCAAAAGCAAAAGGGTATTGCTGGTGTATTTCGTTTCTTCTCTAATAGGTATTACACGTGTGTTGTAATATTGTATCTTAGAGTTGGTAGTGCTAAGCTATTTCCCAAACCACACTGTAAAAAGATCTGGTCGAAGATTGTGGTAGCAGATTTATCAATGTGTTGATTGGAATGACGAAAGTATGTTCAAGAAAGTAGACCATTAATGGTGTCAACCAAGTCATCAATCTTTTGGCAGATAACATATTAACTAGACATTGTATTACATTTTTTAATGTATGTTTTTCAAACTCTTTGAATATTTATAGATTATCACCTGCGGTGGCCTGTCGATTTTATCCACGTGCTCGCGATGAGAAAATTGTTCGAACGACAAACCCTGAAAATACTGTGTGATAAACTGTTTATCATCTATATACTACTACCATATATATTTCTTAATATAAGAAATGCCAATTAAACACCATAGTTTTGAAACAACTTCTAGGGTCATCGATCGCGATCTGTTTCTGGCAAACGTAACTAAACGGAAGATTTGCACGGAGGAATACAATGAACACTACAATTATGTGTGGGGGGGGGGGAGGAAAACAAAGATATCGCCATTGACGTTCTTTTATGTATATTTACCCATGGAGTCGTGTTTTTTGTTCTCAAAATACTTGTACATTAGTTTTAATTGATTTTTTTATGACGGACTATTTTCTTACGCGGATAAGTTTGTTGGGATACAATGTACTACATCCGGATATGACGTTCTGTTTTCAGAAAATACGTTCGCAAGTGTTGTAAAATAAGAAAATTCGTTCTCAAGCCGTTTTCTACCTCTTCTCACACTGTCAAATTATAGTATCAAGTTTATCAGGATACCGGTAGGTGGTATAAAGCAGTATATATATGATAATTTAGTAACCTTGTGTTATCTGAATAATACGCTCGTAATGAATCATTTAAATAGGGTTTTTCAAATATATAGATATCAGTTTGTGCTGTGTATCTACAGTTTCTTTGACGCGTAAATATTTTCCGCTTGCGAATTCCGTATTATGGTCAGCTTTGCAAGCAAAATTAGTCATCGTTGTTCGGATTTAAGAAAAACCGGCCCAGAATAGAGTCTTTTTATGAAGAAAATCAGATGATCTTAGATATGTTGCAATGTTTGGACCGAATGGTTTTATACCTTTCCTATACACTAGATTTTCAGGATCGAATATCGAAAAATGACACGTGTGTCAGTAGAGCATCCATATGCTCTTAATAGCAGACTCAAGCTTGTGAATTATTAATGCCTGCCGTAATTTCCCCACCTCTGTTCCACATTGATATTTAGAACTAGAGTTCATTACAACATCCCAGGGAACCACGAATATCTATCTAAGTCCACGTCTTATGTATTATATATATATACGCGACGACGTCATAGAGTGAGGCCCTCCTTGCATATTGAAAAAAAAAAAACGTGTAGATTATTTAATGTTTCCAAAATCTATGATCCAACACAAAATATAACTACACTATGTGGAAATGGCTTTCTGATTCATTCTTATAGTGCTGGCGATAACACTATATCCGCATTTATATTCTGGCAGGAAGTCTAATAGAAGCGCTTAAACCACAAGTACAATACGTCATAGCACGATCAAGAAATGGGTTGGGGACATCATACCCTCCGCGAACCAGTGAGCTCGTTGTGTGAACCTAATCTTTTGATTTCATTCATAAATTTACATGAATTGTTTACATAGAACATATTGTATATTTGCTTTAAAATGTACATTGGCGTATATAAGTAACTTAAATTCCTCCATGCCAATGCACGTGACACAGTTTCCACTGACGGAATGCATACTCGTTTTATGACTTCAATGCAACATATTGTATTCACATTAACCAGTGAAACGGATCGGGCACATGTTTTTCCAATTCGTCTATGTGTCGTGAATGAAATTGTCAAAATATCATTTTCATCTTAGTTGTTCTCAAATGCTTTTTTTTAAAAGAAAAGGTAACAAATGTACCTGAAGTGCAAACACGGCAGCATGCATTGATGTCTCACATTTGATACATGTACAACCCCCTCCCTCAACACGCCTTATCTTGATATTATTGAAAATGCACTGTAGTTGTATCATTGTTTCTCCAATGCACCTCGATACTTGCCATCTACGAAACACGTGTGCCGCCTAAACACTATGTAAATTGTACGGCTATTCAGGTTTTGGGCCGCGGTGGCCAATTGGTTTAGGTGTCTAACATTTTGTTACATTGTGCCTTTAGACCTCCACCTCTAGGTCCCGGGTTTTAGGCTAACGTGTGGCAGTCGCCAGATACTGGCCTTTGGTAAGAGGTTTTACTCCGGGAACTCCGGCTTTCCTTTACCCCTTAAACCTGGCACGTCCTTAAATGAACCTAGTTGTTATATGATTTAAAGCACAATCAAAACAGAAACAGACTGTTCAACAAATATTCAGACATACATTTAAGTTTACTTAGGAACCTATACCCCCATTCCCCCTAAAATCACAACAAACATAGGCTATGGAAACCATACGAGATGTCAATACAAACTCAAAATGCATGTAACTCATCGCATAGCAGATAACGTTTTCATTATTCCCCCAAAGCTTGCAGTGACTATTGATATCTGGTTTCATGATGTTAATGAGTGTGCTCTCCAATCACATTTGTATTTTAAAAAAAAGTGATAAAATACGACCGGTGTTTTATTTCAATAAGTTATGACCATTTTACTGACAGGTAGTACCGGTTACCCTAAATATTTACGGATAGATAATGCTTTTGATTGAACTGAGTTTACAAATGTGCACGTTTAAAGGTAAATATGTTATTTTTCAGATAAGCAGTCATGCAAAAGAGCTACATAGGTAATGTCAATGATACATGTATACATATCTCCGTTTCCCCGACCTGTACCACCATGCAGAATTTAACGAACGACAAAATCAAGTTCCGATTAATATAATTCAAAGAAAAAAAACACAGTTATTATTATTAATTATTTGAATTACATGGAAATGAACTATCTTAAATTATTCATGATGCGACATGCTTGTCTGAACACAGTACTATGTTCAGACTACACACGGTCTCAGCAGACTACATTTTGTAGCTACCTAGTGTTATAGCTTGAATACATTTTAATATGTTTAAATGTCCGCCGAGACAAAATCATAAATTATGTATTGATTTTTTTAGATGTTTATTACGGGATCAGGCAATGTAGTTACGATCAGCGAGACACCAACTGTCAGTGTATTTAAAATCAAAGACCTAACCGCCATAACATGTATATGCATTAATAAATATATCCCATTTATCATGAACATCTTTGAATATGAGAAAGATTACATTAAACGCACTTATAGGACTCAGTTGAATTTGCCCTGAAGGTAAGAATTGCACCTGCTGGCCCCGTTGCATAATCGTATATTTCATGTAACTTTCAACTAGATAATAATTCATAATCTTGCTCTTTGTGAAAGGACATGTCAATGCTTGCTTTAATACGATGTGGCTTCACTTTGATAATCCCATAGTATTTCCTGGCTGCCATTAATACTTGATTACAACCGTTTTTTTCTGTTTAAGCAGCAGGCGGTCACCCATCCAACTACTGACCACGCTAACCGTCGCTTTACTAGTTTGAACGGATCCTGGGTTATACCGCTTGACTGAAAAAGCTAGCTTGCCAGTTAGGCAGTAGTTCTATCTCATATACCTAACTTGACATTATATATTATTACAGTATCATAATTATATGACATGTTCTTGCTTTGCATTGATTTTTGGTATGTGCAGTTGAACCACTTATTCATCCGTTGTCAGTATAATGTGACCGGATGGAGGTGTTCCGCTTGAGGCCTTTTTAGTATACTTCAGTATAGTAGCACTTTTAAAAACCAACAAAAGATCAGCCAAGGAGGCTAACAAGAATATACAACAGTCCTCCAAACACATACGCATTCAACACATTTATCCCCAACGCATACACCGGGGGTTGGGGTGTCCTTTAATGACCTCATATGTTAAAAAGACGCAACAAACAATCACCAAACCAAACACCGATTCGAGATTAAGTACACAATGCAAAAAAAGGTTATTTCAAAGGCATTATTTGCACTTTACAACATTATGTACATCTTAAAGTGTAGTGTTCAATCTATCCAACATATTCGGTACCATTTCCACCTATTGGCTTTATATAAAACAACCAACAAAATTGTCCTTTTTGTACCAACATTTTTGGATCCATAATGTGCACCTTTCTGTAGTACCCCATGATGGTACTTGGTATTCTTTGTATATAAATGGTCCCAGTGGTAACTTCATTGTATTAAAGTAGGGCCCTTATCAATATATAATTACAATTCAAACTGACCACAGCCGTATAAGTGTCTCTATAGAAGAGGAACGTCTGTTGTAATACCAGACTTGGAGCTTTCTATAGACGCACATTGGTGACGCACGCTGGTCCCTTACGTAATCATTGAACTATCTGTTTTAGGGAACATCCATCACGTTGCCAAAACCTACGATGTAATTGTTTCCAGTAATAAAACGACACAGGGAGTGAGGGAATTTACAGACGAATTTGTATAAATGCCAGTGACAATGTCCAGCCAGAGTATTAGGACATTATCATTACAGATAACGATAATTGTCCATCGATCTCAAAGTCAATCGATCTCAAGAAATAGTGCAAGAAACTGTGTCCACTGAATAATGATGCCATTACAGCGATTTTGCAGGTCCAAATGTCAATTGATGAAATTTAATGCACTTCATTTGTACAAATTTGTAATCCGTCTTTTAAAAACGAAACGAGGTCGACTTATTATAGCAAACAGCGCTTTACGACAGAATAAGGCGCAATGGCTGTCGTTGTTTTTTTCTAATTCCACGTTCCGTCATCATACTACGATTTATCGTCAGGCCAATGCTCTTTACACGCGTTAGACAGTCTGAAAAGACAAGGAGACGCGATCGTGTCCGCTAACGGTCAGTTTAACCACCAACAGAAAACAACGGTCATCAGGCGATCAGCGACGTTTTGTTTGGCAGACACATTTGTCAAAGCTCAATAACAGATTCACATGTCCAATGTATTATCAATAAGTGACTTGCCTGTTCTTGTTGACCTGCTTTTGGGGTGCTTTTACATCGTTTTTTTTTCAGCAGTAAATGCAAATAATGCATTAACGATAGTGTATACACATATTTCATGTAGTTAAAACCTAAACTATTACAGAATATAAACAAGAAAAGAATAACATATACAGTTGTACGTGTAAGAATGCTGACCAAGAAAAATAAAAATAACTGTTTCGAATAGTGTAAGCATCTTTTTCTATATAAAACGTTTACGTATTTTTAAAGTCATAAGACTTGCTTTAAAGGGTATTACAATCAAAGGTTTAAAATCTGTCTCCTTTAAACGTTTAAACATGTATAATAGAAAATTCCACTATATGGTTATCTGTACAGTTCTAGTAGCCGTCCAATCCAAACGTACACTTGTATCATGTGATTTTGTCTCTGTATTTAATGCACGCAAAATTCTGATCGCTACCTCTGTTAAGCTGTTTCTGCTCCTATTCGTTTTAATGCTGAACTTTGTGTTTTAATATTGTATTATAATGAGTAGGAAAAAATAATCAGTCAAGCAACTCTGGGAAATAATTTGTGCATTACTGATATCTGAACGACAGACATAATTGTTTAACAATTTTTTTTCCAGAACATCCTTTTTTGAAATCCATGATCTTTTCCTGAGTGTAAAACATTACCACCGCATACTATCAGCAAATGCGACCCCATCAAATGTATTATTTCTACCGAAGCAGAGCTACTTAATTGGATGAATTTAACCTTTTAGAAAGCTATAAGAGTCGACGACAAAGCATACGTCTACTCAAAGTCGTCTTTTTGATTAAAAGTACAATTAACTTCACAACGCGTTAAATATTCATGTTAATCTCTTTCGTGAACTGTGAATGTAATTAAGATTATCTTAACACCTCTAATAATTTACTTCGTTCTTATCAGTACCACGGCGGAGAACTACAGAAAGTGCTTGGACCTAAAGGAACACGAATTCTGTGGAAGGTGCAGTACGGCTGTACATGTATCACGCATATGGGTCCTTTAGTCTCTGTTGGGGTGAATTCTTATCAGGATATTCAATAGATACACATAGAGCGATGCTTTTTATTTAAGTTTGTTGTTAGGAACCTAATAATTATTATGAAATACACAGTCACGTTTCAAACGAATTACAGGCGCATCGTGGTGTTTCGAGCTAGTATAACTCGACAATCCCGCGTAATTTAAAGAACTACGTCATTTCCGGCCAAGCTTCTAACCAAACATGAGGATTCTCTTAACTCGAATACTCAAAGGTAACTCAAAGTTTCCCGATATAACCGCTGAATTCGCAATGACGAGGCTTTCATGTATGTTTCTATGGATTCCATCTGGTTTTTCTTTATTAAAAAACGGTTTAAGGATTAGATTATTTCGCATTTACTAATAAAATAACAGAAACAAACCAGGTAAAATTTGATACATATATATAGGTTTATAACGCTGAAGGCTCACGAAGTACATTTTGGGGGGAGGGGTGGGGAGGGGTGGGGGGGTGGTCGTTATCTCATAGGTCATTCATCTGACAATCCTTGGCGATTCAATCTCCCAATGTGACATCGCAATAATGCATCTCAAAACAATATTTCGGAATTTAAAAACGAACCCCGAGGCAGAGCATGTTTAATATATAAATCGCGAGCCTTATACATATTACAGAAAATACTTAATACGTATAAGTATGAATACCTAGACTTAATTAACCCATTTGAAACCACGATACTGATGAATGACCGGAACCCGACACAACAAGTTCCTGATTTTGATCAGAACAAATTTATGCATCTAGAATTGCAACAAATGAACAGTTTTTTTTAACAAAAAACAATTAATTAAAAAAAAAATATAAAAAACAATACCGATAATACCAAGGTAAACTTTTTAACATAATCCAAAAGGAACACACAAAAGAAACATGCAACTAATGCGTTACATGAAACAAAAGACCACAACTGATTCTAATGACTGACAATATGTAGGATAGCCCAAACACTGAACACGGGAAAAATAATAATAAGGCTTACATATTTAAAAACATGGCATACCTACTCTTATATGAAAAGTTTTTTCGAACTATGTTTTCCATCGATGCAAAAGAAGTTTTTTTTATCTAAAACATAGAACTAATACGTATTGACTCTGGTAATTTGAATACATCGATAAGGAGTCCCTAAACTTGCCCATATCTGTAAGTGGGATGATTCTTTAGGATTCCGGAATTTGCGATGCCAATATCTCTTAATCTAGTTCCATCAATTTCATACACAAGGGAGACGATTATGTGCGATTCTGGAATAACATTATCATTATCTTCGAGCAGTTATAATCAGGAAGACAAATGTACTTTTCCAGAACATGGATGACCCACGCAGAGGGACTTATCCTGGTATATCAGTAGGTGGGCTTCGTCTTTGATACGTAATAATCAAATAATAAGTGTAAGATGGCCATGCAGTTTCCCCGATATTGATACGGTTTTGGTAACATGGGACATAGCGTATCACAGACCTCTAGGAGAGTGTACTCTTAAATACTACCTGCATTCAGTATCAGAAGCAGATAAAGTCAACTGATATAATTTATGTTTCCTCTTAGTAAGGGTTCGGTCATTTAATATTCTCTATGTAATAGTACAGGAGAAGATATTGCACGGCAAACGTCTTCATGTCACATACATGTTATATGTTTTGATCAACGTCAAAGGGACAACTGTACAATAAATAGCCATCAGTTGACAACCTTGGCCGATACGCAACTGTGGCATGCGATATCAATAAGCTGAGGATGGACGATTTAAACTTGCAACGACATGATGTCAAAAGGCTATGTTTTTTATAAACAGAAACATTCCCCAATAAAATAGAAAAAAAACAAGACAGAGGGACCAAAACGAAATACAGAATGGTACCTATGACATTTGAAAATAAAAAAAACAAAAACTAAATGAAATAATGTTTCAGAAGAAAATCGGGCGATAAAATCTTTCATTTGAAGTTTATGGAGCCGTGAATAAGCGTATATCTTATCAACTATTTCAGGTGATTTGTGGTATCAGGAAAACATGCATTTAGCATTACTAGATACATTGTGAAATTCACGAAGGTTTATTTAAACCTTTCAGTGTTGCCCTGTCACGCCCAATATAAACATACTAAATAAACCATCCGTACCTTAATACCCTTTAGCAATGTCTATCTTTAAAGTGCACATTGTTTCTATGGGAAGCGTGCGAAGAGTGCACGGCAATAAATAATTGCAAAACAAGGGATACTACAGGGCTACTCGAACAGTTCACGCCTACAATGTGTCCGTCACGCTATTTGGAAATAACTCTGCCGGACAGAGCTTTATGAATGAGAACCCCCGATAGAGGTTTACAATGTCTGTTTCGTGATTATTTTACCACTCACGTACATGAACTGTAAAATGGCCGTAGATGATCTTAAGAAAACAGAGATTATGGAACAGATAGAGGCGCCACAAAAAAAAATCTGGCACCCTATAAATTATACGAAGCAGAAAACATAGAAACCATATCTAACTTCGACAATTATCTTCAATGCACATTTGGATCTCTGGACAAGATATAACAGCAAACCATACTTTTAGGTTAACGTTGATTACTTATATTGTATATTTAAAAGGTTTCTGTGCTACATTTTATATAAAAAGGGCATAACTGACCTGAAACATGCCCTTTACGCCACCATCGTGTTTGTATTGCCTTCCGTCAAAATTGATTAAACTAGCAAAATAAGAGCAGCAAATGAAAGATTTACGCGAAGATCCTTGAAACAGTACAAGAGAATAAGACCAGGTGTTTCGGACGAGTAATCGTCTTCTGCTGCATCCACACCCGATGTAAATCTTGGTCACATCAAAGTAAACCTCAAGTCCCAAAAGTGATAACCGAGTCATCATTCTCAATTGAAAAAACGTTAGCAACATCAGCTGGAAAAGGGACGTTTTCAATCGAGAAATCGAAATCATCACGTTTATCGCATAGCTTAGTCGTCAACTATCCATACTGGTCATAGTCGAAGTAAATATCTTAATAAGCCTCTGCTGAACAAGGGTGTGTTGATAAAGTTATCTTTATGAATTATGGTTATACATTTTACAGCAAGATAGCAGATATTCATTAAAACATTTTGAAACATAGGACAGCTTCAAATTGATGATACTTAATGTAACGCACAAATGTGGCAGCTTGTTAACCAAAATCTGTACACATATCCGATTTTAACATAAACATTAATGTCATGATTTGTATTTCATTCCAAGGCCATAACTTCTAATTTGATATCATTAGAGTTTTGAAGAATTAATGTATAATTATGTTCTGACTGACCATATTCTTCACAGAAAAAAAAAAAAAACAATTGAATTACTTCAGCCCCATCATTAATGATCCAAGTGGCGTTCTCGAGTGTGCCTCAAGCTGTCACAGGCTTTCCTGGTATCTCATCATACGTTATATATAACACTCCTGTTACGGATGTATGAGCAGTTGATTAACTATGGGGGAACAAAGTTCACTCAATTTATCGTTAATTAAGATGAGAAGAGAAAACTAACACGGTCATAAAACAAATATTTATTGGAGTTTAAAATTGTAATCCATATTTTTATGTGATTTTTGTTGACATAAAGGAGGCTGTGACGGAATGATATGATCGGTGAGTTATAACGCTTTGCCTCATCAATGTACACACAAGAGTCTTTTAACGATATGCCGGTTTCACAATGAGTAGTCCTGCATCCTGTTATATCTGATACGATGTATCGCATTTAAAATGGATCTTTACCATCTAATAACGCCATATATTTACTTGCTAAAACGCTGATGCGTCGATAAAATGCGATATAGGGGTTTTCACCCGCATTTTAATGCAATTTATAGCTCACGAAATGTCTTCAGAGGAACGGAAACCTATCTGCATTTAAATACGAATTGCCGTTATAAAATGAAACGCAAATGAATACCCAATACTATTATGAAATAAAGGAAATGAATTATGACGTAACTACTGTGAATATCGAAACACTTAAACCAGAGCGACGTTGACATGTTTTTCGTGTGCGCATGACAAGTAACACCGCCTATACCATTTTATATGCGTGTCTTTTACATTCAAACTTTTCTCCTTGGCATTTCATATCGAATAGAATTATTCAAATTGAGAATAATTGTTCTCGGGTTCGCTCCATAAATAAAATAACGCTGGGTTTCATTTTTGCTCCTAGTTCATATTCCATGAAAAACGAATATAGCAGAGCAGTTTCCTGAATATTTGTAAGGGCATATTTGTGGAAATCAGGGAAGCAGACAAATCGAGCAGCACTTCAATACTTCTTCTAAATGGTATGACGATGATTTATTTTACTTCAAAATATCACATTTTACCGATACACAGAATTAAAGCACGAGCTATAAAGAAAATTAGCATACCAGAGAAGTCAGAATCACAACGCAATTTTGGAAAGGAATCGACAATTTTGAAAGTATGTCGAGATATAAATCCAGAAGATTTGCTAATGTACCAGACCATTTGCATACAAAATGAGAATCTAGTAGAAAAAAAGAGTTTGGCTAATATCGCATAGCTGTATCTAAATTAGAATTTCAATGGGATGGGACACAATGAAACGACAACCATTATGTTTTGGTGTCGGCAGGTGCTATACTTGTCCTGTGAGTAATATAACCACTGTTTTAGCACCCTGTTCACATGTCCATTTTAATGGAGGGGGTGACTATAAACCTAAAAAACATTATTTTTTTTTCGGTGACAGGTCCCAAGGGTACAGTTGTTCAGCGAAACCGTCACTTTTTATACTGATGAAATTGACGAAAAATCTGTATCGGCTTTGTTCCCCATAGTTATTTCCCCTTGAAAAAACTCTTGTGGTAATTAACGAGACAGAACACCAGCACGTGCCATTGATTCCCTGGATACACATATTTTCGTTACGTCTATGTTAAGTGTTAGTCGTCGTGTTTCCTTGTTCGAAACAGTGCTTCAACCATGATTTATGTCTTCCATTAATTTTACAATTGGTTGTTTCATAGATTAGTCTACAACTACAACAAGGGTAGCACTGGCAGCGTAGTCTACATTGGCACATACCATAGCAGGCGGCTCTTAGGAGGCAGATATCAATTACCTCTTGATCGACCTGTCAGAGACGGTCATACCGCAACATAGCAAAGTCGTATCTGTCGCTGGTAATTGCAACACGTTTGAGGCTTTCTGTCATTCGTTCCTTGTATCTAGTCGATATGTGTTATCATACAATGCATTTTGCAAATTACATTGAATTTATGTTCATATCTTTTTGATGAAGCAACTTTTTACAATATATCTTATGTTATCTTCTTCTTTTAAATCAATTACATAATCGTGTTAATGTACTACGTCATTCTTGTATTACTCGATGTGAAATGTATCATGCAAGGGAGAGCTCAATGATTGTTATGTCGAACTGTCTATCGAAAGGATTCTGCAACAACAATCAATGTCTAAACTGGTGTACATTTCATGTCGCACAATGCACCAATACAGTTGCCTTTTCCACCACATAGTGTAATACCCTTTTTGTAGTTTCATTGAATATACTAAAGAATGTAATGTCAAATATAATGGACGAAACATATGTGCAAATGTTGGGATGAGATATAAACTGTTTTAAAATGTTTACGTTTTTTCAATTTATTAAATGTATTAGCAGTATAGTGTAGATTGTGTGGTCACATTTCTTAAACATCAGATAGATCTTAAACATGATCTATATCAAATGACCATTTTGTACCCTTGCTCGACTTTTGCTAGTATTATATCTTAACCTGTGGGCTTATACGAATATACAATTCGGTTGGAAACAGGATGCAATATGAAATTGGCTGTTGTATTGTCTATGTAATACTTTCGAAAGTACATAAAAAACGACTACAGCATGACACAGATATATCGTGTAATCCTTTCCATGAGTGCATTAGAGTTTTATTCACTACAACATAAAACATAAGTGCTTTGAATTATTGTGTATGCCGTTGACAAGGCAACATCTTCACACTGTCATTGACGCAAACATTTTCGAAATCGATATTACTTAATATTATAAAAAAAACTTAATACATGATCAAGTATTACAAAATTGTTTATAGATGACGTCAAAATTAGCGTATTTATCAAGTAGGAACATGTAACTAATACATACATTTTACATAAAAAATCACTCTTTTGTTTGAGAAAAGAACTTGCTGTTTTCAGAATGCTAACAATACAAATATTAAAGGGTTTCCTAAAACAGTATTTGTAGGACATGTAAGTAAAACATACGTTCCATAATCCAAAATAATGGATTTTCTTTTGAAGAAAAAAAAAAAACAACACTTACATTTATAGCATGATTGATATATGTTCATATTCATGTAAAGTGCATATTACAGAGCACGGATTCCTAATAGTTAAGTAGAATATCAAGATACATAATGCAGAGCAGTCTCTTGCGTAATTTCGAAATACCATAACACACAAAAAGAAATTATAATGGCAAACAAAAAATAAAATATTGAAATAAATCAAATAATTATGAGAAATGATTATCTACATAAAGCATGAGCATACAACGTGTTTACTTTTCAATTGCTTACAATGGATTCCTGATTGGTATTGTTTATTTTAAAACATTACGAACTGTTATGATTTAGTATTCTGAATCCGAATCCGAATCACGACTTGCTGAAGGAATCGATAAAAATGTTATTGTTTTTGCTTCATTACAAATATGTATGATTACATGTAGTATGCTTAAAGCATCGATCGTGTGGCATATAATGATCAGATGAAGCAACATTATTTCATTCTTGTAGGCAAGAAAGTACATTTGTAGGTACGGAACATCTTACAATGGAATCAAGAAACCGTTCTCATGCCCAAGAAGGGATTTTAAAATCATGCCCGATTATTTTTTTTATGTCGGTTAATACTTATCTAAACAATCTCATTTTGTCAATGTGTTGTAGATGAAATGAAGATCTATTAAGATTATTAACTACCTTAATATTAAAAACTGACATTTTGATCGTTGACATTATTTATGTGGGTTGTAAAAACAGATATAATGAGTAAAGAATGTACGATTAAGCATGAGGACGGTGTCATTAATACGAGTTTAGGTTTTTTTTTAATGGTACTAATGTATACATTTCCTTTGCTATCCGTATTTCTATCGGTTTAGCGTACGAACTATTGCTTTACTGGTATTCTTTTTACAAATATATTGTATCTAATATCCCATATCTCTTTTGTTTCAGTACTTTAACTGTGATGTAAAACCTCAAGCACACACTAATCCTACCCTTATGTGCGATTGATCTTAGAAAAGGGATCTTCACATCCACTGGCTTTCTATAGTTACTGTTTAAAACATAGAAAACGAGGACTGAAATGACATAACAGCTGTCCAAAACGTATTAAAATATCATCTAACGCTAGTATCAAAAGTCATCACCATTAAAAGTCATGTTAACATGATGATCGATACTATCTCTATCATTATCGATATACACGAAAAATATGTGTATTTGGGTCAAATTTAAGATTAGGATTTATCTATTATTGTTAGAATATCATGTTTTAGTGTGTAAAAATAACGTGTAGTTACATGTACCCTAGCATTCTCCTAAGAAGTACCTCTACGAAACCGCTGTCGGTATTGTTTTATTCCTTGGGTTTTGTGTGTGTGTGTACACAGTCAATCGGCAGCGTCACCAACAGAGATCTGCAATGTCGACAGAAGCCTGCCAGAAATATTTATAGTATCAGGAATAATGACGGGGTCTCTTAATTTATAATTATCATTACATGTGATACGACATAGGAATAATGTTGTTATTATTTCCTCAGCAATATATAACATTTCTGACAGTTTTATGTCACACGGTATTAAGGGACATGTACGAGTCTATGTGTATCAGAAACGTCAAAGTGAGTTTTCACCAACGAACCGTTGGCACAAGCGTCAGTAGCTTCTAGGGTATTAAAGGATATCATATATTTGTAAAGGAATCACACAACTAAATCAGCCTATCACGAAGTGTTTCATACGTTTGTAGTCCCTACCGAAAATTTGTTCCGGCTAAGTACAGTGATTCTGAATAATCTAAATAGGTAATTGTTGACATATTCTGCATTGAATGAAATCTATAGATATTTAACTTTACAAAAATGTATACTTTTGGTAGATTTTGATATGTGATGGCGGATTGATATGGGGTTTGATATGTAAATTTCCAGTTGTCCGAAGCAGACGCCCGTAGCGAGCTAAAATGCCACGAAACTTCTGATAAAATGTCATTTGAAGTCTTTGCCATGTATGTATCTGTGAATCCAGGCAGTTGTCACTAGTGTTGAACTTCAAATATTAAAGTTATTAGCTCTAAAGCTTAGTAATAACATATAGTAAATTATTTAGTTGTGTGAGTCCTTTAAGAGAACTAGCCATGTGCTCAATGAACTTGACCTCTATAACCTTTTCTGTGCTTCCGGTTTTTTTATTTTTTCAAAGACAACCACTGTCATTAAGTGTTAGCACATTTTTTCAGTATGCAGATATATTTAATTTGAAAAAAACCCTTCAAAATTAGCTAAAATCTGGCTAAACATGGCCCTATGTTGAAGCTTATATTGTTGGACTGACCCTTATACTCAGGTTTTAAATAAAGTTTGGTTCAATAACCTGTAATAATTGATATGCGTGTGTGTTAGAAGTACTTCGTTGATATATGTGCAGGTTTTAGCATCCAATAGAGATCTAATCTAGTGGTGTTGTCCTGCACAACCAGCACCCCCCCCCCCCCCCTTCCTAGTTCCAACTCTGGACAGTCATTCTTAGGCTTCTTTATCCATACAAATTACAAATGTATGTGTTTTTTATAGCCAGAAGAAAGCAATAACTAGAACTAGTACGGAATAGGCTTGTATAAAAAATGCACATATGAAATTATACATGTGTATGTGTCCCTTGTAGGTTTTGTTGGCTTAATTCAACTTAAAATTCCATATTTTTAGTTAATTGTAGGTATTTCTTTATTCCCGTCACAATATATACCTTGTTCAACATCTTGTTTATTGATTTAATGTGTTTGTAATCTTTGTTTACTCATACAATAAGCTGTTTATGGCATTACATCTCCCCTACCCCCAATATTCTCCATGTAAAGTGGCCGCACCCCGGGGAGCTATAAGTGTTATATGTAAGCCTGTGTAATTGATAGATAAACAGTTAAGATGGATATCTAATAACCCTTTATGACTCAAGTTTTCTGTAGAATTTTGGAGATTTGTGAGAATTCTAAATGTGTTTAATTGTTAAAATTAAATAAAATTTACTTAAAATAAAAAATTAATTACTTCAGAGACTGTAAAATTAACAGAAAGTAAAATAACAAGATTTCTTTTCCAAAACTGTTGAGTGGTATGCGTATTTGATCTGTGGGCAAAATATGAAATTGCTAATTGCGTGTTTAATTGAGGTGCTAGAGGTTAATGTTATGCAAAAGAAATGAAAAAAATCTGGTGCTAACTCTGAATAGCAAACGTACATCAGGTGCAATAACTTGTGTTTTCTTCATAATTTATTATTCAATGTCAACCAAACTTCACCATTTTACTCGGAAATGTATATGCTTTCAAATAGTTAACTTTATTTCAACATCTTAAAGGTTTGGGACCCTTTAAAGGAATCACACAACTAAATCAGCCTATCACGAAGTGTTTCATACGTTTGTAGTCCCTACCGAAAATTTGTTCCGGCTAAGTACAGTGATTCTGAATAATCTAAATAGGTAATTGTTGACATATTCTGCATTGAATGAAATCTATAGATATTTAACTTTACAAAAATGTATACTTTTGGTAGATTTTGATATGTGATGGCGGATTGATATGGGGTCAAATGTCAGAGGGTATTCCCGTCCCATTTCACTGGTTTGATATGTAAATTTCCAGTTGTCCGAAGCAGACGCCCGTAGCGAGCTAAAATGCCACGAAACTTCTGATAAAATGTCATTTGAAGTCTTTGCCATGTATGTATCTGTGAATCCAGGCAGTTGTCACTAGTGTTGAACTTCAAATATTAAAGTTATTAGCTCTAAAGCTTAGTAATAACATATAGTAAATTATTTAGTTGTGTGAGTCCTAAACCACATCTTGCAATTTCCGGAATATATAGGATGATGGTACACCAAAAGCTTGTATTCATCCATATTATCGTTTTTTTCGGACAAGACAGACTTGCTTGTGGGTATCCAATTTTAGATTTGATAAGTTCATGCCATATAATGATACTATGGTATTAAGTAATATTTATTTAACAAATGACATGTCAATCATACTTGTTTGCATTGAAAATGTCAACTTCAAGCATTAGACAACATACTTTTATTTTATTTAATACGGGAGATATTGGGGAGAATTGGAGTGGGAAGGTGATGAAGGAATTTGTCGGTCAAAATTAGCATAATGAGTCAGTAAACTTTCTACGCCAAACAAGCAAAACTAAGCCTGTATATGTTTTCAGTGAAGGAAAGTTAAAAACAAAAGAATAAAAAGGTATTTGGCCACATGCAATCCTGATTCCATAATTTGTATAATTGCACATACATATTGAATAATTCCAGAGAGATGCCATCAAGTCCACATGAGGAGAAAAAAATTTCATGCTGTTAACATCTATGAAATAAAATAATTACATTGCTACCGCGATTTCGCTGAGCATGCATTCATTGCCTCAAGGGTACCGCATATTGTACTGAATATGCTGCCAATAGACCGCCAAGATAATCTGATTATAAATAAAAAAGCTTAATTAGATCAAGGCTATCTAGGTTCACTTAAGACGTTCTCTCTGCACAAACATGGCATACAAGTGTTTTATGTTGGGTTAAAATGTACTTCGCTTTAACCGTGATCTCTAAAATCCAAATCAGTCTACAACACAACCTAATATAAAAACAAGTACTTGGCAATGAACGCTAGTAAGGGGAACCATCATTTTCCTGCTATTCCTCGAATGGGAAACATTAAAACACTGTTAGTGTTAGAAAAGGGAATTCTCTTCATTCACTTTGAAATAAAACGACCCAAAGCTTAAAGATGCGCGAATAGCGAAATTCATGGATAGAGACGTTGTTCAGTTTTTAAGGCGTTCTTATCTCTCGCTCGCGTTGTATGCAGTAACGTTATCGAAAGGTTTCAGACATTGCTATATTCAACTATCTCATAGTTCAAAAATGTTCTCCCTAATGCATGGATCAGCAGCGACAGCGTTATCAAATGTAAATGTGTATGTATGCAAACAAATGTGTAAAACATGACAAAATGAGGCTTCTACTGAAGTCACATTTATCTCTTATACCGGTTCTGTCTGTTATCACGGTGGTTAGTGCAATGTTCTCTTCCAGAGTTGACAATACTTACACCCTCAGAACACAGATTGACATGAAAATATACAATCTTGTTATAAATAGTTTGCAATTTAACGGGAAGTACCGTGGAACATGATCAAATCGAGGAAAATAATGAAATACGGATATTTTCAAAGTTAATCATCCTCCAAATTGTGCGTAGATAGAATATGTCGTTTCCCAATTGTATTGATATTCATCTTTATACGTGTGTGATAAACAACTTTCAATTAGAACGCTTTATAGGAACGAGCTATAGTGTAGACAGTTTGATTACATGTAAACTACAGATAGCAACGACAATACATAAATGCTGAATACTAGCTAGAGAAAACTATGATTGCATTTGTTATCTTAATTATCCTAGATGAGTGAATTATTAGTACTATGATTATGGAGGAGTAACCCCATCTAGGACAAGGTTCATATAAAATGCATGTATAAATACGTCCGAGCACTACACTTGTAGATACATTGTAGTTTTCATTTGATGCACCTGTACTGTATGTAAGCACTGCTCGTTTTCTGATGCTGTTCGATTTTTTGTATTTTTTCAATACATTATTGAATGAAGCTGTGCTACATTATGGGCTCATAGCATTATGCTGATATTATATCCACTGTTCGTTTGTAGTGTAAGAGCTTTCCGTATTGGTTGTTTGCTATGCTCCTGCATGTCATTGGTATTCGCGTTCATCTCCAGATAATGCTGTCTCTGTACCGCTTGTTTGTTGTTTTGTTTCAAGTTTGGCCAAGTGGTTAAGTTGTTCCGACATTCAACCACTATCCCTTCACCCTTGGGTTGCGAGTTCGAATCCCACGTAGGGCAGTTGACAGGTACTGACCGTAGGTCGGTGGTTTTTTCCCCGGGTACTCCGGCTTTCCTCCATCTCCAAAACATGGCACGTCCTTAATGACCACTGCCGTTAATAGGGCGTTGAACAAAATAAACCAAACCAAACCAAATTCAAGTTTTTTTTTTTTAGTGTTTTAGCAGGGAGCAGTTACTACCATTGTTCGAGACCAATGCATATATCGGGTAGGTTAGGAACCAAAGCCTTTTCATACAGGCGAAAGCTAAACTTAAGGATAAAAATGAGGCAGTGTTATGACGGACATTAGAAAGTAGAACGTTGTTTAGATAGACAGAAAAATATCTTACAAATAGTAACATCTTACGATCATGCAATGGAGGTAGCAGGTACAATTATTTGCAACTACCTGGGATATATGTTTCGTTTTTTTTTATTGTCATATACTACTTGGAATATGTTTTTCCTCTTTATATATTTTCTTCTTTTGTTTTGCTCAAAATAAAGATTGTTTAAATTGTAAATTTAGTTTTTTTCAATTATCACCGTGTATCAAAACGGCATATTTACAGATACAAGAATGATACCTGTACTTCAACTACACCACAACAAGTACATGAATACCGTTTCACGCAGAACGAACTCGACTTCAACTTTAAAATGTGTGAATTAACATTAATACATTTGCACTTAATTACGTCTATTTTCTTCTGGTAAAACGACATCTCTTTGATAATAAACTTAAACAGCATTTACCTTGCACGTAGCCTTTAGATAAACGTCTCAAATATGTTGCCTGGTCTATTGCCAAACCAATATTATTATCTGAGATTATATGCTTACAGCATTCAAGCTAACAATGCTGGTACCAAACAGTTTCTAGGCTAAATGATCAATTAGACAACTAGCACGTCAACAAATTCAGAACCGGAATCTTACCGGAATCACCGTTGAGAAAACTCATTTTAGCATTTAGTATTTAAGTCAGCACGATCCTTCATTTTCCTATTTGATTTAATGGTGATGTGCTAATTTGAAAGATCCATATATTGTACGGCTGAAACTAGATGAATACATTGGCAGTATTATTTCCAAGCTACCTGCGTGTCAAGTGCCAATGTGCCTTAATTGAGATTCATAACTCTTTGAAGAAATAAAAACGTAACAATAACTCCAATTCAGTTACTGATATGCAATGCTTTTAACGTCGGTTTCTTCGCGATTTTTCCTCGCTTCCGTGGTTTCAGATTGAGATTCTAAATCTGATTTTACTCCTTAAATTAGGAAACCTTGTTGAGTTGTGCATGATATTGGTTTAATCATAGAATGACAACTGGACCGTATTGCATGCAGCCTGTTTAGCTTTACAAGAAGCGTATGACTTTACAATGGCACGAAATGTGTTGCATTAGGTCGAAATCATGAACGTGTGAATTGAGAAAAAGTTAGAAACAAAATCACAACACTTAACTCCTACATACGCTGGCATATGGTGTGTTACTATCCGATCTTTATGTAACCGAAGTCAGGGGCCTGTTGAGGCTAAGCTATAGCAATAATAATTTTACAAAATACTCCTCTTGGCGCCAATTGTTCAATAACCCTCATTAAGCGCGGGCAGGCCTTGCTAGTGACTAATTTTGCGCCAACTGTGAAATTTCATGAGGTGATTACTCGACTAGAAATCAGAACTTCTTCATTTTAATTTGAAGGATGTCTAATAGGAAGAAATAATGGCTACATTGAATTTGACAAGTGAACGAATAGCATATGGCCTTTCCTCAGTGCTTCGATTGCATTAGTTATCCTGGTTTAGAAGTATTGGAATTCCATACGGTGGACAATTGACAGCGAGGCTATCATTAAACACCATTTCCCGGCGTTGAGGCCTGCTTCATTAATATCGATGACAGCTAATTATGATGTTCTTAAAGTGTGAAATAACGTTCTTATGTGTCGTAGGTGACATTCAGAATATAAGTGGAAGGTTTGATCTGTACTTCGATAATTGGTAAAATCGTTAGTATTTTTTACAACATTGTTTTTTGCACATATACTGTTATAAACTGTACATGCACATGTTGTTATCCATGTACAGAATAAAAGTTGACGTACCACACACATGCTGCACATTTAAGTAAATTAAGAAATAGATACAGTATGCCTAAAAAAAATTAAACTCCATTATAAAGCTTTGTCTTCCTCCAATGACTCGTTAGTGATGCTTGGGGCGAAAAGGTGGGAATCCCAAGTTTCGACACTAATATACAATTGCACGGGTCAGGTGTGTATGCAAATAATCCATAAATGTGTAGCTCTGATTGATTACTTCTACTTCGTTTGGTTTGGTTTATTTAGTTGTACGTCCTAATAACAGCCAGGGTCATTTAAGGACGGGTCAGGTGTTAGAAGTGGAGGAAAGCCGAATTACCAAGAGAAAAACCACAGACCTACGGTCAGTACTTGGCAACTGCCTCACGTTGGTTTCGAACACACAACCCAGAAGTGGAGGGCTAGTGGTAAAATGTCGAAACATCTTATCCACTCGGCCACCGCGGTGCCACTTCTTCATTACTTCTACAATGGAATCGTATGTATTGCCTGATGATCCTGATCATGATGCATTGATACATACAAAATGTCCTACATTTATTAGCGTCTTGGATGCATTTTTTCCCATCACTTACAGATTTTTCTCTTCTTTTACCTGTTCAATATCACCTCCTAGGGACTTTCATATAACAATAGCTGACAACAATGTAATGACGTCACGACAACATTATAATGATGCCACGACAACAATACTATCGCGTCACGTCGCGTCGCGTTGAGAAATCTCCAATCAGACCTTAACTGAAATTGCAGTATCTTGAATGTATACGGCACGGGTTGAAAATATTTAAGAAATTCTTTTGTTAATGGATATTGTCAGGAACACGACGATAGCTGTATCGTGTTTGAGCGGCAATGAGTCGCCAGTGTCGACAATGAAAGGTGACACCATGGAAGGTGCCTAATATGCAATAACGACAAGCTGCTATAACGTATGTTACCTCTATCGTAACCCCTCATCTTTCACGCCTACAAATAACTGTTTTCAGCTGCTACATATATAATGGTTTTTGTTTTAAATTCCATGTTTCTTCTCCTTCTTTCTTTGTTACATGTATGAAATTGGAAGTGTAATCAGCGATATAGAGTTTACAAGAAATCAATGTAACTCGTTTTTTTTTAATTTTTTTTCTTTATTCAGGTTTTTTCACAACACATCACATTTAGTTCCATATAACAATTCAGTTCTGTATGAGTTGAAATCAAAACACACGCACACAAACTAAAGTATGAGGACAACTCCACACCGCATACACAACATATGTTATAATGTTAATGTACATGTATGTACGACAGCGTATTAGGGCAATTTTGAACATATATTTATCTTTAAGGTTTTCAAATTGTAAGATGTGCGACTTATCGATATAAAATGCGTAAGATCATAGTCACGTTTACATCCTATTATCTCTGGCTCATTTATATATTTTTTTTGTGATGTAAAAAGAGATGCCGGACAGATAGTGAACGCTAAATTCCCAATGAACTAAGTTGAACGAGTTTTCAATACCCATAAACATGTACATTTCGATTGCAGCACGGGTATAAGCTATGGCTTGTCAATAAGGCAGGTACCACTACTGAACTGGGGAAATAGAGCGACACAAAAACGCGTCAGTATTTAAAACGCTATGAAATATATATAGTAATTATTGTTTCGTTATCCTGTCGCCAGGCATGTTCTGATCCTGCAGATAACATTGGAAGCATTTTAACGATAGTCATTATATGTACAATGTACATGTATATACTAAATAGTAAATACTGTCATGTCAGAGGGAAATGAGCTACAATTGGTATCGTGCAATGAAACCGTACAAACTTATATTACCCTTGCAATGTTTTCACGTTAATGTGTTTTGTTGTCGGCTGAGCTTTTTGTTTCATCACTGACAATTGGGCCTCGGAAATATAACCATGTGCCCGCTCATTGAAATCCCATTAGGAGCATAAAGCTATTTCCTCATCTGAACACTTTTAACCAAATCTCTGTATGTTGTACATCAATGTCGGTGTATTCCATGTCCAGTTGAGAAAATAAGTAGAACAATTTCGGAGTCAGGCATAACATTCACTCTTGGGAGGTCGACGAAGCTGGTTTTCTGTTCAGGATATTGAAAGAGCATATTCAAAATTAAAGGCAGAAGAAACCCTGTTGAAACTGAGAAGAAGCATCAATCGTTGAAGGTGTACGCAGCATGAATCTGTTGAACCAATTACAGACTAATGAGAATAGGGCCAATAACATTACCGGTCACTGTATATATCTAGTTACCTCTATAATGGAATCCTAGATCTACTGATGCGTGAACGACGGGCCAAGAAGATGCACTGACGCGTGTGAAGTAGCTTCCAATGTTACGGGGTTGATACAACGGCTGATGGACAGGGGTATTGTAATCGATTAGGATTTCATGCTGATTTTCATCACTTTGTTGAACAAGCATATAACTATTCCCTCGTCAATGTCATTGATACACTTCAAAGTCGGCTTGTTTGTAAAACATTCTCGGGAGGTTGAATATAGTCATATTTTCCTCGTTTTGCTCGCGTGCTTTGTTGTTGTTTGACAGGTATCTTCACCTTCGTTGCTCACTAATAATTTACATTATGTACTCCATGAAACACGATTACTTAAATATCTGCAAAATGTTTTCAAGTGAAAGCGTGTTGTAGAAAAAGCGGTACGCGTTTCAAATGGATATATGTGACTCATTTTTGTATGATTTTATCACAGAAAGAAATGTTCTTTTATATCCCTCTCACCACAAAAAAAAAAATCTTATACCAAGCAAACAATGAATGCATTCTCCAGTAATTACTAATGTTTGAAGGAAAAAATCCTTCAAAGTCCGGTGAAATATTGTTTGATAGAAGGACAGCTTCTTATTAGCACACAAGAGATTCCGGAAGCGGTATTTGATTTGTTGATACAAAAGGTCAAAAATAACCCCATTATGATATGTTGTCGGATCATAAGTATGTGGATAATAACGGAGCGACAACGGATCTAAATTCCAATACTCATCCAACAACAGGAAACGTAATTCTTACAAAGACAATTTCAAATAGAAGAAATCTACAAAAGAAGTTGAGATATTTCAAGCAAACCTTTTTGACAGGGTTTGTTCGTGTTTCATCCTTAATTAGAAGGAAGTTTTAATTCGATATTTATTGGTTGTTGGTGAAATACATTTGGACATAGGTTGAAGTTCCTATTTCGTTATACAGTGAATTGATATAGATTAATTGCGTAATTTTTATTTTGATTATGTACCCGATGGCAATGCTTTTCGATTTGTCATTGCGTATGGTACGTATAGCTTAACGCTATACTTCCGATGACTTGTTGTAATTGAAGATATCAAATGTATACGTAACTGACAATATATTTAACGCTGACGAGCCCTATACGGTATCCTGACCTTGTTCAATCAGAACAGAACATTGCAAAAAAAGTTCTTTGAAGGGCGTTAAGGTTACCAAAAGACTGTTGTAGACGGCCAGACCTGATAATCGACATTCCCTATCTGCAGGTTAGGTGTAAAGGTTCCCTACTTAGCCAGTCAAATTAATTAAAACAATTGCTTACAGATTGAAAACATCTGCTATGTAATACTCTTTTAGTATGATGCAACACACGCGTGTGCTATCTCAAGGGAATAGTGGATTCTCTTGAATTGATTCTGCTACACGTTTAAAGATACGTATAAGTATTTTCAATTATCGTTATTAAACAAGGAATTGCTATAATGATTATTGTATAAATTTCCATCAACGGCATCAGCGCCCCAGTATATCTCGAAACAATAATTGCCAGTCATATGATATCAAAACGTATCCTATTACACGCATTATTATATGATAGTAGAGTTAAACCAAGCGCGTGATGCATACTGCAGTGTTATACACAACCCCGACCCGGTAATGCCTGCAAGCATTAATGAAATATTTGGCAATCGCTCATCTCTATCAAAACGACCTTGTGGTATCAAAGAAGAATAAGTTGTATGGTAGATCCATCCTCATTTACTCTGCCTGTAATTACGGATGTTGTATAATCCCTGGTAGATCTGGCCTCGAATATAGGATGCACGCGAGTCACCCAGAATGACGCCAGTCTTAATGGGTATCTTAGCCCCCACTGTTATACGACGTGGAAACCCGGCTGTACACGCAAACTATGATGTAATACGCCTATAACGGCACAATATATTCAGCCGATATTAACGTGTATGTTAGGAGGAAGTCTTGTGGAGCGATATTGCCGAACTACGGCAATTTGAAAAATAGATTAATGTTCAGTAGCTAAGTTTAGGTGAACATAATATTTTCTGATCCAGCTTCCAGACGAAACATCGGTCTTACGGTACCTGTTGCCGTTCGCAGATCTTCCAGCTACGCATTAGAGAAAGACATGCCCATGGCCATTTTATAGTGGTAAATTCCAGCTAGTCGCATTACAGGTTCTTTCCATGTGTACGTAGTTTTCAAAGTAGCGCATTTTCTACTGTTATCTAACTTATTGATGAATCAATCTTTGATTATATGTCCCGTGCTATTTTCATGTTTCGTGCTTGCACCTATTCAGACAAAGTCTATCGAGAAGAGTTCCAATCGATCCCCGAAAGCAAAACTAAACCATGGACGCGTAGTCCTATTTATTTCATCCGTCGTTCATTTATCTATTTTGTCTTACTGGTTTTTACCATTGCGTCCAATTTCAATTTGAAGACATGCTGGAAACACGGCAAGCGTCTCTGAGATAAACAGAGACGTCTTGATCGTTTTGGCGTTTGATTGAACGGTGATGCATTTAACTAAGAATACAATCCAATTTGGAGGCTTAAGTTAACCTTTGTGACTACCACTTTAGATTTCTCTTTGTAGGCCTAACTTGACACAAGATGGTGGGAGAGAGAATTACATACTGCCTGAGAAGACAGCACAATAGCTTTAATTATTTTAAGTTCTTCAATTCACCACTTGCAACTGTCGATATAAACTGATTGAAAAAGTAGAAAACGAGTTTTTTTTTGTTTCAATATAAATAAGAAAAAGGGGATTAGATAAGAAAACAGATAATGACTCTGCGATCTTTTAACGGTGCTGCAAATAGACAAATACATATATTTTCGAATGATTTTTTGTACGCAAGGCGTACCGTAGTTCTGGTTAAGAAAGACTTGCACCAGACAAGGTCATAGGATAAAAATCAAAACGAAACACACGCAAGGGTAATGTTCTGATGATGCATCCAAATGGGGAATATCCTCAACAAAAGTTGTCGCGTGTTATACGCAAAATGTTCTTTATAATGTTTTCGAATCCCAAACTGACAGAGACTCAGTTCTATAAAGCAGCATGGGTGTGTTGCTATCAAGGAAAACAAAGTTCACAATCGACATAAAGGTAGATGTTCCTTTCCTTTTACAGCTTTTGGCGTTTGAGGAACATAATATAATGCAAATAGAAAAGCAATGTCATCGTGACGCCACACGTAATTTAATTTTTTTTTCCATTTCCATACATCTAACACTTCCTGCTTCGTGTACTATAGAAACCTGACACTTTGAGTCATCAATGTTTTATTCGTCAGAAATGTGTAATGCTTACTGGTCTTATCCTTCGTCTGTGTGGCAAAAAAACCCACCGTGTTATATAAACAATACAATTAAAAATATTTGTTTGGACATCTGTTTGAATAGCTTTATCCATAGTTTGACTCATTATGTAATTAGGCTTATCTATGTAACGCGACATGATCTCATCTACTGTCAGAAAGTCGAACAACAAAGGTATGCGTGTTGAAATACAAGTGCGAGCACTATCGGGACAAAGAGCAAAACGATGTTCCCGACTCGTCGCACCTGATTTACGACTGTTACACGTGACGTTTCTGCCCTCGTGAGGACAAATATGGAATATTTACAGCGAGGGACGCATGGCTAGAGTACAACAAAGGATACGTATCCCTACCTGCAACTAATTCAACGGGACGTGCACGCCAACATCGTAAACCGATAGCACTCGTAAAGTATTGTTTTCTTTTATGTTAAGTAGAAATAAAAATAAAAGATTTTAAATTTACGACCGTCCCCTAAAACTGCTAACCTTAGGATAGTACGGCCTGGGGATCAGAAAAAGATAGCGTGGTATTTTGTCAATAAAATCGATCCCAGCTGTAAACAGTCGTATTTTTATCTTAGAATTATATTTTCAGGTCGTTTTATCCCTTTGATTTGTATTGTCGGTAACATGAGTCCCAGTTGAATTGAATGTTGATGTGTCATATTTCAGTATTCATGGTAGCTGAAATAGCCGATTAGTCATTAATTGGAGTCTACAGCTACTCACTCTATTCGGGGGTGGGGTTGGAGGATGGAACCAGCTGTCACGAACCCAAACTGTGGATATGTTTGTTTAAAAAGTATTTAAGTCAATATGACTACGATGTGCAAGCAACAAAATCGTGTCAAAAACGATACTTGACATACAATATGTATGTACATGTTTCTATTTACCAAGTTAATTAGTCACAGTTCTTGTATTGATGCTTGAAAGTTTTTTTTTTTGTTATTTGATTGCTACCTTGTTGTTTTATTACAGTAAAAACAGGTGTTTGGTATGAGAAACAATTCCTACATTTGTTTCCTAATGTAATTTTGCATATTTTGTTCTACGATGGAATCCGTTTTTAAAAGCAAAACTACATTGCATATATACATAATATTGTTATATAACGACCGCCTACGCAGAAACTGATGCAAATGACAGCAACGATAGTAAGATGGACGATGTGAAGAAGCGAAGATACATCACTACATAATCCCCTTATCTAATCAGTAGTCCTCAACCAATCCTAGAACTGATCACATCATCGACGCAAACAACGACCGCGCAACAATTACGCGTGCAAATCAGGACAAATTTCACGTGCTGGTGTTCCAACACATCCAAGCGTCTAGACAGGTAATCTTGTGCCTTATTTGGAAATCGAACACAAGCCATAGATTTAAATGTGGTACACAAATCTTCATTATCGACTTGGACGAGGACGCACGTGTCTTGTCGCGTGTGAACAGTTTTTGGACAGTTTGACCTTATTAAATCTGATGTAACCTCATGTATCCTTGCGTAATTGATATGTACCATTTATGATAATCTCATCAACGGTAACGTTTTACACCACATAAATGATTGCCGGAAATAAGCAATGTTTGGTCTCGTTAATCTTTCTTCCTATAGTACTGTATTTTTCGACTGTCTGTGGTAAGACAAAATAATGAAACATATATGTTTTGCACATGCTGAAAGAGGAAATCTAAGCAAAAGTACAGTGGGGTTAGAAAGTGTTATCCAGAAGGCTACAGGAAGTTTTTTCCTGATCCATTGATTACACATGCAGACGGTAAGCACCGGTACAATGGGAATGAAACCACAAGAGGAATCGAAGATACATGTAGTTTGTATTCAACTAAAACAATATCCAGTACTAGTTGGCGAATGTTCCTACCTACAAATTGCATAATAACTAGCCTTAACCTACCCATTTCTAATAAAACAACCCCGTATTTTCTGGCCTTATCATTTCGCCCCGGCATTCCCCTCGCAATTTAAATTCTGTCTCCAAAAAATGACGCTGACAATCAGTTCTTTTAAATAAAAAAAATAGGATATGAAAATATATCTTTATATTAAATCAATTCAATATCCTTTAAGGGAGGTTAAGACTAAATGAACATTCAGAATTGTGTCAATCGAGGTCTATGTTGCTGTATAAGAAACAGGTTTAACATTTATATTTTGTTTACATGTATTATTATAAAGGGCTAAGCCAATACTTACTAGTATACAAAACGGAAAGGACTTATGATATAAAACCATGACATGAATTAAACCAAATCATCAAACGGCAGTAACTTTTCTGTACTTAACCGCACCATGAAAAGTCTTTTGTAGTACCGGCCCGTTTCCAGGGGATGGATTCCTAAGCAAACGATCGTAGCGCCGTGCACGCGACTGGACAAAAGGTGTGGTGGGATATCCGTTGATACGGGTCGTGTTAGAAATATCGTCCATTTCACGCAGTCACGGGCTCACATCTCTGTAATTTCACGTACGATTGCTTCAGCCGTCTGCTTGTTTCTCTGTGTCTCTACTCCCCTGTGATAGTCAGTGGTAGGGCTCGGCGTGCTGCTGATATAAGATAATCACGACAGAGACTGATTCGTAGCCGTGTTTTCGTAATTTAGTTAGCGCCTTATCCGTTGGAGGACGCTGTAACCCCATACATTTACCATTCCTTTTTGTATAAACAACGCAGACGAAACATACATCGTGGTACTTTGTACGTATGCGGAGGGAAAAGATAAAACAGAAACATTTTAGCGTCATTTCCTCACTCCGCCATGTCACAAATCCTCTGGAGGATTTCAAACATTTCCTGGTGGGTAGATATACGATGTTCGTCCTTTTGTGGTCGCCATTAGATGCTTTGATCGTGATCATTCAGATAACTTAGAAATGTATTACGATTCACTTGGTTGTATAGAAGCCATGATGGACTGAGTCACTTTCATGTTACAAGATTATATAATACCATTTCAAATTCATAACTGACAAAGCGACTGATACATTGTACATGGTTTTGTAATGTCCTTATCGGGAACATTTGTTCGTTTCTATAAATACATGCACATGACAGATTTTTCACAATTAACAGGTCAGATCCCGCTGTGTCTCCGGCATATCTCATGCAGACGGGATTTGAACAGGCCAAGTGAGATAAAAACAGCAAAGCTAAGATAACGTAAAATGTTCATGGCGAAGCAAGCACAAGTGTTTGATTCGCGATAATGCCTTTGTTTCAAAATATGGAGTTTTACATCTATTTCATATGTATCCAATAAATTGATACAAAATGTAGACATGTGTGCTTCTAAACTAATAACCAGAAACAACTTGACCTACCAAAATAATGACACTTGGATTTGTCCCAATAGAGCCACTTGAACTAATATTTTCATGAAATTTATAGTAATCGGACAGAATTCAAACATAGCGTATTTGCAATGTTACAAAAACAGAAACAACAAACACACTATACATTGTAACTAATACCCCTAAAACTGAACACAGCCACGGCGCAAACAATGACCACGCAACAATTACCTGCGCGAATTAGGACACGTTGAAATGTCAGTTAGTCTAAGTAGGATAAACAAAGCATCGCCTAAAACCCCACTCACTCAATACAAAATGCAAACAATCATCAGCTGAAATAAGATGATAAGAAGAGGGTGGGTTCATATGCAAGCAAGTACGGTTGGGGAATGCAGAATGCCAATCGCTGACCAGCACAGATTATGACTGATGACGTCATCAGCAGTAAAGCATTAGTCTGGATTGAGACACACCGATTGAATGCGCACGGAATCTGCAGCCCACTTTCTTTCAATTCCAATAGTGCAACCTAACCAAAGACTTAAAATGCTGACGCATCTTATAGTTTAAGATAACAAATAAGAGAATACCGAAGCGTTAACAAAATCATAATCCAAACTCAAAATCGTTTAAATCAGGGGCAAATATGAACAAAGGAAAGATTAACATGGAGACCCATGTAAAAAGTACAGAGAATAAGACCAGATGTACCGGAAGAGTAAGCTTCTTCTGCTTTATCGACGGCACCCGTCATGTAAATCTTTGTCTTATCTAAGTTAACAACAAGTTCTCAAAATGAGAACCGATTATCATTGTCAATCAGAACAAGTTAATACACTAATGAGCATACTCAAAAACATCCATGTATTATTATGGAATAACTATTGGTCGGACTAATTGACAGAATTACATTAATGTTGTACAACACAGATCACTTCCTCACTCCCTATCGTTACACCACAGTGGCGTAGCACAGGGCGTACTTGGTTCGCGATACCTTAAACATATCTCTACACAGATTCATCACAGGACGTTCATGGCTCACGTTCACCGTGACTATGTACAGATGTAACGTCCACTAAGCTACTGACCGCGCTCATCGTTGCTTAAGTAGCATGAGTGGATCCCCGGGTTATAGGGCATGGCTGGAAAAGCTAGCTTGCCAGTTAGGCAGTATTATTCCCTCATAATACATTTACCTAGCTGGACATTACAACTATATCTCTACGTAGAAGTAACACAGTGCCTACTTGGTTCACGTTCACTGTGACCATACCTTTACGTGGATGTAACACAGGGGTTATTTGTTCGTATCTATCGAGAACATACCTCAACCTAATTATAACACAGGGCGTACTTGGTCCAAGTTCACCCTGGGTATAGATTTAAGGAGGTGAAACACAGGGCGTACTTGGTTAACGTCCACTGCAAACATTACTTTACGCAGATTTAACACAGGGCGTTCTTGGTTCATGTTCACTGTGAACATACCTTTACGTAGATGTAACACAGGGCGTACTTGGTTCACTTCCGCGTACACCGCTGTGTAGTTCTGTAACGCTAATAAGAATTGACATTAAGCATGATTTGCTTGATTTTAAGCTTGAATGAAGTTAGAAATAAATGATTTACATTAGTTTTACAAACTTATTTTAAACATGGATCTGCACTTTGTTTTATTGTCATGGTGTTGTTAGTTCGCGGTGGGAAGTTATGCATTTTCCTGCTAACACACGCTGTCCTCGCTGTTGCGTTTCCAACATGTATAAATATAAAACAGACATGCTTCTTTTTTTCATATTTGCTTGTAAAGGCTTAACGCACTTGAAAATGTTAATATTATGAATGTTAAAAAAAATACATTCCATTCAATAAGTAACGAGATGTAGAAAGAAACGTGTGTTGGATAGACACGGGTACAATGTATCATACGTTGTATATGCTTAACACTGGTCATAAAGATAACCTTTTAATTGCGTTTAATATAACATTTTGAACAAATGCTAATCAAATATAATAGGTCTGCATTAGTACACATACTTACTTTTCGACATTATTCTTTGTAATTAAACAATGAATTGGACACTACCCTATTTTTTCATAATCAAATATATGCTTTCTATTCCTCACGTTTCAACTAATATCAACGGAAGCTGTTCGGAAATCTCCGTCAAGTTTCAATTTAACGTCACGATGAGTGGATTTCTTTAAGGGTATGTTATATGGACGCTTTGACTCCGGCCTTCGAAGCAAGCGCCGGGATTCGATCCCCGATGTCGTCGTACATTCATGTATGCAATGTTCAGAGAATGTTTTTTTCTTTTGCACAGACAACTATCATAACCAAAGAGGAGTATCAAATGGTCTAGGATTTAGTGTTGCGGTGTGTATGCAATGTACCATTCAAATAATGCCGCACTATAAAAGATGACATTGGAAACACCGCCCCACTACAAACAGAACGCAATACCTCTCATGTACAAACACATGTATAGAGATAGGATGAAATTAGCCAGGAGGCATAAGACGAGTACGGTGTATCTAGCGCCCGATAAGGCACCTCGTGTGAACTCCTCAGAATTGTATAAGTGTTAACTATATGTGTTTAGTTGTATTGATTTATCAAGTGTGCGTATATATATAAGCATATATGTACTGTAAAGCCTTTAGAGTAGCTTATGTTAGCTATTCATGACGCGTTATTAAATCTTGTACATTTGTATATCTATTTATTTCTTGAATTATTTCCGATTGGAAAACGCTTTAATATAGCCGTTCCTGTTCCATGAATATCGGAAGGAACCAAATTCATGCATTTATGCAAATAATTTTGCCCTAAATTATTATGTTTCCAAACACATCTGCTGTTTAAACCATATCAGCCGACTACTATTAATTAATGCAAGTCTGTCAACACTAACCGTTTCATGTTGTGTTGTAAGAATATACATTCAACAGATATACGGCATAAAATATTGATAAGCACATCGGTAACTATCATGTAGAACGATTTTCCCTGTGCACGTCGGAGGCCAAACGCACTTATATTCCTCTGATGTACGAGTATATCGAGTTTATTTCAAAAATCGATATAAATTACTACCTATGGGATATTGCAATGAAGTTTCATAGATGATAGTGCTAATGGCCCTGCCATCATGACACGTTCTCGGGTTACGGTAGAATTGAATAATAAATGAAGCTTTTATTAATAGCTTCATGCAACGATATTGTATAAAAAGACGCATGCATTCAGATATTTCATTATTTCGCTGCTGTCTAAAATAATGTGTTAAAGTAACCTGAGTCGGGTATGAAGACATTAGGGGAGTGGGGGCTTGAGTGGGAACAAACACCAAACACGAAGATGGAGGAGATGCTTAATTTAGGCTAGCATAAACACATATGGGGTGATAGGTCACTTTGAAATTTCAACGACACATTTTAACCTGTATTGCAATATGTATAAAGTACTGCAGGTAATGCAAATATACTGTGTAACCAGAGGCCTGCGTTACTGCTACAGATACACTGTGTAACCAGAGGCCTGCGTTACTGCTACAGATACACTGTGTAACCAGAGGCCTGCGTTAACGCTGCAGATATACTGTGTAACCAGAGGCCTGCGTTACCGCCGCAGATATACTGTGTAACCAGAGGCCTGCGTTACTGCTACATATATACTGGGTAACAAGAGGCCTGCGGTACTGCTACATATATACTGTGTAACCAGAGGCCTGCGTTAACGCTACAGATATACTGTTTAACCAGAGGCCTACGTTACTGCTACAGATACACTGTGTAACCAGAGGCCTGTGTTACCGCTACAGATATTCCGTGTAACCAGAGGCCTGTGTTACCGCTACAGATATTCCGTGTAACCAGAGGTCTGTGCTACCGCTACAGATATACTGTGTAACCAGAGGTCTGCGTTAACGGTGCACATACACTGTGTAACCAGAGGACCGCGTTACCGCTACAGATATACTGTGTAACCAGAGGTCTGCGTTAACGGTGCACATACACTGTGTAACCAGAGGTCGGCGTTACTGCTACATATATACTGTGTAACCAGAGGCCTGTGTTACTGCTACATATATACTGTGTAACCAGAGGCCCGCGTTACCGCTACAGATATACTGTGTTACCAGAGGCCTGTGTTACAGCTACATATATACTGTGTTACCAGAGGCCTGTGTTACAGCTACAGATACACTGTGTAACCAGAGGCCTGTGTTAACGCTACAGATATACTGTGTAACCAGAGGCCTGCGTTACTGCTACAGATACACTTTGTAACCAGAGGCCTGTGTTACAGCTACAGATACACTGTGTAACCAGAGGCCTGTGTTAACGCTACAGATATACTGTGTAACCAGAGGCCTGTGTTACCGCTACAGATATACTGTGTGACCAGAGGTCTGCGTTACTGCTACAGATATACTGTGTAACCAGAGGCCTATGTTACAGCTACAGATACACTGTGTAACCAGAGGCCTGTGTTAACGCTACAGATACAACTGTTTAACCAGAGGCCTGCGTTACCGCTTATGTAAGAGACAAATCTTCCATCAATATAACCTCAGGTACGTCCCTCATCTACACAGCAAAGTTAATTCTAAGAAATATTTCAATATGAGCACAGTATGTTTTCAAAACATTGTTTAATAAGACGATGAACCTTAAGTGGAAATATTACCTTTTATTACATAAACTCGATCAAAAAGCAATATTGAATTTATCAACAAAAAGGAGCGTTTGTGAATCCACGGAAGTGTCTCGACATATGGCGCTTGATAACTGCAAGGTTAGAGACCTAGACTGTTGTCGATATCGCGTAATTTGCCAAGGGAGCAGCACCAGAGGGGCCCACCACTGAGAGTCCATGATTGGTCTGGTCTGGTCTTATTTTTTCTTAAAACGTCTAATAAAATGCCAATGTCATTTAAGGACAGCATCCCGTTTTGTGCAATGTGAGTGTTTGTGTATATTGCGTGAATAATTGAGGGACTGCGGACCGGATGCCGACTTAATAGTGTTAATTGTTGAAGGTCCCAAGCAGAAAACTCCACCCGTTTATGTTTTACTGACAATGGGTAAACCGGTCGCCACACTCAAATAATATTGAACGTCGAGCAGGCAGTACCACTTTTAAGACTCTGGCATGCCTCAACCATGGAACAGAACTTATAAACCTCTGAAATGTCCAGCAAGGTATATGAGGACAAAGTGTCACCTCACTGGCGAGCTAGCTTTTTCAGTCATGCGTGCATATGTATAACCCGGGGACCCGCTCAAGATAGAAAAGCAACGACCATTTTGGTCAATATTTGGATGGGTGACCACCTGCATGTTAAACTTCGAATTCTTTATAGTGAAGACCAAATATGGGACCGAATCAACGGCAACATGGGGGGGGGGGGGGGGGGGGGGTTAAAAAAGAGGATTAAAATAAGATGCAATATCTAGCCGACTCTTTCGATCATACCATGGGGGTAAAGGGTACAATTTGTATACCTTTTCTGCAGGGCAGGGGAACCCACGAACTATATACCTTGTATTGAGCGTGCCGCAGCTACTTATAAACAGCAAACAGGTGTGTGCTCATATCAGAGCTTCGTGCGCCGAAAGTTAATACCTCATTTAAGTCTCCGTGCTTATAACAACACATAACATTGTAAAAATAGCATTTTATCACAGAACGCCTTACATTTTGAGACTTAATTGAAATTATTTATAATCACCATGTGTCCAAAATAAAAAAATGCATGATGAGAACTACGGTGCTTTTACGCCAAAAACGTGAGTCAAGAACGTGTCTAGCCAGTGAAAATCTTCAGCATATTGAAAGTTTTTGACTTGTGGTGTATTTTTTAAAATTATTATACAGTTATTGTGTAACACACGTCCTGATACTTTTGTGATGAATATATTTTTTTTACATAATTAAATAACGACGTTGCTTGCGAATTGTTTAGTTTTGACGTGGGTGGAGTCTGGTTGTCTGGCCAGCCGTTTTCACACGTCGTCACATCACTATTGGATTCAATTACAACTGAAATTGTGTAACAAACGGTAAAAAACACATGTGGATAACAGGATTATCCTTTAACTTTTCCTTTGTTTATGAGATACAATATCAAGCCAAACACACCGTAGATTACGCTGTCTTACGTTTTGAATATTATTTTGACTCCGGTTTCTATGTGAGCTTCTTGAAACAGACATATCTAACAAATAAAGTTGAAATACATGCGTACACCGATACCAGTTTACAAACAAGGTTCCGTCTAACCCGATCAGATAGTTAAGTTTTCGAGGATTAATTTTTATTGGTTTTATTTCTATTCTAGTCCTATTATCAGTCAGGTTATTTGATTTTATGTGAAAGCTCTTAATGATGGAGGAAAGTCGGAGCTCTCGAGGAAAAATCATGGACAAATGGCTATACATGGCAACTACCCATGTAGGCCCCGAACCAACCACCAAGAAGTTGATGGTTCGAATTAAGATATACCCGATATGTATTATAAATATAATATGTATATACTTTTGTTGCATTTTCTCTCTTTTTACTACACGTAACAACGTTTCCTTTTGTTTTCTAGTTCCTGACTTGAAAGAAACAGTGCATAACTGGTCTGTCTCGAGATTACGAAATACCAATGTCTTCAAAATGGAAGACATTTTCTACTAATTGTTCAGCGTTCACAGTAGGCACAGCTCACCACCATTATGCTTATCTCCAGCATTCCACTGGGGTACAAGGTTACAGACCCATGGAGGTAGGTATCAAATCTACGCTATCACTTGGAGGCATTTTTTTTATTTCGTTTTACGGTCTGAAAACGCTTTAAGTCGTTTAGAACTATGAAGCACTTTGGGCTAAACTTCAGCATTCCACTGAGGTACAAGCCATCAGACTCACATAATTTGTACGAAGGTATCACAACTACGCTATCACCTGGAGATTTGCGCTTTACGGTCTTAAAACGCTTTAACTAAAACTACATAGAAAAAGTAGCAACATAAGTACTGCTATGTTGAAGGTTAATCTACAATACGACCGAGAGAACAACTTCATCTAGTTGTCAGTTGGACCCATTATGCAATCGCGAACATTGTGTTGTTTATTATCGTAGACCATTGGTGCTACATTTTGTTTCGATAGCATTTACTTGTACAAATATATCAATGGCGTTGGGTCTGTTCTGAATAAATGATAATTAATTCGGAGCTTCTCCGCCTTTTCCTTTAAGAACACATGTTAACAAAAAGACGGTTACAGATAGGAAATTTTCTCAAGACCCAGTTTACAATTTGTTTCGTTCGTACACCTATATTAAACAAAATGCGTCACAATGAACAGTCTTTACTACTACACAGCGTCACAACACAACACCTCAACACGCCACAGCGCATATAACAAAGAAGGCAATAGCGTCAACAGAACACGGCAGAACGAGAAACAAACAAAAACATAAGGAAAAGACAGTATGGACCTCAACGACAAAGTCCAATCTACTGGCGCTTAGTAGGAAGATACATAAGGCAAAGCTTCTCTTTGTTTAAAGACCGTCCAAATCCACTTTGCAATTTGCAATACGTCTTTATTGATCGGTGACTGCAAACGTTATTGCTTACAGTCGTTATTCTGCGTAAACACTGACGAGTTATGAACATATGAAAGCCTCGGGGTGTTGGCAGTTATTTTACAATGAATGCTCGGAACGATTTAGCAGGAACACTTTCCAGCCAATATCCACACCATCAAATCCTATGAGGAGTGGGTTACTTTGCGTTAGACCTATAAACAACACTGCATATGGGACTTGCTGACAGGTTCAGTAACAAAACATTGTCTGAGACGTTGATTTTATAGTTCAGTTTGTCTGACGGAAACACTGGAGTTTATTTCAAAATATCAATCGTTTGTAATTTGTATCATTATTACGGATGTGTTATACGAAATCCATGTATAATTTTAAATATCTCACTCATTAAGTAGACTAATGTTTACACGGATAGGAGAGATAGTGCCGATTAGTAATAAACGACGTGTGTTCTGAGAAAATGATGAGCTTTTAACCTTCGATAATATATTTCTCCTGTGTAAAGTACCAGTATGGCAGATTCAGATAGGATTATTTATTGTTAACGGCTAAATCTAGATCTGATTTACTGACGTTTCATTTCTGATGGCGAAACAGTTATGTGCAGATTTACTGTTACATCTGTGTTGGTATATAAAATGGTTTGGAAGTAAATCAAAGAAAGGAACAGGGATGTCCTCTGGCTATATTTTTGTTATAGCGTCATTTTTGTCTGCAAAACGCCCTGAAAAAAAAACCTGGCAAAATACTGTCAATCAGAAATCATCGAATTCAGCAAGATCAAAAATAGACAAAACAATATTTCCAGATAAAGACAAGCGGCCAGATTCTTTTGTGCTACAGTTTTGCAAAACAAGGGGAGGCTACATGTACACTACATCCAAACAAAACAAAATAGATTTCCAAGACATATCAATACATGAGTCAAAATCGTGAACACAGATGGTAAATATAGATGCATGGAAAAAGCAGAAAGCAGAAAAATAAATACATGAATGCATACAATTATGCATTGCATTTGTTATTCTTTATTTTTTTTTTAATATCAATTGAAATGAGTAGACTGCAACAGTTTGTTTTAATATTACTTGTACCCAATTATTTTTGGAACATTTTGATAACGTTTTAGATTCCAGATCGACTGAAGCTATGTGCGTCCATTGTCGTGTCTGCCTGAGAGATGATATGGTCCCATGTCTGTGCCTTAATTAGTTTAGGTTCGGTTTGTAACAAACCCCAGACCTCTCTTGAAAAAAATCCATTTGAATTGTTTTTGTCTGTATCAGATCGAGTTATTATTATATTACATTGCAACGCGATATTGTGTTATTTTACCACGCACATTGATTCTAATTTTTAATTCTCTTATTTTTTTTTCTCAAAAGCACCTTTTCCTTGAAGTGCAGATATCGTTGCTAATATTGCAATATTAATAGCTTTTAGTGCACAAAGTGCACGTTCCGAAAGGAAATAACACAAAATGAATCGTTATCGTAATCAAGTTTACTGCAACAAAACGCAATCATGCAATCTCGAGAAATGGGACAAAAATGAATCAAGATTATTTGGGAGAAATTGCGATAGATTGTTATTGGTTATGGTCATTACTGTGCATACGAAGGTTGTGATAAAACTACACATGCCGGCCGTATGTGTATGTGATGTAAATATATTCTCATAAAAGTCAATAAACAATATGATATACTATATATGTTAAATGCAGATGAAATACATCTTTTAGCAAGGGAATATTGCTTTTGCTGAATCACTTTGTGTTAAACATCTATTTGGATACTTGTACGCTGATACAATCCGTGTATCTCCCAATGACACAAAACATTTTAACTTTTGTTCTGAATTCATCTCCTATCTAACAAAAGACTTTTAATTACTTTTCGTGAGACTATTTCGATGGTGCTTCTTGTGCTCATCAGCATGTTTAGTAGTTTAATACCATAATCCGATTTCGCGGTGTGAGTACATTATATATGTAGCTTTACTTGTATATAAATTCTTTATATTAGAACAGTCATAAATTTAAGGGGTTTTACGCACCTGACCCTTCTGCTTCTACATTAGTTGATAAATATCGGATTCCTCCCTTTGGCCCCTAGCATCACTGAAGAGTCATAGGAGGAGGAAACAGCTGTATGATGCAGTTTAACTCCTTTTTTCGGCAAACTGTATCTATTACTAAATTTAAAAGGTGTAGCATATGTGTGTGGTACGTCATCTTTGTAATGTGTTAGGGTATGGTATAATTCTGACCTCATTACATTTCGCAGTGGGAGGTGCATTTCTTTGAACGGTTCCAGACCCTATGCATCGTGGTACTCAATAACATATCTGTCTTAATATAATTTGCTTGACAAAACACGCATGTATGGTATTGATTGATGGATGGACATATGCTTTAGCATTAGGGTTTGTATTGATTCTACCAGCAAGTTGCATTCATGTATATAATATATTATTTATGTAATTCCACTGGTGTGATAACTCATTCGGGGAGGTTAGAGACTCGGTGTTCAGTTCGGTTAAAGTACATAGTTATGTATGGAATTTCAAGTTCAGACGTTTTATCAATACGGTATATTGACATCATTAGTTTATTCACAGATTCGTAATCAGAACGAATGGGTTATGTCAATATCACCAACGCTGTACGTATCATTATGATAATCGGCTTTATCTAATGCTATCACAGAAGAATACAACAGAGCATCAATAGACACTCATCATATCATTGAACAGCATGCATAATACTGAATCGGTAAGAGCAACAAAAATCATAGTTATACGGAAATTCAAACGCTTTCCTTTCAACAGAATACCGCATTTCGTCGTGTTCTGACAGAAATAATTCCTCTCTACTACTAAAATTAGATCGATGTATAGGTAACAGGGAAAACAATCAATGTTGGCCATTTTTGTAGCTTAAAAGGGTTTAAAGGAGGAAAACATATTATCACATTCACCTTAAGTTAGCATGGAACCCATTCTGAAGGTCATCTGGGACACAGTGTATTTTCTGTGAATACCAGTGGCACAGCGGCCATACATCATAAAGACACTATCGATATGATGTATAGATTCACATCGCATATCACAAAATGTTACCGGTGACATCTTGCCATCGCCATGTAACCCGCCAGACTGTAGTGACAGATTGTCGTGCTCGACAGGTTCCACGATGAACGTCGATGGAGATAACGATGTGCGTCTAAGCGAAACTGTCTCCAACATTGTCCTTGTGAGCTAGCACTTCCTAGTAGAAACTCCTGTCTCACGTTGTCGTATATATCATTGTTTATTCCAGATTTTATGACAATCATATGGAACAGAAATTTCGCATTAAACGTTAACGGATAGCATAGTTCTGCATCAGCTGTGCTTAACAGTCCGTATAAAACTGACTTTTGGAACGAAAAATAAATGTAGAAATTCGAATATTTAACCATTTAAATTGTTCCGAGACGAGACAAAACCAGATCAATAAAATATTGAATATGGACATGCTATGCGTAGTACTGACATGAAAAGGTTCTTAAAAATGAAAACGTATTCTTTGGTTGTTTGATTCGTGAGTATTGGGAAATTGTTTTTTTTTTATTTTACCAAGTATGTATCTGAGGTTAAGACGTTGGACATTGCAGTACACGTTCGTGTTCTATTGTCCATCGCTTAACAAAATAAAAACTACGAACAATAAATATTAAAGAAAATATAACAAATTCTGCTATAAATGATCGTTATTTTCATGACTTGCCGATTGGATAATTTATTATACTTGATATAAGTAAAACGAATTGATTACTCCGAAAGTGACTCACTCTAGATGGTTTTAATGTCCTGTATCAAACATAAAATGCAGCCTTCGGTGTATGTGTAATTGTGTTAAATTGATAACTTTTGATTTATGTCGTCATAAAGCTATATGAAGCTTTGAAATAAATCTAAAGCACACTTGAGAAAGCATTATACGGTATAGCAATAACGTGCTCGTAAATAGCATGTGCAAAGTGCATTCATTGCAAAGTATTAACGACTGCAGTTGATCGATATTCCTATAATTGCATAATCTACCAACTGAGTCTGGTGCAATTTGGAAATGACTGCAACTATCAAAATTGTTCATTAATAAAAACTGCACGTGGAGATATCGTGCGGTGTTTATAATATGATATTTTAACTGGAAACGTAGGACATGTCTTACTTCCACTTAAATAATGCAACACCTGCTTACATTCAAATGAAGGCTGGATAATTAGTTGTAATCATGAACTAGGTTCCGAACTTATTTCGTAAGATTTTCTTGTTTGCGATAATTGTACAAAACGAGTGCGGTACTAGTGTAGTTAATGACTCTAAATTGGCAATTACATTTATCTAACGACGGCAAAGATTCAATTAATATAACGCATATCAGCCCAGTGTGATAGAGGAAAAAATAAATCCAGGAAGATAAGAAGTGTTCAGAAATATTCATGATCGAATTATTGACATTAACCATTTTGTTATCATATTTAATGTCAGCTAAATCCATCTAGTTTTTTATTATTATTTAAAATACATTTAATACCTAGTAATGAAGAAGATATGCCATTGTATTGCCTTCTTTGCATAAACTTTGGCTTCGGACATATTCATGGTGCCGTCATAATTTGCATACATGTAAACTGAACGATATGGTTTTATTATAGTATATTCGTGTATGTATCTTTATGATAGGGGGTGACAGACTCTGCTGGTGGATGTTTTAGTCCCCGAGGTTTGCTGGAGCCTCCATAGTCACAGTTAATCTCATTTGAGTAGTGGCACGGTACATAATATACACATTTTCGTAGTACACGATTTGAAATTATGCAGAACGAGTTTAATTTTACTTCTAAATTCATAAATTAAAGGGATGTTACGCACCTGACACTTATGCTTCTACATTAGTTTATAAATATCGGATTCCTTCCTTTTTGCCCCTAGCATCACCGAAGAGTCATAGGAGGACGAAACAGCTGTATGATGCAGTTTAATTCATTTTTTAGGCAAACTGTATCTATAACTAAATTTAAGAGGTGCAGCATATGTGTGTGTTACGTCATCTTTATGATAAGGGGTGGCAGACTCTGCTGGTGCATTGTTTAGTCCCCGAGGTTTGCTGGAGCCTCCATAGCCACAGTTAGTCTCATTTGAGTAGTGGCGCGATACATAATATACACATGTTCGTAGTACACGATTTGAAATTATACAGAACTAGTTCAAATTTACTTCTAAATTCATAAATTAAAGGGGTTTAACGCACCTAACCCTTCTGCTTCTACATTAGTTTAGACATTTTGGATTATTACCTTTTGGTCCCTAGCATCACTGAAGAGTCCTAGGATGACGAAACAGCTGTATGATGCAGTTTAATTCATTTTGTCGGCATACTGTATCTATTACTAAATTCAAGAGGTCCAGTATATGTGTGTGTTACGTCATGTAAGATACAGCTGTCCATGGTAAAACAGGGGAATAGGGGATTTCTATCTTACAACCTTTCACGTAATATGACGTCACGACGGCTGAAACATTGCGGCAAAGGCGATGTTATAAAATAAAAAACATTCGTCAAAAGTACTCGGAAAGTTGTAGTGTCAGGGATGTTAAGTCCTTATGGTATGTTATAGCTGGAATGAGAGACAATACTCGTCCATGATCAAATAAAATAAGAGAATACCGAAGCGTCAACATAATCATAATCCAAACTCAAAATCGATTAAACCAGAGGCAAAATTTGAACAAAGGAAAGATTTACATGGAGACTCTTGCAAAAGTACAAGAGAATAAGACCAGGTGTTCCGGAAGAGTAAGCATCAAAGTTGTACATTGTAAGATAGTGATATTCCAAATTCGACATTGTTTAAAGGATTTTGGCCACGATTTTTCCAATATTGTAAAAAATGATGAAACTTGTAGCACATAAAATACTGCATAGTCCATCAACGATCTGCTTAATCATACATCTGACGTTGATAAGGAAAATTCACGGAGGGTTATTTACAATTTCTTTTAAACAGCGGGAATCATTCATCGTTACCAAAGCATTACTAATGATTAATATTCATAATGTCTTATATCTCTACATGGACTAGAGGGCGTATGGCTCTATGCTAATGTTAATAACTCTCCGGCCGTCATTGTAATAATTTCGAACTGGGCGTTGCAGTGGTACGACTATCTTAACTTTGTTACACCGAGCAATGCGTAGCGGACAAAAAAAACATAAACAAAACAAAAAATACCGTAGCTTCAACAAAAGAATAATCCAAACTCAAAATCGATTAAACCATGGACAAAACAGAATAACAGGAGAGATTAACACGTAGACCATTGAACAAATAAAAATAGACCAGGTGTTCCGGAAGAGTAGGCATCTTCTGTTTGGTCGACGGCACCCGCAATGTAAGACAATGTCTCATCAAGGTAAATGCCACGTTCTCAATGTGAAAAGTGAGGCATTTTTCTTAATCAAAACAAGTGGGTTCACTTACATTGAGTATAATTCACGCCGATTATTTAAACTAGGTGTAGTATCACCGGAAATTGCATGCCATTAGAAGACGCATTGACTTCCGGAACATATGTGTTTTCGTGTACACTCTAAAAGTCTCTATTTGTTATTTTCTTTGTTAATTGCACCGTAGCTTCATTGAGTACAGTTCGATTTACAGTTCTGTAAATGCTTCGAGATATTTATGTCCTTTCATTGGAAACATATACACGTATCTCGACCTTAAATATTGACAGAACATTGAACTTCTGATTTCCTAAGAGACTTGAAAGAATCAGCAGGCCTCAAAACTAAAAACAAAAAAGTAAATCCGATTATTGCTGCCTGATAACGACAAAATATTCTGTACATATATACCACATCGTTGCCGTGCTATGCAGTGAATATATCAATGGGAATTTTCGCGTTTTTCACATAGCCATATTAACATTATAATGTGATTGGTTGTAAGTTCAAACGAGTTAACTGTGACGTCACGCCTATGGCAAATGCATTACGCTGTCAACTTGCGAAGGAAAGTCGGAACGGCGTCGTTTAAATTTCAACTATTGATCAAATAAAAACAAAACCGATCCTGTAATCGTTATCGTTATGAACTTTTCATTGTAGCTTGCGTGGTATTCACTAGATAAAACCAGACTTATTTCATTAACTGTATCCTATATGTATTTATGTTTACACTTTAAGCTATGTGGTACATGTATACTGTCGGCCAACGTTTTAACGACAAATATATGAAAGCTTTCAGGTTACTGACTTTGTTATTATTCCATATTAAAAAAAAAAACTTTTTTTTATTTTCTTCAGTTGTATCATTAACGCTGCTTTAATCAAAAGCCATTATTGATCGTTTGTTTCTATGTTTGCCTAGCTTCTGTATTGACCTGGAGTGTCGGCCTTCGGCTTCGTCTCAGGCCAATACAACAACGCCTCGGACCAATAACTTTACCTATACATACACAACCAATCTAAATATTGTCCGGATATCACATTCGTTCACTTTTATCGGATTATCCCAGATCAACTTTTATCGTTTCGCGCTCTCGTGATGTCCACAACTGTCTCGCTGTAACCCGGTTATCTAGTATGTATTTATGAATATTTTGTACGTGTGTCACGCTAGTATACATACAATTGGATTAAACATATTGGATTACAAATTCTATCGTTCGAAAGTGCGCTTGATATTGCATAACCTTGAAGAAATATACGTTCCCTTAATCACATCGGACCTGTCCCAATTGAATTATGGACTTTTAGCAATGTCAACATAGACGAACGTTGTCGTTCTTTGCTTATGTATGGTAATTTAATTGTACAATACATCCGATTACATACTTTCACAAATTAGCCATCTGTGTGCGACGACACGACTATATGAAACACACGTATCTCGTAAGAACAGAAATGTCATTTCAACTTGAATGGCAATTGTCTTTTAAACACTTTTTTTTTAAATCTAAAAGTTCATTCGACGGTTAGAATCAGAACAATTCTTAGCCTAAATCGGGAAGAAATAACGCGATGCAATTGTTCAACATTCTTATTTCATCTCTGAAAATCGAGGGAATTTGAGTTTGTGTAAACATTCGACATTTATTTGAAAGAATGATATCTTTTGACGGCAAAGTTGTTTTTAAGTCAGCAAATTCTGCACTCTATATTACTGCACTTCTAAGTATTGGAGAAGGATCATTGGTTGTAAGTTAATCACAGTTAATCTCATTTGAGTAGTGGCACGGTACATACTAATCACATAACACACATATATGCTGCACCTCTTAAATATACACATTTTCGTAGTACACGTTTGAAATTATACAGAACAAGTTTTACTTCTAAATTCATAAATTAAAGGGGTTTTACGCACGTGACCCTTCTTCTTCTACATTAGTTTAGAAATTTTGGATTCCCACCTTTTGGCCCCTTGTATCACTGAAGAGTCCTAGGAGGACGAAACAGCTGTATGGTGCAGTTTAATTCATGTTGTCGGCATACTGTATCTGTTACTAAATTTAAAAGGTGCAGCCCATGTGTGTGTTACGTCATCTTACATGTTGTGCTGTAGAAACTCAGGAGTAAATATGTGCAGCTATTCATCACGGGACACAACACATACAATACTATCCATACAAACAAGAAGGAGAAAGAATGATTTCTAATGAGAATCCATGCAGACAATTATTCATACATTCATTAAATAGGCCAAGATACATCATAATCCGATATATATATATATCAAGACTGCCATGGTGCCGAATGCGTTGACACGTTTTATCACCACCATGTGTGGTCCTGGCACTGTATCGCCACTGCGGCGGCTCTACTGAAAGTGTCAGAACAGACATTTGTTTAACATAACGACAGTAAAAATGCATGCTGCACGCAATCTTATACCACTATGATGTTCTAGTGTTGCCATCGTGAGGTTAAACATACATGTTCACACGTCAGCCAAATGTTGACATTATCGCGTGGCCTAGTATTTCAACTAATGATACGCGTCGGGAAGAGAATATACATGTAACCCAATTTCAATTGAAGGAACGATGGATTGGAATACCATTCTGTCGTGTATCCAGGTCATTGTATTTCCGTTTGGGTGGACCTTTAAAGTTCCCCTTGAATTGCCCCATTTGTCTATAAAAATATGTCTATCTTATATTTGCATTTACAGTGAAGAAAACAAAACTCAATGCTTGATTGGTTTCGTTTGACTGTTTTTGCGTCCTATAAACAGCCGGGGTCATTAAAGGATGGCCAAGTGGTGTATGATGTGGATCCACGGGTGGAAGTGTATTTCGGAGGGCGCGGTGTGTTCGTGTAAGCCTTTATACGATAGTCCGGATCTTTGGCCAATTTAAAGTGTTAAATTAAGTAAACCAGTCGTTTCAAACCAAAAATACTGAGCGACAAGCAGGAGGTAGTAACTACCATTGTTAGAGACTGGTATGTCTCGGCCTAATGACAGAACCCATAACGTTTTCACGCGGGCAAATGCACAGTTAAACCACAAATCGAATCATAAAATTAAAACCTAAAATATACTAAGCCAATCGATCAAGGGAAATATAACAACACAACTTTACCAACACAACCAACTATAAATACAGCTATAACAAAAATGAAAGCAAAAAATAATAGGAAGTTTCTCGCAGAAAATGCCAAACAGGTTGACTACATCATTGAAAGAAGACCAGCAAGTACATGGAATTGAGGGGTATTGATATGAGAGTAGATCTCGATTTTTCCACATGTACGATGATGTCTTGGAACATGTAATCAAGCGTATGGCATTGCATGATATGAATGATTTTTTTCGTTACAGTACATTACAGATCGATTAACAAAATACAACTCAACAAATCAATACAACCAGAGTGGATGACGGTTTTAGAAATCGTAAATCTTTCTTTAGCTTCATTTTGGATCATGTCAAATAGGGCAAAAACATAGTTTCTCCGTACATACATTTATAAAGTCTACGAAATAATATAGCAGTACAATATCTATAAATATCCGAAACACGTATATGAATACAAATCATAACTTCAAAACACCACCTCAGTAAGCTGAATGGGAAATGCTATGCATCATAAATGAGAATACCCATATGCAAACTATTATTGTAAATGTTAACACCTTTCATTATTAGAGTTGCGTTTTTTAGCTTTCGTTGAACTGACAATATGGTTTGTATTATCTAATTAATACGGTGTTCTCTGCGGTGTGGGGGTGCTTTCATTTATCTACTGGGATAGAGGCGATATTTCAATCAGACATTGGAATTCATTAACTGTTGATAGATTTATAATCTCGCGTGGGTTTCATTAATCAATATTTCCAACGAAAGGCTTTAATAACCACGAATGTGGTATTTAAACAGAAACCATATGGCTGTTTTTGCATTTCTTTCAAGGAAGTTGCACCTTCCTAAAGAAATTTGTAATTATTGTAGAATTTTAATGTAATTTGAGAACATTTTCTATTCAGTTTTTGAATAAGGTGTTCGATCGATAGATACGCACTGAATGACGTAGGTTAAGTGCCGTTTGGGGATGCATTAGATCGTAAAGGTTACATTGTAAGGTCACAACTAGAAAGATACCACTAGAGGTATCTGCAATGATATATTTTGGTTTGTGCAATGTCTACAATACAGAACAAGAATGAAAAGGACGATTCTTTCAGAACAATTGTATGAATACCTGGGGGAGACAGTGTTTGTGTGTTTGTTGGTATCGTAGGAAACACCTGAATTCAACAACAGATATAATGATATATCCGAATTTAATTTGCCTTTTTTTTAACAAAACTAGCGAAGGAATGTTGTGATGAACTCATTGACAAGTGCTTAAAATAATGATTAATTTAATACACGTGTAAGTGAATAACGCAAATTTTAATTGTCCAGCAATTTAAAAAAGAACCAAACAATTAGTTATATAAAGTTATCCAGATATCAGACGCAATGATCTTAGAAACATGGATTTATATGCTATATTTTAATTTGTACACATAAATATGCTTAGCAATTTAATGAAACAACTCGTTAAACTGTAATTACCGAACCACTTTGTCTGGTTGTATTTGGTAACAACGGATATCTACCAAAGGTATACACATGTACTAGTAACGCGGTATCAGTATGCTAGTTTGGTTCTGACGAAGTCTTGTCTATTAGTTGTAGGGCGATAAATGTTTAACTACAGGGTCCGTGCGTGTTGATTTCCTGATCAGGAGAAATTTTCATCACATGTAATACATTGCTTGGTGTCTGGTGTATGCTAAATTTATATACATACAAACAACATCAATTTAAATATTAACTTCACCCCCTCCTGAGACTACTATTTGAAATATACCACTGGTATTAGGCGTTCATATACTAGGACATGCAATTGTTTGTATTGATGCTGCCTTTGATTGCTAATAATATTTGATGTAGCTGGTCATAGTCTGTCAAAATAATAAGGTCACACGTGTCCAAATAGTAGCAAATATACATTAAAAAACCCTTGAAACAGACACATGACATAGTGTTCCCCTTTATTAGCCAAAACATTTTCAAGTATTAATTGTGAAATCGTTATCCACTCATTCATCAAAAGTCAGGTCGGTCTAGTTAGAATCGTATTACCTTATCATACATTAAATAAGAAAACGAGTCACGCTACGCTTTCTCTGACAAATTTATCAAAATGATATAAACCGTCTTCAGTTGTGTTGTCGACAGACACAACCAATAACATAACGTGTGTGGAGCAAGGTAAGTGCATGTACTCTTATAAGAACAACCCATCATAAATGTACATTATCAGATGAATACAACATATGTCACGAAGTTATACTCCTTGCTTGACGCTCGGCATCATGGGAGTGGGTCGACGGAATCACCCGGTTGTCACAATGTGACAGGGTTTGGGTGTAATTCCGGGGCCTTTGACAAGATACTTCATTGTGGCAGCACCTAGAAACGGCACAATAGCTGGAATATTGCAAGGGTGCTTACATTTGTGCAAAGTACGGTTTTGAGAACTGAACTAACAACGAAGACTGGCGCGGATAGTACAACATTCCTTTCATTATTCATTGATAATAGCACGTCTTTTTTATTGATTGGAACTTATAGATTGACCAATCACAGTGTAAGAGAGTCACAGTACCAGATTTAACCCTTGGTCATTGATAGTGGCTAAAGTTTCCAAAATTACAACAAATTAAATTGCGTGGCCTTCTTTGAGGATTTAAGTGTTGTCATGAACGCCTGGCGCATTCTTGTTCCTAGCTATTTGTGGCTAATTCTACTTGCGATTAACCTTCTCGGTGACCGCACCGCCTCTGTCATTATCGCCATTAGGCATGCAAATTGCCAACCGGATTTAGATTTTCCAGGGTGTGAATAGAAATTTACTACTGTAATTACCACAAATGTTATCACCGGCGTTTCAGCCAAAACTATCAGCCCAAAGAAACTGCGGAAATTCAATTCCAAACAGGTCTCCCAAACACGGGGACAATGCCATGTTGAAATTGAAGTAATCCCAGGTGATTCAAAAATCTTTTAAAGGGAATGGTGGTTGCAGGGGGTGAAAACTGCGGGTTTTTAAAGTTATTCCTACCTACGTCGTTTTTGTTGAAATCAAGTTTGACAGATTTTCCACCGCCCATTTTGTAATTAGAGCTTGAGTTCCCAGAAGGGTAATGCTACCACCAAGGTGACATTTTGAACGTTCCAACCGTTCGAAGACATGTGAAATTTGGCTCCATTCCTAGAACAATACTTATTTTTCGAAATCCCTGGCTATATATATTTCGCTTTAAAATGCATTATATGTTTTGCTAGTAGTTAAATGGATTCTACTTTCAAATTCAGAAGCAGACAAACTAACCTTATTTCAGAATAAAACAATTTTTCCATGTACAATTGCACAAGATGATGAGTTTCCATAATCATTGATTGCATATTGTATAAATTGCTTTGAGATTTGCTGGTCATGGGTAGAATGTTAAGGTGAATAGGATTGCGTTATTGAAGCAAAAACAAAATAGCGTTAATGTCGCAAAGATTTGTTTCAAAGGTCGACTTCGACTTAATTTATTCAATGTTTGTGAGGTACAATAGTAAAGCATTTGACATATTAATCGCTATTCATGTTGATACTTTTGGAACATTGTTTTAAGCTATCAGTAAGCCAACTTCACTGTCAAATTTATTTCCACACTCTTAATCAAATGTTTACATATATTATCGGTGTTTTTCCTCACAAAACATGAAATATTACGGACACTAAAACGCCGCTTCTATATAGTAAACACAATCCAAAAGGATGTTTGCAAATCTTATTATAACAGCAATGCCATAGTCTACTTTGGAACTTAACAGATAACAAAATTACTTTGGAAATCAACAAACCAGTTCCCCTGGCCAGTCACAATAACAGTTTGATGAAATGTATTTACTAGACAGATCAAATCCATAACGGACATACAAACATTTATGCTTAATGTTTTTTTATCAAATTGATCTTCAGCATCGCCTTATTTGAGACATTCATTTAACAAGATAATTCCTATAAACAAAATCTGTATTACTTGTATTTTCGGTAATATTCTACGAAGCTTTGGATAATGTCTTCCTTACAATGGAACTAAGCATTGATATATCTGTGCTAATCTATATGTATGAAAACGTATACAAACACTGTGACAACCTTGGTCAAAGTATTATTGCACTGTATGCGATGTCTATACATGAGTAACAAGTCGATGATGGTATGCATTTAAGGTTTCCAACATGTGATATACTAACAGTCTAATACAAATACGGTCGGAAGGCGACATATTTTAGCACAGTACTATAAATGCAGAAGATTGTACTTCAAACAGCGGACACCAGATAAACAATAAGAACGCTACCAAGAAGAGAACAAAACTAATTGAAAGATTTGAATTGTGTTACTATCAATTTACATTGCATATTACCCAAAGCCATTTGTGAATTAGGGGCATAAATAACGGCATGCATTATCTTATTGCGAATACAGATGAACAAACGAAATTCTTGGCCATATTATTCTGGCAACCATGCATCAGCATATCGTTATGTCAAATTCAAATAACTCCTTTTGTTAAACTCATTAAATTCAAATTTCCTATTTTGTTTTTTGAATCTTAATACGATATAATGTCATCAGTTTGTATGGTGGTCCATACCATCATACATAGATTGACACTGCGGTGTCATGTCTTGAATAGTTTGTCTGCGTCATCATTCAGAATAAAGCCAGTCGCCACAAGAGATGTAAGCATTTTAGAAACAAGACAAGGGCCCCCGGAATGAAGTCCTTCCTGAATACTTTGTCATATACAGGAAGTTATCTGTGGTTGAAGGTTTTTTTCCATCGATTGTGAACAGCATTGCTGGCTCTCGACCAAATCACAAATTCAAAATCAACGTAGACGAAAATACATTATAATGTTAGATTTGGGCGATTGGGGAATATAACATATATTTTACTTTCAAATATAACAAAGGAAAGTTACCAATGTCCTTGAAACCTGGCCAGACGAATTGAGTTCAAAGAATGACATCGATATTTTATACAAAAAAAACAAATCATTTCATTGTCTCCCAGAAGAGTTGTCACGTATATGTATCACACGATCAAATGTCATAGAGGAATTTGTCTTCCTTGTATATTTCAATTTATTAAAATTGACCAAGTGTTCTTACTTAAAAAAAAGTTCAGCGTTATTTTGTCTTTTTTGACGATTATAACAATTTATAAAGGACTCGTGTTCACATCGTTACGATTTATCCCATTCCGATAACCGTTTGTCACTTGTGAATGTTACTTTAATCTGAACTTGGCGTCATTGGAGGACACACAACCTTGTGTGTGACTACAAAACTGTTTTCACAACTTGCCCAATTACCGCTGGCTGTAAATAGTGTCCCAGTGTTCGAATACATACATTTGTACAGCCCAGTTTACAATATGCGTGCATTTACCAGGATAATGTGGCCTAATGTTTCGTTTCTACATCCGTATACGTAATGACATTGCGAAAGGTTAACCGCTGATTGACGGCCACTTATATGTACGTTGGAGCATGAAGTCGGTCCTAATCTGCCTAACACAGTCGTTTCCTTGCACATATATATTACCAGTCGGCTCCAGTTCCAAATCAACATTGTCATTTTAGTACATACTTCAGTCGGAGTAATTTTACTGGGATCACAAGAAACGCAGAGAACTAAACTCCCGCGTGACAGATATATTCCTTAATTTAGGTTAATGCATGCTGTTTGTTTCCCAATTCGGAGATTTAGATGCGCTCTCAAAAGTTCGATTTTCTCAAAGATGATGCCAATGCCCTGCTTCTAAACATAGACATATGCGAAATGTTCATATATCACACACTTTGGGGATCATAACTTTCAATGACAGACATATATTTTAAACAATTTTCAATAGTGCAGTCGCTGTTTTAAAGGAGATGGTTTGATGTAAAAGTATTTGCAGGCAATATTATAATAAACTATAAAGTAATGATTAATTCAAATCATGATAAAGCGCTTAACTGTCGCCAATTCAGCAGACAAATCATATCTTCACACCCAAATATGCGTCAGGTCCAGCGCCAATAAGTCAATCAAAGCCCCGGTTGGTCGAGAAGCGCTGTGATGGGAGTTCGACGATAGTCACGACATGCGTGTGTACGGACGCAATTTCATCTTTATTCAACGGACTAGCCATATGATAAAGTTATAGTTAGAATAAAGAACTAAATATGTTTGTACAAGTCGTGAACGAAGCTCAACATACGACTTTAGTTATCTTTGAAAAGTACGATTTAGTGTATTATCATGTTTACAATTTATCATATACATCGATAATTTAAAGCTATGCTAAAAAGTAGCATTACAATTTGTTATGCGTTCGTTTAGTTTCAACCTATAATATAGTAAAGTCTTCAAATCAAACGTCAAGAAAAATGACGATAATGTCTGACCTTTACTAAGTAACGCATGTTTACTGGTATATTAATTTGTTTCGAAACCTTTAAGTAAAGTTGACCATGTCATTAGAATAGAAGTTATGTAACACACGCTTCTTACTGGTCATAAGTCAGATGAAGGTGACAGTGTAGTTATCACAATGTCATTCTAAACTATCATATTGATTGTGTTACATAACCTCTATTGTATTGTAATAATAAATCATTGCGTACCGTTAGTTAAATGTCTTAAATTAAACGAAAGTGTATGGAAATGGCACTTACCTTGAGAAAACGGAACGACAAGGAGTATGGAGGACCACTTGATAATCCAGTAGATCCAAGAAAGAGAGCTTTTCATGGTTATATAGGTAAGACAGTAGTAGTTCCACGTGTCACAGAAGAGCCTTATGGTTGACAAGTAAGATCCATAACCGCGTTTACATGTACAGTGTGCCATCCATGGCGGCAATACAACGTCCACATCTTTTCTACCCACACCAAATAGCAAATCAACATTTACCACCGAAGGCTCAAGACGAGTATTCCTTGCCTCCTCTCGCCGTGTTGTTGTGATCGCTGGTTATGTTTGAAGTATTGCCCGAACACCCGGCACTGGCGCTGACGTGACGAGGTTGACTTTCTCTTAATGTATAAAACTTGGGCACAGCAAAACGGATACTTAGGTCGACTGATTACCAACACAGAGCCTATGGAATAAAGGACGCTTAACTAATGATGTAGAGAAATTATTTAACTGATGTTGCTGGAGACATATTATCAGTAGCTCCAGGTGTAAATACCATATATAAACATGTTGAATGTACACATGGATGTACAGACACAATACAATCTAGAACTGTGTATTCAGAAATCCTGCGATGACCTAACTCATTTCCTCACACAATTTCAATGCGAATAATTCCATGAAACATCATTGTTGCCGTGTCCTTCATGTCGTCTGCCTCTCGTCTGAAATGACAATATGAAGCCATAGGTTAAATGCAAATACGCAAAAAGGCTATAAAGAAGCTATGATTATGGCCGGGAAGCATCGAGTAGTCCCCAGTCCCGACCTTACACAGGATATTACCGACAACATAAAGCTGGCTATACGTTCCGTATATTGTGGATTATGCAAGTGTAATGACGACATTCCGATCAACACATATTTTTCATCAGATTTACTTCCAAAACTCTCTACACATCAGAGAGTCTTTAAAACGAAGTTTGTTGTTGTTAGAAAGCAATCTTGGCCATTAGTGTTATTTCTAGCTTATTTATTTCCATATGGATACAATACCGCAGCAGATGAATGTTTTTTTAGCCATCCGTAGTAACGTATTTAGCATTACAATGAACAGTTGTAGAGTAGGGGATGATGTAAAGTAAAAAAATGAGTAATTTAAATATCGAATTGAGTGAAACCTGGTTTAAACGCCAAAGTGCAAAACTTTCTCTGTATGTAGTTTTCTGAAATGTCGTATTCAAGTGCATCTAACGTTTTTTTTATAGCATCACGTCCTTTCATTGTGTAAAAGGCGGTATATATATGCATCCTAACATGATCAACCGACTGGTCTTGAGAGACCTTCGGTGAATGCGGTTATGGAAATCACACGGCATACAGCCCTCCGTCCATTTAACTGTTAACCATCCCACCGACAAAAATAGACAGAATAATGCTTGCCGTAATCAAACCTTTTACGTTGATGAAAATGTATATTTGTTTACCGGAGGATATACAAATGTATTTGTTGTCGGAGGCCTGAACAGATAGCACGACACTGTTGTTGCATTCCGCAGTTGTTTTTATATATGTTAATACTCTCGAACAGTCTGCCTCTGTGTACTGATTGACTGAACCAGCTATGTGTTGATCAATCAAAACCCAATACGGTTTAATAGGCTTTTAACGCTTTTTCATTTCATACAACGCAGCTCTCGTTCAGATTTGTAAACGTTATTTGATTTGCCATCAGATTCGTCAATGATGAGCCATTTTATTAAACTAGACCTATTTGCTGTGTATATAAAGTGCCAGTCGATTGCATTATCGGTAAATGTATACGGTATATATCATATTACTACTACTATCAAACCGGGTTTGTGTATTCAACAAACGATAAGAAAATCGATGCAACTTCATATCATATATAGTTTTGTATGTATTGCCCCACAGCAGATCCAGATGCAGGGCCCTTTGCGGTGTTTATAGACAGACATTTCTAGAGCGTCAAAGTATATATATATATATATACTGTACATGTATATATATACTATCACAATAACTGAAAACGACACCTTTATCCACCAAACATCACTATACAGTTATGCACACACATATATCATATCTTCTTCTACACTCATTTCTCATAATTGCAATTGTTGCATGAAATTTATCACCTACCTGTTTATAGCAAGAACTGTATCTATACAGTCAACCCCTACCTCCCCCCCAAACACACCCGCACACATAATACAATAAAATATAAGGTTATGTGACCTTTTTTTTATTATTTATGATAATAAACAACAGTATTACATGTACGGCTCTCGAAATGTTTACATGTAAATTTTGCATTATTTGGGGAAAATGTCTCAGTTTTCACTTTCAGGACGTAGAATTTACTCGGATGTGACCTGGATTCACATGGTTGGTGTCTTCGATGAAGCAGAAGACGCCTTCTCTTCTGGAACATCTGGTCTTTGTCAATTGTACTTTTTTTTCAAAAGCATCTGTGTAATTATCGTTTTTGCCACATGATGTCACTTGGTTATTGATCTTGAGTGTGCAGTGTGATTTTGTTGACACCTTGTCATTTTCTTTTTTTTCATATGTAAATTACATACCCGTTATCGCATATAACCAGCTATATGAAACATAATTGTATTGATATAAGCTACCCTGCACTACAATATACATATTGCACATATATATGTCTATATATCTACTTTGCCTATTCTGTATAATAAACAGTTTTACGCCATTAGTGCTGTTACCACGTGTTTTCAATATTTCGTATGAAAATGTACAGTTCATTTGCAATATCAAATCAGATATATTTAAGAACATGTTATACACTGTATCAAAATATCACTAACTGTTTACCGATCTCTAATTGGGGTAATGGCAATCACGATTCATTTGAAATCGCCAAAACTTCTATAAAATATAATAGAGAAACAAAGCCAAATTTACCTTCGTCTTTAATTATCAAAAGCCGAAATGAAAACAAAAATATGTTGCTTTTTTATTTTGCGGTTGTACCTATTTGTCAATGTTATCGTACATGCTAGTATGCTTTATTTCTCTGATTACATATACAGTTATAATCTGACATTCTGTTTGTTTGTTTGTTTATTTTGTTTTTGTTATAGAACATTATAAACAAAACTATAATGCAAACTCAATGAATAAAGGAATTGTTTGTATACACGGAGTCCCTTGCAAAGCACAAGAGAATGAGACCAGGTGTTCCAGAAGAGTAAGCATCTTCTGTTTCATCGACAACACCGCCATGTTAATATTAGTCACATCCAAGTAAATATCCTCAGGTCCTCAAAGTAAGAGCCAAGTCATCACTCTTAACCACGAGTAAACATACGAATACACTTCGGCATTGGCTCGCATACTAGAAATGACAAGTGATCCCCGGTACATGTTACTATACTGTTTGCTTCAACCACAGTGCTTATTTTGTTTTAATCAAACCAGAATATATTTTGCCTTGTTAAAGAATAGCTTCATTTTAGTTTCCTAGATTTTCAAAGAAATCAAGAAACAACCAGCACTTGGAGAATCTGGTATTATCGCTTCTGTTATGTGAGACTTGTTTTGATGACTGCAATCGGATCGACGACCCTAGCTTTTGATTTGGACATAGTGAATCGACTATGTGTAGTTAATATCGAACGAGAGCCAATTATCAGTTGTAAGATCCAACTGTCCCTGTATCCCACTCCAGGATAGCTCATAGTGAATTTAATCTCGTCCTATTATACGATCAATTTCGCCACATTTACAAGATCATCCCTGTGTTGCAATCAGACATGACTACGTTCTGTATACTTACTGGGTATATTAACAAATCCTGCATTGTCCTTCACCATTAAGCTACATTGTTTAACGTCTGTGTGTAAAGCATGATACATGTCAGAGGTACGCAACTCCGGATGTCACGTGCTGACCCGGATATCCGGTACACAAAATGTAGCTCGTTTTATCTAAAGTGCGATGTTTCTATTAAAATGAATACGTGCACATATAAATGTCTTGTATGTTAAATTACAGACTAAAGTGTGTCCTAGGGGTTGTTTACAATTTTCAATTATATCCTGTTATGTGGAGATAAGCTACATGTATCCATATGCCGCTGTATGTTAAGTTTTAGTAGCAAGTCCGTTCTCTAATTGCATCACAAAATGAGTGTCTGGATTGAGAATATGCCTTGCTATTTTGCGATTCTTTCTTTGACGAGATAAGTTCTAATTACATGTTTTTCTTCGTGGTTTGAGTTTAAAAGGTTAAGTTGTGTAGGGTGGAGTTAAATGAGTCCTCGAGTATAGAATGTTGATCATCCTTTTACTGAAGTTTTGCACCTGCAACCTCTTATTGCATGATCGTAAGAGGAGAGTACATTTGGTTTTTTTAAACTGATATTATTTTCCTATATCTCCCTTGAAACTACCTCAGTTTTTAGTACGACGTGGGGATCTGTTCCCTAGCTAAGACATTCATGTATCAGAGTCTGAAATATGGTGGTTTTTACTCCCTGTTTCATGCTTAGCATCATGGCAGTGGAACGACTGGTTCATCCGTTTTCATAATAATATTACCGGTATGATGTTCTGCTGGCTTTAATAGTATCCGTAAGTGTGGTGACACTTACAGGTCTGAATTAGTTTCGCGCTATCGCAAGAAGGTTTGCACGAATATACCGTAGGCTCCCAAATACACACGCACAAACAAACACACTCATATCGCATACACTCGGGGTCTGTATGTGTGTGTGTGTGTGTGGGGGGGGGGGGGGGGGTTGTCTTCCTTAAATGACTGTATCTGTTTGTGGGACATAGAACAATATAAAACCAAGTCAACCTGATTTACTGACATTATTATTTTAGCATCATGTCTTTTATGCTGAGTAGTATTTTTGAGATGAGAAATAAATTTGCCATTTTGTTTTGCCATGATGCTCTTCTGTCTTGAGTTAGGGCTAGAAATGTGTCCTGCTTTAATAAAATTGGTGTTTACTCATCCTCGTGCATAAACATGTTCATTGAGTTACAATAATACAGAGGTACATTGTTTGTTGAAGCTGTGCTATTTATAAACATTTCCATATCACTGCACACACATATGTATCACTGTTAGAGGTGTGGTCTCATAATGCGCAGGACAACATCGGTATATAAATGGCAACTTAAATGCTAATTGTTTTATATACAAGCAATTGATATATACAGTTTCCAGATGGTTGTGTGATATGTCTTGCGTAAGACTCTGAATTGCTTACATTGTCTATACGTTGGACGAGAAAACCATAATTACAGATAACATTAATCTGCAAGCAGTGTAACGTGAACTCAAGTGATTTGTGCATATCAGCATACTCCTGAATACCGTCATGAAGTTACAACTAATCCGAATGCCAGCAACGTTGTCATGGAAAATAACGGTTGGAGACATTTCGCTTAAAACACAGTTAGTTTGTGCAAGTGAAAGTTAGTTTATGTATGGTAAAGCAAGTACGTCTAGAGCGTTTAACAGTACTAAAACCATGGATTGTTAATGCTTAGCATTAAATGCAGTTGTTTATTACTCATACAAAGGGTATATGTACATGTATATTGCTGTTTCTTGTTCAGTCTTTTGGTGAAAATATAAGTTGCTTAAAATCACACTTTTTTAACACAAAACTGCTTTAAGCTAAACAAATTCTTATAAATATTACAAGAAAACTAGTGATAGGCCTAAATCGGCATTCACATTTTTGACATAAACTTTTATTTTCTTGTTTGTTCAGGGTTTAATGCATTCGTCACTACTAAGGTTATTAGCAGACGGCTTCCTTGGGAGCGACGCAGAAAATAAAGAGTCGGGAAATAAAACGTTTCATCGATTAAAATGTGGATAATAATGCAAATATAAAGGCTGTTCAAAAGGTTAAAGATACCAACATAATAATATCTTCGTCAAAGCACTTTCTAAAATAGCTTATTGAGGGAACCTTTATGAATTGCTTGGAAAGCATTGACCAACCATTAAATTTGTAAACTTAATTGCTAAAAGTACGTCTCGATCAGATCATATGGTTCGACTAAGTTGGGTTTTGTTTTGTTTTACGTCGTATTAACAACCAGGATAAGTTTAGGACGTGCCACGTTAAGGCTGGCGAAAGCCGGAGTACCCGGAGAAAAAACACCGACCTACAGTCAATACATGGCAAATACTCCTCGCGGGTTTCGAACTCGCAACCCAGCGGTGGAGGGTTAGTGGTAGAATGTCGAGAAACTTTAAACACTTGGCCACCATGGTCAAGAGGTGGAAGGCTAGTGGCAGAATGTCGAGACACCTTAACCACTCAGCCACTATAGCCCAGATGTGAATGGTAAGTGGTAGAATGTCGAGACAATTTAACCACTCGACCAGCATGGTCAAGACGTGAAAGACTAGTGGCAGAATGTCGAGACACCTTCACCTCTCGGCCACCATGGCCCAGAGGTAGTGGGCTAGTGGTAGAATGTCGAGACAATTTAACCACTCGGCCACCATGGCCAAGATTTGGAGGGCTAGTGGTAGAATGTCGAGACACCTTAAACCACTCGGCCCCCAGGTCATATGCAACAGTCACTAACTGAAACATATTTTTTTTGCAAATGCAACAAATCCGCAAGAACAGTCAGCGAAATTGACCATACTTACAACTTACACAGGAATCGTGAATCGGTGAATGGCTTTGGCAGTACTCACGTACGAAATGGTGTTCGATAATTCCTTTAATTGCCCTTACCTTTATATGGTACACGTACTCTACGGACAGACATGCTGTTCTAATAAGTGGCCAGTGCACTCTTATTTAAGAAAGGTGAGAACATAAGATGTTCGGTGATAAAACAGTAGGTCGTTACAGTAAAGTAGAATCAAGTCGTCCAGACACGCCTACCATGTACCGTGTACATGTACTGGTCACGTGTACTCTAAATCGCCGATTTCTGCAACATTTTGTTCCTTTCTTGCCGATCAATCAAATAACATGGAGTAGCATATTGCGCTCCAAGTAAGTTAAACTAAGTTTATTTGGTGTGCAGGTTCAAATCACTGTGTCTTATTTCTCTTCATTCCAATAGATCTTCTACTCTGCCATAAGCCGTGGTGTACTGGTTATAAGTTTTGTGTGTCTGTCGAAGCAATATGATTATATGCAGAGGGGTTCGGACATTTTTTCAAGGCATATTATTAGGTTGATTATTCTGTCTTAACTTACAATGACGGTTTGTTCATTTGTGTTGACAAACCAAAATGTGTATACATAAATTTTTACTTACCAATATGTTTTATTTATTTTGTCTTGACAAAAGAGGAATATGGTATACTCCGGAAGTTTTGTTCATTTTTGTTCCGAAATACCAGGCTTATTTTGTCTTGACATACCAGGAGGTTTGATATATTTTGTCAATACGAAAGACAGGAGTTTTAGATATTTATCCTTACCTAACAGATTGGTTTGTATATCAAAATGTAAAAACCTGCTGCGCTTTGGTTCATTTGCACATGGCATATGGCGGAATGTACATATAAAGTTCATCAAGCATGATTGTTTACATTTCTTATTGCCATACTACATGAAGTTCTCACTTTGTTTTCTGACCATTTTGTAAAGTGTGTTTTTTATGAGTAATACGACATCGACAATATACCCTGCAGACATGAATTCGATTCGACGTCTTGGATTCCTAACACTTTGTCCTATATGGCTGACCATCGCTTACACTTATATGTATTGAATGGATGTCTGTTACATGTACGTGCACCAGCTGAAAAAAACGAGGAATCTTCCCAGCACTCCCTCGGGACAGCGTGAGTATATTGCCAGAGTATGGTAACTGACCAGTTGGATATTCTTTACAGCCCGAGGTCCATTTGTACAATGCATAGTTGTATCGACTTGGTATCGTCCTATTCAAATGTGAGTTAGAACAAAACAGATGTTTTGTGCTCAAGAATTAGACGTTTCACTTCTGTCAGTCTTCTAAAATTATGAATGTTTGTGTCCTTTTGCGAAGTTTCTATGTACTGATACAAATTCGGGTTTTCCGCATTGTAAACTGTTTCAGATTCAATATAAACATTTTTCTCTTTTGTATCACACTGTGGCATGAGAACAAATCTTACCGAATTCTGTACGTGGTATTCACGACATACGTCAGAATGTATCCCCTGTGTATAGGCGTAGAATGTCAAATATTACAAATTGGCGTTGCTGACGATAATAGTTGCACGTATATTACCTGACTACCAGGTCATCTTACCGTAACACGCTGAGCGTAATCACGTATCCAATTTGTAGCATAAATATGCAATTTGAGACCTAGACATATTAATTCATAATGTATAATATCCACGCTGTTTCATTTATCTTCATGGGATGTTGGTGTACTGTCTCCCAAATGCGTACTGTATACAGCCGTGTTACTGGTTTAACAAGTCATGTGTAGGTTGTAATCTAAGACAAATGTTGATTCAAACCAAATCGATCATCGGCGTTAAAATAGTATATACACGTTTGAAACTCCAGGCAAACTTTTCTTATTTTGTATCTATCTTAAGTGGAAATGAGAACAGTTTTCTGTCCTTTTTACGGTTTTCTTAAAGGCAAACGAAGCTTTAAGTATATATTTTATATCCAGACATCTTAACGTTATGATAAATTGTGCTGTACATGATATCCACATGGTTTTGCGTAATACTGCTATTTTGACTACACTTACGAGCTTGAGACTGGATCTAATGTAAACTATGGCTAATGATAAATAGGGTGTTCCGGTCGAGCTTGTTACGACAGAAATGAGGCAAGGTTCCCTTAAAGCATCGTGGCATTTCAGACGACCGTTTGTTAAGGGTAGGTTGTCGCTCACGAACTAAGCGATTACCATACCGTTTATCACTGTCAAACCGCTCACTGCTCAGCCCGGTTACGTAACATCACATACCAAGTCTTGCAAACGCACTATTGAATCATTCAGTCGTTCCCCTTATTTTCATTACAAAACCCTGCAGCAGATAGCCAGAGTGAAAATAATTTATGTAATTGAAAATGTATATCCTTTCATATCTCGAGCATAAAATTGCACACTTTAAGTTTATCAACAGTCTGCCTTTATATGATCTTTCAGATAGATATACAAGATGCGCTTTAAATGCATTAAGTAAGACGGGCGAATGGATATAAAATAAAATTAGAATCGGCAGCTCTTGTCGTTTGTAAATGGTTCAGAAATAAACTTCATAAATTTCAACTTCTATTCCATCGCAAAGTCAGACTTAATGTATTTTACGTAGATGTAGAATGAACTATAAAGTGATTCAGGACTAAATTGTTTACTTAATATGTAAGATATTAAGGCACACACGTCTAAAAAGTATCTGACCGCTAATAATTGTTCGCAAATTCACCACATGTAATGTTAACGTACCAAAGCACTTTATTTGTATAAAATAGGATCTGTGATAAAAACTAAAATGGCGAACAACTTGATTGTTTTTTTTTCAGTTTCAAGCTTTCTTAGAGTATAACAGTATCTACATGATTGTTACTGTTGGAGAACGACTACTTCAATCCTTTAAAGCAGTACAAGGTGCTATGAAAAGTCAGAATCACCGTATTTCCATATGTTCGAAATGCGTGCATGTATTGTAAGCAGTACAATATCATTTTATTCAAAGGTGTACTGTTATACATTAGTTTGTGTTCAAAATACAAACTAGTAACATTATTAGCCATCGTTGAAAAAATACTTCTGAAAAAAGATAGAAATACCATAGCTATAGGTAAAGAAAAAAAAAGAAGAGGAAAACATGTTGAACAGGTGATTGCAGTGAAGCTCCGGTTTCTTTGCGTCTCATTCGTAGACGAAGCGGGGGAGGCCCTATATTGTCAATTGCACTACCGTTTCTGATATACAGGTTGTAGATTAACTCGAGTTTTCTTTGTTTCTTAGACAAGTCTTTTTTTTTGTCTTCGTCGAACATGAAAATGTTACTCAAATGTTTCAAATAGAAATGATATTGTCTTGTTTGTATAAAAGAATATGCTTTCCAGTCACGCGATATTGATAAAAAAAGTATATTAGGACCTATCACAAACTATTTCAAGTCGACAATCAGCGAGCAGGAAGTGTCAAATGCAAAGACATTGATGATCGATATTGATGGAGTAAACACCCTTCATCGTTTGTCAATAGCATAACCATATAATGCGTTAATCACCAAAAGTTGAAAGAATAAAATGGTCCGTGATGTTGCAATGGCTACAACAAACTTATTCTAGACAAATGCATGGCTGTTATTGGGAGGGACGTTAATTATGCTGCGCTCAGTGCGATCCCCTCCTTGGTGCACAATGGAGATATACAAATAATAATGGAAACTAGCACGTTCGGTTATACTAAAATTGTCATCAACACTTTTGCGAATATTTTACTGCTGTATTGCCTGTTGATTTCAACGACGTAAACATTTCAACAACGACACCAATGAGTGAGCCCCCGATTGCCCAAGAGTGTTCAGTGTGTTGGCGAGTTACAAGAAAGGCATACATAATAAGACAAAGACAAATAACCCTCTTCGAGCAAGTGCTGCAAAAATATATACATTTTTGTGTGTCATTGAGGAACATGTAAAGAGCGTTTCCATGATGTGTAAAGACAGCATATATCATCGAGTTATGTATAACACAATGCACCACAGAAAAAAAATGTACTAAGTGTAGACACTGACAATGAAGACATATATACGGGCATTTGATTCTCGTGTTTCTGTATTTGTTGAAAGTTTTATAAACACGAGGGAACGAGAAGATGTAGAACTAACAACCACTAGACGATTTAAAAAGGTTTTACGATTGCGGTGCAAGCGTCGAAGAAGCGCCATTAGGCTACAGAAAAAAATACTTGCAGACATTCTAGGTTATAAACAGTACACATATGTTGGCAATACAGGAAAGGGTCATCAGTAAAATATATTGAAATGTGTATGACAATTCATGCAAATGTAAAAGTCCCTACAAAAACCTCAGCAAATACCAAAGCGTCAACAAAAGCCTAATCCGAACTCAATATCGATAAACTAGGGACAAATTACAATTGTATGAACAAATGACATAGTTTCGCTTAGATTCTTGAGACAGTAAAATACGACCAGGTATTCTGGAAGAGTAAGCGTCTTCTTCTTCATCGACGACGCCTGCAAATGTAAAATCCTGGTCACACCCAAGTACACGTCGTCATACAAAGATCAGTAGATTACGCAACAATCTCCGACATCACCCAACTGCAATGGGTAGCTTTGGAACATCTCAGGAGACTATGCCAAAAGGTTTGAAAATCATCTTTTTTATATTAAGCCCGCTGAAATTGGATGGAACCGCTGAACATTCATAGCATTATGAAAGTTAACAAAATGACTGTCAATGAATATATTTACGTTTCTACTAAAGAACAATTGTTTAATTTTATTTTCCCCAATAATTGTTTTTTTATCTGCGTTTGTATATGCCTCATCATTTTGAAACAACATTGGTGGATCAGCTCAATAAAATCGGCGCCAATGATTATAGTTAGGCATTTGAACATTCGACACAGGAACGTTCTCTATGTTATTAAAGCGGAACGACAGGACTCGCATTGAACAAGCTTGACCTATGACGTCATTATTAAAAAAACGTGCTACCTCTCGTTAACCATTGTTTCATACTGTTACGAAAATCATTTCTGCCGGTATTGTCCATATAGTGGGTTGCAGCGCAAATGTAAATATGATCAGTAGAGAAATATTTATAAAGAAAGAGAATTCCGCATTTGCTGGTTTATCCATAACAATTACTAGTCATGCTTAGAGAGCCACGTTTGTATATCTTGGTTAAATATAACAGTTTCAAAATACGTCATAAAATGTCCATGTCTAAACATAGCTACCACAGTGAGTCAATCACAAGGCCTGATAATGTTTACAATATGATATCTGAAAAAAGTATAGGCTAGTTATCAATACGCATTGTATTTACACTCTTCTAGTCTTCTACCTAATCCGAATTAAGCCGTGGATTTTAGCGCAACCATCCAAATCTGATAGTAACATTGTATATACAGCCATACCTATTATTATTTATCAGTTTAATTTCATATAATACAAGCCTCCAGCAAACCAGAAAAAATCGTTCAAAATATAGCATGCATTCATTACAATCTCTTTTCGAAACAATAGCAATAGAAGTTTTTAATTATTCAAAAGGCTGTTAATTTGTTCCAAAGAATGTAATTTATCATAGTCACTTTTTAAATATTTATGTTAACATTAAAGGGTGTATTATCTTTTGTTTGTTTGTATGTTTGTGTTGATTTTTTTCATTTTTAATTTTGATATATAGCAAGGTTTGGCCCCAAAGACCATTCTAGTGTTCACTAGCCTTTGATCAAATAATAATATATCGACCAGTCGTAGAACGCCAAATGTTGCGATATAAAGGTGAATACTGTGAAAACACTAATGCTATATTTCAAAATCATACAAACAAATATTTACTTATTGCTGATATATTCCACTCAAAGTTATATATGACAACATGTTTTTCGTTAACATGTTTCCGACGCAAACATTATACATGGTTGTAAAGTGTTACATGCCCTTTTGGTACAATATTGGTTTGTTTGAATTAGTTTCATCTAACTAGTACACAGTCAGTTTTACAGGGTATATGTATCATGAAGATCTCACTGCAGTGAAAAAGCAAATTGTATTTATATCATGCCTAGTTAAAGTTACCACTGTGATACAACCAGTGTAAACATGATTGTAACATAGCCCTGTTCAACTTACTACCATGCTACAGCCAGTTGCATAGCGTACCTGGATTGACTAACTAACATTTACAAAATATGATCATGTGTTTGTTTAAATTTCCATATTGATATAGACGATTTGTTACATACGTATACCATACAGATCGTAACAACTTTAATTCAATATTGAAACAGTAAAATAATATCACATGATCATCTGGTTTACAACACAAATTGTATTATAGTATTATAGTGATTTAGCAAGTTTGGACATACATTACATCTTTAGCATTAAGATCCACGCAAAGTGGTTCGGCTAATGTTCACGTACAACGGAGATTTTCATGAAATTCCTCAGTTCGCCATACATTCGACACGTTTACGGTGTTGTAAACCTTGAATGCTATTGCTCAGCCTACATTAAACCCATCATACACCATCTCAAGATCCACTCAATGTCTTGTCGAAGGACAAACTCGCATCCTGTCATCACTGAAATGGATTCTACGACCTTGACCTATTGAATCGTAAACATTTGGTTTAATATAGCTGATGTTTAATATCGTATCCAATTTTGTTTATAGGCAGAATATCTTTATGCCTTCAATTTATCGGTTTTGTGTTTTTCTGTCAATTAATCAACGGAGTAAAAGTACATTTAAGAACTTTTCTACGATGATAATGTAAAGTCATTTTCGGACCTTTGATATTTTATATTCAACATTACTATTTTGTTTCATCGTTTAAGGCATACTAATATTGTTACCGGATATAAGAAAGCATTGTTTAATAGAAAATTATAATACTCTTTTGAGTACCAATTGTATGTATGATGACGTAACACACACATATGCTGCACCTTTTAAATCAAGTAAAAGATACAGTATGCAAACATTAATTAATTAAGCCACATCACATATGTTTCGTCCTCCTAGGACTTTTCAGTAATGCTAAGGGGCAAAAGGTGGCAATCCAAAATTTCTAAACTAATGTAGAAGCAGAAGGGTCAGGTGCGTAAAACCCTTTACCTTATAAATCCATAAGTAAAATGAAACTAGTTATGTATCATTTCAAATCGTGTACTACGAAAATGTGTATGTTATGTACAGTGTAACTACATGTACTAAATGAAATAACTGTGGCTATGGAGGCTCAAGCAAACATCGGGGCTTAAAGGTCCACAAGGAGAGTCTGCCATCCCCTATCGTGAAAGATGACGTAACACACATATCTTCTTGCATCAGTCCATACAACTGCCACATTTTCAATTTAATATCATGTCAGAAGGAAAGCAGTTAATGAAACATTTGACTTTTCCATTTCAGTAAGTTATCCATTCTGTAAATTAAAATTGTAACCAACGCATTAAAAAACTAAATAATAAGAATGAATCAATATCATTTTCGATGTGTCGCTATCATGGTTATTTGTATTTTCTGTTGAGCTTTTTTTCATGGCAAAGGGCGAGTTTATTTCCTGGTGAATATATGCATGTGAAGAATACGTATGGGCCAACTTGTTTAACAATCGGCGAACAATCATACTGACGTAGAAGAAAAGTCTGACCACCTTTCCCCGGGGATCCAGAAATTGTATAAAGAGGCCAGTTGATACAAATTCTGTGCATGTACATGTACAGGAACGGACAAATTCATAGGCAATAATGTTAGCGAAGTAAGGTTAGTTGATGACAATTTACAGCCCAAAGCAATTAGTAGTGTTGGTGATCATTGCCATTTATCGTGTCCATCAAACAGCCAGTATAAGGAACAGTAAACACCGTGGGGGTATCTACACTGTATTGTTTTGATATTCTATTTAGGTGGTACCACTTTCACACAAACATGGCTGTATCATGTTCAGGGAAATAAGACTAAGCTTGAGGAATACGAATCCCACAGGGTATCCATAATCCAGTTTTATTTGTCTGTAGTCTCGGGCATATTTACGAGGGATAACAAGACTCGAAAAAGTTTTATGGTGGCGCTGTGGCTCGGCGCTATAAGTTCCTGGTTCGATTCCCATAGGAATGCACATGTGACCAGTGTCCTTGAACATACCTTATTGTTACTGTCATCCATAATGGCGTCTACGCCGTGTTGTGTATGTTGTCGTCTAGGCTGAACAGTGCAGCAGATACGACATGAAGCCTACCTTCTAGACTGATACATTGGAGGGTATTGCTTTATGTAGCTTACTCATACATGTAGTTTTATACCACAAGTAATCTTATCTTACAAGTTACTCTAGCATACATGTATGTTCATTCAGACAATACCCTTTTTCTCGAGGAACATGTACTCAATACTTGAAGTGTACAAATGTATATTGATTAAGGGATTCACGCATGCATGTACTCATGCATACGGCTTCCGGATATATTTTAGCAAGCATGCAGCTTCATGGTCAGCAAAGTCACAAAAAGGGGGAGAGGAAGACGATGACATTTTCTGCCGTTATTGTTAATACATTTGTTTTCTGTTGCGTATGTAAATACATATATATCGCATTTTTAAATCTTTGGAACAAATTCAACGTAGCCATGTGTTTATAGAGTCTTAGTGGCAAGAAATATCGACAGACTTTAAAGTGCTGATACAGATCGAGATCTCAGTAATCGCTTTGATGATCATATACGTTTATTTCCGGCTTCCCCCTACGGAATTCTCCACACAGTATCGATTTATACGACATGTATAAACTAATAAACAATTTAATTGGGCGATGCCTGCATAGCTCGAGCGTAAACGAGTACTTTAAACTTTATGTAAATGCTATTTCCCTGTCAGTTCCCTCAAATGATTAAGTTGGGTTTTTTATCATATAATCTTCTATTTTCATTTGATCTCTTTCTATTCTGTTGCCTCATACTGATTACGTCAGCAAATCCCAATCTCAATCTCATATTGGTTATTTACACGACTCTAACCCTAGCTATTTATCCTGCGTTTACTATATCAATGCACATATTATAACACACACTAGTCTCATCAATTCGCAAATCTAACATATTATGATACATCCTTTACATTTCAACACGACCAAATCAAGGAACCGTTATGACGCAGCATAGCCCTAAAACAGTGGGGCATATTCCTTAGCACCCTTTGTCATAGCACCGTCCGAAACATCCGTGCGCATCATAAGCATAAGCTTGCATGTCACTGCACGATCTTGCGCATCGAAAGCAAATTGTTTAACATTTTGGAAAGTTCATTCCAAAAATGTTGTGAACTTGTTAATGATTTGATTTCTTCTTTTTTTTTTAAATTGCCATATAATCTTCTAAAACATGCTTAATAAAAGAAATAAGAGATTGTGAAGCGTCAACAGAACCATAATCCGAACTAACAATCGATTAACCTAGAGGCAAAATAAATGGACATATAGAATATACAGAGTGTTTCATAAAACATGTCCCTACGTTCCATGGCGATATGTTTTCCTTTTGACAAAATAATTACACACTGTCAATTGCATTTGAGAAAAAAAGTATTTTTTTTAATTTGTTTTCACCTCAGCACAAAATAATGATGACGTTTTTTTTTATGATATCTTTGATGCAATTGTATAGATCTCTGTACAACATATATGTACATTTACATATGTGCAAAATGTCTGTACATTTAATCTTTACATATAACTTTTTACATGTTTTTATGAACTTTACACATCTTTGCAAAAGTTATAACGTGACATTCGTGGCTTTTAACTTATTCAATAGGTGCATACTCTACCCGTTTTTAAGTTTGTTAACATAGAAAAACTCCTACATGAAAACGTTCGCTGCAGCTGCGTTTTTCACAGAAAACTCATCAGTCTCACCAGCTTCTGATATCAGTTCGATATTTGTTCCAGGTTAATACTTAAAACATGAATTCAAAACAAAATATCATAACAAGCGACATGCATGCGAGTACATACATGTATGTGAACAGGATGCGCAAAACGAGTGGGCTACTTTTGTGAAATAATAACACAAATTGGCAGTCATTTGGATATAGAAAATATAATGATTAGCGCTTTTACTTAGGAGTATATACCATCAACGTCAACCTGAAAATAAAATTGTACTGTAGAAAAATATTTGTATTGTATATCTATTAACAAAACTCGGTTGTCTAGAGAATCTGTTTTTTTTTTTGTAGTGGGAGTGCTTCACACAAGCCGTGTCTGTGCATAATAACGGTGAGCTGTTCCGGGGGAAACCTGTGGTTTTATTGCACAAGTGTCCCAAATGTACATCACATGGTGCCGGCAATATGTCTACACGATATATAGCACCAATTCCACTACATAAACATCCCGTGTGTTGTAACATTTTGTAAAACGAATCTTGATCGAAGACAAATTATTGCACATTTTTTTTAAACAAAGATGTTAAATACCGACATGATGCTGTAATTAAACGGTAGGGAAACATTTCTCGTTGAGATAATTTGAAATGTAGTCGGCCCCAGTTAGTTGATTATTTCTAAAATAAATGAAAATGTATTTATAATAAGGCGAAATTATTACATTTTGTAGGTGGGACCAAGCAACCCGCTTAACAGAACCAGAAACACGTCCCTGGCTGACGATTCTGCTTTTCCTGTTTCATTCTTATTCACCATTCCAACTTGCGAATCTGATTGTCGCGGTCCTTCTAGTGTTAGAGTTCTAGACCTTTGTCGACAGTATAACTAGACGTCGGGGCGATTGACTGAATCAGTGATGGGGAAGACCTGTGCCTTTTAACTGCTGACTAGAACCCAATTCCCATGGAGTAAAGAACCAGACGTTTAATAATTATCAACCGTCTCTCTGTCAGACCGATAGGACTGACATGTTGTGCTACATAGAAGAGCTTGGTTTTGGGAATCCTTAAAATCACTTATTACCCATCTTAAGTTTAACGTAATTTCTTGCCCATATTGATCCGTGTCGGAATTTTCGTTGATGTCGTTGTCAACGCTAAATTACACTACAGATAGTTGGCTGCAGTTTGGCAGTTTTCCATGAGTAGGCTAGATAGGACGGAAATATTGTAACGACATGAAAACACTGGCTAATCCACTCGTGTGCAGGACATGGTTGGAGTGAACACTGAAATATGGCCGGATCACACCATCACAGACAAAACTGCAATGTTAGGGTTTTAAAGATGATTTCCCTATCAGTGTAAGGATGTAAGGCATCGCAACTGCTTACGTCTTATATAGGCGGCGACAATAGACGGTGAAATGTATGTCACACTACTCATCTGAAGATTAACAGTACAGACACGCATGATGGTTAGGTTGTGCTCGTTTGGAGGTTGGAATTCAATTCATGTGATTCTGAACAATTTCACCGATCGAATAAAACTGGAACACATAAATTTGTTCCAAAAGTTCAACCAATCGAGCGAGACCGGAACATGAATCAAGTCTTTTGGACTATATTTAGTGAAAATCCCATACCCTAACTGGCGTATCGTAAGCCAATTTGCGCAATTTCGTGGTAGGTTGTATTAACGTTGCTATGGCTACGAAATGTGTAACATATTTATACTTGGATAATAATAAATACCGAATGTAGAATTATTAAACGAGGTATAACAAGACATGCTTATCTTGTAGACGAGCATTTACTCAACACTTTACAGGAAACAAATCTCTTGTTGCCGTTTTAGTTCGTTTATATTGCCCGCTGTCAACAGGTGTGTATAGAGCTCCGTGGATTTTATTTCTCGGTTCACAACTGTCTGTAAACAGGTGACTGTAGATAACTGGCTGTGTAATGGGAGCGTAAATGTTTATTTTAACGTGTAAATAATGTCAGGTCAGGGAAGGTATTTTTCCCTGAATGTCTGTAACGCTGCATTATCCCATTGCTTGCGTGCCTTGGTGAATGTAGCAGAGCTAATTAACAACTTCGGAAATGAACCTTTGTATAACCCACTGAATGGTTGTTCCAGTTTTGTTGGAGTTTATTCGCCTTCCAGGCGGATTGGATGTTTAACATAACAATGTATCTAAATGTAACTCCAAATAATAACTCGTGTTTACAATATGCTATTAATAAGTTCAGTCTAAATACGGGTTTTTAAGTAAAGAAAAAAACAGTATTTTTATACCTTCCTAGGGACTTTCACCTTGTAAAACACTCAATGCCAAGGCAAAGAGATAAAAAAATGGAAAGTATCGCTTAAAGAGGAAACGAAACTAGTATTCTGAGAAACAAATATTATTTTTTTAAATATTGCAGTTGATCTATTATGGACTATTTGTAGTGTTTTTTAGAAGACACAGAACAAACACCCAATTCTTCAAGGTGTTCTCACATTAGCTTCCTCATACAACATTTAGATAGAAACCGCAGATATGTGCTTGTTCTTTTGAATGATATCATTAGATCCGACTTATATGGGGCCATCTGCCGAAGCTGTATATTTCTTTCTTTTCCTATGGGGGCATTTTAGAGATCAAGGTTAATTGATTTCTCTGCATGCAACACTTATGATAATGTATTGTTTTCTTTCTCTTCTTAATAAAATTCGGCTTCAACATTTCGATGTGTTCCTGCTCATCGGTCTGTACGTGACCTGAATTGAAGCAAGGGTAGTACACTGTAACATTCCAGTAACATCAAAGCTCATGGGACCTTCAGACGATTTCTTATATCTGTGATTATTTCCTCTAGTATTTGATTATCGACTTTCGACGGATAATTTGTTTCTTATATTTGTTCTGTTGCCGGTGCGTCTCGGCTTGGTAATATATATCAATTAGCAAACGAATATTCCAGAAACTTCTGTATATGTGAATGGATTTCCATTAGAGAATGCCGAGAAGAATAGCTCGGGAATGGATATAGAGCATATACAGATAAAACACCCCAAACTAAGTCAATGAAGCTAGAATCATCTGAACTCTAGCATGTTCGTAATTTTGTAACATCCCCAAAGTTGATTTGGCTAGCAATTAATAATTTCAAATACTTCCTTTCCCAAATATACAACCAGTGCATTTTTCTGATTCAGGCATCATATTTCAGTAAAAGCGCAGTTCGTGTGTTTCAAGATGTTTTTTTATGGAAGACTGGAAGAAGCAGTTATGACTTAAATCATTAGCTGGCATGTTAGTTAAGCCTTGAAACTAAAATTGGATGAGAAATTGCTTACAAGTGAAGGTCGTTATCTTTAACATGGAGCGGAAATTTAGTTTCATCTTTCCAAGGCAACATTTATTATATCACTGTAAGCCTATATTGCAAAATAATCAAGTTAATCTACGGTCAATTTATACTAATTGTGTGAGGAATATTTAGATACGCATTTACCGTAAGACGTGTTTTTTCAGTGTTTAAACAAATGTAAAAGCATTGGGCAAAACAGTTTTTAAAAAGGAGTCAGAATTGGCGTGCTGATTGGGGTGTCAATACAGGCATGATAAACCATGGGTGTCTGGGTACGAAATGAAGCTATTGCGACATGGTTAAGGATGCTAGTATGCCCCGTTGTGTCTCATTATTTTCATTCGAAACTGGATATAAATTATTTAAAAATGAAACCATTTTTCTATACTTAATTTTCGATTTTTCTAATTTACAATTTGTGCTAATTAGAATGGCTACTGAGATTTCCTTATGGATGCTGATGATGAACATTACCAATGTTTCCAAACAAGATATCTTTGTATGAAGACAAATATATAAAAATATCGTTGTCATTAATCCAATGTAATGATTTGTCTTGAGAAGCTGGGAAATGTCGTTATTGCCCACCTTTTTTGGATTGAAAAACAAACGCAGTTATCTTAACAAACTACTGCGTTTGATCATTATGAAAATAAGTCATCGTTTTATTTTCTAATTACAATATGTTTTTTCCCGATTCGTCTTACAAAATCAAGCGAGCTAAATTGGTAATTAATTTTAGTTGTTTTAAGTAGATTGGAAATGTCGAGATATCCAGGTGCATTTTAGCTCTAATAAAGACGAATTACTCGTGTGATTACCCGGATTCATTTGATTAATGAAGTTGAAGATTTTGCAGCAATTAATCCGTGTCTATACATAAAAAAATAATGTTTGTTTGATCAAAGAGTAACCTTCGATATATAAAAATACAAAGGATATCCGTAGAAGAGTTGGACAATATTAATTGACTTGTATTCTGACACTTTGTCGATATGACCCGGTGCTTGATGTGTCATATGGGGTCAAAATTACTCACGAACCATGTCAATCTACTCAACTCAGTAGAGCCAACACAAAGGATCCCAGGTTCGATTTTCGTTTAATGCGCAGTAAAGGTTATATACACAAGTCCAGTTACGCGCCTAGTTCAGTTTCGTCAGATGTTCTGGCGACGGTAGTTGTTCGTTGGTGTAGCCCCCTAAACCAAGTGCGTTTAACACAGAACACGCTCCTGTATTTATAGAGCTGACCAAAAATTAGACAACTAAACAGTTACGAGCACCTCAACAATGGTATAAAAAAAAAAAAAATAAACTTGGCGCAATCTGTCATTCTATATGGTCTCAGTGTTGACAGATTGAGAATGCCCATTAAGTGCGACAACCGTCAATTGGTCAATTTCCCAATCATAAGCCTATTGACCTAAGTGACATCAAGGTGTTTCGACGAACAGCCACCGGAATGCTAGTTATTATTTGCATGACATTTTACTTAATTGCACTGATAAAACCATCTGCTATGTGGGTCACAACATTCATTTAGCTTAAACCTGACTGTAGTAATTATTACATGATACATGTAACTACTACATGATACCTACATGTAGCATCACTTGCTTCAACAGTATGCACTGACCTTAAATACCCATCTCTCGACCCATATCATCACTGACGAGTCATACTGTACAAATTACTAATTCAACATACACATGTAAACTTCTGGGATGTTCACAATAAACTTTACGCTATCAGTAAACACGACACTTCAATTGAATTGTATACGCTAAAACAGAATTAATCAAAAATGATATCAGTGTCCTTATGGATCCTGACAACATGTTACATATACCAGTTTGGACAACCGTTATTAACTTACAAACTCATTTCCGACTCGTTGAACTGACCTTCCAGGTTAGTTGACTAATAATCGGAAATATTCTGAACATGAATTCATTGGTCAATCATCGAATTATAATGTCAAGTAAAAATGCCTTACAACGTCATCTTCATGGGATGACGTCATCGTTTGTGACAATTGTTTCCCCGATCGGGGATAAAAGCGATGCATTTCGACGAAGTAAATTTCACCATTGAAATATCTTAAATGTTTATCTTTGAAATTTAGTTCAAGCTTGTGGAGATGCTAATTGTGGTACACACTAACTCGTCACTTCTTCTTTTTCGGTTGCGCGTACGATTAATCATTTTACCTCATTTACGTGTAAGTGATTGAGGGTTTCCTTGATTTAATATATAATCGTTGTAGGGGAAAACTTCCAAGATTTCTTGAAGGTCGATTTTTTATAGAATCAACGGAGTATTACATTATGTATCTTTGATTTATTTTAAGCTACGAGGTAAACCATTCGTAAATTATCAAGAGTTACATAAACCTCGAGTTCGATAAACTTAAAAACCCCGATAGCTTCAGACACAATATTTGTTTACCCTATAGTGACAGACTTCAAACCAGGAAAAACAAATAATCATTTTTTAGAAAATAATGACCACGCTGCTTTATTGTTTTGAGTTGGCTCCCCCGAACTATTGCTTGAAATGAAATTTTACAAATGTCCATATCACACAAATTTAGACGCAGACTGACTCTGGGCGTCCAAAGATAAATAAAACATATAATGATAGAAGACATGGTATAGTCCGGTGGGACCCAGGCGTTCTAGACGTAATGGCCGCCAAAGACAGATTTACTACATAACTTCATTGTTAATCTGTCAAACCGAACTGTTGTCATCTGCTACGCGCAATGTATTGCATTTCAATTAAATGATTTCACCAGAAGGAAAAAAATATCAGATGGCGACGTCGGATAATCTATATAAACCAACAATACAGTTCTGTTATAATGAAGTCTATTTCGTTTCAATTCCGTATGATCTGTGGAAAAGTTACGACGTTCACTTTAGTAAGACATCTGATTTATAAAATGTCTGTGCAATCATCATGACACATGTTAAAACCACTCCCGCTCCTCATATGTTTTTCCCCAATAAATATAGCAACGGAACGTTGTGTGGTTTAAAATTGACATGAGAACACTAATTGTTCAGGAGGCTTATTAAAGGGCTTCCTGCCAGCTCTGACATTTACTTATTTTTTACCATGGAGCTAATAATATTTGGAAACGGCTCAAAGAGATGAGATGACAATGTCACTAACTGTCAGGAAGCTTGTCATTCCATCCGAGTACAAGGAACTTTAATTTAACCAGATGTTTACTAAAGAGTCACATAATTAAGAACAGAAGAAAACAAAAGCTAAATGGTGAAGCTTAGTTGTAGAGGCAGTATATCAAGATAAAGTTCCTTTGATAATCTTTTAACCGCCAGAAACTTACACTTAACGCCATACCATTGGGCACTGAATTCCCTGTCTTCCGGAAGGCCTGCTCGCATGCTGTTTAATTAACGCAGTTGTAAAAGCAAACAACACATATTTGCCAAAATAATATCCTCCGATTCTAGTTTTATATCTTTTTTTTATTTTCCTCAACCAATTTATACCGTTTATTTCGGATAATCATATTGTAAAGCCGAGCTATTGAATGTCATAGTTTATCTATGTAAGATTGTTTTTGTTTTGTTTTTATTTTGTTTAAACGTCCTGTCAACAGGTAAGGTAATTTTATGACGACCTGTCGATGTTTGTAACTTAATATTACCGAAATGCACGTTAGTGTAATAACAATATCGACACACAAAGACAAAAGCAGATATTTTGGCTGGTACGAACGAACGGCAACAGGTCCTTAGTGCAGAGTGAAACTTGAAAAACGAAAGGAGCAGACGACAGCAGGTGCATCCGAATGGTTTACATTAAATGACAAGTACTTGAAAACAATTTGTTCACGATTAATACAAACAGTTGGAAGTGGACGGAACACATTTCCAGAACTCCATATGGAACATGTTATTTCATGTTTAGTATATTTTTTCACGAAAGGTCGGTGAACGCCTGTTTTTGACGCCATGTCATTAATGGTAGCTACGCCTTCTGATGTTTAGTACATGGATCTGACGAAGATTTAGAATGATGGAACATGGATTATGGTACACACATGATAACTCAGTGAGCGACACCCGAAGCGATAAACAGTATGCTTTGTGAGTCAATATGCGGACTTAATGTACACCAGAGCCTAGATCTATATGGCATGTGGTTAGAAAAAGGGAGGAGAACGTAGCATTCCAATCTCACCTTGAAACACACTTAGGTATAGACACCACCAGACGGGTTGCATTTAAATACTGATTACATCTCATGCATAGATGCTGCGCTATTTCTTGACTCGAATTTTATACATTTCTCTCCCTGACCCCATGGAGGGAGACTTTATTCGTGCCGTGTCTTAAAGTATGATTAATGGATTTAATCTAAAACTGAGATGCATTATAAAATCATACATCTAGAATGATATATTATTTGTGTCTATATGCTTAGTGTATAAAACGGTCAGAATGCACTCTATCTGTTGCATATACCAAGTTAATGTGCGCCTCAGTTGTTACATAGAAATGTCATGATTTACACCGGCCCGCAAACTGTGTAATAATAGAAGAGATAATCTGAATCGAAAGTATGTTTGATTCAGGCCTTTCAAGCGAATGAAGCGATAAAATACCTACCGCATGCCTACAAAACATTCTTCTAGATTTAGAATTTTACGTTTAATGTTGTTCTTGAAAAGTTGATATGGATCTAAACTAAAGCAAATCGAAGGATACAGCGTCACTGAAATATGTAGGATGGTGTTATTTTTAATCAAAATAAGATTGCTTGTGATAAAAATAATATCACACTATTGTATTTATAGCGGAAGCCCTTTAAATCAACGGGAAAGTTTACCCTTATTTCGCATTACGGTATGAACGATCTCTGTTGTATTGGGGGCTCGTAAATGTAATTTGCTGTTTTTATAGCTATGTTTTACATTGAATGTCAATTATGTCCTTCAATTGTGATTAGACATCTGATAATACATACATGTACACTTTCTACCCTTTCTCCTTAAACACTTTATAACGAGACAGTTTCAACTCGCTGAAACAACATTAGCCGTCAACAGTGTACATATACAATGTATCGAGATTTAATGTATCCTAGAACATCTGTCATATGTGCACCTGTTACCTGAACGTCAAATGTTTACATGCACGTCTATCGTTATGGATATCCCGTACAAAGTATACCTTCCTGTGATTCATTGAAAATATTGTTTTTATCATATGTAGTATGACTCTAAATATTTGTAACGATTATACGGAGAATTGGGTGTACTGCTGATCGTAGATCGTTAATTAATTAGTGCATGCTTGCAAACAAATATAGTGTTAATTCAAATTAATGATTGATCATATAATAGACGCCCTTTCCTAGATTTTCTGAAATGCATACATTAGGAAACTGTTCTGCTCAAGCGTGAACATAATAGCAAGTTGACCAGAAAATATAAAGATTACGATGCAAAACAATTCGATTGACTCGGAAGATGTTAAATTGTGCAATAAGGTAATGACCACATCACGTGATCATCACGTGACAATTTAAGAATCACCCTTCCCACTCAACACTTCTGTCCGCCATCTGGCTATGCATACGCTTACCTATTCATATGATTGAGACACAGAGCAAAGGACGAATGGGTCTATCACACTTTAAACAGCATACAGCGAGTTAAAACCGTTTCTAAAATCTTTGAGAAGCTAACACATGGAAGCAATCACTAACATGAAGCCTGGAAACAAAGTACAACAGCTTAGCGCTTCCACCATGCAACAAATGAGTCAGTTATTTAAGACCTGTCAAAAATCTTATATTGGCATGTTCAAACACTTTAAGGTACTTGTACATGAAGTAAGTTGTTTTTTTAAATATATGAATACCTTAAATATGAAGCATGCATCCTGTGTAGCCTTTGCATGCAGGTTTTCATAAACATGCTATATATGCCATACATTAGGCTCGCTTAGAAAATATGATAGATTGTCTGAACATAGAAAGGTCACAGTATCCATTCATATTTTTGGTCTTGCGTACTACAAATTTATCATACTGTACTTGAACGCCGTTGGTTTCCTTTACTGACCCAATGTATAGATATTGCTATAATTACCAATACAAGTATGTTACATGTAAAGTCTATCCCGATAGCCTGGAACTCCATAGATATATATCACCCATTAGCTACAATAGTGTATGTTAACTAAGTATTTTATCAATAACCGTGTATTACAATGTCATATTTTGTATGTATATACGGAAATGTACAATTTCCTATCATTATATTACATTTGTTAAACATTAACAATATGATACACATTTCAGAGTGAGGTTACAACCGGTGTTAAACGTTGTCCTCATGATTGATAGGGACATTTTCGCGTTTGCTCAGGAAAATAAATCCTTCCTTAACCTACCTATATTACGCGAGCTGTTATTCTAAACGCCACGTTTTTGTTGTTGCGTTGTCACTCTTTGTATTGTAAAGAAATACCAAGTGTAGGGCTATTTATGTTATTGTCGAGCCTCGGCGTACATGTAACAATCATAATGATATAGCTAGTGCTATACTGAAGTGGATTGCCAGAGTATCAGTAGTTCTTCTGTTAGACTATGTCTGTTGACACATAAACTCCAAGAACTAATTTTGTCCTTTGATAAGAGTCAACTATGTTAGAATTGCATTGCCCGATTCCACTTAAAGTTTGTGACCTAGTGTCTGTCTCGTATTTTACTTTGAGAACCACACAGGGTGCCAAATGTAGGACAAGTCAACATCTGGTAAACCGTTCGATTTGTGTCAACATCCTGATACGTTACGACAATAAAGTCCGAGCTTGGCTTTTCGGTTTTAGCTACTGAGTCTGCAGTTGATTTCAAACACTCTACCATGGCGGGTGTCGTCGATGAAGCAGATGACTCTTACTCTTCCGGAATACCTGGTCTTATTATTTTATACTTTTACGAGAGTCTCTATTTACATTTTTTCTTTGTTCCTATTTTGTCTCTAGTTTAATGAATTTTGTTTTCGGATTAAAGTTTTGTTGACGCTTTGGTATTCTCTGATTTTTAAATTATACATGTCGTTATCTGATCGCATTTCAATAACTAAATGTTACCTTACATTAATACAAGTTTTTAGATATATTCCCCTCCTAAATCATGGTTCATGAACATGATTCCCTAAGATATCAATTCCAAAAATACACTATCTCTACTGCACCTATTGTCATCGTAAACGTCGGATGATTTGACCCTTGTTGACCCTAGCTGCATCTGTTATTACCATGGTGATCACACCAAAAATGGTATTGAATGAGACAGTGAAATGTATAGATTCTCGCAATCGTTTGCTTGCCCACGTAGCAACAGGCAAGGACAGAAACCTCGGCTAACCTTGTTTGAGGACGTTAAAACACAAACACACACCGGTGTCCTGTTAGGGTTCCAAGCTATCTGCACGGATATCATCATATGCTTCACTACATGGTATGTAAAAATCAATGAAGTTTATTGTCTGTGATCAAATATAGTTCACTTCTGTCTGGTAGGGTCTAACGTTATAATTGAACCTTGTGAACTGTGAATGTTGTATTGAAAAAGGCTTCTTACGGTTATGAATGTGATAAAAAGTCTAGAAAAAATCAACGTTTGGTGAAATATGATTTTTTTTTTTAATAAAAACAAAATCATATTTTGTGACTGTACTATTTCTAATGATACAATATTCAAATATGCTGTGATGTGCTATTACTGAGTATTTTTTAATTCATAATATATCATCCTCCATGTACATTGTAAATAGGGACAGCGATTTCATACACACACACCTGGATCTTTTTCGTCCGATTTGACCGATGGCACATCATTGGTCGATTTTGAAATAAAGTTGGACCCTGTTTTATATCATGCTACTTTCAGTAGAGCAACCAGCCGTTGCAAGTTATGTATAGCAATTTTCAGGTCCACCAAATGTCATTTACAAAGTAAACAAACAGGTTGTCCCGCCGAAACGACTATGCACCTGGTAATGCAGTTTAATTTTTTGCATGTTACAGTCAAAGAGTTTCAGTATTACGTCTTGCATTAGTTTGTATTCAAATCCAGTTTGCATCCGTTTTATCACAAGTAGGATCACCTTTACTTCATATCGCATTGAAGCCTGCTTACGATATCAAATGAAATCAAATTATGTTCCTTAAAATATTTCATTTAAGCCTCGATCACTACAATTAATTTCCCAAGAGATTGATCAGTTTTTATTTGAAGTTAAAAAAAAAATGCTATGAAAAAATTCACATGGAGAAAATCCAATTATCTTAACTGATGTTTGAGTCCCATCGTATAACAATGACAATTTCAATATCCTGGAACGCATTAACAAACGCATGATAACATAGCGATCCTGTATTCAGCAAAATATCTTTAAATATTCTTGTTCGGGAATCGCAAATGAAAATTTGGGACAAGACGTTTTTTTCCCCATGCATTTTGTATGTGCAAAAGCGACACTTAGGATATTAATCGTTAATATAGCAATGCAGAAAGCATGATTGTCTATATCTTTTACGAAGCATTCCTTCTAAAAGTACATGAAATAGTAATATATGTTCATATTACACTACCTAACACGTTTGTGAGGAATGCGTGTTTTCTCTGTAAGACATCATGTTTAAACCAATATATAATATATATATATATATATGACGTATAGCATATATCCCTGCAAATAGCACGGCTTAATACCACACCCGAACTTTTACTAACTCGAATACGACGCCATGTTTATATATATTAACGATGACGATTGTATATATAAAAAGAAAAGAAAAAAAGATGTTTTGATAATAGTTCAGCATTACGTATATTTATACTTATAAAGGATTCGTACAAGATATATTATTGCTATATCGATGGACGACGTCATGTTTTATTTCAATTCCAGCAGAATATCTTTCTAAAGGTGTTTCACCATTGCAAGACACTTTGTAATACTTGTATCGCGGAAGCATATGGGCGATGAGTTGGTTCTGCTTATGCGCGACATATTTTTAAAACACTTTACTTATGCTGTTACCTCTCAATAATATGCACGATACATACCTTTATTAAATTCAAATATAAACAAATAATTATAATTAAGTCACTATACAGTATTATACACCATAACAAATCTTAACAAGCAGTAGTGCTTTGAAAGAAATGGACGGAGCATTACTTTAGACATCGCAATGTTTGCATCCCGTCCATAGAAGACAACGTGTTTTTCGCATTGATGATGTACACTTTCATATATTAGTATTACTTCTATGTAGACACAAAGTGTTTATTTCACACACATAAAGGTATGCTTGCGACATATTCATGTAGACATATTGTATATTTCCCATGTGGAGCGCATCGTGTGATTAGATTCACTCCTTCACGACGTCCTTAGCCAATTAGCGGTCAAACATTTCATTTTTTTCGAACTGAAGACAAAGAACATGGTATTAATTTATTCTACTATAAATGATCATGAATAATATAAATATATTACTACACGTGCTTTTTCACACGAGTATAACGAACGTTCAGTTGCATGATGTGTGTATTGCTTAATGTTTTATAATTACTTGCGCACGACAAAAAAATGCGTTCCGGTTGATAGCGGGGCCGTTCCCTCTGAGCTACTGTCTTCGGTAGAATTGTGCCTGATGTAGCATCACAAGTGTATTAACACTACAAGTCTCAACAACCGTTACAAATGGCTCTCGCCCTATTGATATAATGAGTTAGAATGCAATAACACTAAAGCTTGCAGAAACAAGGAGGTTCACAATTGCAGAATGCGACTGAGTGCATGGCGGATATTATTCGGAAAGATAGATTTTACAGTAACCTTGCAAGGTTAAAAACCATAATAGTTTTAAAAATATTGGTGCTTGATGACCTAGCGGTATAAAACGCTCTACACAAATACGACAAGCAATATTTAGAAATCAAATTATCATTGAAGGAAACGCACTCATATCATTGTGGATTGGCGTTTTAGCATTTAGGTATGTTTGGTTTTATAGGTGAAGAAATATGCTGTCTACACATGGAGAAAATTAGGCAAGCCAACAAAGAATCTAAACAATATTAACAAATTAGATAAATGCCTATTATGACAAGTTTTCGGATACATTGCGCGGGTGTAAAAGTGACTAGTTATTCGACATATTTCGAGTTCATTATTTCCTCGTCAAACGTCGCACATTGCAACATATGTATGGCGGAGCTCACCTAGATTGTAAGGAATGTGGGGACCTGTTTATCGTGATGTCTTTACACTAACCGGCACCAGAAAATAACTAGTTTTCTCTTTTTCCTGCACTCCCACTGTGAAACATGAATTTGTTATGACTGCGTGATTAAATACGCTATAGATATAGATTCAGATATGCTTGTACAAAATGTACATTATTTTAATATTGAAATGTACCTCGTAGGTTATTTCTGTGTTTTAATCAGTAATCACATGTACATGTTATGAAGGGAGAGGATGTAGGCTATATGCATAGTTGATAACAGACCACGACACGAGCTGACAGTTCTAAGCAGAGAAGTCGTGTTTAAAGTGAGAACGTGTCTATCAACACCATGCACACGATCCGGTGAACTCATTTTACTGCCGTACATAGGTCATTAAATACTCATAACCACGAGGTGTACCTATTGTGCTCGGACTTGGCCAGGCGGTTCGTTATCACCGTCGTCTGCTAACAATTAATGATCACTCTCTATCTTGGCCACCGCACGTTATCTCGACCGGAACGTAACGCGCCTTTCTCGCGAGGCACACCATGGCATATGAAATGGAAGGCGCAGATTTTTTTTCTTCCGATGATTTGCTATTGTGAGGCATGTCATAAATTACAATAACAGACGTGGTATCTCGTTCATCGGGTTTAATTACAATTCACACGTTTTAAAACAATATTCACCGTGTTGTGCAATGCTTGCCCCCGGCAGAAGAGTATGTTAATGTTAGCTTTCATAATAATACCCGAACCGTGTTCAATCACAGAAAACAGACGCATTTGTCCTTAATTATCTAACAAAATGTATAGATTTTCTTCAATATGAAAATTACAGTCATAAAAGCATTGCAAAGAAAGCAGAATTGCACGGCTCAACCAGAGCCATTTATTATATCTTGCTGTTCCTCATTGCATCGCTTTCGTGTTCCAATTGTGATATTATTTGTATATTATTTTCAATGTAAAAAAAACACGTTCAAGGCGCTTTACATCTTCATTCCTTTAAAATTAAGGTTAGCATATTAATCTCCATGAAAGCCGACGCGAGACGGGTTGTGACGCGATGTTTAATTATAGAAAGTTGCATCCAGCAAAACGCATCTTCTTTGCATCATCTATGCATAAATCTTCAAATTTCTAAATCCATTCGAGAGCAAACTAATTGTAATTCAACTAATAACACTATTCTTGATGATAAAAACAAAATTGTAATACAAAAATCGATTTCTGTTTAAAATTTGGTTACGGTTTTATTATCTCAGTTTCTGATTAAGCCTGACTCCGTATTAAAGCAGACATTGATAATCTGATCTAATTATTAAATTAGACTAACTACCCTGAACAGCGTAGGAAGCAAACCAGGGATGCTCCAATATTTTAAAACATATATTAAGATTTCGACATCTTTTTATAGATAATCGTGGATAAAAGGTGTTCGTTTTGTTTTGTTTGTCTCAACCAACGTGGTGACTCTTTCTCCACAAATTATCATTGAAAACTAAACATTTTCATGAATTTATTGAAACGATATCCAGTTTTAGCTGGTACAATATTGTTTCGATTAATTAAAGTTTGAATTCAAGTCATTTAGTTTTTGTTATTTCGATATTTTCCTTATACAATACTGTAGGCATTGATGAATCTTTTAAACCTACCTGAAATGCAGTCCTCGGAAGATAAAGTCCAGAGTTCAATGGTTTAGTTAATCCTTTGATATAAAATAAATCTTCCAGAACACTTCCTAAAAACGATTAAATCACAGATTCAGTCGTAAAATGTGTCGTTACGGACGCTGATGACGCGTATGTAAGCTATGCACAAGGTTACAGGTAAACGTACTATATTCCAAAGTTAGTTTAGTTTTGTCACACCCATACAAACCTCCTTTACAATCAAACCAGTGTATCAAACGGCTAACGTTGTATTATTGTCTTCTCAACCGATGATGTTAAATCACAAAATAATAGAATACACACAAGAAACCGCTTGTATGAAGAAAGTTGGGTTAGTTTTTTCGAACCCAACGTTACTCGTGGTAGTGTAGTACTATATACTATATACGTCCGGGTACAGGTACTGCTACGGCGGCTGTGTGCGAGTCTACAGTATATAAGAGCACAGCCTCTGTTGCCGTCGGTAGCCAATTGATCTATGGCGATGTCGAAGTGTGATTGATGTAGGGTCAAACGCCAGGTAGTGGCTTAAGAATCGGCTTCATTCACAAACACACCGCTGGTTCATCACATATACACTAAACACTCCTGCTTTATTCAAAATCATAACAACATTATATTGATCTGGTGTCGTCGTGGTATGGGATGCTGAACCCGCGATCAGTTTGGCGGCTATCGACACGAGCCCTGCACGAGCAACTAATCATGTTCACCAGCCAATAGAATCGTAGCTTGGTTTTGGCACGACTATAATTCGGGTTTGACAGACAGAAGTTTCCAGGAATATGATGAATATATCCCTCGGTTCGGTACAGACGGGCGGGACGCTACGCCATGGTACGCTTAGGGATACAACATAGTTCGGGGAGTATTGGACCATGACGGTACACGGAATATTTTTCTATGATTCTACTGGGACTATGATACTTAAACGATCCATATGTATGCTGAAATGATTAACGGTCGCAATACCCTGATTGGTGTACTCACTCAAGCATATCTAAAACAAAACGTTATTTAGTTAATGAAAAGCGAAATTTTCACCGGAGTTCCATTTCCCAGACGGTTAGAACAATTTAGCATCCATGCTCAGTCGTTTAAAGCCAACACGTTAAGTCTATATGGATTAAGTCATGACTGTCGTTATATGGCCTTGCGTCTAGCAACACAACACGTCTGATAAACGGATTCATGATACGTCGAAAGGGATTTAGAAAAGTTTATCAAAATGCATCAAATACAAACATAAGTCGATGCCTGCCTAACTTTAATGTATAACGCACACTTTATGAATATGTCCAAGCAGAACAAAATAAGATATCGTGGCAGGAAGTGGTATTAATGAAAAACAACCGGAAGTGAGGATTAAACAAAACTATAAAAACTATCATTTTGTATTTAGAGTATTCATAAATGATGAAAATTATATCATGATGTTACACCGGCAATAGTGTTAACTATAACGTTAATGAAATGTTGTATCAACAAGAACAATCTAAGACACAGCAAGCATACATTTTGCATATGTATATATTTATAAAATACAGTTGTGGGATCGCACAACGTTACACGATGTGCGGTGGGCGCATGATGGGCGAACGGTGTATGCACGATGTGCGAACGATGCGATCCTGGGCGATTATTTCTAACGCACATGTGGGCGTACGATAGACTAACATTGTGCGATGACAATCGTGGTTGATGTAAATTTAGCAATGGTTTAACAATATATACGGTTTCGCGCTAGTTGTTTTAAACATATTCTATATTTTAACTATTTACATTAGCTGATAGTTAATATTTCTAAAAATGAATAATAGTCTTTCTGTAGTTTTAGAAACAAACCAAATAGACACATGTATGTAAACTTTCAACTCATATTGACAAGTTCTCATTCAAGTAAATATTGCCAGTTTTACCAAGTTATAAACTGTACTTGTACATGGCCAATATATGTAGATATCTCTGGCCCGGGGCACTTACAACACTCGCCTAGGTGTGAAAACACAGGTAAAGTGTTGGGGAGGAGAGGGTTTTTCAAATAACTGATTATTAGAGTCCAGTTTGTTTTCATAACGGTCGCTCAGTAATGGCTGTCGTAGCGTATCGCCGCACACGGGACAGGTAAAACTCCGACACCTGTTAGCTTAACCCGCACTTGGCTGTCTTATGATCACTGTAATACTGTTTACTGTATATTGTTAAATTGATAATCCCAATAAATATGATGCAAATTTAAATAGTTTTTGGACAAGAGGGTTCCATATGATTTTCATTCCGTAATATGTATCGACCAATTGTACCAAATCGTGCGTGTGTGCGATTTAATCGCACACATAAACGCACGATCTTTAGATCGCCCGGTTGTGCGCACCATAGGCGAACGATGTGTGCACGAGGTATGCACGATGCACGCACGCAGTTTTTGGTGCGTTGTGCGATACCACAACTGTAGTGTTCCTACAATACAATAATGCATCAACTTAACATAATATTCTTGATCGTATACACTCTGTGTGACTTGTGTGGAATAGGACGAAAAGCCCCAAAAATATAAATCTTGTAAAAATGAAAAATTGACATTTGCGCCTGCTACATGTACATTGAGGATTGTACAAAAGACACGCATGCTAATTCATCCGCTATTATTTAAAAAAAATGATGCTACACCATACAGCTGTTTCTTCCTTCTATGACTCGTCCTTGGATGCAACTGAGGAAAATAGCCCTCAAAATGTCTGATTCCAGATAGAGAGGATAATTCAATAAAGTTCGTAATTTCCAAACAGTGAGACCCGAATGAGACTATAACTTATATTTCAGGCTAGTTGCTTCCAATCCCACTTGCACCTAGCAATACCTTATCCTTGTCATCCAGCAGATTTTGGCGGATGCGACTGCCATTTGTTCTTCGACAGACTTCACTTCGACCACACCTAGACTGACCCGATCAACAAACACACAGTCTTGATTGATTTCCCAAAGTCTTGAGAATATACTTACACTGTACAATCGAATTACACTGTCGCATTGAAGGGTAAATTAAGTTATGCACTAGCATATATTCGTAATGATATATTCCTGATAAACGTTTCTACAATATCTTCTGCTGAACTCTGATCCATGTGTCTGGCCACTTTAATGACCTTAGGATATAATACGAACAAAAGGAATAGCATGCCAAATATGAAACAATATGCAGAGGACGTAATGTTTACTTGGATGTGAGAAAGATTTACATGGTACATGTAGGTGTCGTCGGTGAAGTAAAAGGCGCTGACTCTTCCGAAACACTTGGTCTTATTCTTTGTACTTTTGCAGGGGTTTCTTTTTGTTCATAGTTTGCCCCTACGTTAATTGATTTTGAGTTCAGACTATGGTTGTGTTGACCCTTAAGTATACATTTGGTATGTATATATTGATAAAAAATAAGTACAAATGCCGATTAATGTACAATGCTCATCCTAGTGTTGTTGATTTCAACATATTTATTGCAAAAACAAAGACAAATGGATGGATGTTGTCCATTCACGTTGCACAGGGAAATTGCATAATTGACTATAGAAGTATTGCTTTATTTTGTTTGTTACATTCGGAACCTGTTGGTAGAGGAAGTACATGTACATTATAAGGCTATGCAGTATGAAGAATAAATTAAGAATAAATGCGTTTTCAGTTCAACTTTGTTTACTTCAATTGCTAGAAAGTGATCGTACAGGGTGACAGTATTCATCTTGTTTAAACTCAGTTTTTTCTTTTAAACTCATTGAGACATGCATTATTTTCTAATACAAACTTACATATACACGTAACTTTTGGACAGTAACACCAACAGTTACCGTACGTGTATCAAATTATGCAGAATTTTGATTACATGTACTGATGTGAACTCGTTTAAGTTTTCATAAACATCATTCACTTTTGAATTACATAGTTGATCGAGGATATATATTAAATAACAAGTGTGCGATGTTTGTAGACCTGGAGTAGATTGTTTAAGCTCAGTAATTGTAGAATATGTAAAAAATAACCACTATAAATGTCCTTCATCGATATGCAAAGAAATCGAGGATATGAATGACTTGACCTGTTCACTTGGGCAGTCTTCTTCGCGCATAGTAACGAGCCAAATAGCAAACTAGACACGAATGTGAATGTAGATTTGATAACAGTTATGCCAATGTCTGTTGCCTTGTGTTTACTGTGTAATGTAACATAGACAATCGCCTTTTCTTCGCTGAAGTGATAGCTAAAAGCAACGCTGGGAACGAAACCTAGAAACCTAATGCGATAGGATATATCGAAGTCAATAGTTTTTAATCAAAACTAAAAATACGGACGCACAAAAAAATAAGAATTTATTACTTTGTGTCTTTGACTGTTAACAGAAATAAATTAAATATTGTCGTCAAAGTCGTTACATAACACAGGTAAGACCACTAATCAAAATTCAAACCGATATTAAATCAATGTACATACTTTTGATAAGTACATGTTTTTCATCAATGTTTGCGTTTACGACTTCCACTGTTAATGTGTACACAACAGAAAGTTGCCATATGCATCACATTGGTGTATTTCATCAAGGTACCAATTCATTAAAGGATTATCATAATACAATCAACTCTCGAACAACAACTCAAATACGATAGTTTTACTATAAAAGGAAGTGATATAATTATTAATCAATTGTATGTTCCAGAATTTTAAATGAGAAATCCTTTTCATCTCTTTTAACCTGCATCTATCTAGACACTGTAAGTTTCAATGTTTTTTTCACATCGACATGTGTGTTTACCCAGACACCCCCTTTAATCTACACAACTAATTTTCGAGTTTATTATGTGAAGAAGAATTAAAAACAAAAGGAAAATGTCAGCTTGAACAACTAAATTAAAAGACTTAATCAATTAGCTGGTTATTTTATTACAACAGTATGACAATTACATATAAACCGGCCACATATTTTTTTGGATTATTTGAATCAGTTCTCAATTTGATGAAGTGGCGTTCCCTTGGCTGTGACAAAGGTTTACATGGGTGGTGTCGTCATTGAAACATAATACGCTTACTCTTTGTGAACACCTGGTCTTATTATCTTTGGTATCCGCATTAATCTCCCTTTTGTTCATATAATGCCCCTAGATTTATTTGTTTTGGTTTCCTTGGTGTTTCTGTATTTTAAATATTTGATGCGCCATTTTCACTCAAATGTTCACAGTGTGAACGTTTTTCCTGCAAAAGCTATATTCCTTATGCTATTACAGATATAACCAGAAGCCAAGGAAAAATTTAGGTCTGCACTTTCTTTCAACAGACAATTTGTAAGTGTCAGTACTTTGAACATAAGCAATCTAAAAGGCACAGTGATACACATAGCTGTCTGACTCGAAGTTTTCGTTAATATTCTAAGTGATGGTCCACAAATAATAAGAGAAATGAAGGGCTTCCTAGGGCACCAAGTCCCCGCCCGCGAACATCACGAAGAGCAATAACTCAGTGTTGCCAATGTTTGCCATCCGCTTCGTTATTTATTGCACAAACACTTGAATTCCTCTTGGTCACGTTGATAAAGTATTGGGCATGCTCATCGGGCTACGGAGGTAGTGAGGCAAGCACAGTCTTGTATTATGTGATTCAAACGGGTATTTTTTCTTTCGCCTTGTGGTTTTATATCGCTGCTGAGAACTTGGCTACTCCTGATGGTTCCGTCGTGAATGGGGAGAACGTTATATAGTATCATGATCACATAAAAAACATTCTCTCCACTTTTTAGAAACTGCTAATATTGTCTGATAACGTAGGTCTATACGAATGGCTGCCAGAGGCGCTCAACACACGGCGCATCAGGTGTACGTCGAAAACGCTAATGCAAAAGATAATTTCTATCTTCAAATTTGTTTTCTTTAATCAGTTTTTAATCTCGAATAGCCTTTAGACCGCTCCATGAGAAGATAGACACACATGCTGACATTAAATAGTGATGTAAACTTAAACAACTGCTGAAGAACCGTACGCTGGTGATGCCTTTCCGGAAACGAGCTTTCACGAGCGACACCTACATTTTATATCAGACGATGCAGATATGTACTTTAGAATAGCAATAATAATATATTTTATATAGACATGAATACTGCCACAAGAGATATTCCAATTCATTTTATTTTGATATTTGATTGATGGTTTCAGATGAAAGAGTTGAGTTCGAAATCAACTGATGTAATTCTATATGGGAAATATTATAGTTTCCGTTGCAGTACTCCTTAACGGATAGCAATATAAATGTACCTTACCTATGACGTGCATGTTTGTCGACCAAAATGTATTACTTTGTGTAATGTGAGACAACGTAATTCTTTTCTAGAAAAGAATGGGTTATTGTTAAAAAAATCAAATATGTATTCGGTTTATATACTCAAAACATTACCAGTATTCTTTCGTTTTGTGCTTTATACCTTAACTTAGATTAAATAACCACTATGAAACATTAAACCTGGACATGCTAGCCTAATTCGTCAATGTGTAAATGTGAGTCTGACCATAAGCTTGCTCCGTACAGCATTATCACTGGTCCATTGAGTTAAACGGAAACATAGAGCGGCAATGTCTTTATATCGTCTATTTATCAAATATGGATGCCAATACGTCAATGTATTATCAGATTATGGATACAAAACATTAAACGGCGCATGTAAATATTGCATGCTGTGTGTCTTTAGATCTTGATCACGTGTGTGTAGGCTGGATCAGATTCCTCAGACACTACGACCACTTAACCTAGTGTGTATTTATGTACCGGCGTACATCTATACTGATATGCTCGAAAGAACTCGACAAAATCATTAATTTTTCTCAGTCGTAAAAATATCAATTTATTATTAATTATCACCCAAGGATTATTATTTCTGCTCCGTCAGCCAAAGTTATGCTATCATTGGGCGTATTTTTCTCAGATACACATCTGTAGAATAGCCAGGATTCCTGTGCGATCATTGGTGTGGCAGTTCATATTGACACACATTATTGTTGTCGCCTTCTAACCTAACATGACGAACGATACCTCCGTGTCCTCCGGTGGATATCTCATGTTTACTTTAGCACCAGAGGAAACACGTGTTATTTCAGGTGTTTTAATTATGAAATCATAGAAAATTGTTTTTCCCGTCGTTCAGAATAGCTCTATTCAAATATTTAAACGATTTTAATATTTACTTTCTTGTCTTTTTGAAGAGTACATGTACCTCAAATTTCTCTTTGAATGCGTAATGATTTTGTTTTTCTTCTATTTCATCACTGTTTGTTTCTTTCATTATACTGTAGTGTCTTGACCCTGAGGATGTGGAATTGTAAAAAGTGTACTTTGATCTGTGGAATCTATACCCTCGGGACTAGATATTTCGAATGGTAAAATGGGATATTTGGTAGAGTTTCGTGCTGAAATTTGAAAATAAATCGTACCCTTAGGCTGAGACTTCTCTAAATAACACCAGGAGAGTGATTGAGCATATACCTATACAATTTTACCAACTTTCAAATGAGTTTTAGAAAGATGAACCCGGTGTACTACGCGATCACTAAAGGCATGTGACATTAGCGAAACCTAAACTGAATAATGTGAATTTCGAAATGACAAAGAGTGTTTTAACCGTTAAAGATCTTTAATGAGATGCAGGTTGAAGAAGTCTGGGCAAGTTTTATGGTTGTCATCTTGATCTCATTGAGACATATTCTGCATCTTTGTATGATGGGCGTTTTTGAGTTTGCTTATTCGTGTGCTTACTTGTTGTGATTGACAATGATGACACGGTTTTCATTTTGATAATTAAGGCTTACTTGGATGTGACCAAGATTCACATGGCGGGTGTCGTCGATGAAACAGAATACACTTACTCTTTCGGAACACCTGGTCTTATTCTCTTATGCTTTTACGAGAGTATCCATGTAAATCTTTTTTTTTGTTACTATTTTGCCTCTAGTGTAATCGATTTTGAATTAGGATTATGATGTTGTTGTCGCATTGGTATTCTCTGATTTTGTTTTTTTTAATTTATCAAATGAAGGATGTATTTGTGTAGTGACGAGAAAAAGATCACTCTCGGGATACCAACTTAAATTGTCATCTGCTTATTCTAGCATCACTGAAGAGTCTTAGTTGGACAAAATGGCTGTATGATGCAGTTTAATTCATTGTTCGAAATACTTTTCTTATTACTTATTTTAAAATGTGAAACATATGTTTGTGCTACGTCATACAATGTATCTCAGCAGAAACAAAAACAAATGTGTATACCTGTAAAATCATATAAACACTGAATCGTGAAACCGTTCATTTATATATACATATATTATGTTTTAGACCTATTGCAGATTATAATCCAAACCCCCAACAGATGAGTCTGACATCATATTGTTCCTGTAAATTGGCAAAATGTTAGTTACGGCATACAAGTAGTTAATTATGGTATATTAATTACTTTGTATAAGTAGTACTGATTCGTGCACCGATTTTCTTTTGGATTCCCAAATGGAAAGTATGAAAAACGTTAGTTGTATGTAAATAGGCAACAATCTAAAGACACATTCTTCTCTCCTAATCCTAAAGTCAGATGCACTAAAGGAACACTTCTAATTATCTGAGTATTCACTTTAATCGTGCTGGGTGGGATGTTTGGTCGGAACTGACTAAACACTTAAAAAGTGTCTTCGAGTGCGTTGTAACCAGGTTCGACTGTGAGTTAATAGAAAGTATCGCATGTTAGTTTATATATGTACCATGTCAAGTTCAGGCACAACAGAATAACTCAATAAAGTAAGACACTTTTGTTTTTCTGAAGACAACTTTCTTAAGGTTCTATCTGTCGGTAAGCATTTTCGTTACCCCAAAGTGGGTAGCACTCCAGACGTAACTTCATTGATTAATTGATTTAATTATACTATATAAAACAGCGGTTTGCGTCTTCACCATTTGTTGTGTATACTCATTGGGAGCAAATCGATTTCTGGATTTCATATTTGAATGGTATGGATTATAATGTGACCGGTTGGGTTATTCTATTTGTGGCCTGTGGCAGTTTCCTTCAGTGTGTTAGCATTTTAAATCGACCAAGGAGCTGGATTATTGCGAAAGGGCTTAGACCTTCAATAGCCTTAGTTGTATATAGAACCAAAAATATTAAAAACCAATCCACGCTAAATCGATAATGACTGATTAGTATCTTCATCTCTAGTAAAAGTGTTGCCCTAAGACAATTCCAGCATTAACCAACTTAAGTTGTATAAACATGATAACTGACTTTCAATCTTCGGGGAACCTCTTTGTACATTTTACATGTAGCCATTTCTACTGGACACAGGGTTAACAGTTCCTTAAGTGTCTCTCAATGGCGAACCTCTAGGACACGTACCGATCACCAAGCTGTAATTGCGCGTGGGAGACATGGATGGAAATTTATCGCCCTATCCAGCATGGCTGAAGGTGGACCGAACAAAACCCGCTATTTACGATAGTTAATGTGAGCTTTCTTTGTTTTTTTAACAGTTGTTGTCACAGAAAATAATTGTAACTAAGCTGTGCCAGTCCTGCATTGATCACAATACAGCCAGAAGCAAGGACGCGACGCTAAAGGACTGAAGCATCAGGACATCTGTTTGTTTGTTTTCTTTTTTGTTCCTTGTGTTTCTGGAGAAAATTTGAGCACAGGTCAGCAGGGTGTTAAAACCGAGTTGCATTGATCTGTTTTCGAGTGAACGATTCAGGGCCTATCATCTAAAACTGTACAAACCAACCATCAAATAGAAAGGAATCATATATCAATACTAAAAGTAATGAATAGCATTGTTGTAGATTCTTATTCATTCGACTTGCTTCCATTGGCTGTCAGTACTTGTTGCTCAAATATTGGAAATCGATGCAGTTTATTATAATCTTCAAGAAAATCGAAGAACCTTTAAACACTTTAAAACATGATATCTTAAAAAGTACATAGTACATTTGTAACTTTAGGTTCACCAATCCCCCTTATGATGCAGAGGCCATTTTAAATGTCAACACATGAAATTAGTCTTATTCAGAGACTTGAATCGGAATGTATTGAAATTGTTTATTGGCTTATAATAATTACTTATTCTGCTTGGGATACTATAACAGAGAGCAATAAAACTGGTATATTCGGGAAAATAGCATATATAACAAAGCAGTACCGTCTGCGACGCTACTACGTACTGCGAACTGATGTTTGATTTGAAGCGTATTCATTTCTCTTCTAATATTTGATAAAAGGGGGATGCCGACCTCGTATTGACATATACGCGCCAATGCAAAACTACTTAAATAACAATACAATCTAATGGTTATCAATTTTAGCCGATTATTAATAAGAAAAGAAAGTAACATCAGTCGATCAAAAAAATGTATATGACATGTTATTTGGTATAATTATGTGATAATATGAATGCGCTAGATATGTTTTTATAATTTGAACTATAAAGTTATATAGTTCATATGACATGCCAAATTTCTGTATAACAATATTTACAAGTAAGATTAGAAATAATACCTCGTATAAAGTGAAGTGGTTAGTTACAATAGTCTATAGATTTGTATAGCTAAGTCAGTAAAATATATTGCAGTGTACTAGGACGATCTTGTATTGCTTTAGAACATCACCTCAGCCACCATCATCTACTTGTAGAGCAGTACGCCTTTCCACATCCAGTTAAGGAGAAAACATGCTCCACATGACCTAGGTATAAGAATTTAGTTTACAAATTACGTCTTGTCGTGACATTCTGTCACTACATTGATTGGCATGTTGTAAGCCTTGTGAACTAGTTTTTTGAAGACAATTCAATATTTTATTATTAAATAAGTTTACCTTGTCATGCATAGTTTAATAGCATACATGTATATATACAAGTTTAATATATCGAAATTACAAAAACAATATTCTTATTATTTTAGTAGAGATTTTGGATAAAATTTGCAAATGTTCGAGATGTTGATTGAGCATTGCATGTTTAATGTGGCTTGTTTAACATTAAAGTCAAACCGAGCTGTACATACTATTCGAGAAACATGGTGACATTAAAAAAAACATCAACACAACTGATGAACAATGACCAAATGCAAAAAGCGGTAACGTTGCATCCTTCATAGAGACTTCGGTAAGTGTTAAATAAAACATAATAATCTCTAACGATCATAATTATCATCATCGAATTTCATATCACTCTATGGAAATGCATTATACCAGTACAATCCTGATGGCAGCTAGAAACGTTTACATAACTTATATAAGTCCATATACTAGGTAAATCAATATCTAAATACACAATCGAAGTTTGAACCAGAGCATTTATCACAGTTTAGCATGTATCTACAGAGAATATCGCGTCTCAACTTTACCTTACATTAACTGAATTCATATCTATTTTACTCGTCAAAGGTTATGATGTTTGCACATCGTTAACATCAACATTGTTTAGTTATATAAAACGCACATACATTGTAACGAAGTGTGATCGTTATTACGTTATAAACATATCTGAACATATTTACTACAAAAATTGTATTGTAACCTACCGTTTACCGTTTGTTTAACTCTCCGCCCGGCATGCAACATTATTTTCTTTTATCAAGCACGGGAAATTGTTTTTGAAAAGAAAGTGTTTCGTTGATAGTGGAACATGCTTCATTTATATCGTGATATTTAGATACTAGATGTAAAATATTAATGAAGATTATGATAAAAAAATGCTAAGTCAGCCGCAACTGCAAACACACGGTTTAATAGCATTAAAGCAAATACTTTATAATATAATACACACACATATATATATATATACTCATAACTATTGAAAAAGTCATTAATTATTTAGAAAGTTGATATTTTTCTATGTCAATTGTTTCATGCCTTTTGCCAGTACAGCTATAAATGGTCCCTTGGTGCCCTTTGCTAACGTGTTTCTAGTACGGGATATCAATTCTGTTGTAAACGGTTCAATTGATCTGAAGTATATAAAGAGAAAACACTCTCATTTGTAAAACATATACTACTTAATTGGACACATATATATCTGTGGTGCCAATATGTCTAAAACAATTTCATGGGAGATTTAACACATCGGATTATATACTACAATGTATCTCCAAGGTTATATGGCAATATCGCTTTGAACAACGTAACAGTCATATGAGGATAGCGTTCCTCGCCTCGCTCTTTTCGTAGCTGTGATAGATTAAAAAAAACGATTTAACAAGAAAATATATTGAATATTCAGTTTTTCTTTTGTTAAGACAACGGTAACTAGTTATTTGTAAGTTTTCAACAGGGAAAGCATCTTGGCACCTCCTTACACTAACGATTTTGTATTCAGGGAATCGTTCTAATGCTTGAACTAAGACTCACATATAATTTCATGTTTTGCTTATAAAATGATGAATAAATGTCTTTGGTCGATGATTTGGGGAAACATGAAATATGTATCGAGCAGATCACAACTCTGTTCATGTGTACACCCGACTATTTGCTCTTGTAGCATGATTTGTAAAAAAATTACAGCAACATGTGCCCCGAAATATGGATAACGGATTGCTTTTCAACATTTTTTTCGTCAAATTGTCAAATTTGCTAACTAAAATTTATACTCGAAAAACCCTGACCATTATCGTTCTGCATTTCATTAGCATAAGCCCCATTCAAAAATACTTTGAAAGCGTTATTGCCATATCGCATACCATGGAGAAAGTCGAATACGGACGTGCCTACTTAAAGGCCAAGGCAACTGGATTTGAGATAAAATGTAAATGTCACTTTTCCCTAAAATAACAGTGACAACATTTCTTGACAAATTGTATAAAATGTCAAAGGTACGTTAACATTTAATATTACGATCAAAGTTCGATTGTGTGAATAGTTAGTCAAAGGTTAAAGATACTGTAATGATTTGAGCCAATGCACTAACGGCATGTTGCAATATGTAAAACCTGTAATAGGTTAATAGTATCCAGATATATCAGAGATGTTCGTCTTTGGATTTGGTATTAATACAATAACAATTCAAAATTATTGTTTAGGCAGACCAGCTTGATTGCAAAGCAATTCCTCTTTCTTCGCCATGTTACGGACCGCTATTAGCGTATCACATACGGTCGCTTGCAGCAGCACACTGTATCGCGTTGACCTTCATTCAATGAGATACAGTTTAGAATAAGTAACAAATTCTAACATACACATTTATCTCAAACATTGGTGTTACCTTGCTCTCTATATAAAGAGATATTCAATAAATTTGAATATTTTCATTGTTATTCTAATGCATTTCATATACAGCCATGCTTTAGTTCAAACTATTTGCCCGGTGACGTCATGAACTATTACTCGTTTCCTTGGAAACAGTTGTGCCCAAGTGTATAAGTGATCTTGAGTAAAGCGTTTTGTTTAGATACAATTCACATTTCCTGATATTAGACATATCTTACTGACTGTCACACATTTTCTGACAAGCTGTCATCTTCTGGAACATGAAGAGAGCTGTTTCCAGAGATCAGGGTAACATAAAGAACATGCTAATTTCCACCGAACTATTGTGGCGCAAAAGGATTTACGATGGCTGAAAAATGATTGATGAACATGGTACAAAACTCTATACCTTTGAATTAAAGGTAACAAAACAGTTAATTTATGCCCTTTCAATCAACAGTCGAAAACAATTTACTCTTGGTGTTTGGACCAACCCGATGAACTATTTCCCGCGGCCTCCGGCCTTGGGAAATAGTTCACCAGGTTGGTCCCACCACAACAGTTTTGACCATTGACTGAAAGGGCATGACTTACTGTATATAGTATGGTCAGAGGTATATACAGTGTGAATGATGATAAGCTGTAAAGACGTTTCTTTCCAAGAGGCCGCAGTTATATCACACAACGAAGGTGTTGTTTCCGGCGCTTAATTTGAAAACCACAACATCAGGCAATCACATGTGTCGTCTTGCGAATACTAGTCTGATGTTTCTATGGACCAGTTGCTAAGTACAATTATGATACATCAGAAATAGGTTGAGAGTGTACTTCAGTCAGCTGTTCTTGCTAATTTAACATAATTACAACTGTAAAAGGCATCGGCAGGTGATTTAAAATGAACCTCAATGCAGCAAAAAAGGTTTACAAATAACGATTAATAAAACGTTTGAATTCGTTCATTAAAAGGAAATGTCAAAAAGCGAGATAATTAGAGACTTTTAAAATTTATATTATCTTAGTAAGTTAAAAAATAAAGAAACAGGCTGTACGAGTTTGAAAGTAAGTTAAACGATCGACTTAGGACACAAACTGTAATTGCATGGACAGGAAAATAAATGCCATATTTATTTCCGCCATTTGTTTCCACAGTCAAATGCTGATTAAATTCCAGATACATGTATTTTCAATTTATTTAGTTTTTTTGTTGCCGAGTTTACATGCAAGTATACATACTCGTTTTACATCGACGAAAGAAAATCAAGCAAGCAAGATAATTATATATAATAATTATAATTATATACATTATAAGTATAGATGTATTCCCGAAGAATTTCAATGTACCCGGATTCGAGTTTAGTTTATAAAAGCTGATTTGATAGCAATAGTATTTGTGCAAATTGAACTATGAATACAATATGAAAATGAGAATAAAATTGAAAAAAAAAATAATCTCACATTCCATGAATTTACAATGACAATAATACATTTGTATATAGGCCTACATATCATCTAATGCGTAACGAAATAAGAGAATTCTGCAGTACAGTATTAGCAAACCCTTAATTCGAACTCAAAATCTGTTAAATTGGGAACTAAATATGAACAGAGGCAAAATTGACACGGACATCCTTGCAAAAAGTACAAGAGATTTATTCAATTATAAAATATATCACCTTTCAAAGGTTCGCTGCATGCCGGATAATACGGCTAATATTCATTTCTTGAACAAGCACAAGCTAATTTCATTCATGTTTGACATATGAATTGTCCCGGAAGAATAAAATAACATATAACAATAGTACGCGTATTGCTGTTAAGATTGAGAAATGAAATATCTCCCATTGAATGCGATTACTTTCCCTTTTACATATATATTGTAATTGAATTTCAATTTCTACCAAAATGTCATCGCAAAGATGACGAAAGTACTTCTGCACAGGCTATGAATGAATGCAAATATAATTGCGTTTGTATTCATTATTAATCACATTCGCAGCATCAACAGCATGTTCGTGTACTACATGTACACGTAAAACGTTTTTTTTTTCTCTGGTGTGTTCAGTATATGAATAAGCTTACGACATACCCGTGATAACAAATCGGCAAGCCTACCCTGATATAAGAATCAACATATTAATATGAGAGTTTTGTTATAACAAAAATTCTCCACCTGTACCTACTTGGAGACATGCATAACGAGATGAGCTGCCCGTACTACTCCCGATCTATACATTAAACAAATATCAGTAACTAGACTCTACTGTTACCAATAGAGTATGATTGGTATATTTAATTTGAGGTGGAAGGCTTCAGTACGGTGGCGTATTAGGGCCACTATGAAAACAAAAAAATATATCTTATAATAAGTTGTACGTACAAACAAGATAATTTTTTTTTTCATAGTGGCCCTAATACGCCGCCGTACTTCAGACTTCTTATATATACGAACTAAAGATGGAACCGGTCTGACTTGGAGGAATCGTATAAAACATTTGCATTGTTTTCTAAATGACTGAAAATTAAATCAAGTAAATATTGAGCAAAAAGAGAAAAAGGAAGGAAACGCAATGACTCTCAAATTAAAGTTGCAAGATAAGAGGCTATCGTCTTTCTGGGTCCTGCTGACTACATGTGATGTCATAGTTCATAGCAAGTAAACAGATACCTATCCTTTTTTTAAATTGTCCATTTACCTGTATCAGCGTTTTCCGATTTTCTTTTATAAACAAAGAAATATAACAGACATTATATTCCATCGATACAATATCAAAGATGGAAAGTCCCACATGATCTTAACTATTTAGCTTTCAATATCAATAAAAAAAATCAGGGAATACCAAAAGCATCGAGAAAACCATAGTCCACAGACTCAAAATCGTTTAAACAAGAGGCAAAATATGAACGAAGGAAATATTTACATAGGACCCTCGTAAACGTACTTTAGAATAAGACCTTGTGTTCCGTAAAAGTATGTATCTTCTGTTTCATCGGTTACACCCGCCATGTAGATCTTGTCACATCCAAATTAACATCAAACCTCAAAACGAGAACCGGGTCATTATTGTCAATCAAAACAAGTAAGCTCACTAATAAGCAATCTCAAAAACGTCCATATTCATATCACATAAATAAACAGAATATTTCGCGATGATATCAAGATGGCAACCACAGAACTTGCCCAAAGTCTACATTATAAATAATGTGGTTTATTTGTTCCTTTTCGCTTCCAGGGCAGTAAACACTGAAAGGGAAAAACGTGATATAGTGGCATCAGATAGTATCTGACCTACATTGAAGATACTGGGATTTTCGGGTAATATACTACTTTCCTCATACACAAATCACCATTTGTAACGGCTGTTACATTAATTCACAACATGACAACAATAATAAGAAAATAATAACAGGGTCAGCAATATAAAACTTGAAATATGAGGGGTCATTTTATTTATCTTTATAACCTAAAAAGGTTTGAATGAATATGTTGCTCTATTTGCATTTTTGCTTTGATACCAGATTGTCCTTTTACACGTAAACAGTGAAAGCTAATGTCCTTTCAACCTTACTGTCTAAAGCTTTAAATGTTACTGTTACATTGTATATAGTTAGTCGGTCACCGTGCTAAACATCGATTCGTGTTGAATTCGTGTACAAAACAAACGAAGACTGCCAATAACGCATATGATATAGTTCTTCAGTCATAGCTTAGCGATAATTTACCCCGTAAATCAATGTTTTACAAATAGCCAGGTAGAATATCGACATCAGAGTTGTAATATCACGCTTGCTAATCTTGTCAGATAGGCACGGGTATGTTTAATGGTTCTTGACCTGTCCCATCATTACGGATGATAAATCGTCTGCTTCCTGAATATTGATTATGAATAATGGATATAATCATGTGTTCATACCTGGTTGCATTCCATACCAGATGAGAGGTGTATTGCTTGCTGAGGATGAGTTCGAGATAGCTGTTGTTATAACGCTTGGTATGTTGTTACAGGAATTAACACCGTTATGCTCCTGATGGTATGAAAAAGATTAAAGCTTGCTACAAAAGTCCTATAAGATATGACGTACACTGTAACACACACATATGCTGCAGATTTTAAACTTAAAAATGGATACAGAATGCCGAAAAAAACTGAAAATGCATTTTGCAATTGTCCGTCCTCCTAGGACTCTTTAGTGATGATAGGGGTTAAAAGGTGGGAATCCACAATTTCTAAACTAATGTAGAATAAGCAAAAGGAGCAGGTGCGTAGAACTCATCTAATGTACGAATCTAGAAGTAAAATTAAACTAGTTCTGTACAATTTCAAATCCTGTAGTACAAATATGTGTATATGGTGTTCCGTGCCACTAATAAAATGAGATAACTGTTGCTTTGAAGGCTTCAGCGGACCTCGGGGACTAAAAAATCCATCAGCAGAGTCGGCCACCCACAGATTATGATTGGTTTTATAAATCCCTTAGAAACAACCTGAAGCACTAATTTGTGATCAAGGAGTATATAAGAACTTCATATATTATTAATAGTATACTACTTAGTAGAATAGGTGTGATGCACTGCATCATATCTGTTTCACGAGACTGAAAATACATTATCAAACGCATATTCCAAATAATAATTTGTTAGTAAAATAAAATTTCTGCATATGTTTTCATTTCAAATTCTAAGTTTGGCATGTGCCCCTTTTATTTATTGTTTTTGGTAAATTCCTATTGGTATGTTGATGATATCGACTAATGTCTTTTAGACAAAACTCAGAATTTAAAAACAATTCTGTATTTGCCGTCACTTCCCATTTTGTATATACATTAAAAAATGTTTTAATGTAGTCGACACATTGCCTATATCTCAGACTTTTGTACTAAATTGCTTTTGGTCGCTACAACATGAAGAGTCTTGAACGTTCATCGAGTCTATTCTTTATGTATCGAGTGTTCTAGTGACCTAGACGAAATATATATATATATAAAAGCATGCGATTTATTTCGACTTAATTGTCTATTTAATACCTGCATAAAAATCAATGGCAATAATGTCAATAAAACATGAAAATACTGAACGATGACGTCAAACAATATGGGAGACGCCATTCTCCACCCCCGCCAAACTTCCTTCTATAAGGCAAACAAAGCGGGCATGAACCTATTATTAGACTTGCTGTCGTCATCAACTTAAGAGGGAGGACACATGCGCTATTCTATGTTGATCGTTATGTACTGTATGTATTTCAAAAGGACATTATAGTATAACAAACACGCCAGCAAGTGCTTAACTGTTACCAAATAGTGTAAGTAAATACTATATATAAAAAAATCAGAGAATACCAAAGTGTTAACAAAAGAAACATCTGAACTAAAAATCGATTAAACAAGAGGCAGCATGTAAACAAAGGGAAGATTAACATGGATATCCTCATAAAAGTACAAGATAATAAGACCAAGTGTTCCGGAAGAGTATGCTCTTCGGCTTTATCGACGACACCCGTCATGTAAATCTTGGTCATATCCAAGTAAACATAAATCCTCAAAATGAGTACCGAGTCATCATTAACAATCACAATAAGTAAGCACACTAATAGGCATACTCAAAGCCGTCCATCTTCATATACAGACTATTTCTCGATTTGTCCATTGTCGTCATCAACTTGCATATTTCGAATCCCCTGGCGTGAGTTTGATCGTCAGCACCTTACCTCTATTACGGAAATCGCGAAATTCAGAGCAAGCCCTAAAACAACGACCCAACTTCGACAATACCATAGAAGGTGACATGACGTAACCCTATAGACATATCTATGTCAGGTACAGCTTGCTGCAATTACAGAAATATATGTTCCTTGTTGTTTTTCTGTGCTTTGGAATTTGAAAAGCATCCATGGTTATGCCACTTATGTTCATATTAAATGTCTTTAATAAGTCTCTGGAGCCCGGATGGTAGCGCGCATAATAACTATATATGCGGGGACGCTGGGTACCCTGATCAAAACCAAAAGGGTCGACCAATTGACTCCAAAACCTTAACTGTCTAACTGTGGAAGCCGCCCACGCTATTTTCTTATGAAAACTGAGAGTTTGCTAAGCTCTACAAATAAGAGAACCACAGAATTTCATACAATTGTTTATTACTTATATTGATTTTTGACTTCGCAGTGCAATGGAGTTCCGCTTAGACTTTACATTTGTTATACAAAATAATTTCCACAATCCGATGTTTTAATAGGTGCTGACACGGGGCTCTTACTTAAAAATAAAAAAAAGACAAGATTTCTTTATAATGTCAAACCTCTATCAACCACAAGATATACTCGTACTAGCACAGGATATATCTGAAGGTAAATTTATTTGTTTAAGGCGTATAAGCTGAATACAAACATCGGTCTTTTATTAAAGCAAGTTATGTAGATGTTATGAGCAACACAAGTTGTTTTTTCTAAGAAACGTACATTAACTTTGTTCCATTAGCACTATTTTAATTGCAGAGTTCTTACCAATATTTTACTTTGCTTTTACATATGTAGAATGAGCAGAAATACAATAAATACATACATTTTGATCCAAGCAAATTTGTTTTTCCTTTTTTTATTATTATTACCCTAACTTTTCCTTTTATATTAAAATGCATATAATATAAAATGATAAAGATATGTATGTGTGTATAGCAGAGCAGTAGAGTGACAACAACGTGAGGAGAATATTATGTACAAACTGTGTATATAACTATGATTCCGACAATGGAGATCGAAATAACGTTGATAAAGTATAGATACGTTATTCGCATTGTGTCGATATTTACACATTATAACTAATGTTCATTCTTTGTTAACGCTTCGGTATTCTTTTTTTTCTCTAACCAATGTCATATTCTTGACAAATAATACAATGGGTTATCTTCAATGTATCTATATATCTATACATTTGTTCTAGTGCAGCAATCGTCTCATTTATAACCCAATCTATGAAAAGGAAACAATTATAAATTATCTATGACCAGTGTCACATTCACAGGGTCATTAGGTCCTAGATCATCATTGTCACGCATTATTGATGCCTCCTAGTACTACGTGTTGTAGTTAATTATCATCAGTCAGTGAGTACATTGTAGTCACCGCACGGGTGTGTTCTTTATTGTAATCGGGGTATTGACGTTTAGATATCTATATCAAAAACAAGGTAAGTTAGAGAAAGACCTTGTATAGTCATCGCCTTATTCGAGACAAAAAAGTCATGATGATATCATGTCGTTTGTATTGTGTGTCATATTAGTGTCTCGTACATATAAGTAAATTTATGCTTCTACACTCATAACAAAAAGCAGCCCGAATAACAAAAAGAAAGAAAATGATCATCAAAAGTTGATATTTTAATTTATTACAATATAATTACTTTAATGACTCATATCGCAATTTTTGTATAGTAGTTTGAACGGTACGAATATAGGAGCAACTACAACACATTATAAACAAAAACATGTCATCTAGCCTAATTGGGGTTGGTCAAAAACCGCAACAAAGACACCTCATGGTGAACACTCATGATGACCTCCCAACCTTATACATGTAAATAATGTAAGTCACTCCTCGTCGATGTAAGAGATGACGTACATGTAACACGCACATGCTGCACCTTTTAAATTTAGTAATAGATACAGTATGCCGAAAAAAAGGAATTAAACTGCACCATACAGCTGTTTTGTCCTTCTCGGACTCGTCAGTGATGCTAGGGGCCAAAAGATGGGAATCCAAAATTTCTAACTAATGTACATGGACAACGTTTTGAAAGGTTTAAGTCCAAACTCAAGTCGGCCCCAGTCACACTCTTACTCTTTCGTTACATGTTGTACGGCAGTGAAATATATTTATTAGCAATGCTTGATCATTGAAGGATGTTTTGAAAGTAGTACATTTGCTGTAAGGCTACCATCAAAATCAGAAAAAAATATATGGTCGGGCATTACGTTATCGACGACATGGAGTTTCCGACGCCTTTGGCATATTGAAAATATTTCGTAAACTCTCGCGTGATTTCTCATCAGGTGTCGCCTGTCTAATATCCACACAATAAGAAACTCTTTGACCAAGACAAGTAGACTTTGCGTTACTTCCGTAAACTCAAGTATTTACTTAAGCCCATCTTATATACATCTTTAAAACCTTACCTGCAGCGTTCAGAGCCTTAGTCGTTTGCAACGCTTAGTAAACATAGTGCCAGATGTCCCGAGTCTGATCATGTGATTTTTAGCGACATATCACAACCGGGCAAACTTGATTTTCCAATTTAAGTAACGCGAAATTTTTGTTGTGTTGTAAATAAAACGCTATGAAAGGGCATATTTTAGATTTCATTTTCTCATAAAAAAAAAATGGGAACTATGATTGTTTTAACATCAGACTCAGTGGAGTGTTATGGTATACGATTTTCATCAAAAAAATAATGTAACTATAGGCAACGCAGTGCTTCCGTTGAGAAAATATCAAAACTTATTCTTAATATCAAAATGTGAGTTTTCTGAAGGATGATTATTTAAAGCTCAAATGTTGGTTTTTGAAAATGTTTCCCTGTTGCATTGTTCGACTGGTGCGGCCTTCAATGTTTTTGAAACGCTAGGGAGCAATATCGTCGATAACACGATATAGTGTCATGGCGGCCGCCATGACGAGAAGCAGTAGGAAAGTGTCGACATTGTAATAAAGAAAGCATGAATTGACAGAGAAACAATTGCACATGCAAGGTAAAAGATAGACTAATGTATAAATAATATTGGGATAATGTATTCACAGTTGTTTCGTGTGCTATCTGCGATAATTGATTACCACGTCGAAAACTTGATATTCAGGGGTATAACAAATATACACAGCTTTACATGTACGAATGACAAACATTTTGAGGATTGATGTTTACTTAGATGTAACCAAAATTAACATTGCGGTTGTCGTCGATAAAGCAGAAGACGTTAACTCTCTTGGAACACCTGATCTTATTATCGTTTACTTTTACGAGAGTCTTTATGTAAAGCTTTCCTTTGTTCCTATTTTGCCTCTAGTTTAATCGAGTTTGAGTTCGGATAATGGTTCTGTTGATGCTGTGGTATTCGCTGATATTTTTTTTCTAAACGTCCATCATAGGTCATACATTTTCTAGATTTGTATGTGTATACCGTTTCGATTGGAATATAGGACAGATATAGGACAAATGTGTTACAAACACAACCACTAATAATTAGTATAATGTATAATATTATTTAGCACAGGTCATTTGCTGTCCAATATTGGGATTTATTATGTACTTACTATAAAATACAGGGAAATGGTATACTTGATAAATACGCATCTTTTTAGTACATATCAGCTCACCGGGCCAACATAGGCAATTCTTCGCTAAGCGGGCCGAATACACTGTATTAGCCCGCTTGCTGAGCGGGCCGAATACACTGTATCAGCCCGCTCACGAAATTGCCGTGACGTCATATGAAGTTCATGACGTTACAACAATCGAAAATTGATAGGATGACAGATGTTGACGCTGATGTTGGCGATAATGTTATGGAGCCTATCGTATAAAGAATACTAAAGCTTGATGGAATAATAGAAGAAAAAGAGACATAAACGAAGATGCCGATGCAGAGGAACAGGTCAATAATTCCGAATCCATTATTAATGGTAAGAATTATCTTTATCTTAAGCAATGTCCAAACGATGAAAAAAACAAGGAACAAAAAAATAGACATTATCAAAAACTGATCTGCATGAACCGTCACAAAATTCAAAGTGTAGAATTAATAGAATATGACCTGGTGATTTCCATATCAGGCATTGTATCAACCCTCGACGCTTTGGCCTTCGGCCCTCGGGCCGATAATGGGATTTCGGGTTGATACAAGGTCTGATATGGAAATGGCCATGTAAAATTCTCTATGTATTTTAAAAGGTGAAGTACACGTAAAATAACTTTACAAACGTGTCCTTATGAACACCATGATAAGGACGCTATAATATAAATGTCCCCATGCTATTGTACATTACGTCATGCTGTCTCAGTAGTGCGAGCATGGGTCGTAACAGAGGTTAAGTATCGTTAAGACATGTAGTAAGCAGTATTCTCGAGTTGTAAGATAAATGTTGTCTAACACTCGTGTAATATAGAATGTATTCAACACGTTTCTACCACAATGGGCGGGTATTATTCAACTTTCAGGGTATAAAATAATCATTACAACTGTTGAATAACATTTTGTTTATACCACACGTGGAATAAACTCTAAAATGAACTTTGGCCGGAACAACGTCATTCGCTGATTGTTTACGACATCATCGATTGTTGACATCGTCACCACTTGGCGGGAACAGTCCGTGGTTCTTTTCGCCAAACCTCGTGTCGTCTGTAACTTTTGATGTGTAACCTCTATCCATTAATATCGTATTTAATGTAATATCGTATTTAATGAATAAACACGTTGCCTATATTTAATAGTGTATGGAAACTTGTGTAAGGTCACATGTATACAATCTGTATTTATCTTAAATGACATAGAGCAATAAGAGTTAAATAATAATTTTGAAATGTCACGTTAGGTTTCTTGAATTATACTACGTGTATTGTTGCAAAGCAATGCATGTATTGTTGTTCTTTCTACTGAAATAGTACATACAGTGTATAACTAAGCTTTACATTTGACATCGTGCGTTTCACATCTAGCTAATTGTTAGATTGTAACCACACCTGCGACAATACACCAGGGGTGGTTTGAAAATAATTAGAAGCAGAGGAAAAAGAACAGTGGAGTCGATTTGACATATTCTGGCATGTTTTATTTTTCTTTGGTTGTGTTGAAACAAACATTCCATTGGGAAGAATTCCAACGTTGACATGCATCTCCCTTTGAATTAACTTGTCCATTTGAACTGGAGTATATGCTATACTGTTCTTGCCTTTATCATGCACATGCTACTGTATACCTCATTCGATTTGTCTTTTTCCATTTCCACTACATTCCTAGTTTAGCAAAATAGTGAAACTAAATATTGCATGTATTAACGCATGTATACTCGTACATCACACACCAAAAAACTATTGGAGTAAAGTTTAGAGAGAGTCAAAAAGTATTAAGCATTTTCGGTTTAATAGTTCTTTTTCAAAAAGAATAACTTTTTTTAGTATTCTGATTCGCAAAAAGATTATTACTTAACTATTCAGCGTTGTATTGACAAAATTCCACACAAGTTCTAGGCCAGTTACAACAAAAAGACCAAATAACAATAAAAACAGAACGACAGGACAACAAACTTTCACACAAAAAAAAAATGCATTAATGTTTCATTTGATTCTCGTCGTGTCGCGGTTTTCTTATTACTTCCCGTGCATTTAGCTTTATTTCTCGTGTCTAGACAGGTCTTCACAATTTCTCGTTGTCATTTCCTGAGGGGTTTTCTCACCATCGAGAAAAAATGTACCAAATAAAAACATCCATAAAAAAGAGGAAAGAATCCAAGTATTTCTAAGTGGCAACTCTTTTTTATATAGCAGTATTTACATTTTATTTTGACACATTGATACAATTGTTAAATTACATAACACAAGTATAAAAAAATGACGTCAAGGTGTATTCAATGTAAGTATTCGCCTCAAAGTATAGGCCAGTTCTCGACTATTTCTTTGATGAGCGAGATGAGCGAGACTATCATAGATTAATTAGCGTTATAAGTCCATACAGTCGCGGAGCAACACTCTCCTGTATAGTTTTTTTAATGCAAAGTGCAATTATCTTTTTGCCACGGAAAAATTGCTGTTGCCACATATACCTTATCAGATATAAGTACATTTGTACAACAAGAACAAATGTGAGAGATCGAAATTATATTCATACATGCAAAGTTATGTTGGCCCTAACGTAAATATGCTGTGTGATACAGTTTAATTCAATTTTGTCGACATACGGTATATATTACTATTACTATGTTGCAAAGGTGCAGCATGTGAGTGTGTGTGTGTGTGTGTGTTTGTGTGTGTGTGTGTGTGTTAACTCGTTGTTCAAATAGTAATATGCGGTATGAGATTAGAAAAAAATGAATTGCTGGACCAGGGATGCCATAGTATTGCTACTAGTAGAGTGTAAAAGTGTATGATTAGCGATCAAGTATTGATGCATTATTTCCCCCCGAGGAGAAGCCACAGACACTATCTGTATCAATAATGGAACTGGTTGTATTGTCGTAAAGTTGTGCTCTAAAATCTACGGTACATCATCTGTAGTCAACGTATTAGTAACCGTGTGAAATATTTATAACAATCAGGTCATCACTTTCAGTTCAATGATTAAAAGTTAAATAATCAACCTTTTATCAGCTAGCGTTTTGTTTGGGTGACTTTATTCGTCCCGAATGACTACCTGGATATCGTTTTTATTGCAGAAACCTGGCTGTTGCATATTGTTTTGCATGTATAAACTGGGTTGTCAATTATATCGTGTAGTATTACAACTAAACACGATCAAAAGCGTAGATATGACTCATGTCCTCATTTATGCATATAACACATACAAAATATATGATACAAATATAATACAACCTTATGGATTGTCTTTACAACCTTTCCAAATTCAGTTGGCATTCATGAAAACTATAAATAGAATGAAGCGATTATCAACGACATCATTACAATACTGTCCAAATTGTTACGATGAATGTCCCCGACCTTCCCCGGACAATGGCTGTTCTTTTCTTGGAACAAATATGGACCTAAAGTTCATTATCTAAACTTAAAGCTGAACAGAAAAATCAAGTGTAACTCATGTTTTATGAGAGGACATCCAAAAATGGTAAATACAAGTATTAGATAATGTTGGTACATTGTAACATACATGTAAATATACGGGTCTACATAATTCGAAATTATTATACCAGGGTAACATGTATGCCGATAATGGTAGTATTTTTACATTTATGTTTATTACAATTTATATTGTAGCATCTTCCCTCGAGTTACATATAATCGAACACCGTTATCTCGAAGTCGACGGGCCGTGTTAAACTTCGAGTTATCCGAGTATTCGAGTTACGTGTGTCGGAATAGTAGTGTAAAGCTTGGTCGGGACCGACGAAATAAACGGGGTTTTCGAGTTATATGAGATCGACATAACAAGATTCGATTGTTTGTATTAAAGTTTTGTTGAAACTCCATATCCAATGTCACGTGTTACATGTACATAGCTATACAGATTTAACAGGGTTCTTATTACAGCCTTGGACTATAACAGCGGATGTCTATGGTGATACCTCTGAATACTATAGTGTATTTAGGTCTAGTACATGGAACACGTCAAGTCGTCACAAAGGGTCATTCCACTGAATTTACACATGCTTTTAAGAAATACACGTGTTAAAGCACATCAGTTCACCATATCTGTATTGTCTTTGTTCTATATAATGAATCTTCTGCACACCTAAGAACTTACTATTGTAGAATGAACATGTAAGATGCATCTAAAAGTTCCATGATTGTATACATACATGTAAACACAATACAAGACTATAAGCTCAAAGGATACTTTTAATTTGCCCTTAACTTATGAGGATTCGTTATTATAATACTCTTTTTTACGTCTGTTCGAGTATTATCTATGCAATTTTAAATATATTGCCGGTGTCACTATTTTCCTGTACAAATTACACCGCTGATGACTGCACACATTCCAAAATGATGCATCTGTGACGTCATGCATCGCAACCCTTCAAACTATATGTAAAAAATGAAGTTCCTGGCACCAATAATGCCTGCTTTCTTACAATGTTATAAGTTTATTATCATTCCAGATACGAAATAGAAATAACAAAGAACTGCAATCCAACACGGAGCAAGTCTCTCGATCGACATTTAATTACCGAGACGAAAATAATCGACATCAGAGCAAGGCAAACGTACTCGCTGATATCAGTCCCCGCTCAAACAAGCGTTTCGCTGACATGGATCATTATGCGAATAAACGAACGTTTCATTAAAAAGCGATCTGTAAGTTTAATATCTGGCCTACTAGTGCAACACATGAAGGGTGGGCTTTATCGCTCCTGTTCGGCCGTCAGCGATTTCCCACTACCTTCTCCCAGGAGAGTTCTGAGAGCGCAGACTTTGATCGCGATCCGTGATGTGTTTGGGAGAGACAGGTTGGGGCTCTGGAGTAATTATGTTCTTGCATGCCGGTTTTGTTGGTTCAAGGTTAAACTAGCGCTTGTTCTGGAAAAGTGTTGAGTAAATGTTGTCACAATCAAATATCGTGTATACAAAATATGGGCTTTCTAATGTACGCACTGCAATATATCGTTTGTTTGAAACCTATCTAAGTTTGCAGGGTAATTACATGTAGCAGACTTGTGTTACAAACCTATGGATATACGACTAGTAATCACACACCCAGTCAGGCCTACGTGTTATAGATACCTTGTTAACATGGGGTTGATCACCCCCACAATAAAACAGATCCGGAATACCGTACCTTGTCACGTGACTCACTAATCGTTGGGAGTGATAACAAGCTGTGCCGAAGTTGGACGCATTAAAATATCCATGTACATGTACATATGGCTCCTATAACATACACATTTTGATGTTAACTACACATCGATTTAAAGTTTTAAATATCATTACACATACATCGCATTTGTATTGCACAGAAGAACACCATTTCAGTATTTCATTCAATCTGTAGTTTGCTTTCATTCCAAATCATACATAAATCAAACATACACGCAATAAGCTTTGATATCTCAAACAAAAATTTGTTTTAGCAGCTTATAGAATCACATTCTAAGAGATAAGATAATGATAATACATGTACAGTAAAAATCCTGGCACCAGATAATAACACAATGCTAATTAATGTATTATTTTTCAAGTCAGATCATATGAATCCGAAAGGAGCAGTTGTATGAGTTTCCCACTTGATTAAATAGTATGCATGCTTAAATTATACTGCTGTATTAAAAAGGCACATGGAGCAGATATTTTGCAGAATCAGGCATCGGGCCGCCCGGGTGTTATGTGATTGCATGTCTATAGTGGGGTTTCTGTGATTGATTTTTGAGGAAAACTAAAAACCACAAGTGATCTGATATTTTGAAAAAATCACTTTATCCTACAATTTCGTTTCTGACACCCTAGGACACCTGTTTGTTTGCTTAAGTTATGCAATGTTCACTTGTTCATTACAAATGTACGATAAATGAGCCATTCGAAAGGAAATATACAACAGATCAGTCTAAACGTGTGCTTTCTCTCCGCCTGCATGCTGTTGCTGTATTATTCTCACCTCTTGTCGTTAAGTTAAACTTAACCAAGAACATTATAATATATCCCCTGAAAGTTAAAGATCTGTATAATTCAAGATATGACGTAACACACACACACACACACACACACACACACACACCTACACACACTCACACGCACATGTAGCATGCACATTTTAATAGTAATATATACAGTATGCCGAAAAAAAAAAATAACTTTACTGCATCATATAGGTGTTTCGTCTTTCCAGGAATCGTTAGTAATGCTAGGGGACGAAAGGTTGGAATGAAAATTCTCTAAACTAATGTAAAAGCAGAATGCAATTACCCTTTATCTAATTTGGTTGCAGATCTGCTCTAAGTTACGGGACAGACAAAGAGGCCTAATGGGTTGTTTTTCTTGTTATGCAATATATGTCATAGATTCGTCACTATTAATCAGTCTATAACCCAAATACAATTCAATTGTTGGCGTCAGAACATGACTTTAATGGGATTGGAATCAATTGACCGAGTAACAGTCGCATTAATGCAAGCAAAAAGTCTTTTTGTTCTACAATGGAATTAGAAGCAAATGAAAATGAGATCGTACTGAATTTTATGTAACATACATTTTTGCTAAAACTTTTAAAAATCTTATCGCTTTCAGATATTTCGTTAGGTGCAGCGGCGCACCAACTGTAAATAGGAAAATCAAGATATCCTTCATTTAATCAGGATCATGCAAATGCTTTCACATTAAGATATCATTAACCGCAAGAACATGGCGCGTGCCGATGTTCTCATGGGAAATCGTAAGGTTTGGGCTATAAGCTATAAAAAAGGGACCAGGTATGCTAACAATACAACCAGCAACACAACACATGCCCGCTGATACAAAATGATTTCATGCATTTTAAAATTCCTCACAGAGTACTTAACTTAATTTCCAATTAATGTGCAGTTAACTTTACGTGTATCAAATTTAACAAGTGCATAACACGTGGAAGAAATAGCATTCGTATGATGATTACGTGGTGTTCCTGTTCTCGGGGATTCTACGGGATTATATTTGTATCCCGTGTAGGATTGCCTATAACAAGGGAACAGACCGTATCTGAAAGCGACATAAACAACGTGGAGCGGAAATATCTATAAAAGATGCATGGATGTGTAGGTAAGCAGGTGATGAAAACGTTGAGCCTCATTTCCGGCTAATACCTTACTACAAGTAAAAGTCTAGTACGGCGCAGTGTATTGAAACAGATAACAAACTGTTTATGTAGCTCCGATCGATGTTTTGAGTTTAAATCAAATCGCGCTTCTGTGAGCTTCAAATTAACTATATTCCTTTTGCACCAATACGTTTGTTTTAAATTATACCAATGAAATAAATCTATGTTATTACAATTTTGCGTACATGTATATTGTAATCACTTAAAGTATGAAATAAACGATTTTTAATCTATCAGAATTATCGAATGTAGATTCATTTTTTACCGTGTTTTTTAATAAGAATGTATCGGCATCGTTATAATTTTCCCATTTCTCTTCATTTGAAATTGTGTCAAAACTTGATTTTTTGGAAATTCATTTCTGATAAACGATGCCCAGATTCGCTATTGCTAATTAAATGGATTGCTCTAGACAGTATCAGGTTCGTCATCAGTCATCATCGCCTACAACAAGTGACATGGCTGTGTATTGTCAGCTGATAAACGGTTTGCAATTGACTAAATTGCATTCATCTATCATGAATAATCTTGTCAAATTTGTGCCGCCTAAAATAGTTTAATTGTAAGTTTCACAAGCTTGACACATTATAAAGGAGGCAGTATCAGCTAGTGTTTTCAACGTTTGTATTTAAAAAATAAAATGAAACCAAAAATGTGATGTTTGACTGTTGAACCCAGAGATATTATAACAAACTTTCAAATGTCCATACAATCACATAAAACATTATTTTAAATTGAGCTCGATGCATCATTAAGCATCATTTGGCTGTGCACAGTTGGATCAACATGTTTTGATCCTGTTATAAATAAAGGGGCAATGTAATACAATGCCTGTTAAGTAGTAATGCTCCTGTCAATTAAAACTTGCAATTTGCATGGCAGTTTTTAGTCAATTATAATTTCCATGTTGTCTCCAAACCATCTGTCAGTTATGGATACAAGTACCATTTTGTTCCATCAATTTCTTATCATTGTATGGACCGCATAAACCCACTAACACTTGGCTGTTAGATGAAATAAAATATCGGAAAATTCAAATGTTTTTGTCTTCTCAACAACAAATTGAATTGAGCGTACATATATGGCTTTAAAGCAAATACTGTCTCTACACAATGAACACAGATTTAATCTTCTAGCACGAAGCACTGTATAAAATATCAGTTCTGATTGATGTCTATACTGATGTGTCCCCAAATAATATAAATTAATGAAATAAAAAAAAATGTCGGTTATATTATGCCAGCACAGCCTGTGTTAGACAGAATATCGCAATATGCATTGTACACTTGTGACCATTACACATGTACGCCCATCGTGTCACATCGCCCCTTTCCGGTACGAAGATTGATATTCTTATCGTGAAAATCTTTTTTTTTTATATAAACTAAAGGCAGGTCCGTGTTTATCGTACAGCGGGAATCCATTTCGTGGATTTTCTTGTCAACGTTAAATTTAAGTTTCTAAAATGTTTCGAAATGTCACGGTAACCTTGGAGAGACTGTCTTGCTGTTGTCTCCGGAGGACATAACATGGAGCAGTATGAGTACCTGAGTCTATGCTAAAAGCGCTGGAATATTTCGCATTTGATTCCAGTGTGTAAAGGGTGTGCACTTGTTCTTCACTCGGTTCCATTTCGAGGACTTGATGTTTACTTAAGCATTGAACTGTTAGCAGATGTAGTATACAGTCGAAAGAATGCAATCTTGGTGACAGATAAATTTAATTTATTGGCACAATAAATATATTTATGTAAGTTGGTAATTGATTAAGTGTATTTTAAATTGTAGTACGTATTAGGCTATATTTGTACACTTTGTTAGGTTGTAACAGGCTCTCAACTTTCTAAATGATCCATAAGTATATCCTTACGGTTTCAGTAGGTTTCTGTATTGACTATCACGTGATCGCTATTTATAAACGATCACGTGAACTAAGGGTGATTTTCACACCCTCTCGGGACCTTTAGGGCCTATCTTATGCGTGATCCGCATGTGACGCGGTCAGCTATACACTGGACCAATCAGCGTTGTGCGTCACTGCCCTTTTTAACCAATCAGTGTATCGCGCACTGCTGGGGACTGGACACTGTCCGAGGGCCCTTCATCACTATTATATTTTCTCTGTAGCAGCTTCATCGGGATATCTTATGTAAAAACACTTTATTTCCGGACACCACATCTCAACTGAAAAACCCACCATCCCTCCCTTCGAGCTTCCTAATTTATGTATCATTGCTAGTTTTGAGCCTTTACAGATATTTTTTAATTTTGTCCTACAATTTGTTTGTTAATTATGTGTATGCCATTTTGTGTATCCCATCTTTGTTGATACATTACTTATAGAAGTCATTGTACTTCTTATTCATATCATCTTAAAAAATTGTGAACCAAAAATTGTCACAATTTTTTCTTTGTCATTAATAAATGACCTTTTCACAACTATCTTATCTTGAAGTTGTCTTTTTTGGAACTCTAAGTTAGCAACAAAACAAGCTTCAGTCTCTGAACAAAAATTATACAAGCTGACATAAATAGAATGTGCCCGTTAGGGGACAATTTTCAAGATGACATTGTACTGCGAGAAAAAAAAAATATATAGGAAATTAACAAAAAGTTAAATACTTTAGAACGCTGTTAAAAAATATTTAGAATACTGCTGTTTCACATTCTGAACAACATTTCTAATTTTATTCATTACATCGAAATTGCAAAAGACCTGTGGTATTGTCGTATTGTATTGCAATGTATCATAGGAGGTGACTAATGTACAGACCTTTGAGTCCTATTTTTTTCTTTTCTCTGTCGGCAACAGTGCGGAAATCGAAGTTGATATGGTGCTCAATCACAATATTCCATCTAATTTTTTGTTACTTTCCTTCTTTTTTTTCCACAATATTTCCCTAGGCACCGATATTTGTTAATCTTATCGTTGTCTGGAGGACGTCATCGCCTCAATAAAAATGGTAAACGTAAGTGTTTGGAAGGATATAAAGGTTTCTGTCCTGAATATTGTTAAATGCTGATTGTCTCGATCCAAAACTTAAATCTAGCTATGTTCACCTTGGACGTCTATTATATGAGAAGATGTTGTGGCCTAAAATGCATGATATCATACTTTGTCTACGAAGTTGCTATTAATGCATATTTAGGATTTCTAATTTTACAAATATATCTGCAATTACGGGACCATATGTTTAACCTACTGCTCTTTTTGAGGTAATCTAAACCTAAGGCTGCAATTGAATTGCTGCTAATTTTGTATACAGTGCTTAAGTCCTAAAGACTGTTCCAAACCTGGTCATCTGTTAAACCCCTTTAACGTGTCTGTTTATAAATAGCATTCGCCAAAACAAATACCTGATCGGTGCTGTAGAAAAACGGGAGATGCAAAGGTATTTTGTACATGCTGAAATGCATATACTGTTACGGTTGCATCATTGTAGCATTGTAATACAACGACCAGATGAACATGTTGACGTCAAAACGGGAACAGCTTCGGTGTTAAGTAATGGTTCTGTATCACTGAATTTGTACCGCTTAATACAATGCCAAAACAACGCTTTCCCTCAAAAGTCAATAAAATGCATTTAAATCAAATGTTTTCAAACGATTTGTATTAATTAAGTTTCGTGAACTTCACACACAAAAATAAGCCATACACAAATAAAATTAAATCGTTGTACAGACATAGACACACCTTGTGAAATTGATGGTTGCAAATCTTGCAATTGGCAATTTAATTTGATTATAATCCAGGTAAATATTTGTTTTGACTGCCGGAATCACCAACATCAGTCGAAATAATGATCCGACATACGAAAAGCAGAAACCAGTGTATGCATTTGGAGTCCCTACCATGCATAAATATAAACATAATTTCTTCGATTCACAACACATAAATCATCGTCGTTAGAAAATCCCATCTTGAAATCTCGTTACATTAAGCTGTAAAAAGCGCTAATTGATACGAATGCAGCGTGAATGAGTGTCTAAAAAGAAAACTATTTCCTGTTTTTTTCCCTTATTACCCCTCATTTATTTGGCTGGTGTGTATTAACGAGAATGTACATGGACGACACACACTTAATGGGAAAGGTTTCTGCAGGATGAGGTCATTTGCATCCAGCATCGGTTGTCAGCATCTGAAGCATTCCGAAGGAGCGGCAACGACTTAATTGACTTATTTTATACAGGTACATGGTGTTCACCTGCCATATGGCTGAAACGCGTGTATAATTTGCCAAACACTAGTGTAACGACCAACAGTAAAAGATAACAACATGTATACATTTCAGGAAGCAATTGATGAGATTCTGAAATTAATATATTCTTAACGTATGTCTATAGAGCATAGTGTTGATACTAGTTACATTCTATAGTTATTATTTACCAAGTCTGGTTCTTTTACGCACTGTTTGGAATAGCCTTCTTAGTTTTCTGTAAACGACAAAAAAGCTACGGAAATGTTTTTGAACGCGTATATCAGATAACAGTTCACGATACGTGATTGCAGTTGGAAAAATATAGTTATATTATTGCTTTCCGGCCTTTTAATCTAGAGAGGAAACCCCAACTGGAGCTTTCCTGAATGTATATTTGCTTTTCATTAATGCGTTGTACATGTCATACCATGTTCTTGAATGTGTTCTTTAACTTGGGCAAGCATGTTGTGACCTTTCAATATGCACATATTGCTTTGGCTTAAATCCATCTGGTTATTGGCTAGGATAATTCAAACTTTTGTAACGTACACCGTTAACACATTTTTACTGAAAGTAGAAACATATAGTCTCCATGGAGGCCAAATACTGCTAACATGATGTGTCTAGCATCTGTGAAAAGTACGTTCACCCCCACACATGTACATACCATAGGTATTGCATATTTTAGTTATGTAATACAAGACAAAACAATAAACAAGATAATACCAAAATGTCAACAAAAAAGCGATTCAAACGCGAATCGTATGAAATAAGAAATAAAACTTCCATAACAAATAACAAATCTGAATGTATTGATCTAAAAAGGGCGTTGTCATCACTTTTAAAAGTTGTGTGAAATTGTATTAGCATTCACGTCAATAAGACGAGGAGATAAAACAACGCAATGACACAACAGTATCTGTGAAATGTATTAAACAACATGTAGAAGAGCAATAAAATATGTCTGTGTAAACATATTGCACCAGTCTTATCTTTTAAGCACACGACGTTTTCCTCATACATTGTACACCAGCTTGGATAACTAATATTGCTGTGAATAGATACAATGTACATGTCGGAATCCGATTGTCTCTGTAGAAATCGTCATGTCTACATTATGTATCTGGCGCTGTGTTCCAGCCAGCAAGAACTATACTGCAGGTGACAGTAGCGTAATGATAGCTCATGCAATATACAATGCAGTTAGCAAAATATCAATAATCTGATGTGTTGATCTTCTAAACTAAGAATTACATATGATCGATGATGTTTTGTTTATAGTTTTTGCTACATATATTTGCCGTTTTATTTTTATTTTTGTTCAGCTCGTGTTAAAGTTCAGTCACGTTGCTGGCAGTTTACAAATCCAGTTTAGGGTAGGACGATCTTGAAGGAATGTTTGATCAAACGTACTGCACAATAATGATACCATACTTGTTCTATAATAAGTTTCAATGTACATTTGAAATGTAACCGTTTCTTTTGGGCCAATTATTTGTCTTGATTTTTATCTATATTCTGTAATATGAATTTGTAATACCTGTAATACAAAGCCTACTGGGCCAATTAAAAATAAATCTGTGAATTAAAAACAAGTGATTCAGAGATGGGGAAATAAAGCATTTTAACAACATGATTCACAGTCACTTGATATTCATTCAATGTGAATAGACCACCACTAAAAAAGAGAAGGATGATCATAGACATGCTATTATATTACATGTACATTATAATTCCATAATATATTGCTTTAACTGTTTGGACAACGCCTTTTATGTAATCAGAAGTTCAAAAGCACACTCAGGGGGTGGGGTGGGTCGAAAAAAAAAGTTTATTGAATTATGTATTCAATTGAAATAATGACATTATCTGAATGTCTCTACAAAATGAACATGTACTGACAGAGTAAATGGATGTAATATGTCCACGATCGGTATCAAGTGAGTGATTGACATAATCGTTAAATCATATCAACACAGTTAAAGAGGTCACGCAAGACGCTTGAATATCACACGCTTGATTTTAACAACTGGAACGTGGTTTGTGAGACTTAGGAAAAAAAAACTACCTGCTCGTTAGAAGGTTGTTAAATGGTGACTCATGATTATGTCACAAATGCCTCATCAAACGATTCCAGTCCCTCTCACAAGAACAAACACTAAGTCAGCGGTTAAAAACTCAAGCGAAAGGTTGAACACAACTCGTATCAAAATAAAAGTTGAAAAAATCAAGAACTACCTGCTAAGTACAGGTTATTAAAACAATATGGGATAAAGATTTAACTATAATTCTTGATTTCAAAGGGGAACCATGTTTGTCATCGTTTGAAATTGTTTAATAAGATGTTTGCACTAAATTAAGTAAATTAAGTTATGTCGATAACATTACATGCCAGACGTCGTAGAGTTCATTTATATTTTGACCACGATGATTTTATTGCAGGACAGTGGTGTTTATGGGATTTTAAACTTAATTGCTGTTAGTTGCAGCCAATCAGCTGAACAGTTTAATAAGTCTTATTTTAAAGGGACGTTCTGTCGAAGGAGAAATACCTAGGTCTGTTTTTGATTAGTTTTATTTTCTTTATTTTGTATGACCAAAAAGAAACCAGTTATACCATTTGAAATAACTTGTTTAAATAAAAGATATATGTAAATTATAATTTTATGTTTGAGTACCATTTGAAACTGTATGGAATTGGACCAAGACAAAGAAGATTGATATCTAAACAAATATAACTACGGGATGACTATTAGTGCGCAAAGTAAACAAAACTGTCATCAAACAAAATTAGACAGGATAATGCACACTGTATGCAGAATATTGAAAATAAAAACAGACCATTTTATTCAGGAAAGAATGCAATGCGCCCTGTATACGATCGATAGATTGCATTTGTCAACCACCTGTGTCTTCATATTCGCGAAAGAACACATTGTACTATGCTACAGGTACAAGACATCACACTATCTATACACATACTGTAACAGCTTATAATGGAAGAGAATTATTCGATTATTTAATTTCGTGCTCTCCTTTGGCAATTGATGTCTTATGGTGATTCTACGCATTAGTTTAAAGTCATTACTGACAAAACCAAGCTGCCAAATTTTCAGTTTTTTAAGGTATATATACATCACGCATTTCATATGTAAAACATAACAATATACATTTTAAGAGCGTGGGATTTTACATGGAGATGTGTTAAAGACGACACTTGTGTTTTTATATTCATTTAGTAGTAAAGTGTATCTACCTTCATTTTGTAACTTCATTTTGTTTCATAGCTAGGTACTTAATGTTTACATTTGTTTTCAGTTGGACAAAACTTGATGCAATGGTAGAAAAACAGATGGTACATGTAATAAAGGTTACCATAATAGCTGAATAATACACATGGAAAACGCTTATATATTTGTTGCTTTTATTTTAAGAAATTTGCAAAATACATTAATACATAATGTATCAGCATAATGATATATGTATACATATGTTAATATTGTCCAATAGATGACATATGTTGATATCATTTTGATGATAAATGAGCAATGTATGATTTTCGGCATGCTATCCATTATTTGTGGAGATGTCTTGTTACTTAAAAACGAGCAGAAAATGATAGATAAACAGTAATATGAAAGCGTCTCGGCGTTTGTAAGAAAGCAATAACAACATCGTGCATAGTAGCACATCATCGGCCAAAGAGACCAAGGGGGTAACTTCAGTCGCAGTTGATGAAGAAACTAAGTATGCATGGACTTACGTTGCCTCAGATGGAACTCCAAGCAATAACACATCGTTATCAAATACTTAAACGTGGTGGAGAAACTACAGGTAATCAGGTTCACCTGATTGGTAGCTTTCGGTATTGGTAGTGACAAAGAAAGTTTGTACATATTTAATGAGCAGCGTTTTGAATGTTTTATGTTAATTGGATTGTCATCGATATAGTTAGATTCTTGGAACCCAATGCTGATGTCGCTGATGGTGATTGCTAACTATACATTCCACGGAGAAAGATGAGATAGAAGTAGGGACCGACGTCGAGGTCAGCATCTGAAGGTAATGCTCCACTGACCGTCCAATGAAATGATAATTACCTGACACCGTCTGAAACAAAGCTGCGTTTTTATTGCCCTATAATTATAGATAATGGTTTGTACTCAGTTGGCCTTGAGCTCACGCATGGGGGGTCCAAATGGGATCTGTTATACACACGAGACGTAGACGTTAGCGCTGATACGAGTATGAAGGTTAATAAGTTCTGTTTCTTCAAATAAGTTAAAACGCCGTTATTCGATAGCAACATTTAGCATCAATACAGAAATACTGAGCTTGGTAATAAAGATAAGTATAAAAACAAAATCTGATCGAAACAAAATTCTTTTACCTCGTCTTCTCAAAAAACAAGAGAACAGGAAAAAAAACAATGATGCATTTTAGCATTTAACAATATTTATATTGAAACCGTGTAAAGAGTATGAGGTTGATAAAGTGTCTGTGACTACTTGAAATATATCGTTACAAATTGATTGCTGACAAATGATGAAAAGACATTCTGTATGTTTCCTGTTTATCGTTGACCTATATCTTATTGTCATTCACAGAAATATAGTTCTACATCCAAAATTAAAAACTTGAAAAATTCAACGGTCTATTTGGTTCGCCCATGATAGATAAGTTCATATTAAACGGGTTTATTATCGTTTAACGCGAGCTAAAAATGTCAAACGTGACATTGAGGTAAGTATATACATGAATATACCTGATTATGCTAAAAAGGACGACAAATTAGGGAAAATTGTAATATCCTTACCTTATGTACATGTTTTTATACATAAACAGGTGTACTGTCGAAAGCTCCCAGCAGAACACATCATCCGATCGCATCGTATTGACAGATGAACAAACAACTCCACTCAAATGATGTTGACCGTCAAGCAGGGAGTAGTAACTAATATGTTTGAGTCTTTGGTACGTGCTATGGGACAGACTAACAAAACCATTGACAATGGGGCGAACGCTAATAACTGAAGGCTGATAAAGGGGGTGTCGACTGTCGAGGGAACATTATAATGTAAAGACACGAACAGTTAGGTCCCAAATAGCCGCTTCTTAACATTAATTCCATCTGGGCAACATCTACATTACGCCCAAACAAAAGGACAAACAAGTCACAACAGTAAGGTAGTACATGGACTTCAATTTAATCCAAAAGCACGTTTGTAGAAAACTTAACTAAACAGTTTTATATTTCTGACAGAATTATTAGTTCTACATGTCCACGTTTAATATTTACAGATTGATGTAAAGAAAAGAAAATATCAATGTTTGGCAAATGGTGATTTGATCCTTCGATACCCAGAGCCCGATAGGCTTCATTAAGTTATTTCCAACAGTTATAAAGCAGCAACAATAAAATCGTTGACTTCACGAAACAGATGGATACTGTTATGATAACAGATAATTTTATAGCAACGCCTTAGGTGCTAAATGTATTGCAGTGGAAGAATACAGAGCAAATGTAAACAAAATGCACTTATAAGAGTCACTGAAGAGTCCTAGGAGGACAAAATAGCTATATGATGCAGTTTAATTCATTTTTTCGGCATGCTGTATTTATCACCAAGTTTAAAAGGTGCAGCATGTACATGTATGTGTGTTACGTCACCTTCTATGATATGCAAGAACGCAATCAAATATCCTACTGTTATTACCCCGTATTTTGTGTTGCAGAATTATTAAATCTATTTCGTAATGTCGTGAATGCCAGGCTAAGAATAAATAATTTGCAGATAAACTCAGAATTACTATGAATGTACCTTTATTTAAAAAGTATCACACTCACATTGCCAGATTTATTTCACATCCATTGCAGAGGCTACTGGACTCAAATTGGAATTATTGATTATGGTTACGATCTCCAACAGACAAGATGACATAGCCTGCTACGTGCTTTAGTTCATTCTCGATTGAAGATATCTAACATCGTTATCCAGGAGACAATCGGTTTATTTGTTCTTGAAATGTGTCGTGTTGTAATTACCCGAGTACCAGGTCATCTTGGAGTCTTCAGAAATTGAACAACAAATAAAATAACAAAATCTGCGATCGTTATGAAATTGCAATATTCAAACTTCAAACTATACCTACCAATGATTTGAAGATACATTTGTGCGATGGTTTGGGTGTGAACGAAGCCATCATCATATATAACAAACAAACAATGAGAAAATGGTTGTCTTATTTATTTCTCGCTTTTGGATGATTTAAAAAAAAGGGTACATATAATACACGTGCAGACCTGTTTAGAACAGTCAATCAACTTATTTAATTAGTTTCTAATATTACATTCACTGTTAATTGTTTTGTGATCGAATTATTTGTATTTCAATGTAGCAAATTTAACAGAAAACGTTTGAATTAAACCAGTCTAAAAGAAAATGTACCCACAAGAACAAACAATAACTTAGCTTCCGTTATGGGATGGAAAGTAGTATTCAATTTGATGCTAAAAACCAGAAGTATCTAACGTTTAGTTATTTTACTCTTGTGTAATAACAACATTAGAAGCATTTGCTGATTACGTGTGTTGTTTGTAAATGTTGTGTTTGCCGTCTTTACATCATCCATCATCATTTGAAAATTGGACAATTATCTTTATTTACTGTCACAAATAAATAACAACTAGTACAGCTGTACAGTAATATCCAGTGCTTGATTACTAGTATCTGTTGTTTTTGGGGTTTTTTTCCCTTAAAATTATAATTTTCTAAAGAAAATCACTATTGAGTTTATAGCAATAAGTGCCTCACCATAAAATAGCACAGATTGTTACCGTAATGATTCACACATTCGACGTTTTGGAAAAAAAACATTCTCAGAATTTATTTTGTTGTTCTGAATACAGTATATAACGTGTGGTTAAGGTTTTCTGGTGGAATCCATTTTACACCACTATAATTTGTAGTTAATTAACACAGATCGTGTGTGATGCCTATCTTAGATAAAATATGTAGTCGTGGTGAAATACATTTATTCCTAGGAGAGACGGAGGCTACAGACCAATTAGTATTTCCATTGTATTACGCACATACATCAAGTGACTTGGCATAATTAGCATCGATTGCCAGGGTACTTATGCCCAGTCCAATTAGCCAGAAAAGACTTGGTAATCCTTGCTAGAATGATTTTTCAGCATGAGTGAATAGTTATTATTATTGTAGCACATATATTTATATAATGTATGAGGACGTATCTGTAATTGTTTTACATAGATCTTGTCTTTGTAGGCGTTCGACCTATTGACATCTACATCAGGGAACACTGTTCTATTCCTAGTTCATTTATGTTAAATTTAATGGCACCACAGCGACAGTCATAATAGGGGACACGACTTGGATTGTATTAATTGCAGCAGTCTCCCTTCATCTAAAAGATGAAGCAATTATAGAGATGGTAATTATGTTCCTAAATATTTTCCGTTGCAGCTCATAATTCTAGAAGAGAAAGTTAATAAAGCAGAGCGTACGTAATGTAATGGTCCTGAATTCAAACCATTTTGATATTGTGTTTTCCTCTACATTTATTTTGTTAGCATTTGAATTTGGAACAGCGGTACTTCTGTAAGTGCATGCAAACATGTAACTGCACACGTACGCTGAAGGATTGTGCTACTTTTGAACAATTCCTTTACAAATGTTCTACAGTAATGCTAATGATGATATTATATGCAGTTTACATGTATGGTTCCCTTCAAAAAATCTTTACAATGCATGCATGGAGCTAACTGAACAATAAAATTAATAGAACATAAATAAGAAAACTCATTTTAAGAATCCTTCGAAATCAATCTCAATTTGTTCAATACTGCAATGATATTTCACATCGATAGAAAAACATTGGTAAACAAACAAAAATACTAGATTTTATATGTTTTGGTATAACCAATTGCGAAATGCATTTGCTTACTGTTTCTTTTGGGAAAACAGTTTCATTTTAGTCCTGATACAGGGTGTTTTACTGTCTTCACTTAGGCTTTGTTACCGGTAAGTCAGTTAAGCTGTATCGTGAGAGAGATCCGCATAACATTTATATGGTAAAAAACGCACGTATAGTGTTAATGATGAGGAAACAAACACCTATGCTGAATCTTTAAAATTTATAAATAGATACAGTTTGCCGACAAAAATAAGTTAAACTGCATCATACAGCTGTTTCGTCCTCCAAGGACTCCTCAATGATGCTAGTGGCCAAAAGGTGGGAATCCAAAATTTCTGTTAATGCTAGTTGATGTATTTTCATTCTGACAATCACTTAATAGAAATGTGTCCTGATACAAACAATGCTTTTCCATCTTGTTCGTTTTCATGAAACAATATTTGTTAATGTACATTAAGATACTTTATTACTTATTTCATTTCAAATATCAAATCCAATAATTGATATGTAATGTAAGAATATTTAATTGTTTCAATTCTGTATATATTTAGTTACGATAACAAACATCCTTAGGGCTACTACATGTATAGTCTCTCCTCGGCTCATTCAATAACAGTATTATATGTATATGCAAGTGTAAAATACAACAAACCGCTCACTTACACATACGCTCGAAAACAGCGTTGTTATTGGGGGTGACTGGTAAGAAACATTACTCGAAATTAAACTGATTTGAGTCAATCGTTTATTTAAATACATTGTAAAAGATGAATGTATTTGACGATTGAGTGTATCAGTATCGGATTCGTATAAACGAATGTTACAAAGACACCAGGCATCAACAAGATTTGAAATTGCATAAGGATGAAATCATTTGCAATTATCCGAATTAGCACAAACTATTTTTTGCGCAAAATTGATCGATCACCTATGCAAGTAAAGATGACCATAGTTCCATTATACCTGTTGTCAATCGCTTAACCTAACCTGCGACTTGGACAGTGTGTTTTGTTTAAAAACAATTTGAAATAATTTTCGATATTTCAATGGTAAAAATGTAATTTTTGTTTTTTTTTGCCTCAGTTGTTTTCACTTTTATTTCATATTTTGATCGTTGTTCTTTGGTTCTCCGTAGAAAAATGCAAAGTCGAGAGAAAAAATAATCTGTTGGCAGCTTGTTCAAAATACCCGCCAGCTTAATATCAAGTTCCGTTGTATCAATGAAGTTTGTCGTGATTTCTCTACTGTAAAGTGTGTCCCCGAGGTAAAGTCGGACAGCATGAGGTATTTTTAGATCTGTAGACGTACGTGTGAAGATGCAGATGTGATTGAATGAAACACTTCTAAAAAAGAACAGAAGACAGCGAGACTGTCACGTGTATGACACGCCAGATGCCAGAGGTTCTTGTGTCCAGGGACACCGTCTTGCATAATACATAGAGTACATGTTATGCGTGAGCTTCAGGCTGACTTACAATCGCAATCTGTCATTTCATTTCTCTTCGGTCTTTTCTATTTGATCAAATTTGGATCATTGTTTGCCTACCTCTAACGATGTGCACTATGTATTTTGCATTATAAACAGTGTCAGCAAATAGTTTCAGAACACTCCGCTACCAAAACCTGTTTGCAGAAACCCATTGATTTGACATTGCTGTGATAAAAAAGATTACAATACATTCATTTATTCTATACTATATTCGAAAATGATTTTCAGTTTTTGTCATGTTTTATTCTGCTTAACACAAGAGTACTTTTGTTATATTGAAAAAAGTTGTTTCATTCGATATTCATTTATTTGATTGTTTACTGACGTCATTACTTTGTTCTTGCTCACGTCATACCTGTCCTACCCCATGCATTGAAAGCGAAATCTCACTTAAGGGATTGGCAGAAAAAAATAAAACATTTGAAATGAGATTATATTTGTCGCAATAGAGTACAAATAAAAGTTAAACTGTTAATAGTTTTAAATGTATTGATCGTAATGATCGCTTCAGCCATTATCCATAATGAGATGAGATGACCGTGAGAAGCCATGGCATTATGTGTATTTGTTGACATAATGGGTCTGAAACCAGTCAGATGCTTGTATATACATGTATGTGAACTTATTAGGTATTAATGTTAACTTGTTGTACAGAATTCCTTTATCATGACTTGTAATCTGTAACGTACATTGTGTGGTTGATATCAACGGCGCTTTATTGTTTACGTGGGGTATTTCCGGTACGGGATTCCCTTTCGGTTTTGATGTATAAACATTTTTCATTGGTTAATATTTTAAGGATGTATTTACTTTGCACATTGTACGCTAATGTATAGTCCTGTATTAAGTCCACTTAGCATGTTGCTCGTGAATTCCCAGTAATGCAATTAAAATTAGCTATATAGCTGGGGGTTTCGTTTTGATAAAGTAGCCTGACAGATGCTTTCATGTAGCTGACCGGCTCATCTTCTCTTTGTTTATAGATATGTAGACATTCTGAGAAGGGTGACCGTTTGCCCTTGTAGGCATTTAAGGTTAAGGAATATATATGTTTGTAGTCAGTCATGATAGATGGTTATTAAACATATTTTGTGTATACTCCCAGGAATGGACATTGGATGGATATTTGATGCATACATAGCTTAGCGTTTGGTAATGGCGACGACGAAGTATGGTAAACACATCTGTCATTGTCGAAAAACCAAAATGACATTATGAGCTTAAAACTTTAACATAATATGCATGTACATATAAAAAAAATAGGTAAATACGTGTGTTTGTTACATCAGTGCAAAAAGGAAGCTGTATGACCAGTCCTTGTCAATATAACAATATGTGTATTATTTATGTATTTCCTAGACTGGTTTTAGCTAGACATTTTACACCATTTACACGTAGACGGCGTGTCGAACGACCAACAGGTCCACTAGTCACAGTTCCGGCTAAATATGCAACACAAACGAGAGTGCATTCAAGGGAGGCAACCAAGTGTCTGGTAGACGATCCTGTCCCAAATGTGCCACAAACCACTGCTACATCCATCAATCTATCAGCATGGACGGCGAGAACGCATTGGTTATGACAGAATGACACTCGGGCCCGTCTCTAATCAATTCCATCTATATTTGTTGTATTGTTTGCCTTTCATGTGTTGGTTTCCGATGTAATTGTTATTCATATGGTCTACGCCGTATAACGAATTGTCATTTGATCTGTGCTCTCGTCTGTAATGCCACATACCAATCTCCGTCGCTCATCCCTCCGAAAATATTCTTAATAAAGCCTCTGGTGTGCTATAACGATACGCTAAAACATTTGGGGATCACCCATGAATGATTTATTGCCAACCATGCCCTCCTCTAGGGGTCAGGACGCAGGAAATCAGTCTTCACTTAATCCCTGTGTAATACCAGGAGACGGAGGCAGGACAATCATATCCGGAATCAAATAGAGTGTCTCATAGTTTCCAAATCCGTGGGGGTAAATGTGACAAGCAGTTTAAATTGTAATTATTTCAATATATCCTGTATTGCTGGCGCTCTGTAGCGGAAGATCGCCTAATTGATAAGTATGTGTTGTACATATTTGTCGTGTTTTTATCTTCCAAAAAAGAACACACTTGGCGATAAAACAAGAATTGCTCGCAATGGCACAAATCAGATTAATTTGCTTGATCCGTTTGTATCGACAACGTCTTCACAAATAAAAATAAATAAAACTGCAACAGTACATTTAGTATGTGTACAACAAATCAAAACATGTCGGAAACATATGTCAGCTCTCAAACAGATTTCATACTCTGCTAGAGATATAAATATAAGGATGGATGAAAAAGGAAATAAATGTATTAAAACAGGTATTGTGGGATACGACGTAAAAGGAATTGACAACTACGTACATGCAACGCAGCATTGAAGTTAACGAGATACAAACACTGAAAGTATATTGGATACAGCATTAAAACACAAGAACTTTGAGATATACATTGTCAGCTTCATTTAGAGTTAGAAACGAATTCAAGTGTAATAGACTTAAAGCCGGTTTCTTTCTAAAATAAATAAGAGAATACCGAAGCGTTAACAAAATCATAATCCAAACTCAAAATCGATTAAACCAGGGGCAAAATATGAACAAAGGAAACATTTACATTTACCTTTCTAAAACCTACTTTATGAACACTATTCGACTCGCATATAAATAGGCTCAGTATGATTAGTAATGACAACCTCCCTAGTGAAAACAGATTAATCCTATCAACAACGCTAAAATCAAAAACAAGACGTGGAAAGCAGGTCATGTAGGAAACAATAATAAATTACGTATTTAGCATGGGGAACTGAAATGCTACATCTTAGAAAAGGAGTATACCGATGACATATGTACCGCTAGGCTGGATTTTTAGAAAGCCACTCTGCTCCATTTGGAAGCGCAGTGCAAAATATGGTAATACATTTTTACGCTGAAATTGTCCTTGACTGCCATTGCCACCCTTACATGTGCAAATCCGTCTCCTGGCAGCTGACTTTTAGGAACATGCAAAAAACAGCAACAACGAAAACATAACCATAAGCATTGTTTTATTTGCTTTGAATATATTTCAAGTAACAATTACATTGGTGTCGTCTGGGTTCTCTTAATGTTGTTTATTGTACGCGAACAGTATGTTTTAATCAGGTAGCTTGTCCTTTTATTTCCCAAGGTTTTCATTAGAGAACCATCTACATATGACGTTGGCTGTTGGTACAATTGAAGACTTGCGCTACTGGGAAGAGCAAATTTTATTTATTTGATTTATTTCTAAAGGCTGTCGATTTCTGATGCTATCGCAATGCATCCCTTTTTTCATTTAAAGCGTATTTAGTATATAAATTCACATAAATTTAGAATATAGAAAACACAATTATTTTCGTGAATTCTTAATTATCCAACTCCAGTAAGTTATAACACATTGTGTTTGGTTAATCCTTATTTATGATACAAAGGAATGTCTTAGGTGCATGTCACCACACGTATAACGTTTTCATTTAAAGGACACACCATTGCTCTAAACCTGCTTTCTTTGTTGACTGTCAAATCGATTGCTGTATACTTGAGCTTTATCAGCCGTGTTTTCGGAAACAATGCATTCACCCCAAAAAAGTAATTTCAAGGAAACCTTAGGGAAATGTATGAAGTGTTTTCAATTTTTGTGATAAAGTACAGGAGCATCCCAAATTATTAACATTATTGAACTTGCTTCTTCAAAGACGACCTCAGAGCACCGATGACTTAATGGATTCCGTCTACTGACAATGTCTATACTTTTTTTTACTTTGTGTTATGCGAGGATTAAGCATATCAACTTCCCTGTTGTTAGTGTGTTGTCATACGAGGGAATGCCTAGTTTGGCTGTTATTTTCAGTTGATTTTATTACTTGCTAAGCAATTCTAATAAATTTATAAGAGATGAAAGAATATAAGACTCTTTCATGAACAGGGATGTAAGATAGGGAAATTCGACCCAAGGGGTTTTCGAATTTCGCAAAACCCTCGGCTCACCTTTGGTCATGAATAGTCTTTTTCTTTCATAGCATCTACCAGATAAAGATCAAAAACCATGAATACACATTTTGACTAACTATCATTTTGAAAATTTCCACTTTTCCTTAAGCTTTTTTTAACGAAACCGAATTAGCCGGCTAGACTAATCGAAATTGGCGCAGGAAAGGTAATCTTCACATTCAGGTGTTTATGGTTATTTTTTGTGAAAGGTTTTAATTTCATCACGCCCTCGTTTTCTCTTTCCGGCATCAGAGTTTACCGTATCCATGACGCCATGTCATTGTTGAGCCATTGTGACGTCACTTCGCGTGATATGCTACGTAAGTTAGATTTTTCTTACATAGCTTTCGTACATGGGCAAACTCTATCCAACTTGGCGAGATATGAGGGAAACATAAACATATCAACAATCACATAGATTCATTGTCTGTAAACGTGGCTCGCCCTCCTTATTGCTGTCTTTTTTATCTAACCTTTGAAAGCTTTAACCCTACTAGTTCACTTTTGACTTTCTTTCCTTCCCATATTAATGCTAATGGTGAAACTATCAAGACACTAGGATTTAGTATGCAATTATAATTTTTCTTCCATTTTTTTTTTAAATGATTTGACCGAAAAAAACGAGCAATTGACCAGCAAAATTTTCCTGAAAACTGTATTTCTTCAATTGTTACACGGACGTATGTAAACAGAGTTGCTTCTCCTTTCTACGCTATGCCTTGTGAATTTTCGTCCGGAAGTAGCCCACCAATAGGGAAAGCAGAAACACGTAATACATACGGGAAGATAAAACTAACGTTTAAGTAATCTGTGCGCACGAATTGTCAATCTGTGCGCACATTTAACTAATCTTAGCGCACGAATTGCCAATATGTATGCACGTTGTAGTATTCTCTGCGCACGTTTATGTAATATGTGGGCACAAATTGTCAATACATCTGTGTGCACTATTCACTAATCTGTGCGCATGGATTACTAATATATGTGCACATTTTAGTAATGTGTGCTCACGTTTAAGTAATTTTTGTGCACGTTTAAATAACCTGTGCCCACGAATTGTCAATATGTGCTTACGTTTTACTAATTTGTGCGAACGCATTTCCAATTTGTTCACGTTCTAGTAATTTGTGGGCACGTTTAAGTAATCTGTGCGTCACGTCGGATTCAAAATGATAAAAAAATGGCACAAGTATCTTGTCTTAGTTATGACCAATGCCTTGGTCGAGCATATAAGTACGTGCATTGTTCATTACAAATGAAAAGAAAAAGGAAATAAGGAATTTGTCTGTTATATAATGATTGAAGCGGGCTTCATGCGATATGGATGTAACGGCTACCCTTTCAGAACACTTTGAAAGTTAATTAAATGACTTTCAATCCATATATTTACATTTTTACTATAGAACAATTGCTTGATTTCATTTATAATTTTCCAATAACTAGTTTATTGCATGCGTTTGCATATGCGTCGTTATTTAAACAACATTTACAGAACATCCCACTTTGAATAAAATTGGGGACAATGATAATGAATAGGCAATTGAACGTTTGACGCAGGGGCGTTCGCGGAGCGGCAATACCCTCATTGAACAAGCTTGATCTATGATGACAATAGTAAACCATGTGCTACGTCTGAAAAACCAGTGCTTTCATACTCTTACACATGTATGACAAGCATTTCTGTTGGTATTGTTCATATAGTGGGTTGCAGTGCAAATATAAATATACCTATATGTATATAGCTCAAAGCTAGAAACATCGCATTTCAAAGGAGAGAAGCGGAAGTTATAAAAAATGATATATATTGTATCTCATTATGGGAAGTTTGGGAATTTGGAACCAATTATTGTATGCAACAGACTTGTGTGTCATAAAATTTATAAACAAGTCTATAAATTTCTATCATACGCTTGGAGGCTCAGACGCTTCGTTTCCGTTTGGTTTGGTAATGTTATTCAATTTCGATTATTAATGTGTAATGTTACAGTCACAAATTTTGGCTCCAGTGTAAATGTTTGTATATGAAGAGGAGTAATGGAAAGTTACAGTTCGTTATTCAGTTCAGATTTAACTATTAGTTTACAACTGGAGGGAAACAAATAAAAGCGATAACCTATTAGAATTTATGTTCACTTCTTGCGCTTTGCTGCGATTCTTAGATTTTTCTTAGATGTGGGAATACAAAATTTCTTAACTAATGTAGAAGCAAAATGTTCATGTGCGTCACACCCCTTTAATTTATGAATTTAGAAGTAAAATTAAACTAGTTCTGTATGATTTCAAATCATGTTCTACGAATTTGTAAATTATGTACCGTGCCACTACTTAAATGAGATTAACTGTGGCTATGGAGGCTCCAGTAAGCCTCGGGGACTCAAGAATCCACCAGCAGAGTCTGCCACCCCCTTTAATTAAAGATGACGTAACACACACACATATACTGAACCTTTAAATTTAGTAAAAGATACTTTATGCAGAAAAAATAAATAACATTTGTAAACTGCAACATACAGTTGTTTTGTCCACTTAGGACTCTTCAGTGATGCTAGAATGATAATTAACAATTGAAAAAAACAAACAAACAAACAAGCACACGGAACCACAGACCTGCAGAAAATTTGATGTTTTATCATAATTATCCTATCATGATTATGCACTTATAAATTAGTAAATTAATATAAGCATAATTATGTATTCATACCTTTGGAACGACAGCAACAAAACATTTCCTGAATCATATTATTACAACATTATTATGTACACTGTATTTAGTTAACAAAATATACTAGGTACATGTACGAACCCTAATTGAATAAGCACAAATTTGTATGCTACTTTCACCATCAATACAGAGCATATACATTTTTGTGTGTACCATGTTATCCAAGAATAGTATACCTATGTGGAATTGTGGAAATGTGAATTTATTAAAAGGCTGAATAATAAAACAAAACCAATACAGAGCAAGTCTATGATAATCTAAGTGCGTATTTTACATACAAAAAAATCAAAGAATACCAAAGCGCCAACAAAGCCATAATCCGAACTCAAAATCGATTAAACTAGGGGCAAAATAGGAACAAAAGAAAGATTTGCATGGAGACTCTCGTAAAAGCACAAGAGAATACGACCAGGTGATCCGGAAGAGTAAGCGTATTCTGCTTCCTCGACGACACCCGCCATGTAAATCTTGGTCACATCCAAGTAAGCATCAATCCTCAAATTGAGAGCCGAGTCATCATTGTCACACTAACAAGCAAACTCAAAAACGTCCATCTTCATATCACACAAAGATACAGAATATTTCTCGATGATATCAAGATGGTCAATAATATGTGGTTTGATATCATGAATTAAACAAATGGTTATATAAAAGGTTAAACGATTTTCCTCATTATGTACTGGTTTTAATACAAATTCATTGTATATATTTACTTATAAGATGACGTAACACACACATATGCTGCACCTTTTATATTTAGAAATAGATACAGTATGCCGAAAAAATGAATTGAATTGCATCATACAGCTGTTTCGTCCTCCTAGGTCTCGTCAGTGATGCTAGGGGCCAAAATGTGGGGATCCAAAACTTCTAAACTAATGTAGAAGCAGAAGGGTCAGGGGCGTCAAATCCCTTTAACTCTTGAATTAAAAAGTAAAGTTAAACTAGTTCTGTATAATTTCAAATCGTGTATTACGAACAATTGTGTAAATTATGTACCGTGCCACTACTAAAATGAGATTAAATGTGGCTATGTATAAGGTAGATTCAAGTACATTGTACAAATATATATTGAATTCCATATCCGACAGCGTCATGCATACTGTCTAGTGCTTGCCTCTTGGTTCATGTTTGCTCTATTTTTCCTGCTTATTGCTGTTTTCTTACAATATGTCACATTTTGTAAATGTATGTAGTTATATGAAATATGACTAAATAATGCAATCCATTATTTAATTGCTTGCAACACCTTCGTGGTCATTTTCTATCGGCAAAAAACGCACACAGACTTGTTTCGATAAACTGTATGAAAAAAAAATCAAAATATATTGAATAACGGTAATTGAATCATGGTGTCGTGTCGATGTATTAAACACATGCACATTTTGAAACTGAATACATATAAATTGATTTAGTATAAAAATATTACATAATACAACAGTATTGCATATCAATAATTGAGTTTACTTTCCAGTCATATTAATAACGCAATCCCATGTCGGCTATTACGAGTGCAATGCTATTTTGTTACCGGATAAAATGACAAAAATGGTCAATTTATTTTACTTATCTTAACTTTGTTATCGAAAGTAAAACTGGAACCCTTTCATTTAAATAGAAAATACATGAAGAGATGTAAACTAAATCAGCCTTGATTGATTAAAATCTGCTGTCTGTTTGACAGCGGGAGGAAAACATACTGGATTGGAAACACATTACGTAGCTTGCATTGCAACCTAACGCTAAATGATATACCCAAAATCCTCCGAGACTATTTAATTTCTTATCGATTCATCTATTTTCATATTAAGAAAATGCGTTCTACCAACGGTAAGATAAGTTTGTACTTCTGTGGGAACGCGGTTTGTAGTAGAAAATACATCCGTCTACACTCGTTCGGAAGATCGCACCATTTACTATGGTTATAGCTGGTTCCTGGGCTATTTGGGTTTAAGTTGGATTTATATATTGAGGTACGGTATATTATATGTAAAACGTAGTAAAGAACGTTACGTATTTTATATCAAAATCATCAATATCGTTTATTCATAGATGAAGATGGACAAAGTATCCTATTATGTTTCTTAAGAGTACATATTTGTTTGTGATATCTGTACGTTCTCGACGCCTAAGTTTTTAACCATCCTGTTATTTGATATCGTTTACATGGTGACGTTTACTACTAACGGTGTATAACAAAGGCGAAACACATGCGTTAAATGACCAAATTAAATAAAAAGAAAGGGAATCGATGTTGTGAATTTATACAAAAGATGCAGTTTATGCAATTAATACACTAAAATAGCTTCACTGTGATTACTATCCGGGATTTCTTTTCCTAATCACATTTTGACATGATGGTGTTTTTACCTGTTTTTCGACAGTTCGATCTTACATGTAATGATGGGGCATTACAACGTCATGTTGTTCACAAGTACTAGTTTAAGAATACTGTTTCATTGGATTAAAACTTAAAGTGCTTCTTTGCTTGTTGGTACAAGGCATTTTAAATGCACCTAGTTCTTTCTTGATATTTTATGGTGTTGATTAACCAATCACAATGCTATTACAGATTAATATTTTTAAATAGTATTCACCAGTTCAGTACCGGTTTTTTATGCATTTCCTTAATAAGTAATTAAACGTCTTATTTTGAACTTCTACGAAATCCTTATGAAATATTTTCTGATCTTGTAAGCAATAACAGGAAATGAAAAATTGATGTAAAAACAGCTTTAAAACATGCTTAATAAATAAGTTGTTTAAAACATGCCCAGCCTTTACAGGTTGCCAAGTTTTTACTAGGGACCACTAAGGTCATCATTTGTTGTTGATATGTTTGTTATAGCAACAATAAGCATTTACGTCATGAATTTTATTAACGACAGAAAAAAAATATTATTTGTTTTAAAATGTTACATATTAAGTAACTTTATCTTTATATCTTTAAATAATCCCCCAAGAAATACGGCCCCCTAAATCTGGTTTAAAACAAAACACCCCCGGGAGCAGAAATGATAACTATGTGGTGTGAATGGTAAGTAAATATATTGGTGTTAAACATTTATTTAACCTGCTTAACCGAACAGACATACCGTAAAGGGTATGGGTTCCAAGTCTTTTGAAGAATGGAACCTTGACCCTTTTGGAAAACTATGATTTTTGGAAACGGGCGTTAGGTATGCTTCTATATGAGTCACTTAAAAAGAAAATAGCACTAAACATATCGATATTTATTAACCTGAAAAAAACAGTTGTTGTTTATCACAAAATGTTTGGATTATTAAACGCAGAAAGTGTGTATGTGTGTGTGTACATTTTAAAACGAGACAGACTTCGCTTGTGCAAGCAGCATCACATCTTTTTGTGGTGGGCCGTAAAAGACGTAGCTTCTAAATTGAGAAGTCGCAATTCATTTTGTACGGATGGGATTAAACTTCTTGACAACAGTAACTATGAGCGTTTTAAGGTCTATTCGCGGTTCCCTGCCATAGCAATAAATAAGGTCCCATACCAACCATAGGACTGTCCTCACTGATGAAAGATGTACATTTGTTATGTAATCATACTGAAACGCTACACCATCCGCCTCGGGGATATGCTATCTCACCCAGTCGCATAATGTTGACTGACGACCAGCTACCCAGACGTGTAGAACCTAGTACAGATAGAGAGTCAATATATCAAGCTTATTGCTGTGGTATACCAGGAACGCAGATTTAACACAAAACAATTCTTAAGGGATAGCCTATGTCCAACAGGTCGATCTGTTGAAATGGTCAATAAACTTCGTTGGAAGTGTTATGAAATGAATCACATGGTAACTGTTAAAACAGTATCATTATATTATATCTCTTGTATGCTTTCAAACTGAAGTCATAAGCATTTTCGTTGCATTTCGTATCAGCACTGTTGACCAACCATACAATTGAAATGATATTCCCCTAACACCATATCCTCAAAATAAAGATAAATTAATAAATTTCACGAAATATCTTTAGTTTCCAATTTCATCATATGGATTCCCGGTATTCCACTCATTCCTGCACATCCGTTTTCTGATAATTGATCATGCCATGGCAGTGTACAATTTTGCAGTGTAAGCCTTTTTAAACAGATTTTTCGTGAATCTGTTCGGCACGTGTTGATCGTTCAACACCCCAGTATCCTGATTATAATACTCCGAACGCTGGAAATAAAAATTGTATTTCCACTTGAACCGCGAGGGAATGATATTTCAACAGACTTTGTGTGAAACCCGGCATCAATTTAAAACGAAACGCTATTGCTTGCTACACGTGCTGAGTCTGATCCGGTTGCTTGTGACATTTGGAACATGCTGAAGGCGCTACCCCAGTGGTGATATTAAACTTGTCACCAACACCTAATGCTTGGTTTATTTCTCTCGTAAGATAGTTCTCCATTACCGACTATATCGTCTTTAGTAGTTATATTTAGAACATATGTTTACGAGTACCTGTGTTTAGAATAGAATGTATCTTCTAAAATGAAATTATAATACTGAAAAAGAAACAGAAGAACGATTTGTGAGAGTATTACTTATCCAAACAACTACGTTTTAGTTTTAATGAATAACATGCAAAATTTGACCGTAAATCAGCGTGTTGTTTGGAACGCTATTTTGAGCGTCCACCGGTGTTTTATAAACGTTTCCTTACGCACAAGTCCTAAGCGAATTAAAAGCATTTCCTTCACCGACCTCATGACAATGATTCACAACATCCGTATCACTCCTAAGGGATGGAACTAAAATGTTTGTCTCCTGGAGGCGTTCTCCACTCAATCACGACCACGTGGTGGATTAATTTAACGCGATAATATGGCAACAATTGCAGGGGGACATCAATATTTTTTGTTATAATTTATTCTCAGTTGGCATCGAACAGCTTTCCCACGGTTAATACGTTCTTGCTGGCCTTGTGATTCAATATCCCCTAGGTTTTTTCCCCATCTGGTCTTGATTCTGGTCTCATATCGTTGCATCATCCAATTTTGTTTGCTTGTAATATAATATGACGGTATTTATGACTAACGCTGTTTTGTCATTCAATTTTTTGGTTTCAATAATTTGTGGTAAATGTGTAATGGATGAAAGTTTTATAATACCCAATAATTGTTGCACGTAGATATTAAATTGATTCGAAAGACAATATAAAACTCCGTGGTTGAGTCCTCTCGGTCTGATTTTTGTATACGGTGGGATGTTCTAAGATCAAACTTAATGTACATATGCGTTATGTTTTCTTAATACCCCTTTCGTCGATTTGTAGTCATGCACAAGTTGGTCATTATTGCTCTCTTCCAAATGGCGTACAACCAATTCTGACCTTCCCTACGTATCTCTCTTATCAGACATCATCCAATGTATCACTTCAGTCAACTTTAATCTGTTCAAACAAGATATACATACACCATTTGTTTTTAACCATATTATGGTTTGTTCTTTCTGTATCAATGTTCGGATAGCCGGCAATGGAATCAGGAGTTGCCTTGAATAATGATTTACTGTACTTTATAATTGTTTTAAGATGTCAGGCGGGTCATAGGCATGTTAGAAATACCGCGGCAGTTTTCACAGAATGATGACCACCGACACGGTATTTGTTCGGAATTTATATCTCGATATTTAAAGAGGCATCACGGTAAAACTATATTTTTTTATGCTTATTTAGAATTATTGTATATATGAATTAAATGTATACTCTTGTGGGAAATTAATGGGCGATTTACGCTGAAATATGTTCTAAAAAACTTAAATTAATAATTAAAAAAGGGAATCACTATTCGTTGATCAACGATTTGGACATGTAAATTTGTTTGCATCACATATGATAACGCATGCGCATAACAAGCTACATCGGTAAACAAAAAATGGCGATCCGCTTGACCTACATGTAACTACCAAGCGAAAAATTGGCCGAATGGTCAAACTTTAACGTAAGGATTATATTACGGAAGCATAATGAGGGATGGGAAGTATTCAAGGGAGAGACTAACAGCCCAATTGTTTGCATGTTACAGTTTTTTTCTGGAGAGCCGGTAACACAGTTTTGATTTGGTTTTGGGGCCTCCCAAGGGATAACTCTTTACATGAAATGCGTGTGTAAAACTTGAAAGCGTGTATTGTAATATTCCCTTTATAATATTCCAGTAAAACGGCATTATTGAATTATATTGCTGAAGAGAAAGACCTTTTCACATTCAAAAAAACCGTATTGGGGTGTTACGTTGTAAAACGCCGGTATAGGGCGATTGAGTTTAATGTATACAGATTCAATTTGGACAAAATGAATAAATTTATGTCATCATGTGCGGATAAAAAATTCTTGTCATGCCTAATCTATAAAATACGGATTATACAAATATTATCGGGTTTAGACCCCGGTATTAAATTTGATTTAAATAAAAATATATGCATTATATAAGTGAAGTCATTAATTCATAAAAAAAATCATATACTGTAGATGTATGTCCCATGTCTGCAGTTGTGTTAAAAAAGTTAACGAACCTTTAAATTTACATAAAAAAGTAAAATGAATCATAACATATATAAATGGATTAAGTATTGGAAAATTGTCTTCTCGACAAGTTCCAAATTTGATATATATATATTATACATGTATTCTACATGTTTAGTGCGTGGTGCGTCATATGAGTGCACGGACTTCCGTGATACATATATAATTGTAAGTGTTAAAGTATGTTGACGCTGAAAGTTGGATAGATTTTAGATGAATATATAGATAATCTGAAAAAAAAATCTTCAAGACATCGAGTTGTATAAAAAAATCGGAATCATTTCATTTTATTTTTGTACTTTTCAATGCATGCACACCTTTTGTGAAATGGTTCTAAATGAGGATTCGTGAAGATAACTTTTGCCCTATGGTTGTCATCGTCGGAAACCCACATGACACTTTTAAACGTAAATGTGATTCAATAAATTAATACACGGACTTTATGTCTGGTTCATCATCGGACGTACATGTATATATACATTACGCGTCCCCTCTTGGGCCCCTTCGTCAAATTGACCGAGAACGCTGTCACCTGACGCGTGATCAGCGCTATTTTTATCGGGCTTTCCCGAGGAATGCAATTTTGCAAGAGGCTAATAAACACATTTTGAGTGGACTTTAAATATTGAAATAACAGGAAAATGTATCTGGTAGTGCAGACAGCATGTACATTCAAGAACTTCATTGTAGACTTCCCCGGGATGCCCCTTTAACCAAATTTGAAAATTGTACTGCCTGTTAAACGTTTGTTTGTATCGAAACCAGAATAAGACACACAGTGAATTTAGGAGAGGATATATCTCAAGAAAAGTATTTAAGAAAACAAAATGACGAAAGCAAGGAATAAGAAAACAAAGGAAATTGAAAGCGGTACCATTAACTTGTCAGATAAAAGCATCAGCTGCATGTCATCAATCAATGTTTATTTCCATGTCATACAGCTATTCGGATTCTGTATAGGTTTAAAAGCCGAACAAATACGTAACTGAAGGAAATTTTTCGTGATTCTGAAAAATTATGAAAAAAATCCATAATAAGACTGTCCAGAAAAAGCAGGTTTAATAATAAATTTTATTTATTTTACAACAATTATGAAACAAGTTATCAAACTTATAAAAATCACCCTTGTTGGCTCGGATGCTAGCGCGCGAGGGGTTTTATTGTGGGAGGAAACCGGAGTACCCGGAGAAAACCCACGTGGTCGGGCAGGTGACCCCATACCTTTTCACGTCCGGTCGGGGAATCGAACCCCGGCCGCCTTGGTGAAAGGCAAGTGCGCTATCCACTGCACCGCCCGACCATCCCAAAAGTACGACCAAAGTACCTCGAATTTGCTATTAACTGTGTGAGCGCCTTACGTTCTAAAATGGTTACAAACTTCCGTTATTGACGTCACAGTGAAAATATATGCCTGGTAAATAGTATATTGTCAATTACAGATATGGATCGTTATCAAGATGTGTTGAAATTACATATAAAACTTAAATCTGCAGCAACACAAGTGTGAAAAAAAATACATTATATGCCAAATCAATGTTAACGGACAAATGTGTTCGTTAGCTCGTAATAGAATTCCATTGAAGCAGTTGCATGCATCTTAAGTGTTATTGGCCTGTATCACTCGACTGCTGGTATCCCCAAAACCTTTTAGCAAAAGTCATTTCCTTTCAGCAATCAGTACTATAGCGAAATTTGATGAAATTAAGTCGCGTTCTGTTGAGCAGAATAGTTTAATGTGCACGAGGCGCGAAGATAAAATAAAGATGCAAAAACAGTGCAGCGTAGAATACAAATGTTCTAGAAGCAATGACAGTGTCCCATTTGTGATCGATTCTTTTCAATGCGTATACGTGTCGAGATTAATGATCTGGTAATATTCATCTTACAACGTAGCTGATTATTACATTGTTATTGTGCAAAGATTATATCACTCAACCCACATAAAGTACGCGTATGTATATATATATATATAGTGAAATTTGGGTTTAGTTGGGTGTGAATGAAAAAAAAACAGTTAAGACAGTGGTATCCATTCTATATTTTCGGCCAAGCGACGAGGCCATTGCCTTGGCTGTTGTTTCATTTTATAGCGATATCATAGAAACCTAAAAATGATTAAATAACTTGTTTGTACTCAACTTTGACTCATTGACAGTTTGGTTTGGTCAAATTAAAAATCAATTAAATAATTAAAGAAGCAAAAGTTAGAGATTTAACATTAATTAGTATAAATGTGATTTTAGTGCATTTACGTTATTATTGCTTTATCATAATAGGTCTCATTTGGTGCTCAGCACCAGGCCATTTAATCATCGTACATCTATGATTATTTTTCTTTGATCATTTCATGTCTTTCCTAATTTTTTTATTATTATTTTTGTTTTGTTTTTACATCAGTTTACCACATTCGACTTGTATAATTCAAGCATGATCTTTCAAAAGTACACACACGCATATACATGTATATATATACAAATGTATATATATTGTAATTAAATTATAACTCTCAATCTGAACATCTTCTTTCATTCCCTTTCACTTTCACGTTGTTATTATGGCCAATAAATAAATAAATCTTTATTATTGTTACATATATACACACACATATATAGAGGATCTGTCATGAGTTTCTCTTCATATTGAATTTATGATATGAGTTTTGAATTTTTCATTTTTGCGAGCCTCTGGCGAGTAAAAATGAAAAATTCTAAACGAGTATCATAAATTCAATATGAAGAGAAACGAATGACAGATTATTTTTATCATATGACGTTATATCGGCTTTCCTCGTCCTAAACAGATTTTGTCTTTGCCGTTCTCGCCAACTGATTTCAATATGTCGGACCAAATAACCCATACCTTCGAAGTAGGTCAAATATACAGGCGAACGAAGAAGTAGTCCAACACAATTGACTCTTGCAATTGATTTATTTTATAAAATAAAGACACCTTATTACAAATTTTCAGACAGTTTCAACTAATATTATGACTGTAAATTGTTCTTAGTGATTAGAAACAATGAATAAAAACTTAAAGTTTGACTGTGTTGGGCGAGTGTCCTCTGGTATTCCATTCATGAATCCGGCCGGATGTGACGATATCGTGACGTCATTTGGCGCGACAATGACTGATTCGTTGCCGCTTAGCTATCACTGTCGTACGCAACCGAATTGTGGCGTTTTCCTACATATGGATAATCATCCGTATCATCGCGGGAGTCAACAGTGATGTTGATTGTGCACCGAAAATGTTTCAAGTGAACTTTTTTTTCAAACATCTTTAAAAGTCGCCATTTGAGGTAGATATGTTAGCAATGATTTGGACTGTGTAAGGCATGTTTGTTGACGTCAACTTATCCTGTTTATACCGTTGTTGGGAAAGGATCCTCGGATCGATATATTTTGGGTAGGTTAGTACTGTTTACATGTCTGTAATTATTTACGCTTTATAATGACCCTTGTATTTGTTGTCAACCTTAACTTCATCGGCAATTCCGAACTTCATCATTCTACTAGCAGTCGCAAGTTGTACGCTTCGTAGTAAAAAGAAGTAGACCGTTCCCGTGCGTATTAATACAGTTCACAAAGAACCTGCCAATCAGCGAAGCGGAAGGTGTTAACACGTGTGTAATATAGAAAATTTATGTAATGGCTTTATTAAACTGCATATAACGGTAGTCATATGATAAATATATATATTTAACTCAATTTCCTCTCTCTTTCTCAATCAAAATATGTTTCATTTTCTTTCAATCTCACTTTGTTATTATGGCGGTGATGTTAAACAAAATCGTTAGTAGTGGTACTTTACATAATTTCATCTAGGTATGACTAGAGGTAGTCCGATTGGTCGGGCCAATCCCTACCGACAAAAGAACTTCCTCCAGCCATATCTGTCACCTACTTATCGAATTTTAACAATAGTCAAATGTAGATGTTCCCTAAAATGAACAATCATATAGCAATAATTAATTCATTAAACAACTCAATACTACAAAAGTCCTGATTGTTTTGGTTTACCAACACAGACTTTTTCCCGCCATATTATTCACATATACCATTTTTTCTTTTAACTTCGTCACCAGACAGGCTCTATCGTCACACAATAACATAACATGTACATAAACATATCGGTATTGCTAAAGGTAGTCTGGGTGGTTGTGCCAGTCCCTACCGACAAAAACTTCTCCCAGCCATATCTATCAAATACTTATCAAATTATACATTAGCTGAAAGTAGTTGTTCCCCCTTATTGTATCATGACACCATATCGTGCTCCATCACTGTAACGTGTTATTTTTATAGTGTTAACTGAGTTATGATATTTTGCGCAATATCAATAGACAGGTGTTTTCTTTTTTTTAACTTACGGCGCTTGTATTTCACGCAATTTCTGCTCTTCCAGATTAACCACTTTACAGTAATGATGATTGTATTAAGTATAATAAATTCTTTACTGTTTCCATGGTAACCAAGCATCAAAACTTCCTCGGATATCTGATTTCTGTAATCTGGAGTAACAAAAACCACTAAACCACAAGAAGCATTTATGATGTTTTTAACATGAGTACATCCATAGTATAGATGATGAACATTTTCTTCATACACTTTACAGAAATTACATTTCCCGTTTGATTCGCCGAACTTACGTATTTTAGATTCTGTGTATAAAATGTTATTGATACATTTCCATTGAAACTCTTTCATTTTCCTTGATGTTATTGTCAACCTAATATTATCCCAGATTAGGTCCCATTGAAATTGTTTCTGAAATTCAAATTACCAATTATCTTGACAATTCGGTTTGTTTTCATTTAATTTCACCATCAAAGTTTTCAGTTTAATTTTTTCGAATGAAATTTTTCGAAAGTTTTTGTCAATTAAATTACAGTTCACATCAATTCTAGGATATGTATATTGCTGTGTTTGATTTTCATTTCTCCTTTACAACTGTAATATTTGTTTTGGAAACGCCTTTTTTATTCTAGAGAGTTCCGCAGTAAGTTATATATACTTTGATCTTCTTTGAAATCGTTTCAATGCATCTATGATTGATTTATGAAATTTCGAAATATTTGACATATTTGTATTTCTCGTATCTGATAGTTTGCATAGAAAGAACGGTACTCTATATATGTATCGTCAAATGAGCGTAACCAATGTTTCCCTTTAATTCCATTAAACATTTTCAATTCTCACAATTTTATAGACAGGTTTATTTTTTTCTGCTAAGTACATACGATTTTATATCTATGATATCAATTCCTCCTATACTTAAGTCAAATGACATCGACGCACCAGATCATTCTTATCGTTCCATACAAATTTTCAAATTAATGATTCAATTTCTTTCAAGTACTTTTCCGGGATGCCTCGAGCCTCTATGTCATATCCTTTAAGGGAAATTATTAAGGATTTTATTAATATCCGTTTACCATAATGCGTGAGATTTCTACTATTCCAAACTTTAATACCTGAAGTTATTTTCTTGATTTTACTTTTCCATATCGCGTCATTATCTACCATATACCCATGGTGGGCTCCCAGAGTTTTCACACAAGTGCCGGACCAGTTGATATTCCTAACAATTAGTTCTTTATGTTTCCAACTACCAAAATGCATACCAGTTATTTTGTTAAAGTTAATTTTTGATCCCGAAACCTTTTCAAATAAATTAAGTATATCGAATGATTCCACAATTGATTGTTCATCTTTATCAAAAAGTTTCGGATCGTCCGCAAACAAGCTAATTTTTGCTTCGTTTTGATTTGGAATCGTTCTGATTGAACATGCTTATTGCTAATGCTAATCGGTGCGATAGGAAACCCTTGCCTCGCTGATCGAGAAACAGAGAAAAAAATCAGAAATATAGCCATTTGTTTTGATACAAGTTTTTGCGTCTTTCAGAAGCATGGATATCCAGCATATTTTCGCGCCAAAATTGAAACATTCTAGACATCTGTTCAACCGCTATTTTACATGAACCGATTTGGCGGTTGTCTTTTGGAGCATCTGGATTCGGCTTATGCCTTTTCTTACAAAATTGTCTTGTGCTTACAAATACTTTAACTTTGATCTTATTTTGACCCAAATTTACCTATTCCAGTTTAGAAATTTAGGATTCCCTACCTTTTTGCCCCTAGCATCACTGACGAGTCCTAGAAGGACGAAACAGCTGTATGATGCAGTTTAATTCATTTTGTCGGCATACTGTATCAATTACTAAATTTAAGAGGTGCAGCATATGTGTGTATTACGTGATCTTTGAAATCAAATCATGATTTTGTATTTCCTTACACTTATTTGTGTGTTTGTTTTGTGTTTTATATATGTGTCTTTTGAGTCAAAACCGCATTTCTGTTGACAAAGTCTTTGCATGACCATCAGTGCTTCAAGGACGTCGAACCCCGTATTAGCAAATTTGAGAACGCGTTTCTTTCTACAGATACACATTCTATAGTATATTGACATCAAGGTACAGTTATGGTGTTGACATTGACGAGGTTAACAAAATTAATTTTCGTTGCTTTGTTTAGCACAAGACATGTGGGTTATGGTCTTTTAAGGTAAACAATGTGAAGTATGGAGGCGTATTTGTGCTTTCACTTATTCGTAAATTTGCCGTCAAATACCGACGGATTTACATTTAAGCTTGATCAGATGCGTTATCCCCGCAAATCAACAAACTAGTGAAATGTTGAGGTATTTTTTGTATTTCTTTCACAACAAAAAAAAAAGTTCCTTTAGTTATCGTCGTATTTTGGGCAATAAAGAAGGAAACAAGAACAGCACATATAATGTAATTATTTTTTGTTTTCTGTCGATGTTTGACCATTGTACAGTTGTGGGATTCCACAACGTTTCACGATGTGCGGTTGGCGCACATTGTGCGAATGGTGTGTGCACGAAGTGTGTAATATGTGCGCGATGTGAGAACGATGCGATCTTGGGCGATTATTTCTAACGCAAATGTGGGCGCACGATAAACTAACATTGTGCGATGACAATCGTGGTTGATGTAAATTTTGAAATGGTTTAACAATATATACGGTTTTGCGCTAGTTGTTTTAAACATATTTCCATATTTTAATTATTTACATTCGTTTATATTTCTATATTTATATATATTTCTTAAAATTAGTAAAAGTCGTTTTGTAGTTTTTGAAACAAACCAAATAGACACATGTAAACTTTCAACACATATTGTCAAGTTCTCAATCAGGTAAATATTGCCAGTTTTACCAAGTTATACACTGTACCTGTACATACACCATATATGCCCGGGGCATTTACAACACTCGCCTTTTTGTAAAAACACAGGTAAAGGGGAGGGGGGAAGGGGTTTTTAAATAACTAATTATAAGAGTTCAGTTTGTTTTATAACGATCGCTCAGTAATGGCTGTCGTTGCGGATCGCCTCACACGGGAAAGGTTAAACTCTGGCATGCTATTTACCTATTCTGTTACCTGGAAGCTAAACCCGCACTTGACTGTCTCATGGCCACTGTAATACTGTTTACTGTATATTGTAAAATTAACATAATCCGAATAAATATGATGCAAATTTATATAGTTTTTGGACAAGAGGGTTCCATATCGACCAATTGTACCAAATCGTGTGTGTGTGCTATTCTCATCGCACAAATAAACGCAGGATATTTAGATCGCACAGTTGTGCGCACCATGGGCGAACGATGTGTGAACGATGTGGGCGTAATTAAGAACGATGCACGCACGAAGTGTGTTGATGCGTTGTGCGTTACTTCAACTGTATATTGCTTTTCAAAATCATGGAAAGCGGAAATAAAAATCGTTACTTCATTATTTAATGAATATGACAGCAAACATGCCACTTTACTCTTTGGAATGTGCCTAGCTGAACAGACAAAATATTTGAAGGCATTCCAAATGAAAATCCTTATAGTGTTAACCTAAAAAAAAACATTATGAAAACATACAATTTTTGAATCACTTTGTACGCCCTTAAGCCAACCTTATCACACAGGCTACGATATCCTGCTAATGTCTTAATGTCAACAACAACTTGTACGTAAAAATAAGTCGTCTTCTGAACTTGGCATAAATCGATGCATTAGTGTAAATATTTCCAAATGACCTCTTAATTTTTATCAACGTTTATCGTCATGCAAGCATAATTGCTGTAATAGATTTGTTCGAAGCAACTGGTTAATGCAGGTAGTAAGATGAAAATCTGCTGCTTTGATTATCATGAAATGCTTCTGAAAAGATTTAGATTTCACATGATTTACTAATAGAAGCGAGTTCGTGTTTGATGGCGGTTTGCAATGCCTTTGCAGAATTTTTTATTAATTGTCATACTTTTAACTCTTGACAGTTCGACAGGAAGGCTTTTATCGGAATTTAATGGCATCGTAGTAAATTGAGATTTTTGTAACATATTTTTTTCCACTGAAGACTTTTTTTTTGTTTTATTTCTCTCCGTTTTAAGCTCTAAATGATTTACAAGAGTGTGGTTACCCTTCGATATTCTAGATTCTATAGCGCCTCATTTTGGAGGGTTTCTCATTTTCGTGGGACATTTGTATATGGACATCTCACGAGATCTTTCACGTGTACATTGTGTGTGGGCGCAACGATAAAAGTGTTGGTCTGTCCTTGCTTTATTTTTTACACCATTCGCTAGGTCGATGAAATTGTCATTTATACCAACAAATGTCCAGACGGGTTATTTCGGGCGTTTTGTAAAAAGAAATGCATGTGTTTCAACAATCGATTGGCCATCAGGTTGTTAGAAAACAAAGTTTATCATGTCTGCTAATCATATTCTCTCCACGGCATCAACTTTATCACAATAAAAAAGTAGTGCAGTTTGACGTTTTTTTCCAGACATGTGTGTGTAAATCCATTTACAATGGAATCAGCTTTGAGATGAGATCACTCTATCAACAACATCATGATTCCTATTCAGATACACATCGTTCACACACTTGTGCGCTGATTTAATAAATGAGTTTTAACAATCAGATCAGTAAAAAGACCAAGCATTTCCGTTACGTTACGTTAGGAATCCTGGTCGGTTTTCTATTGATCTGCAATATAAAATGGGATATCTTGACAAACATACTCGCATGGGTTCCCTACCCTTGCCGCCTTGTCCACCGCCATCACGTAAAACATCCATTTATTATAGCCTGCCCCATCGAGAGGATCAGGTCACCGTCTGGCAGCTTTGGTTATGGGACCCGTCGGGGGAGAGACCAATGTCTAGTCACATACAGCTTATGGAAGCCACAGGAGACAAACGACAATCTGAGCTGTATTGCTTTTACTTTGTGAAACATAGTACTGAAGAAAAAATAAACAATAAGGCTTAGGGCTTTCTTCAGATAGACTTATTTGGTACAATATGGAGGTTCAATTTCCAACTTTATTCAGAGAAACAACATGATAGTTTACATTCAGGCTAGGCCAACTTCGTCTGACTTCTGCGCTGAAATCAATGATAATGGTGCGGAAAATGTGATTTGTGTTATATTTAAATGGTTTGAAAGACGTTAGTGGCAGCAACATGATATGACGATCACCTAAAGATTGACACAGCTTCAGTCAGTTTATTGCTCCATATCTATCTTGCTACCATTTCTGTTTGCATTTCATCTTAGTAAGGCTTCAACACAGACATCATCTGGCTTCTTGTTAGGAAGTTTATATAGATATATATTTTTTTTCTGCGAACTCATCAGTCGATTATTTTATATTCTGCAATCGAAAATGTTCGATGCAATCACAATATCAATTTAAACTGAAAAATATAGATGTAATCATGATATCAATTTCATATTCATATTTGCTGGTTTTGATACGACGGCATATGTACGGCTGGAAAAGGAACTGCCTGTTTCAAAATGCATGATTACAGAAAGTATCTTAGTTGGGTCTCCTTTGAAATCAGAGAAAATGCGGACTTTTTAACAAAATGTTCATAAAAGTAAAAAAATGCAACACTTGGGCCATTGAGTGTATTTGTCTCCACTAAAACCTTTTTTCCCGCAATGTTACATGTATGGTTATCTCCTTGTTTGATTGATGTAGCGGTGTAAAGTGTAACAACAAAATATAGAAAAGAATACCTAAGCGTCGACAAAACAATAATCCATACTCAAAATCGATAAAAGTATTGGCAAACTATGAACAAAAGGGAAATATTTACACTTGTAAAAGTACAATGAAATAAGACCAGGTGTTCCAGAAAAGTAAACGTCTTCTGCTTCATCGACGACACAACCAAGAAAACATTAAGTCCTCAAAATGAGAGCCGAGTGATCATTGTCAATCACAACATGTACTCAAAAACGTGCAAAGACCCTCTGTCTACATTGTGACACATCAGTAATGTTTACCACAATTTTCAGCGTATTACCAACAACGGTGTATAGCCCGCTGAAAGTAAATTAAGGCAGTTTTGAGGTTTTTGTAAAAATGAATTACAGATACCTTCTGATGTAAAAAATCGTAGAGCCTGCGGGAAATAGGTAGGAAATTACGGTACTGGAAATATATCTTCTTTTGCTATATCACTACGTAAGTCTTAAGCTGTGTGTGATGTCTATGTTTTTAATCCATCGGTAATTCACTATGCTACAAAATAGTAAATAGGAAAATACTCAAACCTTTAATGTAGTAAACAATTGCAATAGTTAGTTGCGCCATGTTTATTGATCATGGCCACGGTTAGTTAAATGAACACATTTATCATATCAATCAAATGACACACAACGTATAGCAAACAACCTTTGTAAAGATAGATACTTGCTCAGTAAAATCAAGCGTTTGTATGAATTCGTTTACAATCGTAAACCGACTGTTGTAACGGTAACACAGTGCAAGACTTAACGACATGTGTTCTACAGAAAGCAAAGCTGTACACAATACTGACTACTGAACATGAGGACGAAGAACAAGCTACTGTTAGAACACTTAGCGGAAAGCCTAAAGATTTAAACTCTCGACATGTAAATGTTGTTGTCGCCGGGAATTCCAACTAAGGTCAGTCGACTAAACTGGAACACACTGTCAATACGTGAGACATTTTACGTTCACGGTTTATCCACCATTGTAGCAGCATGATCAGACGCTGAACTGACATTACAGTTTTTTATAGTTTAGATGTTTCTCTGAATGCAGATCAACTTCCTCCAACTAAAGAGGTACATGATTCATTAGTTCTGTCTCATTGCGATTTTATTAATGTACTAGATTGAAATTATGCTTCAAAATAATGATGGATATGTTTCCTTATGCGTCTGAATTTATTGAAGAATCAGCCAATATAAGAAATTAATATCTCGTGTCGCTTAAAACACGAGTTTATAATATAGATTTAAACTAAAATAAAACAAATCCATGTACATTAGGTTTAATTGGAAATGTGAACAGTGACACTTGGGAATTTGCTTTTTATGCCGATGTTGCCAACATACAAACGCGGAAACCTTGTAGGATGATTCTTGATCGAGCATCTAACAAATCTTGAAGATGGCCAATAAATATGGAAGCCATAGTCTCGTCTTTTACTTCCCGTTGTGTACATTTTATTGAGACACCATTGCATACAAAGAAGCAATAATGTTTTTTTTCATACGAAGACAAATTAGTTCATTGGAATTAAGGCGAAAAGACAATAGAACGCATGGTGTCGATAAGAGCAAACTGCAACAAATTTATCTGCACAGGACAAAGGCTGCAACATAGCTAAGAGTGATACATGTACAAAACGTGCACTTTACGTGGAACCATTGTACAAATGAGAAACAGAAAGAAAAAAATAGTATGCCAAATGAGGTCATTAATACATGTATGTAAGCCATATCTCACCTGATTTATCGCCAAAGATTATCTTGAAATTAAGACGTGTCAAAATCGGGTAGGTTATGTAAAATTGCGAAATAATTAGTGATTCTAATCAATATATTACACACTGTATACTGTTTGCTTATATCTGCATTAAGTGTATATACTCAAGGTGTCCTCGATAATTTATTGGCAATCACACTAAACGTCAGTCTGGTTGTTAAACTTCATTTGCTTCCAATTGCATTTCCCATTGTATCTATAATTGGCATGGGAACCTGATATAGTAACTGATATTCTTTTATGTTAGAACCGTCGATGGACTGCTATCTATGTACGAAAGTGTTAATTTAATCATACATTTGCTGAAGATATATATATGTCAGCTAGCGATCATGCTGAAGATCGTTTTAGTTATATGGTGATTACGTAGGTAGCTGTGCCATATAGAAGTGAAATTTTCGCACGGAGACGGCAAACGATATTTTTAGATCCCTGATGCAAGGAAAAATTGAAATAAATATCATAACCTCAGTTCTTTGTTATTTTCTTAAATATTCACTTTACCTAAAAAATAGGTTTAAAGAAATGCAATACTACATGAACTTCTCAGTTGCAATGCTAAAATATATGAAATATAAATTAGGATTCAATTTTACGACGTGAATGTTAAATCAAATTGCATACACTATTTGTAAGATTGGTCGTTATTAATATGGATCAAAAAGACAAATTGATCAAGGTAAAGGGAAACAATATATGCCAAATAATACACTGTCCAACATAACCGACATATTCGATGAGGGAAAAATCCTCACTCGTCCTGAAGGTTGAAACAATGAGTGATACAAACTAATAAAATCAATGAGTATTACACACCATTAAAATCAATGAGTGTTCCACACAACTAAAATCATTGCGTGTTACACACAGCTAAAAGCATTGAGTGTTACACACAACTGAAATCATTGCTTGTTACACACAACTGAAATCAATGCGTGTTACATACAACTAAAATCATTGGGTGTTACACACAACTAAAATCAATGCGTGTTACATACAACTAAAATCAATGAGTGTTACACACAACTAAAATCAATGTATGTTACACACAACTAAAATCAGCAGATTATAAACTTCGCATTATGCCAAAGAGTTAGTATCAAATTGTCAGCACACTCGACGCTGGTTTAGTTAACCAACGTTTCCGAGAATTCGATCGGTCAAATGTCAAAGTCAAGATTAAGACCACAGTCATTTCTGCATATGCTACATTGTGCTATAATACGTTCACTAGTTTTTCAATGTTACACCTCCAGTATCCATAGTATTTTCATGAAATATTACGAATTTTTGTTTATGAAGTAAGCTATCAGATCAACGTACCATTACTCTCCGCAATCGTGAAGCATATTCCACTGATGTTGGCAGCATATATCACGCCGTAGCCGCAGACTGGATTTTCTAGATGATTTTAAAACGTTTATTCCATATCACTTCTTACTGACGTAAAATAGTTCTCAATGATGTTTATTCACTTTTGAATCGATAATTGTGAATTCAAAATGTACATTCTTTTACTTTTGCTTCTCTACGAATAAATTTCCTTTTAGAAATCAAGTCGTTTGAAAGATAAGACGTAGCTTACAGCTTGCTGATTTCAGTTGTGTGTGACATTCATTGATTCCATCTTTAGGAGTGGTGAGGGGGTTTTCCTCGTCGGATATGTTGGTTATAAGTCTATTCAGAAATGAAAATATTGTAATAGTTGTTACAGTTGTAAAAATACTGATAAGGTTATAAACCAAGAGATTAGCAGCGTCAAGACTATTCAAACAATTACGAGAGGGGATACTGACTACCATAACAATGATTTCCTGGAGCGGACGGATTTTCCAATTACGAAGACTCTAGAACCTCAACCGAGCAATGGTCCCTTATGTACCAAAATAGGTCAGATTAAAAAACGAGTGCAAAGTGCTGCTTGCTCTGTGGTGAAGATACTTTATATAAAATGCTTATCTAACAACATTAGGATGAAATCGGACAGTTCGTTCCAGACTTTGCAGATCACGTTTTTTACGGTTCCTACGCGGTTATGGTGTGGACACAATTTTCAAATAAGACTACATGTATGTAAACCAGTCCACTAGTCACCATATATAAGCAGGAATTATCGATGACAAAACTATGTTCGAGTACACGTATCAACGTGACCTGCACGTCGCCATATATTTCATCCATAGACAGATTAATTAGACCATACCGGCATCAACGAAACCATAATCACAAATTTATTTAAATAGGGCACAATATTAACAAAAGGAAAAGATTTACATTGAGACCCCTGCAAAAGTACAAGCTAATAAGACCAGGTGTTCCGGAACGGTAAGCTTTTTCGTTAAATTGAGAACTGACTCACTAATAAGCATATTCAAAAACTTTCTATCTTCATAACACTTTTAGGGTGATTTTCGACTTAAGTTAAGTCTGTCTGTCAATTTCCTGAACTCGTTTTAAGTGGAATTTTTTTTTCTGCAAATGCGTGGTCTCTGCAAAATTATGCGGCTTATTTTAGCACAGTCTTAATCATGCTTGTTATTTTTTACTGTGTTTCAAATACGTCATTATTGTGACGGAATATTTTCTGAGGCGTGTCACCACTTAAATAGCCAAAGCGATTACTTTCGAATGCTTGCATGGTTCATTTAAGTTCTACATGTTATTTAAAAGATGAATACAAAAATGTCAAATTCCCGGATTAACCTCCTTGTTTTAACACGTAATTACCAAATGCATGCCATTGCATTAAAATACAGTATATTGATTATTTATTTGTAACTGAGATACAAGTACAAGTAATTTTAGATATAAATCATCTTCTTCTGTCATAAGTTATATCGATACATGCATATGTAACATACAGGAGAAAATTAAGTTAAAGCCGCAATGAAATTTATGACATTGATAATTGCACTTTAAGAAAAATATGAGTGTTAAAAAGTTGATTAATTTATCCATAAACTTGATATATAACGTACATTTACAGTATGACGTTATGTTGACCCCAACACCAAACACTATCAGCTAGAAAACATATACATTTGTATGCATGTACAGTAGGACATCATATACTGTACAATTATTGCCTTCTTGGTAGGGTGATATGAATGTTTGCTTACCTGAAGCAGTCATTATAATTCAAGTGCGTAGCCCGAGGGGAATATGACCGCTCAGGGTAGCAAAACCTTCATATCAACCTACTAAGAGGCAATAAATTGTTTAGTATACAAATAATACTAAACAAAACAAGTATAAGTCAAGTTCAATATATACCTAGATTTTTTACTCTCCGTCATTTGAAACATTGAAGAGTCTTTTCTTGCGATCTGTCTCTATGTTTGTTTACATAATTTAACCAAAAAAGAACGACAATTCTTGCGAGAAGCAGAACGAGAGTCGCCATGGGCGTACGTGCTCCAGGGAGATACGAAGTTATGTAAGCCGTAGGTAAGACACGACTATTTGTAGCACCGTCACGTGACGTGTTTTAACGAATCAGCTTTGGATTAATAGAAATTAGATGTAATAATGTTTTCTTAAATACCTAACACGATTATAAAGCATTAGTACATCACGTGACTGAATAATACCTTCCCATTGGCTACACAAATCGGTACTATGAAGCGCTCACCAGGGCACTAGTAAATCTGGCCGATGTTCAACGTGAATCTATTATGACGTCACTATTGAGTTACGCCACTATTACGTCATGCTACTGTTCTGCTTGAAAATGGCTGATACTGGAAACGACCCATCGCTGGCCATGATCTATCCCAATAAAACGAGTCTTGGTGTATATATATATAGCTTTTAAATGGAAGGGTGATGTATTTCATCCATTATGGCCCTGTTGAGAAGGCACTAAAGCCTCATACTATTGTCTCGTAATGGCATAGTGCCCTCGCCTTCGACTCAGGCACTATTCCATCCCTCGACAATACTAGGAGTCAATAGTGTCATATCAACAGGGCCAACACCAACTGCTCTTGCATGTTTAAAGTCATACGTTTGTCTAACATGTGTTAGTATAACACGATTACCCCAACACCAACCTCTATCACGAGTATACAACTAGTTATTGGTCTAACAGCTCTTAGTATAAAACGGTTACCCTCAACAACAACCTCTATCACGAATAAACAACTATTTATGCACGTGTATCTACAGTATAATATGATGGTTTCTGACATATCAACAGATGTGAAAATAATATACATTCTTTTATCGCGTTTATACGTGAGAATGTATTTTTACTTTGCATAGGGGATTTATCGTTAATGATTTCGGTGTGTTTAATGTTTGTCACAATCTTTACAGCGTCTTCAAGAACAATAGCGTGGATGCCTTGAAAAACTAAGATTGACGTGCTGTCGATAGGGAAATTACACACAGAAATAAATCCATGCCTTAATTGTGTTTCCATGACTGCTTTCCTTCCTGATTGTGGTGTATTCCATCAAGTTTGGGAAAGAGTCGTCCTGATTAGAGAGTTCTTAAATTTGTTGTGGAGCAGACTCAGCACGATCAGGGACGGTAAACAAAGTACCATATTCTAAAATATCATACTTACTAATGAAGGCTTTATCTAAGAAAATAATATGAAATTGTATGTGTAAACTTTCTATCAGTTGTCTTACTTTAAAATCTGTGCATACTTGCATAACTATGATATCAATATCACGAACATTTGATGGATTCTGTCTCGGGTCTTATGAAGGCATTCGGCAGAAATCTGTAGCAGGAGTAGGGATTCGACTGTAATAAAGAAAACCCTGGAGCCTTACAGGCTAGAATAACGGCAAACATTTGACTTAAGAAATCGATCTTACCTCTCAATCATACTTCATGTAACATATACAATACACTCTGTATGTATGCGTACCTGGTGTGTGTGAGTCGTGTTTGTAAGGAGAAACCATTCTGTTTAACAATATAATGAGTACGATTTCTGTATGGTAAAGGTGTCCGCTGAGAGGGGGCCTAATGTGCAGCCACCTGCTGGATCAGCATTTCTCTTCTAGGTGTTCTACCACATAGACACTTTGACTAGCTTAAAAATCAGCTGTCTAATTGTTACACTAGGGATCGTTATCCTGTCACTACTCTTTCGTCTCCTTACGCAGCAAGGCACTTTGTGTTGCGAGGACGCCGACCCCACACATTAAAACGTATAAGACATTCACCCGTGCAAGTTTACTACCGTAATTTCCTGTGTATTGCCCACGGGCTATACGATTCTTTACATAAGAGGATGTCAAGTGCGGGCTATCTACCAGTGCGGACTATCTGCGTTTTTAGAAACAAAATTATTAAATAATACGGGCTATACTTTGTTAAAGGTTTTCACTTTTATCAACATGTAGATCTACACTATTTGTAAACAAAATACACCATTGATAAGTTAATATAGAGCTTTAATTATAATATTTACAAAATAAACACAATATTTCCATCATATGTCTCTGATTTCCAACATTCAAAATAATTAATAACAAAGTCACATACCAATTACACTTGTACTCACCAGGTATACATTCAACGTATAACCCGCAGGCAATCTGCCAGTACGGGTTACCTGGGATTTATTTTACAAAAGTCTCAAAATGCCTTAATTTACATCCCGCGGGCTATACCCCGATGTGGGAAGTTACAGTACACCTTATGCTATGGTCACAAAGATCGGCCGGTATCCGGGGATAGGGGGTAATCGGGAGTACAACGCTGGTTTTGGCCATTTTTCCGATATCGGAAAACACCGGTCAAAATTTGTCACACATCATTTACATAAATGGCACCGTCCGAAGACCGTCTGGTAATCGTATGGCGTCTGTTTCCAAAGATTTTTTTGGGGGGGGGCCGGCGAGGCAGTGAATATCGACCGAACATCTAATACTAATCGGCCGATTATCCTATGATGTCCGGGCGATAACCGGACATCGTACGAATATCATTTGGGAGGCATCTTCTTAGCTTCTCAAGTTGTTGTTGTGTGTGTGTTCTCTATTGTGTAGAACCGCGCTATAATGTTGTAAACGGCGACTGACGGGGGTTTATATAGTTTGGCGCCGATGCCCGACCGATGTCCGGTTTTAGCCGGCCGGTGACCGGCCGATGTCTGTAACATATCTGGTCCACACCGGTTGAAGCCGATCGGACATCGCTGGGTTACTTTCCAATGTGTAAACAGAAATCGGCCGGATATTGGCCCATGTCCGGGCCCAAAAGTTTCTCCTCTGAGGCTAAACACACCGGCCGATTACCGCTCGATTTCTGGTGGATATCGGACGATACTTAAACGATGTGTGAAGGATATGTGGCCGATTATGAAAATCTACGGGACACTGGAGAAATTTTAACTTCGAGTTAAAACTCTTCGGGCACTTCCCCGATGCTGCCTGAGAGCCCCAGCCATCGGCCGGCCATGTCTGGTGTCCGACCGGGGACCAGGCCAAAATGGCTAAAAATCATGTCGGGAATACATCCTAAGCCTAATCGGAAGTGTTGTGACCAAAGCATTAAATGCTAGTTAGATGTTATCATTAATGAAATGTGGTATACAAAATATATTATATATTATTACATTATGCGTTTGATTTTCCTTAACTATACACATAAGCTATATTTTGAACCATTTACTAGTGAAATGAACTATTGCACGGCTAAAATGACTATTGCACGGTCACGTGCGAACTATTGAACACCGCGTGACGTTTCCTACCCTTTCAAGCGTCAAAGTCAATCAGACGTCAATGTTGCCAGACAACAGGCATGGCGACTGCTACAGGAAAGTTGAAATTTGGAGACGCCAATGAATACGGATTGATATTTTTGTGGTTATTACGAAGATAATCGAAGATTTACCTTTTTATTTTTTTTACACACAAGAAAACACGTGATACATTATAAAATTGATCTATTATTGTTCAAAAACATTTTAATAAAATAAACAATTTCAGTTATTTAAAGTGAGTTTTAGTGATTATGTAATAAACAAGTATATCATGGGTGTCTGTGCAATAGTCCAGAATATTTGACCCTCGGTACTGGTAATCGACCAATTTTCTATTGCACTCGGCCTTTGGGCTCGTTCAATAGAACATCGATCGATTACCAGTACCTCGTGCCAAACATTCTTGACTATTGCACTGACACCCATGATATATTTGTATAACATTATAAAATGTTTGATCATCTAAACAGTCATATATACTTTATCTGCATCATGACGTGGGTTGATACTATTATATTGAACCTCGATCAAAGTAATGCATTTCTAAATTAGTTCCCCTTCCTTCATTTTGACCTTAATTATCTATGAGCCATAAGATCATACATAGAAAAAAAGCAAACCTTTTCATATCACCGACACGAAAGGTTGAATGATAGTGAATATTGTATTTTGATGGAATATGTATACCGATTATGATATAATTTGGTAGATTTTATCATTATATATGTACAGCGTATGTAATCCTGGCCGGTGAAGACAGTATTTAATTGGTTTTTTTTAATGTGTTACTTAAAGTAAAACACAATTGTCTTAATGGTCATATTTCTCGTTTTTCTATCGGGTGCCATTTCAATACATATAAATGAACCTGCGTAGTTGACATACAGTAATAGCATTTCATACATATATGTATATATAATTATGAACCTGTCGATGTATGTACTTTCAATGACATCCGATGAGACTGTGCTAAGTGTAGACGTATAAATAAAGCAACATTTAAGAGGAAATGATAATCGGAAAGATTGGCTTGTTCCGAATAATGCGTTGGCCAAATTCAGAATTATACATTTTAGTTTGTGTCTCTTGGTGAATGATTTAATTATAATAAACTAATATATACAGACCCGTACACGTTCGCTGTTCCATCTTAGACGCAAACGGTACGGAAGTGCTTCGGACACGCTACACAAATGTTACGGAAATGCTACGCAAACGGTACAGAAGTGCTACGGAAATGCTACGCGAACGGTACGTAAGTGCTACGGAAATGCTACTCAAACGGTACGGAAATGCTACGGAAATGCTACACAAACGGTACGGAAATGGTACGGGTGACGCTTGCAAACGGTCGATCACATTAACGGATTTTTATAAAAACGGATCCACACATTCACACATACAAACGAAACGAAATACCCATAACGCATCGGGAAACGTGTGCTGAAACCGAAAGTGGAGATCCAGCGTACATGCGTACGATTGGTATGAGAGTGAAACAAACAGACATGCCATAAAAGTAAATGAGAACAATATCAAATATCGGTAATATTGGAACATGTATTAATTTTTTTCCGTCAAGAATACTGGCTGGGGCATATGACCTTGATATTTTATTTAATTCAATTAAATTTAATGTGAAATTTAAGAGATTCATACATATTGATAAAAGCCCTGTTTTTTGTTTTGTTAATTTTTGAGACTGAGATTATTTACAAAATTCTGAGTTTATGCAGCTTATAAAACATGAACTATTCGTTTCGTCAGATTTATTCCGTAAAATTTTCAACGGAACGTTTCGCAAACGCTTTGTAAATGACGCTAGTGCTACGGAAATGGTACGGTAGTGCGACGCAAATGCTACGGTAATGCTACGGAAATGCTACGCAAACGGTACGGAAATGCTACGATAATGGTACGGAAATGCTACACAAACGGTACGGAAATGCTACGGTAATGGTACGGAAGTGCTACGGAAATGCTACGCAAACGGTACGCTTAAAGTGAAACAGCGAACGTGTACGGGTCTGTACCTTTTGGCCCCTAGCATCTCTGACGAGTCCTCGATGGATGAAACATTTGTATGATGCTGTATCATTTTTTTCGGCAAACATTGCACTGTATCATTTACTAAATTTGAAAGGTTCAGCATGTTTGTGTGTTACGGCATCTTATGTTGTTTAAAAAGTTCCGACGAATTTTTCCTATATAAACTTTAATTTGCTTGTTTCTATCAACTTAGTTATGTAGTTTGTGTGTGTTTTTTCGAGCAGAATTAACATTTCGCATCCAATTTCATCTACGTGTATACCAAAACTTATCAGAGAACTTCACCTTGAGGATATATTGTTCATGTTACATAAAGAAATGTTGCTCTCTGCTAAAATTGATATAATTGGAAAACATTTGAAAACGACGGTGATATGCTTATATGGTAGGTTCGCTTCAAGGGTTAAAATCGAATATTGTTGAACCTAATGAGTTTTTTTTATGAAACTTTTTTTTCTGGGTATCGATTTTATCTTGTGTTGATATCATGTCGTGTATAACAATGATATTATAAGCAATGGTTGTTAACTCACATATTCCTATGTTAAAAAGATTTTTGAAGCATTTTAACAACAACAAACATACTTAACCTGTCAGCGATGTTTCTTACATTGTGTACAGTGTTAATGTATTGCTCAAATTAACGTGTCCTGTATTTATCAAGGCTTTTGTTTGCTCTGTATGTATATACTTCAAAGGACTAGTTTCATTGATCCTATATAGCGATGATACATGTATATAGGTGTTGACTAAAAGAGCTTTACAACTACTTGCATACCATAAAGCAAATCCAATGAGACAAACACATGAACAAACTGCTTCCAGCATGCACCCTGATTACATATGTTTCGGAGCATCGACCTTAGCTGTCAATATACGTGGGAGGCTACATTTAAAAAGAGCTGAAAATAATCGTTCAAGATTCGACTTAAATAACTCCTTTTTATCTGCTTCAGGCTTTTTAATATTCTTCTTCATAGGAACAGCTATGCAATGTACTGTATTTGTCTACATGGCCACTAGTATTATTATAATAGCTCACTTTCACTATCAACCCAGTTAATAGCCGTGTAACCATTGTAGCGGGCAATAACCTGAGGAAAATAGTCCCTCTACTCAGCGAAATAATTTTGAAATTGTCTGTAACACTGTTTCAACTTAACGCATTGAAAGTGTCGATATTTTAAAAAGCTTCGAATGTAGAAATTTTGGAAATGAATAAAACACTGGTTGTGCCGTAAAGTATGTTTTAATGTTCAACAGTAACTCATTTCACTCCAATGTGCTATTTCACTTGTGTTTTTACAGATTGTTTGTTAATGTTGGTCCTATATGTGAATAGCGTAAAAATCCTTCAAACCAAACAAAATATGTTAATTCTACAATTTTTACAACAACTGAAAACTAAATGTGACTAGTATTAAAAATAATATTTGTTTTGGTATAATAAAGCGTGTATGGTCCTCTGTGTTGGAATATATCAAGAATTATATCCCTAATCAGTGTTAATTTCTCTAGGGCTACGCCCTCGAGAAAGTATATATCCTACAAGGGACATAATTCTGGATATATCTCTCCAAAGAGTGCCATACTTATTGTTTCGCTGCTGTGTTGTTTAGAGTTACTTTTGGATTTCTTTAGTTCGTTCCAGAATTTAGGTCCGGTATCTAGGCGCATTTGTATGTTCTCGATTTCACATCACGAGCGACATCTTTACATTCTGTTACCTTAGATAAACCGATGTTCGGTTACTGTAGCTGTGTAAAATGTTGCAACTTGCACTTCAGTATGGTATATTTATGAGCAATTATGTACTTGTAGTTCAATACGGATGATGTATTTCCTATATTCGTGATATTAATGCTTGTTTCATAGAAGGAGGAAATGCTCTACCTGGGTGTGTGGCGTCTATAATATACGTAATGATGCTTTAACCATTGTGTATTTATCTTGGAAATGGCGAGACAATGGCGTCGGCCTTGTCATAAGGAACCGAATGTACAACCCCCGTGCTACAAGTAATTGGTACGTATGATAAAAAGTTGAACGACAGTATAGCGGTAGTGGTCAATTTCTGTGTTAAACCATCAGCCAAAATATTTGATTTACGCTACACACGCGCACAAAGAGTCGGTAACGGCGGCAGGCCGAGTAGTGGTCGGCCTTACTAGTAGCCTCCCATGTAAAGAACCTCTTATACAACTGACAAATTCTCCACACATACAGTCAAACAGACGACCAGAAATTGGAGTCTATAAAATAACCGAAATATTCACTGGAAATCGCGACGGTGCTGTTCAAGTCCATATCAAAGACGGCGGGATGCAGCTTGAAAGTGAACAGCGTCATGTATACTCTTACGTATTGGATGTAAATATTCCCTTTTAATCATTACCCTGGCTGTTAATAACATGTAAAACAATCAATCAAAACAAAAACAAATATTACTTCTCTTTCAGCAGTACTTCTCTAACAAGCATCTTCAATCTTCCTATTATCACTGTTTTTTTAAATGTAAGCATATCAAGACATTGATATACACAAGATATTTTCCTGATAATAAAAACCTGTGTACTAGTATTTGCTTGAGAATATTTGTGAGGTGCTTGGTAGAATATCCACGCTTATTATTTAGACGGATATGTTAGAGTTGTTGATTGTGGTTCGTTCGAGTTACACTCTGTACACGTTCTGATTAGGACACAATATTTAAAAATATGTACTAGCTGTCACAAACTGACTGTGGCTAGCTAGATGATTAAATCTATTTATAACGGTGTGTAGATTGATACTTACTGTACTTCATTCTTTCTAGAAAAAATCCAAAACTACCGAACCGCTAATTTGACCAAAATAAATGTTTTCACGGAGAGTCATGAATAATCACAACATAATAAGACCAGGTGTTTCGAAAGAGTAAGCGTATTCAGCTTTACCGACAACAAGTAAATGCCACGTTATAAAAGTGAGAACCGAGTCATCATTCTTTATCACAGCAGGTAGACATGATAATGAGCATATTCAAAACTGTCTACGTCCATACCATGCATAAACAAGGATTCAGCATACCTACCATAAAACTTGGCTTGGAAATCAGTTTCAAATCGTTTAAACTAGGGGCAAACTATAAACAAAGGATACATGTACATGAATAACATTGTAAAAGTAAAAGAATTATTCTCTTGTACTTTTACAAGGACTAAGTGTTCCAGAAGAGTAAGCGTAAGTCTCTGCTTCATCGACGACACCCGCCATTTAAATCTTGGATACATCCAGGTAAACATCAAATCACCGAAATGAGAATCGAGTCGTTGTCAACTGTCAATCACAATGTCAATAAGCATACCAATGAGCATTCTCAAAACGTCCATCTTCATATCACACAAAGATACAGAATATGTTTCAATTACACACTGATTGCAACGCTAAAACTTGTCCATAGTTCTAATCAACCTGCCTCCCTCGAATCCCTGTGTTGTTAGTTCGTTTGTCAGCAGTCGACATCGATTACGAAAATCCCGATATTTACAGCAAGCTGTATGATGCAGTTTAATTCATTTTTTCGGCATACTATATTTATTACTAAATTTAAAAGGTCAGCATATGTTTGTGTTGCGTCATTTTTAAAGATAGGGAGTGGTAGACTCTGCTGGAGGATGTTTTAGTCCCCGAGGTTTGTTGGAGTCTCCATAGCCACAGTTTATATCATTTGAGTTGTGGCATGATTCATAGTTTACACATTTTCATAGTACACGATTTGAAATTATACAGAACTAGTTTAATTTTACTTCTAAATTCATAACTTAAATGCGTTTTACGCACCTGACCCTCTGCTTCTGGAAATTATGGATTTCCACAGCTGAATGATGCACACTGATAAGTCGTAAGACTTAAAGTCAATAAAGAACTTGAACTTGAACAGTTTAATTTTTTTTTCGGCATACTGTATTTATGATTAAATTAAAAAGGTTCAGTATATGTGTGTGTTACGTCATCTCTAGAATAATGAATCAACTGCGACATATAAGCACCATAAGTTGGAGAAGCCGAGATGTTACTATCTTACTAATGGCACTTGATAGCTTCCGTATTTAAATCAAAACGTATGACGTATGAGTCTTAACAGTTCTTAACATGGAATTACCATGAAGTGTATATAAAACATGAACAAAAAAAATCAATTCAATTTGTGAAGTCTTTCAGACAGCGACTTTGATATAACCAATTTATATTTATAGGTTTTTATTACAGATTCAAACATTTATTTTTGCCAATTTTTGTTTGTGATAGAGAAAGCATTCGGCTATAAACAGAAATATACCCGGCATGTCGATAAAATACACTAAAAAAAATAGAAAATGATAAAAACCAAGACAAGAACAAAACAGACCGTTTGAATCTCCTTACGCATGAGCAATAATGTTTTCAGTTCAAACAAAAGGAAACGAGAACCGCAAATTAGCTACAATGTAGCATGTTTTTACTAAATGTCGACGCTCCTTATCTTTTGAAAATCCCCCGCGCAACTGCGTTTCCTTTCAGATCTGAATTGAACACGAAGTGACTTCATCTGCTGGCTTTAATTGTGTAGGTGAACGTGAAACTGATAAAATTGTGACCTCTGACCGTTTTGAAAAAAAAAAAACTCCAGGAAGATTAATCGTGAGCAGGCAGCACCGAGAGGTCACGGCTTGACATTCGGAAGGACTAAATGACAGCGGGATCCCAATGCAGGTATAAATGACAAATATATTTCATTCCAGTGCATAAACGTGGACATTAAAACCAGCAGGAAAATTTAAATTGCTCCCAAAACAGTTACAATAAAACTAAGCTTTTACCTAAACCGTTATACTGGTTGATTGTTGTATTGGTGACGCAAAAATACTTTTATGTAATTCAATGAGTTAAATTTGTGATTTAGCCATGATCGGTTTAGTATGAAATTGTTTTATTTTTCAGGTATTGGACGTTTGAGATTTAAATGAAACATATATCATCTAAGCACCCGGATTACACAAACATATCAATATTCACCATCAGCAAGTGAAGTTATGCACGTACTCGTTACAAAAATATGGTATGATTATTTGATAAATTAAAAACCAAAAATATATATGATTAAATGACTGCTTGTTTACAATGTATTAGATAAAACATGATCAGATACAGTAAGGAAAATACATCTCAATTCTAAGTAAAACAATATAATCATTCCAAATTATATTTTGTTTATTATTTTGTTCTTTTTGTTTAAAAAACTCTTCTTTATTGCGAAAAAATCAAGGCTAAACTTCAAATGTTCTCTTAGATAATTATTGACTTGGGAATCTGTTTATCTTTTCATACTGCATTATCATGATGAAGACAACAGTCTATTGTGACGTAGTCATCATCATCATCATCATCATCATCATCATCGTCGTCGTCGTCGTCGTCGTCGTCGTCGTTGTCGTCGTCATAATCATCATCATCATCATCATCGTCGTCGTCGTCGTCGTCGTCGTCGTCGTCACCATCATCATCAAAATATGTCACGATGACATTAACGCAAAAAGTCATAAATAATCATAAAACGTAGCCTCCAGTATGTTGTTTTACCTCACATGTAACCATTTCCGTAACAGTATCAACTGAACATTTCTTCATCGACGTCATGTCAAAGTGCTTTCTCCCCACAGGAACACAACTGATAAAACATATGGAATTGGATAGCAATGAACTAGTAATGCATTCCGTACGTAAATGTCGAAGAAGCCATGGTGTATGCTAGGTTGAAAGAGTAAATCGTACATGCTGGCAAAATTTGGTCCCAACGGAAAGAGCAAACGTCTGGTCTGGATTTTATTATGCATTTTGTCTTGTTTTGTAGCAAAACACGAAATGTGTTTACTGTGCTTTATTTTTTTTCAGATATGCGCGGTAGTTGATTGTTTGAACGATAAAAAAATTGTATAGCATAGAGAAAACTTTCTGTATATAATGGCATTGTAGACAGTAAACGGTAAAATGTGCCCCTTGGGTCACGGCCATCTGCCCCGAGGGATTCAGATCGCTATTGACATATTATAGTCGCCCTCGATATCAAGGGGTTACGCTCACCTACGCTCTCTGTAGTGTAGAGAGCGTTGCTGAGAGTCACCCCTGGATATCGAGGATGAAATATAATATATTTACACATGTATATACATTTCAGCAATTTAGATGGTGATTCGCGTAATAAACAGTTGAATCCTTAAATGAAGTTGAAGCAATTAATCTTTTACATAATTATTATGAAATCAATTAAGACATTTGCTCGTAAAAAAAATCAATTAGTTGGTTATTTGAGATCTAGAATATGTCGATGTACTCTAAGTAGTTATCGTTTTTATTATTTAAACCCCCACGGAATCACTGCATGCGTGTACCCTCATCACATCGTGATTAAATTTCATTAATATGTAGCGTATCTGTTTTTTGCATCTACACTTAACTTGGCAGCGCTTAAGCTAAGTTTTAAAGTACATGATCCATATCTATATAAGGTTTTCTGTATCGTACTTTCATTTTTGGGGGTGAAATTAATCTCCGGAATGTGGCATTGGTATTTTTTTTCGCTTGCCTAATAATATTAAACAATTTGAAAGTCGAGAGCTTCCTCAAATAGTTATGATTCGGTGTAACGGTCGACTGCTAAGTGACACTCATGTATACAGGTTAATGGAGATCACAGACAATTTATGATGTCGCCATCATGATCTGAGGTGCATATACACTTCTCCTTGTGATATATGAAGGTCCGTATACTTGTCTGAGCTTATTAGTATGCATCGCACTTTTGCTGGCGCAAACCAGATTCTTGTTTCAAAGGGTTTTGTTTTGGCATGAGAATACGTAAAGTTTGAACACCTGGTCGTTTTATTTTTGTTCTAAATTAAGTACTCCATGTGAATGTCGCGTTAAATTCATACAGTTTTTTTCTGTGTTTGCGCTCTACATTGAATTTTCATTTTTTTTCTCACTTTAATTACTTTAATTGTCCCCGTTTGACAATGAAAATGTGTATGCTTCGCTTCAAACTTTTTCTCGCAATCAGGCGTTGTAATATCCAACATCGTTAAAGTCATTACTGTTGTATTTAGTGTATCATGTCTGTTACGGACCAGGTGTTACATCGTTTAAGATCTGTTTTTACGTCAATTTCTGCTCTTCGTTGTGTTGGTTTTGATTGATGACTTTTGTTTGTGCTGCATGGATTCCATCTTGGAAGGCAGTTCCAAAGCTGAAGTCTGTGTGTGTTCATTGATATGCGATGTGTGTTCATTGATATGCGATGTATGTATGTTCATTGATATGCGATGTATGTGTGTTCATTGATATGCGATGTATGTTTGTTCATTGATATGCGATGTATGTATGTTCATTTATATGCGATGTATGTATGTTCATTGATATGCGATGTATGTGTGTTCATTGATATGCGATGTGTGTTCATTGATATGCGATGTGTGTTCATTGATATGCGATGTATGTATGTTCATTGATATGCGATGTATGTGTGTTCATTGATATGCGATGTATGTGTGTTCATTGATATGCGATGTGTGTTCATTGATATGCGATGTGTGTTCATTGATATGCGATGTATGTATGTTCATTGATATGCGATGTATGTATGTTCATTGATATGCGATGTATGTGTGTTCATTTATATGCGATGTATGTATGTTCATTGATATGCGATGTATGTATGTTCATTGATATGCGATGTATGTATGTTCATTGATATGCGATGTATGTGTGTTCATTGATATGCGATGTATGTATGTTAATTGATATGCGATGTATGTATGTTCATTGATATGCGATGTATGTATGTTCATTGATATGCGATGTATGTGTGTCCATTACTATGCGATGTATGTATGTTCATTGATATGCGATGTATGTATGTTCATTGATATGCGATGTATGTGTGTTCATTGATATGCGATGTATGTATGTTCATTGATATGCGATGTATGTATGTTCATTGATTTGCGATGTATGTATGTTCATTGATATGCGATGTATGTGTGTCCATTACTATGCGATGTATGTATGTTCATTGATATGCGATGTATGTATGTTCATTGATTTGCGATGTATGTATGTTCATTGATATGCGATGTATGTGTGTTCATTGATTTGCGATGTATGTATGTTCATTGATATGCGATGTATGTGTGTCCATTACTATGCGATGTATGTATGTTCATTGATATGCAATGTTCATTGATATGCGATGTATGTTCATTGATATGCGATGTATGTGTGTTCATTGATATGCGATGTATGTATGTTCATTGATATGCGATGTATGTATGTTCATTGATATGCGATGTATGTGTGTCCATTACTATGCGATGTATGTATGTTCATTGATATGCGATGTATGTATGTTCATTAATATGCGATGTATGTGTGTTCATTGATATGCGATGTATGTGTGTTCATTGATATGCGATGTATGTATGTTCATTGATTTGCGATATATGTTCATTGATATGCGATGTATGTATGTTCATTGATATGCGATGTATGTGTGTTCATTGATATGCGATGTATGTGTGTTCATTGATTTGCGATATATGTTCATTGATATGCGATGTGTGTTCATTAATATGCGATGTATGTGTGTCCATTACTATGCGATGTATGTATGTTCATTGATATGCGATGTATGTGTGTTCATTGATATGCGATGTATGTTCATTGGTATGCGATGTATGTGTGTCCATTACTATGCGATGTATGTATGTTCATTGATATGCGATGTATGTATGTTCATTGATATGCGATGTATGTGTGTCCATTACTATGCGATGTATGTATGTTCATTGATATGCGATGTATGTGTGTTCATTGATATGCGATGTATGTTCATTGGTATGCGATGTATGTGTGTCCATTACTATGCGATGTATGTATGTTCATTGATATGCGATGTATGTATGTTCATTGATATGAGATGTATGTATGTTCATTGATATGCGATGTATGTGTGTTCATTGATATGCGATGTATGTATGTTAATTGATATGCGATGTATGTATGTTCATTGATATGCGATGTATGTATGTTCATTGATATGCGATGTATGTGTGTCTATTACTATGCGATGTATGTATGTTCATTGATATGCGATGTATGTATGTTCATTGATATGCGATGTATGTGTGTTCATTGATATGCGATGTATGTATGTTCATTGATATGCGATGTATGTATGTTCATTGATTTGCGATGTTTGTATGTTCATTGATATGCGATGTATGTGTGTCCATTACTATGCGATGTATGTATGTTCATTGATATGCGATGTATGTATGTTCATTGATTTGCGATGTATGTATGTTCATTGATATGCGATGTATGTGTGTTCATTGATTTGCGATGTATGTATGTTCATTGATATGCGATGTATGTGTGTCCATTACTATGCGATGTATGTATGTTCATTGATATGCAATGTTCATTGATATGCGATGTATGTTCATTGATATGCGATGTATGTGTGTTCATTGATATGCGATGTATGTATGTTCATTGATTTGCGATGTATGTATGTTCATTGATATGCGATGTATGTGTGTCCATTACTATGCGATGTATGTATGTTCATTGAGATGCGATGTATGTATGTTCATTAATATGCGATGTATGTGTGTTCATTGATATGCGATGTATGTGTGTTCATTGATATGCGATGTATGTATGTTCATTGATTTGCGATATATGTTCATTGATATGCGATGTATGTATGTTCATTGATATGCGATGTATGTGTGTTCATTGATATGCGATGTATGTGTGTTCATTGATTTGCGATATATGTTCATTGATATGCGATGTGTGTTCATTAATATGCGATGTATGTGTGTCCATTACTATGCGATGTATGTATGTTCATTGATATGCGATGTATGTGTGTTCATTGATATGCGATGTATGTTCATTGGTATGCGATGTATGTGTGTCCATTACTATGCGATGTATGTATGTTCATTGATATGCGATGTATGTATGTTCATTGATATGCGATGTATGTGTGTCCATTACTATGCGATGTATGTATGTTCATTGATATGCGATGTATGTGTGTTCATTGATATGCGATGTATGTTCATTGGTATGCGATGTATGTGTGTCCATTACTATGCGATGTATGTATGTTCATTGATATGCGATGTATGTATGTTCATTGATATGCGATGTATGTTCATTCGTATGCGATGTATGTGTGTCCATTACTATGCGATGTATGTATGTTCATTGATATGCGATGTATGTGTGTTCATTAATATGCGATGTATGTGTGTCCATTACTATGCGATGTATGTATGTTCATTGATATGCGATGTATGTATGTTCATTGATATGCGATGTATGTATGTTCATTGATTTGCAATATATGTTCATTGATATGCGATGTATGTATGTTCATTGATATGCGATGTATGTGTGTTCATTGATATGCGATGTATGTATGTTCATTGATATGCGATATATGTTCATTGATATGCGATGTGTGTTCATTGATATGCGATGTATGTTCATTGATATGCGATGTATGTATGTTCATTGAGATGCGATGTATGTTCATTGATATGCGATGTATGTGTGTTCATTGATATGCGATGTATGTTCATTGATATGCGATGTATGCGTGTTCATTGATATGCGATGTATGTTCATTGATATGCAATGCATGTGTGTTCATTGATATGCGATGTATGTTCATTGATATGCGATGTGTGTTCATTGATATGCGATGTATGTTCATTGATATGCGATGTATGTTCATTGATATGCGATGTATGTTCATTGGTATGCGATGTATGCGTGTTCTTTGATATGCGATATAGGCGTGTTCATTGATATGCGATGGATGCGTGTTCATTGATATGCGATGTATATGTGTTCATTAATATGCGATGAATTCGAGTCTGCATTTGCAGACACCTAATAACCTATTAGTATACGTTGCAATGCTATTTGGTTATTTGGTAACTTAGCATAAACTACTACTGTTTTAATTGCGAATACTTAAGTTGTCTACAGTATTATACATATATATGTTTTAATTCGGTATAATTAAACTTTAAACTTAAATAGGGGGAAACTATAAGTAAACTTTATTTTTTACAAGAGTTTCTGATCTGTTAGTGTAATTCCTGTTATATTAAGGTAATACTATGCAGTACTTTGAATTTTGCATATATTCAAGTCAGGATTTCTTCTCTTTACTAACTGAACGCTGTTCGACTTAAATCATTGCATTCAGTGCGAATTGTAAAAAACACGGAATACGTATTTTGTAAGTAAGAAACCATGTACAACTGTTTTTAATAGCCTTCTAGATAATATTATCGCTATTAATCAATAATTCGCTTTAGAAAATGTCTGACGCGAGTAAGAATTCTCTAAAAATCAGTTGTGACATAATACAAAGGTACGTCAATTGCATTAGTCATGCTTCACTTTGGGCTGTTGACAAACTGGAGTCTGATAAACTACTTAACATTCGCAGGATTTGCCGTCCACTTGGATTTGTTTAGTTGCTTAATCTATGACTCCAGCATTCGTTAACAGATATCAATCACAAAAACATTTCTAAAACTGGTGATGCTAAATGAAATAAAAACAAAATACAATGGTAATTTGTTTTTCGTTTCGTTGTCCTTTTTTTCGGATACAAAGTCAGGAATTTCAACAGTTGATTTAAATTATTTAATTATCAACATTAATTGGTATTAATTGTATCATCTGTAGCCAGACCCTAAAGATGACCATAGGGGCATGTTAATCTGTTAATAGTCAGTATGGAGACACTAGTGTATTAGGCCTACTAGGGAAGGGACTTGGTACAAAATAAAAAGGCAGGCTTTAGATTGTATTGATTTGAATCAATAAATGACACTATATATTAATATAGATGAAAAAAGACAATATATCCTCTTTTTATTTGAGAGCCTGATCCATAATATGACCACAGGGGCATGCAAATAGTATGAATGTAATGCTATTACTGGGGAAAGGACTTATGCGAATAACATACAAGTGAAGTCTAAGATTATATTGAATTAAAATAAGAAAACAACTGTCAAGTTTTAGATAATAATATTTGTGGGGTATGACCACAGGGGCATGTACATGTAATTACAATGTTACCTGGAACTTGGCACTAATTAAAATTTATGAATGAAAAAAATGAATCGACTATAAATTTTTTCAATTTCTTTTTAGATTTTGGCTGAGATAACCAGCTTGTACCAAGAAGATGGAAATGAAAATTGTGTTGATGATGGAAGTCCAAGCCTGTACAGATCAGATCAGTGCCACATGGAGACCCAGACAGATTGTCATAGACCTGCAGATGAACCAGTGATGAAATATTCTGTCGGATGCCAGACTTCATACAATGTAGTTGTAAGTACCCGGTATACATCAAAGTCAAACTATGAAGAAGTTTGGTTTTTTACAATAGGAACATGTACATGTATATACATGTTCATATATAGAGGATCTAGCACGAGTGTTCATGTCACATTGAATTTATTTAACTTGTTTATTAATTTCATATGAAATTAATAAACTTGTTCAATAAATTCAATATGACATGAACACTCGTGCTAGATTCTATTTATTGTATAACTCGAGAAACATGCTTACTGATGTATTCTCAATGCTTCTCCTCTATATAGCTACGATTAACGGAAGCCCCATTTTCACTACTAAGACAATAGCGTGACGTCATTTATATATGACGTCATATGTTCCCACAGTGACCAGGCTCATTTGCATGTTTAATGTACATGTGCTTTATCGTTTTTAATGCACCCCTTTAATGCACCTCAAATGGCCTGTGTTATATAATAAAGTCATTTATTTACAGTAATTTATATTCATTAGGAAAAAATGTAGACTTTACCATGCATGTACATAATAATTCAGATATGTCTAAATGAAAATACTCTGTTGCAATGTGTTTACCGGTACCCATGGATGGTCCATAGTCACTTTTGAATGTATGGATAGCATATATTTTTCAAGGGTATAGAGTTATTAAAAATAAAGACTGTAATGTTGTCAAAGCTTGGATTACCTTGAAATGGCATTAATTTCCAAAAAAAACCACCAAGTTATTGTACAGTGATCAAGACTCGATGCTCAAGGCAAAAATGAATTCATCCTGCCCCCTCTATCCAAGAAAGGGATAAAATATTAAAAGTAACATAATATATATATATATATATATATGTTTATTAAATGTAAAATTAACAAACTTTAAAAAAATTAAAAGATGATTAGTTAATATGAATGGAAGTGTATTCGTTGTGCGTATGTGTGTGTATTTTATATTCATGTAAAATCTGTAAAAAAAATATATATATATATGTAGGGTAGGCCTATTAAAAAATTAAAATAATTGATTTGAAGATTAATATTTTGTTTCATTTCTTTGTAGGAGCGTAGACATGTTTCCCTTCAGGTGAATTCAAACTGCAAGCCAAAGACAACATCATGTGCAGTACAAGCAACTTGCAAGATGGAAACAACATCAACCCAGTGCCAACGATATAGTAAATCCATATCTAGGGGCGACAACTCTGTGCACGTGTCTGACATAGCTCTGGATCCTGATCATGATATGGAGGAGGATTCCACTGATCCAGACTGGGTTCCTTCATATGATGACGAAGATGAGAATGTGTCTGAAGAAACCCTCATGGACCATCCGGATACTGAACCCCATAAAGCAAACAAGTATATTGTGTTTGAACAATGTTTACTGGAGCTGTTAGACTTTTGCCCAGATTGCCATGGAAACAAACTGCATCATGTTAGAACAATGATCGGAACATGTGTTTGCATTTCCTCAAGATGTATGTGTGGCTTTGTGCGCCAGTGGTCAAGTCAACCCTTCTCCAAAACAATGCCCTGGGGAAATATCATCATAGCAAGTGCTCTATTTTTCAGTGGAAATAGTCCTGTAAAGACATTGAACTTTATGCGACATGCTCGCATATCAGGACTTAGCATCTCATCCTACAACATGTTGCAGCGGACATATGTAGTGCCATCCACATTATCTTGCTGGCAGTTTCAGCAGTCAGTTTGTCTGGATCAAATCAAAAACAGTGGCCATGATCTGAAACTTGGAGGCGACGCCAGATGTTCTTCCCCAGGCCACACAGCAAAATACGGCAGCTACACACTGATGGACGTACAGACATCAAAGGTCATCGACATTCAACTAGTCCAGGTAAAACAAATGGAATCATAATCCTTAACATTTCAGCTGGTTTGAATATTGATAGTTAATTAAAATATACCACATTTGATTCAATATGCCTGCAGTAATCTTATACAGTATATATATTCATATAACATCATGTTATTATTAATTTAAAAGTGACCTTTATAGACAAGCTTTCTTTATACAGAGGTCAAGCCTAGTACAGTCAAACCTGTCTATAAGGGACGAGCAAAAGTGACCTTTATAGACAAGCTTTCATTATACAGAGGTCAAGCCTAGTACAGTCAAACCTGTCTATAAGGGACGAGCAAAAGTGACCTTTATAGACAAGCTTTCATTATACAGAGGTCAAGCCTAGTACAGTCAAACCTGTCTATAAGGGACGAGCAAAAGTGACCATTATAGACAAGCTTTCATTATACAGAGGTCAAGCCTAGTACAGTCAAACCTGTCTATAAGGGACGAGCAAAAGTGACCTTTATAGACAAGCTTTCATTATACAGAGGTCAAGCCTAGTACAGTCAAACCTGTCTATAAGGGACGAGCAAAAGTGACCTTTATAGACAAGCTTTCATTATACAGAGGTCAAGCCTAGTACAGTCAAACCTGTCTATAAGGGACGAGCAAAAGTGACCTTTATAGACAAGCTTTCATTATACAGAGGTCAAGCCTAGTACAGTCAAACCTGTCTATAAGGGACGAGCAGGGGTGACCTTTATAGAAAAGTTTTCATTATACAGAGGTCAAGCCTACAGTCAAACCTGTCTATAAGGGACGAGCAAAAGTGACCTTTATAGACAACTTTCTTTATGCAGAGGCCAAGTCTATAGTAAACCAATTTGGTCTTATGAGTCTGTCGACGTCCTTTATAGAGGTGTCCTTTATAATAAATCTGACTGTAGGTTGAATTGTTTATGTGATGTTTTAGTACTGGTTGTGCATTCGCTTATATTTAAAAAAAAAACATTTTTATTATGTTTTTAGTCTAATGAAGTGAAGAATTCCTACAATATGGAACTAGAAGGTCTGAAACGTGCTCTAAGGTTCCTCAAAGAAGAAGGTGTGAATGTATCAGACTTGGTGACGGATAGGCACAGCCAAGTCAAGAAGTTCATGAGGACAGAATGCCCTGGTATCAACCACTGGTTCGACGTCTGGCATGTTGCTAAAGGTAAGGCATTATTTAATATTTAATCAGATATGTGAATTGAACTTTGTTCAATAATAAGTTTGAAGGATAAATTTCAATTAACAATGTACATAGCGATAGATATGGATTTTTCGTAAATAGTTATATTACAAAATATGAAAGTAAAGAATTTCACATTGAAAAACCAATTAAGATTTGATGGGGTCATGTGATCATTTTTTTATTTCAGGATATTTACAGGATAAATAACTATTTATTTATTATGATTAGATTTTCCATTCATTAATTCTTTTAGTCATTTTATGTGCATTGTTTACATTCTTCACTCGTTTCCTGCAGGCGTCTACAAGAAATTGGAAGCTGTTGGCAAGACCAAAAAGTATGCCAAGGTTGGACTATGGGCTCGATCCATCAGCAACCATGTGTATTGGTGCGCAGCAAGTAGTGATGGAGACGGTGAACTTGTGCGTCAGAAATGGACCAGCAATAACAACCACATCGCCAATATCCACGAGGGCCATGGGGACAGATTCAGGAGCTGCCAGCATGGCAGTATAGAGAGAAATTGGTTAAAACCAGGTATATTATTTGAGGCATTTTGACATACAGGCAGCTCTCTTTAAAGTATGGTTACATGACTTCAATTGTATTTACATTTCAAGCTTTCAAATTCAACTACATGTGATAATTGTACTCTGGTTTATAATTTATATAGAATTAGTAGGTCTACAAAAAGTTATCATTGTCGCATTCTTGGCAAATTATTTACATTTTGCTGAAAGTTTGTTTTATTTGATGAGAAAATAGTTTTATGGTGTACTGTAGAAAGACATTTTTTTTGTTCCAGGTAGCAAAGAATTGCAAGAAGTTGAAAAGATTGTCAGCAACAAACTTCTCCTGAAGGACATTGGAAAACTGTCTCCAGCAGAACAGACATCAAGCCTTGAATCTTTCCACAACATTGTCAACTTCTTTGCTCCAAAGTCAACACATTTCTTTTACAACCAGATGAGAGCCAGGTGAGAAATGATACAATAGTTTTATTAAGTACATAAAGAAATAGTGGATATCTAACAGTGTCTTCAGTAATACAGTAAACTCCACTTAATGTCACGTCGGTTAATATCACTTTTCGGTTATTATCACGTTTTCTTCATGCACCGTTTTTCCTGCTATATAATCTATGTAATGCCATTCTTTTAATATCACTTGTTTCCAGGTGGATTTCGGTTAATATCACTTTTTTTGGCCACTGTCACACAAAAATTACAGGTAAATGTTAGAAATAATTTCATATAAATGCCCCGGGGACTCGAGTTTCACACCTGAAATCGCTATGTAAATTAAACAACGCCGTGGTCAGCTGCGTCTTTTTCACACCTACCTGATCACTGCCGTACTAGTCGAACAATAGATTGACTTGGCATACCGGAGCAAAGATTACACCTTTGGGTGAGGGAACCCATACTTTTGTAATCTTATATAACGCCATGTGTGATTTAATGAGTTCCTAACACGAGTTCCATTTTTCATTTCAGCTCGTCTTAGATCGAATTCACGTTGTCGTGAAGAAGGCTTATATTTTACAAGTGGATGGTCTTCCGTAAACATGACGAAATATTGATTGAAATTAAAATAAAAAGTGTCTTTTAAACAATAAGTGTCCAATTAATTAATTTAAGCTAATGTTCACGTAAAATGCAGAGATATCGTCTTTGTTATGATTTTTAAATAGCCAAAGTACGACTCCGACATGCCGTGATTCTAGGCAGGCTGGTGAATAAATATAAGTGCCGAGACTAAATCTTATCGCGTGGTTGTTTTATTTGCATAGAAGTCATCCAATGAAAGGTCGCGTTTCAAAGGTAAAAGTTCATTTCGCGGTAGCGCTATACAACCGACAAACTCTGTGAACACGATGTCGCACTTGCAGCGAATATCTAAAGAAATTAAACAAACAACAGATTTCACAAGCGAAAAACCAGTATACATATCAAGATAACGGTAAATATTTACGGAGTGTCATGATTTCAAAACACGAATTTGATGCAGAATACCAGCCACTTGTATGCCTAACGTTACATCATTACAGTAGGCCTACTGCAGTAAACAATCGTAGTACGTTTCGTCCCTGGTTTCGTGTGAAGCTAGCCTACTGATAATATTACGTACGAACAATATATATGAAAATAAGTGCATTCCAGAATAAAACCAAAGAGTATACGTTCACTGGAGTGAAAAAAACATTGTTAGTGATAAAATATCTTTATTCAACAATCTTCTCTGTTGAGTCACAGCACTACGACATTTAACCAAGTCCACTTCCGGTTTTGAGGGCTGAAAAATGTCAGAAAATACGTTTTCTTTTAATATCATGTTCCGGTTAATATCATGTTTTCCCCGGACAAATGAGAAGTGATATTAAGCGGAGTCTACTGTACCAAATATATTTCACGAGTGGGGCTAATATTTTGATATTGTTCATGAGTGTACAGCACGAGTGAAAAATTATCAAAATATTAGTCACACGAGATACTGTTAGATATTCTGTTTATTACTTTTTTATAGCAAAATCTACAGGGGCAGTTTTTCATTTTCCCATACGTCGTTTGTAAACGGTGTTCTGATTGGTCAAATCAGAAAAAGTGATATTTCACTAGTGAAAAATATCATATTTCTCACTAGTGAAAAATATCACTTTTATAGAATGAATAATTTTCGATATTTCACTGGTAAAAATGTAATAATTAACTATAGTGAATGGATTGTCATCCAAGAATACATGTGTATATAACAAAAAAAAAATTTGCATATAAAAGTATTTTCTGAAAGATCTTGCAACTTCAATGATTTCTTCTACTTTACAGACTGTGCCTTGCTGCCATGCATTTCAATGCCAATTCATCAAGGTCACAGGCAATGAAGGATGGAAAGGGCCAGTACAGAGTATCATTTCCAAAAAGTAGAAAAGGTGACCCAGTAGCAAAAGAAGTCAAAGTGAAACAAAACTTTGGTAAGTTAAAATAAACTTAAGACATAGGCAATATTTACATATTTATAACAAAAAAAACCTGTAAGCTTTTTGTATTTGAAATTTGAAGTGATTAATCATATCTTAAAGATAATAATTAATCGCTATAAATCTGATTAATCACCTTACTTTCATACAGCGGTAGACTACAGTACACTGTGAGTGGGTAATTCCAGAATTCCATATTAGCATAGGAGTATTCGTTCATTCTATTGTATTCCATTTTTTTTTCATGATAGAATGTAATTTTAATGGATATTAAAGATGATTAAATACAGTATAACTTATTCCATCTATAATCAAGGTTTGTTGATATAAATACAGTTGTTAAAAATAACAAGGCAATGTTTTTTCTGTATAATTAAATTTTAATTTGTTTCATAATGCATATTTTACAGATTACGTTCAGGAGCTCATGGAGGAAGTAGTCATCAGGAGAGAAATGTTCCACAGCTATGGCCGGGCCCAGAGGGCATTGGAACAAGAATTTGATCCTCCTCCACCTTCCATCTCTATGCAACGAAGAGATCTGATTGAGAACTACAACAGAGACGAAGTCATCGAACAACAGTGCAGACGTTTCAATTCATATGTCAGAAACGAGGATATCGAAACCCTGTGAAGTCCTCAGATGGAAATGTTTTCCTGATTGCCGATACAGCACATGATGGGATCACCTTGCGATTCTTCTTGCCAAGAACTTTCCATGTCCATCTTGTAAATCTTCTATATGCAACAAGTCGATATGTTCTAAAATATGAAGAAGAAAAAATGATAAGTCTTGTGGCATGTTTTTTTCTATTCTGAGAGACCAGTTCATTTATGATCAACTTATGTCAGTTATTAATGTCAGCTATATCTGTATAAAAAAATTATTGATTGTTATATTATTAGAAAGCTTTTGGCAACACAAATTATTATGTAAATCTGTGTTTATGCTAACCTGTGTATGTTCCCCTGCAAGTTGTTCCCATGTTCTTCTGCATATTCATAGACCGACGTCTCAAGTACATGGATGTTCAAGCAGTTGGCAATGAATCCCTCATGCTGTGTTATACATCCAATTCCCTCCAATTTCTCCTGTAAAATGTCCATGTCCTGACAGCATTGTCGTTCCTCAACTGTGGGCATAGTGGTACATAAGCTGCATGAACACCTGTTCAAAGAAAAAATGAAATATGGTTACCTCGATGCAATAGAAATGTGCAATATATTCACTAATATATAGTTTTTGTGTTCTACATTTGTGTTGGACTGTTCCATTATTAAATTATTAAGATTCCTATGAGTGAGATGTATGTAGGTATGTCTTGATGTAAGAAAATAAATTGAACAATACATGCATTTTTAATATTTATTATTACATGAAATATGTCTTGATGTAAGAAAATAATAGAACAATACATTACATGATATAGCTTGAAAAGAAAGGTATGATTATCAATTATCTGAAGCCTTAATAAATCATGTTTAATATTCAGTCATTGATTTCTCGTTTTTATTTTGTGTTCATGGATTTGTCAACAATTGCATATTATAAACCTCAGCATTAACACCATATACTAGCCTCTGGAGTATAGCATATTCACTACACTTTTGAGTAGTACCAAGTTTGTAGTGTCTATGGACAAGTGAAGACTTGATCAGAACAAAACATATTTTGTAATATATATATGAATACAAGCTACAGAAGTCTGGGCTCTTGGATGATGACAGGAAAGACTTACATTCAAGCATTAAAACTGTTTTAATGAGCACTAAAGAGTATTGCGTATGGAACCCTTATCCCCAGAAAGGTATAAATAAAATAGAAACGTGCAAATAAAGGAGAGCAACAAAGCAGATAACAGGGATTGAAGACCTAAGCTATGAAAGTAGACTGAGGATCCCTAACTTACCACCACTTAGAGCAGCCTTACCCTAATTATATAGGGGCCTGTACCTTTCCATTGGGAAAATATGGCCATATTTTTTTTATTAATTTCAGAAAATTGAACTGTCTTCCAAGCTCAAAAATATATTATAGATGCTTTTTATTTGCATAATTTAGCTATGATCAGTAGAGACTAGTAGAAGTATCGTATACATATTGTGAAAGGTATTATAATCAATAATTCTTCATTCTTATCATACAAGGAAACTAATAATTTCTGATTAGGAAAATATGAACTTAAAATTGGGAAAATACAACAAAATTTAGCTAGGGGAAGGGGCCTGTATTCGGCCCCAAATGTACCCCCAAAAAATCACTGTAAAGGTTCATCCAAGTTTACTGTCATGATAAAGCTGTCATCAGAACTGGTCATTGGGGATTTCTTAATTCCAGACAATAAGATAAGACTATCAAAAAATAAGTATTAAAATTAAACTAAATTTGAGAAAATATTCTTTGAGTGAACGGGTTGTTTACCATTAGAACTCTCAATGCTGTTGTTCCGTCACCAACGATCAAAACGTGTTAATCCCGATTGGATAAGCATTGCCGGGGACAAGCTGAATGTTTCTGTATTTCATGAGATGGCTATAACGAACAGATCAATATTCTCATAAATTATTTGATAAAGATCGCGACGGCAAAGGCCTATTAAGCGTTGGAAAAGTAACACGCATAAAAATAAGCATTGAATTTCAATATTGTAATTTTGAAATGCAGACAAGTCGCTAAAACTTACCATTCTGTACCTCCATCATGGCCATCACTTTCGTGGCTTGAATCGCAACTGTCCTCGCTAAATTCCGACGAAGTGCTGTTATACTGGGTATTGTCTTGTTTTTCTGGTTCGTACATATACGGCAGGATGTCTAAACTGAATGAAACTTCTGGGATTTCGTCGTAATCGCTCAAATCGGGTGACTCCATAGCGCTTGGGTCGACGGCACTTCCTGAATATATAGGCGAGCTCGAATGGCTTGGTCTCAAATGACGTCACAGGTCTTCCGTTTCAAGGGCGATAACTCATGCAAGATTTCCCGGAATAGAATTGACGTGCTGCAAGTTTTCTTTTATTTTAAGCATTATATTTTACACATAAAAATCGTGTGAAAGCATTTTAATTTTTAAAAATATAGTGTGAATGTAAATATGCAAAAAAAATCCGGTTTCAGGATTCTATGTTTGTCACCTTTAAAGATGATTTTAACACACACATGCTGCAAATTTAAAATTTAGGAATAGATACAGTATGCCGAAAAATGAATTGAACTGCATCATACAGCTGTTTCCTACTTCTGGGACTCGTCAGTGAAGCTAGGAGCCAAAAGATGTGAATCCAAAAATGTTAAACGAATGCAGAAGCAAAAGGGTCAGGTGCGTAAAACCTCTTTAATTTATGAATTAAAAAGTAAAATTGAACTAGTTATGTATAATTTCAAATCGTGTACTATGAAAATGCGCATTTTAAGATCAACCATTTCCATCTTTTCCCGATAGACAGGTCCTAGCAGACGACAAAAATGCCAGGAGTTCGATTAAGGGGAACAACTCCGGCAAAACCTGATAATTTCACTGCAAGATCTTATATTGCCACTGCTCATCACTGCAGTGAAAATATAAATTGTATCAGTTTGATATTCTTTATATCACAGGCAAAAATGTAATAGCATATTTCATTTTACAAAATCTGTCATTCTCATGAAATATATTTGATATTTAGCAGGGAGCAATTGAAAAGCCTTTATGTCATCAATATCAAATACGAAAATAAATTTACTAGATGTAGTAAAGGAAATGATTGCACCTGCATTGCTACTATATAATACAAAATTGTTCGCCCCGTCAAATTTATGAACTTTGTCATTGAAACCCATTACTACAGTATGCATATTTTATTGACAAATAAATAGTTTCCTTACTCTATGCAAATCATTCGATTTTATAATCTCGTTGTAGATAAAGTAGATTGGTTAAAAGTAGCATGATGCAGGTGAAAACAGCCCTGCACCAACTGACGTTTCTATCGTCTGTTATTTAAATTTCAAGCAAGGTAGTTAAAAAGTGATCGGACACAATTCAACAAGTAATGGATATTGATGGGGCTCTCTGGTAGCTTTGGTGACGATGATGTATGGGTGTCGCTGGGCTACTTCCGTTCAATTAGTCATGATAAATGTACGGAAATGAGTGCGCCACCCAGCGGGCACCTCCAAAACACCAACACCGTCCAGCAGTATCATTCAATCGGAATGTTATATTGCAACATACCTAAACAACCGATTCTAAAGTCCTTGTCTTATTGGGCTTCGGTGTTGTTGGTTGTCGGAAGAACCACAGCTGATTTTAAACAAAGAATGGGACGAATTTCCTCTGGCCTTGACAGTAGTTGTTTTACCAGATCTGGTTACTTGGCAAGAGGAAACTCTTGAGACTAACACAGAATTACATATAACGTATTTACCGTAATTAGCGCCTTGGGCTCCTTAAAAAATGGTCCCGAAAAGAGCGCTTTTTCGGGAACACAACTAGTATTTGGACAAAAAAATGTCGTTTTTATTAAGTCAATAATTATGATGTACAAATGTATTATGACAAGAATGGGTAGTACTCCTGAGGTGCGTTACTATTTTCATCAATTTCGGATAATTTGTACACAAATAACTCATATTTGCAGGGTTTTATTCTTGTAAAAATGTGCAACGGTAAATGGAACCATTTGGTTAAGTAAAAATTAAAAGGAGCCCGCATACATAGTTTTACAACTACGTAGAATAGTTAAAGGCGCTTATAGGTGTGTGTGTGGGGGGGGGGGGGGGGGGCGCTAATCATCGCGATTACGGTACACATAATTCGACGAGGTTATGATATGATCGCGTAAGAAAAAAGTGTTCATTGTAAATAGTCTTACATCAGATATCTAAAATCTAAAAGTTCAGAATTTTGATCCAATGGGTATGCATGCATTTGATTTAGACATTAGTAACCGAGAAAGTTTTCAATTTTCTGTATTATGCCATACTTGTTAATGTTGAATGTAACAGAAAAGCTGTAAATCTTAAGGAATGAAATAAAACTTGAAAACTGTAGATGAGTCTTGGTGCAATGTGCCATTAACTTAAGTACGATATGCGTAACATGTAAGCTTTATAGGTGCGTTTGCAACCCGATGCAAATGTACTAATTACTTATAAATGTGTTGTGGCTTACTTAATTAATTCAGTGCGATTAACCTTACATAATTTTGAAGGGAAAGGGTCATTTTTCAAGAGCATGTCAGTTGTTTATATTACTTACTATAATTTTTAAACAGACTTTGTTTTTGTAACGAAAACTGCAGTTAAATGAGTTCAATTCTAGAAATAAATGAACAAAATGTAAAAGATATAACTCAAACAAAACTATATCATTTTGCGTATATTGTCATTCCCGTTTATTTATGAATAGTTTATTGCATCGCAAATAGCAATTTACTGTTTTTAAACCTACTTACGCTCAAAATCAATGAATCAATGTTATTTCTGATGGCGTAAAGTCAACAAAGAAAAACATATTCGCATGTGTATAGTATCTTTAAACAATCATATCGTATATGTATATTAATAATCTTTGCTAACAGTTCCTGATATTACGAAATCAGTTTGACGTATTTTGTTTCAAAATTTAAATAATTTGGATGTTACAATAAGTTTAGAAATAATTTTGTTTGGCAACTCTAAATTTTCCGTGGACCTTAACACAAATATTTTTAGAAATGCCGAAAGTGTTATCAAATCCAGCAAGAGATTTTAAGGTCAATTGTGATTTCAATTATGCACTTTTGTAAACTAATTATTGTAATGTCATGTAAAATGTATATTGGGAGAAGGCGTTGATAGGTTGTAAAAACTTTTACCTAATCCCCTGTCAACTTTTGGCAATAAATATGTTTAAACTAATTAATTGTTGCAGGAAAATGATAGTAATAGCAGATTGACTATACATGTAATATGTACACGTGTATGGTTTGCTGCAATGTGAAACTAAGGCTTCTACGATGCAATCTGCTGAAAGGACATTAATAAAAAGAATTGTTATGTTTCAACTATTGCTATTTTGAGACCTTTGTCTATCTTATTTTATTTTATTGCATAGTTGATTGATGAAACGCGATTAAGAATTTGTCAATTTAGTAAGATCATACATCACTGAAAATAAAAAAAAAAAATAAAACAAAGTACGGAAGTCAATGGCGTCATGTATTTCCCTGTGCGTGACGTCAAAAAAGAACATTTGAAATATACAGCCAATCAACGCGCTGGGTTATAGGTATATATAACGTGTTACAAGTGCAACAATATTACACAGGCTAATTCACTTGGAACAATTATGTGATAAACATCTTTATTACATTTTTGCCAGTGAAATATAGAAAATTATCAAACTGATAAAACTTATATTTTCACTGCAGTGATGAGCAGTGAAAATATAAGATTTTGCCGTGAAAATATAAAATTTTGCCGTGAAAATATAGGATTTTGCAGTGAAAATATAAGGCCTTTTCAGTGTAACGTGAAAAAGTGACTCGCCAATAAAATACCACCCGGGTCATTATTCTACGTTGCAAAAGTTACCCGGGTTCGTTATTTAACAGTAGAAATCTTACACGGCCATCTGTAGAAAAATAACCCCATTCGATTTGTCCGTAGTTCGTCCCGTGAAAAAGTGACCCGCCGTAGCTTTCAACGGTGGGTAGTTTTCATCTGGGTCATTTTTTTCACGTAACACCGAAACTTTTGTATGAGTTGTTCCCCTTGATCGAATCATGGAGGCTCGGCATTGTTGTCGTCTGCTAGAACTTGTCTCTTGGGAAAAGATGGTCTTAAAGAAATGGCATCAATAGTAAATATTGATGGGAACTGCTGCAGGATTTAATATGAAATGAATTGAGAGATGAGAATGGTTCACTTTTCCGATCAGCTTATCCCAATCAGCTGTGTACTGGACCCGATCGGTTGTGATTTCAACAGATTACAGTAGACTTAGCTCCTTTGCAGTAGGCAAGTAGACCAAGAAAAAAAATAATGAAAGTGTCTTAGTCTTCTTTCGAAATGTAATAAAAAGAAAATTCAATGGTTTACCGTTTTATATCAAATATATTTCACTTGTATGGCAGATTTTTTTTTTATATGTTCACTCGTGCAATGCACTCGTGAAAATATAAAAAAAATCTGCCATACTCGTGAAATATATTCGATATTAAACGGCAAACCATTGAATATCCTCTATGTATACGGTTCACGCCTTCATCTCTTCATAACTTTAACTTTTTTGAATTATTTAGAATTAACGTTCCTTTATGTTGATTTAAATATCGCGTCTGTCATTGTGTTCGACCTCGTTATCAGTGGTTAATATAAAAAAATGTTTTATTATGAAGCAGGTAACGCGTCTATATATTTAGTTCATCGACATTAATTGTTTTTATTTCATATTCCATTGTATTGTGAAAACAATTGTTAAAGGACTCACACAACTAAATAATTTACTATATGTTATTACTAAGCTTTCGAGCTAATAACTTTAATGTTTGAAGTACAACACTTGTGAAAACTGCCTAAATTCACGGATACATACATGACAAAGGCTTCAAGGGGCATTTAATAAGAAGTTTACTGGCATATTAGCTGGCTACAGGCGTCTGCTTCGGACAACCGGAAATTTACACGTCAAACCAGTGAAATGGAACGGGAACACCCTCTGACTTTTGACCCCATATCAATCCGCCATCACATATCAAAATCTACCAAAGGTATATATTTTTGTAAAGTTAAATATCTACAGCTTTCATTCAATGCAGAATAGGTCAACAATTACCTATTTAAATTACTCAGAATCACTGTACTTAGCCGGAACAAATTTTCAGTAGGGACTACAAACGTATGAAACACTTCGTGATAGGCTGATTTAGTTGTGTGAGTCCTAAACCAGTATGGAAAAAGCTTATTTTGCATTTGGTTTAAAAAAAAAAAAAAACTTGAAAAATAGCTTAAGTCTAGCAAAGTAGGCGTACACTTTTTTGAGTTAAACTTTAAATATTTAAAAAAATTCATGAAGATATAATTTTTAAGATAAAATTATATATTCACACTTATCCCTTTCCCATTGGCACATAAAAGGGCGGAATATGTCCCTCGTAGCCAACAAACACCACTTCTAGCAAAGAAATGAATACTTGAATAAATTGTACACAGCTAATGTTAGTGTCTAAAACCTTTGTGTTGAATTAAGTAGCATATTCAAATGCACACAAACGTTTTTCATTGTAGAACGAGCGGATAACATAGCAAATGTCCCCATAATTCACAGCCAATCAGATTACGAGAACGTTACGGAAGCTATAATTAAATAGGCATGCGCGGTCAGACATCGCCCCGTGATACGACCCTCCAGAGAACGTGGTACGTCATACTTACAGTTTATCGTCTGAGACTGACCTTTAAAACATCATACAGAACCATCCTTAATGGTCTTCATGTCTGTGTCCACAACAATAAAAAAACTATTTTGTCACATGAATGATACTGAATTGTAAACCAAATATCATTAGCACTATCGTATTCAGGATGTAGGTTAGCTGCTTCTGACTTAGACAATACAGTTCGAAGTTTGTATTCTATATGTTGGCATATCATTTTTATACAAATGTATGTCGACACAGTTAGAAGCACAATAGCAACAAAAAATTACTTTCTTGTTATATATCTCTTTATCGTTTTTATAAATATATTATATCTTAACGAAATAAAAGTATTTAAAGTTCCGTGGCATTATACTTATAATGGACATGATGACTCCTTTTACAATGTTCATGTATCTACAAATCCAGATGGGTAACTCTCATTCCCAGATTCAGCACTAGGAAATATACTGGGAATAACGAGTACCAAGTTCTACTGTAATACAAATAGACATCCACAACGAAATATCGGTCCCAACTCCAAACCCCCAAATTTTGGTGCAGATGTAATGAGGGTATTGGTTCGATTCCTGACGTGACGTAAAGGACAATGGCAGTTTAATTAAGAAATAATTTGTCTTTTTTGTTGTTTACGGGTGAGTAAACTGAGTTTTTTCTACAGATATTTTAAATAACGCGCGACAGCGCGTTATGTTGAAATATCTGTAGAAAAAAACCAGTTTACACACCAATAAACAACAAAAAAGACCAAATATTTCTTATATTTACAATTTGACACTTTAAAAATTGATTTACTCAACTTAAAAAAGTAACAATCGTCATTTATTGAACAATATACACACTGACGGAACAGCCAACAACTGATGGAATACCAAGACAGCTGATTCCAATTTGGCGGGAAAGGTTGTCAACTTCAAGAAGTAAACAGAATAAAGTCCACATTAACATTATTTGTTACCGTTAGAGATTGAAGATGTTTTTATTATTATATTGCTAGCATTTGCTTATGAAAGTTTTGAAAAATCAAGTTCATCCAAAGTTTGAATCAAAGGTAAAAAATTAACAATGCGCATTCACAATAATAGCGGAAGCGTGATAGTGGTCCGGCGTGTGTTCCTACGCGCTGGACAACGTTTACCGAAGTGTAAATGTCATAATCGTTGGTACAATATAGCGCCATATAGAGAATACACATCGGAAATGTAAATATTGGCATATGAACTAAAAGGGCGAACTTGATCAACTTGTTCTATGATGAAATGATATTTAGATGTGTGATATAGGCAATATATGTATCGTGTTTGTGGGAGAAGAGAGATAACCCTTGCAGCTCTGTAGTACTAGTAGACGTACTCCTCTGAACAATTTGTTACTGGAAGGTTGTATGATCTTCATATTTTCATCTCAAAAGTGTTTATACAATGTATAAAAAGAAAAATGAAGCAATAATGTGAAGCTAAAATTTTATAAAAAGGGTTGTTTTGCTTTCGAAAAAATTGTCGATTGATTGCAAAAAATTGCTTCTTCCGGCGGAAAAATGTAGTTTAAAAAGGCGTCACAAATTTATAACATTTTAAAAAATATATTACCTACCATCCATAGATTTTTTTCCTCTTTAACCTCTTCAAGATTTTCTCTGTCATCCTCTAGGGTAAGACAAATGATACCATCTGACAACAATGTAATGACGTCACGATAACAACATAATGACGTCATGACAACAATACCATCACGCCTAGTGAACAATTCAATCACGTTCACGTCTCGCTTTCCTCCACCCATTAAACCCGGTATGTCCTTAAATGGCCATAGCTTTTCATGGGACAAACAACACATTTGAGTTCACTTTAAGTGATGAGGTTGATAAAAAAAAGTGAATGCATACTGTGTATTCTTACACTGCATCTTTCTTTTTTTAATCAGATTTATAAATTTTACTTTTGGTGTTGTTTTTTGACCTATCAAATTAACAAAAATGCACATTCTGTAAGAATAGACAAATTATGTAGAGTAAAATAAATTAATACAAACAGCATTCCAACAAAATCGACAGCATTGACCAAGTTTTGTGAGGGCAAAACATGGATTTTATTTCAATCTATTCAACATCAGTAAGACAACAAGGTACCGCATCAGACAGTGCAGAACACCGATGTAGTCATACATGCAGTGTATATATTTGCCTTATGCCAAACTAACGCAACCGTTGCAGTTTCTACACGAACAGGTAGAGGGAAAGTAGCCATGCCTAAACTCAAAGTAGCCATTGCCTCCGTCACATGGATCGGGAGGTGGTTGTCCCAGTCTTTTCTGTCGTCCACCATGGTGATCCTCTAGTACATCCTGGTCTTGTGCTGAACGCTCAGCACGATATTTGTCAGTATCGTCAGCGTGCTCGACTGGTACATCACGTTTGGCTCTGACAATGAAATCGTCCTCGGGTACATGCGGGGAATGGTACTCCAGGAGAACGTCTGTTCCGACCAGGCAACCTTTGTCTTCCCCATATACCTTTGTGTAAAAGACGTCACAGTAGGCGAGGTAACTAGTTAGTACAAACCCGCCAGGCTCACACGTAGTATGGTTACAGCACGCCGCACTGAAATACAATATGAAAAACTTATCTAGCAAATAACATGTGATGATGTTTGTAAAAGTTGTGTTTTATTTAAGTTGCTTTTCCATATTTTTTAAAACAGCTTCAAGGGTCATCGATCGCAATCTGTCTATGGCAAACACAAACAAACAGATAATTTTGGCGAAGGAATTCCATGAACCTTAAAGTTATGTGTGAAAAAAATTGAAATAAAGAGATAGTATTTTATTTTATTTTTTAAATATGATGTTATTTTCATTGTTTTTTGTTGATATTTTCATGACGGAATATTTTCTAACGCGTTTATCATTTTCTTTTTTTTTTCTTTTACTTCTTCTTTTTTTTTTTAATTTCAAATCTTAATTAATGCAACAGTACTGATAACACTGACAATTATGTAAATGCATTCGATTATTATGATCCAGTGTTTGTACCTCATATACATTTTGTACATGTACATTGTTAATCTGTATAATATGTTTATAATATATCTCTTTTTTCAACTGTAAACACCATTTTTGTAAAAATATGCATTATAGTTTTTTAAATTTGTGAAATGAACAAAATAAAAAAAACTGTGAACTTCGTCTCCGCACATTTTTTTTTTCTTTCTCTATCACTTTTGTATAACTATAAATACCAACCTGTCACACACCGCCCTCCTTAGAATCTGTTTCTCTGGACAAACTACCAGGCACAGTGTCACACCATGGTCCTTCCAGTAACCAAGTATGCGCTTGTGGTCCGTTTTACAAACGGGGTTGCCACTGAAATAACACAAATATTTTGAGTTTAGTCTGAATTTAAATGGAGACTCAACCGATGTACAGCGTTTTGTTCGAGCGTTTTGTTCGAGTTATCTCGCCTAGATGCGGCAATTTGTCGCAGTTGTCGCATTAAATAAACATTGTTATAAAGAAGTGATGTGTTACCATTGTGGCCAGAATTCGAAATATTTTACGAGACTAATAGATAGTATTCTTACCGACTAAGAGTATACCAATTTTGTGAAACTTTATCAAATTCTTAAAGTGAAATGCCATAACTATTGAAGACAATACGGAATACTTGACCTGTATCTTGTCATTATACAACTTGATATATTACTTTTTCAATATCTCGACCGACTTACGCGTAAAATGACAAAATTACTAGAGACAGTATGGTTTTCATCAGCGAGATATCAAAAAGCGGATGCCGATTACAGATGTACCATACAGATACAGATATGTACAACACTATCTACCCGGCCATTTCCCAGTAGGGGCATACTAACATACATGACGATCGCGTATGATCTTAATGAACATGATAGCAAGTAGTATGCTTCTGTTATGGAAATAGTCCCAAGTTTATAAATGAAATCATTGTATGGTTTATGCAAATTATATATTTTTTTCGGCGATGAAGCAGAGTACGCTTACTCTTTCGGAACACCTGGTCCACTTCTCTTGTACATGTACTTCTGCAAGGGTCTCCATATAAATATTTCCTCTGTTCATAATTTGCCCATAGTTTATTAGATTTTGAGTTCGGATTGTGGTTTTGTTGACGCTTCGGTATTCTCTGATTGTATTTTTATTTATATATATACTTTTTTTATTTTCATTATTTTTTTTTTTTTATTATCAGGAATGCTTACCTTTCCTCCGGATAATTTCGTTTGTCTGGGAAGGAATTAATGAACGTATACGCTCCCCAGTGTTGATTCAGGGCATCTTCCATCCGGGACCTTGGTATATAAATATAAAGTTAACTTATTTCTTTTCTCTAAAAGTTTTCCTTATAGTAGTGATATTTACAACAAACTCATCAATACATAATGCTAGATGAAAAATACGTCACGGGAACATTTTCAGTACATGATTTTTTGATAAGTATGGGTTTTCAATTTATACATGACTTAAAATTCCCCAATTCAAATTATGCCGTACATTTTGGAAGATTGTCGTGTTGTAATTGGTCTTATCCAATATACATTGTTAGTCAGTGGAATTTAAAGTGTCTACATATGTAGTTGTGTTATTTTACATTTTAAGTACATTGTGTAAAAAATGTCATCGCAACTTATACATCTTACAGTATAGAAGCCCGATTTTCCTCTTAGCCAGACATCATACATGTATCTTGTACTGGATATTTAGATGTGAAAATGTCTAAGGCTGGTACATGTACACGGCACAAAATACAAGACGATTCATTTAGAGTCGTACATGTTAAAACAAATCATCATTAGCTCTGTAGAGCTATTTTTACAACGTAACATGAGTAAAATGCAGAGAAAAAGTAGAACAGAAACAAAGAGATACAAATAATATATCACAGCATATGTGTTAAATCAAAATGATCAAAGGAATTTTTACCGCCAGGGAGAAGCAGAATACATAATTTCATTTTAAATGTAATGCATATGTACGGAGAATGATGTCAGGGACAGAGGAAACACGGGTTTACAATATAATTACTTGAAGGGAAAAAAGGATTATTTTGGATTTGAGATTCGATTCTTGGACCAAACTTGGTATATGTGTTCAAATTGTAATCATTTGCTGTAAACCAACTGACAAAAATATATTTTCGCGGCGACTTAATTTCGCGTTTCATATGAAGCGACTATTCGCAGCGATTCGATTTCGCGATAAATACGGTCGTAAACCCTACGTGTATGTACAGTACAGTAAAGTACAGTACTCCTACAGTTTGCATACTTCTGATTGAAATTTTTTTACTGCAATTATTTTTTGTAAATTTTAATCAACCGCGAAATACGCGAAAATTAATCGCACGCGAAAATCAGTTGGTTTACAGTGTATGATATGCATATTTTCAGGTTTTAATTTTCTTGGGAGTCAGAAATTCTTTTGTATTTACATATTTTACAACCCCTACCGAAATCTTGCGGCATCTGGAGCATGTATGGGGTCCAAGATGTAATCCTTCTCGGGAATAGGGTTGTGATTTTCAAATACACACCCACATTCTGGCTCGGGTGCCATAAAACAGGCATCTATACATAGGACGACTAGTGACAGACAGACCACGCGTATCTGAAACGCAAGTAAACTACAAGTACAGAAATCAAATATAACACAAGTACGGACATCAAGTATAACACAAATACGGACATCAAGCATAACACAAGTACGGACATCAAGTATAACACAAGTACAGACATCAAGTATAATACAAGTACAGACATCAAGTATAACACAAGTACGGACATCAAGTAAAACACAAGTACGGAAATCAAGTATAATACAAGTACGGAAATCAAGTATAATACAAGTACAGACATCAAGTATAACACAAGTACGGACATCAAGTATAACACTAGTACGGACATCAAGTATAACACAAGTACGGAAATCAAGTATAACACAAGTACGGACATCAAGTATAACACAAGTACGGACATCAAGTATAACACAAGTACGGACATCAAGTATAACACAAGTACAGACATCAAGTATAACACAAGTACGGAAATCAAGTAAAAAACATGTACGGACATCAAGTATAATATAAGGGTAACAAGAGAATGCCTGTTTTTCTCTTTTACTGTTTCTGTAAGAGTTTCATTAGAAATGGGTTCTTAAACTGTTACTCCTTTCAGTGGGATCAAATCAATGGGTCTATTTTATGTAGATAGGCATTAGTTACGTCCTCAATTAGACACATACAAATAAGGATAATTTGTTTGGAGGATTATTTAAAAAAACGTACTGTCCTTTATGATTTGCATTTTAACACTTTTGTAAAGTTTAAATGACATTACAATGTACATGCAAGAATGTTAAAAACAAAACAGACTTGGAACGCCTTGTTTGCATGAAGTATTTATGGTATACGAGATTTATTAGTCCTCAGGTTACATACATGTTAAGCGTTAATTTCAATGTTTAAAATTGTACAAAATGCGCACACATCACCAATAACATAGTTTGGAGCCCCAGTTTTCTACTACCCGACACCATGGCACTTCCGTACGCCATACATACATGTATATCTGTCGAAATATCTGATGCCATGTGTCAGGGCCAGTAGGAACTTTGGCTCATTATTTATCATATATCTATATAAAGACATTGAACTCCTGTCAATATTGTATCAAATTCATTTGTCTTTAAAACATAACTTTAAATTGGCAGTTTTGGCAATATTTTTCTATACTTACCCTTTGTGTCTGACACAAAATCTCTCTCTATTCTTCGTACAATTTCAGATTGTTTCGAAATTTATATGTTTTTTTTAAATTATACATACCAATATCTCATCCATTTTTCGTTTGTGCTCACAGGTCTCTCATAGATTAATATGCTTCGAATAATTCTACGTCGATACCGAAACGCATAACTCAGAAGAGATGATACACTCTATCGGTCGACTGAAAACACATCTCAAGTGAACCTGTAAAAGAAAATCATTTGCATATTTTAAATATGGAAAAGCCATGGGTAAAATACATTAGACACAGTTTGATATAAGTTTTTGAACAACAATTAAACAATATTACCTTGAGCATGTGTATTATGTAGAAAGTCCATTAGCGATTTTCCGGAAGCAAAACAAAATTTTGTTTAATTTCCATACCTATCGTACTCGGCTCAGGCAGACACCAAAATGGCCTATTGTTATAAAAACTGAAAGAAGAAATAGTGATATACGATAACATAATAATGACACATTTTAGTTGAGTGTCACACATACTTAAAATCATACATTAGTTTGAAAGGTCCTGATTATCTGATCCGCGAAATGTTGGTGCTTCTGGGGATCTCAAATTCATATTAGCTAAAACACAAACAATATTTATACACGAGAAAACTGATTGTAAACGTAAAAAGGTATATGTACTCTATCCGATGGGAGTGATGGTTAGACCAATCAATTCCGGCAAATTGCCATTCCTCCACCACTCAATCACTACCGGCAAGTCGCCGATCCTCCACCACTCAATTACTACCGGCAGGTCGCCAATCCTCCATTACTCGATCACTACCGGCAAGTCGCTAATCCTCCACAACTCAATCACTACCGGCAAGTCGCCCACCCTCCACCACTCAATCACCACGGCAAGTCGCCCATCCTCCACCAATCAATCACTACCGGCAAGTCGCCCATCCTCCACCACTCAATCACTACCGGCAAGTCCCCCATCCTCCACCACTCAATCACTACCGGCAAGTCGCCCATCCTCCACCACTCAATCACTACCGGCAAGTCGCCCATCCTCCACCATCAACCACTACCGGCAAGTCGCCCATCCTCCAGTACCAAATCACTATCGGCAAGTCGTCCATCCTCTACCACTCAATCAGTCCCGGCAAGTCTCCCATCCTTCACCACCCAATCACTACCGGCAAGTCGCCCATCCTCCACCACCCAATCACTACCGGCAAGTCGCCCATCCTTCACCACTCGATCACTATCGGCAAGTCGCCCATCCTCCACCACTCAATCACTACCGGCAAGTCGCCCATCCTCCACCACTCGATCACTACTGGCAAGTCGCCCATCCTCCACCACTCAATCACTACCGGCAAGTCGCCCATCCTCCACCACTCAATCACTACCGGCAAGTCGCCCATCCTCCAGTACCCAATCACTACCGGCAAGTCGCCCATTCTCAACCACTCAATCACTACCGGCAAGTCGCCCATCCTCCAGTACCCAATCACTACCGGCAAGTCGCCCATCCTCCACCACTCAATCACTACCGGCAAGTCGCCCATCCTCCACCACCCAATCACTACCGGCAAGTCGCCCATCCTCCACCAATCGATCACTACCGGCAAGTCGCCCATCCTCCACCACTCAATCACTACCGGCAAGTCGCCCATCCTCAACCACTCGATCACTACCGGCAAGTCGCCCATCCTCCACCACTCAATCACTACCGGCAAGTCCCCATCCTCCACCACTCAATCACTACCGGCATGTCGCCCATCCTCCACCACTCAATCACTACCGGCAAGTCGCCCATCCTCCACCACCCAATCACTACCGGCAAGTCGCCCATCCTCCACCACTCAATCACTACTGGCAAGTCGCCCATCCTCCACCACTCAATCACTACCGGCAAGTCGCCCATCCTCCACCACTCAATCACTACCGGCAAGTCGCCCATCCTCCACCACTCAATCACTACCGGCAAGTCGCCCATCCTCCACCACCCAATCACTACCGGCAAGTCGCCCATCCTCCACCACTCAATCACTACCGGCAAGTCGCCCATCCTCCACCACTCGATCACTACCGGCAAGTCGCCCATCCTCCACCACTCGATCACTACCGGCAAGTCGCCCATCCTCCACCACTCAATCACTACCGGCAAGTCGCCCATCCTCCACCACTCGATCACTACCGGCAAGTCGCCCATCCTCCACCACTCAATCACTACCGGCAAGTCGCCCATCCTCCACCACTCAATCACTACCGGCAAGTCGCCCATCCTCCAGCACTCAATCACTACCGGCAAGTCGCCCATCCTCCACCACTCAATCATTACCGGCAAGTCGCCCATCCTCCACCACTCAATCACTACCGGCAAGTCGCCCATCCTCCACCACTCAATCACTACCGGCAAGTCGCCCATCCTCCAGTACCCAATCACTACCGGCAAGTCGCCCATCCTCTACCACTCAATCACTACCGGCAAGTCGCCCATCCTCCACCACCCAATCACTACCGGCAAGTCGCCTATCCTCCACCATTCAATCACTACTGGCAAGTCGCCCATCCTCCACCACTCAATCACTACCGGCAAGTCGCCAATCTTCCACCACTCAATCACCTCCGGCAAGTCGCCCATCCTCCACCACTCAATCACTACCGGCAAGTCGCCCATCCTCCACCACTCAATCACTACCGGCAAGTCGCCCATCCTCCACCACTCAATCACCACCGGCAAGTCGCCCATCCTCCACCACTCAATCACTTCCGGCAAGTCGCCCATCCTCCACCACTCGAAAGGGTTCCGACTATCTGATCCCTAACTGGATCCACCATTGTTTTTGGTGGATCTGTCGGATGCTTGCTTATAGCGGTCTGAAATGAAAGTTGTCTGTCCGACACCTACATGTTATCGATACTTAATCTGTTCATGATCTTGGCCCAGATTGTCTATATTGGACCAGTTTACCCATATTTACCCACTCCTTTTGTGATACTGATTTGGCAGTTTCTCATATTATATATAAAAACTTTATTTATTCTACAACAATTATGAAACAAGTTATCCAACTTATATTAATCATTCTTGCTGGCCCGGATGTTACCGCGCGAAGGGTCTTATTGTGAGAGGAAACCGGAGTACCCAGATAAAACCCACGTGGTCGGGCAGGTGACCCCCATACCGGTCAGAGAATCGAACCCCGGCCGCCTTGGTGAAAGGCAAGTGTGCTATCCACTGTACCACCCGACCACTCATATTATTGCATATATGCAAGTATTTAATTGATAAGCATATATGTTCATGTTATGTTCTTTAGATGTGTGCTGTTTTAATAGCCATATGTTTTTAGATCACGAAGTCAGATAAACGACTCACACGCGATGTCTTTTGTCATCCGTCTCGCGTCGTACATCGTCCAGCGGTAAAAAACAAACCTGTACCGAATTAAATGAGATTTAGCAGGGATATTTCATGTTAAAAGATGCACCAACTGTTTGAATTGTATAATCCTGGCTTCCTAGGAACTTTGGTGAGGGCCAAAAAAGGGCTAAAATTAGCGAGTACTTAAAAAATGTAAAAATCATCTTTAGACCAGATACATGTATGCTGTAATCCATTACTCGTCGTCGGAGTTGGATCTCAGAGGTCTGAAGGTGCTTTTATCAAATCTGAAATAAACCGGCCTTCAAGTTTTTATCTGGAAGGAGGTGAAGTTAACTATACATGTAGTATACATAGAAACAATTACGCTTTGTTGTGATTTTTTTTTTCTTCAAAATTGTTTAGAACTTTAATCACGAGATGTGAGTTGTAGATTTGAAAGTTTTGACCCCAGGGTTTGGAGGAGTGGCTCAAATTGGTCAAGTGGATGATCATTTCAACAACCAGGATATGCTGGAATAAAAAAAAATGCATAGTTGAATTTTTTTTTCATTTATTTTCTTTAGTAGTCTAAAATGCTTTATTGAAACTGTAATTTCCATATTCTCCACGACAGTTTATTTAGGAAAAAGATTTACTATTGGGTAAACTCCGAGCTTCATGATATTCAGTCAAAAGTTTTCAGTTCACAATAATGTTTTGACATCAAAAACTAAGGTCCACTGTCAGGATCGCCGGGTCGAATGTCAAGGTAAAACTAGCTATTTAATGAAGAACAGTATTTTATGATACGGTAAAGAAAAAGAAGTTGGTGGAAAATAAACAATAAAACACCTAACCAAAAGTTAAAGTCGCCAGATTCAAGGTCGTTGGGTTAAAGGTTGTGTTGGGGTGAAGAGACATGACAAACTGTTCAATTGAAATCGGGATAAAAAATACTAATTTTCCATTGCAAGCCAGTCTAGGTCTAGGGCAACCAGAAACTTGTTGTAAGTGCATTTTATATCACCTAGTCCGTATTTAACTTATTGATCAGCATTTTACCTTTATAGTAAGTGTGATTCATAATTATATTTATCTTACATTATTCAAATCCAAAGATATATGTATATATGCAAAACATTTCTATGTATTGCTGGTAGACAATTCAGTAGATAAATTTAAATATAAATTGCAAACGTAAACAAGATAAAAAGACTCGGGAAGGTGATGTGTATACGGGTAGAGGTAGAAACCTTGTACACTCGTCCTTCAGATAACGTTATCTTCAGTCGTCTAGATCTGGTACATTTGTACATGTACTTGTCTACATGTGCATTATCTCGTCGACCACAGACAGGTACGTATACTAGTCTAATCATCGTATATATAACAGGTGTTTGTAAACAGTGTGATTTAACACCTGACGTTTTTCTTTAATCGTGACTATATATAAGGAAATTCACCAAATAACATTCTCATAGACGGAGTCATTGCTTTTTCATATACTTTTGTAAAGAGGTAGTTTTGGGAAAGATCGATGCATCATATGTTACTTTTCCAAAGAGAAATCAACTTTTGATATCCGGATAGGGTGGTCGTCTGACCAGTGCAGTAGAAAGCGCGCTTGCCTTTCACCGATGCGGTTAGGGTTCGATTCTCCGAACTGACGTGAACAGTTATAGGGTCACCTGCCAGACCAGTTAGGTTTCCTGAGGCTATTCTGGTTTCTTCCCACAATAAAACCCCTTGCGCGTTTACATCCAGCTAACAAGAGTGGTGATTGATATAGTTGGATAAATTGTTTCATGATAATAAAGTGTAGGTTATGTTTTGTCCAGATATCAAGTATATACACAGTGGGTGTATATGGTGTGAGTGTGTGTGTGTGTGTGTATTTGAGAGGCCTCGGTATGCTTGTGTTTACCTCCTAGCAAAGATGTTAGTGTTTGACCCGGTTCAGTTTTAAAACATTTACAATACTTGGACGGGGAATTTAGACCCCAGAAATACACATACAATTTCCAAAGGCATGTATCGTTGGGCACTAAACACTGAACTCTTCAAACTCTAAACTAGTTTTAGAGTTCATCTATATTTTCATCAATGCTACTAACGTATATATAAATGATATCCGTTTCCATGCAGAAGTCAATGTGATTTTTGTTTTTTACTGTTTGATCACATACAATGTACATGCCATTTCTAGTGATAGGGGCCACGGTGCCCGAGTGGTAAAGGTATTCAGACAATTTTCCACTAGCACTCTCCCTCTTGGTTGCAAGTTCGAATCCCATACTGGGCAGTTGCCAGTTACTGACTTGAGGTCGATTGTTTTTCTACGGGTACTCCGGCTTTCCTCAACCTCCAAAACCTGGCTGTCCTTAAATGACCCTGGCTGTTTATAGGACGTAAAACATAAGAAACCGAACCAATCTAGTGAAAACATAACTTATATATATCTAGATAGCCGGGCAGTCTAATACAGTTTATTGACCTGTGTCTGATTCCAGTGCAATTACTAACCGTTGTGATGTTATCTTGTATGTGTCAGGATGTGGTACCCCCAGCTGGTGACGCTATGCACAGTTATGTGCTGTGCTGTGGCATTCAAAGCAGCAGTTTACGAACATGACGTCATATTTCCACCACAACGATCACGTGTTTTGTCACGTGATTCGGCTCTTAAAGTGATGGAAAATAACCTTGATGTTTACAAGGAGCAATGCAATCAAGCAGCTGAACAGGTAATATGGGCACCACGAAATTTTAAAACTATAAGATCGACATTAAAGCATATTTAGTAACATCATGTTACAGTCCTTTTATAATGCTGACAAATTATTAATACGAAATCTTCAAGCAAAACATCGTGTCACGTATTGAGCAATGCATAACGGAAATTTACATGAGTAATGCTGAAGTCCAAATGACTTTGCGACTTAAAGTGTCATTTGACATACTATATGATTCAGAAAAGTAAGCATCTAGTAATGTAATGTCAAGTTCATTTTTAATATTAGTAAATTACTAAATGAGTAAATACATAATGTGCATCAATCTATCAAGCCTATCTAGGAAGTGTTTCATCCAGAAGCTGTTTAGACAGTACCACTAACCTGAACCTGCTTGCATGAGTATTTAAGCAATATATGTTTTAGCAAATGTTGTTACAGTCCTAAAACATATATTTATGTGTTATAGGACTGTAAGAGTATTTGCTAAAACGTGTATTACTTATGTTTGGATTTTGATAGACTTAATATGCTTTATTTAGTTATTTCGAACCGATTCTGAACAGCAAATAAAGTGTACGCAACAATAACATCAATGAAGTCATGATGGAGATTGATGACATCTAATAGTAAATGTTATTACAACAAATTCATGTAGTCTGAGGCAAGGGTGTTATAGGCGTATGGTGCAACTGCATCTTAGCATTGTGTCATTGGTAAAATAGGGAGCAAATATATATATGTATGTAAATGACGTTTGAGCTACAGTTTTTCCGCATATCTATAAATTATTCATACTTATTACAGAAAGCCCAGATCATCGTGTTCCCGGAGTACGGCCTTTATGGGCTCGGCTGGACACGGCAGACTCTCGCCCCGTACCTGGAGTTTATACCAGACCCCCATTCGATATCCTGGATCCCATGCGACGACCCCGCCAAGTACAACAGCACTGAAGTACAACACGAGCTAAGTTGTATGGCCAAGAACAGTTCCATATATATAGTAGCCAATTTCGGGGCACGGCAACCTTGCAGCGCCACAGACCCCGATTGCCCTTCTGAAGGATTCTTTCTATTTAGCACGAATCTAGTTTACGATTCCCAAGGCAAATTTATTGCAAGATATTTCAAACAGAATCTGAACTCCGACGAAATATACTTAAACAGACCGGCGGTAACAAACTACACAGTGTTCACCACACCGTTTGGTCGTTTTGCAACGTTTTCCTCCTACGACATTATGTTTAAAGACCCGGCCATAACGCTGATCAAGTCAATGAACATTACAAACATAGTTTATCCGGTAGCTTGGAAAAACGAACTGCCCCTTCTGGCTGCTATCGAGATTCATTCCGGGTTTTCAGAAGGCATGCACGTGAATCTGATGGCGGCAAACTTGCACGTGCTGTCCAAGGGTTACCAAGGAAGTGGGATATATTGGCCCTCGGGAACTTCAAACAACGAAATTTACTATAACAACATGAAACCAGGCAGTGGAGGGAAATTACTTGTGCAAGAGCTAAGTTCATTGGATTCTGATGTACAAACTGAAACAAGAAGGAAACAAGAGAAACAGAGCACGCGGCACACGGTCGGTACAGGGGATGCTACTAGTCCAAGTAATGAGTTCAAAGCCGTGATGAACCACGATTTGTTTACATTCATTCCTTTAAGTACTGGATACGGGTATTATAAGGTGTGTCAGAATACTTTGTGTTGCGAGACCGATTATGAAGGATTGTTCCAAAATACATTGTATGCTTTAGGCGTGTTCGATGGTATGCATACCTACAATGGTAAATATCCTTTGCAGGTATGCACATTTGTGCCTTGTGTCAATGGGTCTATCTCCAGCTGTGGTCAGCCCTCCATCAAGTCTGTTGGTTATATGTCAAAGATGTCATTCTCTGGGAACTTTTCCTCCACTCGGTACGTGCTACCGGAAGTGTTGCTAACCCTTGACAACTCGACATTGGACATTATTGCACGCACTTGGCTCTATCAGGAATCGATCATAATCGACGTAGGAGTGCCCGGATCGCCGGTGTCTATATCAATGTACGCGATCGGCGGCCCGTAAACATTTTGGTAACCAGAGTGCCATTACTACACAGATCATAGATCAGCCTTTAAAAGAAACAAAACAGAACAGATCGTGCAGATAAACTCACACAACAACAGGAACACAATAATAATGTTGGTAAATTAACGCGTCCTTGCACCAAATGCTGCAATTGTCATACTTTTTCCTGTTTTGTACTATACACACACCGTATGTGTACAGATGGTATACAATCATAATAGCCTTGTGATAATAAGAGCTTACCCAAAGAATTAAATCAATTTAAAAAAAAAAAATCAGAGAATACCAAAGCGTCAATAAAACCACAATCCAAACTCAAAATCGAATAAACTAGGGGCAAAATAGGAACAAAGGAAAGATATACATGGAGACTCTTGTAAAATCACAAGAGAATAAGACCAGGTGTACGCATTTGCTTGAAGAGCTCAAGATCTAGATAATACAAGAATGACATAGCATAATATAAGCCATAATAGCCAAAGAAATAAACATCCAAAAAGAACAAAAGCCTGTGTAAGGGTTGCCGAACTCCCCACCTACATGTTTAGTTTAAAATCAAAAGACTCGAAAGGTATGTAGGGGAGGTATTGGATGGGCGAAACACGATAGGAATTTGGAATATATGAAAACAGTATCAGGAGTTTACAAATTGTTCATGGCGCGCAGCAAAATGACTATACCCATAATCCTTAACTGCATTTACAAGGGGGCGCAAAAAAATTGACGCATTTAAACTATTAGCTAAAGGGAGAAAACTCTTATGTTAATTATACACATTACTGTAAAAACATATTGTGTAGACCACCAGAGGCATACATTAAGATAAGTGTTTAGTTGTCTTATATACATTAGTCGTTTATTGCTTAGAAAATGCTTGCAACGAGTAACTTTAAGCCGACGATGCAAATTATAAACAGCATATTAAAAATTGAATTCAACCGTATAACATGCTTTTGAGGTTATCCAAAATGGCTACTTACTCCTATCATTGCATATTTCAGGCAACGGCGATAATCTAGATGTGCACGAACGTGCGCAGTCTACCAATGTAGCTAGGCTTGTCATTTAAATTTAGTTGAGAGATTACTATCTTATAGTTCGTGAAATCAAACTATTAATCTTGATGCCAAATATAACATGCATCCTTCTAATAAATAATAGACCTATTAGGCTTGACACGTGCTCTGTATCCGTCAACGCGTTCACTGTTGCGGCTGGCACTTTGGATGACATGTCTTGTACAGGTATGAATATACAGCCACGAACGTTGTAACTGTGTACAAGCTTCACTTATTTTAACAATGAATGTTTTAGCAAATGATGTCACAGTCCTATAACGCACATTGCTATCTATTGATGACAACTTGAAGGGTTTATTGTAAAGCTTTTTGTAAGTTTGTCAGCAATGGTAATGTATAGAACTGTAGCAATATTTTGCTAAAACGTTCATTACTTATTTTAACCTTTTAATATAAAAGTTGTGTTTTCTTCAATTATTGAACAGCAAATCACGTGTGGACAACAGTGGGATTGCTGACGTCAAAATAGAGTTTGATGACGTCACAGTATCAACTATTGATAAAGTTTATAGATATTTATACATGGGTCATGCTTTCCTAGTCGTCCACAGATAATATTTACAAGGAAATGAAATAAATGTCGATTGTACCCCTGATTCTCTGTTATGCATTTCAGATTGATGAATACATACTTCAACATTTTGCTTATATCTTGTGTGTTTTTTCATTCGATTTAAAACGGCCAGGATTTTGATGTTTTTTTATATGGCAAACACATAAATCTTAATTTGAAACCGCTGCGAAAAAATCGACCCATTCAGGAAACATGTACCATGATAATATACGTAAAGCAAAATTGAAACAAATGAAGACATTCAAACGAAGTGGAGACCAAGCAGTTAAATTAATTTCAATATAAAGAATATATCACCAGGCATATTTGATTATTCTTGTTTCTCGTGAGTCAGATACACTATATGATCCAGACAATGTATAAATACATAGGCTTTAACTATCCTTATGATTTATATGCAAAGTCATGAACTTTAATGTATAGATGACGACTATGATTAACTTTGAACTTTCGGCACCGTGCTTGATTGATGTATAGTCAGTGATATTTTTAAGATGCACAATTAAACCTGCAGAATCTCAGTAGGTTAATGTGAACCACAGACTTAATTCATGCAAGATCAAAGTAATGTGTCACAAAATTATCTATTCTATGCGAACATAAATACATGTATAGACATATTACCCATATACCGGAATAATGACAATGGTTTTGATATACAAGTGTAGGTTATAATTAATTTAAAATTGCTGATGATTGATATGTATCTTTAAATTGCACGTACTACCTTTAACCTCGCATCACTAGTTCGATTCTATATAAATCAATCAAAAAGATATTTGTCATATCTTAGTACTTCGTAATGAAACATTTTGAACATACTCATTGATAGGCATATATGTATGTATGTTCTCCATTTACATCATAACCAGAGAAGTGTAATGTACCATTAAAGTATCAATGTAATGCACACAATCTATAAAATTGGTGTATACATGTACTTGACCAAAAGTAAAACGAGTCTTTGACTAATTTTGTTATCAAGTTTAAATACATAGAGGCTATTCAATGGTTTCCCATTAAATATCAAATATATTTCACTAGTATGGCAGATTTTTTTTTATATTGTGAAAATACTTTAAAGATCTGCCATACGAGTGAAATATATTTGATATCTATTGGAAAACGATTGAATTTTCTTTTTATTACATTTTCGAAATTCTCCTGTCATTTTAAAAAATTGCGATTACAACTGATCGGGACGGAGTGCCTAAGGGTTATAGAATATTAATACGCCACATGATGAAGTTCTATTTTTTGTTCGAAATAGTAAAAATGCAAAAAAACATATTAATAAATAAATTAGTTATTTATCAATTTCCATAATACTATAAAGATTTTTAATTTCCCTGCTCTGTATGATTTTATTCTAGAATAACGGGGAAAAGTACACAAATAGTGCGCAATGATATCGGACCGAAACTGATAACATCACTAGTGGTGATATAAGCAGTGATGATATAAGTTTTATCAAGTTGATATTTTCTGATATTTCACTGGTAAAAATATAATAAAGATTGTAATTATTATTTTCATAAATGCAGTACATATATAATGCATATATAAATCGGTTAATTTTTCATTATAATTTATAAATCATGCAGGTAATCTTTTAAAAGATGAAAAATAAACCAGAGAAAGAAAGATGTGCGTTTTAGGGAATATGACTTGTACATGGTAGCTGTCCTACTTGTAAACTAACTCTGGTCGTTCTTGGCTCAAGGGGGACCGAACGCCTAATGTAGCTTTGGTGCAATAGGATGTTAGCTCAATGATCTAGTTTTGTTTTTACAATAAAGTGCTCCTATCGAAAACATTCGGAAAGGTATAAGTAAAGTGGTATCACCACATTAAATTCATAACAAATACTTTAGCTTTTACGAAAAATCCGAGAATACCACAGCGTCAACAAAACCACAATCCAAACTCAAAACCGTTATACTAGAAGTGAAATATGAACAACTGAACGATATACATTGAGACCATCGTAAAAGTACAAGATAATATGACCGGGCGTTCCTGAAATGTAAGCGTCTTCTGTTTCATCGCCAACACCTGCTATATGAATCTGGGTAAAATCCTAGTACAATTGTAAACATTAGTCCTCAAAGTGAGTCATTATTGTTAATCACAACAAATAAGCACACTAATAAGAAACTCAAAAACGTCCATCTTCATATCACACAAAGATACAGATTAATTCTCGATGGTATCACGATTGCATCCCTCGAATCCCTGTGCCGTAAGTTTATTCGTCAGCAGTTGACATCTATCACGAATCGGTTGTTTGCTATATATAGTGTCAATATGCTATAGAATTTATCAAACGAGTTCCAAAATTCAATGTCTTTGTTTTGATAATGCGATTTACACTATCGAGGTACTCCTAAAACCTAATCCAGACGGTATTTATTTAGCTACATTTTCGTTGGTTCTTCTTTATATGAATATACCAACTACATGTAAAATGTATATGCAAAAAGCTGGATACCATTAAACGCATGTTAAACAGTAAAAAATGTGAATATATGGATTGAACGGCATTTGCTTTAAATGTCCATGCCAGTATGAATGTAAATTGATTACATTCATATTAATCAGGAAAGCATGCAATATGGATGTAACCGATATTATATTCATACCATCATGTAAATCAAGAGATGGTCCAATCCATATATGACGTTAAATAGTATTATTTTACATGTGTACGTCTATATTACCATATGTATGACATGACGCAAAGGGTCAGGTATGTGATATATTATGTTCATATTGATACGTTCATGAGATGTATGCTTTTCTGGTGTGCTGAAATCCAGTAACTAACTACAATGCATGCGTGAATCCCTTGCATTAAGAACTTTTTAAATAATGTACATAGAGTATAATATATGTCCGTTAAGTAGTATGCATTAATATTATATGATATTGGTTAAGTAATATGCATTAATAATATAGGATGTTGGTAAAGTAACATACATTAATTGTATATAATGATGGATAAGTAATATGTATTAAGTATAGGAGGTTAGTTAAGCAATATGCATTAATATTATAGGATGTTGCTTAAGTAATGTGCATAGAGTATCGAATGTTGGTTATGCAATGTGCTTTGAGTATGATAATGTTTGTTAAGTTATGTCCAATTGGGTATTTGGTTGAGGAATATGCATCTATTATGTGATGTCGGTGATTATGTTCAATGAGTAAAGAATGTTGATTAAGTTATGTGCAGTAAGTATAGGATGATGGTTAGGTAAGTGCATTAATCAACCAGAATTAACATTTTGATCCTATTTTTTCGCATCGAATGTATTTGATTATAATATTATCCTTTTTTTCTCTATTTACGAAAACAAGGATTCATGGATTACATGCTTCACAAAACATTACATTCATTTTGTGATCTGTGATCTTGTTCTACGAAATGTTCTTTTTTTAAATTATTTCTCTTTTCACACTATATATAAACTTTGTCGCTTTTTTGGTGTAAAAAGAAGCTGGTTTAAACTAAGAATGTGTAAGTGATCTTTACACAGAGTTGCGCAACTCTCTTTGTGTTAATTTATATTTCCAATGTTTTTGGTGGCGTACCTGTGGTTTGATTTCGACGTCATTGACCAAACTTCAATGGGAGTCAGTTCGCTTCACATAACATAGAGAACGTCCGACGTTCAAATATACTCATCATTGGCGCCAATGTTGTTTCAATTAGTGCAGTTCATCTGGATTCGTTTAAATAATGCAAATGACAGGTAATAAACTGATAATTGGAGAAAATACAATTGTGCTATAGGCATTTCCCAAAAGTGTTGTTATTCCCCTTGAGGGGCCACAATGGTGGATACAAGATGAACTTCCTGGAAGTTTTTTTGTGATGATTTGGCGCCATGTCACAATCGGATGACGTAATTACCATTATGATTTCATACTTACACGGTGCAAATTTATTTCAAAAACACTTCCAGATGTAGTCATGATTTGACAAACAAGGGTGATAACAACACTTTAGAGATATACCTATAGTGCAATTGTAAACATATGGATTTTTAAACATTTATAGTACTATGAAATATCAGCAGTTACCTCCATTTTTAAGGATGAAGCCCTATCTGATGTATACTTTTGAACATTCATAACACAATTCAAGTTTGAAGAAATCAGTTTCAATCTTTATATGAACTGCGTATTGTAATCTGTAAGAATATCGATGATACATGTAATACATTGTCTTGGACATTATGGACAAGTATATTGTGAGGTGTTAGATCATTATATACCTTTGTTATAGCCATTACATTGACAGATTGATGAAAGTAAAATACCACTGATTTACTTACGTATGTATACCATGTTACCTGTTATCAATCATACTCGATATCAAGAGGAAGTTAAAGAATTGATTTATTGACAGAGAATCAATGAAGTTAATTGTTAACCTAACCACAGGGTTCGAAGAAACCTGATCACAGGTATTTTGTATAAGCTTATCACTCTAAATATGTGTTTCATTATCTCTCATGACCTTGTCAATGAATAAAATGTCGACAGGCGAAACGTGTTGTTACATTCCAAAATCGTTCAGGCATGTCGTTACAAGTGGACTAAAAAAGGAGTTACATAGTTGATATAGTTATATTATGATTGATCTGGTTGATTTAATTGTCTAGATTAGGGTTTAGGGAAACCAAGTTCAGGCTAAAGACAATGTATGCCAGAAAAATGAAAGAGACCTGACATGGAACAGGATTGGTTTGATTACTTTTAACATTTTCTAATACATTTGTAAGTACGACACCTGAAAATGTATTACATAGCATGCCCGACTGTCACCGTTTAAATTATTATCACAGAGGCTATATATATTTTCTTTTTTCAAGTACATGGTATTCCACTCTTGGTCGTCTGTTGCTTTGTTTTTATAAAATAATGTGGCAAATATATTCGTATTATGTCAACCTCAGCATGTGTTATGTTTTAAGGTAACGGCCATGTCAAACAATGCGTTATCCTGTTACGTGTATGCATATCTGATATTAACATGAGTTACATATCAAGTTTAGTATTGAATTTACATAGCATATTCATGCCTGTCATATCAATAAACATTTTCGTCCAAAGATAAAAATAAATAAAACTTTTGTGTTTTGTAGATGTATGCTTTAAAAAACAAATACAAGCATATGTATTTATTTTAACACACGTTTCTTGCATAAAACATTTTATTAACAATTAAGCAACTTTACTTTCAATATACCGTACTACAAAATATGGATATTTACTTGGCAAATGTAGTACACACAAAAATGTATTATTACTGGTTTACAAAATCGGATTTCAAATCAATATCAACTATCAAATATCGGTTTTAAATCAATATCAACTATCAAATATCGGATTTCAAATCAATATCAATTATCAAATATCATTATTTCATCACGATCATTTTGAAGATAAACACTTGCTGTTCATATCAGATTTACAGGTTGACATTTGCCCTTTTATAATATACTTTACTCCTCAGCGAACACATCATTATTATGTCAAGCTTGCCTCTTGATGGGAACCACTTGACTGTGTTTATCAGTTTGAAGGACCACACACAATACGTGACCTTCTTCACAATGAAATGTTATATTCTAAGTTCAAGGCATTGGTTTGAATCAACATCGGTGACACATTACCTCATTCACCCTTAACGATACATTTAAACTTTTCTAATACAATAATTGAAATAGTTAATTCTGAAATGCAAGGGATGAATGAATTGATTATCAATACGCAGCAATCTTGCAGACCTGTAAAACGCAAATAACACGACAGCATAATTGTTTGTGATTTACGAGACTGGTATTGTCATAAAATCTTTGCGTCATATGGAAACGTGCAAAAAACGTTTCAAATACGCATTTATCCATAATTGAAACCCTAACCATACTTCCTAGAAATAACACGCTTGGTATTAGCATATTTGATCGAGCTATTGAATGACAGTTGTTTGTTTATTAACGACCAATATATTCTTTGTCGTGCCGCATGCGTTACCAAACTCATGAACTTCTCTCAAGTACATGGCAGTCAGTGCGAAATTGAGCTAGTTTTAACCAATATTCGATAGACAAATGTGTATCTTGGTATGTTTATTATCTTATAATTGAAGGTTAATGTATTTGTGCTATATGACAGGAGGAGGGAAGATCATGGAAAATTATACCAAAACATTTGCTGCTTATATACAAACTGAGTATGAACATTTCTTTAGTTTCTTTACTCTTAAGACTAGTTCTTAGTAAACTAAACATTTGTTCAGCGACCAAATATAGTTTAAAAAAGGTCATTTATTAATGTAAAAAGCCAAATTGTGACAGTTTTGGTTCACTGTTTTAAGATATGTTCTATCAGTAACATAACAACAAAGATGTGATACACAAAACGGCATACACCAACATAATAATTATTGTAAGACAAATAAAATGTCATGATGAAATTGATCTGTAAAGGCTGAAAACTTAGCAATGATACATAATTAGGAAGCTACAAGAGAGGGATGATGGTTTTCCAGTAGAGTTGTAGTGTCCGAAAGAAGGTTTCTTAACATTACCTATCCCGATGAAGCTGTTACAGTAAACTATATGTTGTGAGGAAAGGCATTTGGACAGTGTCCAGTCCCCAGCAGTGTGCGATGCACTTAGTATGAAAATGTCTTTAGTTTCTTAGTAAACTAAACCTAAGTCGATATATCTTGACTCCGATGTTCGTACAGCACTAGACGATCTACGTGATATATATGTGGTTGTGTCTGCGATCTAATAGCCTGATCCTAGTTAGCAAACACTATTACATTTATTGTTTGCAAAAAGAACTAGATCTGCTGGATAGTCAAGGTCACCCTAATTACGCGTTGACGAAATTCTCGAAAGATGAAACACTATCTACAATATAACCATTCTGCAGGTTTGCAATCTTTGAATATATCGGTTATTGAGAAAGACGCTGACCTACCTCGTATATATAAGTGCATTAACGGGATCTAAAAACCTCTTGACCATTCATGAAGACCACCTTCTTAAAAAGGTTTCGTCTGTCAAAACATTTGATTTTTCACTATGTGTACCATAGTACAGCTGTACATACCGAACTGAAAAAACGTCTTCGGTCTCTCATTATGAGAGCTTTCTTTTCAAAGCAAGATGGACGACGATACAAATATATGGTTGTGAGCTATTTTGGAACATTTCTCGAGGAACTTATCAGGACAGGTTAGAAACACCTTGCCAAATCTTTCAATTCATTTGCAGCTATATGGCCGATGCGTTGCCACAACACACACTTCTATTATAATATTGTACTACAGTTATTGTTAAATCTAATACCAATACATTATTGTTAAACTTGCATTAAATACGTGACATTGCATTGTACCTTTATTTACATGATGGTTGCAGATAGCATTCACCATCCTCAAACACCTATAGTCCTTTCCTTCATATCTGTTATAAATTGTTTAATTTTTTTTATATTCATCTTCTTGATACACATATCATTCCCTATCGTTATCTATTTTATGTTCGAACAAAGGATTTCATTAACAGTTAGCATTAAAGTGTATATAGCCTTTATATACATCACGGTATACGTGTTTCGGCCATAATTAATTTGAAATGTAGTTTTTTATGCAGAGTCGTGACGAACTTTTACATGAATCATCATATCAACAGTGTGAGCTAACATGCCTTTGTCTTTCCTTTAACAGTAAAACACTCACCCTTCTTTAAATCAGTTTTCAGGACCGTAATTATATGCTTGAGGAACATGAATTCAACATAAAGTTTGAAATAATTATCAAAATAAAATGCGTTTTTGAATTATAAATACAAGTAATTCCTTGGATTAAAAATGATCACCGTTACATAAAACAACCCGTCTCATTATCTTCTGATGATTATAAAACATAATTTTACATCTGGAAATATGAATGCACATCAACTTTTATGAATGAAGGTTTAGATAACTAATTGAAATTACTCTGATTCGTGTTTGTATACACGTGCCAGTACCGGTGTGACAAACACTCCGCAAATAACTTTCTGACGTAGATATACAATTACATGTATTTCCTGGAATATATCAGGCGATACTGACGCTATGTAACCCGATTGTTCAACCCCCCCTCCCCCTTCCGAGCCTACATGGTACACTGACGTATTACTTGATTATTTGATCTATTTTTGATTATTGATTATTCAAAAAGTTTTCCCATCAAGCTACAATATTTTCGCATTATGCTGTACTATACCTGCCTATTTCAATGTTAATTCCACTTCCGTGTTTGTTATAGATAAGACATTGTAAGATTGATATTACCTTGATGATGATGCAATAGCATTCATGCGATTTATAAATGAACTTGACATTGTGTTTATAAGAAATAGATACAGGTATACAAAAATGTTATTTTGTTTAAATGAAATCACCATACGAAAACAATTGTATATTATGTTTATTGATAACGGAAACAATGTATCGTGTTGTCTTGTATCAGACGTATTTATGAAATCATTAACATTATTTATATCGTTCTTCCTTTACATGGTGACTGATATTTTTACTACTTGAACAGCAAATGTACGTTATGACATTTTTAAAGTAGTACAGTGTTTTCTATATGTATTAGACAATACGGTACATCATCATTTTATTCAAAATTTGTAAATACATGTGAGTGCAATAAGATGAAAATATCTATTCATGTAATGATGATTCAGATATAAACTCGAAGAAATTAAACAAAAGTAATATATTTTTACACCATGATCATGTATGACAATTCCTTGTGAGAACCTGGGAAGAGTCAACGATAGGATAAGATAAATTGACGAAGACGGAAATCTATGTCCCAAAAGGTTCAGTACGGTCATATTTGAGTATCAGTGGTTCATATAATGTTAGACTACTGGGGGTAATACTCATCATTTCTTTCTTAGTATTTGACAAAATAATATTTCAGAATCAAGACATAAATGATTCATGGATTCGATCTTTATAATAAGCTGTTATCATAAAATGAAATTGCAATGGAAGCCTAACGAATATTAATATATTAATGGTATGTACATTTGTAAGTAGGGAATCGATAACGTAAATATAGGAGTGATAAGTTCTAACGGTTGTGAGTTGGAGATATGACTCCGCCCGTATAATCAAGCCGATTAAATTGAGGAACAATGACATGTCACATCAAAGGACCACTCTGTCCATCACCAATTTAGTGACGGCTAACCAATAGAATTGATAGCAATTAGTATAAGCCTGGTTATTATGCAACAACGCAGTCTGAAACATGTAAATAATTACAACGTCAAAATACATACAAAAGTAATGGGCAGCCGTTGTACAGAGTTCGTGTGTAATTAGGGACAGAAATGTATCATTTTACTTTTCAAAAATGATATTAATGTATGTTTCAAAATTATCTACTTATGTATACAGTTGATTCATAAAATAAATTACCTTATTACGTACAACCAATGGAAGTAGTTAAGGCTAGCAATAATCTCTTGACTCTTTCAGCCCGAGGCGCCTTGCCGTTGTACGTCTTGACATGCGAGCTGTCACTTACGTATCTCATCGGTGTCATATATCTATCGTTCCACTGTACTGCTGCCTCACTTGTCTCAGGTTCGTTCACGGTGCAGGTCGTGTTGTGCTTACTCCAGAGCCGGGGCATTGGGCCATTCCAGTTATGAATTACGTCACATAGGCAGTTGCTCCGGCTGGGAGAGACCAAGTAAGACTTAAACAACACTGATCAACGTATATACAGTATACAGAAATTATGGCTCGAATAAAAGAGCCTCCGTTCGACATGTCTTTGTTTCGCAATGCAGTGACGTACTTTATATTGTTCTCAGCATTAATGAATGCAGTTATATCGTTGAACCCTCAGACCTGTCGTGAATGTGTGTCACGTAACACTTGTCATCCTCCAGAGTGCTCTTGCTGCAATGACAACATGCCTATATTATCAAGGAATAATACTCCACAGATGGTGTTCTTCACATTTGACGACGCTATCACACCAACTGTAGCTAATTTCTACAGGGAGCTTTTCGATTCCAACAGAACAAATCCCAATGGATGCCCTATTAAAATGACTCTTTTTGTTTCGCATGCAAATACTGTGTACAGTTTAGTCAAAGAGTTTTACAGGAAAGGGATGGAGATTGGTGCACACAGTGTCTCCCATGGCCATATGAGTAAAGAGACATTCAAATCAGAGGCAAAGTTACAGAAGGAAAATATAGCGAGAATGGCTGGTGTGCCCTTGTCGGAAATTAAAGGATGGCGCAGCCCCTTCCTGGAGCCTGTCGGCGACACACAGCCAAAATCACTCAATGAACTTGATTACTCTTACGATGCCACGCTTACAATAAGCAAAAAGGGCCTGAAGAAACCTCCTATACCTTTTACATTGGACTATGGATGGCCATACGATTGCAAAATTAAACCTTGCCCTATGTCCAGTCACAACGGTTTTTGGGAAGTTCCGGTGATTTCCGTTATGGACCACTTAGAACGGTTTGATTGTGTTTATGTCGATGGATGCCACTCTCCTCCGCCGAATGAGGAAGCTGCTTTCAAATTTCTATGGGATAATTTTAATACATATTACAGTGGAAACAGGGCACCATTTGGTATGAATATGCATGCCTCATGGTTTTACTACCCCGATCGACTTCGAGCAATGGACAGATTCATTAAGGTCCTCAGCAACCTGCAAGATGTGTATTTGGTATCTGTGAGCCAGGTGATTGATTGGCTCAAAACGCCAACACCGTTATCTGATATACATCACTTCAAACCTTGGGGATGTAAAAACCCTAAGATAAAATCACATCACCGCAGAAGATTCCCCACACAAATAGCCGGTGTCAAAAATCTAAACGCAGGCAGCAGGACAAAGTCTCTACATCAACATATTGAACAACAGCGAAGACTGAGAGTTCAGCAGGCTAAAGCTAGCTTTATTCGGCGGCAACGGCAGAGACAACTGGCACAGCAGGCACTTTTTCAACAACGTGGAATACAGAAGCAGCCGAACGAAGGGACTCAACCACCAAACACAGTGAACAAGAAGAAAAGTAATGTGCCATTTGCGAGTGGCACTCTAGGGTATCAGCAGTATATGTGGCTACAGAGACAACAGGCCAGACCTAGAACAAGGTTTAATGCAAGAAAACAGAGTGCCCTCCCCGTTGCGGGGAGACCACGGATTACATGGCAACAGGCTTTAAGACATCAAGTTATGCATCACATGCAACCAAGTGTACCGGCGACAACTCCAAGTGTGTTATTGGGTACTTTACTTTATCCTGAACCCACCAAACCGACTAGGGAGGAACTCCGTAGGCAAAAGGAGGTCTTGTTGAAGAAGAGGCAACGCAAACAACTTGAGAGCCAAAGAAGACTTTTAAAGGAACGTCAGGAGGCTGAACAAAAAGTTATAGCAGAAGAAAAACGTCTTGCCGAAAAGAAACGGAAAGATGCACTGATCCATGCAGAGAAGGAAAAACTGTTAAAATCGAAAGTTATGGGTCCCAATAAAAGCATTGGGATCACCACAGCTTCACCTGTTCGACAAAATATGGTTCACACGAAGAAAGAGCTAAGGCAGCTTTTAAGATTTGCTGAGAGTAAACTCGTTCAATCTCGCCTTCTGTTTGGTGTAGGAAAGCCAGCAGATTTACAAGAACAGCAACAAAAGAGTAGGCCTCTGTCTGAATTGAAATCACATAACACGAATGTGAAACAGCAGAAAATAGTCACATCCACAGCTGCGCCCATAACTACAGCTGCACCAATAACCACAGCGGCACCAACAAAAGCAAAAAAATCGAAGGTTTCAAAACTTTCCAAACACAACGAATTTCCGTCGGCGAAACAGGATATCAATTCACACAATTTCCTTCTGGATAGTTTTAAAGATGTTGTTGGCAATAATAAAGAACTATGGACATGGGCGATACCTAAAAGGCGACAAAGTAAGAAAGTTATAAAAATACAGTCAACACTACCGCCAATTAAGGTTGCAACGACAGGCGGGTTTATCGATTTCAACCCAACTACTGTGTATTCATCACCTCTCCCTTCAGCACCTGGAGTTAAGTCCGCAAAGGAATCGATTATGAAAGAACAAACAACGGAAAAACCCATTTTCAAAGTCTCATCTGTGCAATACTCTTTTCCAGAGGAAGCCACACTTATTGAACCTAACGGGGGTTTAGACCGGTCAATTACGTCTATATCAATGAGTCCTAAACATCCAGATATGCCGTCTGCTCCTCCAAGGGAAACATGCAAACAAGGAGTTACGTGCAGCTTGCCGGACTGCAAATGTCTATCATCCGCTATCCCTGGAAGTCTTAAATCCACCGAAATTCCGCAGATAATATACATAACCATTGATGGAGATATCAATTTTTCGGGTTTTACCAAAATGCGTTCAATGTTTTCACGTAAAAGAACGAATCCCAATGGATGCTCTATTGGAGGAACAATGTTTGTGTCACCCGTTCGCTCGAGTGTTCGCCTTGTAGACCGTATACATAAAGATAACGTTGAAATTGCACTACAAGGTAGTAAACCTATGGAAAAACCAAATAGACGTTTATTTTCCTCTAAAATTGACAAATACCGAATGAAACTATCAAAATCAACCAAGTTATTGCCAAACCAAATCACAGGATATAGAGGACTAGATTTCCAACCTTTAACAGACAACGAAATGCTGGTGTTGCATAATAAATCAATGTACGATTCTTCAATGATAACAAAGGCAAAAGTGTGGCCATTTACACTCGACTTTGGCTGGAAAGGAAAATGCAAAAACGTTGCATGTCCTATGGATACCTACGCCGGAGTTTGGGAAGTACCCATAATACCACTAGTAAATAGTAAAGCAAAGGAGAGCTGTGATTATGCCGACGGATGTAAAAGTCAACCAAACACAAAAGAAGATACCGTGAAATATTTACTGGAAAATTTTAACCGACATTTTAAATCAACACGTTCTCCGTTCGGAATACACCTCAGTCAAAAGTGGTTTCACTGGTACTACCATCATAATTTATCGGGGCTTAACAAATTCTTAGATCAGGTGTTGTCTTTGCCAGATGTGTATATAGTGTCAATATCTGACATGATCAGTTGGGTTAGACAACCTACTACTCTAAAGCATATACAGGAATTCCAACCATGGAGATGTTGATAATACAGAGTGATAGGTTTTATATGACCTTTTCTGATAAGTAACATTAATGCTAATACCAGCATAAACAAAGGCACACACAGTCAGACAAAGAGCGGAGAAGTACCGATATTTCTTATTATTTCATAATAAACGCAATATCACCAACATGCAATGGTCTTTGCCGTTAGGTGTTCGCTAAAAACAGATGGAGCGGTTCGGATATAATGTGGACACATGGTTAGCAACACAAATACATGAACTCGACTGTATTCGTGGATAGACCAGAAAACCGGTGATATATAGACTTGACACATATAATATTCCATATTATATGATAATGTGCCCCACACAATATGTCTTTCGTAACGTGACTAAAGACTGGACACAAGCCATGGCTGTCGGGCTTTTTCTGCACCTGTATGGAATGTCCTATCTATCATCAACACCTCGGCCGGTAAATATATCGACATGACATTTTAACAATGACGTTAATGGCATCCATGTCCTGCTTACCAGGTCAAAGGTCAAGCGTTTATCAGGATACGTCTGACCGTATGACTTTAACATTGTTTCCATTGATCAGTTATTTCAAATTGTTGTATCAACAAAGAGTCATACTTTACCTGTAATAAAACATGTTTATTTTTTTTTAATTTAAGATATATGGTTAAATAATATTTTGTCCAATTACAATTGCAAAATATATGTTTGTGTATTATGTACTTTAAGATAAAAAATAGCTGTTTGACCTCTTCTGTAAACATAAAAGTACATTCTGAACGACAACAATTTTATTATATACCTGCCAGTGCTATCTTTAGTTCATTTCATTGCGTTGTTCATTTCACCTATAAAGCTTTCGAAGTCAAGATAATAACGTCACTGTCTAACTTCAAAGACATATTATCTACGTCTGCGTCATATCTTGTGCTAACTGAAAAATAAGAGCAGTAGCGTTGTTACAAATATATGGAGTTTAATCAATTAATCTAAACTATCTGTATAGTTTGGTATGTTATCAGGTGATGGAATTTGGCGTATAGTATATTTTTTTCTTCTATTATATTTGAATGAAAACAAATGAACCATTATGCTAGTAATTCATTAAATTATTCTTTTTTCTGTGAAAAAGTGTTTTATAACTCATTTTCTTAACTCAATTCAGGTTATAATGATACAATTGTTTATTCAACACTATAAAAGATATGTTTGATTCTAGACAAACGTTTTAAAAATCTATGTAAATCGTACCGCCTAGACTGCCATGCTTGTCACTTATGGTAATACTAAACTAATGTTGTAACATTTACGGTGATATAAATAATTACAGTCCTAAGGAAATTAGTCTACATTAACAATTATCACGTAATTGTTTCTCAGCAAAACCATTGTTGTCTCATTGTGAACATGATTGTAGTTCTTACCTGCATATTAATGTCATGAGAGTACACTTTGTATATAATAATCATATTTATGGTGTCCTATTTATGAGCAAATGTTCAAGTGGTCTTTTTAATATTGTATCAGCACAATATCAAAATAACGAATACATATGCCATTAAATCAAATTTAAATGCTTCTACAAATTAGGAATAATTTCTGATTAAGTTCTCTTGATTTTTCTTTATAATCTATTTCGTAAACATTGTTCTCTTCTTTTTGTATTGCACATGTCACATTTTATATTTGTTTACGTAAAATATGTTTTTGTTGTTCTGAAGCAGAGACACAAATCATTTTATATCGCTCACATCATATTTTTATTTCTAAAAGGCGAATATAATTCCTGAAAATATCGATTTACTTTTCACTGAAATATCTATTTTTTTTCTATCAGATAAGATATCCGTTAATAATTATAGCTATCGATTCCCTTCTTATACAAGATGAAGTAACACACCCAAATGCTTTTAAATTTAGCAATAGATACAGTATGCCAAAAAAAACCCAATTTAACTGCATCATACAGCTGTTTCGTCCTCCCGGGACTCTTCAGCGATGCTTTAAACAAACGTGTGGGAATCCAAAATTTCTAAACAAATGTAGAACCAGAAGTGTCAAATTGATCGCAAATTTACATAATTTTCTAATTTGGAATATTCATTGTTCCAACACTGCTTGAACAAATTGTCAGTACGAAGTAATTACTATGACTTAAACGTGCGTAATTAGCTTCGTGATCTATACATATGAAGCGTAAGCCTTGTATATACCATCATCATAATTTGAAGAGAGATAATTAGCACAACCTGATTCGTCATTATAACAATGATGGAGACAAAATCGACCCACATTCCATGATACTAATAAGTAAAATTATGACATTTCTATATATATATTTATTGGTGTTTCAAATCATCTTTATTTATAACTCTTACTTTTAGGAGAGAATCATAAATAATTCATAGTGATATGAAAACGGATTACTCATGTTTTTGTTATATAGAATACTGAGATATACCATACTGTTGATGAGAATACACGTGATTTGGTAATGAATAAAAGATATGAAAACGAATATTTTTCATTTTGTATTTACATGGAAAAATAACACTTTGTGTACAATGTAGTTAAAGGTGGACATGCAGTTTAAGCAATTAATTTTAGGGAAAACATATTTAGTGGCATAAGGATTAATTTGGTGTATAATATATTTCCAAAACAGTGAAATGAACATAATTATTTGATGCATGCATCAAAAAGATTATAATACTATTTTATCTGACATTTATAATGGTAACTTCAAATATTAATAACCTTCATTATAAAACATTTAGTGCAGCACAGGTGTTGATTATCTAACATGTATATTAACATTTACAACCGTGACAAAATGTAAGCGTATTGTATGTTGTAAGACTGACTTACAGTGCGTGATGACGTTACGTGTTGATCTCCATAGTCAACTCCGAACATGGTTGAGTAATAGTTAGTTCGAATTCATATAATGATTGACAGAAAAGTGTCTCAGAATATTTCAATTCAACAATGTTTGAAAACTGAGTATTTTTTCTTGCAAAGCACTTTGTGTTTCTCAACTTCTATAACTTAGGCCGTGTATAACTGTAACTTACAATCTGTGATATCAAATTCATAATTTAACACCGATTGACTTTCTACCACCATTTAGACATTTTATCTCTTTCATTATCTTTGATGTCAAATATATATAATGTATACATATTAGTTAATGAATAGTTATATGATGTCATACCACATCAAGACATCAGGAAATACAATATATAACTCACCAATCATATTTGAATTGCATAATCCTGGATATAAAACACGGGGATTTCCAAATCCTTACTTACAGGAAATGACATGATGATCGATTCCTCACCTGTGTAATGACAAAACTTTCTATATGTTTAGTACATAATGGCAGAGCTGAGTTCGATATTATAACGTCAGGGTGCATCTATAGAAATATTTATATTAATAAAGCAAAACACGGTTATTACAAAACCATTCACACAACCATTCTTTTCGTTTTTTTTTGCTGAGTTAATACACCTTTAAAATATAATGTAGCTAATGTACATTTACGCTCTCTAATATTTTTCTTTGTTTAACTTCAAACAACTAGTTTACTTTTATAAAAATGTATCCTGATTTTTCTTTCTAGGATATTTCCAAGAAATAGATTCCAAGATGATATTAATTCTAGCCAGAACATCTGTGTCTTTAATATTTCTGAAAAAAACCCATCATCACTCTATTACAAATAATACTAAACTAATCTTGAGATGAACGAATGGTATATATAACCTCGTCGTTGTTAAAAAGGAAAACGATGTTATTGATTTAACAATATTATGGCTCATCTTCTTTATCTCGGGAAGTTGTAGGCTGTTTGATAACTCAATCTGTATGAATGTGTTATATTCAATTTAAGTTCAACTTATGCAAAATGAGACCATAAAATCTAAGCGTTTGTCCGGAGCAGCAAATGCAGGTCCTTTGATGAATCTAGGACACTGTGTGGAGACCGATACCGCGAAGATGACTTTAATACCAGGTCAACATAAAACACATAATTAATCTCCTCAGGAAGATAAACATGTCAACATTGTTTAAATAGTCAACATAACACTTTACCAAAATAAATCATGCTACTTTATATATCCTCCAGAGAACAAAAACGGAATATTTCTTCTTTTTTTCCCCAACGGGAAGGTTGGGTTTTTGCATCTCTTAATGAGAAGAATGTAAATCAAATATGAAAGCACATGACTTCCCTAATTGTAGAAATGACCGCAAAAAAAAAAAAAAAAAAAATAATAATTAATTAATTAATACTTTTGAAACTGAAACGTCATATACTTGTACATGTCATTTGCAGACGTATTGTTGTTAGATTATATTTCTGCTTTCGGATTGGCGAAATTAAGCAATATTTGGCTTGGTATTTCATTATAGATGGTAATTTTATTTTCCGAAAGGACATTTACCTTGACAATGTATGCTGTGTGGACATATTTCAAGGAATTCCAAATCACGTCATCATCTTATTACATTATGACGCAACATATTTTTTTTTTCGTCATTACTATCACTTTTATTTTTATGTCATAAGTCCACAAACGAAGGAATTGTTCATTTTTGGTCCATCGTTACAATTGTTATTTCATTAAAACAGTTTTGCCGATAAATATTACATTTAATGCGAATATTAGTAACAATACTATACTTTGATATTATGACAAAATGGAATATTTGCTTTGCTTTTGGAGGACGTAACCCTGTGAAATGAATTTTTTTTTCTGTTTTTGTTAGATTTTAACATTCCGTAACGCAATGCTTTGTCAGTACGGTCGTGTTACGTTACTGATTCGTTATTGTGTCGATGATTGAGTGTTCATATTTGACGTATACGAATACATTGGAGACTGATCATGATATTAAGAGAGGCGTGTATTAGTACAGGAATTTCGTGCCTGCCAACCATGTAACGTGCCTCATTAAGGACCAGAAAAAAATAAGTGATCCTGACATAATTACTGACACGTTCGCTATATCTTACCTGGTAGGTGACCGACATACTGCCCTAGGTCTGACAGGGGAATCATAGGGAGGTTACATGTGATGAGCGAAGAAAATAATCTTCCGGACCACCTCGGTTGACCTCTTCATCTTCTAAACATGTATTCACCGTCAATGTGACAAAGAATTTAGAAATTCATCAATTGACAAAACATTATATCGTAAACGTGGTCACTATTGTATTATTTTTTTTTCTTCTTGCCATGATGTCAAGGAAATAAACAATGTCCAACAATACATTCAACATTATGATTATCAAAGAATAAAGTACACATTAGAAATAGTTGCCAAAAATAAAACATTTTACAACAAAGTGCCCATTTGAAAAATCCAGCATAAAAATACCCAACAATACAAGAAACACATAATAAGTTTAATAGATAGCGAACAGTACAATAAGCATTATAAATAGTAATCAATACAGTACCTGTATTGATATATTTAACACCACAGTCAGCTAATTATATTCATTACCTCGGTAAACATGCATATTCAATACTTCAATGAAAATTATTATAATGTAAATAACAACATACAAATTAAACTAAATTTATGTAAATCAACAGTACGCATTTCAATACTGAACATTGTATTACACGCCATACATATTTAACATATAGTCAAAGCATCAACAGTTCAACACCCTGTCAGATATTTTGAACATTCAAAGCTGAATTATACGTTTATAACTGAAAACAAAAAAAATTCTACACTTTAATGTATTACACACGCTGTAACATCTCTGTATAGGTTATTTTGTTTGAGAAGTGGTTTTTATCTTGTTAATTAAATATAAGTTATGACAGATCGAGAGCCAATTAAATGCTCTTCAGAGAAAAACATATGTTTGTCAATATAAATTGGATATTTTTATTACGTAAATGTCTAGTGACAAATGCCGAAACATCCGGCAATTAATATAACACTTAAAAGACACAGGTAATAACCGAACAGTTAACGTCAAAGTTTCTCTTGAAATCGATGATAAAACTGTCTCGTGTTTGTATAGAGAATTCTTTGACAAAAAGCTATTATATTTATAGATGTATTTCCGTTTATCATTTAATATGATGATGCCTATATTACCGGTACATATACTGTATATCTGAACAAACTGATTAAGATAAATATCTTATCCACAGATCTTACGACAATAGTACATTGTTTACTGTACATTGTGGTTATAGTGATTTAGTGTATCTCGAGGTGGCAACGAACAATACATTATTAGTTCAAAGACACCATCTCTCACAGTTTTCCCATGTACTTGTACTCCGTCTTTGTGTCATTTTGGCATACATGTGTAATGGAAATACATTTAACTTTTCTTTAACCCTTAATCTCTGTCTTAACAGTGCCACAATGAACTGCAGTGATACGTTTTCTTTCTTTTGTTTGTATATTTGGTTGTTCAACCATGTATAACACTTAAAGAGGACAATGTAATTTTTCGATAATATAACATATTAGTATTGAGTATGCTCATTATTGTATTTCTTGTGTGATTGACAATGATACTCGGTTCTCATTTTGAGAACTTGATGTTTACTTGGGTGTGGCAAAGATTTACATCGCGGGTGTCGTCAATGAAGCAGACGATGCTTGCTCCTCCGAAACACCTGGTCTTATTCTCTTGTACTTTTACAAGGGTCTCCTTGTAAATCTTTCCTTTGTTTATTATTTGCCCCTGGTTTAATTGATCTTGAGTTCGGATTATGATTTTGTGATGCTTTGGTATTCTCTAAATAAATTTAATATCAATGTGTTTTACATAGATCACCGTTGATAATTTCAAGATTGCATGTGTATACATTGATATTTCATTTCTTCATATCTCTGTTATCTTTCACCATCATCACACTAAATAGAAGCAGTAATACGATTACAAAATCAGTATGTTGATATATTTCAGATTATCAAGTTTATATTATTATTAGACCGATGTGAATATGCACAAAGTAACACCAAAGGGCATTACTGACTTGCTAAATCTGTGTGTTTGACCTGTTGTAAATGTTTACATGGATTGTCATTAGGATTTACGATTATGTATGTACAGCCGACATGTCAGTCAGTACAGATTATTCTTCGGACTCCTTAAGCAATGATACGTCATCATAAATTAAATCTAATGCATATATACAATAATTTTTTTTAATAGATACACAATAGTGAGAAGGGAGCTATAGGGCACTTAATTAGCTCCAAATGTTCATTAGGATGATTTAATATGTTGATACACATATACATATTGTTTTGTTTTGAGAATTTCGTGGTATACTGTTTAATAGCAGGAACATTATTGTACATATTAAATTGGATTCTGATGTTTATATCTCGAGTGCTATAATCACTATATGTTATGGGAAAATCTATGTTAAATACACATTTTTGTCAGACAATAACTACAAATAACACATAATGTACATAGAAAACAATCAAAGTGTCAAGTAACAAAATAGTTTTTAATAATGGATGTACTGAATTCAACAAGGACGTAATGGACACCAGCAGAGTTAGGTCATCAAAATTTAATTTTATGCAAAACAGGTGTGACCCCTTAACTTGTGGTTTTAACACCGGTATCATGTACGCCCAGGACGACCTTAACAGATATATACGCAGAGGTTTATCCCAACTCTAATTGTCTCCGACGTGTCAGTCAAGCAAACAGCCTTGGAAATGAGTAATCTTGATTAATTAATTACCCAACAAGTAAACATCTTTATTTTCCGAGTTGATGATTAATCACGAAAATGCTCATTAGTGAAACGTATGGATCAATATGTTGTAAACAAAATTCTACATTCCTGACCGACCGTTCGTTAACCCAGGTCAGGGCAGTTGTGCAACAAGCAACTTTAGCTGACAGAAATGGACAGCGGTATTTGTCCTCTGACCTCCTTCGCCGAGGTCATTCGACCAAAAACCTTACATGATTGTGTGTGTTGCCAAGATATAGACTGACAACTACAGACACTTGTACACCAACAATATATGAGGTAGCATGTTCGTTCGTGTTGGACATGTCACATCCATTGGAAGTCCCATGTCAGATGTGTAGGTGAGCATATTTGTATCTATATACACCAATGCAGTTCTTATAATTGCACGTAAAACTGAACTGCCAACACAAGCAACAATGCAAGAGGATCTTAATCTCTTTTAGGATGCACAATGTGAAACCTTTTACATTGAATCGTATTAACCTGCGTGTAAAAAATGAAACGGGGCCAAAGTGGCATTCGATACTTAGACCTAAGATTATTAAGGTGTAACCCAAATCAATGAGCTAGTCTAACTGTTTAGCTATAAGAGAATAGCCCTGTCACAAAAAAATATGTATAAAATTTCAATTAACGAGATGTTTATCAAACTACAACTGCATTCTGGCGTTTTTATCTGCATTGGGGAAAGGGTCATTTTGATTGATATGATGAAATGTCTTGTATCGGACGTTTCTGTGGAGTTCATGTACGATGCTGTTTTGGAAATGCAGAAAATACCGAAACGTCAACAAAACCAAAATTTTAAAATAAATAAAAACAATTTCGGGCAGGTATGCAGATAATCGTATGTAGCGTTCTAATAATGTAACCATGGTTGAAGGTAAATATAAGTAAACCAAACTATGTAAAACCGTCCCAATATAATAAACAAATCTAAAAATCGTTATGAAACGTAAGCAAATGTATATATACAGAGGAATCAGGATGAATAGACAAATAACAATAATTATTATATAATGTGTTGTTATGGCTGCTATCATTGGAGGAATCCCATACACGTGACTTTTGATAAATAGTGATATTGACTGGAGAACCAGTCAATAACAGAAAACCGGTTAATAACAGTGCCCCTTAAAATAGATTCTGGAAATACCATTACATCCGGGATCCTGTACATGTAGAAACAGTGATGTGTTAGAGTTTGAAATTCACCATTGTCATCTCTAATCTTTACTCGCTATATAATAAAGCAGTTATATATTGACCTCGGTTTCGCCTCAGTCATTATGTTTTCTTCTGTCCCAAGGATCATGAAACAATCTTAAGTCTAAATTTGTCTTAAGTTTTAACTTAGCCAATCACGATTAACGTCAGAAAAAGTAACGTCATACGTGATTGGCTAAGCACGATTGTAAGTCTAAGATTGTTTCATGATCTCGGGGCCAGGTCATTATCACAGCATAATACACAAATGAAAAGTCCACAATTGTATAATATCGCATGTACACTGGATTAAGACGTGAGGGATCATAAATAGTGCTTACAAATGTGCCGATCTCTGCAGATCTGTGAGAAAACATGTGGGACAGTTTAAATGTACGGTCAAGGACGATAACCATATAATTAAGTGTCGTTTTATTGGCTACAGGTGTACGGTGTTTATTAATGTGCACATTAGGTGTGATTTAAGGTCGGTATTGACACAGATATGAGATTTCCTTGGCATGTTAATGTTGATGGTCTCCTCTATTAGAGCAAGGCTTCACGTGTGAAGTTAATACTTCGGGTTCATGTAAAATTTACCGACCGTTCCATTGTATTTATGATTTCATAAACTGCACAAATCAAAAGAAATAAAAGATGGATCAATGTATGAACAGTATTTTCTGTGAATGTTTAATAAATAATTTGTTTATCGAAGTCCGGTCTTCGAAACCTTAAACCATTTGCAACTGGCCATTAAATGTAACAGCATAAAATTTGCATAACTCCGTCTTCTGTTGATGACATCATATAATTTTGTTTCGAACAGGATAGTTGCATAGGTCCGCCCATATGTATTGCTTTCGACGTCATATAAATTGACGCGAGTTCAAGTGTAGCTATAGTGCTATCATTACATATATGCTTTGTTTCAAAGCTCTAAAAGATACGTTTGCGTAAAAGTTATAAAACAAGATTTATATACGTGTTTTTCAATCGGATGATCAAGTACCTTTCACTTTCTGTAAGATCATTTTGGGATGTTGTCTTAGGGCATGAATACAGTTCAAAAATTATAAATGAAATTTTCAAATGGTTTCCGTTTGACGTTTCTGCATAAACGAGACTGATACAAAAAGAAAACATGACTTTACTGGTACCAATTCATTTCGTTGAAAAGTGTCTCGAAAACAATTTTGTTTGGTGTTTTCTATATGAAGTGTTTAGATACTGCTTTGCCTGCACAATACGTTTTAAATTCAAAACAACACTCTGATAAAATAACATCTCTAAATAATGCACCTCGACGTCAGAAAATAGCTTTGTTAGAAAAAAAAAGATTACAGAAGCGTCATGAAAACCATTATCCGAACTCAAAATCGATTAAACTAGGGAAAAAACACGAAAAAAGGAAGATCCACATGGAGACCTTTATAAAAGCTATTTTGAGTATGAAGTAGTTGCATTCTAATCATATATTGTCTTATTTTTCGGTATAATTGTGCGTGGTGATATCATTGTACTAGTGTATTGTATGTTTTGTAGCATATTTAAGTAGTAAATACACTTGCAAGTCCATGATAGAATATTTTTGGGGGAAAAATAGTTTTATAATAATGAAATATATTTCATTCAAAGAACAGCTCGATCTCCTAAACTTATTGAATAAAAGGCGTTCGTGTATAGGCAAAACGTAGGTATTATAAGGTGTTTCACGATAACGATTCCCATTACTTACCTGATATATGTGACACCAGGTAAGGTTGATGGACGAGGTGACACCTATATGTCATTAGGTGTATACTTATATACATACCTGATCGATTGTACCTATAATTGAATAGCCATACTGAATAGAAGCCAACGCAATGCTTTTTTCGACAAGGTATACATGCGTCCCGACAGAAGAGCAACGATGTCATAACTGTCTCTCTGAATACTTCAAAATCCAAACAAAAGCATAAATAAAATGTAAAAAACAAACATTCACCTTAGCTGTCTTCCGATTCTATCTGCATTCTTGTCTATATAGCTTATTTGTATAATGTCATGTGTGAATAACTTATTAATGATACCAGGAAACACTTGTCTTATGTTTACAACTCATTCTAGATTAGTCCTATTCTCGAATAACCCTATCGTATTTCCTGATGGTGATGATGATGATGATGAGGTGAAGATATAATTGACATGTAAACTCCATACAATATAATATTTTCATGAAAGTCAAAAGCGAAATAGATTCTCCAAAACGTACTTATAACAAAGCATATGCATGTGATGCTTGTTTTAAAACTGTCATGTTTAGATGCGAACACAGAACTAAAACGAAAAAGATTAAGCAGTGATTATGTAACGGTATGTTGATTTATCATGAACTGGATCCTCTATAGTACATTTTTGAAGTATCTCTCATTATTTCCAGGTCTATGTGCAATTCCTGGTACTTCAATGGACCACTGCTAGCTGACCTGTCTTACATGGTAATGTTATCACCCGTTAAAGGAGATACAATGCACCTTGTCGTGGATGCCTGTTGTCGTACATTCTTTTTAGGAGCTGTGCAGTATACAAACACTTTAGATGCTATATGCCGGATGTTATTAGTTATTAAAGCTGAAACGTACGATATCTTCTTCTGATTACTATGATTACAGTAGAATAAATGCCATAAAACAGTGTTGTTTGAGGATTATACTATAAGCGTAATAGCTGTTGTTCACACACCAAGCTAATCTGAATAACTACATACTCTACGAGCCTAAGACGACATTGGTTGCTTCTATTAGGCGACAAAGAAAGTTAAATTGTCTCATTTTAACGAATATGAAAACAAAAACATATCAACCAAAAGTGGGGAATGTTTCCTTCCCATTAGACAGACAATGGCATATTCCAATGTATCTACAGCAATTAAATTGATTTGATTTCCTGTCGACGGTAGCACAGTGAATTCTCTGTCGTCAACTAGCTCAGATATAATGCCGACTTTATATTGCATTCTCGCTGAATACACCAGCCGAAGGTACACAGTACAGTATATCACCCGGTCACATCATACTGAAAACGGTTTAACCGTTATTATTTTAATGAGCTTGGGTAAATCATTGCCTTGGGACAGATCTTTAAATCCTAAATAGTTGTTATGTTTTGCGTCTGTAAAAACACACGGTTTCCTGTATGGGTTTTAATTTTGCGAATCGCAAAATAATTGTGAAACATCGATTATGTAAGAGCCACAATATAAATTATTTCCATTTCAGCGAAGTGTTAATTTTCGCCAATTTCTATGCGTTCAAGAATTGTGCGAAATTAAAGCATACAAATAATAACAAACTACACAGTTATCGAAAAAATTAATGGAACACATGTCATACAAAACCATGTTCTACTCTAAATTACCGTTAAGACAAAGTGTCCTTATCAATTTTTTAAAGTTTAAAGATGCTATGGGAACCTTGTTGAATAGACCACCATAGAAGAGCATAAAACTACAGTAAGATAGGGAAGCAGAGATGAAATAACAGTGTTTTTACTTCCAACCTTTGAATAACTAAATTAGAAAGAAGCGAGTAAATGTATCATGTTCCTGGATGAGAATATGATATATTTCAAAAATCCTGTTTCTTACTGAATATGGTGTCTACCACTAAAACGTTGACTTTTTACCGTCTTGTAACTTGACATTGAACGTTATATCATCACATTGTAAAAGAGTATTTTGACAAGATTTGTATATTACGCTTCTGACTGTAATACAGTACCTTTACCAAACAGATAGATAATGACTCAACCTAAGTTATTGGTATGTACGCCACAAGGTGCTTACGATCGACAGCCTGACACGTTTCGCCATTTAGTCCACACTTTTATAGACCTACCTGATGGATTGTATATGTTTCGATGAATACCAATTATACAAATTGATGTGTTTCTCTTGTAAATTAGCCATTCACTTAAAAACTAATCCTGATATTTTATGACTTTCCCGAATTGTCCTTACATTTGGTTTTTGTCGTAACACTGCTAAAAAATCATTTTATTACTATTCATGTCGTAATAGGATAGACCAGAATAGTGCATTATACGAAAGACAGGTTAAATAAATAACAGTATAATATGCATTGTAAAAACGTTATCTATGAAACATATACGGTAAACGTACATATTTTAGTTAATTATTTTTAGCGGAATATTATACCAAGTGATGAATATGCTAACTGTATATACATGATGCTGTACTTATTCGTATATTGACAATCTATCTATATTGATGAAGCATCGCGTTAGAAGATATAATGGGCAAATGGGTTAAAGGCCCAATATACGTAACAATCGACAAAACTTTAAGTGAAAATCAAGCCTAATAACTTATTATATTTATTAATTTAGTTAAGATTAACTGATATCAGCAATATTCAAGATAAATTCTTATGCGGTTACCGGTACAGCACTAGTTAAAACTCTGTATTTGTAAACACGCGTCCATTTTTAACTGTCTTCAAACTTCGGCTTGTTGTTGTTTCCAATGCTCATCTATAAAAGATTCAAATTATTTGACTGTTGATGCAGTGTTTACACTTTAGAGTTTACTATAAAATTTACTACTCGATTTCACAAGAAATAGTTTCTCCTTCAAGGTGCCATCATTTTTGTATTTATTAATTTGTTAGCTCTATTACCCGCTACGGGGTATAGCCCGCGGTGAATAAATTAAGGCAACTTGGAGGCTTTTCTAAAATAAATACGAGATAACCCGTCCTGGCAGATTACCCGCTGGTTATACGTCGAATGTATACCTAGTGAGTACGAGTGAACTTCGTATGTGGCTTTGCGACTTATTGGAGGAAATATTGTGTTTATTTTGTAAATATATATGTTTTTTTTGTATAATTAAAGATATATATAAACTTTTCAAAAATATTTTTTGCATGCATGATAAAAGTGGAAGCAATGAACAACGTATAGCCCGCATTTTTTAATAGTTTGGTAAAAATATCCACACATAGTCCGCACCGACAGATAGGTATCTTCTGGTGTAAAAATCGTATAATCCGCGGGCAATACGCAGGAATTATGGTAATCTCAAGAAAATGATAAGTTTACTTATATAGCGCCAAAGCTTCGAACATTTATTACCCATCATGCATAATTTATATGATGTAAAATCATAAATAAACTAATTAATGCAAACAGTTAATTTCATAAAATGTTGAAATATTAATACCTACAAAAATGATAGATGAGAAAACTTAAAAAAAAACTAATTCTACGCCGTACAAAACCTTGACAGGGTCAGATTTCCTGACATTATACATGTATACATATTTGGAAAAATTCAAGAATCAATAAAAATGACAAAAATAGCTATATTTATGAGCGATGAATCCGGTAAATGACATAGACGCCGAGAGTCGTGTTTAATCGAGTGTAAAATCGCCAGTTTTTACATCAGAAATGGATGAGCACTGCCATCAAAAGGTCAAATTAAGATCATTTATTATTATATATAATCCACACTCGACAGGAAACCGCAGCTTAGATTAAATATAGTTCCTAGATTTTCATATTCATCACAGATATTACCAAGTGATACATCCCATAAGGACATGGTGTTTATGGTTATTTAGAAAAAAAATATTTGTTCTTTTAATATGATGATAACTAAACCAATTTTGCCAGTAACTGGTATCAGTTAAGTTTGAAACTGTTTCTGTTTAGCCAGGAAAATACTTTTGACTGTAGTTATATACAGTGGTAAAATTCCGTAAATGAGTTTCCCGCGTTGTAGTAATATAAACATATAAAACATCCACAATTAATTTAATTAATTTTTGTGATACATGTACATATTGTATATTCCAACCTAAATTGAATTGTGGCTGAGAAGAATAACACAAATTGTATCATCACATTCGACCATTACTTTATAGGCAAATGTGTATGTGGTCACAGTGTGTTTGCTTTAATCAAACGCAGATATATTTCCTTGTTTACGTAATATCGTACCAAGAATCCCCAAATGACGTATTCAACATGAATACTCCAGATTAAATTCATATATCTATGGTATTAATTTGTATTAGACACAGTACAATAACAAGATGAAATTAACATTTAGATTTTATAATATCGACATTTTGAGTAAAGCATGCTTACTAGTTACACATTTATTATGCCACTGAAAACAGCAAATGAAAGATGTTAAACATAAAACTGACATTTATATTTCTGTTCATTTCATATCCATCACTTAACACAAATGATGCCGTCTTTTCATGTAAAACACAGGAACCTACGATCGTTAAAAAATAATAAATCTTATAATTATATCTATTATATTTATTAACCTAATTTTTATGTCAAGTATAAATTAATAAAATAGAATGATTGACAAAAAAAAATACGGATGCTAAAACGTCGGTACACAACTATATGTATAAAAAATTCAATATGTACTGCACTTAATATAATAAGCCACTATATAAGTACATTATCATATATCATTATTTGGACATACAAAAATCGTCTTGGTTATCTTATTTAATAAGTAAAAGCACGGACTAAAGATTGATTACAGTAATAATTAATAACAGGTTTGAAATCATACGTGATACTATCTTGCTGCCGAGTCATTGTAAAGCGTCCAAACTGGTTTTTAATTTAATTATCCATGGTAATAATTTAGTAAATATATATGATTTGGTTATATTTTTTGTGTCTTTAATTCGTACATGAACAACTTCGCCTTTCAACCTTATAATAGTTCAATGTAGTTGCTAGAGCACTGTTACTATGTCAAAAGGTTAACCTTTCACAACAGCTGCATGTCAAGATAATGTAAGTGTCTTATCTTGATATACTATGCTATTCAATATGATCTGACCAATCGCTAGGCGGATATACTTGGTCCCGGTAGATTATGATCGTACACACCAACTCCAAAGCCTGCAATTATTACCGTCATGCTGTTGCAAGATTTTTTATGTTATTCATCTAAGACACCGGCTTGGTCCTCGCAATATTTAGGTTTAGATTCACATATACATGCATGATGCCGATGCAGAGTGCGTGTAAGGGCGTGCGCACTGGATTTCCCAGAATGAAGTTTGAGCAAAAACAAAATATAATATACTGACTGGTGAAGTAGCCCGAATACATCACGAAAATGCATGACAGGAATACATAATTTTAGTAATTAGTAAGTCGGTTACATCATCTACCATGTTACGTCACTATATAACATACATACAGATATGGTAACGCCCCATGGCCAAGAACTATTTTTAACTTTTGTTTTTGTTTTGTTTTGCTTTTGGGCCAATTCAAAAATTACGTCAATAGATATTTGAAAATGTTGAATATCTCTCACATCATTCGATACATAAAAACCTATTAAATATAATAGATTTATGACTGTTACACGATTTCATTTTAGTATAAATCCATTCAAAGAAATACTCACAAGAAACATCACCAATGTAATAATTGATGATAAAATAATTAAGCAAAAGCGAAAGAAAAAAGAAATGGAAAATTGCATTCGCTCCAAAATGATAAAAATTAATGAAACACAGCGAAACATAATTTTAAAAACGAATATCGCATGTTAGGATCAGATACTTTTAATTTGAAATAAATTAATGTGGCAAAGAAGGTTTTATTTTTTAATTTTAATATCCTTAATTATGTATTCCGAAAGTCATTCCCGTCGTGCCAACGACGTTGACTTGTGCCACACTAATCATATGTGACGTGCATCAGCCGACTGATTCCACGGTTTGGTGTGCCAACGATCAACTACGTCTGTGGTTCACGTTGTCGTATTAATCTTATAGTTACGTTAAAACGACGCCCTCTACCATTTAATTTGTCTTCTTGTGATTATGAAAAATCACCAGAGTGACTTATTGGGAAAACAGGAGTTCCTTTGTCAACAAAACCCCGGAATTTTAATGTGCATGCTTGCATATTAATATGACGTCAGGGAAGGTTGTATTTGTAGACAAATTAGTGCAATATGCAAATGATTGCGGACAGTTATTTCAATCGAACGAAAGGAATTTAATTCTGCATCATGACATCTGACATGACAAATGTCAAATGTGAACAAAAAATCTTTTTGATGATTTAATTACAATATTTCTACAGCGACAGGTACCATATGTGCAACATACATCAATATCGCATGCTGGTTAAAAAGATCCCGACTCTTGAAAGTCCAAACAGTTCATGAGTAATCTTTAAGCATTTAACAGACAAAAAATATCCATAAATAATTCCATTTTCAGATGTAGACGTATTTTTATGATTAGCAAAGACACGCTCGAAGGACCAAGGTAATTATTCACGTTTTAAACAAAGCCTTCGTAATGATAATAAATGCTTGGCTCCAGTTAATATTTCGTTAATTGTTTCAACTATAAAATATTCATGAGTATTTGTATAAATGTCGCGGTTTTTCGGCGGGGGCCAACAGGATATCACGACTACGTTTACTTTTCGCGACCGTGAGGATATCCAGGCTTCTAGGCAAAGTCTTAGACAATACCTGAATGTGTATCAGGTCGAGCTTGTTAAGGTAACCACTTGTGATTCTCGTCAAGTATAGTAGAACCATGTTCTGATTGTGTGGTAAACATTGTTTATTTTGATAGCAAATCCCACGCAAGTCCTTTCCGCAAACTACCATCAATCTATCATTAGTCATAATAGCCATTCGTGTATGATAAGTGCCTATTTCTGCTGTTTCTTTTACGATGGACACGGTCCATTTGTATTTGAAACACCACGCAAATGGGTTTCTTGGACTACAGTTACTTCGATCATGTTCAATATTTTTTGTCTATTCATTCACATATTTAACTTGCCTCTCACAATAGGAAAATCGCAAATGTTCATTTCCGTTCTTCCTATTGAAAATGACATTGCCTAATTCCATTTCATTAAATAGTTTACATCCCTTCTGGATAATTTCCAAGTACATGTAAAGCCTGTCTGCATAATTTTTGTTGTGTGCAGGCCACAATTGCCTCTTTGTTACAAACTTCAGCGTAAATGTCTTCCTTTTCTAAAATACTCCTTGTTGATACTTTATCGTTAGAAACCTCCACGTCTCTCCTCAAATGTACATCACACATGCCTCTCGTAAATAACATACGCCCATTTCTCCCCTTTCTTTTTACTGGTTGATATGGTCAACCTGTGTTTGTAGACGGGTTTACACAAGTTGTAAATACCACGTTTTAACCGCCTTATATCTCTACACAGTGAACGGCTGTCTAAGATGATGATACCGACGACGATGGCGACAAGGACAAGAGCACCAACTGACCCTATTCCTATTGCAGACGGCCGATGATCGCTCGAAGTATAGACCTTTGCTTTCTTCTTTTTCAGTTTCGTTAGTATCAATTGAGGTGAAGCAGGTAAACTCCGTGGCGATTCTGCATCGTTTTGTGTGTCAATGATGCCTTCGCTTCTGCTTTGATTTTGGAGTATTGGTACAAGTTTTGGATGTGGTATTAATAACTTCCATGTCTGAGATAGCGATTTATTAAACATATTTGCCAACATGATCACTTGCCGCGATTTCAATTTGTCGGCTTTGCCGCCTTGCTTTTTTCGGGGAATTACTGTTTGAGCATTTCTAAGAGAAGACATCCCTCCCGCTGAAAATGACGACATACATGAATTCATGTCTCGAGTGTTGTTACACTTTCGAGACGCTGCTGAACGAAAATATGAATCTCTTTGACGCGTTAAAAGATCAGAGCTTCCGAGAGGCGTCTGAACTATCGGATTGAGTACATGATTGTGAATCCTCAATCGAACTGCTGCCAAGTTTGAATTGAAATCCCTCACCACATATGAGGTGTGTCATGTTTCTGGTTTGGAGTTATCGTTTGATTCCAGGCAACTGGCGTTATGTCCCTTATCTGCGTTACCTCTTGTGGCGTTTCAGACAAGACTAATGGTGTGGAATGCAAACCAACCCCTGATGTTGAATATCGGTAGTCATGCGCGTGGGTTGTTGCTTGAACTCGGGTGTGGGAAGCATTTTCACTTGTTTGCGTTGTTTCTTGTGAAATTTCAGAAGGATCCGATGGGGTTGATTGCAGATATGTTCTTGATGTTGAATGTCGATTGTCATGCTCGAGGATTGTTGTCTGAGGTAGGGTGATCGTGCCAACGTCCAGTGCTGTCGTCGCTTCTTGTAGATATTCAGAGGGGTCTTGTATTGCCGATTGTAGATTAGTTACTGCTGCTGGATATCGATTGTCAGTTTGGTTTATTTTGGTTGATAAATCTGAGTCAATGTATTTCCTTTGTGTGTTTGATGTCTTGTTCATATAGGGCTGTCTTTCAACGTTATCGAGAGCCTGTGACTTTGTTTGAGTACTTAACGCAAAATGTTTTGACTGGCGTACTCCATCATTCAGTAAATCGATAAGCGTGTTGTGATCCAGAGGAGTATTCACTTTCAGTAAGGGATGGATTCGGTTAATCTTTTCCTTTTTCGGACGTTGACGTTTCATTTGCTTCTTAGATTTTCGTCTTATCAACCCTTTTCGCTTCGGAGGCGCAGTCCTTTCAATACGTACACGTATGTCCGCGAATTTTTCATCTCTTTCCTTCTTTACAATGGGTCTTGCTTCTTCCCCTGCATCATTGTGTCGTTTCCATTTGTTGAGAACTTTAGATTCTCTCCATGTTCCAGCTGTTGATGATCCTACCAAGAAACAATAAGGCAAATATTTACATCATAAAATAAATAATTTGGATAATATTATTAGTGCAATTAATTTAAACATATTTTGAATATCATAAGCAAACCAATGAAATATTCTTTCAAACGTCTTGTATTGTATAATGTTTTCCTTAACATCATGGCAACATTGTTAAATAGAAACATTAACAGAGACACATCGAGAGCATTCGTCGTTTGTGACCAATCATTGGACCGATCAAAGATTCAAGTAACAGTACTAACAGTATAGAAAACGCATTCGTTTTATACGTTGATGTATGCTGAGACCTGGTAACAGTGTCTCGTACATCATCGTTACATGCATATTGAACACTCTCAGCAATGCAAGTCGCTATTCATATAGGTAAAAATTCCAGAGAGCAACATTCAAAATACACCTAAATTTAGATAGCAGTAAGACAACAATTATTGAACTTACGTGTTTCTCCCAGAAGCAGTAAAATTTTTATATGTTCTTGGAAAAGTCCCAAGTTAACACTTTCTACTTAAAAATGACGTCATGATTCAAAAACTGCTTGAAATATTACACATACATGTTTCCCTGTAAAGAACTGTCAGGTTTTTTCTGTAATTAAACTAGTTGAGTAATCATAACGTCATATTTGAATTATGACGGAAACTAGCGCCTGTTTTAAGTGGTTTCCTCGGCAGACACTAAAAGTCATTTTGTTTCTGCTACTCCAAGTGGCTACTCCACAATCAGTTGGTAAAACATAGGTAGTTTGTTTAATCATTTTTGAAGCGAACGAGGCAACAACAACAAAACATATTAAAAACGTTGTTTTTGCTTTTGATCATAAATGATTAAAATATGGAATTTTAAACATCCTCGAAGTAATGGATATACGTTACTGTCAATGAAAAGGAAGATACATGTTACAGCATGATGAAATCCACAGATAATTGTATGTCATGGCATAGACCACAATCCTTTCTTTTAACCTATCCCTCACTTTCGCTTTTCTCACCCTTTTTCGTCTTTGCAAGTATCAAGGATCAGTGTAATTTACTGCCGTTTCTGTTTAATTAACGTGACATATGAAAGGAGACAGATTTATATAAGTTGAAAACTTGTTTCCGAATCCTTTTCGAATGTGATTGATCTTATAGTGAAACGTATATGTATGAATGAAATAAAGTTAACATTAACGAAAGATATACAGTGTATGTTGGAAAGGAAATCACTGTTCTTGCATTGATGTTAACGTATCACATCACATACTAATGTTAATAAAATATCATATAAACATTAATGAATTACCTAAAAATGAAGGAATGAATCAATCAATCAATCAATTAAGGAATCAATGTACGGCGAAAGAGAGCCATCTTGTATGAGAACAACGCTTGTATTAACAGTTGATAATTTATACAAATAAAATGTATTGTAAAAAACAACGTAAGATATAAATGTACTACTGCGGACTCTGGGATAAGTGTGAGGGAAATAATATAATATGTTCTGTTTATCACTATACGTTGTAAATGCTAAAGATCAGGTAACGCACACATATGCTGTACTTCTTAAGGATATAGATAGGGGGTACAGTCTCTTCAGATGTTTTGCTTAATAATTTGGATATACATTTAATCACATACATGTATCATATATCATTGGAAAGGTTATTAAATTTTCTATTAAGTGAACATATGATTATAGTGTTAAAGTAATTTATAATTGCATAATAGTATATAATATAAAAAAATGACGGACACTTTTGAATTTGGATCTTCTTTCACATTTTCTTACAAAAACTGACAATACTTTTCCTATTGACGGACAGAAAGGTCATCTACAAAAACGTGCCTCAGATTTTTCCTATATGTTCTAGAATTGAAGTAATTTCGATTTCATGGTCTCTGGTGGGATTTTCATGCCCAAATTCACTTAATTGGTTATAAATCTTGTTGTAGCTAAATTCAGAAACTGAGGCATGATATTGTTGACAAGGTCATTCCAAACAATCCTGCAAAGTTTGGAAGAAATCGGTCCACAGATGCCAAAGTTATGGCTGTTTGAAGTTGACAACTTGTTGAATTTATGAAAGTGCTCTAAAGACAATTTCCACTCTTTGAAATTGGATATCTCTGGTTTTAACACTTATCTGACCGATTCTGCCTACCAAACCATTAATCATGACTAGACATGTATCCATCAAGCTGTCTTCCGAAAAAACGGAGCATGCATTGGTTCAAATAACTGAGAAATTAATGAATATTAAAATATTTCTCAGTGAAAATGCCCCTTTCCCGCGAAATGTCAGACTGGACATAGGATAAGCTCCTCCCATGTAATGAAGGGGTCATTAGAAACGCTCCGGCCCCTCTCTTATAGTAGGGACTATAGGGCTGTATTACATCAAAGACTGACCATGACTTAATGGATTATAGCAGCATGATTACCTATCACTTCACACCACCATCGCACAGGGCTAATGACTTTTTAACTGACCACGCCACTGTGTGATGTATCTGTTTATGGTGTAAACAGTACCACGTGTTGATCTGTATGAGCGTGTTCAATGTTAAATCACGTTAATTGACACATTTGGGAACATAATTTTGAAAATTACTTTTTTGTTATATGATGTAGTTTGTTTATAAGTTATCAATTTTGCAAAAAAAAAAAAAAAAAAATCAAAAAAAAATTCTGTTACCCCCTATCTATATCCTTAAATTTAGTAATAGATACAGTAATCCGAAAAAAATGAATTAAACTGCATCATACAGCTGTTTCGTCCTCCTACGACTCTTCGGTGATGTTAGGGGCCAAAAGGTAGGAATGCGAAATTTCTAAACTAAGGTAGAAGCAGAAGGGTCAGGTGCGAAAAACCCCTTTAATTGAATTTGAAGTAAAGTTAAACTAGTCCTGCATAATTTCAAATCGTGTACTACGCAAATGTGTATATTATGTACCGTGTCACTACTCAAATGAGATCAACTATGGCTATGGAGGCTCCAGCAAACCTGGGGACTAAAAAATCCACCAGCAGAGTCTGCCACCCCCTATCATAAAGATTACGTAACACACATATGCTGCACCTCTTAAATTTAGTTATAGATACAGTATGCCGAAAAAAATGAATTAAACTGCATCATACAGCTGTTTCGTCCTCCTACGACTCTTCGGTGATGCTAGGGGCCAAAAGGTAGGAATCCGAAATTTCTAAACTAAGGTAGAAGTATAAAGTATATTCATTTTTAATAACATCAATTAATTGACCATTCCTCTTGTTTTCTAAAGAGCAGTAGATTCAACTGCAGATACCAAATCAATATTTTTTTCTCGCAATAGAAGTCGACTTATCAAAATATCACTTACCTTCAAGTAACATGAAACAGAACAGGACAAAGAGACAAGCTGTCGAAAGTAACATTGTACTTTAGGACACACATCTAGGTTTATAAACCAAAAACCAATTTTGTAGAATAGCTATTGATATGACATGCAGTTTATTATCAATTATCGACCAGAAAAATGACACATTCACATAAATGTTCATGGAAGTGTATGTACACAGTGTCCTGAGGCAGAAACAATACAATATTAAAAACAAACAACGCAGACACGCGGAGTAACTATCCAGAGACGGTTTGAATAAATTAATTTGTCTAATCCATATTTAAGCCTTAACGACGGAAATAATCAACATTTATGTGGACAATCGACGCACAAGTTATACATATATGTATAATGTAAAAATAACTGTAAAAACTGTAGGTCAATATTTATTTTTCTGAATATTGTTAAAAATATCAGGCTGTAATGACGCATAGATGTTGCTGGGTTCGCCATGATTTTTGTGTTTTTGTTATCTTATATTCAAGATAATAAGATGCCAACTAACAAACAACGGTAAATTAATATGATTATGTACATAATTTACCGATGGGATCAGAAGTCTGAATACATAGAGCAATAGACCAACATAGAAAGCAGCGGGTGTTTAAGAAAAACACGTGCATGCCTTTCACGTGCGATTGTCGCCCTCTTTAATCTCCCGATTTTCCGTTCTGGTGTGACTGATTAAAGGCCCCCAAAACGAAGTGGGAGACTTAATGGTTTTATTTCTATTGATGTTTCATCTTCCTCTTGTTCTGCCGCCGTATAAATCTGTCTGACACATTTCTCAAAACGTATTACATTTGTAAAATGAAACTATACACAATGTATCTTGGTACATTGTAAGTAGGAGTAGAAACGACCGATGATTTTGTGATCAATGATCAATTTGGGTCGAATTTGTTTTGTACAGTAGGTGCAATTAAGCATTTCAAACAGGACTATGTGGTTTAGGGTGACTTCTGTAATGGTCCCTTCCACATTTTAAACTTGCTATTAGTAGATTCTTCACGGCCAGTTAACACATCAGATGTCAGTAAAGGTAATAAAAGCAGACAAAATATGTTAATTGAAGGAAATAACACCAAACAAATGGACGAAAAGGTAAAAAGCCACAAGTAACCAAAACTAAATTGTAAAGTGGCTATGATTTGATCACATCTTTTCATAAAGACCAATCGTTTTCAGGTATGTAATAAAATTGCAGAGATACAGACATTATCGAAAAACGATTCGAGAATGATAACATTACATAAAGTAATATTATCTTATCGAATTTAAGGCCAAAGCAATCTAATAACTAGTGTTCACTGTGAATGAGCCATACAATGATATGCTTTGGGCTCGCCTTCGCTTCTCAATATATAAGAATGTGTTATGTGGGAATAAGTGATCCGGAGACGAACATTATCCAAACGGAGTGAAATACGAATACCAAAGTTGGAATAATTAGGTTTATTTTTTTTAAATAAAGTTTCATAATTTGGATTGAAAATGCCTGCATATATTTAAAGATGATTTTCAATATAAATATGACGTAATTATGTTCTCTTCAACTCGATGTATTGTACACTGTATACGTTCATGTACCATCGAAATAGCAGAGTTAGTTGACAGTTTGCAATTCTGTCTTGATAAACTTATAAATAACGAACTTACACATATGAATACTTGTATCATAATACATTAGCCTTCCTTGTTCTTGGTTTTGAATCATCCCCGAAGTATTGATCATACATTTCAAAACTTCAAACAGATCGATGTGTGTATATTATATATCGGTGTATTTTAACAACTAGAAACATATTATGGCATCATTTTATTTGCAATGTAAATGTAAAGAATTGCAAACTGTAAGGAAATCTTCCGAATCAAAGACTCATGTTCTTAACTCACATATTTTCTCTATATAATGGGACGAAAATGTACCGACTCTGACTTTCTTGAGGTCGAACAAATCTAAAACAAATTTTATAAACAACCTAAAAGATATGATCAGCAGCTATCCTCAACGGTTAGTAACAGCATTTTTGACTGAATTTAATATTTACTAAACATCACCTTGGTGGGTTTTGTTTTGCTGATTTAGTAGGACTTAAGGGATTATAGGCAACATTTAGTATTTAGATCTAAAATTGTTTCATGTTTTATGTTTATTCTGTTGATGTGATGTAACGTGAATTTTATGGGTGTTGATAGAGGGGCAGATAGCCTTGAACAATTATTTGTCCATACTGTCGCTATTACTTCGTCGATTATACATGTATCTATTTTTTACAATTTGTTTGTTAGGATCAAGAACATATAGTGAATCATACCGTCGATATTACTTACTAGATCATATCTTCTCTTTATAGTATATGTATCGAGAGAAGAGCCATTGAATTTTGAAGATGAATGAATCAAATCATAAACCATCTGAGCTGGTGCTGCGTCTAGTTACTAGCGACAACCGAAGTAAGAGTTATTCCCCTTGTACCATTCACACGGTACGAGTTCACAGCCACACTGTCGCGGGTTATAAAACACCAGGGTAAGTGAATAATAACTGCCTGGAGTGGCATCAAACATCGGTCAACGCAGTATATTGTTTACATACATCAATATATATCAATAACATAAAAAACACGCTATCATCAGTACAGGAAATATGTTTATTGCGTTGTGGACACTGCTATATATGGCAAACGTTAATTACTACTAGGGCGATCGAAATGAACTATTGCCAGTGTGAGATAGGGACATTTACAAAATATATATACACAATCAAAATAAAGAGTTATAAGACCATTGGATACACGTCCTGTCGCGCTTTTGTCCAACACTGTACATATAATTACTCAATATTTTATTTAATGAAGCATTTTGAATTGTTTGTATTTGTGTCATACATTTAGTACATGCACAACTAAACGTTCCAATATACAATTAATATTTTAGAAACTGACTTATCATTCTTTATATTTCCCGTGTCATTGCTACATATATTCAACATAATGATCTCTGTTCACTTTAGATGCCCCACCACAAATTAGATGGACCAGGGCCACTTGTAATTAATTAAAACTTAAATATTTCACAGACTTTTAAAGACCCACTATACGTAACTTACGGAAATATTTCGAGATTTTGAAAAAGTATGAATAAAAATCCAGCTGATAACCATGCAAAAATAAGACTAAAACAAAGTAAACCTGAGCGGTAACTAGCAAGAAACTCTTGACAAAAAAATCCAAAGAATTGAAAATAATTAAGGTGGGGCCCACTTCAACAACAAGCCGAAGGCAAAAGACAGTTCGAAATGGACGCGTGTTTATAAATACCGAGTTTCAACTGTTGCTGTACGGGTTACCGCATAAAAATACATCTTGAATATTGCTGATATCAGTTAATCTTACTAAAACTATAAATATAAGAAGTTATTAGGCTTGATTTTTCCTTCAAATTTTGCCGAAAGTTACCTATATTGGGCCTTTAAAACAAAATGACATCACTTAAAAACTGGAAGAATCGACTCCTTAAATTTGTAATATTATTGAGTCACTACATCAGAAGTATTTTTTTGTATCATGAAATTTTCAATAAAATATAACATTAGGTCACGAAAGGACCATAGATAGTCTGAAGGATACACACGTATTATAATAATGATGATGTCAGTTGATGGTACATACATCTTCAGTAACTCTACAGTATACAGTCGAACTTTGTTATCTGGAACTCGTATAACTGGAATGCCTCGTTCAATTCGAAGTACTTTGTTGGTCACGCCCTAACGTACACTTTACATTCGAACTCACTAATAATTCGAATACACCGATTATTCGAAGATTTCCCATTGTCTCACCGACTTCCAGATAATAAAGTCTGACTGCACATGTATAGAAGTCAAGCATGTCTACAAATAGTACTTAAAACACATGATACAGCTGGTACGTGTGTGGAAACAAAAAGTATATTCCTTCCTTAATGAACTTCTAGTATAAACACTTTGAGTCTGTTTAAAACCGTTACACATGGACGACAAATTAAAGGAGACATGCATGACAAATCCAGAGAAAGTATAAAAATAAACTAAATGCAGTCATATATATTTTTTAATAAAAATGACGTCATCAAAATGGAGTCGCTCCAAACGGATTTAACCATAAATTCCATGCTTGACTGGGATCATATCTAACTATGAATAATGACTGTTATTTATGGCAGACAATGATTAATTACTTGGATGGTGGTTAATTGCTGATGTGACAGGCCTAGTATCTTGACAATGCATGTAGTTTAGAAATAATCAATATTGATCGAAAACAGTTCTTTTTGGACAAAAAAATAATTATACATGTACAATTGATCTCAAAAACATTCCGGATGACTTTTGATCTCTTGTGATATTCGTTTTTCTATCAGCGGCATTAATTGTCCATGGAAAGGCAAATTACAGCTCACAAATACTTGTTTTCCAGTTTTCTTTGCTGAAATTTATATAAAAAAATAGAATAACACATTTAAAATGTAATCGTCAAAACGAAACAGAGCATTCTCAATCGCATACTGTATTATACATGTACAATGTATATCTGTATGCTCAGATAAAATACCATTGAAACAGGGTTATCCAAAATTGATTCATGAACTTTTTACAGACATAGGCAATAAGATGAAGGCAACATGTTCGTATATTTCTCTCTTTTCCTCCAATTTTGAAATTCCTCATGAATCTCTTAACTTTTCTCTTCTTTCACCATAATGTTTCATTTTCTCTCGTTCCCAGTCCCCCCAATCTTACGCCTTGTCTTGAGTATGTTTACTTGTATGTAAGTATTATCCTTATCTATATCTAATTATCTATGTTCTTTTAAATGCTTCAACACGCCGTCTTCATCTATAAAACATTTTTTTTTGAAAACTCAGCATATTTGAAAACTGTTATTTTTACTACGTACATTGTATATAGATGAAATACGAAACAACTATTATTTGGTTTGATCTGTACATTTCATTGTCCATATGTATTATGCTATATATGACATCTTACCTTACTTTTATATTTTCTTACCTAACTGAAGAGCTATTGAATTACTAGGTGAATCTGTTCCTCCAATAAGTGGAATTGATGACGGTAATTTGTCCTGCAAATAAGAACACGTACATGCAATGGATCTAGTGTACAAATTTACATCAAATCTACAATACAATACAAAATAATGCAACGATTTATTGTATTGCAAGGCCTAAGAGTGGGTTTGCAACATAACATAACATTTAGCTCTTTATACTATAAATATGGCATCCAAAGTTTCACACAAGTCGTGTAGACCAAAAAAGTATACACATGCATTATAAAGTATGCCCTCAACTGGGCAAAGGGAGATAACCTCAACATAATATCATTTCTTTTGTCAAAAATACAAAACACAAAGATATTAAATAAAAGGCACACTTTTTTCCAATCGATCGTGCGCACGTTTACAAGAGGTCAAATACAAATTTCATAAGTATATATCTTCCCAGATAAGCAATACATCATTATCAATATCAGTGTTTTAATAACTGTAATCTTTATAAAATAAAATATCAAATATCAAATCATGCACTGTAGTTTACGGCATAAATAATACAAAATAAAAGTAGACAAACATCATTCCATAATGTATATTAGTTAAAAATAAGTATTCAGAAATGAATATGAAAACAAGAAACAGCAAATAACTTACAAATTTAGTCTGCATAGCTACGGTAAACGAGCCAAACGAAGTCGGTGAATTTCCAATCCACAGATGAAAGCTGTCTTCTAATTTGATGACTTGGAAGAAACATTCATTGTCCATAATTTGATCGTGAAACTTGTGGACACCGATAGATGGCGTAGGGTCCTCCATTTTCGGAATCTTGTCTGCAACCCCATCCTCTTCCTTCCCTGCTGTCTCCATGCTTTGTAAACTTCCGAGGAAGGGAGGCTACTCTAACAATAACGTTTTGGGAGTACTAAACACAGTTGGGAGATTCTGATAGCGCCTGGAACAGACAAGAGTATTCATCATTTAAACACAGTATTTCAAATAGAGAAACGATTAAAAATTTCAATATAACATCACATAGATATGACTTAATAAATTGTTTAGGTACCAATATTTAATTTTAATGGTACCCCCGAATCCGGCTTCCTACCAATTATTTCAAGCAACAACGACTAACTACCCTTACGATTTTAATTAAAACAAACAGCTGCATTTCAGGTCATTTTGAATTAAAGAGATCAGTTTTCCGATAAAATGGCAATCCAATGGTCATAATATATGATGTACATATCTTTATCTATTATGCAATATTACCGCTTCCCGCAATATATATGTGAAATTGCCCGTAAATCAGCTATGCAAATTTTAAATTAGACGCGAAACTTGTTTGCAAAAAACTGAAATTGCATTGTGTTAAAGGGGCATCCCGCGAAAGCCTAAATGCCTGTTCTTGAATATACATGGCGTCTGCACTACTAATTATACTTTCCTGTTATTCCCAAATTCAAAAGTCCACTCAAAATGTCTATATTGACCACTTGCAAAATCGCATTCCTCGGGAAAGCCAAGATAAAAATAGCGAGGATGACGCAACGTGACAGGTGTGCCGCAAGTTTCCTGCTCAGTTTGACGGAAGGGGCCATACGGGAGGGGACGCGTAATGTATACGGCTGATGAAACAGAGACAAAGTCCGTGTATAAACTTATTGAATCACATTCACATTGAAATTAGACATCAATTGCACACATACCGATATTCAAATGAAGAATAATTATCGGCATATCGGCACCATATATCGATCGACACTAGGAATTATCTACATGTATATTATATTTACCTGACCGAGACCGGTACACATGGGTACGGAATGTTTTTAATTAATACAGCCATGGTACAAACCTTAATTTATGTAAAAGGTAATATTCACGAATCAACTTTTCAGATGATTTCATAAAATGTATGTAGCATGCATTGAAAAGTTCGAAAATAAAATGACATGAAATGTTTGCGATTTTTTTTACAACTCAATGTCTTGAGGATTTGTTTTCAGCTATATATACAAAGTACATTCATATTCATTTAAAATCTATCCAACTTTCAGCGTCTTCACACGTTAACACGTATCACGGAATGCGAATACTTAAGTCCACACACTCATATAACGACACACTATAAGCATGACTACATGTATATCAGATTTGGAACTGTTGAAACACTTATAACTACACGTTATGAATATGTTATGATAATTCCGCTTTCTTTTAACATCTTTTTTGTCGTCTTGTAAAGGGACGGTGACTTTAAAAAAAAAAAACCCTGAAGGAATGGAATATACATATAAGTATATGTTGTATAACTTTGTTTTTTTTTAATTTTTTTTTCCAGTTATGTATATATTTTCGTATCAAATTCAATACCGGGGTCGCAACCCAATGATATTTGTACCTTCACTATTTTATAGATTAAGTATGAATATCAGTTTTTTTTACGCGTGAAAACAAATTTTTATATTCCTTTTGTCCAAATTGAAGCCGTATGTACCTCTGTCGCACGTCCCGTTTTACAACGTAATCAAACGACTTTTTTCTGTTATGGTATATATAGTATTTGAAAATGTCTTTCTATCCAGTAATATAATTAAATCATACTGTTTTACTGGAACATAAGATTTTACAAAGAGAATATTATAAAACAAACTTTTAAGTTTAATATTACACACGCATTTTATGCAACAGAAGACTGAAACAGTTTCCCCTTGGGTAGCCTCAAAACCAAATCAAAGCTTTATTTGTGCATGTTACCGTTATACAGAAGAAATATGTAACATACACACAATAGAGCAGGTAGTTTCTCCTTTAAATACTTCCCATCTCTCAATATGATTCCGTAACGCAGTCTTGTGTCATATTTTGACCATTCGGCAACTTTTTGCTTTGAAGTTAGGCCTTATCGTAGTGTAACGGTAATAACAGATAGAGTGTTTACAATGGAAACGGCGCTCGCTGCGCATGCGTTGGTAGGTGGAAATCCCAATTCAGAATGTCTGGCCAGACGTTTTGGAATTCCACTAGTTATTTTGAAATTAGTTATTTTATGAATACATGTCAGCGGAATCCGATCGTCGTAGTCCATAAGAATACCCACTCGATATGTGTATGTAATATTTTGAAAAAAAAAATAAGAAAAAAGCTTACTTTCGCGGGATGCCCCTTTAAAGCATACAATTTATAGAGGGTTACTCTGACGTCACAATGATTATGATGCCATAAACGCAATATTGATTCGGTGTTTCTAAAAGAAGATACATCAGGTTAATATTCTATATTGATGGCCTTCTTGGTAAGGTGATATAGAGGTTTTTCTACCCGAAGCAGTCACATTACCCCGGGGGGTAGCCCGAGGGGAATATGACTGCTTAGGGTAGACAAACCTTCATATCATCCTATCAACAGGGTCATAAATTGTTTAATATACCGAAAAAAATAAGTGTTGGTCAAATTGAATCAAGAAATAATGTGTTTGATTGCATTTTTCACAAGTTTAATTATGTTTGTTTACACAATGAAACAAAAAGAACGACAGCTCTAGCGAGAATTAGAAAGAGGGTTGTCACGGGGCACGTTCTCCAGGAAGATACAAGGTTTTGTCAGCTGTAGGGAAGACACGATGATTCGTAATACCGTCAACATTAGAAGAATCGAGATGAGATATAGTAACACAAAAAATTGACCTCCACATGACCAAGTTTTAGGCAATCACAAATTGTAACAAAAATATCAATCTATAATAAATAGAGGATCTTATACGAGTGTCGATGCGATATCAAATTTATTAAACCAGTTCAATTAAGTAATATGTCACGAGCCATTTAGGCGAGTGACATATTAAATTATTAAACGAGTTTAATAAATTCCATATAACATAGAGACGATTGTAAGATGCTATTTATCACATAACTTATATTTATGAGAAAATACACCAAAACTCTTAATTTCATTCTAAAAAAAACCTTCTTTGACGATACGATTTTCACTACTTAGACAGTCATATGACGTCATTTGTTTATGACGTCACAATAGTGCTATTACACGTGTGTAATACACTGTACCATATTAATGACATGGTCGTATGACATGACTGAACGGGTCAGTTATGTGATAAACATCAATGTTACAGTTTACCTGTTCTCTGTTCGAGCCCTACATGTGTATAGCAAAAACAATGTGTATACAGAATAAGTTTTGTGCATATACTAATTTAGCCCAATGTATAATATAGTGAACGTGATGTCTCCACCTTTGTGAATACCTTACCAAAGAAAGACTGAGCAAGTATATTTTTCTGGTTGTGATTTTATCAACCAATATTTAATACTTTCTCAAATCACCTGTTTTAGAGAGAACTATTTTTCGCTAATTCCTTGTGGTCAACCGCGCGACATGTTTTTTCATAAGAGGCATACATCCAAATTTTCCATTAATGAACATATGTTGGGTGGTTATGATGAATGCATTGTAGTATTTTTTCCACAACTTCGCTTACGTATATTTTTGCAATCACTAATCCTATCACAAATAATTTTCTTTTGTTCGGAAATAAGCTTTCAAATGATGAAAATACTATTTTCGTGAGTATAAAATTTCATCATCCACTCAAAAATATTTTAGTTCGTTTTTTTCACAGTCCGACTAACATCCATCCATCACTTTTCCGTCTTCTTTTTCACCATTTGGCACAGGTACAAAATATGTAACTTCCATTCATATGACATTGATTATATTCCCGTTGAAATACGTCATGAGGTCAACAAAAGTATGTTCGCATGCATTAACATGTACACATATTAACTTACATGTTGTATATGTGATTGTGTTCAAATGAGTAAAACATGTAACCAGTATACACTTTTTATACTCTAAATTTCGATAGACGAGAATAAAGAAGTAGCTATTAAAAGTACACATTGTGGAAAAAGGGCATTTGTCTTTATACAATTATAGGCTAACACGAAACAGAGAAAAACTCCATTAAGGCGAGAATGACCGTTTATAAAGTAATTGAAGTGATCCTCAGCATCACCCTCGCGGTATACGACTTCAAGAATATCTGCTGCTAATAAACATAAGGACACTAAAGGGATGTGATACCGATATACAAGACACGTAAATAAAGTACAGCTTCTATTTCAAGAACATAGTTAACAAAATAAGGCCCTTGGGAGCTGACCTGGTTCTCAACATTGTGACTTTCTCTTTACAACGTGTGACCAAATACCGCAAGATACAAGATGTAATGGCTGCAAATACAGGAACTTATGACCTACTGTAGATTGTTCGAATGTCTGGTGATATTTTTGGTACATCAGTCGATTATTTTTAATATGAATGTATGGTACTCTCTCTTGTGAATCGTGACGAACAAATGAGAGAAATGCGAAAATAAAATCTTCTCACACCTTAACAATGTGACATAAGTATGAAATCCTATGGGGGATGATTTCGTTGTCTAACCTTCAGCTCCCAGCGGCAGCCTATCAAACTAAAACCAAGAGCCCAAATCCCAGTCGAGCCCTTCTGATTTTTACATTCGGTAATAATTATTCTGGATTATGCTTTTTTTTAGCCATTACAATTTGTTCCAAAATCTTTCCCACAAAATATAAGAAAAAACTATTTCTATAGCTAATAGACACAGCATTTGACATGTATAGGAACGAGGCGCCTATTAATGTACGCATGCAAGTGTGTCGTTACCTGCATACATGTAGTTCTGAAGTTGGTGTGGACTTTTTTCTGAATGCCAGTATAAATCCAGGCAATTTTTAATCAGTGCAGGTGAGAGGATACATTTTTTAAAATTTGCACAAGCACAGTTTGAATGTACTAAGTGCTTTAAATGGGGGTATATTTTGTACCTTTGGCCATTTAAATATTGCGCTAGAATATTAACCATGGTACACCAGTAGCCACAAACTACTTCACCACGAGAAAAATGGTGGTCATGATGACCTGTCAACACTACGACTGGAATCGTACCAAATACCCACCTTTGACATACCAGTAGGATAAGTCTGAGTGAGATATAGGGAAGCAGTTACAACGGTATATGTTTGGAAAGTCAATATGGAGAATTTAATACAAGTTGGTATCTCGGGCCGTAGCCACTCCAAGGAAAATAATTCACCACCCTAATACCAAGTCAATGTACCTCTATGATACATGTTCTCCAAAATATGACTGTAGCTTCCCCATTCATGTAGCGTTGGGTTTTCACATCCTGACCGTTACACAGCAAGGGCAAGGTTCGAATCTTATTGGCGCATCTAGCGTTAGCGTCATCACAAAGACTTTTCACTTCATAGCATACATTATGTAAGCGTATTGAAGAGCTGTATTCTAATCAGATTGTCGTTTTACTCAACTTCATTTACACACTTATTTATATTTTGACAGCATTTTTGTATGTTACTTGAGTTTAAAAAAACAGAAAACATCAATGACTCAGGCCGAAGCGGTATTTGATACATGTTTTATTTTGTTCATCCGTATAACAACCCAATTAATTTTCCGCCGAAATTCACGAAAATATGTTGATCATTTCAATCATATCTAGAATTGATGACAAAAAGTAACCTTTACAAATCTGGCAACTAAATGGCATTACCTTATAAGTATGATTTAGTAATTCTAGTGATGCATTTTACTTGCTCTTATTGAAAGTATCGAGGTGCATATGCACAGAATAGTGTTCCTTTAATTTTGAAATTTTCTTCGAGTGTAATTACTTAGAAATTAAATTGTGATAATTTAATTTCACCTAAAACTAGTGACATTATCTGTGGAATATGAAAGTTTGTTACTACGGCGGTGAGATTAGTATGTTTTAAAAATTGAACACAATTTTTAATTACAAGAGCTCTGCTTTAAAGAACCTAGGTGCACAAATTTGAAATGGAAAACAATTGGACCCAAGTAAGTAGACAATTTATTCTGTAGAAATAAGTTTTTGAGGTGAATCGGTAGGTTTTCTGCATTACATTACATGCCGATAAAGCTACTCCTAGAGGCATGTCTTCAGGGGTCAAATCTCGTTCTCGAAAGCCTGTGAAAATCTAAAAGGTGGGCAGTGCCCTTCATTGTTTAAATATAGATAAGATCAGAAAAAAAACATGTACATATAAGGTGACAGTACCCAAATCGGATCAGTACCCAAATCGGATCACTTTTTAAAAAAATACTTCTAAATCAACAACAGTGTCAACAGATTAATTATAACAATACTTTAGTCTTAGAATAGATAGTCACACACCATTTTATGTCCACATATCATTAGCTTTTTAGTTTAAATATGCCATAAAACATTATTGAATCTAAAAACTTTGCGTTTTGTTACGTTTCTGAAAAAAAATGGCGCGTGCAACGACTATGCGGTCTGTTTTGAACTATAACAATAAATCCACCCGATAGAAATACTTGTTTTCATATAAATTCTAAAGGACATCATTGAATGTTGATATGCTACAACAAAAATATTCATTTGAAATATAAAATACTGCAAAATTCAAGTCTTGATCCGATTTTGGTCCTCGAATTCGCAAAATCTCGAACCGGTGATTGGTGACGTCAGAGCGTTCTATAAATATCCAACGTGAACCTCGACTGCTATTTTTTTTTTTTTGTAAGAACACCCATCGATGTTCTTCTTTTGATGCAACCATTAATGGATATTATTCATCCTCAGATTTAATGAATGAATAAAATGATGGTTTGGTGATCCGATTTGGGTACTGTCACCTTATTCAAAAAAGAAGATATAAGTCATCTTACCTACATTGTATGTATATGTATTGCCACATTTCTATGTCATCATACAGTGATCGATTTGGAGCATATTTATTACTTTGGTATATTTTAAACTGTATGCTATATTTATGGCAATTATTAAAACTTATTCTAAGAATTAAAAAAAAAGAACGTGAAGTAATTATTACAGTTAATTAATACGGGTGAACGTTCCTAGTTGAGTCACATAAAGTCAACTGGCGACAACCTTCAAACCATCATGGTCTACCGTCATTGTATTGATTAAAACTCAAGCTTAACCAAACTGTCTGTCTTTTAATAATTTGCCTAGGAGTTCATAAAAAGTTCGGCAGAAATTTTACAATGTACCAGCATCAACTGCCAGCAACATCCAAACATATCAACGCTGGGTTATATATAAATTGTGCTCCATTGCATGCAATATTGCCGAACAGAATGCATTTGTGGTAATTTAATTTCAACTGAAATAAACGGCATAATGTATATTGCATCCACCATTTTTCTTTTCCTTAATGTAAAATCGAATTCCAATTTACGTTCAGATCCTGAATGTTGCAAGGTCAGAAAAGATTGCTACGTTTTGAAGTGAGACATTTTCATCACTCAATTATATTAGTTCTGCTAGGACGAATATATGCATCGCTCACACGAAAATCTATAGTCATGTCTTGCAAAAATGTTTCATCTGAATGCATGCACTCGATTGAAACTGAAAGTGTCATCAAACTCATATATAACATGTAGATAAAAATATGCCGTTTGTTCACTATATAAATATGCAACTGAAAACAAAATAACACTAGACTACAAAGTAGAATACCAGGATCCTAGCGACTTGTGCAATCGATTTAAAATGTAATACAAATTTACAAGGGGTCCCATATTTACTCACATTTATGAAACTGTTCTCCTGCTCAACCATGCATTTTCTGCCCAAGCCTAACCCCTTTTTTCCGATTTAAAATTATTTGGAAAATCAAAATTTTGTTTGTGATTTTGAAAGACATCGAAGAAACTTGAAAAATCCTATAGCTGTTTTTAATGTTTATATTTGACTTTTTGATCTTTTGACAAGATTTAAGCGACATACAGGTAAGATGGTTTGGAACACAGATCCCTTGGTTGAACACGTACACTGTTTCAGGAATACGGCTGAGAGCTGCCGTGCACAAGAATTGTGATTGACTCCCCCCTTCACAATCGGAAGTGGCGACTTAATTTAGGATCTTACCTTTTTCTCTCCTTTCTAAACAACGCAACCCCCTCCCAATATCTCAACTGACATTACCCCCCCCCCCCCCCCATCCCCCCCCCCCCACCCCCGGCGTTTAGCTTTTGCCCCTGTGAGGGCAGGTTTGGATTATGTCCCCTGACCGTGATGAATTTGAGTCTTAAAAGCCGGTATGCGTACTACTCCTTGCTTGACGCTTGGCATTACGTGACTAAAAAACTGATTCTCCCTGTATTGGTATAAAGTGATCGCTCTGCATAACGTGAGTACATGCAAAACGACTGATTCTCCCGTTATTAGTATAATGTGATTTGGCGGTATACTTCGGGGTAGCATTCAACTCATACACTCAATCACCAAGACACCTACCTTCAATGATACGTGTTGATATAAGGACTTAACACAAATACAGTATAATCAAACGCAACCGAATCAAACCGAACCGAATGGGCCCAGGGAGTTGTCTCTTCCATACATAAATGTAACATTTCATCACACATATTGATGCAAATGACACTTTGTGTTGCTGTTAAGGTGCGGGTAAGGTATATGCGTGCTGTACCACTTTCTTTGTCGTATGAAGCCAACTCTCCGTAGTCGAGAATTTCATAAATGTAAATCACTCAAAGATAAAAGAAAATGTTAATATTTATTTGCTACACAATTGCAAAACTAGACGTGAGGTATTAGATATATACTTCACCGCTCCTTTCCCAGCATTAATTGTCGTGTTTGATAAGGTGATGATCGAAGATGTTTCAACGCGCTGATGACTTATATGCTTAATTGACATATTAATTAAATCCATTTCGCACTGTACTTTAAGTACTATTCACTCGTCAAAATTATTTACTTATGCTGACGAGTTCAACACGTGTGAAATATATAAACAGGATTGATCCTATTTAAACTTAAACCAAAGTTCAGTATGAACGATTTCGACAATCAGCACTTTTAAAGTTGTGTGCCTGAAAGCAATCAATCATCAAATATTATAACAAATCTAACGCTGAAAATATTATCGATTGACCATAGCCGGAATTAGTTTTAACGAGTGGAATTGTCAAAACAAACAGTTGCTCGTTACACGAGCGCTTCATCACTTTGAGGTGGGGACATGCAATGATGGATGGTCAATGTTACTAGACAAAGTGCTGCAGAGCTGTGCGGTCTGATCTTCATACAGGATAAATCTAATAAAATACAGATATATGATTCATATCAGCAAAACAGTGATATGCCTACATGATATAAATATAATTTTTCGAGTGGAACTATTTCAAATATCGTCAGCTTATGGTTGACGACATTGCTTCAATATAGAAATTTAGAAAATGAGGAAGTATACATATCTTATAATGTTAAGACAGGACCTAGTTGACAGTCTTCTTCCAGTTTCACAAGCATATCCGCATATTGTTCCTTATTATATTCTTACTTGATTTGAAAGCAAATGGTACAGTTTAGCTGCAGTAAAGTGACGTTTGTGAACCCGACCTGGCATCATGTTCAATTCAAGTTATTTTGATCTTTGATTAACCTACAATATTTTTTTTTTCCTTTTTTTTTTATAACTAATAACTTTATAACTTATTTTTATTCTGCCTGTAAAGGACATCATTCCCAGTAATCGCGTCGCAAAACTTATTATTCTCATACATGTATTTGCTTGAAACCAACAACAAAATATACATTTAGTTTCAACGGTATTTATTCAATTAATGGCAAATATACAGTCAATACATGCTTAAACATTAAGGTTTCTGAAAAAAAAAATTGATTTTGGTTTAGGATTTATACATTTTGCTGTAATGGATTTTAAACGACGTTTGATAGTCTTTCCTGTTGTTTTAGGAGGTGAACAATGAAAAGGTGTCAGCCAACCATCATCACTATAACCCTCCGCCCCTGAGTCGCCAGTTTGAGAATTAGTTTATATGTCACAGCTGATTCTTTATTCTAGGGCTTGCTAAACAAATCGAGATTTTTATGACTGCTGACAAACTAACTAACAACACAGGGATTCGAGAGAAGTATGCTTATGATAACTATGGACAAGTTTTATGGTTGCCATCTTTGTCTCATTGAGTAATATTTGTCTATTCTAATCGTTTTTAGTTCGGATTATAGGTTTGAGGTTTCGGTATTCGCTAATTTATTCAGACAGTCGTCAAGTACTGATCACTTACTATGCTTTTCTTCGGAAACTCGTGTTCGCCTTCATCACCAAACACTACCATTGTTTTAAATGGCCATAAATCTATCAATTTTCTGTACAAAACAATATGTCTATACATATAACAAACACTACACCGTATTGTATCCAACATACATTTTAAACAGGTACAGTTGTATTCATTTTGTATGTAATTGTTCTATAATATATATATAAAAAAAGAATATTTGTAGAATATCGACTCCACATTTCCATTGCGTTGCTTTTCCTGTAATACATGTGTTATATAGTCCCAGAATGAGCTTCCCGTGTTGTTGGTCTATTTTGAAAGTTTCAAATTGCCTCTGTGAAGGTTAATTGAAACACTCCCAGACATTCCATGTCGCAGTGCTAGAGAAGAAAATGAAACAAGGAATTATTGTGACGTTTGTGTATATTTTTGTACATTTTTGCCTATATATAGTTGTCGATAGTAATAGTGATGCCATGACAAAACGAAGATAACGAAAATAAAATATCATATGTTTTGAGCGTACGTTATTTACAAGAATAGACACAATAAAAGAAGTCAATGGAATGTATTTTCAGACAGAGACACAATAAAAAAAGTATTTAAATGTGAAACATTTACAAAGACAGATACAAAAAGGTTTATTAATAAAACATATTACATTAATGAAATAACCCATCATATAAGCCTTTACATATGCATGTATCCCAGCTAAGGTAGACGATCAATTAATGACTAACTACATGTTCAGTTTATATAATGTTCCTAGTCTGTAATTTTACTTGTTTAAGTGTACAGAAGTTGTTTTAATACCATTTAGGTTTGTCTCCTTTAGATTTATGCTGAACGATGCCAATTTCGCTTGCTTGAAACTATTATAGTTATGCTATATGTATAACTTGCTTCATTTATTATTAGTTATAATATTTGTTATTATTATTATTAGTAAGCTGCTTAAAACTTGCTGTACTTTATGCGCGAAATGAACATGTATATCATAGTCAAAGTTCTCAAATAACCCTTACTATGAAAGAGTGTTTGCAGAAGTGTCAATTATATCAAATCACCAGAACACTAATATAAAAAGGGAAGTCAGGGTTTTGAATAATTATATATTCAAAGTGATTTGGAATCTACAATGGAAGGATTCATATGAGAACGATTGTTATGTGTCGTCGGATGACAAACATTTTCATGTTGCAGTTAATTTGTCATTCTCGGGCTTGCTCTGAATATCGAGATTCTCGTACTAAATGTCGTCTGCTTAGAAACAAAATTACTACACATTCAAATTTTGAACATCTGAGCCGAACATACATTCTATTTAGTGATTAATGTCTGACGTCCGCTGGTAACATTTACTGACTCACTCGATCTGCAACGATTTGACACACGACGTCTGTAATTCTACATTATACATGTATAAGATAAATGTTAAAAAACTTCTGTGTCTCCTTCGACAAAAACAAATATGGCATGACACATCTGATTTGCACATTAATAGTAATTTAGATCTGTATTTACAATTCTATGCAAGATTTTTAAGACATGTTAAAAGAGTATCATCTTGGAAAATATTACATTTGATAGTAAACGTTACACTTTTACTGTACAGGTATAGATGGAATCATATTCTATTTAATTTTTTAAATCAAATCAGATATCAATTAAATCAGCATTTCTCTTGGAAATTAACGATTAATATTTTTTTAATTAGTTACCAATTCGTGCATGCATTTGCAATTTTCATCTTTTCTAGATTAATTATTTAAAATTACTTGTTTTTTCTTTGTAAAATTGATCTCCCTCGAAATGCTAATATTCTAAAGTGTTATGCACTTTTCCCATTTCATGTAGCTCCTGATATGTTTAGGGACACTTTTGAAGCGGACTTTATCCTATCGACTTACACCTGTGATACCACGATAAACGAAAAAGTCATATTATACGGTGCCTTTCTGCATCAACACTCAAAACGTATGCGACAATTATTGCATTTGTTATGGGTGTAGTTATTTCATCATACTGTTGTGCTGGATTGCTAGAACGTGTACATGTGCAGGATGTCCGTACATGTCTTGTCATAACATGTACAGGTGGAATCGGTAGCCTTAGGTATGGTACAAATTGTATTTCTAAATCGTCTCAAATACCAAAATAGCACTACTAGATATATGTATAATCCTTTGTAATACGACTTTCTGAAATTTGCTAGGCTGATGTAGAAGGCAAATTAAAGTCAACATTTTCAGTACCTGTATTATACTCATTTTGATTCTTAATCTAGCAATTGAAGCAGAGAAGATAGTTTTGGTATAATTCCGACAATTGAAAGACAGATTGCAAGAAATCCTACTTTTATAATATCGATACTTCTGACTCATCAGTCAATTGTTATACCGCTTCTATGGCTGAACTTGCTACAACAATGGCACACGGATGTACACTCTAGCGAATGCCTTTTAAAATAACAATCACTAGGACTACTTTTTGCAAGGAAACAGTATCAAATTTCAGCCAAAATAAAATATCACTAGTTTTACAGCAGTTAGATCAGAACATGGTAATTGCGTCTAGTCTCTACCGAAGGTGATGTCCAACTCATAAATAGTCCTATTGGAATGCAGGAGAACACGGAGATGATAAAAACTCGCAGTAGTCAAATGTAACGATTCCTTTATATGTTTATACAGAATTGTCAGAGGAGGCATTCAAACTGTCATATCGCGGTAAATCTATAAAGGGTGTCTCCACGAAGAAGACTTTCTAATGACAAATGGTATTGCCGCGAACTTCAGATATCTAGCCCGTTCCGAAGATATCTTACAATTGTTCCGATTGTATCCTCAGAGAATGACACGGTAGTTGCGTAAGAGTGCACCAGTGATTTGATATGGTATGACGTCACCAGTCCCCAGACGACGAGAGTGCCGCGTTATCTTTGTAATGAATAGATTATACAAATAATGTGTCGCTTTTTTTGCCAGTCTGCGAGAGTGCTACGGCATCCCTTTAAAAACTCGCCAGAAATGAGACGTTACTTAATACATCATTTATGTAATGTCGCACGATGTCACTGGTCTTCATAAGTGATGGGAACACTGCGATATCCCTTAAAGTCTCCGCCATTTACGCAACATTGCATCAACTATCATTGATTTTATATTCATATAGCAATACATTACTTTTACCGCACGACGAAAGTACTCCAGAGTCCGAGGAATAATGACAGCGTTTGGCGTCACTAACTCTATGATGACGGGAAAAACATACTATTCTGGAAAGTATACTTCAAAGACTTGCAAAAATGTCTCCCCAACTTACCCTAAACACCATTTGACAATGAGGAAAAGGTGTTCGAGTCTTAATAAGGAAGAAAGTACATAACATTTGCTGGAAAACAATATCTACGAGATTCGGCAGATTGACTTTTCGCTTTTTATGTCAAGTTAAGGAATCAACACCCACCGCTAAGGAAGTACGATCCAATGTGATGACAACCATATGATTCTTTGGCCTTTTGTCTTTTTAAAACCCATCGGCAGTGTTGAAGATTAACATTATGAAAAAAATGATGTGAAAGGCGAATACATAATATATGTCAACCTGTCAAGGTTCCTTCCACAATAAACTATGGTCTACAAATTTAATAAAAAACAAAAACGTTCCAATTTTCGACAATACTGTATCAGTGGAATTGTCAGCGGGGTTGACATGTTCACTTATTTCGCTTCCATTAAATTTCCGCGAATATATCCAGATGCTAAAATATCAAACACTTCTCAAACTATACACTGCCATCCCAAAATTCTGATACATTTTTTCTGCAAACGCTTTGAAATTGAGCAAAACCCTCAAATGCAATATTTTTGCAATTTCACGTTTTTTATTCATATAACTCAACAATATATTTCTTTCTTATATTTTTGAGAGTGTATAATTCCATTTAAATGTGCAAATGACAGAAAAACTATTTTTATTCATTTTTAAAAATACACTTCTCCCTTGAACCTTCCTGCAACTTCCAGGACTTAGGTATTTAAAAAATAAACAATTGTCACTGATAAGTGGACTAGCTTGACGAAATTGCATCAGATGTATTCATTTTGGCTAATGGCGTTATATGTACACAAAAATTTTAACAGAACTTTAAGACGGCAGTGTATGTACAGTGAATACTATTATTATAGATACACAGTACAAATCAGCACGACTGCCAGCACATTTCTACATCGCAAAGAGTTTGGCGACAGATTATGCAAAAAAATACACTAGTCTTGGGAAAATATTGTCTTCTACAGTACCTTACTAGAGCTGATTCATTAGTCTATTGAATTTGCTCCTTTGCCTATACGCCTTTGAGAAGACACTTACCCCACTGCAGCTTCCTTATTGAACCGTCATACAGAGAAACTGCCACAGTGCCACGACGTAAGGATTGTTAAAGCAAAGTAATTTTTTGCAAAAATATCATCTTGTAATATGTTACATTTGGAACGATTTGATAACAAACACTTACAGCCATTACCAGCACAGGATAATTTTGAATTATCAACACCGAAATCAAATATACAATAGTAGCAATATATCATTTCATATTTTTTTGTGAATGCTTATCCAATCTGTTTTTAAAATAATTGACCTAATATTCCGAAATATACGTATAATCTGTAACATGTACCATGAGGTAGTTACTCTATTTGACTACTTAGCAGGCTATCAACAAGTCTAGTTAACATTGCGGCGGAAATATCTTTTTCGGGTGGCTCCTTTATCATTTTTGTATTTTATTACCGCATTAAATTGAAATGTTTTTTTTTTCTGTAGATTCTTAATAAATTCCCTATAAAATGGAGCCGATATTGTCTCCTAGTGGCATGGACATTTCTCATCTGATGGATGGTGCTGTTATTCTGTGGGGCTATGTGGGCAACATTGAACCTACGTTATATTGCTTTTTTATTACAACATTTATGCTTGAGTTCTCTGACGCGCAAGAGTCTGAAGATGATATGGAATTCAAAGTGTCAACCGTTCCATCATATGACCGTCCCGCTTGTCATCATATGTATCAAGTGCCCATCCTTGGGTACCAATCCGTCCATAATCTGGTCTAGCTCTTCCTTCCTGTCGCCGTTTGTTCACATGTAGGCCACTCTTAATTAACATAAATACTTTATATATTAACTTTTAATTTATTAATCACATTCTGGTACAATCGACTAAATCTAGTATGTCATACACGTTCAGACGTCAAATACGTTTATTTATGATATAAACGTACCACGATTTCAATCAGTTCGCTTCCCGCGCTTCATGTTCACTGGGATGTTCCTGACGGCAGGTCAAGGGTCAAGGCTCCGAGGTGAAAAGTTATCAGTGATCGGCGATGTTTGACAAAATTCCTTTTGGCATTGACAAGTAAATTCCCATAGATACCACTATGCTGTAACAAATCCATATATTCATGAAATGACGACAGTTGGAGCAAAGCTCATAGCCGCCGATATCGACCATTTCATCAATTCACAAATATGTCCATCTTGGTTTGCCACGCGTCTTAATCAACTCGATATTGATAACATCCATTGAGATGGTTTTACACTAACACAGCGAATGGAGCGTTTGTCTTGTATGCCTTGATTGATTATTTGATTTGACTGTTTATCCCATCTACCTGAAATACTTAGTCTATTGTTTTTTCTCAAATAAAAAAGAGAAATTAAGAGTTATTTCAAACCCTTGTGATGTTTATTGACAAAGACTTACACAGAATATTTCAAAATAGTACATTTCCATCGTGTTCCTTTAGTAGAGATTGTTTGAATAGTTTTAATAATCTCCATACCACTGCCCAAATATGAACTAAACCATCAAACATCCGCAAAGAAAACCACTTACTCTTAATTCAGATATTTTGTCATCAGTTGCACCCTAATCAATTGATATTTTTTTTCAGATTTGTGTTTTGCTGGTAAATTAAGTTGATTAATTTTCCGCCCCTGTCATTGTATGGATAGGTATGCGAAACATCACTTATTTTTGTAGTGATATCTCTATTTTACATCTCGGGATAGTATATCCTTCATTTGTACTGTCCATGGGTGTCTTTGATATATGTCCATATACTCCGAGTGGCAAGAGCAAATATAGCTAGTTAATGGTCATTTAATTCATTATTGATGCATATATGTTGTTAAGCATCGTTATAAAATGTTCACGAGACAATATTAATGTGTTTTGGTACTCCCTCAGCATCAGACTCTTTGTGCTAGTTAGGATTGTATATCATATCTAAGATATGATGTCCTCAATCATGTATTTACTTTTAAAACAGAAACCTACAGTGTATGCAAGGATTTAGTGTTTTGACTAAATATAACGCTTCGATTGCTGGACACGAATAAAGTTTATTTCAATTTCTTTTAATCACTCTAACAATCATCAAAAGATCTGTCGCTGTAGTTAACTGTGGAAACGTTCATGATACATGTATGTTTGAAGCTGGAAATAAACAAGTAACATGTATAAATATGTAAAAGTGGCAACGAACATAGGTTGAGTCCGTTTAAAATACTACAATTGTATGCATCATATATGGTCCCCTGATTGCTAAATTGGGAGGCAGCGTTTCTAACGACGGAGAGGTTTATTAACAATATAATGTACTGAAAGTCCAACAAAAGTTTACCGATCACAGAAACAGCAAATTAACTTCTAAGTGCATTTAAAAAAACAGTCTGATTGTAGCTCCGACGGAGTCTGACATTGACAAATGGAAATATCGACTAGAGCTGGTGTACAAAGGGCATACACGCATGTTGCCTAAGGTGGATTGACATAGAACTCTATATATCGATAAGGACCAGACTGAAGCTCAAACGTTAACATTATGATGGTTATATGCAATTATAAACAGGCAGATCATACACTAAAGTGTTTAAATTGCTCCTTAGAGTTCCTCATGTTCGATACAAATACGAACATGTACGATAACTAGTTCCGTATTTAAAAGACTTATACATATGCACTGCTCCCTATGATCCTGATGTAAGTATCAATGTCTATAGAAGAAAACTCTCCTGACCTTCAACAAATTTGAATAATTTCAAAACTGGTCTTACACTGACGATAGTCAGGACAGTTACATAATGCATCGTTATTGAATATGATGAAAAATGTAATGCATTTTATAAGAAAGGGTCAACCAAGAATATAAAGCGACTTAAGAATTTTTTAGCAGAAGTGCGCTGACAGCATTGAGAGGCGTGTCTAAAATAAAGGTTAACTTGTTTGAAGTGGACAAATGTATTTATCTAAGGATAAAGTTATGACACTACATGTAATGCTAAATATGGTTATAAATGTACAGCAGACCAAGCATGAACCACAATGCATCATACAGCTGTTTTTTTTAAATTTTATCATTCTATTTGATGCAAATTTGGTAACTTTTTGTTTGAAATACATTTAATATTGAATCAAAATATTAGGTACGTCAAACCGCTTAAAATAAGATGGATTTCATACATAAGGCAGTGCGCTGGTCTGTTGTAAATTGATAAAAAAAACATTAAAAGTATTTATATTAAGAACTGTGATTCTAGTTATTATATTCAGCTGTGGCCAATATTAAGGTTTCGGGAACAGCAACATCGTTTGGTTATTGGTTTGTTTTTGTTTTACCCGCCCTGTTAACAGCCAGGGTCATTTAAGCACGTATCAGGGTTTAAAGGTAGATGGAAGCCGGAGTACCCGGAGAAAACCACATATCTACGGTCAGTACCTTGCAACTGCGACAGCAACCCAGAGGTGAAAAGCTAGTGGTACATGTAGAATGTCGGAAAACCTCAACCACTCGGCCACCGCGCCGCCTTCTACGAAATCAAACTCCAACATCGTATATCACATTGACTGCACTTGCATCAATAGACAATGGAAGCATACAAAACATTGCACAGAAACATACAGCTCGACATTTAATCAGTTCGTTGCTGACCTCTTCCAATGTATCTTTGCATAAAGCAAACTATATCTTTGTTTAACAAACAAGTGCCTGTCTGGAACGCTAGACAGTGATAAATTTTCGAGTCATTAAATATTAACACACAAAAACATTGGACAGTAATGATAAGGTGAAACGGCAGAATGATTTTTGTAGCTCTTACAAATGACCAGTCCTCAGCGCTCTGTTAATGACAAACGAAACAGGATTTTTCTCGTACGTTTAAACGCAGGGACGCCTAGGTGGATATATTTTAGGTGAATGTATTTTTACTCAGCGTATTGAGACAAAACGTGGCCTATCATAATCATCACATGTCAAAATTACTTAAGTAAAATGCCTCGTGTTTATGGCCATCACTTAACCTTGACTTGGGTTCGGGTTCACTTCCATTAACAGTGTGTTAAGCTTTACTAGTTCACCGGTGTATTTGCCGATTGATTTACGTGGTCTATCGATGGTAATGGTTAGCGATGTAACGTGTAATACGATAGCAGTAAATAAACTGCTGATGATGAAAACATATTTTCATCAGTAGTACCTTGTTGCAAAATGTTGAGAAAATACAGTAATGAACAAACAATCGTGTCTCAAAAATTCATGTAGTTTCTGTTCTGACCACGGATTTGTTTTACATCTAATAAGTCTCAATCCTTTTTTAATTTTTTTTTTATTTAGATCTTTCACATTACGTTTTTACTGGAAATGAGTCGAACATGTATTATGTAACATGTGTGTATGACATAATTATATGTATTATTTTTAATAGTGGAATATAAAAAAGTATTTTTTGAAACAAATACAGTAAGACTTCACGAATAAGGAATATCACTTTTATTCTGATTCACCCTATTAAACACGGATTAAAAAATGCAATGGGAACGATTTAAAACTGTCCGTTCGTTTAAATGTTGATTATATTACCGGTGACATAATTTTACCAAATAGATTACCAGTAAGCAGATATGTTGCATCTATGATATAGAGAAGATGAAATAATTAAGTCCAATTTTCATTTCATTCAATAATAATAAAGCCCTGACGTTTCCATCAAAACTATCAAATGACTCACATTATTTGATCGTATTTGAAGACATCGCTATTCACCTATGAATATTGTTACGATTCATCTAATATATTTTTATATGAACTAAACATTGTAATACATAAACCAACTCGTTTTGTCCGTATAGTATCTGCATTTGGAAATGTCTGGTTGCATAAGACAAGTGATTTTGTTACCAAAGATAATACACTTTTAAATAATAATTGTGAAAATAGGAAAACATTTTCCTTGCCTGTTAGTGTTTTTCCTCAAAGGAGTACATTGATTATAAGCATTATAAATATTAAAGACATGGGAGATACAGTTAAAAATCAGAATTCATGATTAACATTTACAGATCCTTGAGCAGCACCTCTGACCTTAAGTTAAGGAACCAGTACAATAAGGTCAATACGTAAACAAGCGTTCTCGGATAAACTTCTCTGAAAAATGCCACGACCTTTGTAGACCAATACTCATCCTTAAACTCAAGTCTGATTGTGTGACACATTGTATAATGTTAAAGCAATAACTAGTCAAATATCTTGACATTTTGCATTGGTATACTGGTATTTTTGTGATACTATCATTATATTATAGGTTTAGTGTGGGATCGGGTTAATAAAAAATCAGATATTAGTAGTTGATGCCACCGTGCAATTCAAACACTACATATCAAATATATGGGATAGCAATTGAAATATTTTGTTGGTTGATGAAAATTATCAACCTTTCACGACTTCTTTTTGTCCAATAAAGGTGATAAACGAACATGTCATATTGTTCACAATACAACTGTCTTTTTTTCTTTTGACATTATAAACACATCACTTTGTTATTCTATACCTGAAAAGAAGAACATACATATCTCATTCACCAACTTTCTATGCAACAAGAAAACAGATGTAATAGTCTTATATGTGCCAGCAAATCTACTGCTACGTTTAATTAATGTGTATTTTTAGAAAGAAAAAAAAAACTCAATTCCTATTGCTGGTTTTATTTTCATCCCAAAATGGTATTTCCAGGCAATTATGGATGAATACAAATAAATGAAAAAGTAATTTCACGAGGATCATTTCCAAAAGTCTTCATACAAACCTTAAGTTCGCATATAATACATTGTACATGACGACAGCAGAAGACCCCCGCAAAGCCATAATAAACCTTCTAATACTGATCAGAATTCGTGAAAACAACGCAATACAATGTACGAGTATGTAGGTTTAGACCAATCGGATAAAATTTAATTTTCCAGTTAGATGATGGAAGATGAACAAAATATTTGCTTATCTGAGTTTGAAGTAACTGTATCAACATTATAATCTAGCGATTTTGGTATTGTTCCGTGGCACCAATACCCGTTCCAAATTGCATTTACAAAATCCATTAGTTAAAACCAATATGAAGTTCTTTAAACGTTTTTTTCTGAAACTCGTTTTGCGAATCTTTAAAATACAAACAATGGACAAATGAAGATAATTCGAAAAGGAAACTTAATTGCCATTATTAAACAAGCAATCGATGCATTAATTGTTAATCCTCAGCAAAAGAAAACAAAAACAAAACCTGCACCTACAAAGGACCTTTGCTATACATGGGATGCAACGTCAGCTTAAAACATGCGATGATAGAGACTTGAGTTGTTTTTATAAATCTGAAAATCTTGATAAACCAGGAGGAAGTGACCTTGAACTTATGTATCAGCTGTGTTTGTCAACGATGCTAACTGGTCTTTCTGACGTCGACAAATGACAGCTAAAAACCACCCATATAAATATTTAAAGAACCTCTATGCAAGCACCGTTTACTGTATTACTTGAATATATAACGGACAAGTTTAAGTTTGCAATGAATACAAGAACACCTAGGGCAATGAACGATTTTTATAAAAACAAAATCTAGACAAAGTTGCATCAAGAATTACAGACGGCAGCGGTGTTAAGTGACAGGTGTTGGTTGTGGCTAGACTGTAATAGATGCTGGGTCGATCCCTCGGTTAGAGACACACCACTGGCGGACAGTAAGCGGCGGCACTGGGGGATTTGAGTAAGTCTACTCTTTTACATAATATTTCAATTTCAGAAAGTGGCTTACGAGATCGTTTTGTATGTTGGGATTCTGGGGTACAGATAGAAAGCTACTTATACAGATATTCTTATTGACAGAAAAAAAACCGGTCTGGTGCGCGTGTTAATTGGAATTCGTCTGAAGAGGAGGATGAAATAAAGGATTTGACATTTAAATAAGTTAAATAACATGTCTGCACCTGCTGCAAGCACTGCTGTTGCGTCGCGAATAGGATACCAAGGATGGTATTTTAGTTATATATACTGGGATCTTGAGAGTAAAACACGGTCAATGCATTTTTATTTTTGTTTGTTGTTTTTTCTTTTGCTAGTCAATGTCCCAATGTATATTGGTGGTTAAAAAACGTAATGGTGGCTGACTTTACGCTCATTTTTCATTTTGTTCAAAAATGCAAAACCGTACCTCGAATACCACACGTTTCGAAATAGATACTGTAAAAGTCGAATTTTTCGAGGTGTTGAAATTTTCGGTTATTTCGCTTGCATTAAATATCCACGAATACTTCTGCCCGCGAACATCTCGACGCTTTTCAAAACCTGTATTATTTTATAGTATTTTAGTCACACAATATAAAACAGCTCGATTGGCAGCGCGAACATTTCCACAACAGAGAACAGTTTAGAGGCAGACTAAGCGAAAAAATCAACTTTTACAATACAGAGAATATATATACACACTTATACAGTCATTTAGTACAATGTCCCAAAGCTTAAGACTGGATGCAGAGGAAATATGAAACAGATTTATGATCACTATCATTATTTTAAAATAAATACTTTATTGTCCTGCCTAATATATAGGTCATTGCCTTTGGTAATGCTAATTAGAATACCTTAAGGTTTTGATGTCACTTCCTGAATTCTCTATGTGCGAACATGCCATATATAAAACAGGCTCAATCGATGACACAGAAGCCTATTCCCCTTAAAACATTGTTTCATTTTATTGTTCTACTTCATTGAAAGTTTGTAAAGTTTGCTTCTTTCTAGCTTCATCGTGTTTGATTCGAATGGTAGTTTTGCTGCGACTGTTACTGTTTTCGTTTGATTGCACCGAATATACTTGGTTAGTCCTGAAAGTGTTCCGGTATAAAACAACACCGTAAGACATAGCATCTCGATTAAACTACACAAAACGTCATTATCCCGGTAACGTGTACTTAAACGTATAACCTCTCTTAACATTCCCACACAATATATCGCAATCAACCTTAAGTACACTCAGCAACAATCGTAGTCAATCGTCAACCATTATTTTATAGGAAAAGTTTAGTTTTTTTTTTAAATGTATTACATTTGGTTGATTATTTGCTATTCATATGTCACAATGACACAGAATGATTTGGTATGATTGAGTTTTATTCTAAGTAATAAACATTTTATTGTTTTATAGTGGTTAGGTAATATGGTTTTCCATACCGGCATTAATTTATTTGTCGACTATAACTATATAATGTGGTATGTATACAGTCTATGTGCACCTGACTGTCGACACAATGATGTTATGATACTGCGCCAAGTATATGCTATTGCTGTAGGGTCAAATAGTCTGTCAGTGGCGAGAACATTTTGCAGGAAAAAACTTAATATATTAGAGCGAGTACTGATGATGAATGCTGCTTACTGAAATGCATTGTACAATAGTCGCTCAACAGTCTTTTGTGAAGTTGGATTTTTCAGACATAAAACGTGCTCTTCTTATCGAAAGACCTTGCTAACTTGAATCATTTGGTGTCATTATAGTAAGACAGACTACAAACTTTTGATTAGAAATATTTTCAGGGTGTTTCATTTTCTATGGCAGGGTCTCTATGTAAAAAAGTATAATCGAACGCTACGAGAACATTGCTGTTGACATATTCAATCATAACAGCGAAGTTGAAATCTATATATAGCTTATCAAGCATTTCTAAACCGGATCCTAGCAATATGTGTAGACATGTAATTTTTAAATGTGTGATGTAAACAGTAGAGTATCGATAGTGGATCTCCAAAATTAATAACATATCGTACCCTACTCTCTATTTCATGAGCACAGATATGATAGCTATAACCTACCAACGGGTCCAGCGCTGGTCACAATCTTATCCTATCTGTACCAAGTTATTGATCGCCATATTGATTGGCCGGTCAAGTTTGGACAGCTGAGGTGGACCATGAGGTTAGGAACATCGCCTCGGCACATCAATCATAGCTTTTTTGTTGTTCCTGGTGGAATCTGGTGGAGCTGTGTACCACGCCAGGAATACGGCCTCGCGCAGTGTAATTGAATACTTTTATACTTTTTTGGGCGTTGTTGGCATTGGAGAGAAATCAAACATGATAATTTGATCAAGAATGAAAACTCCAATAAGTGTCAAATCGTTTAGATGTGGGAAAATAGAAATAATTAGATACTAAGAAAATTAAATATTGAAATAATCGAATGCTGGAATTATTGATTGAAATAATATGAAATTGAGACAAACTAGCTGAAGGCGTGTGAATTCGATCAATATGAATGTATAACTGTGTCTCAGTACGGAAGAACGATATGCAACTCTCTATCGCATGTTTGTGGGTCCGAATGTTTTGGTTTTATTCGTCCTGTTGAATTACAAATGATATAGTCGAAGGATTTTAAAAACGAACACGAGAAAATACTTTTTTATCAAAACGTGATATTTAGATGTATCACAATTCATACCTTGTTAGCTCTGTCCGTCTCCAATAATATACGTCTCAGGCGTCTTAATGTGTGTTACCTGTCGTGCTTGATATATGCAGTATCCCGTAACGGATTGTTTGCTGACAAAATCTCTTCCTTATATATAACTTAAAGAAAGTGCGCTGTCCATCATCTAATAGTGGTGAACATTTATCCAACGGTTCATAGCGTTACTTCATATCATACAACTATGTATTACTAAAGCTATGAAGCAGAAATGATTATGCTTAACACTAACGGCGTCCAATTATATACCCACGTTTGAGGCCCTTTCCTTTAGAAAACAGTATTCTGCATGCTTATCAAGTGCAAAAATATTTTACCAGTATGGCATTGCAATGGGTTCCATGCAAGTCTTCAAGTAACAAGTCTATATTTCATCAGTTGACATGTTTATAAATGAATACCTTTCTTTGTTTGTCGTGTTATTTAGGTTTTGAGCTGCTATTACAGGTGAAGATACTCGATCATCAACGCGTGAAAGAAAAACATTGGTACCATTTGGATGCAGGAACAATAATGATTATTCATATTATTGTTTTTTTGTTTTGTTTTATTTTTCAATAGATTACTACCCCTAGCTAGTTCCAAATTTTACGTAATAGTGTTTTTTTAGTTGGGTATATGGCATTTCTATAACAGGGGTAGGAATAAGTATGCCATGGATAGTTTTTGAAATGATGCATGTAAAAATACATGTCAATAATGCGCTTCCTTTCTTTTACACGACGAAAACATGAACAAAACCTCCAAAACCGTTGATCACTGTGTCTTATACATTTTACAATATTCTAAAACTACGCCTATGCAAACTAAGAGATTCTCACTTACTGGTAGTGTCTGAAAAAAAATGAAATATTAAGGAAATACGTCGTGTCTGAATTATTAAATAAACTTAAACTGTGAGTTTGCGTCATAATTACAGCTGCTAGCAGAAAATGAGAGAGAAGTGTTGATTAGTTAAATCTTCATAAAGCCGGGAGAAATGATGGCGAACAAAAAATCTGGGAATTGAAACTAATCACAAAATAGACTCCGCTGACGGCTTTCTCAAAAGGCAACTATTCCATGCAATTTCTAGTTGCACAATAACAACAATAAAGACAGCTTTGCATTTTTTTATTTCACAAAAGTTGATACCATGGCAATGGAAACCATCTCTACGGGCTCAGCCTATGCGCCATAAATCAATATGTAAAAATATGTTAATGAGGCTCAACATTACAATTGTGTCTACGTAAGGGCGAACTGTTATGAAGAATAGAAAATTCAAAAGTGAGAGTAAACAGTAGATTTTAAGCCCTTATCATCCTTGGACCATATCAGTCCACAATTTCAAATTGAATATTGCTTGCATACAAAGTGTCAACAAAAAACCACTACGTCAGTGTCTAAAACACAGACACGGAAGAAAGGATCCCCTAAAGGAATCTGACCCGAAATGATAAATAAGGAGTGTAATTTGACTTGACCTAAGATCCGGTGATATTGACGCTTGGTTATTGTTGAATTCAATTAGAAACAGTGAGAGACCGTTGCCATCACCTTGAGGTATACCTCAAAATATTTGAATAATCAGACAGTTTTGCTCTTGGAGTCAAGGTCACAATAACTTAAAGATAGTGCGCTGCATATCATCTAATGGTGGTTAACATTCATGCAAAGGTTCATAGCGCTACTTTATAATATACAAATTTGTATTACTATAGATATGAAACAGAGATGAATATGTTTAACAACAACGGCATCCAATTAAATACCCTACATGTAGCTTGAAGCCTTTGCCTTTAGAAAACAAAAATGAATAAATCATGCAACACAACAAATAGTAGATAACAAAATCTCATCCCAGGTTACCATGTCATGGAGAGAAAACGGAAGTTAACAATAAAAGGGGACTTGCACAATGAAATCCTACGTGTTCCAAAATTGAATGAATTTCCTTTTTAAAGTGGTGGTTTACAATCATACAATGGTTCATTCCTCTACCATGAGGGGTACAAACTGATAAAGCGGACATGAATGTGTTTAGGACGGTCACACGGACGGCGCGATCACTATAGGGCGTCCGCCTCTATGTGACGGAACCCCTTTTTAATGCAATCACTTGCACACAAAAGTTTTTATAAAATGTGTGTACATATACTATGTTATATAATAGGCCAGCATTACGTCATTTTGGCCGATCGCGTTTTCGTTTATGTGAACGAAATACATGTTTGTTGTTGAACAAGCTTTTCATGTAGTGCAATGACCCTTGTTCTGGTTCCACTGTCTCAAAGCTGTGAAGAGGACACTTTAAAGCCACTAGAGAGATATTAGGGAGGGTAACTAGCTAAAACAATATGGTTCCGCCGACAACGACGACCCCCATCGTTGCCGACTACGGTATAACCATATCCGTTTAAAAGATTAAATCTTACTCATCGACATTCTCTGGCAGTCCCGGCCGAGTATCTAAGACAGCACAAACAGTTGTTGATCCCGTACTCGCTTGTCCACGTAAATTCATCATTACAGTTTAGAAATGTCTCCTTTAACAACGTGACGTCAGTTTGTGTTACTACATACTGAAGCAAAAACAAAAATGTGTGTACACAAAGTTCTTTAAAGACGCATGTATTTGTCGTAATCACATTCTTTGATTTTAAATCAAATCACAAAGAGACACTGGGAAATCACTGTGAGTATTCCGATAGATACTTATCTATGGCGGTTCTGCACGACAATCTATACACTGAAAGAGGCGTTTCCCGGACAGTAAAATCTGATATACACATGTAAGCATACGTTCCATGAAGATACCACTTTCGGTTCCTTGTGATATGAAGCTTTCACAACATAACTTTGAACTATCGTTACCATTCCATTGTTTTCATCATGCAATAAACATCCTTCAGTTTACACCAACACTGTTTTCTGAGGAATTTAAATTGCATTTTTCTAAATTAATATCATATAACCTAAACGAAAACTTTGGATTACAGTTATTTAGTTTATAATATTTATCTATAATCACAAAATGGCGAGCACATATAAACTCCTATGTCGAAGATTGTATCAATCAGTTGCGATATGATTATGATCGAAACGTTGGTCATTTGGCTCTTACAAGAATCGATCATTTTGGAGATAATAAAAAGTGATAATGCTGGGGGAAAGAGTTATTGTAGTTTTCTATTGTATAGTTTCCTTTGTGCCTGAACTTAGAAGAAGTGCATGCAATTTTAAAACTAATAAGAGGTTTGTTTATCACAGCAAATATAAGCGCGGATGTACCAAATACATGTATAGGTCATTTCCGGATGTTCAATGAAGGCTTGTTATTGTTTGTGGTTTCATTGTGTAGCTGCTGGGATGTCTAGACAATATATATCATATCATTAATCTTAGGCCTTTGCTTATTAAGGGCGAGCCCATTTCGCTCAGGTCACCTTTAATGAGGTCGTTCATTACATCTTGCATTATACAAAAATGTAGCTGCAGGAGATTCATTGTCCCGTAAATTCATGTATCTGATATAATCCATACATTTTACTTATTATATACATCTACATTAAGCAAAATAATGCAGTTACAGAATTTACAATTTGTAGATAATACAACGCATTTTTGCCACAATTTCACACCAATCTATTTCCTACAGAGAGCCGCCATTCAGCATTTCCTTGGACTTATATTGGGTCATGTCTACCCACTCAAAGGTTTTACAATATAACCTCACACAATCTCAATCTCGACTTTTAATTTACTGTCGTCACATGTACGACTTCCTAATCAAGCTAAGTCCACGACGAGAGGGAGATGAATTAACAGCACTGCTCTTTTCCCCAATAAGCAACACTTGGAAACCATCCCGTCAATCCTGGGGCTTAATTCATCGGGTCTACGAGTGTGGCCTTATACAGATATACGGGGAATAATATTAGTAAGAAAGGGCATTGATTTTCATATGTATAATTGTGACCCTTTTCTACCGCTGTCTACATCTATTTCCCGTGGTGACGAGGGAGTGGTTTATACTCTGACCAGGAAAAGGTGTGTTTGTAATGCACTTTTATTATTATTGATTGCATAATAGCAACAAGAGGAGCTAAATTGGATAATATCCTGACAAAACTGGATCCCAAAGACAAGTCGAGGTAAATTTCGTGAGTAATGGTTCTTAATTTTCCCCATTGTATCGATCCTTTAATGATTGACCTGGATATCAAAGTGATTTGTAACTGAAGAATTTTTATCTTAAAGCAACATCAATCGTTATTTGAGACAAAGTGATGTAACGTTTTCGTAATGGATTTGGTATTGCGATATCTATGTACATAAAATCTCTGCAGGCTTATTCTAGTACCCAGCTTAAGTTGCGTACACAGAAGCCAATTTTATAGCTGTGCTGTTATGTCTCCAGATCATCTCACTACACAAGTCTGTCCATTAAATCTGTCTTTTAAGAGCTTCTGATTTCATTTTCCTCAAGATTACAAAGTGGTAAATATGCCACATGGAAAATCAGTTTTTCGTTTTATAGAACGGTGCCACTGTGAGAGAGGTACGACTTCTAGAGTGTATTATTGTCTCACTGAGCATAGTTTACACGCATTAGCTGTAGGATATTATTTTTGCCTTCTGTGGCAAAGTTAAACGCATTTGTGTTGGTTGGGTGAAGGCTGTTTGAACTAGATAATGCTAATATTGTATTTGTTTCATGTTTTCTGACGGAAAGTTGACAGATACCTGCCAAAATATTATCAATTAATATAATATCTTTTATATGTAAAGCAAGCCCTTGAACATCAGTGGAAATCATGAATAAAATAGCAGGGCTTAATTCACAACATTCATATATGCATGGGCGAACAACAATATTAAAATACCCGTGATTCATACTATTTTCGATACTTATCATAACGATATCTTGATGATTTGAGAACAGATGGAGCTGGATGCTCGGATTTGATTTAATGTAGATTTTTACTATACTTTACAACAGCATGTATATTTGTTTAACTTACTGATGCATAGGATATTTTCGCGGTGTAGAAACGCACGGTCTTAAATAAGTAAATTTGCGCCATGTTTTTTTTTTCAAGCACAAAAGAACATCTATAGATTATAGACTATTTTCGAAGGAATGTTGACAGATACCTGCCAAAATATTTTCAATAAATAATATCTTTAACATTGAAAACTGTCCCTCAATGTTTGAAAAAATAATTGATAAAATAGCACGGCTTAATAAACAACATTTATATATGAATCATTGAAAACAAAAATATTGAGATACCCGTTTCATACTATTTTCGATATTTATCATAACGACATCGTGATGTTTTGAGAACAGACAGAGCTGGCTGTTTGGATTTGATATAATGTAGTTAGACTATCACTATACTTTAAAACAGCATGCGCATTTCTTTTACTTACTGTTGCATGTAGAAGAGCACGTCCTTTTAAAATGTAAAATAAGCGCGAAATCATTTAAAAGAAAACCAAAGTATGAAATAATAAGACTTGGTCACGAGTATGCACTCATTAGAATAAGTTTAAAGAGTTGAAAAGCAAACATATCCGGTCGAGGAAACCTCAGCATACCCAACAGCATAGTGTTGTTTACGTGTATTTAATTTAATTTTCGATGATGGAATTGATTTAAAAAATAAACGTCAGTTAATTATTGTTTATCTGGCTGTCGATGGTAACAGGTTGTTTTCTGATGTAACATGCTGTTGTCTTTTAACACAGCTTGATGGAATAGATTTCCTCTGTACAAACATGTAAACAGGGAAAATAATGTTGCATATCGCATTATGTGTGCTGGTGTACATATGAATATTACTAATTCTACATATGTTCATCCTTTAGTCTCAGTTAGCCGGACAAGTTCAAGCTATGGTTATTGTCCGGCATATTACCAGGTATCTTACTATGGTAATGCTTCATATCCAAACGTTCACCTCAGACCATTATCCATAGACCATATATAATCATTGTAGAGATTTAAAGCTTCGCGATGCTTAACATATTATATCTTGAGTAGGTCATTGCTATTGTTTTGCGTAAATGGATTTCATTGCTTGCTATTATAGACAAATCAGAAACATAACAAAGACCTGTCTGCATACGTCGTTATTATTTACAAAATGTACCTGTACAAGAAGGTATACTTTAACACTTCAAAATATTTCATAAACCTGGTAAACTGCCGTATATGATCGATGGTTTGATCAGAATGACTTTAAAAGGTATACTTCTACTTGCATGTCTTAACAGTTTTGAATGCATTGGTGCTAATAAAGGTAATACCCTTAAAGCAGAGCCTAATAGCAAAGGATTTAGAAAAGGTTCAAGCTGCGATCACTGACAGGGCAGACCATTACAGTACTAATACTATTGACCCGGAGAAACTTCCAACCTCCTCACCAATCTTAGCACATCATTACAGGTCTATTATTGGACTCTTGGAGTCTTCGTTTAAGGATCACAAAATAATCCCCGAATTCCTACCACAGTAAATTGAGTGTCCTAGTTCGGGTCATTCTTTATATTGCGAAAAAACTCATGTTAAATTATTAGTTGCGTCACATATGGTTCATCAGATCGAAAAAAAAATGGTTTGGTTTGTAATATTAAGCTTTTTGTAAATAGCCGTTTTTGATCCCATGTTTGTAAAACATTTCCATGCGTATGCATCAGAAGTTTATCTACATGACTCGCATATAAATGCTTATTGTTTTAGATATGAAACGGAATTGAGTTAGTAGGGGTATTTTTATAATTGTCGTATTGAGTATTTGCCATTTTGGCATGCTTTGCAGATATATATTATCTGAAGGGACAAATATCTTGAATTAGGTCAATTTTGTAGCGAATCCAAGGTTCTGTCAGTTTTTAGTTTAGTAATCGTCGTCTTAATGTTTTTATTTAAACAGATTCCGCGCTCTCTATTACAAAATAACGAAGTTACAAGTTCATTGCAAACAGTTCTTAACATCAGTGCCAGAATTTCACTGCCACCGGTCTGGATTTGACACGTATCCTTCGGCAAGGGTTCGGATGACATTATTCAGGAAGAGAACGCGCCAATTATATTTCTCACAGCATTACGTTGGCTGCTTATTTTGTTGACGATTCTTCAAACGTAACAAGGTCAGCATTGAAGATACAATTACTTCTAAAACAATACACGTAATTTCGTTTAACGTCCATCGTTAAATTTAAATACGCTAAGCGAGCGAGTTGGTCCTGCCTTGTCACAAACAGAGAAGCCTTTCTCATGCTACGTATGCGTACTTTTTCCCCTGCTGGTTACTGATCAGACGATTTGTATTACAGTAACAAAACGTTTATGCAAATCGGCCGCCATATGTGACGAGAAAACCACCTTAATAATTTCCATTTAAAACAAACGATTTTGAAAATTACGTGCTCCGTGCAAAAATTTAATAGCTTACGCTGTTTTAATCGTTTGCTTGTTAAAATAAATCGGTTATTGTATAATTACTCTTTCAATCATTTTTCACTGGCGTTGAAAGCAAAAGCCTTCGTCATCCGATGTATTGTAATTGGTCTAAAGTCAGATACAAACGATTCCAGCAGCATGTTAGTGTACAAACGTGCACTCAGCTTTGGAATCCCATGGTTTGACAATTTACAAATAAATCGTTTTTTTAATTTGTACACTGGAAGGTCAAAGAAATCGCGAAGCAGTGCTACGATGAAAAAAGGGTTGTCGAAGGTTTGTCTTAATTTATCAAATGGAAAGTATCTATTGCTTTTGTTTACACTATACGTTAGTCTGGAGATGACGGAAATCTGAACATGACTTGTTATGTTTAATATGACAAGTTGTTTTTCTTTTTGTTTTGTTGTTTTGCTGTTTTTTGTTGTTTATATTTGGGGGGAAGGGGGGGGGGGGGGGGAATGCATAGAACTGCTTCATTCAGTTATCTGTCTTACATGTTTCAATTTCAATTTCATTACATTTATTGATTTCATTGTGTAACTTGGATATAAATTATATTCCACTGAGCGTTCTGAATTGGGTAGATGTTTTGATAAACGAGACGATTTCGATTTTCCTATCGTGAACTTACCCTTTCTTGATAGTAATATCCCTGCCTCTCAATCTTATGGTATTTACACGCCGCATTATGTTCGTTATCCTAGTGCTTGCTCTGTATATCGAGATTTTCGTGATAGATGTCAGCTGCTGACGAACAAACATACGTCACAGGGATTCGAGAGATAAAAGTTGGTGTAGACTATTGGTAAGTTTTATGATCGCCATCTTGGTCCAATTTACAAATACACTGTAGTATACATCCTTGCACGATATGATGATGTGCCTGTTTGTTGTAATTGAGAATTATGCCTCAGTTCTCATTTTGAAGCCATGCTTTAAACTTGGATGCTACCTTAATTTACACGGGTGTCGCCGATGAAGCAGAGGACGCTTACTCTTCCGAAACACCATATAAATCTTTCCCTTGTTTATATTTTGCCTCTAGTTTAATCGATCTTGAGTTCTTATTATGGTTGTGTTGACACTAAGGTATTCTCTGATTGTTTTTTTTTTAAATAGAGAACATTCTTATATACAGATTATGACACTTCTTGTATCATACTAGACAAAACAAAAATTGTGTTTCATTTACGGATGAATAATGCATGTTTTCATTAAAAAACATAAAACATAACATAGTACTCACTCTGTTCGTCGATGTAATGTTTGTATGCAATGGATATTTACGAATCCAATATATATCAAAAAAACTTATATTGATAATTATTATTCAAGTGTCCACTGTGTAACAAACATATGTAAGTATAGACTGTTTTGGTTTGTGCGCAAGCTGTAGAAATATCAAACAGCTGTCTAAAGGGCAATTGGCAGAAACAGTGTGTTTCCTTTAAGTACTGTAAGTATAGGCCCATATCGCTGGAAGTACAAGACAAACGGTTTATATGACACAGACGTATCGGTAAACATTGACTGTCAATGTCCTCTACTGTGCGGCCGCCTTGTACATACAGCATTGCATGTTACAAGATTTTCTGGTCTTTCGGCACGTCAATGACAGAGAAAAGTCATGTAAATTTGGATAATACTTCAGACGCATGTTGGTTGGTTTACCTAACCCTTTTGAGAATGAAAATAAAAATACAATGAAAACAAATAATGTGAGTTTTCTTAAGTGTAGTGGTTTTTTTTTTTATATATTTTTCGAAATTTTTTCGTAAGCTATTATGTTGTTCTGATTTTTTTTTCTGAATGAAATCAGTTGCTTTTAAAACTCATTTTACTATAAACAGCATATTATTTAAAGACTATATGTTTGAAATGTGTTTGATCAACTTTGCGAAATGATTCTTTTCAAATTATCTCTGCTAGTTTCTGTAGGTCGATGTGGTAAGGCTTGCCAAATGCACGAGTAAAAGGCAAGTAAGTCTTAAGATATAAAATAATGCAGTTTAATCAATGTTTTTCCAATGTAGGGCTTGGCGGGGGATGTCTGAACATTCTCGCAAAACAGTTGTCCGTGGGTTACAACAAGAAACGTAAAATGGATGCAAAAGTTGGATGATAAGAAACAGAAAATACCATGAGTGTTGATATGGAGATACATGTAACGGATCAATTTCGGTTTGTCTCACTACGGCATCTTAATGGTACATTATTTGGACGGCATTTACGTTAGTACAACCGCCGTTGGCAACGACCACATCATATAGTGCGAATATGTTCATTGTTAAATACGTTTTCAAATCAGTCGCAATCTAATTTTTCGACCAAACTTTTCGAAAGGTCGGACTTTTACCATTTTACGACCCACACTTACCATTTCATATTATATGTTCAATATAGTTTGTAAATAACGCATATGCTCAATAAACTGTAAGCAATCTTATGCTCGCCAGTCACCTTAAGAGCTTATCGAAACTTAATTAAATAATTTTCCATAACTGTACTTTATCCGTCTTGATGCATCTGTAGCTCGTCTTTTAGCTTCTGAAGTCTTTGTTTTACATCAACGACACAGGTCGGCGCATGTTTGTTAACATATATCTTTGATGCATATTATTTGTTGGGTTATACGATTAAGGATTAAGGCACGGAAAACATCGATTTTTGTCAAAATATCAGTATGAATAGTTCATAAGGAGAGCAGAAGTACAATTGCAGGCAATATCTGGAGGTATTGTGAAAAGTAAACAAGCTTCTCTAAAATTGTACCTTTAAAGAAATTTCAAAGAGAATACGATTACTTGCATAACTAATAACACCTCTTAAACCCAAATTTGAATCTTCCCAGAGTCTGGATTAGTCCATTTAGTTTCATTTTCATTCCATTTCAGGGATGAATGAGTTCAACAAAGTTTACCCTCCCTCTATTTGCATATACAAATATTTTGGAATCTAAAAAAAGACATTATATTGGTAATGTGCCAATATCATTATTGTTGTGATTGAAGTTAATGCTTTATCTCAAAACTGGCTATGGCTCGATCGTCTAAGGATCAGCACACAGTTGCAGATTATGGATCCTATTCAGAACCATGCTCTACGTCTAGCAAGTTTGGCTTTCCTAACCACACCAGTGAAAACCTGACATAGAGTCGAATGAGCCGTCGTTAAATGATTTGGAGAAAAATATCGTTTTAATTTGCTGCTGAATAAAAATTAAATCCAAAAAAAAATCCAGCTTTCATACAGGTCTTCAATCCTCAATCTTGAAACAGGTTCATTCAAAATCAAAACATCAGAGCAACATTTGGCATCCGAATAAATAACAAACTGTATACAGGACCTTGATATACATTTTAGACAACATTGTCAAGTTTACTTATCCGACGCACAATCATGGCTTATGAAAACACCTGAGATCAATTTTGCACCGCATGAGAAGGCAAAAGCCAGTGCATTGCCCGATGAACATAAATCCTCCTTTCGGGAGCGCATTGAGTTATATACAGATCTACACTGATGGCTCAAAAGATTGTGAAAAATTGCAGCAGCCTGCTTCACTATTTACCATTATTCTTCAACTCGACACCAGATGATGCCATTTTTTTCTATGTGGTAGCATGTGTCATCGGCCTGGCCCTTGACCATACCGGTGAACACCGTATTGACGTGAAATCAAAAACACTTTTATACAAAAGGTTTCCCTCAGGTGACTCGAACTTTAAAGATATGTAAAAGCCACGTTGACTTACAGGGCAATGAAGTTGACGAAGCTGCAAAAATGACATGAACATTTCATCCTCCAAGCTGCAATATACAGATAAAAATAACACAATCATTCTGGCAGTAATTCTACAAAAACACTACTTACTTTTTTTTTAAATTTTAAACAAACTTACGCCCGTCCGAGAGATCCCAGAGAGGAAGCTGGTCTCACACGATGCCGGACTGGACATATGTACATCACTTATTTTCCATCTGCTTAAAAGGGAAGATCCGCCTTCATGCCACGAATGTGACTTCTCCTTTACAGTAGAGCATTTCGAAATAGAATTCCCCGACTTTAAACATGTCCGTGACAAACATTGTCCGTGATATGAAAACACTATTCAATGCCGTAAACGTTAACCGAAGCTTAAAGGTAATTTGAAAGAAACAGGTTTTTTGTACAAAATGGAACTCAGTATTTACATACATGAAATGATCATCCGACAATATCTCATCACATTATTATCGTTTCAAAGCATTCATCGTTGTTTGTTTTTGTTTTCATCATCTGTTCTCACTTTTACAAAAACTTATTCCTCCTTTGTTGGTCATGTTCTTTTAACAAACATGTCTCGATCTTATCTTATTTTGACCTTCTTTTATGATAACAAAACCGGCTTAGCCATAAATGGCCATTGGCCGTTAAACCAAAACCAACAAATTAATACTTTATATTTCAGAGATAATCTAACGTTAATTATATTGTTTATATAGGGAACATTTAATTCCTATATATAACTATATATTTCTTAAAACAATAAACTATTCTTAAAAATATGCATGAATGACATGTATGTGTCTACATTAAGAGTAACATTGCCCTTAACACCAGTTTATTTCAGAAGAGAGATAGTTTTGGTTCTAAGTCACGTTTGGTTCCCCTGAACTTGCGTTAAGATAGTGTTACAGTACGCTCGAGACTTGCCGGCAACTCGCGTCGACTATGATGTATGACCCTCCTGGGTTACATTACCTCCCTATTTCAGAGCTGTTTTAACGACTAGCTTCGGCCCATTTTATGTCATTATAGATGTTCGGATTACGACTTTCAACTATCGTAAGCCGTTGTCCTCCAAAACCTATATACTTACATACACAGACTGACATAGATATATATCACATAGTCGATCCTCAATGGAGATATTTTTTCGACAATCGCGACAAATGTTGAATAATGAACCAGAGAGATAATTTACCTTTGGTTACAAATGTACAGTGATCTTGCTGTATCTTTTTGGTTTGAAGCAAAATATACGAATGTAAGAATCATTCAATGTCTTGAATCCACCTCCAAGTTTTATTTAATGCTTGTCAGTTTTAAACGAATGCTGTCATTGTCAAAACGACATGCCTATACGACATAGAAACTAACGTGTCCATCGCTTTTGTACTATCACCTTTTTAGTCATATCTAAAATATAAACAAATAAATATCTTATATATATATATATTCTCCACCACCACATATCACCATTACATTAAAAAAAACTACCAGTTGCCTTCAAAATGTCTAGAAGCCGTTTATTCTGTTACGTGTAACATGCAGTGTTGTTAAACACATAAGGCTTCAAAAGACCGAAGGCACAGACAAAACTTATTGTATTCATTTCGAAAATGCGTTAATATTTCTCTCCCTTTTTGGTTTAAGATAAAAACAGAATCCTTTAAGCGCTACCTGTAATGAGGTCTGGAACAAAACTTGAACAATAATACACAACCAATTTTGGCTGAGGCAATTACAGTTTGTCGGTATAATGAAGTCGAAATTTTCCATTAAAATTCCTATTACGCATACCTACTTCCTCTGATGAAATTTTCCACAAGACATAAGTAGCACTCCCTTTTTTCAATTTTGATATATTTATTTGGGGTTTGGCATGAATGTTTGTCTCGGGCGGAAGGAGTGACATTGATACGCATTGTATGACTAGTCGCGAAATAATTACTTTGCCAAAAAGCGGAATTTGATTTCGTTTAATCAAGATTAAGCATCACACAGGGGAGAGATTTACGACACTCGGTGTATACCGAGAACAAGGTTATCGGAGCCGTTTATTGAATATGTCACTATCGTGTTACATATCTGTGAAAAATGTGTCCAACTTAATCGTAAATAAATAAAAACAAATATAGATTTTAACAATAATGTACAATATATCGGCAGAGGTAATCGGACTAGCCATAAGATTCACCCCCTGTCCAGTTCTTATCACCCTTACGACCGGTAAAACCCGTACAACAGCTTATAAGATGGATCAGTAACCAGGGTTATCTTTATGGCCGTTTTTTCGTTCCGCTCTTTTTTCTCTATCGTTCCGGAAAATGGTGCCCCAGATTGAAAGCGATTTTAGAGGTGATCTGATGAATACAAATCTCGCGATGTTAATATAAACACAAACATTACGGTGTATTCATAACGAATTAATCTCTGGTGACAAAGATTTATGATGACAAATTGATACCTTCTTCTAACTTAATGATCCGCTGATGAGCTCGCATGACATATTGTGCTAATAAATCTGGAACAGCCTATATCTGATAATTACCTATAATGTCCTTGTGTCCTGATAACGAACTCCAGGAAACAAATTGAATCTACAAATCGACATATTTACAGGTGTGAGGGACTCATTCATGCGAATAAGTTGTCCTAGTGATCGTTATTTGTGGAATTGTTTTCAATTCGGTTAAACATGTTTTCTTTCTTTTTTTTTCTGTCGTTGTTGATAAATTGTACGACTTTCTCGTCGATGGAATCGTTATTTGGTGATACTTTCAGTTGTTACATTCTGTTATTGAACCATGTACTTCTCACTGTTGATATTCCCGTAGCTTGGTACTTTCCGCTGTTGAAACCTCTCGTCGTTGAAACTTACCGTTGATGTTACTTCCGGTTGAGGTCGTCGCTAAAATCAAGTTCCTGTAGGGAACTGTCATTTTCCTTGTCAAAAAATACTACTGTTGTTTTACTTTCTCGTTTCATTGTGAAACACTTTTATAGAGATTAAGTTACCCAAGGTCGGGAGCAAGGTTCTGGCAATTATATTTTCAAGACTAGCGTCCAGTTAGATGTTCATCAAATAGATTGACGTTTAAACATTCACATAAACAAATCAGAAATACCAAAGCGTCAACAAAACCATAGGTAATCCGAACTAAAAATCGATCAAATCAGGGGCAAAATATAAACAATGGAAATATTTACATTGATACTCTTGTTAAAGTAAAGTCTAAGAGAATAAAGTCGGCCGTTCCGGAGAGTAAGCGTCTTCTGCTTCATCGACGACACCCGCCATGTATATCTTGGTCACATCCTAGTAAACATCAGGTTATATAAGAGTAAGTCATCAATTTCAATCACAACAAGTATGTACACTGATACAAATACAAGTAATTATTGTAGATAGTGAGGTTTATGATTTGTGCGATGACATTTTTTTTTATATTACTCGGAAAATATTGATCTATCAAATATCAAATAAACAATAATTTAAATATCAAATGGATTCATTTTGATAAATATAATGAATGGGCTTCTATCAGTACATGACAACAGGGATCTATAGTGATTGACACCAGTTTAGCTTTGCGAACAGCTGTGCACCAGTAAAAGTGATATCCGACAACTAGATTTAACAATAAAACTGTACTGGTAAACAGTGTCCCCAATTGTTCAGACCAGTTTTAATGATTAAATACTTTATACGTAGAGAAATTGTGAAATTTATTCCGGGCGATATTGCTAAACCTTTGATGCCATATACTTAAACTTGTTTAATAGTGTAGAGTGTGCCAACTTTTGTTTTCATAAATGCTTTGACATTTGTTTTAAGACAGTTGAACGTCCTGAACCATCAGATAGTCAGATTAAAACATTGATAGGAAATTGTTTTAGGGGTGTTTACTACCATTCAGCTTAATTAATAATGTTTAGAATGTATAAACAGGCACAACATGAAGTTTCATTTAGATCAAAACATCTTTTAATTCTGAATACTTCGTCAGCACGGCATGATACATGTACCATCAGTTATTTGGTATAACAATTTCATGGGAATATCGTCCATATGGATTTAGTTCATATATACAAATGTATAATTAAAACATCAAAAGACCAGATATGGTGCCCTGTAGCACACCAGCTGCGATTTTACAAAGACAACTTAACATTGTATCAGTCAGGTAAAATCTGTTTAACATGGTAGTATTAATATAAAAACAATATAGTACGCTGCAAGCATCTAAATATAACTGTATTGCCGTTATTATGTTGTTGTTGTTGTCGAAATCCAAATTCAATAATATCAACTTTGTCTGTTGCCGTAAACAATCTAGTACAGCTTCGATTACCAAGGCAATGATGTCGCCCATAAGTACATTGTATGTGTTTACAGGCAGGTTAGGACTGCTTTTCAAATCCTCTCGTAGCATTTAATATATAGGGATTGAAAGGCCGTTTTTTTATTTTCATACCTGTATGAATGAAAATCGGTTCCATTCACATTGCATTAATTCATGTTCAATATGGATGTAACCGATTTGCATTCATACCGAAATGAACATTTAAAAAAACGCAGTTGAATCCAGATATTTATATTTCTTACTATGATATAACAATTGTTTAATTTAATTCATTATTTCATAAATATTTTGTAAATTAACTGTGTTTATTATTGCATCTTTCTTTAAGTGCAAATGCCGAACAGCCCTGATTTGAGTAAAATTGGCGTCAATGACTAACCGTAGTCATTTGAGCGTTTGACGCAGGGGCCCTCTCCATGTTATCCGAAGCGGAGAGACAACACTCGCACTGAACAAGATTAATATATTATAATTTGTATGTCACAAGTAATCCACGTAAATTCATAAAGTATTCATACTGTCTAGTGTTGTTGTTTTCAATTGCTTTATTCTTTGAGAGAAGAAAAAGTCAAAATATAAATATACTGAAATGCATGTTTCCATGCTACATGTTCTAAGTAACTTCTTAAAACTTCTAAAGACATACTTTGGAAATATGTGTAAAGTAAAGGGTACACGGATTCTGTCACGTTTAAACGTAGATTAATACCACTTTCAATAATATGAACAAACTTAATGTATTTACTCAAAGTATCATATTTCTTGTGAATTCTTTAATCCACGTTGTAATTCTTTTTCAGTTTTGCATTTTGGATCCGATATATTTCCCTTTGTTTCAGTAATTCAGCTCCTGTATATATTTTGCAGTCGACGTTTAGGACTTTATGGTTATAAGTGCCCCGTCACACATTGGTTGTTGCCCAATAGTGATTCATGTTCGTCCGTCTGTGCGTTCGTGCACAATTGCGTATGTCCGAAACACAACGTATTCGCTCCATAACGGTTTAGCCGGTCACAGAAGGGGTATGTAACTTATGGAATTTCGTTCTCCGAAGGTCAAAGTATAAAAGTTGTTAGGACTCCTTTATTGCGAAACACATTCGTTTCCGCACTAAAACTTTTTAGCGTGTTATAGAAGTGCGATAGATGAAACTCTTCATGGATGTTAACCACTAGTAGATTCAAATATCATCATTACCCTTACCCAAATAGCAAAATTATAAAAAAAACACATGTGATACAATGTATCTGTAAACGTTCAAAGATGTACGCCAAGGTGATGCCAATGGCCCTTCACTGTTACATAAATTACACTGGCGACATCACATGCGACATCAACTGACCTAGCCTCAAACATCACATTAAAGCTCAAGTCGTATTTAACATTTTTATAAGGGAGGGGGGGTATAGTGTTACCTATGTCCGTTCCGTCCCGTCTCTTCCCGTCGCATCGCGTCTCGCCGGTCCTGTTACATTGGTAATGAAACTAGCTTATTTAAATAGCTACAGACGATTGTCATCAAACTTCGCATACATAATAGGTATGATGTTTTGTTGTGCATCTTGCTCTCTCATCCAAGGTGGCCGCCACGACCTCTGATTAACTGAAAACATATCCTGTGGTAATTTTTCTAATATTATACTACTTTTCATTATAAACAAAAAATACTGCGGCATTACGATTCAAGATGGTTGCCAAAAGAAAGACTTCTGATAGGTCAAAATGTAAATATTTTCCGATTTGTATGAAATTTAGTATATATATGTAATCTGGTAATACAAAGGCAACGACAGTATTCATTCTATGGAAACCAAAATGGGAGACATTTCTTGGCCTTTAATTGGTCGAAATCTAAATATCCAAGTTTTATGAAATTTTGCAGAACTAATTGCATATGGGGGCGGGGGCATTTATGTCTCACATATCTTTTTAGTATGTTACAACATTGCGAAGCAAAGTTGGTATTAATAAAACTATGTGTCAACTGAGAAAACGTCATCGTTATCGTCGAATTGTGTATGTGTTAACATCTTAATTAATGTCAATGTAACACAGTGTGTCCCTATTTGAAAGGTCAACATTTAAGTTGAATTTTCCTGGAACGTGTATTCTTTACAACAGTTTTCCCTTATGTAGACTCAATGATAGTTTTGGTACTGCAATGAATTCATTACCAATTGACTTCATGTACCGACTGCGGGGATCTCATTGATGCTTTCCATCTCCATGGCACGTTTCCTTACCTCAGAATATTTTAATTCTGGAATAATCTGGGCAATAAAGTTTTGTTTAAGATTACTCTTGCCGGATAAAAAAAAACTGTTTCACGGCGATTTGTGCGACATGTGAACGATATTTCCGCGGTTTTTGGACCGCGTTCGAACGATACAATACTTGGCTATGGGACCTTGCGAACATTCAATTTGTTTTTTGTGTGGTACATTTTGTTTAAATTGTACTAGAATGTTCGTTCCGCATTATTCTAAGAGCTGGTTCTACATGGTATGTGTGAGTGTTCCTTTCTGAGGTGATACACCTCTTAAGCCATTCTCTATGTGTAAAACATCCTCCTTTCTTTATCTCACACCCGTTCCCTCCTTCCTATCTGAGGCATTTGCACTGTTTTAGTTTATGAAAAAATGGCACCGCTATCACAGTAAAAGAACATGTGCTTCTGCCCATTTCCGGAACTCTATCGTTTGTACGCCATAGTCTGGCGGATATTCCCTCTTCTGCCTAAAGATCACTCGAACGCTTAGAACTCAAGGTAAAGCGTCTGTCGCACTCTGAAGGCGCTTCCGGTGCCATGAGTATCTGTAACTAGCAGGACAAAGTACGGCGCCTAATTGTTTTCAATGCCATTAGCATCTTTAAAGCAGGCTTTTTTTCTATATAAATATTATAATGTAGAACTTATGACAAAATGGAACATACGTGTGATCTCTACCTGAAACAATTGCATGCCAGAAGTTAAACGTTGGTCATGGATTAAATTGGTGACACATAACAGTATTGTGAACGATCTAAACGATATTTATTGCGCTTTCATGTAGATTGATTTATGTTTGCGGCGCCATTTAAAATCACGTTTATTTATATACATGTATATATTTTCGGATAATGCAGCCAACGTGCTCCCAAGTGGAACTGTATACTGTTAATTAGCATTGCAACCATAACACGAGAAAAGAGGTTCGGTCCGGCAATATTTGAGATACATATATCGTTATTAGCACAGTAATTAACATACGTGAAAGTGGAACTTGCATCAGAATTTAATTTAGCAGAAACACAAACTTTTATATGGAAAAAGAGTGCACATCTTCATTTTAGAAACCTTTGCTTAAAAACGCTCTTGTAATAACAGTGCAGTACTTCGTTTAAGAACTAAAACAGTCGACACCATAGTTTACCAATCATATTACAGATTTAAATTTAGTTGCCTTAAGTTTGAAAAGTTTGTACAGTAATACACTAACTCTTTCCTTTATTGATCAAAAGTGCACATTTCTTAATTATTAGTGTTTAACATGAGCGTGTGTTTCCAAACAAGCGCTTTCATACAACGCTTCTACAAAAACAACCCGGTAATATCAATATGGACAAGAAAGATGTGTGGGACTTGTGGATTCACGGTTGAATGTACAATCAAAACGTTTACACATACATATTGACATTGACGTTAAACTGGTATACACGATATCATTATTTACTTTAACAATGATTACGTCGCTAGTTGGTTTATTGACAACTAAGCATCACGTGACTGCGGTTTGCACGTGTAAAATAACAGATTAATGTAAATAATTGTATGTTGTAGTCACGTTCTTCATAGGCAACGAAGTAGACTTGAGAGTCGAATATTTTTTAAGTCCATGTAGCAGAATGAATAAATACAACATTCGTATGATTATTATGGTTATATACAGGTAATGTATACATAATCGAGGATTTGAATGTATTAGGGGAATATAATTAAGCTTGGCCAAAAAAACCTACATGTATGTTAATTATTATTTTTTAAACAATTTTTATTCTTTTTTTTATATATTAACCCTCAATGCACATAGGTACTAGTTCATCATGCTTGATACTCTTTATTTTATTTTGATTTACGTTCTATAAACATCCAGGGTCATTTAAGGACGTGCAAGGTTTTGGAGGTATAGGAAAGCCGGAGTACCCAGAGAAAAATACCTACCTATGGCCAGTGCCTTGCAACTGCCCCACGAGGGTTTCGAACTCATCACCCTGTAAGAGGCTTAGTGGTAGAATGTGGGGACATCTTTACCGTTCGGCCACCGCGGCCTTTTGAAACTTGCCTTACATTGTTTATCTTATCATATAATATAATATAGTCATTACTTACCCTGAAGCCAGTATGAGATACCGCAAGATGCATTAATCGTGTTTAAGTAAAGTGTAATGGTAGTAAATACAGTCTTTTTCAATACTAAGTCCCCAAGTATGTGTCACTCACAGCATTTGAGAGCCATACAAGTGCCACGGTATAGCGGCGCGTCCGACGTACATCAGACCGGAGTCGTAAAAACCCATGAGGCTCGGTTTGACATGATAGCGTCAGGCCATTCTTGGTTGAAGACACGTCGTTAAAATAAAAAACGACACTTTTATGAAGACGAACACAATAACGGAGGTAGTAGACTTGTCTGTGAAGGAGTTCAATGTACGTAAGGTGATTTGGGAAACAAGCACTTGTAGTGATCTAAGGTGTGGCTGCAGTACTGATGGTGAATGGGTGAAGTTAACATGTAGTGCAATTATATAGTACAGTAGGTCTGGCTAACATGTACAATGGTTTAGATCACATTTGGCTAACATGTTCTGAATGTGAGGTAAGGTTTGGCTAAGATGGACTGTAGTTGAGGTCAGATATGGCAAGGTTTGGCTAACACATTCTGTTGTTGAGTTTTAGTTTGGCTTACATGTACTGTACTTAAAGTTAGGTTTGGCTAATACGTAACGTACTTGAGGTAAGGTTGGCTATCAGGCAATGTAGTTGAAGTTAGATTTGGCTTACATGCACTGTAGGTGAGGTAAGGCTTGGTTAACATGTACTGTAGGCGGGATAAAACTTGGCTAACATGCACTGTAGTTGAGATTATGCTTGGCTAACACGTTATTTACTTGAAGTTAGGTTTGGCTGGCTAACATTTACTGTCTTTGATGTCAGATTTGGCTAACATGTATTAGGTGGGGTAAAGCTTGGCTAGCATGTGATGTAGGTGTGGTAAGGCTTGGCTAACATGTACTGTAGGTGATGTAAGGCTTGGCTACAATGTACGGTAGGTGATGTAAGGCTTGGCTACAATGTACGGTAGGTGAGTTAAGGTTTGGCTAACATGTAATTTAGGTGAGGTAAGGTTTGGCTTACATGTACTGTAGGTGAGGTAAGGTTTGGCTTACATGTACTGTAGGTGAGGTAAGGTTTGGCTAACATGTAATGTAGGTTAAATAAGGTTTGGCTAATATGTACTGTAGGTGAGGTAAGGCTTGGCTAACATGTAAGGTCGATGAGGTAAAGTTTAGCTAGCATGTATAGTAGTTGAGATTATGTTTGGCTAACATGTACTGTAGGTGTGGTTAAGTTTGGCTAACAGTTAATATAGCTGACGTTAGGTCTGGAAAACGTGTGCTGTAAGTCATATTTGGTGAAACGATCTTTAATTTTACAATGGTGCTTATTACTGGATATTCTGACCTGTTTCAGAATTCTTTTTTTGACAATATCCCCATTTTGAGAAATAGTGCAACATCAAAGTTTTATTTCATACGTCAAATGCAAAGACAAAGAATCAATATGAAATCCGACTGAATCATAATAAATAATTCAGAAACAAACACATCTGGCCATTAAGGCCAAACAATAGCACATCGGTCAAGATGGCTGATGCCTTGAAATTGTTGTCGCTTGATTCAGTCATTCGAATTTTGATTTTTCGGAGAGCTCAGAATTAAAATACCACTGATAGCAAGGATGGCGTGCACTATTCCATGTCATGTGATGAAGATAATCCAATCAGACGCGCTGTTACATGCGATGTGAGGTTTGACCAAAAACGTAAGATTCGTACATTTTGAGCCAATCACAAAAAAGAAACTCGCGCACGAACCAGATAGTGAGAACAACGCCAATCAGAGACTTTATAGTCGTGTGATTACTGTCGTTGATTATAGTCGTCCATACCTTAGAATTAGGTGAATATGGCCCGAGACCTCCGACACATATATTGTCTAACCACGCTGGCCCGGTGATACAGCCAGACACGACACGGAAACATTTGTACGGCTTTCCCCACGGATTTCAGGGGAGTGTGATCAGCCAATTTCAGATGATCTGGCCTTGAAGTCTGCTTATTTAATCCCCACGTTAGGATTCCTTTCAAATGACTATAGTCCAGGTCGTCCAGTAAACATTGATGCTGCAATGCATTACCATTAGTGTATTGTCAGTATGTCATTCAAAATCGCATCATTAGTGCCGATGTTTTGTCTGGTGTCCAACAAATGACCGGAGCTTTATTGAAAGCGTGCACGATTCAAAGCCATGCTCTTACCAAAATGAATCAATGCTATCTGATTCATCATTCGCCTTGGCATTGTTAGGGCCAAATATCTCACCAAACTACTCAGTTTTTTTTATTAGAAAGGTGATAGATAAACAGTTTTTAAATGCACTTAATCAGGGCAAAATTGATAATGCTACAAATGTAGGTTACAGATATATACTTTAATCTTGTTTCAAACAAACATTTCCATTGGCATACAAATTATGTTATCAGCCCATTACGTAAATAATGACGTCTCGGTTGATTTAGAGTACACACCGTTTTGTTGTGTTTGCTATGCTTCCATACTAAAAAATAGATTCAACTTAATCCTGATAATTGAAGCTATACCTTGCGAAAATTAAATTCATTGGTGGACTCTTTTCTCTCACAAATTATTATGCTGCTGCATCAGCCAATCTAAACCAACGTTATATAACGGCGGCGCCAAATGTTTACATTATGATCTGGTTACCTTAGTTTTAAACCAATGAAAATGCTTGTTCAAAACAAGATTAATTTATTAAGGAATAAAACAATGATCACATTGAAAGGGGCAATATAATTGTTTACGTTATTTTCAACGCTAACTTAAAGGTTGGATGCCGCTTTTCGTTTTTGAAATAAGTTTGAGCGTACGTGTGCAACAGAATTACAATCCTTGATATCCACGAAAATAAAGCTTCACAATGGTATATAAAATGTCCTCTATGGGCGCTAGGCAATGTATGTGAACTTTTGTATTTCTCAAAATTCAAGTTTAATTGGATATCCCTTTGTTAATCTAGATTTGATTCAGATGTATTAATTGAGAAATGTGAGCCTTCCGTATCTGCAAATCTTCCGTACATCGATATTATACTCAAAGATACACACATCTACTCTGGTAACGGGAACAAAACTAATTCACTATACATTTATATTTTTTGAATATTTTCTCACTGCGAAAGAGACGTATTATCTTAGAGAACACTTACATTATGTAACAAAAAGTTGTACGCATCATGAACGCCGCCTTTTATCTGGGAATGTCGTTTGCATTATGCATGACCTAACACTATGTCTAGAAAACGTCACTCACTACACACTTTATCTAAATAGAAACCTAATTGAGAAGCTAGACATTCGAAGCCTGGGATAACACCGGATTGTGTAGATAGTAACAATTGTTTTGTTAGTCCAGACGTCCTCAAATTACAATGATTTAGGCGAAAGTGAGTAGGGAGGACAATGATAAACGATTGAGACCATAACTTGATATATCATGGTAAACGAGGCGGTCTATAAACTAGGTATACAAGTTAGGGGGTTAAACTGTTTCACTGTATGTTAGTATGAATGCCAGTGTTGAATAAGTCAATGGAAAATCGGTATATTCATGTAGAAGTCGTTGTATCCGGTGACGCAGTGGGTGGAAAAATCGTCTTTCACCAAAGGGACTGGAGTTCGATATCCAAGCGGACGACGATATACAGGATATGCGGTCAGCTGCCTGATCACATGGGTTTTCTGAAGATAATCCAACAAGCATGATTTATATGGATGCATTCACCTTATGTTTCTACACGTAAAATAACAAAAAAAAGTTATAGTGCTTCATGTTGATTTAAGCGTTCATTGTTGATAGTGTCTATTATTCCATCATGCATGCACATTGTATTGCTCTGTATTATGGTTTGTGTATGAATATAGTGTTCCGTTTTGATCAAACCTTAAGTTTGTTACAGCAAGTTTTGGACCTAAACTTAGATATTTTAGAGTAATTTTACACTTGTTGGAGGTTAAGATCAATGTTCGATAAAAATGCCTTCTCAATAGCCTTTATGAAAATTGATCCAAACCTCTCAAAAGTGTAACATTACTCTAAACACCCTAGTTTAGGTACAAAAATAGCTGTTACAAGTTATCAGTTCCATGTGATATCCCCTTTAAAGGCCAATATAATGTTTATGAAGTTGATTAAATGCTTTATCTTCAGATAAAGCTACACACAATATACGTTGCTTTTTCCCAGATGTTTTTTTTATTCCTTGCATCTTTCAATAAACACCTTCCATCACATATCACATATAACTTTGAGTATTTTCTGATACCTTGTCGATTAATCCGTATCGTATAATATCGTTTGACCTAAAATATTATTTTAAAGTACTATTTAAGGTTATATATATATTAAACTTGAACTGGTATATTTATGTGGGTGTACATAGATTTGACCTTTCCAGTTTAACAATAACCTGCCTTCCCAAATGTAGGTCAATCTGTTCAAACAGGCCAATATATCGCCGTTACGCCAACAAAAGTCTAAAATGGACACCCAGGGACCAACCACACCTTGCCATAACACTGGCTTTAACAGTGTTCAGTTTATACGAACATTGCACTTGTCAGAACAAATGGAGGCAGGAGGACAATAGGTTGTCTGCACTGAATCTGTCTGATTCAGATTCTGTATCACCTTGAATCACTATGGTGCACATACACAGCGTAAATTAAACAGTATAGATATATAGAAGTGTTCATTAACAAACATGGAAAACCATGTTCCGACCATACATCTACAATTATATAGCAGAATTAAAGAGTGACTCCTTTCAGCATAAATGGTGTTAAATCGCATTTTTCTACTTAGGCTCAAAAATGTTCCTAAATTCGATATTCCTTGCTGTCATCAAATCTTTTTTCTTTTTTTTTTTAGTTAAATAGGATTTTTTATGAATACATGTATAGTATTTAATGAAACTGGTTCTTCAATCAGTTTAATGACACCATTTAACAATAAAACAATATTCGTCTTCAATATATTCATCTTCAATTTCGCCATTTTTGCAATTCATATAAATTCATTGATATTCATTCAAGAAAGATTGACAGCTTACAAATAAATTGTGTCATGCATTATGATACTTGTTTACGCTTTTGACAAAAATCAGACAGTCTATTTGTCGTCTTTATTGAAACTACAGAAGTCTTCTAAAATGCAAGCTATATGTATAGCTGATTAAATGTGACGACACTACAGAATTGGTTTTACTACCAGTAATATTTTATTATTTTTAATAACTAAGTTGCGATTTCCCTTTATGTAGACCCCCATTTATTTTTATTCTAACCCTTAAGCGCCCCACTAAAATCTTGAATTTGATTGGCTGTGGCATGAACTATTTTAGCTCCTTAAATACGGGCTTCTGTTTGACTTACACAGGAGACCCTACTTCTGAGAAAATAAAATTCACTGGCGACATATTGTATACAAAGAAAACAGAATTATTGTCAAGTTTTAAACTTCGAGAAATCAAAACCAACCCTTTTCTGCCACCCAATTTTCATATATGTCATTGAAAAATATTTATATGTCTATATTTGTTCTGCGTTGTTCCACCGAACCCCCACCTTTATATTAAGTATGAGATGGTATAAATAGTATACCTCTTATCATACTTATATATGTATTGATAATACTTATATATTTATCTATATGTTGTAATAAACTTGTCACCTTATGGTGGCCATTTTCAATTCATAATGATCTTTTTGTTGTCTGAACGTGGAGTATACATAAATAATCCTTCTCCAAAAAGTCAACTTAGGAAATACAATCACTTCAAAACTTTCGTTTAATCTTAGTCATCCATTGGCCATATTGAGTACATGTGCTTGATTCAACAACAGTTCTCAAGTACTTCAATGAGTCATAACATGTACATTATGTACATAGGTATCGCTAACATAGTCGCTTCTGTGATCATCAACCAATCTATGGTCATTTTGTATTTGTATCGTTTGCCAAGCAGTAGACTCCTCTAATGGTAATTGGCCAACCTATATTCGTAGCTTTATATTTCGAAAACACAGTTGGAATATCCATGTGTATGTGCTTCAAGATGTGTTAATTCCCAGGTTTTTTTGAAAATATGTCATGATTATTAAATTGTATTCATCTATTCAGAAAAGAAATCGTCATTATGTGTTTAGCTTCGATAGTTTCGAAAAATATTTTATTCTTAAATGATATGAATTGCTTATGGTTGAAATAAAAGTAACCATCCAATATCATCATTTCAAAGAATTTAAAATCATGAATCTGTTAACAACAGAACGTCCTCTGGTTGCAACCAAACTCTAGAGGACCCTCAGCCAATCGTGAAATGATTAGCTTGTTGACTTCGTACGGCACCGATGGTACATGTTTTCCACCACACATACGAAACACATTAGAATCAATCGTTTTGGTGATTACCGGAAACGGGGGACATCTGACTTCCGGCAGTGTCCGGAAATTGACCTTTAAATGTGTTTGTTATTGGCTCATGGTTTCACTGCGATTTGGTCAACTCATGATCTATGTTGAACACGGTAATTTACAAAAGACACAAATCGACTTTCTCCTCCGAATCAGACACCTTTCCCACTCCATATTTGGCTGTCGGTGTGTTTAGTTAGATGTTGGCAAATGCCAAAATATGTCGCGCCAAATCGTCTCTCATATACAGTGCTGAGTTACGTTGCAATGATATGGAAATATCTTTTCCCTTAATTATTCAAGTGAAATTATATAAAAGAGTTTCTTTATTTACTGTAGGCGCACTGACGATTAAAACTGCGTTTCTATCGAAGAGAAAATAACATTGTGGGTCTGAATACTGCCATGTATTTCCTTATATAAGTGCAATGAAATATTTCCAAATGGCAAATCCATCAATTTTCCATTAGAGGGCCGAATCGATAGAAAGATGCACTTAGACACTGTTACCTTACCCAGTGCCGGGACGAGTATCGGGCTTATACACGTGTACATGTATGATGTAGCTACTTCAATTATATTCCTTTAAATATATCACTGAATAAAAGAAATACATGCTTTACTTGATCATAAATATCTATATAATTATTACGTTACTGTCGATAGGATAAGTACATGTTTTGAATACATACGAATGCTTTTCATGCATTTATCATATTTACACTGTAGTGGTGTAAAGTTAGGAGCATCCTCTTACTTTTGAATTGGTTAGGGATAATGTACACTTGCATTGATACCTGTGCATGCTAGTTTCAATGCATTTCGTAGTTTTCTTGCCAGTTCATCTGTGATGTGTTCTCTGGAAGATATTAATAATAAAGCAAGCTGTATTGTACTATTAATAATTGCATTGTACAAATGTAGTAGAGTTATATTGTATGATATTAAGATTTAAAGGTCCTATATGCGTAACTTCGGGAAATTTTTCGTGATTTCGAAAAATTGAAAAAAAAATCCAGTTGATAACCATGCAAAAGTAAGCTTAAAACGAAGTAAACCTGAGCGGTAGCTAACAAGAAACTCTTGACAAAAAAAATCCAAAAGAATTGAAAATAATTCAGGTGGGGCCCACTTCAACAATAAGCCGAAGTTATAAGACAGTTCATAATGGGCGCGTGCTTACAATTGCCGAGTGTCAACTGCTGCTGTACCAGCAATTCATCTTGAATATTGCTGATATCAGTTAATCCTTTCTAAATCTATAAATATACAAAGTCATTAGGCTTTATTTTCACTTCAGGTTTTGCCGAAAGTTACGTATATTGGGCCTTTAAAGAACTTCTGCATGACTTACATCTGAGTAGACACAATCAAGCGGAGTTACATTGTAAGCATTCTGCTCAAAGATGCAACCCTCTGCCGTGCCGTGACTTGAATCCGCAACCTCTCGGTCATGACCACTAGACTGCCCTGTTCCGTTCAGATATTTGTCTAGGATACATTTTGTAACAAAATAACTGCAGAAAGGTGCATTAGTAAAATGCATATGACACGTATAGCTGAAGCTTTAGTATGGACTTTCAAATGTTTGATTTATATTAATGTTTTAGTTTCTTAATTTATTTTGTTTATCGTACGGATGGATGATAGATCAAAACAATTGTCCTTGTCGTTGTCGTGGGCAAAGTCCAAACTCTATGACAACAAGAAACATACGGTCAAATTGTAACGATTCTGCTTGAAGGTAATCTCGTTTGACAATTCCTACAGTCAGCAAATAGTGCCACCGACTGACCCTACTATGGCTAGACTTGGACATGTTGGTCAGTTGAATGGTCTAGACGGAGTTATTCCGCATCACCAGATCACGTGATTAAATCAGTGTTTTCAGAAATGTGCAATCTGTATCTTAGATCAGACTCGGTATGCTTAAGAATTCTAGTGAGCTGATAGATAGTAAATCGTATTATATATCGCCTGCTACCAGAACAGTAACGCTGTATCTAAACCCAATTCATCCAACACAAGTCACTAACGTATGATACAATTGATGCAGTACATGTAATAGTCTATTTCTACACTATTTTAAGAGACCACAGAGTTATATATACTCGGATCCCGTTAATATCTTGTTGCTATATCCATTTGCATCCTCAAGACATAGTAGAGAAACATAACGAATTACTCCAAAACTCATTTATTGTATATGTTGTATATACAGGTATTGAAATTGAACAGAACATTGAATTAGCAAAATGGTATCCTTTGTTGACAAGAACATTATTTTTCGAGATTGCGTCTGTCAGTAATGCAATATGATATGTGTTACAATCTGAAATGGTTTACGGGACATATGTATCCATCAAATGGGCCGAAATTGATTTGTCAGTCAAGGTCCATCACACGCTTGTATCGTTCGTATTCAGATATATAAATGGACACTTACAATGAATCATTGCTGCGTCGGTCCTGGTCCATCGCAAGCTTATTTACAGTTCGTGCGCGTTTGCATTAACCTACATTTAGATAGAAAATTACCGATCGGGATACATCTACGTCAATGTGAGAAGATAAATATGATATAGAATTACAAAACAACATAATATAAACATATGTTAATCATAATATTGACCTTTGTTTCTAAATGACTCAAGTCCATCGGTGACGTCAGAAAAAGATACCAGTGATCTATCGCTGACCATAATGTTTACTTCCGTAATACAGTACGAGAATGTCATACGTCATAGATAATGTACTTTAAGTGGTAAATTGAAAGTAACTTGTATGTTTCATGTTGTTTTCAAAGTCATTATAATGAACACCTGTACTTTTTGTTAATTGCACTATTAAAACAGCGATATAGCATAAAGACTGTTTGCAAATGGTATTTTTGTTTGCTTCCTTTTTGTATTTCATAACCATAACAATTAAACCTCTGGCACGTTGGAAAATTATTGAACATCATTGTAATTAACAAGGAGTATTTCATTTCCTGGAGCAGTATCGTCAAACATAAAAGCTATTGTACCTAGAAATCTCAGTTAAAGGACAGATGCTAATTTTGGCCTTCCTGCGGTTACCATCGATACGTGATTACCTTTTTTCATAAAAAATTATTGCTGTTTCGAAAGTTTTTTCATTAATATCTAGACCGATTATTGTTGTTGGATTGTGTTTGTTATATTTTCTTGAATTATTAATCAAATCTGTTAAATGCGTTTGAATTTGCGTCATCCTTTAAACGACATTGGCGGTAAAACTCTAATTTAAATAATCTTGACACCCACGATTACATATAGACGTGTTGGCGTTTGACATTAATGTATTACGTCATAAGTCGCCAAGTGAATGGTTGTGTATTTATAGTGTTTTATGGTCTTGTGTTTGATGTTTTCAGTTCAAATCGAAAGGAAACAATCAACATGTAACTATATTCCGATATTTTCTGTTTATATGTAACTGTTGCAGATTAGGGAAAGAACACTTCTATTTACCGGGTATCACAGTCCTTTAAAAGCAACATCAAAATAAATGAGTTCAAATCCTGGTCCATCTCCACTGATCTGGTTTTAATACTATTTTAATCTTTTCAAGTTGTTTTTCGTAATCGTGTCAGAATGCATGTAAAAAAATGCGAAGTCTTTAATTATATACATATATATATATACGACTTTTGGAACAAACATGCACATGTACTTAAGGATATTTTATTGACTATATGGCTGTAATCTCATAAAAAGTTTGAAAAGTTTCCACGGCTTCTTAATCTAAAATCGAAATTAAATGGTATCCAGGATTATTGACACCATTTTATATACAGAAGTAGTTTCAACAAGACATACACTGTATCATATTCGACTGACCTGTGTTTATATTAAAGGTTTAAAATGTGCCCCAGAATCTATAGCTTTATGTAAGTATTTGCACTTCAAAAAACCACAGATTTTTATTACTAGATAATTTCGCATTATTCACAATGACCCGTTCAATAAGGTTGCACTTAAATGTTATAAAATTAGATTCTGCAAACCTAAATTTCACATCCTACATGCACCAGGCAGTAACTCTCTGATTTAATATCCGTACTGCGTTACACTTTAAAGCACAGAACAATTACATTTTTACGACCATTTTCCTGTGATAGGCGACTATTTTCTCCTTTTTCTTATTAGATAATAAAAAAGGTTGTACCTGATGCTGTAACGCTCCTGGCAACCTAGTCTAATGAGACGGCTTTCAATCAAGGTGCAGTTTAGCCGTCAGGTGGCGCCACGCGGATATTTTTACTGCCAAGACAAGATGGCGACGAGAAAATGATGAGATTGAATATATGGTACAGTGGCAAAGTCAATATAAACTCCGTGTCTCGCGAACCGTACAGGAAATGTCTGTATTTACAAGAACATTTGTTCGGAACATCCCTGCTAATTTGATGAAATGTGTATGATTATTTTGGGTTGAATGCAGCGACGAAACGCATTACTTACAATCATCTGGATATAGAATTATTGTATCGATATGTATACAGTTCTCACTGACACGACATCAGATAATTAACCCGCTGATATAGCCCGCCAGTCTTTATTGTAGCCCTGTGTGGAGTTGAATAGGTATACAAAGCATTGCTAACCATGTATAATCATAGAAAGACATCGGTACAAAGTGCCGCTGACTATACATTGAAACAGTGCACACAAGGAAAGACATGGCATTTCGAACTTACATTCTTACAAAATGTACATGTATCGAACCTATTTTAGTCCTTGAAACTCAATATCATTCTTTCCTTATAGAAATAATTTCCGACGGACAGAAATCTTGAAGATATTCATAAAGTTATGGAACACAGCTCAGAAACCAAACCTTCTTTTCTGGATATCCGTTAATTATGTCGTCAACAAATAAGGACAAAAATACAACAACTTATCATTATATCATTATTTCATTCTAGAAATGATTTCTGACGGACAGTAAAATATTCCTATAATTATGAAAGGATATCTTAGACACCAAGCCTACTTTTCTGTTTTATAATATGTTAAGCATGGTTTTTTTGAAGGCACGATTGCTTAAAGACTTGTTATTATGCATGCAAAGCTTGTTTTTGTATTGGTGGTGGTAATTGAGTATGCTATCGCAAATCTGATGCCGATTTTAGAACATTATCTCATACATTCTTTCAGGCAATCAAATCAAAGAAGACTGAAGCGTCAACAAAACCATAATCAGATCGAACTCAAAATTGATTTATCTGTGGGTAAAATATATAAGAAAGGAAAGATTTAAAATGAGACCCAATAAAAAAAAGCGAGAACAGGGCCATACGTTCCGGAAGAGTAAGCATATTCTCTTCATTGACGACACCTGCCATGTAAATCTTTGTCACAACCATCATGGATCATGAAACAGTCTTTAGTCTAAATTTTGTCTTAAGTTTTGACTTAGTCAATCAAGATTAACGTCATGAAAAGTTACGTCATACGTGGTTAGCAAAGCAAAACTCTTAAGTATAAGATTGTCAAATCCAAGTAAACATCAGGTCCTCAAAGTGAGAATAGAGTCACTATTCTCAATAGCATCAAATAAACACACACATGAGCATAATCAGAAACGTCCACCTTCAAATCAGACAAGGTGTAGTGACAGCTGTAACACTAGGAAATACCATACCCTGGTAATACACATTCGTTTTCTGTTAGCTACTTTAGGGTAGTCACTGTAATCGTAAACCAAAGCGGGGGGCAGACAATTTGGATGACATCTTACGTGAATTCATGCCCTTATATCAAATAAATTAGATTCGATCTCAATGTAATATCCCGTATAAAGCAGAATCACGCAATCGCAATTTCTAGCAAAGCAATAATTTTATATACAAGGATATTTAGGACCATTTTGATGATATATGGACCATTTTTGAGTGTTGCGAGGTTTTTCATTTTCCTGTCTACTGGCCTTGGGCGAGATGTATGGTTCGGAATCACGCTTGACGTGTTGAAGATGGCGCGGAAAGTATGATGATTCATTGAGGAAACCAACTGAAATACAGGAAAATTTTAGTTTTGCTTATTTGGTATCATACAACTTGGATTTACTCAATAATTTGATCGCGACACTATGGATAGAAAAAAGTAAGGATAACCAGTTACTTTTCATGAAAAATTGAAATTTCAATATTAGGTTTATATAAGTAAAAATTGGTTATTGCCAAAAATATAGTCTTTAATATACGTCCAACTGGTTTTGCTCTACTAACCTTTGAAGTAAAGGACCGGTTTGCACTTTATTTTTTTTTATAGATTTTTTGGAATGAAAAATCAATCAGTTTGTGTAACAGTGTTATCCATTCATCCCAAGGAGTCCCACAGGAAACTACCTTGTCACTGTTTATATCTCATTTAACAATCAACTGTGGGCTTCCCGCAGAATCTTGTGTTTTCTTATCTACTCCCTGCATTTGAAGCCTAGCATTGATCTACGTAAGCCATTGCGATACTCGGTTTAATTTTCTCTCCTACATCTGCTACGACATCAATGCTGTTTATCTTGGCTTATTTGTCTTTTTTTATTTTTATTCAAATTGGCTATAATTAAGATTTTTCGAAATAATGTTATCAATAATTTATGTAAAGTTGTCGTTTGTTTGTCTTCTAGACCTAGTACACATCGTTAGACAATCGGCAATCGATGTTTGCTGGAGCCTCCATAGCCGCTGTTACATGTATCTCATCTGAGTAGTGGCACGGTACATAATTTACACATTTTCGTAATTATACAGAACTAGTTAAATTGTATTTCTAAATTAATAAATTAAAAGGGTTTTATGCACCTGGCCCTTCTGCTTCTACATTAGTGTAGAAATTTTGGATTGCCCTAATGTAGAAATTTTGGATTGCCACCTTTTGGCACCTAGCATCACTGAAGTGTCCTAGGATGACGAAACAGCTGTATGATGCAGTTTAATTTTGTTTTTTCGGCATTCTGTATATTGTACTGAATTTAAAAGGTGTAGCATATATAGGTGTTACTTAATCTTTCATATATCTTACCGGGCGGATTCTTCTCCACATTCATCATTTCTTAGACAAATTTGTTTAGACATGTGCATATATATATATTCTATCTTAGTCCCTTGTTTCTCTTGACTATGCAATCTGAAATTCTTTGCCAAACATGCATGGCCGGTGTCGTCGACGAGACAGAAAAAGCATACTCTTCCGGAACAGCTGGTCTTATTTCAAGAGACTCTGCATAAACGCTGTGTTTCCTGTTTTGCATAACGAGGGGCAAATCACGTATAAAGATATAAGATAAGTTTTAACATTAGCCTCAATAATTTTGATAATATTTCAGTACAACACCTTATCAGTACCAGCTTGAAAAAGTACAGGTAGAGTCGCTTCCGTCGGTGATATTCAGTCCCCCTCCAAATCGCAATAATTTGTCTAGACAGACGTTCACCCTGGTCTGATCTCAATCGCTTTTCTGCATTACAACTCCTTTTTTTGCCATTTAGTAGAAACCTTATAAAGTCCCAAGTCAACCAGAACAGACACCGGAAGTTTGGTTTCCGAACTAATCGGTAGGACATAACAGAAAGACGCGGAATATTTCCCCGGATTGCTCTGTTGGTTACCAATATCAAGTCATCATTTACTGACGATATTTAGGATGAGATTACTTAAATTGCCAATTGTGAGGCATCCATTCAAACTGTATTCGCATTGAATAGATAAGTCAATTAGTCTGATTTGGGGGGGGGGGTTACGGAACATCCGATGAAGCCTCGTTTTCTCCAGCCGTCGAGCCAGGTTCCGTGCTGCTGTGTGCTTGCCATAATCTCAGACGAAGAAGTATTAATTAACCTGTCAAAATTTCAATACATTGTGAGGTAAAATTACAATGTCAATGAAGACGTTTATACCTTATTTATCCGCTGATGCTGTAAAGTCAACTATAGATTTTTTTTCAGAACAAACATTAACAATTTTATTGGTAATCTGCAAAGTGGCAAAGATCGTGTTTCGCAGATTAAAAAAAAAACAAACTTCCTATAACTTGTGCGCTTTTGTATGGAAGGCATGGTACTGCACAGAATTACTCGGATTATTCGAACAAGATGAAGCCGTACCACTCCTAATGATAAACAGAGCGACTTCCGTTTCCATGGTCATGAGTCACGTCTGATAATCATCTTATCTTTGAATAACATTTGTGTTTTATTATTTTATTTTTATGTTTAGAAACGGGTGTATTTTTGTCTTTGGTGTGTTTGATGACATAGGAACTAATAACGCAACCTTGTAAAGATACCGTGTAACCATTGGGGGACACCATCACGTGACATACTTCACACCTGATCCTGTCACTAACCCAGCGATCGTCTTTTCGTGAAAAAAATTAGTCACGCTGGCATCCATGACTACAAACTGATTTTTGAAGACAGCAAAACAAAACAACACCTTAATTGAATATGGAGGCTCGATATTTCCCAAGAGCAACGCTGCAAAGATACTGATTACCGAGTAACCGCTATCCAAAATACGGTTTTTGATTTTGTAGTTAATCACTCTGTTTACCCGCATTACATACTACTTGTAATTCAAAGTAATCTTTAAACGTGTTTTGGAATCGTCGGCAATTGCTGATGGTGTTATGTGTAAATTCTCGCAAATATCATCTTTTTTTTTTATCTTTGGTCTCCAGTCCTTGATTATGTTGTGCATGAGTGTGTATTTATTATTTTGTGACAAACAGACGAAATTGATACTCTCATGGGGTATTCCCAATGCTTTTCATTTCAAGCTGAAAAAGGAACTCGATTAGACGTGTAATATTTCTTCAGCTCAATCCAAACGAGAGGTTTTTTTTCAGATACACAAATAAAGTAAAACTTTAAATGTAAATGTATATACATGTACCACAACATCGACAGCCAAGGTCATCCGTTAATCATGGCGTCTATAAATAAGGACAAAAAACAATGATGTAAACATCCAAAAGACCGATACACCATTGCATGGTCAGAATATCCATAACATCGACACACAGAAAACCATTACACCACGACATGGTCAGAATACCCATAGCATCGGCACACTAACACCAATACACAATGACATGATCATAATATCCATTACATCGACACACAGGTTACCAATATACCATGGTATGGTCAGAATACCCATAGCAACGGCACACAGGATACCAATACCCCACATGGTCAGAGTACACATAGCATCGATACACAGGTACATGTAACCAATATATTATGACATGGTCAGAACACCCATAGCATCGAAAAAAAATTCAATACACAATGACATGGTCAGAAAACCCATAGCATCGACACACAGGATACCAATACACTACATGGTCAGAATACCCATAGCATCGACACACAGGATACCAATACACCATGGCATGGTCAGAATACCCATAGCATCGACACACAGGATACAATACACCATGGCATGGTCAGAACACCCATAGCATCGACACACAGGATACCAATACACCATGGCATGGTCAGAATACCCATAACATCGGCACACTGATACCAACACAACATGGCATGGTCAGAATACCCATAGCATCGACACACAGAATACCAATATACCATGGCATGGTCAGAGTACCCATAGCATCGACACACAAGATACCAATACACCATGGCATGGTCAGAGTACCCATAGTACCGACACACAGGATACCAATACACCATGGCATGGTCAGAATACCCATAGCATCGACATACAGGATACCAATACACCATGGCATGGTCAGAATACCCTTAGCACCGACATACAGGATACCAATACACCATGGCATGGTCAGAATACCCTTAGCACCGACACACAAGATACCAATACACCATGGCGTGGTCAGAATACCCTTAGCACCGACACACAGGATACCAATACACAATGGCGTGGTCAGAATACCCTTAGCATCGACACACAGGATACCAATACACCATGGCATGGTCAGAATACCCTTAGCACCGACACACAGGATACCAATACACCATGACATGGTCAGAATACCCATAGCATCGACACACAGAATACCAATACACCATGGCATGGTCAGAATATCCAAAGCATCGACACACAGAATACCAATACACCATGGCATGGTCAGAATACCCATAGCATCGACACAGGGAATACTAAAACACAATGGCATGGTCAGAATATCCATAACACCGACACACAGAAAACTATTACATCACGACATGGTCAGAATACACATAGCATCGGCACACTGATACCAATACACAATGACATGATCAGAATATCCATTACATCGACACACAGGTTACCAATAAACCATGGCATGGTCAGAATACCCATAGCATCGACACGCAGGATACAATACACCACATGGTCAGAATACCCATAGCATCGACACACAGGATACCAATACACAATGGCATGGTCAGAATACCCATAGCATCGACACACAGGATACCAATACACAATGGCATGGTCAGAATACCCATAGCATCGATACACAGGATACCAATACACTATGGCATGGTCAGAATACCCATAGCATCGACACACAGAATACCAATACACAATGGCATGGTCAGAATTCCCATAGCATCGACACACAGGATACCAATACACAATGGCATGGTCAGAGTACCCATAGCACCGACACACAGGATACCAATATACCATGGCATGGTCAGAATACCCATAGCATCGACACGCAGGATACCAATACACCATGGCATGGTCAGAATACCCATAACATCGGCACACTGATACCAATACACCATGGCATGGTCAGAATACCCATAGCATCGACATACAGGATACCAATATACCATGGCATGGTCAGAATACCCATAACATCGGCACACTGATACCAATACACCATGGCATGGTCAGAATACCCATAGCACTGACACACAGGATACCAATACACCATGGCATGGTCAGAATACCCATAACATCGGCACACTGATACCAACACAACATGGCATGGTCAGAATACCCATAGCATCGACACACAGGATACCAATACACCATGGCATGGTCAGAGTACCCATAGCATCGACACACAAGATACCAATACACCATGGCATGGTCAGAATACCCATAGCACCGACACACAGGATACCAATACACCATGGCATGGTCAGAATACCCATAGCATCGACATACAGGATACCAATACACCATGGCATGGTCAGAGTACCCATAGCATCGACACACAAGATACCAATACACCATTGCATGGTCAGAATACCCTTAGCACCGACACACAGGATACCAATACACCATGGCGTGGTCAGAATACCAATAGCATCGACACACAGGATACCAATACACCATGGCATTGTCAGAATACCCATAGCATCGACACACAGGATACCAATACACCATGGCATGGTCAGAATACCCATATCATCGACACACAGGTTACCAATACACCACATGGTCAGAATACCCATAGCACCGACACACAGGATACCAATACACCATGGCATGGTCAGAATACCCATAGCACCGACACACAGGATACCAATACACCATGGCATGGTCAGAATACCCATAGCATCGACACACAGGATACCAATACACCAGGGCATAGTCAGAATACCCATAGCATCGACACACAGGATACCAATACACCAGGGCATAGTCAGAATACACATAGCATCTTCAAGCAAGATACCAATAAAAGGTGTACAACAATATCAACATACAAGGACAAAATAGACCACGATGTCAATACACATGGACAACATATACCACATCATTACCACGCAATGTCCAATACACGATGGCAAGGTCAGAATGCCCATACATTTATTGTAGGATCGACACAGAGAATACCAACAACACATACAGTAACAAAATATACATAAGGATTGAAAGTCATTTTTTTAACTGTCATAGTTCTATGAAAAGTCAGCCGTTACATCCATATTGAATGAAGCCCGCTAATACAGGATAACAATACACAAAGAAGAAAAGTCTGGTATACAGGAAAGTTTTGCTAAAACTGTTTTTAGTGGAGAAACTGTTTAGGACTCATTGTGTTAATTACAGATACCAAACTTTCACATCGACGTCATGGTTTGTATTAATTTCCCGAAATCCTAAATTATAAATAAAATAATCTTTATTTGTTCTTATCGTGGAATAAGTTGTTAACCAACGTGAAATTATATTTTGATAGTAAGGCGTTAGTGTCATAATGTATGTAAAATCAAGATAAAGGAGCAAACGAGGTCGAGTTGGGATGTCGTATATTATAAGTTCTTGAGGATAAATTAGATTCCGTCTGATAATAAAATTAATGTGTAATTACATCATGTACAAGCACTGGCTATCTTTTTTTGTATAAAGCACATGCATAAATCAAACTGAAGCAGATCGACTTCAAGCCATGCACATTTAGTTCATATCTACCAGCATATAGCCCTTACATTCTTACAAACATATCTATCACTGCATCAAATCGATTAGTACTGGATGCAAACAGGACCACGATCAAACGGTGTCCAAATTTAAGGGATTAGCTAAGGTTGTTAAACCGTTTAAACTAACGCATGTAGACACTAATGGCCGTGTACTTGTTAAAACCATGGTAGAAATCTTAGTTTGTTTTTCCTCTCATTATTTAGCAGGCATAGTAGTCAGAGTAAGTGCTCGACACCAATAAAAAACCTGCAAGTGTTTATTTTTAACTTGAAAGGTTTGCGAAGCTGATTATGGGATCACCTATCTGTTCTTTACGGTTATGGAGTATAATTAGGCCCATCTGTACACGGTTATGTTGGAAAGCGGATTCGTGCACTGCAACACAAACAAAAACATACGCCTACTATGCCTATATTGTTGATAATGATATTATTAATGTTTTTTGCAATTAGGTTTAATTTCTTTGAACTACGTTTAGTCTTTGATTTGATCTTTGATTTTGAAAACACAATTTATAAAATGCGTCTATGTAACACCCGTACGTATGTGGGAATACAACAGACTAAAGATAGCTCACAACATGACAAGGACTGGGATTGTTTATATATTAACTAGATAATTAGTATACAAATAGTTTGGCCCGCCTCCACGTAATCAGGGATAATGACGTACATTTGTTACATGTCTTTACGTGTACCATTATTAGACACAAGTTTACAAACTATATGTGTATTTACAATGCGATGCTGTGACAGCCAGTGCGACTCCGAAAAATACACGTGGGAGTAAACCGTAATAATATTGTATAATAGCCATATGGAAAAGAACAAAAAAATAACATTTTTAGTGAACGTAAATAAAATTGATCTTCATACGAGAGCCTAATTACACGTTTAAAGTAAATGCTATATTGTATTTTCCTCAAGTGTGTGCCACAACAGGATTCTGTTGATTTTAAGAATGTCGATCCATTAAGCTCATATTACGCTTAGAACATCAACAGTTAATTGTAAGGCAACTCCATAAATGATAAAGTGCCCTCTGTTTATCATACATTTCAAGTAAAACCACAATTAAGTTAACTCAGTTTATCATAATTGTATTTAAAGAAACCCTCGATAAAGTACCCTCCGTTTATCTAGCATTTAAATTAAAACTACAATAAAGTTAACCCAGTTTATCATAAAACTCGATATAGTGCCCTTCGGTTATCATACATTGCAAGTAAAACAAAGATAAAGTTACTTCCGTTGATTATATATTTGAAGTAATTCCTCGATAAAGGGCCATCCGATATCTTTTAAACATTTTAAGTAGGCCCCTTTTAAATGAACCCTAAATTACCACATTAAAGTAAAACGTCGTTATAATACACTGATTAATCATCATATACAATTTTCTAATGTAATAATATGTATATACATATTTTACATATTCAGTATTTTTGCACATGTATATCGGCCTTTTCCTTGATGATAAAGAGTACCGTATTCTTTTTGCTTTTTCTTTTATGACGATTTTTTTTCTATTTCCCACGATGTATCTTTTCCAATTTTGGCAACATTCTGTTTTTTACTCATAAATTCAAATATCTCAAATAAGTTGATTAAAGAGAAAATATTTTCTTTCTCAATTTCGTTCATCCGCTTTGCTCGTGTACATGTTTGTTAATTCATATTAAACACTAAATATAGAGTACACAATACTATTTAATAATTGACTGTGAAACAAATAATCTGTTTATGGACTTTGAAGACGGAAGCGTGTGCAAGATGTTTAAATGTTGCACCAACAGCTGTGGCCATCCTTTTAGACAGGCATGTCAACTAACACCGACGTATTTAGATCTCGAAAGGTGAATTTTGAAAACAAACTGAATATTATCAATAATAAATACTTTGTTAGTTAAACATAACTCGTTCGTAAACAGTGTCAAATTACGTAAAAAAAAAAAAAAAACAAAAAACAAAAATAGCACATTGTTAGTTCTTTTGATATTTGACTCATTTATAAGATTGTTGGTTATGAAACGTTGGGGAATGTACAACTACAGAAGTTTATGTATTTGTATGCTAGTAAATGGTGATTCGTCATGGTTCTAGTGCTATTGTTCCATAACGCATACCGCCTGTTGTAACAATGAGCGACCTTATTTCTCCTGCAAAAGTGTTTTTAGAGTTCGTAAATCAAAAGAAAACCCGAGAAAAAATAACAAAAAATGTTATTTTAAGTGAAAAAACGGTCCAATTATTGACATGGCTATTTCTTTGTGTATGTTGCTGTTATCAGTCGCGGTGTTTCCAAACAGCACCCGATCACGATGATACTTAACTGTTAATCAATAACGTGTACTCCGGATAACATCGGAAGTGGGTAAGCCGTCACAGGAGCGCCATATTTCATGCCATATATATCATTTTCCATTTCTGCTTTTGATATCGCAAAAACCACTTTCACTTTTAACGAAGCTAAAAGTCATAATTCACCTTTGTGTTTAATCGACCAGTAAATATGATTTTCTGATTGACTGCAAATGGTGTATATAAATAGAACGACAAACACAATTGTTGTTTTCTTCTATTGACCTGCACGCGGGCAAAACAATCGGCTCGTGTTCCGTCCGTTAGTTTGTACTGTTAAGAGAGGACAGGCACATATAACTCTATATATGACTTAAGGTAGTGGCTTGGCATCTCCTGCTGCAGACAAGCGACCCTGGTAAGTAACTTTTATCTTTATTTTTATTAATACTACTTATACTTTATATCCGTCTTGTTAAACTTGTACAATCCGCAAATTAAGACTATTTACTGGTATGGGTTCTAACAGTGCATCAATTATATGTTTAAACTGTCAAACAAATAGGAAAATATATAATAAAAGCATGTATTATATTGGACACCTGTTTATCACACAGGTGTTGATGGTTTCTAAATGTGGTAAATGATCAGTTTGGTTTTGATATTAATGCTCTTGCTATCTTCTCACAACTGACTAAATAATGACATGATGGTTCCATATATCGGAACTCTATAAGCTTTACAACAATTATAAAACAAGTTGTCAAACTTATATTAATCACTCTTGTTCGGCCGGATGTTAGCGCGCGAAGGGTTTTAATTGGAGGGGGGGTTCCCGGAGAAAACCTTTGTGGTCCTGGTGACCCTCACTCTTTTTCCGCCTTGTTTTCAAATATATATTTATTATATTGTACATATATGATAGGTACAATGTATATGATTTGACTGAACATAATTAATTTGAAATATAAACGTATGAATTGTTGCAAGGTCAGTGGTCTTGTGAGATTTAGCGCAAGAAAACAGCGAAATATCGTGGAAAGGGACAATTCAGTTAACTGATTAGACATCTAAAAATATATTTAAATAAAACACAAAGACCGCTTAATACTTGGAAGAAACAATGCGTATTCAATCACAACAGTTTACTAACATTTACCTACAGTCTTAGATCAACGTTTTATGTTTAAACTTATCTGTGCCAAAATCAAAGAATCTTCTTCAATTTGGGTCGTAGCTGAAACAAAATAAATCTAACTTATAAGTTTAACAGGATTCTGTTGATTTTAAGAATGTCGATCCATTAAGCTCATATTACGCTTAGAACATCAACAGTTAATTGTAAGGCAATATTTTCTTCAAGTAAATTACAACATAGTTGTGCTTATTGATTCCGTTAAAAAAAACTTAATTACAAATGTACAAAAATGATTTATAATGGTGAATTCTGTTGAGTGTTCAACTACAAAACCCCGTACCAACTGTATAGCGATTAGATTTAATTAAATTTAAAACAGTTGAAATATTACTCCTTTCTGTCGAATTCCAGCAAACCTTGTTCAAGTATTCTGTAAGAAATTGAAAACGACTCATTTCCAAAAACATCACACTGCTTAAAAAAAAAAAAAAAAAAACATACTCCGGTGTGACTGCGTGATAGAGCTGCTGTTTTTATGTGTTTGGGTAATGGCATCTTTCGACTGACAATCTCGTATTTCATCTAAGGATCGCTATTTATTTTCTCTAGCTAGTTTGAATGTTACTTTCAACTATTAAAGAAATGTTCTATTTTTGGTGATCGATTACAGAATGTTCATGGGAACCGTTTTTGTATTTCACTTAGATTCAAATCCAATTACATCCCTTTAGGATACTATTCTTAAACTTCTTATCCTGAAATTTGACTACGTTATGACAACACTTGCCGTATAACTATCTAACTACATGTCATGTTTTTATTTCACCATCGGTAGCATTCCCTTAAACAAAAGTGACAAATAAGTCTAAAGCTCATGGGGTTTGCATATCACATTTGTTTCTCGTCGTCAGAATCTGTTCAAATATCGTTTTTTCTCTTTTTTTTACTGGATAGATGCGCTCCGATTTCTCATGATGGTATCAAGAACACATTCCAACCTTGATTAAAATTAAAACATGACTTTGTCTTTAATCGTTGTTGGTCAACGTACCGGTTCAACTCAGGTACAGGTACATGTGTACCAAATGAGGTACAAGGCACGCTCGTGTACATTAGTTTGCGTACTTGCATTATCTTATTTCAACTCTTGTTAACTTGTGAAGCTTAACAATTTTTTTTTCACAATTGGTTGTGTTGCTCTTTTTTCGTTGAGTATCATATATTCCTTTCGAGCCTCCTTAGCTACTTTTTAGTATCTTCAATCAGCAGTAAGTCAGTTTAGATCTTTTCTGGTCTCATCGGTTGCTTCCAAGTCGAGGCCGTGGTGACTGAGTGGTAAAGGTGTCCCTACATTCTGCCACTAGCCCTCAACCTCTTGGTTGCGAGTTCGAAACCCACGTGGGGCAGTTTCCAGGTACTGACTGTAGGTCGGTGGTTTTTCTCTTGGTATTCCGGCTTCCCTCACTTCCAAAACCTGGCACGTCGTTAAATGGCTCTTGAAAGGGCGTACAAACAAAATAACAATAAATCAAACTGCTTCCGAGTGCAGTTCCTTTGCAATATCATCAGTTTCTTTCGCCCGTCTTTTTCATGAGACTTTGGGATCCGGTATTGTACGTGTACAATGTATGGTTGTATGTAGAAATATATTGATATGTAGTTATAATGAAATTCAGATTCATAACCATTTTCCAAATAATGATCATAAATCTTTGACTTGTTAAGCCTTAAAAATTGAATGTGTTTTATCGAACGCTCCGGTATGATAGTTAAAAAAGGTATTATGCTTTTCACTAACACGTTTGTGTCTATTGCGGATTAACTGATACCAAATAATGTTATTCCGACCGAACCCCTGTATTACTGGCCCGAGCACAGATCATATTTCATAATGTTGTTTGTATCAATACTAGAAATTCTGACCCAACCCGCCACACACATACAATCGCATTCCTTGTTAAACTTACGGTCCGCATCGCCTGATATCGTGAAATATCGCACGCGTCAAATCACAATTAATGACTTCATGACATTCATATTGAAATAAACAAATTTCTCCCATAAAGATTTGCGTATATAATTGAAAGTATCAGTTAGTTTGTTATTCGAGAATTATGTTTTGATAATAAAGTTCGACACATTACCTGCCTCAAAATGATGCAAATTGAAATAAATGATAGTATTACGTTGTAGAGGTAATGTATATTGCTGATTTAACATATTCGTGTATGCACGTGTTTATCAGAGCCATGCTGGGTAGCTATGGTAGTAACAGATTAATCTATATGAATATATGAGTAATATCGACGGTATAGGTACTGGATCTGAACAAACAAATGCTCGTTTGATGCGTATTACTAGAATAGATATATGATCGTTGAAGTAATAGTTACGTTGAAGTAATAACTTTTACTTAAACGATCATAAATGAATGCTGTACACTGTATATATAAAAATAAAGTGCATGTCGTACATTTACGAGAAGCCCTGTATGTATCCAATGCGGTTTCTTAGGGCGGGTTTGTTTCAAATAAACTGGTTTAGGTTTAGGTTTACAGTTTCAAACTAGTTTTAGAATCGGTTCTTAAACTTCAACTGGTTCTCTCTCGAAAAACAAATGGAAAGTTCTAATTTAAAATATGCCTTTCCAGTGGGAAAAAATATTTATAACTAAAACTCTAACCATTCGCCGTGGAAAACTCTGAAAATATGGTTGCTTTTTTGCCAAAAAGAATACTTTACTTCATCGAGGCTTTGTTAAAAAAAAACTTTATTAAGAAATAAGGCATTGAAAACAGGGTCTAGTTACAAATGTCTTAAATACATATATGTACATATAAACATTACCGCTATAGGTCACACCACACATACATATAACGAATATTGACGTTGCCAAATTTTGGATCCTGAGATTAAGATTGAAATATTTGTTCATAGGTACTAGAAACTCTGACTGTAAATTGACATTAAATATAATTATATAGTAGTACGCATACTTATGAAGCAGAGCCAACTTCATATATCTACAAATGAAGTATTGGATAGGAACTCGGCTAGATATACAGAACATTTGGTTTATTTAGTTTGATTTATTTTGTTTCACATCCTATTACCAGCCAGGGTCATTTAAGGACGTCTCAGGTTTCGGAGGTGGAGGAAAGCCGGAGTACCCGGTGAAAAGCCACCTACCTACGGTCAGTACCTGGTAATTGCCCACATGGGATTCGAAATCGAATCCCAAAGGTGGGGGGCTAGTGGTAGAATGTTGGAACACCTTAACCACTCGGCCACCGCGGCCCTCGATGTTCAGAACACTAAACTATATCTACAATAACAGCATATCACGAGTAGATCCATAGGGACACGGCAGAGGATTTTATATCTGTAAGGCAATATTGAGGAACCCATTAAATAGTTGGTGTGGCATCGGGATCCTACCGGATGTCAATTATGTATACTTGAATACATGAACACAAGTAAGGAATACAAATATTAAGTGAAATATCAGAGGATCATGAAATATCTAGTGTGCCACATGCATCAGAGCACTACAATTTGTCAAGGATTGACCCAGGGGTTGAGGTTTGAGAACCTCTGGATCTAGAGATTCAAATACATTGTGTAATATGTGCGAGTATCTAGAGCAACTATATCATATACAATACTGACAGAGAATAATGGTGTTCAGACAAAGCTTGATACGAAATAGAGAATTCGACAGCATCAACAAAACCATAATCTGCACCCAAAATCGATTAAACTAGATCCACATGTGGACCATTGTAAAAGTACAAGATAATAAGACCAGATGTTGTGGAAGAGTAAGCGTCTACTGCTTCATCGACGACACCCGCCATGTAAATCTTGGTCACAAGTAAACATCAAGTCCTCAAAGTGAGAACCGAGTCATCATTCCCAATAACAACAAGTAAGCATACTAATGAGCATACTCAAAAACATACAACCTCATATCAAACTAATATAGATAATATTTGTCGATGAGACAAAGATGGCGACCATAATTCTGATCAACCTGCTTTTCTCGAATCCTTATCTTGCTAGTTTGGTTGTCAGCAGTTTACATCGATCACAGAAATCACGATACCTAGAGCAAGCTGTATAATATCGAATCAACTTCGACATGTTGGTATTAGTTTAAGTAGATATCGAGGTAAGCAGCCGATGTAGAAGTGTCTGTTGTGTCCTTTATTTTGTTGCCTGGATATTTATTAAGTATCGATCCAATACAAAAACACATTTGCCTTTTTTACCATGTCCTATGGCCATCTCTAAGGAAATGAAACGCACTGCCAGTTGGTGACACTGTCACGGTAATATAACTGTAAACCAAACTATAGTGCCACCAGTGGTGGTATGTCCAATACTTAGTCTAACGAAAACCATATAACTTTAAAGCTATTGATAATCCAGCAAATTCTTTATTTTATTCTCAGCTCGGAGGTATTGAATCGTGCGGAGGTTGGTTATCATTTTGTTTTATTTAATCGTTGCATTAAGACTTAACCCATATCAATGACCTGGGTAATTAACGGGGATATCTGCACATTTAAACAAATGGCTATGGCAGGGATGGGTCGTTAACTGATTTTCAAATCCATTCTAAGCCTTGATATAATTACATCACGGATGGCTTCAACGTAGTTTGTTTACATGTTTACAAAGTTATTGCAGGTAAAGTTTTACATGTGTTTAATTAAGCCTTGCATTTTATGACTCATTGTACAGCGATCTCGTAATTATTGCCATGAGGCTCCGTGAAAGTCGTAAAAAATGTTGGGCAACACTTGTTTACAACATCACTTGTGTTTGTTTGTGGTAATTAAGTCTTGTTTATTTTGCCAATTTTGCTTAACTAAAGAGAAATAAAATAGCAGACAAAACAGATGATGGCAATTAAAATACGAAACTAAAAGCTGTCCGAGCCGTTACTGTCAAACATGGTTCATTAGCTAATATGTCATCAAACGTATCGGGCTGATGTTATTTCACCAGGCACACACTTATGTGTTGGTTTAAAACGGATGGACAAACTTTCGACATGTTAAATATACACGCTCATGCATATACTTCTTTGTGTAGTTTCGTATTCTGACATGAATTTGTTGTCGGGCAGATCTATTGATGAAATAACGGGAGATCAGGTTTGTTTAAACTTCACGCATACGGGAACTATCATACATGCAGCTTAATGTTTAATTAGCGTTTAATGTTTACTTGAAGATTTATCACATCTTCAAAAACATTTTGTACTCCTAGTGTTTGATTCAACAAAAACATTACACTTAATATATTCTGTATTAAATAAAATAAAAATCAGTTTGACCGTATATATATTTAATAAAAAGAAATATTTAGTTCGGGCTTTTGGACAAATATGAATTTGCATAATTTGGCATAATGCTATATGAATCCGTTACGGCATACTGTATCAATAGCATTGTTTTCATTGTGCAATTAAGTTGAAAGCAATGTTCCAAAGTGGATAACGTTTAACTTAAATTGCCTAATGGACGAGGATACTTTTACTAGGATCGAGACACGTTATTTTGTATATAGTGCTATTGTTTATATTTATGAATGCTCTAAATTGTATACAAGCAGACAGGTGTGATTGTAGAAAGTGTTATAATGTTAGTATCGTTTACAATTGACAGTGAACCAATAAAAATGTAGAAAAACTGAGCTAGACTTGAAAACTTGCCTTACATCCATACTTCGTCGCTAGGCTGCACTGTGTCCTAAGCTTTACCTGATGGAGACCAACCAAATTGTTACAGAGAAGACGTTTGATGATTTGAAGCTTTAATTTCCAGGAACAGGTGTGACTGATGACGATACATTATTACTTCGCGTGGTATACAGTGAATATATTGACTTTATGTCGAAATATTGAATTGTGATTCAAAATAAATGTGTCTACCAGACTCTATGCTTAGTCAATTACATAATGCAATACACGGTAAATGGTTATGTATATTATATTAGCTACTGTTCAAATTGCTCACTTACGGAAGAATAACAAGACAAACTATTGAACTCTTAAATTAGAATAGGTGACACTTAAATTCTAACCATGGGTCGTAATTTGGCAAATTGGTATATTCAAAAATGCTATTTTAGAATGAATGCCTTAATAAATGTCAGAAGCATATTATTAAATAGACTCATTACAACAAACTTTGAAAACGTTTTTACACGCAATAGAGGTGTTACAAGGGGTGTTTTAAGCTCTGCCACACACATACACTCACGGGTACACTTACAAGTGGAAAACATTCCAGAGAGATCATAAATACCCATGTTAATGAAATCGAACACGAACTTCCCGCACGAGTTATTCAGCCAAGAGACAACCCGAAACATAAAACCTCAGCACTCTACCATACTCCGCATGCCTCTGGAACCCCCTACAAGTAATATACATAATGCGTCTTACAATTTGGTCGGCTTAACTCCCGAGGTTTATCACCATCCTGGGATTCCCTATCTACTTTCGGTCTCCTTTATATTTAACAGCTTCAAAATCTATTTGTACATCGGTTGGTACGTTAAGTAGACAGAAAGACAAAAAAAAATTCCATAATGATCTTCTTTGATCATAAAACCGTTATGAGAGAATTTTCCTTTTTTCCCAATTTAGAACTTTACTGATGCAACGAAATATCGGGTAACTATACATGGAGAGGCAATGAAATTTATAAGTAAGTAATGCTTTGTAAAAGTGAAATTAAAAAGAGTCAATACAGTCAATTATAGACAATTAGTTTCCAAGGAAACGCCCTTCAATGAGTCGTTTTTGACTTTTACTATGTTGAACATTAGTGTAAACAGGAATCTCAGCAGTGTGCCTGTACACTGTACGTATATTGGCAGCAGCACATCGCAGTGATTGTTATACACTACATCGTGATGGGAAGTCACAGAACCATAAGACTCTATTGTTAAGAGAACTACACCAAGGCCATCCCTTGCATGCACTACATGATAAAAGAGAGCTTTTAGAAAACAATTCAAGAAATTTCTTTATGTTTAATGTCTGCGGACGTTCACATCAGCGTAGGTGCTTTGAAACGAATTCCCCTGAAAATGATTGTATACTTTTGTAGTTGATTTATGTGGTATCTACGTTAAAACACACTGTGTGGCCGAGCTTGCGGGGCCCCATTTATACCTGCTAATAATGTTACTCATTCACAACACATCAAATGTGACTATAAAATTAATATTTTTTATGTCCTATCTTCAGTATACCGCCGCCATTCTAGCTATAAGATAGGTAAATGTTGAGGTTTTGTGGTACGATATCTCATATTTGCAATTCTTATATCTGATTGTTAATAAACGCAATCCAAGGCGGCTTTGTTCTTAACTTTTTGAATTATTTTAGCATTGTTATCATGGAGAATATGATTACTGTTATCTAGCTTTCCAATTATATGAGGACTAAAAGCAACAGACGGGAAAACGGATTTTCCTGCCAAAAATAAACCTTATCTTCCTGCCAAACAATTAGGGATAAATCCAGTAACACAAACCGGTAAAATAATTCATATAATTAATTTATTACTTGATTTGATTACTTTAAAATAATGAATCGTCACAGGAGTGTGCTTCGTAAAAAAAAAAAATGATTTCATGTATGCATTATGTTACGTATACTGCACTGTCGTGGCGTGTATTATCGGTGTTTAAAGCCCTATATTTCGTTTACCAGTTGAAGCAAGTTAACAATGAACCTGTTTGGAATTACTGAATAGTACAGTGAAACCTCTTTGTTACGATAGCGGGATGGTCTCTTTATACCGACGGTGACCATGCAGACGGATTTCTCTGAAATCCTCTTTTCTCCATATTTTCATGGTTTATTAACTAATATATAGGCTTTATAATGTTAAACACACAGTAATTGTAACTGATTAGTCAATTTGACACCAAAATACAGCTTACTGATCTGACACTTGACAGGTGTACAGTGGAATACACACGCGTACGTTGATCTGAGTAGTGAGGTGAAACCTAGTGCTAAAGTGGTATTTGGGACTTCTCAAAACTGGTCTTAATAGCGATGTGGTCTTTAAGTGAGGTTTTACTGTAAACATATACACGGAGAGCAGCCGTTGGTGTCATTTACATTATTTGCGTGTTTTTTTATGAAGACCATGGGTGAGTTTATGATCCCTATCAGTGTATATAAATAAAAATGCTACAGTTTCTTTTACGTTTGTGGTATAGGGGTCATTGCTTAATATCATGCTCATTTAATGTTGTTGTTTTTTTGTGGTTCCTACCTGAATTTACAAACAGGTGTGTTTCGATTATACGGATTTAAAATATATTCCCATTTGGGTTGTTTTCGATTAGGATTACCCTGCCGGGACACGAGTTTATTTTCTCCTTGTTTTTCTGGAAGGGTCCCAATGTTAACCTTCTCTTTGTACGTATTTTGCTATCGTTTCTTTAATTGTAAATTCCAATTATGGATTTGTTGACTTTTCTCGAAATCTCGTGATGACACAGAAATAACAAAGTGAATATCTAGTGACTGGATAACTAAAACTCGATTAAATTAAAGATGGTAATGCAGTCAATATTTAAGATTTTGAGAGAAAATTATACCTTTGATATTAAATTTTGACCGTCATTTATGTACCCAACGTTACGCAGATTGGGATGGAAATCGACATTAAGGGCAGAGATATTATAATTACTACTCTAACGCAATTCCTCGCATTTAATAAAACTGACAAGGCTGTCAATTTTCTTGATGTGATCACACACTTCGGAGATATTAGGGTCCACAGCTGCTGATCATATATATACAGGGGCCCAGAAAACGTAAATCTTTTGCCTCCTTGTTATGATCCAAACACAAATTGTATCGCATCAATATGATACTTGTAGTACTTTACTATGAGTTGGTTTTTGTTGTTTACATGTAACTCGACAAATAATATTTCTTTCCATCAATCTAGGCTACTGTTTGAGAATGTTTTCATGTCTATATTTGTCACCGCGATTAATATGCATAGTTAGACTAAAAGATAATTGCAACGTACATTCAATTAATCCTCAATGCATAGTTTCAGTACATTGTTGAAGTTTTATCCCAGTTGCTATGATAACAAATTGACCTGAATTTACTAATCTAGATCAGAAAGACTTTTTTAAAAAACATAAAACATTTTGGAGTATAAAAATACATATCTGCACATTAAGGCCAAATGCAATCTTTGTCATATATGGTTCTGTGAATATTGACAGTCGTCATCACATGCAGTTTCAAAACTCACATAAAAACTTAACATTATTAGAATCTTTGTATTGGTACATCGTTAGTAGTCTTATTACTCTGTCATGCTTTTATGTATGTGAATAACGCAATCCGCACTTTGAGAACGTGACATTGACTTGAATGTTACCTTTATTTACATGGCGCAGCAAATGACGCTCACTTATCTGGACGCATGGTTTCATTCATGTGCATTTTAATTTAAAAGTATTTGTGTAAGACTTTCCGGTGCTCATACTTTTAAGTTCGGGATATTGTTTTGTTGACGCTTTAGTATCTGTTTTAAATATTGTTTTATATTCTTGTCACTCCCGTATTACTTACCCAAATACTGCGTAATGTGGCTTGCTTCTTCTTTGATTTCTGGTTGACTTCTTTTCTTAAAAACAAGAATGCAATTGGGAAGTTTCCCATAATGTGGCCCTGAACACCTTCACATAAGGAGATATCAAAGAATGTCTCTAATACATCTGGGTCTAAATAAGTCACCCCTTGCATCATACAATGGAACGCAGCAAGTCTACCCTTTCCGTGGCCCAGCAAAAGGCGATTCATACACACTTTTGATAAAACACCCGTGCGTTATTGTAATTAATCTCCATAGAAATGAATTGACAGAGTACTTCCCTAATACAAATTTATTGAGAAGAAAAATGTCATCCCTTGCTTCATGTTACAATGAATATTGCTCCATCTTCTTGGGAGCGGAAGTAAAGCATCGGCCCCAATTCATGAACTTTGTCCGGTCAATTGGCTATTTATCAAATGATCTATACCCGTGGCCAAGGTTTACAAAACAGGGGGCGAATTAATCATGTTTGCTTCTTTTCCAAAGAAACGCTATCGATTTGTCATTGTTCGCAGTGACGAATTTATCCACATATCTAGTTATTATATGTAAATCGTCTTGTTTAGCACTCCAAATACTCAAGTCGTCTGCCGATATGATATACGAGTTTTAATTTCCTTTAGAAGATTGTTTCTTTGAATGGCAATGATGGATAAAAAACGTTCAATCTTTGGTAACCACACTGAAAAGTCGGATTTCTATTGCAAAATTAACGCCAGTAATGTCGTGACGAGGAAAAAAATTGGTTCGCATCAAATCCGGTTTATTACCTATCGACCCAAAATCTCTCCTACATGGACCTAGGTTTGAAATGCTGTTCGGAAAGGTCCATGGTATATGAACGACAGTGGTTTTAGTCATATCGATGATATGACGGCTGCAGGACGGAACAAGTGAGTTCTCCGTTCATTGCAATCGTGGAGGGTATTGTTGAATTCGGGTTGTAGCTGTCATAAATAAACACCCTCATATCTACACGTAGTAGAAAATGTAGTGTGCGTGATTGGGGCTTAAATAAAATATCTCGTTGTTGATGTCCTCAATACGGATATAATTTTGAAACATGATTTATGTCATTGTTGGTTATTTTTCATCCTTACAAGTATTGATTTAAATGGATAGGAATACCGAAGTATGTTTAATCAATTTATATTCTCTAAAATTTAGAACGTGTCAAGATATTTTGTAGAAATTTCGAGAATTAAATTGTTCCGCAAATTTGAATGAATTGTCCAATCGTGTGGAAACGATTATCAAGTGAATGTTGAATAATCAATATAGTTTAATGAAATTTAGTTTCACAATCTGCACTTGTGAATTACAATATTACGTTTACGTTGCAGTAACGAATTAAATTGGTGACAAGATGAAAATTCTTGAAGATTGATAGAAATACGTAGATAAATGAATGTTGACTAGTTAGATGAACTTTTCAAAATCGAAATACTGTTAAAATTGTCGAGAGAATGTTTTAGTCCCCGAGGTTAGCAGGAGCCTCCATAGCCACAATGATCTCGTTTAAGCAGAGGCAGGGTACATAATATACACATTTGCGTAGTACACGATATGAAATTATATAGAGCAAGTTTAATTTTACTTCTAAATTCATAAATAAAGGGGTTTTACGCACCCGACTCTTCCGATTTTCAATTTGTTTAGAACTTTTGGATACCCACCTTTTGGCCCCTAACATAAATGAAGAGTCCCAGTAGGACTAAACAGTTGTGTGATGCAGTTTAATTCATTTTTTCGGCATTTTGTATATTTAACTGAATTTAAATGTGCAGCGTATGTATGGGTTACGTCATCATTACTAGTAAGACAGGTTGGTTTGCTTCTTCTTTATATATAAGCGTGATTTATTTTACGCACATGATTTATTATGAAACAGGTTATACAGCTTACATTAATCACTCTTGTTGGCCCGGATGTTAGCGCGCGAGGAATCTTATTGTGGGAGGAAACCGGATTACCCAGGGAAAACCCAGGTGATCGGGTAGGTGAACCCATACCTTTTGCTTCTTCTTTGTGCCTTTTGATACATTCGTTCTTCGTGTTTAAGTATACATGTTCATATTCATACAATAATATATTTGTATTCAAACAATAAGCATCAATGCTCACTATTGCTAGGAATTCTCTATTTGCGAATGAACGTTTTCTATGCAGGGGAATCAGGTTGACAGTTTCTTGTCAAAAGATAGGCATCTAACCCGCGGGCATTTACATTACTATTCATATTCATGTAAGGGATTTAAACTGAAAAAAATATATCCAACTTTCACCTAATACACCAAACCTGTTTGCACAATATCAAAGATGACGTAACACACACATATGCTGCACCTTTCAAATTTAGTAATAGATACAGTATGCCGAAAAAAATTAATTATACTGCATTATACAGCTGTTCCGTCACCCTAGAACGTGGTCCTGTTAAATAATAACAATTAAAAAATCAATATTTCTATAAATATGTTAACATCAAAGAATTCGTATTCCCTTTGCTAAAACATTAAGTTAATTACTTAGTTTATATACAGAATTGCGGCCAGGTACCTCCGTACCTGTTGTTACATTCGCCTTGTTCAGATGGAAATTTGTGCCGTGTATAATACAATGCATATTAGGATATGCATTGCAAGTGTAAACACGACGTTCGAAAGAAATAAAATTCAACACAACCCGTCATTAAAAGAGAGAAACTAGTTATGGAGTAGACATTTTGTAAAGGTCTTGCGGGGAAAAATAATGCAAACTTCCAAGTGACATAAAAAAGGAGATAGGGAAGACCCACTGCCTTTATGTCCACATGATATCGAAGTTGGTTTGAAAATTGTACGCTAAGTCGAATCCTTGACCCTTTTCCGCACCAAGAGTTTTGATCCTCTTTTAATTTTAGGAACGGCTTGATGAAAAAACAATCGTTTTTCTCATCTCTGACATGTGTATATGTGAAATTTAATATTTTCCCGATCTTATTGTTACGTGGATGCTTACTACCCTTATAAGGGCAGAAAATACTGAATACATTTGAGTTGTATACTATTGGGGATCGACTTGATCTGTAATGTCGCTAACGTCTTACTTTCAAAACCCTTGGATCCCTCGAAATTTTATATTTTGAATTATTTTAGACAGAACTGGAACCGTTAGCATGAAAGACGTTGCAACGCGGTATTCGTAACAGATTTAGTTTACATATCCATGTCTACAGCAGCAAAGTGCATGTACAATGTTTAATAAAGTTGAACTAAATTAGTAGGCGATTCATCTCGCCGTTACTTTTAGCGTGAACAATACCGAACAGGTGGAACTTTGTTGCCGTCATCCGTATATGATATATTTTGTAACAGAGACAGATGCCCCGAGTGCATGGAAACTATAAGACGTAAGGCGACCAGCAGCGGGCAGTGCCAATGGATCAATGTCAAAAAGGGGCAATAACTCATACCGAACTCGTTAAATGATAATGCTAATTAATAATAACGTTCCAGATCTATCGAAGTCCACAACATTTATCAAAGCTTCTGACCTAATCTAGTAATGAATGCTATCTTTTTTCCGCCTGGATTGACTTACATTGCTATGTCACGTGAACATGTGTACTTCCGGGCATAGTTACTTGCGACGTACTGTTTATCTGCATGTGGTATCACTAGGTCGATATACTAGTCAAAGACTTGAAATGGCCCAATTTCAAACAGAATGTGCATTTCAAGCGGAACTCTATGTTGTAATTTTTCACAATTTCCTGTGTTGGGTTGGAGTTTGGGTTTGTCTGAAGACATTTCCGACACATTGACAGAGTGCCATAGCTTTAGGCTCGCTTGTATCCGAGTGCACTGCTTTAAGCCGTCGGTAACAGGAAATCGACGCGTACCAATGACTACATATTTAGACAGTCATACATGTATGGTACGTGTTCCTGTAAATAGACAGTTTTATAAGGCACAAGCTCCGCGAATTATATACTTTCATCGCATATTTACCGACACAGTTTTACTGCAGCATATTGGCATATATGAATACTATTCAAATGCCTGTAAAAGAACAAAGGCTTTCCAACTTTGGGACCATACGTTTTGCACTCAAACATCAAATTGAGATTAATACAAACATATATGTGATGTTATCTACAAACTTTCTGTGTAATAAAACATGGCTTCGAAGTTAATTACCATGCTGTTTCTTGTAAATAATTGTATTGTTTTTAGAATGAATTGGCATACATGATATGTTTTGTCATCTGTTTTGTTTTGTTTATTTGTGTTTTACGTTCAACCAATAACTAAAGTCATTTAAAGAAGTGCCAGGTTGTGATGGTGCAGGTAATCCGGTGTTCCCGGAGAAAATAATTCCGACTTAATGCAAGTAAAAAAGTAACTTCATGTAGTAACTGGCCCACGTAGACCTCAAAACCTCAACACCGCGACCCAGAGGGTGGAGGACTAATGTCGGGATAGTGAACAGGACCTACAACATAACCACTGGGGAAGGGCTAGTGATTGCAGAATGGCAGTTTAACTTTACTTTAACCACTTTGCCGCGGTGACAAACGTCTCTGGCTAAGCAAGTACATGTATGAACTAATATATCACTGCGATCCACAAAAAATAATTATCAGACATAATGTTTTCTATTATTTGAATAATCGCAATATATTTCACCTTCTGACCTTTGTGACATTCATGTACTTTTACCGTAAGCCGCAAACATTTCGTTGATGTTAAGCAGTTCCGGGGATATTTGTACAATAACGTAACGCGTACGATATCATGCATGTAGCAATTCTTAGTGCATACGCATATTGAAATGCACTTAAAGGTAAACACAAATGCACAAATTGGATGTTTGTATTGATCATGATTATGACCGTTCATGTATGAATGACCGTCAGTTAGGTTCAATCAAAACTACCATACGTCCATTACTAAATGCAAGTTATTGTATAGTGTTCATTGATAATATATTTCAAATGATGTCAATGCTTACATAACCCGTATAGGGTCGGGGAAAGAGAATATATACATGTAGCAGACCTGTTGTAACCCATTGAATGACGTCAACAAGCGACTAACTTGGCGGCCTCTAGAGACGAGTCTACTTCCTTTTTGTTCTACTGTTGACGAGACACTGGTAAAACTTTTGTATCCAACTGCATGGTTATTGTCAAAGGCGTCGAAACTAAGGCGGGGTCCTGGCAGAATCAAGAAGAATATAAAAAACATATCTCATTTGATCTGCTCCGTTATAATGTGACTGTAGCTGTTGCGATGGCATTTGCCAAAATAAAGGAAGCAGAGCAACAATTCAATAGGATTTACAATTTGAAAAAAAGAATAAATCAAAGAATACTGAAACAGCATCAAAACCTTAACCCGAGCTCGGGATCGATTACACTAGGGGTAACATATAAACAAAGGGAAGTTTTACACAGAGACTCTTGGAAACGTACATTTCTATAAGACCAGGTGTTTCGGAAGAGTAAGCGTTTTTTACTTCATCGACGACACCCGCAATGTAAACTAGGTCACATCCCGATAGAAGTAAATACCACGTCCTCAATATGACAACATTGGCATAATCTAGATCACAATAAGTAGGCATACTGATGAGCACATTACAAAATGTCCACTTTCATCATACAATGATGCAATATGTCTCTTAAATAGACCAAGATGGTGACCATGTAACTAAGAATTCATCAAACTGTATCTTCGAATCCTTTTACCGAATAATGTCAATTATAATTTAGGTAGAGCACTCATTGATTGTACATGTACTACGCGCTACTAGCATTACATTAATTTTAAATTTTTTAAGTTTTTTCTAGCATATACTTGTATCGAAATACACATTGTCAATGATTAATTTTGCAATGCTGAAATGGTCTGCGTCGTGAGTGCAACCAGTCAGTGTTTTCGTCATCAGCGTATTCCCAGACGATTGGGAAAATAGTGTCGCACGAACCGACGCGGAAAGTCATCACCTTTGGATAAGCCGATAGTTTGGTTTCGCATCAAGTCGGAAAATGCTTTTAGACCTATACCGATAAAGCATGAGTAAGCCAACCCGATGAACTAGGATGTCTCCAGTTCTTTGTTATTGGAACGAAAAAGCTTGTATCATAATATTCATCATTCGTATATATTTACTTAATGTGTTTGTTGTTGTTGTGATACGACATTCATTAACAGACAAAACCCGCAATATATAGACTATCAGCATTTGAAATGAATTACAAATGTAAAGTAAAGCGATTAGCATTGCAATGCTTTAGGCACGACTTGTACAACGTTACACAATATCCATACATATCAAAATGTTTTTGGTTTCATTCTGTCTTGTTATTCCCCCAAAACGTCTACAGCCATTGGCATATCTACTTGATACTTACTGATGTCCACGGAAGCGAGTATGTCAGTTAATTTCTCCTGCTATTAGTATATCAATGAAATATACGGACTTGTACGCGACTTATCATTAATGTTTGTTCCAGATAGCATACATTGCCACTGACGTATCACCGAAGTCTATGGAAGAGAATGTGTAAGATACCATAGCCTACAATCAATGTTTTACTATATAATATAGAAGAGAAAGTAGAACTTAATCTAGCATACTCTTTAATTGATAAATCACCAAAGTATATAAAATAACAAGATAAACGTAAACACACTCCCACATGTGCTGCGCCTTTTAACTTTAGTGGCATACACTGTTACCGTTAATCTAAATGGTTCCTACGGATGATATCGTAGTCTATGGAAGCATGTAGGACTGCCTACAATTGTATGGTACAGGACATTAGGGAAGACTTGGGCTGAAAACATATGTTATGTCGATGTATAGTATAGGACAATCGGGATGAGTTAAATAAGAAATATCTAAGACAGGACTTTCGGGATGAGTTTGACTGGGAAATATCCAGGAGTTAAATAAGAAAATCTCTAAGACTGATTTATTATATAGGACTATCGGGAGGAGTTTGACTGGAAATATCAAGGATCGGTTTGTTCTATAAGACGATTGGGATGAGTTTGTCTGAAAAACACTGTGATAGGTTAATGTATAGTATAGAGCATTTAGGATGAGTTTATCTGAGAACATCTATAAAACAAATAAGGGAACAACGAAGCGTCAACTAAACTACGTGTATAATCCTTACTCGAAATTGATGAAAGCAGGGGCAAAATATGAACAAAAGACAAAGGTTTGCATGGATATTCTTGTAAAAGTACAAGATAATAAGACCTAGGCCTGTATTCATGAAACCGTTCTCATGCTAAAACATGGATTTCGTGCTCAAGCCATATTTCTTATTCTGGCTATAAATTATTTAAAAAATCTAACTTTGTCAAAGTTTTTGAAAAAAGTTGAAGAGACATGAAGCCAAAAACTGTTTTCAACATCTACATTGACTTTTTGATTCTTCAACATGATTAAGGAGAGTTTCAAGAAAGCTGGCTTGAGCACAGATTCCGTGCTTGAGCATGAGAACGGTTTCATGAATACGGGCCCAGGTGTTAAAGAATAGTAAGCGTTTTCTGCTTCACCGACGACACCCACCATGTCAATCTTGGTCACATTCATGTAAATACCAAGTCCTCCAAATGGGAACCGATTCATATTTGTCAATAACAGCAAGTAAGCACACTAATGCGCATACTCAAAAACGCCAATTTCCGTATCATACAGATATACCAAATATTTCTCATTTAGACAAAAATTGCGACCAGGAATTTTGTTCATAATTCTGATCAACATGCATCTCTCGAATTCCTGTGTTGTATGGTTTCTTGTCTGCAGTCGATTGATTGATTTATTATATAGGACAATTAAGTTGAGTTTGACTAAGATGAAACATTTAGAGGATGTTAAAGTGACAAATGTTAGCACAAAGGATATCCTGTTGACTGTTTCACAAACGTGAATGGAGTTATGAGTGGTCAATAACACATGTAGCTTACTGCAGAAACTATACTGCTTTCATAAAAGATGTGGCCGTAATGCATCCCACCTTTTATTAAACGCTTCATACAACTTCGAAGTTGTTCATGGTTGGGGTAAAATTGTCCTTCACGATCGCAAGATGCGACTTGTGTTGGATCTAACAGTGCGTTATCCTTCTCGTGCCATTCCTAGATGTAGAAACCCATACACGGAACATATCATACGTACTGATGGGGTTGTGATATTTTGCGTATAAATCCGTCCTTTATCGACAAAGGGCGATTATCTCAACTGATATAATTACTACAATATCGTACTTATGTAATTTTTGAAAACAAATGTGTGCAAATTTACAAGAAATAAATTGAAACATGCTGGTGGAATACCGAATATGTTTAACTGATGAAGAATGTCAGCCATGATAAATTTAGGTGGCGTTTGAAATTGTCACAACATTTGTGCAATATCACTTTGTGAGGTGAATTAATATACATACTTTACTTCACGAACAGATATAGCTAATGTGTTGCTCAGCTAAAGGAAACTGCAATTATTTGTTATCATAGAATTTTGGCAATTGTGCAATTTTATGTTAAAAATAATAACTGGAATTAAAGACAGAAAATATTTCTTAAATTTTAGACAGACACTTTATCTTAAAAATGTTCGGTCGCATGTTATAAGAGAATACTTTTCGATTTGCAAAATAGTCCTCATTGTACATACTATGTATATAGATTAAAATGATTTGTTTTTCCTGTGGAGAGTTGCTTTTGCTAGTAAATAACAATATAGGACCTATCATTTTGACAGCGAAAACATGCAACAAAGCTGTAAAATGTGGAATTAGCAGAGTGCCTGGCGTTCGATTAAAAGATATTTACCTACAGTTGATCATCGGCTTTGATAACAAAATATTTGCACTTCAAACAACTATTATTACTCGGCAATCATTATTGTCTGTCATTTAAATTTCTACTTTATTTTAAACCGTTTTTACTTTTGAATGCTTCAAATATTTACATGAAGGAAATCAGACATGGATACATAATGCAATACCTTGTTATTTCAGTAGCATATGTATACATCATAAACTTCTATACATATTTATTTCAATAGTATCTATCAGCCATCCTGTTTAAATCCCTCGTGTTTCGTGCAATCTGCCGAAAATCAGATAACCTGAGCTTAGCGCGTCATACAAATAGTGAGGTAAAATGCGGCAAATCATTTAAATATCTTGTTTCGATTTTATCACAAGATTTATTTTTCTCCACGAAAGTTACTATATTTAGAATGTTGTCTAAACGATCTATATAATTTGTCCGAGACACAACTCTCGCGCTCGTATACTGCATGGCTGCATCGGGCACGATGTTTGTCGCGATATTTAAATCATATTATCCAGGTACAAATGTACACTGAATTCACTTGTTTACGGACTTAAGCAGACATATGTAAAGGGTATGAATATAATAAATGATTATTCAATGATTATTGAATATAGAACTTTACTTAGCATTCGGCCTTATTACAAATCTGGCCATATTATATTGAACTATCTTCGTCTAAACTGAAACTTCGGTTGATCAAAAGGTTATACTTTTGGTCAAACTCGAGGTCTGGTATTCTCTCTGTTGACGTGGTGATATGTTTAAAAAATGTGGTAATGCACAGGAAAAGTTAATGTTCATGTAATGTTAATGTGTAACAAAACATTAACAGAAAAAATGATAAGACAACCTTATATCAAGTTGATGAAGAGGAATTCGACATTCAATTGATTGCAAATTTTATACATTTTTGTACTTCTTGTCATTAACAAGTAAGTAAATCAGGGCGCTTTATACGTATTCTAGTATTCTAGCAGTGTGAACAAACCGCATCAAAAATTTCTGGCTAGCAGGTTTATGGTACAATTAATTGTCCCATACATTGAACAGTTGGACTTTGCTTTGCCCTTTTTCGCGGCTCTTAAATCCCAACATTCGCGATAAACATTATCAATGCATTTGTTCATAATTTGCCCCTGTTTAACCAATTTTTATTTCGGATTATGATTTTGGTAACGCTTCGGTATTATTGGATCAACCTAACATTCAAACTTTTGAATTAGGGAACACCTCGAAATGAGAACTGAGTCATCATTGCCAATCACAACAAGTAAGCATACTAATGAGCATACGCAGGTCTTACGTTGGATACTATTTGTAGTAAGGTCATTTTTCCAATCAGATGATGTAACAAGCACGTAATAAAAGAAAGAGAAACGCATCGGCCAGACTAGGGTTCGATCATGGAACCCTCAGAACTGGGACTGTGATTCTCTAACCTATCTGGTTTCCATTGATTGGCTCACCCAAGCGCAGGTACATGCTGCAATAGTTAAATATGTATGCACATAGCCACAAAAACATCCGTTGTTACAAAATTAAGTCAATCAACGCGATAAAGGAATCGCGTTTTACACTATGCATAAACCATAGTCTAGGGACAAATGAAAACAAAACTTCTCATCATCAGATCGTGATGGGCACAACGCGTTGCTTTGGGTAAGATTTTTGTATTCATCGAACATTTAAACGAACCTGAGACTTTAAGGATAATATTGTGTCTGAATGATTAACAAAATAATGCAAAATAAACAAAAATATGATTACTAATGTTGCCAATTTCCGTTCTGTCGGAGAAAGTTACTAACATTTAAATGAGTTTTTGTCTCTGTGAATTATGTATCGGCAGATAATAACAACGGCATTTCTAAACAAAGGTTTTCCTTAAGACACCCCGGAACAAAAGAGCTTTATATTAATGAAGTGATAATGGACTTATTTTAAATAGCATGGAAATCTTTCAATTTATATTATCAAACGGAAGTAAGATATGATATTATGAGGGATTTCGTTCATAAGGCTTTGCCTGGCGGAGGTACTGTTCTCGTTGGACTAGTTACAATGTATCATTAACAGCATACGCTTGTGAGTGTTATCAGACACGGACACTTTCGTTCAGTGGGTGGTCTGTTTGTTAGTATCCAAAATCTAGTACGAATGTTTCCGAAGGGTGATTACAACCAACTATCATTTGTTTTGTATATCACTTTCCACTTATGGCATTTTTGGGTTCTTTTTAAACTATTCATAAACATAACAAACCCGTCAAATCTATAACAATGCGCGACCTACTAATACGCCCAATCGGGATCATTTGAAGCATAACGAGTCTGCGTATCTATATAATGTTATGGAGCGTGAGATTTGGTTTTTGTACTCGTTTGACTAACATTTGCTTTAGAATTTCATTTTAACTGACAATATAATTGCACGAAGATGAATAGAAGCCGTCAAGATAAAACTGACGAAGATAAAAATAGGAACACTGTGAGTGATACTAGCATTGTAAGAGGTTTCCTGTCGTTATAGAGTGGTTTACAGGCTTTAGAGTCACGACTCCATCAGTAGGGTACTAACGAAGTGGATGAACCTGATTGTTCCTCGTTGTGATTATGGTGACCTAGGTTGTAAACTCTAATTAGAAAACCCAAATTTTATGACTTAAGTATTGACGAATCAACAGCCTAAGTACACTACACGCAGTTTTAATGAACTATTCGCTAATTTTGCTTTTTGCAAAACGTATTTTGGTAATATGACAGAAATTGGAAGGCGATGGTTTTCCTGAAAAGATATGTGTAACTGGTTGTCGAGACCGGATCGTATGGATCTTTGAGCCAGAGTATAAGTGTATACAGCAGTATATGTCTATCGGAGTACAAAGTAAACACCGACAAAGGTAGTCGAGGGATTCTCGCCTGTTGTGTCACCAATGTATACAAGTGTATTCATCGCAGAGCAGACCATATCATAACTAGGTCCAGTGTGATGTTTTAGTGTGTGTATTTCTACCCTGTTGCAGGTGAGTTACTGAAAATTGTTTATCAGTTTTAATTGCATTTATCATTGTTGTATATAATCGTTATCGTCATTATTTGAAGCAATGTGTATGTAGATCGATTGAGGCTACATGTCAAAGTCTTTGATTGTTTTGACAGTATCTGTACAATGTATATATACTTTTCCGAAACCTTCAGTATTTCCTAGAATGATACAGTAGTTGCATACATTGATAAAATGTTATATTGCTTAATAAATTTTAATTAAAATTAAATCGCTAATCGATAGCATTAAACAATCGATTGCATTTATATAGTTTCAGAAGTAAATATCGTGTATAGTTGTACATATACATAGACTATTTTGCCGTAATATGAAACTTGAAGGCAATCAAAACACACGTGTTTCATGATTTTATCGAATCAAATAATGACCAAAGGAAATGTATCGATCAAAATGATATGCTTAGTCTTTGCAGCTTCCGTTATCAGCATTGTATACACGTTAATTATCTAACGAGTTCTGTGCCAGAGGTACCGTAAAAGGAATAAGGAAGAGTAGTTTGTGTGGCTAAAATTAGCTGAAGACAGACTGGTGTTATAACGTAGGTGGCATTGGCAGAATGACTTGGGTTTACCCTGAGTATGAAGAGGGATCTAGATCAATAATTTAATAATAAGCTGGAGACGCCCCAAGGCAGTGTTAGCGTCAGGGACTTAGAGAGGTAACACTTTCGCAGCTTCCATAAAACCTATATTAGCATATTCAGGTGTTATCGTAATCATCAGCATCGGTCATCTTGACCCCAATGAATAGCAAATGAAGGTTTTTAATAAAAGCTTTGATGTTTGGTATTTTATTTGTAATATTTTCCAATGAATTGGATCAGTATTGAGGAACTAAAGTATATGCAAATCTGGGGTAGAATTAACGAAAAAATATCACCAGGTCAATATTTCCATGCCAAGATTTTTTTGGCATCTATTGGATTAGCAAATGATTTCGCCCACACCTCGATACAAGCACGTGGGCGTTCATGAATACATACTATACTACTATGTTTGTAGTATTGCGTTTTGTGACGTCATGTTTCCGGTTACGTGTATTTCCGAGAATTGAATATTGTATATATGAGTCATCGAGTAGGATTGTCTATCACAATATATAGACATGAAAGGGACCGACGTTTCAAGACGTTTTAGTTAAGGCTATACCTGTATTGTTTTGTAATTGATATGAAAAAAACACATACAAAAAAAAAGGAATCGCACCATACTGCTGTTTGGTCCTTTTGGTCCTTTTGGTTACATTAGTTTTACTATGTGCAATACAGTTACAAACACAGTAAAACATTATCAGAAATTGTTGTCCACATTTTGAAAAATCCGCTGCAATCACTTCATCATATAATATTAATTAGTTGTTGAGTTTGATATCAAATATGTTATAATAGTCCTCGATGGTGAGGTTCTAGACCTGCTGAGTTCAAATTCAGCCAAATCGTAACCTCTACTACATTAAGATGCGCATCTTTACAACCATACAGCTTTCTGAAATGTTTTGTACATTTTATGAAGGACAAATCGATAAATAAAGCCCATATATGTGATGTATACGATCGATTTTACAATAAATCAACATTATTATCTATCAACGAAGCCCAATGTTTCACAAAGCAATATCAAAGCATCAAGTATACAGCAATGAAGTCTAGACATGTTGAGTATTAATTGCACATGTTCCATTTGTAGATTTGTTTTTTTTCATTTATTAAGGTAATTGTATTTCTTCATGCGTAATGATACAAGAGTTTATAAATAACATTTTATTTCTTTCCGAGTAATGCATATTTTGCCGTATCACATGATACACTGGGTGATTAAATATCATCTCAATTATTTCTAAAAGGGATGAGGAAAACAAAATCTAAATCAATTTTCAGGACTTGAGGCGATGCCATTAAGTGCATTACATCAAGAAATTGCACAGATAATTAAATTATCCGATTTTAATTCTGACAAGAACAAAGACTGAGAAACAAGACTTCCAAAAGTCAGTAATTTTCAAGTGACTAACAATCTGAACGGTTTTTCGTTCATTCCTGTCTTTGTCCTTCTTTTTTCAGCTGTAGCCTAACTTAATTCCAGGTTTATACCTAATCAGGGCTTGCTCTGGATAACAAATTTTGGTGTTGCATGACCGTCCCTTACACACAAATTTACGAAAAAGGAATTTAAGAGTTGCAGGTTGATGGTGACATTGAGCAAGTTTTATTGTCGAAACATTGCTATCATTAATATATATATTCTGTATTCTTGTATGAAATAAAGGTGAACGTTTTTCAATATGCTCATTACCTTGCCGGCTTGTTGTGATTGACAAAATGTCAACAGTTTCAATGAGGACGTGACATTCACTTAGATGCAACCTAGTTTTATATGGCGGGTGTCGCGGGTGACGCAAAAGACGCTTCCTCTTCCTGAACACCTGGTCTCATTAGCTTGTCTCCTTATATATTCCCTTTGTTCGTATTTTATATTTAGGAATATGGACATACAATGTATTTACTATATCCATATATGTATGACATCGCTGGTGATTTACAATTCTCTGTAAAGGTATACTGTATCAGTTAGTATCGCATTTCATTTGTTTATATAAGGTGCGTATTTAAATCGATTTTGAGTGTGGATACTTGTTTTGTCGACGTTGTACTATATGCGTACTCACAATTCATTCAGGTAGCATTTTATGATGAATTGCATACTGAAATCTGCCCTTGCAGATTTCCGTTCTAGTATTCCGTTACCTCGATCACGCACATACACACAGCTTAATCGTATTTACGTTCTTTCAAGTCTTTTATTACGATGTCGTTGGCTAAAAATAAGATGATACAAGTATAAATACATATACACGATATATTTGTCGGAGCTTAATTTCACTTAATCTACAGGGTTCGCAAACATGTTTTAAATACACTTTAAGTAAATTGTCTAATGTGTTCTGTTACTATGGGAATACATCAGTAAATGTGTCCCTAATGCTCTGCAGATTTCCCCAGTATCCTTTTACACAATACTGCTCGTAAATGTGTACTGTTTGTATTTGGGAGCAGCTTATAATATACTATAAAGCACGTTACATGTTTTAAGGGCTATATAATACAATATATAGCAAGAGTCTACATCATACGTTTCTGCGACATGTGATCACCCTTGCCCGAATGATGTGTAGCCACTGTTCTTACTATTTGATTGTTCCGTCTGTTGTGGAGGTAGTCTAGCCTGGGCGCTGCTGTCTTTCATACAGCTCCTGTCAGTACTGGCTTGCTGCTATGGTGCTGATAATATGCGCACTCACATACCAAAGACGTCTCATAAACAAGCTTTAGATGTTTTGATACATTGCTGGGATGATCGACTACTTTAGGGGGAAAAGCAGGTTAAGGACCGCAGGGTCTGGACGGCTTGTATAGCAATATCGGATGCTTAATAAATCTATTTTCATTCCTTAGTAAATACATGTACCTGTCGCGTGTATCACAGTGATGTATGTCTCCACATCTCTATCAGTAAAAGTATATCAATAATGTTTCAAAACTAATTATGTCGTGGCTGTGACTACATGTACATGTATCAATTTTTAACCCGGCATCAAAGTCTGTTGTTAATAATTATCATAACACCACCAGTGGAATGTATGCTACTGAAGATTGCAGATATTTTATTATTACTTGGATTTCAGCTGAAAGTCACTGCAATGTATAGTAGATAGCAGCGCAACACACAGTTTTTCTATGCAAAACCTAGCGATATGCTCTGTTGAGATAGGTGGTGCTTCTAGGAAGGATAACTATTGAAATCGGCGACGCTTGTCTCTTTTGAATTTTTTATTAAGTTTTAATACAAACCATCATCTGTTCATCTTTGTGTTTCGATCTGATTACTCACCTGAGTAATTATCATTATCTACTACAGCAAATCGTAAACTTCTTTGAGGTGTCGGGGCAGTATGAAATCAAAACAGCACTCTCTGAATTATAATATTTTTTTTGTGTTCTATACATAGTTACTTTTCACCCGTAATTAAGTCGTATGACGGGAAATATAACGCCCTTTGCATTTGAAATTAGCTCCTCTATATAATGTTGCATCAGATATGGACAATATGATATTCGTGAATCAGATAAAATAACCTTACCTTCGTAGACTATTTCCTTACTTGTGTGTGAGACTTTGTTCAACATTAGTGATAAGGTACACATATTGTGTGAATTTCACAAATTAAAATGACAATACGGATGCATATCTGATAGAAAGAGTATATGATGGATGTTTCTTCACTTTCTTTTACCTTTAATCATTTGTTAACGTAACGCCTAACTGCTGTTTCACATTATTCTGGCACAGTCAGATGGTAATATCTTGTAAATCTTAAATCCTGTAGTAAACGTGTACGTATGTGCTACCTGTACCTGTTGTCAGTTTGAATTACATTACTATTTTCATCAAATAATTCATCCATGTTTAGAAAGAAATAAACATGGATCGAAAACTCGACCACATTATGAATACAGTATAAATAGACAACGTTCGATTGACTCGAGTTTTATTTATTAATTTATTAATTTTTTGCGTATTGTGTTGTTTTTTTTCGCTTCACCGATGAAATTATTGAGAACATAATATTATTTATAGCTGACATAATTTCAAACATAAGTATTAACCGTTATGTAATGGCTTTCCCTACAGAATTGATAATGCATTTATTTTCTTAATTTCGTATTTACTAATGTAACTCTATGATACAGTTGCTCGGCCATTGTTTCTTTTCACGTTTTTTATATCCAATGTCATCTTTCTCAGACGGAAAATCAAATATTTTGTATTATTACTTCTTTTAATGTATATCCAATGTACCCTCTAAAACAAAAGTCGTACATTTTCTACACCTTCTACAAATTTCTTTGTATATAATGTCTTCTCTCTTTGACAGATAATTGTACATTTTCTATAACACATTCTACAAATTTCTTTTAAATACATTTTTACCTGTGAAATATAGAAAATATCAAACTGATACAACTTATATTTTCACTGCTGTGATGAGCAGTGGAAAAATAAGATTTTGCCGTTAAAATTTAAGATTTTGCAGTGAAAGTATAAGATTTTGCAGTGAAAAAATAAGGTTTTTCTGTGTAACGTGAAAAAGTGACCCGCCGATTAAAAACTACCTGGGGTCATTATTCTTCGTTGCAAAAGTTACCCGGGGTCGTTATTTTGCAGTAGAAATCTTACACGGTCACCCGATATTTCTGTAATACGTCCCCTTGAGAAAGTGACCCGCCGTAGATTTCAACGGAGGGTAGTTTATCACTGGGTAAGTTTTTCACGTTACACCGGAACTTTTGTATGAGTTGTTCCCCTTGATCGAATCGAACATGGCATTTGAGGCTCGGCATATTGTTGCCGTCTGCTAGAACTTGTCTATTGTGGAAAGATGGTCTTGAAGAAATGGCATCAATAGTAAATATTGATGAGAAACTGCTGCAGGATTTAATATGTAATGAATTGGAAGATGAGAATGAGAACTTTTCCGATCAGCTTATCCCAATCAGCTGTGTACTGGGCCCGATCGGTTGTGATTTCGACGGATTAGGTCTAGGTTACTTTCCAGTAGGCAAGTAAAGAAAACAAATCATGAAAGTATCTTAAGTCCTCTTTCGAAATGTAATAAAAAAAGCAATGGTTTGTCGTTTAATATCAAATATATTTCACTTGTATGGCAGATTTTTGAAAATAAAAAAAAAAAATCTGCCATACTCGTGAAATATATTTGATATTAAACGGCAAACCATTGAATATCCTCTTAGTATATAATGTCTCCTCTCTTTGACAGAAAAGTGTATATTTTGTATATATACGCCATCTACAAGTCTCTTATATAAATATCCAATAGCGCCTCTCTCATACACGTTTCTTTATATCCATTAGCCCTGCGTTTCCATTAAAACAGAACGGAAACAAACGGTCCAGAAACTGTAAAATAGGAGTATATTTTCGAGTTTATTACACTGACAGACATGAATGAAGCAACGCGGTGTATACAAGGCTCGTACATATATCGGACGCTGACTAAACGTACTTTTACCTCGCAGATGTTTCTTCGGTATACACAACAATTTTTTAAACGCCATTCATAAAATAAAAATTGAGATAAACTGTAGCTTACATCGTTATGACTAACGTACCTGAACAGATTTTTTTGTGTATCATTGGTTGTTTGGAATGGTAATAATTTCATTTCAGGAGTTTCAAATGATGCAAATCACGATTCCTGATATTTTTATGGACCATTGCTCGTCTTCTCGTTCAAATCTTACAAAAAGAGGGTTGTTTTTATTGTCTGCCTTGTAAATCTACAACTCACCTTCGGGCAATAAAAGTCATAGCCGGAATTCCGCGCTCTATAAGTGTCTACCAGACGCTGTGATGTGGTCATCAATCTGTTAGAGTCGTTCCACTTCGTTTGACGCGCGTGCACTGCCGCGCGCGATTTACCGACACAGATATTTACAATGTGTATCTGAAAGAACAGCCATGGCTGTTCCAAACACTACGTGCCGTCGGCCTGCAATCACATTATCCAGAAAAAATGTGTATGTAATGTGTAATACGTTGAGCGGAATCTCGCCAAATTGCAATTGCGGGCAAACTGTTTCTTTAGAATTGGGTGGCAATGAAATAATTTCGACGTGTATAGACGCCATAAAATTGTTTTTTCGGTTCTTTTCACGAAGGTGATTTATTTAGATACTATTAAAATATAAATTTCCTCCGACATTATGGCAATGGTCATGACCGGAATTGAATAAAGTTCTGTAATACGGCGCCTTGGTGACGGCCTGCGTCATGGTCAGGGCGAGATACACTGTTATGTTTTTCGCTATCTAGGAAAAAACACTGGCTCAATACACTCAATCAAACAATACATTATTAATGAAGCTAGATTATTTCAAAAGGTGTTTGCTATGCAGATTTATAATGATTATATTGCAAATGAATATATACGAACCCGCAATAATACCAGTTTTGTGATTATAAAATCATACGTTTCATTTTAGGATTTGATAAGTTGTAACCTAGCATATCAACTGTCACTGCTACACAATGAATCACATGTATGTATATGCTCCTCGGTATATCACATACATATATATCCATGTACATTTTGTTACGCTAGCAATTAAATAAATGTACATGTACAATTGAAGCGATGCTTCAAATATATCGATATATTGAAAATACTTATTTTTTACAAACAATTTCTTTCACATTTTCGTTGTGATTCATCATGTTTGAAGGTCTGTGTTTTTGTCTCATTGTCAGTTATATATTATTTATATTGTGTCTATGTACATTTTCATTTTGGTCCTATTTTGACCAACGCATTTTCGATTCCAGGTTAGAATGCGGGTTGTTGAATACAAACACGATATAACCTTCATTGGTTTGTAGATAGTATTACCAGCTTTGAGCTTAAGATTTGATTACATCCTATCTTGAACCTATTCTGTAATTTCTCCTTGTTCAAAGATTCATCAGAAAGCTACATTTCTACAAAACAAGTTTTAAACGATATTAATATTTTACTGCGTTGGTGGAACAATTCTTATAACGCCTAATTATCTTCTAAGTCAGATGTGGTTTCGACTTCTGAAATATTTTTGCAGTGAACCTATGGATTTACAGGCGGATTGGCAACAAAATTATTCCAATTTACCTGTATGACCTTGGTACAAGTCAGTAAGGGTTATTGTGCCGGTTAGGCACCAAAACAGCACCTCCTTGATACCAATTAGTCAGATCAATAACTGGCCCCAATTACAATATATTACATTAACTTGATTATCTTTTAAATTGTGTCTGATTTTATCTTAAATAGAATAAGTATATGATAAGAAAAATGGCAAGTTTTTAGATGAGTTCTTTCGTAATCGAAAAGGCTGGCTGCCAGATCCTGCGTATCGTTGTAATCATAATATATATTGTATAACATTAAACACAAAAATACACTATAGATACAAGTGTAAATGTACAATGTACAAATGTAGTATGCCAGCAATATAAATCAGGTACATGTAGCTGAAATAGGTTCATGTCGAAATATTCTGAATCCCATTTCATGTCTATGTAAGAGATTGCCATTCAGTTTGGCTTTACATACATGTTTGCGCATTATATAAATGGTATGTATCTACAAAGACAGGTTTTCTTATTCGACTTTGCTTACCATACATGCATGCGTACTCTATTTAACTACACATCCATACATGTGTTTTTCATTTAGCTTACATGCATTTATGATTGTTTCACTTAGCTACACATGCATCTATGCGTGATTGACGAAACCCCTGATTTGTTGTACCTTAGCAATTTCGAAGGTATACAAAAAGTATTCTATTCTGTTTTATGCTATTATTGTATAGTATTACTTTACGTACATAAAGAAAATCTCAAGCAAGTAATATATTTCATTTTCTCAAACCTAAAGGGTGTTCAAATGTATGGATAACTGTTATTGGAAATATTCATTGAACACCACCTAATTTGCAATGCAATAATATGACACATAAAGCCAATCAAAGCTAACCTTTGCAGAACCATGTAGACATACCGTCACACCGAGTTAGCGGTGTGAGATAGAAACGTTATATTTTAGTATAGAACACATTCTGTATGCAAGATAATCAACTCATATGTGATGTAGTGCTTATACAAGGGTTTAAACTTCAGATATGGCTTTCTGTATCTGAAAAGACATTAGCATCATTTTATGGAAATTCGATAGACCGTTTTTTTCTTAATGGGACTTAGCGTTCTCTATCGATCTTAAGACAGTCCTGAACTGGGCATATCTCGCCGGTAGCTTGTATCTTGTCTACCAAAGCTGATATTTAACTACTGCGCACAGGGAACATGAAATATGCATGCTTGGAGATGTTGTCCGTTAGAAACTGTAATCCTTCATTTTCCTTTGCCTGCACATCAAAATTATTAGCGTGCAATCTGTATATATAGCAAATATGTTATAAACGACTTGTCCGTAGCCTGACATCATTTGAGGGCAAGCCATACATAAATTCTACAACAAGATAGAAAGACGACTCACTGACTGGATTAATGACAAAGATATGTGCTGGTTTAACATTAATGGCAGGTAGCAAACATAAACATATATCAAAGTAAAACGAAGTAATATGGCGTTATCACTATACTAACATTTTGGGTATTTCATCAATTTCGAATAAATTTCAAATCTCGCTGTCGTGTATTTTTGACGTCTTATTTAATTAATGTATAAAGTAATTATGATACACTTTTGTACGGGAAAACAATATTTAGTGCCGTTTCAACATCTGCACAAGCAATAAAACTTAACGAATACGTTTATTACCCTTCATAATCTAAATATTGCCAAAAATACTCAACATATAAAGGATCTAGAGCGAGCGGTCATTTAATACGGAATATGATAAATAAATTTATTAATTTCATTTGAAATAAATTCCATATGAAATAAATAAATACGTTCAATAAATACAATACTACATGAACACGAGTGTTAGGACATACTTATGCAATTTCAATGATTTTTCAATAAAACCTATCACATTTTTGTACGACTAAAACAAGAGGTTGGAGTCATTGCAACAGCATGACGTCATTTATGTGTGACGTCGAAATACAAAGAATACAAAGAAAGCTGGCCCGAGAAATTCATGGAACAGTACAGAAACAAACCTGGTAAAATCTCCAGAATTATTGTGACGCAACATGATATACTATGATCGACTTAGAATTATTACAATAGCACAAACAAAACCATTAACAATTAAATGAGAGTAAAAAAACAATTAATATAAACCCGTTCAGTCAATGGTAAAACATAGTATCCCCACGGTGTAGTTCACTATGCTTGTCCAAACCCATCGGGTATGATTAACAGTATCCGACCATCCTTCGGTAGGAAAAGAACTGCTGAACTATTTGCCCCAAAGCAAACAGTTCGTCTGAACTCCCTTATCCTCGGCATGATAGTGTTTATGTTACTGTTTATGACACAATTGTATATTATAGGGTTATATGAAGGTTTGTCTACCTGAAGCAGTCATTTTCCTCCGAGGGGTACATGGCTGCTGAAGGTAGACGAACCTTAATATAGCCCTAACAAGAAGGCCATACATTATTTATGAGACCGAAACAAACCACGAATAAGTTTAATCGATAAATTGTATTATGGAGTGTTTGTGGAGTCCTCTTTGCTCAGGATGGGATATATCCCCTCGTCATTCGGAACTTTTTTTGTCGTCAGCCTCCATGTGTTTTGCAAAATAAAACGGAAAAAAACGACAACTCTTGATAGAATCAGAAAGAGGGTCGCCATGGGGGGCACATGCTTCAGGAAGATACGAAGTTTTGTCAGTCCTAGAAAAGACACGATGAGTTGTAACACTGTAACGTAACGTGTTTTTATGAATCAGCTTTACAGTAATGGGGGTCAAAGTGGGTCTGTATAGCTATATCAAAGGCCATTGCAAAACTCCCGCTGAAGCAAATTGGTAATAAACGGGCCATTAACATTTATATATCATTCGAGTGCATATTTTATGTCAACAAGAGTACCGTGGACGGTACACGCTATGCCTACCCGCGAAACCGATGAGCGCAATTACGGAAGTCGTGCCTTTGGTGTCAGTGCAGACAGCAACTTGAAATGAAGACATCAATACATTATATGATGAAATACTGATGTAGGGATTAATAGTAATACAAGATACTCATGAAGATATTAAAGAAAGTAATACTGAAGATAAAATATCTTACTGTGTATATATATAGAGAGGATATTCAATGGTTTGTCGTTTAATATCGAATATATTTCACGAGTATGGCAGATTTTTTTATATTTTCACGAGTGCGTAGCACGAGTGAAAATATAAAAAAAAAATCTGCCATACAAGTGAAATATATTTGATATTAAACGGCAAACCATTGAATTTTCTTTTTATTACATTTCGAAAGAGGACTAAGATACTTTCATTATTTTTTTCTTTGTCTACTTGCCTACTGCAATGGTCAAAGGAGCTAAGTCTACTGTAATCTGTTGAAATCACAACCGAACGGGTCCAGTACACAGCTGATTGGGATAAGCTGATCGGAAAAGTTGAACCATTCTCATCTTTCAATTCATTTCATATTTAATCATGCAGCAGTTCCTATCAATATGTACTATTGATGCCATTTCTTCAAGACCATCTTTCCCCAAGAGACAAGTTCTAGCAGACGACAACAATGGCGAGCCTCCAAGATCCGATCATACAAAAGTTTCGGTGTTACGTGAAAAAAATGATCCAGTTGAAAATTACCCACCGTTGAAAGCTACGGCGGGTCACTTTTTCACGGGACGAATTACGGAAAAATCGAATGGGGTCATTTTTCTACAGATGGCCGTGTAAGATTTCTACTGTTAAATAACGACCCCGGGTAACTTTTGTAACGTAGAATAATGACCCGGGTGGTATTTTATTGTCGGGTCACTTTTTCACGTTACACTGAAAAAGCCTTATATTTTCACTGAAAAAGCCTTATATTTTCACGGCAAAATCTTATATTTTCACGGCAAAATCTTATATTTTCACTGCTCATCACTGCAGTGAAAATACAAGTTTTATCAGTTTGATAATTTTCTATATTTCACTGGCAAAAATGTAATAAATAATATTGTTAAATCGATATAAACGATTTGAAGGTAGTTGGGTTGGCTTGTACATGTATGTGTACGGGTGCGTAAATCTTAGAAAAGATGTGAGTGGAAATGGTGATGGTGATGCTAAATAGAGCAAAACAATAGTATAGGTTTAAGGTTAAATTAGACTTAGTATACCGAAGTTGAAGTAACTATCTTTTGAAATGAAAAAAATGCATCTTTCTATTCGATAAAATATACTAAGTATAAGATCCATAACTCTGAACAACTCTCAAAATAATAATTCAATCAATGCAGTTTTAGATCTTGATGCATGGAACATGTGTATTAAGTTTCATAGAAACCCACTAACTTCCATACCAGTGTGAAAGCAAAGCCTCTCCAGTCATAGTACGTGGTTCGCTCATAACGTCATAGATTAACCTTGTTCAATGAGAGTCGTGTCGCTTCGCTTCAAAAAACATTAGAAAACGCCCCTGTGTCAAACGTACAACGCTCATTTGACTAATGTGAATCATTTGCGCAAATCTTATTTAATTAAGGTCTAATCCGCCAATGTTGTTTAAACGATCACATAAACTTGAAAAGCAGATGATTAACTAATTACTGGAGAAAATATAAATTAAATAAAACAATCGGTCTATAGTAACAACTTCCATTAAGCTATGACGTTTTTCAGAAGTTACACCCATATTTAGCATGAAGCGATACCGGGGGTTCACGCAATCAAGATGTAACCGTTGAACCTTGAATGTACTATGAAATTTAAAAGAATGTCTTTAAATCCTTATATAAATACAAAATATAAATTATTTTAAACTTGATGAACATGGCACGTTCGTGTCTTAGAAGGGAATTTGGAGAGACAATCTTCTTGGGGTAATATTTTATTTGTGCGTTTTCATGTTACTCATTGTGTCTTTTATCATTTTTCATGTTTTTGAATCGAGTCCATATTTCAGTGCCATCGATGAATTCACGGAATTGCGAACATACATGCACTATTCAAATTAAGGAATGTACTGAAACGCAGTTTTGTGCTGACCGAGAACAGTACGACTATGACTGCAGTCAGTCCAGTACCTGTATAAAAATGAAATATGTACAATATCTGTATGCAATTGACAGAGACAACTTTCATTAAGCCATCTAAATTTTTATTAAGTTTCTCTTGGGTTTGGAAAGAAGAAAACTGGTATGTCTGCTCAGAATCAAAGGCATCGTCAGCCAAACCTCTAATGCAGCGTCTAGTGTACATATTAAACCATTTCCAAGAATTCCATTATCATTAAGTTTCCTTAACCATTGCATGTGTACGCGTTAAACAGAAATATTCCAAATATAACTGCAATTGCATTACATGTTTAACAATGCATTTCACATAGAGAGACATATGCAACGATGCCAGAGAAATACTCAAGTCTCTGGCAATACTGTTTATCTGACGAGTGGTAATGGCCAGCTGACCCTTAAAACGTACGGTAACATGGATATGACGTACACATAACTCCCCGCAGTGCAATAGAGCGCATTTCCATTAGCAGAGTGAACATTATCAAATCAGTGTATAAAAAAGAATGCATTATATACATGTGCAAACACAGATACATGCACGTCTTCTAACGAATCACAGCGGATAGGTTACATATATCGAAGACGAATTGTCAATCTGTCTCTGGTGAATCTGTAGAAATAGTGTCGTACATGCATTATTAGAAAATAATAAAAAAAAATGGGATGAATCTAGTTTTGGTATTTTAATTAACTACTGGCACAATTATACGTATTATAGACAGTAACATTGTAGTGAAATGTGTTGCATTGTTACACATGTCTATATCAAATCACGGAAGTTATGTCATTCACAACTACACTATAAAACTATTTTGGTGGTATGGGATATGTTATTTTAGTACATATGTCCGTGTACAGTTCAATAAAAGAGATCTTAAATCAATCACAACATATTGGTAACAGTGAAGCATCGCATGTCACATCAAAGACAGTTCATTTCAACTGGCGAAGGCTGCTACCAATGTAAAATACAAGAGAGCCATACTGAATCAAGTGAAATAAATCTAAAATTTCATTTGAATAGTGGCACGACCCAGAATATACACATTTTCTTCATATGTATTTAAGGATTGAGCATGCATTTGTTCAGTACAAGATTTGAAATTATACAGAACTAGTTTAATTCATAAATTAAAGCGGTTTCACGCACCTGACCCTTCTGCTTCTACATTAGTTTAGAAATTTTGGATTCCAACCTTTTGGCCCCAAGCATCACTGAAGAGTCCAAGGAGGACGAAACAGCTGTATGATGCCGTTAAATTCATGTTGTCAGCATACTATATATATTACTAAATTAAAAAATTAAAAAGATGCCGGCTTACTTCACCCATATCTATTGTTAAAATAATTTTGTTCTCGAGTACAGATATGCGATACAGTCATAACTCAAGTGTTCGGGACAATGATTATCGAGTGAATATCAGTGTAGACTGATATAGCTGTAATAATTCCATATCGAAAATATATGAGATATAGTAAACCATTAGGCTAAAGGACCTCTGGATTTTTACATTTCTTTTTGCCTGTATGGTTTCCGGCAGTCAACTTTTTTATGAAGGCACCATTTTTGAGGACCTTCCTCAGCATCAATGACGAGTCTTAGAAGTCTAAACAGCTGTATGGAGCAACACTATCACCATTTGGCTCGACTGCATCCTATTCATAATTATAAAGATGTCATTAGCTTGTGTGCCTTGTTTACAGTCTTTTGAACATGTCAGCATATAATTTGTTTTCAAATTTGGCATTTTTAGTGTTAAATTAAGATATTGAAGCGCTTAAGAACAACTTCCTAAGTACCAGACTATACTTGACTGTTCTTTTTTCCATAAGTGCGCAAACTCTTCAATATTTGTTCTGTAGATCTCTTGTTTTAAAAGTATTTTTGCTATTCTCCATTGCTGATTTCACGAGGGTATTCAATCTTGCAATAAACAACAATTATTATGCATCCGGTTGGGTTGCTACATTTTTGTATGTTATCCTGTACTCACACATTATTTGAATCAACGATCGTCTTCTCGTGACGTGATTTTTAAAATGATCTATACGAAATAATGGTGAAATAGAATTGACGTCCTTATACATTTATGTAACTGATAGAGCGTTCAGGTGGTTTTGTTAACATCTGACGACATCGACTACTATCCTTTGGAACAATAAAATGATCTGTCATATTATCAGGGGCAGGTGGGATTAGAGGATTTAATGTTGTATCAATGGCAAAGAATATCATACCTGATTCTTTATTACTTAGATTTATGCTATTTATTGATCCCTTTGAATCATCTTCCTCATTTCGATCTTTATTGAGGACATATATTCAGGTTTATAACTTGTGAGTCTAGGACCTAGACATACTTATTGCAAATTCAAAATTACCAATTGGATCGGGGTCGCCTTTAAGCTCCTTTCTATTGCAAATTCTGTTCGTAACTTTAGCTGTGTTAATCTTTAGATAGAACCTTGCTAAGATTGGTGTTCGATGTGTTATAAATTTCAAAAAAGGATAGTTAAAAGCTGATTTTAGTACAAATTGCAAATAGGATCACTATCTTCGAACTCTACCAGTGTTCTTCCCTATGGCGTAATAGATAAAATGACGATGCAGGAAGATGAGTGTCGCTGATTTGATTCCCGCTAGGTATATATTTACGATGGGCAAACGGCTTATACAAAATAGTGTGTGATGGCGGCCTGCGTGAAAATAAGTCCGAAGGAAATTAATATAACCTTGCTGTGCGCATACCTATTCGTAAGGGTAACAATTCTCCCTTGATCAGGTTTATACATTTTAAGGCCGTGTACCATAAATACAATATAAAAATAGACGTGTTTATTTTTTTTAATTAACCTGTAGTAATTAAAGTCTAACGTTGACCAAACGTTTTTCAAAAGCTGCCACAAGATAAAAATAAATGTGTTCAACTTTTAAAATTAACCTGTAGTAATTTAAACATAACGTTGGCCAAACGTTTTACAAAAGCCGCCACAATATAAAAATGAATGTGTTTATTTTTTTTTAAATTAACTTGTAGTAATTAAAAGCTATCGTTGGCCAAACGTTTAACAAAAGCTGAAACCTTTTATTATTGAGCTGACGAAAAATTAAATTCGTTTTAAAACTTTGCCAATGGATTTAGACAGCGTTTTGTTATTTTGAAATATAAGATAAGTTTGTTTCTGGTTCAGGATTATCTATGTCCTCTATACTAGACTCTCAATAGAGACTCAATAAAAAATATACATTAAATAATTTATTCGGTAAACATCTATTTTGTTCTCTATATCTTGATATTTGCGTTATAATTGATTTCTTGATTTTTCGTGTGATTATCTAACTCATTTTTAAATGAGTTTGCATTATTTGTATACACGATATCTTCTGGCAGCTCATTTTAAATCGTTACTGTTCTGATTTTTTTTTCTTTCCATCGATTGATATTTCCAAATCCAGATATAGTCTGTTATTCACAAAAACCTTATGTCACTGTTAAAATTCATTTAAACATTTAAGAAGAAACAATAAATGCTATAATGAATGTAAAAAAATGAAAGCAAATTAACTGATTTCAGGCACGAGACAAGATCTGTCAACTTCTCATTTCTAAACTTTATAAAGCATAGCAAAGGGAATACAGATACGAGTAAACGAACAAAAAACAGACCATTTATTTAGTCGACTAAACCAACAAAAAAATGGTACGGCGGAAAAGCAGTACCAACACATAAACTGTGTTACCCCATCCTCTACATGTACCACGGAAAATAAATTAGAGGAACAATACGAGAAATAGATCCAATCATCAATGTCGAAGACATTTTGTGGATCGTTGTCACTAGGACATCGCAGATACGCCTGTAGTCACACAAAATGTGCATTGTAGTCGATGATACCGACACACCATTGATAAAAAAGTATGTTGTTATCAGATCATGGTATACTTACGTGCAGAAAGAAATGAGCGGGATCTAAACATGCTTTAAACAAGAAAGTTTATTTTCATAACACTACCTGTTTTAGATAATGTCATATATTTTCTAAAAAACCTGGATTAATATCTTACTTTGATATACGAGTCGGGTACATGTACATTGTATAAAAAATCATCTCCCCTAGCTAATTTTCGAAAACAAGAATGTTCACATTCCCAGGCTAAATTTTAACTAAATGATCATATTCCCTAGCTAAATTTGGAAAACAAGAAAATTCATATAAAAAAGAGTTCGGCATTTCAACTTCATCTTATTAAAGGCCCACTATACGTAACTTTCGGCAAAACCTGAAGCGACCATCAAGCCTAATAACTTATGATATTTATAGATTTAGTTAAGATTAGCTGATATCAGCAATATTCAAGATGAATTCTTACGCGGTTACTGGTACAGCAGCAGTTGAAACACGTTATTTGTAAACACGCGTCCATTTTGAACCGTCATCTACCTTCGGTTTGTTGTTGAAGTGGGCCCCACCTGAATTATTTTCAGTTCTTTGGATTTTTCTGTTAAGAGTTTCTTATTAGTTACCGCCCAGGTCTACTTTATTTAAGGCTTATTTTTGCATGATTATTAACTGGATTTTTTGTCAGAATTTTTCAAAATCACGAAAAAATTCCTGAAGTTACGTATATTGGGCCTTTAATATTTATTTTTATGATAGTATAGTGTTCTTTTGATCCGCCGCATGTTGGTAATGCTTTAGTACTTCCAGATGAAGCGAATAAATCATTTTGACACAATGTTTGAAAAAAATGAACAGATTTTAAAAACTGCATGCATCTGGCGACAAAAAACGAGAACAAAAACGCTTTAGAGAAAAAGTGAATCAGCCGTTAGGTCGACATGATCACTGCACTTTTGATAAAGGAATTGATAGCAAGTTCAATCTTCTTGACATTTTTTATACCAAGCTGAATGACCTAGCGACGTCATCACATCAACGTACTCGTGGGGGTATTCTATTCCTCCTAGTGGCACAGTTCCTCCCGCTGATTAACCTATTAAATTCGGAAGCAAGCCAGGTCCTACGGGACAGCGTCCCGGTCCCCTTTCCTATGTTTGTCTCCATTGAAGACGAGATTATATTCTTCTTGCGTGCTAACACTGTAATGAAACGATGCCCCATGAGCTGCCCGACACACTGATTTTCACGCCGGTCCGCGTTCTTTAGTTTTCAGCCTGTGTTCTGTTCCTGTCACATTAGACTAGCGATAGTGCATATAGCCTTCTTAGAGTTAACGACGTATCCCAAAGCCATGCTGTGATTCAGCGAGGCACGTGCATTATGTTATATTGGATTTGAACGAAATCTGAGTGTGCATGCTACTTGTCAGATGAAAAGTGTGTATTTTTTATATGTGTTGTAGCTGAAAATGTCATCTGCTTTTAGACCTGTCAAAACAAAACAGAATACTTTTTACGCTGGGCCTGAAAATTGACTAAATAATGATAAATGACATTATTTTATTAGGTTGAAGTTTTATTTTCATACTGACTACTTTAAAATCGTATATATAAAACACAATAAGAATAAAATTGTTTTATTTTGGCCACATCATGCGATAATTGATAAATTTTCGTTGACAATTTATATGCCAAATGCGAGCAATTGAATCGGTTTGACATTTACCAGATGTATTCAAATGTTGCAAAATCTCCCCATGACTTTGTTTTATATCCCTCTCTGTTCTATACACCCAGAGATTAATCAGCATGTGGTGTCTTAACCTTTCTGAATATTGACTCCATCGATATTAAAAACTGCATTACTTTACCTCCTGTATAAAGTACAAGTTCAAATGTCCTCTTGTCGGGCGACACAAGCATGTATCGCACTCTGAGGGGATTTTGTTAGATGACTTAAAAATTACTTTAGGTACTTATACATAAGCATGATTCGATATACGATATTTCTTTCCTCATTTTAGAAATTACTTTTCCTAAGAGTCCTTGTAATCAAAGTGATGTATCAATAGCATGTAGGAAATATGACATTAGTCAAATTTATTTCCATTTAATGACTGAAGAGAACGTTCCCGGAAATTGAAAGCATAGAAATATCATTAATATCTTAATGTATTTTACACAGTAAGGACGTGACATGATTAAAAACTGTCACAATTAATAATTTGTCCATAGTTTGCTAAAGATATGGCAATAGGAACATGCAGAAACACCATACTTGCATTAGTCTCAACTGTGTTTAATCTCTTAACTTCCCTGATCGATGTAGAGTTCTGCATGAACAGGTGACCTGAAATACGAACCCCTGGCACAGTGGAACAGTTAATAAACCCAAATAGGGATCTACTGATTGTGGTCATGTTATACAAAATATAACCCTTTTAGCCTAAACAAATCATTCCTTTCAAAGTCCAAGGACGCTGCTTCCATGAAGGAGTGATAATTAATCGGAGTTTTAGTTTGCAGTTTAATGTTGTATTCAATGAAAATCTTAATTTGGAGCAAAGACGTCCATCTTCCAATCAATGTTGTACAGAGGTCAACATAAATGGACGAAATATTCCGTAAACCATCAATGGCTTCCAGAAAATTACTCCAATGTCCACATAACGCTTGTCTAATAGCCATACTTGGGTATAATGTTCTACTGTGTCCTTGGTTCGTGATAATTGGACCATGGCTATTAGTTAGGATATCACCAAAGGACTGAATAGATGTCTAGGGGGTCAGGAAACATCGTATTAGTTTGGTACTATTCCCATTGATGAGGTTCGATACAGCGGCACTCCTTTGTTTAGGAAATCTTTAATTATGAATCAAATATACTCTATTGCATTAATATATCATTATGTTTGCTTCCCTGGTTCCAACTAGACAGGATATTCCTTCTAGTCGGGACGAGGAGATTCCTTCCAGCTAATATAACAGTTATATCTCCATTTAATAAGTCTTCCACTACACCAAGAGGTAATTTCCTCTTTCGACAAATTGATTAAAAAATCACTACTGTTGTTTTGTATTGAACAAAAGACGTCCTGTGGCTTATTCTGTGATAGATTGAAATACCAGAGTAGGAATGGCAAAACAAAAGGGCAACGTGCCATAGCAATGCGCAAACCAATATACATGTAATTAGACATATTTAATATATCTAAACACAACCTCGTTATTTCGAAGTCAGTCGTCAGGATCATATGAACACTTTGAGTTATCCAAGTGTTCATGTTTCATTTACGTGGGTTTGAATGATAATGTATAGCTGGACGGGGGTGACATAATGCTTTAAACTGGGTTTTCGAGTTATACGAGTTCGCGATAACAAGGTTAGACTGTAGATAAATGTGAGAATAAGTATATGCAGGAAAGATTCGTCGTGTTTCTTCCATTTTTTAATTTGAAATGTGTTGACCTCTACAACACATTTAGACTTGGTTACTGCAAAACGTGATATCTTAGTCGTGTCGATACTAACCATCAATAGAAATACAACGAAAGTGAATGTTAGACGTCTCTGTTGTTTGGTAAAATGGAACATCCTCGAGCAAACGGGCCAGGCAACTTTTTAAATGGCCCCACCCAAAAACGGAATACTCACAAACATACATCTTACACAGTTTAAGTATCGTTCTACGGGTATAGCAGATATGCTTGTTGGCATAATTGTCTTTTGAGCACCTAATAAATGCATAGATGGCCGCTTATCATACGATCGAAAGTGTTTTTAATTCTGATTTAACAAGAACAAGTCTTAGTTACATAACATGTAAGTGAAAATTCAATCTCTAGTTAGAACAAATAAAATATACGCATCAATGTCTTCGTAATAGTCAGCGAAGATTCAACTACAAATCTTTGTACAACCTTCAGACATCTATTGAACATGTTCTCATGGGATTAGAAGACCATGTGGACTCACCAATTATGTAACAATTGCATCTAACACATGTCATTTAAAACGATCTTACCAATATCACAGAGAGATCCTGTCTCAATTTATAATCCTCACCTATCCTTAGGAGATTATTTGTACAGCTGGTGCCCTGTCAGTATAAATGACAACTAACCACGTTTACTGGCTATACCCTTCTTCCTCTGACGTCCAACAGAGTCTTGCCTTTGAATTCCCATGCATTGCTGAAATGAATGACAGCTGTTTTGCAATCCCATTGTATATGTTTTTTGTCTCCAGAGAAACAAGAGTTATCATGCTTTTCTTTGTGATCAATATTGTGAAATGTGTCAAGTCGTCAAACATAACTTGTAAAACAATATAACTACTTTCATTTTTAAAATACTTTTGCCATGGATTTCCAGCATCATAAGTAAGGAAAGTAGTTCTATATGTATTTTTTTTATTTTCATAAGTTGTCGGCAAACGTAATAAAGTATTGGGATTACAATTCTGTGGATATCATGCATGAGGCACTGCAAATTTTCTCTGAAATGTAGTGTACATCGGTTGCTCTTTGTGTCTACATTGCAGCTGCATATATATATGCAGCATCGATTCTGTATCATAATACACTTGGTGCATTCTTGTATATGTATGCAACCTTAATTCATTATTTTGTTGAATATGGTATAAGTTTCATTGAAATTAACTATATACTTGTTTTGTTCGATAAACATGCATGTCATGCACTGCTTCTTCAACTATTTGGGAGCGGGTAAGTGAGGTAGATGTGTTAAAAGTAATATAATATCAAAGTATCAAACGAAATGAGGCATAATATCAGATTCAAACAGTAATAATGTCAGGTCCACAAATTGTGAATATGGTAAATAGCACTATTAGTTATTAAACAAATACTTATATACCGGGAAAATGGAACGTGTCTTTATAAAATTAGATACAATTAACCGGATGTTTTTTCTGTTTATTTGATGCTCACTATTTAATTTTTACTTTAAGTCTTTTCCTAGAATGCTAAGTATTCGTTTTTGCATTGCCTGACATTGTGGTTTGTTTATTTGGCGCTTGGCGTCCTGTTTTGGTTTGTTCACATACGTGTCTTTAAGGAGAGGTAAACTAATTAAATGAACATTACGTATTTAATTCACCATGTAATCCTCATTTGAAGGATACAATGTACATACCTCTTCATTTGTCAACAGTTCTCATTTGATTTGCCGAGTTTAAGATATGTTGTTTGAACTCTAGATAAAATGTACAATAGAAAGTACAAAATAAACATCCATATATGTGTGCAATGCATATAATTGTGTTTCTTCCAAAGTATACATTTACATATATAAAGTCACCTTACAAGACTGTGTAACTTAAAAGGTTGTCATGCAAGCGGATTCTTAATATAGTTATGATAGTGAGATGCTACATGAAAAGAAACGTGATTAGAAGTGATAGCGATAAAGGTAATTGTCAAATTTGTCAGATATTTTGTATTGTTGTATCCTATATATGGCCTAGACGCCTGGGTAGAGATGCCATAACGCTGATAAGTGATGTTGTTTCCACGTATACAGTGAGAAAGGGGAAAAACCGTCCTCACCAATTAACAACAAGAACATTCCAAGGCGATAATAAACTGATTCAGGAGGGGTTTTATTTCTTGATGTTGAAACTCGTTGCTTTGCTTTCTGAAATTGAAACAATGCAACCCTGGTTTGGTCATTTAGCGTTGCACTCTGGTATAATGTTGCAGTTTATTTGCATTTTGTTGACGACGCTTATGACTATTGTGTAAACCTCGTTGAATATTAACGTCGACGCAGTGGTTCATTTTTGTATATCTACATCGGGATGCCGTTGTAGACTATTGGCATTGTTTTGATGTCTTATATAGGCTGTCGACATTGTATATTTACTTAAGATGAAGATATATCGCACTGATGCCATGCATTTACATTTGATCGACGTCTTCGTATTCTTTGCTGGATAACCAAACTTTATAGAGAAACAGACGTAAATGCATATAAACAAACACAACAAGCACACAAGCAAACAAATCCACGGTATTTGTACGTTTGGTTGTAGCCATTGTATAGTTTCACTGGATTGACTTGGTGGCATGTTTACATTAGACGATGGTATTGTGTTGTTTTACATTTTTTATTAACGTCAGGTTGACGTCATGGTTTATTTCTATCTGGTTAAAGTAGTGTATGTAGCTTGTGTAACATGTAATGCTGTATTATAAGAATCCATTACAATTTAATGAGTCAATGGAAATTGCCGCTATATCTATATCATGAACGTATATAATTTGATTTCTTAATAATAGATATGACTCAGATAACGTGTAATTAGGTTAGAGGTAGATATGTAGATGTAAATCTGCACTTTGTTCACATGATTGCATGTAGCTGAAGATTTCAGGGATTTCCAAATATAGTACCTCACTATCTCCACTAAGTACACTATCGAACGTATTAGATTGTTGTATAACAGTACAACATGTCCCACACTGAAATATAATTTATTTCTTTTTAATCACCCTACTTCGCTTATTGAATACACCAAGGTGTCACTGTCGGGTGAGGGGCAGGATATTCACATCATCGACCTGAGTACATTCGTACCAATATAGTCTTCAGTGGAAGTTGTGAATGAAAAAAAATTGATCCTGTTGATAAAATGTGATTACAATACTCTGTATTTCACATACAGGGAAACAGCAATAAAAAAGTATCTTCCTTTTCCCAAACGTTCCAGACGTTTCTAAATGTGTATGGTTACCATGACATTGAAATTGGTTGTTATTTTTCTCGTTGGCGAACCACATATAACGTTGCACATAGAAAAAGAAGGAGGAAGTTGTGATAATATGTACATGCAATAAAGGGAAAACCTGAAATATATCTCAGGTATTTTCTCGTTTATAACATTATATGCGGCAAATTATTAAATCCCAATAAAGGCACCAAACGTGATTGATCATTCATAAAGCGATGTAATAAACCTCAATGACATCTCATAAAACCTATACCCTGGCTTACATCTTGGTGCATTTCATTACTTTAGATATTGCTGCGCACTGATAATTTTTCGAACATCGGAAAACAGACATCATCATAAGTTACAATATAGTACATACTAGTAGAACAATTTTTGCCCCCTTTATATTTTCAATCGTTTTCGATTGTGTGACGACACACATTGCTGTTCTTCGTTGATATCTACCCAAAAGCACATTACTGAACCAACGTAATGTACAAAACATAGTACATGTGTTACAATTCATATTTTTAATAGTACTTAAATTATACAAAAAATTGCAGAGAATATATGGTTTCATTAGTATAATATACATTATACATGTGCCTTTAAGACATTTGTGAATGCATTTAATTATGAGAGTATTGTTAGTAATATTAAGTGTCAGATGCACTGGAACATAATTTGCCACCTAATAATGTCAATTGAGTTCCATTCAAAACATCAAAGTTCAATGAGTACACAGTATATTTATAAATAAAGAACAACCTTGGAGCATGCAATATTCATGACACGTGTTGACCTACTTATCAATATCGCTGGTTGTATCTAGACTAAGTGTTGATAAACAAAGTGTTAATGTATTAGGTTTGTCACAATCAAGTAGAGATAAAAATGCAAGATCAGTGCATCAATGATGAGATGCATTTACATTCAAGCGCATGCACTCTTTTAGTATTAATTGGTCTCTGGGGAGGAGAAAGTGATGAATCATTCATCAACTGGAACTCTGATAATATTGGTGGGTGTTCTCTATAATGAGACAATGGGGATTGCCTCAAACAGGTAAAATATGGTGTGGTGTGATCTGAGATCTCTTCCCATACATTTACCTTGTACCTACACACTGTGACGAGTTTGACACGGGGAGGAAGCATTCAGCCGATATGTTATCCATGCAGACCCTATCCAATCAAACCTTAGTACGCGGTATACATGTACGACAGCCGGTGGTACTACACACTGTGCATAACGTCTCGTGAGCGCGTGGGGAGCACACGGACATGTAGTAAAGTCAATGGATAGTGATGGAAACAGTCCTGGGAATATACAACGGTAGAGCTCCTAAAACTGCCGGATTTTAGTGTGATCCTATGTTTGTGAATCCTTTATAACACCTTAAATCCTGTTCAAATCCGGAAAGCTCTGCATTAAGTAAGTACATGTATAACACTATATATCTCCTCACATACAGCAATGCTGCGGGATTGGAAGTTTCACGCTCTTTTAATGGCATGTTTTACCCTTATCGATCGCTAAACTCATTTCAAGTAGACACGTTGGATTTTTAATTAATTTTCTGAAACTTTATATTGTTACATTAAAAATAAGATATAAGTTGTATTTCATTTAAAAACCTTTGCTCACGCTAACAACCAGGAACCTATTAGTGGGTGATATACTTTTAAGCACACTATTGAAATTTCCAATGTTGGTTACAATTCGTAAGCAATTGAAACATGAAATATGAAAATAAAGTAGCCGGATATTCTTGAAAACAGACATCCTGACAATAAAAAAATGAAACTATATTGGTGACTTTGTGTATACTTGGGAAAAGCTATCCACAATTTGTTGAATTCGAAAGCGTGCAGTTTGTTTCTACATTACCTCTAAGATGTTAAATGCTGGTTTGTTGTTGATTTGATACAGTTCTTCGACTCTATTTGAAAAACAAAACAAATCTCGAATTCGGTCCTTTGGTTTGTGGACTTTATTTGTTCGTTTTATAAAGCAACACGGGAAATCGATTTTGTCATATTTGAAACATGTATATGTGTTTGTTAAAAAAATCTTGATAAAGCATATATTTCTCCCTCCTCAGTTAATTCTAGACTATCGTAAAAGAATATAACATTTACAAGCTACAGAATATAAGACGCCTTGTATGACTGACGTGTTATCGGGCTCTCCTATTTGGAAACAAAGGCTGTTTGCATAAAGCATATTTCGCAATAGTTTTTTGATCTACTAGTATATCCTTTGACAAAATGCAGCGTAAATTCGGGCGAAAGAGGAAGTGAACCTGCGTTCAAAGGAAGAGGCGTCGTGTTTTTAAAACGTTTAACCATGCATGTTAAATTAAAAACGTGTTAAAGGTATTAAAATGTTAACACTTGTTCATCGTCAAAAGCCAACAGGATAGCATCACGTAACCATCATGTATGATACTGTCTGTGTTTGAACACCAGAACTCATTCATGTATCGTTTACAATATAGAAATGTCTACCATCAATGGTTGGTCAGGACGTGGTGATCACGGGCACAAAGTCCCATTGGTTGACCAATCACGTGTATATTAAGTCTAAATACTTGATAATCCGAGCATGTTATTTAATAAAATTGCTTATATTGTGAATAACGTGAAACTCGCCAAGTGTATCTAATTTTAATACCCTTCGTGGTCTGTAGCAAAGGAGCCGCGAACATGGTTGCTTTAGTGACAAACTCGTTTACCGTTAATACACATGCGCATACATTCTTATAATGGTGTTTTCGCTTTCCGGGTGTCGCTCGCGCTTAAACTGGTTAATGCTACGCTCAAGTAATTTTGTCTCTCATCTTGCATTTTCAGGGGTCTTTATGTAAAGTTTTCATTTCAATTTTTCTCTATTATCATCGATGTTGCGTTATTATGTTCTTTTTTATCCTTTTTGTCCATGTTTTACCTGGACGTACGAGAAGGCCGGGAAAATGGTTAAGCGTTAAAACACATTTTAGTCAAAACATTGTAAGAAAAAGCAAAACTTTGGTAGAAATGTTTTTAAGTTTAAGTTATTTTACATATAATTGTTTGAGATGCGATGAGAATTAAACAGAGAATGATGTGATATATTTCTGTTTATACAGATTCATGACCTGAATGTTTGTAATGCATGTGTGTAATGTATCTGAAATGTGTTATTTATGTCTATTTACTGTATATTCTATGTTGAATTACCATTGTGTTGCACGTTTTGGTGCAACCTTTGTGTGTAATGATATGCATAAATTGCAAATAATTGGTTGTGAGCTACATTTACACGCATCTGTTATGCATGCGTATGGTACATGTATGTATAAATACATATTGTTGATGTGTATTATGGTATCCCATGCGCGGTTTCATAAAAAATCAACCAGCATGTACTGCGCATTCTTTGTCGGATACTAGATTTGAACACCCTGGAATCGTACTTTATATCTTACAGCGCTGTTCATGTCCATTCCTTTATTGTGAGACATCTGTGGCTTAGTTTACCAATATTTATATATGTGACAGTGTAATGATAGGCGAGGCACTTTTAGATAAAATTCCATTTTCTTAAATAAACAAAAACTCACCGTTCACTATTTAATCATTATTGTTGAGTTGATCTTGCACATTTTAGACAATAACACTGAACTTAAGACTATACTGGTTTATAACAGCAAAGAAATTTAAAATTTAAATGTCCATATGATAGTATATATAAAAACACAACACACGAAGAATACTTTTCGCTAGCGCTTTCGACCATCTTGGGGCTCTTCAGGGGATTTGAATGTTATTGTGACGTCATAATTAAGGTATACATACTTAAGATGTCAAAAATAATGACATCATATATTTATAACTATATGCTCATTAATATTCCTGACTATTGTGATTGAATATGATGCCTCAGATCTCACTTTGAGGACTTGAAATTTTCTTGGATGTGACCTAGATTTACATGGCGTATGTCGTCAATGAACCAGATGACGCTTTCTTGCTTGCTTACTTACTTACTTTAGAAACCCTAACCTTAATCTCTTTTACTCTTTCAACCGGCTCCATATACATGCTTCCTCTGTTCATAACATGTCCCTAGTTTAATCGATTTTGAGTTTGATTATGGTTTTGTTAATGCTTCAGTATCTTCTGTTTTTTTTCTGAAGTGAGCTTCAGATAATTATAAACGGTATTTCTCGCTTTTAAGTGTCTGAATATTATCTGTTTAATAAAATTGATATCTTGTTTTTTTATCAAAATTGTCCCTTCAAGTACTAAAACAATCGTCTTGATTAATGTTGTTTTCAGTGTCGTTTACGCTGTTAACGCAAAAACACGTTTTAGTCTAACTACAAATGAAGTCCTGTTTATTTGCAACCACTTAATCAGATGATTCAATTCTGCTTTGATTTGCAAATCTCTGTCCATCATCGTATGGTATGACATAAACACTAATTCAATACATTAATGTCTGAAATGAAACTACACCAGTTCACAAAAACAATAATATCATTCAAAAAATTTTACAATCTGTCTCATATCAGAAACCGAAATAGGTTTTATTTATTCACGTCAAGCACTACTTCACATTGTAAATGTTGATTATTAAAACTTGCGTATAATACTTTTCCTACCATTGATAGCTTCCAGATTTAGCGCCGCTTCAGTAAACCTATAAACCGCTTGGCAGTGTATCAATAGCTCCGCATCATTTTCCGGCGACATGTTCGACAAACCTTATCAACATGCACTATGCATATAACATTGAACTTGGTCGTCTTTTGTACTACACAAAAGTGAAACAAAAAGTATAATGCAAACAATGGTTTTGATGAATAATCTAAAGTAAAATTAGTTGCATGTACAGTATGTACATCACATTCAAACGCCCTTGGTATTCAGATTGTTTCATTCCAATCACCAACTATATTGTATCAGCCTCGATTAATGTCTACGAAAGCACACGTTGAGTACATTCTCTGAAAAGCAATGTCAAGTATTGTCTCAACCAATACTACTACATGTTATACATAAAGTGACGTCATTGATATTACTGACGTGTTGTTGCAAGTGAGTTTTGACGTTCCAACTAAATGGCCGAACAAACAGAAAAGCCTTGCTAAATATAACGGTGGTAATACATGACCTGCAGAGGGGGTTTATCGCATCGCTGATCAACATGCGAAACCATTCAACCAATATTCTTTATTGTCGGTTTCAATTTCCTGTATGCTATTGTGAATAAAGGGTTACGGAGAAGTGTATGTTAATGTAGATATTTAACTAAAATATATATTTTTTTATAATAATTTACTCGTTTTCATATTTTGCTGTTCCGACACATTCACACATTCACAGAAGGTGTTTGGAACAAATGTGTCGGATGAAGTCCTTCGACACGTTCATTCGTGTGTCAACTTCTGCGTCCGACAATCAACGTCGTCGATGATTGACTACGCTTCTAATTACCCCAGTGTTTGAGGAATGATGTCTGCGTGTAAGTTGCTGACTCTTCGATCTGTCTTCTTGTCTATGTCATCAAGCAATGCTGTATATGACACACAGCTTTATATTCCAGAATTGATTGAAACATAGCAAAAATATCTACCTCAAAAAATTATATGATTTCTTTTCATTAACGACAAACAGAGATCTTCGCGCCACAAGATTGGTTTTAATATATCTTTTAATATCTGTAAAAGTACAAGGTGCCGAGGACTGTACCTACTGATGAATGCCAATGTTAGCGACATAATCCAAGCCAACGGCGACGTAGAAAATACAGTGAAGCATCTTAACAAAATTAAATTATAACATTGTTTGCTTTGATAATCAAGCTTTCAATATTTTATACCATAGTGTGCTTTCAATTACACTGCATGGCGGTTAAATGAAATTATAACGCCCAGCAGTACAATTTGAGGCACAGGTTGTAATATTTACAAATCAATTTTAGAACTCATTTCTGTTCACGTTTATAAAATCACATCGATTATAAATGCATAGTCATCAATTACAATTACGTTCAGTAGATATTATGGAACAGATCCAATATATTTTTGTCATACAGTCACTTCTGCCATCTCTTGGAGATGAGACTTTGTGATTCCCGACAATTAGTGTACATGCACATTGCCATATAAATGTTGATCAAAAACTGTATTCCGATATGTTTATATCCTAGGATTGGAAAATTCGACAAGATTTTAGCTTGATTGGAAATGAAACTAAATATATCAGTTTAACTGATTTCATCTTACAGGATTAAAACGATCAGACGCGGAAAATTTGACAAAAAGCATGCAGGTATACATTGTAAACAACCTGAATTTAAAATATAATGATTAATGTGTACTCCCGAAAATTATAAGCATCAATTTGTTTTCTGATCAAAGATGAGAACCGTAGATAGAATGATTGATACAAATTTAAAGTGATCAATTTAAAATCATTTTTTTTTTCATTTCCAGGTTTAAATTCTGATAAGCAGTAAAGATACATAATTATCTTTGATTGCAATGACACCTAAAAAGATAAAATATTCATATAATTCAGAGATTTTATGCTCCATTTTTCAAAATTAATCATCTTTAGTGGTACAGTATTAATATTTTCTATAACAAATAATGCATGATTTGTTTTCCAAACCTCGTTATGCATATACATGTATAACGCACTAAGTTTATAACGGAATAGTTTTCTTAGTACTCGGGGATTCGTTATAAACGTATTTTACTCTATACAAATACAGTGCAAATGCTTCACAAATAAGACTACAATGTATATTTTATTTGCTCTGGCAATATTTTTATCACAAGTATAATATCCTTATCGATGTCCTATATGCTATTTTAAACGTTGGATAACTATCATGCTGTCCCTCATATTTAGATAATTTACATTGTGTAAAATAGCGTCATATTTGATATCAATTTCCGAAGAATTTGTTATTCATATATGTACGTTTTGTGATTCCATATCGATATATACTTATAGATTTAGGCATATATTTGAATATTATATCACGATAAACGTAATACAATAGTTGACGTAAGAAAACGTTTCACTATAGGAACAGAGCTGGAATGTAGACGCACTAATGGACCACTTAAGATCCCACGCGGATAAACACGCACAGGCTTTGTTTTGACTTTCTTTGAGAGTCTGTGGGTCATTATTATCTAATAAAACATTTAATGTACATGTTATATCTATATTATCTTAGAACTTGGGTATGTATATGTCTTGTTATTTTATCTGATGTAAGTGAAATCCCTGAGACATTTGTGAACGCATAGTATAATGTTGGATGAATACATAAATGCCAAGAAAGTAAAGGCTATTTAAGAAGCACAATTTCCGGTCAGTGATCCATTCTTATCCGACTTTCTGGTCTTGTAATAGGGTGGTTTCAATATATATGATAGTAACCTTTGTCATGATTGTCAGTTTTTTTTCTGGCTAAAACGGTGGAATATCATGATGTTCCTAAACAGGGTGTGGGACTATCACAAATAGCATTGCATATTTTATAAATTCCTTCATGAATCTTAAGCATTTCATTGCGCATGATTTTAGTATTGTTATTATCATTTTATACATTCCATCTGTGGAAACGATTCATTCACCATGAAATGGCATTAGATGATAAGAATGCCTACTGGTGTATTAGACAGAGCATACCCCAACAAAGTACTTTGTGTTCTGAAATACGAGCGTTAATGTCCAGTGTGTGATGTTAACCAGATCTTGACCCTCGGTCGGTGGAGGCAATTGACTGGACCTCTAATAAGACTTGTCAGTATTGACTGGTATATAATGTTTTTATTAATAGGTGACGTGTTCCGGCCAATACGCCCTTAATAAAATTGGGCTGACCACGCCGATAACAGGGCGGAAGTAGCCGATGTCTGGTCATTTAGACGCTTGGACATTAGCTGGGAGGAATTAAATTATCCTCAAAGGAGATAGCACTTTTATGGTACTTCGGTGGTCCCATTATCTTTTCTTCTATCGTAAATAAACTATTTTGAGACCAAATGTAAACAATATCTAGAAGTACCATTTCTATCATATTAATGGCTTTGTGTATCCTGTGTACGGCTTTGAACAGTAGATAGTTTCACTTTGTCTTTTGCCAATTTACATTACATGACACTTTGCGCTGTTCGGAGGATTTGCATCATCTGATGCGCCGTTCTATCCTGCCAAACATTTCAGAGACAAGTGCCTAATTGGAGTAATTTTCCAAGCGTCGCAATGACGTAGAGCTAATCATGCTGACGTGAACCTTAACTACTGGTGGAGCATCCATAAATAGAACATCACAAACCGGAGTGACAGTTTGATCCCCGTGCCTCGGACACGCGTCGGCAACTGTGCTGAATTATTGACGTTATTTGATTGTGAAACGCAAGTGTCCCCGCTCTTAGTGACACTTCCACTGACCCGGGAATGTAGCCTACATATGTATACCAAAACCACTTACACATAACTCACTAAATATGGAACAGCTCCCTTTGCAGACAGGAAAACCACACTTAAGTGGTCGTGTTTTCAATGACGCTGACATAGCGTTTTATTCAATGATAATTGTACGAATTCAGATGTTTCTCTGCGATATAAATGGGTAAGTGGCCCCAGTATTTGTGTCTGTCTATGTGTAAATTGTTTATACAGTTCCAGAAATAGCAATATTTTTTTTAAATAAGTTGATACAGGTGTGAAGAAAGTATGTCAGATACACAATGTAGTACATGGTTACATTCCATGCATAGTACGCTTCACCGTATACTGTAGATACATGTTGGATAACGATGCTCTACAGACCGTGTTAATTAGGCACCCTGTAATGAAAAACACTTGTCGCACTTCAAAACAATCGTTAATAAAACATGAAACAAAATTAAGCTGTGCTTGCTGAACCACAGCTGCATACATTAGGAAGTATAATAATTCGTGTCATGGAACCTTCGAACGTGGCGAAATAACAAATCAGCCCTTGCAACTTGCTGGTCTTCCGTCAAAATAGCAATACATTCTAGAGCAGGATTGTTACATCTGTATTGTCGCAGATCTCTATGTCCAATGGTCATTTCGAGTTTAGAACAGACAAGCTATCGTCTTTTTTATCAGTGTAAATGGCCATGATGTGTCAATTACTCCATAGTATACTCGTCAAATGAAGACATGCACAGTCTATAGCACCGGTGAGCATGCAAGTATCTGCTACACGTTCATCACTTGGAGGGTATTGAATCATTCCCAAAGCTTGCCTGACTCTAAAAAGCTCCCTCTGGTGTTTAAAATATTTCCTCAAATCACACAAGATAAAGGTGGGTTCTTCTTAACGCTAATGATTCACGCTGCCTAGTGCCACCACTTTTATATTTGTTACATCAAGGCTATCCTCAGCATTAAGTGTCCATTTAATAGCCCTGAGAGTCTACGGACAAGATGGCGCGTGTAGTAAATAATCACCGGGATATTGAATCCGTACCACAGGAATCTCTTGCAGATCAGCGGGATCCTGTATCAGCTCAAAGTGGTCTTACGTCTGTCTGAGAAAGAGTTGGACAATCGCCTATATCCAGTGTTCTGGTAAAGTGCTTGGTAAGCGGTCCCATAGTTGGTTCAATTTTTACTCTTTTTGTTTTTTGTTTGCATCTTCGTAGATTTTCGAATTTGATTGATTGATTGGTGCATCATAGAAAAATGCAAAAGAAAATATTATGAACAAACTCTGATAAGCGCAGCCATAATTAATGCAAAATGTTTAGCAGGAAAGGCAAAGATAATATGATAATCGCTGATATACTTGATTTCGGAAAAGCTTTTAGCCATCTACTACATTGATCGGGAAATTCCAAAGTCATTGAAATCTTAGTTGCGGGTCCTTTTAGAATTCAGCGTTTAGGAAAACGGAAAAAAAGTTATTGAGATATTGTGAAAAGATCGACTGTTCTTCAGGGTACAATGGGCATGTTATTTCAACGAGATGACTTATAAGTCGGCATCAGCAAGTACATCACCATACCCATGTGTCTCAAGCATACATGCATAAACACGCCTGTACAACAAACAAGTCCTTTAACAAACTAACTGAAGTTAATAAAACGTTAAACAAAAGCATTACCAAACGCAAGTACGCCTTCATATACTAAATGTATCATCAGATATTGACATTTTTGCACTAATATCAGATTCATGAATGGAACAGTGATATACTGTACAGTTAAGTGTATATTTTCTCGAAAATCTGTTCAATCAATGAGATATTCTCGATAGCGGATTCACGGCAGATTTGAATTAATCAATAATATTAAACGTGCTCAATACGCACATATTTAAGTGTGTAGTAAGTCCATACTGAGAGTACAAAACTGAACACTTACTGCACCATATGGCGGTATCTAACAAATCAATGTACAAAAACTGATAAAATCAACGTGTGTGGCGGACATCGGATGGGAGAGAGAGAGAGAGAGAGAGAGAGAGAGAGGGAGGGAGGGAGAGAGAGAGATATAGTTATATTCGATATTTTGTTATATTTTCTAAACACATTTCTAAATGGGATTATCTATGGGAAAGCGTGTATATCATAAACATGTTCTCGGTGGGTAATACAACTATATAAAAGATACAAAGAAGGTATCAATGCAACACACCTCCCGCAGTGGTAAAGCTTTCCTGAAATATTACAATTAAAACACGTGGATGTTATGAACGCATTTTTAATATAAAAAAAAAAAATCAGAGAATACCAAAGCGTCAACAAAACCATAATCCGAACTCAAAATCGATTAAACTAGGGGCAAAATAGGAACAAAGTAAAGATTTACATGGAAATTTTCGTAAACGAGAATAAGACCAGGTGTTCCGGAAGAGTAAGCGTATTCTGCTTCATCGACGACACTCGCCGTGTAAATCTTGGTCACATCCAAGTAAGCATCAATCCTCAAAATAATATAAGTGAGTTTCAGGGGTATCATGTTAAGATTTCATTATGGATATTATATATTATATTTTGATTAAATCTAATTATCAATAACGGACAAATATATTTACACCACGTCGACGTGGGTGTTACATGTTTATATATGTGTGTGAATATAAATATGTAAATGGGGAACAATATGGAAGATTGACAATGTGTGAACATGTATACCCCTTGCGCGAGGAATGCTTGTAAGGTTTTTAAATCCAGGGATCCAACCCTGGCATTGACCTATTTATGTCTGGACATTAAAAGTGTTGTACAATAAAAAATAAATAAAGATGTGGATACATGTATAAATGTATAGAAAAACCAGGAAAAAATCAGTGATGTGTTTTGTAAAGTCACAAATTGTTTAATTTTACTTTTTAATTATGTATACATATAACGATAGAAAACTAGCATTTAATTCTGAGATAGAAATATAGGTAAACAAAACAAAACCAAAAGTACATGATTTTTCTGACTAAGGGAGGTCTTGGTTCAGACCTGCGATATCAACTCCTCCCTTGAATAATCCGATAAGTATCATTGTATGTAAGTGTAGATGGTGTGGATACTCTCTAGCTTAATATGTCCCGACTGTCAGCTAAGGTGCCGAATTCCTAGCACAACTAACCTTACAGTAGGGCGTACGATTTGTACATGCTGCCTCCTTGACAGCGGCCCACTTTTGACTTGTTGGCTTCGTCCCTTGGCATGTGAGAAAGGTTGTAGGCTCTGTACACTGTTCATGCTAACGTCTCAAAAGTGGTATCTACAAATCCTTGTCAGTTGCTCGGCATACTGGGAGTGGCGTGACTGGTTCATTCATTGTCAGTATAATGTGGCTATGAAAGGTATTCCGTTTGGAGCCTTTCTGCAGTAAACTTAAATGTGGTAGCACTTTGAAGTTGGCATCAATTCCTCACTATCCATAGGAGACTTACACGCACATATCGTAGCCTACGACATACAGCCGCACTTAACATATACACATAACGAACTTCCTTCGTAACAACGGCGAACGCGTCCTTAAATGATCAAAGCTGATCATTGGATGCTAACACAAAAACTATACCAGTATCACACATTAACTGCAGGTGGACTCAAGATTTTTCCACGTGTTAGCGAAAAGAAGATATAAGACAGCGATCAGCAATGGACATTGCAATGCATGAAATACAATCCATGCTTTTAAAGCATTAACACACATAAGTGTGCCGTTAAAGGATGGAATTACTGTCTTCCTTCAGAGAGTGCTATGCAAAAAAGTAATTGTGAGATACCCAATCACTTGTTCTGGGTACAAAATACACCTAGTTGTTGAGATCAAAATACTGTATTACAGGATTAGCATACCATCGAGGCCAAATCAGGCAAAATCAGGTGATACTTTTAAAAGCCAAACATGTAAACATACCGATTCAAACATGGTCGACTAGTGCTTATTTACATTAATTTTGATTTTTTTAAAAGTAAGGTAATGCTATGGCATGAAACAATATATCAGTTTTCCACTCAGCATTTAGCACGGTAATCTCCCCTTTCTCTTTTAGTCAACAACCTGGTGTCACCGCTAGTTGCAAGTATAACAAATCTACAGTTATCGAGTTTAGAACAGACAAGCTATCGTCTTTCAATCAGTGTAAATGGCCAAGATGTGTCAATTACTCCATAGTATACCCGTCAAATGAAGATATGCACAGTCTATAGCACTGGTGAGCATGCAAGTATCTGCTACGATAATACAGTCCAACGTGTCGTTGTTTAAGCTATTTTGATATATAGAAATGCTACGAGTAGTGATCCTTTATACAAAATGAAGGCGTCTCCATAGAATTGATTACAGTTTTTATATTTCAACACCTAGAGATGGGATTTAACTGCTTGCAAACAAGTAGGAGACTTACTATTGAACAATGCTTTCTTATAATTGCTATATTGTATGATGTTCTCGAGTGACTGACATGCATTTGTATAACCTGACAAATGATGTTGATTTTCACAAAATACAACGAATTGGTAGGCAAAACTTAAAAATGCTATTGCTGCAAGTTGTATGTTCAGATGTACATTTTTCTCAAGCTTCGGTTTGATCAAGCAAAAGGATTAGTCATTAGGTAAAGCCTACATAAGCCTTTGATCAAGCATTGGTCAATTAAAATTATTTTAAAGCTTTCGCGTATCAAATGACATTGAAATATGAGGTATAAAATATGGTACTATGTCGCTGATAAATTCCGATGATGGAGTAGAACTATGCCAATGTTAAACACAAAGCGCTAAGTAGTTTGAAAGTGTCAACAATCACATAGGGATACTTATATTAATAAGAATGTAAGTAACATTTGGAAACGCCAACATAAGTGTACATGTAAATGCTTGCACTATTTGGTAAAAAAAGACAGTTGCGGATATTTTTACCTATGCTTTTCTCTATCTAGGATTGGCGCCCTCCATTGCTAAATAGTTTTACTTGTACAATCGTAGCGTTCAAATACTCGGAAAAGTTTAGTTTTAACAACTCTGCTTCACTTTATGCGGTCTGAATAGAATCGGTTAATACTTCAGCGAGTTCGTTTCTTGACTTTTATTTAAATATAAAACAACTGCTTAAATCATGCTAGATATTGAGAAGGGTCGGACTGTCTCGAAAACCTGTATTGTTCACAATGCCCCTACGGGGACATAAGTCTTCATCGCATATTTATTCAAGCAATACTTATTCTGCAAATAATCTTTTGTTCCTATCTAGCGTTTACAAATTGGATCATATTGTTGTTTTTATTGGTAGGCATTCAAAACGCTTTTAGTTCCCCTTACGCTCTAAATGTCCGCAGTAAGATACGGCTATAAATTTGTGAAGACATTAAATAAAAATTGTTCCTCTTTATGCCTAAACGGTGTCGTTTATTATCTATCTGCATCCTCCAAATATCTCCGTTAGGGAAAAGGATATATAAACTGCACTCTCTAATCATAGTAAGTGTTTCATAGAAAGATTTAATTCATTTTTGAAATGCATAACTACCAACATGAGATTTTCCGGAAATCGTTATCTGGCGTATTTTGATTTAGAATAAGTCGATACCGTAGTTTATCTCTATGAATGTATTTTCCCCATGATGCATCACAAACATAAATTGTGGCACTGGGTTATTGTATATATGTTAAAACTGATGGACACTTTATTTAGTAGTATAGCTATTATTACAGTGATAATTTAATATTTTATTTTGTCTGATATGACATTTAAAAACATAATTAACCATATGTTCCATTAATGGAATATTCAAACAAATAAAATATTTTGGTCATATGTTACTCTTAAGGAAGTAATGTGTTAACAGCTAGTTGTGAATAATCCAACAATCTTACTTAAGTTGGCTTCCATACTACACGGTAGTGTAATATGGAGCGCTAATATACATTGTACATGTATTTGGAGAGCATATTCATGTATTTTGGTGCAAAAGTTAGTTTTTTTTTATAATAATACTACTTTTCAAGAAAATAAATAAATCGGCAACCATTTTCTATAAGATATTCAATACATTTATGTAGTTCCTGTGTTGCTTATCGCTGTTCTTTCTCTCGGCTTAGCTTTGGACAGTGTATCAAGATAATGTCATAATTCAACGATTTGAAGACAAAGCCCTTAGTTCCTTATAACACTGTACAGAACAGGACGTCCCGAATTCTCAGACATCTCACTGGCAATCTGACACAAACACAGCATTTATATTAGCATTTACATCAATTGATAGCAAGTTCACCACTGGTAAACCGAAAATCATATTGACACAAATATCAGATATCTGTTTGACGAATATAAAATGTCTTTTTTGTCAATTAGGTGTTTTTGCGCCTTGTTATGGATATAATTATATAATTGAGTACGATGTTGGTGTCTGATCAGATACCTGTGTGTCTGATTAATAATAAAGAGCTAGTATTTGCTACTGTGTGGTCGTGTCTTCTTATCTTTAATGACACTAGTCATGGTGATGCTTTTATACTAGTGTAAACTTTGTGAAACCATTTTTTGCATTTTTCTAAGACTATTTGTCGAGGTGTGTGCAGATCGACCTGACCAAGTAAAAGATTCCAAACATCTTACAGCATCTTACAAACTTATATAACCAGAATCGTATTTGCAGCTACATGTACTGCCAAATTAATATCTGGGTCGTAAGCATAGAACATGTAGTTGTCCAAATGGGAGGGGTCCCTACATGATTTTCTTTAGCATAGTAGCAAAGGCAGAATTGCTCAATGTAGAAATATTCGAAAATTTTATAGTTACAAAAAGGAATATCACGTTTTACGTCATGCCGACCTTTGTCCCTTATCGTTACAAAAACCATTGAATAAAATAACCTATTTTTCGTTTAGTTTATTCGCGCTGTAATTGCGTGTGCAAATGAATTACATGTCTCTATAAATTTATTGATGCATTTGTCAAAACGATTGTCTGGCATTCGTTAACAATATTTGCCAACAAATATTTGAAAGCTGATCAATCATCAATGACAGATAAAAGTGTTCAAAGTTGCGTTTTATTCCACATTTATCAAAATGATATGACACTTGATCCCGGAGTATGGTGAGTATTGTGAGTATTCGTTCCCGTGGTTTGATTGGCTTATATACGTTTGCACACAAGGATGACTTGGCTGATTTTGACTTCTTAAAGTCGATATCCTGCAGATATACAGTTATTACACAACAAGAAGTAAGAACAAACAGATTTGTCGATCTTGTCAACACCGGGAGAGCTTAGCTTCCGCGGAAGTTGCAATTCCGCCAGGCAATACAATAACAGTCAACTTCAAACAAGATTCATCTTCGTCTCGGGAAATAATTGCGACACTCTGAAACAGTGTTTTGCCTGGGGAGATAATATAGGAATAGAGATATGATGTAACGTCTCGCTAGCTAAATAGATGACATCATATATTAGGCGGGCCAAAAATCATTGATGAATGAAAATCACATTTTCTTACTCTTGATGCCTATGAAGGTGTGGTTGAGCGTACTTAATTCACCATTTGGAGTACACTACTCCGCCGAAGTGTTTCACTCTCGCTTTAGCTTCGACGCCGGCGGGCGAGCGCTTCACAATGCAATCAGCGGATAGCATGGCAAATGGGACAGTGTTGCCCCGGCTCTCGATTATCACACTATTAGCTTTTGGCGCAACTGCAGCGACCTCGTTTTTGTTGGAATACTCAACTTTAAGTGCTTGGCATATCATTATTGTTACATTTTGGTTATAATTTAAAGCGAATAAAAATGTATGTAAATGGTCATTATGTTGTTGAAATGTCTTTCGATTGTAGGAGTCTGGGGAAATAGTATATGTCAGTTTACAAAAGATAAATTGAAACATTGTAACGATAATCTTAGATCAAATTATATGCATTAATATAAATTAGCCATATGCATGCTTACTTTAGAACAAGAGTATCCATGTCAAATTAAATTTGTTCAATGAGTTAGAAATTTAAAAACGAGTTTGATAAATTCAATATTATATTTGGACGCATGTAAGACTATCCTTTTTATATAGCACCTGAAACATACTAGCTAATTACATGTATGTTCAATAATTCTCATAATATAGCAAAAGGATCTCTGTACTAGTACTAGTAATATTTCAGTACTTACAAATCTCATTTGCAAGCGTATTGTATCTGTGTTGTATTGTGTGTTTTCGCTTTCCAATATTACATGTCAAATGACAATATTAATACATATGTATTTAAGTAAATAAATGTACATTTTGGAAAGTTTAAAAGAGTACAGATTTGATATTACAAATACATAATAGCAAATAAATTGTATTGATACATCTTGTAACATGAATCAATATACTTGCGCCAATTTTAAAAGGAACACTACAGTATGTTGTCAAAATCACACTGTAAGCTTTTAATATACTGATGCATGAGGTAATACAATATCGACCTATCTCTTATATTCAGAGGAATTTATGGACTTGGATGTTACATTTAAATCATACTGTACGCTTAGCATGTCGTTAAGCGTGGTAAATCTTATGAATGCTTTTAAGTCCAAGAATGCTATAGATTTGTCGTGTACATAACAGTAGAGGAGGGGGGCTATAACAGGCCGTTTGTGAAGTTTGTGTTCTGAATGAAATGTTAAAAGTTAACGTGGATAGCTAATGCATTTTACGCGATCACGTAAAAACTATCAGGAAATATAGTCTATTTGTGTTGATCCTGGTTTGTTCTTTTCCATTCGTACTCCATTCGGATATGTTTTTTTGTAACTGCATATTTATCAACTGAAAAAACATACGGTAATCAAGTAATGCAATTTACAATACATACTTATGATAACAAATTATTGCTACTCCTCTGAGTATATTCAGCATCATTTAGGGTTGTAAAAATACACATTGTAAAAATAATGAATGTTTATATAAAAATACTAGAAAATAAAAAAAATTCTACAAAAAAAAAAACGTTTAAAATCTTCAGACTGTGGGTGTCCCTGAACATGGAGCCGAAATATCCATCGTGTGTCGGCATTGTGTTGGAACCTTTGACCTCTTAACGAGCTGATTTACAAATGAGCCTCGCTCAAGATGACATGTTGGAACGTAATATGCATGTCAAACATTTACGGGTATATTTCTACGGTAAAATAAGAAGCACAACAATGCATTTTACCCAATTTATCTTCCCATATATGGATATATTTCACGGACCCGTTAATTCATATCAAGCAATGTCAACTTGTCTTGTAGTATACGGTAGCAGTGAGTTTAGTGCGGGTAACAGACTTTCTACGTCGTCTTTATATGTTTGACCCGACATTTAGCGCTAGGTTAACTACAAATAATAGTATTTACTGACATGAACACGACTGTAATCAGTACAATGGTTTGTTTAGTGTGTAGTTACATGTATAGGGTACATATCAGGTCGCATTGTTCGGGAGTAATAACCCGTACGTATATACCATAAATTGTTTAGGGGGTCGTAAAAGTGTCGATAGTTTAGTTTTTAGCCAGCGATACGTTCTTGTCACTGATAACAATGCCTTGATAAATCTATTTTTGATAGGTATGTTTGGAGACGTTATTTTTAGGTGCTATCTTCTGGTTTTTTTCGTTAAATCTAGTTTCACTTAAATGGGATATCTCTTTGTTATGTTGTGTTGATGGATAGGGTTGCCATCGGCTTGTGTAATCTTTCTTAGTTTAAAACCGGTAAAATGGCTTTTATTTCTGACATGGCATTGTCACTTACAAGAACTATTTGTCAAGTACAAAAACTATTTGTCAAGCATTGCATACATTGATATGTGTTACAATTATTTGTCATCCTGGTACAACAAAAGATAAATTTAAAACTGAAAGAAGCATTCTTTTGATTATCAAGCTGTTTGCATTATTTATCATCCTGGCGGTTCATTGGGGACAAGGTGTACCGCTAGTAAGGTATTAAGACTGCACACTGATGGGTTTCTTAGTACTGGTCATATTGAAAAGACATCAACAAAATTAACGACTAGCACCTGTTGTATACATCAGCAGTTCAATTAATTATTCATGTTTGATCAATGAAATATAACAATCTACGTCAATAGCAAAATGCATGCATCAATTTATCTCATTAAAATGTCTTAATCCTTGGGATATTTTCCTGATTTAGGACTCTATCACTTCTAATATTGACATAACGTTGTGATTAGTTTGATTGCCGCATCGACGCCTTTGACATTTTCTATTTATTTTATAAATATTCAGTTTTAATGTATTTAATTCTTTGTCAGAAAACAAACGACATGTTATGTGAATACTTTAAATCTTACGTTATGTTTGAACCCCATTTACACGACATTGAAAGGTTTTATGCTTAATTACTTTCTATACGTTGACCTCAAAACGGGTCACGTGTACAAAGATCCGTGCTCCAATAAAGCTACTGGTGCTGAAAGCAAAAGGTCACATGGGCAATGACCCTGGCAAGTTTAGAATTTGGCAGATATTACTTATCGGGATTTACAAAAGACTATATTTAGCACAAAGTGGTTTCAGGCTTGGGCGTATATTTGCACAGGCCCTGTGATCGCCTTGTGTGTTCTCTTGATAGAAAGTGCTGAGGAATTAACATCGATTTCATCAAGAAGGATTTTGAGTGCATACTGAATTTATGTTCATGCATGAAATTGCCGTCCCGAATAACTGCAGATTTACACATTTGTTCTATTACACTTCCCCCATCTGACCGTGTGGATAATGTAATATTGTGAGCCGAAATTTAAAATCCCTTATCAGAAATATTCGACAACGAAGGTAAGACAATCCATTTCCATCAAATTATGTTATCTTTTCTTGGCGTATAATCAATTTCTTTGGAATTCACAAAATATTTGAATTTGAGCTGACACATATACTATACATTACATTGTGCTTTGATCAAACCTTCCTATTTAATGACGCTTATTATAATTTTGTATGCATACAATAAGTATCGATATGTGAAAACTATGCATGATTTACAATAACATTATTTAAGTCGTCATTCATTTGAAATTCCAATTTCCAAAGAACGTTGTCATGATTAAGACGTACAGTGTTCTTTATCTGATCAAATATCATTAACTTCTCAGATCTCACTAGTTCTTACCATAGTTTGAAATAAACAGCTTGTCATATTTTGAAAGTAATCAATATTTCATGCAAAACAGAAAATGAAATATAATAAAATATTAGAAGAATCAGAGATATGGCACAGTATATCGGATTTTTTTAGCGTATGCTAAATTTCGCGTTTTCTGTACATAATCACAGGTTTTATATTTAGCGTACACAATGTATATTATTTTTGGCGGTGATCCAACAACAATTATTAATCTTAGCGTATGCATCATATATAACACAAAAATGGCTTATGAAAAGTACATGTATTGAAAATCCTCGGGTATGCATCAAATGTTATCGTGAAGAATATATTAGCACGGCCGTTGTAGGGCCACTAAAGTTACATCAGGTCGTGATTTTAGGTGATCATACAGTTTTACCAACCATATCTTGTACTACATGTATATCCTTATACTGTATAATGAAATCAATTTTAGCGATATTTACTTTTTCGCGATGGAGTGTTACCGCAAACATAGCGAAAATTAGACACTCGCTAAAATAACCCGATATATGGTATATCGATTCTGGACTACTGTTTGACCTACGCTTACTTTCACTGAGGATGTAAAAGGTAATGTGATGCTTTATTTGAAATGGTCACACAAAGACATCCCACGCAGAAAAAGCATCGTTTTTGAGATAATTACTCTAAATATAGGGTACTACATGTAAGATGATTTTTCGGTTACATCTGTAAATCATGTTATCCCGCTAAATGTATAACAGCACGATATTGTTTTATACAGTGTTACATTGCCTCCAGTGTAAAATACACGGATCGTTGGACAACCATAATCATAAGTTGGCCACACGGCCCTTAAAGTCAGGCTGGCTGTACTTTTGGACTGGCTGGATACTGGGTTTATCAAACATAGATCTTGGGACATGTAATTATATATGAGCTAAATATAGATAACATCAGTCAATTTTGTCTTTCATCTCTATTATGACATCTGTAATGTAAGTTAATATGATTTTCACCGTTAGGCCTATGTACTGATGTTTGCCACACACGAGTTGAATTTGTTAAGGGTTCCCAAATATAGTTTGTTTGAACTTCGCTTTGACAACATACATCAAATATGCCATCCAGATTATAAATTTTGAGATTGAAACATTTTTAATTAAATACTATCTATATTGCATCAACAAAGGGAACAAACATGGTTAAAATTAAGCGCAATTAAGGCATAACATATAATGTTCCAGTACCAGTGATCATGATGATGTAAAGTATAATGTATATTACACTGAGAAAATCAAAGTAGAACCCTGTCTATTGTGGCATAGTCAGAGCTAAACCCTGTCTATTGTGGCTTATTCAGAGTCAAATCCTGTCTATTGTGGCTTATTCAGAGTAGAAACCTGTCTTGTGTGGCTTATTCAGAGTAGAAACCTGTTTATTGTGGCTTATTCAGAGTCGAACTTGTCTAATGTGGCTTAGTCAGAATAGATCCCTGTCTATTGTGGCTTGTTCAGAGTAGAAACCTGTCTAATGTGGCTTAGTCAGAGCTAAACCCTGTCTATTGTGGCTTATTCAGAGTCAAATCCTGTCTATTGTGGCTTGTTCAGAGTAGAAACCTGTCTATTGCGGCTAATTCAGGGTAGAAAACTGCTTATCGTGGCTTATTCAGATTAAAATCCGGTCTATTATGGCTGATTCAGAGTCGCACCTGTTAAATGTGGCTAAGTCAGAGTAGAAACCTGTCTATTGTGACTTAGTCAGAGTATATCCCTGTCTATTGTGGCTTATTCATAGTAGATCCCTGTCTATTGTGGCTTATTCAGAGTAGAGCCCTGTCTATTGTGGCTTATTCATAGTAGATCCCTGTCTATTGTGGCTTATTCATAGTAGATCCCTGTCTATTGTGGCTTATTCAGAGTAGAGCCCTGTCTATTGTGGTTTAGTCAGAGTAGAGCCCTGTCTATTGTGGTTTAGTCAGAGTAGATCCCTGTCTATTGTGGCTTATTCAGAGTAGAGCCCTGTCTATTGTGGTTTAGTCAGAGTAGAGCCCTGTCTATTGTGGTTTAGTCAGAGTAGAGCCCTGTCTATTGTGGTTTAGTCAGAGTAGAACCCTGTCTATTGTGGTTTAGTCAGAGTAGAACCCTGTCTATCATGGCTTTTTCAGAGTCGAACCTGTCTAATGTGGGTTAGTCAAAGTAGAATTCTGTCTATTGTGGTTTAGTCAGTTCTGCATTCTATGACTACGCATAGCTACACACATTTTCATTGCCTACACATTGAATATGTTTCTTTCTCAATTCCGGACCCTTACTACTAATATGTCATGTCGCAAGTTATACTGTGTTGTAAAATTACACATTATGTATAGATAGGGGAACTTATTAAATTCAAAGTTAATATTACCTCATTTTGATATAGTTAAAGAGTACCATCACGTTAAATTAAAATGTTTCTTCTGAGTTTAAATATCCAAACCTTTTACAATATTTCAATAAATATCGTATGTCGCAATGCATTTTATAAGCTTGATCGCTTTTGGAATTTTAATGTTTCAAAATAAAAGGAAACACAAAAACACACGATCACTGCAGGGTTGGAACTTATGACCTTTACATTGTAGAGACATCAAAGACAAGATAGCATGGAAATTCGCCAGGAGCTAGTGGCGACAGTTGAATGTTAAAGAAGTAGAATGTTGCACTATAATTTAATTCCATTGCATTATCGCCTTTGTCACATTTTATTGTCGTCAATTTCTAGTTTGTGGCCAGCATTTTTAAATGTTAACATTACGTTTTGATGTGTGCAATCGTGGTGGTACAAAGTATTATGCTTCTTAAACCAGGTGTTAACATGTTCTGGTATTATTCTGGTAAAGTCTTTTAAATCCTAACATTAGATCCAGCCACTCCCCAACATATCTCCCCCTGTGTGGGGTCCGGTGGATTGTTTTACCGTAATCTGGTGTTATATCATAGTTTATGATAGGCATTGATTTCCACATTTTTTTGCATTTTCTTGGTGTTTTTTTTTCATATTATTTTATATCACCTTAAACATAGAGACGAGGAATGCTGGTCGCTTCCAAACGATAGTACCGTTTAGCACTGGAAAGGGAAATGAAGTTCGCTTTGCAGGTTGAAATACCAAGGGCTGGTAATTACGTAATTTTTAACTTCTCTTTGTCCTCACACCCCGTAAAAAGAATCGCTTCTCTGTGGAAAACAGTTCTCATAACTAGACATGTTGCTCACATTTAGATCATGATAGATTACTAATTACTTATATGAGACTTAACAGGATCAGGTGCAATCTGTTCACCAGTGTTGTCGGTGATAATTTTTTGTATTAGAAGTTAAAGAAAAAATCTCGCTTTGCACCTACGTGTGTAGTGCATAGCTCTGAGAACAGTTCTTATTAAGAATTTGCTATGTAGGCTGTTTTTGTGTTGACAGATGAAAGAAAGTGTGTCTTATGCGAATCAAGCGAACTGTGAATTCATTCATGTGTAATTTTCACAAAGGGGTGGATACTCTTCGTCAGGTAACACAAAATCCTTGATATGATTATTTGGCATAACATGATGGAATGTATTCAGAAATAAGATAAACATATTACAGTTCAAGATATGCATGGTAATGTAATTATCAAAAATATCTCAGGAACCTCAAGATATCGGAAACAAAAAGAGTAACTACATTAGTGAACACAAACAAAACCTAACCAAACAGACAAATGCATATATCATCATTATATTGTCTTTACTTGCGATTTACAATTTACCTACAATTTACTTATTTGATTTATTCATATATATATATATATAGCCAGATGTCTTTCATTTTTCTTAAAGGCTAAATAACATGCCCTCTTCCAGGTCTTTGGATTAGGTATTCATGTTTGCAGATTATTATTTTGATTTCCATGAGCTTGCTTTGTTAGCGTATCATCTGTTTATGTCTTGATGCATCAACAGTTTATGTTTATATTTCATAGATGCAGGTTGAGACTACGAACATATTTTTATTTTATTTCAAATATCTTATTGTTAATGCCACAGAAATTGTATAGTTATACACAGTTTCAATATATACAGGCACAAGTACAGCTTTAAAAAATGGATAGGACAACCAGACAAGCCTATATCAGTCTTTTCCAAGAAAAAAGGTTCCGGAACCGATACTAGCTTATAAATAAAGGTAAAAAGCATAGTGAGTCTCCTGTTTATGTTTTATGGTCGCCATGTTTGTCTCACTGAGATATTATCTGTATATTTGTATGCTATGAAGTCGGGCGTTTTTTTAATATGGCTACTTGTGATGCATACTTTCCCACTTTTAGGACGTGTATATACTCCTGTGTAACCAAGGGTTACATGGCGGGTGTCGTGCTCTTCCTGAACACCTGGTGCTATTTTATAGTACTTTTTTTTCAAAAGCCGCTGTGTAATTTTGTTGTTGTTGATATTTTTCCCCTGGTTTAATTAATTTTGAATTAGAACTATGGTTTTGTTGAAGCTAGGGTATTCTTTAATTTGATACATTATACACAAAGTAGAATACAACACAAGTTTCAAAGTGGTTGACATTGTGTGGCTGTGGTTGACATAGTCTCGTCGTGTTTGACATGGACTCGCCATGGTTGACATGTCCCTTAACTAAACCAGTTCAGCCATTAATTCTCAGATAGAATGCCATTAAACCACAAGACTTGACTGCTATCATTGTGCATTGTTTGTAAATATGTATGATGATGTAGTTTTTGTCATCAATAAACGTTCATATTAGTTCAAGCATAGGAAGTCTTCATATTTGAGCGATATTTTAATTCTAAATTCATTTGGCAAATACTTTCGATAATGCGCTTAATGCTGATTGAAGTTACTTGATATAATTTCCACTGAAATGTTGAAACCGCCAAATTATTCACGTATGCATTGACAATATTTGTACTGCATGTTGATGTTTGCATCTGTACAAGTGTATGCATCCATTTGTACAACAAAATACATGTTTTCGTCAATGTTATACCCGAAATGTATATATCCAATATCAGATTATACCTGTCACCTTCATTGTTGATGATAGTTTGGTTTGGTTTGATTGTCTGTAAGTCCTATTAACAACCAGCGTCATTTAAGGACATCATCCCGGTATGTGTGATGTGGGTCTGTGTGTTAAGTGTGTGTATACTTGGGTGGCGGCGGTATGCTTGTCGTTCCATTCCCATTAAGCTGAGCATCAAGCAGAATGAACTAACTACCATTGTTTGAGACTTTGGTATGTCTCGATCAGGGGACAAAACCGATAGCATTTCTCAGAACGCTCAACTAAAAATCAGGTAGTGTAAAGGGAGACACTAAAAATAATAAAGTTGTAAAAAAAATATATATATAATACCCCCGAATTTAATCACCTCTTACTTATCATGCAATGGGGACAGCGGGTACCATTCTTACACCCTACCTTCATGGCAGTGTTGATAAGAGTTTGTATAGAAATAGTTACAGTACATACATTTATGTTTTACCCATTACATTGTGGTCAGTAATTTTGGGACACAAACTAGTTCTAGTATATATGTTTAAGAGCCATGTGATAAGGCACTTAGGACTCTTACAAAAATGTATGTAATTTTAACTGTTCGCTCGTATTCAAAACCTACGGGAAATGATATCATCGCGCCTGCATCTTCACAAAGAATGCACACAGTAGCAATATTTGAAATAAGCTGATGGTTACAAAAAATTAAGTTTAAACTTTATGCTTAAAATATGTATTATGAACAGATTATGGTATTGACTTCGCTATAGGTGTCATCGCATGTGGTCCGAATTTTGACGTGTTATATCGCATTCAACATTACTGAATCAACGTACTTTAAATCATCCATGCTACGTGGCATCTAAACAAAGATATAAGACACAAAACAAGCTACTGTAGGCATTATGTGCTATGTTTTTTTTTAGATTTATAACCGTTATAAAATTCAAAACACTCCACCAAAAAATTGTGGATATAAAAATTTACAAAGATTATACCCACGTATCATTAATTTAATCTCATCGTTACTCTTTTTCCCTGATTAAACGAGGGGTGTGTTATAATGAGATTTACATAACGTTGATAAACCGGTAAACACATGCCCTTTCTGATTTTACAGCTAGAAATTTAAAGATACGAACATCCATAAAACGTTATTTTGGATAGATATCTGCTGAAGACCCAAATGTGTACGATCTGTGTGGTGAGGTTCGGTCCTTGAGTCACACGTTATAGCCTGTTAATGGGACCAGGGTTGATGTCGTGTTCAAAGTGGCTTAGCATGAAGAACTCGAAGTGCTGTTATATGAGTTTTAAATCCCTCTTCGAAAGTCATCCCTTATACCGTTTTTTGTTTGTTGGCAGCGGATTAGATCACCTCGCGTCGTGATCTAAATAAATTGCATACAGGCATCGTTTATCGATCGATTTAGATGCAGTTATGCAGGATCACTGTTCTGATCAAATATTTTATTAATTAGAATTATGACAGCGACAATGTTTGATAAGAGATAGTTTCGATGACTCTCTGTGTACCAAATGAACCCTAGGGATATGAACACACTGACAGCTGCTCAGCTGCGAGGCATATCTGAAGCATGCAGCACAATGAGGTAAGCATCGGAAAGAGCATACAGTATTTGACACCTGCTAAGTTAGGTATATACTATTGATAACATGAATTACATACAATGACGTATTTTCTAATTTGACGTATTTTCATTTGCGCTGCATTTTGCCACTGTAATTCATTGCATAAAGGCAAATGGTATACAGGAAGACTGTTACAATATTGCTTTTATAACTGCATCAAGTTTTTTTGTGATTTCATCAATTTCATTGTTGTCTAAATTTTATCTATTACTCAAAATATTTCTAAATAACTAAATAAAGCACGACTATTCAAAATAAAAACGTAATCAAAGTGAAATATAGTTATTACAATCTGTGACTAAGGGTTTTGATATAACATGTAATAGAACATATATGCAATGTAATTTACCAAGTTGATATACTGTGGCATGTGGTATTCCACACATCATGAGTGGGGAAGCGTAAACAGCATGTTGCACAAAATGTGGAAAGTAAGTGTTTATAACATGTAACATTATATACGATGAGAAAGTAAGTGATGTAGCATTATACACGATGAAAAAGTAAGTGCATATATATACAATGTAGCATTCAACACGATGAGGAAGTAAGTGTATATGACATGTTACATTATACACGATGAGAAAGTAAGTGTTTATAACATGTAACATTATACACGATAAGAAAGTAAGTATATATACCACATGTAGCATTACAATTGATGAGAAAGTAAGTGTATATATACATAACATGCAGTGTTATATACTAGAGTCTGGAAGTGCATTAACATGATAGACAGTGCATGTAATAGGTAATACATGAACAGTGTAAAGAAGTGTACGTAATACACTCCGTATTCAGCAGGACAATGGAATAGACATTGCTAATGATATGTATTGTTACACCGTGTACCTGGTTCATACCCTGTAATATACGTACATGTATACACTGACAAGGACATTGTATACAGCATGTTGTACTACACAATATTACGTTGACAGTTTATATAAAACTACACAAAATGAAGTAAACTACCTATACTTATATATAGTGTAAAATAGATTCAACTTGTAGACATAATTACAACAAAATACAAAAATAAATCCCAGACAAAGGGAATAAAAACGACTATAACCTTTAAAAAGTGATAAAAGAAGGGTTTAATGGGTTGTAGTAATTCCTTTGTACAAATATAAGGATACAGTATGGAAGTGTAAATCGGCTTGTGATTGGTAGTTATATATATATACGTGATACTAGTGTGTCGTCTGACGTCTTGCTAAATCCAGTTATAATAAATCCCTGGTTGCCCATTCGCTGCGGTTCGCTTCTCGTTGTGGGGGAAATGGGTCGTCTGCACGCTGTAAACTTTTTTTAATAATGTCGTGTTGTGAAATATGTATACACTTTGTATAACGATGTATATTGTAATAATTACAATTTTTAACCACAGTGTATATTATGATTAGATCCTGCAAGAAACACGAAACGTGGCTGTTCAACACTTAGAAGTTCAATTATTCATTTTATATTGAACGCTATTGTGTAAACATAATGACAAGGTTGCATGATTGTTTCGTACAATATTTATAGAGCACGCAACCCTCCAATCTCACACCTCCTCCTTTTAAACATGTGGGTTTTACCGACGTAGTTTAATATACAGATAAATATGATAGAACACGATTGAGTGTGGGAAATGCAAGTTTCAGTTTATAAATTTTATTTCTGACTGAAGCCGATTCTGGTTTAAACATCGCAAATGTTGTGCTGAAAATACCAAGAGGCATTTACAAATAGCAAAACAGTATACGGTATGGTCATGTAAAATACATCAGTCATCATATCGTGTGATCAGGTCAAAACGGCACGACTTTAACAAGACGGCCGAGGTTTAATGTTTATTGGACAAGAAAAAATCAGCCCTACCACGTTGGAATCCCACGAACCTTCCAAATAGCTCCTTCACCGTTAGGGCCGATTAAAAAAATGGATGTTTCAAGATTGTTTTAAGAGAAATGCAGTAAGGTTTATGATATGCATGTCATTACAGGTACATACTGTACTGATCTCACAAGTTGTATTTTCTTTTACAAGTACGTTAATATCATTGTTTTGTACATTATCGTTTAAGTGGAATTAAATATTTCAAGCAACTGTGCTGGGAAACATTTTTTATATTAAGTAGGTAACATATAGAACATTACCAAGGGGAGATAACAATCGGGCTATTCAGGGAATCTATAAAAGTTCACTATTAACAATAAGTTGCCATCCATTATGAGTTTTACAAATGTGTAATGGTGATAGAACGCAAATAAGTTCCCTTTTCGTAGAAATTAAGTCTTTTGGTTTAATTCCTCTCATCGTCAGACTGTAGCATCATCAGCGATACTATTGGACCAACGTGGAGGTTAAATATGACTATTTCCGTATGAGATGCTCTACCATTTAAATATAAAAACAAATTAATTCCAATTCGAAATACATGTATCATCGAAGTTCCGGACTTAAATAAATTATCCCATTGTACATGTACCTCATGAACTATTGCGTATATTTCGTGAAATCATCGAATTAAATTAGGTGCTATCTATCGAAGTCCGTGTTGAAATGAAATAATTCACAATATCGATATATCGATGTATTGATTTAGACCTTGTTGACATAGAATACAAAGAGTGCACGACACAAGAATTTATTTGACGCTTAACTCATCCATCCCCAAAGACACACATGAACTCCTCCTTTTCAAATATTGGATAAGTCCATTTTTAAATATCAGGGGTGAAGGATTTACCTCGTTCTTAATCCTACATCAACGCTGTATGGGTGACAGCGCGTTCGACTACAAAGACCTGACGGGAGAGGATGTAAGCGATCGAGTCAAGCTGGAGGTTTACACTTTGACTAATTAAGATACACAGGAAACCGAACGCTCTGCATGTGTGATTGTATCCGCACGAATATTAAATATGTTATGCTGTTGAATTACTCCGCTATAAACTCTAGATCAACAAATCAGTTGACTCGTTTGTGCTCTCGCTGGAAATAATTAAATATCCTTCACACCGTATTGTGGTTAACACACATATATCCAACCAGACATCTCCCCTTTAATTTCATCGCATCAAATCTTGACATAGCTCCAGAGCCGATACATGTACCACATTTCTACAACACTATCAGTCGCAGTGATGAAAGCTCACAGACGAAACACAATATCATTTTTCATTATTCGGGATGTAAAACTACTTAGATCCTTTACTCAATTTTCTTGAATCATTGAAAACAAAATTTTATGAAAATATGCGAGATTTCGGAAGCATGTATGATTGTGGTTATTAGATTATCGTTGGCACTTTATCCGTCAGATGGCGTTAGCGTAATGTAGAAAACATAATGAGTAAGGATGTTATCGCCCACTACTACACAGAAGTTGCTTTTAAGTTTACAGAAACGCTTTCCCAAGTATAAACCCATACTCACCATATGGTTATCGATCTTTCCTTTTTTTTACATTTATGACGCTAGATGATTCAACACAAGCCCCTCAACACCACGTCGTCTTTGTTTTAAACATATCTTTAAATGATGTAGATTATGGGGGGTTTTGATGGAATAAAAAGTCTTTATTCGTTTCTAATTATAAATTTTATCCCATGATTACGGCTATACCCATTCTGAGCCCGTTTTCGAAATGATTGCTTAGAGAGGATAGGCGAGCAATGATTTCACTGTAATTTAGATTGGTGTCATTTTACTATACAATTTATTGGGTTAATTTGCTGTAATGCCTGTGCTCGAAATAAAAGAATCTAAAAACAATGCATCATTAACCCAGAAACAAAGGGAGTGTCTCTAACAGAAATTAAAAAAAAAATCTTAAACATTAAATCTAATCAGGGTTAAAAAAAGAATATCACAAATCTAATATTATAAAGATATACGACAACAATAGAAAGGTGCAAGCAATATATCGGAATCTTATAAAAAATGATAAAACTTGTGTCAGTTTATCGATTCTATCATGGTATGGGTTTAGTTCCCTACCTCTGAAAAATGCTGGTATGACGTCACTATCCCATGGTAACGTAAAGGACAGCATCGCTCATTGTAAAGCTCTAACGTTATGATAAGGGTTTACATGTACCACATGCCGATTTTAAACCAATTTAGGGGCCACCGCTATGCGCTAACAGTGTTTCTTACAGTCTGGGTTGGTTTACGTGTACTAAGGTCCTTACTCTACCTGAACATTTACGGATAACAAAATCATGTACAAGTGTAGATACACTGTAGTATTTGTATCTTATAAGAGTCATAAAGATGCGTTTATATTTTTTTCACAAACTATTTTATCACCCTTTTGGGATATGATTGATTGATTTCTGAATAAAAAAGTTTTATAATTCAAACAAATGATCACTACTTTTACTACATTGTACGATTCAAATTAAATTAGAGATAAGAAGGGGGGGGGGGGGGTAGTGGATTAAAGAAAAAAACTTGAATGATTCGTTCAAATAATTAAAAAAGCCAAAAATGAAACAAAATGAAAATAACATTGACTATTGACGAGTTGCTTCCCTTTAATGAATTTATACATGTACCTCAGTTGAAACCTTACTTTTATTTTCATTTTTAGATATGCAAGTAATAAGTTGTCTATTTTTCGAACAAACTATATTCAATCTGACCTTGACTTGATAGTTAATATGTAGTTTTGCTTTTCTTTTAAGAAAATACACGTTGTTATAAAATTGTATGAAGTTACTTGAACATTCAATGTATATCATATTTTTTTAAGCAAATGATTAATTACTTGCATTGGTACATGAACATGTATGTCTACGTCATCTGTCTAACAGTGAAATACTTTAAAAAATTCAGTTTAGTATAAGATTAGTATTCGAAGATATAATAAATGCTAAACTTCCCTATCAAGTTTGTTAATTGATGTACGTATTGCTGATACTTACAAAAGAGAGGCGTAATAGATATATACATCTCGGTGCAATTAAACTCTGCTGTTTAAAGTCCCAATATACGTAACTTTCGGCAAAACTTAAGGCGAAAATCATGCCTAATAAAATCAAAATTATTATTTTAGCATTTTTAAATGGAAGTTGGTATTTTCATTCCATAGGTAGTATATCATAATAACAAATGTTCAGTGTATCAAATCAAAGTAAAGTCAAATACTTATGACATTTTTTTTATACAATTGTATCATGTTAAGCTCATCAATCTTTTCCATGTTTTTGAATGGAAGTAGTAAGGATGTTAATGAGAATTGCATGCATATCCCTTGTTTCTTTTAGATTCTCTACTAACTTTTTTATAAATCCTTATATGTATGTATACGAACCTGCATACCTCTATCAACTTGAAATCGTGTATAATGTACGAACTAGTATTAAAATATAATGATAAAGGTGTTGTTATTTGAAGAGGATATGAAGTCCCATAGCGTGTCTTTTACGTTACATAACAAGCTCAGAGTGTCTGCTAATTGGTTTTGATAATGCGATAGAGATAATTTTATGGGTTTCTCGCAGATGATCTTGTGAACACTTACAACTATTTACCCCAAGGGATGTTAACACAACAGTTTCATAACCCGCTGTAATAACGCTACAGCCGACAAATATCACCAGTGATGTCATCTCTGACCGGGTAACTGTGGTCCTCACGACACCAGACTCAGATACAGGCTGCGGGGAATAACTTGGGAAACAACTGGAAGATATTGATTTTAGATTATAGAATTAATTAAGACTGGTTAAGTTTGAAATAGTGCGATATATAATGTTTTAGAGTCATGATTGATCATCTGTGTGTCTTTCGTTGAATCATGAAACTTTTAATCACATCCATCGTCGACAAAACCACGAATTACTTGGAATCTTGCAAAAGATATCTGACTTTATAGTGAAACCATGCCTGCTTACAAAAGAAAATAAATTCAGATTTTTGTCTTCCTTAATAACAGATTAAATTCCATATCTTGGAATAATTTAAGACCAAAACATTTGAGTTATAATTTTCTGAGCTACTTATTATTTTAACGAAATAAATTCCCAGTCAGCATCTATTTACCATTCTCACTTTATCTACAACGGAATAATTTCATCATTTCCCTCTTACAACGAAAGCATTGCTACATATCAGAACTGTATGACCTCTTATCTGCCTTAACATGTTCGTATTCGTTCAGCAATGGTATATTTGCCTATATTCCGTGAATTGTTTAAAAATTGTTCAACAGAACTTATCATCCGAAAATGTTAGATACAATGTATTATTCAAAGACGAGGCAGCGCAGAAATGAACGAAATAAATGTACCAAAGTACCACTTTGTTCTTTAATTAATCAGTGATACACTCCCTTTCAATCCTAAACCTACATATTGCGATTTGTTCTTTCCCGAGATCATTTCGCTAGTGCAATCTTTAATTACATTCTCGACCAAAGACTGTCAATTCTCGACACAAGGGTGCGGAGAGTGAAAACGATTAAATGAAGTAAAACTATCGTAAACGTTTCGTATTTTATTCTAGGGCTGGCGCTAAAACAAATCGACATTTTGTCTTGAGAGAGTTTGCTGTTCGCTACTGCAGATTCTGAAGTTGCTATGATTTGGCTGTCAAGGACAATACCAGCTTGTTAGATCGGTTGATTGGCTTTTTGTCCTTCTCTTGTTGCTTAACACTTTTTGTGCTCAGGAGACAACAAGGATTTGTTCAGCTTCAGGAATGACTTTATTTTGAATCTTACCCAGCGTTGATAATCCCCGATTCGAACGAGAAGAGATGTGAGAAATTATGTTGTGTTTAAACAAATATTCAGATCGCCTGACACGTTTGACGTTTGCGATGTGTTCTGATAATGCCAATGATACCATGGCTTAGATTGCTGTTACCTAACCGTGTGATTGGTTGTTTTATGTTACAGCGGATGCTGTTATGAGTCGGACACTGACTATGGCTACCACTACCCACTACTCTGACCATTTAGACAATTGACAGCGAGTTGTGCCTCAGTGGAAATGTGTTAGGCTCTGTCGGCTTTTTGGTGAGTACGCATATTTCAGTGACGAGAAAAGCTGCACAAAAGTTTATTGTTACATATGAATACATGATAGCGGATTTCGATTTTGTGATCATTGTATTCCAAGCCTTTAATTCTTTAAACATGTGTAAGCGTTAAGTTTTGATACGAACGTGGTTTGAATTGGGGTTATATAATCTAAAAGGTTATATTCGTTTTGTTTTTTGTTTTTGTTTTAGATCGGTCTATGATATATACGATGTATTAGGAAACTAATCTGACGCATCTAAAATAATTAAATAATTTTTGCATTGACATTTGAAACTTCAAACACGCACACATAACACAGGGTAATAATCGAGTCTCCAATATGACACGATATTGAAGCATTTCTTATGTTCTGCCCTCCCAATTGTCCGGAGAGTGACCCCTTCACTAGTCGTTGCTGATCCCTTGATTCTCAATATCATCACTACATGTACATTTCGCCGTTACCATTGTACATGTACAGCTGTCGCCACGTGACTCCCGGTGGTATTAGAAAAATACCCATCTAAACTAGCATTTACCAGTTGAACTGATAAAGACCCATGATGTTTTTGACCTGCGGTGCACTTTTCGGTCAATACTACATATATATGTACATGTATCTATAGTGGTGAACCATGTGTGTGTGTGTTAAGTAAAATTCCCATCAATTCCATCGCCGTCTAAACAAGACCGGTCGATTGTGAATGACCGATGGTCTTTCGGAAAGACATATTGGTCAGGTCACAGGCGCCAATATGTACGATTCCCGCCCTATTGATTCTGTACCATAGCCTCATTCCATGGAACCATGCCTCTATTTATTTACCATTTCACGCTTGATTCCCGACTATTACATCGGCTTGGATGAATATATCGTTTCTCTCCTGCGATTGATAATTCTAACAAATAGACGATGAAAACTTCATAAGAGAATATTTAATAAACTTGCACTAATTTTGCACCAAAATTGATTGAAGGGTGGGTATAACATACGTTATGGACCTGGGGGTCAGGGGGTCTAGGTTATGGCAGTTGTATTTGTTTGTAGTGTCTTAAAGAATGTCTTAAGACTAAATGTTTGTATTGCTCCTTTTTATTTCGTCTTTGATTTTTGCGAAAGGGGCAATTAAGTCAACCATTTTTTTCTAAATTCAACTAGAATAAAAAAAAATACATACATGCAGACAAAAAAAAAGATTCCGTACTTGATAATTCGATAATATATCCCAATGTCCAGTGCGGTCAGTGTATTTTTGGGGGATATTCCAACGTCCAATATAACACGAAAATCGCGCCCCCTGATGAAACACATGTACAGTGTACATGCTTGTCATGTAAATAAATGTAACATGGTATGTTTGATTTCACAAATACTTTTTTCTATGGATGTTGAATTTACGAAATACGTTGTAAACAACTATGATATTTCAAATCAGCCAGAAACGAATTAAAAGCTCACACACAAGTGAGCCCATTTCATTACCTCGACAAGTGTGCTTGCAGATATGATACGGTTAAGTGGTGTTGCGTAAAACTTGACGTGAATAAAGTGTTATGATTACAAGAATCCATACTGTACTTAAATCGAAGTGAGATAAGTGTAATAATCTTACTTAATCATACTTGATAGCTCGTCACTTGGCTTCGGAAGTCACGTATTTACATCCACGAGACAGGTCAGCGCATATCCTTAAAGGTCAAAAGGCTCACAAATGTGTGTAAACATAGGTCTATTATGCATATTATTTGTCTGTTTGGACGATTTAGGTTTATTTATAATTAATTTAAAAAAAAAAACGAACGAAGGCATTGGCTTTTGTCAAAATATCGGTATGAGTAGTTAAAAAGAGTACAGAAATTCAATTTTATACAATATCTGTCGATATCATAAAAAAGTAAACAAACATCACTCAATTGCCTCTTTAATAAGAACATGTATAAAAGGAAGCCAAGGCTAGTCACTAACATCTATTTGTACTTATTTCAATTTCATCGAAATGTCAAATGCGGCCATCCACCAATGTACATAACCAGGCCAGATGTATAATAAGAAATAACAAGTATCAAGTATTGTTGAAAATGTGAAAGGACAAGAAAGTTGATGAAATTATTTCTCTGTAAAGTCGCCATTTAAGAGAGTGTGTGTTCCAACTGAAATGCACGTGTTGTCTGCCAGACCGCGGTTCGTATTGCTTCCCTCTTAAAAGTCGTTTAGTCTTTTATGACAGATACTTTCTCAAGGCATTCATGTTTTGTTTATACCGTTTCACCACGTAAATTATGTTTTCCTGAACCATTTCTGTCACGAAGTTGATGTTTATTTAGCTGTCTCACCCACGATGTCTATAATATAATACAACGTCTGTCTATACATGACCTCCGACATTCAACCATAGGTTTGATAGTCTATCACTTTATCTTATTTAGGTTAATTTTCTGGACATTGATGTAGGCTCGAAAGTACGTATATAGAGTTCAGTGTAGGCTTGCAAATCATATCCCTCCATTCCCATTCCTAAAATCACGTAATGTACTCGTAAATTGTCACCAGGTGTGGATCAGGTTTGACAGAAACACACTGTACCTCGATAATCAAGAAATATGCAGTCCCAAATATGTCTTTTCTTTTGTGAGAGACATCGAAATAAATATGGTAAAGTCTTATTTATCAACAGAATCCTGACAGATACAAAATCAATATCTGATTAACGAAAAGAGCTACAGCTGTAAACTTCTAGGCTCCCAAAAGATAAAAGATCTAACGACCTCTGAGGGATATTAGTTAAAAATAAAGATTCTAAAGTAATAACAAGATAATGATGATTAAAACTAGTCTTAATGACCACTCTTGTTAGAATTTACAGAGTAATTTGTTAATTGTTCATCTGTACCGACAGTGGATGGTCACTAGATGTTCAAAATGATAATATGAAAATCATTAAAGATATGTTGTAAACACTACAGTATCGTAATTAAATATTTAAAAAATTATACATTGACAAAACACTGCTGAACGTGTGGATGTCTTGCAGAAACAAGGATACATAGTATCGTTGACAGAAAAATGCAGTTTGGTATATATGAATAGAAAAGCTCGAAATATTGATATGTGAATAATGATTGTTGCCACTGTGGTTAAATTAAACATGGCAGTATTTGTAATTAAAATCTTACTGATTTGTGCATGACTACAAGTATTTTCTGGGGGGACGAGAAAATGTTGTTTTAAATAATCTTGAAGAAAAAGAGTAAATGGTCCCAATAGGGCAAATAGCCTTTTTTAAGAATAAACATAACACTGTAGTGACTCAAGTTTGTTATGAAAGTATAGCTGAACGGAGACGTATATAATTCAAATGTGAATTATTCATTAAATGGTAAACATTTAATGACATAAACTTACTGATGTACAAAATAACAATTGTATAATCATGCTACACACGTCCATCCTGCAACTATGGTTTCCAAAGACGAAATTTGGTGAGATCAATAGTTTTAAAGAAAATTGCTAAGGAGTCATGCCACACCCGAACATCGTCGAAGTTTGTATGTGGTTAAAGACACCGGTATACATTGATTATATTGATCAAAACAATGTCAATTATCGTGTCAACACAGCGACACCTTACAATCCTTTTTAGAGCGTTTTTCTCTTACATTTTAAGGCTCCGAATCCCATGGGTCTCCCGTAGATAACACATTACTTGACACAGGGATCTTGTTACAAGATGGGTAGGTGGCAAGGTGGTTAATGTGTCTGATATTTTGCAACATTGAACCACTAGTTAAGGTATACGGTCGTCGGTCCCCAGGTGGTACTGGATTGTGGTCGGTGTTTTTGTTTTATTTCCCCGAAGACTCTCGTTTCCTCCACCTTGAAAACAGTCATATCCTCAAATGACCGAAGCTACCTACAGGACGTAAAATACACCGGAACAAACACGAAGGATCGAAGGGATCTTGATCAATGTATTTTAATTTTCTTACTACAGGTTCTACTGGGTAGACGATTCGTCTTGCACATCAAATCAAAAACATTTTTTGGCAATGCAGTCCGAATCACAACATCAACCTACAGTTCTAAATAATTCCATGTTTGAAAAAAGGTTTCTTGGGATATCTCTATCAACGAATTCACCGATAGTCAGACACATTAATCGCTATGGGTAAGAAGTATGCTATTGTTTCATATAAAACCCAAGTTGATAATTTGTTTTGAAGGCGTTTCATAGCCATCTTCACAAATAACAAGCAAAGCAAGATTACTTAAATTCAATACAGATATCTTTACCCGACCGTAGAGATTACTCTTAGACTTTATTGTACAAACAAGGGTCCATAAACATGGACATTTTCGCGAGGCCTAATGTGGACTAGATTAAGGACATTGGTTACAATGTTTCCGGGTCATTAGCAGATAGTCTTAGACTGCTAGTGGGTACATCAGAGCACCACATTCATAAATCAAAACATCTTGCGGAAGCTCTGTCTAAGAACATGATCCAGGAAGAGAAAAAATCCATTTCACATGACATTGTCTCTCCCTCTTTTGTTACTACACTGTAGCGCACCCATTGACAACCCACTCCGGAAACGCTTTGTATTTGACCTTTCGTGGCGCAACAACACAAACATCCAGATTCAGGACATCATATATTTCCTCGAATGTGTGCTGAAAACAACTTGTTTTAGTCCGGATTTCTCCCATTGTAGTTAGTTCATTAAAAATAACCTTGAGACCAAGAAACGTTTCCCCAGCGAAAATGAAATGCAAGTCTTTTTTATGGAAAGCATAATGTAGACGACATAATTGAGAAAACCAAGAGGGCTTAAAGGAGGATTGGGCCGCCCAAATCAGTACCATAAATATCCCTTCATTAAATACGCACGGCACAATGCCCTTCAGAGACACTCTACCAGAAGAAAAAGAGGACGATACAGTAAAAGTATTGGTATATAAAAAGACTCGTACGGACCAATACCAGAACTTCAAATCTCACCATTCTTTACATTAGAAGTTAAAGCTTTATACCTGCAATGCTCAATTGATATGCAACGGCCATATAACAGCAGAACGATTTACAAGAGCAAAACCACATCGCAAGGGCAATGAAAACATGTACAACTTGCTCATTTGAGTAGTGGCACGGTACATTGATATACACATTTCGTAGTACACGATTTGAAATAGTACAAAACAAGTTTATTTTAATTTCTAAATTCATAAATTAAAGGGGTTTTACGCACATGCCCCCGCTGCTTCAACATTAATTTAGACATTTTGGATTCCCAACTTTTTGGCCCCTAGAATCACTAAAGTCCTAGGAGGACGATAAACACCATTCATATTTTCGGCATTCTGTATCTTTTACTAAGTTTAAAGGGTGCAGCATATGTGTGTGTTACGTCACCTGCATAACTTTGTGTATAAACTATTTACTAATCGTTTGTCTTGTGAAAGTGTATATAGAGTACTGTACATAGTGTACTAGTCTTCGAAATGTTACTCAATATTTATTGGTTGTGTAACGATCATAGTCGTTGTCACTTGTTTTTAATGTGTGTTTTAATTTTGTGTTTAATCATGCTGAAGATTTGCTTGTCAAAAATATGTATTGTTAGTCCCCGCAGGTTGTGTAAATGCTATTTTCTTACATAAATGAAGTCTCAAAATTTCTTACGTCATTGAAAGTGTGACATGTAAAAGAATACCACAAACATTAGATTACTTATGTCATATCATGCAATAGAAGCATTAATCACCTTCAGATATGCATGGGTTACTACAGAATTACCCAGGCAACACAAATTTCTCAAATTCCAACTACTAGATAGTGTGTTTCAAAACGACGGTATAAACATGAAATAACTTTATTTATCAGCACGAAACCTTGACAGTTATTTAAGTAATACCTGATCAATCTAGATATCCACCTGCTATAACTATACTGGTTCTACTGAAATATAGATAACATTAGTGAACGAAGACTTCGGGGTGTCATTAAAAAATAATTAGAGACAAATAAAAAAGTAATTGATATACATTTCATTAATGACACTAGGCGTAATGAGCCGTCTTACTAAAGGACGATGTTGTAGGCGGTAACGTCATCCAGGACCTTTCGGTACTGTAATGTAATTAACACTATGGGTATAAAATGTTAAATTAGCAAACATAAAGATTATTATAAAAATACGAGGTAATTGTTGTTTAAGGGCCATAGCAAGTTTCACTATCTCAGTGTTTAATTTGGTTTGGGATGGGGACTAATTAATTGAATTCGGCAATCTATTTGACCCATAGCAGGTGAATTAGTCACAACATTCAAAGTCCATATGAAATGGTGACAGATACTGGTAATGTTTTATCAGTATGGGAGACTCATGGGAAATAACAGATAACTCAAATTGTTATCTGAGCACGGCTATCTACCAAACTCTCTAAATAAACCCACAAGATGCATACATGCAAGATGCACTACTACAATAGCTGATTTTATCAAGATTTTCCTCAACACATAACTCGTGCTACTATATGGACGTGTTTTCTGCCACCTTATCTGATTATGTTTGTGATTTTCACGGCAAATCAAATAACTATTATTAGTACATGTATAAGTTGATTCTTTGCAATTTATCTACATTTCGTTTTTGGGAATATCTACAGAACGGATTTTGTGAAGTTTTATTACACGTAAACAATACGATTTACGTTCTAGTCCATATTTCCGATATTAAGACTGTTCCGATTATGTTGCCGATTTCAGTTATGTTAATATTGTTTCACCCATGCAGATGATTTTAACCGTTAACTGTTGTACCTTGCTGTAGTGTGTTGTTAGTAATGTAACTAATGTAATCGATAACAGTATTTCAGATACGTTTTACTAATGTATTCGAATATAAAGTTGGTTCCAGTGTGATAGGTATGTTGTCCCTCATTGTTAAAGTAATGCTAGGAGTGTTTCGATATGGTAGTCTGTTGCAGTCACTTTTTATTTCGCTTTGGAAGTCGATAGCATATTATTATCTCTTTTTTAGCCAATCCATTTCGGGCAATCTCATTTTAATTTTGTTTGTTTTCGATTGTTTAATTTTTACTTACACCGATGTACGCGTAACACTGCTCATCCATCACGGGGCAAAGATATATCATATTCGGCAAAATCAGGTGTTCGAAACATTACACAGACATCTTCATGTACCTTTAAAACAAATTCCAGCTATACCTCTGATACTATACATGTGTATACTTATGCATAAAGAGCGCCACATAAAACATGCGATAGTCCGATTTGTCAACAAAAGTACTACATGTAAATCAATATCTAATTAGAACAACGATTTTCATGCTCTAAATATGCTCCTCTTTTCCAAGAGATATAAAGACAGCCGTGAACATATTGGCTCTAACGACCTCTTAGAGACAGCAATGACGTGGTAAAGACTCTTAAAAGTGATAAATAAATAATTGATGATCTATTGGATGATGTTAAAGGAGGTCACGTGATCTGTGATTCCCCTTTTTGCACTGAAACGTGTAATTAACAACTAGTGTGTTAAAGTTCTGAACACGTCGATTTTAACATTTCAAATGTTAATGGGAACTGCTGTTATATAGATAGATACATAAAGGGAGAGTCTTCCTGCAGTAAATGTCTTAGAGATACAAAGACATCAGGACAGACATGCACTGGTGTTAACGACCTCATATTACATGTAACATCGACGAGTGATGTGTGACTTGACTTAATTATATATAAATAATTATATTATAACGTTTTTTATTATATAACCTTGACTTAAATCTGTTAATCTTTCAAGTATCTTGGATACAAAATACATTGTTCGATAAGATCGTAGCTATGTTTAATGAGATTTATCCGATCTTCGATTTGCTATTGTTTATTCTTATTGCCGTTATCTTTTTAAACGTAACTGTTTATAGTTATGTGTGGCAATTACGATAGCATATCATAATAACCATTTTTCTTAAAAGGACTAACTGATTTTTACTCGTTTTTGCCTTTGGTAGTAAGGTTTTTTCAATTACAGTTATAATGATGTATCCGATATGTGCTATATTTAGCAAATGCGATAGTAAATCAGGAAAATATTTTTTTTCTCCGACGCAACTGATAATTTTCACATTAATCACATTCATCGCTCTTGTGTATCTTGTATATTAGATTGTGTGCGCTGTAGGCGTACTAAAAATGCAATAAGCGTCATGTGTCCTTTTAAATGTGTGACATTTTTGTCTACAATACATTTCCCGTTTTCCCCCTTTCCAATTTCTTCATAGAGATCAATACCAAGATAACAGATACCGAAAACACGCTATAATCAATTATCTCCTTTCCTTTTAAAAAAATATTTCCACTTTTCCCGTTCAACCAAAACTTTACTTCGGAAGCTGGTCACATGAGAAGTTGCAAAACATCTGCGTTCTATTGCATAAGGCCATTTGACTATCGTCTATAGTCGAAGTACTCTACCTGAAAAAAATAATGTTAGACATGATATAGCCGTACTGTAAGAAATTTTCCATGGGTTTTCGATTTTATGTTTTGTTGCTAATTACAGTTCTCCGATGTTTGTTCCTAAAGTAAAAGATAAAATGCCTGATAATCTATCTTCTCTATTTTAATTATTCTTCTGGACATGCATTCAATCTCGATTCATCATAAACTAATAATAATAAGTTCTAATAGGTTATTATATACCGCTTTAGCACGACCTATAAGGCCGTCTCAAAGCAGTTCACAAATTATTATCCATGGTTATAAGGTCTTAGCAACCTGCCAATATCATTCTCAACTCCCTGGGGAGCATACAACCGCTGCTGCCATTTTTGCGCTCACAACTAACATTCTACAATTTCTAGCACTACTCAACCACGTACTCATGTACAGTTGAGTATACTGGAACAAGCTGAGTAACGTATCTTGCTCAATGATACAAAACACAATTGCTTTGACCGGGACTCGAACTCGCAATCCTTCGATCACGAGCCCAGCGTCCTACTACTAGATCACCGAGCCTGCATCAATGATTCATAACACTGTATGAGAAAACACCTGTCTTACATGTATCATGCAATATACTCTTTAGCAAACATTAAGTGTGAAAGAAATACACAAACATGCATGAAGTGCAGTTGTAGTAGTAATGACTAAGAACAATTCTAGAACATGTTACACTATGTTGTCCTTACATTAGCGACAACGGTACACACATAAAGTGCGCCTTATCTATCAAAATTAATTTTGACAAATACTTAAATTAATCTCTGATGAGTAAACTAAGATACACATGCACTAACCATGTTGGATCCTGTGAGACATAAAGGCACTGGGGAACGGGGAAATACTGGTTCTAACGACCTAAGGGAGACATCAATTGAGAATTAAAAACTCTAAAAAGTAATTAAGAAATTATTAATGATTACAGCAATGCGTAATGATCCATCCTTTGGCGAGATACCGTTGAAGGCGGACGTGTTATCAATAACTTGCTTATCAGTACTGTAGAATTAATTATTACAGAGAGTGTTATTGAACATGTGTCACATTACAGACTGTTTGAAAATACGATAATGCATTTATGATAGCATCCATGAAAAAAAATTGATGGATTTTCTCTCGTTCTCAATATGCCCAATAATCTATGACGTAATTGGCATGCTGAAAAATACCTAAGTTCTCACTTTGAGGACATGACATTTACTTGGATATGACCTGGATTTACCGTTCAAGAACACATGAACTTATTATCTTGTACCTTTTCTACAGTATCCGTGTAAATCATTATTTTGTTTATAGTTTGCCCCTAGTTCTCGAGCCCTTAGTCCTCGATTTTGGGTTTGAATTATGGTTTTGTTAACGCTTTGGTATTCTTTGATTTCTTTCATAAACATAAATAGTATTTAATCACCTTAGTTGGTCCGATTAAAAACTCGCAGGGGGTTGAAAATGGATCCTGTTATATCAGGAAAACCAGGAGAAACCTGCGCGGTGAGGCAGGTGATCAACCAGTACTATCTCACATCCAGTCGAGAAATTGAATCCCAGCCATCTTTTGAAAGGCAATGTGCGCTTCTCCATTGTGACACTGATTCAACGAAACGTATATTTTGCTCTCTGATCGTTTCTTTTTTTTTCAAATTGACTTTTTTGTACTTCAGATCTTCTATACAAAATGCAATCAAGGTGAAGAATCATCTGAACCTCGCCAAACAATATTTATAGACGACCTTCGGCAGTAGTTTGATTACAGTGATCAGAAACTCTGTCAGTGATGAATGTGTCGAGACAGAGTACAGCTAATCATCGCACCTTTTTGTATTACTGGTTTGGATTTTGTCCCCACCATCACACTGTCATTGGCCCCTTGGGACTCTCTGTACCGATTACCTGTCACAACGGGCGCATGTTGCGTGCCGCAGCGGACTTGGCCTGACCAACGCCTTCGTTGGAACGAACGGATTTATAAAAATTGACCGGCTAGACACCGAAATGTCAGCAAAGCCATTGATTAGATAGATTGAACAAGTGTGTCGAGAAAGATGTTAATGGATAATTAAGTTAAGGGCGTGTCTTTGTCACGGTTAGGTCATCCAGTTTAAATTGAGATAATGCTCATTCTATGGTACAATGATAGCGATTACATCACTCAGGTTAAAAAGATCAAGCGAACTGTATGATTACGCTGTTTCTTTTGCATATATTTATCCTTGGTAAAGTCTATCACATTCTGATGCAGTGACAACAAATAACTGGTTTAAGTCACCAAGATATAAAGCAGACATTCATTGTCGGATCTAACCTACATTCAAAATCAGCAACACTTTCCAATAATTTGTGACTGCTTAACACAGCATATCATCCATTTCAAAAATAGTGTCCGGTAATTCCTGAATTGTTGAGAACTGAATCAGTCTATGTGCGTTGTGAAAACATTCTTACTTTCGTGTCAATATTGGACATTAACTGAAGAGTTATTTATGGAAGTAAATACATAATATTGGATGAATTGTATCTAAAAAATGATGCACCGAAAAGGTAAGCGTTTCTAGAACAACGGATGACAGTCGTCAAATCCAGGAATCGTAGCATCTCTGAAGAAATCTATGTATAAAAAATGTAGAAGCAATTTGAAATGTTATCATAAGTACGCTAGCGACTGTGACATGAATGAGTTGTGACTGGCATAAAAGGTATGTAGAATAGCTACATTTTTATCAGCACTGTCTTTAACATTAATGACAAGATAAGTAGAGTCTGGAGTGCCATATGTTTAGAGTTAAGGAGTATACATTGTACATGATAGTCAAGCACTAAATGGCTTCGATAAAGAAGATAGAAATGTAATAACCTAAAGGAAAAAGACGCATTTGACAAGTTTCGGTCCCATTTTACCCGTCAGTAATGTTTGCTAGATCTATCAATACCAACACTACATATACAGTATGACATATATCGCGGGATAAATAAGAAGCAGTTTCACAAATATGTTTTGCACATTTGAAAATATACTCATAGTTATCCATCTCATTTCAAAATGAGCATTGCTTCATAAAGCATATCCTACACAATATTCTATGCATATTTGTTTTTTGCTTAATTTGGTATTGATCTTTTCATTTGTAATATTATTCCGAACCTTTGAAAAGCGTCGAAGCTAGATTGGATCTAGACGTCGACAAAGCGTAGTACACATTGTTTCAATGTATAATATATCTTCTTAACATATCTGGAATATACAAATGTAAATCATTGGCGCGCTTTAGGTTCGGAGTTCGTGAATCATACCATGGGGTTGCATGTGTACGGGTACTGCCTCTAAGGACGGAGAAGATTGTATAGTTTCTGTTAAGTTAAAACTGTTTTTGTCCGTGTATGTTGTTTTATTGCTACTTACTTGTATACAATGTCACGTTTCACAAATATACATCAGTTAAAGCTGAGGTAGAACAGAAACAGTTCTCGTGTACTAGTTGTCTATTGTTTGTGCCAATCTGTCCATAATTGTTTTGGAAAGGTATTTTAACGTATAAAAAAACATGAATACATGACTGTCACGTATTATAATTGCAATGAAAATCCAAAGGCTGTCGGCCATGTTCTGTATGTTAACTACGTATATTAAATGATAAGTTACATCATCACCACCTGGTGTCAGTTACATCTACAACAACACAACAGGTGGCATGCTATCCTGGGGCTGATCAATTTGATGTTAGCTGATAATTCGGTCGTATGTAAACTGTTCTGTGTAATATCAGTATACACCATAGGTTATTCTACTATGTACTATCAATTATAGTGTTTCCCTGTTAATGTCCCTTTTACCCCTTCGTTATACATTTGGCTCGTTTTTAAACATGGTTTAATTGCATTGCTGTGTATTGTATTTTATCTCATTGTTTCTTTGAATTGTTTAACCACGTAAATGTCTGTTATATCTGTAATGTTGTGTGGGTATGATTGTATCAGGATCAACGTTTTACTCTTTTAATAGTCTTATGATATTGCTCTGTTATATATTTGTTTAGATCGAGTTCAATAACATTTCGTGTTGATGTCTCTGTGAGTCATCTTTGGTGTAATCGTCCGTGTTGCACTCAAACATGGTTACCAATTTGTTAGTGTAACATGCGTGTGTACGAGTATGCTTAGAATTTAATTTCAACTCCACCGTGTTTTGAAATACAAGGCATGCACGTGCCAATTAAGGATCCGCACAGAGCTGTTGTAGAGGAAGTGACGACAGACCCGCATCGACGACTATTTCGTGCTGTTAATTCAGCAAGAGCACCTTTTCGAGAACAAAATTGCCTCACAGCATAATGTGTGTGATATACCATTATGTTATCAAAAATTCCTGTCACTCACAATGTCCATCTCCGGTTCAGACTTACGGACGTATCACAATAGCACATACAATAATCTAGTGTAATTTCAGCGACAAATTTCCCTTTCCCGTGAAAAATAGGGATACAACAAAAACACTCGTCCAATTATCAAAGGGTAAAGTGTTTAAATATTTTGCATATTTCTAGAAATTCCATTTCCCCTATGTCAATGAATTTTTAATGGTGTTCTTTCTATTGTTTGCCACCTAGATACCGATAAGGGCATGTGTTATGAACACTTAAAAAATTGTTCCATGTAAAGGTGTTGATTAGGATGGTAGGACCGAGTGAGTGAGTTAGAGATGGACAATTAAAAACATAATCCGAAGTCAACAGTCCGTATAAACAAGTAAGATAATGTAACACACGCACATGTCCTTCACCTTATAAATTTAATAATATATACAGAATGTCGAACAAATGTATTCCGATGCAATATATAATTCTTTCATCCTTATTGAACTTGTCAAAGATGATAAGGACCAAAACGTGGGAATCCGAAATGTATCAACTAAAGTAGAAGCGGAAGGGTCAGGTGCGTAAATCACCTTCATTTGTAATGGATTAAGAAAAAACAAACAAATTAATACTATATAATTTCAAATCGTGCACTACGAAATGTGAATATTATGAACCATGCCACTTCTCGAATTAGATAACTGCGGTTACGGAGGCTCCAACAAACCTCGGGGACTAATTATAATGTATTCTACAAATGCTTACATGTATATCTTCATCTACGAATTAGCGCACTCGTCTCATTAGAAAACAATCATTCGTCACACAGTATCTCTGGAAAATATGGCATTAACGCCAATGCTGTTACAATGTACTGTATGTATTACTGAATTTAAAAGGTGCAGCATATGTGTGTGTTATGTCATCTTTAATGTATATTCTTTATATTTATGGACCAACCAACGAAATCGTTTTCCCCAAAGAACAATGTAAATAGTGGTGATTAATAACAACAAAGATTTATTGCTTTCCATCATATAACCTTTTAAAAACACATGTACAAATATACATAAATACGAACCTTTTAAATGGCATGTGCAACGCCTCTGTGAATTGATGTGAAAATCTGTATCAAAAGGAGTTTCAAGTTGAATCAAACATAAAATCATAGTGACGTGATGAGGACTCGGTTTTTGTTTAAAATTTACATATTGCATATTGTTTTTGCTGATGTATAATTAATGGAAAGAATACAAAATTTGGAGAAGATTTTTGCTTTCCGTCATATAGCCTTTTAAAAACACATAACAAATGTATATAAATAAGAACCTTTGAATTGGCAACAAAAACAATATGCAATATGTGCAACGCCTCTATGAACTGATGTGAATGTTTGTATCCAAAGGAGTTTCAAGTTGAATAGACCTCTGATGGTAATGATGGTACGGTAAGAGGAATGTCTACCTCACATAATTCAAAGTGTTTAACTATAGGTTAGTTCATCGTTCAGTTACATGTATCTGATAATAGGACGTTTGTATTCCTTATTCATTGAAAATTAAGATTGGATATGCCCTTATGACCAATGCAGTTCCACTTAATCAATGCTAGTTGTGATACGAGTGCATGTATACGTAACAGCGAGTCTTTTCCCTAACAACTTCACTTGGCCTTCTCGTATTATAATTTGATACATATTTATATCATATCCTATTGTTTCGTCAGCTTTAGAACTATCTTCATTCCCTTATGGAATACAGTTATTAAGTGGACATCGGACAGAACTGCTAGGAAAATTGGGTTTTAGAAAATTTTACATGTTAGATCGCAACGTACAATTCACGTAGATGCCCATGTATGACTCTTTTAACGTAGATGCCCATGTCTGTCTCATACATGTACAGTGCGTCTGTCGTAGCCAAGCATATGATATATACATATATGTAATGCTCTCTCGTGTATTGTCCACTTACAATGTGTGCTTTATACATTGTATTTGATGATTTATCATAGGACGGACACATGCGTTTTGTCAATTTAAGTCAGGAAAGCTCTTTGTCCTGAAATGCTTGACCTTTTCGGTCCCTATTTTAACCATGAAATCTCCTTTGTCAACTGTAAGCCATATCCATATAGTGGTTCGAAACACACATAATTGTCATAATTTCCAGGAAGTAAGTTTGTCATTAAATGTATTCTGTCAAAGCGAATTGTTTCGTCTTAGTAATGAATACTGTAGACAAAAAAAAACCAACAACAACTCATAACACTAGTAGATGTGAGGTACGTCACATAGTCCAGTCTATCTAACCCACCCCTTGGTGTTAGTGGTCAGTCACATTTGTACGTACACTGATACACAAGTGCGATGACCTTTCTGGACTGTTTTCTAGACTGACCTACAACAAGTGGTTTAAAGAGTAGACAGCGTTATCAGTGCTAAATCGAGAACGGGACGATCAGGTAAATGTTTATATACAATTAGCTCATCACCACCTCCAGATACAACGTGAGGAAACCAAACCATCCAATTTACATCAAGCGCACATTTTTCATTAGGCGGTCAGTTAATTGCTTGACCACCAGCTGTCGAGAAAAGTGACGGTTATTATTCCCGGGGCTGTCAGTTGTGTTTGCAATTATAACCATGGCGTGGATCGGAGAGCTTGATTTAAACATCGACATTCGGGAGGATGATGTCGAGCTGAGGAAATTGTTCCGTCAAATGTTACCGTATCTCCATAAAAGGTGAGTTTGGTGACGTCACTACCGATCAACGTATAGTATGTTTCAAAAGTATGATGATGGAAGCAAGTAGTAGGTGGGCCATAGTATTGATAAAAACCGCCTTGCTGTCGTTAAAACCTACAGCTTTACACTGAAAATCAGGAAACACAAGTGGGGCATACATTACAAATATTCGTTTGCGAGTTTCCGTTTCTGAAAACTAATACAATCAGTTATAAAGGCAAGGCCTTCCTTCCGGAGGTTCTCCTAGAACAAAGTTTTTTTTTATTACTAGATTAAACTGCATGGCCTAGAAATGTATCTGTTCCTTGTATATTGAGACTTTTTACTAAGCATTACATGTATAATATATATCATAGATGTTAAACGGTAGGGATTACAAACAAGTTCATTACTTTTAGTTAAAGGGATGTGATGGTGAAAGCATTATCGTAATTTGGAATAACGAAGACAAATATTACAACGCTCCGTTACATACACACACACGTACGCGACGTAGATACTGGTAATACCATTGAATTTGATAATAAATTATGTTAAATGAATATACTATTATCGTAAGTAAAACCTTAAATAAGTTACCACGTCTGAAATTAACTGTACCCATTATTTCCGAGACGTCTCAAACCGGCAACTAGGGTCTACTCCACGGCGGTAGGACCTTATTGAATTAACGTGTTGTGTGTCAGGGACATCCTATAAACGTGGTAGTCACGTCCCTGGTCAATCAGTGGATGTTACGTTTAAATACTTCTTCAGCTTTTTCTGTGTGTGGCTCCGAAGCATTCTCACGGAGTACGGGTTCTCTAGGCCACCCCACATGGTGTGCACGCAATGAGATGGTAAATGATACTTTTCATCACCCGCCGATCCTAATACATACTTTTTTGTGTATGTAACTGTTGTATATATCCTTTTTGAAATTGTTGACACTGCATTTAATAGTTTCTGTTATAAATCCACCATGCGTACATTTTTTCAATTACTGTCTGGTATTTTTTGCGTTATTCATATAATGCTAGGTATGATTAGAGTTTGGTGTAACAATACAAAAACCTTTGATATCTATTTCTACAGACAGTAAAGGATCAATTTACAAATACAACATGTCGCAAAATAGGTATGTACGAGGATAATGCAAGATATTTCATAAAATCATGACGCCTTTTCATAGTTTACAGTCAACGAGATAGTTTGTTTACCTATTGTCCATGTGTCTTACATTGTATCGTTCCTCTGACAGGAGATGGTTTATAGCCTTGATACTGTATGCATTTTAAAGGCCCAATATACGTAACTTCAGAAACTGTTTCGTGATTCTGACAAATTCTGAAAAAAATCCAGTTGACAACCATGCAAAAATAAGTCTAAAACAAAGTAAACCTGAGCGGTAACTAACAAGAAACACTTGACTGAAAATTCTAAAGAATCGAAAATAATTCAGGTGGGGCCCACTTCAACAACAAGTCGAAGATAAAAGACAGTTCAAAATGGACGAATGTTTACATATATACCGAACTTCAACTGCTGCTGTACCGGTTACCACGTAAGAATTCATTTTGAATATTGCTGACATCAGTTAATCTTCACTAAATCTATAAAAATAAAAAATTATTAGCCTTGATTTTCGCTTCAAATTTTGCAGAAAGTTACGTATATTGGGCCTTTAAAGTTTTATTTTTGGATGTGTATCGCATAAGTAAAGAAAAGTAGATTTCAGCATACATGTAGGATTTCCACTTATTTTTAAAACATACATGTGACAACAGACTGAAAAAACAAGTGTTTCAACTGTCAAACTTGAACAACAGAGAACGCTTATTTGTCATAATTTGTATACCGCGGTGAATGCATGATTAAAAAAAACATAGGATTATATCATCAAAGTTATCATAGTCAAGGCATTTGTGATAACTTTTTATACCTCAAAATGAATTATACCTTTTGTCTTTTCAATGACGCATGGTAAATATGAGTCATTTATCTGAGTGTGTTAGTATACTTCAGTTCACTAGTTCAATCGTGTTGGTTAGCAGTCTCTATCGTCAATGTTATAGATGAATATATAGGTTTATGGTATGTAAGTGGCAATTGGTTTTGTTTTATTTTGGTTATGCACCTCTAATTGTCAATTTATGACATTTTAATACGGATTTGGATTTATTTAACAATGAACTGGTATGTTCATGTTTTATTTTATGTCATTGGCATTTTTGGTCTCGGAATAGTTCACTGTCACTTAGTCCCTGATATGTGTGCCGTACATCGGTGATGAGCAGCTTAAATTGATTGATGACCCGCACAGACGGGAGGAAACGGAGATAAAACAAGTACAGCCCGCCCTTATTTGGAAAACGTAATAACTGACCACCATCAAACTCGACCCCATTTTTTGTTGCTTAAAACTTGTGACAAACGAAGGGAGGTAACTCGTACATGTATGAGAAGCGATATAAGTCAGAAGGTTTATTTGTATAATCCGCTTGTTATGGATATGCATATCAACGAACATGTATTGTTCTACATCAAGCAGAAAAAAATCAACACTTTCTGTTGGAAAAACGTTCGCAAACATGATTCTGAAGATTTCTGCATTAAGTTGAAATTTTCAAAAAAAATGATACATAGAGGATATTCAATGGTTTGCCGTTTAATATCAAATATATTTCACGAGTATGGCAGATTTTTTTTATATTTTCACGAGTGCGTAGCACGAGTGAAAATATAAAAAAAATCTGCCATACAAGTGAAATAAATTTGATATTAAACGGCAAACCATTGAATTTTCTTTTTATTACATTTCGAAAGAGGACTTAAGATACTTTCATGATTTGTTTTCTTTACTTGCCTACCTGAAAGTAACTAGGCTAGTCCTAGTAATCCATCGAAATCACAACCGATCGGGTCAAGTACACAGCTGATTGGGATAATCTTATCGGAAAAGTAGAACCATTCTCATCTTCCAATTCATTACATATTAAATCCTGCAGCAGTTTCTCATCAATATTTACTATTGGTGCCATTTCTTCAAGACCATCTTTCCATATTAGACAAATTGTAGCAGACGACAACAATATGCCGTTCCTCCAATGTCATGTTCGATTCGATCAAGGGGAACAACTCATACAAAAGTTCCGGTGTAACGTGAAAAAATTACCCAGGTTAAAACTACCCACCGTTGAAATCTACGACGGGTCATTTTCTCAAGGGGACGAATTACAGAAAAATCGAGTGGGGTAATTTTACTACAGAAGGCCGAGTAAGATTTCGACTGTAAAATAACGACCCCGGGTAACTTTTGCAACGTAGAATAATGACCCCGGGTAGTTTTTTTATTGACGGGTCACTTTTTCCCGTTACACTGAAAAAGGCTTATATTTTCACTGCAAAATCTTATATTTTCACTGCAAAATCTTATATTTTTACGGCAAAATCTTATATTTTCACTGCTCATCACAGCAGTGAAAATATAAGTTTTATCAGTTTGATAATTTTCTATATTTCACAGGCAAAAATGTAATAAACAATTATAAAGTATACTTTTTTTATTATATTGATTATATTTGATAACCATGAAGCACATATCGGACTTACACATAAAGCAATATTTGATTTTATTACAGAATAAATACTTATAACAATGGATCATATCAATATCAATATACCTGAAAATGGATCAATACTTAATATATAATTTATCTCATAACAACAGTGTCTGATATGGAAAGTGTCACTTTGAGGTTCTTATTGTTCCAGCACGTGCCAATCAAATTGATTTTCTTGACGTGGTCATCCGCTGGATTCCCCCGTGGTCAGTTAAGACTAACTACATGTACTAACATGTACAATGTTATACAATGTACATGCAACGTAAAAATGTATGATGTATTTCCGTTTAAGTTTAAAAGTACGCTTTAGTTCCTAAACTATGTTGTCCTTGATTCTTGAGAACATGATAGGTTTGCTGTGGTGATGTGTTAAGCGAGGAAAGGGAAGTAACTCTCTCAACAGTTGTTCACTGGAGGCACTACAACGCGAGCTACATGCCTAATTTATTCATGAGCATTTGATGTCGATCATCATCTGCATAATCAGTACATGTATCTGGCAGTGATTACCGTGGGTAATATAAATGGGCTTATCATCGCTAACAACCACGGGGATTCCCACACGCCCTTACTGCGGTCTGCATTCAGTAGTAACATATAGTTAAACTATAGTCTCAGTTATCTTGTGTGTTTTAGCAGTCATTGTTGAACCTTGTATATAATGATTCCACTGGAACTGGCCCTTTTATTCTACTTGCTTAAATGTTAATAGAAAATTAACAGAAAAAAATTGCATTTCTATAATACTAAGGCAAAGATGATATACAATTGTATATAGAAGCGAAGTGTATAAAAGCGTCAATGGCCCTCCAACAAATCGATGATGCAAGGTGTGATAACGAAACTGATGAAGAAATTGAGTTCCTAACTATAAATTATATATTTATATATTTAAGATATAGGATCATATGTTTCCATCGTATAACAACGACATTGATTACATGAAATCTATTACATGACGGGGGCAATACAAGTTCACCTTGTCCTCCCGCGCCCGAGATTTCCCTATTCGGAGCCTCTCTTAAGAAATCGACAAAGACCTCCACAATGGAATTCCAAATGACAGAAGCAGACGACAACATGTCAATATAACACAGAATTATGTGGGAATCTGTTGCACCGGCTCCAGTTTTTGCTACAGACTTTGTTTCTTTTCACTGTTTTTTATCATGAACTTCTTATACATGCATGCGTCATCTCATTTCGCATAAATGCCCAAAGACAGTCACACTAAATTACCTTTCCTAGTGTCAATAACACGGAAATGGTTAAAGTAATTTGACCGAATCCTGCGATAATGACACGAATCTCACATGGATGTATTAGTATGATTATGACATTGCTTAAAGTTGCAAAATTAATCAACAAGGCATGCATATTCAGTAATGTGCATAATATCTAAAGTCTAATAATGCTTAATAAATGAATGTAGACATGGGGTTGATGCGATCGTGATAAGTATAGTCATTGCACATTTCGTCAACCTTGTATGTAGACTGTAGTTTGAAGCGTACATGCAGAAACGCTGAACCAAACGGGTGTTGTCTTCTCTGCTGCTCTTCAGCATATAACTCTACAAATGAATGCGATAATCCGCATAATGAATGCCTTTATGCTCTTTAACGTGGCCTAATCAAATCAGCGCCCGGCCCCCGCGTCCACAAAATTGTATATCCTTTGTTCCCTTATTACGTTATATTTTGATTGGTTGGTAATAATAGTCCCTTCGTTCATTACGTAGGTGTACAATTGTTTTACCCTCCCCACTTTACCATAATGTTGCTGTATATTTCTCGTCATGCATGTACTACTGCATGAACAGCTATGACGCGATGCATATTTCTTCATGTATCACATGTACCATGAGCTTCACTTAAATGTATTACTTTTGGTAACTGCTTCGTAAAAGTGTGGACACGATTGGATCACTTCGATGTCGCTAGATTGTTCCCAACACGATATCATACACGAAGCCTACATTTCCTTGCCTATAAGGCAATTTGATAGGTTTAAAACCAGCGTTATTTGATATTCAGGCGGAAAGTTCTGCACTTACAAAGAATGCCATGCAATCATCGTGATGCCTTGGAGAGATGAAGCTCATTTATTTATTTTTTTTTAATTTGCAAACATGGCAAAGTGATGTAAGAATTTTGCCAGTTTCATGTAAGAGTGTACATGTACCATGAAAGCGATCAGAAGAGAAGCAACTTAATTCACCATTTGATACCTACACAAGGCGGGTGATGGGTAATGATAACGCGGGGTGTGATGTCAGATACCCGTCGTCGTTAGTAGAAACAATGTGAGAGTGACGTCACACACACGTCGACAGCTTTACAGGAAATGAGTTTTGTCACTGGAAGTGTTTCAAAGTCTAATAATATATTGACTATTTCACACCGGAAGTTGTAAAAAACAAAACCGAAATATTTCATTGGTTAATCAAGGGAAGGAGTTGACCTTTGTTTCCAATACTTATTTTGTGTTATACATCGTTTTAAAGGAATTCTAACATTTGCTTAAAGAATAAGGCGGAAGGTATGTATTAGCGTGTATATGTATGATTTCATTTTAACATTTATATGTCCGATTTATACTCCTTCTATGTTGTAACTGTATGAATCGCTAGGTATATATGGACTTTATGTAATTTACAGCAATTATTAAACAAGTTATAGAACTTAAATCAATCACTCTTGTTGGCCTAGATGTTAGCGCGCGAGAGATCTTATCGTGGGAGGAAACCGGAGTACCAGGATAAAAACACATTAGGTTGCTAGGTATATATGCAATGTTCGAAAACACGTTTTTATTCGTGTCTTATTAATCTTAAGTACACCATCCTATATCCTGATGCCAGGTGCGTGTTTTGTCGACATGAACAATGACACGAAGTTTTTGTCTCGTGATATTGTCGATGGTCAGTGCAGACCATACGTACGGTGTATATGTGAACAACGACCTGGTAATTGACACACCGGATTCAATAGTTGATATTCAGCCTTTGTTTTTATCGAATGCCGTTCTAAGGGTCATAGTTCCATGTCTGCTTTTGATCTGTGACAGCTGGTGCCCATAAAGAGCATATGTTGTCAGAATCGTCTATATGAACTAACTAATTGTATTCCCCTTTCGTCTGCACATAAACAACAAAACTCTTGCTTTGATTTGAGTGTAACACTAGTTTTAATACTTATGTTTGTATTAGTCACTGCTAGCAGTACAAACAATTAGAACATACACATTTATCATAATGGAAGTACATTTTCTACCTTCTATAATTGCAGTTGATCTGGTAAAATCTGTTCGATGTGTCAAAAGAATTTACGTGAAATTTTAAAAAGCTTCGAATTTATTTCAATTATTTTGTTAAACCTTTTCAATCAGTAATGGACTTTTTTGTTCCGGAAATGTTGTTTTATTTCAAAGCTGTCAAGTAGGGATTTCGGCGGCATTGATACCTAATACTCGACTTGTATTTATTCAACGAATTTAATCTTAATGTGTGAAAGGGAATCCGCTGACCTCTTGACCCTTGCGACCGGTCAAAACATCTGGGTCGGGAGCTGTTCATTATCAGTAACACATTTATGCGTACACACAAGGTGGGTAGAATGCATGACCGGTACATCGTCATGGACTTCTCCTGGTCACGTGACTAAAATCATGTGGCTTCTATAATCCGTGTTACCTAGGCTGTGGATTCCTCTATAGGGATGACTCCTGGACAAATCTGGACACAGGGCCGTGTACAGGTACAACCATACCACAATGACCAGCTAGCTGACAAATGATGTATGCTTATCAGATTATTTTGAAAAGTCACTGACGGCCAGCTTGAAGTGGTCGTACTAGCATTAGTCAATCTGGTCACCTAAGTTGTTGACGAATTAGTTTTAATGATAACGGGCAGGTGACCGGTGGCGTCAAAACGTGTACGTTTCGTTACGATACAAAGTTCTTTTCCGTTGAGTGCCTCTTTGCTTCGAGCAATTTAACAAAATGTTTATTGACCATTGGAGTATACATAACGAGAAACCGTGACGTTTTAAGAATTCGAGGGTACTCCGTTGGTCAGTTATACAGGAAGATGTGCTGATAACGAGTGAAGATAGCTTACATTCTAAGTGTAAACAATACTTATCGCCTATGGTCAGCGTGAACTTATTATGCGTGACGGCCAGGGAGGCTAACTGCTACACTTACACTGACCACTGACAGACATCTACGGAAGCCAAAGGATAATATTGTGACGGTTTATTGCGATAGACTATTCTCGTATCTTGGATTGGGTGCTAATGTCCCTCGAGACACTTGACCTATTACGTAGGCAATATGTACGCTATACTCTACGAACGGAATATTGCATCCATTACACTTAGGTTTTCTGGCTAATTGAACATATTGGTGCCCGACATTTCAAGGGATTTTTACATCGGAAAAGTCAGTTCCGACCGGAACGCGACAAATCGTCAAGTATGGATTCCGACACAGAGATTTATAATGATTTCATGAAATGGTGAGTGATATATAACGATTTCTTAATCACAAACATGTTTATGATTAATATGGACTGTACATGCACACTCATCATCCTCGGTAATTATAGGTTTCTGTGAGAACTATGGTACAATTTAACTATGTTTAAAAGGTATTCAGTTAATGCATCTATACAAACTATAGATCTAGAGTACCAGTATCTTAAAAACAATGAAAATTTGGTGATGTGAAATGTCGTATTTCAGTGTACAGAAACATTGCTACATGTATCGCTTTCAAGTTATTACGGGATATAACCAGGGATACTTATTTGTGAACCGCTTTGAGGCACCTATATGTTGTGATAAAGTGGTATATTTATATAAGAAGTTAAGAATCATGAATTATTAGCATTATTATTATTATTGATATGAGTTACGTTGTACTATACTGGGGTACACAGAACGTTATCGGGTGTTAAGATACGATAACCCAGGGAAAACTGTGTATTACAGATTGTCCAGTGGTATTGTTATTTGATAGCAATATAAAGATAACTGAATTGCAATTTTTGATAATAAACATGACGGGGACCGGGACTCGAACCGGAAACCTCGAGTGGTCTGATACATGTAAGTGATCTACAACGTTGCCGGTGTAACGTTGAAAATGGAACCCCGTGGGAAATGGAACCGGGTTCCATATTCCACGGGGGTCCGTTTTCAAAGTTACACCGGCGTCCAACTAAAACAGAAACCGCTACAGTAATTCACATATATATAAAGTGCCCCCCCCCCACACCTTTCTATCCTAATGACAGTACTGCTATATTTTCTATTAATCGAGATCCATGATAAGTTTGTGAAAATCAACGGTTATGGACTCAACGTACCTTGTATATATTACTGTTGGATATGTCTATAGTTTGGTTGACTGACTAATTAATCACTTTAGTTAAAATTACACAATTGTCGTGATATAGAGTTAGGAAAATGTTACATAGATGATTCACAACATTGATGATGATGAGGAATTTTAGGGTCTGGTTACACGGAAGTTAGACTTTAGCGGTTTTAAGAGATAAAATTGCATTTAGAAACGTTCAGGTAAATAGTGTACTCTAGCTTGTGACTTGCATTTGATGACAATGGTGACTCGGTTTTCATTTTGAGGACTGGTGCTCACTTGGATGTGACTAAGATTTACATGGTGGGTGTCGTCGAAGAAGCAGAAGCAATTACTCTTCCGGAACACCTGGTCGTATTCTCTTGTGCTTTTACGAGAGTCTCCATGTAAATCTTTCCTATGTTCCTATTTTGCCTCTAGTTTAATCGATTTTGGACTTAGATTATGGTTTTGTTTTTTTGGACACCGGTGCCTAACTGCGCCCGGTCCAATGTGTGTTTTTTAACTTCATGAAACTCCCTAACTTAAAAGTATGGGGAAACATATTCAGTTAATGATGTTGTCCAACCTTCCATTAAACTTTCATTCGGAAATATGTGTGTGAAACCGAGGTCAGGTCTGGATCTTTTACAGTATGAATATACATACGTTGAATAAAAGTCACCTGACCTATGATTAACACACGAGTTTACGGAACGGTGTATTAAATATTAGTCACATTTCCTGACCGCTCAATTTTATCATGTGATGAATACTTTTCAAATGATGACGAGTGTAATACGTCACAATGTCTGACCAGGCTGTAGACTGACCGGTTACTGACACGACCTACGGACAAAAACATAGTTGTCCTATTGAAGCATTCATAGATGTAATGACACATTTGTTGTTTGTATCTTATAATAATAAATTACACGTATTGCTGTCGTTCGTTAAAAACTATTGTTCCGCAGGATTTTATTACGATTTCTCGTCTCATAAAGTTGGGGAATTGTATATGTTTTTGTAACCGTTGGTGACTTGACTAACATTATCTGACAACATTCCCGAGTTCGTTCCGGATTTCTCAAACTTGCTTTTCCCCTATAATGTCTTTAAAAGTTGATGGGCTGTTAAAACTAAAAAAACAAATTAAACCAAAGGGCAGACAGATCGTCACTATTTCAGAGATTCACGCTATTTTAGGATAATTTCAGACTTTGTTTTAATTATTTTTAGTTATCTTCTCTCTTTACTATCTCACTCATGTGTAATCCAACAAACTTTATATTTCTCGTAAGAGATTATATACAAAACCTGTATTCAAGCTAAAAGTAATATGTTCACTGTGTATAGTATTATTTTTAATAGTTGCACGGTTTACTTAATGGTTAAAGTGGCGGGAAATGTCCCTTAAAGTGGCAAAACCCTCAGCAGTCAGAGTTGTACATGTACCCACAGGGACCTGAGAATTTGTTACAGCTAGTTTTGGACCTAAAATAGGGTGTTTAGAGTAATTTTACACATTTGGGGGGTTAAGATCAGTTTTCGATAAAAAATGCCCACTCAATGGTCATAAAAGCTAGGGGCATTTTTATCAAAAATTGATCTTAACCCCCCAAAATGTGTAAAATTACTCTGGACACCCTATTTTAGGTCCAAAACTAGCTGTAACAAATTCTTAGGTCCCTGTGCATGTACCAGTTTAGAGCTGATGTATCAAGCGTCATTACCTTACTAATACATTAGAGTATGATCTGCATCAGTGATTGCTATTTAGTTTGACGACAGGTAATATTAATTAGGTAACTCTGCGATACACATTTGTAGCATGCCAAATGCCTTAATTCTTCGCTCTAATTACTACCTATTACTTCACCTTTTACCGCGCACTGACTCAAATCTGAGAATCTAAATCATATACATTCCGAGTCAAATTTATACTGTATATTTCTATTTAGGACATGTTTTGTAATGTGTTCACCACTTTAATCAATATATTTGTTGCTTACACATATTAAAGTAGTCATTGGCATGAAATGATCACATCACCATATCATTTACATTGATACTGAAAATTGATTCGACCTATTTTGGCGAAACAGTGTTTGTATGACCATTCTAGCGCTTTCTTTCCAAGGACCAATGCAATATTTTCATTTCTTTTGACATAACGCAATAATGTTTATTTTTATGTTTAAGATTATTTGGATTCGTCAGGAATAAAATCTACTAATTCCATATGTAATATGATTTATGATGAACAAATCATCACATTGTAGCCACTCACAATCAATTATTTCATGCTTTCCCGGAATGCCATTGTATAGTCTTGCATAGAAAGAGCTTTCGGTGGACTTATTCCTGTTCAATTACCGAGGTCAATCTGGCCAGTGTTTAACAGATGTCAGATATATAATCCCTACTTCGATGATACCGATATTCAGGTCAATCCAATTCAAACTACAAATCCTAACCATTCGATGACTGTCTCAATAGGGCTTATAGGCGAGTCCCCAAAAGCTTTACGGCAAACAAACAAAAATTGCTTTAGTGGGTTGATGTAAAATCATATCTAGATATATATTTCTGTTTTAATTTTAAATTAGAAAGTCAGAAATAAAATTATGGAACGGATTCTTGAAATAAATAAATCGGATGTTAAATTGGTTTTGGTGGGTGGATATGCATGAGTTATGTCCACTGATTACTTGTTATGTTTCAGCTGCTCTAATTCTCCCGTTATTTATATGGGGATCTGTGTACCATATGTTAAACATGTACTTACGTGTGGCTCGCTACACATGCTTGATTTGTAAATAATTGATAAATGTCACGACGCCACCATCGTTATTGGTTCTATCAGCCATGGTGGCTTCACCTTATTGTCCCCATTATTTGTCCCGGCGTGTGACCTTGCTCATTACCGTGAACAAGAAAGGCTAATGTAGTCCTCAAACGTCTGATTATCTCTGCCATCTTAACTCAAATTACGTATGATGTCCTATATATGTGACAATATAGATCATGATACATTGTATCTATACCACGCATGGTTCAGGGAATCGTTGTGTAATATCTTTTTGATATCCTTTTCGTTATATTGATCCCGATACTGTACATGCAAGTCCTCAATCTGTAAGTTTTATAAACTTTCTTACACAGTATAAACCGTTGTTGTTTTTGTAATAGTTTAGAATAAGTAAAATAATTTATGAATATACTGTTTCAACAATTTTTCACGATTTCTATTGTCATAAGGCTACCTTTCATTCTCCCCTTTGTTAAAATGCTGCCCCTTATTTAATCGATTTCGGATTATGATTCTGTTGACACTTCGGAATTCTCTAATTTGTTATGACATTTCAGTCCCTAGCAATTACTGTTCATCCCCGCCTACTGCATCATAAACTTGTTTGTGCCTGCATCTGCAAGTACAACGGCACAGTCTAATTCACTATACTTCAGCTCTAGCTAGTGTATCTTGAGAATGCTACTTTGGTAAAAAAAACATTTTCGTTAGTAAAAGAGAAGTAAGGTGGATACCGAAACGAAGTCCATGTACATGCATATTCATGTATACATCTGTATGTAAACTATGTATGTATTGAATGACAAAAGCGGCAGATCGTTACAATATCAAAACCTTATTTTGGCCATAGTTTGGTCTATGCTGTGCTTTGTTATTGGGTAGAAGCAAACGGTCTTTTTCTGGCACTCCTCACTAACTGAAAACGCGAATCATCATTTAACAGAAAAGGCCCCTAAGGTTATTTGGCATCACTTGATTAACAGATAATTTGATGTAACAAACAACTCCTTACAACTGAATGCCCAATTGCCTTTTTGTATTCAGGGAAACGAAATAACATGTTTGAAACCAAATGAAACTGCCTTGCTTACCGTTATGTAACCAACGAAGGAGTAAAATGCTGATTACAAATACAATCTAGTCATTATTGTGCATTAACAGCGATTGGGGATTGGCTGTGTGTTTTTGATCCATATATGGCCTAAAGGAAACGTGAAGATTGTTTCCGTTCCAAAAATGTCATGTTTAGAATTTGGGTTGGCCCTGGGGAGCGCATTTGGTCATCAGCTAAAGTGAGAAGTTGTTGATTCTTGGCACTTCGATTGTCTCCAATATGATCGAACACACGGGCGGTACAACACCCCTCTAGCTATTGCGGCTTATATCATGAAACTCAGAGTATAGAGAAAACATTGGATAATTGTTTTATGATACATTTAGACTGATTCAAATTTCAGCAAAGTCTTCGTATTTAATTGAAATGTATTATGATTATATAATTTGATGTAATTTGATTGAAATTGCAATACTGTCAAACAGTTTTCGTTAATTACAAATGGAGGAAAGTCGCGAATGAATCTATATCTAGCGATGATTGACGTATGTGTTGATTTCAAGTATATAATCAATAATGAGATTACCATGTAAGATTTATATTTTATTACTAATAAATCAACTCATTTCGATTATTTAAGAGACATAAATCAGATTGTAATTATGATGAATATGATTCAAATTAATAGTCCACGGATTGTGAAGAAATCGAGTAGATACCAAATTCAACAACTAGGACTAGATTATATAATGACATAGAGGAACATCGACTGAAAGGTGTTATGAACCTATTATCATTATTAGATTAAATTGTATGAAGTTATTATTATGGTAATGTGTTTTGTACATGTACTTTTCAAACAATTGCAGTGACGTATTCAGTGGCTTTTCATAGGACGTAGAGACATTTACTTGTACCACTACACTGTAAAAATTGGCATCTTGAAATATGACTTCCGGTTCCTGTTTCTTTTCCTTAAGTAGTGAGAATCAGCCAAGAAAGATTACTTTGTATTCGAATGAATACAGCGTGATAATTAATATGTTTGTTTTTGCTACAAAGTGGCATATATTGAAAGAAAAAAATAAGATAATTTGATGACAATTATGTGATAGATAACTTTACACAAAATGCTTTGAAGTGTTCAAAACAGGGACTTAGGTTCACAATTAAACAATTCAAAATAACAACAAATTCCAACATTTGGGCAAAAAATTGCTAGTTACTTTTGCAAACTGATTGAAAGGTAAGAAGACTTGAGTAGAAAGAAAGAGAATGATTAAGAATGCAAAAGATTTTGCAACAGAGAGAGGCATATGATGACAATGAACGGAGGTGAAAATTATTATATATACAGGAACTAGGTCAGGCCCCATCCTTGTATTCCCTACCGTATTTGGGAAATTGAACCATAACACATAAAAAAACAGTTGAATAAAGAACATTGTGTAGTATTATATGAAGGTTCAGTACAACACTAAGAACTCTCCTTTTCCGTTGGCACTCTTGTTTCTAGGCATATTGACCTTTGCAAATGTGACCCCTTACAATGTACTGGGTTTGGAAAGGTCAATTGTGCGATTAAGGTAACACTAGTCCACCTATGGCGATATGACCCCGGATAGACTACCACTTTCATTATCAAAATGTTATTGTCGATACTTACCGGAAGTAGGATTACACTCACATTAAGTGTCGGCGTGACATACATTGAAATTGACACTTTATCTGTCGGAATCGGGATGAGCTTCGAATACATAATAAGCCTATTATACACCATTTTATATACGCGCAGTGTCCAATACGACGAATGATGACAATTACTTAACAGTTTATTAGTCTACTCTCAGTATTTAGTAATTAGAAATTCTCGTGTAAAAGTCGATTTAATAGCCGCTCTTCTCCGTAGTAATGTTTAAGCCATTTCAGATTGAATTCATGTTAAAAAAGGCCATTAAAAGAGGATTCCCTTATGCTAGGGGAAGGATGGGCTAAATCGCAAAACAATATCAAGGAACGTTCTGCTTGACTCATAAGATGTAGTAAAATGTTCCTCTGTGTGAAATACCAAAGGATTTCCGAAAGCTATTAAGTTTTCGTTGCACATGACTACGTTGAAAATATATTGATGGGTTTATGAGTAACCTTATTGTAACACCATCACGTCCCGAACCTATCTGCTCGTGGTATATAAAGCTAAGGGCATAGTGTGCTTAAGTCGCTGCTGCTGTCTTTATAGCTGAGCCTGCTTAGTTTCATTTAAGGTCTAAAATTGAATGTAGCACTTGCATTGACACTTACAGCGTTTCAATGAATGACTGTTTTTTGTGTTTCATTTGTGTTAACGGATTTTTCTTCATTCAATTAAACACACAAAGCATTTACTTACAAATGTGTTTGTTTACATAAGCTGCATGATTGGTGGTCAACATTTATTAAATAACCTCTTTTAGTAGAAACTACACATATTAGTGACGTCATCTTTGTCCGTGAAGAGCCATCGTCCTCAGGAGATTTTTACTGTCGTTTATTTACTTCATTCTGTGTGTTCGATTCTAAAGTATCACTGTAATTCACTGAATCCCCCCTTTACACTGCATTATGATGCAGTGGACCGTTGCAGACCTTGCTAGAAGTGTTATATAGCTTCATATATTATACATGACTTTCTACGATAGTTATAAACAGTATAAATCTACACAAGCGTCACGCTTGACTGATAATTATAAGACAACGTCAGATTATCGAGTTCAATCTCACAGTGTAATCGCGGATGGCTTCTGAGCCAATAATGCGCGTGTAATGCCTCGCGGAAGGATATTGGACATGGTACAGGATGGTCTCCTGCCTGTCTAGTCGACCCAATAGGTCAGTATTTCACGACATTAGCACAGATTTTTCGGACGTCACAATTTGAAGTTCCACTGGTCTCATAAAACCCTGTGACTTTCAAGGAATGTGTCTTTTCAAAATGGCAAACTGCGGGAACCACTTCAGCTGCACCTGATTTCCTTACTTGATTAACGGGATAAGTAAAAACATATTTTAATGATCAATGGGTTAAAAGAACATTACATCGTCATTATGGCTCGGGTGGATGACGACACACGTATTGAACCCACCCACAGTCTCGGATGTAAGGCACGTAATGAGACGACTACGAATTGCCATGGGAATCTAAGACTTAGTGACCGTCTTTTTGAACCTTAACTGTTACGTCACAACAGTCGTACTTAAAATAAACGTGACCACTAAAGGTGTTTTCCAATTATATGGTTGACTGGAGGCAGTTACGATGGATTCAGATTACTTATTGTCGTTACTGGCGGAATTTACCAGGTAAGCTTGTTTACGTTTGTTTACGAAATTAATTTCATAATCAATACTTGTGTACGTATATCTAAAATATTGATTAGATGCTCAAAGTCCTATGGATCTGGCTTTAGCGTAGTTTGGAATTAGAAAGGTACTTCCAAGAAGATTAAACATACACCATTCGCAAAATTGTTTACATAAATTCTGTATCTATGAGGGGTTTCTTTCTATCGCTTTTTTAGATTATATGAATATACACCTGGTGCGTACATACTATATACGAAAAGTTAGCATACGTTTATTCATTCAAACATGACGGATGACAATAACATTCTATAGTCTGTAGACTAGATGACCAGACTAAGTTCACAGACGACTGACTACGATATACATATAAGGCAGTAGCCGTTAACAGGTCAGGTGGACATCGTATGTCGGAGCTCTGACAGGTGGCATCATTAATGTATCACCACATAAAAATGACAAATATTTATTTCTAATAGATCTGATATGATCTATGTCAACCCATTAGCCGAGCACAGGGCGTGGAGCACTTATATACAAATGATCGCTTCACACCATGAGCAAAGTTGAACATGAACATATTCTGGGGACATCAACAAGAAAAAATCACGAATGCTCTAATATGTGATAACAATTTCATATTAGTTAACATTGCTTTCACTTGCCCTAGATTTTTTTGCTTCGTCCAACTGCCGCTTTTGACAATAAGGACATCTCATAACGTTCAAAAATGATAATGTGTTACCAACACCTTTTTTGTCATAACTGTGATACTTTGATGAAGAGGTCGCCCTGATCAAGTCGAAATAACGAAGAACACGCGATTCTTGTAATAAACCCTCGGTACTAAGAAAACATTTATGTCTCCATTGCTCGGAAGCTACAAAAACAAAACGACACGAGGTACATGAAAAAGACCAGGTGATCCGGGAGAGTAAGCATCTTCTCATGGCATACGATATACATATAAATCTGGGTACAATACAATATATATTATTCCCTCTAAGTGACATACTTAAGCTTGTTACTGTTTCTTGCTGTTTGAAATGGATATATAACCAGTGTTGGCAACAGTTCAGTTTAAACAAAAACAGCTGCTTGAAAGTTAAAGGTTATCATCCGAAGATGGCTTTGCAATATCCTTTCAAATTATGTGTCTAATATGGGTTTAATAGATATGATAACCGCAAGTTCAGACTACAACCAAAAAGCCTTGTGCATGAATCAAAGTCATTAAAACGATGGATGAAATACATTATTATAGCTTCCGTATCGAAATTGAGATTCATTAACAGGACAAAGCTATATCAAGATATTGGCAGACGATATGATTTAACGGCAATTATAGAAGCTAGAATTTTATTAATGAACAATATATTTCTCGCTCTCGGTCAAATCCAACCCTCGTTAACATTGATACGACTGTTATTGTAGAACAAATACCGTTATAACCACTACGATAATTGTCGAGACCGCCAGAATATCCAGCACGAAATTAATAATAAAATGACATACACAATGTAACATGTCAATTTTGTATCTCAAACATATTAGTTTATGGAGTATTCGGCTTGGGGTTTGGTGTTGGTTCGTTAGCAAGATACACATGCAATCCATGGTACATGTACATATAAACGATTTGTACGGTTAAAACGTATATGTGTACATGCAAGTTCACTTCTGTGTTATTTCAATTATTTATTGACATTATTTCGTTAAATCGATTATCATTTCTCCTTTATGTCGATGAATGTGGCGTTCTTTGTTTTTGTATCTTTTCTTATTTCAAATAATGTATAAGAATGACTATGTCTGCGATCCTGTCCCTGTTAGATATCAATGTGTTATGGAGCTTGCTGTGTAAATGGTCTATGGGGTCCAAACGTATCACGCCACCCTGGTGAAATATTACTTCTCCATCTCCAAACTACATTTTTGTTTCCTGCGACAGATTACTTTTCTCAGCAGTGACGACTTAAGCCTGATAAATAAACCCCTGTCGGCCGGTGACCTGTAGCAGATAATTATACCCACTGTCAAGTGTAGCCTCGCTGTTTAATGTAAAAAAACACTGTTTGCAAGCCAACAGAAGTAAGCACATTTAATCCGAAAATGTGTACACGCTCGACTGACTCAGGTTTGTTTTCACAAAGTCAACACCCGATGACGAAATTGGGTCATACGATCGTCTTGAGTTAAAGATATGAGTTTGAAAACGTCTACCAAATAATGTAACGGCCGTTCCCTTTTTTAAAAGGATTTGTGCAACGAAAAATGCAAATTTTATATCAGGTAAGAGTTATGTTTTAAAACCGTATTCAATCCTGCACGCTTGGTCTGGTTATTTTGCAATGACAATATTTTTTTTCGATGATAAAGTGAGATTTTAATTTATTAAAAGCTTCAGAATAACTTCTATTTAAAAGAAAAGAAAACTACCAATAATAGGTACATCATTGCAAGTCGTTTAAGGTTTTCTGGACGTAAACCTTGTGAATTTTAAGCACATGATATCGTAGGGGGCTTATGCAGGACTCCCGATGGGGAATTGAGATTTTCTTTTGTGTGTTTTCTGCTTAAAGGTTCCATAATTGATCTATTGCAACATTCGGGATCAAATATTTCATTTCTGAATTCCCTGATTTTTCATTTCGACAATAGTCCCTTGGCGCCCGTCTAAATACACATATGACCTCATACAATGTAAACTACTGCAGTTAGATGTTACGCAGTGTTGAGTTCTTTACCAATCAGCCAAAAAAGTAGTCTGATCATATTTTGCGGAAACTATGAAATATCTACCATTGTTCTTATCTTTCATACACCATAAACAAGACTCAAGGCACGTCTATGCCCGAAGTAAAAGAGGGCGGAAGTTGCTTTGATTGCTGGATATTATATATAATAATAATAATTATACAATGTATAAACAAGTTTGATAATGGATAAACCAAACAAAATACTCACTGAAAAAACTACAACTTCCAGTTGCACGTCTGTGCCCTACGATGAAATATCCCCGCAGGACTTGCCATGTCAAAACTGATTGATTAAGTACTCTACAAATCAACACGTTCATGTGTCCATAATTGCGAACTATATCAAATAATAATATGGAACAAAAAACACGCAAACCATTAGATTATATACGCTTCCCACTGCCATAAGGCATTGACAAACCCACCTTAAAGCTGTTGTTAATGTTGATTAAATTTCAACAATATGTGGAACCAGAAAATGGACATATTATATTTAAACTACTTTGTGCCATCATTTTCTAGAATATGTCGGGGTAGTTTGGTGTTCGCCTTAAAATTGTAATGATACGACTAGGTTGTGAAAATCATAGATTCTCACACAGTATTTTCAGGATTTGTCGTGAGAACAGTTTTCTCATCTCGAGCACGTAGATAAAATCTCGAATCCACCTTCATAGGCCTCTCAACACTGAATATACTGTGTGATAAACTGTTTATTATCTTGATACAACTATCATACATTTTTCTTCGTCTGAGAAACATCTTTAAAACACTTAGTTTTAAAACGACTTATAGGGTCCTCGGTCGCGATATGTCTATGGCAAATGTAAACGAACAGAGGATTTGCGCGGAGGAATACCATGAACTTTTAAAATTTTGTGAAAAAAAATGAATCCGACATATCGTCATTGATTTTTCATCTGCACATTTACGCTTGAAAAGGTGTTTGTATTGTAATTTATTATTTTTCATTACTGTTTATTAATATTCTTTTATGACGGACTTTCTTTGACGCGGATTTTGTTGGGATACTATTTCCAGTTAATGACGTCATCTTTTTCGAGCAGACGTTCTTTTTTTAAGTTCTCGGAAATGGAAACATGTGTTGCTAAGTTCTTCTCAAGTCGCTCTCAACTTCTTCTCGCACTGATAGCCTATGCTAATGTTCCGTGTTAGCGATAGGTAGTATAAAGCAATATATATATTAAAAGTGGTAAACAAAATTCACAATGTGAGAGCCTCGAATTATTATCTAAGCATTATCATCATTACACTTCAGAGTGAATTATCACAAAAAATATTCTAAATTACTTATATTTACTTTTACGACACAAACTCCTGCAAATTTGTATTTGATACCATATAAAATATTTAAATTATTTTTTTTCCAAAATGTTAAACGTAATAAAACATTAACATAAAGATTGAGAAGATTAACACAACTTTTCACTAATCAGACAAGGCGTGTTAGCTTGAAACACACACAATAGTATTTGCATGCTATATATATAAATAAATGTTCAAAAATGATATTTGAACCTATGTGTACTACCAAACAATGATTAGGCAAACATAATTTCAACTTATCAACGTGATGCCGATCGTATAGATATTTGCTAGAATATAACAATATAACAAAAGCATGCAATAAACAATTGATTGGCTTTACTTTAAACCTGAAGCAAGATTTGACAAATGCAGTATTATAACCGAACAAACAAACCCATTTCATTTTCAAACAATTTTAAAAAAACTCAGTTCTCTAACGGACTTGAAACACAATTTTAAATACCGGGGATTGTGAGCTACAGGGTTTGAAACGGTTTCGTATCCGATCGTTTGCTTGAATCAAACGCTTCGGCCTGCAAGCGAGACATTTAACCTAATTCTTTAATGCGTTTTATGACGTGTGGAGAGATTTGTTTTATGATGAAAGTGAGTTTTCGTCGATTTTTAACGTGTGACGACATCGAATCTGTTACACAAATTGTTTAAGTGAAAACTGTGGTGGGTACTGTCTTGGCAGATTTTCCATACATAACGACCATGCAGCCGAACTAGGTCGGGTTCCCCTCTTCGACCTTGTCAATGTGATGGAGAAATTGATTATACCTAAAACAAGGCTGACGGCAAGGCAAACATTGAAAGATCCCCGCTGTACGATGCCGTCAAAGACTCGAAGGAAGTGTTGTTTTTTTCAATAGAATATTAAGATACTCTATTATGTTTTTTCCAAAGCAAGCTAACAATGGTCCTATTCAAAAGCATGCTACAATCAGAATATATATCTATGTCGACTCTTTTTGTTTATCCAACACAGATACTTTAATCAACGAACTGACAATTCTTCGTCGAATTTTTGACAATAGAGAAACCTTGATAAATTGTACGGTAGTGATTGTATGTTATCCCGATAACATAGACCCGTGACCAGACTTGAACTTTGATAAAAATCTATGTCTGATAAACAAGTTTTGTTATTGTCACCCGAAGGGAAACAAACTTGATACACCTCGTGTCGTATCATACGGTCCCAGCAATCCAGATACACGTGATTCAAGAGAATCCCATATTTCCGATTATTATGAGAAATCGGCATGGCGTACATTGTATGGTATACAATAGAAGTCGGCACAACTTACAAAAACATGCATTGTTTAAGGCTTCCGTGCATGCTATGTCTTAAAATCAACTAATCTACTGAAATAAAGAGTTATTATGAAATTGACCAGTATAGAGTTACAATTGCATAATGGCAAGTTGAAACGAACTTTCATATTAAAATTGATAAGGCTATATCGGTTATGTAATTGTTGGGATTAATTACACACACCTATCTGTACCGAGGGATAGACAAAGAGAGTGTTTTCATTGGAATGTGCACTAAACAGATTCGGTGCTATAGTTTCGTATACAGATGTAGAATTAAAATGCTGTAATCAGCATCGTCCTAATGAACATTACGTTGATTGGTATAAGCTAAGTAGTTTAAATAATTAGAGAATACCGAAGCGTCAACAAAACCGAAATCCGAACTCAAAATTGATTGAAGTAGAGGCAAAATATGAACAAAAGGGAAATAATAACATGGATACCCCTGGTAAAATGGACAAGATAATACAACCAGCTGTTCCGGAGTAAGCATCCTTTGCTTCATCGACGATACGCAGCATGTAATTCTTGGTCATATCAAAGTAAGCATCAAGTCCTCAAAATGAGAAACGAGTCACCATTGTCAACCACAGCTATATTAAGCACACTTATGAGCATTTTCAAAATAAAGTCCATCTTCATATCACCCAAAGATACAAGATATTTTCGAATGTGATAACATGGCGACCATAAAACTTGCTCATAGTTCTTACTCTAAGTTGACATACATGTCAATATGTACCATGTATTTGACAAAAGAACAATTGAATGCGATAAACGTAAACTGCCGAAAAAATGAATTAAACTGCATCATACAGCTGTTTCGTCCTTCTGGGACTCGTAGTAATGCTAGGGGCCAACCGTGTTTGTCGTGGAGTTAATTTATATGCTCCCCTAATCAACGTGTTGTTGCATCTCCGTAAAAATGCACCAGTTGTTGGCACTTAGTTCGGCTTTAATTAGTGTTACTTATCCTACAAAACTCAGAACTGTACAAAAGTAGATACAATGCAGTTTATTAAACAAATCTAAAGTTTATGTTACGTTTACGAATGGGGTAATTATGAAAATTTGCATGTAAGTTAAATTATGATTAAGTCATTATACCGACCCTTTGATTATCTTACATTGTAGAATAGGAAGTTGTTAATGTTTGACGCAGAAACCTGACAAGTATTGCTTCATGAGCCTCTGGGGATTATTTCATTAGTATGACTTCAACAACACCCCTTTCGATTATCTTAAATTGTAATTGTTTGTACTTCTCAGGTACCCAAATGACATGTCGCAAGAATATTGTTTAATTTTTTTCATGATAAATGAGAGGCTATGGTTTTCAATATGTACGTGTTTTTTTAAGTCTCGTTTTGGTCAGAGGTACATTGTATATGTAGATGTAAATGTATTGAACATGAATTTGTCTTATAAATGACCAGCAGGTGATTTGAATCTAAATTTCCAAAACATATGCGATTTCTAGGACATGCATGCTACATATATGTATGAAAGTACAAGTATTCAAGTACATATGCATGGGCATAAACATACGTGATCATTTGGTAAATATAACAGCTGATTTAATCCATGTGCTCTACAAGGCGCACTTTACAGATTTACGAATGTTTTAGTTTCCGTTATGAAATTACCCGTCGTCAAACACCGCATACAAAGGAAGCGATGACGTAACATTTAATACAATACGGAACACAATAATGCACTGATGTAGTATATTAACATGTTTAAACATTAAATACACTGTCGCTGCTGAAGAGATGCAAACCTAGTTACCAACGATTAGAGCCATCTGACGTAGTTTCGAGACGCTGGTGACGATGTACTTGACATTTGCTTAATCACACCATCTCTAACGAGATGACTAATCAGTGCATGTCCGCCCACCGGGGCACGCTTTGATATTTACCTAACTGTCACTTGACCCATCTGTGTTCCAAAAATGCCTTATTTGACTGTTGTCTATAAAATGGAAAGTTAAGTTGTCTAGTTTTGCTTTATTATGAATATTTCTAAATCCATAATTGGTAAGAGATCGTCCTCGTTCGTATCTGTATTCCAATGTCTGTAGTTGTCATTTCCCTGCCTGCCTCGCCAGGCTCAGTAAGGGACAGCAGAGCATTTAGAGAGGTCGATCTCCATGTATCAGAGACTCGTTTATCACTTCGTATGGCCGGTAATTAAGATGGTAGATCGGTCATGGACTTCATAAGACAGTGTACACACGCCCAAGACCCTTAACGACATGGTTAGTGACTAAATGAGGATTAATGTCCGATCAGAGGACGGAATTGATACAGAAATCGATGGAATGTGGCTGATACACCCTACATCTCCCATACGAGCAGCCTTGCAACGCCAAACATTTACCGACAGGGAGGCATTGGCTACGGCGCTCTTAAAAATGAAAAGTAATATGTGTCAATGGTAGACAAAGGTTTGAAATGATACAAACCGCTTGACGTTTTATTTTCAATTTTATCTTCTCCCCTGTTTTATTGAAGTAAATGCATGTTTTTCTTTGTTGCCAGTTTATTGGTGCTGACTTTTGCAAGATGACTGTAAATGTTTCTATGGCACGAAGCTTACCGAGACTCACAAGTATACTGTATCGTTATGCATAGAAGTCATATTTCGCTTGGTGCTTATATATTAATATTGTTAAGCCTTAAAATCTTAGAAAACTGAGCATATAATCATATAAAAAATACCGAGATTATGAATTCAGTATCGGTTTTTTATGGTTAAATGTTTTACAGAGCTGCTTTTCAATTAGGTTGCAAAGCGTTGATAAATCAGACAATTTTTTCCATCAGGTACAAAAAAAAACAAAAAACAAAAACCAGAAAACAATAAATTAAAACCAAAATGCAAAAACAATCGTACTTTATTTCGTGCCCGAAGCAAAAAAGTACTGCGTCTAATAATTTAGTAACTTAATTGGCTAATTATATAGTTTCTTCAATATTAGACCATATTGGCTAAGCTTATACATGAAGTACAGCGTATGTTGAGAACTTAATCACACGCGCCTCACCCACAGAGCGGTCAATGCCGTGAACCCTTTAAGTATGTCTTACTTCTATATTCTAGCCCGTATTCAATTTCGGAACATCTAATCAATATGGTCAGGATTTTGCCGGATTTATTACCCAAACATTCTTGAGACATTGTATATCCCAATCTAATCCCCGCGCCTTCCGTTATGAAGACTTTCTCGTACTTGTTGCTGGTGTGGAGAGAGGAGCGAGTAGCGAGATCTTGGCCTGACATAGTGATTACAAACAGCCAGCGGTCACGTGTGTCTACTCGGAACACCTCTTTGCAAGTTGTACCGGAGCTTGACATGCTAAATCAATGCCTTTCCTGGAATTAAACACCAAATTGTGATTAAATTTCCTATCGTCAGACATCTGATAGTCTATTTGTAAGATATCAGCTACAATCGACAGACTGTGTGGTTTGGGGCATATTCGTATCAACGTTAAATATATGGCTAAACTGTATGTACACGAAATCATAATTCAATAAGTTTAATAAAGACGACCATTAAGATTTCCGAAAGTTTGAATCAGCGATAAGAAAAATATGTTTATTCGGTGCATATACATATAAAAGGTATACTGAAATCAATTTATAGATAATGACAAACAGATCACTGAATTAAATAGATACATATGTATGAAATCTAGCCGAGTAGACGAATTTGAAATTCATCTTTCCAACATATATACTCGTAAGAAGTGTTTCGTGTGTGATCATTTGGAAGATCAATATTTGAGAATGTAATGCTTTACAGCTGTCTGAACTATCACGAACATGCAAACAGTAATTTAAAGTGTTGACTGTCAGGCTTGGTGAAAAATAAGATTCCGAAAAATAATTAAAGCCTAGGGGTCACATATACTCTTCAATACAATCTAAATGCGATGTTCGTTTCCAACTGGACAAGCTAGACTAGTGAGTTAAACGTACATCGTACATTGTATATGTAAGGTAGGGGAAGGGTTCCAGATTTTCAGGAAAATGTGAACATGTTCTTTGGTGTCTGATATAGGAGCATGTGATGTACTGAAGGCGTACAAGTCCATCGATGCTTGTAGACACGGATGTCAATTCTTAAACCAATTTATCTACCGTTATCACATGTATTGGATTATGTATTGCTGCTCCATTTCCCGTTGCCTGATAAGTCAAATAGAGATGTCTTTGCGTTTGTTTTAACAGCGGAAAAAAATCAACACGCGGAATGTTTTCTAGATGTCATAAAGATTATGAATGTAGGAAAATACAACAAGAAAAATAAATCTCCAGCGCGAGTTTTTTTTAATGTTTTTTTTTCTCCCCAAACCGCGACAGAGTCACACAGCGAAATTTCTCTTGAATAGTATTGGACGAAATAGACTGATATTTCAGATGTAGCTGCTTCTTATTTTCATTTGGTTGCCGGTTTAAAATTGGATTTCACTTTTGCCTGAAACATGAAACAGGATTCATTTCATACTTAATCCGTCGTTCAATGTATAGAACAAGCTCATCAATTTTTCAACGCAAGCGATTAGGATATTATTTAGAAAAAAATACATCATAAAGTGATTTTAATTGATCTTACACGACAGGTTTTTTACAATATATGGAGGTCCATTTTTTCGACACACTCTATCGTATTTGTATCTGTGGCATGGGGAGATGTGTTCATGTTTATATGATTCATACTGCCTTTCGTTTATGTGTCTATTTTGACGCTGGCCGTAAGATCCTTGTACGAAGGCTTTAAGACGGTTACCACTCAACTGGAAAGATGGAGTTTATTGGAACACTGTTCATACTTTACAATCGCCCTAGAGTCACGACTTCCGGTTCGAATGGAGCCCGTCTGCCGCAAATATCTTTAATTGAGTCGCAGACATTCTTAAGAAGCCGTACTAGTTTTTTAACATTGATTGATACCCCATGGTGTCGCCAGTACTAATGACGGTCCTATGTGAACGCATTGCAAAGGAATTATCGCATGTGATTAGCACACTACAATGAAAAACCAACATTGCTTGTTCTTTGCTCTTGATGTTTCTTATCACATCCATGTTGGGCCTAATGAGGTTACATGCATCAGTTTGATGGTTTATGGTGCTTTGTGGGAAACAAGGATAATTAGTGATCATGATATGTACGTATATCCTTGTCTGGTGTTGTTTTCATTCTGCCAGAGGATAGAGATGTCGGATGATGAAGCACCGGAAGTTGGGTTAGTTTAAGACTGCACTGCATCCTGTATGTGCCTCTCTGTTTGCCCATCTTTTTTCTACGTAGAGTAATTAATGTAATGATCTAACTTAACATCGGGAATGGTGTAGATATTTTCTTCCCGTAGTATCCCCGTCTTTTGATTACAATTAACAATTGCCCTACGGACATGACTTCCGGTCAAGGTGGTTTACTGTCTGTGAGAAAATATTGCAATGGAAGATTTGTTGTGTAGGATGTAGAGTAAATCATCATCAGTTATATAAATAATTCGTATCCTATAAATATCCATTGGTAAGTATCCAGTGTTATTTGGAAAATTGTCGTTGATATTACTTCGTTGACCAAAATAAGCGGTTATATATATATATTCGCTGCCCATTGTCAACCTATGACAAATAGAGAAGAATCGCTGGTTTATATAACGATATTTACCATGTGTATTCTTTTGATGGCGTTTTACTATTTGTGTGTGCACAATGCATTGCAATGCGTTGAGTTGAAACCAGCCCAAATATCTTAGAACATACTCTAACATTGTACGGTGTTAACTGTTGTATATTTCATGCTAATCACTGTTAACGTGTAATCTCTTAATCTGTAAACCATGTTCTATGTAAATTGTCGGTCAGTTGGGAGAGATAGTCTGGTGAACGATTTCTGTGTCAGATACTGGCCGATATAATGGACAGTATTGGGTGTGAGCAACAGTTTAGTTATGGTCAATGGTAATGTAAACACTGATCTAGATTAAGACTTTGTGTATTGGTTTGTTCTGTAGATAAACATAAATGTCTGGATCCATTTTCTTATTTTAAGATTGTTGTACGGTTAAGATGGTTCATGTAGCCAACTTACATGTAAGTTGTTGAGTTTGATAGTAAACAGTACTTTTTGCTTCTATGATACAATGTTTAAAGTCAGTTCCAATGAAGCGTTATTTTCTTCCTCTATAGTATAATATGTTAAATATTCCTTTGCTTATCTCCGCGAAATGAATCGAGAACATCGCGAGGTTAAGGAAATGCTTGAAAGACCTTTTACATGTAAACCTAATGCAATATTTCAGTAACATTTTTTTTCAATTCTGAGTTAATGTTTTTGTTTCACATTATAACATAAAGTTCATTATGTAATAGGTATCACGTCACGATATAAGCAAGTGATTTGTTGTTTACGAATTGGTGCTTACAATATATTTTTGTATATTCCTACTTATTTTAATTGCAGTCGAAGCAAACATCATTGTGACTTTACAATGTTTACCATGTGATTTAAATAAATTCGGTATAAACCTTTACAAATACATGTTAATCAAACATGTTTTGTTACAAATGTCAAAGATGACGTGGCACACACATATGCTCCACTTTTTAAATTTAGTTATATATACAGTTTGCCAAAAAAAATGAATTAAACTGCATCATACTGTCCTCCTAGGACTCTTCGATTAGTGATGCTAGGGGCCAAAAGATGGGAATCCAAAATGTCTTAACTAATGTAAAAACCTGGGGGTCAGGTGCATAAAATCACTTTAATTTATGAATTTAAAAGTAAAATTAAACTAGATCTGTATAATTTTAAATCCTGTAGTACGAAAATGTGTGTATAATGTACTTTTTCACTAATCAAATGTGATTTACTGTGATAGAAAATCCACCAGCAGAGTGCCACCTCCTGTCATTAACGATGATGTAACACACACATATGCTGCACCTTTCAAATTTTGTAATAGATACAGTGTGCCGAGAAAATGAATTAAACAGATATTTTTAATGAAACAAAATATTTACTGAACTGAATATGGTGCTTAAAACGTGGCATTCTTTTTCGCTTCCTCTTCCATGAAAAAACTGAAAGCGAACAAAAACAAATGAAAAAAGTGGAAAGACGGAAACTCGTTAAAACCAAAATAAGGAAAGAGAAAATAAAAAGGACGTCAGAGGGCAAAATAGCCCCCGCCCTCCCCTATCTCGTTCCTTTGGCGTTATTTTGTTATCTAGCGCTTTGCTAGGTGCTCGCTTTGTCGTCTCTTCGTTTTCATCTCTTGAAGCTTTTCCGCTGGCGACAGAGCTTAAAGACGAAAATTCATATATACCCTTTGTAAGCCTACACATAACTACAATTGTACATGTACATGTAACACTAGAAATCCTCCCTTTCTTACTATCTCCTACACTAGCAGGCCTCTCATGATCTTGATGATCTTAAAGATATTTATTTTCACATAAGGTCATGGATATAATAATAATATTTTGTGTCTGGCTGCATTGACATTTTAAGATGATTATGTACTTTCTCCGTTGAAATAGTTCCTATCTGATTGGCGCAGCGAGGACTTTGATTGTCAGATTATTGTCAACGTAAAATTATTGAAATTTATGTATCATTAAATCGAAGGCGACCATTTCTGGATACATCAAGGTGGTATACTTTATTACCAGCGCATAAACGGTTAAATATACAGGAAATGCGTACAAGTTTTAGGTTAAGTGTCAATTATTCGAACCCCATAAATCAGCTTGTCGTTTAGAATTTATTAAAAACTTCGTACTTCATGTTAAACTGCGTCATTTATAACAATTAATTATATAATAAATAACAAAATTTGTCACTTGATATTAATGCTCTGCGTTTGACATGTGCATGCATCAGCATTCAATTAGCTGCTTGCAATTGTTTCGTTGCATGTAGATACAATGTACATGAAACAAGGGGACACCGACGTCCGAATACAGCGTAATCATATAGTTATCAATTATGAGGATGTCTGCGTAAAGTAATGTCAGCAACTCTGCGATCGTATATGTATATACATCTTACTTCAAGCATCATTTTGGGTATATATTGTGGTCAAATTGGTAAGTTGTAAAGATTTTGTATGTTTGGATGTAAAACATAAAATATACTTTTTACAGGTAATATCCGTCCAACTTTAGACGAGATCAGACACCAACATACTTCATATTTTGATATCATTACTTATTGTTCTACACTTTTTGTGTGTTCACAGGATCATGCAGAATACCAGTATGTATGAGAACGTGACCCTTGACCTCAACATGACCCAGGGAGGGGGCCTCGCCCCAACCGTCTCCGAGATCCTCCAGACGTTTGCCCCGGCAGTGATTCTCGTGGACAGGATCATCTCTCCTATTTGGTACGTTGTTGGACTCATAGGGAACCCCATATCTGCGTTCATATGGCTAAGCCGACGTATGCGGAAGAACAATTCTTCTGCTATCTACCTTGGAACACTTGCAATTGTGCATACAATATTCTTGTTTCTCCACTTCATTATGGAGTTGAACTACGCATGGGACACGCCAACCTACAATAAACCGGTAATTTGTGCTCTATTCAACGTTCTATTGATCATGCCACAGTACCTCACGCCATTATTTGTCATGGCGTTCACGGTGGAACGTTATATTGCGGTTTGTCACCCATTCTCGAAGGAAAAGTTCTGCACGGTGACTCGCGCTATCAAAGTGTCCGTCTGCCTGACGGCATTCTCCCTCAGCCTGGCATCCGTCCAGGCTTATATCTGGGTATACGTTGAAGAGCACCAGAGCTGTGTATTCGCTCCACATGATGATATCGTTAAATTCGAAAAAGTGTGGACCATGGTTACGGAAATGCTGCTGTTTTTCATCATCCCGGTGTGTGTGCTTGTATTCAATGTGTGTGTTATCCGTGAGATCAAGCGTATTACTGACACAGTTCCGGTGAATAGTCCACAGGCAGGAGGCGGAAATCCCACTTCAACCATTACACTGCTGTCTGTGTCTTTCTATTTCATCTGTACGTTACTCCCAGCGTCCATTGTATACGCCTTACAGTCGCTGCTCCCCCAGGGGACCTACCCGTCAACTCTCCAGCAAATGGCGGTGGATCCTGTCTGGCAAAGATACTTCACGTACCTGACAATTCGTAAAGTTGTGGAGGAGATTTGTTTATCAAACAATGCCTTATATGGCTACATTTATTACATCACTGGTCCACATTTCCGGAAGGAAGTAAATAAACTATTTGGAATTACAAAATGTAAAAAACTGGTGAAAAAGTCTTCAACACAAAGCCCAAAATCAGAGTACTCTCTGGTGTCGTCTAATGGAAAATCTCAATATGATTGTGCTTCTACGCAAATATAAATAACAAGGTGCGCATGAATGTGAGAAGGAAGATATACTATGGCTTTGTTTATACTGCTATTTTCCTATTTTCTATTTGACTAAAGGCAAATAGGTGTCAGTCTTACTCAGGTTGAGTTTGTTTCTGAGCCATTAAACTTGAGAAATAACCGGAAGTAACGACGTGTAACAACTGATCCCAGATTTCTTTGCAATGGATGTATATTGATTGTTAATTGAAGGTGACTTAGTGTGTATGTCTCTCGTAGTGACCGTAGATTTCAATGTTAGGAACTAACAAACTTGTGATATACCGCATTTATCATTGTGCCTGCAGACATAATTTGCCAATGATAATGATATAAAATAAACATGTTTTATTATAGTGCTAAGCTACCAAAACAGATGTAAATAGTAAATGTTGATATCAGTAATCCCTAGATGGAACATCGGCTTCCATCGGCTTGCTATTGTACATTATATCTGCCTGTAATAAGAAGCTTTGTTATGCATAAATATAATTTCAACATTGTGTTAACCTGTGCTTGAACGACTACCGTATAAATAATATACTCTAGAGGTTTAAGTTTTCTTAAAATAAAATACAAAAGTCTTAATCAAAAGAAAGACAAGCTTTGCTTCTTTATATTGTTATTTTTTTCTGTTTAATTCACTTAGCCTAATGGGTTTCCAAAGAAATGACAATAGAATTGCCTCAGGTTACCAGTTTTAGAGTAACACTGTGGATGTATATCCCTTGGATATAGACAGTAAGCTTTCATTATCGCGAAAACGGGATGGACGTGGTCACCGAATTCATTATTGTATGTATTTGAGCTAAAATGCATTGCAGAGATTGCGAGAATATCCTGTTCTGACTTAAAATGGAAACGTATCCTAATAACTAAGTGGCAGTAGGTGTAAAACGAGCCGATACGACTAGATTGTGAATTGATGACAACCACAGATATTGTACTGAATTAAGAGTCAATTGAGGACAACAACATCGATAATATAAACTCGTTTCTCATATCGGCACATATTTAAAATAAACTTTGAATGCAAAGAAAATTCATAGGATGACAGCAAACGATCGTAAATACAAATCATATTGACTTAATTGTTAATTGATATGAAACTCTTTAGACAAATCATATTACCTTAATTGTTAATTGATAACAAACTCTTTAGACAAATCATATTGACTTAATTGTTAATTGATAACAAACTCTTTAGACAAATCATATCGACTTAATTGTTAATTGATAACAAACTCTTTAGACAAATCATATTGACTTAATTGTTAATTGATAACAAACTCTTTAGACAAATCATATTGACTTAATTGTTAATTGATAACAGACTCATGTGGTTAGGACTGGAGCATCCTCAATATCCAGGGGCTACGCTCACATACGTTCTCTACACCCTGGATTAATTATGTCATGACAAAACTTAAGGCACGCTCAGGTTGAAAACATCCTTACCAATTGCTAGACTGCATGCCTGTCTTTTGTAGATTACAAAGGGACCTCGACCGACTTCAAAGCTTGTCAATTTTTACCGTTATGTGAACACGATATTCTTTTGATGTACATCAAAGGTTCGAACCAGTCTTCTTGCCTCGCAAACAAGGTGAACCTTCAGATTTACCATCGTATATTCCAGAGATGTAGAGAATGTAGGTAAGCGGTAAACCCTGGATATCGAGAAAGGGGCTGGAGTGTAAATGTGTTAGAGATCATTACCTTGGCTTATATATCAACTCCAATCTGAAGATCTTCAAAATATATGAATCTTATCAGAGAAACGATGTACAGAACAAAGCGTTAATATTTTAACAAATATAGATCATGCAGTCTTAAGTATCAATAGATGACAAAAAAAGAAAGTAAAGAAATCAGAGAATACAAAAGCGTCAACAAAACCATAATCCGAACACAAACATCGATTAAACTAGAGGCAAACTCTGAACAAAGGAAAAACTGACATGGAGACCATCCTAAAAATACAATATAATAAGACCAAGATGTTCGGGAAGACTAAGCGTCTTCTGCTTTATCGACGACAACCGCCATGTTAGTCTTGGCTACATCCGAGTAAACATCAAGTTCTAAAAATGGGAACCGAGTCATCATTGTCAATCACGAAAAGTACATGCAAGACACTTAATGAATATATTAAAAAATGCCCATCTTCATATCAAACAAAGCTACAGAATATTTTTCTTTGAGATCAAGATGGCAACAATAAAACTGTCCCATAGTTTTCATTAATCTGCATCCCTCGGGTTGCTGTATTGCAAGTTTGTTTGTCAGCAGATGACATCAATCACGGAAAAAAATAGTTTGCCCCCTGATGAGGGCAAGCAATAGAAGGCGAATCAACTGCGACATGTACACACCATAGAGATCAAGGTAAGCTGCTGATGTAGAAGAGTCTGTTGTGCCCTATATTTCACGTCGAAGGGGTATATACGCTACATGTCCTGATTAGCTTTTCAACAAATTCAGCCTCGTATGAAAACAAAAAACAAGCCAGCTTAGAGAGGGACAAATCAGTAAAAATATTATCAACCAGGAATTCAATCATTCATACTGTTTCTTCTGAAGTATATTTCATTTTTCCTTTTGTTGTCTTTCACAAAGTACGTTCTAACATAGCTCACTGCTATATATTTGCATCGTCGTCCGCCTTTTTCTAAGTTTTGTTCGAGGTATGGTAGTGTACAGAGTAGAAAAATCAAATGTTTTAATCGGAAAAACATACTTTGTAGGAGGATCGTTCTTACAGACTGAAGTGTCGATAGTTTACAAAGATCGTTCTTACAGACTGAAGTGTCGATAGTTTACACAGATCGCTCTTACTGACTGAAGTGTCGAGAGTTTACACAGATCGTTCTTACAGACTGAAGTGTCGAGAGTTTACACAGAACGTTCTTACAGACTGAAGTTTCGATAGTTTACACAGAACGTTCTTACAGACTGAAGTGTCGATAGTTTACACAGAACGTTCTTACAGACTGAAGTGTCGATAGTTTACAAAGTTCTTTCTTACAGACTGAAGTGTCGAGAGTTTACACAGATCGTTCTTACAGACTGAAGTGTCGAGAGTTTACACAGATCGTTCTTACAGACTGAAGTGTCGATAGTTTACACAGATCGTTCTGTCAGACTGAAGTGTCGATAGTTTACACAGATCGTTATTACAGACTGAACACAGATCGTTCTTACAGACTGAACACAGATCGTTCTTACAGACTGAACACAGATCGTTCTTACAGACTGAACACAGATCGTTCTTACAGACTGAAGTGTCGAGAGTTTACACAGATCTTCTTACAGACTGAAGTGTCGATAGTTTACACAGATCGTTCTTACAGACTAAATTGTTGGTAATTTACCCAGATGGTTAAGGAGGAGATAACCAGACAGGTTACTTTGGACAAAGACAGACAGACAGACATCCAGTCAGGATGATTCCAGGGTATATCTCCTCTAACTTTATTGCGGGGGCTATACATGTATATTTTAGTAACAGTTCATAAATGGTTCACCTTTCCATCCATATATTCTTAAAAATTTACAAATATATGTAAAAGATGATAAAAATATGTTTCAATGTCGTATAAACAACAGGATGTAAAAAAGTGACACTTTCGTGATTCGAACTTTGAATCTTTGGATTGCTAAAGGGCGACTCAACCACCTGTGCTAAATAGTCTATATCGATTTGAACTCTTTTGTTTTGATTTGTAGTGAGTTTAATACATATCGAAATTAATATTTCTTCCACAGCGTTTTTATCCTTTTTCTAATACCAGCGCATCAGAGGGCTACTTTTTAAGAATGAGATTTCACATTTGGTACACAAACAAAATACCACTTTATAAAAGTTGGTCATCAGATGCGCTCTACGTCAAAAAACGGATTTTAATTCGGGAAAACCTCCCTCGGATGTTGTAAATAAAACGATCATGCAACTTTATGGTCATTTAATCAAAAAGTCATTGCAATGAACGAACTGATTTTTTCACAAATATGAGCATATCATGAATGTTATATTTTTTTATGTTCGTATTCCAAAACCTCATATTTTTTTTTTTATTTTGAAAAAACCTTTAGGTCGAAACGGACCAATATGCACCAAACCTCTTTGGAGAAAAAAAAGAAATATATTTTCAGCAGCAAGGACTTTTAGAGTTAACCTTTCGACCCCAACCTCAATCCCACTCATTACCTCTGTATTTCTGTATTACTTAACAATTCACCTTGTATGAAGTTTCAACCACATCCATCAATCCTTTATCAAGGTATCATCTGGAAACCAACATCCGGACAGACAAACGGACAGACAGACACACAGAGACAAACACTATATTCCCCTCCGGGTTCACCGGCAGGGACTAAAAACGACACAGGGAAGACACTTGTCCAACAAACCACCTCGCAGGCCGAAAGTTCAATTTAAAAAAGAAATGCTTGAGGATGAGTCAAAGATGCCAAAAGCAGCCCTTAGCCACGACCAACAGAATATTTCTAGTCTACAGTCACATATTGTACACTTTGAATCTTAGTCAAAGACCTCGAAAATACTACTCGTATCATGCGTATATAGAATACTGGCCTGATGGAGGACAAGGTCCAATCCCTTCCAACTTAAAATGCTCAGCCCATCGAAGCGACGAGCCTGCTGACGTCATGCCTAGAGCACACCACTTAAAAATCATATTTCTATTATGACAGCATACATGTCAACCTCCCTCATTAGGAGGGAGACTCCCTCTTTATGCATTAGCATAACTCTTACAATTTTGGAGCAATCGTAGAAGAAGAAGAGACATAACAGAAACGATAGGTCTTTTCATCAGTTGGTGAAAAGCCCTAATTATAAACTAGGAATTCAATAATTCATAAAATATCTTCGTTAGAATAATTGTTTTGGATATTGTTGTTTTTCACAAAGTATTTTCTAAGATAGCTCACTACTATATATTTGTAATGTCGTCCACTTATTTTTTATAAAAGAAAGCTCTCATAACGATAGTTCTGAAACACTCTTTGCATAAGGTATGGTAGTGTACAGGGTAGAAAAAAGTTTTTGTTCGAAAACAAACTTAAGGAGAGATCTTACGGACTAATATGTCGTTTACAAAGCTTTTTATACACCAAATTGTCGTTATATTTTAAAGATCGTTCTTACCGACAAAAGTGTCGAAAGTTTACAAAGATCGGTCTTACGGACTAAGGTGTCATCTTCAAAGAATTTTACACACTTAGATGTCGTTAGTTTTTAAAGATCGTTTCTTTTTTCAGACTTAAGTATCGATAGGTTAAAACTAAAGACTGTTTCCATATACTTAATTGTTTAGGATAGGATAAAGCAGAAATTATTCTTAATGACTTAGAATATAATTAACAAACAAATATAAATTGTTGTCAGTATAGAAACAAACATAATTATATCGATTGCGATCGAGGCCATTAGCTATAATAATTATGATGTAACACACAAATAAAGATATTAAGAGCAACACATCGAATAACGAACTAACTGAGACATATAAATACGATAGGGTGCATATACCCCTGCCCTGGCCTAGACGGCTCTGTTTGATTACATATCCCGGTAGGTTATTAAGTGAACCTTGATGACAAAAAACTTCATCAGAATATATCCGCATCATAACGCCTTGTACCTGTGGCAAAAGATGTGGCAAAAGAAAAAAAACAAAAACAAATAAAGAACTAATGAAAGCACCGACAAGGCGATAAATACAAATGACATTGTTTACAAGATTTCCCGGTTATTTTCATCATTCCAAGATAACCGATGAAAGCCAAGGATGACGTAATTGTGGCGTATTTTCGATTTCACAGCTGGAGGTCTATTTCCAGAAGAAACGAATCAAAGATAAAGTGTAGCAGAGGGGAGGAACTCAATTTACGCACGTATGTCTTACACCATTCGTGAGCTTCGCTCGGGCGCCTTTGCATTCGGCGCCCGAGACCTACGATCTTATAATGTACATGCTACATAAAATAGTTACTGTCTACTTTGCATGGACTTTGATTTCAGATTATTGTAAACTTTAAATTTAAGAATGATTAAATCGAAGGCGAACATTTCGGAATACAACAAAGATTTTGTAGTTTATTTCCAGCGCATAACCGGTTAGATACACAGCGAAAGTGTTAAAAGTTTTAGGTTAAGCGTAAATTATTCAATATTCAATATCCTACAGTTCAGAACTTCACTTTTCATGTTAAACTGTTTTATCAAAAACGGTATAATTGTCACTTGATGTTTAAGTTCTGCTGATGATATGCGCATGCACCAACATGAAGGTTACTGCTTGTACATATAGATACAATGTATATAAAAGGAGAGATCCCTGACGCCCGAATACAACGTAATCATATTGTGATATTGTATTTTATGGTATGAAATATTGTGTTTTAAGACTGTATTCATCGCAATATTTAAAAGTTTATGTTTGTGTCTTTTGTCGCGAATGTCTTTTTATCGAGAACACGCGCACCTATGAAATTGACTTTTTATTTACAGGGTGTATATCTTTGTTGACTGCTTTTATAGTCTATAGTTTTAGCTGTGCTGACGTATTGCGATTATATTGCGGTATTTTAGGTGTTTTATTCTGAAAACGGAACTTTTATTCATTTCCTTTTAAGACTTTTTTTTTTTTTTGCTCTTGCCATTTAAGAGCCTCGTTCCTGCGAGACACCGGATGCAGCTTTCCAAAATGGCGGATCTGCGTATTGTATCGCGGCCAACTAGACTGAAAAATCCGCAAATCCCACATACTCCATCTAAACTTGTAAGCACAAATACTAGCAAACGTTCATCTTTGTTCGAGCTCAATTAAAAGACAGCACTAGGGGGGGTGGGGGGTGGGGAGGCAAGTCAAAAACAGATAGATTGTGAGGCAAAACAAACAAGAGGTGGTGTTGTTCCAATAGTCTCGACGGACGCATAAGAATGCTATAGATGCAAGCTACATAACTTCCCTGCTAAAGGTAAGCACGGTACTATTGGAAACACAGATTCCAAATATGACAATGGTGGCAACTGTTATCATGAATCATAGGCTACTGTTACATGTACTGTGCATTGTGCTAGGGACATAGCAATTGACAATAGCATTCTCGCGAGTAAAATTGTTATCATACTTCTTGTAAAGTCATGGTAAATGGTGAAGATGTGACAATATTTGTAGATCATTTGGTACTTGTAATGTCCAATATAAAAAAAACAACATTTCTTTTACTAAAATTAACGTATATATACAAGAGAAGAGTATTGCTGCCCATGTTACCTTTGCCCTTAATAGCCGACCGTCATCACAAAACCAAGATGCCTCACAAACTCGCGCGGTCTGTGGCCGTTCGACTTGTAAGCGATATAAACAGTATTTATACCCCCATGAACCCCTCGTACAAATGTATATCCAAGAAAAACAAGCTTACAGTTAAGTGCTGCATGCAACACTCGTTCCCTGCCGTCAATTAAATTGTCTAGGCGACATAGACAGCAATGAACAGATATGGTGACCTTTTGACCTATATTACCTGATAAGCTAACATTTTATAAAATTTCACAAAAAATCAATCAATTCTGTCTGCTATCATCTTTAAACTAAAAGTTGACGAAAAGATATCTTGTATTTAGCAACAGTGACCTTTGGAGTTTACTTTCGACCTTAATCTCGCTTTGTGTTACAAAATGTACCTCATAAACTGACATTGTATGAAGTTTAAATCACATCCATCAATCTTTCCTGAGGTTACCATCTGGAACGAAGATTTGACAAAAATAACTATTTTAGTAACAGTGACCTTCATAGTCGACTGTTCGACTCAAAACTCTAACCAACACTGTATTACCCCATAAGCTAACATTGTATGAACTTAAAACCAAATCCACCAGTCCTTTCCGAGGTAATCGTCTGGAAACTAGGAATTGACAAAACCTAGCACTGTCATATGTAGAATAACCAATACCCCTTACAGGTGTTGTTAGTTAATCCTTTACTGACCTTGACATTTAACTTACAGAAACGAGAAGTTTCTTCAAAAGACATTTCATATGAAGGGACGTAACTCCTTTAAAAGAAGTCGAACTTTGAAATTAAAATGCTGATTGAAAACTACATAACATACTGATCATCCATGTGAAGCTTCAATGAAATGATGATGGATTTTTTTTCTGGAAAAGTTATTTTGCATCAATGGACATATCTCCCTTAAAAAGGATTGAAGTCGAAATATGAACAGGATACACCAGTGTGACATCATGAATGTTCCCACTGACATCCAAAGTAAATTAGTTTTTTAATGTCCATTGGTGTTAGACAAGGGTCTGAAATGTCGGTCATACAATTTAAATGAGTTTGTTTTTAAAGTCAAAGTACACTTGAATTGAAGAAAATAAGTCATAACTCCCTTTAACCAACAGAAACGAAACAGAGGAAGAAACTTGTCAAACAAACCTCCTATAAAGCCGAAAGTTAATTTTAAAAAATTCCTGAAGGATGAGTTGAAGAAGGAAAGAGCAGCATTTAGCCACAACCAACAGAATATGTCTCATCTACAGTCACATAACCTACACTTAGAATCTAATTTTAAGACTTCTAAAATACTAATCAAAGCATGCGTGTGCAGACTACTGGACTGATGAAGGATACGACGAGCCTCCTGGCGCCATGCCTACACCCCCCCCCCCCCTCCCCCACCTTTAAAAATCATATTTCTATTGTGACATATAACTATAACAACGTACTATAATAACAGTATCGACTGTATATACGAATTAGCGGGATCAACAGACATTATTCAGGAACACTGATTGTATCATTACGAGCTGTAGATGATAACAACCACTACCACAGGTTATGACGGGATTGCCATCTTATGGAGATAGGAGATTGATCATATTGTTGAAGTAACCGATGAAGGCAATGATCGGTCCACCTGTGTCCAGACCTCTTCTTTTCATCAGTTTCTATAAGCCCTGTAGAAATTCAATATCAAGTGAAACTGAATTCGACAACTGTCTCAGTATGCTACAGGAGTTCACAAGAAGCTACCTCTCCTCTCATGATATTATGATATGTGGAGACTGGAACTATGACCTACAAAGCAAGACCCCCCGATAAGCCAAACCAATATCGTTCATAGAGACGTGATGGTACTCAAGATCTATGAAACCTTCTTGATATGCATCCATGCACCCTAATGTGAAGGATACATCCACAATCGACTACTTCCTCCTGGATGAAAGGACCAAACACTTCTCCAAATTATCAACTGTAGATTCTACTAATTCAACTCCCACTGATATTGAAATTGATGTTGACGCCATAAACCAAGCATGTAAGCTCTAGCCAGTTCAACATAAAGAACTCGTTACTGAAGGTTTGGTGGAAACCGCCATTAGAAACCTTGACATCAACAAATCAGCGGATGTACATTTGTATATGGTGTAGCAGCAGAACAGCTTAAACATTCAAATACTTACACTGTATGCAATATTACTTTTATTGCAGGAGTATCCAAACATCCCTAATTAAGGTCAACTATCACCGGTATTCAAGAAAAAAGGATCTTAAAACGAAAGAAAATACCACAGAGGGATCACTGTGCTTCCAGCTATCCTCGAAGCCTTGGATACTGTACTACATGAACTAACAACACTTGAGGTTATACTCGGCCCTCGTCAGAATCGACTACAACGAGGCTAACCAAAGGGTATATCTCCCTTCTCTAGTAGTATCAATCTTCGGGAAGCATGCATTGCCTGTCTTGATGCAAAGGCATTGTTCGACACAGTAAACCATCGTTTTTTTGGAACGAACATTGTACGTACAAGGAGTGAAGGGTAAAACCTGGGAGATCATCCATGATCTGAACTGCAATGCAGCTACAAATGTACAGCAGGAAAATGGCGATATCAACTGTTTGAACCGTTTCTAGTGCAACAAAGAATTTGTCAAGGTGGTATATTAAGTACCGAACTATACACACTGTATATCAATGATTTACTTGTTAGATTGCATAAGCCAGGTCATGGAACACACACCGGGCTTACATAGAGTGGATCACCAACGTGTGCAGATGATGTCGTTCTTATCGAGTACACAATGTATGCTTGGTTTACAAACACTAATCTATACTTACAAGTGAGCAGCCTAATTTTATAATATTCTGAAACCTGTCAAGTGTACCATCCTACCGGGCCAGAACCACAAGGTGTCCTTTTTCATTGGCCATTGATGAATGTGCCCTACCTATTGCTGAGGAAGCAGTGCACCTTGGTATTAATGCGTTTACTTGTTGTGATTAACCATGATGACTCGGTTCTCATATTGAGTATTGATGCTTACTTGGATGGGACAAAGATTTACATGGTGGGTGTCATCGATGAAGCAGAAAACGCTTACTCTTCCTGACTACCTGATCTTATTCTCTTGTGCTTTAAAGGGAGTCTCCATGTCAAACGTTCTTTTGTTCCTATTTTGCCCCTAGTTTAATTGATTTTGAATTCGGATTATGGTTTTGTTGACGCTTTTGTATTCCCTGATTTTTTTTCTTTTTTAACACATAACCCCAAGAAACAAGTAAAGGATACTATTCAAAATAAAATTAAAAAGGGACGTACTATGCTCTACAGTGTCATGGGTACCGGTCTGGAAAATTGGTTTGAATCAAGATACCTATATTTATATAGCATACCCAACATGATATAGGGCCTTGAATATGTAAATCCAACAAATAGAGTTATGGAACATATGGCAGAGCAAAAAAGGACAATCCTTGAATAGATATTCTCTATACAAGACCGTGTTGCTGATGCAGCTGTATATATTCTTACTGACACATTACCACTGAAAAGTACTGTTCATAAAAAATAAACTCTAAAATGTTCTCTGTTCTGATCTGAGAGGAATAAATTGAGAAGGATATCGCGGAGCGTATATTTTTAACAAGAGAAGATAACCCTGAAAGCTGGCTTTGTGTCATCGTCACTTCTAGCAATTTATAGTTGACTATCTATTTATGATACCCTGTATAACATATTTCTGTACAACAAAAATCAATAGAAAAACCTAGTCAACAAATAAGTAGATGACTTCTGGGAAACAAAAATAAATATCTAACATCGTTAGACAAATTATCCCATAGTTTAAGCGGTTGAACCGGTCGGACAAAAGTCGTTCGTTTATGTTATAAGGTCGGACTTGACGTTGATTTCAGGCGAGCTTTGTGTAAGTCTTGCAGGGTCTGAATAAACATTTGCAAGTTCGCCAGGAGTTCCACCCGAAAATCTTATATTTAAAAGAGGGCAAACCGGTTGTTCCGCATAAACGAAAAAGGTCCATGTGTTCAAACCAGGAACGCTGCATCCAATACTGATATATGATACACGAGACGTACAACGGTTACCAATCATCAAACCGAAGCTGCCTCAAATAGCAACATGTTGCAAAGTAATCGGAATGCATTCAATCAAACCGGATAGTCCAAATATGTATGTTGCAAATATTTGCGCCCGATACCCGTAAATATTTCCTATTGGTATGCTCAGGCACTTTATTAATTGACTGCAGAATAATGTAACTTCTGTCGTATCTGTCAATTTACAGCTCATGTTGGACTTATCGAAACTTCTACAGTCTGATAAGGATATACAGACCAATGAACTACTTACTAGGAAATGTGCTTTACTTGGTTTTACATCAATGGATATCAGTAATCGAAACCACGTTACCTACAAACAAAAAGAAAGAATTGCCATCCAAGGGAGATAACTGGCTATACTAGCATTGTTATGGTTGAACTGTCCGTATGCATTCCATTCTCCATATTATGATGTTTGGCTTTATCTAGAGACTAATATATAGATGTTACAGCTTGTGTAACCAGCACCGCTTCGCCCTGTAAATACATTCCTGTGTGTGAATAGTGCACGACGTATACATGTATTTAAGACCGTGGGATAAGAGTACACCCCGCATGGGTTTAGATAATATACTTCTAACACCGTACATTGCTGATCCACTTACAACGTTGCCGATGCAAAATCATTGTGAATTATACTCTAGCTGTTAAACTTTGGGTGCGTCTCACTTCAGGCGGGATCTTCAACCACAGGACGAGACAACGGCAGGAGTTAACACCTGGTAAGACAAACGTTACATAAAGTACGGTAATATTAATATACATTGTAGGTGTTCAAATATTATTATAATTTATCCATTGGGCATTTAGTTATCAATAATGCATTTATAACCTACACTCGTTTATATGATAGACTATATACATTATCTTACATGCAATTATTCGTGTAGGTTTCCATTCATGATATTACAGACCGTCTGAGAAAAGCCCGGGCAGCGTCCTTGTTCACTATATTACCGACGAAGGCTACATATGGTGCCCAGGTAGGGATATGATAACACTATGTGGTGTAGCTGGATACGGCAAGTGAAGTGCTTTCCAGACTAAAAGTTATGTACAGCATGCCGACGTCACATCAGGTGCTAGGGAGTAGATCTGATGAGGTTTGTGTGACGGAGAAGACAGGCCCGACAGAGGACAATCCCGACGGAGAGGTTGGCAGGGTGTAGTGTGTTCAGGGTGATGTCGACACTGGGACACCCTTGTTGTGATTTGTAGATGGTGTTCACAATGTATATATTTAGTGCAAGAGCTGTTTACCAACACGGCAGCAGTGTAGTGGGGCCATGTAAAGTTATCAGAGACTGTGTTCTGTGCGCTAAAATATTTTGCACAGACTGTTTCAAGAGATTCTATCTTTTTTGCATGAACTGTATTTCGTTATTGTAATTACAATGTATTAGTAACTTATATTGGAGAAAGATATATAAAGTAATACTGTATCACTGTTCTACGTAGAACATGTAATTATATATATCATGTCAATCTTATTATTTTGTAAATTATATCTGTGATATTCTGTTTTGCCAGGTACCAAACACCATTGCCACCTAAGTGCCATCGGTATCTAAGTGTCATCATTTAAGTGTCGTCATTCACCCTCATTGGCGTTGGTATCATTTTCACTTCCACCACAGCTCTAGCCTGTAGATTATTCCCAGTACCCTCCTATATAAAGAACTGGTAAGTATTGCCCTATTTATTGTGTTAAAAGATTATGTTTCCCATGTATAGCAGGTTGGTGTAATAATGAATTTTGACCTGTTGAAATTCAATATTATTAATGATATTTTTGGCAATACATTGTCTGTAGAGAAACCAATATCGGTACCAAGAAGTGTAATACAAACAACATGAAAAACAGAATGTTGCATTCTAGCAAAGGTTTTGCACCAAGACCTCGCCATGATTTAATCCAGCAGTTTTGCTGTGAGATCAAATTCTGCTCTAACGTAAACCACGGCCTCAAATTAAAACCCGCCTAATGTGAGTTCATCAAAACGACCATTAGTGTACAACTGTTAATTTGTGACTCTGATGATTATATCAATAAAATAAGTAGGCAGAAGGAAGATACTTAAAAACTCCAAAATGTAGGTGCCGTACAGCGTCTCTAACCCTCCAGATCGCTATGGATCGCAGTGGCAACGAGGTCTTCGTGTAAATGGAACAATTCCCATTGTTTTAGACAAATTATCTTTTTCTTTTTAAATAGCCATACCTAACTTAAAGTCGTTTGATCTAAGGAGATCGGTAGGGTTATCCCCAATATCTCCAGTATTATATCTTACAATAATATATGTGTATTTTGCATTATACTGTGTAAAATTTTAAACATTCTTAATTGTGTGGTTCCACATGGGTAACGGCAGCCTCACAAATACCATTGAATATCTTCCATGGATCCAAGTGGATGACAATATTTAACTATATATTTTATTTAGTTTGTTTCAAGGTTGTTTGGTTAGTTGATTGTTACGTGCTATTAACAGCCAGGGTCATTTAAAGACTCTCCCGGTGTATGCGATGTGGGTGCGTGTGTTGAGAACGTGTGTATTTTGGAGGCGGCGGTATGTTCGTGTAAGCCTCCTTGCGATTGTCAGGATCTTGCCGATTTAAAGAGCTACCACACTGAAGTATACTACCGAAGGCCCCAATCAGAACACTCCACCCGGTCACATTATACTGACAACGGGCGGACCCGACGATCAACTCCCATAGTGCTTAACGCCAAGCAGGGAGTAGTAACAACCATTGTTAAAGACTCTGATACAAAATGTATGTCTTGGCCTTCAGACAGAACCGATAGCCGTCCGCACAGGGGCGAACGTTCAACTAAGGAGCAAAAGTGAGGTTGTGTCAAAGGAGACTTTAGGAAGGAGAAAGTCGTTTAGAAAGAATTAAAAGATGAGATCCCGAGTTTAGTCGCCTTCTACGATCATGCCATAGGGCAGCAGGTACAATTCTTACGCCCTGCCCGCAGAGCAATAATGAATTCCATTATATTCGTTTTTGTTTATCAATTGTACTAAACTGCAAAGGAAAATCTTGAGAGATAAATGTATTGTCCAAATCGGCATAATGATCATAATACATGTATGTGCGATTTAAGGAGATTTGAACATTAGAACATCCAACTGTATTTGTTTCCCTTAACGGTGTTTATACGATGTAACATATTATTTGTAAAATTGATATTATTCAGTTACACTTAAACATGTTTGTAGAACTACCAATATATATTGGGCGATATATTATGACCACTAGGTTTTGCTATATCTTATAGACTTCACCTAGATGATTTTGATATATTAAGTGGCACCATGATATAGTATATAGAATAGCACAATTGTCCACTTAAGTTATAAAACTTACGCCGAAATAATGATTGAGTCAATCTGGGTTTCCATAGCATTTAATTATTGTATAAGCTTTTTGAATAATGCCCAGAATCGCAAATGCCTGGAGTCATTTCGCTAAACACGAAAGCATGTAGACTATGTGAACATAGTTGTACATGCTGAGTATTAATCAGTATTATCAACTACATAATACTGGCCTAGTTTATCCACATAATTATATGTTTACGTATGTATACGTTACATGTACACCTGAGTGAGAGTGGAATGCATGGACATGCATTGAGCACCTGTGACTACGCATGCCTCTTGAAGTATTCTCCTAGGCGCATACACAGTTGCAGCACATGGCACAATCCCTCTTCCTATCACTCGAAGCTCGGGCAGCCTAATGGCAGGAGCTGAAACTTGATGAGGCAGACTATTCATTTAGTTTTGTGATATTGCTATAGGTCTTCAAATATTATTAGCATTCATCCTTTTGGTATTTATTTATCAATAATATATTTATAACCTACACTCCCTTATTCAATAGACTATACAATTATCTTGATTATAACATTCATTGTATTTGAGATCGTCTGAGAAAAACCCAGCGGCGTCCTTGTTTATTGTTTTACCGAAGAAGGCTACACATATAACTTTAAACATGACTTTGGTTGTATCGTGTAGGTAAGTTGGCAAATTACAACCTTTTTCAAAGTTTCCATATGTTCTGATGTACAACATGAAGTATTCTAGGAGATAAACTTCACCTTACTTTGGACAGGATCGATGCCACCATAATTCATATCCTGATTATTACTTAATACTCTACAATGTTTATGTGTTCAAAGGATCATGCAGAATACCAGTATGTATGAGAACGTGACCTCAACATGGCCCATGGAGAGGTCATCGCCCCTACCGTCTACGAGATCCTCCAGACGTTTGCCCCGGCAATGATTCTCGTGATTCTCAACTATCTACCTTGGAACACTTGCAATTGTGCAGACAGTTTTTTTGTTTCTCCACTTTATTATGGAGCTGAACTACACATGGGACACGCCAACCTACAATAAACCGGTCATATGTGCCCTATTCAACGTTTTATTAAGCATGCCACAGTACCTTACGCCATTATTTGTCATGGTGTTCACGGTGGAACATTATATTTCAGTTTGTCACCCATCTTCGAAGGAAAAGGTTTGCACAATGGTTCGCGCTGTCAAAGTGTCCGTCTGCCTGATGGCCTTATCCCTCGGTCTGGCATCCGCCCAGGCTTACATCTGGGTATACGTTGAAAAATACCAGAGGTGTATGTTCGCTCCACGCGTAAACATCATTAAATTCGCAAACATTTGGACCATTGAAACGGAAATGCTGCTGTTCATCATCATCCCGGTGTGTGTGCTTGTATTCAATGTGTGTATTATCCGTAAGATCAAGCGCACTTCTGACACAGTTTCGGTGCAAAGTCCACAAGCAGGGGGCGAAAATCAAGCTTCAACTATTACATTATTGTCAGTGTCTTTCTTTTCCATCTGCACGTTACCCCAGCATCCATTGTATATGCCTTACAGACTCTACTCCCTCGGGGGCCTTACCCAGCATCTCTTGATCAAATGGTCGTCGATCCTGTCTGGCAAAGATACTTCACGTACCTGACAATTCGCAAAGTTGTGGAAGAAATATGTTTATCAAACAATGCCTTATACGGTTACATTTACTACATCACTGGTCAGCAGTTCCGAATGGAAGTTAACAAACTGTTTGGAATTACAAACTGTACAAAACTGGTAAAAAGGTCTTCATCACAAAGACCAAAATCAGAGTACTCTCTGGTGCCGTCTGATGGGAAATCTCCTGCTTCTACGCAAGCATAAATATCGAAGTGTCCATGTGTGTGGAACAGAAGATATGATATGACTTTGTTAATAATGCTGTTTTTGAATTTTCCTTTTGACTAAAGGCAAATAGGTCTCAATTTGACTCATGTTGAGTGTGATCCTAAGCGTTTAAACTTGAGAAAAAATCGTAAGTAATGACTTATAACAGCTGATCCCAGAATTTGTTTTGCAATGGATGCATATTGACTGTTAATTGAAGATGACGTACATGTAATGTGTGTCTCTCGTAGGTACCGTATACTTCAAATGGTAAATACTAACACAATTGTGATTTACTGCATATAGCATTGTGCCTACAGACATAACTTACTGATGAGAATAATAAACATTGGATATGTTTAACATGTATATAGTGCTAATGAAGTTACCTAAAACAAATGTAAATAGTTAATGTTGATATCAGTAGACCCTGGATGGAACATCGGCTTTCGTCGGCAAACTGTTGTTCATTAATGTCTGCCTGTAATAAGAAGCTTTATTATGCATAAATATAATTTCAACATTATGTTTGAACGATTTCCGTATAAATAATATAGTCTAGAGGTTTAAGTTTTCTTGAAATAAATAAAATTCGTTATCAAATCAAAGACCAGATTGGCCTCTTGATCTTGTTTTTTAAGCATTTTGCTGTCGTAATGGGTTTCCAAACAAGCGTAGCCAAGCGTAGCCCTTTTAATAGCATACAGACTTCAGTATCAACAGATGAGACAAAATACGTTATTACAAAAAAATGTACCAATGTGTTGCATGTAAATACTTCAAGGTCAATTAGTAACAAGATTGTTTGGTTTGAAATATATCATTGTTACACAGGTTTGTATAAGAAAATGTGCTGATAGCTGTAAATTACAAGCACAAGTAATTGAGGATCGTTCTTACGAACAAAGTGTCGATAGGTTACAAAGACCGTGTTTTACGGACTAAAGTATCGATAGGGTACAAACAAAGATCGTTCGTACAGACAAAAGTGTCGATAAGTTACAAAGATTGGTCTTATAAATGACAACACACCTGTTTTATTCTTTAGGGTATTTTTGGACATATACTACTATTATTTTGACACATACCTTTCTATGTTTGAAAATTGTTCAACTGTTTTCAAAGTGAGTGTTAACTGTTCTATAAACCATAATTCGAGTTAACAATATATGTATGTACATGATTGACATGCATGTACATGCAAAGAACATGTTAAATTTGAGTTAGTATTTACTTAAATGATTTTACATAATCTAATTGCACTTACTTAACAGCAAAATGTTATATAACAATAAAAACACTGCCAAACACAATAGAAATATTTAAATTTTAGGATAGGCACATAAGCTTGTCTAAAGTGAAAAGAAACCTAACTGAAATCAAAACTAAAGCACAGTAGTGCATAAAAATTGACAACCAACGCCTACGATGGGACGATAATATTGGGTGGATTCACAGCAGGACACACAATAATAGTAAGAATGAATCTCACCGAAAAGTACGTGTTCACGACAGAATTAAACACGTCGTGTGGTGAATTTTGGTGATCCATGGCTCTTCGGAGCTCTAAACACTTTCACACGAAAGTGTATAAAGCCTTTAAATATGCGTATAGAAAGATAATATACTTCATGGATATCTTCTTTGTTAAATTATGAATAAATATTCATATTTTTCGTAATACACTATAGCCCATTTCGCAATGTGGACATCCATTTTACGAAAGAGCTAATAACTATGCATAGAATCGTAAATCCCGAATAAAGCTGGTCAATAGTAGCTCATGGAACAGTTTTACAGAATTAATTATTTGTTAGAACCATTTTATGACACGGTGTTACGTCTAAAAATACTGTAGAATTTAACAAGAAGAAACATATCGAACTGTTTAGAGATTTCAAATGTCACGTGGTGAGACATTTATCAATAAAATGAATCGACATGGGATTTCTTAAGAAGAACGATTTGGCAATAAAATAACAATGCAACGCAGAAAGTCGAAATATAAAAAACGACCATAAAACACAAAGGCTGACATCCAGGGCTAAAGAATTGAAAGAAAAGTCATTGACACGACAATTAAACAGATACAGGAACTGTCGATTTCAATGTCAATAGTTTCAGTTACCATATAAAAAATGAAATAGTGAAAGTCGCTTATAAGGAAATGTTTAGTTAGTTTGTTTGTTTTGTTTTGTTTTAAATGAAATGAAAGGTTGGTAAAGTGTGTTTCTATACAAACATCAGAAGTAAATTAATTGCGTGAAACTGAACTGTGATTGGTGGGTATTTGTCAACTTCCGGTACCGGCAAAGGATGTAAAATAGTTGGTTTACCCATCCCGCATCTGACATAATTCAATAGACTTATACCTGCAATCAGAATAAAAAAGTAGTAATATGACGGGAATATTTGTTGAACGTCAAACGAACACGTTTTGGTCATATTGCAACAAAGGCCCTAGGAACGCCTGACAAAGGAATTTGGACTCATCACATCTAAAACAACTGATTGCCTTGGGAAACAATCTCATTCTTATCCTAAAAATCAATATTTTGTCTGGGTTGACTGATTATTAATGAAATGTGCACTTAATCTTAAACACAATATCATGCAAAAAACAAAAACAAAAAAAAACAAAAACAAAAAACAAAAACACACACACATGAAAAAAGAATTGCAAATGAAATGTGTTTATAGTTAGAAACAGCTTTAACAACAAATCGTGATACTTTTATGTATACAAAAGAACATGGATTTAAAAAATACATCAATAAACCGTTAAAATTTAAAAAGTGAAAATGTTTCAGTGTGGCTAATAACGCTGCTGTTTTGGTATTTATTGCATGCTGCATGCACTTTCATGTTAGTGAGTGGGCGCGTATTGGAGCTTCAATGGACGCGTTCAAACATCATAAAGACTTCTCAAACGAACCTCCATCAGATGTAATTGTTCTTAGCGTCCTGCTGATGGATTTCCCTACCAAACATTTCGTAATTAGGTCGTAGCCATAAATCTCTGATCATTCTTCTCAAAACTGTCTTAATTTTCAGAAGCTGGCTTTTATTGTAGTTGTTGTGGCTGGGATTGGTATATGTATCTCAAAATGGTTCTGCAATTAACGACGGGATTTGTTACGTAATCGGGCGTTCTATATTTGGGGTAATGGCGAGTGTCCTATGTGCTATCATAAAAACACAAACAAGTACCCTCATAACCAAGTTAATGCTTGATTTTATGATTCACCATACATGCTGTTTTTGAAACCATGTCACTCTAAGAGAAAAGATGTGAGTTGTAATCAAGCAAATTTGGTGATTTGTAAGGATGTTTTCTTAAATGTGTCTGTTGTTGCAAATCATATCATCATAAAATACATATAGTTTAATTATTGCACGAAATGCATATGGACCATTGTGACACGCTATATTAAGCATATTTAAAGTAAAAACATAATTTACCAGAGCAAATGAAAAAAAAAAAATTAGAATTACGATCATGCAATATTTTCATTAGATATATTGAAACATCGGAAAGGCAGATATTTCATTTTAATGTCCGTTTTTGGAACCAAAATTGCCCGCAAAGAGTCAAACACTTTTTATATTAATATCAATTTCGGAAAGTCTTACCTAGACATCCTTATGCAAGCATTTGTCGGTGTGGAATCGTAGTTCATAGAAGCATGGCATCAATCCTTAAATCAGATACAGTAAATAAGAAAATGTACAAAAAATGTTACAAGACTACAATGCGGCTAGTATAAATTTAATAAATCTTATTAGATATATAGTATGAGTTGGTTTTAAAATAAAGACTTTCATATATGTAACAGGTATACTTGCAAAATAAAGGTGCACCAGAAAATTAAATCAGAACATGGCGCAATCGGTCTTTCTTTCTAAACAGTAATACTTTATATTTCAATCGCTGAAATGATGTCTATATTGTATTTACATAAGGATCATAATCTTTTACGTTTTATCGGATTTGTCCTTTTTTATATAATTTACATATATTATGTGTTAATATTTACCTTGGACGTCCTGGTGAAATAGTCTTGTTTTAACCTCATACGTGTCAAATAGTTAACTATCATGTTTAAAAAAATGAGAGAATACCGAAGCGTCAACATGATCAAAATCCAAACTCAAAATCGGGACAAAATTCGAACAATGGAAAGATTCACATGGAGACTCTCGTAAAAGCACAAGAGAATAAGACCAGGTGTTCCGGAAAAGTAAGCGTCTTCTGCTTCATCGACGACACCCGCTATGCAAATCTTGGTCACATCCAAGTAAGCATCAATTCTCCAAATGAGAACCGAGTCATCTTTGTCATCACAATAAGTAAACACACTAACAAGCAAACTCAAAAACGTCCATCTTCATATCACACAAAGACTTGCCCATAGTCTTCACCAACAGCATTTCTCGAATCCCTTTGCCGTAAGTTTGTTCGTCAGTAGTTGACATCTATCACGAAAATCGCGATATTCACAGCAAGCCCTAGAATAACGAATCAACTGCGACATGTAAACACCATAGGATGGAGAAGCAGGGATAAAAAGACAAGTGCAGCGGTAGAGGGCTAAACAGGGAATATTACCCCTGGTCAAACAAACACTAACAGCTCGATTTAATTGCCCATAAAACAGCATTCCTTCAGTAAATGAGAAAGACACTTGGGTACAGGTATCAATACTTCGACAAAGGCCAATATTCTATAACTCTTTAAACTTTCGAAAAACAAGTCGAATGTGCAGTTTCCAGACACAATTCTAGGAACGGTAGCATTGTAGTTGCACATTTGAAATTTAAATTATTAGAATAATGTTAATCATAAAACATAAGCAATAAAACAATTATACACTTTAAATAAAGCTCTTTATGCTTTTATAGTCATGAATGGTCACAGGTTAACGAAAACAAAAACCGATAAAGCCGTTGATTCGTTATTCTAGGGCTTGCTATGCATATCGATATTTTCGTGATAGAATGCCAACTTGTGACGAACAAACTTACGGCACAGGAATTCGAGAGATGCAGGTTGATGAAGATTATGGACAAGTTTTATGGTCGCCAACTTAATCTCATCGAGAAATATTCTGTATCTTTGTGTGATATGAAGATAGATGTTTTTGAGTTTGTTCATTAGTGTGCTTACTTGTTTTGATTGACGATGATGACTCGGTTCTCATATTGAGTATTGATGCTTACTGGGATGGGATGAAGATTTACATGGCGGGTGTCGTCGATGAAGCAGAAGACGCTTACTCTTCCTTAACACTTGGTCTTATTCTCTAGTGTTTTTACAAGGGTATCCATGTAATTCCTATATTGCCTCTAGTTTAATCGATTTCAATCTAGAATTATGATTTTGTTGACGCTTTGGTATTCTCTGATGATTTTTTTTTTCGTCCCAATCATACAAATGTTAAAATTACAATCTCCACTGTATAGTATACACGATGGTATTCAATAATCTCTCTAACAACCCTATAGATTCCATCAATTCAGAAGCACTGGATATTCTTCTTCGAAGATGTAAAGAATTTTCGTTACCAGTCATTTGATACATGTAAATGCAGCATCCCCAACGTCACGTCACTGAAAAATCCTTTGACGCCAAATAACTATTTTTTCCGATGTCATCTGATGCGGTGATAGCAATGTTTTTTTCTGACCAAAGGAACAGGATTATTTGTAATCCGTTTAGAATATTCAATATAAAATACCCTATTATGTTATACATGGAGGATTTTAAGTAAAGGGAAAGCGCTATATATACAATACAAAAACAGTTACACACAACATGTTAGAAAAACAAAAAAGCGTATGACACCACTTATTTGATTTCTACCCCAATGCGTTTGCCCGCCTTTAAAAGAGAATCAGAGGATCGCTGGACCATCAGAATGTCATTTGCTTCAATCGTCCATTATCTCCGGTGGGTCATCATCATTATCGTGTGTATAGTCGCCAAACTACAATACCACTTAGGGCTGGCGAACATTTGGGAGGCGTACCCATGTGTAAGACGTTAGTTGGTGCCTGTGTGAAGCTGATAGTGTAAAAACACAGACAGGCCGTGATACACTACAGAATCAGTTTATCCTTCGTTACGGGCGCTGTTGTTTACGAAATAAAATGATGGATTGTAGCAAAACTGCCAACATGACTAATTTTGGCGTCTTTCTTTCAAACTTCAGACGGTACAAAGATGTATTAATTGTTCCTTTCTATCAGATAATAATGCACTTTCATGTTTCCAATTAAACACATCAAACTAAAATCAAACTGTTTCTGCATTATTTAATGTGCATGAAGTTAAGTTTTTAAAAATCTCACTGCATTATGTGAATTCCTGGGTATCACTTATACATATATCATCTTCACGAATGTTTGATGTTTACCCAAGCCAATAACATACAAGCTTATAAAAAAACAACCCTGTATGCTAGTGTACTTCTGTACCAAATATCCTAGCACTATATTGTATCGCCATATGTACATGTTCTGAAGAACGATCATATTCTTAGTAACATGAATGGTATATCGTTATTGAACGCATGAAGTAGCTTGATCAAACTTCATAAAACAAATCTGAACTCAACGTTCCTTAAAAATTGATTTTTCAGAAATATGGACATCTGCTCAACGAGTTCAGAATCAATTTCATACTGCTGTTTCATTTGGTCTACAGTGTAGCTTTCGGCAATACAGAAACTATACACAAATTCGAAAATAAGACGACCTTGAAAATAGGCCTGCTTTAAACATAAGCCTGGAATTCCTTACTAAAAAGAAAATAAGCCACGGATTATTATCGAGATTTTTGGGTATTGCATGAAAATTGACGATAGGACACCTTGGTTTGTTCCACTACAAAACTCCGACGTTTTGGCTACAGGAGCAATGTGTGAAGTTTATCTTAACTCTAGATCACCGTTTAATTGCAGAAATATCTACAGGGCTATACGTGTACCTTCGGGGTTGCAACTTTTGAAAAACAACAACATTAAATGGTACATATCCCAACTACACAACAGGAGCCGAGGAACCGCAACAGATACGAACAACAACGGGAGCTACGTTTTTTTTCTTCTTATTGTACAAACTGTATTGATGAACTTGATCAGGCCCTTTATACATTTTAAAACCATATGCATGTGTCAATTTGTACAAACCGTATATTATGATAAAGACAGTGATGAAAACATGAAGACGCAAGCGATCGTTAAATGAAAACAAAAAAACAAAACAAAAACAAAAACAAAATCCAGTTGTTGGTGAAAAGACACACAATTAGAAACTAAAACAGCGGAACAACATAAACACAGAGATATAAATTTGTACATAAAATAGTGGCAAAAGAACATATGACATAACCATACATAAAAAGCAGAAGTAAAAAAAGATCACAATAGGCACATAATTCTGTATAGCTCAGCAATTAAGAGAAACTATTCTCAATAAAAGTACATTATTTTTTTAACTATTCCCCTGTTTCCTGTGACTAAAATGCCACTGACTGGTGTTTTAGTACTATATACATTTTCAAATTTTCCTATTAGGAAAGGTGGTCACGGTAATTGATTAGTTAGAGAAGCTATTAAGACTATCCAAGGTACCTACATGTACAAGCCTAGCATCATTACTCTTGGTCTCTATATACATTTTCAAATTTTTCTATTAGGGGCCTCCTGATCTTGCCGTAGAGGTTTTCTTACAGATATCTACAAAATTGCCACATTTGACTGAAAGGTGGTCACGGTAATTGAATAGTTAGAGAAACTATTAAGTCTATCCAAGGTACCTACATGTACCAGCCTAGCATCATTACTCTTGGTCTTGTAGTTATTCTGAAGAATGTTAGTCAGTGTAGTTTAATTGAGACAAATACATAACACGCTGCCACCCGCTATTCACAGGTTTGCAACACCTTAACTCATGTTAACACGAACGGAGGTCATTATCATTTATTTGAGGAAACATTATAGCACTTTAGGCCAGGTGTTACCTATAGTGTACTGGCCAAGAATTATAATTCTGAACATCTTGTTCATCCTGCAGGAGTTGTTAAAAGCTTTTCACAACATTGATCATATTACCTTAAAAATGGGTAAAGGTAATATATCTAGGGAACCTTCATATCATTTTGCCCAGGGTACTGATAAATCTAGGCATATTACATTTGGTTTGTACATTGTTTACTATTGTGACCTTCGACGACACGATAAAAGGAAAAACAAATCCACAGAAGAGAGGGGCACTTGAGGTACAAACGCAAAGATCCGTTGAGACACAAAAACATGGACGAAAATGGACGGTGAGACACACAACCACAGACCTAAGGAGACGGTGAAACAGACAACCACAGACGAAAGAAGGCGGCGAAACAGACAACCACAGACGAAAGGAAACGATGAAACAGACAACCACAGACGAAAGGAGACGGTTAGATAAACAACCAAAGACAGGAGACGGTGAGACACAACCACAGACAGGAGGACCCGATGAGAAACAAAAAAGAGACAGGAGAAACAGGTGAGCGACAAATTCAAAATCAACATATGCAGGTGAGACAACAGAAAAAGGAGAAAACATACATGTTGTATACACCCATATGACTAGTTAGGTGGTGTCTGGTTAATTTCCGGATTGTATTACAATTCCGGATATTTTGAACCAGCGTCCGGGTCCTTGTGTTTGGATGTTTATAGTTTAATTATTGTTTTCCGGTTTAATAAATGGTGGTTATTGTATGCAGCATGTTTGTTATGTTTTTGAATTTTTCATGTAAAAAAAACGAGGATTCCCTAACACCCCCACAACATAAACTATTCGTAATCAAGTGATAAGACAAATATAAAACAGTCTACCAGAGCCGAATAAGAAAATTAACTGATAAAGATACATAAAACCAAAACATCAGGAGCCGAAAAACACAACCACGCACTCGCCAAACGGAAGTGAAATAACCTAACGTAATGTTATAGCTGGACACGGCTCCTGAGTATGGACGTTATCAGGCATAATCTGCATAATTAACAACATGCCGAACAAATTGACTACACGAGTATCAACACTTCTCTAATTATCCTACATGTAGCAGGCTGTTACAAGAGTTCGTGATATGATTGATGTAAACAAAAAGCTGCACTTAGCAAATCTTAGGTATCACATATGCACTGTTTTCCCAAATGATGCACGGTAAAAGTGCAATAGTTTTACTTTTGTATTTAACCTTCGACCTTGCAACCAATTTTTAAAAGGATACATACCTACCTACATGTACACATACCAGCAACAAAAGTGCGTAAACATGCACTCATAATGAAGGCAATGTGGCGAATATTTTTTTTTATTCTGGGATTTTGTCAGCACCTTATTAACTTCATATTTACATGTTAATTATATATTTGATGTTTTATCCTAAACACTTAATGTTCTATGAATCACCCATCCACCCTGCCCCCCCCCCCCCCCCCTCCCAAATAAAAAAAAGGTGAAATTTACCCTTTTCAGGTTTTTTGATACGATATAGGCAAAACGGTGTGAAATACTTCTTTAGTTGAATGACTTTGTTAGCATCCTCACTGGCTATAATATAATTACATGTTAAATGTTTCCTCTGGTGCGGCCAATTGCAAGTCAGCTTATATATCCTGCCATCATTGTGTTCTGTTCTGCTCAAAGGCAAAACAACACAGCATGATTACTTTAGCGTGCTGATATTTTGTAAGAAGGTTAATTCTTATACTGTTTTGACTCGACTAATACCCATCCTCCAGATTGAAGGTTTGAGTTTAGCTTTACTTAGAGGTTAATAACCCATTAGCTAAACAATGGCATTAGTGTATGACGATTCTTGATATGAAGTATGGATTATATGCACATGTAGTAACTGCAACAATACTACCATGAATGCCGTTAAACAACGGTATAATATAAAATGTATTTACCTACATGTACCTGTACCTAAGGTTCTGTTTCAGTGACTTTACAGTTCGTTTTCAGTCAAATACCACACTATTATCGTAATGTGGCTTTGTGGTCTCGTTTATAAAAAGAACTTCCCCACTCGATGCCAAACAAAACTGACATGAAAAGGCCGTGTTTTCAAAATAAAGTCCTAAATATAGACACGTGTTAACTACAATAATGCCAGAAATGGGGTTGTTGTCTGCCTCAGTATTGTCGTAAATCGCATCAGTTTAAATCGGGACAGAATGCTACATTATTACATGTACTACCGATCATGAATACATATTTATCGGGGAAAGCCCACATTTAGGTAAAGCTACATGACAAGAATTTCTAATATAAACAGGTACAACCCTTCACTATATCGTCAACACCATTACTGTTTTTAAGCAAATGTCTGCAAAACAATGTCGTAAATATCTTATTACAGGACACGACTAGAGACAAGTGTGGTGGGCGAGCCCTTGGCCGTGTAGTTACACCTCGCGTGTGTCATTCTCATAAAGCTCAGAACGAAACTCCTTATATTAGTTATGGTGTAATCTTCATCAATATTTGATAAGATTTTTTTTCTATGTCTATGGTCACGTGATAGCTGTGTAGATCATAGCCTCGTGGCACTGGCGTCTGATTCATAGCTGTCTATCTCACTGTCGTTTAAAATATTTATGTAAAAGACTGTCCTTACTGTAATGCCGTGCATTGTGAGTCTTGAATGCATCATGCCAATCGGAATCTCTCTGTCATTACCGCCAATTATTAGAAATACACGTTACTTTTGGTTTGAAATTGTAAATGAGTTCCTAACGAAACCCATTTGTGCTATTCTAAATATAGAACAGGTATATGTAAAGCAGATATAAAAAGTAAACTCAATTTCATAGCCATAAATGCACATTCATGTGTTGAATGTATAGAAAATCCATTATCAAGAGTTAGGCGGATTCAGTCAGGGGGCGCAGTATCGGGGGACGCAGTAGCAGGGGACGCAGTAGCAGGGGACGCAGAATCAGGGGGTAGGGGGACGTAGTGCCAGGGGGCAGGGGGGCGTAGTGCCAGGGGGCAGGGGGGCGTAGTGCCAGGGGCAGTGGGACGTTGTGTCAGGCGGCAGGGGGGCGTAGTGCCAGGGGAAGTGGGACGTTGTGTCAGGGGGTAGGGGGACGTAGTGCCATGGGGCAGGGAGGCGTAGTGCCAGGGGGCAGGGGGGCGTAGTGCCAGGGGCAGTGGGACGTTGTGTCAGGGGGTAGGGGGACGTAGTGCCAGGGGGCAGGGGGCGTAGTGCCAGGGGGCAGGGGGCGTAGTGCCAGGGGCAGTGGGACGTTGTGTCAGGGAGCACGGGGACGTAGTGTCAGGGGGACGCATAGTCACGTGACGCAGTGTCAGGGGGACGCATAGTGAGGGAGACGCAGAGTCGGGGGACGCAGAGTCATGGGACGCAGTATCAGGGGGACGCAGAGTAAGGGGATGCAGAGTCAGGGGGGACGTAGAGTAAGGGAGACACAGTGGCAGGGGGACATAGTGTCAGGGGGACGCAATGTCAGGGGGGCATAGTGTCAAGGGGGCATAGTGTCAGGGGGACATAGTGTCAGGGGGACGCAGAGTAAGGGGGCGCAGAGTAAGGGAGACGCAGAGTAAGGGAGACGCAGAGTCAGGGGACGCAGAGTAAGGGAGACACAGTGGCAGGGGGACATAGTGTCAGGGAGACGCAGTGTCAGGGGGGCATAGTGTCAGGGGGACATAGTGTCAGGGGGACGCAGTGTCAGGGGACGCAGTGTCAGGGGACGCAGTGTCGGGGGGACGCAGAGTCAGGGGGACGCAGAGTAAGGGGACACGTTATCAGAGGGACGCAAAGTCAGGGGGACGCAGTGTCAGGGGGACGAAGAGTAAGGGGACACAGTATCAGAGGGACGCAGAGTAAGGGACGCAGAGTCAGAGGACGCAGAGAAATGGAGACGCATAGTAAGGGGGACGCAGTGTCAGGGGGACGCAGAGTAAAGGGACTCAGAGTCATGGGACGCAGTATCTATTTTCTATTTACCATTTTTGTTTTTCAAAATATCGGAGAACAATGCAAGAGTTACTCATTTTCTTTCAATTTCAAATGTACAATGTAGTACATGTACAAGGTACAATTGCACCAGGCACATTACACTCTACTGCAGAAAAGATCGGTACAGTTGTAAAACTACACGAACAGTCGCACATGCGCTACTGCATTTTTAATTTAAACAATGACATATTCACTATCAATACCTTTGAAATTAATTTTTGAGAAAAATAACATTCCCTTTAGGCGATTCTTGGTGGTTCCGTAAGTACTTCATAACAATCAGAAGCTCTTAGGAACGAAACAGGTCAATACATGAAGTACTTGAAACCTTCATTAAAGCACTGATAGCATGCGCCGGGAGAATTGCTTGTGAAAGAAGGTTCTGACGCCTGCGACAATCTTAAAGCTCATAACAGTCGTGTGTCTCTGGAAGCAGGCCCGATTGATCAGATGTAATGCCGATAATTGCCGATTTGAGAAAGCTGGAGAATTAAGCTACGAGACTCCTGGACAGAGCGTTTACATGCCATTAAGAAAGCCCAGGAACAGAAACGAGCTTCTAACGTTGTAATTAACAATTGTAAGACGGTTTAATTATGGCGTTATTTTGAGTTGAAGTATTTCAAGAGATAAGTGGCATACCCCTATCTTTTGGAGCTGGATCAATACGCTCCAAAGAAATAAGGCACATTTTTTTATTCCGACGGCTTATCAGTTTAAGGCCTGCCTAAATCAACAAATCTGTCGCCAATTTGAAGCAAATTGCCAATAGCCCCGAAGACAAGCGTGCTATGATCTAGACTCATTAGATAGACTATGTCAAGAACGGGGGCACAGCGTTATTTATAGAATATATGTCAAGTGCAATGACGCCTTTTCTTTTACTTTCAGAAAGATTAAACCAGTTTTGACATGAATAGACTGTTTCTCCACACACACCGTTTTGTTTAATTTAATTTCCAGACAGACATCAAATGTCAATAAGCTTTATATTATATTCTAGTTTGAAGATTGAAAAAGCTTGAAAGATTTCGCAATTCCGACTTCAGGATTTCTCTCAAGATTTTGGCTGACACAAACAAATTGACCGTAAACTAAGACGGTCGGTCGCCAACATTCATGGTTTACTATATATATATGCTTCGCTTTTGGTTTTGAATTAGGAAACCATGGTGATATCCGGAAAAAAGATGTAAGTAAACACACTTTGTCTGCTAGGAATAGGTATTGGAAATAAGACGTGGTCAACATTTAGCTCCCCCATCCCTTGTTTTGTTTGCCATATGTTCATGTTGATACATGTACATGAAATTGAATCAGATACATGCATAAACGGTCAACCGCCATCACTACTGCTAACCATAATGGAGCACCTACATAATACACGATGTACCAGGATAGATGAAGGGGTATCCTAAACAAAATGACAAATAAATGTCGCAGGCAAAGGCAAATTTGAAAATTAAATATGATAGTGCACGGTGTAAACACTATACTTTATTCCGACACCAAATGAGGTATATTTATATAACGGAAGTGTGAATGTGATATTTCAATTTAAAAAATATGCAAAATTCATCAATCTCTATTGTGACGTCATCAATTTCATTGTTGTCTTCACTTGATTTGCTGTTCAAAATCGGCCCGAAGAAACTAAATAAAGCATAATAACTCTATCTAAATGTAAATATAAATAATGAACATTTTAGCAAATATTGTTCCAGTCCTACCGGGCTTTATTTGGTTTGTCATCAATAGCAATGTGTGTTATAGGACTGTAACAACATTGCTAAAACATTCATTGCTTAAATATGTATATCCTTTATTGCATTCCAGTTGGCACTTATGCATGTATTTGATCTCCGTGGAAGTTGACACTACCTTTACTTTGCAAATTGAAAATTATTTCTTGCATGTCCTTTTTTCTTCATATTATTGCCTTTGTCCTATATGACCTTTAAATCAGACACAGTTTAATTGTGGACAATTATTCTGATTCAGAAATGGCATATACATCAATATCGTATTATATGGGTTGCGCAATGTATGGACTGTTTTACCTCGTTAACCAAAGAGGATTTGAAATTGAACTAATGGCCTGACATGATATATATATGTTTTCAGATTTACCATAACTGTTCCCCAAGGATCGATTTTGGATCATCTGATGTTTTTTCCACGGCAAGTATACAGAAAATTAACCATGAAATACTAAGCATTATCCCATTAGGGTACATTGCATATTTGTTCTTAAGCTTATGGCAAGCTACATTGTATTATGGGTGGTCGAGTGGTGCAGTGGATGGCGCAGTTGCCTTTCACCAAGGCGGCCGGGATCAATTCCCCGAGAGGACGTGAAAAGGTTTGGTGTCACCTTCCCGACCATGTGGGTTTTCTCTGGGTACTCCGGTTTCCTCCCACACTGGACTCCTCGCGCGCTAACATCCGGGCCAAAAAGAGTGATTTATATAAGCTGGATAACTTGTTTCATAACTGTTGTAAAATAAATAAAGTTTATATTTTGTATTAAAACTAAAAGCAAATCGTAACTGTTTCAAGCAAAACATATATTCATACAAAATGTACACACATACTTGCTCCAACAGGGAAAAAACAACACATTGAGTATTCATACAATTGATGCTTATATTAAAAAAGGGGGCATGTAAACTTCATGTATTTGGCTCCTGTGTTACAAATGTACTAGAGTCCGCCTCAAACACAGTTTCGAGTCTGTGCTCATAATCAGGAAGCTCAGCGTCACGTGTCCGATTGATGTTTGTTCTATCTATGAAATTTGAAATCAAGAGTAACTTCATGAAAAACTGTATCGAATACAAATGTAAATTTTTCAGATAAAGCGTTTACCCATATTTTAGCAAGTTTTCCTGCCTCACATTTTAACCGTTTCATCGATTTCCATTCGCAGATTTTGTCTTTCTTCTTGGGAAACAGTTATCACGAGAAAATTACATTTTCAACAAAGAACAACTCCATAAGCGGGTTGTATAGATAAATTAGATTAAAATAGATTATTCAGAATTGAAACTAGATTTCAATGAAGAGCTGGGTGTCGTATAAAACAGTCATTTGAAAATAGTTTTGGGTGAAGATTATCTTTGATGGTTCATAAGTGTGCACCTATAGTTGATAATTGTGCATGCATGCATTTCAATAGTTGTGTTTTGGCATCTATACTTGCATTTTTGAAAAATGCACCTTTCACATTTCATTCTTTACCATGTCCAAACATCCGAGTAACGCCTCCTTCAGTACTTCCAGTACTTTTGATTGCGTTTGTGGTTCGTGCATGTTCTGTTGTATTCACCAAAAAACATCAATTGTAGAAAGATAAATTTGACTTCACGATACTGTGTATGAGAGAAAGACTGGAACTCGTCTCATTAGCATGTACATGTAACGACTACTAGTGTCTTTAATAGTTGATGATAATTTTTCTCGCCATGCTGTAGGTAGTGTGTTTCAAAACCAGGCCTCTACATTACGAGTCATTAGGCTACATTATACAGGTACAATGTGCATGTACTTCTGTGTTGGTGGGCTATTAGGGACGGGTCGGTAATTATTGATACATCTGTATAAGGGGGCGGGTCTGCTATTAGTATCACATTTGTAATAAGCACCTGAGATGCTGCGAGAATGTGAAGCTCCAAACGAAACAAAACAAAGTAGGACGTTTGTAGGGCTATTACAGCAACGTTTACGACCCCCATTGTCTGCATTCTAATTTAGATATCGACACTCCAACATCTACATTACTACTCAGTCTTACATGAACAAATTAGTTTAGCCACATAGACAGGAATAGAATACTTTGATGACATTTGATTTTTAAGAAGTGTATTTAAGAAGTGTTTTTAATATTACATACATTTATGTGTGGATATGAAATGGAGTCTCTACACATGTTGCAACATGAGTGTATGTGCTATCACCTCGTTAGTAATATCTATCTCACGTGTGTTTTTAATGAAAGGTTTAGGTTTTCCTATTGTTTCCGTATGCAGTAGTCTCTCTTCGTTTTTTGTATATATTTACCTTTTCCTGCGTTGAACGAATTATATGGATTTTGACAACCCAACTTAGTCTAGCTAAGGTTTCTAGCTATACTTTTGTTGTTGCAACCAATGTTAAATATACAATGTACTTATCACTTTTTAATTTTTTTTTTTTGTTGTTGAAAATAATGATAGGTTTGTGATCAAAGTCAGATGGTGGCTTACATTACATGAAACTGTCAATAATATTACCATTTGGGTTGCCATTTCATTCACTGGTTTTAGTTAGGAAAGGAGAGGCATAAAGAGAGATAACTGCGATATTCGTCTTTGGTACGATTGTCTCCCTTTGTATATGGCGTGTTGCATGTATACAAATGATTTACAAAGGGTGCATTTTTAGCATCAATAAATTGAAACACAATTCTGATACATTTGAAATTTACGAAAGGAAATATACTTAATGAGATTGAGTAAATCGTTTTATGAAGCATTGATTATTGATTATACAAGTAGTTTGGTTGACAAAATTTACTAACCCAGCGTTAATGTGAAATAAAAGCAAGCAACGAAACGATTTAGCATGCTTTGTTTTATCAACGAATTTGGACCAACCAACCATGATTAATTGGCGGTAAATTAAAAGTTAAAACAAAATGGATAACCAAAATAATTTAAAATACAGTGAAATATATAAAATTCTAGGATTTGGTAGCATGAATCAGAGAGGGGTGGACATATTACACATGTACACATTATAGATACATGCATTTTTATTAAGCTGCGTAAACGTATTGTCAGCTAAAACACGCTTATCGTATGGCTGGTATCTACCGTATTTGATGAATACAATTCAAACCAGTAGTGTGTAAATTGCATTAAGAGTTGTTTCCAGTACAATTGCTGTTCTAGCAACTGAAAATTGAAGTCAACTTATGAATAAATTAAACGTAAAAGATCATTGTTAATAAGACTGACAAGCATTTATTTTAGAAATGCCGCATATTTTTTACATGTAAATACATGACAACGGAGCAATAGAAGAGCTTTAGAACAACCAACTAGTGTAATCCGGTTATAAAGTGGGCGAAGACACAATCATTCTTTTACACTTCCCAGTTATACAATAGTGGTTAACTATATCGATGTTTAAACATTTCTCATTGCTGTCACTGTTTTATGTGAATATTGGTTTTACGAAGTGTATGATAACTTACCACACGTACGAAGTGTATGATAACTTACCACATGTACGAAGTGTATGATAACTTACCACACGAACGAAGTGTATGATAACTCACCACAGGTACGAAGTGTATGATAACTTACCACACGTACGAAGTATACAATAACTTACCACACGTACGAAGTGTTTGATAACTTACCACATGTACGAAGTGTATGATATAACTTACCACAGGTACGAAGTGTATGATAACTTACCACACGTACGAAGTGTATGATAACTTACCACACGTACGAAGTGTATGATAACTTACCACACGTGCGAAGTATACAATAACTTACCACACGTACGAAGTGTATGATAACTTACCACATGTACGAAGTGTATGATATAACTTACCACACGTACGAAGTGTATGATGTAACTTACCACACATACGAAGTGTATGATATCTTCCCACACATACGAAGTGTATGATAACTTACCACACATACGAAGTGTATGATAACTTACCACACGTACGAAGTGTATGATAACTTACCACACGTACGAAGTGTATGATGTAACTTACCACACATACGAAGTGTATGATACATTGTAACTTACCACACATACGAAGTGTATGATATCTTCCCACACATACGAAGTGTATGATAACTTACCACACATACGAAGTGTATGATAACTTACCACACATACGAAGTGTATGATAACTTACCACACGTACGAAGTGTATGATAACTTACCACACATACGAAGTGTATGATAACTTACCACACGTACGAAGTGTATGATAACTTACCACACGTACGAAATGTATGATAACTTACCACACATACGAAGTGAATGATAACTTACCACACATACGAAGTGTATGATGTAACTTACCACACGTACGAAGTGTATGATAACTTACCACACGTACGAAATGTATGATAACTTACCACACATACGAAGTGAATGATAACTTACCACACGAACGAAGTGTATGATGTAACTTACCACACGTACGAAGTGTATGATAACTTACCACACGTACGAAGTGTATGATAACTTACCACACGTACGAAGTGTATGATAACTTACCACACGTACGAAGTGTATGATAACTTACCACACGTACGAAGTGTATGATGTAACTTACCACACGTACGAAGTGTATGATGTAACTTACCACACATACGAAGTGTATGATAACTTACCACGTGTACGAAGTGTATGATAACTTACCACACGTCCAAAGTGTATGATAACTTACCACACGTACGAAGTGTATGATGTAACTTACCACATGTACGAAGTGTATGATGTAACTTACCACACGTACAAAGTGTATGATAACTTACCACACGTACGAAGTGTATAATAACTTACCACACGTACGAAGTGTATGATAACTTACCACACGTACGAAGTGTATGATAACTTACCACACATACGAAGTGTAAGATATCTTGCCACGCGTATCGTTTCTAAACTGAGAACATAAACAATGGAATCGGACCTCCTGGATAACACAACACCGCATCATCATCCCCAAAGTCGCTTCCACCCACTGACACCAAACCACACAAAACTTTGCTCTTTAATGCTGTCTCTATCATTCAAAGAACTGATGCAAGAGCAATGAGTGCCCGTCAATACCAGGTACGCTTGTGTGCATCAGTATTACGGGCACACAACAGCTTTTATCACACTCTGATCATACAGTCATGAAATTACATGTAGTTGAAAGTGTAGTGATAATACGCGTAACAACCCACTGTCATTTCACGATAAAAACGAAGTGTATGATAACTTACCACACGTCCAAAGTGTATGATAACTTACCACACGTCCAAAGTGTATGATAACTTACCACACGTACGAAGTGTATGATAACTTACCACACGTACGAAGTGTATGATAACTTACCACATGTACGAAGTGTATGATAACTTACCACACGTCCAAAGTGTATGATAACTTACCACACGTACGAAGTGTATGATAACTTACCACACGTCCAAAGTGTATGATAACTTACCACGTGTAAGAAGTGTATGATAACTTACCACATGTACGAACTGTATGATAACTTACCACACGTACGAAGTGTATGATAACTTACCACACATACGAAGTGTATGATAACTTCCCACACATACAAAGTGTATGATAACCTACCACACATACGAAGTGTATGATAACTTAACACACATACGAAGTGTATGATAACTTCCCACACATACGAAGTGTATGATAACTTATCACACATACGAAGTGCATGATGTAACTTACCACACATACGAAGTGTATGATGTAACTTACCACACATACGAAGTGTATGATAACTTACCACACATACGAAGTGTATGATAACTTCCCACACATACGAAGTGTATGATAACTTACCACACATACGAAGTGTATGATAACTTCCCACACATACGAAGTGTTTGATAACTTACCACACATACAAAGTGTATGATAACCTACCACACATACGAAGTGTATGATAACTTACCACACATACGAAGTGTATGATAACTTACCACACGTACGAAGTGTATGATAACTTACCACACATACGAAGTGTATGATAACTTCCCACACATACAAAGTGTATGATAACCTACCACACATACGAAGTGTATGATAACTTACCACACATACGAAGTGTATGATAACTTCCCACACATACGAAGTGTATGATAACTTATCACACATACGAAGTGCATGATGTAACTTACCACACATACGAAGTGTATGATGTAACTTACCACACATACGAAGTGTATGATAACTTCCCACACATACGAAGTGTATGATAACTTACCACACATACGAAGTGTATGATAACTTACCACACGTACGAAGTGTATGATGTAACTTACCACATGTACGAAGTGTATGATAACTTACCACACGTACGAAGTGTATGATGTAACTTACCACACGTACGAAGTGTATGATAACTTACCACACGTACGAAGTGTATGATAACTTACCACACATACGAAGTGTATGATATCTTCCCGCGCGTATCGTTTCTAAACTGAGAACATAAACAATGGAATCGGACCTCCTGGATAACACAACACCGCATCATCATCCCCAAAGTCGCTTCCACCCACTGACACCAAACCACACAAAACTTTGCTCTTTAATGCTGTCTCTATCATTCAAAGAACTGATGCAAGAGCAATGAGTGCGCGTCAATACCAGGTACGCTTGTGTGCATCAGTATTACGAGCACACAACAGCTTTTATCACACTCTGATCATACAGTCATGAAATTACATGTAGTTGAAAGTGTACTGATAATACACGTAACAACCCACTGTCATTTCACGATAAAAACGAAGTGTATGATAACTTACCACACGTCCAAAGTGTATGATAACTTACCACATGTACAAAGTGTATGATAACTTACCACACGTACGAAGTGTATGATAACTTACCACACGTCCAAAGTGTATGATAACTTACCACATGTACGAAGTGTATGATAACTTACCACACGTACGAAGTGTATGATAACTTACCACACGTACGAAGTGTATGATAACTTACCACGTGTACGAAGTGTATGATAACTTACCACACGTACGAAGTGTATGATAACTTACCACACGTACGAAGTGTATGATAACTTACCACACGTACGAAATGTATGATAACTTACCACATGTACGAAGTGTATGATAACTTACCACACGTACGAAGTGTATGATAACTTCCCACACGTACGAAGTGTATGATAACTTACCACACGTACGAAATGTATGCTAACTTACCACACGTACGAAGTGTAAGATAACTTACCACGTGTACGAAGTGTATGATAACTTATCACACGTACGAAGTGTATGATAACTTACCACGTGTACGAAGTGTATGATAACTTACCACACGTACGAAATGTATGATAACTTACCACACGTACGAAGTGTATGATAACTTACCACACGTACGAAGTGTATGATAACTTCCCACACGTACGAAGTGTATGATAACTTACCACACGTACGAAGTGTATGATAACTTACCACACGTCCAAAGTGTATGATAACTTACCACACGTCCAAAGTGTATGATAACTTCCCACACATACGAAGTGTATGATAACTTACCACACGTACGAAGTGTATGATAACTTACCACACGTACGAAGTGTATGATAACTTACCACACGTACGAAGTGTATGATAACTTACCACACGTACGAAGTGTATGATAACTTTCCACGTGTACGAAGTGTATGATAACTTACCACACGTACGAAGTGTATGATAACTTACCACACGTCGAAAGTGTATGATAACTTACCACGTGTACGAAGTGTATGATGTAACTTCCCACACCTAAGAAGTGTATGATGTAACTTACCACACGTACGAATTGTATGATAACTTACCACACGTACGAAGTGTATGATAACTTACCACACGTACGAAGTGTATGATAACTTACCACACGTACGAAGTGTATGATAACTTACCACACGTACGAAGTGTATGATAACTTACCACACGTACGAAGTGTATGATAACTTACCACACGTACGAAGTGTATGATAACTTACCACGTGTACGAAGTGTATGATAACTTACCACACGTACGAAGTGTATGATAACTTACCACGTGTACGAAGTGTATGATAACTTACCACACGTACGAAGTGTATGATAACTTACCACACGTACGAAGTGTATGATAACTTACCACGTGTACGAAGTGTATGATAACTTACCACACGTACGAAGTGTATGATAACTTACCACGTGTACGAAGTGTATGATAACTTACCACACGTACGAAATGTATGATAACTTACCACACGTACGAAGTGTATGATAACTTACCACACGTACGAAGTGTATGATAACTTCCTACACGAACGAAGTGTATGATAACTTACCACACGTACGAAGTGTATGCTAACTTACCACACGTACGAAGTGTATGATAACTTACCACGTGTACGAAGTGTATGATAACTTACCACACGTACGAAGTGTATGATAACTTACCACGTGTACCAAGTGTATGATAACTTACCACACGTACGAAATGTATGATAACTTACCACACGTACGAAGTGTATGATAACTTACCACACGTACGAAGTGTATGATTACTTCCCACACGTACGAAGTGTATGATAACTTACCACACATACGAAGTGTATGATAACTTACCACACGTCCAAAGTGTATGATAACTTACCACACGTCCAAAGTGTATGATAACTTCCCACACATACGAAGTGTATGATAACTTACCACACGTACGAAGTGTATGATAACTTCCCACACATACGAAGTGTATGATAACTTACCACACGTACGAAGTGTATGATAACTTACCACACGTACGAAGTGTATGATAACTTACCACACGTACGAAGTGTATGATAACTTACCACACGTACGAAGTGTATGATAACTTACCACACGTACGAAGTGTATGATAACTTACCACGTGTACGAAGTGTATGATAACTTACCACACGTACGAAGTGTATGATAACTTACCACGTGTACGAAGTGTATGATAACTTACCACACGTACGAAGTGTATGATAACTTACCACGTGTACGAAGTGTATGATAACTTACCACACGTACGAAATGTATGATAACTTACCACACGTACGAAGTGTATGATAACTTACCACACGTACGAAGTGTATGATAACTTCCCACACGTACGAAGTGTATGATAACTTACCACACGTACGAAGTGTATGCTAACTTACCACACGTACGAAGTGTATGATAACTTACCACGTGTACGAAGTGTATGATAACTTACCACACGTACGAAGTGTATGATAACTTACCACGTGTACGAAGTGTATGATAACTTACCACACGTACGAAATGTATGATAACTTACCACATGTACGAAGTGTATGATAACTTACCACACGTACGAAGTGTATGATAACTTCCCACACGTACGAAGTGTATGATAACTTACCACACGTACGAAATGTATGCTAACTTACCACACGTACGAAGTGTATGATAACTTACCACGTGTACGAAGTGTATGATAACTTATCACACGTACGAAGTGTATGATAACTTACCACACATACGAAGTGTATGATAACTTACCACACGTACGAAATGTATGATAACTTACCACACGTACGAAGTGTATGATAACTTACCACACGTACGAAGTGTATGATAACTTCCCACACGTACGAAGTGTATGATAACTTACCACACATACGAAGTGTATGATAACTTACCACACGTCCAAAGTGTATGATAACTTACCACACGTCCAAAGTGTATGATAACTTCCCACACATACGAAGTGTATGATAACTTACCACACGTACGAAGTGTATGATAACTTACCACACGTACGAAGTGTATGATAACTTACCACACGTACGAAGTGTATGATAACTTACCACACGTACGAAGTGTATGATAACTTACCACGTGTACGAAGTGTATGATAACTTACCACACGTACGAAGTGTATGATAACTTACCACACGTCCAAAGTGTATGATAACTTACCACACGTACGAAGTGTATGATAACTTACCACACGTCCAAAGTGTATGATAACTTACCACGTGTACGAAGTGTATGATGTAACTTACCACACGTACGAATTGTATGATAACTTACCACATGTCCAAAGTGTATGATAACTTACCACACGTCCAAAGTGTATGATAACTTCCCACACATACGAAGTGTATGATAACTTACCACACGTACGAAGTGTATGATAACTTACCACACATACGAAGTGTATGATAACTTACCACACGTACGAAGTGTATGATAACTTACCACACGTACGAAGTGTATGATAACTTACCACGTGTACGAAGTGTATGATAACTTACCACACGTACGAAGTGTATGATAACTTACCACGTGTACGAAGTGTATGATAACTTACCACACGTACGAAATGTATGATAACTTACCACACGTACGAAGTGTATGATAACTTACCACACGTACGAAGTGTATGATAACTTCCCACACGTACGAAGTGTATGATAACTTACCACACGTACGAAGTGTATGCTAACTTACCACACGTACGAAGTGTATGATAACTTACCACGTGTACGAAGTGTATGATAACTTACCACACGTACGAAGTGTATGATAACTTACCACGTGTACGAAGTGTATGATAACTTACCACACGTACGAAATGTATGATAACTTACCACACGTACGAAGTGTATGATAACTTACCACACGTACGAAGTGTATGATTACTTCCCACACGTACGAAGTGTATGATAACTTACCACACATACGAAGTGTATGATAACTTACCACACGTCCAAAGTGTATGATAACTTACCACACGTCCAAAGTTTATGATAACTTCCCACACATACGAAGTGAATGATAACTTACCACACGTACGAAGTGTATGATAACTTCCCACACATACGAAGTGTATGATAACTTACCACACGTACGAAGTGTATGATAACTTACCACACGTACGAAGTGTATGATAACTTCCCACACGTACGAAGTGTATGATAACTTACCACACGTACGAAGTGTATGATAACTTACCACACATACGAAGTGTATGATAACTTACCACGTGTATGAAGTGTATGATAACTTACCACACGTACGAAATGTATGATAACTTACCACACGTACGAAGTGTATGATAACTTACCACACGTACGAAGTGTATGATAACTTCCCACACGTACGAAGTGTATGATAACTTACCACACATACGAAGTGTATGATAACTTACCACACGTACGAAGTGTATGATAACTTACCACACGTCCAAAGTGTATGATAACTTACCACATGTACGAAGTGTATGATAACTTACCACACGTCCAAAGTGTATGATAACTTACCACACGTACGAAGTGTATGATAACTTACCACACGTCCAAAGTGTATGATAACTTACCACGTGTAAGAAGTGTATGATAACTTACCACATGTACGAACTGTATGATAACTTACCACACGTACGAAGTGTATGATAACTTACCACACATACGAAGTGTATGATAACTTCCCACACATACAAAGTGTATGATAACCTACCACACATACGAAGTGTATGATAACTTAACACACATACGAAGTGTATGATAACTTCCCACACATACGAAGTGTATGATAACTTATCACACATACGAAGTGCATGATGTAACTTACCACACATACGAAGTGTATGATGTAACTTACCACACATACGAAGTGTATGATAACTTACCACACATACGAAGTGTATGATAACTTCCCACACATACGAAGTGTATGATAACTTACCACACATACGAAGTGTATGATAACTTCCCACACATACGAAGTGTTTGATAACTTACCACACATACAAAGTGTATGATAACCTACCACACATACGAAGTGTATGATAACTTACCACACATACGAAGTGTATGATAACTTACCACACGTACGAAGTGTATGATAACTTACCACACATACGAAGTGTATGATAACTTCCCACACATACAAAGTGTATGATAACCTACCACACATACGAAGTGTATGATAACTTACCACACATACGAAGTGTATGATAACTTCCCACACATACGAAGTGTATGATAACTTATCACACATACGAAGTGCATGATGTAACTTACCACACATACGAAGTGTATGATGTAACTTACCACACATACGAAGTGTATGATAACTTCCCACACATACGAAGTGTATGATAACTTACCACACATACGAAGTGTATGATAACTTACCACACGTACGAAGTGTATGATGTAACTTACCACATGTACGAAGTGTATGATAACTTACCACACGTACGAAGTGTATGATGTAACTTACCACACGTACGAAGTGTATGATAACTTACCACACGTACGAAGTGTATGATAACTTACCACACATACGAAGTGTACGATATCTTCCCGCGCGTATCGTTTCTAAACTGAGAACATAAACAATGGAATCGGACCTCCTGGATAACACAACACCGCATCATCATCCCCAAAGTCGCTTCCACCCACTGACACCAAACCACACAAAACTTTGCTCTTTAATGCTGTCTCTATCATTCAAAGAACTGATGCAAGAGCAATGAGTGCGCGTCAATACCAGGTACGCTTGTGTGCATCAGTATTACGAGCACACAACAGCTTTTATCACACTCTGATCATACAGTCATGAAATTACATGTAGTTGAAAGTGTACTGATAATACACGTAACAACCCACTGTCATTTCACGATAAAAACGAAGTGTATGATAACTTACCACACGTCCAAAGTGTATGATAACTTACCACATGTACAAAGTGTATGATAACTTACCACACGTACGAAGTGTATGATAACTTACCACACGTCCAAAGTGTATGATAACTTACCACATGTACGAAGTGTATGATAACTTACCACACGTACGAAGTGTATGATAACTTACCACACGTACGAAGTGTATGATAACTTACCACGTGTACGAAGTGTATGATAACTTACCACACGTACGAAGTGTATGATAACTTACCACACGTACGAAGTGTATGATAACTTACCACACGTACGAAATGTATGATAACTTACCACATGTACGAAGTGTATGATAACTTACCACACGTACGAAGTGTATGATAACTTCCCACACGTACGAAGTGTATGATAACTTACCACACGTACGAAATGTATGCTAACTTACCACACGTACGAAGTGTAAGATAACTTACCACGTGTACGAAGTGTATGATAACTTATCACACGTACGAAGTGTATGATAACTTACCACGTGTACGAAGTGTATGATAACTTACCACACGTACGAAATGTATGATAACTTACCACACGTACGAAGTGTATGATAACTTACCACACGTACGAAGTGTATGATAACTTCCCACACGTACGAAGTGTATGATAACTTACCACACGTACGAAGTGTATGATAACTTACCACACGTCCAAAGTGTATGATAACTTACCACACGTCCAAAGTGTATGATAACTTCCCACACATACGAAGTGTATGATAACTTACCACACGTACGAAGTGTATGATAACTTACCACACGTACGAAGTGTATGATAACTTACCACACGTACGAAGTGTATGATAACTTACCACACGTACGAAGTGTATGATAACTTTCCACGTGTACGAAGTGTATGATAACTTACCACACGTACGAAGTGTATGATAACTTACCACACGTCGAAAGTGTATGATAACTTACCACGTGTACGAAGTGTATGATGTAACTTCCCACACCTAAGAAGTGTATGATGTAACTTACCACACGTACGAATTGTATGATAACTTACCACACGTACGAAGTGTATGATAACTTACCACACGTACGAAGTGTATGATAACTTACCACACGTACGAAGTGTATGATAACTTACCACACGTACGAAGTGTATGATAACTTACCACACGTACGAAGTGTATGATAACTTACCACACGTACGAAGTGTATGATAACTTACCACGTGTACGAAGTGTATGATAACTTACCACACGTACGAAGTGTATGATAACTTACCACGTGTACGAAGTGTATGATAACTTACCACACGTACGAAGTGTATGATAACTTACCACACGTACGAAGTGTATGATAACTTACCACGTGTACGAAGTGTATGATAACTTACCACACGTACGAAGTGTATGATAACTTACCACGTGTACGAAGTGTATGATAACTTACCACACGTACGAAATGTATGATAACTTACCACACGTACGAAGTGTATGATAACTTACCACACGTACGAAGTGTATGATAACTTCCTACACGAACGAAGTGTATGATAACTTACCACACGTACGAAGTGTATGCTAACTTACCACACGTACGAAGTGTATGATAACTTACCACGTGTACGAAGTGTATGATAACTTACCACACGTACGAAGTGTATGATAACTTACCACGTGTACCAAGTGTATGATAACTTACCACACGTACGAAATGTATGATAACTTACCACACGTACGAAGTGTATGATAACTTACCACACGTACGAAGTGTATGATTACTTCCCACACGTACGAAGTGTATGATAACTTACCACACATACGAAGTGTATGATAACTTACCACACGTCCAAAGTGTATGATAACTTACCACACGTCCAAAGTGTATGATAACTTCCCACACATACGAAGTGTATGATAACTTACCACACGTACGAAGTGTATGATAACTTCCCACACATACGAAGTGTATGATAACTTACCACACGTACGAAGTGTATGATAACTTACCACACGTACGAAGTGTATGATAACTTACCACACGTACGAAGTGTATGATAACTTACCACACGTACGAAGTGTATGATAACTTACCACACGTACGAAGTGTATGATAACTTACCACGTGTACGAAGTGTATGATAACTTACCACACGTACGAAGTGTATGATAACTTACCACGTGTACGAAGTGTATGATAACTTACCACACGTACGAAGTGTATGATAACTTACCACGTGTACGAAGTGTATGATAACTTACCACACGTACGAAATGTATGATAACTTACCACACGTACGAAGTGTATGATAACTTACCACACGTACGAAGTGTATGATAACTTCCCACACGTACGAAGTGTATGATAACTTACCACACGTACGAAGTGTATGCTAACTTACCACACGTACGAAGTGTATGATAACTTACCACGTGTACGAAGTGTATGATAACTTACCACACGTACGAAGTGTATGATAACTTACCACGTGTACGAAGTGTATGATAACTTACCACACGTACGAAATGTATGATAACTTACCACATGTACGAAGTGTATGATAACTTACCACACGTACGAAGTGTATGATAACTTCCCACACGTACGAAGTGTATGATAACTTACCACACGTACGAAATGTATGCTAACTTACCACACGTACGAAGTGTATGATAACTTACCACGTGTACGAAGTGTATGATAACTTATCACACGTACGAAGTGTATGATAACTTACCACACATACGAAGTGTATGATAACTTACCACACGTACGAAATGTATGATAACTTACCACACGTACGAAGTGTATGATAACTTACCACACGTACGAAGTGTATGATAACTTCCCACACGTACGAAGTGTATGATAACTTACCACACATACGAAGTGTATGATAACTTACCACACGTCCAAAGTGTATGATAACTTACCACACGTCCAAAGTGTATGATAACTTCCCACACATACGAAGTGTATGATAACTTACCACACGTACGAAGTGTATGATAACTTACCACACGTACGAAGTGTATGATAACTTACCACACGTACGAAGTGTATGATAACTTACCACACGTACGAAGTGTATGATAACTTACCACGTGTACGAAGTGTATGATAACTTACCACACGTACGAAGTGTATGATAACTTACCACACGTCCAAAGTGTATGATAACTTACCACACGTACGAAGTGTATGATAACTTACCACACGTCCAAAGTGTATGATAACTTACCACGTGTACGAAGTGTATGATGTAACTTCCCACACCTAAGAAGTGTATGATGTAACTTACCACACGTACGAATTGTATGATAACTTACCACATGTCCAAAGTGTATGATAACTTACCACACGTCCAAAGTGTATGATAACTTCCCACACATACGAAGTGTATGATAACTTACCACACGTACGAAGTGTATGATAACTTACCACACATACGAAGTGTATGATAACTTACCACACGTACGAAGTGTATGATAACTTACCACACGTACGAAGTGTATGATAACTTACCACGTGTACGAAGTGTATGATAACTTACCACACGTACGAAGTGTATGATAACTTACCACGTGTACGAAGTGTATGATAACTTACCACACGTACGAAATGTATGATAACTTACCACACGTACGAAGTGTATGATAACTTACCACACGTACGAAGTGTATGATAACTTCCCACACGTACGAAGTGTATGATAACTTACCACACGTACGAAGTGTATGCTAACTTACCACACGTACGAAGTGTATGATAACTTACCACGTGTACGAAGTGTATGATAACTTACCACACGTACGAAGTGTATGATAACTTACCACGTGTACGAAGTGTATGATAACTTACCACACGTACGAAATGTATGATAACTTACCACACGTACGAAGTGTATGATAACTTACCACACGTACGAAGTGTATGATTACTTCCCACACGTACGAAGTGTATGATAACTTACCACACATACGAAGTGTATGATAACTTACCACACGTCCAAAGTGTATGATAACTTACCACACGTCCAAAGTTTATGATAACTTCCCACACATACGAAGTGAATGATAACTTACCACACGTACGAAGTGTATGATAACTTCCCACACATACGAAGTGTATGATAACTTACCACACGTACGAAGTGTATGATAACTTACCACACGTACGAAGTGTATGATAACTTACCACACGTACGAAGTGTATGATAACTTACCACACATACGAAGTGTATGATAACTTACCACGTGTACGAAGTGTATGATAACTTACCACACGTACGAAATGTATGATAACTTACCACACGTACGAAGTGTATGATAACTTACCACACGTACGAAGTGTATGATAACTTCCCACACGTACGAAGTGTATGATAACTTACCACACATACGAAGTGTATGATAACTTACCACACGTACGAAGTGTATGATAACTTACCACACGTCCAAAGTGTATGATAACTTACCACACGTCCAAAGTGTATGATAACTTACCACACGTACGAGGTGTATGATAACTTACCACACATACGAAGTGTATGATAACTTCCCACGCGTATCGTTTCTAAACTGATAACATAAACAATGGAATCGGACCTCCTGGATAACACAACACAACACCGGAATCGGACCTCCTGGATAACACAACACCGGAATCGGACCTCCTGGATAACACAACACCGCACATCATCCCCAAAGTCGCTTCCAACCAGTGACACCAAACCACACAAAACTTTGCTCTTTAATGCTGTCTCTATCATTCAAAGAACTGATGCAAGAGCAATGAGTGCCCGTCAATACCAGGTACGCTTGTGTGCACCAGTATTACGAGCAGACAACAGCTTTTATCACACTCTGATCATACAGTCATGAAATTACATGTAGTTGAAACTGTAGTGATAATACGCGTAACAACCCACTGTCATTTCACGATAAAAACTACATACATACTTACATACATCAGGCCAATCAGGAATTTAGGGAGTTTTGTTTACGCATCAACTCATAGTTGGGCGTTTTTGAGTTTGAAACAATATATTGCTAGTTGAAAAATATTGAGATTTATATCAAATTAAATCGATAAAACAAGATGGACTGCTTTTATAATATTAATCATCACATAATATCCTTATTCATAGAAGCAATTAATTTTAGAAAATATTTATATTTGTGTTTTACAAAAATAGATTTTGAAACTGTTTGAAATGGTTAAGTGAAACGTTATAATTGTTTAAAATTTGGTTAATTCAAACGTGAGTACGTAACATGGTAGGTAACTCTTGCCTTCCTTTATCCTATCTGGGGTACACCTACTACAGTTAAATCCCCCTCCCCAAAAGTTGTAGTTTGTACCGCTATCACTCCATGTGTTGATCGGTACCAGTACTGATTACTGCTCAAGTGAACGGTCTGTCAAAAATCAGAATTGGGAAGATAAACATTCATGATAAATACATTATCATTACTACTGTATCTTTTTCATCTTTTCTTACAGACAACCATGTTTTCATCTCATAGGGATATTAAACTGTGCAGGGAAATGATGAAAACACAAACCAATACACACTCGTAAATGTATAAACAAGATGCTTATATGGCCTGTATCGCTCACTTTGATATTTGTGCAGTCATGGGGAAATATTATCAATTAAAGTACCCCGAAGATAATTTTAAGTCTCTTTGGCCTCATAATGTTCCAGACTAGTGAAACTTATCTATCCAAAGATGCTTCTCTGACAAATTCATTTAACAGGGCCTACTGTTATTGCAAACAAAGTTATTCAAATATATATACATATATAAAGAAATTTTAGAGCACTTTGTCCAAAGTACCTGTCTATCAAATACCATTACTCTGTGTTTTCTGGTAAATTAAAAGTGTTTTCGTTTATTTTCTTTGATGTATTTGACCCCAGTGACCTTGGATGTAAGTCAAGTTTATTTATTTGAAGAAATGTATAGTACAATCTACACTGTACTTAGTGATAGGCACCTTCGTATAATTACATTGGACAATCTTGTTATTCATTTTAAGGTTTTTTACATGCGAAATCCTTTTACCATAGAAAAAATGGTCAAAGTCATTTAATATGATAAAACCTTATAGTACTTCAATTAGGGCAATTACTGACCAAGTCAGAAAAAAAAATGTTAGATATGGTTTTATTTTGTTTAACATACATGTATTTGACAACTGTGGCACATGTAGCGTAATGTCACTTATTTGAGAGAATGTTACAGTACTTATGCCAGGTACCTATGGCCAAATATTAACACCTTTGGTGTTTTGCCTATTCCAAAAAAATAGTTTTTAAGGGTTTTTTTATTTTTTTTTTTTCAAACTTTGAACCCTTTGACCTTGAAAGTAGGTCAGTGTTTATTTTTTAAGAAACTGTTTAGATGTTTGTACATGTCTTTCGTGCCAGGGGACGTTTGGCCGTCCGGTTATTCAAAAGAAGCCATTTAAATGCGTTATATTTCACCCCTGTGACTTTATAGGCAAATATGTATGATGAAGTTTGATTTATTCTCAAGCTCGACTGTATCTAATCTAACCATAGTTGCTTGAGTTTCTTTTAGTAAATACAATATGTATATATATAAAGAGCAGCCCATTACAGAATGTAATGTTTATGCTAAGATGGGCGGCTCCTCATGCATGTATACAGTCCTACATATTTTTTTTTATTTACTGACAGAAACTCAAGCCACTGGGTTCTAACTTTCGTATTTGCTTTTTTCTTGTGTGTCTTTATGAGGAATTCCTATTGCACTCTGTATTATGTACATAATAACCAAACATTAACAAGAATATGATATTTCATCGAAGACTGAACTATGTGACCCTGAAAAAAGTTCAAGGCCATTTATTTGAGTACATTATGTCAGGCGCAAACCGGCCAAGTATAAGGCCTTCTGGTTATTCGAAGGAGATATTTAAAGGGTGTTTACACCTTTAACCGTGTGACCTTGAAAGTAGGTGAATGTTTATATACCAAATGTGCAAACTGGCCAAACAGCGTTACTCTAGGCCTTTTGGTTATTCAGAAGAGGTCGTTTGAAATAGAAAATTGACGCCAGACGGACGACGGATCCTCGATGAAGGAGGACCGGGCGAGCTTAAAACGTTATATTTATAACAAAACATATAGCAGGGACTTGTTAATTTGTTACAGTCATCTTTTTATCTGAAGTTAAAGAGTGTATGTCGAATCAGGATAGAAAAGCTTACCTCCCACCAAAAAAAAATCATACATGTATACATAGAGTATATATTCTGTATCTTTGTGTGATCTGAAGATGGACGTTTTTGAGTATGCTCATTAGTATGCTTACGTGTTATGATTGACAATGATTCGGTTCTCAATTCGAGGACTTGATGCTTACTTGGATGTGACCAAGATATACATGGTGGGTGTCGTCGATGAAGCAAAAGACGCTTATTCTTCCAGAACACCTGGTGTTATTTTTTGTACTTTTACAAGGGTCTCCATGTAAATCTTTACTTTGTTTATATTTTGCTCCTTGTTTAATCGATTTTGAGTTCGGATTATGATTTTGTTAACGCTTCGTTATTCTCTAGTTGATTTTATATATACAGTATATACCAGTAGAATTCTCTATATCTAACTCAATAACAAGTGTTGTAGATTTGTCTATAACCATTCTTTATTTAATGTACATTGCTCATAGGGGTGTGATATAAGAGGTAAAAGACCTTGATATGCACCCACTTAAGATTTGGGCGGGGTCACCTTGTCAACTTGTCTATAAATATACATAAACTTAATGAACATTTTTGAAATAGAAGTTCGTCTCGGGAATATAGCTCTTTTTTAACGGAAAGGTTGATCCAATGGATAACAGAAGGTGTTTAGACCTAAGGTAAACTTTCAGTTTATTCAACAGATTTAAAGCAATATTGACTGTCATTCGTGTTCGAATTGCATGACATCACAGCATAGAGACAATTTATGTTGTAGAATTAGAGTTAGCTCCCTTCAGCCATATTTTACCAATGCATGATTTGTGTAAGTACATCTATATCTGAACAAGTGATGAAATTGTGACAAAAGATTGTAGTCGTTTGTACTTGATAACAACTGCACACATACAAATGCGATATACTGTGGGTAACTGATTAAACCATACATAGATAAACCCCCAAACATACATCATGTAAGATAACGTTACACGTAAGGCCATTGACGAATTATACATGTAGCAACGACTTAAATTATACATAACACTTATTATGTTGACAAACGTTTTATTCTAGTCAGCGAAACATTTCCAAATCAAATTATTTCTGAATTGCCATGCGTTGTTTGAAAGTTAAGTTGTTAACCACTTTGCAATGTATACTACGCATATATCCGTAGTTTCTCACTAATTCGTATACAAACTTATTTCCTTATTTTCAGATACATTGTAATTGGAAATGGTACATTTTAAACGAGTTTTTGCTATTTTTTTTTTTTTAGTAAAAAATGTATGATAAAGGTTAATACATATCATGCATTATCCATTAATGTATGCATGCTTAATTGTCTTTTAGCACTTTTGGGGGCTATTTTTCCGTTGTTTCTCACTAATTCGTATACAAATTTTTTGTGACAAAAATATTTATGATCAAGGTTATATTAAATAATGTCCTCTGAATTCAAATCGTATCTTATCAGATCATTTGAGATGGATACATAATGCAATATAAACTTTAGTTATTCAGAATTCGTGTACTCTTATGTACTGTGAGTCTTGAGTACTTATAATACTATCATCATGATAATTCATAATACTGTACTTTTTGAGAATTTACAATAAAAATAAACTCATATGGGAATACATTTTATTTGCCTATAAGCCATTGCTTCAAATTTGTGTTAACGTACAATGCACATGATAATTAAATGATGAATTCCAATCAGAAAAATGTTTCCTTTTCATGTCTTTGACGCGACACTTCAGAAACCCTGTTCGATCGCCGATACCGAAAGACATCCACCTCGCCAGTAGCATGGCCAACCCACATAATCCCGTCCCGTCCGATGCTCACAACGGTCGGTTCCACCCCTCCAATCTCGTCCGGGGCGATTTCCCTCTGTAGCTCCCCTAAACTGTTCAGTACGTGGATAGAGTGTGACCCTCCGTCAACAACAAAAATATTTCCAATATGGTCAATGCACATGCTTGTTGGACAGAAAAGCTGACCATTTCCGGTATTGTTACCACTGTATGTGAATTTCACACCTCCTACATCGTTGAACACCACCAGCCGTCCAGACGTTTCTGACAATCCGTCTATCACTAAAATGTCACCGTTTATATTCTCTAGAATTCGATATGGAGCGGTCAGCTTTTCGTTGTCGTCCTTGAACTTGACGGACCTCACAACGCCCCTGTCTATTTTTACCTTCAGTATGTCCTTAGGCTTCTTCTCGCCAGTCACGAAATCGAACTTGTCAACAACACAAATGAGCAGGTCCCCTCCTGTTGCAAGAAACAGTCCCATGGGGTGTAGGGGCGAAGTGTTTAGAACATATCCGACATTTCCCGACACGTCCAGCTTCTTGATGGCCTTTTCCCGAAAGGACGTGAAGTACACTGTCCCGTCGTCAGAAATCGCGATAGATTCCGGCACGTGTTCAAGCTTCCGTTTGACCAATGTCTTGCCATCCTTGTCGACCAAACAGAGGTGTTTCAGATGGTCGCACAACCACGCATGCTCCCTGGATGTTGACAACAACACATCCACAGACTTGTTGGTGATTTGGAACGACGCCATTTTCCGTAGCTTTGCATTTTTTGCAGTGTCCGCGCTAACTTCAAGTCGCCCGAGGATAGCCTGTATCTTCTGGACGTCGATTTCTCCTGGTTGGAAAAGCAACAGCATGTTTTCCTGACTTTCTTTGATCTCGGCCGCCTCACTGATATCTCCATTGCCGACATTACTCTGATATTGGTGTGTTACACGCTCGATCATGGAATCCCGGAGCTTATTTGTCTCCGAACACACCGCCTCGGCCGCCTTTCTTATAGCCTCTATACAGTCCTCTGTCTGTGTCAGGGCCGCCATTGTATGTTTATACACTGTACAAAACGTGAACGTACCTCCAGGTACTGTGATAGGGCTATCTCACTGTGTATTTCTTAATAAGCAATCTGGTTTTATCTTCTCGTCACTCGAGTGTTTACTTTTCAATTTTAGGAGCGGCTATTAATATTGGGTAAGGTAAAGAGCTGGAAAGGCTAGTTTTGCATAATGTAAAATATTTTTATTTGATATACGTCACAATCTAATATGCACGTGACGATGATGATTAAGTGAAAGTGACATCGCCACGTCATTTTCAAATTGATTAAGGATGCATGTTCCGTTAAATTGTGATGCGTCGTGTTACTACATATATTTGTATATGTACATGTAACTTTTAGATAAAACTTAAGAAAGATTAGGCCGGGATTATTTTCGTAGATTAGGTGGCTCAGTCAGTCAGCGAAACATGTATACATATTATAACAGTCTTAAGGCCGGAGTTTGAATCTCAATTGTAAATTCATCCTTATTGTACTGATTACAACCAAAACACTGCAGATGTACTATATAAAACGACCGGATGGTCTGGGTTTCCTTTAAGAGATAGTCTTGCCAGGGGAAAACTGTTTTAAAGTGAATATACAAAATGTATCCTTGCAAGTTATACCAAGTATATAATCCCCATACCTTTTCACGTCCGGTCGGGGAATCGAACCCCGATCCCCTTGGTGAAAGGCAAGTGCGCTATCCACTGCATGCACCACCCGACCACTAAACACACTATCATTTGATATTATTTCCTTCGTTCTCCCCACCGACCACCCGACCACCCAAAATCTATCTGTGAAACTTAAAATGGTAAAGCGTTGCAAAAGCGAACAATTAGGATGACCAGCCAGATGTTTTCTTCACATTAACAGTCAAATATAACCAATGATATGAACCCGTATATATTGGGTACCAGGCCGGTACGAATTATGTAGTTGTTGGCCTGAGTGACCTTTCGAGGGTTAGGGTCACGTTCTTCATTAATACATTATGATGAGTTTTTGTCGTTAAGATATTATTGTTTACGGAATTTTCATCAAAAGTACACAAAACATTAATACTAACATAACATTAATTTGTGCAGAACGTAAAATTACTGATCAGTTAGTGAAAATTCAAATAATCTAGGCGTACATGTCGCTTTAACTAGAACAGTGTTTGAACACATTACTCAGAATGTTTACTCGCCGTACACACGTCCTACCCCTACTACCATTACAATAGTGATGGCCATGTCAACAAACTGTGAAATATCACACGTCTCAGGTTTCGAAATAATTTTGTGTTTTGCGAAATTAACTCTTAAGACTTTAAAAAGGTATAGATATGGGAGCTGCGGTTGTTATTTTCATCGTTTCGTGTTTTAAATTCAGAGTGGAATTTTATATTTGCGAACGAAATTAGCAAGAAAGAAAATAATCTGCCAAGTATTTTGTCCAGCCACCAACTTGTTTTGTAACTCTGTCGAATCTGTTACATGTACACTATCATATCATTTGAAAACTACATGGATATATGTTTAACTTTTACTGAATTGATTGAGAATAGTATGTTTTTTTAATTTAGAATAAGTTCATTCATTGCAAGTCACTATAACTACATGTATATTCAACTTTTTTGCGATCTGCCTAAACCCATTCAGAGTTAATTTCGAAGTACATCTTGTTTTTAATATGATATGTTATTTTACAAATCAAAATCCGATTCTTGAACAAGCTACGTTTTTTTTTGTTCCTTATTTACGACTTTACAACTCATTCACTGAACACAAGAAAGGACTGTTGACATACTGACAACAGTACGGAACTGTTTCAGAGGACCCATCTAATACTGCCAACATTACCTCTACGTTAGAAACCCACGTTTTGACATGGCAATACCCTTGAGCATATATGAAAATAAAAATGTACACCCAATTAATATAGTCGTGTCCACTCGCGCAAAGGGAGATAACTCGAGTTGTCTTACATGTGCTCTGTACGATGCGGTTTTGTTTTCAGAATGTGGGAAATTACATCTTTATCCAGGTTCTTTGAAATGGCCCAGGTTCTTTCACGCTGTGTCGGGTGTTATCAAGACCACGTACCGCCCGAGAGTTTTCGGTCAGCAAATAAAAGCTACCTGTACTATGTATGATGCATGCACCTCTGTTTGGGGTAAAATGACAACTTGAACATGGATTTCGAAAAAAACAATATCACAACTTATAGCAGTATCGAAGTGAGTACGCCCCAACCGACACCTATGCAAGTGGATTGCATGTACCAAACTAAACCATCCCCAATCCTATTCTCCCCAAACTCCATTTCTACCCAATGGTGGTGTGTGTCGAGGTCTTAAACTGCAAGCTATTATACTCTAAGTTTTCAATAACATGTTACAAAGAACTACCAAGCCATCTTTGTCGTGATAAAAAATACTATACTACCGGCAAACTTCATGTTCAGGAACTTAAAAACACAATGTTTTATTTTACCAAATTACATTTTAAAAATGCATATATATATGTAGCAGTTACGCTACATTGTATTGACGTGAAATAGAATGTAATAATTATTGTAAAGTCTTTATTAGAGACGTGCAAAAAATCATAAAAGTTTCGACCCATAATTATTTCATTTACCACAAAGGCGATTCGTGTGTTCCGAGACCCATTAATTTGGAACGTTATTATGGACAAAGTCCTGTGTTCCGAGACGACCCCTTAATTTGGACCGTTGTTACGGACAATGTCCGGTGTTTCCGAGACGACCCTTTAATTTGGACGTTGTTACGGTAATATTTTGTAACCAGGTCGTGTGTACCGAGCCAATCCCTCGGATACCTTACACCAAATTGGGACGTTTGTTCCGCAATCTGTCAGGAAAGTGACAACATGAACTGACTCCGGCATGCTCGCATCACCGCTACATGTACAGACGGCCACCGGTCGACTGGTGTATCTAAAAACGGTCGGTCAATCTCCGGTCTGGATTAACAGTTGGTTGTCAGCTTATTGACGGAAACAATATGTATCTATTGGGATTCCGGAGCGCTAGACTACTTCCCTCATCCCGGTAAAATCAACCTGAAATAAAAATGAAACTGGAAGTGGCAGCAGATGAAAGGTTAAAAAAACAGCCGGAATGAATTAGCGGTGTTATATAGTGCACACTGACAGCTTATGTCTATATGAACTTTATTTATTTTACAACAATTATGAAACAAGTTATCAAACTTATATTAATCACTCTTGTTGGCCCGGATGTTAGCGCGCGAGGGGTCTTATTGTGGGAGGAAACCGGAGTACCCGGAGAAAACCCACGTGGTCGGGCAGGTGACCCCATCCCTTTTCACGTCCAGTCGGGGAATCGAACCCCGGCCGCCTTGGTGAAAGGCAAGTGCGCTATCCACTGCACCACCCGACCGACAGCTTATGTCATTGATATTATTCAATTTTATCCTATTTCAACATCCTATAAAGGGCGGAATGGGTAAACATCTTACCCGTCCCTCTGTCTACATGTAGAATAAGAGTACAATTGGACGAAATATTGCCTAAGTCCTAAGTTTTTGACAGCTGACTTCTTTAACTCGCCCTATTTTGGGTAGTTAGCGGATTTCAGCGGTCAGAACACCGACACTCGGCTATTTTACTCTTTACTTGACAAAGGAAAAAGACGTTTTCGAAAGCTCGCAAATTCAGTTTTATGTACAAAACAAACTCGGTATATATTGATATTATTCACTTTAAAACGACTCAGCTCAGCTCTACGTCATTGGTTATTAAATGAATATTTTTTAAAGCAAATGTATTGAAACAGGAGGGGGTCCCACAATAAAAGCATGCTGCTGAACCCGGAATCGTGTTTTTTGAAATCATACATTAAACACGATCTTTTAGGAAAAAAATGTATTAAATGGTAACACTCACATCATAATCATCGTAACTGACATATCAATGTTTATTGCCTGTGCTTATGAATACGCGTCAGAAATGTTTGTACATGTACAAAAAAATAAGAGAATACCGAAGCGTTAACAAAATCATAATCCAAACTCAAAATCGATTAAACCAGGGGCAAAATATAAACAAAGGAAAGATTTACATGGAGACTCTTGTAAAAGTACAAGAGAATAAGACCAGGTGTTCCGGAAGAGTAAGCGTCTTACGCTTCATCGACGACACCTGCCATGTGAATCTTTGTCACTTCCATGTAAACATCAAGTTCTCAAAATGAGAACCGAGTATCTTTGTCAATCACAACAAGTAAACACACTAATGAGCATACTCAAAAACGTCCATCTTCATATTACTTAAAGATACGGAATATTTCTCAATGAGACAAAGATGGCGACCACAAAACTTGCCTATAGTTCTCATTAACCTGCATCTCTCGAATCCTTATGCTATTAGTTTGTTTGTCAGCAGTCGACATAAAATGTTGATTGTGTTTCTTTCTAATTTCGTTTTATTCAACTACCAGTGTACATGGTTTATGACGTAATATGGGTATACACTAAAGTACTACATTTCGTCAATGTATAGATTCATTAAAGCTGCGGAATCTGTGACTATCTTTCATGAGAATAGAAGTTCAAACAGTTTGGGTATCTGTTATGAGAAGAGACAGCGCTTGAATATTGGTACTGTGTATTGGATTAGCTACTTGAAATACGATTTGCTCAAACCGAAGGACATATCCACACTTCTAATGTAGCTGGAATTAAAGCGAAAACGCGGAAAGCAACCTCGTTTATCCCGGTGTTATTTTCTTTACGGCAAATATGACAGGAGAAACAGGGACACGTTAAAAGAAAGGATCTGTTGGAGGGATAAGATTTGTTTTGTTAATTGTACTTTTAATCATTCCGTTCAAATTGACGGAAAAGGTAACCCTTTCTAATGAAGAGTTGGAAACATTAGACTCAACGCTTTTTTTATAATTAGGCTTGTATATCTTATTTATTTATTTATATATATTTGCGAACAAATATTTGCTTACTACATGTAGTTGCCATTATAATCACTTAGTATGTGTTAAGTAAGATTACGCTGTTATCATTGGTGAAATGATGTGTAAAAGCTATATTTCCCTTTGTATCAAAACACGCTTTATTCCTATTCATGTTTGTTTGGGTTTTCTTATTACTGATCCTTTAAAGATTCGTTGTGTTATGCTGCGGACAAACAGGGCATGCTTGAGGACGAAACAGCTGTATGGTGTAGTTTAATTCATTTTTCGGCATATACTTTATATATTATTACCAAATTTAAAAGGTGCAGCATATGTGTGTGTCACGTCACCTTGCATACAGAATGTATTTTTGAGAAACTGTATTATACATAGTGTACATTGTACGTTAATCTCATGTAAAACGTAACTTCTCCCTGTATGATCTGGTAAACAGAAGTACAACCTGGCTTCATCAGCAAAACATATAGTACTTATAAATGTAGCATCAATGTCCGCCAAATAAAACATATTAATAGTAACATCGGTACCAACACCAAAGTAAGGATTTCCATAAGTAAAACACATAGTTCGCCTGGAAGACATTTACAACAAGCTGCATGTCTGCCGAACCCGAGCCTCCTACCTTTAGGCATGGACCATCTCTGTTAGGAGTTGTACATTACCCTAGAACAGACACTATTCACAAGTAAAGTGAAGGAGATGCAGGTGAATTTGATATGCCTCCAGAATGTACAAATATTCCATTCCTAGGGCAGCAATGGGATGGGCATCACCAGTACAAAGAAAATAGAGGAAGTTTTGAGAACGAGCTAAAACTACCAGACTGGATATGGGGACAAACTCTCCACTAGTCTCATGACAAACAGAAATAGAATTCAATGCCTCTCCACTCATAACAAGAACACGTCAAACAAGAAGTACGGATGGAAATGGCAACCCAAATGGTGACATTAATATTTATTTAAGTAATTAAGCCACTATGTTGCTTATGTTCCAAGATTATAAATAATTTAAAAACACACACATTCAAAGTATTTGCAAGTATAGCAATCATGGCAGCAACTACAACAACAATATAATTATAAACTTTAGCTAGCCTAAGTGAGATTGCCAAAAACACCAAACTCTTTAGTTAGTTTTATTATACCGTAGTGGTAGCGAAAACAAAAAGGGTGGACGTTTGGTGGAGTTTGAATGAAACTGATGCTTCGGATTTGCAAGATGGCTGCCTGATGAACACATGGACGCGACCTCCAGGTCACCTTGATCAATTAGGGGCCATGCATCCCATTAACGTCATCTACAGCCAAACAGACACCTCTAAATGTGAACAAGACTACATGTATTAAGATGCCTTACCTAAACATACTGTATTATTAATTGTTCTTTCAAATTGTGTTTCACATACCAATAAAAATGTAGAAAAACTATTTTATACTTGTTATGGCGTTATGAGCATAACTTAAGCTAATTGCTTAGTTGACGCCCTAATGTGCAACCAAGAACCAAGAGGACAAACAGACTGAATGATTTGAAGTAACGCCATACGAACTTGAATACCAGGACCGACAATAAGTAGTTTTAATTGGAAAGGAAACACTAGATTAGGAATGAAAACAACATATGGAAACAAATTCAACCAAAACAATGTTTCAATTTTAAATGTAGACAGCAAATACCATAAATTCGTGTTGAATTGAAATTCAAAACCAAAGACCTTGAACACATTGACTCATAGATTAGGAGAATTGGTTTCAACGATACATCAGAAGAAATATTTTAACACTATGAATCATAAACCAGAAATTAATTAAGAAAGCTATTGTTTGGAAATGTGTTAAAGGGTTTTCATAAAAATACTGCTGTGATATGAAATTAATGTTTATTGGTCTGTCTATAATATTGTTTTTGCCACCCTACTTCCTGTTCAAATTGTGTCTACGTAATTGCTCTGGTGGACGAGAATGATCGTTCCTATACAAAATAGAAACAAACAATAGAGATATCGGTAAACGGTATTAAGCTTGACTGTTATTTGAAATGTCACCTTATACATGTACAATGGACATAAACTTTCAGACTGTTAATTGTACTTTTAATCATTCAGTTCAAATTGACGGAAAAAGTAACCCTTTTAATGAAGAGTTTGAAACATTAAGTTCAACACTTTTTCAATTAGGCTAGTATATCTATTTTTTGCGAACAAGTATTTGTTTTGGTTAAATTGCTATATGTAGCTACCATCATAATCACTTAGTATGTGTGAAGTAAGATTATGCTGTTATCATTGGAGAAATAATATGTGAAAGCGGAACACCTGGTCTTATTTTCTTGTGCTTTTACGAGAATCTAAATGTTAATCTTTCGTTTGTTTCTATTGTGCCCCTAGTTTAATCGATGTTGAGTTCGGATTATGGTTTTGTTGACGATTTGGTATTCTCCAATTGTTTTTGTCATAAGTATCAACAAAAACATGTCACATACGCAACATATCCCGATGGCTTTAGTAGCGAGAATTTTACTGACAGAAGTGATTTAAAATTACATGCAACTCAGATGTCGCGGACAGTCCAATGCGGTTTGCCTTATAATGGCACCATGTTCATAACCAGTCTGATTGTTGTTGATACATGCATATTAGATAAGGGGTATGTAGACATGAGATTCTTTTACAAATTAACCAACCTCAATCGAAAGTGTTTATTAACATGTATTCAAATGTCGTGTGTTCAAATAATCTGATTTTTTAAAAATGTTAACCATAAAATCCTTATCGATTAAGCTAAAAAAACAAACAAAATATCTTAAAATTTCGCTTTATCGTTTAAGCTGCCTCCCCGATTAAAAGATTGTTGCTGTACATAAAGGATGATTAGAGAACATGTTACAGTAAAAAGGGAATACTATAGTCGTGCTCAGAAAGTGCATATCCATATTTATTACATTTTTACCAGAGAAATATAGAAACATATTCATTGTATAAAAGTTATATTTTGAACTAGTGAAAATATCATATTTTTCACTAGTGAAAAATATCACTTTTGCTGATTTGACCATTCAAAACACAGCTTACAAACTAGCTTGCAAAAAACTTCAAGCTGTCCTTCTGTTCAAATACTGGTTAGCTTAACGGCACGAAGGCAGCATTTTTCGTACTGCACAGAATTATCAGAACTGCCATCTCATTCGGGATTTTTCTCTGTGAAAACACAGTGTTTAATTCTACAACTACCTTTCATTATAAGAAGCTGTTATAATATGCAAGTCAGCAATTCTATCTGTTTGATCGGATGGAACTTGTGTCAAACGAAACACGGAGTCGGAGTATCCACAGCGTCTCCAAGTCGCAAAATATAGCCAAAAGTACATGATATAAGAGAACTAGGATCATCTCTGACAGTGATAGGGATAAAGCGTAACTCACACAAATAAACGGTTACATGCAATAACACATTACAACATGTGTTGGATACCAACATATTAAAATAAATCATTAAAATATGTGTCCCGAAGAAAAAAATAACCGTTATTTGAGAAAATAGGATACAATCATTGTACTAACAGCTTTCTTTTGTTGATGATAGTCGAAAGTATCTGTTATTTTCCTTTCTCCGTGCTGTAGTTCTGATTTGGAAGTTGAAGTACAACTAATCTGTTGTATTTGTTTGTGTACAGATTTACACAGAAACTCGTCATTCTTCATCACGTGACATTAATCGATGTGTTATTTTGAGATTATAATTATTTAGAATTAAGATTTTTATTGAGCAGTCGGTAATTTGCCGTTAATGCTTTGCATTTACGCAATTTACCTCGCATTGGATTTATGATCTTAAGAACTAAACATAATAAAGATCATTTTTTTTGTTTACAGATTGTTTGTTTCAATATCGTTGTGCTTATTATATTTTAACATGCAGTCAAATATTTCTTATTTGTTCTTACGCCATTTTGAATGTTTCCTTTGATCTTGTCGCCCGTAAACGTTTCAAATCTAAACTTCAACTCTAGTTCCATCAGTATGATCCTAAAATAGTCCTGCCAAGGTGGTGTTACATTGAATATGATGGATTGGTAAAGTAATCATGTATGACTTTTATGGTTGTTAACTTTAAATGTTTGAAAAGGCCATAACTAAAAAAGTATTCATCGTACAAAATCCATGTTATTATAATATTTAAAGAAAATGTTTGGGTAATTTTTTTTTTTTAATTTTTACATGTTATTATGTCAAAGTTAAAAAAATAGCATTGCTGGTGGATTTTTTAGCCCCCAAAGTGGTCTGGAGCCTCAATAGCTAGAGTAGTGATACGGCAATTATAACCACATTTTCGTAGGAAACGATTTGAAATTATCCAGAACTTATGTCTAGTTTAACTTTACTTTTAAATTCATAAATTAAAGGTATTTTACGCACCTGACCCTTCTGCTTCTACATTAGTGTAGACTTTTAGGATTCCCCCGTTTGGCCTCAGCATCACTGAAGAGTCCTAAGGGAACGAAACAGCTGTATGATGCAGTGTATTTTTTTAACGTGTTGTTATTTTAGCCTCGTCGAAAGTTCGACATTGCATCTACGGTGGCCTTTTTGTAACATGATTTTGCGATGATGTTTTCAGTACACTCGATACTGTAATTGAACATTGTACTTAACTATCAACAAGGTTATTTTCATTAGTATTGTTTAGGTTTTTTATCATTTTCTTGATAAAAGGAAAATAAAATAAATGCATCAAATATTGGCGTACAATATTGCCGCACAAAGTAAGTTTTCGCAATGAAGAGAAAAGCCCACCAAATTGTCAATGACATTTTCAAGATCGTTTTCACGTACGTTTATTATTGAATATAAACTGAATCTTATTACGATAGTTATGAAACACGGTATTGAACTTAGTTAATCACTCGTTTTGGCCTGTATAAGAGCTCGCGGGGGTCTCATTGTTGGAGGAAACGCGAAACCAGAGAAAACCCACACGCTCGGGTAGGTGATCCCGTACCTGTTCACGTCCTGTAGGGGAATCGAATCCCAGCCGCCTTGGTGAAATATAAGCTCACTATCCACTGCGCTACCCCACCACCCAATGTACTATTATTTTATATTATTTCCTTCGTTCTCCCCATGTTTTAAGTACATGTATGTTAGTCTGTTTTAAATGAAGAGTACTACATTAGTTTAAATAAATAAATTAATATGGGATCGAAATTCATTAACGAGCCACATGTACATGTATAAACAGTGTTGTCTAATATCATGTAACTAATGACATATTCCTTCTATTCTTGATCATTACTATTGATATTTCACCAGGTTTTGTAAATACTCATGATCCTTATTTTAGAATGTAAATTACAACTGGAACAAATAACAAAAACATATGTATTTACATATACCTAATTAAAACATCTGCTTATAATAAACATTGAATAATTGATCCTGTACATATTCATGTTTATATCTGCACCTTTAATAATCTATATCGGCGTGACCCGTCGATTGTAAACAAACGATTTTAATATACATGTAATAAAATAAACACTCCATATCTTCATTAAATTCTTGAAATGAAAAAAAAGAAATATGGGATGGTGAAAAGCTTCGTTCCATTTTATTATTTTTCCTAAATAGGCTTTTTTATTTTGTATTTTTGAAGTATATTCCAAACATGGAAAGCAAAAAAGGGGTTCTAACCAATTTTTTGAGATAATATTTTGTAAGAATTCAACTGTTACCACTTTCTAAGCCATTTGGTGTTCAGGCAAACAGTACAAGGTATAAACCTCATATGATTGATAAATAATTCTTTTATGACACAGAGCAAAATAATACAATGTACATGTAGACCATATATATAGCGTCTTATCAAATACTGGTTTCATCTTAATACTTTGATATTCTTTTTCTGGGCTAACCTGAGAGTCAATTTTACCAATGGGATAATAATCAGTTTTCCTTTACTCCTTCTAAATTACACAGTGCACGTATTTTGCAAGCCCATTCGTATTTCTTGATATTCATTGCCCTCTAATATATCCAAACAATGATAATCAAATCGTTTTCTATCAAACATCTGACATATTTCATACACCTTAGTATAACAGCTTAATAATACTTGTTATCTCTTATGATCCTTCAAAAGCTTTACCTGGGAGGTCATACGGTGTTGTAGTGGACAATGATCATTTAACATGTCCAGTCTGTATATATACTGGCCTTTTATATCGGCTGACCCGAGGCGCACTGTAGCTTATAATCTGCGCACTCCGAGTTTGTCGGGAACCGCCATTATAACGGATATACGAGGAAATGAAATAATTAACAATGACGACCGAGCCTAGATGTACCAGACTCCGGTCAGCTCCGTCCAGCTAAGGGTCAGCTATAACTTGTATACACATGTGCATAAACAACGATCATTGAGACTTGGCTATCACACCTACGGTGAAAGCCTATTTAAAAGCTAGGGATCTAACATACCACTGTTTTACGGCCTAATAATGATATATAAAATGTGAGTTTAATTGCGAGACTTGCGAAGTGTGTTCAATTGACTGGCGTCCGGAGAGGAGAACAGGACGATTATTGCCTCTGTATCACAGGTAGTTAAAGAAGACCTGTAAAATTATCAGCAACAGCAGCTTTCAGAGGATACAGGTGAGTTCCCCATAGAGAATTACAGATAGGTCGCCGGCAGGTTATCATTCTATAGAAAAGTCATATATATAGGCAGCCTTTTATATTATCATTGGTTTTCCATACACTGACAGTTCATATGCTTCCTTTCATCCAGCTTGCCTAAATTACATGTAAGCAATATCGTAAAAAAACAAGAACCAGTGACGTTGGAATTGGTTAATCTGTATGCAAGGATATTGACCGATAAATGAACCTCCATCTTTTATTTCTTTTGATTAACACCTGTTTCAAATAAATCGTTAGATAGAAAGTAATATCAAGGTATTCACATGGACCCTGTTCTTCATTTAAACAAAAGTAAAAATGCGTTTAATTAAGACATGTCGTACTTTGGTCGTAAATCGAACATAGCTATTGGACGTCGTTAAATCATTGGTGTTCTGAGCAACGCTTTGAGTATAAGACTATACATTGGACTTATGGGAATTGCATTGCGCGAACAACATCGCTTAGTAACAGAAGATTATATAATAAACCTATTGTTTTCAAATGTCAATACTTAATTAACTAATTTAATAAGAATTTAATAAAAGAAAAAAAATGTTGGCATTTTTTCATTCTCGAAGATAAAATGAACTTCAGCAAGGCTATTGATTGTTTCGGGAGTTGTCTTACATGTAGCTACTACATGTAAGAACAGCAACCCCCTGGAACGAGAGTTCGAATAACATTTATTACTAGGGTTTGTATCTGGTGCGCTGTTTTCCTGTTTCCCTCGTTTCTAGTGATACAATTGAAGTATGTTCCTTACTACGTACCTGGAGTTTCTTAGCGAAACTCAACTTGTTTGAACACTACCGATATTACTGAGCATGTCTGCTGCAGTATGCTATATATTTTACACACATAGAGAGGCTATATTTGTGCACCAATTTATGTTTTTTTATTAAGTCTAGCATCATATTAATATCTAAAGTCAATTTATCACTTGTATATAAACTTTTTTTTATCTTACATCGTTTATGACACAAGTTATCTAGCTTACATTAATCACTCTTGTTGGCCCAGATGTTAGCGCGCGAGAGGTCTTATTGTTGGAGGAAACCGGAGTACCCAGAGAAAACCCACGTGACCCCCATACCTTTTCACTTGTGTATTGTAATGCAATATATAATACCGCTTAAAAATATTTTTCACATTTTTAAAGAATGTTCCAAATCATTTAAAAATGCAAATGACATTCGTTCGATTAACTTAATTAATTATTCAAGGATGTAGATCATGAACAACATATTATTTCTATATGTACATACTGTAATTAGATTGATATGGAGTTTGATCAGCTGACGTAATATATATTAGCGATAATAGTTATCTTACATGTTCATAGGCGGAGCTTATCTCAAACCTTAGTGGGTTGTCTCACTTTTAGAAGCGGTATAATTTGTTCGATAATTGAGAAATCTGATCTTGTGGCATGACGACAAACTGCTCTGGTTTACATGAACGATACATAGATGATGTCATATGTGTAGAACAAGTTTTCAGTCAATAATTTTATTTTTACTATGCATTCTCATTAGTCAACTTCAGGATTAGTTCATTCACAAAGCTAAAATTAGATGGGTTAAAATAAAGATCAACTTCCATGGTCATTCTTGATAACCTATGTACAGTTATATGCTGTTAAACACAAATATATGTAAAGTTACATGTACCTACGTCGTGCGAAGAAAATATGTGCGGTTTGGGCATGGTTCAATCTTTCGTAACTTTATCGACAGGTTTTTATTCAAATTATCGTAGTACACGATTTGAAATTATACTGATTAAATTAAAGGGGTTTTACGCACCTGGCTCTTTTATCTTCTACATTAGTGCAGAAATTTTGGATTCTTACCTTTTGCCCCTTACATCACTGAAGATTCCTAGGAGGACGGAAGAGCTGTATGGTGCTGTTTAATTCATTTGTTCGCCATATTGTTTATATTATTAAATTTAAAAGGTGCAGCATATTTGTGTGTTACGTCATCTTTCGTTATATGTTGTCGTGGCACAATAGAAAACAACAAAAGCTATGTATATTATATCATTATTCGGGTGACTGATTCTAAATAATAAAATATTGAATTATATCTTAGGTGTTAACGTGCCTTTTAAAGGCCCAATATACGTAACTTCAGGGAAATTTTCGTGATTCTGAAACATTCTGGGAAAAAATCCAGTTGATAACCATGCAAAAATAAGCCTAAAACGAAGTAAACCTGAGCGGTAACTAACAAGAAACTCACGAGAAAAATTCCAAAGAATTAAAAATAATTCAGGTGGGGCCAACTTCAACAACAAACCGAAGGTAGAAGACGGTTCGAAATGGACGCGTGTTTACAAATAGTGTGTTAAAACTGCTGCTGTACCCGTAACCGCGAAAGAAGTCATCTTGAATATTGCTGATATCAGTTAATCTTAGCTAAATCTATACATATAGTAATTTATTAGGCTTGATTTTCGCTGCAAGTTTTACCGAAAGTTACGTATATTGGGCCTTTAATACCTCTACACCCCACCCCATCCCCCTTTATTATAACAGTATTTTGTTAATGTAGTCCAGACTCTAGATTCACCCAGGAGTAGAAGAAGATGATCAAATAGCGTAAATAATGTATATTACCACAGGCTACTAACACCTGTGTTTATATTACGTCCATCTTAAGGTAGCTTCGGATAGGGCTTCAGTGATTTATTTTGTTTCCATTGTCTCCCTTGAGATTGAGCATGCCCTGGTAAGGACATTTCGCTAACTTCCGATATATTGGTTAATGTTTTCCTACAACAAATCAGTCTATATTGCTGCAGCATTCTGCCAAATAAATTTCTTCAGGTCGTGTCGTCTGCTGTGCGATCTCTTTTGTCCACGACTGGTGAAATTTAAATCTTTATAAATATCCCACAGACTAATAAAAACAGTGTGCAAAGCGTGCTCTGGAATTTAAATCTCGTATGCAATAAACTTTGACAAAATGATGGACACATAAATGCGAGCGAAATACTGAAGTTGTACTGAATAGAGTTTCCTCAAATCAAACGTAAATGTGTATTTACTTTGACCAACAGCTATTTGTTTTTCATGTAGTGTCACTTCATTGACCACTAAGAGTATTGCTTATCCACGTGGTGGACAGCCGCCTATATCAGACACAATGTTCCACAATAGCTAGCCCTGAGGTAAAAATAAAATGCCTACGCACCTTACAGTTGAAGCTCCCAAAACGGAAGCAATCCATTCAAAATAGCCTTTTGCTCTAAATGCGGAAATCTCTGCAGATACATTGATTAAAAGTCATATATCATTGTGCAGTTTCGCATTTCTTTTGCAACTAGTTGGCAGCGGTATGTAAATATCGTTTCTATATTAACAATGTTCCATCAAAACCCGCTGGTTCTGCGTTCCGCACCCCCGTATTTAGAGAATGGAATTAATCAAATCTCAATCGATTTGCAAGTTTGATTTTTGTTCAGCTTTTGTTTTCATTTTTTTCTGTACAATCGTGAGTCTTTGTTTAGGCTAAACTCATAAATGCGAGAATTGGAAGCTTAGAAGCGGTTCTCCATAGATTTTGCTTCAAAATTGAAATTTGATGGGACGTATTCTCGAAAAAGTACAGGAAATGTATTGCTCTAAACCTTTGACCATCCGTCTGTAACAGCCAAAGTCTGTCTTTTCTTTGACGAAGTTATTCATATAATGTGAATGTGTGTTTAAGGATCACTTAGCTATTATGTATGGTAAGCTATGATCATATAATACATCATATACATATACATTTGTAATTGTATAGTTTGCTTTGTATGACTTTGACTTATAAGGTCTTGCTGATAATTGTTCGCTTTGAAAAACGATCAGTACACTGGTCAAATACTAGCGTCTTGGCCTAACAATATTGTTGTAGCCAAGCCGAGCTTTCACCAGGAGGTAGATACACCAACATACCAATTCTAACAGATGAGTTACATGATATATTTGACTTAAAACCTTTAAACCAATCCATCTCTGTGGTAAATGATCACCTGAACTTCTGTAAGCCTAGCGCTGTAGAACAATTGCGATCTAGGACATAACCCTAAAATGTCACCTGTCATTCTGGGATCATTTAAATGATTAACAGTTTGGATTAAAGTGCTTTCGAAGAATCCTAGAATTTAATCACACCATTAATTGAAATCCCTGACATTCAATTAAAATTTAATTCTGGAAATTTTACATCCACTGTATTAGGTTTTGCACTTTAATAAAAAAAAATCGTTTCTCTTTAGAAAATCGCTGAATGGATGCTTTCAACATTTAACTGTGTATTAAGGATGAGATTTCTACTGAAATGACCACAGAATGCAGATCAATGCAAATCTAAATGAGCTCATTAAGTGAAGTGTTAAGAGAGATAATTCGACCCGCACATGCTACTGACAATATTGACGAGATGTCGAGTGTGTTATTTGGATAAACAGTTCAAGCAAACTCGAGATTTTTCGTCTGAAATAAAAAATACGAAATGTTTATGAACACATCTCTGCAGAGAGGTATTGGTATGTACTGACAATTTATTTAAAAGTACCTGTCGTATTAGAATGCCAATCAATTAAATAAGTATGTATCATGGTGCTTAACACTATTCAAATTATGTAGTTTTACTTTTTATGTTTTTTACAAGGCATCTTTTATTTTCATTTAATGGGATCATTATCATTTTCAAATCTGAGCATTACATACAAGTTTTCGTCGAAGTGATGTTTATTGAAGCTATAAAATACATTGTATTTAAAGAGTTTGATATTCTGTAAAAACTATTACAGTGTACCAACTACAGTAACTTATTCTGATATTCAGAGCTAAAGACATACATTAAACTGTTTAAAACAATATATTATAGTACTCAACTTTCTACCTTTTCTGATAAGATTGGCTTAGCAACTGACGTATTTGGAATTCAATTTATTTAAAAGTCACCATGTTTCAATTAGATTATTTTCTTTACGATGCGTGTTTAGTTTCCTTTTCATCAATTGCTGTACAATATTGAGGACTAAAAAGTTACTTTATTGTCGAAAGTAATTTCGTATTGTATATCTTGAAAACAATGGCCAGTGCCGTGACGCCACTACTATGACGTCATCATAATAACAGCGCTGCTGTTACAGCTGTATAAGACAGAAGTGTTATTTTCATAACTCGGAACAAGCCTAGTCTTGCTCATACATGTGTATGATATTTATTGTGGGAGTAAAAAACAAATGTTTATAACATAATACACATACCAACATCCGTATCAATGAGTTCGTTCATGTACATTAAAAGTGAATGGACACTTTTGATTCATCCTGATACACAATGCTAGGATGTTGACTGTTGTCAGCTTCCTTTCCGGATTGGCACAGTATTGAACAGTGTGCGTGTCACACAAGTACTCTCTATGGAGGTCTGCACTATAGGGGACCTGTAAATACAATGCCCCCAGTCCCTCAGAGCAAGCAACTGTACAATGTGTAAAGCCAGCGGCCAGTTGAACAAGTCAATGGGCGCCATTTGATACAACTAGACACATAAAGCCGCATAGAAGGAACAATGGAATGTCCTGTGTTATCAATGCTATAGCTCAGCATATGCAGAAACCATGATCTACAGTAGCCAGGTCAACTTTCGCCTATCCAAAGGGATGAGGGCGAAGGTCGGGAGGATGGCTTATGCTTGGAAGGGTCATTCACTCGGACGATTAGGGCCGCTTTATAGCAAGTCCCGTGCTTTAACGCAGAAAGTTCAACCTCAACATTGACTAAGCATTCTACATGAAAAATCGAAATTGTTTATCTTTATGTTATTTATACTAGTTTGTTGAACTCGTTAATACAACCATTCTCATCATCTTTGGCTCGAGTTTATTTTATTCTCATATTGCAGTTATAAAATCCCCTTATTGACTAAAAAATACCAATAAAAGTGTCGAATAAATATCAAGTAAACAAGTTGTTGGTATGACCATTCACAAATGACAAATAACCAACGGGAGAGCTGGCGCCGGGTTAGATAAGATACATAAACTCGGGATTTATTGGTCAGATTGCCAATTTTATTGTGATATAATTTGTCAATTTATGTAATATGTTTAGTGCCAAAGAACGTTTCAAGCAATATTAATATCAATGGGTAAAAAAGTACATTTTTGTTTTCATACTTCAATATATTTTATTTCCTAAATATGTTTATATCGGTACAAATGATGGTTTCACGAATTTATGAGATTATTTTTTTACCGTTTTAAAATGTCTAGACATGCATGTCACTTGATCTACCTCAAAGGCATTGATATATCTACAAAAGTACATATTTAATAACAGTAAATCAGTTACAGATTACGGTACATACAGTTGTAGATATGTACATAGCATATAATTAAGCAAACACTACATAGATATTGCGGACAAATTAAGACATGTTTAACTTTAAACATGTATCGAAGTTAAATACAGATGTATGTAGGTCTTAAAAGTCTTCCAGCGCATGGGGTATGTGTTTGTTTTTACATAACCAATTGTAATTGCAAGGGTATGATCAATAACTAAAACAGCACGAGCAGAACAGCTCAGCTACGCTGTTGCCCGCACATAAGCGACACTTTATACAAAATCATATTTGATTAATTTTTCGAATGTTTTATTGCAATATAGGAAGTCCTTTTTATAATTAATAAAATCATTTTATTTAAAAGCATATATTTTATGAGCACACAGTCAAACAATTGAAGTAAATATTGCATTCACCTTTTAATGGTAAAATCAATTTTCGGAAACAATTAAAATTCTGTGCAGTGTGCGCATTTTCTTTTTGTGTGGTTATCCTTTCTTTATTACTGTTGAAAGTTTCTGTTCAAGTTTTCTCATTGGTTGTCAGGTAAATAATGTACACAATGTTTCGGTTTCATCCATAACCATGGTCACAAGTATCATTTACGTCTGAGTACCAGTTCTGTTGCCACAATGAAACGTGTTGGATTTGTTTCTCTGATTACCATATAATTAATGCTTCATCTATCTAAATAAAAGGTATTTTATTGTTTTACTGAATTATTTCCGAGGATTAATTGTTACATGTATTCTTATTTTTCTACGGTGAAAAAAAAAGTTTCTGCAAGCGAATAGTCGGTTAGCGTCATGTCAGGTGAAAGGTGCATTGTGACAATGTGTTTAGAGTGATGGTTTGGCTAGATTAATATTTCTTTAATAACCGATGATGTTCTACCAGAAGTCACATAAGTAACAGTTATATGAGCCAGATAGACGGCCATTACAATCAATGCAATCACAATTAAGCAGAATGTTATCAGCGTGAAAATCGATCAAATAAGATTTACCGCTAAAATGTGTTTCTTTACAGTATCATTTTTAACAGGTCTAGCTTTATTGTCTTTTAAGTTTTAACAAATATTTACAGGTGGTCTGCCGACAGTATTTGTTTATAAATATACGAGTTGTAATAGCTATTCCAGAAAGGCTGTGTGACTTCATAAAACAATCGCACTGAATCAACGACTAGACAGCATACATGTAACATAGTTTAAACCGTAGGCTTTATCACCTCCAGAGGTTACAGATAACAGAAAGACGCCAACAGACAAATCATACAAACTGGGGTCCATGGGTAGTCTATGGTAGATTTATGTTTGATAAACTAAGCATCCGTGGATGTCCAGCTGACAAAAGCTTTATGGGTAGAATAAGTTCATACATTATTTGTAAGGAGCGGAAATTAAATATCAAAGGTTAACATTCTCATACCAATGAGAATATATAACAAGTATTTGAAGCAAAGGGCCGTCAGTTTTTCGGATAAATTTTCCTTAACCAGCTTGAGACTTTTTCGGGTTTTTTTTTTTTTGTAAATGTTGCCTAGAGCAAAAGTACTCTCAAAAAGTGTCTTTTTCGGTTCTTTTATTTATTTATTTTGATAAGTGGTTTTTAGCAGTTTAATTTCACAGTGTCCGATAAATGTGTCAACGGGAGTTTTTTATGAGGAAAGTAGAGGTCTATAAACCTATCTATTGAGAGGCCTTTCGTTGTTTATTAAATTTTGTTTATTTTATCTATTATTTGTGAAAGAGAGGAAAATTCATTTACTAAACTTGATTATTTCTTCAACGACCTGCAGTCCATGCCAATTTTAAGGGCATAGTAATTGTTCTTAGTACACATGTACGTATCCCAGATACCAGGAATGGGTTTCCCATCCCAATATGCACTAGATTCCCCGAATTATGAAGCAAACGTTTACCTTAGCACTTGACTCATCTGTCTTCATGTACTGACAATATTTACCTGTTTACATCAAAGCAGAAATGACGCATCGTCTTTGATACATGTGTGCGAACAAACAAAACTCAAGACAATTCCCGTGAATCAAGTAAATGCATGTCTACCAAAGTGTTTACGTCTGTAGTGTAGGTTGTTTACGTGATAAAGATCACTAACATCCTCACCGGAAACAAGATGTCTAGTTCCAGGAAACGTTTTCCTGTGTCAGTACGGGTAAAGCGTTTAAGTGAAGGTGGCGGGGTTGTTAACAATATTAGCAGAAGACTCTATCATAGCCATTATGTACATAATGCTTCTAATGGTAGACATATAAGTAAATTTAGTCGCCTCTTAAGATCATGCAATGAAAGCAGCCGGTACAAGTCTTACACATTACCTTTAGGGCTTATTTATTAGCAATTGAAACATATTACATTAATTTGTGTCTTCTTTTGCAAACATATCAAACAAAAATACTAGGCTAAGCAAACAAAGGTGATTAAGAAGTATAAACATGACGTCACTGCTGTAAATTTCGTATCGATGATTCAATTTGATCTGCTCTCCAAAACGATTTATATATACTAAACAATTCATTGTCAATGAACATAAACACATGCTGTATTGACATGCTTACTGTCGCTACAAGTACATATACTATGCATATAACAAAATAATGTATATCATATCTGTTTCGTGTATACATGCAATGTATTCATTCACAAAATCATTCACACTTTTAATTAATTTCACATTGTTTCTGTTTACATAATTTTTACACTTGTAAAACACCAAGCGCAATTCATAAACAAATCGTTTCCAATTTATTCTAAAACATCAGATAGAGTATCTAGTGAATCTGAAAGGTTTCAATTTCTTTTATAATTAAGATAAGAAATCGTAAACAATTGTTATTTTTTTCAAATATCTCTAGGATTGTCATGGAGCTCCGAGGTTAATACTTTTAATAAAAAAATCTTGGTTTGTTTTCCCAATTGCTAAAATGTTGCCCCTAGTCCTAATAACTTTGAGATAAATATTGGATTTGTTTTCATTTTATTTTTTATTGTATTATTCTCAAAATTTGATACTAAACATATCTGGTCATCAAAAACTTCTCGTCCTTCCAGTATAAAATTTCCTTGAAAATGTTGAGATATACTTTTTCTTAGGATATGATCAGCGTCCCTATTTCCATAATAATCTAAGTTCATATCAGTATTTCATCTTTTATTTTATTATGTATTCCTTTAAACTCATTTTATTCCAAACCATCCTTCTATTTACTCATAAATGGCGTCACTTTGGGGTTGCAATTGAATTTAAATTTAATAAACACACGTGCATTATGGAAAATAACTTTTCCGTGCCCCATGATGTTCTTGGAGATAAATTATACCTAAGCGTAACACGACAATTCACTTTTAAAAATTCCACATGGGACTTCTTCATTGTTTGCTAAACTAACCAGATTTGATATCAAGGTTTTACTTACGAGTCTTTAAAGGCCGTGGTAGTTCCCGAGCGGACAACCGACACAACCATGTTTTACAGCATTACTTACATTGTCCGTACATGGACATTAATGTATCACATACTTGTTCTTTTGAGGTCAATGCTTCATTCTGTTTCCGCCATTTGCTTTCTCCATAGTTTCACAAATCTTCCTTCATTGTGATCAAACAAGTGTATCAGTATTGTTTTATTTATATGTAGCTATGATTTGGCCATAATATGTGATCATTACATTGACTTTTTTCATTAAAATCCCGCTATTATTAACTTCAGGTAATTATTTGGGATTCTGAAAAATTATGAAACAAAAATCAAGTTGATAACCATGCAAAAATAAGCTCAAAACGAAGTAAACCTGAGCAGTAACTAACAAGACACTCCTGACAGAAAAATAAAAAAAAAACTGAAAACAATTAAGATGTGGCCAACTTCAACAACAAGCCGAAATTAGAAGATAGTTCAAAATGGACGCGTGTCTACAAATACCGCTGCTGTACCGGTAATCGCGTAAGAGTTAATCTTGAATATTGTTGAATATTGCAGATATTAGATTATCTTAACTAAATCGAGTTATTAAACTTGATTTTCACTTCAAGTTTTGCCGAAAGTTACGTATATTGGGCCTTTAATAACAAACAAAAAGACAAAAAACAATGCAACAATGTCGAGACTTAACTCGCTATATCGGAAGTGCATGCATAGCATTGTATCTGTACAAATGTTAACAAATCCTTTGATGATGTTTCGATCGTTGTACCTTTTGTCGAAACGTGAATATTTTATAGACATTATAACCTCGATTGTTTATAATTAGATATATTTAGGTGTTATATCTGTTTTATCAATGTAAATGTCAGGGTTATGGTGTCAGCAAACTACTAAAGTACATGACGGACCAACAAATGAACAAATACAAATGTTATCAGTTGAGATTCATAGAATAATGCACCACAGAAATGAACACAAATAACAATAAATGATTTGATCTAAATATATCTAGATACACAACATTCGAATCAAATTGATTCTAGAGTGAAAATTAAAAAAAAATCAGGTCGTGGTGCTGGTTAATGTCATAGCGATTAAAATATTATTGGTAATAAGTAAGGGACACTACTCAATTTCGTTTCAGAAGTACACTCATCCCGTTTTAAACTGTTTTGTTTACCCCTAAGAGCAAAATAAACACGTATTGTTTTTCCTCAGGTTTTGTAGTAACTGTGACTGTAACGTTGAACGTACTCCAGCGCATTTGACTCCGCAGGTCCCTAGGGGGTGCTAAAGACCACACGAGTATGGCGGGGGCTTGTGGCACCAATAATTCTGATTCAAAACAAAAGTGTCATTGCCATGTCCTCGAAATGGTTATTTAAACATGTCATTTCTAATAAAACAGCATTGATTGCTTTAAGGGCACGAGATCATAAAAGCAGCATCACATTTGGATGACAACGAGGTCACGAATAGGCGATGCTTTGGCGCTATAGAATTGCACGGCATGCAAAAACCTTCCGCGAATCTCCAACCCTGTAATCATAAATAAATATCACTCCGCGCAGCAATAAAATGTAGTCCATGACGTCTTATTCCAAACTGATTTGATCGATCTTTCTGCGAAATGATACAGTTTAGCGTTAAATGTATTGATGTCAATTGAGGAAATCTGTGTTTAGGGTGCTTAGATGGCGGGTTGCCAGATGAATGGCGTGCGGTTATTTTTATGTGTCCTAATTATACTTTTTAGGGCAATAATACCCAAATTGTATTCACATCGTTCGTGCATCACGTTTTTGAATTATTTAATGATTCAATAAATGTTGTCGTGTAATTACACATGTTCCTTTCAGCGATTTGATATCAACTTTTATCAACTGGTTTATCTCGTTATTCGATCTCTTTTCACATCAAATATTCCGATTCGCATATAACAGTATACTACTTATAGCAATAGTACAATACACTTAGAGGAGTGATACATGGTTTGTTTGTTTGTTACGAGTTTAACGCCTTCAATACACAGACGAAGATCTGTGTCAGGCCGCCCTGAGGTGGATTGCCGCCCATCACTTTCATACATTCAAATGACCTTGATCATCCAGGTCACGCCCAAGGTCCGGTCAGACACCAGGGTATAGATGGGTTTTTGGCTACGACTTCAGCCAACGGACAGTAAGTCCTTTCAAGCGGAAAGGAAAGATCGCCTGAACAACCACGTAACTAAGGAATCGTGTATACTACGTGTGTTTTTGTGCTGTCACATGACAATTAGAAACATGAATGAAATGAACCAATGAATTAACGGCGTTCTAATAGGGGTTAGAGCTGTACGACAGACTGCTTTGTCAGCATTGACCAAGTCGTTTTATAATCAAATATGAACTGCAACTTTGATTGTTGATATGATATATTGAAGTCGTATGGCAGATACATTGAACAACAAAATACTGCAGTTTTCTTTCATTAAGTGCTAAAGCATATTGTCTATGGATGCCAACCGAAAATAGTTAAATCTTGGATTCATATGTTTTTTAATATTCTAACAACAACATGAGGAAAATCGAATAGAACAATCAACTCCGAAAATGGATTATTGGTAACCAACATCACATGTAACTTCAATGCGCTATTATAATGATGAGGTCAACACGGCTGATATAAACGCCATTTTATAATATTGATATATACTACAAACACTCTTGTTTATGCTATGTTCATCGTTATATCATAAACAATAGCAAAAGTATGTAAATTGTCAGAGAAAGAGAAATATGACGTTACCATTGAAATAACGACTTCACATGAAATTGGTCAGCTTTATTAAAAAAATAATACGACAGGAAAGACAGAAACACACAAAGCATCAAATGAAGATGTAAATATAACATGTCTACATGCATATGTAAGCTGTGTGAGGAGAAACTAAGCTTGATATTTAGATGATTAGATATTGTGACACAAGTGTAAACGCATATGTACATTGATGTGGTAACGTAAATTTGAAACTTTGGTTTTGCTTATTATAGATTTGGTATGAAGCTTTCTACAACAGTTGTATTTTCGTGCCACTTTGTCGTTGCGCCTGTTATAGTTTTCGTATGGAGCTTTCTACAACAGGTATTTTATAGTGCCAATTTGTCATTGTGCTTATCTGTTTATTTAGTTATTCGCTAAAATATTTGAGTTGGTCAATAGTATATATTTTCTATAAGCAGACACTATGATAAAATGTATCAGGTTGATCATGTTCAAGAAATATAATTGTGTTTAGGTATGGTCATGTAGTCATTTGTGAAAAATGACATGCAACGTTAGTTTTATCAACATATCATGATAGTACAATGTTCATCAAAATACAATACAAATTATATAAACCATTTCAATAATAACAATTTGCAGGAGATTTGTAAGGTCGATCTTTTTGACTATATTTAGCGACCAGTTGTGTCTTATTTGCCGATATCAGTAAATATCCGCGTGGACTGTGGCACCCCGCGGCTGGTCAGTGCCATTTTTGTCACAAGAATGCTATCTAAAATCCGCTCTAGATCTGTTTTGAATTAGGATCTCACCAAGGATTCATGGTTTCCTATGAATAACAAATCACATCTTAGCCTACTGCCCTTTTGTCTAATACAAAGGCCTGGTGGTCAATTCTGTAGACACAAGTGGTCAGACAATAAAGGTCATCTGCCATTGTGTAAGAATTTCTATTGTTCGAGACAGCATATACATTAGTGTATCCTTCACTGGAATCATTTGAGAAATGTTATATATTTGATAAAATTAATTTGTAAACATTACTTTGTCAGCATAGTATAATGATTGATTAATTGATAGTGCTTTACGTGTTGTACATGTAATTTGACAGATAATAGTACTTTGGAATATTTTGAGTATTTTCAATTATGAATATAATTAAGGACTAACTTTCTATTTTGTTTAGGTAAATATAAGTTAATTCTTATATTTACAGTATCATTCTGTGAAATGTTCGTAACTATTTTGTTCATTATAGTCAAATCTTCGGACACAGATTTTATTTCAAAACTAATGAACGTGGGAATGTTTCAATACATGTAACAGCATGAAATTTGCAAGCTCCGTCTACGTTAATTGTTGGTGACGTCACACAATTGTGTTTCAAACTGTAGGATTTGCATAGCTCCGCCCACATGAATTGTTGTCGACGTCATAGAAATTTGTCACGTGTTTGACTACAGTTATGCAGTGATAATGATAGTCTGTTGAGTAATGGTTATAGAGTGAATATCAGTGTAGACTGTAAATATTGTTGTATACATACAGGTTACACAAAGAATGGTTGTTAGAGATGGCATTTATTTGATTAATATGCTCATTAGTGTTCTACCTTATTGTGATTGACAATGATGACACGTTTCCCATTTTGAGGACTTGATGTTTACTTAATGTGATCAAGATTTACACAACGGGTGTCGTCGATAAAGCAGAAGACGCGTACTCTTGCGGAACACCTGGTCTTATTAGCATGTACTTTTAAGAGGGGCTCCGTGTCAATATTTCCTTTGTTCATAGTTTAATCGATTTTGAGTTCGGATTATGGTTTTGTTTATGCTTTGGTATTCTCTGTTTTTTTTCATTTGAGCTAGCAATTAACAGACACAAGCTTTAGCAAAAGTCTTTTGTACCTTTTGAAAATAACTAACGATAGTTAGTTTCTACCACTATCTCAATTGAAAACGATTGGAGTGTGATCTTATTTGTATATACCTGCATACATGTTTCGTGAAAAAGGCAGGCGAAGTGTCACATGTATGACACATATGCAAAACAGTCACTTACTAATATTCATTTTTTTTTCTTTTTTAGCAAATCTTATTATTTTCAACCATGATCTTTCGGCAACACCTTTAGGACAAAAATAAAGTCAATGAAAGCATTAAGTTACTGAAATTATACAGTAGTTCATTTACCTGAAAATAAATGAACTGCGTCAACATATCGTATCGTATATCCCCGCCAAATGCTGACGTCGAACTAATCAACACGTGCCATTGGACCACGTGCTTTTAAAAGTAGTTCCCGTCAAACTTCACCGTGTCAGTCATTCAAAACGCTTCTAGTGCCCAATCCACGTGTGGTTCATTGGTTTTATTTATACATTTACCACGGATGTGATGATCACTTGATGCCTTGGGAGTTGAATAAGACTCACCTATTAAAATGTGGTAGACATATTTAAACTACACACCACGCAAGATTTATTTTCTTAACTAAATAACTGTGATGATGTTTGACGACATTACCTTAGACTTGAGGTGCTAATCGGTTAAATATTGTTGTGATTCCTGCAGACATTCACTACGAGGGGTGTTCCAAAAATAATGTCACTTGCATCGGTGCTCATATAGCGGAAGTGCTTTTGTTCATTTTAATTTGCTCTGCCCTTCAAAATACTCTCCGCCAGCCAGAACACACCTTTTTAGCCGGTCAATCCATTTTTGAAGCATTTTTCATACTCTTCAATGGGTACACTCATCAGACAGCAGATCCAATGGCATTTTTCGAATTGTATCTCCTTCCAGATAAATGATATTTAAGTTTTGGAATGAGAAAATAGTCGCAGGGGGCCAAGTCTGGCGAAAACGGTGGTGCGGAAGGACGGTAACCTTCTCTGACTCCAAAAGTCAGTCACAATACGTGCCTTGTGAGCGGGTGCATTATCATGCAAAAGTCGGACATACTTAAGTCCTGTTTTGGGGCGGCGACTTTTGTAGTAGTTCTTCAACATTCTCAGAACAACGTTTTTATAGAACTTGCCTGTGACCGTTCTGCCTTTTGGCACCGGGATTTGAATAGCTGGACCCTTATTAGTGAAAACAAAAGCATACAAAACCTTCTTTACCGTTCGTTTTCGTTCGGCAATACTTGGGCGTCTGGCATTTTTAGTGGCGCATATTCGGTTGGCAATCTTCCGCTTTGGTTCAAAATAATACACCCAGGTCTCATCACCAGTGACTATATCATCAAAAGCCTTTTTACTATATTTTGGGTACATTTTGAGAAGTTTTTTTGCCATTGTTATACACGCGTCTTCTTTTGCTCATCCGTTAACAAATGGGGTATCCATCTTGCATTTATCTTTCTAACTTTTAAGTGTTTCTTCAAAATTGCATGAACTCTTGCTAACGACAAGTTTGTCATTCGAGCCAATTGTCTTATGGTGAATCGAGCATCTGTTTGGAGGATATTTCGGATTTTTCTATGTTACCTTTGGTCGTAGTTTTTGCAGGACGACCTGGCCGGGCAGCATCTTTCAGTTGCTGCTGCCCAGAACTAAATTTACCTACCCACCTACAAAGAGTCCTGTTAGACATTTGACCCTCAATAAATGTCACACACCTCGCGGTGAATATCTACAGCCTTTATGCCGAGTAATGACCTACCTTTTATATAGGCCCTAATTTCAAGAACATTTTCATCTCGTTTTCCTGTCATTTTGTGTCCAGTCTAACGAATAGGCTATGAAACGATGTACACTATACCGAGTCCAGTGAACGTGTGGACGAGATATTTACCTGTGTCACGAGCCAGTGATCACTCAATCGACACGAGGTGGTTTTGTGCATAAATTGCACGATCTCCGCGAAATAAAGCACAGATGACATTATTTATGGAACACCCCTCGTATTTATTCTCCTGTAGCACGTACATTTTATCTCTAAGTAAACATAATTAGAGAGAACTTGAATGTCGTCATTCATTTGAAACACATTATGCAAATGTATCAAAATAACCTACTACAGTATTTGGTAGAAAATATAATGCAGCATGACGTGTTATAACGTCAGGACAACGTCATAAAATAAGCATATACTAGTAGGGGACTTATAAACACATATAGTGACATTTGTAACACCGGCTAAAACTGTTTACAAAGCGGGACATTGTGTAACAGGATTTGCTTGCCAGGCAATCCTCTGCCCTTGCCCGAAAACTTAATTTGCGCTAAGCATCAATTTCGCCATTCACATTTGATTTCTACATGAATGTTTATTATGCTGTTTACATATATTCTATGGTAGGATAATTCGCCATCATGACATAGGGCGGAAAAAGGTGAAAATTAAACTGTTTATTGTTTTGGTATATTGTCATGGTTTCCTGAGCCCATGCAACGTTTGCAAACACCGCCGATAATTTCAGATCTCATTAACATGCACGTATGTACTTTGTCAAGAATAAAGTACAAATAACAGTTCATCAGTGTTCCTAATTCCATAGATTTACGACACGAGCGGAAAGTATGACGTCAATGCATGTCTGTCATTTTCTGCAATTACTTATTATATAGAATCAGAAATCAGAAACGTGACATGCCTATAATTGCTTCAAATACATATAAACATTTCAAAGGGTGTGTGTGTCGCATCATGAAAAACAGATTAGATTTCTGCCATTTTCTCCAAGAATTGATTGATGTTTCCGTCAAACATCCTCTTTTGTCGAAAATAATGAAAGATAATGTTTTTTTCTACAATAAAACAAGCAATAATTAACGTGTTGTCTTCCTAAAAAGACTTTTTAAAGAAGCAATACATTTAATATCAGACTGTTTTGTTGAAATTTGATCAATAGCTTACATCATTTTAAATTTTAAACGTACTTTTGTATATACCTCGTTACCGTTAATGATGACTTTGTTCGGAAACAAAATGTCGTATAAACATCATAAATCTTGTCAGGTAATTGGATGAAATTAACAAATTCAAACCGACATGAATGGCAAAGACCAACCAATAAGTCTACGGGGTCGTAAGCTCGGAGAGATAACGATTCACTTAGTGGATTTTGTCTCTGCTCGAGAACAGTAACGTCTGATGAACATAACGATGAATACATGACTCTACGACATGCGAACTGAATTCAACAAGCACCACATTGTATTGTGACAGAGATAAACGACTAAGGTCTGCTTGCTGTAGATCTACAAACAATAATGTTTATCAATAATTCAATTGATCACAAAACCGAGGCTTAATTGTGCGTGTATATGGTTGAAACCTTTATACAAAGGTCAATGCGTCTAGCTGAGAACTTTAGAATGGCACTTGCAGGGGGCAACGTTGGCTTCTGAAGAAGACAATTAGGAGTTGAGATGCCAGACAAATGGTACCTAAGTTATTATCTAAGAACGTCTCAAAATATTATCAGCGTCATAAGTAGTATACATGTATAGCGTCGTAGGTCAGGTGGTTCTATTTCTATATCAAAATCCTCTTTTTAATGACTTTATCAGTTTCCTGCAGCTGCCAAACATTGGATTCATAAAAAAAAATTATAAAACTTTCATTATCAATCAGACGGTTGTCTATCTCCTTTCAACGTAAAAATTAAATATCACGAACATAACAAATATTCTAACATCTGTTTTTAATTTCTCATCGGAACCATTTACCGGAAATTTCACAAATGTATTGTAACAAAAAGCAGCACCGTTTTATTGCGAAACCTTATCAGTCTCATTATTTATATGCAAAAACGCATATCCTCAATATATATTTCGAATCAAGTTGCAGGAAGCTATACATTAATTCCGGTTAGAGTAATACCCAATCTGTTTCCATTTGATTGTATTTCCATAAGTATATTAGCGGTAGCGAGAACGATGCTGAAATCCCGGTCCTTATCGTGGCAGAGGCCACCACCGATACAAATGCTCCCACACTAATGGGTGAGCAGGGGGTAATTCCAGCACAGATCAAATTTAGAATTACTTTACTTGATCACGTGATCGATTACTGCAGTTGACCGGAAATTATAATCCAAGGAAATGCCATCAAAAAAAGCTTGAAATAGCGACGAGCATGTTACTACACATACATGAAAATACAACGTTTCCCTCTTTATTCCGTTTCCGTGATAATCCTATTGACATTGGTCGCCGATTTACGGTGACAAGTCTGCACTAAGGACTGTTTTCTGGGGAAGTCCCATTGACGTAATGGTTTAAAGTACGGTCGTATGTATTCATCACTAACACGTACTCCCACACTGCTGTATCACGGAAAGTAGACACAAGGTAAACGTGCAACATTGTTTATCCTCATCAAAGTCTCGGTGGTCGGTCATCCTTTCCGTAGCATCAGTAGTCCATTATATGTCATTCTCGATATTCAGAGGTTACACTCACATACACCCATGCTCTCTACACAGGATGATGGAATGTGTATTGTGCGGTGGTCGTTTTCATGTAACATATTTTACATACAAAAGTATGATAAACTTATTTCGCAATGAACATTTTCGATGAAAAGATAATGTAAAAACTAGAAAATACCGAAGTGTCAGCAAAACCACAATTTGACCTCAAAATCGATTAAATCAGGGGCAAAAAATTGAAAAAAAACATTATTTACATAGAGACCCTTGCGTAATCGACAACACCCGCAATGAAAATCTTGGTCACATCTAACTAACCATCAATTTCTTAAATTGAGAACCACCGAGTTATCATTCTCAATCACAATAAATAAGCACATTGATGAAACTAATGAGTATATGAAAAACGTCTCTCTTTATATAACACTAAGATCTACAATATTTATTACGAAAAATCGCGATACTTAGAGCAAGGTCTATAATAACTGCGACATGTTAACACCATAGGTTGAAAAGGCAGGGATATTACTATCAAGAAATGGAACAAAATTGAAATCGTCACGTTTATCGAATAGCTTAGTAGTCAGTTGTACGTGGTGTTCATAGTTTAAGTAGAGATCGAGGTAAGCAGCTGGTGTAGAAGAGTCTGTCGTGTCTTTAATTTCAAGTTCAGAAGGGTTTATACAATCGACTAAGTCAGCAAATTCTAAGATTTGTCGGGGTTTTTGTTATATTGTTCCTGTCCTGAAAAGCACCTCGACCAATGCAGCCTCGTATAAAAACAAAAACAAATCAGCTAAGATGTGAGAATTGTTTGTTCCCATCGGAAAGCCAACAGTCTGCTTGGAATCTTTCTTACTTACGACCTTAACAAAGAAATTGTCAACGAGAAATGCAATCATGTGTGTTATATCGTCCCCATCCTAGCGATTGTTGTGTTTTTTACGCAAAATATGCTCCAATATAGCTCCAAACCATATATTTGCATCGTCGCCAACTTTTCGTGGAAAAGAAAGCTCTCATAATGAGAAAATTCGTAAAAAAAAAATCGAACTCGTTAAAACTTACAGAAAAAATAGATATATTTCTCATATAATCAATGCATAGTATTTTATATGGAATCGAAATCGTATTAACACAAATCGTATAAATAACATTATGGAGATACATGAACGAAATGTGTAATAGTGAAGTAATTTCCATAATCACAGGAATTATAAATATAATTAAATGGATGTCACATTTTATTTATCTCCCTGTTTTGTATAGTACAAAATGTATACATGTATATGCACTCTTATATTTTATCTCACATACATTCATAACTACTTTTATTAGATGAGGATGTTGTTAGCAGTTTCAGCATCATTTCTTCAACTTTAGCATATAGACTAAGTGCTTCAAAGTATTAAAGTTGTGTTCGGTATATAATATATCGAAATTGAAATATGATGTATACTTCTAATGATACTTTTCGACATCTAGGTAATTGACGCTATAGTTTAATACTACTTTATATAAAACAGTGCTCGACATTTGACACGTAAATTCCATTTGGGTTGGAGAATTTCGGTACATCAAGATCACTTTTGCCTTTACGGCTATAAACACAAATAGATATCAGTGCTACAAGTACAGAAGGAAATGTACTTCCATTTACAGCGTTGAATAGTATTAATCAGATCTCGTTTGATCTACAGCCTGGGGCAATAGTTATATTCTAGAATGACCCATTTATATAACACCGCGTCAAGTCCCACAGTTGCAATAAAACCACACATGTTCATTAGATATCTGTGGGAACCTGTTTTGGTAAAACACTTATTGATTTTTTGTGTGGAGGTTGAAGAGGTGTGTTTTGTTGATTTTTTTGTTTATGTAGATAATGGAGAATCGTATGAATCCTCTTGAGAGAACGGTAAGAGTCAATGTAACCAAATCAAATTATAGCCTAATGTGTGTTAAAGTTATCCCACGGGATGTGTCTAACATTTCATAATTATCTTACAGATTCCCAATGAATACACGTGATTACCAATGTTCTATAATCGTGTTTTATTTGACTGTTACTATGAAACATCTAGTAAGTGGACGTTGATTTAATGTAATATCAGATTCTTTGTTTTTTTAGGTTAATTTTCAAAGTAAGAAATATACATTTATATATGAATTGTATTATTTCCGGAATTAAAGTGATGTTACTAGAAACAACACTGATCAATCAAAACAAAAAGAGCTGCAGCTGTTTCATGCACGACACCTTACCCCATTTTCATATAAAACCGGAAGTGTGATGATGTGCCGCGTGTACTGTGTGTGATCATTGCATTCGTTTTAATAACAACATTGCAAAAACGTTTGTTCACGCTGCGATTTATTCCCATTTAAACAATTATTACAAAGGATTTGATTTCCATTTTCGTACAATTAATTGGACCTGAAACATAAATATAAGTTTTGATTTTATTTTCAACCCCCCTAAATACTGCACACTTATTATTTTCTGTCTCACAGTCCACTTTTGTTACAATACTGATATATCTCTAAGATGCGAATAAACATTACATTGCAGTTGCAATTAGATAAAAAATTAAGATATATAATTTTGTTTAGAATTTACACGGACATACATCAGTGAGGTAAGCCTTAGAGGAAAACTCACTAGCTCACAGCACGCTATCCTCGATTAACGGTGTATTTGAAATATCTCTAAATGTGTCGCCCGCGGGGCTCAAATGAAAATCAACCAGCAATATCGTGTCCATCCGTAGGCCCTTTATCGCTCAAACTTTTAGCGGTCAATACTGTGAAATAGCACAATGACAACATCCGTTCTACGTAAACATTATTGTTCAATTTTAAAATTAGACTGAAAAGTCGTCTTAGTGTGACAGCGTGATATGCTAACAATCACCAGGATGGTATCTAAATACCATTGTGATCAATTATATTTGATAAAAATGCAATGATGTAAATGTAAGTAAGGAGATATATTGTACAGTATTTACGTGTGTGCTGTGATTAGTTCACTGGGTCTATTGCCTATTGCCTACATGTACTATACCCAACGATGATATATAGTATTTGTACTACTTAAGCGACTGTAGTGTCCTAAATGCCAAAAATATACCAATGAATGAGAAATTTTATAGCATCGTTTCAGACACAAACACTGTATGGTGAGTAAATTGTATGACATATTTTAGCAGCATTATTTCGAGGATCTTAAAACTCAGTCACGTGCAAATTTCCCACCGCCTGTTTTTACGGCTAAAGTGACCGTGCTAAGAATAATATTTAAATAAAATAGCCTAGGCGATTTCACATTGTGAGATTTTGGAACAGGGCGAATGTTGCCTCGAGGGATAGAAACTCTGGAACACGTAAAGGCCGATGTCAATGCCAAGTTTGACACAGTGGTGATTATTATGACGGTATATGTATGACTTTTCACGTGTGTTCTTTCATAGTTAATTCATCGATGTATGAACGCACTTGGATTATAAACGTAGTAGGAGGAACTTGCTATGCTATTCCAACCTAGAACCTTACGGGGTTTGATTGTTGCTGAATTGTCCTCGCTTAATTCATGGAGGTGTTTGTAAAGTCTCCTCAGTCAATACTTTCTAATGTTTAAAACAATCAGATGATATTCATATATCGGGAACAGTTGTGTCCCTGTGTGAAGATGCAAATGAGGCCACAAAATGCATTACAGTATATTGTCAGTGTCCTCTTTGTCAGATTGATATAGTCAATACGTCAGACGACATTACAGTTCTTTATCATAAAAATCGTAAAGTCTACTGTAGGTTACATATCTTTGTTAACAAATAATGATTTATTGCAAAATGGGAAACAAATAAATCTTAAAAGTACTCACATAAAATCCATGTGAATTTGCCCTTTATTCATATTTTGCCCCTGGTTTGATCGATTTTCAGTTCGGATTATCATTTTGTTAACGCTTCGGTATTCTTTAATTTATTTTCATACTAAAGTCAACAGCTGTTTTGATTGGTTACTACAACAACAAGCCAAAAATCATAAAAACAACAAACACAGTATATCATTATTTTAGCAGTTTCACGATTTATCTGTATTAATTTGGATTGGATATCAAAACCATTTCACGGGTGATGTATATCTTGCTCCGTATGTACAATGTAAAACATGTTGAAATATCAGATATACATGTATGCAGCTTTATGAAATGCAAACTGTTTGATGAAACACCGTTGCATATTTCCTCCGTACGCGTTCCTTGTAATATAAATAAGTCTGCGAAAAATCTCGTATGACCATCTAATAAAACAAATGGTGATAGCCTTTCCAGAATTTCTCACCTTTCGTTCCCCTTCTAAAATGTTTCAAAGAATCATACATATTTTACAATATTTAGAAGTGCAAAAAGCAAATAAATAGAAAGAATAGGTATAAACAACTGTCTCTATACGCGCGTGCTATTAGGGAGACTTGCTATCTCTCAGTTCCTACACAGATGGTTTATTTGCCGAAATTGAAATAATAAATCCGACCGCCGACGATAATTGGCCGTGGTGGCTAAGTTAAATGGGTTATTTAAGTAAGTTATGTTTGATACCATACCTAGCTGTTAACCAGTCTTTACCAGCTCCTTCAGTAGATTAGAACACTAAGGGTCGACACCGGGTAAATCAGTGGGGTTTTCATTCCGAGACTGTTTTGAATCGCAAGTATCGGCGCTCTGTAGGCATTGGAGTGGACTTCTAGTGTGATGTATCGCCTCACAGCGGGTCAACCAATCCATATCACAAACCCTGTGGAGTTTACGTTACCCTCGTAAATCTAACACTTTAACATTTAAATTGATTCTATGTTGAAGATTTATTCTTTTCGACTGGAATGTGTTATGAAATTGGAACATGGACTATGTAAATTTCATAAGTACATGTATATTTCATTCAGAGTCTGTACTTGAATATTTGCTGACATTCCCGGGTAACTTTTTCTCCCTACATATATGTCTTATCTGTTTTATTTATACTGATGATGTAATTTTATCAAAATGAGAAATTGTGCGCCTCAAAACATTAAACACTTGTAATGACTAAGCAGAGAGTATACAAGTTTTCGACATTACAACACATGTTATTTATTTCTTATCTATTCTCAATTTCCCGTTTCCTTTCTGATAGTGTCTCCGCAATAATACACTGCCTATATTATAGACTCAAAAGATTCAACAATCCATCTTCACAATTTCACGTGTCGAAAAAAATCATTACTGTATTCTTTGGATTAATCATACTTTCCAGATTTGTCACAAATCAGTTTTATTTTCACTTATTCATGAACATTTTCGACACTCCAAAATTCCGTAGTCGATACTTTAGGCAATCTAAGGAGAAAGTTTAGACGTTTGACATGAAAACTCAAAAAATATAGTGCATACATCTATCAAGGATGTTATTAATATTTGTAATTTCTCATTATGCCCATTTACTTTCTCAGTTTACCTATTGTAAATGATTCAATGATAAGCAAAGATTTTCAAATAGATATATTGATTTTAAATCAAATAGAGATATTGATTTTAAATCAAATAGAGATATGTAACGTTATCCACTCGGGTATACACGAGACGCTATTAATATAAGTTCGAGATGGAAAGCTGACTACGGCAGGGACAACTGTAACACCAGACTTAAGTTCACATCATTTTATTTACACATCCATGAAGTTCAACATATCATACATTAAGTTCAAATACATCCAATTCAGAAGTACACGTACGCACTTAACATCCAAAGTACACTGTCTCACATAATATCCACGGGCGATAATTCCCAGTCATAATGTATTCCATAGTCACACGAACACACTAAGTACATCCCATAAATCCGATCACAAGTTGCGTGGAGTATTTCTCAAAGTAAAGTTTATCTCTGTCGTTTCCGTTACTGTCACCCCTTATATACCACTTTCATACTGCATTCTCATTGGCTAACATGTGCTCCTCCGACCTAGATTCGGCTCCTCTCTCGCTCCTCACTCACGCTGATTGGTTAAACCCTGCTCCTCTCGCTCCTCCGACCTAGTTAGAGCTCGCTCCTCACTCTCTCTGATTGGCTAAAGCAGTGACTTACACTAGTTATAAATAGGAATCTGTTACTAAATTTATACGGCCTTATGCAATCTGTCAATCAAACTAGGCCCTAATACACAGCTTCCCGATAACACAGTACGTAAACAACTCCTTATATGGAAACATAGCTCCCTGCTGCCCCGTGTATACACATACATGTACACACCCTATACACACCCTATGTATACATATACCTAGCTCGCTACCATATTACTCTAAACAAAACACAACTAAACTACAACATTTCTAATTTAATACATATAAGTGTGAAATATATTTCCACGCTACAGATATTGATTTTAAATCAAATAGAGATATTGATTTTTAATCAAATATAGATATTGATTTTAAATCAAATAGAGATATTGATTTTAAGGATATCTACATTATAGTCACGAATCGTTAGAGAAACCAAAAACCTCCCGATAATGCACAACTGTAATACTGTCGCAATGCTAATTGTCGTAATGCTACATTTTCTGTCTCTGCTTTTAGGAGATAATAACATAAATCCTTTTTATATTGGTATGCATAAATACGTGCCTTAATAAGGAAACAATTTATATTTATTTGGGTAATACCTCGCAGCAATTTGTTTGTTGTTTATAGCAACGGGTTTCAAAGTAGAGATAACTCGGGAAGATGCAACTGTTGTTAGGAAAAGTACATCTTAGACAAAGTGTAAAATAAAAGTAAAAAAGTGATAACGTCTACTTTTGGTAGTTTTAAACAGTACATCTGCTTTAAAACAATCCAATAAAAAGTTCTGTAGACGCCAATGTCTGAGTTCTTGACACAAACATCCTGACATGAAACAGAGTCTCCAGTGCAGAGCAACTACAGGATTTGATATGTCTAGCGGGCAATTAAAGGTAGCCGTACATATGTAAAACGGTCAAAGTATGGTTTCTAAGTCGCAACAACCCACGTCTCGAGGTTATTTTATTGTTATGAATACCTTCTTTTACAATCTTATAAATACGATAGCGTCAATATACTTGGACGAAATATAAACTCAATACAAAAACCTCTCAGACAGCAGCAGCCGGGAGCACAGAAAGAAACATCGCAGAAAACTATATCAACCATCAAAATTGGAAAAAAAATAATATGAGATATGTAAAATATCCTGATAATATATGATTTTTCTTGCATTTGTTAAGTACTTTTTAAATGTCTGCAAGGGGCTTTGATCATTTTGAATAATATCTAAGGATTAACTTTAATCTGTTTGTTTATGCGATGGGGTTATAACACAAAAAACCGGAGTGTACTCTCATCATAAACCGCTTCGCGGTTTATTTAGAGTACACTCCTGTTTTTTTGTGTTATACTCCCATAACATAAAACAATAGATTCAAGTTAATACTTAATTTAATCTATACCCTGCGAAAATTATCTGTATTGGTGGACTCTTTTCTCTTACAAATTAATACGCTACTGCATCAGCAAATCAAAAGCGACGTTATAAACAGCGACGTCGTTTTTTACGTTATGGGCTGATAACATACTTTTTTAAACCACATGGATATTTACTTCTTAGCGCTTATAAGTGTGCCTTCTTGTTTTGATATGAAACGATGCCTCAGTGTGAGTTGGAGGACCTGACAGTATTGATATATTCATTTGTTCATATTTTGATCCTAGGTTTAATCGAATATGATTTTAGATTATGGATTTGTTAACGAAAAATAAGCAAAAATGTCATACGCAAGGAATTGTGCAATATTTTCCTGCATTTTTTTCAGGTACGTACAAGGTAATTTCAGATTTATGCAATACATGTATGATTCTAAAATTGATAGATGTCAATCTCATGTTGTTGTTATAACGTTTTTACATTTAATTTTTGAAACGTTATCATCAGTTTTACTTTGCATATATGTTAAGAAGCAAAAAGCGTCGTTTACCACGGAACTTTCTGGGGAAAGAAAGGATTGCAAACAAATTCGGTCGCTCACCCCGTTTTACTTGTACACGAGTGTCAACATTACGGTTGACAATATTCCGAAGCCAAGGTGAGGAAATTGCGACGCCTTTATGTGATTCCCGAGCTAATTCTGGTTATTGGAAAGAAAGAACAATACTGTTTTATACTCAAGGGTGTTTAATACGGAAATTCTGCCCTCACAAATGGTGCCAAACCCTCCGATTAATCTTCGACTAGAATAAACTATGTATTATATGGTGGAAAGGAATCTCATTTCGTTTAGACACATTTTATCGTAATCTTAATGCTTGCCACTCTGTTTAAAATAACAAAAAGTCGAAGTTATACCAATACTCTCAGATACGCATGGCACTAAGCAGACGTATGCTTACAATTTTTAAGGAAACGATAATAACAATTATCTTAAATGCATATATCAATTTAACTTTGGTTTTCAACTTTGTATACAAAGATCGAATGACTTGATATATGTATACAACACGGAATATCTACAGTCAAAAAAAGTAAGAATATTTTAAAATTATGATTTATCAGCAAATTATCTGTTGTTATGACCCCAACCGTCTATTCCGGAAGCAGATATGATATCTAACACTTTCAATATATACACGGTATCTTGAAATGCACTTATTGTTCCGGAGAACATCCGATTAACTCCGGAGTAGATCCGGAACAACTCGATATAGACAAAATACCATTAACAAAGGATATAGACATGTGTCATTTATTCCAATATAGACGTGTATCAAAACAGTTTTCCTCAGACATGCTTAAAATGTCGTTCATCCTTTTTTCCGTGATATCATTCAGGAAAGTAGCCAGTTTGTTATTCCGTTATGTTGTTTGACTGTAAATACGAGGAAAGCATCTCAGATGACATTTATCCAAGTAGTCGAACTAAGAGACATCTCCCAAGAGTACCATTGTCTGAATGTTATTACGGCTGCTGAAAATGAAAAGGATGACGCAGAATTATATACGACAGTTATGACCATAACACAGAAATAAAACTGAAAAGTACTAGCACGAACCGAACGGCAGCGTCGAATCTCCAATCAGTACGAAACAATATTGTACGAAATCAGTGTATACCCAAATAAATGCGAAAAGAAATTCATGTTCTTCTTATTTCAACTTGAACTGAAACCTGATATTTTGTCAAAGTGAAAGAAAAATAAGTCAATCACAATGGAGATGAAACATGAGTGTTCCGGATGGTAAACATTTCTGTGACCCATAGGTCATCTAATTTGCAATATAGCTTAATTCAACAAATCCAATTGACAGAATATGTTGTAACACTCTCTTCGTTATTCATAAGTACATGGCCGATATACCTTTGTGTTCCTGAAACTTACCAAAGGGGTTGTATCGAGTATAAGCAGGACAAATAGAGAATACAGAAGCGTCAACAAAACCATAGTTCGAACTCAAAATCGATTAAGTAGGAGCAAAATATAAACGAAAGGAAACAATTTATATGGGGACCCTTGTAGAAGTACACGAGAATTAGACCAGGTGTTCCGTAATTGTAAGGGTCCTTTGCTTCATCGACGACACCAGTAGTTTTGTTTTCGATGGTAGGATAAGCATTGTCATTATTGCATCGCTTGCTCTTTGGGAATAACACTTGGAATCAAATTTTTCACTTATGGAAACAGAGGAGGTTTTTCACCTTGATTAACAATAAAAGTAATGAGTGACATACATGTAGCAAAATCAAGAAAGTGCAAATAACCTAAGCCAGCAATATTACAGTTTAGTAGATCAATAAGATTTGTACTAACAACAATGGGTTTCCGAAATGTCATACTTATTTCCATGAATAAACCATTAATATTTACATGAATATATTCGGGAATACTGTACACGCGGGACTCGTAATATTACACAAACAGTAACATTTGCTTTAAACAGCATTAACCATTGTGTATTGTATTCAGACTAAAACCTTACTTCTATGTATTAGAGCAAACAAGACAATCAAATAAGATAGAGTACAATAGCACCGTTCCTAATTTAAAACCATTGCACTATTGCAATTACGTAAGGTGATATTTACGAACATGTTTTTTGAATTGCTGAAAGTCTGATGTGTAAGCCGTTTGTTCAATAACTATGAAAAAGTTTTATTGTCGCCATCTTTATTTCATTGACAAATGTGTTGTATCTTTGTGCAATATGACAGGACAGGTAACAAAGACCTAGCCAACCTTTTTAATTTCACTTTAAGATATATCGACAATATTTGATGTTTGCTGACCACGTCCTTGGTTGAGATTGAGAATTTGATGTTTAATTGAATGTAACCAAGATTTACATGGCGGGTGTCGTCGACAAAGCAGAAGACGCTTTCTCTTCCGGGACACCTAATCGTATTCTCTTGTACCTTTACAAGGGTCTCCATGTAAATCTTTCCTTTGTTCATATTTTGCCTCTGCTTTAATCGATTTTGAGTTCGGATTATGATTTTGTTAACGCTTCTGTATTCTCTAATTTATTGTCCTACCTGTATAGTTGTTTGACAAGGATGTTCAACTTTATCACCCTAGAACGTATCATCCGTCTTTATATTTAAGCAATTGATAGATTGACGCTCTGGGGAGAGGCTACTACGATTCTTCTACGTAAAAATGTGGTCATGCATTGTTCAATAGGGTGGTATGCGAACTATTTCGTTATCGTGGTTGAGATAATTTCGCCCGAAATAGCCTATTAAATATTCACAAATAGTCTAATTAAAGTGTCACGGCTGTGTTTTGCTCGGCGAGTTAAATGATATATACCTTTTTTCCAGAAAATGGTATATGATAATATTACATGTACAGACACTGTGATGAAAAAAAAAGTATTTTCTCTCAATAATCTGTCTTTGATATACATTGTGCCAGTCATGAAGTCATTGTTTTTTATCAATGTTTAAGTAATAAATGATTAAGTTAATTTGCCTGTACACAATTCATGAGATAAATGGTATTCTCAGATTTGTTTGTCATATCTAAGGATGCACAATTGTACAGATAGATGCATTCTATGTGATACATGATTATGTTTTTTTTATTATCTTGACAATATGGTAGTGACCTGAGGAAGTCCCTGAAGTCCCTTGTCTATACAATTAGTAATAATTGATGAAATCCCCCCTGGACACTGTCTTGGTGTAATATGAAATATATCAGACAATTTTGTAGCGTGAACATAACCATAATCCTGCATGATTATGACCAATCTGGATACACATTAACATGTTATGCTAATGTGTTTCATTGTTTAAACACGTGTTTTGCGATAAATGATTATCTTTGTTTAATCATTATCTCTGCTTCAAGAAAATACGGTTGTTTGTCCTGACGTGTCCTATTTGAAAACGTCACGTTTCTATATCAAGACACTGTATTTTGATGCCAGTTTGTGCAAACATTGCCTTTTCTGAAAAATTTACGTCTCTTTTGTGCCGACATTTTCTATTTGATAAAGAGCACATTTTCTGAGCTAGACACAGTCTATATATAAATAATAATGCTAAGACTGTATTTCTTTGAAACAAACAAAACCAAAATATTATTTTCATTATCTTTTATCCAGAGCCTGTCTTTCTGAAACACTGTCTGTGTGTAAACTGATGATGTGGCCTTGTCTTAACCCTGCGTAAATGATAACGCCCCTTTCTCCACACCCTGTCGTTCTGATAGATTATGAGGCCCTTTTTTGTATATTAAATAAAGAATAAATAATGTCCCCCTTAAAGCGTGTACATCAGGGGATGGAAAATAACAAACCTGCCGCTACCTTTGTTATAATAAGGGGCTCATGGCACATCTATGGACTATGTACACATTTTACTTGTTTTTTTTTCTCTGAAAACTTTCATTTCTTCAAAACAAATGATGTAGGTTTTATACTTTTGTGTTCACTATGTCATCCTACAAGGTCTGCTTTGCTGATCTTTTCTCAGGATATCACATCGTAATAATAACATTTGTTTGAGACTCAGCCTTAAATGGATGACGATAAAAAACGGTGTAACATGGCTTAAATATAGCGTGACAAAGCTGGAGTGCCATGCCACATATTTACATATACCATGTTCGTGTTATAATTGTTCAGTAACAAAAATTCGTGGCCGCCCTTAAGTGGTTCCGTTGTCCTTGGCAACTGTCTTCCAATTCATTTAAATATATCTTGGATGTTCATTGTAAAACCTTCAGGACAATCCGGACACTGTCTACGATTGATATTGTGACTTCCTATCGTCTGGGCATTTGTTTGTATTTATTGATGGCGTTGCGCTGTTTGGACACTGCTTTTGGCAATAAGAATGACTTCCAATCGTCTGGACGGTGTTTATGTTTCCTTCTGCTACAACCCTCTGAAAACAAAGCAGCGATACCCCTTTTTATCAATATCCGATTACTGTGTAGTACATTTGCGTACAAACCTCCGCCTTAAGGCATTAGGAGACTCTTTCCTTTAACATAACGGCGACTTACACGTCATTAAACAGCCATCAGCTGCGACCGATTCCTCACGATGTCTCTGTTTTCCTTTTACCATTAATATTCATCCAAAACCTACCTCACTAACTCCCGGCAATCGTCGAGTGTTTTAGCTTTAGCCTCTTTGAAGTGAAGATGAAAAAAGATCAAGAACCTCAGCGTGTGATATATATATCAACATATTTGTAACGTCATACTTGTGCTGTATGTCGAGTGTGAATGCATTAGGCTATGAGAAACTAGCTGGAGGTTATGAGAATTTAATTGAAAAACGATTTCAGCAATATGTTTTAACTAAAAGTAATATGATAAGCGTCGCGTTCTGTATAAAGAGAGGGGTTGAAGATATTAATTTGACGTCATTTTTTCCTATACAGGTTCTGTATATTGTAATATACACACAGCGCCCGTGCAGCAGTCCAATAGGGCGATTAAAGTTATTTATCTAACACAATTGGATTATATCGGTTAAATTCGTTTTAATCCTCTTGACTTAAACGTTCATCTTGTTGCGTACGCTACGTGTACATGTACGACAACGCTACCATTATCAATTACCGTCTATAGCGCGGGTGTATTAACTTGGATGATCATCGATGTTTTGAACTTATTATTATCAAATTCAGAATTTTCCATTTATTTAGCACTTCTTATATCTTCTCATTCATGAGTCTATTCCTTCTTAAAATAAGTTAGTAAATTTTATGGGTTTTTTACACCTTCCAAGCTGTTAAAAAAATACAAAATAGTTTAAGGCACAAACACCGTAGCAATGCTTTCCGTAAATTGTGTTTACAGTAATAAAACAAGATATGCCGTACGCAGATTTGTTCGCCTCTACTTATGGTATGCGGAAATATAGCTTTATGGTATTTTCTCCAATAGAAATATCGCCACCAGGCTTATCATCGGCCCTTTAAGGTAATTACAATAAATAATAGACAAAAATAAATGTTTTCCGATATTTTACTTTAATTGTTATTGCACATTATTGTTTGGAGCTTATATATAAAAAAAAGTTCTATTTTTTTTGCTTTTATGAAAATAATTTTCATGATCAGCGGCGTTGTCTATATGCCTTAAAGTCGAACAAGGTTAATTCAAAGAAGTATGCCAGTGGCGCTTTCTGATCATCGATAAACAATGTGACCAAAGTTAAAACATCACTGCAGCTGCAATTACGTAAGTGATATTGATTTCCCTGTTCTATTTATCTCTTCTTGTTTCTAAATTGCCCCCTTTAATCACAGTAGATGTTCGACACAGGACAGTGAATGGCGTGTACTCAAAGCGCTTGTATCAATGTTCGCCAGTGCAGGTTTTGCGTGTGTAGTGTACAGAAGTTGCATGATAACGTCTATTTATACTATTAAATCATATCAACGAGCATGTTTCCACCTACACGTGCCACAATTCTGTGATCACACCTGACAGGTAGGGGTGTATCTTCGCTGAACTAATTATTCAGTAGAGCTAGGTGGTTTCCGTAACATATTTTTGGTTGTATATACTCAGACCACTACTCTTTATTATGTGTACATTGTATTTTGTACATGAACGTCGCATTACGGTTAAGTCTTGTGATGTAGCCGTTTCAGTAAAGCTAGATCGTTTTCCGTAACATATTTGTGGTTGTATATACACACAGGCAACTATTCTATACGGTGTGTATTTTAGACATGATTATCACGGTTAAGTTGTGTGCAGTAGCCACTGTGATAAGTTTTACTGTCGAGAGAACAACGCAACTAAATGCAACACACTCGAAGAATATAATCGTATCTAGTGTTTGCAATAACGCCCTGCATTGTGAACGACGAGATCGACTGGTGCAACAAACCACTGCATGTAACTAAAACATTATTGTGTATATGTTGCAACACAAGGAGATTACATTACACTGACAGATATACAGTTTTATGATATACAATAACCACAAACCGCAGCGTCAACAAAGCCATAATTCGAGCTCAAAATCAATTTACATGGAGACCCTTGTAAACGAACAAGAGAGTAACAATGTTTCGGAAGATTGGGAGTCATCTGCGTCATCGATGACACCCGCCATGTAAATCTTGGTCACATCTAAGTTAATGTCCTCAAAATGAGAACCGAGTCATCATTTTAAATCAAAAATGAGCACACTGATGAACACACTCAAAAACGGCCATCTTAATATTACACAATGATACAAAATATTTCTCAATGAGACAAAAATGGCCACCATTAAATTTGCTCATAGTTCTTATCAATCTGCATCCCTCGAGTTCCCTTGTAGTTAGTTCGTTTTTCAGCAGTCGACATATATCACAATGATCTCGATATTTAGAGCAAGCCCTAGAATAACGAATTAACTGCGACATATAAACACCATAGGTAAGAGATACAAGGTTGTTACTATAAAGAAACGGAACCTTGGTCATATTTAAGTTGAGATCAAGGTTAGCAGCTGATGCAAAAGAGTATGCTGTGTCCTCAATTTCAAATTCTGAAGGGTACATGTATATACAATGGACGTGATCAGCAAACATTTTGTTGTTTTAAGACAACAGATCGTCGATATGCAGTAGCATTCCCTATCAACCTTTTTAATTGAGTACCTAATCTTATATCGAATATAGTATTAATTTTGAAATTAATGAAATTCGTTTGCATGTACCGATGGGCAGCGTAGGCATTCAAAGTTCAAAGAAATTTGTTTTTTTTGGACATTCTTAAACCAGCAAAACTTGTCTGGCCATTCTGTTCTGGTCGTATTCCTGTAATACTCTATGTATTAGTCCCCTTGTACATAGCTACACTTAATGGTATTTGATTTGTAATTGGATAGGGAAATTAACAAGTTCACGAACTAATCTATAATTTCTCATTATTAAGTCTACGCGGGGCAGTGGCAAGATGTTTTTCGTAGGTCGTTGAATATTCTCACTAAAACATTGATCGCCCTTAAAAAAACGATTAAATATGTTAAAAGGACATTGACATTAATAATGCAAACCAAATCAAACCTCGTCATTATATTTATTTTGGTGTTAATATTTTTATTATTTCCAGCTTCACAGTTATTTTTTAAGCATGGTTATTATTTCCAGAAATGTTTGAGAGCGTCGAATGAATAATTTGAAAACATAAATCAAGTCAACTGAACGTTGATCAGTTTTGACATCTTTGAACTCGTTACTTAACGTGATGTTTCGCCATGCTTGTCACCACCACAAACCATCAGGGGATGTGAGATGAGGACATGCGTGATGCAACATATTTGTGCACCATAACAAAACATTGTTACTGGACGACTTAATGTTATTTACTGTAAAATAAAAACAACAAATATGACATTTACAGCGCAGCGGGACAAAATGTTTCCCAGGACCAAACGCAAAATAACAGGAGCACGCAGGATACCGAAGTATCAGGAAATACACTGAGACCATAACGAGTTCTAAGAAAATCGTGTAAAACATGCTATAATCTCGTCAAACAAAACAGTTGCAGGATACAGTTCGCACATACAAACCATCCTGTGATGATTGAGTTGGATCTACCTATACCGTAGTCTGTCAATTTCATTCGTTTTCATCATTAAATGCATGATATATGTTTTTACTATGCCAAGTACATATGCGATTCTAGATGCAATGCTTAGCCTTCGTGAAATTGAAAAAGATTCGACTGTGCAACCTGTCTGGACTTTCAATGTCTAAAACCATGGATTTGTTGCAAACTCGATGCAAAAATTGCAAATACATTCTGAGAAAGAAGTTTTTGTTGTCTGTGTTTCTCCAAAGAATGTGTTAGGTTCCATCACTTGCCGGTTTAGTTTTTTTATTTTTATTTGTCCCTACTTTTGCAGTGTCAGATAGCATCACACTCCGCATAATGATGTCTACTGTTTCGTTTCAAATTCTAGCGGAAATATCATACGAAACTCATAACTAAATATAATTTTTACTTATTTCATTAATTAATAGGTATACTATTCGAGCTTCAGTCTGATCATTTAACGTAATCTCTTTATACGGTTTATATAATATTAGGATTAAACGCGTGCTCGGGTGATACAATGAAATGCGCACTTAACTTTTACCTAGGCGGCCAGGGTTCGATTCCCTGATCGGACTTGAAAAAGGTTCAGGGTCACCTGCCCGAACACGTTGGTTTCTAAAGGTACTCCGGTTTCCTCCCACATGTCGACTTGGACTGCTGCATTTTAAGTTGTGTAGATGCTTGCTTAAAGTCATTAATGTATCCGTTGTGCAGGTCTGACATCTGTCTCCGACGATAATTGAAAAATATTGGCACTATTTTTTGTTTTTCATTATACACAGTCTTTCTTGACACTGGAATGAATGAAGTTCCATTACGCTCCATGACGGAGCAATATCATTGATATAAAATGCTGCTTAGTTTCGTTTGTGTGTTTACAGATTGGTCGATCAACAGGAAATACCCAGTCAAACAAACAAAAACATGAGAAGTGTCATACATGTCTCCTGCAAAGAGTTCATACAACTATGATACATAAGAAATTGATTGCTTGTTTAAAGCATACAATAGATTTAATTTTCAATTTCCTCTCGGTTTAACGGGAAACTAATTGTTTTGTAAGTCAGCTAAATTTATAGAAGAAAGCAGCAAAACACAAAATAATGATTGACAGATTAAATTAGTTACATGGTTATCAGTAAATATCACTTATTTAGTCTGTCAATCATTATTTTGTATTTTGCTGCTTTCCTCTTCAAATCTATCTGACTGACAAAACAATTATTCCCCCCGTGAAACTGAGAGGAAATTGAAAAACAAGTTAAGTAATTGCTACATTTTAAAGCATGATCGTCTGTCAAATATTTGTTAATTATCAAATATATACATGTGTCATCATTGACAACTACGAAATAAACAGGAAACCATCCTACTTGAATGTCTATGAGCATTGACATTTTATCGCTAGGATACAGTAAGCAATGAATGTGAATATTTATGTAAAATTGATATGTCTCTAAGGACATATTTCAGACTTCTTTCGATTCATACATGTATTTGCAGAAAGTGTTGAAGGTTACTTTAGAAATGTTTCATTTTTATGTCTTGCAATCAAATTGTTGCTTAAATATAATTATACAAAGCAAACATACGACAAAGATGCAATAAGCATACATTTTTACTTTCAATATACTTTAAAGCATCGACGAAAGTTTCATTCATTGATGACAACAATAAATCACCAACGCAGTATGAGAGTCCTAATGAACTTTTAAAACAAATGCAGAATCAGGTGATCAAAACGCTCGTTTATCATTGATAACATGATTTATTTTTAATATGTTTCCTTGTTTATTTTATTTGTTTTCGATCTAGCTCATGTCACGAAGTTGTTAATAAGAAAGTATACGTTATCTTATATATCTTAGATACATATCATCATTCATTACAATTTAATGACCAACAAATCGATTCATCTAGATAGTTATGTTCCTTGTTTGTATTACAAAGCTTATTTTAAAGTTATATGCATTCTTAGTAATGGCATTTTTGACGTTTATTGGCTAGCTTCTTTTCCTTGTAAGAGGGTTTTATTAGTTTGAATAATAATAATGATAATAATATTTCAAGGTCCTTATATATTGTTTTCACAACCTAGCTCGTATGTCGTCTCAATGCTGTTAAAAACTACCATCCGTGTCTATATGCATGTCCTATTGTACTTGTCAAATGTCAACTTCTTATACAACATACAGCCGGTGCTGCTCTACAACCTGTAAATATTTTTAAAGTTAAAGAAGTCCTCGAAAATAGCAAATGTAATACATACAAGATCTGATTCTGCAAGGACCTCAATCTTACTATGCAGAACGACTGTTTCTATACACACATCGAATGCATGTCCAACTTGGTTCTATTTTTCATATGTATTTAGATTTAATTAATCACTTGGTTAGAAATATATCATTTTTACACAACGCATGTTATAAACAATCACAATTGCATCAAAATGCAAAGATCTAATTTAACGTCCAAACAAAATGGCAAAAACAGGACAGAATCACACTACATAATGGACACCAAATCTTAATGATATCGATATATTAATTTATCGTACTGACTTATGTATGAAATGATCTATAGACAGGCAGTAGCCTAAACGCTGTGGTGAGCTGCTAACTCTGACGTCTGTCAAGTCTCTGGTTAGTGGAATTAGCACCAGCTCGATCCCCCAAGTGATCCAAGATCAGTGCAGTGCTAATACCGGCGGTGGCTCGGACTAAGCTGACGAATTGTACCACCTTTAAAAGAAAAGCCCGTGGCAGGATATCATTTAAGATATATCAAAAGAGATGTCTGATTCCGGAGTGTCTATACGAAACACGAAGGAACGGAATTTAAGTGTCCTACACCCTCAGGTGCGCCCGATATTTCTAGAAAATGACACTATGTTCTATAAACAGGGGTTTCCTATTTCCCGTAGACCAATTTCGTTACATTATATCATATGTCTGAGAATAGGTCTGCCGGAAGTGTCTTGATTACTACATCCGGTGGTCAGATTGGGGAAATCTAACGTAGATCAACGTTGAAGAGGAATATCATCAAGCTGGAAATACGTTGTAGTTAGTTGCATAACCACTTATTTTGGTAATTTCACTGCTCACCAAGAAGGCAATGATGATTTTTGTCATCTCTCACAATGAGGATAAACGATGGTATCATTTTATAGGTTTAACGTCAGATATGTTATTTAAACATATATATATATGACGATGAAATATGGTACTGGGTTTCTGTTCGGAATACAATGTATTCCGGTAATTTTGGTTCTGAGCGATGGTCGAGCAGCTCTCATTTTCATTACCTGTCATATCGAAAGACCAGTAATGAGTACGAATTAAATTCAAACTAAAAGCAAGAGATATGAATGGTAACACAAATAAAGACAATTTAAATTCGAAAATAGCGATCACAACTCTATGTTCTAAACAGCCCGATTTGAATATAGATTTTAGCCAAATTATACTAGGCGTCAAAGATAAGGCGTCAGAGTAACGTCATGTGGATTACATTTGTCCGATTTGTATGGATCAAAACAATACTGACGTTATTCTCACTATTAAGGTCACATGCATATATTCATTGCCCGACCGTCCAAAAGTACGAGGCTGGAAATGAATAACCATACAACTAGTCTGAGTTTAACAGCAGGGCAATCAAGGTGACGGATGACGCGCTAATGACTTCCAAGAAACAGGGACAGAGGATGCTGACCGACTGCGATTTATTTATATTTGTAGGTTGTATTGATTTGTTGTCATAGTTGACCACTGGTTACCATACCGGCCGTCACATCTAAGACTGTTTTGGCAAGTCTCCGTCCACCGGGATAGATGTGTAACGGGCCATCGATTCGGTCCTTTGATAAGCAAATTGAGGTCATGTCGTTTTTACAATGTCATATTACTGGTGTATTTATTGTGTCCAACTCTGTTGTTGACAGAACGTCCTATTTATCTGAATTTACTTGAATGACACAATGAAGCAATCAGGCCGAGAACTCGGACACCATTACCTTCATAACGTAATATATTGGATCAGTCGGTTGTGCTACGCGAAGGCTGAAAACACAACTGATATATACCAGTCTTGTCTGCTCCTTTCGGGATCACAGCCACTTAAACTACAGTAGTTATATCAAGTTGCTTGGCTAAACACTGTGCTGGTTACATTTAGTTCTATAATTTATATGAAGCTAATTTTAAGAAATTATTTGGAATAAGGTACCGCATTACGTGGTCATCTTTTTTTTCGTGAGTTTCGTTTTTGTTTGGTTTTTTATTACATTTTAATATTTCTTTAATTTAGTTTTGCTTCTCCTCATGTTATTCTGCACTCGTGAGTAAATGAGTTAATTTTGATATTATCTAAATTGTACAGATTTGATTGTGATGCTGTTTTGTCTCATTGCGATGATGTGTCCTAAGTTAGTTCTCTCGCGAAAGACGTATTATAATGAAAGAAAATTTTACTGCAAACCTTTTCAAAGTAAGGCATTAGAAGGTCCTACTGGAAAAGTGTTTGGAAAAGCTGTAAATTCACAACGATTGTGACCGGATAAAAAAGGTTGAACCTTAATGAACAAAACAGTAATAGGGATTCTTCCTAACGCTAATGAGAAATATTCGTGAAATAATGAGGAAACCTCATGTTTAGGGCAATGATAATGGCATTAAGGGCACATCAAGCCAGCATAAAAGGGAGGTAGGAGAGTGGTATAATATGTTAATATGACAACAAGGTGTTGGAAGGTGGTAATACAAAACTAATAAAGACAAATGGAAACTCAGGAAACTCGTTTACAGTGGCACATTTACAATAAAATAGAATTAGGTTAATGATAACATCTTAAATGTAGAACAATATCCTTTTCTCAACTATAATTGAAATGCTGTTATCATTTACACATTTAAAAAGTGATGAGTTGAAAAACTAACAAATCTCTTCTAGGTTGAAAAATACTGTTAGTGATTAACCTAACCCCCTTTGTGAACAACAGGGCCCAGAGGTATTAATACCGTATACCGCGCCAAACATCGCGGTAAATGAAGTCATCTACAAATTATATAAACTGGAAAAGGAGAACAAAATGGGAAGTTAATCATATTTGTATAACTGTTAGATAAGCATTAATACATGATAAAAAAGACATTTCAAACTGTTCTCATATTGTAAACTTAATTAATATGTGCACAATAATAATTCACTTTTCAAAGAGATACCGCACAATTACGTTTTCCTTCTGCTTTAGTGTATCACTTGATCACAATATTATGATACAGCATAATATGAAATATTATATTTAAATGATTTTATACAAATATACCGTCAATTTTATCACTATAACTTGTTTAATATTCATTTCTTATATTTCCTTTGTGGACTATCTGATAGTGTCTTTTCGACGTAGTTAAAATCTTAAACCCTAGATAACCTCATTCATGAATAAAAAAAAAAAAAGATTGGATATGTATCGTAAGCACGTATGTTTGGTTCATGACCGTCACTGTACACAATATAAGCATGTCTGTTTACGTCTGAATAATATATGTCACTTGAGGTATATCAAGTATACATATTGTATGTATAAAATCAAAATGGCAACTGGAAATTTGATTTTAATCAAAGCAATCGATTACCAGCAATGATTTACATCCATATCAAAACACGTTGGGAAGTTGAGTTGTTACGCATTGGGTAATATACAAGAGTGTGCAATTGCTATTTCAAAATTCCTTTCCAAAATCGATTTCCTATTTCAGAATATATGGTTCCCTGCCTTTAATTTTAGACCATTGCTTGAATCACTGACGAACCCTAGAAGTACGGAACAGCTGTATGGAGCAGTTGTCAATGCAATTCATTTTTGGCTCGACTGTATCTAATTCTGAATTATAAAGATGTAAATTTCGTGTCTTTTGTTCAAACCAATATGTGATGTGTACAGATGAGTGGGCAAAACAACGTATCGAGCTACACGTACACTTATGAAATAACTGTAGTGTTCTTTATAAATGACAAAATCACTCCACTAAGCATCTTAGATTACTATCAGCCATCCATGAGGCTAAAAGTGAATCGTGTACTTTTGAATAAGACTTTTACATGGGAAGTCTTAAATGTCTTGATCCAATTGTCGAAATTATTCATAACGAAAAGTAAACAAAAATCATGAATGTGGAAGACACATTTTTGTCCAGCCTTAGTGATGACCGTGTCCGGCCTTTCGTCATGCAAAGGGGCAGAAAAAGGTCAACTCTCCAACCAAGATTCAATCAATATTATTGAACACGGTTTGGCAGGGACAATATTCCGACCAATGATGAATTACGCCTTGAATAATTTGGCACCATCATGGGCGTCAGGATATGAAGGGATCGGCCGAGTATTTGTAAGTGCGGACATCACGCGAAAAAAGACAATAAAAACGAAGGTCTGGTTATGTCATTATTGTAGTGTGATTAAGTTTAGGTACCCTGCATTGTTCTTTCAGCACATTGTTACATGTAGATGTCAAAACAACATGAATGTCACTCTTAGTAAATGAAGTTTATTATTCTTATTTTTATGTTGCTTGATAATATAATTGAGATACAAGTACGTTCCCGAGAGAACTTAGTTGCCTATTTGAACATGTTCTCTCCATCATAAGCTGTCATTAGTTAAAATGGTATACAAATCAAATTTGCAGACCTGGTATAGCATCATACATAGATGATTCCTCGTCTACGAAAGATGAGTGACTATGGATAAGTATACTCGCCACGCTGTCGACGGCAAACTTGCCTCCCAGATGACGATTTTTCTTGTCATCTCTATTAATGCGCGTTTTACTGATAAACCACATGTACTCACAGTACATGTAGCTCCAACTGTCACCAATAGCAAGCGTTGTTGCTAATGTCTTCTTTGATACCAAAATAATCAAACAGTAGCATTGCGGAATGAAATAAATTGGTATTATATATCATTAAGTGTGTTACATAGCAAACAGTTTTGATGTCTTTAATAACGTATACAAGCGGTTTGATTGTAAAGCTTGTGTTTAACGAAATACATTTCCATTTGCATTGTCATTAGTCATTGAATCACTGTAGACTTTTTTGGTCGGCATTGCATGTCTAAGTATAAAGTAAATTATTTCCGCCGATTAAGTTTACATTGCATATCAATGTATGAAAAGTACATGTGAATTAGGACAACAGACACTGTCACCAAGTGGAACAGGAAAACATCTTAAATGTCAACTACCAACAAAGATATGCTGGCTGCTGTAGAGTATGAAAAAGTTTAACGATCGCCATCTTAGTCTCATTGAGATATATCGTGCATCCGTGATTGGTACAAAGATGGATGCTTTTGGATATGCTTATTAGTATGCTTACTTGTTGTAATCGAGAACCATGCCACAGTTCTGCCTTTTGGGACGAGGTATTTACTTCGATGCGACTTAGATTCAGCATCGGTTTCTGATACCATACTTGTGTAGCGCTGCTAGTATCAACAACCAACCTAGCTCATTACTGCAGTTGAGATTCATATATTCTTCCGGTGTAATTCTTCTATTTTTATAATTAAATTTTAGAAGGAAAATGAAAATCGTTAGCAAAACATTTTAAAATTTGCTATCATATCAGTTAAATTGAAATACTATATACATGTACCCCTGTATATTTGATTTCGGGACACTACACACACAAATAATACACAACCGCTGGTTTCTCTCTTTCTGATTTTATGAGCGTTTCGGAATCAAAGACTTAAGTTCTATACTTGTATGCTCGATACAACCACTTAGACCCGGATTTACATAAATGTCAAAGGATTCCCAACCATCTTGTGGAGGATCTAATAGAGTCTTTTTTTTTTATTCAAATCTGACCGAACATCACACGAATTGCATCACAATTTATTTCTTCTTTTTTTCACAACCATTGCGTTAAAGGCCCAATATACGTAACTTCAGGGAAATTTTCGTGATCCTGAAAAATTCTGAAAAAAAATGCAGTTGATAACCATGCAAAAATAAGCCTAAAACGAAGTAAACCTGAGCGGTAACTACCAAGAAACTCTTGACAAAAAAATCCAAAGAGTTAAAAATAATTCAGGTGGGGCCCACTTCAACAACAAACCGATGTAGCCAGTGAAACAGAAGACGCTTAATCTTCCAGATCACCTTGCCCTAGTCTATTGCAATTTTTCAAGAGTCTCCGTGTATACATTAATTTTCCTTTGTTCATCTTTTGCTCCTAGTTTAATTGATTTCGGGTATAGCTGATGGTTTTTTTGAGACTTCAGTATCCTCTGATTTTCTTTCCCTTTAACGATTTGTTTTCTGCATCGTAAGGTAAGATATTATTTAAACTTTGCGAAAAGAGATCGTGCATCCTGTGCATGAACAAAAGCGCAATCCTCCTTTCAACGTTGATGTGTTAAGTATGTTCTCCGATTGAAATTTACCCACACTGCTGCTTTATTTGTCTTTTGGATTTTATAACGGTTGGTGTACATTTGGTTATTTTTGTTTTTTTATGAACACTGGACTCATAAAGAATCTTGTGCAGTGTATATTTTTGCAATTATTTAATTAAAAATATTGAAAGACCTAAACAAAATAAGATTAATCTTTCAGTTCGCATTCACTTGTGAAAACATTTACAAGTTAGCACTCATTTTTTCATACAATTACCAAGTTAACACTCAGTTGTCATAAAATTAACAAGTTAAGACTCAACTGTCTTAAAAGTAACTAGTTAGCACTCGGTTGTCATATCATTTACAATGTAACACTTAGTTGTCATAACATTTACAAGTGAAAAATCAGTTTTTATATCAGTTAAAATACATCGTTGAGTTGTCATAATATTTACAAATTTACATTCAGTTTTCATATCATTAACAATTGAACACTCGGTTGTCGTTACATTTACACTGTAACACTCAGTTGTCATAATTTGACAAGTCAGCACTCCGATGTATTATTCCCAAGTTACATGTAACACTTAGTAGTCATAACATGAACAACCTAACACTCTGTTTTCATAACATATACAATTTAACATTTGGTTGTCATAACAATTACCAGTTAACAATCTGTTTTCATAATATTTACAATGATCACAAAGTCGTAAAAACAGCCAATAGCACATTTCATATAACAATACATACCGATACTTTGCTACAGGTGATTAAGAAAACACATGTTTATCTTCCAGAAAACGTAGTGTTCGCATGTTTGTATCATTTGTTACAAATATTATCTTTGTACGTATTTACATCAATATTCAATGTTATTGCTCTACTTTGCCATCAACGTATACTTTCACATACTTCATAGGTTTTTAAATTGATTTAAACTCTACTGAAATTGTTTGAGTAATATGAACAAAGCCATAGGGCCAAATTGACCTCTATGTTAGTATTGTTTGAAGTCGATCATTACTGCCGACAGGAGATTGAACCTAGCTATCGGTGTTATCGTAGTCACTTTTAGCAACTTGATTATCAACATGTATTGTTCATTTCTGTGTGTGACAAAAGACTGATGTCACGAGGGCTGTGGAGAACATCCGACCTTTGCCAGCACTTAAGTTTGCCTTCGGGGTCCTGATGGCTTCAGAGGGTTGGTTTGATGTCTCCACTGGCCCTGTTATTGTCTTTTGAATCGAACTTCACTGAAGTTTGTGCACTTGTTTGTTAAAGCTTCGGTACAGTTTTTATTACCCAGTATAATGTTGAAAGTAACAATCAGTATACATTGCATAATTGGTATTTGTCTATGCGTGTATATTGATCGCCGATAGCGTCTTGATCTTAATTACTCTATCAAGTGTATTCCCTATCTTGATTGAGCACACATTTAATACACACAATATGCTAAAAAGAATTATGGAAACGCATGGTGAACGTACGACACTTTTTTGCTGTTCCACTGCACCATTTCGTCTCAGGGAGTACCATTACAAATAGTCTGGCATTGAGCTTTAACCTCGACTGTCTGTAAGGTGTATATGTGTAATTCTTTTACCGGATCATTGGGCATCAGGCCGGACCTAATCTTAGTAGCTGATGTACGAGTCCACTTAGTGCCAACATGTATGTCCATTAACAGTTAACAGACTGATAACATATTACTAAAGCAATTTTCAATTTGTTTCCACCAAATTATGAACAGTTGGGTATGCGAGATAAACATTAATGGCAATGAGGAGAAAAAGGCAAGGCCCCATATTACTGAAGGCCATTTGTTTTAACTACAATGGTTATGTATATGCAATCAACAGCGCTGGGTTTATTATCCGTTTACATGTAAACGATTTTACTTTATGATAATTCTATTTAGTCAATCAGATAGGTACCATTTTCTATTTATGTGCTGTCCGCGTTTAAGTGCCCTGATTTAAGTACAAGATTGTAAAAACGAACAAGGAAAAATGTTTTATCTTTAGCCATAGCACTTAAGTATTCCATTGTTTTTTTACAACAAAACACCATAAATTTGAGCAATTAAATAAGGAAAACAATATGTACTTAAAGTATATATTTGCTGTAACCTTTTATTCATGAATCTCTTTGACTAATCGGCAGAATTATACTGTTAACATTTCACCATTAATTTTCCTTTTTTATTCAATTGTTAAGTCTTCTCCACGGCCGTCCTTCAGGTATATCGACGATGTGTTGTCTATAAACAACAAGACGTTGTTAATCTAGTCGATCGTATATACCCTACTGAAATTAAGATTAAAGACACAACAGACTTTCCTACATCAGCTTATTACATCAATCTTTACTTAAACTATAACAAACACGGAAAACTTACTACTAAGCTGTATGATAAACGTGACGGGTGTCGTCGATGAAGCAGAAGACGCTTACTCTTCCGGAACACCTGGTCTAATTATCTTGTGCTTTTACGAGAGTCTTCATGTAAATCTTTCTTTGTTCCTATTTTACCCCTAGTTTAATCGATGTTGAGTTCGGATTATGGTTTTGTTTTTGTTATTCTCTTATTTTTTATTCTCAATATTACCAGTTATATAAAATAAATTTTCAAGAAAGGATCGATCGGAGTTCATCAAATGACACAATCAGAGCTTACAAAATGGACATGATTCAACACTTTAATCTTAGACATAGTTGTACAATTCTTATACAAAAATGCATAATCCATTTCCTTAAAACTTGCATTTTATATTTTGTCCTAAATACAGTCCATACCAAATTGGGGTTAGCATGAAAACAAATCCCCAATCTTGTAGGCCAAGGTTATCAGGATGTGGTGTTTGAATATCCCCATCAACTGTCGAATGTGTCATCATTCTACATTCGTTTCTGATAGACGGTGATACCGGTCTGTATACACCAGTGGTATTCCGTGTGTCAGGTTCTGTCCCCGGTTGAAAAGATATGCACCGTCACTCTTGCCGTCTCTGTTTTAATCCAGAGTTTAGAGGAACGTTGTGTCAGGGACGACGGGACCTGAGGGAGATATCGTACCCAGACTAAGTAATGGTTTATAGGTCAAAAGACGATCAAAATCCGAGATAGGTATTCCGTCACCATGGTGTTCTAGTCCGTCTATTACACGCGGACTCCGAAGACGTTAGTCACACGATTTAATGTATTTTTGATAGCAACGTTCGAGTATTTTGTCTTAGTTTGATACAGAAAGGTGACATTGAACGGGTTTAATTTCAAACTTAAGCATGAATGCATATAACTGTCTGTAAATCAAATTGGGGTTTTTTTGTAAGTGGATTGGAAAGTTGTCAGGTGGCCTGCTGGATTCAAAATGGTTGATATCCTTTTCATCTCGCAGTCGAAACCATTGAGTTTTAATTATACAAATGTTACTGACAATATTCATGTCAGTGTTAGTATCTCATTACTGATAAAGTATCACGATGTTTGTAAAATTCTTGTAACTCCAATCTCGAATCAGTGATAATCCAAGTTGTACTTTGACTCGTTACCGTAACACGTACATAAACAGAGAACAAATCGTACACGACCATAATTCTGATGACGTGCTCAACTGTAATCTACTGTTTTGATTCGCGTTGTTATTGCAATCACACAAAAATCAAATTAAATTGGCATGTGTTCTGCTCATAAGCTATCTCTACAAGGAAAAGGTGCGTCCAGGTTGCTAGTGGCGTGGGTGGATATTTTACTTAATGACTTAAAGTTACGTTCGAACTATGGAGTGAGCAGATGACGTCATACTCGTTATCGCGGATATCAAATTGACATTATGATTCTTTGAAAGTAGATGACAAAACGTGAGACTAGCATCCATGCCTGATTCGTACTAACGACTGTGGCGGAAGCTTGGTGATTCAATGAAGCCCGTGTCAAACAGAATCAGATCAGAAAAGTCTTTTTTTGAAGTATTATCATTCTTAATATTTCCTTTTAACTTCTTAGACTTTCTTTATCTGCAATAGATCCTCATTAAGATATGATAACCCGGTAAATATTAATTACGGTGATGCTTTCTGACCTAAAAAAAATTAATGACTCAAAAACCAATATCTCAATCGCTAAGTCCAAATGGAATTATGATATAAATCTCATGTTTATTTTTATTACTATTCTAATTAACCATTTCCCTGCTGTTTTACTCATTGTTTCTTTTTTCACGAAGATGTGCAAGATTATCATGTAATGACATTCGATTTTCACGCTTGAATAATTGAATGAAATCAGCGAATGGTATTTTTGAGAGAATAGAGAATATCCTAAGAGTAGAATATACAAATGCAATTATTTTTAAAAAGTTGTTTTTGTCATAAACTCTTAATTTATTAATTTATTAATTTGGCAACCATTGTATTTTGTTATTGCATATGAATTATTTTCCGTATGCCTTTACAGATATATTCTAGATAATGCCACAACGAGAGTTGAAGGAGATCTGAATTGTAGTTGAGCAGGTGATAAACTCAGAGTACTGGTCTCGTCTTACATTGTAATTTTTTAAGCATTGAACTGTTACCAGAAGTAGTACACAGTCGATAAGAATACAATTTGGATGACAGATAAATAAAACGTCGCCCATTATATCGTCTGTATACTGCATTTGGTATTAGTCCAATGCTTATATTTACGTGAAGGATACGTTTTAAATATCAATGTATCTATTTATTTAGGATATAGTCGATAAACGTTCTCCCTTTTTCTATGTGCGTTTATTAACTGGAAGAGCATGATTTAAATCAATGTCATCTAAGCTATTGCTTCAAAGCCATTATACATGTTATGTGAGGCGGAGTGCAAAGCTTTGATAGTACGTAGTCCAACATGTCAAAATAACGTCATGTGATGTGGCACTGCAAATCGAAGTATTAACTGTGATATACTATAATTTGGTTTACAAATGATATGTACATATGTACGTGAAGGCAATACAGAATGTAAATATACTGATATGCATTACAATAAGAGGTGCAGTCGTACACTTTGGGTTCCTCAAATTTAATAATAGCACATGTCATCATATAACTTTCTGATCGCCGTCTTTCTTCTATCTTTTTGACGTTTGGATTTGTCGCTGTCTTTAATAGGTAATATGTATTTTGAATGTATATCTTCATGCTGTAGTATTATTATTATTTTTTTTTTTTTTTGCGTAAATGCTGTTGAAATTGTTGCCATTTGTTTCCTACATCGATTGGTAAAAATAAATAGGAAATACCAAAACGTCAACAAAACCATAATCCGGACTCAAACTAGAGACAAAATAGCAACAAAGGAAAGATGTACAAGGACATCTTCGTAAAAATACAAGAGAATAAGACCAGGTGTTCCGCAAGAATAAGCCTCTTCTGCTTCATCGATGACACCCGCCATGTAGATCTTGTTCACATCCAAGTAAGCATCAATCCTCAAAATGAGAACCGAGTCATCTTTGTCAATTACAATGAGTAAGCACAATAATAAGCAAACTCAAAAACATCCATCTTCATATCACACAAAGATACCGAATATTTCTCAATGAGATCAAGATGGCGACAATATAACATGCCTATGGTCTTCATCAACCTGCATATCTCGAATCCCTATGTTGATATCATATGATATTAACATAATGGAAACAATACACTGAAATAAACTGCAGGATATATCGATTTCATTAGAAATAGAATTATATAGTTAAATACTAATGCAGTTATCAACATTTTGTGTTGTTATTGTTGTTGGGTTTTTATTTAATTTATATTCCACAGTTGTTTCGTCGGGGGAAAAAATATGGGTCATCAAGACACGTACATGTAACACACGGTCTTTAGCTGAGGGATATAAACAGTGTGACATTAAATAATGTAAATAGGATTTCGATATTTAAAATGTGAAAAAATTAGCATATATGTGAACACGTGTTACCACATATTTTATGATTTGTTTTAATAATTAGACAGCGGGCATTTTATATCCTTCGAGTAGCTGGTTTTATTTATAAAAGCAAAGTATAAACATCACATAATTCATTGTAAATTATATACAATATACGTGTTCGTTGTAAAAAAAAGGTTCAAAATTTTGTTTTCAAAATCGAACATAAGACAGAATTCATGTGCTTTCACATATCTTGTGTATTAGTAAAACTAATATGCCCGAAAAAAGTTTATGTTCTATTAAATTGTTTTTTAATTAAAGGTTATTTATTTTTGACACAATGATATTTAGATTAACCTGATAAATCACCATCACTAGTCTTGAGGCTTGTTTTCTAAAAACAACTTTAAGATATTATATCTAAAGTGCCATATGTTTTTATTGCAAATGCATTATTTCTTTTTCCGATCAACGTCATAAAACGCTGTTGCGTGACGTCATTATTAAGTGATGAACCAATGAATGCTGAAATGTCCCAGGTGTTTCCCTCGAGTGGACAACCAAATGGAGTTCCCTACTCCCAGCAGCTTTATCTTATTACATGTAGTCGGATGTAGTTAAAGTTTGCTATTTATGTATGAGATCATACAAGGGGAGGGGTCATGGGAATACCTTCCACGATTGAATAAGTTCGTGTTTCGATGAGTAAGAATTGGATGAAACAGTGTGTAAAATCACTAGGATAATATTAATTCAATCGCTCAAAACCAAAAGACAATGAAGAATTCCTTGCAACATCATTATATTAGATACAGGTTTAAGTTAAGATAAAAAGCTTCTACGCACAATTTGATCATTCGTGTTGGTTCGTGTCTCATATCAGTTATTTTCAGCCACTAATGTTAAATCAAGGAAATGTGTGCTGTGAGAGAAATTACTTGTAAGTGTTATTTTCCTGTATCCTGTACCAGTGTGGGAGTAGACGATCGGTATTTGTAACAAAACGAAAAATGAAAAATCAGCTGAGGAAAGATCTGCGTGGCTGCGGCAATGATGCAATTCTTTATAATAACACTTCCACTTTCTATTTTGAATAGAAAATGCATATAAGGGTAGTAGTATCTGAAATATCCTTTAGCAATTTCCTAGGAAACGTAGTATCCGAACCTTTTACGTTCAGGGCTTTTGGCACAATTTATTCGTGAACATCAAGAATTGTGCAAATTGTGTATTTAAAATAAGCCTCTGAAATAAGAATTATAAGATGTTGGTCTGTCAGTAAAAGCTGCTATGCTGCTACTGAGGAAACAAATGTGTGCGGTTTTTTTTTCTTCTTTAAATTAGCTTTTTTATTAGAGTTAGATAGACATGTTGTAATTATTCCATTTTTACCAAACCTTTCACTAGTGAAAAATATCACTTTTTGCTGAAACACTGGTTACAAACTACATGTATCTTTGGCAAAAATACAAGTAACCCATCTAGTAAAAAGAAACTGGTTAGAAAACATTAGACCCAGAAATACCACCCATTCTACAGCTCGGAGTAATAGGCTTTTACTCATTACGGGGAATGACTCTCAGCTTCCATTTTATGAAAGTCAGCAAACTGCTGATTATGTAGGCTTTGTTAAAGAAAATCACGTATAATGGTACACGGTGTCAGTATCTCCAATTCCAAAGATAGGTTAATCAATTTGCATATATGAAGTATAAGGGAACCAGGGTAATATGCATAAATTACATAGGTGATGTTCTTATCTTATCAGGATAAGTGGTGACAAAAGAACGCAGCATTGTCCCCACTCATAATCATTGTAGTTAGGTGCTTTTCAACGTTATCCGAGTCAATATTGCGGGTCGTTTTAAATAGTTATTTGCCATATTATATTCAAAATGTTATATGTTTCTGCTGAATGAAAATAATTCACTTAAGAAGAGTAATAATATAATAAAAACCTACTTACATCGATTTAAGAGTAAACAGATGCATTTGTGTATATATCAAAAAATATGGTAAACGGTCAAGTGTTCCCTGGTATGTTGTTGCTAACATGTATGATATGTGATTTTAGATTTTGTGTATTTGATAGCAGTTCTCACATACTAATATATGGATGAAACTTGTTTAATGCTTCTACGGTATAATTTGGCAGACCGTCACGCCCATCAATAGTATTTGGTTTTTCTTAAATGTCTTAACAGCTGTGATGCCAATTTAAAATTAAACGTGATTATAAAATGAATAAATCATGTTATTTTATCATCTTGTACATTACAATTGTATGTTTGGTGCAATTTAAAACTGATATGTATGCGTTGCGCCGTCAATTTTTGTAACCATGCTGTGTTTTCAAATCTAATTCACTGATTTTACCAATTGCGGCATATATTGAAAATGCATGTTAAATAAATTAGATATATAAAGTGTCAAGATTCTATAATGTATTAATATTTGGCATTAGATAATTAGGTGAATGCTCTATCTGCAATAGCAATATTTATGATCCCAGGTGAATCCATGAAAGAGATATGATATCTTGTAGCTGCTCATTTGACTGGTTATAATCATAACATCCTGCATGTTTCTATAAATTGCGTCAATGGTTTAGTAGTGGCAGATATTATCAACGTGTTACAATCTTGTTTTGATTAATGTCTCCCAGAAAATGTAATGCTGTTATTCCAATCTTGACAATTGCTATTTTGAGATTTTGACAATTGACACAATATCTGTCACAAAGTATTTCTATTTCACTCTGAATAACTGCTCAGCAAGAAAGATCTGAATTTTGTTTTAAATTACCATGCCGCGCTGCCTCTGTCCTGTCATGTATAATTAAGTCCGGATTTGCATCATTATTTATGTGGTTTCCTTTGACCTTTTATGTCTTTTCCAACACAGCTGCATTGATCAGCCAGATATGCAAAGGCAAAATCATTTCAACGTTTTGGTTCAAAAAATTGTTTGTTTGCTTCAAAATATCATCAATAAAACAAATGTTGAATGTTTCCATCCTTCCGGCTTGGATGTAAAGCTTTTCTGACACGTAGGATTGGCTTTGCGATAACGGACGCCATGACCCCAATCACATTAAATAAAGGTCGGATTTCATTAATACGATAACACCGTATTGTATTAAGCCTTTACGGATACAATTTATGTCAGCAGAGGGCACGGCGAACAACAATTAAAACGCGAGGTCGAGGTGTCCCTACCACTTTCCCGCCGAACAAGGTCACGCCAGGCAGCTTAAGAATTGGCTTGTTGTTATTTGCATCAATCTTTTTTCCTGTATACCGAGATCACGGTGGACAGTTTATCGGGGACGTGGTGATGTCACCACCGACGCGATGGCGATTGAGCGCTTATGTTGACATCATAAAGGGTTTTAAGGTCTCTAATTGCAACCACACGGAACACAGCAATCGCATTGCAAGCATAACAAATGACTGTAAAATACAGATTGATCATCAATGCAGGCCGTTTCCGGAAGACTTCATGATACCACGCCATATCGCAATATGACTATGAGGTGACGAGAGAGGAAAGTGTTGTGTTAAGCAAGGAAGGGATGGCATCTTAATCGGACTGAGACTTTTTTATAGTAAAAATAGTTTTGATAAAAAGTAGAGAGATTATGATACGTTACTTTCTTTGTCTTAATGATGATGCGTTAGAGGATAGAAAATATCTGCGTTATCTCACTGCATGATTGGTGGGAGGCGACTAATGTGGGATACTGCTGAATCGTCTATCTCCATCACCAATTATATGAAAGTCCGCCCCCTATTCATCCCAAGCCTTATGCCCAAACCCCTTACCATGTAATAACATATTGGATCTATATTTTTCACATTTACTCTCATATTATCTCTTTTCCATTGTAATCTAGTCAGCTGCCCTCAGAGGATCTAAGCCGTTAAGAGGGCGTGGACCATCATGTAACAGATGCTTGGAAACAGGATATAATGTTTCAATAATAAATTCACGCCTTTGAAATATATATTCGTATCATTATGTCAAATATGTGTCGTGTTGTTTAAATTGTATTTATCATTGTTTGAAAAATAATTTTATGTACCGATGCCAATAACAATATATATCAAACAAATGGAAATATCGTATACCAACATAGCGTGCTTCTTGTATATAGGTTGGACAAACCGTCGTGGTTTATGTACTGTAAAACTCTGTGATATCATACATGTAACAATCTCATCATTTTAACTTTGTTTAAGTACATGTATGTCTGTTAGTTTGCTGGAGAACTGATGGCCACAGTTATCGCATTTGAGTAGTGGCATGGTTAATAATAAAGACATTTCGCAGTGCACGATTTGAAATTATACACTATCCACGTTTTAGTAAATCTATAAATGAAAGGGATTTTACGCATCTGACCCATCTTTTTCTTCAGTAAGAAATTTGGATTCCAACCCTTTGGCCCCTAGAATAACTGACGAGTCCTAGAAGGACGAAACAGCGATATAATGAAGTGTAATTAATTTGTTCGGTACAGTTTATCTATAACTTAATTTGAAAGGTGATGCACATGTGTGCTTGATACGTTTATCTTTTAAAGACAAAGATTTGAACAGCCCGATCATATTGCGTCCCCCTGATAGATTCTTAGCCTCCTCCACAAATACATTTGCTTGACCAAACTGAAATGAACGAATGACCACTACATCGCATCACTTTCATCGATAACCCTGTCGGGAGCGTCTGTCAGCCATGGCACGGCTTGGGCAATGTGACTTGCTTTCAAATTAGTCGTGATGTCCATGACCTTGATAAGGCCAGAGTGATGTTTGTTCATTGGACTTGAAATAAGAAAATAGAAGGTTGTTTCATAATATTCAGTATCATGTTTAATCCATCAAATATATTTTTGGAAGCACATTTGACAGACAGAGAAACTGACGGAAGGATAGAAAGACAACAAAACCATAGCGTCAAAGACTTGTTGACCAACGATATATAATCTACCCATAGACAAATCTTACATACAGAAATGATTTCGCTTTTAAAATCCGTCAATAGTTACAATGTCAAAAATTAATTCAACTGCACCATACAGCTGTTTCGACTTTTTAGGTCTCACCTGTGATGTATGAATCTCTATGTTAAAAAAAATGAAATAAAAAACAGTGTCAATTAAAAATGAAGCAGGTTTGGAGGGGCGTAAAACTTCTTAATTGCGAATATATGCGGTGTATTTTTTTGGAATTAACATAAGCGTACCGTGAATTCAGATGTTAAGTTTGTTTGTGCATATCTAATCAAAATATGAATTGGTAGGTATTCTCTCCCTGTGTAACGTTCATCATTTATGATATTAACGAAATATGTTTACCCGTTGTCAGTACCATACAACCGGATGAAATTGCATATACCTGAAATGCCTGTGTGAATTTGTATTTATTCACTAACTTTGTATGACAACAATACTTTTAATATGATAATAACTAATGTACAGGTATGACTCTAGTGCACTACTGTATGAACTCTAGTACACGAGTTGATTAACTCTAGTGCACTACGATGTGATGTCTAGTACACGGGTTTGTTTAACTCTAGTGCATTACAGCATGACCTCTAGTACACGAGTTTGTATAACTCTAGAGCACTACGATGTGAACTCTTCAATACGGGTTTGTTTAAATCTAGTGCACTACGATGCGAAGTCTAGTACACGAGTTTGTGTAAATCTACTGTACTACGGTGTGAACTCTAGTTCACGGGTTTGTATAAATCTAGTGCACTACGATGTGCATTCTAGCACACGAGTTGGTGTAACTATAATGCACTACGATGTGCATTCTAGTACACGGGTTTGTATAACTCTAGTGCACTACGATGTGAGCTCTAAGACACGAGCTTGTTTAACTCCTGTGCACTACGATGTGAACTCTAGTTCACGAGCTTGTGAAACAAGTTCAATAGGGCTTGAAATCAAGTTTGTACAACTCTAGTGCACTACGATGTGAAATCTAGCACACGAGTTTGTATAACTCTAGTGTACTACGGTGTGAACTCTAGAACACGGATTTGTATAACTCTAGTGTACTACGGTGTGAACTCTAGAACACGGGTTTGTATAACTCTAGTGTACTACGGTGTGAACTCTAGAACACGGGTTTGTATAACTCTAGTGCAGTAGGGTGTGAACTCTAGTAGACAGCTTTTGTAACTAGCATAATACGGCTTGAAATCTAGATTGTATAACTCTAGTGCATTACGGCATGACCTATTGTACACGAGTTTGTAAAACTCTTGTGCACTATGGTGTGATCTCTAGTACACGAGCTTGTGTAAGTCTAGTGCAGTACGGTGTGATTTCTAGTACACGAGCTTGTGTAAGTCTAGTGCACTGAAGTGTGAACTCTAGTACACGGGCTTGTGTTACTAGTGCAGTACGGCTTGAAATCTAGTTTGTATAAATCTAGTGCACTACGGTGTGTACTCTAGTACACGAGTTTGTAAAACTCTTGTGCACTATGGTGTGATCTCTAGTACACGAGCTTGTGTAAGTCTAGTGCAGTACGGTGTGATTTCTAGTACACGAGCTTGTGTAAGTCTAGTGCACTGAAGTGTGAACTCTAGTACACGGGCTTGTGTTACTAGTGCAGTACGGCTTGAAATCTAGTTTGTATAAATCTAGTGCACTACGGTGTGTACTCTAGTACACGGGTTTGTATAATTCTAGTGTACTACGATGTGAACTCTAGAACACGGGTTTGTGTAACTAGTGCAATACGGCTTGAAATCTAGTTTGTATAACTCAAGTGCACTACTATATATTTACATTTGCGCTGCAACCCACCATATGAAGATTACCAGCAAAAATGCCTTTCATAAAAGTATGAAAGCAATGGTTCTCGAGACGTAGCACGTGGTTTAATGATGACGTCATAGATCAAGCTTGTTCAATGAGAGTCTTGTCTCGCCGCTTCGAATAACATGGAGAATACCCTTGCGTCAAACGCTCAAATGACTAATTATTATAATTGGCATCAATTTTATTCAAGCTGGGCTGTTCCGCCAATGTCGTTAAAATGACGACACATATACAAACGCAGGTAATAAGCTATTTATTGTTTAATATAAATGAAGTTAAGCAATTGTTCTATAGTAAAAATGTAAATATATGGATTGAAAGTCATTTTTTTTAACTTTCCTAGTGCTATGAAAGGTCAGCCGTTACATCGATATTTAGCATGAAGCCCTAGCGGGCTTCATTCAATATGGATGTAACGGCTGACCTTTCATAGCACTATGAAAGTTAAAAAAATGACTTTCAATCCCTATGTGAACTGTAGGACACGAGCTTGTATAATTCTAGTGCACTGCGATGTGAATTCTAGTACACGACCTTGTGTAAATCAAGTACAAATACACCTGTTTATGAAAGCTTGTTAACTCTAGCGCACAACTGTGTTCACTTCAATACCAAGTTAAGTTTGCTCCAGACAGTATGCTGAATGTCTTCGACATGGTGTTTAAGCAGTGTAGCCTGATGAAATTGGCATGGGATACCGATACCCACTATCACATGAGGACAACCAAGATACCCCCGGGTACGTACTCATAAAACCGTTCTCATGATCTAGGACGGATATTGCTCATTTCGAATTCCTTTCTCATGTTATAAATTGTTAAAATAAAATCATTGAAGTGAATGAAAGCTGAATATTATCCTAAAATGTTGCCAATTTGCGTTTTCATCGTTTGACACAAAACAAAACAACCCACTCCAATTCACTTTGAGGTCATTTTATTTCTGCAATAGCCTCACTCATTACAAAAACGATATTGTTTAAGGTAGTGGATCTGTTCATTTTTTTAGGTGAAAAAATAGTTCGAAAAGATTGATCGGTCCATAAATTTTTGTTCTCAAATTCATTCCCCAGCAGCATTTGTGCTCTCTGAAAATGAAACAGTTTACCTTTAGGATTTACATAAATGATGTATACATACAGAACACCACCGATGGCATGTTTATTGCTTCAGTTGTTTTGGTACTAAAATCATGGAACGGCAATAATATACCACATAATTCGATATTTATATCACATGTAGCATGCCTAGTTCATACATCAACTGTCACCTTTCATTACATATGTCAAACATAAACTGCATCTAAAAGAAAAATGAATTATTGTTTATTTCCATTATCTACACGTATATAGCATATGTAGATTCAAAATTAACGTTTAATTTGAAAAAATCAAATTTGTGCTCAGATTTACCCATCGAAAGTTACATTAAAGAAATTTTGCATTTCATCGTGTAAAATCGTAGATATTTTACAGTAGAATCAATTTCATTACAAGGCTAAATATTGAGGTCACGCGTTCGCTGCATTTCTGATGTCAATCAAACATGTTGATGGTGTTTGATTGGGAGTTTACAGCTAAAACTGGCCCTTTGGTAAGTCCTTTAAAGACAAACTCAACTCTTGGCAACCTTTCAAATTACATTATCATTATTATAAATAGCATGAATAAAAACACAGTGATACATGTTTCATTTACATGGTAGATATATAAAATGCAAGATATTCATTAAAACCATTATCACAAAAGGTTACGAAAAATTTAGCATGAAAAACAACAGATATTCTATACATTTATCGGGACCCTGGGGAAGCCATAACTTGTGACTTTCAACCAGTTGACAATAACTGTGATATGATGTATTTTAAGGATCTGATTTCTTTCAATATTTTCTTGTATCGATCGCCCGTGTGAACCCTCGTGCCTCTCCTATCGTCGCGGTGCTAGGTCTTTATAACCGCTATGCTCGCTAGGCCTGGACGCGCGACTCTCAGCGTCCGTATACCATTGTACAGAGGTCTGTTAGTGCGTGCTGCTAACTTTTTTCGTTAGGGACCATCTCGATATTGTGTACATTGCTGCTTACTGTTGCTTTGGAAAGTTGATGTGCATGTAACAGTACTCACAAAAAAAGAAACGGAACTATAACTTGGCAGATGTGGAGGTATTTCAAAGTGTTTAAAGGAGGTATACAAACTCGGAACTGTGATTTAAGATTTTTTAAAGGGATTTGTATCGTTTTTTATCCACAAAATAATAAACTACATTTAGATTGATTCTAAATAATAAATGACATATTCAGAATAACGGACGTTGTCTCCGACAATTAAAAAACGGAGATTTTGTGTTTTAGAAGACATAACGTTGGACAGGGAGTTTTAAACCAGTCAAAGGTATGTAATAATTACATGGACTTACTTCAAAAACGTATTCGTTTTTTATCAATTTGTACCTAGCATTTGAGTTTATTTTATTTTTCGTTGATAAAGGTTCGGTTATTTAAAATACATTGTTGAAATATTAAACTTTAGTATATACTTTTCGAAAACAATACGGCTGTATATTAGACTTTGTGTAAATAGAAGTATTTATCGTTACATCATTATTTACTACCTATTTATTGCCCAGGCGTAACTCTCTAAGTGATCCACTTGAAATGAAGGTAACCTGGTTCCATAAATACGTGATAAGTCTCAGAATTCCAATAAACATAAATTAAAAAGGTGGTCTTGAAAAAAAACATTTACAATGAACAACCGAATTAGCAAGGCGTTGATAAAACTACATTTCATATAACTTAATGCCAAAAACTGTAGAGATTCAAAAGACTTAAGAGTTCTGAAATGGAAATATGTTGCTATTACTGCACAACACATAAACATCTATGCAGAAACATGTACGCTTGCTGCAGATTGCGGTAGGATTGATATCGTACATTCGTCTTATCTTAGCAGAAATTGACTTGAAACTATACCCTCTTGGTCATAGTAAACCCCCCCTCCCCATCAAGACCACGGTATTTCATGGGTATATATACAACATATAATCGTTCACGCGTTGTTGACTTTTTTGAAATGCATATCAAAACAGTGTTGCTCACACTGAAACAAATGAATATTTTTTTTTAAGTTGTTTTTTTGGAATCAAATAGAGCTAGGAAGTATTAGCATACTTGGATATGCCAAACTAGTGGCTGAAGTCTTGAGGATTCCACATATCTGTTTAACTATTTAAAATACTGACATGATAAAAGTCCATACAGAATAGGCCTTCCTGACATATCAGTCATCGTCGATTTATGTGCCGAGGTGTGTGCATTTTATACAATGTGGCATACAATTCACCATTTAGTTGAATTGGATGGTGACGTCGATGTAGCAGAAGTCGCTTCACCTCCGGGACACCTGGTCGCATTCTTTTTTTAGCTTGTCTTCGTGCAAATAATTTCTGTGATCATATTTTGTTTCTAGTCAAATCGATTTTGATTTCAATATGACTGTGTATTATTACATGTATGATTATAATTACATTATATTCATTTATTCATTTTGCCGTAAGCATCCCCATACTAGTTAGTAATGCAAAGCTTTTTGAATCAATTTTCATTATCAGTACAAATGATTTTTAAAAACACAAATAATTACCAGATGTCATAAAACACATTATTGAATGTCGATACTAAATCGGGAATAATTATTGGACAAAACCGTTTCATCAGTTTTGTAATTAGTGGATTTTTTAAAAACTTATTTAAGCTATCCGCGTGTTGCTGACGATTGCTCGTTCATTATCACAGAGGTGAACTAATCACAGTTTGATATTGATGGCTCATTTCAATTTAATGATGGATTGACATGTAGCGTCTCCCAATTAGCATTTACTAATGAGTTCATTAGTTAGGAATTTAATGAGTATCAAATTAATTAGGTTTTATGTCTTAATCAATTAAAAAGTACTTGTATCATAAAACGATAAGTTTGCTCTTTAAAACAAACATTTTGTGCGTAGGAAAATGAAATGTTTGTGCTTGCTTCAAACAAAACAAAGGAATCGCTTGTGAATCTACTGCTACAGAAACTGGTTTATGCATACTCATTGATGCCTAATCGTATATGTACTCAAATTATCATGTCATTATCCCGATAGATACCTCAGAAAAATTGTTTATACTTCAAAGCTCTTTCGTTTGTTTTTTAAACTTACGCCAAGGGCGCATTGATAACAGTAACAAGATAAACACAAGACGATTGTTTAGAAGTATAATGTACATAATATACACAGCATGATACCTTCTGCATCTTACCTGTAAACACTGACCTGATACACGCTTCAGTTGCAGCATTACGATGTGTTGCTATATATATCCATGTACGCTGATGTTAAGATTTGTTATGAGAGCGGTTATACATTTGTACTACTCTACCTGATATAAGGATTTAATCTTATTGCCCGTACTATCTATGAAAAAAATCAGAGAATACCAAAGCGTCAACAAAACCATAATCCGAACTCAATATCGATTAAACTAGGGGCAAAATAGGAACAAAGGAAAGCTTTACATGGAGACTCTCGTAAAAGCACAAGAGAATAAGACCAGGTGTTCCGGAAGAGTAAGCGGCTTCTGCTGCATCGAGGACACCCGCCATGTAAATCATGGTCACATCCAAGTAAGCACCAATCCTCAAAATGAGAACCGAGTCATCATTGCCATCACAACAAGTAAACATACTAACAAGCAAACTCGAAAACGTCCATCTTCATATCACACAAAGATACAGAATATTTCTCGATGATATCAAGATGACGACCATAAACTTTACCCATAGTCTTCAGTCTTTCCAATTAATTACCGGGCAGAATCGGTAAATATAATCTTATTGACTGGTATATCCCACATTTAACTGTCTGTAGTAGTATCTACGTTTGCTATCTTGGAAAAATTTCCCACGCACGAAATACAGAGTGTGTACAAAATAAGACTTAGATACATAATCTTGATTGGTTTCCTATTCATTCCTTTGGTGATAAAGCTTAGTTATTACTTTCTTTCGATGCGGCCTGCCCACTTATCTTACTAAAATAAATATTTGATCTTCTTCACAACATTTTTTTAATGATATTGATAATATGTGTTCGCCCGATTGAACGTTTTTTCAGAGGTCATATACATGTACGCCTAATGAATCGATCTAGCCGGACAAAATGAACCGCAGGTTTTCCTCTTCAACCTTCGAATTCGAAACACGGTTAGACGTATGAAAGGCAGTTTTGTTAATCACTACTCCATCCCACTTCTCATTGTTTTTTAACTTGATATTTGCTTGGGAATTAATATCATGACACTTGTTTTGATGATTCTAAATACTGTTTGCGTCACTCAACGTTTTTTAATCAACGTTCGTCGTTATTTTGATCTGCTTCATCGAAAGTTATTTCAATTGCGCTTGGTTTGTGTTTCAAATTACCAATGTGTCAATGAGATCTGCATCGACAGAATACATCATGTAGGCCTCCCTAGAATAAAGTAACGAGTAGGAATAAACTATAATATGATGTTGATAGGGGTTCACGTGAACTTCTCGCGGGCGGGATAATTGGAAGAATTGTCCACAGAGGGAATACTGTGCAGTATTCATCAGTTGTCTGGACCATTAGGCAAATCCGCGAATCATATCTTCCAGTACCTTTGATACGATGGAATATTTCTCCATAGATATAGATCCAGAGTGATATAAAACGAAGAGACCACACACTTCAGACGATGTAGGCCGCTGACAAGAGTACCAGGGATACATTTTACTCCCTCATGAATCATTTTGACACATATTGCATCAAAAAGGATTTTTGGATTTATAGGAAATCAGTGTCTTATGTATAGACATTCCAGCATCACTATAAACCTGCAGGGTATCAGGTGACCCGGTAGATGTGAGTGATGGTATTTTGATTACATATATACAGGAATGAGTAGTAATTAGACGGAATATGTTATTTCCATTGCCGACAGTAAGTGAGCAGGGGAAATAGTCAGTGTATGTCATATAAACGTAATGCTAGTCTCATTAGAATTTGTACATAATTTCCTACCAGGTCGTCCATATGTATGTATCGTTGTACATGGCTATCAAATTTAGGAATAGTTATCAACCACACGCCTTGAAATGTTAGGCAGTTAATTGTAAATCAGTATGATGCGATACAAATTCATCACTGAAATATCATTTAAAGGTATGGGAAACTATCAACCTTCAAGTTTGTAGTAACTTGCTGTGTCTTGAAAATATGTGTTGCTTGATAAAAATAATGTGTATGCCTTTGTCCGTTTGATCTTCATATTGCAGAGGGATGCCAACTTGAATTTATGAGAGTAAGGATGACCATGCCTAGATATTTTACCGTTAGTAAAATCAAAATCGATACCACTAATAAAAAACATTAAAGAACAGTTTCCCTAAAAACATTACCGAACATAATTTGGTTTCAAGAGGTCAAAAGTTGACTTCGTATGTTAACAATATTGTGAAAAACAGAAAAACAAAATTAATTGATATGCTTCCTGTGTATTTTACACATATGATTACAGTCACTGTCAATGGAATATCCTGCATGTTTATCCGTAAGCATCATAGCGGAGGAAAAAGATTTTATTGCACCAGCGGGTCTGACAAAAGTGTGACTCAAGTTGATGATAATTCCTCATTTAGCAACATTATCTGTATTAACGTATTTTAAATACCAACATGATACAATTCCAGCACTACATATTCGTTCTGAGGTATGTGCATCTCCTAATTAACAACTAAACATTTAGTTCAATTTTCGAGTGTCGTCGATGAAACAGAAGACGCTTACTCTTCCAGAACACATGGTCTTTTGCTCTTGTACCTTTCCGAGGGTCTCCGTGTAAGTCTTTTTCTTTGGTCATATTTTATTTCTAGCTGATCAGATTGTAGTTTTGTTTTCGCATCGGTATTCTCTGATGTTGCTGTTTTTTAAAGGTGCATAATGAAGATTATATTACCAGTGACGAGAGTATCGCATGTGTTTATTCCATACTGTGACGGATATAACATTGGTAGTCGCATGTCTGTTTTTACGAAGGTAAAAGTGCAGCTATTACATAAACTGGTTTTATTGGATAATGACATTTTACATCACTCTCAATAATGTTATAAACACAAGCGACATTTTTATGACATCATCAACAAGCTTATGGCAGTATGGCGTGACATGTCATTACAACTTTCTATAATTGGCAATATTTCTGTCAGATCACCTAAAGGGACAATGATAAAAGGACCAAGGTTAATGTTCTCGAAAAAAAAAACCGTTATCATAATCCGTAACAAGGAACTCTTTTCAAATGTATCGGTTCCTATATTGTGACTAATCATAATGGATCTACCCTGAACCGTACTCAGTGAATCACATATTTATCAAGCAACACTGAATACCTGACAATGGCAGAAGCGTTAACAACATAGCTCGAGAGACGGATTGGGTCGTAAGGTAGATTTAACGATTTCGACAACTGTTCATATGACCGGAACATATTGGACCATCTGACCTAAAAACCGACCACAGAACATTTAAGCATAGCTAATGGCCAGCGTACAAGAGATAAAGGAAATAAGCCATATCCAACAAACCTCCAAATACTGCCATCATACCCAATTTTGGTCTCAAGGCAGAAATTAATTCATTGAAACGCTGCAGGGGCGACTTCGTTATTTAAATATTATTTGTCTTTTCGGTATTCATATACTGAAAAGACAGTAGATTCATCAGTATCTGTAATTTTATGCTTACATTTTTTATTAGCTTAGAACAAAGATGTGATTGTAAATATGCCAAGGGGATGATGTGGTTCTGGTAATTTGTGATACAATACGTGTTAGCACCCTCCCACACATATACCAAGCAAAACATTTTGAACGACTTGGACCAAATCAATAATATATAAGGGTCACAAGATTCTGGGGTTTGTCTAGGTCCCAGACAACATGCAGCCTTGAAAGTGCCTGGGTAACAAAGAATGAAGAGGGTTATTGTCCCTTTCTTTATTGGTGCGGAGGGGGGATCTCAATTGAGTGGATGGAACATGTTTATTCCGTCTGTAGTTCAATCAAAACGATCTTCAGGAACAGAAAAGACTTGACTAGTATTCATTGGATGCTTAGATATATATCGATATCAAGAGGTTATAGATGATTGAAATCACCACACACCAGCTCCCAAACGTAACGTAAACGTGGGATAACTGGAGAACGTATGTAAACATAAAACCATCCAACAGCATGGAAAACATAAAGTACGGTGTTGTCTCAAACAACGCATGCATATGAAGATAACAACAAAATGAAGACTCCATTTCTGGAGGGCATGGGCTCTCTTTCGCTCTCATTCCACCATTTCTGCATGTCTTGAGTCTGGCGATATTGTCTTATTTAAAGAGATATATATACAAGATTATTAAAGATGACTGGTTAATGTTGTATTGTACGCGGCCTTTTGACGATAATGATTCCGATTGCAAACCATAAGGCGCCAGACCTGGACTCGGGTTAGCGAAAAGACCGTTTAGCAAATCGGAAAATTTGCCGTTTATATTCAACTAAAATGCAAGTTGATATTTTGATATAATATACTGTAAAAGTCAATATTTTCGCGGGTGGAATTGTTCGCTTAGTCAGCCTCCAAACTGCGATGTGGAAATTGTCGCGATGCAGTCATTCTGTTTGACACTGTGTACCAATAAATTATTATACATTGTAGATTGAGAGTGGTGTTAAACCGCGATAAACTCCACTTTTACACTTTTCATATATTATTAAATGTACATCTTGTAACCTTTACATGTAATTTGGTGAATCTTGAGCCGTTGGGTGCGATCCTGTACGATCTCTTCAATGAATATACGTGTAAATCAGGAACGGCAACGGACAACAGACAAATCAGGATTTAAGGGAATTATTATTTTGCTAGGATGTGGTAAATCCCTATAGACAATTTCAAAGAAAAGCAGTAGGCCATTTTGACGACAGGTCTCATTAAGAACCCTGCACACGCTGTGACGTCACTCTATCTGTTCATAAAGTAAGCGATACACGAACAATTTTGTCGTTAAATTCTTAATCCTGTTTGAGGCAAACACGACAAAAAAGCTGATAATGGTTAATATGGTAAGGTGCTGATTGTCATCAGGTATAAGTAAATATAGTTATCGCGTGATCACTGGGGCGAGGTGATTGATTCCAATCTGTTGACGAAACCTACTGGACCAAAAGAAGTATATCAATCCGTTCCAGTAACTCTTATACAAATTGGATTTACAAGTAATCAGCAGTTACGACATTTTTCCACATTGATTGTATCAAGGTCATTCCAGGTCAATAAGGCGGCCAATGAGCAGTACAAATATACAACCCTACAACAACCACTCGACAGCCAGGGGACGGGGAAATAATATTTTCCAATCATGAAGTAAATTGATCATCAAAACAACTGATGAATTTGTATAAGACATCATATGTTAAATACTGTAGAATGTAATCCGTTCGAATTGAAAACCAGATGCAGTGGCATCGACAATGATAATGTTAGCATATTAGGAATGGCAAAAGAATGGCATACTCTTTAATGGAATTTTGCGCTTCATATAAGCTTATTTTAAAATTCCGTTGTATTTGCCATGTGGCTATGGCTTATTTGCCAAGGGCAGAAAATGATAAATGCAATATAGTTTCGAATATCCAGTACGCAAGAATCATACACGTAGACATTTCATCGTAAACTATTTCAGTTCAGATATGACAGCATACCACGTAAATAAAGCATGTAGATTTGTTCCTATGCGGTGACCATCTCTAATGCATCTATAACAAACACTATCGGCGGTCATACAATGGTTTTACTCAATCATAAGCAGACCATTGTATTTTTGTCTATCGGCTCGATTCACATCTATTACGCGCGAACAATAATGTTAGAATAATTCAATAATATTTGTCATGTGGCTAATACACTAGCTGAGGGCAGAATATTACAGATATATTTCAACAGAGAGTTGGGTTTTGTTCAAACTATTAGTTATTATCATAGCCATCTGTGTTATCACATTGTTTTATGGCATGTATCTGAACGTTTAGTCGATCCTATCGAATTGGACATAGCCTCAAACCAAACTACGGCATGCTTTGTCGAAATTTATACTTTTGCCTCTACTTAAAGTGATCACGTAGGAGTTTTGGATCGATCGGTCAGTTTTCGAACGTCCAGAATCTCGTGCAATGAAATATGCCCTACGTACCCTTGGATGTCGGCGTCGGCGTTATTCGAGGTCATAAATACATATAACAGGACGTTAATATAGTTATATACAAGGATGTCCCCATGGAACTATACAATGGCGATAGTTGACACTTGAGGTGTGTTCATACGCCAATGCAAAAGTAGTACCAATTTGAGTCAGGGTCTCGAAGGAGTTTGAATTGATTGTAAAAGAGAATGTAATCATTGGTAAATCAGACGTGTACTGTGAGTGACTTTTATTTACTGCAGATGTGGTTGTTTGTGTGTCAGATCTCAATTTTCAAGTACACAAGGGACACACAAACGAGAGCGGAACATTGAATCAACAAATAGTTTACTGACCAATAATACATCCATTAAAGGAAAATAAAGTCAGTGTCATGTCGTTAAGATACAACAACAGACTTGAATATTTCTTTTAAATCTTGTCATATTTTTTTTTTTCGTGAACCTACCATCCTTATTGATTCTGAGGACAAAGAAGTATCCCAAATCGAGTGTTTTCTTTTGTTTTGTCGCTTGGAACTGAATATAGGAATATCATATATATGTAACCGCGTCATAACTTCAAGCAGTTAAAACCATGGAGCTTACTATTCCGAAATCAATGTCATTATATCTGCATTACCATGCTGTAGGTAACGGTAGACACAAACAGCTGACAAGTTTTAACCTTTCTGACATAAAACGGACATTCAAATAAAATCGGTCTAAAGATAAACACTTTTTTCTAGATTTAAGGTTTAAGGTTCGACAAAATCAAGATTGTACAATGCAGATAACCAACCACCTTTTTCCAAAATATTTGTGGGCACTATATCAATCCTGTCGTGTGGTCTATCTTACGTGATTTATGATGGGGTACTCTTATACTCTAGAAAACATCATGGGGCGGTAATGGAATTGGTTATTACAGTTATATTAGATGATATTACGTCTTAATAGTTTGGATCGTTTCCTCAGCATCCCACAGAGAGAAGCGAACCGTTTAATGTTTAATAGTACAACCTGATCCTTATCAATCGCGTAATGATAGTAATTTGGAATTCCATAACACCGAAATCTACATCATTACATTAGTACCATCAATACTGGAAACCTAATAGGAATGGTATTGGTACAAATTGTTGGTATTCTACAAAGAGCTAGCATGTTGTTCTACGTGTAGTCGTCAGTCAGAAGTACTGGTCGTGTTAGATGGAAAATAATTTCTATATCATCATAAACTAAGCTATGCTTTTACCTTAGGAGGTAACATTCATTCTATACACGCATCATATGTTGATATAGAGCTACATGGGAAAAGTACTATGGAATCGGTCGAAAACGAGTATTTGATCTAACAGGGAGGGATACATATAAGAAAAACTCTTAATTACTCAATGTTCAATGTAAAACAATTACCAGACACATCGTTTAGCCGTAAATTTGCGATATTGTCTTTCTAGAAACAGTGGCGTCGTCATTGTTTTCGTAATTATGTTTTTATTTTATTTGACGTCCGTCCCATTTGATCAGAAATTACTGTCTGCCACAAAGGACTACCCCTGCAAGAACTACTACTTAAAGAATATTTACTTTTAAAGCAATTCAAGGTTTTTTTAGGCGGGGCTTATACATTTTGAACAAATGAAAATGTTAGGTAGGCGGGGCCTTCTCCATGACACAGGTGACGCCACAATTGTCACAACGTCACGATACAACAATACTGAAATGACCACCAATATCAGGTCGTAATAATGATTTAACCAATGAGGAACAGCAAATCGTTGACGCTTAAAGTGCCTTAAATACAGAGGCTACTGTTAGGATTGAAATATATTCAAAATAATGGAATATCGGAAACATCGACGACTAAAGGTACAACCGCAGTAAAATTGTGTCCAATCTTTATCAACCAACAGAGTTCATACAGACCTAAAATATACGACACGCCATGGTGAATAGGTCTTACATTGTACTGATAATGATGAAGGCATCACACACAACGAAGCATACTGTACTTAACATTGATTTGTTTATATAAGTCTTCTAATTAATTGAAGAAATGTAACAATGAATGCATTTGTGAAAATGTTTTAATTTATTTCGTTATGATAAATCAGTTGTATAGCTTCACGGCATTAGAAAATACTTTTTCACCTCGGGGAACTTAAACTTGATATTTCTCTACTATCCGGTAATCCTGTAACAGTTAATTACTAGGGATAGATTACGTTTACTTACATAGTACTGTTAAGTAAGGTTAACTACTGTAGGCTCAGATTTGGGAGTAGGACATTGTAAACCTAGATTTTATTATTTGAAATATCTTACCCTTCTGCTGCAACATTAGTTGAGAAAATTTCAATTCCAACATTTTTGGTCCCTAGCATCAATGAAGAGTCCTTGGAGGACGAAACAGCTATTGGTATCTGTTTCTATTTAAAGGGTCAGCATATGTGTGTGTTACGTCATATTTAATGATAGGGGGTGGCAAACTCTGTTGGTGGATAATTAAGTCCTCGATTGTTTCTGGAGCTCTATAGCAACAGTTAATCTCATTTGAGTAGTTGCACGGTACATAATATACACATTTTCGTAGTACATAGATACATGTAATGTATTATAAATGTAAAAGTTTAGTGTTGTATGACAATAGCAATTGTTTTCTGTTTTACAGATTGCCATCAATCGTGTCGTACATCTGCTGTACTTGGATAGTCTTGGCTGTTGTAATTTTCCTCCATTTCAAGTAAGTGATGCACTTGTTCGATTATCAAAACAAGTTCATAAAACACACAGTTTTCAATGACAATTTCTTTCTCGCATCATCAATCATCATTCACATTTCATATGTTTCGCATTACATGTACCATATCTAAGGGGGGCTAGGTGTTTAACACACTTAATGTTATACGTTGGATGAATTCTCGTGCAGAAATACTTAAGCAATACTATTTATATATAACGTATCATATGCATATTGTGACGAAACGAATCATTAAAAACTGAACCTTGAAACCATGGTCGGTGAGGATTTATAACTAACAAATACAAGCGAGCCCCGTTTTTCCAAACTGGTATTACTCGAATACCCCATTTGATTTACTGCATACCAAACATTTAATAGATATCTAACTCATATTTCTCAAGTACTTGGATAACTCGAAGTTTAACTCAACTCCCACCTACTTTAATATAACGAGGTTCGACTCGACATTTTAAGAAAAAATTACTTTTTATACCTAACTTTGTTAGTGATGGTAACATCTTTATTATCATCCGGCCATAAATAAAAGGTCGACAATTTATTTAATAGGTATAAATGAATGTTCGTCCCCAGAGGTGTCGGTTGTAGTAGGTAGTAATTTGCCAGGCACTGTTAACATGTAAATTCACGGGTTGATGTATAACGTCCGTGTGGCCCTCATAAATGTGTCGGAGAATTCTTCCTGACTTTCGCTGTAGCCGGCGTATTTTCCATAACATTAACCGCCTTTGTTTTTGGGCGGCTTCCAGTCCGTAGTGTATTAACTGCATTGCTTCTGTGTAACTAACCTTGTGTACGTGTCACTAGCCTCTGGGTACAGTAGTACAAGTTTTTCTTGACGATGTTATAATAAACATGTCAAGCGCGAGTGGTATATAAAGCAACGCGACCTACGTTATCAGTGTTGACAAATACATCGTATGTATTTATCAAAGGTTACGTTGACACGGTATGGTATAATTAGTAGGTAAACATGTTTAATTGGACTAGAAATATTGCAGTGTGAAAGTATGAGTCAATACAGGACACACCCTGTTGCTCCCTTCACCGTATTGACTTTACATAATAAACTCGCGTTCATGGACCGATACCCGCAGTGACGTCAGTCGTTGACTGTCATATGCTTGAGTTTAAACGTTGTTGATGGGTAAATCACAAAACACGTGGCGTCTGTTTCGCGGTGGTATATTTGGACGGTTATACCGTCATTATGTTGTCAGTTTGGGAGATATTTATACCACTACTCATAATTGCAGACCCATAGCAGGATCATTTCGCTGTTAACTAGGCAGTGTAAATTCCTGATGGATGGGTCTAGGACGCTAACCACATGTTATTGAGATGTTGAGACAATATCTAGGTCCCCTTGAAGCTTGTAATTAGCGTGTTCCGCAACAGTTGTGTAATATAAGTTACAGAAGCGATGGATTTGCCATGTTTCTCGATAGAACGACCTTTACGTGACCTTTGAAAAACGGGTTTACTTTACCATTCACTTCTTGATAAACGATTACTGATCCATAAATATTCACAAATCTTTCTGGTGACCCAATGTAGAGAGATGAAGCGTTATTGAAACTTTGACCTTTATCCACGGTGCACATCGCACTCTCGGGTTTATCAGAACATATGCTATACTCAGCTCTTGCACTAAGATATCTGTCTTCCGTAGCTATAACAAGCTAGCTAATATGAGGTTTTAGGTCAAACATCGATGGAAGTATTTGAAAACAGCGGATCAGTAACACACCTGTTACAATTATGCCGAGAGTTTGTATCTTTAAACTCCTGTTCTTGATTGAGTAACCATCAACAGCCGTCATAGCTACTTAATAGGTCGGTGATGTGTTATCCTTGGTATGCATGCCCGTGAACGTGACATCTGTTTTCCCCCAAAATCACTTGTCCTTCCGTTGTTATGAATGCCTGTTACCACTGAGGATTGCGTTCGCGTCTGTAACATATATGTATTCGTAACAATCGGAAGGTTTTGCTAGCCTTTATCACCCTTTCTTGCTTGTTTGATTGCGTTGCATGCCTGTCACGACAAAACCTCTTCGCTCAAATATACTCGCCTTTGTTTAATTTTGCATTATTGAGTCGGTTATTTTAGTTTGTGCCCTTTATACACCAAAGCTGGAAACGGTAACTCGTTTCGTGCAATATTTTTTATATCATAAGCGAAATCACACCAATCATAGATAAAGTTTGAGTTAAATTTGGAATTTTACAGCAATGTGTATTCTTACATATCTATAAAGTAAAATGCAGGTGCCCTATTTATGTTTGCACATGCTATTTGAATTTGAATAGGTTATCTGCCTTATGTGAATTTGTCTATATACATTGACGATATCCATTTTCGAGAGAGAGTGCTTTGGTTCGGTTTTATGTTTGTTTAACGTTTAAAAGTAATTTAGGACAGCCTTCAGATGTCTGCGATGTGAGTTAATGTGTTAAAGGCGAGTATAGTCGGGAGGCTGCAAAAGTGTGGAACTGATGCCGACGTTAACGTGCCACCATACTGAATCCCTAGCTTCCCAACAGTTCTCTCCCCCCTCCGATTTCAATCAACTGCCAGTTAGTTATCCAGTTGTCCCACTCAAATGATGTTGAGTGTCAAACAGTGAGGAACATTTTGGTATTTCATTGAAATATATCGTACATCGTCTCTCAATCGAGGTCGAAGAATATTTCGGAACATGTTCTTCGGGTTGTTAATGTCAATATAATACAATTAATAATATAATATAAGTGTGACGTTTGGATGCCTACAGCGTCACTTTCATCAGACAAATACTACCTTGTTGGTTGTGTTGTATAACTTCTATGTATTTGGGTCACAGGATTTTTACCCTAGTTTTGTACGAGGAATCGTCTTTATAATTCGTCGTTTCGTAATGTTGACACGATATGAGGTTTCCGCAGGGGCACGTCAACCTGTATCAGGAGACACTGGTCCAGTGCAGCAAAGATGCTATCTTATATCTGACACACTTCTGTGCATGTGCACAAATGGTGTCAAACGGGCGAGGAATTACATAAACTTTTATATGATTGCTATCGCCATCGCTTCAAGGTAAAACATGCGGTAAAATGCTGAAATGTGTAATTGGCACGCATGATGGAGTCCCGCTCGTTGGTAGACAATTAAAAGCGGTAAATTATGTCAGCCTCCACATAACGTTTAATAAAACAAAAGTGATTACGCTTGATCTGGTGTTTTATTTTTGTGCTACGTGTATACATCACATAACTCAAATTTCTATGAAAATAATCAGCTAAAAGAACCGTGCTTGAAATAAAACCGAGCCTTCTTAATTTTAAATCGCATTTTTAAATAAAATGTTGCCATTTAAATTTCATTACAATTTCAAAAGCATTACTTCATATTATAATTGTTTTAACGTTGTCCGTATGCAAATCTTACCGCTGCGTCATGAAGTCTCCCATTTTGACATCGCCGATACAAGGATTAAATAGAAAGTTCATTTCTTTTACAACTATTGTGAAACAAACTGGCTTTACTTAACTCAATGTTGTTGGCGCGGACGTTAAATTGTGATGTCTGGATAAGAATAGAAATCGTAGTACTGTACCTGTAGAAATCGTACGTGTACGGCAGGTGGCATCATACACGTACAATGTACCTATTCACGTCTAAACGGGTAATCGAAACCCGGCTGTCTTGGTATAAGTCAAATGCGCTATCCACTGCGCCAACCGATCATCCTTAAGAGTCATGTTATATGGGGATAGCATAACACTTCCTCCAGATCAAATAAATGTAAAAAAAGCAACATGCCACATGTATATTTGTATGATAAAAAGTATATTAAATATGATTTGCATCAACTATGCTTTCACGTTTTTAAACTTAGCAATTTCACTTAAATTACTTTCATATCACACCTACTTTTGTTGATGAGTACAGCGAAGAACAGTGCACTAGACTATTTCACCTGTGCATTTCATAATTACGTTTTACAAATAATCATAAAGTTGTAATGATGCATGACGCATATTAAGGCCGATTAGGAAATAATTGTATATCAGGCGATAGCATGTTTTTGCTAATTGCCTTAAATAGCGTGAATGATAACCACCTGTGCGCCATACATCCTCATAACCTTGAAATCAGAGCTACTTCATCATTAAAGAAAATATTTTCTCGTTTAAGGTTTCTATTTTCTTGATGATGCATCATAATTATTATGTATCATTATTTATGCAAAATGACATACGGGAAACAAAAAGAAACAAATTAAGCTGATATTTACTCTGTATGCCCGACATATTATTCTCAAAGTTTGGTCAATAGGTCTATCGATTAAAGTTTGCGTTAGGGCTTGATCATCTCACAATACTGACCGACCAGGACGTATACTGTGTCTGTGTTACAATGTACCGTAAGAACACAAAAAACACTTAAAACTAGACTATTGCATGAACAAAATATTCACTGTGTCTATTACTAAATTTAAGAGGTGCAGCATTTGTGTGTGTTACGTCATCTTTATGATAGGGGATGGCAGACTCTGCTGGTGGATTTTTTAGTCCCCGAGGTTTGCTTGAGCCTCCATAGCCATAGTTAATATCATTTGAGTAGTGGCACGGTACATAATATACACATTTTCGTAGTACACGATTTGAAATTATACAGAACTAGTTTAATTTTACTTCTAAATTCATAAATTAAAGGGGTTTTACGCACCTATCCCTTCTTCTTCTACATTAGTTTAGAAATTTTGGATTCCTACCTTTTGGCCCCTTATATCACTGAAGAGTCCTAAGCGGACGAAACAGCTGTATGATGCAGTTCAATTCATTTTTGGCATACTGTATCTATTACTTAATTTAAGAGGTGCAGCATATGTGTGTGTTACGTCATCTCCATATCATTTCCATTAATATTGCGGGTGTCGTTGATGACTACAGACATTTCTCCTTCCAATTTTCAAATATCTTCATGGTTTCGTTTGTTTATTTTTGGCACTTTTCCATCGATCTGATGTGCGAGTTACGTCTTACTGTTGACACTTTGTAATTTGCCAAATACTTATATTAGTGGAGCATTATTTTTCTCATCTTGCCATGATTATACTTAGTGATAACTCATTTCCGCCTGGCCGGCATGGCAAGGTTCTCTTTACAGTTTGTTGTGACGTGCCCATTGTTGGAATCGTGACTTCGTTGACCCTGAGGTAGTTAAAGGAAATTGGCCTATTTGTTAGAACTCGTATCTAATTAGTTTTCATTCATCACTGTACCTATGTTTGTGTGCGTGACATCCATGGGTCAACGGTCAAAGTTTAAACCCTGCTGTATTTGGATCAATGTAGAATATTGAATTACTGTATCGAATATATATATATCTACAGAATAATTTGTTTTGGGATAATCAAATTACTGCAAGGTTCATCGATGTATGTAGCTAAGTGAGCGTTTACAAGTGAGATACAGGATGCTGATGAAAATTTCGTTTATGACAAATGCGGTACATGCTTAAAGACTTACAAGTGTAGAAAGCATCGCACCACACAGACAACCGGGAAAGTAGGGTATTCGCGCATGTCATCGATAACATGTATATGGCTGTGTCTGGTCACATCCAATTCACAGGTTTGGTAAGTTTGTTATTGGGAAACTGCCCTCTTTCTGTAAGTGTACATTTTGAAGGAAACACATTGACAACATGATTACCACATTGCGGATAAAGCGGAGCTTCCAACCCCCTCAACTGTCGCCACTATGTAGTTATCGCCGGGAAGTTATTGACAGTCCATTCCATTGGTCATTAAATGGTTTCGCATTTCAAATTAACCGCTTTGAAGGCGGAACCTTGGCATCTTGAAATGCTTCATTTTGCCATGTTTTACAAGTGGACGAGCACTTTTACATTCATGAAGCCATTATATACGTGTGCCTCGCCCTATCTTCTAGTACAAGTTACAAAATACTATATATAATTGGCGTTTAAAGTTCTCGCAACAATCAAGGTCTTTTGAGGGCGGGTACCTAGAGGGAGGGAATAGCTACCCTCTCATGAGTGCGGTTTCCGAGGGAGACACAATAGCGAGGGTCATATGAGGGCGGGTACATAAGGAGACACATTCACCAGGGTCATATGTGGTCGGCTTCTTCATAGAAGACACTACATGTACCGTTTACCGGATGACGTTTTAAGTAGTCGGTTTTTCCTATTAGCAATATTATACAACAGGTCACAATGTTTTCTTAATAGGTTGATTTATGTTTAAGTTTTTTTTTTATTATTGTTTTGATTATTTTATGGCGTATTTTAACTGCGATTTAGGTGCAAGTGCAACAGAGTGAATATAACAGCCGAAGGTCAGTACCTGTCCATGGCGATTGCCTAGCGTAGGCCTGGAAAAGGTGACCACGAAGCGAAGGGCAAGTGTAGGCAGAATATCAGAAACTTTAATCACCTGGCCACCTCCTTCATTCCCGCCACCAGCTAAATAGAAGACAAGAATACAAATCCCGTAGGGAGAGTGTGGGGACGGGGGGTGCTTTATACTTGCTTCTTGTGATGACAGTCGGATATGGCCAGTTATTTTCATCCTTGGAAAAATTATGCGCTGCCTTACACAATGTAGAGTTGTGCAAACAACAGATACCAACCACGGCTGACATAACCATGTCACATCTAGTCCCGTTGTATATACGTAACAGTAAATGTAGGACGCGCAACATATTGGTAACGACGGATACAGCGTAAAATCACCTAACTTCCATGAAAAGACACCGATATCATTTCATGACCGAGCACAGACCACAGAAAAAAACTATGAAAAGGCATCGACAAGTGGATACAACTTGCGGTCAGGTTTCTGAGGACAGGCAGCAATATCATAACTGCTCTACAGTGGTAGACGAATGCATCAACATCCGAGACAAAACATTTATCTTAAACAACAGGTATACTGTCTTGAATTCGCTACCGCAAACATCTACGATCAGCACACCACAAACTGAATACCTTGATCAACGGGGAAATAAGACATGCTTCCATATACCATCGTTAGAGAACAACACATGTTAAACGCTCCTTATATTCATAATGATTATAGAGACTGTGCTTATGAGCGAAAAATGCAGATAGAAGTACTTTTCGGATCAACAAATAATAACATGAAGCACTACCGACAAGAACACATATCAAGTGCAACGAAGCATAAGAGATAAAAAGTTGTAGGAAATACAAAATGTAGCGAGTGCGACGTGATAAGAAAACCAGTGTAAGTGGTTCCATTAAAGGATGCCGTTATCCTAAACAAACTTTACCTCGTTAAGTGGTCCTTAGAAATCACAGTCAAATGAGCTTATACTGAAATGTAAATAGGCATGCATATGTATCAGACGACACACTTTACATGCTATGAATATTGATGTACGGTTCAGATGATAAGTGAGTTTTTTATTTATCTGTATGGTATGCTTCGAATATATTGATAGCATTCCAACTGGTCTGGTGTTTTGATTGAACCCATGGTTTTAGCTTCACATTCCTGATTTTTTAATATTACTTACTCTATTACAAAACTGCATAAGAACTAGCTGTGAATTACGAAAGGAGCACCTGTATTTTTTCATAAAGAAAGATAAGGTTTTCGTCCCCATCAGAAGAATATTGTAAAAATGTTTGTATGCACAAACCATAACAATTGTCCTGCACACCCTGAGTAAACAAAATGAAAGGACGTCTTTCGATATAAAAGTAATTTTTAAAGCGAAGTATGTCTTTTTTGCCGAGAGAGGTTTTCTCTGGGGTACATGTAGTTGATATATTTGTATGCAGAATCAAATTTAACTTCAACATGAAAACATTAAAGTTCTATAATACTATAATCTAAAAAGAATAATATATGTTCCAATAGCTTTATATTTGCAATAACATTATTGGAAACCTGAGGCGTGCATAGAAAATGTCACTAACAATGAAACAAACAATGTCAGTGTTTATTTTGTGATGCTGGTTCAATTATGTTTCAAAGCTTCCTCTTTTGTATTTTTCTTCTTTTCAATTTTTTTCTCTTTCTCTTAGAGAGAGACATATAACTCCATTTCCCGAAACCCTATTACGTAAGTGTCATACAGGTTCATTAAGGGGTACTTTCCTAATTGAATGCCATGTAACAGAGAGAAACATTCGCGATAAAATCACCACAGGGAGGCTAAAAAGTCACCTCTGGTTTGTGCACTAGGAATTACATCAATTTTGCGCGACAAAACTCCTTTTAGGATAGGTTTGAATTTGTATTTTTTTCAATAAAAAGTGCAGTTAAATAAGATGATTTGAGAACCCGGTAAACTAAAGTCTTCAGGGTATGCACCTCATTACATTCTACGAAATGCTCGAAGTTTCTCTAATGTATGCTTCAGTACGGATATATCTATTTCGCTGTAGGGTTTTATTGTTAAGACATCCCCTTTACTGTTAAGGCGAGTCTTGCCAAGTCAGATATAATGGGTTCGAATTTGGCGTAAAACGACACCAGAGGTGTAACTATGCATAAAATTACATATACATTTTTCGTATTATTTAATCGTTATCGATTAAACAATTTTACAGCTTGTAAGTTTTCAAGTTTTTTGTTTTTTCGTTGTTTTTTTTTGGGGGGGGGGGGGGGGGGGGGGTCTATGACGAATCGTTCACAGTACGATTGCAGATGTTTAGATTTGCCACAGAAAGATAATAAAGGGGCTACATGCATTCGCGTGTTTATGAAAACATTGTTTCTAGTTAGATCGTTTTGGATGAAATATTGTACAGCTTTCAAACTGCCGATTTATTAACACTCGGACGTAAATGTTTTAATACGGCTATTTGTTGACTGGTGTTTATTCAAATGTGGTCGAAAGAGAATGCATAGTTATTCTACGTTATATCAGACATTGCTTAATATAGTCAGAGTTAAGGGGTATACAATATTTTCAATATACGCTTAAGGTCATAAAGTTGACGTTGTAGGTATGCGTCTTGTACGAAACACAAATAAGCGACAACAAATCCGTAATCCGAACTACTAGAGGCAAAATAGGAACAAAGACAAATAATATATGGAGCCTCCTGTAAAAGCACAAAAGACTAAAACCAGGTGTTCCGGAAGAGTAAGCGTCTTCTGCTACATCGACGACACCCGCCATGTAAATCTTTGTCACTTCAAAGTAAGCATCAATCCTGAATATTAAAACCAAGTAAAACACATCCATCTTCATATCACATAATAATACAGAATATTTCTCGATGAGATCAAGGTGGCGACCATGCTTATAGTCTGCATCAACCGGCATCCCCCATGTACAAGTACATGGACATAGAAAGTGTTATACGCATGATCAAAAAATATCTTGCGTGGTAAAGGTGAAATTGATAAAAAGACAAAGAACTCTGAATGTACGTCTAAAATAAGTACTGTATAATGGACGGGATAAATGATAACTCTTTGTCCTGTAACATAATAACATAACTGTCGACACGCTTTGTTGATATCCTAACATGCTGAAAGAACCCCCCTTTTCTTTGACGTCAGTAGTTTTAAGCTCCAATCTTGCCCAAAAGAGGTTAAACCCAAACAAGAACTAGATAAGTGTTTTAGGATGGCGAGTTGAGCCGGAAATTAAAGCTGTATGCTACTTGACCTGTACCAGTTCCTTATCAATAGGGACAAAAAGAGACCTGTTGTGTGCCTGGGGTCTATAAACGTCCAGCCATTTAATCAAATAAGACGTCCTTGCATGGTGAAGTAGTTTTCATCAAACAGATGGATTTAGACGAAATAGCACACGTTATGTAAAGAACGCACAATCTAATTACGAAATCTTAGCTTAGTTTGTATTTATGTAATACCAAGTAATCCCAAACCTTCTTCGAGCTGTCCCTGGGCATTTAAGAAGTGTACATGTAACATATCTATAAACCTCCATCTTCATTAAGAAATATTGCTTGTGCTACATTGTCTGAAAACTAAAGATAACAAAAAACAAGTAAATGGGTTCGATTGAAAAGTCTTAATGCCAATGCAAATCCATAAGACTTGTTATCTCAATAGTGTACTTTAATTAGAAATAAAATTTTAATGAAACATCTAAAACTAACCCACACATCAGTAAACATTGTTAATATGTGCAATTCTAGAAAGGTTGACAACTAATTTCAGTATTCGATTGAATGGTTTTATTCTTAATTTCAATACGAAGTTCATACATATTTGTGTGAAGGGAGCACAGAACATATATTGACTGTCGCATCGTGTTTTAAATCTTGCCATCAACTTGATAAAAGAAGTAATCAAAACTTGAATATGGATGACATGACAGCGTTCTGTTTAATACTTCATGCAGATCAAGTTGAAAGCGTTCCAAATCAGGGCCATGCGATTGATGCAAAGATTTATTTACGTAAAAGGTTTTTTTTTAGAAATAAGCCGAAGAATTGTAGTTGATATCTCGTTCATTCATTTCCGTACGGCCTTGAAAGAAATGGAAAATTATTAAGGAAAATTCTCATGATGTTATACGGCTTCACCGACTTCTAGGCTTACAGTGCATGTTAGCGCCGTCTTTCCTTCACCCTATGGAAATTACCGTCATTCCGTTTAAGCATTGTGAAGGTGGGCAGGATACATGTGTAGGCTTGTTAATAATGATTTTGACGGAGCACTTTCCAGACAGTTTAGTAACGTGAGCAATAGGTTTATGCATTGATATTTATCGAAACAAAGAGCACACTCTAGCTTCAACTAAACCGTATGTATAGAGAAAAATGATTTTACGAACGACACACAAGTAGCACTTTTTTTCATTTTAATAAGATATAATCGAGCCAAGTGAAGATAACTTTACAACATACACATTTTTCGTTCTGTTAGGACTCGTCAGTGTTGCTATTCAAAGGGCCTAAAACTGCAAGGAGTCCACTGTGGAAACTTACCTCGCCGAGAGAAATGTCAAAATCCAAATACGGATATGTAATAGATCTAAAGTGTTACTTGTAGCTGATTGTCCAAGGTCATATTGACGGATATAAATGACCCCCACTACTCAAACAAACTAACAATCACATCACACCATTTACGCTGTCTTTACTTCGGTTCTCTCATTTTGATGATTGATGCTTACTTGGATGTGACCAAGATTTAAATGGCGAGTGTCGTCGATGAAGCAGAAGACGCTTACACTTCCGGAACACCTGGTCTTAATCTCTTGTGTTTTTACGAGAGTAATCATGTAAATATTTCCTTTGTTCCTATTTTGCCTCTAGTTTTGATTTTGAGTTCGGATTATAGTTTTGTTGACGCTTTGGTATTCTCTGATTTGTTTTTTGACAGAATTTCTTAAGGCAACATTCATTTCGAACGTTCGTTCATAAACAAAAAGTAAATGGGATTTTAGTCAATAAAACACAGTTCATGCTAGTGTATTTGACGCGTGAGAAATCTTCCGTCATATTATAAATAACCAATTTCTATTCATGGTCGTCTGTCTTGTATAAGGAACTACAACTTACGTACGTTCGTAGATCATGGCACATTGCTGTCTGCGAATTCCTGCTTTATTTAAACGAAATGCACGGAATGTCCCATAATGACTACTTATTTGGTAATTTCCCTTAATGATCGTGACAAAATAAAGTTATCAAAATATAATGAGCATATATTTTATGATTAATGATAATTCATAAATGAACAATTATGTCTTATTTGATAACTCGATTGCATCAACAAGGAGAATACATTTGATGTAAGATTTCACGCTGCAGTTGTAAACCGCAAGAATCGTATAAAATGCCTTTAAATCAGTTAATCAAACAAATTATGATTAATGAACGTGTGATGTATCAGTCAGAAAATCGGGAAAAGTATAAAATGCTGATGATATTTCACACAATATTGAATACATACCTCTGGAGCCCCTATGTATAGATGTGTTAAAAGGTAAGTTTGTTCATAGCATTATAGTAAAATGTCCTTTTATTTACAGAAAAGTCATTCTGTTTAACGGTTGCGAGGTTTCAAAGCCTTTAAAACGACCGTTCGGCTGATCAGATACACTCTTAAACTTTGGAAACTTGATAGCTTCTATGTTTTCAAAAATATCAGATCAGCGATCCCATTAAGATAACAAAATTAGATTCCAAATTGTCTTGGAACTGGTTTTATCAAGATAATGTCCGAAAAAACGCATTGTTCGATAAGCTATCTGATGTTGGTTATTGGAGCCAGACTTTCACTGGCATTATAACACTGTATAGGCCTAGAAACTATTTAGAAGAGCTACACCCTGGCAAACGAGGTAGACTGTTTCATCTACTAAATGTATAATGCAGTTCAGCTGTCATCACATACCTGCAAACGAGGTGGACCGTTGCAACTTTTTTACATGTATAATGCATGTATTTTCAGACCGAGTTTAACTGATACCATTTGTCATTTTAATAATGTGTATAACAAACACCACTACTCCGATAGGTCCAGCTTGTCTTTAAAGTTTAAATATTTCAAATATAAACACTGTAAACAAACGCTGGGATTACCTGGAATTTATATATATACAGTGCAATATCTTGTATTATGGGTCAAGGTTTCAGGGAACGATTCAGAATTTCTTCAAAATACGTGTGCCACGGAATTTCCTTTTGTTAACATTAAATTCCTCTTTGTTTCTTACAGAAGAGCATTGGGGACATGTAGGTAAAAATGAAGTGGTGGTTCGTGTGAACACAACTCGTAATTGTGACATTTTGTTTTTACCTACATGTTCATGGCCCTCGTGTTCTTCCGTAGTTTCTGTGCTACGGAACTAAATCTGTCTGATAAACTAAAATAAATAAATAATTCGCTGTATCTAACGACAATGTCAAGTTCAAGTAGGAAAATGTTGTTTTCAATGTTTGCTTTATAATTTAAAGTGAAGAGATCAACACTACAGTCCGATTAGGTCATTGCAGAGCCGTAAACTGTATTTCCTATTTCGCTTTTCTTAATTTTTCCTTGTTAATTGCATTTTGGAATTCGATACATTTCTTGTTAAAATATTGTATTGTGTCTATGTGAAGTTTGCCATTTCCCAGTTCGTATGAGTCCTCCTTTGGAATTACTTCGTGTGTGGGTCTGTCCAACTTCAGTTGTTTTCTTTCATTGATTGGCCAATAAACACGGATGTATTCTTTGTAGTTCGTTGCCTGCATTCATTTATATGCATTCCAATTTGCATCAACTACTGTAAGCAACTACTGGACGTCACAAACCGGTCGAGCGCTTGAAGTTCAAACATCTAACCTATATCACCTCGTTCGGAACGCTGTTCTATATGCAGCGTCAGCGTTAGGCTAGACCGTTCTTAATCTATACCCCAGTATCGGAAAGGCCGCGCTCTGACAATTGTGACCTAATTAGGATGACACATAAACTAAGGTTGGAATCAGAATGGTCTGAACTACTGATACATAATTCTTGCTCATTAGTTTAATATGGTTCTTCTGCTTTGGTACATCGCCCTCTTCTTTAACACAATTATTCACTGTTCCTGCGTTTCGCGATACGTCACATTCGATTACCCATAACCGAGTAATCTGATGATATCGGAAGTGGTAATTTCTTTCTAAACCGCAGAGTCTGTAACGGTAAATCTATCCGGATGCTTCTATTGACGTAAATGTACTCTGTGATATTGCCAACATGATTAGATTTCTTCTGTGTTTTAAAGCTCACATAGTTATATGTATACATAATGTGCAATGAGTGAGATTGATGGTTCTCCTCAGCATACAGATCTCAATATAAATAGATTGTATAACGGAGCACTGCAATTGCCGTAAATCATGAAAAGAACAGAGATGTTGATTTTGTGAATGTGCATGCGTTCTACTCCTTAGGTTTTTTTTATCACATATATACAATTGTTACACAAGCTTAAGCTTAAAAATTCAATACAGGTAAGTGGCGAACATTTTTACATTACGTGTTTAAATGTTGTAAAACACAAAAAAGTAGACATTATTGGCGAATTAACAACCATTAAGATGCTACTCTATACGACAATGTGAAACCACACTAAAGGAAATCATTGGCTCTGATGCCTACTCTTCTGGAACGAATGGTCTTATTCTCTTGTACTTTTGGTGTCCATGTAAGTTTTTCCTTTGTTCATATTTTGCATCGATTTTGTGTTCGATTATGATTTTATTGGCGCTTCGGTATTCTCTGGTTATTTTTGATCAGTGAGAAATAAATATATATACAATTTAAGATTAACCACCGTAATGATAAAATTTCAGCTATAATATTAAAAAAGGATTTTGACCAAATATCCAAAATAGGTACTGGGTGTACAAGGCAGCTGTGTTTGGCATTGTTAAGACACAATCATCTTGTATTACAGGAAAGGTGTTTTCTTAACCTGTGTGAAAACAAATATATTAACAGGTTATTTCTATTTTCTACTCGTACATTACTTTCATTTTGATCATGCTAAACAACTAATTGAGCTTAAATATGCGACCGCATAAAGATACCGCAACAAAATTTGCCGCAAATGTATTGCTCAATAAACTTGAGGATTGGAACTTTGTCGACAGGTGAGCGACTGCATTTGAATATAAACATAGTAGGAAATGAACCAAGTATTAAAGTTTACGACTGTTTAACTGCATAAAGTAATTGTAAGACGATGTTCTCAGATATAACAATAAATGTAGTTTAGATGACCCAAGGGCCATAACCACGATGCTCTCTGAAATACTAATGAAAATATTATGTTCGGGGCGAACTACCAAAGAATATTGTATTTTAATTAGTTTTCCTTTCAAGAAAAATGCACTTTTTCATTTTAATACACAGAGCAGCTACTGTCTACCAAAGGGAAGCAAGTTAATGGGCGCATCGAACTGCATTTACAAGTGATGTATTTAAATATTTAATTAAGGGTTCTGTTAAGCTATAGCTAGTTTTATAGTACCAATGATGCATACATTCAGTAAGCTTTCGATGGGCTTTTACATAACATGTGTATTTATATTCGACACGCGTTGAGGTGTGACGATTGCTGTATCCATCTACAAAAAGAACGATTTGTTTTCCAGAATAAAACAATATATATTTGCTAATGCCAAAGCAAAAATGGTCAACAATATAACAAAATATCACATTTGAAAATTGTCATTAGATTTAAAATAGATAGTTGTTTAACCCATCAATTATAACGATTTATTAATTATATGTTTGTGTAACATTGCGTTAATGACACAATCAATTACTCTGGCTGTTTATAACACACATGTTAAGCATGAGTGTGCACTTGACACTTACTTGCCATATACTTGTCTAAATCCTACCATCAAATGACGCAAAGTCAATATGCATTTATTCATCCGCTACAAAAAATACAACAAATACCGAATCAAGACAATTGGACGACGCAGCTATTTACCAATTAACTGCAATAACCAACATCCATCTAGCGAGTCATTTCACATCTACGCAATTTGCATACATCTGTTTATTCATTATGTCAAAATGTCAGAGGCGGATCATTCATTTACACGCGAATATTAATGTTAACAATTTATCAAAATACACATCTGCCTCTTGCAGGATGAATATGTTTTAAAGGTAGCATTCTGATATTAATGATAGTCTATTTCATGTATATAACATTGCAATTGATGTTTGATTCGTTCAGGTGTGACATGTCATTTAACTGTTGGTTTCCACCTGTATGCTAATTATATACATTGCCCAACTGACCAAGATATGAGATGGCAAGACATACATTAAACAGACAAAGGTAAAACAGTTTGCTTAGAATTAGTAGATTCATAAACTTCAAAGAGAAACATATATTGATCTTGTCATATTGGGACATCTGTTTTCTTTGTTAATGCATCCCATACAGTTTTTCGAGATTTGGCACGTAACTGTATGTAATGATGACAATGTTTGTCAACAAAACTACCAGATCACGCAATACATTGCCCTTACTAACATAAACATGATAATGCCGTAGACGATGTTTTTTCTAGTTTGTTTGTCGTTTTCTGAGGGTCTTACCTGATTGTGTTTTCCTATTGCAAAAATACGTTTTACCTAATATATGATATGTAATACATGAACATTAAAGTAACAAAAACTGCGTATTACAGTGTACGTGATTGCTGTCGTCTTTAAAACATATGAGTGCCCAAACGCCATTTTGAATACATTTGTACATCTAATACTTGCCGTTTACCGCTTAAAGGACTCGTGCAACTAAAATAGATTCTACTATATTACGACTGTGTTAGCTCACTGTTCAAATAACTTGAAGATTAATACAGTTGATAACTATCTAAATGCATATATACATTCCTGACAAAGTCTTCAAATTAAGTTTTGGGCAGGTTTGGTGGGAATTAAAAACATTAAGGGATCTTACTTTTAACAACTGAAAATTTGAAAACCAAACTGTTGGACCCTTGAAATTTAACCCCAAATACAGCCAACGTCAATTACTATAGTATGTTTCTAAAACCATATTTTCCACAATTGAACATCTGTAGATCAGTAAACATAATATCAACAAAAACATATTTGTACTATGGTCAAGCAGAAAAAACATTAAGGTAGGGACTGAAGTCGTATGAAACATTTGATGATTGACTGATTCTGTTGCGTAGAATGACACTTAGATTAATATTCCCCGGCCCTCTCAAAAAGCTTATGCCGAAAAAATTCAAATTAAGAGGGTGCAGCCCCACCTCAGATGACACTTTCATCGATGTTTATCAGGAATCCAAAGCTTAGGAAAGCGAACTGCCATATTGACAAGAGCGCACTACGATACAGAAAGGACAGTCTTGCCATGTCTCGTCACCCCATGAGATTTCAGCTCAGCTTGTCGGTTAAAAGTATAATGGGAAAATATTTGACGAGTGAACTCGTAAACACCTTTATCTCAACTTCCTGTGAAGTTTGATACTTTTAATGTACGTCAATGCAGTCCTAAAAATTTGAAATAAAATTTGTCGCGAATAATTTGGTAATTTTGTTTACTAATATAACGTATTTTTGTCCCACTATCCGCCAAGAACGTTGGAACACTACACATAAGCTGTTATCGTCTTGGTCTTTTTAAAGCAGTTAGCTGTATAGACAAACTGGTTTTCAGGATAGGCGTATTTTTTCAATGTTTCCCTTGATAATTTGGTTTTGATATTATGTGTTTGTTTAACGACAGAGAAATTATTCCCTCTCTGAAATATGGCAACTTTGAGATTTTATAATACGATAATTCAAATGGATGGGCATCACTTGTCATTCATAGCAAAAGTCAATTACATAATGTAGTTTAAGTAGCTTGACTCGTACTTTGAAACACAGATTCGACTTGCTTCTTCAAATTTCCATTAAGATTCTTTGTAATGTACATCAGACGATATAATTTTACAAAATTTGAAACCACGTTGACAGGTCGAGTATCACATACAAAGCAGTTCCAACTCAAATTAAACCCTTTGGAGAATTAAAATGCAAGAAAACAAATATTAAGTATTGTACGATCAAGGACGAGTGATGCTAGCTTACACAGGGTAAGGGACAAAAACATTCGAACAGTTCCAGACTTTTATGTTGTAATTTATATGATCGGAAATGATAATTATGCAGGGAAAACATATCTTATTAGAAATTTGAGAAATGTTTATATTTACATATACACCACATTATGGATCTTACCATTTAAGAGGTACATGTACTATAATATAGATTGAACTTAAGAATACTCCCTATTGTTCCAATTACATGCACAGTTTGTCATCACTATATGTATTTATCTATTAATACATGCAGTCATTAATCTATTATTATTTACGACAAATCGACTTTTCATTAATATTTTTGCTAAAACATGAGTGCCTTTAACGAAAGGAGAAGGCTTTTTCTATACAATCTTGGACAACAGCTTATATTGTAAATGTATTGTTTATCACGGTTGTATGAGTTATTGATAACCTGTGTGACAAAATGTTGAGGGTTTAGTTTTGCAATAAACGGAAGACATAACACGAATTTATTTTTGAGATACATGTAATACAATTTACAAGGAATGTATAGTTTTAGCATAAATACAGATCAGCAATATCTTGTGAAAAACGTCTAAATTTTCTTTCCTATGCTATACCTTTAACATTTAATTCTCGTTTTGAGATATTTAATGTTAAGCACTAGAAAAAAATCCTTGCTAAATGTATTTACTATCTTACTTAAATGCAAGTGTCTACACTGGCGTGAAAGATTATATCGATCACTATCTTATTGATATGACATGTAGGCGGTTTACATTTATCTTATCACACTATCAAACTGTCACATCCGTGCATACATAACTTTACAATGTAGGCTGCTAATAGTAAATGCTGCATTAATACATGGCTGCCTTATTCATAGTATAATACACAAGAAAAATTGCACGGTAGAGATTCATATTGATCTGCAAATATTATAAACTATCCCATTCTCCAAATCTGATTTTAGTTGGACTCAAACTTCTTTTATTATAAACTAAACATTGCTTTGTGTATTTTCTCCGATGAGCTATACAGATATGGCCAATTATTATAATAAACGGTCATGTCTGCTTCTGCAGTATGTCTCGTCAACAGCTTAATGCCAATAACACAAAAAATCAATCAAAGCTAAGTGAATACATACGCACGATATTACCTTAATTAAATTTTGTCAGTTTCAATTATTATTGGTTTGTATAATAATAAATTTCCTATTAAATATTTCAGCCTCCGTGCGTGGCCCTGAACGTCATGCTGTTCAGCGTGATTTCTCAGCTTTGATATGTTTGTGTATTCTGCACGAAGCTAGGACGTTTTTACTCCGTAGGTTTGAATTACATCAAAGTCTAAATTATTACAGATCCAGAAAAAACGAATTTACTTGCAGCTTTATTAGAAGTGATTGTTTCAGAAGACCGGTTTGCGACCGTGTAATTCGGGAGAATGCCTGGTCTCGATCAGATTACCAAAATATCAAGTAATGTGATTATTTATCATACAATGTCTGGGTGTTTCTTGTTTGGTTGTACCTTTTTCTGCATTATTTCATTTTTTGGTTCAATTTCTTTGTTTAAATAAAACAAAAAATCGTCCTGCGTTTAATCCTGCAGATCGACAAATAGCACGCCTGTCTGTGTAGTTCATGTTTATCAACTGCTTGCTACAAGAGGCAACTATAGTAGAAAGTTTGATGTCAATAGCACAAACTGGGTGGCGGGGTGGAGCAGTAGAAGCCTTTCACCAAGGCGACTGGTGTTCGATTCCCCGACCGGACGTGAAAAGGTATGGGGTCACATGCCTGACCACTTGGGTTTTCTCTGGGTTCTCCGGTTTTCGCGCCAACATCCGGGCCAACAAGAGTGATTAATATGAGTTGGATAACGTGTTTCATAATTGTTGTAAAATAAATAAATTTTATATTACTATAGTAGATACATGTACCCCTGTATCACAAAAAGTGTTTTTGCCGTTTATTTACCGATGTAAAACTATCCAAAATGAATTAGCTGCCACACGACATGCTTATGCATTCTACACGAAGCGGTGGCAATACGTGTAATGCCTATTGTGTTTTTTACAGATATAATTTTGTTTTAACGCTGGAAATGTTACCGAAACAGTGTACACTGTCTCCAAGCCGGACATATCTAAGAATAATTAGAGAATACCGAAGCGTCAACAAAACCATAATCAGAACTCAAAAAATCGATTAAAGTAGGGACAAAATATGAACAAACGGAACGATTTACATGGAAACCCATTCAAGAGTATAAAAGAATAAGACCAGGTGTTCCGACAGATTCAGCGTCTTCTGTTTCATTGACGACACCTACCATGTAAAACTTTGGTCACATCCAAGTAAATGTCTTATCCTTAAAGTGTCAAATCAATTCTCAAAGTGAGAACCGAGTCATCAATGTCAACACAACAAGCAAGCACACTACGAAACATACTCAAAAACGACAATCTTCATATCACACAAAGATATCAAATATTTATAAATGAGACGAAATTGGCGACCATACAACTTGCTTATATAATCATGTAGTGGTATGTTTTCTGTACAAGACTTGAATAAACCAAACTGTTACCAATTGTTATAAGAATAAGTCCAGTAAAGAAGTATCGTTGAATATATATTACATTTATAGTATATTGTATGTACAAATTCTGATTCAATTTTGCCTCTTCTTATGTAAACATAGCATACAATCATCCAATTGGAGCATTTCACACATAATGTTGTAATATAATGAGGCTGTTTATCGAATATGTGTAAAAACATTCTCTTCTCTTTAATGTTTTGACATGCGTGAAGGTTCGTTAGTGCGTGTCAAAATGATATGTATGTCTACACACATACATTGTATATATAACCTACTGATCGGTGTGCTAGGCATATCCTTGTTAAAGCTCTTTTAATACGGCCGTGTCGGATACTAGAGCAACTAGTATAATTTACTTCAGGGGAATGCTGGATAATACATGTGGCCTTGGAAAGTGCGGTCTCATGTATACTACTATCTAGGATATTCAGACCGACCAGCAAGGTATGTTTTTATTTGCTTTTATTATAAACTAATACACCTTGGCAGACTAGGTTTATAAATGATGTCGACTTTATATCTAATTTCTATAAACTAAAATAGATGCATACCTCCAACATGAACATTTTATTTATAACCTGAATTATATTCCGATCCCGTCTACAAATTTCTTCATTGTTTTTTTTTTGTTTTTTTTCGAAAAGCAACACTTACGAAAAACTCTTGTTTGATGCAAGGACGTTAATTTGGCAAAACATATAACTGTCTGTAGTGGTTGAGTAAATATTTTCATTTCGTAGTACCGTGGACACATTTTTTGTGTCTACTGCGTATTAATGTTGTAAAGGAAATGTTATATAGTTTCGCTCAATCAATGTTTTATTAGGCGAAATAAAATATGCTTGAGGATTTAAATGATAACACACAAATGAAATGTTTAATCTTTTGGCATCCCTGCAAATGTATATTCAATTAAGTGCTATGAATTATATCGCTAAATCAAAACTTTAAAAAACGGTGACAAAATAGCGTCGCATGGCCTCGGGGACGGCTCCTTGCAGTGCTGTTATGATATATGCACATTGATACGATTTAATGGTTCCTGAAATAATTTGCGCCTACTCCATTTACAAATGTACACGGATATTAAACAGACGTAATACAAATACAAGCACTTGTAAAAACAAGGATTCATTGAGCCACCACCGCAACGTAATTAAGATCTGACAAGTATGCAGTGATGAGGAATGTAGAGGCGATATAGGCAACAGTTAGGTTCACGTACCTAAGTCGCTCACTGATATAGTTACAAATGCACGTGTTAACATATCAATGCGCCATTACTGTTCACAATTAATGCAATGCAAACATGCATTGAGCAGACGCCGATTCATTGAGAACGGGCTATGAATCTCACTTAAAATTTGGCTAGTTATTTTCTGCTTTGATACGTATCAAAAGCTATTGATAATTGAGGATGAGTAGATCCCTTGTTTGGAAGGAAAGCCATCGTAATAAAAAAAGATCAGTGACCTGCAGCCAAAAACAGATGATTTTAAAATAGAAACCGACTCCTTGGCCTTGCCCCTGTTTCATTTACGTTCCTAAACTCAATGAAATCCCTTAGCTTAAAAGTTTCCAGAGAAAGACGTAACAGAATCTAAGAGAAAATCTTAAGTTAAAGAATTTCCCTTAACTTCCGTAATGCTTTCCTGTGATAATATATAAGTTTTAAAATGACGTTAATTCAAGGAACGTTAATGAAACTTGGGCAGTGATCGTAACTGGTCAGACATTTTATCCACTCAGCCATCGCGGCACGAAACTCGCGAGAGGAACTTTTTTAAACAATGTACATGACATATATCGCAAGAAATCTGAATGACAATTTATTTTGATAATTGATTCATTATCTAAACAATAAAAATGATGTTAATAAGGAAAGCTAAGTGATGTCATCCTGTAATGAATTATCTTAAATGTGTTTCGATGACACAACGACACGATCTCCCCTTTATCATATACTGGTTCAACAGTTAGACTGGGATATGTATTGTATGGCATTCGTATTTTTAAAAGAAATGTGTTACGGTTAGTAGTTTTCAAACAAAATGGTCGATGAATCTATATGACTGATTATTCATGTAAATTTTCAATAACCTGTTGACATGCATAATGATTTTATTTATATATCTTACCTTACTTTTTACAGTCAATAACTTTTGTCGTTCACGACGATCTGTAAGCTAGGTGAAAACATTAAATCACCCGATGTTTGTGATATTGAACCCCAATGCATTACCTCTCTAGTTATCAAAGGTTTGAAAAGAACATCCATCGACATTTTTTCTCTTACTTTGTATTGAAAGAAAAACACGCCACTTTCCTGTAACATAAAACCACTCTGATCTTACCTCATTGACTTTACGCTTGTGTTCGTTTTCCAGCTTATGAATTGGTTGTAGGTGTGTGTTATGATCAATGTATAACAATATTGCTATACTGTATATATTCTCAAAGCTTTAAGGTCGAATCAAATATGTATGTAATGTTAAGCTTTCAAGGTGCACGACGGTATGCGCTGCTTGTTTATTTTGTCCCAAAAGTTTGCGGTAACTTTGATGCCTAGAGTTACTTCTTTTATGTAGTGGCATATCCCCTGATATTCACGTTTTCAATGTTATTTAATTAGAAATTAATCCAGCATCGGTACCTAATGAGGTTCACACACCTGTGCCTTTTTCGACAGTAGTGAAGATATATGTAATTATAATGACCTAGTTCCTAGTATCAACGATGCTATCTTTAAGACTGACACACATGTGTTAGGCATGTTGAATTCGGGTATGCCGTATCTATTACCTAACTTCAAGAGTACGTTTATATACCTGTTTGTGTGCTTGTGTTACGTTTATCCTACATCATTATTTATATATTGCTAAAAATGAATTATCATATTTCATTTTTTATCTTTATCGTTGCCAAAGGAAATATATAAAACTGTATCACTAACAAAGTTCCGTAATTCGACACAAATTATATCATATATTGTTAATAGGGCCAAGAAAAATTTCAACCCTAAACAATATTCCCCCAAATATCTTATTTCTTAGTTCCTATTTTGCCCCTAGTTTAATCGAATTTGAGTTCGGATTATGGTTTTGTTGACGCTTTGGTATTCTCTTATTTTTTTTCGCATCGTTAATATTTCATTATTGGTTATAAATGGTTTTATTGATCAAAATGTTACAGAGTACATTTATATAGCTGAATATTTATCCATTTGCACCAACCAAGATTGGATCAGTATGACGTATGCACATACGTCAATTAAAAACTGTATACCACTTAGTCATCACACACTTGGTGATTAATAAAATTAAATTATCTACTAATCACCAATTACCACTGCTTTCTGGTCCCCGCTTGGTTAAACATTAGCAGATTTTTGCAGATGTGTTCGTATACTGCCAGATATAACCATTCTAGTGGCAAAGGATAAGAACAACCACATCTAAATATTTGAACAATTATCAAATGGCGTCATCAGTTTACATTAGCTAACATCTTTTAAAATTTGTATTTAATTTATTAATGGCTAACAATCACAGATTGTATCTTATGGGATATTTGTGGAACACAACCTGCTGAGACTTGATATACCCAACACTAACTAAGATTGTCGGCTTTGTCTCGATTTCTTGACGTGTATAATGTGGAATTATACGAGTGTTCTGGTAGCATAACGGTGTTTCACTTTTTGGAAATGACAGTATACAAACCCCTCCGTCAAAGAGTAAATATTTTAAGTTACTGTTCCTGTTACAAAGAGGTGAATTCAGGTTAATTAGTGAGTGACGAACTAATGATAAGTTTACTTCAGAACATTTCTATTCTGAAATGCTTCCAATCGCTCCACTCCCTAAGGTTGGAGCTATCTGACAAATGAAATTAAGATAGTAGCATTGATCGTCTGCAAGATATCAAGGCGTTTGTAACATATCTTTATAATGATATCGTTCTTAAAAATCATTTGATAAGCACATATCTATTGTCCTGTGAGCCTGTTTACAGAAATAGGAACGATTATTAAGCAAACACACTGTCATATGCCAATCTGACAATCTTGAATGGAAGGTGTATCTGACAAGCGGAAGGGTAAACATTACTTTGACAAACAAACGAATCATCATATGCCAAGGAGACATTGTGGTTTCAAATTTTCTATTTGATCAGAATCGTGAATGGTCTGTATTTATTTCTTCAGCAAACAAAATGACACTTGCAAATTACACACCGTGGTTATAAAATACCATATATTGTCTGGAGAAAGACTAATTAAAAATATCTTGTTTACCAAACAAAGTGGCATATGCAAATTTGGCATTACAGTTTTGCAATTGTATATCGTGTCAGGAAGAATGTTAATTGACATATACCAAGATGGCATTGTCGCGTTGAACGTGTTTTTGGACAGACGGATACATAATTGATATTCATTTTTTCAGCAAACCACCTTACGACTATCAGGAAAACGTTATTGTTTTGAAAACTTATATTTGGTCTGAAGGCACAATGAAAAATATCATTTTGTTTAGCAATCAGAATGACATATGTAAATTCTGTTTTTGAAATCTAATATAAAGTCAGACAAAACATTGATGAACGTTATTTTTGTTTAGCAAGAAGACAGCATTGTTGCTTAACAATCTCATATTTGTTCGGAATGAAAAAATAACTAACTGGCATGCATATTAGACAATGTGGATGTAAAAGTTTCTTTTAAAATGCAGATATATATGTTTAACGCTTATTCAGCAAACCACTTTGAATATGCCAGAACAGACATTCTTCTGATTGGTTAAACAAAAGAATCATCAGTGTTTTGTTCCAAAATCAAACTGACGTTCTGTATGATTATTAGGCACATTTTTTTCTAATCTCATATTATGTCAGAATGAAGATATATGACTTTACCATTGTGTAGCAATAAACTGACATTTATTAAGACAACATTGTGTTAAATGTTATAATTGGTAAGAAGAAAAAAATACATATCCATTTTTATAGTAAACAAAATGACATATGCCAAGAATGCATTGTTGTTTTTTAAAAATGTTATTTGGTCCGAAGGAGAAAAAAACTAATTTGTTTGGATATTAAATAAAATAGCATATGCCAAGGCGGCATTATTGTTTTTAAAAACATTATTTTGTCAGAAGAAAGAATAATACATATCCACTGCACAATAAAGAAAATTGCAGATGCCAAGAAGGCATTGTTGGTTTTAAAAACGTTATTCTGTCAGAAAATAAAAGAATAATACATACATATTGGTACAGTTGATACACTGACGTATTCCAATTAGACAAAATGACATACAAGCTACGCTCAGTAAATATTGTAGCTTTGAACATTTATATTTTGACAGCAGGAAGTTAGAATAATAGTACGTAAGTTCTACAATAAAGCTATTACTTGGTCCGAAAATATAATGATTAGCATGACACTTAATTAAAAAAGTGACATATGCCATACACAGATAAATTGAAAAAGAATGAAAAATAATAATGTAATTTTATATTTAATATCATCGAGAAATATTCTGTAGCTTTGTGTGATATGAAGATGGACGCTTTTAAGTTTGCTTGTTAGTGTGTTTACTTGTTGTGATGACAATGATGACTCGGTTCTCATTTTGAGGATTGATGCTTACTTGGATGTGACTAAGATTACATGGCGGGTGTCGTCGATGAAGCAAAAGACGCTTACTCTTCCGGAACACCTGGTCTTGTTATCTTGTGCTTTTACTAAAGCCTCAATGTAAATCTTTCCTTTGTTCCTATTTTGCCCCTAGTTTAATCGATTTTGAGTCTCTGATTTTTTTTTATCGTATCGTTAATATTTCATAATTGGTTATATATTGATCAAAACGTTACAGAGTACAGTTATATAGCTGAATATTTATCCATTTGCACCAACCAACCCCAAATTATGGATCCGGTCGTGCACTTATAAAAAACATATGCATAAGAGCGATTAATGTAAATTATGGATCGTCTGATAGTGATAGACTTGGGTGGCCAGGAGTCAATAGGTCATGATGTCCCTAAGTCCGTCAATTCCTCATAATGACAACTATTATCTACGGAATATGAAGTCATTAAGACATAGACAATATCGTCTATATGGTAATTATTTTGTTAACCAGACAGTACTAATGGCAATCAGTGAGGTTGCCTTGGCGATAGTCTTCAGAAAGTGCAATTATTAAATTATTCGCCCACCTCTATGCACATGTTTATACAAGATATACATTGTGGTGAATGATGTCTCAGTTGATACTTCGAAGACTAGACATTTACCTAAATTTGACCTTGCATGAGCGGTGTCGACGATGAACATAAGACGCTAACACATCAGGAACACCTGGTATTACTCACTTGTACTTTTTTCAATGGTCTAGCGTTGTTTATAATTTTATCGATTTTGCGTTTTACGGGTATTTTGGGAAAGGAGTGTACGCGTCGGAATTTTCAGTGGTTGATGAATATTTCGTTGTTACATTGTTTAGAATTCCCGTCTCCTTCCAAAGGGCTGAATGTATCTTTCATCTTAACATGTCGACCCCCAATGTTGTTGTAGCCTCAGTACAATTTAAACGTGACGTCCTAGTATTTTGTCGCGCATTACCAATTTTCTCTATCTTACACAGTTGTCAACCATTTTGAATCTACATCTTGTTCTAAATCCTTACTAAAACACAAAATTATAATCACTAAACCGTAAAAATACAGTCGAAATTTCTCGCAGTCTCTCATTAACACTGTCCTTTTTTCTAGTTCTGTGTTGAAATTGGGAATTTAAACATTATGTAGGTGAGTGGGAAACGGATTTTTTATCTTTTGACGTCAACTTTGGGCTCAAACGTCCTTGTTGACCTAAATATTTCTCCTTATTAGAATTTCTCTATCGTTCCTTTTTGCACACGGAAGCCTTCTAATATATCGGACACTAGAACTAATGAAGAAAAGAATATATCTCAATAGACAAATGCGTATAAAAACATCTAGTTGGGCTACGTCCAATGGGTTGTAATTTTAGCCACCCATATAGTCATTGCCATCACTTTGTGGTAGGCATAACACACACCACTCCGATAATTGCATAATATGATTGTTGAAGACGTGGACAACCAACAAATAAGCGATACTCAGCACACCATTTCAAATAATTGTTGTGTAAATTGAGATCCATTGACCGCACATGATGCAAACTAATCTTGTGTTGTAATCTTATGCCGAAAGTGTTTGATATAAATAAACTACTTACAATTAATGCTTTTGATCATTAGTGTTAGGTTGTGGAAGGTAAATATGACAATGTATGTGATAAATTTTAGAATCAAAGTTAATCAAAATTCACAATCTTCATCATAAATGCTGTGTTTGAGGCCTATCTGTCGTAGCCCTCGATCCCTCTTGAGTGTTATTTCATACTCCCTGTTGTCTCGTCACTGAGCCAGAGATGTTTAGGATAGAACTGATCGCGCCACCTGTAGTGGGAGTTGTGTTAGCACGTACGACTGTTTACAACGAACCGAATAGCATCGTATAACGCAAAGCCATGAACAGAAACACGGAAAGTATATATAGTTCACGTCAGCTGAAACGATATGTACTGAGTATGGAATTTGAGAATTTGTTAAATACTTGTCGCTGTGTTAATTTTGATGCTTAACAACTACCAATGGGAGTTGCCCAGTCGTTAGGTGAAGGGGGGTTTACTGTCTTAGTGTATAACAACATAGAAATTGTTTCCATAGGAAAATCGATCACCATTTCTGAAAAAGGAACACATTCTCGCATGGAACGAATGTGTTAAACGGACATTTGAATGTTGACATTGTGAACAGGCATTTATGTTATTTCAGTTCATTGTACTTTGGAACGATTCATTGTATCATTAGATTATAAGGAAAAATAAATTGAAGGGTATTTTGTTGTTAGCGTGTACACGTCAGTGGCGTAAACATACTTTAAATGATGTCAGTGTGATGAGTTACATACAGCACACTAGATGGTCTGACCCCAGTGTCATCAACTTCCATAATTGAAAGTCATTCCCTAACTTAGAGTATCCATTGGAAAGCATCACAGAATTTTAGGCGATAATCTTATGTTTAAAAACTTCATTTAACCCCTTTAACGTTTTCTTACGGGGAATTTAAATTTTAGGAAAGTCGATGAAACCTGTGTCTGATGTAAAAATACAAAACAAAATCTTTTTGACAACTATGGTATTTTTATTGACGATTATATGTAGTAAAGGATATTGTTATCAGTAATGATTGGTTCTGATCACTTAACAACCACTCAAAGTATTTATTTAAATCATAGTAATATAAATACTTAAGATTTACTTATACATGTATAACATCAGGTTAGTTTCCTCCACTGTCAACAGCATAGGTATGGGCTATTGGCAATGACAATGGTAGATAACAGTGATGGAAACCTTTGAAATATAATTTTTAAAAGGCATGTGTTCGTTGATGTAAAAAGGAAATACAATTTACTAAAGGATTAAAAACACATTACAGCCAGAAAATTAACTTTATTTTGTCTTTCTTTTCTCCAATTGTTCTCTCTTGTTGATATGATAAAAATGTTACTGTACTAGATTTCAAAGTATATACGAAACACTACGCAACGTCTCCCATAGCCAATAACATATATTTCTGAGAAGGCAATACCGCAGAAACAGGTTCCTTAAATGCTTAACAAGGGCACTGGTACACTACAAGTTCTACCGTATATATTACTGGAATGGCTATCCGATGCTGACACTCACTTTCAATTAACTTAGCAACTGGGTCACCAAGACCTAACCTTAAATAACACATCTGTAAGGAATTGCACATATATATCAATACGAGAAGCTGAAATTGGTTGATAGGGAAGTGAGCTGGTCTAGGAGGTTAGTCATTGTTCAAAAACCAATCGGCCTAACCAATAGATCGTAGGTGATTATTAAAATCGCGGGAAATAAGGCGATTTAGCCTTGGAGGCGGTTAGATTGTTTACCGCAATGCTTTCGCCAAGCAATTGCCATATAAAGAACAACTTAATACCGTCTTAAGACTGACTTCTCGTTACTTTTGTCCTCTGTAATGTTTTGATGACTGGTGCCATCACCATTAAACGGTCACGGATCGTGTAAGACATGGACGAGCGCTATCTGTTCACATCTGATCATCAATTAAATCTCTCCGCGCCTAATCACACCACTTATTGGATACGTCCGCCTGCAAAAGGGGACTTATGTGTTTATTAAAATTGATTATATCTAGAGAATGTATACATACTGATATTGGTTTCGATTTTCTTCAGCTGTAAATTGTCTATTGTTCAAAATATTGATCAGGGCACAAAGCTCATGGAAGCACTGGAGCTTACATTGATAGCCATCATTTGCGGCAGTCATTTACACAGGTGAATAACCGTACTTGTATGATTTTTCAGCTTCTTTCATGTTGGATTTAAGGTAAAAGTATTATTCAAAATGTACGTCTAACTGTTATTAAACCCGGATAAAATGATAAATTGTCATCATCTGAATTGAGGGAACGCAGAGGTTACATAACGAGTGGTTGTTTGGTATGGTGGAGTTTTCACTTGAGTAAGTCAATTTCCAATACAGTAGCAATTTAGGGTTATTAATTGAATAACCTGCTAATTATTTTCATAACTTTATACAGGGCATAGTTTGCATACAACTTTAACGCTGATGATATTTAGACTTCCACATGATGTATGCATGCACCTTGATAACTATCAGTTACATTGTATGCAGTACGTTTATTATGTTTTCACAATATTTTGTTCTGGGTTTACAAGTTTAAACGAAAGTCAAATGTTTGTTAAATTCGACCTAGTGAGCAATGAATATTAAAACGTCGAAAACATTAAAACGCCGAAAGGACGTCAAATAGTTCAGAAACGATACGTTTTTAAACATTGTTTATGTGATAATGTCTTCATATTTAAACTTGATGTATGTATCCGAGGATCATTTTTACACCTACTGTAAACAAGTGCTATCACTCTTGTTGACCGAGATACTAGCGTGCTTGGCGTCTTAAAGTGGAAGTAATAAACCAGATAACCCGGTGAAAACATACAATGACAGAGAGGTTAACGCCGTACACTTTTCTAGTCTGAACAGGAAATTGAACCCTGAACACCAAGATGAGCAATCTGAACGAAATGAAAATCAGTATCTAAGGAGGATTTACGTTGCATACTGTCATCTTAATTACAGGTTTAATATACTGTAAATACACTTATTTCGGCCACTCAAATTTTAAGTGCATACACATTTAAACATATAAGCGCAATTCAGCATTGCTTTCTGTAGAGAGCAATATACGGTTACTGTTATTGGAAAATGATAATTTAGCGGATTGCTTTCAGCGTAAATATCGCTCAGATAAGATTACCTCTAAATTATGTACGTTTTCGGAATATCGTTTTTTTTTTTTTTTAATGTGATATATACAACTGTCTAAAAAGGACGCGTAGTGCAAATCGTTAGCTGTTGTCACCATATGTAAGCCATAGAAACCATCAAAGACAACAATACTCGGATCTTCTAAGAGTTTGTGGTGTTATTACGTGCACTCCACAGTTGGTATTGTATTTTGCCTGTGGCGAGGAGCTTGCTGGCACCTAGGATAGACTCGAGTGACACCGCTGATGGCGGCGGCCATCAAGCCTTATTAAAGAATGTATGATGACTACGGGTTATATGGTGTTGCCCTTCAATTGCGCTTCCATGAGATGTATTAGGGGATGATAATGGGTCTAGTAAAAGACTCGATCAAATTAGGTTTGCGCTAATAATTCTACAAAATATTTGCCAAAGTTCAGCGTGGATGTGTGTAAGATGCTCTCGCAATGTATACCATACAAATTGTACGTCATTTACTTATCCATCATAATTTTCGCTCTCTTTGATGAGCTGGTCGATTAGGTCTTCGTTAGTCCCAGAAACACCACTGAAGCAGTAATGATCTGGCCAAACCCAGCTCTACAAGGAATGTGTTGCTAACATCGATATACGAGATCAAGATACGTAGGAAATGTGGTTGATGCTGTTATTTTGATTGACATATGTTATTCAGGATTACGTTGCTAGGTAATCGTTTTAGTTTAAATGACAGCTGTAATTTACTTAAACCTAAAATATATCAAATAAAACCCCGTCCAAATCTCGTGTCACATTAATCAGATATCGGATGAATCGACTTCATTATCATACAATACAATGCTTTCAAGCAATTTACGCTAATCCAATGATTGGTAATGAATAGTCACGTGGTACTAGTAATTGAATCTATTAATACATGTAGAAGTAAAGCAAAACTCGTACAATCTATCTGTGTATCCGATAGTTCAGGCCATGTTTGTGTACCTTTAATCTTCAGGCAAGCGCTTCCCTAACATGTATAGCTGACAGGGTAGTAAAGACAATTACTCCATGCCATATAGGCTGGTATACAACTGTGAAAATTAATTAAAGAAATATATTGCTAGATATTCGATTCTTTTATCCGCCTTTTAATGACACAGAGCAAAGAGCGTCTAGGTTATAGGCACAACGTGTTTGTTTGACAGAGGTTACGAGTAGGGACGTTGTGTCCGTTCATTGTAAAAGAAAGCAATTAAAAACAGATGCACTGGCTTCACTGATGAATGTTTGTCTCCGTATGCTTCAGTGATGATAAAAGCTTTTCCCCGTATGCAATTAATTTGTTATGATGTAACTGCAATATAGCTGAAAGATAAACTGAAATTATGATGGCAATCACCAGCTATTGACAGTAACTGGTCAACAGACGGCCTTAGCAAGTGATAGACATAATGCGCCATTACGAGTCACTAATGAGGAAGTCGGAAACCATGGTAAGCCGCCTTTTTGTCCATTTGTGGGGTTAGTTGCGAGACAAACATTTCCGGCAACTGTAGAATTAATGGCGAGAGGCTACTATGCTTTCCATCCTTGACGCAATGTTAATGTTTTGCAGTGTCCTTTAAGTGGTCTGGGTTTCCATGAAAATCTACAGTAAAGAGATTACGTATATATATGTGTGCAATGATTACGTGCAGGTAGGGCGTAAACCAAGAGTTGTGACGGTGTTTTGCATTACCGAGGATGCATGATTGCCGAAGCCCGAATACTAAACCTTTAACTACCCTCCTTGTGCAGAATAATATATTTATGGACATCTGTGAGAAAGTCTAGAGCCGCGTAAAGTAAGCTTAAGTTCAAAGGTATGATACTTAGTTTGAAGTGCCCACGATAACATGGAAGTGATGTTGTTTTTGCAGCAAGTACATATATCAGAGTTGCCTTGAAATCGGCTATAAAACTGGTCTTGGACGTATATAAAGACACTTGTTTTGTATCGACTTTGCTTCAACCTGCAATGTGGTCTTTTCGTATGCAATTGATATCAGAGTTGTTATGCCAAAAGTTGCATGCAACATATGCCATAAGCTTCGCCTGTATAGCTTGTCATGGAATATGATTGTTCACCTAATATACAACGGCGTGGCATATACAACAGCCTTAGATGGCGGTATGTTCTTGATTTAAGTTGCAGACGCGCCAAAAGCATTGGATTGACATTAGTTTCATACGGCCGCATTGACTAAATAAATCAGCTTCTTGACAATACTTGTCACTCAATTCATTGATGGGAAACATAAGCTACTTGAAAATGACATCAGTGTGTCTTTGACGTTTGACCCCAGAAAAATGTAACTGCTGCCATGGTAACAGGAAATAGCATGTTTGTTTTAAAGTTTGTTTACTTACTCTCTGCATAAACTGTCAGTGTTGTGGTTGGTTAATTCTTGAAAAATAAGCATCAAAAATATCTTCCTGGCAGACGAAACGAGATATTTTATAACAAATGTACCGATATAAATATTTGATTTTGTTAGCTTATAAAGGGAAATAATGGAAGATTTAGTTACATGTATAACGAGAACAAATCTGTAAGTAGTGAACCCTATCAATGTCTAGCATGTAGTCGTCACCATTATCATCAGCTGGCCTTTGGGGTCAAGACAAACATGTTAGCAACAAAAAAGTAGCAATGAAACTGTATTATCCGAGTTTTCTTCAAACTAGCATTAAAAGGCGATGATAAGAAAAATCACCAGGGGCATATTCAGTAAAAAATGTATCGGTGCAAGCATTGATAAAATCAGCTTCTGCATTTCCAAGCACCATCCTAGATTTAATTGAAGCATAAATTACTTAAATCTGATAGAGTCTCTTAATATTCTTCTGCGACAGTAATTTTGCTCTTTCGAATGCCTGTAGGCCCTTCTTATATTAGCCTTCTGATTAAATTGCAAGCTAGAGACAGTCATTATAAATATAAACTATTACAAAACGGTTTTACAAGCATAGCGATAACGAACAAGATCCACCGGTAAATGCATCTTCAATACAACACATATCCAACTCTTCTACACATCACCATATCCAACTCTTCTACACAACACATATCCAACCCTTCTACACAAGACAATATCCAACTCTTCTACACAACACAATATCCAACTCTTCTACAAGACACATATCCAACCCTTCTACACAACACAATATCCAACCCTTCTACACAACACAATATCCAACTCTTCTACACAACACATATCCAACCCTTCTAGTCATCACCATATCCAACTCTTCTACACAACACCATATCCAACTCTTCTAGTCATCACCATATCCAACTCTTCTACACAACACCATATCCAACTCTTCTAGTCATCACCATATCCAACTCTTCTACACAACACCATATCCAACCCTTCTAGTCATCACCATATCCAACTCTTCTACACAACACCATATCCAACTCTTCTACACAACACCATATCCAACCCTTCTAGTCATCACCATATCCAACTCTTCTACACAACACCATATCCAACTCTTCTACACAACACCATATCCAACCCTTCTACACAACACCATATCCAACGTTTCTACACAACACCATATCCAACGTTTCTACACAACACCATATCCAACTCTTCTACACAACACAATATCCAACCCATCTAGTCATCACCATATCTAACTCTTCTACACAACACAATATCCAACCCTTCTACACAAAACCATATCAAACGTTTCTACACAACACCAGTTCCAACGTTTCTATACATCACCATATCCAACTCTTCTACACAACACATATCCATCCCTTCTAGTCATCACCATATCCAACTCTTCTACACAACACCATATCAAACGTTTCTACACAACACCAGTTCCAACGTTTCTACACAACACCATTTCCAAATCTTCTACACAACACCATATCCAACGTTTCTACACAACACCATATCCAACGTTTCTACACAACACCATTTCCAAATCTTCTACACAACATCATATCCAAATAGTCTACACAACACCATATCCAACTCTTCTACACAACACCATATCTAACTCTGCTACACAACACCATATCAAACAGTTGGTACAAGTGTAGCAAACGAAAGGACATGAATGAATAGCTGAAGACCTCTTTACGTGTTAACTGCATTAAGTTGGGATGCTGTAATGTTACTGCTGAGGAAAGGGAGTAAAGGTTTGCAGATGACGTGTAAAGAGCATGTCCGGAAAAATAGTATCTTACAAGTGTGTGAGTGTAGAGTTCTAAATACAAAATAGTTTATATGGCTTTATTGTGGCAGTTTAGATTGAAACAAAAATGTAAACGTTCCGTCAGTGCGCACTGAAAACAACCGTTTTTAATAATTACCTACAGGGCAAAGGAAACTTCATTTATATCAGAGTTTGTGTCTTTCAGAAATCATCTTTTCTTAGAAGTAAGACGATAGAATTATATGCATACATTTGTCTTCAAAATAAACTTTTTTAATAAATTTGAATTAATTAAAAGATATGCCCTTGAATTAGTTTATTTTGGTCATCATAAGGTTGAATATATGAATATGTATGCATGCATCATTGCACTTTTATTTTAATACATTTAATTAAATTGCAATCCGACCCCCAGCAAGATATCTGAGGTGAAAACCTTGATAAAGCGATAAAACCTAACTACAGCAAGATGACTACGTACGTCCAGTATTTCACATTTTTTTATGTTGACATCGTGTTACAATGTAGATGAGTATGTCAGAAGCAACTGCATCTCTTGACAAAAGGGAATGTTTTGGATATCATGCTTGAATTATTTTACTTCATCTCCTTACAAATATCAAATAAGATTTGTGTTATTGAAATCGTTTACGTTTTTTTTAAATGTACCACTTTAATGCCTTCATTAAATCTCTTGAAAATAAATCACGTGTATTCTTACCAATTCTATGAAATCCTTTTTTTCAAAAAAGATTCATAGGTCAAAAAATACTATTACTACTTTTCCAGAAATAGAATGGTCGCAATTAAAGACATAACTGGCCACGAGAACAGTTGCAATCATAGAAAACCATTCCAAGTAAAACATTCTTGATATGTCCACAAACGGTGACTAGAAAACTTATTTAAATCAATCAATCATCAATCGAAATGAACTTCACGTAAATTCATATACAATAACATACTGTAACAGATGATGTAGTCTGTTTGATGATAGCTGAGAATTAACATTGGCCAATTTTAAGTAGCAATCTGTAATAATTTTCTATTGAAAAGTCGAAGTCTGTAACACTTTTTGTAAATAAAAAGTGATATATTGTGCACCGCACGCATGATTTCATTTTATTCGTTATGTAAACTGAATTTTTTCATCCAGTGCATCAATTCATTTGCCTTTACCTTTACCCGTTAAAGATGTTATCCCATCATCCTGATATGTGTATAGTAGATTGTGGTTTATCAAAGACGCAACTGTTTTAGTTATAAACCGATATGCCTGTTTAACACCACTTAACATTTTCTATGAAGACTTCGATAGACGGGGTTAAAGTCGCTATGTACCGTTTTAACAACTGAAGTGCAAGTTCAAGATATACACATTTCATAATATAATTAAAATGTTTGATTTGATAATTAAATATGTGATTTATCCATGGATCGCAATTTGAATGGAAATAACATCTTTTGTGGAGGTTTAATGAATTTTCAGAAAGTTTCATGCAAATCAAAATCTTATGCTTGCATAAAACTGAGATGTAAACGATAAAAAAATTGTTTTATCTTTTCATAACGGTTTGATAAGCAATTACATCAATGATGTAATAGTTGATTGGTGTTCATTGGTTCAGGAGCAAAGTTAATAATTACTGATTGTCAATAATAGAATGTTTGATTACAACAGACCCAGGAAGATATGGATCGTACATGCATAACAAAGCAATACCAGATATTTGATGCAAGTATTCTTTAACCGAAAGAAGAAACTCATATTTTCATTTAAATGTGAAGAAGTAAAAATAATCTCAAACCAAAGAATTTATTGTCAAGTTCTGCAATAGTAACGTATTAAGAATTAATAGTTCATGTGAACGTTCTGTCCTACATATATACATTGTAGGTACATATTAAGAAAGACATATTCATCTCTCATCATGCAAACACTTGAAAGCGCCTGTGAAGCGTGCACAGCAAAAAAGGAAATTGTCATTACTTTCAAAAAATGTACATATAATGCATTAATTTTGAGGTACGTTGTAATTATTTCAGCAGAAATATTGACTAGATACGCCGTTTGGTGAATGTGGACTACTTTCAACCCCCACATTAATATCTTCTAGTCTCCCACACGAGTAGATCTGTCACACGATTATGTTTATTAAGACGTATACGTGTGACGTAAGTGCCGGATATTTACAAACATTGCATGTAAACAAACATATACAAAACGGAAGATGATTACTGCTTTCCCTTTTATCTATTTTTTATGAGTAGAGTAAAATGAACACATTCAGGATACGATCGAATAATGACTCGCGATTTGTGAGATAAGTGATATTTTGTGAGTTAATGGCCCATTGCAACAATAAGTCATATAAAGATGACGTCAGAATGCCAATGGGCGTAAGAATATATTATAAATGTACAATGTATATTGAACCTTTATGAAAGCGTCACAAGTCTTTTGTTATTGTATAAACATATCAACAACAGATAATCACTTTAACCGTTGAATTGATGCTAACGATATACTGTAACACCTACGTGAGGAAGTTACAATAATTGAAAGATATCATTTTCTCAAATGTATCCTTTTCCTTATGCTGCTTAAAACGAATGAAAATAATCCGAATGTGTCTTTGTTAAAATATTCAGTTCCTATACCTCTGTCAAAAAACATCAAAATTATTACTTTTGCTAATTGTTTCATTACCCATGCCATTGAGTAGAAAAGCATTACTCGGCAGAAAATATCAATTCTAAATCTTATAAATGTCTCAAACAAAATATAATTATATTTATGATATTTTGAAAATGAATTGTCTTTAATATCAAACTTTGCTGTGCTTAATTGTTACTTCGATAGTGTTGCATGGTTGCAGATCTATATTTGTTCATCAATGCGTAGACTTGCACAAGCTCCGCAATCTTTCACATGTTAAATTTAGTTGAAAAAAAATACATATGCTGGTTGCAAAAGAACGATTTTAACTTCCGAAGCAAGATTTAACACTTAAATTAAAATCACATCAAAAGAGAAAAAATGTCTCCCTCTTCGGTAATCTTCCTTAAAATTTCACTTAAGGAAATGCAATTGCTATTCTAGTTGAGTGTGGTAAAAATCATTATAACGTAAGCCAACGCACGCGGAGAGAAGAATTATTTTACACCGCCACAAAAATGTAGCAATGTTCTCTTTGACAAATGAACTATGAGACCTAGCGAATACCGCCTGCAAGTTTAAGCTGTAACAGTTTCCACGGAATATTAAGTAAAAAAAAATCTTAATGGTATCTGTAAATCTGATACTTTTTCTTCTTCTGTATAATCATTGTAACGTGCATCTCTTTGGGAATTTGTCATGGTTAGTTAATGTCTTCCTTAGTCGCAAAATAATTGACAAGGTGTTTTATTGTGACATTAGAGAAATTTAGGCTGTGAAAACAAAATATTTCCAATTTCTTTATGAATCCAAACACTGCGTCATGTCATGTATTTTCTTTATTAAACACAGATTTATCCGTTTCCCAAACATCAATGTAATTTGCTGAGCTGGGATGAAAGAAGGAGGTTTTTTATTCAACCTTTCAGTGTTACTTTTTTACTTATCCTATCGGTGATTTGCGAGAGATTTATGAATGTTTCATTTTATCTGTTAATCCTTATATTGCAGTCAAGGCTTTAAGGGGAACCCCGTCTAGATATGTCAAGGAGATTGATACAATTCACTGCATTCTGGTTTCATCAAGTCTTGGCTTTTAGGACATTGATGGATACATCCTGATTTCAGTTCTCATCACAGGTTGTCAAAGGCAGCGAGATCTGATAACGGTTTAGTCAAGATTTACATTGAACTATTTATTGTATGAAATGATGAAGGAATATCGGGGTCGATCAAAGTTTTACATGATGGAATTGAGTCAGGAGGAACGATCACATCTTTTGTACATAAATATCGTATCTGAGTAAGGTTTGACCATAATTTCACAATATTACAAAGCTCATTTCCAGAACAGTGTCACATATCTTGAGTCAAAGAGTCATGGAGTCGCATAAAAAAACGTATCCTAACTTTTTCGTAATTGTCGTTTTCTTTTCCTTTTCCTATCCGATATTTCAAAAATGAGAAAAAGCTAAATTGTTTATATCTCTGTGTATTTTGAATGCATTTTAAAGAAAATGGTTTATATATATTGATATATTAGTCAATTTAAATACGACAGAAAGAACCAAGTGGCTGATGCCACATATAATGTATTATGTCATATCTGAAAAAAACCATCACGGATACAAGCATTGTATATTACATTTATCAATGTCAAATATGCAGACATCATTACTTATTTTGGAAAGATTGATCTAGAATATTTAGCTCAGCTGTGAAACGAAATTAACTTGTGCATAGACTGGAAAATTTGGCGAATCCGGAAAAACTGTATCGTTGAACGCCTTATTAGATGTTAAAGGTAATCGGCTACGTATAAAACATCCCGACAGATCGAACTGGAAATGTACATGTAGGGTAATGAATGTGTATATTGGTTGCTTGCATGGACTGATATAATGAAAGGAATGTCGTCTGAAGTTAAACAGTTCTAATACTTTGTATGAATTTCACATCAAATAACTGGTTTTACGCTAGCACATTTACATAATGCCCATACAGTTACGCTCAAAAAATCTTTCTAAATAACACTCGCTGAGAACAAGATTATTGTCGTAATCAATATATGCCATCGTATATTTTCGTTAAATCTTTTCACTGCAAAAAGACAAAATCTGTTAAAAAATTGTCCTTTTGCTACTGATATGCAATTTTTCCTCACGCCCAATAGTAAACTATACGGCCATACCCTTGGGACAATTTTACATTCGATTCTACTTTGTGGCAATACTTAATATCAGCGCCAACACTACACGATCAGAATTGGAACATTTTTATTCCCAGACAGATGCTGTGTTACTGGTCATTGTTTAAGTGCCTGTGCAAACGGCCGTCACGTGTATAGAAATGGCAATGTGTTAAGTGTTTAACACTGCATTTCTAGACAGGCCAATCCCCCGGTCTCATTCCCGTACCTCGGCGATGAATATAGATATAGACAGATACTCCCCTGGTTCAAATTTCGTTGCCCACCAATGCCCTTTTCTTGGCCTTATTCTATGGGAAACAGTTCAAAGCCCACGGCGTTGTGTTGTTGACGGAATCAGAGAGCGCCGGCAAGCTGTCAACGTAACGTCAGGCCGTGAGTTAAGCCTGGTCGTCCCAAGTGATATTATGTCCGTCTGTTACTTCAATCTCTGTTAATACTCCGTATTGCTAGAATGTTCCGGTATTAAGTCTTATGTATTAACCTAACGACGTCAATGCAAAATACATTAGACCATACGAGATCATTACTGATATCGGTGTTACAATATGACGCGTTGTCCGTGTAACATTTGTAAAGTTCTGTATTACATAACTGTGATAGCCTGTTTGATGTGCAATGCAACACAGATTACCTACATAACGGCAGAAATTAGTTAAAATACATCCCTCGAAACAGTCAGCGTTTCTCTCGAGAAGGGCAAACGTTCTAGTTATTTAACTGTCACACATTAATGATAACGTTATGGTCTATACTTGTCACAATACGTAAACATGTTAAATGATTTTGAAAAATTTAGAAAAATTCCAAACTCAGCAGTAAGATGGATAGCTGATAAGGATCTTTTTCCTATTTCAGATAAACAATTTCCGAATTCATTTGAAGGTTGATTTGTTTAGTTTGATTCTATTTTATGTCTGCCTAACAGCTATGGTCATTTAATGTCAATGTCGTGCCAGGTTTAGTGGTGAAGGACAGCCAGAGTTCCCGGAGAAAAACCTCCGACCTACGGCCAGTATGAATATCTAGTGACTGCCCAACGTGGGTCTCAAACCTAGAAATTTAGAAATGGAAGGGTAGCGGTACCAAATGGTAGACAACTTAACAAGTTGTACACAGGTTTGATGTATATAGCAACCTTACCTCGATTTTGTTTCGGATATATATGTACAGCTGTTGAACATACAATGTATATACATTGTTCAGTTGAGCAGACCGTAATTGCACATGTGCGGTCCAAAATTATAATACCGGTCTATCCATTAGAGAGAGTACGGTTCACAATATAAATAAACTTTCTCGGAAAGTCCCGATATCCCAGTCGTAAGTGTTTGGCTTTTGAGGCTAAGATATGCCGCCTACATTATGATAATGTAACGGCTGTATTGTCGTGTTATACAGGTTTGTATGTCACGTCCATAATGATACCAGGTTGTGGGCGATATCATAAAAAGATCGCACTGATTGCATCTGTCACTGTATTTAAAAAATCCGTGTTTTCTTCTCTATCATATCTGTTTTACACAATCATCATACCTGTACATCTGATTTCATGCTTGTATTTTCCAGATCCGTGTTCCATAATGTATAGGCTGCTATGAGGCTGATAGAGATGACGAACGCAAGCATGGCGTCGGCGCCGGGGTACAGTTACCACGAGAATGCCACGCCAGAATGGCTGAAAGGCCCTTGTCCCAGGACAGACAACCATACCAGCCCCAACTGGAACTGGTTCCTCTGTATCAGTGTCATCAACACTCCACTAGCGTCGTTCCTGGATCGTTACGTTACGCCTATGTGGTTAGTTATCGGGTTTGTTGGGAATATCATCACAATGAAAATTTGGTCACATCGTCGCATGAAGCACATCAATACTTCTGCGCTGTATTTGACAGCCCTGGCGTCCACCGACCTACTGCTATTGTTCCTCTATATACAGCGCTACCTCCACTTCACGTGGGGACTGCCGACCATCGACGTTCCCATATGGTGTCCCACATTCTTCGTCTTTTACATGTTTGCTCAGTACATGAGCCCGTTGCTTGTGTTTGGATTCACGACGGAAAGATTCGTGTCTATTGTCAGACCGTTTAAAAGTGAACGATTTTCTCGTCACCATCGGGCACCAAAGGAAATTATTGCTATAGCGGTATTCGCGTTCGGATTGTCCCTGCCCCAGGCCCACGGCTGGGTGTACAAAAACGCAGAGTGTGGTGGATCCCAAACGAAGTTTTTTGAGTATTGGACCTGGATTACGGATGTACTTCTGTTCTGTGTTGTTCCAATCGCCACCTTCTTTCTAAATATCTTCGTTCTTAGAGTTGCGGCGAAGGCAACGGAACTACGTAGAGAATCTACATGTCAGTCTGAAAATGATGCCATACGATCTTCATCTCGACGCTCAAAAATTGCGCCATCAACAGTGACGCTGCTGTGCATATCATTTTATAGAATATTTACGACACTTCCGGTGGCCATTTTGTTTGCGTTACAGTTTAGTGTTCCAGAAGGATCGTATGATATTCCAGTGTATGAGATGCATACCGACCCTCAGTGGCGGGACTATTTCTCGTGGTACACAGCAAAGACCATCATCGACACAATTGGATTGTCCCAGTATTCGTGCAACATATTTATTTACTTGATGACCGCGAGACATTTCAGACATGAGTTCATTAACACGTTCCGGATCACAGCTTGTTGTGGTCCAGAGAAGAAACCTGGAAGTTTCCATCGACATACTTTCCTTACGAACGGCTGTGGCCCCGGTGCTTATGGCGGGGCGTCGACACGAATCACAGAGTCAGACATGTGAACAGTTTCTAATGATTTGTTTGAACTACAACATGACCAAAAGATATAAATATTCTTTGACCATATATGTGTACGGATACCGTGCGAGATATAATTATCTGTTTCTGAACGTTAAACGAACAGTTATCCAGGGAACGAACCGGAGAATATTCGGCTTCTTCCAAAATAACAGCTTTGCACATTCGTAAGCTTTCCAAGAATGCATTTCGCAATGCATATGGCGGACTTCGATTATATAATTGACAGAACTATCACATCATGGGAGAAACAACTGTTTTAAAGTTCTCTACACAATTAATCTCATGAAATGATTTCTAATTGGTGCAAAATTAAATTGTACAATATGGCGTGCTGTGTCATGGACAAAGCAAAGGAAACATGTCAGTTGTGGTGATCATATTAAACAGCACGCGAGGATTATAATGAACTTGCAATGAAACAAAAGTTGAATTCACGGAGGACGGCTATAAAGAAGAATACATAAACAGTTATTTCATTTTTGTTTAATGAAATGGTGAGTTTGACGTTAGGAATTTAAAAACTCGGTGATTTGGTGCATATCCTATGTAGATATGTTAAGTATCAACGTGAGGATTTCTTATTAAGTTTGCTCTCTACCTAGTAGCTGGTACTGTGTACATGTATATAGCTCCTTTATACTTGGCAACATTCTTACTGCTGGGAAACTGTGTTAATAATTTTACATTGGTTATCCTATATTTTCATCCAACTGTAGGCGTACGAATCTCCGCAGGCGTAAAAGTTCTAGCACTATGACTCAAATATTCATTGTCTGCTGTATGTGCGTGAGTGCACATGTATATGTGTATGATATATTTTTTATTGTGATTTAAAATTAAATTGTATATACAGTAAAACATAACGAACTATAAACCGATTTTGGTATTTCTAAACAAAATTATTGATTATTAAAATCGATAATATTTTGGATGTTTAATTCACATACTTTGTTGAAGATCTTGGTTTTAAGGAACCAGTGGTATATCAGACTGTTTTATAGTACGTAATTGCAGTTAACTTCACACTTCCATAAAACACGGAAGTAGTATAAAATTACATTGAACATTTAATTGGTTTTAATTATCATTTTACGCACATATAGAGATGATAGAACAATATTACCAATACATGCATTTAATAACATACATGTTTTAATAATTACTCTAAAATACTAAGTACAGCGCAATTCACGTATTCTGTAATCTTCATTTTCTTAACATGAAAAACTTCAAAGCTTCTGTTACCCAAAATGTGTTATTCAAGTATCACAGAGAAAGCCTTCAAGAAATTGTTGGAGATGTTTGGGCAGAACACATTTCCATTATTCTGAAAAGTGTTGAAGATTAACACACATTGTGAAATATCTTTATCTAAAATAATTATACACACAGAAAATAGAGATTGTATTCAAACATTTCGGAGCAAAAAGTTAAATTTGTTATAGAATAAAAACCTCACAATTGTCAATATCCAATCTTTTTTTAAAACATATCTGTACCCAAATGCAATAGTTCAAATGCAGTAAGTGGTAATATTAAAAGTTGAACATACTGGACAAGTGACGATTTTTTTTTTCATGGCATTCACTTTGGGTAAACTCGATACTTCAGTACTTAATTGTGACTTAGAATTTTATGCAAATCTGCAAAGCCCCCAAATCAGCAGCAAATAAGTTGATACTTAAATAAGTTCTACATATAAAATGTACCTGTTGGTATTACTTCATTTTATAAAAATCCATTTTTGTGTGTGAATTATTTTTTTCAAAAAAGCAATGTACATAATCTATGTACTCTGTGGATTTACAAGCACCTTAAAACCACCATTGTATTTGTGATTCTGTTAGCTGGAGCATGAATGGTACAAATGGAGAAGCAAAGATCTTCGTGGTCCTCAATAAAGCTTTGGTGGCGAGGCATCCGGATGTTTTTTTTATTTTATTTATATAGCCTTACCAACCAAAACTACACCAGAAAACTGACTTTGAAATCGATAACAAGGTTTGCGAGGTGTTAAAATAGCCAAATGATTCACAATGTAGAATTATAGGATAACGATGTCATAGAAAGTTCCCTATAAGTAATGCGCTATTTTGTTAATATATACTATAGAAGTAAGGTAGGTTGGTCAGATGCAGCTACACACAGATGCTGAGTAGGTCCTATATTATATATTACATTGAAAACAAGTTGTCCTCATCAATGTTTAGGCTTTGATTTAGTTTGTTCTCGTGAATACATGGGATAAAGAGGCTTGGTGATAATGCCTTAATGTTACCAAGGAACAGTGGCTCACAATGAACAAACATGTAGTACACACTTACAGTGCAGAGGTTGCACGTACATAAGTACAACACAAATACACAGCTTACTTACCGCTCGTACATGTACATACGTCAAAGAGCTTTTCGTTGTTGTACGTAGAGATACATATTAATAAAATAGATAAATAGATAAAAACTTTCAGTTACGATAAGTGCATCAGGAACAAAGATTCATTGCTACATTAGATGTTCGTACACTGCACATGCAGATAAATATACAGTTTTAATCATTAAACGTACAGAAAGAAACATTTATTTAAATTCAACACACTTGAAAGACCCGCTTTTGCATTAGCTTGATGTGAATATACTGTCGCAAAGTTACATATAACGTTTCGTTGCAGATTCATATCTTCGATTAGATTTACATACAGATATTTACAACTCTACCATCTTGAGCTTAGTAAACTCTGACTGCGATACTTTAGCGTATACGCAATTAAAAAAAGTTACTCAACGGATTGATATTTGTTCAAATATTGCGCCGTTCATGCTTCTGAACAATAACTATTCGTTGACGGTCAATGTTTGGTTCCTTCAAGATTTTGAAACATGGACCATATTATATGGTCAAGTCGTAATACATTTATATGAACCTAATCATTCAACTTTCTTCTTGGATTGTTCTTACAATTATATTAATATACGTAATGAATATAAAGTGCATTTCTATTACAATTGCCGGTTTGTATCAAATCTGATACAACAGATGTGTTTGAAAGCTACGACTTGAACACATATAATCAGACGAAATGGATCTCATATATCTGATATATGAGATCCATCCATTTCGTCTGATTATACAATAAATGGTTTCTGGCAATCTTTTGATGATTCAAATGATGCGGATTAGAAATGCTTTACCGGTAACGCAAACATGGCGGCGCCCTGCAGTTGTGACGACCGACGTTCGACCGCGTCACAATCAGTTCACTGTGTCAATGAGCGTGCATAACGACCGTTATAAATAAATAAATAAATTGGAATTCATAGTGATATTATTTAATACCAAATTAACAAATGATATACAAAAGAAAAATAGTGTTGTTCACTGTGCATTTTCTAAACTTACAAATAGATCAATGACGATTCAGTGGGACTATATTATCTAAGCAACTACAGCCATCGTCGTTACCATCAAAGCAACCAGCTTCGAATGTTGTTTTTTTTCCTCGTATAACACTTGAAACTTAGTAATGATTAAATATAAGGATTGTACTTCATTTTGACTGCGTATACGGTAATATGCCTTCAGTCGGCAACCAACATATTCACTATTGAGCGCAAACACGCACCATAGAATATGCCCGTTGCCAACTGCGGGCATACTACAGTAAACGCAGTTGAAATGAGGTGCAATCCTTATATGTGAATGCGACGGACCAGTGACAATTAAATAATATAAACTTATGAATATTGGTAGGTTTTTGTCTGTGGTACAATGTAGTGCGATTCCCCATATTCCAGTACAGACTTCGACTTTGTATGCTACGCGACCTTGACATACATAATGAGTATCAATGACATAGCAAATTACAGTAATGTGGAGAATGAATAGATTTCCTGTTCATGTACTTCATATTGTATTATTAACGTTTTCGTTAGGTTTCGTCTACCACGTTTTTACTGATATTTCACCGACATAGTTGTTTGGGTGTTATTTCATTCATTATATTATCATTTTCCTTTCTGATCTATTTTTTACCCTCAGACAGAGCTGAAAATTCTTTGAAATCCAAAGTCTAATTAAAAGATGCCAGTTGGGTCTCAGCCAAATGAATTGTATATCGTTTTCTGTCAAAAAAGATGTTACATGTGTACGATGTACCTTCATTAATACATTTATATGAACCTAATCATTCAAATTTCTGCCTGGATTGTTCTTACAATTAGATAAATATACGTAATGAATATAAGGTGCATTTCTATTACAAATACCGGTTTGTATCAATTCTGATACAACAGATGTGTTTGTAAGCTACGACTTGAACATTTGAATATGGTTGGTTGACGGTTGCCGTCCTTTGACATACTCAGCAGTAATTTTCAATTACGGTCAGTCATCCGCGCTGTTAACTAAACAACAGACCTCGGCAAATTTCCCCATATGTTAAATGTTCAACAATTTTACTCGATGATCTTTGTTTGAATAATTATTCCTCTATCCAAGACATGTCTGTGGTAAGCTGGAAGAAGTAGTCATGATCAACACTTTATAACAATTTTTCTACTCTCAATATAACACCGTTTTACTTTTGATATGACATCAAGCTCGGAAACTACCTACCCTATCCTTCCGCCAAAAGAAATTTTACACAATTTATCCAACCATATATATATATCTTAAGCGGCAAGACTAAGCTTAATTTGGTACGACATATCGTTTCATTTCATCAGGACAATGAAAAATGCATTGCATGCCTATAAAACGAGAAGGAAACTTTGACTGTGTTCATAGATCAGCTATATACCCAACATCTAGATTTTACACCCATTGATCAGCACACACTATATAAATCGGGATTGATTTGCAATAAGAGCGATTAAAAGAAAAAAATATTTGAGGTATTTTAAAACAAAATATATCTTGCATCTAAAATATACCGATGGGACTTTCGTTTTTACCTCAAGATATTCCTTCGCCAGCTGAATTATCGCTGTATTCGTCATACAACTGTGATGCTACGAGAGTCCCATCACATGGACAATCGCTTTTTGCATTTATAGAACTAAGATGTATAAATTCAATCTAAATTTAGATTTAATCTGAAAATGGAAATCGGATTGATATCCATTAATATTCCTTTGTACATTGTGTTTCAAACAACGGTACATGGCATGTCCGTGTTTATACACAGTAACAGATGCGAACAACGACCAAGCTCGGGAATATCAAAGGACAGTATCTGTGTTGAACAAAGATAGATCCAGGTTTTATGTACAATAATAATAATGAATCGGACAATAACCCGGATGTTTTTAGTTGACATCGGACGAACTTGCAATAACCATTATGTGAAGTAGCATGTATCTAGAGTTGACTTAATCGAACATTAAAGCGGCACTGCGTCAATTGCAACGCCTTGTAACGATTTCGTGTATCCGGTCGTGAACTTCCCCTTTCTTAATAGTAACATCCCTATGTCTCCAACGTATGGTATCGTTAATATAGGTTTGGTCTAAATATCAAAATTAATTACATGTATGTATCAATGTTGGCTGTTGATGAATAAAGTTAAAATACAAGGATTCGAGAGATGCAGGTTAGTGAAAAGGAAAGAGAAAGTTTTATAATTGTTGACAGGTTAGTTTCAACCATTTGGCTACATGTATGTTAGGCCTCCTAATTCAACAGCATGCCTTAATGTCCTAAACAATAAACATTTCTAGAAACATCCGGAAACTGGAAAGATATTCACGAAGGTTGTCAAAATAAATTTGCAAATGAAATTCATTTAAAATTTCATGAACAACAGTAAAACTTAAAATTAAAAGACAAAATCTTGCCGATAAATGTGAACGGTACATTCACAATAGATTGTCCACGCTGCCATGGATAGTTTTCTCAAACTAGTTTTTAACACTACAAATATGGACTTCTGATCGGTCATAGAAGTTGGGACATGAACAATTCGGAGATATCCGATATTACCTTTCTGGCTTTAAATACGACATGTATTAGGTCGGGTTTACTTGCCACAGATCAGATGTAACATGTGACATTGACCGTTATTGACACTCCAATTCTATTTCCGTTCGTTAAAGTACAAACATGCCACATATATTGGTTCTGCCCCCGTAATTTTCTCGATTATAGACACACCAGCACAATTAAAACCCCAATAAATTCCAGGGAGTGTTCTTCCTCGACCGTCTAAACCTCTTGACCTGGATATATACTCGAGAATCATGAAATAATGGCCGATCCCATAATGTTCGTTTTGTGGTTGCAGTACTCAAGTGTATAGGTCCTATCGTCCGTTAGAACAGTATCCCGGCATTACTCGGGACACCCTGAAAACATAATTTTGCTGTTGATTTCGGGGAACATGCTGATCGAGGACAAAACGCCTTAAACAATTCAACGTTTGAAAATACGACTTAACAAGCGTTTACTATGTGTAGTACATCTATGCACCTGTTTTACATGCAGGATGACGTTACACACACACATGCTGCACCTTTTAACTTTAGTAATAGATAAAGTATGCCGATAAAAAATGAATTAAACTGCACCAAACAGCTGTTTCGTCCTTCTGGGACTCGACAGTGATGCTAGGGGCCAAAATGTGGGCATCCAAAATTTCTAAACTAATGTAGAAACAGAAGCGTCAGGTGAGTAAAACCCCTTTAATTTATGTATTTAGATGTAAATTTGAACTAATTCTGTATAATTTCAACTCGTGTAGTACGAAAATGTGTATATTATGTGCAAGTAACACTTGGTTGTTGTTATTTTGTTATACCCTACATGTATATTTCGCTGTCATAATAAAAAAATGCTACAGATGCACTAACATATCGTGAACATAACACATAAATGTGAAAGCATTTTTGTTCTCTACTCAATCATTTTACTTGTTATGTCATAATAAATACAGATATATAGTATAATCTCTATTGGGACAGATTATGTTCGGCTAGACCAATTCTTCGCTTATGAGAAACTATTTGATAGGTATAATAACCCCTTTGTTGTAGACACGTCGCTTCTGTCGCCGTTATTTACAGGGACTTGTTCCAGGCCAGACGTTAATTAAATGTGTTCATTTCCTTATTTGAACGATGATTGTAGGGGGCGCTCGACCACACAGACGTATGGTTACATCGATAAAATGTTATATCAATCCTAATTATAGATATAGTGTGTCAAATAATTGATGATGTTTTCTGGTGCATATATATATGCTAGATTCTACCCAGGTGAATGGTAACGATAGAATTTTAAACAATATTTATTAAAAAGTTCAAGAATGTTAATTGATACATATAGCTACACCAGGGATAATTCCGACACTTAAAACCTATGGGAGAATTTGAGGGATTTTATGGGATCAGCAAAATATCAATGAGATTTTTCTATATAAAGAAATACAATTTTTAATTTTAAATGAGATTTTCAGGAAAATTATGGGTAAAAATCCCTAAATCTCGCCCCAAATTGATGCCTGCTACATGGGGATTGGAAAACAAGCTTAGAGTTTATGTTAATTCCTCTCCAAAAGACATAACTGCTTTATCAAAAAAAAATTAAAGTTAAAAAATGCATATCCTTATTCTTACCCTGTTACATGAAGGATCTGACAACAACCCACAAGAGGTCATGCCCTAATGACCTTTGCACCCTTTGAACAATGTACTAACGCTGTTATCTGCAGTAAGTCATTTCGCCACAATGTGCAGAATAGCAGCTTGTTGGGACGAAATAGCATATTATTTTTAACAGGATTATGCAAGCTTTTTTGCCCACCAACATTCGCTCTTTCAAAACCATGCAATACTGCAATGTGATGTCTAAAGGTAAAGTTCACCAGAACATGACCTCTTATGGGACATTTTGAGATCTTACGTGTGCTAGAGTATAGAAACGAAAATTTGGATCTGCAATTCAGTCAAATCTAAAAATCTTTTATTTTTGTGTGTAAATAAATGTGCTTTGTCCGCATATATCCCATTTATTAATCGATTGTCCAAATATGGATTGAAAATAGAGTTATTATATGTGCAAATGTACGTGCATTGGAAATTTACCGAAGGCCTGTTTGAAAAATCTCCCAAGAACCTTTCCCTTATAATGTTAATGAAATTAATAAACAGTAAGTGTCGACTCTCAACCTGGAAGTTGATCCTCAACCATTTGAATTTTGTACTATTGTTCGGAAAATATCCATATTAGCGTAACTTGTTGTAGTTAAAGCAGTTTTGGGATTACCTATCTTGTATCCAAATTCGATTATCAAAAACGTTTCGTCTGTAGAGCTCAAGATTGGCAAAATGTTGGCGACATTCTTAATTTTTCTTATATATATTATTGTACATTCATACTAATATCGAATATATTGTTTCGCAAAGTGGGATAATGTTGCAGATTGTGAGTTCGAAGCTCCTGACAAGGCACTTGAGCAAAAATGTCTTCTTTCGTATGTCGTGTTTCTATGTTATATATCCGTTAATATTTAAGCTAAGGATTTATCATCTTTCAATTAGCTAAATACACAAACATCCGAAGTTTCCAATTCAGAAAAAAATATAACGTAATGTCTATTATCAACATGTGTTACGCTGTGCAGGTAACAGGTGCTTCTGAATCTACTTCGTACTTCCGCTGATGCGTACCACCAATAACGATTAAATATCAAAAATCTTATAACGAGCTAGAAATCTTCCGACTAGCTCCTGTCGCTCGAGAGAGGAAACCATTGATAACCGGACGTGTCCGGGGAACCTCACATCGACAGAACCTTTTCCATTGTCGGCTGGTCGGATCCTGCCGTCAGTCGTCATTTGTCAGACTGATGGATGCTGTTTTGTGAACCATTCCTGGTGGTGCACAACGCCTCTAATATGACAGCTATATACAGACATATACATCATGTACTCCCAAGATCACCCTTATTTATAAAGAAAAAACATTCATTTCATTACGGCATGGAAGACCGGAAAAATCTGACGGATTGAATCTACTCCAGACACGGATGCGATCCGTTTCAATTTAGACATTAATAATAACCGCCCAAGATAAAAATGTTTTAAAAAATGGCAAGGACGAATGAGCTTTAAGTGTGATCTTATATCTACGCGCAATACATATGTATAGACATTGGGGATATTAGAGTTACTTCCCTTGGTAGCGTTTTTCATAGCAATTTCAATCCCACCTAAAAAGCACATTAGAAAAGTGACTTTGAAATTGATCAGTGTTTGAATAGCCAATTCATTAACAAGACAGAATTATAGGAAAGTGATGTCATGGGAAGTTTCTCATAGATCATGCACTATTTTATTAATATACACTGTACAAGGAATGCATAGGTTGGTCCAGTGTGGCTCAGCACATGGTTGGTGGGGCCTATATAATTACATGCATGAAATATTAAGAAATCACGTCTAAGTGGTTGAAGAAAACTGGAAAACCCGAAGAAAACCACAGTCTTCGCCTCGAAACCGGCGTCACAGGGAGTATCATTATCACAGAGATATGATCATTGATAACACGGATACAGCAGCTAAGTTTTTTACGGATTAAGATCAACTCTGAAAAGAGATATCACCCTTAATAATAGTGTATACATTGTTTAACTTTGTGTAACACTGTATATACATGTATTAAAAGAATCTTCCACCCCTTGGTGATGAGACAGGGGAATCTCAACACAAGGGATAAGATTCTTAAGTTGTTAAACACGAGGCTTGCCGAGTGTTTGGTAGCTAAAGAATAATAACTCGAGGGTTGAGATCCCCTGTCTCAATACCAAGGGGATGAATGATTGATTATTTTTCTCTTACCCTGTTAAACTTCATCATATTTATCTAATATTGACGTTGCATCAATGCAAGACAATGTTGATCAATGCGATGTGATTGAGTTGCCGACGTGACGAGATTGTATTGTTGCCGTGACGTCATGGCATTGTTTCTATGATGTCACATAATTGTTGAGAACGTGCAAAAGCACGTGTAGCTTGTCTCTACCCTAAAAAGGGTGGGATAAGAAAATCTCACATCGGTAGAAGTGTGGATATCCCTGTCCAGGGTAAGAGAATTATATAGAAGTACAGTAGTATCATCAGATTGATTTAGGTCCAAAAAGTGCTGCTCATTCTCAGGTCCCTGTGTACTTTATAACAGTGTCCGTTTGTCACAAGTATATTTACATTAAATATCCAGTTCAAGCCTTCTAGTAGGCCTACATGTGAAACCAAATACAATGAACACAAAATGAAACAATTGTATCGAACTACATAGTGTACAGTGTATCTTGTCACTAAAAAAATAACTGGACCTAATTGATACACGTGGACAAGTTTGGAAAACTGCCAAATCCAAACTAATTTGGTAAGATAATCAATCACTCTGCCGGACCGTTATCGACCTAAATGTAAAAGGACGGATTCTGTAGCATCTAAATTACTTCTTTTCATTATATATCATGATTACACATGCATATCCATGTCTTCCATTGTCCACTCAAAACTCTTGACCGCTCCACTGGCCATTGTGGCGGTCATCGATCATGTAAATATAGACTTGTTCATTTCAGGAGGGTTAGTTTATCCCGGTTCGCATTAGGTTGGCTACTCTGTGCTAATACATGTCCATCTGCTTCTCTGACCACTGACCCTTCTAATAGCCGGCTATCTACATCCTGACGACTCCATCAAATGAACTTTTGACGTTTAAGGTCCCAAGGAGTGTTCCGTCGATCGTTCTTTCTCCCCTGCAGGGGTGGTTGACCGCCTTCTGCTATTATCGTTCGACCATGTTGAGCATGGGTTCGTCAAAACAAAACATACGGTGGTGGAATAAAGGTCACAGTGGAGGCAAGGGAACAAGTTCAAGGACAAGGGGTCAAGGTCAGGTGATAATTAATTAACTTTTTATAGCTCTTTACAAAGATCTCGAAGATACATATGTAGACTGTGAAGTATCAAATTGAAAAGTCTGAATTGGAACGTAAATTAATTGAAGGGGCTGGAGTGGGGGGGGGGGGGGGGGCCTTGGGGGGGATCAATCAAACTAATTAATTAACATATCGACAGCAAACCGAATATGTATTTTGGACAAAATACGAAAACGAGTATGTGAACTAAGAACTAGGGGTCATTTATTAAATGACATAGTTGTTTCTGTTTTACTTAATGCTGGACAACTCAATATATACCAATGTGCATTCAATTTCTAGCTTACTTTACTTATCTGGTAAGGCATATACATTCTAATACATCATTTTCCTTTTTAAAAAATCTTAATTGAGAAATTCAAATGACTAAAATTTTCTCATGTATAGGAGACTGTAATTATTGTCACTTTCAGCAAGGTTATGTCAAGATTTTATTTTAGAAATCTTTAATAGTTTGAAATTCTGCTGGACGTAAGTACACATAAACGACAGGCCAGTTGTCAAAAAACAGTTGATACATGTAATACATTTAATTGTTTTCTAACCCTTAGCGTAAATTGCTACAGGACATTTTTCAATGCAAGGGGAAGCAACTCTTACGACTTTGGGTACATTTGTATCTAAAAGCGATTCTCTCAGAAACAAATTCTTATTGTTATCATACTTCACTTCTTTAACAAATTACATAAGATACATGTACAAACGAGTTGACTTGAGCTAATAATCATCATATGTCTCCGGCACACTCACATGTCAACATCACCTGTCTCCAGGACACTCACATGTCAACATCACCTGTCTCCAGGACATTCACATGTCAACATCACCTGTCTCCAGGACACTCACATGTCGACATCACCTGTTTCCGGTACAATCACATTTCAACATCACCTGTCTCCAGCACACTCACATTTCAACATCACCTGTCTCCAGCACACTTACATGTCAACATCACCTGTCTCCGACACACTTACCTGTCAACATCACCTGCCTCCGGCGCACACACATTTCAACACCACCTGTCTCTGGCACATTCACATGTCAACATCACCTGTCTCCGGCACACTCACGTGTCAACATCACCTGTCTCCGGCACACTCACATGTCAACAACAACTGTCTCCGACACAATCACATGTCAACACCATATGTCTCCGGCACACACACATGTCGACATCACCTGTCTCCAGGACACTCACATGTCAACATCACCTGTCTCCAGGACATTCACATGTCAACATCACCTGTCTCCAGGACACTCACATGTCGACATCACCTGTTTCCGGTACAATCACATTTCAACATCACCTGTCTCCAGCACACTCACATTTCAACACCACCTGTCTCCAGCACAATTACATGTCAACATCACCTGTCTCCGACACACTTACCTGTCAACATCACCTGCCTCCGGCGCACACACATTTCAACACCACCTGTCTCTGGCACATTCACATGTCAACATCACCTGTCTCCGGCACACTCACGTGTCAACATCACCTGTCTCCGGCACACTCACATGTCAACAACAACTGTCTCCGACACAATCACATGTCAACACCATATGTCTCCGGCACACACACATGTCGACATCACCTGTCTCTGGTACACTCACATGTCAACAACAACTGTCTCCGGCACAATCACATGTCAACATCACCTGTATCCGACACACTTACATGTCAACATCACCTGTCTCCGACACACTTACATGTCAACATCACCTGTCTCCGACACACTTACATGTCAACATCACCTGTCTCCGACACACTTACATGTCAACATCACCTGTGTCCAGCACACTCACATGTCAACATCACCTGTCTCCAGCACACTCACATGTCAACATCACCTGTCTCTGACACACTTACATGTCAACATCACCTGTCTCCGACACACTTACATGTCAACATCACCTGTCTACAGCACACTCACATGTCAACATCACCTGTCTCCAGCACACTTACATGTCAACATCACCTGTCTCCGACACACTTACATGTCAACAACACCTATCTCCGGCACACACACATTTCAACACCACCTGTCTCTGGTACACTCACATGTCAACATTACCTGTGTCCCACACACTCACAAGTCAACACCACCTGTCTCGGCACACTCACATGTCAACATCACATGTCTCCAGCACACTCACATGTCAACATCACCTTCTCTGTTACACTCACATGTCAACATCACCTGTCTACGGCAGACTCACATGTCAACATCACCTGTCTCGAGCACACTCACATGTCAACATCACCTGTCTCTGACACACTTACATGTCAACATCACCTGTCTCCGACACACTTACATGTCAACATCACCTGTCTACAGCACACTCACATGTCAACATCACCTGTCTCCAGCACACTTACATGTCAACATCACCTGTCTCCGACACACTTACATGTCAACAACACCTATCTCCGGCACACACACATGTCAACATCACCTGTCTACGGCAGACTCACATGTCAACATCACCTGTCTCAGACACACTTTCATGTCAACATCACCTGTCTACGGCACACTCACATGTCAACATCACCTGTCTCCGACTCACTCAAATGACAACATCACCTGTCTCCGGCACACACATATTTCAACACCACCTGTCTCCGACACACTCACATGTCAACATCACTTTCTACGGCACACTCATGTCAACATCACTTGTCTCCGACTTACTCACATGTCAACATCTCCAGTCTACGGCACACCAACATGTCAACATCACTTGTCGTCGGGACAATCACATGTAAACATAACTTGTTTCCGGCATACTCACATGTCAACATCACTTTCTCCGGCACACTCATGTCAACAACACCTGTCTCCGACACACTCACATGTAAACATTACCTGTCTCCGGCATATTCACATATAACGTTCGATACACAACACACATTGAGGACCATAGCTGATACATAAATAAAATAAAACCAAACCTATACACATTATATGTATTCAATTTGGTATTTGTTGGCTTTATTTTGTGAGTTAACATGGCATTGTCAATGTCTAATTTTTTTGAGAGTAGTGATGTTGATGGGGCAAATGTGTCACGCGACACAATTTCAAAATGGGACAATTTAGTCAACCAACTTTTTATTGTTAATTCAACTACTTTTTTGTAGTATAAAACATACATTCAGACAAAACAATCCATACACTACTTGGCAAATAGATAATATGTAGCCAATGTCCAGTGTGGTCAATTTATTTTTTGGGAAAGCCCGTGTCAAATATAGCAACGTCCCATATAGCACGAAAAACAGCTCCCCCTGGCGCGAACACGTATAGAGTGTGCATGCGTGTCATGTAAACAAATGTAACATGGTATGTTTGATTTAACAAATACTTCTTTCTATGGATATTGAATTTGCAAAATACGTTGTAAACAATTATGATAGGTGTGAGGATAATAAGAACCCAAGAGAAATTGTTTTGTTATACTTCAAATTAACCAGAAACTGTTAGTTGGTTAGTGTTGCGTAAAATTAATTAGAGAATAGCAAAGCGTTAACAAAATCATAATCCGAACTCAAAATCAATTAAGCCAGGGACAAAAAATGAACAAAAAAGATTTACATGGAGACCCTTATAAAAGTACAAGAGATTAAGACCAGGTGTTCCGGAAGAGTAAGCATCTTCTACTTCATCGACGACAATGAAAAGTTCTCAAAATGAGAACCGAGTATAATTGTTAATTACAACAAGTACACATCATAATCAGCATACTAAAAATCGCCCATCTTCGTATCACTTTAATTAACAGAATATTTCTCAATGGGACAAAGATGGCGACCATAAAACTTGCCTATAGTTCTGATCAACCTGCATTTCTCGAATCCTTGTGTTGTTAGTTTGTTCGTCAGAAGTCGACATATCGATCACGAAAATCACGAGATTTAGAGCAAGCCCTAGAATATCGAATCAACTGCTACATGTAAACACCATTGGTTTGAGGAGCAGGGATGCTACTATCCAGAAATGGAAGTTTCACGGTCGGAAAATCAAAATCATCACGTTTATCGTATAGCTCAGTAGTAAGCTGTCCATGTTGATCATAGTTTAAGTAGAGATCGAGGTAAGCAGCTGATGTAGAAGAGTCTGCTGTGTCCTAAATTTAAAGTTCAGAAGGGTTTATACGATTGACGTGGGCAGCAAACTTCTTGTTGTTTATAGACAACACATCGTTGATATATCTGAAAATAATTTCGAAACAAGTTTTTTGTTACATGTTCTGATTAGCTCTTCCACAAATGCAGCCTCGTATGAAAACAAAAAAGAAGACAGCTAAGAGTGGGGCACAGTTTGTTCCCATAGGAATGCCAACAGTCTGCTGGGAAAATATTTCGTCTGGACTCAACAGAAATATTGTCGACCAGGAATTGCCTAATACTAATAAAATCCTTACGATATCGTCTTCAGTATACTTCCTCTTAGCTTTTGTCGTGTTTTTCACAAAGTATGTTCCAAGATTGCTCCGCCTTTCTTGGAAAAGTAAGCTCTTATAAAAAGAGATCGAAGACGTTTCTTCAACTTTGTACATGTATGAGGTATGGTAGTGTACAGGGTGGAAAAATCAAATGTTTTGACCTAAAGGAAATTTTTAGGAGGGGGTGTTCAAGATTGATCGAAAGATCTTTCGAGTTTTTTCAAAATCAATATCCCATTAATTCCACTTGAATTAATTGAAGACTGAAGCCCTGATTGTATGGTACTAAGAATGATAGTAAGAAGTATTGATAATGGCTTGGTCTAGCAATTAGCAGAGTCAGCGATAAATGGTTGCTCAACAAAGATTATAATACAGAAGTATGGTTAGACAGTATTTCATTTTCGAAAAACCGGTCCATGTGTAAGTAGGGTTACCTAGGTTATCAAGCAGGCCTAGTTATTTTTGCAAGCAATAAATGTAATAGCGTTTGCAAACAATGATGCAATATGCATATTTTTTGTTGGGTTGTAGGATTAAGGATTTCTTTATCATCAATAAAAACACGAACGGAAAACATCGGCTTTAGTCAAAATATTGGTATGAGTAGTTCACCAGGAGTATGGAATTTTATTATACAATATCTGACGATATTATAAAAAAAAAAGTCAACAAACTTCACTTAATTGTCTCTTTAATAAAACACAGGCCGGCACTACAATATCCATTGTAGACAAGCATGACTTTGCTGAAATATCGCTTGGCATTCCATTATTTCCAAACTAGTTTGAACGCTAACATTTCTTCGAATCCTTGTACATTGTATACTCTATGCAAATGAGGTCGTCGCCACCATCTTTGTTATTGTTGATTTCGATGTCAGTGTTGTTTGAAGTTTTAGTGTATCCCGGACCCTTGACCACGTGGTAACGGTACAAAAAAGTTAAATCTATAAATAGCCGTAAGTTATCAACATCTATTTACGATGAATAAAGTGATTGCTGGGAAACCAATATATTTTAAGGGTATCAAGCAAAAGTTTACTGACTATGCAAATACATTGTATATCTGATCTGGAAAATCTGACGTGTAGCCAAGTTTATAACCGAACAGGTCAGTGGACATCCACATATATGTTCATCTATGTTCGAGTCTAATAATGCATTTTATCTATTTAAAGCGGTCGTCTGGTTTAGTTAGGAAAGAGTCACTATCTTAAACATTTTAAAAATGAATATTAGTTCGATTTCATATCAAACTGTTTCATAACCAAATATTTACATTTGCTCTGTATCCTTTCATTTTCATGCATTGTGAAGGCAAATGCTGTTATATAAGGATTGTACCTCATTTTGACTGCGTATACGGTAGTTTGCCCGCAGTTGGCAACGAATATATTATATGGTGCGCGTTTGCGCTCCATAGTGAATATGTCCGTTGCCAACTGCGTGCATACTACCGTATACGCAGTCAAAATGAGATACAATTCTTATATTTACTTCATTATTAACTTTCAAGTGCTATACGAAGAAATAAACTTTCGAGGCGGGTTGCTAAGAAGGTAACTACGATGGCCGTGGTTGCTTAGTTAATATAGTCCCATTGAATTTCATCAATATATTGGTAAGTTAGAAAATACACACTATTTTCCTCATTCCATCTTTTGTAAATTTGATATTAAATAATATTACTAGCATTTCAAATTTATTTTTTTGTTTATAACGGTCGTTATGCACACGCATTGAGACAGTGACCTGGATGTGACACGGTCCAGAGACAGTTTATTGTATAATCGGACAGAATGGATGCCATATATGTTCCATGTTTTAAAATCTTGAAGGAATCAAACAATGACCGTCAGCGAATAGTTATTGTTCTGAAGGGGCAACGACGCCATATTAGAACACAAATCAATCCGCCGAGCCATTTTTTTCATTGCGCATACGCTAATTTATTCGCAGTCAGAGTTTACTAAGCTCAAGAAGGGAGAGGTGTAAATATAAGACTGTAACAGCATTTCCTTTTGTGACGTTATCAATCTATTGTTACGTCATCAATTCATTGTTTGTCTTCACTTAACTTCCTGTTAAAACACTGTTTGAAATAACTAAATAAAGTTCAATGATTCTGTCAAGATGAGAATATAAGTCATTATTTTTTTTATTTTTTTTTTTGCAAATATTGTTACAATCCTATAACATACATTGCTTTTACTGACAAACTTGCAAAAAACCTACCGGGCATCAATAGCAAAGTGTTATAGGACCGTAACCACATTTGGTCAAACATTCATTGCTTGAATACATACATGCAATTGATGCTCATGTTACACAAGATGTGAATACCCAAACAAGTGTACAAAGAAACGTCCGAACTTTGTTATTGACAACTACATGTAGCATGTAAATACTCAAACAACAACTACATACAACCGTAGCTGTTTATCTATAATAATTCGAGGTCAAGTTTCATCACAACTGATATCATACCGTGGCGAGTAGATGTTTGCTACGAGATTTGTTTTGTTTGTTATTGTCTACATACGTTATATGTTTTGAAACCAACACGTTAATAATTCCTTTAGATATAAAAAAGAAAAACAACTTGGTTTGGGGTTGTGACAAGCAGACGAATGGACTTGTATCAGGAAGTGATTGGCTAACAAGGTTACACTCCGGGTGTTTATTCCTATATTATGGTCGCCATCTCTTTGTCTCATTGAGAAATATTCTGTATCTTTAAGTGATATGAAGATGGACGTTTTCGAGTATGCTCATAAGTGTGTTTACCTGTTGTGATTGACAACTTGATGTTTACTTGGATGTGATAAAGATTTACATGACGGGTGTCGTCGATGCAGCAGACGACGCTTACTCTTCCGTAACACCTGGTCTTATTCTCTTGTGCTTTTACAAAGGTCTCCATGTAAATCTTTCCTTTATTCATATTTTCCCCCAGGTTTAATCGATTTTGAGATCGGATTATGATTTTGTTAACGCTTCGGTATTCTCTAATTTATTTTCCTATCGATGTTTTTTGGTCTGTTTCTGTCATCTTGTTTAAGAGTACATGTACCCTTTAGACGTAGTCAGTCAACTTAGATAAAATACTAACAAGAACCCGAGAGTATATTTAAAATGAACATTGAGATAGTTTACTTATTCGGCATGAGTAAAGTACAACTCATCATTATACAATAGCATTACGCATATGCATAGCGCTAGCGTATAATCATGATCTGAATTTCAAACAGGTCGATTGTCTTATCAACATGATAAAACAAAAAAATATAAATAATCATAAGATACCTTTAAATTTAGAAATTTTCTACTGACATACAAGGGGGACTAAAGATTTCTATTCAGTAATTACAAAAAATGAGGTTTTTCCAATAGGTGAGAGGAAGTGGGGAGAACTATTTCATATTAATGATGACAAATGGAAGAAAATATTTCTGATTCCCTTTTGTGTAACATCCAATACAAAACTTCAATGGTTATAAGTCAGAATTTTAAATTACATTCTTACTACAAATGTTTACTTATATAAGGCTCGTCTCACTGATAACCTATTGTGTGTTTTCTGTAATTTAGAGAGGGAAACACTTATACCTATTATTATCTAGGATTTTAACAAAGTGCAAAACTTCTTACACTCTTTAGAAATATTATTGGAAACATTGACACTTCCTTTCTCTTGTAATAAAGAATCTTTCGTAATTGGCTTAATTTTACAAACAGTAATAATTAATAAGCTTGATAATGAAATCTTACTTATAACATTATATCTACAAAACAAGATGTCTTAATAATACACTGTCAGTAAAAGCACTACAATATACTGTAAAATATTACTATTCAGTACAGAAACATATTACATACAAAAAAAGGAGACTCTTTTATTCAAATTGTTTCAAATGAATTGGGAAAACGAAATAGTTTTCTTGAAATATGATTCTTTCATATCTTGAGTATATGTATGTCCAGTATCTTTAAAGTTTTAGGACAGTGGTAAGCCGAATTTATTTTAGACATTACAGTAAGGATTGATTGAATAGTAGGTTAAAGTTATCATTTGCGTCATTACTGCAGTGTAACTTTGTAGATACAGGTTATAAATATAACTTCCATTGGTTTCTCAAACTCTTTCTGTCCTTTCACATTTTCTTTCCCGTATTCATGCCTGTTTCTGCCATACATTATATATGTATATATACAGTATATACATGTACTTTACTACAATGTATGTATGGCCATTCCATTTCTTATCTCTATCTCCCTCTCTCTCACTCTTTTCGTGTACTTGTGTGTGAGTGAGTGTGCAAGTGCATATCATGATGGTAATGCTACCGATGATGTTGCAATAATGAAGATGATTTACATATCATTTTATTATGTTTTTATTATGATCACCTTAGAATGACTCCTCCTTCAGCATGTTCATGTTCTTCATCTCAATATTGCTATAGTCCGGCTGGACACATAGTAACTGGTGATCTGAATATTATCTCCAACATAAAGCTTCGGAATCTTTTCATGAAAGGTCATAAGTATCGAGAGAATCCATCCATTCATTGGAATGTGAATTTCAAGATTCTTATGGATCTCCGTTCACAATACTGTTGTTAAATTAAAAAAAAAACTTCAAAAACACCCCAGTCCTAATCCCACTCCAGTGGAGGTTGCAGTACACGTGCTAAACACGACATTCCCTAGTGCTTGCGTGAAAGGGGATAAAGATCCTGAAGTGGAACATTTTGGTGTAGGTGTACATTGTCTACTGTAACTAGTCAGAACAACAACTATTGTTTTAATCCTGTGAAAGATAGATATATTATGTTTATATGTCTAAAGTTGTAAAAGTACTTAAAAGGGCGTAGGCCATCTATGATGTACTACAGATGATAAAACAGCAGATTACATTTGTAAAGATGGTTTTTTTTTAATATTTTATTGATCTTGTATTATCAATATGTTTGAAAAAACATATATTCATATAATTATGTCTCAGGATGTAAAATACATATCGGTTAATGTTGGTAACGAACAATTAATTTTGTGGCTAAGATGCACACCGAGAAACTAAGGAATCAATGCAAATTAGTTGTATTGTACTGTTTATTATCTTTTAACAAGTACACAAACACTTTTGTGTGAAAAATAACAAAGTAACTTACATCTGTGCATTTACAGTTGATATTCTGAAAAAAAGGAAAATAATATCTGCAATGTTACAACAAACCAGCATTTCAAAGGGCAACGATTACTCTTGAATAGCCTGCCAGTGTGGACTTTAGTGCGGGATTGTATTGGTTACAAAAACAACCGCCAATGTCAAAAACTTGTGCCTCCTCTTTTTGTTTCCACGACAACGCCATTCGAACATTTTTTAGATTTGTTTTAGCAGTTTGGCAGCAATGCTTGCGTCAAAGGCAGACAATATTAACATATAAACAAAAACATGTTTTTCAACAACAAACTAAACAAATCCACTCCCGACCTTTCTGATAAAATCCGGGTCGGCTATTAATTTACCCTGGCCGGTATTTATGTTGCCTTCTGGTAAACACTTTTCACTCGTACCTTGTCCGCCTTGTAACCCAACTATTCGTTCTAGACACAGAATAGGGTCATACTCTGAGGTGACGATGTGCTAGTTTTCATTACTTAATGCGTCGGAAACAAAATGTGTACCATTTTAAATGAAACGGAAAACCGTCTTTCTCACTATCAAAGCAACATCATTTGAAGAAAGAAACGATCAGGTGAGAAACTTCTTCTTCTTTACTTGGGAACTAGTTCAATTTTACTTCTTAATTCATAAATAAATTCAAAAATTATGGATTCCCACCTTTTTTCCCCTAGCATTACTGAAGAGTCTTGGGAAGACGAAACAGCTGTATGATGTTTAATTAATTTTTTTCGGCATACTGTATCTATCAAAAATTAAGATACAGTAAAACAACGATTTACATAAAAAGAAAATAAATTAGTGAAATACAGCTTGTTGTGCTAACAACAATTGTATATATTTATTAAGTTATTCGGCATCTGCATGTAATTAAAAAAAACTGGACATTGCTACTACCTATCGATATACATCTGTTCACAGTAAAATTATTTCTGATAGAGAGCAATCGTATTAAAGTCAGGGGCTTAATTGTTCATAAAGACAATTAGTTAAATAAGCGATGAGCGGAATACTTAACCCTTGTATATTGACAGAATAATGAAAGGTTAACAAATTAATGTAATTGAAAACTGATTAAGCTAACCAATTTTGTGGACACTGAGACCCAGATTTGTTACTTTCAACACGTTTTCCATTCAATATTTAACAAAATGTAACAAATGAAACCTCTTCCTTATATTGCAAACTAAAGCTACCATGGCAATTTAAAAAGAAAACACAAAACAAAACAAAAAATAACAACAAAACAAATTATAACTAAAATCATAAATTGACAATTATTGGCAGCAAAGTACAGATCTGATCGAAATATTAATACATGATTCAAAAATTCATCTGGAGTAGAAAAAAACACAATCATAATATTTCTTTTGTTATCAAATCATTTAGAAGCAATTGCCGGACAAACGCATCCCAATTGTAAAACTCCTCAATACAATAGCTTTTTAACCGTTTTTGATATATTGTGATGACAAAAACCTTTAAAAGGATACATTACAATCTAAAGTAAATCAGAACATTTCAACGATTTCTATAGAAACAAAAGTTTGTAATACCGTATTTCTATGCGGAAACATATAAAAGCAATTAAATTTTAAAAAAATGTAAATATATACAATATCTGATTTCGCTTTTACTTGATTTAATAGCATTGGTAAGTAAAACTTTGATTCTATTCTGTCAAAAAAAAACGTATAAATGTATTTTTCATTGTTTACATTTTAATCGACTACGAACTCAAAATCAAAATTTTTTTTCTTGTTCACCTTTTAAAAAAAATACCTAAAGAGTTCATACAGTAAATGAACGAATATTTGAGGAGATAATGCAGCAATTTGGCAAGTTTTAGAAATAATATATACATGTTGCTAGAAGCTTCCAGGACTAATTATTATGATGAGTTCTGAAATAGTATCAATATCGTGATGCTCATTTTTGCCAAATAATGTTGTTTACATACTTCAACAAATGTATCAACAAAGTAAAATTGCATTTATTTATTGTTCGTTGTGATGTATAGTACTTGTAGTAGATCGTTATCGTACCGTTCCCGAAAATAAATCGCTTTATCTACACAGTTTAGTCTTTGTCTAAAACTTTGAGTCCGGCCATCACTGCAAATCCAAGCAACGTCAGAAACACTTTCAGCAAACTGTAACCGTTGGATAGCTCCTTCTGAAGAATCTCGAAGAATGTAACATAAACGAATGTTCCTGCCGCAAGACTCTGTAGAACACCGGAACTGATCTCCTGGGCAGAACCTGTTGAACCGGAACTGGAAATAGCAAGACCAATGGCGATTCCAATCGGAGAAACTGACGCCAGGTAAAGAATGTAAATTATTATTTGAATGTTACTTTCGATAATTTCTCTCATCTTAAGGCACACGCTGAACACAACAATGATCTTATGGATAGAAATGGCCACCATGAGAGTCCACGTACTTACGTCGCTGTCCTGCAGACCTATCGCCATTCCCTCGAATATCATATGAATTGAAAGCGCGATAACAAGAATAATGGTCCGGATTCGTTTAGTAGTTTTAGAACGACCATCACCGGAAATATCCATCGTTGCCGATTTATTTTTGGTGTCGTCAGTTGCGGATGTCGTTGTTTTTGCTGTTGTTTCGTTGACGTCTCCCGTACTAAAATCAGTCTCTTCAGTTGTATGGAAGGTAACCGCACGTTTCTGTTCAGTTTTTGTCTCATCTAAGTTCACGGTTGAGATTATTTCTCTGCTGGACCCTTGATTCTTCCGATCTTTGATATCCTCTTCCTGTAAACTGAGAGCTTTATTGTATGATCCCTTTTCAACTGTACTATGATCGTGCCCATGGTCAAGGAACGGACTATCCTCTCCTTTACTTGCTATTCCAATAATATGCTCCAGTCCCAGAACGATGAAAAACCCCGCACCGATAAGTACCCCTGACAACGGAAAGTCAACTTCCGGTATGGCTTCAGCAACCGTTTCCATTGACTCTTGAATAAGATGGAGAATGGAAGTGCCAAGAAAAACACCCCCGGCAAAACAGTTCATCAAACTCACGAAGTACTGGAGGCGGGATAAGTTTTTCATTTTGTTTGACATTACTTTTAAAAGCCATAATGGCGTAACTCCAAAACCGAATGTTAGTCCAAGTAAAATGAACATTGACGCTATCTTAGCCAAGGCAACCATGGTTACACTCGGTATATTCTTATTAACGTATTGTATGACAATCACTTTGGAAGCTAGAGTTCACTTAGACTGGCGGTATGTAGTGTCGGGGATAGCATTGGTTGGACCACTGAAGCCACATGTATATATACATATATGTACAATTGGGACAAATCCATTGGGTCACATGTATCCATCGTTAAGCAGTTTGGATAACAACAAGATACTGTAACTGGAGATATTTATCTGATACAGGATAACTTGAGTACATATTTGAATACTCTTAAACCACGTGGTACTGTTTGTATTGGACCTATCAGACACTTTGAAGTCTTAATAGGTTGTGACGCTCAATTTTGGACGTTATGGGTCTTGTTTGTGAAAACGGGCAAAGATATTCTCTAGATCAAGGCTTATTTCAATTAATTAACTAATTTAAATTTTTTACTTTTTAGAATCCTTAAATTAATCTAGACACTTTTTAAGACGAATAACATAATGGAGGTCGTTAAATTGAAACATAGAAAAAATTCAGGTTCTATCACCTTTCACTCAACGATCGGAGGAGAACATTTCTGTGCATTACACTATCAACAAAATGTGTATAGGGCATTGCAACAAAGAAGGAGTATCTAAATCGATGTTATTGTGCAGTACTTGTACGTGAATAAATAATCTGCTGATTGGATTTGTGAAATGCCTAAATACCTAATTGGAGACCAAACCTTAATGCTATGAAGGGTCGAAATATTGTGATATTGTACGTATCGACGCTGCAGTATAATTTTGTCGCGTGTAAGATACGCAATGCATTTTGGCCAGCAATTTTTAAAACCTTTTAAGGTAAGAATGATCTCAAGTATTTTAAAAGACGCTATTTGGTCAGGATTAAAATACATAGAAGATATGTAACAGTGTGTTCAGTAATACCAAATATATTTCACGATTGGGGCTAATATTTTGATATTATAAATTTGCAACACGAGTGAAATAGGTTTCATATCTTTCGTATGCTGTAAGATATTGTGTTTATTACATTTTAATTGCAAAATATACAGGGTCAGCTTTTGATTTTGCCAAATTTCTCACTAGTGAAAAATATCACTTATATAGAACAAATAATTTTCGATATTTCAATGACAAAATGAAATAAAAATGTATCTTGTTTACTCACTTTTAACGTTTGAAAACAGCCATGTGCTTCTGATTTGCATTGTAATTCTCGATCATGTTAGTTTACTAATAAATTCACTCGACAGAACGCTTATTTTATTTGGAACACTTATCATTCTTACAGATTGTAATGTGGCATATATATTTCGATACATTTCAGTAACAAGATTGCAAAAGTATTCCAAAGTCGCACGGGTTTGGTATCGTAATGTTGCTAATCCTGCTTTACTTCATTGATAGACTGTATGCTTCGTTAGGTGTTTTCACTAAATGTACTAGCGAAGCCATATCATATGTCGAGACGTTAGTATAAAAAAGGAATCCAGATATGAATTCATATGTCAAAATAATGTTTGAATTTTCCAAAAGCAAGTTTTCCCGTCCAAGTGTAAGGCAGTAGACAGCAGATACAATCAGTTCTAACGGATTCCGCCAGCAGTCTACATACGGGGTGCACCACAGCTAAAATTGTAATGCTTTGATTGTGTATTTGTGTAATCTGAATAGGATTACGTCTGGGTTTTGGGGTTAATATGTCAAGGCCGGATAACGTCTTTGATGTCATTCTACTGGATCATCATGCGAGTGGCATATATATCATAGCACATGGTGCATGAAATTAACTGTATATTTGGGTTTTTTATGTTAACAATATCAGTTTTAAAATTCAGTAGGTCATTTTCTAAATTCAAGTGACGGATCATAACTTAAATTTTATAACAATGATGTAAATCATGATATTCATTCAGTATGTAATTTTCTAAATTTAAGTGACGGAACATACAAATGTATTGAAATCAAACATTCATTCCAACTCTACAAAGTTGACAAAATAGAACATAACAAAGACAGATATATCAAACAAGATGGGAATCAATATTATTGGTTGACGCAATTACAAAAGTATCAAGTTATTTTAAAGCAATGTGATATATATTCTCCCGTGGACGGTTTGAATATCTGAAAAGTGAAATCAAATTCCGTTAACGCTTGTTACTGCGTAGATTAAAGTCAAACATACCGATAACACTGTCCTTTACTAGGGACATCCTGTCAGAGAGTCGTGTCAAACTGTCTATCGCATAACACCTTAATTTATATCCCGCTCGCGTCCTTCATGCAATTCTGAGTGTATTATTTGATTGTGTACAAAATAAAATTGATGTTTTGGAATTCTTTTGAAGGCGACACATTGAAATCTAAGTCACAAAGCAAGGAGTCGCCCTTGCTAAGACAATGATTTGATATATACGTAGCACTATACTTATATAATTAATGATTGTCCAAAGGTGTAAGTTTGCAGAATATTGTATCCATGTACACAAGGTGACCAAACACACACATGCTCCAATAGCAAAAGATACAGTATGCCGAAAAAATGAATTAAACTGCATCATGCAGCTGTTTCGTCCTCCTAGGACTCTTCAGTGATGCTAGGGGCCAAAAGTTGGGAATCCAAAATTTCTAAACTAATGTAGAAGCAGCAGGGAACATGTACTCTTTGATGCACCTAACCCTTCTGCTTCTACATTAGTTTAGAAATGTTGGATAAACATCTTTTGGCCGCTAGCATCACTGACGAGGAGTCTCAGAAGGACGAAAAAGCGGTATGATGCAGTTTAATCGGCATATTGTATCTATTACTTAGGTGCAGCATGTGTGTGTTACGTCATCTTTGTGAGAAACAGTACTTCTCAATACTCCAGAGTTAACGCTCACTTTTACTCCATACCTATGGAGTTTATCATAGAAAAACCATAGACACAAAAACAGCAGCTCGTTTAATATCTCAGGTAGATAAACGCTAACCAATCGGTAGCTTGATTTTCCTCTGGATCTTACACCATATCTGGACACCATACCCACACCAGACAGCCTGTCTTAGTTTGGTGTCGGGGACAGAAAACGACTCGTGCTTGGCCGAAGATTACAAAAGCGCAACACTTGACTTCAAATTTGATGGTCATTCGATGCCCATGATATAGCCAGGCATATTCATTGTTCCGTTATTTTATGCCGTAATTTCGTCAGGATTATGTTTTCATTAATTTTTTCACAAATAAAACACTAATTTCCTCTTGCCCGACACCATATCTGTTTTGGGACCCCACGCCAGACATCTGTCTAAATATCTTTGTCTGGTGTCAGGGCCAGGGAGTAATCTGGTATACACTTGTATGATAACAAGATTGCCAAGCAGGTTATGATTTGGAGACGATCTATTTTTTTTACCACAAGGTTAAGTATTAAAATACGATGATACAACCGACGTTGGAGAACATAGACTTACATCAGTGGGCTGTTTAGTTGTAGCGGGGACGTTTTTGCTATCCGACACATATAGTTCCGCCGTTATGCGACTTGAAGTCATTTTGATGTACTTCAAAGTATCGAATTAGCCTTCTTGTCTCATCAACATTCTCATTAGCAGTTGATCGCATTGAACATTTGGTATTGCTACAGGTAGCATACACTCCAGGGGTGGAGAGCGTGAAAATGAGCGATGTGTCATTTTGTTTTTGGGAAAATCAAACTTTCATGAATGAAGCTACTTTATATCATAGATGCATCAATATACTCACTTCCTGGGCTAATAAACTACTACAATGACTAGTGACATACACTCTTCGTGTTTGCAATATTGTAAAACGTTGATATATCACTGACAGAAAGGAATAAATGTCAGTATGGAAATTAATGCTTTTCATTTATTCATTAAAAAAGTTTTTTAGAAAAAGTATATTAACAGGTAATGTTTGAAATAGGGTGACATTCGCGTCAATTAATTAACAACAACCTACGAAATAATTGTACCTGCTGCCTCAATTGCATGATTTGTAAGAATTAATATAATTTGGGATATTATTTCCCCTTCCTCATTTACAACGTCCTTCTTCGTAATGTCTCCCTCCGCACTGCCTCGCTTTCAGCCCCTCTGAGCAAGGCTTTGTGTTCTGTCTCAAAATTGTAGTTACTACTCCCTACTAGGCTTTAAGTATTGTGGAAGTCGAAAGACTGCTTCACCCATTCAAATTAAAATGTTATCGGGTGAACTGTAATTCTGGTGGCCTTCGGCAATATACTTGAACGTGGTAGCAATTCGAATTGGCACAAGTTGCGCAGCCTCCCAAATACACAGACATTCAACACTCACACACACCTACATCGCATACACCGGGAGTCTGCCCTTAGATGACCTTAACTTTTAATGGGACGTAGCAACAATCAAACTAAACGGAGCCTAACAAGTTCCGGACACGCGAAAGGTGTCAAACACAAGTTCCGGACACGCGAAAGGAGCCAAACACCAGTTCCGGACACGCGAACAACACCACACCGCGGCCTCTCAAATGCACACACACAACATGTACACTCACCTCACATACACTGCGATACAATTCTTACCTGTAACCTTTTCTGTTATAAGTCCTTAAAAAGAAAATAAAATAAAACCAGACTACCGACATCAATAGAAGAATGTCTATATGGAGGATGCGTTCATTGACATTTATCATTGGTGAGAGCAGGTCACAAGTACAACCTTTCGACTGAGTGTAGATTGCAGTTGTGTAAATACATCCCCCAACAAATAGACGTTAATCACGAGTGAGACTGGTAATATGTGTGTGAAAAACTAATACATCACATTGAGGGATCGAGGGTAATTTGTTAATTTGTATTTATTTTGTCACATTTTCGTAGCATTAGGTTTCATGCTATTTTAATATAATGTAAAAGGGATATCTAATAGTGTCTTCAGTAATACCAGATATATTAGCCATGCCACTGAAATATAATTGTTATAACAGAAGATACTCTTACACTGTAGATGATCTGTTTATCACATATTCAAAGTAAAACCTTACCGGACGGCTTTACATTTTCCCCATTGTCGTTTGTGAACAGTAATTTTTGGTCAAATCAAAAAAAGTGATATGTTCCATTAATAAACAATATCGCTTTCATAGAATGAAGACTTTTCGATATTTCATCGTTAAAAAGGTAATAAATCTATATTTTCCTCAATTACAAAGCTATAAAAACGAAATCTTAAAAGACGTGAACAAATTATACAAGATATTTCAAAACATTCAGCATATAAGTTTTAAACTGCAACAATAATTATTGTTTCTTAACAAATGTGTTTCGTGTGTTTAAAAATACACTATTAAATATCGATTTATTAAGAAAGAATTTGCAAAATTGGATTATTTTACTTCTAAATTATTTTCTGCAACACGAACTGTTTGCTTCTCACGGTGGAGATCAGTATATATTTGAAATGCTCATCCAGTTGATGTAATGACCACGCCTCTTTCCTCATTACACATCCGACATCCATATCTGTACATTCATAAATGGACTGGCATGACCTGTGCAGAACCGGATAATAAGATAATGTCAGATGCTTTTAATGTTTTAAATCAATAGAGTCGATCGGTTTTCTTCTTGTTGTCTGTCTGACAGACATGGGAATATAACCAAAAATTAATTTGCTGCCTCAATTGCAGTCCAGGGAATGTGTGTTTGCTCATTTTCGGTGGTACCTCTGATAGATACCACTATTTATAATACATAAGAGGTTGAGGGGAACTTCCACAACCGGTCCCTTGATTTCCAAACGAAATACAAATCAGAGAATACCGAAGCGTCAACAAACCCAAATACTATCTCTAAAACGATTAAACTTGAAACAAAAAGAGCAAACGAAAGATTTACACGGAGACTGTTGAAAAAGTAAAAAGAATTGTTTCGAAAGCGTAAGCGTTTTCTGGTTCATCAACGACACCCGCCATGGAAATCTTGGACACATCCAGGTAAATGTTACGTCCTCAAACCGAGAACTGAGAGAGTATTCTCAGTCAAAACAAGCTGATATATTTTTGAGCTTATCCAACACCACCTACCTTCGTACTTTCATACCATACAAAAATACGGAAGATTAGCAAAAACATAAATGTTAAATGGCGAATATTTCGTCAAATATGCCAGTAGAACACCTAAAGCCCAAGTAAATTGAAATATCGACAGTCTCTATATAAAACATGCTAATTTAATATCATATTTTGTATAAATCATCATATGCATCTAAGTATGAAATATGTTAATAAGAAACACAGATATTCTTTTTTTCCAACAGCTATCAATTGTAAAATGGTTTTTACTTTTAATTCTTTATCATGGATTCTGCAAAATGTAAGACGTCAATATTTTAAATTTTACGCCAACATCAGAATAATGATAAAAAGCAAGTTATATAACAAAACACAATATTCGTCATAACATTATTTTATATTCCGCGTTTACTTGAACAAAAATAGAAACAATGGCTTGATAGCGAGTTACATAGTTCAGCACTAGAAAGTGATAAAAGTAAATTTTACATAATGGTGTAATGCATATGGGTTAGTCCGCGTCCAATACCTTAAGGCCAGCCATAGCAGCAAAACCAACCATGCAGAAAAACACTCTTAGTAAACTGTATCCGTTTGATAATTCCTTTTGGAGAATTTCGAAGAATGTGACATATAGGAATGTTCCTGCTGCCAGGCTCTGTAATATTCCAGAACTTTTCTCCTGTACTGAATCGTCCCCGACTCCGCTACTCGTCACCGCTAGACCAATGGCTATACCTACTGGAGACACTAACGAGAGATACATGATGTATAATACAATCTTAAAGTTTCCCTCGACTACTTCCTTCATCTTCATGCCAACACTAAATACAATTACGGCTTTGTGGACAGAAATGGCGGCTACCAATGTCCAAATATCGGCGGCTGTGTCCTGCAAGCCTATCGCCATCCCTTCAAATATCATATGGATAGATAAAGCTATTACAAGAATTATGGTCCGGATTCGTTTGGTTGTTGTAGAACGTCCATCTCCGGAAACATCTACGATTGTTGTTTTTTTCTTTTGATCTTCCACGTGCACTGATGGTGCTGGTGACTGCGATGCATCCGGAGAAAAACTTGTTTCCCCTATGGAGCGGTAACCTACTGGACGGACGCCATCGTTTTCGTCTTTGCTTTCCGTCTTTGAAGGTAATGGAGGATTGGTGTTCCCAGAAGTAGATTCATCTAGCGGCGCGACTTTCGAATCATGAGTGGCCGTCCCGTGATCGTGTCCGTGATCAAGAAATGGACTGTCATCATCTTTACTGAATAGTCCTATGGTGTGTTCTATTGCTAAAACAATGAAGAATCCGCCGCCGATAAGCACTCCTGACAATGGGAAGTCTACTTCCGGTATCGCCTCAGCAACTGTCTCCATTGACTCCTGCATAAGATGGAGAATGGCCGTACCGAGAAACACACCCCCGGCGAAACAGTTCGTCAAACTGATGATATACCGGAGCCGGGATAAGTTTTTCATCTTGTTTGACAATAACTTTAAAAGCCATATCGGTGTAACACCAAATAAAAATGTTATCCCAAAAACAACGAAAATAGCTATGATTTTGTTTGTATCAGCCATGATGCCGCCGGGTCAGACTAACCCCACTAGTTCATATGTCTATAATGAACCGACTGTTATGATGTCATTTGTTTATGGGCGGAAAATCCAAGTGTTGTTAGTGAATTATCCATTCGTAATTTCAAAACAGGAATCTGTCAACAGGAGCACTACCTGTCGATAAAATCCATTGGTTGGTCATCTCGAGACCTAGGTATGTGGATTTTACCGATGGAGAAGTTGATCCCACGATAACGAGTCCTGTTCTGGAGTCTACCGACCTCCCACCGTTGGACTTTACGAGTGTCAAATACAGGTACATCTCCCCACACAGGTACTGATAACGCTAGTAGGATGTGTACACATACAACGAGTTAAATCACTTTGCTATATCATAATATGTGTTTGGGTAGACCTCACATCACAGTTATCATTGATAATTTTGACTTGGATTAAAATGATAATGATATTGATTTAAACCCCCTTAAAGTATTAGTTGCTGACCGGTTATGTAATTTGCAATAAGTACACATGATAATTTGGTTATGTTTTTCATTCATTTTGACATAATGATGTTTATGACATCGTTATTGCATGGATATTCTTGAAATTCCATACACCAGTAAACAATTGTTCGCTCTCTCATCTGATATTTTTAAGGTTTTCCAGTGATTAATTTTCCTGAACTTGGCGAATATATGTACTGTAAAAAAGTGAGATGTCATTTTAACATTTTGAAACTGCAATGTACAATAGCGTTTGAACTCTGGTACGGAGAACATATATAAATTCTGTTTAAGGGATTGGTACATAATTCTCTACGTGTATGTCCTATAAATCAAATTGAAATACAAAGTCACAAAAACTTATCACAACTGAGACTGGTAATATGTGTGTGAAAAACTAATACATCACATTGAGGAATCGAGGGTAATTTGTTAATTTGTATTTATTTTGTCACATTTTCGTAGCATTAGGTTTCATGCTATTTTAATATAATGTAAAAGGGATATCTAATAGTGTTTTCAGTAATACCAGATATATTAGCCATGCCACTGAAATATAATTGATAAAAATTTATCACAATTTGTCAAAATCCATGAAATATGTATTGTGTGCAAAAACGTATTCCACACTACTGTATATATTCGCAGTCACACATACTTGCCATATTACTAACACATGTAATCTTCTTTTTAAACAAACATAGAACACCTACAGACCTGCGCCTCAACGGAACAAATGCAGCTTTGGTGGTTGAGGAAAGCCCAAGGGGGAAAACATTGTGGTTTTCATATATCAGACCTTAGTCCACATTTCCGCTACCTCTAGGGAGATCCAACCGAAATACTTGTCTGGGGCTCATGCTTGATTTGAATAATTATATTACCATTGAGTGATGTATTGATACAAGAGAAAATCATACATGTAAATGAATTAGAATTTTTACATCCAATCCATATATTTTTATCTTTTCCTGATAGAAGTTCTCTGGTTTTAACATTATTTGTTACTTTAACTCGGTTCTCATTTTGAGGATTGATGCTTACTTGGATGTGAAAAGGATTTACAGGGCGGATGTCGTCGAGGAAGCAGAAAACGCCCTCTTCTGGAACACCTGGTCTTATTATCTTGTACCTTTACGAGGGTCTCCATGTAAATCTTTCCTTGATTCCTATTTTGCCTCTAGTTTAATCGATTTTGAGTTCGAATTATAGTTGTGTTGACGCTTTGGTATTCTCTAAAAAAATGTACATATATGTGTTCATTTAATTTTTACATTTTTCAGTGCAATTTACTATATCATCTGCTGAAAAGTCTCGCTGTTATGATCTTTTTACAACAAAATTTGTGGATATTGAGGTTAACGGGGAAACACAAACATACTTCACCAAGGGCATATTATATATCAAATACATTTCAGTTAAATACAACATAACTACACACATTTACGTACAGAACGCAATGCTTGAAATGGCATATACTCCATTCGTATACAAGAATGTGCACTGAATAAGAACAATATGAAAACCAAATGCACAATGAAATATGAAGTACATGTAACATACACACATACACAATCTTACACGAAACCTATAAAAAATTTGCAATGATTTATTAAGATTACATAGATGTGTTTACGATCAGGAATCAAGAGAGCAGGTTACTGTATGATGATGTAACACACCCCCATGCTGCATCTTTGAAGATTAGCCAAAAAATCATTAAACGGTTAAACAGATAAACAGGGGACACAGAAAGCCCAGTGCTACAAAAATACAATCCTGCGTTGCTGTTTTAATGAAAATTATTTTACTGATTTTGTTACAACAACAAAGGTCATCAATTTTAGAACTGGTGTTTTTTGTGCTGTGAGATATATGTTCCTTTTGTATTTCTTATTTATCTCATTGTCAAATTTACCGTTCTGTTGGAGGCAGTAAAAGGACATTTGATACCTTCTTCAGAAAAGTCTGAGACAGACGGGTGTACTCTATTAACACCCAAGGCCGTATTTTACCTGCATGTATCATTTATGCCCTTCCTTTAAATGTCTGTACGTCAAGATACCCTACCACATTTTATAGTGACGTGACGTCATTTTGTAAATATAAACTCCTTTAAACATGTTTTCCTTGTATTTTTCAGGTTTTCACGCCCACTCCAATTCCATTACGAAACATTGCTGTCCCTTTGAGGCATGATAGCATGCATCGGCTTAATGGACCAATCAGCATGCAAAACGTTGGCTTAAAACTTACTATTATGTATACTCCTTTCGAAAAAATACTATGTTTACAAATAATCGCTGTTGCAAAAAATACATGTGCCGAGAAAGCATCGAGGCATAAATAGTATAACGAGTAGGTACGACAGCAAGTGTTATTTATAGTTACTTATGTTTTATGGTTGGAAACGTGCATTAACCCTTAAAATATGATATGCGTACACATTGGAACAATTTAGATTAATGTATGTGAACAAAGCGTTAAAATATGATATTTTTCACATGCCAATGTTGATAAATACTTATTATTGTACATTGGATAATACATTTTAGATATGAAGTGGTAACTGTCCAATGATATCATTGTTTGTTGGACGTCAAGAATATGAAGCTCTGAGACGATTTATAGTTTTATATTTGTACGTAGAAAAATGTGTAATGTAGTCGGTGCTTCCAATCCCCAAAATTAAATTAACAACCAATCACAAGGTTGACGGGTCAATTAACCATGGTAAACAACCAATCACAGAGCTGATATAGCATGTGACATTGGTAAACAACCAATCACAGAGCTGATATATAACCTTGGTAAACAATCAATCACATAGCTGGGGTCTTTATATCATAAATCCCCTCGTACTCGGTTACTGCTTCTTCACATTTTTGTTAACAATATAACAATATAAGGTCTCCTAAGCAAATGCATGACGCATTGCGTAAATATGTCGATTTAATAACCGTTAGTGTTTGCCAAAACGATGCTAATGGTCTCTCAATTGTCTAAATAATTAATCATTTGGTATTCATGTTTATTTGGTAACTTCTACAAATGCCCCCTTACAATAAGAATATGTTTGTACTTTTATCCTGGCTTTTATGCTTGCGTCTTTATACTATAATTTTGTAGCTGGTGTGTCCGGGGTCATTGAGGTCGACGTGATAATGTTAACTGTCGAATACACACATGATTCACTCGTCCTACTTACGTCACACGTGAATCAGTGCCTGGACATGAAGGTATGTGGTTAGACGTCTGCTTCACACCTTTGGGTGAATGATTGCCTGTACGATTTCATGACTTTGTCCAGTACAAGGGTGTTTAAGTGACATATGTACACACCCTCCTTCAAATGTCATGACCAGATTCAAACCGATTTTATAACGGAAAGTACATTTTCTCCCCAAATAATAACCGGATATTTAGATAACTATGTTACATGTAACAGGAGTACAACTTCCTTCAAATGGGGAAAACGAGATTGAGTTCATTTAAAGCCAAATATGCCCCCTCCCCCAACGAAATAACTGCGTGTATTTTAAAACCGGTGTCCAAATATAGAGCCCGTGTTTATGAAACTGTCTTTGCTCAAGGATAAAATCTTAAAATTTCCACTGATGTTAAACATGTCTCTTATTGAAATTCTCAAAGGAAATGCGCTATAACTCTAAACGAATGTGGGTCTCAATTTAATCATAACTTGACTTGCATCTTTTCCCGAATAAGTACAAGCTGTATATGAAAACTTCATACCAACCTTCAATTCAATTTCTCTATATTTCGAAAAGTGAATGAGCATTAATGACGGAATGACGAAATAGCTGAATATCCAAATGACAGCAAATGACAATATATACCCTAGCAATATAATGGAGGTCAAATATAACTCAACATATCTCATTTAAAACATTTTTTCTGGTGTGTTCCATGTCTATGTCAATGGCATTAATCGTTTTGACATTCAGATCTGAAGAGCAATTCCAAACAAGGGCTTGTAGTAGGGAAGTATGTACGACGTTTGAGTTTCATAGGCTTCTCTTGAATTTAAAAATATATACATTATACTTGTTATTCTTCTGATAATTGCCAGGACGTTGACAAACTCAATTAAAATGGGTGCAATTTGGCAAACCATTGCCATTGACTCTCAATTTTGAACTTTATTATAGCTTGTTTTTGAGATCAGACCATATCCCTTTACTTCACACTATGTCGGTTAATTATTAGTCTGCTCTTTAACAACATCCAGCTACAACAGACCATCATTTATTATATCCTATGAAGGGAGGATGAGAAAGCGAATTCAAATAGATACGCCTTGTAAGTGATGACTTGTCTGCGTAGCCTCAAATATTACAGAACTGCAATTCAAATTCTCCGGACGAGTTGACGAGTCCTTAATCGTAAAGCAATTTTATATCTGTTAAGCGTTTATTCATTGATATTCATTTATTCGAACAGGATCTCAGCGCAAAAACTTTATTTTGAGAACAACTGATGGGAGGCACAGAGGAGGAAACTCCAGACTTTCTCAAACCTTAATGTGGATAAATTCTTTACTTGACGATTTAACAGTCCCCTCTAGATCTGCTTCCCAAGGTATCAAATGCACCTAATCTGATATTTATTAACGTATTTTTAAATGTTTTTAGTGTACAGTGACATAACTTTCCGTTAAGATATTGTGTATTTTAGAGCTTCGTCCGAAAGCAAGGACAAGTTAAATAAGTAAAAATGTTTAAAATACCAATATACCAATGGTAAAGCGGGTTGCATATTGTAATTTTAAACATCTGTACCTTTGATAGACATTTGTAGATCCTGTATTTAACAATCTGTAAAAGGTTTTTATTGGTTCAGAAGATAAGTATATTCCACGAACACGTGATTATACTTTTATAGCTTTGTGATGGATACGTGTAGTAAGTTCATTTGAATTACACTACACCAAACATAAATTTATTGATGTTATTAACCATTCAAGACTTTGTATTACTGAATAAAATAGAATGTTCTTCTTTTTAAACTGAAAAACATAAATAAATTAATGGGTAGTGGAGACACTTTGAAAGAACCTCAGTTAAGTCTTATTCTTCTTCATATTTTCAGCGTTTCTTTTTATCAATTCATCGGAGGAAGACCAAAATACATGGGAGCCGTACCTAGGAACATGATATCTTACTTCTACAATTCCTATTGCGTCTCCGCCCTGTAGTGATATGGTGTAATAATTGTACCTGCTGATCTATTTACATGATTCGTAAGAGGCAACTAACGTTGGTTTGTTGATTTTTTTAACAGCAGAGGTCATTTAATTACGTCCTCCTGGTGTATGCGATGTGATTTGTTCGTGTTAGCCTCCTTGCAATATAGTCCGGTACTTTTGACTGATTTATTGTGCTACCATACTAAAGTACCCCAGCAGAACACCCCACCAGGTCACAATATACTGACAACGGGCGGATCGTAGTTTTTTTCCTTCCTCACTTTTCTTTTTTAATGGGCAATAGGTACCAAAATATAATAAGTTATAAATAATCGAAATTAGGTTTGGTATTTCGTTTCCGATGATGGTTTATCACTGAAAACGAGAATAGTCCAAATTTGTCCTGCTGAAAAGAAAAAGAATTATCATCGAAAAGCCAAAAAGTCTTATTGGCAAAATTGAAAGCTGACAACTCGTAATAACCAATAATGATGGTGCCTTATACATTATATATGTCGTTATGTCAGATATAGCCTTCATAATCCTATCTATTTCTTAAACTCATTTGGCATCAGCCAAACATATTTAAAATTCAAAATACATGTACATCTGCATGTGTATTTATAAAATAAGTGTACGCTACAGCCGTTTTGGGTGATGTGCTACGTTAGCGAAGTTTAAGAGAACTAGCCGTCAGGTCAGGACAACCGATATATAAATACGATTTTTGATATATTAGGTGTTCTATCAATCACTCCCAAACTTCACCCCTTACATTAATGATACATAGCAGTCTGTGATTCAATGTGTCTATGATATAGGGTGTCAGACGACGTGTAACAGTATCTACATATATGTACATAGTTTTATACTTGCATGTTACCTGATTCTAAATATATGCATATACCAAAGAGAGATAAATTGTGAAAATTCTAGTCCGTAAACAGTGTCATTCCGCAGTTTATCAATGGGAAACATATCACCGTTATTCCTTACCTTGTTGATACGACAAACAAACATTGATCGTGAGATGTAGAATAACGTAAGGCATAAAAAAAATGAGTACATATAGGTTGTTATGTAATAACCGTTTAAATGCAATCTACACTTGATAAACTTTTGACCTGCGCTTTGCAATAGTACTTTATATCAATGGTTTGGATTGTTTGTGTGCGACGTTTATCTCTTGAAACGAAGTCCGTCCAGTAACACAGCAATCCTTTGAATGGGCGTTTCCTGGTCATTACTTTTTGCAGTAATTTACGTCTGCCTTTACCCAGTATAACGGCATATTTATCATGGTATTGTATATAGTAAGCAGTTCTAAAGAAGGAACTCTAATACAATGTAAATCTTGGTCACATCCAAGTAAGCATTATTACAACAGCCCGATAAGTACGTCAATATATTAGTCTGACTGCGACCAATAATCACGATAGCAGCCCGACTGATACCTACAATAAGGCCAATGCAACAGTCCGAGTGAGACCAATAATTAGGTCAATACAGGAGTCCGAGTGAGACCAATAATTAGGTCAATACAGGAGTCCAAATGAGACCAATACTTAGGTCAATATAGGAGTCCGACTAAGACCAATAATTATGTCACTACAGCAGTCCGCCTAAGACCAGTAATTATGTCACTACAGCAGTCCGACTAAGACCAGCAATTATGTCACTACAGCAGTCCGACTAAGACCAGTAATTAGGTCAATACAGCAGTCCGAGTGAGACAAATAATTAGGTCAAAACAGCAGCCCGACTGAGGCCAATAATTAGGTCACTACAGCAGCCCGACTGAGGCCAATAATTAGGTCACTGCAGCAGCCCTACTGAGGCCAATAATTTGGTCAATACAGCCGCCCGACTGAGGCCAATAATTAGGTCAATACAGCAGTCCAAGTGAGACCAATAATTAGGTCAATACAGCAGTCCAAGTGAGACCAATAATTAGGTCAATACAGCAGCCCGACTGAGGCCAATAATTAGGTCACTACAGCAGCCCGACTGAGGCCAATAATTAGGTCACTACAGCTGCCCGACTGCGGCCAATAATTAGGTCAATACAGCAGTCCGAGTGAGACCAGTAATTAGGTTAATACAGCTGCCCGACTGAGGCCAGTAATTAGGTCAATACAGCAGGCCGAATGAGACCAGTAGTTAGGTCACCACAGCAGTCCGACTAAGACCAGTAGTTACGTCACTTCAGCAGTCCAGATGACACAAATAACTGGATTATCACAGCAGCCCGACTGAGGCCAATACATGTACCTAGGTAAAAACATTTGTCAGACCGAGTCAAATAAAAAGGTAAATACACCAGTACTGTAGTGGTCCTATAATAAGTGATTATTCCGTGTAGGTGTCACCCCTGTCTGTGTTCATGATAACGGTAATAATGATGAATATCAGGTTTTTCATACTATCTACCATTTGCAAATCATTGAATAAGATTATTGGTACTCTATTCTAACAATTGGGGGGGGGGTGCTAATCTTCCATTTAAAAAAAATGTCATCACTGTTCTTGTTGTACTGTCCTTTATGAAATCGGAAGGGGTTGGTATAAATGTTTTTCGGCTTACTGTATCTATTACTAAACTTAAAATGTGTAGCAAATGTGTGTATGTTACGTCATCTTACAGGAGAGCGCTAAGTAAATTGTCAGAACTTGTGCTAAATCCCTTTTATTTTTCGCCTTCAATAAATGCTTGAATGGTTAAGATATTTTTATCGAGGATTGACCTAAACACCCCAAGGTATCAAATTTGCTTAAAAACTTTAGTTTAGGTCCATAAACTGGGTGAGGGGATAACTCTCAAAAGTAAACAAATTATGTTTAAAAACTTTTGACAAATCCTCAGGCCCGTTTGGAACGACGAGGTCATAGGGTAGAATCCCAGGTAAACAAGTCGAGGCACTCGCAAAGGCGGACCTAAATATCAGTGTTTATTTACACATTGATAACAAACAGTAGGTTTACCCGACTACTGATAACCAACATCCCAAAACAACAGATTAAATTATTAAATTGTTATAGTACGGACATGACCCAATATATGTATACCTATTTACACTTAACGACAGGTAACTTACAGGAATAATGCGGCAAGCATCAAAGAAACCAAAGAAATCCAAACAAATGAAAAAGGGATGCAATCGCGCTTGGTTTCCCCTGTTGAGGAGTCTAATTGGAGTTTGCCAATATGAATCAGTATTAAAATATTTGGAACTATTTTATATCTACTGCCGAGGTTTTAGTCAGTTTGCGTTTTTCTTCTTTTAAAGATATGACGTTTTGACAATGTTTACCTATGTAGCCAATACGTTAACAAGTATTCGTTCTCTTCATCTTTTAATGTTTTGGTAACGTTAATCTTATCAGATCTGATCGGCTTTCAATAATCCTATAATATAATCAAACCGAAAGATGATTTTTTAAACAGATTTTTGTGATATGTCATAAACAAATAATGTTTCAAAATAATTTGACACAATTTTTGTTAAATCCGTTATATATATGTTCATGTATTATATTAGTATTTTGTTAAAACAAACCATCCTTTCATGAGTCTTATTTCTGGAATAGTATCTTGTATCCCTCGCGATTTATATTGTGTATACCATCCGAATATTGGTTCCGAGTTATGCGTTCTTTCATGGCCCTATTCGCATCGCGTTTATCTAAAAAATAATATTTTAACCTTAACCCACTATATAACATGATAGTTACTTAACCAGTTAGGACGAGTATAGATTGATCAAGTTGAATGGTAACATCATATGACACAATGCGACCAGGTAACGATCCAGGCCATAAGTTGTTTGCTGAGAAACCAGAGAGGAGCAAAATTCAATACCAAGGCCCAAATTCGTGAATCAATTTGCATGATCAAACAAGATCTAGCTACTGGTTTAGATCAATACTTTTTTAATATTTTTCATTATTTTGAAGATTTTCTTTAGCATTCATTTTTCTCAAAATCATTGAAAAAAATAAGAGTTGATGATTGGTCAAGAAATAAGGCTTGGGGATTATCCGATTAACTAAATACTGGCCCCGTTCAAAAATACTTTGAGTACGAAATAAACACACCAAAGATAGTACAATTAATTACATGTTGTTTATGTTCTAAGTTTCACATAATACTCATCTGAAGGGTGGTAGGGTGGTCGGGTGGTGCAGTGGATAGCGCACTTGCCTTTCACCAAGGCGGCCGGGGTTCGATTCCGCGATCGAACGTGAAAAGGTACGGGGTCACCTGCCCGACCACGTGGGTTTTTTCCGGGTACTCCGGTTTCTTCCCACAATAAGACCCCTCGCGCGCTAACATCCGGGCCAACAAGAGTGATTAATATAAGTTGTATAGCTTGTTGCATAATTGTTGTAAAATAAAAAAAAGTTTATATTATATTTACTCATCTGAATGCCAGTATTATACTTTTAGCGAATTCTACCAGACATCCTTTCAAATTATGCTTGCAAACTTGCCAATCAAAGATAAACCATTGTACTTTCTATTCCAAGCACTTTTGAGCCTGAACTTCGGTTGACCTCGAGAGAATGATATTGACCCGGACTGTACTGATTGGTTGAAATTAAACTTCCGGGTCCCTTTGTTAGTAGACTACCGGGTCATAACATATTAAGGAGTTATCAAGTACATCCTCGGTCGAAATATCATTGTTTCTGCATCAAGAACCCAAAAGTACCAATATAATTATGTTCTTTCACGATGGATCAGCAACGGCATACATTTCACAAACAATAGTACAAGAACAGTCTTGTTTGTGTCTAATTAGTATGCACTGTCATTTTTAAAGGACGTGACCAATCCTACATTGATACGTGTATATATATATTTTATCTAATGGTTTCCCGTTTCAAATATATGTCACGAATATGGCAGATTTTTATATTTTCACGAATGCGTCTGCAATATGGGTGAATTTGTTTATATATTTAACGAGAAAACATTAAAATTTGGCAGTTTCAGCTGATCGGGACAGAGTGCCTAAGGCTTACTGAACAGTAATACATAACAAGATATAGTTTTTGTTTTTAAAAGGTACAAAATAAGAAAAAATAAAAACTATATTTAAATATCTATTAATTTTCAAAATACTATGAAATGTTTAGAATGTTCTTGCTCTCATAATTTGATCTTATAGTATCTTTGATTATTTGATAATTTTTAAACAATGAAATACTAGGATACGAAAATAGTAATGATAGCATCCAGTACTGGTGTTTTATCAAGTAGATATTTTCTGATATTTCACTGGTAAAAATGTAATATAAAAATATAACCCTTACATGCAAGGGTGATTATGACTATATAAGTAAAAAGGCTTGACCATATCAAGATCGAGATAAAATATCTAAAACTCAGTGCTCTCAGTTCGAAGTATAGAGAGAAATGCATGGCATTTATCTCAAAAAGAATATTTGAACATACACCCACTACCCTACATGATAACGACTACTAAACAAGTTTGGACCAGCATAAAATGATAAATTTCGCCTTGACACTATATCCAACAATTCAGACAGTTAAAAAACACTATGTTCTTCACTGTTGCGTCCGACAGCAGAATGATACCAGGACCGAATTATCGAACATGGAGTTTGTTGTCAAACCAACTTTGAAATTACTCAATTAAAACCTATCAAATGATCAAAAGGTCAAATAAAAAGACTGAAACCAGTATTGGGTTCTACGTTTTCTCAGAGCTCTACACTTCCAAATCATTGACAAGATAATATTTGATGATGGAGAAATACATAAGGCTTGAACAAACGTCTGTGCTTGAGCTTGTCCGATTTTTTAAATACTAGCTATGATCAAAAGTTCTTTGGGTACAAAACAATTAATTCGATTTTGTTTATGTTCCATGTTTCGTGTCTTTTAAAGATAAATATGCTCATCTGAATGCAAGCATTATACTTTGGGCGAATTTAACTAATTATTCTCTCAAAATATATGTCAGCAATCCTGCAGGTAATCGAAGATTAATCAGTGGACATAAGAATTTCTTATCAGGTCCTACTCTGAGTACTTTAGATCCTGAACTTCAGGTGACCTCGGGAGAATGGATTTGATCCAAATTGTTCATATAGAGAAGGCTGTAATTGAACTTCCGGGTACTTCTGATAACAGACTATCAGGACATAACAAGGAGTCATCAAGTACATTTAAAAAAAAAAAAAACATACACAAGGATATACAACACCAAATTGAGATGTAACCCCTTAATCCAACAGTAGAAGGATTTAATCTGTATTCTCCCTGTGGATGTAGCCCCTCTTCATCCAGAGGGGGACGGGGGGGGGGGCATTCCTTACCCAAGGAGGACACATTCGAGTGCCAATACCACTAGGATGTTCAGGACCATGTTTTGTTAAAAACTATTCACTCGTTCTGGACAAGTAGAGTTTTAAAGAAAAAGTTATTGGACACTGCACAATGAAATAAGCTCATTTGCCCGAAGGCCTAAAAAACACGGGATATGTTATTTTTCTTGTTTTTGACCTTTATAACTAGATGAAAATATGTCAAAGAATGACGTTGCTAAGTGCTTTTCTTATTATTGAATTTGGACGTTCAGTCCCAGGAGACGTGACTAGGACAGAGCGGGATAGGGCGGATATGGGTAATCCCCCTTTGTCATTTCATTTCAAACTGGTATTGACGACACCAACAAAAATGCTCTGTTGACATAATTGCCTCTTCTTTGACGCTGGGATGGCTTAACCATGTACGAAAGGGTTGATCTGTACTCCCCCAAACCGCAATGAAATATTTGTATTTATTTTTTTGTGTTTACTGGGCCTGTTATACGGTTTACTGTTTATCGCCCGCTGTTCTTTAGCGATCTTCCGTAGACGTATGATAACGGGAGTGCTTATCAGGAAGTCATCAGATTCATCTTCGTGCTTGTAATCCATTCCGAAACTGGCGGCCTTCTCGAAATACCTTTCGGCGCCAACGGGACACCCGACACAGTCGTGACTGTATGCCAGCAATACTTGCAGGTGATCATCACCCAGCTCAGGGAACCGTAAAGTTTTTAATTTGGTCCAGGCATCAAACTTTTCCAAGGCTTTCATTGCCGTATCATGATAGGACGGATGCCTACAGGGTTGATTCGTGTGCAAGACCATCAATGTTTGTATGATTTTGAAAAACAAGAACGCTGTACTCGGTACACGACAGTCAAGGATGGCCTCCTGGACACACAGGTCCATGGTGAGACGATTGTGGAAATCTATGGAGCTGTAAATGCCACCCTGATATAACATCACATTTTTCGATGACGTATGCGACAGAAGATGAGCGGCAAAATGATCAAGAATTATTTGGTGTTGATTTGTCGTCGACAAGAGATTGTAATACTCTCCATAAATCCAAATATGTCTTTCAACGTGTGGAAGAATCTTATCAAATAAATGTTGACTTTTCTCAATCAGACTGTTACCGACTCCAGATTTGTGTTGCACTGAAATGGCTTGTTGATGGTACAGTGCCGCTAACAAGCCATATACGCAGCATGTGATATCCATGCCTAACCCAAGCAAAAGAACACATTCCAGTCGCTTAATCGCGAGTTCAATGAAATTGTCCATCTTCATGTCAAGAACCATGTCAATCCCAAGTAAATTAAATGCCATGGATACCTCAGCCTTATCCAACAGTTCAGACACATACGTCAAAAGGGTCAGAGTTATTGTTTGCTTTGTAAGTCTTGTTGCAGACAGACATGGCGCCAGTAATGACGCAAGGGAAATGTCTCTGGAGAGCCAACTAAATCGTTTCGTCTCTGTCAACTCCAAGAAGATCGTCAAACAATCATCACGAGTCTTCGTGACGTCACGCTTCGTGGCGATGACGGACGCAGCACTGATATGCCCAATAGTGTTGTTCTCCCGGACAAAGTAATGCGGCAGATTATGGGAGTTAAGGAATGCTTCCAGTTGATTGAGAAGTCTTTGGAGACATTCGAATGGATTGTTCTCCGTCCAATCCTCTTGGTTACTCTTTTCACATAGCCAGAACATAGTCTGCTTGCAGTGAAATGTTGACAACCCGCGTTTGACTTTATCGATGTGAAAACGAAACAGATACTTAAACAATTTGTAGCAACGGAACTGTGGAATGCTCAGAGCATGTGAAATGGTCCTTGACGCTAGACCGAATGACAGAATAAACTCACGTGGGTCCTTACTGTTCTTGTGACATTTTGGGACGACATGACATCCACATTTGATTGCTGCATTAATAACTGCAACAGGAGGCCAAGTGCGAGTCCTGTGTCGCCATGCCGCCGCATCAGCAGGCCAACTGGGATGTGGAAGAGCTATCACGTAGTCCTTAGAACGATGGAAATTGTAATTCTGTTCACAAACATCGGCGGTCAGTGCTGGACCGTGGTGTGAGAATTCTACTGAAACATTTCTCCCTTCATTGATTCGAATGAACTCTGCTTCGTTGTCTTTGTCGTGGATTTCTAATCTCATTTCTTTTCTCAGTTTTCTTGTTAGATTTATTCGCAAGACAAAACCGTCGCTGTCTACGAACTCTGAAACGTTTTCAAAACTACTTTTCAAGTGGTTGATCATATAGTAATGATCGTAATATGTTTTTCTCTGGGTCAGCCAGTCTGAGCTGAATTTCAACTGTACATAACCAGGGTGACCACTTATGGCTACAGGCCTAGCAAAGGCTCGACGATGATGGGGGTCGATCTTGAGGAAGGGAAACATGTAAAGAATGTCTTCGTCTTGGACCTCTGTGTACGACCTTGACCTGTGGAGGTGTTTTATTTCCGGGAGTGCCAGACCATCGGTACTGCTGCCTACAACTAACTGCATATCACAAGATACTTTTCTGCCATAGAACAAAAATGTTTGTTCTTCTTTTAAAATCTCTACTGACTCTTTGACAGATTCTGCTACAGGATATGTCGGCAGTAACACATTCAAAATAAAGTTTTCCTTTGAAAGTGTCGCATTTTTCTTGTCGATATCCAACAGCGTTTCAAAATAGTTACCATTCCCTTTCTCGTTAACTTTAGCCTTTTGGAAAAGCATGTTTCTGGTCGTTATTTGTACAGCGTAGGTACTGAAAACAAATATAAAAGGTCTTTAAGTACAACAATCTCAAATATAGTTCTAATATGACTTTATCATATTAAAGTGGGAAAAAAATGAATCAAATGCCTTATTTACACAATACTCAGCTGGGTAAATATACTTTTTTATCGTTATTGTTATTTTCACTTTTCAAATTTCAGATATAAACTTCCCTTATGTAATATAGGCTCTTATGAGTAGCTTCATTCTGATATTGCACACATTACACAGGTTTCGTTCAAAACATATGAACAATTTCGATTTCTCTAACAGTGCATTTTCCTTTTCTTTATAGCAGCTGTCCTGCTTCTCCAACCTTTGGTGTTTATATGTCGCAGTTGATTCTTTATTTTAGGGCTTGCTCTAAGTATCGAGAGTTTTGCGATAGTTGTAGGCTGCTAACAACAAAGTTATACACAGGAATTCAAGAGACGCAAATTAATAAAGAGTACGAGCAAGATTTGCGGTCACTATCTTGGTCTCCTTGAGAAATATTTTGTTTCTTAGTATGATATGAAGATGGGCGTTATTTGAATATGCTCATCAATGTGCTCACTTAATTTGCTTGAGTCGATTCGATTCTCACTTTGAGGACGTTACGTGCACTTGCATGTAACGAAGAATAACATGGTAAGTGATGAACGGAAGACTGTTACTCTTCTGGAACACCAAGTGTAGTTACCTGTACGTTTTTCAAGGATCCTCGTGTAATTTGTTCTTTTGGTCATACTTTTCCTTTGTTTAATCGATTTGAGTTCAGATTATGGTTTTATTAACACTTCTGTAAACTCTGTTTCTTTTTAATAAAACAAACAAACAAAGTCAAATTGAGTTTACATTTTTTTAAACATGGTCCTATATTGTCACAAATATGCTTGTTGATTCTTGACTAGTCGAACACACTGACATCACATATATGGCATTGGCATTTATCACATCAACGTCTCAAGATTCTACACATTATATAACGTTACTGCAATCACAAAATGCTTGTGAATAAAACATAGTTTCGGCCATCATACGAGTATACTATATTTTCTCAACAGGATAACACGGAAAAAGACATCAAGAGTTTAATTTAACGCTTAGCATACAAGTCAGCTGAAAGTCCTGTCAACCTTCATGAAATCCTAACAAAACATTAAAAATATCAACAACAAACCAAACAGTCGTCCCTATAATACCTGGAGCTGTCTATTTCTACTTTCTGTTTTGAGTTCTCGTTTTCTCCCTGTGGTGACTGTTTACGTGATAAACTGTTTTCTAGTGCATTTTATAGACAGCCTTGTAACACCAGACACTATTATATTCCTAAATAAATAGTGCACTGATCTCGAACAATTGATTTTATGCGGAGCGCAACAGCTCACCTGGTGAAGTATAGCAGCTTTATATTAACTTGCATTGCATTTTCTGGATTACAGTAACATTATATACATACACCTTAATATACAATCTGTACAAGTCTTACACATAGCGTTCATATTGGCTTTACAGTAATACAAAAATTGTATATTCTAAATATAACCACAGATTTAACTGTAGCTTACCCGGCCTTGGTCTCGCATGAATAACTCTCGACATGCTGCTACATATAATGGTTAGTATGTGTGTGTGTGTACATTAGGTTATGTGTGTAGACAACTCACGCTTACCAACTGTACACGGAATCCGACACATTTGTGTTTGATAAATCTAAGGAAGTGAGTCTGCTATTCGTCACAGCTGTTCCACAGTCGTGATTACATGGTCTTTGATAGAATGAAGCAACAGCGACCTCTATTGCAGGGAATGGGGCGGTAACTCTGCTATTTCTAATGAAGACGATACCTCCTCTTGCACAACCGAAGTCAAACTAAAATGTCAAAAATGATATATAGGAAAGGTTACAGGGTGCGTGTCTCATCTTGATATGTTCTGCAGTAATATGTTCTTTAACCATTATTCTTACTAAACATCTTCGGTCGCTTATTAAAATTTTTATAAATTAAAGGAGTGACAATTCCCTTCTATATATGTACATGTGTGCTTCATCTCCCAAAGGGGTTATCTTGCTTTAAAAACAAAATGTGTTTCATAAATAAAAGGTCACTGACTTTCCTTCTTTATGAAACGAATCTATGTAAGTTCCATGTTTTCACGTTTCACCATCCTCTCGCATTCATATTTATGTGATACATACACATTAAGACAAATAAAAAAAAACAATTTCAAAACTTTTCAAAATACATATTATAGATATGTTTTTAGTCAACTTAACAGAATACAAATTATAGTGAAGTGCAAAGCGTTTCATGAATATAGTCAATAAACCGACGGTTGCATGTATTCAAATAACTGTTATTGCATCTTAATTCTTTGTCACCGTCTGTCTCAAAAGACAATGGACTGCGCCTGGAATGTAAGTTTCTTGAGTAGAACAGCGTCGCAACGTTATATAATTTGTAGAATCTTGAGACAATGATTTGAAGTCCAATTCTGGAACGGCAGTCTCTGTCACAGTTGCTGCAGGTGTATGATGTTGTTGTTTGGAGTGTTGAGGCTGTTTGTGATATCTGCTGCTCCCTCCTGTCATGCCACTGCTGCTCCCTCCTGTCATGCCACTGCCGCTCCCTCCTGTCATGTCACTGCTGCTCCATCTTTGCCCCCGCTCTCTTTACCCCCGTGCACACCACTTGGCGCCAGTTTCTGCGACCGGCTGCGACTGCTTCCGATGTGTCTGGATTGATGTCAACAGACCTCATGTCTTTTTTTTAGGCAGTATTGGGCGGCCAACTGGTCTGGGCTTGATGTGAGCTCGCCATAGAGAACATATTCGGCGGGCGACCATCCTCTATGCGCCTCACGTAGCCGAGCCAACGTAGGCGTCTCTGAGAGAGCATGGCGATCACGATTCCTTCCATAAATGTATCCTTCCATCCACTGAATCGGATTTTGGAACTATCTTTTTAAGATATGTCTTAAAAATAGTCAGCCAACATTTAAATGTGATTGAATGTACATTTCTAAAAGGAATTAACTGGCAGTGCGTTTAATGGTTTACCTCCTCCGTGTCTTGTGTGTTCCGTCATGTACCAGTCCACCATTTTTATTTTAAATTTATATTTTTTACACTTTCTGATTGGCTAAAACTTGGTCACGTGGAGGTCAATATTTTGTGATATTGACCTAATGTTTCTACTTTTAGAAACATCGAGCCGACATTGCGCTTATGACGTTATAATCATTGTGACTTCACAGTACCCCTAAGTAAATTTCAAACTCTATCAAGGTAGATAAAATGCAATTCCAGTCTTTTGCAAACAAGTTTCATATTTAATATAAAAATTAAGGACCATTGATGAGGTCAATATGATGTTATACTAAACTGGTAGAATCAAATATTGACCAACATTTTGTTTTGTATTGTTATAAAATTGTTTGAGAATTTGATTAAATTTGATTGTAGTCTGAATTTAAACAAAAAAATATCGTTTTATAATAAAACTAGTAAAGCCTTTTGATGTCGGATGATACATAGCTTTATCAACTTGAGAATAAATATCGACCGAGGACGAAGTCCGAGGTTGATATTTTTACCCAGGTCGATAAAGCAGTTGTCTGTAAATTATACATGGCTTTGTCGATAGGTCGATAAAGCCATGTATCAACCGATGACTTCATCAACAGGCTATAATTGTATAATGATAATGTCGAAAAGCTGATGTATACAAGATCAATTGTATTAAAAGATTTGAATTGTATGAAGGGATTTGCGCCGCGAGATAAGATGAATCAGATTGAAGAGTGGATGACGAAGGAAATGGACATCAACGGAATACAAAATCGTATTGTTGATATGTCAATGTAGTTGTTATACCAGGTACCCATGTTTGTATGGCCTAAACTCACACGAACTCCTCATTCTTCCATTGAGCATAAAACATCTTATTTGCATCACTCTTTCAGGGCTGAAGCGTTTCATTTATGTTCCAGGTCTACCCTTTGACCTACTGCTGAAAAAGATAAGTCACACACATCATATTGCTGAACTAAACTTTACAAAGAATGTTTAAGTCCGTCTACCAATGTTATCTATAATTCATCTGAACATAACAGTTTGTACAGCATGGCACCTGTTGACCCCTATTACACATAATCCTGCCTGTCTCCTTGACCCAACCTCATTTTTGGCCTTTAGTTGAGGGTTCGCCCCTGTGAGAACGGCTATGGGTTCTGTCCCCTAACTGGGACTTACCAGAGTCTCTAGCAATGGTACTTACTACTCCCTGCTTGAAGCTCAGCGTCATGGGAGTGGAACGACTAGTTCACCCGTTGTCAGTATAATGTAACCGGGTAGGGTGTTCTACTGGAATCTATGGCAGTACATAGTGGATATCTAACAGTAATACGAAACATATTTCACGAGTGTAGACATATATGTCGTATGCTTAAGAATTACATAAAGTTCAATTAACGGCCGTATTGTTATTGTGAGTGGTAGGGTAACCCAAGCAGTGCCGGTTGATAAAACTAAATCATCAAACTATACACACACCTTCCAATGAAAACCATTACACATCTATGAATTAACAGTGACACATGTACAGTGAGTCCGAGTTTCCTCTAGCCCTAACATCAGACTTAGACATTATGACAGATTGATGTCTGGTACGTATACCCAGATATGGTGTCGGGGTCAGAGGCAACTCGGGCTAATGTACAGTAATGTAAACCAACTTATTTTTACGTTGACTTAATTTCGCGTTTTGATATGAACCGACTATTTCGCGACGATTTAATTTCGCGATAAATACGGTCATAAATCCTATGTACAGTACAGTACTCCTACAGTTGCCATACATGTGATTGAAACTATTTTGTGGCGATTAATTTTCAAGAACTGAAATCAACAGCGAAATTTAATCGCACGCGAAAATAAGTTGATTTACAGTATCATGTAGTATAGGAGCGACAAAATATATTTTAACAGGGAGTGAATGGAGGGCGTACAAGCTGTGAATGCGGCAACAGCAGCACAGCCTAGATTCGCTGACATTGTGGGTACAAGGAAAATAAAACCCAATGGTTATGGTGACATCACAGGGACACGTTATGATAAAATAGGTATTTTTCGTTAAGTTTATCTTAAGGTCAATGCCACAGGCGCTAGGCACGGACGTATGTCACAGTGGGATGGGTCACATTCGAGACAGGTTAAATTGTTATCTGATAAGCATTCCATAGTGACATACGTCCGTGCCTAGCCCCTGTGGTCTACACTTTTCCCTGTGGAGTACATCAATCACACGGTCATGTAGACAGAAATGATAAAATTAAAGATAAATATACCCTGTATAGATTTATATGATAAAATTAGAGATAATAGGTATTCATCGTTAATTTTATCATATAAGTCTATTCTTGTCCCTGTGATTGCACCAAGCACAGGGTCACGTATAGACACATATAAGATTAGCGATAATAGGTATTCATCGCTAATTTTATCATAAAAGCCTGTACGTGTCTTTGTTATACCAGGTACACCCATATTTGTATGGCCTAAACTCACACGAACTCGTCATTCTTCCATTGTACATAAAACATCTTATTTGCATCGCTCTTTCAGGGCTGAAGCGTTTCCTTTATGTTGCAGGTCTACCCTTTGACCTACTGCTGAAAAAGATAAGTTCACACACATCATATTGCTGAATTAAACTTTACAAAGAATGTTTAAGTCCGTCTACCAATGTTATCTATAATTCATCTGAACATAACAGTTTGTACAGCAGTGCACCTGCTGACCCCATTACACATAATCCTGTCTGTCTCCCTTGACACAACCTCACTTTTAGCCTTTAGTTGAGGGTTCGCCCCTGTGAGAACGGCTATGGGTTCTGTCCCCTAACTGGGACTTACCAGAGTCTCTAGCAATGGTACTTACTACTCCCTGCTTGAAGCTCAGCGTCATGGGAGTGGAACGACTAGTTCACCCGTTGTCAGTATAATGTAACCGGGTAGGGTGTTCTACTGGAATCTATGGCAGTAGAAAGTGGATATCTAACAGTAATACGAAACATATTTCACGAGTGTAGAAATATATGTCGTATGCTTAAGAATTACATAAAGTTCAATTAACGGCCGTATTGCTATTGTGAGTGGTAGGGTAACCCAAGCAGTGCCGGTTGATAAAACTTAATCATCAAACTATACGCACACCTTCCAATGAAAACCATTACGCATCTAGGAATGAACAGTGCCACATGTACAGTACGTCCGAGTTTCCTCTAGCCCTAGCACCTGACTTAGACATTTTAACAGATTGTTGTCAGGTACATAGATATGGTGTCGGGGTCAGAGGAAACTCGGGCTAATGTACAGTAATGTAAACCAACTTATTTTGCGTCGACTTAATTTCGCGATAAGTACGGTCGTAAATCCTATGTACAGTACAGTACTCCTACAGTTGGCATACCTGTGATTGAAACTATTTCGCGGCGATTAATTTTTGAAAACTGAAATCAACAGCGGAATTTAATCGCGCGCGAAAATAAGTTGGTTTACAGTATCATGTAGTATAGGAGGACATCCATGACAAGAACAGAGCGACAAAATAAAATTTAACAGGGAGGGAATGGAGGGCGTACAAGCTGTGATTGCGGCATCAGCAGCACAGTCTAGATTCGCTTACATTGACAATTTGTGAGTCCAATGAAAATAAAACCCAATGGTTATGGTGAAATCACAGGGACACGTTATGATAAAATAGGTATTTATCTTAAGTTTATCTTAAGGTCAATGCCACCGGCGCTAGGCACGGACCTATGTCACAGCGGGATGGGTCACATTCGAGACAGGTTAAATAGTTATCTGATAAGCATTCCATAGTGACATATACGTCCGTGCCTAGCCCCTGTGGTCTATACTTTTCCCCGTGGAGTACATCAATCACAGGGTCTTGTAGACATAAATGATAAAATTATAGATAAATATACCAAGTTTAGATTTATATGAAAAATTTAGAGATAACAGGTATTTATCATTAACTTTATCATATAAGTCTATACGTGTCCCTGTGATTGCACCAAGCACAGGGTCACGTATAGACACATACATATAAGATTAGCGATAATAGGTATTTGTTGCTATTTTTATCATACATTAAGTCTGTTCGTGTCCCTGTGGTGCAATAAAAGGTCGGTCGTCTTGTGAAATATTTTGGAAAGACCTTGACATGGTCAGAATGTCGTCGTATATTGAGGTGAGACAGGGGAATTTCAACCCTCGGGACAGCATTGTTAACTGTCCAACCACGAGGCTTGTCGCGCGTCTGGTAGATTAAGTCCACCAAGGGAGTGAATGGTTATTTTTCTTTCACTTTGTTGATCTTCTTATATATCTAACATCGACGTCCATGAAAGACAATACTGCTGTTTTGTCGTTGTAATGAAATTGAATTGTCAACGTGACGATTTTTTAGAGTTAGCACGTTTAGAATGTCTAAACCCTTGGGTGAAATTAAGACTCTTTCACTCAAGTGGGGGTGAAACAGGGGAATCTCAGCCCGAGGTGGTAATATTTTTAGTTTGCCAAAAACGAGGCTTGCCGAGTGTTTGGCAGCTTAAGAATTTTAGCCCGAGGGTTGAGATTCCTATCTAACTTCCAAGGGGGTAAATTATACTTTTTCTCTTAGCCTGTGCAACTTCTTATATACATATATCTAATATTAACTGTACGTTCGTGCAAGACTATGTTTATGTGGTGTGATTGAGCTGTAAACGTGACGTCATTGTATAATTGCCGCGATGTCATCGTATTGTTGCTATGACGTCATACAAGTGCAAACAACACGTGTAGCTTACACAGGGACCTGAGAATTTGTTACAGCTAGTTTTGGACCTAAAATATGATGTTTTGAGTAATTTACACATTTGGGGGGTTAAGATCAATTTTCGATAAAAATGCCCCCTCAATGGTCATAAAAACTAAAGGGTGGAAAGCTTTCCAGGTCGAAAAATCGACCCCACCTACCTTTCTTGCATCAAAAATCACATTTCTAGTTAAGGTACGAAAAAACGCTTGGTACCGTTGAAAAGATGGATAATTTTTATTTTACAAACCTCCTAAATCCAAGTCAAATGTATCCTCCTTCCGTATAAATAATCTCCATTTCCCCCCAAAACACGCAATATTTCCATGTCTCAAAGTTTTCGTCGGCTTGCCGGCCACTAATTACATAATTATTGAGGTTGACGTCACTGCACGCGGAGGCCTTACGCTGTCATTGGATGGCGGTCTTCCTTTAAATTTAGGCATCCAATGACAGCAAAAGCCCAGCACGCGGGGTGACGTCAACCTCGCCTCATGTGGTTTTTGATGCAAGAAGGGTAGGTGGGGTCGATTTTTCGACCTGGAAAGCTTTCCACCCTTTAGCTTTTATGACCATTGAGGGGGCTTTTCATCGAAAATTGATCTTAACCCCAAAACGTGTAAAATGACTCGAAACATCCTATTTTAGGTCCAAAACTAGCTGCGACAAATTCTCAGGTCCCTGTCTTAACTTATATGACCATTGAGGGGGCATTTTTATCGAAAATTGATCTTAACCCCCCCCCCCAAATGTGTAAAAAATACTCTAAACATCCTATTTTAGGTCTAAAACTAGTTGAAACAAATTATTTATGACCATTGAGGGGGCATTTTTATCGAAAATCGATCTGTATTTCGCGTTTTTACATGAAACGACTATTTCGCGACGATTTAATTTCGCGATAAATACGGTCGTAAATCCTATGTACAGTACAGTACTCCTACAGTTGGCATACCTGTGATTGAAACTATTTCGCGGTGATTAATTTTCGAGAATTGGAATCAACAGCTAAATTTAATCGCACGCGAAATTAAGTTGGGTTACAGTATCATGTAGTATAGGAGGACAACCATGACAAGAACAGAGCGACAAAATAAATTTTAACAGGTAGGGGATGGAGGGCGTACAAGCTGTAAATGCGGCAGCAGCAAAGTCTAGATTCACTGACATTGTGGGTACAATTAACATAAAACCCAAGGGTTATGGTGAAATCACAGGGACACGTTATGATAAAATAGGTATTTATCTTAATTTCATCTTAAGGTCAATGCCACCGGCGCTAGGCACGGACCTATGTCACAGCGGGATGGGTCACATTCGAGACAGGTTAAATAGTTATCTGATAAGCATTCCATAGTGACATAGGTCCGTGCCTAGCCCCTGTGATCTATACATGTACTTTTTCCTGTGGAGTACACCAATCACAGGGTCACGTATAGACATATATGATAAAATCATAGCCGTCGGTGTCGGAAAAGATTACTATCATTATATATATAAAATGTTACTCATAAGATAATCTCTCTCTCCCTCCCTCTCTCTACTCCTCCCCTCTCCCTCTTTCTCTCTCTCCCCCCCCCCCCCCCTCTCTCTCTCATGATGTTTGAATGTGTGACTGTATGATACTGTGAGATATTGTATTTTATTATTGTAAATAAGCCATCTTGAAATTTGTAAATATATCAATGTTTTATTTTAGGGAAAGGGCTTAGTATAAGTTGTACAACTTGTGCCCAATCCCATTGCTATGGAAGGCAATAAATATGTTTAAATCAAATATGATAAAATTAAAGATACATATACCCAGTATAGATTTATGTGATAAAATTAGAGATAACAGGTATTATCATTAATTTTATCATATAAGTCTATACGTGTCCCTGTGATTGCATTAAGCACAGGGTCACGTATAGACATATTTAAGATTGGCGATAATAGGTATTTATCGCTAATTTTATCATACTCATACAAGTCTATACGTGTGCCAATGCAATAGAAGGTCGGTCGTAATATGAAATATTTTTGAAGAAGAAAGACCTTGACTTGGTCAGAATGTCGTCGAATACTGGGGTGGGACGGAGATTTTTGTAGATTAAGCCCGTGTCTACCAAGGGGGTGAATGATTATTGTTCTTTCATCTTGTTTATCTTCTTATATATCAGACATCGACGTCCATGTAAGACAAAAAACTGTTTTGTCGTTGTGGTGAAATTGAATTGTCAACGTGACGTTGTGTTAGAGTTGCTATGACGTCAAACAATTATCGAGAACGTACAAAGAGCACGTGTAGAATGTCTAAACCCTTGGTTAAAATTAAAAGACTCTTTCACTCCAGTTGGGAAGAGACAGGGGAATCTCAGCCCGAGGGATAATATTTTTCAAGTTGCCGAAAACGAGGTTTGCAGAGTGTTTGGCAGCTTAAGAATCTTAGCCCGAGGGTTGAGATCCCCTATCTAACTACCAAGGGGTGAATGATAATTTTTCTCTAACCCTGTTAAACCTCTTATATATGTATATTAACGGTACTTCCATGCAAGACTATGTTTATGTGATGTGATTGAGTTGTCGACGTGACGTCATTGTATTATTGTCATCATATTGTTGTTACAAATGTATGGCGTCATACAATCGTTGAGAACGTGCAAAAAGCACGTGTAGCTTGTCTCAACCCTAGTGTGAGATACGAAATTCTCACATCGGTACAGTGTGGATATCCCTGTCCAGAGTAAGAGAAAAGGAAGTTGTATATATCTGTCCTGAATAAGATTATTAAAATAACAGGGCGTGTTACTGTTTGACGGAATATGTCAATAGACAAATTAACTAACATCCCAATTGATGTGACGGAGAAATAGATAGCAATATGACAGGATTGCAATAGCGTCACAGTTATATGGGACAAGATAGATAATCTTCGCTAGACTGACTGGAACCACAGGGACCTGAGAATTTGTTACAGCTAGTTTTGGACCTAAAATAGGGTGTTTACAGTAATTTTACACATTTGGGGAGTTAAGATCAATTTTCGATAAAAATGCCCCCTCAATGGTCATACATGTAATAGCTTTTATGACCAATGAGGGGGCATTTTTATCGAAAATTGATATTAACCCCCCAAATGTGTAAAATTACTAAAAACATCCTATTTTAGGTCCAAAACTAGCTGTAACAAATTCTCAGGTCCCTGTGACTGGAACGACACTGATCAACATAGTTAAAGCGTTTTCTTTGGAAATGGTTGTGAATGTTACATTTATATCGCCAGTGTTACATATGTAGTTACAGATGTCACAATTCAAATTAGAATTTAGTTTCAGACATGTGATCAACTTTAAAATGCGTGTAAAAGATGCCAGAAATTGTTCTAGGGGAAACAACTCTTATGATTTTATCAATCTACATTGTACAAGTGGTCATAACGTCCAAGTGCACATCCTGACATTGTTATAGCGACGTACAAATGTATGTGTTAATCCACTGAAATAATACTCAAATACGGTGACCAATAGTCAGATCAAGACTCTTGATAAAGGTTAACTCTATATATTTAATTAGTTTATATCGAAACGATAATGTATGATTGGTATTGCATGTTACATCCAAATAACATTGTGTGGATCTAGCTGCATGTATGAAATTGTATTGCATTCAACAGTTATAATTCATTAAATAATTAATGACTGCTGTTCGATTTTTCGGGAAAACTTTTCATGGAATATATACTTATTCTTTGTCACCGTAGAAAATACATTTTAATCACATTTGGTATACATTGTGTAAGCTGGCTAGAGAGCGAGTTCGTACTTTGTTTAAAAGTCAACTTTCCGGGAGGAAACTAAAACAAGGTCACAATGGAGGCTGTAAATTTCCGAATAATAATAACACGCAATGCAACAGACAGAAAATCACTTTATAGTGTATAATGTATTATTAACACTTTTGTTATTTGTTATGGCAGTCCTGGTAAGAACGCTGGTTGAATACATTCATCGAATTTCCGGTAACAAGATTGTTCACGAAGCTTCTGTGTTCGTCTTAGAAATCCTTATTTCCGGTCCGGACATGACGTCAGTGCAGACCACGAAAGGAAATCCTTTAAAGTCCTGACCAGTTAAAGGATCTCTCCACGTCGTCAGTGTCGACGCCGCCCCGTACTCATGCTGTAACAGGGGAAAGGATGAAAATTAAATATTGATGAAAGAAAGAGTCAAAAGAGAATTCGAATATCGATTTTTTTCAACATTCTAGAAATTAACAGGGACATAAATGGAAAATACATTTTTACCAGCTATTTGAGGATTACCTTGTCATTTTTAGATTAAAATTGCTGTAAAATCCTCTAAGAAAAGCATTACAAAATCCAAAGAATCTTTCTTGATTTAAGCTTCTTCCCTTGGCTCGTGTTATGTATTCCTATGAATATTTCTAACTTCATGACACTGGCAGCAGATCTTTTATTACGAGCGACTAGTGAAAGAACAATAACATCAATAGCTCTGATTTACATTTGTTTTGCAAACCTTCAAAAAGATTGCTCCAGACGGAATATTGCATGTAATTTATGTAGTTGTTGTTGTTATTTTTTTTCTAATATTTAATAAATGTTATTGATTTTAACATATTTCAATAAACAAATGAACAAAAACAACTCTGTGCGTCTTCTTGTAACATATTATAAAATAGATTACATATAACATATTTAATGTATTTTTTACTGAAACTTTGCATGCATTGTATGCTAATTTACAAAAGAGTTTTTCTAAGATTATTAGAAAATACGACGCAATAATAATCCTTCGTCCACCTGCCTTTATATTAACAGCAACAATGGCCACTTCAAATAGCTGCCCATCACACTTCCGCCGGATGTCACTAATCACTTCCTCACATGCGGTTTGTGGTTGTTTTCCCTCGAAACAGAAATAGAACGAGATGAATTATATACGTGTCACTGAGGTAGATAGAACATGTCGTGCAATACATACATGTATCAACAGTCATTGGGTCAACAAGAGCAAAACCCAGGATAAAAATGTTATACTTCATGAAGTATTTAAGCAGTGAATTCCTCTTAGTTGGTACCATAGACAATAGAGAATGCATTCATAGGAAATATAAATGCCAACTGGAAAAAGACATACTTAAAATGTGGTCCACTTGTTTTTAGTTGGTATCCATGGACAATATAGTTTGTATTCATAGGCAATATGAATGCCAACTGGACAAAGACATTCAATGAAGTGCACTTGCTTTTATGTTAAATTTGCCTTTGTCCAGTTGGAAAATTCATATTGCCTACAAATGCCAAAAGGAAACACTTAATACTTATATTTACCATTTTAGGAATTTGTTCATACAGTATGATAAAAAAAAATTAAACTATTTATCATTGAATATTCCGTGCTGATAATTTTAATCGTTTAACTTCATCTCTGTGATTTTTTTTCATGCAGCATGAAAGGATGACTGAACATTAAGCCGTTTTATTATCCGTCATATTTCGTTTGTTCAATACTGGGGTTATTACCAAATGCTGTAATTGTAAAAATGTTAAGGGTACATGGGTGTACACATTTGTTTCACCATTAAACAGTAAATGGACTACTGTTAACCAACTTATTTTCGCGTGCGATTAGCTTTCACGTATTTCGCGGGTGATTAAAATTCGTGAAAATTAATCGTCGCGAAAAACTTCCAATCATATGCATGCCAACTGAAGGAGTATTGTACTGTACACAGGATTTTACGATCGTACTAATCGCGAAATTAAATCGCCGCAAAATAGTCGTTTCATATGAAAACGCGAAATTAAGTCGCCGCGAAAATAAAATAAGTTGGTTTACAGTATTCGTTATATCAAAAACTTTGAAACAAAAGACAAAAAGTACAACTGGTCTAACTGAATTACAATCCCCACAAAGACTTGTATTCATTCACCATATCAAAATCAAGTTAAACAAGTAAGATGTTTGTTTTATATTCTTTTATTTATTTAGATATATAAATTGATCTCAAAAGATATACTGCTTTATGACTTAATACAATTCGTGGCATTATTGTTTCCACATTCATTAATGGTCTCAGCCTATACAACAAAGGACTGACTTGAAACCGTTAGATGACTAATATAACGACATATACTGTTCAGTAAAATATGTTTCTATGAAGTAGTCCGATTGCCAATTGAAGATTGCCTTGACAAAATGTCAGTCATCGATGCAATTGTCCCATTCTTTTCTTATTCCGTTAAACTGTTTCTGGACATTTTGACGTAAACAATTGGTAGAATTTTGTTGTATATATATATAAATGAGTTTTACCAAACAATGCCGTACAGTAGCCTTCGGATGATCAACCAATGGCATTTCAAATTCTTTCCAATGTGTCAATTCTTAAATTCTGGGTGCAGTTTAGTTTGGGTGATAAGTGAAACGGCTACGTTTTAATACCATTTTCCCTTGATACGTTTGAGATTCACATATGATTTGTCCTTTATACCTGATATACATATATCTTTTGGGAATCGCAGCATAAATCACTGACCTCTTTCATGAGATGGACGACTTTGAAGCAGGGGCAGAACAACATGATCTGGTCCCCGTCACCACTACAGCAGGCGGCCCCGACCTCAGGGTCTGTCAAATAGGGTAACACGGGTCAGTAATAGGATGCTTGATGGCTTAGATATAAGGAATTATGTTTTTGTCTATATTTGATCTTTGCCAACTTTGCAACTTTGGGGTGTATAATACGCTATTCTCTTTTTCGTAGTGTACACCCTTGACTTGCGAAGTTGCATATTAGCAGGGCCGATGGGGTAGGTTGTTTTAAGAAATTGTCGAATATATAGCAACACTAAACAAATATCGTTATCTACTTGTATTATTTGTACCAAATGATGTTGTTGTAAATTAATTTGAAATTCACGACATGCATCAACGCATTTTTTCTATGAAATTTTGGTGGTTTTTCACCCAGTCCCAATTCTACACCTTCAACAGTTTTAAAGTTAGTGTTAAATAGTTGACGCTAATTGATATCAAATACCAGAATCATTTACTGGGTCAATAAACTCATATATCCACAAGGCAATGAAAATAATAAAGATAGTTTAATTATATTAAAAGCAATAAACGTCAAATTTCGACGTTATCAAATCAAGTCGCTTTGTGAAAAAGCTTTAAAAAGTCAACATCAGCTCATTAAAAGAACATTAAACGTTTTCTGTGTCTTGCACCTGAATATTTCCAGAATAGTGTATACATTGATTTACCTGTATATAGTCCGTTTCCAGGAAGTGCACTGTCTCCCACTCTTCCGGGATGTTTGTTTCCGCTTCCACTTGTTGAAACTCCTGGAAGGAAGCAGAATGCTAAGTGATAACCTCGCTACACATTGACACATTGATAAAACATTTTTTTACTTTTTTCCCCAAAACTGTCATGACATTGTTAACATATTCCGATTGAAATGCAGATCCTTATTCTCACTCCGTTTCATAAAGGATTTTACAACATCCAACGAAAGACCATGTTCTGATATTTTTTGCAAGGCGAATTGTCCACATGACCAGCAAGTCATTTCGTCACAACAAACAGATAATCGTGTTGTGATGCAATAACATAGCACAAGATTATACAAGAGTTTTCGCCAACCAACATTCAATCCCAACTCCTATAAGCTGTAGTTTGATAGACAAATGCAAAAATACACAAAAAATATGATCCCTTATTGGACGTTGTCGCCGCAACAATTATGATTTGCATTTCAATCAGATTTTTGTAAACACTGAATCACCATTTAAATTGTTTCCAAATTATTATATCTCTTTCATATCTGTTTTAAATGTCTTCTGGCATTAAACAATAAGACCACCTTTCAGTAAATTGAATACAGGTATCTCAAATGATATTGTAATTACAGTGTAAGTTGTTCTTACCTGTACATAGATTGCCTTGGTTATCTAATGCTATTACACCTAGTGTGTCGTGACCAGGAACAGACGGTTCCACCTAAAACATAAGTATCTACATTGAAATTTAGGTGATGAAATCCGTGCAAATAGTTTGGTGCTTTGGATTCAGTTAATTAAACGTTGAACGTGAAACTTGTACATTGCACAAATACAATTAACATTGGTACGTGAAGCAATACATACATATGTGTAGGTTGGTATGTGAAAAGAACAATTTCTTCGGAGATACTGTGAAAACGATGCCACAATACCCTTGCGTTTCATTCCTATTTGTTATACAAAGAAAGTGGCTTGTTTACATATTTGCTTTATGTCGATGATATATTACAAGTCAATTTTATTACATGTTAAATCCAAATAGCATTGTGTGGATCGAACTGCGAATGATTTAACCAAACATACATATAAAATACATGGAGCGTATACATAGAGGTTGAACAAACTTAAGCACATTGCAAGCCGTCCTTCCTAAGTTCAAAAGACTTTTTAATGAAGAAGCCAATATTGTGGTTCATTTGAAGATAATATTTAAGGATTAACTTGAATCCATTTTTTATGTTATGGGGGTATACCACAAAAAACGGAGTGTACTCTAAATAAACAGCGAAGCGGTTTATGATAAGAGTGCACTCCGGTTTTTTTGTTATAACCCTATTACATAAAAATTAGATTCAAGTTAATACTTATAATTTAATCTATACCCTGCGAAAATTAACTTTATTAATGGACTCTTTTCTCTTTCAAATCATTACGCTGCTGCATCAACCAATCAAAAGCGACGTTATAAACGACGACGTCAATTTTTACGTTATGGGCTGATAACATATTTAGTTTAGCCAATGAAAACAAGATTAAATTATCATAACTATCGCATAAATGTATAATACTGTTGCAAGTGTATTTGACTTATACGACCGTATAGCCTGTGTACTTATGTTGGTGTATACGTACATGGTCCGGCTTGGCTTTCAGTAACGTATCCTCTATGGTAAAACCTTGCTCCTCCGCAAATGCAGTGGCTCCACTTCCGGTAAGCATGTTGTGAGAACATTTTTCCATCACCGCTCTCGCCACCGAGACAGCACGTGGGACCCTGCAAAGTATTGGTGGGTGTTACAGTGTTATTATGGAAAACTTTTAAACAACAGGCCCAATTGGCCTACATCGCTCATATCTGGTATTAATCTCACACATGCAACACTAAATATGTCAAAAATCTACAGGTAAAAAAAAAGAGGAAATTGTTTGCAGATTTCAACACCTTTGATCCTTGTGAACTAAGGAAAAAATCTTAAGACGATTCTTTAGAACAAACTACACACCAACATGCTAAAAGCCCTATATCAATACTTTGTGCCTTTTTTGGTTATTGATAGAAAGTTATTTCAATAGTTTGACTACCGTAACTTTGGAAATGAGAATAAGATGATTAATTTGAAAAAAAATGGTAGCCCTTCAATCCAGCATGCTACAAGCCCAATATAAGTATCATTTGATTTTTAGTTAGTGAAAATAAGTTGTTTTAAGTAAATGAATGTTGACGGACAGGTGACGGACGGACGGACGGACGGACGGACGGACGGACGGACGGACGGACGGGCGCCACACAATGACAAAAGCTCATTTGTCCCTCGGCCCGGGCTGGTGAGCTAAAAATGAGCATCTGTTGTCATTGATAATATTACAAAACCATATAGATCACCATAGCTCGGACTGCTTTCAGTTGACAATGATTACCACGGCATAGAATACGACCAAAAAAACGAATTTCGTTACAGAAATCCCCTCAAGTAGTCGCAAACGCTGTATGTAAAAGAATTTTTCATACATTGCCTTGATCTGTATAAACCAGACAGACAAGGATCATAGGAATCACCTTGGCGTACACCCTTAAAGTATGTCAACCAGAGGGCATGGCGGCTATTATATATAACGCCAACGTAGGGACCCGAATGATACTCAACAGGAATCGCTATAACCCTTGGAAACTCGAGACAAGTTATTCCCTGGAGAGGGAGAGAGAGAATGTAACCTTGGTTGGCCTTAGTACTTGATACAAGATCTCTAGCTCGATCGTTTGAGCGCAAGACCAGAAGCCAGAGGTTCCGGGTTGGAGTCCTAGCGGAAACATTGAACTCTCGTTATAATTACGTTAGAGATAGCTGTGTTTCTTTAAAAGCAAGTATCTCAAAATGCTATGCAAATTAAGATATATAATAACGTATAGTGTATTTCTTTAAAAGATATCGCTCCATCTTAAAGTGCAACATCATCATAACAAACATTGACGCCTGAAGTCAAGAAGTATAAAGGATAAAGAAAACATACAAATAATGAGGAGTGTAACAATGCATCGAACTATCGATACATGGCAATAGTGTACCACCCAATAGTTCTGTCGCAATAGTGTACCACCCAATAGTTCTGTCGCAATAGTGTACCACCCAATAGTTCATTCACAATAGTGTACCACCCAATAGTTATATCGCAATAGTGTACCACCCAATAGTTCTGTCGCAATAGTGTACCACCCAATAGTTCATTCACAATAGTGAACCACCCAATAGTTCTGTCGCAATAGTGTACCACCCAATAGTTCTGTCGCAATAGTGTACCACCCAATAGTTCTGTCGCAATAGTGTACCACCCAATTGTTCTGTCGCAATAGTGTACCACCCAATAGTTCATTCACAATAGTGAACCACCCAATAGTTCTGTCGCAATAGTGTACCATCCAATAGTTCTGTCGCAATAGTGTACCACCCAATAGTTCATTCACAATAGTGTACAACCCAATAGTTATATCGCAATAGTGTACCACCCAATAGTTCTGTCGCAATAGTGTACCACCCAATAGTTCATTCACAATAGTGAACCACCCAATAGTTCATTCACAATAGTGTACCGCCCAATAGTTCTGTCCCAATTGTGTACCATCCAATAGTTCTATCGCAATAGTGTACCACCCAATAGTTCTATCGCAATAGTAGACCACCCAATAGTTCTATCGCAATAGTGTACCACCCAATAGTTCTATCGCAATAGTGTACCACCCAATAGTTCTATCGCAATAGTGTACCACCCAATAGTTCTATCACAGTAGTGTACCACCCAATAGTTCTATCGCAGTAGTGAACCACCCAATAGTTCTATCACAATAGTGTACCACCCAATAGTTCTGTCGCAATAGTGTACCACCCAATAGTTCTATCACAATAGTGTACCACCCAATAGTTCTATCACAATAGTGTACCTACAAATAGTTCTATCACAATAGTGTACCGCCCAATAGTTCTATCACAATAGTAAACCACCCAATAGTTGTATCGCAATAGTGTACCACCCAATAGTTCTATCACAATAGTGTACCACTCAATAGTTCTATCACAATAGTGAACCGCCCAATAGTTCTATCGCAATAGTGAACCACCCAATAGTTCTATCACAATAGTGTACCACCCAATAGTTTTATTGCAGTAGTGTACCACCCAATAGTTATATCGCAGTAGTGTACCACCTAATAGTTCTATCGCAGTAGTGTACCACCCAATTGTTCTATCTCAGTAGTGTACCGCCCAACAGTTCTATCGCAATAGTGTACCACCCAATAGTTCTATCGCAGTAGTGTACCACCCAATAGTTATATCGCAATAGTGTACCACCCAATAGTTCTATCGCAGTAGTGTACCACCCAATAGTTATATCGCAGTAGTGTACCGCCCAATAGTTCTATCGCAGTAGTGTACCACCCAATTGTTCTATCTCAGTAGTTTACCACCCAATAGTTCTATCGCAGTAGTGTACCACCCAATAGTTCTATCGCAGTAGTGTACCACCCAATTGTTCTATCTCAGTAGCGTACCACCCAATAGTTCTATCTCAGTAATGTACCGCCCAATAGTTCTATCACAATAGTGTACCGTCCAATAGTTCTATCACAATAGTGTACCACCCAATAGTTCTATCACAATAGTGTACCACCATATAGTTCTATTGCAATAGTGTACCACCCAATAGATCTATCGCAATAGTGTCCAACCCAATAGTTCTATCGCAATAGTGTACCACCATTAGTTCTATCGCAATAATGTACCACCTAATAGTTCTATCGCAATAGTGTACCGCCCACTAGTTCTATCACAATAGGGTACCACCCAATAGTTCTATCACAATAGTGTACCACCCAATAGTTCTATCGCAATAGTGTACCACACAATAGTTCTATCGCAATAGTGTACCACACAATAGTTCTATCGCAATAGTGTGCCACACAATAGTTCTATCGCAATAGTGTGCCACACAATAGTTCTATCACAATAGAAAAATGGCAATGCAATTAACAATCGCAATAGTATGTGACTATTGCAATAGTATCGATCATTTCAACAGTAGTATTTTGTAATTATTACGTAAATGGCATCATTTAAACAAATAATCATCAAGAAGTTTTAATGAAGTTAGTTAATATGAAACTCTTGAGTGAATATTACAATAATAAGTATAATTTACTTATAACGCAAACTTACATGGACAGAAGAGATAAATAGCGAAGCCTAAACTTAGTAAATGAAGGTACTTGAATCATTTTTAAAACAATATTTTAATATAGTTTAGGTGTCAATGACTATCGAAATAGTATCGCAATATTTTATCGGTATTGTAATAATATCGTCATAATACAAGTGTAATTATGACTATCGAATACTATAGCAATGGTAAAATTGTGCTCAATATATTCACCCCTACAAATAATTATGATATACATTAATTTAGTGTTGATGTTAGAACAGTGTTCTTGTCATAAGGAATACATTCATTTTTTTCCCTAAGAAAACAGACAATTAGCATGAAATATTAGTCTACGTCGCATAAAATGTACGCAGTCATTGTATTACGAGACAGAGCCGTACCACTCCCTTTGGGAGGGGGACAGTGGAAAATAAAGTACACAAAACGCCTAAAACCGGATATATTCTTGGGCTTATTGTTTATGTCTTAGATATTGGCTTAATCTTGTTCTGACACACCAGTCATCTGTACTCTTACAAATACCTTTACTTACGCAAAAATAGCATTTCCACTTTTGCGTCAAAATATAGTTATATATCCATAGAAAACATCTGAACTGCAAAAACGAATAACTCCATCGTATCGATAAACATTCTATGTGGATACTGTGTCGTTACTTCACAAGCAACACAGCTAGTCTCTCAACCACCTTGTACAATGAGAACAGTCTGTTGTTTCCTGTGTATTTCCGACGTGGGTGTAGTTTTAGGACTCTCAACATCCTTGTAGCTGTTATTTGTTACCGTTCTTTAAAAGGCTTATACAATGGACGGGCAGACTGTTTCTGTATTCTTTACATTTGTCGGTATTTAGTTTGTTGTGCGGATCCGATACTCCATGATCGATCTGACTAGTGACAGGTATGCAGTTTATTTACAGTTTTTTTAGCAGTAATGCATGTTTGTCTTTTTTTATTTCATTTCAACAAACTTTATTGTAAACAAAAGGATCGGACAACAGGCAAGCCTATATAAGTCCTCTCCATGTTTGTCTTGGGGAATCTTGGTGTTAATATTACTTTTGTGATTATATGCGCAATATGCGTGTTCCATTTGTGATCGTCCTGGATGGTAATTCCTTAGAAGGGATTTGATGTGACAATTTTTAGTATAATGCGATCTTATTAAAATGCAGATAGGATAATTATTCTCATACCTTTCTACAAGGATCTGACAACATCCTATACATCAGTGATCAATATACGTGTGAGTCCCGAGTCCAGTACTCATGAAATTATGAAAGGACTCATAGTGATTCTGGTAAAATCATCGATTTAGTATTGTGGGACCCATAGTTTTCGGGAATATTTAGAAAAAGGACCCATGAAAATAAATTGTAACTTGATTGCTGCTATATACAGTGTCATGTTAGAAATGCTTATCCTATAAGTTGTATAACTAACGGGGAAAAATATGAACTGTGAATTGTTCTGGCGATCTTTTGTATTAGCCAATCCGCTTACAGAATCTTCGGAGCGAATACTGGTGGTCGAACCAATTTGTGTGTTAAGCCATTTCGCCACAAAAAGGTTACTGTGCATATTGTGTCGAAATGACAGCTGTGTCCTCTCATCGGTTAGAAAATTCTATGGGAGGCGGCAAACGTCACCAAAACATGACCTCTTAATTGCATGTTGCATTGTCCGATCCTTATATATATATAGATTGAATTTTAATCAGATTGAGTATGATGTTGCAATAATTATTCATAAATTTATACAAGCGAGTTGATTTATTCCTTATAAAACAGCATTTTCATGGCTTAGAATGCATCACCTATTTCTGTCCATCTTTCGAGTTCTTTTATGTCTTGTTTGAGAATTTGGTGCTCGTCTTCCTTATCCATTGTTCTGTATAAGATGAAGACGTCCGTAAAAAGCCTAGTCTGCCATTTCATACCGTACGTTAGATCGTTTAGGATGGAACAGCAACGGCCCTAGAACTATCCGTTGGGAAACACCAGATATTACTGTTGTTACATTGGACACATCCCACACACACCAGCACAACAATGTGATCCATCTATGAATGTTGTTTCGAATTCCATATTGATGGAGTTTATGCAGTAGTTACATTTTTGTATTTGTGTGACAGCGTCGAAAGCTTGTGAGAAGTCTAAATAGACTAATGACATCAATACATAGTGTAACGACACTTGTATCATAGATGTGTCATATTTCTTTCATCTCGTCCGTGGAATATATTATGAAGAGTTGACCTCACCCAGTAAGAACCCAAGTTCTTATCTAGTAAGAACATAGGTTCTTACCATGGCCTATTTCCCCAATGTTGCAGTTGTACAATGTTGCAAAATGACCCCAAGTACATTGAAATATATACATTGTACAACAAGCGAAAATAGGTTGTCATGTACTTTTAAAAAACAATACACACATTTTCAGTTTTTCCAACTCAACATTTAATTAACCTTACAAAATACACACATTTTCTTAACTTAAAAATATACACACATTTTCTGTTTTTCCAACTCAATAGACAATTCACCTTTGCACAAATATAACAAATGTCTTCAAATTGAGCGACACTGTACAAACGTACCTTTGGTCAGTGTTTTTGCTATTTTAGTGCAAATAAAACAGATCACATCAAATGAAATTGATTGTCACTGTACAATTATTAAGGTATGATTCTCTGGTTTTACACGTACCTGTGATTCGCGTTTCAGCTTTGGTTTCATGCATCAATTAAAGCGTGTGCTTTTCTTTACATTCATGAAGTCCTGTATATTCCAGTAGATCTATATTCCGAATTAACAGGCGGTCCGAACCGTGATTTGTGTTTTTCGTGGGTTCCGGTCTTTCTTCGGGTAATTTCACGTTGAAACTTTGGGAAACAGAGTCCTCTAAATATTTTGAAATATCGTACTTGTCCAGAACTTGTGGAACAGTGAATTATTCAAGTCATCAATGTGTTTCAGGAAGTGAAAATCAAAGTTCTTTACAAAATCTGACACTTTGAAATAGCATGCTTGGCAATAAAGTGAGCGTGGGTGGCTTATTGTTTAGTCTAATTAATAAAAACAAATAAAAATGAAATCCAAAATCAAAATATTCCCAGGAATGATTTAGAAATAACCAATCATATTTAAAAAGGCGTGCCTATGTGTATTATCAATTTACATTTAACATTGTAGGTAAATGAACATTGTTCTCGATGAAAGAAATATGTCACATCTATGATACAAGTAGGTTACACAATAGTTTACTCGTTCTTCAGGTATAACCCACGCGGCACTTCGAGCCTTGTGGGTTATATCCTGAAGAACTCGTAAACTATGGTGTAACCAATACGAATCAACCTGACATGGTTTACCGTCAATCTTCAGCATCACATTACGTTTAATCTGTAAGTTAATTATATAATGTGTAGTTTACAATGTTTCACATACCAGTAAATTTCAACAATGTTTCACACACCCGTAAATTTCAACAATGTTTCACATACCCATAAAATTCAACAATGTTTCACATACCAGTAAATTTCAACAATGTTTCACATACCCGTTTTCAAATATATTTCATATACGTGGTCTGTATAATTTTGTAAATCCTTACAGTACAGTAATGTAACATATGCTCACAAATCGGAAAGATAAGTCGAACATTTAAACTATTGTACAGTTGTCACGGTCTTATTCAAGTAATGTCAATATCATCATGGTATCATTGAATGTATAGGGCTCAATTTTTCGATATAAATATACAATATGTGAATGAATATATACGGAAAACTACCGTTACCCTTGTAAAGCGGTCACCGCACCAAAACGCATGCGCAGTCCCCGTCCCTCCATCATAGCAGCGTCAAGTTCCAGAAAACCAGCTGAATTCCTGTATCCGCCCACTCCCACAACACAGGGGCCATAACTCTCGTCCTCTTCAATTTCTACAAATCGAAAACGTTTTGAACAAACTGATGACAATGTAACAAATTAGCAATCGTATATGTAAGGTACTTTTAGCTGTGGTCTCATTTTGTAAATGGTATAAGCATAGCATTGGATGGTCGGGTGCTACAGTGGATAGCACGCTTGCCTTTCACTAAGGCGGCCTGGGTTCGATTCCCCGACTGGACGTGAAAAGGTATGGGGTCACCTGCCCGACCACGTGGGTTTTCTCCGAGTACTCCGGTTTCCTCCCACAATAAGACCCATCGCGCGCTAACATCCGGACCAACATTGAGTGATTGATATAACTTACTTGTTCCATAATAGTTGAAAAATAAATAAATTTTATATTTTATATAAACATATGCAAAAGCCGCAGATAAGATACCAACTTTCGAGTGTTACCTGCATCCAGCGTAGCCCCCACCTAGGTAGCCAATGGCGTAACTAGGGGTGTTTTTAAGTGTACGCAAATGCAGTGCCAAAGATAGTTCCCGAACTGCTAGGAGGGGGTGGGTACGGGAGGGGGATACGTCCACTTCTCTTAAGGGGGATCTTTGGGTGTCCTCCAAGAAAAACATTTGATTCCCTTATGGTCTTTGTAGCATTTTAACGTGTCCTGGTGCCAATTTTGAAGTATAATGAATTAAAGAATAAACACGCTCATTTTCTTGTACAATAGTCTCATTTCTGTTACAAATGTAATAACTATTTTTAATTTTTAAGTGTTTTTTTGTGAAATTATGTGTACGAACCTGCGTATTCGCACATCCGTTGCACTTGTTATAAGTATAGGGAATATGGAATAACAGCTTCTACATTTAGGACTTTAAATATCACAGACCTCGGGATAAAACACTACTGCAAGAACAAAGTCGATAAACAGCCATTATCAATCAAAAATACAATACAATGGACGTACAACAAATAAAAGAAGAATCGTTACTTCAACACGAAATACCGTAACATCAGTCAAGTCACTGACAGGGTATACTGTTGATTTCTTCGTCACAAAGTACCACAGGGACCTGAGAATTTGTTACAACTAAGTTTGGACCTAAACTAAGATGTTAAGAGTAATTTAAATTTACACTTTGGGTGGTTAAGATCAATTTTCGATAAAAAATACCCGCTTCCCCCATGCCAAAATGCCCCCCCCCCCCCCCTTAACGGTTATGAAGGTTTTCTCAGGTCCCTGTGACCAGTACCTGTAATATAACATTGTTGACCGCTTGTCCCTTTGTGCCTCTTGTTGCGTTTGGTCATCAAAACAAACCACCAAACGTTATTTTTCTGTATTATCTTAATGTATACGACAAATATTGCGCTCTTTGGCAAAACATACAATTTCTTGTATGTCGTCGGCCAAAGGGTCTTGCCCTCAGGTCAGCCCGAGGACAAGAGAGGGAAGGAAAAGTACATGTGATCACTGGTGGTGTTCTGGTTCCCTTTGGTAGTCGATCAGGGGAGATGAAACTGAATATAACCTTCAAAACACCTCAATCACTCACGAATCAGTGTCTGGGCATCAACGTTACGAGATAATAATGTGATGTGTCGTGTCAGTGGCGGAAAACGTCACTGAATTATAAGTAACTATAGTAACTAGCTGTAACAAATTCTCAGGCCCCTGTGGCCACGACTACGTAGTACACCGATGATTCGTAGGCTTTCGGCTGATACCGAATCTTACCTATACTATCATCGTATTTGACGCGGAGGCAAAGCCAAAAAAAACGCCGTTTCTAGTATCCTAAATGGAGCTTGATATGCATGTGTCTTTAACGTGATACTATAGTAAAGTATCGTTCAAGAAAATAGAACGGTGCTTTTTTTCATTTTCATGGCGGCAAAACGGCGTTGTTTCGCTTAGTCAACGTGGCAAAAATAAAGACAAAAATTAAAAGTGACATTGACCCAAATTTATTATATAATCGATCAGGTAGTTATGTTTGATTTGTTTGGTCATGTGTTATGTATGTGTAGAAATCATTTGAAGACGGCCTCCTGCGTTTGCATGTGTTGAGTTGAGTGTATTTGGGAGAATGTGGTACGTTGGTGTAACCCTCCTTGCGATAGTGCAGAACTGATACTGATTTTATAGTGCTACCACACTGTAGTATACTGTCGAAGGCCCCCAGCAGAACATCCAAATATTTTATGTATATCTTTGTTTATGCTGCAAGATATGCAAATCACCGAACTACTCGGTAATAGATCAGACGTACATCTAAGTTAATATCAGACTATTTACGTGGGGATGACTACAGTTGTTTACGTATAACATTATATATACCGACATGTTGTTCAGTGCCAATCAAGTACATAACGATCGAATCCCTGCTTTATGGCCATGTCATTAATATGTATGTGGTCAAAATAAATAGCTTCGAGGTGAGGTCATCTTACACTCCCCATACTGACCAATGACCACTTTAATCAATATGACAAAAAATAAGCACAGGTGCATTTACGTGGTCAGCCCTAGCTAATGTAATTGATTACTACGTATTCTGGAATGAGGCGACAGTAGGCCCTCCAAGTAATTAGTATAAGTGTGGCAAAAGCATAATTATCGAATATTGGTTTACAATACTTCTCCATTATTTTTATCACTATCTAGCACATAAAGATCGAACATTCCTGATTTTATTATGTGTGTGAGGGAAGGGATTGAGGTGGTACTGGGCGGTACAAAATGATATGATACTGAAATAGCATTTATTATATGAAAATATGGAAGCGCTTTCGCTTCTCCTAAACTTCAAAGTACTTCACATTTGTACTACAGCTGTGACAGCAATAAACTTTCATAGCACCCTTTTACTATGTATGTTTTATGATATCAGAAATTGAGTAGAAAAAAAACATATTTTCTGAATATATAAAATCGGAAACTCTTATCTAACAAAATATCAATTTTTAACATCAGAAATATGGATCCCCATAATTTATGAAACTCTTTTCTAACAAAAATCAATTTTTAATATCAGAAATATGGATCCCCATATAAAATCTCCAGTGTGTCTGTTTGACATTTCGATGACGTTCTTCAACAGGTGCGACAAATAAATAATGACGTGGATAGATGTATCAGAAATCCTCTCTCTGATCTGTCGCGTTTACAACCGTAGGTAGATCCGTGGTCCCTTATAGGTCACTAAAGATTTTAACCCACTGGTCAGTTTGATGGATGGGGTACACGCGGACACTCGGACCGGGAAGGGTGGACGGTGACAGACTGGGCGAGCATGTTATGGTTCCGGCGTACATATATACGTACACGGCACAGGTTTACAGTTGTCAGCCTGGAGCTGTTACAGAACCGATCAGTCATCGATTAGTGACGCGTTCGATCTATTGATCCTGTTTCCCATCGGTGTGTAGCGACATTTTAGCCACGGGGATCATACCATCTCTTGGCTTACGTGCACAAGGAAGAACGAATGACCCATTGTCCAAAGAACTTTTGAACTGGAAGCTATGTGATTTATTCATTATTGGAACTTTGGAAAACGTACAGAAGAATACACTGTGCTGATAGAAACTTTCGGAAATTACATTGTGTTGCGAAATTCGAAAAATCATTGAGTGATCTATTTGGAATTAGTTCAGTTCCCGTGTACAGGTAAGTCCTTCTAATTATTCTAAGTTCTAGGTGAGGTGATATGATATTTTCGCTGCTAGGTAATTTATCATGCGTTACAAAACGCACCGTTAATTCTAATGTGGTTGTTAACTTCATGTAAAAAGTTAAGACAATTAAGGTCAAAATTTCTGTTGTTTTGTGATAACATAGATTTAAAACCATAAAAAGTTGTTTAAGAAAATCACCAGTGGAAAAAGAATATGTTGAATGGATTTTTAAAGAAAAAATGTGAACAGTGTAAAAAAAATACGTACGGTTGATGCCTTTCTCGACTGCGTCCGTACACGAGAGGTTTCGTTGTAGACATTGTGCGGCCGTTGTTACAGCCGCCTTAGAGAAGGTCCAGGTTCCGACAACCAAATAGGGCATCACTGCGACGTTATATTACCACTACAAAACAAAAAGGATGTATCCTTACGATGTAGGTTTACGTGTTGCGTTTCAGAATATAATCAATAGTTCATAATTTTGAAACAGTTCACTCGGTTACTTTTAAAAAATTTCATAGCACCAAAACCATTCGACAATACATCTGATTAAAGGCCCAATATACGTAACTTCGGGAAATTTTTCGTGATTCTGAAAAAAAAAATCCAGTTGATAACCATGCAAAATAAGCCTTAAACGAAGTAAAACTTAGCGGCAACATACAAGAAACTCTTGACAGAAAAATCCAAAGAACTGAAAATAATTCAGGTGTGGCCCACTTCAACAACAAAATGGAAGCGTGTTTATAAATACCGAGTTCAACTGCTGCTGTACCGGTAACCGCGTAAGAATTCATATGAATACTGCTGATATCAGTTAATCATAACTAAATCTATAAATATAATAAGTTATTAGGCTTGATTTTCGCTTCAAGTTTTGCCGAACGTTACGTATATTGGGCATTTAAGACTTTATTAGAGAGCCTGAATTATTCAAATTTCTGAATCATATTAAAACTGAAAAATAAAACCAGGAAATATCATTGCAACGTGATGTATTTTTGCTATTTTAGGACTTGAAATAGTTTAATCGTTATATGTCCAACTTTAAAAAGGTGGTACATCCTACTTCCATACATGCAAGAAACAGAACCAGATGATAAGGAAACGGATTTTTTTTTTCAAAATGTGTATCCTCCTCCTTAGAAAGTGCAAAATAAGAAAGCATCTTCTTGTATTTGACCATTGCAGGATTAAGATACTACGAAAAAAAAAAATGGAGCATCCATTGAAGGACCCGATGATAGATATTCATGTCGATCAATATCCAGATTTTCTATAATTTCACTATCGACCTATTTATATAGATCTAGGACTATACGTGTACGTGTACATGAACTGGGCCTGTGTGAACTTCATTTGAAATCAACAATAACACCACGCCTCAATATTTTCTTACATAGCAAAACTGAATCCTTAGAAAGGGATCAAACTATACGGTGTGTTTTTGTTGCTAGTATATATACTGTATATATAAATAAACCATATGGCATTTTATCACCGATTATAAGACTTGGGCCTAGAAAAATGTGTCGCTGACAACCTGGTTTCTAACTTCCGGGTTAGAGTTATCTCCCTTGTTAGAAATCGACTGCAAGCGGAAATGAATTTGATTATTGACAATTGGCGACAGGATTAAGACCATGGAAGAAATGTAATCAGTGTAAAGACAGTACCGTGTACAGAAAGAAATGGTTTGCAGCTTTCCTTGATCTGGGTAGATACAACAGTAACACTTACATAACTCTTTACCGTCGTCAAAGCTTTAGGGTCACGTGTACGAAGGGCCAGCTGGTTGGTTTTAGATAAATCTGATTATAAGATTGGTAGACCTACATGCTCATTGTCAGGCGCGTAGTTACATAGAAATTTATTCTGATAGGTAGCATTAGGATCGCGACACAGATATGACCAAAGTATCGACTGAGGTGTTGGGAAAAGAGTATCTACGTGTATATATCTGAAATTACTGTAAAACTCGCATATACCAATAACTTTGTTTTGATGTCAACTACCATAAAATATATATCTTATACATATATATATAGGGACCTATATATATTTTCTTGAAACAAAACATCTAACGTTGGGCGTTTAAAAATCTGGTTGTTGGTTGATACATGTATGTATACAGTATGTAACATATGAAAGAGTATGAGTGTTACTGTCTCAATTTAAAGTCAAAATTTAAAATCCCTGTGTACATGTATAAATTGATCTTGTCAAGGCCATGCAGAAGTACATATTGTAAAAGAGTAAACAAAATATTGTTAACTTTTACAGTTGGTTGATTATTGGATTACTACAGGATTTTGATTAAATTATTTATTTATGAGCATTTATCAGTTGAATTATGAATTGTTTATTTCATTAATTTTCAATATAATGACAACGAATATTATATAGGCCTATATGTGATGAGTTCTAATGATGATCAATGGATAGAAAATGATTTTACAATGGACGTAAGATTCATGATGCCAATGAATTTGCTGTCACAGAAAAAAACATTTGGAACATGAATATGAATGTACAGTAATTTTTGCAAGTGTAAAACAGTTATTTATATATTTTATTAGTTAATTTATATCTGACTTAATTTTGCACTAATTTGATATCATGTATATTTTATATCAAGCCTGAGTGAAGCCCATTAAATATAAATATAGATATATTATACCATATATAGTACAGTAAGAGGTAATATGAATGGATGAACAGATGTGACATACAATTATAATGTAACATTTATTTGTTTACACTTATATGAATTGAAATAACAAAATATGGTGAACTTATTTTGACTTTGGTGTTTCATTCTGTTACTCAAGTTCCTGAAGATGACATGTATATATACCTCACTCCAGGACACCATGTGACCTTGACATATACATATACATGTATACCTCACTCCAGGACTACATGTGACCTTGACATACGTGTATGTCTCACTCCAGGACACAATGTTTCCTTGACATATATATATATATACATCACTCTAGGACACCATGTGACCTTGACATATATATATTTCACTCCAGGACACCATGTGACCTTGACATACATACCTCATTCTAGAACACCATGTGACCTCGACATATATACCTCACTCCATGACACCATTTGACCTTGACATATACCCCACTCTATGACGCCATCTGACCTTAACATATACAATGTATACATGTTCCTCACTCAAGGACAACATGTGACCTTGACATGTTTACCTCACTCAAGGACACCATGTCACCTTGACATGGATACCTCACTCAAGGACATCATGTGACCTTGACATGTATACCTACGTGAATCTATAAACCTGTGACATTATTTTAAATGTTTTGATCAATCTATCTTCAGCAACTCAGATCACATAACTTTCATTTTTAATTCCTATTGAAATTCAATTAACAAAATCGTCTACAGAAAGTGTACAGTACATGTATTTGTGAAGACAATTTGTCTTTTACACCACATGGATTGCTGAAGGAACTGAAATGCAAAGATCAAATCATCCCACTACTAGATGATATGCCCTTAAACACTTAATGGATTTCTTGTTATATATGTAAAACCCAAAAGATGATTGCTGGTTACCTTGGTGACAGTGTGACTCTGTTGAAGACAGATTGTGACCATTTCAACATGTGAATCTCTAGATACAATAATTTGACCTTGACATATATATCAATGTATATAGATCTTGAAGATGATGTGACCTTGAAATGTATGCATCTTACTTAGAGATAATTTGACCTTCACTATGCCAGGATCTCTCAAGATAATTTGAACTTGATGCCCTTCTTGATACCATACAGAACATGTTTTGCTGGGTACATGTATATATATGTGTATGTATACATGAGTCATGAAGATGATGGATTGGCATTATGCAGAGCTACTCATATTATATCTTTGTTAATTAAATTTAGATCTATATCTCTTTGTGAAACGTAGCTTGGTATACTTATTGATTTTGATTATCACCTACCATCTAACATGTACATCACTGACTATATAATTGATACAGATACATGTGTATAAGTATGAGCTATATTGGTATAGCTAACTGCCCGTATGTATATAATAACTGTCCTTAACGATGAAGCTCTAGATCTATACTCGTAATGATCGGCAGCAAGGACAACGACCAGCTATAAATTGCCCATGTTATAATATTGTATACACGTCGATAATTGAGATGTTTTGAAACAATTTAAAAAGAGAGGTATTGATTTTACAGAAACTCTGAAGGGTTCATCTGTACTGTTTTCATCTTTACCATTTTCTGACAGAAATAAAAATATTTCTAAGAGTATCACTTAAGCTTGCATACAGTACAAGAAAAATAGCAAAGTCATATAAATCTATAAGTTCTGAAATGTTATATAAGTACATATAGTTGGACCCTGGGTGCTTGATATTATAAACCTTAGAAAATATTTACATTTTCAGAAACAGATATAATTTAAATGTTTCTAATCATAATGTATAGGTATTCATCCTATTAATACACAATATTAATACATGTATTGATCAAAATCTGTGTCAAACCACTGACAAAGTGCTTTGAGAGATTCACCATAGATTTGAGTACATTGTATCTTGACTGATCCCCTTTTAATTTTGTTTGGGATATTTAATTGCCGTCAACCTTGGCCATACAGTCTACAATCTGTATGCATTAAGTACAATATTGTATATTTGTATATAAAAAGGCTCAGGTTGCTTAATTCAAGGTTCAGTGTGGTTGACAATTCAAGTTGTTATAAAAATATTATTTTAGGCATCAGAATAAGTATATATTATTTGTGTTCTTTAGAAAGTTTTCATATAGTAAAGTGTCATAAAAATCAGTTTCTATCTATATGATGACATATAGCAGACAATGTATACAGTATATAAAAAATTGGAAACCATACATGTACTGTATGTAATTACCTATAACAAGCAATCAATACATTTTTGTAAATTTTTCAGCCAGCTACTTATCAATGTATTGAAAAACAAATAGTTGTAAAAAAATATATAATTAAACAGTGATCATAATTAATGGTTTAACATTTTTTTTGAATTCTGAACCTTAATGTGTTGACTTGTGTACTGTTTGTAATTTATACAAGCTCCTAGTTTTTACCTGTTCCGTTTTAACATAAAGCTGTTAGTGTGATTTCTTTACCTGTATTCATTGTATACTTTATATCGTTTCAGGCTCGGCTCCCGGAGACACAAACATTCGTAGGTGTCCCCTGTATACGTCACTGACAGCGACAATTCGCCACACGACTAGGAAATATCTAAATGTAGTGTTGGTTATATAATACACATACAAGTGCTGGGAATTTATTAACAATCAACGTGTATATTTTGGGAGCGGAATTTGATGTTACATATAAACTGAAGCACCTCACCATGTCAACTCTACCGAGCGCGATGTTATTGGTGCTTTCTTTGGTGACTTTTGCTACAGCTCAGAGCATAACACCCTCCAAAGTAGATTCAATGATGGACTTACGGATGAAAAATGTCTCCGTCAATAAGGTAAGTGGATGAGGTATACAGGACCAGATAAAAAGACCTATTTGTTGTATGACCCCACCATAAAATGGGGGAGGGGGGGGGGGTGTTAGTATTGCCTCACTATATGTTCATCCTAGCTGTTTCGGTGCAACCTGTCCCATCCCATCACATTCCCATCCTGTCAACTCCCCATGCCGTCCTGATTCAATTAAATCCATAAGCAATTTCATTCTTTTACATATTTTTATCAGTATTTATACAATGGTCAAAGTTGAGTATACCTCAGACATTGGTTGTGTTTCAGGGTTCAAAGGTCAAGGTCAAAGTTGGTATATAATAAGAGAAAATCAGCAATTGATTCATAATCAACTTTTGATTAAGGTTTATACATAGAATACATCAAAATATGAGTTTATGTGTCAGTATTACTAGGTCAAAGTAGTTTATCAACATTACTCGCTTAAAAAAATCAGAGAAATTACCAACGTGTCAACAAAACCATTATCCAAACTCAAAATTGATTAAACTAGAGGCAAAATAGGAACAATGGAAAGACTTACATGGAGACACTCTTCTTGTTATTAAACTAATTTCACATAGTGACAGGGGACATTCATACAGTATGTTATCTTATATTATTATACATAATCATTACAGACAGTTTCTAGTGTATCAAGATAACTAGTGTGACTTAAATTGCCTTTGTTTTCTTTAAGTGCTTATGCATATGCCTGCAAGTGTAGCAGCTTGTGGATATTTAATATAAACAAATATAGATAGATAATGCAGTATATGAAAAATCAATTTCAGAAACTGAAATTTAAAATATTTCAAAAGATCAGTCAGATGTTTTTGATATCTATACACATAACTTAGTATCTCTTTAAGTAAATTTACTGTCCTTTGCCTCAGAGCTAAACAAAATAAATCATAAAGATAACTTAATGTGACGTCAGACTGTTTTTTATGCTGATGGTTCAATCAGAAACTGAATTATTTCAAATGCATATTTATACCTAAAGCAATGTTTTAAGATAGACGTTTAAGCCAAGTCTATATATAGGCTTCCATTTTTTTTCTATAAATAAACTAAACTTACTTGCCACTTTAATTAGCCAAAGACATTAAATTTGAAAATTCTGGAAGTTGATGACATCTACATACTGTGTGTTTCCCACATTTTGGTATCCATGGTAATATGTTAGGACCGTTTTCATTGGTTTAATTAAGGCTTTTCTTGCTGGTTATTACTGTTATAACTTTGATACATGTATGTGTGTATGAATTAGACACTTCTAGAAATAATTTGATAATGATATGAAAAGTAAAGATCCTCTTATAAGTTTGAAAATGATGAATACAACAGTTGTTCTGGTTTTATTAGGTAAACCTGTATATCTTGTGACTATATACATGTAATATATAGTACGACCAGTAGCCTAGGCTAGGGAAATAAATTTAACCTGTCGTCCTTGAAAACACAAGGTTTAATCTAATAAAGAGTATATTTGGAAAAAAAATGTTTACCAGTACATGTGTACATACAAAATGTATCTTCAAATGTTATAAAATGTGTGTACAAGGAGTGAGGATATTTATAACAGAGCGCTGTATAAACTGATAAAAACAAACGTAATTCAGACAAAATAGAAAGGTTCGTGACATATTAAATTATTGAACTCATTTAATAAATTCCATATTACATCGACACTCGTGTAAGATCCTTTATATATAATTATAATGAAGTAAAATATGATTCTGGAAATCACTGAACTGAAAGTTTTCCAGGCAGGTGTAGTAGACTGTATAATTTATAAGGTGCATGTACACTTATTACTGTCTGTAACATATAATTAATAACTGTCATTCCATATATACAGACAGTGGTTCATTACCGGCAACCCAATAACATGCTAAGTCTATACATATAATTATATTACCCAATGCCATCACAAATGTTACTGTCCTCTATAATATATGATCAGCCTGCAGCCTTATTGTGTAGCTCAACTTCACAAAAACCAGTTAATAAGTGTTTGCCCCGTTTGTCACGTACATGTATACATGTCAACATCTGAAAGCAGATTTCCCTATTAACATGATTAAATTTAGTCCCTTGCATTCAGAAAATCTAAACCTTCATTGATTAATTATTACATTGATTTATAATTGTTTTCCTTGCTTTATAAATATCATGGAAATTATTTGGGATGGGTTTGTTTTGGAAGATATTGTCGAGTCTAATAGTGAAACTGGCAAGCTAGGAGATCTCTTTTTTACTGATGATTGACGAGAAACTTTCTCTGTCAAATTTCTTGAAATAAGTTTGAATTATTTTTACTTTTTTTGTGTGTAAACAGCCTCTGTATTCAAATGAATTTGGTCATTAAGAATGTTTATTGTTGTATTGGGGAACCAATATATGTACTAAAGGATTAGCATAACTTTAAGCATGTATTATAGATCAACATACTCATACACAAATATGCGGTCACCCGTCATTTATAGGACTTTTGTTTAATACTATGGTTTAAATTTGCAGCTCCATGTTTAGTCGACAGATATAGACGATGAAACAAAAATTCTCCATAGTTTTATGTGATTCACCGCTGTATTTCCTCGATCATCAAACTTGTCAATATCTTATCATTCTGTTAACATATTTTGGATGACATTTAAACAGTTTATATTCATGTATAACAGCTAATAATTAAAAATAAATATACCTGATGCACATATAATTTATATATATTTATACATGTATGTGTGCACTTAATTGTAAAACCAAATTATGACTTCAGTCATTCATCTTAAGCTTTCATAAACTGATCAATGGATCTGGGCAGCAGTTAGACAAACACAAAATAATTAACATTTTATAGGAAATGTTGGAGCAATATTCAAGCAAATTAAACATTACCTGTATAAATAAAAGAAATAATTGTCAAACAGAAATAAAAATCAGCTACAGCTGCTCAGGTATTGTAAACAACCTTTTTGATATAATCAAGAAAACAAAACACTTTAATATAGATATGTACATTTGTACATTATCTAAGTTGAAGAATTAGCCAAGGGAACAAGATTCAAGATTTTTAACGAAAGTTTAATCATGAGCTGATATTTATATTTTCTTTTTTTTTTTACATTACAGGATGATCAGTACATTTGTACAAGTTACAGAATGCCAGTCAACGAGTCCTATATTGGTAAGATTCCATCAGCTTTATGCAAAATGTCTCGATCAATGGAAATGATTTACCTGATACCATCGATCCCTATACATAGGGGAGGTCAGAAGTGGGGGGTGGGCTTATACCGAACATGGACTTATTGCCGGAGAAATACAATATAACTATATGATAATTAATAGCTCCGAACTTTATTGGTACACAAAGTTGTTGCAACTTAATTGTGGAAGAGCTAATCTACATGTATATGTAAGAGTATTAATTGACCTTAAGTATAATAGTGCATATACATTGTGTGTCATCTCTAGATCTTCATCTTTAAGAAATAAAGGAATAATCAAGAAAAAATTTGGAGTTGTTTGGAATATAACTCAGACATTTGTAATTTGAGTACATCCAAAAAACAAGTTGATTTATGTATAAAAAATCAGGTTTTGTTTTCTATTTATATCTTTTAATCATAGCCCACACACTTATCTTGGCAAGCTGCTTCCAATCAGCCAGTCAAAATTACAAATACTACACAACACATTGCTGTTAACAACATCATTGATTATCATGGCGCCATATTTTTAGATTTTAATATAAATATAACCAAAAACTGTGAATTGATTAGAGAAAAACATCTATTTATAAAATTAAATACATTTCCATATCTAGAATTTCAAAACCAAATGACTCCTTTGAAAGTACATGTACCAGCAATATTCTAAACGCCGACTTAACTTGGACTGTTAGATGTATTATTTCATTAAATTTTGTACACACTACATTATGTACATGTACATTTCTCAGGCATTAGAAACCTTTTAGGATGTTCTTGTTTTTGAAATAAACTTTTTTTTTATTTCACAACAATTATGAAACAAGCTATCCAACTTAGATAAATCACTCTTGTTGGCCCGGATGTACTATAATTATAAGTGTGTGAGGGGTCTTAATTATTGTGCGAGGAAACCAGAGTACCCGGAAAAAACCCACAAGTTGGTCGGGCAAGTGACCCCATACATTTTCTTATTATGAATTTATAGCATGCAAGAGCATCATGTTTTGGTCATGGTATGTATATATATATGTTCCTATAAACTCGGCTTCAGTTATATAACCTCAGGGTTTTAGACGCCACACCAACATACGGTAGCCTACAGCATGTCAGTTAGTATTGACTTCCTGTTGATTTTACCTTCAACTTCACCCCAAACTTTGGTATTACACATTGTGTGATCATGGGTGTTCATGTATATATGCTATATCCCACAATCGTGAGGCTAGATAACATCTGTGTTGCAATGTTTACATGTTTGGAGAGTGTAGCACCCACAATGAAAAGATCACACCTGCGCTTACATAAACCTGTGTATGATGTCAAAGTTTTATTTTTGTTTCATAAATGAACAACTAGCTGTCAACATTTTACAATTTAAGCCTGCTTGCATTTTCACAATCATAAGCACTGAGGTAATTTTAATTTTTAGAGTAGTTTATACCATATGACTGGTATATTCCCACTAAGTAGTGAAGACAAAATCATAAATCTTATAATCTATTATAAATTATATAATCAGAAAATGGATGTTACTTTGTAGCAGGCAGAAACACATAAGCGACCACCAGTAAACGAAAGTAGAATATGTATATGGATTGGAAACCTTATAGCTTCAGGAGTTTAAAGGCTCCTCTCTTTATAAACTTGTTTAATTTACTTATATAGGAGGGCTCTGTATATCCTCCTGAAACCTACATGTAGTACTAAGATAAACCACAACACACAAATGAACTTGGCAGGTCATTGGTTCTTGGGAGAATTTCTCCCACTGGAGATTTATCTAGTCTGGTTTTAAAGCGTTAATTATACTGATTGATTATATGGTAACTCTGCAGATATGAATAAATTATCAACATAATTTTCTAAAGCTAACCCTCAAACAATCTGCTCTAAGAGACCCAATTTTGAAAAAAAAAAATTAAATAAATAAATATATTTACTGTTTATCTTACTATTATTATTGTTATTCATGATCAGCCATATATCATTATTGGCCACCCATTCATACTATCAGTTTGGACTCTCAATATCACACCATCATGGTCAGTCAGATTCAGTCCCCGAGTCAAACTGTCGGTAGGTGCAGCACTTTAAATTGTCTGTGTCATATTTCGTACAGCTGAATGGTACAGCCAGGTCTCATCCCTTCCTAGTTACAGAGTTATTGCCCTTTGTTTATTTTCCATGCCAAAGTTTAATCCAGAGATAATGGATCAGAGCATTATATATCTTTCAAAATTGTAGATTTTTTAACAGATTGTCTTATTTTATAACATTTTTAGATCCGGTAACCATAAACAATGAAGAAATATGAAAAGCAGCAATTACTTTCTATTTGCGACTGAATGTGATCCAAGATTTTCCATTTGCTAATACGATCAGTTTTCAAAAGCAAATTTCGAGCAGTCCACAATATTCAAAATCAAAATAAGAATTGAATGAGATACCAATATCTAATATTGCTTTGCCATTGTCCCTACAGTCCAGTTTGAGCCCCTTGCCAATGCCAACACCGCCCATCATATACTGCTGTTCGGGTGCTCTGAACCGTTCAACACAGAGGAAGAGGGAGCATGGTAAGGCCTTTGTTTGGTACATGTAAGGCTTTCAGGTTGAGACAATGACTCAAGCCTTGGTTTGGTATGCGTACATATAAGGCTTTCAGGTTGAGACAATGACTCAGGGACATTGTGAAATTATTAGTAGATCAGTAGTATTTGTATGTTACTTTCTTACATTAATATTGCTGATGCTAATCTCCATTTTTATATCATTATGGCATTTTTATTATGATTTACATAGAGTTTGATAATAGTTATATAATCATTTTAATGTAGTTTTAGAAATGTAAATAGTTTAGTGTCTTCAACAAATTTGAAAAATTATAAATTTGATTTTTGGCTCAAAGAATGTAACCTAAAAGATTATTCCAGTTATTAAATATAAATGAGTTACATGATTAGATCAAAATCAGGTCAACATTCATGCCATTGAAAAGGTTTATTATTTATAAGTAAAAGAAAAACTTGTCAATATGATGGAGCACATGATTTTTAGTTCAGAAAAACACTGGTCAGTTATAGTTGTTACTGTGTCTATGGTCAGTGTTGACCACTGGGAGGTGTTCTGTTTTATTGGCCACAATGATCAGCTGTGTTGGACAATGCGTCACTAAATGACAGAAGGAGGACACAATAACAGCCAGGGCCACTAAATGATGGACAGACCAGACAATAACACTAAGGGTCAATAATCACAGCATTGCTGTGCCTAATTGATCTGACACTAGTATGACCTAATGCCTGTTTATCGTGCCCACAGGAGCTGTCGAATGATCTGTCGCGGTGAGGAGCAGATTCTATTTGCCTGGGCCAGGAACGCCCCAGAGCTGGTCCTTCCCCCAGGTCAGTTAGGCATTACTTCAGCTGTCAGTCACATGTCAAAGATATGTCAAGATATTTACTTAATGTGTAGCAGAATTTGTTCATAACCTTTATCTTTCGCAGATGTCATCTATTAGTATGAGAGATGCGATTCAAAATGTACAATGCAATGAAATTAAATTTTCTCACTGAATTGCTTATTATTGTTTAAAATTCAATTTATGGTACAGTAAAACCCCAATTACTTAAACTTGTGGGATCCTGATCAATAGTTCAAGGAATACATGGGATTCGAGTAATCTTAGGTTGGTTTAATATATTCGAACTTGGTCAGACCAAATGAACTGTTCAATGAGGGGTACTCAAGTAAACTGGGTTCAAGTAAGTGGGGTTTTACTAGTACTGTATGTGTATAACTCTATGCTTATCTTGAAATCTTTGCTGTGACTAATTATTTATATAAGGACTTTTGGACCACTACAAAAAGCTAAAAGGATGACTCTAGTCTAAATTGGCCAATCATTTCTGAAGAAAAAGCCTTGGATAACTTGTTGTACTTGAATGAAAAAAATGAAGATGAACAAGTAGAATATGATACAATTTAAAAGCATTCTTAGTGTAAAAATTGGAGCAGGGCTTTACTGGGAGTTGAACCCAGGACTAGAGTTTATTATACGATCACTGTATACTGTACTCTAACAACCTCGGGTAGTGGAAAGTATATAGTACCAGCCCAGCTGCTGTGCATTTAAACATTTGAACGGAAGTTAAGGGGAGGTTACTGTGTATAGGAAACAAAACAGTCCAATGTACGTGACTCAGACCCTTATGATACAATATGAACATTGCAAATTCAAATTTCTGTTGGATGTTGCATTTCATCTTTTTCTTTAAAAGCAAAGATTTCTGTGCAATGCAGTTAGTTGTTCATATAGAATATTCAGGGTATATAATACTGTATACTGATTACCTGAATATTTCAGTCCATTATAACATATTTGTTTACATTTTTTTTGTATTCTACAGATGTTGGTTTCAAGGTTGGAGGAGGTTCAAAGGTCAGACATATTGTGGTACAGATACACTACGCCAAAGCACTGCCATGTAAGTAAACTCTTTACGACATCCTCCGGAGTTTTATATTATGTAGATGCTATTTCCTACGATGAGAAGATTTTGCTCTTATTTCATTCAACGTCTTATGGTCAAATACGTTAAAATCTTCAAATGTTTTATTTTTTCTCTTATAACAATAACCTCACGGTTCTTGAAATATCAGGCATGTAGCTCGATGATATTTCTGTAGATTTTGGCAACATGTAAATCTCATTATTTACGTGTAATCAAAGAAACAAAACATTTTATGAATTAAGTAATGAATTTTTAATACAATTTTGTTTATTTTCAAGTATTTAAATTGTTGAAATTTCTTTTAAATTTAAATATGAATATTTCTATATTTTTCCAGCATTTCGACCAACTGACCAGTCAGGAATTCGGCTTCATTTAACTCAACAACGGTCAGTATTATTTAAATTAATGATATTTTTAATCCACTCTTAATATACTGTGCAATTGGGATTTAATTTTGAAATTTTCTCAATAATGTGATATATAAGAAATAATTGAAATATAAACATATGTAATGAATTGTTTCATTAAAGAATTATGAAGATCAAGTTTCATATGATGGTACAAGGTCAAATGAGTTACTTCCCTTGTATTGGCAAAAAAATAAGTCATCACTTTTGTATCAGACTCTCAAACACAGTCTTTGTGTATTATAATATATTGTAGTCAAGGATTATTTACAAATATGTTGAACTATCTATTGAAACCCCTTGATTGAAAAGTGTTCACTTATCATTTATTATAATATCACATTGATTCTGACCCCAGCAAGTTGAAACAAGTTCTGTTAACACATGTACAAAAAGCTTGAAGGTTTTTACTACACTTTCAAAATTAGACAGACTGTTTCTCTCTTTTCAGAAAATTCTAATGGGTTTCATAACCAATTATTCATGCTTACAAAATGTGCAATGAATCACGCTAATGACAGTCACTCAAGGCTTCTATTCTCAGTTTATTACAAAAAGAAGAGATTTTGTCAATGACAAAAAAAGCATGTACATATATGTATTATACTTATGTTTTATTTTTGCTGTTTTGCAGACAAAGATATGAAGCCGGAATATTTCTTCTGCTTGCTTACTCTCTCACCATTCCGCCTAATACAAAAAGTATGTATACTATCTGGCTTTAAATGTGTAACCCCCAAGATACTTCAAACTAATATCCACTCCTTTTATATGAGGTTTTGTCGGAAACCAAATATTTGAATAGAGACTGTACACTAGCTTGAACTTACTGTTATGAAATAGAGATATGTACGCATACGTGACTTCACTTTTTTGCAGAATTTGATTATCAACAATCTGGTACATATATACGTATGTACATTCAAACAAAAACTTCTTTCATTTAATAGAAAAAAGCATAGCTTTTCTTTTAAGTATGTATTGGAACCTTTGCAGTTATGCTGTGATTTATAAAATCTACACTAAATTCAGTTTGAAAGAGTATTTAAATATCTTACCATAGAATATTTTTGGGTAATATATCTTCTCTGTATAATATATGGAAAAGTAGCCAACATTAACCATGGTATGTTTATTTTCTCGATTCTCTTAATTTTTAGAAATCAGTGCCAATATATCCTGTGGATTTACAGCCTCGGGAAATATATATCCATTTGGATTCCGAGCACATGCTCACAGTTTGGGTAAGTTATGCTGTGAGCCGGGAAACAGGGAGCAAATCTAATATGCACCTTTAGAAATGTTTTAATACCTGTTACTGTGAAATCTTTGTTCATCCCCTGATCTCTTTGCCTTTCACATGTATTTGTTATATAGTGTACATACATGTACATGCATGTATGCTGTGTGTTTTACTGTCATGATAAATTTGGCCCTTTTTAATAAAGTAAAAAGCTGGGCAATGAAATGAAGTACTTATTTCCTAAAATACTGTATACTAGGTTTTTAGAATGTTTTACATATCACAAAAATGTACATTCATGACTTAAAAATTTAACTTTTTATGCCCCTGCCATGAAATGGGGGTGGGGGAGGCATATAGTGTTACCCATGTCCGTCGCATCTCGACCAGTCGCTTCCCCTCCCATTGTAATGTAACCAGCTGGGGGTGGGGGCGTTTATGTCTCACAGACATTTCTAGTTTTTGTTAAATTTTTGCAATTTAGATTTAGATTACTGAGATGATTATCATTAACTTGGATTTTTAAAAAATAGTTTAATTTTGTTTTTGCTAGAAATTTGGGGGCATATGTTCTGTTAAGATTATTATTTTAATTTGAAGATTTTATCATATAGGCAGACCATTTCTCTTTAATTTCTTAGATAGTTAAGTACTAACAATGGTTGAACATCACTTTAAGTTTTCCTGCTGTTCTATTTTTAGGAAGAGTCATTACTGGTTACCATGTCGACAAGACAGGCCAGTACGAAATGATTGGCAAGGGCAATCCACAATGGCCACAGGTAAGTTGTTGTAAAGGGAGGTAACTCACGACAATAGGAACCATGCCAAAAGTAATAAAAATCACCAGTTCCTTTAATATATTTTGGTATGTTTCATTAACCTTTTTTGATATCTCCATTATTAGTTTGTTTCCTAACTTTGACATTTTCATTGAGCTTAGTGTCTAAATTATGAGATCATATCTCCATTTCTTTTAAGTTAAAAGATATACTCAATTACTTGATTTTATGCAGATAACTTCAGATTTATTCTTCTTGGGTGGGTTTTATATTCCACAATTCTTCACGATATTTATTAATTTATATAGCAAAGTTGTTGGTGTAATTTAATCATAGTCATCTGGAGCTATTGCCCCTGGTATGTACATGTACAGCTCTTCAATGGGATCTTTAGTTTTGTATTATTTATTGCCTTCAGTAGTGCAGCACAGAAACATTTTAGCAAATCTAATTTATTTAAATTTTCAAACTTTCTAATAGTATTGCAACATCTCTATGTGAAATTCATTGTTTTTTAATTCCATTTATTTTGCTGTTACATAATGTAAAATCATATATATTTCCTTATTTCAGTCGTTTTATCCAGTGGCCAATAAAGTTGTTGTAAAGCCTGGAGATAAATTGGTAAGACATTCATACTTATCGTAATATACAGAACTCCCTGTTAACACTGAACCTTTAATAATGATTATAACAGTATAATTGCAGCAGAATAGAGCTGGTTTTATTGTCAGAGACCAAGTAGCTCTAGACCTAACAGTAGAACTTGCAGTGAGAGTTCAACAGGTCCACAACTTCAAATCTCAATATGACTGTTGCATTTCTCTGCCCTTCGTTACATTATTAAACTGATCCTGCTTTGTCTCTAGATTTATCCGACCTGAATAGAAAAGTTGATGCCATCATGTCATGATGTCTGCGTTAAATACTAAGGTACAACAGCTGTATAGTGCTGTGTTGTTACCTCCTATCTCAGGAGTAGCATACATCGCCTGCTGGATGTGGTAACAAGACTCTACATATGATTGATGTTTATCTATGTTTTCAGGTGGGACGATGCACGTACAATTCTACAGGGAGGATGAAAACCACAGTTATAGGGTAAATATATTATAATGGTACCAAGGAAAATTAAACGCTAATTGAAATGCAAACATTTATCAAAAAAAATAAATGTTATTACATATGTGTTTGGTCAAAACAGGAAGGAATGTATACAGTAATATACAACTTATAGCAATTGTGGTTCTATCGACTGGGCTATGTGTACTTAATGTTATGTTTTTTAAATGTACATCTTGATAATATTGTGTGTATAATTTTCAGACCAACAGCTGGTGACGAGATGTGTAACTTTTACATCATGTACTACAAGGAGGTGGGTACACAGATCCCGTTCCCTCAGTGTGTCGGCAACAATGTTCCAAGTCTGATCGCGAACATTCCTCCAGGCTCGGACGTGCCCCTACCATACAATGCTACACTCGAAGCAGCGGCACATGGTCACAGAAGTCACATGCAAGGTCACGAAGACGCAAACATTGACCCCAACACAAACAACAAACCAACAGATGGCAGCAAGCCAGGTAATTTTAACAACATGCTGTACAATGAGTATTTACCTACCCGCTTTAAACAAAATGTCTACCCCAGGGAGTATGTTCCCGATTATCAACTGGATGACTATTACTCTGATGTAGAAGCACAACGTGGTAGAAAACGGCCACATCAGAGTTTTGATTACTATGGTGATGCGATGAATAGACTTCCATATATGGGCACAGCAGATGACATGGCATCGCCTGACATTCAAATGAAAAATCGGAATAGAAATAAAGTGTTTGACAGTCTGAGTCGGCATTACGGTGAAGCAAGTCGAGACACCATAGATGAAAATAGGCTTAACGGAATTCAACCAGAACCCCAGGGTCGTAATTTTCATGATCCTCGTAAAAAGTTTGGGGAGTCTGAGTTTGGACTAGCTCATGGTATGAGAACCATGCCCGCCCCAGTGAAGAAGGTCAAGGTCGGGGGTAGTAAGTACATGGCATGGCTGTTACCCATAATCCCTCTGTTGTGACCTATTTACTGTGACCGTACACCAATTGACATTAAACATTTGTTGCCTTCTATAAAATATGCCTGATTTAAAACATGAGCACTGCTGCTGGCCAAGATTGTATTTATTTGCTTCAAATATTGATGCTGTTTAATTTATTAAGTTGAATGGCCTTGCAATTGTTATGCAAAAAAACTTTAAATGAAGGATATTTTGCTGAAAAAGCAGTTTGATATACAGTTTCCAGATATTGCTTTCTGTTCATTTCACTTTTTGTTGCGTTTGCGGGCTGTTATCCGGGTGTTGTTTGTTTTTGTCAGACTTCAGTGTTGTGAGTGTATATATCCATAGTCCCTGTTGTTGTCACTTAAGTCATGTTCATCCCATTAAGTTCGGCGTCATCAACATTTTTCTGGTGTAAATTGTAATTGTCTTTGTAATATATGAACTTATCGTAACCCTGTTATATATTTGTAATCTAACAAAAATAATTTTCACTCTAATGACAATTGGATCATCACATTATTTTGATTTATTGATACATTTGTACTTGTATTTCACATGGAACATCCAACCATGGCATCCTCATTGAATAATCATGTTTATCAGATTCACAATTGTGATGTCATAGATATATGAAGTTATAGTGCCACATGATTGTCTCAGTTTTGAAAATGTACTATTGAAGTAGAAATTTGCCTTTAAAGAGATATAAATTGGAGAGTCTGGGCATATTTCATCATTAATATAATTTACGTGTATGTGATAAATAAAACTGTACACTGGTGTCAATATGATATTGAATTTCAATTAATTTAACTGGTTTGATAATTGAATATATCACTCACCTAAAAAGCATGTAAGATCATCCATTTTTAGCCAGCCAATACAAGTTCTACATATGGAATGGAAAGAAAATATTCTGCATCAACTGTGGTTAAAAGATTTACCATTAGTTCAAGTAATTACAAGATGGTGCTCAAGTGAATTGCACAAATATGAATATAACACAGAAAAGATACATAGGCTATAATATATATGTAAACCACTACATGAAACCTCATGTTTAAATGTTTCATACAAGTTGGTTCCTATTTCTTGGTGACTCATTAATTGATCATTTAAAATGAAGAAGTTGAACTTTTTTTGTTTTGAATTAAAATCGTAGAAAATGTGTGACTTAATTGTCAGACAATGAGCTTTATGTAGTGTGATATGATGATTTTTACAGGTTTACAACACTACGTGAACTTTCAGTCAGATTTCATGTCTGACAAATCCAAGAGCAGTTCTTCAGTGAGTGGTCTGGACTATCCTATAGGACAGGTGGGAGGGGTTGCCACGGACAACAAAGGCGGAGTCTATGTGTTTCACCGTGGTAACCGAGTCTGGGATGGCAGGTATGTCAAGTTCCGTGTACTCTCTGTCCGTGTAGTTGGCGGTACCCTAAACAAAACCTTGAGACCCGGGACAGGATAAATGTTTTTCTACCACAATACCCTGTGTTATTCCACTCTCAGACCATTGTATAAACATGCTGACTGTTGGATAAATATGTGTTATATACCACTAGGGGAATATGATCTTCAGGACTTTTGATTGGTTGAGAAGTTGAACTTGACCGGAAATCACGTGGGTCAATGCAACTTGCTGATTGTTGATGTCGTCATCGATTGTTGACGTCGTCACAACTTGGCGGGAATATATACGAGATGATGTGTTTTCGCTGAAATATTATCCGTGGTTCACAGAAAACAACACTGCCACTGCGACTTAATAGAATTGTGGTAGAAACAGGTCACACGACTTGTGGTTGTTGGATATGGAATTTATTTCACTCTCATATATTATTTTTTAAAGTTAAAAAAATCACCCGCTAAAGCTTGTTTTTTTTTTGTAACTTTTAAAAAATAATTCACTCGTGAAATAAATTCCATATCCAATAACCACTTGTCATGTAACCTCTATTGCTAGAATAATCCTCAACTTCAATACTTCAAGTAGTTGTCATATTATTCAAACATTATCAGTATATGGGAATACTATAGGTAAAATGTATGGGTGAAAAGACATCTGTGACACAGGTTTACAGTTTTTCCAATACCATGGGCTATCAGACTTATTATGGTAAAATAAAGTTTATAGGTAGTAAAGGTTTTGCAAACTGCTTCAAGACTAACACCTGTAAAATAAAGTAACAGCAATTAGCATCAGGGAATTGCATAACATCTGATTAAATCTTCACTACATCTTTCTTTTTTTCCCAAAACTCATCACTATAACTTTGGTTTCCTTCCAGCTCATTCAATTTCCAGAATGTTTTCCAACAACAAGGCAGTCCCATCCAACAGGAGACGATCATCATGTATGACAAGGACAGTCATATTCTCCGCAAGTTTGGCAAAAATATGTAAGATATTGGCTTCATATACTTATTTTGGCTTATTCAAATTTTAGCGCATAAATTGTATTTAAAGGCCCAATATACGTAACTGTCGGCAAAACTTGAAGCAAAAATCAAGCCTAATAACTTATTATATTTATAGATTTAGTTAAGATTAACTGATATCAGCAATATTCAAGATGAATTCTTTCGCGGTTACTGGTACAGCAGCGTTTGTAACACGCTATTTGTAAACACGCGTCCATTTCAAACCGTCATCTACCTTCGGTTTGTTGTTGAAGTGGGCCCCACCTGAATTATTCTCAATGTTTAGGATTTATTTGTCAAGAGTTTCCTGTAAGTTACCGCTCAGGTTTACTTCGTTTTAGGCTTATTTTTGCATGGTTATCAACTGGATTTTTTTTTCAGAATTTTTCAGAATCACGAAAATTTCCCTGAAGTTACGTATATTGGGCCTTTAAACTGAAAATTCAATGATTAATCGGTGCATTCGAAATACCTGTTGTTGAAAATAATATATCGAAACTGATATAAGCGCAATCATAATTTAGTTGACTCCTTTCAGCGTGAAAATTGCTAACAAATGCACAATAAATTTGATGTTGTAATTCAAAAATATTATTACTGCCTGTTTGTTATAGTCATATGTAAAAACATTCCCATTTAAAGAATTTTGTTTTATGAAATGATTATTTACAGTAATAATATAAAGTCCTGTTTGACTTCTTTAGTTCCATTAGAAAGCTAGCCAGTGTGCTTATTATTGGTATTTAATGGCTCATAGTAATTTTTGTAGAGTGGTTCAGCGAAAACATTTTGGAGTAATAATAAAAAATAATAGCCATGGTAATATTTAAAAGAATATAAAAGGAAAAAGTAGTCTATAGATAAGTGATATGGAGGTTTTCTGTGTTACAGTTTTTTCATGCCCCACGGTATATCAGTCGACCAGAACTACAACATCTGGGTCACAGACGTAGGTCTACATCAGGTATGTATCTTTCTGTACTAACACCGCCGCAAAATGTCAATTACAGCTTTTAAATAACACAGAAAAACCTGGTTTGTATTTAATTTTAAATTGTTTTATTTTAAGGATATAGATAGGGGGTAACAATTTTTTTTTTGATTTTTTGTTTTTTGCAAAATTGATTACTTATAAACATACTACATCATATAACAAAAAGTAATTTTCAAAATTATGTTCCCAAATGTGTCAATTAACGTGATTTAAAATTGAACACTCTCATACAGATCAACACGTGGTACTGTTTACACCATAAACAGATACATCACACTGTGGCACGGTCAGTTAAAAAGTCATTAGCCCTGTGCTATGGTGGTGTGAAGTGATTGGTAATAATCCATTAAGTCATGGTCAGTCTTTGATGTACAGCCCTATAGTCCCTACTAAAAGAGAGGGGCCGGAGCGTTTCTAATGACCCCTTCATTACATGGGAGGAGCTTATCCTATGTCCAGTCTGACATTTCGCGGGAAAGGGGCATTTTCACTGAGAAATATTTTAATATTCATTAATTTCTCAGTTATTTGAACCAATGCATGCTCTGTTTTTTCGGAGGACAGCTTGATGGATACATGTCTAGTCATGATTAATGGTTTGGTAGGCAGAATCGGTCAGATAAGTGTTAAAACCAGAGGTATCCGATTTCAAAGAGTGGAAATGGTCTTTAGAGCACTTTCATAAATTCAACAAGTTGTCAACTTCAAACAGCCATAACTTTGGCATCTGTGGACCGATTTCTTCCAAACTTTGCAGGATTGTTGGGAATGACCTTGTCAACAATAACGTGCCTCAGTTTCTGAAGAATTTAGCTACAACAAGATTTATAACCAATTAAGTGAATTTGGGCATGGAAATCCCACCCAGAGACCATAAAATCGAAATTACTTCAATTCTAGAACATATAGGAAAAATCTGAGGCACATTTTTGTAGATGACCTTTCTGTCCGTCAATAGGAAAAGTATTGTCGGTTTTTGTAAGAAAATGTGAAAGAAGATCCAAATTCAAAAGTGTCCATCATTTTTTATATTATATACTATTATGCAATTATGATTTACTTTAACACTATAATTATATTTTCACTTTATAGAAAATTTAATAACCTTTCCAATGATATATGATACATGTATGTGATTAAATGTATATCCAAATTATTAAGCAAAACATCTGAAGAGACTGTACCCCCTATCTATATCCTTAAATGTCTTAAAAGTTAAGATGCTGTCGGACCTTAAAGCATCCTTTTAAGAATAAATTATTACAGGGATGTAGTGAATGCACAGGTGAGCATTAAATCTCCAGAAAAGTTGAGAGAAAGGGCTTTGTCAATGCTCAACAGAAAACCAAGTTCTACCAATAGTTTGTTCCTTATCTGATACTAATAGGGATGAAAAAACATTCTTCAAAATCATGTCTTAAATTGAAAAGGATTTATCACATTAAAGGCAAATAACTCTGTCTGGACTGTTAAAATTCAATCCTCAACAAATAGAGACATGAATAAATCGTTTTGAAACATTCTTAATAGCAAAGAATCAGTAGATATGTGGAGGAGGAGGAGTATATTTGTCAGGTGATAACTGAAAAGAGGTTAACTTCCTGTTAGATATATGATGACATAATTCTCACAAGAAATCTCATAAGCTTAAAGGCCCAATATCCGTAACTTCAGGAATTTTTTCGTTAATTTCAAAAATTCTGAAAAAAAAATCCAGTTGATAACCATGCAAAAATAAGCCTAAAACGAAGTAAACTTGAGCGGTAACTAACGAGAAACACCTGACAGAAAAATCCAAAGAATTGAAAATAATTCAGGTGGGGCCCACTTCAATAACAAACCGCAGGTAGAAGACAGTCAAAGTGGTCGCGTGTTTACAAATACCGAGTTTCAACTGCTGCCGTACCGGTAACCGCGAAAGAAGTCATCTTGGATATTGCTGATATCTGTTAATCTTAACTAAATATATAAATAATAATAAGTTATTAGGCTTGATTTTCGCATCAAGTTTTGCCGAAAGTTACGTATATTGGGCCTTTAAATTCAGCTTAAAGCAGACACAGACTTTTATAGTTGGACCAGATTATTTACTATAAATAGATACCTTTGAGCTTTCTGCCTTTGATGTATTTGGAACAATATTCTAGCATAGAGTCTGCTCTAGCTCCCTACAAGCCCACAGAGAAGACAAACTTATAGGTATATTGAAAGGGAATTTTGCGACATGCTGACATATGAAACTTCTGTGTACAGGTAATGAAGTTCTCTGCTGGAAGTGATCAGCCAAACTTGACCTTAGGAGTGAAGTTCGAGCCAGGGAGTGACAACAGTCATTTCTGTAAACCCACAGACGTCGCTGTCCTATCCACGGGAGAATTCTTCGTCGCAGATGGGTAAGTTTATCAATATTATTTTCTGCAAGATAATTATAGCTACATTTTCTCCTGATGTACAGATATATACATAATTTGTAGTATACATTTCCCCCTTTATCTTGTTCACTTCACTACCTTTATACAGAACAGTGGTCAGATGGCACTTCTTGGAATCATTTGGTACAATTTGTTTGATTAAGGCCGCTGCCATTCTCTGCTACGGGTAGTTGCATTCAGTTTTCAATCTTGATTAAAATTATATTTTGATCTCCGCCCCATTCCATAAACTTCTCTCTGCTGTGTCAAAATCTGAGGACATCCCATAGGGGTTTCAGGGATCGATTCAGTTTGATAATATCTCTCTTATCCTTTCAATGTTAACTCTTGAAGACACCATTGAACTAACTCTGCCATTTGAGAGGTTGGAATAGCTCATTTGTTATGATATATCAGGGTTGAATGAATTAAATGCCACTAGAATAAATCCATTCAAAAAATAATATTTTACAACTTAGGAAATGTTACTTGATTATAAATGGAATAATAATGTACTGATATTTTATCTTTCCAGATATTGTAACTCCAGAATAATGAAGTTTTCAAGTGATGGAACTTTTATAAAATCATTTGGAAATGGTTTGATGACGATACAAGGTAAGTCAATCCTTCACATGTATAAATAATATAAATATAAAAATAATCATATAAATTGAAGACCCCAATTAATTCAAAGTATATCCTTGGACATTCCTGGTTAACTTCACACTTAACATTTGAACTCACTAAACTTGAATACAGTTGAACCCGCGTTATCTCAAAATCGTATAACTTAGAGACTGCAGTTAATTCGAAGTATTTCCTCGGATAATCCTGGCAAAGCTTTACACTCCACATTTGAACTTCCTAAACTTGAATACAGTCGAACCTCTTTTTCTCGAAGTCGACTGGACCACGAAAAATCTAAGAGTTAACAGGGTATTCCAGGTAAGGGGGTTTGAATTGAAGGGGTCTTTGAGTTACACAAGTTCCAGATAACGAGGTTCAGCTGGGATAGCTGGAATTTTTTCACACAATCCCACCAACATTTTGTTAACAGCTGTAATTATAAATTCAGATATGATAATCAATGGCAGATCATAAAAATTACTGCAAGTCGAATCATATATGGTTGATGATTTGTGATTATTTGCAGCTGATGGTTTTCCTTCCGAGGGTAGTTTCGACATCCCCCACAGTCTAACAGTTGCCGAGGACAAAGGTCTGTTGTGTGTCGCAGACCGAGAAAACGGCAGAATCCAGTGCTTCGACTTCAACGGCAACTTTCAGAAACAAATCCACCCAGCAGAGTTCGGGCCTAGGCTGTTTGCTATTGAGTACTGTCCACTCCATGGTAGGTATTATACAGACAACAATACTTCCAGATCCTTTAGTATTGTAATCTTTATAAAACAAGATGAAATATCGATTCTATTTATAGATATTTTTCATTAGCTTCCCTCTGAATACAAACTGGTTTTTTTCTTATCACACTAGCAATGCTTGTAATAAGAAATTAGGTATATAGACAAATTCCAGAACTAAACTGATCAGTTTCAGTTCTTCTTTTCGAAAAGAAGAATTTATTTTGCAATGCACTCCTGAATGTGTGTTATGTTACCCTATGGTATATATTGAGACTTGATAAAACAACAATTAAATGAAAAATGTTTTTTTATGAGTTCTATGTTTAGGAGACATTTCATGAAAATTCATATATTTTGAGCTGAATTGATTTCAATTTTTTTCACAATTGACAGATCTTGTTTGGAACATGCGACATACGACCGGAGTTTACCATACACATAAAACACAAAATCACCGCACAAAGTCACACCACAGACACAGCTAGCCAAACAAAGTCTCGCCACCATCACAGCCAGCTAGACAAAGTCATACAAAGTCACACCACCATCCCAGCCAGCTAGACAAAATCATACAAAGTCACACCACCATCACAGCCAGCTAGACAAAGTTATACAAAGTCACACCACCATCCCAGCCAGCTAGACAAAGTCATACAAAGTCACACCACCATCACAGCCAGCTAGACAAAGTTATACAAAGTCACACCACCATCCCAGCCAGCTAGACAAAGTCATACAAAGTCACACCAGTGTTAAACCATTTAAAGTTGGATACAAAACCATGCAGAGACATATGGTGAGCCACACATAGTAACACAAAGTTACAGCAAACAAACAAAAATCATGTCACACACCTGTCACAGCTAACTAGACAAAATCAAACAAAACCATTTAAAACTAGATGGTCAGCCAAACAAAACCAGCCAAATGGTAATTTAAACAATACTTTTCATACATACATCCTAATTATTGTCATGCAGAAAATTAAGATGTCTGATTTGAAAATTGAACAAAAGCAATTCATTACTAGATTCACCATTGACCACAGGAATACTTTGTAATGACCATGTTTGTAAGGCTTAATGTGTCTTTTACAGATGGTCTTTTGTTTGCGGTCAACGGTCCACCTCTGACTAACAGCCAGACGACCGTCCAAGGTTTTATCATAGACATCAACACTGGCACACTGTCAGAAACCTGGAACACACAAGATGTACGTAATGGCCTACTGAATAAAATAATGATTTTAGACATAAAGATGAGTCACAAACCATAAATATTTAAAAATTATCTATCTGGTTATTTTTATACAAAATAAGAACAATATTTACTGTCTGGCTACCTGGCCAGTGTTTATTTAGTAATCAAAGATAACACCGTAATCAAGGAGGTCAGGTGATCAAAGTGTCTAAAAAGGTATATATATAGCACACCTTTATCTTATAAAGTAAATAACACATTCAACAATACCTGTACAACCTGTGAGGATGCTGGATATTCTCGTTTCTAGCTGAAAATAAAAATTAAAAATATACATACTGATCCTTATCCTAACTACTCCAACAATGTTAGAAGTTTTACATGGGAAAAATACTTTTGACAGTACCATGTAACCTCAGCAAAATCATATCTGCAACCCTGGCATAACCTATATTTGTTCTGGACATTAAAATTGTTGTACCGAAAAAAAAACACAAAAAAAAAAAAAAAAAAACTTGATTTAATGATAAACTTTATGTAACTTGATTTTGTCCATTCTCTGTGAAAGTTTATCTTGTCCAATATCCACTGTTTTAGTGCAATGCCTACAAATGTAATTATATTTATTGTTTATTACATTCATGTGTTGATAAGCTATAACAGCTTAAAGTGAATAAATGAATTGAATTGCTAGGCAAAAAAAAAAAATAAAAAAATTACATACTGATCCTTATCCTAACTACTCAACAATGTTAGAAGTTTTACATGGGAAGATACTTTAGACAGTACCGTGTAACCTCAGCAAAATCATATCCGATGGAAATAGGCCAAAAGGCTGACCAGTGGCCTCTTTGTTATAGGAATAATCCTCATCCCTGAAATTTCTGTTAAAGTAAATGATATATGCTACCTTAAATACCTTTATATAGGGAATCATCAAACCTTTTATTTGTTATCTCCCTTTACATTTATTAAAATAAAAGTATCTCGTATGGAAATAACTGATGCATGAAGTCTAATGAACATTTTGAAGGTGTACCCTGGTAAACCAAAACCAAAGTAATTAGTTAACAAAGATGTCTTAGTTTTCCAAGTGTAAATTTCACTTTTACTAGAAATTATATATGTCACAGCAAATTAACATACAGCATTTAAAATAAGGAAATTTATAAAATACAGTTAAGTTTATATCATCTGTATTGTTTGTTGCAGGGCCTGAAGAACCCCCACGATGTGGCAGTCGACCCCCAGAACCTGCGTGTGTACGTGGGCGAGCTCAACCCCTCCAAAGTCTGGCGGTTTGACATGATGGGGGAGAGTGGATCTATCGTCCCTAATGGACAGAATCCCACCACAAGTAGGTCACCTGGCTAGGTTTAAGATATTTACATGGCTGACCTATGTATATAGAAATGAGCTCCAATTCTTTCCCATAACAGTTCAATTTCATGGCACCTAGGACTTCATGTCTTAACAGTTTTTTCTTCAAAGTTTTGCTATAGATTTATGTTTTGATTGAATATCTTTCAATATAAACATGCATCTGATAAACCAGTGTTATACATTATTAGTATAATCATGTTAATAAGTCAATCATACTTGTTTTGTCTAAAGACATTTAAAGATTATAATTACTAAGCTCTTAATAGGATGTAAATCTTATAAAACCAAAACCAATGCTTTCACAGCTACAGGAGTCACTGGTACAACTTCACCAAATGGAGTGTCAGACGCCACCACAGACTCGTTAGAGCCGATCGTAGCCAAGGGAGCCGTCCAGGAGGAGGACACGGTGTTACCGGCCGTCATCATAGGCGTTCTTCTCGTCATCCCTGTCGTAATCATTGTCGTCGTCGTTATCGTCGTCAGGGTCTACAAAAATGGTAAATAAGCTTGACAACCCTCTAAATCTGCTTAATTCTGCACCGAAATTTCTCATTGCATTCACATAGGGAGCTCTCATACATCAATATATACTCTCATGGACAATCCTAAAATAAGACACAGTCAAATCAGAAATGAATTATTTCAATATGAGAGATTCCTATTTGATGTTAGTGAGTTTCGTCCTGTCTTACACCTGTTACAGTACACCTGTTTTCTGTATGATGTGTGCCTTATACCTTGCTTTCTGTAGTATTAAAGCTATTCTCAGTGTTAATATTATTTAATAATTTGTTCTTGTTTTGTTACTACCATTGTGTTGTTTAAACAAGCATGTGCTTTCTCGTACACAGCTTCAGAACAAATGTTAAAATTGTATTATTTTTAGAAACAGTGACAATCTGAAAGGAACTAGCTAAGGTAAAAATGCAGGTGTCATTTTTCTTATTTAGGCAAAGAGACAATATTTCTGTAAAACTTCTCTTTGATTAATATCAAACTTAGTGATGGGCTTTGAAAAGCAACTTCAAGATCATAAATAAAAAAAAAAAAATTTCAATGAATTCCATGATGTAACAAACTGATCAATATTGTACATATGGGAAGATGCACATCAAAATTGATAATGTTTCGATTAAAATTTGACCATATACCAGGTAGCTTTGTTTGGTACAAAATTTGTTTGTTATGAAGCTGTGTACTTTACTACGGTTTATCTGTGCTCAACCTTATCTAGAAATGTTTTATCTTTATAGTGTGTTCTATTATTATCTCAGTCTTAGCCCTTTTAGTATTGCTATACTTGTATCCTGTCGTCTAACCCCTAAATATAGTATATATCTTCATAGTTCTTATACTGTGTATTTATTTGTAATCCTTTCTGTAACCCTATATTCCATATCTACATTACTTGTACCTGCTTGGTGAAGAGAAAATCTTTACATATAGATACATTATTGCTTATATACTGTCCGCAACCTACAGTTAGATAGACATTTGTACCTACTTATATAGTTCCCACAAAAGATCCATCATTATTTTGTGATTTTTTCTGTATTTTCTTTTTTTTTTACAATTTTTTAAAAAAAAAAACAAACAATTTTTGTGAAAGAAATTATTGCTTCTTCAAAAGTTATAAAAAAATATTAAAAATTCATGGGAAATTTATCGGAAAAATTCAGTTTACTCGCTAGTAGATGAAATGGAGAAATAATGTGTAATGTACCAGGGGAGGAGTGTGTGAACTTAAATGATACATAATTATGGCATGTAGCTGTGTATGTATGGATTGCACTGTGGAAACTATAAATGGGAGCATTTGTTTACACCTTACAGCCGAGTATGTCTGTGACTAGACTCTGTGTCGTGGTGTGGTCAGCTAGTATGTTTTGTTTGTGTACTGCGACTGGACACAGTGTAAGTGCTATGTGGTCAGCGTGTGTCCTGTTTGTGTACCGTGACTAATATATCTGTGCTTCCCCCCGCTACTGTATAACAGGCCAGAAGACACGCCGCCACAATGTGAACCCTGCCGACTGTATAGAGGTATATACTACACCATGTATTATTGGCTGTTGTGAAAAATTTGCTTTTTCACAAAAACTGGTTATTGAATGTGAATGTGGAGAGGGATTAATAGATGTACTAACCCATGTTTTTTTCCTTGATATTTATTGTATAAATTTGTGCTTAAGGCTTTATGCAAGCTTAAACAGCTCATGTTCTGTGCCAATATTATCTCCCTTTACCAGATTCCATATAATCAACACTGAATCCATTGTTTCTTATTTGTGATTTATAGCTTACCTAGTTTCACATTGATACATTGTATTGTAAATTTGTTCCTAAAGTGATATGCTATCAAACATCTTGTGTTCAGTGACAATATTGTCTCCCTTTAACAGCTTCCATATGATCAATGCTGCATTCATTGGTTCTTCTTTGTGACTTATTACTTTACTAGTTTCAAAATTTAACACATTGGTGTGTAAATTTGTATTTCAGGTTATATGCAATTAAACATCTTGTGTTCTATATAAAATTAGTTCCCTTAAACAGATTTTGTAAGATCAACTATTTCTAAATTAACATTAACTTCTCAGGACTCTTTAGAACAGAGATTATTTCACAATAGTGTACCGGTAGTATATATTTTGTGGTAAAACCATTTTCTGCATTATTAGTACACATGTAAACTATATCAAGCTTTCATTCAGCAAAATACACTTTAAGAAAAAGGATACTTAGGTTGTGAGGATGACTAAACAAACATAAAGAATGTTTTTCCTTTGGATTAATATTTAAGGTAAATAAATTAAAAGTTTGTTTACGACTTTATGTAAATTTCCTTTTCGTGTTCGTAAAGAATTTGGTTTCACCTGGCTGTTTGCCTTCTGTTATGTTCTTGTGATAGGTAAATTTGTTATCGATGCTTAATTTGAATATGCCTGGAACCTAAATGTCACATAAGTCAACATTAACAGCGGTATGATAAACCAAGTTGTCTAAAAACATTACTTTAAGCAAAGTGATGTTTGATTGGGTCATTGTAACATGATCATTGATTGGCTATAACGTTTGATATTGAAATATATACAGTACTAACAACTTTTATGATTTTTTTTTTGGTAGCTGTGAATGAGAAATTGAAAAGTGGTTTCTTATGTATGCATGATGTATAACTAACTCTTCATTAAATACTTTAACACCAAGCTGTAACATAAAGTTAGTGTCGGCCAGTATGAAGGCTGATCATGATCAAGGTAAGATTAATGGATGCATAACTTGTTCACCCCTGAAATTTTATCATGGGCTATTCCAACCTTTGAATTTGGATAGTTCAATTGTGTCTTCAGGGTTGAATGAGATCAGTTACTGGTATAGTTTTTGTGTTGCTATTGCAACCATCTGGGTTAGTATTCCTGGTGTAGTCCTGGTTGTTAAGGTGTTTGGTAGTGGTGATATACATGTTCAGAAATCCTGGATACCGACAACTTTTACTGTTTCTGTATCATTTGTCCTTGACCTCTGAGAAATGAGGTCAAGTGTATTATGATCATTCATTCTTTAATATCAAACTTTGTTAAATCAAAATTTGAAGATATAAAAAATTAATGTTTTGATGTGTCCAAATTAAAATCAAGTCTGAATTTTTATCGTTATGTGGCACTTCTGATATTTCATATTTAAACATAACAGTTGTGAGTCAAAATTTTCTCTTTTTGAACTGCAGTCAATTTCATTTGTTGAGATTTTCTTCTTTTAATTCACAAGTGAAATAATTACCTATACAAGAGCATTGAAGTGTTCAGTGAGTGTGTAAACACAGTCATGTATCTCATTAATTGTATTAAATCGAAAATTCTCAAGTTCAATATCTTCACGTTTCATCACTTAGCAATCACATCTGGTCCCAGACAGTATATAAAAGATGTTTAAAAATAAAAAATTACCTCTCAAAGTTATATGGTCTTGAAATTTTCACGATTGCCACTAAATTAGAGTTTAGGACATCAAAGTTTGACTGTATTACAATACCTGATATTTCCTATCTGAAAAGAAACAGGCTGATTTGGGTTTGTTACTGATTTTAACATGTTGAATATTTACATATAGACACACACTTCCATTTACAGGTCATAAGAAAGTTCTCCTTAAATTTTGTTTTAATGAAAAGATTTGTTTGTGTTTTGAGGAAAATCATCAAAAAAAACATGTTTTTGTTGCATGGTAAGATATTATTTCTGGATTATAATATCATTTGTTTTATATGACAAAAGAAGCATTAATAACTGATAAAAGTGCTTGCCTGGAAATTTCCATATTTTTTTTCATTTTCTTACGCAGGCCAATACGATTGTTGCGGACGACATCGATCATACTCCCGCAAAAAGTTTAACCTTGGTGACCTCCTCAGCCCACACCGAGGATTCGACCGATTGAGTACGGATGAAAGTGACCACGAGATTGACCTAAGTGACTCTGATCAAGAGGAGTACAGCATTACTCAGAAAGCGTGATAACAAGTTGGTTGTCATAGCAACACACAAATCAATCTCCACAGGATACCTTACCATCAGGGGAGGTAACTCTGATGGTCCTGTAACCAAGACTTTTACAATGTGTGTATGTTAGACCAAAAATGTGTCGCTGAATTGACAGTTAATTGGTTGAATTCTAAATAACAAACAACTGTAATTGTTATTTTGTATATGTACCAGTATGTAACCCAGTTGATGCCCCACGTTTATAATATATATATATAGGTATTGACTGATAATTTGGTCAAACTTACAATTAAGTTTTAATGCTGAAACTGTGCTCATTAAGGATATTATTTTTAAATATATCCCACTTGAATACCATAGTAAATTTAGAAAAAAAAGGGACTCAATAAATAAATATATCGTTAGACTCCAAAAGGTATAATTACTTTTCCCTTGAAAAAAATCCAGTATGAATAGAAATAATCATATTTGATTATAGGCTTAATTTGAAAAGTAACAAATTGTACGAATTTGGAAGCTAACTTTCAGTTGACACAAATAGCGAAACATTTCTTGTTAGGAAGTAAACAACTGTTGTGTATATTTCTTTTTGTATCAGTAACAATATAGATCTGCTGAAACATTAACATAATTTCTTCTTGAAATCCATAAAGGTTTGAAGGTTAGCATATAGCCTTTGATGACATAGATTTAGTGGCATACTAAACATAGAGTTACATACAATGTACCAGATAATTTATTTAATATATTGTTATTGCTAAAATCAATTTTAATAAAATGTTAATTTATTTACGATTATAATAATGATAAGCCACGGCAAGGAAATACAATTTGTTGTGTTTTAGTTAGAATTAGTTAGAGATGTTGTTTACAAAAGTTGTTAACAATATTATAGAGATGTTGTTTACAATATTATAGAGATGTTGTTTACAATATTATAGAGATGTTGTTTACAATATTATAGAGATGTTGTTTACAATATTATAGAGATGTTGTTTACAATATTATAGAGATGTTGTTTACAATATTATAGAGATGTTGTTTACAATATTATAGAGATGTTGTTTACAATATTATAGAGATGTTGTTTACAATATTATAGAGATGTTGTTTACAATATTATAGAGATGTTGTTTACAATATTATAGAGATGTTGTTTACAATATTATAGAGATGTTGTTTACAATATTATAGAGATGTTGTTTACAATATTATAGAGATGAGTATTTTATCTCTTGCCTAGTTGTTTATAACAGTAGAGTTAGACTATAGTGTTATATGTTACGACTGTTGTTATTATTTTATTTATTTGAAGAGAGTAAAACATGGAAAGTCATTTGAATAGTTTGGATCTGAAGAAAGGTTTTAAGATTAGTCTTTATAAGATAAGATTTTTAGCGAAGTCATAAGATAATACTTTGATTTTAGACATATTTCAGAGGAAGCTCAAGTAAACACTGATTAAGGTACCACCATCAGGAACATTCTTTGAGTTTCAGTACTTAGAAGTACAGTCATTCAAAAATGTTGATTTTTAAGGTAATTTCTATATTTCTTAATCTCTTTTATGTTGTCACACATAATAATTATATGTATTGATTAATATATTTAATGTTCATTCATTGTTAATTGCATCAGTTAATGATCCTGAATGTTAATAAATGTTTGTTGACCTTGTTGATAATTTGACCCATAGTATGGTGACCTTCTGACCTTGCTAAATTACCATGGTAACCTGACCTACTAACCCTGTCATATTGCCATAGTAACATAATATCTGTCACCCTAACATGTTGACATACTGGCCCTTGCCATGTTACCATGGTAACCAATGACCCCCTTGTTACATCACTATGGGGTTCAATGACCCTTGTCACATTAATATAGTAACTTGTTGATTAATATATTGATATGGTGAGTGAATACATTTTATCTATATATGTGTGTATATAAACATCTATGTGATTATAAGCTAATAACATTAAGATATGTGATCTATTTTTTCGTGAGGAAGATTTTGAGTAAATGGGGACATCATACGCAGCATAAACGTTTTGTGCCTGGCAGTCCCTTTATAGTTAGTACATCCTTCCCATCTCAGTCAGGCCCAGGGACCATCCGATACCAGGAGTATTCCTCTCAAGAGTAGAAAAGATTGAGATCATCCTCTGGAATAATCTGGGTGACCTATGTGTTTGATAGAGATGGGATTGATCTATATATAATTTAATGTAGTACATACATTGTCTTTCATCTTGTAAATGTCATTCCATGTACAATATAGAATATGTATTTGTATTGTATATCCCTCACACCATTACTTTATTAATGTTGTTCAATTAAGCTAGTCGCTTCTTTGATTCACCTAGTTCACATTTCTGGTCAGAATGTTTTTTTCTCAATACTTTCTGATTTCTTCAAAATCTATCTTGATGTATAATGGAGTTTTCATTGTCAAAAAATATTATGAATTATATGTTGCTCTCTTGCTGATAAGTTTTTCAATAATTCTAACATTTGGTCTATAGAGGTTACCAATGTTCATGTATCCAGCAACTGAGGTTCAACTTACAAAAAAAAAACAGATAGTAAATTTCTTTTTTATAGTGGTTTCATGTATGATCATATCTGATATACATATGTTTTCATAGTACAAAAAACATCATTTTAGTCCTATATTTGACACTTTATTTTTTCAATTAAATTTTTATTTGTTGATGCATTTTTAGTAGAATATTTTAACAGTGGTAGTTCTTTTACCTCAATCATACATGTTTTTGTTCAGTGTCAATGATTCAGTTGATAAATATTATATTGCTCAAATTCATATCTTAATAGAAATATCATAATTCGAAGGAATTCTTGTTTTAAAAGAGTGAACATATATCTTCTGACATACCAGTTTATTGAATATCTGACATTTTTTTAATTATTTATGCTAAATATCACTACTTTGGTTAAGAAGTGCACATGATTAATAACCATCTAGATTTATTGTTTAACTTTTCTTTTTTTTTTAGTAAGGAACAGAACTATTGTTCATTAAATTATTTTATTTTTTTTCACAATTTTTAAGACATTTCATTCTGAATTTTAACTTTTATTGCATAATATTGTTTTCATTCCATGTTTCTATTATCTCTTGATTGTTTATTTTCATGCTGTCTTTGTTTACTACTGTACATACAGTAAACAATCTCTGGTCTCTAAAGTCACATTACATGTATATTACTATCCCAAGTCATTTTACACCTATTATTTTAAATACCGTATAAAAAATATTTACAATCCAAAGTCACAACCATATAAGAACCTATAAGAATGAATATGAAATTTTACCATCCAATATTGTATACAATATATTTTATTTTCGTGTCAGATTTAAAACTATACTCAGTAAAACTTTTGGCCACTATTCCATGTCATATTTGACCAAGAACTCAAGTCTGATTTTTGAAATTGAGAATTTTTTTTTTATCCTGTTATTTTACAAGCTGCTTGCCTTCAGTATTCTGTCTCAGATAAATTTAGAAGGCACCAAACGAGGTGCCTACGGGTGTTTTCCTTGCCAGCTGTTTTTTGTGTATTTGCAAAATTAATGTACCCAGTAAGTATAGAAATGTAAAATGTAGGCTGTTATGTACACATATTTCATTTGAATGTACCTCCATAACTTTTTCAATATCTTAAAGGCCCAGTATTCGTAACTTTGGGAAATTTTTCGTGATTCTGAAAAATTTTGAAAAAAATCCAGTTGATAACCATGCAAAATTAAGCCTAACACGAAGTAAACCTGATCGGTAACTTACAAGAAACACTTGACAGAAAAATCCAAAGAATTGAAAATAATTCAGGTGGGGCCCACTTCAACAACAAGCCAAAGTTAGAAAACAGAAATTGGACATGTGTTTACAAATACTGAGTTTCATCTGCTGCTGTACCAGTAACCGCATAAGAATTCATCTTGAATAATAAATATAATTAGTTATTAGGCTTGATTATCGCTTCAAGTTTTGCCGAAAGTTACATATACTGGGCCTTTAATTACAAGTCAGCTCATGAAGTGCTAAAATTAGTCAACCACTAAAATAGATATGTGTACAGTATGTCATTACCTTATTTATTTGTTATGTAATATTTAAGCTTCCCTAGTCTTTATTCTTATCCAATACATTAAAGCATGACTTTAAAGTACTTTGTTTCTAATAAATCATAGATTGATTCACTGGTTTTTAATGACATTTTGAGTTAGTGTCTATCTACCTGTACCAATAATGTTGTGTTATTACAGGCTCTTATTGTTAGAGTGGTCTCCCTTTAGGAACATGCATATCTTGAGTTTTGAGTTGAAAACACAGAAGCTGTTTTTCGTTATCTGCCCGGTAAACAAGCCTGAAATGAGAAACTGTTATAAAAGATGATACGTCAAAGTTACAAGAAATATCTTGATTTCTTTTTAAAATAGAGTATGATTTTCTGGATTTAAATCTGTCTAGCACAAGTTTCCTTTAGCGCAGACACCATCTGGCAACAGACTTCCATCTATCAAAATGGTGTAAAGGCCAAAGGAAACTCAGGCCAAAATTTTTCATGATAGATTCAAACAAGTGTTATCAGTTAATTATTATGTTTGAAAAATGAAATGTCCTCACGAAAGTATTTTTTTGACAATATCATTGTTAAAACAATTGCTATTTCTTATGCTCTTAAAGGCCCAATATACGTAACTTCAGGTAATTTTTCGGAATTCTGCAAAATTCTGAAAAAAAATCCAGTTGATAACCATACAAAAATAAGCCTAAAACGAAGTTAGCATGAGCGGTAACTAACAAGAAACTCTTGACAAAAAAATCCAAAGAGTTGAAAATAATTCAGGTGGGGCCCACTTCAACAACAAACCGAAGGTAGAAGACGGTTCGAAATAGACGCGTGTTTACAAATAGCGTGTTTCAACTGCTGCTGTACCGGTAACCGCGAAAAAAAATCATCTTGAATATTGCTGATATCAGTTAATCTTAACTAAATCTATAAATATAAAAAGTTATTAGGCTTGATTTTCGCTTCAAGTTTTGCCGAAAGTTACGTATATTGGGCCTTTAATATTAATATCTAAAAACAATTATCTCTGAAACAATTCTTTTCTCTCACATTTAAATATATTTACAACATGCTTTTTTGCTGTATGGTTGAAATGTTGTTGAAACTTAAATCGATCGTTTTAAAAGTTTTAAAAGTTTTAAAAAACCTGGGGAATATATCATTTTACTGTACATGTTTACAGTCCCCCGTGGTGGTAGTTTGTGGTGTACAGCTTAGTTGTATTGTTGTCATTACATGTCTCATCACAATATACCTCATTATAACCATGATATAGCCTTTCACTAGTCCAATATGTCACAAATAGTCACAATGATAACTGTACATTTATAAACCGGGCTACATTCAAATTCAGGAAAGTCAAATGTGTTGGAATATTCTAAAACTAAATCAAGAATTTTATGTCTTAAAATGCTTTTGTCTACGTTGAAGCGGGAAGTTTTCAAACTCAATATAAAATTTATTAGATTCCTGTTTGTGAAATAACAAATGTCTATAACATTCTAAAATATTTTGCTTACTGAATTTGCCCTGAGTACCTAGAAGAATTTTATTGGACAAGAATTCTGTTGATTTATTAAAGCTGGTTATCTAAATTTATCCATGAAATTTCATAATTAACTACAGTTTGTATTCGTTCTTTTGAAATGGAAGGGTTTTAATTTGTCCTCAGGGGTGTATGAGTTTAGTCATTCATCCCTATATATTTAAAGTGGATGTGCCCAGACTTTCATTTGATTAGGTTCAAATGTGACTTTAGGGGTGAAAAGGTTTAAACGCCATCCTGTGTGCATCTACTGTAACTTAGATAAAATGTCCATGAATAATTATATTTTTTTTACAGATATAACAATCTTTCAATTTTCAGTGCATCAAAAACTGGTTCTGTTACATCTTTTTTTGAAACTGTGATCAAGCTTAAGTTGTTTTAGTCTGAAACATCACTGATGTTAATGGGGCTGAGAAAAATCTTTACATTAATTAAAAATTAATCCGCAATAACCACTGATATATCAAACAAGTTAAGAATGACTCAATTTCAGTATAATAAACAACCTGACAACTTCTCTTTTTCTCAGATATTTTTGTCGGTGTTTTAAAGTGTTACAGTTTACCAGAATGGGAGCTTTTTGTCTGTATCTCATTGCCCCTACAGACACATTTGAACTCCTTCAGTTTAAAAAGTTTGGATAGTTTATTATAACTTTCTAGGTACAGGGTCAAGGTTCAAAAGATTACAGGAATTTTATTACTAAGTTTTACATGATCTCACTTCCGGCTAAATAAGATGATGTTAAAATCACCAAACACAATCTGTTTTAATGGGACATAGATGGGTTTTCCTGGTATGTTTAAATAAGGAAGTATTTTTGGGAAAAACACTTCAGATCATTAATAAAATGCACTTATTTTATGTTTTTTAAAAATTACATATTTTTATTTTTGTTAGAAGTGTGTCAGGAAATCAGAGAAGTTAAGTTTAAAAATAAATACTTGAAAATATAAACGGCATAACAGCTGTCTGTTTTGAGGAGAATTAAACAAAAAGATCCTACTACTAGGTGAGTTAGATTTATCAATATGAGCCTTTTTTATTAGCATCATAACATGAAGTCTCTATCGGTATTCTGCTTCTCAATTTTCTATTTCTTGGGACGTCATATTAAACAATGCTCCATAAATGTAAATCATGTGACATGACATACAATGCTCTATTAAGTCATGTGACATTATGTGCTGGATCACATGTGTTATCTTATTGATAAATAAAACATGTAAATGTGAAATGTTTTTGGATGTCTTATTTTTCAATGATACTGAAAAATGTCTGAGGTAAATGTACTTGTGGTCTAGTTGATTATGACATTGGACAAATGTCTACCTTTGAACTTTAGGATATGTTACCATGGTTACAATGCCTACCTTTAACCTTTCTATAATGTCATGATGGCTACAATGTCCACATTGACATTTGATGTCACCCTGATAATAATAACTACCTTGAACTTACATGATGTCTCCTTAATTACAACAACTAGCTTGACCTTAGATGATGTATCCTTAGTTACAATACCTACCTTGACTTGAGATGATGTTTCCCTAGTTTCAATAACTACCTTGACCTTAGATGATGTTTCCCTAGTTTCAATAACTACCTTGACCTTAGATGATGTTTCCCTAGTTTCAATAACTACCTTGACCTGAGATGATTTTCCCCTAGTTTCAATAACTACCTTGACCTTAGATGATGTTTCCCTAGTTTCAATAACTACCTTGACCTTAGATGATGTTTCCCTAGTTTCAATAACTACCTTGACCTTAGATGATATTTCCCTAGTTTCAATAACTACCTTGACCTTAGATGATGTTTCCCTAGTTTCAATAACTACCTTGACCTTAGATGATGTCTCCTTAGTTTCAATAACTACCTTGACCTTAGATGATGTCTCCCTTACTACAATAACTACCTTGACCTTAGATGATGTCTCCCTTACTACAATAACTACCTTGACCTGAGATGATGTTTCCCTAGTTTCAATAACTACGTTGACCTTAGATGATGTTTCCCTAGTTTCAATAACTACGTTGACCTTAGATGATGTTTCCCTAGTTTCAATAACTACCTTGACCTTAGATGATGTTTCCCTAGTTTCAATAACTACCTTGACCTTAGATGATATTTCCCTAGTTTCAATAACTACCTTGACCTTAGATGATGTCTCCCTAATTACAATAACTACCTTGACCTTAGATGATGTCTCCTTAGTTTCAATAACTACCTTGACCTTAGATGATGTCTCCCTTACTACAATAACTACCTTGACCTTAGATGATGTCTCCCTTACTACAATAACTACCTTGACCTGAGATGATGTTTCCCTAGTTTCAATAACTACCTTGACCTTAGATGATGTATCCTTAGTTTCAATAACTACCTTGACCTTAGATGATGTTCCCTAGTTCCAATAACTACCTTGACCTTAGATGATATTTCCCTAGTTTCAATAACTACCTTGACCTTAGATGATGTTTCCCTAGTTTCAATAACTACCTTGACCTTAGATGATGTCTCCCTAATTACAATAACTACCTTGACCTTAGATGATGTCTCCCTAGTTACAATAACTACCTTGACCTTAGATGATGTTTCCCTAGTTACAATAACTACCTTGACCTTAGATGATGTCTCCTTAATTACAATAACTACCTTGACCTTAGATAATGTTTCCCTAGTTACAATAACTACCTTGACCTTAGATGATGTCTCCTTAATTACAACAACTACCTTGACCTGAGATGTTGTCTCCTTAATTACAATAACTACCTTGACCTGAGATGTTGTCTCCTTAATTACAATAACTACCTTGACCTGAGATGTATCCTTAATTACAATAACTACCTTGACCTGAGATGTTGTCTCCTTAATTACAATAACTACCTTGACCTGAGATGTTGTCTCCTTAATTACAATAACTACCTTGACCTGAGATGTATCCTTAATTACAATAACTACCTTGACCTTAGATGATGTCTCCTTAATTACAATAACTACCTTGACCTGAGATGTTGTATCCTTAATTACAATAACTACCTTGACCTGAGATGTTGTCTCTTTAATTACAATAACTACCTTGACCTGAGATGTTGTATCCTTAATTACAATAACTACCTTGACCTGAGATGTTGTCTCCTTAATTACAATAACTACCTTGACCTGAGATGTTGTCTCCTTAATTACAATAACTACCTTGACCTGAGATGTATCCTTAATTACAATAACTACCTTGACCTTAGATGATGTCTCCTTAATTACAATAACTACCTTGACCTGAGATGTTGTATCCTTAATTACAATAACTACCTTGACCTGAGATGTTGTCTCTTTAATTACAATAACTACCTTGACCTGAGATGTTGTATCCTTAATTACAATAACTACCTTGACCTGAGATGTTGTCTCTTTAATTACAATAACTACCTTGACCTGAGATGTTGTATCCTTAATTACAATAACTACCTTGACCTGAGATGTTGTCTCTTTAATTACAATAACTACCTTGACCTGAGATGTTGTATCCTTAATTACAATAACTACCTTGACCTTAGATGATGTCTCCTTAATTACAATAACTACCTTGACCTGAGATGTTGTATCCTTAATTACAATAACTACCTTGACCTGAGATGTTGTCTCTTTAATTACAATAACTACCTTGACCTGAGATGTTGTATCCTTAATTACAATAACTACCTTGACCTGAGATGTTGTCTCTTTAATTACAATAACTACCTTGACCTGAGATGTTGTATCCTTAATTACAATAACTACCTTGACCTGAGATGTTGTATCCTTAATTACAATAACTACCTTGACCTGAGATGTTGTCTCTTTAATTACAATAACTACCTTGACCTGAGATGTTGTATCCTTAATTACAATAACTACCTTGACCTGAGATGTTGTCTCTTTAATTACAATAACTACCTTGACCTGAGATGTTGTATCCTTAATTACAATAACTACCTTGACCTTAGATGATGTCTCCTTAATTACAATAACTACCTTGACCTGAGATGTTGTATCCTTAATTACAATAACTACCTTGACCTGAGATGTTGTCTCTTTAATTACAATAACTACCTTGACCTGAGATGTTGTATCCTTAATTACAATAACTACCTTGACCTGAGATGTTGTCTCTTTAATTACAATAACTACCTTGACCTGAGATGTTGTATCCTTAATTACAATAACTACCTTGACCTGAGATGTTGTATCCTTAATTACAATAACTACCTTGACCTGAGATGTTGTATCCTTAATTACAATAACTACCTTGACCTGAGATGATGTATCCTTAATTACAATAACTACCTTGACCTGAGATGTTATTTCCTTTAATAATTACAATAACTACTTTTATAGCATTGATATAAAGTGAAGGTTACCTTCGTAAATATGTCAAGATTACCTTATCTCACTATTAAGGGGATGATGTCCCCTTAATTACAACAACTACGTTGACCTTAGATGATGTATCCTTAATTACAACAACTACCTTCACCTTAGATGATGTCTCCCTACAAATCATCCTTAACCTACAAATGATGTCATCCTGATTAAAATGCGTTTTTCGAGGGATAACTCAATATAAAATTTATTAGATTCCTGTTTGTGAAATAACAAATGTCTATGACATTCTAAAATATTTTGCTTACTGAATTTGCCATGAGTAGAGGAATTTTATTGGACAAGAATTCTGTTGATTTATAAAAACTGTTTAACTAAATTTATCCATGAAATTTCATAATTAACTACAGTTTGTATTCCATCTTTTGAATCGGAAGGGTTTAAATTTGTCCTCAGGGGTATATGAGTTAAGTCTTCACCCCTATATATTTAAACTGGATGTGCCAAGGCTTTCATTTGGTTAGGCGCAAATTTGACTTTAGGGGTGAACAGGTTAAAACGCCATTCTTTGTGCATCTACTGGAACTTACATAAAATGTCCATGAATAATTTATATTTTTTTTCACAGATATAACAATCTTTCAATTTTCAGTGCATCAAAACTGTTTCTGTTTCATCTTTTTTTGAAACTGTTATCAAGTTTAAGTTGTTTTTAGTCTGAAACATCACTGATGTTAATGGGGCTGAGAAAAATCTTTACCTTTATTAAAAATTAATCCACAATAACCACTAATATATCAAAATATTTAAGAACAACTCAATTTCAGTGTTATAAACAACCTGACAGATAGTTTTGTAAGTGCTGTTAACTATTACAGTTTACCAGAATGGGAGTTACAGATTTATCTATATCCCATTGCCCCTACAGACACATTTGAACTCCTTCAGTTTAAAAAGTTTGGATAGTTTATTATAACTCTCTAAGTACAGGGTTAAGGTTAAAAGATCACAGGAATTTTATTATTAAGTTTTACATGATCTCACTTCCGGCTAAATAAGATGACTTTAAAATCAGCAAACACAATCTGTTTTAGTGGGACATAGATGGTTTTTCCTGGTATGTTTAAATAAGGAAGTATTTTGTGGATAAACACTTCAGATCATCGATAAAATGCACTTATTTTATGTTTTTTAAAAATTACATATCTTTATTTTTGTTAGAAGTGTGTCAGGAAATCAGAGGAGTTAAGTTTAAAAATAAATACTTGAAAATATAAACAGCATAACAGCTGTCTGTTTTGAGGAGAATTAAACAAAAAGATCCTACTACTAGGTGAGTTAGATTTATCAATCTGAGCCTTTTTTTATTAGCATCATAACATGAAGCCCGTATCGGTATTCTGCTTCTCAATTTTCTATTTCTTGGAACGTCATATTAAACAATGCTCCATTAATGTAAATCATGTGACATGACATACAATGCTCTATTAAGTCATGTGACATTATGTGCTGGATCACATGTGTTATCTTATTGATAAATACAACATGTAAATGTGAAATGTTTTTGGATGTCTTATTTTTCAATGATACTGAAAAATGTCTGAGGTAAATGTACTTGTGGTCTAGTTGATTATGACATTGGACAAATGTCTACCTTTGAACTTTAGGATATGTTACCATGGTTACAATGCCTACCTTTAACCTTTCTATAATGTCATGATGGCTACAATGTCCACATTGACATTTGATGTCACCCTGATAATAATAACTACCTTGAACTTACATGATGTCTCCTTAATTACAACAACTAGCTTGACCTTAGATGATGTATCCTTAGTTACAATACCTACCTTGACTTGAGATGATGTTTCCCTAGTTTCAATAACTACCTTGACCTTAGATGATGTCTCCCTTACTACAATAACTACCTTGACCTTAGATGATATTTCCCTAGTTTCAATAACTACCTTGACCTGAGATGATGTTTCCCTAGTTTCAATAACTACCTTGACCTTAGATGATGTTTCCCTAGTTTCAATAACTACCTTGACCTTAGATGATATTTCCCTAGTTTCAATAACTACCTTGACCTTAGATGATGTTTCCCTAGTTTCAATAACTACCTTGACCTTAGATGATGTTTCCCTAGTTTCAATAAATACCTTGACCTGAGATGATTTTTCCCTGGTTTCAATAACTACCTTGACCTTAGATGATGTTTCCCTAGTTTCAATAACTACCTTGACCTTAGATGATGTTTCCCTAGTTTCAATAACTACCTTGACCTTAGATGATGTTTCCCTAGTTTCAATAACTACCTTGACCTTAGATGATATTTCCCTAGTTTCAATAACTACCTTGACCTTAGATGATGTTTCCCTAGTTTCAATAACTACCTTGACCTTAGATGATGTCTCCTTAATTACAACAACTACCTTGACCTTGGATGATGTCTCCCTTACTACAATAACTACCTTGACCTTAGATGATGTCTCCCTTACTACAATAACTTCCTTGACCTGAGATGATGTTTCCCTAGTTTCAATAACTACCTTGACCTTAGATGATGTCTCCTTAGTTTCAATAACTACCTTGACCTTAGATGATGTCTCCCTTACTACAATAACTACCTTGACCTTAGATGATATTTCCCTAGTTTCAATAACTACCTTGACCTGAGATGATGTTTCCCTAGTTTCAATAACTACCTTGACCTTAGATGATGTTTCCCTAGTTTCAATAACTACCTTGACCTTAGATGATATTTCCCTAGTTTCAATAACTACCTTGACCTTAGATGATGTTTCCCTAGTTTCAATAACTACCTTGACCTTAGATGATGTCTCCCTAATTACAATAACTACCTTGACCTTAGATGATGTCTCCCTAATTACAATAACTGCCTTCACCGTAGATGATGTCTCCTTAGTTACAATAACTACCTTCACCTTAGATGATGTCTCCTTAATTACAACAACTACCTTGACCTGAGATGTTGTCTCCTTAATTACAACAACTACCTTGACCTGAGATGTTGTATCCTTAATTACAATAACTACCTTGACCTGAGATGTTGTATCCTTAATTACAATAACTACCTTGACCTTAGATGTTGTCTCCTTAATTACAAGTACTACCTTGACCTGAGATGTTGTATCCTTAATTACAATAACTACCTTGACCTGAGATGTTGTATCCTTAATTACAATAACTACCTTGACCTTAGATGTTGTATCCTTAATTACAATAACTACCTTGACCTTAGATGTTGTCTCCTTAATTACAAGTACTACCTTGACCTGAGATGTTGTATCCTTAATTACAATAACTACCTTGACCTGAGATGTTGTATCCTTAATTACAATAACTACCTTGACCTGAGATGTTGTATCCTTAATTACAATAACTACCTTGACCTGAGATGTTGTATCCTTAATTACAATAACTACCTTGACCTTAGATGTTGTATCCTTAATTACAATAACTACCTTGACCTGAGATGTTGTATCCTTAATTACAATAACTACCTTGACCTGAGATGATGTATCCTTAATTACAATAACTACCTTGACCTGAGATGTTGTATCCTTAATTACAATAACTACCTTGACCTGAGATGTTGTATCCTTAATTACAATAACTACCTTGACCTGAGATGTTGTATCCTTAATTACAATAACTACCTTGACCTGAGATGTTGTATCCTTAATTACAATAACTACCTTGACCTTAGATGTTGTATCCTTAATTACAATAACTACCTTGACCTGAGATGTTGTATCCTTAATTACAATAACTACCTTGACCTGAGATGATGTATCCTTAATTACAATAACTACCTTGACCTGAGATGTTGTATCCTTAATTACAATAACTACCTTGACCTGAGATGTTGTATCCTTAATTACAATAACTACCTTGACCTGAGATGTTGTATCCTTAATTACAATAACTACCTTGACCTGAGATGATGTATCCTTAATTACAATAACTACCTTGACCTGAGATGTTATTTCCTTTAATAATTACAATAACTACTTTTATAGCATTGATATAAAGTGAAGGTTACCTTCGTAAATATGTCAAGATTACCTTATCTCACTATTAAGGGGATGATGTCCCCTTAATTACAACAACTACGTTGACCTTAGATGATGTATCCTTAATTACAACAACTACCTTCACCTTAGATGATGTATCCTTAGTTACAATAACTGTCTTCACCTTAGATGATGTCTCCCTACAAATCATCCTTAAAGTACAAATGATGTCATCCTGATTAAAATGCGTTTTTCGAGGGATAACTTTATCTGGGGATAATGTCCATGTCTTCTGCCTATGTTGACCCGTAACTAATATCATCTCTACCAGACCTCGTTCACTGACCTTTTGTCACTTTTAACTGTTACATAGAATACGACACTGTCCATGACGCAATATCAGCACACATCATAATGTTCATACCATTCACCTTGTCTAATGTCATCCTTTCGATGTCACCCTTACCCTTTGTCTGATGTAAAGTCTAATTACAATGGCTTTCTTTCAATTTGATCCTTAACCACCACCAATTTAGTACATTTACCTAGATATTGGTGTAATGTCACTGAAGATACTCACCTGCCCGTACGTACATCTTTGTCATGACACATTTACGAACTCATTTGATTGCCATGACATAGTAACGATGCTAACCTTGACCTTATCTCATTGTCATGATATATTTACGATGCTAACCTTGACCTTATCTCACTATCATGACATATACGATACTAACCTTGACCTTATCTCACTGTAACATGGTAACCTTGACCTTATCTCATTGTAATGACACACTGTTTTTACGATGCTAACCTTGACCTTATCTCATTGTCATGACATATTTACGATGCTAACCTTGACCTTATCTCATTGTCATGACATATTTACGACGCTAACCTTAACCTTATCTCATTGTCATGACATATTTACGATGGTAACCGTGACCTTATCTCAAAATCTTGACATATTTACGAAGGTAACCTTCACTTTATATCAATGCCATGACATAATGTTAGCTAGAAATTGCTTCTTGTAAACGGTGATCAGGAAAACAGATATTTTAAGTGTGAAGATTGTTTTTTTTATCAATAAACCAACGGTGACCGAGTTTTCCTGTCATAATTAGTGTGTGCTATTTCCATTCAACAGTCTAGACTAATAATAGCAAACCGGGATAGCTACAACCAGTAGTATATATCCACAATCTGTATATCTTGGTGTCGGACGACCCGGTGAAATAGCACATCGGTCCATGCGGTCCTCGTTATACTGTCTGACGCGACTTGGCATAGGTTGTACTTATATCAGAGAACACCGTCACAATAATTTCGTTTATGTAACCGTAAACATCATTAGGAAAGCAAACAACCTGTATGTGGAATAGTTTTGGTTGTCAGATCGTTTTTCAAAGTAAAGAAAGTGCATGCCAAAACCTAACCTCCCCCGCATAGAGCTTGCTGCATCCATTCATTCATTGATTGTGTGTGGTAGTTAAAGTATGTCAGATTAAGAACTTACAGAGCAATAATTGGCGACTACTGGAAGCAACAACATATTTAACTCTTACCAACTCCTACCCTTCAGGAACGCGTGGTCTGACTTTCATTGTAATCTTCCGATGATCTCCATTTGAATATCCCATATTAGGTTATTTGCCATGATAGTTCTATTGATTTAAAATTCGAATTAGTGTTTTTCATTTTTTGGTACAATGTATTCTTTAGAAGGAACAGTTTGCATTTAAAAACAAAAAGCTGATTCGTTGATGATACGAATGAAAAGACTTCGTGCGTCAATTTCAAAAGGTTTTACGTGTAAATTTTGCTAGGATTAACACAGTGAATTATTGCACTCTTTCTTGGAAGTCTGTATAACAGCATGTACAGTGTCAATACCAGACAGAAAATAGCGGAAAGTGAAAATAAAAGCAAAAACTGGTAAAACCTAACAGCTTTTTCTTGTAACCTACTTTGCACATTCTAACACACTAGACGCTGCCAAATTTCTCTCGCTGACAGCTGACCTATCCTTCAACCCTGTAGATGTACATAGATGATACACTTATGCAAGCTGTCTATTCATAAATGCGCAGTTTCAACCGGACGCTGGTGAAATGAGGAATGAAGATGCTATAGGCATAGTGTTGTGTGAATTTCTTGTGATAGGTACATCTTAGAGGCCTGTGTTTTCATTCATCGAAATAAAAACACGTACCACACACGAAAAAGAAAACACGAGAAGATAGATTTGCCGACCAGAGTAGAAGAAGCAATCATTAAACGGTCGATACGGTACAAGGTTAATGTCTAAATGTCTGGCACAGCCTGCTGGAGAACGGCCAAAGTAGGGTGTATCCATTGTCGCGGTGTTGTCTGATACATTATACATGTAGCAGGTATCTAGACCACTGTACACTCAAAAGCGATTGATTAGTCTAGTCTATTTTGTTTTTTACTTGCGCTGTATTGCCTCTAAATGGTGTTTTCTCTAGAAACCAGATTTTAATCTTACCTGCCTCAATACTAGCTCCCAGCTCGCTGTCATGATTCTTCGCCATAGAATATTCCTAAGTGATGGGTAATCAGAGTAGAAAAGGATTGGTTCATCATACGTCAAAAGTGCATATAATATTACACAGGGACCTGAGAATTTGTTACAGCTAGTTTTCGACCTAAAATAGAGAGTTTAGAGTAATTTTACACATTTGGGGGGTTAAGATCAATTTTCGATTAAAATGCCCCCTCAATGGTCATAAAAGCTATTGAGGGGGCATTTTTTATCGAAAATTGATCTTAACTCCCCAAATATGTAAAATTACTCTAAACACCATATTTTAGGCCCAAAACTAGCTGTTACAAATTCGCAGGTCCCTGTGTAATATAACAGGTAGGACGTTTTTAGTCGGATTGTTTTTGTATTTTTTAGTTCAGCTATACAGTATTTTATTCTGAACAAAATATATTTATAAACGGTGCTTTTACCATTCAAGAGCTATCTGACCACATTTATCGATACCGGTGTAATGTCCCCAAAAGGCAGAATAAGGACAGAACACAGGCTGTCATCTTTCACTTCCCTGTGAGGTTTTTAAAAAGTCGTTCCCGGGGCGGTTTTTTTATTTGTTGCTTGAATAAAAGTTGGGAACAAAGGATTTTGGCCCAGATCAATAGCTGTTTGTTTGAATTGATGTTTATGCATGCAGTGCCTTTTATCTTGTCTATCTGTAAATTGAGGGAAATGGTCTGACCTACGTGTATATTTATGCTGTCCCTCATTCTCGTTTCACGATCAACATCCTTTGTTTCCAGACCAGACAGTCTTCGACGGTATTGTATGTATTTGCCAGAATATTGTACATCTTCTGCATGTATAACGCAGGTTCTAGCAGACCTAAGGTAGCGGAGGAGGAGAGGGGGTGGGTTTGTGCTGAATTATGTAAACATTTGAAAAAAAAATTGAATATCTTATAAGCCACACTTTTTATCAATTTCAATGGCGCCATCTCGAAAGACTTAGCTCATTTCGATGGCTTAATGTGTTTTGTACACATACCATCTTCCTTTGAATATATGTTAAAATATTACAACCCAAAATGACAGGTACTCTTGGTCGAGTTCAAATAAATCTGGCCATGTTTGCAGAAGATGTCAAAGAGTTTGAGGAAAAAGAAAATAAAAATGTCTATACTGTCCTTGCTTCCTATTAGTCATTCAAGCTTATGTTCGCATATCAAGTTTTGTGAAATTCCTGAATTGTCAACCTGTCAGATACGTTTGCTCAAATTTCAGTTTCTTTCTGAAATATCAGGAAGTGGTTTGACTTTTTTTGTTTTTAGATATTACATAATGAGAATACTAAGAAACCCTTTGATAATATCTGTATTGCAATATACGACAGGTAAATCTAAATCAAGTATTGTTAACTTGGTATGTCATTTCGTATTACGGGGTACACTTTTATTCAAAAAGAATGCTATAAACAAAATGTTTAGCAGTGTTTTTAGTTATACCGAATATACAAAAATGTATTTCACGAGGCTGATATTTTGTCATTTTACGAATACGCAACAACGACTGCGCAATTTACAATACACTTGTAAAGAAATATCAAAATAATAGTCACACTGGTGAAATATATTAAGTATTAAAATGTACTAAATACCTCTTTGTCCTGATTGGTAATGGTTGCAAAAAAGATGCGCCAATTGATCAAATATTTTTGGGAACAAATAACATCCTCGTATATATCGCATTACTTATCATATACGTGATTTGGTTGAATTTCAAAAGAATAATCGTCAACTAAAATTTCATTAATTAAAACGGTTATTTCAGCAGTACATGTACATGTTTACGGATGCGGATCATCAGATGAACATCGGTGCGATGTTCACACGTGCACGCAACGAAACCTATGTAAACTGATACCTTAAAGGCCCAATATGCGCAACTTTCGGCAAAACTTGAAGCGAAATTCAAGCCTAATAACTTGTCAAATGTTTAGATTTAGTTAAGATTAACTGATATCAGTAATTCAAGAGGATTTCTTCCGCGGTTACCGGTACAGCAGCAGTTGAAACTCGGTATTTGTAAACACGCGTCCATTTTTAACTGTCTTTAACTTCGGCTTGTTGTCGAAGTGGGCGAAACCTGAGTTATTTTCAATTCTTTGAATTTTTCTGTCAAGAGTTTCTTGTTAGTTATCGCTCAGGTTTACTTCGTTTTAGACTCATTTTTGCATGGATATCAACTGATTTTTCTCATAATTTTTCATAAACCCGAAAAAAAATTACGTATATTGGGCCTTTAATTTGGCATTGCCATATACTCCTACGGGAAAAGCTACCAAAGAAAACCTGCACATCACAACACTATCATTGCACTGGGAGTTGGATAAGAATTAAAGATTTTATCTTCATGAACAACTTTACGCCTATATAACAGCGCCATCTTTTTTAGAAATTAGACATAAAATGTACATGTAAATATTGTAATTTTGCGTGGGTTTAAAAAAAATCTCTCTTCTGAAAAAATCAAACTCCGGGCTTAAGAAAAACATAATGTGTACTTTATATACGTACAAGGAATTATCATTTGATTATTCAATCATGTGGTTTATATGTGGTAAATCTTGTCTGGCCGAGATTTGTTATTTATCTGTTAGACTATATTTAAACAGAAAAAAATCAAATTCTTGATCTTATCACCGTCTTTGTTTACATTTGAATAAAATAACTTCCGGATGTAAAGTGTAGCGAGGTCTATAGGTATTCCCGTGAACTTCTAATAACATTCCAGGTATTACACAGTGTGTGGGTAGTCGTACAGTGTAGACCAGGACGGAAGACGAGCTATTTATAAACAGACAAAACGTAAAAAAGAGACACGGGGGTTTACTTGTGGTTAGGACCCGAAACTAGCAGTAAAACCCGATTAACAGGGAAACTTGGGCTTCGTTGCTCTCGGTTTCTGAAGAGTGAAATCGATGTTTCGGACATATCAGTAATTTGTATGTAGCTGAAAACACAGGGACCTGAGAATTTTGTTACCGCTAGTTTTGGACCTAAAATAGGGTGTCTAGAGTAATTTTACACTTTTTGTGTGTGTGTGTGGGGGGGGGGGGTAGATCAATTTTCGATAAAAAGCCCCCTCAGTGGTTATTGAGGCTAGAACATATTTAACCGAAGCCATCTTCAGGAGAGAAAATCTTACAAGTTTACTCCTGTAAATTCTAGAATTTCTGCGTCGACTTGGCGGTATTGGCCAAAAGACAAAACAGAATCAATCCAAACAGTGCATTTGTTTATCTTATTTCTATATTTTTAACAGTTGGTTACTTACTTACTTGTACAATTCATTTTTTCGAATATCTTTATAATTTTTTTAATTACTTGTGTTTAATGGGGGCTGGGGGCAACGAATGTGTTAATGGAATATCTACACAATGCCTGAACGTATCTTTGAACTATTAGATTAAACAATGGATAATTGAGTTAGGAATGAGGCCGGTTGAAGCTTCGCTTTATTTGCCTTAGGGATTATCTGTAGCTACTTCCATTCCTTCTATTCTTTGCCAAGTACAACACAGATCCGAGGTGGATAGCCGGACGATATGCGGACCGAAACAGTGACCACCGAAGTAAAGCCTCGAGCATAGATTAACCAGTTTACCTTGTTAACTGGAAATGTTGGTCAGTTTCCGGGGTCCATACTTTCTCTTCTTCTTCCGTAGGTCATCGGTTAACTGACCAGCGATGGCCGACGAGAAAACTCGTAAGATCTGTCTAAAAAAAACTGCTGTTGAATCGTTGAAAACTTCATGTGATGTTTGTCATGGTCCAATAAGCTGAAACAGTTCTGTCGGAGCCCAGTAAACTACATGTATGATACAGTTTCGTCATGGTCCGATAAACTATGTTACAATTTCGTCATGGTCCGATAATCTATGATGCAGTTTCGTCATGATCCGATAAACTATGATACAGTTTCGTCATGGTCCGATAAACTATGATACAGTTACGTCAGAAATTCTTGATCTGCGGATGTCCAGATATGGATGCAACAAGTTCTCAGGTCCCTGCGATTTATGCAACCGCTAAATGTATATACAAATGTATACTGTATTCTAATTTCTTTTTAAGCTATATTCTATATTGAAATTAGTCCAGAAAGTTTTAACTTGAAATATTTATCAGAATTAGAGGGACTGCATAGAAAACATGTTCATGGTTTATATCACATGCAAATATATAAATCTATTGGACAGGTTCCAGTGAACTCGAGTGTCAGATTAGACAAGTTCATCGTTTGATACTTTCTCTGTAGGTTCAGACACTAATACAGCTTAGTCCTCAGAATGTGAAGTCCTATTTACATGCATAAGTCTCGGAGGAATTTCGTCCGACACATTTTATCAGATTAATCCCTGGGTCATTGTACTGGGGGCATACTTCGGAGGTCAAATACCACCAGCCTTCCTCTGATAGAGCTTCGAGGCGATATACTAAACACCTCTGGACATTAATACGTGTTTACTTATCATTTTATAGGGGGATGACCCACCACGCTGTCGTATTGTTATATACTTTACACTGTTTACTATTTACAGGAATAGACGAGAAAATAACCCAAAACACTGTCACAAGCTTATAAACAAAGGAAATATGTGATAACATTGTAAACTATTGAATAGAACAGACTGTCAGTTTTGTTTTCACGGGGAAATAAAGATACTTATTCATATATAAATGCATTGCATTGAGTGTTGGACTCCGATAACGAATCGATATCCTCCATAACGATTGTGTACATTTCCATAATATTACCTTCCATCACCCGCACATCCCCATCCCCGGCCGTTCTGCTTATTTCCGTTTATACAAGAAAAACTTCAAATACTGCCATGATTTACTAACGTACATACTTTGTATAGTCTGTGTCGTATCTGGATATCAGTCACTGCATATAATATTGTCAATATATTCACATTCGGTAAATTATTTTCATGGTAAAGCATATATATGTAGTTTATTTTATGTAGGTATAATTAACATTTGATTTCTGTTTCATTGAATCTTTAAACCCTATATCCTGATGAGTAGTGTGACAGCTCTAGGACAAGTGACAACTGACAGCAAAAACGAAAGAAATTCCAAACTTTGGCCATTATTTTAATCACGGACTTAGATTAGATTGCTATCTAAGTCCGTGATAATTACCCATGGATGTCTATATAATTTGAATTAGCCAGTTACGTTAAAGAGGCATCACGGTAAAACTATATTTTTTTATGCTTATTTAGAATTATTGTATATATGAATTAAATGTATACTCTTGTGGAAAATTAATGGGCGATTTACGCTGAAATATGTTCTCAAAAATTTTAATTTATAATTAAAAAAGGGAATCACTATTCGTTGATCAACGATTTGGACATGTGAATTTTTTTGCATCACATATGATAACGCATGCGCATAACAAGCTACATCGGTAAACAAAAAATGGCGATCCGCGTGACCTACATGTAACTACCAAGCGAAAAGTGGCCGAATGGTCAAATTTTAACGTAAGGATTATATTACGGAAGCATAATGAGGGATGGGAAGTATTCAATGGAGAGACTAACAGCCCAGTTGTTTGCATGTTACAGTTTTCTTCTGGATAGCCGGTGACACAGTTTTGATTTGGTTTTGGGGCCTCCCAAGGGATAACTCTTTCATTCCTCTGTTACATGAAATGCGTGTGTAAAACTTGAAAGCGTGTATTGTAATATTCCCTTTATAATATTCCAGTAAAACGGCATTATTGAATTATATTGCTGAAGAGAAAGACCTTTTCACATACAAGAAAAACTGTATTGGGGTGTTACGTTGTAAAACGCCGGTATAGGGCGATTGAGTTTAATGTATACAGATTCAATTTGGACAAAATGAATAAATTTATGTCATCATGTGCGGATAAAAAATTCTTGTCATACGTAATCTATAAAATACGGATTATACAAATAGTATCGGGTTTGGACCCAGGTATTAAATTTAATATGAATGAAAATATATGCATTATATAAGTGAAGTCATTAATTCATCAAAAAAATTATATACATGTATGTCCCATGTCTGCAGTTGTGTTAAAAAAGTTAACGAACCTTTAAATTTACATAAAAAAGTAAAATGAATCATAACATATATAAATGGATTAAGTATTGGACAATTATCTTCTCGACAAGTTCCAAATTTGATATATATATTATACATGTATTCTACATGTTTAGTGTGTGGTGCGTCATATGAGTGCACGGACTTCCGTGCTACATATATAATTGTAAGTGTTAAAGTATGTTGACGCTGAAAGTTGGATAGATTTTAGATGAATATATAGATAATCTGAAAAAAAATCTTCAAGACATCGAGTTGTATAAAATAAATCGGAATCATTTCATTTTATTTTTGTACTTTTCAATGCATGCACACCTTTTGTGAAATGGTTCTAAATGAGGATTCGTGAAGATAACTTTTTACAGAAATTAAGGTTTGCCCTATGGTTGTCATCGTCGGAAACCCACATGACACTGTTAAACGTAAATGGGATTCAATAAATTTATACATGGACTTTGTGTCTGGTTCATCATCGGACGTACATGTATATACATTACGCGTCCCCTCTTGGGCCCCTTCGTCAAATTGACCGAGAACGCTGTCACCTGACGCGTGATCAGCGCAATTTTTATCGGGCTTTCCCGAGGAATGCAATTTTGCAAGTGGCTAATAAACACATTTTGAGTGGACTTTGAATATTGAAATAACAGGAAAATGTATCTGGTAGTGCAGACAGCATGTACATTCAAGAACTTCATTGTAGACTTCCCCGGGATGCCCCTTTAATTTTGTCGACCATCTTGTTAAAGTCCTTTTGTTATGTAAACATATTAATTAATTCCCTATGTGTTGTCAAATCCATGCTCGGCCAAATCACTTACTATTAACACCCGGAAAAATAGCCGGACAATCTACTGACCAGCTGACGACCCTGGTCAGCCAGCTGTCAACACCACCGGGAGGACACACCTTCGCCGCAAGCACCTCGTCACTGTGTTTATGACGTCATTAATTGGGAAATGACCTTGTCCGTGTCCGAATTGTGACGTAATTTTAGGTGACAGAAGGAGGCAGATGTTCGTTTCTTTATTGTATCAATAAAATAGCAAACCTAAGATGACAGTTCCTGTGTTATATTCCATCGAATATAATTATACGACAATGTCAGATCATTGAACAAACAGGCCATATATATAGATGTACCCGATTACGTTTATAAATATCAAATGGTTCAGTACGGAGATGTCTAAAACTTATTTCTTATTTCATGTCAGATTATTTCGTGTAACCTCACAAACTTGCACAAGAAAATCTCGTATAGGAAATATAAACTTTTTACGTGGACTGTGTACAGTTGCTTCAGTTTCTGTAAGTAAATAAAAAGTATCTATATCATTTACTGGCAGAAACTCAAGCAACTGTGGACTAAGACAGCGTGCTTTTTACAACCATTTCAGAGGCATAAACTTTAGATTAAAAGTGGGGATCTCGGAGATCAAACTTGCAGTGCATGTTAATGGGTTTTTTTTATAAATATAATAAAGCGAGGCCTTGCATCTCCTTCCAGTTTAGACATATATAACATATACGACACTGGAAATAACTGCAGTGTTATGAATTCAGAGGGAACTTTAATTTTTCAATCAATATATTTTAATTCGCTAGATATTCCAAGGGGGCGTCTTACAAAGATCTGTTTTCCCATCACAATCAACTACTGTACATTAAAATTACATGTACTCATTTTAACTTGTTAGCACGTACGTAATAAACACCTAGTATATTATGTACACAGGAAATATAATAAGGTATAGGGCTATATGTGCCTCTGTTTAATCACGAAATTAGATTAGATTGGTATTGAAGTGTGTGGTTCTATCTACTATTATTAGACATACATTAAAAACATGTTTACATAATTAAATAACAAAATAGTATTTGAAGTCATGTGGCAACATCTGATACTACTACGCAGTGTTAACGAAGCATGGCATTGCCTTACATAATATTCAAATTTTATAAGTGCGAACGACAGAATGAGATAATTCTGTCTTAATCTATGGTGTGAACTGAACGCGGTTTTAATATGTAAAGGTTTCATATTACGACAGGGAAGAATCACACGTTTTTGAAAGGAAGCCACTGTCCAGTTACTAGTGTAAAAAGGAACTTTCTCGGGGCAGACCCAGTGGGCGTGAAAACCAGATAAAAATTTAGATCAGGAAACAATTAGTTCTAGCTAGTATCATAAATAGTTCAGTGCAAATTGGAGCCCATTTCAGAAAGGTCAAAGTGATTCATTGAATTTAACACTAAAACCCAAATATTTCTTGTCTTCACATTGGTTGATCATTAGTGATTAAATATATTTTACCTATATAAAGTAATACTACAATGTAATTCATTTAAGAAAGTCTACTCTAACAAGCTACAGATCTAGACCAAATATCGTTATTATAAAACTGTGTTTGAAATTTTAACATGGTATCCATTCGAGACTAAGGTCAATATAATATATAGAAATAAACCGAATCAGCGAAGGAACAGGTGCGAATTTTGAAAAACTATTTGTGGACTAAACAAGAGATCCCAGATGGATCTTGGCGCCCACCATAGACCACAGAGACCTGAGAATTTGTTACAACCAGTTTTGGACCTAAGTTAAGGTGTTTAGAGTGTAATTTTACACTTTACGGGAGTGGGGGTGGGGGGTCAGTTTTCGATAAAAATGTCCCCTCAATGGTCATAAAGACCAAACGTGTAAAATACTCAATAAGCACCTTATTATAGGTCCAAAACTAGCTGTAACAAATGCTCAGGTCCCTGTGCTATAGACAATATTCATTGTACTTTTTAAGATTTGAATCTTTTCCCTTCCTTTCTCGATTATGTATTCAATTTTTAGCTATATATCAAATTGGGAATTCCTGTAAAGAAAAAATAACATTAATTTATAGACGGTAGCCTGTCAGCTTTTTTTCTGATAAGTCCAAAAACAAAATAGCACAACTAAGGACCAAGAGGAACCTCCATATGAAATTAAGGAAACTTTCATTTTCAAAATCCAAGATGGCCATCTGCCTGCCATCTTGCTTTGCTGATCGTTTACATAATCAAAAGGGCAAAACTAAACACCAATGGGACCCTATATATGGCATTTCAGAAAGATCACTTGAGTATTTCTCAAGAAATAGCAAAATCAATTGTACAGTTTCCATGTCAAAACAAAAATGACCGTCTCTGATGTCATTTTGTTTTCTCGATCAGTCCCAAATTGAAAAGGAAATAACAATGCACCAAAGGGAGCCTACCTATGAAATTTGAGAAATATCCATTTATTGCTTGTAAAGAAATTAGAAATAAATATTAGTCAAATCAAAGATGGCCGCCTGCATACCGTTTTTCAGTTCAAAACAAAACTGGACAATACACAACTAGGGACCAAGGAAATCCTGCATGTGAAATTTGATAAAGATCCATCCAACACTTCTCAAGAAATAGCGATCAGAATTAATTAATGCAAAATTCAAGATGGCTTCCTGTCGGCCATATTGCTTTTCGAATCAGCTCATCTACGGACCAAGAGGCACCTCTTTAAGGATCCATCCAGACTGCCCAAGAAATAGTGATTACAAGAATTGTTTGAGAATGTAAGGACGGCTGATGGACGCAGGGGACGAATGACCACCATCTGATCACAGGGACATGTAGATACTTGTGATAAAATTTAGTGATATATACCAATAGTATTGACAATATTTATTGGTATTTATCACTAAATTTTATCAAAGTGTATACATGTCCCTGTAATCTGATGATGTTGGACTAAAAGGCCATCCAAATAATAATAATTTATTAAAGGGAAAGCATGATCTAAACCCACAAAATATATAACATTAATTAGATACACTAATGTTCAAATATTGCTGTATGTGTAACAAATTCTCATATTCCTGTGCTATCTGTCCCAAGGACACAGGGGACTGAGAATTTCTATCAGCTATATTTGAACTTAAACTTATTAGTCAAAATTTACAGTGTAGCTTTAGAAATAGTCAGCCCCCTGTGGTATGTCCATATTGAGTTTTTAAGACAGTCAAACAGGAATTTGGCCAGTAGCTACTTTACATAATGAGTCGTCGGCCAGGGTGAATTACCTAGAGAGGTTACTGTACATTGTCATTAAACCTTTTACATGTTATTGCCAACTTTCAGAAAATCTACGGTCACAGCATTTGGCCAGTAGTTCATACATCTGTAAAAGAATGGTATTTTTGAATTCCTGACACAAGTTACCTAAACGTACTTCTGGAGATGGATTCAATATCAAAAATAACAAAGTCCTCTGTCAAGTTTCAAAAGTACAAGTCAATCATCTTCAAACAAATGACCTTGACTCTCAGAATCTGGGATAAAAGGAGTATCTGGTGACCCTCCTCCAATTATACTCAGGCCCACATTAATTTATGCCTATACTGTATAGCTTATTGGAATAAATGGCTGAGACTTTTGTGTAGAGGTCAGATGCTTTATCACATCGGTCCTACTGTTCATATATTTTGTAGACCGGAGATTTCCCCTGTCAAAATGCCAAGAAAAAACCAACTTAGTCTTGCACTACTCACACCTTTCTTTGTACCCTGACAGAATACAATATTATACCCAGTGTCTGTCAAAACTAATATGTGTGGAAGGAATACCATATTTGCCAGGATAAACACCCACTGAATGTGAAAAATTGGTTGAACAGTGAATTTATTGGTATTGAAAGAAAAATCTTAAGGGGAAGGGCAGCCCCCTCCAACCCCCCTCCCCCCTAATGGATTCTTATTTGATTTAACAAGTGCCTAAAAATGGGGACAATGGGAAAGTTACTTATCAGGAGAATAATGTTTATTGAGGCAAATATGGTATCTTGGATGTTATTGATAGCTAAGTCAAAGATATGAACAAGATTTGCAAATTATGAACATTTAAAAACCGAAGCAAGATATAATTGATTTTTGTCTTTATTGGTGAAGTTTAACAAAGTCCAGCATCTGTAAATTCAACCACACACTGGACCAATTCTATTGTGTTTACCTAGGTCTATAAGATATTGTGTGTGTATTACATACAGGTAATACCACCACCTACATTCTCATTACAAATGGCACTATTGATACTGTATTAGATACATTGTGATTTAATACAATGAGAAAAATAATTTATCTAGGTTACATAATAAATATAACTCTATCCCGAGTAGAGAGTTTGGTCAAGACTTACATAATTATAATTATGTTACTTTCTTTATATAATATTTAAACTTGTTTATCTGATCCTTGAAATTTGAATCTACAAAATTCAAGTATCTCATTGCCATCTCTTTCTTAACTTATTCACCCCTAAAGACACATTTGAACGCTTCCAATACAAATGTTGGGAGAGTTTATTATGGAATTTCAGGGGTGAATGTGTTAATGCCCTTTCTCCATTTTTTATTTTTATAATCGACATCAATGTTGAAGACTTTCTTCCATCAACACATACAGCATGATCACAAATATATCACAATTACTGACTAATTCACTGCTTACATAAATCTTCAATCTTTTTCAGTTAATCACATGCATTTTCTCTAGAATCTATTTCAGGACATATATTTCACACATCAGGAACTCACAGGTGAGTATTTAAAAGAATCACGAAGCAGAATAAATCAACCAGAGATACATAGATGTACAAAAAAACTAAAATTTAACAAAACAAACAGGTTTTAAAGAGAATATTGTAATCTGCATGTAGATTTCAGACAACAAGTTTAAATATATCATCATGATGCACGATTGTTAGATTAAAAATAATTTGTCTAAATCATGCACATCTATGAAAATTTATTTATGTAACAACCTTTTAAGCAAAGATATGTACAGTCAGCATTCAAATAATAAACTGAAGCAAAAGGTAGTATATATAATAATCTGTAATTTTAGACTTCTTTTGAAGTAAGGTAACATATACATATATAACAATGGATAGAAAAACAAAACAACCTAGTAACAAAAATATTGCCATTTACAAGAGAAAAATATAATAAAGAAACAAAACAGAGATATAATAGGTGGAATGTTAACTGGTTTTATAATGATAAGTTAACAATTGACCTGATATCTAAACAAGGAATTCATATAAAATATGTGTTCCCGGTCTCTCCTTTTAAAGGTAATGCATGTTTTGTGTGTGCAGTTACAGTAACTAGGTTAAATTAAATTTTGACAACCATGGAAATATAAATACTGCTATGCAAACTATTTCTCATCCACATTTAAGCATTAAAGTTTGGATTTTCATATAACAACGAGTTTTAAGAAAGAAAACGATTAAAATTAATTACTACCACCTATGAATTTCCTTTAATTTTTTAACAATCATATATTATATTGCAACATTTTTTCAAGCCTTCCAGGTTTTAAGAAATTATAATTTAACCTACATTATGGCTTGCTAATTAATTGACACCCATAAACATTCCTGGAAGCTTTTAAGAGCTCTTAAGAATCATATAATACATATGTGTATGTTTTAGTTCAATTATTATTCATTGCATCACGTTGTTGCCTCGATTCTGTGCTTCTTAAATCAGGTAGAGAATGGGAGTTGTGTGAAAGTGTGTGTTCCCGGTTTGGCACATGTTGTGGTCCCATCACAGTCTTCTTCAACCAGTACAGGTGAGAAATCTCATCTCCCATACACCGCAGGTGTCGGCCACATGTCTTAGAAAAGTGTTCATCACCCATAAAACGTAGAATTTGCCCGCAAACACTTTTTACGTTGATATGCTCCAAAAAACCAGCAGGTAAGGAGTTCCGGCGGTTTTCAACATGGGTGCTTTGAAGCCGTTCAGAAATAATTTGATTAAACTCGACCCCTGACAATGGACGAGCCTGACCATTTTCTTCACTGTGGTCCAGCTGTCTGTCTTGGTCTTCATCTGCCAATGGAAGACCCATTGTGAACTCCTGAAAGTAAATGTCAATTCATTACAACCATGGACATTATAATATAAACTTTATTTATATTACACAATCATATAACAAGTTATACAACTTATATTAATCACTATTGTTGGCCAAGATGTTATGACACTTGGGCCTGATTGTGGTGGGAAACCGGCGTACCCAGAGAAAAACCTGGTGATCAGGCAAGTGCCCAATAGTTTTTTTTTACAATCATTGAAATTCAATGCAAAAGCCGGCCACCATGGTGAAACTAAGGCATTATGTCTGCTAACCACTACCGTTAACGACCAATCAGTTAATTCTGGCTTTTATATCCTAAGTTGCAATAGACTTAAATCCAAACTTCAAACACTGGGACTTGTCTTGATGTTAAATTAGTTTATGTTTATATGGTGGTGGGGAGGGGGGGGGTGCAGAATATGGTTTCATAGTCAATCGTTTATTCTCTAATTAAACATTTATACAAAGTCCTAACACATAGATAACTTAAGTAATGCATATAAAACATTATATGGTTAGAGATATATATACGTTGAGAAGGGCTCGGACAGTAGCCATGTTTATACTTGACGTCGTATCGAATGCATAAAAATAGAACACTGATATCGACCTAAAATTATACAACTTTACAAAGGTTCATTTTCCTGATATGAATTATTTCCTATTTCATTAGTTCGTGAACATAAGTAATCAGTACTTACCACTTCCTTTTGAGGATTCACTTTGATAACAGTTGGATTTCCCTTTACATTACTTCCGTACCTCCAGTCATTGGTATGTCCTCTCGCTAATGGTTCACACACAGCCGTCTTCACTCTTGGGATTTCCTGCCTCGTGAGGGTATTCCTCAATTCAACCAATCAAATCACGAGTTTCGTTCGTTTTGATTAAAATAGAAACGCGGTAATCCCTATGCCCAAATATGTAAGGCTCAGCACTCGCTGTGAATGGCTCAAATCGAGACTGACGCTCGGTCACATGTGAGCTGTTATCGGAACGAAGTCTCTTGGTAGCCATCTTGCTATCACAGACTACCGACGTATTTGAGTGCGTCTCTTTTCAACCGCTCATAAAGCGGTGTTTATTCCTCTTCTCTTGTCATTATTCCATACGATTCGGACGAGCTTTCACTAAGGATGGCTACGGAAGGAATTCAAATGGGGTCGAACTACCCCGTTAAAGGAAATTTGTTCGCTGAAATTCATAAACAGCTGGGGCTCATGCCAGGTTTTCAGGGACTTGGACAGGATATGAGTAAGTTAGATCAACAAACACAGACGCCTGGTAGTGCTACTCCCTTGGAAAAGATCAGACTCGAATCTGAAGTTATTGCAGCTGATGTTATCAGCAGTTTTGGACTTGAAGAGTGTAAGAAACCCGTGGACAGATATTGCAAAACAATGCGTAGAACTGTTCGGGAACTATCAGACCGACATGACATTGCATTCAAAGGAATGGTAAACAAGCTAAACGTGGACGATTCGAATGCTTTTCCAACATTTGTGTCTGTGGTCGATGAAATTTTTGAGGATGGACAGATAAATTGGGGTAGAATTGTTGCTGTTTACACATTCGCATCTCGGTTAGCATTGCATTGTCGCGTAAACACTCCAGATTGTGATGAAAGAATAGCTTTGTATGCTGGGAAATATGTAGCAAGCAAACTAGGGAGATGGATTCTTGATAATGGAGGATGGGTAAGAAATTAAGAATAAATTATATGAAAATATGGATTTTAATTTAACGGAATAGTTTGACTCATCCCCAGAATGGTTGAAAAAATAGCCGAACTGATTAGATCTAACGTTAATATGGATTTGATAATGGTTGAGAAATAAACAAAAAAAAAAGAAATTATTTTGTAAATCTTAAATGTTCAATAGACTCGACTGTACTTGACAGTAGAAATAAATGATACAGTACAGTTCCATTTGATTTTGATTAATAAACGAAACGTTCATCAGTAAATTCCCTCAATGGTTCAGAGTACCAAAGGTATGAAACTGATTTTAATTAGGTTTGAATCAATTTATAATCTCTTGGGGAATAGGCAAAACATCACTTAAAATATTGATTAAATTGTTTCTATTTTTTGTCTCTATAACAATATGTATATAAGCTATAATATAAATTGATTTTATCCAAAATTAACTAGGGTAAACATTTTCAGGTGATTGGTTTAAAAAAGTATTTTTCAAATAATAAATCTGATTCAAAAAATATTTTAAACAACAGGTCTCCAGGAGATCATTTTTAAAATAAAAGATTGGATTTTATCCAAATTCTTGTGGTATAATGCTTTTAAAAATGTGATGTCTCGCCAAGTAGGATCAATGTTATTTTTAAACATCAAAAGAATTGGAGTTGTGCCAGTTTCAGTATTGATCCTGTTTATTCCTTCATGAAACATGACTATATAGGGACTTGGAAGGGAACCATTCATGCTAAATGGTTGTGGTTTTTACACAGAATGTTGACTATTTAAACTGTTGGCACGAGTCCAATATACTGTCCTGACATGAAACTGCCTGATGGGTGGTTTGGTATACCTAGACAGTGTGTATATAATACACCTACTTCACAGTGGAGCACTCCCTACATATAATACATACACTGAGTCATCAGCATAGCAACGATTCTTGACAAGAATTGATCCGAAAAACACATTTTATAGTAAAGTAATTCAATAAATGTACTATGGATTAGTAATTTTTGCTGTTTCGCCAATTCACTGCCTGTTACTTGTTCGTTTTCCCACTTAGTGTACAAATTGGTTTCAAAATTATATATACATGTATACGTATCTGATGTGTCCGAAGTCACAAGGTGCAGTTTCCCATTCGGAAAGGTTCAAAATCATTTGGGATGTTTATTTATAATACATTGTGTAAAAGAGAGAGGGGTTTCTAATAGCTAAACAGCTAGTTTGCAGGGCTTATCAGGGGGTTTGGAGAATAGGACCCGAGATCAAATTGGGAAAAATTGATTGGCATAACAGCTATTTGAGAAATTTTGACAAACACTATTATAACAACTAAATACATTATTTTTTAATTACTATTTAAAGCACTGTACTCATGACATTAACAACCCATCTTTCTTGTTTCTTATTAATTATACCTAATGTCACAAGAAGCTCCTCAAGCATGTAAAACCACTATTTTTTTTTCAAGTATCTGAATTGGGAATTTTTAAGAGGAAATTTGGGAAAACTCGCACCTCTTTTCTTTGGGAATGGGTCTGTTTACCGGACCTAAAAAGAGGGGTGATAAAGCCCTGAAGTTTGATAAGCTATATAGAATATAGAAATAAAGGTATATAGATTTTAATGAATTAAAATTTAAAGGATTATGAATTTTGTTCTTTTCAGGATGCCTTTGCAGATTATTTCCCTGAGCAGGGTGCAATGGAAGACAAACTTTGGAAGGGATTGGTCTACACTGCCATGGGGCTCGGAGCTTTAGCCACCATGGTTGCCACGAGGTGACGAGGACAAGAACATACATCAGAGAATGAAAGGAAATGTTGATGCAAGCTGAAGAATGATCTGGGGAATGACTGATGGTGTGGCAGTGTGTGAACGGAGAATGACTTCAATATAGGAGGCCGTTTGACCAAAGACCAGTTAGCTTAACAGATCTCCACAAGAATTATGGATAGTTTGGATGTACATGTGTCATTCTTAACTTATTTTTTCATCACATTGGTGAACATGTACATGTACTTGCAGAGAAACATAATAACATTGAAAACAGATATATATAATTAAAAGTGGGTACCAGAATCATTAAAACCTAATTAAAACTTCACTTTCTATTTATGAAGGGAGTAAGTTTTAGTTTAAAGAAAATTTTCTCTTAAAATCACTTGTTTGTAGGAGATTTGTACTTACAAAGATGACAATGTATGCTTATTACAAAAGTAACATTTCAGAATGAAATTGAAAAAGTTTCATTCTGAAATAACGTTGCTAAAAAGTGTAAGGATAAGATATTAATTAGTCTTAATTTGAGCTGTATTATCCATGATTCCTTGCAGTAGTACCTTATTCCTTTGGCCCAAAAGCATTTTCGTGTATCCTTAAGGTTGCTGCAGATTTCAATCATGCTTGCATGGATATTTTCAAAAGTATTGGGTCTGACTATTTTGTCTAGAGCTATAGCTTCTGAAGAATGATAATGATACAATCAAACATTGATGTTGAGTTGACATGTCTTTGAACTTTCGGCCTCCTTAATTGGAGTGTGTAATTTTTTGTGAACATCAAAGAAGTGACTGGATATCATTTGTGGAAATTGTTTCTAGTCATCTTCAAACAATTATATGTAAACATGTTTATGTTTGGGGGTGGGGTATACAAAATGGCTACTGGCATATTCACTTCAGTGCGAAGAATTGCAAATTTCGCATAAGCTTTAGTTTAATATTACCTGTCTCGTCTTGTTGGTAACAAGTATCCTAATTGGTAATCATAATTGAATAACAAAAAAAGATCTGATTTTAAGGAATGTTTTGGTCAAATATGTAAAGAAAAAATCCATGTGTGCAAGATCTGATAAATTAATAAAACAACTAGTAGAATTTTTCATATTTTGAATTGTCAAAAATACCCTTATATGCGGTAATATTGAGAAACACTGGATTATCTCCAGATTTTCATGAGAGAATCATGATTGCCTGTTTGTGTTATATTAAACATGGGGTAGTGGCATTATCAGTGTGTTATTCTTAATTACAATTTTTCTTGCAAAATATGATCTGTGGACATGTGCAATAGTGATGTCAAGGTCTAGATCTGTAGACTGCTCTTACCAGGGGCCAGATTTTATATGTGAACTTCAGAAATTATGTTGATCAGGGCTTCGGTAAACGTTTAGAAAATTGGTAGAAAACATTTATTGAAATTAATTACTAATGTTGAACGGTGTACAATGAATGTACTTGAAAAAAATGCTGAAGAGCCTGAGTGAAAAAATCTGCTCTCAGAAATATTATTTGAAATATTGGAGGACCCTACAATGATATGAAAAACAATACACAGATTTTAAAGTACATTTTAATTCAAATACATGAAAATGGTTTTCAGCATTAAATTTCAATTTACATTTGATTGATTTGTAATTGATAACTTCTGTAGTTATTTGATTTTGTCTTTGAGGTACATGTAGATTAGAAATGACAAAAGAAAGTCAATATTTTTTACTTGATTTTCTCTTTGAGTTAGATTAGAAATGACAAAATGGAACTATTTTTAAAAAGACATTTTTATCCTCTTGAAAATCACCCAACAAAGTCATTTTAATTTCCATAAAATGAGCAGTTTTATGAACCGAAGTACTGTATCCAACCCAATAAGCCTCCACGTACTATAACGTACCCCAACCTACCATAATTAGACAATTATAAGACAAGATCATCTTGTTCTTTATAAGTCTGAATAAGCACTCACACTTTTTTGTTTATTTTTAGTACTCTGGGTGCTTACTGGGTAGAATACAGTACTTGCTAAGTTCCTATATTGCCAGTTTTTAGTGCTAATGTTTTGTTAACTGAAAAAATGATATGTAAAGGAAGAATGATTCATTTATTGTACATTTGAACTAAAATGTGAAGGTTGGGAAAGGTATGCTGTGAAGAAAACTAAAACATATTGAAATGTTGAGTTGATTTTATGAATCAATACTCAATAGTTTATTGGTATTACCATGATATTGTTAAAATGTAAACCAAATGTCCGGGGAGCTCTTTGTAGTATGTTTACAGTGTGTATCAATTGTATTCAAAATACCTCGAATTCAACTGTGTTCATGATCAGTACATACATGTACATGTTGAATTGTGGTAATTGATAAACATGCTCAATGTCTTTATTAGAATCCAAACCATTTTACATACAATGTATTAACATCTTTTTATTCAATTCAGAGGTAACATATGCCCATGTAATATTTTAGCAAGTGTACAATTTATCAATTATTTGAAGTAAAAAATAAAACTTGAAACAAATTTTATAGACTGTTACTGTTTTTATTTGCCGAGCATATTAATTGGTGATGCCTAGATCTAGTATTGTACATCAAAAATCATACAATACACTTCAGTCTTTTTCCAGTATGTTTCTTTTCTGCAATATCTCCATAGCCTATCTCTACAACAAAACAATTCAACAGGGCAACATTTTAAAGGTTTTAATATGAAAAGCTCCAAAATTGAATGTAATAACATCAAGCATGTCGAAAAAATGACATGCTTGACGAGTTGGGTGAAAAAAGAACGAACAGCACAATTGAGTTATTTTATCATGATATTTTTATGTTTGTTAATTTTAACTTCTTAGTTCATGCTGAGTCCAATCAATCTGATTAAAATACAGATCCTCACTTATTATCGTGTGTAGGCCTAGTAATAGTGAGGATCTGTATTTTAATCAGATTGGAGTCCAATACTCGTAAAATTATGATAGGACTCATAGAAATTCTGGAAATACTTCAATTTAACATTGTGGGACCAAAGTTGCTCGAGTTTCTGTCAGTATATAAAAAAAATGTTAATATATATGGAGCCGCGGCCCATTACTGTAATGGGAGGCTCATTTCACACATATATTTATTATTTACTGACAGAAACTCGAGCAACTGTGGTGGGACCCATAGTTATTTGGCAATATTTAGAAAAAGGACATGAAAATAAATTAATCGCTCCAAGTATAATGTTATCAGGGATAACTTTGGTGGGAGATTTGGAGATTTTTTACCCATATTTTTCCCAAAAATCTCGTTGAAAATTCAAAATTGTGTATCTTCTGATCGCATAAAATCCATCAAATTCTCCCATAGGTTTTAAGAGTCAGAATTATCCTGTGTTATGCACTCACGGTACTTGCTAGGTCCACATTCATGTATACCATGTATGTCGACTATATACTGTCAAGGCGACATTTCCTCCGGATATGCAGTACTTCTGCATGCATGTTACGAAGCAGACAAGAAACATAGCTTAGGGGATTTATAGTACAACAATGATATGGATGATCACTGGGACTGATGCCTTGTCCTGTCGACAATTAAACACGACAGCAGGATGTGACTGGGTGGTAAATTTCAACAAATTGCATATCAGGAAGTTGTACTAGCAAGACTACATACATCTAAAAAACGTTATGAAACTTCCGTGTGATAAATTGTCTTGTATTTCATATAACACAGGTCTCGCTCTCCTTGGCAATTAAGTTTGTTTTGAATAGGTAAGATAAGTACGTTACATACACAGTATACGTTTGTTAAGAACTTACAACTGTACATGTTGGCATTGTCTGCAATCAAAGAAATGAACATTGTTTTAGGTTTACAATGTCCTTTATTTTCTTTCTGTTTCGATATCTTCCTTGTTCCTGGTTTGGTCTCTGAATTCCAGAAAAAAAGTTCTCGTAACTTATTAAAACTCATGATCAAGATTTGCGAGATACGTGTATATATATATGTTCCATACGTCTCTGATTTTGTTTAAACTCGCAAAGTCAAAAACTAATTTCAAACAAACAATCCAGAACAAGAACTGGAAATATAATGCATGCATTCGGAATGTGTATCAAACACACTGAAAATCGTATCCTAGATATTCTGTTGTATGTTAGTTAATTAGCTAAGGGAATATTTTTAGATTTGTTGTTATGGTCACGCAAGAATGGGTTTTACGTATATACCTGTATTTACGTTTTAATTGCATTTATAAAATAAAAAAACAAAACAATCTATTCGCCAAAACTCGTAAACAGTCACATGTTTAAATGTTTTATTGCACCGTAAACATGTTTTCCTTCTTCACGTGTCCCGTGTCTGACCTACATACCCAGTCGATGACATCACTTATGCACCCAACTTGTGCAGTTTGTCAATACCAGGAATAAAACAAGTACTTGCTACCCGTGAATCGATAATACACCTGTATACGAAATGATAATGATAAATGTTAGTCAAGTAAGCATACTTCATATTTAAGTCAATGTTTCTACCTGCAAAATTGGTCAACGTGACAAGTTAGAGTTAGTCAATGTAATCATGTATAAAGTTCATCAATCTAATGTACTAAAACTTTAGTCCAGATGACATTCTGTATTCAGAGTTAGTCAAGGTAGCGAACTGTATATTTAAGTCACGAATGTTCTTAACTACATTCGTCCGTTGTCAGTTAAGTGACCGGGTGGGATGTTCTGCTGAGGGCCTTCGGCAGTATACTTCAATGCGGTATCATTTTAAACTAATAAAATATCAGTTCTATCACAAGAAGGCTTACACGAACATACCGCTGCCTCCATCCTCGATATCCAGTGGTTACGATCACCTACGCTCTCTCTACCCCTGATTTATGTCATGGCAAAACTTAAGGCTCTGTGTGCGCCACCTTGTTGTAGAGAAAAAAAAACTGGTGCGACCCTTTGATGAACAAAGATGTACATTAAAAGAATCTCGTCGTCACATAGCAGTAAAAAATTACAGGCTTTGAAGTCGGTCGCGGTTCCGTTGTAATCTTCAAAGGACAGGCATGTAGTCTTACGATTAGTCGTTTTTTTACCTGAGCACGCCTTCAGTTTTGCCATGACATATTCCAGGGGTGTAGAGAGCTTAGGTGATTATTACCCCTGGATATCGAGGATGCACTGCCTCCCGAATACACCATAGTTAGTCAGGGCAACGTTTAACGTACAGCATGTATGGTTTGATTTGGTTAATTTGGTTTTACGTCCTCTTAACAGCCAGGATCATTTAAGGCCGTGCCAGGTTTTGAAGGTGGAGGAAAGCCGGGGTATCCGGAGAAAAACCACCGACCTACGATCAGTACCTGGCAACTGCCCCAAGTGGGATTCGAACTCGCAACCCAGAGGTGGAGGGCTAGTGGTAGAATGTCGGAACACCTTAACCGCTCATAAACGTTCCCAAATTAAAGAAACCTTAACTTACCAATTTCCATAGGAAAACTTTACAGAAGTGAGAACAATGCTTTTCTAACCCCCCCCCCCCCCACCACCCCCTTAACTTTTGCAATGTTTCCCTCTTGCGATTTTGAAGTTAAGGAATTTCCTACGTTAATGATCTTTCATCTTTCATGAAACTTCGGCCTAGATGCAAACATACTTGTAAAAACATATTATCATACACAAAAATGTAATTTGAATAGGTTAGTCTACTGCCACCAGGCTATTTTAGAACACTACCTGGCAATTAGGACTGTCTCAGAGATAAGAAAGCGTTACGCTGGAAAGGCTTTTAAAGCAGGATTCTTGTGTTATGTGACGGAAGTCTTGGAGTATGAACTATCGTACGTTTGTTAAAATGCTTATATTAATTTAGCTCTTAAACGAAAATACAAATTTATCCTTGAATTATTCCTGTTACAAATGTAACATGCATTTTGTTTATTTCAGAAGGAACTAGCTCAGATAATATTTTTAGATTTGTTGCTGTTGTCACGCAAGACTGATCTTCACTCGTGTTTACGTTTTTCAGATCAATGATTGACTGATGCAGGTTGTTTAAATTTCCAGCATTGTACCGTAAACATGTTTTCCTTCCTCACGTGTTTCGTGTTTGACCTACATATGCTGCAAATTACATCATTTATGCACTTTCTATATAATGCACTATGTCAATACCAGAAGGGATCGATAATGTTATACTTACATAGGTAAGTAAATTGAATTGAAGGAGCCATATAGATAAGTACGACAATAGAAAGTCAAGGTAAGGGCTACATTGTATCTGAAAATTACTAAAGATACATTGTAGTATAGTCAGGGTAAACTTAGGACAAATAAATAAGAGAATACCGAAGCGTAAACAAAAAATCATAATCCAAACTCAAAATCGATTAAACCAGGGGCAAAATATGAACAAAGGAAAGATTTACATGGAGACTCTTGTAAAAGTCTTGTAATAAGACCGGGTGTTCCGGAAGAGTAAGCGTCTTCTGCTTCATCGACGACACCCGCCATGTAAATCTTTTTCACATCCAAGTAAACATCAAGTTCTCAAAATGAGAACCGAGTATCATTGTCAATTGTCATTGTAAACACACTAATGAGCATACTAAAAAACGGCCATCTATTTCTCAATGAGACAAAGATGGCGACCACAAATTTAGTCAGTATACATGCATACAAAGTAGCATATTCGCATTAGTCAAAGAAACGTGCTACAAAGTATAAAAAAAACACAAGTATATTTAGACGGTAAATACAATGTATATTTAATATTCATTTACAAAATAATATAATATTGTAATGTAATGCAAACTAATGTAAAAGTAATACAAATTTAGTCAGTTTAAACATACTACATGTGCGTCGTCAAGATGTAACTTTCTAAAAGATAATCAGGGTTAGGACATACTACCAAGTTAGTACACACCGACCGTAATAAAACTGTTATTTAAGGTAATACAATAACTTTTAAAAGTACTACACAGATAGTCCCGACATCACTTTTTTAAAAATACTATCAGTGGTAAGGTGGAATACAAAATATTAGCCACACGAGTGAAATATGTTTGGTATTACTGAAGATACTGTTAGATATTCTGTTTATTACATTTTGATAGCAAAATCTACAGTGGCAGCTTTTGATTTTCCCAAATGTCACTTGTAAGCAGCGTTCTGATTGGTCAAATCAGAAAAAGTGATATTTTTCACAAGTGAAAAATATCATGTTTCTCACTAGTGAAAAATATCACTTTTATAGAATAAATAATTTTCGATATTTCACGGGTAAAAAATGTAATAAAAAGTTTTATTTTAATCATTCTTAAAGTTAGTCAAAGTATCAAATACTAAAAAGATACAGAAAATGTAGTACTACTAAGTCAAGGTAACGTTGTTTTGCAATGATAGTTTTGAATTTGAGGATATCATACTTAAAAGTCAGTAAAGGTTGCAACAAAGATAGTGAATGTCAAGACGGTAGGTACACATTTATAGCCAAATATAAACTACTCATACAATCTAAGAAGATTTGTCAGCATACAAGCATGGTATGTTATAGTTAGCCTCCCGTCTTGGTCACAAACGTTAGTATTAATACCCAAACTTCTCTCGATTAGTAAATCGGGTTATAAAAGAATGTAGCCGGGTTGTTTGAAGGTGCTTGGTAGCCTGTGTATATATTAATTAGTATTAAGTGTTTCCCGATCTAACCAGCTACTGAACTCGCACGACTCTATAGATAATGGAAACGTGTCGCAGGTCATACTGTGTTCATGGAGTGGTCCCGTATTAGAATATCGTACCACTGTTCTGATTCAAAGTTTAAGGTGGGCCGACCAATATTCGTGGATTGAGTAAGTTTGTGAGGAGTAAACTACCACGCCTTACCGAAAAACATTTCCCCAAAATTACTTGAAATCAACGTGAAATATAATCTGTTGTCCACATAACGCTCATGGCGAAAGTTTTGAAGATAATATAAATAAAAAAATATTTGAGTATGCCAATACAATTTTGTTACACAAAGTTATGTTATTTATTTTTTCTTTTAATATTTGTTTTATTTTTCAAATATTTTATAAGAATATGCATTTACAACAAATGTAGACTTTCATTCCTACTCTCACACTTTTTCATCATCAACTGTTACAATACATCATCATCATCATCCTCATCTTGCAAGAAGACCTGTCGAGAAAAAGTATTGACCTGAAATTGATTACAAATAACACCCTCCTTGTATAACATGGCTCATTCTGTTAATTACTTGTTATTATTCACTGGGGTAATTTTGTTAATACGTGTAATTATGACTGTGGATTTACCGAGAATGTACTACTAGTTTCCTATCTGAGTGCAAATGCATCATACGTCAAAGGAATCTACAGATGACACTTTGTCAGGAAGTAGAAGGGAAACGACGACAGTTGTCTTCAGTAGATATTATCTTATGTTTTGACAACACATTTACATGTACTGATATTGATCATGAGGACATCATTGTGTCTGTATCTATCTTTGGTTATGGTGTAATTTACTATAAATTATTCAAAAGGTTACTGAAATGTAAACTTTCAATCACCTTACCTAGTTAGCGTCAACACCTATCAATATTAATGCAATTACAATAAAAGTACACACATTATAAACATCATCGTAAAGGAGAGGGCGAACATTTCAAACTGGTCATCATATATTGTTACGACACACTTGCTTTATCATATTGCCTTCCATTTAAAGGGGCATCCCGCGAAAGTAAGCTTTTTTTCATCATTATTTTCAAAATATTACATACACCTATCGAGTGGGTATTCTTATGGACTAGGACGATCGGATTTTGCTGATATGTATTCATAAAATGAATAATTTCAAAATAACTAGTGGAATTTCAATCTGTCTAGCCAGACGCTTCAGATTGGAATTTCCACCTACCAACGCATGCGCAGTGAGTGCCGTTTCCATTGTAAACACTCTACCTTGTATTACCGTTACACGGCGATAAGACCTAACTACTAAGCGAAAAGTTGCCGAATGGTCAAAATGTGACTCAAGACTACGTGACGGAATCATGTTAAGAGATGGGAAGTATTCAAAGGAGAAACTAACTGCTCTATTGTGTGTATGTTACATATTTCTTCTGTGTAACGGTACAATCACAAATAAAACTTTGATTTGGTTTTGGGGCTACCCAAGGGTAAACTGTTTCAGTCCTCTGTTGCGTAAAATACGTGTTTAATTAAAATTAAGAGTGTGTTTTATAATATTCCCTTTATAATAGCTCATGTTCCAGTAAGACGGTATGATTTAATTATATTGCTGAATAGAAAGACCTTTTCAAATACAATATATACCGTAACAGAAAAAGTCGTTTGATAACGTTTTAATACGGGACGTGCAACCGAGGAACACCCGGCTTCAATTTGGACAAAAAGAATAAAAAAAAAATATATCTTCATGCGTGAAAAAAGGTGATATTCATACCTAATCTATAAATTAGCAAATGTAAAAATATCATTGGGTTGCGAGCCCGGTATTGAATTTGATACGAAAATATATACATAACAGAAGGTGGGGGAAAGGAACAAACATATACGATATGAATTTCCCATGCATGCAGTTTTTTTTTTTTGAAAAGGCCAACGTCTCTTTACAAGAAGACAAAAAAGATGTAAAAAGAAAGCGGAATTATCATAACATATTCATAACGGGTAGTTATAATGAAGTATTTTCACAGTTCTAAATCTGATATACATGTAGTCATGTTTAGTGTTTGGTTCGTTATAAGTGCATGAACTTAAATATTCGCATTCCGTGATAAGTGTTAACGTATGAAGACTAAAGTTGGATAGATTTTAAATGAATATGAATGTATATATGGAAAGTCTGAAAAAAAAATCCTCAAGACATTGAGTTGTAAAAAAATCGCAAACATTTCATGTCATTTTATTTTTTTACTTTTCCATGCATGCGTACCTTTTATGAAATCGTCTGAAAAAGAGGATTCGTGAATATTACCTTTTACAGACAACCTCTGTTTTACCACGGAATTAGATTACAGGGATGCTATCTAAGTCCGAGGTTTTACTTAAAAAAAATGTTTGCGCCATGGCTGTATTCCGTACCCATGTGTACCGGTCTCGCTCAGGTATATATATTATATAGATACTTCCTGGTGTCTAAAAATGATGCCGATGTGCCGACAAATATTTATTAATTTGAATATCGGTAAGTGTGCAATTAATGCCTGATTATTAATGTGAATGTGATTCAATAACTTTGTCTCCGTTTCATCAGCCGTATACATTACGCTTCCCCTCCATGACGGCCTCTTTCCGTCAAACCTGTCAAGCGACTTGCAACAAGCCTGTCACGTTGCGTCATCGCTGCTATTTTTATCGGGGCTTTCCCGAGGAATGCGATTTTGTAAGTGGTCAATATAGACATTTTGAGCGGACTTTAAATATTGGAATAGCAGAAAAATATAATTAGTGGTGCAGACACCATGTACATCCAAGAACTTGCATTCGGGCTTTCGCGGGATGCCCCTTTAAAGTTTCACACACCACTCAGAGTTGTGACTATGTAAGTTAATTGAATCTTGATACTCTAAGGGTTACTTTCACTTAAATTCTATAAGGAGAATATAAGTACGGTTACCTTTCCAGTATTGAGGATGTGAGAGCAGAAGATGTCTGTCTTCTGAATGACTGTCTTCGGATGTTCCCTTTCCCACTGTTGTTATTGTTTCACATTATTTGTCGCATCATCATCCGTGTTGGTTTAAACTTTATTGTATTGGGTTATAGCAATGGTACATACAAATGATACAAATTACAGGATACAGAAACAAATACTTGGTACTGTAATTATATTATTCCGTCTCCTGATGTAGATATAAACTATGGACCGATATTTAAAAAAATTAATATCATATATATGTATTCATATATATATATATTATGTGTAGGGAAGAGAAGCGTGATGTAGTTGAAATACAGTGTACCATGCCATATTTTCTTGGATTTTCCGACAGTTAGTCCAATTTGCTGAAGTAGACATTCAGTACACAGAGGTGCTGTGACGTCATCACCAACCAGCCGCTGTAGCAACGCTGGCTGTATTGACAGAGGATGGTGCAATATCTAAATCAGGCTGTGTGTACCGATCGATCTGATGAAAAAGACACGTCATCTATTTTATTTTCATTTTATGCATAACTTGACCCAGTTAATGGGTACATTATGTCAACCTTACATGATTTCTATACCGATCATTGAAATACCTTTGGACATTTGTTATTGATTTTAATTATTTGTTGCCAAATTATTTTCAGAACATTTATTAAACATATGTACTACTTTCTATGTTCAACCGGTTTAGTTCAATTGTATATTGTTGGATTCACATGTGTACATACATGTTTATGTCAAAATAAACACCGTTTTAATTCAAGGAATTTCAATAATTTTCCCTTTGTTCTACTCTACTCTACTCTATAGCAATTCTCTTTATTATAACATTATTCTGTACAAATAAAAATCCATGTTTTTCCATGTTTAAATTTTTGAGCTGCTTTTATTGTGTTGATTTAGAAAGTGCTGCTTCCATGTGCTAGTTTATGTTAATTTCACATGCTGCTTTTATTTAATCATTATTTGTTGTAAGTATTGGTATATTAATAATGTGTTTGTAATTCTCCCATGATTTTTAGCATGTTAATGTCATATATGTTTACTCACGTTTGCCGAAATACAAGCTCTACAGAAAGTATGAAGTAAAAAGTGCCCGTATTCGACATAAATATTGTATTGTATATTGTATTGTACGTAAACCTATTTTCATTTTTTAAGTTTTATTTATTTTAGTTAAGTGATCATTTATATTGATATGTAAAAATGTTTTTTTATTTAAACACAAAATGTAGTTGTATAATTTCCTGTTGACGTTCTTATTTGCATGATGTAATAATGTTATTTTGTCAACAATTATATTATCCTTTTATTTATAATACCATTTAAACTGTTTACATACTTAATGCTTTGTTTCTGTTTTAGTAAACATTAAATGCCCTCTGTTACTTTGTTAAGCTTGTTTTTTCATTGATCTATTTTTAGACGTGGATACTACCACGTCACAGTCCCGGTGTTTTGTTTACAGGAATCAGACCGTGTGGTTGTTTACGATCCTTACACCACACCGATCACGTATTCACGTGTATGTTTATGTGAAATCACACACGTGGCGTCTTTGGTCAGACAGAAAATAAGAATTCGCAAAATAACAACAAACCTATCGCCAAAATCTATTTGTGTATGTTTATGTGAAATTACACATGTGGCTCTTTAGTCAGACAGAAATAATAATTCGCAAAATAACAACAAACCTATCGCCAAGACCTGTGTCAGATGTCCTTTTCTCTGAAGTTCTATTATTTTCTGTACTGGAAGTGCAAAATATATATAACACTTTAGAGGATATTGTTTTGTTAGAAAGTTTACAATACGTTTCCATTTTTATTGGATAAATTCAACACACATACTTATAATATGATGTTTCATAGTTTCACATTTTCCTTAATCGTCGCGTGTCAACTTATAACTGTTTATAATTTACCTCTTTCTACCCATCGTCGGAAACCCTCCGTACACTTCTCTGACGTTTGCATACGGTATGGAAATGCCAGGGAAGTCGTATCGTGGGTTTCCGACGATGACATCTACATAGTGATTGATTAACTTAATCATATTGAAGATTATGTAAATAATCAATAATAAATTTTTAAATGATAAACATGGTAAGTATGACTTTGTGGAATTTGTTCAACTTAATCACCATTGAGAGGATTTCGGTTTCGTTATGTGTATACACGAAACTCTAAATGGTACCCCATCTGGTGTTCCCTACAGGGAATGAAAGTGAATGTATATACTTGTAACTCGATCATAGATACAAAGTATATATTGTCCTTTAGTGTATGGCATTTATAATTTAATGTTTCAGTTCTTCCAGTGTCTAAATTCTATTTAAGAAAGATTAACAATTTAATGATAACATAAGCTTTAAAACATTTTTCGTGAGATGATGACCATTTTGACATTGTGACGTAAACTTCATTTCTCTCATTAAACTCCAGATACAGCAACGGAAACATATTTAAGGATTTCCTTCGTTTTCGTATATAAAAAAGATAAATTTATAATGAATCGGTGCTAATAACACATGCTTACATTGGTAATTATCGACTTATAATAACCATATAGATATTTACCTATGTAAACTCGGTGATAATTCGATACTTCGAATTGATACAGTAACGGAAACATCGGGATTTCCTTAGTTTCAAGTCTATAAACAATGAATCTATATTTAACTCACACATATGTCACACATGTTTGGTCCAATCGATGCCACCAACACTGGCGTATAGGATGTTTAACATATAATGAGATGTGACGTCATTTGACCTCAACCTCTGTCTCATACGATGCTTTGATCGATTTTCGAAGAAGAACATTTATTTTAACCACATTTTACAAGCGAACGCGACTCATTTTACCTCCCAGACATTTCAAGTTTAGATGCTGATGTGGAGCCTGCTATCGCAATTATAATTATGTTTTATCTTTTTGTAATTAATGTAATGAAAGGGAAATTATCACATAGAAACGTTGTTTACATTCTATTGTTAGCAAGGCATTATAAACGCAATTCTTGTATTCTAATAACGATTTGCATCCATGGTGTTGTTTAAATTTCTTATACTACATGTACTAATATATGTACAAGTGAAGACATCGTGCGTCATGTCATGTGATATACACAAAATGCATTAATCATGTGGTATACAATGTACTTTACACTCAAAAAATTATCACGTGATAATCATTATAGATCAAAGCAACAATCATGTGATAATTATTATACATTAAAACAATAAACACGCGATACTCAATATACATTAATTACACCAATAACCACATAATACCCATTATACATCAAAACAATAATCACGTGATACTGACTACCATTAAATCAATACTCATTTTACATCAAAGCAATTATCACGTGATATTAATCAAACATCAAAACAATCATCACATGAAACTAATTGTACACAAAAAAAAAATCATAATCATAAAGGAAGCAGTATCCATCGAAACAATAAACATTTTTATTCAAACAATGGTAATTTTTATTCAAACAAAAATCAAACGATACTCATTGTACACCAAAACAATAATCACTTGATATGTATCATACACCACAATTAACTAAGTGATACATTGTACTTTCATACACACATGATAAAATTAAACCAAATAATAAATAGGGTTGAATATTTTGACGAATACAATAGAACAGAATTCCTTTTTTTGTTTTAGCATGTTAAACCCTGCGCGCCGTTTGCTCAAATATCTTTTAATTTCTCTCTAGATTAGACGTTTGATAAAAATGATAACCAACTCTTATGCAGACAAGTTAAAAATAAATCACGTAAAAACTATTTTGAAACATTTCTTAATGTTTTAGTAAGTATTAATTCATTGCAGTTCATATACTCATACTCGTATACTTATATTCATAAGTGTTTGTACTACTTATTAAGCAGAAAACACTTACTCTTCCGGAACACCTGGTCTTATTCTTTAGTACTTTTTCAAGGGTCTCCGTGTAAATCTTTTCTTTGTTCATATCACAGCCCCCCCCCCCCCCCCCCCCCCCTGGGTAAATCGATTTTGAGTTCTGGTTATGGCTTTGTTGACGTTTTGATATTCTCTGATATTGTATAAGTATATCTTAAAAATCATCTAATCATGTATGTGGGATTTTTCTTCGACATTAAGTATACATTTTCTCCCACTTTGAATTTTTTGTGTGTATTATTGGATGGCATAGTGGACAGCATATTCGTCTTTCACAAAGACGGCTGCAGTTTTACTCTCAGGTAGGGCTAACTGTAGGACCACGTAGGTTTTCACAGGAAGGTCTTGATCCCTCCAACATCCAGGTCCACTAAACTCTTCCATCCAAACCAAGTGATTGAAATGAAAAAATAAGTTAAGAGTAACTGTAAATATATAAACATAAGTAAGTTTTTATATAACGTCCTACTAATGTTTTATTGACCAAAATCTCTGATTTGGGAGAAGAATCAATCTATTGATTAATGAATCCTGACCCAAATATAGAAGTGATGCAGGCCTCGCTATGACTGTGTATACCCTGTACTATAGCCCATAAACTATAGTATATTTATATTGGAATTACACAGTGTGCCTGGGGCGTCAATACAAGCAGTTAATTTTTTTAATGACTGTCTGGCTCGTTTCACATATACCACAATACACATTTAAATACAATAATTAACATATCTTGAACACCGTGGGAAAGATACTCGTGTAATGTAAGTGTAAGGTATGGAAAAGTATTTCATCATTCTCAGTCAACATCCATGTGCAGTCGGAGTGGGTGTGCAGGGTTTGGGTATTGTTTAATGTCACTACTCCGTGTCATAAACGATAACGTTTAAGTATTTGTAAATATTTTCTTTAGGTTGGAAAGTATAATTTATGTATAGATTATTTTACACAACCAAATAATGTTTTATGTGTCATTTACCAATTCGTACAAACGCTACACCTGTTATATGCATACGCTTTGTTGGTCATTAGTCTGATGAAGGTGACAGGGTACATGTAGTACTAGTCATCGAAACGTCACATATTTTGGATGTGTAAAAATAATCTTTACATAAAGATAACGTTTGAGGCTATCGTTAAGACCACCGTTTTGTCTCAGCAGAACGAGTAGTGACCACAGCATCCCTGTCAGGAACTCCTGATATCTGTATGAAACATTTACTCTAACAACAAAATATTTCTTAACATATTTATGGTGGCATTGGCTACATTTAGCTAGACAGATGTTCAATGGTACTAACGGAGAAAACGACATTTTATTAAAGGCTCAATATACCTATCTTAAGGAAATTTTTCGAGATTCAGAAAAATATGAAATTAAATCCAGTTGATAATCATGCAAAAATAAGCCTTAAACGAAGTAAACCTGAGCGGTAACTAACAAGAAACATTTGACAGAAAAATCCAAAGAATTGAAAATAATTCAGGTGGGGCCCACTTCAACAACAAGCCGAAGTTAGAAGGCAGTTCAAAATGGACGCGTGTTTACAAATACCGAGTTTCAACTGCTGCTATACTGGTAACAGCGTAATAATTCATTTTGAATATTGCTGATATCAGTTAATTTTACCTCAATCTATAAATAAAAAAAAGTTATTAGGCTTGATTTTCGCTTCAAATTTGCCAAAAAATATATATTGGGCCTTTAATCTATTTTTAAGAAACTCTCATTGAAGATAAGGCATTCAAGAAATTCATTTAAAGGATATCACAGAATATCTTTAATTAGTATTGAACGACCAGAAAGTCGTCTTGGAAACAGTATACTTCAAGGGTTTATTATAAGGATACCCTATATTGAAGAGATGTCAACTTTCTCTAATTACGACAGAGTTCTTCTAATAGGAACGTTAACATGGTGTTTTAGTCACGAGAATAAATTGCGTCCCTCGTTTGACCGATTTATTTTTATCATCGTATGAGTCATGAAATACATCAAAGAGCTTACCAGTTAAAGTATCAAGCATATTGCCAAGTCCTTCAATATAAGATAAGATATATTGATGTCGTGTGGTAAAGACATGTATCAAGTACCATAATCATATTTTATATCTTGGTCACGATAAAATCGTTTTATAATTTATATAAACCACTTACCTTGGTCTTTACAACAGACAAACAGGGTAGCTGAAATAAAGTTAGATGTGAGATTAAAGTTTACCATAATCAATTTCCTTTGTTATACTGGTACTTCTCTACCTCGCTCATCTACATTATAAACATTGTAGCTAGTTATACGAGATTGGTACAAATAACATAATTTCAATAATTTTAGTGACAGCTATCGAATACTGAAATCAACATACACCGTATCGAAACATGCAGATTAATGTGACATGTGTGTGTTACGTGATCTTTATGATAGCGCGCGGCAGTCTCTGCTGGTGGATTTTTTAGTCCCCGAGGTTCGCTGGATCCTCCATAACCACAGTTAATCTCATTTGAGTAGTGGCACGGTACTTAATATTCACATTCACCGTAGTACACGATCTGAAATTATACAGAACTAGTTTAATTTTACTTCTAAATTAATAAATTAAAGGGGTTTTACGCACCTGACCCTTCTGCTTCTACATTAGTTTAGAAATTTTGGATTCCTACCTTTTGGCCCCTACTATCACTGAAGAGTCCTAAGAGGACGAAACAGCTGTATGATGCAGTTTAATTCATTTTTTCGGCATTCTGTATCTATTACTAAATTTAAGAGGTGCAGCATGTGTGTGTTACGTGAACATTAATGACAACAATTTTCAAGATTTATGATATTATATTTCCTTTTATCACATATCTGACCTATTCAACCTTGCCATGCGGCCATGTCATAATATGGAATTACACATTGTATATTTGCGTATCTTATAAAGAAATAAATGTTATAGTTTTTGTTTTTCTTTTCTCATGAATTTAAGTTATGGGATAAATAGACTCTTACACTCGTGTCAATGTAATATGGAATAAAATTGAATAACTCGTTAGATGATTTAATACAGTATGTCACTCGCCTAAAGGTTCGTGATATATTGAATTAGTTCACTCGTTTAATAAATTTCATATTTCATTGTCACTCATGTCCTCTATGTACGACACACATCTCGACGTTTTAGGTGATTTAACATTGTGTGAATTCCGTGAAACCATCTTTGATTTAACATTGGGGTGTCTATGAAAGAGAGGCATTCATTTTCCCTGATACTTGGAGCCTTAGAAAAATACAAGAAAATAAGACCAGGTGTTTCGGAAAGTTAAGCGCCTTCTACTTCATCAACGACACTAGCAATGTAAATTTAGGTCACACACAAGTAAAAGTCAGGTCCTCGAGCTGAAATCAGAGGCATCATTCTCAGACGCAAGTAACTATACTAATGAGCAGCAAATATATAGGTTTAACGTTTTACAAGAAGGAAACGGACGGATAGATAATTTGTATAGCGTTTTGGGTATATCAAGCTATCAAACAATAAACAATAAACAATTATGCAAATTGTAAACAAACAATCGATTGAGTTAAAAAACAAATGTGTTTTTATTGTATATCGATACTTTGTTTACCAATATTTTATCTGTAATGATATTTCGGTTGGTTAGAAAAACGCAGAAAACCTTGATTACATTATTGTAAGGATACCCATTTTGTTGATATTTTCTTGGTGGTTATTTCATTTTTCTATAATCTATTAATATCACATGTAGAACCTATTAGCTATAAACGGTTATGATGGATTTTATGGTGTTCTAAAGTTGAATCACTGAAATAATGGTAAAGTTTCCAAAGCATGAACTCCAATTTTCTATACTATATATAGTGATGATAGGAATCGCTGAGTGTACACAAACACACTCACACCTTGAACCAAGGCCCATATTCTCTGCCATAGTGTGTATACAGGTACTTATATACCTAGATTATATCTACAATGTACCTGTGGTACTGCCTTCAGTGACGTCACATCCTCAATGAAACGTATCGATGCTATACGGATCAATAACACCGTAAAGCGGCTCGCGTCAAAGATTTGGCACAGTGTTCATTCAATTTGGCTAGATATATTTACAAATATGCTGTTTCTTTAGCCTTAAACGCATACGCTTACAAAACACTAAATATTACACTACATAATATAAATAATGAATCCATCTAAAGATAATTATCTCAATGTTGCTGTGTTTAAAGAGAAATTAATTTTTCATTTTTACGTTGGGTTTAATGGCAAACCATTTTCTTTGTTTTTCTTTTAATTTCATTTTATATGAATGTGTGATTATGCTGCTAAATACTGATTTTTATATTTTTATAACATGTTTTTCGGCTATGATCTGTAGGCTTTGTAGACTTATGTTCATGTAATTGGACTGATGTCGTTTTTCGTTTTATTAATTGCTTCTACATATATTACGTGTTGATCGTCATGGCTTACTTCTTTATTTCTGCTACATTAAATATAGGAACATTTTGTTTCATGCAACTTGTCTAGTATAAATTGGGCTTTCTAAAAACTAAACTTCCTCACGTATCTGAAAACTTGATTTGTACCACATTGTCTCTATTACAATTTTTCATACAACACAATGCTATTTTCTAAATTGTGATTTATGTACATCGTAAATCTGAAATTTACCTTAATTAGTATTGTTTATGCGCTTGTTGGTGTTAAACGTTTAACCCATTTAACCAATGAACGACCTGCAACATTAATATTATTATGCATACTTAAAAAATATCTGGTTTTATTCAATAAATTGCGTATCTATATCACAATGCATATTGATTAACAAAAGGTAACGACAATGCCGACAAGGATTTTGTCGATGTATTGAGGCAATTCACTCCTATTTTAAAGAAAGAAACATGAACAATTACAAATCAAAACATAAAAATGCTACATCGCATCACTTATACAAAAAACAGTTCTTGCTTGTATAGTTTGTTGTTGTATACGCATATCATCTATATTTTAAAAAAAAATCAATATTAACAGCATGTATTGGTGTGGTTCTGTAAAAGAAAATTACGATAATACAAAAGTGTAAACAAAATAATATTCCAAACTCAAAATCGATTAAACTACGGACAGAATATGAACGAATCGAAGACTTACACGGAAAGCCTTGAAAAAGTACAAGATAATTAGACCAGGTGTTCCGGAAGGGTCATAGTCTTCTGCTTTGCCATCGACACCCTCCATAAACATCTTTGTCACATCAACGTAAATGTCACATCCTCAAAGTGAGAACTGACGGAAGTATTAACAAACATAGCATGGCATACCAACAAGCATATTCAGGAAACCAAAACGGCGACCATAAAATTTGCCAATAGTTTTTGGCAACCTTAATCTGTCGAATCACCGTGTGGTAAGTTTGTTCATCAGCACCCGACAAAATCTATTTTTTTTAGTAAACCATACAAATCAACTGCGGCATATAAACATTGTAGGTTGTTACTATCAAGAAAGGAAAAGTTTACGTACAATAGGAAAATCGAATCAAAACGTTTATCGTATTACTTAGTAGTTAGCTATCCTTGCTACTCATTTCATTCGTATTTCCATTTTAGATTTTAAAAATCTACTGACAAATTGCTTATCTAAGAGAAATGTACATTTTTCAGTGAAGGTATAAATATGTAGACAAAAGGTAATGATATCGAGAAAAATATATAATGTTCTCACGCCAAAACACGTCTTTCAATAGCTTATGATTATCAGCTTTTAACTACTTAGTATTTTTCAAAATATGAGTCAAATACATAAAAGTATGTATAGGTGTTCTTTATCAAACAATACCGTTAATTTCAATACAATTATCAATTATCAATTCGAAATCTTTTGGCTAAAGGTACGATGGACTTTGCCGATCTTTATCAACCTTGGTGGAAATAGTATTTTGTTTAATCTTATTGTCCAAAAATCTACTGTAAGCCAAGTAGGCCTTATTAATGACCTATAGGACTGTGGTATGTAGGTTACAAGGCCAGCTGATCTCAGTCTTTTTACCTTACAAGTACAGATTTGACAATTTGTCAAATGTGTAACCAAGATAGGTATGCCGTGAATACCCACAGAGCGGGTACATTACTGGCACATAGTGAGGATCTGACGCAACTCTACATTCCCCGACAGCAAAGTCACATCCAGCAAGGAATTGCCCATAGGGGACAGGAAATTACCGGTTATATGTGAGCAGGTATACAGCATGTATAAGGTAGTAATAGTAAAACTGTTTCACACTGGGATCTGTGTTGTCTGTGGGTTTACCAATCTCAGATTTGGTATGAACAATACCCCCATTGAAGTAAAAACGAAATAACGAAACCAAACCCAGTAATCAGTTTCGTATTGGTTCAGATTTCAAGATAAAAATAACATAAAATAATACATACACTATGACTCTAAACCCCAATCAGTGAAGTGTTTGTTCCAATAGAAATATCAATGGAATATTGTTCGAAATTTTAAGACCTGTGTATAACGTTTTAATTATGTTCTCATCGGAAACGTCTCTGTGAATGTTCTGAGACAGAAACCGCCTTGATCGTAATCTGGTTTCACCTCCAGAATATTACAGTATTCATGATGACGCTTTTTGTGGTGTCTGTTTCAGTTGTTGTCTTTTCGTTACTTAGTATCTTGTCGGTTCAAGCTGCCTTGTGCTGTGGAACCGATCGTTGATTTCAATGTACATATGATTGGTTTGGTTAATTTTATTTTACGTCCTATTAACAACCAGGGTCATTTAAGGACGTGCCAGGTTTTGATGTGGAGGAAAGCCCTAGTACCCGGAAAAACCCACCGACCTACGGCCAGTTCCTGGCAACTTCCCCAAGTTTCGAACTTGCAACCCAGAGCTGTAGGGACTGGTGGAAGAATGTCGGACACCTTAACCACTTGGCCACCGCGGCCCACTTATGTACATATGAATTGTTTGGTATATTTGTTACCAGTTTTCAGCTCCTTAATATTTATAAATACTCTTCGGAAAATTATACAAAAATGAAAAGATTTAATTAAACCACGCCAGGGAATTGATTTATTTACCTGATAGACATTTTGATTGCCATTCAGGTAATCCATAGTACCACGACTATATCATGGATGGATGGAACTGCGGTATGGTTAATAGGTGTTAATTACTCAAAACATTGTTTTTAACATTCTTCAATTTTTGAACATTTTTCAATTTTAATGCCATATGAATCACCAAATAAAACAATGAAAATTGAACACTTTGTTATAAATATACATGGTGTATTCATAATGATACATCTCTGTGCACATTAGACTTTGCACAGTAGGAGGTACTCCCGTGTCAGTCGTTACTAGGTTGTGATACCTTGTTCCTGGCCTGTACTCGTTCTACTTTGTACCCTTTCTAATCTAACACTCGCACTAGGACGTTCATAACGCCCACGTATTTTTTATTATCAATTCCGATTGATTTTCCTACCTGTGTAAATAACCAGGACAGTGTATCTAATTTTAGGTCGGTATCTGGCTGCGATAGGGACAAGCTGTTGTATCAATAATAAACTAGGTACATTACGCTGTATTGGACCAACACAGTGTCAGGCAGGTTAAAGTGATGACATTGATTGAGGTGATCAGTGATCACAATCCTTATCGGGCCTAAACTAAATCCCATGACATTGAATAGCAATACGAAAAATATATTGATATCACTGTATTGAATCATAGGACTAGCACATCTCCATTTCCGGAAACGATGGATTTTGACATTATTTTTGACCAGTTTTGTTTCTTCAGTCACCTCCCAGGTTTCAGCTTTTAAACCCTTTCTTGAAGCACCACTGACGAGTCCTTGAAGGACGAAATAGCTGTATGGTACAGTTGTTTTTTTTTACTATAACTTATTTTAATCTTTAAATGTTTTATTCCCGTGGGTTTTTTGGTACAATCCTTTCATACAATATAAGGTGAACATGCCTGTAGGGTTAAGGGGTTTATATCCTCACAAATCGACGGACATGTGCGAACTGGTTTAATGGTGATTACAAAGTCATGGAAATGTATTTTGTGTTGTTCCGCTGGCAGTCAGAGATACCATGTGAGACACAGCTTTAAACAAAAAGGAGGTGGTAAAGAAATTAGGGTTTAAACTGTTTCGATATGTACAACAGTTGTTGCTTATCTGTCATAGCAAATTGATCATTTCGCCAATATTTGAAATCTTAAGGGTGTTAGTTACTATCATTTATGTCTATGTGACTTTATATCGACGTAGAGGTCCAAGTAATATTTTTATGGTTTTCCCCTTCTCCTCGATAGCCGGTTTTACGTCTTATCTGTAGATTTTGATTGAGGTTACGTTACATAAATTATAAGGTAATAACTTAACGTCAAATCAACAGATCCTGGAGACGTTTCAAAATTGAAGCCAAACCAGGACCACAATATAAATCGGAGACGGACCTAGCATTACCCCGGAAGTACTTATATCTTGTCCTGTCCCAGTTGTGAAATCATGATCAGGATTTTTGTTTTAGTCTCAAACGTCCTGAAAAAAGTAATTGACACTTTGATTATAGTCGACTCTGCAAATATTGAGAATAGTGTTCTTCATGCTGACGACTGTTTTCTTCATTGAAGATTCGAGCACCTACAAAAGAACACATTGACAGTGTGTTCCTTTTGTAAACAATTCACCTATATTCCGATACAGATTACTAACCGAATTAGCAAATTACATAACATATACTGTTACACGGCTACTACTAGAGAAATATCAAAGGGGATAATTCAAGTAACCACCTATTCATTGCCTTTAGGACATTTCGATGACCGAAACTGTTGTAATGTGTTGTACTGTAAATGATAAGCGGACAGTATAACTAAGTTATGTTAACTTAACTGGGTTATCATATCAAGGCAGCTATTAATACATGGTGAAGTAATAAGATAAGAACACCGAGTAATGTACTTTATATTGTATTATAATATCAGGGCGTATTCTAGTACGTAGTTGTGTAATGTGTACTGAATTATAAAGTTGGTGATGTGATACGTACTGAATAACAACGGAAAACAATGAGGAAGAAAGTGACGACGAATTATGTACTATCGCGATAGGTACAGGTACATTCAACATAAAAACATTATAACAAAAACCTTAAAATAAGGCAATGTGTGAACGGAAATACAGCATGCATTTTGTATTTGTTTAAAATTAAAAATACGATATGTATACATAAGCTTGAATAAAGACTGTTGAGAGTTGAATATTCATTTTTGTTTTAATTTCGTTTTTTTCTGATATCCCAGCGAAATAAACCATACTTGCCCACCCTCCATATTTAGAAGGGAGACTCCCGATTTCAGACCCTAAAATGTTGCATTTCCAACTTTCGAATATGCATAACTGTTCCTATTTTTAAAGATATGACGATTTCATCTCAAAGAAGAGATAAAAAGAAGTAATTTAAAAGTGTTATTTTTCCTCTGAATGTACGTGTATACATATTAATTATGTTTTTTAATTCTGAGCACGCGTTATCTCCCCCATGGAAATTTCAAAAAGTTGGAAAGTATGAATAAATGAATCAAATGTTCAACGAAATTTTTAATAATGGTTTACAGTATTTTATAGTTACATTATGAAAGTAGGGCGGTATCGGGTATGAAGTTGTCTAACATGTACCGAATTATACTATTGTAATTGATGATGTAATATGTACTGAAATATAATAGCGGAACGGAATGTGGTAGGTGTTAATACAACGTGTTAAAGTTTCACGTGGCAGGACACATTTTGCTGTTTATATTTTTTTTCAGTAATATAATGAACTATTCTGACTTTTTTCAGAACAAGGACGTTAGAATTTCTTCTTACCGGGAACTTAAGTATGACTTTATCAAGATATATCGTATTAGTAGATAAGAAAGAGAAGGTACGCCTTATCAATACTCAACAACAAAACGTTAAGTTTGAAAGAGACAAACTATCACATGTAAGAAAACGTGATACGAATATATCACGTGTAGGAATATTTACCTGAGAAAAATATAAAGAACACAGTTTTTACCTGTGGTAATGCAACGTGATCTTTTCACGTGTCGGTGCATTTAAATGTTTCTCGGGATGAAATCAGCAAGGTAAAATATCAATGGGTGATTGTAAAGAAAGTTATAGTTCATTATGCTGTTTTGGCGTTGCATACATACTATTTTGTGAATGATTGTTTGTTTGTTTGGATTTAACCGCCCATTGAAAACTATGGCCATCTAGGGCACAGACGGTTTAGTTTGTGAATGAATCGTTGTACAGAGATATAAGTAATACAAAATCATAAATACAATTTTGTATTAGATATTAACAATTTGCTTAGTATTAATGTAAGGGACCAATAATGTTGAAATTGAAATTGGTGTAAAACCCAAAAATTATATATAATTTTGAAACATGAAATTTATTTCTTTTTATAAAAATCATAGTTATGATAAGTAATGGCAGAAATATTAAGATATAATGTATATCAATGAGATATATGTGCCCATCACAGTTCCGACCAGCCGCGATGACAAGGAAATCCACAAGCAGATTTTAATATCTTGTACAGTATCCTATGAGATAAATATGAGACTCGATTAATCCATCGTCGGACACCCACGGTACACTTCTCTGACGTGTGCATCCAGTGGGCCAGAATCAGTATAAACCTTCGTTTCCCCGAATAGAAGTTATTCGGAGATTTCAACCAATCAGAAAGGTCGTTTCTCGTGACACTCTGTTAGATGATTTTACCTTGACCACGACCAGCATATTTCTGTAGGCATGACGCCGATGTCAATCGCCGTATAGCAGGACCTTATATTTTAATCACAATCGGCACAATTATAATACAATCGACATGTTTTGTTGACAGGCGGTGCTACAAATGAAACGGGATACCCCGGCTTCATGTCCCGGCTGTATATAGTCACGGATGAAACCATCGATATGATTGGCTGCTATTTTAGTACGAAAACGAGAGTTTCTTTCGATTTTAGCCCACGGGATGCAAACGTCAGTGCAGTGTACCATGGGTTTCCGACGATGCGATTAATCGAACTTCGATAATTCGAATTTCTCGATGTGTCGAACTTTTGACAAAGTCCGATTTTTTTCATTATATAACACTACTTATTTACTTTTCATAAATCGAACTTCCATGAATCGAATTTTTCGCTGTATCGAAGTTTTAATCTGACCCGTTTGTTATGAAAACATTGAAAAGTACAACTAATAAATCGAAGTGAAAAGTTTACCTGCATTGAAAATTAAGTTGACAACAAAAAAATCTTATTATCACGGTACAAAAATTACAGTGTGTATTTTAGTATATTTAGTGAATCTACAATTTCTTAGCTTGTGTTACGTGACACTAGCCCGCATTGGTTCTTCTTGTGTACAGTACATATGTACCTGCATATACATGTCGATGTTCGATGTTCAATATTCATGAGTCAAAGTCCCGATGTTTCGAAGTTAACACGACGATCCAGCAAAGTTCGAAACATCGAAGTTTGTATATGAGTGATTTCTTCTATAGAATTTGATATGTTGATGCTGAAAGGTAAAGATGAATACAACTGTTTTATACAGCTGTGAAGCCCTTCTATGATCCAATTGTTAAAATTTAAAATTGTAACAATCGAAGTTTTTATTTACTGTTAAAAACAAAAATCAACAAAACCATACTCCGAACTCATAATCGACTTAGTAATAGACAAAATATGAACAAATGACAGTTTTTCATGTAGAGCCATGAAAAAGTTCAAGATGATATAAACAGGCGTTACGGAAGAGTGAGCGACTTCTGCTTCTGACATCGCCCACATCCGCCATGTAATCTCACATCCATGCAAATGTCACGTCCTTAAAGTGAGAACTGAGGCATCATTCTTAATTACAACAAGTAAGCAAACTGATGAGCATATTGAAAACTTCAAAATTCAATTGCGACCTCAAATGATATCCAGAGCTTAAAACGATAGTACAATGTAATATGTATACGGAAATCGATTTTAAACAAAAAATTAATAACGACATCTCTTGTTTTGAAATTAAAAAAATATATAAGCAATTATAAAACACAAGAGTTAAATACAATAAAAACCGTCGATAAACGTATTCCAATGCAACTTCTCTGTATGCTTATATTGTGCTGTACTATATGTACTATAGCAACAACACCGTTAGTAATCCGTTACGGACTATGGGAGGTAACTCTACTGAAATTCTGATGTTTATGCAAAGGAAAGTTCCAAATACATATTTGCACGACGCATGAAAACTTGCAAAGTAGCAAAGATATCATGAATTCACATGTGTTATTTGCCTTTTTCAATTTAGGAAAACGCCAAGAAAGTTGATATATATGACGTAGTTGCTTTGCTGCTTTAAATTAATCTGCAGTTTTTTTCAATTATTTTCGTTATGGTTTGTTTGTGACCAACACTCATAAAAACTTATTATTACATGTACTTAAATAATCACAATAAGCAGGACATAAGACGATTAGTGAATAAAGTGTATAAAACATCCATATTTTAAAGAGAAACATACAGATACAAATATAATAACCATATAGGGATAGTCAGTAATAAAAACCCAACCAAATGCTGCAGAGTGTTGGTATCTAATATCAAAATAGCAGCTTGTGTACAATGTACATAGACGAAACATAAAAAGAAATAATGAACGATTACGTAACACATACTTAAGCTGCACGTTTTAAATTAAGTAATAGATACAGTATGCCGAAAATGAATTAAAAATGCATCGTACAGCTATTTCGTCCTCCTAGGACTCTTCGGTGATGCTAGGGGCTAAAAGGTGGGACCCAAAATTTCTAAACTAATGTAGAAGCAGAAAGGTCAGGTGCATAAAAAAGTAAAATTAAAATAGTTTTAAATAATGTCAAATTATGTACTACCAAAATGTGTATATCATGTACCGTGCCACTTCTCAAATGAGATTAACCGTGGCTATGGAGGCTCCATTTTGGGAACACCATGTACAAGGCACCAAGCACACCATTCCGTCCGGTGACAAGAAATATCTACTGACAACGAGTGAACCACCAAGCACACCATTCCGTCCGGTCACAAGAAATATATACTGACAACGAGTGAACCACCAAGCACACAATCCCGTCCGGTCACAAGAAATATATACTGACAACGAGTGAACCACCAAGCACAACATCCCGTCCGGTCACAATAAATGTATACTGACAACGAGTGAACCACCAAGCACAACATCCCGTCCGGTCACAAGAAATATATACTGACAATGAGTGAACCACTAAGCACAACATCCCGTCCGGTCACAATAAATGTATACTGACAACGAGTGAACCACCAAGCACACCATCCCGTCCGGTCACAAGAAATATATACTGACAACGAGTGAACCACCAAGCACACCATCCCGTCCGGTCACAAGAAATATATACTGACAACGAGTGAACCACCAAGCACAACATCCCGTCCGGTCACAAGAAATATATACTGACAACGAGTGAACCACCAAGCACAACATCCCGTCCGGTCACAAGAAATATATACTGACAACGAGTGAACCACCAAGCACACCATCCCGTCCGGTCACAAGAAATATATACTGACAACGAGTGAACCACCCAGCACAGCATCCCGTCCGGTCACAAGAAATATATACTGACAATGAGTGAACCACCCAGCACAGCATTCCACCCAGTACCAGTATACTGACGACGGGTAAACAGTTGTTGCCATTGCCCTTAATGCAAAACGCTTATCAGGAAATAGCTACCATTTTAAGGACTTTGTCTTCCTAACCTGTGTGAATGAATGTTCAACACGTATGCCAATGAATTATCAGTTAATGCAACAGGGAATTCAAGGTAGGTAGAAGTATAAGGAACGATAATGATAATTTCAAATGTAGCAATCGTTACAGCAAATATGTTTTCGTCAGATGTGTGTTTACAATGAGAGGGTGCAAAAGTAAATCTCCAATCTTGAAGAGGTTCCTTAATTAGTCACTTTTCCTGATACCTGCGGTAGGTGATAGCAGGTGAAATTCTTTTCTTGATCCCCAGCCCGGATATTGATATCAAACAGACCAAAGACGATATCATGATGACTGAGATACGTATAGTAACAATTGATGGCGAACGCATAGATGGTAAGGAACTTGAAAAAACCTAAACATGAACTGCTTTTAATTTGTTTCCAATAAAATATAATTTGTCTGTGATTGAGTTATAGTTTGTCTTGTTCAATCAAATGTAACTGGACTGTTAAAGTTGCTATTAGAATTATCTTATTATCACGATCTCTCGCTTCTTACCTATGTATTCCCACTAGGGTATTCTCTGGCGTTAAAATGATTTTAGTGAAACCAATCTTTATACAATGTAGTACTCCAATCCAGATTGTCGTCCAAATAAAAAGGTCCAAGGAGTCAGCAAAGTTTAGCTTCTTAGCAGCTAAATTAGTGTCATTACTTTTGTTTTCTAAACTGTATTGTTACTTTTATATCACACATGTATTATTGTTTGTAAAAAACTAAACTAAACAAAACAAAACAAATGAACATATATGATAACAATTGTTTACCAGCATCTTAAGGAAAATATTTATTAAGAGGTAAATAGACCAGTGCAAATTTAAGAAAAACTAGACGCTCGATGTATATATCATGAATAGTGTAAAATAGGAGAAGGATAAACACACCTTATAAAATAGGGCAAACATGAATAGATGGATCAACATGAAAATGAAAGTAAATATTTTGCTATGTTTTTAAAAAACGATAATAAGTAGGAAATTCAGCATACAGTGTGTATATGTCAAAAGTTTAAAACTAGGAGGGGTAAACCAAGAAAAAATTAGATAAATAGAACTTCATATTTTAATTGGATAATAAAGCAACGCAAATTAAGTCAGAAACAACGGTAACACGACAACACATAACTCGGGTACGAGGCATACCTAGTCCAGCCTCCCTTCGTATTCAAATACTTTCCAATCTATTTATATCCTTCGATCTTGATATTGAGATTAATTAAACCCCATCGCAGATAAGATCGTTTGTTCTTATTATCACAAACAGCACACATCCGTACTGAAATAACATAGGCGAGATATAAAAACATTGTATGCATTGTGTTTTGTACAAATAGACATTATGACAACAGTGTTTACCATGGTAACCCAGCCACTCAGGGCGGTAGTGGTGTACGTCACAATGTGCTTGTATATTTAACACAAGATTGATTGGTCATTATTATGTTATCTCCAGCCATCGTAAATACTGACGATTAGAGGTCAAGTACATACTCACATACCTGTATCTACCCTGTAGTATACATCTATAACAGACAACCGCCATAGTCAACACGAGAACTGGCAGACTGATTGATCTTCAGCAGCACAACAGGACATGCCGAAGTTGAGATATGGAGATATAATTGGATGGCGCCTCAGAAGTCAAGATCGGAACCAACCGATACTTGATTCAAAAACATGACATGACCTTTAAGATAATTTACAAACAAATAGCATTACTATTGAAACCAACTGATACTTAATCGAAAATTAGCACATGCTGATTTGACCTTGATCCTATTGATAATGAAACAAAAATAATTTAACAATCGATTTCTATTGATATAAATCTGTACATATCTCTGCATAGATCCTAGTTTGTTGAATCCATGATTGATTTATATTGTTTTTCATCTTATATTTATTACACACTAGTTTTACAGTGCTAATGGTACAACTTATCTCTTCTACGTTAGTTTAGATTCCAACCTTTTGGCCTCTAGCATCACTGAAGTGTCCTAGAAGGACGAAACAGCTATATGATATAGTTTAATTCTATATTTCGGCATACTGTATATATTATTAAATTTAAAAGGTGCAGCATATATGTTTGTTACGTCATCTTTCATGATAGGGATGGCAGACTCTGCTGGTGTTTTTTTAGTCTCCGCAGTTTGCTGGAGCTTCCATAGCCTCGATTATTTCAGTTGAGTAGTGGCACGGTACATAATATACACATTTTCGAAAATTGTACAGGACTACTTTAATTTTAATTTAAATAAATTAACATGGGTTTTACACACCTGACCCTTTTGTTTCTACATCCGTTTAGAAATTTTTGATTCCCACCTTTTGGCCCCTAGCATCACTGAATATTCCTAGGAGGACGAAACAGCTGTATGATGCATCCACATGCATATCATAACTGACATATATAGATGTAACGAACAGCACACTGTGACAATTAAAATATTTTGTGAAAAACAATACACAGCGGCCAACTCGCCATATCACAAACCACCAAACACCATATTGCGAACTTGTACTTGTCGTTCGACCAAGAGCAACCGGCATATGAAAAGTACATCTAGAAACATATTTATACTGTACCATCATGTAGGTACACCAATAAGCAGACAATCAAACTAAGGAAACAGTGGGAAATTCATTAATACCATGACATAAACAGCATGCTCATGACAAACAACATCAGACAAAAACACCAAGCTGACCCATTAACATATATTTGTACCTCCATTTTGTTTTAATAAACAAAAATGCAATAGTCATTCAAACAACACGGGGCAAACAACCCACAGTGGATATTAAAGCAATTTGTGGCATCAAACAACATGTATCTAAGAACAAATAGTGGTAATTCAAACAATATTGATAATCAACATACAATGGTCATTAAGACAGTATTAACTTTCAACATGTACCAAAATACAACCAGCTTTTATTTATTTAAACTATAGTGTCAAAACAAACAATGGAAGCGACTCGGTACACAAAAACATGCATTAGTAATTATAATGATATATGGAAAAACGCATAAAATGAAAACTGAAGCAATTTGTGACGGATCATACCATTGTAATCAAAACGATATTGACACATAATTAAATACTATGTAACACATAACATAATTATAATATCTACTCAAAAAATGTATGACAAACAACACGCAACAGTCATTCAAACAATATATGGCAAACAACACGAAATAGTCATTCAAACAATGTATGACAAACACGCAATATTCATTCAAACAAAATATGATGAACAACACGAAATAGTCATTCAAACAATGTATGACAAATAACACGAAATATTCATTCAAACAATGTTTGACAAACAACACGCAATATTTATTCAAACATTGTATGACAAACAACACGCAATATTCATTCAAACAATGTTTGACATACAACACGAAATAGTCATTCAAACAATATATGACAAACAAAACGCAATATTCATTACAATAATCTATGACAAACAACACGAAATAGTCATTCAAACAATGTATGACGAACAACTCGCAATAGTCATTCAAACAATATATGACAAGCAACACGCAACAGTCATTCAAACAATATATGACAAACAGTCGGACTTCTGACTTTTGACAAAATGTGATGAACAGAACAAAATGGACACTCAAATACAAACAAATTGCTGGAATTCCAAAAAGAAATAATTAAAAAACGCACTGGGAGGCCGTACTTAAATGACCCCAGTTGTTACGTGTTATTGGACATAACGCAAAATAAAACCAAACCAAAGTCCACAGCGGTCATTAAAAATGCATGTAATATATAGAAGGTCGGTTAAACATATACATATCTCCCGGGATGACGTTCACAATGACATTTGTCTGTAATGGAATAGAGCACGATTGATATTTATTTACCTTGCGTAGGTGGTTATACAATGTTCAGAGTTGTGTTTGCTTATGCAGTAGTAAATATAACGTTAACGAGGGAAATCAACGTGCCGTCTGTCAATGGCTCGTCTAAGTGGGAGTATATGTACTCGAGTTTGTTTGTGAAACACAGCTAATGTAGCATTAGTGTCAATTGGGATAACCTCAAAGGTAAACGATAGTAAGTATATGGAGAGAGACTGGATTACCTCTGAAACATAGCTACATACAATTATATGTACTAGGTTAAATATAGACACCTGACACGAGCCATATGGTATGGATGTTACAGTGAAATGGTTGGTTGTAAGAATTTCAAAACTTTATTTTCACGACCACTTAAAGCAACAATCACTTCGACAGGGAACCTACCGTTATAAGAGAGGTATCCATGATTGTTTTGGATTTCAAATATATCATAATGGTCAGATACTCGTTTTCAGTTATTAATAATAACCAAAAACAAACTGGGTACTGACTGATTTTTCTCAGATCTTCAGCACAACAGCGTAATGCTAACGCTGCATAAATTGGTTCTATCTGACATGGTGAGCTCTTTGGAAAAACTAACACTCTATCAAACTAATCATTTAATTGCGCAATACAGCTGTAAATTTACATTTGTTATGCATTGTTATGCAATGTGTAGGCAAATGTTGTGACAAGACTGTGACAACATTTGCTATTGTGAGGTCATCAATCTCTATTGTGACGTCATCATTTCCATTGGTGTCTGCACTTTACTAAATAAAATACATTAACTTTATTAAAATCAAAATATAAGTAATGAATGTTTTAGCAAATATTGTTAAAATCCTATACATTGTAACACACATTGTCATTGCTGATGAACTTACGAGCTCGTACATACGTTAGTCATCAATGGCAATGTGTGTTATAGGACTATAACAACATTCACTTACTAGGCAGTCATTGCTTATATTTACATTTGAAAACAGTTATTGTGATTTATTCATTTATTTCGAACATTGTTTAAGCGTTTGGCCAAACAGCTGGACATCCAAAGTGATCTCATCTACTGTGAAACAGAAGGGAGGGGATGTATGGTATACAATCTTTACCTCTCTATTTCTAAAATGAAATTACGAATTGTTTTTATACTAATAACTGTGTCATTGATGAAAAACATTTTAGCATAAAAGTTAAGACATCCATCAATCTACAATATCCTATGTTTAAAGATGAATCTGACACACTTACACCTATTTGATTGTATATATCAAATATCATATTTGTATCACTATTACTACAGTATGCATTACTGTATACTTAAGTTTGAGTGGCTTTGTACGCCTTCGCTTATTATTGAGCTTACTTGTTGTGATTGGCAATGATGACGCGGTTCTCATTTTGAAGATTGGTGCTTACTTGGATGTGACCAATATTTAAATGACGGGTGTTGTCGATGAAGCAGAAGAGGCTTACTCTTCCGGAACACCTGGTCTTATTCTCTTTAGCTTTTACGAGAGTCTTGGCATGTAAATCTTTCCTTTGTTCCTATTTTGCCTCTAGTTTAATCGATTTTGAGTTCGGATTATGTTTTTTATTCTGATGTCTTTTAGAACGCTTGTTGTTCTGATATCTTGCTTGTTTCCATACAGAAGCAAAAGTTAGTATGTGTCTATCAATGATTAATCTCAATTATCGCGATTACTTTGCCGATGAATCAGCTTTTTCTCTAAGATCAAATTGCGAGAACATATTTGGAAATGGTTGTGTAAAACTACTTTCTACTTGAAGTTGGAGTTGTTGTCAATTAAGGCGATGTATACTGATCGTAAGTGTTTGCGCTTCGAACCCCTAATGGATTGTACATTTCCTCGGAACATTGCATACTACTGCAATTCATATCAATAGAAGCTCGAGCCTTGAAGTATTGTGTTTTGACAAATGCAAATAGACGAACTATTAAATGTAAAAAGAAGAATAAGGAAATGGATGAAGTAATTCATGACGGAATAAAGGAATATAACGAAAAAAAACCGGAATACCACAAAACCATTACCCTAACAAAAACACACAGACATCCTCACACACAAAATATAACTAGGGGCAAAATATGAACAAAAGAAAGATTTACACGGAGACCCTTGAAATTACAAAAGAATAAGAAGTACATATCAAATAACAAGAAAACATTGAGAACTATATGAACAGATCTGTGATTAAGATCAATCTTATAACAGCTGAAATTACAAAAGAATAAGAAGAACATATCAAATAACAAGAAAACATTGAGAACCATATGAACAGATCTGTGATTAAGATCAATCTTATAACAGCTGAAATTAAAAAAGAATAAGAAGAACATATCAAGTAACAAGAAAACATTGAGAACCATATGAACAGATCTGTGATTAAGATCAATCCTATAACAGCTGAAATTAAAAAAGAATAAGAAGAACATATCAAGTAACAAGAAGACATTGAGAACTATATGAACAGATCTGTGATTAAGATCAATCTTATAACAGCGAATGTCTCGTCCTATTCTTCATTACAGCATTAATCCACTGACAAAAAGCCTGATTCTTCTGCCGACCTCGCTGCATCTTGAGAATCTAATCAATATTACATGACTAGGTTTCTTAGCGAAGAGACAGGGCCCCTTTATTTCAAAGCCATTATTGCGAGGATCAATAACGGGTCAAGTAGCGAGATGGACCCGTCAGTGCGTGCCGGGCTGGCTAAGTCAAATAGGATCACCCTCAATCGCCGTTATACAGGAATAATTAAAATAATACCTCGCAGTATCGAATTCCGTAACCTAAACCTATGTATGTCCTATTACAATGGATGGCTTATTCTTCCAGCTCGGAAATCTGCTCGCACATAGAAATAATTAATTGATGGAATGGCCGTCAATGCATTAGCGAGTTACACACGAGCCCTTTGTGAATGATTAAACGCACGCGCTCGCCGACCCTAACCTCATTTGGACAGCACAATGTCATTTACTGACGTATAAAGTCCGAACAAATTACACGCGACGTGATTCTAGATTGAAAATTATATATATCAATATCCGTTCAGATGGATGTACATTTGTATTGTGGTCATAATGGAAAATAGACGCTGTTTTAGAAAGGATCGCCTGCAACCAGGTCAGAGGAAGCGGTACTTAAACAAAGAAAGAAAAAAATCAGACAATAACAAAGCGGCAACAAAACCATAACTGCGCTACACATATTGGTCGAAATTGCGAAAACCGTGGTGATGTTTCATAAATTTAGAGATATGAAAGGCAACAATGACTCAAGATGAAATTTCTTACATTGTACATACTGTTATCTTTCAAAAGATTAATAGTAATAATACGACAAGTCTAATTAATGCATATCAAGTGAATAAATCTTATATTGAGAATTTAAGCGAAAAGAAAATTAGTTCATAGATATTGATATTTCTTTGTATAGATGAGTTTAAAATTGCAAATTATAACCTCTACAAATTGCTGATTTTTTTAAGGATAGTTGTAAAATTTTATTTTGTTGTTAATAATCCAATGTAAACAAATGGAAGCCGTACATTGAATATTACTTTGTTCAGGAAGTATAAAATTTATTTCTATACACATACACGAACACATATCACGGGGAACGACACAGAATTTGGTTCAGCTTTACAGAATATTTTGAAGACAATTAGTCAAGTGATCATGCACAAACATGATTGAATACGTGGTCGATCGCTTTGACTGCCGTGAACAGTAACCATGGTTATATCGTATATTCTTATAGGTATTTTCACTGAGAAGCCGTTGCCTATATATATAAAGGAACGAATATGAAAAACCCGTTTTGTAAACAAAACACTGCCTATTTTATTGAATATTGAAACAAAACTCTCTGATAAGATAAAGATAATATATCATGTTATCAATGCATACGACAGTTCGAAGGACGAGTTATGTTGGCTTTCTGTAAATTAGGTTCATATTTCTATAAATCCGGTTGCTTTTAATGGTATATTTAATGTATTGCTACTTACAACCTGTCCGGTTGGTTTAAATATCATTTCATTTTTAAAATGAAAGTAAAAAGAATTTCATACATGTCATTTGTGAAATTGATTTATGTTTTTCCTATCAATACAGTATATTCACAATATACTAAAGACCTTTAGAAAGGTCACAGAAGTCTTATTTATCATGTCAAATCATTTTATCTTTTTATCTTCTCTTTTCCTCGAATCACCTGTAACAAGCGTGAACACAGAGATCATGTGATATAGATTATAGTCAACAATTGGTAATTCATCATTGTATATCCATGCAATGTATCAAGTGATCTACACATCAAACGTAAGGTGATTTCTTCGGGTTTTTTTCAAGTTTCAAACTTATGGCAATACACACATACGAATCTAGGACACACTTACACAAATTTCTACTCGCCATCTCTATCATCACCTTTTCATAAACTCACCCCATCTCTCACACATCATCATCAATGAACTCTCTCATCAAATACCTTATCGTTAGTGACGAGTGAAAAATAAATGATTACTCTTTTAAATCCATCCACCAAACATTTTTTTATAAAAGCATTTTGCGCTGTATCTCTAAAACAAATACTAATGATATTTGACGAATTGTTTATTAATGTAATGAAAATAATGATCTGTGTACATTTATTAGAAAAATTAACTAGGTCATCACGCTTACATCTGTCATGTATATAGGACACATGGACCCTAGGGCTGCACTACTTTGATCCGAGAACGATGTGCTTAATACTCACGATAAAAAAAAATCAATTCCTTCATCAAAAATTAATGCTAAAAGCCTCCAAGGCACAAAAAGTATATACACCTTCCATATTCAGCAATATTTAATCGTTTTAAATGTATAAGGTTAATGGTATGATTACTTAACAATCATACTAGTCTTGACATTTAAACGTGACGCCGAGTGAGTTTGATTTGAACAGCAATGTAAAAATATTGCCTTGAACAAAGGAAAGTAATGAGTTATAATGGCGGTAACTACCATTAAGCATAACCCATGGAATCCCCATCAACAATACATTTACATTCAAATGACATGATAAATGGAATTCAATGGTTTAAATTATTTTGGTAAGAATACCAAATAATGTCTGTTTTACTGTTGCAAGTCATTCAAACATTTCACTTTAAATGTAACATCACATTCAGTGATTTATCTTATACAGGTATATCACATTCAATTGTTTCTCTTATAAAGGTACATCACATTCAATAATTTCTGTTATAAAGGTACACCACATTCAATGATTTCTCTTATAAAGGTACACCACATTCAATGATTTCTCTTATAAAGGTACATCACATTCAGTGATTTCTCTTATAAAGATACATAACATTCAGTGATTTCTCTTATAAAGATACATCATTTTCAGTGATTTCTCTTATGAAGGTACATCACATTCAGTGATTTCTCTTATATAAAGGTACATCACATTCAAAGACTTCTCTTATAAAGGTACATCACATTCAAGAATTTCTCTTACAAAGTACATCACATTCAGTGATTTCTCTTATATAAAGGTACATCACAGTCAAAGACTTCTCTTATAAAGGTACATCACATTCAATAATTTCTCTTACAAAGGTACATCACATTCAGTGATTTCTCTTATAAATGAACACTACATTCAATGATTTCTGTTATAAAGATACATCACATTCAATGATTTCTCTTATATAAAGGTACATCACATTCAATGATTTCTCTTATATAAAGGTACATCACATTCAAAGACTTCTCTTATATAAAGGTACATCACATTTAGTGATTTCTTATATAAAGGTACATCACATTCAATAATTTCTCTTACAAAGGTACATCACATTCAGTGATTTCTCTTATAAATGAACACTACATTCAATGATTTCTGTTATAAAGATACATCACATTCAATAATTTCTCTTATATAAAGGTACATCACATTCAATGATTTCTCTTATAAAGGTACATCACATTCAATGATTTCTCTTATAAAGGTACATCACATTCAATGATTTCTCTTATATAAAGGTACATCACATTCAATGATTTCTCTTATATAAAGGTACATCACATTCAAAGACTTCTCTTATATAAAGGTACATCACATTTAGTGATTTCTCTTATATAAAGATACATCACATTCAATGATTTCTCTTATAAAGGTACATCACATTTAGTGTTTTCTCTTATAAAGGTACATAACATTCAGTGATTTCTCTTATAAAGGTACGTCACATTTAGTGATTTCTCTTATGTAAAGGTACATCACATTCAATGATTTCTTTTATAAAGGTACATCGCATTCAGTGATTTCTCTTATAAAGGTACATCACATTCAGTGATTTCTCTTATAAAGGTACATAACATTCAATGATTTCTCTTATAAAGGTACGTCACATTTAGTGATTTCTCTTATGTAAAGGTACATCACATTCAATGATTTCTTTTATAAAGGTACATCACATTCAGTGATTTCTCTTATAAAGGTACATCACATTCAGTGATTTCTCTTATAATGGTACACCACATTCAAAGACTTCTCTTATAATGATACATACAATCCACCTTTTCATGTTATAATGAGAACATTCAATGATTTATGTTATATTGATTAAGATTATTCTATGGTTAATACTGTAATGGTGCATGGCACCAAATGGTTTCTGTCACAATGGTGTGATATTCACAATGGTTAACGTTTTCTGGGCATGATTCACGACATTTTAAAGTTTCTGTTATAATAATTATAGACATACGTCATTGGCGGCAAGATCGTATTTCGATAACAGTCATCTTTACAACAATAACTATCAGATATTAAGCAATATGCATGTCTATCTGATTTGAGATCATAACGACAGGAGTGTTTTGATTTCCTTTAATAATTTTGTGTATTGTGCATACAATCGATTATATTATCACCCAAAAATTACTCACGTTCAATTTTGTAGAATAATCTTTACATAAATCATACTTTCCAACCCGAAGAAAATGTTCACAAAAACGTTCAATTTTGATTTGTAAAGATCTCGGAGTTAACCTTTTTTAAAAAATGCATCAGTAGTTCTATAGAGATTTATCAATAGACCATTGGCTATGTTATATGCATTAATAAACTTCAGTTTTGGCAACATTGATTCGTATTGTGTTATGCAATACTCGACACACTTCAGGGAGATAAGGACATATGTATTTACAATCGTGGAATTCTACTGCAGGATGAATCTGTTCCACGTATCGGAGCCTTTTGCAATGGTCCTTGCAGGGCTTTTATGTCTGAGATAGTTCAATCAAATCTGACATAAAGTTTACGTCTGCAATCAAGACCTGACTATCAACTAAGCCGTGTTGGACTTGCAAATCTTATGCTCGGAAAGCCCTCGTTTATGGCAAGCCAAATTTCACATTCAATACAAAGTGTGAACATTGTTATCCATTAAATTGCTTATCTTATATAGAAATTCAATGAAATATTTTATATGTAGTAGATGATTCTTGATAACTGTGTCATCCTACATAGTAAATGTTAGATATTTGATTTGATTTTATTCATAATGGTAACTTTTCTAAATGTCTTTTTAAATAAATGTTTAGCTGGCGTACCATACATTTTACACATAATAGAAACTTACATCGAGCATTTTTTTCAAATAAATCTGTCGTTACAAGGTTTTTCTTTTGTTTGTTTGTTTGTTTTGTTTTGTTTTTGTTTGTTTGTGTGCTGTCTTATTCACGAAATCATAAATGATGATCATTTCAATCTGTACATCGGTGAAACATACTTTTTTAAAATTTTATCATGGACTACATTGTTTCAACGATGGATAAAAGTTAAGATGCCAGATCATGATAGGCCCCAAGACGGAATACTAGTATTTAATATATAAAGATAAAAGTCAGGATGTGTCGAACTGATGGGGAGTAAGAAAAACTCAGGTACTTGTGATTTAGCGCGATTATGGCCGATATTCATGAACCATTCTCGTGCTCAAGCATAAATTCTGTGTTTAAAACACAACTTTCTTAAAACTCGCTTAATGCTTGTCAAACGATCAAAAAGTTACACCGAAAGCATTTTTCTGTATACAAACTCTTGAATGTTTTCTCAAATCATTTATAGAATTAGATTTCCTATTCATTTATTAAACACAACAAAAAATCCGGCTTGAGTACAGAAATACTCCTGAGAATAGGAAGTTTCATATATAATTGTATACATATATTCCTATATATGAAGGCTGATGGTGGTTTTCCTTTTGTTTTGGTGTCCCATTAATATGTGTTGCTGTTTCTGTACTAGCACAGATGTTATGTGATCAAAATCAATATCATGACTATACACATATTTCGAAGAAGGGCATGTTTTCGATGAACATACTGACTACCTTTACAGACATTACGGAGAACGAAATTTGATACCAGGTTTGAAAACTATAAATGTTTTGACAGATGTCAAAGTTTGTATATTCCCTACGGTATGTATAAACGTATCAAACACCCGTTAATAAATAACAAAAACCGACAGCGATACAAACTTAATCGTGAATGCATGTCTCACTATCTACCGCTTTTATGTGACAACGCATTCAGGTAATCGTGTACGGATACTGCATCTTTACAGCACAGATTCGTGCACTTTAATATCATCATACTAGTACTATACGTTTCATTTTGCTTGCAATGTTTTTCAGATTTGTATTTATCCGTAGTGCTGTTTATTTCTTTGCTCTAATCTCTTGCTGAAGTATCATTTTAGCAATGGCATATTTCACGGATCATGTTAAACCTCCGTCTCATCTTGTATTGCTTTTTACCTCAGAAAGCTGTTTGGATGACGTTGTTTCTACCACAATACACTGTGTTATTCCACCCTAAGACCATTGTAAAAACTGTTGGATAAATATATATCATACTTTTAGTGGTCATATACCAATAATGGCAACACACTACGGAACACCACTAGTGGTATATGATGGGCATGACCTTCCGGACTTCTGATTGGTTGAGGAGTTGAACTTTAACCTGAAATCACAATTGTTGACGTCGTCATCGATTGTTGACGTCGTCACAACTTGGCATATATACGAGATGATGTGTGTTCGCACAAATAGCCGTCCGCGGTTCACTCCAAAATCAACACTGACACTGCTGATTTAATATTGTGATAGAAACAGGTCACACGACTCGTTTTTATTGGATATGGAATTTATTTCACTCTCGTTAATCATTTTTTTAAATATGTAATGGTTTATTTCTCTGAACCCTTTCCTGTTTCAATTCGCCGATTTAATATGTTTCATACAACCGATGGGTTTCAGTCAAAACGAAATTCTTGCTTCTGGATAATACAATTTAATGAAATACAATTAGCATGATCTTTCATTGAGTAGTCTGGGCAATGGCTTTAGTGTTTTTGTAACATTAACTAGATATTTTATAAATCGTCTCCCTATACACTATCAGTAGGTGAGCAATACAAAATATTTTTGACGTAATTTACGTTGTTTTAATGGCATAAGAATGAATAAACAATATTGACACCATCAATATTTTTTCCAGTGAATAAATCAAAGATAATTACTAAAAACAATATTGACAACATTAAGAAAGAAATGTTTCTACTCATATTTAGATAATATCATTTGTTTTAATGCTTTATTGCTGCCTCTTTCCAGACCTGTCGGATTGGGCGTGTCTCCGGTAATTATGTACAAGGAACATGTAGTTTCTTTCCGTATTTACTCATTCATTAAACTTGATTTGCGCTTTTTTCGTCTCAAAAACCCACAAAGCGTAATGATTTTTGCAAGAGTTGCGACATTAATTTACCAAGTTAAAACGTGCGATGCAAAATTGGCTGTTACATTTTACAACTTCATTGCACATTTGAAAGTTCGAACAAATTTCTCATCGGGATTTCACATAACGTCAAACAGGAAAGCCAGCTAGAAATAGATTTTTTTTAAAAAAGTTAAGGTATTTATAGAAACAGCAGCCAGACTTGTTTATTGAGCAGCAACAAAAAAGCACGTCAGATGAATTCCAGCGACCTAATCTAGTGGAGGATTGCATTTTAAAGAGAATATAAAATTAGATGGTTTGTGCAATTGCGAACTGGGTGTTCCTTGAGGCTGCGAGGTCATGTCCGTACACTTTGCTTCGCTTGTTCGACATATCTGAAGATTAACGTAGAAGCATCGTTAGCACTGTTAGCACTTATCTTGATGAATTTTACTTGTGGTAGCGAGCACTGGGAAAATGATTTGTCAGATAGGTGAACTCAGAATACATAAACATTGCACATGAAAACCATTCTATCACACTCGATCCAGTCGTGGTACTGTTTTCCAATTTCAATAGTTTTTTACCAAGATTAAATTTTCCAGAATTCAGAAAATACTTTAATCGACTGTTTTACGCCTACACATGTGGGGCTGTCCTCCTCTTCAAATCTCTCATTAATCTCCCATATCAGCTTCAACAACAGCAACTTCCACAATCGTGATACTCATTTCATTTTTTTCTTGCTAAAAATACTCTTCACATCTCTCGGGTTTTAGCCGATCACCATGAGCTATAGATCAGGTAATGACACCGTGTGTTCTATCTAGCAATCACGCCTCTCATCTAGGAACGTAACGACATCAAATGACATCGTTCACACTCTAGTCAGACAAAGGTAGGATGGCTACAATTAAATCCATGTAGATAGAAGACTCGGATATAAAATGGTTGTATGGTGACTGGTGACTGAAGCTCGAGGAATCCTGCAACAGATCCAGTGGGTACAACAAGGGGAATCCATGGCCCTATTGATCGGGCGCACTTGGCTAGCGGTGTGCTGAGTGAGGCAGCGAGGCAGCCATTCCAGTAATGGCGATAAGCTGCAACACAACGAAAACGAAAATTTGCTTTCGATATTGGAAATATTTATTGTGCCTTTGATGATCTGCGGATGTGAACAAAAAGCAGTCTGCCTTTCTGTCATTGCCATTTCGCGTTTCTATGGTGACCACTTACGAGGGTCATGTGGAAGGGTGTTGTCTGCACGGTGCTTGTGTTGTGCCTTGAGTGTGCTTTTTGTGGGGACAAAATATGTTTGAGAACCTAGACACATGAACCTTTGGCAAGCATGGCTGTTACCTCTATAGACCTACATCTCGAAGGGGATAACCAGGTGTACATCTCCGGCCAGAGGGTCAAGGGGTCACTCGTTCTACACATTGGTTTGCCCGTCATTATTGCAGGTGAGCTTTATAAAAGGGTATCGGTGCATAGAACTGTGTGGTTGATGCAATAGGATAGTGTATTCAAATATAAACGTGATCATACGCTCATTTAAGATGCAGTGTGTCGTGAAAGAACCTTAGAATATTTAATTGATACAAATTGTATACATTATACACCAATCAATAATTTAAACGACTCGATTGTCAATGGACTGTAAACAACGCAATGCAATCGATACAGTACGATTCATACTATACAGTGAATACGATGCTAAATTACTGTTTAACACACAAGTAAATACATATACAGCATAATCAACTTGTATGACATCTGTTAAAATTGAATTACAATGTAGGTTCCGGATTTTTTATGCTGGTATCGGAAAGAGCATTCCCGCAGGCTGTGGTGACACGTGCATACACGTGGGATGCATGTGCAACAGGTGTGTAAAGCGTGAACACTACGTCATCCCACAGGTGTGCAGTACGTGTGGCTCGAAGCTCGGGTTGATAAAACGTGGTTGATATGATAAACAGGCGCGGTGAAGGGCGTGGCAGGGGACACGTGCATACACGTGGGATGCATGTATAACTGGTGTATACGGTATAGTGAACTACGTCATCACACAAATGTGCAGTAAATGTGGCACGAGCCTCTGGTTGATAACACTTGGGTAATACGCGATGAAGGGCGTGGCAGGGGGGATACGTGTGTTGTAAAATGTGAATGCTGTATTATAAATGCAATGTACACAATATCGAATGATTGCCCTGACAAGGTTTGATAAAACATGTTCATTACATGAACCGGTTCAGCGTCGGAAAGATGAGATTTCGTACTCATGTTCTAGTTAGAGTCGATACCTGTCAATAATAATACACGTGTGTGAACAGGAACATGGCTCAGAGATTTTATAGCCTATACTATGTATCTATATATAAAATGAGGTGTTAGCTGTATGCCCTAGATAAGTGTTCAATTCATAAACGATCACAGTGACAGATGGATGAGACTTAATTGGTACTCGTGTGTAGGTAATACTTGTCAATATTAATACAGGCGTGTAAAAGGAGGATAGTTTAGAGATTGTGTATTATCTAAAGGTTTGTATGGTATCAAATGAGCTGTATTATATAAGTGTGTGGAGACTGAGAAACTAGATTTGTGTATGGAGTGAGCTGTATTATATAAGTGTTGGGTAGGCTGTGACACTAGACTTGTGTATGGTAACACGTGAGCTGTATTATATAAGTGTGGGGTAGACTGTGACACTAGACTTGTGTATGGTAACACGTGAGCTGTATTATATAAGTGTGGGGTAGACTGTGACACTAGACTTGTGTATGCTAACAAGTGAGCTGTATTATATAAGTGTGGAGTAGACTGTGACAGCAGACTTGTGTATGGTAACACGTGAGCTGTATCATATAAGTGTGGGGTAGACTGTGACACTAGACTAGTGTATGGTAACACGTGAGCTGTATTATATAAGTGTGGGGTAGACTGTGACACTAGACTTGTGTATGGTAACACGTGAGCTGTATTATATAAGTGTGGGGTAGACTGTGACACTAGACTTGTGTATGGTAATATGTTAGCTGTATTATATAAGTGTGGGGTAGACTGTGACACTAGACTTGTGTATGGTAACACGTGAGCTGTATTATATAAGTGTGGGGGTAGACTGTGACACTAGACTTGTGTATGGTAACACGTGAGCTGTATTATATAAGTGTGGGGGTAGACTGTGACACTAGACTTGTGTATGGTAACACGTGAGCTGTATTATATAAGTGTGGGGTAGACTGTGACACTAGACTAGTGTATGGTAACACGTGAGCTGTATTATATAAGTGTGGGGTAGACTGTGACACTAGACTTGTGTATGGTAACACGTGAGCTGTATTATATAAGTGTGGGGTAGACTGTGACACTAGACTTGTGTATGGTAATATGTTAGCTGTATTATATACGTGTAGGGTAGACTGTGACACTAGACTTGTGAATGGTAACACGTGAGCTGTATTATATAAGTGTGGGGTAGACTGTGACACTAGACTTTTGTATGATAACATCCGAGCTGTATTATAAAAGTGTGAGGTAGATTGTGACATAGACTTGTGTATGGTAACACGTGAGCTGTATTATATAAGTGTGGGGGTAGACTGTGACACTAGACTAGTGTATGGTAACACGTGAGCTGTATTATATAAGTGTTGGGTAGACTGTGACAGCAGACTTGTGTATGGTAACACGTGAACTGTATTATATATGTGTGGGGTAGACTGTGACATTAGACTTGTGTATGGTAACACGTGAGCTGTATTATATAAATGTGGGGTAGACTGTGACATTAGACTTGTGTATGGTAACACGTGAGCTGTATTATATATGTGTGGGGTAGACTGTGACACTAGACTTGTGTATGCTAACACGTGAGCTGTATTATATAAATGTGGGGTAGACTGTGACACGAGACTAGTGTATGGTAACACGTGAGCGGTATTAAATAAGTGTGGGGTAGACTGTGACACTAGACTTGTGTATGGCAACACGTGTGCTACATTATATAAGTGTGGGGTAGACTGTGACACTAGACTTGTGTATGGTAACACGTGAGCTGTATTATATAAGTGTGGGGTAGACTGTGACACTAGACTTGTGTATGGTAACACGTGAGCTGTATTATATAAATGTGGGGTAGACTGTGACATTAGACTTGTGTATGGTAACACGTGAACTGTATTTTATAAATGTGTCTCTTATTTTTATATACCTGATCTAAGAATCATGCAAAATTTTCAATAATGGTACAAGTGTGTGGTAATGGTTGACAAAAGGCACGTACGTAAGTTCAGGCGTTTCTAAACAGAACAAGTGTGTGGGTAGGTTTGACAATCAAGCTCGTGTAAGTTCATGTGCGTTCTTAATGGTTCAAGTGCGTGGTTATGTTTGGCAAATGACACGTTTAAGTTCACACGTGTTCTAAACAGTGCACGTGTGTGACAATGGGTGATGTATTGCTCGTGAAAGTTCACACTTTGGGTTAATGTTAAAGATGTGTGGTAAGGCGTTCATGGCAAATGTATATGGCTAGTTAATCGTAATACCAGGCGTATATGTGCAGCGTGGTTGAAATATATGACCAAGGGAGGCAGTGCATCATGGTGCCCACTGCATTTATACGGTATGACGTTGTCTGCATTATAAATATGTTCGATCAAAATCTAGGACAAGCCAGGGCAACATGCGTTACTCTGACAAGTACATGTGCAATACATTATGTGACCCGAGACTCTTAATGTACGGACAATGTCATGTATGAAAAACGCACGCGCAATTGTTTAAATGTAAATAAGAAAGCATTGTTTAATACAGTTTTGGTACAAGATTTGACCTTGGGGCTTTGCACAATTACACACGGCTGGTACTTATCACACGTTTTCCGTCAGATCATGATGAATGCCGTGTATTACCATCTGACACTCCTGACTCATTCAGCACTCGGAGCCAGTGATTACAAAGTATGTAAACGAGTATAATTAATATTACACAGGCAACCGAGGGTTAGCAGAAGAGGTGACAAAGAAGAAATACACCACGGGAGTTAATGCGTCTTCATTATTACCCTGTTGTGGTCAGTTTCGCACCTCTATAAGCGCAGTTGATGAAGGTAGCGACAGGCGTGTCAATATATGAAGTCCGAACTGGTCAATAACGAGACAAGTAAAGCCCAGACGGACGTGACTGTCATTCGTCAATGGCGCGGGGAATCTGTCAGCCGTCCCTGTGTTGCAGACTGGCATTCATCAACATCATGAAAGACATTAATTTGACCAGCACATAAACGAGCAACCATACTAAAACAATTATTCATATCTTGAAAATTGAACCGCCATATTTGAAATGTGTCATGTAACTTATACTGTGAGTGAAAATGGTATATGAAATGTACCTAATTTGGTTCAGCATTACAGAATATTTTGAAGACAATATGTCAAGTGATAATGCACAAACATGAGTGAATACGTGGTCGTCGATCGCTTTGACTGCCGTGAACAGTAACCATGGTTATATCTTATATTATTATAGGTATTTTCACTGAGAAACCGTTGCCTATATATATCTAAAGGAACAAATATGAAAAAAAAATCGATGTGTTTTAACAAAACATCCCCTATTTTATTGAATATTGCAACAAAGTATCTGATAAAATAAAGATAATATCTCATGTTATCAATGCATACGTAGGATTTTAAGAATGTGTTTGTGAGTGTGTGTGTGTGGTGGTGGGGGTGGGGGTGGGGGGAAGTACATGTCACGGGGGCCAAGGAAGAAAGCATCGCTTTTGCTTGACTTTAACTATAAAATAAGTTTTTCCTTAACATCGGTTTTTCTTCTACGATCACATTTATCATTGTTGCCAAGGGAAATTCCTGTTGCTCATATAATTATGTGTAAGTGCCCCCCCCCCCCCCTACGACAGTTCGTTGGACGAGTTCTGTTGACTTTCTGTTAATCAGGTTCAGATGTCTACAAATCGCGTTGCTTTTAATGGTATATTTAAGTTATTTTTACATTGAAAGTAAAAAGAATTTCATACATGTCATTTGTGAAATTGATTTACGTTTTTCCTATCAATACAGTATATTCACAATATACTAAAGACCTTACGAAAGGTCACAGAAGTCTTATTTATCATGTCAAATCTTCTTATCTTTTGATCTTCTCTTTCCCTCGAATCACCTGTAACGAGCGTGAACACCTAGAAGAGAATCAGCCAATCAGAGACGTCGATACATTACATGTACCACAGCCATGAACAAAACCCGCCAATCAATGACGTCGATATATGTACAATATCACAGTGTGAAAGTCACGAACTTGGACTGGTTGAATTGGTTTCATTTGTTTTACGTCCTATTAACAGCCATGGTCATTTAAGGACGTGCCAAGTTTTTGAGGTAGAGGAAAGCCGGAACCTGGTGAAAAACCACCGACCTACGGTCAGTGCCTTGCAACTGCCCCTCGTAGGATTCGAACTCGCAACCCAGAGGTGGAGGGCTAGTGGTAGAATGTCCGAACGTCGGAACACCTTAACCACTCGGCCACCGCGGCCCTTGTCACCTTGGATCGTGTTTCCGCCACAGATGGAACGAGCCAACCAATCGGTGACGTCTATACAATACCATGGCGACACCATCATCTAAGAACTATCATAATAAGGACCATCAAGCAGGCTGTGCTGTCGACAATGGGTTTCTCAATGACCACATACAGGATATGTTCATATTGTGTTAGGCTCTTCAGTTCATATAAATATCTAACAAAGGTGGGTTAAATTTCACTTTATCCGCACTGGCCACCTCGGTTGTGATTGCCCAGACTCCCTCGTAATCTAGCATGGTGGGGTTAAGTGTGGTCCCTCGATCGTCTTCCAGTCTGAAAGTGGCCTTAGCCATATTGATGTCGGCCTTGTCACATATATCGTCTGTAGGAGCCAGTTCTCGAACTCTCAGGGTTAAGCTCTAGATACATGAATCCAAGGACAGTAAGAGTTACGCCTACTTCTTTCGCCCCCTAGTGCTATAAGCGACCCAGTGCCCTCATAACCCAGTCTTCAACAGTCAAGTATATCTCATAAACAAGTCGGAAACGGTTCATGTGTCTCCTGACATTTAATCTGAGACGGTAGAACGCCTTTTAACGAAAAAGTCTATAATTTTTCCGCCGAAACCTATTCCAAAAATGTCGTGTAATATGACACAGCTAATAGTTTTCATCTCTTTGTCTGAGGTAGTCGAGTCCAAATGCTGACATCATCTCGTTTGTGAAAGTGAACTGCTCTTCGTTATCTAGACCAAGGCAGTACAGTGCCGTCGGTCGCGTAGGAAAGCTTTGTCCTCTTGTCTGAGTTATTCTAGTGACTTTCGTTCCCTGAAGGTAGAACGTCAGAATTTTACTTACTGCCCCCATTGTATAATCGTGGGGCGATTATAGGGGTCTTATCTTTCCCATTCTTTCTGAACAACCTTCTCCTTCCTAATTTCTATCTTGTCACTATTTTCTTACTTTTGGCCTTTACTTGAGCGCTCACCCATGTGCGGAAAAGCTATGGGTTCGGTCCCCATGCTGAGAGTTACTAATTCTTGCTTGACGCTCGGCATTATGGGAGTGGAACGACTGGTTCATCCATTGTCAGTATAATGTGACAGGGAAGGGGATGTACTGCTGCAGGCCTTTGTCTGAGTACTTCCGTATGGAAGCACTTGAAATCGGCAAAAAATCCGGACTATCGCAAGACGACTTAAACGAACATACCACACTTTGTAAACATTTTCTTCAGGTTGGAAAGTATGATTTATGTAAAGATTATTTTACATAACAAAATTATGTTTTTATGTGACGTTTTGATGGCTAGTACGATATGTACCCTGTCACCTTCATCAGACTAATGACCAACAAAGCGTATTCTCCATAGGAGCCTGCCCCCGTATAATTTCTTATCTAGGTCAAATACAGTTTTTTTCTTTTCCGAAGAATAATTTTACACCTTTCCGACACCCAGATTTCATAATTTCAGTGAAAATGTATTTTTATAAAGTTTTCATTTTGAGCATCAAAGATATTAGGTCGTAAATAAAAGAAGGTTATCTCGAAATTGTAATTCACAACATAGTATAAATTTCTTTTGATAAATATTTGCAAAACATCGTGTTTATTCATGAAACACAAAAAAAATTCTCGGATGAAAATGCACTTGCAGAGAAACAATTATGAAGAAAAATGCCATAAAATTACAATTTTCTCCCGTTATATAGTTTTGGATGCAAATTTCCATCAGAAAATCGGATAGAGCTTTACTTGTTTCATATGTGTACCAAACATCAGCTAATTCCATGTGGTGGAACGTTCTCATATCGCCGCCTGAATGTGGTTGTAAATTGAAAGACAATGGGAATTGAGTAACAACCTTGTCTAAAACCCTATTTTATAGCTTATTATATACAAAATACATAGGCTAATTCAACCCAAGATTTGAAAATGTTCCACCACTTACATTTTGATGATTGTTCCTCTCATCAATAGCATATTACGTACTGTTTAATAGAATGAAAACTACATTAAACTAAATTGGTTTGCATCCAACGCCCACAGTTTTTGTGTCTAAAATGTTATCATCGAAAATGACATTTTTGAGATTGTTTCTTCCATAAAACAGCCAAACGGCGCGATGGAAACATGATGTTTTTGTCACAATCATGCCATGATTGTATTCTTTACGGTGACTATCATTTAATTAGATTTTCATTAATATTTTACATAACATGCACATTTTATCAACACTTAGACAGCTTCTGAAAGGTACAACTTTGAGGAGCCATAAAAAACAAACCAAGTGACATAAATCTTTATACTTTATAGATTTGTGACCACAACGGCATGGGCAATGCACCACCAACAGGAAATTTAAATCAGAGGAGGGGCCATTTTGGAAACAGGCTATTTGTACGAGATGGTAAATGACAAATCGGTCATTTCGTCTACGCTGTTAGGCGTATGTACATTGTACCGAAATGACCAGATTCACTTGTTACCTATTGCCAGATAGAAGAGTGTCACTTGTCACTAATTGCGACACCGTTTACTGCCACTTGTTGCCTATTACGAGACAGTGCATTGTCACATTTACTTACTCTCAGACAGCGAAGCGTCACTTGTCACTTACTCTTGTAAAGTCCAGTGCCACTTTTTACTTACACCATGGAAGCGAAAGTGACCCTGCAACATTATCACAGCAACATGTTACAAAATGGAATTTATATCGTTATTAAGTCAGGCACCATGCCCATTGTCCAAGGCGTCCTTTGTCAAATTCTCTATGACAGTCCAGTACCCCGTCACTTCCTCTGTTACAGTCCAGTACCCCGTCACTTCCTCTGTTACAGTCCAGTACCCCGTCACTTCCTCTGTGACAGTCCAGTACCCCGTCACTTCCTCTGTGACAGTCCAGTACCCCGTCACTTCCTCTGTGACAGTCCAGTACCCCGTCACTTCCTCTGTTACAGTCCAGTGCCCCGTCACCTCCTGTGTGACAATCCAGTGCCCCGTCATTTCCTCTGTGACATTTTAGTGCCCCGCCACTTCCTCTGTGACCATCCAGTACCCCGTCACTTCCCCTGTGACAATCCCGAGCACCCGTCACTTCCTCTGTGTTAGTCCAGTACCCCCGTCGCTTCCTCAGTGACAATTCAGTAGCCCCGTCACTTCCTCTGTTACAGTCCAGTGCCCCGTCACCTCCTCTGTGTTAGTCCAGTGCCCCCGTCACTTCCTCTGTGACAATTCAGTGCCCCGTCACTTCCTCTGTGACCATCCAGTACCCCGTCATTTCCTCTGTGACATTTGAGTGCCCCGCCACTTCCTCTGTGACCATCCAGTACCCGTCACTTCCTCTGTGACTATCCCGAGCCCCTGTCACTTCCTTTGTGACAGTCCAGTGCCCACGTCACTTCCTCTGTGACAGTCCAGTGCCCATGTCACTTCTTCTGTGACAGTCCAGTGCTCCCGTCACTTCCGTCACTTCCTCTGTGACTGTCCAGCGCCCCGCCACTTCCTCTGTAACAATCCAGTGCCCACGTCACTTCCTCTGTGACATTCCAATGCCCACGTCACTTCCTCTGTGACAGTCCAGTGCCCCGTCACTTCTTCTGTGACAGTCCAGTACTCCCGTCACTTCCGTCACTTCCCCTGTGACTGACCAGCGCCCCGCCACTTCCTCTATAACAAACCAGTGCCTTCATCAATTCATCTGTAACATTCCAGTGCACCCGTCACTTCCTCTTTGACAGTCTAATGACCTTCACCTTACGTCGGAGATAGTAAACTAATAAACAGAAAGTGAGTGTCCTAGCGGATCACGAGGTGTCAATTAGCACTGGGAAACATGTCGGAGGTCGGGAAGATCACTAAGTATGTTGTACAGGAAAATAGCATACGGTGACGACCCGAGAATCAATAATCTTTTCCAGAGATACACGAGTGACGTCATTTTGATCAGTACAGCACCACAACTGCTGCTGTGATTTGTGGCACGGTTTAATATATACCGTTAATACTATTATAATAATCAAGTCACAAAGAGATAATTATGACAGTTGTATATACGTTGATCAGACAGGTGTACGAATGTATCGAGTTCCTAGTGATATTTTCAAATCTTTATTGTGACAAGATATGCCATACATCAGCTATTTTTCATTTTGTGTGTACATGCGTGATAGGATGTTAATTGAGTTTGCTCGCAATGACGATTACAGAATTGTTATCTTTTCGTCCTTTAGCCAAGGTCCATGTATTCCTGAATATTTACATTTCAATTACACACAAACTAGACTAATCAACTGATTTTAATGTATGTTATTTCAAAATAAGATACATTGGGAAATTGTGGCGTCATCTTGTTTATGACATCATGATAGTAGCGTTGTTGGAGATTGCAATGCTCCGCTGTCAACTCTGGCTGTTTTCTGTCTGGATATTTCTGACACCCGACACCTGACGTTGACTCATGCTTTGGTTAACACTATATGTATATTTCTGCAAGTTAACACAAAAAGTAAACATAAGTATTGGTCGGGTTGACATATATTTTATATTCATTTTTGTGCAACATACATTGGCGCACCTACATGTACAGCGCGCAACATGTAGGTAGGCCAAAACCTTACTTATATTTAAAATTACCTACTTATATCTTTTTGTTAATCAACATCCAGTTGATGAAGTATATACTGTAAATATAGGTTTAGTAAAAGCGTGTTTCAAAGGTAAACTAGTTCGGGAACAGCCATCCGCTGAGAGCGGAGCAGTACGATCGTCAACGTTACAATTATTTCGTCACAAGCATGATAACGTTACAACGTCCCATTGTATGCAATTTGCAAATTAAATACAATAGGCAAACATAATTATATTAGGCACAGAATGTGAATCAAGTTTGTGTGGAATGGAAATGTAAATACTCCTTAATTCATAATAAATTGGTTGTTGAAGGCCCAGTTTTTCGGGATTCGGAAAAATATAAAAAAAGAATCCAGTTGATAACCATGCAAAAGTAAGTATAAAACGAAGTAATCCTGAGCGGAAAAATCCAAAGAATTCAAAATTATTCAAGTGTGGCCCACTTCAACAACAAACCGAAGTTAGAAGACAGTTCAAAATGGACGAGTGTTTATAAATACTGAGTTTCAACTGCTGCTGTACCTGTAACCGCGTAAGAATTCATCTTGGTTAATCTTAACTAAATCTTTAAATATAATAAGTTATTATGTTTAGTTATGCCGATAGCTACGTATATTGGGCCTTTGACACAAATAGTTTAAAACAAATGATACAGCACCAATGTACAATATTGGAAAGGCCAGGTAACAGCCCGCCATATACGTGTACTAACTTGTCTGAGCTATAACAATAATGTATAACACAGCCGAGGTTAGATTATGTATGTGTAACCCGGTTGTGCTAACGTGAGCGAGGTACAATCTGAATTTGACTGTATAACCTGGAAGTACTTACATGACCTAAAAAGTGCCCCGGATGTGTTGATAATACCAAGGTATGACCCCGGATGTACTAAATTGGCGGACATAATAAACGCAAAAAAGATGGCTTAGAATGAGTTACAATTCCGAATGTTCTAAAATAATTGAGTTTAAGTCACAGACGTGCCACCACGACCTGGAACAGGCTACGAGGCTTACGAATATTCTTGTATATGTAGATTTAAAGCACCATATGCCATTATTACTAAAGCCTCATTAACGAGGTGTCTACGAGAGCATTGTGTAAGAACTGGGACAGGCACTCGATGTACAGATCCAGGGGAAACTGCACTGATTTACCGCGCCGTGTCAGGTTTGCTCTAGGGTACCCTACAACAACTCGAGTTGCGTGTATCTATCCGTGATCACATCGTGTAGATGTGGAAGGGCATACATTAAGGATGAATCTACACACATATATACATACCAATATAACACTTAAAACTGAACAAAGCAGATTCACTCATTGTACCACGAACAAGCACTTACAATCCTTTTCTGGTTCATTCGTATAACTTTTGATTAAAGCATCAATCTACACACACATAATCATACCAATATAACACCTCGAACTGCAACAACTCAGATTCACCCATTGTACCACGGACAAGCACTTACAATCCTTTTCTGGCTCATTTGTATAAATTGTAATTGTATTTGGTTTAATTCGGGATTAGGGTTTCATTAGTAGATTATGACATTTGAAAATGTGCATTCATGTGTGAACTGTATGTGCACGTACTTGGAATAACATATTGATACAAAGTGTAACAATTTACAGCTGTTGTTTATTGTAATTACTATAAATGTTTTAAGTTTAGTGGGGAATAACATCAAACATTATATTTTAACATCATTGGTTCGTCTTGTCTGCGGAACAGAAAAAAAACAACGCTATGGCCAAAACATAGATATTGCAAAGCAGAGAGCAGGAGACACAAAGAAAAAAAAGAAGATTTTTAGAAAGAAAAGGGAAAATAAAAAAGTCTTTAATGTTTCAAATACTGAAAAACAGGTTTATTTTGGTGTCTTATTGTCACGGAACAGATTTTGTAGGGGTTTCAATAGACTGCCTCCCGTCTGTAGAATAGTATACAGATATTGAAAAAAAAAATCAGTCTAATAATTTTGATTACTTGGATGTCTGATCCTATGTTTGAAACAAGTGGAGATAAAATTAAGCTAGTAGTAAAATAAAGAAGAGAAATTTTCTTTAGAAACTTATGGGTTGGTAGCAAGTCTAGGGTTCCATCAGTTGAAGTGAATAACAGGAGGCGAATTGTACCATGAACACCCCCGCGTATTGTTAATGATAAAGCGTCAGTGGTTATTCTTTAAGGGAAATTTAAAGACATAGCTCTAACAATGCGCGTCCCTGTATTTTACAACCAGGCACTGGTTACACGAAAACAACAATGGATGTTTTAATGTATGACTTTTGTTGTTGCTAGGTGTGGAGGTCCGTTTCCGTGGAGCGGCACGTGCAAAGTGGAGCGAAACAGTCCAGAGCGGTACACATCGGACAGACATTGAACACGAGAAGGAAGAAATCTACTTCGACGACAGGTTTTGTCTGTGGGGAAAAGGTAATTGTGGAATATGATTCTCGTCAAAATATAATATTCAAGTTCTATGACGGTTTTTGCTCTGGGGAAATTCGAGTGTTTTATCTCCAGCAAATGAAAAAGAAATAATACCTACTTCATAATTTCTCTCCAACGTTTGATTAATCGCATTTCGATTTTCGAATTAATAGACTTTAAAATTACACGTTTCTGCATGAAGCATCGATATGCCGTGGGAACAAAACTGGAGAGCAAAACAATGAAACACTCGGCAAGCCATTTGTTGTTGGCAGGTCCAGCATCTTAATACGGCAACTAATATATATTTGAACAACAATAAATTGGTAGATTGGAGTTCGGGGCCTTTGTAGGCAGACGTCTGCTTGGGGTCGATGATCTAATAAAAACAATTATAGGTGCTCGGTACGTATAACTGGTGCTGGAATGCCGATGCACTTGTCTGACCCCGTTAACCTTTCTTCTGTGTGAATAGTACAGATTATTCCAATACAATGATCCGGATCGAATTTAGATTTTTATCGCTGTTGTTAACGATTTTTATCCTCCCACGTATAAGCCTTTGACAGCTTCCGAATAAAACTATTCCGATTCATCGCTCAAGCGAGCTAAAATATCGTAATCAGAACGCAGTGGTATTCTTAGAATTTGCTTGGAATACCAACAGTCGTCTGCTGTCAAGCCATAGTTGTCGACATAGCAAACTATACAGGACTGTATAGAGATCTTTGTTCTTAAGGTTATTTATGCATTTATTCTGGATTTCACCTGCCCAGATATTTATTTTTTGTTGAAAGAGAAAAAATTACCATGCTTAGCAATTCCTTTCAACAGAAACATGATAAGCAAAGAGAGCGACACCGCTTTCATCAAAGATTACTTATGTTACCATAAGCGACCTAACTACCTTCAATGAATATTATTGCTTTTAACGTTAAATGGCTATTGTTAAACCTTACCAACCTCTCAAACTTAAATGACTTTGTGTGATTAAAGTCATGGCTTGAAAACCGTCCTTTTAAGTTCAAAGCTTGAAGCACCGTGTTATGAACTCCTGACTTGAAGTATTGGGTTATTTTAGCTCGTGGCTTGAATAAACGTGACCACATCCACTCTATTTATACGTATTGGGTGTCTGTAGAAAACAATGTTCTAATCAAAATTGATTTTAGCGAACTAGTACAATTTTAATGAGAAAATCTCGGAGCAGTGACAATGGATGCTGCGCTATAGCCTAGACGCAGCCTGTCAGACGAGGAGGGAGGAGGGGGTTAGCTATAAGGATTAAATTCCTACTTGCTGTACCACCTAGGGATTTATGTAAGGTGTGATTTAAGCATTGAACTGCTTTCAGTTGGCATTCATATAGCCTATCAATGCCAACTGAAAGCAGTTCAATACTTATATTGACCATTTTTAGAATCTGCTCATGTCATAAAACAATCGATAACACATTTTATTTCTCAGCATTTAGCTCAATAAATGTATTTGTCGCATATGCTTGTTCGATGAAAAGAACAGCCATCGCCCGGGGACGGTCAATGGAATCAAACGTAACAATTAGTCATAATAATGATGACGTCAACAATCGGGCATTGGCATTCATGGCCTGATGAATACCAACTGAATTTGTTAGGGATATATAGTGGCAATGCCATTCAATGGTAAATATATCTAAATAAGCTCAGGGTTTCTTGTCCTGCCTTTTATGACTTAGTTCTGGGACTAATACATTTGAGCATTAATTTGGAAAAATGATTAAAAAAGATTAACTGAAAAAATGTATATCAACCAAATATGTGCTTGATGGGTATGAAGGGACGACTATATTGTGGAGCCGGCAGGTTAATAATACGATGGTCTCCTTACAATTAAACCATATACACATATACTTTTCTATATATACAGATCTACTGAATCTTTTTCATATGAAACGGCCTTGGTCTTTTTCACCTGGAAATTCAATATTTGTATACAGTGATATGATACTTCCGTTGAAGCTGGACAAGAAACAAGCAGATGTGTGACTTCGCATTTAAAGTCTACTATTCATAAATAGTTACACAAATTGCAACATAATTTATTAAAGAATATATTTGGAAAAATGAAACAAACGGTATATATGAAGGAATGTGGTTCTTGAATGGCAGAAAAAACTATGAAGATGTTTTTTTATTGATCGCTTATTTTATATCCAGGTAATTATATGTGAGAGATATCTTTCTTCACTGAGAGTATATGAGCATTTACGCAAATTGCATGACCAAAACATCTTTATTCCAATAGTATTAGATGGCAGGTTTGGCTTTAAAATATTGTTTTCCTGATCATGCAGGGATATTTATAAATATTTACGATTCGTTGTATATTCCACAATATTCTCACTGGGTAACCATGTAACCAGGAGATCACGGTGTGGGTCTGTTATCTAGCTTGTCACATAATATTGGTTTCAACAAAACGGATCAATATCTAGTCGTATCTCATTTTAGTTTGATGATAATACCATAACACCTTATTACATGTAGTTACGTTTGGAACATAGCGCTTTCTCTCCATCTAACACTACGCGGGTTATTGTAGTTTTCAGACAACGATTTTTTGTTTTCAGAAAGGTTGGCCTGTGTTCACGTATGACATAATGCTATTAAATCATATTTTTAAAACATGAAAAATATGTCATTTTGTATCAATAATTCACACTGAAAAGTGAACTGATGTTTGGTTTATAATTGACTTTCAGTATAAACTGGGGAAAAGAACTGTGACCCAAGGGAAACACATCGGTTTGACGTTTCAATTATTTCACGATGGAGGAAAAACCGGCGAGATTCATGGCCCTTCGTTAACTATATACGGCCTTTGTAATATCACGCGGTGTCCGTCCACTTAGTCAATTAATCCGTGACGTGTTCTGTATCAACCACAAATAATGACTGCTCCACAGAACAGGAAGTGTGTCACACCGGAGTGCGGTGGTCGTGTTCGATTCGAAATAACAATAGACATATCAGGAGCTTGTCGAACATTATACGTGTTTTGTATTACCGTTAATTGTCGCTATCAAAATCAGATCTCATTGACTTTTATTTTTTGGAAGGAAACGCTATACATTATGGCTTTATCCATCCGATTCCTATCACGCATAACTGTCACGAATTTCCGGTTAACAATCATCACTTGCGTTTCTTTTAACGTCACTTCCGGGCCGAACTAGTGTCACATAACTGCTATTATGTCTCATATTATTTTCTCAAGGTCAAATACACCTAGTAAGATATACTGCTCGCTCTAATGTGTTCAATATACCTTCTTTGACTGTTTTGTTCAAAATTGCTAAGCATTTAGAATTTACATAACGTATTCGGAAATAGAATATTTACACTATTAACGTACAACATTCTTTGAATCGATCGCGTTAAAAAAAAAAAAAAAACATTATTGTAATATAGTTATATATATGAACCGAAATCTTTTAGAACGGACATGATTGAAATCAACATTTATCAAAATCGAAAAAAAAACAAAACATTTAGACGCATTGGTACAAACATATCATTACGGTGCACCACGTACATGCATATATATTAGATGTGGTCTGCCTTTCTTCAATTTTCATTGGCTTAAACATGGTCACATAGAGGTCCATATTTTGTGATATTGACCTGATGTTTCTATTTTTAGAAACATCGCGTCAATATTGCATCTATGACCACAGGTACCGCAGATATAATCTCCATTTCCTCTAAAATCACGCAAAATTTCCGTGTCTCAAAGTGTTCGGCGGCTTGCAGGCCATTTCGTTACATATTCATTAGGTTGACGTCACCCGCGTCTTTTGCTGTCATTGGATGGCTAAATTTAAAGGAAGACCGCCATCCATTGACAGCGTAAGACCTCCGCGTGCAGTGACGTCAACCTAATGAATCATTAGGTTGACGTCACTGCACTTTGAGACACGGAAATTTTGCGTGATTTTGGAGGAAATGGAGATTATTTCTGCGGAAGGAGGATACATTTGACTTGCATTTAGGAGGTTTATGAAATAAAAATTATCCATCTTTCCAACGGTACCAAGCGTTTTTTCGTACCTCAACTAGAAATGTGATTTTTGATGCAAGAAAAGTAGGTGGGGTCGATTTTTCGATCTGGGAAGCTTTCCACCCTTTAGCTTTTATGACTACTGAGGGGGCATTTTTATCGAAAATTGATCTTAATCCCCCAAATGTGTAAAATTACTCTAAACACCCTATTTTAGGTCCAAAACTAGCTGTAACAAATTCTCAGGTCCCTGTGTCTATGACGTCCTAATCAATGTGATGTCACAGTGCCGCTAGAAAATTTCTTGCAAGTAAGATATTATTCAATTTCAGTCCCTTGCAAACAAGTTTCACATCTAATATAAAATTTAAGGACCTTTGATTCGGTCAATATGGTGTTATACCAACTTGTTAGAATCTAAAATACTGACCTCGGGCTAACGCCCTCGGTCAATATTTGATCCTACCAATTCGGTTTAGCACCATATTAACCTCAGCAAAGATCCATAAATTATATATATTGCAACCAACAAATAATGAGGAAACAGTTGATACTTATGTACCACAAGGACAACAAGACAATGAGGAAATGTTTGTGTATTTACACCAACACAAGAAATGTTGCAAAACTATATTAAAATAATTAAATAAATATGAATTTATATGGATTTGTGTTGTGCTTCAGTTAACGCTCAGAGTCGATGGGAAGGCAGAGAAGTGCTACAGAGAGGGCGCCACATGTTTCCGTTCCAGTATAAGGTACCAGAGGGCGTGCCATGTTCCTTCGAAGGCCCGGATGCTCACGTGCGTTACAATGTCCAAGGAATCATCATCCGCTATAACGGAGAATGTATATCCACGCAACGCATCATCAATGTGCTGCGAGACTACGATCCGAAAAAGGAACCATGTGACTTGTCGTCTGCTAATTCGGTAGGCACTCTTCGACCATATTCGGCTACACAATTTAACATTTTTGGCTAAGCCGTTTCTGTTAAATGAATCAATTCAAAATAAAAACCCAATGGCAGAACAGGTAATTGAATCGAGATCGGAACTGAAGCTCACATGTACATGGAATATATTTGGGTATAATTATGTAATCTTTTCGCTATTTGCCGATGTCGTTGTCCGTTGCTGTCGGTTAGTACATTTATACATACAGTGGATTCCTATGTGTTGGTCTATAGGCATTGCTGTAGCTACATGTGGGTGGAATCTAAATGTTTGTAAATAGATTATCGGAATCCAGTAGAGTTGTAACCTGCGTTCTGATGATTGTATAACGGTAACAGAGTACCGTCACGGTATGGTGTGACATTTGGTAGTTAGACATGGTAATGGATTTTTTTCACCGAGACAGGACACATTTAAGTTGTTCTTAGATCTGGAAGCGAACCTTCCTGTGATGGTCTTCTACATGTATCAATGTTACGTTGCTACACATTCGAAATCTTTGTATCTATCTGTCGTGTTTCTTGTTTTCCTCTCTCCGAATTACTTTAACTTACTGTTGATGTTAAGTGACGGGAGTTGATTGTGGTTGATTCTAGGCCCAGGCCGGTAGACAACGAGACGAATCACAATTATCTGCTTCATTTTTTCTTTTATTGTTTATGAATACTTAAGTATAAACATATATAAGGGTGACCGGATGGTGCAGTGGATAGCGCACTTGCCTTTCACCAAGGCGGCCGGGGTTCGATTCCCTGACCGGACGTGAAAAGGTATGGGGTCATCTGCCCGACCACGTGAGTTTTCTTCGGGTACTCCGGTTTCCTCCTACAATAAAACCCCTCTCGCGCTAACATCCGGGCCAACAAGAGTGATTAATATAAGATGGGTAACTTGTTTCCTAAAGTTTTTATTTTTAAATATACATAACTTCTGAATTCTGTTTCAACACTATGGTCCTCGTTTATAATTTGTTTAACATTCTTTGTCTGTGTAGTTTTGTTTACACAGCGAGGTATGGTCAACTCTGTGTCAGAATATTGTTTCCCACTTGGGTTTATGCTAACAGGCTTTACGAGCAAGTTTTCTATGAAATGGTACGTTTAAAGACCCAATCATCTCTGAATAATGTATAAGGATCTCAGATGTTTTGAAGAATTGAAAACCTAAAACTAAACCAAGCTTTCAATCCTTGACCAGAGACTGTCCAGGGGTCGAGAGGTTCCGGAGTGATGATCGTTATCTGATTAACCTTGGTGAAGGGTCCAACTCTGTAGAAAGTGATCTGACGTTGCTATGAGATGAATTAGAATAAGAATCATTTTGTGAGCAACATGCTTTAAGGGAATAGATATAGAGGGGATATGTAGGAGATATGTAGGGGATATGGAGGGATATGTAGGGGATATGGAGGGAAATATTATGGATATGGAGGGATATGTAATCGATATGGAGGAGATATGTATGGGATATGGAGGAATATGTAGGGAGTATGGAGGGATAGATAATGTATATGGAGGGATATATAATCGATATGGAAGAGATATGTATGGGATATGGAGGAATATGTAGGGGGTATGGAGGGATAGATAATGAATATGGAGGGATGTATAATCGAAATGGAGGAAATATGTAGGGGATATGGAGGGAAATATAATGGATATGGAGGGATATGTAATCGATATGGAGGAGATATGGAGGAATATGGAGAAGATATGTAGATGATATGGAGGGATACATAAGGGAAGTGGCGGGGATGGCATCATCATCATCATCATCATCATCATCATCATCATCATCATCATCATCATCATCATTTTTCCGTGGTGTTCTGGTTTTAGTAGTAAGCTTCCTGTACCGAACTGGCAGGAAGTCGTTTATGGCGGCACTAAACGTATCCTACTCGTCTCTCATGAACTTGCACACCATGGTCAAATACGTAATAGCGAATCCAGATAAGCCCATTGTAAACCGATTAAGTCGCCAACATTCACAAATTAATTTTCAGATTTAAGTTCGAGACCTGTCCAATGTTCTTAGCCTATTTACTCCAGCTTGTTTCCCTGTTTTAGTGAAATGCTCGAGACTGGAGAGTGTTTATTGAAATATTACGTTTAAGGAAAATGTATGTTAGCATGTGTTCTTGTGATTCAAAAGGTTATTCGGCTCAGCTTGAAGCCGGTGGCACTGCCAACTTAAGTCTGCTTTATTGACCCAGTTCTAAATGACCTTTCTTATATGTATCTATACCTCCAACTAAATGTAAAAATAAATCATCAGTTCATTGTATATTACAATTAAAACCTGTCAAAGTATAACCATTGGTGTTTCAACTTACACTTGGTGGTCGGGTGGTGCAGTGGATAGCGCACCTGCCTTTCACCAAGGCGGCCGGGGTTCAATTCTCCGATCGGACGTGAAAAGGTATGGGGGTCACCTTCCCGACCACGTGGGTTTTCTCCTGGTACTCTGGTTTCCTCCCACAATAAGACACCTTGCGCGCTAACATCCGGGCCGACAAGAATGATTAATATAAGTTCGATAATTGTTTCATAATTGTTGTAAATTAAATAAAGTTTATAATTTACACTAAGCCATGTCCATGTCTATCTATTCCCCCACAGACACAGCACCCGTTAGAGGACCACTCGGAGCGGTCAGTCCACACCTTCTGTTGCCGACCCGGACGAGTGTCCTGCTCCATCTCGCTACCTAAACGTGCCTACGTGCCCGGAGAGATCCTCAGGGCAGAAATCACTGTACACAATCTGTCCATCCGCAAGTCGGGCGCAGTGAGCCTCCAACTCAAACAAGTAAGTATCTGGTGACACTGTCGCATCATTGTCTAGCAAGTACATGTTCATTACATGTAGCAAATTTAATTAGATTTTATCAAAAGAAAAGGAAAAAAACAAATTACAGTGGGAACATATAATTAGTTCGTTCGAAACCATGGCCTGTTTCCATGAAACCGTTCTCATGATCAAGCATGGAATTTGTGCTTAACACTGATTTCTTGTTCTAGTTATAATTTATCTAAAAACTCATATTTTGCCAATGTATTTAGGGGAAAATTAAGATCTGTGAAGCAGAATACTAATTTCAACATTTACAATTAACTTCTTGATCGTTGACATTTTTAAGCTGAGTTTCAAGAAAGCTGGCTTGAGCACAGAAACTATGCTTGAACATTAAAACGGTTTTATTAATACGGGCCGTGGTGTAGTTATTTTTCTTATTAATTAGAACACGTCATGTGCGCCAACTTTTTGTCTATCATTGGCATAATGGTTTTTTATTCATTTTCCGTCCCTTGTTATTATGTCCTACCCGTCGCTTCTACACTAGTATCCTTTACCTTTTCACTTCATTGTAATTCTTTTTCAATACTTTCCAACCATTTCCCTTTAGACTTCATCACCCGCCCATTATCCTGGCTATTTAACACCCAACATTCCAATTAAACTCTCATAACATCTTCGTCTATCTCAACACTCTACCCTGTTAGTTTTCCCGCCATGTTTTCCTCCTCCTCCTCTTTCTCCTCCTCGGTATCAATTCAGTTCCATACACTTGCAGTGTTGTTTTGTATCCCTTCTAACGCTTTATCACGCTTCCCCCCCCCCCCCCCCCCTCACCCACCCTAATATATCTTTTCTCATTTCCTACTCCACCATTCGCTTCTTCTCCTCAACACCCACGCCATCTCTCTTCCCGGTAGAGAAGACGTTGGAAGCGAACATATGCTATAGAGTGATATTCAGTGGGAGTAAAATCGATTCTGTTTCACCTACTCGCGTCTGTTCAATGGCCGGTTTGTGTAGATTCATCGTCACATGTGATCTCTAAACATAGTTATATCAATTACTTAGTGGACAAATATACATAGTCTGACGTATAATATATACAGGTAATAACACAGGAGACAATGCTTTCTGAATTACACTGATTTAAACCGAATGATAATCTCGAATAATCTATTTCTCACCAACCGTTATTTAATATCGTAGTAAGTCGTTATATGTTTACAATTTGTTTCTGTGAATTTTATTTTATTCCTTAACATTGTGTTGTACATGTTTTATTGATATTTCAACAAATCTATTTTTGTCGGGTTTTGCAAAAGTCTTTCACAAATGTAACAGGGACAAATATTCCGTGTATTAGCAGCCAATCCGTTTAGAAAAATCGAAGACCTTGCATGCAAAGACAATGAACGTTCAGCACTGATTTTATTTCTATGAATCATCTAACTACATTGGCCTGTGTTTTGTAGTTACTGTAATAATTCACATTGTATGAATTTGCATTACAGATAATTTCCTACGGAGGAGTACACACGCGAACCATGCTCCTAAAGGATTTAAAAGTTTGTGATAGCCTACGACCGGGTCAGCATCGTCACTGGCGAGAGTACCCGCTACGCGTACCCTCGCTCTGCCCCTCGCGACTTCACATGTGTAAGGTGCTCGACCTGCGGTACTGTGTGGCGGTAAGTCCCGCCGAGGTAGTAACACTTTTATTGATATTCAATATAGAGTTTAAAACAACTGTACGCTTTTATTTTTGCCTTTGTGTTTTTTGTTTGTCTGGGTTGTTTCGTTTTTTTTGCTTTTTTGGGGGTTTTTTTTTGTTACTTTTTTATTCATTTTTATTTTTTTTAATTTGTTTTTGTTGTTGTTGTACACTATAAACCTGGTTGTTCTATTTTTCTTGTACTTTTGAATATGCTTATTTGTATGCCTACATGTTGTGCTTGAGAATGATACCTAAGTTATCACGCTGATGACGTGATACATACTTATGCACTTATCATGATGTAACAAAGATTTACATGGCAGGTGTCGTCGATGAAGAAGAAGTCGCTCACTCTTTTGTGACACCTGGTCTTGTTATCTTGTTATTGTTCAAGGGCCTCCGTATAAATATTTCATTTGTTCATTTCTTGCTCCTACTTCAATCGATTATGAGTTCGGATGTTGTTTACCCTTCGGTATTCTCTGTTTTGTTTTTTGTTGCTGTAACTCTATCGGTTTAAAGTTCAAGTTTAGTATTTTAGATATTCTCTTTTTATTTTTGATTTTAGAAACATAAAGGAATTAAAGGAATAGTTAATATTAAAAAAACAATATTTTTAAAGATGGAGGACGTAATTGGTAATTGAAATTGGAGTCATTTTTAAGTTTGCTACTAACAATACTACTGCAGAAACGTATTGTAGCTGATTGATTTAACTGAACTTGATGTTTCCACGTAGTTTGAAAACGTTATTCACACACACACTATTTCTAATTGGATTTCACAGTTTCATACGTTGTGCAAAACGCCAAAGTTTGCACCTAGGCAGCAATTCATCGTCAAGTTTTGTGTGTGTTACTTCACCTAGCCACGTTTCTTTCCAGCCCGGGCACGTTTTCCTGATTTGCAGAGTGCTATTTTCAATATTCGACACAAAGTAGGAAACTACAATTCCTTCAGCATGATATTTATTATCATAATTAGGGTGAACATTTCTGCGCTTGTGAGGATACAGACCTGCTATATTTGAATGTTTGACAGAAAAGACGGAAATTCAAAAGAGATAATCTGTCTACAATTTTCTTTCTCATCGTCGTCAGCTTATAATCATCTAACAAGGCTTTGGAAGGCGAGAAAATTGATGCTCTGAAGTTCTCGATTCCTTTTAGTTCGCTCACGGCACACTGTTAATGATGATAATAGCAGCATTGATTTTGTTCCCTGACATTTGCGTCTGTCTTGGAGAGTGTTCAGTTTTATGATGCACCGTTAGACCTGTTTTTATAATATTATTGAATTTCGTATTGTCGTATCTCGATTTTCTAATCAGTATAACACGTAGCTCTCTTCTTCCTCGAGCCAGACCGATGTTAATTAGGAAATCCAGGACGACAGACACCATAGATCTTGTCTAAGCCTCTGTATCGGTTTCTGATACCATACTTGTGTATCGCTGCTAGTATCAACAACCAACCTAGCTCATTACTGCAGTTGAGATGCATATATTCTTCCGGTGTAATTCTTTTATTTTTATAATTAAATTTTAGAAGGAAAATGAAAATCGTTAGCAAAACATTTCAAAATTTGCTATCATATCAGTTAAATTGAAATACTATATACCCCTGTATGTTTGATTTCGGAACTCTACACACAAACAACATACAACTGCTGGTTTCTCTCTTTCTGATTTTATGAGCGTTTCGGAATCAAAGACTAAAGTTCCTTATTGGTATGTTCGATACAACCACTTAGACCCGGATTTACATAATGTCAAAAGATTCGCAACCATCTTGTGGAGGACGTAATAGAGCCATATTTATTGAACATCACACGAATTGCATCACGATTTATTTCTTCTTTCTATTCATAACCATTGTGATAATCTGTATCATAGCAGAAATCAGAGTCTACTGAAATTGTACTGTGAATTCCTTTAATTCACACTGTTTGATAGTACGAAAGTAATGAAGTGATATAAGATATATACATTCATTTCTATTGAAAAAAATACTGAATGTTATTCATCGTAGGTTTCTTTTCCAAAATGTACGAAAGATGACGTAACACACATATGCTGCACCTTTTAAATTTAGTAATATATACAATATGCCGAAAAAATGAATTTAACTACACTATACAGCTGTCTCATCCTCCTAGGACTCTTCAGTGATGCTAGGGGCAAAAAGGTGGGAATCAAACATTTCGAAACTAATGTAGAATCAGAATGGTCAGGTGCGTACATGTAATACCCTTTTAATTTATGAATTCAGAAGTAAAATTAAACTAGTTCTGTATAATTTCAAATCATGTACTACGAAAAACAATAACTTGAATACATTGTACGTTATAACGTAAATGTTACTTAACAGTTTGAATTTGCGTCTTTTCCTGCATATTATGTAAAACATATAAAATTCAATCCTGCATCCTTGACCTAGAGTAATAAAACATCACATTTACATATGTTTTCCTGCTACAAAAGTACAAAAAACTAATTTTGTTGGGACATAAATGTAACAGATGTTGTTCAGAGTAATTTAATAATATTAAATAACGGTATTGCAGGTAAATTGGAATTTAGATGTTTACAACACCATTGTTTGAAATGTGATTGCGGCTTGCAATGGTTCGTGAGTCTCATTCTTATTTCGTTATTGCTAAATAATAACTCTTATATATGTAACCCTGGTAAATACTAGCTGCAATATACCGCTCGGCTAGAGAGATCTTCTCTTTAGCTCGATCGGTTGAGCGTAAGACTAGTAGCCAGAGGTTCCGGGTTCGTCTCCTAGCGGAGGCATTGAAATAATAATGACCTCTGTTACATATGGCGCCCACGTAGGGACCCGGGAATGACATACACTAGGGATACTTGAAAGAAATCCCTATGACCCCTGGAAAACTCGGGACGAGTTCTTTCCCGGAGGGGAAGTATGTAACCCTGGTAAATACTAGCTGCAATATACCGCTCGGCTAGAGAGATCTTCTCTTTAGCTCGATCGGTTGAGCGTAAGACTAGTAGCCAGAGGTTCCGGGTTCGACTCCTAGCGGAGGCATTGAAATAATAATGACCTCTGTTACATATGGCGCCCACGTAGGGACCCGGGAATGACATACACTAGGGATACTTGCAAAGGAATCCCTATGACCCCTGGAAAACTCGGGACGAGTTCTTTCCTGGAGGGAGAGTATGTAACCCTGGTAAATACTAGCTGCAATATACCGCTCGGCTAGAGAGATCTTCTCTTTAGCTCGATCGGTTGAGCGTAAGACTAGTAGCCAGAGGTTCCGTGTTCGACTCCTAGCGGAGGCATTGAAAAAAATAATGACCTCTGTTACATATAAATAAACATACGCAGTACGTTATCTTGCCAAAAATGACAATATTATTTATTAAAGGAAAGCGTTTTTATTTATCAATAGTTATGCATTTGATTGTTTAAAACCATTTGAAGTATTTGTCTTAAAATTGTTAACATTGCTTTTTGTTTGATATATTGGTGTTATATTTGTTTGGTGTATAGGTCTATGATTGTCTACATTAATTTGGTACAGATGTCTGATAATCGTTAACATTGATTTGGTTGGAATGTTAGTCTTGAGATTGTTCACATTTATTTTGTGTAATGGTACTATCTTTTACGTTCTTTGCTAAATCGGTTTGTAGTAGTGAACTGATGATTTGTTTTAACTTTAATTGGTATATTGGTCTTATGATTTCTTACATTTGTGTGAATTATGGGTATTACATGTATGACTGTTTACATTTATGCAATGTATTGGTACAATTTTCGTAATATATTGTTACATTTTTGGAGTTGCTATATAAAGTGATCTGATAATTTTTTACCTTAATTTGGTGTATTTATCTACGATTATTTAGATTTTTTAGATTTTTTTTTCTGCCTTTTGATTGTTTACATTTGTTTGGTGTTTGGTTTATGCTTGTTCTCAATTGTTTGGGTACTGATCATATGAGCTACGTACTATGTACCCGATATAACCCTTCACAATCACAATAAATGATTAACCAGTAAATGATCCCTGACCCACTATTCTTAAGTTCACTCAGTAATCTCCCCTTATTCATATAACGGTTGTACCAGGACATTTTAGTTGACCAATCAGATTAGTAGGTTACAGCGTAGCATAAACAATCTGAACATCCCGGTGTAAATTTCTGTCAATTTTTAAATTGATTTCATTGCATCTCTATGCTATGATTTTTTCAGGTTTATTCAGTGACGAGCAGTTAGGGATAAGGCCAGGACATGCATGCAATGTTTCCATAGTGTTCATTTCGATTAATTTTTGTTAGAGCTGTGCGGTCAATTTAAGAGATTGTATGACTGTATTTTTCCTTGACATGAGACATTTGTGCTTGACTACATTTGTTAAGCATTATACGTAGGTGACGTGATTGAAATTACATATATTTAGAGGAAACATTGATACACAATTCTTCTAATTAAACTGTCAATGTAAACAGATTTTTATCGAACTTTATCAAAGAGTTAGGTATTTATTCCAATTTTGGACATATTATAGATTGCAATAACCAAAAAAGACCCATTCAAGAGTAGTAACCATTGGTATATCTGAACAAGTTGTCTAGTGAAGTAAAAAGATTCGTTATCCATACGTTGTAGAACTGAAGCCATTAACAGATTTGAGTCTTTATTAACAATTAATGACGTGCCGGAGATGTAGTAATATTGGTTTTATCTTTAGTGTTGCACGCGAAACATTGACCTAGTTCAGTACAATAGTATTGATAATACATTTATATCTGAGAAGAATTTCTTCAGACAAGGAATACTGTTGGCAAGATATTATTAATGGTTTACACTATTTCTAAAACTGAATTAACAAGTGTTTGCTTACTGATAAAAGTGTTGGTTGGATTAGTGAGATTAAGCAGGTTAATTTATTTGCGGTAAAAAATGAAAAAGTAAAATTTATACCATTAGACAGATATTTGATGGCCGATGTTAAATTTCATATTAATTTATATTTTTCTTTCAATATTAACGCATCGATGTTTATTTTTTGAACATTATAAGGCATTGAAAATTAGACCTCAGTTCACATTTTGAGGCCATGCCATTTACTCGGATTTGACCAAGATTTAGATGAAGATGGACGTTTTTTAGTTTGCTTATTAGTGTGCTTACTTGTTTTGATTGGCAATGATGACTCGGTTCTCATTTTGAGGATTGATGTTTACTTGGATGTGACCAAGTTTCACATGGCCAGTGTCGTCGATGAAGCAGCAGACGCTTAATCTTCTGCAATACATGGTCTTATTATCATGTACTTTTACGAGCGTCTCCATATAAATCTTTCCTTTGTTCGTATTTTACCTCTAGTTTAATCGATTTTTGAGTTCGGATTATGGTTTTGTTGACGCTTTGGTATTTTTTGATTTTTTAAAATTTTATTAACTATCATTGTTCTAGTTTTGAATACCTAGGACACGGTTGCTTATAATGCATTACTTGCAATACACTACTTTCAAAGTGCATGTTTTTCCAACCTCCTTACCTAAATGTATTTCTTTAAATCAATAGAGAATGTAACTGTACGATTTTTCTCTTCTTATTAAATTATAAACATCCAGTTTCATGAAGTGATCGATTTTTGCATAGCGTACATCTGTGTACTTTTATTTGTGTGTGTTTTTTTTTTTCAATAATTTGGACCAGGTTGTAGATGTACTTAAGTGCCTTCCTATATCCATATCTGAATCAATACAGTAAGAGAATGAAGCTTAAAGCTTTGTAAAAGCATTCAACAACTTCGATTAAATTTTCATATGTACCTTTTTGCTTCTGGTGAACCCAAGTCGTCATCTCTACATGCTAAGCATGACAATAATACTTGCACGATAGTGACTATGTAATACCACGTTCAATATTGGTGCTGCATTCCAAGAAGGTTTTTTGCCTAGCATCCGTTCATGTTATTATTTTTGAAAGAAAACCAGGATTGGCTTAGTTTTTGTTTTATTTTGTTTAACGTTCTATCAGCAGTCATAAGAGGAAAGTATCTCGATATATATGATGTGAGTTTATCTGTTTGGAGAGGCTGTAGTATGTGTTGAGTTAAACATATTTTTCTTGTCATAATATTTGACAATAAGGACTGGGCACAATTTCTTCCAACTTAATAACACCTTCTCCTTAGTACATGATACGAACTACATAATGGACAGCAGTGAATTTACAACTTTATCATCTGATATATAGTAGAGACAGAGAAGGAAAAGGAAAGCTGGAAGATGAAGGGAAGAAGGACATATTGACATTTCCTATATTTCTGTTCACTTTTTACACATATACCTTAATAATATCATACTTGTAACGAAGGATTTTAAATAGTAATCTGAATGGCTGGAAAACATCAGTCAACACACTTGTAAAACATTGTTCGTGTTAACCTCTTGGCGATAATGAGAAATTGACTTTATAGTGCTACTGCACTGAAGTATATTGCCTAAGGCCTCCTGCAGAAAACTCATACCAGCCATAGATTCACTCCAATAATGCAGAATGTCATACAGGGATACGTTACATCTAAGGAAGGCAACAAAACCCAAAGAATAACACGAAGATATGTTTTACAAATAACTCCGCAAATACCGAAGCATCAACTAAACCAAAATCAAAACTCAAAATCGATAAATAAGGGCAAAAATGTGAACAAAAGAAATAATGACAAGGAGTCTCTTGAAAAAGAAACAAGACGATAAGACCAGATGTTCCGGACGAGAAAGCGTGTTCTTCTTGATCGACGACAACGGAAATATATAACTAGGTCACACTAAGTAAATGTCAAGCCCTCAAAATGAGAACTGAAGCATCATTCTCAGTCATAACAAATAAACATGCTAATGAGCATACCAAAACATCCACCTTGATATCATACTACATAATATATATAACTCTGTGGTGCTTCATAGATTAACATTGTATACTTCACCACCAAGCTTTACAATGTACATCATAATGCTAGGTATTGTCCAACAACAGTACCAAGCATTTCTTTCGATGTATCATGTTTTAGAGATAGCAGCCAAAAGTCATATATGGTATTTGTATATCAGTATAATTATAATGTGTCTTTCCAACAGTCCATTTTCTACGAGAATTCAGCATTATTATATTGACTTTTATTTATCCAATCATTACGCTATACAAATTGTATCTATGCTCTTCCAGTATTTGAACATGCAAAGGAAACCTCACTGTCAATTAAAACATATAATATGATCATATGTACGATACTATCTGAAATGTAGATCAAGCCATTGAACGCGGGTTAGATTGCATTTGTTGCCATATCTGGTTACCAGAAAAATAGAATGCCGTTAAATTGCTATATGTTATACGTACAAATGTATGATACCAAACATAACTTCATTCTTTTTGTACTTTCGAGTATACATGTGTATGTTATTCTGTACCAAGACGTTCGATATAGTAATATTTCCTAATACTTCGGTTTTAATGATACAGAAGTACGATATTATTAGCCTTATCTTTCTTTTTACCTTTTAGGTTGAGGCCAGTTTTGCCGACACGGTGCTATACGCTGCTGTGCCAGTAACCATAGCAACAGTACCAGATAACGACTTCGAGTGTTCCAAATGGTCGTATAAATGTGAGTTGTCAACGGGGAGAAGTGGGGGAGCGCAATTTGTGCGTATTGGTTTTATTGGATTAGTTTTATATTCGTACGTAGTGGCACGTGCCCCAACCAAGTTCAGAGGTTAAATCACTTTGCTATTGCGATTACTTCTGTCAAGTAGATTGATTGTACGTTTTAAAGCAGTTGCTTTTGAAGTTGTTAGACATTCTTACATGAAGCTAAATAATTTGCTCAGCTCTTTTTCCTGTCCCCCTCCCCCCATTTATTTGTTATCATTCTCTTGTTAAATCTTTGAAGCTCGATAAATTCTGCTTACGAGAAACATGGCAGACAGTGTTCTACAAACGCTTTGTTTGCTCTTCATTATTTGGTTTAAAAAACAAGTAATTTAGATCTTGTCAGAAAATGTTACACAAAAACTACGTCACTGGTGATTCATCAGCACGCTGTTACATTTAGACAGCCAGTACATCACAACAATAAGACTTACACAACTTATTTTGGTACATATGTCATTAAATTTCACTCCAACCCATTTATCATAGTTGAGGCTTTCAAACAAAACATTACGTTCTAATGAAAAATGTTACATGATCTGTCCTTAAACGCTTTAATTTGAATGTCTCCCCAGATGGTGCCCCTCCCTTAATGACGGATGATGCTGTGACAGACTGTTACATATATGGGTGTACACGCGCAGAGTCTGAAGAGGAGGAATTTAAACCGAAATATAAATACTTTGAAGATCTAAGAGATATACGAAGGGAAAAAGACATTCTGCTTAAATTACGCCAAAGTCCAGGCACAAAACGTAGGAAAGATAAGGAAAAGACTAAGGGAGAATCAAGCAGACCCTGTGTCAAGTTAAAATCCGACGAAGTGACGTCAGCCTCGCAGGCTTAACAACGTCATACACGTCAGAATGTGCTGTGTGAAACGTCATAGTATACACATGTGTAACGAAGTGAAGTCAAACAGACGAACTCGTAGCGGGAAGTGAAATCAGCAAACACCACCTGATGAATAAAGTGTTATCTGATTAACCGGTTGTCAACTGTGTGATAATTAAATTCAGCCAAACAGTCGTAATATACCATAGTGTAAGGAAAGTTTGTTAGATGCACTACGTCACATGTGTTTTGAATGACGTCAGCTATTGACACATATGTATGACGTAGTTACACGTCAGTTGGCCAGTGGGATATGATGTGTGATGATATGACATCGTTACAGCGTACATCAAACTTCATCCAATTTGTTAGGAAGTGACGTCAGCCTGTAAGACGTTACATGTCATCAGTGCGATAAGATGATGCCAGTATTGTGCGAAAGGCCTACAAACTTTTTTCTCGTTATGATATAATGATGGCATGCATACTTTCTCATAGAAAGTGCCGATTCATTTCAATCCAGCAGGTTCAGGGTTGTATTCATTAGTGGATGTGTTTTCATAGTCTGTATCGTTGATCGGTACGTAGTTTAGTTGTATTCATTATTGTTATATAGTAATGGAAGTATAACACTAACCAAAAAGAATTATGTGTTTGCGCTTGGTATTGTCTGATTATTTGAATGCCGCAAGATTGCTGATGATGTTTACCTATGTGGTGGGTAAGGAAAATGGCGAATGTTGTTTGCGTTTAGTTTTGTATAAGGAAAAGTCAGTCAGCGACAGTATGTAAATCTATAAAACCTGAATACCTGTTAGTTCTAACATGTAAGCCACCAAAAAGTTCAATGAAGGGTTTTCTATTTTTATTGTTGTTTGTTTTTCACTAAGGTAGGCTGACGCTGAATATAAAGGGGAACACACAAGCAGACCCATAGAAAATCTACCTATGTATGTTATCGTTTCATAGTTTATATATACATATATATTATTTTTGATCATTTTCCATGGGTAACGATTATGAGACGTATTGTTTATCATAGATATATTGTATCCCAATACAAATATAATATTTTACCACATACACATTGTATTCTTATCATATAAATGTAGATATTTGTAACCTATTTAGCATACATTCACACCATGAACGTTATATTATTTCACCACCAATGAATAGTATACTATTGTTTATCATGGATACATTATATTAGTTTTAACCATTAATTTATTAAAATATTTTTATGTAGATCCATCTTATCTTCATTTACCTAAACGACCTTATTTAAACGTTTATCATATATTGTATTCATTTTTTTTTATTATTTCTACCATTGATAGAGAGGTCACGCAACGACTGGTTATTGGATACGGAATTTATTTAAATTTGAACTAATTATTTCTTAAAAGTTACAAACGACAATCGCTAAAGCTAATTAATTCCATATTCAATAACCACTAGTCGTGTGACCTATTTCTACCACAATCCCAGTGGAAACAGCTGGGATGAACCGCTGACTATGAAAAGCGCATAACATATCATCTCGTATATATTCCCGCCTACGTCAGCAATCGATGATGTCGTCAACAATCAGCACATGGCATTTAACCTCGTGATTTCAAATCAGAGTTCAACTCAACTCAAACGTCCGGACGATCATTTACCACTAGTTTATCCAACAAAAGTCAGCACGTTTAAACAATTGTCTGAGAGTGAAATAACACAGGGTATTGTGGTAGAAACATAGATATAATATTGATTTTAACCATCATAAATACATTAGTTTATGTTACATTGCATTAATTAAGTCATGATGATACATTGTTTTTCGTTGTTTATCGTAAGAAAACCATAAGATTAACTAATCATTTGTAAATGTAAACAATGAGCAGATACCGTTATGATCCAATCAAAACCGAAGAGTAAACCATTGCCTGAACAATTAAATGATGGGTAATCGAAACTTCGAGGCCTCAATATGTTTTTTATAACCTACCGTACATTTCACAATTTATTTCATGGATTTAAAAAAAAGGCAAAATCAGAAATTTAAATAAACTAAAAACAGACCTCATATTGAAATTAAAGGAGAAGGATAGTTTCTAAATCTTAACTTTTTTGTATAAGTTCAATAATCGTGTGATCAAGACATGTTATATTCATCACAACAGCCAAAATACATAATATAAACTTTATTTTGATGTATTTCCTTTAAGAATGGGAATGTACCAAATGCATTTAAAATACCATCTGTTCAATTTATAGAGGAGCTTTCATGATTGTCGATGTAATAATATGGAATTTATTAAAATAGTTCAATAATATAATAATTCACAAGCCTTTAGGCGAGTGACATATTGAATTATTTAACGAGTTTAATAAATCCGATATTCAATTGACACGAGTTTAATATTCTATTTATCACATAACTTATATTATGACAAAATACACCAAAAACTCTCAAATTCATTCTCTAAAAAAAAGACAAATTTCTACTACGGAGACAATCATATGACGTCATAAAGACGTTATTTGTTTTTGACGTCAGAATAGTGTTACTACACATGTGTAATACCATATTCATGACATGGCCGTATGACATGACTAAATAGGTCAGTTATGTGATAAAACGTTTTATGCTGGTGTTGTTTTGTTCTGTTCTAAAATATCAAGTCACTTGTTGAGAATACATTTAAGCCTTATATGTGTCAGTGAAGTTATCTAAACAGACTAATCTCGTCGAATACTCAGTGTACATGCATCCATTAGGGAAATGATACCTTAAATACATTCCATACGAATTATTTTGGTTGCAGTTTTCTGTTGTATATTTTGGCCCCTAACATCACTGAGGAGACATAAGAGGACAACACAGCTGTGCGATACAGTTTAATTCATTTTTGCGGCATACTTTATATATTACTAAATTTAAAAGGTGCAGCATATGTGTGTGTGTGTGTGTGTGTGTGTGTGTTACTTGTTTATCTTACACAAAGTCATTATGCCGCATATTGTAAGCGACGCACACCTGTTAAGTTATCCTTCTATTTATTTTAATATCCTCTAAAATAACAAAGAATAAAGATCGTATGAAATAAAGCATTTCGATACAAAAAGTCAAACAAAAACATATTTTTTTTTTCTAATTTAAGTTCATTCATTATTATTATTATACCTGACTGTCTATCCTGTGTTCTATAAAGAAGATGACATTGATTCGAAAAGAACGTATTATGCTTTAGCCAGTATTTCAAATGTTGATAGAGCCATTTTCGTAACTTACATTCCAAAAACGTTGTAAAAACATTTCCCAATAACTGTCATAATCATTATCATCGTGGTCGTCATTGGCGGCGTTCATGCATCATAATAGGCATATAGATTCGTGAGAGAGAGAATACTGATGTTATCAGAGTTGAGTTAGGCTAAGTCTGTTACCTCCCCTCGAACCTATACTTCCTATGGAAAAGTAAGGTTACCTCATCTCATACTGCTCCCTCCACGCTATGGCACACTTTGTCAGCTGACCTGTTACATAGCGTGATTAGAGTTAATTCCCTTTAATGCAGAAGTTGTATTTTGTCTATAACAGTAACTCTTTGGTAAATTTCGAGGTACGTTATCACTCAACTAAACACAAAGTTACATAAAAAAGCTCTTTATCTGAACAATTCAGGGACAACATTTATAGTTGACAATTTAAGGAGTAAGCTAAAAATCCGAAAATTCGGTAGTATTGCGAAAGTAAAACCACCCAATCAGTTAATAAAGAGTAAGCGTAGACATATCTGCTCTTTAAAATTGTTACATTTATCTCCTTGCCAAAATTGTTTGTCAATAACTAAATTAACTGCCTTTTACAAAGGCATATTTAAGCTTGTGTGTCTTTTAGCCATTAGAGCATGAAAACAGTCGTTATGTTTTGTTCCAAAGGTAGGTATTGTTTATGTTTTTCTTATATTTTGTTTTTGCATTACCCTTCCTCTTATGTTATTAATATTTCACCCCACCCTCTAATCTACAACGGAAGTGTGTACGATACAAATACGGATTGAATGGGAATATTTTAACATTCATACCGGTTACATGCATTCTGCATGAAGCCCTGTAGGTCTTCATGTTATATATGGATGTAACCATATTGCGTTCATGCATGCATGGATTTAAAATCCATATATTAACATTTGCTCTGCATTCTTCCGTTAAAATGCATTCTGGAGGCAAATGCTGTTATAAGACTGTAACAACATTCCTATCGTGACGTCATTAATTTCATTGTTGTCTTCATTTGATTTCCTGTGCAAGAACTGTTCGAAATAACTCAATAAAGCACAATAACTCTATCAAAATGTAAATATAAGTAAGGAATGTTTTAGGAGTTTTTTTACCAGGCTATATAAAGTTGTCATAAATAGCAATGCGTGTTATAGCACTGTAAAAACATTTGCTAAAGCCTTCATTGCTTAAATATTTACATTTGTACTATAGAACAATTGTTTAATTTCCGTTAGTTATTCTTTAATGATTATGTTTTGACTGCATTTGTACATGTATCTGTGTCGTCCTTTCAATGACATTGAAGGAACAGTCCTAATTTAAATAAAATTGGCACCAATATTAAACCGTAGTCATTTGAGCGTTTGAACAGGAACAATATTTATGTTAGCCGAAGCGGAGTGACACGACTCTCCCTGTTCAAATTTTATGTTAACGTCATAAGTAAACCACGGGCTACATCAGGAGTGTTTGCTTTCATACTAAAAGAAAAAGCATTTCTGATGGTAATATTCATAAAGTGAGTGACAGCGCCATTTTTAAACTACTGAATTCGTGAATTATTTGTTTTAATAGTTTTGATTCAAACAAAAGGTGGCCAATTACAGACTCCTTCAGTATCAAAATTGTCAGTTGATGTCATCATTTAGAAGTCATGATTATGACAGTATGAGCTGTCGTCAGTAAGTCACCAAGTTATTTATTTATATGAAATATTGTGTCCATTCATCCCCCCTCCCCAAATACTGAGCCATAGTGCGTAATGTGTGTTAGGGTCATCTGACGAAATAATGCTCAACACTTTTGGTCTCAAATTGTTATTGAAACAAATCAAATCATAAATTCGATTATAGTTTTGATATTAATCTCATTAAAAAACGGCATGCTTACAATGCAATTTTTCATGCTAAAGAACATATTGACATTTTAAAAATGCCAAAATGAGCCTAGAACGCATTAGTGCACAAGATGTTACTTCAACTGTATGACATGACTTCCCTTGTTAGAAACACCATGACAGGTCATTAAGCATATCGTTTTTTTTACATAACATATTGATATCAGAATATGTCAGATGACATGACTTGTAGTAGACCACATTTCAATAAAGCACCTCGCAAATATTTATTTTTTACGCCATGTATCAAATAATAACTATATAGAGATGGAACAAAGAAAACGTACATTTGTATCTAATTGTTTGTTTCTTTACTCACAAAGACAAATTAATTTAGCAATATAGTACACCATAAGGACATTATTTTATGTTGGACTCATTAGTGATATCAATATGGAAACAATAAAAAATATGTCAAAAGTGGCCAAAACGTCTTAAAAAATTAGGTAAAGAAAGAGGTACATGTGAGACCCCTTGATTTGCTACGATTCCGTTCAAGAAAGTAATGTAGCGTAGACTTATTTATCATCAGTCTATAGTGTTAGTAATATTACAAGAAATAAAACAAATATCAGCGTTAAGGAAACCCAGAACACTTATTTTCAATCTGAATTATCTACAATTTGAAAAACAAACTGTCACTGTCCACTTATATCCTTTTGTAACGTTAGAGAACGTCAGCATAACAAACAGAACAGCTTACAAATTGTTGACGTTGCAATTATGACTCAATTACATAGAACACAAATATGAATCATAGGATTTAATTGAATCCAACAACTACCATAATATTATATTTATTACGTTTTCTATAAACAAAATCGCTTGGTGCTTTAGATATATATATATATATACATAGACGACTGCTATTAAATACAGGTAAAACAGATAATTCATGTTAGTATTGTATATCATTACATAGGATACATAGAACACCTTACAGACACTAATGTTATTATAAATGCAGGCCCGATATTGGACGACTCAAATGGCTCATAAATGAACCATTCATTTCGATTACTTTAAAGTTTAATATTTGTCTATCAAATTGCTGTCTTGACAAAATTCATTTAAGGTATAAAAATCCACATCTCACGTCCTGAGAATAGTTCACAAATGGAGGGTAATTACATAATTATGAATTGATTTATTGTTAACAGGATCAATTTAACAATTGCAGATAAAAGAAAGAATGTCAATGAGAAGTTCAAAGCGAATTCTTAAATATAAATAGAAAGTTAGACCGAAATATTAAATTAATGTTTTCTTAAACGTTTCGTTTCTTCATATGCTGAAATTTTACAGCTTAAAAACTATCGTATGCACGTGAAACCAGTGCACGAATTGCTACCTGGCCCCGGATTCATCAACGTTCCTTTACTGAAGGAAATTCCTTAACTTAAAATCCTCCACAGGAAAGCATTACAGAATTGAAAAAAACGTTCCTTAAGTTAAGATTATTTTCCTTAAACTATGTAATGCCTTCCTATGGAGAATTTGAAAGTTTTAATAAAGGAACCATGGTGAAACTGGGGCCTGTTCCATTAATAAAACATAGTCATAATCAATTGTCTTGTACATTGCCATTCTTGCCAAAAAGGACAGTCATCCACCGTGACGGCATCCATTGTGACGTTAGAAACCCACTGCTCAAGTCTGCCTGATTGATCAACACAAAACTCATGTTTCTTTTATTGTCAAATATATGTCGTATTGTAAGCTAAATCTCAACGAAAATACACCGTTTATATATAAAGTTACATGTATCGATATGATAACTTGTTCGTGTTTTTTGTTTTTGTTTTCCCCATTGCATGACAAGATTAGCCTTTGATGTGTTTTGAAGCCCTGAGTCGGCAGGTTTATTGACAAGGATCGACAGGAAAAACATACCAAAACCGTATAAGTTTAATCTGATCTCAGCACATCATGTCAATTCGTTGACGTGTGGCTATTTTCGGTGGGTGTATTCATTGTTTCAGCAGACAAGCTTGGCTACAAAATATTAGATTGCGTCCTTGAGACGACATGCGATATTCGCCATTGCAGCAGCACAACACATTGCTAATATACCCTAAATTCAATTTATACATCATTGTGCCATGCTTGTGCTGTTCGTCCTCGTGGTTTATCGTTTTCCTCTGAACACCCCAAATTCAAAACACAATGTTTTCAATCAACTGCATAATATAATAATGTAACTGATTAACAGAAATACAAAATGATATATTACACGCATCAACATGTCTTTTATATATAAGCTATTTATATCAAATAAACACTTCAAAAATTAGCATACAAGGTATTAACATGTCAGAGACATCAGGAAATTTGAGATACAGGAAGTTATACCTATATTTAATCAAAACTGATGACAAAAAGCGTACCTAAGCATTAATTTAATTAAGACGTGTATATGAGGTAATAGATGCATGTGCGTATATAGCAAATTGAAATATTGGATCATAAAATATTTTATATTTTGCGTTTTATGGAATTTCGTAATTTTATACATTTCCCCGGCGTCACTACTTTCAGAAATATGAGGTAAATGTGCTGTTATGAAATGACGTAACAATCTTGTTCTCATTCTTGATCCTGTTAAACGTTCGATCTTGTCCAATGACTAAATATGATTTTTTTAAAATTAGCACTATACACTGTTTAAAAACAAACTTGAAATGGTAAAATACGCACAAAATTATAATTGAAAAAGCTTTGACTTTTCCATTTAGTAATTAATTTTTTCAAAAATGATTTTGTCCAATTGCACAAGATTACAGTCTGAATTGGAAATCGTATCGACAAAAAAAGTGTCTTACTCTAGTCAGTCTCGAAAAAAATGTTTCAAATTATAACAGCAATACTGGAGTACCAGAGACAAAACCACAAATACTTTGTGATTACTACACTTAGGTCTCGCACCTACAACCCATTGGTTGAGGCAAGATATCGTAAATGGCTGACCTCCATTATATTTCCCTCTACGCAGCTCCATATTTCACCGAAGAAATGTTTTAAGATATGCTGAATAAAATTAATGGGAATGACAGTTTTGTTCCATTTCGTTTGAATGTGATCTATTACATTATTTTTTCTCGTCAGTTCCTGTATCTGCTATCCAAAACAAATGTTGTCATTTTTATAATTACTGGGCTTTCCAATTATGCTTACATGTTGGAAAGGAAAAAATCATCAAAGCTTACATAAAATAGTTAGTATGAAATTATGCCATTGAACGTAGCGCCGCTTAATACCATTGGTTTCATGGGTAATGATATTACAGGTAGTGAAACCTTAATAATATGATATTTAGATATTACTATATTATCAGTTTGATATCACATCCCATATCAGCCCGAGAGGCCCTGATATCAAACACAGGGCTGATATGAAGACTCGAGGGCTGAAAAGGATTGCGATATCAAAATGATCATACAACAAACTTTTTATTATATTTTTTTTTTTTGCATCTGAAAGAAACAAAATTTTACGAAGAATAACTTTTCCACATATCATGAGTGACTAAATTAAACCCATAAGCGCATTGACTGATATTCATTTAATGGCAACACAATTTAGAATAAAAATTAAAAAAAAATGTTTTAAAAAATAAAATATATAAAATATATCAACTTGTGAGAAATTTTCACAAATACAAAAAGGTTGTTGTAAGTAGTAAATATATGATAATTTCCTGTTATAGCCCGCTACTTAGATACATAATGTACAGTTAATAGTAAATCGTCTTTAGAAATAATTACATTGGCCAGAATATTAGATATTAGGTTAGAAGTTCAAACTCCATTTTCAAAACTTTTATTTACATGGAAAACAGTTCATCCGTCTTCAAAATACTAAATGAGTCATCATTGGTGGGAGTAGAAACCATATTTTTATCAAAACAATATGTACCTATGGATACATTAGCTCAAATTAATCAAACAATTTAACGTTTGATTGGAAATTTGTCACAAATGAATGGAATCTGATGAAAAAAATACAACGAAGAACATATATCACGAGAAAGCTATAAAACCTTCAAATAAATAACTTTACCGGAAATTTTCACAAAATTGGTAATAAAAGCACATCAATCAAAGCGACAGTGTGAAGACATAAATCGGATATTAGGTTTTACACAATAAATCTTTACTCACATGCTTATTTTTGAAGTGAAATTGGAAAAGAAAAAAAATCAATACTTGAATGCATTCAGACCTTAAAGGGTAAGCGCAAAAAAACCCCACACTTTAAATGCAGTGGTCAAATGTCCAACAACATATAATTTATATAATTGTTTACTTGAATGTGACCACGATTTACATGGCGGGTGGCGTCAATGAATCAGAAGACGCTTACTCTTCCAGAACACCTGGTCTTATTCTTTTGTACTTTTACGAGGGTCTCAATATAAATTTTCCCTTGTTAATATTTGGCCCTAGTTCAATCGATTTTGAGTTCGGATTATGGATTTGTTGACGCTTTGGTATTCTCTGATTTGGTTGTATACATATGTAGCATGCATTGCAACATACACCAAACGAAATCCTTGAAAACTGTAGTTATTCCCTGTTTACCATGTAATGATCTGGGTAACGTCACCAACTAGTTTACCAGTTGTCAGTAACCTGTGACTGATTGGAATAATGTGATAGATGCGTTCAGTGAGGTTACATCAAAAAGTAGGTATCAACTCCACCATCACAAGGTGACAGCCACATCTACAAAACCTGTCTCCAGCACACAAGTACATGCACACACGGACAACACAAATGGACAACACTCATGTATACATGTCCTTTAGTGGCAATGGCTAATCATTGGTCGTTAAACTTTGTTTTGGTGGTCGGGCAGTGCAATGGAAAACGCATTTGCTTTTCAACAAGGCGGCCAGAGTTTGATATCCCGAATATCCGGGCCAACAAGTTTGCTAACTACACGTTGAATGACCTATTTTATTATTTTGCAAAAATACGTATAATCTGTATCGCCTACAAAACAGTAGTTGGAAGACAGTTCATGATAACCATATGACTTAGATAATATCTACATCTTCCACCTTAAATACTGTACCAGGTTGATATAAAGATATGGATACATCAACATGATAATAAATATAGACATGGTCTGTTTGTTTACTGACCGGTTTTTGGTCATTCATTCTTAAGGATAAAACACTCGCAACAATAAAAAACCATATCAAAGTGATTCACTCATATGTATTGCCTATGAAACAGAAGAATACCATTATGACGGTACGTCATCGTTAGTTTGTCTATTCTCATCCTCATGTATTTGATAATTTTGACATTAATATAAGGTAGATTTAATGGAAAGATATGAAGCCATTCTTCTTTTAGACCATGGTAAATGGAATTGTAGATATTGACGTCATTGTTTGAAATATAATATAATATATATATCCGTTCCATTCACCTTTATTTGTTTGCTTATATTAACATTTAACAGTATAGTTGAATGTGATTTATTCCAGGCGTTTTCAATAATATACAAAAATCAATTATCAAATGAAATATTTTTTCACTAGATATTACTTTAGTATAATGAATTTGAATGTTAAAAGATCTCAATTACTAAGTGTTTGAATTGAGGTAACACAACGTAATGCGCCGAAGAACACATATTTTCTTTCGTTGTTTTTTTAAAAGAACAATACATCTTATTATAAGTTTGGTGCTTGCCGTTACACCTGTATCCAGAGGAAATCTTTTGTTCTTGACCTTGGCCTTTTGTCCCGGGTTCTTTCGTGTCAATGACCTTCCGGTTGTTCGTAGTCTAGTAACGTAATGCACCGGACGCTAATGTCATAAGTGATTTCCGTTCTTCTGCTCCATTGACAATTTGTCGGATGAGACGTGGACAAATTTGAAGCAACCGTGCAATTACAGATAAATATAGATGGCATTTATAGGATTGTGTTACCACATATAGCATTTCTAAGGACTGCCATTTTGTCAACCTACCAACTATTACACCAAAAGATATTTGTCAAAATATGGAGCTGTACATTTTATTTGTAGAATAGCATTATAGATTTTACGATGAATATGTCTTATGATAATTAATCCAAACGTTGATTTAGCACTCGAAAATGATGTGTAAGGAACAGAGCACTATTGTTTTTAATTGTCCACTAAGAGAAATATGCAATATATTTTATTCATTTCGTCTGCCCTCCACGATCTTGCTTTACCATTTCGTCTTTTTCTAGAGCCCGCCCACCCTGTCTTTCCCACAATTTGGTTATAATGCTAACTTAACGCAGTATTGAATCGCTCTCATTCAGACTTGTTTGCCTTATCCATAAGTTTAAAGTAGAGCAAAAAAGAGAACTAACATCAATTATTATTCTAACTATTATGCTTCTTCGGTCATGTATTAAGTTTACTTGGGATATGTGTTATACTGATAATCTAAACGTAGTTTCATCACTCCATGCATCGTTCGTTAGTAGCATAACGCTATTATTATCAAACATGCAGGTGACTCTCGCTGAAGATATTTATAATTTTTCTGTTATGTATAGACTTGTATTATAGTCATATATATACATATATGAGTTTTTATTACTGACAAATGCACCATTACTCAAAATATTTCTAATAAATTCAATTTATGTATAATTTTGACAAGGAGATGTATTTAGATGAATAATCCTTCATTTGGTTCCGCTTGACTTCACAATGGGCTGTCAGAAATTCGCCGTCGGGCATGAGTCTGGAACGGTGTCATATTCCGGCGAGACAACACAATGTAGGACCTACACGTACACATCCCCAAACAAACTCCTACTTTATATATCCTACAGGTCAACACAATTCCTGGAAGTTATAAAGTATATCGGGGAAGATATTTCTATAGTAAGTAAAACTACAGATGTCTTACATGTATGCCTTGTGCCATTTCTGAGCCACATGGAACAGACACAGGTAAGGGAACCACATAAAATTAAGAAAATTTAACACACGTAGCATGTAATCTGTTTTCCGGTCAGCATGTGTGGCCGGGAAAACAATGATGAAATCTACATCCTGTTTTTGGATGTTAATTTCTGTTTTAATAGACATTATAAAACACCCTAAGGTCTATGCAGTCGGCTTGAGTTCGTACTTTACATCACTTTCCTTGGCTCTTTAAATTGATTGCTTGCGAAACCAGGGTTGTTATAATTTATATTAAAATCAAACACTTTGTTAGAAATTTAAAAAGATTTTCTATCCATTGTAGATATATTTAATGGTGGTTTGATTCAACCACATGTACTTTTCTATTTGTCTGACGAATAAGTCTAATTATATAAAAGGTATCACCATTAATTGATGTATATTCATATAATATGATATCCGTATTGATTGTCTGCTCTATTATTCTTATTACATACATATTACATACTATCCTTCCTGATTATCTTTGAAACATATATAAATACACCACATCTTAGCCTTATTTTCTTTTATCTTTGATCATGTATATATCACATCTACTAGTCATCCATGATTACGTATATATGTGTATTTCACATCTTAGTTACTACTAAGTTTTACGATAAACGTGCCGATTTCGAATTTGCGATCGTGAACGTTCCCTTTCTTGATAGTAACATTTTTGCTTCTCCATCCTATTGTGTTTACACGTCACAGCTATAACGTGATAACTTATGGCACAGGGATTCGAGAGAGGTGCAGGTTGATGAAGACTATGGTCAAGTTTTATGGTCGCTATCTTGGTCCCGTTGAGAAATATTCTGCATCTGGTGTGATATGAAGATAGAATTTTTTAGTATGCTCATTTGTGTACTCCCTTGTTGTGATTGACAATGATGACTCGGTTCTCATTTTGAGAACTTGATGTTTACTTGGATGTGATTGTTTTATTATATGGCGGGTGTCGTCGATGAAGAAGAATACGCTTACTCTTCCGGAACACTTGGTCTTAATCTCTTGTCTTTTACAAGGTCTCAATGTAAATTTTTTCTTTGTTCATATCTTGCCTCTAGTTTATTCGATTTTGAGTTCGGATTATGGTTTTGTTGATGCTTTGGTATTCTCTGATATTTTTAGCCTTGTTTTTTTAACTTTGATTACAAATATCAATCACATTTTAGCCTTACTCCCCTTATCAATAATTACATATAACCCTTTCTTCATGACGCTATTTAGACGTTATTCTATTGCGTGTAAATGTAGTAAAGTCTGTATACCATACAAACAATATAATCTTTATGCACTCAGCCTTGCGTATTAAAATAGCATTATATACGCCTTAAAGTGTCATAGGACGTTTGTTTCTTACAGTGTACTTAGTCTTAACCTGTGACAAATTGTCTTCATCAACATTAAGACCTCCTATGACATGGTTAGATATGACACAGCTTGCAGACTAAACTGATTTTAGCTCTTAACGGCATATACATAGAACACGCTTCTTGATAGCATTATACATCACGGAAGCTTAATTTTTAAATTTAAAAAGAAAATCGAAAAAAAAACAAACCTTATTTCCTTGAACAAATCGTACACACTCAGAGAAAAGCAATTTAGAACACAACTTACTACAAAATATGCTTTTCGTGATCTAACAACAAAGACATCTTACTACGAAGCTATACAATAAACGTGACTAATTCGATTAGCTAATCGTGAACCTTCCATTTGAATAGTAACATACTATTATAAATATTGAGAGTTTCGTGATAGATGCCGGCTGGAGAAAAAACAAACTCACAATACAAGGATTTGTCCACAATGCTTCCAACTATTGTTCATAATGGCATATTTGGAAGAAATCCTTACTAGTATTTTTAAAACAAGGTTCCTGTAAGTATTGAACTAATATTGACAATTAGAATATAACTTCAAGAAACCAATAAGCTCTACGGAAGACTTTGCTATGGAATGGACAATAGGAGAACATGCTAATTGACAAACAAAATCACCATTGCTTAAAAATGCGTGGAATTGAAACGCATGCATGCATTTCTTTGACTAGAGAAGACTATCTGCAAAATCATAGAACTTGAGTTATATGGATACGCTGTCAAAAAATTAATGTGTATTCAAAATATATACTAATGTTTCATTCAATATTCTTGACTAATCAAAAACGGAATCAATCTTTGGGAGCTTGCATTAATTTTCGAAATCAAAGATAGCAGCTCATGGTAAACTTGTGGTAAAAAAGTGAAGAAAAATGTTGTTCTGAATCATGCCACAATAGAATTTGACCCTGTTTTACAAAATATAAATATACCTGGATAAAACATCACTGACACGCACATCGTAAAAACCCCTTGCTCCTTCTCAGGGTTTCGTTTAACATTTGTACAGTAATTAGCTTGCGTAGTTTTCAACTCCCACGCGAGCAAGCGGATGTCAACATCCACGAACATTTCTGACCTTGTTTGATTCATATTTCATATCTATGCGTCATAGTACATTATATAACAAATATACAAGTTCAACTGGACAACGAAAGACATTACACATTACCGAAACATGTGACACGTGGGCTGGACATTGGCGCCTTTGTTTCTCATCCACGTTTTTTTACAAAGAGATAATGTAGTTGTTATCAAATGAGTTGTTTTGCAAACATTTCCTGCTATATATTTAGATAATGCTATCATTCCTCTTTAAATAAACACATGATTGTTTGTGTCCTTGTCAGACATGTTTTAAGGTAAATATAAATGTCATTAACACATACAAAATTAACCGCACACAAACTGTATTGTTCATTCGATGATTGTTTTGGAATAATATTCATGTTACAATAAGTGTTTGTTTCTCTAACCACAGTAGAATAGAACGTCTAATCATGAGATACAAATAACAGCTCTACATAACCTTAAGAAATGTCGTATCATTTCGATGACCACCACCACCACCACCACCACCACCACCATCTGTTAGCAGATTATATGAATGAACCGTTTTGGTTATTTCAGAAAAAGCTTTTTTCTTTTCCTTCTTCGATTATTAGATTTTCTTCCGCAAGGAACGGAATTTGAAACGTTCAGTTCCATTTAGCAGACTAGTTTCAAGTCAGCACAACTGAAAAATTCCGATAAAAGGAATACACTAATATGCAATTACCGTTCCGTGGGGAAACAGGGCACCACAGTTGGGCCTATGGGACATTTTGATTTAGCAAGACAGTGTAAGAGTTGGGCAGAGGGGAGAAATGTTCTTGATGAGAGGGGATAATAGAGAATCAAGTTGAGTAATAACGTCTTGTCCTTCAAACCATAAACAAGATATGGTGGACGTTAATTAATGTGTCTTGTGCCAAATTAGAAGAAATTATCTGACGTTTTAGCGACTTTATGAGAATGTATTCTAATCGGACTTATCAGAGCGTAAGGGTCATCTGATAAATGCTGCCAGACAACCTTAGTTGGAGCTTTTCTTCTCATCCACTCTTCAAAATGTTTAACACAAAACAATGGCCGGGGGCAAACCTGTCATATATGACAACATCATGTTTGTGGGGTTGTTCAGATCCATTTACAGCCGCCAAAACTCACGTTGAAAGTATGTACGACATCAAATACAAAAAAAAAAAAAAAAAAAAAATAATATCTAAATAAGCAAACGCAAAGATCGACAGATTTATGTGACTAAATTGTTTGGCATTTGAAATAAACGTGTACGTTCTGTCTAGGTCAGTATGTCAATCCTTGAGACATGTTTGATGAATAAGAGACAGGCAATGCATAATGATATTTTTATGGTCGTCATCTAGGTCTCATTGAGAACTATTTTAAATCCTTACATGAAATGAAGGTGGAAGTTTTTGAGTATGCTCATTAGTGTGTTTATTTGTTGTGATTGAGAATGATGACACTTTTCTCACGTTGATGACATGACATTTACTTGGATGCGACCAAGGTTTACATGGCGGGTGTCGTCAATGAAGCAAGAGACGCTAACTCTTCTGGAACACCTGATCTTATTCTCTTGTACTTTTCAAGGGTCACCGTAAAAATCGTTTCTTTGTAAATATTCGGCCCTTATGTTATCGATTTTGAGTTCTGGTAATGGTTTTGTTGACGCTTGCTTTTCTCCGCATTTGTTACTGATAAGGTGTTATAGTTAATATCTATAAATAACAACAAACTTCCATTCCATACAATGGAAAACAGCCATTCCTAATCCAATATATGAAATACGTCTATTATTGTTGTATAGATGTATTTGAATATGATGTAAAGTTTGACAAACTACACGACTCATTAATTAAGGCGATTGAAATTGCATTATACTGAAATGTTTCACCATTACATTCGCGGTATGATTAGGTGTTTAAGATGTTTAAGGTTTTATGAGATAAAATGTTATTTAAATATAACTTCCATTTTTATTCTTTTTTATTTCATAAACTTCACAAATGTTATGAAATCTGATAAGAAACGATTATCAATGCAAGAATAATACTCAAAACTGTCACCTTAGTAACAGCGTCTGGCAGTTGTACAGTATGACGTTCTCAATAAATGTTTTCGGTAAATACGAAAATCTATCTATTACCATTCCAAAATTTTTATTTTGTACTAATATCAAGTTGTGTAGGGTTTACTTTTTTAAATGTTTTGATCGGAACTCCATGGTTGTTATTTGCATTAGACTATATGTTGCTTGCGCTTAATAAATTTCATTTTAAAAATACCAGTAGTCGATATAAAAATAGATTTATAAAGATGGTTGTATGAATATCTTCTACTGTTTTTTTAAGACAGCTGCCTGTTTATACTGTATAGTTTGTGCTATATTTTTCTGTAGTATTGACAATGATATATCTGTCGTTGAGCATATCAGAAAATCTCATATATCATTTGTGGTTGTTGGTATGTTTTATTATACAAGTGTACATCGGTATTTAATATGTTATATGCGAAGATCCGGATTGTCACGTCATGGTGAATATGCCCCTATACCAGTACATACAAGTCGTGAACAATGATCTATCTGTGGTTAATGTTATTTTTCATTAAACGAATTGTATGCGTGGTATTGAAGACGCTAATCAGATGTCAAATTGATATATTTCAGACAGAGTGCTATCAGGATATCGAAAATGATATATCATAATAATCTATATCATTATGAAATAATACATAAAAAGACTACGACATATGTAAGCACACCTGCTTTTAACTTTTAATCTTTTTAATGGAGTTAATTACCCCTGAACACCTGGTTAAACTTTGATATTGAATGTGAAACCGTTTTTCCCGATATGTCAATGCCTTTAATTAATCATTTTTGAAAGAAATCCATAGTTTCCAGAACTGTTATGAATCAAGATGAAAGATGAAATGAAGGATTACATGTCAATAAAGATTTTCTGAGATAAAGCAGAGATGGCATTCTAAATATGGATCTTTAAAAATACGGACGCGTTAACCAGCTGGCCTACCTGATCAAATCCATCCCAAAGCATAGCCATACTACAGTGTTATTTAGTTTCCTTTGAGATTAGCGCGTAAGACAACATAGTAATTTGGCGTTTGATATTTTCGCCTACCTAATATGTGATGTGATGGACAAGGGTGCCATTGTACATTGTAATCCTGACAGTTCCTTATTCCTGTATACAATAGTTAAATAGAAACAATGGAAAACATGCAAGCTTGAGAACAAAATATTGGTACATGAACAAAAAAAACCAAGGTTATCCCTCCCTACCGTTTGGTTTCTTTTGTTTTACGTTCTATTAACAGCCAGGGTCATTTAAGGACAAGCCAGATTTTGGAAGTGGAGGAAAGCCGTAGTACCCGCAGAAAAAAACACCGACCTACGGTCAGTACATGTTACTGGTACATGTAGGTGGTATAAAGCGGTATATTTCACTTGGAAATATTCTATATCCTAGTGCAATATAGGTAGTGATATGTAGGCCATTTGAGTGTCATAACCAGGACTTTACATAGATTGTCATTATGGGTGTGGTATGTTCAACTTGCGTTGATTGTGTCCAAAGTGCTTGTATGCAGTCATCAGTCGCCAATCATTTCTATTTAAAGCCGTTTTATCTAGTTGCCGAAAGTGTAATTAGTTTACGTGGCATTATTTATCTCTGGTCTAGCATTAGTCATCATGTATCCATGTAAGGTTTAAATAAGAACAACATTGTTTAGAAGACAAACTATTTAAATCAATTTAATCATTTACCAAAATGGCGAAAGGAATGTGTATTTAGTTAATGTAGTATAACGTATCTCTGATCTAGCTATTAGTCATCTTCTATCCATGTACACTATAGTTCTCAATTAGGATATCATTCTTAAAGGACAAACTATTTGTAGGTCCTTACATCTGACATAAACTTCAACATGACTCCAAATATTTCTACTAATAGGAATTGTGGTTATTTATAGTAAATTCCGATACATGATGGGTTCCCTATGGACATGAAATGGCTTATTTGACATCAGATGGATACTAATCTGAATACCTCTGTCACACAAACTGACTCATATGCCAATTTAAAGGGCATTCGAAAACATATCTAATGGCATATATTAAATCATAACTTGTGGTTTCATATTAATTTATCATAATTAAATTAAGGAGATATTAAATTTTAATTACATATTAACTACTTTTAATTCAATTTGAATTTATTTCCGATAACATCATATATATATACATGTACATACCATCCACAAAAGGCTCTTCCTAGGAATAGCACATCTATTTTAAACAAACGTTATGAGGATGGTTGTATGCACATACTTATAATTTTCTGTTAAAGTAATGTACTAAGAGTAATGGAGTCTATACTACATTGCGTACAGTAAAAACGACAATTTCTTCGAAGTAATCTGCAGTTTTATCAATAGCAAAATATTTGTATCAATAGTTAAATGTAAAATATAAAGACACAACACAATCGCCTAAATATCAGCGTCCTTGAATATGTCAAGAAGAAAGTCCTCTGTAGTCGTTCTCATTTTCAGTTTGAATTTGCATGACTTGGTCAGTTGATCTCCTTAAAATGGTTCTACTTCTACTCCTATATTTGATAGCTACCCATTCAGTTATTTTACCTGCAGGAAAATATTTTCGCATAGTAAAATGACCTCCTTAACAACACAAACAGGAGGTCCTTGATTATCTTGAAGAATTGATTGATGCGTGCCTTGATAAGTCTGCAGTCACTTCTATTTGAAAAAATTCGAAGCGCTACATGTAACAAAACCATAATCAGAACTCAAAATCGATTCAACTTTTGCAAAATATAAATAAATGAAAGATCTACGCAGAGACACTTGCATAAGAATAAGGCAAGATATTCCGGAGTATTTAGCGTCTTCTAACCCAACATCTAAATATTGGTCACATCCATGTACTATATGTCACATCCTCAAAGTGCAAACTGAGGCATCATTCTCAATCTAAGACAAGAAGGTCAACTTAATGGTTCTGCTTATTTCAATACTGTTTTCACGCACGCATGGCGTTCTTGGGGTTTTACCTACTTAAGCAAAGATGTGGTATAGCGGGCTTCGTTTAATTATTCTGCTACCAGTTGTGGCTCTTATGTAACTTATTCTTGAAGCGCAATGCACTACTGCTACAAGACGAAAAAAATGTAATCAATGAATAGTTTTTTTTATTGCTAATGTACAAAATGTGTATTTTCATGTTTATTGAGGAAAAAAGGTTATCCATGCATTATGTGAAATATTTATATTTATGCATTAAAGCATGACAGCAGGCAACAATGTAAAAAAAATAAAAATATTTGCCACTGTTTATTATATGCATTAGTAGTTAGTCATAATGTATTTGTTTATTTGTTTGGATTTAAATCCGGTTTGTGTGGGTTGTATCTGGCGGACCAGATACATGAAATATGCAGCACCATTACAAAGGTTAATATGTTAATTAAGCTGTAATGATGTCATTATTAATTCCAGGAATTTTGGGTTTTAATGTTATAACATAATTATGTATGCATATTAGCGCTGTGGGTTTTTTGTCCCTTGTGTGTACATGTTCCAGGTGTAATGTATTTGATTCTGATGAAATGGAGATATTGGCTATTTCATATGTTTTCTGTTGAATCGTTGACATACATTGTCATACACAAACATATATCAAGATAAATTTGTTAGTAAAGCATTTTTAGACAAAGACTGCATCCTGGAGATTGGCATAGCATCTTAATCACAATATAACAGAAACTAAATATCCTACACGATTTGGTTCGTTGTACTTTTAGATAATGCTTAAAATAATGCAGTTCCTAAATAAAGAATGATTACCTGATATAGTTTTCCTTCATAAAAAGGCCCCGTCAGATAACGTTACCCATATGATCATAAAAGGCCCCGTCAGATAACGGTACCAATTTGGTCACAAAAGACTGAAAAAGTGCATTATTGATATTCAATTCATTTGTCTTTACGTCTTAAACGTCTTAATTTTTTTATTAACTTTTTTTTGTTGTTGTTGCATTTTTGTTTTGTTTTTGTTTTTGCTTTTTGTTATACGTTTTATTCTAATTCTTCTGCACGCAGCTTGTAGCTTTATTTCGTTTAAAACATAAGCTTCTTTAGATAACATAACCCGCGAAAATAATAATGGAAAAGAAATCGACAAAAATCGGTCGAACAACAAGACAAATAAAATGTTTAATAGATATGAGTATGCTGGTGAAGTATCACATCCTCGGTGAACTTACGCTGAACTTATGTTTATCATCGGAAAACTATTAATTGTGAAGCAGGACCTTTCTACCCACTATCATTAAAGGTGTAATAAACATAAAGAACAACGCTGAATGGTATGCATAAAATGTATTTGTGATACATACGACTGCATTAGCCGTCTGAGCTACCCTCCTTTCTGATAAATCATGTCAATACGTGTTACTTATCCTTTGTTATTCTTCACACCATCTTTATGTTTTGTTGAAGGCATTTAAACCATTGAGGTGTGATGAAAAACGTTTAAAACGTCATGAAATGCACATGAATCTTTTTTATATCCTTGTGATGTAGGGTGATACGAATTTAAAATGACTACAACCCTTTGTTAAGTAGTCAGCTTGTCTATGATCACGTTTTCAAAATTCCTCAAATGTCTTTTCATATCAAGTTAAAAAAGTTCGAGGACATAATCAAAATAATTCAACAAATATTAGTTAATTCAATGCTGTTTTTGCAGACAAAGTATCTAACATTTTGTTCTTAGTTGGCGAATGCTATTAGTTTATTGTTTGCAAATGAACTAGGCCTTTTTGAAAACAGATGTAACCAGTGTTTCGAAAGATGAAATACTATCTAACCATGCGTGATATTTCCAATATTTCAAGATATCAGTTAATGAGAAGGGGACTGATACACATCGTCTATACTGGATACCGAGACTTTACAATTATCCTTATAAGTAACGTTTTATCGCTGGCTTTTCTAATTGCTCAATTACGTCTTTACAAAAACTTCTTTCTGCTATTCCTATTACCACTAAGCGGAGCTAGTTAAATAGTGATTCAGTCTTCTCCATAAGCGAAATTAATTGGAAATGGGGCTTGAAAATTAGAGCGATCTTCTGACTCGTTCTTCAACCTATTTGATTTCCAGCTTGTACACTACTATACATCATACCAACCCTTAAAGAGCTTCCTTTCAAGAAACGTGTACAAAATGCAAATATACGGTGATGAGCTATCACGGAACAAAATTTGTGAAACATACAACAAAATATATGAATTATACCGAGTAAGATAAGAGGCTGAATTTCTCGATGAGATTTTCATGACAGGTGATGAAAACCTTGGAAAATCATTTTATTTCGCGTTTTTTGACAAAGATTATAAAAACAAAAAGTTTGCCGACCACGTCGATCGACAGCTGATTGCTTCGATCCCTACTAAAAACTATGACCATAATTGACAGATTACAACTAAGATAATCTATTAACGTGACGATTTCGATTTTTTCTGATCGTAAACTTTCAATTTCTTACCAGATATAGCAACATCCCTGCTTCTCTAACCTGTGATGTTTACATGTCGCAGTTGATTCGCTATTCTAGAGCTTGCTCTAAACATGGTGATTTCAATGATAGTTGTCGGCTGCTGACAGGTTCATTGACATGGCGTATGAGGTTGATTAAGAAGACGTTTGCCTTTACAGAACACCTGGTCTTACATGAATGATCTTGTACTCCGTGTCAATCTTTCCTTTGTTCATATTTTGTTCCTAGTTTTGGACAAGGTATTTTCTGATTATTTTTTTTAATTTTTGAATAGACCAATTTGAGTCGTATCATATGGTCTCTTACGCTTCAATATCGAAAATCGATCATCCCTGTTATTTCATGTTTCCTTTCCATAGCGTGTAGTTGCCAATTTTATCTCTAAAATCTAATGCAATGATGTGGTATATTATGTATCTTGTCAAAAGTTCTCATTCAACACTGGAAAGGTTATAAGGTATCGTACAACAAAATGGTAATTCTACCTGTGAGATCATGTTTAGACTACTGACAAACAACTTAATTTTCGCGGCGACTTAATTTCGCGTTTTCATATAAAACGTGTATTTCGCGGCGATTAAATTTCGCGATAAATACTGTAATAAATCCTATGTACAGTACAGTAATCCTACAGTTGGCATACCTCTGATTGATTATTTCGCGGCGATTAGTTTTCGCGAATTTTAATATCAACCGCGAAATACGCGAAAAAATAATCGTGCGCGAAAATAAGTTGGTGTACGCTACTACTGATTCCGGAACTTGATGGATATTATCGTAGTTTGTTTATTTTTTCTTTACTTTGTCACATACGTTCTGAATGCACTTTTACATATATGTAAGTACTTTGTACATTTGTATGTCAGTCCGGCTAGTCGTAAATTAGGACACTAATTACAGGTGTGTTGTCACATGCAGTAGTCATCACAGGTAACTAATTACTCCTGTCTAAATGAGCGGCATCTCAACGGTTCTATGTAAAGCGTGAGGTAACTAAGCTAGGTCCACAACAGTTTTATCTAAAATGGATTCGTGAATAAAAATGTATAATGTACGGTCACGGTATAACACCTCGAGCGTCCAGGGTTCAGGGTTCAGGGACCCACTTGATGACCTATCGATCTTTGACAGAAAACCTGAGCTAGGGCCACGAATGGTGACTCACAATGCTATATACTTTATAATAATTGGCGAAACACATCCTGTGTGTTATTAAACATCCGCTTACTAATGTACAGCTGTTGATCGACTCTGCCATTAGAACCTCATCAGATATTTTCTCTTATAACAGACAAGGTCAAGACGTAGATGCATTTCGCTCAGGTTTGTAAAAGACTATTTCTGTTATTTTGAAACATAGGCTTTAATATCCTAATAAGTTGTACCCAACATTTAAGTTTGCATATATTTTATATCTGATATATTTTCATCTAGATATTATCCTATATAAGTATTAAGGCGTTGTTTGTAATATTTGGTGTTTGTTTGTTTGTTGTTCTATTTTTTATGTCAACAAAAAGCTAACGCTAATCAGGATTTACATTTTCCACTTCACGAAAGTGTATTTATGATTGGTATTTGTAATGTTATTTGATATTCATTCCATGTCATGAAAGTTAAAAACCTTTGAGTTATTTATTTGACATATATGTTTGGTATAGTCGTCTCCCCTTGTTACTACAATACCTAATACATTAACTTTAATGACAACATTAATATCACCAGGTAGGTGTTTGAGGATGATTGATGTATGGTTAGTAACAATAAAAATCGTATGTTTATAAATGGCTACAACTGTTAATGAAGCCTTTTTGTCACAAACATGGCAGGCCAAGTGACTAATGAATGGACGTTCTGTTTAGGCACTGTGCAAACGTTACATATATACTTTTTGCAAATATGCACGCATGAATTTTAATGGAATTGCATCATTCTGTGTCTTATTAAAACGTTTTGATTATGTTGATTACAAATCAACCAATCAATCAAGGCGGGACTGTTTGATTCTATGACAGGTCCGACGCACGATAAAACACCCAAACTGATCGGCCTTCTCCTAGCCTCTGATATGATACAGATAATTATCTTACAATCCCCTACTTAACTGTAATTAATACCATAGACATCACTGGGTGTTTAAACAGGTTGCAATTTTACCGTTTAAGCAGTAGACTATTTGTGGCGTTGACTCAGACGACATAAGACAAAACAGAGCGTCACTGATTTACCTGTAGGAGACCAGGTGTTCTTGAAAGGTAGTCGTACTGGCTTCACCCATAACTAATTAGAATACTATGAACGTTTAAATGAAGACGGAATCGTTTCACCACTAGTATGTGGTAAACAGCTAGCAACTGTGGTCACATAGGACTTAGACTCTCCACATTGCTACAATGGTGTCTTTCAACAGTAATATTGTACGTGCAGCTTATCATAGGTGTTAGCACTATTCACATATCATCAATCCTGTTTCTTCTTTTCTACTCTACGAATCTCTCTTTGGAACTTGTATTTTTTCATTCACCTTGTATTATGCAGATGGATCAATCAAGACCGGATTTGGCATATACATATACTATCAGCTCACAACATGGACGAACATAGCGTACCGATTTCCACTTCCTGAGTGTGCCTGTGTTTTGTTTTTGAACGTGAGATTTACAGGAAATCCATTTTAAATCCAATATAACCACAGCAGAACAATTTGTACATGGTAAGTATATATTCTGCTTCACTATTTTTCGTTACTTCTTTTCTATTAGTGTTTTACACGGTTTCAAATTAATGGCAGCTGCATAATTATGTTGATGTGCCTATTGCTTATTAAGTATCTTTGCTGAATATACATGAATTAGGAAATATTACTAACTACCTGTTTAACTTTCATTTTATTGATCCGTGTATCATGGTTAAGCAGTTCTAGAAATTGTAGAATGCTTCTTGAGAGCGCCGAAATGGCAACACCGGCAGTATTCTCCCAGGGAATATTAGAAAAATTCTTTTTGAGTACAAAGGCCCTTTTACCGCGGATGATAAATTGTAAATCGCTTTCAGACGAACTACGAAATAGGTTGTGATAGAGCGGTACATAAAAACCTCGAATTATTATTATAATAATGGCTTAAGCAAAAAATCTCATTAGCTGGTGGACAAGCTGCTTGGTCACTTACACATACTAGCATTGCTTTATTATGTAAAAAGACACAATTGTGATGTGACAAAATATTGTACATATGTTTATCAGTTTCTTGTCAAAAATAACTTGTTAGTACCTTTGGTTGGCGATACTATTAATAATTAATCCAAAAGATTAATAATCTTAAAAAACAATATGATAATTCTCGCTTCTTAGAAAAGGGCAGCGATGGCTAACTCTCTTGTCCTCCTGATGATCACATAACACACACATATGTGTAATGTATGTCATGATGGGGTCGAGGTAGACGTGGGCAGTTACGTTGTACTAGCCGTAGGTCAGTGTTTTTTTAACCGGGAACTCCGCCACCATAGCCCGTTCACGGCCTTAAAGGATCATAGTTGTTAATATGACGCAGAACACAATCACGCCAAACCGTATACTTAAAGGAAGCATTTTATCAGGCTTTCAAAAAGTAAAACATAAAACTGGTTTAAGATAAACTATTTATTTATACTTTAAATACTGTTTATTACAGTTGTATTAAATGATATAGAGATAATGTATGATTTCTAAATGTTCATTTCCGTTTTTATTGCTGTAAGTGTTATATATATACTTACATTGTGATTAATAAATACAAAACATGTATATGTATTTATTGAACTCATCTTGATATGTATTTCAAAGAAGGCATATTTTTTTTACATTAGCATTCATACCATAATAATTATACTACACGAAAATGTATGATAGAAACAAAGATAGCTATATATATTACCTATATTAACACATAAATTACTTCAGTTAAAATTTCTATATGAATTAGGACAAGATAACGATACCTCAGTTCGGTTTACATGTACTTTATTTCCATGCTATCACAATAACTGAGCATACACCAGATATATTCCAGAAAAGCAAAATATTGTCCAACGTTTACACTGCACAACCATTAATATAGCTAATTAAGGAGCAAACGATAGCACCTTCAAAGTCAAAAATTTAAAGATTCCAACTTTGCATTTGCATACGTATTGTCAAATTCTAACAAATTGTTAAAATAAATGAAAAATACTTTTTGTTATAGTATCATATGAATGATAAATCAAAACGAAAATAAAATAAGAAGTTTCCAAGTATACCCGCTATGTCTTCTGTCTTATGTCTTTGTGATATTCTGCTTTTACAAACTTCATTTATTTGATGTGGGTAACCTGTTGTGAAATGATGCAGGAACTGCAAGTCCTCTTACAGTACATGGAGGATGCTGCATGTTTACACATTAAGTTACTTAATCAAGTCGTGTAATTCTTTGCGACGGCATCAGTTTCCAGTGCAGTCTTTTATAGTTTTTTCATAATTGTATTTTGATTTCGTTGCGATAGAAATCCAGAATTATTCCATATCTTTTCCTCTTTCTCTCTTTCCAGATGTTTTCATATAAAAGTGTAAAGTGTTTGCTCAAGTTTCTTCTTCTCCTCTTGGTGTTCCTCATTCACGCAGACGGCAAACATCAGCGGTGGTATCTATTAGGATGTCACTGTCGTAACTGGTCAAAATGGCAGTTTAGGAAAAGCTTTAGAGACAGTGTACTCAGTATGTACCGGGGATTATTCATGAACCCTCGTGACCTTCGTCAACTTCCGGTCATAAAACCGGAAGGTGTAAGAGGTCATGGTTTGAACTCCTACGTAGACGGGATAAGGCCACGTCCTGGGCCTGTCCCTAACTCCCGGAACTCTTGCTGTTATACGTAAGTCATAAGAAATCATTAATAATAATATCATAAATGCATGTAATACATAAGTGATGTTAAGTAATAAAGTAACGTCATTATGCTAATAAAGAAAGACCACAGCATTTTAATGGCATACTTGAATATGTAAAAGTAAGAATATACTATTTAACCATTAACAGTATATGTATAACAATATTATAATCAAAACAATTATGTAACCGTATACTCGACGATTTAATGTTAAAAAATGAATATTGCAATAATCTAACAGTTTGTCAAATGATTGGAAACGAGAACCCAAATTATTATTTTACAATTTGCTCAGTAGGTAAAGCTTGATGATTATAATTGCAATGACATTAAGTAATGGAGAAAATATGATATATCTTAATGTGTCGTTTTATAATTATATTTTCAGAGATTATGCGTACGAAGTATTCAATACGACTGTTAGCTCAAGTTTCCAGCTGAATGTCGTCCATTTTAAAAACGCATTTCAGTTTGTACCAACAGGACGTTGTGCGTAAGTATTCTATGCCTGACAAGGGAAACTATGCTAAAATATATACAAAACCAGTTTGAATAATATTTAAATATAACTAGGTCATACATAACTAAATAATGTTCTCTCGTCATACCTTTATATTTTTGCCAACGACAATAAATTTAAATTTTAACTCGGCTAATGAATTTTTAAGAGATTACATAAACACGGAAACAATAAAGCCTATTATTTGATTAATTGTAAACGTTTGGTTGTAGGTCAAATGTAAGCTGCGGAGTAGGGCAATGTTTACAAATGTATCGTCATCATTGGATGTTAGTTTGGGACGATAATCTCCCTCATTATCCTCCCGTCACGTTCCTGCCGGTCGAGGTACCCTCCCACTGTGAGTGTGTCAACGTAGGGAGGAGTACGTCATGAATGTTTGTGCACACTTTTTGTGACGTCATTAGTTTATAATACTTGAATACATAATAACTGATGTCAGAGTTATGGAGGGCTTGGGTACCAATTTACAGCTGCCGGAAGGATTGTCTGTTTTATTCTTAAACAGTGACGGCAGTTATGCGTGACTGGATGTAGTGTTGCGTACCTGATAACCACTGACGTAAAAAGCTGGCCCTTCGGGCAGATATACATCTAGTACATTCAACACACGAAGCAAAGTGGTGTTACGTCTTCCGCAAACCCAAGGCTGATCAAAGGAGACAATTACAGATGTGCCCACACCTATTGTTAGAATTCTTAGCTGACGTATGCTACTGGAATCGCTGCATGGTGATGTCTATAGGTGTATTGTGCTTTATTATGTTCCAAACCAGATTTGGATATAATATAAATATGTATTTGAAACATATGTGACAACGTGCATAATTGCTATCTAAGGACTGAATACCGTAATGTAACCAATACTTCCTGTAGCATGGTGCTTCAAAACAATCTGAAATGAAAAGGAGTATACCTACTTTTTATTTACACGTTTGATGCCAAGTAAACTCACGTGCGGTGATCTAACTATTTATTACGATGTGTTTCACAGGGCAGTTTGCTTGGTTCTATAGAACGTTTTGTTAAAACTGTTGCTGATCAGTATATTGCTTTGAAGACGCTTACGATAAAGGCATTTGCGAATTCCATTTGTTGAGGCCAAGTTTGTATGAAAACTATCCCAACATATTTGTTGTATAAAGATACTTAGTTGCAACCGACTTTTAAATGATAAACTATTAAATTGTATGTGTTATGTTACTTGTCCATACATTATGTGCATGTAATGTATCATAATTATGCTTTAATATCATATTTATGTACGAGGGCCTCATATGTTACTTGTACATGTTACATTAAAATCTGATAAAATTTCAATGTTTTAAAATGTTACTTGTGTACTATTTATGCTTGTCACTTTATATCAGAAAACGATATTAAATTTACCTTGTATGTATGCCGACAATTTGCCAGTAACATGTCATGTTAGATTGATGTATATATACCGTTTATGCTGTTTCTCAACGTCGTTGTTTCTTGTACTCGTACAATGTTTAATATTGTAAGATATTAATGTATATGTGTGCGATATCTCAATACCTTATTATAATGCCATGTCAGACATAATATCCTTACGTTTACATATGTAAATATCGCATAGTAGGAACATATTGGACACGTTCCGTATTTTAAGGTAGTAAATGAGTTTAAAGCAACATGCAAATATTGATTTGTTGATCATTTGGATTATTTACATTTCTAAACATGAGCGCACAGCGCGATCATTTTAACATTGCAAAAAAGAATCGATTTTAAGGTTCAACAAGCTTCCTCAATGTCGCGGTAGCCACCGTTAATTTCAAAGCCTGAAATGAGTCTTTTTCATAAACTTTGATCAAATCGGAAATTATGTATGCAATTTGTATATATTGTACTGGTTCATTGGCTGTTAAACAATAGGAAGATACATTTGAATAGAGTATTAAGGCTGAAATCCGAAAAAAATAGCCCATTTGACAGGTCAGTCTCTTTTGCGATGCCTAGAAATGTTGCGAAAAATGATGTTTAGTTTAAAGATTATTTATATAACCTGGTCATGCGGAGCTTGAGTTCCCTTCGTATAGTTGTTTTGAAGGATGCCGATCTCATATAAAGATAAATGCGGAAACTACTAAATCATAATAAAATTAAAAGGTAAAATATTTTATCATATCATAAATAGGAAAACGAAGGCTACCTGGTCGTTAAATGAACTTATAATGTAATTTGATATCAATATGTGATGTTATGAAAGCGCAAGATAAAATGTTTAATCATTAGAATTTAAAAGTATTATAACATGTATGACATGGATAACTTCTGTAATACAACATTAACTGTAAAGAAAATATAATGCATATAAAGAAAAATAAATAAGAGAATATCATAGCGTCAACAAAACCATAATCCGAACTCAAAAATACACAATAGATTTTCATGGATAACTACATTTATAAGCTTATATAATCTTTTTTATTGGCGATGGGCTATTGTTTCAGCAAACAAAATCTATGACGTTTTAAAATTATTTTGTACTCCCCACTAGCCACCATCATCTACTTTTAATTCCGGTACATTTGTATGCCTCTCCACATCCAGTTTAAGAAAAATTATTCTACTATGACCTAGGTATATTAATTAACTTTTATTTAAATTATCTGTATTTAAAACAAGATATACTCTCTGATTATTCGATAAGAGTGTTTGTATGTGACTGGCAAGGTGTTGCAATTTAGGATGACTATTGAAAGTTTTAGGGGGGTATTAAATCTTATGAGCTATATTAAATGTCTAATACATTTCAATTTTCATACACTAAGGCATGCATTTTAACGGAATTTTAAATCACATAAATTGGTCGGAGATTTGTTTACTTACATTGTATTAATAGAACAGCGTTCTGCTTATCACTAGTAGGCTATCATTGGCTGTTTAAACTTATGAACTAAAAATTAAAAACAAATGAGTCCAAAATGTTTTATGATATGGTAAAACAAACATACTTTTCAAATCACAACATAGTCGTTTTACAATTATCGTTGCTAGGCTATCTTTGAAGGAGAAATACATGAAAGCAAATAGAGAATACCGGAGCATTAACAAGATAATAAGATCAGATAATCCGGAAGAGTAAGCGTCTTCTTGCTTCATCGACTATACCTGCCATGTAAATCTTGGTCACTTCAAAGTAAACATCAAGCCCTCAAATTGAGAACCGAGTCAGCATTGTCAGACACAATAAGTAAAATCACTAATGAGCATACTCGTCCATCTCAAAACGTCCATCTTCATATCATATCAAGAAATAGGACAAAGCTGGCGACCAAAAACTTGTCCATAGTTCTGATCAACCTGCCTCTCTCGAATCCTTGTATTGTTTGTTGTTTGTTTGTCAGTAGTCGACATCAATCAGGAAAATCAAGATATTTAGAGAGAAACATGCAATGTATTGTTTGCTGCTTGACTATATGCAGGAACAGCTTTCCATTTTTATCATTTTCGGCCAATTTTATGTTCTTAATTTTTAATTTGCAAATAGATATCCAGTTAAACATTTAATTGGTCGTGGAGTCCATTTTCTGGTTTCCGTCACTCATAGCCTATCTATTGACTATCTACAATAGCGGATTTCCCTGCTTTTTTATTCAATACATAGTACAGTGTTTTCTTAATACCCATATCTCTTAATATCATTCTATTTTTTGGCTTATTAGCTTTTTTTGTTAATATCAAGTCATATTATTGTTTGTTTGCTTCATTTTGCCTATGCCGTATAATTGCTGTGGCCTGTATACCTTAAATATGTATATTATTGTATGACCGATAAGAAACGATCCTTTTTTATTGTATTCATATGAGATATTGAATTAATAATCGAAGACTTTGCTAACAACGTTGTTAAAATATTTTGAGATGTCGTTATTTCCGTCAATAAAGAGTTTTTAATTGTAGTCAGTGTTCAATTGTTTGCGTTCAACAACACGTTGAGGGTCAAACACCAATGTTTTAAAAGGCGCATACAAATATATAATTGTCTTACATTTGATTATTTCTTTCTTATACATTGTCTATCGTTTTAATTCGTTTATCTGCTAAAAACAATACTCTGCAAATATCAAATCAATAGTATACGCAAAAGAAGTAAAAGCAGTAAAGACAATTAAACACTCATGTCTACGTGAATTTCATTTATAGGCATCTGGATTCCTTTTTCAAGTGAAATTCTTGCAAGTGTTTTATGTTAATTTCAGTGAAAGTCTAGTCAATATGTGAATTAAAACCAAGGTGACAACGGTCTAGATATTGATATATATGTCGTAAAATTTACATACAACCGACCATGCTTCTTGCTTTTGAAAATCTCACTCAAAATAGCATTATAATATCAACTTAATAAATTTATGTGAATTTCGCGTGACAAAGATAGAATATAAACTTATGTTAATATAAATTCACATAAAACATTCAATTCGTGGGTAAATTAACATTTGACAACCAGTTAGAAATATATGATTTTGTTTTACGTGAAATGCACGTGAAGAAATAATGTTTGTGAAGGTCATCAAAGAAGAAATCAAAATCTTCATGAGCACCTCCACCATTCCGCTAACCTAGTGTGGGGCATATTGTTCCGGAAGTGGAAGCTTGTCTTCGTAAGCATATACAAAAAATACATTTAATGAACGATCTCACACACTGTAACAGATATTTCCTTAACAATGTCGTGCTTAAGTTGCACTTAAGATTTATATGTTTTGTATCAAAAAGTCAATTAAGTGTAAGTCGACACCTCTTTGATAAAACACCATGTATACAAATAAATGTCTTTTAAAATACGCCAAAAACCTCGACAAAGAGACTTCCCATTCTATAGACAAATGCTGATTTTTATTATATTTTCTTACAGGTCGCTTATTAGTATGAAAAAGAAAATGATCATAAGCTTTGAAATTATTTCGTATGTTGATTATGAATATGAAGAAATGATCATAAGCTTTGAAATTATTTCTATGCTGAAATGCAATTGATCATTACGTTTCATATTGTCTATTGTATAAGTTGTTTGGCTATTAGTTGTAATGACTAGGTGATTATAAGAATAAAAGCCCATTGTCTAAACGTTTGACGTAATGTCTAGATGATGAACGAGCAGTGAATGTCTCTATATAGGGCAGAGTAAGGGGCGTACTGGCCATCAATCTTTGTCTTATCATTAATTACAACTTCAGAAACATTGCTTTATTGCTTTCATCAGAGATCTGAAACACTCAGAACTAATAAATTAGTTTTGAACAAAATTCAGTACGTTTGCTAGATCTGTTTCATTTTTTTTTTTTATAAATAAAGGTATTACCAAAATTGCAAAACCCATTTATCTACATTACATAAATGAATAAATGTGTTAATATATTTTTAATTGTTATTGATTGGTTTTACATTTTGCTAAAAGTTAACCATCATTTCAATCTTTCTTTAAGTGAATAACTTATTATTTGCGTGAACATACTGTTTACAACCGATGGTGTCGGCCATTGCTCTGGACAATACTGCAAGAAAATGACCGGGTTAAGTTTGGTTTATTTTGTTTTACGTCCTATAAAGAGCCAGGGTCATTTAAGGACGTGCCAGGTATTGGAGGTGGAGGAAAGCCGGGAAACCTAGAGAAAAACCACCGATCTACAGTCAGTACTTGGCACCTGCCCCACTTGGGATTCGAACTTGCAATCCAGAGATTGAGGCTAGTGGTAGAATTTCGGAACACCTTAACTACAAGGCCACCGCGGCCCCTCGCACAATGGCCGGGACTATCGGAAATAAAGTTTGTTCAAAAAGCATGCAGATAAACGTTTTTGTACAAAAATAGTTATATAAAAGTCGATATCTTAAAGCACTTACAATTTTAGGGTACATGTTTTTTTCTGCTAGATGCATCCAGAATTATGGGAATATACATTGTAGTACTGTAGCATAGCTTAATGTCCAGATTTACTGAATGATGCTGTATTTCAGTTTTGTAGTTGGAAGTCATCAGCATTAAAATCAACATATTCGCCACTCTTCAAAACCCTGTATACTGTATAATTGTTTGATTTCGGGAGTGTAAGATTTTCTAACAGGATCTTGTCCAAGGACCGGGGTTTAATTTGGTAAATAACAATAAATACATGAATAAATAAATAAAAAAAATAAAGAAAAAAGAAAAAAATATATTTTAAAGCAACAAATACTAGGTTTTAATTTTTCGCTAGTTATGATGCCTTCGCGAATTTAGCTAAATTAAAACACTCGCGAATATAAGCAACTATACAGTAATTAATACATACATAACAATGCACAATATAGTCTACTATTATAATAAAACTATTTCATTTTGTAACGATGTGTGTGGTGCGCTTATTAAAACAAAATATCCTGTATTACATATGTACCAAACTGTTAATAAAACCATAATCAGATCTCAAAAGCAATTAAATCAGGGGCTAAGTATGAACAAAGGAAAGATTTACATGAAGACCCTTGAAAAAACCAAGAGAATAAGACCAGGTGTTATAGAAGAGTAAGCGTCTTTTGCCTCATTGACGACATCAGCAATTTAGATTTAGGTTAGGTCCAAATAAATATCATGGCCTCAAAGTGAGAACTGGGGCATTCTGCTAAATTTCAACAAGCAGGCATACTAGTTAACATATTACAAAACGCCCATCTTCATATAAAAAAAGGATTTACAATATTTCTCAATGAGGCCAAGATGGCGAACATAAAACTTGCTTATAGTCCTTATCAACTGTGATACAATAACTGATTTTGTATATCTGTTTAACTTAATACCCACAAAGACACCTTATGACTCTTTGATGCAAATGTTGAAATAGTTAATTCATTATGAAATTTTGGAGGTGAATCTATAATGTAACACGTGCCGGTATTTTTGCATATTATTAAGCCTTAAACGATTACTTATCTTGAACTGATAAACTAAAACGAAATACAATATCATACCATCTGCTTGTGATTGATATTAAGATGCCACACCTAACAGGGACAGGGACTATATAATTATACTCCAACAACAAATCTATACTTACCTTGCTCGTCCTACATGTTTACCTGTCAATTAAAAGATAAGTGATAATGATGCGAATACAAATAAAAATCAGCTGGCTACTCATCTAAATTGCGTTGCTTACTTAATGATAAGATAATAAAATAGCTGATGTATCTGTGAAATTATCGCAGCAGTATACTGTTTACCCCTTTCGCTTTCTGTAAAGCTTGCGAAGATATCTTTTTTATGGTAAACAATGCATTCAGCATGGTTAGTAAATATAAAGGGTAAATTTAAAGTTAAATATACCGCCTATGGGCAAAACTTTGACAGGGTAGAAAAGTGCTAATTTAGGATTAACTTTATGTTATGGGGGTATAACACACAAAAAATGGAGTGTACTCTAAATAAACCGTGAAGCGGTTTATGATGAGAGTACACTCCGGTTTTTTTTACGAAAATTTACTTTATTGACGGGCACTTTGCTCTTACAAATCATTACGCTGCTGCATCAGCCAATCAAAAGCGACGTTCTAAACTGCGACGCTATTTTTATGTTATGAGATGTTAACATAATTTTTTTTTATTCATTGTTTCAAACAAGATTAAATTATAAATTAACAGTTATACATTTTTAGAAAATAATGACAAACAACCACCCACGTCTACATTCAATCAAATTATTATATTTCATCAATTTGTTTACTGCCATTATTTTGATTAATACCTACACACATGAACACCTACACAAAAGATCTATCTTGTTATAATAAATAATGAGTGATTGTCGATGACGTCGATGGAATTAAATGGAGTCATTGTTTGCGTCACCTTGATAATGTTATATACATTTTACGGTAGATTTATCAATATCTAATCACGTGACAATATATAACCACCTGTGCTACATGTATCAGTGCAAATTTTAATGTTGAGGTAGTGCGTATTTTTATCTGAAATAAACAGATCTATATTATACATTTACCTATCTTATTTCATTTTGTTTTCCTTTGCTAGAGGATGAGAAATGAAGGTTGCACGTCGCTGAGTTTCCGTTTCTATAAAGTACGTTTTATAAGTTTTGAAGGCATAGATAACCAGCACAACTGTGCGTAATTTTAAGAAGCAGTGTGCAACGCTTTTGCTCTGTTATTTGCTTCAGCAAGTTATTTGTTACGGGTATGTATAAACTGGCTTTCCGCCCAAAGTTGTTATTCAATATTATCAACTGCATTTTACTGCTATGTAGCTTATATCACCCTAGTTTGGAAAATAGAACCTTTTTTTAAAAAGTTTTAATTTTCTTTTTATTTAAAATATCTATATAATATCCTAGAAATGGGGACCAGTCTAATATATATGTACTACAGAATGATACTCACACGCTTCCGGTTCCTTCACCTTTAAAAGGTTTGGAGCCTATATTTCCCGAACAATTATTGTAGCGAGAGGGGCACATGTGTAAAACTCTACTGGTGGATGTTTTTATTCGCCAAGGTTTGCTGGAGCCTCCATAGCCACATTTACTCATTTGAGTGGTGACATGGTACATCATAATCACATTGTCGTAGTACATGGTTTTAAATTATACGGAGAAGGTTTAATTGTACTTCTAACTTCATAATTAAAGGGCTTTTATGTAACTGACTCTTTTGCTTCTACATTAATTAGAAATTTTGGATTCTCTTCTTTTGGCCCCCTAGCACCACTGACGAGTCCCAGAAGGACGAAATAGCTATATGATGCAGTTTAATTCATTTTTTTCGGCATACTGTATCTATCACTAACTTTGAAAATTGCAACGTGTGTGTGTTACGTCATCTTCACTAAAATAGATGCATGTGAGTACTTTAAAATATCGACTTTACAGATAACCAATATATATGATTTATTTGCCTCGAAATGTGCTATTTTTAATTGCAATGTAATAATAGTATATGTCAAATCTTGATGTTCGTATTTAAAAAAAAAAGACACCTGTGCCTGTGAGCAGCCTTGGTCAGACACTAATAACGATTGCTAACTGCTACTTTTGAGTGATGAGGTAATCACTGGACGTGTTTTATTGGGTCCGCTATAACAAATGTGGGTCAGATCCCACGACACTGATGGATTACCTCTAAATATAAAATTATAAATAGACTGCTGACAAATCGCTATGATATACATTGTCCTAATGTATATATAATGTATATGTTCATTTCACACCTAATAAACCAATCAAAATATTAGTATATGATACGAACCAGCAGTAAATCAGGTCTATAATATATAACGTGTTGGATTTATACAGAAAATTGCAGACAGAAAGATAAATTGTCTTTTGGAGAAAATATTCAAAGGTTTACAGCCGAAAAGATCGAGGATGAAAATGAATCATACAAAGTTACAATAACCACTTAATTAACAGGAATTATGCAGAAATATGGCATATTGCCATTCATTTTTTACATTACAACATATATTACTAAATGTTATGAGATCAGTATATGAATCCTACATTCATCTAGAACATAAATTTCATATATTGGGCAATAAACTAAGTTAATTCTTGTTAAATACATGTACATAACCAAATCACCTGAATGTGTCATAGATAAATTTGTTTACGTGTACATGAACATATGCCGTAAACTGTAATACATAGATAGCTATAAATTAGTATTTTAAAATAGATATATATATATTTTCCTATGTTCTGGTAGATGCTTATAATGTGAAACTCGTTGTCTGAGACTTGATACTTAGACTTCCGGTTTTTTGTCCTTTTGCTTTGATATCAAGGTAAAAATAGTTTTACTTTTGTATCGGGAGAAAATCCCTATATAGAATCAATGTATCATTCAACAAAGATTGGCAGTAGTAAATTAATTTATAAATGCAAGTTAAGCACTGAATATATTCAAACCTTTGTCAATCAATTATAATGTTTAATAGCAAACGGAACATGCATTAGTTTTAATTTTGTATCAGGAAGGAATCCCTTTATAGAATCAATGTATCAAAGTGCAGTGATATATTGATTTTTAAGTGTAATTTAATTACAGAGTATATTCAAACCTTTGTCACTGAATTATTACATTCAATACCAAATGGATTTGAACTCACAAATGAATATACAATAATACGGAAGTTGACGTACCACACAAATATACAAAAGTGTACTGCATATTTAGAAAAAAAAATCAGAGAATACCAAAGCGTCAGCAAAACCATAATCCGAACTCAAAATCGATTAACCTAGGGGCAAAATAGGAACAAATAAAAGATTTACATGGAGACTCTCGTAAAAGCACAAGAGAATAAGACCAGGTGTTCCGGAAGAGTAAGCGTCTTCTGCTTCATCGACGACACCCGCCATGTAAATCTTGGTCACATCCGAGTAAGCATCAATCCTCAAAATGAGACCCGAGTCACCATTGTCATCAAAACAAGGAAACACACTAACAAGCAAACTCAAAAACGTCCATCTTCATATCACACAAAGATACAGAATATTTCTCGATGATATCAAGATGGCGACGAAAAACTTGCCCATAGTCATAGAATTTAGTTATAGATCCAATGCTCCAAAAAAATAAATGACATTACATCATACATCAGTTCCGTCCTTTTAGGACTCTTCAGTGATGCTAGGAGTCAAATGTTTGAAATCAAAATTTTCTATTTATTTTCAGTAGAAGCAGAAGGGTCGGTGCCTTAGACCCCTTTAATCATGAATTTAGAAAAACAAAATGAGTACGGTATAATTTCAAATGGAAAATGTGCGTTTCATGTACCATGGCAATAACCAAATGTTAAACAAGGATCAAGAAAATACCAAAGGGACAGCAAAACCATAATTCGAACTCAAAATCGAGCCTTGAAAACGAACGATAGAATAAGATCGTGTGTTCCGGAGGACACACGCCATTGAAATCTAGGTCATATTCACATACATATCACGTGAAAGCTGGGGTATTTGCAAACATACAGAAAATAAAATAATCGATGACCAAGATAGTGACCATAACATGTGTATTATTCTTGAGTAACCTACATCTCTCGAATCCCTGTGCCGTAAGTTTTATGTCAGCATCCGATACTTATCACGAAAATCTCGATATTGAGAGCAACCCATGAATAAGGAATTAACTACGACAAGTAAAACACCATAGGTCGGAAAAGCAGGGTCGTTACTACTATATGACGAAAATTGAAAGATCGTGGTAGGAAAATAGAAATCGTCACATTTATCGCGTAGATTAGTAGTAAGATGTACTTGCTGGTTATATTGCAGGAAAATAGCGAGGTAAGCAGCTGATGTAGAAGGTTCCGTTTTATTTCAATTTAAGAAAGGTATATACGATCGCCAGGGTTAGCATTGGTCTTGCTTTTATAGACAACACAACGTCGATATACCAGAAAGTAAAATTTAGCAAAATGCCCATTTTGTTTTGTTACATGATGAGCTCCTCGACAATTCCAGCCTCGTATGACGACAAAGCAAATCTGCTAAGAACGAAATTATTTTGCTCCCGAAGGAATGCCGAAATCTTTCCATCGAACGCATGCAGAAATTATATTGTGAATCAGAAATTTAGTCACTGACTGTTCGTTGGATTTTTCACAATATATGTTCCAAGTTAGTTCACAACCATATATGCATCTTTGTCCACATAACATTGATAAATGGTTAGTTAGCATCTCATCTTTCACAAACTGTCAAAGTATAGCTTTGGTTACTTTTGTTGCCAAAACAGGTTAGTTCGTCTGGTAAACAATTGATTTAATCGCGTTTACAAACAAGGGTCAGGTTATTCGAATCCTTGTCTGCAGACATAACTACTACTTACCATGTATATCGCTGAGTGTGCTTTTGTAATCCGTGTTAGAGAATAGACTTGTGAAACTAATGAGACGAACAAGGATGAATATGTTACTCATATTTTCCTGGTGGGGGGGGGGGAGGCATTACATGTAGTTTTATATTAATGCAACAGAGTCGATAACTAAATGACTAAACACTACTGAACATCACTCCCTCACAGAGAAAGTTTAACATACTGGAGGGAGCAATACCCGAGTAAAAACAATGCTGATGACAAGCATTCTTAGCAACACATATTGATATTGGCGAAACACTGTTGAGATTAAAATGAGACTCGATTGTGATTGAAACCTCAGAAGATTTCATCCTTAAGAATACTGTGTTAGGAATATAATCATTTCTTAATTTATGTATGTGAATACTGGATATGATAGTATGTTTTGTATTTCTGCTTCCAGCGATAACCTGCGTCAATATGGCATAGCCAAGAATCTTCTTTCATGGACAACATGATTAGAGTTATCCCCCTTGTTACAGTGACATGCTATGCTGTAGGGATGAAGTAGAAGTAACAGTGTTACCGCTTTAATTTTTATTCTTTCATTTCAGGAATGTGTCTTCCTTCATGTGATTGGTTGATTGAATACGTTGAAACTAATTTTATGAACTTCAAATCAGATAGCCAATGCTGACATCATGAATGTTGACAAAAAATATCAGAGAATACCAAAGCGTCAACAAAAACCATTATCAGAACTCAAAATCGATTAAGCTAGGGGCAAAACAGGAACAAAGGAAAGATTTACATGGAGACTCTAGTAAAAGAATAAGAGAATAAGACCAGGTGTTCCGGAAAAGTAAGCGTTTTCTGCTTCATCGACGACACCTGCCATGTAAATCTTGGTCACATCCGAGTAAGCATCAATCCTCAAAATGATAACCGAGTCATCATTGTCATCACAACAAGTAAACACACTAACAAGCAAACTCAAAAACGTCCATCTTCATATCACACAAAAATACAGAATATTTCTCGATGAGATCAAGATGGCGACCATAAAGCAAACAAACTATAATCAATATGGACAGCCTACTACTAAGCTATAGAAAATATGCATATTTTGAAGTTCTCCTTCTAGACAAATGATTCCCTTCTTCTCCGTGTTTGCATGTCGCACTTAATTCGGTTTTTTGGCTTGCTCTCATTATGGAAATTTTCGAAAGACAGATGAAGGCTGCTGACGAACAAAGTTACGGAACAGGATCGAGAGATATCAGGTGAATGGATCCCTATATTGTAATTTAATCGGTATGGATCTCGAATTATGTTTTTTTGACGCTTTGGTATTCTAAATCTCTAGTTTTAGTCCGTAAAGGCCCAATAGACATAACTTCAGGAAATTTTTCGGGATTTTGAAAATTATGAAAAAATCTAGTTGATAACCATGCACAAATAAGTCTAAAACGAAGTAAACCTGAGCGTTAACTAACAACAAACTCTTGACAGAAAAATCCAAAGAATTAAAATAATTCAGGTGTGGCCCACTTCATCAACAAGCCGAAGTTAGAAGACAGTTCAGAATGGACGCGTGTTTACACATACCGAGTTTCAACTACTGCTATACCGGTAACCGCGTAAGAATTCATCCTGAATATTGCTGATATCAGTTTTTCTTAACTTAATCTATAAATATGATAATTTATTAGGCTTGATTTTTTTCTTGAAGTTTTGCCGAAAGTTACGTTTATTGGGCCAAAAATGAGTCAATGATCATCATAATTTGGTTAATTTTGAAGTGTTACTGAAGTCCTTATACATGTATAACATGATAGTATATGCAGTTTACGTGCTATTCGAAATAAAAAACATATACTGAGTGATTATGTTAACACGTCGTTAAATTGAGTCAAGAACGTGACTTAGCCAATGACTTAACAGTTAGTGTATATATAAATGAACATTAATCGAAGGTTCCAATGCCTATTCTGGTTTACAAAACTAAAGAGTTGGCATCATCAGCCAATCAAGATTTTTTTTATAACTTTAATAACATTTGTAAAGCATGTTAACTCATGTTAAAGCATGTTAACTCATGTTAACATGTCAGAAAGCTCATTTAGTTACAACCCCGACTACTCAACTGTCTGGAATTTTCCGTCATCTCTTATATTTAGCCACGACAACTCAGCTCCCTAGAAAATGTCCAAACTAATTTGATCCGTATTAGTTCATCCTCAAGTAATTCGTAATTGGCAATCGACGTCAGGAATGCTTACCAGCTTAAACTTTTTATCATTGCATTTAATGTCACAAGGTAGACTTGAATCACAAAAGGACACACCTATTTTATTTCCATATTTGATCAGCTGCTATTTCCGCCATGCCTCAAATTAAAATGAAATTATTCTTCGCAGTTAAGTTTTGTGATATTGGAATTTTTGCATAGAAAGTATTGGTATAATTATTTGTATTATTGTAGGAGTTATTTTGTAGCACGTATTTTCATTTTTTGAATTGTATTTGAAAAACTAAATAACAAAGTTGCAACACAGAAGCTATTGTGTTTTGTTTCGAAGTGGAACAGAGTGCGGAGCCTGTTCGTCGAGTCAGATCTTCCCTTTTTCAACCGAATCCATCATATTTATTACAACATGAATAAAGAAAGTTAATGGATAATTCTTAAAACAGCATACAAAATGTGTATACTTAAAAGGGCATTAAATCTTGTTTGTTTTATTTCATTCTGTTGCTAACATCCAAACTGGCAGTTATCTTCCCGCGAAACGCTCCTACTCCCTTCTGCGTTTCCTCCGTTTAACCTATAATATTTTTATTGACTGATGCATGCATCAGGGAATTTAAAGCACTAAGAAATGTAAACAGAAAGAAAGTTTTCATATTATCCATTCCTTAAAAAAATACTTGTGCTTGTGCTAAAGCATTTGTGCAAATACAACCTTGATATTTAGTCGTTGAATCTCCATTGTTATGAAACATGTAATTAAAAAATACAACTGTATAAGCATTTATATTTTTTGAATTGAATACAAAATTATCACGACCTTTCATGATTTTAAATTATATATGAAAAGACCTATGTATTGGCGCCGTTTGTTTTCATAAAAAAAAACAAACTAGTAATATGATTCAGTACCCGACAAGTGTATCGTTCGAAATTGATGGATCGGGGTGAGTTATACGCCTCGGGTGCTATATGCGTAAAATGTATCATCAAAGTTGTGCATATGTTCGCCTTATAATCGATCACTAATGGTAATTAACGTGGGAGGTTGCTACTTAAATGTCATGTTATAATATCACTGCCATATGGGGTCACTGGTTCTCAAACAGCTAGTAGTACTTCAAACTTGTTTTGATCAGGGTATACAGGACGACAAGTGTCCAATTGACGGCAGTGGACATAATTCTACATCAATGTAAGTAGATTCCACATATTGAATGGAAAATATCATGACCAATTATTGACTATTCGTATATGTGATGAATGAATGCTAAGATGGTGGATATGTATATCATTGAATCAGCTTATATTTTGTGGAAGTTGGTTAATCCAGTTGTATCCTAACACAAATACATATAGCTCATCGTCGAAGTGTCAATGATTACACATCTTTTAAAGGCAATTCTCAAAGGAACTTTGTATGTTTGCTTTTACAGTGGTCATTTTATGTATATATGTTTTATATTAATTCAAGAGAAAGCATATCAAGCAGATCAGGACAGGGGACAACGAGTGATAGTAACACAGTGTTATATACCATAAATGATCAGATCCATAAAACAGTAGAATACTGTCAAAGAGCTATGATAAAGCTTACAACTTATCTGTGACAACCATGCAATCCGTTAATGGTCACTTCCCAATTTTATTTTTTGAACTCATAAGCGATTTGGTTTGCTGCGAATTAGCACTTTCAAAATATTGATAGCTATCCTCTTTGCAAGTTTTTCTTTTCCGTAGCGTAACAGTCGTTATGTACACGCATTGACACAGTGATCTGGTTGTGACGCGGTCCGACGTCAGACGTCACAAATGCAGGGCGCCGCCATGTTTGCGTCACCGTCAAAGAGTTTCGAATGCGCACCATTACGAATTAAAAGTCTGCTAGAAAAATTTATTGTTTAATCACAGGAAATTTATTCCATATATATTCCATGTTTCAAAATCTTGTAGGAACCAAACAGTGGCCGACAGCGAATACTTATTTTTGCTGAAGCGTGAACGACGCCATATTTGAACAAATATCAATCCGCCGAGCCTTCTTTTCACTGCGTATACGCTAATATATTCGCAGTCAGAGTTTACTAAGCACAAGAAGGGAGAAGTGTAAATATAAACATTTTAGAAAATATAGTTTTATAATATCAACTGACAGAAAATACTTTTCGGAACGAATGGTACATGAAAGTTATGATAAGCTCTATTTCTTCGTTATATTTTACTCACCGCATACTGTCTCACCTGGTGTAATATTATCGATGGATAAACTGCAAAAGGAAAACAAAGTGTGAGTAGATTAGCTCAACACAGTAATAGACAGTGGTAATAATTGATTATAAAACTTACTTGCGGTTCGTTTATATCAGATTTGATGGAAAGCATATTATACACAACCAAGAAGTAAATCTTGTATCGTCTATTTATGTGTTGATTATTTGTATTTCCCCTAGCAATGAGCAGCTAGGAACTTGCTTTGTTAAATACTCTTGTAATACGTGATGGTCTTATCATAAATAAATCGGTGTTGTACGTTTGACCAATGCTTACAACTGAAAAAGAAGGTTTCAACAAATCACAATTTGGAAGGCACACAAACAGTTAAATGTAAAGCTTAATGACACTCATTTCGATACATTGATGCATGCACAAATATTTTGTTTAGGTTATATTTGCAGAAATAATTTACCAAGAGTAATTAAACAAAACCAAATTATTAACGGGAAAAGGGTATATAATGCAAAACTGCAGTTTGGCAACGCTTCTAGGAACCCTATATGGGTTGTGTCATTCTCTCATGATTAACACTTGATGACTGTATAGTACGCTTTCTTCTTTAACAATTAACTTGGTTGTGACATAGCTTTACAGGACAGTTGTAATCGATGATGCAGAAGGCGCTAACCATTCCGGAACACATGGTCTTATTCTTGTTCTTTTTTCAATTGTTTCCTGATAAATATTTAAATTGCTAATATATTTTGTTCTTAGTTTAATCGAGTTCAGACTAAGGTTTTATTGACGCTTCGGTATTCTCTGAGACAAGTAGTAACCCCTCCCTCATTCCAAATTTCCAATGAGGGAGAAAGGGGGCAGAAATGAGCTTTTTATGAATCAAAACAACTCCAAGAAACATTCAATTGATACAGACACACATGTTATGGTCATTACACACACCTTGCAGTAACTAGGATATCATTTGACCACAGGATGTAGATCTTGCGCTTGTGTGCGGTTGGACCTAAAATAGAGATATGGGTAAATTTTGGTTAAAATGAGGGAGTCTCGTTCCAAATGAGGGTGGTTAACAGGTATGCTCTGACTTTAAGAGCTCTGACTGTATTATCTTGATAAATATTACGTCTAGTGATAAGTTCTCCAAGATTTGGTTAAATGAAAATATGGAACATTGTCTGTGTTATTACTCAGCATGGTTAGTCAGATGAATTGGATATGTTTTGTTTATCTCCCTTTCTCTATCCCTGTACCACTATGACATACCTATTACGCATGGGGTTTTGCTGATATCAATTACACTGTTTTATCATTTAATACTTGCAATGTGGTAATGTAGTTTCAGGAACGTAAACAAAAGAGAGTTTTCAGGAAATTTAAAGATATTTTGAAACAGATGCAAAGACATTTTCATGTAATGTGTACAACCATAATATATACTATGTTTTGTTTGTCTTTTTTTCCTTTCGTTTTATTTGTTTTTTGTTTTATAAAAAACATTTCTTTCTGTAGTATTAGTCTCAGTTACTATGGAGTTATTGGAGTCTTCTTGTCCTCTTTAAGAAAAAATACATTTATGTACAATTGTAAGTTCGTTAACTGGCAGTTATTTCACTTCTCATGTTTTACCAGCAGACGTCATTAAGTGTGCTAAATTTGGCAACCGCTTGATAGCTTCTTCATATGTACCTTATCTGACATCTTACTTTTAGCTTCAATCTTCCTTGATTTCCTGTTTCAGTATTTTCAGATAGAAATCGACATTTAGTTCCGGTTTTGTCTATTATACAACAATTATGTTATATTTTGTTTTCAAGTGACATTAATCCCTCTTGTAGAACGATGTCCCAATCCTTGTGTTTCAATATAGAAGGACACTGGAGAAGAACCGTGCGGTCGACTTCATACCCTTTTCACGTCCGATCACTGTATCGAACCCTGGCCGACTTGTTGAAAAGGAAGCACATATTCCATTGCACTACCCGATCATTTCTGATTTAGCTTGTTTTTCGTGTGGCGGCCTGTTGTGTGTTGACGCTGTATTATATTGTGTTGTGATACATCAGTACATTTCGTTTTACATTTTGTTTCCTTTGTCTAAAACACATTACAGTAATTGGTTTGGCTGAAATGCAGTTTTCACAGTGGGATCACGGATGTACATACATAACGATGCAGGGGAGTGTTAAAACCAAATTGGTTTTTCCTTATTACCAGACAAATTGCACCAAATATTTATGTTATATGACATCTGCATGTGAGTAAGTTGCTCCAATCGTAGATGAAATACTGTCCACGTGCAATGTACAATGGTCATGTATTACATTTTTTTCTTTTTCTTTTTTGTTTTTGTTTTTTTGTTTTTTTTTCAAATCCATTCAGATTAGATTTGTCGCTAAAAGTTGAGATTGCAAAAGTAAGTACGCTTTCACTAATTCAATGCCTTTCAATTTCAGTAAAAGGTTTTACAAGTTAATTTTCTCTGTATTTATTTCAACAAATTAGACTAAAAACATCGACAATACTACGAAAATTGGACCATGAGACAAACCATATAAGTTGATGTTTGGAATGGGATATCTTACACAGGGGCTTCACCAGACGTTTTGTGATTTTTGTAAAACCTAAAGGCAGACAGATATATGTATACCGATTAATTAACAAAACATTTTTTCTTCACTACAATGACTAAATGAAAACATTTGAACATTCGATTCATTGTATATTTTACCTTGTCATTATTACAGAACAAAAAACGAATGAAATGTTTAACCCTCTCCCTAAAAAGTAAGAAAAAAATCACAGGAAATACATATTTAACACAGGATGTTACTTTTTTTTAATTTATGAAGTAATAATATGATGAACTTTTTCTGTGTATATTATGATCCGGATGCCATCACTGAAACGTGCCAATTCTTGTTGTGGATCATATACCGCAACCAAAAATAGCAATATGACGGTGTAGGTCATTTGTTTTATTAGATAGGAAACACATCTATGACAGACAATAATGGGTTTTCTAGATTGTATCGATGGCCATTGATATAAAAACATGTGTATTGAAGAGGCCAGACAGACCTCTGTAACGACATGTGATAAATCAATATCACAAGTATCATAAGGTTTTATTGAATTAGTCATCATGGTATTCTTCAAATGGGTGGGACTATAATTGTAGCTTTTAAATAGGGGTTATTTATATTAGGATTAATTAGACCCTAAATGCTAAAACAAAACACGATATTAAATAGCACAGCTAACATGCTACAATAACATTAATTAAGAATCCAATGCAAGAACCAAAACAGTGTATGCATAAAAACGAGGAACTCGATAAAACGTTGTTTTATTTTTAATTATTATTACTATTTTAACGAGGATGAAAGGTAGTTCTTTTAACACTAGTGGAATCCTTCATGTTGTCTACGAACTAATCCAGAGAATGTGTTGGTATTAAACAATTAAACAATAAATATATTCTGACATAAATGGCTCTTGGCCTCTAGCATCACTGAAGAGCCCAAAAAGGACGAAACAGCTGTTTGATGCAGTTTTTATTCATTTTTCGGCATACTGTATATATTTTAAATTTAAAAGGTGCAGCATATGTGTGTGTAACGTCATCATCTTTAATGATAGGAGGTGGCAGACTCTGCTGGTGGATGTTTTAATCCCCGAGATTTGCTGGAGCCTCCATAGCCATAGTTAATTTCATTTGAGTAGTGGCACGGTACATAACATATGCATTTTCGTAGTACACGATTTGAAATTGTACAGAACTATTTTTTTCTTTTACATTCATAATTAAAGGGGTTTGACTCACCTTCTAGATTAGTTTAAAAATATTTGATCCCACCTTTTGGCCCCTAGAATCAGTGAAGAGTCCTAGGAGGACGAAACAGCTGTATGATGCAGTTTAATTCATTTTTTCTGCATACTGTTTATATTACTTAATTTAAAAGGTGCAGTATATGTGTGTGTTAAATGTACGTCATCTCCAAAAGATAGTGACAGCATTAACAGTACCATTTCCTGGATACAGACCGTAAGTCTAAGCGATAAGAAACACTAGAAAATCCAATGGATAACAGATGGACATTCGCTCAAGAAAAAAAACCAGTCATACAAGAAAACATGTAAGAACTGTGTGTATATGATCGTTTAGAAGGCAGCGCAACAACCTATTTATGTTTTTTAAAGATGGTGTTCAACACAATGGCTAAATTTCTGCTACATGGCCAAAATAAAAATTGTAAAATGGGATACTTTACAAAATCACATCAGTACAATTTCCATTTCAATAATTGATGAAATAATATATCATATTTTCAATGATCATTTTTCTATCTGTCTTAGTGATATCCACACAAAACAACTAACTATATAATCAACGTTTCATAGCTGGCTCTACTAGTTGTTCAATCATGCTAATATCCGCAATAGTTCAGTGGTTTGTGAAGGTTGATAACGGGAATATATGAGGTTAGTGTACAATCCGTATTTGGCTAGGCCGGAGAAAAATAATGATTTTTAGCAGATTGCTAACATTCCTATGGAAATAAACTGTGCCCCACTCCTAGTTGATGTAGTTTTGTTTTCATACGAGGTTTAGTTAGCTTACCAGGTCAAGTAAACAAACCTTGCAAAATCTTTGAATTACACTTTTACGTAAATCGACAATGTGTTGTCCATTATTAACAAGAGCTGACTAGTCCTATTGTATATACCATTCTTAACTTACCATCAAGGTCACAACTGACTGTTCAACATTGTACATTAGCTGCTTGTTTCGATCTACTTAAACTATTATCAAGATGGACAGCTTACTACTAAGCTATAAGATACAAACCTGGAGATTTCATCATGGACGTTCCCTTTCATAATAGTGCATCTAACATCGCTGCTTCTCCAAACTATGTTTTTACAAGTCGTGGTGGATTCGTTTTCATAAGGCTTGCTCCAAGTATCGAGATATTTGTGATAGATGATGAACAAACGTATGGCAGAGGGATTCTAAAAAAGCAGCTTAATGAAGACTATGAAAACGATTACGACGACATCTTTGTTTCATTGAGAGATTTAATGTATCTACTTTAGTCCTACGATATATGCCCTCGAGTGTTCCATGTTTATTAAATGATATTTGACGAATCTGAGCTGTGGGGTTTTTAATAAGTTCATTAGTATGCCTACTGTGATTGAGAAAGATGCCCCAGTTCTCATTTTGATGCCATGGCATTAACCTAGATTTACATGGAGGGAGTCGTCTGTGAAGTAAAGATGCTTGTTCTTCTGAAAAACATGGTCTTACTTTGAAGAACTTTTTTTCTCCGTGTCTCCGTAAAAATCTCGCATTTGTTCATATACATATGTATTGTGCTACCGATTTAACTGATTTTAAGTTTGGATTATGGTTCGGCTGACTCTTCGTTTTCCCCGATTATTTTCAAACAAAATGGTGGGCATTCATATATTGCCAATCACTTCAAACATGAATAAAAATTTTCCGTAAATAAAGGAATTCTTAGACAGGTAGAATAAATTCTGACAAGATCTTATCATTTCAAACTTAAGTTGTTTCCATGCAAGTCTTCTTGGTAAGTTCAAACATAGCGATATATATTCATTTCACAAATGACATCAAGCCATCCCAATCATCAGGGGTTTTGTATCTGAAAAAAAACCCAACTAAATATAGCTTATTCCATAGAAGCGACGAAGTTCAGTCTAAATAGGCCTATATACAATGTCGCCATTACGAAAAAAGTTTTAAATAATGAAAAAAATACTCATGAAAAATATAATCATCATTCAATCGCCAGTACTGACCATGAAGACAATTGTTAATCATTCTTTATTTTTATAGAGGAATTTAACAATTATTAAGAAACGCTTTGCCAACTCGTCGATCTCTGGTTTGTTCAGATTAAATATCATAAATTGTGTAAGTTTCCGCCGCTGATGTCAGTGTTGACTCATATGTTTATACATCCTAAATAGTACAAAAGAAATTGTAACACACATACTATTATTTCATTTAAAAAACACATCTGATTCAATAAAGAAACACCCACAATGAAATGGTCAAACCAATCATGAGCCTGCTATCAGTTAATGTAGTATTACAAAAATGAATAATTGTTATGTATGATGCAGTAATCTTACATACTAAACAGTACATTTGAAAGTGTAACACACATACTATTATTTCATTTCAAAAACATATCTGAGTCAATCAAGAAACACCTACAAATAAAATTATTAAAACAATCATGAGCTTGTTATCAGTCAATGTAGTATTATAGAAATGAATAATTGTTATGTATGATGCAGTAATCGTACATACTAAACAGTACATTTGAAAGTTTAACACACATACTATTATTTCATTTCAAAAACATATCTGAGTCAATCAAGAAACACCTACAAATAAAATTATTAAAACAATCATGAGCTTGTTATCAGTCAATGTAGTATTATAGAAATGAATTAGTGTTGTCATCGCCGGTCACCTCCCATTAGCTCGCAATGACAACACTGCCGACGTAGAGGATATGAAAGGTGGCCGTGCATTGGCCCATGGGCCCTACACTGTCAATCACCCTGTGACGCTGGTACAAGTTCAACCACTGACAGAATGTTTTTTACATACCACCTTACGTAGGTCGGTCCTAATATACCTACAATGTATATATATCTTCTGATGGTGTGTTGTGATGTTGGGATAATATAAAACATAAGTTTGCGGTTAGGAACACACAATTTGTAAATTTGTATGTGCTACTTCAGGTGAGTTTGCGATGAGATTTGTCATAGAAACGTTGGCGTTAGAATACACTATTGTAAGATGAAGTAGTTATGTGTATTTATCATAATTGTTATAAATAGTTCTGCTTGTTCTGGACAATATCGCTCGTCATTGTACGTTGGCGTTACAATGTATTATACTGGATATCCCAGAACGTATAAATACGGAAGCATTTTCATTTAAGGCTTAAGTTTGGTTGATTTCCGAAAGAGAAGGTTAAATGGTTATGAGTACCAAACGTAATATATATATTCAAAAATGAATGTTTTAAGTTGCTTCAACGTTACATTAGGTTGCTTCACTGCTAAACATTTGTTTTAAGTTACTTCAAGGCGGATTTAGACGTTTAAAGAAAGATACCGCAAAGTACAAAATATAATTCATAAATTTGAAAACAAAACACTGAATTGCAAACACACTTAACTAACGCATTTCTGTATGATTGCTTTTCCTTTCTTTTTTTGTTTTCTTTCGAGTTTTTGGCGATGGTGGGAGATTAAAGTTTATTTATTTCTATAATATTTCTTCTTTAAAATGACTTTTTTCTTCTTTTTTTTTTCAGAAATACATTTCAACCCAGCATGAACATCCCGGTAGGTTATTGCATCTTATGGTTACTCTCACTGTTGGTATCAGAAGTAAACCTTACTGTTCCTGTGCAAAGGACTAGGCTTAACACGGACCTGCGACGACAACAGCATGCCGCGAGGGGAGGCTTCCGACACCCGCTTCTAAGACGCCAGTTTAACTATAGACCCGCCACAAAGACGATTTACCACCATGGTCACTCACATACGTACATACCACGTCTTACAAACAATGTCAAACTATCACCACAGAACCTTCAGAATCTCAGGGTGAAGAACAATATAGACTACCTGCCCCGTTGGGTCATAGAGCGTTTTCCGCAGGGCCGCAACCAGAGGCAGTACGGATTCTGTGATAAACAGTACGGAATTAACACAATGCTTCCGGAGATCACAAAGCTGTTCCCTGGAAGGTTTATGTCAGAAAGAAGTATTCGGAACTCTGACCGGGAACGAAGACATAGGAGGCTACAGAGGCGACGAGATGAGCAATGGGAGTTTAACCCTGCCAGCAAGATTAGGGACACCAGTATGTTAACCGAGAGTGAGGCGTTACGTCTTGACGGTAATACTGTTGAGGTAGAAAGACCGACACTACCCAACAGTCAAATACTTGACACCAATATACAACGCAATACTGATTCTAACATATTGATGCCGTCTGGAAATCGGATGAATAGCATAAACCCTCTTCCCCAAGCCAGCTCTGCACAGGCCGCCCGTCCGATGGACCCAAGAGCGTTTAGATGCGAGCCAACTTGCTGTGAAACGTGAGTACTAGAATTATTCCTTTAATTAAAACATCCATGAATTGCGTATACATATTGTTGTCTAAGATAGCGAGAGCGATATGTGCAAGTTCATAATTTAGGTCAGTGATCTGGATATCTGCTTTCGCCAGCACGTTTAAATAAACTTTTAAATAAATGCATTGTTTCATCAACGAAAGGATGGTCGGGTGGTGCAGAGGATAGCGAATTTGCCTTTCACCAAGGCGGCCGGGGTTCTTTTCCCCGACCGGACGTGAAAAGGTATGGGGTCACCTGCCTGACCACGTGGTTTTCTCCGGGTGCTCCGGTTTCCTCCCACAAACAGAACCCTTGCGCGCTTACATCCGGGGAAACATGATTGATTAATATAAGTTGGATAACTTGTTTCATTATTGTTTTAAAATAAATAAAGTTTATATATCAACGAAAGTACAAGAGAACATACAAACTGAAAACCAGAGTTCCTTCCTTAATCAATGTCAAAGTTTTTGTCAAAGACACAAATCTATGTGGTATCCTTTCGCATCGATTTTCCCCTTATTTACGCAGCTTTTATTGTACATAATCATGTTATAGATAAGATAGTCTAATATGTATTTTCACTTTGGATGCTTTAATAGGTGTTCACACGTATATATTCAATCATGAATTTGATCTTCGTGCGAGCAATCATTTCGTAAGACATACACTTATTGAAAAGGCGATTTAATAAAATATCGTGGGTATCACTTGAAAAAAAACCCAGAGAAAATATCAGGGGTTCCAGAAGGCTAAGGGTCTTTCGCTTCATTGACGACACTTTGCATGCAAATCATATTCCAATATAAGATCTCTTAGTGAAAGCTGGACAACGAAATGATTTTGTACAATTATGAGCATAATCAAATATAGCTACTTGTATTTTCATTTTTACCTGTAGCACAATTTAATTTATGTTTGTAAATATACTTTTTATATTTTTAATATCCTGTTTTTAAGCTACAGAGAGAATTTATAAAGATAGCAAAACACATTGATTGTCGCATCTCTTGTTATGATATTGTGTTAAGACGTGACCATATTTATTAAGGCACATATAGTTGGGTGTTGTTATGACACACTACTTTCATGTCGAGATTCCTTTTGTTTATATCTTTTATAATTACAATATACCAGGATGTGGTTGTTGTACCTTTAATTATAATTATTTAATTATTTAATATTTATAGGGAGAAACTACATGTGGTATATGACAACGTTACTATAAATGGCGAGACGTATTCGGTCATCAACCTTGAAGAGGAGAAACAGTTTATGAATGTCGGATTTTGCCCGTAAGTTGAACAACTAGCATTCTCCTTTTGAACTTAAACCCAGAAGACAAATGAACATCCTTCAAAATTTGCTTTCCACATTTTGAGTTTAAAAGAACGAGGTATTTGTTGTTGTGTTTTTAACTACAGAGGCTTAACAGATGTTTTAAACGTGATGTCATTAATCTTATTTGGTTCAGTTACTTGCTATGCATGATGTAATACGCCATAGCTTAAGTGGGGTTTTCCAATGAGCATGTGGTTTACAAAATAGATGGTTTTCTAAAATGTCAAGTGATGTTGTCACATCGAACATACCATATCTGAAATAAATTAATTACCCTGACTTACAACATTACGTACCATAACTGTTAAAGTCACAAACCAGTGGCTAATTAAATCATAATTCTGACTTATCGCATAACCTCTTTTTTTAAATACATTGTGGTTAGGTGAAACACAGTTGCTTGAGTTTCTGTCAGTAAATAATAGATATATATGTGTGAAATGAGCCTCCCATTACAGTAACATTCTGTAATGGGCCGCTGTTCCATATATAAACATTTTTTTTTAAATACTGACAGAAACTCAAGCAACTGTGGGTGAAAACAGTTGATATACCACAAAATATTCAAAGATTTACGTAGTCAACAAATGACCTACATGTACCACAATATATCCAAATACCACAAAAAGGCAAAACTCTGATATTCCAAAAAAAAACTTAAAAGATTGCATTTAGTTACTAAACTGCCTACTACACTATTCTGACAACCACACGAAACTCAAAAACTGGTAAAGTCAAAATCCTGACTTACTATACAACAAAGGACCATGGTCGTAGACCTAACAAACCTGTCATATTCTTAGATACGTAGTTATCCCATCATAATGCATACAATTACTGACGTGGTCATTTGATAGATATACAGCCTTGACTTACCACAAGATCGACTGCTAATAAAGGCCTTAGGGCTTTTGGTTAATAAAGAACTTGAATTTGAACTTGAGATAGACTTCTCAAATAGCAGTAATGTTCTTGTTGTAACTTTATATACAGTAGTATGAAGCCAGATAATTCAATGTTATACGGTGTGGCAGTATATAGGAATAACCCGTTCCTTATACTGTCCTATTACGACCTACAGGGTGAGTGGTCTAGGAACCGTCTTGACCTATCTAACCAACCAGGTGATGTAGTGACATTAATCATATAAATTGACGTCACTGTACCGTCGAATACACACTACTGCGGACACTCTATCATACCACGTAACCATACAGACATCGTAGATTTTTTTTCTTGGCTTTTTTACGACAAGTGATTGAAGGCTGATATCTGTCACGGAATAACGTGTGTATTGTGTATACGAACGCATTGGTAGTGTACGATACTTAAGGCTGACGGTAGACAAATGACTTAATGAGAGCATGTATAGCACAATACCGTAAAGTGTATAACGCAAATCACACACGTTAACTATGCCATTGTAGTGAAAACACGGCACCAAAATTTCATATAATGTTAGAGCACATGGAAGGCCAGTGTATCAAGTGTTTTAAAGAATATTTTTAAAGAACTATTATTTCAGCTTAGAATAATTGTAATTCAATATCTAGCAAATATGGAAACATTTGATAAATTGTATGGCCCGAAATAGTTTTCCTTAAAATAAGTTTTACACGACATGAAAAAACTACAATTAATGACTTCATTCAATGAATCGTCGTCATGTGCGTATGCAAGTGACTATTTTGGCGTTGACTTCCTAGAAATAAAACTTATGTGTCAACGTTCTTTTTGTTGCCTAGGGATACGAATACTTGTGGATTCGGCAGCTGCTTCCAGCATTACTCAACCCAGTACATCGTCATCTGGAACATCACCGTAGACTACTGGCCTCCTGTTGACCTTACACCTCACGAATTCCCTTCACACTGTTCTTGGATTGGATAAGCTAGCCACACCTTAGAAGGCAAAGGTCAAATGCTCCTAGGTCAAACCTCGGTATATATCCTCGACACGGGTCATGATCTTCCAGCGAGAAGTCCGCTAGGTGTATTACACCACGATCATATGACTTGAGATACGGGTCACGCCCACTAAGATGGTGATATCGTCACCCTCCATTACATGCCCACACACGGACGATAGGACTGCAGGCTGGTTCAAGTTATCGTCCAAAAGAAATGGCACATCATCCACACATTGGTTTACAATGTTATTCTGTCTGTGATACTTGAAATTAAAGCTTTATTTTTGTAGTTAATCTTTTTGCTATTTTTTATGTACTAAGAACGTTGCTTGTTATGCATGCGGATGGTGGCGTCATATCATTGAGCAAGAACACAATCAGGCCCTAGGACCATGAAACAATCTTAAGTCTAAATTTGTCTTAAGTTTGGACTTGGCCAATCACATTTAACGTTACAAAAAGTAACGTCAGACCTGATTGGCTAAGCACAAACTTAAGTCTAAGATTGTTTCATGATCTCGGTGCCTGAACTCAGTACGACATTGGTAGATCATGTAAGGATAGTTTCAATCAAAGACAGGATGTAAATAAGTTGAGTAATGTATAAGGTGGTAACAAAAATCTTGTGATTATGATATAGCATAGTGTGATGACTCTATCAGAAAGGCAAGGGAAACACCGTTACAAAATCTACATTTGGATATATAGAGGATATATCTAACAGTGTTTTCAGTAATACCAAATAAATTCCACGATTTGGCCAATAATAAGATATTTTTTCACGAGTGGGCAGCACGAGTGAAAAATATTAAAATATTAGTCCCACGAGTAAAATATGTTTGGCATTACTGGAGATACTGTTATATATTATGTTTATTACATTTTTATAGCAAAATCTACAGTTGCAGCTTTTGATTTTCCCAAATGTCGTTTGTAAGCAGCGGTCTGATTGGGCAAATCAGAAAAAAGTGTTAATTTATATCATATTTCTCACTGGTGAAAAATATTACTTATGTTTTCGATATTTCACTGGTAAAACTGTAGTAAATATTTTTTTGTTAAAATACAAAGCTTAACATTTCCCACAAAACATTTTCAGAAAACGTTCTTCCACAACTACATGTTTTCTTAACAAAACCGATCCAGTCAGACAGATACGACTAAAATTTCTCAATAGATGTTCCAAAATGAACGCACATTTCTAAACCGAGTAAAAATAGACACAACATATCAAACTTTTAAAAATTCACAAACGAGTAAATTTGTTGTTTTATTTTAATACTCTGTCCACAAAGGTCATAACATGAATGCAATTTCACAGTGATGGGGAAAAACTTGAGTTGATATTTAAAAACAAAATCTCAGTTTATTGAAAATAAGGTAATAATTGACATTTAAACTCACCATGTATACTTGACTTGATTGTTTCGCTCAATCGTTTTGAAACGTTTGGTGAAATATCTGCAAGCGGTAAAATGCACCTTTAAATTCTGGTGACAACTTGAGTGTATCTATTATAGTTCATACTTACATTGTACATGTGAGGTAACGAGAGCTTATATATATTAACTCAAGCGTCGGTTCCTGAAATGCTGGTCAAAAAGACCAGAGTCAAAGGTGTCATTTAAAATACATCAGAAAGGAAATAGCCAAAACGAATCAGAGATGACGTAGCACACACACATATGCTGCACCTTTTGAATTTAGTTATAGATACAGTATGAATTAAACTACATCAAACAGCTGTTTCGTACTCCTAGGACTCTTCAGTGATGCTAGGTGCCAAAAGGTGGGAATCCAAAATTTCTAAACTAATGTAGAAGCAGAAGGGTCAGGTGCGTAAAGCCCCTTTAATTTATGAACTCAAATGTATAAATTTACTAGTTCTGTATAATTTCAAATCGTGTAATACGAAAATGTGTATATTATGTACCAAAAAACAACCAAAAGGCAATCCTGAAAAACACAAGGTGAGGCGAAGCTACTAGTTGGTGGACCATGGGGAAAAGCATCACTGCTACAACTCGTGTGGGACTCGCAATGCAAACTTCGTCATACTTAAATCAGGGTTTCAGTCGTATTGTGACACTGTGTACTCCAGAAGTGGAATTAATGGGATGTGGATTTTGAAAAACTCGAAAGATCTTTTGATCAATCTTAAACACCCCCTCCTAAAAAACGTCTTTTCGGTCAAAACATTTGATTTTTCCACCCTGTACACTACCATACCTCATGCAAAATTGAAGGAACGTCTTCGATCTCTTGTTATGAGAGCTTTCTTTTCTAAGAAAAGTGGAAGACGATACAAATATATGGTAGTGAGCTATCTCGGAGCATACTTTGTCAAAAACACGACAAAGAGGAAATATACTGAAGAAGATATAGTACGGATGATTGAATTCCTGGTCGACAACATTTTTATTGAGTTCGGAGGAAAGATTTTCCAGCAGACTGTTGGCATTCCCATGGGAACAAACTGTGCCCCCACTCTTAGCTGACTTGTTTTTGTTTTCATACGAGGCTGAATTCGTGGAGGCGCTAATCAGGACAGGTAACAAAAACCTTGACAAATCTTTTAATTTCACTTTCAGATATATCGACGATGTGTTATCTATAAACAACAAGAAGTTTGCTGACCACGTCGGTCGTATATACTCTTCTGAACTTGAAATAAAGGACACAACAGACTCTTCTACATCAGCTGCTTACCTCGATCTCTACTTAAACTACGACCAACATGGACAGCTTACTACTAAGCTATACGATAAACGTGATGATTTCAATTTTTCGATCGTTAACTTTCCATATCTTGATAGTAACATCCCTGCTTCTCCAAGCTATGGTGTTTACATGTCGCAGTTGATTCGGTATTCCAGGTCTTGCTCTAAATATCGGGATTTTCGTGATCGATGTCGACTGCTGACAAACAAACTAACAACACAAGGATTCGAGAGATGCAGGTTGATCAGTACTATGGGCAAGTTTTATGGTAGCCATCTTTGTCTCATTGAGAAATATTAAAGATTTACATGGCGGTTGTCGTCGATGAAGCAGAAGACCCTTACTCTTCCGTAACACCTGGTCTTATTCTCTTGTACTTTTGCAAGGGTATCCGTGTGGATCTTTCCTTTGTTCAAATTTCGCCCCTGGTTTGGTCGATTTTGAGTTTGGATTATGATTATGTTGACGCTTCGGTATTCTCTTATTTTATTTTAATAGGTGGAGGTCACAACCATGAAAGATACTAAGGTATCGGATTTGGAATTCAGCATATGGCGCAGACAACAACTTTTCCAACTGAGAGGGTGAAATATTGTTAGCAAAATATACATATCGTCCATCTAGAACATCCTGGTAATTAGAACAGGTACTATAACAGATAACCAACATTTACAAACTATTTCTAAAAGAGTGTCCTTATTTATTTAATGATTCTGCTTTTATTGTGGCATAACATATATGCATCAAAGGCAATACACTTGATTAAAGGCCTAATATACGTAACTTCATGAAATATTTCGGGATTCTGAAAAATTCTGAAAAAAAATCGAGTTGATAACCATGCAAAAATAAGTCTAAAGCAAGGTAAACCTGAGCGGTTACAAACAAGAGACTCTTGACAGAAAAATCCAAAGAATTGAAAATAATTCAGGTGGGGTCCACTTCAACAACAAACCGAAGTTAGAAGACAAAATGGACGTGTGTTTACAAATACCGAGTTTCAACTGCTGCTGTACCGGTAACCATCTTGAATATTGCTGATATTGGTTAATCTTAACTAAATCTAATATAAAAAAGTTATAAGGCTTGATTTTCGCTTCAAGTTTTGCCAAAAGTTACGTATATTGGACCTTTGAGTATTAAAGAGGTTATATACAGGTCTACAATGGAGATGCGGTAGACGTTATAAAAACCTGTTTATATGCATCTCGTTCACTCTTACAGCGATTTTGTTGTGTATCTACGCACATGTGAGGCACAAAAAGACAAAATAGATTGTCTTTCTTCTCTCTGTATCAACTTACTTAAACCTGCTTTCCCTGTGTTTAAACTGTCATTATTTGAAACAATTACCAAATTAAGTTACCAAAGGCTATGGCAAATTCTCTTGGCGGGTGGTGTCGATGACGCAAACCCTTCGGGAACACTTGGTTTTATTCTCTTGTGCTTTTCCAGGGGTATCCGCGTAAATCTTTTCTGTGTTCATATTTTGTAGATAATGGACGATGAGTTCGGATTATGTTTTTACCGACACTATGGTATTTTTTTATCTTTTTTTTTTTGTAATGAAATATTGTCCAAAGTCATTTGCACAGCAAAACTAAATCTAAAATCATTATAATAACGGAATGTGTTTCAGACGAAGTAGAAATACAAGAATGCCTAAAACTTAGAGACGACCTTTAACAAAGTATTGTTGACTTTGACGCGTGTCGTTATGATATATAGACAGAAGACATTGCAGTATAGTGCATCTTCCTGTTTTCATCTTCGTGACACGAGAAGGAAGATTTAGGTCACAAATCGACAGCGGCGACCCCAGGAACTGTTCTTAAGCTGTAACTAAATAGATTATCTTAAACTTTGTACTTACCAGTCTTCGACCTAAAAGAAAACTATTTACAACCAAGAATGTGCCAAGTTTTGTTCATAGCCACTGTAACAATCACAGATTAGAGAAACGTTAAGATATCCATACTCCAAGCTTAAAATTTATGAGCGAAACATCAATTCAGAAATTATTTACACAGAGACCCTTGAAAAAGTGTACACGATAAATAAGACAAGATGTTCCATAAGGGTATGCGTCTTCTGCTTCATCGACGATACCCGAAATTAGTTTAGGCCAAACCCAAGTAAAGTTTATGTCGTCTGCTTTCAGTTAAAACAACATGCCATACTAATGTGTATATTTCTCAACACAAGGATGCAGATTATCTCTCAAAGGTACACGTAAGTAGACCATAAAAGACGTTCAATGTTTCTATCGACCTAAATGTTCGTTAACATCCGATCTCTATCAAGAAAATCTTGAGAACCAATATGCTACATGTAAACGCCCTAGATTGGAGAATCATGGATGTAAATGTCAAGAAAGGGAAAGTTAACGTTATGAAAAGTGACATCTCGCGTGTATTGTATAACTCAGTAGTAAGCTATTCATGTTACTATGTCCACAATATTTTGTTAGTGATAGACACTGTTTGTGTAGTTCAAAAACAAGATATGTGGAGGACTGCAGGATGTCTCCAGTATAGAAAGGAGCATGAGGTGTAGACCCCCTGTATAAAAGTTGAATTGGTCAATAAGATGCATTTCACAAAATAATCTCATTTATTACACTGGAATCAGGAAAGTCAGTCTCCGAATGGAAGTTTTGTTTTTCGATTTTTGGATAAAATTGTTAATAACTTGTGGCTGACATCACAATTTACGCCGGCGCCTGCCATACTAATGAAACAATTTTCGGGAATAATCATTCTGAAAAGATCAGTTTCTAATCAAGTAAAGCAATGCTAACATGTAAGCGTTTAGTTACATAGAATGGTGTACATGAATGCTATTACTGAGGAAAGGAAAACCGATCGAGGTACATGTAACAAATCTGTCATGTCATTACAATTCACGTTTTTATATTTGTGTTAACATTAATTTTATAATTTTGTATGAATTGTGGTTATGACTTTGCAATTATACTGTATAATACACAAGAATAAAAATATGACTCATGATTCGATGATATGAGGAATTTACATTTTTGTTCAGATAATGATAGAATCTGTAGATGACGACAGTTCTGATTATAAAGGTCTTACCGCAAATAGGACATCGGTAACGTCTTGCATTGCGAACTACGTCTGGTGTATGTCTAGATCAAGATACCAGCCATTTTTTCTTGTTGTTGTTGTCAAATGATACACTTCGATGACGTTCGGGAAACCTTGGAATTCCACTATTGTCACTGTATTTCAGATAATGTCTGTTCAGACTTCCTTAGATTGCTTCTCTCTCCTTTCTTGGTAAATAATTAATGTCCCAACGAATTTCAATTTAGTCCTGCTTTATAAAGTCTTGCTTTATAGATCTGAAAAAATCACATACACCAATTATAATGTATTGCAAAAAGAAGCGAGGGTTATTTAGCTAGATAATAAATTGCTGCCAATAACACAGCTTTCAAAATACAATAATATGAAGATTGTAAAATGCAGCAAATAAATTTTAACTGCGGCGACTATACATATGCACAAGGATGAATATTTCTAAATATCTAATGAGTTAGCGGGTGTTTTCGGATTTATAAAAAATATGTTCATGTAAATCTTCGCCGTTTTATGTTACTTATATTTAACTTTAAGTATCTTCAAAGTGCCAACAATAGTGGACAACGAAACAAGCAAGAAAAGTTCAAAGGGCACAGTTAAAACCAACAACCATCACATAAGGATTGAACATTATTTTTTAAACGTTCATAGTGCTATTAAAGGTCAGCCGTTACATCAATATTGCATGAAGCTAGATAAATATGGATGTAAATATGGATGTAATGACTTTGCCAAATCTTGATAATAATGAGTCATTTGAGCGTGTGACGCAAGGGCATTCTCCATGTTATTGGAAGCGGCGCGACAAGACTCTCATTGAACAAGCTTGAACATTTTGCTGGTAATGTTCATATAGGCCTAGGCTGTAACGCAAATGTAAACATATCGTACAAAAAGCAATGTTTATCCCAAGGATATCGCTATGGCAACCAGAAAACTGTTTTTAATACGTGTCGTTTGTATTTCAGCAAGCAATTTAACAAACGTCCTGATGTTTGATTTAAGGGTTTGAAAACGCAATGCATATCCACCGTAGAATGGGGATTAAGGATGTTAATCGAAACAGTTAAAAGTTCAATGTTGGAAAGTTGACATTGTTCCGCGTTTTAGTTATGTTGTTGTAAGGCCCGCGGAAAGCAGCTTCGTGTATGGAGAAGAGTGGGTTGTGTCCTTCTTTTCAAGTTCATGAATTATATATTTGATTGACGTGGTACATAAAACTTAATTTTCCAAAAGCTGTACAAGTGTAAAAGATGTGCATTAATAAGTTGCCTTACAAGTGTGATCTGTAGGGAATTTCCACTTTAGCCCAGTCGGTAGAGCACCGTGCTGGAGAACCAATGGTCGCGGGTTCGAGCCCCAGCGACGGCACTATCTTTATCATTTTTTTCCTCGTCCTATTACTGTACACAACGTCGATCTATCGGAATGTGAAATCGGATTGGTTTTCGCTGTCAGTACGAGTAAGTTCAGCAGTAAAACTCACAATACTTCACAACCGTAACATTACATAGCTATTTATCTGTCTTGGAATGTTGTATTGTAGTATTAAGAGTCAAAAATAAAAGTTTTGTTAGAGTTTGTAATAGTTTTAAGGCACAGGTGATCGAGATCCATTGATAACATTGATGACGTAATTGTAGCGCTCGAGATTACATTGCTCCACTATCAACTGGTGGCCGTTCTCTGTCTGGATTTACCATGCTTAGTTTGTGTATATATATATCTGCATCAGCTATATGTTGTTAACAAAAAATGTAAATATAAGTATTGGTTGACATAATTTTAACATTCATTGGTGTGTAACATACATTGGCTTATAATGTATCTACATATTCAACATGCGCTAACGCGCACCATTCAATATATAGATGCGCCAGTGGGTACGTCAATGGATATTACACATCAATGAATGTCAAAAATATAACACCCAATCCTTAATCAAATGATTCAAAGAACAATTTACTCCAAAGCAATATATCAAAATTGCAATACGTACACCGTTTAACAATGATGCTATGATTAGTATTCAAAAGCAAAACGTAGGGGGAGCAATATACTAAGACAGATGGAAACAAACAAAATGACGTCACTATGGGTAAGCAATAGAGGAGTTATCTGTGACGTCACGTTCTTGTTGCTAAGCTGCTTAGCGACCGGTAAATGCGGAGATGATTAGTCTCTCCCTTGATTTTGATATTTTATGGTAAATCTTTGATTACCACAATGGATATCAGGTTATTCTTGATATATGTGGTAATGTTTAGCGCATTGCACCAAGGTCCTGCTGCATATCGGGACCTTATGTGGTAAGTTTGGGTTTAATTTAGAGAATATTGATCTTTTGATTTTACAATGTGAATCACAAAGCTGAAGTTGAAGAAAATAGCACATTGAAAAGTAAAGAGATATAAAATAATTTGTAATTTCTCTCGTTATAGCATAGAGCCAAAGCCTGGATATACCAAAATGATTTTCCATCATTTCCAGTATTTAACGTCATTGGATATAGGGAAAGAATGTCCAACATCTGCCGATCTGGCATGGGTAATAATAATAATAATGTTTATTCAGGCAAAGGCATAGTAAAATTACACAGTACAAATATCGCATTTCATAAGCAATTGGATCACAATTATAATCAGTAATAAATTAAATTATTGTGGGTTTCTTAAAATTATTAATTTAAAACATAAAATATCACAGAAGAATTTTCACAAACCTTGACATATCACAGTTTAAATTTGTATCGCATGAAATTAAATTACACTGTGATTGCAAATCTTCTAAGTAAAAAAGTTGAAAATTTTAGAGATGTCAATTAAAAAAGTAGAGGAAAATTTGTAAAACCAGATGAAAATGCCTTTGGCCTTGGATTACCCATAAAGCCTATAAAATAGGCTTATTTCCAATGGGGTCCATTAAAGGAGTAATCATTCCGGTTGAGATGTAAAGCCACGGAAAATTGGATTGAATTAAATTTCGCAGCATTAAATATATAGAACCAGAGCACTATTTGAATGAAAGAAAATCTTTTACATAGAAGATATGAAAACAAATATTGGAAGTAAATAAATAGTTTGGCACATTTCAGGACATTAATAGAAGAGGATGGAAGTTGAAGAGATATTGCATATCAATATACATTGTAATCTGAACTGAACAATAATACAATATGATATGTAACAAAAAACATCACTACCCGTTCAACCGAATGCAGAGTAGATCGATGACGTTAAGCTCAATAGTAGACGAAGGGGTCGTCAAATTCGCCTTTTGATTGAAGCATTAGCAACTGTTTTGCTTTGTTTTTAAAAAGATATTTATTTTTAGAATTTTTAATATTATCTGGAAGGGAATTCCAATCTTTTGCTGCAGAAATAGAAAAAGAAGAACTTTCTATGCTTTTAACGTTTCTTATTGAGAAGTTCATGGTTCCAGATCTTGTACCAAAGCAGTTTTTGTTTATTGAGAAAAGTTCGTTTAGATATTGTGGACATTTACCATTGTAGATGTTAAAAGCATGGTTGAGGCGAAGTTGGCGGACCCTTTGTTGTACATTAAGCATGCCTAGTTTTCCTAACTCAGTGACAGTGACCCTTGTTCTGTTATCGAGGTTAAGAATAAAGCGGACCATTTTGTTTTGGGTAGTCTGGAGTTTACCTTTGAGTTTCTTGGTAATTCCTTCATACCAGGAGGTGCACGCATAGTCAAAATGGCACTGAATTAGAGCAGAGCATAAAATTTTACGGGATTTTAAAGAGAGACATTTACTATTTCTGTACAAAAATTTAAGTCTTTGGTTAATTTTTTGGATAATATTGGAGACAATTTCCTCTCCAGATAGAAATTTATCTATCGTAACACCGAGGTATTTAACTGAAGATTGCGAGGCAATGTTTTGACCGTTACATGAAATTTTGAAATCATCCTCGGGTACTTGTCCTAATTTTCTCTTTGGTCCGAATAAAATGCTTTCTGTTTTACCTAAATGTAATGATAATTTGTTGTCAACGAGCCAATCATGACATGATTCCAAAATTGAGGATAATTTAGAAGAAATTGTTTTGGGACAGTGATGTGAAAAAATAATTGCACTGTCATGATTATGGGTAATTGCACTGTCATGATCATGGGTAAGGATTTAATTTTGTATTCAATGTCTGTTCTATATCTTTTAAAGATTATGTTTTCAAATACTTCACCACCGATGTTTTTAAATAGACTTGACCCTCCATGATTCCATTTCTGATTTCGTCACTGGACTATTTTGATCTGACATATTCAGCTTAATAATTAGTGAACTGACACGTCGAAACATCGTAAAACGATTTTACTTAAGCACAATACCCAGGAAATAATACTTTTTTGTTTTAGCGAATTGGAAATGAGGTGTTTTGCACCCTTCTCTGTGTGCTTCTAACCCTGATGTTGGGCTATGTGCCATCGATGGAAAAAAGCGCCAAAGTCAGCCGGTCAGCCATGGCTACGATGGGCCGTGAACGGAGAAATGGTAAGTAACATTGATGATTGCAAGATTAACTGGTGGTGTAGTGTTAGCTTAAAGCTAAAACATTCCTTTTAGTTCTTTTGTTTAATGCACCACGAACGGCAACATGCACTAACAAACAATGATGAATATCCCGTTGTTAATATCAAGGGGCATATTCGCGTAACCCTTATAAATTAAAACACTAATGCTTAATATAGTTACCCATATATGATCAGATGTAATTTAAATTCACATACAGGTCCTTCTCTCTGCCGACAATGCGGTACTGCTCCATGTCAAGTCAAAAGAAGTACTTTGTGGGGTTCTTCGGAGCGCCAAAAGAGGGACACAGCCAACTTCGCCAAACGGTCAAACGCCATGATGCTGTTCAGCTACGTACTATCCTTGTCAGTGGAACTGACCAAAGAGCTGCCACAGGATGAACTTTACTGGGAGAGGAAATCCTGCCAGTATTTTAAGGAGAAACACATGGTGCTGTTCCCACTATGTATCCAGCGTCATATCAACTACTGGTACCCTGTGCCACGCATCGCTAGGTAGGAACATCAGTTCTATAAGTATTAAAAGAAATTTACATCTGATAATTCTTTGATCCATTCAACCCTAAAATAACCTCTGAAACTAAGAAAAATAAAAAATGGGCAAACCCAGTTTTGACAGGCAGGGATGGATGAATCCGAATTGGAGAACGTGTTTACTGATCTTTGCTATATATCTTTAATTTTCTCCTTGTAGATTAATTGCGCCAACAGTCGAGAAGAATACCAAATGAACTGGAAGTTGCTTGATTGACGTCATCGGGTTTTGGGAGAAACGACACACCCATAGATATCATCCATGATCTGACGTGCATGAGTTGAGCTCTTGATCCCTATATTGATCATAGGTCGATACTGTAGTTTTCTGGTGTTTCTATATTCATGAGTAATGAAATGTTTTGTATCTCACTTCCGTGTCATTTATTCTTGATCATTGTGTCTCCCAAACGAAAGGGTTTGGATTCTTGGTTACTTCTTTCCCAAAATCCTTTTCCTTCTTCACAGCCCCGCCGTAAACGTGTCCGCGCGTAAACAGAGAAATGTTCTTTGCGTGTCTATACAGGGATACGCGTACATGTGACTATGTTTTGGGCTAATATGACCTGACAACTTATGAACACTGTACATATCAACATCCCTTTTAAGAAAAAAGATCAAACTTCATATACCACAAAAGAAATAACCGGCTATCTGTCCTTAGACTCATATACATGTAATCCGACAACATAGTATCTCGCTGTGTCTAATTGCATGAAAAAATAACTGATAAACATCAAGGTCATTAAAGATCAAGCTTATATTTGACATCTTTACCACAAGGTCATAAAGTGAAATGTGAAGGTCAAATGGTACATCTCTTAACTGTTTTTAACTATTATGGTCAGATAATATAATGGTCTCTTTCTTAATCGTTCTATACAGTATAATGGCATTGGAAACTATGCAAGCATCAATAGCAGTTAAACAAGAGCTAAGATATTTGAAACTGAAACTTTTTTCTGTCGCCGATGCGACACCAGAAATGGAACAAAACATCTTTGCCGAAATAATAGCACTACAGAGAGAAATGCAACTAAGTTAGAAGACGATCAAAATATTCTGTACTAATGTATTTGACACGGTTCTATCCCAAGTCATATGATATACACATTAAATATCATAACTCGTATGTGTATTGGTTCTTCGAAAAGTCGTCCGAAGTTTAAATTAATTTACCTTCTAAAACAAGAACACTGACAGATCAGAAAGACTCCGCCAGACCAGGTTGATCTTAAATGGTCAATTAACTCCCTGTGGAATTTTGACCAACTTAACTTCATGATGTCATAAGGAAATAGTTACAAAATGTGACCTTTACTTTTTAACATATGAACAAATGACCTTTGTTTAATTCCAACCAATTTTTGCTTCATAACGTCGTAACAAAACTGTTGTCAGTGAAAACTGCAAAATGTGACAATCTTCTTTGCCCTGGTGACCTTGAAATTTGTTCATTTGAATCCATGTTAAATTCCGACCAACTTTGCTTCATAATGTCATAACAAAATGGTCATCAATGAAAATGTACAAATTTTGACCTTGACCTGGTAATTTGACATTTGCCCTGATGACCTTAACTTTTGGTCAGTTACTCCTTATTCAAATCCAACCAACTTTGCTTCATGTCATAACAAAATGTTTTAATATACATTTATAAGTGAAAAGTTACAAAATTTGACCTTGACCTTTGACCTGATGACCTTGAATTTCGGTCATTTGACTTCTTGTTTAATTCCAACCAACTTTGCTTCATGTTATATCAAAATGTTCATCAGAGAAAAGGTAGAAAATTTGACCTTGACTTGGTGATTTGACCTTTGCCCTGGCGTCTTTGACTTTTGGTCAGTTGAATCCGGAGTTGTTTAATTCCGACTTACTTTGCTTCATAATGTCATACAAAATTACTGACCAGTTGATCATGAGCTGGTAACAAAGTTCGAGAGAAATTCTTAATATTAAAATCCAAGATGGCGGCAAAGCAGCCGTTCTGAATCTGATCAGCCCCCCCCCCCCCCCCCAAAAAAAAAAAATTCCATGTAGACCTGGGATGCAAGGGAAATCACGTAAAATTTTAGAAACTCCATCGAAAATTATGCAAAAGGTAAAAAGCGGACAGACAATCTGATTACTACAGGGCACCCGCATCTTGGATGCGAGGCCTTAATTATAGGCCATTTGGTGATGTTTATGCCAATACCCTTGATAACACAACATTCCTTAGAAATTGTGAAACATCATCGATTCCATGATCATAACTACTTGTCAATGTCCTGTACTGGTGATATAAACAAGCAACAAAAGAAAAGACTGTTTCATCCATTTTATTTTATTTTGTTTATAATTATTTCATTCTCCATTTTGTGCATTTGAAATTAACATAGAATAAATTATACATATGACACACTAAGCCCCTCCCAATTAAAGTTATTTAAGATAAAGATCATTGATAAGAAGAAAATGATTGACAGATTACTCCTGCCCAATAAAGACAACATCATTAAGATACTGTACTACTGATGTCTCTTCATTGACATGGTAGACAACAGTTAAACAAGAACACACTTGATTTTTACAACCAGAAGTTATTGTCAATTGATATTTCCAGCCTGTAGCAAATGTATTTCTCTAGTCTTGTTGGGTTATTCCATCTCAATATACAATCTCTGTAGGACATGGAGCAAAATACAAAGCATACCAAAGAACTGAAACTGAATATCCATTCAACCATGTAATTAGATTACATTTTGTAGATCTAAAATCGCAGTCTAACTAAAATAATGGAAGGAAAAAAATAAAGGTGTTACTGACCTAAATTTAACATACTATATAGCACTAGTGAACAAGTGACGTCTCAAAATCTTTTGGACTACTATTTTCCACACAGCTAGACAAAACGCTTAGCTGATATGTACCCAAGCTTTTATCATCATTAATAATATATGCCTTCTGTAGCAGTTACACGTTTGTTTAAAACCTTGGCCCAACCCACAAAAATGTAATACTGTCAACAATTTTGCACCTACAAACATGCACTGTTTCACACCATGTATATATTTTATCTTTAATCACAGTCTCACTCTAACAATATCACAAAACTTTCCAAATTAACGCTTTACACTAAATATAAAACATTTAATTTTTTTCCATATGTGCAAGTACATTGTTTCTGAACCACAATTATTTCCATTTAATTATGTCTATAAACATACTTGTTTATCTTCTTCCCATTTTGAAAATCAGTTAATGAAATGTAAATTGAAATGATGAAACGCATCATGTAGCTCAATATAATACAGAAGTTTATTGTTTGTGAAATTGATCTAAAACAGAAGCTGTGGTTTGTGGTTGGTGATTAATTCATGATAACCATGTGCCAACTCTCAAAAGACATTTGTAGGTGAATTGGTGGTGAAAGCTTATATATAAAGACTGAAAGAACAAAAAAGTGTATTCATTTGAATAAAACATACATTCCTTAACTGTCGGCGACTATTTATTGAGAATGAGTGTGTGGTTACCGAGTGATGTATTGGGAACATTGACGACAAGCGTCACCTGTTCAGGTAGCAATGCACCTCGGGATACAAGTATAACTGACAAAAATTACACTGTACATTTGCATGTACACCTGTACATGTATGTATATATAAACACATATATGTATACATACTTATCTGAATAGTGAACTGTCGTCCTAATAACGAAATATGTCTCTTGTCGGGAAAATGTAGTAACTGTTGTATTTATATAAACTTATGTTTAGGCAAATTGCACTCTTCTCCCTTGGCATAAACCTATGTGTTTACCATATTTGCCATAAGTAGCAAAAAAGTTGCCTGAAGGGTGTGGTTATTTCGATAACAGAAGAGAGAGTATGTTTCAAATGCTGAAAACAACAAAACAATTGGATACACATTCCCTAGATGAATTTCAAAATGTTCGGTTTGTTTTTTCTTAACACTTGGAAAGCAAAGATGCAGTGTTTGATAAAAAGGGTCCAAACTACTGTAACTTGTATAAAGGAATGTGTCTTGTAAAGGAAAAGCTTAAACAATTTCAATAATTGTCCAAAATGGGGAGAAGTGCTTATAAATTTTAAGGAGAGGGTTGCTAATTACAGATGATACTGTACTTGTGTTCAGGTAAAACACTACTTGTATATATCCTAACAGGATATTGTAGTAAAAATACCACAAGAAATTGATGTTGTATATATATATATCATACAGTTTTGTCTATATATAACATACAGGTGTATATTCCCTATGTACCATTGTCTGACAGTTCTTGTACAGTCAAACTTTTGCCTTTTTCTAGAATAATTCATCCATATTTGCTCAGTGTTTAATTTTGCCATTCACATCAAATTACCTGGTACATATTGTTGATTAACCCTTTCACCACTTAAATCACATTTGAGCTCTTCCAATGCAAAGGTTGGAAAAGTTTATTATGAAATTGCAGGGGTGTATGAGTTACTGTTTGCTGTAATCATTAAATCATCCTCATTGAAGCTGGCAGAATAGACAAAAAAAACGGAATTAAAGTCTATAACAAAATTTCTCGTTATACAAAATGAATGGCCCAGGTCTATACAAAAGGCATAGAAATTTATAGATACATATTATGTGTTGATACAACATAAAATTCTTGTGGTTATTATTTTCCCTAATTTCAAATAAAACAATACTTGTGTCCTGTGACTGAAAGTCAGCAACTGTAGTTATATACAGCTCTACAGATAAAATAGTGCAGTCACTCAATCTATGGTCAACATGTTCTCGGGCAGGAGACTGTATGCTTTCACCACAAAACAAAAATGTTTGATCATATATGAATATGTAGCAAATATGGATGTTTTGCCTATACTAATGCAGCATAAAGAATATTCCTCTGGGGGTTCTATCACAGTCAGTGTAACTGTTAAAGTATGCAACAGTTTATCTAAATCCCTCAAAGCAATTAAATAATTATAACTATCTGTTATACAGATTTAGTAACACATTAATATACACAATCAACAAAACATCAATATACATTAACTATCAAAACAAACACTGGCTATAACAGTATAACTACAAATATAGAAAAAATAAATTACTAACATTTTTTACACTATATCACAATATATCTAATGGAATTCAATAATATAATATACTACTGCAGGCAACAATGATATTTCAATCAAACTTATATATTCTTGCTTCCGTAGAGGATAATGCAGAAACTGAAATTGCAGCTTTATGGCAAAATAGATTGAGATATAAATTGAATGGATGGTCCAAAATAAATAGAAAATATCAGATACTGATTATGTTCCATTTTCAAGAATTTACGCAACCTTAACATTTGGCTAAGATATATCTTTTTTCAAAAATCATAGTTACAGTACATTTCATTTATTATCACACTGTTTAATGGCATGTTCCAGTTAATGTCACATTTCCCCCTGACACATTTTGTGATATTAACCAGTATCAATTGTATCATTCTACAGTATGAATATCAATAACGTAACAATACCCTGATAAATTTTGCTTAAGTGAAAAAAAGAGACAAAAACAAAGTACCAAGTTTTGTCTGAGAAAAATACTTAACCTCAAATTTCAGCGCAAGAAATTACTAAAACATCACCTGAAAACATCTTCTGATCAACACTGTGCTACTGTAACAGTATAACCAATCCATATATTACATTTATCATTAATTCAAATTAAGATTAAAATATCTTTTTGCAGGTTTTGAAAGTTCAAATAAAATAGTTGATCAAACTTCACTGACCTGGGCTTAAGTGGAACACAAAAATAAAGGAAAACTGTTCGTACAGCAGTGTCATTTTGAGCGTTGTTTATATGCATGTAATATATGATACGTAATACAGTGGGCAAAAACACAGGCTTAGAAGAAAATGAACCCTTTTAAGACGTGAAAGTAAAGGAAGATCTGAGGACGGGAAGCTCAATATGTGCTGGTTGACCTTAGTGAGTGAGGAGATTGATCATCCTTAAGTGAAATATACAAACGTAAATGCCATGCATGGTTACTTAACCAGATTATGTATTTTGTAGCTTTAACATGAATTGACTACTTACACTCCACAAGTACCACATCAAAATTGATTGTTTTGTGTATTATAAATATATTGATGTATTGGCCATGACCACACCTAGTGAACACTGTTACAGATAAACACATAAAATAGGTCAACAACTCAAAAACAAAGGGATTGCGGCCAAGAAAAAAATAACTCTAAATTTAACATTATTTTCCTATCTATACAAAATGATTAAAGTGAATTAACAAAATAATTGGGCTAGAGATATACAAAAAGTATTAAAAACTCATTCTCTTTCATTCTATTAACTTCTTTCATTCCTTAATTCAATTGTTTAATAAATTCAAGCACAGATTGAACACCGATTTAAGTCTATGTCAATGTTCCAAGTTAAACTGTCGCTGTACAACATGGTATTATTCTCATCCCACACCGGTAAAAGACACTCAACCCTCCCCCAATGTTAAAGTCATTAAGCAAAGAACATAAGCTTACAACAGTCCTTCTGAGGGAATGACACTTGAAAACAACACAGATGTATTACCAAGTTCAATTATTAAAATAAAACGTTGCGAAGGGCCATGTTCATATGATTCATTACGAAATGAGTTTTAATTGTAATTAACTGTATATTTGAAAGTCTTAAATATCATTAACCATTGTTACTATTTATAATATGTCAATTAATGAGATGTCTTTTTTACGGAGAAAAATGTAAAAATTACTGTTAAGATCCTTAACTTAGCAAAAGAATGCTAATGTTCAATGTAAAATGTTTTTTTCATGTAATATGCTGCTACGGAACCATGAAAATAAGTCACTTATTAAAACTTAAAGTGTGACAAATTCAACTGATATCCTTGACTACCATTTGCTTATACATATGTTACTATCCAGGAAAGTTTGTATAATAAATTGCTTCAGACAGCAATAAATATAAACGCTTAAATATTTATGTCATACATATGTTGGCCAGTATATACATGGAGAAATTAGATAAAGGATTGGAACGCTAAGTTTATAAGACAATGTATGTACCAGCAGTAGACAATTACAGCCAATCACAAAGATGAACACGTAATATAAGTGTTTTGTAAACAGAGATACATAATACTGGAATAGATACCTACACTTATTAAACACTTACAAATAAACTCATAGCAGCAATATCTATAATCAAACGGATACAAATAAACTCGTAACAGTAAAGATCATTAAGTGGACGGATACTGAATTACAATATTTCTGGACGGAATGTTATGTAAATTGAAATTTTAGGCAGTTGCTTTACCGCTACATGCATGAAACAAGTAAACAAATAAATGTCAATGCTGGAATATCATAATGTACTTGGTTGTCCTATCTGAAAGGAGACTGACCAAAAAAAGTTTATGTATCATACGTACTTGTGTATGACATACACATCATACACATCATACACATCATACTCGTGTATGACATACACATCATACTCGTGTTTGACATACACATCATACTCGTGTGTGACATACACATCATACTCGTGTGTGACATACACATCATACTCGTGTATGACATACACATCATACTCGTGTGTGACATACACATCATACTCGTGTATGATATACACATCATAGTCGTGTGTGACATACACATCATACTCGTGTGTGACATACACATCATACTCGTGTATGACATACACATCATACTCTATCAAGTATAAATGACACATTTGACAACGGCTTACAAGTCAGATTGAATCTATTATCAAGATAAACGTTATTCCGGTGAGATGAAAAGAATTTAACTACATAATGTTGTTTTAATGAGATGTTATTCAAGTTGTGATTAATTTTTCACTACTGACTAGTTTCGGGTTTGGGAACTACTCAACATATATTTATCTAAAGCAAGGCTTTGCCTTAACTTACTTCTTGGCAATTTCAATTCTAATAATGATCATCGTTATCAAATCACAGCATACAAATAGTATAACTTGTCTAAACCGGCCCCTGTCAAATCCGAATCCCTGACTATTTCCCGCCTCACAGTTCGGTCTCAATATTTCCATCTGAACTCATTTCAAACCTCAACAAACCAGACCCCTGTGTAAACTGGCCAAATAATCTGGTCCATGGCGTGACATTCGGTTTAGACAAAAAACACTGTAAAATATTGTACACAGACAGTTTGAACTCACACAGATACAGGATAATGCAAGTATATAGTCATTTCTACATTATAATTTATGGCAGTTGATCTTTTTGTACAAATGAAAAATGTTTGGAAACTCTTTAAAAATTGTAGCACTCTGGTATATATTGATTGTTGATTATTGAACTTCAAATAAAACAAATTTAAAAGTATAATAGAGTGTGTGTAATATACAGAGACTGAATTTTGAAAATCTACCAAGTTAATTTTTGCTTTTACTAATACCAGATACAAATAAACAGATTAGAATCATAGTATTAGAAAACCACAACAACACATTTTTTGTTCGTAAGAAAATGTTTTGAAGTTTGATAGATCAAGCCAGACACGTCCCAATAGTCATCCACAGTGTAGATGATTTGCAATTAATATGAACTTATGTTCAGGTTACTTTTTAATGCAATCAAATTATAAAGTGTAATTTGATTAATCTAACATTCTATTCGAAAAAAAAGAAGTCGCGATCACTAAATGGAAGTTCAGAGATATCTTTCTGCTATAGTCTGATCACAAACTGAAAGCGAAATGTTTGGTTTATTTTTGTTTTACATCCTATTAACAGCCAAGGTCATTAAGGACGTGCCAGATTTTGGAAGTGGAGGAAAGCAGGAGTACCCGGAGAAAAACCAACGCCCTATGGTCAGCACCTTGCAACTGCCCAGTATGGGTTTCGAACTCACATCCCAAAGGTAGAGGGCTAGTGGCAGAATATTGGAACACCTTAACCACTAGGCCACCGTGGCCCGGTATATATAGAGATATGTGTCATTTACTGGGAGATCTTAATGGTAACTAAGATAGGTAACCATGGACATGTCTTACAGGTAAACCTTACAGATCAGTACAGGTAATTCTTTTTAACAAAGATAGGGTTAGCAAGACAGGTGATCACAGACATGTCTTATAAATGAATCTTATATGTAATCCTTAGAAATTGGTACAGGTATTTTTTAAAACTTACGGAGACCTCGGAGACGTATCTTGCATCTTACAAGTACCCCAGGTAATCGTTATCAATCTGTACATGCAAGTAAATCTTCAACCTTACATATAGGTCAGACAGGTAATTATAACAAACATATCTCACAGATACATTTTACAGGCAGGTAAGTTAAAAATTAAGCCAACAGATAAATAGATATTTTTTCAAAATTATGCAGATAAGATTTATGTTAATCATCACAGGTAAGTACTACAGGTAATCTTCACAGGTATCAACACCTTTACAGATAAGCATCACTGTCAGATGAGCTTTACTAGCAAATTGAGCTCTCACATGTGAATCTCACAGGTAAGTATTACAGGTGATTTTATAGGTATCAAAGCCTTGCATATCAGAATCACTAATGAGCAATTATTAGCAATTGAATTCTCACATTTGAAAATCTCACTGGTACTTTTCACAGGTAAGTATATCATAAGTAATCTTCACAGGTAAGCACTAAAGTCTCTCTGACTCTTACAGGATCATTTCAAAGGTGATCGACGATGAGACTCGGTCAGTCTTGTCCTTATCTGGCCAAAATCAAAAGCTCTGGACAAGTGAGTGGTCAGAACATATATGTGCACCCTGGAAAATAGCAGGTGGACGGAGTGTCAAGATTTTATGCATTGAATTAGTTGTGATCGATACAGTGCCTCGAAGGACTGAAATCACACACGAAGATTTCTCTTCTTCTCTCAGTATCATTTCAGCTCTATTATTCCATTTTCACACAGATTCATATTCTCTCTGCCAGGCACTGTATTTCTCCTTGAGTTTGGAGGCAGAGGGTTTAGTCCTATCTATAGCCTTGAGAACGTCAGATGTTGTTATAGTGTCTAACCGGAAATGGAGCTGGTCGCCTGTCAATAGAAAAGTTCATATACAGCATATCACACATAGCAATTCACAACGAACAAAAAGGTATCGATTAAAATGAATATATATATGTTCTCTGCTATCGTACATAAATGCCTAATGGATTGCAATATTTGTTCGATGTATATTGTAATACTTATAAATTATACGCTCTAACTTGCATTTGGAAATAAAAAAAATTGATTTAATAACATGAATTTAAAAATTTTGGTATATAATAATTACTATATTTACTCTCAAATTGTAAATGTGATCAAGACTAAGGAATAGAAAAAAAAACATTGAAGTTTACAACGATGGTCTACGTACATTAAGAGCTATTTAAAAGGCTTACCGTCTTTGTCGTTTTTCTCCAAAGCATCAAAGATTTTTCTAACTGGCCTCATTGCTGCCTCTTTACACACCAACCTCAGGTCAGAACCGGAGTAGCTCTCTGTTCTCTGTAATAACAAACAAATCGAAAACTACACTCTGAACTTGTACACCAAACAAAAATAATTTTGTAAAATATAACATAAATATGCAGAAAAAATATGCTGCTACTATTAAGTCTCCTTGTTTTTGAGGGATTAGAAAAATAATTAATAAATTATCTGCATCCAAAATACAGTCTTTCAGATTCATTTGAAATAAAAATATCACAAACTCATGCAAACCAGTGTCACATTTATCTGTCCATGCACTTTTCTTTGGAATACAATATGTGTCAAGACTTGCAAAGATTCAGTAATCAAACCAGGTACCAAGTATGTGTTTAACAGTAATGCATGATTTTTGTGCATCCAAGCCTTGTTTATATCCCTCAATCTTTGTGAAAATTAAGAAAGCTGTTAGGCGAGTGGAGCAGAAAAATCAAATGGATGATCAGATGTCGTGACAAACATTTTATTGAGGCCAAATCTTAACATATCCCAGCATATTGCAACTAGATATGATTCTAAAACATTAGGAGTCAATGCCATTCACAATAAGGAAAATCAAGAAATTAAATGTTTAAAGTGGTGTTACTTACATTTGCCAGCAGTTCATAGTCGAGGTGAGACAGGAGTTCCAGGCCGCCATCCTTTGGACACACTACATGTGGTAGGTAATACTTAAACATGGCCCTTCGGGCATCGTACGTAGGCAGGTCTACAATGATCCTCTTCTCAAGTCGTCGCAGCATGGCCTGATCCAACTCCCTAGCAACAGAAAATCACTTTTATCAACTTCCCTAGCCATGAAAAATCATTTTTGCCGAACTCCCTTGCCACAGAAAATCATTTTTGCCAAACTCCCTCGCCACAGAAAATCATTTTTGCCAAACTCCTTCGCCACAGAAAATCATTTTTGTCAAACTCTCTCGCCACAGAAAATCACTTTTATCAAACTCCCTATAGCCAAAGAAATTATATTTATCAAACTCCCTAGCCAAAGAAAATCATTTTTTATCAAACTCCCTCGCCACAGAAAATCATTTTTATCAAACTCCCTATATATAACCACAGAAGATCTTTTCATCAAACTCCCTAGCAACAGAAATTTATTTTTATCAAACTCTCTAGCCACAGAAAATCACATTTATTAAACTTCCTAGCGACAGAAAATCATTTTTTTCCCAAACGTTCACTTTCCTTTTATTCATGTAAGTATCAGCAACTTAATTAATTACATAACATCGGAATCACCATCTTTTCATTTTTTTTTATATCAAAATTTAACTGATACATTTGACTCCACTTAATATCACTCCTGTTAATATCACATTCCTCTTTATATCATGTTTTCCCAAGCACCATCTTTCTTTCTTATATAATCTATGTAATTTTATTTGGTTAACTTCATGTATTTTGAAGTGAATTCCTCTTGCCCAGTAATATCATGTTCTTTTAACCAATCACATAAAACATCCAGAAAATGATGTCATTTCCATTGATTTCAGATCGACTTGAACAAAATGTTGCATAGAAAATAAAAAAAAATCCCCAAAAATTATTTTTAATTGAGATAATGAAATCTATATATTTAAACATCTTTATATGTACATTGAATAGCTTACTTTTAGTTATGGAGATTGGAAATGCACCAGATTAAGTGCAAAAACATGTTTTTCTTAATGTCCCATTCCTGTTAATATCATGTTTTTGTCTGACAAAAGCAACATGATATAAAGAGGAGTGCACTGTATTATAATAACACAATTCTGAAACCTTTTTTATACAGCTACAGTACTATAATTGTCTTTCTTAATTTTATAGACAGTAACAGTTTGATTATTTGGAACAAATTTGCACCGATTTGCCACTGCCTCTTTTGTTCAACACTTCATTGCTGATTAAAGAGCTGGATTAAGAGATGGACCAATAAATGTCCTGCAATGGCTAGTTACCATGGTAAGTTTGAAGCGGCCAGTAAGAATACAAGATCATCTGTCTTGGCAAGACCATCCATCTGCACCAGAAGTTCTGTTTTCATACGTCTGCTACCCTCGTGTTCTCTGGAAGATATCAATATATGTATGTAGGGTGTAAGTAGTTACAGGGGCACATCACATACTAAATTGACCCTTGATTTATTAAAAAAACATCAAGATATGGATTTTGTCTACAAAATTTAATTGAGAAATTTGATCAATAAACAGTTTTCAGATGAAAGTGAAATTAGCCTTCTTATAAATAAATAAAAACTTTGACAATGAAAAGAGCAATGTTGACAGTGTCACATGAAAAAGTAACTTTCAAATACAAATAAGAATTTGATTTAAATGATGAAAGAGTGTTTAATTAGATATTACCTGTCTGACAATCAAATTTGTGTTGGTCAACCTACATTATATATGAACAATCAGTTATAGAAACTGCAGAGTTATCTCCCTTCTCATGACCTCCGTGTTCAAATTTTCTTCTAATGTTACATGTACATAGAACATAAATTTTATGGTCCCTCTTAACAACAGTGATACTGACTAGAAAGTACTGAAAATGGACAACAGCTCTCAAATTCAAGGATTTTAACTGATTTCAAAATTAGGTACTCAACTGAACTGAAAGCAACATTCAGACTTACCCTCCACCCCCACTGGAACCTCTCTGGCTCATTATAGCTTCTAATTCATCCAGGAAAATCGTGGACGGAGCATAGTATCTAGCCATTTCAAATAGCACCTGTAATGTACAGAAAGACATACATTTCAAATAGCACCTGTTATACAGTGGATTCCACTTAATATCACCGCTGTTAATATCACATTCCTCTTTATATAATATGTTTTTCCAAAGCACCATTTTCCCCTCTATATAATCTGGGTACTTTTATTTGGTTAATATCATGTATTTTGTATACAGAAAGACATACAAATTAACCCTTCCATCACCATAAAAACCTTGTCTAAATTAATGTATGGAAGAATTTCCAAAATTTCACATAAGGGTGAAAGAATCACTAAAAGATATTGAAATGTCAAAGTCTGCATGCACTTAAACTGTTTAGCAAATGAAACCTGTACAATAAGCTACTACAAATAAACAGAAGTTGACTAAAACTAATAACTTCGGAAAGTTAACAACAAGGACAACAAAGACTAAAATATATATGCATGTACAACTTAACAAAACATAACCCTTACAAATGCCAACTTTTTGAGCTGTTCTTTTATATATGAAATCCTCAAATCTTGGAAAATAGGAATATTTTGGCTAATTCACCAGTCTAGTATGTAATAAATATGATTTCAGCATTTATACATATACCCTGACTAGCTTGACCAACCGAGGGGTCACAAAATGTGGTGAAACCCGAGGCTTGTCGAGGGTTTTACATGGTCTGAAAGTTGAATAACTCAGGATATTGTGGGAGAAATATGATTTCAGCGTTTATACATACCCTGACTAGTTTCTCGTAGTATATGATTAATATGATTTCAGTGTTTATACATACCCTGACTAGCTTCTCTGAGTCACCCCTCCACTTGCTCACTATAGTAGATGCAGATATGTTGAAGAATGTTGTCTTACACTCAGTGGCTATTGCCTTTGCTAATAATGTTTTTCCTGTCCCTGAAAATAACAAATTGCATTGAATCATATTATACAGATTCACAAAAAGGGATGGGATGGTTAATTATGTCAGCCATCCCCTAAGCTGGTTGCAGTAATAGAGTGCAATACAAGCAATCTCATGATTAAAATCATATCTTGATCTCCACTTCTGTAAACTTCTCTCTGCTGCATCAAGATCTGAGGACATCCCATAGAGGGTCACATTCAGATGACCTTTGCCACCTCTTTACTTAACACTAAAATAATTTTCTAATGACCTGTCATCTTGCAGCAAGTCATTTCATCACATTATTCCACATTAACTTTTTGGTGAAGAAATGACTAAACGTACAAATGTGATTATTCAAGCTTTGTCGCCTCAAAAATCCATATTTCAGCTTATGAAAGTAGTAATTTGATTGGCTGATGCAAAAGGTCATCTGAACGTGACCACTATGGGACGTCCTCAGATCTTGACGCAGCAGATTACCAAATGGCGCGGATATCAAGATATGATTTTAATCAGATTACAATACATGGTGACATGTTTTTATCATTTTTGACAGCTGACTGATCTGATCCAGCATATTTTGTTGCAGCAGGTTGTTTTCAGTGGTTTAGAGTCCTTTACACTCTTTGCTTGACAAATTAAAGAAAGCAGACTTTTCGAAAACTCATAAAAACAATTTAGTTTATAAAATGTTACATTGCATGAATTTCACAATGGGAGTAATAAAACATTTTTAATGTGAAATATGTGTTCAGATGTCTTGGGAACAAAGAATAGAGACACTATTTATACTTCTGTGTGGTTTCCTCCAGAGCATTTTGTACCCTTTCAGCTTATTTCTGAATAAAGTGGCATTAGATAATTTACATAATACTAATGTTGAACTCTTAGCCAATGTACTTTAAAATTGACTTTTAACTTCAAATACCTCCTTCTTATACAAAATGGAGCATGGTATGTTTTAATTTCCTTGTATATAATACTTACCTGGCGGGCCATACAGTAGAAGTCCCTTCCATGGAGACAGTATTCCTTTGAATAATTGTGGATACTGGAATGAAACAATATCAACTTAATTATCAGTGGTTTGTCAAGTTTTATGAAGCAAGAACAAAATGTTAAATGTTTCAGTTTAGACAAATTGTATATTTTTGTAATGGCAACCCTCCAAAAATTTTCTTTTATTTAAGTGTGTAAAAGGAAGAAATTTGCATTATAATGTGATCAGATTTTACACGACATAATGAAACAACACTTACCTTAATTGGATATACTACAGCTTCTTTGGATAATCGCTTTGCTTCATCTAGACCTATAATATCATCCCATTTTACATTGGGGTCTTGTGAGTAAATATCCTGTGTAAAGAAAAAAGAATAACTGAATGCATATTGAGTATACATAGGACACAAAATATATCCAGTGGAATTGTAAGATCAACGTGAGGGAAAACAAAGGCTGAGGTCACACTAAAGGTTGAGGTCAGCTAGATGACACAAATAAGCAGCAGGTTAGGGCAAGGTCAAATGACATTGAGGGACAAAGTCATGGTAAAGTCATGCACAGATACACAAGGCCAAGGTCAGGTGACATAGATGTACAAGGTCATGGTAAGGTCATGCAGATACACAAGGCCAAGGTCAGGTAACATAGAGGAACAAGGTCATGGTAATTAGTTCACACACAGAAACACAAGGCCAAGGTCAGGTAACAGAGGGACAAGGCCATGGTATGGTCAAACACAGAAACACAAGGCCCGGCCAGGTCAGGTGACATAGAGGGACAAGGTCATGGTAATTAGTTCATGCACAGAAACACAAGGCCAAAGTCAGGTGACATAGAGGGACAAGGTCATGATGAGGTCACACACAGAAACACAGGGCCAAGGTCAGGTGACATAGAGGTACAAGGTCATGGTAAGGTCACAAACAGAAAAAAGGTCAAGGTTAGGTGACATAAAGAAGCATTAGATTACAGCAAAGGTAAAAATAAACAAGATCATGATAAGGTTTAAAGTTATAGCCAGTGGCTACATGCAGAGAAGCAAAATCATATTCAATTAGGTGGAGTAAAGTCGGCGTAAAATCAGTGTCATGTCAGTCATGCTAGGCAGAATGTTAATATAATAGTATGTGTACATATTTCATAAAATTGTTTTTATCAGTAAGAAATTATTAAGAAAATCTATAACATATTTTATAACCAGAACACTTACTCTGCTGATAACCTGGGCTAGTTCTCTCCATTCTGAGTTGTACCCTACATATCCCCCGAGAGGCTTCAGTAGTCGGTCCTGTCATACACAAGGCATTCAAGTTATAAACAGCAAATATTGGCAATCAATTCATATATCATCAACTTGTGAAGCATACATAGTCTATATAGCTTTACTAGCTAGCTGATAAAAAAGGTATGGTGAGCAGTCAATCAGAGCTAACTTTAATTACTGCATAACGTTTCAGAGATTCTGATTTCCCCTTGGCTAGGCTTCAATACTATATCACACCTCTAGCTTTGTAATACACACTCAGAAGATAGGGCTTACAGTCATCAGCCTTATAACTTACCCTATGTGTCTGTCAAACCAGAAAAGATACACTTTACTCATACATAGTTACTTGTTTCTTATTAAGACCATGTCATTGTCGCAAATCAACAAAACTCCTCATGAGACAAGATTACAGATTTAAAAAAATTTAAAAGTTCATGTCTAGTAAATGAATGATTAATTCCTAAATTGAGTTAATAGTTGACAGATATTTAAATGTTACCTGGCCTGAGATAAACAAATTGTGCCCTAAACTTTTATATAGCAATCTTCAGTTTCATTATTTCAACATCAGCTATTGGCAATACCAGCCTTCTCCTTGGCAGACATGTGAAATGAACCATTAGACCTCTCTGCTCAAAACATTTGACATAAATGATGTATATCATATTCTAGTAACCTCTTCCTTATTCACTTATACAATAGAAAGACTCTATCTTTGAACATAATAAACTCCTCCACCTTTGTTTTGGAGAAGTTGAAATTCATCTTCAGTGTAAGTGTGTAATTAAGGAGTTAACATTATTGAAGCGGAGGTGACTTACATTTTGGTCAGCACCTTCCTCGGCAGACATCCTAGTGGCATCATTGATCATCGCCCTGATGTCTATAATTTGGCCTGGCTGTAATACAAAGGGCAACATTCAGTACACAAAACACAGGCTGGTGGCATTAATTAATCATTCAAAATGTCTTGATATGACTGTAACAAGAATTACGCGTAATTATATGTCTCGCCTTTCCCGCTTTGCCGATAATATTTAAGTCCAAACGTAAAAATTAGTATGACAAAATACATACATCAAGATTATATCTGTAACATAGCCAAGTTTCAATTTAATTACATATCAATAACACTATAAATAGTGGATGCTAATGTAAATTCTCAAAATTCCCATGTTTTTACCCCAAAATTTCCTCCAATTTTCAGTAGGGTCTACAGTAAGATTATAATAGTAACTACCGTAAGTTTCAATTGAATCCGATATCAGTCACACTATAAAAAGTGGACTTCAACGCAAATTCTCAAAATTCCCATGTTTTTGCCCCAAAACAGCGGAACCTGCAAATTAATTTCCTCCAAATCTCATTACGGTGTTCAGTATGATGATATCAGTAACTACTGTAAGTTTCAATTGAATCTAGTATCAGTGACACTATAAAAAGTGGACTTTAACGCAAATTCTCAAAATTCCCATGTTTTTGCCCCAAAACAGCGGAACCTGCAAATTAATTTCCTCCAAATCTCATTACGGTGTTCAGTATGATGATATCAGTAACTACTGTAAGTTTCAATTGAATCTAGTATCAGTGACACTATAAAAAGTGGACTTTAACGCAAATTCTCAAAATTCCCATGTTTTTGCCCCAAAACAGCGGAACCTGCAAATTAATTTCCTCCAAATCTCATTACGGTGTTCAGTATGATGATATCAGTAACTACTGTAAGTTTCAATTGAATCTAGTATCAGTGACACTATAAAAAGTGGACTTTAACGCAAATTCTCAAAATTCCCATGTATTTGACCCAAAACAGCAAAACCTGTATATAAATTTCCTCCAAATCTCACTAAGATGTTCAGTATGATGATGTTAGTAACTACATAAAGTTTCAATTCAATCAGATATCTGTAACAATATAAAAAGTGGACTTTAACGCAAATTCTCAAAATTCCCCTGTATTTGCCCCAAAACACCAAAACCTGTAACACGATTTCATTTAAATTGAGGTAAGGTATTAAGTATGATGGTTTGAATAATGTGACTAACTTTCAATCCAATTGGATAACTATAACACTGTCAAAAGTGGACTTTAACGCAAATGTTGACGCCATCGCCGGAAAAGTAACACCTAAGTCTCGCTTTCTCGACCATCGTCAAGGCGAGACAAAAATGGGCAAACAAAATCACTGATTTTGTTAGGGGAACTTACCGCTCTCATTTTTTTGGAAGGTTCCTCAACAATCCTGTTGTCAGGGTTACTGTTGGAGCCCTGGACAGTGAGGCCTTGTAAGGCCAGGCCCATGTCTCCATTAGCCATTCCGTTAACCTGTGTTCAAAACAATTCATTATCAAGTTATCCAAAAATATTTGACATCAAATTCAAAGGCATTCTATACTCTACAGGAAATCATTGACATCGCAAAGATAAATATTATCTTGATGTTACGTCAAAAATATATTCACAAAGACAAAGTCTCTACCTTAATACAATGTGTTTTTTCTGACATTTATAATTATCATTACGGTAGTTGTGAGTTCAATATAATTATATGAAAGTTGAATAAATGTTATTTGATATGTTAAATATACATTTAATTGAATATCATAATCATTTAATGATACATGTATCACAACAAAATCATTTGCATTTTACATTACAACTTGAGAAACTTTGACCCTTCAAATTGAAACAAGTGATCAGATGATAATACCAAGTGATATGTACATTGTATATTGTGTTTAATTGTTTCTATTAAACATTTAATCAATTTGAAAGAACATTGTCAATATGAATCTGTTACAGCCTCACTCACTGCCTTGTCAGAACGGTCACCATGGCCATTAGCTCGTGGCCTCGTAGACGACTGTACTGCTCTCTGGCGGTTCGCACCGGACTTGGGACGTCCGGATGTTGGAGGACTTGGTGGGCGGGCGTTCTGAGGGATTCTGGGAAGGGACGGTGTCGTTGATGCAGATTTGTTACTATATAAAGGAACATGTTGACAATTCCAATAAAATGTTGACCAATTCAAAAGACATTTATAGCTGTCTATATATATACACATTCATGGATAATCCAGATTGCTGAAATCTGAGGCTGCCGTACAAGGTCTATACTTAGCTGTTGACAAAAGAAATATTTACTTAATATGTTCTTAAATATCATAAAATTCCTGAGAAAACAAAGAGGAAATTTTGTGAAAACTATTGACAAATATGAAAACTGTAACACAATTTTCCTATAATAGCATGCACTATAATATGAATAATAAATGAAGTCAAGTGGCATTGCTTTTCCTATTGAGCTTACTGTAAGTTAATGGTTTAGTTCAAGGGAACCTGGCCATATTTCCTTATAATTATTAATATCTACTGACTACTACCGTACCACAAGCAAATTAAGTACAGTGCATTGTCAATCAACTAGCTTCAAGTCAACATCAAACTTTTTGGATTTTTTTTTCAAATGGTCTTGACAGGATATATATATAAATAAACCATGCAGTAAGTTGCTCTTACTTTTTCTCTTTAATCTGTAACTGGCTGATATTTTTTTTCATTCCAAGATTTATCTTTTCTAGAATTAAGATAGAAAGCCTTTGACTCAGCCACCTTTGACTCAGCCAGGATGTCTTTGAATGACAAGAAATATTTGAGACAATACACTGTGTATATATTTATAGATTAAAATATTTCAAAATACAAGTAAATTAATCCCCACAGCATATTATATTTAATAACCATAATTGAAATGTTGAAGGGAATAAATTCATAAGATATGATAAGCTTTTATTATATATCATAATATTTGAAGCAGAATTTTACAGTGTAGCAGATTATATTCACACAATATATTCTCTGCTCAAATTAATTATTAAAGTATTAATAGTGACAGAATACGAAACAGACTGTACATTGTAAATAAACCGTGCCATTAATTTAATATTATTACACATCCTAACCCCGAGCTAGGTCTATTTGAAAATACAATATATGCAACTGTAGTAATACTCATTATTAACATCAGAGTTTGACTGCACAATCATGTGTTACCCTAACCACATGGCTGAATAGAGCTGTACCCAGTCTAATTATTAGATACACAAAATTATATTTAATGATGCTCTTAATTAATCTAACCCACAACTAATTGGTATAAATCTTGCTCACCTGTCCAGTTAATGCACAAGTACCCTATATATTTAAGTCCTCAACTTTTCTGGTCCACCTGAAGCTTATCATATAACTATTCAATTTACTCCAGACCAACAAGGTAATTGATGTATACCCCCAAGTCTAGCTTGAATAGCCCAAATAATGTACATTGTATTTGAACCATGTAGTCAAAATATTAATTTTTACTGTATTGCAGCATAAATTATTGCATACAGTAAATATATATATGTTTTATAAAGAGATAAGTATTATTATATATAGTTGCTTTAAAAAAGATCGAAGACAATATTACATTAATTTGTATATCATTATGTATCTAGCATATAGCACAGAAGCTATTTGTTTTGTTTGTGACATTTTGTTGCAGAGTGCACAGTGCATTAAAGGCAGCCTAATTACACAACACTCAGTGAAACAGATCTCCACAGTTCTGTTATTGTCAAGGACTTGGTGAAATAGAATTTTGCAATTTAAAGGTCTTATTAATGAACTCTGTGGAACAGACTGGTTGACTATCTGTTCCTTCTACATACTACAGCACTCTAGATTCATTGAAATATACTAGTCCAAAAGGACAGCTGATAGCTCATATAATGTGTTTTCTAATGGAAAATCTGCCACAGCTCAAAAGACAATTTCACTAATCACATAGCAATAAAAGTCAGTCAAAGATATAGACTTATATTCAAAGTGCAGCAAATGTGGTTTTCATTCAATCTCTAGAAATAAAGTGCAACAAATTAAATAGCACATTAAAATATTTCTACTGAAATGAATAATTAAATAAGTTCTATAGATTTTAAGTAAAAAGAAACATTTTGTTTGTTTCTAATTGTGTGAACCATGAGTATCAAATGAAAAACCTTTTAAAAAGATGTGTAAATCGGGTATGAAATTGAAACAATAATTATGATATCCTCTTTATATACACTTATCTATTCATTAAAGTATAGTACCTAGCAACAAACTTAAGGATCCCAATGTCCAACTGCAATGTACACCGGTAAGGGTGACATGCTCTGCCTAATTTTGTTTTGTATACGACTGTAGCATAAGACTGACATAACAGGACACAGCCATTGTCTTATTAGTAACTTTAAAACAGTGAGAGTTATAGAATATTTAACAGTGAGAGTTACAGAATATTGGAACAATCTGAAATCTAGAGAATTAACATGATATAATCAGAACAAATGTTCTTGGTCATTTTTGGTATATTGTCCAGTAAGATTTGGTTTTATTTCTTTTCAGAAATTCTTTATCGAAACTATAACCATTGTCAGCTTATTCAAGTTCCAGTTGTGCATGAATCCTTAAGTTGGCTAAATGAAGTACATGATTAAACATACTTGACTCAGCCAGTGACGATGTTAACCTTATTGAGGAAATAAATATTGAGCTGTGCTGGTTCACTAGCATATATAATAGCATATATACATAGCTTATGATTAATTGAGCAACACACTATTATACAGGAGAGGAGAGTTTACATCATACACATTGATTTCGTATAGTGGCAATTTCTCAAGTATACAATGATCAAACAAAATAATTACACCATCCATTATCCATACCGCTCTGTTTTTATATTTTTAATACATCAGCAGATATGTACACTTTCCAATAATATAATTATATGGTTTTCCATGCATATATAGGTCCAATACACATGTACCAACACCTTCATGCTATTCCTTGATCACACTTCTCTCTGGTGACTCATTTGCATTGACATCTAGCTACATGTATCAAAGAGGGTCAGGGACACTGATAGGGGGTATGTGGCGAAGGGGGTAAATATAAGGCGTTGTATATATATAGTATATTAAGTATGTGTCATGCTGTATTCCCTACCAATGTTTCTAAATTAATTTCTAATTAACTCTTTATCCCTTCACTAACTGTTTATCAATGCTAGATAAACCTGAATCCAGTCAGACCTAAAAATTGAATAGATTTGGAATTCTCAAACTCAACTGATACAAAAACATAATACAGGACCAATGCGTAGACAACAACAGCATAAAACAATGATGGACACAACAAGAACAAAAATAGCGCTAAATCTATACACCTGGCCAATCACTGCCCACACAGGATTAATACTTAAAGCTGCCACCTCCAGCCCACCATCACGCCCCCTACATACAGGCCACGCCCCTTTGATACCAGCCACGCCCCTTTGATACCAGCCACGCCCCTTTGATACCAGCCACGCCCCCCAGTACCTACCGACCATGTACTTGAAGGTCCGCTTTATAACTATGGTGGGAGGATCGAGATGAACTGATGATGCCAAGAAAAATGATTTTATTTTTGAAAAAATATTTGTCCTTGAAGAAATTATCAAATTATTAAAATTCTTGTTTGATATATCTATCGCTATATTATACATGTCCATAATTTATTGGTGTTTTATTTCAGCAAAACTCAAATCCTGCTACAAATATTCATATTAATATAAAGAAAAAAACTATAGTTTTGGATTGAGTTATTACATTAAGGAAATTTCACAAATTTGTAAACGAACTATATATAACATGTATTGTTGTTTTTTTTTGTATACAAGATGCTTGTCTCCCACTCTGATGTTTACTATTATATTGGTTTCTTAGCAACATGATGATGCTATGATATACGTATACATGTATGTTACCTTACCAAAAGGGAAGCAACTCTTGTTTATGAAAAGTCCAAATAATTAATCTAATAAATCCTACATTGTATAGAGAAAACTTTGAAGCTACCAATGAAAAATAGTTTAAATTTCTCATTGTAATATCAGTTTTTACAATTCCATAAAATTTTGCAATTGAAAAATTGCAATATATGCCAATCTTTCTTCAAGAAAAATATTAACCTCCCTTTCAGATTCTATAAGCTGTGTTAACCAATCAACAAATCCGAACCATACCCAGAACAGCCAAGTCAGCCAATGACAATCCTTGATACACCGATGATGTACAATGTAGCACATAACATACAGGGACATCACAAAATATTGGTGTGTACAAGTATGATGATTGCAAACAACATCTTTCCAACCCAGCCTGTGGAACATCATATATACTGAACAGTTAACAGTAATTGTATATCAGTCCCCTGTGTATAGCGTGTATCAGTCCCCTGTGTATAGCGTGTATCAGTCCCCTGTGTACAGATGTATCAGTACCCTGTGTACAGTGTGTATCAGTCCCCTGTGTACAGTGGTGTATCAGTCCCCTGTGTACAGTACCGTGGTGTATCAGTCCCCTGTGTACAGTGTGTATCAGTCCCCTGTGTACTGTGTATATCAGTCCCCTATGTACAGTGTGTATCAGTCCTCTGTGTACAGTATGTATCAGTCCCCTGTGTACAGTATGTATCAGCCCCCTGTGTACATTGTGTATCAGTCCCCTGTGTACAGTAAGCACCTGTCCCCTGTGTACAGTATGTACCTGTCCCCTGTGTACAGTATGTACCTGTCCCCTGTGTACAGTGTGTATCAGTCCGCTGTATACTGTGTGTATCAGTCCTCTGTGTAGAGTATGTATCAGTCCCCTGTGTACAGTGTGTATCAGTCCCCTGTGTACAGTGTGTATCAGTCCCCTGTGTATAATGTGTATCAGTCCCCTGTGTCAGTGTGTATCAGTCCCCTGTGTACAGTGTGTATCACTGTGTACAGTGGTGTATCAGTCCCCTATGTATAGTGTGTATCAGTCCCCTGTGTATAGTGTGTATCAGTCCCCTGTGTCAGTGTGTATCAGTCCCCTGTGTACAGTGGTGTATCAGTCCCCTGTGTATAGTGTGTATCAGTCCCCTGTGTACAGTGTGTATCAGTCCCTTGTGTACAGTGTGTATCAGTCCCCTGTGTACAGTGTGTATCAGTCCCATGTGTACAGTGTGTATCAGTCCCCTGTGTACAGTGGTGTATCAGTCCCCTGTGTATAGTGTGTATCAGTCCCCTATGTACAGTGTGTATCAGTCCCCTATGTACAGTGTGTATCAGTCCCCTGTGTACAGTGTGTATCAGTCCCCTGTGTACAGTGTGTATCAGTCCCCTGTGTACAGATGTATCAGTCCCCTGTGTAGTGTGTATCAGTCCCCTGTATACAGTGTGTATCAGTCCCCTGTGTATAGTGTATATCAGTCCCCTGTATACAGTGTGTATCAGTCCCCTGTGTATAGTGTGTATCAGTCCCCTGTGTACAGTGTGTATCAGTCCCCTGTGTAAATTGTGTATCAGTCCCCTGTGTACAGTGGTGTATCGATCAGTCCTCTGTGTAGAGTATGTATCAGTCCCCTGTGTACATTGTGTATCAGTCCCCTGTGTACAGTGTGTATCAGTCCCCTGTGTACAGTGGTGTATATATCAGTCCCCTGTTTATAAGATGTGTATATTACCGAACATATTCAAATATATATGTATGCTGTGCATTTCCTATGTAAGGACTTAAATGTTGTCGTATGTATAAATATAATACAGGTCATTATTTTCACAACTTTGTATGATATACATGAAAACAAGAAATGGAATACAACAAACAAAAACAGATTTGTAGAACGCCAGATAAACAATGCAAACAAGTCTGTGCTCTAGCTATACATACCCTGAGTGACCCGACTCGGTTCTTCGTCTAATGCTACAAAACGTAACAGTTTATAAACAGGTGTCTAAACTGCTACTCACTAAGTATTAGCCAATATTATCTCAAACAACAAACCATGTACCAGCAGCAAGGTTCCCATGATGTATAATGCAATAAGTGTATATTGATGAGTATACATAATATGTGCTACACAGTCAACACGACACTGTAACTCACTATCCTCAGCTGATGAAAATATGTTATAAACAATATTCATTCATAAGAAGTAATGTTTTACATATATCTTAATTAAAATTTTGAACAATTGCTCTTCATGTATTGAATCTGAAAAGAATATTTAAGAACTTACGGGACACAAGACAATAATTAATCAACAATGAAAAAAAAATTAGTTTACAACTGGAGGGACCATATTCCTGGAACCATTCTCATGCTAAAGCCTGAATGTTGTCCTCAAGCCAGTTTTTTTGTAACTTCTTTTAATTAATCATGTACAGTGTCAACATACAAATTTATGTCAGCTGAAAACATTTTTTTTTTTTTAATTTCTTACATATCATGGACAAAAGTATTATTTTTCATCACCTGTACAAGAAACAACAGCTGGAGCACACGATCTTTGTTTGAGCACGAGAACAGTTTTATTGAGGAAGGGAGGTAACTCATTTTTTTTTGTCATGTAACAGTGTCTTGAAAGATAGCCTACAAATCAGGAAATTCTCAATCCATGAAACCTCAGTAAATTAGAATATGTTACATTGTTAAGTCTTAAAAATTACATAATATATATTTATTTACCAATTAAAATATTGTCCCTTAAAAATTACATAATATATATTTATTTACCAATTAAAATATTGTCCCTGTATTAAGGTTAGCAAGTACATAAACTAGCTTAGTAACAGTCTGAATTGGAAAATTCAGAGAGCAGTAAATTATTTCCCAAACTCTACTAATTCTCAGGTTAAACTCTAATTGTTAGTATACAGTACTAGTGTTGCTGCTATGCTACATGAATATATACATACATCATGATTAAATATTGCTGACTGTAGTGATCAATCAACAGTTATTTTTTATGTGTCCTTTTCATTTGTATTGCCAAAAACAATGGGTCCTACTATGTTAAATTTAACCATTTCTGGAAATACAATGGGTCCTTTCAAAATTCTATGAGCACAGGACTCCGGATGCACATATAGATTGATCACTGTCAGTGACTTCAGGTATGACATGTGTAACACTGGAGAGGAAAAATGCACGGCCAGACCGGGCCTCGAACCCGGGACCTTCTGAACTCTAGACAGACGCTCAACCAATTGAGCTAGCTGGTTGCCGACAATTGACCCGGTCAAGATCCGCTACATTTCTCCCTCCTTTAATAGAGTCTTCAACCCCGAAGACACAAGATATACAACCCAGGTTCGGGTATCCCCTTTCTAAGTATGCACCCAGTACTTGAAACAAGGCTTTGTCACATTCACCAAAAGAAACAGGAGAAGAAAAATTCCAAACTGGAGTTCAAACCTGGGACCTACTGAACTCTAGACGGATGCTCAAACCACTGAGCTATCTCAGGTTGCCGACGATTGACCTGGTCTAGATCTGCTACACATGTACATGCTACTGTATAACCGATAGCAATTCACAGATCATGGAATCTGATCTTCAGACTTAAAGAATAACCAGGAATGAATTTTGGTCAATGATGAAAAATGAAACTGGCCGTACTTGTTAGGCAAGTATATTATCTGATGGGATTTTTGTTCTGCTATAATTTTTTTGGGGGGGGGAGGGGTGGTCCTCAAAATAATGAAACTGGAAAAAAGTATGAAAATTCATAGCAATGATACGTCAATTGATAATACATAACAGTTGAAATTCTGGAATATAATCACAAGATTACAATGTATTCATGCTCAGGATTGTGTTAACAACTGCATATTAATACATGTATCTGATATATTTATCAGATAATTCATGCATACTAGTATAGGCTATGATTGACAAGATTAAGTTTAAATCTCCCAATTCCATACATGATAGGGCTGGGAATGCCATATTGATATACACTACACAATAGGCGTGGGGTTCCAATCACAACATGGCTTAGGCATTACCATTTTGTAATGTATAATGTATAAAGTTGACACAAAAAAAGCTCAAACTTCCCTTCAGGATCATACACGAGAACCAAAACTTTAACATTAAACCCATCAAGATTTGAATTAATTCGGTTACCAATAAAGAGATGAAAGAACTTGTGAAACAAACATCTAGGGACAACACACAGGTATTGGGCGTGAATTGAAAGTTGTACAAAGATGGTGGCATATATATTACATAAAAGGTTCACACTTACCACAATCATGATAATATAAATATTATAAGCTAACTATTGTGAAGTTTTTAAGTGAATGTGATGATCAATAAAATTGAACAAACTTTAAAAATAAGGCTAAGTAGTTATTGCTTTCATTTCTAAAACATTTAAGCTGTGATTTTACAGCAGGCTTAACATACACACATATGTTTTTCTACTTATAATAATTCCTACTGTAAATATTGTTATGAAGAATTGAGCTTGGCAAAGTAGGTTCTTCCCATGTGGGAGAACCATTAATGCCAGGGTTAGGAACAAACTCAGGTAAAATAAAAGTGAGAAAGACGTTGTTTATCAGCCACATCTAGAATTGTTAAAATTCATCACTTTCAGATGGTGAATCAAACAAAGGTATTTTTATAGAAATTAATGTGAATCTGCATTTCAGGTCGCATTATTCAATGCAAACTTAAGAATTTTAGTTAGAGAAGAAAAAATTAATTTAATTAATGTATATGACCAAATCAATGAACAGATTTAGCTTTCATTTAAAGGATCCCTGCATCTTTCCTAAGCCCAGTTGAGTTATCTCCCCTTAATTTCTTTTTGGAAACTGATATTCATGTAGCACATAAAAATGAGCTTACACAATCTGAAGTCCTGAGCTAAAATTCTGGTCTGGCCAAAACATTATCTCACACTTGACACCTAATTCTAGATTATATGTTTCTTTCATCTGCATTAAGTAAGTTTCACCAAGAAAAGTCACAATGTATTTTTCAAAAATTACTGATCAAAACTACAGTTATAGCTACACATTAAAGCTTATTTCTATGCAAATAGTTTCATTTTATTGGCAGAAAGTGCAGGGATCCTTAAGTGAAGAATTTGGTGAAATATTTGAAGGATATGAAGGTAAATTAGACAACTGAAATGCTGACTCATCAATGTAATAGATACTGGTATAGAGTATCTCAATCTATCAGACAGACCCAATAGGACACAAGACAGGGTTATTTACACCGAAAGTCAACCAAACAGCAAGTATTACCTTTCTTTATTGTTTCTTAAAAAGGTACCAGAATACACAAATTACTTTACAAATAGTACATCAGGAATATATAGATCTCAATTATATCACCTTTACTTCCTTATTATACCTTTTATTTGTAATTCATAAACCATGCAATGTGTGGAATAAAACATATCTTTATATTCTCGGAAAAAAAACATGTCAAATTCGATAAAATTTATGAACAAATACTTTCAGTTAACCCATTCAACCCTGAAGAGACATTGAAATATTTGAACTCATCAAATTCAAATGTTGGAATAGTTCAATATGAAGTCTAAGAGTGGTGTGTTGAATACCCAAAACTCATGACTCTGTTTCCTTGTGTTTTTATTGTTAAATGATAAAAACCGCTGCTGATAGATTTAATTTGCGAGCATTGCTAGTGTTGCTATAATTACATTGTTGCAATGTACATTTATTATATACATATCTAAAACATTAATAAACTCTTCTGTACAAAATTGTATGCAAATGAACTTTTAAGCTGATAAAATTCACAATTTTTAGAGTTTATATTATATACACATGCAAAATGTTTAATTCTTATGCTTATAAGTTATAGCTTCAACATAAATTTACTAATATTATTATATTTTGGCTTAAATGTGATGAAATGACCTTGAAGTAGAGTATCCATGCCATCAACATTATGCTTCTCAAACAAATGCTATGACAAAAAGGGTACTTTCAGGATTTGGCATTTGGTTGTGTTTCTGCCTTGTAAATTAAAGTTTACATGTGTTGATTGTACCCACCTGTTTGTACGGGTCATCTTGTGGGGAGCCCGACCTCGGCCATCACCTGCTGAAGATAACAATACACTAGATTATAAACATGTACAGTCTAACACGGGCCTAAAATATAATTAAAAAACTACATTATCAGACATTTTGTTATCTATTGTTTTTTCGCAACATTTTGGTAATGTAATGATTAATATTTCAACGACTCAAAACTCCACTTGCAAAAAGGAGTGCCATTGAAAAAAGGACCATGATATTCCAAAAAATATAATAACACATAGTTATTGTAGGATGATTTTTTATTTTTTGAGAAATAATGTTAATATCACTTACTCTAAACACACATATATTTACCGACTCAATTATTTTTTATATCAATCCAGTTGATAAGAAATTTCAACATTTTTTATCAGTGAAAATTTGTTTACAGTCCTCTTCCTATTTTAACAAAGAAACTCTTTAAAATAAAAGTGTAACAAAACCAAAGTTCCCCAACACAACAGATTTGAGAAGAGATATTCACAGACAGTGTTAATACTTAATATATAATTATGTAAAAAAAACACCCACACTTGTGTAAGTTGTCAAATCATACACGTTCACATAAATCACACATAATGCTAGTGTTGTTTTATTCTGTTCCTAATTCCTATCATAACTGAAGATATCAACCCTCCTTTATTTAAAAAAAAACTCCATAATTTTCCCTGAAACTCCCTCATTCAAGTCCAAATTCAATAATCTACATGCTGTGGGTAAATGACCTCCCAGCAGGGTGTTTGATGAAGGAGGCAGCTTCTTTATTGGAGGTTTCAGAGGCTGACTGTGACCAGTATTAACTTATAATCTTATACAAAATAAATACAGTTTACAAGACCTTAAAATACACCTTTGCATACTCGTCAACACATCCATTTTGGAAGACTAATTCATATTTGTATGAAATCAAAAGATGTTCCCTGTCTACATCTTGTTTTTTCCCCAAATCAATAACATGATATATTGTATCCATTGTTTGGGTAAAGTTTACTTTATATAAATATCATTACATAATTATTTATATATATCAGCAAGTTCCTATTGACCCATCCCATGATGTATCCAATGGTATTTTTATGTATCGGTGATGAACAAGCCAGATGGATAAATCAATGTGCACAAATGTTATTGCTAGGAACTCAAGTAACATACATTATATATTGTACACACAGGTCTTAGCAGTTTTAGATCTATTAGGTAATACCAGAAACATTTTTTTTGCAACAGCAATATTTTTAAAGTTTTTATTGTGTTTTGCTTAGCCGATGCCTCATTATAATCTCAATAATTTCTACAAAATTTATATTTTAGCATAATGATATGAAAATAAGAATCATATATTGCATTTCTGTATAATGATATGTCAGCCAAAATATCAAAAAAACAAAAATCAGCAAATTAAAAAGAAAAATTGAAATTTTACAAAATTAATGTTAGAATTATTTCTGGTATACCAATATATTATTAACGTGTTAATATTAATCAGGGGGGATAACTCAGGGCACACAGTGTTTCACTACCTGGATGTCCTGTGAAAAGAATATATGTAACTCTTATATGACAGGCTTTTGGAAATAACTGAATTTACAGGCACACATAATAATTTCAAACTCTTAACATGAAAGTACATGCAAGCTAAACAGAATCATGCATATAAACGTATAATCATGGTAAGCATTATATAGTAGTACATTGTCAATCATAATTAGTTAATTATTTGTTTTTCTATAAAAGCCTGTGTAAATATCATTAACACACCAATGGAAGGATGTATGTTTTACACGAAATGGATGCTATAAGTTTAATATTACAGAACTAGGTTTGTTTAAACAAAATTATTTTATATGAAACAAGTCTATATGTGAGAGCTATTGCTAAATTCACAACATGCATAAAAATAGGTAGTACCATACACCCTTAATACATTGACATTCACCCCTGAAATATCATAATGGACTATTCCACCCTTTGATTTTGGAAGAGTTCAAATGTGTTTAGGGGTAAATAAGTTACCGGTAAATACAACACCATTACCTTACTCTTACCAACTTTCACATGTAATGGTTAAATTAAAATTGTACTAGGTTGAATGTAATCTATTTCTCACTTACCACTCTGTGTGAGTTTCTTGGTGATCTTGGGATATTTGGCAAACTTGACGTAATAGTAGGACTCATACTCCATGAGGATTGTCTCCAAGTCGATGTTATCACAGACCTCATATTTACTCAGGTCTATGTTTGTCTCCTTAGCTAAACTCTGTGCTGAATCCAGGTATCTATAGAAGGATCAAAATTCAAAACAAATTCCGACATTTAACAACAATCTGTTCAAAAACTTTTCCAATGGTACTAAGTAGAGTGTTACGTATACTCAATCATTGAACAAGTACGAAACCAAATGTTTACATCTTGCAATTGCATATACTGGTATTTAATAACAATTTCAGAAGTTGAATTGCAATTTCCCTGATTTTTATGGGTTAAAGGCCCAATATATGTATTTCTCTGCAAAACCTGAAGCGAAAATCATATTTTCAGATTTAGTCAAGATTAACTGATATCAGCAATATTTAAGATGAATTCATACGTGGTTACCAGTACAACAGCCGTTGAAACTCTGTATTTTTAAACACGCGTCCTTTTTGAACTGTCTTCTAATTATACAACTTATATAAACTTAATTTATTTTACAACAATTATGAAACAAGCTATACAACTTATATTAATCACACTTGTTGGCCCGGATGTTTGCGCGCGGGGGGTCTTATTGTGGGAGGAAACCGGAGTACCCGGAGAAAACCCACGTGGTCGGGCAGGTGACCCCGTACCTTTTCACGTCCGATCGGGGAATCGAACCTCGGCCGCCTTGGTGAAAGGCAAGTGCGCTATCCACTGCACCACCCGACCACCCAACTTAAGCTTGTTGTTGAAGTGGGCCCCACCTGAATTATTTTTCTTTGGAATTTTTGGTCAACTTTGTTTAAGACTTATTTTTGCATGGTTATCATCTGGATTTTTTTTTTAGAATTTTTTCAGAATCACAAAAAGTTTCCTGAAGTTACGTATATTGGGCCTTTAAAACAAAATCAATGAATCATGTCGAATAGCAAATCATCAGACCCTGGAGTCAAAATCTAATTTTGAAAAGTATAAATAAATTAAACAACTGCCCACTATTATTCATTTTATCCCTAAATAATCATAAGGATCACCTGAGGTCTGAAGAAAGTCTATCTTCAAGGAATGTGCTTTTTGCTGACAGTTGCCAATTTATCTTAAATTAATCGACATATTAAGTATTTTTCATATTCTTCTGTTTTACAACAATATACCATAAATCATTCATACACAAAAATGAGAATTGGAAATGACAAATTTATCAAATTTCAATGATCATAATTCCATCATCAGCATATTTATAACCACTACTAAGCTCAGTGACTTGATAACGAAACCATTAATTGTAGCCTTTTAGTACTTGTCTAAATATTTAATGAAATCATTATATTAGTACTGTATGAACATTGAAGAACTCTGAAACATGTTGCAGTTAAAAAACATACCCTTCCTCATGCATATAATTCAGGACCAAAATAAGCAAGTTCTTTTTTCTGCTTTCAGTCCTAAGCTCATCCTGGAATTAAAATTAAAGATTCTGATAAATAAACAGTGCATAAAACTAGATGAAGTAGACTGGTATGAATAATCAATTTTAGGTTTTATTGTGTAATGTATAATTAGTAATTTCATCATTTATAACAAAGATTTTCAATTTGCTGGGTATGAAACATACTTAAGAGTTCCTTTAAGTTAGTGATGGGATGTCATGATCGAATATAATCGATTAATCAGTCATTGATTGATCCCTCTTCAGATGCGATCATCGATTATAATTTGTGATGTTTGATTAACCGGACATGTATGGAACAAGGTATTTTTTCCAAAAGAAACAAACTTACAATACTGATTTATCATATGCTTAGGAGTTAAAAGACATACATCTTTTAACAATTTTCAGCTTTAAAATTCTTTTTATCTATTGTATTAATAATGTCATGCAATATATACACTGTTATATATATAGAATCTAATGTCGTATAAAGTAAAATACATCAAAATATAAAAAAATTATTAATTTTCTGTAACCGATTACTTCATCGATTATTGAATCGGTCAGACGAACCGACTCGATCTAACCGATGAAGGATTGAAATCTTTTACACCCAATATGTACAATTGTATGTTTGTTATTACTATTGCATATCATAGGAAACGGACGTTTTATCTTTGAAAATGATTTTAAAAAATTGGAATCATAATTTAATTTGATCAATATCTCAGAAGTTTTAAAACTATTATTTCACAGATAGAATGTCCGATTTTTCTGATATATATCAAAGAGTCTTAATGGCATTTTAGAGAGCGCAGCTAATGGTAACACATACTTACGTATATATATCACTGTCATTTCAACATCAAACTGTAGAAACTATGACTTTCAAAAACTTTGTACCGCGAAATGTTGTATGCCTCCATATTGAGGTCGACATCTTTTAATTAATGTTCGGTTCATTCCGGGTTGTATTGGAGGTACAAGATTATTTTTATCATTTCTAGTCAAGCAATATAACATGTAACGATTTTGTGCATAATACAATAATTTCATATTTCAACATCGTTTCATTTCAATGCTGATATAAGATTTCCGAAGCTCAGCCATGTTCAGATGGATTGTTGTGTCGTCTGCTGCCTGCATTGGTGCACAATGTGACCATATGACCTGCTGCTCTATTTTAGACGCTAAGCATCGCATGTATGACCAGAAATTATCAGAGTATCAAGGGCAAATGCTGCAACTCATTCTGCAGCTCATTTGTGTATTGATATGTAACATTGTTGCAGCTTGAACATTCAAATCATGTCATATTGTTTACAGTTTCTGTGTTGTGTTTGCAACGAGAAACATGCAGTTTGCATGCTGAATTTAATTTGCTAGGTTTTTATTGATGAAATATTTTAAAATACCATACAAGAAAATAATTTTACAAAAAGAGGTAAATTAATTATAAGCATTGGACTTCAACTTCTACTATTTTCACTTTCACTTTCATAATAGTTACTCTTGCCATGGTGCCTAACGACACAGGAGAGTTCCGAAATTGCAAAACAATATTAACAAACACCTGTAAAATGGATTACATCGAAACTGTAGCCAATTACTTAATGAATTGTGATGTGTTGAAGCAGGTACAAAGTATTCTTGAAAACATGTAAAGGTAAATTTTCTAGTGAATTGGTGCCATGATACTAATGATAATCATGCATTGATTTTAATAATCTACGAAACACAATTGAAATCTGGCAGTATATTAATGCACTGGAAAGGGTTGGGATATGAGAAATTTCTGACTTGTGTATTTGATGTCACATGACCCTTCAAAGGAACGGTAGGCCTGCTATTGACCTATTTCAAAAGTGTAGTTATCTCCCTTGTTTCTTCTATCAAAGCTACACTGGGAAGTGTTTTTGAAATCTGTGCCATGAAAGTATGATGTCATAATGGGAATTACGTCATCCAATTGTCACATGGCGCTAAATCCTCACAAAAACACCTCCCGGAAGTCCATCTTTTATCCGCCATTGTGGCCTATACCTTTTGGGAAAGGCCTATACACACCTTGTTAAATACCTAGCTAGGCCTATATATAGAGTCTTAAAGGCCCAATATACGAAACTTTAAGAAATTTTTCGGGTTTCTGGAAAATTACGAAAAAAAAATCCAGTTGATAACCATGCAAAAATTAGCCTAAACCGAAGTAAACCTGAGCGGTAACTTACAAGAAACTCTTGACAAAAAAATCTAAAGATCTGAAAATAATTCAGGTGGGGCCCACTTCAATAACAAGCCGAAGGTAGGAGACAGCTCGAAATGGAAGCGTGTTTACAAATACCGTGTTTCGACTGCTGCTGTTCCGGTTACCGCGTATGAATTCATCTTGAATGATGCAGATATCAGTTAATCTTAACTAAATCTATAGATATAACAAGTTATTAGGCTTGATTTTCGCCGTCAAGTTTTGCCGAAAGTTACATATATTGGGCCTTTAACTAAAGGATATATCATTTTAAAAAAAATGCAAAATCAAAACGTAGAGCTAGTGATGATGGTTAAAATAAAATCATCCCAAACTCACTCAATGCTATTGGATCAATAAAAAAAATATATTATCATTAACAAATAATGCTGGACCTAGAACTATTACGCGGATTGAGTATGTAAAAGTTAGGCCTATTAAATTTCCAGTTGACTAATAGAAAAATATGCAGGTCATTCGCAAAAACAGCGAAATGTCGAGTCAAATGAATTAAATACATGCCACCTTTCCTTCAAACCTAAATCAGTTCATAAAATGAGTCAGAGTCCACAATGTACCTTAAAAATAATTTGAGGAGAGGATGTTCAGGGTTTTCCCTGGGACCCTCAAATTCAATAAATTTAGAAGTCCTATATAATATATAGTAAAACTGGATCACTTTTGGGAGTCCTTTGACATTTTTAGGAGTCAAAATGCAGGTTTTTGTGCGTCAGGGAAAACCCTGGATGTTCATGATCAGTGTATACAATTTACCAGGTGATGGTAGTTGTTTTTTCCGTTGTTTGAATAGAAGTTATAGGGTTATTTAAAAAAAAATGTAGCTCTTATATTGACCATATCAACTACAGGTATGCAGTCTGTTCATTTGTGTGCAATGGAAACAAAAGATTTAATTTCAATATGTCACAGGACCAGCGATCAATTTACAATTTATTTTCATGGGTCCTTTTTGTAAATATTGCCAAAAACTATGGATACCACAATATTAAATTGAAGTATTTCCAGAAATTCTATGAGTCCTTTCATAATTTTATGAGTACTGGATTGGGACTCGCACGTAGATTGATCACTGCAGGACACATGCTACATCCTCATATCATTATTATAAAGAAAGAATATCATATGATAGAAAATAATGGATGCATGAGTAACTGCTGTTGAAACGGAGATTCATGTCAGAATACGCTAGCAGAAATGGACAGATACATAACCAGAACTCTGAAGGCTCCACTACATGGTTAAACTTAAATGTACTCTCATAAGATTTTCTGTGCATACTGTACATGCATCGCCTAGTTAGACCAATAATACCGTATATCACGTGCACAGGGACCTTAGAATTTGTTGCAGCTGGTTTTGGACCTAACCTAAGGTTTAGAGTAGTTTTACACTTTGGGTGGTTTAGATAAATTTTTGATAATAATGCATCCATGCACAGGCTCAATGGTAATTAAGGCTTATATAAGGGGTGGTAAGATTTCGAGTTTTGATCAAAAATCATTTCTAGTTGAGGTATGAAAAAAAGGCCTTGGAAAGATGGATAATTTTTATTTTACAAACCTAAAGGCATGACAAATGTTACCCCCCCCCCCCCCCCCCCCCCAAAAAAAAGTGTAAAATTAGCTAGCCTACTGTAGCTCTCAGAACATTACAAATTCTCATGTCCCTGTGGTACATTCTGTATAGCTGCGCTCTCCATCACGAATAGTCCGTTTACATATTAGATATGGGAAGCACGTAGACAATAGTATAGTAGCATTCGGATTTAAGTTACTGTGCAGATGTCGATTCGAGATGATGATATGATCAGAAAACGGTCATTGTCGGTTGGTCTCACACTCTGTAACAACAGGTGTCCTTTGAAGTTCAATGACGACATATATTATCTAAATATCAAATGAACAATCTAATTAATTAAATACCCACCGCCTCCCGAGCCTGGTTGGCTGTGCGGATAGCTTGATAACTTAGTTCCGTCATCGGAGGATTCATAACATTTTACCCATACATGTTGGTCAGTCGCTAGAGAAAACAAATATGGCTGACAAATCTCGTGAGAGTCTCGTCTAAAGTTATTTTATGTGCATGGTGATAAAATTTCAGTAAAATGCATATATAAATGATGTACTATAATTTATTTGGTCATTATTTTCATAATCAGACAGGAAAAGAGCAAATAAACCTTCACAAATAAATATATCGTAAAAATTACCGAGATTCATGACAATAAAACGTTTATTTTGCACGGACGATAAATTAAACCAACAAGCTTCTGAATGACGTTGATTAGCATTAAAAATGGTCTGCAACAGGATGAAGTTGTGATGTCTTCCGTATTTTTATCCAGATAGCTCAGATAAACCGAGGGAATATACGAGGAGTGAATCAAATCGTTGCGCTATGGGCTAAATAAGCTGGCCAAAAGTGATCCAAATAAAATTTAGGTAGGTACAGATTGCACTGGACCGATCTGTTTGACTGCCTTTAGCATGTCACAAACATAATCGTCATCATTCTCAAATAAAAAGAATGAAGCTGATAATATGCTTCAATCCACATAAGCTGGACGAGATGATCTGATATGCATATATCATATGCAAATCATAGTAGGCAAGCGTTACCAGCATTTGTGCTCCAATCTGAACCAATATTGTAAGCGAATCCGGTTGGGCACAACGGCACATATATGGGTAATAGAATCTAGTGCTGCATTTGGGTAACAGTTCCCCATTTCACTACTGTAACGATTTTGTTACTCATATGGGTAATAATGTGAAATAAAAACACATAAAAACCTTTTAAACTCTTGAAGTAAAAAAGGGCGTCATTATTTTCACATAAACAATATACAACAACTTGAACAAGGTGCATTTGTGCACAAAAAAATATATATTATGTTGCATTGTCTAACTTATCAAAAAAGTGGCAAGATGTATTGCATCCATTAATATTGCTTATATTAATACAAAGTTTTTTTAAACCACAGCTGCTGCTGGGTACACTTGACTTATATATAGGATATGAATAAACTTTTATATTATATCATCATTGATTATAATTATATATAATAGTGTGTCCAAGAATTCAAAGTGTTTTAAACAGATGTAACTGGAGCAAAAAATGTGGCAGTCTTTTTTAGTTTGCTATAATGATTGAAATAAATTGTAATTTGAAGAGGAAAGGCAATTAAGATAGTGCCGTCGCTGGGGCTCGAACCCGCGACCCTTGGCTCTCCAGCCCGATGCTCTACTGACTTGGGAAATTCCCTACAGATCACACTTGTAAGGCAACCTAATCAATGCACATCTTTTACAAAATGATAATAAGTACAACATTTGTTGAAGAGCATGCAAGGAACTGTTTGCAGCTACATGTACTAATTACTTGCATCTTGATTGTTTTGTTGTAGTTGTAAAGAAATGGACAGAACATCAGTATAATGAAGCATCCATCTGGATTTTCAAGATGGAAATGAAACATTCTTCAGCATCATATGAATCAAAGCGGAAAGCTCAGAAAGAAGAATCAAATGAAGCTTGTTTTTTGAAAAAGGCACGGTATGAGTGGCAGATCAAGGGAGAGTCAAGCAAAGATTCTAAATTCAATAAGTATCCTTCAACTGAGTTCAACGTACAACTTAGTCTTGACAAGACAGATCAAGATCTTGTGACATGCAGCAAGTTTCAGGAGGATGCAGACTCAAAAAAAACTAAGTTGATAAGTGGTAACAATGCATCATTCCAAGGTGAAATCAAGCATGTAAACAACCCAGATTTTACCTCGCACGTCAACACTTCTTCAAATGAGAAAGGACAGAGAAGTGGAGGTTTTACAAGTCATGTATCATTGTATAATGGACATTCTGCACATGCTGGCACCTTTGAATCTTCAAATTATAGAGAAACTTCAGAGTGTGTTGACCCTGTAATAAGTGACAGGGCTGCACCCAATAATTCCCTACGGACACACAAGATCACAGAAACAAAGCAGAGTAGTTCCCCTTTACCTGAATTACATGCAACAGATCAGGCAGATACTGACACAAATATAGATAGTGGTGGTGCATTTGATGGACTGTCTTCAAGCATATCTTCAACTAGTAGCAGAAGAGGATACAATCCTTGTTCCTTGACACCAACATCAGCAAGTTCAGATGAGTTGCAGTTCAACAGCTTTCTAGCCAAGCGCCAAAACAGTCATATAGCTAAAGCAGTGGTAGATAATGCCATCAACAAGACACTAGAGGACATGGGGGTTTCCCCAGACACTAACAATGACAGTTTTGCCAATGGTAAATGTAATGTCGAGGATGCTGGGATATCCCAAGCCATACAGAGTCAGGGCCTCATCCCTCAACACCAGGCTTTAGATAGTCAGGTGATCAACTCTCAGCACCAGGCAGTGTGCAATGCTAGACTTGCACCGATTCTCTCGCATGTAACACACCTGTCAGACATGGTTTTCTCTCAAGGTCACTTCCAGCCAACTTGTATTGCAGACACAAGGGACATCATTCTTGATCAGAACTCCGCTTTTGCCGCGACTTCAGTTGCGACATCAGTTTCTGCGTCAAATTCTGATCTTCTGGACCAGGCTGTATCCATGGCAATATCTTCCCGGGGTTTAGCCCTTCAGAGGGATCTAGATGTTTTATAACATTTTGTGTGCAATAATTATAACTTGCTTTTAGCAGCACTGGCCAAGTAATCAATTCACTGCCTTCTCTTGCTAGTGTTTATATCTTTAATATATCAATGTATATTTTCATGTATCATCGTACATGTAATACAGGAAACAAAATTAATTTTTGATTGATCTTAATACACACTTATAAAGTGGACCAGAAAACAATTCATTTATATATATTTCCTGAAGTTACCATATCAGAAACAATTAGGCTACATGTATATAGTGCCTGTAGACAAGAGATTTGATTTTAAATAACAAGTTAATTTATGTGTTCTAAAGAGCTCGAGCATTCTTAGTATTGTTAGTTTGTAGTTTTACAGATTTATTTACTGGTATTCTGTTCCTTCACTCATTTTGATCATAACCATAGTGTAACTCTGAGATTGTTTGGTGTGCACTATAACTTAGCATAAGAGTGGCTTTATTTATTTATTTTAGTTCTTATAAGACAGCTGCATGTAGTGTGCAAAGTGAATTACTCAATTTACATAAACTTACCTTTACCTGTTTATTATTGTTAGTTACAATAAACATGCCCATATATGCATTATTGTAACAATGTCAATGTGTATAAACGATTTTAGATTTTAAATTATGTCAATTGTTTCTTTATTTAAGATACGTGTATAAACACAACATATATGTATCATTATTGTAAATTGTACTTATAATTGATTTATATTCTAAATGCCAGTAGTTATTGTTCTGTAGTATTTGACTTGATTGTTAATTATGATAAATATTTATATATATATGTAACCAGATACATTTTGGTTTAATCACCTTGTAAATGATGATGAATGCTGGTGCATACATACCTTCAGCCACCAGCTGGGGTTTATATAAACTTTGACATTTTTTGTATTGGTTTATCCTTGTCAATCATCATGATTATAGAGATAAATATTGTGAAGAGATTTAATGTACTTAAATATGCTATATCTTTTGAACATCTTTCACTGCAAACTTGCCATGTATAGCTTTTTTAATGCTTTTATAATAAGCTAGCTTTAATTTGTTTCTTTTAATACCAGATGTTGGCTTTGTTCTTTCATTTTCCCATTATTTTTTAATTGTTATCCAGGGGTTACACTCGCCTACTATACGCTTAGAATCTACACCCCTGGAATATGGCATGGCAAAACTGAAGGCTCTGTTTGAGCCAACTTGTTGATGCGGCAAAAAGACTGGTTCGACACTTTGTTTAATGTACATCAAAAGAATCTCGTGGTCACATAACGGTAAAATTGACAGTCGGTTACAACTCCTTTCTATTCTTCAAAAGACAGGCATGCAGCCTAGAGATTGGTTTGGATTTTTTTACCTGATCAGCATGAGCATGCCTTCAGTTTTACAATGGCATTAATAATTCCAGGGGTGTAGAGAGCGTATATTTGTCTATAAGTGAGCGTAACCCCTGGATATCGAAGCTGGACTGCAGTAGTTATAGACTTTCTATGATTAATGTACCACACATACATGTGCATGTATACTGAGTATTGGAGGGGCAGCGGCGGCCGAGGAGCTAAGGTGTTTCGACATTCTACCAGTAGCCCTCCACCTCTGGGTTGCGAGTTCAAATCCCACGTGGGGCAGTTGCCTAGTACTGACCGTAGGTCATTGGTTAATCTCCAGGTACTCCGGCTTTCCTCCACCTCCAAAAACATGGCACTTCCTTAAATGACCCAGCTGGCTGTTTATATTATAGGACTAGGACTTAAAACAAAATATACCAAACTGAGTATTGGTTGTAGATCTAAGCCCTTCATTGATGGTCGCATTGAATTTCCCATTGGTATGCTTGATTAACGTCTTATATAAATAGTACATCATTTCATGATTTCATGACCAATCAATCAAACCAAATACACAAAAGTAACATTTAAAATAATGTTTAACGTTGTACACACCTTAACAATCTGCTAGCTAGCTCATTTCTCTTCATGATTATTTCCTACGACATTTTAAACTAGTTACATTTTTATGTACATGTATGTGTCGAAGCCCATATATAATTCAAAAATTCACTTAAAATAGCAATATTAGTAGAACAAGATTGTTTTGTGTGGTCCCACATTTCCTTCCAGGAATTTATTATTTTACCTTTATCTTGACACTAATATAGTGATTCTGAAATGTTTGATTTGTGCACACTGCCAGAGCTAGCTACAGCTTAAGTTTAGGATCTTTTTCCCTTTGATAAAACATTTTTGTTTTACATTTCAACCCCTCCCAACATCATTTGATTTGAAGCGAATTCTTTTGACAATGGGATATTCAATTAGAAGTGTCATCCATAGGATAACTGCAAACTCCTCACAAAATATTGGAATTCCACAGTTTGAGATATATGGGTTAATTTGGCATAAAGGACTGTATGTATGTGCATACCTTCTTAAAAGAAGTATGGAAATAAGAAATCAACATATACTGGTGCATAACCTACATAATTTATTATGCTGAATTGATCATTCAAGTGAAGTTTCAGCAAAATCTGTTTTAGTTAAGATTGATAAACTCTTTTGAACCAGTTACTGTGGAGGAAAAAATGGTTCCGGTATAACGTACAACATCTACACCCCTACCCAGCTTCATTGCGGAGAGTACCTATATAATGTTTATTAGCATTTAACAAATGGAAGGCATGGTAATGTACCCCGGCTTACTGGTAGAGGGTCAAGGCCTGATTGAAAGTGTAAAAAAAAACCCACTGATGATGTATAAAAGTCCGACACAAAAGTTTAGTGGAGCTAAAGTGTTGATTTACATATTGAGATTAATTGAACGTAATATATACATATTATAGTTATATAAATGTACACTCATTTTTAAACTATCGCTATATAGTGTTGTGAACAAGCTAAGGATGACAAATTTAGTGATCAACATTAAATACCTACTTAGTAGTTCTGCGTAATGAACATTGATACAAGTTAATCATACAAATATTCTTGCGATCCATATTTTGTATTGATAAAATACATGTACAGAAACAATAGCAGGTCTAGGTGATCATATGAGCTGTGTGTTTAGAGCCCAGAGCTTCTAGCTTGTCTTTCTTCCTCAATTGATTTACATGTTTGACTTGTTTAAGACTTGAAGTACATTTAGACATGTGGATATTTTGAATAAATATTGGAGTAAATCACTTTGAAATTCTTCTTTTCATTTTAAAATTGCATCACTTTCTGTCTGTATATTCCCAGTTATTCAAATAAACATGCTCTTGTAAGGCCCGGTGTTAAAAAATGCTTTGGCCAATACTGAAAAGTGATTAAGATAACTTGATAAAATTGGTTTAATTTTACTTGTTACACAAACTAAACCCATCATTCTTTGTTTGTTTTCTTCATCAACTATACCAAAATGAACAGTTGCTACAGGTAGGAACTTTTGAATGGGGCCGGGATTTTGAATTTTTAACTTTTCAAATGAATTTGTCCTAATGCTTGTGAGCCTGAGCATTTATAGCATGATGAAATTTGGGAAATTATTGGAAGAAATATGTAATGTAAATTTTGTCATCTAACTTCTGGGAGCTAGGGTACATCGTCAGGTATAACCAAGTGTCACTGCTCTTAACATTTGTGTAAACGTAAGAGAAACTAGTGTCTTGTGAGTTTCCAACAATGGGGATCGAGGGTATACAAAAGCATGTACACCTGAAATATCAGACATGTTCTCTGTAGCATATGAGAATATGCTCCACAAAGCTGAAGGTTTTGTATTGCACCACCATAGGCCTTTCCTGAAAGTGATGTTATTCCCCTTCATAGGCCACAATGGTGGATACAAGATGGACTATTTTTGTTCTGATTTGGTTGGCGCCAATGTAACAATCGGATGACGTCATTCCAATTCTTACGTCATACTTACGATGGTGCAAATTTGTTTAAAAAAACACTTCCCAGTATTGAGTAAAGTCATGATACAACAAACAAGGGAGATAACAACACTTTTGAGATAGGCCTATAGATACTCATTACCTGAATTTATAGGAATTTCAACAAAAAGCAGACTTAAAGGGTCTATATTATTTCAATGCTTTGGTTAAGTGAAAAATAAGATGTACACAAGCAGTTCTTTTCAATACAAATTTAATACATAAGAAAATGATAAATGTTTTGTACAATGTTAAAATGTAATTAATAAATACAGTGTTAAAACAGTAGTTGTGTCAATGTGACAGGAACTGACCCGCTGTTGGTCAACAGAAACTGTGGAGCTTTTTAGTGTTGCATTGACTTTTTAATAGGTGTTGTGTCGTATAACTTTTCAAACACTTAATGATATGTTTGATCAAAGCTGATGTCCAAAGCTAAACATTTTAATGGTTGAGAAAGAGCCTGGCTGAACATAAATGGTTTTTTCTTAATCAAAAGTTCATACCAATTATTGGACATGACATTGTCACAAGAGTATGTAAATGCTATCAGATAATGTAAAGAAGAGCAGATATAGGCCAGTTGTTTGATGAAGGAAACACAAGTGTGTCATTTTCTCAATTAATTCCAATCTTTTATCTTCAAATTTTAAATCTGTCATTGTATACTACTAAAGTGATGCTGATGTTCAAACCTTTGGAGTTAAATGTGATAAAAACAGATTGTATAAAAGACACATAAGTATATATTGAAGTTAAATGTGGCCATCTACATTTCAGGAAATCAGAATTTCACCTCACATTACCTAAATGTCATTATATGTCATTAATTTACCAACCAAATTATAATTTATTATTTTTATCCATTAATATGTAGAACAGTCATCTGTAGGATATATAACCCTAGAAGATAAATATGGCATCATTCAGTACCAGGAAATCTTGGATCTTGTTTGATTTTGCATAAAGGGCCTTAACTCCCTCAAAGGGGGTTGAAATCTGAACGATCTACACAATATTCTGATCATCAAAAAAAAGTTTCAACAAAATCTGCTGGACAGTAAGGCCAACGACAATTACACAATATACATGTACATATTAATTCATTATGGACTTCGGCCATTTCATGACCAGCATAAAAAAGTTAACACACAGCATGTTTGTATTAAACAATACAATCAGTCAAATATCAATTAATTATTCTGAATGTATTGAAAGACAAATAGATCATGATCGAGAACAGTTGTACAAACTTGATGAAGCAGACACATAAAAAATGAAAAGTCAACGAATATACATAATTATTGTATGTAAAATATATACTAAATGGACTCCACTTAATGTCACCCCTGTTAATATCTCATTCCTCTTTATATCATGTTTCCCCCCATTATCACCATTTTTATCTCCAGAAAATTCTATGTAATTTTATTTGGTTAATATCATGCATTTTGAAGTGAATTCTTTTAAAGTATGTTTTTTTTAACCAATCACTTAAAATATCCAGAAAATGATGTCATTTCCATTGATTTCAGATACAACTTGCACAAACATTGCATAGAAAATAAAAAAAATAACCCAACAAATAGTTTTTAATTGAAATAATGTTATTTATGGATTGAAACATTTTCGTTATGTACATTGATTGGAAATACTCTAGATTAAGTTGAAACACATTTTTCTTTTAAAGTCACATACCTGTTCATAAAATGTTTTTGTCTGACAAATGCAACATAATATTAAGAGGAATACAATGTATTGTGAACAGTGTACATCATAAAAGCTTGATGAAAAGAGATAACTTATTAAACCAATAAGCATTATTTTAATAATATTTGTTACATTACTTCTTAAACAAAGTTTTATAATATCATACTTCACCTGTGCATACACGGTATGATGTAGAATAAAACAAATTAATTTGAAAATATTAACAAATAAACCAATGTATTTGAAATTTCTGTCATTGCATGTAGACAAAATTGTTTGTACTTCCATCCTAGGAAAATCACAAAATCTTATGCAGCTTGCTGGCATATATACTATATATTAAACAGTATGTAAAAGTAGTAACCATGTAACCTAATTAGTGCACTGTGTGCTATTTTTCACAAACACCAATGAAGTGCACTTGATAAAGCAATATGAAACAAATTCCAAATCTGTGAAATCTTGAAAATGAAGCATGTTTTCATTATTTGGAAAGGAGTGCTTGGTTTAAAGACTGAAGATTTTGTTTATTGGTAGATATATAGCTAGACTAAGTATAAACATATTTATAGGTTTAAATAAGCACACCTACAGCCATGTATATTCTTTCCCTGAAAAAGGTAAGGGTGCGTTGATAAATTCTTAAACGACCAATGATTTTTAAATTGATTAAAAACGAAGTTAGTGCAATGAATAAAGAGAGTGTTGAAGGGTGCCTCAAAATTCTTAAACGACCAATAATTTTTAAATTGATTAAAAAACGAAGTCAGTGCAATGAATATAGAGAGTGGCTAAGGGTGCCTCAAAATTCTTAAACGACCAACAATTTCTGAAGAGTTTAAAACTCAAGACAGTACAATACTATTTCAAGAAAAAATTGGAGATATGTTACATGATCAATAATTATAGAAATTGTCTTTGCTGTAAGCTGATTAACTTTGGACATATTCCTGTTAACTAATCAATAAAGATTATCAGTAAGAGTAAACAGTTCTTTAATCATGGTATACTATGTATGGTGTTTGTCTTCACATTTTCAATAAATATAACATCCATGGAATATGCATGAATTATACCCACTTGGAGGTGGGCAAACACCTAAGTAACTTCACTTTGGCTCCTTCCTCTTTAGCTTGTAATTATATTATAGGTGTACCAATCACCGATTTCAGGTTTAACAGAGCCTAATTTGTTCTATGTATCGATTCCAAAGATGTGACTTTATAATAGAGCTTGAACTTTTGTAGTGCGATCTATACCATTTCAAACTCAACCACAAACTTGAGTTTTTTTTCTTCACAATAAGTCTATATAAAGAGTGAAACTACATAATTCATCATGGCCATTTTCATTTAAGAGGTTGAACCGGTCGGACCACAGTTGTTTGTTTAATAAGGTTGTACCTTAAGTACTGTAGAAGTGGAATTATTCGCGGTATGGACATTTTTATGCTTATTTCGCTGGCATTTAATCTCCATGAATATATGCACACGCATATATATTTAATACCACTCAAAATATATAAGTGTACAATAGTATTTTAGGTACAAGGTGCTAAACAGCATGGCTGACGGTGTGAAAATTTCCACATCACAAACAGTTTGGAGGCTTCCTAAGCAAAACATTCTACGCTACTTTCAGACAAGTCTATAATAATTGAGAAAGCCTTGCAAATTTGGCCTTCATTAGCATTTGCAGGTACATGTACGCAAGGATTTTTACCTGAATAAGTTACATTAAAAAGCAGAAAAACCAGCTGTTCCGCATATTAACGAAAAAGGCCTACATGTACAAATAATTGCCATTTGCAATTTATTTTATGAATTTCAATTCAATTCAAACCAATTCTAAAAAAGCAATTCACGTACAGTACATTTGTATCAATTGAACAAAAACATCCTAACAGGCTTGTTCTGTTAATTTTATGGTAAGAGTTGATGGATAGTATAATAATTGGTACAATTATATGCAACACAAGTTTTTAAAGAAAAGGGTGTACATACCTGGTATGTGCATTACATACATTTCTATGATACCTGAGAGGCCTGTGCAGTGACAACTACATATACAAAAGGAATGCAATGATACTGAACTCTGTTCTTCATAATCATTTCAGTTTTCATATCGGAGAGACATGACTACATTTCCAAGTTACATTGTAGAAGTATTGCACTTAAGTGTACTGGTCCAAACAATGAAGGCTAATATTGACAAAGTTTCTCATACATTTCAATATACTCTTGTACATTGTGTATTTGTATCCCATGGAGAGGTATTACGAGAGAACTATTACATTTGTTCACAGCAGACTATGCAACGTATGTTGCTTGAAAAGTCAATAAAATACAATGCATTTCACTTAATCAAATCAATACTAATTCATGATCGTACTATTCCAAGTGGAAAACCATGGCTTACATTTGAATGTGGCATAGTCATTTTCAAATTTGTATCCAAAGATCCTTTCTGTGATTGGGGAACATTGAACTTTGAATATTAATTCTCAAAAAGATTTCGTTTGTTATTGTTACCAATAAAATGTGCAAACATGATTGCAAAAACATCATCAAAACCATTTGTATATAGTAATCCAGTTTGGGACACACACAGATATAATCACACTTCTGCACATTAATGTTACGTTTGTTGTCTGATGATTGGATGCCGATAAATTACTTGGCCCACAATTCCTGAAGTTCCCGCAGACTCTCTGCATCAGCCTCTGCAACATAAAACAATCACATTTATCTATACTGCAGTAGACAATTAAATATAATTATACATTATATGTACAACTATTCTAAGTAACTAATAAAGTGACCATTGGGAAAATTACAGTTCCCTGGTGATCCAATGGGAAATTATGTGCCATTAGAATGCACAGATCATAAATATACATGGGTCTACATGTTTGGTGTTGCCTATTTCATGTCTGTCACATGATCGGCTAAAACAAAAACAAGCTCATTTGCAGCAAGATTGTAGCCGCCGCTCACGCTGGTCTTTTAAAACCGGCCAGGCAGCAAAAACGGTCTGATGTGCAAGCATTCCCAGAGCGAAACAAGTGTTTGAGCCGGGGTCGTCACCAGCAGAAATCAGTGGACAAACAAGTGCTGCCCTAGTTTGACAGACCTAACACAAGTAGAGTTGGAGACAGAGCCAGAACAAGATACTGGAAGGACGGACAGACACACAGTGAGTACATGTAGTATTGTAAACGGTCAAACGTCAAAACTACAGTTCCCCCAACTTTTCCTGTTAGGGTACTAAAAATATCATTTTCCTTGGCCACAGTATACGTATATAGTGTGATATTATAACTCTTTAAGGAGGTATGACTGGGTTGTTCTTGGCATTTGTACCTTATACTTCACCTGGCTCCTCAAAAAAATCAGATGTCTATTATGTAGAATTACAGATACAATTAATAACAAATCAATGGCTAAATTCCTCACGAGAATGACGTCTTATTCTTTACAATTCAATTTCATTCAAAGGAATCATAAGTATAACAATGTACGGACTTTTTAATGTCAATTAAGAAATTAGGGCCCAAGTATCATGATTATATTTAAATTTAAAACTGATGTTTGGTCTCGCAGGAAAATGACCATACAATAAGAATGCGTGAGATACAAAAAGGCAAGTGATCAAAATATATCAATATACATGTACATATGTGATATAATCTCTGGAGTCTATATACTCAATCATTTTCTGTGCTGGTACGAATTGCAGCCATTTTATTTGTTAACCAATTGTCCTTGTCTTTTTCATCGACTGTTCATGACTTAAAAACTATTTTTAGTTTTTGCAATAAAAGGAAACAAAACATTGAATGAAAATTGTGCTCCTTACTTACCGATTCGACGTACTTTCTTTGTTTTCTTCTTGTTGACATTATTTCTTTGTTCCATACATTGGAATACAACCCGCTCACTGACGAAACAAAGGGTAAATATTTCATATCATAATTAGTTACTCATGGCCTTTTGGTTATTAAGAAATAGTAGATTTTAAACACATTAATTCGGTAGTAGTTCTTCATCCTAGCATATGTTACTTGCCAAATATCAATACACTGTATACACCTTTTACTTATTCAAAAGTTTTAACAAATTTCACCTCTGTGATATAGAAAGTGGGTCAAGGTCATTCATCCTAACATGGTGCAGGTCAACATAAGTACCCTATGCCAATTATAAGTTATGTCTGAGAAGAAATTTGAACACGCTTGAGCCCCTGCGACTCCAAAAGTGGGTTAAACTCACTGTGTCTTCATCTTAGCATACTACATGCCGAATATCAATGCCAGCTTAAGGGTCGTTTGGTTGTTGAGAAGAAGGTTCAAGGTGAGTTAAAAACAACACTTACTATTGCCCATCATCAGTCTTGATCATGACAGTACCCTTCTCTTTGCGTTTGAGGTAGGTTTCCTCCAGTTGTCTCTGTATATCTGGTGGGTAATTCTTCCAGTTTCCTTGCTCATTATATTGCCATACAAAACAAGCTGGAGAAAAGAAACATCATACATTGTTTGTCAACAGTGCAGGACATGTAAGCGTTGTAATAACTTGTGACTTACATGGTTCTTTTCTTATATACGTTTATAATGTACTTGTACAGGAGAAAGACAAATGCACAAGCTATCTGACTTGAATCAGATCCTAAGATCCTCCGATTTCTGGAGACTGTACACGGTCTAGTTCTGTTACATTAAACCTACCCCCTTTTTCAAGGTCTTGATCTTGCTGAAAGACAATACATTCATGTACTTTTTACAACCAAGATTCTTTGTATCTCCCTTCCTGAACCACTGAAAAAAGGGATGGAAAGCTCGCTGCTTGGTCACGACCTAAATGGAGGCAGTTAAAGTTCCATTGCAATATTTATATATCTACACCTTGATTATTAATTGTTTGAATTGTGTAATCCATTATGTTTTAGAGGATGGAAATTAATGCTTAATAAAACTTCAGGTTTTAATATTGTTCAGTGAGTTATATACATACTTTCACTTGGTTTTGCAGCAGCTGTTGGTCTTGCTGTTTGAGATTGCTCATGGTCTTTGGAACTCTCCTTATTTGTGTCTGCCTTGGTCTGAGAAGTTGCTGCTACAGGACCAGTTGCTGGGGATTTTGCCTTGAGGTCCCCTTCAGTAGAAACTGATGTTGTGGATGTTGCCGTAGTTACAGGTACATTAGATGTTGCCTTGGGAACCCTTTCCGGGAGGAGGGAGGTTGTCGCCTGCTGGGAGCTTGCCTGTAAATTGTGTGCGTTGTTCTGCAAGTTGAGATTATTCACATTCTGAGGGACAGAAGATTTGTATGTTGGTTTGATAGGATCACCAGATGCTTCGGCCTTCCGCATTGCTTCCCTCCTAGCCCTCGCCCTGAAACATAAAAGATATTTTGAAATTCATAAGGCAGAATTAGGCATGAGTTAGAACAGAATGTGTTTATTGCCACAAAATTTATTTTTTTGATATAATTGAAGAAACTTCAAAATACATGTATATTGAAACAATACCAATTGATGCTTCAAATTTTAAAAGATTTCAATAACATTTTCGCACAAGTAGTATTGTACATTGTGTAATTTGAACATTAAAAACTTTAAGGTTAAAAAGAACTTACGATGCTCTGAGCTTTTCTTTCTGTAAAATAGAAAACAAAGTGTTTTTAAGAGCAGTACAATTTTATGGATAAGAACAATTTCCAAGTCTTGTGATTCCCCAACTCTTTTATACCTTTTGTTCAGTGACTGATTTGTATGGTAGATTTTATCTTCATGCCTGGCTACAGTCATATTGGTTTGTCTCAAAGAGTTTTGCATACACAGGTTTGAGATTTTGTGACTCAAAGATTCTTGAGAAAAGTAGAAAATATACATGACTTATGAAGACAGAAAGCTATCAGAATAGGTCACTTGAGGAAAGCTCAGGAAACCAAAATATGTATTTTCTTCCAATATATTCTTGATGTCTAGTTCTTATATTTTCAACAAATTCAAAGCCACTGTAAGATATGTGTTGGAATGCATCGTAAAATTTGAAATAAAGCATATTCTATATACAAACTGAACTATTGATCCAAATGAATAGATGAATAAATTAAATTGACATTATTTGGCTATCGATATGCAACCTGACCTTCATTTTTTGGTAAGTTACTTAGCAAGCAGATACTTTTTTTCTGCCTTACTCTTTACAGCTACACTGGTGTAATACCTAGAATATCTTGCACATTGTATTTTTAGTATACATACGACTTGTTTTGGTCCAAATTCATCTGCAATATCCTGTGTGGTTTTGGTTATTCTTGCTAGAAAATAAAATTACAGTGAATCAACTTTTCATCCAGATTGTTCTATGTGGGTCATTTACTTTTAAATTAGAGTTTTAGATTAGACCCCAGAATAATAAAAGCGGTTAACTTTCTCACATTTTGGATTGTTGTCTAAATATTGAACCCTTGCCTTTTGATTGCTGAAAAACACATTGAACACCTAGCGGCCTTTGGATTGTTGACCAAACATTAAACCCTTGACTTTGGATTGCTGACCAAACATTGAACCCTTGACTTTGGATGGTTGACCAAACATTGAACCCTTGACTTTGGATTGCTGACCAAACATTGAACCCTTGACTTTGGATTGCTGACCAAACATTGAACCCTTGACTTTGAATTGTTGACCAAACATTGAACCCTTGACTTTGGATTGCTGACCAAACATTGAACCCTTGACTTTGGATGGTTGACCAAACATTGAACCCTTGACTTTGGATTGCTGACCAAACATTGAACCCTTGACTTTGAATTGTTGACCAAACATTGAACCCTTGACTTTGGATTGTTGACCAAACATTGAACCCTCGACTTTGGATTGTCGACCAAACATTGAACCCTTGACTTTGGATTGCTGACCAAACATTGAACCCTTGACTTTGGATTGTTGACCAAACATTGAACCCTTGACTTTGGATTGCTGACCAAACATTGAACCCTTGACTTTGGATTGTCGACCAAACATTGAACACTTGACTTTGGATTGCTGACCAAACATTGAACCCTTGACTTTGGATGGTTGATCAAACATTGAACCCTTGAATTTGGATTGTCAACCAAACATTGAACCCTTGATTTCAGATTGTTGGATTATGACTACCGGTATCTTTCCAATAAAATGCAAGCCAGATATCTGTCGCACAAAATAATATCAGTACTGACCTTTGCCCTCTGGCCATATGACAGCATCCATTCCCCCTTTGATAGGCTCAACATCAAACTCGTAGTCCAGCCCCCACCGATAGTCCTCCTCTAGTCCGTCATGTTCATCCCACTTCACACGAATCCAGCCTATATAACAATTAAGTCATACATCACTATCATGCCCACAATTTTATCTCACTTCACATGAATCAAACCTATAACAAAGTCATACATCAATATCATGCCCACAATTTCATCCCACTTCACACGAATCAAACCTATAACAAAGTCATACATCAATATCATGCCCACAATTTTATCTCACTTCACATGAATCAAACCTATAACAAAGTCATACATCAATATCATGCCCACAATTTCATCCCACTTCACACGAATCAAACCTATAACAAAGTCATACATCAATATCAAGCCCACAATTTCATCCCACTTCACACGAATCAAACCTATAACAAAGTCATACATCACTATCATGCCCACAACTTCATCTCACTTCACACGAATCACTATATCATGCCCACAATTTCATTCCACTTCACACGAATTAAGCCTATAACAAAGTCATACATCACTTTCATGCCCATCATTCTAAGAAGGTCAGTAAGAAGATGATAAAATTGTCCTTGACTGATCTGCTTAATTACTAGTATTATACAATTATGTATGAGTGGCGTGAATATTGACTTTGTCATGGTATAATGCCTTGATGTGCTCTCTCCATGTGATTTTGTTATTTCGTCTGGTACATGCTTTGAGTTTCAAGGAAATCCAACCAAAGCTAAATTAAAGCATAAAATAGTGATGACCTTGACCTTTGGTTCTTAGCCGTATTAGAATATAAATGACATTACACAATGAACAGAAGGATATGGGGGATAACTACATGTACGTATTAATTACTGTGTGGCAAATATTTTTATTAGCCTTTTCTTCACACTCAGCATTAACAGTAATATGGCAACAACTGTTTCACCAGTTTAAAGCATAATGTAACTGGGCAATTATATGTACTTTGGAGATGTTTCTGACCAAATTTGGTTGAAATCCATTCAAAACTTTATGACAAGTAGCGTTTTAAAGGAATTACCTCTATTTCCCCTATTGGGCCATGCCCCTCTAGTACCTTGGAGATCAGTCACCATTTATGCACAATCTGTTCCCCTTCTCCCAAGGATGTTTCTTAACAAATTTAGTTAAAATCAATACAGCACTTTATGACAAGTAGGAATTTAAAGAAAATATTGACGGATGACAGACGCCGCGCTATGGCATAAGCTCACAGGCCCTATGGGCAAGGTGAGCTAATAAAACCAAGTCAAACAAAAATCTCTTTATCATGTTTAAGACATCAAAGTCAATCCAAACGAATATTTCATACAAACCTTGATCCTCTGCATCAATACTGATGACCGTGCCGGTCTCAAATATACCAACACCATTACTTTTCCACATCCAGTCCGGCCCTGGCTTCACTCTTAGTCCAATGGCAGGCATGATTGGAAGGTTTTCAATATTTGGTGGACCCCCTCCGAAATCGTCCAAAAGCTCATTGACCCTTTCCTCTGTCAGCTCTCCAATGTCATCATCATCGAAATTTAACGGGTTTGGAAGTTCAGGGTGACCTTCACAATTCTTCTTCAACTCCTCCCACAATAACTTCTGTTTCGCCTTTTCTTCGCGTCGTAACTTAGCCTCCTCATCATCCCCAATAATAATACCGTCACTGCCCTGCTCAATCTTGGTCCCGTCTTTTCTGATCAGCAGAAACTCTTGAAGAGCTGGAGAATCCCAAGGCCTTGGAGCATCTTTTCCAGCTGTCATATCCCTTTTCATTTCCTCAATGATTTCCTCAGTAAGTGTCCATGTCCGCCTTCTTGTCTCCTCCAGTTCTGGTGGAACTTTCATCGACTTCATCACTTCAGCTGTAATGACTGCCGGAGTTCTCTCCTCTGGAGCTCTTCTTGCACCCTCCCCTCCTATTAAAGCAGGAGGAAGACCAGGCGGGAGTGGTCCGTTTAAGTCAAACATTTCAGACTCGCCTGATCCACTTGGTAAGTTTTTTTCAAAAAATTCTAGACCAGGAAAATTAGATGATGTATTGTCCCGAGATTGCTTTGGTTTGAATGGTAAGCTGCCCTGGTTTCCTGAAAGGGTTGAAGCAGGTATTTTTATACATTTATACATTTATATTTACAGTCTACGTTGATATTCACTCGATAACCATTGTACTGCAAACTAGAGTTATTTTCCAATAACTATACTTGAGAACGTGCAAAATTTCTATGACGTCGGCAACAATACATGTGGGTGGAACTATGCAAATTATCCCGTTCGAATCACAATTGTATGACGTCATAAACAATTGACATGGGCGGGGCTAGCTACGGCTTATGCAAACTTCATGCTGTTACATTTATTGAACTGTTTTCACGTTTGTAAGTTTTAAAATGAAATATATGTCTGCAGATGGAGCTAAATTGAACAAAAAAGTTATTGTAAAAATAAGGATTAACCTTTGATTTTGTTTAGTTTATCAGATCATAAATCCAATGGAGCAGTCGGTAAATTTAACTTAAACACTTCGCGTTTACGCAATTTACCTCGTGCTCCATTGGATTTATGATCTAATAAACTAAACAAAATCAAAGGTTAATCCTTAAATAATGTGTTGTTATTGCTGCTGTCATTGGATGAATCGCTTACACGTGACTTTTGTTAAATATCAATTATGGACCTTTGCTGAGGTCAATGGTGTAAATCTACCGACCTAAAATATTGACCAAGGGCGATTCTACCAGGTTAGTATAACACCATATTGACCTCAGCAAAGGTCCTTAATTTTTATATTAGATGTGAAACTTGTTTGCAAAAGACTTAAATCGAGTTATATCCGTCTTGACAAAGAATAAAATTTACAGTTGCATGCATGGGTACTATAACATCACAATGATTATGACGTTGCAAATGTAATATTGACTCAGTGTTTCTAAAAATAGAAACATCAGGTAGACATAAAAAAATATGGACCTCCATGTGACCATATTTTAGCCAATGAGAATTAATTGAGGAAAGTCAGACCATATCTAATATATAGTGATATTGACTTGTGAACCAGTTAATAACAGAAAACCAGTTAATAACACCATAACATCCGGGGTCCTGTACATGTAGAGACACACGTACATGTCAAGAGCTTGAAATTCACATTTGCCATCTTTAATATTTACTTGTTATATAATAAAACAGTTATGGACTTTTTATTTGGTTAATATGCTGTGATATGTTGACCAGGAGGAAACATATTGACCTCGGCTTCGCCTCAGTCAATATGTTTCCATATCACAGCATATTAACCATTGAGTAAAAAAGTCCATAATTGTATAATAACACCTGATCTGGGCAAAAGAAATGGCCATAACTCAGCTTCCAAATCAAGCCAAAACAATATCGTTTTGTGCCATAATTAGACAAACAATTCTACCAAGAATGATCCAAATATGAGCGGTAGATATAGCAAAGGAAGTACAAACTATCCTGTCAGCTAACCAGATGTTAGGAAGGCCAAACTTGCTCATTAATTGAGCCGAAAAATAACAAGGTTCTTGGCACAAACACTTTTATCAATTAAGTCAAAACCAAATCTGACAAAAATTGGAAAAAAAAAGTGGAAAATGGTATCATTAATGGATTGCGAGAAGAACAAGTGGAAAATGGTATCATTAATGGCTTTCAAGAAGATGTAAATTTTCTTTTTTTTCAGTCTTTCTATATTTTATTCTATTCCATCATTCTTTGCTATTCTTTGTTAATAAGTGTCATTCTAGTAAATGTTGTTGAGAAACTCTCTGGCATACTTTAAAGTATTGGTCCTCAATATTACGTGGTCATTATAGATATTACCTGGTGTGCTAGACGATCCTGGGACATTAAATATGCCGGATGGTAGGCTGCTTGTGGGGCCTTGCATGCTAGAGGACCCTGGGACATTAAATATGTCGGCTGGTAGGGTGGTTGTGGGGCCTTGCATGCTAGAGGATCCTGGGACATTAAATATGCCGGCTGGTAGAGTGCTTGTGGAGCCTTGCATGCTAGAGGACCCTAAGCCATTAAATTGGCTGGCTGGTAGGCTGCCTGTGGAGCCTTGTGTGCTAGAGGACCCTGGGCCATTAAATAGGCCCGCTGGTAGGCTGCCTGCAGGACCCATATTGGAAGGTGGCTGTGTTCCCTGTGCCCTACCCACTCCTTGGGTCTGTTGGTTCTGGTCCTTCCGTATAAGTCCCATCACAGCATCCTGCAGTAAGAAATCAACAAGAAATGTATAACTACAAAGAAAGACGACAGCAAGGAAATGGAGAAAATGAAATCAGTTTGGTGAGTGTGGTACGTCAGGCAGGGGTATTGGCCTGGTGAAGATAGACAGGTGGGTGTGGTCAGGCAGACAACAGGTCAGACTTACAATATCAGTGTCATTTACTCCAATGTATTTTTCCGTTGCTACTGCTGCTACCATGGATCTGTCTGGTACTGTGCCTTGTGACTGTGTTAAAACACACCCAGCAATCACCTGTAAGAAACATAAAATTACCAATTTATTATCAAATCTCTCTTCTGGCTACACAATTCCAATATTTGTTTAGTCTGAAATTTTCTAATGGCTTAATTTTTCACTATCAAAACCACTGACATTCTGAAATGTCAACGATGTCTAATTCAAATTTGTGTGCTGAATTTTATAGAAGACACACAATTGTTTTTCCTTCGAACATCTATCTATGCCACAACAGGGAAAACAAGAGACCCATTGGCCCAGCATCATCCACCTGCTCTGCAGCCTAAAACTAGAACACTGATCCATCAGGAAGGACCTGCTCTGCAGCCTAAAACTAGAACACTGATCCATCAGGAAGGACCTGCTCTGCAGCCTAAAACTAGAACACTGATCCATCAGGAAGGACCTGCTCTGCAGCCTAAAACTAGAACACTGATCCATCAGGAAGGACCCCACTATGTTATCTGACTCAGCAGAGATGTAAAACGATACCAACAAACTTTGCTTTATAATGTCATTACAAAATGTTTAGCAGATAAATTATGTAAATTTTGAACTTGACCTTTAATTTAATGATCTTGATGTTTGGTGTGTTGATATATTGTTTGATTCTTACCAACTTTGTTTAATAATGTCATATCAAAATATTAAGCAATAATTAATCATGAGAAATGTAAAGCTTGACCATGACCTTTGATCAAATGACCTTGAGATTTAGTCAGTTGACATCTTGCTTTATACTAATCTATTTTCTTCATAATGTCATAAACAAAATATTTGTTATAAAACCGTGAAAATGAGAATCCCCTTTAAATATTGCCCTTACAGTAACTTACATGATGTAGATATCCCTTACTCAGCGACATAGCATCACTAGGTAAACATATCTGTCCATTTGTTGCCGTAACAACAGCATCCATAAATATCTACAACAAAATGGTGTTGATAAAAATTCCATGAGTCAAAAATTGTATTAAAATAAATGATCAAGGAATCTTCATGAAATTGTAATATTACATCATTTAAGTAAACTCTGACTCATAATAACACAATGCGTCAATGAAGAAAAGCTCAGAAGATTCACAGATATCTACTTCAAATATGGCGCTGTTCACACTTCATTCCATTAAATATTTGATTATTTCAACATCTCGAAACAATTGGATCATCTTTGGGACCCAATAAGACATGATTGCTAGTTAACTTTTTATTCCATTGATGCAGACTTCAAATCAGAGTAAATCATGATTTGGACACATACCCTATTGACATTGCCTCAGCCTACAGGTATAAACACTTGCCCTATCAACATTACCTACAGGTATAAACACTTACCTAATTGACATTTCCTACAGGTATAAACACTTACCTTATTGACATTACCCACAGGTATTAACACTTACCTTATTGACATTATCTACAGATATAAACATTTACCATATTGACATTACCTACAGGTATAAACACTTACACTATTGACATTACCTACAGGCATAAACACATACCTTATTGACATAACCTACAGGTATAAACACTTACCTTATTGACATAACCTACAGGTATAAACACTTACCTTATTGACATAACCTACAGGTATAAACACTTACACTATTGACATTACCTACAGGTATAAACACTTACCTTATTGACATTACCTACAGGTATAAACACTTACCTTATTGACATAACCTACAGGTATAAACATTTACACTATTGACATTACCTACAGGTATAAACACATACCCTATTGACACTCCCTACAGGTATAAACACTTACCCTATTGACACTCCCTACAGGTATAAACACTTACCCTATTGACACTCCCTACAGGTATAAACACTTACCTTATTGACATTACCTTCAGGTATTAACACTTACCTTATTGACATTACCTACAGGTATAAACACTTTCCTTAATGACATAACCTAAAGGTATAAACACTTACCTTATTGACACTGCCTACAGGTATAAACACTTACCTTTTTGACATTGCCTACAGGTATAAAAACTTACCTTTTTGACACTGCCTACAGGTATAAACACTTACACTATAGACATGGCCTTCAGGTATAAACACATACCTTATTGACATTACCTACAGGTATAAACACTTAACCTATTGACATTACCTACAGGTATAAACACTTACCTAATTGACATTACCTACATATATAAACACTAACCTAATTGACATTACCTACAGGTATAACACTTACCTAATTGATATTTCCTACATGTATAAACACTTACCTAACTGATATTTCCTACAGGTATAAATTATCTCACTATTGACATTGCCTACAGGTATAAACATTTACACTATTGACATTTCCTACAGGCATAAACACTTACACTATTGATATTGCCTACAGGCATAAACACTTACACTATTGACATTACCTACAGGTATAAACACTCACCTAATTGACATTACCTACAGGTATAAACACTTACCTTATTGACATAACCTACAGGTATAAACATTTACACTATTGACATTACCTACAGGTATAAACACATACCCTATTGACACTCCCTACAGGTATAAACACTTACCCTATTGACACTCCCTACAGGTATAAACACTTACCCTATTGACACTCCCTACAGGTATAAACACTTACCTTATTGACATTACCTTCAGGTATTAACACTTACCTTATTGACATTACCTACAGGTATAAACACTTTCCTTAATGACATAACCTAAAGGTATAAACACTTACCTTATTGACACTGCCTACAGGTATAAACACTTACCTTTTTGACATTGCCTACAGGTATAAAAACTTACCTTTTTGACACTGCCTACAGGTATAAACACTTACACTATAGACATGGCCTACAGGTATAAACACATACCTTATTGACATTACCTACAGGTATAAACACTTAACCTATTGACATTACCTACAGGTATAAACACTTACCTAATTGACATTACCTACATATATAAACACTAACCTAATTGACATTACCTGCAGGAATAACACTTACCTAATTGATATTTCCTACATGTATAAACACTTACCTAACTGATATTTCCTACAGGTATAAATTATCTCACTATTGACATTGCCTACAGGTATAAACATTTACACTATTGACATTTCCTACAGGCATAAACACTTACACTATTGATATTGCCTACAGGCATAAACACTTACACTATTGACATTACCTACAGGTATAAACACTCACCTAATTGACATTACCTACAGGTATAAACACTTACCTAATTGACATTACCTACAGGTAAAAACACTTACCCTATTGACATTACCTACAGGTATAAACATTTACACTATTGACATTACCTACAGGTATAAACATTTACACTATTGACACTGCCTACAGGTATAAACATTTACACTATTGACACTGCCTACAGGTATAAACATTTACACTATTGACACTGCCTACAGGTATAAACATTTCCAATATTGACATTACCTATAGGTATAAACATTTACAATATTGACATTACCTACAGGTATAAACACATACCATATTGACATTACCTACAGGTATAAACACTTACCTTATTGACATAACCTACAGGTATAAACACATACCTTATTGACATTACCTTCAGGTATTAACACTTACCTTATTGACATTACCTACAGGTATAAACACTTACCTTATTGACATAACCTACAGGTATAAACACTTACCTTATTGACATTACCTACAGGTATAAACACTTACCTTTTTGACATTGCCTACAGGCATAAACACTTACCTTTTTGACATTGCCTACAGGTATAAACACTTACACTATTGACACTGCCTACAGGTATAGACACTTACCTTATTGACATTACCTACAGGTATAAACACTTACCTTATTGACATAACCTACATGTATAAACACTTACCCTATTGACACTGCCTACAGGTATAAACACTTACCTAATTGACATTACCTACAGGTATAAACACTTACCCTATTAACACTGCCTTCAGGTATAAACACTTACCCTATTGACATTACCTACAGGTATAAACACTTACCCTATTGACACTGCCTACAGGTATAAACACTTACCTAATTGACATTGCCTACAGTTATAAACACTTACCCTATTGACATTGCCTACAGTTATAAACACTTACCCTATTGACACTGCCTTCAGGTATAAACACTTACCCTATTGACACTGCCTACAGGTATAAAGATCAGTTGGAGCCCTGATGAACTTGTCACTTGGTTTGCTAGATGGGACACCTCATTGGCCATCTGAAAGATTTCAATGACCACATATATTTTGTTAAGAGAATCAAAAAACATCATTTGTTTTCAAGTTTACTACTTCATGATTCTTCTAACATTAAGCCTAATAAACCAGTATACTTTAGTAATGCAAAGTTGAAACTAGTGTCCTTCCTAACACATGGGCTTATACATGTATGTCATACTTTTCAAGTTTTCAATGACGAAGCCAGGGTCACATATATATGGTGAAAAATACAGGTCAATCCTGCTAATTTGGGTTTATTTCAGTATGATTAATTTCGCACCTCATTAAAATCAGTACAGTCATGTAGTATGAATGTAGTATAATATATCATTTAATCTATAAACTTCCATGTTTGATATTATTAATAGGACACTTCATTTTTCTTTTATATTACAGGATAATTTTAACATCTAAACATTTAAAATTTCTACTGTAGGCCACCTTTTCTTATCGGTTCCAAAGTAACACTTTGCATGATGGTGGAATAACTCCTTAGAAATAGCCCTAACAAACTTGAACTGTTAAAATCCAACATGGCTGTCCAGCAGCCATCTTGTTTTTCAATCCATCACAAAATTAAACTGTCCAAGGGGAGCCTAAATATGCAATCTGAGAAAGCCCTGTCCATACTTAATGAGAAATAACAACAACAAACTTGATCTATCAACATTCAATATGGTTGTTTGCAGGTGGTCATTTTGCTTTTCAAATCCATCTCAAAATGCAACAAGCATAAATGTATGATTGATGGGGTAACATACAATATAAGACAGGTATTTCAGGAATTTCTTGAGAATAGCAAAACCAGAATTTAACCATCAAACTCCAAGATGGCTGCCTTAAAGCTACACAATCGCTCTCCCCAAGAAACCTTAAGACAAAATCTGTATATTATATATTTCGGTCCAAAATTCAATAACAGACTATCCTTAGCAGAAAAACAGATTTTGACCAGTCAAAAGTTACTAATGAGAGACATTCTTTACCTGGTCAGCATGTCCAGGGTCGACCTCATCAGTGAAGGATGAAGACGGGTCATTCGTAGTAAACTGTGCATCAGACAGGATGATTATACGTGAGTTAGCAACATGGCCGCCCACGTCAATATGGCCACCTGTAAACATTTCATCAAAATTGTTAACATACGGCCAGTAATTTTTTAAACCATTTTCATGGTAAAGCATTGATTCTGACATACTCAAACCTACATTTTTTTAACATACCGAAAAGTTGTACACACATTACTAGGTATAGAACTTTAAGCAGGCTAGTGCCCGGGGCTGTAAACTGTCAAAATTCAACTATTCACCTAAATAAAATTTAAATTTTGATTTGAAAAAAAAACGTCATCAATTTGTCAATCAATGTCATAAACACTGCTCACCAATTAATTTATGATCAATTTTTAAAGTTTTGTAAAACATGGATACTAAATAATTATAATGCAGGGACATTTTTACTGCATTAGTGCTAAACTTTCACATTTATCACCTAATGCATTCATATAAAACAAAAATGTTAAATGCAACACAGAATTGTAAAACGCTGCCATTTAGAGTCTGAAGTGTCTGGTTTGGTTGATTGTTTTTATACGTCCTATTAACAGATGAGGTCATTTAAGTATGCAATGTGTATGTGTGTGTGTGTTGAGAAGGTGACTGTGTATTTGAAAGGCTATACCAGCAGAACACGCCACCCGGCACATTATATATTGACAAAGGGCGAACTAGTTGTTCCACTCCCATAATGCTGAGCGTCAAGCAGGGAGTAGTAACTACCATGGTAACAAAATTCAAGCACTTTTCCAGCACTTTTTCTCACTTTTCAAAAGAAGTGGGAAATTATCGTCAACTTTTAATTTGAATTGCATGTTTACAGCTTGTAAGTATGAATTCAAGCACTTTTCAAACATTTGTGAACTAATTCCATCACTTTTCCAGCACTGACCCCGAAATCAAGCACTTTTCAAGCACTGACCCCAAATTCAAGCACTTTTCAAGCACTGACCCCCAAATTCAAGCACTTTTCATCTTCTGTATGAACCATGGATACAAATGTCGGTCATAATATGTTAGTTAATTACACTAAAATATTACATGGGAATACATATATTCACTGCATTAAACTGCAATCATATGCTATACGATTCTTACACTGATTGTTCTATATTATGATAGGTGTTACCTCTGTCGGCCATCCCAAGGGTCATCACCAGACAGTCGACGATGGAGGACGGTCCATCTGGATGTAAAAATTCTACAAGGACAAGAAACAAAGTCAATGTCACAACTAAAAATCAACTAACAATATTAATCCAATCTATTTAATATGTCTGTAACAAATTTTGAAGTAACATTTCATTTCTATAGCAACCGTTATATGTTTTCCTCTACTTATTTGATAAACCTACATGTATGGCTATACTCCCTAATTAATAACATCATACACATGGCAATATTTCATAAGTCAATATTTTAAAGGCCCAATATATAATTTTCGGCAAAACTTGCAGCGAAAATCAAGCCTAATAACTTTTTACATTTTGTAGATTTAGTTAAGATTAACAGATATCAGCAATATTCAAGATGAATTCGTATGCGGTTACCGGTACAGCAGCAGTTGAAACCTGGTATAAATGTAAACCTGTGTCCATTTTGAACTGTTTTCTACCTTCAGCTTGTTGTTGAAGTGGGCCCCACCTGAATTATTTTGAATTTTTTGGATTTTTCTGTCAAGAGTTTCTTGTTAGTTACCACTCAGTTTTACTTCGTTTTAGGCTTATTTTTGCATGGTTATCAAATGGATTTTCAAAAATTTTCAGAATCAAGAAAAATTTCCTGAAGTTGCGTATATTGGGCCTTTAATTATGACATGGAGTAACGTCAAATTCCTCTGTGATGTCACAAGACGTGGAAATTTGGCCCAAATTGGAAAAAGGAATACACAAAAAACAGAAACATTGTTAGATATTCTAGAGATGCTACGTGAACATATTCAACCAGTATTCAGAATCGTTATACTATTGCAAACCAACATAATTTCGCAGCGACTAAATTTCATATGAAATGACTATTTCGCGGCAATTTAATTTCACGATAAATACCGTCATATATCATATTTACAGTACAGGTCAGTACTCATACAGTTGGTTGAAACTATTTCGCAGCGATTAATTTTCGCAAATTTTAATCAACCACGAAATAGACCAAAATTAATCACACGCGAAAATATTTTGGTTTACAGTCAGCGATTAATTTTAGCAAATTTTAATCAACCGCGAAATACACAAAAATTAATCGCACGCAAAAATATGTTGGTTTACAGTCAGCGATTAATTTTCACAAATTTTAATCAACTGCGAAATACTTGAAAATTAATCGCACGCGGAAATATGTTGGTTTACAGTCAGCGATAAATTTTCGCAAATTTTAATCAACCGCGAAATACACAAAAATTAATCGCATGCGAAAATAAGTTGGTTTACAGTAATGTAATTGTCTTAAATAGTGGAGTGATATCGATATAAGGCCCTGATGAGTTACAAACCTAAGGCGTCCCTGAACTTGGTGAACTCGTTGGTCAGATGCTGGACCACTTTGGACTCCCTCCCAAACACAATCAGAGCCACGTTTTCCTCCAAACCGTTGTCCATCGCATTTTCCTCGATACCTGTACATTAGTAAAGTTCAGTAGTATTATTACTATTGATTAACCAATATCTGACCAGCATTAAAACTCAATATTCGTAGTTAGCATCATTTTTATTAATTCATATACAAATTATATATATCCAAAGCCATCCCCCCCCCCCCCCCCCCCCCCACTAAAACTGTTTGTTTTCAGTTTCCCTACCATCTTACTGAAAATGTTAGAACGTGACGTCCTCTATAACAGCAGTAGATAGGACCTACCTGTTAGAATGTCCTCTATAACAGCAGTAGATAGAACCTACCTGTTACAATGTTCTCTATGACAGCAGTAGATAGGACCTACCTGTTAGAATGTCCTCTATGACAGCAGTAGATAGGACCTACCTGTTAGAATGTCCTCTATGACAGCAGTAGATAGGACCTACCTGTTAGAATGTCCTCTATAACAGCAGTAGATAGAACCTACCTGTTACAATGTTCTCTATGACAGCAGTAGATAGGACCTACCTGTTAGAATGTCCTCTATGACAACAGTAGATAGGACCTACCTGTTAGAATGTCCTCTATGACAGCAGTAGATAGGACCTACCTGTTAGAATGTCCTCTATGACAGCAGTAGATAGAACCTACCAGTTAGAATGTCCTCTATGACAGCAGTAGATAGGACCTACCTGTTAGAATGTCCTCTATGACAGCAGTAGATAGAACCTACCTGTTAGAATGTCCTCTATGACAGCAGTAGATAGGACCTATATCTGTTAGAATGTCCTCTATAACAGCAGTAGCTAGATAGGACCTACCTGTTAGAATGTCCTCTATATGACAGCAATTGATCGGACCTACCTGTTAAAAAGTCCTCTATGACAGCAGTAGATAGGACCTACCTGTTAGAATGTCCTCTATGACAGCAGTAGATAGAACCTACCTGTTAGAATGTCCTCTATGGCAGCAGTAGATAGGACCTACCTGTTAGAATGTCCTCTATGGCAGCAGTAGATAGGACCTACCTGTTAGAATGTCCTCTATGACAGCAGTAGATAGAACCTACCTGTTAGAATGTCCTCTATGACAGCAGTAGATAGAACCTACCTGTTAGAATGTCCTCTATGACAGCAGTAGATAGAACCTACCTGTTAGAATGTCCTCTATGACAGCAGTAGATAGAACCTACCTGTTAGAATGTCCTCTATGGCAGCAGTAGATAGAACCTACCTGTTAGAATGTCCTCTATGGCAGCAGTAGATAGGACCTACCTGTTAGAATGTCCTCTATGACAGTAGTAGATAGGACCTACCTGTTAGAATGTCCTCTATGGCAGCAGTAGATAGGACCTACCTGTTAGAATGTCCTCTATGGCAGCAGTAGATAGAGCCTACCTGTTAGAATGTCCTCTATGGCAGCCCTTGCCTGATCCATGCCCTCTCCCACCATACTGCTGGAGGTATCCAGGATCAATATGGTGTTCATTCCCTGTGCTATTGGGTCTGTACAACTCTCCGCTGTCATACACAAAAACAAACCATTATTATTCAACAAATGTTAACTTTACAGCTGATAAATCACTGTTAATTACTTCCTGATGTTAGCAGCTGAAAAGATAATATTGTAACACAATGTATTTCTGTGGTGAAAATATGAAATGTGAATACAGTTTAAACTGACACAAAAAGATGATATTCATGACATAATGAATCCGTGACAGTTGTCAGTGAATCACTGACATGAAAAGTTAAGAGCTATTATTAACACAATTGAAAATATGTACATGAAGGCTGAGATTCATGACGGATTGAATTAAATTGTCATGTACAAATCAAGTTCATGAGTCGGTAAATTCAATCACTGTCCAGTCTTAAGTATTCTCTCAAATGTACTCCATTAAACAAGAGGCCCAATAGGCCTGCATCGCTCACCTGGAATTAATCTCTGTCTTGTAACACTACAGTCACCTAAAATATATTACTGTAAGACATTCAGAGCAACATGTTAATATTTAAAACATGTTTTACCCTGTGACCTTGTATTACAATGTCATTTTCATTGGCAAATGTTGTTTGCCTTTGAATCCATTAAGGTAGCTACCAGCCAAATATCATGTCTCTAGGCCTTTTGGTTTATCAGAAGTTACTAAAATGTTTTAACAGATTTGACACCTGTGACCTTGAATATGGGTCAAGGTGTTTTTTTCGCAAACATCCAAGGAAGCTTCTAGTCAAATATAAGGTCTCTACACCTGACAATATTTCAGAAGAACCCTATTTCCCCTATTGGGCCCCGCCCCTCTGGCCCCTTTGGAAACAATAACCATTTATGCAAAATCTGTTCCCCTTCCCCAAAGAATGTTTCTAACCAAATTTGCTCATAATTTATTCATAACTTTATGACTAGTAGCGATTAAAAGGAATACAATCCATTTCCCCTATTGGGCCTGCCCCTCTGGCCCCTTCGGGAGTCAGAGTTAACATTAATGCAACATCTGTTTCCCTTACCCCAAGGATGTTTCTGACCAAATTTGGTTCAAATCCATTCATAACTTTATGAATAGAAGAGAGATTTAAAGGAATTACCTCTGTTTCCCCTATGGGGTCCCACCACTCTGGTCCCTCGGGGTCAGAGCTACCATTTATGCAAAATCTGTTCCCTTCCCCCAAGGATGTTTCTGACCAAATTTGGGCCAAATCCATTCATAACTGTATGACAAGAAGACATTTTAAAGGAATTACCTCTACTTCCCCTATTAGGCCCTGCCTCTCTGGCCCCTCAGGGTCAGAGCTACCATTTATGCACAATCTGTTCCCCTTCCGCCAAAGATGTTTCTGACCAAATCCATTCATAACTTTATGACAAGAAGATATTTTAAAAGGAATTCGAACTACCTCTATTTCCCTTTTTGCCCCCCCCTCCCCCCCCCCCTCTGGGCCCTTAGGTGTCATAGTCACCATTTATGCAAAATCTGTTCCCCTTCCCCCAAGGATGTTTCTGACCAAATTTGGTCTAAAATCCAATCAGAGCTTTTTGACTAGTAGCGGTTGAAAAGAATTACCTCTATTTACCCTATTGGGCCCCGCCCCTCAGGCCCCTTTGAGGTCAGAGTCACCATTTATGGGATCTGTGCTATTGCTTACCTGTGGCTCTGAAGTAGCCTATTAGTATCTGGGAGGGATCTGTGTTATTGCCTACCTGTGACTCTGACGTAGCCTGTAAGTAGCTGGGAGGGATCTGTGTGATTGCCTACCCGTGGCTCTGACGTAGCCTATAATTAGCTGGGAGTGATCTGTGTTATTGCCTACCTGTGGCCCTGACGTAGCCTATAAGTAGCTGGGAGGGATCTGTTTTATTGCCTACCTGTGGCTCTGACGTAGCCTATAAGTAGCTGGGAGTGATCTTTGTTATTGCCTACCTGTGGCCCTGACATAGCCTAAAAGTAGCTGGGAGTGATCTGTGTTATTGCCTACCTGTGGCTCTGACGTAGCTTATAAGTAGCTGGGAGGGATCTGTGTTATTGCCTACTTGTGGCTCTGACTTAGCCTATAAGTAGCTGGGAGGGACCTGTGTTATTGCCTACCTGTGGCTCTGATGTAGCCTATAAGTAGCTGGGAGGGATCTGTGTTATTGCCTACCTGTGGCTCTGACGTAGCCTATAAGTAGCTGGGATGGATCTGTGTTATTGCCTACATGTGGCTCTAACGTAGCCTATAAGTAGCTGAGAGGGATCTGTGTTATTGCCTACATGTGGCTCTGACGTAGCCTATAAGTAGCTGAGAGGGATCTGTGTTATTGCCTACCTGTGGCTCTGACGTAGCCTATAAGTAGCTGAGAGGGATCTGTGTTATTGCCTACCTGTGGGTCTGACGTAGCCTATAAGTAGCTGGGAGGGATCTGTGTTATTGCCTACCTGTGGCTCTGACGTAGCCTAAAAGTAGCTGGGAGGGATCTGTGTTATTGCCTACCTGTGGCTCTGATGTAGCCTATAACTAGAACTGTAAGCCGATGGCTGACTAATACCCCCCCGCTACCTCTTATTAGGGGTGTCTGACATGTTTTTGAAAAAAACATGATGTAGTACAATTTGTATATAACATGCATTATATAATGTATTATTTTATATTACTATGTATCACCGCATATCTAAAAAACAAAAACAAAGAAGGCACCTTTGGTCTTACATACATTACAGTGTAGATTTCATATCAACAATGTGGATGCATATGTATGTTTCAACTTGTGAAACTCACTGAATGAATAAAGAAAGGTGATATACATATTAATAAGAAAATTTATGATGCTGATTATTTCAATACAATGCATCTTATGTTTATATTAATAGTGGTGTAAATTAGCCCATGGGAAAGCCAGTGATATGAGAAAATGGTCCGAGTAGTGCTTTGGAAGAATATCGGCCAGGACACCCCTCATAGGAAAGTTGATGTAGATTTAGTCCAGCAGTCCTCCTCTACGATGTGTTGGTAGACTTATACATGGCTGAAATTTAACCTGTGTATAGTAATCCTCAACATTACTTACTGCGAAGTTTCATTGAAAATGACCCAGTAGTTTAGGAAAAGTTGTCCAGACATCATGTTATTACGGAAACCTGTGTATAGTCACCTCATTACCATGGCAACCAAAATTTTGACAAACGAAACCCTGTATGCAAATCTATACATGGTCCCCAACAATACTGCCAAGTTTCACTGAAATTGATCCAGTAGTTTAGGAGGAGTTGTCCGGACAACACATTATAATGGAAACCTGTGTATAGTGACCTGGTTACCATGGCAACCAAAATTTTGACAAACAAAACTCTGCATGCACATCTACACATGGTCCCCAACAATACTGCCAAGTTTCATTAAACTCGATCCAGTGGTTTATAGGAAGTTGTCCGGACAACACGTTATTACGGAAACCTGTGTATAGTGACCTGGTTACCATGGCAACCAAAATTTTGACAAACGAAACTCTGCATGCACATCTACACATGGTCCCCAACAATACTGCCAAGTTTTATTGAAATCGATCCAGTAGTTTAGGAGGAGTTGTCCGGACAACATTTTATTATGGAAACCTGTGTATAGTGACCTGGTTACCATGGCAACCACAATTTTGACAAACGAAACCCTGCATGCACATCTACACATGGTCCCCAACAATACTGCCAAGTTTTATTGAAATCGATCCAGTAGTTTAGGAGGAGTTGTCCGGACAACATTTTTCTACGGACAGACGGACAGACGGACTGACGGACTGACGGACAGACAAGCTGATTCCAGTATACCCCCCCTAACTTCGTTGCGGGGGGGGGTATAATTAGCTGGGAGGGATCTGAATTATTGCCTACCTGTGGCTCTGACGTAGCCTATAAGTAGCTTTGAGGGATCTGTGTTATTGCCTACCCGTGGCTCTGACGTAGCCTATAAGTAGCTGGGATGGATCAGAATTATTGCCTACCTGTGGCTCTGACGTAGCCTACAAGTAGCTTTGAGGGATCTGTGTTATTGCCTACCCGTGGCTCTGACGTAGCCTATAAGTAGCTGGGATGGATCTGTGTTACTGCCTACCTGTGGCTCTGATGTAGCCTATAAGCTGGAATGGATCTGTGTGACTGCCTACCTGTGGCTCTGACGTAGCCTATAAGTAGCTGGGAGGGATCTGTGTTATTGCCTACCTGTGGCTCTGACGTAGCCTATAAGTAGCTGGGAGAGATCTGTGTGACTGCCTACCTGTGGCTCTGACGTAGCCTATAAGCTGTTGAGAGGGATCTGTGTTATTGCCCTGGCTGTTATCTCCTCCCATCTGACCTCCAGCTCCTCCACTCCCTCCTCTTCCTCCTGTTTAATATACAATATCATCAACATAAATTGAAAATATATATATATCAATACTTACTAAATAGTTCTTGCCATTTTGAATTAAATACAGTAAGCATTCTTTTCGCTCAGATTGAAAAAGTTATTTTAACTTACAAAAGATTACAAATATTAATTGTAACAATATTCTTCCCTAGCCAAGCCTAATGATCCTTTTTATCTATTCTAGTTAGAGAGAAAAGTATTTAAAAATGTAATCAGATCCCTTGGCTAGTTAGATGAAGTACTGTGATACAGTACATAATTATATATTATACATATAGAGTTTAGGAGTAAAACATGCATTTCCAGACAGGAATCAAACCCAGGGTCCTCCAAACTCTAGACAGACACTCTATTTACAATGTACCTGGTTGCCAATGAACAACCCACAAACAGTCTAGTTTCAGAACGAAGTAAAACTCACCTGCCATAGTGGGTGGTAACTGTGACTCGCCATACTGTGATCCAGCTCTCTGTCCCATGAAATTTTGTGGCGTAGTGAATCGCTGTCCGTTACCACCGCCACCACCTCTGTACATACTACCTCCAAGTCCCATGCCATCCTGTAGGTTAGATGACCCACTTGTTGGTCCCATACTGTGACCACCAAAGTTGGAATTTCCACTCATTGCAGGTCCTGGAGCTCCACTTCCATAGTCCATTCTTCCCCCACCAGCTTCAGGCCTCATTCCTCTGAGGTTCCCCATGTTTCCTATGCCCCCACCCTGCATCCCCATACCCCCATACCCCCCTGTTCCCCCTTGGCCACCCATACCCATGGAGTTTGTCATGTCCCCATTCATGCCCCCATAATTTGTCGGATCTGTCATACCTTCACTCCTGCCCCCCATACCAAAAGTATTTGCCATTCCCCCACCCCCACCCATACCTCCATGGCCTCCTCCCATACCACTCTGCATTCCTAAAAATGACCCTGGACCACCCATTCCCCCGCCTAGCCCCATCTGCTGCTGCTGCTGCTGCTGCTGCTGTTGCTGAAGTTGTTGCAGGCCTTCGGGACCCAGTAAGGCTGCCAACGCTGCATTTCTGTCTTCCTCACTCAAATTTGCTAAGCCTGCGTACTCTGGAGGTAGCTGATCTGTCAATGACTGCCCCGAAAGTCCTGGCATTCCGCGCATTCCTCCTGGGTTTCCAGACATTGGTCCATTATTTCCTCCAGGGCCTTGTCCAAAATTGTTGAAACTCATTCTTCAAAACATAAAAAAAAATGCATTTAATCAAATGATACTGATCACTTAGAACTACAAAATACACAACAAAAATATCTGATATTTAAAGTTCTTAATAATACCAGAACAGTCAAACTGGCTTCTTAAAATTGTTGCAGGGAGTTTAAAGAGTTTATAATTTTTAAAACTTTTGCATCAACATGGTTGTCATGGCAACTAATATCTATACATACAAATTTGGACAAAGTCAAAAAATATCTATGACCTTTAACATAGGCCATGGTCGATTGTGATGCCATGGTGTTTTTATTTTGGAAATGCTTAATATGTCAAATTACAGAGTTTGATTACTTACACCATTTGACCATTAGTCTGAATAAAGTCAGTCAATATTTATCATTGAGGTCAGTTATAGCTGTGTAAAGAAAACAATATTCATAGTGACCAGTCAACAATGATGGCAACTGAAATTAGTACTAGGAGGTTTAATCAAAATCAGTTCACAAATACAGGACTTAAAACCCTGCTTACTCAATTGCCCGGTTTACTAAAATACCCATCTTTTTCGACAGTTTGTTTGGTCCCGAACAAGATTGTACATATCCAACCAACCTCGGATTACTCGAATACCATGTGCCTACCTTGAAATATTAAGTCCCAATGAGTTCAAGTAATAAGTGGAGTTTTACTGTATGTCTACAGGCAGACAACCTGATTCCAATCTCCCCCCTAACATTATGGTGCGAGGAAGGGGGGATCTTGAATAACAATTTTTTTTGGAAAATGGAAAATGTATGTTCATCCTCACAAACTCGCAGCTTTCCAGTCAGAAATAAGATTATGCAGAAATAGTGTGAATTAGGGAGAAATTGCAGTATATATACATGATGAGAGGTTCATCAGACCTGTCCAATGTGGACTGTTCATTATAAGACATTTGGAATCGACCATAGAATATATACCATATGCATTCATTTTTTTATGTGACATTGTGTGTGTTACTATGCCATAAACTGGTGTAGTCTGAAGGGTTCTGACTCTCTGATCTGCTCAATATTTGGAGGGATTTGGCCAGCGAATCAGAGTGCCGCTAGCCTCAGATCCCAATATCTAGTGGATCAGAGAGTCAGAACCCTTTAGGCTAAAACAGCCCCCCCCCCCCCTGGGTAGCAGACTGTCAGAGTCATACTATATTATTATGCAATACCAGCAATGATGATTGACATACATGAATAAAGGTGGGGGGGGATGAAATCACCAAGTTGTACAACTGTAGAATTGAAAAAAAAAGGAAAATCACCATGGAAATAAGACAGATCATAATATCAACATGTAGTACTAATCATTGTTACAAGTGGGATAAGAATGTAATCACAACCCGGGGAACTGTCCCTCGATTTCAGCCATAAAATATTAGGGCCTGGAGTTCAATCAGAAGTATTGATTAATTCAATTTGTTTAAATACCATAATTTCTTTTCCTTTACCCTTTTTTCTTTTAAATGTAATTGTTTTTATCATTTTTTGAGAATGCCTTTTTTAAGTGTTTCTGCCTTATTTTTTCATCTTGCTATATCACCAAGCCTGCTATCCATCGTCTGGCACGTCTAGGTGGTGTAAAGCGTATCTCTGGACTCATCTACGAGAAGACCCGTGGAGTACATGTATATCAAGGGAGTACACAACAATGACATCTGTACAGGAAACTTAGCTAACACAGGACCTATAAACAGCTAGGGGAATAAGGAAGAAGAAACTAACTTGTTTTTCAACATTTATATATATTGTAACCTTTATAACATGACTTATATTTATGACAGTCTGCATTCATAAAAATGATGTCTTCTCTCCATTATAAATTAAGCCTGTACATTTTTCTGAAATTTTCATTAGATACTGAAGATCACGAAAAGTCTCTTCTAGGTATCACCCTTATTGAAATGAAATGCCATTGAAATGCCATTTATTTCCATTTATTTATGTACCATTGAAACTGCATTTGAACACCATTTTTCTGTCTTTCAGGGTAGTGCATGTCCACTACTGGTAATTCAATGGCAATAAGACAGCCATTTAAACTCCATTTATAATATACATTTGTAAATTGTATTTCAATGGTACTCCAAAAATGGTTTTGAGTGTAAATTGTCCACGATTTTGAGAGAAAATAAATGGAAATAAAATGGTATTTCAATGATTTTGCTTTAAATATGGAAAATGAATGGAACATATATGGGAATTCAATGGTGGGGAAATCATTTCCTTTTGCTAAGGGCAGTTTCATAGCTACATTTGTAGGTGTGTAGCCGCCCCAAGTTCTATCTGGCCTTCTGTCAAAATGTCTAAGTCTGGTGTCATTAGGCCAGAGGAAACTAAAAGGTTCTGGTACAATGTACAAATTTACATGTTGATTTTGTTATACCTGAAAATCAATGTTTTACTTCATAAATAAATTGATACATAAAGACACATATAAATACCTCAACTTCTAATTGTCTCCATCAATGTACAATGTAGCTAAACCACAGGGTTCATATCCAATTGTTTAACCTTCCTGCTGTATTGTATAATTATAATACTGGTACTTATTTACTTAAAATATTATAAAATCTACAAGAATTTAAGACATGATATTTTGTTTAAATTGCACTCCTAATAAAGTTCAAATGTTTTATTACTAAGTTTTGTCTTACAGTTCGTACAAATCTTTTCAAGATATGATAGGGAAGTCAAAGCAAAATTTATAAGATATTCATTCGAATTTAAAAGATAAGGATTTTCAAGATATGATAGGGAAGTCAAAGCAAAATTTATAAGATATTCATTCGAATTTAAAAGATAAGGAAAATAAATAAAACAAACGATTTAACATAGAAACAAAATAGAGCCATGTTAACGTTTGTTTTTTACTTACTGCATAGTTTCATGTGGTAGTAGCTATAGTCTGTTCAGAAATTCATGCTGGTAAGTGTTTCTGGACGTCTGGATTATATGTTTCCTGTTGTCATGTACACTGAAGGGTGTATGTATCAATAAAAAGGACTAGTGCAGTGTGTTGTTATTTTTGTTTGTTGCACAAATATGCATCATGAACTTATATTTAGCACCCACGTGTTCCTGCCTTTCATAAGCTTCCAATTGCAAGCAGTAGGTAACAGATATATTATAACCATTTTCAGTTGTAACAGATTAACTTAGTTATCATTATTTATTGTATGTTTATTTCACTGATTTGGTGATCATGACATACAGTCCTGAAGCCATGCATATAACTGGGTCATTATCTTGGGTCACAGTTAAAACTTTACACAGTTCTTTTCTGAGAAATGGAGAGAGATTGAAGTGTTTCCCTGAGTTTTCACCTACCAAACCCACACAGTTATAATGTTACTCTCACACAAGGAACTACATGTAAATACTCATAATTTGCACTTTGTTAAAGGCCCATATATATGTAACGACTGTAGGAATTTTTTTCGGGGTTCTGAAAAATTATGAAAAAAAATCCAGTTGATAACCATGCAAAAATAAGTGTAAAACGAAGTCAACCTAAGCAGTAACTAACAAGAAACTCTTGACAGCAAAATCCAACGAATTTAAAATAATTCAGATGTGGCCCACTTCAACATCAAGCTGAAGTTATAAATAGAGGACAGTTCAAAATGGACGTGTATTTACAAATACCAAGTTTCAACTGCTGCTGTATCGGTAACCGCATAAGATCTCATCTTGAATATATATTGCTGATATCAGTTAATCTTAACTAAATCTATAAATATAATAAGTTATAAGGCTTGATTTTCACTTCAAGTTTTGCCGAAAGTTACGTATATTGGGCCTTTAAGTGTATTGACAACATACTTTTACTAGAGAATACATTAGTTAAATGCCATTACCAGGTATGTATGTTTCAGTGCAGAAAGAGGTGATGTCAGAACAAAAGCAAGAATGATTTGACACCTATTGCCATTGCCAACAAATTTTCTTAAAACCAATGACAACAGGCTTGTTTGTTATCTCTTCATAAAATCTGAAATCTTATATCAATCCAAGACTTCCTGAAAACTGATGAAAAACAGCAAATGTCACAGCAATAAAGGACTTATGTTTTCTTTTCAATTATTTTATTTAATTTCCCTTGGGTAGTTCAATATTTGTTCATTTATTTATTTTTTTTTATATTTTAATTCACTAGCAATAAATATAATGTATATATACTTATTGCTTGTAAGCATAAATACATACATATATTGTTATTTTAATAGGAGCTGCCAGGGTTAGAGAGCCCTAGGGTCAGTCCATTAACAATATGATGTCCTCACACAGGAGGGCTCTCAAAAATTGAGTATAAGGGTAACAATCTTTTAAGATACTGTGACAGATTATTCAGATATGATCAATGATGATTTTGGCAATTAGACCTCCAGGTTACGTGGCAACTGTCAAAATATTGCATTGCGTAATACATTGTAACTCTTATACATTTATTTATTTATTTATGTACATAATGCATACATATGCAGCACTGACATGTAAGTTTTATACAGCTAATTGCTGAGGAGGCTATACTAATTTTAAAATCCTTAACAAGGATACTCCCGGATATCTGTACAATTAACTGTCTTTCAAACCTTTCTTGTATGATTCTAGTAGGGAAACCAAGTGGTTATCCCCCAAGTGAATTTATTCGAAGTATGGATTGAAGTCATTCCGTTACGTGGCCACATGCATATGGAACAGCCTCCCATATGACATACTTACATGTACATGTAGGGCTGACTCCTACAACTGGCCTTTTGAGAGACTGCCCCATACTGCCCAATTTGTAAGAAATGATTTAAGTGCTTTTATCAAATTGCACTTTTAGTGCTATGTCATATAAATTCTTAACTTATTTATATGCCTGCTGGCTTATGCTTTTAATTATGCTTTGTAGGTTTTTATATATATGTATACTGTACAGCTGCTGCATGCCTGCATTTTTTTTTTTTTTTGTTTCGCATAGTGCTGTCAATTACTTTTTTTTGTGTACAATGTCTTTTCAGCATGTTTTTATTTATGATACATGGCTATCATTTATTTAAATTGTTTGCTTTTACTTTGTCGAAGTACTAAATCTTCTGTATCTGTATCACTGGGGTGTATATGGCATTATAATTTTTATTTAAAGTTGATAAAATTATTACCTCTTGTTTTCCTATAAATACACTCTAGCAACAGTGATCAATTTGGTTTCAACAAATATATGTGTTTGGTTGTAAACAAATTAAAGGGGCATCCCGCGAAAGTAAGCTTTTTTTCATATTTTTTTTTCAAAATATTACATACACATATCGAGTGGGTATTCTTATGGACTACGACGATCGGATTCCGCTGACATGTATTCATGAAATAAATAATTTCAAAATAACTAGTGGAATCCCAAAACGTCTGGCCAGACGTTCTGAATTGGGATTTCCACCTACCAACGCATGCGCAGCGAGCGCCGTTCCCATTGTAAACACCCTATCTGTTATTACCGTTACACTACGATAAGGCCTAACTACTAAGCGAAAAGTTGCTGAATGGTCAAAACTGACACAAGACTGCGTTACGGAATCATATTGAGAGATGGGAAGTATTCTAAGGAGAAACTACCTGCTCTATTGTGTGTATGTTACATATTACTTCTGTATAACGGTAATATGCACAAATAAAGCGTGATTTGGTTTTGAGGCTACCCAAGGGGAAACTGTTTCAGTCTTCTGTTGCATAAAATGCGTGTGTAATATTAAACTTAAAAGTTTGTTTTATGATATACTCTTTATAAAATCTTATGTTCCAGTAAAACAGTATGATTTAATTATATTGCTAGATAGAAAGACATTTTCAAATAGTATTGGCGGATCCAGAATTTTTTCAGGGGGTGTCACCATTTCAAATTTCAAGTTAATTTTGCGGCAAATGCAAAAACATCATGTTGTTTTAACAAATAAATTTGTTCAAATACAATATCAGAGACATATATTACATTGTGTTATAAACGTCTCTGACAATGTGCAGTTAATTTTGGAATTAAAATTAAAAAGTTGCACTAGCGATGAACACTGCAAATACATATGTAATTAGATAAAATGCGTATTTACATACATGTTTTAATGTGCTTATGTCTGACGTGACTTTCTCACAATGACTATTCTCACAACTATAGAAACGGGCAATAAATACCTCTACACGGAAGAAATGCATGATGAAACTCAAATTTTGATAGAATGTGATTTTGTTCTGAACCGATATTTTTTTATTCTTAATGAAACGGAAGCGAAATTTCAAACTTTTAACGCTTTACTGATACATACTAAAAAATAAATTGATATTTTTTATGAGAGTAGAAAGTTTATAGAAAGAAGTCTATAAAGGATTTTGTTTTATGTATCAAAGAAAACAAAAATATCTGTCAAATGTAATCTAATTACTCATTGAATATTTTGATAGTGTCTCATCAGCCAAATTTGGCTAGATACTTATGGATGTTTTTTATGTTTGAATAAACACTGTAACTGTATTTCATAATTATTATGTATTGTACATGTATGCGATACTTTAATAAGCTTATCTGTATCAGATAATTACTAAGCACTAAACAATGTCAAAAGTCCTTCCACAGGTAGAGACGAGGCTTGTATACATTTCTGTACCTGTGGTCATTCTAGTGAACATTGTCACGGTTCACTGACCATGTTAATTGATGCTGGTGTGGGGATATCAATTAGTGTCAATTATACAGTCAACACTTTTGGAGTTGGGTGGCAGGGTGTTTGGCTTGAACAGAGTTATAGATAGACTGAACAATTACCACTGAAGAGATTGATAAGTCCCAGTAAAAATGTGCGCAAATGGATTCAGTGTGCACATGTACACTGAACAGTGCTGGGGGGTGTCACAAGATCAATGTGATCTTATATTTTACTTCTAAATAAAATCCTGGTCAAGGACAGGGGGGTGTCACGTGCGCCCAGTGACACCCCCCTGGATCGGCCACTGAATACTATATTATACCGTAACAGAAAAAAGTCGTTTGATTACGTTGTAAAACGGGACGTGCGACCGAGGTACATACGGCTTCAATTTGGACAAAAGGAATAGAAAAAATTGTTTTCATGCGTAAAAAAATGTGATATTCATACTTAATCTATAAATTAGTGAAGGTACAAATATCATTGGGTTGCGACCCCGGTATTGAATTTGATACGAAAATATAAACATAACTGGAAATTTAAAAAAAAAAAAAAACCCAAAGTTATACAACATATACTTATATGTATATTCCATTCATGCAGGTTTTTTTTTTTTTAAAGTCACCGTCCCTTTACAAGACGACAAAAAAGATGTTAAAAGAAAGCGGAATTATCATAACATATTCATAACGTGCAGTCATAAGTGTTTCAACAGTTCCAAATCTGATATACATGTAGTCATGCTTATAGTGTGTCGTTATATGAGTGTGTGGACTTAAATATTGGCATTCCGTGATACGTGTTAACGTGTGAAGACGCTGAAAGTTGGATAGATTTTAAATGAATATGAATGTACTTTGTAAATATAGTCTGAAAAAAAAATCCCCAAGACATTGAGTAGTAAAAAAAATTCGCAAACATTTCATGTCATTTTATTTTCGAACTTTTCAATGCATGCTACATACATTTTATGAAATCATCTGAAAAGTTGGTTCGTGAATATTACCTTTTACATAAATTAAGGTTTGTACCATGGCCGTATTCCGTACCCGTGTGTACCGGTCTCGGTCAGGTAAATATAATATAGAAAATTCCTGGTGTCGATCGATATAAGGTGCCGATATGCCGACAATTATTCTTCATTTGAATATCGGTATGTATGCAATTGATGTCTAATTTCAATGTGAATGTGATTCAATAAGTTTATACACGGACTTTGTCTCTGTTTCATCAGCCGTATACATTACGCGTCCCCTCCCGTATGGCCCCTTCCGTCAAACTGAGCAGGAAACTTGCGGCACACCTGTCACGTTGCGTCATCCCCGCTATTTTTATCTGGGCTTTCCCGAGGAATGCGATTTTGCAAGTGGTCATTATAGACATTTTGAGTGGACTTTTCAATTTGGGAATAACAGGAAAGTATAATTAGTAGTGCAAACGCCATGTATATTCAAGAACAGGCATTTAGGCTTTCGCGGGATGCCCCTTTAAAGGGAAGCTACATGTACATGTACATGACATACAATGTACAATAAATGTGTAGTACATTGTACTACACATGTACATGTACCTGTGATGTAAAGGCCTAACACCAGTCACATCTACAATTCTGTTATGGACATCAAAATATTTAAATCTGGTGGCAGTGCCACAGGAGGGAAATCGTGATATGTTAAGCAGTGTTATTTGAAAATAACTACTGTAGGGATGATATTTTGATTTGAGTAAGCTTAAGTCGATAGATCGAATGCTGTGTAAATCGAGCCCCCAACTTGTCCAGATTGAATTTTTCACCATACGTACCTTATGTCACTTTAATAAAAGTATCGCCGCTTCTTTTGATTCATTGATTCTTATATTCAACATATCCAAGCAGATTTGATAACATGTAAAGCTATAATACACCGTTAGGACTTTTCACATTAGGAATTTCCATCGCGACAATTTTCCGTCAAATATGAAACCGAAAGTACATATAAAATTAGAATCGCAAATTATACGGAGTGCACATAACTATTTAAATGGAACGAAACTCAATAATTTCATAACCTTTGCTTGATTTCAGCCATGATATCAAAGTAACACTTCTTGTTGTCAATACTGACTAGTATCTTGATAAACTCTTCAAAAATATGGGTTTTTTTAAATGTTAAACTATACTTTATAAAATTATGATGCATATCTATACCACGGACTTAGATAGTCTAATATAAGTCCGTGTCTATACAATGTACCCAGGTCCCGAATTTAACATTTTATGTCACTTGCTTTAATCTGCAAATGTCGTAAATTTGTACTTGCTAACTTTTGACTTGCTTTTAAATCTCAATATTCAAATAATGCGTTTTGTTATGAATAAAGTGTTTTATCATGTGTATTACTTTTACTTCATTCATTATGTAAATTGTATATTACGAACAACATTAGTTTTATTAAGTGGTTCTGTAATTGTAACAGTTTACATCTTATGCAGCCACTTGCTGAAAAAAAGCAAATCCATATTATTTCTACTTGCTTTTCTCAGATATCTACTTGCAAATAGCAAGTTATATAGTGTTAAATTCGAGGTCTGGTACAAATGTACCTGATTTTGTTCATCTCCAAAACAAAAATATATTCGTTCCGTATATCAATTTATCAAACTACAAGAAATTGTATACATATAGCTGTAGTCATGACTATATGTAATGCCTGAACTTAATTATATCGTTATTTTCTGAAAACAAAACTTATATTGACGGATGCTATCCCTCACATATTCAATTTAAGTTTATTTAATTCTGTTGTTTAAAAAAATACAAGTAATTAATTAACAGTCATTATTATAATTATCAAAATACATGTATATGACATGTTCAGCTCAAATTAATTATATTGATTGATACATCTCACATTTATATTAAATTTGCATCAGTATATCTGTTTAAACGTGAAATTAGTTATATGGTTGTAACAAGTTTTAAGGAAGTATATCTTTTGCGCCCTAAAATCAGAACAAAACAGCTGTATTCTGGTGGGTTTCGTGTCTTGCCATTTGCATTGTTGATAGTTCATTCAAGTGCTGATCCATTCGACATTTTAGTTTGCCTTATTTAAGTAAATCCCTCTACACCCACCTTCTCATTCCCTTCACCATCCATCCTACATGCACCGCAACATCTCGGGAAAATTTCCGGTAATCTTCGGAAATCTTCTCAAAGTAGATTTCCGAAGATAACCGGAAATTTCCCGGAGATGTTGCGATTGGTACACATATTATGCACCTCTATCCTGCCTCACCCTAGCTGCGATAACATTTATAATTAGATAACGTACGCAAATAATGTAGCTCTTCAAGACGAGACGATTTTTTTTAATATTGCGTCATTAGCCGGGGCAAAGCCATAGGAGGCCGGGTATTAATATTAGTACTAGCTATATATAGTCTCACCCGTTCTCTACCCTACTCTCCTTCCTCCCAAAACATATGAACTTTTTTTTTTATTAAATACATGTATTGTGGAGAGATCGTTCCGATTGCTACTGTATATGACCTCAGTATTGGAAAACACATAAATTTTCAAGCTAAAACTCAAACACGCGCCTGATTTTCTTCCGTGAGTATGGTTGCTGTCAAGGGGAATCGGGGACAAATCAAAGGTGACTTGAAATTATGACAAGAATTCCAAAATAATTCTATCGTCATTCGGATCAGGCCTGGAAAGCAAATGTTCCTACAGAGATAATGGGAACAAATCTAATTAGCTTCATGTAAAAAGTTTAGCTTCTTAAAAAATCTAGTTGGATCAAACTAAAGCTACACATATGTACATCGTACATGTGAGTAATACATCTTAAAATACTAACTGAAGCTTCGTGTACAATATTTCCAGTAGACTAAAAATATGAACACGTACACTTTGTTATTTGTTTTAATGGATCTACGATGCATGCACACCGTTAATAGTAAAGAGAAGCACTTCAATACTCAATTAATTATTCTTTAAAACAGTTTCCTCTAAATCAACACTAGACTTCGATATTTTGAAAGATGTGGCCAGACTTAGACATTTTGACAGACGTTTGTTATGGGTTGACGGTTTAACTTAAACGGTATGGTTCCGACTTACATATTATATACTGACAGATAGATGTCAGATACATGTAGATGCCTTGAGTTGGCTGTCAAAATAGAAAAAGTAGATGTTATTAAAGATATAAGATATATTAAACAAACGTGGTGACGAAAATAAAATCCAAACTTTTTTGCAATACGAATTTATTAATCGTAGAATACAACATATAGAACATGAATGCTGAAATATAGAAAAAAGATAAGACAAAAATTATACTACAAATATTCAATGGTTAAAAAAAATTATATTATCAGCCCATAACGAAAAAAAAGATGTCGCCGTTTATAACGCCGCTTTGATTGGCTAATGCAGCAGCGTATTAATTTTAAGAGAAAATAGTCTATCAATAATGTATTATGCAACGTTTGACACGCATTTTCGCATTTAAGTCACTTTATATCAGTTTGTTTGTGTTTTGCAGAATGATTATCTTAAAAAGTGGTAAGAGTAAGAAAAAATCAATACTAGTACATGGACATTATAGATTTTTTTAAGGGCCATGTTAAAGTAATAAAGAATTATAAAAATAAAAAAATAAAAACCCGATAAATGCTTTGGAACGATTAAAATGCATTGAAATAATGTCAAAGTACCATTTATATATTGAGTTAAAGTTTATGAAATGAACCGATTCCCTATAAATAACCTTTTTGAGTAAGTCTACGTTTACGAAATTGAATAAGGTGTTCATGTCGGAGCCATGAAAGTATTTATCACAAACATATTTAAAGTCTCCGCATTAAAAAGTGTTTTACTGTAAAAGGAGAATTGCATGTGTTTAATATGTAAGTGAACTCTTAATATCCCCTTTTGCCAACATGTCTTGTAGTCCATAACCTTCGTGATAATCGGGAAGAAAAGTTTGCATTATTTTAAGTGTTTTGTGGTTTTCGTATTTGCGAACTTTGTAGGACGATAGCAAATCTAAACAGATCACTGACTTTTCAGTGCGATTTTCATCGTTACGGTCAAGGGAAAGCTGCGATAACGAATGTACAAGTAGCTCTAAACAACGAGTCGATTACATTGCGTCGTTGCAGCCACAGCAGCCCGGATATTACATGTCATATTATAATTAGTACATGTATTTGTAGCTGGTCAAAAGCCAGACTAATGACACACGTTTCCGCAGACAAAATATATATTAAACAATGTTAGATTTACATATTGTTGCTCAACGATATAAGGTTCAGCTTCTGCTTCATTTTTTGACAAGACTATACCCTGCCCTGGTCATAGGCTCTGGATTGATTTAATTGTCAGATTTTGAATTAGAGCAGAAACGTACATTGTTACAAATGGCTAAGAAACTGCCGAAGTACCCAAAATATCAGAAAAAAGATATTTGATAGTCTAATAACGGGTGATGAGACATGGATGCATTTTTATGAGCCCAAAAGATAGTTGAAACATGCCAAATGGCCCAGTACCGCTTAACGAACTCTTCACATGAAAGAAGGGTTTAATTATATACGTAATCCTCTTTAGAAATAGTTAGTAAATCATACAAATTGCTGTTCCAAAAAGGTAGGGTGTGTCTGGAAGATTCTATAAGAATGTAGTTCGGAAAAAATTAAGAAAAAGGAAAGCATCAATGTATTACCACACTCTCCATACAGTCCAGACATTGCCCCTTGTGATTTTGTCCTCTGTCCGCAATTACAAAATAGGTCCATAAGTGAGCTGGGATCCACAGTGTACCAGTCTCTGATCAGTGTACCCGAAGAGGAGTGTGAAAATTGTTTCAAAATGTGGATTCAAAGATTGAAACGCTGTGTTCAACTTAAAGGGGAATATTTTGAAGGCAATTAGTCGAAATTATTTCAAATTTTGACAAGTGTTTCTGAGAAAATATGTCATTTGCAAAAGTTTTCGAACACTCCTCGTATGTCATCGCGTGATCGATACATTGTATCAGCCAAATTCTAAGGAGGCGACACGGGTTTCTGAGAAAAAGTTTTTACACATCCCTCGTAAATATAGCTATAAAGAGTTTGTATTTTTTCGATTTCCACTCTGTATAATGTGCACTCGGACGATATGAGGTATATGGCCTATTTCAAAAAGTCAAAGTTGGACTGATAAATTTGTCCAGTAACACTATCTTTTACCTGGACATCAAATTCAGTATGTCCAAAGAACATTTCTATAGAATAGTGGACTTCCGTCGGCCAACCGTCTGTTGGAGGTTCGATACGAATACAGCCGAGCTCCACGCAAGAATCCCCTGTTGTATATCTAGGATTTGGGTCGGTAGAGGCAAACACCGGAACGACCATTGTGGTTTGCCGCCTATGGTTACCGCGATGTGTAGATGAATACGCATGCGCACGTGTTTCAGACGTGCTCAGCCTCTCTCCATTGGCCACAATTGTATTGAATATATTGTCACAATGTGGTAGGCCGTCTACCATCACTTTGTAGTCAGGTCGATGATCGCCCTCACGAAATTTTTCGAAACTGTCGATTCCATATGTGTGTCTGCACATGCGGGCGCAGATTGTCAGGGGTTCGAACCCAAACAGCACAGCACCAAGTAGGACGGCCACTTCCGCCTGTAGCGGAACCAGGACTCGTTTATCTGGAAAAGCTTCGGTGATTACTTGGGTGACGTAATTGGATGTAGCAAAACCACCTACCAGTAAGATAAGGTCTATCTTACTCACTTCTGAGAGAATAGACCGGATGTGGGTAACTATATCCTCTGTGGAAGGACGGAAGAAAGTTTCGATGGCATCGTTGTCGATGACAATTTTATCATCGGATAGTTGGGTTTCTACTTCCTGTTTACACTCAGCAATCAATCGGGGAGGGATTTTGATGCTTATTTTTGATCTTTTATCACAACTCAGTTTTCTTTTCTGTGCCTCAAATTCTGTCGCTAACACCATCCAGTCTGCAGCCCGTTCGATTCTGAACTTGTCGATGAACTCTTTACCAAACTTTTCGACAATGAAGTTGTAGAAAGTGTCGTCGACAGAGGTTCCTCCCCAGGGTCCTCCGGACGCTTGTCGGACCTCCATTAGTCGGCCGTCCTCGGCCACCTCGTGCACCGTCGTATCCACCGTACCACCTACAGAAACATACAGATATCCAGACGTTACATGGCCATACAGTATATGTCACTCTAAATAAATTAAATCCTAGATTGACATTATTACGGAATTGCTATGAACGATATATGAAGCATAAGTGTAGTTATAAATGTTGAGTACATCAACGTTTTACACACCATAACAATACATGTAAACTGTTTTTTTTAATTCAACGTTTTCGACACAGCCAGGGCCCAATCGGGATAGGTACATGAACTACATAGAAAAACACCACTGGATAATAGAAAGTTCAAGCAGAGAGGAAAGAAATAGAAAGAAGAAGACGCATATCCAGCAAGGACTCGAAACAATTAAGTGTTGCAAATGGGGCAACTGATCAAGGTTAGGGTCTTTCATGTCTTCGTCGTAGAATAATCTGCGCAACTCTATACAAACTGGATTATCTACCATATGTTAAGCTGTATGCTGTATAATCTGCCAGGCTTATCTACGAATATATAGAAGCACCAATATGCTAAGGCAAGAAGACCATTTCGACGTACATATTACATAACTATAAAATTACCTCCCATGTCTACGATCATGTAACATCCTCCGGGTTGGAAGGCGCCAGTTACTCCGCGATCCCGAGAGCCCACCAAAGTGCCGTCGGGAAGAGAGCGACAGTAGACAGCGGCCGCCTCTGGCTCCAAGGCTATCCGAAGGTCTGCAGAAGGGATTCCAGCCTAAGACAGATAATTCAATATAGTTTAAAGTCGAATTAAACATATAAAAGAAGTTATGACATTTTCGAAGAATTAAGTGTTAAAATTTCAGCTTTTGGATTTGTGAAATGCACTTTTTGGATTACCGATACACTTGTATACTAGTTAGCTGATATATATGTTTTGTATGAATACATGTTAACGATGATCTGGTTTATCAATCGTACAAATTGTCAATATTCATGAACAACGTATACAAACTTATTCCAGAACATCCACTGTATGGAATACATTTTTATATACGACTTCTTATTTGAAAATTAAATAATCTGAAAAATAGGATGCTACATCACAAGTGTAAATGACTTCTATCGGAACCGGGTTTTTTCGCAATTCCGGCTTCATAATTGGAGGTTCATTCATCTAACCTACTTCAATCGCTGCCTCGCGCATCAATTGTTTGGCAGGCTCGGTCCAGATGGCGGGAATCGTGAGCACCCAGTGGATTGCGTTTTTGCAATTGCCATTCTGTTGATTAGCAGCCTCGATCGAAGTCAGCACTTTCTTACGCAGGTACCTGATGCTTTCTGTGTACACCTTTTTGGCGGGAAATTTGCGCCCAGCTTCGTCTGCTATCTTCAGCTTACGTTTCAGTGTCTGAATACACATACATGTACATTTTTGTATGACGCAATAATTCATGTCATTTATCATTGATAGGTAATTTATTATAAGAAGTGTGACTTTATCAATTGAAACTTACACAAAGCTGGCTTCTACACAAAAATATGAATGAAGCACTCGCCAAAACATTTCAATTCTTTTATTAGTCTTAAGCATTACAACTCTTATGGTCGCCATCTTTGTCTCATTGAGAAATATTCTGTATCTTTAAGTGATATGAAGATGCACGTTTTGGAGTATGCTTATTAGTGTGTTTTGATTGACAATGATACTCGGTTCTCATTTTGAGAACTTGATGTTTAAATGGATGTGACAATAATTTACATGGCGGGTGTCGTCGATGAAGTAGAAGACGCTTACTCTTCCGGAACACCTGGTCTTATTCTCTTGTACTTTTACAAGAGTCTCCATGTAAATCTTTTCTTTGTTCATATTTTGCCCCTGGTTTAATCGATTTTGAGTTTGGATTATGATTTTGTTAACGCTTCGGTATTCTCTTATTTATTTACATAATTGCGCAATGGCGCAAAATATTTCAAAACAGTAGGTTAAACAATATCAGAGTAAGTAACAGAGTTACTGATCATTTAAACGAGTGGATCAAGTCTTCATGATTGTCATTGGTAGTCGTAGTATGTATTTCCTTACAGGATTAACATTCCAACTATCAGATAAGATAGTTAAGGATGTGCGCCCATCCGTGTTATTTATTTGTGCGTGGTGGGGGCGATACAGATAAATACCGTCAACCAAATAAAGAATACCCTTTAATTATCACATAGATCGAGCCTATGGATATTTCAACATAATATCAATATTAAGTTCAACACAGTAATGTACATTAATATTTCGTCACGAAAATTCAAATACGAATTTTAGTATCCTTAAAATAATATACATGTATGTCAACGTTACCATTCTATCGTGAAGTTTCATCTTAAATCGCCTGAAGCAATGCCAGTCTTGATGTTGTTTCTGCTGGATTAGTTCCGAGTACTTCTCATCGGCTTCATACCCGAAGGAATGGAAGGTCATATCCGAGTGGAACAGGGCGGTGGTTGGGGCCTTGGCCGACATGTTCGCCCCCGAATTATGGGTCCATTTATTAATGAATATCTCCCTGGCCCGTGCCGACTTCTCGTACTCATCCCGAAAGGTATAAGCGTACCCTGAGTATGTTGTACCGAAGTCTATTGCCGCCACAATCGGTTTGTCTGTCCCCGAGGGGGAGTGTCGAGTTGTCTGGGTGACACCCTCTACCGCCGGGACAACTCCACCAGGGGTTTCATTGTGTGTTCCCTTCCCCGAGAGTTTAACATCTGTCATATTCTGTGTATTCCTTACAACAGGCCAGAGTGGGTACACGTACCCTGCCGTTTAAAATATCAACATGTTTTTGTTTAAAGTGCTGTGTATTTTTTGTATACATACGTCTAGGTAGGTAGCGCTAGACGGAAATTATACGTACATTGTTCATGTGTATATATACGCAATACTTATAGTCGCTTAAGCTTTAATTTATTGGTCAAAGTGATCGATGATGTTCATCATCAAAAACGTTTTCTTTACCGAAGCCAATCAGACAAGACCAGGAAGTAAAATTCAAAACATGTCTTTTACTGTACCTTACACTAAAATGTACTGGGTCTAAACGGAACACACAAATACAGTTTTTTATATGTGTATTGAAAACACGGCAATGCTTTAGTTGTCAAACTTATTAATAGCACAATTGTACAAAGAGGTACCTACAGACTGCCAGCAATTAGACATTGAAAATAAGGTATGTGTATACCTGTATATATAACATGAGGGAAGTCATTGAATGGCGATATATATAATGAAGGAATTCCGCACCATTGCACAAACCTGAAGCTATGCACTGGGAATTATTCATTCAGACATAAATAAAAATAGAATTGATAGTGGGAAACCCCAAATTTTGGAAACTTTTTTTTTTGAAATCGATGACAATAATATTCAAGACGGAATAAACAACATAAACCTCGGTTATCCGAGTGTACAAATCTAACCGACGGTGCTAACGGGTTAGCGGAAGTGCCTTTGTAATGCATGCGAGTAATGTCATTGAATTGAAGGAATTTACTGCATAAACGTAAAACACAGCACAGCGTAGAGATCCTTAACAAATTATACGTCACCAGGCATGTTCAGCCAATTTTGATTGTTGCCCTAAAATGGTCAACATTGGTTTTTAAATTACAAACATGGATATTGAATGGGTCTAAAGTCTCTCTCCCTAGCCAGAAAACATCCCCAGTGAGATCCGATAACATGTAATACACTGTTTATGTCCATAGTCCCGTATCATTTGGAAAATCAAGAGACAAAACAATTGTTTATGTTAGGGATTGGTCCATCCTTATCAAATACATAGAGGATATTCAATGGTTTGCCGTTTAATATCAAATATATTTCACGAGTATGGCAGATTTTGTTATATTTTCAAGAGTGAAAATATAAAACAAAAATCTGCCATACACTGCAAAATCTTATATTTTCACGGCAAAATCTTACATTTTCACGGCAAAATCTTATATTTTCACGGCAAAATCTTATATTTTCACTGCTCATCACAGCAGTTAAAAAATAAGTTTTATCAGTTTGATAATTTTCTATATTTCACAGGCAAAAATGTAATAAATGGATATGTTTGGCATACATTTCAGTAACTATTTATCACCCCGTGCTGACAGATGTCAAGGTCACCTTGAAGTATAATCACATCAACACAATCCCTGTAAAAGAAAAATAAGTTTGTGTCGTCCGCAAAACAGTTCCGCTCCTCATTATAAAGTATCGGATAGATCATTTAGTTTTTAGTTTAAACATATTTTATTGTCACGAAAACGACAAGAGGATTGGGCAAAAGTTATGTCAACTTATGAAACGCCCTTTCCCAACATCATGATAAATACAACATACAATAAACCTAGACAGTAACAATTATATATACATGATTTATATTTAAAACCTTTTACTGGACTTGATGTAAGTTTGCACGTGTCTGAAAATTCTGAAATTTATATTATCGGCATACAATTCATTACCACATAATAATACTTTTAAATTGATAACTATATTTAATTGTCGTAACTGATCAAATAATATCATTCTGCTGTCAACATAATTGTCACATACAAAGAAAAAATGATAAGCATTTTCACAACGATTTCCACAATTACAATTTGGACTATTGGTTAGATGAACTCGAAATAAATCATAATTTAATTGACTACATCGATTTCTTAGTTTAGTGTGTATTATATTTATTTTCCTATCTCCAAAATTAAAATATACTGGGTATTTACTGCCGAAATCATGTGTCAGGTTTCTTTTAAAGATTGCAAGAGAAGGCGAAAACCTAGTCTGTTCACTCAGATCATTCCATATTTTTAGAGAGGAAGGTATAAAAGATGAGTTTGTTAGAGAAAGTCTATAATATGGAATTCTATAATAATTGTTATTTCTTAGCGCATAGTTGTTAGTATCGCCGACTTTTGGAGGCAGAAGTGAATGGATGTAATATGGCGTTAAGTAATTTTCCATCTTATAAATAAGGCTCAATTTTCTCCTTCTCCTCCTCTCAGAAAGTGTCTCAAGGCTCGTTTCTGCATATAAAGCTAAAACATTTACATATGACGGTAGACCGGTGATTATTCGCGCTGCCTCGCGTTGTGCTTTTTCCAATTCTGAACATCCATCCCAAAGTTCACATGCATACTCTAAAATAGGCAGAATAAACGTTTTGTATATCCTAAGTAATGCATCCCTTTTCAATATAAATTTCAATTTTCTTAACATATTAACCTTTTTCATAACTGATTCATATACTGCATTAACGTGGTCCCCCCATTTGGCAGTTGAACTAATAATTACCCCGAGATGTCTATGTCGATCCGTAAAATTAAGAAATTTACCGTCAAAAACAATGTCAAGGTCTACGTCGATTTCGTCAGCATTAGATATAAAGATCATTTCAGTCTTGTCTGGATTAAAAGTCACTAACCAAGTGTTTGCCCATTTTATCAGGGTCTCTGTTTAACATATGTTCAATTTCTTGACAGGAAGAAGAAGAAGCTAATAGAGAAGTATCATCAGCGAAAAGACGAGAACATGACTCTAATACGTCGGCTATGTCGTTAATATAGATAAGAAATAAAAGAGGACCTAGAATCGAGCCTTGAGGCACCCCTGCTTCAATCGTAGTTAGATCTGAATATGAATTATTTATGAGGACTTTTTGCTTACGATTTAGAAGATAGTTTTTTAGCCACCTAAGAATTTCCCCAGTAAAGCCGTACGATTGTGATTTAACAAGAAGTTCACGGTGCCATACAAGGTCAAATGCTTTAGAAATGTCGCAAAAAACTATACACGAATGTCATTTATATACATGACAAACAATGCTGGTTCGAAAACCAAATCTTTCAGGAATTGCTAATCGCTGAATGGTTTTGCGACTCTCAGGAAGAGAAGCTTTTTCGGCGTTGATGTTTTCAGTTTCTTACCACATGGACGCGGAAAATCATCGGTTGAAAAGTTAAGTAAATTTTCCTCAAATCCTCCATATGCAACATTTCCTCATGGTCCTTCGGTATACGCGTAGGATGCAGATTCGTTCAGTAATAATTTTTCACAATCTGCTGAAGCTAGCTGCGAGGACCAGTTGGCCTCGTAGCAGCACATATCACCAGATTGGCTACCTTTATGATTATCCAAACTTAGCGAAGCTGTACCACTAACTGATGCCATTAACATGGCGCCAGAGTAAAGAATAACAAACAGTGGGGATTATGAAATGATTCTATTCTTCGTTGCCACGACAGGGAACATTATAAGACCCAATGTATAATGCAAGAGGCTGCATCAAGTCCTTGGTTGTGGTTGATCAACCCAGTCGGATCACCCCTGGAGGACGTTGTAGCTAGGCGCCGACTTGTACTTGTTCTACCAATGAAGACCCCAATCCTTTGTCAGTATAATGTGACCGGTGGGATGCTCTGCTGGGGTCTTCGGCAAGATACTTCAGTGTGGTAGCACTTTAAATCGGCAAAAGATCCGGATTATCGCAAGGAGGCTTACACGAACATACCAAAGCCTCCCAAATACACTCGCTCTCAACACACTTCCCTAAATCGCATACATCGGGGTGAGGCCGTCCTTCAATGACCCTGGCTGTAATTGGGACGTAAAAACAATCAACTAACCAACGTGTAATAAAAACCTCCATACATATGTAGACCATGACTACTATTAAGTTTTGTTTGTGTAGTTTAATATTTTTATCATAGTTTTTACTAAGTAATGAAACCACGCCGAGGTCAATTAAACGTTCCTCATTGAAATAGCACCACGGTGTATGTACCTGGACACGACAGCTTCGAACAATTAGCCTACTAGTCCTAACGGCCAAGTTTGGTTTAGTTTAAGTCGGTTTGGCGTCCTATTGACATCTACGGTCATTTAAACTAAACATCTGAGAATACCAAAGCGTCAACAAAACCATAATCCGAACTCAAAATCGATTACACTAGAGGTAAAATAGGAACAAAAGAAAAATTCACATGGAAACACGTAAAAGCACAAAAGAATAAGATCAGGTGTTACGGAAGAGTAAGTGTCTTCTTCTTCATCGACGACACCTGCCATGTAAGCAAAAAGACAAAGAAAACCTCCGGGAGTTTTTTGATGTGTGTGTGTAGTCTATTCAGTGGTGTCTCCATGTCACTTTGTTCGTTGCACAATATATGGTGGTTATTATATCGACACATATACAATGCATAAACGCAGTATATGTATACGTAATTTATGATCTTTATCTACCCGATAGGCTGGTATACGTGTTTGAATAGTGACTATAAGTGTACCGGCAAACGAGTTATATGGGAGATACCCGATGGGCGTTATATAACTGTTGTAGCGGGATATCAGGTAAATATTATTTAATATTCAAGCATTTTGTTTTCCTGTTAGGGAACCCCAGGATTTCCGCTGACTCTACACTTCAATTATTAATGCAACCTACAAGTCTACAGTCTCACAATTTAAAAACAGTGTACATGTAAGGGTTGTTTTGCAATTTTGTAAAACTGCCAAAGAGACGCCATCTTAAGAACAACATCGCCTGTAAGGATGACTAACACACACATATACTGCACCTATTAATACATTTGATACATTAAAGAGGAAAGAGAAACAAAAAGAAGGGAAAAGATCCAACTGTAAAGAACAAATGAAGGCCATCCATGGTGGGTGCTAAAGATCCTCAGTGATCTCCTGTTGTTAATAATCCAAATGACCGATATAGTTCAGCGATTAAAACAAAATACTCGATCGGATATTGTTTGAGTTCCATACTCTGATAATTCTAGTATTTATTATCGTGTTTTTCCCGTGTTTTCAAAGAATTTAAACCCCAAACATTCATTTTCTTTTTCACTCCGGTTCTAGAAAATACAAGGTAATCAAGCACGGACGGATGGGAAAGTTTATTCAGATATTGTAAAAAGCAATATATTGTTTCTTTAGTTAGATGTACCGGGACGTTGTTTCATGCTCTATAAATAAAAGGTCATTAAAGGACGGGCGTCCATATAACTATGGAACTATGGAACGAGCGACGTATCCTTGCCCGAGAATGACAACACAATAATACACCGTGTACACTATCTACAAATTTATTTACACTATATATAACTGCTATACAATCAGGTTAACATATACCATACACTCACCACACACACTATTACACCACATACAAATCACTAAAGTCTTATAAATGTCTTTACATCTCGAGCTCCTCTTCTATAAATGCATTCCTCTAGAGTCCTCGGAAACCAGCCATGAATGTCCCAATATCACCCCGCAGGACAGTGTTCAAAAACTATGTGTACACGTGAATAACTTTCACCACCTCCAAACTAGTGAATATGCTAGTTCTCCATACACAGGTCTAACTGCAAGTAACACGCAGCTCTAATCAGTTGACCTGATCTGTTGAGGAAATCCGTCCTGAACTACATATTGGGTCCCCTTTACCACCGCTGTTTCATATGTATAAATGGTCCTGTTCTGACCAAATCTGAGTATATATTGGTTGGTCTGTGTTGGTCCACCAGTAGGTCCAGGGTAAAAGCTGGTGTAAAATAAGAATAAAAATGTGACAGAAAATGTTGAAAAGCGTTCAAAAGTCTATGTCACTTATTTTCCCACTAAATATCTATTTCACTCATGCGCTTCCATACATTCAAAATTTTAACAAACAGAGATTTCCATACCAAAATTAGTATAAATTACTCAATATGAACACTAGATGTCGAATACAATAAATACACTACATATAGAATATCTAATACACAAACTAATACCAGAAATAACTATTAATTGATCGTGCGGGTCCACGAAACACAAATTATCAACATGTCGCCTAAAGGCCTCCATACCTACAGATAATGCATACACGCAAATACCAGAATATACGACCATTAGAACCTTCAAATAAGTTGCACATTATAAACACATCATTATCATTCGATTACAACACATTCATAACAATTATAACACACCTAAACTATGTCTAAATGAAATACACATCATAACAACTCAGTTACGCTTGAGTGGACCGCACCCGTGTCAATGCTCGACCGGTCGCCATCGGGTAAATAAACACATTCACCTGGATTATATAAATAGAAATGAGCAACTAGGGGTCAAACACTTGCCTCCACGTTGTTTCTGACTATATCTATGTATGGTGGCGTATTGCCTCCACGTTGTTTCTGACTATATCTATGTATGATGACGTATTGCCTCCATGTTGTGTCTGACTATATCTATGTATGGTGGCGTATTGCCTCCACGTTGTGTCTGACTATATCTATGTATGGTGGCGTATTGCCTCCACGTTGTGTCTGACTATATCTATGTATGGTGGCGTATTGCCTCCACGTTGTTTCTGACTATATCTATGTATGATGACGTATTGCCTGCATGTTGTTTCTGACTATATCTATGTATGATGACGTATTGCCTCCATGTTGTGTCTGACTATATCTATGTATGGTGGCGTATTGCCTCCACGTTGTGTCTGACTATATCTATGTATGGTGGCGTATTGCCTCCACGTTGTGTCTGACTATATCTATGTATGGTGGCGTATTGCCTCCACGTTGTTTATGACTATATCTATGTATGATGGCGTATTGCCTCCACGTTGTTTCGGATTATATCTATGTATGATGGCGTATTGCCTGCATGTTGTTTCTGACTATATCTATGTATGGTGAGGTATTGCCTCCACGTTGTTTCTGATTATATCTATGTATGGTGGCGTATTGCCTCCACGTTGTGTCTGACTATATCTATGTATGATGACGTATTGCCTCCACGTTGTGTCTGACTATATCTATGTATGGTGGCGTATTGCCTCCACGTTGTGTCTGACTATATCTATGTATGGTGGCGTATTGCCTCCACGTTGTTTCTGACTATATCTATGTATGGTGGCGTATTGCCTCCACGTTTTGTCTGACTATATCTATGTATGGTGGCGTATTGCCTCCACGTTGTGTCTGACTATATCTATGTAAGGTGGCGTATTGCCTCCACGTTGTTTCTGGCTATATCTATGTATGGTGGCGTATTGCCTCCATGTTGTTTCTGGCTATATCTATGTATGGTGGCGTATTGCCTCCACGTTGTTTCTGGCTATATCTATGTATGGTGGCGTATTGCCTCCATGTTGTTTCTGACTATATCTATGTATGATGGCATATTGCCTCCACGTTGTGTCTGACTATATCTATGTATGGTGGCGTATTGCCTCCATGTTGTTTCTGACTATATCTATGTATGGTGGCGTATTGCCTCCATGTTGTTTCTGATTAAATCTATGTATGGTGACGTATTGCCTCCATGTTGTTTCTGACTATATCTATGTATGGTGACGTATTGCCTCCACGTTGTTTCTGACTATATCTATGTATGATGGCATATTGCCTCCACGTTGTGTCTGACTATATCTATGTATGGTGGCGTATTGCCTCCATGTTGTGTCTGACTATATCTATGTATGGTGGCGTATTGCCTCCATGTTGTTTCTGACTATATCTATGTATGGTGACGTATTGCCTCCACGCTGTTTCTGACTATATCTATGTATGATGACGTATTGCCTCAATGTTGTTTCTGACTACATCTATGTATGATGGCATATTGCCTCCATGTTGTGTCTGACTATATCTATGTATGATGGCGTATTGCCTCCATGTTGTGTCTGACTATATCTATGTATGATGACGTATTGCCTCCATGTTGTGTCTGACTATATCTATGTATGGTGGCGTATTGCCTCTATGTTATATCTGGCTATATCTATGTATGGTGGCGTATTGCCTCCATGTTGTTTCTGACTACATCTATGTATGATGGCATATTGCCTCCACGTTGTGTCTGACTATATCTATGTATGATGACGTATTGCCTCAATGTTGTTTCTGACTACATCTATGTATGATGGCATATTGCCTCCATGTTGTGTCTGACTATATCTATGTATGATGGCGTATTGCCTCCATGTTGTTTCTGACTATATCTATGTATGATGGCATATTGCCTCCACGTTGTGTCTGACTATATCTATGTATGGTGGCGTATTGCCTCCACGTTGTGTCTGACTATATCTATGTATGGTGGCGTATTGCCTCCATGTTGTTTCTGATTATATCTATGTATGGTGACGTATTGCCTCCATGTTGTTTCTGACTATATCTATGTATGATGGCATATTGCCTCCACGTTGTGTCTGACTATATCTATGTATGGTGGCGTATTGCCTCCATGTTGTTTCTGATTATATCTATGTATGGTGACGTATTGCCTCCATGTTGTTTCTGACTATATCTATGTATGGTGGCGTATTGCCTCTACGTTATGTCTGACTATATCTATGTATGATGGCGTATTGCCTCCACGTTGTTTCTGACTATATCTATGCATGGTGGCGTATTGCCTCCACGTTGTTTCTGACTATATCTATGTATGATGACGTATTGCCTCCAAGTTATGTCTGACTATATCTATGTATGGTGACGTATTGCCTCCATGTTGTTTCTGACTATATCTATGTAAGGTGGCGTATTGCCTCCACGTTGTTTCTGACTATATCTATGTATGGTGACGTATTGCCTCCACGTTGTTTCTGACTATATCTATGTATGGTGGCGTATTGCCTCTATGTTGTTTCTGATTATATCTATGTATGGTGGCGTATCGCCTCCACGTTGTTTCTGACTATATCTATGTATGGTGACGTATTGCCTCCACGTTGTTTCTGACTATATCTATGTATGGTGACGTATTGCCTCCATGTTGTTTCTGATTATATCTATGTATGATGACGTATTGCCTCCATGTTGTTTCTGACTATATCTATGTATGATGACGTATTGCCTCCATGTTGTTTCTGATTATATCTATGTATGATGACGTATTGCCTCCACGTTGTGTCTGACTATATCTATGTATGATGACGTATTGCCTCCATGTTGTTTCTGATTATATCTATGTATGATGACGTATTGCCTCCACGTTGTGTCTGATTATATCTATGTATGATGACGTATTGCCTCCATGTTGTTTCTGATTATATCTATGTATGATGACGTATTGCCTCCATGTTGTTTCTGACTATATCTATGTATGGTGACGTATTGCCTCCACGTTATGTCTGACTATATCTATGTATGGTGACGTATTGCCTCCATGTTGTTTCTGACTATATCTATGTAAGGTGGCGTATTGCCTCTATGTTGTTTCTGACTATATCTATGTATGGTGGCGTATTGCCTCCACGTTGTTTCTGGCTATATCTATGTATGGTGGCGTATTGCCTCCACGTTGTTTCTGGCTATATCTATGTATGGTGGCGTATTGCCTCCACGTTGTTTCTGACTTTATCTATGTATGGTGGCGTATTGCCTCTATGTTGTTTCTGACTATATCTATGTATGGTGGCGTATTGCCTCCTTTCTGTTTCTGACTATATCTATGTATGATGACGTATTGCCTCTATGTTGTGTCTGACTATATCTATGTATGGTGACGTATTGCCTCCTTGTTGTTTCTGACTATATCTATGTAAGGTGGCGTATTGCCTCCATGTTGTTTCTGACTATATCTATGTATGATGACGTATTGCCTACACGTTGTTTCTGACTATATCTATGTATGATGACGTATTGCCACTATGTTGTGTCTGACTATATCTATGTATGGTGACGTATTGCCTCCTTGTTGTTTCTGACTATATCTATGTAAGGTGGCGTATTGCCTCCATGTTGTTTCTGACTATATCTATGTAAGGTGGCGTATTGCCTCCATGTTGTTTCTGACTATATCTATGTATGGTGGCGTATTGCCTCCACGTTATGTCTGACTATATCTATGTATGGTGACGTATTGCCTCCTTGTTGTTTCTGATTATATCTATGTATGGTGGCGTATTGCCTCCATGTTGTGTCTGACTATATCTATGTAAGGTGGCGTATTGCCTCCATGTTGTTTCTGACTATATCTATGTATGGTGGCGTATTGCCTCCACGTTGTGTCTGACTATATCTATGTATGGTGACGTATTGCCTCCACGTTATGTCTGACTATATCTATGTATGATGACGTATTGCCTCCACGTTATGTCTGACTATATCTATGTATGGTGGCATATTGCCTCCACGTTGTGCCTGACTATATCTATGTATGATGACGTATTGCCTCCATGTTGTTTCTGACTATATCTATGTATGATGGCGTATTGCCTCCATGTTGTGCCTGACTATATCTATGTATGGTGGCGTATTGCCTCCACGTTGTTTCTGACTATATCTATGTAAGGTTGCATATTGCCTCCACGTTGTGTCTGATTATATCTATGTATGGTGGCGTATTGCCTCCATGTTGTGGCTGACTATATCTATGTATGGTGGCGTATTGCCTCTATGTTTTGTCTGATTATATCTATGTATGGTGGCATATTGCCTCCATGTTGTGTCTGACTATATCTATTTATGGTGGCGTATTGCCTCCACGTTGTGCCTGACTATATCTATGTATGGTGGCGTATTGCCTCCACGTTGTGCCTGACTATATCTATGTATGGTGGCGTATTGCCTCCACGTTGTGCCTGACTATATCTATGTATGGTGGCGTATTGCCTCCACGTTGTTTCTGACTATATCTATGTATGGTGGCGCATTGCCTCCACGTTGTGCCTGACTATATCTATGTATGATGGCGTATTGCCTCCTTGCTGTTTCTGACTATATCTATGTAAGGTGGCGTATTGCCTCCATGTTGTGTCTGACTATAATTATCTATGTATGGTGGCGTATTGCCTCCATGTTGTGTCTGACTATATCTATGTATGGTGGCGTATTGCCTCTATGTTGTTTCTGGCTATATCTATGTACGGTGGCATATTGCCTCCATGTTTTGTCTGAATATATCATCCACGTTGTGTTTGACTATATGTATGAAGGGTGGAGTATTGCCTCTTGGTGGTTTTGAGGATCTGATGTCTAATTCGTAGTGCCTATTCATTGAAATATAATCCACGGTTGATAAATTATTATTTCAAAAAACGAAATGAACTCCATTATTCCCATGTCAAATATTCCGTAGGAAATATAACAAAACTGACCCGATTAGACAACAGTCATTCGAAGTCTTCAGGCGGTGATTGGTTTTTGTTGTATTTTTTTAACATACTATTTACAGCTAAGGTAGTTAAATGCGGCCTGGATGTGTGGAGTGCAGGTGTATTCGGAATTCTGCGGTATGTTCATGTAAACTTCCTTACGATAGTCCAGAGAACACCCAAATCTGGTCATATTATACGGACAACAGGCGATCCATTTGTTCCATTCCCAAAATGGTGAACATCAGCTGGATGTCAGGAACTAACGGCCAAATGTGAGGGAGTGTCAAGTGAGACACGGAGAAAGTTGAATAGAAAGTAAAGATAATATCCTGTTAGAAAAACATACATACACCAACATACTACCTCAATTATGTGTACATGTACAATTCGTGCAGACATGTACGCATATATAACAAAGGAAAGACAATGCCTTAAATGATGACTATTCATTGTCCAACTTATTTTATTAAACGGATTTTAGGAAATGAAATATTTGTCTGGCCGTTTAAAATGTCGTTTACAACGCACAAGGATACCCACAATTTGTATGTAGTGCATGCATAATAAACTGATTATGCAATGTTTATCTTTGATAACAACAATGGTTATGTTTATAAAATGTCGCTTTGAAAGGGGTTTATCAATAACGATTGAATAGACGTTCACACAGTGAACAATTATTGCTAGTATTGGTTACGTTTCCGTGGTGGAATTGCGGATAGAACAATGACACCGATTTTGTCATACACGCCTATTATGTCGTGCTGGTAAGCTGTCTAAATTGACAGGAAATATTTTGTTGTTTAATTCATGCATTATGTGCGTACAGTGTATATAATGCAGCATATTTCATGCTTCATCGACGACACCTGCCATGTAAATCTTGGTCACATCCAAGTAAGCATCAGTCGTCAAAATGAGAACCGAGTCATCCCAACAAGTAAACACACTGATAAGCAAACTCTTCATATCACACAAAGATACAGAATAATTCTCGATGAGATCAAGATGGCGACCATAAAACTTGCCCATAACAGGGTCATGCTCTTGCGTGTAAAATATCATGTCGGATACCTGCGTCAAGTTTTTTAAGCTGTCCAGCAACTAATCAGAATTTTTCATTTTTTACCCTTCAATTGATAGGTGCGTTTGGTTAATTATCCAATCAGTAATTGTGCAACAGTGCGCGGAAATGGCTGTTCAGATTTAGGAAGACAAAATCGCATTTTGAAAGAGTCATTTTACTAGGAAGATGGGTTAGTACCTTTGTTCAAATAACTTCATTTAGCATAGCAACTCTCCTATATCCGTTTTATAAGGAGGTTTGTAAATGACGCCATGAATGAGAAAAGTTTGAACACTTCTGATACAATGTACAGCTACATAATTATACGCGCTCAGGCAACAAGTTTTGAAAATTCAAAGCATAACGTTGTTCGCTATTCGGAACATTCTATTATATCTTTTCAAAATATTAAACACGCATTGATCATATGATAGCTATACCTTCATACTATTATATTATACTGCTATTTCTATTTCAATTTTGTGGGGAAACAAGTGCATGGCATCAGCCATACCTCTTTTAGTTTTCTTCTTCCCGACCCGGTTTGGTCGATGCCATCAGTCCTACACAGGTGGAGTAGGTTTAGCATTCCCATTATCGATATCGGTAAAAATACACATTTTAAGCATCTTGATAGCTATATCTTTTATTGAATATATCGGCTATAAAAGTGAACTTGTTTCTATGTATACTTGCAGTACACATGTAATGGCGACATCTAGTGAAACTATTTTGCCAGAGGCTGTCGTGGCCATAGATTTCGGTACGACGTACACTGGATACGCCTACAGCTTCAAAAGTGAATTCCAAAAGTCTAACGATGCCCGGGAGATTTATCATAATAGCTGGAATTCGAGCCTGGCGGGAAACCTTTCCAAGAAAGCACCGACTGTGGCTCTCTTCGATGCTGATTATAACTTTCATAGTTTTGGGTACGACGCAGAGGAAAAGTACTCCGAGCTCACAGAGGAAAAGACACACCAGGAATGGCACTACTTCAGCAGGTTTAAAATGCAGCTGTTTAACAAAATGGTAAATAGTTCAGAAAGGTATCATGTTTTTTTCAAGCCTTAAACATATATCATTTAGACGTTTGATATAATTATCTAAAAACGTGGCGTCTATATTTGGGATCTGAACTTTTGCCTTATCTCTAACTGCTGTCATTGTAGTAACGTTTTTCTTGACACTGCAGTGTACCCTCGTTATACCGCAACTTTTCGTCCACAGCAATTATGGCGGTATAACGAGGGTGGCGATAGTATCGAAAATAAGAAAATTATAACCATGAATTAAATTGCATAATAGATTGCATTTGCATTTTAGTATTATATCGTCATATAGATCTACATTGGCACAAATTTATATCTGAAAATAGTTACTAATCTGCTTTTGCCACATGCCATTCTAAATGGAACCACTAAAGAGTTCCCCGATCTCCAAAAACAGAACAATATGGCGTTATCGTCGAGGGAAATATAAAGCGATTCTGGACGTTTGTATTTTAAAGGGTGTGGAGGATGGCGGTATGCGAGGGTGGCCAACTTAACGAGAGAATTATAAATGACAGAAATCCGTTCTAGAGGTTGATGTGGCGGTATGCGAGGGTACACTGTACTTCCCTTTTAAAGATTTGTAGGAGAGTTCGCCCCTGTGAGGAAGGCTTTGGGTTCTGTTTTCAAGCCAAGACAAATTTTCATTGTAATACTGATTGACGCAGTCACAAATACCGAATCAATCAAAGTTTCAGTACCCTTTGGTTATCATTGGTTTGATTGTTTACGTTAAGGTACACGTATAATTAATGGCGGTCTCCCATTAATACGTTGTGGGGTTGTGTTGAGTGCATGTGTATTTGGGAGGTGTGGTATGCTCATGTAAGTCTTTTGTGATAGTTCGGATCTTTTGCCGATATAATGTGCCTCCACACTGACGTACACTGCCGAAAGCCCCCATGCACCCTTAAAATACCAAACCCGGTCACATTATACTAAAAACAAGTGAACAAGTAGTTCCAACCCAATAATGCTGAGCGTTAAGCAGGGAGTAGTAACTACTGTTGTTTAATACTTTGGCAAGTCTCGGCCAGGGGGCTGAACCTATAGCATTCTTTACAAGGGCGAACACTCAACTAAAGGCCAAAGGTGAGGTAGTGTCGTAGGAGACATAAGAAAGGAGAAAATTGCATAGAAAGAATGGAAAAGATACGATTTACACAACTGGGTACATTTTTGGGCATATAATTGTAGCTGTGATATATGTATAAGTGTGTATGACAGTTTGCTATCATTCGATGTATAGGCCGTCACGTGTTCTGAAAGTTTTGCTATACAGTACATGTTGGAAGTTAAAAGTGATAGGTGAAAGTACATACCAGAATCAAATATGTATATACTTTTAACAATCCGTCCATATACAAAGTCCACAGTACCTTGAAATGCTTTCACAGGTATGTATATCCTGAGCAAAACATATACATTCGACCTTCTTCATGTATTTTAGAATACAATTAGCTGTAACTTCTTCCTATGTTGTGTAATTATATCTAGTTAAAGTGTTGTGCAATTATTGCTACAGTGTTTAAGGAACGATGAAATATATCAACAGTTACTGTTTTTCTTTTATTTGGCCAGTCTCTTACCAAACACCTTGAAATAAAGGACCAGCAAGGTCGAGCCTATCATGCCCATACTGTGTTTTCGGAAAGCATACGATTCATAAAAACAGCGGTTTCTGATGAGCTCAAAGACCGAAACCCTGTTGACGAGAAGGACATTCATTGGGTACTCACAGTTCCCGCCATCTGGAATGAACCTGCGAAACAGTTTATGAGGGATGCAGCAGTAGAGGTTAGTATATAACTACTATTGGTCGTCTGGGTGTTTAAATAATGATGTTACCAAATCACTTTTGTGGATTGATGCTTACTTGGATGTGACCAAGATTTACATGGCGGGTGTCGACGATGAAGCAGAAGACGCTTGCTCTTCCGAAAGTCCTGGTCTTATTCTCTTGTGCGTTTACGAGTCTCCATGTAAATATTTCCTTTGTTCCTATTTTGTCCCAAGTTTAATCGATTTGAGTTCGGATTATGGATTTGTTGACGCTTTGGTATGCTCTGATTTTTTTTCATCCTCTGATTCATAAACAGGGCATGGAGTATTAGGACATGAACAAAAATTAAACCAAACTGGCACAGACTCCAAAAAGTATTAATTAGAGCGCAAGAGCAAATCTCTTAAATGGTAACACATTAGTGCATACACAGAGTTGTTTCCCATTGTTGCTCCTCTTTGCCTTCGATTTTTTTTCGTCCGGCAGTAGCTGTCCATTAGGGAAACCGAAAACACGTCACACAATTACGTTACGTCACACTCGGCCTTCGTCGATTATTTCCGGAATGTTGTAAAAGCCGGATTATCTTTCAGATGATGTATGTTGCATTTATCTCTGTCGTTGCTTTAAAAGCTGTTTTTTTTTCGAATTGCTGACCTAAAATTACGAAAATGGTATCCTTTTTTGATCCAGTTCATGACTGATTCTCAGTAAATATCGGAGATTTACTAAAGTGACGCTCTTTAAAGACTTTGCCTTTGTCATATTATTTTACTTGGTAGTATATCATAATCAACATCGCTATGATGTTGTATACGACAAAGCCCCCCCCCCAACACACACACACACAACATTGCTATGCTGTTGTATAGCACCCCCCCCCCCCCATTTCATTGCGGGGGCATATAAAGACGTTTAACATTCAATTATACTCGCAGATACTTTAACTAAATTATTATTATGAAATAAGCTAAGCTGATTACACGTGCACTTCACACATACCCACATCGCAAACATGGGGGGGGGGCGTCCTTAAATGACATAAGCTGTATGAAATGTTAATTTAAAAGGTGCACAGTGTGTGCTACATATTGTACATCATCTTACAAAATAAATTGGTTGGTTGGTTGATTGTTTTTTACGTCTTATTAACAACCAGGGTCATTCAAGGACGGCCTCCCGGTGTATGCGATGCGTGTGTGTGTTGAGAGCGTGTGTATTTAGAAGGCCGCGGTATGTTCGTGTAAGAATTCTTGTGATAAACCGGATCTTTTGCCGATTTATAGTGCTACCACACTGAAGTATACGGCCGAAGGCCCCAGGGTGTCCTCACCCGTTCACATTATACTGACACCGGGCGAACCAGTCGTTCCACTCCCATAATGCTGAACGTCAAGCAGGGAGTAGTTACAAAATAAGACAAAGCCGATCAAAAATAAGAAAAATATATATATGTATGTGACTAAATTTCATGATTTTAAGGAGATCTAGTTTTGAAACGCCAAAAAAAGATTTGAAAATGGGCAACAAATATCGGATTTATTGTAAAAGTGGCAGCTTAGTAATGTTGATTTTTTGGAGTTTACGTCTTATAAGCAAAAGAAACGGGATTTGATTTTTACATGTGATATAGAGTCACGTTGTCATGTAATATTCTTTGGGAACTCCTGAATAGTAATTAAGCCTCGGAGATCTTTTATTCATCATGTTCATTAAAGATAATATTTTTATTAAGGGCATGATACATGGATTATTATTTGTAACTTATTCTATAGGGCGGAATTCCTGCTAACCAGTTGATGTTAGCTTTGGAGCCCGAGGCTGCCGCCATATACTGCCGAACGTTGAAGCAAGGAACGTTTAGTGGTGTATCTGAACAGAACGTGAAGGAATTCCTCTCTGAAGGAGGTCGTTACATGATCCTAGACATGGGAGGTACGATTGCAGTGTTTGTAATTCATAATACAATGTACTTGAATATTTGAATATCATCGTACTCTTTTATGATCAGTGCTTTAAGTAATTTCACTTAAGGGATTTTCAAATTTGGTTAAACCTGTGAGTTTTGCTACTACCAAAATGATCTCAACAACCATATAACTACGTTTTCATTTTGAGGATATCGACAGTTTAATTCCGAACCACCTTTTTTTAACTTAAATGAATTATTTAGCGATATGAGGCAAACACAAGATGGAACTATACTAGTTATCTGATACTTATACGGCGAGTCGGCACAGAGCCTTTCAAGACAGGCATATAATTATCAAGTCCACCTGGTTTTATACCTAGATTGATACATGAAAAATACAATCTGGTAGTTCTGCATAAACAAAAGTCACTAGTTACTTTGGTATTTAATACGTTACAGCCAATAGAATCAAACATCGGGCAAACAAACAGTGATTGAATCATGGTAAAAGAAATAACATTTATTAAAATAAATGAAAAAAAGTAAGACAATCCTCACTCGGAAAAGTTGAACAAACCAACATTTTTTATACAGACTATAAACGTATTTATATTGACGATTTGAAAAGAAGTGTGCTTTATATGTAGTATTATCAAAATAATCTGCTGACTCAAGGTCAGTGTAATGGTTCGTTACCATGCATGAAGCCTATTTTAGGGGTTTTCCATCAAAATATAATTGGAAATGTATGTATGAGCAACCCGATTACGGCCATGTAGAGAGAATAATGTATTGAATGAATTTATGTTCACCGTAATGTAGCACAATCAAACTGCTTTGTCTTTTCATTGGCAATCCAAAATACGCAGAAGGAATACTATTGAAGATGAGCTGAATTGTTTTGTTCATTTTTATGTTTCAAAGCCAAAAGTAAAGAATTTGGATGAATCAATATCATTGTGTAATGTATTTTCTAAATATTGCAAATGCCAAACTTTATTTCCAAATCAGCAAATTAAACTTATTTTATAAAATAACCATTTCTATGGGGCAGGTGGCACAGTTGATATCGCAGTTCATGAAGTGTCAGCAGACGGGAGTCTGACGGAAATTATACCGGCTTCAGGAGGTGATTGGGGTGGTACCAATGTGGACCAATCTTTTTACGACTTTATTGACACTAAAATCGGCAAGGACAAAGCTGAACAATTTAGGAAAGTAAGAAGATCTCACTGGATGAAGCTGGAAAACACTTTTGAGGTGAAAAAGAGGAATTTAAAGAAAACAACAGAAAACGACATTCGGATCGAAATTCCACCCGTCCTGATCGCGGAGAGCAATCTTAAAATCGATGCGTTTAAGTCGTACAAGATGAACATTTCCAACGGAGAATTCAAAACATTCTTTTCTACAAAAGACAAAATAAAAGAGCACGTGAAACATATCTTGAACCAAGTAGAAGGCGTCAATTTGATATTAATGGTAGGTGGCTACTCTCAGTCCGGCTACGTGTCCAATCATATAAAGGAGGCGTTCCCTGATCAAGTTATTTTAATTCCACCACAAGCTGAAGTAGCAGTCATGGAAGGAGCCGTCATCTTTGGGTTTGAACCATTGACCGTTTCAGCAAGAATGTGCAGGCATTCATACGGTATTCGCGTAATGAAACCTTTCAGACAGGGGGAACATGACCCACAATACCGTCAGGATGTTAATCTCCAGGACGTGTGTATCAACGTTTTCAGCAAGGTGGTGTCAAAGGGAGAGATTGTGAAGATCACTGACAAACGAACAGAGGATAATCTCCTATCTAAACATTGGAAGGAAAACAGAAAATACCTGGAAATGACCATTCCCATATTCGCCTCTACAGAAGATGACCCGAAATACACGACAGATCCTAGCTGCCAGCAGATCGGTATCATTACGATACTGCCTCCTGCGGATGGATGGCCAAATTCAGTCAAATACTCTCTTGAAATCTACTTCGGTAGAACCGAGTTTGAAGTAAGAGTTTTCAATTGCGCTGACAGAACAGAATACACATCCAAATTTGATTTGTTAGCGGAAAAAGAGATTCCACATGTCCCTCAACGACAAACCGGAGCGGGTGTGAAGAAAACCTCTCGCTGTGTCATCTCGTGAAATGTTGAGAAGTTTTAAGCTTTACCGAAACCGGGCTTTCCCCTGCCACTCCCCAAACCACATATTCCGACTGTCCTATTTAGACTCCAGACTCTCGACTCTCTTCAATTATTTATAATAATATGTTATATGCATACCTGTTTAAAGGCCCAATATACGTAACTTCAAGAAATGTTTCGTGATTCTGAAAAATTCTGAAAAAAATCAAGTTTATAACCATGCAAAAATAAGCCAAAAACGAAGTAAACCTGAGCGGTAACTAACAAGAAACTCTTGACAGAAAAATCCAAAGATCTGAAAATAACTGTCGGGCCCACTCCATCAACAAACCGAAAATAAAGGACAGCTCGAAATTGACGCGTTCTTTTACTAAAATTGCACTCTACTGATGTCAACTTTTCATTTTATTATAGACGGTACTGATTTGCAAATTACAGTCCATTTTGTTACACAACAGGTAATGAGGATAATTAAATTATTTGCAAGTGGCATTTTACTGGATTGACACAGCACAGCCTTAAGATTTGTACGCGGCAATCCATCTTGTCAAATTCGTACCTAAAGGTGAAGGTCATTGGTTTCGATTAAAAAAATATGGGATTGTTACGTCTGATCCGCAAAATATTTGGACTTCTACTAAAGTCGCGCGTTTCATGATGTAAACCGAAAGGACATTACACCTCTTTATTCTGCACTTGTAAATACAGAAGACACATCATATTATCTTATTATTAATTTCTCAATTTACGTCACCTTTAAACCAACCATGGTTGTCCTCGCACAACTATCGTGCGCACAGATGTGCGTTTGTAATTATCGCGTATGTTTTTATCAGGATCACATTGTACAGACATCGTGCGTTCACCACACATCGTGTGCAGTTGTATGATCCTAAAACTGTACATCTAATTTTTATGTACATATAGTTTGATGTTACTATCGTAATAAAGGCAACGAATCATATCAGGATTGAAAGTCATTTTTTAACTTTCATAGTGCTATGAAAGGTCAGCCGTTGCATCCATATTGAATGAAGCCCGCTAGGGCTTTATGCTTTAAACCTCTATATTTACATTTTTACTATAGAACAATTGCTTAACTTCATTTATATTTTTTTCCGATTAATAGTTTATTACCTGCGTTTGTATGTGTCGTCATTTAAACAACATGGGCGGAACAGCCCAGCTTGAATAAAATTGGTGCCAATGATAATAATTAGTCATTTGAATGTTTGACGCAAGGGCATTCCCCATGTTATTCGAAGCGGCGCGACAAGACTCTCATTGAACAAGCTTGATCTATGACGTCATAATGAAACCACGTACTACGTCTCGAGAACCATAGCTTTAATACTTTTATGAAATACATTTTGGCTGGTGATGTTCATATAGTGGGTTGCAGCTCACATGTAAATATATCTTTATATAAACTGCATACACCTACATTTATGTAATTATGTTGTAATCTTGTAAGTTTGAGTTTGAACGAATGTAAGTTTTAATGTAGAGCTTTAATGATAATTAATTTCAAAGATTATTCAGGGCTTCAGCTTTTTCGCCATTAAAATATTTAAAGAAACATGTAACTATTGCTTTTTCTTCTCAATATCAATACGAAGACGTTTCAATTGTGTGAATGCGCTCGCCAAAGTGGTGCCAGCTGTCTTTCACTGTGTCTAAGTTTGCTTCGGTATTGTACCATCCTTTTAGGTCCATCTTTCTTTAAAAAGACAGCTCTAGATGTTCTGTTTTCATGAGGTATGGTAGCGTACAGGCTGGGAAATTCAAAACATTTCATAGACGAAGCATTTTTTGGAGGAAGTGCTCAAGATTGATCAGAAGATATTTAATCTAACTTCTGGAGGAATCGGTTTCCACCATAAGACTGACGCTCTGATTCAATGGTACTTATAAGGGTAGTAAGAAGCTTTGATAAAAGAATGGTTGAGCATTTAGCAGAGCCAACGATAACACACTACGTGTTTCTTTATATTTCCGACATAAAAAAACCCTAATTAATGCCGTAGGGTATTTTAAAGAAAAAGGTTAATTTCAAAAAGTATATTTGAATACATAAATGACCCTATGACAGTATCTCATAGCCTGCAATCGACAGAAACCATTAATCGGATTGTGCATGCTTTCCACATCTTCATTGACTTTTAAATCGCTTAAATAAAATAGTTGTTTTATTACTCGTAACAGTTTAAAAGTTTCTGGCTAGTCGATCATGTTTTGTAACATACTGGTTTTAATTTTACCACACTGTCCTTTACGTCAAAATAACGTTATTTTAGGACAGCTCCAAGGGTATGCTTTGCGGGTTGGAAGATGTATGTGCATTTGAAAGGCTGTGATATTTTCGTTTAAGTGTCTTGCGATAGAAAGATTTGTTTGGCAGAATTAATGTGCTACCACACTGAAGGACATGTATATACCCCCGAAGGCCCCCAACGTCGACTGAAAATGACATTTAGTTAACTTTCCAACCGGTTTTATGATCGCCATCTTGGCATTATTGTGTGACATGAATGTGGATGTTTTTGAATATGCTCGTAGTGTGCTTACTTGTTGTTATAGAGGATAATGCCTCGGCTCTCACTCGGTGTGGTCGATGATGCAGAAGACGATAAGTCTTCCGGAACAACTGGCCTCTTTTATTTTACTTGCACAAGGGCCTCCATGTTAATATTCCTTTTCGGATATTGGACTATAGTTTTATTGACGCTTCGTTTTTGTTTTTTTTTAACAATATTCTACTTTTGTGTGCAAAGTAGTTCCATTTCGCAAGCCTATAATTTAAAGTAATTTTAAGTGTAGTGTTCCTTGCCGTACATTCAAGTCCAATAAAAAGTTCATGTTGATCTTCCTAAAAGAACGGGAATGGGGATGGTATGCATTGATGAACCTCAAAACCATTTGTAAATCATTATTATTACCGACAATTTAACTCCTAGAACCAAATGCAGATGTTCTCGCAAATAACCTGCTAACACTGCTTGTCCTGTTTGGTTTGATTATGTCACTAGTAACTTTAATAAAGTTAACGAACTTAATGCAATGTGTATGCCATGTATTGATGACTATGTGACATTATTACTTTGTATTTTACTCTTTTACCATAATTCATCAACTTTTCAAATTTTCATAATCTGAATGTCCAAATAAGAGAGTAAAGTGTAGCCAAACGAAGGTGAGCGGTGCTTTTCGATTGGTAATATTCTTAAAATTTCCTATCATTTTAAGACACATTTCTTTAAATAAGAAGATAATCTTCGTACATAAACCCAGATAGGTCTGTGTTTTGTGGCAAATTTCATTATTTTGCATGTAAGTTCGGTGTTATTGTACATGGGTTCTATATATAGCCTGTATAACCGGATTAAAATGGACCCTTACACAAGTACGTGCCCAACAAACTCAGCTATAACTTCTGAAGAAGCTATGAATTAAACTACTCCGATAAGGTGATCTCCAGAGACGCTTTACGTAAACGTGTTCTCCCCCTAATGATGATTATTTTTGGGAAAATAAAAGACCCCAACGTCCGTCATTACGCCTGACCGCTCTGACCCCCCCCCCCTCCCCCCCCCCACCATACATCGCTACATGGTTTCGAACCTGTTACTTGACTCCATAAAGCCAGCTGTAGATTGCGCAGTTCTGTCCTCGATTCGGCTGTGGATAATAAGATAGAAGATGCCTCGATTCCTCCAAGTGCTGCTTTCACCAAACAGGATTCACAACTTAAGTATCATATAGAAACTGTTGAAAATCTCCCAGTATAATGTGATGACTAGCGACAGCATTCTGGGCGTACTGTTCTCAGAATTCATAATGTTCATAATCAGAGTTTGAAACGAACCAATATAACATCTAAACAAAAAAATCGAAAAAAAAATCAGATGAACAAGGGGATAATTGTAAGGTTTTGTGTTTTTTGTATAACCTGTGTATTTTTTCATATTTTGTCGCATAAACAAAGAATATGCTAATTACAATTTCGAGATAACCTTCTTTTATTTACGACCTTGTGTCTTTGATGCTCAAAATGACAACTTTATAAAAATACATTTTCACTGAAATTATGAAATCTGGGTGTCGGAAAGGTGTAAAATTATTCTTCGGAAAAGAAAAAAACTGTATTTGAGCTAGATAAGAAATTATACGGGGGCAGGCTCCTATGGAGAATTAACATTACTGGAAACAGGCCCTTTGGGATAAACATGAAATGCACATACATAATTATATATGGGAGTAAGACGACTGGTTGTACCGTTGTCAGTTTAATGTGACCGGGTGGGACGTTCTTTCGGGTGCATTTGGCAGAATATCTTAGTGTGTCAGCACTATATAAAGAAGGCATTGGTTCCGCATCGTACCCCACCAGTCGTAACACCGATGTATTCGGTGTGTGTAGCGGCGTAAAACTCGTAACTAACCAACTCCGCATCGTACACACAAAGACTTTTCGATAAACAAAGAACATGTCGCAGTTGATTCGTTATGGTAGGGCTTACTCTGAATATTGAGATATTTGTGATAGATGTCAACTGCTGAAGAAGAAACTTACAGCACCGGGATTCGAGAAATGCAGATTGATGAAGACTGGGTGAAGTTTATGGTCACCATCTGGATCTCATCGAGAAATATTCTTATCTTTGTGCGATATGAAGATTGCCGTTTTTGAGTTTGCTTATTAGTGTGCTTACTTGTTGTGATTGACAACAATGACTGTGCTCTCATTTTGGGGATTGACGCTTATTTGGATGTGACTAAGATTTACATGGCGGGTGCTGTCGAGGAGCAGCAGACGATTACTTTGCTCAAACACCAGGTCTTATTCTCCTGTAATTTTACAAGGGTCTCCATGTAAATCTTTCCTTTATTCCTATTTTGCTTCTATTTTAATCGGATTCGTGTTAGATTATGGTTTTGTACTGTGAGCTCCCTCATCTCGATCTAGATCATCATGCGATGGGGGAAAAAGGTTCAGTATTCTTACCCTTTACCTGAGTTTGCAATCAACTCCAAAATATTTTTGTTGCAAGTGCCGTAAACATTTCGTAATTTGAGATATTATATTTTATTACAAGTGCTTCTTTTTTCAAACCTCTCCCTTAAACGTACTACACCTTCAGCATTCACTCTTACACTCTTTACAGTATAATGTAAGCTGATGGGATGTTCTGCTAGGGGCCTTCGGCAGTATACTTCAGTTCCATACTATCAGAACAGAAAAATGTTCCTAAACAAACTACATCTTACACTTAACACATACACCCTTAAAAAGGCATTACCTGCTTACGGAGAGACGGGGGTTAACAAAATGACTCAGAATTTAAAGTGTAGTTTCTGCAAATCTTGAGAGAGACGATAATACCAGCTTGAGAGCGGGACGAAATTGCCGATCACTCGACAAGGTGAAAGGAGGCGAATTCAACTTCTAACTGATAACCTGGAACACCTTATGGAAAGTTCCTGAATTTACACAAAGGGAAAATATTGAAAAGCTTGCTTTGGTTCTTGAGGGCAATCACACGCTGACAATTGGTTGGTTGATTGATTGTTTTAACGTCCTTTTAACAGCCATGGTCATTTAAGGACCGCCTCTTAGTGCATGCGATTTGGGTGTTTGTTGAAAGAGTGTGTGTTTCAGAGGCTTCGGTATGTTCGTGTAAGCCTTCTTGCAATGATCCGTAATTTTTGCAAATACTTCCGAAGGCCCCAAGTTCAATGTAGAACGCCCAACCCGGTCACATTATACTGACAACAGGCGAACAAGGCGTTACACTCCCAAAATGCTGAGCGTCAAGCAGGGAGTAATAACAACCATTGTTAGAGACTCTGGTATATATCGGCCTGGGGACAGAAAACATAGCCTTCATCACAGGGGCGAACGCTCAACTAAAGGCCAAAAGTAAGGTTGTGTCAAGGGAGATATTAGAAAGGAGAATTTTGTTTAGAAAGAATGGAAAGGATAAGATGGCAAGTTCAGTCGCCTTCTACGATCATACAATGGGGGCAGCAGGAACAATTCTTACGCCCTACCTGCAGGGCTCACATCCGGACACAAAACGCAAATCAACAGAGGTACATGTCAATGCAAGATACACGAGGATATATATGCCCAGACCATTACATTTGATCGTTACAATAATAAATAAGAGAATACCGAAGCGTTAACAGAATTATAATCCAAACTCAAAATCGATTAAACCAGGGGCAAAATATGAATCAATGAAAGATTTACATGGAGACTCTTGTAAAAGTACATGAGAATAAGACCAGGTGTTCCGGAAGAGTAAGCGTCTTCTGCTTCAGAGTGCATATAAAGAGAGTTCCAGTCTGGCAAGAATAGAAGTATAAATATTTCGACCTGACAAAAGAAGATGATCAAGTGCCATTGTTTGTTTGGACATCACAATGTCATAAGCCATGCAATAATACCTACATGTACTGGCATTGTTATTTCGTTTCATTATACATTCATGTACAAATAAACATATAAAGCCATTTCCTTCTTCATACTATAATACCAATATACATTTGTTCCAGTCTGGCAAGAATAGAAGTATAAATATTTCGACCTGACAAAAGAAGATGATCAAGTGCCATTGTTTGTTTGGACATCACGATGACATTAATTAGATTATTCATTTCTTGCAATGTTTTTATCATCCTCAATGTCTTTTACAAGACCTTTATACAACCTTCCGCAGTTTCTCGTAACTATTTAACTGTCGTAGGCTAGTTTTTATAATACACAAGTACAGGGTATTTTAACAAAACCTGTGGCTAGTCCGACGAGCCATAAATATCCGTTATTATTCGACTTTCCAAGAAGATATTTCAAATATTGAATTGATTTTAGCATGTGTGGTTCTTGGACCGTTAAACAACATTGGGTTAACAGACAACCAACGTTTTCTGAAATTATGAACACTTATAGGAGGTCCAACAGCAAATCCCTTGATCTTGCCTATACATGTATTATTTGCTTCCAACAGTGGGCACTGGACGTTTACTTCTCTGATTCACCAAGAGCTAGCTAAATGGGGTTTCATTCCCAAGGCCAGGACATAACGATGTCTTTGATATCGCTGTTCCCTTATTTAACCTCAGTATTTGGGACATCCGTAACAGGTAGATTACTTGTCGTACACTAAACAAAATAACCCCTGCTGTTCTGTTTATTTTGGACAGACAGATAACACATAAACAGGTTAAATACTTATTTCACAACACAACAGATAGGTGGTGATATAGAAGTGACGTAATTTACATGTTATCTTTGACCTTTAGCTTCACCATCAACTGATAAATGTAGACGTACAATGTACATGTATATCATAGATAAACTGCAGACAAAGACGTTTTAGGGAGGTACATGTATGGAACGGCTTCCATCATTGAAAGCGATATTTATCGAAAGACATCATCAGCCGACGAAATCTTAGGAGGTATATATACTTTAATAACTTATACTTATATTCCCTGTATAATGTTATTAAATCATAGTGTATGGCTTGATATTACTATCAACAGCTAGGGTCTTTTAATGGTGTGCATTCATGTGTGTGCACTACAGAAGCTACATGTATATATAAATTTCAAGTCGCATGCACATACGTGTGTGTATACGAACCTGCAATGATTTACGTGTACAACTAATTGTTTTTGTTTCTTTTTTTATTTCTTGTTTGGTATTAAGCAATATACATTATACGTGCATGTATAGGAACATACAGTGATGCCATTGTACATCCGAATTTTGTATGTTAATATGTACATTATCTGTGTACTGACAAGAGACGGGGTATGTTTGCGTAAATAGATATTCGTGATAGCTCGGATCTCATTTCGGCTTCAGATGCAATCTAATTCTTTATCCAAAATAATCATGATCTTTCAACACTAAGGCCATATTTACAAAGTTAAAAAGCTGTAATATAAGTAATTGACATGGATCACCCCAACATGCCCTGTCTGCGACAAAATGACACACATGCATTCAGGTCGTTTTATACATTAGCTCTTACAAGCATGTACACGTAATTGGACCAAAGATTAAATCAAATCCACCCGAAGTTGTTGATAGGATAATGCACGAAATAGAAACCAATTGAAAGCAAATGAAAATAACCATAACTGATGGAACTCCATATCGATATTTTGATAAAAGCCAGTGTTTTCGAAAACCGAAGCGTAGATATATCAAGTCCGATAGGTCAACATATAACACTTATCCTATTACGTTTCAAGCACAAATGTAAAGCTTTTTCTTCAGGTTACCTCTATAGCTGAAATTCGTGAGGATTTGTTTTCCTGAGAAACACTACCAGATCCTTATAAGCGAATACATGCTCTGTTTATAACATGCTCGTCCGAGAAGCCCCATTGTAAACGACCTCTCTCAAAACATCTTTTTCGTTGATTTAATTGATTACTAACAATTTCTCATTGTGTCAATTAATCAAAATGCATATATTTGTTTGTATTACATTATGTCCTGCAGGTAGAGCGTAAGAATTGTACCTGCTGCCCCTTTGTATTGCCATAAGAAGCGACAAGATCTAGCATGTTATATTGCCTTTCTAAACTACTTTCTTCTTCGTAATGTCTCTCTTGGCACTACATGTACCTCACATTTAACCTTTAGTTTATCGTTCGCCCCTGTGAGGAAAACTGATTGTTATATACCTCCCGAAACGAAGATAGGGGGAATACTGGAATCATGTTGTCCGTTTGTCCATCTGAAGACACAAAAACGTTCCGGCTACCCTCTCCTAGGCTACTGAGGAAATTTCAAGTATTCTCGATGGCTATAATCCTTATACATTGTAGATATGTGCATAATCCATATCGGGTTAATCACACACACTAACATCAAATATATTGGGAAGCCATTCTTTAAATGACATCAGCTGTCAATAGAACGTAAAACAACGAAAGGTAATGATTGGTGATTTTGAGAGGGGTGGGCTAAACATAAGATATATTGAAAGTCATATCAATGTACTACGCATTTCTTGGATTAAGCGATTACTGCATGAAGATGAAGGAAAATGGAAAATTATACCACGTTTGTATTTTGACAAGTTTGGAAAGAATAACTTAATATTTAAAATGAATACAGGTTCTACAAAACTGTTGCCAGAGATGTATAAATTACCAAGCTTTTATTCGGATATATTAAATTCATGGTATACATTACAGACAGATAATGGAATAATGAAGAATTACAGGGAAATAAAACAGCAAGTGATTTGGGGTAATAAACATATAAAACTAAATAGGAAATCATTATGGATTAAAGATTGGGTTGATTCCGGTTTAATATACATTAATGATATTGTTGGAAAAAGTGGAAAAATTTGATGATAAGCTTATATATCAGAAATTAAAATGTTAACGCAATTGGTTAGCGGAAATAACGTCTGTAAAAAGAGCCATATCAAAGAAATGGTTAGAGGAAATAAGTAATGAAAACTCAAAATCAGTAGTTCAAATTGTCTGGAAAGAAGTTTGTGTATATAATAGAACTACTCACAATATACTTTTAATAGAAAATATAAGAAATAAAGAGATATACCGGATACTGCGGGACAAAAAAAAACACAAAAAATATTTCGGTGGAAATTATTTCATAACATACTTCCGAATGATATATTATTAAAGAGATGGAAGATAAAGTTAAATGAGAACTTTGAAGTTTGTGATGTTCAGGATGATTATAACCATTATTTTATTGAATGTCGTTGTGTTTTTGCACTCTGGAATCATATAGGAGAGTCGCTTAATAGGCTAGACTACACCATCAACCTACGGAATTTGAAAAACAGTGATTAGGTACAAAATTACTTACAATACATATAATGGGATTAATAGTCTCTTATCACTGATTGGTTTTGTAATATATAAATGGTATCATCTTAGTGAAGCAAGAACGAAATACGTGGATATAGTAAAATTATTTAAGCATGAACTAAAAAAGAAGCTTTATTTTAAACATTACCAACAAATGTCATTTTTACAATCATTTTTGTAAGGGCTCAAGATCATAGTATTAAGCCTTTTCCTTATACATGATACAGCGTAAAAGAAAGAACTACATGTAACGGATTTGAAAAATGATAATTGTTTTATATATAATGTTGTATTTATGCAATGTAGCAGATAATAAATCACATGATACCACAGATAAAAAAAAGAAAAGAAAAAGAAGAAACACACATGCACTGTGATGAGAATAAAAAATGAGAATGTAAAAGTGACAGCAAAAACAAATATATACACTGTAAGTATAAATGAATGTCTATATTCATGTTGATACATTGTATATGAACGGGTGTATTATATGTATATCCGTTGGTTAGTGAGTAAAAAGTTAGGGGTAAGCGTGGTTTGGTGTATGTGTGTACGGGCATGGGTACCTATATGTACCAATGAATATATTGATATTCGCATGCATTTTTGCGGGGTGTTTAGTTTGCAAGAATATGCTTATGTGTACTTTAAATATAATGAAATATGGTGTGTATGTACGAAAGTGGGTATTCATATATGTCTATGTCTGATGTGTGAGACTGTGTTTACGAGTAAACGATACATATGTATGTTGGTAAGTATACAAGTATTATGAACAAATGTTTTGTGCGATCTGAGTGGAGGTGATGGTGTACATGAGTGTGTTATAAAGTGTACGTAAGAACGAAACTGAAAAATAAAATAAAATAAAATAAAATAAAAAAACAAAAATGAGAGAATGAGAGAATTTTTCATGAAAAGCAATTTGGGCAGTTTGTTTTTTGCTGGTTGCTATAACACATTTCTCGGCTCTGAGTGCTAAAAAAAGGGAAAAGAAAAAAAAAGAACGTAAAACAATCAAATAAAACAAAACAAACCCCTTTTAAAACGAATATTAGCTTTCCATAAAGCTAAGAGAGCTACCAACAGCATTATTTGTTAGTGAGCAAAATTAGTAAAGGCTGAGACCGATCATTATGCAGAATAACCGCAGGAAAATAGTACCATATACCCCTCGGCTGATTCCGTAAACCATCAGTACCGCGCACTCGTCTTATCAAGTTCTCAACATATTGCGTTTACCTCAGTTGGTATTAGAATGCTAATATTTTTGTCGTGTGTAATGATTCATTTTATCTTGTATGACAAGTACAATACTTCAGTTAATAAAAAAAGAGTTACACATTTCCCTTTCGGTAGATTCCGTAACACAACAAAAGTGCCAATGCACATCTATGACAAGGTCATAAACAAAGCGTAGATGAATTTAGTCATTTCGGTACAATAATCTTATTATTGTACGTACGTCTAACAGGGTAGACGAATTGACTGCTTGTTATTCCCGGAGGGTTGGAAACAGGACATTTTTTAAGTTGATGTCTGTTGAATTTATCTTTGTTGTTCCTTTAGAAGCAGTTTTTGTACTTGCCAACTTTAAATTATGGAAATTCGATCTTTTTCTAAAAACGTACATGAATGATTCACAGTAAATATCAAAGTTTTTGTATAAAGCTACGCTCTTTTAAGGCTTAGCTTTTGTCATATTATGATATAAAATATGATTCAAGTGAATGCTTAACAGAGCCTGGAAAGGTCCGTTCCGCTCGGACGGCAGCGCAATGCTAAGTGAGATGGGAAGGTTAAATGCGCATACGGATACAACACCCGGGGTGGCGCGAGTATAGAGATATTCTTGCATTCACATTCGCTCGACCAGGCAAACACATGTTATGGGATGAGTACGCAGGGCAACACATAGACAACTTACATGCTGACTTGGTGCAAGAAGTACACTTACACCCCAAAATACACTTGAATTGAAGGTTACCGTGAACTGCTATCTGTTACTATACTTCAGCCTGATAGCAGTTTAAATCAAACTATCACAAGGAGGCTATCACAAACGTATCGCAGCCTTTCAAGTATGCATGTACTCATCATACACATTAACATCATATACATGTAGTCATGGTAAGGTTTGAGATACAGATGTATGTACAAAGGGATGGTTGGCAGTTAAATATTTGTATGAGGTGTCAGCGAACGTAGCTTTTTACCCTTTCGATACATTGATGTTTTAGAACGATTTAAAACAGCTTACACGACGGGCGTATTTACATATATTTCCCCGTCCTGGAACTTATATAAAAATAATGATTTTCAATGCGAAAAATGTAAAAGGGTTTCAAATATCAAATGTTCATTTTTATTAGGAAACTGATTGTGTATATTAGATTGAATAGGGGTTTGAAAGATATATAGTGATGACTAACGAAAAGATTTTTAACGAATTAACGGTTTTTTTTTATTTTACAGGAATGTGTTTACACCTTTTGTAAAATGGCCGAAGCAGAAGGATCCGATAAACATTTACCGTTAGCTGTGGTGGCAATAGACTTTGGTACGACATACACCGGCTATGCATATTCATTCAGGGACCAATTTAAGAAGAGTAAAAGTCATTATGCTGGACTTATCTACCATAATAACTGGGCATCTGACATTGCAGGACTCCTCTCCTTTAAAGCTCCAACCGTGGCTCTTTTCAATTCAGAAAAGGAATTCGATTGTTTTGGATACGAAGCAGAGGAAAAGTATGCGAATCTTGCAGAACGGAAGGAACATCACAATTGGTACTATTTCAGTAGATTTAAAATGAAGCTCTTTGAGAAAATGGTAGGTTTTTGATATTTATTTTACTTATATTATTCAGTTAGTAATTTGAAATCGTAATGTATTAAATGAAGAAAAGAGTACATATTATAACAAAAACATTAATTATTTGAGATCAGTGAATAAGAGGTTTGGTTTAGTTTTATCTTGATTTACATCGTATGAACAACCAAGGTATTTAAAGACTGCATTCCGGGTATTATACCGACAGCGGAACCTCCGACCATGTCACATTATACTGACACTTAAAATCGGTAAAAAAATATCCGGACTATCACAAAGATGCTTACATGAACCTATCGCTGCCTCCCAAATGCATATGCATGCACGTACTCAACTCGCACACTTGTATATACCGGTAGGTCATCCTTGAAATATCTGTTCTTGCTGTTATTACAATGTAGGACCTAAAGAATCAAACCAAACAAGTCATCCCTCTCTACCGTAAGGCTTAGCGACAAGCCAGGAGTAGTCACTATCATTTTAAGACTCTGGTATGTCTCTGTCGAAAAACTTCCTTTCAAGGTTGAAATATTCAACACGTACAAGTTTATATACGGACGAAAACACTATTGGGTAAATTAATTATTTTGTCCATTTGCAACATTGCCCAGCAGGTAGAACGTAAGCATTGTACCGCTACCCTACCCATTGCATGATCGTTTGAATCGACTAAACCTGGGATCTTAACTTTTCCATTCCTTTGACACAACCTCACTTTTAGCCTTTAGTTGAGCGTTCGCCTCTGGGAGGCTTTTGGTTCTAACAATGGTAGTTACAACTTGCTGCTTGACCCTCAGCAAAATGGGAGTGGAACTACCAGTTAGCCGGTTGTCAGTTTTCTGTGATTTCGGCAGTATACTTCAGTGTCGACTATCGCAAGAAAATCTACACGAATATACATATGTACCAGATCCTCTCAAATACGAGTGCTCACAACTCACACATTCAAATTACATATACCGGGAGACCGTCCTTAAAAGACCACAGCTGTAACAAATCCTGCAAACTTGATACGAAGCATTGATGGACAAGTTTTATGGTCACCATTTTGATCTCATCAAGTTGGACGTTTTTGACTCGGTTCTCATTTTGAGGATTTATGCTTCCTTGTACTTACATGGTGGTTGTCGTCGATGAAGCAGAAGACGCTTACACGTCCGAAAAACCTGGTCTTATTCTCTTGTACTTTTATGAGGGTCTCCATGTAAATTTCTATTTGTTCCTATTTTGCCTTTAGTTCTATCGATTTTGAGTTTGAATTATGGTTTGGTTGACGCTTAAAATTAAATAAAACTTCCATAAAATTAGATATATACTTCAGCCCATTTTATGCCACTTTAAAAACAAACCTACAGCATTCTATTGCCAAGTTTAGTTGTAAAAGCTTTCGTAACACAGAACCAGATGTCCCCTGATCATGCTATTTTTAGCCATTGTTTTTGCAATTTAAGCAACGCGGAATGTTTATTTGTTGCAGTTTGAGTAAAACGCTGTAAAATGGCATAAAAATGTTAATGTTTTCATTGAGAAAATTGTAAAATATCACGATTATTTTACACCAGACGCAGTGAAGTGCAATGGATTTAAATCTTAATGAATAGAATGTAATGCAGTGTTTTAAACATGGACTTATGCCAAAAACCTTTAGCCTAATAAAACATCGTCGGTGGGTGATGTCACTTTCCATGAAAAATAGAGAAACTTACATGTATCATTCATATCAAAATGTATCATTTTTCCGAGGAATAATGATATGAAACTCAAAAATTGTTTATTTTAACAATTTTCCCTACTGCAAAATTTGGTTGACGTGACCTGAAATATCTAGAACTACCAGGAAGCGCTCATGTCGAATCTCACAATGCTGTAAATGCGGCCGCCATGTTGCGACTAGCAGACGGAAAATGTCCGGATTGCAATGAGTTAATAACGAACTGACGGACAGATATTTGTGAAAATAAAGTAAAAACTTGACAGTGGAACAATAATAATAGGATATTTTATTAACAGTTGTTTTGTGCGATGTCCGAGCTAATGTCTCCTTTGCCACAACCTCATTATTGGCTTTTAGTTGAGCGTTCGCCCCTGTGAGGAAGGCTATAGGTTCTGCTCCCAGACCGACATATAACAGAGTGTCTGACAATGGTTATAATTACTCCATGCTTGACGTTCAGCGTTATGGAAGTGGAACGACTGGCTCGCCCTTTGTCAGTATAATTTGACCGGGTGAGGTGTTCTGCTTCGTTAGTATACTTTAGTGTAGTAGCACTTTCGTAAAAACAATCAACCAACCAACTGAGATGAAATAATTAACATGTCGATTTATGGGTCTTCTTGGATAATTAAATAAATGAAGTGCTCAAGACCATTTCAAAACCACTTTAAACATGTTCCTTTCAAAATCTTACTGATTTTGTTATTTGCAGAAAGTGTCGAGAGACTTCCATATAACCGAACAACTAGGAAAGAGCCTTCCTGCTATAAACGTCTTTTCAGAGAGTATTAGATATCTCGTGAAAGCTGCAAAAAAGGAATTAGGCCTTGGCTGCCTTGATACTGAGAGCAATATCACATGGGTCATCACGGTTCCTGCCATCTGGAATGAGCCCGCAAAACAGTTCATGAGAGAAGCGGCCATCATGGTAAGTAAAGTTATTATTTAAAAACATTATTTGTCAATTTTGTTTAAGTTAAGGAAAGAATGGGAAACAAGCACTACTTTATCAGTTCATGTGCAGCTTTCATATCATGAAAGGGATATGAATGTGTCCGTCCAACCATATGTCATGTTTTATCTTATGTGTAACACCTTGACTAACTTTAACAGACGGTGGTAAAATATTAAGTATCCCGATCAAACTAGAATTGTTGTCCGGGGGCCAACAATCTGATTTAAATCATATCTTGATCTCCGTGCGATTCCGAAAACTTCTCTCTGCTGCGTTAAGATCTGGGAAAATCCCATAGGGGGTTACGTCCAGATGACGTTTTGCATTAGCCAATCAAATAACTTCTTTCAGAATCTTGACAGTGAAATTTTGAGGCTACAAAGCTTGCATACTTGCATTTACCGTTTAGTCATTTCGTCACCAAAGCGTTAATGTGGAATAATGTGACGAAATGGTTTCCTGCAAGGTGACATGTCATTGGAAAATTATTTTAGTGTTAAGTAAAGAGACGACAAAGGTCATCTGAACGGTCATCTCTTATGGGATGTTGTCAGATCCCTGTAAAACGAAGTGAGAATAAGGATCTGTATTTTAATCAGATTGGAGGGCCAACTTTTACCCCACCCCCTTAACGTTATTTGTACAACGAATGAGAAATCTATATATATATATTCTATAGAATCCAGGGGGCACATTTACACTGTCTATTCAAACAAAATGTTAAAAAGATCCGTTGAAAACTGAACAAATACACAGCGGAATTGTGCTCATTTCTTACATAAAAAGGGGAATAACTTTCTGAATAAGGGTCGAAAATGCAAATTACGTCAGGGGGCACATCTTCAAATTGTAATATCTATTCCCATCATTTTTTAAAAAAAAAAAGATCCGTTGAAAACTGTGTGAATGCCTAGCTGGACAAAATTGTGTCTACAGACGGACGGACAACCTGATTCCAGTATACCCCCTAACTTCTTTGCGGGAGTATGAATACAACTATACAGTGTGATATAACATCCTCTAACTGTATGCGCGTGTGCGTGAATATGAGAGGCTGTTATATGCTCGTGTAAGCGACCTTGGTGCTACTGCGGTTTTAAATGTGCTACCACAAAAATCAACACTCCTCCCCTCCAGCCCTAGATAATCTAGAATGAAATACTATGAGTGGATGAAAGGCTCACAGGAGGCTTTATCCACTGGTAATATCGTTGGATAGGAAGTTTATAGTTTATATAGAACAATATCGCTTTTGGACACAATTAATTTCTTTTCAGGAGGATAAAAAGCACGCCCATGTCTAATATCAAGAGGTCTATAAAATGAAAGGGGCGGGACCAACAGGTGTCAAACATCACCAATCTTTTCTGGATACTCGATTATAAACATGAGATGAACATGTCCCTCAAAGCGAGTCTAAAAATCAAGTCCCTCCAAGTGCTGGGTTAAAAGTGGCACAAATATCAGCAATTAATTTCAGGCGATCAAACTGCCAGCGGGTTGAATACATTAGCTACAAACTTTTGAATAATACCTTCTTAATAAGGCATACGTCCCAGACGTATTCGAATTGTTTTGACATTCTGTGCAACTGTGTTCTGCAAGAATGCTTGAACTAAGCTGCCTCGCACAAAGTCGCCTTTTGGTTTAGTAGTCGATGTTCAATTGAACATTCGTTTAAAAGAATACTCAAATCTAGAAAAATCAATCACCAATAAATTGACAGGACTTAATCGAGAATAAGATAGAATTGTTTTTGCAAAAATGAAATGGAAAAAAAAAAGACATAAGAAAGGTACAACATACCAGATAGAGGAAGATGGTGTCTAACTTGAAACTATATCGGCTTCTTAGCTGCTAGTTCCTTGGTATGTAACTGTGTGTGTGTGTGGTTATCAAATAGTAAAAACGACCACCAAATAATAACATAGAAAATGATCAGTCACTTGTTGCCAGTCAGAAAAATCTTAAGTCAATTGAAAGCATTTAAGATATTCATTAAATCCTTCAAAGCAATGTCAGGGGAGAAAATCAAGACGAATGCTGAATTCCGAGGACTGCAACACTGCAAAAATAAACAAAAACAACAACAGTAGCTCAATTTCAAAATGGGAAGGAGGATGGAAATCAGAATTTATACTCCCTGAATTTACTTTCGCTCTTGGATTGGACTGCTAATTGAAGAAAGTGGAGAGTTTGAACTACGTTTTTTGTCTTTTATTTGAACAGGCTGGTATCAACGAAGACAAACTGATGTTGGCCTTGGAGCCCGAGGCAGCAGCTTTATACTGTCGGTATTGTCCTGGTGAAGAGGCGATTGCCATCCGCAATGACTTTCATGGTGGTCGGTACATGGTCGTGGACATGGGAGGTACATGACCTTTCTTTTTTATTGTTTCTTTTTGATTCAATCGTAACTAACACGCATATTTTGTTCGCAGGAATAATTGCCCTGCAGGTAGGGCGTAATAAATGTACCTGCTGCCCCCATTGCAAGGCGACTAAACTTCACAACTAGACTAAACTAAAAACTAAACAACTTTTTCCTTCTTAATGTCTACCTCGACACAACCTCACTTTTGGCCTTTAGTTGAGCGTTCTGTCCCAGGGCCGAGGCATAACAGAGTCTAGCAATGGTAGTTATAACTTCCTGCTTGACGTTCAACATTATGTGAGGGAAAGACTGGTTCGCCAGTTGTCAGTATAATGTGACCGGGTGGGTGTTCTGTTGGGGGCCTTCGGCAATATACATCAGTGTGGTAGCACTTTAAATAGGCAAAAGATCCGGATTATCGCAAAAGGCTTACAGGAACATACCACGTCCTCCAAAATACACACGCTCTACACATAAACCCACATCGCATACATCGAGAGACCGTCCTTAAATGACCCTGACTGTTAATAGACATTTCCGATTTTCAGGTAAACGGAGTACCGACACGGACACGGACGCCGACTACTGTTTAATCGGGGGTCGTTTCAAAGATTTAATTGTATGGACAGAAATACTAGAACTGTGTTTTTTGGTGCCGGTATGTTTATACAGTGTATATAGTTTGTAACATGCAGATTTAATGTCAGTTAAAGATTGTAAACAACCATACACCAAGTAATAATTCACATAACACAGTCACATCATAGGCCTATTACACATAACACAGTCACAGCATAGGCCTAATACACATAACACAGTCACCATAGGCCTAATACACATAACACAGTCACATCATAGGCCTAATACACATAACACAGTCACCATAAGCCTAATACACATAACACAGTCACATCATAGGCTTATACACATAATACAGTCACATCATAAGCCTAATACACATAACACAGTCACATCATAGGCCTTATACACATAACACAGTCACATCATAGACCTAACACACATGACACAGTCACATCATAGGCCTAATACACATAACACAGTCACATCATAGGCTAATACACATAACACAGACACATCATAGGCTTATACACATAACACAGTCACATCATAGGCTAATACACATAACACAGTCACATCATAGGCCTAATACACATAACACAGTCACATCATAGGCTAATACACATAACACAGTCACATCATAGGCCTAACACACATGACACAGTCATATCATAGGCCTAATACACATAAGATAGTCACATCGGCTACCTGCCACACACCACGTGCTTATTCAATTAAATTTCGCATTCTAATTCGACAGTAAAATCGAAATAAAACAACGAGTCGCTTGCTTAGCAGTTGAGGTTCCCTAACGTTTTGGATTATCCACCATACAACGTTGTTTCGGGGAATTAGCTCAATATTCTGTAAAATTGAAATAAAAATAAAACTCTGAATACGTCCGTCGTTTTCTAATGTCTTCTCTCATTTTTTTCTCCCCAATTCAAAAAGGTTGCACAAAACTGTTAGAGTTATCGCCCTTTCCACAGTTTCCAGACCAGTATTTCAATAAACATTACACTCGCTAAAATAAGTTTCCGCGCACATACACACGTTAAAAATAACCCAATAAGTTCAGTAACAGAAAAATATGTCATTACTTCTGGGGCTGGACCAGAGTTTTATGCGTTTATATGTTTAGGCGAAAACACATTTTTTTTAAATGGTAGTGTATGTTCTAGGCTTCACAAAAATCCTTATTTAATTTTTTTCCCAGCATGCCCCAAAAGCTTCCCGTTAGGCGAGACACCATACTAGTCATAACTCGGCCATATCTTAACAGATTTTAGCAAACTTTTGTTTTTTTGTAAACAGTGGTATTTTGGGCTAGGGAACACGTTCAAAACCATAAAAATCGATATGGAGTCTCTTTCCAGTGATTCAAATGCCATTGGAAGGAATCGAAGCATCTTTCCACACTGATTTAAGTTGAATTAAATTTTAATTATATAGGGCATGACCAAGCGTGGAACCTTGTCGCACTCCAGTCACATTTGTGTAAGATTTTCCTAAGAGTTCTTTCTCTTGGACGAATTCCCATAAAACTCTCAGTATAATATTTAATGCGGTCAGGCTGAGTTTCGTCGCAACAACTGTTGTTAGAATGTAAGGGGTTTGCATATAAACTATCATCACTAGCTTTAATATATTCATGATTGTCATTCGTCCGTTTGTTTTATTGTTATTTTAACCCTATTTAACTTAGATTAGAACAGACTATCATGATGGAAGCGGTCATTCTTAGGGTTGCGATTAATGTTGCAGTTAAGTTTGATGGGAAGGGATGGATTGTTAGCAAAAGGTATACCCAAGACAAGCTGGTGTGAACACGAAATGGGTTCAATCAGATAAAATCTGAAAGTGAGACACGACAAAATGTGGTGCTGATAATAATACATGTACCAAGCTTTCTCGGCTGTTTTTTGTTTGATGATGGCTGTAATAATATGTTTCGTCTCACTACCAGGTGGAACTGTCGACATAGCTGTACACGAGGTGTCTGATGATGGAATGACTCTGACGGAGATCTTACCGGCTTCTGGAGGGGCTTGGGGAGGTGACAATGTCAATCAAACCTTTATCAACTTTTTTGGTAAGAAGATTGGAGGGGAAAATGAAATTAAGAAACTTAAAGAAAAACGCACATCTCACTGGTTGAAACTTGAGCGTAGCTTTGAAGCGACAAAGAGGAAATTGAAAAGCGATACAAAACACGACATGCGACTCGATATTCCACCAGTTATCATCACTGAAGCGAACCTTAATATAAACTTTGGCAATTCATACAAAATGGACATACAGAACAAAGACTTTATATCATTCTTTGATTCGGTGACCCAAACCATCAGCCGTATGAAACAAATCATGCAGAAAATACCGGATATAGAGCTGATTTTGTTGGTTGGAGGTCAGGCCCAGTCCGATTACGTGTCAAACCTGATAAGAGGTGAATTTCGACAAACAAAGATATTTGTTCCCACAAAAGCAGAAGTAGCTGTTCTGGAAGGAGCTGTCTTTTTTGGGTTTGAACCCTGGTCTGTGTCAGCAAGAATGTGTCGTCATACTTACGGCATTGACTGCCATGAAACTTTCGAAGAGGGAATTCACCGTGAGGAGTACCGACAGGACATAGACGGAGTGGACGAATGTGTGAATATATTCTCCAAAGTGGTGACAGAGGGAGACAAATTGCAAGTTGTAGAAAACCGTGTGGCGAACGATTTTCGTTCATCACACAAAGACAAAAGCAGAAGATATATTACAGTGAATTTCCCCTTTTACGCCTCTACTGACAGAGCATGCCAATATACAACCGACAAATCCTGTAAACGGATTGGTAACATTGCAGTGGAACCTCCTGCTGACGGCTGGCCAGAGAAAGTACATTACCGTATCGAAATGTACTTTGGGAGGACGGAATTTGAGGTGAAGGTATTCAATGATGCTGACGATAGAGAATATAACGGGAAGTTTGACTTTCTCATAGAAGAGAACATTCCGGAGGTGTCACGAGCTCCACCTGCTCCAGCTCAGGAAGAGACAAAGAAAACGAAAAACATGTGTACTTTGTGCTGAAAAACGTTCAAGAGTTAACGAAGTTTATACCAACATAAACGAATTGATAAGCAGGAATCCTATGGACAATTAAGTTTTTCTATGTTTCTAGGTTCTGGGATGCAGATAATATCAAGAGTTTATAGAAATACAGAACACGTTATTCCAAGATGGTTAGCATATTATGTTTACTAGGCAAAAGCCATTTAATTGATAAAAACAACTTTGCTTGATTGTTTTGAATTCTGTGATATCCTCAAGTTAAACAATGTTGTGGTAAAAATGTTTTATGGTATTTTATTTCGTTTGTTTCAGTATATATATGTTTTTATATTATTATGATATAATTGAATGTGATTGTATGTGTCATTTTCATTATGTAATTTTTATAATTTGTAATTGATACACATATTTCAGTTACAAGAGGAACTTATAATTATATGTGTATCCTCGTTAAAGACTGCCATTGATAATATCAATATTTTCAATAATGATCAAGTTTTTTCAGATTATCAATCTTTTAAAAAGGGTTAATCATGCATTGCAAATAAATGGTTTTACATCAGAAGACAAGCCCTAAGAGAATTGACTCTGTTTGTCTTAAAAGTATATCAATTTTTAAAAAATTCCTTAAACCCGCATGTTTTCATATGATCGAAATATTTATATAATGATAATCATGAGACAATGTATTTCATAATTCTTATTATTCCTGTCCTTTTTCTAGCTTTTAAAAAGTAATTTTAAATGCATTGTATGTATTTCTTATGAAAAAATCTAAAGGAGTTCTTTTCCCGCCAAATCTAAAAATATATAAACCCATATTTTACTTTAAAAAAAAAATGACCTATCAATTATTTTTTCTTATTTCTTATGTGATGTACACACCAAAATGAATGATTCAAATGTATTTACTGCAAACCATGTGAGTCAGCTTACTCAATTCAAAGTATGTCACTTAGTATTACAAATGAAACGCACGGTGTTACACTTAACCATTTGCTACAAAACTATCACGTTGTTGCCTGGTTATGTAGTAAATAAAGCCATTGTTATTTACACATGCGTAACTTGACCAGTTTCAGCCCTGTGACTGACTGTAAGTTTAAATTGTTCTTATTGTGACGTCATCTCAGGACAATTGTTTGACGTTATTGACTTTTGGACTGGAGTAAAAAAAAATCGGCATTTTCCATTAAAATTATATACACGTATGTGTAAAAAATCTACGTTTTACACGAATTTGATAATGATCTTTAATTTACCAGAGGATCGCCAAATTAAAAACAAAATTATTAGATTCGTTTCGTAATTTTATTTTTATTTAGTGCCCTGGCTATTGTTTTGTACTGTATTCAGGAATACTTCTTGGATACGTAGAAACATCGTTTATGCTATAAATAGAGGTTATACAACGCGTGGTTGTTGGATATGGAATTTATTTCACTCGAGTTTTAAAAGTTTTAAAGGATACGAGCTTTGGCGAGTGTCTGTTGTAACTTGAAAAAAATAATTAACGAGAGTGAAATAAATTTCATATCCAATAACACGAGTCGTGTGACCTGTTTCTACCACAATATTAAATCGGCAGGGTCAATGTTGATTTTATGGAGTGAACCGCGGACTATTTGCGCGCGAACGCATCATCTCGCATATATTTCCGTCAAGTTGTGACGTCGTCGAAAATCGATGACGACGTCAACAATCGTGATTTCCGGTCAAAGTTAAACTTCTCAACCAATCAAAAATCCGGAAGGTTATATTCCACTAGTGGTATATAAAATATATGAATCCAACAGTCAGCACGTTTATACAATGGTCTGAGAGTGGAATAACTAGGGGTATTGTGGTAGAAAGTGTATTATGTAGCTTATATTTAGTGTCAGTGTTTTATTCTTGTGGTTGAAGTGTGTTTTCCGGTATATATTTGATATTGTATATGCGAAAACAATAGTCGGTGTGACAATGATATTGAAGGTACCAACTATTATAGATGAATGGATGGATGAAATGTAATATGAGATTTAGTATATGTTGCTACTTGATGGAAGCATATTAAAGATGCACATCAACTTATTCTCTTAACATATACAATATGTAGTAGCATAATTCCCATACTTTAGTGACAGGTTTTCAATGCCGAAAGATTATACAATTGTGATTTTTTAAATGTACCAATAAAGACGTTAATCCAACAATATGTTTCAATGTTTGTATATCACTATATGTAAATAAACACAAACTCTCAATGCTCATTGACAGCGATACCTTAATGGATATAGTGCAAATGGCCGCTGCGGTTGTCTTCATTGCTGCAAATATTTTGTGATGCCTCTGAAAGTTTGGTAAATGCGACTAATGACGATGTAGTGTTTTCTTTGGGATATTCTGATATAACAAAATCAATTTGGTACCTTTATTGGTGGATTTCGCTGGGTTGTTTTTCTTAACTTTTCTTTTTTGGCGCTATCAGCCAAGTTACACCTCATCAATTTGCGGTTGTTTAGAAAATATACGTCTGTGTACTAAAACAACAGGAGAAACAAAAGTAAAAATGTCGAATGATGCAATGGTTGTTATAGATCATACAATAAATAAAAATATGTTCAGTTAGACACTTTTTCGAAATAATTGGCAATATCCTTAGGATGTGTGTGAAGTGGGAACAATATTTCTTAATTGTCTGGCTGGAAACTTAGCAGCCTTATTTGTCTTCAATTGAATATAATCCTGAAAATAACATTAACAAACTGAAACAACAGAAAAGAAAAAAAAATAAACTGACTGTGTCAGTCTTTCATGCTTTAAATTAACACAGGAACGTCATTATGTGGCATTTAACTTCCACATTGCAAACGGAATTCGGGATTGTCTTGAATTTGTTTAAAACAATTCAATTAATTGTTTTAATAGTGTCTAAATATAGAGATCAGCAACACGCTAACACCATAAACAGTGGGATTACATGATCAGTTGACATCACGTATGCACACGACGCTGCGCGCCCTCACACGCACATTGTAGAAGTTAGTCGCGAGTTACCTTTCTTCTATTGTTTTCAAAGCAGGATTCATTCTTTCGTAAGGTTGGTCCACAGGTATTTCAGAGAAAATGATTACATGTACTCTAGGGGTTACACCAGGGATGTATGCATTTATATGTTTAGGGGGAAATCCATTTTTAATTTTAGTGCAGGTTCTAGGCCTCTAAAATTGGGTTAACGCTCGAAATCCCTATAGATTTTCCTCACCATGCGCCAAACGTGTCCCGTGTGGCCGGAAAACTTACTGGTCATATCTCGGCCATTTCTTTTGAGATTTTGGCAAACTTCTTTTTAAAACTGTAAATTTGCCTGGAGAACCCGTTTATTATCATGCAAAATCGATATGGAGTCTCTATCCAGTGATTCGAATGTCAATCGATGGACCTTCATTGTACCACAACAATACATTTATATCTATTATAATTTTATTCTTTGTCATCTACATAAGGGACATTGGCTGACCACAGTTGATCTATAGTTCTTTGTGATAAGAAATCTGTATGTTTATAATTTACAATGTCCCGAACATAGTGTTTCTTTAAGCATGTGTCTACCGGTGTGTATTACATTTGTTGATGTTAGGACCCAAAATGTAGATGACCAACGTCATTAACGGTCATTTAATGTCTTTTCTATCGTACATGCGTAGACACTATCAGAGCAAACACTGCATTGTGTACTTAAACAGACATACTAAGGTTTTCTGGTCAGTGAGCATGTCAAAACGAAAGTCTCTGCATGTGGAAAGAATCCTATTTTTGCGAATGAAAATTGGACCGGCAACGCTTACATTTGTAAGCATGTCAATTATTTTCATTGCAACCTCGCTTAAAGACAACCTCAGAATTAGGACCACCACACTATTATATAATTAAGATCACTTCATTTCAGTTCCGAATCTTTGTATTTTAAGCTTCATAATTAAGACCACCTCACCATTAAGACCACCTCGCTATTAAGACCAGTTTTAAAAAGTCCCAAATACCACTTTTGCACTAAGTTTCATCTTACTACTCGGACCACCGACCAAACACAAAATCACCTGGTGTGTATTCCACTGTGTACACCTGTCAAGTGTTAGATCAGTAAGCTGTGTTTTGGTGTCAAATTGGCTAATCAGTGACAAATACTATGTGTTTAACATTATAAGCCTATATATTAGTTAATGAACAATGAAAAGAGGTCAAAATGTTGATTTCAGAGAAATCTGTCGGCATCGTCACCCTCGGTATTAAGACCACCCCGCTATTAAGACCACTTTGGTGTGGTCCCTAAGGTCTTAATGGAGAGGTTTTACTGTATTTGACATCAAACTTGTAGTTTTTTCACTTGTTTATTTGCCTCATACTTGCAAGTTGAACAATATACAACTAATAAACAGGTATCACTTTGCTTTGTAATACTTAGTTTATACAGACTATCACTCCTTTTTCAATAAACTATATGTACCTTGTGGAATAATATGTGAATAAGGTAACAGGCTTGCTGCGATTTAATTGGCATTTACGACAAGAAAGGTACGGGAAAATTAGAACTTTTCGATATCCGAATGTAATTGTTAACTAGGGCGAAATAAAAGTGATCAACTACAGTTACCATAACGTGTAAAATGTTTCGAACCCTTGTATTTTTGTTGCTCGTTACAAAACCAAACTGGTATGCTGAAATTTAACGAGTGTCTGCTTGCGTGTGCATATATACAATAAAGTAGGATTTCAAACACATTAGTAAGGAGTGCTAGTCCCATCTGCGAGAAATGTTTGTTTAATTGTTCATGAAAGCAATTATAGATATTTTACTTTATTACATGCACCCATTGAAGTATAATGTTTTACGCTGAAAGCAAAGTTAACTCTTTTCTCTGTAGGAAAATAAAATGCTTGATCTTTTCGACGCTTGTATGATAATTAGAAGTATTAAAGGAAAGGGTTTCGAACAAAAAAACAGGACCAGCAAAAGGAAAAACTGTGCTTCAAATTCATAACATTTTAGAGATAGACGTTTTGCTGGGTGAGTAACGTCCGTTTAAACAAGCAAACATGGTTGTTTAGGCTCATTATACTTGTAAATCAGATATTTGCGCTGGACCCAACACATACCATCAGTAGGTACATGAATTTGTGAGAAGCCGATTCGTACTCATATTGACAATAGCTTCAACTCAAACTTGTAATACGTCGAGGGCTTGTGCCTTCCTCAACGTGGTGAATCCTCTAAATCACCAAAGTCAAAACCCCATCGAAAAGTCACATGTCTCTCTTTTAACATTTTAAAAATATACTTGCATACATGTACAACGTTTAAGCAAATGTAGACACCATGAGGGGTCATTTGCATCATCTTGTTGCACACTTTTGAATGTTTGAAACAATCGGACGTGTTAACCTTTTTCCCTTTCACCTTTTCGGTCAAAGTCACAATGTCAAGAACTAGCAAGAGAAGAAGGACAAGAGCAATTGCTACACTATGTCTCCCTTTATTGGAAAACGATATAAACAATACGCGATTAATTTGAAATCGCCTGACAAAACTTAATTGTAAAAGTCGAATGACATGTACATGTATCTGTTAGAAAGACAAGTTCAAAAGACACCTACCTATGATTTTAATTGTCTTTTGGTAAGGTGCAAACCTTTCCCAAGAAAAATATGAATTTAAGATTCAAATTAATATTTAAAATGACGGATGAGATATTATGATGAACATTTCCATGTAAAATTCCCTAGCTATCGTATTACATTGTCTGCAAATATTCATCTTGTGGCCAACAGTAAAAAATGAGTGACCTTCATCTTCGGCCTTCATAAATATACAAAACAACAACAGGGACTCGAAGTAGGTCATGAACTATGACTTTGGAAAGATATCAATCAAACTTATGCTGTGAAACATATTCAAAGACAGGTTCAAAGAAATGTCAGATTCCAAAACAGCTTTCTTATAATATCAATGGCATTCAAAGATTTTTAGATTGTTGCTGATGATTATTTTAATTCCCGATGTGTGATGGAGCCTCCATAGCTACAGTTTTATCCAAATTGCGTAAAGGCAACGTTCATAATTTAAATACTTTCGAAGTACACGATTTGAAATTTTACAGGACTGGTTTGATTTTACTTCTTAATTCATAAATTAGATGGGATTTTACACACCTGACCCTTTTGCTTCTACATAAGTTAAGAACTTTTCGATATCCGCCGTTAGGCCCCTTACATCACTGACGAGTCCCAGATGGACGAAACAGCTGCTTGCTGCAGGATAATTCATTTTTCGGTATACTGTATCTGTTACTAAATATAAAAAGTGCAGCATGTGTATGTGTGTAACATCATCTTTATAACGGAATTAAACATCAAATAAGGGGAGGGAAGGCGAGTAAATATGTTTGCCTGTTCCCATGACTCTACCTTTTTTTGGTGGTTTAGAGTTGAGGCATCGGCCGTTTACACTCACTGCTTCACAAACGAAACGAAGGTCTTCCAAAGCTTGATTTTTTTAAGACCCTGATTGTGTTCAATACGAACCCAGTTTGAATTTGTTCCTGTATACACTGATCGTTCCCGAGTCAATACCGTTACCGTTCCAAATGAACAGATTACTACTTTCGATGATAAACAACCAATTACTGACGTCATTGAAATTTGTTTATTTCAGCCAAGTACATTGTGTAAACCGGACATACAAAATGCCTAATGTATCTTCAATATACATGTACGTCAAATTGGGAAATAACACTTAATGACAGTTTATAACCAGTACTCTGAAATATGACAAAAATAACAAATACTTTACAAACAAAACGGTCATGAAACAACAATGCCAATCTAATTTAACTGTTTACATTTCATTGTAAAAGAGATTTTCGGAATTGTTTGTTTTGCGGTTTAATTTCTTTGCAACAGCCTAGAGCTAAGGTCAAACGAGGGCGAAAGCCTTGGTAAAAACCAAAGCATATATAGAAAGAACCTGAAAAACAAAATATACAAATGTAATTCATAAATCCTAAAAGTGGTAATTAGAGCAGTTTATCTATGTTGGAGCCCTGTTAAACTAGAGATTATCTTCTGCACAGAGGGCATGACCGAGACCAACATTGATATCTCCTTTAAACACTTCATATATAGTTCCTCTTTCTTTTATATGTGACTTCTTTCCCCTGTTGTACCTTCCTAGACTATTTTTTGATGAAGACATATGTACGTTAAAACAAAAAATACTAAAACGTCAACAAAACCGAACTAAAGCAAAATCGATTAAATTAAGGGCAAAATGCAAACAAAGAAAAATTTTACATAGGGAATCTTGATTAAGCACGAGCGAATAGGGCCAGGTGTACCGGAAGAATAAGTATCTTTTGCTTTATTGACGACGACTGTCACGTAAATCAAGGCTGAACCGAAGTAAATGTCACGTTCTCAAAATGAGAACTGGGCATGTTTTTTTTCTGTAACATCACAACATTGGATGTACTTATGCACATAATTCAAACACTTCTACCTGCATATCACACAAATATACACAGCAATTTTATCAGTAGGAAATGGATCCGCTTCTAATTGATGGATCAATTCGTAAAATTAGTATTAGATCGGTCTAATTTTACTTGATTTCGTTGGTCAGTTATCCGGTACATTTGTGTTTATTAGCAAAATAATAAAAATGAAAAAATTGCGACAATGCGACAATGCGTCCGCAATATTGGGTGAGCGTGCATTTTTTGGCCTGTAGTCCAATAATGCATTCAGTTTTACTAATGCAATCTGTCGTAAAATCGGCAATTTATGAGAGACAGTTCTCACCGACATAGCTGAGCATGGATCCCGTAAGTTAATTTGTTTTTTCCCAGAAACGCCATTACTGACTGACGAGATGAATGTAGCGCGTGTTGTTTTTCTTACTGAAATAACGGTATGATCAAAATTGTTGAAGCACATATGAAGATTATTATATATTTTTGAAATGTTATATGATTGTGAGGTGTAAATGAATGTGTGTAGTAAAAAAGTGTACGTTTGTGTTACTATGTGCTTGTGATACCACCCTATTATAGGACTAGTGACGCTTACACCAATTTTCAAATTATGACCTTCAAGATCTCTTTTACAATATGACACTCTTTGTCGTATTTGTTGTGAAAGATACTCTTCTTAGATAATTTAATACATCATGTTTTTAAACGGATCTTACTGCAAATATACTACACATGAACTTTTAAATCTTTTACGATAATTTAATCTAAGCTACATGTAGCTATGCTGGGGACATTTGGGGCCAGATGTAAATTCGGGGCACATTAACTTTAGTTTACCGTACTTAATAGTCATACAAATAAATATTAGAAAGAAATTAATAAAAGCCGATTGCATTATAAGGCTTACTTGCTATTCATACACAAAATATATGAATGCATATGGAATTTTATCATTATAGGAAATACCAATTTATAGTCATATTGATATCACTACACAACTTCCCTGAGAGATGACTGTTTTAATAGGTCCGTCGGGATGGTCTGTCTAGTGGTATAAACCGTCTTCTTCATCACCGGGTCAATGAGTAGCAGTCTGACATACAATTTTGTAGTAGAACGCGCGCGTGCGCTCGATTCACCCTACCCTGGGGACCATCACTAGGTGTCTATCTGACAGAACCAGGGCGGATGAACAATTATACCATCCTACAAATTATTCGATTGGGTGAATCAGGGAGGGTGTTGAATTCCTCTGGGATACAATATTATCGTATTTTAATTTCCCATTGCTAGGAAACATATCGAACATATTTCAATTTAATCCATGACGCATTTCCGCTTCCGGAAATATTGTACAATGTTTCCACAAACTGCAGTTAGGATAGTTATTTCTAATTGTGATGACAAATGTTGATGGCATGTTCACGAAAATATTTGGGAGGCAATAAGACGTATACTCATGGAATTGGTTATTTAGAAGAATTTATCTTCCTGGTGATTATTTTATTTGTAGCTCGTGTTTTATCTTCAACATTCAGGATTCTACAAAAAACAACGAATATAATGATAGATAAATTTAAGTGAGTGACAATGGAGAAAAAATATAGGGAAAGTACAAGTAATAAGGTTTTATTACTAGGACCGAACTAAAAAGTTAGCGGTATCAAATAAGGTACATGGCAGTGCAAGCTAATTAGATTACGTACAGAATAGAAGTGGTAAATTGAAAATCTTAAATTCAACGCAAACAACAGAACCAGAAAAAAAAGATGATTGGACAACGTGTGAAAAAAGAGAACTTTTGAGATAGACATTGATTTTTAGTCTTTGTAGAAAAAGAAGGATTTTTTTCATTAACAGATTTTGAAAAAAAAATAATAAAATGTCTTTACCAGGATCCTAAATAGAAGAAATAAATCGCTGAAACAATGAAATGTACATGTATTATGTGCATGCACTAGGCCCTATTGTATACAATAACATCTAAACATGTACTTATTAAATTATGACGTAAGAACAACCTTATCATTAGCATTTCTGTAATTGATCTGTCTGTTAATGGTGAATGACAACTATTTAATGAAAGACAGCTTCACAAATTATGTTGTCAAATGTTATCGGTATGTTTTTTTTTTCACAAATATTTAATTGATCCAGACAATTATACATATCAAATTACAAAAAAAAACATATCTCACACGTTCTTTATATAGGGCCTATTACTCTTACACTTTTTAAAATATATATGCATTCCTATATTCTTTCATACAACCACACCTGCCTCAATCATGTATACATGTATGTTAATAAACTGTAATCACACAGTAATACAATATTTATCAAATATTAATCATATCATAATTTTACTACATTGTATCTTTAAATATCCGGCTATCAGCCGCTTCGGCTATTATGTAAGTTCCATGCTTATTGGAGTACGCCGTCCGTTTGCTGTTTTGTATAGTTTCTGTCAATTATTTTCTTCTTCTTCTTCTTCCGTTAAGGGAATAAACTCTTAGACAAGAGTGTACAACATCCCTCCTGATCGCATGTGCAAAAAAACATAATTATTATCATTTTTTTTTTGTTCATTTTCTAATGTATAAAATTTTACATGTACAATTAAAAAGACAGTCAATTACAGAAAAATTATGGAGGCTGGTGGACGTGTTTGTTAACTGTTTGATAATTTAAGATAAACAATACAGCTAATCTGTTTATTTTTTCGTGAATATCTTAATTCATGGTGCTGTTCGAATTGAAAAGGCTGAAATGCTCAAACGACTCTAAAACCGTTCAAAACAAAATAGAACGAATGATAATTTGGCCTTGTGTTAATCACTCTTACATTGCACAACAATGCACTAGAACGACCTCCAGTGTAAGTCACTGTCTACTCCATCCCAGTTGACAGGCCATGGGAGGGTTTAGCTCGATCCCTCTCTATATACACATACATCTATATACAACCATCTTTATCTTTACGCCTGTTGGCGCATAAAGCAGCGACAAAAAAAAAACACAAACCAGATTGCTCTTATTTAAGTACAACCCCCGCAAACGGGTGCGTTAATATCCTCTATTTTTTATTTGTTTTACTTTCCCCAATTGTTTATCACCATACATCTGTAACAAACAAACAAACATCAGGGAAACGCTGCGTTATCGTGACGGGCAATTTCATAAACACCCGATTTCTGAGATGTTGTGTGTTGTTTACCGAGACAGGTGGGTGTTGGAGAGCGAGACATCGGGTTTCAGCCTGTCAACACACACTATCGATTTCCGTGTGTAAAGGACGATGGAGTGAAACAGCTAAATAGCGACGTGTTATATATGTGTACAATCTTGACCAAAAAAATTCAGTAGATAAAACATTGCTGAGAAAGACTGCAGTATCTGATATTCAACGTTCGAACAAGAATCGCATACTTCGACGGCTTGTTGTTAACTAAGTGCTTGTCACGCATTGTGGGCTTAATTCATCCTTGCTGTTGTTTCCCGGACTGGACCGGCTAAGCATTATATCTAGGCATACCGGAAACGACCAACATCTTGTCTGACATAGGAATGGGTTTCGACATACTGACCGGAAGTGCCTCGTCAGGTTTCATTATATGACATCCATTTTATAAAGTTATTGAACCTTGGGCGAGGTATTTTTTTGTATATAATTGCTTTACTTGGATATATAAGGTGAAAGCTATGGAACGATCACATCTGAAGAGGTGTAATAAAACAAATCAATAGAACAATAAAACAATCGCGCCATAACTGGTTGGTAGAGTCAGGATAACCTACCTATTTGCTCCCATTCATCCTGCACATGGAACTATCGAATTCGGCTGAAATTTTCTCCTGCCGACAGATGGCGCGCTCGAATATTGATTGAAACCTGAATCCGGATTGTCACAAGGGTGCAGTGTTAAATGGACAGAAGACAAACGTCCGGAGCGGATTTTAGAACGACGATTGCCTGGGGGCTCTTTCCTGTAATAATTGAACCCAGATGTTAAGTATGGCCGAACTACAGCCAGATAATAGTCAGGCGATGGAAGATAGGTCTCAATTAGAAAGGCCAACTGTTTACTGCGTGGTGTAATGCAAGGATATCTGTGATCTTAACTCTGGGATTTATTTACCTCCTGGAAGTTAACAAACAAGACAACAGTTCCCGGTGAAATCAGTTAATAATAAGATATATGTGTTGTTATTCAAATGTGTTTACATATTATGTTGTGATTTCTTATACAAACAGAACACACGCGAGTGATTCAGTCTATTTATTACTTGAAGAACGTTGCTCACAATCAACAATTGTATACTTACAATTGTATATATAGCTTGCGTGGGTTCGGTTTGAAATGAATACTTCGGTAATGTGGCTCAGCTGTGCGAGACTCCTGAAAAGTGTACATTAAAGTATATTGTGAGCTCCTGTAAAGACTTGTGGTTGAAGATCGATTTTTAGCTGGACAACAGTGTTTTGATATTTTATACAATTCAGCGTATACAGAAATATGTACATTTTTGAGATTACAAGTGCATAACGGACTTTTTACATCATGGCATTACCAGACGCAAGCTGACACCCTTTATTTTGTGTTAAAGATAAATGGTTATCGGCAGGTTTACATGTACTTCACCAGACCATAACAAACCAGTTCGTTTACAATTTGAACAACACCTGTTGCGTTTTCAATTTTTCATGAATTATTCATTGTGGAATATATATTTATTTTTGCACAAATTATAATTTTATGGACGTATAGAGTTGTAAATAATAAATAATGTGATTTTTGCATAGTATCTACATTTTTGCCATGGACCAATCTAACAGGATTTTCAAAATCAAAATCGGGCTAGTTATACCTCCTCGAGACCTACCATTCCTTCCGTCCTATTGAACATTGCTTCTGTAGTCGACACTTTCGCGATGAATTGGTTACGAAGGATTTTAAGCAATGTAATTGTGATGAATTTGGTTGTGTCCGTGAGTTCGACATTACAAAACTGTTCTGAACATTGTCAATGTCGATATGTGGAAGATGATAACCACAAAATTATGATGGAATGTAAGCTAGTAAATACCATCAGCGCCATACCTGTCATGTCATCGATGGAGATGATGGAAAACGTGGAGGAGCTGTGAGTACATTTTCTTTCTTTACATAAGTGTGTTACTGGGGCACGCTGCCAAATAGGTTGGCATGCTCCACACAACACAATAATCGGAAGTTGTGTAGTATAATGTTTTTGCTTGTCATTGCCAAGCGAAAAAAATACCAATTATTCCGCTCCATGGTCTTTTTTGTATCAAGTTAAATTTCGAATATACTTGCTCACAATGTGTTTCCTATTTCAAACACATCATTAATACTATCAGTTTTGCTCCATGGTTATTTTTTTGAGCTGAATATTATATATATTTGCACAGCGTATACAAATTGCTTTATTATACATGTAAATAACGACTTCCACTTTATTTCATGTTAATCGCAAATTTTGTGCATCTGCTGATCTTTTCTTTATAAGAAGGCAACTTTCTATTTCCTGAAAAGCTGTAATTCATTTAATTGCAAATGATATGTGTCAAGACAGCATCCTCATCCTTAGCAATGAAACATTGTGTTTATTTCCGAATCTCTATGGCTCGATAAAAACGAAACGATCGGACGTTTTCCTTCTGTCAATACAAAAGTATCCTTATTTACATCTCTGCAATAATAAAAATATTTTGGGTGTTTGTAAGTAATATCAATACAGTAACTAAATATGTACATGTATAGGGGTTATTCGTACATAAATATAACTGGTTGTCAACTTTCAAGGTCGTCTTGTTTTAGTTTGTTTGTGTACTCCTATGGTAACTTAAGGACATGCCAGGTTTATTGTACATGGGGAACACCGGAACACTTATTTTAAACCATCTGCAAACATGGCATTGGATATTACATTCACAAGAATTCTCGTGCAAAACCATTCCTACGCTTTATAAACCTCTAATGGGAGTGCTTCTCTCGTTTGCATTAATTAGGCTGGACTGTTGGGACATATTCCATTTAATGATTCGGTAACTGAAGTCAGCTTGCCATACCAAAACACATCTGATGCTATATCACTTTCAAACATTGCCTCCGTAACAGGATTGCCAGAGCGATATATTCAATTATTGATTTTATCTACCATTTGGCTTGTATCAATCGTACCACCAGCGTCCTAGCATTTCTGGGCAAATTCTATGATTTAGTCACCCTATCAAATTATTCCTTTGAAATATTGCTACAATTTGTGTGGGTTTTATCAACGTGTCTGTCAGCACCCTATAATTGATTTTATTAAACGGTTAACGGGTAGCATTTGTAATCATTAGGAAAATATAGACGTCACTTTCTGTGGGCAGACGACCAGTAGCTTTAAAACATTGAGATAGCAGTAATGGTTTTGTTGTTTAGATTTGAAACTATTAAGCGTTTAGCCGGATTGCAAAGTTTTTAAAAAATATCGAACTTGAAACAAATATGGACCTGATATGCTCTTTTTAACAAGACTATCAATATGCTTTCTGGAAAAACGCACTTAGGAATATTATACTTTTTGCTTGCTTATCGAAAAACTCCTTGCATTAACATTTATATTGATAAGTTTGTTTCATGTTTTGTGTACATTCCGAGTATGTGATGTAACGTGCATTTTGTGTCTTGATAAAGGGACGGATAGCCTTGAAAATTTGACAACTTAAAATATTTGTCCGTACTGTCGCTATCATATACATGTAACGAACATGTGTTTGTTGGGATCCGGTACATACATGCATATCTATAAATTAACAAACCGTCGGCATACTTAATAGACTCTACAAATGTACATTATGTATATCTTCCAAGAATGTTTGAACTGATTTGCACGGCTGGGTAGATTGGAGCAATACTGTACAGTGTACCCATGAATGTTAATACACTGCACCAAGATCTTTTTCAGTGTTTAACTTGTCAATTTCTTACCGCAATGTTCAAAAGTACTATAACATTTGCTGAAAACAGAAAGTATTATGAAGGAATAAGTTAATTCTTTTTTTTTGATTTATTCGTAAGCTTCTCTGCGTAGGTTTAAGCTGTAGTACTGTTATAATAAATCAACACGGAACTCGATTAAAACAAATAGCATTGATATAATTGTATGATTTCCACTAAAAGTTCATCACTGAAAAATATGTGTCTGCAGATTCCTCGTAATTGTAAACAAGTGTCAAAATAAGAAAATAATAATTAAAAAATTGATTTAGGAACTCCCGAATGATGTTTTGGGGATTAGATTGCCGGAAGCGTTATAAACCTAAACACCTTCTGTAATTAGATTGTCGGTCTACAGCACATTGAGCTCGTCCATACAGTCACTTGATTTAATTGGCTAGAACCTAACATAAATAACATCAACAAAATATTATAATTCATGTTTATCAATGAACAAACACGCGTAATCCCCTCTGTATGTTTACGGAGTGGAAGGTAATTATTTCTGAATGATTTAATATAATCGTTACTCATTCACGTTAATACTGTTTACGTAAAAATATTGAAATGCTTTTTCAATCTCACAAACATGTAAATTACTTACAATAAATATGGTTCACAACTCCACGTAAACCTAATTTATTTTTAATCCCTTATATCAGCGTTCGAATGCTAAAACGTATTACAACGAGTTGAATTAAATCTGTTATCGCCGTTATCGTGTGTTTTTGGTTATGGTCACATAGTACGAGTATGTATTTACGTACAAAATACAATGTAAATGTAAGTAAATTCATTGTATGTTTCACGTACAGCTTGGTACAAAAAAAACGCATCCCTGCCTGCTGCGAGGGGTGGGGGTGGGGGTGGGGGTTAAGATGTCTAATATTCTGATACAGTAACACTATAGCACTCTCCCTCTGGGTCGTGGGTTCGAGACGTACGTTTATATGGGGAAAGTTATACACGTACCTGGTAAATGTACATTTTGTATTGGACATAGGTAGCTGTTTTTTGCTCCGGGAACCGTAGGTAGCTGTTTTTTTGCTCCGGGAACCGTAAGTAGCTGGTTTTTGCTCCGGGAACCGTAGGTACATATAGATGTAGCTGGTTTTTGCTCCGGGAAACGTAGGTAGCTGGTTTTTGCTCCGGGAACTCCGGCTTTCCTTAACCACTAAAATATGACACGTCCTTAAATGATCGTAACTGTTTAAAGGGTGTAAAACTAAAATAAACCAGATCAAAGTTAAATGTTCAGTAATTGAAAATCACCAAAAGTGACGTCACAGGAACCCACAAGGAGACCAGACGGGTTTGGTGTTCTATTGATCGATGGGTCTCCACAACGTGTCTGTTTCGGTTATGACTGTGCCGAGGATGCGGCAAAGGCAAAACTAGAAGTGTTTTCAAAACTATTTATTCACAAAGTGTGCGTTAGTAATACTATGTTTTCCTTTATAATTAAACGGGTCATTACGTTTTCTGTTCGAAGCTCTTAAAATCAGGTTTGATAAAGCTCTTGTGATATAAAGCTAATTACCGGACGTGAAACAGCGCCTTGGTGCACACCCCTGTTTATATTGGTAATATAATTAGGTAGTGGCGGGGTTTAATTTTGATATCAGATTTATGTTGAAGAATGGTTCCTGACCCACCATGTAAAAAAACCACGCGACTCTTTCGGAGAAGACTTGAAGAAAGCTGTTCGCTGTCTTAACCAAGCTTGCCGACGCTTAGGGAATAAAGCGTTGGTTCCAACATAGTATATATAACTAATTGTGCAAACGTTATTCAAAATCGTAAGATCTGGATTTTGAAAGCAACATGATATTTTTTGTAAAACTGAAAACATGCCGAGTCTTGTAGGAAACTTTTTAATTTAGTTTTCTTAGATAGACCTTACTGAATCTATACATGCATTAGGCCTTATTTCCGATCTCAATCAAATATTTTCTATTCTGTAGACCACTCACGAACATGGACTAATAGACCATCCGCTATTGATAGATATGTGATATGTTTACATGTTAATGTATTTACATGTACATGTACACTATATATATATTCCTCGTTTGTCAAGGTCGACAAACCAGAACCTTCATGTCCGTACTTATCTCGACTTCCATCGATACGTGTATAGACTTCAACAACAAAACTGAAATGAACACAGCCGCGAGCTTAGTGTCCCTTTCAATCAGTAGATAGGTACAATTGTAAGTCCATGACATAGAGTCTGGGTCATTGTATATGTACATAGGTATTGTACGATGGTACGAATTCATCAGAGGTGTCAGCTGTGCTATTGGTGAATGAATACAAATAAACCTACAACTTGTTTACAATGTAATAATAACAACATCAGATTATGTTTTGACCTAATTCACGTTCAAATAACCTGTGTATGAATTCTTTATCATTAGCTCATCACTGCTGCGTTTGGTTTACAGCTTAAGATGAAAATAAAATTTAATTGAATTATTTCATGTTCAATTAAGCTACGCCCAGGGGCAAACCTGGGGACTATAAATAGTATAGATTGGTTGGCGGATCACAGGAATGTTAACAATTTAACAAATAACAAACAACTCTATGTTGAAAGGTCGATTTACCTCTCTTCTCAAAGCTAATGGATTCAACTTTAATTTGAAATTCTGTAACAATTTACTAGCTATATATGACATTATTTGCGGTCCCGATGGAAGTGTACATTATAGGGTCTCTTCAGTAATATGACTAAAAATAAGCTGGATTAACAGGAAAATTTACCATCGGGAAATCAAATACCGGCCTTTTGATAAGAAAATTCGGAACACTGCGCGTTCCGAAACCAAATTAAAATTGAAAATTTGTTTTTATGCAAAATGTAATCTCTAAAGGTTTTGATAATTGCAAAAATGTAGCACATATAATTAGTTCTATAGCTAGTCATCATATAGCTTAACTAAAATCCAAAGAGGTTGTTAAGTAATGCCCTGAAAAAAGATGTAGGGTAATGTAAATATGTCCTTTTATCGAGTAATAGTTTTTGTCGCATGCCATGAATACTTTAAGTTGTTTCGAGATTACAAGATATAGATCGTGTGTGTATGAAAAATTCCTTGACAGAAATATGAGAAAGAGAAGCTGCTCGGAACACTACACATTACATACATTGTCTTTGTCGAACGTTTCCTACGCGCATGCGTCGTGCACATTTCCGCAAATATTGGTTTGCTTGTAGCGTTTTTTAAATGAAAATAAAAATTGTGATGCATTCATGACGAAAACGAGAACATTGTGACTATTAACGAAAGTATATGTTCATATATCACTAGAATACAGCATTGACACCTAAGATCAACCTGCAAATCATGCTTCCACATGTTTTAAATGTGTTTTACCTATTTGAATTAAGCTTGCTGAAGTCTTAATTACCGCTGTACCCAATTCTGTTGTACATGTCTGCAGATATTTGCAAAAATAAACCCGAGTAAGATACGTTTTGGAACATCTTCAAAGAGTCGTGAAGCAGACAAAAAAAATTATAAACTAGGTATACGTTTGGCGTCATAAACTAAATATAGCATTATTGATCACACAATATATTCCGGTACAGTGAATCGGCGCAGGCATCAATACGTCTTCGATACTGCATAGCAGTATAACGCTAATTTACCACCCCTGGGATATTTTGATGGGCCAAAAAGACTTCTGTACGTTCGATATTTTGATGTTCATAAGAAATATTGCTTTCGCATAACGGTAAAATTGACTGGATTTTGGAGTCGTGTGTCGCACCTTTGTGATTTTCAATGAACTGGTTCAAACTTAGTGGTTGGTTAGGTCAAACGGGTGCATATGTGTCTTCACTTTGCTGAGATATTGCAGGGTTTCAGGGGAAAGCCAAAAGAAACTTAACCCCTGGAGTATCGAGGATGGCAAACATACATAACGCAGAGCCGTTTATAAAGCTTAGGAAAGGCGAATGGTTTTGTTAGATTTTGTTTTACGTTTTATTAGGAGTTAGGGTCATTTAAGGACGGCCTCCCAGTATATGCGATGAGGATATGTGTTGAGTTCATGTGTATTTGGGTGGCAGCAGTATGTTCCTGAAAGCCTCTTTGCAATAGTCATCCTTTCTCGAAATGAACTAAGATATTGGTACTTGTTCATACTATTTAGTTATTTCTTTTACGTCTGCTTATAAACGTACATTTTTGTGAAATATTAAGTAGAAACGACACTATTAAAGATATTTGATATAGTTTTAATGTGTTATATATCAATTATGGACTTTTGCTGAGGTCAATATGGTGTTATACCAACCTGGTAGAATCAAATATTGAGTGAGGGCCTTAGCCCGAAGTCAATATTTTAGATTCTACCAGGTTGGTATAATACCATATTGACCGAATCAAAGGTCCCTAATGTTTACATTAGATAAGAAATTTGTCTGCAAAAGACTTCAATTGCATTATATCTGTCTTGATAAAGCATGAAATGTACAGTTGCATGCATGGATATTATAACGTCACAATGATTATGACGTCACAAATGCAATATTGACTCGGTGTCTCTAATATCAAAAACATCAGGTTAATGTCATAAAATATGGACCTCCACGTGACCATATTTTAGCCAATGGATTGAAGAAAATCGGACCATATCTAATATAATAATAGGTTATCTATTCGATTGGCTTTAGCTTAATTATATCTCTGAAGTTTTCTTAACACATGTGATCACAGCGTAGAACTAAGTAAGATAAGAACAATTATACAGTTTTAAGTGTTAATCGGAGTTCCCTTACAGAATTACAATGCATTATCTGGGCTTGCCTTCTAAATTTGCTGTGCAATATAACCGGATCACATTTCCTAGAGAACGGTAGTACGCTCTCGCTTCTGAAACGTGATATTAAATATTTTACATCAACAGATTAAGTCGCCCCGTTATTATGACAATATCTACACCCCAACTAGCCTCATACGAAAATATACATCCCATCCATCAACACACATCCCTAAGCAACACTCCCCCTGAATGTGTACATGTACCACACCCATCGGAAGCTCACATGCATGTCATTGGTCACACCCCACCTAATCTCCCACGTAGAGGTCCCCCTCCCACGATACATTTATATATCGATTTCACCTCCACAGTAAACTCCCACGCGACCGATCCTTTATTAATTCTGATGATGAAGTAGGCCAGCCTTTACGGCGGAAGTAAAACAATGATTTGCTAGTCACAGATTTTGTGTCATCAATGGCGGGAACACTTCCGGCATTAACTTGTTTTCTCCTTTTAATTGATCTGAAATGTTAATTTTTGATGCATTTTGACAACTCTGGGTAAATGATGTGTACAGCACAGCAAACGGTGACATGTTTACGATCTTAAAAAAATAATGACGTTTGTTGTTAGTTAAAAACATGTTTAAAATGCTTAAAGCGAGATAAACAAGAGCAGAAGTGTGCTACCTACTTGAGACCTGTTTAATGTTTCGCACCACGCGTACCCACACAGAACGAGAAATCTAGCGCACGTGTACCCTATACGTAAGAAACTGACGGCTCGTGCCGGAAATCTATAAATTCTGTTTCGGCTGATGACGTTTAAGTGTTTTGTGACGTACTGATTGGTTGAATGTACTTTTATACGAGTGCCTCAGAACGTTTGAAATTTGTTACTGGAAGTTTTTGTGTGCCGGAAATGCAGACATTTCACAATTTGCAAAATGTATGATAGATATTACGGTTTCGAAAAGTGCAAATATGCTTAAAAAGAAAAATGATCGTAAAAGGATTACACAAATACCCCCCCCCCTCCCCCACCCACTTAAAAAAATGAAACTAACTTCAAGTTGATGATAACATTTGTTTGTTTAAATCGGAAGGTTGAAAGAAATGTTCTGTCGTAAAAATTCAAAACATTACTTATTGTTGCAACGTTTCAACTAATTTTGTCTGTATTTTGTATAGGTATATGTATTTAATAGGGTAGACCCTGCCAACAGACACAAAGAAACACGCCTAATTTTTCTGCGTCCTGTTGTTTTCTTTTCATGGTGTCCCCGAAGACATTTAAAAGTTGTCATGACGTTATACCCAAAGCACACAATTAAAACACACGTCACACACGTCACATCACAATTAACGTCTACGTAAAACACATGGTAAGGACGTCAGGAGGAAAAACGAGAGTTGAACGACGAGGTCTCGGTGTTGCAATATGTTTACCAGGTTTAATGCCTTCTTTGCGGTCGGAGTCTAGTCGAACAATTATCATCAACTCATTCAAACAAGCCACACTAAAGAGCAGGTTATTCCTGTTTCTATAGAAAGTTCATTGACAACGAAGTAAGTTCCTTACTCTCGGAAAATTTTAGTACGATATTTAAAGAAACGTATATCACCTGTCTAGTTGGTTCATGGGAGGTTTTGCTACTCAACATTTCTATGTTTCTACAACGTTTGGGAGAAAACATGTGGTAGCGAACGATGAAGCTCATTACAGTTATCTGTATGTAAGGGGGCTCCTGGCATCAATGTCATAGAAAAAGAAGATTCCATCACACGTTCCTCGCATTCTGGGGCATTCTCCCCATTGATAAGTGTAGTCTTCTCCCAAAAACATAGAGTAGGGAAAGAATTATAGAGTATTGCGAGTGAGGAAAGAGTGCTTATAGAGGATCAAGGTTTACACAAACTTTTAAATCGTGTGTAGTAATGCCTGGCGATGAGCACTAAGTACCAAATAGGAACACAAAAAATATCTTCGCATAGTAAACAAAAATAATATCAAACTTTATATTTTCTGTGTCAATTTTTTTTAATTTTGTGAAACATTGTTCGTGGATAAATGTATTATTATTAGTTTATTCCGTTGAAAAAAATAATTGCTTACGTTTACCCATGAAATAAACGAAGCTCCCCGCCCCACCCCACCACCCCAGCTCATCCCACGGAAATAAATGTTATGTTTTTACAGTTATAACCACATCAACCATCGTTAAACATCTTGCCGTCGAAGACGAAATTCAATAGGAGGTGTAATTTAGATTATCTTAAGATAAACCCATTATGATAATACGCCGTTTGTTGAATCTGGTGTTTATACGGCTTCTTTGTCGCCACAGCGACGCTTGGTATACTGTGTATATTTGTCTCAGTTCTCTACACCTTTTCGTCGGTGTCACCTTAGAAACGAGTCTCCACGTGCCCCTAGTTGTGACAAGGGCGAGACATCACAAACAACAAACATATTTGTTAACCTGTCGATTTTATCCGGTTGTTTACAAACAGAAAATAACATTTTTGTATCCAATTGGGTTAAAACCGGAGATTTTCGTTTTAGAGAATAACAAATTCATGTTTGTCTCTGTTGTTAGAGAGGAAATTGTCATTGACTTAAAACGGATTATAAAACACCATACTGGGGACAGATTTTTAAAGATGGATTAATATCATTCTGACAGCTCCATGCGCGGAATTTCACACTCACTGCTTTGGCATTCCTATATATGGAACATGTGACTAAAAACAAGACGAAAACCAATATTTTAAATCCAAAGATGAATGGAATTTCATAAGCTGTTTTCGGGAAATTAATCTAGAAAATTGGAAATAACAATACAAATAAACAAACAGACGCGTTTTTGATATTATTCTAAAAGAGGGATTATTATTATCACTTTTTAAGATGCAAAAACATGAAAAAAGTATGAAACGTATTGAACTCATTCATGAGTCGAAACTTGGTCGGTATTTGTTAGAAAGACAGACCTTCATTATTTCTTTTTTATTCTAGTTTCCGGGCGTTTTGCAAGCAATCTCCATGAAAAATAACTATTTAATAAGTAAGAGCAAGAGGACACTTTATAGAACACGTCGAAAACATTTAGCTTGATTTTTTTTGTTCATATAATTGCGTACCAGAAATTTGGGGAAAACCGGAGTTCTAGGAGAAAAACCACCGACCGACGGCACGTACTTATTGACTGTCCTACGTTGATGTATATCGATCCCACGGCCCAGATGTGGAGGGCGAGTGGTAGTGCCGTGGAAACTGTTGCATGGGATACTGTCTATTTAAGTAACCACGGCAGTGACCATGTAATACTTTCTAACTGTTCCGAACAATACCGTCTACCGTGGGACCGTCAATTGTAATGTGTATAACTGTCTGTCTTACTGTACCTGTTTAGCTTATACATGTGTACCTGTCTATCTAACTGTACCTGTTAAACTGTTACACGTGTAACTGTCTATTTAACTGTACCTGTTTAACAATTACATGTGAAACTGTCGATCTAACTGTACCTGTTTAACTGTTACATGTGTACCTGTCTATCTAACTGTACCTGTTTAACTGGTAAATGTGTAACTGTCTATCTAACTGTACCTGTTTAACTGTTACATATGTTACTGTCTACCCAACTGTACCTGTTTAACTGTTACATGTGTAACTGTCTATCTTACTGCACCTGTTTAACTGTTACATGTGTAACTGTCTATCTAAATGTACCTGTTTAACTGTAATGTGTAACTGTCTGTTTAATTGTTACATGCGTAACTCTCTGTCTAACTGTACATGTTTAACTGTTACATGTGTAACTGTCTATCTAACTGTACCTGTTTAACAGTAATGTGTAACTCTCTGTCTAACTGTACATGTTTAACTGTAATGTGTCAATGTCTATTTAACTGTACCTGTTTAACCGTTACAGATGTACAAATGTAACTGTGTATCTAACTGTACCTATTTAACTGTTACATGTGTAACTGTCTATCTAACTATACCTATTTAACTGTTACATGTGTTACTGTCTATCTAACTGTACTTGCTGAACTGTTACATGTGTTACTGTCTACCCAACTGCACCTGTTTAACTGTTACATGTGTAACTGTCTATCTAATTGTACCTGTTAACTGTTACATGTACTACTGTATGTCTATAACAATACCGTCTGCTGTCGAAACTGTTAAAAGTACAACATTCATCAAAGGGTGACATCTCTTTACTGGTACATGTGTAACTGTCTATCTAACTATACCTTTTTAACTGTTACATGTGTTACTGTCTATCTAACTGTACTTGCTGAACTGTTACATGTGTTACTGTCTACCCAACTGCACCTGTTTAACTGGTACATGTGTAACTGTCTAACTGTACCTGTTTAATTGGTACATGTGTAACTGTCTATCTAACTGTACCTGTTAACTGTTACATGTGTTACTGTCTATCTATCTGTACCTGTTTAACTGTTACATGTGTAACCGTCTATCTAACTGTACCTGTTTAACTGTCACATGTGTAACTATCTATCTAACGGTACCTGTTTAACTGTTACATGTGTAACCGTCTATCTAACTGTACCTGTTATATGTGTAACTGTCTATCTAACTGTACCTGCTAACTGTTACAGGTGTAACTATCTATCTAACTGTTTAATTGTTACATGTGTAACTATCTATCTAACTGTACCTGTTTAACTATTCCATGTGTAACCGTCTATCTAACTGTACCTGTTTAACTGTTACATGTGTAACTATCTATCTAACTGTACCTGTTAACTGTTACATGTGTAACTGTCTATCTAACTGTACCTGTTAACTGTTACATGTGTAACTATCTATCTAAATGTACATGTTTAACTGGTACATGTGTAACTGTGTATCTAACGGTACCTGTTTAACTGTTACATGTGTAACTGTCTATCTAACTGTACCTATTAACTGTTACTTGTGTAACTTTCTACCCAACTGTACCTGTTTAACTGTTACATGTGTACCTGTCTATCTAACTGTACCTGTTTAAATGGTAAATGTGTAACTGTCTATCTAACGGTACCTGTTTAACTGTTACATGCGTTACTGTTTATCAAACTGTACCTATTTAACTGTTACATGTGTAACTGTCTATCTAACTATACCTATTTAACTGGTACATGTGTAACTGTCTATCTAACGGTACATGTTTTACTGGTACATGTGCTACTATTTATCTAACTGTACCTGTTTAACTGTTACATGTGTAACTGTCTATCTAACTGTACCTGTTAACTGTTACATGTGTAACTATCTATCTAACTGTACCTGTTTAACTGTTACTTGTGTAACTGTCTATCTTACTGTACCTGTTTAACTGTTACATGTGTAACTGTCTATCTAACGGTACATGTTTAACTGGTACATGTGCTACTATTTATCTAACTGTACCTGTTTAACTGTTACATGTGTTACTGTCTATCTAACGGTACCTGTGTAACTGGTACATGTGTAACTGTCTATCTAACGGTACCTGTTTAACTGTTACATGTTCAACTGTCTATCTAACTGTACCTGTTTAACTGTTACATGTGTAACTGTCTATCTAACTACCTGTTAACTGTTACATGTGTAACTATCTATCTAACTGTACCTGTTTAACTGTTACATGTGTAACTGTCTATCTAACGGTACAGGTTTAACTGTTACATGTGTACATGTCTATCTAACTGTACATATTTAACTGTACCTGTTTAACTGTAATGTGTAACTGTGTATCTAACTGTGCCTGTTTAACTGTAATGTGTAACTGTCTATCTAACTGTACCTGTTTAACTGTTACATGTGTAACTGTCTATCTAACTGTACCTGTTAACTGTTACATGTGTAACTATCTATCTAACTGTACCTGTTTAACTGTTACATGTGTAACTGTCTATCTAACTGTACCTGTTTACCTGTTACATGTGTAACTGTCTATCTAACTGTACCTGTTTAACTGTTACACGTGTAACTGTCTATCTAACTGTACCTGTTAACTGTTACATGTGTACCTGTTTATCTAACTGTACCTGTTGACTGTTACATGTGCAACTGTCTATCTAACTGTACCTGTTTAACTGTTACATATATAACTGTCTATCTAACTGTACCTGTTTAACTGTTACATGTGTAACTGTCTATCTAACCTAACTGTACCTGTTAACTGTTACATGTACTACTGTATGTCTATAACAATACCGTCTGCTGTCGAAACTGTTAAAAGTACAACATTCATCAAAGGGTGACATCTCTTTACTTAATGCACGGTTACGTGTACCTGTACGCTACAGACTGCGGTGAATTATTATGCCGGTAATCCCCTTTCATACGTTTTGAACCAAGTACAAATCATTAACTCAACTTCTCCTCAGTGTCTGCAGGAACTTGTCGCCCATTATCAGCCATTACGTTCAATATGGACGAAGACACACTTGAGGGTGTCGAAGTCTCCTTTCTGAACCTTCATTTTCCGGATAAATGAATACGAGAGACCTGCAAGGGTAGCAGTCACTTTGTTGATTATGAATTTGCCCTAAATGCAAGATGGCCCTGTTTTAAACTGATAAAAGCTAGCAAAATGTTTAGCAAGTGCAACATCTCCTGAGTGTCGCGTCATCTAATACGCCCGTCAATATGAACATGCATGAGCATGCTTTCTTTTATTCCTGATAAATAATCAGATGGCTTTGTTACAAGTACCCTAATAGCGCCTTTTGAGTAGAAACATGAAATGATTATAGACGTTATTTAATTATTGTGTTGTTTAATTAATCTCGTACATAGCCCGTATCTATAGCCTTATACATTTTCCTGTGGGAAATCTGATAGTTTATTTTATTTGAAAATTGAAGAATTTAACATTTATTTCCTTTCCTGGGGATTATGTGTTAAATGTTCTATTGCACCTGGGAGCTTTAAACATGTATTAACTGTTCGGAACACTATTATACTATTGTTATTTTGAATGAATTGTATTACTTATTGCCTATCTGGCATTTAAGTCATGTAGGACAAATAAACATGTACTTGTGTTGCACTGTTACCAAATAATATTTGACCATTTACACAGGGTTCAACATTCTAGCAATAGCCATGGTGATATAAAACGGTTGCCTTGGAAGACATCGCCGACAAAATAAGTGGAGATTTGTTATATGAAGGTATTTATTCTTACAATGGGGCTTCAATCAGTTATAGTTTTTTACACTTTCGCCGAGTTGAAGGCACAGTAGGTACACTTTGATTCCATCTTTTGCCCGAAATAAAACATAAGGACACACTGCCAAATAAATAAATGAAAATATATACATTTGATTTAGCTCACTGTCTAGATAACATTACGATATAACTACTGTAAAACGCCTTTTTATGTAAACGAATGTCATATCATTCATACCATAAACTTTAACAGACCCTTATTACTAGTCCTAGCATATGCCACTTTGCTAAAATCTCCATAATGTATGTGTATTAGCCTGCGTGTTTGTTGGATGATGTTTTGGGAATCAAAAATAACTTCAAGGTCACTAGTGTCAATAAAAGTAGGAAAAAACATATTAAAAGAAATAACAACAAATTAACGTAAAAGTAAAAGAGAAACCCCACCATGAATAAATTATAGGGGCGATTGAAGACACTAGGGTTGATCTACTACATATATCATATTTAAACCCAATTAAAATTCATAGTATTTCCTTTTCCTATACTCATTTTCGTCTAAGGTAGCTTCACAGACAATCTTCTTCATAGAAACCCGGCTTCAATTGATATACCAACTTTTATATAAACTGTACAAGTTCATTCTACAGTGGGCACCAAATACACAATGTTGCAGGGGTTTGACATAAGTTACATGTATCAATATAGGCCCTCTAAATACAGTGGGGAATATGTTAACACATTTTATATTGAAAATATATGTATTAATGCTGTTAATGGGAAGGCGTATTGTTATTTAAAAAAGGGGGGAAACACCAAACTAAACTGAATTTTACTATAAACCATTAAAGCCTGGATGGTACTGATCGAAACAGCGTGTAAGTCTAGGCCTAGTTGGCATGTTTCCAAAAATGGTGATAAGGATAGGGTTTGATTAGATATTATGTCAGTTCATCAGTAAATATGCCACAAAACAAGATATATTCAAAACCGCGGGATACTGTTCTTATTTATCACATTTATAAGTCTTACTCGCCAGCGTGTGACCCCGCATTAAGGTTTGATGACATCACGGTACAAGGCGGATCAAGTAGTGGATTCAACTACCATTGATATGTAATTCGATTTAACTTGGTTGACCTTCACGAAAACACGAAAAGCGTGGAAAACCATCCTATGTTCATTTGCTTAAGCTGACAGCGGTTTCAACATTTGTTTTCCTGCTGCTCGTATTAAGCAAACTACTAATCTACATTCAAAGCGAATTGGCTAACACATAATAAACAGTGGTCTGATAATACTCAGAAACTGTCAATTTTAATTGCCTCATTTTACAAATTGATAAAGAACTGACACGTTGTAATGCAATAACACGCAAGAAGTGACATTCAAACTGCGCTTTGGAAAATTGAATCGACAACGGTTTATGAATAAAGCTTTAGTCGTCTTAGAGTAAACAGCGATGTACTGCACTGGTACACGTATACCAAGTACCCAAGGCGAGTGTTTTAAGTGGCATACTTAAGCATACAGCAGCCCAGTGCTGGGTGACGCCATTGAAATTAATTTTCCGACGTAAAATAACTGCGTGCTGACAGAAGGATCGAAACAATCGTGCGTGTTTAGATTTAGTGTTTCCGTCTGATCATGAAATTAAACATATAATTAATTAAAATATTTTTTAGGAGGCTTTCCAACGTTATGAGTTATACATTATCATATGACATAAGAACTATTTGTTTAAAGGGTTGACGCACGATTAGATGCATTGCGGCTTTTAACCTTTTTCATGAATTTGGTTTGGCGCTACAAAGGGGTTGGTCATGTTTTCAAAGCAAGCTCATTTGTTAAAAACAAATTAAATAAGCCCAATATAAGTATAATTCTGAGCCTCAAGCAATCACAGTGGAATATTTGTTTAATGGTGAAAGCCGACGTCATAACACAGTAAGTGTTGCAAAAACAAAATACATTTATTAAATACAACTTGCTTCAAACGAATTAGCGACACCATTAAAAGAGTGAAATGTTCACACATTAAGCATTAACCTAAAGCTTGCAGGGAGTCGGCCATCAAACACAATTCGCTTGCCACTTGTTTACAGAAACTGACGTAAATAGCCTTAGTTTATATTGATTCTGAAGGATATTCAAATATTTATGAAAGAAAGAAATATTGGAACCCTTCGAAAAAATCAATAGCTTACATATCACTAAATATAGCAATATTTAAATTTCCAGGAATAGCGGAGACGAAATATATTCCGAATGGAATTTAATGCTAAGCACATTATATTCATTTGATTGTTTTTTTCGGCATTTAAAACATACATTTTGTCTTGTGTGGTTTGGTTAAGGTTTGTAATTTAACGTCATACTTTTTCACATCGAATCTTTTGATAACAGTCACCTATGTCTAAACAATGGTAGCAATTTGCAACTAATATAAAAGTCGATCTTAAACATTTACAATACGTATGTCATTGCAATTTTGTAAGAAAATTATCGCTGTATGTTCGTGTAAACCTTCTTGAGATAGTCTTAATCTTTTGCCGATTTAAAGTACCAAACTGACATATACTGTCGAAGGCACCATCAGAACACCCAACACGGTCACATTATACTGACAACGGGCGAACCAGTCGTTCAACTCCCATAATGCTGAGCATCAAGCTTGAAGTAGGATCTGCCATTTTTTGAGACTCTTATATCTCGGCCAGGAAACAGAACCCAAAGCCTTCATCATAGGGACAAATGGTCTTTCTTGAGGTAGTGGAGCCGTTAGTTAAATCCATGAAAGCGTACCACATACAAGAACACAACCAATCAGCTGCTATATACTGTCGTCATTACACGACGTCATTAAATCTCACGTCAAACGAAAACCGCCAAGTTCCTTAATGAGCAACAAACAGCGAAGCGCCTTAATGAGTAAAACACACTAAAAGACAACAAAAGGAAATTAGAAGATATGTTACCCAGTACACTATCCTTCACAGCAGACGGTGTCTATAATTACCTATATGACAATTTATTGATAGAACTGACAGTGACACAATTGAAGGTCCTTAACGATCATTACCTTAACAAGAGTGACGGATACCGAGAGGATATATACGGCTTCATGATTAAGATAGTCGAGTGCAATTTCTGAATTACTGGAGTCGTTTTGTATCACATCAATAACCAGGAATATCTCCCACCTACGCATGCTATACACCTCGCAAATAAATAAGAAAAAACCGAAGCGTTAACAAAATCATAATCCGAAATCAGAATCGATTAAACCAGGGGCAAAATATGAACAAAGGAAATATTTATATGGAGACGATTATAAAAGTACAACAGAATAAGACCAGACGTTCTGGAAGAGTAAGCGTCTTCTGCCTCCTCGACGACACCCGCCATGTAAATCTTTGTCACATCCAAGTAAATATCAAATTCTCAAAAAGAGAACCGAGCATCATTGTCAATAACAACAAGTTAACACACGGAGCATACTCAAAAACGTTCATATTTATATCACTTAAAGATACATAATATTTATCAATGATACAAAGATGGCGACAATGAAACTTGTCTATAATTCTGATCAACCTGCATCTCCCGAATCCTTATGTTGTAAGCTTGTTTGTCAGCAGTCGACGTCTTCGCAAAACTAAACGCCAGATGTTAGCAGTTTGATTGGTCTATGGTAAAAGAACATGAGCAATCACTAGGCTGAATATAACCTGTCTACTGAAGATTTCAAAGGAGCGAAACCGGCTTCATAGCCTGCCATTTGTTATCGTTGTGTCACTGCGAGATTCTTTCCGTACATCAATGGATCGAACTAATCCTCTTGCCTTATCAACAATGTGGCGAACTCAGAGTCTTCAATTTTGCCATGACATAGTTCCGGGATGTAGATAGCGTAAGTGAGAGAATCCCTCTGGATATCAAGGATGATAATGAAAAACATTAGAGAATACCGAAGCGTTAACCAAACCATAAGCATGACTCAAAATCGATACAAGTAGGGGCAAAATATGAACAAGGAAATATTTACCCTTGTAATTCCTAAAAATAATAAGATAAGATGTTCCGGAAGAGTAACTGTCTTCTACTTCATCGACGACACCCGTCATGTAGTTCTTGGTCACATCCAAGTAAACATCAAGTTCTCAAAATGAGACTATTAGGAGCCCATAGGTTGAAAATATGTAAATTGTGTGGAGTATATCAAGCTGCATATTCTAAAGGGGGAACCCCTCTTCCCGTATCTGGCAGCATTGGATTTCCTCAATGGAAGAAACCAAGAAGCCCACTCTTCTCTGATGATGCCATGGGAAAATTCGATAGATATAAATATACATATGCCATTTCTATTTTACTACCTGATTTTCCTATTAATCGCTAGTGGTTTCACTTGTTGCAAAGAATTTAAACAGAATTTTAAAAAGGCCTTATTTACAGCATAACTCCGCATTGAAATTATATCTTATAAACCCGATAAGATCGAAGTTTTTCAAACCAAGATTGCAAATTGCATGTGTTGTCCAAATAAACAGAAATAAGTGATTTATGGATAAATGAAACGCATTTCTGCCTTCTATCAACAATGACAGTAATAATGAATGTTGATAATATCTATTTAAGCATATTCCCCACGGTCAATACGATGTAATGGAGTTCTATTGTTTGTTGCCGTTATTTATACGAAGACAACTGAGCACGTAGTTTGTGCATGACAGGCCGAGGTCATTCAAATGTTAACTATAAGCTAATTAATGTGAAATTGTGATAATGCACACTTCATTATGATATTGTAACTAACGGTCGTATTAAATAAAAGTTAGATTCCGTAACCGTGTCACATTATATACACAATGTACTACATGTACCGTTTCCTATTATCTTTTGTACGAGATCAATACGGTTTGTCCCATTTCTGTTCTTTTCTTTTCTATTTAATCTCCTTACTAGGTACTTATATTCATATGACCTCAGCTGTAATGGCGGCGATAAGTCAGAAACCAGAAGTGCGTTGCTATATCGTAATCTACGCAAGCAAACAATGAGTGACAATATCAATAAATTTAAACAAAAATAACCACAATGACGCAATGCGATGTTTAACCCCGACCGCGGTTGGTAGACCAATCTGTCCTTGCCCTAATTTCTTATTATCTTATGTTAAACAATCATTTAATACAAAATGTAACTTTACAATGAATGTACTACCGTTTCCTTAATCAGCTTCATTGACGTCTGCCTTTTTCATGTATACCTTTTATAGAGTTGAAAGTATCATGCATGTATATTATGTGCCCTGCAGTTAGGTTAGGGCGTAAGCGTTCTACTTTTAATCTTATCATTGATCTTATTTCTTTACAATTTCCTCCATCTCTAAGTCCTCTTTGACGCTGCCTTACGTTTCGTCCTTGTGAGTAAGAGTTTGTTTGCTATACCATTGTCGAGACAAACCAGAAAACTTCACAACATAAAAAGTAAATAGTTTTATCTACTCCCTAATTGACATAAGGTATTATGTGATAGGAACGACTGGTTGAATTGTTGTAAGAATAATGTGACCGCACTATCGGGGCGGAGGGCTTTCTTCGGTATATAATCAGTGCGTTTCTATTTCAGAAAGGCTTACACAAACTTTACGCGGTATTTAACAAATATACGCGCACTCAACACATACACGTGATTCGCAAACATATGAGGGGGGGGGGGGGGGGGTATCCTTAAGTGACTCTAACTGTGATTGGAGGAAAATAAGAGGAAAAACGTTATAAAAATGGAAATGAATTATAAAAGAGTTTACTAAGCTGGAGGTCATCAATATATCACCATTTGGAGGTGATTTATAACTTCAAATCGATATATAAACTATTAATTTTACGCTTAATGAAATTTCAGAAGCGACACAAATTTTGGGATCATATAGTTCCTGCAAGTAAGGCGAAAACATTGGACAAACTATGATACTTTTGTAAACAACGTTTTCCTTCTTAAGTTCTTCCGAACAAAGCCCGAAGTGTGATTTGAGCATTCGCCCCTTGTGAGGAAGTTTGTGTTCTGTCCCCTGGCCGATAGCTGGGGTTCCCTGCTTTCACATGTACAGACATGCAGCTTATGAGGGTAGCGAAAACAACTGGTTCACCAGGCAGGTGTAATGAGACGGGGTAGGATTCGGTGTCTCCGGTTTTGTACACTGCCTTTCAGTGACACAGCACTATAATATCGTTATCAGACATGTCCTTTTGCTAGGATGCAAGTACGCCGACATAATATGTTTTCGGTAACATAATACACACATGTAAGCATACCGGCACGCAAATTACTGACTGTTGATGTTAATGTAAAACTCAACCAAACTAAAGCAATAAATATCAAATCATTTTTTCACAGATTTATGTCCAATTTTACCAACTTTCTTTTATATACAAAACGATAAATTATAGTATCAGAAAACAGCCACGTTGCATCAATTGCATGCAGGCAAAATCCGTCAGGTTTTAAAGAAACACATAACAGATTGCCTTTCTTAAAATAAAAGTATACCATTTTTTAAGCTCTACGTTTTCTTGCGATGAAACATAAAACCGACCAGAGAAGAAAGACGATACAGTCTAAGTAGAGAAATATATACAACTGTACCAGTCCGACTTCACCTTGGGAAAAGTCGCCTTGAGGACATACTTTTTTTAACCAAGTTCCTTTCAATCGCTGACTCATGTTATATATCTACATATGTTCCGCAAGCCAAGAAACCTTTTAGGTAATTTGTCATTGCCGACGTATTGTTACTATTCATTGCCATAGGAAAGTCAAAACTGACTGCAATCGGATTCTGCGCGGAAAAAATCGTGTATATGACCTTTCGTAAGTGCATTATACATTTCGTACTTGGATTACCTTCAGTTATTCACTACGATATGGCTTCAGCACTGTCTTTAATCAACTCCTATACATATAAAAAAGTATCACATAATTGGAAATGTTATGTGATAAATCATTGAAAAATTGAAAGAAAAAGGAAACTTTTTTATGTAATCATTGATTTGACATTTTCCTCAGGCCTCAAATAGAAAGGAAGCGTCCTTGCGGCAGTTTTATGAACGTACAAAGCATATTTGATCTGCCAATATAATTAGAAAATATCCGTTATATTAATTTACTAATGATGTCTCTGATCGTAGTTCTAGGTTGCTGATTTCAAATTTGCGCTTGTTATCAATGAAAAAAATCAGAGAATACCGACAGTTCAAACAAAATCAGAATCGGAACAAAAAATCGATTGAGCTAGGTGGAAATATGAACAAAGAATTGATAAAGCTAAGGGTGATGTTTTTTTTTTCCATTTTTTTCAGTCGAATATTAGGACAGATCTTTGAAAAGTCCTTATTAGATATCCTGTTGACAACAATAAAGCCAAATATAAAACATATAAATTGTTTTCGCGGTATTACATATATTGTTGTTATACAATATCTGATATCGTTTACCATGTAGGTAATATATGACACTCTAAGGAGCTTTAAATAATAAAACAATAGATACATTGCATATAATAAATCTATACATGTATCTACCATTTACCGATTTTCCAAAAAATATTTCAGGCGCCAACACGCAGTCGTTGCGATATGGTTAATGTCTTCACCAGACGGTAAACATTAGACATTCCTTCCCAAGGAGTCAGTTTTATACTGCAAATTGTCTCACTGGTATCACATAGACAGGCACTGTAGCACCAATCACATACAGGCTCATACATAAACATGTTGAAATCGTTCTAAAAAGGATGGTTTTATATCCCCCCCCCCACTAAAATTTCATACTGTTGCAACTTAGAAGCAAAACAATCAACTTGCATTCGTACAAATGGTTCAAAAACATTGCCGAACTGTCGTTTATTAATTTCTCTTTATTGACCATTTAGATGACTATCTACGTGGTAAACAGGTATAAACATTCTAGGCTGTTGACGATTTCTTAAAAAAAATCACACTACCTAACTTTTTTAACCTGTTCAGATTTATGCAGATGGTTAAATATATCAAGATGAAAGATTTAGGAATCCTATGTAAATCTCAAAATTAAGGTTTTGTGACTATTTTTATGTTTTTTGTTTGAAATTGCCGTAGTGCCTCGATGAGTGCACTGGCGCCAAATAGACAATTCTGCAAGTCAATGTTTTAACCTTTGATTTTTTTGTAAAGGATAAAGGAATTGGAATTACAGATGATTACAAGAAATTTCTTGATCTCTGATTCAATATTTATACCATTTTCTGTTATTTGGTCTGCCTTACACGTAACATCGTGTGATCTTAATTGCTCAGTCTAATGTAAACCAGTCTTTGTCAAGCATATGTGCTTCAGATTTAGTTTAATGACATCATAATAGCATAGTTTATAGGAAGACACCACAGAAAACTAAATAGAAGGACGTGTCATGAAACACAGTACAGTCTCCAAAGACTGCAGCATCCAATAAGCGAATTTCAAAGAAGAAACTATCTGCACGGGGCTCTCTGTTCCCTATGTACGTACCATGCAGATCGACTTGAGCATTGCAGATTATCCTTCAAGCTAGGAAAAAAGACGCTCCTTCTAACCCATTGTATGTTGAAATAATAGAAAATGTAATAGCCCCTCTATCCCCCCCCCCTCCCCATTCCCCGCGCCTCTCCTGACAGAAGTAGTTTACTTATGTCTGCTGCCCATTTTTATGTGAAATGACAAGTTTACAGTTCAGTTAGTGTTGCATGCAACACTCCTTCCCTGTTGTTAATATTTCAATAATAATATAGCAATGAACAGATGTCTTATTTTAACAATAATTTCTAGCATTGAACAGATGTCTAATTTTAACAACCATTTCCTGTTTTATTGAGGCTGACCATGAAATGAGAATATGTTGACGGTTTAATCCCAAACATAATCCCACATTTAGTGACAGATGAATACTGTGTTACCATCTGGAATCCACAATTTGATGGGAATATGTATTTTCAGCAATAGTGACCTCCAACGTTGACATTTCGACCCCATACGCAGTCCCACTCTGTATTACAAATGTACATCATAAGCTAACATTGTATGACAACCAAATCTATCAATTCCTTCTGAAGTTATCATCTGAATACCAAAATCTGGTGGAAAATATATATTTTAGCCACAGTGACCTTCGTAGTTAACCTGTCAATCCCACGTTCGATTCCACTTTGTAGTAACTCATAAGCCAACATTTTCTGGCGTTTTAACCAAATCCTTCATTTCCTAGTGAAGTTATCATATGGAATCCAAAAAATCATATAAAGTTCTATTTTTAACAACAGAGACCTTCATAGTCAACCTTTCGACTCCAAACTCAATCCCACTCTGTATTACCTCATAAGCCAACGCTGTACGCAGTTTTAACCTAATTCATCAATTCTTACGCATATATCATCTGGATACCAAACTTTGATAAAATATATATATATTTTTAGCAAAAGTGACATTCGTAGTTTGAACCAAATCCGTCAATTTTTTTTTTTTTTTGCAGTTATAATCTGGAAGCCAAACTTTGATGAAAAATATCTATTTGAAGTTGACATTTCGATCCCAAACTCAACTCACACTGTATTACCTCATAAGCTAATATTGTTTCAACCAAATCCATTTTTCTCAAGTTACCGCCTGGAAACCAACATCCAGACAGACAGACAGACGGAAACAAACACTGTACATGTAGTCACATCCAGTTTCACCGGCAGAGGACTAATAAAAACTGAATTGATCTTAACATGTTCCTAGTGAAACATTTGAAAGATATATGTAACATATATGATCGTTTCATGTTTGTGAATTTTACAAAAAATCGCAATGACGCCTGAATCATTTTAAGGAAGTTTTTAAGTCTAAAGTGAACAATTCACGTGGGAATTCAATGAGAACAATTGTTACAAAATGAGGAAAAATCAATACAAATCATGTTAGTGGGAAAACCGATCAACAGTGTTCCGAAATATCTGACAAATGAATAACAGATTGCTTTATAGATACAAAACTCAAACATAAAAAAGCAATTTTGACGCCACGATTCTTTCAAAACTTAGACACTTTTCAACAATAAAAGCAGGAATCAGGAATAAAGTGCTATGAAAGAAACAATTACATACACATTGTTTTTGAATTAGTATGGATTGTCTATATATGCTACAAGAACATATCTGATCAATGTTGAATAAACAGATATTCATCAGATAAAATGTTGCACAATTTTGGTATAGACAATATGTTAAATACAACCATCTCACTTTAAAAGGAAGAATTTTTATTTTGAGTGTCGATAAAAGTTTAGACAATGATATAAATGTTGCGCTGTAAATTCCTGGAAAAGAATCATCATACAGGCTATGGTTAAAATTGAAGAAATAATTTTCATTTTAACAATAAGGGGAAAATGTTTAAAAAGTACCATATCAGGAGACATATTGGTCTAGGTGTAGGGCGACCGACTGAGCTCTTGGCAGAAGGTTTCGGAATGATTTGTCAGGACAAGGCACTGTATTTTGTATTTCAACAAAATACTTTGCTCCGCTTTTTCCAGTCTACAATTGTGTAAATGAGTACGCGGAAGGGCAGTGCTAGAAATTGTAGAATTCTAGCTGTGGACGCCGAAATGGCAGCCCCGGCTGTATACTTCCCCCGAGGTTGAGAAAGCTATTCTCTGGCTGTAAATTCCTATAACCACGGACAATAATGTGTGAACCGCTTAAGGTTGGGTGAACCTTGAATTGTTAATATTATCATGGTACGCTTTAAAACAGAAACTCGAACAAACCATTCAGGTCAAAAGCTTTACAATATAGCCGGTAACTACCAGTTAAAGCTGTCAACGAAATTAAATTCAAAATATCAATACAGCTGGAAGCCTGATTTTTTAAATATAAAAAGAATGGGATGATGAATCCATATTATAAGTATCAAAAGAGTTTGAAAAGTGGATGCGCTATCAAAGGCTTCTTTGAAATACTACTGTACCAGAAAATTCACATAAATACCGTTTTCACAGATTCAAAGAATCAGACTCGACAGGAATCAATACTTACAAACATTCTCGTTCAAATTATTGCAACAGAATTCTGAATGGTACCAATATTGAGTCAAAAGATACTCGTCAGCGTATTTGATTTCCATGCAATCATTTTCAAAATGATGCTTTAACACATGGTATATATTTCTCGTTACGTCCTTAAATTACAAGTCGGCACGTAGAAGGACACATTCAAAAATGTCCACCTTCATATCATACAAGGATATACAATATTTCTCAATGAGACCAGGACCTCTGTCGCTGCCGCTGCTAAAATTACTGATTTGCACTACAAAAAGTCGTTCGGGTCATTCGGAAGGGTTATATCTGTTTTCGATGTTAGTAATTTCCGAAAATATCTTTATATAGTAAAGTAATGAACGTTTCCATAGACATACTGCCCGTACAACAGATGGAATTACGGGGTTATACAAACAAGACCCGTTCGTTTGATTCCAAATATATCCATTGATCCGATAATTTAAAAATAAACATGCCATGGGTGGTTTTCTATTACAAAAATAACTTGTTTCTGTAGCCTCATGCATATGGTTAATTAGCATTAAAAGCAAAGGACGATTAATTTTACCAAACCAACACGACATAATCCCGATAGTAGCAGGGAAACGTTTCGTGAACTATTCAAATGCATCCATTCTATCACAAATCACCCTGCTTAGAAGACTTTGAATATACATATAGTTATGTGTTATCTTTCCTTTGTCTGTTATTGATCTGGGGAATATATCAGATGAACTAAATAAAGCTCCAGCAAGGCAGGGCCAGGCATTTTAATGAAGAAATTCTAGTTGATTCAGTGTAAGATTTATGAGTTCAATAAAAACGATCTTTCAGATGAATTTCTTTATACATTGTTACATCAAATAGTTTTGCACTCTCCCGGGATTGTGCCTGAACAATCTATATTAACAATGCTTATAAAAAGCTCTTACAAAACCAAACATTTTTATAGCAGCTGTTTTATGTAGTTTTGCATGAACCTGGCGGTTATTTTGTTTAATGTTATAAAGTTTTCGTATGTGTAACTGCCTCACATGACATAAGAACTGGCCTGTCTGCAGGATCCTTAATAAGATAAGAACTCTTTTTCAAACAAAAATTTCGGTCAAGACTTTTAAAATATGACATTTGATAGAAGTCAATAGGCAAAAGTCGTGCTTTGTCACAATAAACAATAGCAGTTTTGTTCTGTATAGCTGAAACATTCATGATAATAAAAAATAGAATAGAGACGAGTTTAAAGAAGAGGTTATACAGAAGCACACATACAAATTTGACCTTAAACAGTTTGTTAATAAAGAGTTGGACAGCCTTCAAAACATTACTCGAAAAAGTCTTTTCAATCTCGGACAGAACATTGGAATGCAAATACATTACTTTGTTTTCGTGACCTAGATCGCCATTAAACAACTTTCATATAAACAATCTTATTATTGATGACAACCAATATTTATCGCACAATTCCGAGGATTCGGTCGATGTTTTAGGTTACCGGAAGTAGAACTGGGTTGTGTTCTTCTGGTCCTATGAAGCGAAGGACAAGGTCTAAGTGGATTGGCGCGAGATATGTAAGACAATCCGGACCTAACTGTCATTGCTACATAAAAGACATTTTGATTGCGGAGTTACGGAAGAGCAGAGATGATTCAGGGGTATTGATCGAGCGGCAGAGCCCCTGCTAATTCTGTTATCAGATCTGGGTAATCAAATCGGTTTCGTGGGCGTTTAACGTGCCAGTATGACAAAGGGAGAAACAAAATGCCTATAAAGAGGAATGCGAAAATTATAGGGAATAGAAAATGGGTAGTTTCAAAGATGTATTACCTGTATAATTCAGAAACATGTGAACAACTCGTATCTAAATCTCTCCCAATCCCATCTGGTGATACTGCAACACATTGGATGTGTGTTCCAAGAATACTTTGTCATCGGCTTTTTTAATTTAGTTTCCAAAACAAAAGATACCATTATGAAGCTTTAAAAACTATTTGTCTGTTAATAGCTAGCAAAAAACAAATATATATCCGTTTATACAAAATTATGTGTGCACACAAAGTATTTACAGTATTACTTCTGTTTATTTCTTTTAAACTATATATATGTTCAGAATTTACATTATCAAACCGGTTATATTTTATATTTAATCATGTCTTACACCAATGAGTATCTAAAATGAGTACCGTTGCCTTGATACATATTGACCCTTTTGTCTTCATACGTTGATCAATTACATGTACATGTAGTTTGTTTCTTTAAAAAACTGTTAAAGGTTTGAACAATTCTTAACTTGGTCCTTTCTTAAAATCTTTCGAAGCTAGAACTATTATTCAACCAATCTAAAACAAATTGGAATGTTGCTGGTGAAATTTGAATTTACGTTTCTTTCTACTCAGAATACCATTGAACAGCCATGGTGTTAATTCCCTACACACTGCTTCCTCCAAATACAATCTTTTATTTATATTCATGATGCATCAAATCAATATGTCTTGTATCTTAGCAGAAATATTCGTCACAGATAATGGCCACATTTCTTCACACTTACCGATTGCGCTCATATAACATGCGGATTGCATGTAATCACGATAGCGGTATACTTCCGGTGTGTTTCCGTGCCGGTGCTTCCTATTTCAACAACGACGGACAGGTATCTCTTTGGAGACATTTCCGGCGCTGATTAGCATCTCGAAAATTCATCGGCATTCCGCCGAATTGTGCATGTAAAAAACTTCAAATCACGTAACACACACATATGCTGCACCTCTTAAATTTAGTAATAGATACAGTATGCCGAAAAAAATAATTAAACTACATCATACAGCTGTTTCGTCCTCCTAGGACTCTTTAGTGATGCTAGGGGCCAAAAGGTAGGAATCCAAAATTTCTAAACTTATGTAGAAGCAGAAGGGTCAGTTGCGTAAAACCCCCGTAACTTATTAATTTAGAAGTAGCATTAAACTAGTTCTGTATAATTTCAAATCGTATACTACGAAAATGTGTATATTAAGTACCGTGCCACTACTCAAATGAGATTAACTGTGGCTATGGAGGCTCCAGCAAACCTCGAGGACTAAAAAATCCACCAGTAGAGTCTGCCACCCCCTATCATAAAGATCACGTAAACATATTGATAGATATTGATGGTAACAAATGTAAGTATTAGCACATATTCAGATATTTCATGTTATATACTAATACTTTTTATTCTCATATGACGCCCATGTTCATGAAATTTAGTTCTAATTTTTTGTTTATGATAAAGACTTATAAGGAAATTAATGTCCCCTGGCCAACATACCTGGGTCTCAATAATGATAGATAATACTCCCTACTTTAAGGGATCGGAGCGCCAGTATAATGTGACCGTGCGTGCTGCCCTGCTATGGGCCTTCGGCAATATACTTTCCTGTGGTACATGTAGCACTTTAAATCGGCACAAGATCCAGCCTATCGTAATGATGCTTACACGAACATATCGCGGCCTCTCACTTACACACGCACTCAACACGTACACTTAAACTGCATACGCTGGGAATCCGTTCTTAAATTACCTCAGCTGTTCAGACGGGCACAACGTAAAACCTTATAAAACCAAATAGTCACGATCGTTCTTTATGATTATCTGTTTGCTACATCAGGTCAGTGTCAGATGCTGTTGACAGTGACCTTTTCAGAGATGAGGCTTTCATTATTCCGTGCGGCTTGGTGCTTTCATTGTTTCCTGATGCCTACCTGACTTATTTGTCAGGGCTAAACTCTATATATTTGATAAGCTTTGATCCTCTGTAAGTATAGTACCGGTGAATCTGATGACAAGTTATATTGCTCTTTCCGGCTAAAATAGCAAAATGGATTAAATGTCAACCAAATCAAAAGAAAACCAAAGATTTAGGATGATGTTGTTTTATTGGTTTTTTTTGGTTTGGCCATTTACTACGGAATCACAAATCCGAACGTTGCAGTGAAGAAAGAGGCTGCGACAATACAGTCTTAATTATTTCCAACAGAAATATGACCTACAAATGTATTATGGAGAAAAACACATCTCACAGAAAGTGCCGCGACCGTTTTAAGTGCAATCCCTGAAGGGATTACTTCAGGACTGTCATCAGAAATTGTACGGAGCCATAATGCTCAACGTATAGTTAGTTTGACGAGAAGGTTGAACTCATTTTAGTAGTGGCAGGATTCATCATATACACACTTTGTAGTTTGTTGTAGGACAAAAATGCACTTTTCAAAGCATATATACAATATATATGTTACTAAAATACTTTTTTTTTAAATTCAAAATAAGAGAGGTTTTACGCACCTTGCAATTCTGCGTCTACATTAGTTTAGATTTCGACTCCCATATTGTGATCCCTAGTAGCAATGACGAGTCCTAGAAAGACGCAACAGCTGTATGATGCAGTGTAATTCATTTTTTATTCGGCATTATGGATCCATTATAAAATTTCAAAAGGTGCAACAAAGGTTCAACGGTGATATAACACATATACATAATGCGTGGTACATCAGCGTTGAAGAAAACATCTTGCAGTATACGTTACAACATTGTATTTAGTTTACTGTCACCAGATGTTCGCTTTGAAAAAATTGCATATATAAAGTTTGAATATGTATGAATTTGAATTACCGTAATACTGTAACTATAAACAAACCAAATCTGAAATTCGACATGCAGAGTTTGTTTACATGTAGCTCATGCACATAATCGTACCAGATAGTGTCATGAACTCCTAATAGAAACACTTTTATATAATTAAAATGTTTTGCAAAAAATCCAAAAACAATTCTAATTATTTTTTTTTCACAATTAATTGTGCTGTTACGTGCAATTTGCAAAGGTGCCACCGTTGTAACACCTTATTTGGTCTTATCCATCTCTTATTTCCATATATAAATATTTATGTAAAGAAAATGGCTAAAACATATACAAATATAGGAAAGCAATGAAATACCAGCTACAGACACACAGTAAAATAATATATATAGAGATGCAAGTAATCTTTATATAATTCATCAGCGCGGTTTCGTGATCAAATCAATTGTTTATCGCCGGCCATTTCGTGACCCCTAAACGCCTTACATAGGAAAAGATCAAATATATGTGATCATATTTTCGAATAGCACCAATCAAACAAATTCTCTTGGATTGAATGTGTCCCAAAATAGCACGTCAAATAACATATTTTCATTATAAAGTCATGAAAAAAGCTCCTATCGCTGATGATAAACATAGATGACCTTTGTGTGTATTGACACCAACAGAACTGGGGTTTATGTCCTGCATTGTCTACGGATTACATCTACATCACAGTTTTATATTTTCATGACTAGCAATCACCATTCAGACGATATCTATGATATAATGGGACACAAGAGATTTGGACATGATGATTTCTTTCTATTTGTATATATAGTGTGTACATTGTACGGAACGTCATAACAGTAAGAATGATATAATTGAAGAAATATACAACAGTATATGTATACTTTTGTTCGAAAAGATCAATAGTACAAAATACACATTGCGCAAGCACTTGATCCCCTCTTCTTCCAAGATCGGCAGTTTGGTTTAATGTTTCTATGAGTACAATATGACTGTATAATGACAATGTTCTCGCCCATAGAGTGAACAAAACTGTCATCTGAAATCCATATCCATAAAACAAAATCATGGTATAGCGAAGCGTCCACAAAACCACAATCTTCAAACTCAGAATCCATTAAACTACATGTAGAGGTAAAATATGAAAACAAAAGATTACATGGAGACCCCCTGCGAAAGTTCAAGAAAATAATACAAGGGATTCCGGAAGAGTAAGTGTCTTCTACTTCACCGGTGACATTTGATCGCATCTACACCAAGTCATCAAAGTGAGAAGTCTTCATTCTCAATCACAAAAACCATAAAATATGATGTTCACATATCATACAAGAATACGAACTATTTCAAAATTCAAAACAGAAAATAAATACAAGAATAGCTTATTTTGTAAGATATGTCCACAAAGACCTGAACAAAAAGCTATAAAATAACAAGGAACAGGAAATCGTGACCGATCATTTTGGGGTTTATAAAAACTAATTGACGTATGGAAAATAGTAATGCAATGTACCACTCATGTAATAAAAACATATCAGTAAAACCTTAACCTATAAATGGGAATGTTTTCACCTATATGAACATTTTACTCTCGCTATGCAGTGATCCTAGCCAACCGCTGCAGATTTGAAGAAACACTAGGTTTGTTGCTGCATGTTATCACAAGAGACGCCTTTTGTTTGGCCCTTACGAAGTCAGGCATGTTTTTCTCAATGTCTTCCACTAAGGAGTCATTGAAGAGACCATAATTGATTCGCTGTCCACATTACATCTCTTGGGGTTTATATTTTTCTAGTTCATACTATTTTACTCTTTCGTATACATTGTTTCCCTACGCACACGCTGACCTGAGCTGTCAATCGGTCCGTAAACAGTATATAACCAATCAAACTAAATCCTCGTATGACATCAGCTGTTTCGAAAACATTTAACACAATGTTGACAAGTATTGATCAAGGCGGAAACCATGGTACATCTGCTTGGTAATCCAGATTGGAAACTAACAAATCTTCTCTGCGATATCTCATTTGTACTTGATCGATATCGGTGTTCCGATATAAAGATATATCGGCTACTTAATAGTAGTACACTAATGTCATGAAAGCTTAAGATTGGGGCACAAACGAAGATATTTATGCATGAATTGATAGCATCCTCTTGACATTATATTGAGACAGGCCTTGATAAATATCCCGTATTCCGATGTGTTTTTCCTGACTAAATACAATAATTGTTTTCATCATTTCCTCTAGCTGTAGGGCATACATATAGCGATCCCGTGAGGGATTGTGTTCTCTGATGTTCCAAAATGGTTTTTTAATCAATAATGGACATCATTTTAGGATATAGGAGATGAAGTGATGAGTTTTAGGGAAATCTTTCAATTATGAATATGTCATCTTGTCAGTTGGTTAGTTATGCTTGGTTTGAATTTGAGATTTCATTTTGAGGCAGTGCAAAAGGCGACATAAGGAATGAAACACTTGTTAAGTAAAAGAAAGTTAAGATCTTAGTCGCCGTATAACGTAAGGGATTAGGGGTTTCTTATCCTAACAGGTGTTCGCCAAATACCGAAAAAGAGACAGGAGAACGGTGAACAGAATAATACGTAAAACAGTTGAAATTATATTCATCGAGATTCCCAAATAAGTGTATAGTACTCACTTATTGAGGCTTGAAGGGTTATGGGGGAGGAACGGGAAGTTCACCCATGCCAGTATGACGTAACTGGGCGGGGTGTTCTGCTGGATGCCATTGACATTATACTTCAGTATGGTAGCACTTGAAAAGGCGGTATTAGTTCCGGACTATAGCAACGAGGCTTACACGAACATACCTACCGCAGCCTCCAAAATACCTGGTATACACGCAATTAGCACATACACTCACGTCGCACACACCAGGAAACCGTCCTTAAACGACCCCTTGTTATTAAAACGAAATGGTAAACTTTAATATCATCTCAGAGTAGAGGGTAAAATATTCCAGTCGGTAGATTTGCACCAGGGCTCTTCCGCACATGTAGTGGGATAAAAGTGTTTTCCTGTTCAACTGTGATTCTAAACAGGGTGATATTCTTGTTCATTTTTTACCGATATATTTACAGGCCAGGACAAAACGTAACTCGAAGCATCGCAACCAGCGTCGATTGACGTGGCGTACATGTACCTCCGATAAAATTACAGCAGGTCAATTTATCTTCATCACAATATACATATACACCGTGTCGTCATTTCCGTATTTCTTTTTAATAAGGAAAGCTACATCTGTAGAATAGTAGTTTCGTGCGAGACGATATCGATGATAATTATGTCAACACCCGATATCGAGACCTTTCTTGGAAAGGAATAATCACAATTAATTAGAAATGATTTTACCGATAATAAAGGACAAACTGACTCACTGAAAACACTGAAATGATTTCAGAATAAAGACATATGTGTTTTGCGTACATGTACTAATCCCATAGTTGCACACCACGTGCTTACACCTGTTAACGTGCTCGAGGTCATTACGGTTTTTCATTAACGTGCAAATGACGATTTGTCGAGCAAAACGTTTTTACAAATGCATTACTAACACTTATTCTGTGAAAATATCGTTTTGTAAAATATCAAGTTCCTTATGGAAATACGTGCGTGGGTGCAAATGATCATTGCACACCATGTGATGGCCTCTGGTTATTTTTGTAAAATCAGCTCTTCATAGTTGAACAACCGTTATGTGAAAGTTTCAATGAAAGTTTACAGTTCAGTTAGGGTTGCATGCAACACTCCTTCCCTGTTGTTAATATTTCAATAATGATATAGCAATGAATAGATGTCTTATTTTAACAATAATTTCTAGCATTGAACAGATGTCTAATTTTAACAACCATTTCCTAACTGTTTTATTGAGGCTGACCATGAAATGAGAATATGTTGACGTTTTGACCCCAAACATAATCCAACATTTAGTGACAGATGAATACTGTGTTACCATCTGGCAACCACAATTTGATGGGAATATGTATTTTCAGCAATAGTGACCTCCAAAGTTGACATTTCGACCCCATACGCAGTCCCACTCTGTATTACAAATGTACATCATAAGCTAACATTGTATGACAACCAAATCTGGAAGTTATCATCTGAATACCAAAATATGGTGGAAAATATATATTTTAGCCACAGTGACCTTCGTAGTTGACCTGTCAATCCCACGTTCGATTCCACTTTGTAGTAACTCATAAGCCAACATTTTCTGGCGTTTTAACCAAATCCTTCATTTCCTAGTGAAGTTATCATATGGCATCCAAAAAAGCATGTAAAGTTCTATTTTTAACAACAGAGACCTTCATAGTCGACCTTTCGACCCCAACTCAATCCCACTCTGTATTACCTCATAAGCCAACGCTGTACGCAGTTTTAACCTAATTCATCAATTCTTACGCATATATCATCTGGATACCAAACTTTGATAAAATATATAGATATTTTTAGCAAAAGTGACATTCGTAGTTTGAACCAAATCCGTCATTTTTTTTTTTTGCAGTTATAATCTGGAAGCCAAACTTTGATGAAAAATATCTATTTTGAAGTTGACATTCGATCCCAAACTCAACTCACACTGTATTACCTCATAAGCTAACATTGTTTCAACCAAATCCATTTTTCTCAAGTTACCGCCTGGAAACCAACATCCAGACAGACAGACAGACAGACGTAGACAAACACTGTACATGTAGTCACATCAGGTTTCACCGGCAGAGGACTAATAAAAACTGAACTGATCTTAACATGTTCCTAGTGAAACATTTGAAAGATATATGTAACATATATGATCGTTTCATGTTTGTGAATTTTACAAAAAATCGCAATGACGCCTGAATCGTTTTAAGGAAGTTTTTAAGTCTAAAGTGAACAATTCACGTGAGAATTCAATGAGAACAATTGTTACAAAATGAGGAAAAATCAATACAAATCATGTTAGTGGGAAAACCGATCAACAGTGTTCCGAAATATCTGACAAATGAATAACAGATTGCTTTATAGATACAAAACGCAAACATAAAAAAAGCAATTTGACGCCACGATTCTTTCGAAACTTGGACACTTTTCAACAATAAAACAATATCAGGAATAAAGTGCTATGAAAGAAACAATTACATACACATTGTTTTTGAATTAGTATGGATTGTCTATATATACTACAAGAACATATCTGATCAATGTTGAATAAACAGATATTCATCAGATAAAAATGTTGCACAATTTTGGTATAGACAATATTTTAAATACAACCATCTCACTTTAAATGGAAGAATTTTTATTTTGAGTGTCGATAAAAGTTTAGACAATGATATAAATGTTGCGCTGTAAATTCCTGGAAAAGAATCATCATATAGGCTATGGTTAAAATTGAAGAAATAATTTCATTTTAAAAATAAGGGGAAAATGTTTAAAAAGTACCATATCAGGAGACATATTGGTCTAGGTGTAGGGCGACCGACTGAGCTCTTGGCAGAAGGTTTCGGTATGATTTGTCAGGACAAGGCACTGTATTTTGTATTTCAACAAAATACTTTGCTCCGCTTTTTCCAGTCTACAATTGTGTAAATGAGTACGCGGAAGGGCGGTGCTAGAAATTGTAGAATTCTAGCTGTGGACACCGAAATGGCAGCCCCGGCTGTATACTTCCCTCGAGGTTGAGAAAGCTATTCTCTGGCTATAAAGTCCTATAACCACGGACAATAATGTGTGAACCGCTTTAGGTTGGATGAACCTTGAATTTTTAATATTATCATGGTACGCTTTAAAACAGAAACTCGAACAAACCATTCAGGTCAAAAGCTTTACAATATAGCCGGTAACTACCAGTTAAAGCTGTCAACGAAATTAAATTCAAAATATCAATACAGCTGGAAACCTGATTTTTTTAATATAAAAAGAATGGGATGATGAATTCATATTACAAATATCAAAAGAGTTTGAAAAATGGATGCGCTATCAAAGGCTTCTTTGAAATACTACTGTACCAGAAAATTCACATAAATACCGTTTTCTCAGATTCAAAGAATCAGACTCGACAGGAATCAATACTTACAACCATTCTCGTTCAAATTATCGCAACAGAATTCTGAATGGTACCAATATCGAGTTACAACATACTCGTCAGCGTATTTGATTTCCATGCAATCATTTTCAAAATGATACTTCAACACATGGTATATATTACACGTTACGTCCTAAAATTACAAGTCAGCACGTAGAAGGACACATTCAAAAACGTCCACCTTCATATCACACAAGGATATCCAATATTTCTCAATGAGACCAGGACCTCTGTCGCTGCTAAAATTACTGATTTGTACTACAAAAAGTCGTTCGGGTCATTCGGAAGGGTTATATCTGTTTTCGATGTTAGTAATTTCCGAAAATATCTTTATATAGTAATGAACGTTTCCATAGACATACTGCCCGTACAACAGATGGAATTACGGGGTTATACATACAAGACCCGTTCGTTTGATTCCAAATATATCCATTGATCCGATAATTTAAAAATGAACATGCCATGGGTGGTTTTCTATTACAAAAATAACTTGTTTCTGTAGCCTCATGCATATGGTTAATTATCATTAAAAGCAAAGGACGATTAAATTTACCAAACCAACACGACATAATCCCGATAGTAGCAGGGAAACGTTTCGTGAACTATTCAAATGCATCCATTCTATCACAAATCACCCTGCTTAGAAGACTTTGAATATACATATAGATATGTGTTATCTTTCCTTTGTCTGTTATTGATCTGGGGAATATATCAGATGAACTAAATAAAGCTCCAGCAAGGCAGGGCCAGGCATTTTAATGAAGAAATTCTAGTTGATTCAGTGTAAGATTTATGAGTTCAATAAAAACGATCTTTCAGATGAATTTCTTTATACATTGTTACATCAAATAGTTTTGCACTCCCCGGGATTGTGCCTGAACAATCTATATTAACAATGCTTATAAAAAGCTCTTACAAAACCAAACATTTTTATAGCAGCTGTTTTATGTAGTTTTGCATGAACCTGGCGGTTATTTTGTTTAATGTTATAAAGTTTTCGTATGTGTAACTGCCTCACATGACATAAGAACTGGCCTGTCTGCAGGATCCTTAATAAGATAAGAACTCTTTTTCAAACAAAAATTTCGGTCAAGACTTTTAAAATATGACATTTGATAGAAGTCAATAGGCAAAAGTCGTGCTTTGTCACAATAAACAATAGCAGTTTTGTTCTGTATAGCTGAAACATTCATGATGATAAAAAATAGAATAGAGACGAGTTTAAAGAAGAGGTTATACAGAAGCACACATAAAAAATTGACCTTAAACAGTTTGTTAATAAAGAGTTGGACAGCCTTCAAAACATTACTCGAAAAAGTCTTTTCAATCTCGGACAGAACATTGGAATGCAAATACATTACTTTGTTTTCGTGACCTAGATCGCCATTAAAAAACTTTCATATAAACAATCTTATTATTGATGACAACCAATATTTATCGCACAATTCCGAGGATTTGGTCGATGTTTTAGGTTACCGGAAGTAGAACTGGGTCTTCCGGTCCTATGAAGCGAAGGACAAGGTCTAAGTGGATTGGCGCGAGATATGTAAGACAATCCGGACCTAACTGTCATTGCTACATAAAAGACATTTTGATTGCGGAGTTACAGAAGAGCAGAGATGATTCAGGGATATTGATCGAGCGGCAGAGCCCCTGCTAATTCTGCTATCAGATCTGGGTAATCAAAACGGTTTCGTGGGCGTTTAACGTGCCAGTATGACAAAGGGAGAAACAAAATGACTATAAAGAGGAATGCGAAAATTATAGGGAATAGAAAACGGGTAGTTTCAAAGATGTATTACCTGTATAATTCAGAAACATGTGAACAACTCGTATCTAAATCTCTCCCAATCCCATCTGGTGATACTGCAACACATTGGATGTGTGTTCCAAGAATACTTTGTCATTGGCTTTTTTAATTTAGTTTCCAAAACAAAAGATACCATTATGAAGCTTTAAAAACTATTTGTCTGGTAATAGCTAGCAAAAAACAAATATATATCCGTTTATACAAAATTATGTGTGCACACAAAGTATTTACAGTATTACTTCTGTTTATTTCTTTTAAACTATATATTTGTTCAGAATTTACATTATCAAACCGATTATATTTAATATTTAATCATGTCTTACAACAATGAGTATCTAAAATGAGTACCGTTGCCTTGATACATGTTGACCTTTTTGTCTTCATACGTTGATCAATTACATGTACATGTACATGTAGTTTGTTTCTTTAAAAAACTGTTAAAGGTTTGAACAATTCTTAACTTGGTTCTTTCTTAAAATCTTTCGAAGCTAGAACTATTATTCAACCAATCTAAAACAAATTGGAATGTTGCTGGTGAAATTTGAATTTACGTTTCTTTCTACTCAGAATACCATTGAACAGCCATGGTGTTAATTCCCTACACACTGCTTCCTCCAAATAAAATATTTTATTTATATTCATGATGCATCAAATCAATACGTGTTGTATCTTAGCAGAAATATTCGTCACAGATAATGGCCACATTTCTTCACACCTACCGATTGCGCTCATATAACATGCGGATTGCATGTAATCACGATAGCGGTATACTTCCGGTGTGTTTCCGTGCCGGTGCTTCCTATTTCAACAACGACGGACAGGTATCTCTTTGGAGACATTTCCGGCGCTTATTAGCATCTCGAAAATTCATCGCATTCCGCCAAATTGTGCATGTAAATAACTTCAAGATCACATAACACACACATATGCTGCACCTCTTAAATTTAGTAATAGATACAGTATGACGAGAAAAATAATTAAACTGCATCATACAGCTGTTTCGTCCTCGTAGGACTCTTCAGTGATGCTAGGGGCTAAAAGGTAGGAATCCAAAATTTCTAAACTTATGTAGAAGTAACATTAAAGTAGTTTTGTATAATTGCAAATCGTGTACTACGAAAATGTGTATATTAAGTACAGTGCCACTACTCAAATGAGATTAACTGTGGCTATGGAGGCTTCAGCAAACCTCGGGGACTAAAAAATCCACCAGCAGAGTCTGCTACCCCCTATCATAAAGATCACGTAAACATATTGATAGATATTGATGGTAACAAATGTAAGTATTAGCACATATTCAGATATTTCATTTTATATACTAATAATTTTTATTCGCATATGACGCCCATGTTCATAAAATTTAGTTCTAATTTTTTGTTTATGATAAAGACTTATAAGGAAATTAATGTCCCCTGGCCAACATACCTGGGTCTCAATAATGATAGATAATACCCCCTACTTTAAGGGAGTGGAGCGCCAGTATAATGTGACCGTGCGAGATGTCCTGCTATGGGCCTTCGGCAATATCTTCCGTGTGGTACATGTAGCACTTTAAATCGGCACAAGATCCAGACTATCGTAATGATGCTTACACGAACATATCGCGGCCTCTCACTTACACACGCACTCAACACGTACACTTAAACTGCATACGCTGGGAATCCGTTCTTAAATTACCTCAGCTGTTAAGACGGGCACAACGTAAAACCTTATAAAATCAAATAGTCACGATCGTTCTTTATGATTATCTGTTTGCTACATCAGGTCAGTGTCAGATGCTGTTGACAGTGACCTTTTCAGAGATGAGGCTTTCATTATTCCGTGCGGCTTGGTGCTTTCATTGTTTCCTGATGCCTACCTGACTTATTTGTCAGGGTTAAACTCTATATATTTGATAAGCTTTGATCCTCTGTAAGTATAGTACCGGTGAATCTGATGACAAGTTATATTGCTCTTTCCGGCTAAAATAGCAAAATGGATTAAATGTCAACCAAATCAAAAGAAAACCAAAGATTTAGGATGATGTTGTTTTATTGTTTTCTTTTGGTTTGGCCATTTACTACGGAATCACAAATCCGAACTTAGCAGTGAAGAAAGTGGCTGCGACAATACAGTCTTAATTATTTCCAACAGAAATATGACCGACTAATGTATTATGGAAAAAAACCACATCTCACACAAAGTGCCGCGACCGTTTTAAGTGCAATCCCTGAAGGGATTACTTCAGGACTGTCATCAGAAATTGTACGGAGCCATAATACTCAACGTATAGTTAGTTTGACGAAAAGGTTGAGCTCATTTTAGTAGTGGCAGGATTCATCATATACACACTTTGTAGTTTGTTGTAGGACAAAAATGCACTTTTCAAAGCATATATACAATATATATTACTAAAATACTTTTTTTTTTAATTCAACATAAGAGAGGTTTTACGCACCTTGCAATTCTGCGTCTACATTAGTTCAGATTTTGACTCCCATATAGTGATCCCTAGTAGCAATGACGAGTCCTAGAAAGACGCAACAGCTGTATGATGCAGTGTAATTCATTTTTTATTCGGCATTATGGATCCATTATAAAATTTCAAAAGGTGCAACAAAGGTTCAACGGTGATGTAACACATATACATAATGCGTGTTACATCAGCGTTGAAGAAAGCATCTTGCAGTATACGTTTCAACATTGTATTTAGTTTACTGTCACCAGATGTTCGCTTTGAAAAAAATGCATATATGAAGTTTGAATATGCATGAATTTGAATTACTGTAATACTGTAACTATAAACAAACCAAATCTAAAATTCGACATGCAGAAGTTTGTTTATATGTAGCTCATGCACATACTCGTACAAGATAGTGTCATCCAAAAGAAACACTTTTTAAAAAAAATAGAAACACTTTTATATAATTAGAATGTTTTTGCTACAAATCCAAAACAATTCTAATCATTTCTTTTCCCAATTAATTGTGCTGTTACGTGCAGTTTGCAAAGGTGCCACCTTTGTAACACCTTATTTGGTCTTGTCCATCTCTTATTTCCATATATAAATATTTATGTAAAGAAAATGGCTAAAACATATACAAATATAGGAAAGCAATGAAATACCAGCTACAGACACACAGTAAAATTATATATATAGAGATGCAAGTAATCTTTATATAATTCATCAGCGCGGTTTCGTGATCAAATCAATTTTTATCGCCGGCCATTTCGTGACCCCTAAACGCCTTACATAGGAAAACATCAAATATATGTGATCATATTTTCGAATAGCACCAATCAAACAAATTCTCTTGGATTGAATGTGTCCCAAAATAGCACGTCAAATAACATATTTTCATTATAAAGTCATGAAAAAGCTCCTATCACTGATGATAAACATAGATGACCTTTGTGTGTATTGACACCAACAGAACTGGGGTTTATGTCCTGCATTGTCTACGGATTACATCTACATCACAGTTTTATATTTTCATGACTAGCAATCACCATTCAGACGATATCTATGATATAATGGGACACAAGAGATTTGGACATGATGATTTCTTTCTATTTGTATATATAGTGTGTACATTGTACGGAACGTCATAACAGTAAGAATGATATAATTGAAGAAATATACAACAGTATATGTATACTTTCGTTCGAAAAGATCAATAGTACAAAATACACATTGCGCAAGCACTTGATCCCCTCTTCTTCCAAGATCGGCAGTTTGGTTTAATGTTTCTATGAGTACAATATGACTGTATAATGACAATGTTCTCGCCCATAGAGTGAACAAAACTGTCATCTGAAATCCATATCCATAAAACAAAATCATGGTATAGCGAAGCGTCCACAAAACCACAATCTTCAAACTCAGAATCCATTAAACTACATGTAGAGGTAAAATATGAAAACAAAAGATTACATGGAGACCCCCTGCGAAAGTTCAAGAAAATAATACAAGGGATTCCGGAAGAGTAAGTGTCTTCTACTTCACCGGTGACATTTGATCGCATCTACACCAAGTCATCAAAGTGAGAAGTCTTCATTCTCAATCACAAAAATCATAAAATATGATGTTCACATATCATACAAGAATACGAACTATTTCAAAATTCAAAACAGAAAATAAATACAAGAATAGCTTATTTTGTAAGATATGTCCACAAAGACCTGAACAAAAAGCTATAAAATAACAAGGAACAGGATATCATGACCGATCATTTTGGGGTTTATAAAAACTAGTTGACGTATGGAAAATAGTAATGCAATGTACCACTAATGTAATAAAAACATATCAGTAAAACCTTAACCTATAAATGGGAATGCTTTCACCTTTATGAACATTTTACTCTCGCGATGCAGTGATCTTAGCCAACCGCTGCAGATTTGAAGAAACACTAGGTTTGTTGCTGCATGTTATCACAAGAGACGCCTTTTGTTTGGCCCTTACGAAGTCAGACATGTTTTTCTCAATGTCTTCCACTAAGGAGTCATTGAAGAGACCATAATTGATTCGCTGTCCACACTACATCTCTTGGGGTTTATATTTTTCTAGTACATACTATTTTACTCTTTCGTAGACATTGTTTCCCTACGCACACGCTGACCTGAGCTGTCAATCGGTCCGTAAACAGTATATAACCAATCAAACTAAATCCTCGTATGACATCAGCTGTTTCGAAAACATTTAACACAATGTTGACAAGTATTGATCAAGGCGGAAACTATGGTACATCTGCTTGGTAATCCAGATTGGAAACTAACAAATCTTCTCTACGATATCTCATTTGTACTTGATCGATATCGGTGTTCCGATATAAAGATATATCTGCTACTTAATGGTAGTACACTAATGTCATGAAAGCTTAAGATTGGGTCACAAACGAAGATATTTATGCATGAATTGATAGCTTCCTCTTGACATTATATTGAGACAGGCCTTGATAAATATCCCGTATTCCGATGTGTTTTTCCTGACTAAATACAATAATTGTTTTCATCATTTCCTCTAGCTGTAGGGCATACATATAGCGATCCCGTGAGGGATTGTGTTCTCTGATGTTCCAAAATGGTTTTTTAATCAATAATGGACATCATTTTAGGATATAGGAGATGAAGTGATGAGTTTTAGGGAAATCTTTCAATTATGAATATGTCATCTTGTCAGTTGGTTAGTTATGCTTGGTTTGAATTTGAGATTTCATTTTGAGGCAGTGCAAAAGGCGACATAAGGAATGAAACACTTGTTAAGTAAAAGAAAGTTAAGATCTTAGTAACCGTATAACGTAAGGGATTAGGGGTTTCTTATCCTAACAGATGTTCGCCAAATACCGAAAAGGAGACAGGAGAACGGTGAACAGAATAATACGTAAAACAGTTGAAATTATATTCATCGAGATTCCCAAATAAGTGTATAGTACTCACTTATTGAGGCTTGAAGGGTTATGGGGGAGGAACGGGAAGTTCACCCATGCCAGTATGACGTAACTGGGCGGGGTGTTCTGCTGGATGCCATTGACATTATACTTCAGTATGGTAGCACTTGAAAAGGCGGTATTAGTTCCGGACTATAGCAACGAGGCTTACACGAACATACCTACCGCAGCCTCCAAAATACCTGGTATACACGCAATTAGCACATACACTCACGTCGCATACACCAGGAAACCGTCCTTAAACGACCCCTTGTTATTAAAACGAAATGGTAAACTTTAATATCATCCCAGAGTAGAGTGTAAAATATTCTAGTCGGTAGATTTGCACCAGGGCTCTTCCGCACATGTAGTGGGATACAAGTGTTTTCCTGTTCAACTGTGATTCTAAACAGGGTGATATTCTTGTTCATTTTTTTACCGATATATTTACAGGCCAGGACAAAACGTTACTCGAAGCATCGCAACCAGCGTTGATTGACGTGGCGTACATGTACCTCCGATAAAATTACAGCAGGTCAAATTATCTCCATCAAAATATACATATACACTGTGTCGTCATTTCCGTATTTCTTTTTAATAAGGAAAGCTACATCTGTAGAATAATAGTTTCGTGCGAGACGATATCGATGATAATTATGTCAACACCCGATATCGAGACCTTTCTTGGAAAGGAATAATCACAATTAATTAAGAAATGATTTTACCGATAATAAAGGACAAACTGACTCACTGAAAACACTGAAATGATTTCAGAATAAAGACATATGTGTTTTGCGTACATGTACTAATCCCATAGTTGCACACCACGTGCTTACACCTGTTAACGTGCTCGAGGTCATTACGGTTTTTCATTGACGTGCAAATGACGATTTGTCGAGCAAAACGTTTTTACAAATGCATTACTAACACTTATTCTGTGAAAATATCGTTTTGTAAAATATCAAGTTCCTTATGGAAATACGTGCGTGGGTGCAAATGATCATTGCACACCATGTGATGGCCTCTGGTTATTTTTGTAAAATCAGCTCTTCATAGTTGAACAACCGTTATGTGAAAGTTTCAATGAAAGCTGCTGGTTAATAAAATACATCACAGAGGTTTTGTTCATATTCTCCAATTTGCAAAAATAAACCTACCAAAGCTAAAATTGTAAGACTCTTCTTTGCATTTTTGTTACAGTTATACCTATGCCTGTATCGTATCATAATGTAACCTGCTGGGAATTTCAGTCTGCTGTCATAATTATATGACTCTAAAGTGAACGATAATCTACAATTCTAATTACCGTTCTCATCCAAAAAGAAGTATGAAATTAGAGTTCGCACGCAAAATAGCTATTGACAGAAAGAAAATACAGAAAGCCACCAAAAGTCTTTGGTGTTTTTCTTTGTGCTACAAAATACAAAATCTTGTGGTACTTACTACTCATTTAAAAATAATTGATGAATTACCTAAATTGGGCATTATCCTTACTTTATTGAAACATGCAAGTTGATGAAGAATATGAACAAGTTTTATGGTTGCCATTTTGGTATCATCGAGCATTTTATTCTGTAGGTTTGTATGATACGTTGGTGATTTTTTTTAACATGTTCATTAATATATCTAGTTGCTGTGGCCGGAAATTATTCCTCAGTTCTAACGTTGAAAACGATTTGTTAGGATAAAAGTGTGAATTATGTAACGTTGATTGGCGTTGAATCTTCTCTTTCATTTGAATACATAATTAGCATATGTAGTACTTAGTATATAAGTAGCAAAGACAGCAATATAAAGTGAGATAAAGTGTTGAATTGTCTTCTTTATATTTTTGATTTATTTCTGCTTTTATAAACTTTACTGTTTTTACCAGAACCCAAGCATGCATCGCAAAGGTTAGCAAAGTATTTTTAATAGGAAGATATCTTACTGATTCACCCTATTTACGCAAATGAAAATAACCCGTGCCAACCTTGGTTTATCAAACGAAACTCAAGAAGTGTACATGGCGTATATATGTAGGTAGGTTGAGGGTCAACAAACATCTGTTTATTGGGAAATACTTTGTGAAAGACCCTTGGCTAAGGTTATATATTTTTTTTTTTCAATATATATCGGACGCGTAAATAAACGTCAACAAGCACTAATCTGATTTGCGAGGTTGTTAGTTTTTTTTTTATTAATTAACGTTATCCTTTGAATTCCACATGGTGTGTTAAGCTAGGTAGGTTATGTTTTCAGCGAAAGAAAATCCCGGATAATAATATTCCATAACCAAAAATCCCGATTTTGTTGTTGCCTATGCACGTTTCACTAGATTATGAACACATGGGGGGCGAAAACAGAAGTTTTGTGCCGATTCAAAATGACTTTTAATTCAATCCGAGTCTGTATAAGCGTAAAATCTCGCGATGCCAAAAACTCTCCCTTAGAGATAAACTGGAAACGTGTTGCATGCCTGAATAAAGTATTTCTGGAAAGAGCCCGGTCATTACCGACCTTTAAAACAATACCTTAAATACAACACTAAGACGTGATCAATAGTAGCATTGTTATATATTATATAAAATAGTGCCAGAGGATTCGAACCCTTGACCTTTGCAATATTGCTACTTCAGTGTCAATTGAGTTATCTGTTTAGAGCAGTGGTCCCATTGCAGTTATATAAAAGAATATTGATCAGGTTACAGTTTGTAAAAACTAATATTGAATTATCTAGTGTTTCGGTTCTAGTGGGACATGGATAGATGCTAGAGGGCTGAATCGGGACTCAATCCTTGGCCTCTGGTCAGCGATGATCCAAGGGTCCGACCTGTATACAGGAATATAAAAATGGACCTCAAGGGGGGGTCACAGTAAGTACATGAATGAAAAACTAATGAGGAAATAGGAAATTATCTGGCGACTTGCCAACAGAGAGACGAGGTTCAATAACGCAATTAAGAGAATGCTTCTGTCTGTGTCAAACACCTAAGACTATTATAGTCTGTATGAGTAGTTATACATCTTAATATCGAATTAACAGGCATTTTTCGGAAAGTTCTACAGAAAGTCTATTGTTTTATTAATGAACAATTCAGGATATTGTATTAGGCATTTAAAAAACAGTTAGGATCATTTAAGGACGGTCTCCCGGTGAATACGATGCGGTTTTATATGGTGAATGATTGGAAGTAGGCGATTTTTTCTTGTAAGCCCTCCTGCGATAACCCTGATCTTTGCCGATTCAAAGTGCTACCACACTTGAGTAAACTGGCCCAAACCAGAATACCCCACCCGGTCACACTATATTGACAACGGGTGAACCAGTCTTTCCACTCCTGCAATGCCCAGTGTCAAGCAGGAGAGGTAACCAACATTGTTTAGGGCTTTGGTGTATCGAGAATCATATTGTTAGCTACTTGCATTTGTCTCCGAAACATGCAACAGTATTATTTTGAAACAATAATGAACTCACCCATCAGCTGTTTTCAAAAGCAAAATTCTAATGTTTTGTCAGAAATTAAAGAAACATCAAAACATGCGTCTACAAAGTACATTAAGGATATGAAGATATGTATGTATATTTTTATAACTTTTCACAAAACAAATTCTGTTTGTATTGAAAACAATAGTTTAGTCTGGTAGAAGATCACCAAGAAAATCTAAGAAGCGAGACTGATTTGTCAATTTGTGTTAGATGGGAAAGTCGGCTGTCGATGCTACATGAAGCCTTAGAATAGATATAGCTAGACGTCAAAAAGGCATCTAGATAATGTATTGTATTGCCAGTACAGGAAATGTCGGAGCGAATTATTGATGGTCTAAAAAACACGTTACGGTGCCTTGATGCAGTCATCTGACCCAACCTACATCTTTTTCAGCCCACACTGGACTATTGCTGTGTAAAGGCAGACGTTGTTTACGATATCAGTCCATCAAAGTCGGACCGATGACCTAGTTTATTTTTTATCAGCATGGTCAACTAGACTCTGATATCGAAAACATATATTTGTTTTTAATCATAAAACCGACAAATCTTGCCGTCCATTCTAACTATCAATTGAAATATAGTCTCTCAATTGTTTGTTCTTTTTTTTAACTATCCGGAAATTGATTGTAACCATTGTAATCTTTCGATACTGATTCGTTATACTGTGCATGCCTTGAACCATCAGCCGTTTTATTTGGTGTTATTAGAAATCTCTAGAGATAATGCCACCGATGCCGTTATGCTATACACATTCCAGCATTTTCCATCTGCCTCGAAAACCGACAGCACCATCGCATACAAACTATTGGTACGTGTTTACAGAGAGAAAAAGCTTGAAGCAACCCGTAGTGGCAAGAAATTTACGACTTGAGTAAATCAAATATGGCCAATGGAACCAGATACGAAGGATAATCGACCTGGGATCAAGCAGAACGACCGTCTGGCAATGGGTTAAGTGGGTACTTTCTGTCGTTATGACTTCGATAGCTACAAACATTGAAACATTTAGATAGCTTAATACCTAATTATCTATGTACACAATGACCTTTCATTACGGATTTAATTATACCTGTTTGCTCTGTTAAATACAGATTTATGCCCGTGTCTCTGTTAAATGCTAATATAATTGTAGGTACATGTAACAGTAGAAGGGTGTAATAATACCCTTCGGGAATTCTCCGACTAAGGTTCCGTAAATGATCCTTCCATGTAATCAATTTTGTAACAAAATTGTTTGTGCACTATAGTATGTTCAGAAGAGAATATCGTTCTGTATTCCAAAAGGAAATACATATAACAGTGCCTTAAAACTGTGTATCTTTTTGTAATCGATTTAAGCTTTTTGTATGTTTAGGTGCGCATAGGTCGGCTATACATTTGTACCTTGAATATATTGAATTTTACAGTAAGGGAAGCAGTAAACAGACCCCCCCCCCCCTTCTCCAACAAAACGTTCCGAAATACAATAAAAATCCAGATCTTATAATAAAAAAATTCAAAGGTAATAAGATATAATGGGAAACATAGGTACTGTCAACTACATACATTTTAGCGTTAATTATATTTCAGTCATATAAACATTCCCTATAATTAAGATTGCGCTTATTACAGCCTATGGCGTTTACATGTCACAGTTGATTCGATATTCTAGAGCTTGCTCTGGGTATCGTGATTTTCGCGATCGATGTTTATCAGAACTATGGGCAAGTTTTACGGTCGCTATCTTTGTCTCATTGAGAAATATTCTGTATCTTTAAGTGATATGAAAGATGGAGGTTTTGAGTATGCTCAGTCGTGTGTTTACTTGTTGTGGCGACAATGATACTCGGCTCTCATTTTGAGAACTTGATGTTTACTTGGATGTGACAAAGATTTACATGGCGGGTGTCGTCGATGAAGCAGAAGACGCTTACTCTTCGAAAACACCTTGTCTTATTCTCTTGTACTTTTACATTGTAATTTTTCCTTTGTTCATATTTTACCCCTGCCTGGTTTAATATATTTTGAGATCGGATTATCATTTTGTGAACGCTTCGGTATTCTCAAATTTGTTATCTTTATATTGCTTATCTGTTTATTGTTTATGCACTAAAATGGTGTGCGCCAAAATAAGAACGTTTACTGTACCCAGGGAACAACATATTAATTGTTAAAAGCAAGGTTGTGTGTGTAGAAGGAGCACATCCTGTATATTGTATCATATGCACATTTTTAAAAAGTATAAGCACTTAAACACAAAGGTCATTTGCTTGTTGTTTTTACTAAAAGCGTGTTTTTATATAAATTGTATGGGAGCAAAAAGGGCAACGGGACAATTTCTGATGTTTACTTTTTCTATCCCTGCTTACAAAGCAATCCCTTTCACTCAATATATAATCTTATGTTGGGTTGACGACCTCATGTTGGGATGAAAAACATCATGATTTCGGGATTATTGCGAATTGACCGTAACGAGAAAGAAATATGGTAAAACCGTTCTTTAGTTCACATATTTATTTAAAAAGGCTTTTCGATAACTTGATATCATAATGATAATGAAGCGAACACTAGTGTGAGAATCAAATGTATGTGTAGGGGAACAAATCGGTGGTGTGAGTAGTAACATGTTCAGTCAGGCAATATTAACCAAGATAATATCCGAATTAACAAGATAGACTGGTATTATACAGATTCGTGCATTAACCTGCTTTTGAGATGAATCGATGATTTATAAAACAAAGAAGATGATATTCCCCGTGGCTTGGGGCCGAGGGAAATATTACCTTCGATGTTTTATAAATCCTCGTATTCACCTGTAAACAGGTCCAGGATTGATTTTGGTACGCCTAAATATTTGTAGCATTGGTCTGGTTTGTTCACGCTATCATTTGCCTTTGTTATTCCATCGACAATCCGTCCTTCTGATTGGTCAAAATTATCACCAATCAGCGTGGGGGGAAATGATTCATATACTATTACTTGATATATCTTGTTTGATGTTTGTTTTAGAACAAATAAGTTAAACATACATGCCCACGTTCAACTACTCAATCGATTAAAAGTTTGTGGATTGAAAGATGGAGATGTTAGATAAGCCTTCATACAAGTTAAGTTTAATAATCAAATAAAGCCTAGAAAACAGGATTAAAAGTTCGTTATATGGTAAATGTTTTACAATTAAACTCATCTATAATAAACCAGAGACATGGGTCAAAGAAGGAATATCAACGGTACTTTTCCAAATAACACTTGATCCGTACAAATGAATATTTTTAGGAAACGAATTACTTCAAACTTTATAAGTGGCAAAGAAGCAATTGCAACAGTGTAGACAAACTGGTGCTGTCGAATTTTCAGAGCATTCCGATCCGTTCTCAAGATAAACCAGAGACAAATATAAATCTTCGAAGAAGCCAAGGCTTGTTGTTCTATCAATAACAATTTTAATGATGCAACGTGAATGGCCATTTTCGCTCTTCGACTACCGCCTTTCCAACGTTTAATTAAAACTCAATTAAATGCAATCAAACTTTCTGTCATCACGCTTAGTGTGTAATGAAATACATGTGTCTGTTGCTTGTATCTGGTAGACCTTACCGAACACATGTATAGCATTCGTATACGTCATACTATATAGAAGGCATAGAAGAACCAAATAATGCCGATTCATTTTACAGGGACTATCTCAGCAGGGTCAGCAATACTTTTGAGCAGCTTGTACATTTAGTGTTGACCTATGGTTCTGGTTCTGCATTAGTTGGCGCTAGTACTAGTCCATGAATATTTTATAAATTGAAATTAGTGACACACCTAGATATGAGCTTGATATTTTGCCGATAACCTAGTTTCATAATTGATACAAACACAATAATATATCATTGACTCGGAATCTATGAAAAACAAATATTGATCTTTTTCTAGTTATAATCATTCCATCACATACTACGGGGTTATCGGAACTAGTCATCTGACCTTTACAATGTATATAGATATACGAGAGTATATGTATTGTTTCGCTGTTGGGCACAGACGTTATGGCTAATGGATCGAACTCAGTTGGAATGATCATCTAATATTAATGAAGGTTATAAACATCGTGAATGCCAGACACAATAAACTGCTAGTCCATATATATTATGTTTAGAGGACAAAGAGGCAGAAAAACGTTTGTAAATATCAAGTTTCCGTCGCCTTTTGTCTTAATTAACCACCGCCCTTACACTGAAAAAATATGTACCTTGTAATTAGAAACTATTTTGTGCAGAATGAATATGGATTATATAAATTGTGTTTGAAAAAAAACATGAAACGCTTTTTGTGTAACTTTAAGAAAACAACTGAAGATGCAATGAAAACTGAATTCACTAAATGCTGTTTGAAGAAGACGCCCCCCCCCCCTCCACTTGGAGCCGGATCATTACATTTGGCCAAGACCTCCGATCTTTCCATTTGGCTCTGGAGCTCTGATCATTGCAAAGGGTCAAGAGCTCCTATCTTTACATTTAGCCCTGGAGCACGGACCATTACATTGGGTCAAGAGCTCTGATCTTTACATTGGGTCAAGAACTCCGATCTCAACATTTGGCCAAGAGCTCTGATCGTTACATTTGGCCAAGAGCTCCGATCGTTACATTTGGCACTGGAACACGGAACATTACAATGGGTCAAGAGCTTTGATCTTTACATTGGGTCAAGAACTCCAATCATTACATTTGGCTCTGGAACTCTGATCGTTACATTGGTCCAAGAGCTCCGATCTAGAGCTCGGATCATTGCAATTGGCCAAGAGCTCCGATCTTTACATTGGCCCTTGAGCACTGACCATTACATTGGGTCAAGAGCTCCTATCATTACATTGGCCAAGAGCTCCGATCATTACATTTTGGCATTGATCTCCAATTATTATACTTGGCCATGGAGCTCTGTTAGCTTACACTTCAACAGTAGTATAATGTTTATGTTGCTTTCATTCTTACCAAAGAATAGATAGAGGTCAAATTATGTATGAACATATGACGTGGTGTCTTCGAGTGTTTCTTGCTATACGGCAGTGAACCGACATACCATACTCTAAGGAAAATATCAGTAATCTATTATTAAAATTTTGATTTATAAAGTAATCGTGACCACTGTTTTATCCGTTTTTAAGTATAATCTAAACAACTCGTAGGTATATTGTTCAGGTGGCTGTCGTCATGGTATTTCAATGAGCTTGCTCTAAAACGTCCTTCAGCATATATTACTCACCTGCTTATTTGACGACCATTCCCAATACACCTGTCTTCTCATTGGAATTAATAAGGTGTGGTGTTGTTTATAGGCCGCCATTAATATCTAAACTGTGAACGCTATAATACACAGAGGTGGCTTTGAATATCTGCTTAAAAACGATTAAATTAGTGTAATAAAACAGCTCAAGTCTTCGATGTTCCACATGTAACATTAGTATTGAGTCTCGATCCATAATCGTGCTACGTTGTATATCACTAGATGTATTTGTTTTACAAGTCTCTGTACATACATAACATGAAGTGCAAAACATAAAACGTTTTAAATGATATAACATAAGATCAGTGTAAAGCCGACCATAAATAGGTGACCGATCTACTCATAGTGTGCGACTATGATCAGTTTTATGAAAACATAAACATAGTCTAGACGGGATAACACAAGCGCATAACGCAACCCGAAGTGCAAAACACAACACGTGTTGTATAATATAACATACAGGCCATCGATAACTGACCATAAATAGGCGACCGATCTAAACTTAGGAGTCTGCGAGGTACATTGTATAAACACATCTACAGTATCTACAATGCCTATCTTTGTATTGTATGAGTTCAAAAATATCCTGAAATAAAATTAAAATGGAATTAAACATTTTATGATAATACGATGCTATAGGTTGTTAGATGTGTGGATTAAATTTTAAAAATTTAATTCCAGCACGAGCATCATTGAACAGAAAACCAGATCACTTCGACGGCAGTAATTTGTGTAAAAGAATATTAGTGTATTATTGTATGATGTTAGGGAAGTGAAATTTTCATGAACTTTTATGTCGACTAGCAGTAAAGGTCGACGGGGAAAATTAGTATTTTTCAATATTCTCTTGAATAAAGTGCTGCGTAAACGAAATTAAAAAATATCGTTCCTCCTTTGATCGTAAACAAAATTATCGTTAGAAAACACTGCAAAAATTACATTAGAACATGAACAAGACAACGCCATGAAAAGTTTTTATCGTAATTATCATTCCTAATAATGGCGTTTTGCTATTCATACAAGGCTGTGGATAATCAAATAAGAAACGTGCGTGGAATTGTTTATTGATGGAATCTGTTTATGCAAATGATATAGCTGTGTTATTGACCTAGAAGCCATCTCCATTTTGAAAAGATGGTTCTGTATTGATGATAAATACCAAATGCATCGTTTGTGTTATACGTCATTGTCATAAAGAGTAACAGAGAAAGAGAAGAAAAGAAATGTGATAATGTTAGCAAGAGGCTTGAGGATCGGTTGGGAGGAAAGGAAGTCAGCGGATGGAATCAAGAAGCATTGAGGGGACTGTGTTTGTAGGCGGTCGACAAAAGGTGAAGATGGTATAGGACTGTGTAATCTTACAAAGATGGCTTAACACACACTTATGCTGCACCTTTTAAATTTAGTAATAGATACAGTATATCGGAAAAATGAATAAATCTGCATCATACAGCTGTTTCGTCCTCCGAGGACTCTTCAGTGATGCTAGGGGCCAAAAGGTTGGAATCCAAAATTGTTAACCTAATGTAGAAGCAGAAAGGTCAGGTGCGTAAAAACCTTTTAATCTATGAATTTAGAAGCGAAATTAAACTAGTTCTGTATAATTTCAAATCGTGTACTTAAAAAATGTGTATATTATTTATCGTGCCACTAATCGAATGAGATTAACTGTGGATGGGGAGGGTCCAGCCTACCTCGGGGATTAAAAAATCCACCAGCAGAGTTTGCCACACCCTATCAAACCTGTCTAAATACGGCCTAGTACGTATCAGTATACCACAACAGTAGAAGTCGGGGCATTTCAGAACCCTGCTTTGTTTGATGTTTCACATATTTTAAAACAGGTACTTGATATATTTGAAAGTGTACTATCTATAAATATTGTGTTTAAAACATTTTCTGTCCGTTCTGATTTACACAAAGATGACTTTATGTTTCTGGTCGAAATATATTGATTTTTGGTAATACCTTTTTGACTCCGATTGTCGATATAAACTACAAGATACAAACACACTGAAAAGTCCTAATGTCAACAGATATGTTCAATAAATACTTATTACATTTCGTACATGCAATCCATGCTTCACTTAAAGCACACTAAAAAGGACCCCAGGTGAAAGAACATTTTCAGTAAATGTCAATTGCTTGTTAACGTTAGTTCAATGGAAGCACACTCACAAACAGTCTCCAGTAATACAAATTATAAATACGTGATAAAGAGGCTGCAAATGAAGCACACTGGGCGCCCCGTGCTAATTAACGATGTCACTATATAATATATAGTCTGGCATGTCTTACAGCATTAAGGACCCATGGGTAATATAATTGTGACAAGCGGATGTATGTCTGTAATGAGGTGTAAGCTATGGCTGTTTAATGTATCCGTCTGTTCATATATTTGACAAAGCGTTCTAATCAATACTTCGCTTAGATAGTTCAAACGGCATTTCCTGTAAAATGAGTCATTTTGGAACGTGTTGCCATTCACATTTAAATCCGAAAAAACATTTGTATGTATTAATCATACCCACTGTTTTCCTCGTGTGGTTAAAAAACAAAATTTTAATTTAACTTTAACTATATTTTGATCAGTATTTCAAATGAAAAAAATAAAAGAAAATCAAACTTTTTAAGACAACATCTGATCATTACATACAAGCTGTGGACTCGCGTGATGTGCATCATACTTCTTTGATCACATGGTAATCATTTGTGTTAGTCCAGCCGCCGAATCTCTCTTTCATATTGTTGGTGTTAGGCAGTTTCCATTGATGTGTGTGCAATCTCCAAGAATATATTTACATTCTGATTTTTTTCTTTTCTATATGAATATACCAACTGAAAACAACAAACACTAGACAATGAATACAGCATGAAAACAGTATGAAAACATCAATTCGCGTAAATTACTTATGACGTAATATATTGATCTCTCTCAATGTGAGTCTTGCCGGTCCGCTTCGGATAACGTTGAGAACGCCGCAGTGTCAAACGCGCAAATGACTACGGTTAGTTTTTGGCGCCAATTTGATTTAAATCAGGACTGTTCCGTCAATGTAATTTAAAGGACGACAAAAAAACAAATGCAGCTAATTACAAAAGTTTTCAAGAAATTGTAAATGAAATTTTGATAACTGTTTTATAGTCAAAATGTAAATATATGAATTGAACGGCGGTTTTTTTTTTTTTTTTAATTTTCATGGCGGTATGTATACAAAACAATAACATCGACCCATATTGACCATGAAGACCTAGCAGGCTTCATGCAATATGAATATAACTGATTTATATTCATACCGGTATGGAAATTAATAAAACTGCCGTTTAATCCCTATATGGGCAATCAATATTTTTAAACTCTACGCTTGTTATTTGCTAAAGCGAAAAAGGGAATTTATTTCCGAAAAGATAGGGTAGGTCCGGTAGGAGGCTTTATTTTCCCCCTAATTATTTGGAATCGGGGGCTAATTTTGAAATTCCAAAACCACTAACGTATTTCTAGATCCCTTCAAATAACAATAAGGTATTTTAATTTTAGTTTTAATACGTGCCTCTGAAGTAGGGAGGTTCTAAATTTACTTTTTGTGTCCACAACCTTGTTTACCCGTTATTTAAACTCTGGAGGAAATGCATCTTCACGTGAAATTGTTAATTTAAAAACATTATTTGGTCTGATCGTTTTGTTTTTGTTTTGTTTTGTTTATTTTATCCAATTAACAGCTATATTCATTTATTGACAGCGTCCCGGCGTATACTATGTGGTTGTGTTTGTTGCCTGTGTGTATTTGGGAGCCCGCGGTATGTTTGTGTAAGCCTCCTCTTGATCGTCAAGATCTTTTGCCGTCACACTGCCGAAGGCACCATCAGAGCATCCCACTTGGTCACATTATACGTGTACTGACAACACGTGAACCAGTTATGCCACTCCGTATATGCCGAGCCTTTAACCTGAATGTACCAACAGGTTGGTCACTTGATATTTTCTGTAAGAGCACAAATTGCAAGCACACATCCTATTTTATATCAAAATCTCATATTGCCAAAACCACTATGCATAGACATATTTGAAATTGAAAGCAAAAAGGACTTGATGCATGCCATGCTCTTTATCGATGTAACGTAATACAAATAAACTACATATAGTTAAACATATTATGCACATGTTGTTTATGGACGATTCGGAGTCGGATATATTCCCCGGAGAAAAGCCATCATGGCCGAAAATATATTGACCATTATTGTGGTCATTAGCCTAGACATCATTATTTACTGTTTGTCCTTTACATCCTACGTCAGACTGGTCCCCAGGGGTCAGACGGTCATTTGACCAGATTGTGTCCGGCTGTTACATGTTAACGATTGATAGATGGATAGACCTCTTTAATCGAGGGTTCGAAAAGAGTACTTGCCATCAAGAGACAATGCGTGTACACGTAATATGTTTAAAAGTCTGCTTGACGAAAGTGGTATGAATGTTCCTGTAAGTGCATTTGTTTTATATGATGGGAAATGGGTTTAAATTCAATTTTACTATTTCAAAGGCATTGTTTTTTGACTGAATTGGCAACCCCACATTAATATCTACAGCTTACCATTCAACTATCACTATGTATATTATGCTAGATAGTGTAGTTACGTCATCAGAATCAGTTATTCAATCCCTTGGGGTCTTTCATAATTAAGCCATACCTCTATGTGGCCAAAGATATCTCTTTTGTATGCAATTTGCATTCATTAATGCATTGATGCTGATAGTTAATTAAATGTATTTGCTTTTTTTTTTTTTTTTTTAACTTATGGAAATTTACGACTGTTCCTATTAGCAAAGGCAGAATCGAAATATCTCGAATGTTTTATGATTTTTGTTTACAAATGACTTGCGAAATTATTGCGATGCAGTGAATGTATTCCTTTCACTGGAACCTTGATAGAGTCATTTATCTATACTTTGATTTTAATGCACCATTCATTACAACTACATACTTTAAATATATGTATAAAACAATGTAGCGAAAATACGAAATGATCCTCTACAGCAGGTTCTCCTGATTGAATTATATGCGCTTTGTGGAATATTTTGCAATGTATCCTTTGAATTGATTGAATTAAGGTAACACTTTAATGCCAGCAACATATCTGTGCCATCGAAACGTCACACCACACGTACACATAGGTATAAAAACGTGACACCACACATACACTTAGGTATAAAAACGTGACACCACACGTACACACAGGTATAAAAACGTGACACCACACGTTCACTTAGGTATAAAAACGTGACACCACACGTACACATGGTTATAAAAACGTGACCCCACACGTACACATAGATATAAAAACGTGACACCACATGTACACGTAGGTATAAAAACGTGACACCACACGTACACATAGGTGTAAAAACGTGACGCCACACGTACACATAGGTATAAAAACGTGACACCACACGTGCGAATAGGTATAAAAACGTGACACCACACGTACACTTAGGTATAAAAACGTGGCACTCCACGTACACATGGGTATAAAAACGTGACACCACACGTACACTTAGGTATAAAAACGTGACACTCCACGTACACATGGGTATAAAAACGTGACACCACACGTAAACATAGGTATAAAAACGTGACACCACACGTACACATAGGTATAAAAACGTGACACCACACGTACACTTAGGTGTAAAAACGTGACGCCACACGTACACACAGGTATAAAAACGTGACACCACACGTTCACTTAGGTATAAAAACGTGACACCACACGTACACATAGGTATAAAAACGTGACACTTCACGTACACATGGGTATAAAAACGTGACACCACACGTTCACTTAGGTATAAAAACGTGACACCACATGTAAACATAGGTATGAAAACATGACGCCACACATACAAAAAGATTATAAGAGAAAGTTAATGCAAACAATATCTTTTATTGGAAGGTGTTTTCCTTTATGAGGCCGCCGTTGGTATCGCCTTTTTATACTGTCTCAAATTTCATGACATGTATTTCATTTTTACGACAATACCATATCGATTTTCTTTTCCTTCTTAATGAAGCCTTCCTTGGTATCACCTCATGTTTTACTGGGTTGCTAATGGCAAGTTTCGGATACTGTCTGAAATTTCATGACATTTTAATTGGTTTTTATGATGAGAACCAAACGATTTTCAGGGGATGTTATCATGTATAAAGTTTCACCAAATCAATGCATAAACACTGATATTGTTTGAACAAAAAATATAGATAGGATATTGACTAAAACGTATTAAGAATTTGTAGCCGTCTACAGTAAAACTATTCCTGTTGTAAAAATTGACAATTAGTTAGCATAAGTCTTTATTTATTATTTGATCGATGAAAACAGAACCGATCTACTACGCACGTTACAATACTGTTTTTTTCTGTACAACGTTCTTCTTCTTGGTGCCTTCCGGGATACGGTCTCACATTTGACGTCAGGCTAAGCATTTACAAATGTTAAAAAAAGCTTAAGGTTCTTTACTTTGTCCGAGACGTACAATGTACCAACGCCCGAAAAATGTTATTGCATGTTCTTGTACTCACTGAACGTTAAGCATTATGGGCGTTTAACGACGCGGCCGTTGTCAATATACATGTAATGTTTCAGGGTGGGGTCTTCGGCAGTTTACATTGTACTTCAGTGTGGTAGCACTCTACATTCGGCAACAGTTTATCACTATCGCAAGGAAAGCTTACACGAACATTACGTCTCCTGTTACATACACACTCACTCAATACACACTAAAGCATTGCTTACACCAGAAGTTCGTCTTTAAATGACCCTAGCTCTTTCATGTAGCAGGACGTAAAACAAAATAAAATAAAAACCAACTTTAACATCAAAAGTGGTGTAGAATTATTATTGAATCTCCATGCAATTGTAACTGACTATAATTTAAAATATTTGATGTGTCACGGAGTCATTTGATCTGTTTAACGCAGTCGTTTTTTTGTGAATTACCTGATTGTTCTTCGAATTATATTTAAATACAAAACATGTACATCACAATTTACTATGCAAACAAGATGTGATACAAATGGGGTTTCCAATGTTTTTTTTAATTACGTCACTGTACGCTGTCTGTATCATACATTAACCATTCAAAGATGCGTGCATGTAAATTAAGTTACGTATTTCTGAAAAAAATACAACCTTTTTAGAAATTCGTTTGTAAATAAAATATTTATATATGCTACGACCGTTATTTGTTTTTCTTTTCCAAGAAAAAAGATACCAACCTCGAAAACGCCTCTTCCATTTAATTTGACAAGTTCGATCTGTTTAAGTACTCATGTGCAATTGGGCCTGTTTCCTATGGTTGGTTTTGAAAAGAACATGTGTATCACTGCGGTTGATTAATTCTCCTGATATCTATTGAGATTGCATGTCAGAGTCGATTAACTAATCTAGAATTTAGCATCATGACGCTTTTGATTTATGCGCAATGTCACCAAACATTATTCACGAAAACCCTACATGACATCACGTCCTGCTATGAAATGTGAGTTGCAGAGATACATTGTTGCTCCGTTAGTTATTTCATGATTTACCAGGAGTCTTATAAACGAAAACACGTCTGTATGTCTTGTTAGGTAGTCTCCTGGGATCCTATCTTCAGCACACATCCGTCGTTTCTTTATTCAACACTGTTTTGGTTGATGTTATTTTATATTCGGCAGCTAACATTCACGGTGTAAAATTTGAAAATCAAGCCCATTTGCTTTTAAGCTTGTGAATACATCATTATTTCAAAAGGTCAAAGAGTGGTAAAACTGATCAATTCGGATTATATATCCGTTGAGATTGTATTAGATTGACACGAGTTTTAGAAAATATCGGAAAAATGAAATCAACGTCAGAGAAGATGTTTTTCGTCACCAATTTTGTATCTTCAAGCAATGAGAATTGCTTGAAAAGATAAAATGCCGATGAAGGACTAGAGTTGGTATCGACTAAAGAATGCCAAGGTTAATGCAAGCAAAGGTTTTTCCAGGCACGATATTTTGTAGAAATTGATTAAAATCTTGTGGGGTTTCTTCGAGCTTTAGATTATGTTATGATCAAGTTCTACATATATTGATACGTGTTTAAACGCACATGGAGATAATTGTTGCTGGAGTCAGACATTTTTCATTTTAAATAAATGTTTTTATCAACCGCCCTTGCTGTGGTACAAGAGATGACTGGTGTAAAAACCTCTTGATTGAAAAATATAAAATTCAATTGTATTGTAAATGCATCGATGGTATTAAATTGCTTACATAAGACTTAGCTTAAATACAATGATACTCGGCATTCGTTTCGAGAACTTGATGTTTATTTGGATGTGACAAAAATTTGCATGGCGGGTATCGTCGATGAAGCAGAAGACGTTTACTTTTCCGAAACACCTGGTCTTATTCTCTTGAGCTTTTACGAGAGTCTCCATGTGAATCTTTTCTTTTGTTCCTACTATGCATTTAGTTTAATTGATTTTGAGTTCGGATTATGGTTTTGTTGACGTATTAGAATTCTCTGATTTGTTTTTTAATTTAACAAAAATAAATATCGTCTATTATCAAGTGTACGTGTAGATTTCCTTTCATGTAATGTAATGTATCGTATTGCTATGTGGATGTATATAAATAACACGGTCACGCCAGAAGATAATTTAAAACTGTAAGACAAATTGCTTCTGTAAAAAGAGAGTGTGTAATTTTAGTTGGTCGCTCTGTCGGCTGCCGCTCTAAAACGTAATTATTCCAGCTTTTATTGAAGGTAGTTAAGATGTTTTTTTACATACCGACGAAAGTCATGGTGGTGTAAGCCGAGGAGATATTCAGCCACCATTAAAATCACTGTTTGAACTGAGTGTCAGAGAAATAATTAGTTATACACCGGTTTAACTCCTGGTGAAATGGCAGCCTTGCATTCAACATTGCATCGTATGTGATCAGTTCAATTTCCGGTTTTGTCTTGCTTTAAAAATAAATAATAACTGTTTAAACATGGCATGCTTTGTTGGTATTAGATAGTGAGGAAATCTTAAATGTTCAAGCAGGCAGCAGCTTATCTGTTTGTAAAAGGATTTAGTATTCTGACTTAAAAACGAAAATACAAATATATAACAAAATTTCACATGCTAAAACATAAAAACTTTCTTGGGATGAAATGTAATTGTTTTTAATTAAAACGTTGTTTTTTTGTGAAAACAAAATAATTTGATAGTGATGATCATTATATCTACATGTGGCACCACAATTTGGATCAGTTACGCCTTTGATAGGAACATATTTAACGATTACGCCTGCCTAATTTCCACTTCATGTCGTAAACAATGACTTATGTGGACCGTCATGAACAATTAGGGATCTTCAGTCAGCCTCCCAGGGGTTGAAAGACGCTTAAGGACCCAGCTTAACTGCCAGCTGTCTGAATAGCCACGGTTTAAACCTATTTACTTTTCACGTTTATGTGTTTTGTCTTTTTCTACTGCTTGACACCTGTCTACAAATTACTTTATTTGAACGCAGATACAAAATTCTTTCAGCAAAAGCATGTTGAATTACTGCAGTACATAGACAAGTTAATATTAATACCCTTTTAGTCAAAACCTGTGGGTGTATGTACAGCATCTAAGACCGGTATATAACTGCTCATGATCTTATTGTATGATTGACAGACTGACTATTTGAATTGGTGTAACAAACAAACAAGTTTTATAAAAACGGTACCCCTTATGCACTCTTAGAATGAGAATTATCTAATATTTAGGCATTATTTATGGTTATCAATCCATCAACTACCCTTTGAATACCTAATAATTGAATTAATGAGTTCATATTATCATCCATAAAATAGGTCTGCAATATTTAAAGAACTCTCTTTGAAATGCACGCGTTTACTGCTTTCAGATATAAGCTTATCTCTTGTTAATGGTTTTATGCGTTACTATGCAAGTGCGAGAAATTAAAGGTTCTTGAATTTTGAGAACATGTCTTATTGCTTTTATATGCAAGTCATTATAATATCTTGAATAGCCTCATCTAGAAAAGCGTTAATGGCTTTGACACTTACAAGATAATAAATGTCCCTTAACAAGTTATTAAAAGTTGCGTAAGAGTTTTGAATGAAAATGCATGGACTAAATCAAAACAAAAACTTATTTGAACTCATATCATACATCCGGTAACAAAACACGTGGTTATAACACACACACACATTAAACATTATATTAGAACAAGGTGTCAGGAAATTACCATTAATCATTAATCCGTAAGACCAATGAGAAACACGAGCAAGCGGAAATACCGAGTAACATATATGAAAGTCGATACGAACTTTTCGAGGGCTTAATCCTGTTTTATATATACCAAGCATATTTGGTCTAGAATGAGCTTCACTATTTATTTATCTGCTGTTCAGGAAAGACAAATTGTCTTTAGGAAACGACTACATGCTATCTATGGAAAAGCACTATAAATAAAGCCAAGCGTAAAAATTATCTGATTAGGTATTTTACGGAACCAATAGCATAAATATGCTATATTCCTTTGTTGATTACGGTTTACCTAAGAGAAAATCATATTTGTTTATAATCATTTATAAAATATGCAATGTTAATATAAATGAACTTTTTTATATTATGAAACAAGTATATCACTTCTGTTGACCCGGGTATTGGCACGTGGAGGCACATTGATGTGTTGGAGGAAACCAGAGAACCCGAAGAGAGCCCAAGTGCACTAGACCACCCATAGATTATGCGCTATGTAACAAGGAAAAGCAAATATTTTCTCATGTCATAGTTGCTTAAAAATTTTAGCAAAACTATTTGTTTTGAAAGCATACCTGCCTACAGGTCAAGTCAATAGATAGAAAAAATACTTACAAGATAATGTCAACACAACCAGTACTCGAAATAATTTCAAACAAGTTTTAATGAAAAAAAATGTTTCAGTAAAACAAAATGCTATTAATGAAGCGTCAACAAAACCATAATCCGAGCTCAAAATCGATACTATAGGCAAAATATGACAAAAGGAGAGATTTGCATGGATACCCTCGTAAAAGTACAAAAGCATAAGACAGGTGTTCAGGAGGTCAACGTCTTCTGGCACAGTCACATGATTTTGTAGTTACTCCTTTATGCTTTCAACTTTTATGCAAAGATTATATGTTATTGATTAAAGCTGTTATTTTTCCATATACATGGCTTCATATTGATCGTCTAAACAATGTATTTACTTTAGTTGTGATGATTTTACAAATACCATTAAGTAAAAATACGCTACGTGTGTACGCAATATGATTACAAAGATCCAAGATCCTAGATAAACAAACATTGAAACAGAAGCAATCTCTCCACTAGATTGCGTTAGAATCGCATTGCCTTTAGATACATCCATTTTGTTTCCTTTACCGTTTAGAGATATCCAATAATCATGCTGTGTTATAAGAATAACGACTTCGGTTACGCGCCTGGAGTGTTATGATAAGACATCATAAAGACGTATTTGTCAAGTTTGATATCTTTAGCAGGCAATAACTGGAAAATATAATCTCCTACGTGCGGTAATCAAATGCTTCATGCCATAGACAGTCACGTTACATTACGTAGTTTTGAAATGAGTATGACAGTTCTGATAGCTTTTGGGACAATGGAAAAGGCGTTTAGGAGTACTTCATAAATTGCAATAGTAAAATTACTTTTAATACGTTTTGAACGGATCGTTAGTGTACTTACTAATTTCTTCTTTGTTTAACCTTTTTATTTACGTCATATTTGATGAAATGTCAAACAAACCAGTCGTAATTATAACAATGTACTGTAAAAGTGATATTTTACGCAGCCTCGACATTTATGCTTTCATCGAATCTACGCAAAATTATTCACACCCACACATATTATGTATCATGTGAAAATATTGACTCGTGAATATATGTACCTGATATTTAAATAAAAAATAACAAAATCTAAGCTACCGATACACCATATCGATATTCAAGCGTCATTTAGTCAATGCTATGTTACTTTGCCATGGTCAGTCAAAGTTTGACAGTCATTTGGCAGAAGAAAGCGATACTGGTCTTTCCTTCGTTATTATATTTGTTTTTTTCTTATTACACCCACGCGTTTATAAAGCATATCAGCTAACACCCTTTATATCTGCAGTGTTGCAGTATATGTTTGTATAAGCGTAAAATGATTATTTTGTCTCTATGGATATATACACTGAGTTAATGGCAAAGTATTTAATTTTGAGCATGCGGACTACCCACGTGAAAATTATTAAAAAAAAAACCGTTAGCAAGAATGACTTAATAATGTTGTTGTAAACGTTAACTGTTTAAAACTGATTATTTCATAATCCAACGACAACACAGAGACTGAAGTCTGCAATATCGTACAAACGTCAATGATCCACACCTACCCTCGACCTCATGTCTGACATACGCAACTGATTGGTATGGAAAACACATGCAAAGCATGTATATTCAAGAAATGTGTCTCACTGTCACAAGGTCATTCGATTCAAATGTCATCACGCGTGTATCAGATGCGGTTTCCTCGATTCTGACATATCAAATGGCAAGGTTTTTATTGTTGAAACCACCGACTGAAGGATATCACGTAATCAAAAATACATCGTTTGGCCCCTAGCATCACTGACGAGTCCCAGAAGGACGAAGCAGCTGTATGATGCAGTTTAATTGATTTTGTCGGCATACTGTACCAATTACTAAATTTAAAAGGTGCAGCATGTGTGTGTTACGTCATCTTCTACATCAGCTAATCACCCTGATCCCTACTTAAACTATGATTAACAAGGAGAGCTTACTACTAAGTTATACGACAATCATGACAATTTCAAATTGTTTTTCAATCGTGAACTTTCCATTTTTTGATAGTAAACTGCAACACTCCAATTTATGGTGTTTATATGTCGCAGTTGATTCGTTATTCTAGGGCTTGCTCTAAATATCGTGATTTTCATGATTGATTTCGACTGCTCACAAACAAACAACACAGGGATTCGATAGAAACAGGTTGATCAGAACAATGGGTAAGTTTCGTGGTCGCCATCTTTGCCTAATTGAAAAATATCTGTTTCTTTGTGCGATATGAAGGCGTTTTTGAGTATGCTCATTAGTATGCTAACTTTTTGTGATTGACAATAACTCGGTTCTCCTTTGGAGGGATTGCTGTTTACTATGATGTGACCAAGATTTACTTGGTGGGTGTCGTCGATGAAGCCGAAGACGCTTACTCTCCTGGAACACCTGGTCTTAATCTCTTGTACTTTTACAAGGTTCTCCATGTTAATGTTTCATTCGTTCATATTTTGTCCCTAGTTTAATCGATTTTGAGGTCGGATAATGATTTTATTAACTCTTCGGTATTCTCTAATTTATTTAAATTATAAAGCACTTTTTCATTTAGGTCCCGATTTTTCCCCATAAGGGCACAATCAGCTTACGGTGTTGTCTGTGTTGTCGGCAATGAAGGCAATTCTATTTGGAATCCTGCATCAAAGACCACATGTGTTTTCTTTTTTGTTAACTATGTAAAAAAAACCTAATGCACAAAAAACTTACATTTGAGTATGCGCTAAAATATGAGTACGCAAAAAAACTACATTTGCATGATTTTGCATGAAGTGCATTTCATTCATTCATTTTGCATGTTGTACTCTGAAAAAAAGCAGCAAAGACGATTCCGGGAATGCTGCGAGAATTCAACCCGTAGTAATTGCTGACATCCGCATGATTGCTTACCCGCCCACATCTAACGACGGTTTCGCCGTATGAAGAGATTCTGCTAAAGGTTACATGATATTATATCTGTAAATACATGTGATTAAACCAAATCCATCGGGAAATTCTTTTAAAATCAACAATTAAACACAACAAACGAAAAACGCAGGAAATATTGAAATACAATTCCAAGATTACAGTATCTAAAAGGATCACTAATCTCTCAGTGTAATCATTAAGTAAACATTGTGAGGTATTCTTATACGGTTTCATCAAAACAAGAAGATTTATAATTAGCCCTTGATAGATGTTAAAGGCCCAATATACGTAACTTTCGGCAAAACGTGAAGCGGAAATCAAGCCTGATGACTTATTATATTTATAGATTTAGTTAAGTTTAACTAATATCAGCAATATTCAAGATGAATTCTTTCGCAGTTACCGGTACGGCAGCAGTTGAAACACTCTATTTATAAACACGCGTCCATTTCGAACCGTCTTCTACCTTCGGTTTGTTGTTGAAGTGGGCCAACTGAATTATTTTCAATTCTTTCGATTTTTCTGTCAAGAGTTTCTTGTAAGTTACCGCTCAGGTTTACTTCGTTTTAGGCTTATTTTTGCATAGTTATCAAAAGGATTTTTTTCAGATTTTTTCAGAATCAGGAAAAAATTCCTGAAGTTACCTATATGGGGCCTTTAAGAAAGATGTGGCATGGCTGTTAAGCATTTGTACCTTTGCTTTTGTCCGTAGCCATGATGTCCTCTGAGCTTTTTGAATTATGGAATTCACCATCTGACAAGCATTATGCATTGCGTGTTCATGTGCGATATACACTTAAGGTGAAATTTAAAACAATAAGGTGTATACTAATATCACAATATTCACGAAATCGTAAATTAATTTTAAATTGAGAAAGTAATATATGCGTAGTTAAGAAATTGCGTTCATTAGGTATAAATGCAAATCAGTTATATATACAAAAAATGTATGTTAAACATAAAAATCTTTCAATGTAACCAAATGTCGTTCATGCCTGTATGATATTGTTTTTAAAAAATCAATTGAAGCCCATATACATAGTCGTTAGTCTGGATCAGCGAGACATGCATACCTCAGAATAGATTTATGTGCTTCAGTGAAAAAACCAGATATCACATTCCAAGAATGCTAACTCGATAAAACCGTGTCTGGTCAGAAATAAAACACTTCCTCGTAGATTTTAAGGCCTCTGTGATGTATAAGTCATTTGGATTAGACTTGTTTATGAAGAAAAATGTCGCCAGGCGTGCTTTTAACAACCGAGAAACCCCATGAACGTAAAAGCATCGCATTGCATGTTATATGTTGATAAAAAGTGATATCTTTATTATACGGGATGCAGATACATAGCCTCGACATCGATACCCGTAGATTGTTTTCTTGTTTGGTAAAAAATAACGTAACTCACACATTGCTGGATCTTTCAAATTTTTCAGTAAGGCGAAAAAATAACTTGTATAAAATGTGTATATTAATATGTACCGTGTCATTACTCAAATGAGATTAACTGTGGCTATGGAGTCTCCAACAAACCTCGGGGACTAAACAATCCACCAGCAGAGTCTGCCACACTCTATCATCAAAGATGACGTAACACACACACTGGGAGAATATGACGAACAAAGGATGAAGAGAAGGTTATGCTTGAGAAAAGTATCATAAAACAAAAGGGCACGTAAAGGAAAGCGATAAAATAATGAAAACTGTATTAAACTTATTGAGTCGTTCCAATGACTTACAACCGGGCGGAATGCTGTGACGAGTGTCTTTGGCATGGTACATACGTCAGTGAGCTAACAATATAAAGTTGGTGTCCTATTCACGCTTTCATATAGGGACCAACATACCCAACAAACTCTACATCCACAAAAATGCACTCGTACATAACAGTCATGGAGATACCTTCTTAGATTTTATCATCTGTTAATGGAATTTTAAACAGATTAAACAAAATCTATTAGGTGTTTACGGGATTTCAAAATTTACCCTTTTTTATCTCTTACTAAATTATCTTAATATAATATAATGATACTGGACAAAGGCTAAATGCCTATATATCCAGATCGTATGTATATATTCAGACTCTAGACTGACACCACGACAGTGAATATACTCATTAATGTCAAAGTAGCATTCCGGTTGTCCCCAGTGCTTATCCAGCCGGGCTTCAAATGCTTTTATTGTTGATGATGTGACAACATTATTTGGCAGTGAGTTCCAAAGCTTGACTACTCTTCCTTTAAATGCGTGTAGCTACACATTTAATGTGATACATGGTGCAATGTTTATTTAGAGTCCGAATAAATATGTGTAGATTGGTCCGTTCTTATAATGAGCAGCTACAAATGGACTTCGGAAGTAAAAGTTACAGAAGCCTTCGCACTGAATACGCCTTAGTGCATGTACCACTATAGCAATTACACTACCGCTGTTAGTGTAGTGTTCCTTTATACATGTACCAAACTCATAAGCAAGCAAGCGTACTAAATAGTGTATGGTATCTGTATTGTTTTACACCTAGTAGCAATGTATGGTAGTTAGTGCTGTTGAATAGTTGGATAATTGTGGAGATTTTTGGGGACAAAAATATCCTATTTGAATTGAAGCTCATGTTTTTATATATGTGTTGAATTTGATATGTGCTATATATACGCTATCAACCTCGTTGTGACAATAAGGCATGCATGTCATATTGTTTCAGGTTCTCCATACCTGCTTTTCAAATATCTGTTAAAGCCATGCACAGATTAAGACTTGCGGTATTGCAATTGTCTTAATGGTTATTAAAAAAATACAAATTCTAAATAAATCTAGATTTCTTTTATCCGGCATCCTACAAAATGTAGATGCGGATACAGAAATAATTAGAGAATACCGAAACGTCAACAAAACTATTATCCGAACTCAAAATCAATTTAAATATGGGTAAAAATTGAACAAAAGGAAAAGATTTACATGAAGACCCCTGCAAAAGGTAAAAGAGAATAATACCATGTTTCCGGAAGAGTAATGTTTTTATTACCTGATACAAAATTGTATTGGTGGCCATGAGGCTTGTGACAACTCAATAGGATACGGCAGTGTTACATTTACGCTAACAAATAGAACCAATCCCACGAAGCTTCATCTATTTTTTTTTGCTAGAATTTGGTAGTTCAACGCATTTCAGCAATCATTTTAATTCAATATAAATTATTTAAGGATAAAAAGTAATTAATAATTTTACCCCCAACCCCCAAATAACACAAATGAGTGCAACAAAAGGCAGCTTCTGAATTTATATTTTTTCTAAAAAGATGGTAAAAAATCATCATTTTTTAAAGGTTTAAATTATTGTTCTAATCGTATAGCGATTCAAGCACATCTGGATTTTGTTCAACAAATTGAAGATAAACCTCCACTTCAACACAAGGGTGTTGTATCAGGGGTAAACTAAACAATCACATTCATGGAACAAAGAAAATTCTCGGTTTTTCCGGCAATAGTCTAATGCCACTGTAACATGTCCATATATCAAGATTATTTTTGGTATTCAGTGGAAATATCAAACATCATTATTCGGTCTTACCCTCGTACTTTCTGAAATGTCATATCCGGTTCGCCGACAGCTCCGGAAGTTCACGTGGGACCTTTACTGAAGTTGGTATATAAAGTACGATAATGTGAACAGGAACTATGACAGACATTGTTATAACAATGTCGCCCACACATGTTAGTGAGCCTTTCATTAGTCACGATCTAATATCATTTTAATTATATTAGATTTGAGAAGATGAGAAGAGAAATCATTTGAGTTAAGTCATTGATTGCATCTGAAAGGTACACTATATTATATGACAAATCGTGAAAATTTTTTGAAATCAAAACTCATTTATCTTTTGCCGATCACTTTACAATTACAACGTATTTATGCGGTATATAATGTTTAACTTTATTAAATAATAACTGAATTCAGGATGCAGGGTAACTGTGACTCAAATGATTTTAAGACAGCAATCCAAACTTAGTACACAATTTAATGAACAGCATAACGCATTTTCTTCCATGAATGACAATCACCTAAACATTAAAGACCTACGACAGCGATTTTAATGCGGACTGATGTTGTACGAATTTCAACTTCTGCGAGCGTGTTGTTTTTATTATTATTATTTTGACAGGAACAACTGCAAACATATTATCACCAATAATTCAATCTTAAACAGTGTCTGCACGTTTGGTATTGTCTAGAAAACATTATTTGGGTAACGACAAAAACAGTGATGATAGAAATATTGCAGATCAAAATGTTTATTGTCAAACACCGATATATACCAACAAAGTTTTCAGTTACTTTATACCAAAGGAAAGATACATGGCAAATGATAATGTCTCGGTCCTGTGACAAATTTCCGTCGTGAAATGGAGTTGAGATGTTGATAAAATAAACCGACATTTATGGTTTGTTGTTAAAGCAAACAGCATACTTTATGACACTGTTTACCGAGAAAAGTTCTCGTAAACAATGCTCATCATCAACGCATGTACATTGCTCTTTGCAACCCGATTAACTAAGCTATTTACCAGACAAACATGGCGGTCGTTGGTATGGATACTACTATCAACAACTTGTATCTTATTTAGGAAAACAACAATGCTTTAATAAAAAAACCACTTTGCTCTGGTAGGAACCTTGACATCATCGTAATGCTTGATTTGTATGGTAATGTTTCGTAGTCGCAGATTTATAGTTTAATGAACTGAATCATATACTAATGTAAGTTCTGTTGTTTTCAAACATTTGAAAACACACGTTAAGAACACGGTTTACCTCTTTTCCAGTTATGATGAATTAAAACTTTAACGTGTCAACTTTTCAAGGGACACATAGTTGAAAAGTGTATATGTTGCAGCTGCTTCGTTAGTCTGGCAATTGCTCTAAAAAAGAGATTTTCGTGATTAATTAACTTAGTCTCATTGAAGAAAATCGCATGGATGTTGATGCTGCTCCTCATTCTGTCGCTCATTATTGTATTAAAAAAAGAACATTTTTGCACATTATACATTCCGATGACGTCACAATGTTTACAGTGTCCCGCGGGTAGGTTTCCACTGACTGACATGTAGACTTATTTAGTTGCTTTTTAAACGTTTGCGATGACTTTGTTATGTTTAGATGGATGAGATAATATAGTATAATATCAAACAATACCAGGTATTAATTTAGTTTTATGAAATACAATAAATTTCGCGGTAGCCATCACCTTTCATTCTGTCGGTCCAGCCGTGATCGGCCGTCATAACAGCGATAGGCCTAAAGATCATATTGCACTTTACAATATAAAACTGTATAAAAAGGTACCAACTTGTAAGAATATTCTTAGACGTAAAATAAGATCTGCTTCATCCATGAAAATTATCTACCTACAATTAGTTACAGGAATAACAGTCGATCGGGACGTGTGTATATACAACTTTTTATTTACTGTTGCCAAGGAGTATAAAGAAAACACAGGAGAGTTCCAAAATTGTGAGCAGCATTAACACACAAACGGTAAAATAGGCCAGCACACCCTTTTTCCGCTGTATATATGTTTGAATTTGTTACATCAATGGGAATTGCAATTAAAACAATGAACGGTGATGTGTTGGAGCAATTTAAAAAATCCCCGGTTAGGGTGAAATGTTAAGTTTATTGGATGACTTATGTGTCATAATCGGTAAACTGGTTGACTATTTCATTATTTTTGCTGATCTAAAAAAAACTGCTCCAACATTTGATCGTGATTTATTTTTTGATTATTTACAAATGTAAATTGTAATCGGGTTGTTTAATATACGGGAAAAGGGTGCGCTGGGAGATTTTTTTGAGCCGTGTGTTAATGCTGCTCCACATTGAGGTCACGTGACTTGTTGACAGGCACAGTAACTGCGTTATGCAGCCAAGACTGATTTTGAACAACCAAGTTTCACGACAAGTTGCGTTTAAGGACTAAGATTGGTAGTTTAACCGGGGAAATATTAGTTTATTCAAAAATGACCACATTTCTTCCATTTTATTTTAGATGTACAGTATTAACACCCATGCGATTTTGCATCCTTGATATGAAGGTGGACATTTTTGAAGTTACTCGTTGTAATTGAACATGAGAAATCTGCTGTTAATTAGAGGACTTGACGTTAACTTGGATGTGACAAAGATTTTAATGGCAGGTGTCGTCGATGAAGCAGAAAAAGCTTACTCTTCCAGAACATCTACACTTATTCTCGTGTACTGTTTAAAGCGTATCTGTGTTAATGTTTTCGTTGTTCATATTTTGCCCCTAGTGTAATCGATTTTGAATACGGATCATGATTTTATTGACGCCGCGGTATTCTCTGATTTTAGATAATATTTTAAATGTTTCAATAAATATTATTTTACAATGCACCACAACACATTTTCTACCGAACATGCACGCCTTTTAATGTTTTCCTTTTATTTATCACGTGTCACACTGAGTAGAACAGTTTCGTCGCTTGAAAAAAAATGAGGATCATCGTTGTCGCGGAAAATTAGAAGGAATAGTGACGGCTTAATGGGATATTACAGGAATAAATGGTAAAAAAATCTCGCATTATAGACGTGAGAAGATTCAAGATAAACAGATTAATGTTGCATTCTGAATCGACATCAGCTTGTCAATATCTGCTTCTCGCCTAACACTGCGTAGAAAGAAAGACAAAACATAAAGAAACAACGGGGTGGTTAACTTATTGTATGTATTCTCATTCAACAAACAGGCCTCATTTAAAAAATCAAGCAAAACAAGAGTTTATCTTTGTTACAAACCAAATTCATTAGAAATTTATAATTCATAAAATACATTTCCTGCAGTCTTTAATGACATCGAGTCTGAAACGCGATGCGCCGCGTGGAATTAATTGGTAGATAAATTGTACGTGTCACAACAAGAGAAATAGCCAGCCTTAGGCATATTTTGTTTCGGATCATTTTGCTTTCATCTAAAAGTCATAAACAAATCCGGTAAACACCAGATGACATGGGCTTAATATCCCTCCTGTTTTTGTGGCACAATTACTATCACAACCCACGATCATACTTATATGGAACCGGTATTGTAATGTTATTGAACTTCGATGTGTAAATGAATCTACCTTGCGGACGACTTTTATGAAATTGAGGAAAACATATATTACATTTCGCAATTTCCATCATACGATACCTGAAGTTCATATGGCCAAAAGCGGCAATATTAGTACTGCAATAGATTCGATAGGTTGTTTTTGAATGTTTTCCATTTTGATTTAGGTTAGGAAAAAGAACTGTTTACAGTAACTTAAACAAGATGTTGGGAACGCGGCGTATATGAAGCAAACCTAAGATAAGAAAAATTCTAACAAGCTGGAAATTAGTGACATTATTTCAGATATTTAGCTGTTTTACGCGAGTACCAAAAGGCATGGTGGAAGGCATAGTTTTATGCGAGTTTGATAGCAATGTAATCCACGTTCTTGTTCATTTTATATATGTCCGTTTTGTTTGCTTCTTGTTTTGTTTCTCTTTTGTGGTTTTTGCTATCTCAAAGCCAATTATTTCAACCATCTCGAATAAAGTTATTGAAAATAAAATAAAAACGTTTTGACTGCTAGAGCTAATATTGACATGTCTTACCAATGCCCGACTGTAACGATATCATGAAAAAGTGGAGCACTCCTGACCTATTATTTTAGTGCGTTTATTTGATTTTATTTAAATCAAATTCAGATAAACTAATAAATGGATTTTAAAGTCATTGATATAATGCGGTGTTACACGCAGTACAGATAAGGCAAGTAGATCTGAACAATGGGTTAATATTTTTAAGACATTATTACACACGGTATGCTACAACTTGACTGTATTTAAATAGACGCCAGTCCCTTCAAATTATATAAAAGGAACCTACTCTTATAAAACTACCCAGTCTATGTGGCAAGGGGTTCGTCGAGTCTGCGTCTTTCAGTAAGTGCATTTGATGACGTAAAATTTTGTAGTTACTCAAGTTTCAGTTTTTTACAAAAAGAAACAGAAAAAATTGTTATTTTGTTACCAGAGGTTATTTGATCTTATTATATTATGTGTAGTGTGAACATTCAAACCCCATTTATATGGCACCAAATGACGTCGAAACTTATCCCGAGGGAACTTGAGTTTATTTCGCTATAAAATCGAGAGGTTAATGTCATTGAAAAGGAACTGTGAAACCGGATATTTATTATCCCTCTGCGCACGCTCTTAAGATTCTGCAAGCAACATGTCAAACTTCCTGCCGCAGTCTACAACACATTAGTCCCATACCTAGCTTTCATTTCATCTCCAAGCAATAGGCCAACAGGAATTTATGAGCAATAGAACATTATATTCTTCATGATGTCGTAATTTTAACTTTCAAAAGAGGACATTGCTACATTAATATCACATGTGTCCCTTATATAAGTTTTAAAACTGGTTCGCCGGGGGAAACTATTGCTCCGGAAAAAATATAATGAAATAATGATAAATATATGAGGATGACTGAACTTTTTTACCACACCGGTAAGTCACTCTGTTTGCGAACGCTATTCCCTGAAGGAACATATCGAGATTATTTTATGATATAATATAAAAGTCGTAATGGTACTTTTCAAACCCCTTTTCGCTTCATTGAATGCCAAAACCGACACAACGTTGTCACGTTGATACCTGGTATAAATCCTGTTATTACTGAGTTGCTTATAAGGGTGAATGTTCTTTATAAACAGCGCCCTCTCAAGCAACCGGCGGGGAACAAGGAATTGAATTCCCACTCTCTTTAGCTCTCTGAGTTGAATACTGTTTAGTTTTGTTTGGATTTAATTCTCTTTACGTTCTATATTGAGCTAACGTCAATAAGGGCAATATTCCGGTCTAGGCATTGTGAGTGTGTACTTGGGAGACTGTTTAATGTTCGTATAAGCCTCCTGGCGATAGATGCAAACTTCATAATGTTAAAAGTACCACACTAAAACATCCATCTCATAAATCTGAACGTCAAGCAAACATTCAGTAAAAATCACTTTTAGAACTCTGGTACATGTATGCCTCGGTTCAAAGACAAATCCAAATGCCCTCCTTACAGGGATGATTGCCCAGCTAAAGGCAAAAAGTTACATTGTGGGCAATGTCAAACGAGACGTTCGGAAGAAAAACTTTAAACATGTTGAGATTCCTAAATTAAGTCGCTTAATACATATTTGCTTGTCAGGGCCTATTATTTACATTTTGTTGATCTCTACGACGCAATGACAACAGCCAAAAGAGAAGCAATAGCATGTGAAGACCTAAACTTAAATTTAAATGGCTTGATGCTATATTATTATGAAAAATATACATGTTGCTGTTGCAGAGTGTAGGTTGATTGGGACACAATATTAATTGTTTCCCTTCAATAAGTTATGTTTCACTCTAATATAACATATTCTTAGATTAATAAATAGCAATATTAACTACTTATTGAACTATTGATTATATATATGTTCTGGCAATGCAATCATATAATTTATATTAATTATCTTCCGTTCAGAAAGTTTGTGATACAAACACATCGATAATGACAATTAAAACACATGTGAACGCAAACTGTAAGCCTTTCCTGCAGTCTTCAATAACCTCAAATTTAAAACGCACTGCGCCGTTTGGAATCAATCTGCTGATAAATTGTTTTGTACGTGTCACTATAAGAGAAATAACAAGCCTTAGGCAGATTTTGTTCGGGATCATTTTGCTTTCATCATAAACAAATAAACAAATCCGGTAAACACCATATGTGTCGGGCTTAATCTCCCTACTTTTATTGTTGCACAGTTTCTATCGCAACCCCCGATTATGAATATATGAACTAAGGCCTTGTAATGGTATTGAACATCGATGTGTACATGTTTTCTAGCTTGCGGACGACTTTTGTTAAATGGGAAAAATACAAAAACTAATATGATATTTCGCAATTTTCATCAGACGATACCTGAAGTTCCAACTGCCAGAAGCGCCATTATGAATACTTCAATGGATTCGATGTTTCAAATGTTTTCTATTTTATCATTGAGTTGAGAAAAAAACAAATGTTTGACGTGTTTTTTTTTACATTATTACGTAGGATGCAGTAGAGGGAATTTATCTGGGGGGTGTTATAAAGCAAAGACAATATACAGACCTACGCCTTGTTAAATTTAAACATGTTAAAAAGTCAGACAATACCAAAGCGTCAACAAAACCATTATCCGAACACAAAATCGATTAAACCAGGGGCAAAATATGAACAAAGGAAAAATTTACATAGAAACATAGTAAGTGTCTTCTGCTTCATCGACGACACCTGTCATGGCAATCTATATCAAATCCAGGTAAATGCCATGGCCTTAGAAGGAAACTTGAGGCATAATTCTCAAGCACAAGGATGTAGAGAATTTCTCAATTAGACCAAGACAACGACAATAAAACTTGGATATTATCTTTATCAACCTGTATCTCTCAAATCGCTGTGTCGTAAGTTGGTATCTATCACAGAAATATCGATATACAGAGAATTCTAGAACAAAGAATCATAGTATGGAGTAGCAGAGATGTTACTATCAAGAACGGGAAAGTTCACAATCAAAAAATAAAATCGTCTCGTGTATCGTACAGCTTAGTAGTAAGCTGTCCAAGTTAGGCATCAAGAAAGATCGAGGTAGGAAAATGATGTAGGAAAGTATGTTGTGCCCTTGATCTCAAGTTCAGTAAGGTATATACAATCGACTAGGTCAGCAATCTTCGTGTTTGGTATCGACACTTCGTCGATATACCTGAAAGTGAACCAATCGACAAATTCAGCCTCGTATGAAAAAAAAAGTCAGCCAAATGTAAGACACAGCTTTTTCCCATTGGGATACCAATAGTCTGTTCGAAAATCTTTCCTCTGAACTCAACAAAGATATTGTCAACCAAGAATTCAATCATTCCTACTTTATCGTCCTCGGTATATTTCATCCTAGCGTTTGTTGTGTTTGGAAAAAGTATGCTCAAAGAAAGCCCACAAATATGTGTTGGTATCACACCGCTTGAGATTAATAATATTTCTTTAACTACAACTGTTTAAGGACAGTAAGGTGGGAAATATGTTTGAGGCTAAGTTATCTAAATTATGATCAGTTGATAAGTGTGCGTATTGTTTTTGATTTTGCTCTATCAAACCTATTAAATAAACTTTGTTGTGATTGCTAGAATTTATATAAATATGTCTTAACAATGTGGAGCATTCCTTAAATTTAGTCCATGCATATAAATCAAAGATGAGGTAACACACACATAGGCTGCATCTTTTTAAATGTAGTAATAGATACAGCATGCGGAACAAATGCGTAAAACCCTTTAAACTAGTTCTGTATATTTTAAAATCGAGTACTACCAAAACGTGTATACTATGAACCGTACCACTACCCAAACCGAGGGGCTTGAAAATTCCATCAGTAGAGTATAAAAAAAATGAAAAATGATACATTTCCTGATAGAAACGTCCCTGCTCCTCCATCCTATAGTGTTTACATGTCGCAATTGATTCGTTATTCTAGGGCTTGCTCTGTATATCGAGATTTTCGTGATAAATGTTAACTTTTGACGAACAAACTTACCGCACAGGGATTCTAGAGATGCAGGTTGATGAAGACTATGGGCAAGTTTTATGGTCGCCATCTTGATCTCATCGAGAAATATTCTGTATCTTTGTGTGATATGAAGATGGACGTTTTTGAGTTTGCTTATTAGTGTGTTTATCTGTTGTGATTGATAATGATGACTCATTTTAAGGATTGATGCTTACTTGGATGTGATGACGCTTACTCTTCCGGAACACGTACTGGTCTTATTCTCTTATGCTTTTACGAGTCTCGGAGTCTCCATGTAAATCTTTCCTTTGTTCCTATTTTGCCTTTAGTTTAATCGATTTTGAGTTCGGATTATTGTTTTGTTGACGCTTTGGTATTCGCTGATTTTGTTTGTTTTAAGGTCTTTTTATAACGCTGAATAGATAGATGTTATTTACGGAAAAACTTAAAAAGGATAAGATTCCAAATTTAATATTTAACATCATTAACCTTATATTAATAAACAGGCATATTTCCTACTTTCGTTTATACATGTAATGCCATCATATAATTCATGGTAATTATCTTGCATTCAGCAAGTTTGAAATCTAGCACATCAATAATAGCTAACATGTGGACGCAGACTGTAGGCGTGATACTTTGACAACGCAGGTTAGCAAACATGTCGTCTGCCAAATTATGTAAACATAACTCCCCTGAACATTACATAAGTACATTATTGTAAGTTGATTTATCATGCAGAAAATAGCGTCTGTTTGTGCGGCGTGGTTGTCTGGAAAAAGGGGAGGTAACATTATTTGATTTAGGTGCGGTAATTTGTTTGACTACTCGTTCCTGTAATGATGCATTGTCTTGACGTAAGTGCGTGTATGGTCGCCGTTCCTACTGGGTGGATGTCCAAATCAATATTACTGATACACCTAAACGCACTCAAAATGGATAAAAAGCAGGTTCTTGATCAAAACACTGTGGGGAACCAAAACTGCTTGAAAACCTAATTGACACATTTTTTTTATAGCAAAAGGCCTCCACATCAAGAAGACTTTCAAACCAAATATTTTGAGAATACAACAGTCTCTCTGATAAAAATTTGGAATCCCATGTACAATTACATGGGTAAATGTAAATGTACATGTATTAAGAAATGTATTTCTGAGGTAGTACATGGCGTTGAATGGAAGCGCATTGAATCAGATGGCATACTTTTGGGATCTGCGCTGCGGCGAGAGATGAATTACATGTAAATCTCAACTTAATATTTCGTGTTTCTGATTTGGTAGTTATACAGTCTTATTTTGTAACATCAAAATGTTTTCGCCGACAATAAAGTCTAAAGTTGTTTGGTTTTTAGAAACAATACGATATACTAGTTACAAAAATACCAGCAACTTTGTATTCATTACACATTTCCCACACATAACACTTAAAGGGTTAATATAGATTTAGAAATTAAAAAACTGACGACAGTAAATCATCAATGAATGTTATAAAACACCAATCGCCAGTAACAACAACTCGAGCACCATAAATGTACCACAAAAGGAAACTTTTCGGAAGGCATATCATGAATATTTCCCACCAACAAACAGTAGTGTTCCGTGAGGTTCCACCATTACAAGATAATGGCGATTACCAAATGATTTATGCCATCCCAGAATGCAATTCTCCCAAGATCAAAGTAGGCTAAAATACCCTATGGTAGCCACAGTAATAAAGATAGAGGAAGCAGTGTCATGTGTCAAGGTAAAGTCAATATTTACGTAAGAGTAGTGTGCTCAAACGACATCCAAGACAGAAAAGTAACAAACAATAATTATTTCGAAACGAATCTCGTACAAATTAAACGAGGAAAAAAAGAAATTAGATCGAAGTACCTAAAATAACTACCACAGCTATTAACTAATCATAAAAACAACTACAAAACCAAACCAAACGGAATTTATTGAAGTGAACGAACAGTTTGTTGTCTGGAACAAACTTCGGCAATCGTACCTAGAGTAATGATCGCTTTCCAGAACGAGTCATTCAACCTTAATACACAGTAATACGGAAGGCTAGTTGTTTGATTGCGTGGCATGCGGTTTCGTGCTTTGCATAAATTCCAAGGTCAGTGTCAGTGGGAGACAGTTATCACTTGAAAATCTTTAGAATCTTATTAGGTTCGCTTTTGGGACGGAGATTTATTGCGTTCGTTCTCTTGTGTACACTCTATACATATAATTCACGTAAATCCCTGTCTATGGCAGCCAGAAATGAGTTATAAGATATATATATATATATACATAAATGTAAACCTGAAATGTCTGCAGGTCACGTTCGGTATGGTGACGAAGAGTCCACCGGAATGAATGTTGATTGTTCTTTGAGTAAATTTTGTCCAACAAAAAAGGGAATACATACATTAACTACACTATCAAACTCTCGATTTATTGTGATTTGAAGGGCTGTCTGTTTCCTTTTTTATGTATTTTCTTTTTCTTTTTAGCCTTCTTGTATAAATACATTATAGTTAGACAATAAACGATGTATTTCAAGTAGATATTCAATGTCCGTTTTATTTGTATGATTATTTGCTTCTTTTTAAATTGATTGAACAATTTATATATTTTCAGGATAATTGAGGATCAAGCTAACCTGACAGAATTAACCAGCGACTCACTACGGTTTTATCCGAAACTAGAGAAATTGTAAGTAACCACTTTTAACCATTGTGATATCAATAATATAAAGTATAAATGCATCTAAAACAAGTTGATCTCATATGAGAAGTGGCACTGTATATAATATACACATTTTCGTAGTACGCGATTTGAAATAATACAAAACTAGTTTTATTTTACTTCTAAATTCATAAATTAAGGGGGTTTTACGCACCTGAGTCTTCTGCTTATACATTAGTGTAGAAATGTTGGATTCCCATCTATTGGCCCCTAGCATCACTGACGAGTCCTAGGAGGACGACACAGCTGTATGATGCAGTTTAATTCATTTTTTCGGCACTACTAAATTTGGAAGGTGCAGCATTTGTCATATTCTCTTCTACGTAGTATAGACAAACACTGACGGAGTTCTCTTCCCAACGTTGATTTCTTCCTTTAAACATAATATCATGTTAAACATATGTCACAACCATTCGTCTCGAACGGCTTCTTTATTGCATGGTACTGTCAACGATAATTTAAACCCACATTTGTACTTTCCTGGCAATGCTTTTTAAAAGTCAGAGTGTAGCTTCATGTTAAATGCATACTGTTTATACTTGCGATGATATGTAAAACATGCATGTCTATGGATGACCCTGACGTTTAATAGGACGTTAAAACTATCAACCCACCAACCAGTCTAACAGTTCCTATACATTGCATCTTTTGCCAGTCTTATACAGGACTTTTGCCATCACATATTGACAATGAACGGAACAGTGTTGCACTCTATCATAGATGATAATTAATAAACGATTCTCTTCTACATTAACATTTACAAACATCTGCATTTGTTCACATAACCTGCTATTTCTTCTTTAATCCTGGGCCCGTATTCATGAAACCGTTCTCATGCTCAAGCACGGATTTCGTGCTCAAGCCTTATTTATTGTTCTGGCTATAAATTATTTCAAAAAATCTAACTTGTCAAAATTATGGAAAAAAAGTTGAAGAGACATGAAGCTAAAAGCTGTTTCAAACTTTATATTGACTTTTGGACTCTTCGACATGATTAAGGAGAGTTTCGAGAAAGCTGGCTTGAGCACAGAATCCATGCTTGAGCATAAGAACGGTTCCATGAATACGGGCCCAGGTGTACTTAACTGAACAAGACACAATTACAGTGCATTGGCTTTTAAGTAATTTTTGTGTTGACATTTGTCAGCATTTGCTTTATCGAATGTGTTTTACAGTGTTTGTTAGATTGACACGTGTAAAATGCTCTAATACAAGAAATCACTTTTAAGTGACCCGTAAATAAAACGATTTGTAGTGTTTTGTTTGTAGACATGTTCAGAATGATCAATTGCTAGAATATGATTTAAGACATTCGGCAAAAAAGGTCCATAAAGTTTAAAAATTGCTCTTCACGGTTATAAAATTAGAAAGCAACAATGATGAGTCAGTTATTGTTGGTTCATTCCACACAATTTGTACGTTTCATGAATATTGAAATGGAAGTGCATTATAGTTGTGCTATTTTTATGATAATTTCTAATGTAAATAAATAAGAGAATACCTCAGCGTTAACAAAATCAAAATCCGAACCCAAAATCCATTAAACTTGAAGCAAAATAGGAACAAAGAAAAGATTTACATGGAAAACCTTGTAAAAGTACAAGAGAATAAGACCAGGTGTTCCAGAAGAGTAAGCGCCTTCTTGTTCATCGACGAAACCCGCCTTGTAAATCCTTGTCACATCCAAGTAAACATCAAGTTCTCAAAATGTGAACCGAGTATCATTGTCAATCACAACAAGTATACACATTAATGAGGATACTCAAAAACTTTCATATTCATATCACTTTAAGATACAGAATATTTCTCAATGAGACAAAGATGGCGACCATAAAACTTGCCCATAGTTCTGATCCTGCATCTTTCGAATCCTTGTGTCGTAAGTTTGTTTGTCAGCAGTCGACATCGATCACGAAAATCACGATATTTAGAACAAGCCCTAGAATAACGAGTCAACTGCGACATATAAACACCATGAGTTTGAGAAGCAGTGGTGTTACTATCAAGAAATGGAAATTTCACGATCGGAAAATAGAAATCATAATGTATCATAATGTATATCGTATAGCTTAGTAGTATGCTGTGCATGTTGGTCCAAGTAATGAACCCATGTAATAGTTACAGATGTCCCTCAAACTGCCCATGTAGTCATAAACATACAAATGTAGTATGAAGATGCCATAATATAATCACAAATGACGTTTAAGCAGTATTGGAATCAGAGGGTGAGCATTCACATGGCACTTGAGCGTACACATATAAACAATGCTATTACAACACAAGTAAGTGGCCGTGGCGGCCATATTGGATATCTGAAGCGAATCAAACAATGTTTGTGACTCCGCATTGCAGTCATTAAATATACACAAAAAATTCATTGAATTCTGAATTATGGTTTTCGGGAAAAAAGACGTAAACCTTCCTTGCAGAAGAAACCACCTGAGGAAATCATGCAAGCACAATATGCCTCGTACTTTATTTGGGGAACATAACAAAAGCATACTTTCGTAATGCATTTCTTTGGTACGCGATAAGAAACAGCGAGAGAATGCCAGACTGTTTATAAATATACAATGTGTGTGCATAAGTTGCCCCATGAAGATTTATTGAAGTGGACTTTCAGTCCATTTACTTTGCAGTATAACGGTCCTGGAGCATTCGACTTCTAGTGAAGGTAGTGTCATGATTGGCTGAAACGGAATTAGCTGACTATCTATCTAATTATATTACGATGTTTATGTATTACTTTAGAGAAGGCAATTCCATACAGCCGCCGCGTCGGGTCTACAGGGTATTGTACATCTATTAGCTGCACGTATATACGTACATACGACTGTGTTAACTTTTCTATAATTAAAACTGTATGATAAAATAGACGTTGAATATGGGCACTTACTATATACAAAGAAAAACAAAACAAACAAAAAGTATTTTCCAGTTTTTTTTAGAATGTAGATATAACGTGTATACTCAGAGGTACAAGAAACTAAACAAAAAAACTCCAAACAGAGTAAATAACCAATAGCAAAAGAGGGAAAAACTAAATATCTATATTTAACGGAGCAGTGTGTAAATTACCCATACATTGTAGCAACCAAGCAATTAAAAAGAAAAGAAAAGAAAAAAAAGGAAAACAAACCGTAGCAATCGAGTAATTAAAAAAGAAAAAAAATCCAAACAAAAAAGTATGTGAATAACCAATAGCAAAAGGAAAAAAAACAAAACAAAACATTCATATTCAACAGAGCATTGTGTAAATAACACGTAGTAACCGAGTAATTAAAAAAAAAGAAGGAAGAAAACACCCAATCTCCAATCAAAAAAATATGTGAATAACCAATAGAACCCGGCAATACAAATACAACCATTAACTAACTCTGCAAATCATCCGTTTCCGTTTATTCTGAGATGCATTTAACATTAAGTACGTAATTCTCTTACTTTTATTAAGCAATGGCATCCGACAGTTTTTGTGCTTGTATCGTTGGACATTTGACTTTTTTTTATACAGTTGTATATGAATGAGTGGAATTATTCCCCATGCTACAATGTATGTACATCAATAGGATATTTTTTGGTTTGAATATAATATGACATTAAAGGTGACGTAACACACACATGCTTCACCTTTTAAATTTAGTAATTGATACAGCATGCCGAAAAAATGAATTGAACTGCACCATACAGCTATTTCGTCCTTCTGGAACTCGTCAGTGATGCTAGGGGCGAAAAGATGGGATCCAAAATTTCTAAAACTAATGTAGAAGCAGAAGGGTCAGGTGCGTTACATTTTGGGTAATAAAGTCATCATTTAGTAAAAGTTTCATTTTGGTTAGAATGCAGACGCTATTTTTTTATATTGAAGTTGAAGTTTTAATATTCATCTCCATACGTGTGTTCGTTATAGCAGAATTGATGCAAGACATTACACTCAAAACGTAACTTGGTATCAAAGCACTCTTATAGCTACTTGTTTGACGTCCGACGCGATAATGACCGTCAAACATTGCATCAATTTAAGTCACTTGAACGCTTAATTATAAGGCCATTAACGCTTTTAACTGATGCTCAACGCAAAGCGTCAAATTGCAAAATACAAAAAATAGTTGAAAAACCAAACCTTGTGTTAATACGTGTTTAAGTGTCATCATAGACTTCCTATCCTGTGGTACTAAGCATGGTTAGTCAATGCAATACTCTACGTTATGGAAGCAATGGTAGTGAGGATGTTTCACAAAGGCTTGTGTAGTTTTGAATGGTAAAATGACAACCCTTTTTTTTCATTTTCATTATATTTTTTTTTCGCGTCAGAATAATCAGAACACAAATATAGACAATTTTTCAACATTAAGCTAATCTTAACTTGACCTGTATTTCTGCTACAATAAACGGTTTACAAATAAACACTTTTGTCATTTTATCTAACAATGTATATAAAATAGGATTTTCAAATAAGTATAACACTTGGTCAAATCGTGTACTACGAAAAAATGTATATATGTGAAGCAAGTTTAAACCGAAACAGTACGTTCAAAACGCAACTTTCTGCCAAATCGTTTTCACGACTGAAGTGATAATAACGAAGAAGCAACGCAACAACTTACGTCACTTGAACGATTAATTGAAGGCAATTGAAGTTGATTGATAACAACTGCGAAGTGTCAAATTGAAAAACAAAATTAGACGCAGAACCAAATCACGTGTTACTTCTTTATTTTAGGGTACTAACACGGAATTCGATATTATCTCGTTGTGCTACATGTATATATATATCACTGAGTTCTGTCCATAGCTTCAAATATCAGGTTTCGGACTTGTTTGTTTTTCTTTGACCCTTTTTCAAAAAAGAAGATAGTGTTGATAATGTATCAATTCCTGTTTTTATGTGAGTTGTATTCAGCTTGGGATTGTGCAGGATGATATCGAATTCGTTCTCCTGTTCAATCTTGATGAATGTGTGAACGTGAACGATTTACGCTTTTGAGTTGCTCCAAGTTCAATGACATCACTTAATCAAACCACGTGCTGTAAATAAACTCTATCGAATTACTCTTCGCCTATACCAATCTACTGTAGACCGGCCGGTCAGACAGAATAATTAAGACGTGCGTCCAATGACGTCATCCATATATTTGTGCCAAGGACATGTTCGATTTGTATAGAGCACTTAATCTTAAAACAAATTTCAGCAATCTTCTTAAATTTCAAATTAAAATTCTAAAGATAGCAATAAAATGAAATTGATATTTTAATGATGACGTTAATGATGACGATGATGAAATGACAATGAACGTGGTTGACCTATTTTTAAAAATTTATTTTTGTGTTAGTCGTATTTATTCATCTGCTTCAAAAACTAATAAGAAACGGTAAGAGATTAAAAACATCGCTTTATTGTATATTAAGATTTGTGATGGCATTTAAAGTGTAAAATAATGTGTTTCAATTAGAACAAGATATATACTACAAGTTTAAAATTTCATTAACTTATACTAGATGATCTCGCCGTTGCTGAATAATGTCAGGTGACATCATCAGAATTACGGCGGAATCAATAAGCAGTTCTGTAAGAATGTAATGCAATTCTCAAAACTGCGCTCAATATCACCGACCTCGTGAGAAATGTATATCAAACACTGTGATTGATATATCTGACCCAACTGTATGTAGAGAATATAGCAGGCGATTTATTTTTTCAAATCAGGTCACACTCCAGCTTTTTCCGACCGAGACTATATTGTCTATTTTCCTTATTTTATTTGTATATTAGTTACAGACATCTCAATTACAGAACCCCACCCACTATCATCGACCTCCTCGTGCTTCCGTTATACATGTAACGAGTCCCAGATGGGACTGTGAAGGGTTTGTTGAACTTCCGTTTAGTCTGTTTATAGGCGACATTCCGTTACATCCGCCTAGAAATTACATCAACTCTGTAACATTATGAAATTGTTCCATGACACTATTGGATATCCCTCGTGACTTTACCACGTGAGTGTCCAAGACGAGAGTCACGTGTAAACGGGCATTTCATTTCCCTACATGTTGTCTATGGTGTACTTGGGAGTCGATGTCAGTTTGTAATGTGAATTTTTTAAAGTCTTTAAATGTTGAATCAAGACACGAATCAGGGGCGTAGCTTCTTATACGCAGATATGCAGGTGCGTACACCTGCATATTTTTTTTTATTAAAAAAAAAACATTCAAAATACATTTGTAATAAAAAATGAGACTATCGTTTATTAAAAAGGAGCGTGTTTATTCTTTGATTCATTATATCTGAAATTTGGCACAAGAACACGTAAACATGCTCCAAAGACCTTTAGGAAAATCAAATCTTTTCTTGGGGGACACCTCAAACCCCTTTTGCTGGAGGTGGACGTATCCCCCTCCCCTCCTACTGTCTTCGGCACCGAATCTGCGTACACTTCAAACACCCCTAGGTACGCCGCTGCAGGTTCGTACTTTTTCATCTTCCTGGCCTTATTACTTTTTGTTCGTTAGTAAGACCTACTTGCTTTGGTGGACAAAAGTATAAGGCAAACACAAGTAATTGTCCGTTTTACAGAACTTTATGTGTAACTGTATCTGACGCGACACTCACTAACGATCTAGCCAGGATAGCCATCGGCCACTTCATGTTCTCCTCGAATCCAACTTGAACACATCGCTCTCAACGGAGGTTTTTATTAGCATTTTCGATATTGCGCTGTTAGACATTTCGGTCGTTCCAATGACTGTACTTAGAATGTCAAGAATCATTTATTTTCTTCGCTTCATTTAGGTCAGCGCTTGACATATATACGCGTTCATTAAGCCCGTGAGTGATGATCACTATTCGTATTGAATGGGTAACATTACATTTCATGACCGTGCTAACAGAGGAATTTGTGCTTTCTTGCCGGTATTTTTTTTCTTATAGAGAACAGCACTTAATCAAATCCGCTAAGCTAGCTTAGATTCCAAATACTTAATTACCTGTCTTGATCTGGCGGTAACTCGGTGAGACGCAGTTTATTAAATCCTGATTTTAAGCAAATTAAATGAACATGAGAAAAGAAATGTATGTTCCTTTTTTCTTAAGATGATGTCGCATATGTCAAGACCATTGAACTTTTTATGTAACCCATCGTTAAGTCGAATAGTGCAAGCTGTTAAGGTCAAAAACTGTCTCCTGGGCCGTTAAAACTTATTCGGGATTTGGAGTGTTCTAATGCTTTAGGCACAATAGCCGTTTATTGCATTTTTTTAATGTTTTCGTCTTTCAATAAGAAGGTTTTATCTTGAGTTCACGTCAGAGAAAAGTACATAGACAGAACCAAATAAGATAATAGCTGTTCTACTGTTGTGTAGTATCATGGATTGATTTGACCCACATTACTTTATGTATATATCGTTTATGTATAGGATATATGTCAAGTTGTGGTCCGAATTTGAGAAGCAAACTGTTGACAGATTTGGCAGAAACGTGACAGTTTTATCAATAAGTTTGATTACTTATTCATGAGTTTTTCTGTGTAGTTCGGTTTTAATTGTATTGCTTGTATGTATAACAATACATAAATAAATAATTAACGCGGAATATATTTCCTAAGCATCGTTATAGTGTATAAGCATTGATAGCAAATTGATTTAAGGACATTTTCATGTTATTAAGAACGAATGCACCGAGAAAAGTAAAACATTACTTATTCTAATGAGCATCAATGTAGCATAATGTTAATTTTTAAATTGTTAATTATCAGTATTATCAGTTAATGTGTTGATGTGCAATGTTTATTATCAACATGGCAATAAATTAAAAAATAATAATATTGCGTTTTGTAGGAATAAATTAGTTTGCGATTGTTTGAATTAAAGGAGTCGTAAGGAGAGTGTGCTTTGGATGCTTAAACTATAGGTAGACATGGATTGTTAAGTATGCGAAAGGGTAAACTGAACAATATTTGTAATTTATTGAAATGATCGATTTAAAGGGAAACATTATCTTTATCGAGTCTCGAGGCGCTATCGTAGAACTACTTTTTCACTATTACGTTGCTGAAATATTTAATTTTATTCACATATAGACAAAAGCACAATATATGGATTTCTGACACGTGTCCAATACACTGAAATAAACAATATCATGTGTTCTGAATTGAAAACGTGTTTTTTTCGAATTTTGAAAAATTAATAATTTTACAGTGAACCATAACTACTTGTCATTTTACGAGACTGCTGAAGAATGTAAATGTTTACTACGGTAGATATGTTTGTTTTTACTGCTCCTACACGTAAAATATGTAGCTTTTGGTACTATATACAGCGATATATTCATTTAATACACATCTTGATTCAAACTACTTTTTAAGTGAACCACGTTACGACATAGTCGTAATGATACGCACAGACAGTAAACTTGTAACTAAAAATAATCCCCGTACTTTCGTTTTCGATATCGCTCTTCTTTGATTAGAAATAGGTTTGGTCCCAATAGTCTGCACAAAACAGTGTTCCTAAATGTTATTTGCAATTTAAGATATATTTTCGGTTTGTTACGGATTCTGTTTGTTGCCGTACAATAGATAACCAATGTGACAGGCGCCAGTATTCCGAAACTAATGAATGCCTAGCTCTACTCGCTGTATTCCGAAACTAATTAATGCCTAGCTCTACTCGCTGTTTACAAGGTGCCACCTCACTGTCTGTCCTCACTAACGATAAAATGATACGTCTGATGGTAGAGTAATGTTGACAGTGTGGACAACACGAGGTTGTTAAAATCACGGAGCAAATCTCTCCCGTTTTATAGTACAAAAAAAAACGATAAGCAATGGCCACGACTATATTTACACACAACAAACCTGGGATCTAAGAGCGATTGGTTTATTTGTTTAGCAGTGTATTATAGATAACAGTGAATAATCAGAAAATATTAAATCAATCAAATTCAGTGTTGAGGTGGCGAAACTGTGTGCGGAAGAGGGGGGGGGGCAAAATAACCCAGTCAACTTCTGAAGACTTTTGGTTCTGAATGATAAGTTACAGCTGAACTTGGATCAGTACCAGAATGGGGTCACTTTTTGTAAAAATATAAAATAATTTAATTTGTCAAAAGAGCCGTCATTGTGTATAACAACAATGAAGCAGAATTTCAAGCCTTGATCCTATTTGGGCTCCTAACAAAAACTGGAACCAGTGGTTGTTAACGTCAGAGTTTTATATAAATCATCACGTATAATTTAACCAACGCTTGAGCGAACTATCAGATTCAGTTAAGAAATGTAATTCATTGCTTTATGTTTGCAAAATGTACCTTACGAGACTTTCAGTCCTTTCAAGAGTTTATTATTATCATTGTTTTAAAAATTGAGTCTCAGTTTAATAAGTTTATGTTACAAAAAACTTGGTTAAGATTTAAGGATAAGATTCGACAAACTCGAGATTTAAGGATAAGATTCGACACTAGATTGTTTTTCGTTCTGAATTAACTAAATAATGATTCTACGCGGGTTCAATTTTCCTAGAACCCCCCCCCCCTTACAGAAAAAAAGTGGTGCCTGATCCTTAATATAGCGTTTAAAGTTAGAAAACCTTCACAAATTGGTGGTTGCTATGGTAACATTGCTTTTGTTACGTTACAAAAAGTAACTAGTCTTCGCTTTGAAATGGTCTTTTGGGAAAAGCAGGCAAGTTCAGCATACACTGCATAATGTTAAACAAAAAATTTCATTGTTGCTTGCGACTTTTGTAGAAATGCTGCTTCAACATCGACAGACAAACAATCACAGAGGTCGTTCATGTCGATATGAATCACTTGTGAGTGTTTTCCTTGTTTTGTTATATTAAGTTTCAATTGAAGGTTAGACAAGCGAGATGTGGACATTCGTAGAAAATGAAAAAAAGCCCCATTGAAAAGGGCAGGTGTACTCTCCACGCCAGGGGTTGAAAGATTGCGCAGGTTAAACCAATATCAGTACCATCCCGTCACATCATGTCGACCCATGTTATATGAAATCGCAGACCAATAGCCGAATCTGAGTGACATTTCAACCTTAAGCTAATTTGGCACCTTATTTATCCTAAAACAGACATGTGACATTTGGCGTCTGTCTCTTAGTCCTAGACAAATTTGGAACATCGCCAAATGACTATGACGCGGTCAGGTGATTGTTTGCTCTAGAGATACCAAACCGCGGCTCTGAAAGTAATATGTCTCGCGATGAGGCTGACAACTTCTCTCCTTATATTATCAGATGCTTTGACAAATATCTTTATTTGATAACATTTGCACTTAACTTCGTCGCAATGAGATTGACAACTTCCCTTTATTTGTAGAGTTTGTTTGAGCACTGAACCAGACAGCTTGTTAGTCTTTGATGATTCCACGATATTCTTTTATCACTACCTTGTTTGACTGTGAAACAGACAACTTGCTCGACGTTCGTAAACTAAACGATTTATTCTATTGGTTTAGCGACTTTGCTAGATCCTCGGAAAAAACTAATATTTCGATTTTGATAGTTTCATTTTCTTCTTAATAGGTTCAGCAACTTTTTAAGGGGCCTCGAAATACACAATTCCTCGACTTAATTCATTTTTATATTCCTTTATTGGTATTGGTTAAACGTGTGTGTTTATGACTCGATTCAGATTCATATTTGTTTCAACTATTATGATACGTGGGGCAGTTGCCAGGTACTGACCGTAGGTCGGTGGTTTTTCTCCGGGTACTCCGGCTTTCCTCCATCTCCAAAACCTGGCACTTCCTGAAATGACCCTAGCTGTTAATAGGACGTTAAACAAAATAAAACAAACCAAACCTAAACTAATGCAGAAGCAGAAGGTTCGTAAATCACTCTTGTTGGTTCGAATGGCAACGTGTGTGGGTCCTCATACTTTGTTATTCTGGAAAGAATCAGTGAACCATGCGAAAACTTACGTAATCGGGCATGTGACCTCATGTTATTGTTATGTCCGATTAGGGAATCGATCCCTGGTCGACTTGGTGAAAGGCAATTAGGCTAACCGCTGCGCAACCGACCACTCTATTTCACCTCGATTCAAATGAATCCTTGTTCTTTGATCAGATAGTTGTCTTACTCTAATTGTTAAAAAAGACTTTCCAGGAAGTATTTCCGACTTCTATAATTTCTCTACCAGTCTTTGCCTACGGACGTGGTGACTGTAAAGGAAACGTACAGGGGTTTCAATCCCTAAAATTGGTAGGTGGTCCACCTTGGTAAATTGTGCAATTCAAGCTGTGGACATACATCATTTTTAAATGTACTTTCCCAAATAATCGGCTGTTAGAGCAGACAAGCCATTGTGTATCAAGCAATAGTACCCGAAGATGCAATCAATTCCCAAAGACAGGACATCGCATGACAGTAACAGAGCAGAATAATTCAATTATTGGATTATCACGGTCGTGCCGGATTATAAAGGACTGAGTTTTAGACACGGGAACACAGTTTGTTTAATAAAGTAAACGACAGGATCGAAATCAATATAATTATATTAACACGTAACTTGTGAGTTCATAACTAAATATTTCAAAATTTATCGGATTCGAGTAGGTCATGTATAGATTAAACATTTATTTCAAACTATTTTCAAACTATTTTCAACCATAATATATATAGGAATATATGAAGTTGTTACATCTTAAGAAATTAGCGTACATGTCAAACACGGATATGCCACATGGTCACGATTGAATAACTTAAGATTGATTTGGTTTTTCTTGATTATGATTAGCAGCCAGGGTCATTTAAGAACGGCCTGTTGGTGTATGCAATGTGGTGTGTGTGAGGCTGTCGCATGTTCGTGTAAATCTTCTTGCGATAATCCAGATCGTGTGCCTATTTAAAGTACTAACCACACTAATAGCCTGTCTTCAAAACGATGTTTAAATAAGCAATATAGAAAGAAAAAATAAGTTTCATACATTGGCTTTGAAGCTATCTAAAGTGTAATATAATTATCGGCTGTAAATTTGGTCTCAGTTAATTAGTTGTTATTTCAACTATGTGACTTTGTCTGGAAACCACAAATTGGAAGGGATTAAATTTTTCTAATAAGCTTTATTAGACGAACCTCTAATTGCGAGCTGTACATTTTGTACCAACTGTCACATAAATAAAGCATAGAGAGGAAGCTACATTCAGCATTAAGCCGATAGTAATTACACCAGCGTAGTAAACATTAAGACGACATTGATTGTGGTTGTGCTTCCAGGTTTTAACTGCCTTTAATTATATATGCGTTTCAAGTATTACTATGAAAATAAATCCAGTGAAAATATGTTGCCTTCAGTTTTTGTGTGTGTATGGAGAACGCTAGCGTCTTGAAGAATTTACCAGTACATCCGGCATGAAGCCGATGTTAATTATATCTATGTTACAAACATGTTGATTACAGTACGCGTTGGTTGGGAAAAAATAACCGCCTGGAATTGGTTCTATATAAAAAAGAATTAAGACTACATTGACATCGCCAATATACTACATGTAATTATATAGGGTCATTGTTTGCCCACCATTTACAATGACTTCACACTCCAATTGACACGGTTCTTTGTACATTGATAAGGTGTATTATTGATTATATTGCGCCTTATGGAATATTTTTTCAATTGTTTCCTTCGCATGTAAAGAAAAGTACGGTAAACCGAATTAAATATTAATGTCCCATATAAGTAAGTGTTTGTTTAGTATTTTTGAAATGTGTTTTGATGAACAGACATAATATACTTTTCGAACCACCAACAGGCTATCCAGGATCTTTTCAGAATGCAAGTAGGTTATATTGACATTATTCTGGCGACAATGCCAGTCATATGTTGTATTCTATCTCACCACGTGTGTTCTTGTTCATTGTTCCAAACCGATAGAGATCAGATCCCGAGCAAACTTATATATCAAAGAATATAAAGTAAAATTGATTGTGGTCTAGGGTTAAATATTATATTAACAAAAATGAAACAAATTATTTATTGACAACTAGCGTATGAACTATTGGGTTGCTGTGCCCGCAGACTTTGACCTAAATTTTAGGGAGAAACACGACAACCTCATTGAGAAGTCTCGACACTTTGCTAGATTATCTGGTATTATGCCTCTGTAACATGCAACTGTAATTAAGATGATATGGCGAAAGTGATGAAAAAGAGCTTACGTTTCCACTCTGCCGCTGCAAATACGTAATGGTTAATATATTTGTAAATACACTGTACCCTGTTTTATTGTATTAGTTACTATTATCATCATCCTCAATTTTAAGATGAAATCAATGTAATACTAGTTGGCATATATAATAAAAGACTGCACTGAATACACTAATGAAGTTAGGAGATGAACAGATTGCCTTTTTGTTTATTTATCGCTTTGTCTTATTGTACGTTTTCTGAGTTCCCTCTGTGAAGCTTATCTTTGTCCATATTTTGTCCCGGTTTTGAGTTCGGATAATGGTTTTGCTTCTGTAATCTCTAGACATTTTTCACTGAAATACCATTTCGTATCTCACATGTCTTCCTTTTTGTATTTTACAGGACTATAGAAAACTCCGGTCTGAAGTACATATCTCCACACGCTCTCAAAAACAACAAAGAACTCAGAATTATGTAAGTACTAAAGTCTAACAATACAGTACACATGTCAAGTTACTGTAATCTGTGTAGTGTTTTATTTATCAGAATGACTTGATGTTATGAGACAGGTACGTCAACCTAAATTATGTTAATTTCTGTCACAGGTTGCTGAGGCGTTGGTTAGAGTTAACCAGTTAATAAGAGGCCAATGTATATGAACCTGCCGTTATTGTACGAAAACGAAAGATATTGAAATGTTTCGTTAATCGAAGGGCCATTACACCATGGATTAGCACCCGCCATCAAACTTGGCCGAGCCCTTCAGAAACTTTACCTTGTAACCAAGTTTCATGAAAATCGGAAAGAAAGTGTGAAAAACAGACAAACGGACGACCAAACCCAAATTAATATCTGTCGTTTCGGTGAAAGCGGGGATAATAAAAATCCTCAGAGATATTCCAGAGATGTCATGCGCCTTTAGTTTTACTTATGACCAAAGATGCAAAAAACTTCTTAAAGTTGTAAGTGAACGAAACCCTGGAGTATCGAAAATGGAAATTCACAAAATAAGAATAACTTCACATACAATCAGCCAAACCGATTTACGAGTTTGTTTCTTTGATACGTTTATACGATTTCACCAGCTCAATCCAAAGTAGCATTCGAACAGAATACCAATAGGACGACGCTGTATCTTGTTCCATTCTTATCAATTATTTATCCGATGTGATCTAGCGGCCGTTACCGAGAGCACAAAATGGAATGCTGTACTTCGGGCTCACGATGGGGTACAATTTATATTGAAAAGTTAGTTTATTTGCTTATGTGTAAATCTACTACATTATTTGAACGAAGCTTCGCTATTTTTCTTAACCTTTATGGATAGTTCAAACTCAATTTAAAAAATAAAATTGAATGAGGATCTGTGTTTAGTTTTATGATTCCTTTCCCCTACGTGCACCCCAACTATCTGATGTTGTAAAGACTAATTATTTCAGTAGAGTTTCACACCTTGCGTTTTTCATGGCGACATTTTCCGATCGAATCCTGTTGTGAATTACGTAACGTGCTCGGAGTGGAAGATAAAATATTAATCTATGGATTACAAGCGTAGCTTTATTTAGAGTGGTATTTGGCATCGGGATAGCACCTTTACACAAAACAGACATATTGCTTTTGAGACAACCGTCACTTGTCATTATCAACAGTCGTCTTTGTCGAAACAACTGTTCAGGTGTTGAATTAAATAAAGTACAACGCAGCAAACTTGATCATTCCAACAAAAAAACGAAAACAACTGCATGGTCATCTATTTATTTTTGTTAGTATTTTACATTAATTTGTATCATCAGGGTTAAGTATGTTTATCGTAGTAACTATAAAGCGTTGTATCAATCTAAAAGAGTGTTGTCACAGTTACGGTTGGGGTGTACAGTATTCTTCAGTGTGGTAGCACTTTAAATCGACAAAAGTTCCGGACTATCGCAAGGTGGCATACACGAACATTCAATAGCCTGCCAAATACACACGAATTCAACATCCGTTTTCAACTGACTCTAGCTGTTATTAGGGCTTAAAAACCAAACCAAACCAAAACAAACCTTGGAATACTGTCTTTAATGAGAACTACCTTAGGTACCTGGTATAAACGACTGAATAGTATATAAGTGCGAGAATCAGATATGTCAAAACCTTCGAACGACTTCATATGAAATACTGCAAGGGCTAGAAACACCAAATCTTGGAATGATCCGAATAAAGTAAGAAAAATAAGTTTGATATCCTTTAAAGGACGAAGGGGTCAATTATGTCAAAACTTTTAAACGACTTCTTCTGAAAATACTGAAAGGCCTAGAAATGTGATATTTGAATTGTAACTTCCACTGGAAAGAGCTGTAAAAAGCAAAGAATAGTTTAACCTACTTGCAAGAAAACAAAGTTAATATTGTTAAATCTTGATATATTCTTTTAAATAACTTTCAACCAAAGATTTTAGACCCCATTAAGGATACAGGTGAGAGATGAATTATAGGCGGGCGATGCATTAAGCCTCCTGTATGTATCATCATATCAGTCTCAACCGGAACTACGTATTGAACGCATAATAATGGAGTAGAACCCCAGTTGGGAAATCACCGTAGAAGGATTTTTACCAACATTAAGATGATAATCCCCTTTAAACAATGATTTAATCAATAGATGCATTACACAGAGAATGGCATCGTGCAGGATAATCTTACTATCTACGTCACAGAAATTCATCGTCGTCATCACAACGACCTGATATCCACATGGGATGCTATATAACACTGGTGATTGACGTATACAACCGGTTATACAGGATATACCATGAAGGTTGTCCTAGATGTTCTACTTCAACTGATTTTTTTCCTTCCGGAATCCGTTCCTGGTTCTAAATGTATTAGATGTTCGTTTTGTTTTTGTTGTGTTTGATGTCATACCATTTTGGCTTTGAGAAAAATAGTTTTCTTTTTGTATTTAAGCATATATTTCTGTTTTTCATTCACTTTATTTATGAAAATTGATGTGGATCACAGATAAGAAATATTTATGCCAAAATAAGACTTTCATACAGTACAAAAAAAAAAGAAGAAGAAAAACAACGATACAGAAAAATACTACTTAAATTCGCTAAAAAATAAACTGTAAAACATTTGGTCCAGAACTTCAGCAAGCAAGTTAGGTCAGTCTAAGAGCACCAGATCACCAACCGTAGCCCCCCCCCCCCCCCCCAAGCTCCAAATTCATACAAGTTTAAGCAATCGTACGAGTATTCTTCAATTATCTCTTATAATTACAATGAATCATTTCTGTTTATCCGTGTCTTTTATATACCTTTTTAATTTAGTAATATATACATTATACCAACAAAAAAATTCAACTGCATCATACAGCTGTTTCGTCCTCCTAGGACTCTTAAATCTTATATTAGTATTCAGCATCATAGTTCATGTCGTTTTAAAGTAGTCACCAAAACCTGCAAAAAATGTGCCCCTCTGTTGAACCGATGAGAGTTGTTTTAAGGTTGCTTCAAATTCCAAAAAGAAGGTCACAAAAACATTGAATTCTTGTCATTATGGTTCTCAATTACTTCCGAGTCTCAAATATCGACCCTGAAAACTTGATGAGCTACATTGAGCCTATGATATTAGAGCCGAGGGACTAAGCCAGACAAGACTTATTATTTTGTGTAGGCGGGGAATGATATTATACTGGCGTGGTAGTAATTAGGTTACTGGTTTGCAGTTTAGGGCTTACATTTTGTACTCCCGTTACATTGTAAAGACTCGTTATATGTAAGCCACCATAGTTATCGACTTCTCACATAGGTTACACACCAGTGAAGCTGTTATGTGTCTATAATACATAGTTACTTAATTAGTTCGTGTAAGGGCTATATTTCTGGCTAGGCGATTTGGTGCCGGAGATCGTGAGTTCGAGACCCGGATAGGCACGAATCAAAAAATTGTCTTCCTTCGTTATTTGTGTTTCCATGTTTCGTATAAATATATATATCATATATTTATGTGCATTGCTCATGTAACACAAACTGATACAGGGCAAGGGGAAAGCCATCCTCGATATCCAGGGTTTACGATCACCCATGTAATCTACACCCCGGGAATATATCATGGCAAAATTGAAATCTCCCGGGTCTGCCACCTAGTGGTCGGTGTGTGTTGTGTCATTTTGAAACACGTAATCACCGACCAATCAAAATGCGTGTAACAAAACGGCTTCAGCAATGATTGTAAACTTGGTAGAACATCTCATTCAGTTGATCTGTGAAAAATTCTAGCTTGATCAAATTAGACAGCATCAGGAAACGGCGATCCACGCACTGAGTCCTTATCGTAAATGTGTCGTTGAAGATTGTTTTTCTCTGTTTTACTGGTAAAGATCCATGACACAGTATACACTGTGTCATGTTTGTTTACATTGTTTTCGGTCCTATAAGAAGAGCACGTGATCAAATGTAAGGTACGCTCTGATTGGACGCAGCTAGACCTAGCTGCATCTAATGAAAATTCTCGTCGCGGGATTTACGAATCGTGGTCTATATATGCCAAGGGTGAAGATGAGTGTGCGGATCGTAACCCTTGGCTAGCGAAGATGGGGGAAAGCATGCAAGTCTAACAAAAGTCGAATATAGATTAGGCATATGACATATACCAATGTAAGTTTATATATATATTGAGGAGCATTTTCAAAAAGGTCAAGCGTCAAATTATACAAGGATACAGAATATTATTCCGTGAGATGTAGACCATAAAACTTGCCTATATTCATCATCAACCTGCATCTCCTGATCCCCGGGTTTTTAGTTAGTTTGTCACTAGCCGAAATCTATAAAGACAATCTCGATATTTAAGTTACTAGCATGAAAGGAAAAGTTCACGACCGGAAAATAGAATTCGTCACGGTTATTGTAAAACTTAGTGGTAAGCTGCCCATGTTGGTCATATTGTACGTAATAAAGATCAAGGTAAGCAACTGATGAACCTGGTTGGAAAATGTCTTGTTATTCATTACCAAATAATCGATATACCTGAAAGTGAAATTAACACATTTTACCAGGCTTTTATCCTTATTAGCTCATTGACAATATAAGCCTTGCATGAAACCAAAGAAACAAGAATGTCCGCTAATAGTGTAAAACTGTTAGTTCGGATAACAATACCAACAGTCTGATTGCTTGAAAATCTTTCCTTCATCTTTATATTGATGGCCTTTCTTACAGGTTTCTTGTTTATGCAGCAATACATCTATTTTGCCATGGAATTGTGAGCAGTGGAAAATATTGCCATTTTCCATTGGAAAATACACCGTGTGTGTTTCCGATGGAGAAAATAATTGTCATAACATTCGGCGTCACAATTGATCATATCCTCAAAACCCATTGCACCGTGATACTGAACACTTAGCTTTATACACCCCTGATTCAGCGAGTCGGGAGTGCGGAATGCATTTGTGCTTGAAACAGTTTTATACACAACATGAGTCGAGATCTGCCTTCTGTACCAGTAACTTCTTTGTTCAATACCGGGTTGTTTCACTTAATTATAACCGTTTATGTTTTTATTTTTTCAGATCTCTTAGGAAAAATGAGATTGAATCACTATCCTGGGAGATAATTGATGGGCCACACGTCCTTCAACTGTAAGTATATCTAGTGTATTCTATGTTGTGTTACTGAAAACGGATACCGTTTTCCTCTTTTCTCATAAAGTTACTTTTTTCCTCAAACGTTTGCGATCCTACCATTACTTATCTGTTTATCACTAATTGCCTTTATTGTAAAATAGAAAAAACAACGAATAGCAAAATTTCAGTATCCGCATAATCATGGTCAAAAGTTAAGTGTAGGTAAAAGATCTTCGCCAAAATTGTCCTTCGATTGAGAGCCGCGACGGGGGTTAGTTCCTTGTGTCTCGGAAGGATGCGATCGATTAAAACATTAAATACCCTCAATGAAGTTAGTAGGCAAACGCTATACCTACAGCTTCGAAAAATTGAGTAAGGTTGTAAGGTATATCCAAGTCATATATTAACCATACTTACATGACTGATGCATCTAAGGATTAACAGCACATGTCGGATGTCGGATGCTGGATTTGACATCCATTTTTCGCTTGAATTGACATACAATGAATAAGTTTACAACTTAGTAAGTAATTATGCCATAGTTTAAAAGAAAGGTTGAGATCATTTGTGATTTAACTTGAATCCTACATCAACCAAACTTACATAGATGATGTATCTAAGAATGAATATGTTTCGAAGGTTGGATTCGTACCCCCCTTCGCTCGAGTGATCATGTTTAGAGATTAAGTGAGTTTTCATACTGAGGTTAAAAAGAGTGCTTAATGGCTGATGCTTCTAGCAATGCTTAAAATATTATGCTGTATCTGGGGCACAACCTTCTCTACGTTCAGGAGGTAAGCTGAGCGGTGTAATCTTTGATTACCTTCTTACTAGTTTTCTTTGGTAAATATTTATTAGTAAGCGTATACATGACTCAAATACTGAAATGGTGAAAGAAAATCGAGTGAAATATTTCAATAAAATTTCAAAAACCAGCCCTGGAGTTTTACCCGACCGCCGTATATCATATATCACTTACCTACAGATGTCTCCGAACATACCTGCCAGACACATAAAGCTCATTTAGATGTAGTTTCTAGTGTCCCTGTGTTCATTCTCTCCTTAAAACGCTCTTGGATATCAATCGCGCAAATTTATTGCCCATTGGTCTGAAACTGTGATGGTAAATTGATGACTTCAGTAGATGCGTTGCTGATTTCTGGTGTAGTAATGTACTTTTTGCCTTTACGGTAGAGACAAGTTAGCTGGATAAAGATTATAAAGATTATAAAGAGAGTTCCTAGTCACGACGCACTGAAACTCACAATTACCTAAAATTTATTTTGAAAATTGCAGTATTGTATATAATGATTACCGGGTTCAATTAGATTGTAACCTTTTAACAGTGAAGTTTACAGCTTTCCAAAAATAAAATGTTTATTGTTTTTTTATATAAAATATAGCATAACAGAAAAATACACACTTATCCATTGAGATGCATAACAGTGTTACAATTTGACTAATATAACAACAATTAAAAACGTTTATCTTCATTCCAGGATTGTGGATGGCAATCGTCTGCCTTGTAATTGTACAAGTTTCTGGCTAAAATTTCTCCTTAATATCAAGTCTTCATTGGTTTCCACTGGCAACTATATCACGTGTATAGGAAAGAGAAACAACCAGACGATAGAAATGGATCTCTCAACTGCTGTCATCACGGGTTGTGGTAAGTAGAGACAAAAGTATCCTGTGTTATCCCTTACATATCTAACCAATCCTATGAACAAGTTCGTTCGAGGGACGTATACACCTGATGAATCACCCAACGTGTCGACAGAGGCGACTAATGTGCGACTTTACTCAGAATCACAGGTGTCGTCTGCAGGCCTCACTCGTTTGAATACTTCTTTATTTTCCAACTTGTCTTTGTTTAATGCTGTCTACTTAGGCACCCTTAATTTATTTTGTCTGAGCTTTGGATAACATGTTAAACTCAGCACAACATAAGCAGACTCAAAAACCAAACACAGGAATCTTGCATATACCTAATTCTGTATTATACCATAATGTCCATAACATTTCTTTGTCCTCCTTTATGGGTACCTATGATATTTGAAAATATGTTAAATAATAGCATAATGGCTGGCATGACTTTTGGACTTATTTGTATTCCGCACCAGCTTAAGAGGTATAGTTAAAATAACGGCATATTCTGAACTTCTGTTGAATGCATGCTGCATGAATTGTAAGACATAAGGCATGCGGTATTTACACAAAGAGCGCATTAATACAGAGTGACAACACATTTCAATTTCTGGTTTTAACAGGGAATATCGATGGTTTTATCAGATGGTGTTTTCAGTTCACGTTACTGTTTCAAGAAAAGTCCAACATGTAGTGAACAGCTTGGTTAATAGATATTTGCTTGGTACCTCGACTTGAATCTCCAATTATATAAATTCAAGTCATTTTTTTGCCAAAGTAATCTTTCTTGTCTATCGAATGTTCGGTCATTGGGTACATAGTTCGACGTTATTTTTGATGTTTCCATTGACCATCTGGATTGTTGGTAAAGATGACAGACGAGGGACCTCTCGGCAGTTTTCATTGGTTCAGCTGAGAGTTGAGCTTGGGTCTGGATTTCAAGCGACTCAACTCAAAACTCAAGCTCAACCAATCAAAAATAACGTCATGCAATTCTGCACGTGATTACCGAGAATGACGTCATTGGTTGGCTGAGCTTGAGTTTGAGATTGTCACGACATCCTTGTATTTCACCATGACTGAGAAAGGATTCGGTTAACCATTGTAAAGTGTGCAGTTATGTTCATATATTGATGAATGATTTGAATAATTATCTACTGATTCATTCTTTAAGTAATTCGGTCGTATTTAATATACTTCCTCATATTGTCAGTAGAAATGTCTTGTTAAGTTTTGAGTTTAAAGTTATAATGAAACGTTTGTGGATAGCAAAAATAACTGTTTTATTCCACGCATCAGAGTTACCATTGAGGCTGTCAGACTATGTGATGTTGGACCCAAAGTGTTGCGATCATGGTTTTTAGTTTGGAAAATGTTGCGTTACCCGCCCTTAGCATAAAGCCAGTCAGTGAAGATATTTTTTTTTTAATTCAGCTTTTTTATTCGTTGTAGTACACAATTGATTCAACTCAGATACGTTTTATTAGAATGTTGTGTATTACTGGATGTACAAGGGTTCTACCATCTATTCGGGCCATCTACTTTGTTTTGCAATGTTTTGAGGACGCCTTTTTCAAAGACATTCATGTCATACCCTTAGCAGGTCTTCTATTCATTATCAAATCATATATGTTAACAACTGCAAAGGTTCATATCCTTGTATCATACAAGAAAGTCTTACCTAATGCAAATGACGAGATCGTTTCCGAAGACGACCATACTTCATTCTCATAATAAAGGATAGGGCAATCTTACGTTAAACGACACATTACATCGTGTATTACATATATAAGTTGCATTTTGTGTTGATCATTCTCCATAATGTCATTTTTTTCTTGCTACCTTTTCATTGTTTTCTTGCTATATTCCTTTCAAATATTGAAAACAAAACAACACGTAAACATATTTTAATCACACGCACAGATCAACCGTTGTTGGACAGAAAACTGCAAACTGCGTTATTGCACAATAACATTGGCTACTATAAAGTGTGATTGTTATTGAACGGAGGTGGATTGACACATTTGAATTATTTATAAACACTAGTTTCAAATGTTCTTAATTGCTACCAACATTCCCGAATAAGATACACAGGAAGCATATGAACTAGTGAGACACAGACACTGTATACAGCCTAACCAACATCCGGTACACAATGAGAGTGTAGAGGCACAAACCTCCCTGGGTTGCTTATTAATGGAAACAAAGACATAACCGGTCCCTGACTTTGCTAAATTAAACAAATTCAGAAAAAACAAAATTGTTTTTGGTCGTGCTTATAATTGATTCCCACAAGGCTACCTATCTTTTATCATATTCCTCGAAATTGCCTTCCCCCCAAACTCTCTGTGTTATAGACAGATTAAATGTATTCGTGCTTAAAGTGCGGAAACATTTCGGTATATGTTTTCTAAGTTAATGTCTATTTTGACAATGAAAGGAATAAAATCGTGGCTGTTCCTAGAAAGCAAATACACGAAAATGCAATGAGTATGCTAACAATATGTGTCTGCATTTAGGAAGAATTTTTCTACCAATTGTGCAAAAATGACTTTTTTTATCTTGTCATATGTAAAGGATTCTGTTTTAATATATTATCGGTACAATTTATAAACAATTTAAAAGCGTTAGTCATTTTTACCTGACGACATCATTCATAATTATTTCTAGCAATATATTGTATATCATAATGCAAATTATATGTTTAACTTGTAATTGTGTTCTTTTAACCATTGTATTTGTCCAAATTACAAGTATCTACGTGAGTTTTCTTTGTACATGTATTCGTATACCTACAATGCGGAAGTGCAATCTGTTGTCATACCAAGTAAATGCTAATGTTTTATCCTGGAAAGAGGAATTCATCTTTACACATGTAAAACATATTTTGTTAATAATACACAATATGTCCTGAATCGTATCAATGATTTGAAACTTTGTACCACTGTTATATTTGCTTTATCCGAAAAAAACGTTTAATTTTTTGACACGTATTTTCTTCATTATCCACCAGATCGGCCAAGAGTAGAAATATCTAAATCGCTCAGCATTGTCAACACTAGTGGTTCTGTGCACGTGATGTGTCGAGGTGAAGGTCAGCCTCCACCAATCGTTGAGTGGGACGTGTCACGTTTGAAATCGAATTATTCTCTTCATTCGTCGGACGACGGACAAGTCCAAAACCTGACCATTTTGTCTGCAAATCTATTGGACATTGGAGGCATACCTTGTAGTGCAAGAAATGTGGCGGGAAAAGTTGTTACAGAAATGAAATTCAAAGTCAATTGTACGTTTGCATTTTTTTCAACTGCATATCTATTATCATTATAAAAACAAGACCATAACAATCATTTTGGTTATAATTGGTAATAGATGACATGATACAGTATGATGATGTAATAAATCCATCTGAAATCAGAAATATAATCTATAAGAAATTAACGTAATGTCAGGAAGAATGAAACAATTAAGTGAATAGATTACATGTATTTTTTTATATTGGTGCATTCAACGAAACTGAAAATTGATATAGAATAACAGTATTTAGTTTTTCATTGTATATATATTTTTGTGATTATCATTTCAGCGGCACCTAATATTACCAAACTAACCCAGCCAGAATCAAACTTTTACTTCTGTATAAAATATGAAATAATAGGTTATCCAAGACCTAAATTGAAATGGTATCACGGAGAAAAAGAACTTGTTATGACCAGAAATAGATATGCTCACGATGCAAATATATCCAGTATAAACAACATTACCGGATGTCTAACCTTCACGATGAAAGCTCCTCAGAACAACGGACGATATACCTTGGTAGCTACTAATGAGTTTGGGACAGATTCACGTTACATCGATGCCGACTTTCGGATTGGAGGTAAGTGGTATTGACATTACTTTTGGTTTGACTTTACTTGGATATGCAGAATGCCAATTGTTTATTTATATACAATAAAGCATCGATTACATTACAGATAAGTGTAGCAGCAATAGATATCATGATAGACATTGTCCACATTTCATGATTGAAGAAAAGAATGTCACCTGGTAAAATGTCATTTGATCGGCCTTGGGGAAAGTTAAGATTAATTCAAGTAAAACCAATAACATTTCATAAATATTATTTTATTTCTTTTATTTTCACGGCATAATGATAATTATTATTTTACATTGTTAATATTGTATTTTCATGGGCAACATTGTAGAAGTATGTGCAAATGCGACATGTCTTTGTTAACATCACGAAGATTTTCAATCAAGTTTGCCTTGCAGAGCAAACCCTCCTTTAAACGGGATGTCTGCATTCGTACCAAATCGTGATTCTGAGGTCCCACTTGTCTGTGTGTGAGTTCGGGCTGCCAACAATCTCGCTGACAGCAAACACATAGTAGACATCAGTTACTCAGGCCAATACGTCTTGTATTGTTTCACTAAACCCTACCACGTGCCTTGAAAACATGTTGATGCTCCATTTCATTCGGGACACAAACCGAAAGGCTTTGATATATGCTAAATTCATTCAACTTTCCTCTTCATATGGTTTACTTTTTATGAATTGAGTTCATTAGAGTTGATTCATTTGCTAATTGCGATGCATCGGGTCAAAGCGACTAGTACATGTTCCCAAAACCACCTAGCTAAATGCAAATGATTGTGTAATACGCAAACAAACACAATTCAAAACCGTAGGATAAAGATATTAACAAATACATTTTTATTTGTAAAAGGAAACTGGCCACAAACGAAAAATGAAAAAAATTCAGGTATTGTGTCGTGAGATGATATAAATGCGTAGAAAATGCTAGAATCTAGATTAAAAGAAATTATATTCTAACGATTTCCTCTCACTTATAGTGTATATGTGTTATGTATCTAAGGTAATCAAGTTTGTTTGAATGGTTGATAAGATTTTGTTCCAAGCAGGTTAGCTATTCTTATATTACTATAATAGTAAAGAACATGTAGTACAGCCATGTAGCACTCGAAAATTGGCATCAGGTCGGTGCATCTGCAAAGGGGCAAATTCACTAGGACGCTGATTCCTTTTCATACGGTCATAAGATTCGTCTTTTCTATAAATAAATGCGACGTTTAATATAATCCAATCAAACTAAAGCAGCCTATTCGATGTGTTATCTAGTTTTGACACGTTGCCCAATTACATATTTAATTGAATGATACTGTATAACATCACAGTCTACAGAATTCCCTAACGGAGGGAGAAGTAAACAATCTCAAGATAATCACGAATTGCTACCTCGGGGTTTCCTTAAGACCTTTTGTTGTCATGTAGTAAGCACCATTAAGGTTTCACGTGCAATATTTTGTATAATAGAACATCTCAACCAACGCGTGATATCAAAGCGGAAACATGTGGGCAGCAAACATAAAGGTGCCATACCCAATATAGAAATAAATGCTTCTGGTAAAAACGTGAGAAAGTCTCTATATATACACACAACAGTTAATAAATTCACTATTGTTATGATGGACATTTTTGAGCATGCTCATTATTGTGTTTACTTGTTATTATTGACAATGATGATTCGGCTCTCATTTTGAGGATTTGGATGTGACCAAGATTTACATGGCGGGTGTCATTGATGAAGCGAAAATCAATCTTTTTTGTTCATATTTTGCCCCTTGTTTGATAATTTTTTTAGTTCAGATTATGGTTTTATAGATGCCTCGATATTCTCTATTTTTTGTCAGGGTATATTAATATCTTAAAATCAAAAGTTTTCGTCTTGTTTTTTGTCACATAAAAATTATACTTTGTGCATGTGCACTATCTCGATGTTCAGTTTTCGTGAGTCGAAGTCCCGATATTTCGAATTTTCTTCCGAATGATCCTCAAAGTTAAAAATATGGAAGTTTGACTGTATCATTATATTAACAATATATGCACATATTGTCATGATTCCGATCTGATAGTGAATCTTGCAATGTACTGTAGCAATGAATTTCAACTGAAAAACTTAACGGGAAGCTTTGAGAAAAGGAAATGTTGCTCCCGTGATAATTTGTCTAACTGCGTAGAATTCAAATGTTTTTTGTAAAAGTGAATATCTGACAACTGCAATATACAATGTATACAGCCTCCCTCGGTTCTGTTAACCTTATCCGAGATCGTTTAATGAGAGGTTAGACATAAACAACGGGAACGAAATTCAGTATCGCTCTTTTGTGTCTATTTATGAAGTCATCCGCTTTCCCTGGGCTACATCACTTTTGTATGAGACAGTTTGTTAGGAATGTCTGGTTGCTTTTGTCCACGTTTCTACTTATTACACGTGTGGTGAGGAACCTGTCATGCTACAGGCACTTCTCAGATAGCATCGGAGGTTTAAGCAAAGTATGAGTGCCTATAAGGCCCTTTTTGCACTGGTATATCCTTGATATATTCTAGCTGCCATAATGTATCAAATGCAAAAAAGTTCAAAAGAAAGTGGATGCTTTTAGGGTAATAACGGATAAGGCTAATCACAATTTTTTCTGTATTTAAAAACAACGAAAACACAAAAAAATGCAATTCTGTTTTACGCAAAAAGGAAAAACTCATTTGGTATTTTGGGTAGTTTTAAAATAGGAGGCGTTTGTTTTCACAGTAATTTCCTTTCTTGTTCCTGCATTGTACCTGCTACTGAAGTCCTTGTTTCCTTGAAGGCGATAGAGTTTGGCTTTTATATCTTTTTGTCTCACTACCTAACTTTTGGCCTTTAATTAAAAACAATGAAAACACCTTTAGTTAATTTGCCGAAACAAAGCAATGTCTATACAATTGGTAGTTGTGGTTCTCAGTTTAACTTTAGCATTAAAGGATAGTGATAAATACTCTTTACCCGTTGTCTTTTTAATATTACCGGCCGGGATACTGTGTAGGTTCCTTTGGCATGGTGTTTCAATGGGATAGCACTATAAAGTGTAATAAATTAGATTGTATACTTCATTCAATATGTTTCCTCAATCGCTGTGGCTGAGGTAAGTTCCACGTCCATATATATTTTCGGACTAACATTGTATCAAATTAACGTGCAAATAAAATATAGTGTTTGCCACCAAAGCAGCTGCAAATATCCATCATCATGGCATTTTTTCAGTAAGCTAAAAACGGTTTCCATATTGTTTTTATTTGCAGGGGGCAAAAACGGGGGCAGCTACAAAGGGGACATTCCACCCTTTAACATGAAACCACCTAAAATCAACAGCTACAATGAAATAGAAACGAGGAAGGGACCTCAACTGGAAACGGCCAGTAATGACACACTCATAGTAAGTGCCGCTGTATACATGCAGATCAATTCTAAAAAAGTTGCTACCTCCTATCTACAGTAAAGGAAAGATATACTGGTAAATATTACTTGTGATTCGTGTTTGAGTTATTCAATAAGGGCCGTGTTGTTTTTATAGGTTTGACTTTATGGATCGTTACCGATATTTTGAAACCTGATCAGTCTTGAGCATCCCTTTCTCAAACACGTTTCGTCTATCAAAACATTTTATTTTGCCACCTTGTACACTACCATACAACTTACCAAACTGAAAGAACGTCTTCGATCTCACATTATGAGAGCTTTCTTTTTCCCAAGTATGGTGGACGACGATACAAATACACTGTTGTGAGCTACCGTGGAGCATACTTTGTGAAAAACACAACCAACAAAAGCTTGGATGAAATATACTCAGGAAGATATAGTTCGAAATATTGAACTCTTAGTTGACAAATTGTTTGCTGAAATCGGAGGAAAGATTTTCCAACAGACTTTTGGCATTCCAATGGGAACTAAGTGTGCCCGACTTTAAACTGACTTGTTTTTATTTTCTTACGAGGCTGAATTTTTCGAAGGGCTTATCAGGACGGGTAACAAAAACCTTGCCAAAATCTTTCAATTTCATTTTCAGGTATATCGACGATGTGTTGTCAAACAACAACAAGAAGTTTGCTGACCTAGTTTATCCTATATACCTTGAGATTAACTACACAACAGACTCGCCTACATCCGCTTCTAATCTCGATCTTTACTTAAACTATGACCAAAACAGGCAGCTTACTACTAGGACGATTTCGATTTTTCCGATCGTAAACTTTCCCTTTCTTGTTAATTGCATCCCTGCTTCTCCATCCTCTGGCGTTTATATGTCGCAGTTGACTCGTTATTCGAGGGCTTGGTCTGACTCTCGAGATTGTCTTGATATATGTCAGCTGCTGACGAACAGGCTTACGGCACTTGGATTCGAGAGCTACGGGTTGGAGACGATTATAGGCAGGTTTTGCGGTCGCCATCTTAATCTCATTTAGAAATATTCTACATCCTTGAAGATGTTTTGAAATATGCAGATTATAATGATAATAATATAGGGGGGGGTGAAAAAAATCATTGAGATTGTGTCGGTCATTCATGATGGCTTAAAAATATTTTTAATTTGTTCCAAGCACATCTGTATAACAAATGAATGTCTTTGTGTTTATTCATGTTATCTTAAGATTGTATACTTTTGTATGTTTATTTTCTTAGATATACATCGGAACGGGATCAGCGTTGTTAGCGGTGTCTGTTCTTGTTGTTATCGTCGTATTTATCATACGTAACTTCCGGCGGAAATTGGCCCGCCAGACAACGGAAACTCAGTTTGCTTCTAATGGATCCCGTCGTCCGTTGCTACAGACAACTAATCAAAGTTATCAACACACACGTGTTGTTGCACAGGAATCTATGCCGATCCGGGCACACACTGTCGTAGAAAATCCTCACTACGGGCAAAAGAACGTGAGACTTAAAAACGAATCATGTACGTACAATTCAGCACAAAACCGTGTTATTCATTACATTGTAAGTTTCTTGACATTAACTTAATTAAGCCAGAAATAATAATGTTAGAAAATCTTAAACAGATATCTTTGAATCTTGCAAAGTTGTATTTTTTTACTTTCACCATTCGTTTCACCATAGGTTTGTATCGTGTTTTAACAAAGTATTGAAATTCGTCTCGGTAAAAAAGGGAATAATTAAGCAAATTGCTTTGCATGATTATAGTTTAACACAATAATAGTGTTTTACCGACTAATTACGAATTGCTTAAGTATACACATAAACTTGAGACGTGACCGGCAGAAATAATTCTATCCAAAACAGAGATATATCATCAAATGTTTTCATAATATAAATGCACGCAATTAAAACTCTTATACGCAGTAATACAGCCATCAGGTTTTTGAAATGTTCTATAATAAGAAAAGAGTCTAAGACAGTGATACTCATTATGCTTCTCTTTTTTCAGCAATTCGACATATACGCCTTGATAATCTAACATTTCTGCATGAACTTGGTGAAGGCGCCTTTGGACGTGTTTTTCTTGGCACCTGTCTTAATCTGACAGCCGACGCCGAAGTGACCACAGTAGCTATTAAGACACTTAAGGATACGTCTGTCGAGGATTGTAAGGCCAACTTTGACCGCGAAGCAGAATTACTGACTAATATTTTACACGAAAATATCGTCATGTTTTACGGAGTGTGCTGTGAGGGAGATAATTTCATGATGATATTTGAGTACATGGAAAATGGAGATTTAAATAATTACCTCAGGTAAATAAACGTGTAAATACACTTAGAACATTCACGGTACATGGTCACTAATCAACGTCAAGTCTTAAATAGCGTTAAAAGTTCTAGTGTGTATATACAAGTAGTTCATCACGTTGCAATCTTACTTCTTGTTGATATGGACCTTTGAAATTCGTTTCTACGACGTGTGTTTAGAAAAGAACAAAAAAAAAGAGATAATTATTAGTCTTAGGAAACATCAAATATATATCTTTACCATGCCAGTTGGTAAGAATGAAAATATAATTAAAATATAACGTAAAAGCATGACTTCAAATACAGTAACTGTTCTGTAGCTTGCCTTTTGAAACGTCTTCCAATGTGTTATCGACTTTGATAACACATAGTATATGGCAGGTGTGGTAAATGAAGCAAAATACGCTTACACTTCTGGAAACTCTGGTTGTAATTATCTTTCCTTTGTGTATATTTTATCGTTAGTTTAATCTGTTTTCAGTAAGGAATGCGGTCTTTTTGGGGCTTTAGCATTTTCTGATTAGATTTTAATGTATCTTTAATTGGTTATTGTTGCTGTAGGAGCCACGGACCAGATGCAAAATTAATGTCAAAGCGTGCTGGCAGTATAGATACCTTGTCCAAAACAGAACTACTTCATATATCTGACCAGATAGCCACGGGGATGGAGTATCTGGCGTCACAACACTTTGTCCACCGAGACCTAGCCACTCGGAACTGTCTGGTTGGTGACAAACTTGTTGTTAAAATAGGAGACTTCGGAATGTCTCGGGACGTATACAGTACAGATTATTACAGGGTGAGTACATATAAGATATCAAGATCATTGTGCATCAATGCAAAACTTCCTCATAAACCATTCATTTGTTTGTTAATGATGTACAATTTAACTTAAATTTATGATACCTTCAATGTATCAAATAAGATCATACATAATTATTATTTGAAAAACAAATTATGATTTATGCAAAACAATATTTTGAAAGTATAATCTGGCAATTACAAGAACGTTCGTTTCCTTTGCCATTGAAGACAAGAACAATCATTATCAAAACTAACTTATTTAAAATATTTAAATTGATTTGATGAATTTATTAGATGCAAAATACATATTCATTATAATTTGTACAGGTCGAATATTTATCAAAAGAAACCTATGGATAATTATCCAACATTGTTCATTCAAACAATTCTACATATATAACCACTATATGTCATAACAACGTTCATTAATTCCGTACATCTATCAACATATTGGTGTCACTTTGTAAAAACAAAAATCACAGACTGCCAAACCATCAATAAAGCCCAAATCTTAATAACAAATCGCGAGCCGGATTTAATGAACAAAGGAACAAATTAAATGAAAACCACTGTAAAAGTACAAGACATTACTTGTACTTAGTTAATGGTACGTCCTTAAAGTGCAAACTGGGGTAGTTGTTTTCAATTAAAACATAAATGCATATTAATGAGCATATTCAAGAACCTTCATAAATCCTAAACGTTATACGTTTTATATCATTATTCGTTCAATCACATGATATTTTCTTTATCAATGTAGTATTTCTCAATCATTGGTAGGTTGGCGGTTCAGCTATGCTGCCGGTGAGATGGATGCCTCCAGAATCCTTGCTATACAGGACGTTTACTGTAGAGTCAGATGTCTGGAGTTTTGGTGTTGTATTATGGGAAATATTTACATATGGCAGACAACCCTGGTATGAACTCTCCAATCATGAGGTAAGAAAACATGGCTATATATATATTCGTTGCAAATAACAATATATGTATCAAAGAAATAGTCCTTGGAATGGATTACAAACAATATCAATTCTAGGCAACAATATATACTAATGTATTCTTCCACGTGACGGATATAGGGACGTACTCGTATGACCTACAATACAGACACACTTTTGTAACGTTTTCCGCCATATAGTTAATTCTGTCAACGTTGAATATCATATCAAAACTAAAACTATACCTGTAAGTAAATGGCTAACTAATACCCTGCTCCCGCAAATAAATACTTGTATAGCGACCCGATTATCATGGCAACCAATATGTCAACATAAAATAAAATAGCCAGCATGAATATGCAAACATGGTCCCTAGAGTTTCTGTGTAGCTTCATTGGAATCGGTTCACTGGTTTAGGAGGAGTTGTATGCGCACTTTTTACAACAAAACTCTGTTTATAGTGACCTGGTTAACATGGTAACCTACATTTCTGGTTTCAAAACAATCTGCATGCATATGTATTTATAAAGTTGTGGCATTTGTGTGTAGTTCTTTTGAAATCGATTCATATAGGTTCAAGAGGAGTTGACCTGATAAAGTCTTCCACAAGAATTTGGGTATTGTGAACTGGTTACCGTGAAATGTTTGCGGAAACATAACCTGCCTGCACACTTACACATGGTCCCTAACACTCATGTATAGTTTCAGTGAAATAGGTCCATAGGTTTCGGAGGAGTTGTCCGAAGAAACTTTCCCCCAAAAAACTCAGAATAGTAACCAGCTTACAATGTCAACCAAAATTTCGGAAGATAAAACCCTGCATGTACCCTAACATGGTCCCTAACATTCTTGTGTAGTTTCAATGAAACCCTAAAATTCCCAATGGGCGTATTTCTCTATGGTAATTCGTCTAAAATGTCAGATGAGATCAGTTCGTGCTAGACGTGAATTGATAACGTCGTACTCTTGTTTTGAAACAACAGTAGCAATATATTGACCTAAACATTCCAAATATAATCATTTTACGTCATAGTTGTTTCAGAAAGTTTTACGTCATACTTTGCTTCACAGGTTATCCGCCATATCACGGACGGGTGCCTGCTGGAGTGCCCTAGTATGTGTACAGACGAGGTGTACTCAATCATGCAGGGATGTTGGGAGCGTCAACCTCACGATCGCATGTGCATGAAAGACATTAAAAACAGACTTGACAAGCTATGTATTAGTCAGCCAACATACCTAGACTTAATAGCTTGATGGCAGACGAGAATGAAGGATGGGTGTTTGAAGGAAGGATAGGTGTTTGAAGGATGTGGAAGCCTTGGAATAATAAGATTTTTGAATAGTGACATTTTAATGGCCAACCTAGCAGTTACTGTCTATGATTTCGTGTTCTAAAAAACCTTAACAAACCATGCTCCTAATATGACATGTATCAATCAATTTCATTGTAATTTACATGCAATGACACGTGAAAGGACCAAACTGCAGAATAAGTAAAACAAATTAACCTTTGTTTGTACGCTGTAAGCAGACTCCTTAATTCAGGTGACCTTTTCAAGACGAGGTCGGGTTCGAGCCAAATTTTCAGTTCAAAGAAGAAAATAATATTATAACAATTTTCTTTGCTTCTTCTTTAGAAACAAAATTGATTCTGATTTAAGAATAATATTTATAATCATATTGAGGAACCAAAATGACACATTCATTCCATCTATTTTTAGTTTCCTATTTATTTATAAGGAGCTTGTGTTCAGACTAACGGTGGTTGAAAACGTTAGTATTGAAGGTGATGATTAGCATAAAGCTGATGGGAAAAGGAACAGTAAAGATGTTACATTGTATTACCTCTTTTTACTAATCAAGAAGTAAGGTTTAAAGAATAATGTTGGGTGTTTATAGAAGTGGTTGAAATAGTGATGAAATGATATTACATAGTTGGAATTGTAAAAATATTAATAATTTTGAATGAATAGATTGCGGATAAGGTATTATGAGGAAGTACTATTCCATTATTTTATATACTTCGATAAGCATATGTTTAAAAGATGCATGCATGTGCGAGAGACAGTTAATATATATTTTACATGTCCTTACTGGTATAACTTGTTGATTTAAAGAAAATGTTCATCTTTACAATTCACATGTACAGTTTTATATTTGCATCTTTTTCACACAATGTTTCTTGCATCCATATGATATCATCAAACTATAACCCTAATATATACTAACGGTAGCTTCTTGTTACCAGTCGATATGAATGCATTTTGGCTAACTAACGGCATTTAGGCAAATGCAATACAGAATGTAAATATTACTGTATAACATAAAATATTCGTGGGTACTTTCCTTTATGGTTTGAATCCTTTTAGATTATATCGTGGAACAATTTTTGGAACAAACGTATTTCACTCGTTAATTATTTATTTTCGTGGTTTGCTACAAATAACTAAATCCACGAACGAGTGTTTCATGTAATAAAGTATGGTAATCCAAGTTTCTTTTATCAGAAAGTTTCTATCACACAGTAGGGACAAACTTTAAAGATCTGTTTCAGACAGGATAGTACTTACAAGGCACAGGGGCTTCGCACGAATTTTAGAATAAATAATATAATACATACATATATGGACCATGATCTAAAAAAATTCGTGCCAAGCCCCTGTGTTACAATGTGAAGATATAATGTCATTTGAAAATATATGCTGCTTAATTACTTAAGATTTTTGTTACCTGTATTAGTTAGATTTGAAATTTGAAATTTTAATTATTTTATATGAGCTTACACTTACGCAATCTTCTTTAACTGGACTGAGTAGTTATTTTACATTCTAGAACCCCGTTCAAACTCTGAAAATGATATTGGTTAAAAGGAAATGTTGCTTCATGTTTAGATCGTCGTTCATTTGTATGCCGACGAGTGGTCCAATTATAGTTCATCGCTTTGTTTCACAATATAGGTAGTATTTACTCGAGAAGCACAGCACCCTCAAATCTCTTCCTCTTTTTTTGTCGAGTGTTATGTATTTTGAAGAAATGTGTTATTTGGTCAATTGGCAGATATTTTTCTTGTTTGCTTACTCTGTTTTCTCAAATGTCCAAATCGCTTAGCCATAACGACGTACAACACTATTGTTTGAAGCAAAAGTTTGGTTTTGAAAACTAAACCTAAACGTCATATCTCGTTATTTTGTCGAATGCTTTCTATTTAAAAGACATTTATTAAAAGCTCAAATGGAATCTTTTTTTTTTCTCAACTATTTCGAATATTCCTCTTATCCGGATTTCTGTCTCCACTGTGATAATACTTCGACTTGACGAAGTAAAAAAAAATCTACTTAAATCAAATGTTTTGTTTTGAAAAGTAAACCTAAACGTCATATCTCGTTATTTTGTTGAATGCTTTCTATTTAAAAGACATTTATTAATAGCTCAAATGCCATCGGGTTTTTTTTTTTTTTTACTCATCTATTTCGAATATTCCTGTTATCAAGATTACTGTCTCCACTGTGATAATACTTCGACTTGACGAAGTAAAAAAAAAACTCTACTTAAATCAAATGTTTTGTTTTCAAAATAAAACCTACCTGTATTCAGGTTAAAATGATCTGTAGCGTTGGCATCATTTAATGCCGTTATATGTCATAATCAGATCGGGCGGTTACATGTCTTGCTCAATGTTCAGTAGATATTAAGCCTAGGGTCGTCATGTCTTTTTATGTAAATGTTTTCCTGTAGCTTAGACGAGCCCGTTCTGTGATTAGCATATCAACTTTGAAAGTGTGCTTTTGACAGGATATTGTAGTTTTAAGTTCAATGCGATACCTATCATGATCTGAATACATTGTAGAATGGAGAGACTTTTGTATTTGAGTCATATGTACCTGAAAGGGCATTAAAGACAGTTAGATGAGATTGATGATTGATTTGCTTTTTAAAAAAAAATGCAATATTAGAGCACGTTTCCAATTTGGCTAATTAAGATGATATTGTTTATGTAACAGTCCGTTTCCTTTCTCTGTTGCAGTTCTATGCCTTAATCAATTTGTATATAACATACATTTAATTTAAACAGACCGGTATATTTCACATTGTATTTACAATGTATATTAAGTTATCAACTATCAACTGATCAATCGTTATATACGCTTAGGCAGAACATTTGAATGTTTTACCAAAGACGAATAGCGAGTTTATAGTGGTATCATGATTGGGTTTTGTCAGAGAAAAAAATTGTGCCTGAAAAACAAACCATGATTTATTGTTTTATTTTGAAGTGATGCGAACTGATATAAGACGTCTTGTAGATAATCTAGACTGAGTTCAGATGCTTAATACAATATTGAAAGTGAATATTTATATCGATGGGTTTTAATATTTTTGCAAGCAAATTAAAATGGATTTGTTTGATGTGGGAATCTTACCATTTATGACGTGATGGTTAAAAGGGTCTACAAATTGTACAAAGATTGGCATCCAATGAAATACTAGTGTGAGGTGATCGGTCGGTCTCGCGCAGAGCCACGAGCTGTGAAATAGTCTACTGTTGTTTATTGTTTTCTATAAGTGTATTTGACGCAGATCTTGGTAGTGAGATTTCACAGAATTGTGTTGTTAACTCATTGTTATGTTATTGTGATAAAGTGAAAGTTTATATTCAACGCGTTTGTTGTAATTTTGTCAATGTTTATACATCAAAGGTATAGGCATTTCCTAAAAGTGTTGTTATCTCCCTTGTTTACCATATCATGGCTACATTGGGAAGTGTTTTAGAAACGAATTCACGTCATGTAATTATGATGTCATGAATGGGAATGACGTCATCCGATTGTCACATGGCGCTATATCATCACAAAAACACTTCCCGGAAGTCCATCTTGTATCCACCATTGTGGTCCATCAAGGGGAATAACAACACTTTTGGGACAGGCCTCTAGTTTATGGATAAACGAAGGGAGAACTGAGATATACATGTACAATGTATAACAAATTTAGTTCACTGATATTCTACTATAGAATTGCTTATTGTTGACTTATAAATGTACGAACCTGTATGTAATCCTTATAAATATTAGTAACGCATGGTTTCTGAAATGTGATAGAATACCAGAACTGCAATAATATTCAGAAATGCCCAATGTCCTTGTATTGCCTTAATCACCGTAGGTTTCTTCATGCAAAAACTTTCAGTGTTTTGTACCCAAAGGGTAAAAAGCTTGCATACCTGAAATCAAAAACAATTAACACTACATTTTTTTCATCTTCACAATTGTAAGGCATATTGCAGTAAGAGTAACAGTAGCTGAAATGTTGAAACAATACGATGCTATCTTTATTTTAGAGAAAATTCTGATAACTAGCTTTAGCCAAAGTGTGTTAATTAAAGGATACCTGTAAAGATATTCACCTCCACATAATCAGCGGAACGGATCTGCTGTTAACGTCGCAGAAAAAGCTTTAAGAAATTATCAGATCTTCATTTTCACAGCGGCTGGTTTGGCTTATTTTGCTTACATCCTATTAACAGCCAAAGTCATTTATGGACGAGCCAGGTTTGGGAAGTGGAGGAAAGCCAGAGTACCCGGAGAAAAAACAACGACCTACGGTCAGTATCTGGCAACTGCCCCACGTAGGTTTCGAACTCGCAACCCATAAGGTGGAGTGCTAGTGGTAGAATGTCGGAACACCTTAAGCACTCGGCAACCGCGGCCCCCTTTCACAGCGACATGCTCGTTCACATGTATCTCCAATACAGCCAAGGAGACTATTTGATTATAAATAGGTGCGGAATGGAACGGTCAATTCTGTCAAACTAAGATGACAACTCTCAGATCAGGGGATTTGAATTGCTTGTGTAAATTAAGACTATTATAAATAGGTTTATGAAAAGAGGACACAACCTTTAAGAATCGATGCCATTTTTGTACTATTTTAAATCATAATCCTTTTCGCTTTCTGCTAGTCGGATGAAAGGCTATATCAAGCGAATCAACCAGAGTATCCATCCAAGCTGATGCTTTGAATAATACAACACATTAGTTCATCAGTGAATTATTTTGGTATCAGCAACACCCTGTATACTTATTCACCAGTCAATTCGGATGCACGCTTAATTTTGGAGAAAACTTTTTTATATCACTTTCATTGAGTGACCCACAACTGACTTTAGCCGGAAAAATAGCAATCCAAAATAGACCAAACAATATTTCAATGTGTATTCAAAAGGTATTACAGTGTAAATAATAAGTAAACATTGATAAATTAATCATAGATAAAGTGATTTATATGATAATTCTAAAGCATCTGCGCTTAAACAGTAGAACTGCTTTGTTCGGTCCACAATTATGTTATATCTCTCCTGTTGGAATTTAAATGATGTATACATATACTATAAGATATAACTGGAGAGGTCTATGGAATCATTCTCTGAGTTGGGTGGAACGTACGTCCTGCCATCTACAGCGTTGTGAAAGTAGGTCTGGAAGACTTTTTGGGTTATGACAGGTGCCTCGCCGCCAGTGTGTCTGACATCCGGAGCCGTTTGTGGCGCTTCTGATACGCGGTCTGAAGCACGAAATGTGTGTGCAATAAAAATATATGGAAGCTTACTGTTTATATGGAAAGTACCTTTTTCTTTACATGTTCGTTAGTTAAAAAGCATTACAGTAATGTGACTTTATGTTAGACCCTTTGCAATGACCTTGACTTTTATGCTTCAAGTACAGACAAATTAAACACTACGTGATGCTGTACATGTATATATAAATATATAGCCGTGCTTTAGATGAAATCTGTGATAATAGTATTCGTTATGGACAATTTAGTTCTCGGTAAATTGTCTAACTCCAAACTGTTTTCAACGATATAAAAGCAAAGTTATTTAGAGCAAGACGTTAAAGGTCAACGATTTTTGGTAAATAATTATTTTGGCCTTGATCAAATGCACACCGCTTTATGATACATATAACTTGTAATGCTTATATTACTTTTGGTATCGTTAAGTTAACATGATTCAAAGAAAAATGCATACTTCGCTTTTGTTGCTTCCTCCGCCCAAATATCCCTGTCCTGTCGGACCTTTTCTCCGGTTCCGGATTTGACCCTTCCCCGTTTAGTGTAGGCAAGGGTCCGGGTGTACTGGTGTCAGATTTGGTTCGTCGTTTCTATTTAAAACAAATATTAGACTTATTGATATTCAACAATTTGTTAAATAAATTCAGTTAAAACGAATGTCCTCCACTAATTATCTCCGAGAACAATCGTACAAAAACAAACAAAAACAAAAACAAAAAACAAAAAACAAAAGCAACACAAATATGATATTCTTTGAGATAAAAGGAAAGCAGGACCCGGAAGTATGTTAGTTATGATATAATTAAGTCAACTGTGAAAAATCTACACTGCAAATGGAAAGTATTTCGTCAAAGGAAATGTAGAAAACACCTTTGAAATAATCCCCGGAATACGTAAGGATCTATTAGGAGAGAATCTGGTAAATAGACGAAGAACCATAAAACGTTAACATATATTGCACTTAATAACAAAAAATAACTGACATCCGAATTTATCACAAAATAGTTAAAAGTGAAATAAACTGAGAAAAAACATGAGGTAAGGTAGCAAACAAATAAGAAGTACCAATCAAATCCCAAATAAAACTGCTGTATAAGTCTATTGAGGTCGTTTTCGTAGAAGAAACATGTCGTAAATAAGTTGATCCTGTTTAGTCTGACGCAACGCCATGAACCAACTCGTCAAATAGAAATATCTTGCTTTTTGCTTTTAACTACTGAACTGACAATAAAAAGACGTTGTGTAGATTTTATAAAACAAATCCGTTATTTACACAAAGATTTGCGGTATATTGCGATTTGATTCTTTTGCGAAAACTAGCTGAATTGCCTTTGTGGAAAAATAGCTGTTGAATTCCAAAATATGTGCTTTTGTTAAGATACAATGTACAATACCAATAACGCTGAAGTAATCAAGCAGTCAATCTCGGACTTGTGCGTATTCCTGTCCAATTTGTGTCGTTGGGCAGTCAACTGTTTATTTGAGACATATAAACACATTGGATACTTACCCACGAGAAGATCTCCATGAATCGCTGCATGGAGTTTGTACGACTGACACCGCTATGGCTGGTCGCTCTAGGCAGGGCGAATTCTCCCAAGTTTTCTTGGACTGAAATAACATAATGATTTATCAATTATTTGTCATCAGTTCTAAATATAGGTAAGGAGACGTATAGGCAAGAATGGGCCTGCAGGCTACATAGTTTGTCTATTTTGTAAATCCTAATATGAGCTTTGATAAGAAAATTGGGTTAAGTACCGAAGCATGCTTGAGTATGAGAACGGATTCATGGATAAGGCCCTGGACAAAAGTTTCGTTTGTTCGTTCATTTGAAGCTAAACGAAAACACTCATATATTAAAGTGGCTTTGTAACTGGCTTAAAGTCAAATAACGTTCTCAATGATTGACTTTTTGGCAGTGCTATATGTTTAAAACGAATGGCAAGAACAGGAATTTTGTTTGAGCACAAAAACCATACCATAATTATTGCGTTATGGAATCTTGGGACCCTTGTCTCGGAGAAACAAGAAACTTGACTAATCTGATTAACACCAAAGAACATTAAAGAACAAAACGTTGTAACAGTATCGGAATATTTAAACACCTATCGAGAGCACGATCTAATAGAATCGGGAATAGCAAAGTATACAATATATATTTATGGATTAACTTTCTATTTTGTTTAGGCATTCGGGGATAACTAAAATGGAACAGGGGTCAATTTAATAACCGGAATACCCGTTTTCCATTGTAGTTATCCCCCGATAACCTAAACAACATAAAAAGTTTATCCGTACATTTAAAGTACCTTTCTGTGAAATGTTCATAAGTATTTTGTTCATTATAGTTTATTCTTCGGATACAAATTTCATGTCAAAACTAATAAACGTGAGAATGGTTCAATAAATGTAACAGCATGAAATGTGTATAAATCGTTGTTAGCTCCGCCCAGGTGTATTGTTAGTGACGTCAAACGAGTGTGTTTCAAATTGAAGGATTTGCATAGCTCCGCCCACATGTATTATTGTTGACTTCATAGAAATTAGGCATGTGTTTAAGTGCATTAATGAAGTGATAATGACAGTCTATGGAACAATGGTTATCGATTGAATGTCATTGTAGTCTGTAAATATAGCGGTATATTATCAATGGTATTTCCATTGCCTCCTTGAACAATACCACTCATAGTCCCAAATACTGAAATCCTAATATATAAATACAAGCATGCAAAGTTGTGTTATATATTTACCATTCAGTCCAAAGTGTGGGAGGGACGCCCTGCGGTCTATATCAACAGATGTGATTACTTTCTCCTCCTCTGATGCCACCATGGCTAAGTGGTCAGATGCTGTCAGTTCGGACATATCTAATTGTAAAGATGTTATGAGGACTTCCCCCTCGTCATCTTCATCCTCCCCTTCCGAGTCCAACAGGGGGCGCCTCCTACCCATAGACTCGGGATCCGTTGGTCGCGATACATCCGTGTTGGCACAGATGTTGTGGGCGGACACTGGCTCACCAAATTCCTTCATCAAAATAATTTTGTTCGCGATTCAAGAATTAGTAATATTTTATAATATATAAACTTGACGGTATTGGTAGGAATTTTATAACCTTATAAAACATCTATGTACAAAACTGAAAAAGAACGTGACCAACAAAAACTTACATAATTTTTTTTTCTTCTGATTTTTAGCAATATTTTCAGTGATGTTAGATGAAGTTGATTCTGGCTAAGGATACGAACTTTCTAAATATATTTAACTTACCTCTACATCTTGGAGATCCATGAAAGACACCTGTGAAAGAGCTTGTTCTACAAAAGATTCCGACTTATGATCCTCCAAGGCGTTATAATTACCGTTCAACGACATATAATCTATGTTCTGTTCTCTGGCTCGAACTGAAATGATAAGATATGGAACTGAAGCTATGTTTTCAATTTAGTCATATCTTACCCCATGTGACCTTGAATTATGTTCAAGGTCATTAATTTGAACCGACCTGAAAGCATTTCATTCTAGCATATCACTTGTCATATATCATCACCTAGCGCCGCCTGGTTACCAAGAATAATCTATTTTTATGTTTCAAAACATATAAGTATTTGTTTCCTTTGATCTTGAAAAAAAGGCAAGGTCATTCCTTGGAACAAAATTGAAAGTATTTTATCCCATTATGTCACTGGCTATGTTATCACCCTACGCGTTTTTATTACTAAGAAGAAGTTATTTTAAAATATTAACATACTTGAGGATTGTGACATTGAAAACAAGTCAATATCATTCATATAAACAAATGCTGTAACCTCCTCTGAGGATACCTCTAGCAACAAACCATTTCACAATGTATTTTATTTATTTAACTTGTTCAAATGTTTTAGAACACGTGGCCCCCGTGACCATGCAAATAGGTAAAGTTCATTCATTTAAACAAACTTTGTAGCCCTTCATTCATGCATATTTCTGGTCAATTCTTATCAAAATGAAGTTGTCTAAAGGGCTTAAATATTTATTCCAGATACTTTGAATATACTGTAACCGTACATATTTTAACGGTAATGTTATTTTAGCGATTTTCACGCTTAAATTATTCTGCTAAATTATGTTTGCGCAAAACAAGTACGTTTCCAGTAAGTCGGACATTTTCCCTGTATGTTATATTGCCATTTTTCTTGGCCTTTTAGTTATCATAAAAAAATATCCCCCCTTTTTTTTTTTTTACAAATTTGATCCCTGTAATGCTGGATAGATATCATCACCTGTCATTATATGAAATTTTATTGACAAATAAATTGGCAAAAGGATCGGATAGCCTATTTAAGTCCTCTCCTCAAGAAACAAACGGTGGTACAAAAATTTAGACATTTAACATATAATATACACAATACATAAATAATATACACACATAAATAAATGCATGACGCACCTGCATGCACATATACTCATACACGCTCACACACACATCCTCAGGCACCCTCACATGCATAGATATGCATACATACATGCGCGCATACATACATATATGCCTACATCCATGCATGCACGCACGCACATACATACATACACATATATATTCTTGCACACAAACATGCAACCACATGCGAATACATACATACATGCATTCAAACAAACATGCACATATTTATGTGCACATGCATACACACATGCCCATACATATGCCCATACATGCACATACCGTGCACATGCATATTCATATGCATTATATAGATAATAACTTTCATTGGAATATCTCAAAATCAATTAATCGAGAATGCTTGGATCAATTTTAACTCATCAACTTCTCAATGTGGAGCGTTGCATATAAAGGGAAATAACTCGTAAATATAATATTATTTTTTTTTGCTATTTTTCATCGCTCTCTAGAATTTTTTAACAAAAAGGAAGATAAATTTCTGCAAAGTTTCCTTTCTTTAAGTGTTAAATTCAATTCAACATTTCCTAAATTTCTTAATATGGAAATACACTATATATATGTGTGTGTGTAGGTTGTCCGTTACTTTTTCGTGAATAATCTGACGTTTAGCGTAGAAACTATCGAATTCCAAATATCACACTTTTATTTAACCCTTGAAAATTGATTGATATTTATGTTGTGTGTGAGTGTGTGGGGAGGGGGGACGTTCTGAAAATAATTCTAAAACTGCATTGTACGGCCAATAAACCTTTAAAGATCACTCACGGTTACATGTTGCATGTCCCCCAAATTTTACTTGATATTTTCGAGTTACAATCTGCTAGATTACCTCCTTCTTTTAAAAATATACACAAGCCATACTTCTTATCGTTAATTTCACGTGATATCAGTTAATCTTAACTAAATCTATAAATATAATAAGTTATTAAGCTTAATTTTCGCTTCAAGTTTTGCCGAAAGTTACGTTATATTGGACCTATAAGTTGCTTCTTTACATGCCAATTTCATCACGTGGATTTCACCCGAATCGCATGCAAATCATGTGTCAATTTCATGTACAATTACATTTTATTTACATGCTTATTGTTTATCTGAATAGATTTGCACGTGAAATTCGTGTGCAATTCAAGTGAAGGATTTTGCACGTGAAATTCACGCGAAGAAACATTTGCTGTGGTTGACAGTGAAATCATGGAAATGATCAGGCTTATTGAAGTCTCGCTAACTTAATAATTCAGAGATAGGGAGTCTAGTTCGTCTCGGGTAATATTGATGGGGAGGTGGAATACTGTTTTTTATTTCTTTCATAACGGAAGGCTTGTCCCTAAATGACCATCGTTGTCGATGGCCTGTAGGCCTACAGCACAAACAAACAAACCTTCATATATAACGGCAAATGAAAATGAACATTTACAAATTATAATCAGGACCGATCAACTACGAAATAAATCCATTCCTCTATCTGCATTCTGTTAACTTATATATACGCAACCAAAACTTACCTCGTGTCTTGGATGTTAGCCTACTTCTGCCATAATGTTGATCCCGGAAGATACTATGGAGATTTCGTTAACAACAATGGGATATTATCTATGACGTCATACCGATTGTAGGCATATTGTAATAGTTGCGCAGTTAAAAAAGAATGACGTCACACAACATGACACGTCATAATAGTATTTGCGGCATTGGCAACCATCGCGTTGGCATATTCATAAAGAGGAAACAATTTCTGTAAAGAAATTGCATTGGGTTCTAGTCAGTTTATAAGCAATAGCCGAAGAATTTGACGTAGATGGTCGTGGTAGGTCTAGTTCTCGAAGGATATGAATGAAAACAAGCCTATTTGGTGTTTTGTTGACGGAAAAATACCAATATTCATCGATAAATCTGAAGATGCTAAGTTTCCAATTCTAACTAATGGTCGAAGATACAAAAAGGATTCAAGGGAATGGCTTCATAAGACAAGTAAACATCGCGGTAAAAGCATGAAGCGGACCATTGACAATAAGCCAGAAACCACAGAAGATCACAAGTCATATAGTGTCGGAAACGTATCGGATATCATGGACACTGGGAAGGAATCAGGCGGGTCGTCGCCGCAATTAAATTTCTTTGGAAGCGATGTGAATAATGTGGAAAACCAAAATGGTATTCGTTTTTCGCCATTCCAGTTCTTCGGCAACGAGGACAAAGAATTGGCACCTAATCAGATTATCACGCGCGGGTGTTTGTCGAGATCTGAATCCTCGAGGCGCCTTCGGAAGAGGAGGTTGTCGTGGTTAAAAACCGAGAAAAATGATAACTGTTGTACAGAGGTCACGGGGAGAAGTAGCCAACATGATTTTCAATCGGGGCATGCCCGTTTCCGACCAATAGCAGACGCAGTAGGATTAGGACCAAGCGAGCTGTTGGACCCGATGGCGGGAAAATCTCATGGCGATGTGCATGGTCATTCTCTAGAAATATCCCCGAGCTTTTGGTTCGATGCGGTAAGTCAGCAACACTCTTTTTATCCATTATGCGTCTAGTTATTGAGACTCTACACGAACTGATATGTACGAAAAATAACATCAATGGTGTCGGTGTATGTACACGTAGTAAAAATGTATATGTACAATATCTTCTCTTCATTTCATTCAAAAGTTAGGGCTAAATTCCCGATTGAAGTGGAAAGCGCCACAGGGGCTAGGCACAGACCTATGTCACTATGAAATGATTGTCAGATAAGCGCTAGACTAGTAAACTAAATTAAAGTACAAAATCTTAATGGATTAAAGAATTTTAGAACATCGTAACTAAATAATGCGGTAATGTAAAAAGTTTTTCATGTTGCTAGTTAATTATTTGTATCCATCTTTTAATACCTAGCAGTATAAAAGCAAGGAATATGCACTCAGATATGTCGGCACCAGAAACTCGAACTGTAAGTAACCTTCTTATTTCACTGTTACTGGAGTTTCCAATGTAATCATGAGATCGACGGGGTGTCCAGTATCAGTTAAAAATTTGAAAACAAACATTTCGCCTATGTTAATTTGATTGTTCATTTCCTCTATTTATTTAAAGGATGACAGCATTGATGATAATAAGGGTTGGCGTGAAACGAAACAGTCATCCTCTGAATCTTCACTCGAGGACTTCTTTCCCGAACTGGAGGAGGGCGCTCGTCCGATAGATCCCACCCTTATAAGGTCTCCCGTCCCAAAGAAAAGGTAGAAAATTATCCCACCCTTATAAGGTCTCCCGTCCCAAAGAAAAGGTAGAAAATTATCCCACCCTTATAAGGTCTCCCGTCCCAAAGAAAAGGTAGAAAATTATCCCACACTTATAAGGTCTCCCGTCCCAAAGAAAAGGTAGAAAATTATCCCACCCTTATAAGGTCTCCCGTCCCAAAGAAAAGGTAGAAAATTATCCCACCCTTATAAGGTCTCCCGTCCCAAAGAAAAGGTAGAAAATTATCCCACCCTTATAAGGTCTCCCGTCCCAAAGAAAAGGTAGACAATTGATCGCCCCTTATAAGGTTGTCCCAAAGAAAAGACAGAGAATTGATCCCACCCTTATAAGGTCTCCCGTCACAAAGAAAAGATAGAGGTTTGATCACACCCTTATAAGGTCTCCCGTACCAAAGAAAGGGTAGATTATTGATCATACCCTTATAAGGTCTCCCGTCCCAAAGGAAAATGTATGTAATCCATCACTGCCTTATAAGGTCTCCCGTCAGAAAGAAAAGTTAGATAATTTTTCGATCGTTGTAAGGTCTCCCGTCCAAAAGAAAAGGTAGATAAATGATCACACCCTTATACGGTCTCCCGTCCCAAAGAAAAGGTAGAGGTTTTATCATACCCTTATAAGGTCTCTCGTCCAAAAGAAAAGGTAGATTATTGATCATACCCTTATAAGGTCTCCCGTCCCAAAGAAAAGGTAGAGGTTTTATCATACCCTTATAAGGTCTCCCGTCCAAAAGAAAAGGTAGAGAAGTTTTCCCACCCTTATAAGGTCTCCCGTCCCAAAGAAAAGGTAGAGAATTTATCCCACCCTAATTAGGTTTCCCGTCAGAAAGAAAAGACAGATAATCGATCTCAACCTTATAAGGTCTACATATACAGTAATTAATCCCCACTCTTTGATGTATCCCGTCTAAAGAAAAGATAGAAAAATATTCCGTGTGTTATGGAAAAATTTGCGCACATTCTTTTACAGGAAGGATTTTATTATTTCAAGTAGATACATATAAAGTGTTTTAAGTATTACTTACTCATTATATACATGTAGCAAAATAAAATACACATATGTATCTATAAAAGTATTTTACATTAACTCCAGCGTTATTGGCTCATTTTGCTTTTTATATTGAGGAGATACATGTAATGCGAAACACCCATGTCCAATATACTACATCATTCTTTTTAGAAGCTCTTAATTTAAATTCATGCAAATTGATATCCTATTATTCAGGGAGAGATTAACAATATCTGAAGATTTTGATCAAGATTATCAGGACAATACGGACACCTCCGGTCAACTCATTGTCAGCCGTTCTTTCCAAAGCGTGACCAGTACCCCTCGCTGTTCTCCTTGGAACGAAACCGATTCCGACTAGGAACTAAAGTGAAGTAACGACAAACGATGTCCGGAAGTCAGTTCGAAACCTAAGGGATAGTTTTATTTATGAAATATTTCATTTGGTGCCAAATCTTTATCGATATATATTCATTAAATGACTGGAATCTATTGGTTTGTTTGTGCTTATTCATTCCCAATACGGGCCCGCATTGTTTCAAATAGCTTTCTCCAAATACTGTTCAAACAATGATATACAATGTATACTGTACGTCGTCGTTGATGTAAAATTTAATTTGCTGTTTAGAATTTATTCGTGTGGGTTCAATTTTGCGGGTCACAATAATTATATTAATGTACATAGCCACAATATGAAAATGTCAATGGTTGATCATTTCCGCAAATGTCGATAAATTTGCAAATTTAGCAAAATTAAAACCTTCGCGAATATAAGCAACTACAGTGACGTGCCAAAAGTTTTTCATTTTTTTTTTTTATTTTTCTATATATTCTTTGTATTTCCCACTTTTTTCAATGAATTTTCCTACAGACTGAATTTCTCATTAGCAATCGATTGACATAAAACTTCAAACAAGTGTTCACAAACATCATCCCTTGTACAAGTTTGCGTTTCAACCTGCTGCTGTCAAAAACAAGGTCACAGTTTCTATAAATAGAAATTAACAGAAAATTTGAAACTACAGTATGTCACCGTTACTATTAATAGAAATTGACAGATATTCGGAGGTCACCCCTCCACAATCATTAATTGGCACGAAATTTGACAAAGTGTTCACCAACATAACCTGCTGCGGTCAAAAATTAGGTCACCAGTACTATAAATAGAAATTGACAATTTTTGAAAGTTGAAGCATGAGGGTATTAGTATCGTCTGTGCCTTGTTTCTTATGGTCATGGCCACATGGGCCTGTGCGTTTATCTCGTAAATGCTTTGCCCTAGGCGCCTGCTATACATAACTACTGATGCATTACATGTACAACTGATCCAGATACAAATTTTATTATGAGCTTAAAACAAGATAATTAATTCATTGCATGTTGTGCTGTTATATTTGATTCATAACAACAATGAAAACCTGAGTTATAATATGTTTCAAGCATACAATGTAAACTTATTAAAATCAAAAGCTTATTTTTATTTCTTTATCCCTGTGCCATGCAGGGCTTTCTGATCCCATGTCGCAAAACTAGGTAACTGTTCGGTTTTTGCTTGTTGCAGTTTCTTTTTCTCTTTTCTGCTGAGATATATTTTGGCAGAGCCTTTAGTAACTTCAGACTGTACAGCATCCCCTTCCTCAGAGACTTGGTCCATGTAAAGACTTTCTACATTCTCTGACCCAATATCAGTCATTGAAGGGAGACTGGAATTATCATCATCATGCCACGGCATTGGTGAATCTCGTGACTTCGACGGTGATGAAACCTGTGACTTTGACCTTGATGACGCATGTGACTTGGATGTCATAACTGAATCGCGAGCGAACTTTGACTGAGATGAATTATGAATCTCCATCATAAGTAAATCACCAATCTCTGTCTTTGTTAAATCACTATCCTCTAAATCATGAACGTCCGCATATGATATATCATCAACATCTCTTTTCTGTGAACTCTCATATGGTAACTTTTGTGACTTACCAAACTTTGACTTTGGCGAATCTCTTAACTGTGGAACTGCCGATGTGTGACCTACCTTTGACCTTGAGGAATTTCCAATATACTCTGACTTAGGCAAATCAGCCGATTTCATCCTTGGTAAATCATGATCACCAGCCTTTGATCTCGGTGAATCAACACACTCTGACCACAGTGAATCAATAAACTTTCCAGGATGTGAACTGTGCGACTTTGACTCTATCGCTGATTTTACATTTCGTGAGGCATCAAACTTTGACCTTGGGTCATTTCCATACGGTGACCTAAGTGAATCACGAGATTGGAACTTTTCACCGTAAGGGGTTTTCCCTTTTCCTTTATGTTGTGCCTTAGGAACTGGCAACATTTTTCTTGTTTCTGTCTCATCCTCCTCCTTTTCAGCTGTAATAGGTTCCAAACGATTATACTTTGCCAGTATGCTAGTGAAGGGATTCACTCTCAGCTGAGCCAATTGCTCCTGAAAAGAAGGGTCTTTAGGGAGATCGGAATAGGATTGTTCATGGGTAGGCATAGGAAGACCTTTCAATCCACCTGAGTTACTTAACAGGGACATTTTATTACCCGCTGTCAACGAATTCCGGACATTTGTCAACTCTTCGTTCCCTTCCACATCACCCTCTTGAAGTGCCTTCAAATTTTTCTGTACTTTTTTATTATATTTGATTATTGTCTCTTCAGTCCATATCCTACTTTTAGATTTTAGGATTTGTATTGCTGTAGATCGACTCACGGGGAAACTTTCGACAATTTTGTCCAACGTCCATTCCTCTGGAAATTCTTTATTCAGAAACTTCATTTGTTCCCGTGCCTCCCATGTCAGTATCGGGGCTTCCTTTGGCATTGGAAAGTTTTTCTTCTGTAATATTTTTCGTTTCACAAGTTTTCTGTTTTCGTCTTTCATCCTGTAATTAAAGAAATTAAATGAGAACTATATTTTGATCAACAAGCCAGGGAATAAATACAAGAGGCCCAATGGGCCTGCATCGCTCACCTGGTATCAATCTCTGACTTATATTATAGTGTAACCCTAAAGTCCCCTAAAATCTTTTACTGTAAGACATTTAGAAGAACATGTTAAGATTTAAACATATTTTACCCCTGTGACCTTATAAGACAACATCATTTTCATTTTCAAATTTTGTTTGGCTTCATCCCAGGATGCAACCAGCCAAATATCATGTCTCTAGGCATTTGGGTTTATCAGAAGAAGTCGCTCAAAGCTTTTAACCGATTTGACCACTGTGACCTTTAATATGGGTCAAGCTCATTTTCCTTCCCAAAATTTGTCAAGCTTCATACAAGGAACCTTTCAGCCAAATATCATGCTTCTAGGGCTTTTGGTATTTCAGAAGAAGTTGTTGAAAGGTTTTAACAGATTTGATCCCTGTGACCTTGAATATAGGTCAAGGTCATTTCTTTTCGCAAACTTTGTCGGGCTTCATCCAAGGAACCTTTCAGCCAAATATCATGCTTCCAGGGCTTTTGGTATTTCAGAAGAAGTCGTTTAAAGGTTTAAACAAATTTGACCCCTGTGACATTGAATATAGGTCAAGGTCATTTCTTTTCGCAAACTTTGTCGGGCTTCATCCAAGGAACCTTTCAGCCAAATATCATGCTTCCAGGGCTTTTGGTATTTCAGAAGAAGTCGTTTAAAGGTTTAAACAGATTTGACCCCTGTGACCTTGAATATAGTTCAAGGTCATTTCTTTTCGCAAACTTTGTTGGTCTACATCCAAGGAACCTTTCAGCCAAATATCATGCTTCTAGGGCTTTTGGTATTTCAGAAGAAGTCGTTTGAAGGTTTCAACAGATTTGACTCCTGTGACCTTGAATATAAGTCAAGGTCATTTCTTTTCGTAGACTTTGTCGGGCGTCATCCAAGGAACCTTTCAGCCAAATATCATGCTTCTAGGGCTTTTGGTATTTCAGAAGAAGTCGTTTAGAGGTTTTAACAGATTTGACCCCTGTGACCTTGAATATAGGTCGAGGTCATTTCTTTTCGCAAACTCTGTCGGGCTTCATCCAAGGAACCTTTCAGCCAAATATCATGCTTCTAGGGCTTTTGGTATTTCAGAATAAGTCGTTTAAATGTTTTACCAGATTTGACCCCTGTGACCTTGAATATAGGTCAAGGTCATTTCTTTTCGCAAACTTTGTCGGGCTTCATCCAAGGAACCTTTCAGCCAAATATCATGCTTCCAGGGCTTTTGGTATTTCAGAAGAAGTCGTTTAAAGGTTTAAACAGATTTGACCCCTGTGACCTTGAATATAGGTCAAGGTCATTTCTTTTCGCAAACTTTGTCGGGCTTCATCCAAGGAACCTTTCAGCCAAATATCATGCTTCTAGGGCTTTTGGTATTTCAGAAGAAGTCGTTTGAAGGTTTTAACAGATTTGACCCTTGTGACCTTGAATATAGGTCAAGGTCATTTTTTTTCGCAAACTTTGTTGGGCTTCATCCAAGGAACCTTTCAGCCAAATGACATGTTTCTAGGGCTTTTTGTATTTCAGAAGAAGTCGTTTAAAGGTTAAAATAGATTTAACCTCACTGTGAATATAAGTCAAGGTCATTTCTTTTCGCAAACTTTAGTTGGCTTCATCCAAGGAAGCTACTGGTCAAATATGAAGTTTCTATGCCTGACGGTATTTTAGAAGAAGTTGTTTGAAGGTTTCGACATTTTTGACCCCTGTGACCTTGAAATGAGGTCAAAGTGATTTTTTTTCGCAAACTTTGTTCAGCTCCTTCCAAGAAATCTACCAGCCAAATTTCATGTCACTGGGCCTTTCAGTATTTTAGAAGAAGTCGTTTAAAGAAAAAAGTTGACGGACGGACGACGGACGCTGCACCATCACATAAGCTTCGGGCCAGGTGAGCTAATAAATGGTACAGTGATCAATCTACATGAGCATCACGAGTCCTGTGCTCATAGAATTTTTAAAGCACCCATTGAATTTCTGGATATAGTTACATTTAACATTGTGGGACCCATTGTCTTTGGTAATACAAATGAAAAGGACTCATGAAAAATAATTGTAAATTGACCACTGATGGTATGTGCATTTCACACTTTAAACATGATATACTGATCACACCAGTTTGATTTTCCACTCATTTAGATGCCACTTATTAATCCATAGTCTCTTGATACGAGATCCATAAAAACTGTTGATTTAAAATGTATACGTATAAGGAATAAGATTCATCAGTTTGGTATGAATGATATATACTGAGTTTATTTAGAACACAAACAGGAATTGAAAACTTAATTTGCGAGCTTTCGAAAACGTCTGTTTCCAGCTGACTTCTCTAGCTCGCCCTATTTTGGGCATCCTCGATATCCAGGGGTTATGATCACCTATGTAATCCACACCCCTGGAATATATCATGGCAAAATTGAAAGCTCCCGGGTCTACCACCTAGCGGTCGGTGTGCGTTGTGTCCTTTGAATCACGTAATCACCGACCAATCAAAATGCGTGTGATTAAAACGGCTTCTGCAATGAATGTAAACAAGGAAGAACATCTCATTCGGTTGATCTGTGAAAAATATAAGCTTGATAAAATTAGACAGCATCAGGAAACGGCGATCCACGCACTGAGTTCTACCGTAAATGTGTCGTTGAAGATTGTTCTTCTCTGTTTTACTGGTAAAGATCCATGACACAGTCGACACTGTGCCATGTTTGTTTACATTTTTTTTCTGTCCCATTAGAAGAGCGCGTGATCAAATGTAAGGTGCGCTCTGATTGGACGCAGCTAGACCTAGCTGCATCCAATGAAAATTCGTGTCGCGGGATTTACGAAATGTTGTCTATATATGCCAAGGGTGAAGATGAGTGTGCTGATCGTAACCCTTGGCTAGCGAAGATGTATTTTGGGTAGTGAGCTGATTTCAGCGGTCAGAACACAGACACTCGGCTATTGTACTCTTTGCTTGACAAAGGAAACAGACGTTTTCGAAAGCTCGCAAATTAAGTTTTCAATTCATGTTTGTGTACTAAACAAAATCAGTATATACATGTAAAATGTATATAGGCTATAAATAAGATTTGCAACAAGATCTACATTGTGAAATATGAAAGAGGCAGTAACTGATCCAAATATAGTGAAATTGGCCCCTTTATTTAGGACAACACAAGTTTATGTCAGGTACAAAGTTTAGGCAAAATTAAAACACTGACATGTTAGGAATTCGAAGGGTCCCATCATGTTATCTGGCCATAATAGTTTAGCAGCTAATTATATAAGAGATGTATAAATTGACCTTGATCTTTAGTCTGGTGACCTTGATGTCTGGTCAATTGAGACCTGTCTTAATTAGCTCATAATGTGAATCTGATGCTGCTAAAGATGTAAAATTTGACCTTGCAAACCTTTAATGCAATGACCTAGAGTTGAAGATGTAAAATATGAGGTTGGCCGTTGATCTAAAGAGCTTGAAGTTTGACTTAGTTACTGGTTTTTTTATGTAAAAATATTGTTAACTATTATACAAGTGGTATCCCTCTACTAAGGACAGGGTACAAAATTACTAATGGAGGAGATCTCCAGGTAAGATTAAATTTGAAAAAGATTGGTTTAAACACATGGGCACGTTCATTACAAAAATAGTGTTTGTATAAAATGTATGGGGGCCTATACCATATAATACAGGGTAATCAATGTTACAATAATATTGTCAGTATACATGTATGTATGGGAGGCTGGGAGACTATACGCCTACATTATTACTGTCATTATGTAAGCATGGTGACAGTTACTCCTATAACATAAGAGGCGCTGGTCAGCCTTTTTATTATCTGATATGATTTTGCCGGCGCCTGTCAAAAAATATCCTGCTGTGTTAAACCTCTAACATTGTTAACGTTGGAGTAGCTAGGTGACAGTACCCAAATTAGGTCACCAAACCAGCATGGCCATCATTTCATTCATTCATCAAAATTTCTGAGGATGAATAATATCCAATTATGTTTGTATAAAAGAAGATCATTGATGGGTGTTCATTAGCAAAGGTTCCCATAGACATTTTATTCATTCACTGTACTTGTATATTATATGATCATGTGGTTATTAGTGGTTGAAAATGTGGGAGTAGCTTTAGATAGGTATCAGGACAAATATAAGTTTACGACAGATAAAGCCATACTTTAAAAGGCTTCGTCAAATTATGTCGGGCGTATAAAAATGGGGCGATACGAACATTTGGCCCTATTTTGACTTTTGGCATTGGGGCGAAACGTCTTTGCAATCCCGTACATGATTACCTGGCCGTGTCAGAACGACTGAACACTTCTGGATCTTCATCAAGAAACAACTCCTCTTCTTCAAACCAGCCGTTCTTATTTCTTACGGAAATGTTCACAACAAATCGAGATATTCGGCTGTAAGACGACGTCAAAGACACCAATCCTGACTTTAACTTCAACATGCTGTCTGCTGCTGGCGGATGTTATGTCAAGAAAGTAAAGAACTGTTCGGAGGCAGGTCATACATTCCGGATATAAAATTAATTTATGCTTTAAATTACTTCTACAGAAATTGATTTCCTGCAATTTAAAAAAATATATGTATACTATGTAATATCATATCATTACGCTATTGCATCGTGTTTCTAAAATGATGCGCCTGATTTAGTTTGAAATATATTTGTGATCCGGTTTTGACCATCCGGTTCGATATTTACAATATACCAAAATGGAGACGAACACAACGAAATCAACACCAACAACGGGGTTTCAAATCCCTCTTTATGTTCTGGATGATTTATGCAGGTTTAAGTATCAGTTCTCTAGTGCGGTAGTATTAAAGATTCATATTAAACAAACAAAAAATCTGATAACACGTGAATGTTTAAGTTTGAACACGTTAAAAAGTACTCTTTAAAAGTGTGGGGGGGGGGTGGAATTTGGACTTATTTCACATAAACGTCCCTGGGTATTTATAGGAATATCTTTTCATGCAATCACCTATGAAATCTACGCAGATGGTTTGTCGTCTGTCAAACACCTATTATACAGTCTATATATTATAGGTGTTCGACAGACAAAGCTAGTACCTGTGGATACCTTATATATATTTGCAGGATGTGTTGAATTTTCAGAGCACCTGCATTTATTAATAGGCCGAATTTTCTCTGGTCCTGACATGTACACCAGATCTTGATCACAACGACATAGATAGACTTGTACGATAAATATCATGTCAGTCTTTACATGTTCCTATGCACCATATATCAATTAGACTTAGACAGACAGATGTCCCTACACTCAAGACAGATTCTTAGCTAGACTTTGACATGTACATGTATATTTGTACATCTGTCAAAATGTTAAAGTCTAGCCCTATAGGTTCAAAGCTAGAGAAACCCGCGGGATAGATTTTGTGATCTGCGTTTTTAATTTACATGCATGTACATACTTTTATGTTTACAGCCGCTTCATAATCAACATTCCTGATGAAGAACGACAGGATCTCATCAGGATATTCTTCCAGATAGAGCTGGCACACTGGTTTTACCTGGATTTCTATTGTGCTGAAAATCAGGAACTAAGATCATGTGGAATAAAAGATTTTTCTGCACAAGATATCCTTTGAAACAGAATTGTATAGTTAAAATAAATTGAAATAATTTCAAGAGCAGAGAAAAATACATCTTTTGTTTAACACCTCATGATCATTTATCCTACATTTTCAAGTATAGTATTAATTTTTGTACTTGGCCTTGACTGCTCAAGACATCTATACATTAATTTAAAATTGTACGGATATGCCATATAAAATGTACATTGTAATTTATATGGAGCAAGCCCTATGTGAATCATACTAGGACACTTAAAATAATTGACAGCACATGTACATTGGGATGCATAATATACACCTAGGTTTGTTTTATAAACTATTGCTCACTTGCTATACATATATATACACCTACATGTAGGTTTGTTACATAAACTATTGCTCACTAGCTTTCATGGTCCATTCCCTCTATAACTTGAAGAAGTTATATTCTGCCTTAAATATCATTTGATTAATTATTAAGTTAATGTAGAAGTTTAATGGATTGAAAGCCTGAAATGATTGCTATGTTGGAAACTTTTGTCTTTCTGAATATATGTTATATTAGATTTTAATATAAACGTCTATATAGATATATGTCAAGACCCAATTTGAAAATTGTAAATTAATAAACATGGCAGCATATATAATACTCTAGTTTAGAATGATGGATGCTGGCCATATAAAAACGTATTATGGAGATAGCATCATCATGATCATGCTTGATCAGTCATGACAGCTGTTTCTTTTGTTTTCCTATATGATGTAGTTGACTAATTTCATCCAAAAGTTTTTTTTTATTTGTAAGGATTTTTTTTTTCAACAATTATGCAATATTTCGATAACATTTATATATACTCGCCCCCCCTCCCTAATTAAGCCTGAATTATAAATCAGACACTTTTATTTTCGGTCTAGATTATGACAATGCAATATATGTATGGATGTGTATGTGTGTCATGACCTCTCATTGTCTGAAACCTCAAAATCACAGCTCTCTCTGTATATTATATAATAGGCCTTTCCTAAAAGTGTTTGTTTTCCCCTTGATAGCATGGCCACAATGGTGTGCTGATACAAGAGGGACTTCTGGGAAGTGTTTTTGTGATGATTTGGCACCATGTGACAATCAGATGACGTAATTCCCATTATGACATCATCATTGCATGGCGAAAAGTTTCAAAAACACTTTCCAGTGTAATCATGATATGGCAAACAAGGGAGATAACAACACTTTTGAGATTGGCCTATTCCAGGTGGAGTTCTTATATGGGATGAACTTCAAAAAGGCCAGGACAAAATGGAGCTGTAGTTATAAGATTTTATAATGCTATATTTGATAATGACTATAAAGATGAAATAATAGACATGACTGTGTATATTGGGGTATGTGTAATTCAGCATATTAGTTGAAATTATTTGAAATATTTTACTGAAATAATGCTTTTGTGTGCATACATTCTATGTATTTACACATTTGGTTATAAATATACATATTTCCTTAACTTTTTTACTGTTCAAGCATTGTCCATTTCTGAGTGGTCATGCAGGTGAAGTGGACAAGATCCTGGAGAATTGGCGCTCCTATAAAATGAGTGTGCCTACTTACGGTGCTATCATGTTGGACCCAGAATTAAAATATGTGAGTATTTAAACAGGTCAAATGTATAAATATTTAACAGAAGGGGAGATAATCATAAGGACTAGATGGAGATTTAAACCTTATGCCTACGTGTGTGAATGATTACTCTCACCAGTTTGCTACCTGGTCTGACACTGGCTAGAGTAGGAACCTCGTAAAGGGTGCCATAAAGTTAAAATTTCCCAAACAAATTATCTTTAGAACTACTTTAATGATAACGGCATCAAATAGGTCTAGCTAGGTGGTGATATTTGGCCAGAAGCATTCTTGATATAATTACACATTTTCATTTAGCCTGGAATATGCTTAAGCCAAATGCTTTTAATTGGAATTTGTTTTTCCCATGATTGCTCAATATAAATCCAGGTGAGCAATATATTTTAATCTTTGTAGTGTATGCTAGCCGTATTCCTCTGTCAGTGCTCCAGAATTTCATAAGTTGAACGATTTTGATGTATATTACTAGGTCCTTTTAGTACAAGGGTTTTGGACCAAGAGTAGCTGGGGTTTCCCTAAAGGCAAAGTAAATGAAGAGGAATCCCCCCATGATTGTGCTGTGAGAGAGGTAAGCCATTCTACACCTTCTGTATTAGTGCTGAATTAAGCCTCTGCAGAGCCAACAACAAATATAGTCCCTATGTACATGATGGCTTTATTGCACATCAGTGATGTGACATTTGTTGAATTCATTACTGAACTTCAGTAAATATGGGTGAGCTATGGGCTTATTAACAGATATGGACTTCTTACCAGACAAGGGTGTATTACCAGACACCGGCTTATTACCAGACACAAGCTTATTACCAGACAAGTGCTTATTACCAGACACAAGCTTATTACCGGACATTGACTTATTACCAGACACCGGCTTATTACCAGACAAGGGCTTATTACCAGACAAGGGCTTATTACCAGACAAGGGCTTATTACCAGACAAGGGCTTATTACCAGACACCGGCTTATTACCAGACAAGCTTATTACTAGACAAGGGCTTATTACCAGACACAAGCTTATTACCAGACAAGGGCTTATTACCAGACAAGGGCTTATTACCAGACAAGGGCTTATTACCAGACAAGGGCTTATTACCAGACACCGGCTTATTACCAGACAAGGGCTTATTACCAGACAAGGGCTTATTACCAGACACCGGCTTATTACCAGACAAGGGCTTATTACCAGACACCGGCTTATTACCAGACAAGGGTTTATTACCAGACAAGGGCTTATTACCAGACACCGGCTAATTACCAGACAAGGGCTTATTACCAGACACCGGCTTATTACCAGACAAGGGCTTATTACCAGACACCGGCTTATTACCAGACATAGACATATTACCAGACATGAGCTTATTACATAGGGAGTTAAGGAGTTCTAAATTCAGATTCTAAACACATTAAACATACAATATATGCTTATATACAGTGTACATATAAGATCTTGCATGACTTTTGATTTCATTATGCTCCAACAATTTTAAGGGCATTACACAGCCAGATATGTACATATTTACGTGGTAATCTTCTTTTTACAAAAGAAAGTATTGGAAGTACAACAATTCATTAATGTGCTTTAATATCTGTTTGAAGTTGTTATGTGCTAAAATTTGAGTGCACCAAAATAATCATATTTACAGTATCTACTTGAAAGTGTCATACAATTTATGTCATATATTAAATATTTGATCGCCTTGTTTAAAGGTTGAGGAGGAAACTGGATTTGATATAGTCAGACTGATAGACAAGAATGCATTTCTAGAGAACCACTTTAATGACCAGCTGACACGTTTGTATATCGTTCCGGGGGTCCCACTCAACACCAAATTCCAGCCAAAGACACGGAAGGAAATCAAGGTATACAACTAGAACTGTATTTCACATGATTTAGTAAGAAAATATAAGTTTTTTATCTGAATTTCAGTTACAGGTTCCAGTGACCAATTTAGGATTTATTTTTACATGAGTCCTTTTAGTACATATTGCAAAAAACAATGGGTCCCACAATGTTAAATTGGAATACTTTAAGAGTTTCTATGAGTCCCATCTTAATTTTATGAGTATAGGACTCAGGACGTGCACATAGATTGATCACTGAGGTTCTTATATTATCAGTGCACATTTTTATACAATTTTGAGACTTCATTATATTGAAATAAAGGACAATAACTTTTTGTCCTCTTTTTATTTTTTTAAGTCAACTGTGCAACTGACTTGGTGAAAATATTTAAGAAATGTTACCAGGATACTTTTTTTATGATATTAACTGCTATATATATAATAAAGCAAATTTGTAAAAAATATTAATAGACTGTACTTTTAACTTTGATATTTGGTACAAAGTACTCTCATAAACTTGCATCAAAATTCTCTAAAGTTGAGCTGTTGAATTGACTTGCAGAGCTTGCAGTGGTTTCCCATAGAAGCTCTGCCAGCACACAAACATGACCAAACCCCAAAGCTACTGGGCTATAACCCAAACAACTTTTTCATGGTCATTCCATTTATCAAGTAAGTACATACTAGAGAGTTTTTATCGTGGCACTACTTTTTATTCATTTATGTGTGGAAGACCTCATTTACATGTACAGTCATCTACATGTGTTCAGTATAATATACAATCATTTTTCCATCCCATAATGCAGATAATGTACTCTGCTATGCAGTATACCCCAACAACTTTTGTTCAGAATCTTTTTGCACCTCTTTTCCTTCATCCTCCATAATGCAGATAATGTACTCTGCTATGCAATATACCCCAACAACTTTTGTTCAGAATCATTTTGAACCTCTTTTCCTCCATCCTCCATAATGCAGATAATGTACGCTGCTTTGCAATATACCCGAACAACTTTTGTTCAGAATCATTTTGAACCTCTTTTCCTCCATCCTCCATAATGCAGATAATGTACGCTGCTTTGCAATATACCTCAACAACCTTTGTTCAGTATCCTTTTGCACCTCTTTTCCTCCATCCTTCATAAAGTTTATATTAATTAGGCAAGTACAAAATATAACAGTTTTGAGAGGGTTGATTGGAGAAACCGTAATGTACCAAATGTTGTTTTTTCAGGATGGTTATATTTTGGTCATTTTATACTCTTTCTGTGAACAACAAATTTTGTCTGTTATTGTAGGTTACATTTCTTACATGTACATGTACATGTGCAAGATAAAAAGTTTCAAATATTTAAAAAAAAAAGATTATTTCATTTAGTGATTTCATACCTATATCAAAGGATCGTGAAAGCCTCTCCAAGTGAACAGTACCAAATGGCATTTTGTTATTCAGACCTCTAAGGAAGTGGCTAGCTGGGAGACAGAATCTTTTAGATGCTGATCTGTTTGAGCATGCTCCTCAGCACAGTAATTCAAATCAACACAAACATCCAAAGGGTGGCGGTGGACCAAACGAAGCGCGACACCATCGGGAGAAACAGAAACAAAAACTACAACAGTTCTTCGCACAGCAGAACCAGCAGGAGTATCAGGATTATCTACAGCTCAAGGAAACGGATTCCAAGTCCAGGGCAGAATCTGCTAATAAAGATCTCAAGTCAAGAACGGAATCTCCGCGTAAGGAGCCATACCACAAGGGGAGACAACTGGAGAACAGTGACCAATCACAAGGCAAAAAGGGCTACCATATTATGGTAACTAAAGATTTTATAGCAATAGTACCTTCTGGAAGGCACATTTTAAGTAAATTTTATCCTGATCCTATTTTTGCTCACAAATGTGAGATGACTTACAGTTGATGATGCAGACCCTTTAGACCTCTTGTTTTATTTAATTTTATCCAGTTATATATTAAAAAATAATTACTGCGTATCTATAAAAGAAAATTTCCAAAAGAAGGACAAACAATGTATACATGCAGGTATTTTATGTTTATGATACTTGTTTTTACTGTAGAATTAGTATCATTATAAGAATTGTTTTAAAAAAATAGTTTGATGTACATTTGTATCAGATTATTTGATTGGTTTAGAAGGTGAAATTTGACTGGAAATCACATGGTTCAATGCCATGTGCGAATTGTTAACATTGTCATCGATTGTTGACGTTGTCATAACTTGGCAGGAATATAAATACGAGATGATGTGTTTTCTAGCAAATAGTCTGCGGTTCTATCAAGAAAACACTGTTACTGCAACTTAATATTATTGTGGTAGAAACAGGTCACACGCCTCGTGATTATTAGATATGGAATTTATTTCACACAAGTTAATTATTTTTTAAATGTTACAAAAGACACAAGCTTTACCTCTTGTTGAAATGTACATAATATCTCTTACATAGATATTTCTAAATGCAATGTGACCTGTGGAATGATAATTAGAATGTAATGGGAGCTCTTATATAGTACAGTGTTTATCCTGCAAAAAGCCCTTGGACCCAGCCAGTGATTCAAGAATCACTAAACCGCACTCTTTCATATTCCTTATGATCATAATAAATCAGATCTGACCTTTTTGGATAACATGTTAATTGAAAGTGTTCATTGAAATTGTAAAACTATGATGTTCATTTCAGAATCGAGACGGAACAATAAGTGGATCATCCAGACGAAGTTTAAATCCTCAGTTTGAAAACAGTCCAGGTAAAGCCATTTCCACACTGATAGATGTAATCCCACATCCTCACAAATATCATATATATATATACATATATATATCAAAGCTTTCTTTATGATATGTATACATTTCTATATAAATACATAGTAATATTAGACTCCTGTCTAAAAGAGTGAAAGAAAACTGTGTAAATTGTCCTTTTATGTTTGAATTTGAAAAAAAAAATCATTTAATATGTAACATTTGAAAGGTACTTGAAGAAATGAGTAAAGAACTGCAAAATACAGATTATATAGGACAATACACATGTTTGTGCATGACCCAAATTACATGTCAGTAATACAGAATAAAATTTTCTGCTTTGAGCTGTTTGTTCAACTAAGGGCTATTCCATAACTAACAATGTGTGGGAGGCACCTGTAGTAATACATCATGAAGGGGTGGAGTTGAAACCAGATCTGCACACTATTCCTTATAATAATCTCTGGATATTTGATGGGTGGTGGGTCCTCTCTGATAAAGTGGCTCCGACCATTTCTAGAATGTGAATTCTGGAACAGCCCCAAGTATAACCCATTACATGTTATATATTGGTAAAGCAACCTCAGAGAGTTTTCTGGAACAGAGTTACTTCCCTTGTTGTTAATTTTGTTTGTTTGTAATATTCATCACAAATTCTATGGCATGCTGAGATCGGAAATTTATCTACAAGTGAATATTATTTTCTCAGTCCTTTAAACCTAAAGCATGCAAATTACTTTGTATCATGAAGATTGATAATATTTTGTTAGTGATATGAAATACACTTAAAGGCACAATATACATTACTTCAGGAAAATTTACGTGATTCTGAAAAATTGTGAAAAAAAATTCAGTTGATAACCATGCAAAAATAAGCCTAAAACAAAGTAAACCTGAGCGGTAACTGACACGAAACTCTTGACAGAAAAATCCAAAGAATTGAAAATAGTTCAGGTGGAGCCCACTTCAACAACAAAGCCGTAGGTAGAAGACAGTTCGAAATGGGCGCGTGTTTACAAATACCGTGTTTCAACTGCTGCTGTCTCGGTAACCGCGCAAGATTTCATCTTGAATATTGCTGATATCAGTTAATCTTAACTAAATCTATAAACATAATAAGTTATTAGGCTTGATTTTCAGTTCAAGTTTTGCCGAAAGTTATGTATATTGGGCCTTTAAAGATAGACAGTGTTTCAAATCTTGAGCGGCTTACAATTTCTCAGGATGATATACAACATACATGTGTACATGTTATAATTTGATGCAAGAATAATTCACCAAAAATGTTGGAAAACAAATTCAACAAATTCTAGATAGATATTGCTATATTTTGAAGCAGTATCATACACAAGCATTTGTGAGGTGACGATTCACAGTCACTATATTGTTTCTGAATTTAGTCGATCCATATCAATTTGAACATAGCAAGTTACAGCTTCAGCTCGGCATGAATGCTAAAAAATATCAATTACATAAAAGTACAAAGTGATGACAATTTTGGACAAAGTTTATCTCCAGTTGTAATATTGCCTTTAAAAGTTAAAAAACATATCTTTTCACTTTGTTTCAACAGTTACTTTATGTTTTGTGATACATAGCGTCCACAATATCATGATGTGTATTGTATGATTATATGACCAGTGTCTGAGTGTATGGTCATGTGACCACAGTACTGCGAGTGTATGATCATGTGACCAAAGTTTGTGTATTGTTTGGTCATGTGATTATTAATGTAGACCTAATCTAAACCTTGTTTGTTGCCATATCCATCTTAAGATACCAGTCAGGTTATAGAGAAAGAGTAAATCAAATATTTCACATGTTTACAAATTTTAGAAATACTAATCTATGATAGTCTACATACAAATGTTGATTGTTTCTGTACTTGCTATTTTAAATACAATAGAACGTGAACAACTTATACACATTCACTTAAAAATTCTGACAAAATCATTTGACCGGGAATCATGTAGCAGTGGGAAAATAAAATTAGAAAACAAAATCCCATTAAATTGATGTCTTTAGGCCAAAGTATCGCTGTTTAATATATTATTTTATCTTAAGTTATCATATTAATGATTTCATTATTTAAGACCACCTTTTTTTTCAATTAATGATCCATTCGTTTGTGTTTAATCTTTTCAGGTCAAAAACAAGGTCAGCCATACGATAGAAGCCGAGTTCCGACATTGATATTCGACAGAACGCAACCCCCACCTAGTCTCCCAGCCAAACCCCAACACGACAGATCAAACTCCAATAACACACAACATATGAACTCTCCACATGGCAAAGGACAATTTAATCAAAGGAAACATAAATATGTCAAAATCACGGACCCTGATGGACTCGGGTCAGAGGCCTGGCTCAACTTTCACTTCGACATATCAGCAATCATGTCCTGTGTGCAGTGAAGTGCTTGTAATTGGTAGAACTTGCCAGGGAAAATTTGTCTCAAACTTAAATGTGACTTGGACTATGAGGATGTGAATCTTTACTCCCATGATTACACAAAATTACATTGGGTGCCATCTGTATTTACAGTGATATAGGAATGTGCCGCGAAAATTAGTATGTATTCTCAGGTGTAAAAGCGTTGGTATCAATTGTATTTTTTGTTAATATGTGAAGAAAGATTGTATGTATGAAGTCATGGTGATATATAAATATACACTGCTGTATAAGTAGATATGTCCACAGTGTGGACATACTTGCATTTTTAGCACAGAGTAAATTAGCACAAAATATCCTTTTCTGATATATAGTGATGGATTATGTACAGTAGATTTTAGATTATAAAAATTGCCATAGATATCTATATTTTTGACTTTTGCAGTATATTTATATATTGATAAAATCAGTTTGTTTGATTACTGAGGCAATGTGTAAAGAAAACTAGTAAACTTGTGTCTATGACCTTATAGTAAGGAATACTATAATAAAGGCCTGCAGCTCTTTATGTCATTATTGGTAATACAAAATGAATGTACTGTTGTCAACCGAATAAGCACTGAGGATGCTAAAAGATTAGAACAAAAAGGATGGGCGCTTATTCAAACCAATTTAGACTCAATTTGACCTAAAATCACAAGTATTAAAGCCATAGCGGTCACAATTACATCAAATACTCAGAATGCATTTAAAGGGGCATCCCGCGAAAGTTAGCTTTTTTCATATTTTTTTTTCAAAATATTACATACACATATCGAGTGGGTATTCTTATGGACTACGACGATCGGATTTTGCTGATATGTATTCATAAAATAAATAATTTCAAAATAACTAGTGAAATTTCAAACGGTCTAGCCAGACGCCCGACTTGGGATTTCCACCTACCAACGCATGCGCAGCGAGCGTCGTTTCCATTGTAAACACTCTATCTGGTATTACCGTTACATCGCGATAAGGCCTAACTACTAAGCGAAAAGTTGCCGAACGGTCAAAATATAACGCAAGACTGCGTTACGGAATCATATTGAGAGATGGGAAGTATTCAAAGGAGAAACTACCTGCTCTATTGTGTGTATGTTACATATTTCTTCTGCGTAACGGTAACATGCACAAATAAAACTTTGATTTGGTTTTGGGGCTACCCAAGGGAAAACTGTCTCAGTCTTCTGTAGCATAAAATGCGTGTGTAATTTTAAACTTAAGAGTGTGTTTTATAATATTCCCTTTATAATACTTCATGTTCCAGTGAAAGAGTATGATTTAATGTTATTGCTGGATAGAAAGACCTTTTCAAATACAATATATACCGTAACAGAAAAAGTCGTTTGATTACGTTGTAAAACGGGACGTGCAACCGAGGTACATACGGCTTCAATTTGGACAAAAAGTATAAAAAATATGTTTTTCACTTGTAAAAAAAGGTGATATTCATACTTAATCCATAAATTAGTGAAGGTACAAATATCATTGGGTTGCGACCCCGGTATTGAATTTGATCCGAAAATATATACATAACGAGAGAAAAAAAAAAGTTATACAACATATACATATGATATATGTATATTGCATTACTGCAGGTTTTTTTTAAAAGGTCAACGTCCCTTTACAAGAGGACAAAAAAAATGTAAAAAGAAAGCGGAATTATCAAACCATATTCATAACGGGTAGTTATAAGTGTTTCAACAGTTCCAAATCAGATATACATGTAGTCATGCTTAGGGTGTGGTGCGTTATATGAGTGTATGGACTTAATATTCGCATTCCGTGATACGTGTTAACGTGTGAAGACGCTGAAAGTTGGATAGATTTTAAATGAATATTAATGTACATGGTATATATATATAGATAGTTTGAAAAAAAATCCTCAAAATATTGAGTTGTAAAAAAATTTCATGTCATTTTATTTTCGTACTTTCCGATGCATGCTACATACATTTTATGAAATCACCTGAAAAGTTGGGTTCGTGAATATTATCTTTTACATAAATTAAGGTTTGTTCCATGGCTGTATTCCGTACCCATGTGTACCGGTCTCGCTCAGATATATATATAATATATACATAATTCCTGGTGTCGATAAATGATACCGATGTGCCGACAAATATTTCTTTATTTGAATATCTGTAAGTGTGCAATTAATGTCTGATTATTAATATGAATGTGATTCAATAACTTTTTCTCCGTTTCATCAGCCGTATACATTACGCGTCCCCTCTCGTATGGCCTCCCCCATCAAACGTGTCAAGCGACTTGCAACAAGCTTGTCTCGTTGCGTCATCGCCGCTATTTTTATCGGGGCTTTCCCGAGGAATGCGATTTTGCAAGGGGTCAATATAAACATTTTGAGCGGACTTTGAATACTGGAATAGCAAGAAAATATAATTAGTGGTGCAGACACCATGTTCATCCAAGAACTGGCATTCAGGCTTTCGCGGGATGCCCCTTTAACATGACATATTAACGAAGCGTTTTGACATTTTGTGGTAATTTGTGAATGGAGGCGACGTTATATTTTATGACATTATGGTGATACATAAGTTTATTTTAGGACATTTTTGTTAAGTTTTTAAAGCTAGTCTTATGTATGCCTGTATGATTGAAGTATGGATGCATAAGGATATTTGGATATTGTTGGTAGTTGACTGTTATTTATGGAGGAAATTTATGATATAGATTTCATGTGAGGTCATTTGAGGTAAAAGGAATCCAGAACTTTTTTTTCAAATATTACTAAAACAGTCTTTTGGGGTATTTCTTATTCATCAGATATGCGATTTGAAATGTGCAAATTAATGTTTTTCGTAATCACTGTTAATAATACATATTATACTGTTATAAATGTAACAAATATTTATCGGTGATAATTTTAATTCTCAGAAAGATGCTTATGGTACATTTGTAATAAGTAAATTCAAATACTCTAATATTTTCCCTTGTGCTTCTGTAACTCATCCACCCCTGAAATTTCATAATAAACCATTCCAACCTTTGTATTGGGAGAATACAAAAGTATGTTCAGGGGTGATAGAATTATCAGTTCTGTTTCACTGAATACTTCGACTGATCATCTCATAAACATTTGAAAGTGCTTTTCTCACAAAGGTATTTACTTCTGTATGACAGGATGTTACCATAGTTACAAAAGAGTATTTAATGTTGCAGGAATAAAAATATAAAATATCTCAACCTGGTGATCTAACATTGTTTTTAGCTGGTACACTGTACTTTACAGTCTGTGAGAGGTTTGTGTATGTCAGTTACATCCATTTAGCACTCTCCAGTACATTGCTGAGATTTTAGATGTAGGAAGTATAACTCCCTGTAGCTTTCTGGAATAAGACACTAATCTTTGCTGAAACCATTACAGGCTTAAAACACTTGCATTAATGATCAAACTACTGTATTTTCTGTAATAAGCTACCTTATTAGCCCCCCCCCCCCCCCCCCCCCCTTCTATGGAGGTATTAAAACAATGTTAGCGTACCTACCAATCGTGACACAAATAAATTATTACATTTAACAGTATGGTCAACATGACTGTGTACATGTTTACAAAAAAAACCCCCACAATTATCGGTAATATGTGTACAAATTGTCCGAAATTGATTGCAATAATGTCGCGAATCATTAGTACCACTCATTTTTGTCATTATACAATGTATTATATATACATATACTTAAATTTACAAAAAACAACTTCTTTTTTGTCATGATCTTAGTTTTGTTATCCTATGAAGCGTATCATTGTCAATCACAACAAGTAAACACACTATTGAGCATACTCAAAAACGTCCATCTTCATATCACTTGAAGATACAGAATGTTTCTCAATGAAACAAAGATGGCGACCATAAAACTTGCCCATAGTTCTGATCGACATGCATCTCTAGAATCCTTGTGTTGTAAGTTTGTCAGCAGTCAACATCGATCACGAAAATCACAATACCTAGAGCAAGCCCTTGAATATCGAATCAACTGCAACATGTAAACACCATAGGTTGGAGAAGCGGTGATGTTACTATCAAGAAATGGAAAATTCACGATCATAAAGTTGAAATCATCACATTTATCATATAGCTTAGTAGTATGGAAAGCCAAATTAATATATATATTCAATCAATCGACCTATCTTCAAATAATTGAAGATAGGGTCACTTCATCTTATTTGAAGCTATCTTTAATAGAATTGTACCTATCTTCAATTAAATTAAAGATAGGTGCAATTTAATTGAAGATAGGTGCAATTAATTGCAAATATGTTAATTTGGCGTATGGAAATAATTGCACATATCTTTAAATAAATAAAGAAAGGTACAAATAATTAAACCTTTCTTCAATTGAATTGTACCTATCTTTAATTAAATTGAACTTATCTTCAATTGATATAAACCTATAGGTACAAATATAACATATCCTTTATCAAATTGAACCTATCTTCAATTTAATTGCACCTATCTGTAATTCAATTTGAGATAGGTTCAATTCTATTAGAGATAGGTACAATTCAATTGAAGATAGGTACAATTGATTTGAAGATAGGTTTAATTAGTCTTATTTGAAGTCATCTTTAATAGAATTGTACCTCTCTCCAATTGAATTGAATCTATCTTCAATTGAATTGAACATATCTTCAATTGAATTGAACATATCTTTAATTGAATTGTACCTATCTTTAATTGAATTGTACCTATCTTCAATTATTTGAAGATAGGTGCAATTAATTGAGTATATGTTAATTTGGCGTTCCATATAGTAGTAAGTTGCCCATGTTGGTCGTAGTTAAAGTAGAGATCGAGGTAAACAGCTGATGTAGCAGAGTCTGTTGTGTCATTTATTTCAAGTTCAGAATGTTATATACGATCGACGTGGTCAGCAAACTTCTTGTTGTGTATAGCCAACACATCGTCGATATATCTGAAAGTGAAATTAAAAGATTTGGCAAGTTCTTGCTATCTGTTTTGATTAGCTCTTCCACAAAATCAGCCTCGTATGAAAACAAAAATCAGGATGGAAAAAGCAAAAGTTTTGATGGACGAAACAGTTTTGAAAAGGTGGTGCTAAAGACTGATCGGGTGATCTTTTGAGTTTTTCAAAATCCTCATCCCATTAATGCTACTTCTGGAGTATGGATGAGTGTCACAATAAGACTGAAGTATGACAAACCAACTTAACATTTATTCACGGAGCAATGTCGATCCTGTATTTCAGAAACAATATGTCAGCTATCTTATATAGCATATAAGATATCTCATATTAGGTAGGGACGCTCGATTGGTCTGCTTTTAAATATAACGTGAGTAGGCAAATGCTTATGCTGACCTTGCAAGGCATTTTCAAGACTCGTCTGAAGGCAGCATAATATTAATAGGTCCGACATTATTAAATATAATATGCTATATGAGATATCTTATATATATATAAAGATGACGTAACACACACATATGCTGCACCTCTTAAATTTAGTAATAGATACAGTATGCCGAAAAATGAAATTAAACTGCATCATACAGCTGTTTCGTCCTTATAGGACTCTTCAGTGATGCTAGGTGCCAAAAGGTAGGAATCCAAAATTTCTAAACTAATGTAGAAGCAGAAGGGTTAGGTGGGTAAAACCCTTTAATTTATGAATTTAGAAGAGAAATTAAACCAGTTCTGTATATTTTCAAATCGTATTCTACGAATATGTGTATATTAAGTACCGCACTGCCACTACTCAAATGAGATTAACTGTGGCTATAGAGGCTCCAGCAAACCTCGGGGACTAAAAAATCCACCAGCAGAGTCTGCCACCCCCTATCATAAAGATGACGTAACACACACATATGCTGCACCTCTTAAATTTAGTAATAGATACAGTATGCCGAAAAAATTAAACACCATTCCATTTCCCATTTGTTTAAGTCACAGTGGTGTTATATAGGAGCGCCACCATGACTATTTCAACAATTACGTCAATGTAATACGTTTAAAGATTTTAGTGAAATACTTTTGAAGATATAGATCATTTGTGTGCTGCGGTGTTTCATAAAATTTTACCAATTTCACATATTTTTTTATTATTTTTAACAATATGAGCATAAAATGATAATACAACAGAATTAAAAATGAATAATAGGCTGTAATAGCCAATTAACCAGTTAATCTGAACTCACCCCAATGAACTCTGTTCACATGACAGTAACATTTTATCTACACTCAAAATCTCGCAATTTCAAACTATTTGCCAAAATAAAGGTAATAATAAAATGCATGGTTGATATATGGCTCCTCCCTTTCGCATATCAAAAATCGCGACGGGGGAAATTCTGAAATAAAAGTTATTATGTTGAATCAGGTCACAAAATTCCGAAATGAAGTGCACGGCAATATCACTAACAGTTTTACCACACGATTTGGTTCCGAGACAAATGACAAATACACAAGTTCAGAGAGTTCCCATGTTTCCTTTACATTAAATTGGGAGAGTTTCCATAGCGGATGAATTTCAAGCTCTGTATGGACGCTCGCGAAAATGTAAAAACTGTCCTTTTTTGAAAGACCCTCTCTCCATCGTTGTTCCTCACTTGAAGCATTTCCATGATTATTTAGGTGGGATTTCGTCCTTCGCGCTGTACGTCCAAAGAAATAATCTATATCATATAATGTCATAATTTTGTGTAGATCGGGTATGAAGCCGTTATATTCCGTAAGCCGCGCATCAAACATATTTTTCCACAGAAATGTATCTTCACCGTTGCATAGTTTATTCCAGAAAAGTAATTTAGATTTGTGGATTTCTCCCTCAATCTCCCATAATCCTAAGGATGATATTGTCACTGCCTTCGGGGAACGTGTATCAAATCCTTGCATTCTCCGTGCCGCTTTTCTTTGAAAAATACTTATGTCATTCAAGGTCGACCTTGCAAAATTCACCCAAAGTTCACACCCGAATAAAAGAGAAGGTAGAATAACTTTCCTCCAAATTGAGACACTTGCGGTGGGGTTCATTCCATTTTTATGGACCCCGATAGAAATAAAACTGTTTAGTTTTTTCTTGTTTTTCTGCATCGATTCACACATTGCGCGGTCACTTCTCAAATCGCTACTAAAGATCATTCTGGCATAGATTTGTGAGTTCTTTGAGGGAATTATGTCTTGTCCAAGAGAAACATTACACTTGCCATCGCATGTTTTCCTTCTTTCAGAATGAAATAGCACAGCTGCACTCTTAGCAGGATTATAGTTCAACCTCCATCTACATGAATATGTGTACACGTCGTTGAGAAGCCGTTGTAGTGTATTGTTACTACCAGATATAACACATGTGTCATCGGCCAATAGAATACATGGGAGATGTATGTTTTCTATCATTATTCCATTGCTGGACTTATCGAGTTCTTGTGCTAGCCCATCAATCATAACGAGGAACATCCAAGCTGACGGAGTACGACCTTGACCGACCCCTTGTTTCACTTCGTACAGATCCGACATTTCCCCACCAAAAAGTATCCTTGACCTCACGCCTTCAAACGAGTTAAGTAACAGTCTCCATGTTTTTGAATTTATTCCCATTTTATTAAGTTTGTAAAACAGTCCTTTAATCCAATTTTTTGAATGGTGGGTACCTATACTGTAACACAAAAAAAGTCCCAGAAAAAATCTGAATGGGGAAAGTGGGCTTTTTTGTTCTTCTTAAGGATCAGGGAAGTTCAGAAAAATCACATGCTTAACCATATTTGAGGTCTAATATCTACCCCATTTGTAACACTGGACATATGGATTTAACAGTATGACAAGACCAACCAAACGACAGTACAAATGTATTAATAACTAAATACGGACTTATTGGGTTCAGTAGAATATTGACCTGTCAAGATGGGTAATATTCATTTTTAACACGACGATAAAGCCTGACATTGATACTGATGCTAATTAATATATTCTCTACATTTGAAAAGACAACAAAAGCCAAAATAGTCTCGTAAAAATGCTTTTCAGTCGTATTGACAGTTCTTTTTTCTTCAATACAATACGATTTTGGCGTATCTGTTTTCTATATTAGTTAGTTTTTACATACAATTAAATCCATATGTGCAGTTTTACAAATGAGGTAGATATTAGACCTCAAATATGGTTATGCGTGTGATTTTCTTAATCTTCCTGATCCTTCAGAGGGCTGAAAACGCTACTTTCTCCCATTGGGATTTTCTTGGACTTTTTTCTGTTATAACTATGATGCTCATCAACCATAAAATGAAAGAATACATTCTGCTGCAATTAGTTCGATATTAAATCATAAATTTAATTGACTGGACTATTTCTGTATCGCAAGAGATCTAAACCATCACGCCGTAGTCAACTTTATAGTTACCGAATGTTCTTCAGCAGCAATAATTTCTATTTATATACTTAGCTTGCTGATTGAGACGCATTATTTGATACTTGATAAGCGGTTGTCCTTTTCTGATCCATAACAATCGCGATGTTGCATCCCAGCCGGTTATGGAATGTATAACAGGCAAAAGGGAACATAACTTAAATCCCAATGCGTTCCGAATATCCCAATCAATCTATGTTTCTTTCCTGTTTTGTTTTTTGGTATGAGCTATAGCGGTTTTTGCGATCAATGTATCGTCGTGTTTTGTTTCGATTCAATTTACATACAATGTCGATATAAGCATGTGTATGAAGGGTTAATTTCTTTTCATGATTTGTCAGAAATATATCTTTCTTCCGTGGTAAATTTTAGTTGTTCGTATACATAGGATCTAGGTCGCCTTCTAGCTTCTAGAGGTAATTCCCCTTTCGCGTAGCGGTAGAGCATTCGATTGGAACCTGAAGATCGAGGATTCAATTCTCGGTGGAAGCATCTGTATCTGTATGTTTACAATGCAGGGTCCTTGTTGACATATAATGCATGGGGGGGGGGGGGGGGGGCATAACACTTAATAGTGCTGGAGGCCAGCACTAACTGAGGCCTTGAAGGTCTCAGTTGAGGTACTATTGACGGTTTCCTCGTCAAGCAGATGCCATGCAATGGTGGTGCGTGGGAAGAATGAGTTCTTGAATTCTTCCGTTTTTGCGTATGGAACACTGAATCTCCTATTGTGGTTGCAAGAATGGTTTTCAACGGTGTTACTATAGGAGAAGCTACCGAGATCTTTTGGGCGTATTTTCCGTCGTTCCCTTTCTGGTGTTAAAAAGTTTGATGAGGGCAGAGATGGTAATGTGCCCACAGCCACTTTGAAATATAGGGTAAGACGTAGCATATGCCTGCGTTGTGCTAATGGAGTCAGGCCTAGGTCCTTTAGCATATTTGTTACACAACCTTCTTCTCTGCTCTTGTAGTCGCCAGAGATAAAGCGTGCAGCCTTACGCTGGACCCTCTCCAAGTTGGTTATGTTGTATTGGTGGTATGGGTCCCATACGACACATCCATACTCCAAAATTGACCTAACAAGGCAGAGGTAGGCTGACCTTCGACAATTACGTGGGCAGTGTTTAAGGTTGCAGATAATGAAGCCAAGGGAACAGTGGGCCTTCTTGACGGTCTTTGCAAAATGTGAGGTCCACCTTAGGTTTTCATTGATAATAACTCCAAGGTAGGGACACTCACCAGTTTGTTTGAGTATCTGACCACCGAGAGAGTAGAAGTGAGGCTTCTTGCTGTCAATACGAAGAATTGTACATTTCTTCGGATTGAACTTCATGCCCCAGTCAGCTGCCCAACATTCAAGGTTGTCGCTCTGGAGCTGGCACGTATCTCTCACTGATCTAATCTCTCGGTAGATCAGGCAGTCATCGGCAAAAAGACGGACCTGTGATTTGACTGCATCAGGCAAGTAGTTTATGTAACAGAGAAACAATAATGGTCCGAGGACCGTCCCTTGAGGTACTCCAGATAGTACTGGTGCAAGGGAAGATTGATCTCAATCAACGACTACCTTCATGTCACGATTACAGAGGAAGGAACTGAGCCACTTGTGGATGGAACCGTTGATACCGTAAGATTTAAGTTTAAAGAGCAGTTTATGATGGGGAACAATATCGAACGCTTTGGAAAAGTCTAACACTACTATGTCAGTAGGAGTTCCATTATCATGGCTTCGTAAAAGGTCGTGCATGGTGGTAATGAGCTGTGTTTCACAAGAGAAACCAGCTCTGAAGCTATGATTTAGTTTGGTCAGAATAGAGTTACGATCCAGGTGGTCTAATAGATATTTACAGACAATGTGTTCAATGATTTTACTTTTTTTTTACTATTGTTTTTCCTGTGATACGATCTTTGTTTTACGAGCTCCAAATGTAACAGCTGCAAAAATACCCATCTCATTAAGGTGCCGTGTTCGTCTTTTGTGCATATATCGCACAGCATACAGCATTCAGCATTGAACTTCCGAATAATGATGATGCGAATCCCATTTTTGTATATTTAAGGTGCATTTGCACAGCAAGACATTTTTGAAGAGGGTCTATAAAGAATATGTAACAGTGACGGTCACTGATGTATAGTGTAGATACACATCTCGTTTGTATCATAGACAATAAGTTTAGTTAGATCTTTTTAGAGAAACTTGATAACTTTATTTCAAATGAGAAAATATTTAAAATCAATTATGATAGGAGTACTGCTGTACATGCATGTTACGGTAAATACATTTCTTAGTCCCCTATAGGGACTATTGGTTTACCTGCCGTCTGTCTGTCATCTCTGTCAGCTATATTGTTGTTGTTTTTGGATCGGTATAAAAAGTTGCCAATGAACAACTAGGGCCAAAAAGGAACCTGCATATGAAATTTAGGAAGGATCCATCCAGTACTTCTCAAGAAATAGCGATCACTAACTTTTAATGCAAATTCCAACAAAAGCCAAAATAGTCTTATAAGAAAGTTTTTACATACAATTAAATCCAAATGTCCAGTGTTACAAATGAGGTAGATGTTAGACCTCAAATATGGTTATTCGTGGGTTTTTTTTTATCCTTCAGAAGGCTAAAAACCCCACTTTCCCCCATTGGGATTTTCTTGTACTTTTTTTCTGAAAATTTATGATTTTTATTAAATCATAAATTGACTGGACTATTCCTGTATTGCAAGAGATCAAAACCATCACGCTGTAGCTCCACTTGATAGTTATCAAAGGTTCTTCAGCAGCAATAATTTGCAAGATGGCCGCCTGTCTGCCATATTGTTTTTCGGATCGGCTTAAAAAGTTGAAAATGCACAACTAGGGTCCAAGCATTTGAAATTTGAGGAGGATCCATCAGGTACTTTCCAATGAAGGTGGGCTTATAAACAATAACAAGAGGCCAAGAGGCATTATCGCTCACCTGGATACATTGGTATCTAGGTAATCATGGTAAAATATTTTCCCCAAAAAGACCAATCCTTGAGGTATATCTGTATAAATAAAAGTTTGGTTAATGGGTGAGTTTCTCAACTGTTTTCAAGTCCAACTGAGAAACTGGGCTGTGACCAGACCCTGACATCAATGCTAATATCGTTATAGCATTTGTCTTTTTTATGCCCAGCAATTGTATAGTATTTGGTTAGGAAGTCTACAAGGGCTTGGTAGATCCTGGGATGAAATTTATATCAGGATTGTGATCGTCTCTTAATGCCCAGCAATTAGTTCTGGGGTGGGGAGGTCAACCGTTTAAAAGTTATGATTTAGAAATTGATTCTGCAAGGGCGGGGCTCACCCCGGGACCAATCATAATATCATTAAGTCTGGCCCCGCCTGCCCCAGGAGGGTCAGTCACCATTTATACAAAATCTGTTCCCCTCCCCCAAAGGACATTTCTGACCAAATTTGGTTGAAACCCATTCAGTACTTTATGAGTAGTAGGGATTTAAAAGGCCTTTCCTCTATTTTCCCTATTTGGCCCCGCCCCTCCAGCCCAAAGAGTGTCAGAAACACAATTTATACAAAATCTGTTCCCCTCCCCCAAAGAATGTTTCTGACCAAATTAGTAGGGATTTATAGGAAAAGTTGACAGACGGACGACAGACAACGGACGCCGCACCATGGCAAAAGCTCACCGGCACTTCGGGCCAGGTGAGCTAAAAACCAGAAACATTAACTCTTGTTTGAATTTTTTTTATTTCTTAAAAAAAAATTTATACAACGATATATATTATATCATGCGAAGCTTTTAACATTTTTTACAAATTAATACAAAAGTACAATTACAAAAACAATATCAATATCTAAAGGTCATCGCAGATGGCACTTCATTCAACAATTCAATAGGACATGATCTATTTAAACATTATTTATTTTCTTTGTATGATGTCTGGTGAGAATTCGAAATGAAAGAAGTAGTTACGCTTATAATGACAAAGCAAACTGATAAAAAAAAACATCGAAATCTTATTTCACAAAAATCACGTTATCCTTGTATTTAGAGAGGTGAATTTCCCTTACTAAAGTCACCTCAGAGAGCGATATACACGCGCTGCATTTATTGTCATGGGAGCATTATACCCGTGTATCAGGGCCAATCCAAACGTTTCTCGTCCAACATATGTTTGTATCCTGATATGATTTTGTGCTCTCTCTTTGCAGAAAACAGAAGAGAGTAGCTATAACATTGTTACCTACCGCAAGGAAATGCATAAAGACATGAACAGTACTCGTGGTAATGTTAACTGATATTGAACTGGTGAGTTAAAGTGAGGGAAAACCTGAACTGAAGTTGAACTACGGCCAGCTCACATAACTGCTGTGTATGGTATTGTAATAAACGAAAGCATGTAGTCAGTATTTGCTTGCATTTAGTATATCACTGGAATTGAAGCGAAGGTTTCAAGCCTTGCAGACGTCAATCAACAGACCTTTGACGAGTTTGGTTCATTAAAATAAGGGGAAAAAACAAGACTTATCACACCAAAGAAATTCAAGACAAAAGCATTGGTTGGTAAGGTGTATGGCATACGATTTATATTATGTCTTTTTGTTGTTGTAAAGAACGTGTAATCATGATAGATAACCTCCAGACTATTCATTCGATCCAACATCATAAGTGAATTGGGAAAAGGAATACTGGAAAGAACTATTGGCAATTGTTGCAGCATCACAGATGCTAAGGTATAATTAAGGCCATACCAACATAAAAAGTGACTTTTTTTTGTATGTAAAATACACATACAGCTATTAAATGTTTACCAAGAAATAATTTTCTTAACGAGTGTTCAAAATACCAATGAATTATGACGAGTCATATTTTGAAAAACAAATGGGTAACACACGACCAGAAAAGCCTTTTTAAACGAGAAGCTTGTGTGTTGGTCAACAAAATCCCTGACAAAAGAGAAGTTCAGTATATGTCAAACATGTATTTCTGAAAAAAACTTCGATTTCAGCGAAACTTTATAATTCCTTTGGCTATTTATGTAAAATACGACTAAATTTAAACATCTACAAAACTATTAACTATTTTCTATTAACTATTATAATACTGTACAAATAAATAAGAAAGTAAACGGAAACAAATTCTTGTCAATGTGACCAATTCAACTAAGTTTAGGAATAACATGAATGAACACCCTATACTCTTCGTAAAAATTGATGGGGAATTAAATATTTTCCCCATTTTATTTTGTGTCTTCTCCTTTTAAAACAAGATGCATATTACACATAATTAAACTGAACAATGCGTTAATACCACAAAGGCTGATTTTTAGCAAAACAAAAATTCTGTATTATGCTTTACGCTTGCTATCACTCATGTTTACCTCCTTTTTGTTTTCAGTTTATGTTTCTTTATAATGTCACCTGAGGTACATTCTTTGACTTGCAAATTAATAAACAAAATAATCGTGAAAACAACCCAACGACATAAGCTAAAATTGACGGTGATTTATTACCATAGTGTTGGTTAAATCACAACACTACCAGTTTAAACAATTATCTTTCAACTGAAATGATTGGTTTAATTTTTTCTTTCGATATAAGAGAAAATGTTTATAGAAACTCAAATTCTAATCAGATATAATGCACCTCAGGTTATGTTTGTGATTTAACACCTCACGAAATGGCTATGATGTATCAGCAGAAAAGGGTCCTTATTTTGTGTTACTGGCCCTGACATAATTTCGGTGTTTGACGCGCTTCTTTTGCCGGTTATAATTTCAAACAAAACTGAAATTAGCTCATATTATAGAACGTCATCGTCGGAAACCCACGTGTCACTGCTATAACGTTTTCTAATATGACTAATCTTTCAGTTTACTTAGTATTTGTACCTCATAGAAATAATATTTATCGCAATGTAACCTAACAGTTCAAAAACTTTGACTGTGACGGGAATCTTTGCCAAATCCCTGCTATTTGGCTGTATAAAAATGACATCATTTTACTTGCCATACGTTGCAGATTCAGTACACTTATAAAACATTTGTTAACATTTCCCAAACAAGTGCAATATGTTTATAAACTTTAAACAGAAACTCTGAATCTCAAGTATGTATACCTGCATACATCAATTAATAACATAAATAATTTGACATGTCCATTCACAATTAATACCGTCGATGACAATGATATAGTTCTAACAAAGATAGATGGCTATATGATAAAAGTTGTCAATTATACATGAAACACTTTCTAAAATAATAACGAGATGTTACGGTATTGGAAAAAAAACCATGTTTGACAAATAATATAATGATTTTATTTATTAAAATCGGAGAAACGGTGTCCAATCGACAGACATACATTACCCTTTCAATCTCACGCAAAAATAGTACTAACCGGCTTTATCTCGCACAATAATCCCTCTTCTTTTACATAATCAGTTACTGCATTTTTCAATCTGGCTTCATCAAACATGCTTTGATATCACATCATTAAGATCACAGTACTCGTGCTTATCAGGCATACTGACCTTTTTTCACGTCACAGTTACACAGTGTAAGTTCATCACCCCTTACTTAGACCACAGTACTAAATGTACAGTTTTCGTCTCACGCAATGACATTCCCTTATAGAAAGATCACAGAACAAGTATATACTCACCCTTCTTTCACGTCACAGTTATACAGTGTACGTCCATCACAACTTCCTTAGACCACACTAGTACAGGTACAGTTTTCGTCTCACGCAATGACCTTTCCTTATATTTACAGATTGATTTGTTTATCTCACACAATAGCCCTTCATTATATCGTAGAACTACTGCTTTCATTTCAGTACCACAATATCTATCTTGCACAATATCTCTTTCAGTGCACTACACTATTCATCTCACATAATAATCCTTTCCTTAAATCACTGTACTACACTCTCCATCTCACACAATAACCCATCCTATGCATCACAGTACTTCACAGTTCATCTCACACAGTAACCCATCCTATACATCACGGTACTTCACAGTTCATCTCACACAATAACCCATTCCTTAAATCACAGTTATACACTGTTCATCTTGCACAATAACCCTTTCCTTTAATCACAGTACTACACTCTCAATCTCACACAATAACCCTCTCTTTACATCACAGTAATAAACCGTACATCTCTCACAATTACCCTTTCCTTAAATCACAGTACTACATCGTTCATCTCTCACAATAACCCTCTCTTTACATCACAGTTATACACCGTCCATCTCACACAATAACCTTTCCTTATATCACAGTAATACACCGTCCATCTCACACAATAACCTTTCTTTATATCTACAGTAATACACCCTTCGTCTTCCTAAATAAACCTTTCCTTAAATCACAGTATCACATGGTTCATCTCACACAATAACCCTTTCTTTATATCACAGTTCCTCTTACATAAGTTGCACCTTTTTCACATTACACTTATACAGTGTTTATCTCACAAAATATCCCTCTCCATCACAACACAACACTGTACTACAGTGCACATCATTAAAATCCATTTTACTGAATTTTCACTTATATTACAGCTATCATAATTGTACCCTGACTGATAAAAATCTGGTGGCAGTTTATCACTGAATTGAACATTGTCCTGAAAAAGATTAACACATCCTTTTTACACAATAAAATTGATTTTATTCGCCAGTTTCATCCTAGTTACTAAAATTTCAATTCTAAAAGTTACAAGTGTACTCTTAATTTTTGTAATATCAGGATTTACTCTTTAATCAAGTAATCTTGTTCAATTAGAGTGTAAAAAGTTCATATCTATAACTCTACGGTTTAAAACAAGGTTTTCTAAAATGTTTGCAACTAAACAAAGTTATAGAAAATTAGTTTCTGAATATCCTTTTTTATAATCACAATTGCTAGAAAATGTGTAATGTGTGAACATTTTAACAGAACTGGAAACTACAGATATATTAAGAAATTAACAGTGGTAACTCAAAGAAACAGGACAGAGAAGCTTTATAATACTTGCATATGTGACAAACAGTAGCAATGATGATGAGATGTAACAGCTTACCTAGATATTTCTTGTCTGTCTCTTCTTCCTGCGTCGATGTGTCTGCTGTATTAAGTTTTCGAATGGATAAGAATGTTTGGATCTTCTCTGCATCTTCCATCCATAAATTAGTCTGGTAAAAAAATGAATTCAAACGAGTCACATTTGCATTAACTAACATTCAATAAATACGTGCAAAAATCTTAATTTTTAAATCTGAAATCAAATTTACATTGATCAATTAATTACCACTTCGATTTTGAGTTTGGATTATGATTATGTTGACGCTTCGGTATTCTCTTATTTTATCTATTACTTAAGTCACAAGCTACTTTCAATTCTAACTGTTTTGATTTAGTAGATTCACAGCCAATGATTTTAATAATACATGATCCAATTTATCATAACAAAAAGCAATATGCTATTTATAAAAATTATGCGGCTGCTGTGAAGTAATGTGAAATTTTGTACTGTTAAAACTGTTACTTTAAAACTTCAAAATCTTAAAACTGATTTACGATCATAAGAATCAATTTATTACCTGTTTTCCTAATAAGTCTTTTCTTTTTCCCTTCGATTCTTCAAACAAAAAGAACATAAAAATACAAAGTATTTAAGATAAAAAAAAAAAAAACAGAAAAAACTATAACTATATAGCAGCACAACTTCATGTCCCATAACAGTGTAATTTACCAATAAAATATACTTAAATATTGTTACAGTGGAAATTTACCACTTCCTAAATACTATCACAGTGGAAATTTACCACTACATAAATGCTGTGACAGTGGAAATTTACCACTACCTACGTATAAATACTGTTATAGTGGAAATTTACCATTACCTAAATACTATCACAGTGGAAATTAACCACTTCCTAAATACTGTGACAGTGGAAATTTACCACTACCTAAATACTGTGACAGTGGAAATTTACCATTACTTAAATACTGTGACAGTGGAAATTTACCATTACATAAATACTGTGACAGTGGAAATTTACCATTACATAAATACTGTGACAGTGGAAATTTACCATTACATAAATACTGTGACAGTGGAAATTTACCATTACATAAATACTGTGACAGTGGAAATTTACCATTACATAAATACTGTGACAGTGGAAATCTACCATTACATAAATACTGTGACAGTGGAAATTTACCATTACATAAATACTGTGACAGTGGAAATTTACTATTACCTATAAATACTGTGACAGTGGAAATTTACCATTACCTATAAATACTGTGACAGTGGAAATTTACCACTACCTAAATACTGTGACAGTGGAAATTTACCATTACATAAATACTGTGACAGTGGAAATTTACCATTACCTAAATACTGTGACAGTGGAAATTTACTATTACCTATAAATACTGTGACAGTCAAAATTTACCATTACTTAAATACTGTGACAGTGGAAATTTACCATTACATAAATACAGTGACAGTGGAAATTTACTATTACCTAAATACTGTGACAGTGGAAATTTACCATTACATAAATACTGTGACAGTGGAAATTTACCATTACATAAATACAGTGACAGTGGAAATTTACTATTACCTAAATACTGTGACAGTGGAAATTTACTATTACCTATAAATACTGTGACAGTCAAAATTTACCACTACCTAAATACTGTAATAGTTGAAATTTACCACTACCTAAATACTGTGACAGTGGAAATTTACCATTACCTAAATACTGTCACAGTTGAAATTTACCATTACATAAATACTGTGACAGTGGAAATTTACCATTACCTAAATACTGTCACAGTTGAAATTTACCACTACATAAATACTGTGACAGTGGAAATTTACCATTACCTAAATACTGTGACAGTTGAAATTTACCATTACATAAATACTGTGACAGTGGAAATTTACCATTACATAAATACTGTGACAGTGGAAATTTACCATTACATAAATACTGTGACAGTGGAAATTTACCACTACATAAATACTGTGACAGTGGAAATTTACCATTACATAAATACTGTGACAGTGGAAATTTACCACTACATAAATACTGTGACAGTGGAAATTTACCATTACATAAATACTGTGACAGTGGAAATTTACCATTACATAAATACTGTGACAGTGGAAATTTACCATTACATAAATACTGTGACAGTGGAAATTTACCATTACATAAATACTGTGACAGTGGAAATTTACCACTACATAAATACTGTGACAGTGGAAATTTACCATTACATAAATATTGTGACAGTGGAAATTTACTATTACCTATAAATACTGTGACAGTCAAAATTTACCATTACCTAAATACTGTGACAGTGGAAATTTACCATTACATAAATACTGTGACAGTGGAAATTTACCACTACATAAATACTGTGACAGTGGAAATTTACCATTACATAAATACTGTGACAGTGGAAATTTACCACTACATAAATACTGTGACAGTGGAAATTTACCATTACATAAATACTGTGACAGTGGAAATTTACCATTACATAAATACTGTGACAGTGGAAATTTACCATTACATAAATACTGTGACAGTGGAAATTTACCATTACATAAATACTGTGACAGTGGAAATTTACCATTACATAAATACTGTGACAGTGGAAATTTACCACTACATAAATACTGTGACAGTGGAAATTTACCATTACATAAATACTGTGACAGTGGAAATTTACTATTACCTAAATACTGTGACAGTGGAAATTTACCATTACATAAATACTGTGACAGTGGAAATTTACCACTACATAAATACTGTGACAGTGGAAATTTACTATTACCTAAATACTGTGACAGTGGAAATTTACCATTACATAAATACTGTGACAGTGGAAATTTACCACTACATAAATACTGTGACAGTGGAAATTTACCATTACATAAATACTGTGACAGTGGAAATTTACTATTACCTATAAATACTGTGACAGTCAAAATTTACCATTACCTAAATACTGTGACAGTGGAAATTTACCATTACCTAAATACTGTCACAGTGGAAATTTACAACTACATATATACTGTGACACCGGAAATTAACCACTAACTATAAATAATGTGACAATGGAAATTTACCACTACCTATAAATAATGTGACAATGGAAATTGACCACTACCTACGTATAATTTAACACTAAGAAAGTTATTGAATCAGATAGGGCTAGTGCACCTAGCTATTTGGATTTCGACATTTCTTTCTGTCAGTTTTCATATCCTCAGTTGCCTCCTAGATTTCACTTTTATGGTCTTTTTAACTGATCAAAGTTACCACTACATATGTATACATACTGTTTCAGTGGAATAAACCATTAGAAAAAGTGGAAATTTACCACTGCAAGTAATAGTAAAAACATACTATATCAGTGGAAAATTACCACTACAGGTAATTTGCATAATGTATCAGTGGTATCTATAAATGAGGAAATTAACCACTACAAAGTCAACTTTATCTATCTTAAATTTTCTTGCTATAAAATTACACTTTATCAAAATAGATCTAAGAATAGTTTGTTCAAATTCATGAAATTATGAACTGAATTATCTTAGAAATTTGCCATTCACAAACAGAGTTTGGAAAGTCCTCTGCTACCAGGGTAATAACAAGTGACAATATAGCTCTCCTTAAAATAAGTTTAAATGTCTAAGTTGATCCAATGATTATGTCACACGTTTTACTTGGCTTAATTTTTATTGAGTAGCTAGTGGTGAAATTTGATATGTTAAATTTCCACTAACATTTTGAGTTGTAAATTTTGGCTGTTAAATAACTATATGCAAGTACACATAGAGCTTTTTTCAATGCTACACTGTATTCAAGGAGGTAGTGGTAATATCTTCTGCTGCTTCAGTACATTTTCAAAGTAGTGGTAATTTTCTAAAGGATTGAAAAAGATGCAAATTGGTGGTATAATTTATTAATGAATAATTCCTACCTTTCAGAGCATGAATCACAGTTCTCAAGCCCAGTTCGTAGTGACCAAGTGCTGATTCATAATCTTCGGATGCATGCTACAATCAAACCATAAATGTGTAAATTAGGTTATGCCATACAATTACCCCCTCCCCGCATTAGCACATTACACAGAAAGAGACATTTAATTACCAGCTTAATGCAAAAAATAACAAGGCATTGTGGACAATACTAATAGCCTCGCACACCAGCATCTCAATTACAAATTGAAAGGGGGAAATGTTGAGTTATAAGATTAAACAGGTTTTCATGAGCCAGCTTGCATAAATGTAACTCTGATGATGGTGCCGAAATTCTATTTATAGCAACAGTGACCTAGTTTTTGACCATGCAAAATTTAAAGTGCAAACGTTTACAAAATATGATGCTTGTGAACACTTATGTGAAGTTGCATGTCAGTTAATTGAGGACTGCAACCTGTTAAGCGGTGACATCCAAATTTCAGTCAATTTCTATTTATAGTAATATTGACCTAGTTTTTTTATTACAGCAGGTTGAAACGTAAATGTACATCAGTGGATCAAACTAATCTTATCTTGTCCATAAGGTGCTGCACACTTGATCTTCAGTTTTTATATGAATTATCACAGGGGTGCCACTAGCATATCCAGAGGGGGGTCCAGGGGGTCAGGTCCGTCCTTTTCGGAGGAGGAATTATTTTTTTCTATAGTCTTAAAAATGGAAGTTAGTGGATTACACTTAACATAATAAAAAAATGCCAGCTGGATCTAGCATCCGCGCCTGGGTAAAAAGGGAGTGTAACATCTAGATATTGAGGAAACCTTTATAATTATGTGTTGTACAGTTTTTATAAATACTTTTCTGACATGTTTTTTCCCTCTTTTTACTCTTCATTTTTACCAGTGACTTTTATATTACCTACTTGTATGTTTTCTTAGTCCAAACAATAACATGATAACTAATGTATGTAGATACTAGAATTTCAATGGTGGTTCTTAAAACTTAATCCATGAAGTATATATTATACAATAATAGCCCTTTGATGAGGTTGATACATGGTTTTATCGACCGGAGAAAAAATATCGACCGAGGACGAAAATAATAGCCTTTTGATGAGGTTGATACATGGTTTTATCGACCGGAGAAAAAATATTGACCGAGGATGAAGTCCGAGGTTGATATTTTTTCTTAGGTCAATAAAACCAAGTATCAACCGAAATCAAAAGGCACTAATAGTTTTATTATAATTTTGTATTTTTTATTTGAACTCGGACTACAAGAGAAAGATTTTTTTCAATGACATTTAATCAAATTCTCAAATTCTCAAACAATATTATAACAATACAATATTAAATACTTTCTGAACACTTTAACAGCTGTTGATGTTTTCCGTTTGATATTGTTAGACTCCACGATGTCGAGAATAGCATCTTTTGGATTATTTGTAAGAACTGCGAAACTGCCGTCTGCCATTACTGTTGTTGTTGTCAAGCAGTGCCAAGGTCTTCAGAGCTCTTGACGTTACGTCATATTTCTATTTTTAGAAACACCCAGTTTACCAGCTTTTTTTACCAGCTATTTTTGCACGACTGGTCAATAGGGCTTTTTATCAGGAATCACAGGGCGCTATCTTACCCAATCAGAAAGTGTAAAAAATATCAATTTATAATAAATACATATATCATTCAGCAAAATTGTCTTACCTCTATCTCTGCACCCTTTATTACTTTTAATGCTGCAATCATTTCATCATTACTTTCATACATCTCCACTGCAATAAAAAAAGAAATTTCACTAACTAATAAAAGGTCTTAAAAGAAAATGATCATTTGACCACAGGATGTAGCTTTTGAGTTTGGGTGAGATTGGATGTAAATGAGGGGAGCTAGACGGTATATTTCGGTCCAAATGAGGGAGTCTACCCTCATAATGGGGGAGGGTTAACAGGTATGTGACACTTTTCTAATCATTGCCAAGGTGATTATATAAAACCTTGTTATCCTGAAATATTATCCTGCACATGGTCATTCTTAGGTCAACTGACAAGCCTGCTATATTAGCCCATACTGTACATGGTACATGGCCATTATTAGGTCACATAAAAGCCTAAAATATTAGCCCATACATGGTACAGGGCCATTCTTTGGTCACCTGACAAGCCTGCTATATTAGCCTATACTGTACATGGTACAGTGCCATTCTTAGGTCACATGACAAGCCTGAAATATTAGCCCGTACCTGGTACAGGGCAATTCTCATGTCACATGACAAGCCTGAAATATTAGCCCATACATGGTACAGGGCCATTCTCAGGTCACATGACAAGCCTGAAATATCCCATACGTATACATGGTACAGGGCCATTCTTAGGTCACATGACAAGCCTGCTATATTAGCCCATACATGCCATGGTACAGGGCTATCCTCAAGTCACATGACAAGCCTGAAATATCAGCCCATACATGGTACAGGGCCATTCTTAGGTCACATGACAAACCTGATATATTTAGCCCATACATACCATGGTACAGGGCTGTTCTCAGGTCACATGACAAACCTGATATATTTAGCCCATACATACCATGGTACTGGGCTGTTCTCAGGTCACATGACAAGCCTGAAATATTAGCCAATACATGGTACAGGGCCATTCCTGGTCACATGACAAGCCTGAAATATTAGCCAATACATGGTATAGGGCCATTCTCAGGTCACATGACAAGTCTGAATTATTAGCCAATACATGGTATTATGGGTCATTCTCAGGTCACAAGACAAGTCTGAATTATTAGCCAATACAAGGTATAGGGCCATTCTTTGGTCACATGACAAGTCTGAATTATTAGCCAATACATGGTATAGGGTCATTCTCAGGTCACATGACAAGTCTGAATTATTAGCCAATACATGGTACTGGGCGATTCCTGGTCACATGAACTAGAGTTGTAGTACGGGCTACACATGACTTACTGAGCTGCTGCAGTGGGTCAGTAGAACTAGATCTTTTTAGAACTTCATTCTTTTTCGGCTTCATTAATGTCTTTAATTCTTCAGCCCTATCCATGTATTCTTTAACCTGAGAAAATCAAACAAAATCCAGATATTTATGTTTACAGAATTCAACAAGAGACCTCCTGTATTGCTCACCTGCATACAGTTGTTTAAAAGCATTCATGGAAAAATTTGACAATATCATCTTGTTATTTCTTGAGAAGAATGGATTTTAAGGTATTTACTAAATTACCCACCCGAGGGAATGGATGGCAGTTTAGTTCCACCAATACAAAATTGAACCCCCTTCACCAAAGGATTTTTCACAACAAATTTGGACAATATTAAGTATCCTATCATTCATACACAAGAAGAAAGATTTTAAAGAATTTACTACATTTCCCATATTGGGCCCCGCGCCACAGTCCCCAGGGGTTTCCTACCAACAATTCATTCAAAAGATTCCCTTTGATCAAAGGATGCTTCAGATCAAATCTGATCAACATGTGTAGACTTGAATACCTTTTTCCTCAGCACGTCTTTCTTTTCCTTATTTTTTTCATCTGGAAAACAGGAAATTAAAATTACAAATCGGAAAGTTTTTTTGCTTTTTATTTTGATATAGAATAACAAAGCAATTGTTGCATTTTAAAGATAACATTTTGCATAATCATATTCTTTTGTAATTTCATCTATCTAAACATCTGTCCATATATGGACACTTACCGCAACATATTTTAAGGGAAAGAAGAAGGGTGTGTTTCATTAGAGCCTGTTAAAAATATGGCTTTTTTCACCAATCTATCAATACCATCTAGAATTTTAGTCGTTTGACCAAAAAACTTGTGTTTAACTTTATAATAAAGTAAGCCAGTATGGTCTGTAGCATCACTTTCTTGTTCAACACTTGGAGGTTATTCTCCGTAAAGTTATTTCATTCGCCATTTGTACAAATATTTGAAGGGTATAGGTTTTAAAAGGAAAATACAGTTGGACCTGGTTTTAGCTCTTAATTATACAACTCATTCAACACTCGAGCCACATCTGAACTCTTCTGTTAAAAGGTTCAAATGGTTGACATTACATGAAAATTCAAAAGGTGAATGATTTAAAATTTATTATTAAACGTTAAACATCCGTTTAATAACGATTATTCACCACAAAACAACTGATAACGTACAAAAGACTTCAATTTTTTAAGAAGTATATCATAGAATGCACTTTTAACAAAATAAAAGTTTTGCCATCATTCCAAATTCACACACAGAAAAAAAGAACCTGTTTGTAACATAATTATCATTTCACAAATTAAGAAACTAATTATAGATCACTGGTACCTTGCTCACTTACAAGTTGACTACAGAATGTTACACAGAATATAAAGCATGACCAACCATTTAGTTTTAACAGTATACAGAGCTACATGTATAATCTGGCAACGTAATTCAGAGGAATTCAAAAACAAAATCAAAGCTTAATTATACTATTTTCTTTCAAGAAGGTAAAAAAAATGTAACATTCAGAAAGATTCAAACAAAATTTCATAACACACTGTGTCACAAATAACAGTGTTTATTGGACATTTACTTCCAATGAGCTAGAAATAAATTACGATATCATTAATAATCAGAATTACATACGGTAAAAAAAATTGTAACATAGAGAAAGATTCAAACAAAATACTATTAAAATACAATGTAGTATATTGGTTTGTTCTGAACAAAATTTCATGAGACAGTTAACAGTTTTTATTGGACATTGACTTCCAATGAGCTAGAAATTAATTTCGATATAATTAATAATCGGAATTACGTACGGTGGATGGCAGAAATAAAGTGTGAGAGAGAATCACAGTAGTGTTTGACTGCTGCAGCATAATCTCCTTTCTGGTCAGCGAGTACAGCATCTCGTACGATGGCTACCTGTAAATACACCGCCATATTACTGAGAGAGAGTACAGCATCTTGTACGATGGCTACCTGTAAATACACCGCCATATTACTGAGAGAGAGTACAGCATCTCGTACAATGGCTACCTGTAAATACACCGTTATATTACAAAGACAGAACACAGCATCGCGTACGATGGCTACCTGTACATACACCGTCATATTACTGAGAGAGAGTACAGCATTGCGGACGATGGCTACCTGTAAATACACAGTTATATTACTGAGAGTACCGAATCCCACACAATGATTACCTGTAAATACATTGTAACATTACTGAGAGTACAGCATCCTGCACAATGATTACCTGTAAATACACCGATATATTACAGAGAGTACAGCATCCCGCACAATGTTTACCTGTAAATACACCGATATATTACAGAGAGTACAGCATCCCACATGATGGTTACCTGTACATACATTGTTATATTACTGAGAGTACAGCATCCCACACAATGGCTACCTGTAAATACAGTTATATTACTGAGAGTACCGCATCCCACACAATGGCTACCTGTAAATACATTGTAACATTACTGAGAGTTACAGCATCCCACACAATGGCTACCTGTAAATACACAGTTATATTACTGAGAGTACCGCATCCCACACAATGGCTACCTGTAAATACACAGTTATATTACTGAGAGTACAGCATCCCACACAATGGCTACCTGTAAATACACCGTTATATTACTGAGAGTACAGCATCCCACATGATGGTTACCTGTAAATACACAGCTGTTATATTACTGAGAGTTACAGCATCCCACACAATGGCTACCTGTAAATACATTGTAACATTACTGAGAGTACAGCATCCCACATGATGGTTACCTGTAAATACACTGTTATATTACAGAGAGTACCCCACAGCACATGATGGCTACCTGTATATACATCATAACATTACTGAGAGTACAGCATCCGTCATAATGTCTTACTATAAATACAAGCCATATTGGGACTTCAAAATGTGTTCTCTCAATGGTTTTATTTGTCTATTACAGTTACAGTACTAGTGTTACTTCAATGTGAATTATCAATATAATTCTGTTGGTGATACCCCTAAACAAAACCTGGAGTCCCAAGGAACAATAGATAACTGTAAACAATTAAAGGTAGATTACATATACAAAAGGAACAAGAGGCCCAGAGGGCCTGTATCGCTCACCTGGTTTCATGTGATATGAAACAAGAATGACTCATAAGTGTATGTGTGGCTCTTCTTGTTATGTCAATATATCATAAGCATTTTTGATGGGTACATGTACATTGCTTTTGTTGTAATTCTAAAAATGTTAGGTTTTTTTGGCAAATTTGAATCCCAGCCACCTAGGGATGCTAACACTGAAATATAAATGCCATACATTGCTTAGTTATAGAGAAGAAGTCGTTAATATCAATATTGCCAAATAGACACTTTTGGCCCTGCCCCCCAGGCCCCGTGGGGATCAGCCCCATCATTTGTATAAATTTGAATCCCAGCCACCTAGGGATGCTACCACTGAAATATAAATGCCATACATTGCTTAGTTCCAGAGAAGATGTGGTTTATATCAATATTGCCAAATAGACACTTTTGGCCCCGCCCCTCAGGCCCCTGGGGGGTCAGCCCCATCATTTGTATAAATTTTAATCCCAGCCACCTAGGGATGCTACCACTGAAATATAAAAGCCATACATTGCTTAGTTCCAGAGAAGAAGTCGTTAATATCAATATTGCCAATAAGACACTTTTGGCCCCGCCCGTCAGGCCCCAGGGGGGTAAACCCCATCATTTGTATAAATTTTAATCCGAGCCACCTAGGGATGCTACCACTGAAATATAAATACCATACATTGCTTAGTTCCAGAGAAGAAGTCGTTAATATCAATATTGCCAAATAGACACTTCTGGCCCCGCCCGTCAGGCCCCTGGGGGGTCAGCCCCATCATTTGTATAAATTTGAATCCCAGCCACCTAGGGATGCTACCACTGAAATATAAATGCCATACATTACTTAGTTCCAGAGAAGAAGTCGTTAATATCAATATTGCCAAATAGACACTTTTGGACCCGCCTGTCAGGCCCCTGGAGGGTCAGCCCCATCATTTGTATAAATTTGAATCCCAACCACCTAGGGATGCTACCACTGAAATATAAATGCTGTACATTACTTAGTTCCAGAGAAGAAGTCGTTAATATCAATATTGCCAAATAGACACTTTTGGACCCGCCCGTCAGGCCCCTGGGGGGTCAGCCCCATCATTTGTATAAATTTGAATCCCAGCCACTTAGGGATGCTACCACTGAAATATAAATGCCATACATTACTTAGTTCCAGAGAAGAAGTCATTAATATCAATATTGCCAAATAGACACTTTTGGACCCGCCGCTCAGGCCCCTGGGGGTTCAGCCCCATCATTTGTATAAATTTGAATCCCAGCCACCTAGGGATGCTACCACTGAAATATAAATACCATACATTGCTTGGTTCCAGAGAAGAAGTCATTTATATCAATATTGCCAAATGGACCCCTTTTTGCCCCGCCCCTCAGGTCCCTGGGGGGTCAGATCCATCATTTGTATAAATTTGAATCCCAGCCACACAGGGATGCTTCCTACCAAATTTAGTTAAATTCTGATCAGTGGTTATGAAGAAGAAGTAAATTGTTGACGGACGGACGACGGATGAAGGACGCCACGGTATGGCATAAGCTCACCTTGGTCCTTTGGACCAGGTGAGCTAATAATACTAAAGCTAGCAAATAAACAGGGATTCTGCATATGCAAGGACTGCTTTTGACAGAATATTTTGTATAATATTTTATGTTGAACTATTCATTAACAAATTTTATTTACAATATGCTTTAACCTTGTCAAATGAACCATTTATAACTGAACTTAGACTGACCCCCGTCTCTAGATGGTACCAGGTAAATGATCAAACTAAGGGAGACAATTTTGTGCTAGTAGTGATCTACAGCTAAGGGGGCTGGTAGTCCAGTCTAGACTTAACGATACTCTTTATAACTTACAGCTTAGTGGGCTGGTAGTTGAGTATTAACCTAATTATATTCTTTATAACTTACAGCTTTATCTAAAGATTTGTTTGAAGGCATGTGGTCAAGGTCAACGAACGGATGATTGAAGAAGTCGTCAAAGCTTATTCTCTTATCCGGATCTCTCTTCAGCATCCGGAGGAGAAGGTCCCTGCAGGAGTCGGATACTGTCACACCATACGGAAGCTGGAAATCAAATAGTATAGATCAATATATAGAAGATCTTAAAAAACATTAATATTTATAATAGAAAAAAAAAAAACAAAAATACATTCTTGATAATTGTAATGGCTATTTTAAATATCAATATACTTGAGTGCATGCTGGGCAGTTGAAGAATATATAGCTTATAACATTTGGGCAGTTGAAGAATATATAGCTTATAACATTTGAAGGTCTAACTAAATAAATTGATCTTTAATTTTTTTTACTCTGGTCCAGTATATAAATGATTAGAACTTTGAGGTTTTGGGGAAATGGGGACAGAGTCTACTTATAATCAATAATACAATTTATATTGCTGGTTAAATCAAAACTTTTTTTCCAAGTGCAATAAAGAGATTTTGTTATGTGCACTATAGTCTTTTGGCATTACCGGGGTATAAGTGGTTGGTTAGTTTGCAATGTATACATCTGCAATATGCTATTTTTCATTGGTTAGTTTCCTCGAAATACTACCTGATAATTTATAAGAATTACGAAGTTAATTTTCAATGCTCTTTTCTTATTGTATCAACCCCAACAATATGGGACCATAGTATTGACCCCCAATTGTCTAATACAGTGTATTGATAAGAAGTTAGATTTTTCAATTACACTTTGTATTCTTTGGTCAGAAATTGAAATGATTCATCAGTCGGTATCAAGCTTATATATATACTGTACCTCCACTGGTTTTGAATCCCAAATTTTCTCCTCAAGTTCTTTCAGGTTTTTCGAGGCAAAAGGTGCCCGTCCAAATAAACATTCTGATAAAAAAAATAAACTAAATTGGTTTTGATGAGGAGACAGTTTTAGCAAAAATAATACCTCTCTTCAGCTGGTAATTAATATAAAACACAGATTACCAGTTTGATGACCAAAATCTGACACCACAACAGAATATGGTGAAGATGAAAAGTATCAAACAGTATGTATTACCCAATCCAATTTTATGTTTAAAAAGGGCCTGTTTCCAAAATGGCCCCTTCTCTGATTCAAATTTCCTGTTGGTGGTGCATTGCCCATGTCGTTGTGGTCACAAATCTATAAAGTATAAAGATTTAGGTCACTTGGTTTGTTTTTTATGGCTCCTCAAAGTTGTACCTTTCAGAAGCTGTCTAAGTGTTGATAAAATGTGCATGTTATGTAAAATATTAATGAAAATCTAATCAAATGATAGTCACCGTAAAGAATACATTCATGGCATGATTGTGACAAAAAATCATGTTTCCATTGCGCCATTTGGCTGTTTTATGGAAGAAACAATCTCAAAAATGCCATTTTCGATGATAACATTTTAGACACAAAAACTGCGTTTTTTAGAGAATACACCCTTTTATGGGCGTTGGATGCAAACCAATTTTTATCCTATCAAACAGTACGTAATATGCTATTGATGATAGGAAAAATCATCAAAATGTAAATGGTGGAACATTTTCAAATCTTGGGTTGAATTAGCCTATGGTTGAATTGCCGATTTTCGACTTTCTTTAGATAATTAACAAAAACACGAGAGTATTTGCTCGGTATGTTGAGAATATGTACACAGATATGAAAAAAAGTGAGAGAAACACTTTTTCATGAAAGAAATCCAAGATGGCTACTTCACAAGTCCCCGTGGTTGAAGACATTGGCTGACAAATAGACAGAACAACACACAAAACGTGTTCCTTATGATTTTGGTTGGTTTTTGCATTTACGAGAGTGTTCATAGCTATGGGCGATTGTATAATACCTATATTTATAAGTTTGAGTCACATGGTAACGGGGATCTTTCATATCGAGCCCCAAACATACTTTTGACATATGACATATGACATTTTGACATGTTGTCGCATGGAAAACTATTTCAAGTTTTATCGGAATTTCTTTACCTGTGGTTGTAATGGTCGAGGGTTTTCCAACGCCCTGTAATACCCAAGGTACAATTGTCTCCAACTGGGCACTGGCAGTAGTAGTCTTTTATTGGGGCCTCATCATCAGGTGAAACGGTGAACCGTACCCAAGCGTTATATTTCGTTTGGCTTTTGTATCGGGAATGTATTTGACATCGGAGAAGGTCTGGGGAGAGCTGGTAAAGCCGCACCTCATAGTCTCCGTCATCACTTAAATGATCGGCGATGTAACCAGGAGCCAGAGATATCTGATACGTTCCACATGTAATGGTTCTCAAGTAATCGAGATCGAGACGGGGAAACAGTACGGAAGATGCATCCATCTTGACAAAATCGGACCTTGCCCGTTTAGATAGATCCAGATCTGTCTTGACTCTCTGAGCTAAACCATTCGGTGTTGTCAAACGGTCCTTCATACGCTCAGCCATTAGCCTATCTTTGGCATCTCTCTCTGGAGATCTCTGGTAGATCGGTCCTCTATAACCATTCAGACAGGCTGTGACGGTTCGAAGCAAAGCCTCAATGACATTGATAAAGCTGTCGAAGAACGTCCAGTGTTTCAGACGACCATGATAGGATTCCACAATCCACCTCGATTTGGTGATAGTTCTGTCAAGATTTGCTTGGACGTCAGAATGTTGACTTTGACCGTGTTTCAGGTATGACGGCATGCTAGCATAGAGGCCAGAGGCTTCGAGAACTTGTAGGACATCTCTAAAACCTCGGTCAACGACAACATTGTCATCTGGTTGTAGCCAAGTTACTAGCTTGTCCATGACATCTTTTGTAATTGTAGCATCATTTTCGCTGCCAGTGAATGGTCCTACTGTGTCCAGAATGTAGCCATCTAGTAAGGCGATGCTCATGAATTTGAGATAGTTTCTCTTCTTCTGGCTAGGACATTCTCTGGAGCTTGTGGTTGAAGCTTTTCTGGATATAAATATAGGTGCCATCTAATATGGCAGTGGCTTTATCTCCAAAAAATGCTTCTGAAAAGACAGTATTGTGCCCGAGCAACTGTTCTCTTGTCAAGTAATTCGGCCCTAGCAATTGTGGGTCTATCGATGTGTCTAATGTCTGTACTATGGAGTGGAAAGTTTTGGACACACTTGACTTGGAAATTCCAAAAGGAGAAGAACACTGACTCCAGGAAATGTCGGTTTTCAGTTTTACCCAGAACAGTAGTAGAGCATCGTGTATAGTCTTGGTATATATACCAGATGAAAGATATGGGGAACAGTGATGGTGGATTTCGAGGAACTGATCTTTGGACCAACCTGTCCAGGCCATGCATGCCAATTAAGTCATCAAGAGAAGAAAAGCTTATTGCAAACGCAAACTGGTTCTGTGAAAGGACGTGCGACACTTCTAAGAGGTCATTAATGATTTCGGACAATTTTGATGGTAACTGAGATTCCAAGGAACCTCTACCATCAAGGACTACCTCTGTAGACGGATCTAAGTCGTTACCAATAAGGTGAATGGAGCAGACGCGGGATGAAGTGGGGCACCACAGATTGTGTGAATAGATCAGGTGATGTCTTTGATTCTGTTCCATTTATTGCAAAGGTAACAAGACAGAGACAGCATTTTTTGTGTGAAGATGATCCATTCAAAAGATCATGAAGGGTCAGCAACGGCAGGATATGGGACGGGGAGTCGTCTTCTTCCTCTATTTCCTGGTTCTCCTCGATTTCAGGTTCAGGCTGATTTTTGTTCCGAAGATACTTCATGTAGCACTTCTGGCAAATGAGTGCTTGTTCCTTTGCTGACAACAATCCTTGTTGCACCAGCGTATCTAGGAGCCATTAATATTGTGGACTATTAACATTGCGTGCACTTCTGTTCTTATTGTCACTACGTTTCTTGAAGTATAGTTGACAGCCTTCTCCAACACATTTACCCTCCATCTTGAAACAATAACGATTGGTTTATGAAGCGTTGATAAAGTAAGAAAATAGCAAGCCACTGATGATTGCTGTAAACAGCTAATACTTAGTAGTGTGGAACAATTATGCGGAAATGTGTGATAATAACGAATTGATTGATTACTTAGAACAAAATAAAGTATTTCATATGGATAATCTATCTAATCGATGTGGCGTGGTCGGCAGGCACAAAGAAAGTGAAACAAGTCAGGGTCCCAACCCTGACAGAGCCACAACGCTTTGGAGATGGGACAATAAAACAAGGAAAGTGAGACAAGAATAGCTAGCGTCGAGTCAATGATTCCGTAAACGTATAGACAAAGACAAGAAGATACGGATAAATGTTTAAGGTCACATCAGAAAATTCAGAAGAGGACAACTTGAGATAGAAAAGTATTCATGTATCAGGGTGTCCTCAGTGTAAATCTTTATATCGATACTGTTTATTTAGTTGTTTGATATCATAAAACTGTCATGAAAATAATCGCTCTGATATTCAATATAAAAGTTTGTATATAATAAGCTATATAATAGGGTTTCAGACAAGGTTGTTACTCATTTCCCCTTTTCTTTCAATTTACAACCACATTCAGGCGGTGATATGAGAACGTTCCACCACATGGAATTAGCTGATTTTTGGTACACATATGAAACAAGTTAAGCTCTATCCGATTTTGTGATGGAAATTTGCATCCAAAACTATATAACGGGAGAAAATTGCAATTTTATGGCATTTTTTTCCCTAATTGTGTCTCTGCAAGAGCATTTTCATCCGAGAATTTTTTTTTTTTATGTTTTATAAATAAACACGATGGTTTGCAAATATTTATCAAAAAAAAATTATACTATGTTGCTAATTACAATTTCGAGATAACCTTCTTTTATTTACGACCTTGTGTCTTTAAAGCTCAAAATGACAACTTTGTAAAAATACATTTTCACTGAAATTATGAAATCCGGGTGTCGGAAAGGTGTAAAATTATTCTTCGGAAAAGAAAAAAACTGTAGTGGAGCTAGATAAGAAATTATACGGGGGCAGGCTCCTATGGAGAATTAACATTACTGGAAACAGGCCCTTTACTCTGTGTTATACTGTTAAGTGCATGAGTGTCATTTCATTGATTTTTGTTATTCTATTTCTAGTGACAATTTATACAATATTTATAAACTATCAAAAAATAATACTAGTACCTAAGTAAAATAAATATCTATTGGATATCAGAAAATGTCACATTATTTAACCTACATCATTTAAATAATAAAGAAATGATTAATTATCAAGTTAAGTTGAGATGGGGCTGAAAACATTTTGCCTAAAAAATATAAGGGAGTGTAAGATTGCCCAGTTAAATCTATCTGAACACACTACCAGGTATTTATTAATAACTTACCGTAAAGTATGACCCCTATAGACCAGATATCAACACGAGCATCATAAATTCCTTTACAGATAATCTCCGGAGCCATATACAAAGGTGAACCCCTCATTGCGTGAAGCTCGTCGCCATGGAACATGTGCTTTGCAAAACCAAAATCTATAATATAGAAAAATAACTGTACAGGTCAAATCTGGAGGAGAAAATTTAAATAGAAAAAAAATTGGAGGCAATAAAGAGCTGCATAAAGGCCCAATATACGTAACTTTCGGCAAAACTTGAAGCGAAAATCAAGCCTAATAACTTTTTATATTTATAGATTTACTTAAGATTAACTGATATCAGCAATATTCAAGATTAATTCTTACGCGGTTACCGGTACAGCAGCAGTTGAAACTCGGTATTTGTAAACATGCGTCCATTTTGTACTGTCTTCTAACTTCGGCTTGTTGATGAAGTCGGCCCCACCTGAATTATTTTCAATTCTTTTGATTTTTTTTGTCAAGCGTTCCTTGTAAGTTACCGCTCAGGTTAACTTCGTTTTAGGCTTATATTTGCATGGTTATCAACTGGATTTTTTTTCAGAATTTTTCAGAATCAAGAAAAATTTCCTGAAGTTACGTATATTGGGCCTTTAAGTATTGATAGTCGGATATGTTAATGAGTGTATACAGATACGTAATATTTCAGCCCTGCTTGCCACTTGTTGATTAGTGGGTATCTATTGACTGAGGTCCATAATTCAACTCAGCAACTTGTATTTTGCATGACAATATGGGCTATTATGACTGTACGCATCTGACAAATTTATTTGTGATCCCAAACGTAACCTATGTCACCACTATATAGTAATTTTGGTACAAGATGAAAAGTTGATTCCAGAATTTATTTTAAAATCTTGAAAAGTGCTGTAACTGACAAAAGTATTAGTTACAATTTATAGTTATAGGCAAACCCCAAAGAACACAAATAACAACGTATTGAATGAGAAAAATCATTAATTATAACTCCACACAAACTACACCTTAATTAGCTCAGGTTTTTTTAGAAATAATCTACATGTGACAAAAGTTTACTTGTTACACACCACAACAAAAAGAGAAGTTCAGTGTTATTAAAACCAATAAAAATGTGTGCTGTTTTAAATTACTGACCTGCAATTTTGAGAGATGGATTTGCAGGTGAAGACATCAGAATGTTTTGCGGTTTGAGGTCCATATGGGCCACATTGTATTCCCTCAAGTACCTCATAGCTTTGACTAAAAATGTAAACATGAACCATTAATTAAATATGTTTTAAAAATGAACAACCACTGGTAAATTCATGTTTTAATGGTTTATTTTTCATCAAAATGTATATACAATAAAACCTCACTTACTCGAACCTGTTTCACTCGAATACTTCTCAATCGTCGAACAGTTTGTTTGATCCCAACAAGTAAGTAGGGTTTTACCGTATTTGAAAGATTAAGAAAATGAAAATAGGATTTAAAAAAATGGAATTCTTAAAGAGATAAAAATCTCCAAGAATTATTTATTATAATATCACATTGAACTTTTTCATTTACAACTCATATTATATCTAACTCATTCACCCCTGAAGTTTCATAATAAATTATTCCAATCTTTGAATCGTAAGAGTTCAAAATGTGTCTATAGGGGGGGGATGAGTTAAAGCTTGAGCATTTTTGTCTCGAAAGATCTGATTCAAAGTAGACAGTGAATACTTGTGAGTACCTGTTGATAACTTATACAGTGTACCCTCGACCTATCGCCACCTGAATCAACTGCCACCCTCGCATACCGCCACCTAAACCTCTAGAACAGATTTCTGCCTTATATAATTCCCCCGTTAAGTTCGCCACCCTCGCATACCGCCACACCCTTTAAAATACAAACGTCCCGAAGCGCTATATATTTCCCTCGACGATAACGCCATATTTTTTTGTTTTTGGAGATCGAGGAACTCCATTTGGAATGGCATGCGGCAAAAGCAGATCACTAACTATTTTCAGATATAAATTTGTGCCAATGTAGATCTATATGACGTTATAATACTAAGCTTGTTTTTAAAACAAGAGGCCCAATGGGCCTGCATCGCTCACCTGGTATCAATCTCTGACTTATATTATAGTGTAACCCTAAAGTCCCCTAAAATGTTTTAATGTAAGACATTTAGAAGAACATCTTAAGATTTAAACATATTTTACCCCTGTGACCTTATAAGACAACATCATTTTCATTTTCAAATTTTGTTTGGCTTCATCCCAGGACGCTACCAGCCAAATATCATGTCTCTAGGCAAATCAAGATCAAGGTCATTTCTTTTTGCAAACTTTGTCAGTCTTCATCCAAGAAACCTTTCAGCCAAATATCATGCTTCTAGGGCTTTTGGTATTTCAGAAGAAGTCGTTTAAAGGTTTTAACAGATTTGACCCCTGTGACCTTGAATAAAGGTCAAGGTCATTTCTTTTCGCAAACATTGTCGGGCTTCATCCAAGGAACCTTTCAGCCAAATATCAAGCTTCTAGGGCTTTTGGTATTTCAGAAGAAGTCGTTTAAAGGTTTTAACAGATTTGACCCCTGTGACATTGAATATAAGTCAAGGTCATTTCTTTTCGCCAACTTTGTCCGGCTTGATCCAAGGAACCTTTCAGCCAAATATCATGCTTCTAGGGCTTTTGGTATTTCAGAAGAAGTCGTTTAAAGGTTTTAACAGATTTGAATCCTGTGACCTTGAATATAGGTCAAGGTCATTTCTTTTCGCAAACTTTGTCCGGCTTCATCCAAGGAACCTTTCAGCCAAATATCATGCTTCTAGGGCTTTTGGTATTTCAGAAGAAGTCGTTTAAAGGTTTTAACAGATTTGACCCCTGTGACCTTGAATATAGGTCAAGGTCATTTCTTTTCGCAAACTTTGTCCGGCTTCATCCAAGGAACCTTTCAGCCAAATATCATGCTTCTAGGGCTTTTGGTATTTCAGAAGAAGTCGTTTAAAGGTTTTAACAGATTTGACCCCTGTGACCTTGAATATAGGTCAAGGTCATTTCTTTTCGCAAACTTTGTCCGGCTTCATCCAAGGAACCTTTCAGCCAAATATCATGCTTCTAGGGCTTTTGGTATTTCAGAAGAAGTCGTTTAAAGGTTTTAACAGATTTGACCCCTGTGACCTTGAATAAAGGTCAAGGTCATTTCTTTTCGCAAACTTTGTCGGGCTTCATCCAAGGAACCTTTCAGCCAAATATCAAGCTTCTAGGGCTTTTGGTATTTCAGAAGAAGTCGTTTAAAGGTTTTAACAGATTTGACCCCTGTGACCTTGAATATAAGTCAAGGTCATTTCTTTTCGCCAACTTTGTCCGGCTTGATCCAAGGAACCTTTCAGCCAAATATCATGCTTCTAGGGCTTTTGGTATTTCAGAAGAAGTCGTTTAAAGGTTTTAACAGATTTGAATCCTGTGACCTTGAATATAGGTCAAGGTCATTTCTTTTCGCAAACTTTGTCCGGCTTCATCCAAGGAACCTTTCAGCCATATATCATGCTTCTAGGGCTTTTGGTATTTCAGAAGAAGTCGTTTAAAGGTTTTAACAGATTTGACCCCTGTGACCTTGAATATAAGTCAAGGTCATTTCTTTTCGCAAACTTTGTCGGGCTTCATCCAAGGAACCTTTCATCCAAATATCAAGCTTCTAGGGCTTTTGGTATTTCAGAAGAAGTCGTTTAAAGGTTTTAACAGATTTGACCCCTGTGACCTTGAATATAAGTCAAGGTCATTTCTTTTCGCCAACTTTGTCCGGCTTGATCCAAGGAACCTTTCAGCCAAATATCATGCTTCTAGGGCTTTTGGTATTTCAGAAGAAGTCGTTTAAAGGTTTTAACAGATTTGACCCCTGTGACCTTGAATATAAGTCAAGGTCATTTCTTTTCGCAAACTTTGTCGGGCTTCATCCAAGGGACATTTCAGCCAAATATCATGCTTCTAGGGCTTTTGGTATTTCAGAAGAAGTCGTTTAAAGGTTAAAATAGATTTAACCTCACGGTGACCTTGAATATTGATCAAGGTCATTTCTTTTCGCAAACTTTATTTGGCTTCATCTAAGGAAACTACTGGTCAAATATGAAGTCTCTATGCCTGACGGTATTTTAGAAGAAGTTGTTTGAATGTTTCGACATTTTTGACCCCTGTGACCTTGAAATTAGGTCAAAGTGATTTTTTTTCGCAAACTTTGTTCAGCTCCTTCTAAGAAATCTACCAGCCAAATTTCATGTCACTGGGCCTTTCAGTATTTTAGAAGAAGTCGTTTAAAGGAAAAAGTTGACGGACGCAGGACGGACGGACGACGGACGACGGACGGACGGACGGACGACGGACGCTGCACCATCACATAAGCTCACTTGGCCCTTCGGGCCAGGTGAGCTAAAAATGTTGGAAATGCAATATATTATGCAATTTAATTCATGGTTATAATTTTCATAATTCGATACTATCGCCACCCTCGTTATACTGCCACAATTGCTGTGGATGCGAGGTGGCGGTATAACAAGGGTACACTGTATTTCTATGTAATAATCATCACTAGCATTTAACCATTGCTATGAACAGGTCTCTTACCAATTTGCTGGAGGAATCGTTTGACAATGTATTCAGGCAGGGCCCTTTTGGAGCGTATAAAGTGTGACAGGTCTCCCCCACTGTAGTACTCCATGATGAGATAGATACACTTATCATCCCACTGAAAAACGAATGTGGAGAAAAACCACATACTGTACTGTAAACGCTAATATCTGGAATGTGATATCACAGAAGTGGGTAAAATCAAGGTTTTAGCACTAAAACACTATATCAACTTGCTTCTGAATAGGTTTAGGTTTATTTTATTTTAATCCTATAAACAGCCAGGGTAATTTAATGATGTGCAAGGTTTTAGAGGTGGAGGAAAGCTTGAGTACCGAGAGAAAAACCACCAACCTACTGTCAGTACTTGGAAACTGCCTCCTGTGACGTAGGTTTCGAACTCGCAACCCAGAGATAGAGGCCTAGGGCTAATAGTAGAATTTCGGACACCTAAATATAACCACTCAGCCACCCAAGCCCCCTCTCTGAGTAACAGTTCATATTTACATTTATATATTTGAAGTAATTTTATATCATTAGAATATCATGACCTCTCAAAATAGATAAAAACTTTAAACATGATCATTCTTCTAAGCTTTACAGATAATAGCATACATCTGTATACAAACCTGGAAATCTTTGAGTTCCACAATGTTTTCATGTTTCAGTTTTTTCAACAGTTCTATTTCTCGTAGTAAATTCTCTGATGATGCTTTATTTAAAGATGACCTCAAAACACACTTGACTGCAACAACTTCTCTGGTACCGTGCTGCAAAAATAACCATAAGATCAATGTTACTGTAATACAGGCGCTGTATTCAATTCCTGTACATTGCATTAAGATAAGATTAAAGGTGGATTCAGGACGATGGCCTATATACATAATTAGAAATATGAAATAAACGACTATCTCCTTCATAGGAGTTTCAAAGGTTAACATCTATGGCTATTCCTGTCACTCTATTTTCTAAATAAATATTCTTCATTTAAATTTTGATTTAGTTTGCAGATTAATAATTTGACTTCTTTTCTTAATCATCCATATCCTTGATCTGCTCCTTTTGTTCCCTTCATACCAAAGATAACAATTTTACACTCTTTCCATTCTGTTTTCCATATCCTTGATTATACTGTGATTGTGGTCTTCTTTAATTTGTCTTTCTTTTAATATGCAATCTTTTCAGCTGCCTTAGACGATTGGTGCTGTTGCTTTTTATGTAATATTGTACTTCCTCTTTTACAATTTTCTGCAATTTTGGTTTCTTGCACCACTTTCTTCTGAAACCTGTCTTATTCCTTCATTAATTTACATCATCACTTTGCAGCTTCAAACTCCCTGCATAAATTCTTCTCTACAATGACTCTACACAGGGTGCAGAAACAGTAATACCAATTTTGTTCAAATCCAGTACTCATCCTGTACTTTCTCCAGACATTATGCACAATAATATTATTTTAAGTGATGCTGCATTTCAATGTAGTCTTCTATGCCTTCTCTTTTGGACTTTATAAATATAAGCATTACATTATGAATAGTCATCTAGCTGGAGAGGAAGATGACACTGACTTTGCTATCTTTCGGAATTCCATTTAAGACTTTTTGACAGTGTTACCATCGGTTATGATCATGACCGATCCATTGTTTCAGGGTCGCATCCTGCAATTCTTCTTCTAAATTAATCCAGCTTGTCCTTTGCCAAAAACCTCAAAAGTTTGTCATTTTAAACATGAAAAATCCAACATTTCCTCCTAACTCTAATGTAGCGGTGAACAATATTGTTTGTCACCATTGACATCAGACCTAGAAGATTTATATTAATACATCTTCAATCACCTGTAGATAAAGTGTTGGTTGGTTCTTGGGGGGGGGGGGGGGTCATATAACAGCTCCAAATTTAATTATACACTGTATAACGTTATGCATGTATACATTACAGCTACACATACAATTTTAGTAACCCTTATGCTGAGGAAGACTGCGAGTATATAACTATAACAACAAAAACAAATATACCTGTCAAGATTTTTCTATATATTCAGAGTAATTATACTTAACGTGTTGTCTTGTTATCAAACCTAATGACCAATGCAGACGATGCAAGTTATCGGCTATGACAAGTGACGATGAGTCAACAGGTAGAATTTGTTTTTTGCGTACAGTAAATGATACTGATGTTATTGAACATAATCTGATACCTTTCTGTAGGCTTTATATACTGTAGCATAGGAGCCACTGCCAAGTTTCTCAGTGAAGACGTATCCGTCCAGTTTCGGTTGAGAAATGATCGAAGCTGACATCGGTCGAGCCATTCTCCATGTTGTTATTTTCGTTTTGATTTTTCAACCTCCAAAGCTAAAGATTTCCGTAACAGGTGCTTGTTCATAAAAAAATATATATTTACCCTTTTCGGAAAAATCTAATTTCAAAAACTAATAACCAATCATAATTTTACATTTTATGCATTAATTTGTAATGATTCAATAACAGTTAAGAAAAAAATATATACCACTCGTCTAAACGAGATTTCAGGAATAATGTTTAAAAATGGCGGCAAAGGTTGGCAATGTAACTAGGGAAAGTTGTTTACATCGACTATTTTGTAAGTGTTCTTTATAATTGATTTGACAAACGATTTTGATATTATATAATGTACTTGTGTGAATGCGTTAACCAATGAAATGAATATTTTGTTGGCAGCAATCTTCTAGTCAAGTACATGTATACAATATTGAAACCTTTTTGTTAAACACTCGCGTGTCAATGTCTAGATCTATGAACTGGGTTTTTTTGGCACATCATCAACATGTACGATGTATCCGGGTCTCGTTCAATCACAAAACATGTTTCTTTTGCTCTGTGATCGCGTTAGAAAATAGATATTCGTTTATATATATTCGACTATATAAGCTAAAGTATATGTCATATAATTATGTATAATCCACCCTTCAAGCCTTGTCCTAAAACAAGTGCCTGTTAATGACTTATAGTCAGGCCTAGGCCTATTTATCGTGCAAGTGTAAGCATAAGTACTGGATAAAATCTCTTTTAGCTTTCAGTCAAAAAAAAAATTATAACCATGCATGCATATTCGATCAATTTATTAAGTGTTATATACACTGTACGAGCTCCTTCGATCCCCTTTAAGTGCACACTACTTTTTTAAGGGTGCACTGATTAAAATCTATAAAGAAGCTCTAGATCTTTGCCTCAATTACTGACCGCCAATAAAGTTTCAGTCTTTTATCAACCATGCAAGGCTAGCTATAGGCTAATGAAAAATGAATCTTTTTTTTCTCCAACTGGTCCCCACATGGAAATTACATGATTTTATAAGAACGCCCCTAGTGCGTTTTTTTAAAGTGCACATAGAGGACTATAAAACATCCTGCACCTTATCTTATCCTACATTGCGCATATAAGGTTAGATATAAGGTACTATAGGTCAGTAGGAATTAAATTTAAGCATGCAGTAAGATATAGTGCTTAATGAAATGGTCGATCCATTATATATATGTATTTTAATTTTCTGTGTACAAAAGGCGATATACATGTAGCTAATGTATAGTGAAAGACTATTTCTACCACATTAGGTGGGTGTTATTCAACTCTAAGGTATCAGATAATCATTACAGCTGTTGAATAACATTTTGTTTATACATGTACCATAATATAAGTGGAATAAACTCCTAACACATTTTGATGGGCTGATATGGTGAACTTTTACTGGAACAACTTCACTTGCTGATTGTTGACGTCATCATCATTTATTGGGAAAATACGATCCGATATGTTTTAAGCCCGTATTTTCCGCTGCTTATCTATATTTAATTCAATAAAATACTGCTGTATTCAGCTGAAATCATGGTGGAAACAAGTCACACAACTCCTGATTGTTAGATATGATAAAGCTTGTGTCCTTTGGAACTTTTGAAAATTAAATAACTCGACTGAAATAATTAATACCATATCCAACAGCCACTAGTTGTGTAACCTCTATATATATATATTCTATTAATTAAGGATATATAGCCAATCTACTAGTAATAGTTAAACTGGAGATGATTTAAGGTAAACATGCACACCAAATTCAATGCAATGGAATATATATTTTAAAAGAAAAACAATATATAATGAAGTGAAGCTTTACATCCCTTGTTGACACGCTACCTTATTCCTTTTAGTCTGAATTCCTTCACCAACTTTCATTGTAAAAAATTAGTCTATTAACTCAATATTTTTTCAGTGATTCTGGAAATATCCTACCAATAATATTGCATTTTGCAATTTTTGCTATTTTGCATTTAGAATAAAACCTTAAATGCCCATTTTTTTCATTAGAACTAATAAGATAAATTATTTATTCTAACATTTATTTCTTCTTAAGAAATATGCCAGGAGTTGTGAAGAAGACGGTGGTGTGCTACATCTGTGGGAGAGAATTTGGCTCATCTTCTGTTTCAATACATGAACCTCAATGCCTGAAGAAGTGGCATGCAGAAAATGACAAACTGCCAAAAGGTCAAAGGAGGAAAGCACCAGTCAAGCCAGAATTTTTACCTTCAATTGGAAGTGATTCAAATGATAGAGAGCGCTTCAATGAAGCAGCTTGGCAGAGTGCACAGTCCCAGCTGTTGCCATGTGAGAACTGTGGACGTACCTTCGCTCCAGACAGACTACCCATCCACCAAAAGGGATGCAAGTCAGGTATGTAATCTGTAATCAGTCTAAGTAATTTGTCACTTTCATTTTGGATCAGTTACTGGAATTTGACAATTGTAAGGAAATGCATATATCATTTTAGGTGAAAGGTCAATTCAGGTCACTAACAAAGGTCAAAGTTCAAAAGAGCTATTTTCAGCAGCAGACAGAAACTTTTACAGAAACTATAAATATATGAAAATTCAATTAAGGTCAAAGAATGTTTTGCCTAATTGTGATTTTCATTACCTACCGGTAATAGATCACTCAATTTCTTGAATCTCACTCCGGTCTCTGATTTTTCAATTACCTTTTTTATTAATCTATTTTTTCTGTCTCACCGTTTAAGAATTGTCTCCCTTGAACTGCTATTTATGCAGTACAATATATATGAAGAAAGACATATTTTGGATATTTTAGTATCTTTACATTGCTTTTTCTATTTCAAGATAATGATCATTAAGGCCAATTACAGTTGTTTCATGGTTGAATTTGAGGAACAGTCACTGCCAATGTTGAATCTGTCATCCCTAGGTAGAGAGAAGCCCTAGGCCTGGAGAACTATATTAAGCGAGGAATGATAAATTGGACTCTTCATCCAATAGCATTGAAACATTGTTTTATTACCCAATGTATTAATCTAATGCATCATTTTCTAGCAATTCCACTTAGAAACAATTAACACAGAGCTGAGGTTGTCAAAACACTTTTGAGGGGGATTTCAGACTTCTGACTTGTTAACCTTTGACTGTTTCACCACTACAGCCAAAATTGGACAAAGAAAACAAACAGTAAAAAAATATTTACTACTGTAACAATTTATATATAAATCCAGACAAGAAAAACCTCAGACAGGAGAGTTGTTCCCCTTCTTCTTTACTTATAATCTACATAGACAATTGGGTGATATTGATACTGTTGAATTGTGTGTACGATGGATAATAACATGTAACTACTAAGCATGACTTGCTTGTCGGGTACCTGCAGATCGATTTGGTCATGCTCTTTTAATCTTCAAAATTTTACAGATAACCCGATGCAGTTAAAGGTTAAACCAGGAGGATCAGGTTCAAATCAGAATGGCTCTCCAGACGACCCACCTCGCCCAAAAACAGTGAAACTCTCCGCCCCAAAAGTCTTGCATAAAACAAATGCTGTAGATCTAGAGAAACAAACAACGAGGGACAACACTGTTCCACAACAGAGAAATAGCTCCAGCACCCCTTCTTCAGAAGGAACCAGCACACCTGTTAGCACAGGTCCAGGTATACAACGGGAAGGTACATTCACTTCACCCAACCAGAAGCCGCAAAAATCCAAGCAAGCTCCTCCAGCTCCTGGCTTTGTTTTATGCTATATTTGCGGGAGAAAATTTGGATCAAAGTCATTAGCAATACACGAACCCCAGTGCCTTGAAAAATGGAAGATTGAGAATGACAAACTGCCAAAATCTCAGCGACGTAAACCACCCAAGAAACCTGAGGTTGTTGGAGGGTCTGGTGGAGGTTATGATGTTGAAGCCATGAACGAAGCTGCCTGGCAGAGTGCACAGAGCCAACTTATACCTTGTGACCGATGTGGCCGAACGTTTGCCCCAGATCGTCTCGCAGTTCACCAGCGTGCATGTAAAGCACCTCCAGGTGCCGCTAAGCCAGCAGCCACTGGACGTGGCAGTGGATCCTCGTCGGGGAGCTCTGGTGGTCAAATGTCGCCAACTAAATCCAAAGCTGCTCCCGCTGGTCCCCAATTTGTACTTTGTTACATCTGTGGCAGGAAGTTTGGATCAAAATCTGTCAGCATCCATGAACCTCAATGTCTTGAAAAATGGAAAATCGAAAATTCTCAATTACCAAAAGGACAGAGACGTCCTGTTCCCAAGAAACCTGAAGTGTTAAAAGCTGCAGGTGGTAGCTATGATGTTGACGCCATGAATGAAGCTGCATGGCAAAGTTCGCAGGCTCAGCTCATACCCTGTGGAAACTGTGGGAGAACCTTTGCACCTGACCGCCTTTCAGTACACCAGCGAAGTTGTAAGCCGAAAGGTGGGGCGGCAAGTATGGACACCTCTTCAACCTCAGCACCTCTTAGCCAGACCTCTGGAGGGATGATGGGAGGTAACCCCGGGGGATCTTCACCTCCAAAAGGAGGACCCAGGACTGTGGTATGCTACATCTGTGGGAGAGAGTTTGGAAGCAAATCCTTACCAATACATGAACCTCAATGTCTGGAGAAGTGGAAGATTGAGAACAGTAAACTGCCTAAGGAAAGGCGACGCCCAATGCCCAGGAAACCAACAACTGAAGATGGGGCACCACTTACAAGGTATAAATACATACAGTTGTGATAAAATGGAACATTTTCATCATTAAACAGCAATTTTATTTTTGTCCTTTCATGAAAACTAGTTTGTCCTTTCATAAAAAATTACTCAGGTTAAAAATGTTTAACTACACTCTCAATTAATCTAATTGCACAGGAATTTTTAGAAAAATATCAGATTCTAGGACAATTAATTAAAACATGTTAATGCAAATATTTAAGTAATTGATACAGCCATTTCATATTCATCAGTCACTTGGAGTTGTTTCTTATCAATAATATTTTTATTAAGAACATTTTGCCTTGGAAATACACGTGTGTCCTGATTGTTGCTTAAAAAATGCATTAATTTTGTGGTTTGAATTGCAATTATTTGGTCATAAAACTAAAGCAGAAATATCAAAATGGTTTATTGAATGATATCTTCAAAAATACTTGTTTACAGTATTAAATTTGTTTACACAGAGAGCAGATGAATGATGCTGCCTGGGAGAATGCCAAGTCCCAACTGATCCCGTGTGAAAACTGCGGGCGTCGCTTCGCTACAGACAGACTGGATGTCCATCAGAGATCGTGTAAACCCAAGGACGGTAGCCCATCGAAACCAGCCAAGCAGGTACAGGGTTTACCTTCGTATTCCATAATACTCATCTAACTGTGTAAAATCTTACTGTAGCAAACATTTAGTTTACATCTTAAATTATGATAATATTATTTTGTTTCATAAGAAAAGGAAGTATTTATACCCCAGTACTTTTTCGCTAAATGTTGTTCAAGTTATCATCAAATATCAGCACATTTTGCTCATATAGAAAACATATAAGTAAATTGCAAACATTTTGTAAGAAAATGATTTAAATCTATCACAGAATTTTTCAATTCTGAAGCTGTAGAAAAGAAGTCTAAAGTATTTTTTCATATACAACGGTATAAGATTATTTGAAGAAACATCATAAAAATGATACTTGAAAGTTTAATGAAATTCCTAAATCTTGCAATTAGTTTTGATCAATAATAGCTACTTAATTATCACTTTGAGTACCCTGGTATATCTGAATCGAAAGATTGAGGAGGAATTCTCTGAAAACTTGTCAATCAGCATGTTTGCAATGGCATGGAAAATTAAGCATGCATTCTCACATTTTTTTTCTTCAAATTACTGAAATATTTTTACAGTCACAGCAGTGAAATTTAAACCTCAAAATCTCAGCCCTCATAGATGTGCATTTACATATTATACTTTATAATAATTTTTGTACTTAAAATGTCTTAACACATGTATAGAGAGTATTTGTAAGTACTTTCCAAATCTTATCCCTTATGGAAGGATCCACAATGGATAACAATTCACAAGCAACACATTGTCTTATGTACATTGTATTATAATACTCAAAATATAAATAACTCAGAATATGTTATATAGTTCATTTATTAAGAAAATTCATCACAGAGTTTTGAAATTGTGAAGCTGAATTGATGTTGAATCAAACATTATTTGTTTTTCAGGCTGCACCTCCCCGTAAGCCAAATTTCATGGTATGTTACATTTGTGGTCGAGACTTTGGGAGTAAGTCGATCTCGATACATGAACCTCAGTGTCTACAGAAATGGTCTATAGAGAACAGCAAACTGCCTCCTCACCAACAGAGACCATTACCAAAGAAACCAGAGATACAAAATATTTCAGGTAAATATACAATTTGTAAAGATTTTGTTTATACATGTACATGTGTTACTGTTCTCTAAACCTGTTACAAGTAACAGAGAAGTAGTTTGTTATCTTTTTATTATTTTACTTATTAATAATGCCAAAACTTTCTTTGAAAAAATTCAACACTGTGCTTTTAATTTTTTCTACCTTCCGATTTCAATCCTGCATATTCTATTTTTTCTTATCAATGATTTTTAAATATTAAACTATTTTAGGGAAAGAAAAGATAGGGTGCATGATCGTATGAGTTTTTAAATATTTAGAAAGATACTAAGATTATTTTCATCAAAATATTATCTTTGTATTTACTGTATAATAATGAATTGGATATATAATTATGTCTTGTGAAATAAATTCACTTAATTAATTACAATTTAGTACATCACGTGACTGAATACTGCTTTCCCATTGGCTACACACATGAGCACTATGCAGCGATAGTGCCCGCTCACCCGGGCACTATCAAATATGGCGCAATATTCAACGTGAATCCATTATGACGTCACTATTAAGTTACGTCACGATGTTTGGAGAGCACGATTATTGGTGGAAAAATGGACATGGATCATGAGTTGCTTGAAAATGGCTGACTTCGGACCGAAAGCTGGCCATCGTTTATCACAATAAAACAAGTTTTGGTGTATATTTAAGCGGAAGGGTGATGTACTAAACCCATTATGGCCCTGTTGAGAGGGCACTATTGCCTCGTGGTATTGCCTCGTGGTGGAATTCCCTCGACAATACTATGAGGCAATAGTGCCCTCTCAACAGGACCATAATAGATAAGTAGTTGTATGTTGATGGATGCATAATATTCCTAATCTTCCTGTAGGTACTGGATCATACAATGTTGAGGATTTCAACCAAGCTGCGTGGGAGAGCGCTCAGGCCCAGCTTGTTCCCTGTGATAACTGTGGCCGCACCTTTATGCCGGACCGACTGACTGTACATCAGAGAAGCTGCAAGCCAAAACCTTCGAAGGAAGCCTGAGGATGCAGATTTCGTACCATGGATGGAGGTCGGGGACAAAATAAGAGGGATCAGTTGACTGTGATTGCTTACACTTTTTTTTTTTTTTTTAATAAAACAAAAAAATATTTAAACAAATATAATTGGTATAACTGACTACAAAACAATTCTGATTTTGGTAATTGTTATGAAGTTAAAAAAAAATTGGATAGTGATTTCCCATCTATTAAAGTTTTAATTTAGAGAAAATTGGATGGATTAATTATGTAAAAGTTTAGATTATAAAAACTTACTTTAATTAATTTACTTAATACATAGATAAAATTACAAAATCTTGATTGATTGAAAAAATGCTTACCATGCTTTGAATCATATAGTTATATATCTAGTAGAAGTATTTAAAATAAAAAATGCAAATGACATTTAGACAATAATTTAGATTAATTAGATATATTTACAATCGTTGTTGCTCATTCTTTAAAACCTTAAACTTTTTTGGGGAAATATTTTTATAGATTCACAGGTGCTTTTTGTATTCTGTAAGTTAAATCTCATTCTAACACGATACGTTTGTAATACGCGTTTTGATTGGATATGGACTATGTTCTAATATGCGATAGAACCATGGCCAATCATGATCAATCGTATCAAGCTCCTCCCATCGAGCTAAGCCACGCCTTGTTTCTACCAAAAACAAAATGGCGTCGTGATTGGGATCGTCTATCGATGAACATTCCACTGCATGATAAGCGTACGTCAAGTAAGCATCAGAGCAGAGAGGACCGATTGAATATATTAGCTGAATAAATTAAGGATAAAACGTAATCATATCATGTTCTTACCTCCATTTATTCATGAAACGTTAATTCCATCCATGTGTAGGGTATAAGGGAGCTGTCTCCGAAATCAAAACAAACATTTCACTGTGACTGTGTCGTGTGCATTTGCACAAATTTTAAAAGATCTTATCACACGATTTTGTCGATACGAACATATTGGCAAGCATACTGACATAGAATTGTAGACATTTTGTCAATGTTAATCAAAGTATGTCGTAACATACGTTCACGAAAAATCTAAATCCAAATATTCCGCCTCGTCAACATCAAGACCAAGCGCTCGCCAGTTCCATGTATGGGCGTGGCTAAATGACCGACTTTTGAAAGCTTCCTTCTGATTGGTCAGATGGCTATAGAAAGACACGTCACCCGCCAGGTCACATAGTACTTTACTACGTACTCGTAGCAAGGAAATACAGTGTATCTAAACATGTTAGCGTAGTAAAATTGTCAATGAGTGTTAGAATGGGGATAGTACGTTATTTTTCGTGTCTATACTGGCGATTAGAACATGAGATTTGGTTTAAACTCTCGACCTATCGGTCTCGAGTTCAAACCAAATTTCATGTTCTAATCGTCAGTATAGCCACTCAAAACAAAGTACTATCCCCTAAATAAACCACGATCTGCAATAGATAAAAAAATAAATCAATTGATAAAATCTTATTTCTTCTGTGTAAATTAAGGTTCTTTTGTTACAACAGGGATTTATTTAATTATAGTGTGTATAAATGCTACTATTCCCACCGTTTGTTTTTAATTTATATCCCTGTTGATGTATTTATTTCCTGACAAACACACAGGGTATAGCAGTTAATTGTTATTTAATGATTGTGTATGCACTTGTTATATTTTTTTTTTCAAAATTTCCACATGATTTTTAAAAATGTCTATACAATATTTTGAAGTTGAAGTATATATATCTGTACATAAATAGTTTTTTTTCATTCAGTTATAAAATCCAAATGTTTAAGTACCCAATGCTCAAGTGATTCAGATGTATCCCAAGTGCTAGGTAATTTCAATAAATTGTGATTATTGTTCAGGTGTGTGTAATATAATGTCAATTTTTTGTACAATTATTCTAAGCAATTTCATCTCCATAGCAACTCATATATATGTATGTATTTTTGCAAAAATCTCTTAACTCAATCTCCACCTCTCAAGACTATTAGTATTAACTTTCTATTTCTATTCAACAGTTCTCAGCTGAATTTTAATGCATATTATTGCAAACTTTTTCATCGTACAAAATGTATACATGTATATGATTACAGGGTGACTTCAGTGTATCAAAAGGTCAGATTTATTTCTGACTTTGACCTTATATGTAACTTATCAGTTAATCAAGTTTGTAAAGGCAAGTTCATTGTCTCTGTGAAAAACTCCATAGGGCAAAGAAACCTAATCCATGCTCTGTGGAATATAGGTGCAACACTTTTTCTTTTCTTTTAACTAAGCCCAAGTATTTACTACTTTAAGTAGAACAAAAAAAAAAAAAAATTGTTGTCCTGTAATAAGCCCACCCCTACTTTGAATGTGTGTTGGATTCACATGAATTTGTCGTAGGATGTAAAGTCAACCAGTTGCAAACATTTAAGTGTACAAGTTCCTCAGAATTGATTTTTTATCTCCAGCTGTCAGTGCTCTTGGCAATCTGAGTAATAATGGTAGTTAATGTTTCACTATGTTACTATTTGGTCTTTGTTTACTCTGACTCATATACCCAGCAGACACATTTGAGCTCTTCCAATTAAAGAGTTAGAAGAGTTCATTTTAAAATTTCAGGGGCGAATGAGTTAATTTATACCTTTCTCTGATAATCATTTGGCTAATGTTATAAATGACCATCTATAGACATGAATTCACCTGTAATTAATTCCATATTATAATCAGATTTTGTTATGACAGTACACGCTGTTACTGTAAATAGTTATATAGATATTACTTGCTTCATGACAATATTAAAATTTGAGGAAGACTGCATTACAAGATATATACATGTATGTATGAAGTTATGTGGATGAGTTGAATGATCTGAACATTTATACAGAATGCCTCAGACCATGCAAGCATCTCTCAGCTGAGAAATAGAATCTATGATATTTCTGTTTTCACATTTCTGTTACAAGTTTTTTATGTTATGTTCTATAATAAAAAATATGTACAATAAAATATTTTGCCAGGCATTGATCAAAATAAATTACATGTGATCAAACGCTGTATAGTTAAATAGCAATTTATGATAAGATGATAAGAGTTATCTAACTTGTTTAAGGATTGGATGAACATTTTGTCATCATTTTCAAGTGAGTAACCATTCATAGTTAATCCTTAGCACATTTACTTGATATTAAGATAGTTTTGTCTCGATCGGATTTAAATACAGATCCTCAGTATATACTATCGTGTGTAGGATCTGACAGCGACCAGTATAAGGTCATGTGCAGCGGACCTTTATAATTTCCATATCTAGGAAATGAACAGCCAATTAAAATGCACCTTGTAGACGGTGTTTGGAAGACAAACAAAAATGGCGGCGATCGAAGCGAAGAAGAGAAAATCATTCCGGGCGTAATATAACAAGTTTATTAGTATATTTTGTGATACAAATCAAATCGATAATGTCTAAAAAGAACACACGCCTTGGCGTAGAGACCGCTGAACTGGGCGCCGCCATTTTTGTATAGGTCGTTCGTGTCTCTCGTTACTTAACTCTGGTTTAACGACAAGTGTAGAAACAATTCGAAATTAGCTTTTCACTTTCAGAATCTGGTAAGCAGCGATTTGATTGGTGGATACAAAGGTCATCTGTACATGACCTTCTACTGGTCGCTGTCAGATCCTTCACACGATAGTAATAGTGAAGATCTGTATTTTAATCAGATTGGTTTTTTCTGCAACCATTTTTTTAAATATTATTTTTATATTAACACCAAATTAGTGTTAACATATATGCACTAGAATTTTATAAAGAAAATTTACTGAACGGAAACCAAAAAACTAATTTTGAAAGAAAGGCCATTTTTGGTTACAACTGATCGGGACTGAGTGCCAAAGGCTTATAGAAATTATTAATACGCCACAGGATGAAGTTCTAGTTTTTGCTAAAAAAAATGGTAAAAATACAAAAACATATTAATAGAATCCATTAGATATCAATTAATTTCAAAATACTGTAAAGGTTTTAAATTTCCTTACTTTATATAATTTGTGATGATATCATATACCATTTCTTATATCATCACTAGTGATGATATAAGTTTTATAAAGTTGACATTTTCTGATATTTCGCTGGTAAAAGTGTAATAAAGATGTTACCGGTAAAGTATATGTTGTAATGTTCATGTTAACCACTCATCACTACAAAAATACCTAATATCCCTGGTTGTGCTATATACAATGTATGAAATATATTTTTTTGTCTAGACATGCACATAATACAATTCATTTGTTAGAAACTGCACAGACTTTGTTATATTGCTTACACATAATCTAAGATATAAAATTCTAATAAATTGTAATAAAAATTAAAAATATAGTTTGGTACTGCATTTAATTCAAGAGTAAATAAATTAATATTAGATTTATCTGTTACAAAAATATTGTTTGCAAATTGATCTGTAAATGTTAAATTGTATTGGTCTAATATATGATGTGTATATAGCTATGTTTGAACATGTAAACATTTTAACTACATGATATTTTTTTCCTGAAAAAAATGTTAAACTTTGTTCATTAGTCATGCAATTTTTAATTATCAATTATAAGTATGTGCATAGATACTTATAAATCAAAGTAGATTTTGACATGTGCTTTATATAATTCAAAATAAATTTAACATGTGCTTAGATATAAAACAAAATAGATTTTGACCATAGTCAGTTCCCTTGGCTTGACTTTTGCCTAATCTTTGCCTGACCTATTTAAATTAGCTGTATGTGATATGTAGGTTTAATAGAATTGACTTTTGTATGACCCCAGAAGTCAACATTGATCTGACCTGTAAATGGAATATTTTGTATATGAGACAGCAGGTTAATGAAAATTAAGGATCTCTATAGTGCTGCAAGATAAAAACTTGGGAATGCCACATTGATTAAATTTTAAAACCTTCAAGATTTCTACATATTAGAAAGATGATATTGATTTTTCTGTTTGAACTTTATTTTCGATTTTTTTAAAAATGGTAGCCAGTCCAAATTCATTTTCTTGGTTTTTGAACTTATTTTTGTGGTTGAAAAGGTGAACGATAAGGAAAGTCTAACATCTGGATTTTCATTTTGGAAAAAATTGTCGGCCAAGCCTCGGGTTTTACCATATTTGAAAATCCCTTTGACAGAATTTCCCTATACTACACATCTGGATATGGACGAGACTTACCTGGGTATAATCTTCCTGATATGGTTCATCAGAGATGAGGTATAGTCATTGTTTGAAAAATTAAAATAAATTCCATTTATTAATAATTTTTGGCAGTGGTATAGGGATCCTTAAGTATCTGTTGGATATATTATCCATGTGCTTTTGACCCTATAAGCTTGTTAATTTTACCCAAGTTATCATATTTGAATTATTACTCTTTGTTTAAATTATTACCTTGTTATACTGTGTGCTTGATTATTGATGATATGATGTTGTTTAGTTTATAAACTGTGATAAACCCGTTTTTGAAGTTGAATATTATGATAATAATATTATACATTTGTAGTGATATTAACATTAATTTGACCACCTGTATTTTTGTCTCACAGAATGTGTTAAATTCTGGCCTGATAACACAAATTTAAAGCCCAATATTGATTTGTTTCTGATTTATTAAGCTAGGTATAGGTGTAATGCGGTATGTATCATCCATATGATGCGGCCCTTTTCTAGAGCAAAAGAAAAGATGCTTTAGGGCAAAATTCCAGGTTAATTGTATATATTTTATCCCATTAATAGCATATAAAAATACCTATTAAATGTCACATAGGGGCCGCAGTGGCCGAGCGCCACTCAACCTCTGGGTTTCAAGTTCGAATCCCACGTTGGGCAGTTGCCAGGTACTGACCGCAGGTCGATTGTTTTTCTCCTGGTACTCCGGCTTTTCTCCACCTCCAAAACCTGGCACGTCCTAAATGACCCTGGCTGTTAATAGGAATTTTAGAATAGAACACAAATTAATTAAAATTACACTTTTATTTAGAGAAATTGATTTAGAATTTGAAAAGGTTGGGGGAAAAAAAATAAAAATACAGCTAATTTACATGAACTGGAAAAAAAATACTGTATACAGTGTCTTAAAAGCTGTTATTGATAATTGAACAACCTTTATGGTGCTATATTTAGCCTGTTATATTTATTTATGTTTCTTTAGAGTAGCCAATTTTCTTGTTCGTTATATTCTATCTACTTTATATGAGTTAATCTGACAATGAAAACTAAAATTTCTCAGTGCAAATTTGTTTCTCATAGTGTCTCATTCCAGTTAATATCACATTTTCTTATGAATAATGAGGAGGGATATTAAAGTGGAATCTGTATCAAGTTTCATAAAACTTCTATTATAGATCTGACTGAACAACTTAGTGACCATACATGTGTGTATTCATGATGGATATTAAAAAGTGCATAGTTATTACGTATCTTAAACTCTTGATAAATCAAAATTTCAGGCACACATTTAACATCACATTTCCAGTTTCACTGTTAATTAAGTGTAAACTTTTGGGATTACAGTCTGCAAACTTCCAGGAAAACAATGTGCTAAAGATTAATAGCAGTATAAGTATATCAGTGTGAGAAGTTTTAAAATTTTGACTTTTTTACAGATTATATTGAGTATAAGAATTTAGGTATTAAATATTTAATACATGGTGTATTTTTATATCATACGTATATATATATACAAGTCACTTTTTAATTGACCATATCCTTGCCCTTACTTGGCTGTTCTGTCCAGGGAACTATTCTTCTCTTAAATGGGTGTTAGTCTAAAACTAAAGAATGCCCAGAAGGACTAATTCCCTTGGTAGTGAGCAATTTCCAACTGTTCAATTCTGTTTGCACCAATAGTGTTTGAAGAATTCCTATGTTGGTCTGTCTCTTTGATTAAAACAAAATCCAAATCTATTTTATGCAAAAAAAAAAAAACAGAAAATATATACACTTTTGATAAACTAGCAGTTAGATGATATGTTTTTGATAATTAATTTCTTGGTACATTATTCCGGAATGCAATAATTGTTTTTCAGCTTTGCAATCAATCTTACACTATCAATGCCCTATAGTACCAGTGTGCTATATACATAATTTTTTTTTTACTTTTATTTTACAAACTAGTATAAACTGATGTTCTCTAACCTTCAAGATATGCAATCTACTATAATATAAAGATCTGGTTCTTGTATTAAAAAAATCAATATAATTGATTATACATGTGTCAAGTTTTGGATTTTTATTTTTTTTTTGCGTTCATAGTTTTGATATGAATCCTTATTTTCAGATACAGGTCCTATAAAATATTTAACAATTCATGATACTTATCTTTTATAGATGTTAGGAAACAAAAAAGTGTCAAATGTATCACGAAATGTGGTAATCTGTTAAACAATAGTTCGTGATTTAACTAGGTTTTATTGTGTCTCAGTCTGTCTATTAGGTGTAGTACTGTAAATGTATGTACATTATGATACATACACTGTAATGCATTTTTACTGATGCCAATAGAGTAGGAGATCTGTGCCACACAAGTCTGTTTCATCTTGGTTTAAAAAAAAAGAATATTCTTTATTTAGAGCCTGTCAGGTGTCTTCAATACAGAAACATTTTTGTGAAATGTTTTCTGTGTGTATGGTGGTTTTTTTTTTGGGGGGGGGGGGGGGGGGGGTATATAAGGTATACTGTAACATTGTTAAAGGCCCAATATACGTAAATTCAGGGAAATTTTCGTGATTTTGAAAAATTCTGAAAAAAATTCCAGCTGATAAACATGCAAAAATAAGCCTAAAACGAAGTAAACCTGAGCGGTAACTAACAAGAAACTCTTTCCAAAAAAATCCAAAGAATTGAAAATAATTCAGGTGGGGCCCACTTCAACAACAAACCGAAGGTAGAAGACGGTTCGAAATGGACGCGTGTTTACAAACAGCGTGTTTCAACTGCTGCTGTACCGATAACCGCGAAATAATTCATCTTGAATATTGCTGATATCACTTAATCTTAACTAAATCTATAAATATAATAAGTTATTAGGCCTGATTTTTGCTTCAAGTTTTGCCGAAAGTTACGTATATTGGGCCTTTAATTGTTGCACAGTTAATTATTGTAGTAACACACAAATAAAAAAAAATAACTTGTTTTTCCTGCAATGTTTTCCTGTTGATTAGTAACTAGCTATGCACCTTTTTATTTACAAAATCATAATTATCGGTTGTTATGAAAAGTGATTTTTGTATATGATAAAATGCTGAAAATATTTAACAAAGACAAACACTATAGATTTTAGAACGTGCAAAAGAAATTGAAATAAATTATCACACAACTTCTGACATTTGTTTTTGCTTATTTTCTTTTGAGAAAAAACATGAATGGCTGAACTACACGTAACTAAACATACATACAATGTCAATCTCTAGGGAAGCTAGAGGGGTTGGTTTCAATATACACATTTTCGTAGTACACAATTTGAAATTATACAGAACTAGTTTAATTTTACTTCTAAATTCATAAATTAAAGGGGTTTTATACACATGACCCTTCTGCTTCTACATAAGTTTAGAAATTTTCGATTCCCACCTTTTGGCCCCTAGCATCACTGAAGAGTCCTAGGAGAACGTAACAGCTGTATGATGCAGTTTTATTCATTTTGTCCGCATACTGTATTTATTTCTAAATTTAAAAGTTGCAGCATATTTGTGTGTTTCATCATCTTTTATGAATTCAGTCAGGGAAAAGGCATCTTCAGCAATGTAGACAGCCTTAACACCAACCAATCACTGACGATGAGTATTGTATGATATACAAATGTACATGTATCAGTTATGTAATCTGATAAGGAAGTATATATGTTTTGCCAGGAAAATCCAGGGGTTTGACATTTGACCTTCAGGGAAGGTTAAATATAGCTGCAGTGAAGGTCAATCTACAGGGAAGCTAGAGGGTTGGTTTTATTATCTACAGTTTTATTTGTGAGGCGTATTTGACCTGATAAGTGAAGTGTGTATTTACAACTGCAATTAATCAAATCATTATTAACATGGGAAACTATTTTTCCATGTAAAATCTGAGTTGGAAAAAGTTCCCTTTTTTGTTTTATTGAACTTTATTATGTAGCTGATCCATTCTCTTTCCCTAAATGTGGTTGAACTTTTTAGATGAAATATGGTATATACAGTACACACAAATTGTGTTTCTGAAGTGTAAGAAATAAACTTGAACTACACATAAGTGCATAGTTTATATATTTATATATAATATTATAAAAAGGGAATAACAAAAAGCCATTGCTGTTGTGACCATCCGTTTCATACTTTGAACAGGAAATATAACAGCTTCAAGCTGTCGAGATTTTAGCCATATTCCCCCGTTCAATGTACCTGGTACCTTAAATCCTATAGTCATTACTTTGTATTATCACAGCAAGAGTTTTCAATTGGGGAAACAGCTTATGATATACCCTAATTATCTCGAGTGTTTTAGATATAAACAGTTAAGATAGATATTACAAATGTATCATATAATTGCTCTGTTATCCAAATGCATGTGCAATATCTTTGCATATGTAGGTTGTTACATATACCCTGGTAGCGCAAATTTTATTGGCTGTAATAAAGTACCAATTAATTATTCTTATTGTGACGTCATGCCTAGGCCAGGACAATTACATGACGTCACTGACTTCCGCACTGGAGTAAAAATGGTGGCATTTTACATTACAATCGTATATGAAAATTGACGTTTAACACGAATACAATTTTATTAAAACGGAATGTGTTAATCAGATTAAATCATTTACACGAATCAATACCAAAATTTTCATAATGTTATAAACAAGATCTTGCATTCGTTTACATTTCTTATGAGATTGATGAAACTCGCCACATTTTTTTCATGTTAGCCCGCCAGATTAAAACATTCTTAGTCTCGTTTCCTAAGTCTCATATAGAATGGGAACTCAGGTAAGATCATTATATATTTTAAATTAGAAGCTATAATAATGAGGAACTTACTAGCATGGCCAATGCTCAGTGATATTATGTAATATAAGAAGTTTTCAATATTCAAGGAAAACTATTATTCTAAACGCGAACAAAATAATAAGTTGGCGTTCAAATTAGTTGTTTTGAAATAGTGATATTCAGAAGGAATATCTGAAGGAAACATTTTCTTTCATAGTTCATACCAACACATTACTATAGAAAGATTTTGTGTGTAAGTGAATATTCTGGCTTGGCATTGATACAATTTATAACCTGGACTGTTGATTATAGTATTACAATGAATACAAAATTATTTACTGGTTGAGGACGAGTACATGGTCATGACGTCGGCAAGCTTTTGGATACTCTACATCCCTTGAATATGACAAATCAAAACTGGAGCCACGAAGACGGCAGTTTGTTTATCGGAATGTTGAGAGATCTCAGAGATTGTGTACCTACTGCTCCGTGAATTCATATTGAAGATGTTTACCATTTCTTACTTGTGTGTCCTTTGTACAAATCTATAATTTATATATTACTATCTGACTTTAAAAAAAATCAACTCGAATGAAATCAATTCCATATCCAATAACCACGAGTCATATATTCCCGCCAAGTGTTGACGACGTCAACAATCGATGACGTCGTAAGCAATCAGCATGTGACGTTGTTCCGGTCAAGTTCATCATGTCAGCCAATCAAAATGCGTTCAGAGTTTATTCCACGTGTGGCATAAACATAATGCTATTCAACAGTTGTACTGATTATTTGAGACCCCGAGAGTTGAATAACATCCACCTATTGTGGTAGAAATTTAGTTCTAAACCCTGCATATGAGTATATGGGCACAATAAAACAAAACGGATTTCATCCTCAACATCATTTCTATTGCAAAATGGACAACGCCTTTGAGCATTGGTATACCATTTTACCTACCTGTTTCTATACTTAATATATGAGATTGTAATCTATACATACTAAGAATATTGTAAACAGTATATATAACCCTTGCTTTTGTATAAGGCTTGGAAAAGTATAACACTGGTTTAGGATATACCTGTTCTTGATCTAACTGCTTTATGTTCGCCGACTCATCATCAATCCTGTCAGAAAATAGATAACAAATTATCGGGGTAACCTGTCCCATCTTTTAGTTTCTATTGGTATTCGCATATTTCAAGTTGTCGGTCGTTTGGCTTCAGTTTAAAAAGGCATTTTTCAAGTTTAGATTTGATTACACAGAACTGTTAAGAAATACCGATTATAATACTAATTGTTGCGACCGCTATATTTAACCATTGGACGTCTGCCATCATACAGTATGATTGCAATCTTGGTGCAAGATGAGTAGAATGACGTCAGGACGTACGTCATGATTATTTATCAATGCTGGCACCCAAGTTACATTCATATTGAAAATGATTACAATTCGAAAGATGCTCAATTGTTTTATTAATATTTCAGATATTTTGTAATACATGATAATGCTAATATAAAGGTTTTTCTACCACAATACTATGTGTTATTATACTCTCTGACCGTTGTATAAACGTGCTGACAATCTGTCTGAATTGATAATAAAATTAATAAAGTGAATTGAAATTGACCTCATGTAGCACACTTTGTATGGCCGAGAAAAAATCTTGTGGTAAAGTCAAAGGACAGGGTTTGTATCATATATTTGATAATAGTCCTTAAAATAGTTCACCATCAGGAGTTTTATTTTCAGTAAATTCATTTTTTCCCATATTCTATAATTTCACATTAAGCGGAATGCATAGCTATGTTTGGATCACAGGGGCTAGGCACGACCTATGTCGCTATGAAATGATTGTCAGATATTTCTTTTACCTTTCTCGAATATAACCCCTCCCACTAATATATCTGTGACACATACACTATATGTATATAATGGGAGGAGGTATATTCGAAAATGTTTTTTTTTTTTTTTAAATCTGACAACCATTCCATAGTTACATAGGTCCGTGCCTAGCCCCTGTGGTTTGGATTGTGTATTAAGCAAATTAGAATTGTCATGTTGTTTATTTCTGACACGTACCGCAATTATTTCAAGACAAGAGGATGACATTTAAAACGCACATGTAGTTCGGCTTAATTCGTACATGTTATAATACGCACGGGAAACGATGGCTTTGATGTTAGCGCCGTAAAGTCTTAATGTGGGAGGAAACTGGTATACAGGAAAACCCATGTGGTCGGGCAGTTGACCCCATACTTCTCACGTCCTAAAAGTGTTATATATCCACAGCGCCACCTGATCACCCGTACGAATCATATATTAATACCAACTATATTGATTCATTTATCAAATAGTTTTGAAATAGTTGTTGAAAAATATTATATAATGGCTAACTGAAAGCTGTTTTGTGTTACAACAGTCGTGGCAATTTTCTTCAGATTTCCAAATGAAGTAGGAGGGAGGGGGTTAAACTCACTCATGATTATCCATTTTTTCCTATCCATCATTTCGAAGTATTGATGTGTCTGTGTAGTTTTTTCGGCTAATATATTTTTTTTGCCAATTAAACTACGGTTAACAGTACATAAACTAAATACAATGTTGTGTTTAAAAGCTACTGCACATAGGATTCTTTTTAATATATATAATTATGATGATATAAGCCCATAAGGTAATGATGAATGAATTGAATGAAAACAATACTTTTGATTAAATAAACCTCACTTTCTAGGGGTATTAAATTATAAAGTAAGTTGGTATGATATACTTAAGTGATACTTATCCAAGAAAAAATGTACTAATTAAAATGAAAAGTGATTTAAATTTTGATATAAATTGGCATTGAGAACTTATAGAAATCAATCGTCAAAACTTATAAATTAATCAATTATATTATATACAAAAACATCATATTTATATTTTTCAGCAGTATCTTTTAAAAGTAGGAATTGCTGTCGTAAAATAATTCTATGGTGAATTACAAAGTTTTAGTTTTTTTCTATAAAAGTATCTTATAAGCATTTAATTGTAATTAATAATCACAACTCTTGTAAAAGTTACATTATTCATCACACAATTTAATATTTCTGATTAGAAAAAAGTATCTCGAAAATAATTTTATGATATTTTTTTTTTGTAATACTCTACCCGAGTACCAACCGGTAACTTTTTTTTTTTAAAGTTGTAACTGGTGGAGTGTCGTTGTCCTTTGAAATAGAAGTCTATTTGACTCTGAAACCAGCTTGTGATATGTCAAACTCATGATCGGCGTCACGCACTTGACTAATATAAGCGGTAGCCCACGGCCATGGAATCTAAGTCATTGTTAGCAGTACTATTTGTGGGCTTTAATTGAACTCTAATGTTAACTTGCATGGCTTCAAAATATTTATGGAAAGAAAGTCGTGCAGTGTTATATTTGTATATAAGTACTAACATATTAGACGAATTATCAAGTTGTTGCGATCAATTACTATAATGACACCGATTATGAGTTTTGACACCTCACAAGGAGGTTTCAGAGTCAAGTGTGTCATAGAGCAGCGATACCCCGCGTCGAGGTTTAGACCCCTACGATGTATTCGATTGCGCAGGCGCAAACATTTACTTCCGCTACAGTTCGACCAGCGTCTGATGGACAAATGTGGGTATGCGAAGCGCAGTTCAGGAACATGGGATTAGATTTCAATAAGTAGTAGCGTAGGTATTCGGATTTTCTACGTATTTTTGTCCTCGTACACCTGTATCCGTTACTCTTAATTAATTTATCTTACACTTGTTTGCTTCGCTTGTGTAATGTTTTGTAAGGAAGCTTTCGGTTCCCTAATGTTTAGCACTGAGCAGTAAGATTTGCATAGGTAGGCCTAATCTTTTACCGTTGTCGGATATCACATTGTGGAATACATTATGGCAAGACTTCATGCTTTTATCTTTTGCATGGAGCTCAACTTGAAAGTTTATGTTCTCGAACATTTCGGAACAGTATAATGTAGGTAATTCACATGCACAGTCATATTCAGTATTTTACAACTCAGGGTCTGTGCCAGACTGTGATAATTTTTAATTCGTGGCATATATATAAGAGCTGTGAGCAGTGGAGGGTATTGCCTCAGATTTGAGTGTAATTAATTCTTGTCATGGTAAGAGGACCCCATTGGAATTAAGCTTTAGATTAGCGTTCACGTTTTTAGGTAACCTAAAGGTTGAATTTATTATTTCAAACTTGATCACATATTTTAAATACATTAGTTTATCCAGGGACGTATATGTTAGACACATATACGTCCATGGTTTATCCATCTATTTTATAATGTATTGTAAGTACTAATCACCCGACTATGATATCATCAGCAGATTTTCTAATTCAAGTTTGGTTCCTACTGTGATATTCATGTAGAACCTTTTACCCGAATAAACAATATAATAATACATTATTTCAATATTTGTTGCATTATCTCCATGTTCATGCTATGAATTACTAGACTAATAATAGGCCTATAAATTATAACACATTATACTGCGTTAACAGTTTTATATTTGTAGATTAATTTTTACAGTGCTAGTGATTGCTCATGCAAGCTCTAGCATAGTGGCATTTATGCTATTATGATGACCACTGAGCATTACACCATGATTATCGGAACTCAAAATGTAACTTATTTGTGGTATACATAGGGTTTAAAGGCCCAATATACGTAACTTTCGGCAAAACTTGAAGCGAAAATCAAGCCTAATAACTTATTATATTTATAGACTTAGTTAAGACTAGCTGATATCAGCAATATTCAAGATGAATTCTTACGCTGTTACCGGTACAGCAGTAATTGAAACTCGGTATTTGTAAACACGCGTCCATTTTGAACCGTCTCCTACCTTCGGTTTGTTGTTGGAAGTGGGCCCCACCTGAACATTTTTCAGTTCTTTGGATTTTTATTTCAAGAGTTTCTTGTTAGTTACCGCTCAGGTTTACTTCGTTTTAGGCTTATTTTTGCATGGTTATTAACTGGATTTTTTGTTAGAATTTTTCTGAATCACGAAAAAATTCCTGAAGTTACGTATATTGGGCCTTTAATGTTGTGCATACCATTTGCCCCAGAGCAAATAGAATATGCTGAACTTGTATTTAGGCTAATGAAAATTGTCCATACTTTCTATAGAAATACCCATCAGGCTATAGTAAAATCTTTCAAGATCTGCCTGCAGACTAGTTCTGAAGTTACATAATTGAGAAAGTCCCTGAGGGGTTTAAGAATGATTATTGATGGTTTCTAATGGTTTACAATATATGTTTACAGAATGGATCATTGTACTGTATACAAGCCAGGTGACTTTGTCTGGGCAAAAATCCCAAGGTACCCCTGGTGGCCAGCTCAGGTAAAGCGGCAGATAAAACTTGGTAGAGAGAGAGCAGAAATTTGATAACATACATTAAAATTCATATAAATGTTCGATATGTAGTTGACAGATTAATTTATGAATATATTATATACACGACTTATGTTGAAATATCAGTATATGATCTTAATGTATAAGAGCATCATTAGAGTAGTAAGTAGTATTTCTAAATGAAAAGCTCAGCTTCTGTTAGAGATAGATGTGGTACATTTGCAATGTTATCACCAACTGTATGTGTATTAACTTTCCTGATTAATTAACAGCGGTAATGAAATGACCTGCTACCAGAGTTCAGTGCAAAAACTAATTATTTGGCAATCTTTAATTACTTAATTACTGGTTATAAACATTTACATAATTCATGACACTGATCAATCTATGAGAGGCTAATACTCATAACATTATGCTGGGACTCATAGAAATTCTGGAAATACTTTAACATTTTAACATTGTGGGACCCATTGGTTTTAGCAATGTGTGCTAAAAGGAGGCATGAAAATAAATCGTAAATTGATCACTGGTCATGATTCTGTGTCATGTTGATGAAATGTGAGAGATTTGTATGACCAGCGAGTCAATGTTTTATCTCGTTCAAAAATACTTTTGATAAAAGTAAAAACGCATTCACACTTGAAGACACATGTACAGTTGGTACTGTTTTACTGTCTTTATTTTGCCAACTCATGAAAACATTTGAGGTTGCCCTGTCTTGAATATGCCCTCTCAAATGTAGAAAAACTGGGATTCTAATAGTACATGTAATATAAAACGCAAGCCTATATTTATAAAATGTTCAACCTAACTTAAATTTGCCTTTCTTTTGTTGGATGAAAAGAGCTAAAAAAAATGATGGCATATTTTTTCAGTTTACAGTAGTTTATCATAAAACTTCAGGGATGAATGACTTAGTGCCAAACTGATAAAATCTGTGATGATGTATCATTGACCTTTGAAATAACATCTTGGGCTTTTAGGTGATTGCAGAAGAAGAGTGTCCAATATTTCACAGTCCTTTGAAGAAAAAGAAGACTTTGGCTAATGTGAAGTTTATTAATGAAAATACCTTGTAAGTTTTGAATTTCTCTTGAAATACTTTGTCTTGATTATATGTACATTTGTAAATACAGGGTTGGAGTGCATATATTGAGTATTATATACATTTAATTGTGTTTAGATCATTTATATCTAAACAATGGTTAGCTATATGCAAGTCCCAGGCATGATGCATTGCCTAGCCTATACTCAAATGTATCAAGTCAACTTGCAGTGTACATGCTAGTATGTATACTTATATTATATACTGACATACAATAACATGTACATTTTTATGTTCAACAATACATGTGTCCCAATTTCTTTCACATCAGTTCCCTGTTTTAAATGTAATTGAATACAAGAATCATGTAGAGAAGTATGTACCCATGAAATTATTACCATGCACAGGCATGTATTTTGTGTTCAAAGCAACTTTCTTGATACAAAATATACTCCCTTTATATCAAAACATCAGATTTATATTTACATTGAAACTAATAGCCAGTTTTGAATCTCTTCAAATGTTTTCCCAATCACTGACAAAATAAACTTATTTACTTAATTTAGTATGGGATGAAAACAGATTTTAGCTTGAGCATTGTATAAATTTGCAAGCTTGAACAATTTAATGTTTTCCTGAATACAGGCTGTGGTGTTTAATATGTACGTAGACTGTAACTATTGCAGGGATCATTTTGGGGTGAGATTTGGGGATTTTTACCCATATTTTTCCTGAAATTTTCCAAAATATTATTACTTTGTATAGAAAATCTCTTAGAAATTTTACTAATCTCATAAAATCCCTCAAATTCTCCCATAGGTTTTAAAAGCCAGAATTTTCCCTGCTATTAGCCTATTGTAGTTACTGATAATTTGCGAAAATGAATCGTAAAGCAGTGATATTAAGAGTACCGGTAAGAAGAATACTTATATAATATTCTACCACAATTTCCTGTGTTATTACATGTACACTCTCAGACCATTGTATAAATGTGCTGACTGATGAATAAATATATGTTATATACCACTAGTGGAATATGACCTTCTGGGCTTTTAATTGGTTGAGAAGTTGAACTTTGACCGGAAATCACGTGGGTCAATGCAACGTGCTGATTGTTGACGTCGTCACAATTTGGCAGGAATATATACGAGATGATGCGTTTTCACGCAAATATCATCTGCGGTTCACAGAAAACAATACTGCCACTGGGACTTAATAGTATTGTGGTAGAAACAGGTCATACGACTCGTGGTTATTGGATATAGAATTTATTTCAATCTCGTTTATTATTTTTTTAAAAGTTACAAAAGACACTCACTAAAGCTTGTGTCTTTCGTAACTTTTAAAAAATAATTAACTCAAGTGAAATAAATTCCATATCCAACAACCACTCATTGTGTAACCTCTATTTATATTACAATACTTTTATTATAATATTATATTACAGTCTTATTTTGTTATTTTCACCGGTCAGATCTAAAGTAAATATAAAATGATTCTTTGTGCAGTGATACCATCACTGACCTCAAGTGGATACAGAAGCTGAACTGTGAAGATGGGGAACTGTTGACTCAGAAAGGTAGGTCCAAACTTTAAAATAGGACATCATATTTCATGACATAAAAGAATTAAAAGCCCAATATACGTAACATTTAGCAAAACTTGAAGCGAAAATCAAGCCTATTAACTTATTATATCTAAATTATTTTCATTTCTTTGGATTTTTCGGTATAGAGTTTCTTCGTTTTAGGCTTATTTTTGCATGGTTATTAACTGGATTTTTTGTCAGAATTTTTCAGAATCACGAAAATATTCCTGAAGTTATGTATATAGGGCCTTTAAAGTGAAGCAAATTTTACCGAGTTTTGCTAAAAATAGCAGGCAGTCTTAAAATTAAAGAGTTGGTCTTTGAAAGAAAATGTAAATTTGTTTATGTTCCTATTTAAATTCTTTTATTTGCATTAATAACAATTTTCAACTGCATGTCTTTCTTTGACATGTGTCAATATTAATCTGAAAAAGACATTTTTTTTGCACTGTCATGAAAACAAAACTTGATAGTTCTTTATTTGTATAATTTTTACAAAAATTGTGGAATAATTATGTAAACATACTTACAAAGTCAAAGATATTGAATGTAATACAGTATGCTTGAATATACAATACATGTACCTTGTATAATGAAAAATATTCTGATTCGGTTTTTTTTTATTGCTTACTTCTGATAGAATATTTTCACATTTTTCTAACATATTTGTTTGCATGTTTCTAGGACTATCTATAAAGCACTGCTCAGATGCATTTAAAGCTGCTGTAATGCTGGCTGAGAAGGAAAGTGGAATTTCTCTATTCACCAAACATGATATCACATCCAGACCTCAGCAAACCAGTAAATGTGTAACTGAGGCAAAAAATGGTAAACGTAGCAGAAAATCAAAACCAGAAAATGGAAACATCACAAAAAAAAGAAAACATAGTGATGTTGGTGAGGAAAAAGCAAGAAAGAACATTTCAAATAAGAAGCGGAGGTGCTCTCTTGATACGAATAGAAAAGTTAATGTATTGCCTGATTTCGAACTTGATAGTTCTCCAGAATTATCAACTGAGGCAAAAATTGAACCATCTGTCAAAAGTTTGAAAGCTGGACAGACAAAACTAGCATTCAAAAAGTCAACAAACTGGTCAAAATCGGTTGATATGTGTTACAAAAGTACAGAAGATATTGATTCAGCTTTTATTAAAAAACTTGATGGTTGTGTGTCACCCATGAGAGAGTCTGTATCGTTGTACACTAGTGATTATGGCTCATCTCCAGGGGTTCTGTCACCAGTGCCAAACCTCAACGACAGCTGTCCCTTCGACCTCCCGACCCCGACCCCAGCAGACAGGAGTGTGCCTTCCAGTACAAGGTAGTTTTCCCATTTCGATTCTACAAGTTTATACTGAATAAAAATTACCTGTTATAAAAACAATTATCTCTATATTAATGTGGTAAATTTGTTTCCCTTATCCTAAGAATACATGTGCAAGTATTTAAAAAAAAACCAACAAACAAAACTCTTAGTTTTGAGTTTGACTGACATTTTCTGGTCTATTTAAACTTAAAAAATAATCGTATGTGGACAAAAATGATGCATGACTAGCTATTCTAAGACTTCTTTGTTTTTATAACTGATATGTTGACACCTTTATTGATTTAAAAGTATTGTTCCATAAAGTGATTTGATTTGGGTCCTGTCTCCTTATCAAAGATATTATGCTTGTTCAACTTTCAGACTGTCCTTTGACCCCAATTTGCAGAAAGACTTGTGCGATTCCTCTGATAGTGACCTTGAACTTCCTGATGGACTGTCACCTATCGTGGGAGGTAGGTAACATGACATGTGATCTTAAAATGGACTTTGATCAGTATCCGAAAGTGTGAAATATTGGCTCTTGTTACTAGGTCCTATCTTACTTCTGAAAAATTTGATTCAACTCGACTCATCTTCAGATATCCTTCCCCCCATGAAATTGACCAATGCAAGGTTCAGTCCTTAAATGTAAGGTATGGAAAAATAGAATTTTGCAATGAATGGAAAAGACTGAATGTCCAATTTTCTAGATTTTTCATGTAAAATCATATTTATCACTAACATCTAAATGATTTTTGTAGATAATTATTAAATAAATAGTGTTTTGTTTTGTTACAGGTCCAGTAGTGTCAGAAAAGGATATCATATTGATAAGATGGAAAAAACACCCCTTCTGGCCTGCTTACGTAAGTCTAAAATTCATTTTTAATACTTCTGCGGTTTCTTTTCATTAAATCTTCATTCGTCGACAGAGAATTACATAACCGTAGAGGGACCACGGTGGCCAATTGGTTCAGGTGTCCTGACATTCTACCACTATCCCTCCACCTCTGGGTTGCGAGTTTGAAACCCAAGTGGGTCAGTTGTCAGGAACTGATTGTAGGTCTTTGCTTTTTTTCTCTGGGTACTCAGGCTTTCCTCCACCTCCGAAACCTGGTATGTCCTTATATGACCGTTGCTGTTAATAGTATCAAAGTATTAAAATGATGAAATTGCGCATTGACAAATCTCATTATGAACTTAATAAACAGTTGTAAATGTCTGTTAAGCAATGGTATGCATACTATAATGATTGATTTAATTAAAAACCTGCATAAAGAATTTGAATGACTTTTTTTTTCAAATTGACTTTTCTTTTTCAACAGGTAAAGAAGATTTATCGGAAAAAGCATTTACCTCAGAGAATTTCTGTAATCTTTATCAAACCAATGGAAAATACTCCAGTTGAAAAGTGAGTGCAATGACAATATGGTGTTTAGAAATCTGTTGTTGTCATCTCCTACTGTTGATAGGATCTGAATTTTGAAATAGTTTCTTCCGAAATGTTGTACCAAAACAAGGAATTATTAAATACAGTAGTTGATGTCTTTTGATGTGATATTTGAGTGCAGTATAAATAATATAGCACATGTACATTAACTAATATGCAAATGAGTCTTGTTTCCATGGGAACACTATTGAGACGTAATAAAAATTATTAAAATTGAGGGTACCGAGGTATTTTCTAATACCATGGTACCTTCAAAAAATACCTCAGTACCCTTGATTTTTACAAGGTTTAAGAATGTGTAAAAACAGTGGGTAAAAAGTATCTATATTATTACCTTGTGTGCATGCCTTTATTATAAAGTGAAAATGTTTGGATTTACACCATATATTGCTAAAATTCTCAAAACCAAGCCCTGATGCCTAGATCTTCTCTACTTAAATTCATCATTTAATCAACTGGGTAATGGAGAAACCTATTTGTGGAAACGGAAAAGACCCTTGGTATTGATCTGCACTCGCAGGAAAGTGCCATACTCATCAATCCAGATACATTACATGATATCAACTCTTGACCTGTATATGGAGTTCAAAAGGCATTAATTTGTTCTTATATCAAAATATCTCACCTTCCTGTTTATTAGACAACAATATGTTTATTATAAATGAAACTGATTGTGTTATGATGAATGTTTCTTTTCAAGGATAACATTGCGATACAGAAGAAAGACTGCACTCCCTTTCAATGACAAGGAGAAGAAAAAGGTAAAATATGTGCTTTCATACTTGCAAAACATAATAAGGGATATATAGTTAAAAGAATACTGATCATATTTTCAAATTCAGTTTTGTGTAAAATAAGATATAGATGATTCTTCATTCATTGTTCTTTTTTCAAGAAAATAATGTGAAAGATATATATGGAACAGATTTAACTGTAAAACACAAAATATTGAGAAACTGTTGATTGTGATCCATTGGCAATCTGACTTTTAATAGTATATATCGTCATTAAATCATTTCAGATCCTGGACAATCTACAGGAGGAAAACAGCTCTCAGTTTTCCAAGGCTTGTGAGTTAGCAGAGGAGTACCTGGATAAGAAAGTCCTAGGACGCTGGAAGAAGGGTATCCCTGGTCTTCCGGATACTTACGAATCAGGTTCAGCTAATACTGACATCAATATATATAAATTGTTATTGTAAAAATTCTGGGGTCTGTTTCAAGCCTTAAAAAAGCAATCTTCAGTATACTATATCTTCCATTTAAACATTGAAATCTCCTGATTTTGGTTTGATTATCCTACTAAATTTCTATTACTCTCTGGATCACCCAAAAATTCATGCTAATGTATTAATGTTGTAGGCCAGTGTAAAGACATTTGCTTTGCTTAAATACTGTGAACATACATACTGTATACATGCTTTTCCCCGCTAAAAGCACTCTGCTAAATTATGGTTGCACTTTAAATACAGTTTGTGTAGTTTGCTTTCTTCAGCATGTGTTGCGAGCATCATTTATCGGAGCTTATCTGTGTAAATTTATATTTTCTTAAGTAAATAGGCCATAGTCTTTTGAGTTAGCAGCTGACACCAGCTAATGTCAAGCTATAGCTATAAAAAATTTGAAACAAACTTCAGTGACCTCTTGTATAATTACAGTTATATCCTGTAGGTGTCTCATATGATTAGCTATATCTCTGTGGTTATGATTCCAATACACAAGTAGTAACGTTAACACATACACTGAATCAAAGATAGCGTTCAAATTACAGGGAGTCTGTCCAATTATTAGAGGTTAATGAAATCACTGTTCAGAAATAAAACGTAACAATTAGTGAACTTATTCCTGGAAACATTTAGAGCTGATATTAAACACATCCACTGCATGAAATAAGGGGAAAAATAACTGATGATATTCTTTGTAAATGGGTATTGCATAGTGAGTCTTGGAGCTTTGTTTTAAAGTTGATTAAACATTTCAATTTTTGATAAAATCTTAAAGAAATCATATATTGTTGCATTACACCTGATATCTTTTGTTTATTTCCTGTGCACTGTTCTTAAACAAACTTTATGTCGAACAGATTCAGAAGATGGAAAGATTCCAGATTTTGACTGTGGCCCGTTCGTGTCCGACAGTGCGAGTGAGTGTTCGTCGGCTAGTGGAGACATTCAGCCTCTTGACGATCTCACTAACCCCAAGGATCGGGAACGGTAAGCCACTTCAAGTGCAAACAGTCTCTTATATTATTGCCCTTCTTTCCTGAATTTTCCTGTGTTAATGTGTATTTTTACTCTCACTTTAAAGAAAGAGGTTTGTATTATTATCACTTTGTGAGTGTGTGTGTGTATGCTGCATATCTCAGAAACCCCTGGCCAAATTGAACTATTATCCACATGCACCACAGCATCACTCTATCAAACTCTTCACCTGATTTGGTTTTAATGGTCATCAGTCAACTTAAGATAAAAGGCCAAAGGTCACCCTTTACCACTTTGGGAAATTTAAAATCTTGTGTACAAGATATGGCATTAACCTGTGCACAGATTCAGTTCATATTTACCCCATTGCATCAAACTTCATCAGATCTACTCCTGAAAATGTTGTAATGGCCATCGTTCAAATTTGAAAGTTAATAATGACTTAAAACCTTTAAATTGGAAACGTTAAAATGTTTCTTTGGAGGGAATGAGCTTGAAGTGGAAATACCAGTTACAAGATAAGATTTTGAGTTTTGTAAGTACAATGTATGTAGAAGTAAAGGTTATCGTAATCGCTACAGCACTGAACTTACGGTAGGTGATAGTTTTATTGTGCACTGCATGGTAATTTATCTTTTACTTTTCCAGGTATGAGAAGATGAAATTGAGGAATCAGAACATGATAGCATATATAAAGTCCGAAGAAATGAAGGTCAGTATCCAGATTTTGTTATGAGAAATTTGTTCTTAGGAAGATAATGCAATTATGTTTTATAGGAACAATTTGGGAAGAGCAAATTCAAGATTGGCTGAAAATACTGATTGTAGGTTGAAGGGAAACACATTTACTCAGTGAAGAAAATAACATGATTTACAGTTTATCAATTTTGAAGTTGAAATTCAATTCCTTGAAAAATATAAGCTCTTTCAAAATAGTTTTTAGTTTCAAAATTTTGGTTTCTTCCTAAGAACAGTAATGTAGTCTGTGTTTTCCAAATGAGAAAAAAACAACACATCCTTTGGAAGATACTAATATTCTTTTTAACTTTCAAGAGAGGAATGTCAAGATACTGTTATTAAATTATTCTTGGAAAATACAATTCTAGTGAGAGAATTAATCACTAAATATACTGTATCCAATACTTTATGATAAAGGCCCGATGTTTTTTGTGTTTCTGAAAAATTAATATGAGAAAAAATCGGGTTGATAACCAAGCTTTAAACGAAGTAAACCTGAGTGATAACTAACATGAAACTCTTGACAGAAAAACCCAAAGAATTAAAAATAATTCAGTTTCCACTGCTGCTGTACCGGTAACCGCGAAGGAATTCATCTTGGATATTGCTGAATCTATAAATATAATAAGTTATTAGGCTTGATTTTCGATTCAAGTTTTGCCGAAAGTTACGTATATTGGGCCTTTAAATGTTTTTCTCTAACTTCAGAGTTGGCTCATGTATGCTTTCGATTAATGTTTACAATTCAAATTCTCCAGGTATATCTGGTAAAAATTTACCGCGGGGAGAAAAAAAGCGAGCGACACACCATGTACTTCAGTGACAGGACGAAAGAGAAGATCGCCATAAGGAATGCTGGTTTTGGACCAATTGCTGATGAAGACCAGGTCTGTTGTGCCTCTGATCAGTGAATGTTATTAGTTTGGATTTTGGTGTGCAATATGCATCAACATATAGAGTCAAGTAAAATTAATTGCTTAATAGAACAAATATGCTATTATCTAATTAGTGTTTGTACACCAATTGAATTATATTTGTTCACAAATCATTACTTCTTGGAATTAGTTTGTCTAGGTTATACACTTCACCTATCACATCTCTGCAAACTTTTGTATATAGATATGTGCTGCAAGGGATACAAAGTATTGTGATTTATCTTGATATATTTACCATTGAATGACATTGCCACTATATATCCCTACCAAATTCATTTGGCATTCATCAGGCCATGAATGCCAATGACCGATTGTTGACGTCATCATTATTATGACGTCATAATTGTTACATTGGATACCATTGACCGTCCCCGGGCGATGGCTGTTCTTTTCATTGAACAAGCATATGCGACAAATACATTTATTGAGCTAAATGCTGAGAAATGAAATGTGTTATTGATTGTTTTATGACATGAGCAGATTCTAAAAATGGTAAATATAAGTATTAAACTGCTTTCAGTTGGCATTCATAGGCTATATGAATGCCAACTGAAAGCAGTTCAATGCTTAAATAAACCATATTTTTATGACATCCCACAGGTAAGTGGGGTACATATCAGTTATCACTTCGTCTTTGATAGTGTTCGTATATGTGTCTGTCCATACATCAGTGATAAGCTAACTTGACACATTCCCTTCACATTCACACCATAGCACCACACTACCAAGTTCTACACTTGATTAGGTTCTGGTGGTCATCATTAAGAGTAAAAGGTTAATGATCACTGTTGACCACTTTTGGAAAAACAAGCTTGTGAATATCATGTCTGAGAAAAGCCTTGACAGATTTAGTTACAATTTGTTTATTTCCATTTGCAGCAAGATGACATCATCAACACGTTAATAAAGTGGCACCAAGAAGTTCAAGGCCAAACACCTGATCAACTCCCGACCTACGACTATGTGATGGACGTTTGGATACCAGAGGTAACACTCATTTAATGATTGTATGGCTATTTTGTTGCTTACATCGGCTGATGAAGTACAGTGAACCTCACGCAAATGAAGTGTGAATGCAAATCATTTACATCCATATTGAAAATAAAGCCCTAGCAGGCTTCATGCAATATGGATGTTAACAATTTTCATTCATACAGTCATGAAAATTTAAAAAAAAAATATGCCATTCAATCTCTATATAGCGAATCAAGGTCCACTCCTTATCCACTTAAGAGTTATATTAGACAATGCTCTAGTGCTTCAGAATGTGGTGAAGATTTTTGACATATTTTGATATAATCAGCTTCGCATCAAATATTCTTTTAGTGTATTATTTTATCAATTACGTATCCCCCAGCAATTTGTTGATGATGAGAATTTTACAGCAAAAGCCGCTATGTGATTGGCCAGCTTACAGTGATAAAAAGACAGCACATATGAACAGGTGAAATACGAACTTTATTTTCAATACGAAAACTTTCAGCTATAGTTTTGCAAATGAATTCAGGAAAGTTTGTCAAAGTAGAACTGCAACAAATCTTTTCTTTTTCAGGCTATAATTCAAGGACTAGTCAAAGTCAAGGGATACAACAGGGGCAAGGCCACAGAGCACTTTGCTAAAGGTGTCAAACTGTCTAAAGGCGAAAAAGAGAGAGTTCATAGGTCAATCATAGACAGTGCTAAAAATATCTCCAAGGAAGACTGGTTGAACCACGAAGAGAAGAGGAGCATTCAACTGAAGGGAATGGGAATAGACTTACCACACAGACAGCCAAGGAAAGTGGTAAAACTTCAGCAGCTCCGGCGGTAGCATTACAGGTTTATCATGTATCAGAGTGTGTTCATGTTTCTGTGCAGTCCACTTGTATAAATTAGTACATTACCTCCAATATGTATTATAGTGTTATTATGTACAGTATATTTAGAAATGTTTTTATACCTCCACCGATGTTTACAAGAGAAATGAAAGACTTATGAATGTCCATTTATCCATCTATTGGTAGAGCTGTAGATATATTCATTTTCTGTACTCTGTGTTATGTTCTCATGTATTTCAATCCGACTTCACAAGATGGCTGCCTATGAGTAAAGAAGAAATTGTATAGATTCTGGGGTCAGAAGTCAAAATTACAGTATAGAAGTAGTTCTGAAGAATATACCTCTCCGCCTAGCAAAGTTAGCTCACATAAACCTACCATGCTGAAGCTCTTAATAATAATATTTGACTCTGTACATTGTACTTACCATAATTTCCTGCATATTGCCAGCAGGCTTTATAAATTTTAACATCAGAAGATGCCTAGTGCGGGCAATCTGCCAGTGCGGACTATTTGGATATTTTACCAAATTAAAAAAAAAAGGGCTATATGTTGTTAAATTTTCCCACTTTTATCAACATGTAGATCTTTGCTATTTCAAAACAAAATATGTCATTGATAAGTTTATATATAGCTTTCATTTACACATTAATACATATATTTACAAAATAAACACAATATTTCAATCATTATGTCTCTTGATTTCCAACATTCAAAACAAAAAATCACAAAGTCACATGTATGAAGTACACTTGTACACAGTAGGTATGCTTTCGATGTATAACCGGCGGGTGATCTGCCAGTACAGGTTATCTGGAATTATTTTCAAAAGTCTCAAAAATACCTTAATTTACTTTCCACAGGCGAAAACTGGTGCAGGTAATACGCAGGAAATAATGGTATACTTGCACAAAATGAGCTTTATTAAAGAAGGGGGGGGGAATCATATTTTTTGGGGAGTCAGTAGGTCAAAGGTTAGTCCGCATGATGACTATTCCATGTAACTTTTAAAAATTTTATATATTGAAAATTTTAGAAAAAATAGGGATTTTTGTTCAAATTGTGAAAGTAGTCAGGTTGCAGTAATTTACATGCAATGATGTACAGTCCACAGAAATACAATGAATTGCGTAACCATATGGTTTGGTTTCCTGGTTATTTCTTCTATGCAAATTATAAACAAAATTCTGTAAATGGTTCTTCCTAAACAAAACCTTGAGCTCTAGGGTAGGACAGATATTTTACTGGAATGGGAATAGTACTTTTGGAATTTGTCTATGGATAAACTTGCTTAATTAGTCCATTGAAAAGTCACAAATACATATCCATGTACATATACTGGAAGGTTCCAATATTTTTTCATTCAGGTTCAATTCATTGGAATTAGAATATTACTGTGACATTTTTGCCTGCAATGTGCATCCCTAAGCTTATTTACAAACTTATTTGCAAAAACTACTTGTAGTATTAATTTTGGTCTGATACTGTGATCTGATACTGGGGGGGCTGCCGTGGCCGAGTGGTTAAGGTGTCGCGACATTCTGCCGCTAGCCCTCCACCTGGGTTGCGAGTTCGAATCCCACGTGGGGCAGTTGGCAGGTACTGACCGTAGGACGGTGGTTTTTCCACGGGTACTCTGGCTTTCCTCCATCTCCAAAACCTGGCACGTCCTTAAATGACCTTTACTGTTAATAGGACGTAAAACAAAATAAACCAAACTGTAATTTATAATTACATAGTATTCATTATGCATTCCTAGTGTTGTTTTATATGCACTTAGTATCAAGCTGAGCATTTCGGGATGAGTTTATTAAGAGTTAACGTAAAAATAATACTGCTATGGAAATCAAAGTGTACAATGTATCTATAGTTCAGTGTGTAGTGTGTGTTACTGTATATAATTAATGTTTATATGTAGACTTACAAATGTTGTATACCAAAAATGTATTATAATTTTAAAATTATGCAATTGTAAATACATCATGAAAATGCATCATGACTTATCTTTACATTATAATATGTATGATCTCACAAACATCATGGTATTTTGAAGACTGAATCAAGAGTCCTAATGATTTCTGGTGTTTCAATGTGTATGAGAAGATACACACAACAATAGAATTATTATACATTTGTACAACTGCTTCATGAATCTTGAAATATTAGATAGTTTTGATTCAGTTTCTTTATTCCAAATGGCTGCCTCCTTTTTTTATTGTCATCATTAATATTTATAAGGCAAGGTTTGAGCAAAAATTTAGTTAATGGATGTTTAGTTGTTGAAATCTCTGTAGCATTAATAATTTGGTCATTGTCTTTATTTGATTGAAAAGATTTAGTCGAGGGTATTCTTGAAAGTATTTAAATAGCTCACAAAAAAATTCTCGCAGATGTTAGGAAGACTGTCACTGGTTTACCATTACCCCCTCTGGTGTGTGAAAAACCCATCCAATATTGCTGACATATTTAAATTTTTGACAAAATTGTAATTTTCAATCTGTAGTCTGGAAGTAAAATCTCCCTTCTCTGGTTATATGATTGGTTCTGATGATGACTTTTGATATTCTTGGGAGTTTACGATACAAACAAAAAATGCACAAGACAACTCCAGTTGGAAAAATGGCGGCAAACGCTGATACAGTCGAAGTGAGGTGAATATTTGCTTCGCCTAACCTCACCTCAATTCCAATAGAAAAGTTTGCATGGTGCAAAGTAATTAATAATGAATCATTTAGGAATATAGTAATCAGCAATACTTGAGTGAGTTCTTTTAATTTTGTCTAAATCAGGAAATATTGGGCAAACCCTCCGACAGATGTGACAAAAGTAGGCTCTTTCATGGGTACCAAACCGCCTGTGACATAAAATTGTATGAGACGAGACAGAGGCTCTATTTTTGCGATGATGAGTGTGATATAGAAATGATATTTGTTTAATAATGTTACAGTTTCCACTTTTCTATTGTTTTTATGTTGAAAATGAATGCTACAAAACAATTTAATTTCCGTTAAGTTTCATGGAAACAACTTTTTTAAGGTATTATCATGTATGCAGTATAATAGGGGATGGGGGTATTTCCCCGTCGTATCATTTGTTGCATTTAAGGTTGAAGGGAGTGAGCAAGGCAGGGATATCATTGCATGGAATCCGTGCGTTTTTATATAAAGATTAACATGTAATATAAGCAAAACTACTGATACTGTTAAAATGTATTGCTTTTTAGAAATGATAAATTACCAATGTCCAAGTCAGTTGCATTTTTAAGCTTTTTTCTACAAACTCTAATTTTCAAACATGGATAATTTAAAAAAAAATCATTAAACTCGTTCAGCCTTGAAGACACATTTGATTTCTTCCAATTCAAAGGTTGGAGTATTTCATTATAGAATTTCTGGGGTTAACAAGTTGTTTTAGGTGCTGTTACTAATAGTAAATACTAAAGTTTCAGGGGAAAAAAGAGATATGTTGTTTGACTGAAGACATCCTGTTTATACTTTACATGTAGATTTAAAGTAAGTATCATCACGAATAAGAAACTAATAGTCTGGTTGCAAGTTTTTTTTTTAAATATAAATAAAAAAAGTCATTATTTTAATTTTATCACATCTGAAACTTAGCTAATATTTAGCTTATAAACCCTGTAATATTGTGTTGTGTGACATCTTTTCTGAGCAGTCGATAGAACACACATCAACACTTAAATCTGTACATTATGTAGTACAGTGAAAACTCATCCTTCGACTTTTACTGTAAATGCATAATAAGGCACTTCTCAGATAGAAAGACTAAGGATTTTTATAGAAAGTATGGATTGTGCCCGAAGCAAATTATTGAATGGTTGTCAAAAAAAATTCAAGGATTTAAACCTTTGAATGGGAGTTTCATTCTGGTTTAAAATACGAAATAACGTCCTTGGAATTGTTTTGTTTTCTTTTGGAAATTTCATAGATAAATATTAACTAAATGACAATCAAATTTTCTCTTTTTAAGCTACTAGCAAGTGTAACATGTATTTTATTTTTTTTGGGTAAGTAAAAAACCTTATTATTGCCAACATGGCTGAGATCTCATCTTAGTCTCTTGTCTGGTTTAAATTGCAAAAGAGGCGGATACACTTATGCTGGTGTGAAAGGATTTTTGTTTAATTTTTATGAGAAAAAATAATAAATTAAATGTTTATTTACAATTTGGTACCATGACAATTAAGATGGTCTCTTTAATTTTGTTATAGAATATATATTTTTTGTTATGTTTAATGTTATAAAACAGTTTACAAAATTTTGTTTTAAATACATTTTTACTTAAAATGAAGGTAAGATAGGTAATCATTGTGATAAATCTAGTGAATATAGGATTTTTATTAAAAAGTCGCTTACAAATGAAGAGAGTTTTTATGATGATACTATTGTGTACAGCATTGTGAAAATATATAATATTTTGCATCAGCAACATTTTCTGTCATGGTTCTTCAAAAATCTATGTATGTATGTATTGACTGATAATTCCTATAAGATTAGTGAACTGATGTCATGGTGTAGCGTCTTGTTGTCAGTTCTGCTTCTGTGAACTATTTCTTTGTACAACTTCTTCTGAAATACCAAAATACATAGAGACATGATATTTGGCTGTAAAGCTCCCATAAAAAGAGCTGAACAATATTTGTGAGAAAAAAAAACGTTGACCTACTTTCAAGGTCTCAGGGGTCAAATATGTCAAAGTTTCTGAAATGAGGAAATGCCTAAATTCATGATATTTGGCTGATAGTCCAGTAGTAAGATTGAATTACTTAATAAATACTGATATTAAAGGTCATATATTTTTTGAAAAATGTTGAAAAAATGTGTTCAGTGAAAATTCATAATGTCTTAGTTGTCAAATCTCCCAGCAAAGACCCATCCTACATAGAGTCACTGAGTAAACAGTTAGCCTGTTAGAATAAGGACACAGGTGTGAGAAGGTAGCATGTGAAGTGATGTAGGCCCCTTGAGCCTCTTTGTTTAAAATGATTGCATTCAATGATTATAATTATTTCAGGCATTTGGTTACAATTGGAATCTTTTAGCACTTGGTAGACTATTATTGTATTGATTGTCCCAAGGAGGATCTGTCTCTATTGCAAGAAATTAAGCACAATTGATATACTGTCTACAATTACACAGATAATCAATTATGTAAGAAAGCTCACAGTTCACATGTCAAAAATGACATTTTGTGTGATATGTTGCCCCTGTTTGATAAGTTTTAATTAAAATCACTTAAAAAACAGTACTACTAAAAAGCTGTTAGTTGAAAAATGAAACTTGGTTTGTGAAGATCACGTTTTGTCAAAACTGAATTTAATAAATTAATTTTGTTCATGGAATTTCATTTGCTATCTGGAAGACAGAAATGTTACAGTATTGTTGCTATTGATCTGAATTTGTACAAATAATTTCTTGTATATAGAAATGTGTATTTTGAGGCATATGATGCTATCAATAGAAATATGATGCTATTATAGATAGTATAATTATGTATTCAAATATGTATCTTTTTTTGAAGTTAATAAATGAAAGTTACATTTTTTTTTCTCTTTGTAATCTGTATTTGGAGTGACATGTTGACAGAGTTTGTTCAATTGCTGAGGTCGATGTTCTGGCCCTTACTCAAAATTGTGAAATAATTTGGACCAAAATTGATGTAGGTGGCAGCAAATCACTATACATAATTATGCTCCTACTATAGCTCAAAGACCTCTGATGAACAGAGTGCCCAAAACTTTGAAACCTCTGTTAGACGAGCAACACAGATTAATAAGCTTCATTACTCATCGGAGGAATTTCAATTTAAAATATTGAAAAATATGGTGCACACCGCATCGCAGTTACAGACACTCATGAAGTTTCATTAAATTTTGTAGTACGCTTTTCAAAGAAGTTGTGAAGAAACTTGGCAAGTCTTTCAAAGATTCTGTGTGAAAGATCTTTCATCATATTCCCCCCCAAAACAGCAAAAACGAAAGATAGCCACCTCATGAAATTAGATGTCTTCTTCACAAACGAGATCGTATACCTGGTATATAAAAAATGGAAAAAAGATCAGTTCATTCAGGTCTCAACGTAATACAAACAATTAAAACATTATATCCAGAAACATAGTAAGACAAGCATATTGGAAAATCTGCTGACAAAAATTTGGGTTTCATTTGGCATAATCTTAATAAAAAAAAATAAATTAAAGAACAAGCTGATAGATCTTTTGTTTGTCTATCTTTGGAATACGTTTAACTGTCGTTCTGTGTAGGACACCTTCAAAAAAGTGTGTTAAAAATTAGACTTGGTGACTGCTGCATAATGCAGTACGTTCAATATAAAAGACGTTTGAATGATAAGTGATAATTATCACTGTGTGTTAAGCCAAAGTACACACCATTCATGTTAGAGGTTTTAAAGGGCAAGATACGTTTGACAGGCGCTGTCGTCGCAGTCGGCAAAATCATTTTCGATAGGAAAAAGGCCGATCAGCGGCCTCTTTTCTTATTTGAGTACACCAAAGTGGTGGTTTCTTACACAGATTTTCAAAACACTGGAAACACACACACTTGTTAAAAGTGGAACATGTAGATAAACTCGAACGATTGTTCTTGTCAAAAAGGATGACGTAACACACATACTTATGCTGCACCTTATCAATTAAGTTATAGATACGGTATGCCGAAAAAATGAATTAAACTGCATCATACTAGGACTCTTCAGTGATGCCAGGGGTCAAAAGGTGGAAATCCAAAATTTCTAAACTTATGCAGAAGCAGAAGAGTCAGGTGCGTAAAACCCTTTTAATTTATGAATTCAGAATTAAAATTAAACTAGTTGTGTATAATTTCAAAACGTGTACTACGAAAATGTGTATATTATGTACCATGCCACTACTCAAATGAGATAATTGTGGCTATGGAGGCTCCAGCAAAGTCTGCCACCCCATCAAAATCAATATGTGGAGGAGGAACTGATGTCTCTGAAGGTAAAACTGGTGAACAATCTACACATAGCCACAACAAATCCAATCGAATTATGGTCCAGATGATCAACAAACTGCAGAACGAGAATATTTCTCAAATTATTCTGAATAATTGCAGAAAAAGAATACCTTACCAATATGTAGATTAATAAAACGATCATACACATTTGCATTCATTATCGAGCAATTCAACAAACCTGCATTCGAATATATTACAGAGCCATTCAACTTAAAATGCAGGTCAACGTTACCTGAAACAATGAAACAATGTGTAACATGAAGTATCATCCACAAGGTGACGCATGCGCACGCAGATCCTTTCTGTTTTGTCATGACATATTTTGGCGATAACGTTTAACCTTGAATTGAGAGGGTGGGACGAAGTTTTCTTTAATCTGATCGCATGATTCATGCGCGCCAGATTAAGACTTGTTTTCAAGCTATCCGGGATGAGTTATTTCCAAACAGTCAATAGAAACAGCATTTTTGATGTTTTTGACAGTATAATATATATATATAGCATTTTGATGAATGTTTTATCTTGTGTAATATTTTTTTGTTGAAAAATCACCACTTCATTAAGGTGATTTGAAAGCTTGATTACATTTGAAATTCGTTTGTATGTTTAAGAATTGAAAATAATTGTAAAAGTTAAGAATATAATTGCTAATATAACCTTGATTATAGTACTGTGGGTATAAATGGGATTACATTGTTTGACGAGACTGTCAGATATGGTTATTCAAGCGTGGCAATATTTTGTTGGCATAGACGCTTGTATCATAATTACCTAAATTGGATCGGTCAATATTTACAATGTCATATTATATTCACATGCTCAAAAAATAATCCTCTTTCCTATGGTCCATGGATATTTTTGCAATGTTTGTAGTATATGTAGCAGCTTTTAAAAGTATGACTATCAGTAATTTAATGCAAATACTCTTTTATAATTTAAAAAAAGAAATATTTCTACCGGTCGCGATGGAAAAGTGGTTAAGGTGTATGCCAATACCATATGTGTGTTACATTTACCACCAGGACTCTACTTATGGTTAGCTGGTTAGGGGCAGTTGTCGAGTATACTGGCCGTAGTTCTATATGTTATCCCCGGGAGTTCCAGCTTTCCTCCTTCATCAAAACCCGACATATCCTTAATGATCAGCTATTCCTCCTTCGAAAACAGGTTGACATGGAGCTTGATCCCAAATATTGTGGATATGTATAACAGCCTCTGGGATGGTGAGAGTAGAGGAGTATTGGGTACACTATAACAAGTCAACCATGGAACGTAAACTACGTAAGTAGAGGAGTATTGGGTATACTATAACAAGTCAACCATGGAACGTAAACTACGTAAGTAGAGGAGTATTGGGTATACTATAACAAGTCAACCATGGAAAGTAAACTCCGTAAGTAGAGGAGTATTGGGTATACTATAACAAGTCAACCATGGAAAGTAAACTACGTAAGTAGAGGAGTATTGGGTATACTATAACAAGTCAACCATGGAAAGTAAACTCCGTAAGTAGAGGAGTATTGGGTAAACTCTAGCAAGTCAACCATGGAAAGTTAACTCCGTAAGTAGAGGAGTATTGGGTATACTATAACAAGTCAACCATGGAAAGTAAACTACGTAAGTAGAGGAGTATTGGGTAAACTCTAGCAAGTCAACCATGGAAAGTTAACTCCGTAAGTAGAGGAGTATTGGGTAAACTCTAGCAAGTCAACCATGGAAAGTTAACTCCGTAAGTAGAGGAGTATTGGGTGTTCTATAGCAAGTCAACCATGGAAAGTAAACTCCGTAAGTAGAGGAGTATTGGGTGTTCTATAGCAAGTCAACCATGGAAAGTTAACTCCGTAAGTTAAGGAGTATTGGGTGTTTTATAGCAAGTCAACCATGGAAAGTTAACTCCGTAAGTTAAGGAGTATTGGGTGTTTTATAGCAAGTCATCCATGGAATGTTAACTCCGTAAGTTAAGGAGTATTGGGTGTTTTATAGCAAGTCAACCATGGAAAGTTAACTCCGTAAGTTAAGGAGTATTGGGTGTTCTATAGCAAGTCAACCATGGAAAGTTAACTCCGTAAGTTAAGGAGTATTGGGTGTTCTATAGCAAGTCAACCATGGAAATTAAACTCCGTAGATAGAGGAGTATTGGGTAAACTATAGCAAGTCAACCATGGAAAGTTAACTCCGTAAATAGAGGAGTATTGGGTAAACTATAGCAAGTCAACCATGGAAAGTTAACTCCGTAAGTTAAGGAGGCCAAAGGTTCTTGATTTGTTTTTGTAAGGGGTAACATAAACACATTAATAAGTTAGGAAATTGTAATATAGATAGAGGTTACGCAACGAGTTATTCGATATGGATTTTATTTTACTAGGATTCATTATTTTTTAAAAGTTACACGAGACACGCGCTTTAGTGTGTGTCTTTTGTAACTTTCAAAAAATAATTAACGAGAATGATATAAATTTTTTATGCAATAACCAGTCTTGTAACCCGTTTCTACCACAAAATCACCCGGAAACAACTGGAGAGAACTGCGGACTATGATATGCGCAAGACATAAAATCTGGTATATAATGACAATCGATGACGTCATAAACAATCAGCAAGTGACATTGTACCGGTCAAAGTTCATTTTGTCAACCAATCAATATGCGTTTAGAATTTATTCCACGTGTGATATTAAATATTATTCAACAGTTCTAATGTTATTTGATACCATGAGAGTTGAATGGCACCCATCTATTGTGCTAGGAATTATATTAATGAACAATTTTCAATCAATTTCACAAGCTGTTGACAGACTCATCATATTCTATGTTGGACGCGTCCGTGAAAATCTTTAATTGATAGATTCTATAGAATTCCCTATACATATCCAACACAAATGACTAATTCATCAACAACTAATAGCAACACCTTCAACAACAACAACAGCAACAACGGGCCTTCTTATTATTTTGTGTAACTGTACGCTACTCCAACATGACACGACTTTGAACTTTTGATTGGGCTGCGGTAGTTTTGTGATTTGGCCGAGGCCACAATGGGCCCTAAAGAAGGACAATTGCTTGGTCACTAGCAGGTGTGGTAGAAGTTGAAAACCCGTTGCATTCTCTAGGCAGTCCTATCCATGCCCCATACGATTGACTGCTGAAGATTGTGTATAGAATTTTCTTGCATCTCTGGTATTGTTTAGATGACTGTTTGGTCAACAGGTAATCGTCCTTGATCAGTTCCAACACGCCTGCGTTTGTACAGATGTCTGTGTAGGACCGCAACAGCTGTTGTTTACACAATCTTGACGTAGTCCTGTCAAGTCAAAATACGTCATACATGTACATATAATTAGAAAATATATTGATCGGATTTCAAATCGTTGTTACAGCAGTTCGAGAGGGTGTTTTATTGATAAAACAATGGATTAATACTGGTATGTTTCATACAAATACTAGTAATATGATCATTTAACAACTGTCTACACCTTTTTGTTTTTCATATTATGCTCAGGCATCGCTGGTGTCCAAATGTGTCATCACAGAATAGTAATTTTCAGAAGTCGCCAGGTTAGAAAAATCATTTTTGATTTCTTTTTAGTTTAAAATATAAACCATACTACTTATCCAATAGGAGATCGAAGTTTGTGACAGTTTTCGAAGGTATTATAACTTTTCTTAACGAAATTCTTTTATGTCTAGAAAGTTAGAAGGCTCTATTTGAAAAAAGACAATATTAGTACGTTGCTTTTGAAGGAAGGACAATAAAAATACCTTTATAAAAATATAATTATTAAATTGGATAACATCTACTATGAAAAATCGTTGTCAAAGCTTACATGGGTTTGTCAAGTCCTCTATTGTATAATCGACCGCTTGTGCCGTCCGTCATTTCGTGTTGATTGTCTGCAATATTCCAGTTGATACAAAGGGCCGTCGATTTTTCGACACTTCGTTGCGGAGCTTCCTTACGAGAAACAGCGCCAAGCAATGGATGGTTTACTTTATAACCCTCGGGTAATGATGCGATTTGACAGCTCTTTTCTAGTCGGCAGCACAATGCTCGAGCCATGTGTCCATGGTGGTAGAGAGCTCCTGAAAGGGACAAATCCTATATTAGTTTTATTTGATTTACATCCTATTAACAGCTGTGATTATTTAAAGAGGCAATTTAGTGAACCCGCGTTTTAAAAACCAACCAGAATTATTAGATATAATTATATTATATAGACACAGGGGCCCTCTGAATGGTTTGTTAACCTGAAAACACGCATGCATGCTCTGTGGGGTCAGAGATATTTGAAAACATGTCTCATTTGCATGGGTTGGACGATTAAGGATTTCCTTATTATCAATTGAAAAACGCTTGGAAAACATCGGTATGAATAGTTCACAAGGATTACCGAACTACAAAAAAAGTATTTGGTGATATTATAAAAGTAAACAAACTTCGCTTCATGCGGATCTTTCTTTTGTTTGTTCCTATTTTGCCTCTAGTTTGGATTATGGTTTTGTTGACGCTTTGGTATTCTCTGATTGTTATTGCATGTCATGCTTTAGAGAAGAAGGTTTGTATACCTAACGTAATGGAGGTAAAGTACACAGGCTTTAACAGACTGGCCAAAAGAGCTCCCTGCATTCCAAGAAGGTTCCATTTACAGATTTTATCACTACATGACATGATGCGCAGCCGCTCTCCACGTCTGATGGTATCTAGGCCTGGATAACTCTCGTGTATGTTTTTAGACGGAATCTGTCCCTCGCCTGAAAAAAACAAAACAAAACAAAAAATAAGAGAATACCAAAGCGTCAACAAAACCATAATCCGAACTAAGAATCGATTACACTAGAGGCAAAATAGGAACAGAGGAAATATTTAAATGGAGCCTCTCATAAAAGCACAAGAGAATAAGACCAGGTGTTCCGGAAGAGTAAGCGTCTTCTGCTTCATCGATAACACCCGTCATGTAATTCTCAGTCACATCCAAGTAAGCATCGATCCTCAAAATGAGAAACCGAGTCATCATTATCAATCACAAGTTAGCACTCTAATAAGCAAAAATATACAAACGATCGATGACATGTCGAAACAAACCTACATTGTAGGTTCAGCATTTACAGTATATGTGTTTTATATAAAATAGTCTTGAAGGGCATTATGTCGCTAACGTACAATGTAATCGTGTCTAAATTCATTAAAGCCTTTGCTTGAGTTGAATTGAACAGGCACGTGTTTGTTCGCTCTTCCTTTCCTCAATGGATACCTTGTTCCACTTTAGTCCTCAGCAGTCCCTGCTTTGTATCGTCAAATGTTGGGTTGTGCTGCTCGACATGGTCTGCTTCGGAAGTGCCAGCACTAACGTGTACATCAATGATAAAAAAGTAACGGAAGTATTAAAGCTATTAAAACACCGATGAAGCTATAATTCACCATTTATTACCTGTTTGGACTTACTTCAGAACAAGCAATATCATAAAAGTATGCTATCAATAGAGGTATATACTGGCACAATCTTAACCACAGTTAAAAGCAACGTTGCAGGTTGGAAATTATTACATGCTGTAAGAAGAAACATATGTGTGAACCAGCTGTCACAGAAGGAGTTTATTCACGTTCTCTACCTAGTGACACTTGCTTTCTTGCAACCACACACATTTGGAATTGCGTGGTAATACTCCATTGTTGACTTGAGGTTTGAACGTTTGCGAGGAAGACAGTGGATTTTAAACGCAGGCGGGGATATCATAGATCGTGAAAATGATAGTTTGAATTTCCTGCTAAACCAATCCTTTACTTTCGACATCAAATTCAACTCTTCAACTTGGACACATAACTTTTATCAATAATTTAGAATATAGCTTGTCTTTACCGGTTAGTTTTTTAAACTGAATACTAGGGAACACGACAAATAGCGAACATACTATATATACATGTATCAAAGCAGGTTTAGTATATAACACTCAGTGATATCACTGTCTTACGCGAATACCTGGGTGTAAAGATAGCTCCGTCGCCACATGGCGCGGTGGATATATAAAGATGGAACTGGATATCCGGGGCTAACTCAGCTTTCCCCCTTCCACATCGCTGGAGCACATGAGTCCCGTATCCCCTACAGAGCTTCATTAAGTGGTAGAACAGAAACCTGGTAATAAATGAACTACATTTATTGTACATAAGTTATATTCGTCGGAAGAAAGAAAAGTTATCATTCACTCTGCCTATGTCTGTTAACCAAGTATCCCAAACGTTATGCACTATACAACCGACTCGAACGAATTAAGTTGCGCCACGAGATACATAATGTCGATTATTTTATACAATGTATATTCGATGAAGTATATACGCAATTAGTGAGATTTAAAAAAAATAAAAATATATATTTATGTGGCGGGTGTCGTTGATAAAGTAGAAGACGCTTACTCTTCCGGAGCACCTGGTCTTATTCTCTTTTCAATGGGTAGCTGTATAAATCCTTTCTTTGTCTATATTTGGCTTTGCCGTTGGTTTAAGAAATTTGGAGTTTTGATTATGGGGTTGTTAAAACTTCGGTATTCTCTGATTTTTAAACGGTTTTCCCTCCGACTCAGAGAAGTTAATATTCCACATTACCCAATGGGGATACGTTAACGACCGTAACCGTTGCCCTTTGCGTATCGAGGATGATTGGCGAACTTCGATCACATCTAAATTAAAAAAAAAACAGAACATTTAAAACGTTTCCGGATGAAGTTGCACCCACCTTCGCATTCCCCGGTTAACTAGAATTTCAGCATGGGAGTCTATCAACACTTGTCCATCTGTTGTCAGTCCACTTCCGTTTATAAAGCGGTTTCCTTCCGTTTGTAACAAACAACAAGTATCAAATGTTCATATAATACGGGGTCTGATGTAATGGCTTAACAAAATTACAATTTTTTTTTTTTTTTATATATATGTTTACACAAATCACATTTGTTATACAATGATTACTTGATATATGCAAGATATAATAATTTCAAAAATGTCAAAACTAGGATATCGCATTGGATTTGGATATGAAATTAATGCGCATCATTTTTTTTTTTATAATTCTATTTAGTGTTACAGTCATATCCTCGAATTCTATTACTGAGAAAATGTTTTTCACCTTGTGCTTTTCGCAAAACGGGAACTATCTCTGACAATCACTTTCGATCTCTGTTTCTCTGGAATATGCCATTACACCGTTACGGAATTGGAGCACGGGCGCTTGAATCTGGCCCCCGCTCCCCTTACTCGCCAACTACTCTTACTATATCATTAACAGAGTAGTAGGCGAGTAGAGAGGACGGGTCAGATGCGATGGCCCGTGATTGGAGCCAACCGACTAGCTGTTTGATTAATACCAGATAAAACAATTCCCACTCAATAGTTGAAGATTACATTAGTAGCCTGACTTTAAACGCCCAATAAACGTAACTTAAGGAATTTTTTCGTGATTCTGCAAAAATTCTGAACAAAATCCAGTTGATAACCATGCCAAAATAAGTCTAAAACGAAGTTAACCTGAGTGGTAACTAGCAAGAAACTCTTGACAGAAAAATCCAAAAAATTGAACATTATTCATGTGGGGCCCACTTCAACAACAAGCCGAAGTTAGAAGACAGTTCAAAATGGACGCGTGTTTACAAATAACGAGTTTCAACTGCTGCTGTACTGGTAACCACGTAACAATTCATCTTGAATATTGCCGATATCTGTTAATCCTAACTAAATCTATGAATATAAAAAGTTATTAGTCTTGATTTTCGCATCATGTTTTGCCGAAATTTACGTATATTGGGCCGGTAAAGCCAGTAACATTTACCGCTTCGCGGCCGCGATATAATTTGTTGAAGCAACGAACTGGACTTCTCGTCTTATCTTAAAGTCTGTGCACATGGAGCGTTCGCTTTTGCTACCTTTTGTTTGTGTGTGACATATTTCAGAGGTGCTGAATGCATAAGTGAGCATGAACCCTGGATAAACCCTCTGCTAAAATATGGAATAACTGTAGACCAGAATATATATCTTACCAGAAGCTAAACTGATGACTTCAAACGTCTTGGTAGTTTTGGTTTCCATGACAATACCGGCAATCACTGTACGACCAGCAAGCTTATCAGGTATGTCCGCTACCACAGTGTTAAACTTCTCGTGGCAGAGCTTCGCCATCCTATCATGGAACGTCAAAGGTTCGCCTATCAACAACTGCGGATAGAAGTTAGACTTTTAAAATTTATTCAAACTACTTATTTCAGCAACTACATAAAGATTTAAAGAATTGAACCAATTTTGTCCCGAAATTAGAAAAATTACATGTATTTCTCAATTTTCATTTTGCACTATCAATAAATATGTCTGAAAAACTACCCAACAAGAATCTAATTATCAGTCTTATACTATAAACGTACACATTATGGCATGTCATTTTAGTGCTGAAAGAATTCTGTTAAACTATGATTGCACTGATTCTAGTTTCTGTATATTGCTTTCTACAGCAGGTATCTTGAGTGCGACAATTCACCAATATGCTTTGTATCTGTTTAAATTCGGTAATGTGCTAAAACTTAAACATGTAATATGGGTTTAGAACGTATGTTTTACCTTAGATAACCCGGGTGTTAATTGGTACTGCTTGTTCTGCTTAAGTCGCCTTAATGCGTTTCTGGATGCCTCGCGCTTTGCCTCTTGTAAAGTACTGGCTGTAGCTCTGGGATAATTCGTACTTCCCAATTTGGCACCTAGTGTAAACCTATGGAACTTCGTCTTCAGCAAACTTATCATGCACCAATTGTAGGTCATACAATGCATATAAAGATTTTATCTATTTTGTATAATACATCAGTTATATTTTATAATTTTGAATTAATATTTTAGTCAATTATTTTAGAATTTGTTAAACCGATATATACTTGATTTTGTTATCATGTATTGAAATTAAAGAAAATACAATATCATAATGTGATTCAGAGTGTCTGCCTCTTGATTTATATCTTTTAAAGGCCCAATATATGTAACTTTCGGCAAAACTTGAAGTGAAAATCAAGCCTAATAACTTATTATATTTATAGATTTAGTTAAGATTAACTGATATTAGCAATATTCAAGATGAATTCTTTCGCGGTTACCGGCACAGCAGCAGTTGAAACACGCTATTTGTAAACACGCGTCCATTTCGAACCGTCTTCTACCTTCGGTTTGTTGATGAAGTGGGCCCCACCTGCATTATTTTCAATTCTTTGGATTTTGTTGTCAAGAGTTTCTTGTTAGTTACCGCCCAGGTTTACTTCGTTTTAGGCTTATTTTGGCATGGTTATCAACAGGATTTTTTTTCAGAATTTTTCAGAATCACGAAAATTTCCCAGAAGTTACGTATATTTGGCCTTTAAAGGCTTTGTAATGCTATTCCTGATGTAAACAATTTGTCGTTAACTCTCTTATATATAAAAAAAGTATAGATACTTCTGAGGCTGAACTAGACCTGTATGTATTTATATGTATAGGGGATAACCATTTTTATATGGTAGTGTAGGATCTAGGCTTCAAACAAAATTTGGGTTCACGCTCAAAATCCTTATAGATTTTTTTCCAGCATGCCCCAAATGATTCTTGTTGGGCGAGACATCATACTAGTTATATCTCGGCCATTTCCTGAGAGATGTTTGCAAATTGTCTTTTTAAATAATTGGAATTTGGTCTGGGGGATACGTTTAAAACTATAAAAAAGACATGGTGACTCTTTCCAGTGATTCAAATGTCAATCGAAGGATTTGGACCAGTTTTCCACATATTTACTCATCAATTGAATAGAATGAATATAGATATTGAAATGAAATTTGAGATATTGATTCATCATGATAAAATGCAAGTCAAGTATTGATTTGGTGACGATCCACTAAAACATTCAGATTTAAATTGGATTTTAATTATTTAGGGCGTGACCCAACGTGAAACCTTATCGAACTCCAGTCAAAGTTTAAGATTCTCCTAAGAGTTTCTCTTGGAGAAATTCCCGATACAATTTTCAGTATGATATTTAATGCGGTCACGCTGAGTTTGGTTGCAACAACTGTTGTTAGAATGAAAGGAGTTTTGCATATATACTACCACCACTAGTTTTAATATATTCATGATTGTCATTTGTCCATGTGTTTTTTTTAGTTATTTTCACCCTTTTTAACTCATGTTAGAACTGAACATCATGATGGAAGTGGTCAATCGTAGGGCTGCGATTAATGCTTTGGTTTAGTTTGATGAGTAGCTTTGCATTATTAGTAAAAAAGAACACCCAAGACAAGCTGGTGTGTATACGACATCTAAAAGTGAGACACGGCAAAATACGCTGCTGATAATAACACACAGCTCGGGTTTACATCATGATTGCCCGTTCTAATCTGATACAAACTTTTGAATGTATCATTGGGACATCACAAAATTAATACTTGACCTGCAATGTATCATGATAAATCAACATACCAAATTACATTTCAATGTCTTTCTTCATTCTATGTAATCAATGAGTAAATGTGTGGAAAACTGGTCCAAATCCTTCGAGTGACATTTGAATCACTGGAAAGAGTAGCCATGTCATTTTTTTTATAGTTTTAAACGTATTCCCCAGACCAAAATACCATTATTTGAAAAGAAAATGTGCAAATATCTCTCAGAAAATGGCCGAGATATGACCAATATGATTTCTCGCCCAACGGGAAACATTTTGGGGCATGCTGAGCAAAAATCTATAAGAATTCGAACCCAACTTTTGTTTAAAGCTTGGAACCTACATTACCATATAAAAATGGGTTTTCCCCTATACATATAAATGCATACAACTCTGGTCCAGCCCCTGGAGTAAAATATGTAACTCACTCTCGTCGGTGATCTGCCCCGGTGACCTCGGGATTCGGAAAGGACAGCTCTCTGCCCCTTTTCTGCGCAAATTCATTCAGAATAGAGATCGGGTCGGCACCAGCAGGACAAATGCCAGCGTTCTTATCAATCACAGGTCGTGAGGCTGTAGGCAAATACCCATAAAAGAGATAATCAAACAGATCCTTACATGTGTAACAGATATGGGAGTAAATAAATCAAACTACAGAAGTGTCAACAAAACCATACTTCAAACTCAAACTCGATTAAACTAAGGACAAAAAAGGAATTAAGATAGACCCATGCAGATAGGGCGTACGAATTGTACCTGCTGCCCCAGTGCATCACTGTAAGAGACGACGAAACTTGGGATCTTATCTTTTCTATTCTTTCTTAACAACTTTCTTCTTCCTAATGTCTCCCTTGATACAACCTCATCTTGGCCTTTAGTTCATCGTTCGTTGAGGAAAGCTTTGGGCTCTGTCCCCAGACCAAGACAAACTAGAGCCTCTTAACAATTGTAGTTACTACTCTGTTTGACGCTCAGCATCATGGGAGTGGAACGTGATCGGATGGGATGTTTTGCCGGGGCCTTCGGCACTATACTTCAGTGTGTTAGCACTTCAAATCAAACAAAAATAATATCATCGACGACACTCGCAATGTAAATCTATATCATCTTCACGTTAATGTCACGTCCTCAGTGTGACATTTGGCATAATTCCAAATCACTAGTAGACAAAACCTAGACATGTAAATGCAGTAAGTTTGTGAATCTGTTTACATTTATAAATATTAGAACAGACAGAAAAGGTTAAAAAACAACATATGAGACGGCGCGGATGTATTTACTTTGGATGTGCCTGTTCACCCACTAAAAAGATACCAAAAAATTCAAAATTTAAAATTTCCATATTTCTTCGTAGATACTAAACCTGCTTCTTACCGAACTCCCTGGAAACGTCAAAGCTCTAGTGGAGGACCTGATCGACAGCATTTTAAGTGATTCCTCTGCTGCCAGTCTCTTAGCCAGTTTTTTTGTTGCCACCCTTCCCTTGTGCTAACTTCCTTTTTCCGATGTAGGCACAGGCAGTAAATCTAGACACGGATAATGTATTCTTTGTGTAAACGTAATTCATTTTTTTAATAATACATTTAAGTTATATAACATACATTGTATATTAATCACACTTGTTGGCTCAGATTTCATCAGGCGGGAGAATCCTTAGTCAGTTTATGATGTAACCTCAAACTAATTGCAACCGAATTTATTTTTTCATTTTTTGCTTGAGCATATACTTATAATAGAAAAAAGTCTCTGAAAATCCCAATGAGGAGAAGTGTTTTTTGGCCTTCTAAAGGATCAGGAAAATAAAGAAAATCACACGTTTAACCATATTTGTAGGTCTAATATCTACCTCATTTGTAACACTGGACATATGAATTTAACAGAATGTAAATACCAAATAAAATATAAAACAGGTATGGTAAAATCTTCAACCCAAGGTATTGTATTGAAACAAAACCTGTCAATATGGCCGAAAAGCGTTTTTAATAAAACTTTATTTGGCTTTTGTTGTCTTTTCAAATGTAGAATAATATTAATTAACATCAGTATCAATACCAGGCTTTATTTAATTTCTTAAAATATGACTTTCAATTTAATTTACTCATTGACCAATTGTACATCAACATACAAAAAAATATCAATCATCAAATCTGGCCAATGGAGGTGAATATAATGATATTTTATGTCCAAATCGTACAATCGACCTATTTCTGAAGCATGTTATTTGAAAAAAGGGCAAGCAATGGAATAAAAGAATTGTATATCTATACATATATGAGCACCGCCTATTGCTTATACTAATTTTAGTATGATGAGTTTACAAATGTATCCAAGTTTTGATGGTGATAACTCTACACCATGCATATTTGGCTCAATCCCCGACAAAATAGCTACGTCCACGATTCGGAACGACAAAAAAGTGTTTTTTCGGCATTTTTTTCGCAATGAACAAATGACTTGGCCAGTAAAACCACACAAATCGTGTGTAAATACTGAACAGTATTTGAAGTTTAACATTCATGCTACTTCATAGTTTTATTAAAAATCATGTATCCCCAATGCTTTGCCAAACGGTGTCAATTTCAGCATATGTGTGTGTTGCGTCATCTTTATCAAAATGTGAATTTCATGCCCCCACCTGGATTTCAGGTTTCGCCTTGGGAGGGGATGAAGTTTACCAGTTGGAGAAAAATTGAAACTTGGTTGGTATAATAACCAAGAGATAGCAATCTGACGTTAAACAAATATTGACTCTCTGGCCCACCCCGGGGGCAATGGGGAGGGGTTCAAAAGGGTCAAATTGGCTCAAATTCAACAAACTTCTTATCCAGACCCCGATATGCTGGAATCAAATGCTATTCACCAATGGAAACGTCGTAAGGTGCTTTATCAAAGTTGTTAATTTCAGCACCAAGCCCACCCCCGGGGCTAAAATTTCAATAAGATTTTTCTTTAAAGACCCAGAAATGCATTTATAGGCACTTAAATACACCAAAACACGGATGACCTAGCATTTAAATAAAGATTTAAAAATTCAGTACGAGAACAACACAATATGAACAATGCCGTAACATCTAAAAAAGACGAACAGAGTGTAACCTTTACTTTCATCTTACGTACTCACAAAATCGAACCTCATTCGATAATTGTAATTTCGAAACAAATTACCTAAATAGACTAAATCGAAAATATTTGCAACTCATTGATTTAAATTAAGTATGGTTGATCGTAACGATGAAATAAAATTTTAAATAGGCAGAACATACGTTGGTCGATGCGGTGGACCAGATTTGGTTTCTTCCTCAATTCTTCCCACTTCTCCCATAGCTTGTGCATATTCCATGAATGAGCTAATGGGATTCTTTCCTTCCAAAACTGTAGAAATGGCATTACTTTGAACCTTTGGAGTGGTTTCACATGCAGATATAGCTGACATAGGAGGACCTTTGACTTGATTTACGTGAACCATTTGATTTAGTTCATTTGGCCCTGTATCAGTTGCAATCTGTAAATCACTTTCATCATCATTATCATAATATGGATCCTTGGGGTCAGGTTTTAGGTAGTCGTTCAACACCTGCCATGTTGGCTGAAAAAACAATATCAAGGCATTCTTTTAATAAAGAAAATGTGCTTGTACATGTACTTACACTTGCTAAACTGTAGTTTACTTTTACATAGCCGGCCACATGGCCATTGCTCACACATGTATGCATTTCACGTTTTACGCATGTAATACATAGACTATTTTCAGCATACTCATTTTGATGACTTACGAGGGGTGTTCCAACAATAATGTCACTTGCATCGGTGCTCATATGGCGGAAGTGCTTTTGTTCATTTTAATTTGCTCTGCCCTTCAAAATACTCTCCGCCAGCCAGAACACACCTTTTTAGCCGTTCAAACCATTTTTGGAAGCATATTTCATACTCTTCAACGGGTCCACCCATCAGACACTGATAAACAGCAGATCCAAGGGCATTTCTCGAATTGTATCTCCTTCCAGATAAATGATATTTAAGTTTTGGAAAGAGAAAATAGTCGCAGGGGGCCAAGTCTGGCGAATACGGAGGGTGCGGCAGGACGGTAACCTTCTCTGACTTCAAAAAAACAGTCACAATACGTGCCTTGTGAGCGGGTGCATTATCATGCAAAAGTCGGACATACTTAAGTCCTGTTTTTGGGCGGCGACTTTTGAAGTAGTTCTTCAACTTTCTCAGAACAACGTTTTTATAGAACTTGCTTGTGACTGTTCTGCCTTTTGGCACCGGGATTTGAATAGCTGGACCCTTATTAGTGAAAAAAATAGCATACAAAACCGTATTTACCGTTCATATTCGTTTGGCAATACTTGGGCGTCTGACACTTTTAGTGGCCCGTATTCGGTAGGCAACCTTCCACTTTGGTTGAAAATAATACACCCAGGTCTCATCACCAGTGACTATATTATCAAAAGCCTTTTTACTATATTTTGGGTATATTTTGAGAAGTTTTTTTGCCATTGTTACACGCGTCTTCTTTTGCTCATCCGTTAACAAATGGGGTATCCATCTGGCATTTATCTTTCTAACTTTTAGGTGTTTCTTCAAAATTACATGAACTCTTGCTAATGACAAGTTTGTCATTCGAGCCAATTGTCTTACGGTAAATCGAGCATCAGTTTGGAGGATATTTCGGATTTTCTATGTTACCTTTGGTCGTAGTTGTTGCAGGACGACCTGGGTGAGCAGCATCTTTCAGTTGCTGCTGCCCTGCACTAAATTTACCTACCCATCTACAAACAGTCCTGTGAGACATTTGGCCCTCCCCATAAATGTCACACACAAATGTCTACGGCCTTTATGCCGAGTGATGACCTACCTTTTATAAAGGCCTTAATTTCAAGAACATTTTCAGCGCGTTTTCCTGTCATTTTGTGCCTCGTCTAACGAATAGGCTATGAAACGATGTACACTGTACCGAGGCCAGTGAACGTGTGGACGAGATATTTACCTGTGTCACGAGCCAGTGATCACTCAATCGACACGAGGTGGTTTTGTGCAAAAATTGCACGATTTCCGCGAAAAAAAGCACAGATGACATTATTTATGGAACACCCCTCGTATGCTTCTGACTAACTGTACTTAATTTCGCTCACGCCGTTTCCACGAGTAGTTAATAAAATTCTAACGTCGGCACCAAATTCAATCTATTATTTACCTATAAAGACCTGCCTGAACTTTTCCACGTCCAGGGGTTTAAGTAGTTTATATAATAACGCAGCGGTGACACACTTGTTCTGTAAATCTAAAATCTTTAATATTGTTCTATGCGGTTTATTAAGACATTATTCTATATGGTTAATTTATATTGTTGCTGTTTTGCGAATTTAGTTTAGGTGTTTTTATGGTGATATCAAAATTTCTTTCGGTTCTTTTCACACAAGCTTTAAATTTAATTACATTTTTACCAGTGAAATATCAGAAAATATCAGCTTGAAAAATCTTATATCATCACTCCTTATATCATATGGGAAATCGTATATCATCACTAGTGATAGCCTCTATATATTTGTTTACAGTAAATCAAATTTTCATATTCATATATATTGTCATTCTTGTATTAATATAACCTATTTAAACATAAATTAGGCATCAAAACATCAAACAAAAGAAGTATTTCACCTTGTTATTTGCAGTCTCTCCGTGTATAATCCGGAGAGCACGGTCCGCTGTCGCCTCCTTTGCTTCGTGTTTTCTTGATCCGGTTCCGTTTGCAATGAACTTGGCAAAGTATACATCATAACCAAATCTGAAATAGAATAAAATCTTACCTCCAAATGTCAAATGAAGTAAAATATATCATTTTATACACTTTTCAGAAATAATTAATCTTAGATTTAAGCAGAAATTGATGACATTTAGTCTTATCATGATGGGATTCCAATTCGGGACACATTGACGTTATGGATATAAAATGTGTCTATTGTTCATACCTGCTTAAGATTTGGATACCAATAACATATCTAATATCCGGATTTAAAAAAAAAAGAAAATGACAACCGGTAAATTCATATAATACCATTGATCAAAACAAAAAGGAAAAACAACGCCTTTCTCTCCACGTTTTCCTTAATTTGCGTTAATGAACAAAGGAAAGATTTACATGGAGACCCTTGTAATAGTACAAGGGAATAAGACCAGATGTTCCGGAAGAGTAAGCGTCTTCTGCTTCATCGACGACATCCGCCATGTAAATATTGGTCACATCAAAGTACACATCAAGTCCTCGAAGATAAGAACCGAGTCATCATCGCATCACAACAAGTTAACACACTAATGAGCATACTCAAAAACGTCCACCTTCATATCACTTAAAGATACAGAATATTTCTCAATGCGACATAGATGGCGACCATATAACTTGCCCATAGTTCTAATAAACATGCCTCTATCGAATCCCCGTGTTGTTAGTTGGTTTGTTAGCAGCCGGATGTGTGGGATGGCCTCGACTGTAAGTGCTCAATGTGTGTATCTGCGTGATCTGTTTTTGCTTCATGTTTTTGCTGCTTGGTACAAATTTTTGACTTTGTAAACCCTCAGGTTTGCTGTGCTTTTTTATGTTTGTTGCTATGCTGCTTGGTACGCTGTTTATACATGCTTTTCTATTTTTATTTTTATTTTTTATACTTTAATATCAATCAATTGCATGTCCATAAAGATGTACCATGAAATTTAATCAGCAGGCATGGGGTGGGAGAGACAAAATTTGTCGGTAGGGACTGGCCCAACCACTCTTATGTTTCTCTCACCCTGAGCTTTTTTCGGGACAAATTCTGGTATTATGATTTTATTTATACACTAAAACAAAATACCCCGACATTTGGTACTATTTTTATTTTGCTATATTGCTTTGTTTAATCCTTTTCTTATTTCTCCAGAAAGTTTTCTTTTAAGTCACACTATATTAGTGTATATCCTGGAAATTTTTACTTTTTGCTATATTAGCATATATGTAAATTACACTTAGCCCTGATAGTGTTTTAACTTTACCTTTAGCAACACTGTATCCTAGTTATGCAAGTGTTCATTCTTAACTATCATTTCCTAACAATTAATCTGTGATACCTTAATCTCTCGTCTATTATAATTTATAGTTTCATAGCCATTTATTTTAAATTAATAATGCTTTCTGTTCTTAAACGTATCTTCCATGTGCATGTGCTTTGCTATCATGTTTTATGCTTTATATATTTGTTACGTTTTGTCTGTACATTTTATTGTCATGTTTTGTCGAAATACAAGCTCTTGAGAGCTTATGTTACCCATTACTACATTCGACGTAAAATAAAGCTTCTTGTATCTTGTATCTTGTATCTTGTAGCACATCGTGATATTTAGAGCAAGCCCTAGAATAACGAATCAACTACGACATGTAAATATCATATGTAGGGATGTTACTATCAAGAAATGTAAAGTTCACGATCGGAAAGTTGAAATTGTCAAGTTTATCGTATAGCTGCGTAGTAAGTTCTACATGTTGGTCATAGTTAACGTACAGATCGAGATAAGTAGCTGATTTAGAAGAGTCCGTTGTGCCCTTTATTTCAAGTTCAGAAGGGTATATACGATCGACGTGGTCTGCAAACTTCTTGTTGTTCATAGAGATAACGTTACACACATATGCTGCACCTTTAACATTTAATAATAGATACCGTATGCCAAAAAAATAATTAAACTGCATCATACGGCTGTTTTTGTCCTCCTAGAACTCGTCAGTGATGCTAATTTATGAAGTTACAAGTAAAATTAAAGTATTTCTGTATGATTTCAAATCGTGTACTACGAACATTTGTATATTATGTACCGTGCCACTTCTCAAATGAGACTAGCTGTGGCTATGGGGGCTCCAGAAAACCTGAGGGACTTAAAAATTCAACAGCAGGGTCTGCCGCCCCCTATCATTAAAGATGACGTCAAAACGCACGGCCAGAGGGATCTCTATAGATCTTCCGCCATTACATTGTACGTGGTGGAGCCCTTATTAGCATATGTACTCATAAAGTTACACTAAAGGCAGGAAATCGTTGCATGTAACCCAAGAAAGTATCTTTTATATACACCAGATGTCGGAATGCAGTAGGACGGGCTCAATTACATTTATCTGTACTCGAAATCAGATGAACTGACATAGTCCTTCAAAACAAAAAATATCAAATTTTTTTGAATGCTTGTAAGTGTGTAAGCTTGTAAAGACTTTAAAGATTTTTGTATCATGTTGACGACATTTCTTTGTCAGTCTTTACATAAAATAATAAAATATAACGTGTAAACTTTGTATAACTAAAATATCCGATTTCGATCACATCTATATATAGATAAATTGTTTGTCTTAAACATTTAAGTTATCATATCAACAGTAATTTTATACACTTTTTACCTTAAATTAATTTTTGAAAATGATTTTCACCTATAATATTTATCTATGACCATTGCTGCTTATAAGAAAAAAAAAAACAATCAACCAATCAACCTAAAATCTATTTTGATTTGGACATGCCCGTCTCTGAATCTGGTTTATAATGGATAGAGGTCTTTCATGGCTATCAATATATCTTATTATACTTGGTTTGGTTTTTCAAGGTTTTACATCATATTAACAATCAAGATTATTTACGGCCTCCTGGTATGCGACATGATTGTATGAGTGATTGTGTATTTTGAAGGCTGTGGCATGTTCGTGTAAGGCTCCTTGCGGTATGCGACGTGGGTGTATGGGTGATTGTGTATTTTGAAGGCTGTGGTATGTTCGTGTAAGCCTCCTTGCGGTATGCGACGTGGGTGTATGAGTGATTGTGTATTTTGAAGGCTGTGGTATGTTCGTGTAAGCCTCCTTGCGGTATGCGACGTGGGTGTATGGGTGATTGTGTATTTTGAAGGCTGTGGTATGTTCGTGTAAGCCTCCTTGTGGTATGCGACGTGGGTGTATGGGTGATTGTGTATTTTGAAGGCTGTGGTATGTTCGTGTAAGCATCCTTGTGGTATGCGACGTGGGTGTATGGGTGATTGTGTATTTTGAAGGCTGTGGTATGTTCGTGTAAGCCTCCTTGCGGTATGCGACGTGGGTGTATGGGTGATTGTGTATTTTGAAGGCTGTGGTATGTTCGTGTAAGCCTCCTTGCGGTATGCGACGTGGATGTATGGGTGCTCGTATATTCTGGAGGCTGTGGTATGTTCGTGTAAGCCTCATTGCGATAGTCCAGAACTTGTGCCTATTTAAAGTGCTACCACACTGGAATATACTGCCGAAGGTCCACGGCAGTACATCCAACCCCGTCGCGTGTTCCGATCATATAATGCGAAGTGACAGACAGGGAGTACCTCTAACTAAGTACCATTTTTCGGGACTGTAGTATGATGTGGTCAGGAGACAGAGCCCAAAGTCTTCCTCAAAGGATTTACTAAAGGTCAAACACCATGCACCGTCAGGGGAGTCATAAGGTAGGAGGAAAAAAAAGATCCCAAATATATTGAAGTCTTACGGGTCTTGCAATGGGGTTAACAGGTACACTTCTTACGCCGTACCTGCAGTGAATTTCATATACATTGTCTGTACATGTGGTTCAAAAATAGAAATAACATGCTCCTTAACTTATTGGTTATTTGTTAAGTCTTATACTGAGTAAAGTGTATATAAAACTGTGGCTTTTAAACGTATATAAGATATAGTATCTTTATTGGTACATGGCCATGGTGCAATACAAATTACTTACCCTCCAGTGCTTGGAAAAGTTTCTTCATATCGGACTTCCATTCCCCTTTTCGCAGCATATTCCTGAAGTCTACTAATACAATTCTTGTTGATATTGTTTAAACTTTCGCGCCATCCTTCCGCCATGATCACAGTGCGGTGGTAGATTAATTCCTTCTTGTTGAAAATATATATCGCGTTTTTTGGATAAAATCAAAATCACAGAAACTTTGTCAATAAGTATTGTGAGATGTCCATCACCTCAGATAGATGTAATTGGTACATGCTACATAAATGGTCACTATGATAACGGTCGATCAATGTGAAAAGGGATTAAAAACCACATTCTGCCTGATAACAAATATCTGTTGAAAGATGCTAAACTTCATGACGGAATGAGTCAGTGAAATAGTTAATAATGAAGTATATACAAACACTGTCCCTGTATAATAGTATAAGGTAGATTGGACACACTTGTACATGTGTAAATTAACTAGGTAATCGTCATGTAAACAATGTGCAGCTATGTAAACGCCGCGTAAAGATAAACAAAAGTTACAGTATTGTGTGTCAGGTACAGTGTTATGATGGTATTTAATTATGTGAAACTATTTATATGCATTATTTGTACATTTTGGCCATCTGTTACTTATTATGCATTAAGGAAAGTCAGTGTAAGCCTGATTCTTTATTTTGATCTGTCTCCGATTTAGAAGGACAAATTGTGCCATTCAGAGGAATTCAGATACTGGTATGGTGTGCGGTATGTCAGTCGGGCTTCTAAGGGTCTTTCCGACAGGCTCGGAAAGCACAGGTATATTCATCTGTAGAATTCCGAAGGACTTAAGTTTGGCGTTGAAACAGTATCAATCCGCGAAGCCTGTTTTAATCACAGGGGCCTGAGAATTTGGTACAGCTAGTTGTGATCCTATGCTGTGTAGAGTAATTATATATTTTTTTGGGTGGGTAAGAGTGCAAGATCAATTTAAATGCTACGCAAATGAGGGGGCATTTGTATCGAAAATTTATCTAAACTCTCCAAAAGTGTAAGCGTGCACTTACATTTCGTAGTCCAGAATTATCCTTCACAAAATGTTCAGGCCTCTGTGGCTTTCATTTCGTATACGCCAATGCATTGTTTTTTATGGTGGTGTGAAACACAGGGACATGATAATTTGGCCATCAAGAGTTTTCTCGTATATATGACTACTTGGGTGTCATTTTATTTGGATGTATACAGAATGTATCTAAACACAGAACGCATATGTGTTTAGATCCACTTTCGATTAAAATGACACCCTCAAATTTAAGATTTAGAAATTAATTACTCTGATCACCTTAGTTTAGGCCCAAATATAGTTGTTTATCATCTATATACTGCTTTATACCACCTATCGGAAGCAAGATAAACTCACTATCATGGTCTGACAGTGTGAGAAGTTGAGAACGACCTGAGAAGAACTTGAGAACGTATTTTCCCATTTCACAGCACTTGAGAACGTATTTTCTCAAAAAAGAACATCTGCTTGCGATAACATGACGTCATTTCCGGAAGTAGTATCACAACAAAAGTGATCCACGTAAGAAATAAGTCCGTCATAAATATTTTAATAAAACTAATGAAAAAATATTTTGAGAATGAAAACACCATTTCAAGCGTAAATATGCACATAAGAAAGCCAATAGCGATATCTTTGTTTTCAAATTATTATTTTTTTCTCATAATTTTAGTGTTAATGGTATTCCTCCGCTAAATCTGCTGTTTATTTACGTTTGCCAGAGGCAGATCACGATCGATAACCCTAGAAGTTGTTTAAAAACTATGGTGTTTAATTGACAATTCTTATATTAAGGAATGTATAAGATAAAAGTATATAGATGATAAACAGTTTATCACACATTATTTCCAGGGTTTGTCGTTTGAACAATTTTCTCATCGCTCAAACGTGGATAAAATTCCGAGTCCATCTGCTGTGGCCTCTCGATTTAATCCACGTGCTCGCGATGAGAAAATTATACTCACGTCAAACCCTGAAAATACAGTGTGATAATCTATATATAACTCTTCATGTCTATGTGGTATAAACTGGTCAAAATTGTCTCACAACAGAAAACAAAACATATCGTTGGCAATATTTTAGTCCTTAATTCACGTGAGTATTAGTATTCTAATGTATGTTTTATACAGGTTGTATTATTCTATCGAAAGCGTTCAGAACGCGTACTATAACATTTAAGACACAAAACCTTCCCGAACTTGGGAAAACCTACTTATTGAAATATATTTTTTCAAATTCCGTATTCTTTTGTGCTTCCTCAATGTCTGCTATATACACGTTTCAGTTAAACTTATTTATATCTAATGTCAGTTGACAGTAAACACAAAGCCGATGTGGACAGACTCTATAGCTTGGGTGATCGACAAAGAGTCCGGGCGGGGCATGATAACGATAAATAACCCAACTGTCTTTCGTCTGCTCGATAGCCTTACTACTCAATTTGAGTTTTTGTACATGGTACAAAAACAGGTTTATACACAAATTATATAATTTCATGTCTATCCAGCTGAATTCATTGGAGGCATCTACAGATAGATCTTAGTACTTGATTATAACTGGGGGTCAAGTTATACCTCTAGGCAGAGCAATAGATCATGAGTGTAGGTTTACATAATGTACATATATGTACACGTGTATCACATGCTGGTCAGTAGAACTGACCATGATGTAAAAGTCAAGGTCACTGGTAGCATCAGCAGCTCAGCCAATCGGGATGCAGCATTACATAAGTCTAAGGGGGGTCCATCAGCAGGGATAGCGTCACCCACGCCAGTTTCAAAATTGCTTCCCAAGAGAAAGGACGTATGTGGTATTCAGACATCGTATAAGCAGTTCAAATTAATTCGAAGAAAACTTTGGTGTGTGCATTCAACATCGTCGATCTTGTTTTAAAAGAACGTGATATACAAACAGTTACAGTATCTCGTACATCGTCGGCAAATAGTGCAACACGGACAATCTGTGTCATTCTACTACGAAGAGATACAATGTACATCGGCAGCAATAATAGGCGCCTAGTCAGAATACTTCTTGTTCGCGTCATCAAGAACAAGATAGACATGCCTGCTTCGAGAAAAACACCATATGACCGGAATAATCCGGCAAACTGGACAGTGAAACAACTGAGAGAGGAAATCGAAAAGTGGGGCATCGTGGTACCAACATCGATTTCAAAAGCTGCTCTGAGACAGCTCTACACGGAGAACGTTAAAAATCAATCCCGAAGTAATTCATTAAGGACTAGCAGACATAACGAAACGGTCGTCGTCCAGCATGAAATTCCAAATGGTGCACAGGAAGACGCGAGCACTAGCGACCAGGGGGATCATATTTCCGATGATACCGACATGGCGGCATCAATGCGCGTGCGCATTGAAAGTAGCAGCGGAAGGAACTCTTCAACCGGAAACGAACCGGAAGTGAGAGACAACATGGCGACCGCGGCTAGCAGTGGGCACACAAACAGTTCAGATATCGGCCTGTTACAATAAGCGATGTCCACGCTAACTCAAACTGTGACGCTGCTAATGCAAAATAACCTATCTGCAGACAATCGACAAAATCGACAAGAGTCAGATGAGCATTCGGGTTTCAACCTAAGATCTGCCTACGCCAGATCCACCCCAGGAAACGCTAACGGAGTCCATCCGGAATTACTCCCGAAGAAGGATGCTGTACCAGCGAGCCTGAGACGACACATATTAGAAGGTTGCCAGGAATCCCCAGTCCAAACAACACAACGACACAAAAACCGCATCTAAAGAGACAGATAAACGAGGTCGCCAACGCATCACTCACAACAACAAAGAGGTATGCAACAACTTTAATCTTTCACCACGAGGTTGTACGAGGGATGATTGTAGTTTCAGCCATGTATGCATTACATGCAAATCTACAGACCATGGCTTGAAGTCATGCACAAAATCAAGCAAGGGACACGTGCAGGAACAACGGAAAGGCAACTGACTAACATTTGATCTTCAGAAAACTTCTACACCAGTATCTGTGCAGCAGTTGGAGAAGGAGTTAATCTACCATCCAAATGAACAGTTTGTGTCATATTTATGTACAGGACTAGCAGCCGGTTTTGACACGATGATAAACCATAAGCCGGATACTACCTTTGTGTGTAGAAACTTACAGTCCTCTCTACGTGACCAAGATAGTGTTACTGAACTTGTCCACAAAGAACTGGAAAAAGAATTTGTAATCGGCCCATTCCAAGAGTCGCCTTACGACGTCTATAGAATAAGCCCATTAGGGGTAGCGACAGGCAAATATTCTGGAAAGAAGAGACTTATCGTGGATCTGTCTGCACCTCATGATAACCCAGCCCATAGCAGTATCAATGATCTGATCGACAAAGAATCATGCTCTCTGAGTTACGTGAAGATTGATGATGCTATATTACTCATTCAACAGTTGGGACGAGGTGCCAAAATGTGTAAAGCGGATATCAGCGATGCTTTTAAGCTCATTCCCATTCGACCAGACCAGTGGCCACTATTCGGATTTATATGGAATAAAGAACTTTATTTCTATACAAGACTTGCTTTCGGATGTCGGTCTAGTCCAAAATTCTTCGATACCTTATCACAAGCCATTTGCTGGATCGCTGTCAACAACTACGGTATCAAGAACATATTGCACCTCCTGGATGATTTCCTTGTAATTGACGAACCAGACTACTGTGCAGAGCGGAGTATGGCACTCATATATACTATATTTGCCAAACTAAACATACCGCTGGCAAAGCACAAAACCATGGGCCCACTGACAGTCAGTGAGTATCTAGGTATCATTTTGGACTCTGACAATATGGTAGCTAAGTTACCACAAGACAAAATTGACCGCATCACCACATTTATTCAGGGACTTCTGGGTAAGAAATCTTGTACAAAACTCAAACTTTTGCAGTTATTGGGCCATTTGAACTTCGCTACAAGAGTGATTAAAGCAGGCAGGTCTTTCGTATCATACCTGATCAATTTATCTACAACAGTTAAAAAGCTGCACCATCATGTTAAACTCAACAGTGAATGCCGGACAGATCTGGAGATGTGGTTACACTTTCTGAAACAATGGAATGGTGTATCAATTTTTCATGATAGTGAAAAGTCGCATGCGCCAGACATGCACCTCTACACAGATGCGTCATCATCAGTAGGCCATGGAGGTTACTTCGAGGGTCGCTGGTTCTGTGAACAATGGTCACCAGAACATCATATCAGTAACATCACTGGGCAGGTTTCCAGTGCACCATCCATGGCAATGTTAGAATTGTACCCCATTGTCGTGGCAGCAATGTTATGGGGACATTTGTGGATAGGCAAATGTGTGGTGTTTCACTGTGACAATCTATCAGTTGTACACATCATCAAACAGGGAAGGGCTAAAGCTCTCAAATTGATGAAACTGATGAGGAGACTAACGTGGTGTGCATTGCACCATAATTTTTCGTTTAGCGCTATCCATGTGCCAGGTGTACATAATAACATTGCAGATTCTCTTTCTCGATTCCAGATACACCGGTTCAGGCAACTGGCACCACTAGCAGAAACAGTACCACACAGATGTCCCCAACCTTGCGAAGTGATGTGGAGTTGAACAAAGCAGCAACCAATCTTCTGGAAAACAGCATTGCCAACAGCACTAGGACCAGCTATTCTACAGGATTTCATTCCTACAAGCAATTTCTCACAAGCTACAAATTTACGTGGGATATCGGGCATATGCCCCCTATATCAGAAGATAACCTGGTGTTTTTTATAGCATATTGCAATTCAGTGTTGAAGGTTAAATTTGCTACAGTGAAATTATACTTGTGTGGAATACGTTATGCATATGTCATCAAGGGATTACCTAATCCATTACAAGATCAATTTGGAAATAATTACCTACGGCTTAACATGGCTATGCGTGCACTTAAACGCACAAACACCAAAGCTAGGGCTCCAAGAGCCCCAGTCACCTTCAAATTATTGTGTAAAATTTGTGAAAGGCTTCATCAAGGCCTCCTTGGATCTTTCCAGGATATTCTTATGCGCACAGTGTGTACCGTTGCGTTTTTCGGATTTCTTCGTTGTGGGGAATTTACAGTATCAGCGGAATTCGATCCAAATATAAATTTGTGTGTAGGTGATGTAACCTTCCAAGATAAAACTACAGTAGTACTACGATTGAAAGCTTCTAAAACAGACCCTTTCCGACAGGGTATCGACATTCGATTATGTGCTACAAACCATACTGTCTGCCCGTACATCGCTCTGAAGGAATATCTAGCAATAAGAGGTACTTCAGGTAATAGGTGGCACGACCAGCCTCTATTTATAGAATCACCCATAACACAAAAGCCACTGTCTAGAAATACTTTCTTGAAGTTGGTGAATTCAGTGTTGATTTGTATCGGAGAAAATAACACTAACATCAAAGGTCATTCATGGCGGATTGGAGCGGCATCAGAAGCCGCCAAGGCAAAGGTGGAAGACCACATGATAAAGACTCTAGGACGATGGAGCTCTGACTGTTATCAAAGATATATTCGTGTTTCCACTGTCTCTATCAGGGAGGCCCAAAGAGCCATGATCAATAACAGTTGAACTGTGTGGATTCCATTTTCCACAATATGTTACTGCCATGTATAGTGTTATCATTAATCCAGCAAACCGAATCCAGGAACAATTCCATCTAAGTAACAAGTTTCCTAGGCACAATAGTTATATTTACCTTACTTGGGGGCTATCAAATACCAAATACTTAAATGTATATACACACCTCATGTAAACACATCAAGTATTCGGTACTTGATATTTTGGGCTTATCCACTACTCAATAACCCTTTTGGGACGTTACGGGCTATTGTTCCGTTCTTTGGCCCCAAGTGTCAATTATTATTATCTCAAACTGTATCTTTTAGTACTATATACAATCAGGCTGTTTAACGACTCACGGCGAAAAACCCTCGAGACTCACGGCTCTTCGACTGGTCTGTACAGCTGTTGGACCTGACAGTCGGGTTGTATCTTCCTGGAGTTAGGGTTCACCAGACCCAGTGTGGCACTGGGTTTTTCCCTTGAGACTCACGGCTCTAGGGTTGGCTCACCTCTCGAGACTCACGGCTCGAATGCAGCACACTTACAGACTGGGTCTATAACCCATACTCCAAGTAATTTAGCCACCGGGATATGATAAACGGCAGCAAGTCTAAATATAGTATTTCAATTTTAATTGCACCTAATTTCATGATGCAGTTAATTATATCATTAACTTATAATTACCAGCTGGCATTAATATTGGTCGGTACAATATGCAAATACATTTATAATTAGGTGCAATCCATCATAATGGTACTAGAGACTCACGGCTCTTACCATACACCTTAGTCATTCCCGGTGGTTTGAATTACCGTTACATGTAGCATTAGTATTATAACAGCTCCCAGTAAGGCCAAATGTATAGATATATATTATTGTAATAGAAACTTTATTGGATATGACAGTGTGTGCGATACAGTTGTACTGCATAGAATGTTTGTAATTGCGATGTTGTATATATTATATATATATTGTTGTTGAATTATATGTATGAACGATAAACCTCGCCTTTGTTGTTTGTGTATAAAAGTAAACTTGACAAAAAACCTGCCCAAAGAAACAAATGAACAAACAAACAAGACTCGAGTTTTAGCAAATCAACTTAATTCTCTTCCACAATACAATGTATAAACAGAAGAAACCTATTTATAACACAGAATATAATCTAATATCGTGTTCCTAAACGGTGGTATACAATATCGAGTAATAATACAAATACATACATTCATATCGAGGACGACAAATGTTGCTATCAAATATTCTCATAAAAGTACAAAGTTTCTTTAATTTGCTTGCAAAAGAAGGGTTTATAAATTCTTGAACCCTTATACCTATTTTCGCATAAAACGTCTGCTACATATACCTTTGTACAATACCTAAACGTTTAGGTATCGTCCGAAGGTATCTGTAGCAGAAGTTTTACGCGAAAATAGTTCCCAATAAGTGTAAGGGACCATTTCAATGATATACGGCTGTTACCCATTGTGAAAACTCAATCGAATGTATCACATACTCACACATTGTGTCCAGTCCACTGATGAATTAGAACGGACAATGCGAACACATTATATTGTATTTTGGGATCACCGAGAGATAGGGGAACCCGATGTTAGCTACATAGTGTAGCTCTCATGAAGATTTATTATTCCATTTGCTGTTATGATTCATTTTAGCATCGGGTATCTTAGCAAATGTTATTTGTTTCTACCACAATACCCCGTGTTATTTCACTCTCAGACCATTGAATAAACGTGCTGACTATCGTTATATACCACTGGTGGAATATGACCTGCCGGACTTTTGATTGGTTAAGAAGTTGAGCTTTGACCGGAAATCACGTGGGCCAATGCAACGTGCTGATTGTTGACGTCGTCATAAATTGTTGACGTCGTCTCAATTTGGCGGGAATATATACGAGATGACGTGTTTTCGCGCAAATATCATCCGCGGTTCACGGAAAACAACACTGCCACTGCAATTTAATAGTATTGTGGTAGAAACAGGTCACACGACTTGTGGTTGTTGGATGTGCCACTGCGATTTTATAGTATTGTGGTAGAACCAGGTCACACGACTCGTGGTTGTTGGATATGAAATTTATTTCACTCCCGTTAATTATTTTTCAAAAGTAACAACAACCACTCGTTGTGTAACCTCTATCTATAACATATTCCAAGTTTTTTTAGCAATAGAAATGTACATATATGACCATAAAATATGAGGTAACACACACATGCTGCACCTTTAAAATTTTGTAATAGATACAAAGGAGCTGCCATTGAAAATTGCAGAGGAAATATGACCTCTGCAAAATAGTGTAAACTCATACGTAAAAGACATGCATGCTCACAAACAGATTTTTCGGACAAGGATTGAATTACCTTTCTTGTTTATATTTGTATACCCACTTAAATGACGCTGTGTTACTGGTACGAACACGTCAGAATGTTTTGTTTAATGTCACTGTAAGTCGTGACGGGAGTCCTTTTAGTAACACTGACCTTCAAACATTCCAAAATACAAACTGCACAAAAGCAGAAGTTATCACACACGTATATTAAGGTGACCGTTAGTTTTGTAATGATTTAAACATTCAAACTTTGTGTCTGTGTAGCCTACTGGACGTCACGCATTAACAGGAAAAGATTTAAATGAAAACTGAAACCAAAATGAACGGACTGATTTTTAGAAAACACATTATTGGATTCACAGAAATGAAACTTAACTATTTATAGATGAAAGACATTATATGAAGAACAATATACATGTGAGGTTTTCTTTCGAAGGCTATTAATTATTGAAGCACGTATGATCAAATTGAAGGTTTCAGCAGTAATTTACTGGGTGAGTATGTCTTTATTCGAAGAGGTTAAGAGTATAAGTTATAACGAAAGTATGACCGGTGGATAAGGTCTATGAACATGTGATATATACAATTTTCCTCGCAAACCGCCTCTTTTTCAAGACAGAATATGAATAATTATATATCACAACACACAACAGATAATTAGCAATATGACATTATGTATGTAAACATGTACATTTATGAAATCATAATTATATTTCTACAGCAGTTAATTAAATCAGTCACCTATCTCAACACATAACGGTTAAATAGCAATATGGTATTATGTACGTATACATGTACATTTATGATATCATAATTATATTTCTACAGCAGTTAATTAAATCAGTCACCTATCTCGGTGTCAAACACAAGAGCATAAAATTAAATCAGTCACCTATCTCGCTGTCATAAACAGGTACGGTAAATAAGATCAGTCACTTATCTCGCTGTCATAAACAGGTACGGTAAATAAGATCAGTCACCTATCTTGCTGCCATAAACAGGTACGGTAAATAAGATCAGTCACTAATCAATACAAGTGCACTAGAAAGAGCTGGATTGAGATATGAACTACAATGTAATATAATATATAAACGCTGATAACACAGGGATATAAATACAGGGGAAAATGCAACGTACAGTGTATTTACTACATTATATCAGTTAGTGTTTTTAAGAGTTATAAATCTTATTACATTTAATCATTTCACAAATACACTTGTATCCTTATATTGTTTACATGGCTTTAATCAAATAGGTAAACCTCTATTTCTGCCGTACTTTCGCTTTAGTGTGGAAAACCAGCTGTTTTAATGTACAATGTACCTTTAACCAGGAAGCTGATTTACTGTCGTGACTGTGATAATGGCGGAAAGATGGCGTGAAAGTTTGGCCCATATCAATAAAAACTCCATCAGTAGACTTCAAGAATATGCTGCTAAGAGAGGCTTTGAGGTTCGATATAACACGTACCCTAGTCAGGAAGGGTAAGTATGCATCACAACATCTTTTAAAAGATGACGTAACACACACATATGCTGCACCTTTTAAATTAATTAATAAAACTGCATTGGACAACTGTTTCGTCCTCCTAGGACTCTAGGAGAAAGAAATTTGTTTTCAAAAATGTATTTTTTATAAAAAGAACAAAAGCAGCTCAAACAATTACGTTGTGTTCTTTAATATCAATATTGGTGTACAAAGCCCTGAGCAGCAAGATACTTTACTTCGCTTATTCCAGTCTATACAGTTTTAACGAGTACGTTGATGGGCAGTGCTACAATGGTTAGAATGTTAGCTATGGGCATCGAAATGGCAGCACCGGTTGTATGCTCCCCATGGAATTGAGAACGATATTGGCTTATTGCTAAGGCCCTATAACCACGTACAATACTTTGTGAAGCGCTTTGAGACGACGTATAAGAATAAAAATGTAAGAACCTCGAGTTATTATCATTTCAAAACCATACTGGTTTCTGTATACATTGTCAGGAAGGCAAAGAAACTATAAAGCTTTATTGTTTAAAATATGACAAGGCTTTACAATATTGTTTGTCTACGTACGTTACTATTTACAACAAGGTCTTATATAACTCATATTTTGTTAATGTCCAATTCTATAATGCGCATGTCTAAAAATAGAAATATGAAGATGTTTTGATGGCAAATGGTATTTATATTTTAGTATATTAATAAAACTAAATGTTAAATAACTTTATCTTAACTGTTTCCTTACCGGATTCGCAGAAGAGACGAATATCTCCCTTGCAAATTCGTTTTTAGGATGAAGTAACAGGAACAATTTCGCATAAGTAGTCTATTTCCTTGCTATTTCAGATTTAAGTGTGACGTGTATTTTCAAAAGGCCATTGCAAGTGGAACAGGAAATAGGAAAAAAGAAGCAGAGGAGGCGACAGCGGACCGGGCACTCCGGTCCCTTTACAGTGAAACAAACCAGGTCATATTGAAATAATCAGCTAAGCGTTATACAAACATTCAAATTATTCCACTGGAATGTGGAACATTTCAGCATTGATGACATTGGTTTTTAGTTTCATTTGGGTTTAAAACAAAATTTGTTTGCAAACTGTAAGAATCCGCATAGCAAGCACTTTTTTTCATAACCCTTTGAAAGTAAAACATAATTGACATCAACTCTTATGATTAATTTTTGAAACTTATTTTCTGATTTTAAAATCTCAACCGACCAGAAAGCCGCATTCTGCGTAAAATCAATGGAAAATTAATTATATTCTGATTTAAGTCAGGTTCTGACAAAATAATCGCTAAATATTAGTGTTGCTGTTCTTTCTTTCAGATAAATTTGAATAAGATGGGAATGGAAAGGACAGCTTTGTTAGTAATAGATACAGTATATCGAAAAAATGAATTTAACTGCATCATGTAGCTGTTTCGTCCTCCTAGGACTCTTCAGTGATGCTAGGGGCCAAAAGGTGGGAATTCAAAATTTCTAAACTAATATAGAAGTGGAAGGGTCAGGTGCGGAAAACCCATTTAATTTATGAATTTAAACTAAAAGTAGATTTAAACTAGTTCTGTATAATTTCAAATCGTGTACTACGAAAATGTGTATATTATATAGCATGCCACTATTCAAATTAACTAATTGTGGCTATGGATACTCCAGCAAACCTCGGGGCCTTAAAAATTCGCCGGCAGAATCTGCCACCCCCTATCATGCAAGATGACGTAACACACACATATGCTGCACCTTTTAAATTTAGTAGACTTGGTTTGGTTTTATTTTATTCTTGGAAGCGTTGGACGCCGTGCAGATAGGGATTGGGTAAAAGCCGAAGCACGGAGTTTGAGATACCTAGCGGAAGTTTCCGTATTACTGTAAATAAGGGAGACAACTTGTACAGTAATTGGTGCTTCGTTTAGGGTACAATCGAACATTTGGGTAAATACCGACAAGCGAAACAACTTTTTACATGAATCATGCATTAACTTCACGTATGATTAAATCGAATTCCGTTCATGTTAAGCATTTGTCGTTGTTAGCGGACAGAAACTGGAATAATTAGCAATAGTGTATCTAATCTCGATAGTCGTCGCCGTGCGTGCACATTATGACAGGTACGGTCGCTTGATTTCCGGAAACGATGTCCGACCTTGTACTCCACTTCTCTTCAACAATACCAAACACATTTTATTCAGTGCACTTAATGTTATTACATACATTTTGTTTAGATTTAGGTAGTTTGAATATGAGAAAGGACTGTTGTGTCCGAAATTTCCTCCAATTTTTAAGGTGGGTACATGGAAAACACATTTTATCATTAGTTTCATCTTTCCCCCATGAATTATAATCATTAAGAGGTGATTTGAGCTGAATGAAAATTAGATTTAAGAGTTATGTGTTGTGTAAGTCAGTCATTTGAAAATAGTTTAGGGTTAAGATTATCTTCGTTGATTGATAAGTGTGCAACTATAGTTAATACTCAAAAAATATAGAGGATGGATCATCAACATCTTGATTCCGCATTTTTATTGCCGGTTATAGTTAATACTTGTTCATGCATGTACTTCAATAGTAGTGTGTTTGCATCTATGGTTGCATTTTTAAAAATTGCACCTTTCAAATTTCATTCTTTTACCATGTCCAAACAGCCGAATAACGCCTCCATCAGTACTTCCAGTACTTTTGATTACGTTCCATTAACAGCAAACAGCAAAGGTCATTTAAAGACAGCCTCCTGGTGTATGCGATGTGGATGCGTGTGTCGAGTGTACGTGTATTTGGCAGGCTGTGGTTTGTTTGGGTACGCCTTTTTGCGATAGTCTGGATGCTTTGCCAATTTGAAGTGCTATCACACTGAAAGTGTACTGCCAAAGGACCCCAGCAGAACATTCCAACTGGTCATTTTATCCATCCCCAATAATACTGAGTGCCACGTAGTATCTAACCTAGGCACGTTATCAAATTACAAAAGGTCGGTAATTAATATCGCCACCCATTATTTGAAATATTCAACAATTCAAACATTTTGAAAATGACCGCCGTTATAAGATCTCGCGAGAGCTTTCTTTGCAAAGTGTACATTTGAATTGCATTTTTTCAGACAATGGCAATCTTCAAGAAATTTGTTTTTGGAAAAATATTGGGACTTAATTACATGCGTATGTAAGAAGCATATCATCTGTAATTTCCATTGATAGCTTATTTGCATTGATAAGCGATACATATAACCAAATGGTTCCTAGAATATACACAGATATCCAAAAAGTACCGATACAATTTTCGCAAAATGTCAAAGTCAATTGCGAAGTTTGCATTGTAATTTGTTGATGTCGGAACTTCTTAAGATTATTTGTTTTTGTTCATGTTTTATTGTTTGTCAGCATGTTGATTTTAATACAATTAAAAGGCTCAAAATGCAATTATTTTGCAATTTCATATGTTGTAGAACATACGATTTTATGATGTGTTTCTTTCATATTTGTTGAGAGTAGATCATTGTATCAATCCTTTAGTTTATCGTTCGCCTCTGTGAGGAAAGTTTTGAGATCTGTCCCTTGGTCAAGACATTCAAAAGTCTCGAAAAATTGTAGTTAGTGCTCCTGCTTGACCTTCGGCATTACGTGATAGAACGACTGGTTCACCTGGTGTCAGTATAATGAAACGGATGTGACGTTCTGCTTTGGGCCTTCGGCAATATAGTTCAGTGTGGTACCACTTTAAATCGGGAAAAGGTTCGGACTATCGCAAAAAGGCTTACATGAACATTTCCGCAAATACAAACGCACTCAACAAATACACTCGCACAACACACATTAGGAGCCCATCCTTAAATGACCCTAGCGTTTAATAGGAAGTAAAAACAATAAAATCAATCCATCATAGATTTTTATGTTTTCCTCGGAGACGTTTCATTTGATACTCATATATACCATGTTATCAATAATATGTGTAAGGACTGATACAGCTATCTCACTTTATCATACGATAGATAGTGATGTGAACCACTTTTCCCTATATGTAAGCTACATAGATTATATCATATATCTCCGCGGTCCAATTCATACCTGGACTGAGATATCAATGATATGCCCCCGTTCCGACACAGATAAAAAAAAAACATTTGTTATATATATACATTGTTTTAATACATTTGACAGTGTGTATTACGTTAAGTTGATATTGTGTGTATATTATATAAAATAAATAGTAACATATTGAATTGTTCCCTTTTTTTGATTAGAAAACAAGCCAGGTGTTAATTAATTAATAGACAAAACTGCAAATGGAAACTGTCCACTTTTAAAAACTTGTTTATGTTATAACAGCGAATAAAGGATGTTCGATGTATGGACGGTTTAAAGCATATTTTGTAAATTTGTACATTCTAGTTAGTATATAGAAAATATATTGACAGAGCATTACCATTATAAACTCCTAAACTACGACTCGCTATTTGCTAAAGTGAAGTTATGAAATGTTATTTTCCTTGTTTGCACTTTATTATGTACTTTTTCACTTAGAAGATCAAAGAATAACAAAACATCACCAACTGTAATCCAAACTCAAAATCGATTAAACTAGAGGCAGAATATGAACACAGGAAAGATTTACATTGAGACCATTGTAAAAGTGCAAGATAAGAAGCCCAAGTGTCCAGGAAAAGTAAGCGGCATTGCTTTATTGACGACACCCGCCATGTAAATCTAGGTGAGATCCAAGTAAATGTCATAACCTCAACGTGAGAACTGAAGCACAATAGCAAGCATACTAGTCAACGCATCAATGACAACAGCAACAAGAATATTTGTTAACCAACTGTACAAACAAAGATGGTTTATGATCTTTATGATATACACACGGTTCATAATATACAAACTTTCGTAGTACGATTTTAAATTAAACAGAATAGTTTAATTGTACTTCTAAATTTATAAATGAAAGGGGTTTTACGCACATAACCCTTCTGCTTCTACATTAGTTTAGAAACTTTGGATTCCAGCCTTTTTGGCTCCTAGCATCACTGACGAGTCCCAGAAGGAAGAAACATCTGTATGATGCAGTTTAATTCAATTTTCGGTATACTCCATCTAATACTAAATTTAAAAAGTACAAAAAAAATTGTGTGCTTCATCTTTCAAGTTGATCAATATTACTGATAGTAAAAACAACCTTATTTTAAAGCCGCCGTCTTATCAGCAGTCACAAGACTCTTCCCCTGAGATCATATATAGCAGGCAGAGCTCGTCTTCTATTAACATATATTCTGATGAGGAAGACAATGATTCGGATAAGTCGTGTTCCAGTGACGTGGAGTTGACAAGATGTACATCTGTAAATAAATATATAAGTAATCGAAGAGCACCAGAATCAGCATGGGATCTACTCACTTCGGGCAGAAGCCAAACCAATTATACCCCTATGTTGGCAGGAGGTAAAAATCCCATCAGTTTATTCACGGAGCACGCACAAGCGAAAAAAGAACAAGGAAGATTTGAAGTCGAATCCAAAAGTGGACCTTCTCATGCCCCAACGTACGTATCTATTTTTAAAATAATATTTGTCTCAACAGTGTTAAAGGATAATTCAGAAACGTATTCATAGAAGAATAAAATCAAGAATTTTCCTACAGTGTTTTATATATTAAGAAATGTACCATAAGTTTTGTTTTTAATTGCATGCACTCTACGGGATTGGTAATGTAACTGGTAATGAAAATAACGATTTAAAACGAATCTAATCTGTATCGATTTGGTAATAAGTAAATTGGGATAAAGGACAGTATTGCCTTGCGGATTAGCTTTCGTTGCTGTTTTTTTAGAACCAATCCTAATCAAGTTAACTTTACTCATAAAGTCTAAACAATAAATGTGATAAACAGCAACACACCAGGATTCAATTCGTTAAAATCTCTAAAATCAGTTTATGTTTTATTGTACAACAGATCTCGGCATTGCATAGACACGAAGTTTCAAATAGCAACAATTAAACAGGTTATCCCTTTGATAGTTTTTGATGAGGTCGTGATTTTCCAACCAAATATCTTCTGCTGTTAAGGATATTGTTTTTTATATTTAACCTTAGGTTTACTGTCCGGGCTTTCCTCGGAAAAAGAAGTCTAGCCACCGGAACAGGTAGCAGTAAAAAAAGGGCGAAGCTAATAGCTGCCGAGAAGTCTCTAAATATGGTAGCCCCAAGGCCCTCACCCAGGGCATTGTTATGGCCAGGCGTCCCGGTAAGATGAATGTACATATATTGAAGTCATTTCTACAAGTATGTTGCCCAACTTCATTTTGCATATTGGAATAGAGCAGAAGTTCAATAAAGTAAAAACAAGATCATCATTAACTGCTTTACGGTCCATTATCATAGGATGAGTCATAAGGTCAACTAAAGGTTGTCTATATAAAATGTCAATGTCAGCTAATGGCTGTCTATAGAAAGTGTCAAGGTCAACTAATGGTTGTCTATAGAAAGTGTCAAGGTCAGCTAGTGGTTGTCTATAGAAAGTGTCCAGGTCAACTAATGGTTGTCTATAGAGAGTCTCAATGTCAACTAATGGTTTTCTATAGAAAGTGTCAAGGTCAACTAATGATTGTCCATAGAAAGTGTCAAGGTCAACTAATGATTGTCTATAGAAAGTGTCAAGGTCAACTAATGATTGTCTATAGAAAGTGTCAAGGTCAACTAATGATTGTCTATAGAAAGTGTCATTAACACTAGCGCTGTCAAAGTAAAGTGAGTTTCCACTGTGAAATCGTCTATGGACAACAACAATACTGTTATATTGGGAGATGTATACACTGTATCAAACATTTAAAATTCATTTGCGAATCATTTTTTTTGTTCCTAACATTCTAATAAATAGTTGCATGATGCTTATATGGATGTAGCTATTAATTGAAAATGAAGATCTATCATAATCAAGTACCTAATTTCATTTTTAAACTTAACATTTATAATGTCCATGCCCCAAAAAGGCGTTTATAAGGCTTCGATCAGCAGATCAGTGTGATATGCGACTTTAGAAAATGTATGTTAAACAAATACTAGATTGATTCTTGTGTCATTTTTTTTATTACCTTTGTATTATAATTGTTTAATACAAGGTTAAGTGTTTTTAGAGTATCATCATGTGAGTGACTGCTATAACGATTAACCTTTTATTTTGTTTAGTTTATGAGATTATAAATCTAATGGAACAAACGATAACATTTACCGACTATCCATTGGATTTATCATCTCATAATGTAAGGTTGTTTTCTGGTCAATATTTTCTTGTAACTACGTTTTTCTCTCTTATTTTTTTTTGAAAGATGAGGGTATGTTAAACAGAAAAATGCAAAAGAAATGATATGTTAGCGTTCTTGATTTTTTTCCAGGTCTTCTTGAAGATGCCTTATCATTTAAGGCTATTTAGCCTTATTTGGCATTTCAAAAAATCTTGTTTATTGAAAATGAAAAATCAAAAAGAAAAACAACTGTCAAGATTATTTCCTCTGCTTAATCTTCACTCTTCGTGATGTCTTTGGTGAAATGTAAACAAAAAAAATAAGTAATCAAAACGTATATCTGATTGAATTTTTTATTTTATTCTTGTATCAGTATTGAACAATTGTTACAAAAAATGCACAATATTTCATTATTGGAACAAAAATTAAATACATATCCTGTAACTAGATTTTTCTGCTATTTTGTCAGTTGGTAGGACAGACCTAGCTTAATTGTTATTTAAAAAAAATAACATGTTAGCGTTGAAACTTTTTCAATAATGAGTAAAATATGTAAAACTATAATTTCAATGCATCGTAGTTACCTCCCCTGACTAGATCGACCGAATGTATTATTAACTCACTAAATTGAATCAAAACTGCATTGAAACATACAAAGAACCTTGCAAATATTTCCTAAAATAATTATTAGCTCTATCTAATTTTTTTTTTCTTAAAGAAATATTTCTGAAATAAAAATTAATAGTTGCAAAAATAGGTGGATTTTAAAACAGAATTGTCTCCCTTTGAAATGTAAGGGTTGATTTGAATCAAGAATGTAAAAAAATAATTGAAAAAAAAGATTCAAACTTTCTGATGTTTTTCAAATACATATAATTTCATGAATAGGTTCAAAATAATATATATATATATAAATTATTGATTGCAACCACCTAACAATGAGTTGTCCATATGGATGTGAGCTGTATTTTATATGTGAGCACCATGAAGAATCACACAGTTCATGGTCACCAAACGGTCTTTTGTCACTGTTTTTATCAATTGTTTTGATGTTTGACATTTACATTTTGACTCAACATGAAAATAGTTGCTGTGTCTTCATAAGCAATCAGAGTTCCTAAGTGTACTTCCTATTTTTGATATTTTAAAACTAGATCCACAATCAATTCTTGTTCTATTCCTTTTGAACTACCATTCCAGTTTTTGTGATAGTCGATAGTCGATGGTCTTGCAAAATTTTGCACTATCAATGAATCCAAGAACTTTGCCTGTTTCATGAAAGAGTGGCCTGTTAATAAAGAGAAGATACAATAAACACAAAAGTTTGTGAAAATGGCAGGGTATTTGGATTATTTGTACAACACTAAATAATGCAGAAAAATTGTAATGTAATAAAAAAAACTAAAAACACAATTTGACCCAAATTCTGGTAATATTTGAATTGAACACATTAATTGAGGTCATTTTGTCAAATCAGGGAAAGAAATCTGCAACTGTGCGACCTTTTCATCTGCAATGAGTATTTTAGGCAACTGTACAAATGGGCCCCAGCCCTCAATCCCAGGGTAAAACAAATCATATATCAAACTGTCATACACTGGCTATAATTCCATCCAAGTTTGAATTATTTCCAATTGTCAACATATACCCAAAAGTATATTTTCCTACACAAACTAAAGTGAACTCTAGCTGGATTAGTTCATTCTGTAATTCCAGGAGTGAACGAGTAAAATAAAAAAATGAGGCAGCAATGGGGGGTGTAGGATGTGCCAATAAGTCATCAAATCAATGGTTTAAAAAAATTATATATTTTCAAATGCACGGATAGATTTTATTACCTGAATAATTATTAATATAATATTGTTGAAAATTATTGCTTCATTTTATAAGGCCAAAAAATATGTATGTTCAGGTAACATGCCTTAAAAAATAGGATAGGTCAGTAGGTAAATAATTCATGATTCTTTTTTTTATATTTTATTTATTTAGGCAAATTATATTATGCTTCATTTCAAATGTTACCATGCTTTTCACACATTTCATTGGCTATTAGGTTGTCCAGAATAAGGTCAGACGGTACCAGGAGGAAGCAAATTTAAAGATTTTATGGAGTTGATGTGAACTTTACAAGGTTCATAAACCAATCTTGGATACAAGAAGGTGATGAAATAGCTAGGGTCAGCAGTAAAACTAGGGTCAGTCGGATATCAGAAACATACATATTTGTTTGGCCTTACTCTCTCACACCTGAAATTACAAAATGAACTAATTCAGCCATTACATTGGAAGAGTTCAAATGTGTCTTCATGGGTAATAAACAATTGATATTTTGTATTGAAACAATCTGATTAAAATACAGATCCTCACTATTACTATCGTGTGTAGGATCTGACAGCGACCAGTAGAAGGTCATGTGCAGATGACCTTTGTATTCACCAATCAAATCGCTGCTTACCAGATTCTGAAAGTGAAAAGCTAACTTCGATTTGTTTCTACACTTGCCGTTCAACCAGGTAAAGAAGCGAGAAACCCGAACGACCGTAAACAAAAATGGCGGCGGATAGTTCAGCGGTCTGTACGCCAAGGCGTGTGTTCTTCTTGGACATTATCTGTTTGATATGTAGTTTTTCGTTTTTCCAAAAGAAATAACAACTGACGGTAAAGAAATTATCACAAAATATACTAATCAAATTGTTATATAACGCCCTGTATGATTTTCTCTTCTTCGCTTCGACCCGCCGCCATTTTTGTCCTTTTGTCCGTCTACCAAACTCCGTTTACAATGTGCATTTTGATTGGCTGTTCATTTCCTAGAAATGGAAATAATAAAGGTCATCTGTTCATGACCTTCTACTGGTCGCTGTCAGATCCTACACACGGTAGTAATAGTGAGGATCTGTATTTTAATCAGATTGGTATTGAAAATGAAATACATATGTGTACAACTCACTGTCTGTAGTAAAATATGACTGACCTTACATTAATCATTGCCATCAACTTGATTTGAAAGGGAGTTAAAATGATTTTATGAATAGCTGACTGTAATCATGTATTATTGATCATGGGGTAAGCATTTAGTTAGTAATTGTACAATTATGTTTTAGGACATTTTTGTATTTTTATTTTCAAGACATATAAATGCACACCAAATCTCTCTCTCAAACACAACCAAACTCCATCTGTTGTTGATCATCATTATATATTTTCATACTCTGAATGTTGTACTAATGTACTCATGGGTTGTGTTACACTATGAGGGGAGGGGGGGGGGGGGAGGGGGGGGGGGCTGTATGCTTACTTTTCAAGTTAGTGGAGGGTGAGATAATTTAGCTTTCTTGATAGAGTCTTCAATTTTGTTGAAATAGCACCATGTACATCGTTATCAATATCACATTGTATATGTACCGTACCTTATCATTGCTGGGATTATATTGTGACCCACGTTACGTTTCCTGGCCAATAACTAGATGTTTCGCTTTCCTATGGGATATCGTAATAAACAGCCAGCTGGCCTAGGTTGTTTACTTGACGACTTCTTCCGGCTGGCTGGTAGTCCAGAACATTTACGGCATGTCGTAATTTTTAGTTTAGGTCTGTGTTTATCATCCAAATATCAACACGTTATTATTTAGTACAATGCATTATGTACTCGTATTACCAAAAACACAGTTTTCTAAATATTTAAGACTTCAAACGGATTTACATATCACGTCATTTTGTAAAACTCAAAGAGTTACCTCCCTTTAGTACGAATACTTGCCACGGCGAAAACCACACCAGAAAACAACCTTAAAAGAAATAAAAAGTAAATAAACATTGCAGAAACCGTAGTAATCTCCGCCTATGTTCAGTAATGAGGACGTCACAGAAATGTGTTTCAAACCAGATAATTTACAAAGCTCCGCCTACATGTATATGTTGTCGACGTCATAGAATTTCGCCGCGTTCTGAAGTGAAATTACTAGGTACAGTTACTCTAGTTTGCAGGGCAATGTTGATCGAGTGAATGTCTGTAGATTGCAAGCATGTTTTGCTTATATATATATATATCATTTGCGGTCAGTGTTCGGCTGTTCTATCGGTTCATTGCCTAGAACATTTATCACAGTGGTTGTACAGTTTGTAATTTCATCCATTGCTCGCTTTTATGCTGTGCTATGGTATATACTTGTTTGAATATAATAGAGATAATTACATAATGCAATCTTAAAGCTACCACATTCAACACCTGTAATCGACAAGAACGCTGGGATATGTCCTGCTGGTGCTGACCCGATCAGCATCCTCAATGAGTATGCCCAGAAGAAGGGTGTTGAGCTGACGTTTCTGGATCCGGAGGAATCTGGAGCGGATCACCAAAAAATGTAAGTAAATAATTGTTTAGTTTGTATATAGGTATTAACATATTATATGTTTATAGAATTTAAATGATATGTAAAGAGCTCTCTGACCGATTCTGTTTCGAAATAATCATCATGTCATATCCGGTCATTTGAATACAAATAACAGCATGACGAAAAGAATCAAACAGCGGCAAAATTAAACATAAGTTTCGACAGTGTTCATGCACTACTTTAAACGATACAACGCGTGTACTCATTGCATAGATAACACAAAAATATATTAATATAAACATTTTAGAATTGGTTTTACCTTAATTATGAAACTATTTTAACAATATTTATACATTCTTGATGGTCTAAGTGTTAGCGGGGGAGGGGCTGGATAGCACGAAGAAAACGGTTTCGGGCATGTCAACCCATTCCTCTTCCCATCCAACAAAATTGAACCCCGTTCGCCTTGGTGAAGGCATGCGAGTCATCCACTGTGCCACCCGACCTCGTAGAAACACTAACAACACTAACATAGAAACACAGGTGAAGAAAGAGTTACAGTTACATGTATATCATCAATAGTGGCTGATTGTTAAAGCAGCAACATCGAGGTACGAAATTGTCTCGAAATGTTTTTTGTTCTTATTTATATTTATCAGAAATGACTGTTATTTCTTAAAACAAATATTACGTAGTTTATAAAGATACAGCCATAATAGAGATTTACATCAATATATTGTTTTATGATCATCATCTATTATATCTTATTTGAATATCTTCCTTTCTAGTGGAATTTGTTTCCTATTTGAACAACTTATTATTTCCACCCATATCTTGTGTTGATACTTAAAAGAAATGGAGGGACTTTGTTGTATTGTAAAACCATATTCATTGGAAGAATACAGTATATCGGCTCATACATAAAACATGAAATAATGTGCTCTTGTAAATGGTTAATATGAATTAACCACAGTACTTTAAACACAATGTTCCTTCTCTAGGTTTACCATTTGTGCGATGCTAGATAATATAATATACCCCAGAGCATCAGCTAGTACAATACGAGAGGCAAAGAGAGAGGCATCCCGAGAAGCATTACGGAAGTTAAAACAGAGAAGAGTTTACCAGTTTACATCCGGGTCATTTACGGTATGTGAAGATATTGAAACCCCCAAGACGAAGTGGTAAGCCTCCAAAGAATTATTTATCTTTTCTTCTCCCGCTGAAAACGCAACTTAACATGGGTATTGGCTATCAGTGATACTTGATTGGTACATTATGATTTTTCGTCAAGGCGTTGTTAACGGCCCCTTTTCTACGGTGTGAACCAAAGCAATGTTAACATTCCCGTTTAATTTGATTGTACGTCAAGGCAATGCTAACAGTCCCTTTTATTTTATTGACCCCAGGGTGATGCTAACGATCTGTTTGTACGGTTTGATTGTACGCGAAGGGGATGCTAACGGTCCCTTTCTAAGGGTCAATTACACGCCAGGGCGATGCTAACAGATTGTACGCCAATGCGATGCCAACTGTCCCATTTTAAGGGTCGGTTACACGCCAAGGCGTTGCTAACTGTCCCTTTTATGGGTCGGTTAAACGCCAAGGCGATGCTAACAGACTTTACGCAAAGGCGATGCTAACGGTCCCGTTTAACGGTTTTGATTGTACGCCAAGGCGATGCTAACGATCTCTTTCCACAGTACGCCAATGTTAACGGTCCCTTTCTATTGCTCGGTTAAACGCCAAGGCGATGCTAACAGACCTTACGCAAAGGCGATGCTAACGGTCCCTTTTAACGGTTTTGATTGTACGCCAAGGCGATGCTAACGATCTCTTTTAACGGTTTTGATTGTACGCCAAGGCAATGCTAACGGTCCCTTACTAAAGTTTGATTGTACGTCAAGTAGAAGTAATGGTTTCTTTCTACGGTATGAATGTACGCCAAGGCGATACTAACGGTCTGTTTCGACGGTTCGATCGTACTCAAAGTATTTATTATATTGCAGTTGACAATGGACACCTTTTTTAAGAACTGTATGATGGTCCACGTTCTTCTTACAATAGCTTTTCCTGACGAAATAGTTTTATGACTTTTTGCATAGTTACCGTCACAATACCGATGTTCAAATATAATTTACGTAAAAAACCCATTCGTGCAAGAATATTTTAAAAATGTTTTGCAGGATATGTTTTTGTCTTTTAAAAGGTTATTTTAAATTAGTAAAAAAGGATATATATTTATCAAACGACAATGAACACAGTGAAAATATCAAAAAGGTTCACTGATTACAGAAGTAAGTGTTACAGCTTTATTAAAAACAACTAATATTTTAAAAAGATTTCTGGTAATGCGCTTCTTCGCATTTGCAGTTCCCGATAAGCGAACCTTTGACGTTCCATGATAGGATTGCTAAGCTCTGTCACGAGAAGTTTAACACTGTGGTAGCGGATATACCTGAGAATCTTGCTGGCCGTAAAGTGATAGCGGGCATCGTCATGGAAACCAAAGCTACAAGGACGTTTGAAGTCATCAGTATAGCCTCCGGTACATATATGATTATCTTACATATGTTGGTTTGCCATTGACTGGTGTCTTTTTTTTATTCACCTTTTAAAGAATTCGCACGTGAATTTGAATTTTTACTATCATAGAACCGACCGTTTCGTCAACCATATTGTGGAAAAATATTAATTAACAATACGTTTTAAAGTTTGTTTTTTTCATTTTTAAATTGATGTCGTTTGTTGGTTCTACCGTTCTTGGTCTTCTGAGCTAACATTGTATGATATGGCAGAGCGTTCTTTTCAGACCAAGAGGCAGAGAACAACAGGGGAATAATAAAGGCAAATCCGTTTTGTTCCAGAACATCGTTTTGCAATGCAGAGTTGGAGGGAAACGAAATTTTAATAAATATCTTTGGGTGAAGTTTTGTTTGAATAGAAGTAGCTCCCGCCCATCCCCAGCTTTTAGAGATTTCCAACATATTATGAAGACACAACTTTAAGACAATAAGTGGAAGACATGCACGCTACCAGGATGATCGCAGAGGTCCTGGCTCCGGTTTCATCAACATTCCTTAACTTAAGGAAACACATAAACTTTAAAATCTCCATAGGAAAGCAATACAGAATTTAAAGGGAAAATCTTAAGTTAAGGAACTTCCCTTAAACTCTATAATGCTTTCCTATGGAGATTTTACACTAGGGAGTTTCCATAAGTTAAGGAATGTTGATGAAACCAGGGCCTGATGTACTCAATTCCTGGATATAGGAGTGTAAAGTATTATTGAATCTATTTTAGTTAGTCATCTGTAACAGTTAATTATTCGTTAAAGGGAACCGCTTTATAAAAGGCGACGCGTTGACGACAGATGGACATGTGTTGGTAGACTCGCACGCTGAAATTCTTGCTGTTCGGGGAATGCGAAAGTGAGTATCGGAACAGGAAAACATTTGTCTATGAAAAATATACATATGTCGTACTTCTAATTTAATATTTTCATTTTAAAGCGATATAATTAAAATATGACATTATCTAATTACACAAGGTATGTAAATGCTCTCATTGTATTGAGCTATTATCGTATTATTTTAGTAATTAATAATTGATTAGGAAGTATGAAGTCAGTTTAAGCATATCAAATCGTTCACATAATTAGTAGGTCATTCTGGCTTAACATGACAGTGCAGCTTATAATCATGTGTGACCATCATGTCGGTGCTATCAGTCATATCATACCTAGCACCATATTAGGTGGATTGTCCACGTTTGAAAGTTTGAAAATATTAGATCACATTTTGGTATTTAAGAGAGGACAAATAGACCCCCGGGCGGGAGTAGGGGTAACAGGGCACTCATACGGGCCACCGGCCGGGGTGACAAGCCTTTATAAATGTATAAATGTAAGCTGTTGTACATGTATATTCCACTGTATCTATTTCCTCTGTGTCTATAATAATTCATCATGCGGCTGCTGAAAAAAAGCGTATTTGGACTACATCTGTAGCTACTGTTATGGACCTTCATCATTTGAAAACAACTATCAAACTACTTTTAAAACAACAAAATATTATTTTAGTATACATGTATAACTTATCAATAGTACATATCTGGAAGATAAGCAAAATATAATTACAATTTACAGGTTTCTTTATTCCCACGTAACAAAGCTTACCAAAGGAGAAAAGTCCAATGTCCTTCAAAGATTCGAGGGGAAAAAGGCAGAGCTATGTCCTGGTATCCAGTTTCATCTGTATATATCCACCGCGCCATGCGGAGACGGGGCAATATTCACGCACAGGTATCTGTAGTCACATGAGTTCTACATTAATTCTATGAAATATATAGTACCAATTTCAGATATCTTTAGAACTCTGTACATTTAAACGTAATTTCCTTAATAGTGACTGTAGAGCTTCACAAAATAACGTCATACATAAGTAAGGCTATAGGTCAGAGGTCGGAGGTCCAGCATACGTGCCATAATAAAAAAAGGCGGGAGGGTCTTAAAACGTTTACAAAGAGAGTTTATGGTACGCACGGTATTTGATTTATTGCATTGCAAAAAAGGTAGTAACAAAATAGTCAAAGATGTTACGGCTTGGACGACAACTGTTTACTAATTAAGAATTATTAGTATAAAAATATTACGAAGCGTAATGTTAATCACTGCACAAACATGGCCGACCAATCGAAGTCCTGTTATCTTCCAGGCTTTGTGAATCAATGGTGAGTTGCCATTCAAGTTTTGTAGGTTTCCTTTGTCGGGGCGTAGCGCATGTCCCGTAACTGAATTCCTTTTAGTTAAGGAAAGGTAAATATAAAGCAATGATACTTAAAAAATGATCGAAATATTGAGTTTACATAAAGATTATAAAGTTGAGGAAATTTTTAACATTTTGAAAGAATGGAAATTTGACTTGATATAAGGATTTGAACAGGTATTTCATATAAGCAACAATGGAAACAGTATTGTTTTTGTATTTCCTGGTATTGTTTTCATATATCATTAGATATCACATATAAGTCAATACATTGCATAAACCAAACTTCAGTTATATCATATGGACGCGGTGAAGGGCGTTTTCACGTGTTTCTCTTATGCAGAAACAGCCAAGATATTTTCATTATTGTTCGTTCGACATGACCTAAATGAGTTACACGAAAATAGGTGTGAACACATTTCATGCTTGAACACGAAAATGTTTCATAAAAATAGACTCGAGTCTCGCAATTCTTTAATCGATATTTATTTATTGACTTACATGCAGCGCTGGTCATTCAGAAGATGAACGTAGTGGCAGTCATCATCCGATATTCGATGATAACAAACAAGGACTGCTGAGAACAAAAGTGGAACAAGGTAAAGCAAGCTATTAATGATACTCATACTGTTAGCAAAGGAGCTCATTGGAGCCCCCCCCCCCCAACTCAACCAAAGTCATCAAGATGCTCACCTTATGGTCATTGTCTAATCAACATATAATAAAATTGGCATTTCCCTTTTATATTTCTTATAATTCGCGTAGGCATGATATTGACGTAAACATGACCTCGGTCTTGTTCCTGGTTAAAGTAGCAGTCGGCAAAACTTCTACTTCTTCTGCTCTACCTTTTAAAACTTAAAATAAATTTGTCAGAAAAATATTAAGATTACTTTCATTCCTTTTGAAATCGTTTGTTGTTTTTAAACAATCGGGAACAACATTGTCCCGTGCGGAATGAAAATTAAATATGATTGGGCACTTTTAACCTTTATATATAGTCAGCTGATTAGTTAAAATGCGTTTTAAGTTTGTTTTTAAATTATTTAAATGGTTTGCAATAATGGTTTGTAATAATAGGAAAAACACGAGTCATTATTTTTCTATAAATGCCGATTGTATGGTTTCACTGAACTATTTTTATACGACATATACTAGGAAAAAAACCCAACAAATTCGAATCACTAGGATAATGTGAAGGGAATTATATAAATTTATAAATGAGATTATATCTTGATATTTATTTCATGTTGATGCTGTAACTATTTCTGAGCAGGCATACATTATTTGTTATTTATGTTATTACAATACAACGTTTTGATGAGATAAACACGCATTTTTTGCGTAGGTGAAGGGCAGATCCCGACTAAGAAAATTGGCGAAAGTCACCAGTACCAAGCTATGGATTCATTGAGGCACGGAGAACGGTTGCGTGTCATGTCTTGTAGTGACAAAATCTGCAAGTGGAATCTTTTAGGAATGCAGGGGGCGCTACTGGCTACACTGATGAAGCCTTTGTATTTCAACTCAATTACCTTCGGTAGCGATAAAATCTTTATTTTGATGCTTAATTATTGGAAACAAACAAGATGTGAATACGCTTATTAACCTTTGTTTGAAATTCTATATGACTTTTCAATAGTTTAACTTCAGTTATAGTCAAGCCATTTTAGCCTGAAAAGGGTGCTAACCCCAAACTTATTTCAACAGAATTTGTTCAAAGACATTTTGAAAGATCTATATACTTCCAAATATATACAAAACAATTTCTGTTGCAATTAGTTTGAGGTAGAAATATAAAAATGAAATTTACAAAAACTATCTTCTGTACATTAAACGTTTCCGTAGCTTTGATCATATATACAAAAAAACCTTTGTGCATGATATAATAAGACTTATGGTTCGCTCTGCCTTTAAGAAATTAATAAAATATTCGGATTTCCTCTGCCGTATACATGTATTTACAATATTTTTTTTAAACAAAGCCTAGTGATCCCTTTCTATCTTTTGATATTAACGAGATATATATCTTAAACAATCTTCTGACATAATATTTTACCATTTTATTCTTTCTTCAATTTTTCTCACCTTTAAAAATGTAAAATGTCATAATGTATTTCTAATATAAACTTTAGAGGTGTTATTTCCTGCCAAAATTTAAAACCCCTTTAGCTTATAAGCAAAATGATCTATCAATTATTTTACTCATTTTTGATTTTATAATTTTCATATGAAATATAAATAAAAAAACTTTCAAGAATCATTAATTAGATACATCCTTCCGAGCAAGCTTCCTTAACATACGTTTCAACTTTATACAAGAATTGCTTTTTAACATACGGTTCAACTTTATGCAAGAAATTATGTAATAAAACGTACTAACGAAAATTGGAAATATTTTGTAAAGTGAAGATGTAAGTTTAATTCAATTTGTCCCTTTCAGGAGCTCTCTACCACCATGGACACATGGCGCGAGCATTGTGCTGCCGACTTGAAAAGAGCTGTCAAATCGCATCATTACCCGAGGGTTATAAAGTTAACCATCCATTACTTGGCGCTGTTTCTGGAACAAATAGTCCTCAACGCAGCGTCGAGAAATCGACGGCCTTTTGCATTAACTGGAACTTAGCGAGTGCGGACGCTGAATTGACAGATGGAACAACAGGTGTACCACGGGTCAGCAGAGGAATCGTCGACGCTAAGTAAGACGTTTTGTTATATCATTTTATTTTGATAGTTATCGTTGTACATTATTAAAGAATCTCATGTGTGAAGAGCGAGAGAGAGAGAGTGATGCATCTATAATATCAAGTAGGAAGTAGGCATTAACATTGTCAGAGACTCTGGTACATGTATGTTTCGTTCAGGGGACAGTCCCACAGGGGCGATCGATGAACAAGTGAGGTAGTTTCTAGGGAGACATTAGGAAGGAGAAAGCTAATTAGAAAGAAGAGAAAATATAACATCCCAAATTCAGTCGTCTCCCTATGATAGTGTTATGAAGGATTCGTACGCCCTGCAAGACAATATAAACAGGAAAATATAATCAGGAACAAACAGGTTAGAAAAAGCCCAAAACAATTATCAAAGACACAAACACCAGATGGAATCCAATGATATTTTCATTTGTAAGGATCGACTTCATAGAGATGTTGTAACCGATTATAAATTCAAGTAAAAGAACAAACCAATCTGGGATCAACTTGATCAAAATTTGTAAAACCTGGGACAATTTAAATAAAGTGAACATTTGAAACAACAGTACATCTCAGTCTAACGACTTTTACCTATTAGCCTACCTATTCCGAAATTAGAAATATCAGAAGTGCAAGTGAACACAGTACACTTTAAATGCTATAGATTGACAGTTTGCAAGTTCAGATACATTAGTCCAAGTGAAACTATTCATTTAATGGCAAATGGTGACCATGTAGAAAGATCAACTTTAACACGGTACTGGTGATGCTTCAAAGGAACGCTACAATGACATGGCGAAACATGTATACTAGCCACTCAATAGGTTGTAGGCATTGTCACCGCCACAACGATATAGTCTACAGGTAGAGCGTAAGACCTGTCTCATTGCATGATTCGTTGAAGGCAACTAAACTATGGATCTTAATATCTTTACTTCTTTTCCCTTCCATATGTCTCTTTTGACAATTCCAACATTTTGGCCTTTAGTCGGGCGTTCTCTCGCTTGTCTGTATAGTGTAGAATTTGACCAGTAGGGATATTCTGCTGGGGGTCTTGGAAAGTATACCCCAATATAAGTACCGGACTATCACGTGGAGGCTTACACGAACATATCACAAATACAAATGTACTCAAAACATCGCATTCACCAGGGGCCATCCTTCAATGACTTAAGCTATTTATAGGACGTAAAACCAAATACAACCAATGCGATATAGGTGAGATAACTCGTATGTAAATCATATATTTTATCATGATTAGTGTTTAATAAGTAAATTGGTTTGAATTTTAGCAATACGCTTTATATTAACAATTCTGAAGAAAGCACTAATACTTGTTAGGAAAAGAATTATTATATTTTTAACTCGGTTATGTTATTAACACTCCACTTGTTTTTAATGTTATAAACAAACTGGATTGGGTTTTGCATTGGAAATGGAATTGAAACGAAAACGAAAAGGGCTGCTGAGCTCTGTTTCTTATTAACGACAGTGGAATTCCATGAAAATGAATGATATATTAAAAAGTGTATGTAAATAGAAAACATTTGCTATACAGACTGAACAACCTAATAATGGTCAAAGATAAATTTCACTTTCACTGCTAAATGAAAAAAAAAAAAAAAGGAAAATCGACGTATATTCAGTTGCACATGTCTCGAATGCGATTAATCAATGTCGTTAAATATTTGGTATATTTTACCAAGTCGTTTCTTCTTTCTAGCCACTTTTATTTCTATGAGGTGGCCATTCTGATTGTTATCTTACCTTCATGTAATCATGGTCGACCAAATATAAAACAAACTACACCGGTGATTTTTGTTCAACATGGTTTATTTAATGTTTTCAGGACAGACTCAAGATTGTGTAAACAAAGGATGTTGCAGTCATATAAAAAGATATGTGAAACTATAGGCTTTTTGGAACTGGTCAAAGACGATTACCTTGCAACTAAAAAAGGATCTAAGCAATACCAGCGCTGCAAAAAATTCTTGTATGAATCATTTCACAACCAAGGATATGGAACATGGATAGGACTGCCGAGAGAATGCCAGGAATTCCCTTCGTTTTCTAATGACCATTTTATCCCCTCATTCCTCGGTCAGCGTACCAGTTCAGGCATTCGAATAATGTATTGTTAACACACTAAGCACCTGCTCGTATCTGTTATTGATGTGTGCATGGATGTTTCTGTTCTAATGGTTGGTGTATCCAAACCGAAAATACAATACAAAAGGGAATATTTATTTGCTAAATACATTTCACTTGAATCACCATTAGAATTAACATTATGCTTCTACGTTATATAAAATGCACACAATGTATATTATGTCTGCACGTATTGCATCACATATCTTTTTCATATCATTTCGGAGAGGTCGGTGTTCTTAAAACAAAAACACCCTTCACCCACGCTTAGAACTGTAAAATAGTTCAATGTATTATATACTTAATGGAATTAAGTAGATGTATTAATTTTGTAGTTTGTATGGTTTTACAACCCTTTGACACAGAGCAAAGAGTACGAATGTGCTGATAGAAATACATATAGCAACTGCATTGTTGCAATAATTGGTTTAATGAATAGATATGAGAACATTTAGAAACCAACAATACATTTGACCTACCAAATAAAGTAAGGAATTAGACCGAAAGAAGACGAATGAATTCACATTATATAGTCTTTAAAAATAATAAAACATGATCGTATTAACTCATTATTTACATTTGACTTGATCGAAACGTTGGTGTATTTCGCATGCTAGAATATCCTAGAGGCAAAACAGATCAACAGAACTTTAAGAGTCTATGTAGCCAATGAATACCAATATTGCAAGCGTGTACTCGATTTGATAACATGTCAAACACAAATTTCAGGATCGAACTTTATTAATGCAGAAATCATTCACACCAACATTTCAGTTTTGATTGTTCTGAAAGTTTCAGGAGTAAGCCTGGAATCAAATTAGCTCCTACCGTTTACTTTCATGGTCAACGGGTTGAATTTGTTACCATGAAAATGAGTAAACCGCCATGTGTTAAGGAAGACTGGTTAATGTACAGGTATACTACTTACTTCGCATTTCATTTCAACAGAATTAATTATTCGTATGTTATACCCTTTAATAAACGTTAACTTTTCATCGATAAATAATCTGTATCTTTAAATGATATGAAGATGGACGTTTTTGAGTATGGTCATTAGTGTGTTTACCTGTTGTGATTGACAGTGATACTCGGTTCTCGTTTTGAGAACTTGAGGTTTACTTGGATATGACAAAGATTTACATGGCTGATGTCGTCGATGAAGCAGAAAACGCTTACTCTTCCGGGATCTGGTCTTATTCTCTTGTACGTTTACGAGAGTTTCCATGTATATCTTTCTTTTGTTCCTATTTTGCCTCTAATCGATTGTGAGTTCAGATTATGGTTTTTTGACGTTTTTGTATTCTCTGATTTGTGTTTGTGTTGTTTATAATAACTGATACCTAGCCAGCAAAATTAAAAACCAATCATTCCACAGAGCTTTGCTACAAACAAGTCCTCTTTATAAATTTAATACATGTATAGTTCTATTTTACATCAAATTTCGGACAAGCTTTGCTTAGTCTCAGGTATTCTTGCAACCTTCCAGTTTCTGCATATTAATAAATCTACATGAAACATACGTAAATATTCTTTTTTATGCATTTAGTTGTTATTTATGTAAGACATATTTCCATGACTAACTCTATAGCATTGCGTTACGTTCTAAGCTCATCAGGAAGTCGATATTATTGCCGCAATGTTTGACGCATTAAGAGTTACATCTGTGTTTGTTGTATTCAATTTGTTCGTACTCTGATTTGCCGATATTATTGCCGCAATTTTTGAAGAATTGACAGATACGCCTGTGTTTGTTGTATTCAATTTGTTCGTACTCTGATTTGCTGATATTATTGCCTCATTGTTTGAAGCATTGAGAGATACGTCTGTATTTGTCGTATTCCATTTGTTCGTACTCTGATTTGCCGATTATTACTGCCGCAATGTTTGAAGCATTAAGAGTTACATCTGTGTTTGTTGTATTCAATTTGTTCGTACTCTGATTTGTCGATTATTATTGCCGCAATGTTTGAAGCATTGAGAGTTACATCTGTGTTTGTTGTATTCAATTTCTTCGTACTCTGATTTGCCAATATTATTGCCACAATGTTTGAAGAATTGACAGATACGCCTGTGTGTGTTGTATTCCATTTGTTCGTACTCTGATTTGCTGATATAATTGCCGCATTGTTTGAAGCATTGAGTGGTACGTCTGTATTTGTCGTATTCCATTTGTTCGTACTTTGATTTGCTGATATAATTGCCGCAATGTTTGAAGCATTAAGAGTTACATCTGTGTTTGTTGTATTCAATTTGTTCGTACTCTGATTTGCCGATTATTATTGCCGCAATGTTTGGAGCATTGAGAGTTACATCTGTGTTTGTTGTATTCAATTTGTTCGTACTCTGATTTTCCAATATTATTGCCTCAATGTTTGAATCATTGAGTGGTACGTCTGTATTTGTCGTATTCCATTTGTTCGTACTCTGATTTGCTGATATAATTGCCGCAATGTTTGAAGCATTAAGAGTTACATCTGTGTTTGTTGTATTCAATTTGTTCGTACTCTTATTTGCCGATTATTATTGCTGCAATGTTTGAAGCATTGAGAGTTACATCTGTGTTTGTTGCATTCCATTTGTTCGTACTCTGATTTGCCAATATTATTGCCTCAATGTTTGAAGCATTGAGAGATACGTCTGTATTTGTCGTATTCCATTTGTTCGTACTCTGATTTGCTGATATTATTGCCGCAATGTTTGAAGCATTAAGAGTTACATCTGTGTTTGTTGTATTCAATTTGTTCGTACTCTGATTTGCCGATTATTATTGCTGCAATGTTTGAAGCATTGAGAGTTACATCTGTGTTTGTTGTATTCAATTTGTTCGTACTCTGATTTGCTGATTATTATTGCCGCAATGTTTGAAGCATTGAGAGTTACATCTGTGTTTGTTGTATTCCATTTGTTCGTACTCTGATTTGCCAATATTATTGCCTCAATGTTTGAAGCATTGAGTGGTACGTCTGTATTTGTCGTATTCCATTTGTTCGTACTCTGATTAGCCGATATTATTGCTGCAATGTTTGAAGCATTAAGAGTTACATCTGTGTTTGTTGTATTCAATTTGTTCGTACTCTGATTTGCCGATTATGATTGCCGCAATGTTTGAAGCATTGAGAGTAACGCCTGTGTTTGTTGTATTCCATTTGTTCGTACTCTGATTTGCCAATACTATTGCCTCAATGTTTGAAGCATTGAGAGATACGTCTGTATTTGTCGTATTCCATTTGTGCGTACTCTGATTTGCTGATATTATTGCCGCAATGTTTGAAGCATTAAGAGTTACATCTGTGTTTGTTGTATTCAATTTGTTCGTACTCTGATTTGCCGATTATTATTGCCGCAATGTTTGAAGCATTGAGAGTTACATCTGTGTTTGTTGTATTCAATTTCTTCGTACTCTGATTTGCCAATATTATTGCCACAATGTTTGAAGAATTGACAGATACGCCAGTGTTTGTTGTATTCCATTTGTTCGTACTCTGATTTGCTGATATTATTGCCGCAATGTTTGAAGCATTGAGAGATACGTCTGTGTTTGTTGTATTCCATTTTTTCGTACTCTGCTTTATACCTGTAACATGTAGGAACTATGCATAATTCAATATATATTATAAATATCAGGGGAAAAACGCATAAGCATATACAGATGACGTAACACACACATTTGCTGCACCTTTTAAATAAATGTAGTAATAGATACAGTATGTATATAACAAATACATGATGCACGTAATCCCCCCTCCCCCGCAATTTCATGCTGATATGGTATTGATGCATTTGTATATTGACGACAGAAGTCGATGAAATAAAAGTTGGCATATCGATCCAGCTATCGTAAGGATTATTTAAATATGACAATAGGCAAAAGGTTTCTGACGTAAAACATATACATTGTATAATGATTGATGGTACTCGTGTGTGACTGCTTATATACCTAAAAAAAACCTACTCATCACCTGGAATACATTCTAGAAGAAAACCCTTATAGATACCATTAGACAACAAAACTTATATTTAAATACAAAATGAGGATGAGTGCAAGTTGTTTTGATACATTCCACTGAATCACTTGTATGTGAAGAACATAAAAAGTTATAATGCGATATTCATTACATTTTTTACCAGTGAAATATCGAAAATTATTCATTCTATAAAAGTGATATTTTTCACTAGGTATTTCGGAAAATCAAATGCTGCAACTGAAGATTTTGCTATCAAATGTAATAAACAGAATATCTAACAGTATCTTCAGTAATACCAAACATATTTCACGAGTGGGGCTAATATTTCGATATTTTTCAGTGTGAACTGAAACCACGGTTGGATATCCTTTATTTATTGGATGAGGTGATTTCAGGGAATGCGATGCTATATTGTGAATATGAACCATATCTTTCTAAGGTTTCTTGAATATCTTGTGCACAAGTTTGTTTAACCCAAAATAGTCAATGGTGACCTTCGACTTTTAACCTTAACCGATGACCATTAAGATCTAATCATCCGTAGAAATACATTGTGTAATGTTATAGTGTATTTATGAACAAAATCCTATATACCCCCATCCTTCCTTGCCTTTGTGTTGGGTGTCAAAACAAATTTACATCGTTCTATTAATATGAAGTTTTAATAAAATCAACTGAATGAAATCTCGGGAAATACTTTTCTCGTTTACAATTAAGGTTTACATCCATAAAAAATGCAATAATTTATCTTGACTGATATCAACGGTTCTTATCTTATCATATATTTGAATAAAATTGAGCATACTGGCCAACCGTTTTAAATTTATTTGTAATGTGAAGTAGTAGACAATGCAATAGGAATACGTATTCCGAACAATATGGACGAAGTACTCGGGACAGTATGCCACTAGTACTAGGGACAGTATGACATTAGTACTCGGGACAGTATGCCACTAGTACTAGGGACAATATGACACTAGTACTCGGGACAGTATGCCACTAGTACTAGGGACAGTATGACATTAGTACTCGGGACAGTAAGACACTTGTATTCCGGACAGTATGGACGCAGTACTTGGAACAATATGACATTAGTACTCGGGACAATATGACACTAGTGCTCGGGACAATATGACACTAGTACTCGGGACAATATGACACTAGTACTCGGGACAATATGACACTAGTACTCGGGACAATATGACACTAGTACTCGGGACAATATGACACTAGTACTCGGGACAATATGACACTATTACTCGGGACAATATGACACTAGTACTCAGGACAATATGACACTAGTACTCGGGACAGTATGACATTAGTACTCGGGACAATATGACATTAGTACTCGGGACAATATGACACTAGTACTCAGGACAATATGACATTAGTACTCGGGACAATATGACATTAGTACTCAGGACAATATGACACTAGTATTCAGGACAATATGACACTAGTACTCGGGACAATATGACATTTGTACTCAGGACAATATAACACTAGTACTCGTGACAATATTACACTAGTATTCGGGACAATATGACACTAGTACTCGGGACAATATGACATTAGTACTCGGGACAATATGACACTAGTACTCGGGACAATATGACACTAGTACTCGGGACAATATGACACTAGTACTCAGGACAATATGACATTGGTACTCGGGACAATATGACATAAGTACTCGGGACAATATGACACTAGTACTCGGGACAATATGACACTAGTACTCGGGACAATATGACATTAGTACTCGGGATAATATGACACTAGTACTCGGGACAATATGACACTAGTACTCGGGACAATATGACACTAGTACTCGGGACAATATGACACTAGTACTCGGGACAATATGACACTAGTCCTCGGGACAATATGACATTAGTACTCAGGACAATATAACACTAGTACTCGTGACAATATTACACTAGTATTCGGGACAATATGACACTAGTACTCGGGACAATATGACATTAGTACTCGGGACAATATGACACTAGTACTCGGGACAATATGACACTAGTACTCGGGACAATATGACACTAGTACTCAGGACAATATGACATTGGTACTCGGGACAATATGACATTAGTACTCGGGACAATATGACACTAGTACTCGGGACAATATGACATTAGTACTCGGGACAATATGACACTAGTACTCGGGACAATATGACATTAGTACTCGGGACAATATGACATTAGTACTCGGGACAATATGACACTAGTACTCGAGACAATATGACACTAGTACTCGGGACAATATGACATTAGTACTCGGGATAATATGACACTAGTACTCGGGACAATATGACACTAGTACTCGGGACAATATGACACTAGTACTCGGGACAATATGACACTAGTACTCGGGACAATATGACACTAGTACTCGGGACAATATGACATTAGTACTCGGGACAATATGACATTAGTACTCGGGACAATATGACACTAGTACTCGGGACAGTATGGACGCAGTATCGGGACAATATGACACTAGTATTCGGGACAATATGAGACTAGTACTCTAGACAATATGACACTAGTACTCTAGACAATATGACACTAGTACTCGGGACAATATGACATTAGTACTCGGGACAATATGACACTAGTACTCGGGACAATATGACATTAGTACTCGGGACAATATGACATTAGTACTCGGGACAATATGACACTAGTACTCGAGAAAACATGACACTAGTACTCGGGACAATATGACACTAGTACTCGGGACAATATGGCATTAGTACTCGGGACAATATGACATTAGTACTCGGGACAATATGACACTAGTACTCGGGACAATACGACACTAGTACTCAGGACAATATAAGACTAGTACTCGGGACAATATGACACTAGTACTCGGGACAATATGACATTAGTACTCGGGACAATATGACATTAGTACTCGGGACAATATGACACTAGTACTCGGGACAATATGACATTAGTACTCGGGACAATATGACACTAGTACTTAGGACAATATGACACTAGTACTCGGGACAATATGACATTAGTACTCGGGACAATATGATATTAGTACTCGGGACAATATGACACTAGTACTCGGCACAATATGACACTAGTACTCGGGACAATATGACACTAGTACTCGGGACAATATGACACTAGTACTCGGGACAATATGACATAAGTACTCGGGACAATACGAGACTAGTACTCGGGACAATATGACATTAGTACTCGGAACAATATGACACTAGTACTCGGGACAATATGACATTAGTACTCGGGACAATATGACACTAGTATTCGGGACAGTATGGACGCAGTACTCGGGACAATATGAGACTAGTACTCGGGACAATATGACACTAGTACTCGGGACAATATGACACTAGTACTCTAGACAATATGACATTAGTACTCGGGACAATATGACATTAGTACTCGGGACAATATGACACTAGTACTCGGGACAATATGACATTAGTACTCGGGATAATATGACACTAGTACTCGGGACAATATAACACTAGTACTCGGGACAATATGACACTAGTACTCGGGACAATATGACACTAGTACTCGGGACAGTATGGACGCAGTATTCGGGACAATATGACACTAGTACTCGGGACAATATGACACTAGTACTCTAGACAATATGACACTAGTACTTTAGACAATATGACACTAGTACTCGGGACAATATGACATTAGTACTCGGGACAATATGACACTAGTACTCGGGACAATATGACATTAGTACTCGGGACAATATGACATTAGTACTCGGGACAATATGACACTAGTACTCGGGACAATATGACACTAGTACTCGGGACAATATGACACCAGTACTCGGGACAATATGACATTAGTACTCGGGACAATATGACATTAGTACTCGGGACAATATGACATTAGTACCCGGGACAATAAGACACTAGTACTCAGGACAATATAACACTAGTACTCGGGACAATATGACACTAGTACTCGGGACAAAATGACATTAGTACTCGGGACAATATGACACTAGTACTCGTGACAATATGACACTAGTACTCGGGACAATATGACATTAGTACTCGGGACAATATGACATTAGTACTCGGGACAATATGACACTAGTACTCGGGACAATATGACACTAGTACTCAGGACAATATGACACTAGTACTCGGGACAATATGACATTAGTACTCAGGACAATATAACACTAGTACTCGGGACAATATGACACCAGTACTCGGGACAAAATGACATTAGTACTCGGGACAATATGACACTAGTACTCGGGACAATATGACACTAGTACTCGGGACAATATGACATAAGTACTCGGGACAATACGAGACTAGTACTCGGGACAATATGACATTAGTACTCGGAACAATATGACATTAGTACTCGGAACAATATGACATTAGTACTCGGGACAATATGACACTAGTACTCAGGACAATATGACACCAGTACTCGGGACAATATAACACTAGTACTCGGGACAATATGACACTAGTACTCGGGACAATATGACACCAGTAATCGGGACAATATGACATTAGTATTCGGGACAATATGACATTAGTACTCGGGACAATATGACACTAGTACTCGGCACAATATGACACTAGTACTCGGGACAATATGACACTAGTACTCGGGACAATATGACACTAGTACTCGGGACAATATGACATAAGTACTCGGGACAATACGAGACTAGTACTCGGGACAATATGACATTAGTACTCGGAACAATATGACATTAGTACTCGGAACAATATGACATTAGTACTCGGGACAATATGACATTAGTACTCGGGACAATATGACACTAGTACTCGGGACAATATGACACTAGTACTCGGGATAATATGACACTAGTACTCGGGACAATATAACACTAGTACTCGGGACAATATGACACTAGTACTCGGGACAATATGACACTAGTACTCGGGACAATATGACATTAGTACTCGGGACAATATGACACTAGTACTCGGGACAATATGACACTAGTACTCGGGACAATATGACACTAGTATTCGGGACAATATGACACTAGTACTCGGTACAATATGACATAAGTACTCGGGACAATACGAGACTAGTACTCGGGACAATATGACATTAGTACTCGGAACAATATGACATTAGTACTCGGTACAATATGACACTAGTACTCGGGACAATATGACACTAGTACTCGGGACAGTATGGACGCAGTACTCGGGACAATATGAGACTAGTACTCGGGACAATATGACACTAGTACTCGGGACAATATGACACTAGTACTCTAGACAATATGACACTAGTACTCGGGAAAATATGACATTAGTACTCGGGACAATATGACACTAGTACTCGGGACAATATGACACTAGTACTCGGGACAATATGACACTAGTACTCGGGACAATATGACATTAGTACTCGGGACAATATGACATTAGTACTCAGGACAATATGACACTAGTACTCGGGACAATATGACATTAGTACTCGGGATAATATGACACTAGTACTCGGGACAATATAACACTAGTACTCGGGACAATATGACTCAGTACTCGGGACAATATGACACTAGTACTCGGGATAATATGACACTAGTACTCGGGACAATATAACACTAGTACTCGGGACAATATAACTCAGTACTCGGGACAATATGACACTAGTACTCGGGACAATATGACATTAGTACTCGGGACAATATGACACTAGTACTCGGGACAATATGACACTAGTACTCGGGACAATATGACACTAGTACTCGGGACAATATGACACTAGTACTCGGGACAATATGACATAAGTACTCGGGACAATACGAGACTAGTACTCGGGACAATATGACATTAGTACTCGGAACAATATGACATTAGTACTCGGTACAATATGACACTAGTACTCGGGACAATATGACACTAGTACTCGGGACAGTATGGACGCAGTACTCGGGACAATATGAGACTAGTACTCGGGACAATATGACACTAGTACTCGGGACAATATGACATTAGTACTCTAGACAATATGACACTAGTACTCGGGAAAATATGACATTAGTACTCGGGATAATATGACACTAGTACTCGGAACAATATGACACTAGTACTCGGGACAATATGACACTAGTACTCGGGACAATATGACATTAGTACTCGGGACAATATGACATTAGTACTCAGGACAATATGACACTAGTACTCGGGACAATATGACATTAGTACTCGGGACAATATAACATTAGTACTCGGGACAATATGACATTAGTACTCGGGACAATATGACACTAGTACTCGGGACAGTATGACACTAGTACTCGGGACAATATGACATTAGTACTCGGGATAATATGACACTAGTACTCGGGACAATATGACACTAGTACTCGGGACAATATGACACTAGTACTCGGGACAATATGACACTAGTACTCGGGACAATATGACATTAGTACTCGGGACAATATAACATTAGTACTCGGGATAATATGACACTAGTACTCGGGACAATATGACACTAGTACTCGGGACAGTATGACACTAGTACTCGGGACAATATGACATTAGTACTCGGGATAATATGACACTAGTACTCGGGACAATATGACACTAGTACTCGGGACAATATGACACTAGTACTCGGGACAATATGACACTAGTACTCGGGACAATATGACACTTGTACTCGGGACAGTATGGAAGTATTACTCTGAACACTCAGAAACCAGTACTCAGGACATAATTGTGTCGGCACAGTATGGACGTAGTAATCTGGATAGAATGGAACTAGTACCAGGACTGTATGAAAGTATTACATAAAATAGTATCATAGTAGTACTCGAGACAGTGTGGAAGCAGTATTCGGGACAGCATACAAGTGTTACGTGGGAGTGTATTGAAGAAGTGTTCGGGACATTATGGAAGTATTACTTAGAATTCTATGAAACTAGTACTGAAGACAGTATTGAAATAGTACATTATGTACTCGGAACAGTATCGACGTAGTATTGGTGATAGAATGGAACTAGTACTCGGGACAGTATGGAAGTAGTACTCGGGACAGTATGACATTAGTACTCGGGACAGTTTGGAAGTAGTACTCGGGACAGTATGACATTAGTACTCGGGACAGTATAGAAGTAGTACTCGGGACAGTATGAAAGTAGTACTCGGAACACTATGAAACTAGTATTTGGGGCAGTATTGAAGTAGTACATTATGAATTCGGATCAATAGGGACGTTGTATTCTAGATAGAATTGAACTAGTACGTGTACTCAGGACAGTATGGAACAATACATATAACAGTATTGAAGTGGTGCTAGGGACAGTATGGAACTACACCTAGTACTCGGGACAGTATGGAACTACACCTGGTACTCGGGACAGTATGGAACTACACCTAGTACTCGAGATAGTATGGAACTACAATGTACATCATGTACTACTTGGGAGTGTATGGAAGTAGTACTCGGGACAACATTGAAGTAGCACGCAATATTGTGTGACGAAGAACCCGAGCATCAAAGTCAATAAAATGAAGAACTCGAAAGCGGTACCATAGAAAGTATGGTAGTACTACCCAGGACAGCATGAGTGTATTATGCAAGACAGTCTGAAGGTTGCAGGCAATACAATATGAAGGAAGGAGTCAAGGCAGTATGACGGGTTTGGTTCGCTGGGTTTTACGTCTAATAGTAAAAAGGCGTGACGTCACAATCGGAACAATTAAAGACTATAACTAAGTAATATACACAGTAAGTATGACATGAAAATGTTCACTGCACAAATTGTAGTTTATTTGTAATAAACTTTGTTTGTAAACATCCAGTTGTTTTGCAACAACTTCATTTGTTATAGTAATTATATATACTATATATAATTTGTAGTCTTTATGTAGGTGTTTGTTAGGGTGTGTTATATATATATATACATTGTATCTGTTAACATTGTATTACATGTATTGAGATAAATGGCAAAAATATACAGTGATCAATGGGTGTATCAATATATGGTATAGTCTTCATTATTGTTTCTTATGGTCAACGTATAGAGTAGCCTGTGCTTATATAATGTAAGTGTATGTTACTATTTATATCGTGTAGTGGATGAGGGTTGTACTTTCCCACATGCTGTCTTCACGTGATGTTATGGTAATGAGTACTCGGGACAACATTGAAGTAGCACGCAATATTGTGTGACGAAGAACCCGAGCATTAAAGTCAATAAAATGAAGAACTCGAAAGCGGTACCAAAGAAAGTATGGTAGTACTTCCCAGGACAGCATGAGTAAAAAAATATGGATGCTGATTGGTCAGTTAATTACTGTCCGGAGACAGGCATTTATCATTGGTCAAGCCGATTAAAGTATGCATAATTAATGAGCTGTACAAGAGGGGTCAGCGTCACCCAGCCATCTTTGTTTTGAACACCAGACAGTGCAGGCAGATTATAGCAAGTTTGTTTAATTTCGGGTCCTGTGCAGAACAATTCAAAGATAATTACGAACAATCGTACGTGGGATGTAACCTTGTCGTGTGAGGAGGCAGTTCGGACATACACGTGTGTTTATTTACAATGTGTCGTGTAAACAAAACCATGTGCTCACACTAGCCAGCGTGCAAGCGAGGATACATTCCTACTACATTTCAGTGTGAACGCATACGTGTCCCTACAATCCACGATGCCTCGTGAACGAAGATCAAGATCAGTGTCGCAACCATTGCCTTATGATCCATCAGACTATAATAACTGGACGATTGCTAATATCGTAAAGAGCTGGGAAAACTGAGAATTAAAACGACCGCGTCGATGTCAAAGACGGTCTTGCGTCAACTTTATGTGGAGAATAAAGACAACCTCTCTACCGCGACGAATACACCTAACGAAGTGTCAACATCACCAACGGGACAGGCAGAAGACGTCCGAGTGACATTTTCATCTCCGACAGCACTTGCTTCAGAGGAAACTCCGCGGACTACTTCTGATTCGGCTATCATCTCACAAACGCGTAGTAATACACGGAATCAAGGCGCATCCGGAAGCGACCCATCCGGAAGTAGTCAACCCAACATGGCGGACGTGCTATCCATAATGCAGTGTATGCAGCAGCAAATGCTGTTAATGCAGCAGTCGCTCGTACACAATAACAGAAACACACCTGCCACGAACGAACAGGACCACGGAACCCTGCAATCAGCGTATGACAACATTCAAAAGGTCAACGTGGATGCTACTACGAGCGCTGCAGCTAGTGGCTTCGGTGAGTCAAACTCGTTTTTATCCAAACATACCGGGCCTAACGGTATTCCCCCAGACCTCATGCCCCGTTTAGACATCGTAGCACCGTTATTACGCAAACACATCCTGGAAGGAAGAGACATCAATCTCGCCGCCTTGCTAATTCCGGGATACAATATTTCGGTCTCTAACAATCAATGCCCTCACTCCCACGCCAAAGCTGATAAGAGACTCACAGACAAACTTACCATATCGGAGTTTATATTAGCCTTCGGGAAATATCGCCGTATAATAACGGAGGTATTCATGCAAGCAGCGACAAACAGAGCTCGAGCTCTACGAAAGCTTGATAATACGTATCAGTCAGTGTTATGGGGAACAGGCCTTTAATGACTATCATAAACTGTTTTCCGCAAAGGCTGCTGAGGTATTACGAGTTAACAACACTAAACTCAACTGGGGACTATGGTATATGGAATGGTTACTGCTGGATGTAAGCCTAAGACATGTGACTTGTGCCACTCCGTTACTCATGCCACTCAGCAATGTGACAGAATCAATACTAATGCTTCCAATGCAAACAAACCCAACAAAAACAAGAAAGAGAAAGTATACCATGACGGGGTAGAAATCTGCAGGAACGTTCAGACTGAAAAGGGGTGTTCCTGGTCGACATGTCGTTTCAACCATGTGTGTTTAGGATGTAAATCATCATCCCATGGGGTCCATCAGTGTAAGAAAAAACAAAAACCAGGAAATCCAAAATGACTTAAACACACAACACTACGTGCCTCTACTCCAGTTAATGTGGACATTTTGGAGCAACAATTATCGGGTCACCCAGATCAACAATTTGTGACATATCTATGTTCGGGACTACGGGAAGGTTTTCACACTAAAGTAGACATCAAAAATATTAAAAATAAAGAGTGTAAGAACTTGTTGTCAACTAATAGTTATACAGAAGATGTAAGTGACTTGATTAAGAGAGAATGTGATAAAGGATATCTATTGGGACCTTTTACAGCACCGCCTTTCCCTAGTTATCGCATAAGCCCGCTGGGTATAGTAGAGGGCAAGTACTCTGGGAAGAAGAGGTTGATAGTAGATTTATCTGCTCCCCACGACAATCCAGAACACCCTAGCATCAACGAGTCCATAGATAAAGAGTCGTGTTCATTAAGTTACGTCAGAGTGGATGATGCTATTAAAATTATACAAGAATTCGGTCAGGGATCATGGATGTGTAAAGCGGACATTACGGATGCGTTCAAACTCATTCCTATCCATCCTGAACAATGGCATTTATTCGGTATAAAATGGCAAGGACAGTACTATTTCTATCAAAGACTAGCGTTTGGGTGTCGTTCCAGTCCAGTGATATTTGACCATTTGTCTCAAGCCATTTGCTGGATTGCTTATAACAAGTATGGTATACCAGTCGTGTTACATTTACTGGATGATTTTCTAACCATAAGTGCACCAGACCAGGATGGGGACGTGGTTATGACTAGCTTAAGAAAGGTATTCTTCGAGTTGAACATTCCGCTATCACTTCATAAAAAAGTTGGTCCTACAACAGAACTTGAATACTTGGGTATTATCCTGGATAGTGTCAATATGGAAGCTCGCCTACCTGAAGATAAGATAGTTAGGATAACAACATTCCTGGAAAAGATGTTAACAAAGCGGTCGTGCACAAAAAGAGAATTACTGAAACTCTTAGGTCATCTGAACTTTTGTACGAGAATAATTAAACCGGGAAGATCATTTGTTTCCTATCTCATCCACCTATCTACTTCAGTCAAAAAACTGCACCATCATGTGTACATGAACAAAGAGTGCAGAGAAGACATACGAATGTGGCTCTGTCTTTTACAACAATGGAATGGTATATCTATGTTCTATGACATTGCCTGGACAAAAACAGAGGATATGGAACTGTTTACAGATGCCTCATCTACAATAGGGTTCGGTGCCTATTACGATGGTTCCTGGTTTGCAGTACGATGGCCTCAGGTTTTACTCAGGGATATTGAATCAACTTCACAGAAAGCAATTTCCATGGCATTTATGGAATTATATCCCATTGTAGCAGCTGTAGTGTTGTGGGGTGAAGGTTGGCAAACCAAAAAGATTCTCTTTTACAGTGATAACCTCGCTACAGTGAACATTATCAATAAAGGGAGATCAAAATGTTTGAACATTATGAAACTAATGCGCAATCTAACGTGGTGTGCCACTAAGCATAACTTTACTTTTCATGCAGAACATGTGCCTGGAGTTAAAAATTGTATAGCTGATAGTTTATCTCGTTTCCAGATGCAACGTTTCCACAAGCAAGCCCCCAAGGCAGCACCGAGGTCCATCAGGTGTCCTCCACCCTCCGAAGTGATGTGGCATTAACAGAGACGGTGTCAAAGATCTGGATGTCTACGATAGGAGAACGCACAAGGCAAGCCTATTCTACTGGTTATCAAGCGTATTGTAAATTCCTGGTGTTGTATGGAATAATTTTAATAACTGATAACCTGCCCCCAATATCAGAGGACATCTTGATTTTCTTTGTGGCGTACTGTGTACACTCCCTGAGGTTACAATTGTCCACCATCAAGTTGTACTTGTGTGGTATTCGTTATCACTTCCTGTCTAATGGAGGCAACAATCCACTGGAAACTAAAGAAGGACATAATCTACCTAGACTAAGTGTATTTCTTAATGGTGTCAAGAAAAGTCAAGTGCAAGGAAGCAAACAGCGCCTACCTATAACATGTAAAGTTTTGAACCAAATATGTATAGCATTATCTACTGCGCAGTACAATCATTATGGCAGAGTTCTATATCGGGCTGTGTGTTGTGTAGCCTTTTACGGGTTCCTTCGTTGTGGAGAATTCACTATTACTCATCAGTTTGACCCTAATGTGAATTTGTGTATCGGAGATATTTTAATACCTTCGACAGATTTAATCAGGCTGTGTCTTAAATCTTCAAAAACAGACCATGCTAGGAAAGATGTACAGATTTCGCTGTTTGCTAATGGCCTGCCGGTGGGTCCTCATAAAGCTTTGTGTAATTATTTAACATTGAGGAAAAGCATGTTCAATACTACAGATACATCACCTTTGTTTGTTACCAAAGAAGGTGCACCATTATCGAGATCTGTTTTTATTCAATTTTTGAAACATGTATTGCAACAAATCGGGCTAAATACTGAGTTGTATAGCAGGCATTCATTCAGGATTGGGGCAGCTACTGCAGCAGCCACAGCCAAAGTGGAAGACCATCTCATCAAAACTTTAGGGAGGTGGTCATCAGACTGTTATCAGCGTTATATCCGAACATCTGCTCAGACGATCAAGGATGCCCAGCATAGTATGTCGCGCATATGACATTTAAAGTGCAATATAATTTAATCTATCAGTACATTGTAGGCGATTTAGTCACAATGATATGCATCAAGTACTGTACATGTAATTTGTTATCTCAACAGTACACTATGTATATGCAATCCTAGAATGGAGCAGAACTTTTTCTGATATAAAGTAGCCTTAGTAGATACCAATGTATATATTTCATTATACTTTCAATTTACAGTATACCAATAACTCTAACACTTGGGGGCTTCTCAGCTGCACATCATATACACGTCTATATATATGATATACAACTTCAATTTGGGCAGTACACAACTCATAGGTTGATGTATTGAGACCCCGCGTTAACATACAGGTATACATGCATGTACACCTACTTTCATATACCTACCATTTAGGTATTAAGCAGATACATAATCCAGGATTACAGTATGAACCCTCTCATGGGATCCATGGAGCCTCCGCACAGGGTCAGATCCAAGGTTCATAAATATCCTCGGCAATTTACATATATATCATATATATTCAATCATAGTATAGATTTCATATCGACCCAGGATTTTTCGGATCCAATATCCTCTCATGGGATACAGCCGTCTGGCGATTTCTCTTCAGCGCTGAATCCAGGATTATCCGGATTATCCTCTCATGGGGTTGGTATGATGATGGGTATCTCGTCCAGTCGTGGGCACCAGGGGTAATCTCTACTCCTGGTGAGGAGCACCTTGACTAAGATCCTTGTACTAGGGCGACGCATCGCTCTTTATGGAACTTGTCATAGGTATCCATGAGATTTCCTTACTTAACTTTTGTGTATTTGTGATATAGCCCCCAAGGCCAAACAATTAGTTAAAATGTATAAATGTTGAAAATTATGTTGCTGATAAGTTTGTATTATTGATGTGTGTTATATGATTATTTGTGTTATGTGGCATCATTACAGTTATAATAAATGTTTATTTAACTGTATCATTTTGTGCTGGTTGTTTATAAAACGGCAATCATGTGATCAGTATGCCAGGTGACAACAAACATTTAGTATTCATAAAAAGTTTAAGACTTACTTAAATTAAACTTGAACAAAGTGAGTTTAGAATTAGGTAAGGAATGCGTTGAAAAAAACCTCATAGTGGAACGGTTCATAATATACACACTTTCGTCTTACACGAATTGAGATTATTCAGAAATGGATTAATTTTACTTTTTAATTCAAGATTTAAAGGGGTTTTACGCACCCAGCCCTTCTATCTTCTAGTCGTTTAGACATATTGGATTCCCAACTTTTGACCCCTAGCATCACTGACGAGTCTCAGAAGGACGAAACAGAAGTGTGATGCACTTAAATTCATTTTGTCGGCATACTGTATCTTTTACTAAATTTCAAAGATGTGGCATGTGCGTATGTTACGTCATCTATATAAAAGCATGATTCGAACACAAAATCGATTAAAATAAAGGCAAATATGAAAAAGAAAATATTTAAACGCACACCCTTTCAAAAATGCAAGATAATAAGACTAGTTGTTCCGGAAGAGTATGCCTCTTCTGCTTCATCGACGAGCTCATTAAACTTACTTGATGTTTATTATTTTTTTATTTGGATATCCATACAAATAAGTTTAAAGAGATATAAGTTTGATCATATTTCAAAACAATTTCGTCATTTTGCAAGTTTTTTAGTAAGGGAAGATGTCTTTCAGGGTTGTCGCTACCTTCAAATATAATATTGGCTTCATGTTGATATACAGAATGTATGCTGAACAATAAATTGTAATATTTTATCATTTTTTTTATTAAATATAGAAAAACAAACTATTATAATTGTTTATTATTAAATGAATAGAAATGTTTGTTTGAACATCTAGTCCTACTTGCCAATGACTGATCTTTATCTGCGTGTTGATTCTATTAATGAAATAGCAGAGTTAAAATATATTTTTATTTAGAAAGTTAGGTTTTAATGTACAAAATTGACGATGATATACAGAAGATAAGGTGGAAATAGCTACAATTCCCAAATTTAGTTTTAATTGTAGAAAATGTCCAAGTAACAGATGTAAGTGACTGTCAACAGCTTGTTGCTTGTTTCCTATAAATATACCCGAATGTGTTTCCACACATCACTCAACGACAACGGCTGTTTCGACGTTGTTGAATTCACGGACACCTTGAACGCTTTACGTGACAACTCTGCAGGGATGAATACCTCGTTGTTTCTGTTGCTGCTTGTGACGACTCCCCTCGTAACGGCAAGATACTTTTATCTTGAAATTGACGGAACAGGTATGTGTTTTAAGACTTTAGCATTTGCATAAACGTTATGCTTATTATTGAAGGCTGTTACCGGTGGAATAATCTGGTAAATTAACTGAGAAATTCAGCTTGATTTTGATATACCGAAATGAGGAACAGGATTCCATTTCGCCCTGATAGATTTGTCATTGTTGAAAAGACTTTTTTCTTAAACCAATGCCTTGTCGAACCTCTCTAAAGTATACGTATGTGATGCAAGACGTAGACACTTCTGGCTGATTTCGTTTTTTCCTCTAGGTTTATTTATGATAAAAAAGGCCACAAAAGGAAACTTAATATTTTATAGATGTTCTGATTTTTAATGGACTGTAGAAATGGATGTGATAGTAATTTAAGTTTTGTGTCAATAGGTATATTTTAGAAATTTAATATTTACAATTGCCATTTTTAAATACCTGTGATGACAATAAGAATTCCATACATAAACTGATAGTAATCGTTATAAAAATGGACTGGATGCTAACGGAAGAGGTCAATGGACTGAGGATTTTTATCCATTCTACAATATATTTTCAATTAAATATAAATGACACAATGTCACAAACTGGCCTTTGGATGATAACATTTTTCGAACCATCACATGGTATCATCTTGATTAGTCTTGATTAGTTCGAGCCTTATATTTTCCATTTTTTCTGAACACCTTTCCCCTTCAACTGATTATTGAAGATCCCGGCTTGTACTTGAGGGTTATGTGAAGCACCACGGAGTGGACCACATATGCCTTTAGTTTTGACATAGGCCCAAAACTGTTAGGTTTTTCATTTAACTTTTGACTGATGGTATCTTGCATGCATTTACTTTGTGCCTGACATATTTCGCGTTTTTTTTTTCAAATCATTGATTTCTGAACTTATCTATTTTGCTGGATATTTTGTTTGGAAATGTTTGTTTTTTTGTGTGCATTACGTTTGTTGTACATAATTTATCCATTTCGCTGTAAAAATGAAAGTGCAGAGAAGATATTTGTTTAATTTTAGTTGGGAAGTCAAGTGTTTGCTCTACGCCAATGATAAGTTCGATAAACGTATTACTTATTTCTAGGGGATACTAGTTGCCAATAGTATGGTTTTGTAGTTCCAAATTATAAAAGTTAAAGTCAGCATTTAGCCAAAAAATTGAGTTTTGGAATTCAGTTAACAAATTCCACGATATAATTTTTCTGTATAATCAATGTGGAGATTGGAGGTGGAAGGGGCTGCGCATGCGCAACTATCGACACGTTTTTTGCTCCTGATTTTTCCTCTCCAATACTCAAGTCATCACTAGGATTTAATCTCTCGTTTTCGAAATTAAATCCTTAAAATATTCAAATCTGTAAATGCTTGCCTTATCACAGTATATCCACCAACGTCTACCGACCGTTCATATCTCCCGCCATATCTTTTTTCTACCATTTGTTTACATCCAAGCCACCACCCAGTACTAGAACCAAACACGGACAGAGCCATGGAGGCGTATTACTAGCAATCACAAAAAGATATGCTTCGCAACTACAACCAGAATTAGAAACAGACAACGAATCCATATGGGCAAGCATTACAATGACAAACTCACACAATCGCATAATAGACGCTTACTATAGACCCACATCCGACAAAGGTATCTTGCTACAACAACTTGAAATATCAATGCACAAATTCCATATAATCAACAACAATACAACGTCCTCAAATTGATTGGCAAACATACCAGACTAACCGGAAAGCCAGACCAAATACAACACTAACACCTACTAGGTATCATAGCAGACAACTCCGTCATACAAATGACAAACCAACCAACACAAGAGGACCGTATACTCGACCTCACGCTAACGCACAGAATACAATCATAAACAAAACAGAAATAGTACCACCCATTGACAAATTAGACCTTAACATCGTATACACATAAATCGCCGTTAGACTTAGACGTTAGTCTACAACAAAGCCAACTTGGAAAATATAACAAACTACCTCAACAAACACAAGCGCCACAATGATACACTTACAGAACATTAGTACATCACGTGACTTAATGCTGCCTTCCCATTGGATATACACATGGGTACTATGAAGCGATATTGTCCGCTCACCCGGGTACTAACAAATTTGGCGCGATGTTCAACGTGAATCTATCATGACGTCACTATTAAGTTACGTCACTATTACGTCATGCTACTATTCTGCTAGAAAATGGCTGCCTCTGGAAACGACCCAAAGCTGGCCATGGTATAGCACAATAAAACGAGTCTTTTTGTATACGTGTGTATTTAAATGGAAGAGTGATGTACTAAACCCATTATGGCCCTGTTGGGAGGGCACTATTGCCTCATAGTATTGTCTCGTGAAGAGAGGTTTAGCAACAATACGTGTACGTGTACGTGTACGGGTAGTGGGGGAATCCCCTAGTTTTTCTGTGTATGACGTCATCAGTTTAAGTGATCGAGTATCTGCTACACGTACGCCGAACTTGTAAAGCGGGAGCTATACGTAAGTACCAACGTGTAGACATTTTGATGTATTTAATGTTGTTTCCTCTGAGAAATGCATTAATCAAACTATTTTTGTATCAGACATCCAGCAAATACTTATCTGCCATTTGATGTGAATGTATCTTATAATGATGGCGCTTTTTGAATGATTAATGGACATTTCGTCAGTTAACATGTACAACATTGAATCATAACATTGAGAAAATGTACTGTTGAATTAAGCTTTTCGATTGGATTATATTAACAAATAACGATTTATCCACTACACGTACACGTTCACGTAATACTACTTAACGCCTTTAAATTTCAACGTGTACGTGTAGCTTACACGTACACGTACACGTATTGTTGCTAAACCTCTCTGGTGCCCTCGCCTTTGGTAGGCCATAATAAATAAAAAGTATATTATACAATCTTCAACACGGATTCCGTTATTTAAGGTCTTGCGAAACGCAACCATTCACATTAATTCACGAACTCGCCAAAAAAAAAAACAAACCACAAACACACATACATTATCATAATGGACTTTGCCAAAGCTTTTGACAAAGTCGAAAATAAAAGACTACAGTGCAATCACTACATACAAGAAGACTGCAATCAAGGCTCATAATGTTTTTTTCACAAAATCAAACACCAACAGGTAGCAATAGACCCCACCATAATCTTACAAACAACTGACCCCCTAGTTTACTCGATTTTGAGTTCGGATGATGGTTTTGCTGTCGCTTTAGTATCCTCTGATTTTTATGCTACTATTTCAGCGTCTTTGCTATTTAGGATTTCGTGGCAAAATATGACATTTGTAATGGAGATAAACACAACTTACCATTTTGATCACATTGTTCATGTCTAAATACTTTTCATATTCACGTTGCGGGTAGATTTCAGTTGTTGAGCCATATTTAGCTGCCTATAACTAGGAAATAATAAATATTTCCAAGTTATGGAACACATGTTGCCAGTATACTCACAGGACTTTAATCCATCTACATACATATTTCTGTTGTTTGGTTTCAGTTGCAGGGGACATTTGAGAAGAGAACCTTATGAAATCTTCGAAGTATATATTAATGATGAATGGTATGTAATCTTTTCGTGATTGAGAGCCTGTATATTGGGTTGAATTTATCTCCATCTGGTTAGAATTCAAAAGCACATAATGTAAAACTGTTAATAAGTGGTTTGGTGAAATGTGACACAGTTTCACAAGTCATCGCTTCTGTATCCAAGGAACATGAGTCTCTACAAACTGCATATGGGTACACTGATACATTCTCATTATCTAATGAGCCAGGGTTGGATTGTATTATATTTCTTATGGCAGTTTCAAGCTACAACACTCACCAAAATATAAAAAACATCTGCCATACTCGTGAAATTTATTCAATATCCAACGGCAAACCATTGAATATCCTCTTTATACTCTTTATAAAATCTTTTAATATTTCGTAGATTATATCTTATGAGAGGCATTTTTTCTTTCTCTTGTACTTTTTTCAGAACCTTGTGAAAAAATATAAAGTAATGCAGGTTGCATTACAGTTCTCGACTTTAGAAAGAACAGAGGCAAAAAAACATTTGGGCATCATTAAATATTTTAGGTATAAGATTTATATCATTTTATAACTAATCCAAAGTTAAAAAGAACAAAAAACTAAATAAATAACATGGATGTTCGGGCAGAATCCCGCATTTACAAAGGAACTTGTGGTATTTCGTTTTTCCATGCCATGATATATACACCGCTACATGTTAACCTATCATTCATCATATACGAGTGGTGTTGTTTGACCCTCCCCCCCCCCCCGCCCCTCGTTCAAGAGATATATTTTACTTTGGGAGGTATCATTATGTAGTTGGAAAGCGATTAGTATAAAGTTTAATCACGGTTTTGACTATTGACAAAAAAGTCAATAGTCTGAGCTGTTGTCCCTCGGAGTCCTCGAGAAATAGTTGAAAACGTTTTCCCATCATCGAGAGAAAACTGTTTTGACTCTCGACTGAAAGGTTATCAGTTGACTGTGTTATTACCTTCCATTATCTGTTCGTGTAGAGGTTTGTATCGAGGTCTTTACTCTTTTCTGAGTCGATCATTGTTAATCCGTTTGTGACACATTGATTCTCATTGTTTTATTATCACGTTCTTTGAGTTTCATGAATCTCTCGAAATAAATATCTTTGTTCTGACAGCCTGCCACAAAATATCGTCTGCATGAAAACAATACAAGTAAATCAACATAACATAAACGTATTTGCGGGTTCATTTCAGAGAAGTTTCTAAGGAAGCGTGATTCAGTTTGTAACATTTCCGGAAAATGGTTTGACGAATTCATGCACGTTTATCAAATGCATTAGACTAACCAAAGAATAGTCAACCATATTGAACATCTTTTTATATACAGAGACAGAGATAGGTATCAATTAGCAATATTATGAATCTGTAAATCATGTTTATAATTATATTTCCTCTAGATATTCCCTTAAATACAAGAGATATTGAACGAAACAAAAACGATGACCCCGGTATGAAACGACGCCTACTAACAACTGATGAATCTGGTAAGTGCAATTGTCAACGAATTTGACAAGTATATTAATCATATACTTTTAGCTACATCATATATCAAAATACATAATGCGGTTGGATAATTAAGTTTAAAGTTGCTTCTTTATATGTTCGGATTACAAGTTAAACACCTTTGTATATATTTGACTTAACAAATTCCTTAAATGAGTTACCTGCGAATTAAGACAGATATATAATGGTAACTTGTTAAAGTACTTATTCATATGGATAACCTTGAGTTGCAGAGTTGCAATGAGAAGGGATGGGTTGGGGGTTGTTCACATGCCAATTAAATATGGCAAAACAAATGTATTCAAAAAACTTTCTTTTATTATTTGACTGTGAATAACATAACTCGTGTGAATACAGGTCAACTATTCCTACACGGACCCAATACAGGTTACCGTTTTGTAATATCCAGTGAGTGTACGGAAAAGCAATACTTATAGTTCTTACTGTAACAATTACTTACGGTCAAACAGCAATGAATAGGTTAAGGGGACTACATATGGTCTGTAAGATTTAAAATAAAGTGAAAACGGCATAAAAGAAACCATTTTTTTTACAAAGATCATATTATATAAGAGGCAATAGATTTTGTCTCTTGTACTTTTTTGAAAATCTTGTATGAAATAGAATGCATGGTGTATACTGTATCCAAGTAGTTGCATTACAGCTATAGACGTAAGCAACACAGACGCCAAAACAACCCTTTTATATCACAAGTTAATTTTGGTATATCTGTGTATTATATGTCTGTCATTTCATAATCAATTCAAACTTTAATAGAAAAAATAAAGGAATAACAAATTTACAGAGGAACGCGTGGTATTTAGTTTGCCCGTTATATCGCCGCCTTTCGTCCACGGCAAGGTTAGCGGTATAACGGGGGTCGACATAGTATCGAATAATGAAAATTATAACCAGGAAACAGATTACATTATCAACGTTTAATTAAATACAAGCTGATAAATATATCTACATGTACAATGTCATAAATACTATTATTGAAAATACTCATTAGACGTGGATCATGAGAAACGTCCCTTGTTAATGTTCTGCTTGAAAATGGCTAACCCTGGAACGCCCAAAGGCTGGCCAGGTTCGTATTACACAATACAAGGAATTTCGATGTGTGTTTAGATGAAGGGGTGATGAACTAAACTCGTTATGGCTTTTTGAGAGGACACTGTTGCCCAATAGTATTGCATCGTGATGAGATAGTACCCTCGCCTTCGGGTCGGGCACTAGTCCATCCATTGACACTTCTATGAGGCAATAGTACCTTCTCGACAGGGCCTTAATAGATTAATATAGTCTCCTACAATGACACATTGTTTTATTATTACTAGATGATTACCTCAGGTCTTCACTATATAAACGCAGTGGGATAAAACGTCAAAGAAAGTCAAGTACCAGAATTGAACCAGGTAATTAATTGTTTTTCTTATTTTATATTCCGTTATGTATAAACATGAAATATTCATTTTAATATGCAATGCCATTTGTGTTTAGTAGTTTATGATTTTAAACACATTTTACTGTAACACACATTTATTTGAAATGAGGTTTCATTAACATTCACTACTGTGTTTTACTGATTACAGCTTGTCAACAAGTTTTCGCAATCATAAAGCCCCCCTCCCTTTTATATGATGTCAACCTCGTGATGAAACATGCGAGGTTTCACCAAACTTTGAACAAAAATCCGAATAATTGAAAAAAATATTAATTTTCGGACAAGCTCTCCACACTGTGAAAATAGTTTTTCAAATCGTGCAGCAACTTTTGCAATGTGTATTTGAACAATAATTCGAAAACGCGTTAAATACCGGACTAAATCAACGACATTTCAAAAGAAAGATTTAGATTTTCATTTAAAACTTGGTTAAAAAATTTATCATGTTTTACACAAACATTTAGATATATGTTTTTTCTCTCACAATTTATCAATTTACTTCTTTGAAATTGGTATGGCTTGTACATACATCATGACATTACATACGTCTGTTTCCTTACTCAGACACATCGCCGTAAGTCATGTCTTTGTCTCAGATTGGCCCAATCGTAAATCAATCCTATTGAAAAATTCAGTTCATGAGATATCTCGCCGTTTTCACGGAAAATAGTACTTTGCTTCATAGTGAAGAGTTTCCATGGTATATGTTGACAGTATTCCAGGGTTATAGTTTAAACTAATACAGTCAAAAACAAATAATTCACGACATAACACGTACATAACCTATCAATCAATATAACACAGACTTGTCTTAGGTGGATATTTAAAATCCAAAAACAGCGGTAAACTGGCAAGCTTTTGTGAAATTAAATGATTGTTTTCATGGTTATTGATTCGAAAATATTTTTTCTTATAAACCCAGCAATAACCCCCTTTTTAGTTAAGTTTTTCTACGTTCATTGACAATGCCCTGTTTTTACGCGTTTTCTGTCGGCTACACAGACATACAAATTGATTACAAATTTGATCATGTAGCGATTTATTCATCATTATTTTGCACAATGTACTAACCCTTTCCTGATATGATTGTTTTTCTTCAAATTACCCTCGAACAAAAGCTGGAATAACATTGGGCACAATTTTAATGGTATAAGCGATTTGTATTTCCTTTACTAATAGATGGTTCAAACGGAAGGACACATTGGAGGTGGGGATAGCGTGGTCCATGTAAGTTCAAACCACAACAAAGTGTACAAAACATTGTATTGTGTGCGAAGTAAGGGTACCATTGATGCAAGGCGGTAACTATTGATGTCAATGTTTAATTATCATATGAATGGCATAAGTATCCACTATTTCTAAAAATTAAATGATACAATTTTGTGGCTTTCTTAGATAATGTTTTTCTTGACAGGAAATGGATTTTATTGATTAAATGACCGCATAAACAAAACCATTTCTGTTGAAAGGATTTTAAGAAAGACTTTTACATTTTTTGTTTCAACAATATAAAGTTTCAAAATCACACGACTTGTCGAAAAAATTTTGGTAAACGAAGCAGTTTACCGAAGAAATAGTTTGACCTTGTAAACAAAGTGCATGTCACAAATAAACATGAACTGAGAGTTCATCAAGCACAGCACTCGACATAGTAATATATAAACTCATGAACTAGTTTTGAATACATTTCGATTTTTACCTTTTATTCAAAAAAGGATTTCCCAAGTTTGAGGTAGGAAAGCGAAAACTATAAAAACGAATCATGTTTTAGCAAAGGTCTCAGATGGATTTCTCACATTATCACAGTCATGTGTTTAATATTTACAGTCTATACACTGACTTTCACTGGAAAAAATTGTTTCGCAAACCAGATTAATCATCCAAAAATAGACTTGAGCACGAGCCAAATTTCTTTGATGTCAACAACAATACATGATGGCAGAGCTATGAAAGTCACACGGGTTCGCGACGCAATTGTGTGGGGTCATCAACCATAGATATAGCGAAATTAACCTTGGTTATTGCAAGTGAAATGCTGTTACTTTTATCGAACCTTTCTCCCGTTTATTATATTTGAAATGAAATCTTTGTCCGCAAATTGGACTTAAATGAACGGGGAATAGTTATGAACCATGTTTAGAAAAATACTGTAAATATCAGTATTAACCTTGATTTTGTTAGGTTATGAGATTTAAATGCAATGGAGCAGTCGGTAAATTTAGAGAAAACGCAATTTATATAGTACTCCATTGGAGTAAGTGTAAACTTTTATTGAACAAGTTATTGAACTTATATTGAAAACTTTTGTTTGCCCGGATGTTAGCGCACGAAGGGTCTTATTGTGGGAGGGAGTACCCCGGGAAAACCCACTTTTCCTTTGTCACCTTACCCGACTGTAAACTGCCACCAAAGCCTTTTAATTTAAAGCAGTTCTTTAAAAAAATGTTTTGCATATCACTGCTTATTTATTGACCTACATGTATCAGATACGTGCCTCCTGCTCTAGTTGCTATTATGTTAATTTATTATTCAAATTGATTTCAAACGTTCCTGCAGGTTACTTAGCCCTCTCCCAAACTAAACATTAGTACAACTGTACATGGTATATACATCGTATGTCAAGTGACTTTTAAAGTAAATGAGAGATGTCTGGAAGTTTCAGATTGTACTGATTGTGTGACCTAACGTTTATTTTTTGATAAAAAAAAAACAAAAAAAACGGTTGTATGTTTTAGAACATGTAATAATCGTTTAGGATTAAGTTATCCCAAAAAGTGTAATGAAATGAAAGTTGTATAAGGAAATTGATTAATTGTTGAATTACCTGAAGCATAATCCTCAGTTTTCTTCTATCGGTTAACTAAGAATGTAGCGCCAAAAGTACAAAGGATATTACTGACGACTGTTTTTCTTCTGACAGGCTGATGATGGGACACGACTTCGGTTGAAGCTGACTCTAGACATTGCTATCTTTATTCAAAATTCAATATAATGATATTTGAAATGTATGAACCGAAAATAAAGTCCGGTAACCAACATTCGAATAGTTTGCTTATCTTTAAGTATCATGTTTGCTTTTATTTTTAACGTCGTATCGTCAACAAAAGTCATTTAATGACGGCCTCGATGTGTATTTGATACAAGTGCAAAAGGAGAGGGACAAATACACGGCCAAACCGGAATTCGAACCCGGGAACGTCCGAACTCTAGACGGACGCTCAACCATTTGAGCTACATTTGTATCTGGTCGCCGATACATTCTTCCCTCCTTTAACAAAGTATTCGACCCCGAAGGCATAACGATTTACGACCCAGGTTCGGGTATCCCCTTGCTTAGTATACACCCGGTACTTGAAACAAGGTTTGGTCACAGGCAACAAATGTAACAGGAGAGGAAAAATGCACGACCAGACCGTGATTCGAACCCGGGACCTTCCGAAGAAAGTACAAAGTAATACCTATAAGATGAAATACCCCCTCTCGTACTACGTAAACTGTGCAATATTAACTGTAAAGAATATCGGACCTCATTAAGAAGGCTTCATATTAGACACTAACAGTAAAAACTATCATCGGGCAATAGCTCGATATGATCCTTGTCAATAATTGTGTTTTGTGCATTTTGCAAGATTAACGCAAAAACGTTATCCTAGTGAGACCAGGTTTTATGATTTATTTACTTACACTGTGAAGGCAATATCATGAAAAAAGGAGTAACTATTTATTTATTTTTGATATGAGGTGTTTACTTAATATTGAAAGATGTAATATAATATGTGAATGTACTTATGGATGGAATGTGATTGATGGAAATAAAAAAAGTTTAAAAAAAATATTGTTATAAATCAAAAAAAGCAAATACGAAGTTTTAAAACAAAAATGATATATTCACATAACTAACGCAGTCACTGGGTAACAAATTAAGATACTGAAACCGTATTACATAAATGTAACTTACAATATGGCCTATCATCAGAAGCCTTTTTATAAGTACCAGGAAATCGAACTAAATTCAGGATATGAAACAAACTAAAATGTGAACGATATACCATCTTGATTAGCTTATCTGCTAGAAAAAGAAACAATGAATATTATGAGATAGTACTGGAAGAATATTACTTTTTAAGGTACACACCACTTAATTCAACACTTTCACTGAAGCACATTCTTTTACTGAAATCATATACATTAGATTAATTAGCTAGAAACAGTTATCATTCTTCAAACTATGTAGTGTAGTTTTATTGTTTCTAGGTAGTGGACCCATTACCTTAATGCCTGACAAGAGACAAGGACATGGGACAGAGAGTAAACAACGCCGCCTAGCTATGGATGATCCCGACATGCTCATTTTAAAAAGAAAGACACCGGTAGAGCCAGACGGTATGACACGATCATTTCTTTTTATACAAATATGACTAATTATTCTTTTTGGACATGATTGTTCTGATCCAAACGGGAAGGAAAGATTCGGGTTTATACTGTATCTAATCATAGAAAATATATATATAGGAAGACATAAATAAAGGGTAAAGAAGTAATTCGAACAGTGTAGACAAACTGGTGCTGTCAAATTTTCGGAGCAATCCGCTCCTTTGTCAAGACACAAATTAAAGAAACATAAAATAATTACAATACATAAAAACAATATTGAAAGTATAAGGAAAAAATGTAAAAAAATAAGCACCTCGGTTAGTGTTAGCCGAAGACGTGTAACTATCACTTTGGCGTATCGCTAGTAACAGTACACTTTTCTTTGTCAGATTCATTCATAAGATGCGATTAATCTCAGGTCACCGTGTAACAAATCTAGACAATAAATACAGTAAGCAGATTGTTTCGAGTGCATATAATGAAATATTTTGGAACAGCCAACAGTTATTCATAAAGGAATAAAAAGATGTGCATATAGAATCGACTGAAGGTCTACATATTCTAACTGAAATATATGAGTTGCTATGATTTAATATTATTACAGTCAGAAGCGGAATAAAACGTTCGAATATGCTGCTCCAAGTTGAAGTTATCATGATGTTCAAGGACAGCTTCTCAGGATTAGGGATTTTGAACAATTCATCGCTAGAATTCGTTACCCCCTATATCCCCCACCCCCAAAAGGGCTGTCTTTAGATATAATTTTGGTGTCTATAATTTGTTCCGTCGTCATTGTGGTTGAAACATTTTTAATTTAATGCATTCTATAAGGAAGCGTACAGGGCTTTTGTGTTCTCGGACATGTTGGGAAGTTGTTTTTCTACCACAATACCCTGTGTTATTCCACTCTCAGATCATTGTATAAACGTGCTGGCTGTTGGATAAATATAGGTTATATACCACTAGTGGAATATGACCTTTCGGACTTTTGATTGGTTGATAAGTTGAACCTAGACCGGAAATCACTTGGGTCAATGAAACGTGCTGATTGTTGACGTCGTCATCGATTGTTGACGTCATCACAAGTTGGCGGGAATATATACGAGATAATGTGTTTTCGCGCAAATATCATCCGCAGTTCACAGAAAACAACACTGCCAATGCGACTTAATAGTATTGTGGAAGTAACAGGTCACACGACTCGTGGTTATTGTATATGGAATTTATTTCACTCTCGTTAAATATATTTTAAAAATTACAAAAGACACCAGCTTTAGCGAGAGTCTTTTGTAACTTAAAAAAAAAAATAACGACAGTGAAATAGATTCCATATCCAACAACCATTTGTTGTGTAACCTCTATGTATTGCACTCGAATGTGACTTTCAGCGTTAAAATTACATAACCGAAAAACAGTTGTTAGAAATGTGGAGAAAGCCATTTGCAGAATATTGCGAAAGATAAAAAAAATCATTTTTTGTTTCTTTAATATCACAGAATGATAGAAGAGCCTTCGATTAATGAAAAAATTAACTTTTCATTGAAAAACGCAGAATAAGATAACGTACTCGTCACAAGAACGGTTTAAAATTTCCATCACCTATCGACAAATTTATGTGGCACGCCACATAGCCAGAACAAAATCCTACCGACTGCGTTATAACGAGTTATGACATTATGTCAGATCTCTTTAATCAAACAGCTTCCCGTTGCATATAGCGAAATATACTCCTCTGCCCTCCATTTTGAACTATTTACATTTTTTAGATATTCATACGCCTGACTTAGAGGCATGGTGAAACATCGACAAAATTAACATTTGGATTCAAGCATGCAATTAAGGTAAATGTAACTTGGTATATCGTCACAATGCAAAATCTGCCCTGTCCTATCACGATAAATTATTTGTAGTGATTGCCAGTTTTCCTTTTTTGGGCGAATGTGGTCCAAGTTCACTAGAAATGTAAATTTTTCCGTGTGGATCGGACAGTATTAACTCAATGATTATACCGATTCGTTCACGGCTCCGCAACTGTCAAACATCGCTATCGTAAACTGTTGCCATTGTAAACAAGTGTGGCAGTTGTGGCACATGGTTATCAAAATACATTTCTCCACTTAATTAGTAATTAAGTAACCGCATCGTGAATGTAAATTATGTTATGTCGATGTTATTATTTTAATTTTATACATTTATTTGACACGAAACTTTCATTTACATAACAAATGACCAATTTGATATAAAATAATGTCCTTATATAAGACATTTCCGTCAGGTACACGGAGAACCTACATTTGTGCTATTTCGTGTAGTACAACGGGAAAGGGTATATTTGAAAAACAAGTATACATTCATACATGAACAATACACATAATGCCAGCTTAATACCTAACATTATACGGAATATATATATGGTATCAATCGTGGAGATTTGCGTCGTCGACTTTTCATTTTAATGGGATAGGCTTGAAGATACGTATATTGAAAAAAATGAGAATAAATGAAACGCACATGGTGACATTCTCCCCCTCTTTTTTGCATAGTGCAACACTGTATAATATAATAATAATAATACACAACATTTGATATAGCGCCCTATCTAGCTAACATAAGCCACTCTAAAGCGCTTTACAGTACATATATATACAATGTTCTTATAATCAATACAATTAACACATATAGTTCTATCATATGCAATTATGCCTTATCAGGCGCTAACTACTTGTCCTATACCACCTGGCTAATATCTCCATATGTGTGTGTATGTATGTATGTATGTGTGTTGGAGATGAATATGAAGCTGTGTTCATCTTACATGTGTTTGTTTGTCTGGCGATTTGAAATGGATACTTTGAATTAATATTGCTAACGAATATGCATGTTATAAACTATATATAAACATACCGGCACCTAAAACAAAGTTCTAACGTTTCTGTCCATATAAAGATACCTTTGAAACGACCCCCAATTAAACAGTAGTCGGCGTCCGTGTCCGTGTCGGTACTCCGTGTAAATGAAAATCGGAAATGTCTATTGTCTCCAGGAGATACAGGAACTGAAAACGGCATGCAATGGACGACATTTTTTAGAAGGGGTACCTGTGTAATTATCCCCGATACTCTGATTTACAGACTCATATCGAAATTTTAACGGTGGGTTATCATTTATGAACGTTGTAGTAACCATGTATTATTTGTTTGAAATGTTTCAAATAATTATGTGAAAAATATTTGCACACTCCCATTTGGATATTATTTACTGAATGTTTTTTTTTCGTAAGTACAAATATTTGAATAATTTTTGGGGCTGAACTGCATTTTATATCAATATTAAACATAACGGGATAAAGCTTATGCCATTAATTGGAAGGAAACATGAAAACGTTGATTTTACCATTTTTAACCAGGTAACAATCAATATGGCTGTACCTAGTCCTTAACAAAGGAAATGTACTAGAAAAAACAACAACCATACATACATATATATATACATTTTTTTATTCAAATTAGCATACCAATATATCATCGATACAATATATTTTACAATAACTAAGCCGAATAAATCCTTTTTCAAATCTTTATAAACATCTTTCATAGCTTGAGAAACTACAATTATGTGATGGATAGGTCAGCTTAGTAATTACGTAAGACGTTTGTGATTACATTGCACATATACATTTCAAGCGTTGATATCTGACATGTTTGGTATGTTGGAACGCATACATATAAAGAAAGACAAGTGAGACATTTTTTTTGTTATTTATCAGAAGGTTTAGATGGTCCAGTAGATCAAAGCCTGGAAACTACTTTTTTTCGAGAGGGACTTCAGATAACTGAAGGCTCCTATAAATCCGACAGACAAAGGAGTATTCACCCAGAAGGTAATATTTTATAAATCCGACAGACAAAGGAGTATTCACCCAAAAGGTAATAGTTTATAAATCCGACAGACAAAGGAGTATTCACCCAGAAGGTAATATTTTATAAATCCGACAGACAAAGGAGTATTCACCCAGAAGGTAATATTTTATAAATCCGACAGACAAAGGATTATTCACCCAAAAGGTAATATTTTATAAATCCGACAGACAAAGGAGTATTCACCCAAAAGGTAATATTTTATAAATCCGACAGACAAAGGAGTATTCACCCAAAAGGTAATATTTTATAAATCCGACAGACAAAGGAGTATTCACCCAAAAGGTAATATTTTATAAATCCGACAGACAAAGGAGTATTCACCCAAAAGGTAATATTTCTATTCTATTTTAATGTAAAATTATACAGTTGTATCTTGATCAATCAGAGGGTAATCATCGGGGATTCCTACATACAATGCATACCAAGATTAATTTGAAATGTTAATGTTTTGCAGACAATTTTTAAATGAGGCAGTCTAGCTTTCTTTGGTACCAACTTAAGTTGTTAGCTGTGTTTTCTCCACATAGCTTTATTGAAGTGTTAGACGAATGCAAACAAAGTCGAAAAACACTATAATGTACACCCTTGTTATTATTTAATCATATTTCAATTTCTGTTTAAGTTAGATTCAATGAAACTACCAAATGAGATTTACTAGCTTTTAAAAGATGGCACCAGGTTGTAAAGTGGTGGTTATTATTGTTCTTATCGTCCTTACCAACAGCTTCAAGTAAATAAACATAAATTTATTTACTTGTTTACCTAGTATGTGTTTTAATATAAAAATGAATAGTTTTGCCGAGTTATCTCGGGTTAAAATAAAATAATCAGCGTACTTTTACTGTTTTACAATGTATGTTTCTGTTACAAAACATCCAATACAAATAAATCACAGTTGTATATTACTCAGTATTTGGCCTAGACTTTTGACAATTTTTCTGGGTAATAGCGATACTCTGAGACATTCAATGCCCGGGTCTTCTGCAAGTTTCGATCAAAGAACTGCGTTTTGCATTCACAAAATAAAAATTATGTTTTTTTATAATCTTTAGATACATTGCAAAAACAAATCTTTTGTCTAATCTTTAATTGCAGTATTTAATAATACATCAATACCTATTTGAAAAGATACATTGTACATGTAACCAGGAAATCTGTCTATCATGGTTTATTTTTATTCGTAAATAGGAATTCGACCAGACTCTAACGAATTTGTTTTAACTTCAAAATTAACAAGATAAATCCCTGATTTACGGGAGTGTATATCATTTTTCAGTTTTCATTCTAAACACATGTCACTGTTATATTTTACTGTTAAGTCATTATGAAAATCGACCAAAAAAGAAGACAGCTATTGCTACATTTTGGGATCATGATATGAAATGTAAACCTTTGAAATTATACAGAACTAGTTTAATTTTACTTATATATTCATAAATTAAAGGGGTTTACGCACTTAACCCTTCTGCTTCTACATTAGTTTAGAAATTTTGGATTCCTACCTTTTGACCCTATCATTACTGAAGAGTCATATTAGGACGAAACAGCTGTATGATGCAGTTTAAATCATTTTTGCGGCATACTGTATCTATTACTAAATATATAAAAGGTGCAGCATATCCGTGTGTTATGTCATCTTTAGGTGTAGATATTAACTTTGATCTGCAATTTAATCTTTATGTATCTGTTAAAAAAGCTTCAAGATAATTAAAAATCGGTGAACTGAATTACCTCCGCTTTCCAAATATTTTGTCTCTTAATGTTTTAGTTATTGTGCATTAGCTGGGCATTTTGTGTAGTTTTGAACTCAACAAGAAACGAAGAAGGAAGTGATTCACAAGAGCAGATCGGCTTATTGTAGATTATTTTTCAACACAAATTCAAACCGTTAAGAGGAACTTCACCTATTAATTTTTCATAATAAAAGAATAAAGAATATGGTCTTTGATGTTTTTCCTTAAACCATTACAAATGTTTTACTTGATTACCTATGCAACCTTCTTTTTACAGCAGCACTAGGCAACTCGAACGGCATATACCCAGAGTACGGAGAAGCAGGTATGGCATGGACCTTTCTGCTTTGAGGGCGCCCGGGTATGAAACAGTCTGTTAAATCAAACGAGAAAGGCTTATAAGTTTTCCTGCCAGCTACATACCTGGGATGGCCCCGTGGACTCGTGTGGTATTTGTGTGACGTGATACTTCTTTTGTCTTGTTTTCAATTTTCTGATTTGCTAATATAATGTTGTATTACCAGCAGAGTAGCTATTTTTCTAGCTATAGTTTCTATGGCGACCATTTTTCATTTTGACGCCATTGTTGTCTTTATCGCACACTATGTTAGTTTATATTTTCAGTTTTTTATATATTTCTTATTAAAACCCCAAAACTAACATAGATTGAAATATTAAATGCCACACGTGGATTTAAATATTTTAATCTTGCTTATGCCGCATGCATTGGGTGATTAATCAACTTGGTTGAAATAAATTCAACATGAACTGCTTTTTCGCATTTTCATTTTTGTACTTTAAGAGCTGACAACATTATAAATCGTGTGAGAAAGAAAAATAAAAGAAATCAATCTGAAAACTGAAACATCCTAACAGTCCGTTCACTTATGCAATGGACATCGACATGTTGATTTTACATCCGGCAGCTGAGCGAAAAGATCCGAACATAATATGTACTCGCTCATAATACTACCTATACTATACATTATTACCCCTTGCCACTAAAGCGCTTGTTATGAAAATATAGTGTATCACGCGAACATAGTCTTGATCATGTTATGTTCCAATCGAATACTAAGGTAGATTTATCAATTGTCATTCATGTTTTTCATGTTTTTCTAACCCCTTTTTTGTGTAATCTGAATTGCAATAATACATTTATATATTGCTCATATTGTACAATTTCGTTACAATAACCAACTTCAATACCCATGCCAATGTTCTTCACATACTGATTGAAACATTGTGAAAAACAATTCAACAAATCTCAACAAGAATGCTTTTGAACTTGCACTGTCAGCTTTAAACATATTAAATGAGCTGCGAAACAATGTCGGACTGTTTTGTTTATTACTAGGCGACGGGCTTGTTCCATTGGATAAGCGCAGTGTGAATAAAGGCAAAGGAGGTTTGAAATGCAACATGAAGAAAACACGCAAAGCCAAAAATGTGAAGCGAAAACACCATCGGTCCAGGAAGGTCTCAAGAATAAAATAACGTAGATCATGGTAATTGATTTAGTTCTAACGAAATCCTTTTCAATATTTATATAGCATATTCATACAAGGTGAACGGTGGTTTGTTGCTGTCGTTGGTTTATGTTTGATTTTACACATTGTTATCAATAAGCTAAATTGAGCTATTCATCATACCTGAAAACAACTAGGCAGACCCAGAATTATATAATGAAAAGGTTTAAAGTAGTAATTTGTAATATTCGGTCTGAAATCATCCTTGAAATCTAGGATTTGTGTCAAAATGCGTTCTCTGCATCCCTGGAATTTGTCACAGCGAAATTTAATGTTCAATATGCTCCACCTTGCGGATAAGACAAGGGTAATTTAAGCCTACATCAAAAGAATACTGTGATTATGCATAGATATTAATGACTTTTGAAAGCCTATTTTTCTTTTAACCTGCGACAAATTACAAAGCTACTTGAACAATGTATGCCCTCAGTTCTATTGGATTGCTATGTCATATTACAGGCGTGTGTAGAGAGTATAAGTATAAAAAAGTTAGAGAATACCGAAGCGTTTTCAAAATCATAATCCGTACTAAAAATCGGTTAAACCAGGGGCAAACTATGAACAAAGAAAAGATTAACATGTAGACCCTTGTAAACGTACAAGAAAATAAGACCAGGTGTTCCGGAAGAGTAAGCTTCTTTTGCTTCATCGCCGACACCTGGCATGTAAATATTTGTCACATCCAAGTAAACATGAAGTTCTCAAAATTAGAACCGAGTATCATTGTCAATCACAACAAGTAAACCCACTTATGAGCATACTCAAAAACGTCCATCTTCAAATCCCACAAAAATACAGAATATTTCGCATTGAGACAAAGATGGCGACTATAACACTTGCCCGTAGTTCTAATCAATCTACATTTCTCAAATTCTTGTGTTGTTAGTTTATTTGTCAGCAGTCGACATCCATCACGAAAATCAAGATATTTAGAGCAAGCCCTAAAATCAACTGCGACATGTAAACATCATAGGTTGGAGAAGCAGGGATGTTACTATCAAGAAATGAAAAGTTGACGATCGGAAAAAAATTGAAATCATCAAGATTATCGTATAACTTCGTAGTAAGCTGTCCATGTTGGTCATAGTTTAAGTAGAGACCGAGGTAGGCAGCTGATGTAGAAGAGATTGTTGTGTCTCTTACAACTAACTTCTGGATATCATGAATACCTTTACATATGAGGTACCTGTAAGAGTACTTACACTTTTATACGATAACATGGCTACTTTATTTATAAAGCAAATGTGTTGTTAAAATAGAAACGAGATGAATACTGAAATTTAGCTTATGAATGGGCTTACATGTGATAACATTAGCTGACTGTAAGACAGCACCATTACATTACGCAGCATGTCTTGAAGATGTATTTTGAAAATACATTCAGTGTATAAAATCACTACTATTGGTGAATGTTATTATTACCACTGAAATCGTAGTTTTAAGGTAATTTTAAACCATTAACAATCTAAGTCCTGGCTCATGGAAATGCAAATATGAATATATTTAATTATAGATAAAACCAATGGAATAATATGTATACTGAACATGCTTCAGTTTTGTGCTGAATTGATTTGACAGAATGTGAAAAAGATAGATAACATTTTAAAATTCCACTGAAACTAGAATCTGAACTTAACTTTTAGAAAATGATGACAGATAACATGAAGGGAAGATTGAAATTGAATTTTCGGAATACATTACCGCTCAAATATAGCAATACACCGTTCTGTACATTTTATTTGTTAAGAAATTAATAGTTTGTCGATTCAGGTTTTTTAACTCTCACGTTTCGTAGATGTATTCTAATGTGGAACCTCGCAGTGACGTCTTAAATAAAAAATATCGCTGCCAAAATTACTGTACGGATTTCTTTATCCAATATTGCATCTAATTTATTTTTCTTTATCAACAATGTTCTATTTTGACAGGTCCGTGCTGGGATAATCATACGGTGAAACCTACATTAATGTATCTCTAAACAAAGGCAACATAATTGGATATTGAATATGAATGAAATTTGAAATGTAGTAACTGAAAATAAAATCGAATTTTCAAGTATTTTTCTTATTTGCACGTTTTAGGTTTAGTTTGGTTATATGACAAAGTCCGATCAAAAGCATAAGTCATTTAGGACGATTCCGAGTACATGCGCTGTCAGTGTATGTGTTGAGAGCGAATGTAGTTATGAGAGGTGTAAACCTCCCTGAAGTCCATTCATTATCAGCGTAAGTCCCAGATAACACATAATTATGCTGTTAATGCTATTATTGAATGTCTTTTTGTAATATTTTGTACCGTGGCGATGATCAAGAAATCGTGTCCATACTCAACTTGAACGTTTTAAATGGTAGCACGGCTACCTACCATAATAACAAACTCTACAATGATCATTCATTTAATAACTTTAAACTTATATTTCAAACGTACGGGAATAAAACCTGATATAATTATCAGACATTTCCTGCAACCTCTTGTAATGTGAACTACTATAGATAAAACAAATATTATTACAAACTACAAGATTGTAGCTTCTATCAATTTCTTACACAAATCTCTTCAATACATGTTCACGTACAAATGACACAAGTATAACATATCACGTACTAATATTCTTCCAGTAATCTGTGAAACTCAATAAATATAATCCCTATTAAATAAAAGCAAAGTGAGGAGGGGCTTACATACATTTTCTTCGCCCAAACCAATAGGTCAATGGTGACATTTGACCTTTAACGCTGACCAATGACAATTAAAGTCTAATCAGGTGAAGGATTTGATAGTGTGTTGGTATGGTGTGAATATAAACTAAATCTGTCCTGTGGTTTAGGAGTGACTTGTACGGAAGTTTTTTTATTCCAAAAAGGGGTCAACCATGACATTTCGATTGTTTAGCGGAACAAGGATGCTTTTCCAGCATGGAGTGCCTAGCAATAAAGGGCCGTATCTCAAATTTATCTCTCTTTTTTTTAAACTTTTGATTGGTTGCTATTTGGAGTAAGCTTTCTGATAGAATTTGTATATCTTTCATGTGAATGGACTTTATTTGTGAGTAACATTGCGATTTAAAGAAGGAATTAGCCCATTTTATTGGATTTAAAGTGCATATGTTATTACAAAAAACTCACTCCAAATTTTTATAAAGTAAAATCTTAAAATTGAAAAAGCAAAGATCTACATTAAAATTAGGAGGGGCTAACATAGATTTTGCCCGCACAAAACACAGCGGTCAGTGGTGACATTTGACTTTTAACGCCGACCGATGACCATAAAAATCTTATCAGGTGTGAGATGGTTTGGTGTAAATTTTAACCAAATCTTTCCTGGGGTTCTTGTACACAAGCTTTGTATTCTCAAAGTGGTAAACAGAAACCTTTAATCTTTAACGCTGACCGTGACAACCACAATTTAATTAGGTGTCATAGTGTGAATATGAACCAAATAAGAGCAGGGGCTCATGCGATATATAGTGCACAATGTCCGGATACACACACGGACAGACGCAAACACCAACCAAATACACACAGTGAATACTATATACCTCCACTTACCTAAATTGGGGTATGCAAATAAAAACATAGTGGGGAGGAAGATATACCTGACCTCCCACAAAAACGTTACATTGACCTTTGACCCGTTTATCTTGACCGATGACCACCAACATTCGAATCAACTGCAGAAAAAGATCGGGTGATGTTATAGTGTGGATTTGAATCACATAGTTTCAGATGTTTGTAATGTAATCTTGTTTACAAGCTTTTTTTCCAACGGTGGCCTCTAACATTGACCAATGCCAATCAAAATATTTAATCAGGTGTCCAATTTCATTTTGTAATGCAACCATGTACATATGAACCTGATGGATTCATGAGTAATCTTTTACACACATGTTTTATCACTGAATTGGTCAACAGTAACCAAAGCCCTCTAACCTTGACCGATAACACCCTAAATGTAATTAAACGTAGCATTGTATCGTTTGATGTTATGGCATGAATATAACTACAATTTGTTTAGAAGTTCATTAGATAGTTTGTACATCATCTTTGTATTTCCAAAATGGTCTACGATAACGTTTAACTTTGACCGATGACCACCTTAATCGTCCAGATGGAGAACTTTATTGTGTTATTTTATGGTTGGAATATTGAAAATATGAAATAAATCTGACCAGGTTTTTTTTAAGATATCTTGTACACAAAGTCGGGACACACGGGTAACGTTATTAATATATCCCCCTTACCTAAGTGTGTGTGTACGGGGGTATAACAACATAGAATAATTCATTTCCTGAACGTGTTGATCTCTGACATTTAATGACCCCAAAATAATGAAAACGCTGAAGCAGTCTGCTATCATTCGGCTATCATTGCGCATCTATGTTTTTGGGAAAGCGTGAGACATCGGTATGGGTCTTGACCATATCGATGACACCCCGCAAAGAAAAGATAGTCATTTGCTCTTCTAAATAGATCCAAATCCATGTTGGCATAAAGGGAAAGGAAACAGATGACAAACTTTTTGTTGGTCACTTTAATATTAATGATTAAGTTAACGGGGTTGCGTTCAGAAGACCAGTTGTACTCTTTTGCCAAAATTGGGAAACAACTACATAAATAATTATAGAAAGATTTAGAATATGCTTTTGTTGATTTAACTTGTATTTAATGCATAAACTGAACTATTTAGTGGGATTGAATTTACAAACTCATCCATGGATTGCCTTATGAATTTAGAAGTAAAATTAAACTAGTTCTGTATAATTTCAAATCGTGTACTACGAAAATGTGTATAGTATTTACCATGCCCCTACTCAAATGAGATTAAACGTGGCTATGGAGGCTCCAGCAAACCTCGAGGACTAACAATTCCACCACCAGAGTCTCCCACCCACTATCATTAAACATGACGTAACACACACACATGCTGCAGCTTTTAAATTAAGTAATAAATACAGTATGCCGAAAATGAATAAACTTGCACCTTACAGTTGTTTCGTCCTCATATGACTCTTCAGTGATGATAGGGCCAAAAGGTGCGAAAACTCAACCTCAACGACTGATCTCTATTTACATGTTTAATCTATTAATCAATACGACATAAGAGTTTTAATATAATTACATGTAACATTAAAAAGTATTTAATATAAATGCAAATATTTAACGTTCAAATAAATAGCTACAATTCCCAAATTTAGTTCTGAATGTTGAAAATGAAAGTGTAACAGATGGAAGTGACTGACAACAGCTTGTTGACTTTTTTAGTATAAAACAAACGGTATGCTCTCATACAACACTTTATCACTGAACGTTAAAAACATACACCATTGGGTGTGACAACCCTACCGGGATGAATACATAATTGCTTCTGTTGCTGTTTGTTGCGATTCCGCTTATAGCTGCAAAGCATATTCATCGGATAGATGATGGAACAGGTACGTGTTTTAAGACTTACATATAGGCGAGACATTTAAGCAAACGCAGACAAAAGATCAGACGGCTAGAGTATTTCTTAAGAAATTAATTCATTATTTTATATCATTAGTTATATATTGAATTTCTGTTTTGTTGTTTGCATGGGCTGATAAAAGGTAGTGAACCAAGTGTAAATAAAGTGAACTGCGAACAAAAGTGACACTCAACTTTTATTTACGTAAGCATTTGTAAAATTCCCCGCTACATGTATTAACATGTAGTTTAAGCTGGTTGTGGTTCACAACGCGTATTGATTTAACTTTGTTATAATGTTATATTTACCGTACATATATACAAACAAGGAATAACAGATAACTAGCTCCGTTCATTACAAAAGAAAAGATATGCCCCAAGACATGATTTTTGATAATTGTTGTACATATGTGCTAAAATCATGTTTTTTTTTTAAAGTTTTAATTCATTATTTCAATACAAATGAACTGTAATACGTTCCCAGTATAAATAAAATATAAAAGCGTTTTAGTGCGTTCTACATCACACAGCAGATAAACATACGACTTTGTGATTTGATCATATTTGAAGCAAGTAAATGAAGTTGTCAATGTCATATTATATAAAAGTGGAACAACGAGTAGCTTATCGGCAACAATATGATTATGAGATTGGTGACATGTAAATCCGTATCAAATATAGCGACATCAAACGCAGCACGTAATACTGCGCCCCCTGGCGTTAACAGGTGTACATGTACATGCGTGGCTTTTAAACAAGTAGAACAGGGTTTGTTTGTTTGTACAGAGACTTTTTTCTAAGGGTGCTGAATAAACGAGATACATTGTAAACAGTTATAATAAGTGTTAGGATTAAGAAAACCAACGAGAAATCGAGTTGATATATTTTAAATCACCATAAAAACTGGTAATATTGAGAGCTCGTACACAAAAGTGCCGCTCGGAAGGGGAATTCCATGAACTAAGCACATGGTCGTTTGTATGATATTGGTAGTGTTTCGTAAAAAATCGTAACGAGTTTAAGCTATGAAGTGACGTAAAGGAAGTGCTAGAAATACAGAAGTCGTAATGTACTCGAAACATGTAATATTCTTTCGGAGAAGTGTATTAACATGTCTCTTAAGGATGTATTCTTCTGAGAAGTCAAAATTTTCCTGTATTAAACTTTTTTTCTAATATACATATTTGGAAAACGAATTTCATGGCATGCCAGAAAATGCAAAGATATATGTCAGCGTGCTCGATTTTGTGCTATGATCGGCCAAAGATACCAATTTGACATAATAAGTGATTTTAGGTGAATTTTGCAGTTTTCACCAATTGAAGGACATCTTCCTACAATATCTTCCGAATTTGTAATCCAAAATGTATGAATGTTTGCAGAAATGAAAAAATTACTATTTTCTTTTAAATTATGGAAGTAAGATATTTTTAACTTAATACACTCAGGAGAGCGATTTCAGTTACCTTACCCCTTATTATCTTATGAGAAAATCCTCTTTTTTTACCATTGTTCCAGATTAAACACTAAATAACAAAAGTTCGGTAATTTACCCTTTTTTAATATTTAGTATAAGAAATGAAAATTGGTTTATCTGTCTAAAACCGTCATACAAAAGGGGGGTTAGCGTGCTTTATTTTTATCCCGTTACTATTTGTGTTATTTTTCACAATTTTGGGTTGCACTACAACTATGAAAAAAATACAACAAGTATATAAGTATCCACTTTGTTGCATAATATTTCTATAATATTGAACATTATAAAGTTGTACAGCAAAAATTAGCTTGCTTTAATTAAAAATGGTGAAACATTGATGTTTTTAAGAGATCAATCCAATATCAAAAGGTAAGATTTCGGCCTTACGTGAAGTGCAAAATATACAGAGAAAAACGCATTTTCAAAATGGCAATTGAATTGGTAAAATTTTAAAATTCATTTACACGCAATACACACCTAAATTTTTGACACTTTTTTCAGATACATATACGTTGTTGAAATGATCAAACTTTCTTCAATACAGTGTAAAATGATCAAATGAGATTCAAACGAGGCTTGAGAGTGACTGAAACTGCAGAAGCATATTATTTGTTGGTCAGGCGATTAATGATTTCGATATTCGACTTTTATCAAAACATCGGAATGAAAATTCATGAGCATTCATAAGCAGTACAAACTACAATTTTAAGCAATATTTGGCGATGTTTTAAAATTAAGCAAACCCCTTCTAAATTGCACCGTTCAATGCAGGTACAGAGAGCGATCATTTGTCTGTTAAGCCAGCATTGATGATTTCGTAAACGGCCTGATATATATGAAATGTCGAATAATAACGTACTGTACTATAAATGCAAGAAGAAAAAAGATAATGAGTTTCTGTTAAATATGTACCACTTTCAAATATATCATTTTAGTATCATGATTTACACGTTAATGTGCATATACTGTTGATATATAAGCACTTGTACTACACTTAAATGAAAAAGATGCATATATTTCTATAGATTCTCAACTAAATATTGTATAAATATGCCTGTTAATAATATTGCATAACTGCGTGTATATATCCAACGCAGGCACATGTTAATTGAACAATGTCATAAAAATATAATCTGTTTATATTTGTTTAATAAGATGATACTTAAACTTATTCTACATATTTCATTATAACCATTTGAATTATAGGTTTCAATCAGCTTACAAATCCGGATGAATACATAAAAGAATATTATCTATATCGACGTAATCTACCTACAGGTGACCGTGAAGAATTTACCATTGATCCATTTGATCAAGAAAACCAAATTTCTGTCGCATACGGTAAGACATGCTTTATCAAATATTATTCATGTATCATATGATATAAAATGTATTTAAGTTTGTTACCGTTACCTAGTAAGGCAGCAGCTCGTGCGAACTCCTCAGAATTGTATATTATAGAACTGTATGTGTTAATTGTATTGATTGTAAAATAATTTTATATCTATGTACTGTACACCGCTTTAGAGTGGCTTATGTTAGCTAGATAGGGCGCTATATCAAATGTTGTGTATTATTATTATTATTTTGGAAACGTTCATTGTAAAGCGATTTTAGCAAGGCATTATCATTAAGATAATCGATTTGGAAATAAACATTGAAAATGGGATTAATTTTTTGAATTCATTGCTTAAACGATAAGATATGGTATTTCTTTTTTTTGTTAACAATATCTTATCGATTATGAATGCGGCATATAAAATAAAATTATACTCAATGAAATCGGAAACATACGTTTGTGTTTGCTACTTGATTTATTTATATCAAATCATTCAATACATATATTTCCTTTGAAATCAATAACTATTTTGTCATAGAAATACATTTCATTGAGATGCATGGACTTTCCCTTCAACGCAATATTCCTATTTGAGAACAATTTAATCAGAAATTTTAAAGCTGCATTATGGGAAAATGTAAATAAACAGCTTTTAATTGACAGTACTTGAATATGAACAAGTTAGCAACAGAATGTTAGGATTGGTGACAAGAAAAGGAAAAAGATTGGTTTACAATGTATATTTAAGCTTTTTCGCATTCGGTTATTTTCAAAGAATATGTGAAAAAAAAATAAAATTTGTAGTTTACTATTATTAACACATGTTTACATTATTATCACTTATCTAACGGTCCACAACACAGGAGGGTTATCAGCGCCGTGAAGTGGTTAATCAAGTGACAATGGAATGAAGCAACAGACATGGAAATGATTGTGATTTTGATGTTATGGTGACAAATGAAACTGATTATAAGTAAAGAGAGCTTATATGCGTTGAAACACGTATTGTTTAATTAGACATTGATAGGGTAAACATTCTCAATATTTATTTTAGGGGCAATTTCAATCCCAAATTTCATTCAACAATAAAATATATTTTATATTATAAATAGAGGATCTGTCATGAGTTTCTCTTCATATTGAATTTATGATATGAGTTTTGAATTTTTCATTTTTGCGAGCCTCTGGCGAGTAAAAATGAAAAATTCTAAACGAGTAGGAGGGTAGGAGATACAGTACCGTTGTTGGGAAAGGATCCTCGGATCAATATTTATTTTGTGTAGATAAGGCCTAGAACTGTTTACATGTCTGTAAATATTTACGCTTTATAACGACCCTTGTCTTCGTTGTCAAACTGAATTAATCGGCAACTCCGAACTTCATCATTCTACTAGCAAGTTGTACGCATCGTAGTAAAAAGAAGTAGGCCGTTCCCGTGCGTATTAATACAGTTAACATGAACCAGCCAATCAGCGAAGCGGAAGGTGTTATTACACGTGTGTAATATAGAAAATTTATGTAATGGATTTATTACACCGCATATAACGGTAGTTATATGATAATATAATTTATTCATTTTTTGGATTACGATTCACTAGTTTTCTCGGAAAATATTAAGGCTAAGTTTGTTTGAACACAAATGGGAATTTAAGAATTCCTGGATTAAAACACTGCATTACATTTCAGTATCTGATGTTTATTCAAATTGAATCCCATTGCACTTTACTGAGTCTGATGTAAAAAATAATGTGATATTTTTCAATTCCAATTTGCTGCAGATGACTTAAAAATATTTCTCCCATAAACCCTATATAAGTTAATCAAAAAACAGAATTCCAAGGCCTCTCAGGTCGAAATATTTGGAAATCGTATTGACCATGGTACATGTAAGTATTGATGTAATTGTATGTTATATCTCCACTGTATCTGAGGTAGTGTTCGGCATATGCTGAACATTTAGTTTTTACAGATTAAGTATTATGTAGGATAGTTATTATTATTGTTTTGATAGCTATTTTTCCGTATTCAAATTATTCAAATGGAAAACAGTTGGTAGTTATATCGGAAAAAATATTAATGTGTCGCGTTTGCGTTGCATTAGAAGTAATATATTGAATTGTAAACTAGTTTTAATGTTTGCATAAGATGTTGCATGATGCTGTCTTAATAAGTATATGAAATACGAGTAACCTCCTTAAAAATAAACGAGGTATGGAAGCTTGGATGTTTTTTTTTATTATGAGATAACTATTTGTTTTAAGAAAGCTAAGGGATTGATATCGATTACTTACAGTTTCATTTTTTCTAGGAGATGAACGGATTCTTATGTCCGCTAAAATCGATCTGGAACCTGAAGAAAGAAAATATCGACGCCGATTGTCAAATGTTGATTATGGTAGGTTCAACATCCTGCGAGAAGCATCAAAACATTTCATAAGATAGTTACTAATCCTGTTTTATAATTATAATTGTAAAATCACTACTCACTGATTTTACAGAGTGTTTAACACAGTAGGTTCCTACATGAAGATAACTTTTACACAGGGTACAATACGGTTTCATAAAATCTAATGATAATATCATACTGATTATTTGTTTACAGAGGCTGTACTCCTTTCTGTTGTATATTTAACGTTCATTTAGAGAAAATAAAAAGAATTTTGTTCAGTTTATTATAATGGTTCATAAAACATTCAAATTTCGCTATATGTTTATATGTTGGTCACGGTGTTACATATATTCTACATGTAGGTTTGCCCGTACACAACTGTTAAACCCTAATCAAAAATAAAACTGGCAGATCTGCCTCAGTAGGTAAGATATTAAATATATTACAAAAGCTTAATTATGAAACAAGGCAAAAAAATGGCAGGGAAGTTACGATCGAAGTAAGCAGCTGGTGTAGAAGATTATGGATATGTCTCTTTAAAAAACATGAATAGATTGTGTCACTTCAAAAATCACTTTACAACTATACAATTATGTCTTTTTTAAAATCACATCAAAAACATGGCTACTCCTCGATGCTGTGTGTTACATGGATTTCCACCTTTTGGCCCCTGGTATCACTGAAAAGTCCTAGGGGACGAAACAGCTGTATGGTGCAGTTTAATTTATTTTGTCGGCGGCATACTGTATCTATTACTAAATATAAAAGGTGCAGCATATGTGTGTGATACGTCATCTTACATGTTTGACATTCAAGCATCATACGTGCAAATATACACGTGATGGTGTTGTGTTTTCAAAATTATTTTTATAAAACGTACTTCTAGCGACACAGTTGCAAAATTTGACGATTTCTTATTCTTATCAAAATAATTCTGAGATTGGTTTTAATTGGTATGATTTTTATTACACACAAATAACACCACATAAAATCAATCTCAAAACCAATAAACATGTCAATTAGGTTCGTGTGACAGGACATGGATTGGTTATGATGGAAAATATAATTTCAATCTTCAAACTATACAAGTAAAAACAGCTAGATATATTGATAAAAAACACCCGTTTTGATAAATATGTCGCCTGTAAATGGTATGTTCAAAATAAAGTGTCACGCGATAATAGCTGACGTATTCATTTTTAAGAATATGTACAAATAAAAAAAGAGTTGATTGTACGAGAAGTTGAAATAAGTATTCAAGTTTTGTTCTTAACAGACTTTTGCTGATATAACTAGATTCTGCATTCATTGGACGCATTCAAGGACGTGATGCTATTGATGTAAATCGACGACAAATAAGTGATGATTCTGGTAAGTCCGGCCGACAACGAAAAAGAAAAACACACATTCAATACACAATTATCTAGACTGTTATAATTCTAACTTTTTACAAAACTGTCTATTGAGTTATGCCACTATATACCTTGCTTGTACATTTCAACATATACCCAGGGATTTGATTTTATACGTCCTATTGTTAGCTAAGGTCATTTAAAGTCGGCCTTCCGGTTTATGTTTATCGAGTTATGTGATGAGTTCGTATGTATGTGGGAGCTGTGGTATGCTTGTGTAATCCTACTAAAATGGCGGACTGTTTCATTTATACTAGGTGATGAACGCAGTATGAGCAGATACAAACAAATGAAAAGACGCCGCAAACCCGGAAAGGGAAAAAGGGACGTCGTAATGTTCTAGAAGGGTAGCTGTAAAATCTAGGAACGATGGCCATGGTAATTGTTCTTTAATTAAACAAATTTCTGTTCAGTATAAATGAAGCAAATTCATACAATATGAATGGTGAAAAGCGAAAATGTTTTTTTTCCGTTTGATTGTTCTTGGTTGAACACATGCTAAATATACACTAAGGTTCTCAGCTACACAGAGAACAACGAGTCAAACATTCAAAACTTAATAATGAGAGGATTAAAGTCATATTTTGGTATATCTCGTCAAATTTAAAATTTCAATTCTCCGCATCCCTGAAATATACCACAACGAACTAAGAAATTCAGTGTGCTCTACCCCATGTGGATGAGACAATAATAATTTGAACCTTTGAATTACTGTGGTAAAGTTAAATGTATAATTGAGTGACTATGAAGTCGGGCGTTGTTCCTATATTATCACCAATTGGCTGGTTTCAGCCTATTTTTTTGTTTACCTCATACCATTAATAAAGTAGTCGTGTGGCCTCTGTTATGTTGTTTTGGTATGTCATATAATCGAGGTGCAGACTGTGTAGGTACACGTAACTCATGGATATCAAAGATGGGTTAAAATGTAAAGTATCCATTACAGGACCTATAATATGTGAGCAAACGGCTACTTATCAAAAATGCAAATGTGTTAAATACAACATGAAGAATACTAAAATAAACATTACTATAACTCTCAAAATATATTTTCAGACGAATGATTTGAAGCCATTGACAGTTTAAAGCTGGGAATTCTCTAAAATATACTCATAGAACTTTCGTTTTGCAATAATTTAACTGTAGAAAAATCTGATAAAACTATAATGTGTATATTGATCATATGCTACGGTTTGGGCTTCATTGATTTGACAAAATGACAGAAGATAAATAAAAGTTATAGATAATACTGAAATTAGGATATGAAGTCAAAACATTTTATACGTAAAGAAATTGATAGTTTGTCGTGTTAATCTTTAAATGATTCTCAAGTTTCGATTAATGTGTTACTGTACCTCGCAATGAGTCTCAAATAAAACGCTTCGCTGCCAAATTATTCATTATTGTAAGAAAAACTTGAGCCAATATTGCATTCATTTGCTTTTTTATTTAATTTTCTGTTTAACAGGTCCGTGCAGGGAGTATGATTCGGTTAAACATATCTCTTACCATATGTAACATCATTGCAAAGTGAATTTTAAGAAATTTAAAATGTATTTAACCGAAAATAAAATGGAAACATCATCATTCAAGTGTTTTACTTATTTATAAATATTTAATTTGGTTTTGTTTATTTCCAACGCCTTCAACAAGCGAATGTAATGAAGGACGTCACCCGAGTGTAAGCGATGCGAGTTGGTGTGTTGAGTGCGTGTGTATTTGGGAGAGTGTGGTATGTTGGTGTAAGCCTATGCTAATGATGACTCGGTTCTCATTTTGAGGATTGATGCTTACTTGGATGTGACCACGATTTACATGGCGGGTGTCGTCGATGAAACAGAAGACGCTTACTCTTCCGGAACACCATGTCTTATTCACTTGTGCTTTTACGAGAGTCTCCATGTAAATCTTTCCTTTGTTCCTATTTTGCCCCTAGTTTAATCGATTTTGAGTTCGGATTATGGTTTTGTTGACGCTTTGGTAGTCTCTGAAATTGTTCCAATAGCAGGACATTTCACCCGGTCGTATTATACTAACAACGGGTGAACCTGTCAAATTCAGTGTATCAAGGATGTAAAAAATATTACTTTTACGGATAATGTTTTTCCTTGTTCTACGTACAGTATACAGTATTGTTTTGGTTATTATTCACGGTAATGAAAATCCGCTCTTTTTACTGAAGTCAAAAGGAGACAAAATTTAAACTTTCATCTTTAACATTTAAAAGAAACAAAATATCTGCGCATATATCATCATTTAGTTTCTATAATTTCCTTGTCTACAAATTGGGTTTTCTTTGTATATCTAAGCATTTTGAACACCAGGATATGTTGCAATGTTTTTTTTTGTTCACATTGAAACAACAAAATTAATACACCTAGTTTTTTGTACGCTTGAATAAGGGGGTTATGCATCCTTTATTGGTTCAATCATTTGTTGTTTGCTGGAACCATGATGTTCATGTAACTATCATGAAGACAATGATATATATTTGCAAAAATAAAAAAAACAGGAACATATCGAAAAGGAGTATGTGTGCACCTCCCGTCCAGTCATATAATAAGAAAACGAGTATATGATTGAATATGGCCACCATATATATATACATGGTGACATTTAATAAATATTCAAAACAAACAATACATAGAAAAACAGTCTTAAACCATTGCAAACTACAGAATGGCATGGACTATATTTGACGTAAAGCAAATACAATAATTGCTGAACCTTGACTTGCGTTGGAGTGGCCAAACGCCGCCACTCAAATCAAAATAGCTAATTGAAACAATTTGTTGAAAGATACAATGTAGGGAGGTAGTTGGTAGGTTAAACAGATAAAAAAAGGCTTAACATTCTTCTAATATTACAGCAGGCGATGATTTGGTGACAATTCTTTTCCTGTGCCCGCTATCACATAATCCTTTTTGCTTATCAAACCAGGGACGAATAACCCAACAGCTACTAATAGTAGATGATAAATAGATAACTTTTAATGACATATTCTTTTTGTTACTAGACAACCCGATAAGCCCATCGACAAAAATTTTCCTCCCCACTCCACAAAGATATTGTCAACCAGGAAGTAAATCAATCACTTAAAACATGTATTCGGCCTCTCATTATGGGAGACCTAAGACATTCATTCAGTTTGGTATGTGGTTTGGTAGTTTACAGGATGGAAAAAACAAAACATTTTTGAGAAGGGTGTGCCCAACACTGACCAGAAGATCTTAAACGTTTTTGAAAATCCACATTTCATAAATGCCACTCATGGATTATATAATGTTAAAATAAAACAGAAACCCTGGTTAAACGGTACTAAGAATAGTGCAGTTAAGGTATCCAATATAGACGAGATAGAGTTGCCGTGGCTATCAAGCAGGCTACAATGATTGTAATAGTGTTGTCAAACAAGGATAAGATAATTAGATGTCCTGTCTGAAGAAACAACTACATATTCATCATGTAGGTCGTTGAGTGCTGTTCAAACATCGGGGTCAAGACATTTTTTATCGCAAACTGCTTAGAATAATAAAATAATCATTCAATATAGACGTTGAAACATTTCAAAATTGGCTCCATAGACAAACTTTCACGATTAAAAAAGAAACATGTATGAACGTAAAATGTTTCACATAAGAAAGTTCAATGCATATGTAATAGTGTAATGCATTAATTCATATCTAGCCAAATTATATTAGATACATGTAATTTGTATGTTCTGTGGTCTGAAAATGCGACAAAAACATCGTATGTTCAAAATTCGAAAGTATTTTAGTTACTTTGACTGTACATTATTCTCTTGATGCAATACTTTATATCGATTTACTTCTACGTATTAAACATTAACTAGTTGTACAACGTAGTTAAACATTAAATATAATTAAAAATCAAGAATTATTTGAGAAATCAATATTTCATTTTTTAAGTTCCACCATTGAGCAAATATCGTTATTTCTTGTCCCCAAAATCAATGCGATGAAATCGATTTCCCAAAGGTAGATTTTGGGAGATCTTTTTCTGTTACAGTAAAGGTACCCACGATTCAAAATATATAAAAATAGATAAACAATTTTTACCTAGTTGGACCTATATTTTGTCGGGTTTTTTTTGCCTGGATTACACTCAACAATGCTAGTGTTTTTTTAATAGAAAACATCAAACCAATTGTATACTTAACTTGTTTCTTTAACACGTCATTAGTATTGCGGAAATGAATAGTATATTCACAATTTAAACTGTTCATACATAATCAAGCAAGGTTACAGCGTAATTTCGGAAAGACTCTTTACTCAGAAGCATCCCGCTCATATCACATTTAAGGCAAGACTCTCCTACATCAGATTCTTACCTCGATCTTTACTTTTTCTATGACCAACACGGGTAACTTACTTCTTAACTGTATGATAAATGTGACGATTTCGATTTTCCGATTGCGAACTTACTCTTTCTTGATATTAACCTCCCTCTTTCCCCCATCCTATGGTATTTACATGTCGCAGTTGATTTGTTATTATGGGCTTGCTCTGAATATCGCGATTTTCGTGATTGATGTCAACTGCTGACAAACAAACTTACGGCACAGGGATTCGAGAGATTGGGTTTGATGAAAAACTATGGGCAAGTTTTATGGTCGCAATCTTGATCACATCGAGAACTATTCTGTATCTGTGAGTGATATGAAGATGGACGATTTTGAATTTGCTTATTAGTGTGCTTCCCTGATGTGATTTACAATGATGACTCGATTCTCATTTTTAAGATTGATTCTTCCTTGGGTGTGATAAAGATTTACATGGTGGGTGTCGTTGATGAATACAATTACCCTTCCGGGACACCTGGTCTCAGTTACTTGTACTTCAACGAGGGTCTCTATATAAATCTTTTCTTTTTTCCTTTTTGCCTCTAGTTTAATTTATTTGAGTTCGGATTATGGTTTTGTTGACGCTTTGGTATACTCTAATTTTTCTTCAAATATTATTCTTCGAATAGAAAAGATAAAAAAAATCAAACAATCAGAGATAAGCGGATATGGATACCGTTAAAAGAGACCATGCGTTCTGGAAGAGGATTTTTTTTAATATGTTTTGTTTCATCGACGAGCTCATTAGCATCGACTTACTATAGTAGAATTTCTGTTAGTTATCTTACACCATGTAGGCATGTGATCTTCCTTTAAAAGCAAGTTATTTGACAAAGTTTATTATCCATACATAAGTGTAAAGATGTAGAAGTTTAACAATATTGCAAAACGATTTCATTACGTCATCTTGCAAGTCTTTCAGTAAGGAAAATATTTTCAGAACTATCACAACCGCGCCAATTACAATTTTGCGTTCATATCGAAATATGCCAAACAATGAATTGCCATGTCTTTGGATATTTTCATTAATATAGAAAACCATGTACCAATATAATTATTTATTATTATATCAATAATTTGTTTTGTTTGATCAGCTAGTCCAACTGGCCAATAACTGATCTATATCGACATGTCGATTATATTATGCGATAACAGAGTTATAATAATTTTTATATTTCGAAAAATTAAATTTTAATAAACAAAATCGATGTGTTAAGGTAAAAATAACTACGTTTTCCCAAATTTAGTTTAAAATGTAGAAAATAACAACGTAACAGATGGAAGTGACTGTCAACAGCTTGTTGATTGTTTCCTATAAATACACCCCAATGTGTTTCCACACATCACTCAACGACAACGGCTGTTTCGACGTTGTTGAATTCACGAACACCCAGAGCGCTGTACGGGACAACTCTACAGTGATGAATAGTTCATTGTTTCTGTTGCTGCTTGTGACGACTCCTCTCGTAACAGCGAAGTACATCGATTTTGGAGAGGATGGTAAAGGTATGTGTTCTTAGACTTAAACAAGGTATCTATTTCAACCTTATTATGGATGGGTGTTACTTGTGACATTATCTGGCAAATAAACTGAAATAGCAAGCATGCATTTACTTAACCGAAAAAATATTAAGTTTTAAGCTATCAACAACAAATATGTTTCAAATAGGAATGTCTTTCGAAACCTCTTAAAATATACATATATGATGCAAGGAGTTGACACTTCTGTTTGGTTTCGTTTCCCTCGACGTTAACGTATCCTTGATAAATGCAACCGAACACGTCATTATATTGGCAGTTTATAATACGAATACTTGGTAATCTTCGGTTTTCATTTAACGTTTAATACAAATTACAATAATGTAGGCACCTGCCTTTCCACTCGTTATAGTGGTAAATCAAATTTCGATTTCAACATTGATGATAAAAAATAAGAAATAGACCAAAAAAAAAAGTTTTATAACTAGTTTGATATCTTTTTATGTTAAAGGCCCAATATACGTAACTTCAGAGAAATTTTCGTGATTCTGAAAAAATCTGAAAAAAAATCCAGTTGATAACCATGCATAAATAAGCCTAAAACGAAGTAAACCTGAGCGGTAACTAACAAGAAACTCTTGACAAAAAAATCCAAAGAATCGAAAATATTCAGGTGGTGTCCACTTCAACAACAAACCGAAGTGAGAAGACGGTTCAAAATGGACGCATGTTAACAAATAGCGTGTTTCAAATGCTGCTGTTTAATATTGCTGATATCAGTTAATCTTAACTAAATCTATAAATACAATTAGTTTTTAGGCTTGTTTTTCGCTTCAAGTTTTGCCGAAAGTTACGTATATTTGGCCTTTAAGTTTTAAAAGATATATGTAGAAAAGTTAATAGTTGATGTTGCCAGTTTTGAATTAGTCTATTTGATGACAATGGGAATTGCACACATAAACTGCTAGCAAACTTTAAGAAAATATGCTGAAAGGGGTCGAAGAGGCCAGATCAGTAGTTACTTAAGAATCATCCCCGCTTTAAATTATCTATTTCAGTGACATTGAAATAAAAGAATGACACGAACTGACTTTTGGATAATAACATAACCTATTTTTAACCTTCAAATGTGTCATCTTGATTAGTATACCTCATACAAAATTGAAGGAACGTCTTCGATCTCTTGTTATGAGAGTTTTCTTCTCCAAGAAAGAAGGACGACGATACAAATATATGGTAGTGAACTATCGTGGAGCATACTTTGTGAAAAACACGACAAAAGCTAAGAGGAAATATACTGAAGAAGATATAGTAAGGATGATCGAATTCCTGGTCGACAATATTTTTTAGTCTATCTCCAGGAAAAGGAACACAGTGTAATTGCAAATATAACTTGAAGGATATTACATTTCAAGGTACACATACTTAAAATTGACAATGACACACAGATATATTTTACTGATGTATATGACTCATTAACAATACAAAATTAATGATTCTAAAACAAATCTATAGCGAAGTTGTATCGTTTCAAGGTAATCAGCCAATTGTTTTTCCGTCTTTAAAGAGATTAGGATATGACAAAGAGACGAAGCAACACTGTCAAACAACTGATGATTCTGACATGTTCAACTAACAAATAATTATTTTGATCCCCGAATACTATCTCGTTGGTGTAGTAACAACACTTTTTTATTAGTCAGATTCATGCAAGAATTAAAATGCACCACATTACTTAAACATGTGGCCAATAATCAGAAGAAAGTTTAAAAGTGCCAAATAATCAAAAATGAAATGAATATGAAAAAAAAACGAAAAGTGCAAAAATGGGAGCAGATTTGTTTAAGTGTATATGGCGAGATATTCAATCGTGATTAATCTATCTGTTTTTAATGACAAACATATATATATTTGATAAATTAGCTAGAAACAGTCATCATTAATTAGTAATTAGAAAACATCCCTGCTTCTCCAACCTATGGTGTTTACATGTCGCAGTTGATTCAATAGTCTAGGGCTTGCAAACTTACAACACAAGGATTTGAGAGATGCAGGTTGATCAGAACTATTGGCAAGTTTTATGGTCGCCATATTTGTCTCATTGAGAAATATTCTGTATCTATAAGTGATATGAAGATGGACGTTTTTGAGTATGCTCATTAGTGTATTTATTTGTTGTGATTGACAATGATATTTTGTTCTCATTTTGATAATTTGATGTTTACTTGGATGTGACAAAGATTTACATGGCGGGTGGTGTCGATGAAGCAGATGACGCTTACCTTCCGGAACACCTGGTCTTATTCTCGTACTTTTACAAAGGTTTCTAAGTAAATCTTGCCTTTGTTCATATGTTGTCTCTCGTTTAATCGATTTTGATTTCGGATTATGATTTTGTTAACGCTTCGGTATTATCTTATTTATTTACAACATATGTAGTGTAGTTGTATTGTTTCTAGGTAGACGCGTTACTTTAAAGTCTGCCTGGCCACAAGGATATGAGACAGAGACGAAACAACGCCGCCTAATAGTCCGTGATCCGTACATGGACTTCAAGGGAATTCGATCGGTGGATCCAGACGGTAAGACACGATAGTTTCTTTCTTTTTAAACTAATGTGATGGATCATGCATTTAGCGCATACAATTCTACGAATTTCAAATGTGAAATTTAGTTTCGGCCCCGGGTTGATAGTGTATATATTCATAGTATACCTGAATAAAGAAGAAGTAGGAAACTATCACTTATGAAGGAACAATGTACTTCTGCTGTACCATTTATAAGAAGATGTCAGCAATATCCCATCACCGCACAACAAATCTGAACCATACTATTTTATCACATAACTTACGATAAGTGCCATGGAATCAGAAGCAGAATTAATATGAAAATGTTTGCAACATCTTTTAGATGTAGATTTGTACAAGACATTAGTCTATCTGCTAGAAAAAAGAAGCAAACAAAGATGATTATAAGATAGTACTGGGAGGATATTACCTTTTAAGGTACATATTCCTCGATTTAACGATTTTAGATAAAAATGCTTGAATGAAAAAAAAATATTTGATTAATTAACAAGAAACAGTCATTCTACAAAATATGCAGTGTAGTTATATTGTTTCTAGGTAGAAGACCCGTTACTTTAAAGTCTGCAATGCGACCGGGATATGAGACAGAGACCAAACAACGCCGCCTAATAATTGATGATCCTGACTTGGACTTGCCAGGAATGATATCGGTGGATCCATACGGTATGGCTCTATATTTCCTTTCATGTTAAACAAATGTGATGGATCATGCACTTAGCGCATTCAATTTTACGAATTTCAAATGTGAAATTTAGATTAACAGTCATTCTACAAAATCTGTAGTGTATTATTTCTAGGTTAAATACCTGTTACTTTAAAGACTGCAAAGCGACCAGAGACGAAACAACGCCGCCTAATAATAGGTCAACTTGACATGGGCTTACCAGGAGGAATGAAATCGAGGCCTCCATACCGTATGGCACGATATTTCATTTTTCTTTTCGATTATGTATTTGGAACATGAGAATCCATTTAATTCAAACGGGAAATTAAGTTTCGTGTTGACACTGTTTATATTCATAGTAAATCTACATAACGAAACGAATACGTAACTACATATGTATCACTTTGGAGACGTAACAATGAATTTTTCTTAAAAAGATTCATACGGAGATGCAAGCAATCTCCCGTCACCGCGCAACAAATATGGACAATAAAAACGCTTCACATATCTTAACTGTATTGCTCATTATCATAAGAGAGATTTATAATATAAAAAAAGTCAAAAATATAATTTTAAACACACGGAAATGTTAACAAAGTGAGCAGAATATTGTATATGTGTACATGATGAAATTTATTTTGGAAAAAAATCACTGTTTTTCAAAAAGACCGAAGAGATGTTACATCAACTAAAGGTTTACACAATCTAATTAAATTTGGGGTTCAGAATATATGAGTTGTTATGATATGATATTAAAAATTGTTTGTACTGTAGGACGTTTATTTAGGATATGGTGTAGAATATCTTCCAAATATGGATTTTAGCAAACCATCGTTAGAAAAAGAAATCGATTATTACTTAAAAAGAATACTTTTTAGCGCTTATCTCTTCTATAAACAATCTATAATCTAGTCTATAATCAATAAAATCAAAATATCGTTATGGTTGTGGGCAGATCAGAATTTTCATGAGATCTTATAAATATGTAATTTGATGTAAAAACTTAAAGGATCTAGTCTACAAGATCGAAAGTTCGGCACGTATTTTGATTAAGTTTTTGTTTTATTTTCTCCCCCTTTCTTACAAACTTTATCATTCAAACATAATTAAAAGTGTTTTGAAATATAACTTTTAAATTTTCCTATTTTAAAATCCATGTTATTTTTCCGAATTAATTTTGAATAATATTTACAAAAACGTAGAAGTTGATAACAGCAATTTCTTGCTGGATTAATTAATCTACTTAAATACAGCTTGAAATGTATTACATGTAAGGAGCCTCTGCTTATTAAACTGTTCGTGTATGCATTATCTAGAGGAATTCCTTTCTAATTTAAAATGTATTTGTTTCAACAATATAGCAACTCATCAATTTCAAATTATTAACATAAATGTGCTAGAAAAACAGCATGTATATACATTTCAAATAAACACAACAATATGACACCCGTTCAATGTATGGAACAGTCACTAAGCTGACGAAATGCATTATCGAATCTTTACAGATAGCTTTCCTAACTTTAGAATTACTATTTAGAGCTGCAGTATTTCGGCACTTTGTATGAAAGATATGTCAGACTTATACAAGCTGCATAAGTCGTTAGAGACTTTACAGAGCATTACTATATATGTTCCAAGCGGCACACGTTGATAACTGACGTCGGGTTATTCACTTTCACTGGAATAAGTTTCTGATATGTTTGATGATTACACACATCGTCCAATGCATAATACATTATAATTGTATAAAAATCAATATATTGCCGAGATGTTTGACTAATTATTAAGCAATTACGATAATCGGAGACATAATATGCAGGAGTCTTCGGTGAGGTTCGGATAAAGCACTCCACATCCATGAGCGATTGATACACTGAAATCATGACATTTGTCTATTCTATAATTAGTCATAAATAAGGAATCGGCTAGACTTTTAAGGGCTGGTTTTTATTTCATAATGAATAAGGTGAATTCCTGTTTGATAGGCGAACAATTCCGTTTAATGCATTTCACTATTAGGTTTAGTAACGCTCATTAATGTTAGTAGAACGATACTCCTCTTTAGGAAAGAGAAGATAAAATATCATTGATAAATTCATCTATCGTCCTGGAGATTATCCCGCCAGCTACTTTTCTCTCGTATATTTACGAATTGAAAACAACGTAGATCCTTGTGGTTTCGTAATACAGGAAATGAGGTTGAACAACCAACTGCCGTATCTACATTTTGTTTATTTCAATACACGTCTGGTTTTATTTTTACATGTCAATCGATATTTAATTACTGCAGGTTCGCATTTTTGATGACGTGAAATCGACGAAAGTAACGCTCAGTTGAGTTGGTCTTTAAACATATTAAATTAACTGCGAAGCATTTCATTTTTGAATCTGTTCCAAGTTTTCCTCTGCAGGCAAAATATTTCATTTACAATGTATAACTATTGATTTTTTTTATTACAAAGGCGATGGGATAGTTCCAATATACAAACGCAGTATGAATAGAGGCAAAGGAAATATTATATACTACAAGCAGAGAAGATACCGAGGCAAAAAAGATATACGAGCACGCAATCGGCTCAGGAAGGTCCTAAAAATGAGATCACGAAGATGATGGTAATTGTTCTAGTTCGAACGAAATCAGTTTTAATATTCATGTAGGATATTCAAACAATATGAACGTTGAAAAACGAAATTGTTATTTTTCGTTGGTTTTTGCTGGATTGTATTCATTGTTAATCTCAATATATTTCTGAGCTATACCGAAAACAACTAGTTAAAACCAAAAAGTATGAAATAAAATGATTGAAATGATATATAACAAAAAAAATATTTTGTAATTTCCTGCCTGAAACCATCCTCAATATCAAGGATGTATGTCCAATTACATTAAACGTACAGTCTCTGCATCCTTGAAATATGTCACAACGACATTTCATGTTAAATGTGTTCCACCTTGCTGATGAGACAAGAATAATTTGGGCCTTTGAAGGCAATTATTCTTTCTTTTCTTTTCTATGACATTAGTTAACTGTAAGATAGCTGCTGGTACATGTATCATTATTTCGGAATCAGTATATTAAAACACTTTTAATAGTGAATGTTACTATAACCATTGAAACAGTAATTTCAAATGATAATGATAATCCATTAACGATGAGAGATAACCTTAAGGGAGGATTGACATGGAATTTTCGGAAAACTTTACACCTATTTTATACAATGTATGTAAAGAAAAGCTTGTATAGTCAGTTGTTTTTAATAATTCCCACGCTTGGTTTTTTTCTCTTTCTAATGTTGTACCTCGCAGTAAAGTCATAAAAGTGTGCTTCCAAATTATCAATTGGTGAAAGAAATACTGCAGCAAATATTTCATTCAATTTATTTGTTTTGATTAAACAATTATTTTTTTTGACAGGTCTGTGCTGGGATACGGATTCGGTTAAATATATCTGTAAACACAGATAACATTATGGAAAATGAATTATATAAAATTTGAAATTAATTAACCGAAAATAAAACCGTAACATCATCATTCCAGTGTTTTTGCTTATTTGTTTTTTTTTAATTTTATTTTGTTTATATGCAAACGTCCTATCAATAACGAAAGTCATTTAAGGATGTATTTGGTTTATATGGTTCCAGTCACGTCCAAGTCTCGTTTTTATTTCATTTAAAGATATTATGTTGCATTGAAAAAAATCATGATCAATTTTAATAGCATGTATCTGAAAATTATGTCAAAAATATAGGTGTATGTTGTTTTTTACAATAATTTAAAAAAAAATTAGCTGTTCGGCCAAAATTTTGAAAAAAACCCAGAGAACACCAAAGCGTCAAAAAAACCATAATCCAAACTCAAAATTGATTAAACGAGAGACAAAATAGGAACAAAAGAAAGATTTACACGGAAACTCTCGTAAAAGCACAAGAGAATAGGACCAGGTGTTCCGGAAGAGTAAGCGTCTTCTGTTTCATCGACGACATCCGCCATGTAAATCTTGGTCACATCAAAGTAATCATCAAGTTTTTAAACGAGCCCTCGGAATCATTGTCAATCACAACAAGTAAACACATTTATGAGCATACTCAAAAACGTTCATCTTCATATCACTTAAAGATACAGAATATTTCTCTAAGAGACACGGTAGCGACCATAAAACTTGCCTATAGCTTGGATCAACCTTCATCTCTCGAATCCACGTGTTGTTAGTTTGTTTGTCAGCAGTTGATATCGATCACGGAAATCACGAAACCTAAAGCAAACTCTAGAATATCTAATCAACTTTGACATGTAAACACCATAGGTTGGGGGAGCAGGGTTGTTAATGTCAAGAAATGGAAAAATTACAATAGGAAAATTGAAATCATCACATTTTGCGTATAGCTTAAGTTTAAGTAGAGATCAAGGTAAGCATCTGATGTAGAAGAGTCTTTTGTTTATTTATTTCAAGTTCAGGAGGGTATATACAAGGGACGTGGTCAGCTAACTTCTTGTTGTTTAAAGACAACATATCGTCGATATATCTGAAACTGAAATCAAAATATTTTTGATACCTGTCCTGATTAGCTCTTCCACAAAATCAGCCTCGTATAAAAACAAAAAACAAGTCAGTTTGTTCCCATGGGATGCCAACAGTCAGCTGGAAAATCTTTCCTTTGAACTCAACAAAATATTGTCGACCAGGAATTCAATCATCCTTACTATATCGTCTTCAATACATTTCCTCTTAGCTTTACTCTTGTTTTCCCACAAAGTATGCTTCAAGATAGCTCACTCCCATATATTTGTATCGTCTTCCGCCTTTCTTGGAAAAGAAAGTTCTTATAATGAGAGACCGAAGACGTTCTTTCAGTTTGGTATGTGGTATGGTAGTGCACAGGGTGGAAAAATCAAATATTTTGATAGACGAAACATTTTTGTGAAGGGGGTGCTCAAGACTAATCAGAAGTTCTTTTGAGTTTTTTTTTAAATCCACATACCATTAATGCCACTTCTGGAGTATACAATGTCACAATAAGACTGAAGCTTCGATTTAACGATAATAAGAATGGTAGCAAGAAGTTTTCAAGATGGCTTGGTTGAGCAAGGAGACGAGCCAGTGATAAAACGTTCTAAATAAGAATCCTCGTGTAGTTTAAGTCAGCGTCTTTATCATGAACGGGTATTTTGAATGATTGTTATACCGATGTATGGTTGGAAAGGAAATCATCTTTCGAAAAACCTGTTTAATGCATAAGAAGGGTTACATTGGGTATCAAGCAGGCCAAGTTATTTTTGCACACACTGACTATAATAGTGTTTGCAAACAAGGATCAGGTTATTTGGTGCCTTGTCTGCAGACACAACCACATTCTTGTCATGTAGGTCCTAGAGTGTTGTTCGAACATTGGGGTCAAGAAATATCGACTTGTGTTTAGTTTCATTTTGTATCGCAAATTCTTTTCTGAATAGAAAACCTGCTAGATTTAACCCACTCTGAAAGTAAATACAGTTCAGCATATTCACGTTTAACCCATTGTATGGCGTTATGTTCCATAAGAATCTTGACATTCAAATTCTATTTGATGGATGGAGTCTCGCGATACTTTTCATGAAAAACTCCCGTAGCTTTATGTTGGGGATGCTATTTAGATAGCCGGTTACTATATGTCCGGCTGGGCCAAAGTGATATGGGGATGAAGAACATGCTGAAGGAGGAGTCATTCTAAGGTAATATATACATCTCTGTACGGTGTCATTTTGATATCTTTGACCGATCATAGCGCAAAAACGAGCACGCTGGCATATCATTATCTTATGACATATTTCTGTGCATTTTGTTTGCATTTCGTAAAAGGCCGAAATTTCACCTTTTGATGCTAAATTGGTCTCTTAAAACCATCAGAATTTCGCCATTTTTAATTTTAGCAAGCTTACTGTACGGTACATCTTTATGATGTTAAATATTATAGAAATAGTATGCAACAAAGTGAATAAATATTTGATTTTGGTAACCTTTTTCATATAATTTGTATAAATTGAGCACTTTTTATTTTTGACGGTTTTCGTCAGCGAAATCCATTTTCTTTTCATCCACTATATATCAGAAAATAATTGCATAGCATCTTCTTATTTAGCGTTAAATCTGCAAGAAAATGTGGTTATAAGGATTTCTCGTTAAAAAAAATAAGGGTTAGGGATAGCTCAAATTGTTTTCCAAAGTTAAAATATTTAGTTAGAGAAATTTTACTTCCATACATTACAAGATAATATTTTTTAGCTATTTCTGCAAACATGTCGTATGACACATTCGAAAGATATTGTATAAAAAAGTTAGAGACACGAACATACCACACGTACTCAAAACATACACTCATATCGCATGCAATTGGAACCGTAATTAAGAATGCATTCTTCCAAGAATTAAAAAAAAAAATTCCAATATACATTTTTTTTAAAAGAGAGTTCATGGCATGACAGAAAATTAAAGATAATGATATGTCAACTTGCTCGTTGTAGTGCTAAGATCGGTCAAAGAAACCAAAATGACAAGTGATTTTTGCAGTTATGACAAATTGCAGGACCTCGATCTTTACTCGACCTTCCTATCTTGATCTTTACTCAAACAATGATCATTTATGATAAAGTAGGAATAGTATAATAGTAACATCCCTGCTTCTCCATCCTTTGTGTCTACGTTGATTTGTTTTTCTAGGAATTGCTCTGAATATCGCGATTTTCGAGATAGATGTCAATTGTTGTCTGCATACGGCACAAGCATTCGAGAGATGCGGGTTGATAAAAACAATGGGCATGTTTTGTGTTCGTCATCTTGATCTCATCGAGAAATATTCTGTATCTTTGTGGGATATGACGATTGGTGTTCTTGGGTTTGCTTATTATTGTGCTTACTTGTTGTGATTAGCAGTGATGACTCGGTTTTCATTTTCAGGATTGATGCTTACTTTGATGTTACAAATATTTACTTGGCGGGTGTCGTTGATGTAGCAGAAGACGCTTACTCTTCCGGAACACCTGGTCTAATTCTCTTGTACTTTTACGAGGGTCTCTATATAAATCTTTACTTTGTTCCTTTTTTGCCTCTAGTTAAATCAATTTTTAGTTCGGATTATGGTTTTGTTGACGCTTAGGTATTCTCAGATTTCGAATATAAAAGATATAAAAAACTAAACAATCAGAGATTAACAAATATGGATACCGTTTAAAAGATACCATGCGTTCTGGAAGAGGAAACAATTTTGCTTCATCGACGAGCTCATTAGCCTCGACTTCTTTAGTGAAACTTCTTTAAGTTTTAGTTCTCTAACACAATGTTAGCATATGATCTTCGTTAAAAACCAAGTTATTGGACAAGGTTGACTATCCATGCAAAAGTTTAAAGATGTAGAAGTTTGACCAAGCCTTTCAGTAAGGAAAATGTTTTTCAGGACTGTCGCAACCGCCGAATATAATTTTGCGTTCATATTGAAATATGCCTAACAATAAATTGCTGTATCATATACTTTGTACTTGATACTGCATTTCTGCCCTGTGTAATTCGCGTAAATTCACGTGACACATATCAGACCGCCAGTCGGAACATTCATATCACCATATCAGACCGATGGTCCGAAAATGTACAGCTTTCGGAATTCCTCGAGAACTTTCCGTTAGTTGACCTTGATGAAATCGCCCGATGTGTTCCGATTGATAGCCGCTTCCTTAGTAAATACTGATCAGAACGACAGAGGTTGAACGGGTTTCGAATTCGTAAGCGGACAAGATTATGGAACTTGATTATCTTACATATATGAGAGACATAGCTCAAGAAGAAACAGACAACTGACAAATTGACATACATATGTAGTATATCAACAAGTGCAGAAAAAACAGATATATTCAAATGATGATGTCATAGTGAGAGAGAACACCGAGTCAGATGTCAACTCGGAAATTTGTTGAAAAAAATGAGAAACCATATTACGGTAAGAAAAACTGAGTAAGATCGTAGGATAATCTTTACTTAATTAAAGACTACGAACGAGGAAAGAAATATTGAAGAACTAGATCCGAAGAAACTTGACAGGTACAAATGTACCTTACAATTTGTGCATTGTTATACAGATTAAGTGTTTATCACACGCATACATGTACATTTGTTGTGGTTGTTTCATTACAATTTTGAACCAAACATTCTGTGTAGTATATGATCAACAGAATAAAACATGATACAATCTATATTACATGCCATATCATCCCAAGGACCCAATATCAGACCGGGGACTTTAGCCCGAGGTTCGATATTGATCGAGGGCTGATAGCTGGTGGTGGCTGATGGATTTTATCATGTTATAATCTCTTTATATTATAGGATATTTGTCATAAATATAGAAAACCGTATACTAATATAACTATTTAATTTTATATCAATAATTTGTTTTGTTTGATCAGCTAGTCCTACTTGCCAATGCCTGATATATATCTACGTGTTGATTCTATTAATGCGATAACAGAGTTAACAAATAATTTATATTTCGAAAAGTTTTAATGTACTTATCTATGTGATAAAGTAGAAATAACTACGTTTTCCTAAATTTAGTTATAAACGTAGAATATACCAAGTAACAGATGGAAGTGACTGTCAACAGGTTGTTGATTGTTTCCTATAAATATACCCCAATGTGTTTCCTCGCATCACTTTAGCGACGACGGTTGTTTCGACGTTATTGAATTCACGGACACCCACAGCGCTGTACGGGACAACTCTACAGTGATGAATAGCTCGTTGTTTCTGTTGCTGCTTTTGACGACTCCTCTCGTAACAGCGAGGTACATCGATTTTGGAGAGGATGGTAAAGGTATGTGTTTTAAAACTTGAGCAATGGTATGCATTTCAACCTTATTAAGGAAAGAGTGATACTTTTGACATTATCTTGCAAACAAACTGAAATAACAAGCATGCATTTACCATACCGAAAAAAAATAACATAATTGTATTTCCTTTCTAATAAGTTTTTAGTTATTATAAAAACTAGAAATATGCCTGGAAGACATGAAGTGCTCGCACCTCCTGAAGATTTCACTTACAGTATTCGCCGTAAATAGCGCGCAGAGCACCTAAAAATGTATTTCAAAGGGGGTACTTAATAGGATAACAAAAAGAAGATACATGTTTGAACCAAAACGTTTGTTCTATAAAGTCATTATTACAGTGTTTTTGCCTGAGAATGGGTAGTATGATGTGCGATATTATTGTCATCAGTTTCGGACAATATGGTGTATTACCGATATTTATGGTTTTGTTCAGTAAACATGCGCATATCAGTTATACTGAACTGTAATATGGACAAATTAAGCTTTGTCATGATAAGTAGGGGCACGAACACAATTTCAATACATTCGTAAAAGGGAGAGGGACGATTTTAGGGAAAGGGTGTTAATAACGGTGAATATAAATTTTCTTTTAAATTTTAAAATTTGATTTTAATATATAAAACCTCAACCCCTGAATGTAGGCAGTGTAAAATGTTTCATTGTAAATATATCTAAATGTCGTGTTTTTGAATTATTATTTCACAGATAAAAAGGTCTGATTTCTGTCAAATAATTCTAATCAGCACTGACATGACTTAGATTGAATATATTTACATGATAGTGATTGTAGCACGAGCATTTTAACATTTTTTTTGAGCATTTGATTCTTAAGCAATTCATTTTTGTGTAGAATGTAACCCTTAAATAATAATGATGATATTTCAACTGATTCAATAAATTCATTTACATGTCTGTAATTAATAATACTAAAAAACACTTTGCACGTAATTTTACATTATGATGGCTTTGCAGCTGCAATCGAACCCTGAAATGCATGCTCTTTGAATGCAAGAAACGAGTAGGCCTAACTTCCTATTGATATTCCTGTTTTATGTATGTTGTAAACACTTGAAATAAAAATTCAATGAATTATTAATAATAAATTCATAGATTGAAGGGGTTTTACGCACCTTACCTTTTTGCTGCTACATTAGTTTAGACATTTTGGATTCCAACCTTTTGGGCCCTAGCATCACTGAAGAGTCCTACTTTTATATTTTCATATTTTGAACTCCATGCTATTTTTCCAAATTAATTTTGAATATTACTTACAAAATCGTAATTGTTGATTAAAGAAAGTAATTTCTTGTTGGATTGATTAATTTACTTATACAACTAGCAATGTATTACATATAAGGAGACTGTGCTTATTAAACTGTTCGTGTATCCATTATCTAGAGTGACTTTATTACGCATTATTATATACGTTTCAGGCTCCAAACGTTGATAACTGACGTGCTTGCTATATAAGAACACATACAAAAAAAAAGACATGTGGGAAAATGTTCATTTCAGTCAACCTGTAAGTAACAGACCTTTTAATTTATTTCTAGATGATCAAGATATGTCTGCGCCCATTGAACAAAAACTGGACATTAGTTTTTTTCTAAAGGGACTTCAAATAAATGACGGAGCAAGTAAATCAAACAGCCAAAGGAATATTCGCCAAAACGGTAATAAATATATCATATTTTTTGCTAAAACATGTCAGTGTATCTTCATCAATTAGAGTGTAAAGCACCATTGATTCTTTTAACCGAGGAGATCTATCATTTTTCGGTACCAACGCAGGCTGCTTGCTGTGTTTTTCCACATAGCTATACTAAATTTTGTACGAAGGCAAACAAAGTCGAAATCACTATTACTTACACCATTGCTATCATTCAATTATAAAGCATATTTCATTTCCTGTTCAAGTTAGATTCAATACCACTACCAAATGAATAAGAATAGCTTTTACAAGATTGCCCCAGGATGTGAGACGATGGCACAGGCTTTGCTAGCTATTATCGTTTTCCCCATCTTACCCACCAACATCATGTAAATAAACACTAATTCATGTATCTAATTACCTTATAGATATGTATACGTATTCATATCAAAGAACAGTTTTTTTCTGAGTGATCTCGACAGGTTTTTCGTTGTTAAAATTATAATAAACGTACTTTCATTGGTATATGTTTCTGGTTTATTTGATGATTTCACAAAACATCCAATGCAAATAAAATACAGTTGTATCGAAATCAGTACATTGCCGATATTTGTGTACTAATTTTTAGGCAATTACGATAATCTGCGACATATTATGCAAGGGTCTTCGGCGATGTTCGGATAAAGCACGGCGCATCGCATTAACGAAATAGAATCATGTTTGTAATAATATTAAGATGCATTTCATAAACACAAAGTTTGCCTCATATTTAATAGTAGTATTCAATAATGAATATACATCAACAACTGATACATTGTAACAATGAAATATGTCTATTCTTTTTTTAGCTCTCTGGACGGAGTCCAGAAGAGCATACGCAGTCATTCTCATGTTTTTGCCGGAAGTAAAATTATTAACATTTTGTGGACAGAGGGTATCAGAAACAGTGGTACTGTCAGAATGGATTTCAAGACACATGATTGGGGTCTACACGAACTAGATTTGACAAGAAATTTGAGTTGTTAAATGTTTTCATTTTCGAGTAATCGTCAATTTACGATGTTATTTTGGACACACTCGGTGTCACAGGGACATGCCGAACGTTATTCTGAGGAGTTCGGAGGCAAAGTTCCTATATCAACCCACTTTAATGTGTGTATAGTAATGTGCTGCAACACACGTATCCCTGTGCCGCTGCAAAAATTTGCTGCTATGCGTGCTACTTTATACACATTATGTTGTCAGCTACATTGTACAGAGTGTCTCGCGATGTATACGTATACGTCCCTGGCAAACACTGATATGAAACCTTTTTATGTATTCTTAGTATTTCCAATTATTTATGAATGGATTTTGACAAAATCTGTTCGTTTGTTATAAAATATCCATAGTGTCTTCTCATAATATTAACTTAATTTCTTGAAAGCAAGGACTTTCCTGCATTGTTAATTTCCGTGTTACGCCCTTTTTTTGGAATTATGTAACGAAATAGAATCAAATTAAAATAATATATTATTAATTATGATTATACACAACGGAAAATAGTGAAAATATTATGAGATTATTCAGAAGACAATTCTCTATAAGTACACAAAAAATCAACAAGAATGACCCAAATGATTTTCTCAAATCAACATGCTTAGGGATTCCTTGAGATGGCGACCCCTGGTTGAGGGGAGTGAGACGTTTAAAAGTTAAATTCGCCTGGCCATTATAATGTATCCTTTACGATTAATTCTTTATAAACTATATTCTGACTAGATTTGGCACCTAACTGTATATACAAACCAACGATTTCAAATCAACGTCCAGAGAGCTACGAGGCTTCAGTAGACTGGCAACTAAACCTACGCATCAGATCTAAACTGTTCCGAGATAACGCGTCAGAAAATAACTTTTGTATCCTAATAAATTAAAACATGGTCTTATGTCTTGTTTCTACATTATTTGGTCGTATTGAACTTACACAATCATCCGTTAATGACAGATTAATATGCTTTCTACATTACGTCAATATGTAGATTGTTCAGGCTCCATAATTTGGAACGAACTATTGGAACGGACTTCATTAAGCTTGCTTAAGTCGAATTCATTTAGTGATGAATTATATTGGTCTTGAAATAAATTGAACATAAACTGCGTTTTAGCAATTTTATTAAAGCTATTTAAGATCAGCGAAAAGCATGAAATCGACAAAAGTACTGTTCAGTTGAGTTGGTCCTTAAACATATTAAATGAACTGCGGAGCTTTTCATATTGAATCTATTCCTTATCTTCCTCGGCAGGCAACATATTACATGTATAATGATGGATTTGATTATAACAATGGTGGGCCGTTTTGTTTATTACAAGGTGATGGGCTAGTTCCAGAGTATAAACAAAGTGTGATAAGAGACAAAGTGGATATGGACTACATGAAGATAAGAAACAGACGTAAAAAGGGGTATGGAGCACGCTATCTGTATAAAAAGCCCATTGGACCAAAACAACAATGATAATGGTAATTAGTTCTAACGAAATCCTTTTATATCATGTAGCATATTCAAACAATATGAACGGAGAAATGCGAAATTATTATTTTCGTTGCTGGATATCTTTCGATGCAAATCTACAATATATTTCTGAACTATACCGAAAACACCTCTTAAGTTTTAATTTTTGAACCCAAATCTGTGAAAAATAACACCAATAATAAAGGGACACAAAATTAAGCACACTAACCCCCCATTTTTATGACGGTTTTAGAAAGAGAAACCCATTTTCTTTTCATCCGCTAAATATTTTAAAAAGTTTGATATCAGAACATTTTTTAATTAAGCGTTAAATCTGCAAAACATGGTGAAAAAAATTAGGATTTTCTCAATAAAAAATAAGGGATGGGGGTTTACCTGACTAAAAATATTAAGTTAGAGAAAGTTTCTACCATTACCTAAAAGAAAACATTCATATCTTTCGGATTACAAATTCGGAAGATATTGTATGAAAATGTCTCGCAATTGGTCAAAACTACAAAATACACATAAAATCGCTTATAATGTCATTTTGGTATCTTTGACCGATCACAGCACAAAAACGGGCCCACTAACATTTCATTATCTTTGCTTTTGCTGCCATGCCTTCAACTCCATTATCCACTGAAATGTATATATATAAATGCATACCGCAAATAAGAGTTTTGAAATCTAGTTGTGCATATTTTACACTTGTATAGTCCTGTGCGAGTTTGTGACCAATATAATTAAGACACGTACCATCAGCAAATATTTTGTTTGTGGTCTTTAACCTGCAGTGTAGATAATTCTGAACTAAACCAACACAGTTGTTGGACTTCAGAATGTCAAAAGAAAAATTGAGCAACACATACAAAGAAACAGAAAAGAAGCAAAAAGAAAAAATGGTTGTAATGTTCTAGCATTTAATAGTTTGTACGGTTTTTTAAAAGGAGGAAATTCAAGAAGAGAGCAAAAAAGGAAGGAAAAGAACGAAATAAAGGAAAAGAGAGGAATGAAAGAAAAGTAAAGGAGAGAAAAAAGTAAATGAATAGGTGACGATGGATAATAACGGAGTGACAAAAGACTTTTTGCAATTAAACCAAATGAAGATAATTGATGTGAATTTGTACAAAACTAGAATAAAGGGAATTGCCAGTGCCTGGTTTAAGGTATCTATTAAAAAAAAAAAAAAAACACAAAACACAAAACAAAACATTGTACATTTGTTTCATATTTCCTTTAAATCCTTAACATTTCAACCGCACAAATACAAAATTTAATGTTCCTTCATGTTCATGCTCTGTATTCAGTGAAGTTTCAAATAAAAAAGTACCTGTTGTTTTATATTTATTTTTCTGGCTATATAAGAAGTGCACACAATACCTAAAGTTATAAAAAGAAATCTGTCATTAATTAGTTTATATTTACATTTGCGCTGCAGTGTCACTGTATAAACCAAGCAACCTCCGTTTCGGTTCATAGGACTTAAACGCGAAACGAGTATGAATACGAACTAGCGCGGTTCATTCTATCTTCCTGTGATGGGCGTTCATATCGCCTATAACTCGAAACAGAATGCGGTTTAATGCTTGAATGAATGAAGGGGCATAACTCTTATGCACAAATACATTTAATACTGTTCTATCATCAGCCTATTGCTTAATTTGCTTTAAATGTATTGTTTGATACATTTTTTTCACATTAGCTCTTAACTCTCCTGCACAAACTATATTGTCCAAATAGCTTTTAAAATACATTCATCAATTACAGTTTAAGCATAACTCCCACGCACAACTAATTAATATTAACAAAGTGTCAATGAAATCTGAATAATAAAAAGTCTGGATATCAGATGTATGCACTGCTATATATATACGGTATCACACCTGTGTTTCAAGAGAACTTTCAAAAGAAACTGACTGTTATTCTAAATTGAGTTTTCCCCATAAGTTTGTCCACATATTTGGCCTAAATCATTAAAATAAAAAAGCAAGCATATTTGGGCCACAACTCTCTATTTACAAGGGTGTTTTTATCCTTTATTGTACGAGTCTTTAATCTTGAGAACTGCTAGTGTTAAACACTTTTCCTGGCATCTAGATTTATATCGATATTGTTTTATGATAAGAACAATTAAATTATCAACATTATATCTTTTATCATACAGCCCAAAAATGAATGACTCCTTGTTGAAATCAAAATGTATTAACAAATAAATTAAAAGTACTTCAAAATCGATCAAAAATTAAAAAAAATACCTTTTGACTGGCTATCCTTTTGAGAATTTTAACTTTTTCCTTAAGCTTTTTTACGAAAACTAATCGGACAGCGAGATTAAGCATACCCCATATTTGCAAACAATATTTGCACAAAAAATTATCTTACATTTCAAAGGTTTACAGTTACAATTTTTTGAATGGTTTTAATTTCATCAAGTCGGCGTTTTCTCTTTTCGGCATCGGAGTCTACCGTATTGTCACGTCGTGTCATTGTCGAGCCAATGTGACTTACCGTCGCTTGACATGTTATTTAAGATAGATTTTTCTACCATAGCTGTCTTCCATGGGCAAACGCTATCCAACATGACGAGATATGAAAGAAAAACAATCTTCGTTGTTGAAACCAACACATATACATAGTTTTACACTATTAGGGATTGATGCAATCGTTCTTGTTTCAATAGCGTTTTCTGCCGGAATATTTATTTTCATGTCACCCTTGTTATTGTATTATGAAATTCATGATGCCTGCATGAATTGAATAATACTGGGTAAAACAACAAATGTAAAGGTAATACTTTTAAGCATTAGTACCAGATAGCACAATAATTATGTCATCATGCATCTCTTTTAGCAATGAATGTTTTAGCAAATGTTGCCACAGTCTTATAACACAAATTGCCAATGATGACAAACTATATAAAGTCCGGTAGGGCTTTATGTAAGTTTGTCAGCAATAGCAATAATATCAGCGTATGACAGCAACTGCCATTTAGCATTGTGTCAATAGAAAATTACAGAGCAAATGTGAATATATTGTAGGATTTTGTACTGGGACAGTAAAGTGTTAAAGGCTCCGGGTCAAACCTCAACTTGGACAAAGTCTATGGTAGCACCAAACCTTCCTGAATTTCATTTAAACCTGCAATCCTCACTCTCATTTGATAACTATAAACTCATATTTCAAATCATTTCTCCCGTATAGAACTGATGAAGAACAATATAAAACAATATATTTACACCTTTCCGTTCTTGAGCTTAGTAAACTATGACTGTAAAAAGGCTCGGAACAATAACCATTCGCTGAAGGTCATTGTTTTGTTCCTCCAATATTTTGTTTGAAACATAGAACATAAGTAGTTTCTGGCAAACTTTTGATTTCAATGATGCGCATTCGAAGTTCTTTGGCGGTAACGCAAATATGGCGGCGGCCTGCAGTTGTGACGTCCGACGTCGGACCGCGTCACAACCAGATCACTGTGTCAGTGCGTGTACATACCAACCGTTACAAATAACGAAATACAATCGAAGTGCTTGTACATAGTAACATTATTTAATATCATATTAACAAGTGATATAATGAATTTTCTAAACTTACCAATATATCGATGAAGTTTCAGTGAGATTATATTATCTAGTAACAACGGCCATCGTAGTTACCATCATAGCAACCTTAGTATGAGACTTGGAAACTTGCAGGTGGAAACAAACATATTCACTATGGAGCGCTTACGCGCACCATAGAATATGTGCGTTGCCAACTGCGGCCATACTACCGTATACGCTGTCAAAACGAGGTACAATCCTTATATATATATCAAACTCAAAAAATATCAACCCCTTTCAAAATTAAAACGTGAGCTTATGCTCACATAGATATACCTCCATCCACATAAACTGGTCGACACATACTTTTGACCTTTTAACGTCATTTATGTCCACCAAAATATAACCACATGCAGAACGCGATCGTGTGATGCTTTGTTGAGAATATGAACTAAATCTGTGCAGGGTTTCACGATATATCGTGTACGTTTTATTCCAAAGTGTATAACATTGACTTTTGATCATGACTTTCATAGCTGACTGATGGCCATATAAATACAATCAGATGTAGACATTGATCGTGAGTTGCAGGGGTTTTTAAGATGAGTTTTATTTAAGGTCTGGACGGACGCAAACACAGAATAATAACTATATAACTCTTACGTATAAGTGGGGTATGATACATGTAAGAAGCATATTAGACAAAATTCAAGTTTTTCTATGTCCCTAAAGCTAATGAAATACTGTATTCAACTGAGTACAATAAAAAATTAAGGAAATCCTTGACCGGACTCCTTCGAGGAAGGAAATAGCGAGTCGGCCAGTGCCAGTGAAGGTCACACACCGCATATGGGAGAGGCTCCGACCAATGGAATAAATTACACAATGAAACATAGCATTTACATACAATTCCTATCGTGATGAACAATCGATATGTGCATACGTATTTCATACGTTCGCACACCTGTTACCGTTATTCAAAATAGGACTAAGACTAACTTTGCAAGTACATTGACTGACTTCATCATAATAACATAAAATACTTATACATATATATTTGATACAATTCACTTTTATCAATTATATTATAAAAGTACATCTTTACATTATCGTATGCATTATTTACCTACCTCAACTATGGGTTGGGGGTTTTCACACAATGCCTCTGTATGTATCTATACTATATCTGTTATACTGTTTTCTACGGAAAACTCTAGTACTTTACATATCTGTAAAAGATACATGTAAATCATAGTTTACATATGGTATACAAACATAAATAATCATATAAAAAGAGCTACATTTATATTCGTTGAAAACAAATATACATTGATTCACATTTCTGATACTTTTTATAAAAGTACAATTTAACATCAGATGTAATGTTATTCTGACCATTTATCCAAATCCATATAAATATAATAATTTAAATTAATAATTTTGTCAAAGCTAAAGCCTAAATATTGTACATACCAGATATATAAGCTAAATATTTTGGATCATACAAGATGACCGATTCACCCTCTAACACTGTCTAAGAATGAATTGTAAAACCGCGCCAAAACGTTACAAAGACACATAGACTGACCACTGACCAAAACTAGGTAAAATCTATATATAGAACATATATAAAGGTACAGATGGCAGGTGACAACAGACCCACGTGTACAGGAACAGCACAGGTAGACGGCACATACATTGATCGCACACATAACAGCACATGTTACACGCAAATAGAGCAATAAACGAAGCGCAACAATTAATTTAATTTAAAACTATTTAATACATACTTTCATTAAACATCAATATTTGCACTTTGTTACACATATATGCAACAGACGGTATGGAGACACTCATTGAACGATTGAATGTCTATTTTGTTATTTGCATCGTAACGGCTGATGAAGTCAAGTGAACCTCGTACAAATAAAGTGAACTGCGACACAGTTCATGTACCCGTTGCACGAAGTGCACTTGACTTCATCAGCCGATGCAAACAACAAAATAGACATTCAATCCTTATATTTACGTTATTTATTTTAAATTTCCCGCCATTCGCATGTACTTTAAGCTGCCGGTGTCACACGGTGCTTTACCTTTGTTACATTGTTGCACACCTATTGGCAACTGATAGCTGATAGCTAGCTTCATTTATCGCTAGGCAACAGAAAACATGTAGTCCAGAGACAAGATTTTTATTTTTATATTTGCTGTAATCATATCTCCCAAACTTTTAATTTCATTAAGAAGTGGTTGAAATACCTTTCTAGTATAAAATGAATTACTAGAGTGTTTTAAAGCAAATTGCATCGCGCAGCGGTAGGCCTAAATACACAACGTTGTGATTTGGTTACAGTTGAAGCGAGTCGAATAAAGTTGTCGGAAGTCAGATTTTGGTTAGTCCTTAGCATATTGAAAACGTCTCATAGCAGTCAGTGGATTAAGCATACATAGCTTATTGATGAAAGTATTATGAATGATATTGGTGACATGTAATCAACTGGATAAGTGATTTGACGATTTTCAATTTGGGGCATTAGCCGACAACTACAAGCGTTAAATGTAAGCATACGGCACAGTTATGTATTGACAAGATCACAGGTGCCGGAGAAATCTGCTTTTGGGCATAAACTAAGGTTTTCAGAGGATGAGTGCACTTTTGGAGGTTAAGATCAGTTTCCGATAAAAATGCAACCTTAATATAAACTCCTCGGAAGTATCAAATTATTCTAAACACCGTGGTTAAGGTCCAAAAACTACGCTGTAAGTGTAACTAATTCTCGGGCCCCTATGAGCAAGCTAGACAAGGCTCTACATAGATCTAGTCTAGCTAGCTTATCAGTTTCGTGAACATGTTACATTTGTCGAATAATAGAATATAACATTTGTAACCTCTTAAAAGAAAACGGATTTCTTTGACCAATCTCAAACATTTTATTTTAGTATTCTACATGGAAAAAACGCAAAATCTGCCGACGGGCAGATGATCCCATTTGCATTAAATGCACGATCATCGAGGGGATCAATGAGGAATTTAGGACCAACATATCTTGAATTAATGCTTTCGAAAATGTTACAATTTGGTCAGATCAAGTATTCTTAAAGCTATGTGTGATATAAACTGGCAAAACTTATTGGCATGTAAAACAGCTGTTTTACGTGTGAAGTACAACAGTACATTATTGCACACAGTTCGTCTAGGACGATATACTGTTGTAAACAAATGTATAACTTCGCCAGGAACGAAAAAGTGCGTGCCCCACTCGTTCAATCGGGAAATGAAGCAACCAGAATTTAAAAGTTTTATTGAGGCGGAGCGAAGTGCAAATGTAAATATAATGGATTCATTATTGGGAAATCTAACGTAGCGCCTAAACACACAATACCAAGGTTAAAACTATGCGTAACAGTCATTGCGGTAGAACTTGCAGAAATTGTATCGAAACATTTGCGCTTACCTGTGGAGGAGATAAAGTTCTATACCGACAGTAAAGTTGTTTTGGGGTACATCAATAACCGCATCAGGCGTCTCTTTGTTTATTGAGGAAAACCGTACCTGATCAATGGAATTACGTGTCGACAAAGGACAACCCAACAGTATTGGGTACTTGACCGATCTCGTCTTTGCTAGAGAGCAGTGTATGTATTCAGGCCCGGAATGTGTCCGAACATGCAAATTGAACACCGACCAAATGTTTGAGCTGCAATCACCCGAGAAGGACTCGGAAATTCGTCCAGAAGTGTGTTGTTTAAAACTCTCAGTTCGACAACACTATGATCCTGGTACCAAACATTTCAAGAAATTTTCGCAATGGGAAAACTTGGTACATGCCTTTATGTTTCTAAAGAGTTCTACACAGAGGCTATCGAGGGACAATTATAGTACGAGTTATACATTGGAAGAGAAACCGGTCTTGCAGGACTTGCGAGTTTCTACTGAGAGACTGATTATCATGCAAGTACCGAAAGAATCATTCAGTAAGGAAATAAACTGGCAAAGGAAGAACAGTACAATCCTGAGTTTGAACCCTTTCATTGCAAATGACGGTGTTATTAGGGTTGGAGGACGCTTAAACAATGCTGACCCCAGCATAGCAGGGAAAAATCCAGTTTTGTTCCCTAGACGTCATCATGTGGCAGCATTGTTAACTCGTCAATTTCACGAGTAAGTCAGACACCATGGTCGCCACTTAACAGAAGGTGCAATACGCAAAGCCGGATACTGGGTTATTGGGATGAAACGTCAGGTAACGTCTATCCTGCTCAGATGTGTAAAGCGAAGGAAGTTTCGAGGAAACTGTGGCTTTCAAAAGATGTCGGACCTGCCACGGGATCGTTTGGGTCCGGGATCACCCTTCACAGCAGTTGGCGTTGACTGTTTCGGACCATGGGTCGATACAAATCTCCGGTCGATAAAACCATGTATCGACCGAAATCAAAAGGCAATAAAAGTTTTATTACAAAGATTTTACCTAGTGGAATGCAATAAGGGGACCATAAAGATTATTCTAATACCATATTGGCATATACCTATGTAATGAAATGATTGTTTTTGTAAACTTAATTTGAAAATTACTTCAAAAATTAAACAAAAACCGACACAAATGTCAAGTTCGCTTCAATATTTATATATGTTATGGTATGTGTCAAGCTATGATTTTTATTCAAAATAAGGGCATATATATCCTCTCTACGTGAAAAAAGTTTCGTGCAATTTGGAAACCGGTAAAATAGTTTTTGAAACTGAAATAATGAATGTGGTCAAATTTTTTAGACATGTCAGTTTTATTCAAAAATGTCTTAAAGTTTCACTGAAATACTTCGTCACCAGGTAAAGATAAAAGTCATGAAATAATCATTTATTATCATCAGTATACGCCTCAGAAAGTGTAAATTTTTGCTTTGTTGGTTGGAAAATAATTTTCAAGCAAGAAGTATCCCACATTTTCCATCCCCACTGTTGTACAAGAAGTGCTACTACTAATGCATATGTTAGTTTCGCACTTGTATGTAATATTAAGTATGAATTGATAAGGTAAATACTACACAGTTCGATTAAACATCATAAAGAACTCTTTTTCAGAATCGGGCTTTGAAACTTTATTTGGAGGGGTGAATAATTGTGGCCGGTAACTGTATATTTCAGCATAAGGTATAAAACAAGGTGTTCCACTCCCTCATTTCTATTACTGTCCGCATCAAGACAGCACATAGATGATAAAGTATGTTAAGTTTCATTTGGATCACTCATGAAAGGTGGTAGTAATTCACTGTACAAAATATACCACAAAGAAAGGCGGCCATTTTTCAGCCATCTTGGATTTTTTCAAAAACAAAATCATGTCATGCACTACCACTCATCATGATGAAAAAGTATGCCAAGATTCACTGAGATCCATCAGGCTACATGTATGTAGAAGTAGTTCCCACAACAAAATATAAACAGTAGCGCCATTTTGTCGGCCATTTTGAATTTTTTTAAACCAAAAACATTTAATGCACTACTACTCACACAATGATATAGTACTTCAAATGTCATTGGGATCCACCGAGACATGTAGAAATAGTTCAATAAACAACTGTTAACAAATGTGAGACCTGACATGACCAACCGACCAGACAACATGCGCGATTCCTATATATCCCCCTCCCTCCAGCCCTAACCGTCACTTTGTGAAGCGGGTCATTATAACAGGGTCACTGCTGGTGTAAAAGAGCCACATAATGTAGTAATACAGGTCTTTGTACCCAAAGGGGTTAAACCTTTAAGATTTGAACAAAGAAGTAGTCTCAGATGTGCAACATAAGGCCCATTTTGGTCTCTTGTTAGGATTTGCAAAAGAGAGACCTTTTCACTGAGTGGTGACTCACTTTAATTTGTTTTGGTATGTAATAGATTACATACCATGGCAAGCTTTAAATCGGCGCATCTAGATATAACCAACAAAATGTTTCAGTCAACATGGTGTATTTTCATTTTTCAAGAATCTGCATTTTTGAAACTCTGCAGCTTAAAATTATATGTTACCGGTTGTAAAATGTCTTCAAATTCCTTATGCATTAACAACAGATATATGGCCTAATTTATAGTTGAAATTATACCTTGACAACAACTGAAACATATTTAAAATGAAAACTGAAATTTGGTAAAAATACATTTTTTGGTCGATTTTGGGAGAAAACATAATATTTTTATTTTTTTTTTCATTTTTACTCAAAATAAATGGGGGTATGCATCGGCCTAAACTGATAGGTATTATTTAACAGGTTTTTCTGTAAATTAAAATTTATAAAACATGAAATATTGATAGTGTGGCAGAAGTTAACTGGAAGATACCCCTTTTCCCGGTCAGGACATGAAAAAAGTCAGCCCTGCTCAATTCTGAGTATGTGAATGGAATTGAAAAGTCCAGTAATATCACAGATGCACTTCAGGCAATAACCAAATGCAGTATTAAAAAATTCTAAGCGTGGGCATATCCCTATGGAAATTCATCATAGGCTGAAACTCCCCCTTTGAAATAAGATAGTGATTTAGAAAAGAAAAATGTTGGGGTACCCATCTTGTGTTATAAGGACTTCGACAAGGTGCAATCCTAAGACTCCCAGGTAATGAAATAAATTGAGAAATAGATTTGGATGATTGATTTGTCACAGGTAATTGACATGTGAAGTATGAAGAAAAGTAAGCGTGGGCAGTTTTGAAACTGCACCTTTATTTGAACTCAGACTACAAGAGAAAGGAGAAAGATTTTTTTCAACGACACTTAATAAAGTTCATAACAATACAATATTAAATACTTCCTGAACACTTTAAAAATTGTTGATGTTTTCCGTTTGATATTGTTAGACTCCAAGCCGTCGAGAATAGCATCTTTTGGATGATTTGTAAGAACGGCAAACCTGCCGTCTGCCATTACGGTTGTTGTTGTCAAGCAGTGCCAAGGTCTTCGGATCTCTTGACGTTACGTCAAATTTTTATTTTTAGAAACACCTAGTCAACCAGCTTTTTTACCAGTTTTTTTTGTGCACGACTGGTCAATATGATTTTTTATCGGGAATCACGTGGCGCTATCTTAACCAATCAGAAAGTGTAAAAAATATCAATTTATAATAAAATAATAATGTCAGAAACTAGTCATAAGAAACCCTGGTATGTGTCGCGATAAACAATACTATGTGGTGTGCTGTTTTTTTAATTAGCCATTTCGTCCGTAGTATTCCCTTTTACAAATCGTGTAGATTTTGGGCCGAGTTGGCCTAGTCATATGTTAAGTGTTCCCAGAGCCCATATGATATTGAGTGCTGAACAACTGCAAGTGTTTACCAATTCTATACATTGTACCAGAATTGTATAACGTTTGTATCTAGAATGCTATTCGGGTAAGGTAAGTGATGTTTGGTTTGGAAATTATCAGCCTATGGTATATAATATATATTGAGTACGATGTACATTGTTATTCAAGATTAAGTCATATTGCTAGTCAATTTACTCTTACTCTCGAAATGCACGTTTCAAGCACATTTAAAGTTGGTTCAAGCACATTTAAAGTTTGTTCAAGCACATTTCAAGTCAAGTTGTATTGTAAAAATATAAGTCAAGTTGCATTGTATATCTAGTAATTTTACTTCAAACAGGTTTATTTCTGTTTGTTACAGTCCTTAACTACTACTACGTATAACATAACCACGCACTTTAAAGCAGCTGTCTTGGGTATTTTGTTATCGCCCTGACCTCGTGCAGGTACAAAAGTGTTAAATATTGTTAATACCAAAATGTGTTTAATTTAAATACATGTATAGTCAACGTGAGCAGAAATAGCTACAATTTTCAAATTTAGTTTTAAGAATATGAAATGAAAATGTAACAGACGGAAGTGACTGACAACAGCTTGTTGCATTTTCAATTATAAAACAAACCACTTCATCATCGAACGTTCACAACATACAACACTGTCTGTGACAACTCTACCGGGATGCATACAGTATTGCTTCTGTTGTTGCTTGCTACGATTACGCTAATAACTCCAGCGATTCTGCAGCGGAGAGATGACGAAATAAGTACGTGTTTTCATTCTAGTTGATATATCAGCATGACTTTTACACAAACTCCAAAATCATATCAGAATGACTAAATTAATGAACGTTGACGAACTAAATCCATTCTTTAACATGTTCATTTTCAAAAAAAAAATCAATGTTTATTTGTTTGCTTCCATGGGCTGATGAATGAAGTGACCTGCAAACAAAATAAACATTCTCTCCTTATATTTACGTTAACTATATATTTGTTCGCGCCATTCGTAGGTACTTCAAACTTGTTGTGCGTCATAATTTTGTTGCATTGTTGCCCTTTTCCTACATAATTTATATGTATACATAAACGGAACTAGCTTCTTTCATCACTTGGCAAGGGCAAAATATAATCATAAGTCAAGATTTTATTAATTTTTATATATATGTGTATATGTATATAAATTTTGTTAATTTTCTAATTTCATTACGAATGAATTAAAATTTGTTCCTAGTGTTTGCATAATTTACGAGAGCGAACTGCATCGCGCAGCAGTAAAACATGACGAATGATAAGGTCACTCAAGTAAGTCAAATGATGTCAGAAATCCAAGTTTGATATTAAGAACATCCCTAAAACAGTTGAATTAGGCGTAGCTCATCGATTACATATAATGATTATAATGGTTGGTTTTTATGCAGTGCACTTAATGACCGATCCAGCACATCACTCCACGACAAAAGGTAGGTACAAAGTACAAGCATGTCAAGGTCAAATCGTGATTCTTCTATTTATGTAGACGGTGTATCCATTGAACAAATCAAAATAAACCTTCAAGTTGACCTAAACCATGTTAAGCAGTGGCGTACTACGAACAATATTGCGTTAAATAAAGATAAACAAACCTGCATGCTAGTTTTTAAAACTCGTACAATACAAACGTTGTAGATTTAGAACTTGAGAGTGAATGTTAAAATTCAGTTCATATTTAAAAATGTTTCGGGGATTCATATAGATCACACCTTCAGCTGAAAACTGTTACAAAGTCAGCTTACCTTAGAGAATAGCATGTATGTACATACTTATCAAGAGAGGTAATGTTAGTATTTTATAATGCATATTTCTAACCCTTTCCCGACTTAGATTCGATAGTTTGACTGGAATCTGTAATAGGAAAAAGAACAGATACATTGATTGGTAGGTTAACAAAAAATCCAAAACAGACACTGATAAGTATCTTAAACAAACCAATACTAACACGATCAAAGAAAACGAGGTTATCATTCTGTCGTTTGATATAGGAAAAATTACCATATTTGTGTATAGGTACACAGGTCAATTCAAGGAGCTGATGTATGACGTGTCGAATGATAACGTATGTAACTTCGAAAAGAATTAGAATTTCCGTAATTAATCTCAAAACAACGTCACAAATTCCGACTGACGGAGCACGATTTCGCGTGAAAATCGGATGGATCTATCAGAAAAGTAAAACAAATAGATATTGCCTTGATGCTTTTGGAAATGTAAGTATTTTTCAAAATTGAAATGTAAGTGGAATTACATGTACATAAAACAGCTGTTACAGTTGTGTAGTACTCATTTTTCATATTCCAACCATTTGTCTTGGCATTATTGGTGACTTCTAGCTATATAATGCAGTGTAATTTATTTTTTCGACATAGTCTATCTATTACTAAATCTAAAAAGTGCAGCACGTGTGTGTTACGTTAATCTTTTATGATACAAGGTGGTAGACTCTAGATGCATCTGTAAGTCCCCGAGGTTTGCTGAAGCCTTGATTGTTGCAGTTTCCTCCGTTAAGTAGAAGCATGGTTCAAAATTCACTTTCGTAGTCCACGAATTGAAATCATACAGGATTCGTTTCATTTTTTTCAATAGTTCCTAATTTAAAGGAGTTTTTGCCTTTACAGCAGTTTTGGACATTTCGATTCCAACATTGTGTCCCCTTGTATCACTGACGAACCAATCCGAACGAAACAGCTTTTGAACACGTGTGTTTGTTATGTTCATCCATGAAGATATAATGTATAAATTCGTCTGTAACGACAAACTGCGTGACCAGTCATTTTCGATTGAAGATGAAGTAATCAAAGTCAACTAGTTTCAATGAGGCGTAACAAAGTGAAAATGTAAATATTGAATTTGTCACGGCGATATGACGTCCCATATACAACCTGACCCTTTGTTGCTATAGTAACAAGCTAACGCGTATTGTTATCTTAGTCAATGTATCTGTTAGGAAAAGAACAAATGCAAAAAAAAAAAAAAAAAAGATTCTAGAAGTGTACTCGAAGGTAAGGAGCGAATCTGAAAACAAGGAGTATGAGCATACAATGTATGCAACGTAGACATACATTGAACAACTAACATACGAGTTTATAACAGTAAAAAATGACAATTTTGTTTTGTTTAATAAGCCAGTAAAATGTCTAGTTTTACAGAGTTTACAATAAAAGTTTTCTTTCTAGTGGGCTACCAGACGGAACCTGGCCATCAAACAAGCATCGGCAAATTCCTTCAACACCTGATTTCTTACGAAAATGGTAAGACATAATTTATCAAATACTATTCCTGTTGCATTTGATTATGAATTATGGTTAGGAGATTTAACACTAACAGCAAATTGATATCCATAAATCAAATACATGTTTTTACCCTACTTGTCGCGGAAAATGCCATTTCTATTTAGAAATAAGCCATAATATTTTGCGGTGAGCAAGATGCACTTTTATAACTGTACTTGAAATACGAGAAAAAGTGTTGTTCAAGTAAAACAACATTGTGGGATGAGTATGAAACTTTCTCAAAATCTAATATCATCTTATAACTAATATATGCCAAGTCATCTGCTTATCCAAAAATGCCTGTTATATATACACTCAGCGCTTAAACATCGAAGATGGGCAAGACGATTTAAAAACAGAATGAAATCTGTTGACGTAAGCAACCTAAACGGATATTTATCTTCAGGTTAGGAAACTTAAAATACACCAGAGAATACCGAAGCGTTAACAAAATAAGAATCCAGACAGTATTTCATCTTTCAAAAAAACCGGTCAATGTGTAAGTAGGGTTACCTAGGATATCAAACAGGTCTCTTTCTTTTTACAAGCAATAAATATAATTGCGATTGCAAACAATGATCGAGTTGCTAGATGTTTTGTCTGCAGAAACAACCACATACTTCTGTTGATCGTTGAGTGTTGTTCGAATATATCAAACTCATCCCAAACTAATAATTTAATTCACTGTAATCAAGGTGCTAATGTGCTAATGCCATTTGTGGGTGAAAAAATAACTCGGGGAAACAAAAAATAGGTAAAAACTTGATTTTTAAACTGAGCTCAGCCTCAGGGTTTGAACACATATCATATGTTACGCATGGTTGTTAATGCTGTACATCTCAAATAAAATTGAAGAAATGTGGTCATTTTTTAATAAACTAATATTTCCCCGGTTAAACTACAAATTTAGTCCTTAAACGCATCTTGTTGTTAAAGACCAGTCTTGTCAACAAGTCACGTGACCTCGAAATGGAGCAGCATTAACACGACTCAAACAAATCTCCCCGCTCACCCTTTTCCCGTATATTAAGCAACCTAATTACGATTTACATTTTTAAACCAAAAATAAATCACGACCAAATGTTGGAGCAGTTTTTACCCACTTTAAATCAGCAAAAAATAATGAAATAGTCAATCAGTTTCCCGATTATGACACAAAAGTCACCCAATAAACTTCACATTTAACGCTCACCCGGGATTTTAAAAACTGCTCCAACACATCACCGTTTATTTTTTTAATTGCAATTTCCATTGATGTATCAGATTTAATCATATATATAGCGAAAAAGGGTGCGCTGGCCTATTTTACCATATATTTGTTAATGCTGCTCACAATTTTGGAACTCCCCTGTGCTTTCTATATATACCTTGGCAACAGTAAATAAAAAATTACATATACCTGTTACACACGTCCGGATCGACCGTTATTCCTGCAAATAATTGTATGTAGAAAGTTTTCATAAATGAAGCAGATCTTGTTGTACGTCTAAGGATATTCTTATAAGTTGGTACGTTTTTATACAGGTTAATTTTGTACAGTGCGATATAATCTGTAGGCCTATCGTTGCTACGACGGCCGATCACGGCTGGACAGACAGAATGAAAGTTGATGGCTACCGCGAATCTCATTGTATTTCATAAAACTAAATTCATACCTAGTATTGTTAGATATTACACTATATTATCTCATCAATTTAAACAAAACAAAGTCATCGCAAACGTTTGAAAACAACAAAATAAGTGTACATGTCAGCCAGTACAAACCTACCCGCGGGTCACTGTAAACATTGTGACGTCATCGGAATGTATAACTTGCAACAATGTATCTTTTTTAATACACTAATGAGCGACAGAATGAGGAGCAACATTAACTTCCATGCGTATCTATAATATACAATCTTTGCTATCAGTTCATTGCAGTTATAGTATATGAAGTGTGTCCAGCAGCTTTTAATTCAATTCAGAATGAGAGCTATTCGAAATTGCCAGTTTTGAGTTATTTCCAGAAGTCATAACTCAGTATAAAACAACAAGAAGTTGTAGTTAAGCAAGTCGACTCGTATTAATGCACTTGTAAATTTCAGCTCAAAATATACTCTAGAAAGGAAGATGTTGAGAAAACAAAACACTTTTACTTGAAAATCACATTAAACACATTCTGACTGAATCCTAAATTTTATATAATCAATCTCCAAGTAACGTATGAATTTCTGTCATTTTTTATTCATTGGTGTATTCCTGTTTAGATTATACATGTTTCATAAGAAAAAATAGTAGTTTCTTGTTTTGAAGCTCATTTTGAAAGCAATACATTATATTGGTAATTTACCCTACCCCTTTTGGTACCCCTCAAAACCCACTTTTTGTCAATTTTTTTAATTATTGCACATGTAATTAAATAGGACATCCCTAAACATATTGAGGAGTTGAAAATCCGAATTTACCTGGGCCAAAAAAGGGGCCTTATAGATACCCATCCTTTGTCGATTATAATGGATATGTTTATATCAAATCCATAATACATTTGGAATAGGCATTGTATAAGAAATAGACATAACTCAGGTGTATGCAATTTTCCTTCAACGCAAGACTGCTGAGTAAAAAGACTCATTACAGACCTAGTTAAAATGGATAATGTGGAAGCTTGTACCTGCACAATGGAGTAAAAACAAAATGTAAATGAAATAGTTTTCTATTGACAGTATTTGGATGTGTAAATAACTGTTGTATCTATGTATCGAATGATCATTCAAGAACAAATAAGAGAGCAACAGTATGTGAAGAATAGACATGAAAATGAAAAAAGACCGATGAACAATGTAGTTTCCATGTATCATTTTCACAATTTGGTTATATTCAGAGGGTAAACGGAAAATCAATAATTTATATTCGTTATTATTATAACGTTCTTAACGGCTAATAGGAAAGGTTATCAGAGCCAGGGAGAGGTATATATGTACATGTACATTAACGATGGCATGAAACAAATAGAAATACACACAAACAAAAGTGAACTATTATTTGTTGTTAAGATAACCTATCTGATCAATAATTAAAATTTGTTGAAACACTGTAAACGAAGGCATTTTAATAATAAAAAGTAAAACAGCTGCATATTGAAAAAAGGATCAGATAGTTTTCATTGTATATGTCAGTTTATTTTGTAACACGGTGCATTAGTTTGGTAAAGATACTACAGATTTAGTTTAAATTGAACCCAAACCGGAATTGAAATTTATTTTGCGAGCTTTCGAAATCGTCTGTTGACTTTGTTCAGCAACACGTGCAAATGACCGATATCTTGTATTTAAACCGCTGAAAACAAACTCGGTAACGTACGTGAGCCACATCATGTAATGTCAACAGGTTTACTGTCAGCGTTACTGGGACGAATTGTTCGTTTGTTTGTTTTTGTGGGGTTTTCTTTACAGTTGTTTCGGTTATTATTTTGGTTTAATTTTGCAAACATTTGTTCTTTTTGATTTTGATAACACTTTTCTCATCTCCAAATTATGAAAAATTATATTCTGGTGTGTAAACTATTTTCTGTTTAAGACATGTCACACAATGGCAGCTTGGCCTAGCGTATCTGTTTATAAGAACACTTACAAATAAAATACTTTAAAAGATCAAACCTATGCAAGCGTGAGTGATACTGATGAACTAAATATATATGTTTGATTGATGAAATCTTACAGATACATAGAGGTTACACAACGAGTGCTTGTTGGATTGGTATTTATTTCACTTGAGTTAGTTAATTTTAAAACATGTCGAAGGACACGAGCTTTAACCTACGAAAGTGAAATACATACCGTATACAACAACCACGAGCCGTGTGACTTGTTTTTACCGCATTTTGCAGCCGAAAACAGCAGTATTTCATAAAATAAAATATGAATGGACGGCCGACATTTTTTATCGTAATTTCCCGCCAAATGATGGCGTCATCAACAATCAGCAAGTTACGTTGTTCCTGTCAAAGTTCACCATGTTAACCAATCAAAACGGTTTAGAGTTTAATCTAGGTATGGTATGAACATAATGTTATTCAACAGTTGTTGTAATGATTATTTGATACCATGGAGGTTGAAAAACATACATAAATAGTGGTAGAAACCTGATTACTGCTAACAAGTAACGATAATTGGTCAAATTTACTCAGATCTATATGTTATATACTTACCGTTTTGTTACCTTATAGGAGATGAACTGATTCATCAGCTCATGGGAATAAAGCGACGCGAGTTGCCGCCCAATGATAATTATGGTAAGTTCAACAGACACCGAAAAGAAAAAAACAATGTATGTATTACACAACTACCAATCCGGTGATTTGAACAAATAAGTTATCTATATACCTTCGTTGTAGATAATAAATTATACACAGGGTGAATGCAGTGTTGTTTAAACAGATGCTGACATGTTACAGACCGCTTGTTTACAGATAAAGTCTATTTCTCTTTGGCATATTTAAATTCAGCATTTGTAAGAAAATATAATGTTCAAATATTGTTAGTTTGCTTAAGTGGCCTAAATGTTAAAAATGTTACAGTAGCCAGTTTTGTTTATACTAGAAGATAACATGACTTCGTTCTTGTCTGGCGAGGCGAGAGCTTAAAAGCAGTCAAATCGCAAAAAGGAAAAAAAGGAAACGCAAATATGAAAATGCTGGCGCTTAAAGGCCATCCCTAACAGAAGAAGAAAATATTCGTGGTAAATGTTTTATCACAATCATATTCATAACAGGTGCAGAATGCAAATTTTCAAAATATTCTGAGTGGTCGTTATTATTTTGTTTATTAGCATTTTTTGTTAAATATGTCATCATAAGGAAATATAGTTCTTGATCACTGTTCCATACTGAAAATAACCCTAAACTCATTTACTTATAATTGTGGACGTAGTGAATTAAGATCACTCATCAAGGTTTAATTCAAATGCGATGTCCCCTCATTAGTTTCACTAACATGCACGCTCACTTCACTCCTAGGATGTTTATTGTAACTAAATGTACGTGGACGATTCATGATCCTCATCAAAATTATATCATTGTCACATAGCGGTAACATAAACTGACTTTGAAGGCTTGTGACACTCCTCCGTAATGATAAAATAAATAAGAGAATACCGAAGGGTCAACAAGTAATAAAAAAAGGAAAAATCAACTTGATGAGACCATTGTTAAAGTACAAAAGAATAATATTAGGTATTCCGGAATAGTAAGCGTCTTCTTCCTCCTTGACGACAGCCGCCATGTAAATATTGGTCACATCCAAGTAAACATCAAGCCGTCGAAATGAAAATCATGCCAATACACATAGCTAAGTGTGTACGTTTAACTTTGATATGTCAAATGCAGAAACTAGTTTATTTATGACTTCTCTTTATATCGATGATATAAACACATACTTATAATATGACAAAGAACTATCTGAGAGCCAACGGTATTTAATAATTCAAGGTTCTTATATACCGCTTTATCACAACCTGAAGATCGCTTCAAAGCGGTTCACAAAATATTATCCGTAGTATCGTTCTCAACTCCCTGGGGAGCATACAACCGGTGCTGCCATCTCGGCGCTCACAGCTAGAATTCTACAATTTCTTGCACTGTCACATTAAACCCCGAGTTACTAACCTTTCTTTTTTTAACATCAGTGTACTGTTAACATTGATAATTTAGGAAATTAAGTCCCATCTTGAAAACTCTGTGGAATATACGGAATAGTAATTGAAAACGGAGAATAGGATAACTGTAAATAACACTTACCCGTGCCTGGATACTTTTCGTATCATTCTTTTACACCTTACTAAATGTATAACCAATAATGCAGCTAAGTAATTTACCGGATGGAGCAGGTATTTCCAAGATTCGTGTAGAAAGTAGGAAACACGGACTAAAAAGTCAGCAAGTTATATTTAATTAATATTATTCAAAGTTCCTAGCTCTGAGATCAGTCGTTTGTTCTTTCTTCTGGTGATTATGTCTTCATTTTATCGTATCTAAGGACGCGGCGACATCTTCTTTATGTTTCAAAACATAATGGAAATAGCATTGACAACTTATACTGTCCGTAACCTTGCTTATGTAACTTTACACAACGTAATTTTCTGTTTGTATCTTGACGACTAATACGTTTGATCTTATCTGCATACACCTGTAGGTGACCTTCAGGTGATAAGGACAGTAATGTTTATAATTCACGACTCATTCTGGAATAGCTTTCGCGACACACGAATAGTTATGAAATAGGACGCGAATAACACTTTGTACTGTTAAAGGATATGTGTGAAGGTCGGATATGTGTATCAGTATTTACGTGTAAAGTAGCACACCCATAAATACATGTACGTGTTTGTGATAATATCGGCGCCATGCTCATTTACACGCGCATCTTGTGTAACATATACCATACGTATCTGCAATCAGCTCTTAGACATTTTTTCGTTCTTGCTTCTAGTAAATATGTCTTCTTTCGATCGTGACTAATTACGCATCGTGTTACAAACCGTATTAAAACCAACATTTACAGCTTGAACAGTCCGTAACCTTGATTATGTAAATTTACATAACGTAATATTCCATATGTGTCTCGAAGGCTAAAATGATTAAACAAATCTGCACATACCTGTAGGTGACCTCCAGGTGATACGGGCAGTCCCATTTTACAGTATAGATATCTTTTAAATGTGGGATTATTCTTATTTTTTTTCATTTATTTCTATTTTCGTTCACACGCATAGCGAAACGGGGAAAATATGATAAATTTATTTTATTACTAGGTGCTGAAAGACAAAGCTTAAGAAAAGGCGGACGTGGAATGAATAAAAGACGTGGAGGAGATCGTCAAGAAAATCATGTTACAGGTATTTTCAGCGAACAACAAAGAAAACAATCGGCCTTTTGATAGTAACATCCCTGCTTCACCATCCTATGGTGTTTACATGTCGCAGTCAATTCGTTATTTTAGGGCTTGTTCTGAATATCGAGATGTTCGTGATAGATGTCAGCTGCTGACGTAAAAACGTACGGAGCAGAGATTCGATAGATGCAAGTTGATGAAGACTATGGGCAATTTATATGGTCGTTATCTTGGTCTCATTGAGAAATGCTCTGTATGGTTTTGTGATATGAAGAGACGTGTTTGAGTATGCTAATTAGTGTTCTCCCTTGTTGTGATTGACAATGATGACTCGGTTCTTATTTTGAGGATTGCTGCTTACTTGGATGTGATAAAGGTTTACATTGGGGTGTCATAGATGAAGCAAAGCATTCCTACTCTTGCGGAACACTTGTTATTTTTCGAGAGTTTTCATGTAGATGTTTCCTTTGTGCATATTTTGCCTCTATTTTAATCGATTTTGAGTTGGGAGTATGGTTTTGTTGACACTTTGGTATTTTCCGATTTTTAGGACGATAATTTAGGCAATATTAACAGTAAAACAAAGCTTCTTTTGCATTGTACATATGACTTTGTACTTTTTAGACAACAATACAGTTAACAGTTCTTTCGCAACTTATAATATCTCAAACCGCTGTTATCATGTCCGTAGACTTTTTAAGGTATCACAGGAGTGCTGACATCATTATTTTACTGGAAATTTACAGAAGACAAAAGGGGATTTCTTCCCCTGAATTTCAACGAAGTTTTATTTTCAAATGAAAATTTTAATGTCTAAGTACAAATTCAGAACATGTTTTTTTTTTGTCGTTGGACAGCATCATTTACAAAATCCTCCATTGGGTTTATAACGATAACGTATTAAAGCCGTTAAATTCAAAAATATGCAAAGCACGGGTTATCTCCCCCTATTGTACACGGACACAGTGGTATAGGAGATGTAGTGTGGTATAGCACGGGTTATCTCCCCCTATTGTACAAGATTTGCATTGTTCATACAAAAATCAGAGCATACCGAAGTGTAAAAAAACCATAATCCGAAATTGATTAAACTTGTGGCAGGATATGAATAAAGGAGAAATTTACATGGTGACAATCTAAAAAGTATTAGAAAATAAGACCAGGTGTTCCAGAGAACTAAGGTATACCTTTTAATCACAACAATCAGATATAATTATGAGCATATTAAAAAAAGTCAAACTTCATATCATGCAAGGTTGTAAGAATATTTCTAAATAAGACAAAGATGACGACCATAAAACTTACCCATAGTCTTCATCAACCTGTATATTCCAAATCCCTGTGCTGTATGTTTGTACATCAGCGGTCGACATATATCACGAAAATCTCGATATTTATTGAAAGCTCTAGAATAACGAATCAACTGAAAAATGTACATACCATAGGATAGAGAAGCGGGGATGTTACTATTAAGAAATGAAAGTTCACGATTGAGGTAAGCAGCTGATGTAGAAAAGTCTGCTGTGTCTTTAAACTCAAGTTCAATAGAGTATATACGATCGACTAAGTCGGCAAAGATCTTGTTGTTTAAAGACAACTAATCATCAACATATATGACATTAAGACTTAAAGATGTGTCATGGTTTTTGTAACCAGTCCTAATTAGCTCTCCCACAATTTGAGCCTGTATTGAAAGCAAAACCAAGTCGGCTAAGAGTCGGGAGCTAAAACCAACATTTAGCATTCAATATATCATATAACCATAATGATGTGACCTAGACTGACATGGCGGGCGTCGTCGTTGAAAAGGAAGATTCTTGCTCTTATTCTCTTGTATTTTTTCAAAGGTCTCCATGTGGATTTTTTTCCTAATGTGCCCCTAATTTTATCGATTCTGAGTTCGCCTATGGTTAAGTTCTCTGATTTGTTTGATAATGTACACGATTGATTTGTTTTCTGACAGGCCTGGGAATCGGATCCTTAAAAGGTACCGACGCCATGGAAAAATAACAGTAATGGAATTCCACAAATATTGACCGAAAATAAAATGATGTCATACACATTCAAGTATTCTGCTTTTCTTATTGATATGGTTATTGGGAGTTAAATAGAAAATGTTTCTTTGTCCTCTGTACAGTGTAGTTATACATTGTTTGTAATCGTCAATATACAATGGATCTGAATATCAAAGTTATAGATTTGGCAAGATTTTTTGCAGTTTGTCCTGATAAGCTTATCATTAAGGATGTATTCTTCTGAGGTTTAAGTTAACTTCAAGTCTCGTTTTAATCTCATTTAAATATTTTACATTATATTGAAGAAATTTTGATTTTAAGAGCGTATATGCATCTGAAAATTGTGTCAAAAATATGGGTTGTTTGGAGAACTGTTTTTACATGAATAAAACAAAATACCAATTTCACGGCCATTTTGAAAATGCGTATTTTTTGTGTATATTTTGCACTTCGCGAAATGCCGAAATTTCACCTTTTGATGCTGGATTGATCTCTTAAAAGCATCAGTGTCTCGCCATTTTCTATCATAGCAAGATAAAAAATAAAGCTCGCTAACCTCCCTTTTTTATGACGGTTTTAGACAGAGAAACCCATTTTCGTTCCATGTGCTAAAAAATAAAATAGTTTAATTCCAGAACTTTTGTTATTTCGCGTGAAATCTGCAAAAATGGTGAAAAAATTAGGATTTTCTCATTAAAAGATAAGGGGTAGGGGTAACTAAAATGGTTTTCCTGAGATAAAATATTAAGTTAGAGAAACTTTATTTCCATAATTTAAAACAATATACTATTTTTGTCATTTCTGGTCAATTGGTCAAAACTGCAAAATTCACCAATAATCCCTTATTATGTCATATTTGTATCTTTGACCCAGCATAGCACAAAAACGAGCACGCTGATATATCATTATCTTTGCATTTTCTGCCATGCCATGAACTCCGTTTTCCAAAAATGTATATTAGAAAAAAGTTTAAATAGGAAAATTTTGATTTCAAGAAAACTTGAGGAATACATCTTTAAATTAAGCCTGACAAAAACAACAACAACAAAAAAACATGAATCAAACGTTATGATAAAGGGACATGTTTGCATATCAAATGATTTAACATGCATATGCATACGATTAAGGAGGTACATGTAACCTAAGTGTATATACCCGTTTCTGTTTCAACGATGATGCAAACTTTTATTTTGGGACTCCTTATGATTCATAGAAGGATTGATGGAACAGGTATTTGTTGTTCTATGCATCTCTTACCAAATATTTCATAAAAAGGTGATTGCCTATCTTTTTTTTACAAGTTGCAATGGTGTTCCATATAAAATATAGACTCAGCTGGAAGATACTTTAGTCGCTGAGGTTTGACGTCAATGATATAGCCACGATGATACCGTTAAGTGGTTACATTACTCATACAAATAGTACACAAAGTTTCACTTTGCGTATCAGATATTTTAATATGCCAATACATTCCTTATTAGTTTTTGGGTACCATATGATTAAGAATTTTAAACAAAACACCTCCATTTGAAATATTTCTATATGCTGAAACTCTACTTACATGTTCTCCTTAATGTTCTATTATATACTCCACCACGCCTTTACATATCTATACATCGCGGAATAAGGAATATTCATGGGCATCTTTCCAACTACATTTGCCACAGAACAACAATAAGATAAAATAAAATAGAATGCCGATATATATTAGGGTAGTCGGATGGTGTAGTGGATAGCGCATTTGTCTTTCACCAAGGCGGCCGGGGTTCGATTCTCCAACCAAACATGAAATAGTTTTGGGTCACCTGCCCGACCACTTGGTTTTCTCCCGGTACTCTGGTTTCCTCCAACAATAAGACCACTGGCGCGTTAGCATCAGTGCCAAAAAGACTGATTAATAAAAGTCGGATAACTTGTATCATAATTGTTGTAAAATAAATAAAAAAATATATTTGAAAATGCCTATATATGATTCCGACAAGAAGTATCCTACTACCGAGTTGTTGTCAGCATTTATTTTGTATCTTCCATTGTCGATGATACCTTGTTAATTTCCTCTTGCGGCAAAATAACATTCGCTGTTTATATACTCAATTAAACAGTTTGTGCCCGTATATTTATGGTTTTAGAGTTAAAAAGAAATGGAAGTATACGTCCAAGTGATTTATTTCAGTGAAACCACCTTCAGTATTTCTGAAATTCACCTTATGTTACATAAAACCTACAAACAATGTGATCATTTTCATTACTCTTGTATTGATCTTTTTTATTCAGCCTTATATAAGAGATAATTTGTTCTCACAATGATGTCGTTTGACTGGATAAGGACCAACTTAACAGTCAAAACTAAACACATGCATGCTTTTCGGAGCAAGCTTTTAAATGACATAAATACATATTAGAATCAACTTATTCTATGAAGAAAGCCAGCACAAGTATATATATTCAGTTTTAGAACTTGCCTGAAATGGGCCTGTGCCTTATTTTCCGGAAATGGGCCAAATGCATAACACTTCGACCTACATGGTATGAGGCATTTTATGTTTATAAGCAAGATGCACAAAAAAACCATGTCAAATTTGTAAATATTCATGCCAAAAAATCACCGTGAATTATAGTTCTTTTCTCAAATTGCTGTCACACATTGCCACTCACTGTAAGCCAGATATAAAATGTATGATGCATGTTACTGATATCTCTTACAAATCAAACATACATTTCTGTACTACAGACCTCAGTTGAAGTCACAAAAATTGTTATTTCTACTTCAACCAAAAGTAAACTCAAGTTTGAAGTCACTGGTGCAGGCCAAACACAACCAAAACATCTTTTTGCATATAAGTTTTCTTAAGTCACGATTTTTTTTCTGATTTAATTATAAACTTATACATGCTTACTGCATATTTCAATTGAGACTGCTTTGTACGTATATGGCAATCTAAACTTCACTAATACACACAAATTTCACATTATCACTGACATTTGATATGCTTTTTTCCAAACACAGTGCAAAGTAATAGTTTTTTGTTCTACTTGATGCATGTCTGATATTATTTTACACTTTCATCCAGATCCGGAAAAGCTTTGCCTTCTTCCATCAGTCTTAGATGGTCCTGTAGCCTTTCAAGTTCCGCCTTTTTTAAAAAGAAAATATAATAAAACAAGTAAAATATTCGTTTATCATTTTAATGTCAATGGTGTGCGAGTTATTTCCCTTTATAGTACTTTAAACTGATACGAACAGGTTATAGCATTATTAATAAGGGATTTATTACACCATGGTTCTGGTTAATCCGTATAATCCTTAGGAAATGCTTTTAATAAGGCGACAGTTAAAAGAACAGTAAACATTCTATTGTCAATGGTTCGTTAGTTTCTTCTAAATAGTTGTATTCTATTTATTGTATATTGCTGGCAATGCAATTTCATAGTTCAGAGTTTTTATTGGTCTCAAAATAAACACTGACTTTTCTTTAGATGCCCAAAACTGTTCCCTTGTATGTTCAGCATTACAGTGATATAGCATATACTATAATGTATTGCAATCATACTACAAGTCATATTTAGAAATATAAGAAGCATCTGTATGTTTTAACAATGCAAATTACATGGAGCTTATATCTCGCATCAACCTCCATGCCCATTATCAATCCAAATCTAAAGGCGTATGATCAAACTCCCTGACTTCTAATGCTATATATATGTTACAAGTTATCTAACTTTCAACTCTTCAGTATTGCTAAAATTTTGCAAGTTAGGATTGCTTACAATAAACTTGCATCATACTCATTGAGATCAAGGTTGACGTACAGTATATTCACGGACTACATCTGTATGTTTTTAAATTTATAGGAGTAAATGTCCTATTAAAATATGATGTCGTTGAAGGACGTGATGTAAATGGAAAATTGACTTGTGCTTATATAAATCATTGGCGCGTTCTAATAGCATGTATTATCATTTATTAAATTATTTGTTTTTGCTTTGAACGAATACATTTGCATTTTAAATGATGGCTGGTGGTTTACCTCTAAAGAAGACACTTGGCTTTTCAGTTTTTCTACTTCCTCCTCTGCTCTACTTCGTGCTGCTTTCTGTTCTTCAATTTTCTTATCTGCGTCCATTTTCACAGAAATAATTACCCCTTAAAATACAAAACAATTTTAAAATCAGTTCTTTGAAAACATGGCAATCACTCGGGGTACATATAAGTCTAATGTCTTCTTGTAGAAGGAGTAATGAAGAAAAACCCGGACCTCAGGGCAGGCTGCACGGCAGCTTTTCACGTCTTAGTAAAAGACAAGTGTTTTGTTATTATACCACCTGACTTCCTACTTATTGACCATCTGACCAAGTTTTGCTGTTACAGAATGGTTTTTTTGATTATCTATTTTAATGTGATTTGCATTAGTTGCATTTCATATTTCTAAGCATTAATGCAATTTACGTAGTGGCATCGATATTAACCATTATGCACATTTAAATATATATTCAAGATAATGTTTGGCAACATTTATCTTGTTAAATCTTTGAAATTAAAGTTGATGCTAGACAGCGATAAACGATAACGAACTGGATGACATATATGTTGGTTCTCCTTATTAAGTAGATGAGTGTTTAATATTCATTGTATTCTTAGAATCATTTAAGTAAAACATAAGTAATTTGAACGGTACATGCAGCATATGCTATTCCTTTTTAAATAGGTTATCTAGTAAAATAATCAGGTCTTAACCTTTAAAAGCATTACTGTTTGTAGAGACAAATGTGCTTTATATTTCTGCTTATAAAATTACCAAACATTTATGTCAATTTCATTTTAAAGAAATAAGGCACGCAAGATAAGTTCTTATTAAAGAAGATGACGTAACACAAATGCTCAATAAAGACATATACAATGTATCATTCAATATAGTATCTGCTACCATATGGAGGATGATGTAATACACACACATATGCTGAACCTTTTAAATTTAGTAATACATTCTGTATGCCGAAAAATGAATTCAACTGCATCATAGAGATGTTTCGTCTTTCCTGGACTCTTCAGTGATGCTAGTGGTCAAAAATCAGTTAAAATGTCTTTACGTGGAACATACAGGTACATTTTAATACGTGTACATGTAGTACTCTTTAAATGACAATGAAAAACTATGGTAACAAACCTTAATGAGAAATTTATTGTATATTTATGATGATTCAAATTCAATTAAGTACATATAGGTTCTGATTTAGGGGTAACTTTGTACGGTCTGTATCTAAGTCGAGTTAATTGTAGTAAGTATACCCCATCAAATAAAGAAACGATATCGACGGTCTATATCATGGGATTATATTCTCCAATAAAGTTAATTGAATATCGTAAACTAAACTGTTTGTTTCTTAACTTGAACACATTGCGATAAATCACAAAATACGTTTGATGATGATAGTACAGATCAACAGTTTGTGACTTCACAATCGCAGAATTGATGAGTGATATCATTTTTATGGTGATATACTTTAATAATCATGAAGTTTTGTATTTCCCATTATACCTGTTCCCCAAACATTTCCAAATTCCTTTTTTCTCCCTTGTCTAATGAATTGTATTACATCTCCTGCGACTTATTGCTAACCCCTTGGATAGAGTCATGTTTTAAGAAGTAACGAAATACTTTATATTTGTTGTTAACTTTGGTGATATATTAGAAAAGATTACCATTGATGATCCTGGTGATCCTCCATAGACGTAGTATTACCATTAGGCCAGCAGCATCCCTCGCTGCATCAGTTACGTTAACAAACGAGAAAATTATATCCAGTGTGAAAGAAACCAAAACAACTATGGCGTCAAATACCTGTAAAACCAACAGAAACCGCAATTGATTTAAACACCCTATCAATGTGAACTAATTTCAAAATGAATTGGTACGTATCGGTACAAGTTAGTTGGGGTTAGAAATATTGGACTTTATTTTCAAAAAATCTATATGTACCACGACAATTATCATTATTGATAACGATGTGTACTGATGCAGACACCAAGCGAGGAAAAAATAGTTTTAGGTTCACCTACCTCGGCTTTATGCTTAAGAAGATGTGTTCCTTCAGCATAAATCTTAGCTGCCACCTGAGGTTAGGAAAAAGAACACTTTACTGTTTGCTGGTCCAATAAAATAAATAGGAATGCTGTCGCAAATTACTGGAAATTTGGCTTGAAACCAAGTGAGCTGGTACGAAACAAACTTCTTCTCAAACAATTACTTACGGGTTAAGTCATGCTGTATACGTCTATTATCGTACAACTTAATGCAATGTTATTCCAATAATATAACATTTTCAAAGCGAGATGAAGATTATTCAAATAATGACACTGACATGATGACATTCGTGATATTTCTTAATTTGTGACTTGCATTCACAGCTAATATGGTCTGGTTTGGTATTATTGTTTTAAGTCCTAGTGGTAGCTAAGGCCATTTAAAGACGGCCTCCCGGTGTATGTGTTGATAACGATTGAAGCAGTCGTCCCAATCCCATAATGCTCGATCTCAAGCAGGAATTAGTACATTCTGTAACTATATGTATGCTTACATAACGCTATGTATATGTACATATTCGATTTCCTTCCAAATTCAAGGTTAACATAATGCACTATACTACCAACTACGTTGTAGCTGTTAGTCCTCATTATTTAAAGTAGCACGCAATTGAATTATGCAGATTATTTGCTACCGTGTTTCACCATTATGTATTGCAGTAATGTTGAACCTGGAGTTGACCACAACATCAATCGTCTATCCTAACCTCCATAGTTTAATAGTTATACTTTTCTAAAATTCTTTATTATTATGCAAAATTAAATCTGTTATTATGTAGTTGGACGCAGATCGAAAAGTTGGATTCAGCTAATTAAAATGTTTCTTGGGTTGGTGGTCAAATATATATTATCAACATGTACGAAGACGTCTTAATGATTTAAATGATAAATGCCACAATACTGAAAAATCATTTGTAAAGTGTGGAGACAAGTTCTTAACTGTTTTCATTTTAAATCGCACACGGTTGGTAAATAGAAAGACCTCATTTCATGCAAAATTATAGCTCAATTTTCATAATTGAAATACATACCTCGACTACAAATATTGAGAGTATCGTAAGACTAGCATAATGCAGGATGTGTTCAGCAAGTTCCTTGTTGGTATGATGATGATGATGGGCGTGGCCTGATGACGTATGATTATGACTTATATGGGTCGTATTATGTTCTGTATTTGCATGGTTGTCATGAGTAACAGCCAAATCGTGAGATCCATGGTCTGACTCCAGATGGGAAAACGAGTGATCCGCTCCCATAGGCTGAGACGTGGTCATCAGTTCCGTATACTGTCCAACAGTGTGATTCAGACTGCTGTTTAGCATCGAAGAGTGCGAGCTACTGACATCATTTTCAGGAACTACAAAAATGGGAATAAAAAGAAATGAATTTCTTTGACTGTAGTACTAACACAACGCGTTATATATTTTAACGCACCATGCCTGTAGTCTCTATATACCTGTATGATATGATTGATACATTGACACACCATCACAACTGACAATTCAGATTCAGATGATATGGTTGCTTTCCTTGTCCTGAGTTAAATGCCCTTGAAAGAGGCTATAATCGAATGAAGACGAGTGCCAAGGTATACAGTATAGCACGTTTATATTTATATGTACATTTGCGCTGCAACCCACTATATTAACATTACCAGCAACAATGCCTTTCTTAAAAGTATGAAAGCAATGGTTCTCGAGACGTAGCACGTGGTTTAATTATGACGTCATAGATCAAGGTTGTTCAATGAGAGTCTTGTCACGCCGCTTCGAATAACATGGAGAATGCCCTTGCGTCTAACGCTCAAATGACTAATTATTATCATTGGCGCCAATTGAATTAAAGTTGGGATGTTGTGTCAATGTCGTTTACATGACGGAAAAGAGAAGACCATGATTTAGCAGGGCCCCAGATTAGGCCGTTATCAAATATACGACATGGAACGGGGATAAAGATGGTTAAGCTGATTAAAAGAAGAAATAAAATGTACTGAATATTTTAATCCGATCTTAGGACATGTAGAAATTTAATTAATATCTTGAATAACCAATCATAAAACAATACTAATGTTACACGTGTATTTAGGTACCACGTTAGGTACTACGCTATATATGATTTAAAATCTCTAACCAAATCTCGGTCAATCATTTGCATTTAATGACTTGTTTATGTTTCAAAACAATAAAGATGAAATGAGGGAAACGTTTGGTCTATCATGTTTCATTTCTTTTGCTATTCGTAAATAGAACAATCCCATGATCGTTCCCGTGTTTACTGTATAAATCGTTGGCCTATTAGTCACGACCGCTTGCTATATTACCCTTGTAGCATGGTATGTCTGATGACCATGGTTATGTATCACTGTCTCATGCCATGTTACCACAGGGTGATCTGGGGAGATAATAGTGATGAGGCAAGAAACCAATGACGCCATACTAATCCTGTATTGGCATGTTGCTTTACGTTCGGCCTAAAAATAGGCCGTAGGAAAAACGGATCCAAAATGAACAGAAACTCGTCTTAGACTACACCATACACACATACACCATTACACGTTCTACGTATAAAAGGAGCATTACTGTACGAGATAGTTTAATAAGCACGTGACTGACAGCTATTTTCTTACGCAAAAAAGATCATATTATAAGATTAAAAAGAAAACAGAACATTTCAGATCATTCTCATACCCCCACCATGATATTGGTGGTGGGGAGGGGGGGATGGATTGGTATATGTATACTAGAATCAACGTGCCTGTGTTGACTCAATCCTGGACCGCCTACTCATCATTCATGGATTTACAATCAGCAACATCTTTCACCAAAAGTCTGTTCAAGCTAACATTACACCGTACTTTCGATATACAAGTATACCGATCATTTTCTACATCATTTGACCATACTTTTGTTGAGTTTGGAGAAAGACTTTCCAGCAGACTATTGTCATTCCTTTGGGAACAAACTGTGTTGCACTCTTAGCTGACAGGTTTTTGTTTTTATATGAGGTTGGATTTGTGGAAGAGCTAATACGGACAGGTAATAAATGCCTTGCCAAATTAATTAATTTCACTTTTAGATAGAGCGACGATGTGTTGTCTTTAAACAGCAAGGTTTTTACTAAGTCAGTCGCATATACCTGTCTGAACTTAAACTAAATGTCACATTATTCTCTTCTCCATCACCTGCTTACCTCGATCTCTACCTATATATATATACTATGACCTACATTGACAACTTACTACTTATCAATACGTTAAACGCGACGATTTCAATTTTCCAAACGAGAACTTTCAATTTCTTAATTGTAACATACCTGCTTCTCCAACTTATGGTGTTTACATGTCGCAGTTGTTTCGTTATTCTAGGACTTGTTATAAAAATCGAGATGTTCATGATCGATGTCGACTGCTGACAAACAAACGTACTGCAAGGGGATTCGAGATATGCAACATGATCAGAAATACGTTTTATGGTCGGCATTCTTGTCTCATTGAGAAATTTTTTGTATCTTTGTGTGAAATGAAAAGGGACGTTGGAATATGTGCATTAGTATGATTTTTTTGTTTTGACAGAGAATATGCCTCGGTTCTCACTAGTTTTCTCTATTTATTTTGTCCGGGTATGCATTTGCACTGTTTTCAACAGATGCTTTAAAACATTCGTGTGTATAGCCAGAATTACATGGACATATGCCTCCTGCAATGACTTTGCATTTTCGACTCCCCCCCCCCCCTTTCATATAAAATAAAATAAAAAAAAAAGATCCAGCTTTGGATTTGTGCAGTTTACAAGGGATTGTTTTTCAATTGTTTTGTGGGAAAAACCAATTCGAAATTGAGATGTTTCCCCTTGAAAACACATGTGTGTCTATTACGTCATTTTTAACGCATTTTCGACCCTTTACAAAAAGTTTGTTTTATCTATTTCATTTCATTGGGTTAGCAAGGGTATTAGTCAATCGTCATGGAAACAGTTCTAGTTATTAAATGTTTTATAATCCTACATTTTTTCTCTAGTCTTGGTGTACAACTGTTAATAATAACTTCCTTTTTGTTAGGCCGTTTTGTTATTGTTACTTCTATCCTTTGAAACTCATTTCAAATACATTGAAGTTCGTCTCCAAAATAAATAAAAGACTTTTATTTTAGAGTAAATCAACGATTTTACCTCCGATGATAAATGATAGTACATGATAGTATTTCCTTTTATATGATCGGGAATCCTTTTATGAGGAAATATTCCAGCAAAATACAATCGCGTCTCATTGCCAATGTGGTGACAAAATTAATCTTCTATTTTGAATCTCGACGCAGATAAGTCTGTCAGCATAAGCTGTCATCACTGCGCCACCCATAATGAGACATGAATAAATTCCATTGATTTTACCAGGCATTACACAGACAACATAACCGTTACATAAATAGATCTAAATCTCTTTCCCTTAAAAAAGGTCTGCCACACAAGTTATACAAATCTGTTTCGTGAAGCAGTATTGAATCCTATAAGTGCAAATTTACGTCATAAGAACTGAAGTATCCGAAGCAACTTATTTATTTCTGTACATTTAATTCCAAGACCCAGTGGTATCTGGCCGTAAAAGGCTGGAAATGTAGGGAACCCCATGCAGAATTTTGTGCCATTTTATTGGGAACACGATGCTGAAAAAATAAATTCTGCTGTATCAAATGCAATATCAGGAATGTTTATTTCTCTTTCATTTTCTACCTTTTTTTTATTACTTAAACTTGCAATACCGAACTTTAACCTAAACTGTTAGGATTTAACCCCTGTAAAAAGGAATGCTATGGATTCTTCCCCTGACAGGAGCATACCAAAGTCCCTAAAAATGCTTGGTTCCTTTCCCTTGTTATGGCCAGCTTTAAGGTTCTTACATGTAGCAGTATTTGATTTGTTGCCAATACGTGTGAGGAAGCGTATAACCTTGTTTGGTGCCTTCGGCAAGGTATTTCAGCGGTGAGCAATAAACATGTAGCACACTTAAATCGGCATTAGATGTGCGCCATTACAATTGATTGTATTTTTGTTTTTTGGTTTTGTTTTGTTCTTGTTTTGTTATTAGCTCGTCGAACCCTATGGTCATTAAGGGGCAAGTGGTCATTGTAACCGTAAAGGAAGGATGCTCAGTTCATAAAATTGAGGTCAATATTTAGACGTGTATGTTTAAATTAGTAACCAACTTGCCATGGGCATTTCAAAAGGCTATGGGGAATTTAAGGCAACCCTGTTTTGTATAAAAGTCATTTAAAGATCATTATAATCATTTTAAAAAGTTGAAAACATAGATGAATGGTAAGAAACGACTAAAAGCGCTATCACAAGGATGCAACATACATATGTAGATCTTACATGGGTTTCCGTTTTAAATGGGATTTATGAAACAAGAATATGTCAATTAAGCGAGCTTTTGGCGAGCTGTTGAACAATTCGTGAGTACCATATAAAATGTGAACGAATGTATAATCCGTTTTATTACAATATCGAAACTTAGTATTTATTTGTGTTAAACGTTAATATTCATACAACATTGAAATGTAAAACGCCACCATTTTGACTCCATGGCTGAAGTCAATGACGTCATGTTATAAGAACAATTAAAACTTACAGTCAATCTATCTAGGGTATTGGTAGCTACTTACATATGCAAAAATATTACAACAGATAACATAACGTGTATGTGATCAATATATGTTAAGTTTTTCTTCGATCACGAATGAATAGTTTGAAGTAATTGTTTTCTAGTTAACATTTTACGCATTACATAAGAGCTGGGAATCAATGAAGCACTCTTTATATTTGTGTTATATATATCATTTTCAGAACAAAACACTTACTATGTATCATTTCAAGGTCGATGAGAAATTCGAGGATGACAATAATACTGTCGAGAACAACCAATGTAATTATACCATACTGGATGAGGTTGCTCTTCATCAGTTCCGACAACTTCTCGCGAGAACTGAAAAGGGAAAAAAACATACAAGACATACAAAATGACATATATCATATCATATATAATTGTTTGCTTTCCATTTACCATAGTATGTAATATAATCAATTGCATGATAGGTTATGTTATGACTAACAACACAAGACTACAGAATAAAAATAATGTTTTACAACAGTCGATTACATTGGTCTTTTCATTCGATATGACCAACAGGGGCAGTTTACTCTAAGTTATAAGATACCGTGAGAGTTAAGTTGTTCTCGATCATAAAATTCCCCTTGCGTCGTAGTAACAATACTGCTTCTAAAACACATTGTGTACAGGTCACAGTTGATTCGTTATTCTAATGCTTTATCTAAATATCCAGATATCGTAAAAGATGCGGTTGCTGACGAACATAACCTACAACACAAGGTTTTGATGTAGGTTGATGAGGACTTTGAGCACGCTGTGCGGTCGTCATCATGATTTAAATGAGGACTATTTTGTATCCTTGCTTGATACAGGTGGAAGTTTTTGAATGAGCCCGATGGTAAGCAACGTTTGATAAAGTACCTTGCTTTTAATTTGAGGAGGTTATATTTACATGAATTATTTTGGATGACCAGATTACAAAAAAAGAGTAGCGGTTGTCGTTGATGACCATAAGGCGCGTACTATTCGGTTTTGTAACGCATCAGTTTATTTTTTTTTGTTTTTTTGCTGTACGACTCAAATAATGACGTTTTTACCACAATACCATGTGTTATTCAACTCTCAGACCAATGAATACACGTGCCGACTGTTGGATAAATATACGTTATAAACCAGTCATTGTATATGGCCTTCCGGATTTTGATTGGTTGAGAAGTTGAAATGATACTGTCGACTTGTATTGTGGTAGAAACAGGTCACATGACTCGTGGTTTTTGGATATGGAATTTACTTCACTCGAGTTAATTATATTTTAAAAGGAACACAAGACACTAAAGCTTGTGTGTTTTGTAACTTTTGAAAAATAATTGACGAGAATGAAATAAATTCCATATCCAACAACCTTTCGCTGTGTAACCTCTATAACCAGTAAAAGGAGAGTATTTTTCATCATCAGATATACTGCTCGCCTGTCGAAATCACCTTTAAATTCCTTAAAATCGATTATATAAGACACTCTTCCAATACTTTTTTAAACATTTCCCTATCTATTTGTGTCAAGCTTAACTAAAAAACATGTTAAGGCTTTGCGGGGTCCTCCTTCCCATATGATTTTACCCAAAGCAATTTGCAAATTTGTAAATACACATTACTCATTTAGGCCGGCTTGACTTCGATTTTTGTGAAACATAAACACAGTCGGCATGTCGGATAATCAACAGCTTAACGCTGTTTCGTAATCTGATATAATGTGACATTAATGACTAAATGTGGTGGGTCAGTGGCAGATTCAATCTCATCAAATTAATACCTAAAAAGCACTGGTGTCGTGATTCATAGCCACCGAGTCGTGTTGTGTTAACATGACAACCGTACATGATTTCAATAGGTCGTCAAATTTAATGGTAGGACTAAACAACAAAATCGTTTTGACAAATGCAGTTTCTGCATATATTTCCTTGCACCTTACTCAACAATAGGGTGAACCTCATAATCTCGAATTTTAGAACCTCGTCATCTTGAACTACAACGTATCATTTTATCGATTCCTGCCAAACTGTTATACATAAATGTATGTACCAACTATTCTAACTCTTTATACTCGAATCTCTCGAAGTGTCCTCGCGGTGCCGTCGACTTCGAAATAATGGAGTTCGACACTACCTAAATTTGTATTAGACGGTTTGAATGCACTTGTTGAAGCACTGATACTTTTAAAGATTGTTAATTTGAAAAAATCTAAAGTATTGGCCATTATTACTTTAACATTAATTAAATGAAACATTAGTATGAAGTTCTAACAAACAAAAGCATATCCATTGCCAAACCAATGGTCATTGAAAGGTACCTTGTTCAATGAAACATTCAAAAACTTTTCAATTCAACGAGTGTATTGATTTTAAAAGATTATTAACAATGCTGTTGTATTTCGTCAATTTTCAAAATTACGGTATTTCGCTTTTATAGTCTGCATAAGGATATACAGGTCAACCTATTAAAATATCCGTTATCATAAAAGACGGAATGGTACCAATGGGGATGATTGGTGCTGTTGACCTTACAATGTAATTTCTATATTGTAATGACGTAAGTCGTGTTATAATAGCTACAAGTAACGAAGCCGCATATTCTATACAATCATCGAGATATAAAGATGTTTCTCCGGGGGTGATACCTTGTCTAAGAGATAGCAGTTGAAATTGTTTGTGATCGGGTAACTTTAGTAAGGTAGCTCACTCAGATTTCGGAGTAATTTACAGTAGAAGTAATTTAGTCCAATTTGTTTGCCATGATGATTTTATAGAAGCATATTATTAATGCCTTGATATTAATGCTACAAAAGACATTCATCTTTACGGAATACTCATTTTTTCCTTCTTTTAATTTTTTTATGATCTGCACTTAATTTCTTTTTTTAATAATTTGAGATGTAGTTGTATCAGTAACGAGGTTGATGTCCTGTTTGCAATTCGGTGTGCTCTTTTTATTCTATTTCACACTGATATCAGTATGGTCGATATTGTATTGCATTTCCCGGTGTTCTCAAACTCTCGCCTTCTCCAGTTTCTGTCAAAGTGCCACTCAGTGTTCTTTTCGGCGGAGAGAATGTTATCAGTATTAATTTTATTCATTAATGATTAACTTAAACGTAATTCTATGCATCGGTTTTGTCAGTTACAAATAGGTTTATTCAAACTTGTCCTTTTCTGTTGAGACACACAACTTGCTGATGGGGGGAAGTCTGATCCAGTTATGCATAATAAACAAATTCCACTCTCCTGGTGAATTTGAAAATATCACGATCACAAAATTTGAACTCGATATTTCGATAAAAATGGTATTATGAAAAGGGGATATTTCGTATGAGTGAACAAACATTCAGTAGTAAAAGTATTTGAAACCCTTTGAGAAAAAACATAAGATACAGATTCATCAGTTTTGTATGAATGATATATTCCAAGTTTAGATCAGCTCACAAACCCAAATGTACTATAATGCTGCATGTAGACAGAGGGACGGTTGAGATGTTTATCCATTCCGACCCTTATTGGATGTTTAAAAAATGGGGCATGCAGATGACTCAACTGGTGTACTTTTAGTGAGGTGTTTAATGGGTAGTGAGGGCTCATTTCATCGGTCAGAACATCGACACTCCGCTATCGTACTCTTTGCTTGAAAAGGAACCAGATGTTTTTTTGAAAGCTCCCAAATTAAGTTTTCAATTTCTGTTAAAATGTATCTTAGACATTTCAATGTCCAACCTAGCTAGGATGTTTTTGCCATAGACAGACAGACGGGAAAAGTCGTCTTGGAATAGAAAATTCTCTGTTCCAGCTTACAAATGAAGGAATAGTCCAGCCCTTTTCCATCATTTACTACAAAGAATAGTAACAAGTGACAAAAAGTTCGCTTTGTAACTCAGTAAAAAGTTTGTATCAAGCTGATTAGTCAACACATATGGTTTTATTATTAAACATATTCATTTTTCAACAGGCGTTTGCATGCTTTGAACGCAAATCAGTATAAATATTAATGCAATCTATTTAGCCAATAAACAGCACTATAGCATACTTCTGTTTAATCTCCGGTTTTAACTCCAAATGTGTTCACCAAGGACATTTTTACATTTCTGTTCACACGTTAGGTACAGTGCATTCTATAATAGCTGTTACCTGTGTCATTGAAGAATGATAGTTATATCAAAAACGGTCACAACTACGTGAACAGGTATCTAATCACGTCAGACATTTTAATGTCTTTTGATATCATTTATTGTTAAGAAAAAGGCTTGTCGGAATAGGTGTATTTATTCCACAATCTTGATAGGCTAAGCTGTTGCTACTCGGGCATATCAAAGCAAAACAAACCAAAATATAAGGATAAGAAAATAACGTTAGTCTGATGACAGTGCTGTAGATCTCTTTACTATAATAGGTGTTATTTTACTATCAATCAATATGAATGAAATTATAGCCCATGAAAAGAACAAAAATGATATGGATTTGGTTTCGTGTGGTTTATTACATCTCCTATATATAGAACATACATATAAGATGCCTGGATCGATAGTGTTAAGTCAGACACAGAGAAAACCTAAAACGAGCTTACGTCAACAAATATCCTGTTTGCATGAACATAAAGCTGTTTTGTTTCTTACTCAACTTCTTCAGCAAATTTTCGAATCAAAATTTGCATTTAATTCAAGAACAATCTACTTGAAACATGCACATTTCGATGTACGTATTTATAATGTTTTAATTAATATGTTACATCTAATGACCATATTATCAGGTCACAAAGTAAATCCTGGTGCATGAATGACAGGCAATTATGTTATTAAAAAATTCAGAGAATACAGAAACATCAACAAAACAGAAATCCGAACTCATAATCGATTAAACTAGGGTCAAAATATGAACAAAGGAAAAATTTGCACGGAGACCCTCGTAAAAGTACAAGAGAATAAAACCATGTCGTCCGGAAGAATAAGCGTATTCTGCTTCATCGACGACACCTGTCATGTAAATTTTGATTGCATGCAAGTAAACATCAAGTCCCAAACGTGGGAATCGGGCCATCATTCTCAATTACAACAAGTAAGCACATTGATGAGCATACTCAAAAACGTCAACCTTCATATCACACAAAGATACAAACTAGTTTTCAATGAGGCAAAGATAGTGTCCTTAAAACTTGCTCATATTTCTGATCAACCTGATCAAACGTCAGTTTGGTCGTCAGCAGTCGACATCTAACCCAAAATTTCGACCATAGTATGATGTTGATTATATACTTTTGTAATTATCAATTACATTTAAAAACTCCTTTGCATGTCAAATTATAGCATTTCACCTATGGACAATTAACTTACTGTGTTCTATTTATGCAATTCTATTAGCATTATTATCTAAGCTGTCCAGCTCTAACATTTCTTAATTAAATCATTTCCAGGTACATGATAAAACAACAGCTGAAGAGAATAGCCAATATATCAAATTATTATCAATTGATATTTTTTACACTTTCTGATTGGCTAAGAAAGCGCCACGTGATTCCCGATAAAAAGTTATATTGACCGGTCGTGCATAAAAAGCTAGTAAAAAGGCTGGTTGACTGGGTATTTCTTAAAATAGAAATCTGACGTAACGTCAAGAGCTCCAAAGACTTGACAATGCTTGACAACAACAGTAATTGCAGACGACAGGCTCGCCGTTCTTACAAATGATTAAAAAGATGTTATTCTCGACGGCGTGAAGTGTCCAGGAAGTATTTGATATTGTATTGTTATATTATTGTTTGAGAATTTGATTAAATATCGTTGAAAAAATCTTTCTCTAGTAGTCTGAATTCAAATAAAAAATATTTATTTATAATAAAACTATTATTGCCTTTTTATTTCGGTCGATACATGGTTTTATCGTCCAGAGAAAAAATATCGACCTCGGACGATATTTTTTCTCCGTTCGATAAAAGCATGTTTCGACGTCATCAAAAGGCTATAATTGTATTATATTGTAGCTGAAATGGGTTATACACAAATGACTGTAAAAAACGATTTAGACCTGTGTCCCAGAAAGGCAAACATTTTTTTTTCTCAACGAGAACTGTGATGTGAAATTTAGGCCAACTATAAGATATTTAATTATCTTTAAGCATTAACTGGTTTAATTGACAATGACAGATCAATGCACATTATTTCAGTGTAATAAAACATAAACTACATTTCAAGCAAGAAGATCATAATGACAATCTGTAGTGTTACTGAACCGGTTTCCTTCCCCACGGACAAGTATTCTTTCAAATTATTTTATTATTTCAGTTTCTATACAGGTATTATCTTTGTGATTAGAAACTGTGATTGGAACACCTGTAATGAAATGATTTTACTTTTCTACTTGCTCAGTTTGTCGTTATGTAAAAGCAATTAAATAGCCAGTCCTTATCACTGAGGCAAAACCATTTACACTATCATTTGATACCGTATGACATGCTTTTGACATAAAGTAAAAAATTTATTTATTTCTACTAAAATGCATCTTTAATACATGTAACTAAACATAATTGGCATAAAGAAAAAATTAATGATCAAGATCAGCCAACGAAATAAGTAGCCTAACACTAAGTCATCCTGTTAAACCATTTTGATAAAACCAGAACTTTACGCATCATTTCAAGTTACACTCAATTGCATGTTGGACAAACACCATAAAGAGAATATATGGCCAACAACTTTGTTTTATGCGAGATCGATTTTGCTGTAGTCGCCAAGGTGTATTCATCTTTGACATTATCGCATATTTCCATTGTGATAAATCATTGTTAGAGCCGACCTGCAGCGGCTGCCTATGCAATGCTAGTTGTGAACACCATGAAAAGACCATGCCGACGTAAACACGTAATTGATCATCGCTATCGTTACAGTGCATGCAATAAATCATTTAGTGGAATCAGGACAATGACGGCATAGTTCTGCGTCAATTTTTTTTTGTGTGTTTTGAATTTACAAAACTACTTCTTTAATGATATAACGGTGGCAAATTTTCCTCTAAACATTTTGACAACGAACAGACGGAATATATTTTCTGGTATGTTCGCAGTCAAGTTATCGTTAAAAAGAAATGACATACACGGGTCGATTTCTTTTATAAATTTGATTTTGTCCTGATTGATTTGTTCATAAAACTAAAACGTGATGTACAGGAATGACGATGATCAGTTATCAACATGCATATTTTTATATAACTTATGTCAGCATTTTAGGTTTTAAATTTTGAAATGATTTGCAGGAAATAAGATCATAGGTATGCATTTCGATTTTTTTCTCTCTATTTCCCATCATTAATAGTGAACATCTAGAATAGAAACCTAACACAAAGGTAGTGCAACGTGACCCCACACAGTTGTCAAGTATGGCCTTTGACTCTTGATTGATGACAAACAAATTTTAGTCAAGTGTAGACCTTGATTGTGTGATATTATGGTATAAATATGAATCAGAGTTAACAAGATATTGGTACAATGTAAGATATGTTGTACAATTAATGTCCGGACGCACAAACGGCGTCACGCACGGACAGGTGTACAGACAAATTTATTACTTTATACATGTTCCCCTTGCGTTGTTGCTTTGAATTTTTTAAAGGTGTATAGCGTATTTTAACGGTGTCGGAAAACAAAGAATTAAGGGGAAGTGGTGCGGTATAACAAAATTTGAACTCAGCATCATATTGCAACAGGTGATTTTTATGAACTCGAAATTTTCAAAGAAAATATACGAAATCTTAAGCTCACAATTCGAATCTCGAGGCAATTTGTTTTCCCTACGGGGAACTTATGCTCTTTTGTTACTTAGATAATAATGAATGATACTTATTCATATGACAGAAATCGAACAAATGAAAGGTACAACAGTATTTCCACATTTAAACGAAACAAAACGTACCTTTTAATTTCCGGTTCGGTACTTCCATGCTCGGCAGCCAAGGAAAGTTTTTCCAGCGATTCCTTATCCTCTGTTACCAATGCCATGTTTCCTTACTGAATGACGTCACGATACAAAAATTTAGTTCCAAATCTCGCTGAATATTTCGTCCAGTCTGCTTGCTTCCAATAGCAGTATTAGTATGGAGTACTAATCAAAATATTGTATTTTAGCGTGTAACAATTCAACTCCATTTACAAGTAAAATATCAAGAAAAGTATTAATTCTTCATTCATTAACTATAGTATAACTTATACTATTGTATGGGAGATAGTTGTCCACTTCAAACCACCAGGCGAATAATGGCCACGTTCAAATCCACCTTGTGGAAAAAAATTATATAATCTCGTCCTTCGACTGATAAAAGATATTCTAAATAAGGGAACTTGCGTGTAAGTTGTTATTCCCTCAGCAATGTTGTCGCCAATATGCAGATTGTCTGAGCGCAAAGACCTGTCGCTGTAGATCGTTATTGTCGCGAGCCGACTCAGACTGCCTATATTCCTTCGTACGCTGCAATCTTTTCCGGAAACAAGTTAATAGCAAATGTCAAGATACAAGTAGAGAAATTTGGAGTCAAACTCCCAACAACGTGTTCCGATATGTACATGATAATCAAGGCAGAACAATAGTTTTGCGATTTCACTCTGCCTCAATTTATTAAACAGACAATATTGTTGGATTTTACGCGTTGGTCAAGTATATGTAAAGTGTATTTTAGATAATCAAGACATACATGTGCAATTTTATATGTACTCTGTTTATTGATAAACCTACCAAACAGATATGTAAAGTTTTTTTGTGATATGATATATATGAACAGCATGAAGAGATCATGTGAAATTCCCATTTGCTCAAATCTGTGATGTTGTCGTTAATTTGAATCTAATTAAGTTTAATTTCGGTTGCAAGTAACTTAAGCAAAATTATACAGTCCATTTATGACAAACTTCATAAATGTTGCACACTTTTACATACATATATATAGTAGCGAATTATCTTTCTAAGTTTGGTGAAATTTGGATTGTCGTGTTATGGCTACAATTCGTAATTGAAAATAGATTTATATAATTGCTTATACCTACAAAAGTAATTATGTCAATATCAGTATTAATTCTACTTAGAATAGGAATAGATATGTTTTTCATTTGTACTCCTACAGACGGTAACGTTAGAAATGCAGTCAGACATTTCACGGTCAGAACTAATTGGTTTGCGTATCAGATAATATTTTTTGGTTACAATATGAAAAGAAAAACGTTTGCATTGCATACAGTCCAAAAACATGCTTCTCATCAAAGATTGCAGAATAAGATACATGACCTTGCAAAGCAATTAAATCTAAATCACAGACGGACAAACAAATTTGTCTTTGAGCAGGTTTTCATCCCGTTTTTGATTAAATGTTCTAGTTGTGTATCAGCTTCTGCCTGATGTCTTGTCTGGCTCTCATTGTACCAACAATTATCTGAACGATTCCCAAATCCCCAAAAATCGATAAGAAATCGTTTTACGTAATACAGAAATTTCTGTTGAAATCAGCAACAATGTTATTGCTGTGAGGTAATATGTATGTTCCATGTCTCTGTCACCTCTTGTAGCATCGATTCATTATGTTTTTATAGTAAAATAATTCCTTAGAATAGACGAAACATGGTTTCCAAATGTTGACAAATCCTCATAGCCATCCATTGACATAAATCCTGTCAGCATATGTATTGAAAGACGCAACCAGTTTCTTCAGATCGATGTGACGTCGGTCGTAGAATATGTCGTGTTGTTCTATGGCGCTATTAGGTGTACGACCATCCCTCTTACATGGACAGCCGGTAATGACGCAACGCGAGGATCGTATTGTGGAGGATCACGAAGGGGTGACGAGAACAAAACATCAAGACTTTATCCCCGATAACATACAGAACAAAAAAGCATTACTTGTGTTTCTTGTTGATACAGGGTGATACGAGGGTTGTAAAATGAAGTTAATTCAAATGAACAATCACGCAAGTATGCATATTCTGTGTTTAAATTCAAAAGCTGTGTGCGAGTGCAAGTTTTCATTTTATTTGCGATGCCATCTTCATTTTACGCAATATTGGCAAGCAAGAAAAAAAAAAAAAAATTCACATACTTCAGTAACTTGTGTTGTATAACATAAGGTAATGCTTTTGGACAGATGTGACTGGTCACTGACCTAAAAGTAGAGTGATGTTATGTAAGCAAATATCTTTAAAAAGGAAATATTAAATAAGGAGCAATTGGTCCAGTTGTGCATTTTGTTTGTAATGCTTTATATGTGCAAGGACCTTAACAATACTGCCGGAAATAGTTTACGTACTATATTTTAAAAGCCAAACGTTATCTGAATTGTAATTTTAACTATATTCATTATTGATAATAGTTTGATATATGTTAGGTTTAATTTTATATTGGTAAAGTTGTATTTTATATTAATTACTTCCCGTATTATGAATATGATATTGCCATACACAACTGCATTTTGTTATGTAAACAGAGACTTTTCAATGAATTTCCATTAAATATCAGATATATTTCACGAGTATGGTAGATTTTTTTTTTATATTTTAACGAGTGCGTAGTGAGTAACGAGTAAAGTATGAAATTAACAGTGAATAGGAGATGTCTTATCACAATGATTACCACGTCATAAACGCGATATTGACTCGGTGTTTGCTCAAGCATGGGTTCTGTGTCCAAGCCAAATTTCTTGATCCGGTTATAAATTAATAATGAAATGATATTTTGAAGCATATGTGGAAATAAGTTGATGATAGTTGAAGCCAAATACAGTTTCAATGTTGAAATTTTACTTTTCGAGCGTTTGACAAGATTTAGGTGAATTACAAGAAAGTTGACTTGAGCACAAAATCCATGCTTGAGCATGAGAATGGTTTCATAAATACGGGCCCAGGACAATATCGCAAAATGTGAACATCTACGTGATCATATTTTAGCCAATGAAACTTTAGGAAAGTCGGACCATATCTAATGTTACTGTGAATTGAGAAATTGCAGTGCATTTAGATTGGAAACATTAAGAAAAACAGGAAGCTTTTGGCATTTGCAGCTGTGTTTCAAGCATACGTGTTGGGATCCCATTTTCCCCATTTCCTCTGATACCAATAACATTCATTATTTTTTGACATTCAAAAAATTATGCAAATATAATTTATTTGCTTTCATTGTTCCATATACAAGAAATTACAGTTATGTTCTCCAAAGTATATTGATGGAAACATATGACACGTAACTCTTCAGGCAAGACGCCAATTTGGTGTAAGGTCTAATAACAAATTAAATTGGCAGACATTGTCCACGAAAGACTGCATAGGACGAGCGCTAGTGCATTGAGGCATGCACACCAACCGATCTTCACTATCTCCCACATACAAGCAAGCAAAACCAATACTCATGGAGGTACATCCTTAAAATACCTTTGCTGTGAAAAGACGTTAAATTTACTTAAAACAAATCGCAACTGATTGATACACTCAACTGTCAGTCTTTAAATAATTGGTTTCGTCGTGCTTAAAAGCTAACAGGTCCCTCCTGCCACCTATACCAACCTTTACAACGTGCAAACAGTACCATTTTCAACGACTCTGGTTTGTCTTGTTGAGGGGAAGAAATAGCAACCTTTCTATGATAGGTGAGCGTTCCACAACAAGGTCAAAATCGAGGTTAGGCCAAGAGAAACGTTAGAAACTATAAGTGTAATCCAGGGGCCAACCCATACCCCCGCCCCCATGAAGTTATTTGTACAACAATAATTGAAGGGCACATCTTCATACTGTACTGTCTATTCTCAAAAAAATTTAAAACGATCCGTTGAAAACTTAGCAAATGCATAGCCGGACAAAATTGTGTTCATTTACATGAAAGTGAAATAACTCTCTGAAAAGGGTGAAAAATGCAAAGGGTCGAAAAGCAAATTATCTTCAGGGGCCATATTTACAAATTGTACTGTCTATTCAAACCAAATTTTAAAAAGATCCACTGAAAAGTGAAAAATGCTATCAACACCAATAACAAGAAAAATATTGTAAAAAGTGAAAATATTGCCACACATAGCATAGCTTTATGCCTAAAAGTTAAGCATAGTTATACAGGTAAAGATAATTGAAGCAGAGTTACAGGTTAACAAATTCACATTAATTTGCAATCTGAGATTAAATGTTATCAACTGCCTGATTATACAGTAGGGAACAAGGAGTAACTGATCTGCGTACACTACGTATTTGTCGACAGACTTACGTCATTCATCGGCACTCAAAATAACTCCTGTTGTCACGAACCACCGATCGCAGATGACTCAATAGAGGCTATGACTGTATTTGTTTGGTGAAAATAACACTATCATCACAAGAATGTATTAATGTAAACCTATCAACAGTTGGATATAGAATAAACGATGTATATAAGCTACCGGTTGGAGTGGAGATATGCTTTCTTGAAGTTTGACATATGTACAATAAATCGAACATATAATTTCAAAGTTCACTGGTTGCAATAAATCGAGCATCTGAAACTGTATGTCAAAGATTTAAATCCAATAATTAAATATCCCTTACTGGCCCTCCGTATTTTGCAGTCTAGCGATGGTAATAAAATGCATCCCCTAAGAGAGAAGTTTTAAAGGTCTATAAAAGACAGGAACCAAAGTAAAAAACGTCTATCACAAACAACATAATGGATGTTCCTGACTTGACGTGGAAATAAGTCATACCAGTTTCTCGTCACCAAGGCGTTTAGGTAGGATCAACACAAAGACATCTGATGTGTCTATTTTGTGTCACTCGATTTTATTGTATATATGTTACAGCAGTAGAAGGCTATCGTATGAACCTTGTATATTTACTATAACAGATTTTAAATCCTTGTAATAATTCAATGTCTGAAATAGAATTGTGATAGTTGATTAATATCAATCCCGGACACAGCTCCATTCTCGTGGAAGGAATTAAAATCACTTTTGCGAAAACGTTAGTTTTGCGATGTTTTGGTAAGTTGATTGATTGTTAACAGCCAGGGTCATTAAAGGATGGCCTCCCGGCGTACGAGGGGTGTTCCAAAAATAATGTCACTTGCATCGGTGCTCATATAGCGGAAGTGCTTCTGTTCATTTTAATTTGCTCTGTCCTTCAAAATACTCTCCGCCAGCCAGAACACACCTTTTTAGCCGGTCAATCCATTTTAGGAAGCATTTTTCATACTCTTCAATGGGTACATCCATCAGACACTGATAAACAGCAGATCCAAGGGCATTTCTCGAATTGTATCTCCTTCCAGATAAATGATATTTAAGTTTTGGAAAGAGAAAATAGTCGCAGGGGGCCAAGTCTGGCGAATACGGAGGGTGCGGAAGGACGGTAACCTTCTCTGACTCCAAAAAGTCAGTCACAATACGTGCCTTGTGAGCAGGTGTATTATCATGCAAAAGTCGGACAAACTTAAGTCCTGTTTTGGGGCGGCGACTTTTGTAGTAGTTCTTCACCTTTCTCAGAACAACGTTTTTATAGAACTTGCCTGTAACCGTTCTGCCTTTTGGCACCGGGATTTGAATAGCTGGACCCTTATTAGTGAAAAAAATAGCATACAAAACCTTCTTTACCGTTGGTATTCGTTTGGCAATACTTGGGCGTCTGGCATTTTTTGTGGCCCATATTCGGTTGGCAACCTTCCGCTTTGGTTCAAAATAATACACCCAGGTCTCATCACCAGTGACTATATTATCAAAAGCCTTTTTACTATATTATGGGTACATTTTGAGAAGTTTTTTTGCCATTGTTACACGCGTCTTCTTTTGCTCACCCGTTAACAAATGGGGTATCCATCTTGCATTTATCTTTCTAACTTTTAGGTGTTTCTTCAAAATTGCATGAACTCTTGCTAACGACAAGTTTGTCATTCGAGCCAATTGTCTTACGGTGAATCGAGCATCAGTTTGGAGGATATTTCGGATTTTTTCTATGTTACCTTTGGTCGTAGTTGTTGCAGGACGACCTGGGTGAGCAGCATCTTTCAGTTGCTGCTGCCTAGCACTAAATTTACCTACCCACCTACAAACAGTCCTGCGAGACATTTGGCCCTCCTCATAAATGTCACACACCTCGCGGTGAACATCTACAGCCTTTATGCCGAGTAATGACCTACCTTTTAAATAGGCTCTAATTTCAAGAACATTTTCACCTCGTTTTCCTGTGATTTTGTGTCTAGTCTAACGAATAGGCAATGAAACGATGTACACTGTACCGAGGCCAGTGAACGTGTGGACGATATATTTACCTGTGTCACCAGCCAGGGATCACTCAATCTACACGAGGTGGTTTTGTGCATAAATTGCACGATTTCCGCGAAATAAAGCACAGATGACATTATTTATGGAACACCCCTCGTATGTGTTGTGGGTGAGTGTGTTGGGAGTGTGTGTATTTGGGAGGCTGCGATATCTAAATGCGAATCTTCTTGCGAGAGTCCGCATCTGTATAGTGCTTCCATACTGAAGTGTACTGCCAAAGGCCTCCAGCAGAACACCACATCCAGTCACATTATACTGACAACGGGCAAACCAGTCGTTCCACTCCAATAATGCTGAAAATCCAGTAGTGGGTAGTAACTACATTTGTAAGAGACGGTGGTATGTCTCGGCCTGGGGACATAAATCATAGCCTTCCTCACAGGGGTGAACGCTCAACTAAAGACCAAAAGTGAGGTCGTGTCAAGGGAGATATTAGGAAATAGAAAGTTGTTGTTTAGAAAGAACAGAAAAAATAAGATCCCAAAGCAAGTAGCCCCGCAATTTGGGAAAGCGTGGGGTTTGGGGGAATTTTTTTGAGGGGGGGGGGGGTGCACTTACAATTGTTTTGCCTTACCTGCAGGGCATAGCCGTTTATAGAACGCTAATCCTGATCAAACTATTCAACCAAGCGCCTTATGGAATTGCAAACCACCAAATGGCTGTTCGATATGATGGGTGCCTATTACAAATGACGTGCATATTATAAAACAGGTATCGAAAGAAATGTCAACCTCACACATCCGGACCCTCCCACCACAGAATTAAACAAACAAAAAGTAACATGTCATTACATTCAAAATAATTGAGTATTAAATCTTACTGTTGATTCTCATAACAAAAAAAAAATCAAAAAAAAAACAACTTTATGACAACTTCCTTTAGATGACCTACACCTTTTAAATCAAGGGGAAGTCAAAAGATGTATCGAGATGAAGACTTAATTTTATGGTCGAATCGTAACACTCTAGCCTTCCAAGCAGGTGGGGTTCGATCCTCAAGATTATCGTATGCATGGAATATTAGGTGAAAGTGTTTTTCTCCTACCAACACAACTCCAACAGCCAAGGGGAAGTATAAAATAGTCTGGGTGGGTATCTGTATCTGTTCTGTAATATTCAAGCGTGATAGCACTATAATGAAAGATCCTTTGGAAGCACGGTAGCACTACTTTTACCACACAATACATCCCCAACACACATGACGGGTTATAGTCAGATTGCGTAGCTTGATAAAGCAACTCCTGCGAATTATAGTACATCCTGTTAGCTAGATAGGGTGCAATACATATATTTTTTTATTCATTTCATAAGAAGGTATATATAGGAATTAAAAGACATAATACATCATCTATCCAACACAATACAAAACCTCAAAGTGATCGTTTTAAACCTTTATTTATTAGATGAAGCTTTAAGTAAATTATTGATACATAAATTTCCAATCAGCGCTGCTGTGTTGATGATATAGATGTACATAACGTATACTATATATAGCTGGTGCAGTAGTATGTTCCCAATGGATTTCCGTACAGTCTGAGTGTTACTCACCATTACTGAAAAGTGTACAGGAAGTACAATAAGTGTTGGTCCGTCCCTTCAATAGCATAGATCTAACGGAAGCCCGGCTTGTCTCCCAGGGTAACGCTATTAGTCACTTCTTACGAGATAGACTTAAGGACAGCGAAATTGAATATAACTGATTGTCACGTAATCACACCAGTTTAACGTTATCATCGAGATTCAGTATGGAGCCAACAAAAATGATATTATAATAAAGCGTTGACACATTTAGTTACTTTTATTGTATATATGAAGTAATATAAAAGATACCAACTCCATTCCATGCATTGCATAATGATCAACAGACTAATAATACCACTATAAAGAATCTAGTATTTTGTAATCAATTAATATATATGAAACAAGAGGCCCACATGCCTATATCGATAACCAGGATTTTGTGGATATTGTTGTAAATATGGCATAGTAAACCATTTATTAAAAATACCCCCCATATTCAGTCAATTACAACTATAGCAGCAATGTAAATCAGATTAAATCTGTTTCCCCGTTTTTGTACCCCATCCCCTACTCTCTTCGAATGGAGGTGTGTATGGGCGGAACAAGTCACTAAATTCATTATTCTTTCCTGAATCATGTGTATGACGAATATTGCTTAAAATTCATTCAGTACATTATTGACTACAGTGGTAGCTTTTCAAAGTGTTAATCTATTTTCCCAAATATGGGTTCACCATTAATACAAAACATGTTTGTTGTCCCCAATGAATGATTCAAATGGGTGATTCTAACCAAATTTGGTTCAAATCCAGACAATTTTGTATGACAATGATCGATTTAAAGGGCTTTACCTCTATTTCACCTATTGGGCCCTGCCCCTCTAGGGAGGGGGTAGAGTCACCCTTTATGCAAAACCCCAAAGCAAATTTTGTCAAGATCAATGAAGAACTTAACGACTAGTCGCAATTTAAGAGAAAACTTAACGGACTGACGACGGACACCGCGCCCTTGTATAAGCGAATAGGCCATTCGGGCCAGGTGAGCTTAAAATATATAAACAATACAAAAATCAAAAGTACCTATATAATGAGTATATCGGTTGAAAAAAAACATTTCTCTTTTGAAAATAGAAAACAGAATTGTTCAAATAATTACATGTATATTTCGTGACATTAAAATGGCCAGATGTTCTTTTTAATGTTAAGGCATGTCTGTAAGAATGTACTCTCAAAGCGGTTCACAAATTATTTCCGCGATCTGGGACCTTAGCAGCCAGTCCAATATCTTGTTTAATTCCCTGTGGAGCATATAACCGATGCTACAATTTCTGCACTCACAGCTTGTATTTTTAAATTCCCATCACTGTCCAACCACGTATAATCATGTAGAGCTGAGTAGACTGAAACAAGCGGAGTAAGGTGTCTTGTTCCAGAATACAGCATAGTTCTGTGCCGTGAGTCGAACACGCAACTGTTCGACCACGAGCCCGTTATCACTAAACAAGTGTGTCTCCTTACTTACCTCTTTGACATTAAAGCTGGATTTTTTTTATCAATCCGACTTTGCAAATGTTTGTTATTCATAGAACCTCTACATCGTTTCGTTTGACTGAACAAGACTTACGAGTGACGGATGGGGATACATGGTGATATCATCTACTGCCAAATCGCTGCCGTAATGGAACCGAGCAGAAGCTTCAAATATCAGCTGAAAGACAGAGATTGGAGTTAGATTAAAACCGACAGGTTTACGGTCAAAGGCATTAGCTTCTTTATCGGTCCTGATCGACCTTTTATGAAAACACAGGAGAGTTACACTTTAATGCATACACTAATATGCCGTAAGTTCGTCTCTATTACCATCGTCCACTTTTTATATTCAGGAATGCAGATACTGGACGATTCAAAATCGTCCATGAACTTGGCCTGTATTCATAAAACCGTCTCATGCTAATGAAACCTGTACTGTCTATGTACTATGTCATTGTGAATGATCAAAACCATGAACTGTAAATATATCAAATACATGTAGCATTCAAATTGATTCCTCTTCGTAACAACGTACAAAATATAGAGTGAAGTTATAACATTGAGAAATAGCGACAATAATCATGTATAATGTTTATCTTACATGCTGTAACAAAATATGCTTAAGACAGGGGACTGGTTTTCTTTTGTTGGTTTAATAAATCACTGAAGTGTCCAGTTGGTATGTTTGTTTCTTTATAGCAGGATACGGAGGTAAAAACCACACTTGTTGCCATAAGTGAGGGGAGTGACACATAAGTCGCCTTATCTTTACAGTAGGATACGGAGGTAAAACACACACTTGTTGACATAGGAGAGGGGAGTGACACATTAGTCGCCTTATCTTTACAGTAGGATACGGAGGTAAAAACAACATTGATGCTTTAGGTGAGGGGACTGACACATTAGTCGCCTCATCTGTATAGCATGATACGGAGGTAAAAACACCATTGAAGCCATAGGTGAAGGAACTGACACATTAGTCGCCTTATCTATACAGTAGGATACGGAGGTAAAAACACCATTGGTGAGGGAGTGACATGTAGTTATGTAGTCTGTAATCTCGAGGCGTCAAATTGAGATATTGATATTTTATGTTATGCCACGTCAACAAATTACGCATCAGGTAGTGTGACGATTCTGCATTTTCACCACCACTGACCGTTGATGATGACCATTACGGAATTAACGCCAAAACGTTGTGTCTGGTATACCATTACATTTCTTATCATCAGCCAATTATCAATGTTAACATCTATGTCATTTGTAGTTTTCTATCATTAGTAAAACATTTCGCTATAAGTTTAGCTAACTTGCATTTTTAATTGGAAATCATACATCATCAAGTCAAAAAATCATCTATTAAAGGCCCAATATACGTAACTTTCGGCAAAACCTTCGGAAAATCAAGCCTAATAACGTTTTGTTATTATATCATTAATTAAGATTAACTAATTTCTGAAATATTCAAGATGAATTTTTACGCAGTTACTGGTACCGCAGCAGTTTAAACTCGGTATGCGTCCATTTTGAACTGTCTTCTAACTTCGGCTTGTTGTTGAAGTGGGCCCGACCTGAATTATTTTCAATTCTATTGAATTTTCTGTCAAGAGTTTCTTGTTAGTTACCGCTCGGGTTTACTTCGTCTTAGGCTTATTTTTGCAACTGGATTTTTTATTAGAAATTTTCAGAATCACGAAACATTTCCCGAAGTTATGTATATTGGGCCTTTTAGGTTGTATTGGCAAACGAGCATGCCGGTCATTATTGTCTTTACAAACGGAAGTTCTGTTTACGTGTTAACTAGAAACTGAATAGTAGTAGTTTAGTGTCTGATTATATACTGCATACTCTTAAAGATTCACTTTTTTTTTAAATCAATGTGGAACGTCGAAATGCAGCAGATGCGGAATCGTTTACAAACACCGATAAGTTGACGTAGAACACAGTAATAAAGTGTATTGTCTCACAGCAACATCAAGACGAAGAACACACTTTCATAGAAAATTATGTGCCATTACGTAGAGCACCATTTTATATTATTGTCAAAAACGTCATCAAGACGTAAAACACATTTTAACTGGCATGATTTGCTAAGATTGGATGATGCCTGACATTCTGCAACATACCACACACTATGAGTTGTGGATGCTGCTCATGTCTGCCATCGGTGCCATTTTGTGTATCCCATCTTTGTTGATACATTACTATTCATATCATCTTAAAAATATGTGAACCAAAAATGTCACAATTTTTCCTTTGTCATTAATAAATGAACTTTTTCACAACTATCTTATCTTGAAGTTGTCTTTTCGGAACACTGGTTTTAGCAACAAAACAAGCTTCAGTCTCTAACCAAAATTATACAAGCTGACATAAATGATGTTACAATCAGTATCAATATCACTAAAATGAACGTGCTCCATTTATACACAGTATATCAATGATGACGAAATGACGACATTTCTCGGTAAATCGACTGGAATTATTTCCCACTGCAAATCTTAAGTCTTAAAAGGTCATCTCAAATCAATAAATCTTCCCGTCAAGCTCTTTAAGAAAAATGGCTTCGAAATCTATCGATTTTACAATGTAAAACCAAAATCTAAATCCCTGCTTTCCTTATACACTGTATATAATCATGGTTTTCCCACTTGTATACAGATGAAGCTATACCTGACATGGCACATTCGCCAGATTACATACTCAGTCATTAAATGTATTTTAGTATTTCTAGATATAGAGGAAACCCAATATCTGCGCTACATGTTTATGACCGTGGCAAAATATATACGATGGTTGTATTTGTGTGTGGTTTAATGTTTAAGAAAAAGACAGGGTCATATAACGACGGATGAATCAGAAGACATCGCCTTGAAGACATAGTGATAGGAAATAGAGAGTATTCAAAGGTTTGCCGTTGAATATGAAATATATTTCACGAGTATGGCAAGTTTCTTTTTTTATATATATATTTTCACGAGTGCGTCCGAGGGCTTTTCCAAGATATAAAACGAAAAAGGAATCTCAAAGCGTGGCATTATCCCCCGCGACCCTCTGTTGGTATTAAGACAAAATATACACTGTATAAAATATCAACCTGAAAGTAAGAGTTAAAATCTTAATGATGTAGATGTTCAATACATTGGTATTTCCCAAGAACTAATTCTGGAATCACTGGTCGAAGTATGCTGAACTCAGCTTGTGTTGATGTATCGATGCCATACCCAATAACACGTAGTAACAAAAACTTTCAAATCTGGCAGAAGTGATGCAATTATGATCATGACGCTGAATTTAGTTTTTTTAACATGACCTGAATGAGTTAGGCAGTATATAAAAGATACAGATAAACAATTGTGCAGATGATTTCTAACCACATCTATTGTATAATTGTATATGGTGGTTAAAGAACATCAAAACAATTCTGATCATGACTAAACAGTTTGGGTAATTGGTATTCCAATGTACTAAACAAACCCCTATGTCATATTATGATTTTGTCATAACGAATGCATTATTCGCTTTTATCAGGCCAAACTTTGCAGAAGTCACATATAAACACTCAAAACAGTATTTTGCTTCATCTCAAGTAACATCTTGCTACTGTAGTTAAGGACTAGGTACAGGGCAATTCAATATGGCGGAGGTGTTTTTACCAAAACTTGTTATTTTATTAAATACTGCAAAATACATTACCAAAATAGACCACAAAGTACATTTTGTGATGGAGAATCGATAATTTCAACCATATTTTGGTACGTTTGGTGGTTTTTCTGATATTTTGTGTTATATGTCTAAAAACGCGTGCACGTTTGCAGAATACTGCGAAAGATAATAAAAACAATGAATATCATTTTTTGTTTCTTTAATATACACAGAATGATAGACGAGCCTTCGATGTTTGAATAAATCTCTCTTTCAATTGAAAACCGCAAAATAAGAGAACGCACTCGTCACATGAATGGCAATTTACGTACATTCTGACACCGATCACATCTGGATAAAATTTTAAAAATTTCCATCGCCGATCGACAAATTTATGTGGCACTCCACATAGCCAAAACAAAAATCTTACCGTCTGCGGTATGACGAGTTATGACATTATGTCAGATCTCTTAAACCAAACATCTTCCCGTGGCATGTAGCGAAATATACTCCCCTTCCCTCCATTAAGACTATTTACCTTTTTAGATATTCATACGCCTGACTTAGAGGCATGATGAAACATCGACAAAATTAACAATTAAATTGGATTCAAGCATTCAGTAAAGGTAAATGTTACTTGGTTTATCGTCACAAAGCAAAAACTGCCCATTCCTATCACGATAAATTGTTTTTAGCGATTGCCAGTTTTCCATTTTGCCGCGAATGTTTAGCACGTGAAAAGAAGTTCTTCGGCACTTCTGGCAGTGTTTAGTGATTTTGAAAGAATTGTCAACAAAGTTTCATTTGTGTTGTATAAATTCTGATGGAATTCGTATATATAATACACTTCCGCGTGGATCGGACAGTATTAACTCACTGATTATACCGATTCGTTCTCGGCTTCGCACCTGTCAAACATCGCTAGCGTAAATTGTTGCCATCGTAAACATATGTGGCAGTTGAGGCACATTGGTATCAAAATACATTTCTCAAACTTAATTAGTAATAAGGTAACCATATCGTAAATGTATATTACGTTATGTCGGTGTTATTATTTTAATTTTATACATTTATTTGACACGAAACTTACATTTACATGACAAATGGCCTATTTAATATAAAATAATACCCCTATATTGCCTCCACGAGATACAGGTAACTACTTTTACCTGAACTGAAAACAGCATGCAATGGACGACATTTTTTAGAGGGGGTACCTGTGTATTTCTCCCTGATACTCTGATTTACAGAATAATATCGAAATTTTAACACTGGGTTATCATTCTATGAACTTTGTCAAAAACACGACAAAAGCTAAGAGGAAATATACTGAAGAAGATATAGTACGGATGAATGAATTCCTGGTCGACAACATTTTTGTTGAGTTTGGAGGAAAGATTTTCCAGCAGACTGTTGCCATTCCCAGGGGAACAAACTGTGCCCCACTCTTAGCTGACTTGTTTTTGTTTTCATACGAGGCTGAATTTGTGGAGGAGCTCATCAGGACAGGTAACAAAAACCTTGCCAAATCTTTTAATTTCTCTTTCAGATATATCGACGATGTGTTGTCTATAAAAAACAAGAAGTTTGCTGACCACGTCGATCGTATATACCCTTCTGAACTTGAAATAAAGGACACAACAGACTCTTCTGCATCAGCTGCTTACCTCGATCTCTACTTAAACTACGACCAACATGGATCGCTTACTACTAAGCTATACGATAAACGTGATGATTTCAATTTTCCGATCGTAAACTTTCCATTTCTTGATAGTAACATCCCTGCTTCTCCAACCCATGGTGTTTACATGTCGCAGTTGATTCGGTATTCAAGGGCTTGCTCTAAATATCGGGATTTTCGTGATCGATGTCGACTGCTGACAAACAAACTAACAACACAAGGATTCGAGAGATGCAGGTTGATCAGTACTATGGGCAAGTTTTATGGTCGCTATCTTTGTCTCATTGAGAAATATTCTGTATCTTTAAGTGATATGAAGACGGACGTTTTTGAGTATGCTCATTAGTGTGTTTACTTGTTGTGATTGACAATGATACTCGGTTCTCATTTTGAGAACTTGATGTTTAATTGGATGTGACAAAGATTTACATGGCGGGTGTCGTCGATGAAGCAGAAGACGCTTACTCTTCCGGAACACCTGGTCTTAGTCTCTTGTACTTTTGCAAGGGTCTCCATGTAAATCTTTCCTTTGTTCAAATTTTGCCCCTGGTTTAATCGATTTTGAGTTTGGATTATGATTATGTTGACGCTTCGGTATTCTCTTATTTTATTTGTATTATTTTTTACAAATGTTTCAAATAACTATATGAAACATATTTGCGCACTCCCATTTCGATATTATTTACTGAATATTTTTTTCCTAAGTATAGATTTTTTTTAATTTTGGGGGCTTAACTGCATTTTATATCAATATTTAACATAATGGGATAAAGATTATGCCATGTATTGGAAGGAAACATTAAAATCTCAATATAACCATTTTCATCCAGGTAACAACTAATATGGCTGTACCTAGTCCTTAAGGACACCTCAAACACAGAAACAGGCACCGGCCGACATGTGCGAACCGATATACCCCATCTTCTTCGTAGGAGGGCATACAGATGTGTTTGACCTCTAATCTGATGACTCCGAGGTTTGGTCCTTTATGGTAAAAAGTACATGTAACGAGAAACAGTAACGGACCAATGCCACCACCTTGACGTAAACCTGTGTTGCGTAGAAATAAATTAGTTTTGAAGCATTTGCCCCTTGACCTTTGACCTGAAATTTATAGGGTAACTACTACCAACGACGAATCCACATTTTGAATATCATAATGTAACAAACAAGTAAAGGGTTGTTAACATATGAATGTGAAAACGCCCTCGGACAGACGTATCCCAATTTAATATCCCCCGAAAATGTATTTCGCGGGAGATCAAAACATACAAAGTGTTGCAGTAGGGAAGGGGCAGACGATCAAAGGAAGACAACCCTTCGATCCAACAGCTAGGGGTCCACAAAATAGTCGCCTTATACGTTAAACATACATTGGGACATACCAGGTCTATTGATAGTTTAATCGATCAATGCCTGTTACACAGAAGACAAGAAAATCGCTCTAAAAGCTGCACTGGTAAATTGCGATGAAGCTGATTCAAATCATGTCGAAGGACGTCTACCGAATGTCTTTTACATACAAACCTGAAATCTGCCAGGACGGAGAGAAACCTCTGCCTTTAACCATTCAGGGCTCTGCCTCCCGTTCATTGTCCATATAACAGTTTCAAGCGTGTCCATCGTTCTTTTCTTCAAACGTAGATGACCAATGCCAACTCCGTTCATGTGGAACCAAAACGTCATCTTAGTGACGTCATACAAGGAGATCAGCGGGCTAAATAAGTGTGCAGTCCATGTCAACTGTCGGCTTTCGTGACCCATCAGTAGGAGGTAATGGCCGTCTAGAACGTAAGCAAGATTTAACCATGTAAGTATGCATCTAATGACGTCATACGTCATACTCATTTGCGTGTTTATTTGTGATTGACAATGATACTCAGTTCTCATTTTGAGAACTTGATGTTTACTTGGATGTGACAAAGATTTACATGGCGGGTGTCGTCGATGAAACAGAAAACAATTACTCTTACGGAACACATGGTCTTATTCTTTTGTACTAATTACTAAGGTATCCATGTTAATCTTTCCTTTGTTCGTATTTTGCCCCTGGTTTAATCGATTTTTAGTTCAGATTATGATTTTGTTAAAGCTTTGGTATTCTCTGATTTATTTTTGCTGCATAAGGACTTCGAAGTAGACAGGATTTACCTCCAAATTCACAAAGTTATATATTGCAAGTGATAGGCCTCGAGAAAAACTGGGTCAGAATCTGATGATAACATGAACAAAGACCACTTGAGAAACCGAGGATTATTTCTTCCATACTTCAATTGTACACTCCTTATTTTGGTAGGGAAAATGTAAACATAAAATGGACTAGCTTTATTTATTTACAATAATTATGAATCAAGTTATACAACTAACAAATCACTCTTGTTGGCCCGAATGCCAGCGCGCATGGGTCTTACTGTGGGAGGAAACCAGAGTACCCGTAGAAAACCTACGAGGTCATGCTGGCGACCCTAAACCTTTTCATGTCCGTCTGGGTAACCAAACAACAGCCGCCTTTGTGAAAGGCAAATGCGCTATCCACTGCACCACCCGACCGTCCTTGAACTGTCTTGATTCTAAAGTCACTATTGATCGCGTCATCACTTTATGCAGTGTAATCAAAGTGATGTCATCACGTTTGGCGTGATGAACTGATTTCATTATCACAGTTTATTTTATGGTAGGCAAGTTTTGGATTAAAAAATAATCAATTATTCCTGTATAATGTAGACAGCAAAATATCAATCTTCGGAATAAGATTTATAAGGTTTAGTACATGGCAAACTCTCGTACAACGTACTTAAATTCATAAAGCTTGCCCTCTGGTTGCGATTTTTAGTCCCCTGTCGGTGAATCGGGAGGGGACTATAGTGTTTGTCTCCGTCTGTCTGTCCGTCTTTCTGTCTGTCTGTCCGGATGTTAGTTTTCAGACAATAACTTGAGAACTGATTGATGGATTTGGTTGAAACTTCACACAATGATACATGTAGCTCATCAGGTGATACAGAGTGGGATCAAATTGGAGGTCAAAAGGTCAACTATAAAGGTAGCTCCTGCTTAAAGGCCCAATATACGTAACTTCAGGGAAATTTTCGTGATTCTGAAAAAAATCCAGTTGATAACCATGCGAAAATAAGCCTAAAACGAAGTAAACCTGAGCGGTAACTAACAAGAAACACTTGACGAAAAATCCAAAGAATTGAAAATAATTCAGGTGGGGACCACTTCAACAACAAACCGAAGGTAGAAGACGGTTCGAAATGGACGCGTGTTAACAAATAGCGTGTTTCAACTGCTATTGTAACGGTAACCGCAAAAGAATTCATCTTGAATATTGCTGATACCAGTTAATCTTAACTAAATCTATAAATATAATAAGTTATTAGGCTTGATTTTCGCTTCAAGGTTTGCCGAAAGTTACGTATATTGGGCCTTTAAAAAAGATATTTGTTGTCAAATCTTGGTTTCCAGATGATAACTTCAGCCAGGATTGATGAGTTTGATTGAAATGTCATATATTGTTAACTTATGAGGTATATTGATTTTGGGTCGAAAGGTCAATTTCAAAGGGAGTTTTGACTTTTTTCCTTCACCTCCAGTGCAATTTGACTTTGAACATTTAAATGACACTAATCATACACTTTAAGATCCCATTAATCACTTAATGACCTGCTTTTGTTCACGCATCGTTAAATATGCAATGTGAAAAAATATATATCAATTAAGCGTTGATTTCTGCAAAAGCTAAATGTGTTAGACAGCATTTGAAAAAAGGGCATTGCTTTATGCATTTCGACATTGGAATACGTGTAAATGGAGTTGCGCAGCTAAAATAAATAATGTAAGAAACAGAACCTAAAAAGCTATACTACATGTAGCTTACAATAAAGAAAATGCAGGAACAGATAAATAACCAAACGGGAAAAAATCGATTGAAAGAAAATGTCTTTCATCTAGTTAGACATGAAAAAAACGTGTTCAGATAACGCAATCTTATGTATAACAATCTAGACAGTCTAATGATTGTGATAAAATCCAGTAACAAGAGAACATACTTCCGGAAGTGTGGTCGGCGACTGGACCGGAAGTGTGATCAGGAGATGAACCTTGAACCCTGTGCCAGTCGAGCTCATCTGATTTTGATTGTTGCCACCGACACAGAGACTGATCGAAATTGCAGTCAGGGAACTCGCCTAAACAGAAATAACATATAGATATAAGTATATCGTTTCATCTATTGTATATTATCATTGGTTAGCCTTTTTATTAATTTCCAGGAGCTAGCTTCATATAAAACGTTAGTACTGAAACTTAAACAGATGCCTATGGAAGAGGTATTTGTAAAATCCTATGATTTCCATTTATGTTCCGCAATGATTTTATTTTTATTTTTGCAAATGAATTATGCATTTGCAAACTAAAATATTGGCGATATGACGATTTCGAAATCATCTTTTTTATCTGTACCATTAAAAAAAAGATAAACCGAATTGCCTTAAACAATATATACGTTTTTGTTTTCTAAATGAATGTTTTTATGTTTAATAATGAAGATCTGTGTTCTATGTTTGACTTAATGTCATTATTTCATAATTTCCCAGCTTTAAAAATGTAAACATTAACTGCATTAAAAAAAAAAACAAATAAATGTTATTATTATAAAATCGTTATTGATACAAAGCACAAATGGTATGGATTGTTAGTGTGGGTAGAAACAGTGGGTTTGAGCTTCCCTTTTTAATAACGTCATGACGTGTGCGGGTTTAGGTGTAATGATGCGTGCGTTACGGTGTTGTATATGCCGCCTTGCGAGTACACGCATCTTCTTGTGATATTAACATGTTTCTTCATTGAAATATCATTCCAATAATTTTTCAATGTAACTATTATTCCTCAAGAAACGTTAGTCTGACAACAGAATAACAAGTTATTGAAATTCACGTCGGAATTTACCTGAGATGTGTATGTAATCGTTGGACAATCTTAATTAGATGTTTCTCGATTTATCCGTTCATTTGATCGACCCTTTAACTGGTTAACAAACATTTGCATATGTACATGACTACATACTGTTATAAGTCGGTACCATTGTTGTATGTAGCGTAGGTGCTACCGTTACTCCAACTTCTGAAAATAAAAAAAAATAAGCAAACATTATGTTCTTAATCAGAAAATACCGAATCCTTAATAAAACTATCATCCGAACTCAACATCAATTTAACTAAAGGCAAAATACGAACAAAGGAAATATTTACATGGAGGCTAGGAGAAAAAGACCAAGTGTTCCTGGTTTCTGTGCTTCATTGACGACACCCACCATTTAGTCTTGATCACATTCAATTAAACGTCAAGTTCACAAAGAGAGGGTTGAGTGATCATTTTCAATCACAACACGTAAGCACGCTAATGAGCATAAACGTCTATCTCCATACATACAAGGATAAAAAGTATTTTCCAATGAGACCACGATGACTATCACTAAACCTGTTCTTAGTCGTTCTCTATTACCCGAATATTTTGTATGTAAATATTGAATTTTAGGTACCTTGAAACTTAATATCTGGAAGGATGGTATTTTCAACGGATGTAGGATTATGGATTGAAATAACAACTAAAACGCTCAAAATAAAATGTTACCGTTGTTACAAATTTGATTTCATTTTCAATAGTACAGTGGTGTACGCTTAAGGCAGCGAAAGAAAGTTGTCAGGAAAAAGATCAATGGTAACTAGCTGTGACAATGTATCGTAAACAATAATGAGAAAGTGTGAATTAATTCGTAAATTGATATTGAAATGCTCAGGATTTAATTAACTGGATTTTGATTTTTTGGAAATATACAACGACTAAGAGACGATATTCGGTTTATTCGGAGATATCTCCGGATTAGTAGAAAATGTTAAAGAAAATATGACAATTGTCACTTAAAATAAACGAATGTCTTCGATGAAAATCAAACATCGTAATAGTTAAAATTATAGATGCTTCAATGATTCATTAAAATATTTTTGTTTTTAATATTTGTTTGGAAGCGCAATAACTTATTCCAGCGTTTGTTTACAAAATACTTTAGGACCGGGAACAGTATATTCCGTTAAAGCCTATAAGGAATTTGATAATTAAATATCTATAGTGAACTTGTGATGGCTATAATTTGTTTTAATTAAACAAACCCATATTTACACAAGCGTGTTTGGCTTGCTTAGGCAAGCTCTTCAGGTGAAGAATGATTTTATTACAAAATTGATTCCAAGATTTTATTTGAGTTTAATAGGTAAATATAATTCCATGGTAACACTTTTCTAATTAATCTTTTGAGCCTAGGTGATACGCAATATGGTTGGACTGGGAAATGAGTCGGTGGGAGTTCTAAACAGTCGAGTATGGCCCTGTCATGATACGGCCCATTTCCATTAAGGCAAGAGTATAGAGGAATCCAAAATCAGAAGTAAGTACGCAGTACATCGAATTCTATGATAAAGATGTGGTGTGTATAGATGTTTCCATAATATGCTGACGTCATTTTGGCCGCTTACAGTTACCATTTTACGGTTAAATGAAATATAAATTACTCATTTGCATTAGAAGCCGACATGGTTTCCGTTTATTAACCCTTAGAACCTGGGAATAATTCATGTAACAAAACACTGAACTGCTATTATAAAACTTACCGACAGGTTCAATATTTACTATGACGTCATCAACAGCAATTATGGCGTTATAATGGTACTTGGCACTAGCGACAAATTCAACCTGTGATTAGACAGAAAAAATGAGACATTTTAATCAGTTCGAGCGTGATTCCTGACATGTTAACGCATTTAGTTGTAAACATCCATTAAGACATTGTAGTTACTTAAAATGTATCGATTTCTACATAGAGGGTTAGCTGAAAAGCTTCCCAATCCATTTCATTCAAATTCAGATTTTTTAAACAATAATAGTTATGAAAACATGACATGTTCATGTATTTGAAATTACCACCGAGAAAAAGAGAGATGAAGAGATCTGGATAACTCTTGTTTTCAATTTGTAACAACGGTATTAAAACTAAATGATATCAACATCGCGTTAGAAATTGAAACTCTTGTTTTCGAAACAAACTGAAGGTGATCTTATTGTTGATCTTTAAATGAACATTTGATGGTTATATCATATGTTTTTGTTACCCCTTCAGTGATCTCTTTCTTTGACACCTGCTCGAAAATACTGCTAAATTCAGATTGGCAAGTTTTTTTATTGGCCTTTAGTTTAATTGACTATGAATAACTAAATGAAATTTTATTTAAAAAAAAAAAAGAAGTTATTTTTTAATTAAATATTTCTTAAAAATGTTCGAACTACCTTCAATAAGTCTGATTTCGAGATTAACCTTAGCAACCGATGTGTCGAGTTTGAGAAAAGCCTGTAGCCAATCCGGACCCTGACGGCCATGTTTGCTCCAAAGCGTCCTCTGGTGGCCATACTTGTCGGTAACTAAGAGCGACAAGTTCCCGATACCTACACCGTTCATGTGATACCAGAAGGACAGAGTGACGGACGAGGGAAGGAAGAGCGCCGGACTCGACAGGATGGCGACAGATTGAGGCCCTTTACTATCTTCCCCTGATACATAGATGTAACTCCCATCTGAAACCAGTTACACAGCAATTGGTTTACATATACATTGTAGATGGAAATTAATAATCACGGAAAAGAAAAGCTGATGTACAGTACTAGCATGTAAAAGCATCATTGGGACGCGTCTGAAATATTACTTCAAACTGTAAATGTTTCTTGCTATGTAAGGTATTCTAGAAATTGTTTAATAATCTGAGGAAATTAGGAAATAATGGCAGTTAAAGTAGGGAGGATTATTCCTCTGCAAATTAGGACTTTTTGTTTCTTGTATTGAGAAGAGAAACAAACATTGATATGCTTCCCTTTTTGCAGTATTTTTTTCTCCCTCTCCTATGTTTTCGCAAAGTCCCGACTCTATATGACCTTCGCTTTTAGGTGGGAAGTAAACCCAAGATGTATGTACATGCAAGTAAAGCTAGCAATGATCGTAGGGTATGCGCACGGCATTGGGCCAGATAGGTAGTCTTCATTTACTGAAAGTTTAAAGTAAGGATATCATAGACGCTGTCAGATGTGTGCTGGTCTTCTTAGACACATGAGGGGTAAAGGCTTGTTGTAAAATGTGTTTGAATACCAACTACCATTGATTTAAAAGGTAAAACATTATCTCGATGATAGAATAACAAATCTCCTTTCATGTGGAATCAAAATAAAAGCGAAGCAATTTGACCTTATCGTCTAGACAGACGACAAGTCTGTATGGGATTAAGTTCGCCTCGTTCGTCTTTGTTTCTTTTCAATACAACGTACTTTGGGCGGTGGATAAACACAGGGACGTGCAGCTTTATCAAGTGCTTTTGTTTGTTTTATTTTGTTTAACGTCCTATTACAGCATGAGTCATTTATGGACGTGACAGGTTTTGGAGATCGAGGTGAAAAACCAGCGACCTGGCAACTGCCCCAACGTAGGTTTCGAACTCGCAACCCAGAGGTGGAGGGCTAGTGGTAGAATGTCGGAACACCTTAATCACTCTGCCACCGCGGCCCTTTATCAATGTGCGTGTTGCCCTTAAAAACGGCTGGTGTCATTCACTTTAAACACTTAAACACAGAAAATATTATTCAACGGCCAAGAAGTAGAGATCGGTGTATGATTTCTATGTATAGGATTAACCGAAGGTTTTGAAGTATAACATGCTGACTATCATTGGATTAGATATCTGGACAAGTGAGTTTCTCCAAAGTTGAAGAATAACAAAGGGTTGAAATGTTTATAACGCGACATTGGTGTAAATATAGAAACATTTTATTCTAAAACGTTACCATGTGGCATGTGTCTCATTAATACGTTATTGAACTGTTCAAGAATACCCGACACGGTGTCTGGAACTGGAAGAGGTCATTAGTTAGAATTGCACCAGATTGCAAAAAATAAGAAAAGCATCATAATTCATATTTTGGTTACAGAATTTAATTTCAATAGACTTAGGAGTCTGTTATCTTGAAAATGATGATTGTATATGTGTTTTAAATGTTAAGCTATAGTTTAGATTATGTTTAATCTTCTATCGTGTGACAATGAATGACTATTTAGTAAAACATATGGTACGTTCGCCCATAGAACGAAAGTCTGTTTGTTACTGTTTACGGATGTTAAGTCTATAAACAGACCGAAGGACAATTACAAGCACAAAATAAGGATCAGAGACTGTTGTAATGTCGGTACACGACATGGAAAATTTGATATTAACGACAGATAATCTCTTTATCACATAACATAAATTAGATTGTGCATTATTTCTCAATCTTAAGTTAACCATTGAGGAATTATTGCGTATTCAAGATTTTGATTATTTGAACATTTAATTTTCAAATGACATATGTTTTAAATACAAAAGACTGTGCTGAATAAATGTATTAACACTAACTTCCGGTGTGATCAGACAAAGGACCGGAAGTTCTCTCTTGGGATCGACCCGACCTTTCCTTCCAATCAAACTGATCTCTGTTAATTTGTAGCCAATCACAAAGTCCGCTGTCGAAATCACAGCTTAAACCATGTAGACCTACAACACAAATAAATGAAGATCTACAAACATTAAGCAAAAACAAATATGAAATGATTTTTCAAAATGTGCTTGTGAAAATTAATTTAACCTATGTTGCAGTTCAGAAGAACAAATTAGAAAAAAATTACAGCGTTTTCTCACACCTTTGATTGCCTATGTAAGATACAAGTTTCCCATGTAGAACAACCATGTGGGATTAACTCTATCGATATATTGTTCAACCATTAACCATATTTTTCGTACTAAATACCTTTTGTATACCATAATTGTCTCTCATCTTAACTGTCCGTCATTTAGGGGGAAAATTAAAAAAAAAATGTATATATATATGATTATGCCATGGTCTTTTGTGTTATGTATATTTAGTTTCTTCCTCTTTTATAAGAACCACATCGAAGTGAAACACTCATTAGTTTGTACATATGCACTACTACAACCATTCACAATAAAAAAACATACAATTTTGTACTGGTAAAGTCACGTATCATATTTACATAATTCTAACACTATGGCATTGTGGCATAGATATTTGGATAAGTATCGTATTTCCTCCTCCTCCCAGGACACGTTGTCTGTAGAATTCCGTTTCATTTTGTATGTAGACTAAAGCATACGTGTCTAGTGTGGTAGTTGAGCAGTTTCTCTCGCAAAGTTTTTAAAGTATTTAAAGTTTAAGTTGGGCAATACAGCAGATCTGTTTCCTGTAGTTATCGTAACTTGTAGCAATTTTTTTTTATGTTTGCCTTTCTCTGTTTTGATAACAATTCTTTCATACTTACTAACGTCTATGTGAAATACCTACATATTAAGTAACTAAAATAAAATAAATCGTAATACTTTTACATAATTTACAACTTACTGTCTGGGAAGAAAATAAGCACACAACTAGTAAACATCCACACGTAGTAACTTGAAATGCTCATCTTGTTCATTTCCTAAACGACTGTACTGTTAAGATAAGTAACGGCAAGTTTTGTACCGGAAATCTTTCGCCTAATGCATTTATGCTATCTAATTGATAAGCCCCTATACACATGTATGCACATTTTACTCACGGAAAACGTTATCAATAAATTCGCAATGGCGGCATTGGTTAAAGTGCAAAGATTACAAAACTTAAACTTTTGAATGAACAAAGAACAGCATTTTTCTCCCATACTCACAAAGGAAGCATGTTTTTCATACCATATTAAACTCTAAACGTCTAAGAATGAACACTGAATTTCACAACTTAATTTATAAATCTCATATAAAATGGGTGTCCTTGTAATTTAACAACAAACAACACTACCGTTAAATCGATGACCCAGTAAAATATTCCAAACTAATGTATCATGATCATTATGATTATGTAAAATCGTTAACCAAAAGCTATATTCTGCAGAGTATTTGTTAACATATTCCAGATCGTAATCCAAAGCGCATGATTTTAAACTGCAATTGCGTAGGCAATACACATCTTCGACTTTAATCGATTTTTTTTATCTATGTTTGATAATATCATAAATACTGTTTTTGAATATCTATCAATCAACAGAATTCTATAACATGTATGCCTGCTTGCTCTGATTTAGAATGATGCATCAGCTCTAATTTTGACGACGTGCCATTTACTTGAATCTGGCCTTGACTTATATGGCGGGTGTCGTCGATTAAGCAGAAGACGCTACTCTTCCGGAACACCTGGTCTTATTATGTAAAACTTTTTCAAGGGTATCCGTTAAATTTGTTTTCGTTGTTTATGATTTGTCTATTGTTAATAGATTTTGAGTTCGGATTATGGTTTTGGTGAAGCTTAAAGCAAACATCAATATGTAGTTCTATCCATTGATACATTATGGGGTATGTTTTTCATGTATCAACTCTGTTGTATCTTCCGAACTTCATCATTAAATATATCAATACGCTTTACTTGAGTGATATGTAAACTACTTAGAGAATGTCAATATTCATCAATTGTTGACAATATTTTCACTTCCGAAAGTGAAGATAAAAACAAGGATCACTAAGAAAAATAAAATACTGCTCTATTGGGCGATCAATGTACTTCAGTGAGGTAGCACTTTAAAACGGTAAAGTTCCGGACTATTGCAAGGGGTTATACACGAAGATACCATGGGCTTAACTGAATATATACACCCACATTGCATACACCAGAAGGCTGTCCTTAGATAACATTAACTATTAAAAGGACTCAGAACAAAAAACAAAACCTTTCGGAAATTTGGGAAAGCAGCTGGATACAATGTATGACTCTTAAATGGAGTGGGGTTTATCGTGAATCATTCAGTGGCAAGATCGTTTTTTTCTTCTTCTTTTGTGTTTCACTTTTCAATGAAATATGTTTGCTAATTGCACAAAACGGAAGCGGATTCTAATTAATAAGATCATGACAAATTGAAATAATTCTCCGGAAGTTTAAAATTAGTCCATTATAAAAGATTTTAAAACACGGAGAAAGGAAACCCATTAATCAACCATTGAGTATCCCATTACCGTAGTGACTGTATTGATCGGTAAGGTCACGTAATTGCAGTGACGCTATACTGTTGAGAATGAAGAGCAGCATACCTGCCTTATCAGCCGAGGTGAGTGTGTTTATAACTGGCGTGACAATGGTTAAACATTCGACCAGTAAATCAGACTGAAAGGCAAGGTTTAATCAGTTCAGTCAGAATTTATAGCTAGATATGCGAATGAATCGGATAAGGCGTACTATATCACGTTTCAATTAGGTCAAATCATGAAAGAAACTTTTCTGATAAGTTTACCACGTTTACAACCCACTGGCATGTTTGCTTGAAGTTTTATTATGCAATCTAGGAAATAGAACATTTTTTGCTTTATATTTCAATGACTTTTTATCAGTTCTCGTTATAATCAAATTTTTAATTGTATCTATATTTGACTTTAAAACTACACCATATGAAGTGAAGGCTATTAGAAATATAAAAAATTGATCTGCTTTTATTATCTAATTTAAATTTTGAATACGATTTCACGAAGCTTGCCATGCCTTTGGAATCGTATTAGCACTAGGAACTGAGAGGGAAAAAACAGCCAAGAAGATAATGACTCGCGTCCTATCTTTCAGTTCTACATAAACAATAAAATCTAAGGAAGGTTGTGTGAAAATCGATTACTAAAACAACATGAAGCATCTAGTTTAGATTAAAAATATTATTTAAAAAGTTTACTGGATTTGATTATGGGCTCTATCAGGCATACACGTGGTATCCTCGATGCTAACCGGATGTAGCGTGCCATTTTCTAGTTTGTAACGAGATTTTCCCTATTCCAGCAGAACGCGTTGCTGGCAATTCCGATCGTTAAGGAAATCGATACTGTCGTCATAAAGCGATAGCATTACATAACAGCATGCACAAAATACATGGATCTATATATAGCACAGTTCGTGAATAAATGTGTTGCATAATGTTACGTATGGAAGAAATCGTTTGCCTGTTTAAAGAAAATATCACTATCGTGAAATGTCAAACTTCGGTTATAACGTATTATTACTTAAGGTCATATGAAATTCCGTTATAGCCAAGTTTAACTGTATATCAAAAACACTTCTTCATTATATTGTCTAGCATTATTGATTAATAAAACTTGGAAGTAACCGAGATTTATATGACCGTGTTGTCAATGAAGCAGAAGACGCTTACCCTTCCGAAACACCTGGTATACGTATCTTGTTGTTTTGCAATGGTCCCCATGTAAATCTTTCCTTTGTTCATATTTTCCCTGTAGTTTCATAAATTTTGATTTCGGATTATGGTTTTGTTGACGCTTCGGTGATTTCGGATTTCTTTTTCACATTGAATATGGTTTGTGACAGACGTACATAATACAGATAAGCGAGGCGAAGAATGAAATAAACTGCATTATTTCCTTATCTTACAAACAGATTTATTTATAAACGCAACATTGAAACAGTTATAGACAACGGCTATTTTGTTTGACACTTTAACTACTACAGGCGTATAAAGATATAGGTTATATTTCTCTATCTTTGTCGAAAATCCCACCTTGCACTTACATTTTATTATGTAACATCTGTGAACCAACCATGGTCGTTGGTTTATTATAGAAGACAGTGTTAGATAAAAGATAACCTATTTTCTGTAAAGCCTCAAGGCGGAAGTGTCACCGACCTTATCTTTATTACATTTTGAAATATTCACATATCAAGGCCATTGCGAAATTAACGAAGAGCATTTCGAAAGCACATGGTCCGTATTCATGAAATTCGTCTCATGCTCAAATAATGTTTTGCGCTAAATCAACGTTTCAGTAACTCACTCAATCGTGTCAAAGGATTACAACGTCAAATGTAAAAAATATTTGATATGAGCTTTAAATATCTTCAATTTGTGTTCACATTTTCGACAAGACATTATTACTGATTTATAATAATGACAAGATATAAGACAAAATCCATACCAGAACATGAAAACGAGTTCATGGATATATGGTCCAGGATCTTATACCAGATAATATATTAATTGTAAAGCATGAACTATCATCACAGCTGTATTGATATATTCGGCTTATCTAGATTATCTTTGAAAAGTCTATGTTGCAACACACATTTACAGATCGGGGATTGATAAAAAGGACACCTGCTGAAGCCCACTGCATGTCTCGTGAGAGGTGACTTACGTGGGACTCTCTTGGTTACTCTCACTTACACGTTCTGCACCCATTGGAAATTTCCAAGCAAATATTGAGGGATAGTAACTACCTTTTTGATTGTTTTCGGTTTACAACCTTACCACATGTCCTATATGTCCTTTGGTGACTTAAAAGAAGAAACACCTGACTTCAAACATGAAGCCATGAATTTTGTACGATCACGTGACCATTAGATACATAGAGGTTACGTCTCGAGTTGTTGTTGAATATGGAATTTCTTTCACTCTCGTTTATTATATTTTAAAGGTTACAAAAGATACTCAAGCTAGTGACTTCTAAAATTTAATTAACGAGAGTGAAATACATTCCATATGCAATAACCACGAGTCGTTCCTACAACGATAATATTACGTCGGCAGCGGTAGTGTTGTTTTCTAGGTGATCGCGGACTAAATGCGCGAAAACACATACGTATATACTCCCGCCAAATTGTGACCGGTCAAAGTTCACTTTCCCAACAAATCAAAAGTCCGGAAGGTCATATACCAGTAGTGGTAAATAACCCGTATTTATCCAACAGTCAGCACGTTTAAACAATGGTCTGAGAGTGGAGTAACACGGGGTATTGTGGTAGAAATGTACTTTCGACGTACGTCAGAGTATACAGTCCTTAGTCTTGTCTCTACCAGGTGGTTGACATGTAACTTTTGCTTTGACGAAGACCATGGACACTAACACCCCTTTATAGTTGATGGGGAACAGACTGTCTAGTACCCATCCATCACTCATGCACTATAGTCCGATGAAAGTGCTGCTAAAATAGACTCGTGAAAGGTAAACCAATGCCATGAGGAGGAAACTGAAAAAGACGCATCACATGTAGCAATCCCAGGAAACACCAAGCCTTTTGGAAATGTGGAAAACATTAAAGCTCAACAATAAGTCTAAATGTACAATTCAACTGTCACACAGGTGTGCCATGATTACGATGCTACTACAAGGTATTTCATCCTCGATATTCAACGACTTCTGTTCTCTGCTGGAGTATCAACTATTTAAGAATTTTGTGAGAAATTGGTTCTCATAAACTTAAGACAAAGTATCACTTTCTGCAAAATATGAAGTATTACATGTATTTTCCTTTCCAATGTAAAGAGTCAGTTAATGAAAATAATAAAATGTGTGTAGTTACAGGCATATATGTCTTAATGTTATAGAAGTTATAAAGTATGAGAGTCTTTCATGAATATGGGCGTTAGATAGGAAAATTCCATCTGAGGTGTTTTCAAATCGTAGAATTTACACCTTTGATCATGAAAGGATACTTTTCTTTCATTTCAACTACCAGACTAAGTTCTATGAAACCATGAAACTTATGTTTCGTCTACGGTTACCACTTAGATTACAAATCAACATTGCAACATTGAGAAAAATAAATTAATCAGCGAGACTAAGCATAGTTTTAATTCTATCACATCGCGTCTGCCGCATTGTGCTATTACTTCATTGATCACCCATTGTGACGTATCGACACGTCACGCGAAATTCCCCCATAGACACACCTTTCTGACCCTGAACAGCTGTATCTTATATATAATAAAAATGAAAGATTTTTATTTTAATTTCGCGAGAAGGGGAAGGGAGGCAACTCGTAAAGCGTGTAAACTACAATTTTATTTGATATTCGCATTTTGAAATAAATCAGTTTTTACAGTTATCATATGATATTACAAAACAAATTGAAATTGGATAACTAATATAATTAGATCCTAAATTCACCAAATAATAAGACATTTTATGTGCATTTCGTGATATTTATATATAACATAGACATTACATAGAAAAAGAACATAAGGAGTTCGGAAATCTGATTATTTATCTAAAGCGAAAGGCATATGTTCGAAACTGCCAAGGAGAATTTTTGAGATTTACGTTATTTGCACAATTTGTAGCAATATAGTTTTTCATTGTTTCTAACATGTACAAATATGTGTGATAAGCATTAAGTCATGTTGAAATTAAAGTTTATAATAAACAAAATTGAGAGTTTCCATGTTTTGCATAAACGACTCGTCAAGTAAAAGACGAAACATTGCTGAATTCTCATAAATGAAATTTTATCAATCTATTTTGTCTAAAAAAGTCTCACAGTATACAATAATGTTAAATGCGAAATAAGGAGTAATACTTTGTTCTGTTAGATATAGATACAAGTATAATGTGACCGATAATACAAAGAATGGAGGTGCTAAGTTGGGCCTTTTTGTGGCCTATCAGTAAGAAATCTAATATTTTGCAGAAAGATACTTCACGGTCAACTGCTTATAGTATAATGTTCAAAATGATTTTGTGTGGGCTAATAGAACAGCGGGAGTCAAATTTAATCAGTGTCAGCGGTCGGATTCGAACTTATGCCTCAGATAACCGGTGTAATATTTGCAACAAAACATAATCAGTACATTACTAATTAATATCAATTGAAATCATGTATGATATTTAAATAATGACACTTAATCATGGGGACTTTGACTTATAAAATATGGTAATGCCATACAGTACAATACCGTTATCAGACTTGTGAATATCATATCACCTCAGAGAAAAATTTGTAACAATGAATATAACACAGATATAAATTGCAATACTTAAAGGGGACAACTAAGCTAACAATAAAATACTGTCATCAATCATGTATAATTCGCCATATATCAGAAAAATAATTATAACTATATTAGTAACACTTACGATTATCATCTGTGTAGATAGCACCCAGATCACAGCACTCTATCTTGTTCAAATCAACTGAGTCCTATGATAAACGATGTTCTAAATTTAGCCTAAGTGAAGAAGCTAAGATTCTGCGTCGGCGTTAGTCATGATGTCGATGTGGTTGCTCTCAAGTCTCTGTTTCAGTAGCGCAAGGCGAGTGTCAATTTTTCTGTACTTCCTCGGTCGGGGTTGGTTGTACGTGGTCCCTCAGTGTCTTAGTGGTGTCAAACTGGTAAGCCTCCATCTATATACTGGTCAAAACGTAGACTGTAAATGGTGTAACGTCTCCTGGTAAGTATACGCTTGGAACCATACATCTTCAATTTGGTGTTTTGGAACAAGTGACAACATAGCTGCACGAAGAAGCAGTATCCTCGTTGTCAATAAAGTTACAGTCCAGTCATCTGTGCCTTGCGCAAAATGCATTGCATGGAGTGAAAGAATCAGCTTTGGTGTTGGTCCCTGTGAAGCCGGTGCGGATGTCGTTGTGGATTGCTGCTTCGAAGTCGACAAATACTGTGGTTTGCATCATAGGTAGGTCGTTGTCTGTAATGAATGGCCTTAGCAGTGTGAGGACCTGGTACAGATGTGTTGGTGTTTCCCGAACAGAATGGAGAATATGACTGGATATATGGTTCCGTCCATCTCAATGTGAATGGTGTGTATGTGATGGACGAGGGTCGGACAGGTGTAGAAGGTTCCATCACGGTAGATCCAGCCGAATGCTGCATGCTAAATCCTCTAAACCATCAATGTGTAATCAGTGCTGTCCGGTGTTGGTTTGTGTACACATACCTTTGAGTTCTATGTCCTGTGTTGTTGTTGGTAGCTTTGGTGTAAGTTGCGTCTAGCTCTATAAAGTTGCATTTCGTAGTTTTACATCTGGGTATGTTCTCTTCAATGACTCTTGTCTCAACGTCCTATTCGTTGTCATGAAGTCTATAGATTTCCTCATTGTGAATTGTAGAAACTGATCTAACTTCTTTCAGGCAGCGGTCGCTAATGCACTCCAAAATAGTTTTTAACATTGATATCCACACCATGGAGATCATATTATATGCTTGGCAATATTTTGACCCCACAGTGTCTTGTTGTTTGACCTCCTGTTTTGATCATATTCTTTCAAGAAACAGCTTGACTGGTTTTGATCAAAAATATAAGCAGTGATGCCTGGCAAGTTGGGAGGAGTTATTGCAATTTGCTGATCCCCTGTGGGGTCTAGTCTGCCCTTTACAATATACATACTAGTATTTAATTATTGTTAAAGTAACTAAAAATGCCTGTATGCAGAACAAACGATAATAATTTAAAATTACGTATAGTTTTGAGAATCATTTTTTATGATTAGGTCTTATCTTCTAACAACCTGTTTTTATCTTAACTTCCTGCTTGACTATGCCTGTTTTGGTGTCGCCTGAAAAGCGACATAATTATATGGATCATTCTGTCGTCGCCATAAGTTGCGTCGTCCAAAAAAAATATTCCATGCAATATCTTGAGTTCCATTTGGTGTATCAAACACAAACTTAATGCAGTGACCCCTGACCGAATGTCATTCCTGGGACTGCTTTACTGGTTTGAAGGTCAAAGATCAAGGTTACTGCTACCATAACTAAAACTGAATTCCAAACAAAAATGAAATTATTTCATTTCCTTTGTCCTTCTTGTTTATTGAAAATAACACATCTGAACTAAAAAGTGTTCTGTTTTGTAATGTTGCATACACATGCAAAAAAATCCACTTATGTAGAATTTGTGTTGGTCATTTTGTGAAGGCCGGACACTCCTTAATCCTGAATAAATGGCATTTGTTCTTGCTTGTTATATGTTTAGCATTAAGGGAAATTGGAACAATTAGTTTGCCTATTTTCAGTATAATTTAATGTCATTAAATATGCACCGTCTCGGGGAAGCAAAAACATGATCTTGTTCAACCTCCGCGTACAAACACATACTTTGCTCACACCAAAACACGACCTTAAAAGAACTATACAGTTAATGGGATAAACAAAAAACATCTTCAATAAAACCAACCTATGTTCATTATGTATTTATTCTATTCAACGACCTCAGTGTCATTGAAATATCTCATTTCCTTTCGAAAAAGCTAAGGCGGTTATGTCATTTCAAGGCTTTTAAGATATCCAGCTCATAGTCTGTCATTTTGTTTTAACTTAAGGGGAAATTTCGCCCATGGATAGTTAGTACATGTATCAGGTGCAAGTGCACATTGCGTATAAATATCCATATCCAAGTGGCGTTTAACTCGATACAATTTGACGACAAGTCTATTGTCTTTGTCAGATAGGTAACGTGGTGTATACACAGGATTTCATGTAAAAATGAATGAACAGGGAAGACGACAACGCATTATAGATATACAAACCCGGACACTAAACGTTACAAACCGACTATCGTACCGGAAGTCACCTCCGAGACATCACCGAGATCTCCTGATAACCTTCAGCCTAACCACTACCGAAGTAGTAATTTGCGTGTGAGGGTTAACGGTACATATCTCTACCGTGCGACACTGTATAGACACTTTATATTAACACGGAAGGATACATGTCTGTTACTAATAGACACCCTATGTACATACAAACACGGATGTCTATCAGTATGAGTAGGTGTAGGGAACACTGATTCATTCAAAGTTTTTCGTAGATCAAGAAATCGACATCAATATGTATAATCTTATCAACTTCAATACAGTTCTCAAATCACAAGATCCTTTATAGAAACTGCTATACAGCTCATCAGGAGAATGATGATATTTCAAACGTGCCAATATTATTAACTGTCATTAAAACGATATATCATACACATCATTGTGACGTCACCGACAACAATCAAGCAGAAGGGTGTATATCCATATTTGCAAAACATAATAATTAGTAATAATAATAAATAAATTATTTCTACGATTCATTAGGATTTTAGATAGTTAATAACATAAAACAAAAATTCAAAACTTTTGTTTATATGACTATTTCTTTTCATTATTCATATTTCGCTTTGTTATTTATATATAGATATGTATTCTCTTGGCCACATTTACCTGTGGTGTTATTAGCTTTAAGACGTCCCCGATAACGATCCGCATACAAAACATCTTCTTCTAAAATTTTGAAATACAACTACTTTACAAGTATTTTACAAGTAAATATGAACAAATCTAAGGAAGTATATATTAAGTACTAGCCGTTATAACAAACTCATAAAGCCTGCTAGTATTATAATCGTCATTATTTGTTTTAAAGACGACGAAATGTGGGGTTTCTTCCCTCATTCATTGAAAGCGCATTTAAAAAAGTATGTAACGATTTTAAGATTATGTCAACAAGGAACAAGATAGCATTCGATTGTTCCGCAAACTCAAATTGTGCTCTCTGTACGGATCAAAGGATTTATCTAAGGTTTATGGCAACCTATGATAACCTTGATGGGTATACTGCAGGGAGAGTGCGTGTGTCCAGTTTTATTGCAGGTAAGATTTGTTCTGATAATATATTACATTTGAGATTTGTGTTTAGATACCCTGGTTTTGACAGTCGCAATCGTGACACACCTAAATGTCGATACCACTACATGTAAAAAGCAGATGTTAAAGGCGAGAACCAACAGGAATACGGAGAAAGTACGTAACGGTCATCTGTGTTATCTATAACATATATATCATCAATACAGTGTTACTGGGGCATCGTAAGGGTATGTGGTATTTCTTCTTTAACTTTCTGTACTGTATATGTATAACATTATCAAATACAGAAATATATACCCCCATTATGTACCTCCAAAATTATCAACATCAATATCAGCCTAAACTGTTGTAGATTTATTCAAAATACACGTCATGGAAATTTTATTGATATTCTAGAATTTCCTTTTCCTTCTTTATCTTTAAAAACTGTTTCGTTTGATTTATATCTAAACTGATTATATGTAAAGTACGTTTAGTAAACAAAAAACATCTATAATTAGCACAGGCAACTTTAGGTGTACACAAGGAAACTGACGTAAGTTTGCTGAGGTATATTTGATACAGAACAAAACCGCAATGGAGGATACCGAGGAGTCGGAAGACAATGCAAATGAGTAAGTAAATATCAACAAAAACATCTGTTTACATAGCGACAATTAGATTTACAATCAAAGATCGATGATACTGGTGTGAGTTAAGCTTCTTCCCTATAGGCGTCCTGCAAGTTCCTTATAATTACTTTACACCATGTTTTTATGATAACTGTCCGACACGTAAGAAAACTTGTTTATGTATTTTTGTACGTCAGACGTTTATAATATAAACACTGTTGTGACATCACCGTTTGTTCTAATGATACAGTATATAGTAGAATATTAACAATGATATTTATATAATTTTTGTTTCTCGTTTTCATATATCGTTTCTTTTGGAAATGTTTAGTTTTTTTTGAACTGATGTTTGATCCCTAATGACCCTGGTTAACGATAGGTGCTTAAATAATACATGTATAAAATACAAATAAATGTCAAATATCAAACCTTATTTATAAGTCGTATCGGTCCTTTATAGTGTTTGATAATCGAAAATTATTTGCCTTATAATGGATATACAATGTATATTGTATATTTTCGTCTCCTGAGAATCACACGTTCCTGCTTCAAATGAACAGAATTCGCGTTTTGGCAAAAAATTAGGTAACTTTACATGTATTTGGCAAGTAGGTACACAATACATTCATGCATGAAGGATATAACAACCCATGCAGCAGGCAAAACATTACCTAGTCATTGTTGACGTAATTACTAGTTCATTGTTCAGTATTTGTAAATTCTTAAAATGTGAAGGTACCCGCTCATAATAAATAGAATGCTGTGGGTTAAGTTAGAGAAAGCCTCAAGTAACTTATTATGTGTTAGACTGAACTGGTCGTGGCCCTTTGGGAGCTATCACTTACTAAACTGGTCGTGGCCCTTTGGGAGCTATCACTTACTGAACTGGTCGTGGCCCTTTGGGAGCTATCACTTACTAAACTGGTCGTGGCCCTTTAGGAGCTATCACTTACTGAACTGGTCGTGCCCCTTTGGGAGCTATCACTTACTGAACTAGTCGTGGCCCTTTGGGAGCTATCACTTACTAAACTGGTCGTGGCCCTTTGGGAGCTATCACTTACTGAACTGGTCGTGGCCCTTTGGGAGCTATCACTTACTAAACTGGTCGTGGCCCTTTGGGAGCTATCACTTACTGAACTGGTCGTGCCCCTTTGGGAGCTATCACTTACTAAACTGGTCGTGGCCCTTTGGGAGCTATCACTTACTGAACTGGTCGTTGCCCTTTGGGAGCTATCACTAACTGAACTGGTCGTGGCCCTTTGGGAGCTATCACTTACTAAACTGGTCGTGGCCCTTTGGGAGTTATCACTTACTGAACTGGTCGTGGCCCTTTGGGAGCTATCACTTACTGAAATGGTCGTGGCCCTTTGGGAGCTATCACTCACTGAACTGGTCGTGGCCCTTTGGGAGTAACCACTTACAGAAATGGTCGTGGCCCTTTGGGAGCTATCACTCACTGAACTGGTCGTGGCCCTTTGGGAGTAACCACTTACTGAACTGGTCGTGGCCCTTTGGGAGCTATCACTTAATGAACTGGTCGTGGCCCTTTGGGAGTAACCACTTACTGAACTGGTCGTGGCCCTTTGGGAGCTATCACTCACTGAACTGGTCGTGGCCCTTTGGGAGCTATCACTTACTGAACTGGTCGTGGCCCTTTGGGAGTTATCACTTACTGAAATGGTCGTGGCCCTTTGGGAGCTATCACTTACTGAACTGGTCGTGGCCCATTGGGAGCTATCACTTACAGAAATGGTCGTGGCCCTTTGGGAGCTATCACTTACTGAACTGGTCGTGGCCCTTTGGGAGCTATAACTTACTGAACGGGTCGTGGCCCTTTGGGAGCTATCACTTACTGAACTGGTCGTGGCCCTTTGGGAGCTATCACTCACTGAACTGGTCGTGGCCCTTTGGGAGCTATCACTTACTGAACTGGTCGTGGCCCTTTGGAAGCAATCACTTACTGAACTGGTCGTGGCCCTTTGGGAGCTATCACTTACTGAACTGGTCGTGGCCCTTTGGGAGCTATCACTTACTGAACCGGTCGTGGCCCTTTGGGAGCTATCACTTACTGAACTGGTCGTGGCCCTTTGGGAGCTATCACTTACTGAATTGGTCGTGGCCCTTTGGGAGCTATCACTTACTGAACTGGCCGTGGCCCTTTGAGAGCTATCACTTACTGAACTGGTCGTGGCCCTTTGGGAGCTATCACTTCATTCTGTCACAGAATATCCCGGAAGAATTGTACAAAAGACACGAGAATAGCACCTTTATAAGTTAGAATTAGACATAGTCGAGTCATACATGTGTATAATGAATAAAACTGCACCATGCAAACGGGGAATACCCTTTAAAATGTTACCACAGCTACATAAACTGAACGTAGTGGACTAATCTATTCATCCTTTTATTGGAGGGAAGTTTTGCGATGTTTGTGTCATGACATTTTTTAGTATAAAACACAACCAAATTATGGCATATATCTATTATAGCTATGATTTGCACACATGCTAACATCAAAAGTCACCGATCAAAACTTTAATTTTCTTCACAGGGAAACATGTAAAAGACAACTCAAAATGACATTTGACAGATTTTAACGAAATGTCATGAACATGGCTGCAGAAATCTAGTTTAAATAAACACCATCACAAAGACAAAGTCTTTCGCTTTATACCTGTATATATTATTTCTGTTTTAGTATGAGACAAAATCTTTCGCTTTATACCTGCAAAATATATATTATTATATCATTTCTGTTTTAGTGTGAGAAAAAGACCTTCGCTTTACACCTTTTTATATTATTTCTGTTTTAGTGTGAGACAAAGACTTTCGCTTTACACCTGTTTATATTATTTATGTTTTAGTGTGAGACAAAGACCTTCGCTTTACACCTGTTTATATTATTTCTGTTTTAGTGTGAGAAAAAGACTTTTGATTTACACCTGTTTATATTATTTTTGTTTTAGTGTGAGACAAAGACCTTCGCTTTACACCTGTTTATATTATTTCTGTTTTAGTGTGAGACAAAGACCTTCGCTTTACACCTGTTTATATTATTTCTGTTTTAGTGTGAGACAAAGACCTTCGCTTTACACCTGTTTATATTATTTCTGTTTTAGTGTGAGAAAAAGACTTTTGATTTACACCTATTTATATTATTTCTGTTTTAGTGTGAGACAAAGATTTTTGATTTACACCTGTTTATATTATTTCTGTTTAGTATGAGACAAAGACTTTCGCTTTACACCTGTTTATATTATTTCTGTTTTAGTGTTAGAAAAAGACTTTTGATTTATACCTGTTTATATTATTTCTGTTTTAGTATGAGACAAAGACTTTCGCTTTACACCTGTTTATATTATTTCTGTTTTAGTGTTAGAAAAAGACTTTTGATTTATACCTGTTTATATAATTTCTGTTTTAGTGTGAGACAAAGACTTTTGATTTATACCTGTTTATATTATTTCTGTTTTAGTATGAGACAAAGACTTTCGCTTTACACCTGTTTATTTATTTCTGTTTTAGTGTAAGAAAAAGACTTCGCTTTACACCTGTTTATATTATTTATGTTTTAGTGTGAGACAAAGACTTTTGATTTACACCTGTTTATATTATTTCTGTATTAGTGTGAGACAAAGACTTTTGATTTATACCTGTTTATATTATTTCTGTTTTAGTGTTAGAAAAAGACTTGGACATGTGATGCACTCTAAACAACTACATGTCATATCGATGTGTTTCCTCGTCCTAGACGCCATCTTTGTTTTGTTACTACTTTTTGTGGACCTAGACGTTATTCCAGGTTAGTAACCGTTTCATTTAACATCTTCCTGGGGTTTAACTTTGTTTAGAACTTGGCTTCAACTATCATTAGAATGGGTTCATATAAAAATCTGTCGAAGAAAAATAAATCCGCTAAATCATGGAATACGAGTAAACTGACTTCTTCTTTAAACTGCATGTGCCAAAGTAAAAAAGCAAAGTAGAAAAATGAAGACAGAAGATAATAAGTTGGAGAGTTAGTAAGTTTTCTTCCACAAATACGGGTCTGAAACTCAATATACTTAACTAAACTACAACAAACGCCTACAAGATAAAGGGAAGTAACTTAAATGGCTAACACTTTGATAATGAACTACATTATATTAACACAATCTTTGCACCAAGATATATAATAATTAAATCCCAATTATTTTTTTTAAAATATTATATCGACTCCATTTAAAAATACACAAACTATATTTGTTTAACTAATTACAGAAAGCATTGAAGGACATCGTCTTAATTGAAATCATCTCATACCCATACGTATGCAGCACAATATAATATAATACTCTGATTAAAGATAGAGACACATATCGTGGATGATATAGTTTTGAGAGACCAATTTTTACAGATGTTTGTTTATTATGCGATTCATACATATAGCGTCTAAGGTGCAGCACATGTGTGTGTTGCGTCACCTCTTCCAAGATATAGATAATCTTCCTCTGCCAGGCACACTCAACTGGTACGAAAACAAGTCAAGACTGTGTAACGGAGATTGGTATATCCACCAATTATGTTAAGGCTTCGTATACCCCAATTGTTTACTACCGGAACAAAAATGGAATAAATGACATTTCAAAGCGGTGCATTGCAGACATAATTAGGACACACATGGATATTGTTCAATTTCAAAATTAGTAAATCGTCATGCATGAAAAAATCATGATAATTTCTTCAATACTTTTTACATGGAAACTAACAAGATGCCATTAATAAATATACATAATATTAAACATCTATAAAGTTAGGGTTTCACTATTTCGTTTATGATTACTCATCTATTAAAGATGACGTAACACCCACATGCTGAAACTTTAAAGTTTAGTAATATATACAGTATGCCGAAAAAAATAGTTAAACTGCAGCATAGAGCTGTCAACAAATTGACGATTTGTATTCATTGACCATTTCCTGTATATGCCATGAATATATCACAGGAAATATGGCATTTCCTGTACATACACTGTAACACGAATATCTGTTTTGGATAGATTTCCTTATACCGCTACAGCTTAAGTATAATCAGCTTCTTTACTGGTTTTGTGTCAGCAGAATAATTATTCTTTCTTATAGTTTCAGGTGGTGATGAAGACCATTCCAAGAAGGAGGAGGTGGAAAACGGGCTCCACTACACCGGGCTAACAATACTGACGTTGTTTATGTTTGAGGTAAGACATGATACTATAAGTTATATGGTCACTTACTGATCCCCTGTAGAGCTATAGAGGGTCAGTAAAATTCTTAAATTGGCGAGGGCGGAGCCCAAGCCTCCTATATATTTTGCTGATCCTCTATGGCTTTATAAAGGGTCAGTTAGTGACTATATATCGAATTTATCGCATCGTGGACCTTTATTCACAATCTTAATAGAATCACCAATTGCTTCTTCTGTAATTTCATTCATAGTATATATAAAACCAACTTAAACTTAACTTCCATTCACGTGAATTACTTATCACGTAATATATTAGTCTGGTTCAATACGAGTCTTACGGCTCCGCTTCGGATAACTATGGTAAACATAGAGAATGCCCCCGTGTCAAACGCTAAAATGACTAAGCTCAACTATTGGCGCCAATTTTACTCAAATTATGGCTGTTCCACATTTTTCGTTTAAAGGACGGCGCAATAACAAACGCAGTTAATTAACCAGTTATTCAATAAACAAGAAATTGAATTAAACAATTGTTCAATAGTGAAAATGTAAATATATGGATTGTACGGCGTTGTTTTAATTTCCATGCCGGTATGAATGCAAATCGGTTACATCCATATTGACCATATGACGCCCACGCCGTTCAATCCCTATATATCAATCACATTTTAGCTTTAAAATCAAGCCAATAATGATTAAAAAATAGCAAAAATGCTCAGTGATGAGGTCACTAACAGTGTGAAAAAAAGGGATGTCATTTAACATTACATTTCCTTGTCTGATATGGAGGTCTGAATCGATCTGAATATGCTAATTAATATACAAATGTAACATATTCTTTTTTTTTATTACCCAAGATCCCGATTAATATGGTGGTGCTGTCGACAAAGTGGCTGTCTCAGGAACATTTCGTCTAAGTTCCGTTATACTTTTGGATATCTTATATCATAATAACGATTTTGTTGTTACTTCGATTTTCTCTGATTCACCTAACATTACTCTTTGAAAACGTATTTAATGTAATACAAAAAGTCGAACAATCGGACAATTCTATAAGAAAAAGGGCGAGTAAAATTTTTTCAAAAATATTCCCCTTCTTAGCTAATGTAATCCACTATCGTCTGACAAATATTTTTGATTCAGTTACAGCTTTTAATGGTTGGTTGATAGCTGTTAATGATACGAGTTACTTTCCTAAGAAAAATGTTCAACTCATATATAATTTATTTTTAACTGAGTGTTTTGTTTTAACAAGAACACTTTGATTGTTTGTAATAACACTCACAACTCATGAAATATCATTGTGTACAACGAGTAATTAAATTCCTGTGGTGAATTTCTAATGCAATATCTTCTTTCAATAACACTTATTTACAGTCCTTTTGCAATACCTCTATATATCAATGTTGGGAATTTGTCAATACCAAGTCAAAATTACAGACTTGCAGGCGTTAAAACGTATGATAAACCCTTTCTTTTATTATTCAGATAATGCTGAAGATTATTGCGGATGGCTCGAGCTTTTTTAAGAAGAAATTAGAGGTAAGAACTTCTCTAAAAGATAATTCGATTAAGTGTTGGAAAGCGATATTAAGAATATATGTCCTAGAATTCAATCAGATTCACGTTATAAAACGTAAAAAACCTGTAATGCATGTATTTTAGTTTATTATTTGTTATAATCTACATAAGAACTTCAAAAAATGCAAAACATTACACCTTAGGTTAACGTATAAGCATTAGTGGATGCAGGCAAACCCTGCCTCTATATCCGATGGAATTTAACTTTATCCTGAATTCTTATACAATACCATGTGTTATTCCACTATCATACCATTGTATAAACGTGTTGCCTGTTGGATAAATATATGTTATATACCACTAGTGGAATATGACCTTCCGGTATTTTGATCAGTTGAGAAGTTGAACTTAAAACGCAAACAACCCGCTGTTTACTCCAGAAAACAACACTGCCTATATGATGTAATACCATTATGGTAGAGACAGGTCAAACGACTTTTTTTTTAAAGTTTAAAGACACTCGCTAAAACTCGTGTCTTTTGTAACTTTAAAAAAAATAATTAACTCGAGTGAAATAAAATCCATATCAAACAAGCACTCGTTATGTTACCTCTATTTATCATCATTTAACTGTTAAGATGCATATTACCGGTAATATAAAGAAACTGAATTTCAAATGTTGTAAGTAGGTTATCAAGCCGTCCTATGTTTGGCTTTAAGATTTTAGCTAATATCAGTACCACAAATGTACATCTATATTAATGATAGCACTTTTAGTTCGATCCAGGATTATTTGCCTTTCGAGAGAGACAGGTATCAAACGTGTTGTGTCTTTTGACCGGGAAACTACTGTTTTTAATCCCATGTATTTTCTTTACAGGTTTTTGATGCGGCTGTGGTCGTCATATCCTTTGTGTTAGACATTGCCTTGTCCCTGTCACGTGTCAACTCCATGGTGAGAGACATCGTCATCCTCATGATCCTTCTTCGGTTTTGGAGGTTCTTCAAACTCTTAGTTAGTAAGTAGTATAAAGTTACTTTACATCTAAAGTCACCTCTCTCAGACAGATATTTTGTACCTTTTTATATTACGCCATTTGCAAAAAAAATATCTAATTAAAATTACAATGTTATGTATGCTTACGGAGTTTGTAAGATATACAAAAACAAAACAATGTAGCGTGCCATATTAATGCATTTTTCCGTTGTATCTTGAGTTTAAATTGAAAAAAATACAATATCGCGCGTGAATGTCTTTTCGTTCATATTCCATAAGCTATGTTATTATACAAGCGAGAAATGAGGCATCACACCAAGATCAAAAGTTTAGTGATGTACAGCCGTAGTATGAAACCGAATATGTAGAATAATTTTAGATAATATTAATCGTTTTTGTTTTATGTATTGCAGCTGTGAATGTATGTGTAAGGAAGGACATTCAGAACCAGGTAGACGCCGAGAGGGAACTTCGTCTTAAGGCGGAGAGGGAGCGTGACGATGCCCGTGAAAAACTGAAACTTACGGAGGAACAGAGTCAGCAATCTGTGATAGTTATTGATGAAGATAAAAAAGAACCGAGTTGAGAAATAAAAACCGTATATTGTACAGATAATTAAAACGCCATAATAACAAGTACGCCAGGAGAACAATTTCAACTTGTGATCAAGCACGTACAAAATTTGCAAAGTTAAGCTTTTGGGTAGTTTGATTTTGTCAAGTTCTTTATTTCTTATACCTTATCATATTGTTTCCGGTGATGTCAATAGTATGACACAATTTTATGAAATTAAGGGATAAAGAGAATGTTTGTAGCGACCATTTTAGTAAGATTTGAATGGACAATCAACAAAAAAGGTCTTATATGTAGCAAAAACAATGTTCCATCTGTTTATCATCAATATATAACCATTGAATTATGTACAAATTAGTATAATTATGCAATCCAGACATATTAATGACGATAATACATTGCGACCATATTTTACACTTTAAACTATTACGTGTCCATCTCGGCAGTGATTGTCTCGATCAAGGAATTGTGCAACTGTCTCTTAGGCCAGGCTAAAGTGTATTTCACTCAAAGAAACTCGTACTGAAAACACATTTCATAATTATGAGAATACTGTTCGTGTGAATTTGTTTTACTTAACATCAGATTAGTATTTCTCTTATATCTCGCCATGTTGGATAGAGGTTGCCCATGTAAGAAAGCTATGTAAGAAAAATCTATCTTACATAGCATTTCACGCGACGTGACGTCACAATGGCTCAACAATGATGTGACGTCACGAATACGGTAAACTCTGATGCCGGAAAGAGAAAACGACGGCGTGATAAAATTAAAACCTTTCACAAAATTTTAACCATAAACAATAGGAAGAGGAGATTAATTTTTCTGCGCAAACGTTGTTTGCAAATATAGGGTATGCTTAAACTCGCTGTCTAATTCGTTTTCGTCAAAAAAACTCAAGGATAAAGTTGAAATTTCAAAATGGTAGCCTGTTTAAACATATTTTCAATGTTTTTGAGCTTATTTGGGTAGTTGATATGAGAGAAAAAGACTCTTTCATTATGTGTGTATGTAGGATAGGGATATTCCACCCTCTAGATCACAAAATGTGGTGAAACCCGAGGCTTGCCTCGGGTTTCACCACATTTTGTGACCCTTCGGGTGGAATATCCCTATCCTACATACACGCATAATGAAAGAGTCCTATAATATTGCATACGTCTTTGGTTATATTACTTGTTTAGTATTGTATAACCAGTTCAAATATATCTGTTAATGTTAAGCAATTAAGTCAAATACTTGACGTCTGATTGCTTCCAAAACCACTGTCGCACTACTATTAAAACGCCGGAGAATTTCACCCTAGTGACTGTACTTCAGGATCAAATTTACATTGTATCTGTACAGTAGCTTGACTTGGTCCGGGCAGTACCACCTGAGCGTATAGTATAGATAGCTAGGTCGACAGACCAGCCAACGAATATGGGTCTGATCCTTGTATATTATCACGGAAAATAATTGCTGAATGTTGATGTTTTTTTTTTAATTTTTGTTATATGTCATAATCTTATGATTCTCCGAATAAAAGTTATTTCAATATTTTTTTCCCATATATAGTCTGTGCTGTGGGGGATTCAAGAAAAAGACAAGGTTCAGCCATACACAAGTATTTTCATCAGTTATGATCGACTTTTCTACAAAGACTTATTTTAATGTTCAAAATAAAAGATGAAATCATTAAAAAGTTCTAAAAATATAATTACATATAATTTGACAAATCCAGCCAGTAATTGCTTTTCAGAAACTATAAGGGGAATAACTCGTGCAATGTTAGTTGTTGTGTGTAAGGCAGTAATTACCTCCCATCTGCTGTTAGAATAGACATGTGTATTTTACTCAAATCTGTCCTCTTCATTGTTTTTCAATTGTTTAAATATTTGTTGAATCGAATGACTTGTCGTTTAGAAAAATAAGTATTTGTGTTGAAAGTTAAAGATCAATCGTTCTTTTAGTAATCCAGCTGCATATGTTTTTTATGTTTTCTTAGGCCTTGCAGGAATAAAGTATAAGGGAAATAACTCCTAAATTATCAGTTGTCTTTGATTTACCTGCCTTTTTCTGTAAAAACATACAGCTAGGTTTAATTTCTAAGCTTATGAAACCACAAAACTGCTAGCTGGCATTGTTTAAGCACTGTAAAATATGCCACCAATTTGATTCCAGTGCAATTCTAAGTTGTTCATCAATTGATCACAAGGTATTATATGTAAGTCATATTACACGTGTAATACGCAAAATTATCATACCTTTGATTCTGATAATATACACTGCCCTTGTGATACAAGTGTAGTTTGAGTTATCATATCAGGGTCCGGGCTGATATACATTTTTTACTCAAACCCGGGTCGATAACCAGCAATCAGCTAGGACAGGATATCACTTTATCCGGTTTCTTCATTCCGGATTAAAGTTGTACGCTCACACGCTCGTCAGCAGTCGTGAACCGTCGGCACTTTCCGTAAACGAGAAAATATTCGTTTACGGAAAGTGCCGAGGTTCCCGATTGGCTCATCAGTTGGCGCCGCTTGAAATTTTCTGTTTTTTTTTTACCTTTCATTAAAGCTGTTGAGTAGTTTAATAAATTTCTTTTTGTTTTGTTTTTAAAATTGTGTGATAAAAATGTTACGCTATATACATGGTTATATTCACCTCGTACATGTAACACGACAATCCTGTGATAAATGTGTTTATTTGTGGCTTTTTGATGAGTAGTATGATATAAACTGTCATTTTCATCAGATAAAATGCCAAATCGCTCCCATTAGTTTCAGAGTGCAATTTGTACTTAACATTGAAATGTCACACATAGACATTCCTCAAATTATGCTACAATGTATAGCATAAACCAATCTACAACATTAGAATTTCATCACTTTTGTATCCTGTTTTCCCTGTGGCTACTTCAGCAATAAATCCATTGAAACATATAAATGACTAATGAGTTTCTTTTGTTATGTAAGCCCCTGACTACTGAAGTTGAGTGAGAGTTTAACTGAAACTCCATCAATTTAAATAAAAAAAAGTAGTTTTACCTGTTCAAGTTCTAATATGTCTATTGATGTCTCTTACATCCGGGAACATTTAACACGTTTACACTTGTACATGTAGCAATATATACACTCGCAATTTTACTTCCAATCTCTTAGAAAAAAATATCTCTTGGTCACAGGTTCGAGGGGTACGTGGGACAGCCACTCGTACATGTAGTGATCTATACACCCGTAATTTTACTTCCAATCTCGTATGAGTAATATCCCTTCGTCACATGTTCGAGGTCTAGATCTACGTGAAGCAGTCGCCAGGTACTGGCCGTTGGTCGTTGGTTTTCCTCCGGGAACTCCGGCTTTCCTCTGCTACAACATTTAAAATCTAACAGCTCTCTGAATGGCCATAGCTGTTAATAGGCCGTAAAACACAAACAGACCAAAGATAAAAATAGGAATCATTATGATTATTTATGTCCAAATGACCGATTTGAATTTACAATTATTATTCAGGAGTTATGCTAAATCACATTCTGTTAAATTAATTTTATAACGCACGAAATAAAAGAAAAAAACAGCAATCTTGGGATTTCATATTGATAAACCGATCCATTTGTCCTAACTTATTTGTGTTTAAACACAAGATCATAAAACAGTTTTTTTTCAATGATTTCCTTATTGGTTTCTGTTTTTTTAATCATTAAATTATTAATATTTTATTTTTTCTTTTGTCATCGATGTATATTTTATCGTTTACATTTCTTGTGTTCGTTCAGGTATCGGTAACGTTATATTTCCTGGTTGCTTATATATATGATTGTATTTATTCAATTCTGTTTAATCCTACCTACAGCATGGGTATATCTCAATATAAAATTATATATGACTTAAATTTGCCAAATGCTATGTAGAGTCAATAGAGTGGATACCGAAAACAAGTTAACATTGCTGTTAAAATTCTAACACACCGTCCTTTGATCTTAAATGGCCACGTGTACTTTTATCGAAAATTAAAAACTTTAGAAATTGTTTGTGGGTTTTTATGTTTCTTGTACAAGTTACAGCATTATTTCGTAGATATAGTGCTATGAATACTAATATAACGTATTTCTAAACTTGTCATATTGTCATGTTCCGTGGGTTAAATAAATGTTGAGTTTTGTGTGTGTGTGTGTGGGGGGGGGGGGGGGCAGTAACCCACGTTTGCTATTTGTCATTTTTATAAAGCCTACATGTATGAAAGAGCAGATAAGTATAGAACTATACAGTCTTATAAAAGGCTTTTTTTACACTCATATAAATGGTCATAAAGGCAGTTTTTACGGATCGTAGAGCATACTTGGTATTATAATACTATCGATTCCATTTGAATAGGTTCCATCGCTCCTAATCTCCCCTTCAAAACCCCAAAGAAACCTTTATTTTCATTTTATATGATGGAACAGAAAATTGTCGAAGAATTCCGCCAGATTTCTAATCCGATGGGGGGGGGGGGGGGGTGGGGGGTGTCATTCCGAAGTTCCAGAATGAACGATGATGACATGCAGTGATTGGTCCCCGGTTACCCTTCAGGCAATCGGAATTCCTCATGCAAACGAGCTTTTCCGGAAAGCCCGAAGATATCCGATTGCCCTACAGATGACGGAAAGTACCGAACATACCCGAATGAAAGACAACAACGTATAACAGCTCTTGTTGTTACTGGTTAATGAACCTAAATAAACAAAGAAATGTTATAGAGAAGTGACGAATCATTTAGCTTTAATCAGTGATATAAAAATGTAAGGTTCCAAAATGAAAATAAAATATCTGAATAAAGTGTATGATAAATTACGTCAACGTTTTTTTTTTGGTTTTGGTTTTGGTTTTGGTGAAAAACATGAAAAGAATGTAACAAATATTGAACATGATCGTTGCTAGGGTACAGGCATGCCCTATACTCACCTTTAAATAATGACAGTATTGACTTTTCACGTCTGGGGAAACTTTTTTTATTTCGCAGCTGAACTGAAACCATTTGTGAAAATTTTGCACACTATTTGTTTAAGAAACTTTGTCGGAAAACGTGTTTAAGTTCGACCTTTTTAAAAACTTACGATCAAGGCTATATTTCCGAGATAGAGTAAGTGTTCAGCTAGTGTCGGTGGCGTGTTATGCAAGAAGTGTTGACTTTTAGACAAAACCCACATTGTATCAGATGATCGCAAGTCAACTTCCGGTTTATTTCATCAGATTGTGACAGTTCAGCAATGTTAAATCTCACATTATTCTGAAATGTCTGCACCCACATAAAAATCAACCCTTGAAATCTTACAGTGGAATAAAGTACAATTGAATAACTGTGATAGCATACCTTTTCCTATTTATCTTATTTCATCTTACATATAAGGTCAAATGGTGTTACACAGGAGGTCTTAGTGGGAGAGAAGAGAAACCATGTGTTCAAGCAAGTGACGCCATTACATTCCAAGGTCGATCGGGGAATCGAACCGCGATCGTCTCTGTGAAAGTAAACTACGCCATTCTATCACCTATTTCTACTTATATATAAACTTTATTTATTTTAAATCGATTATGAAACAAGTTATGCAACTTATATTAATCACTCTTGTTGGCCCGGATGTTAGCGCGTAGGGGGTCTTATTGTGGGATGAAACCGGAGTACCCGGTTCTTCTTCAAAAACTAATAATCTTACAGTTAAGCTGTCTTTAGTTCGAGCATTTGTTTGTCCAAAGTAGTGCTTCATCGAAAAGGTTTATATAAGGACGGTGCCACATATAATGGGTTCACTTTAAAGTACTACTGCGCTGAAATGTCAAATAACTTGGAGATACGCTAGCATGCTAATGTTCATTTTTATGTTAATTAACACCGAACATAAAAGACTAAAAGATATGGAGTGGTAGAAGAAAAATGAGAGATGCCTCGGGCGGCTTTTGGATTCTTGGCACCAGGTTGAACCTTTCTCAAATGAAATTATATATCTCGAGAGTTTCTGAGTAAACAAGAAAGGCCTGAAGTTTTCCGATTGAATCAATCGGATCACTTCGCCCTCTTCCGTATTTCACGGAAATCTCCGAGCGTGGTACATTTGCAATGCATTTCCGGTGCTTGTTTACACAGCATTATACGACTATATGTGATCAGTACCGCATAAGAGATGCGATGATCTTGATAATATAAAGCAAATGATTGGTACCAAGTATAATAGTGATTCATAAAACCACACTGATCTGGTCACTTCAAGCTCATTTGAAATCAAAAGATGCGATATTTTACCGCGGTGTAAGTTTGCGCATGCCCGAACAACTACCAAAAATTGTCAAAGGGTGTCGTAAACTGTTCATTTCTGAAAAGAAAGCTATCTTTATACTTTCTGGGACTTCTACATATAATAAACAATATAACAAAAAGAGAACATACAACAAAGATCGGGGTATGTAAAAAGTTACCTAGACGGGTTTCGAACTGTGGACTTCATATCGGTATTCTCTTGTTCTGACCAACTGCGGCGCTACAGTCAATGGAAATATACAAGCCAAACTGTTTCTTAACTCCCTTAAAGGGATTCGTTATCTGAAAATTAAATGCCGATACACAACTACATAACATACTGATGACTAATTGTGAAGTTTAATCAAAATTTGCCTCTTAGTACAGGTGAAGATATCGGGACAAATAGAGGGTCAACTGAAAAATTCAGAAATCTCCATTCAGCCTTAACAACTTATTATGATTTATTCTTTGTTTACAAATATGATGCACAGATAGGATTGGGTAATGGGTACACACTACAAAATACTTATTTTAATCCGTCTTCTTTATTGTGGAACAGTAATTGGATTATACTTTTACTTATGGAAGAGAAGCGGAAGATGGGATGGGGGTATGGGGTGGTGGTTGGGGGGGGGGGGGGGGCGGAGGGGTGTTGCAAAAACAACCTTTTAGTATATGAATTTTGATGTTTTCAAATAACATGTCCCACGGTTTGCTGGATTTTTGATTTAAACATATTTATTACCCAAAAGCTGAGTAGAGGATTAGGCACAAGTTATTCCAACTAATCAACGCCTTTTCCTCTAATACAGTACATATAGATATTTGCATGATAACATTTTAACAAGGCATACAATACATTTTTACAATGAATAATATTTTACTTAAAACCTGTTGCTGGATTTGATGAAAAGTTGCACGTGTCTGAACACCTCAGTATTTGTATCTACGGACAGAGTTTCGTTGCCAAATAAAATTAAATCTAGATCTAAATTAACTGGATAAATATTCAATGAATTGATGTTATGAAAAAGTGCAACTCGTGCTGTATTAAAAAGCTTGCATTCTAAGAAAAAATGTCCAACATCCTCGCAGAAATGTCCACAACTACATGCTGTTTGCTTGAGCCTCCATATCCACAGTTAATCTCATTTTTGTAGTCGCACGGGACATAATATACACATTTTCGTAGTACACGATTTGAAATTATACAGAACTAGTTTCTTTTACTTCTAAATTCATAAAACAAAGGACAAAGGAATATTACGCACCTGACCCTTCCGATTCTACATTAATTTAGCTTAGAAATTTTGGATTCCCAATTTTTGCCCCCTAGCATCACTGAAGAGTCTTAGGAGGACGAAGCAGCTGTATTATGCAGTGTAATTATTTGTCGGCATACTGTATCTATTACCTTTTTAAAGGTGCAGCATATGTGTGTGTTACGTCATCATGTATAACAGGTGGTGTTAAATAACAGAAATCTTACTTTCCACTAAAATGAACATATATATACGTATCAACTTTATTTATCTACAATTTTTCAATAAGGTATATATACATGTACGTACATTTCTTCTTTCCAACATACTTTGTTCTACTTGGGATTTTGTTTAAGCTTAATTAAGCTGACAATGCTTTACAAACTAGTACATGGCATCATGCTATGTCATGTAGAGACAAGTCAATTTAATAAGAAATTTAATTAATGGACGTTCCGGATGATTTAACTCGTTCTTAATTTTTTTCTATCGATTTTAACACGAATTTTAAACACGGCATAATAATCATTATCTTATAAAAACACCCTTTTAATCACTGGAAAAATGTCCTTCTTTCCATATCCAGTAAATGCTTAATACAAGCTACATAATTATGTAACTTAAGGATATGTTTATACTTTATAAATATCTTTAAAAATAAAGAAGTAAGATCACAAAACAACTTTTCAAGTTGACAATGCTTTCCATTTATGGACTAAAAACGAACCAGGTAAGCTATTTACAAGTTTAAAAGTTTGATTGAAACATTTTCCATATGAATGTTACACAGTATTTATTAATGTATAGACACTCACGCTAACATCGCCCTAACACGGCGTCATGCCTGGGTGATTTCTCTCAACTGTAATGTAAAGATAAAAGAATTGTTTGAAGGGTTGATGCATACATCATTTTAAAGTCTCGTATGAAAATCTTGTCGTCTTTTTACAACCTCAACAGGGAAGATATATGTATATAATTATATCAATGTGGAGTATGATGGGCGTGATTACCAGTGGAGAAACACATGGATCGATGCTGGATTTATGATACAATGAACCGAGAGATGATGATCATGAACTGTCGTGGATTGTGAATACTCGTATCCTGGAGAAGGAGAAAGTATAAATGAACGAATACATTGACACGAAGGAACTATTGATAACACTAGATAATGTATTACGATAATTTATGAATAGGATATGTATGACACTGTTATTACATGTAAGTTATTTCTTCAACCATTTTGCACTTTCACGACACTAACATCAAATTGAGGGACTGATGAGGAAAAGAAGACGAAAGTACGCTGAACTTTTTTAGAATAGAAAGAATGAAACATGTACGAGGTGCGTCTGACGATAGGGAGGAGAATGATCAGTGTGTTTTGTTTGACATAAGGAACGCGTGTTTGTACGTTTTGTGGGAGGTGCCTACATCCTTCATTACGCTGTGTTAAGCCTCCCCTTGGTCTGACGGGACCTCGGGTCGGATGGCTGAACTTCAGTACCGTCTCACTTCATAATCAAAGAGAATTCATCTAATGGGAAATATTTAAGAAAAAAAAGTGAAGGGGAAAAGAAGAAAAGGTCTGACTCGAGGAGGAAATAGGTAACGAGATAGCTATCCCTGAGATAAAGAAACATGGCATCCGCGTACACTGTTGACGACGAATCGATGAACTGGGAGGGTTGGACTCCGTTCACCGTTTTAAACTATATACATGCTTAATTTAATCCCAAATAAACCGGGTAGGCTCTGTGGTGAACCTACCCGAGTTTGATAGCGGAGTACCCGGTGTAAGGTCTGTTATAACAGAACCATGTGTTAGGTCGGGGAGGCCAATGTGCTGCGATAGTCTCGCTTGGATTGTTAAACACTTTCTCCGTCAGGAGGGTGCCGCCAAACAGCGGTTCTCCCTCCCCATAAACGTTAAAACACGACACCCGGCCGGATTGGCTCAGCAAAGCATGTTCAGTAGCTGGTAGAAGCCTAAATATTTTGTCGTCAGTTATATTTTCTTCCTATGATGTTTCACATGGTGTTTCATTGTCGTTAAGAGGAGATGTGTGACAAGAATCGAAAGCAGATGCAGAAACAAGGACAGACAAAACCGACAGAGGTAAATATGTGGAAATGTAGCATTTCTGTGTTTATGAAAGATCTGTTTACACGCAGATATAATTAATAGCAAAGTATTATTTCATTATCACATTATCTATTTTTGTAATAATTTAACATTTATAATAATAACTCTCTATATGTGTCAGATACGTATGTGTTATATTCGTCTCTGCATATGTGTAACTTTTAGTAATATTGATACCAACACCGAATTACCACAGATTTCAGAAAATTATTGCATTCTGATGTATACTGTTGATACAGCAAATAATAATGATAATTTTTTTTATAAATTTTATATAACGAGATTTGACCTTAACACTTAAATAACTTCACACAGCGAATGTCCAGTTCGGTTCTCTAACACTGTCCTGACCCCAGCTAGATCTGGCCCACGACTGGCCGTTAATGTACACTGGTCAACGCTATTAGATATATGGTGTTAAACTATATATCAACACAGTTAGGACAGACACTCGTAACATATCAACTGATCCGACTACCTATCATTCACCGGGTACACGGACAATCCGCCTCCGGACACGGTGTATATGGTCAATAAGAACAAAGGTCACCAGCGGAGTTCAAATATGTTTTGGAGAAACAAGAATAGATTTATTCTGTCAAGTTTATGACATTTGTTTTTGTATTTGAGATTTAATTCTGATGCCTAAAGCGAATAAAAATTGTAAGTGACTAGAAGTCTTTGTGTGAGGTGAAATGTAAATCGCCTTTGCAACATATCTTTGAAATCTACACCCAAACATTGATAACATTGTATTTCGTAGCTTTTATGATGACATTTCTTTATTTGTTTTCTAAAATTTTGATTTATAACACAAACATAAATTAAAATATAAATCATAGCAAAATCCAAGCTTGTATTTAAGATTAAGATATATATCAATGAAAGTGGACGAAAATAATTTACCCTTTGGTGTTGTGAGGATTAGTTGAAACGGTTTGTGTGACACACGTGTATATTTATGTAAAATACTATAGAGCTTAAATATAATAAAACTTACATACAGTAATATTTTTGTCGGTGCCCTATCTGCTTTCTTGATAAAGGATATAATATATGAAAACGAATTAAAAAAAATAAGGATTAGCATTAATATTTCAAAGGATGGATATTGAATCATCAAAGAAACGTCCTCGTGCCTTTGAACATCGACAGGTTTAAATAAGCTAGATCCTTGTGATGTTTCTGGTGAAGTGTCCCATTAGCGGGGTAATCTGTTTATATTACACTTAATTGAAATTTATTCATACATCAGAGACAAATTATATCAAAATTTTATTGACTGAGTAATCAAGTCTATTTTTTCCAAGCGTTATATCCTTTTTCAATAGCACATTTAAAAATGTGAATATTTTATATTTTTTGTGTATGATCAGGATCATGATGAACATGTGAAAATGGTTACATTCAATTTTTAGCTTTTAAAATTATGTTTTATTTGAATTTGACATTAAGCCACATGTTTAAACGCTGCAAACACAATGTTATTCAAATCTATTTTAAAAAACACAAATTATTTTCAAATAAAACTTCATGCATGTTTTAAAAGAAAATGACAAAGACCTTCCAAAATATAAAATTGTTTTCTTATGTAAATTTGAAAAAATTCACTGAAGCGTACGTTGCTAAGGCTTCTTAGTTCAAATTGATTTGAGTATTCAGTTAAATATGGATATCACTTAGTGTGTTGCTAACCCCGTATGCCTTAATCATACCTCATGAATTCATATCAAACGAGACTAGTACTACAGAAGAAGATAATTCTTCAGCTTGCACTATTAACTTTGTGCTACCATGCGTGTTTCCAAAAAAATATAATCATATCTTAAAATATTCTTCTCGGTTCAGTTACTACCTCGCGCCACGTCGAACCTAGCTTTCTACATTAGAGGTGATCAAAAGCATAGAAAACATTATTTTTCTTGCCCCCGTTTGACACTATCTTAAGAAAAAATCTACGACAAAATTGAACTTTACATCAAAGGTGACCGCAGTTTCTTTTAACGTTTTATTCGTTCATATTTTTTCTTTCTTAAACAACAATCATAAGAAGAAAGCATACAATAAATATTTGCATAAATTTCCCCTCGGGGTAAAATGATCATTTTCATTTTACAAGTATGTATAACCGTATACGTTGTAAGTATCTCTCCATCAGTACAGAGGAAACTTAAGCACACCTATGAAAAAGTAGTAAATGAAAAATATATCATGTTCATATTTCTATACATTTTTTGCATATTTTATTTGTAATTTTATTTTTATGGATCCATTTGACAAATTGATTTATTAAAATTCATATGTTGATAATGACACATTTAGTATTATATTCCATTTTATTGCTATCACATGTTCTAACTGGTATATGGGCCTAAGTAGGGTTCTCGGTACATTTATAAATTAACCGTTTTCTAAGACGTGAAAAAACTTGTTAAAATTATGTGAAATAAATGAAATCAAAAGTACATTCTATTCAGTATGAAATCGAACAGCCATCTCTTAATAATAATAATATACAACATTTAGGCCTATATACCGCTCTATCTATAATTTGTAAAATTACTCTAAAGCGGTAACCACATGCGAATGATATTTTTACTTACTGTAATTCACAGATGAAGAAAGTCCTACAACCACAAACATCCATTCATTATATCTTTGTATACTCGAGTACTTTGTGCATTTGATTTCTAAATAATGTTGTGTTAAGATATTTTAAAATATATCATTTCGTAGATAATTTCGTCTTTAGAATAGAAGAAATATCAAAAATAGGACAAATATAAAATTCTTTCAACGGTGAAGTATAAAATAGGTGCAGATATTGACCATAAAGGTATACACAGTTGTTGGCATTTTCATGAGGTTCGGAAGGGAGAATTATATCTGATAAAGAATTAAATGAACACGATACCATTTATGGGAGTGTTATGACAGTCATTCGCAAATAAACATTTTGGAATAGTTTTAACAATAGCTTGTCATACGTAAATATTAACTTATGAATATTATAGATTGTAAGACAGGATAACAATAAGAAATTTATAATTTCTACCTTATGATTGATCGTGACATGTAAATTATAACAAAGCCATGTTTCTTACAGAACAATTGGGTTGTTTTGTTATGATTTACATGCAGTCAGATGAATAAATCTGATTTGTCTACAGATAATTTTTGTTTGTTACATTCGAATGTTTTTGTTTACAATCTGTTTGTTTAACTTACATATCCCCTTATACAAATTGTATTACTAAATTTAAAATGTGCAGCATATGTGTGTGTTACGTCATCTTCATTGACGTAGTACATGTAACATAACTATATATATATCACAGCTAGGTTGAGTCTTAAAAATATAACTTTTAATTTAAGAATATCAAAATTATTACATCATACCATGATATGTTGACAGATATAAAACACAATTATGTGACGTCACATTAGGATAAATAATATCACCAGACAGAGAGATATACTATAATGCAAACTAATAATAAAAAAACCCGCTCTGTAAAAAAAAAAGTTAAAATCGCCATTGAGAAGTCATAGAATGGCACCAACAGCACATCTATGGGAAAACTACATGATTGGGATTCAGTTTTCAAAAAGAAATCCTTCTTTACACAATCCCTAAAGCACATTATTTTCCTCATTTTCCAACATACACGAACATTAAGTCTTAATATTTCCCTGCTTGGTCTGTCGGTAAATAATGATAATGAGATACAAAACATACTGATCAAATTGTACAACATATCAATACAATTGCATCGATATATCAAAACAACAAACATGTTTCGATCCTCACTGCTAACATATATATGTATCTGGCGATAAACTTAACACTCGGCTATACCCAGTCATGTGGCACCAGCTGTTTGCTAGCCATGCAGTATAATGCGGTTTAAACTACGACCTGTTATTCACGCATACCCTTTTCATGTCGGGCTTAAAATTCTAACAAATAACACATCATCCTTGACATCAATTCATTTATATCATACAAATGCATTTAGTTTTCAATGAAGTGCAGTAGAATTCCTCTCATTATTATTCCTGACTGAGATAATCCTACCCAAATATGATGATCCCCCATGGTGAGTTGGTACCAAGTCTATCAATATAGGATTTTTACTATACTGTTTTCTAAACCAAGGCAAGAACATATCTGCCGCTTATTTAACGGACGTTTTAATGTGTTGTCAGCATTCGTATAATTAAAAACAAGGAGCAGATGTAAGTTTTTGTAGAACTGCAATATTATAAACATTCTGAATCTAGATTAAGAAGATATTGCAATAAAAATCTTGACACAGAAACTGACTGTTTTCATGGAACATCCTTCTTCTTTTATCAATCAATATACATGCACATTCAAAAGAACACTACATATACTGGGGCGACAGAGTAACAGGACTTGTACGCAAGATGTCTGGAACAGCAAACATCATAAAATAGATGACTCATTTCCATGAAATTATGTTTTCGGATGTTATTTATGGGAATGTTTTTTTTTTATTACAAATCAACAAATGAAAGAAAGAGCTATGTTGGTTGCCTATGTCAGTCTGTCTGTAATTTTTTGAGCTGCATAAAAAGAATAAAGAATAACACCAAGAAGTCATGGTTTATTATCAGTAGCAAAAAGCCTATCATAATAATCAAAATGTCTATGAAGATGTAAAAAATATTCCTACAAATAGGCAAGGGAGATAATACACGTGTTTGTGTTAGAAACATATCGGTCATTTGGAATAATTCCCACGGCATGGCATTACCTCCATATCACTCTACCAAGTTAAGGTGGCATTCATATATACCGTAAATGCCGAAGCCCACGTGTTGGCATCCTTTATATGGCGTCGTACTGGTGACGTTAAAGAACAAATTGGGTGCTTCAATAGAAGAAGACTGTTCTAATTCATCGAACAAGCATACACGTTACATACACTTACTTGAACTAAATGCGGTATTTTAATGAGTGTATTTCTTTTCGTAGAATACTCATGAAATACATTAAGATAAATCAGAGGTTTATGACTCAGTCATATCTAGGTTTTGCTTCACTAACTGGGAGCGTCAGCATTTATACTTAACTGTGAAGATACGTCAGCCCTAGCAATCCAAACAACCTGTTTGCTGTCTTGTTTATTTGAAACGCTTTTTGTTTGTTCTTGTTTGAGTTTTTTTCATCTTGTCCTGACTTTTCTCCATATTATTATAGAATAATGGACTTCATATCACCACAGTGATAATTCATAATGAAGATTAATTGAATTCAAATTAACGGTTTAAATTAACTGAAACCAGACACCACAAACACGTGATCAGTGTAAGTATGACGTGGCAGTTATCTATTGGATGGAAATTGAAGTATGCCATTTTAATTTTGGATTGTTCTATAAATGTATCTGAACTTTCTCCCTGGTACATCTGGCAAAACAGCCATGGTTTCCAAATATAGTTTGCAATTTGGTTGTAAGGTAATACATTGGCACATTGTACTCTTCTTGTGTTTATCTTAGTGTGCAGTTTGATAGTTCGGCAAACATATTGGCATCTTTACGTAAGTATGGTGAAGCATGCAATCGGTTTCTGATTGTATGAAACCATTTTCGATTTTCTGATCGTTAACTGCCTTCCCAGTCTACGGCGTTCACTTGTCGTATTTGATATCATGACTTCCAACCTATATGTTGACTAATTACGAGACAACTGAACAACACGCAGTTCTTAACTCACAGGTTGATGAAGACTGCGGAAAAGAGTTTTTATCACCCTTGTAGCATTTGTTATAAAACATCAATGATAGGTGTTGACTTATTACGAGGCAGCTGAAAAACACGGGGTTTCTTGACAAGCAGGCTAATGAAGACTATTAAATAGTGTTGTGTCACAATCATGAAGTCTGAATATGCTTCCTCAGCGTGTTATATGAAGTTTATAATGACCATAAGCGTGTTTTGTAGGCACTGCAATAGCCCTGTATATGGGAACAAGATACGATTTATTTCGCTGAAGCAGAAGACGCTTACCAGTCAGGAACACATGGTCTTATTCTCCTCGTGACTGTTTAAACGGTCTTTATCAAAATAATTCCTTTGTTTATAGCTTGCCATGGTTTAATCGGTTGAAGTTTGTCAATATTTTGGCTTTTTTGTGTGAATATGATGAACAGTATATACTTTTACATAAGTATAAATAGGTTGTGATATTTTCCTTTGTAATACATGCAAATGACATTTTTACAAGCCTCTTGGTATCCTTGACAGAAGGTCATGTTGCCTTTCACAAACTTGAAGAAGAGTGCAGATTGGTAACACAAGATCATGGTACATGGTCATGTCAATGTCATGTTGTACATTGAAGTCCATAGATAAGTATGGCATACTATAACTTTAGATTAACTGGTAATGCATGTGGGGCCTTTGCAACGAGCGCGGTGGCCAAGTGGTCATGGTGTTCTGACATTCCACCACTTGGTTGCCAGTTCGAAACCTACGTGCGACAGTTGCCAGGTACTGACTGTAGGTCCATGGTTTTTCTCCAGGTACTCTGGCTTTTCTCCACCACCAAATCCTGACACGTCTTTAAGTGACCCTGGCTGTTACTAGGACGTAAACAAAACCAATTGCAACGAGCCAATCTGTTTCTCAGCTTCCTAGAAAGCATACGGTCGGTGGTGCCTTTTTTGTGCTCACAGCTAGCAATCAACACTGCTAGTACTTCCCCACCATGCTCTAATTTACAGCTAAGTAGACTAAACCAAGCCAAGTATCTTACTCAAAGATACAACACAGTGCCGTAGCGTGGCTTGAACTCGCAACCCTTCGGTCACAAGCCCACAATCCTACAACTAGACCACCATACTTCCTCTTCATTGATAACGGGAGCGTCATTAATTTTCTGTACGAGCAAAATGACGTCACATAAAATGATTTAAGTGGTTTTCAGTCAAGGCCACTTCTATTAGAATATTGTCCCCCGTACCGACTGCTATAGCAGAAAGGAGGAAGATGTGAAATGAGAGCTTGATGGCCTTTTTCATAGACGTTCCACATTGAATGCTCTTCTTTTCATAAGTGTCTGATCAATATGAGAGCCATACTAGTGATATGGTAGTGGGATACAGGGATCCATAACTGAAGTGTGCCCCTTCATATATTTAATGGACCTGCCAATATTTGTCCTGGTCAGGTTCAAAAGTGACTTAAGGGTGAATTGGTGCATGCAGTCCACACGTTTGTCCTGTGTAATGTGACATGTTCGGTGGTCTAGTATACCACACTGTTCGTATATATGTGATTGTTCATCTTGCTTATTGAATATCACGCCTGATTGCCCGGATCAGCTCATACACTGCTTCATTAGCCGCCCACAACACTATTTAGACAAATGGTGTATACATTTAACACTCCATATCAAGGGTCTGCAGCTCATTTGCTGTTCAAAACACTCTAATGAATGTATAGATACATATCTATCATACTGATGCTATTACACAAGTATGCTTTCCTGGTGTAATAAGTTTATGCTAAAACCACGTATCTTAAAAAAAATGTTATAAAAAGTGAAGCTGATCATCACTATGGACGAATGGTTTGTCACAAAAAGTATAGTCATCTTCATTTGTTGTACGGAAACGTTGCTCTGTACAATTTCCAAATATTGCCTATCATAGAACACTAGTAACGCCTTCAGTTAAAACGTAATAATGTAAATATACATGCATGTTCAGTTATTGAATGGTATATTGAGGGATATAATTTGGTATAAAAGAATAATTGTCCGTCTGGTATGCTAACAAGGCTTTGTAAAACGACTCAACCATCAGTCATGGAGCTCCTCCATCTTCATTTGTTCTCGGTGATTACCATTATAGACGTCTTATACCACGACAAACTCACGCACACCTAGTGTGGGCGTGTTGGCCTGGAATGACAGATCATACATGCATATCTTATAAATGGTTAGGATACTAGTCATGTACATGTTCTAGCTTTCAACTCTGACGATTTAAGGTCCTACACGTACGAACAGAGGACAGACTCGCTGTATCACGCTGCTAGTTATCGTAAGAGGTGACTGATGTAGCTTGACTACAGACCGGGTGTTTACTTCTGTATCTCCTGATTAGAGGACACTGCATGAGTTACATGTAATAGTGATCTTGTGCTACAATAGTAACACTTGAGATACTTTTTTTTGTCATTTTTTCTATTTTTCTCTTTCTGTGTTATTTCTCTAGACACAATACCCTGTCGGTTACTTTGACTTGGGTGGTCGGGTGGTGCAGTGGATAGCGCATTTTCAACAAGGCGGCCGGGGTTCGATTCCCCGACCGGACGTGGAAAGGTATGTGGTCACCTGCCCGACCACTTGGGTTTTCGCAGGGCACTCCCGTATGCTCCTACTATAAGACCCCTCGCGCGCTAACATCCGGGCCAACAAGAGTGATTAATATAAGTTGTATAACTTGTTTCATAATTGTTGGAACATAAATAAATTTTATATTTATGCTTAGACATTTCTCTCTTGTTAACAAAAGCACCCAGGATTTTATCACGAACTATATTTTGTTGATACACAAATATTAGCTTTATATATATATATTTACATTTGCGCTGCAACCCACTATATGAAGATTACCAGCAAAAATGCCTTTCATAAAAGTATGAATGCAATGGTTCTCGAGACGTAGCACGTGGTTTAATTATGTCGTCACAGATCAAGCTTGTTCAATGAGAGTCTTGTCGCGCCGCTTCGAATAACATGGAGATTGGCCTTGCGTCAAACGCTCAAATGACTTATTATTATCATTGGTGTCAATTTTATTCAAGCTGGACTGTTCCGCCAATGTCGTTAAAATGACGACATATATACAAACGCAGGTAATAGACTATTAATTGGAAAATATATAAATGAGGTTAAGCAATTTTTCTATAGTAAAAATGTAAATATATGGATTAACTTTCATAGTGCTATGAAAGGTCAGCCGTTACATCCATATTTAACATGAAGCCCTAGCTGGGTGTTTTAACGACCGCCAAGGTCTTTGTACAGATTTAATTGGTACATTTTTTTAGTTGCACTGAAAACATACCTAAAGATAGGTGTTCGGGTGGTGCAGTGGATAGCGCACTTGCCTTTCATAAAGGCGGCCGGGGTTCGATTCCCTGACATGACGTGGGAAGGTATGGAGTCACCTGCCCGACCACGCGCTCACATCCGGGCCAACAAGAGTGATTAATATACTAAGTTGGGTAACTTGTTTCATAATTGTTGTAAAATAAATAAAGCTAAAATTATGGTAAGGTCATACATCTACCTGTACTAATAATACATAAGTTCACTGCGTTTTGATCCATAAGTTCTCATTTGAGCAATGACTTGCATATTTTTATGGTTATAATTTATTTCTGAACAGGATGTTGAAGTGTTTGTTTTCTAGTCAATAATTACATATCGTGGATGCGATCTATTTCATGATGCTTTCATTATTTATTTCGAAATCGTTGGGTATATCATGTCCTTATTATTACATGTAGTAATAAATTCGACGTACTTCCGCAAATGTATAAGACATGCAATTACCACCCTCAGCCTCCAAAAATGTCAAAGGTTATGATTATGATAACAGTCATTGTTTTACAAATGAAACATTATTTAGGTGTTAAAATATTGGGAACTGTTATTTTGATGCCTTCATCATATTCAGATGAAAGTTATTGGAATCTTTAACAAGTATAACTGCACTTTTTAGTTCTTTTATGAACAATTTCAGTTCTTTGTACTTCTCCGATTGAACTCCGTGTAAAGTACGGATGTACTAGTAATGACCAGGTTACTTTATGACGTAACGTTCACACGTCACTAGCACATTAAGTTTGAAGCGATGCCCTGCCGATTATGCTCTTTATGCTCCGTATTGATGACATCTAAATGACGTAGCTGGCCGACAAATACGACTAAGATGATGAAGATGTGGTGTTTTACCATCGATTGTTATGCAATTTAAAGATTTTATTTATGAAACGCTTTAAGTTTTCTGTTATGACATATACGTACGCCATCTACACGCTATCGGCACATCACAATTGAACACTAACAGGGACAAAATTTGAGTTGAGATACAGTTGATCGATACGGAAAAAAACGTAGCAGAATATTTCATTTTGAAGCAGTTTTGCATTTACGTCTTATAATTAATTTATGACAAGTTTTTTCAGCTCTGCATTGCAATTTACAACATTGCTTTTGTCATTTCTGGACTAAAATAAATTTTGTATATTAATCATAACTGATATTGGCTTGGTTTGGTTACGTCATATCAACAGCCAGTGTCATTTACGGCCGTGTAGGTTTTTGAGGGGGAAGAAAGCCAGAGTACCTGGAGAAAAATCACCGACTAACGGTCAGTAACTTGCAACTGCTCCACGTTGGTTTTAAACTCGCAACCAAGAGGTCGATGGCTTGTGGTAGAATGTCGGGTCAATTCAACTACTCGGACAGCTCGGCTCTTTCATAACCAAGAAATGAGAGATATTGACAAATAGCGGAAATAAGAAGTAAAAAAAAAAATTAATATGATTCAATGCAGTTATTAAAAAAATAAGACTATCTATAGACATGCTTTTTAAAAAGTAGTCAAACAACATATAGTGTACTTCAGGTATTGTATATATATGTTTTCTACCAGCACGGGATAATATGCAATTGGTCTTATTTAAAACTGGCATAACCATATGAAAAAAAAAATTTACAAACTGGTATTAAGGGCTGAAACTGGCATAAACATACGAAATAAGAAAATATAATTCACAAACTGATATGAAGTGCTGGCCATTTAGTTTTAATGTACTATATAAATGGCCAGCACAGAAATAAAACTTCTGTATTATCAATATTTACTGCACAACGTCAGTCGTCGAGATGGCTGCAGTATCATACTTTAACTGTTGACAAGATATGGTTCAATAATATGTGAACGTGTCTCACACCACCCTAGACATGGAGCTGGGAGATGCCTATCTACGACCTAACACATGGGATAGGAAATAACCCTCAAACATGATAATGCTAATATTGACAACACTCCATCGCCAACGACCTCATCTAGACAGCGCCATAATTATGTACCCATCGACCAAGAAGTTGCTTTGATTTTTTGTGTTAAAACAATATGGCTTTGCACATCACAACGATGCAATAATCACTGGTCTCATAAGGGAAAAGAGCCACATTTTAGTTTCCCATGTCATCTTGCAGAAATTGGTTTATGACTCATGAGTCTGTTAGGTTGTAACGCCTGTATACTATTGTTTAATGTTTTTTGGGGAAAAAAGTGGTGGTCTCGTCTGATAAAACCGCACAACATGTTGGCTTTCGTGTAACAATTTTGGTCATTATGGTTTAGGAAACAGGACATGGCTAACAGCACATCAATTATTTTCAAATGTGTATAGATAATACATAATAAAAAATCAAGGTGTAACAGATGGTAAAACAGTTTTATCATGGTTTTGTAACTGTTAATATATTTATATATATATTCTCATAATGATGGCTACAGTAGTCACACATTTCATATTTACAGATGCAGCAAGTATTTTTTTTAGGTTGCACTTTGAACAAAACAGAAATAGTAAATGTAATTTGACTAATTATGTATTGATCTTTTGTTGAAATTAACACGATAGGATTATTCATAAACAAAACATAAGGCAAATGCAAATTAATTTTCTAATAAAATAAAAATAAAAATTAAATAAATGAAATAGATCATATAACAAATTAGTATTTAAGATGAGCGGTATCTATATACATGTCCAAAATAAACTGCATGAAACATAAATGTTTATGAAATTAACATTATCATTAGTATAATGCTATATATGTTCTCAAAGAAAAATATTCCATGTAGTTAATAAATGTATAAGACGTGTTGATTATCCATGTGTAGGTGTTGTTCAATAAATATCATGCCTGACCTCCTCATACTTATTCGTCTGTGATGTTTCTATAACAAAAGGTAAGCGTACCGTGAATATAAACATGTATCTATAAATATATCACTTAGCTGACAAAGCAAAACTCCATTGATCACAACTAGCAACACCCTTCCCTCTGTTCTCACAAAAAAAATCTATTCATGATAATATCTTCTTTTCCAGAAATTAATAATTCCCTTTGAAATGTAAATAATTAAATATGTTCTATTTACCTATGCATAAGCATGATATAGATCCGTCTGTGATGAACAGTTTAACATGTCCACACATCAGAGTTTCTGATTAAGGTCACAAAAATGATTGACAGGCACACGCTATAATATGTCAACAAGTTACACATCAAGCTGATATCCCTGTCACAGAGACGCTTCCTGATTAAATACCATGCAATAAGTATATATGTCTTCTGAACACGATTGAATATATTGGGGATGAATCGTCGTAAACTTTAGCAAAAGCCATAGAAGGACGAAACAGCTGTATAATGCAGTGTATTTCATTTTTATTTGGCATACTGCATTTATTCCTAAAATGTGGAAGAGGTGCAGCATATACTTGTGTATTAAGTTAATCTTTATCATATCATGGCTTAGTATACACTATGATGTATTCAACAGATTCTACAGGTTTTGATTGACACTAGTTTCAACGATTTGTTTCGTTACGTTAACGTCATATTAACCGCTTCAGTCCTTTAAATACCATAGTTTGTATGAAAACATTGATTAAAAAACCTTAATTTCATAAATATCTAATTAAACTATACTTAATACAAAAAGGATACTATGTTTCTCGTTTTGCGTCTTAATGAACATTGCAGTTACATATTTAAGATCTCACTTAAAAACCAAAATAGAAATAGTAAATATAATCCGACTAAATAGTTACTAAGGTTTAGTTGAAATTAATATCATAGGAGTATTCATTAACAAAACAGATAACATGAGGAAATAATATACCATGCATCCAATTTTCTTTGTAATCTTACATTTTATTTTTATTAAACTTTCAGGTTTTGCTTCCAAAGAATGTCACATGACGTGTTCCTATAGTAGGAGAAACAATTTCCAGGTTTAATATAGCATAGAATTTACTTTTCAATTAAATGCATTTAGCTTCAAAAACCCATTTTTCTGCGACATAGGACCATTATATTTGTTTTATGCTCTTCTGTAATTCATAGATTCACAAACTTGAATACGTATGTCTAAATGTTGAAGATAGCAAGATAACAAAGTGTGTACGAAAATCTTTTAAATGTTAAAAATTGACAATTTTAGCCACATTAGATATTCAATTAAATGCAGATAGCTTCAAAAAAGACATTTTTCTGCAATATAGGACCATTACATTTGTTTTAGACACTTCTGCAATTCTTAGATTCACAAACCTGAATACGTATGTCTAAAGTGTAGAAGATAGGAAAAGAACAAAGTATCTAAGAAAATCTTTTCAATGTTAAATGTTGACAAATTTTAGCCACAGTAGATATTTGATTTCATGTAATCTGTACCGCAATCAATTCTAGCTACAGATACGATGATCAATATATTAACATGGCTAGACTCCATAATACGAGCAATGGTGCATACAGTGTGAAAATAAAATATCATATATTATTCCGTTTCACTCTGAAATGAAACTTCATTTGATTAATTGGCATATTCAAAATAGAAAAATATGATAACATTATATCGGATATATGCTTAATGCATCGTCTGGCATGTCAGTGTTACCTTATACCAGAGATGATGATTTGATCGACTTCCCTAAAATGCACACAATTGTCATAGGATGTAAACGATTCAATCTTTCATTTAAAATGTTTGGTTGGTAGAATACCATACTGTTGTATTATAAATGTGGTGTCTAGTTATTACGATACAATTGAATATTAAATGTCATCAATTACATCGGATTTATATGTTTCGTTCTTTTTGTTCAAATAAAACGTCATGTTGTGGCCGTTTCACGCGGATGCCTTTATCTTGAGGAGGCTTTGTGACGTAAGAATAAATGTCAGAGTTTTACGTTTATGATATTAGTTAACCAAGACTTAAATCTTTTGACTAACAAAATATGTAGTTGCATTAAAATGATAAATTTTAATAGATGCCTTATACAAAAAAGTAACAATTATAGAGGTATGCTGTTCACATTTTATGAACTTAAAAACAAAAATAGTATATATATATAAGTAGGAATTATTTTTCTTTCATTGATTTTATATAGACATTTCAGGACTCTAAAAGTGATCTGAATATTTGAATGAATTAATGCTAAATTGATTGCATTGGTATATTTCGTTCGTAAGACACAAACATAGTTATGATTGTACATGTACCTATGTAATTAAGTAATGATGCAAAACGCCAACCATGAATTACATTGCATCATATACCTGTTTATTCCTTCTAAGACTTACTGGTAAAAACTAGAGCTTAAAGCTTAACAGTCAGAAATCCAAATTATTTTAACTACTTTTGGAAAAGACGAGTCGTTGCAAAAAAAAAAAAAAACAACTTTATTAATGTTTTTACAGATGTGTTTAAAAGAAACATGATTCTCGCCCTACATATTAATTAAACATGAATTTATTCATATCCATTTATGCCATGTCATCGTAATCCTGCGTTTATTGACTGATATTATAACGATATCATATACATACATAAACACACTTGGGCTGTACACATTTAATTTAATGCAACATTGATATTAGTAAATTCTTTGATATTTCAAGATGTCATATCTAATCCATTGATATTCTAACATATATTCTATTTCAATATTAATGCTTGAGTGCAAACTGAAGGGTAAGATTTGAATATGTAAATCTAGGGAAAAGAAATATTGCTGATATCAAGATTATTACAGACTTGATGTCTCTATATGCATGCATAATTATCACTTACCATTTTAAATCACAAAACAAATTCAATAAAAAAGGAAACATGCTTAAAAACGAGGTGTAGTAAAAGAGTTTAAAATATAAATTATTCGTGATAATCTACCACCACTCGCATATGATTAATGCATTAAATTCTATCAGGAAATATGCATATCATATATTGATTTCCGTTATGCGAGTACTTAATGTGAAAGTACCCAATGTCCGAACGGTTACAAGAAAGTATGTCAAATAGTTTGACCTCTTGAAGAGCGTACATTCGGTAAGGTCGTTGTTAATAATTATCATATTTACGATAAATGTATGGATTTCTACCTCGATACCATCTCATGGATACCTAGGAAACTGGCATGGAGAACGAGATAAATACAATGTTTTTCCGAACTATTTTATGTTGTAATGATAAACCATGATTGGCTATTGGCCGCGTAAATTAGTACAAGAAAATATGTTTAAATATTTTGACCATGGTTAAAAACATCGGGTATAGTTTTGACAAAACCTTTATCATCATATGAGAAAGTCTCCATAATCGGAGTAACAAAAGTTCAGGAATATCTTGACGAAGAATAATTCAATTTGAAAGATAAGAATACTTGATTATATTTACACTTAAATATTGTAGTTGAAATATGACATCACTTCGTAATCCAGAATGAAACAGCCGAATAAAAAATGATGCATTCTATTTTCTTGTGTTATAAGGATTTTGTCAATTATCATATCAATCAAACAGAAAATGTGTAAGGAATTAGCATACAAGCATCATACAAAATCTTCTTTTACACATTACTTACACGTGATTAAATAATTGTAATTTTAAGAAAATACTGGTAGTTTATATATTATATTTCTTCATAGTAGTTTAAACCAATAAGCCCGTTTTAATTGACTGCTATAGTGTAAATGCTGAACTAACGACAGACTGAATATAAAAATATCTTGTAATGTGTAGTATTTGTAATATTTCATATGTAAAATTGTATTATATTGTTTTCCATGATAAATCTTTTATTTTTGTTTATTTATCAATTGTGTATTGGTTTTGCTACCGATTACACTGTCAAACCCAATAAGGACATTAAACAATTTTACTTAATAATTAAAAAGTATAGATTTCCATCGTATATGTACTAGTTTGAAATCCAACACACTTAATATTTTCCATATTAAGACTTATTTTTTTTTCATTTATAATGCAAATGTATCAAATGAAAATATTATAAACAACATTAATGAATTATTGACTCTATTTTTACAACTGAACTTATCTGAAATTACGCAATATTTCAAATAATAATTTAATACACAATTCATCGAAAGGAATAATAATGATTTTGGGTAGGAACTGCGAAAAACATAATGCAATTTTTGAATTTCCCGATTATTCATTACAATAAATCAAATGTAATATAGATTACAATATTTAATGCCAAACGTTAAGAAAATTTACACTATACTTGTGATATATGCTTAAATGGTATAAGAACACCATCTTATTATAGTTTATCTTACTTTTGGTTTGTTGCTTACTTTATTTAACTTATTTATACTTATATTTCATTAACAGCTATATCTTAAATAACATAAACGTGAATTCATGCAAAAATACAGCTTAGCAAACTTAGAATGTCCATAAGCAAATAACTCTAAATAAAATCGGTGCTAAAAAGCATCTTTTAAAAGAAGGTTCGGCTGTCGAATTTTGCAATAAACGTCTTAATATTAACGTATTTAGGAAAAGCTCAACAACAAATTCAAAATATGATCATTTTACAATCATGGGAATGAATTGTCAGAAAGCAAATTATAAAACCAAATATAAGAATCAGAACAGATTACCTTACGTTCAAGGACGCCGATTCATTTAGAAGTAAAATTTGACAAACCGATATTAAAATGAATTTAAACAAAGGGGATTTAAGAACTCATTTAGATATAATATTAAACTTTTGAAAGTTTTCATAATATTCTTAAGCCAGGAAACATCTAATAAAATTTGTATGATTATCTTAAACACAGGTATTTTTCTTTTCTTTTTCAGGAAAAGAAGCGTGCACACAGCCAGCAATCTGGAGGAACACACCTGATAACGGTCAGGTAAGACCCCGTGACACCTGAGGTGTAATTGAGTATGTACATGTACTTCCTACTCTATCTATCACCTGTCAGTACTAATCACCTTTACCTCTGATCGATTTTTATTGATCTGATAGATGCTTCTGGCTAGTTGTCTGATCATTCTGGTGGGGTCACTCCAGGGAATACACCAACTTACAGAGGTTCACAGAGGGGGAATCATATACATTATTTACTCAGAAAGTTGGAAAAAGTATCTTTTTTCAGCTGAATATGCACATGATCTAATAAAATCTAACGAAAAATTCAAAAAGTAATTAAGGACCCTACTGTGTATTTAATAAAAATCTTAATTTCACAACAGCTGTATTTAATGAATATAAAGTTTTACTAAATGCATTTATTAAATAATAAGAAGAAATTAGCCAAAGTAATACATGTTCCCCAAGTTATCCTCTTCATAGTTTACCTGTTACATGGCATGATATTCAAACTGCAACCTTTACCAATGAGAAATATATAGATAAGCAGGCCGACAATTTAGGATTTTGCAATCTAGTGATTTTCTGTGAATTTGAATTGCATTAAAAATTTCATCTAGAACTGGGTTCTTATTTTGCTCATCTGTCTATAAGTAGGCTATACTAGGATTCGACATAACAAACAAAGTATATATTTAAACAATAAGTACCTAAAAAGAAACAAAGACATTTGCCCGATATGCCCATTTTTAAAATTTGCATGATAGTGCTTCTATCTTTCTGATATGATTCTGTCCTATATTGATTCACCAACAACAATAACAACCCCATCTTTTACGGGCGAAAATGACGAAAATAGGCTCGATTTAAATTATTTCTGCGTTACAAGAATTAATGTCCATGTTATATTTAACAACTATGCAAATCCAAACAAACTGCCAAATAACTGTATCCTGAAATTCACAGGATAAAAAACTGTAATTAAAAGTAGAGAAACGCTATGCTTCATATATAATTCTACTTCAAATACAAATTCTAGTGATATCTTAGCCTTGTATATTTAGATTGACAAATCGATATGAGTTGAGGAAGTTCGTATCTGTCCATCATTAAACTTTATGATGTAATTTTTGAACTCTACACAACCCTGGTATCTTGTGTCATATTACTAAAATCAAAAGGGAAGTAAATAAAGTAGGTTGTTTATAGAAATATGTAATACCCACATAATATTTAAACTAATCGTCTCTAATCTTCGGTAAAAACAGAGATATGTCTTAAAATCTGTCATATTCGTCTGTCGCCAGAGGGTGTTAGGTCTTCGGCCAGGTAGATTTCACGTGTGTACCCCTAGGGGTAGACTTCCGTGTCCAGGTATGTTTATACCACCTCATCTACCTCTATATAATTAGGGTCAGACCGTACTAGGGCATCACAAGTCCAATGGGCACAGCACAGGCAACATGCTCCTGTAGGTATACCAGTCTTTGTGATATACAGAGAATTACCGGCGATCATTCACTTGTGGATATATATCAACCATGGTAAGTTAGTATTAGCCGTATTCACTTAATAATGTATCAGTTACATCATTGAAATGTTGTAAAGGTAAAAGGCTAAGGAATAGAATAATAATATACCAATATCTACTAATTTGAAAATATATAGTTTCTACGATCAAATATTATCTGTATGTGTATAGGATAGTACTTTCTTTAGAGTGGATAAATATATTAGTAAAACAAAAATTGAAAGATTTCAAAAATAGAAACAGATCGTTTTTTATTTAAACTTGTTGATGTAAACTATTACTACGTTTTGGTATACAATATATCCAAACTTATCTTTCCTTCGTGTTTGAAGTTGCTGTTTAAAATTTTCTTAAAACTTTAACAACCTTAAGATCCTGTTCATACTACAAGGCACCGTATCGTTGTAATCTAGTCAAGTAAATGTATAAGTTACCGACATAGTCTTCACCTAGCATAACGACACCTTTTAGTACGCTAATGCTTATTCACATGAATATGAGAACGTGGAGAGGTCACCTAACGACAAGGGTTTTGGCGGGAAGTGACATTTATGACACTCTCTCCATTACACGGTTAAATTCACAAAGAGTGCCGAACCAAGGTGTAATGGAAGGTCGCGTCAATTCCGAACTCTGCACATAAAATTATTCGGCATGAGCAGTTATCTTCATTATTCTATTACATGTCCTTATTCATTCATCATAAAGCTATATAAAGGTGAGGGAGTAAATTATGTTAATGAATATAATTGTCAAAATTATGTTAACAACTTGAACTGCAAAACAAAATTGTAACAATTCTATCAAAGATTTCATAAAATTCAATAACAATTTTGCATTAGATTTTCCCGATTCGGGGAACTATTTCATTTAATTATTAAAACTCTGTTTTATACGATATGTTAAATATTTATTGAATGTAGAGACAATTTTCTCATTTTCCATCTGCTTCATGTTAGATTATCATTGAACTTATACTGTACTCAATGCCAATACTAAATATTGTAATTGAAGCAGTGGCGTTTTAAAAGCTATTCTAACCCTGCTTTACAGTGTTCTGGATAAATTGTATCGACATTTTGGCCAACATTTAATTAACGATTCAACAAGTATTGAGTTATGTGACAATCCCCCAACCTATAAACATCTAATCAAGACATTCCATGGAAGCAAACACTGTTAAATATATAGGTACGTAATAGGGTCTTCGTCGCAAACAGGTATCCGTTGGTTCAAACTTTTTGTGTTCTTAAAGGGTGCAACAAGGTATAACACTCCTTTCAGTGTCGCCATAGGGATACCCACAAATCGAACACGCTTGGACGAGTACTCCTTATTACGCTTGATCGAACAGTGTTTTCCCTTGAGGTTATCATAAAACTAATTCAAAATTCATTGACAATTGAAAGCCCTAGGTTTTATGTCCGGGACATACACCCGCTGTATTTGACCTGGCTTTTAAACTGTGACTGCGAATGACCATTTCAGGCACCAGATGACAGTAACAATAGGTAATCAAGATTTCCATTGACTATGCACTCGTAGACCCTTCTACCTAGCTTCCGAGTTCTTTAGAGTGTGCTATCTTCTCAGCTTTTACTGTTTGACATTATTTCAATATGCATGAGCTGCTATCAATTCATTTTGGTGTAAAAGCTGTATTTTTCTGTATTCAAAATTTTGGTTTTAATCCGCGAAAATATATTTTAGTTTAATCTATCAGTGATTCGAGATATCTTTATACGAGAAATTTATGTTCTTTCAAGTTATAATTACCCCTAAAGGGGCCTCTTTCAGTTTGAATTGTTCATCACTGGTTCATTTCTATACAGGAACAGCTGGCTTTTTAAAGATGCGTTATTTGTAAATTTTCAATTACCATTTTGAAGTAAAAATAATTCCACCTTTTTATACTTTTTTGGGAGACCTTCACTGTCATATAATAAGATCTGATAATTATACCCGACACTAAACCATATGTTTTATTGGAATATCCTCTCATCCTTTCATTTTAGGCATATGTTTCGAACTGTTACCTTAAAAATTGTATTTATAATTTTCAGTCGTTGTTGAGTTTGAATTTTAACCCTCTTTATATGAATAATCACCAACCCTAACGCATAAAAGTAACAGTTAATCATTTTCTCATTCTTACCACAAATTTTATGTTTTCAGCAAGACAGGGATTTTCATAAAATTGAAAAACTAAACGTGTTTGTCTGTCACTAACATTTTACAGCACGTTCGTACATTTAAAATCATGAAATGTGAGCTTTTTTTTATTATTCTGGTGTCTAATTAGATTAAATTGACGTGAATATTTCATAACGATTTCAATAGCCTTCCAATACTCTTTCATATGCAATGACACATGAAATGCTGGTTGATAAAGCGAAAGAGTTTTAAATATAATCGTACATATGCATGGTCCTAATACCAAACACTTGTGGGGCAGATCTCTAGACGGGGAGGTACCATGCCTTTCAGGTAGGCGTGTAATTCCATTGGTATAGTTTGTTCATTCATATAGGAAGTAGGCTATCGACCAATGTTTATGTGAGAAGTCTCATGCAAATATTGCAGTACCTTCTTCTATCCTGTGCACAACACATTTACACATTATTTGGGTGGTATCATAAAGGAAAACGATTAATAGCCCTATTAATGAGTCAGGTAACAATGCTGAAATTGTGTGTGGTTTGGTTTTGTCGTTTTGTCGTTTTGTGCTAGTTAGCAATACTGACAAAAGCTCTCGATGGTATATAGTAAATGTACTTCTCAATTGATCGTTCATTAGTAATTTGAGTGCTTGTCTGAAGGTGAAATCGGGAACAAAAGCATTTAATATTCATCACTTATATAAATTATCACATTGGGTTCAAAGGTGTTTAATATTAGATTGTTATCAAGGTTTGTGTTCAACTTACGCAAACTGGTCTTTGTTAATAAAAAATGTTTTTTGTGCATCTTCGACGAGTAAGGATGTGTGAAGAATGAATTGCTAGATAGGGTTTCCATTGCTAACGGAGTATATGCATTATGTCCCATACATTAGGGAAGGTCTGTGTTTTTTCATCTGAGGTTATCACAACAGAATAATTATAACAGGTATATATACAAGCGATATAGATTATAACGGGTACATATACCGGCGATATAGTAATTAGATATTAGCCCTACCATGGTATCATTATATTTTAAGTTTTTAGTAAACTTTGATTGGATTGATGTCAACTGTTTTAACATTTCTTTAACCGTCTTTTACGTGACGTACCTAGGTACACATTAATGGGATATTAATGCTCTTTTAAGGATATACAAACATTACTTTAATCGACCACTGCCAATTTAATTAAACTCACTGAGGCGTACACATCTAGTATACCGGCCTTCACATAACATGGGAATTTCTTACTTACACATACGGTTTTAAAATCGGAGGCTATAGGATTAAATTCAATCATCAATGTAAGCTGTGTTGGATTAAAGGCTTAAATACACACGATGGGCTTTAATAGTAGATTGTAAAAAGTTATAGCATTAGCAAGTACCAAAGACATGATTTATAGATTTACATATATGTGAAACATATTTAATCTGTAAGCGTGAGTTCAGGGTGATACATTTTACATATGTGTGTTTGTTTAAATTGAAATAGCATAAAATGTCAAATATGTATAAAAGGATAATATTTATAGTAAATATCAAATTGAATATGAAATAAATTTATAGTATCTCTGTCATCTTTTGGAGGCACATATGGCTCGTATAAAGTGTTTCTATATAATAGTCGAAATGATTTATTTCTAAAAATTTTCAAATTCGTGTTTCCTATATGTAAAATACCAGATCGTGTGAGTCAACACTGTGGAGTTTGACACTAGATAAAATGTGATGAACAAGGTATTTCGAATACATTAAGGCTACCGCTACTCATTACCTTGATTTTAATGCCGACCAGAAATATCGGAGTAAAGGTGTGATGCTATCGCTTGCTGTATAGGTATGCGTTTTAAAAGGCCCATATAAGTGTAGAGAGCCTCGAGGTTTTTCTGCTTTCTATCACACATGTAACTGTTTGCCCCGGTCCGATGTCATATACCTGTGTTATTCTCTGCCTGAACACTACAGATAACAAATTACTTCAAATGACTGCCCATTCCCTCCAGGGTACCATTCAGCTATACAATACTTAGTGGTATCTTCAAACATACCTATTCATGTATACTCTCAACCTTAATTGGTTCGTGAAAGCCGCTGGTATAATTCCAATGGACACATTTTAGAATTGAATTTCAATTTGTAGAACTATCAGTAAATATATGACTTGACTCTTGATATGAGAATATTTATTTTTATGATATTTTATTCAATTGTTTTAAATGAAAATGGAAAAGGAAATAAAAATAGAATTATTTAATAATATTTTCTGTTACAATAAAGTGTGATATAAGTATAATTTATCCAAATATTATCAAATTTATTCAAGCCAAGCTGCAAGTTTATGGTTCTAGATGTCAGTAGAACATCAGCGGGCTGTTATTGATTATTTTAATAATTCGTGAGTCCAGCCTCACTTCTGAAGAGCAATTAAACTCATGTTATGAATTATAAAGGATTTGGCTGATGGTCCAGCTGGTATTAGTACGACATTAATTTCGAATTATATATCATACAAAACCAACTTGAATTTCGTACACGCTTACATGACACATATCAAAGAGAATTTGCTGAACAGCCAATTTCGTCTTTTGTCTGATAAAATAATACTACATATATAAGAATAAGGGATTATAAGAATAAGGGATGCTAGAGAAATATTTGTTTACGATATCAACTTTCAATTATATTTCGTCATGATACATAACCATGCATTTCTGTAATGTCGTTCAACTATGTATGTTCAACGTAATCTATTACTACTTCAGTTAAAGACACATCATAGAAAAACAGTTTAGCTTCTTGTTAACAAGTACCTGAACTTTTAGAAGAAATAATCTATTAAAATATATTCAAATTTAATTAAATCAAGATAAAATTACTACGAATTTTAACTAGTACTCGAAATACCTTAGAAAGCTCAGGTACAGACGTGTCCTGGTAACACTGAAAAATTAATTTAAAAAAAAAATTGCAATGCATTTCCACGAGTGTGTATCATAGCGCCTGTCTTTTAAAGTTTTTGTGATTTGGTGAAACGTAGCGAGCTTTAATGGCGAGATCAAGCGATTTGTTGCTTTCTAAATAATTCTTTCTAAAAGCAGTCCAAACTTATTCTAAATGTGAAATGTGCCTAAGGTAATTTATTTCTGGCGTTTCATCAAGATCCCCTTTTACGCCGGACACGATCTTTTATGCGAAAATACTTAAATAGAACTTAAAACCCGTGCTTATAAAAATCATCTTGCATTTCTTTTAGAGGTTACTTATAAATATATATGTGTATGTATGTGTGCGTGAATGTTCGTTTTGTTCCTCAGTCATCATTTGCTTGTTCAGTGAACCATATCAATTTCTAAATAGGTCACAATCGAGTGAACATAGCTGTACCTTGAGTAATTGCTTCCAACCTTATCGATATATTGAAGTGAAAGAAATCCTCAACCATAGCAATCAATGCATTTATGCGGACAAGAGTGTTCAAGTCATTTCAGTGGTTATGTGGTGACCGACTAGTTCTATCATGTCCTCGGTACGTTCAGGCAGTGAACACCGGCCACGTAGCCGACATAGGGATATACGCATGTGTGCTATAATGTGTTCATTAGGCAAACTATCACCAGAGGGAAATATCTGTGGGACTCTGACACATCAAATCCTACCAGAAGGAAATATTTCATCGACGTTGTCATACGTACGGGGTAGGGAAGGATGTTTCGACTCATCATATAACTCGTGGATATATGATGTGAAATGTTAAAGGATATAGGGGTTCTTTCAGCTGTAGACGATTGCTATGGTTCACGTCCTGGATCTATCTTTCATATACATGTATTATAAACTTGGAAGTTTGCTTGTTATTTATTTGTAAACATGTATGTTACTTAAATGTATAACCTGGATATAGTAAACTGTGATTTACCATTGAAATGTAACATGACTTTGTATATAACTAGTCAACGTATTAGTATAACAGCAAATGAGTGGGCTATTATTTAAAGATAATTTGACAAGTGATCAATAGGACACTGGATTATTCATATATCAGCTGCATTTTAAAATTTAAATGGATTGAGCTAACTAAATCATCTGACAATTCGTCGACTCTCATTGTAGCTAACTATTACTGTAAGCACCATTCAATGATATGAATGTTCAAATTTTAGTCTATAATATTCTGTTTGAATTATAGTACGTCATCGAAAAATGCGAACAATGAAACAAGACGCGTCACTCTTTATGTCGTCTTACAACGTCAAGGCTACCAGATAAACTTTAATGTTAAATATGTTTTCGATTTTCATATATTCACAGATTTCTATTGGATCATTCAAGCGTAACTTCAAGACGGAAGTGGACAGACAAGTTACCGGATACGAAGAATGTGCACACAGAGGAACTCCGAAAATATCTTTTCAATAGAAGGATCTTGTCTATAACAAGGGAAAATGAAGAAAGAAGAAGGATTCCGAAGAAGACGGCCCTAGTTTTGTCTTTGGTTATCTAGCTGTATGATTGTATCTGATATATCATAAAGCTAGGTTACCAAAGGCAAAAATGGTGGTCCAATCCTGCTTACTCTACGTTTTTCTATTCTCTTTGGACAAGCACTTACTGTCTTTTCTTTCAATACTATATTGCATGCCTTCTCTTAACATATCATTTTCCTAACATATGGATTATCTGGCTGAAATTGTTAGGTGATTCATTCAAACCGTTTCTGGACTTATCATATGAAATTGAGAGTAAATGTGTCTTTTTTATTTTGACGTATATGAATCCTTAGTTAAGATGTTATATTCATGGTATAATTATTATAAATTATATAACAGGTACTTATCGATATTATTTATGATAACCTATAGCTATTATTTACTCTGGAGGCTTAATTGTTATTTCTCTCCTAATTTCTTCGGCTGTTGAAGGTAAGTATTGATTTTATGATATCATTCACTGTAATGTGCACTTTGGCTGAAAGTGGACAAAGAAACTCAATAAAATTTGTCATCGAAGAAATGTAGTGTTGACCTTTTTATTACTGAGTGTGTGGCTTCAATATGATGGCAGGCTGAATTATCAGAAATAAATCAAAAGGCCGCTGATCGTGGGGAAAATATGATGACCGCATAAATGTTACGAAACCGCCACAATAACTAAATGTAACATTTTCATTTCTTATTCAGACAGATAAGTAAGGTTGTAGTAAATTTTCTTAATTATAAACAATGCTCATATTTAAATACAACACAGATGATAGTTAAGTCAAGGTCAAATTGCCAAAAGGAAACTTAGAAAAAGACTCCTTCGCCCGTCCTGATGAGGGCAAAATAACCAAGAATTATTTGACTTTGACTTTTCGTTATACAGTATTTCATAAATGTGCGATTGTCCAAATTGGAAAGGCGTTGAAATGTTCTTATGGTGGTACATGTATAAAACATTTATGGGGTCATCTTATAATCAGATTTAATTGTTGTCAGCCTTTAGGTGGTCTCATAAGGCAAGCTTGATGAAATGTACTGAAAAATGATATCTTTTACAAGAACGCTACTTTTGAAATATTCAAAAGTTTCTCTGTTGATATTTCCTCTGGATACCAGTTCATTGTCGTGATCATATAATTTGAGAGGAAATAGTAAATGTTGAAAAAATATCAAACATACATCCTACTCTAAAGGCACCATACAATATATTTATACCAGTCAAAATATCATATTCCCGAAGCTATAAGTATTTCAAGCAAAATATTCCCCTAATTGACAATCAACGATTCGAGCTGTTTAAAAGCTAAAAGGGTTGCCTTGAATCAGGTCTTTCTCAAAATTTAACTAAAAGTCTTGCTAAGGTGTATGATTGACTGCATAGCCAGCTCATTGAAACAAAGACCTCAAATATCTCAATAGATTATACACAAATGTATTCTTACGTACTAAACTGAAAATGACAGAAGTCAAGGCGTATTCCTCATAAACTCAGTTTGTCTGCATTCGCCGTTCTACAGTTATACTTCTGTCGAGTTGATAACGCCAATTTTCTAGAAAGGCTTGTCGTATAAAGATGTCTGACAATGTATCAAATGAGACGAAATACGTGACTGTTATATAAGAACAAGACTCTAAAAATGGCGCTTCTACATGAAAGGAACATTGCAAATGGAACAAAGTGATGACATGTATAATGAATACAATGTTGTAATCGACATTGATTAGATTTCTCAACGGTGTGATTTTCACTTGTAAAAAAGTTCATTTACTGTTTTGGTTGTAAAAGCAAAAAAATACAATCACCATGGAATAATGAATGAACCTTTTGGTACATCATTTACATTCTAGAAACATTTTTATTTATCAAACAAAGGCATTTTGTGAAACTGATTTCGCTTTTCCTTAGCTGAGCACTTATCTTTTCGCTTGTACATGTATTTGACATTATGCGATATAACAAAAGAAGGTAAATGAACATACACTGTAATTTACATACTTATAAACAAGTCTTCGTGAGTAAATATGTATATTTCGTTGAGGATAATAAAAAATATTTATAGGAATGATATAAGTGAAATATAAAAATACTTCGAAAAATGAATGTTTCTTTGATTTTTCATCCTCATGTGGTTTTTTTTCAAAACTATACAACCCTTTCACAATCGTAATTTAACACAATTATTCTTTTTATTTAAATCTTTATGATGTAAAGGTTTATGGTTCTCACTACCTAAGTTCCCATTTTAAGAACACAAAATGATTTGAATGTGACATGGATTGCTTAGGCAAGTGTAGTATAGTGAATGATAGAGGACGCTTACCCTTCCTGAACACTTGGTCGTTTTTTTCTTGCAGATTGGTTGACAATATTTTCCTTATCTCATATTACTGTTCTTACTTGCTTGACGAGTTCTTGTTTAATTGATAACTGGTAATTGACTATATACAGTGTATCCAGCTGATTATGTTGTCATTAAACAAGTATCATATCATAATGTAATGATATCCATACATGTTTACCTCCGTCGTGTCTTGTCACGACATGACACGCTAAAGGGGAACCATTTCATTTATATCATTTTTTAAAGTTCAGTTTCCATTTTATCTATCAAAGTTAAAAAGCATTGGGTTAATTATGATATGGTTTGTGGACATATTATAATAATAAAGCTTTTTCATCTCTCTCCGAAACATCAATCAAACTTGATAATAAACATTGCTGCAAATATACTGTAGATATGTGGAAACGAACAATAGGTTTCTGTTTCCATGAATATATCACAAAACACTTTTTAACCACTTATGTAAATAAACTGAAGTAATTCTATACAGAACGGACTACTGGGAAACCACGAATATGTAATAAAAGTAGAACTCATTATCTTATTTTTTAATGTTCACTATAAACACATGAATGTATCTTATTGTGTAGTGTAAAAATAAAGTAATTTACTGTTAATGACACGTAACATATTCAGCGCTGTACGTATTTTGCTTGTACCAAGAAAAACAGAAACCATTAATTTTTTATCAAAAGAAACGTAACTAAAAATGAAAATTGGTGTTAGCAAAAAACGAAATATAAAGATATAAATCACGACCGTTGAAAACGTTACAACTAGAAATATTTTGGAATGATGGTAGGCGTCCCCTGTAATACCGACAGTGTAATTCTTTGTCAAATCAAAGGAATGCCGAGTCGTTAAATTGATAACCGTGGCAGTCTTATGAAATCACACAAGGAAAGATTTACAAGGACACCATTGAAACTTACAAAAGAATAAGACCAGGTGTTCCAGAATGGTAAGCGCGGTTTCTATTACAATGTATATCGACAAAACCCACCGTGTCAATATAGGCCATATCAAAGTAAATAGCATGTCCTCAAAGCGAGAACTGATTTGATGTATTATTTTTACACATAACATTAAGGCATACTTATGAGCATATTTAAAACGTTCACCTTTCTATATACCAAAATGTTGTTGTTTTTCAATGAGACAATGATGGCGCCGATATAGTCTTTAACTTACATCTGGTATGAGTGTCTTTTTACATTTAAGTACATTTATGAAGGCAAATAAGTAAGAATATGTCATTTCTGATTCTAAATACACTTACAAACAAAATATACCATCTCTTTTGAAAAAAAACAAATCTCTGAAAATTTATCATAATGCATACGCAATAAAGGCGAATATATGTTCTCCACAATGCGTCATTAAGAGATAAGGTAATTAAATACCATGGTCCGAAATTTGTCATTGTACAAAAAAAATATCATGAAACGGGTTCGTTAAACTGTTATTTTTATTATGTTGAACCAATAAGCTGCATAGATGCTACAGACTTACTGATATAACTGCACCATATGTTAAATACCAACTGAAGGTGTGCGATAATCACCATGCAGCGGAATACAGTAGAAAAGTTTTTTGTTTTTTTACTTTTCCTGAATATGTTTAATGATAGCAGAATTATTTAAATCTTTAAAATCACCTGGTTTATCTAATAGGCTGATACATTGCTTATTACTTTAGCATAGATACACATCAGTTGTGAATTGAAGTCATCAGCCAGCCCTTTGAAGATGTAAATTTATACGTTATAGACTGACAGTGATGGTATTCAACCTTATTAAGCGATGCAGTGTGACTTTCTTTTCATTTGTCAATCCATGTAGCTAGAATATGCCTCAGTCTACAAATAGTGCTGTGTCAGCACTCTGATGGCCTGCACTTATAAATCTGTAAGTGTTTATGCCTTCTTAACCGCATTATATCATAGCACATGCATCCAACTAAAGCTTAGCTGAGAATAGAGATATATTGGAATACCGTATTGTAATGATTCTGTACGTAAAATTTGCATCTAACCAACGACGAAACGCTTTCATATAAAGTTAAAGACACGTATACTTGAATTTATCAATTTCATTTCTTCTCATTACGTCTGTTGATATTTTCTCTATTATTCGTGTTTTTAAACAGCAATGGAAATGAAATATCTACGTTTGTCCTTTTAAAACAAGTTTTACTCTACACAACTAGGCCGAGACAGACGTATATCGCTAGACTGTATAGCTCCCGGAATCACACGTGTAACACTTCAGTTTTAGTTGTATCAACTTCCATTCGGATGTTTCGTATAATTCCATTAGTGTTGACGTTCAGACCCTTTCATGTATTTTCATAGCCTTCCATGAATGATATTTCTGTGTTACGGAGACGACATTAAACTGACACTCGATACACAAAAACCAATATCGAAATATAGAAAACGTAACATGCTAAAGCTAGGATATTTGTAGAAATTATTATCGTGAAGAAAACACTATTCTCAGCTCTAACCTATGGCGATTACATATTGTAGTTTATTCGTTATTATAAGGCTTGCTCTAAATATCAAAATTTCGTGAAAGCTGTCGGCTACTGACGAACAAACTTACAGCAACAGGGATTCGAAAGAAGGAGGTTGATGAAGAGATAGTCTTATGGTCGGTATCTTGGTCTCTTCAGAAATATTCTTCATCCTTGTATGATATGAAGGAGGACGATTTGAATACCCTCATTAGTATACCTACTTGGTATGATTGAGAATGATGCCACAGTTCCCACTTGAAGGACGTGACGTTTATATGGATGTGACCTAGACACTTACTCTTCCAGAACACCTGGTATTATTATCTTTACTTTTAAAGGGTTTAAAGGGTATACAATTTTCCTTTGTTAATATATTGTCCCTAGTTTAAGCGATGCATTGTTTGGATTATGGTTTTGTTGACGCTTCAAGTAGGGATGTAATTTGAAAAACAATGACCCAGCTTGACTCAATGAATGTACATAAACCGTGAAATGAGACTGGAGCTGGACAGGCCCAAGCTTCATAAACGTTCGTTATTTTAAAGAAAATCCTTAACTTTCAAAATGTAATTAACCTTCCTTAAAGTGGGTAATGCTTTCTATGTGAAGAGTTTTAGTTTCCTTTAGTTAAGGGCTAGTGTTTTCAGATTTCGTCCGCACAAACGATCATCTAGTCACATCATGTCGAAAAGGGCATTTCGTTACAACCTGTGCCAAAAATGAAATTGGTAATGACAATTTGTAAAATCTGTCTCTTTTAGCAGAGATATATCATCTATGTTCAATATAAAAATGACTGTCTGTCTTGTTTATATATGGGATTTATCATTATAGCTAAACAAGATAACATAAAGACGCTACGAATTGTTTCCTTACATGTATTACCGATCACTTTAGAAGCTTCCTTTAAATTTCCTGTTAGAGAGAATTGATAGGATTTAAATATGTTGCTATTTCTGATATTCTCATCATACATAAATACCCCCAAAACGGGAAGTATCAAACTTGTCGATACAAAAGAAGCCATTTTATTACCGGATATGATAACAAATATATTACAAGCTAAATTAAAAGTTTATCTGATTGGATTGCCAATAAATATCTGTTACACTACCATAAACAGAACATTACCATAAAGATAATCAAATATGTGAGCAATCAAGACGCATGGCACCCTGCATTAACACATTTAGTTTTATCAAGAAATAAATTAGCATATTTACATTTTGACTTCTTATGTTAAATCACTCCTATTTTATATTTAGCTTTTCCTGATGTATTTTACATATTGATCTTGTTGCGGATTAAACTGATGTTTCAAATCAAAAGTATTAAGTTCAATATACCCAATGCACAATAAAAACAACGACGCTTTTCCTTGAATTATTTTCATATTTTTTAGATACTGGAACATCTCAATATTGATAATCCAGGTTGATGAAGACTATGGATACGTTTTATGATCGCCATCTTGGTCTTATTGCGAGTTATTCTATTTTCATGTATGATTGAAGATTTACTTTTTGAATATGCTTTGAAGTAGCGCTTTTGTTGTAACCAAAAATAATGCTTATAAGTTCTCATTTTGAGGACGAGACATTTTCCTGGATATGGCCTAGCTTAACATGGCGGATGTCGTCGATGAAGCAGAAGACGCATACGCTTCTAGAAACCCTAGTCTTAATATCTTATACACTTTTAAGGATCTCCGTGTAAATCTTTAATTTGTTAATTTTTTGCTGCTCCGCGTTGTTAAATCGGGTTTAAGTTCGGATTACGGTTCTGTTGACGCTTCGGTATTTTCCCCCTTTTTTTTCTTTTCTTTATATATTATCAATGTAGGAGGCCACGAAGACTTTCTGGAAAGTTCGGAAGACTGGATGTTGGCCTAACCTCTTTACCGGTAGACATTGTGTGCTGTACGTGTACAATCAGGGACGTACTCATGCAAAACGATGATCGATCACTCGGCATCCCCATAGTTTTAGATTTCTAGTGAATAATACATATAAACACTGATCCTATGCACGCCACTCCACCAGCCCAATTATCTGATTAATGAACTTTTAATTAATACTGTGATCAAAGACCCGTGACAACCCGACCCGTTGACCTCGATTGATGTACAGTACAAACGTCATGTTCTCAAATCAACACTCCAACATACACAGAGCTATTTGTCGAAGATGTGCTAGATTTAATTGGTTTTCCGGGAAGTTCAGATGTCGAATTTTACCATCAACATTTCTTGTATGCCAGTTAAGGATCAACTGTTATCTCCCAGCCCCTCAAGTCATTCGATTTTCTGCACCAAACAAACCAAATGAGTTTTTATCTAAAAACAATGGTGTGCCACAGTTGAAAGTATGAAAGTAAAAGACTGAAACGCACATTGTATATGATATGTCAGTATGTACTAGCTAAGATCCAATTTACATATTTGGGTGCCATGGTGACCAAGTAGTTAATGCGTCATTCTGCTACCGCTGTAACCCTCCATCTCTGTGTTGTGGGTTAGAAACCTACGAGGGGCAGTCTCCGGGTACTGGTTTGTGTTTTTTCTCTGGGAACTCCAGTTTTCCTTCGCCACTAAACCCTGACACATCCTTAAAAGACCATAGCTGTTAGTAGGACGTAAAACAAAAACAAATAAAATTTCATCTACATTTTGGAAAATAAATATGAAACCTCAAACACATACCTGGACACACAAAATAAAAACACACATGCAAATAACTACAATATATATATATGAACATATCATGACTTGGTGAAACGCAATATTTCTATTATTGATACATATGGCGCTTCGTACATCGCTTCAAATAACACAGCGAATAATGCTAGAAGCAACCACTCAAGTGACTATGATTTTTTGTTTGTGCTGTTCCATCAATATCGTTTCATTGACGACAGACTGACTTATTAATCAAACAGAACGTGTTTACACTCCACGAACGATGACTAGATTTTAACAACGTAAATATACTTTCAGTGCATGTCACTGACGTTAAATGAAAAACACTGCAGCTCATACCACCGTGGCAATTAAGCAAACATTTTAATTACTTTGTAAAAAAAATCAATTAAGGATGATTTTGTTTAACGTTTTTTTTTTTCACAATTAGAAAAGAAAAAAAACAAACACCCAAACAAACAAACAAAAAACCGATGAAAAACAACAACAACAAAAACAAAAACAGCAATCATCATTTTCGTTTCAAAACCTATCGAACATTTTTTATCCAAATGGTATATATTCCATTCATGTTTGTCGTTGTGGTAAGGGTTAAACATATTAACACATGCTTTTCGGAAGTAAAGCATTCAGAACTTTTCGGTCATGCTTTAAAGCCATGATTTCAATTATTTGAACATATTCTATTTGTTCTTTCTTAAAAGACTTGTTGACCTTTTCACTACGTTTCTTTCATACAGAAATGAAATTATGCCTGCAATCGCTTGTACGAGAGCTTCCTTGTCAAAGAAATCGTATGGCGTTATAATGAAATGAGGCAAAAATGACACATACCGAGGAAGATGTTGTGAGAACAGTAGATATCCTTGTTGGAAATATCTTCGTTGAGTTCCAGGGCAAAATTCCCCAGCAGGCTGTAGGCATCGCCATGGGAACAAACCATGTCATTGTTGTTTTGAGTTAATTGATGTGCGCAAATGTTGCAAACTGTATTGATGAGCTTATCAAGACTCGCCAATATGGTGACGTCGAACAAGAAAATCATTGACGACATCAATTCTATATACCGCCAAAGTTTTGATAACAAAGAACTAAATGTTCAATTTTTCAATTCAAACCGCTTTCCTTGTTCTAACTTGATGACCATCCTGACATTGTACTATAACTGGGACAATGTCGACTTTCCTATCATGAACTTTCTCATTCCTGATGACAACATCCCTGCTTCCCCAACCTGCGGTATTTACATGTCGCAGTTGATTCGGTACTCAAAAGCTTGATCCTAACTTACAAGTTCTTAACGATGCAGTATGCTTGAATAGATGAACAAACATGCAAATTGATTTACAAATCTGCTGTTGGCAAGAACCAAAGCGTCAACAAAACAAACATTATTAATCAAAGTCGATGAAATACAGATGAAGACAATTGACATGGATATATAAGGAATCGTAAAACACCCTTATTTATGATATTTTCTTTTATCCTGATATGAACGTCAATGTTTATTTTTATTGTGTTCATTGTTACGGTGGTTTCATTACCCAGGCTCTCGCTTTGAAGACATGACATTGCCCTGAGTTCACGTAGCTGGCATCATCGATGACACAGATGACGTGTGCCCCTATGGAACACATGGTCTTATTTTCGTGTACTTCATTGACTTTTTTGTAAATATTTCCTTTGTTAATATGTTGTCTTTGTATATCGATTTTTTACTTAGAACTATTTGAATAATGGTGATAATTATATTATTCGGCACAATTTGTTTATTTATCAAATAAGGATACATCGTAGTAATACGGTTTCGTCTGAGTGCTGGAACCACAAATATTCCCCCTTTTGTCCCTCCGTTGTTATTTATAGTTGTGTGATCTATTGAAACATTGTTTGAAGATGCAAATGTAATCGCGAATCTATCCGAGTTTATCTAACAGCAAGTCTCGTCCTGACACGAGAATATCATCAAAAAGATTATTATTTATGTACTTGTACTGAATTTACCTCAAACAAAAAGAAAATGATATTCTGCCAAATCCAATACTACACATTAGCTATAAACGAGTTACGTTGTCTTTTGCACTCATTGTGTATCTCAGTATTATCGACATTTTTCAACAGCTGCGCATGCCCAGATGGTTCGGGGCACGAAGATCCGGTGTATGCTGCCAGTCCGCCAAACCTTGGAGGTTAGTCTGGCGCTTGCTGCAACGGCACATCAAAGTGAGGCTATAGCGAGTGTCGCCGATTCCGTCTGCACTTCTGATGTTCAACTGAGGCGACTTATGGGGATGAAGAAATTAGCGTTTAAAGCATATTTTACGCAGTGTTTTCATGGGTTCATATATATAGTTCTATATACATTCGAAATAATTGAAATTTTGGAACGATATTTTTAATGCTATACTATATTTTAATTTAGAATTTGTATGACTTTTCTGTTTAACAAATTTTACCCTTAATCAACCACAAAATAAAAGACGTACGATGTACCTAAATGTCAGTACAGCAACACAATCCAACATTCATACAAAATTAACGCGAATCTAGGATTTTCAAACCTTATTGTATTGGTGATGTCTCCTGACGCCTGTCACTAACGATTTAATACGCAATAAACAATAAATAAGAGTCACAAGAAGATAAGTTTATATATAAGATATGACTTTTCAAACGTTTTAATCACTTTCATTGTTTGATCCAAGTCGCCCTGAGATTTTATCGAACTGTGCTCATCATGGTACCGTATCCCATTGGGAATGATAAAAGAATACCGTAAATGTTAGAAGATGCATATGCGGAAACCTGTTGCAAAAAAGGGGAATTTGTTTTTGTTCCATCTGCTTATATTATGGACAGAATTTGCTACACCAACTGCAAACATTCTTTTAAAAAATATTCAAATTTCTATCTATGTAGAACAACCCGAATTTCCTTGTGCGTTTCTTTGCAATACATCACGTCTGACATAACTATTGACCTTTCTGTCTCCTGGCCAGGACATAACAAAGTTATTTTCAACTGTTAGTCAGTATCCCCTTCTTTACGTTCAGCTTTTAAATACATTGACAGTAACTGGTCCACCCGCTGTCAGTATATGACGAAATGCTGTCCTGTGTATCTTCGGCATACTATTTCAGTGATATAGCATTACAAAGTCGACATCAATTTCTGTCCTATACAAATTACACAAGGAGGCAACTGCACTAATATGTTTTGTATTGTCCAACATACATACACAAAACACAGAGAAGGCATGTCCGTCAATGACATTAGGTTTTTGAAGTAGCAGCAACCCGTAAAATAAAACTAAACGTCTTCTGAGACCGAGACATCGAACCCGGTCAGAAACCCCGGTTGTGAAGGTTTGGTGCCGTCTTCATAAAAAACTTGACAATATAAATCTTTTGCAATCAGTGTTCATAAATCTGAAAATATGCAGAATGAAACGGTTCGGAAACCCACAAGTCCAAAGTCTAATAATCTGTTTAAGTCTCAAAATATATCTGTTTACAAACTCCAGATATAATCTTTACACCGAATCTTGTCACGAACCACAAGTTAGAAGAGTTAACATGAGATTAGAGAAACTGCAAAGCTAAATATACAGCAAAACGATGCAAAGCTCACTCCATGTCAATGTTATAGATGTGTAGTAACATGTCAACTTGGTGTAATATAGAAATTTGATTTACCCTGACAGTGAATGTCTTTGCTTTGTATAAACAACAGTTTGAATATTTCACAAGCCACTGTTTTCATGTATATATAACCACCCCATGAGTAGCCGCGACTTCCAGCTGGTGAGCTGGAATATTGACAATATCCCCCCTCGGGAGCCTCTGGTTTGAAAGTCGCTTAAAACAAGCAATGGAAAAACATGGACGTTGCATGCAAAGAGATAGTTTAAAAGAATAAATACTCTCACAGAGATGCTTAAATGAATTAAATCAAAAAAGTTATTCATCCAACTTTGTAACCGCCAAAAAAATTAATAAAAACATCAAACACTGTACGCAAACACTACTTGACACAGACAATCCAACGCGGTTAACGCATTTCATGTTTGTATGCGTCACTTGTTTTTAACACAGCAAATTACTCTCCAATAACATAGATCGATGGCCATCATTACTTTTAACACCTGTTTAAACTGAAAAATATCATTGATTCAGCTTCGATCAAGGGTACGTGTCATTATGTGTTTTGTTTTTAAGAATATTTCTGTAAAAGGTTATTTTTTTCGTTGAGAAAATATTTTGGCGTGAATTAACGTAGTACAAAACTAGGCGATCGAGGGAGGATGGAGTTTTGGCCATCACCATCGATAAAAATCTCTGCAAATTTCTTTGTGGGAGAAATTATTGCAACATTGAAAAGGAAGGTTGTAGGCAACAATATGTTATGCCAATATTTACTTTAGAGGCAGAAAAAAAGGCTCAGCAATTTCATATTGTTTTTATTGGATTTGCCTTTTATTGTTATATGCTATACATAATTGCAAAAAAAAATTTAAAAAATAACAAATTAACAAAATAAAAAACTGCTGAACTGGTTTAAGGTTTGGCGTCTAGATGTCCAAACGTTAGAGTCTCTTTAAAATTTTGCAGATTACTTTTCAACAAAAAGGATATAAATAATTCCGATCCACAATAGATATGTAGACAGGATAACAATATCACCAAAGAAAGGCTATTTTTATTTATCTTAACATACTAAGCCTTTTGTGGATAATGACGTCTAAGATGTGCGAAATGAGAGCTCTTTAAGTGGAGGCACGTTTCATGAAGGGGAAAAACTGTGGAGGTTTTACTGCTATCGACAATTATATTTTTTCGTTAACGGAAAATGTCTACTAGAATATTAGTTGCCGAAACTTGGTTCGTGTACACACGATCAAATTATTCACAACATCTTGTTGAAAAGTCCAGCAAATGAAGATTGCCGGAAAGTCCCCGAGATGATGCAATCAGTTGTCATTTCATTTAGATAAGTATAAACATTTTCAGATTCTTTTTATGCAAAGATGGAATAAGTTTTTGTTATTCTTTCATGTCACGTGGACTGTCTATAATTTATTACATTAAAAAAATTAAAATTTTGTTAAATCTTGTAAATGATGAAGTTAACACATGATAAAACGGGCTAACGTTGATGAAACCGGGGCCAGATATTCGTTTGTGACGTCATCTGACATCGTTGGCTTGACGTAATGTCACTTAACCTTTTACCTTAAACTGAAAACATTGGTTGACGTATCACAAACGCATAACTATAAGGCGATGCCAATGCTTCAATAACACTTTTAATTACATTGATTCGTTTATCAGACTGTATATAGATCTGTATATATAGTATCTGAAGCTATTCCGACTTTCTTGCTTCCGTAGCTATCTCTTCATTACACAGAACACTATATATCATAGACACTGTTTTATATATCCTTTTCTGAGAGTTTTTTGTATCCATCAATCAGGATATTTACCCTAAAGCTAAATAATCAATCAAAATATAATCCAGTTCTAAATAATTATCTTGCGTTAAGTGATCAACGGTTTCTTGCAGCGCGCAAAACTGTGACGAAAATGCACCAACATTGCATCATTGATATCAGTTATTGCCTCATCTCACAGGTTAGATCCACTTATATTCTAGACACAAACATCGCTAAAAGTGTAATTAAAACATAATCTTACATAATAATAATAATTAGCTCGTGTTTGGACCAATTTCTAACTGAAATACATTTTCTGAAGGCAAATGTTATTCTAAGAAGGAAAATCAAGGTCTCAGTTCTGTCAATTAACCGGAAAGTACCTTAAAACGGCATTTTTCGCTAAATTTGGTGCTCGTATGCTCAATTTCGCCGCCGCCATTCGACTAATTATAGGAATCTCATCATGGTACGACATGAAACATTTTCTTTAATTTGTTCAACCTTCACAGTTTAGACTATCAAACAATAACATATTTATTTAATATCAAGATTTATTACTAAGTACATCAGTACCATAGTTATATTTTTATTATCGTTTCTATGTTAAAAAAATAATTTCTTATGTTTTCTTGCGAATCGGCACGGAACCGGGATCAGGATAGTGATCACATGATTCAAAAAAATCACGTGATTGCTCGTATAAAAATAGAACCGGAAGCGCAAATGTCAGATAGCCGTGGTAAACAAATATTGGCTGACGTTCTTCATTCACGTACAATGTACACTGTAAGATTATGTTCGGTAAAGCTTGTGCTAATGTATGTAAATTATAATTAAGCCATGTATACCGTCAATGAAGAAATGATCTGCAGCTTTTTTAGTGCATGAAGAAACTAGTCCTCGTCAAAATGAATTAGTTTCTAATTAGCTTTAACGACACTGAAACTTTTATCCCCGGAGTATCAATTCTTTTGAAGTGTTGTCAGTTATCATGTTTTTACAAGCATTAATGACCAATAATTTGTTTGATGTTTAGGCTATTTTTAGCAGCATTCGCTTAGGAAATTGGTGATACCCCGCATCTGTTAATCAGGAAAATGATGCTATCAGTTCCGGTCACGCATGCTCCCTACATATTTCAACAGGGAACTTCCGCTGAGGTGGTGGTTTCTTTGTAGGTCAGCGATATTATCTTGGGTGGTTGGAGGTAGTGCAAGGTATTATCTATAAATATTGTATGTTGATGAAGTCTCCCTGTTCAGTGTAATATAATCGTACTCCAAGGTAATATGATCATGCTCAATGGTTACATGATCTTGCTCAAGAGTAACATGAACTTGCTTTAGAGTAGCATGATCGTGATCCAGAGTAACATGGCCGTGCTCCATAGTAACATGATCGTGCTCCATAGTAACATGATCGTGCGCCATGGTAACATGATCGTGCGCCATGGTAACATGATCGTTCTCAAGAGTAACATGAACTTGCTTTAGAGTAGCATGATCGTGACCAGAGTAACATGGCCGTGCTCCATAGTAACATGATCGTGATCCATAGTAACATGATTTTGCTCCATAGTAACATTACCGTTCTCCATAGTAACATGATCTTGCTCCAGAGTAACATGATCTTGCTCCAGAGTAACATTACCGTGCTCCACAGTAACATTACCGTGCTCCATAGTAACATGATTTTGCTCCATAGTAACATGATCATGCTCCAGAGTTACATGATCTTGCTCCAGAGTAACATGATCATGCTCCACAGTAACATTACCGTGCTCCATAGTAACATTACCGTGCTCCATAGTAACATTACCGTGCTCCATAGTTACATGATCTTGCTCCATAGTAACATGATTTTGCTCCATAGTAACATTACCGTGCTCCATAGTAACATGATTTTGCTCCATAGTAACATGATTTTGCTCCATAGTAACATGATCTTGCTCCATAGTATAACATGATCGTGCTCTAGAGTAACATGATCGTGGTAAATAGTAACATGATTTTGCTCCATAGTAACATGATCTTGCTCCATAGTAACATGGCCGTGCTCCATAGTAACATGATCTTGCTCCCTAGTATAACATGATCGTGCTCTAGAGTAACATGATCGTGGTAAATAGTAACATGATCTTGCTCCATTGTAACATGATCGTGCTCCAGAGTAACATGGCCGTGCTCCAGAGTTACATCACATTGCTCCATGGTAACATGATATTTTACCAGAGTCACATGATCGTGCTCCTGACTTACTTTTAAAGAAACATAATCTCAAGGTCAAACTTGTAGTATCATGTAAATTGCCGAATCTTTTATTGTTGGAGAATACAGATAACATGGTTGCACGCAAGGCGAATTTTGACATGATCCTATTTGGGTTCGTGGTAACGTGATTGCCTTCTTGGATAAAGTAACTTTATTCCGTTCTGGAGTAATTGTAACATGATCCTGTTATAGAACAATAGTAATTTGGTTTATTTTGTTTACACTCCTTTTAACAGCCAGGATCATTTAAGGACGTGCCAGGTTTTGGAGATGGAGGAAACCGGAGTACCCGGAGAAAAACCACCAACCTACGGTCAGTACCTGGCAACTTCCCCACGTAGGATTTGAACTCCCAACCCAGAGGTGGAGGGCTAGTGGTTGAATGTTGGAACACCTTAACCACTTGGCCGCCGCGGCCCCCAGAACAATAGTAACATTATCCCGCTACGGAATAATAGTAACATGATCGCGTTCTGGAACAATGGTGATATGATCGCGTTCTGGGTCAAATTAAATTAACATAGTTCCATTCTGGAAAAAATAGTTACATGATCCGCGTTTTGGGTCAAAAGTATCATTATACTGTAAAGTTCTAGGTCAGTGTTAACACGATCACGTTCTTGGTTATTTGCAAAATTATCGTGTTCAAGGCAGATGGTAACATGATCGTTTTTCGGGTCAATGGTTGCATTATCGTGTCTTGGATCAGTCGTACATGTAACATGATCGCATTACGGGCTAACATAGAGGTAAAAGAACGTGTTTACAAGGGAGAGGTTAGTTAACCTGTTTAAAAGGGAGAGTTTAGTTAACCTGTGTACTAGGGAGAGATTAGTTAACCTGTTTACAGGGGAGATGCTAATTAACCTGTTTACTAGAGAGAAGTTAATTAACCTGTTTACAAGAGAGAGGTTAGTTTACCTGTTTACTAGGAAGAGGTTAGTTAACCCGTTTACAAGGGAGAGGTTAGTTAACTTGTTAACTAGGGAGAGGTTACTTAACATGTTAGAACGGAGAGATCAATTAACTTGTTTACTAGGGAGAGGTTAGTTAACCTATTTACTAGGGAGATGTTAGTTAACCTGTTTAATAGGGAGGGGTTAGTTAACCTGTTTACAGATGAGATGTTAATTAACCTGTTTACTATGGAGAGGTTAATTAACCTGTTTACTAGGGATATGTTATTTAACCTGTTAACTAGGAAGAGGTTAGTTAACCTTTTTACAAGGAAGAGGTTAGTTAATATGTTTACTACGGAGAGATAAATTACATTGTTTACTAGGGAGAGGTTGGTTAACATGGTTACTAGGGAGATATTAGTTAATCGATTTACTAGGGAGGGGTTAATTTACCTGTTTACTAGGGAGAGGTTAGTAAACATGTTTACTAGGTAGAACTGTTTACTAGGGAGTGGTTAGTTAACCTGTTTACTAGGGAGTGGCTAATTAACCTATTTACTAGGGAGGGGTTAGTTAACCTGTTTACTAAGGAGAGGTTCATTAACCTGTTTACTAGGGAGTGGTTAGTTAACCTGTTTACTAGGGAGAGGTTAGTTAATATGTTTACTAGGGAGGGGTTAGTTAGCATGTTTACTAGGGAGGGGTTAGTTAGCATGTTTACTAGGGAGAGATTAGTTAACCGGTTAACTTGGGAGGGGTTAATTTACCTGTTTACTAGGGAGTGGTTAGTTAACCTGTTTACTAGGGAGTGGTTAGTTAACCTGTTTACTAAGGAGTGGTTAATTAACTTGTTTACTAGGGAGAGGTTAGTAAACATGTTTACTAGGTAGAACTGTTTACTAGGGAGTGGTTAGTTAATCTGTTTACTTGGGAGAGGTTAGTTAACCTGTTTACTAGGGAGGGGTTAGTTAGCATGTTTACTAGGGAGAGGTTAGTTAACCTGTTTACTAGTGAGAGGTTAGTTAACCTGTTTACAGGGGAGAGGTTAGTTTATCTGTTTACTAGGGAGAGATTAGTAAACCTGTTTACTTGGGAGAGGTTAGTTAACCTGTTTACAGGGGAGAGGTTAGTTTATCTGTTTACTAGGGAGAGATTAGTAAACCTGTTTACTTGGGAGAGGTTAGTTAACCTGTTTACTAGGGAGGAGTTAGTTAACCTGTTTAGTAGGGAATGGTTACTAACATGATCGCATTACGGGCTAACATAATTGCGCTCTAGGCCCATGTCTTCTTGATCAAACTCCAAGCCTGAGGTCAGATATTATTTCATTATGAGGTTGTACGATCCAAATTCGTTATTATCTAAGAGAGAAACATGTGTCTATTCACATACAATGAATATACATATATCAATGATCAACAATAACTTTATTCCACTTAAGTAAAAATTTTATTACATTCCGATATTCAAATTTTAACACCGAGTTTAAAAATGTTTGTACATTTGTATATTAAACTGATCGTGCGCTGGTGGTCCACGCCTCCGTTTTCATTCACCCATGGCATGACTCATACGCGGTTTCGAAAATAACATTTTAAAAAATGTCGAAACTTACACAGACTTGCACAATATCATAAGTGATCGAACGATCTTTCCATAGCTGTTCGGTTTAAGTGTCATTAACGAGGAAAAAAATTAAGATGAAAAGAAATGTGATTTAAAATAATTTGAATAATTTAAAATTCAAAACGCCTACCATCAAGTCCCGTCCTGAAATGTTAATTTTGATATCTGACATTTATTTGGTAGACATGATGAGACTGGTACCCAGCTACATGACTCGGTTATAATATAAAAAATGGGTAATTTATATTTTTTTAAATATTAAAATCATATGAATGATGAATGATCAAAATTGAATGCATTTCGAATTAAGTTTTTATTAGAAACTGCTAAAAATGATATTTTATAAAATATCTCCTTTTCGTTTATACAACTGCAACACATATCGTTATAAAGGTTGGCAATTGGTTCAGTCGACTAAGGGGAAGAACGCCAGGTTTTTTGAATGACCTGGTGAGGTTTTCCATCTTTCGTCCTCCATATTGTGGACTGAAAGGTCGGTCATAATGTTTCATGATTCAGTGGTCAAACAGAATCGCTACCTGGCCAAATGGAACACCTTTTAACATATCTTTAAGTCTATAAATTAAAAGCCTTGTAAGCTTCATGACATATTTGTGCCCGAAAAATATATTCTCATATGTATAAAAAAATATGTATCAGAGTCATATAATTAGAATTACTATGACTATAATAAACAAATTAATTAAAACCGATTTACATGCCATAAGAGTCCTCAACATAAGTTAATGCAAGAATATGTTGATTATGAATAATGGGGAAAACATAATACCTGAAATTCAAGCTGACTATGCTCGAAGTCAGGGTTGATCAATATGTTGTTCTGCCCCTTAACAGCAAGTCCAGTAATTTGTCTGGTTAACCGAGTCGACACCTCAGCGACTCTATTATGAACACTTCATAAAAAAATGATGGTAGTAGATTTAGACAAACTATTTTATGTCGCTATTTCTGCTTGATCTTATATTTGTATATCCGTAGGTGGCACACGTGAACTGTCGTTATAACCTAAGCGATACAATCTGTTAGAAATTGCTGTCTCTAGACGAGTGAGCACGGAATCGCTTTAAGCTACAACGGGCCCCACATTATATTGCTTATCGTTTCATATAGAGTGAAAATATTAAGATCCTGAGCAACGCACCAGGAAAACACGCCATATATCTACATGTAGCAATACACGTATAGTATGTCAGTTGACTTCATCGATGTTTGAGTGGCGAAAATCATATTTAAAAACAGAGTTATTCGATTGCTAACATGTGAAACCTTCTCCCGTTAAATGATCCACTTGAGCATAAAATAAACAATTAATACTGGAAAACTCAACAGTAATATTGTTTTAAAGAAGAAGAAAAATATAAAGTAATGAGATACAAAAATACAATCATAATAACTAATATCTATTTTACGAAATGACTGTCAAAGGATTCTAGATCCTATACATATTTCATATACATTGACATAATAGATATGAGCGTAATTTCATATATGCATGTATTTCTTTAAAGATTAAAACGAGCAACACAACTATATACCGTCCCTTATAGACACAGCTAAATATACCGTCCCTTACAGACACAGCTATATACCGTCCCTTACAGACACAACTATATACCGTCCCTTACAGACACAGCTAAAAACCGTCCCTTACAGACACAGCTATATACCGTCCCTTACAGACACAGCTTTATACCGTCCCTTACAGACACAGCTATATACCGTCCCTTACAGACACACCTATATACCGTCCCTTACAGACACAGCTATATATCGTCCTTTACAGACACACCTATATACCATCCCTTACAGACACAGCTATATACCATCCCTTACAGACACACCTATATACCATCCCTTACAGACACACCTATATACCGTCCCTTACAGACACAGCTATATGCCGTCCCTTACAGACACAACTATATACCGTCCCTTACAGACACGCCTATATACCGTCCCTTACAGACACGCCTATATACCGTCCCTTACAGACACACCTATATACCGTCCCTTACAGACACGCCTATATACCGTCCCTTACAGACACGCCTATATACCGTCCCTTACAGACACAACTTTATACCGTCCCTTACAGACACAGCTATATAACGTCCCTTACAGACACGCCTATATACCGTCCCTTACAGACACACCTATATACCGTCCCTTACAGACACGCCTATATACCGTCCCTTACAGACACGCCTATATACCGTCCCTTACAGACACAGCTATATACCGTCCCTTACAGACACAGCTATATACCGTCCCTTACAGACACGCCTATATACCGTCCCTTACAGACACGCCTATATACCGTCCCTTACAGACACAGCTATATACCGTCCCTTACAGACACGCCTATATACCGTCCCTTACAGACACGCCTATATACCGTCCCTTACCGACACAGCTATATACCGTCCCTTACAGACACAGCTATATACCGTCCCTTACAGACACGCCTATATACCGTCCCTTACAGACACGCCTATATACCGTCCCTTACAGACACAGCTATATACCGTCCCTTACAGACACGCCTATATACCGTCCCTTACAGACACGCCTATATACCGTCCCTTACAGACACAGCTATATACCGTCCCTTACAGACACAGCTATATACCGTCCCTTACAGACACGCCTATATACCGTCCCTTACAGACACGCCTATATACCGTCCCTTACAGACACAACTATATACCGTCCCTTACAGACACGCCTATATACCGTCCCTTACAGACACGCCTATATACCGTCCCTTACAGACACGCCTATATACCGTCCCTTACAGACACGCCTATATACCGTCCCTTACAGACACAATAATATACCGTCCCTTACAGACACAGCTAAAAACCGTCCCTTACAGACACAGCTATATACCGTCCCTTACAGACACAGCTTTATACCGTCCCTTACAGACACAGCTAAAAACCGTCCCTTACAGACACAGCTATATACCGTCCCTTACAGACACAGCTATATACCGTCCCTTACAGACACAGCTAAAAACCGTCCCTTACAGACACAGCTATATACCGTCCCTTACAGACACAGCTATATACCGTCCCTTAAAGACACGCCTATATACCGTCCCTTACAGACACGCCTATATACCGTCCCTTACAGACACGCCTATATACCGTCCCTTACAGACACAACTATATACCGTCCCTTACAGACACAGCTATATACCGTCCCTTACAGACACAGCTATATACCGTCCCTTACAGACACAGCTATATACCGTCCCTTACAGACACGCCTATATACCGTCCCTTACAGACACGCCTATATACCGTCCCTTACAGACACGCCTATATACCGTCCCTTACAGACACAACTATATACCGTCCCTTACAGACACGACTATATACCGTCCCTTACAGACACAGCTAAAAACCGTCCCTTACAGACACAGCTATATACCGTCCCTTACAGACACAGCTACATACCGTCACTTACAGACACAGCTATATACCGTCCCTTACAGACACACCCATATACCGTCCCTTACAGACACAACTATATACCGTCCCTTACAGATACAGATATGTACCGTCCCTTACAGACACAGCTATGTATACCGTCCCTTACAGACACAACTATATTTCGTCCCTTACAGACACAACTATATACCGTCCCTTATAGACACAACTATATACCGTCCCTTATAGACACAACTATATACCGTCCCTAACAGACACAACTATACACCGTCCCTACAGACACAGCTATATACCGTCCCTTACAGACACGCCTATATACCGTCCCTTACAGACACACCTACATACTGTCCCTTATAGACACAACTATATACCGTACCTTACAGACACAGATATATACCGTCCCTTACAGAAACAGCTCTGTATACCGTCCCATACAGACACAACTATACACCGTCCCTTACAGACACAACTATATACCGTCCCTTACAGACACAACTATATACCGTGCCTTATAGACACAACTATATACCGTCCCTAACAGACCCAACTATATACCGTCCCTTATAGACACAACTATATACCGTCCCTTACAGTCATAACTGTATACCGTCCCTTATAGACACAACTATATACCGTCCCTTACAGACACAGCTATAAACCGTCCCTTACAGACACTGCTATATACCGTCTCTTTCAGACACAGCTATATACCGTCCCTTACAGACACAGCTATATACCGTCCCTTACAGACACAGCTATATACCATCCCTTACAGACAGAGCTATATACCGTCCCTTACAGACACAACTATATACCGTCCCTTACAGACACAGCTATATACCGTCCCTTACAGACACAGCTATATACCGTCCCTTACAGACACCGCTATATACCGTCCCTTACAGACACAGCTATATACCATCCCTTACAGACACAGCTATATACCGTCCCTTACAGACACAGCTATATATCGTCCCTTACAGACACAGCTATATACCATCCCTTATAGACACAACTATATACCGTCCCTTACAGACATAACTATACACCCTCTCTTACATACAAAACTATATACCGTCCCTTACAGACAGAGCTATATACCATCCCTTACAGACACAGCTATATACCATCCCTTACAGACACAACTATATACCGTCCCTTACAGACACAGCTATATACCGTCCCTTACAGACACAACTATATACCATCCCTTACAGACACAATAATATACCGTCCCTTACAGACATAACTATACACCCTCTCTTACATACAAAACTATATACCGTCCCTTACAGACAGAGCTATATACCATCCCTTACAGACACAGCTATATACCGTCCCTTACAGACACAACTATATACCGTCCCTTACAGACATAACTATATACCGTCCCTTACAGACACAGCTATATACCGTCCCTTACAGACACAGCTATATACCATCCCTTACAGACACAGCTATATACCGTCCCTTACAGACACAGCTTTATACTGTCCCTTACAGACAAGGCTATATACCGTCCCTTACAGACACAGCTATATACCGTCCCTTACAGACACAGCTATATACCGTCCCTTACAGACACAGCTTTATACTGTCCCTTACAGACACAGCTATATATCGTCCCTTACAGACACAGCTATATACCATCCCTTACAGACACAGCTATATACCATCCCTTACAGACACAGCTATATACCGTCCCTTACAGACACAGCTTTATACTGTCCCTTACAGACAAGGCTATATACCGTCCCTTACAGACACAGCTATATACCGTCCCATACAGACACAGCTATATACCGTCCCTTACAGACACAGCTTTATACTGTCCCTTACAGACAAGGCTATATATCGTCCCTTACAGACACAGCTATATACCATCCCTTACAGACACAGCTATATACCGTCCCTTACAGACACAACTATATACCGTCCCTTACAGACACAGCTATATACCGTCCCTTACAGACACAGCTATATACCGTCCCTTACAGACACAGCTATATACCGTCCCTTATAGACACAACTATATACCGTCCCTTACAGACATAACTATATACCGTCCCTTACAGACACAACTATATACCGTCCCTTACAGACACAGCTATATACCATCCCTTACAGACACAGCTATATACCGTCCCTTACAGACACAGCTTTATACTGTCCCTTACAGACTAGGCTATATATCGTCCCTTACAGACACAGCTATATACCATTCCTTACAGACACAGCTATATACCATCCCTTACAGACACAGCTATATACCGTCCCTTATAGACACAACTATATACCGTCCCTTACAGACACAGCTTTATACTGTCCCTTACAGACAAGGCTATATATCGTCCCTTACAGACACAGCTATATACCATCCCTTACAGTCATAACTGTATACCGTCCCTTATAGACACAACTATATACCGTCCCTTACAGACACAGCTATAAACCGTCCCTTACAGACACTGCTATATACCGTCTCTTTCAGACACAGCTATATACCGTCACTTACAGACACAACTATATACCGTCCCTTACAGACACAACTATATTCCATCCCTTACAGACACAACTATATACCGTCCCTTACAGACACAGCTATATTCCATCCCTTACAGACACAGCTATATACCGTCCCTTACAGACACAGCTATATACCGTCCCTTACAGACAAGGCTATATATCGTCCCTTACAGACACAGCTATATACCATCCCTTACAGACACAGCTATATACCGTCCCTTACAGACACAGCTATATACCGTCCCTTACAGACACAGCTATATACCATCCCTTACAGACACAGCTATATACCGTCCCTTACAGACACAGCTATATTCCATCCCTTACAGACACAGCTATATACCGTCCCTTACAGACACAGCTTTATACTGTCCCTTACAGACAAGGCTATATATCGTCCCTTACAGACACAGCTATATACCATCCCTTACAGACAGAGCTATATACCGTCCCTTACAGACACAACTATATACCGTCCCTTACAGACACAGCTATATACCGTCCCTTACAGACACGCCTATATACCGTCCCTTCCAGACACAACTATATACCGTCCCTTACAGACATAACTATATACCGTCCCTTACAGACACAGCTATATACCGTCCCTTATAGACACAACTATATACCGTCCCTTACAGACATAACTATATACCGTCCCTTACAGACACAGCTATATACCGTCCCTTACAGACACAGCTATATACCGTCCCTTATAGACACAGCTATATACCGTCCCTTACAGACACAGCTATATACCGTCCCTTACAGACAAGGCTATATACCGTCCCTTATAGACACAGCTATATACCGTCCCTTACAGACATAACTATATACCGTCCCTTACAGACACAGCTTTATACTGTCCCTTACAGACACAGCTATATACCATCCCTTACAGACACAGCTATATACCGTCCCTTACAGACACGCCTATATACCGTCCCTTACAGACACAGCTTTATACTGTCCCTTACAGACAAGGCTATATATCGTCCCTTACAGACACAGCTATATACCATCCCTTACAGACACAGCTATATACCGTCCCTTACAGACACAGCTATATACCGTCCCTTACAGACACAACTATATACCGTCCCTTACAGACACAACTATATACCGTCGCTTACAGACACAGCTATATACCGTCCCTTACAGACACAGCTATATACCGTCCCTTACAGACACAGCTATATACCGTCCCTTACAGACACAGCTATATACCGTCCCTTACAGACACAGCTATATACCGTCCCTTACTGACACAGCTATATACCGTCCCTTACAGACACAGCTATATACCGTCCCTTACATACACAGCTATATACCATCCCTTATAGACACAACTATATACCGTCCCTTACAGACATAACTATATACCGTCCCTTACAGACACAACTATATACCGTCCCTTACAGACACAGCTATATACCATCCCTTATAGACACAACTATATACCGTCCCTTACAGACATAACTATATACCGTCCCTTACAGACACAACTATATACCGTCCCTTACAGACACAGCTATATACCGTCCCTTACAGACACAGCTTTATACTGTCCCTTACAGACAGAGCTATATACCGTCCCTTACAGACACAACTATATACCGTCCCTTACAGACACAACTTTATACCATCCCTTACAGACATAACTATATACCGTCCCTTACAGACACAACTATATACCATCCCTTACAGACACAACTATATACCATCCCTTACAGACAGAGCTATATACCGTCCCTTACAGACACAACTATATACCGTCCCTTACAGACACAGCTATATACCATCCCTTACAGACACAACTTTATACCATCCCTTACAGACATAACTATATACCGTCCCTTACAGACACAACTATATACCATCCCTTACAGACACAACTATATACCATCCCTTACAGACAGAGCTATATACCGTCCCTTACAGACACAACTATATACCGTCCCTTACAGACACAACTATATACCGTCCCTTACAGACACAACTATATACCATCCCTTACAGACAGAGCTATATACCGTCCCTTACAGACATAACTATATACCGTCCCTTACAGACACAACTATATACCATCCCTTACAGACATAACTATATACCGTCCCTTACAGACACAACTATATACCGTCCCTTACAGACACAACTATATACCATCCCTTACAGACAGAGCTATATACCGTCCCTTACAGACACAACTATATACCATCCCTTACAGACAGAGCTATATACCGTCCTTTACAGACATAACTATATACCGTCCCTTACAGACACAGCTATATACCGTCCCTTACAGACACAACTATATACCATCCCTTACAGACAGAGCTATATACCGTCCCTTACAGACACAACTATATACCGTCCCTTACAGACACAGCTATATACCGTCCCTTACAGACACAGCTATATACCGTCCCTTACAGACACAGCTATATACCATACCTTACAGACAGAGCTATATACCGTCCCTTACAGACACAACTATATACCGTCCCTTACAGACACAGCTATATACCGTCCCTTACAGACACGCCTATATACCGTCCCTTACAGACACAGCTATATACCGTCCCTTACAGACACAGCTTTATACTGTCCCTTACAGACAAGGCTATATATCGTCCCTTACAGACACAACTATATACCGTCCCTTACAGACATAACTATATACCGTCCCTTACAGACACAGCTATATACCGTCCCTTATAGACACAACTATATACCGTCCCTTACAGACATAACTATATACCGTCCCTTACAGACACAGCTATATACCGTCCCTTACAGACACAGCTATATACCGTCCCTTATAGACACAGCTATATACCGTCCCTTACAGACACAGCTATATACCATCCCTTACAGACACAGCTATATACCGTCCCTTACAGACACGCCTATATACCGTCCCTTACAGACACAGCTTTATACTGTCCCTTACAGACAAGGCTATATATCGTCCCTTACAGACACAGCTATATACCATCCCTTACAGACACAGCTATATACCGTCCCTTACAGACACAGCTATATACCGTCCCTTACAGACACAACTATATACCGTCCCTTACAGACACAACTATATACCGTCGCTTACAGACACAGCTATATACCGTCCCTTACAGACACAGCTATATACCGTCCCTTACAGACACAGCTATATACCGTCCCTTACAGACAAGGCTATATACCGTCCCTTATAGACACAGCTATATACCGTCCCTTACAGACATAACTATATACCGTCCCTTACAGACACAGCTTTATACTGTCCCTTACAGACACAGCTATATACCATCCCTTACAGACACAGCTATATACCGTCCCTTACAGACACGCCTATATACCGTCCCTTACAGACACAGCTTTATACTGTCCCTTACAGACAAGGCTATATATCGTCCCTTACAGACACAGCTATATACCATCCCTTACAGACACAGCTATATACCGTCCCTTACAGACACAGCTATATACCGTCCCTTACAGACACAACTATATACCGTCCCTTACAGACACAACTATATACCGTCGCTTACAGACACAGCTATATACCGTCCCTTACAGACACAGCTATATACCGTCCCTTACAGACACAGCTATATACCGTCCCTTACAGACACAGCTATATACCGTCCCTTACAGACACAGCTATATACCGTCCCTTATAGACACAGCTATATACCGTCCCTTACATACACAGCTATATACCATCCCTTATAGACACAACTATATACCGTCCCTTACAGACATAACTATATACCGTCCCTTACAGACACAACTATATACCGTCCCTTACAGACACAGCTATATACCATCCCTTATAGACACAACTATATACCGTCCCTTACAGACATAACTATATACCGTCCCTTACAGACACAACTATATACCGTCCCTTACAGACACAGCTATATATCGTCCCTTACAGACACAGCTTTATACTGTCCCTTACAGACAAGGCTATATATCGTCCCTTACAGACACAGCTATATACCATCCCTTACAGACAGAGCTATATACCGTCCCTTACAGACACAACTATATACCGTCCCTTACAGACACAGCTATATACCGTCCCTTACAGACACAACTATATACCATCCCTTACAGACACAACTATATACCATCCCTTACAGACAGAGCTATATACCGTCCCTTACAGACACAACTATATACCGTCCCTTACAGACACAACTTTATACCATCCCTTACAGACATAACTATATACCGTCCCTTACAGACACAACTATATACCATCCCTTACAGACACAACTATATACCATCCCTTACAGACAGAGCTATATACCGTCCCTTACAGACACAACTATATACCGTCCCTTACAGACACAGCTATATACCATCCCTTACAGACACAACTTTATACCATCCCTTACAGACATAACTATATACCATCCCTTACAGACAGAGCTATATACCGTCCCTTACAGACACAACTATATACCGTCCCTTACAGACACAACTATATACCGTCCCTTACAGACACAGCTATATACCGTCCCTTACAGACACAACTATATACCGTCCCTTACAGACACAGCTATATACCATCCCTTACAGACACAACTTTATACCATCCCTTACAGACACAACTATATACCATCCCTTACAGACAGAGCTATATACCGTCCCTTACAGACACAACTATATACCGTCCCTTACAGACACAACTATATACCGTCCCTTACAGACACAACTATATACCATCCCTTACAGACAGAGCTATATACCGTCCCTTACAGACATAACTATATACCGTCCCTTACAGACACAACTATATACCGTCCCTTACAGACACAACTATATACCATCCCTTACAGACAGAGCTATATACCGTCCCTTACAGACACAACTATATACCATCCCTTACAGACAGAGCTATATACCATCCCTTACAGACATAACTATATACCGTCCCTTACAGACACAGCTATATACCGTCCCTTACAGACACAACTATATACCATCCCTTACAGACAGAGCTATATACCGTCCCTTACAGACACAACTATATACCGTCCCTTACAGACACAGCTATATACCGTCCCTTACAGACACAGCTATATACCGTCCCTTACAGACACAGCTATATACCATACCTTACAGACAGAGCTATATACCGTCCCTTACAGACACAACTATATACCGTCCCTTACAGACACAGCTATATACCGTCCCTTACAGACACAGCTATATACCGTCCCTTACAGACACAGCTATATACCGTCCCTTACAGACACAACTATATACCGTCCCTTACAGACACAGCTATATACCGTCCCTTATAGACACAGCTATATACCATCCCTTACAGACATAACTATATACCATCCCTTACAGACATAACTATATACCGTCCCTTACAGACATAACTATATACCATCCCTTACAGACAGAGCTATATACCATCCCTTACAGACACACCCATATACCGTCCCTTACAGACACAGCTATATACCGTCCCTTACAGACACAGCTTTATACCGTCCCTTACAGACACAGCTCTATACTGTCCCTTACAGACACAACTATATACCATCCCTTACAGACACACCCATATACCGTCCCTTACAGACACAGCTATATACCGTCCCTTACAGACACAGCTTTATACCGTCCCTTACAGACACAGCTATGTATACCGTCCCTTACAGACACAACTATATACCATCCCTTACAGACACAGTTATATACCATCCCTTACAGACACAACTATATACCGTCCCTTACAGACACAGCTATATACCGTCCCTTACAGACACAGCTATGTATACCGTCCCTTACAGACACAACTATATACCATCCCTTACAGACATAACTATATACCGTCCCTTACAGACATAACTATATACCATCCCTTACAGACACAGCTTTATACCGTCCCTTACAGACACACCTATATACCATCCCTTACAGACACAGCTTGATACTGTCCCTTACAGACAAGGCTATATATCGTCCCTTACAGACACAACTATATACCGTCCCTTACAGACATAACTATATACCATCCCTTACAGACACGCCTATATACCGTCCCTTACAGACACGCCTATATACCATCCCTTACAGACACAGCTATATACCGTCCCTTACAGACACGCCTATATACCGTCCCTTACAGACACAGCTTTATACCGTCCCTTACAGACAAGGCTATATATCGTCCCTTACAGACACAGCTATATACCATCCCTTACAGACACAGCTATATACCGTCCCTTACAGACATAACTATATACTGTCCCTTACAGACACAGCTATATACCGTCCCTTACAGACACAACTATATACCGTCCCTTACATACAAAACTATATACCCTCTCTTACATACAAAACTATATACCGTCCCTTACAGACAAAACTATATACCGTCCCTTACAGACATAACTATATACCATCCCTTACAGACACGCCTATATACCGTCCCTTACAGACACGCCTATATACCATCCCTTACAGACACAGCTATATACCGTCCCTTACAGACACAACTATATACCGTCCCTTACAGACACAGCTTTATACCGTCCCTTACAGACAAGGCTATATATCGTCCCTTACAGACACAGCTATATACCATCCCTTACAGACACAGCTATATACCGTCCCTTACAGACACAGCTATATACCATCCCTTACAGACACAGCTATATACCGTCCCTTACAGACACAGCTTTATACTGTCCCTTACAGACAAGGCTATATACCGTCCCTTACAGACACAGCTATATACCGTCCCTTACAGACACAGCTATATACCGTCCCTTACAGACACAGCTTTATACTGTCCCTTACAGACACAGCTATATATCGTCCCTTACAGACACAGCTATATACCATCCCTTACAGACACAGCTATATACCATCCCTTACAGACACAGCTATATACCGTCCCTTACAGACACAGCTTTATACTGTCCCTTACAGACAAGGCTATATACCGTCCCTTACAGACACAGCTATATACCGTCCCTTACAGACACAGCTATATACCGTCCCTTACAGACACAGCTTTATACTGTCCCTTACAGACAAGGCTATATATCGTCCCTTACAGACACAGCTATATACCATCCCTTACAGACACAGCTATATACCGTCCCTTACAGACACAACTATATACCGTCCCTTACAGACACAGCTATATACCGTCCCTTACAGACACAGCTATATACCGTCCCTTATAGACACAACTATATACCGTCCCTTACAGACATAACTATATACCGTCCCTTACAGACACAACTATATACCGTCCCTTACAGACACAGCTATATACCATCCCTTACAGACACAGCTATATACCGTCCCTTACAGACACAGCTTTATACTGTCCCTTACAGACAAGGCTATATATCGTCCCTTACAGACACAGCTATATACCATTCCTTACAGACACAGCTATATACCATCCCTTACAGACACAGCTATATACCGTCCCTTATAGACACAACTATATACCGTCCCTTACAGACACAGCTTTATACTGTCCCTTACAGACAAGGCTGTATATCGTCCCTTACAGACACAGCTATATACCATCCCTTACAGTCATAACTGTATACCGTCCCTTATAGACACAACTATATACCGTCCCTTACAGACACAGCTATAAACCGTCCCTTACAGACACAACTATATACCGTCCCTTACAGACACAGCTATATTCCATCCCTTACAGACACAGCTATATACCGTCCCTTACAGACACAGCTATATACCGTCCCTTACAGACACAGCTATATATCGTCCCTTACAGACACAGCTATATACCATCCGTTACAGACACAGCTATATACCGTCCCTTACAGACACAGCTATATACCGTCCCTTACAGACACAGCTATATACCATCCCTTACAGACACAGCTATATACCGTCCCTTACAGACACAGCTATATTCCATCCCTTACAGACACAGCTATATACCGTCCCTTACAGACACAGCTTTATACTGTCCCTTACAGACAAGGCTATATATCGTCCCTTACAGACACAGCTATATACCATCCCTTACAGACAGAGCTATATACCGTCCCTTACAGACACAACTATATACCGTCCCTTACAGACACAGCTATATACCGTCCCTTACAGACACGCCTATATACCGTCCCTTACAGACACAACTATATACCGTCCCTTACAGACATAACTATATACCGTCCCTTACAGACACAGCTATATACCGTCCCTTATAGACACAACTATATACCGTCCCTTACAGACATAACTATATACCGTCCCTTACAGACACAGCTATATACCGTCCCTTACAGACACAGCTATATACCGTCCCTTATAGACACAGCTATATACCGTCCCTTACAGACACAGCTATATACCGTCCCTTACAGACAAGGCTATATACCGTCCCTTATAGACACAGCTATATACCGTCCCTTACAGACATAACTATATACCGTCCCTTACAGACACAGCTTTATACTGTCCCTTACAGACACAGCTATATACCATCCCTTACAGACACAGCTATATACCGTCCCTTACAGACACGCCTATATACCGTCCCTTACAGACACAGCTTTATACTGTCCCTTACAGACAAGGCTATATATCGTCCCTTACAGACACAGCTATATACCATCCCTTACAGACACAGCTATATACCGTCCCTTACAGACACAGCTATATACCGTCCCTTACAGACACAACTATATACCGTCCCTTACAGACACAACTATATACCGTCGCTTACAGACACAGCTATATACCGTACCTTACAGACACAGCTATATACCGTCCCTTACAGACACAGCTATATACCGTCCCTTACAGACACAGCTATATACCGTCCCTTACAGACACAGCTATATACCGTCCCTTACAGACACAGCTATATACCGTCCCTTACAGACACAGCTATATACCGTCCCTTATAGACACAACTATATACCGTCCCTTACAGACATAACTATATACCGTCCCTTACAGACACAACTATATACCGTCCCTTACAGACACAGCTATATACCATCCCTTATAGACACAACTATATACCGTCCCTTACAGACATAACTATATACCGTCCCTTACAGACACAACTATATACCGTCCCTTACAGACACAGCTATATACCGTCCCTTACAGACACAGCTTTATACTGTCCCTTACAGACAAGGCTATATATCGTCCCTTACAGACACAGCTATATACCATCCCTTACAGACAGAGCTATATACCGTCTCTTACAGACACAACTATATACCGTCCCTTACAGACACAGCTATATACCGTCCCTTACAGACACAACTATATACCATCCCTTACAGACACAACTATATACCATCCCTTACAGACAGAGCTATATACCGTCCCTTACAGACACAACTATATACCGTCCCTTACAGACACAACTATATACCATCCCTTACAGACATAACTATATACCGTCCCTTACAGACACAACTATATACCATCCCTTACAGACACAACTGTATACCATCCCTTACAGACAGAGCTATATACCGTCCCTTACAGACACAACTATATACCGTCCCTTACAGACACAGCTATATACCGTCCCTTACAGACACAACTATATACCATCCCTTACAGACAGAGCTATATACCGTCCCTTACAGACATAACTATATACCGTCCCTTACAGACACAACTATATACCATCCCTTACAGACACAGCTATATACCGTCCCTTACAGACAAGGCTATATACCGTCCCTTACAGACACAACTATATACCATCCCTTACAGACAGAGCTATATACCGTCCCTTACAGACACAACTATATACCATCCCTTACAGACACAACTATATACCATCCCTTACAGACAGAGCTATATACCGTCCCTTACAGACACAACTATATACCGTCCCTTACAGACACAGCTATATACCGTCCCTTACAGTCACAGCTATATACCGTCCCTTACAGACACAGCTATATACCATCCCTTACAGACAGAGCTATATACCGTCCCTTACAGACACAACTATATACCGTCCCTTACAGACACAGCTATATACCGTCCCTTACAGACACGCCTATATACCGTCCCTTACAGACACAGCTATATACCGTCCCTTACAGACACAACTATATACCGTCCCTTACAGACACAGCTATATACCGTCCCTTATAGACACAGCTATATACCATCCCTTACAGACATAACTATATACCATCCCTTACAGACATAACTATATACCGTCCCTTACAGACATAACTATATACCGTCCCTTACAGACACAACTATATACCATCCCTTACAGACACACCCATATACCGTCCCTTACAGACACAGCTATATACCGTCCCTTACAGACACAGCTTTATACCGTCCCTTACAGACACAGCTCTATACTGACCCTTACAGACACAACTATATACCATCCCTTACAGACACAGTTATATACCATCCCTTACAGACACAACTATATACCGTCCCTTACAGACACAGCTATATACCGTCCCTTACAGACACAGCTATGTATACCGTCCCTTACAGACACAACTATATACCATCCCTTACAGACATAACTATATACCGTCCCTTACAGACATAACTATATACCATCCCTTACAGACACAGCTTTATACCGTCCCTTACAGACACACCTATATACCATCCCTTACAGACACAGCTTTATACTGTCCCTTACAGACAAGGCTATATATCGTCCCTTACAGACACAACTATATACCGTCCCTTACAGACATAACTATATACCATCCCTTACAGACACGCCTATATACCGTCCCTTACAGACACGCCTATATACCATCCCTTACAGACACAGCTATATACCGTCCCTTACAGACACAACTATATACCGTCCCTTACAGACACAGCTTTATACCGTCCCTTACAGACAAGGCTATATATCGTCCCTTACAGACACAGCTATATACCATCCCTTACAGACACAGCTATATACCGTCCCTTACAGACATAACTATATACTGTCCCTTACAGACACAGCTATATACCGTCCCTTACAGACACAACTATATACCGTCCCTTACATACAAAACTATATACCCTCTCTTACATACAAAACTATATACCGTCCCTTACAGACACAACTATATACCGTCCCTTACAGACACAGCTGTGTTTGTCCATTATCACTTATGTATAACATCGTTCCTTTCATCTGTTGAATATTAATTATTAATGAACCATTAACCTGACAATTATTGTTTTAAAATCACTTAATCTCTATTTATTTTGATATCAAGCAAGGTCCTTCCTTCGCCATTAATATTTATGAAGCGATAATTGTTTCAAACAAAACAGGTGTTTGCTTCAGTGGAGGAGAACTAAGAATGGAAGAGGACGCAGGATAAACAAGCCCAAACTGTGTTCTTTAGAAAGGAGAGCTCCAGTCAATAGTTTCTTTGTCTCACAGACAAAATTAAGTGGGTATTATTTGTGTATGGTCAATGTTTCGATGCTGTATCGTAAGTTTCGAAGATAATATAAAAATGTGTTTTTGATTTCTTTAATATGAGTTGGATAATTAATTTATTGTGGGAGGAAACCAGAACACTAGGAGAAAACCTGTGTAGTCGGGCGAATGACCCAACATCCTTTCACGTCCGATCGATGAATCGAACCATGTCCGCCTTGCTCAATTTAACGACATCTTTATGCATATGAAATTTTTAATTAACATGAACTTTGGTTGCTTTGTTTGTATTGTACGTCCAATAAACATATATGTGATCATTTAATAAGGCCGTGTGATCAGTGGAGGGAGGCCGGAGTTCTCAAAGAAAAATTAACCACGACATGTGGCCAGTACCTAGTCGCTACCTACATGTAGCATCTTATCCCCGTGTACGTAGGCCTCGAACCGCCTACCCAGTGTTGGAGGGCTAGTGGTAGCAGAATGTCAGACACCACCACCCCTTAGCCACCAGGACTACTGGTAGCTGAATATCAGATCCGATGTTGGAAGAATGTGTTTTCAGTTGACGGTATAAACCCATATAAATTGTATTAATTGTAAATGTATTATACATTATGTTGTGAAGGTATAATTACTTCATCCTCCTACATTGTATATTTATATGCCATGTTATTGTAAATGAGTGTGTTATGTATGTGAACTTATAGGCCGTAAGGCCTACAGTAATAAAACAATTCAATTCAATTTGATACCGCCAACGCTTGGTTACCGGAGCTTATAATTAAAATGTAAACACATTTGATCAAGATGAATATAAATATATCATATGTGACTGTTTACTGGCTTAAACGTATTCAACACAAAGTAAGACAAAATACATATTTCTGGTTCAACAGTCAACCCAATGGGCGCTATATCATTGGGCTGGACACCTTGCGCTTAGTAGTTCTTCTTCAGATAATCAGTTGCTCATTTCTAACGTATCCCTATAGTTTGCGCCGTGTGGGGCCAATTTCTTGGCTAGTTAACAGCAGTTAATATCGATTATTAAAACACACAAAGAACCACAGTTTTATTAGGTAAAATGTAATAATTCATTGATAAAAAGAAAACGTTACGTTGTGGAACAAATAAAACCCCAAGCACAACTGTCGTAAGCAATTTGACATGTTTATAAAGTCTGCCTAGAAATCAAAGAAGGCACATCATCATAGGCTGTTATCGTTATCATAACTCGTACAGAATGGGTAACGTTCCGTTCGGATTCACAAGAGTGATAAATCATAACTCGTCCCCTGTACACATGTTAGCCAAACGGTGAAATACGGCAAGGCTTCAAGTAATGAGGTCACAGACAAATGTACAATTCCTTGAACGAACATTTTGATTAAAATCTTTTTTTTTCAAAAATTTGAAATCGATGGAAGATGATAACATTATAGAGTAAAGCTGATGAAGACCTATTATTAGTATATGCATTTTGTTTAAAAATAAATTGGAGTTTTAGGTGGTTCTGCTGTAAAACTGCGCTCATATCATTTGAGAGGTTTGATGCATGTACATTGTGTATAAATCGAATTTTTGCAGAATTTAGGAAAACAAGAGGCCCAACAGACCTAAACGGTCATTCATCTGATTATACAATGTACATACTTTTAGTTGTTTATGATATTAACATATTCGACCCCTGTGGCCTTGGAAGTAGGTCAAGTTCATTCATCTGAACACTTCCGGTAGCCCTTTACCCCAGTATGCTTCATGTATAATATCAGCATCTTGGGCTTTTTGGTTATTGAGAAGTAGTTCTTTAAAGATTTTTAATATATTTGACCCCGGTGACCTTGTAAGTATGTCGGGGTCATTCATTTGAACAAGCTTGGTAGCCCTTCATCCCAGCATCCTAAAGGCCATATTTCAGAACTCTAGGCCTTTCGGTTATTGAGAAGAAGTTGCTTAATTATTTTTACATATGTGACCCCTGTGACCTTGAAAGTGAGTCAAGGTTATTGATATGAGGAATCTCTGTAGCACCCAATGCAAGGTACCTACTGGCGAAACATCATTACCCTGGACCTTTCAATTGGTTAGGAGAAGATTGTTAAAGTTTTTTTATTCATATTTGACCCCATGACCTTGAAAGTAGGTCAATGTCATTAATATGAGGACATTTTGTAGCATTCTATCCCAGCATCCTGTGTCATTTGGTTATTGAGAAGAAGATTGTTAAAGGAACCATTTACGGACGGCGGACGACGACGGACGAACCACGATGTCAATAGGTCATCCTGATCTTTTGGGTCAGATGACCTAAAAATAAATTCAAATTTCCCTTTCGACTATGAAACAATAAAACAGTGAAAACCAGGGTTTGGTTTGCTTGTGTTTACGTCCTATTGACAGCTATCTATTGAACTGTGCCACAAGTTTCATTAATTTTTACAAGATTTAAAAATTTGCAGCCGAAATCCTTTAAGGGACATGCATGGTTTTACTGGAGGAAAGCAGGCGAACCTGAAGAAAACCAACGACATGTGGCCTGTACCTTACTAGTCCACTTTATATTTGATATTGCGTGTAAATACGCGTCAACACGGTTATCCTTGCAAGTTTATAAGGAGCATGTCCGGATACGTCGCTTTCTTCAAATTCGGTTTTTATGTTGTTATAGCTTGTTAATGTGGAGAATATACGTGATCGTCCAGAATCCAGGGACAATTTCCTAGATATGTGGAGCCTCATCAATACTCAATAGGTCCGATTTCAATCAGGGCGCTATTTCAGCACAACTTTATGAAAAATACGTTTTTTATGACATGAGGATCCCCCTGGGAATTACTGACCCCCCGCAACGGTAAACGTGCTGGCACCATTCAAAGAAAGCGAGCGGCATTTCTTCCATAGCAAGTGGAGATTTATAACGAACAAAGACTAGCCGACATCGTAAATGATCGATTTTTACATAAACATCGCGGGCTAAAAGAGATGGAAAGTTTGATAAAATCCAGGAATCTGGGATATACGGTCTTTGGAAATTGCGTGCATTGTTTTAATCACAAGCCAGAAATCCAGCGCTGAATGTTTCATTAATTGGCGATGTCCTTTGGTCCGAGATCGCAGCGGATGCACTAAATTACGGAAACATAACACTATGAAGTAGCCGGAGTGAGGTTCTAAGTGTGGTGGGAATGGGTAGACCCTGGGTGTGCACGTGTACGGACGCTGTAAGGATGTGCTATGGCATATACGGATCATATATCTGAGAAAGTTTCGTTTTAGACAATACATAGAATTATTTTCCTCGAATTAGTTTCTATACGTACATATCTAATAATTTATTCTTTTAATTTATTCATTCATGTTACTTTTGTCAGTTACGGTTTTATTTTCTTTGCGCTGCTGTGCAAAACCAATTCACATTAGGAGACTTTGTGTTGAGCCTATTTAATATACACTATACACGAAAGATTAGTCCCATTGTTACCTATCGGTGTATTCAGAAGCTTAATTTGACTGTAACGAACATTTAAACAAGACATCGATAGTTCTATACGGTTAAAGCCTTGTTCAGTTGTGCTCGAATCAGTAAATTAACAACAGCTTGATTCACTAATCACTCATAAATATATACATATGTACTAATATAATAATAAACATTCCATAAATCAAAGGCATACTGGATACAAATCGGTGGCCATCACTTGAAAAATGCCAAATGGAAAATGTACGCATTGAACATGCATGGTTAATACACACATAGCATGAATTTGTTTATTTCATAAAACTCATCAATCGGCTTTCTGTCAATGGCTGGTTTCCATAATTACATATTGAACTTCTCTTTGACCTTATATGCAATGCAAATATAAATTATGTCTAATCAAGTTATCTACACACTAAAACAAATATTCACCAGAAATTGTTCCCCCGTTTCGAGCCTCACATAATTTTATCCAATCATGAGCAAGCTCTCTGCGTTCATTGGGTAGCTGTACCAGTTCTATAGATTTCTGTTGTGTTCATTAGCAATAAAAAACAAACTTGGAGAACGACACAATCCAATTGTTCTAATCGATTATACCGTAATTATCGTTCTTGTTTGTAGATAGTTCGTTTGTAGATACAGCACAAAAGGCCGCGGAATGGATCCGTGTTGGAACCTATACATGTGTAACCGCGTGATTAGCAAAAATGCAAATTCACGTTTATTTCCTTTCTTGAAGAGATCAAACAGCTGTAAAAATGGTTTTGCGTCAATTAAATAAAGAATGATACCATTATTCTATTTTAACATGGTTTCTTCAGTAAGTTGTATGAGGCATATTATGAGTATTTGTATTGGTTTTATAACTATTATCATTAAATATGAAATATTTTTGACGAATCCATCTTTTCATGCATATGTTTTCAAACAGGTGTAAATTACAATACATTTAATGACTGCATGCGTTGTAATTTTAAGGCTTAAAATGATATAGCTTGATTGACGAATTTTTTAAGTGTGTATATGTTTAATTTGTCAAAAGGTCAAAGGATTAGAAATACATATATATCAAGATACAGGGATAATCGGAATCAAATTACATGTACATGACCTTATAAACAATACACTACATGATGTGTGTCGTACAAAGTTATCACACAAAGACAAAGTACCGCGGCACACAGCGTTAGAATGGTTTGTCATTTAACGACTTTTAATAATAAACAAACACAACGTTTAAAGGCCCAATATACGTAACTTTCGTCAAAACAAACTTGAAGCGAAAATCAAGCCTAATAACTGATTATATTTATAGATTTAGTTAAGATTAAAAGATTAACTGATATCAACAATATTCAAGATGAATTCGTACGCGGTTACCGGTACAGCAGCGGTTGAAACTCGGTATTTGTAAACACGCGTCCATTCTGAACTGTCATCTAACTTCGGCTTGTCGTTGAAGTGGGCCACACCTGAATTATTTTCAATTATTTGGATTTTTCTGTCAAGAGTTTCTTATTAGCTACCGCTCAGGTTTACTTCCTTTTTTAGACTTATTTTTACATGGTTATCAACTGGATTTTTTCATAATTTTTCAGTATCACGAAAAGATTCCCGAAGTTACGTATATTGGGCCTTTAAGTTAATTATTATTTTAATACCTGTTTCGTTCAATAGAACACATAGACGATTTTAAACATGACACTTGTTATTATCGGTAAAATATAGATTTTAATACGATATGGCTAAATTCCGGGATAAAAAGGATGACAAAGGGACGAAGAAGAGATCGATAGTTTAAAGTACATACTCCCGTAAAATGTCCGATAAAAATAATGGCAATCCGAAGTCATATATGAAAATTATTATTTGTGAGTAGCAGACTACAGCAGGGTGCTCCTATTACACGACCACTATTTAAAAATAAACCACACAAACTGGTATTCGATACCAGGTATACTGATGGAAGTAAATAGTAAACCAAATACAACTCATTACCTCGCGGTTTTTATGTGATCTTCGTACACGTATATCGCTGATCACATCGAGTGATTAAAGGAATTATCGGATGATGAACAGGAAATTGTAAAATGGCTAAATTAAGAGTGTTCTAATAATTAGATGGAACTGGACCCCGGAATGCATACGCTCGTCCTTCAAGCTCATTTTGAATACGCCTGGGTTTCGCATGGTACACGTAGCGTTATTTAGTATGACTGAGAAAAACGTAGTCAAATTTAAGAAAATGATGATATCAGATTTCTTTCAACAGTGATAGATGATATGCCTCGAGTTATTTCCCCTTTCGTGAGGAACTCCTCCCGTAGAATGCATCTTTGGGTTAAATGCATTTTGACACGCTGCATCGGAGAGTGATTCAATGATGCATGCTCAGACATACATCAACGTCAGCTGGGTGATTGAGCCGCCCTGGTGGTGATAGGGAGCCGTAAATCTGACGAACGACGGAGGCTCGACCTCATCTCCTTGGGGCATGCCTTACAAACCTCAAATGTCAAATGTACATTGCAAGAAATATACCTGATACACTTCCGTATAAATATCATAAACCTCTTCCGGGTGTATGTACAGTACATATATATATCACTGGGATCGGTTTTCCTTGCACTTATTTTAATTCACCCCAAAACCGCTTTACAATCTTGCTCAGTTGCTCTGTTACATGTTTAACCATAAAACTGAACGTGTTATCATATCTAAACAGAACAGACCCCCCAAATAACAGAACAGAACAACTGAAAATGTTCTGCCATTACATACATAGCTTTCTGATTATCTAATTCTTCAACTATTTCTTAAATCCAAAATTTTAGTTTTATCTGTATTGACAGTTAATTCCCACTTTATCGAATACTAGCTAATACTTTCTAAAGGGCTTTGAAAATCTTCGATTGAGTCAGAAAATAAATATAAATCATCTACATCAATAAAAAAAAAATTTAACTCCCTATAATCGTAATGGGAAGCGCCATTTTCTATAAAACTATTTTTACATGTAAAGCCATTTATAAACAGAGAGAAAGCAACGGGGATAAACTTTCCCTATGCATCAATCCAACACTATTAGAAAACAATATTGCGACTTTGCCATGACCTTGAAATCGATATTTAACTAATGAGTACAAAGACTTAACTGTAGACAACAAATTCCCTCGAACACCAATCTTTCTTAACTTGCACCACAAGCTAACTCTATCTATGAAATAAAACGCAAGTGGAAATTTACACAACATCCTCTTCAAGGAACGCATCCATACAATCACAGTACATAGACTTATGATAGAATTTAGTGATAATATACATGTACATATCCCTGTGATACATCTAACGTGGATTAAATTAAGTTGTTTGTACCCTATCTGAAATACTGGGCAAAGATTTGACGTATTTTTAAACCATGTTTTACTATTCAACTAGGACAAGACTTAAAAAAGTGCAGTCATGATAACGTGGATTTACCTTAATTTGTTTGTACCTGTTCTGAAATACTTGGCGAAGATTTGAAGTATTTTTAAAGCATGTTTTACTATTCCACAAGGACAATACTACAAAAGTATGCAACCGTGATACAAGTGTTGCCAGACCAATTTCAGATCTATGCTTGGAAAAAATTTCCATAGGAAAGCATTACAGAATTTAAGGAAAGTTCCTTAACTAAGGATTTCCCCCTTAAATTCTGTAATGCTTTCTTATGGAGATTTTTGAGTTAAGGATTTTCCTTAAGTTAAGGAACGTTGATGAAACAAGGGCCAGATTACCTTTTAAAATGACCCAAAATCCAAATACATCCGGTGTTTTGTAAATATGTATGCAGTGTTGAATGTTTTTGGATAAAAACTGCAATAGGGGTCAAATGTTTCTTTTTAAATGACAAAAAGGGGACCAAGTGATGTACATTTAGTCACGTTTCGTGATCTACCACAAAAGGGAAATAACTCTCGAAGAAACCAACAGAACAAGTTTAACAGGGCAGACACAAGAAAAGAGGGATGTTCCCTGATACTGTTCGACACAGTTGTTGTTTTTTCTTGTAGACGAATGTTAAGTTTACTTTGGAACACGGAGCATAGCATTAGTATTATAACTGTACCCAGTTTCATTGTCATATTTTAAATGCAAAGAAAGTTATGCGTTTCTGTATGCTCAGGAACTGTACATTTTTTTGGGCGAGTCATCCCCTCCATTTGTACAATTTTGAATCCCTACCTCCCATGAATGTTTCAAACCAATTATGATTGATATCCAGTGCATATTCCTAGAAATGTTGTTTATAATAGCAATTTAGCAAAATTTACCCCTTTCTGCCCCTCAGGGGCAAGTCCCACCATTCGCACAATTTTCAATCCTGAGCACCTAGGGATGCTTCCTGCCAAATTGGGTTGATTTCCAAACCTTCGAACCAGGCGAGTTAATAAATGAAGATAATGCGATAAATAAGGGGTTGTGGACTTTGAATTTAGTAAACAGCCTTAGTATAGATTTCATGATCTGGCTTCACTGGTGACAAAGTTATGCTTTAGACATGAAATTTTAAGAAAGGGCAATAGCTCTGTACCAAGAGGCCTTGAATTAAGCACACTCATTTATATTATCGTAGTGTAACTAATGTACACACAGAAGTTTCATAATCATTACTTACCTATGGGCAATTTTACGCTCCGTATAAGGTCAGACGGACAAAGTGGCTACCATATGCCCCCCCCCCCCCCCCGACTTTTTTCAGATAACAGAAGAAAATGATGACATACACAGTCCAAATTCTAGCACGCATCAATCGATATGTAGGTAAGCCAATGTATATCAAAAATATAGCAACCAATTCTTGATTGTATTTACATGTATAAGATTCACAGAACACTAGGTGGAAATTCCCATTTAAAGGGCCAAAACTCCTGTTGAAATGGACTTATGAAAATTAATGCAAGTGGCCCTTAATAAGAATCCAATTGATTGTCATTCATTTGATAGCCCTTCACCTCACCATGCTACAGGCCAGTATTACTTTGCTTGCAATTTTTGGTCATTAAGAAGCTGTTTGAAAATTTAAACACATTTGTCCCCTGCGACCTTGAGAGTGGGTTTGATTTAAACATATTTTATTTGTATCAGATATATACAGTGGGATTGGGCACAAGTTTTCCAACTTATATTGAGCCCTTTCCCAATAGTATTTGGCAATATACATATTTACAAGATGACTTTTGAAATAATAAATATTTACAACATAATATGTTCAAATATATAACGAGAAAGGGAGAGAGAGAGAAGTGGGAAAGAGAGAGCAAAGGAGAGACAATATATTATATTATATATGTAAATATAGCATTATCTAAATGATAATCGTTTCCGACACCGATGGCAAAAGTTTATGCTGTTCGCTATTCCAAACTCGCTACTAATCTAAATGTTTGTCACATCCCGTGCCTTGGTTTTCTTCCTCCTGGTCACACTGTTCTTTCTCCAATATTCGTTTCTCTAATGCCGTCAGCGTCGGAAAAGATCAGTTTTAAAATCTTAAATTTATACATAAACTTTACATAGATAGATTCAATAAATTTCTAGAGAGAGAGAGAGAGATGTGGGGAGCGAGGGAGAGAGAGGGGGAGAGAGAGAGAGGGTTAGAATCGTTTAGAGTCAATTATGTATTTCTGAGTGGATTGACATATTCTCATATTATCTTCCGTTGATAAATCGTTATTTCCATGTAGGAGCAACAGCAGGTCTAGCGGGATAAAGTCATATAATTCACGGAACAGAATGATTCTCTGGTCCGCATAGTTGTTACCGGAAAAGAAGAAGTGATATGCGTCTTCGATGTGATGTCCGCATTGACAGTGACGGAAATTAATTAGATTAGATCGATATAGGTCATTGTTTAGAGAACTAGGTCTATTTCTTAGTCTGGCATGCAAAATATTGGATTTTCGATTTCCATTCAAATAAAAATTTGGAACTAATGTACGATTTTGGAGGGAATTTTTAAATACTGAATACGAAATACTATTTCTAGTTTCTAGGTCTAGTTGGTTCCAAAGTCGGATAGTAGAGGGAAAAAATGAAGAGTTAGTTAGTTGCAGTCGAAAATTTGGTAGGGAGTAGTTATTGGCATCACGGAGATTATATTGTGAGTTTTCTGAAACTAAAGAAGGTAACAATGAAGACAGATAACTAGGCGTAAGTAGATTTCTAATTTTATAAAATAGAGAGTGGGTCAAGGTACTTTATTCCTACACCATTAAATATCTGAACTAAAAGAATTAAACAACAACGCATATATTTCATGTTATTCCTTTTAATAAGTTTCATCGAAAAATATCTAAAAGTATTTAACAGTTTAAAATTTGAACAAATAAATAACTATTAGTATGTTTGATCTGGACTTTTAACAGTGGAGATGAAGCGACAAAAAATGAAGTGTTTGGTCTAAAATTAAAATAACTTGGAATCATATTGACATTACATTATCATGAAAGACAACCTAACACTAAATAAAACTGGTTTCATAATGATTACCATCAAACACAACAAATTACTGTTTGTAGTGTCGTGATGTTTTTCATAATGAAAAAAGCAGACAAAAATAATGTGGGGGAAATAAATGCATGAAAAATGGTTAACAGTAGGTGTGACCTCAATATGGTTCTAATAATTAGACATTAGTACTATTCCATTATCAACTTAGTTTGTGTGTGTGTGTGTGTGTCGGGGAGGGGGGGGGGGCACCTGTATAACTATAATTTGATTGGTAGGGTTAAACCAAATCTGCCTACAATTTCTTTTGTTAAATCACTTGTTTGTGGTACCAGTGCCTCTAAAAGTACCCCCCCCCCTCTCCTATGTAGTTGATTCTGGAACAACTCTATCATAAAGCAGCTTATTTCTGTAAGTGAACTTTACCTTAACATATATAAATTCCTTCACTTAAAAGGATTGAACAGTAGAATGATTTTAGTTAAACGTAACAGATACTGGTAATAACATTACATTTCGTACATGTGAAGGATCAGTGAAAGGATACATAAATGGCCATCATAAACTAACGCAGCTTACCAATGCCTTTCAGTTAGCTACAAAATATAATTGTCTTTAACACTTAACTAGAGCAGTAGAAATAGATAGTTGTCTTCCATTTGGCCTAAATCGGTCCAGTTCTGAACAAATACAGGTGGTTGATCAAGAATGGTTATTTCCAAGTAATGATATATTTGAAAAAAAAAAAAACAACTTTTAAGACAAAATAATCATATCATAAAATGAAAAGGCAACTGTATTGCACCATACATGTACATTAACTTTACTTATGTAAAATACAATACACTTAAGGTCATATCTAGATGATCTTTTTATCAACCAAACAAAGACCAGCTTTCTAATAAACTATACTCCCATCTATCCTTTGGTACAGGTACCTGGCAACAGCTCTAATATTGTGTAAATTAGATCTTAAAATATGTCTGACAGAAAGATACACAATATACAATGAAAATAAACCAATATCTAATCAATTCCATAGATATTGATATCAAAAGAATTGTTAGCATATACTGTGATAAATCTCCCAACCCCAATCATATTTTGTAGTGAGACGACTAGACATACAAATACAATATTTTTAATTCTTTAAGCATTTCCTTGGGGGAAAAAAGGAAGATTTTAGCTTCAAATATTTCTTTCAATGCAAAATCTCCCCGAATTAGAACTAAATATAGAAATGACTTAATGTACTACTTACACACCTTCTCAAAGTTCAAAACGGTCTTCTTCATAAAAACATAATCAACATTTTTGACAGTTCTAGAACAAAGACATGCATATTACAACAGAGCACTAATAATCATGTGCATAACAAACAGACACATTACACACATTTAAAATGGACAGATGATCTACAATGTACTACAAATAAAAACATTTATTTAGGTATATTCTTGAAAAAGAAAGAAAAACAATGGTAAACAATCCATTCAAATTCAAAGACTACAGTCATTTAATTAATTCTATTATATAAACCCAATTCACACAACATGCGTCTGCGTTTCCTTAATGCGTTTTACCCAAATAAGACTAAATCATGGATTCCCCATCTTCCAACTTTATACACAGAGAAAATATGACAAGCTCATAAAATAATATCAATAGGTTGACTATAATATCCTACACTATAATATTTTTAAAACTGTTTTATATATATATGTTTGTTGCTTTTAGGGATAATTTGATGTCATTTGTCAACGAAATTCAGACTTTATACTTGTGACCGTGTATTTTGTAAGTAACAACAAAAAAAAAAATAGTGAGAATTTTTTTCTAAGATAATGGGATCGTGCTTTCACACTGTCTGAAGATTTTGATTTCTAATTCAAAGTGAAGAAGAGTCAAGTTATTTGATAGTCAGAAGCAAGACGAAACTGTTGGTCTACAGGATAAGTCATGATCCAGGTCAGACATAAATTTCTCTTACACTGGACAGATTTATCTACTCTGTCTTATCAACAATCCATCAGTTTCACAATACAATGACGTCATGTCAACAACCCATCAGTTTCATAATACAATGACGTCATGTCAACAATCTATGAGTTTCACATTACAATGACGTCATGTCAACAATCAATCAGTTTCACATTACAATGACATCATGTCAACAATCCATCAGTTTCACATTACAATGACGTCATGTCAACAATCCATCAGTTTCACATTACAATGACGTCATGTCAACAATCCATCAGTTTCATGTTAACATTGAATTTAGCCTGTATATATAGTTAACATTTGCTAACTTGTGCAACCATAATACACAATGAGTGAACAGAGACAGACATTCTATCAAGTCTTCCTGTTTCATCTCGACATAATATCTGAAGGCTCGGAAGAAGGGATTCAGATTTTAAAGAAGTATCATTAGTATTGTATTACAAGGGTTTGACTTTCACTCACTTAAACGCTATCCTACTTCAACTGACATGTTTCTCAAGAAACTGTGTTTTTTATATAGTGTTGAACTCAAAATCAGGAAAATGGAAAGTAATGCTTACAAGACATGGATTTTCAATAAAAAACCAACAAAGCAAGCTCAAAAAAGATTCCTTACACAATGACAAAGGCAGCTTTTTTGGAATGTTTTTTTTTTGTAACGGACACAGAAATTCAGATAACAAAATAATGCAATATATTTGACAAAATAAAATTATAATGTCAGAAACAGAAATGAAGCAGAATAAGACATAAAATAACTTAGTTATTAAAAACAATCTAAGAATTTTTGACATCAAGAAAAGACAATATTTCAAAAATTTTGAATCTTTGATCGACACAAAATTTGTAGTTTTTTCATTGATATATAGATTTTCTAAATATTTTTTTCTAAGAAATTGCAAAATCGTTTGTAATATTGAGGTGGGAAAAAAGATAGCTTAATCTCTGTTCAAAATGACAAAAGCAACCAACTTTGATGTTATTGAAAAGCACAACATTTTGAAAGCAGCATGCACCAAAACTCATAATTGCATTACTGTTTAACAACTTCTACATTAAATCAAAACTCTTAGTCAAAATTAATCTGTATTGCTGAGCTGAAAGGTAGTACTTTCCCATCTATGCAAAAATGATAAATAAAGTACCGTATTCCGTATACTTGCAGCATGTTAATTTTATAGTCCAAGTACAATGGAACTGAAAATGAGTTTTTCTTCAGTGCTGAATAATTTCAATCTTTACTCTTCCAGGTCCCATTTTTGAGAATGCAATGCAACATGCAGACATTCTATTAATTTTCAATTTCTGAAATTATTTATGTATTGATCACAATTTTTTTTTATACCAATCATACCCTGATCATGAATTTAAACTTGTATATATATCGGCTAAAAACTCAAGTAGCAGTACTTCATACAAAACATTTTAAACAGAACATCAGTAAAGGAAATCATTTTATAGAATTCACATTCACCATTCTATAGCTACTAAAAGTATTTAAATGATGAATAGAATTTGTTAATGGCATGAAAAATACACATGGCAGTGCCTGGGCAACCAACAATTAACTCTATTTTGTTTAATCAGCAGTAAAATTATGACAAAACAACAGTTTAAAAACATAGTTTGGCACCATTATTATCATTGTTTCGAACACTTATTTAAAACACAGTACACCACTCTCATTTCTCCCTCTCGTCACCATATCACAATTATCCTTGATAGGTTTAACTTGTTGTCTGTGTTCAGTCTTTGATTTTCCGTCGCCGCCTCAGAAATTTCTTCAGATGCCAGTCTGTGTGGTTCAGCATGGACGGCCCATTGTACACACAAAGAACTGTCATGTTGTCTGCATACAGGAGGTCAGGCAGTAACTGAAGTGATCAAACCATGAAATATTTAGTAGTGATCTTAACTTATAGTAACAGCTGAAACAATACACTACAGTACTGTAGCTATGGAGTTGAACTTTTTGAGCTTTAAATATGTATAAGGTTTGGTACATACACTGTAGCATCAAGTGAATAAAAGGGGGGTAACTCTAGAGGCTGTTTAAAATATTACAAGAATTCTTTACAGAACATTATATGTTAGGGGAAGCGATTTTTGAAGGCAGGAAAACATAAGGACAAGAACATTCAAATGGAAGGCACTTCTGCCTTATATCAAATCTGATGGTAAAATTTGTCAGCTATTTGATAGAAGTGAAGAAGTTATCTATTTGAACTATTAGAAGTTTTGTAACTTTGGCAAATATTAACAGATTTTGGGCATTATCAAAACATTTCATTTTTTCAAATAATTGTTGTTCCAAAATTAAACAAATGGGAGGAGAATGGTAGGCATATTTGGTTTGAACAGTTGCTTCACACTCCCAACAAAACTATGGGATAATATTTAAATGTACCATTCCGATGTCAAGGTTTTTTTTTTTTTTTGGTTTGTTTGTTTTTACTTATAGCTGCAGGTACAGCATTATGAATTCAAATGTTTACCAATAATTGAGCATTGTTATATCATCAAGCCCTGATTTATAAACACACTACTGCAAATTTCACCTGCATGCACAATTTATTTTAAGTTTTCAAGCAATCAAGTAAAAAGAGAGAACTTTTTATCCTCTAGTCAGTATGGTATTATTATCTAAAAGTATTGTAAATAACAACAGGAAAGGTGCAGATTTGTTAAGTAAATAAAGTTACCTTTGGAGTAAGCAGGAAGTACTGTGATGAGGACTTCTTGCAAACAGTTTGTACAACAAGCTCAAACACTTTCCTCTCGTTGACTGGATCCATTCCCTGAAATAGCATGTTCCAGTACACATGTAAAACGATCTCGAAATACATTAGCTAATCATCAGATAAATAGATTTTCATTGTCATTTTTATTGCAGGGAGAGAAAAGACCATGAAGCCTGTGCCAGTTTTCATCTCATTTATCAGCCTTGAGAAATTGAAAGCAACACATGAGCTTTGTGGAAAGGCCAGTACTGAACACCATAAAATAATGGCAGCAGTGAATAAATTTGTCACAAAGCACAACCTTTGACTAGTATGTTACTTTACAATCATTATGCATGTACATCAAGCTTGCATTGATCTATCTGCTTGATTCCTAGAATTCTATAGCAAAGGACAAATAGAAGGGTATGTTGCAATACTCCAATTTTAGTACCCAAAACTATGTCATCTCATAATACATCAACAGTTGACCCGCGATAATCTGGACGCCAATAGTCCAGAAAACTCACAATTTGGACAGAAATGCCCGGGAACGGTTTCCATCACATTATTTGTACTCATCAGTCGGGAAATTCAGATTCCGTTTCCCAAACTCAATTTTAGGAACGGAACCTACTTTCCATTATCAAAATTCCAATAAAAATCTGGACAATTTTTTCATCCACGCAAAGAGAAAAATGTCGTGGTAAGTCACCTGTGTTTATAATTGTACAGAATATCGCTATATTAGAAAACTTATGTAAATATTTATATATACCAAAAGACCTCACTTTATTTATGTAATGTCATTTAAACTTCTCGCAGTGTATATAGTCAAGGGTATAACTCTTGCGCAACAATTTTTTTGACCCGGTAAACAAAAATTGGCAGTCCAGAAAACTCATAATCCGGACGGTTTGGACTGGGAACGAAGGTGTCTGGATTATCGCGGGTCCACTGTACACACCAACAATAGAAAACCTGTTTTATTTTTCAAATCATATATGTCAAGGTCACAACTTCAGCTACAAGTTACAATGTTCCTTTTCCTGATGTAGCTTGCATATAAAGTCTTGGCATTACATTTTAATTTAATTACTGGCTGAACTAGAATTTTGTAATTCAGTACTTGTGATCAGGGTATTGGGTCATAATAAGCACAAAACACAAGTCATTCCAAATTATATATAAGTCTATCAACTAATTACTTAACATCTGAGCAGATATTGCAAAAGTCAAGCATGTCTAGATTTCAAAATATTTCAACTTCTTAAGGTTTTGTCACTAATGTCTAGAAGTTTTGCACATACATTTACTTATCTGAACCATAATATGTTCCATGTAAGATGGGCATATAAAAAGATTCAAAATTGCATTACAGATTTGGAATTTGGTTTCCTTGACTTGACTTTACCTGGTTGATTTCGTCCACACATCTGAAGGGACACTTGGCCAGTTCCTGTAGTGCCATCATGTAGAGAACGGTGGCCACACTCCTCTCCCCACCAGACTGATGATGTGGGGTCAGCTCCCGCAGGCTCTCAGAGTCACGGAACTTCACCTTTATCTTCACCCCATACTTCTCATAGTCCTCCTGCAAAAAAACAATTCTATATAGTTTTAGTTGATATTCACTCAAACACTCATACAGTAAGTAATTTAAATTTAACTCAAATTTTACTTTTAAATTAACTCTCTCTATAAAACATTAATCTCAGTCTATAAAACATTAATCATCTATTCACTCCGTTCTGTAAATCATTCAATGTCTAAAGAAATATTTCACATTTTTTTTTGTAAATTATCGATCATACTGCTGTACCCAAAATTTTTTGTTGAAATGCACAAACAACCCAATATCCGCTGTTTGTGAAGGCATTTACATCTTTTGCAGGTCAACTAAATACTTTTTAACATAATTATTTCACAAAATAATGATTATCCAGGTGACTTCTACATTATATTGTATTTATAAAACATTTACACTCCATTGTCCCTGACTTATACCTGGTTCTCTGGTTGATGGAGTTCTATCTCGCCAGCACAGTTCATGCGAGAGAAGAAGTAACTGAAGTTTTCATTAATGGTGTCTATAAGGCCCTTGAGTGGCTCAAGCCACTGTTGTTTGGCTCGATCTATCTCCTCTTGATGCCCAGCCATGGTGCGGCGTCGCTTTTCTAGCTGTGCCTCAAGGGCGGCAATCTCTTTTTTACGATTCTCATACTCCTTTACGATCTGTAGGATATAAGTAGTCATGCATAAACATCAACATTTAAAATTTGGAAGTCGGTTTTCCAGCTGTAACTCAAAGGGCAGCAACCTTTTTTTTCTATGATTCTCATACTCTTTTACGATCTGTAGGATATAAATATTTGTGCATAAATATCAACAGTTTTAACTAAGTATGAAACCAATGTCTTAAATGAGAATTCAAATGTTAAACTTTACTTGTTATGAAGAGGCTAAACTATTACTCACATAATCCATATTTGCCATTTACAAAATCTTAACCTCCCTATTTCCATTTTAATGGTTGAAAATCACATTCATAGAGCAGGGTTTTCCCTGACGTGAAAAAACTTGCTTTTTGACTCCTATAATTGTCAAAGGACTCCCAAAATTGATGAAGTGTTACTCTATATTATGTGTGATGGGAGTCCCAGGACTCCTTGATTTATTAAATTTGAGGGTCCCAGGGAAAACCCTGATAGAGTACCTTAACTGAACAGTTATAAGGCAAATAGAACTATGTGAAGATAGAGAAAGTGAATGATGTCAAACCCCTTGCAAAGATGAGTAACAGGAAATCAGGTTGTCAAGGGACTGTCCTTTGTAGCACAATTTTAATTCCAAAAACCTTGTTCAACCTATGCCTATTTTATTGATATTGAAGGAGTTGTGCCCCTTGCTTCACAAAACACTTGCCCAGTTAATTTTTACATCACAAACGTCTTACCAACCAATCCAACTGAATCTATAACTGCTATACATATTGTAGTGGAATATGTCATGGCAAAACTGAAAGCACACTCAGGTAAAATAACTTGACCAATCGCTAGTTTGGATACCAGTCTTTTGAAGATTACAAAGGAGCTGCATCCAACTTCACAGCTTGTCAATTTTTACCGTTTTGACCACGAGATTCTTTAGATGGACATCATCAACAAGGTGGCAAACACACGGAGCCTTCAGTTTTGCCATGACATATTCCAATGGTGGTGTAGAGAGCATAGGTGAGCATACCCCTGGATATCATGGATGATGGAGAACTGATTTATCAAGATAAGGCATTCAGATATTTTTGTATGGTTCTAGTCAAGAAATAATTAAGTTCCAAGCCACTTGGACTTTTTTCCTGTTCTATGACAGATTATATTCTGATAATACTCACACTTCTATCTGCCTGGAACAGTGAATCAGCCCTTGCCTGTTCTTCATGAATCATTGCGTCAATTTCATCGAGTTTGGCAGGATATTGCTCAAACCTCTGAAAATCCACAGTTTTATATAAGCATACATTCAATTAAGCATTAAACAGATTTCCATTCATAGACAACATAGTAGTCTTATAACTCTAGAGAATTATGAACTTGTCAAAATCAAAGATAACCACCTGGTAGCCATCTTATTTCAGAGATCAGTCTCGGAATTACGCTGACATGATGAAAGACCAAGGGGAACAAAGATGTTAAATTTGGGAGAAATCTGGCTTGAACCAAGTATTGTTTAAGGAAAACAATGGATGAAACGTGATTTGAGCAATCCACCATTTCAAATGATAACATGGTAAAAATTTACAGAAAAAATGCATAACAATGTAATGTGTATATTGTGGATTTGTCAAGAGGGGGAACAACTCTACCTCACGGAGTTCATTTGACAGCTCAGCGTTGGCTGCTGTTTTTGTAGCACGTTTCGCCAGGTCCAGCAAGTGTTTGGCCGAATCTTTGGTCTGTCGTACCAACAACTTTGCTTCTTCTACAGATCTCTGCAAATAAGCAACAAGAGGATCCATTTATTCAAAACTGTCTTAATCACATTTAAAATCAAATTATTCTGTCAAGTTTTAAGAGCCAGGTGTCTGTCAGGTTTAAGATCTATAAATCGCTTAAACTAAAAATCAATTTTCTATATAAAACTTTATACAATTTATGACCTATAAATTCAGGAAATGGAAATTTATCTAATGCAACTTTCAAAATTAAAACTAAATACATTCAAGACTAACATTATACAGAGACTTTGAAATCAACAAGATGTTGATATTTGCTAAATACCGACCTCCAGATTCACCAAATGCTGCGACTGGTCTCTCAATTCCTCTTCTACAATCTCTTGGTCCTTGACAATGGAAGCATGCTGCAGACTAAGCCGTACCTTCCCCATTATCAACTCCAGGCATTTCTACACAAAAAGTCAACAAATGAACATAACTTCATGCTGCCAAGAGACAAATTTGGTGCGACTTCATTTAAACTGTTGAGAAAGACGTGACTAATATAACTTCACAGCAGAAATAAAACTACAAAACATTTCCACAATTTGCACAAGTTACCAGTTATAAAGCCATGCAATTGAGCTATGATAAATTTGCCCAGTACGTACATCAGCCACATCATGGTCAGCTGTGATATTAGCTGAATTAACAAGTGTCTATTGTAAGAACTAATGTTTTCATTCCTTTTTGTACGGAGCTATCAATGACATACCTGTGTATTTCCTTTCATTGATTGCAGAAATTTACATTTTTTTATATTGATGTCCCTGGTCTTTATCAAGGTTCGTTCCTTCTCAGCTTGCAAATTGATCGCCTCTGCCTCTTCTGTCTTGATTCTAAAACAACAAAAGGCCCATCTGGCATGCAACACTCAGATTTTCTTTTTATATCTGAACTAAATCAAAAGTTCAGTTGATTTCACATACTTGAGAACATGGCTCTACAAAACTCTACCAAATATCAGACATTTATAGAAAGTTTGGTTGAACTTCTGTGCTGGAATGGAGAATAAGTCCAAATGCTTCTGGCAAGTTTTTAACGCATTTAACCCTGAAATTTGATATTAAATGAACTATGGGCCTATGTTGTTATCTCCCTTGTTTACCATATCATAGCTACACTGGGAAGTATTGAAACAAATTTGTGCCATGTAATCTTGACGTCATAATGGTAATAACGTCATGCGATTGTCACATGGCATCAAATCATAACAAAACAAGAGGCCCATGGGCCTAAACGGTCATCTGACAATTGCAAACACTTATAGCAGGGACACACCCCTTAGTTCAAAAGTGTTCAAACCAGCATCATACCTTATTATATACATGTGCATACAGTATTATGCATTGTTTTCATTTATGTACATTATACATGAAAAATATTTTTAAAAATATTTGGTAGGCTATGCCAATATTTAATTTATTGTTATTTGGAAAAATCATATTTAAATGTTGGAATGACAGGTCGTTTTATTTCCATTGAATTTGGAGTATTACACATATTCTCAGAAAAAGGATTGTTTGAAATAGTACTGAATACTGAAATACTTTTGGTACTGTATAAAATTATATGAACGCATGCTTTTGTTTTTTATTAATGATATTACAATTTAACAGAGGTGTACCACCTTATCATTGTCCAGAAAAATCAAAATGCACATTACTGATAATGGCCTTACAAGTGCTCCATGCAAACTGGCCAAACTACATGTACAGTACCCCTTTTATCTCCCATCTGGCCCATATAGTGTTGGTCAGTCTCTTTATTTAAGATGATTGCTTTCCCAAAATGGGATTGATGTGTTATATCAAATTCTGCTAAATTCTCCACATACAGGAATTAGGATTTAAACATTAATACTTTTCCACTTTCACAGTGCCCTGAAGACCAGTCTCCTGTATGTAAAATATGATTGTTCTTCTTCAATTACATTTGAAGTAAAGCTGAGAAAGGATTTGGGGCCCCGCCCCTCTGGCCTCTGGGACCAGATCAGTCGCATTTATATAAAATCTTATCACCTTCCCCCAATGATGCTTCACATTAAATTTGGTGCTGATCGATTCAAGCATTAAGGAGGAGGAGGATTTTAAAGCAAAAACTCAGCAAAGTTCCCCTTTTGGGGCCCCGCCCCTTTGGTCCCAGGGGTCTGATTAGCCTCATTTATATAAAATCTGATCGCCATCCCCAAATGATGTTTCTCACTAAATTTGGATGCAATCCATTCAAGTAATAAGGAGGAGTAGGAATTTAAAGCAAAAATTCAGCAAAGTTCCCCTTTTGGGCCCCGCCCCTCTGGCCCCAGGGGTCGGATCAGCCTCATTTATAAAAAATCTGATCGCCCTCCCCGAATGATTCTTCTCACCAAATTTGGATGCAATCCATTCAAGCATTAAGAAGTAGTATAGGATTTTAAAGCAAAAATTCAGCAAAGTTCCCCTTTTGGGGCCCCGCCCCTCTGGCCCGCAAGGGTTGGATCAGCCTCATTTATATAAAATCTGATCGCCCTCCCCAAATGATGCTTCACATCAAATTTGGATGCAATCCATTCAAGCATTAAGGAGGAGTAGGATTTTAAAGCAAAAATTCAGCAAAGTCCCCTTTTGGAGGCCCCGCCCCTATGGCCCCAAGGGTTGGATCAGCCTCATTTATATAAAATCTGATCGCCCTCCCCAAATGATGCTTCACATCAAATTTGGATGCAATCCATTCAAGCATTAAGGAGGAGTAGGATTTTAAAGTAAAAATTCAGCAAAGTCCCCTTTTTGAGGCCCCGCCCCTATGGCCCCAGGGGTCGGATCAGCCTCATTTATATAAAATCTGATTGCCCTCCCCAAATGATGTTTCACACCAAATTTGGATGCAATCCATTCAAGTATTAAGGAGGAGTAGGAATTTAAAGCAAAAATTCAGCAAAGTTCCCCTTTTGGGGCCCTACCCCTCTGGCCCCAGGAGTCGGATCAGCCTCATATATATAAAATCTGATCGCCATCCCCAAATGATGCTTCACACCAAATTTGGATGTAATCCATCCAAGTATTAAGGAGGAGTAGGAATTTAAAGCAAAAATTCAGCAAAGTTCCCCTTTTCGGGCCCCGCCCCTCTGGCCCCAGGGGTTCGATCAGCCTCATTTATATAAAATCTGATTGCCCTCCCCCTAATGATGCTTCACACCAAATTTGGTGGTGATCCATTAAGAAATGAAGGAGGAGTAGCATTTTGAAATGAAAAGTTTACTGACGGCGCACGGCGGACGACGACGGATGAAGCACGATGACTATAGGTCATCCTGACCCTTCGGGTCAGATGACCTAAAAACTTCCCGAAAGTCCATTTCCTCTTAAAACCGTGAGAGGAACAAGAGCAAAGTTTTGCCAAAATCTATCTCAGGCTCACAAAGAAGATGGAAAGAAATATTGAAACTGAAATTCCTTACCCATGGCCTGGCCAGTACTTAATAAAAGAAATAAACAGGTGATTTCTCTTCCTGGGTCCAACATCAATCTCTCTATTCAAAGGAAAAGCACACTCTTCGTGCATAATTTAATTTGCCACAGGATTATCCACGCCAAATTAAGTTAACATCTTTCAGCAGTTCTGGATTTGAAGTCTTTCAAAGAACACAATTAACAATTACCGTAATTTCTCGCGTATAGTGCGCACTTTTTTAGGGAAAATCGAAAGTGTCAAGAAGGGGGTGCGCACTATACGCAAGAACAAGCAAAAACCTTGACTTGGTCGCGATCATGTATCATTAATTTTTCGGAGATTTTCAGAATAACCTGAAATATCCTCGCGGTAGTTAACAGTTGATATTTTGTTAAATAATTCCTGATTTGGATTATCTTTTTACAACCACGAAAAGTTGCACTTATAAAAGCCATAAATACGATAGGATCTGATAAATAAACTTGAGGAAAGTAGCCTGAACTTTCAGGTCGAGATTGGATCGCCGCTACATTATCACAAGGCATATAGTGAAATATACCGAAGAACTAGATCGTTGTTAGCACTCTGATGTTAAAAATGCTGTTCTTGTGTAAAATCATACTGTACAATTCAATCCTGACGGTAGAAATGTATCAAGAACGACTTGGAAGTTCGCCGGTTTGTGTATTGCAAAGAGTGAAGGTCGCGTAATATTAATACCCGACAGTAACAAACAGAGTCGCAAACAAGCGAGTTGAACTGGTAACAATAACAGTTAGAGTTTGGAAAATAAACATTTAGGGACTCAAAACAGTCCAATAAATATCCATGTTTTCTTTTCAAAGAAAAAATGCTGAAACCACAACAGGTTTGTGTTTTTTATATCAAACAAATTTTGCTGTATGTGGTCCTCGTCGGACCTGATTGAGTGACTGCTCTTAGTACACCCGTCAACCCAGTACACTGCCGACTCTATCGATGTCTAGACGCACAGACTCCACAATTGTTTATTTTATAGAAAACCTGGAAGATTAAGTCTTATGTAAGATTTAACTGAATAATTTATGAATGATATTGACGTGAAAACATCGTTTATTTCAATTATCTGTATTGGGCCTGTGCCTTCGCTGGTGTTAACAGATCTTCACCGTAACTCGTGCGAGGTGTCAATCAATGTCAAGTCTAATTCCGAGGCATTGTGTTATGTTTTCAAAGTATCCTATTCAAAGGTGTTTGTTTATATACCCTTTAATGGCGACTTACCTGGTTGGTGCTATCATTCCGACTTGACGTTTTTTTTTCACAAAATTTTTTTTTTTAATTTTTTTTTTCCAAGATATTTTTTATTTTATTTTTGGACTCCAAAAAGTACCTGCGCACTATACGCGAGTGCGCACTATACACGAGAAATTACGGTAATGGACCAATGCCCACATAAGCTGACTTTTCACTTTGATTCAATTTATAAAACATTATATAGTAATCAATTTTACCTTTGTTTTTTATTTTCAATCTGAGACAGCAGTTTCTTTTTCTGGTCCTTCTTCTGAGAAAGTTGTTTCTGGAAATAATGAAATGATTAAATTAAATTAGATGATTTCTTAATTTTATACACTTACTCAGTAAAACCTTATTAACTGGGATTAGGTAAGTTGAAGACCCCATTTAATTTGAAGTATTTCATCGGTTTTGGCCAAGCTTTACACTAGCATTCCAAACTTGTGTAACTCAAATACTCGGATAACTCTAAGTGTTCATATGGTCCCACCGACTTTGAGATATCGAGGTTTGACTGTAATTAAATACAGCCAAGTGGACAAGCTCATACTGCTTTTGTATTTCTAATATTTCACAGCATATGAACTAAAATTTTAAAGACATGGTATTTTGAGCATTTAATGGGCTACTAGTTTTGATTGTATTAACTAATAGAACAACTCTGATCTAACAGATCTAATTGCTTGAATGGAACAAACAAAAGCTGAACTGGGCATAGGTAGTAAGGGGACATAACTCTTTGCACAAAAAACTACAGTGCAATCTTTGTCTATAGTCACTGTGAGACTATATTATCTTCACCACACAAATACTGTAATACAAAATGTAATGTGAAGTTCTTGTAAATAGCTTTATCACAACTAAGCTCTTAGGTCGTCCCAAAGCATTCACAATATATACATGGTTATAATGCGATTATAAATAAATGGTTTACTGTTACAAACCTTTTCCTCTCTCAATTTGTTCATCTTCACATCCAGTTCTTTTGACTGTCGCTGAAGATCTCGGTAGTTTTCCTCCTGTTTTGTTAAGTCATCTTGAAGTATCTATTAAAGCAGAAGTCATGACACTTTAACAAAACACATTCTCACAAATATTTCAGAACAAAATAAAATTAGATTCTGTTATTTTGCAAAGTTTTATGTGTATAACCAAGTATAGGTTCAACAGAAAATAGTAAAGATTCAACAGAAAAGTTCCAAGTAGAAATGAGATCTTACACATTTAGGCATATAAAATACCGAGGTTAGAAGTAACACTGATCAAATCTTACTCGTATTTGTGATTCCAAGTCCTTCTCCCGCGATGTATCGGCTGATGCAGTCAACCATGTCGGGGATCTGAAAAAGAGGTTATATTTTCATTACAGCATAAAGTTTGTTTTCTAGTGATAACATTGGTAAAATCTTGCTACAAAATGGATTACAGTCCAATTTCAGACCTACAATTATGGTGCAAAACAACAGAAGGGGGGAAACAAAAACATTATGTAACTTCATTGTGACTTCAAATAGCTGGTAGTGACATTGTTTTACTGACAAAAAGTATCATTACAGAAACATGCCAATCCTTTTCAAATTCATAAAAGGAATGATTTTTTGCTTATGATTATGTTACCTCCTATTATAATGGTAGTACCATCCACAAGGTTACCACCTATTATAATGGTAGTACCATCCACAAGGTTACCACCTATTATAAGGGTAGTACTATCCACAAGGTTACCTCCTATTATAATGGTAGTACCATCCACAAGGTTACCTCCTATTATAATGGTAGTACCATCCACAAGGTTACCTCCTATTATAATGGTAGTACCATCCACAAGGTTACCTCCTATTATAATGGTAGTACCATCCACAAGGTTACCTCCTATTATAATGGTAGTACCATCCACAAGGTTACCACCTATTATAATGGTAGTACCATCCACAAGGTTACCTCCTATTATAATGGTAGTACCATCCACAAGGTTACCTCCCATTATAATAGTAGTACCATCCACAAGGTTACCTCCTATTATAAGGGTAGTACCATCCACAAGGTTACCTCCTATTATAATAGTAGTACCATCCACAATGTTACCTCCCATTATAATGGTAATACCATCCACAAGGTTACCTCCTATTATAAGGGTAGTACCATCCACAAGGTTACCTCTTATTATAATGGTAGTATAATCCACAAGGTTACCACCTATTATAAGGGTAGTACCATCCACAAGGTTACCACCTATTATAAGGGTAGTACCATCCACAAGGTTACCTCCTATTATAATGGTAGTACCATCCACAAGGTTACCTCCTATTATAAGGGTAGTACCATCCACAAGGTTACCTCCTATTATAATGGTAGTACCATCCACAAGGTTACCTCCTATTATAATGGTAGTACCATCCACAAGGTTACCTCCCATTATAAGGGTAGTACCATCCACAAGGTTACCTCCTATTATAAGGGTAGTACCATCCACAAGGTTACCTCCTATTATAATGGTAGTACCATCCACAAGGGAACCACCTATTATAAGGGTAGTACCATCCACAAGGTTACCTCCTATTATAATGGTAGTACCATCCACAAGGTTACCACCTATTATAAGGGTAGTACCATCCACAAGGTTACCTCCCATTATAATGGTAGTACCATCCACAAGGTTACCTCCTATTATAATGGTAGTACCATCCACAAGGTTACCTCCCATTATAATGGTAGTACCATCCACAAGGTTACCTCCTATTATAAGGGTAGTACCATCCACAAGGTTACCACCTATTATAAGGGTAGTACCATCCACAAGGTTACCTCCTATTATAATAGTAGTACCATCCACAAGGTTACATCCTATTATAAGGGTAGTACCATCCACAAGGTTACCTCCTATTATAAGGGTAGTACCATCCACAAGGTTACCTCCTATTATAATGGTAGTACCATCCACAAGGTTACCTCCTATTATAAGGGTAGTACCATCCACAAGTTACCACCTATCATAAGGGTAGTACCATCCACAAGGTTACCTCCTATTATAAGGGTAGTACCATCCATAAGGTTACCTCCTATTATAATGGTAGTACCATCCACAAGGTTACCACCTATCATAAGGGTAGTACCATCCACAAGGTTACCTCCTATTATAAGGGTAGTACCATCCACAAGGTTACCTCCTATTATAAGGGTAGTACCATCCACAAGGTTACCACCTATTATAAGGGTAGTACCATCCACAAGGTTACCTCCTATTATAATGGTAGTACCATCCACAAGGTTACCACCTATTATAAGGGTAGTACCATCCACAAGGTTACCTCCTATTATAATGGTAGTACCATCCACAAGGTTACCACCTATTATAAGGGTAGTACCATCCACAAGGTTACCTCCCATTATAATGGTAGTACCATCCACAAGGTTACCTCCTATTATAATGGTAGTACCATCCACAAGGTTACCACCTATTATAAGGGTAGTACCATCCACAAGGTTACCTCCTATTATAAGGGTAGTACCATCCACAAGGTTACCTCCTATTATAAGGGTAGTACCATCCACAAGGTTACCTCCTATTATAAGGGTAGTACCATCCACAAGGTTACCTCCTATCATAAGGGTAGTACCATCCACAAGGTTACCTCCTATTATAATGGTAGTACCATCCACAAGGTTACCTCCTATTATAATGGTAGTACTATCCACAAGGTTACCTCCTATTATAAGGGTAGTACCATCCACAAGGTTACCACCTATTATAATGGTAGTACCATCCACAAGGTTACCTCCCATTATAATGGTAGTACCATCCACAAGGTTACCTCCTATTATAATGGTAGTACCATCCACAAGGTTACCTCCTATTATAATGGTAGTACCATCCACAAGGTTACCACCTATTATAAGGGTAGTACCATCCACAAGGTTACCTCCTATTATAATGGTAGTACCATCCACAAGGTTACCTCCTATTATAATGGCAGTACCATCCACAAGGTTACCACCTATTATAAGGGTAGTACCATCCACAAGGTTACCTCCTATTATAATGGTAGTACCATCCACAAGGTTACCTCCTATTATAATGGCAGTACCATCCACAAGGTTACCTCCTATTATAATGGCAGTACCATCCACAAGGTTACCACCTATTATAAGGGTAGTACCATCCACAAGGTTACCTCCTATTATAATGGTAGTACCATCCACAAGGTTACCTCCTATTATAATGGTTGTACCATCCACAAGGTTACCACCTATTATAAGGGTAGTACCATCCACAAGGTTACCTCCCATTATAACGGTAGTACCATCCACAAGGTTACCTCCCATTATAATGGTCGTACCATCCTAAAAGTTACCTATTACAATCATACATACCTTATTTTGGAACTTCTTGAAGAAATAGACCTGTCATATCTGGAAACCCTAAATGTATACTGAAAAAAAAATCTATAATTAGCTGATCATGAATGTGAATTTTTTTTATTGTTTTTGTAAGACCTTTTCCAACACAAGCTCATGAAAAGAGTTTTCTAGAATTTAGAATTACTTCGAGTAGCTTATATTTTGAAATAAAAATCAAACAGGCAGTGGAAAAATTGAGAACAAATTCTGGGTTCACACCTGCTCAAAATTACTGAGCCAAAACTTTCAACAAACTCATTTACCTTTTTGAAATTTCATTATTCAAAAACAAAATATTTTAATACAAAGTGTTGCAGTCAAAACATAAAGTTGAATTCTTCCCTTTTACAGTTGTATAATATACATTTGTATTGTTTTGGTTCATTGCTGTTTGTATACAGCATCGATGTTACTCTGTAATCTAAAATGTTCTTTTTCTACTTAGGTTAAGGCTATTATCTCCTGCAATACTCATTTCTAAGTCTAATATGATAAGCAGGTGTGCAGCACAGAAGGGGTCTGTCTTTCATCTCATTATAATCACAACTGAGCAGATGTTGTATCGAATGTTCTATGGTCCCTCAATTTCCTATCAATATAACTATTAATTTTCAGGGCCATCTGGGGTCTAGACAGTTGTATCACAAGATATTGACAGGCACATTGTGCGTGCATATCTCTGAAAGTTTCGTCCAGTATTACCAGTAGAGAACTAATCAATTACATGTTTTTATTTTGGCGCATAACCAGTCTCAATAGATAAGCACAATAACACATATGCACACTCGGAGTTGAAAGCAATATATACAGAAACTATGATTTGTGCATATAAATAATCAATTTTGATGTTTTCATCGCGAAATGTTTCCAAAATACGAATACCGCTAAAATATATACGCTACGTTAACAGTACCTGATAATCATCAGTAAAGAAGGTGCGCAGCTCTGGGTGGTCTCGTTTGATGTCTGCTATACAGTCTTTGGTTTTCCTGTTACCGACAGGTATGGCGTGTACATTGTACTGGGCACATAGGTATCTCATCACTCCTTCCGGGCAGTTCATGTAGTCCATCAGGTAGCCCTGGAACCCATACTGCCTACACAACAGATTTAACCCACGTTTCTTTCACTAGGAATTCTACATATAAACTGAGCTAAATTATTTTCACATTTATTTAAACTTTTTTCTTTAATATTTATGTTTTCAATGGCCACATTTGCAGTATTGTCATATACATTTTTGAAGTTAAGTACATTTTCATGAAATACATAATTATGAAATGACAAACAACATTAATATTTCAGTGATAATCACAAAGTGTTCCCCTCAGGGTTAATAGGAGTATTCTCCCTTTATACCTGTAATGATCTATGCTGTATTGCGGTTTAAATGCACTCAGTGGAGCTTGAGGAACCTTGACGGCGTTGACCTTCAGCTTCTGTTCATCACGGATTATGTTCATAAAGTTTGTGTAATCCTCACTGTCCTCAAACACAAAAGCCTGGAAGTCTTTGGCACTTATGTGCATCTCAATGTATTTTGCGAAGGAAGCATCTCTTGGATTTATCTGTTGAAAAAATAATTCACATATAATGATAACTATCCCCATGAAAACAACTGTCTATAGTGGAAAATAGTCAAAGAGAATTTTGCTTAAAAAGATCTTCAAAATCAAGATTTGTAAATGGGCTTGATTACATGACTGCAGAAAGCAGAACTAGACACACATAGTCCTTTTTTTAATATTAATTCTTTTTCACTAAGGGTTGGAGTTGTGTTGGTTAACATAGTCTTTACAGTACATACTTACAGACAACATCATAGGGAGATGGACGTTGCCTCTGAACAGGTGTTTATTTTCTTTATACCACAAAACAGCATTGTAGGTGTCTTTGTCCTTGTTCCGTAAGATCTCCATCCGTTTGTTCTCTACATTCTGTATCCTCCTCAGCTCTTGCTGGTATCCTGGATAGATAGGAAATCCAAACAAATGTTGAAGTGTCTTGATATGGTCTTTGTGAGTTGATATAAATGACAGATGTTTGAAAATGTTTACATTTCCTATCTATGTTGCTGACTTATTATACTGATTTAAATTTGATTTAAACTATAATGAATATTTCATAATTGACATCAAAATTGGACATAATGGAACAGCCATATTGACGGTGAATTGTTGCCGTTGTTTTGCCAAAATAATGTCATAATCTGTACACACTTGGGGTCACTTACTGTCCCTTTTGTTAGTTTAAATAGCGGCTTTACAGTGCAAATGTAAATATATTCTTTAAAGGGAAACACTCAAATATTCTGACAGTTGTTACTGAAATTTATTTTTCATTTGAATGGGTACTCTGTAATATTTCAGTGATTTTGTTTGCCTTGTTTTACAGCCGATATAAGGCTGTTTCCCCAAGTCAAAATCTGTATCATTTCCCCAAAATGAAGCAAAATTCATAAATATTTTTACCAATTTAGCTGAAAATCCTACTTAATTTTCCCCATTCAATAAGGCAAAGGTTGCTGTAAAATCAAGGTAGCAAAACCACTGTATTTACAAAAAGGTTTCGAAACATTATCCTCATTAAATTTGATTTCTATCTTTTTATATTTCTGATATTCCGATAACATCCTGGCTACTAGTTATTACAATTGTCTTACGATCTTCCGTTATCACTAAATGACATTAGTTTTAATAGATATTGAACGAGATTTATGAAATCTGGCTGTCAGATAAAAATTAAATAAAAATTCTAAGCTGTAATATTAACCTTACATTATTTACACAATACATAATTTTCAGAAATAGATTACGGTAAGTGTTCTAAATGTTTTAAGAAATGTTAATGAAACTTCAGTCAGTAATGCATGAACTAGACAATTTTCTCATATTGCTCTTCAAGTGCAGCTGTGACCTTGGCCATAAGGTAGGATCTACACCTGGTTCAACAAGGAGAGATGTTACATCTCAGAAAAACTTCTCTAACATTTGGTGAAATCGAGTTAAAAGGTAAAGTTAGTAACCTGGTTGGTGAAGACAGTAAGAAGTCGGTAGCTGTAACCTTGACAGTGACCTTTTTTGAGTTTGATGTCACTCATAAAACCATTATTCTAGTTGCCATCATTTTTCCAAAGAATAATCAGACACTCGGACTCACCATCAACTTGTCGCTTCAGTTCTGCTATGCCACGTCGGATGCCCTCGCCATCTTCATGTATTTGTGTCATCTTTCTGTTTACAGCTCGCATTTCATTGGTAGCCTTTTCTAGCAATGGCTGTACAATGGAATAGAAATTAGGTGCCGTCATTACCACACAGACAAAGAAATTAACCAAAAGGCAAAAATTACCCCTGAAGATTCTAATGAATTATTCCAACCATTGAATTGGAAGATTTCAAATATGTCTTCAGGGGCAAAGGACTTCAACACATACAGTGTTACCTTGATAGCACTTTTTATCACCACAAGACTATAAAAAATTTTAATCGGGCATTGGGACAGCTGTATTTTTCTTTCTGTGATGATCAAGCCATACTAGGGCTGTTCCAAAATAAACCATATAAGGGACCCCCACCACTCATGAAATATTAAAAGTGATTCAATATAAGGAATGGTAGGCAGATCTGGTTTTAACCCGAAACCCACAATATATCATTACACGTTCCTAGTGTTCCCATCTCCCCTACACAATTAATTATGAAATAGCCCTTAGCGAAGGCAACTGATTCCTAAATGTAGTTTTACAGATATGCAATGAATTCACAGACCATTTTTTCTATGAACACAGAAAAATATAGGTTAGATGAATAACTTTATTTTAAATGTGTACCCAACACTGCCTTTTTTACACGTCCTTTAACTGTCAGATCAGCATTGAAGCATTGTAGTCCATTAAATGAGTTATAGTAATCCATTTAAATGCTTTCAAATCACTTTTAAACTTAAAGCTGACAATGCAACTTAAAAAGCTTTCAATTAATATTTAAAAAAAAATATTCAGATTGTGATTACTCAGAATACTTCCGAGATGTTCCCTACATTGACCATGTGTCTTCCGGTTTTTGTAACCAAGGAAGTGGCAGACATTTTTGATTTACCCTTGCTTGGTAACGTGTATAAACACCCTTGGGTATAAAAGCACCAAAAGTTGCAAAACCAGTTTCATTCCGACACTGCCCTCTCGCTGTAGCACGTCTTTTACATGTACATATAGTCTGTAAACATTACGTTACGGCTCGTTTTCGTGGTTTTTTTTACGAATATGGATATGGATATTGGAAAGATATATAATGAATGTGAAATGAAATTGTAATAAAACCATCCATATCCCCATGAAACTTACAACAAAATAACACAACACAACTTTATGTAATATATGTTGCAAGTGAAACAAACAAATAGCTAATTAACGCTTATGCCTACCTTTTTGATATCCAACTAGTACTAACATCCAGCGTAGAAACCATAATAATTCCAAATAAGTCCATGAGAATGGTTCAACTATATAATATCACATTGTTGACTACACACCCGGGTGTGCCGTGTTTTACACATGTTTGCTTGTCAAGCGTCTACATGACCAAGACTAAGAGTTTGTACGTGGATGCGATTATATGCACGTGGAAGTTCGGCGATATATATTGGATTTATGGAAGCATTTTTAGTGATGTACCTTTTATTTCGGATACGCAATTCCAAGAATGTGTTATTAGTAACAACCAGCATGGCAGTATTGTGGTTCAAAGTCTACAGGTGAGTGTGTTGGATTTTTGACAGGGGTTGCCGTGTGCGCGGAGCACTGAATGTTGTGACGGTCAGGAGTACTTTGAAAACCGGTTTTACAGGCTATGCCCTTTATATACCCATCGGGACCAATACTCGTTACCAAGCAATGGCAAAACTAAAATGTCGGCACTTCCTTAGAAACGATGGTCGGAGCAGATAGGGACGATCTCAAAACCAGAAAAAAAAATCCATTTTTTTTTTTAAATATTAATTGAAAGCTTTTTAAGTTGCATTGTCAGCTTTAAGCAAATTCATTTTTGTGTGTCAGTTTGTTTTCTTCAAGGGAAACATATATCTGACAAAGTGACTGACTGCCATATATCATGTGTTTCGTGATAAATTGTGCAATGAAATAATGTCAACACCTACACGTGACACTCGAATTGAACATCAGATACCTGTAGATTTTCCTGCTCATCCGTGTTTTGGTATTCTGATTGCAGAGCGTCCACCTGTCGCTGTAGATCTTGAATTCTGAATAGCAAATTAAGAATTGGGCATGATTATTTGTCTTGTTTTTCCCATCATGTCAATAACATCAAAGTCCATACAGAATATAATAGAACAAAACTAACATAGTATAAAACTACACTGTGGTTATGAATGTTAAAATTTATAATTGAAAAGTTAAATCTATCACTGCTCCAGAATTCTACAAACAGCTTTCAGCTGAAATTTGACAAAGTTTCAATTCAATCATAATTATATCAATTACATCGTAAAAGGTTAAACCAAAAATTCTCAAAATTCTGATTCTTTTCTCCCAAAATAACAAAACCTGTAAAACAATTTCCGGTAAATTGGAATTAGGTAACTCTTTCTGCAAATCCAAAAATCTTGAAATAATCATCATGCCAGGAACAATTTCAGAAAAGGGTATAAGTGAGGGAAGATGAGGTACTTATTGGATATGATAACTTTATGGGTGTTGTGTTCAAAAAAATTGTTTTAATGTGTTCAAATGTATGATATCGGTATACTGAAACCCAAGATGAAAATACTTATTCTGTATTAGCCCTTCAATATATCCAATTTTCATCAGTATCAATACCTTCTTCTTCTTGAATTTTCTTCTGTCCTTTTAAGGTTTAAATCATCTAGTATTTCGTTGTGCTAAAAGAAAAGACAGGGAAATTAAATAAAACGTTCATGCTTGTTATGGGAATTTCTTCCTAGCAAGTTCTTTAACATGTCAAAAAAACTTATGATTGTGAAACATCTGAAATTATTATAATAAATTGTCAATTTTTTGAATAGTCATAATCCTCTAAATGAAAATTATTTAGGGAGAAAAATCATTCTTGAAATATACTTCTTAATAGTTGAAATATACAGGTGAATAAGTGTAAATGATAATATTGAACAGAGATGAATTGTGCCATGCTCCCTATAGCAGAACATTCCAGTTCTTCCAGCATGAACCAGACGGTCTGTTAATAGAAATATGCATGACATTCGGCAGCTACAATATAGTTTGTTGAAATGGCATGCCTTATAAGCACTAATCAAAACATAGGTGTAGTTCATTTATACTTCTCTCCAGTCAGACTAGTTTGTAGTGTCTTTACCTTGTCAGTAGCTGCTTCTATTTCTTTGCTATTTGCCTGGGCTTTTGTAGCAAAATCTCTGAGGCTGTTCGTCTGGAATAAAACTCATTTTTTAAAATTTCAAAAGAGTTTTAAAATAAGAGTCCATTTATATGGAAATATTTTAAAGTGGTATTAGGACTGAAGATCTGCATTATGAATATTAATTGATTTTATTGCAGATAACTTTTCCCATTTATTACAAAACACTTGGTCTCGACCACATCTAACTCTTTGTAATAAATCCAGAATTCTTCTCACCAAATGCACTTTAATTTCAGAAATATTTTTTAAAATGCAATATTCCAGTGTCTCTCCCTCTTAAACCTTCATCATAATGATTCAGCTGACTTAACTTGTACTGGTTTACCTTCTGTTTCATTTGTGCATCAGCTCTTTCTTTCTTTGATGCAATCTCGTCAAGTCTTTTCTGCAACGGCTCAAACTGTACTCTTGCCTGCTTCAGCAATTCCATTTTACCGTCCCGATCTCTTTTCACAACATCATATGCCTTCCTTTTTTCATCATATTCCTATAATTAAAATCTGCTTTAAAAGGGGTTTGGGAGCAGTGCTACTTGAGTTATATGAAATATAATTGCAGACCCATCAAAACTTTAATATCAAAATCTGTGATTTTTTTTAAAGCAAGTCACAGCTGTGTAAGATATTACCTATTAAAGTTAGACCTAGTTGTACCTGCAGGGCAGGCGTTAAATTAAAGATGTCTTATCAAAATCTTGATTACAACTTAGAACATATTCATAAAGCTCAAACCAGCTTTTTTGTAAATCATTTGAATAGTGTCTAACAATGAAAAAGTAAACATCATTTATTTGATTAATTTTTTTTTTAACAAATCATGTTTTTTTTTTTTTTTTCATCATTTCATAATTCAAATTAGACTGGAGCACAAAATTTCTGATGGGTTTCCTGAACTTCTCTGCAAAATGAGTTCTTGATATTGGATAAATATCACTGTATAATGTATTATACAATTTAACATCTTACTATCCAGGGCCGCTTCTTCTCAAGGATTTCTACTTTTTCTAAGTGGCGTTCACGTTCTTGGAAGTTCTTCACATCTTGTTCCAATCTGCTATTTTTATTAATGTTTTGTTCTAATCGTTCCTCAAGATTTTCAAATCCTTGCTGGAGGCTTCGACTTTCATTCCTCGCCTCTTTCAGTTTCATATGGTTTTCATACATGTCTGGGGGTCCCACCTTTGAACAAAATAAAACTTCAATCACACAAATAAGTGAGCTGAGTTAACTATATGGTGTGTTTAATGATCACTATCATCTTATACTTGAATAAAAATTAATTAGATGAAAAGTCTGTTGCACTGTCCTTCAGACATTAATCATTATGTTTTGACAAACCTATTTTTCAACTCCATAATTTCTCAATATGAACATCTACTTGCTTTAAACTTTCTTTAGAAAACTTTTTTTACTCTAGGTGCTCCTATTAATGGCATACTTTCACATTAATTTGCTGATATTGTTAACAGTTTTATAGCTTTCTACAAACTTCTGTCCTTGTTCATAATTATCTTTCCTTTGATTTCATACATTTTCTCCTACAGTTATATTTTTACTAATCACTTACAGGACAACAATTAATTCAATTAACAACTAACCAACCAAGCCAGAAGTTTCCAATGAACTAACCAATGTATAAATTCCACTATATAAACTCAATTTTATTGAACATAATATGCAATTTTTCTTGACCTTAATTTATAAACTGATGACTTACAGCCTTTTCTGTATTTTCCAACAATTCCTCTTGGGTCATTTTGGCAAAGTCTGCAACCTTCTCCTGGGGTAGGAACTGACACAGATTCCCTACCTGGATGTTCTTACTCATGACAAGCTCTTCTACCTGCAATGATAAATCTACATACAGATTCCATGTTCTAATACTGATATAATAACATTTTTCTTATGGAACTCTTTGCTCATATACAGTTTCTGTAAAAACTGAACAGTATATAATGTGAATAAATGATATAGTTTTATAATTTTTTATCTCTTTTACAATTTGCTTAAATCGTCATTGCTAGTGCCTAGATGATCAGCTTTGGTATTACCATGTAAGCAATTTCTTTACACCAATTTTTTTTTTTTTTATAATTAATCCTATGGGGGAGGTAGGAGGCATCTGTATTAATATAAAATGGGTTGAAGGCCTAGGTTAAAACTAGATCTGCATATCATTCCTTAAATCAATTCACTTTTAATTCTTGATGGGTGGCCTCGGTTACAATTGGGTCTCTAAAAAAGTGCCTCCTGTCCCTCCCATATCAGGGTTTCCCTGGGACCCTTAAATTTAATAAATTTAGGAGTCCTGGGACTCCCATCACAAATGATATATAGAAAATCTTCATCAATTTTGGAGTCCTTTGACAATTTTCGGAGTCAAAATGCAGTTTTTTTTTTTGCATCAGGAAAACCCTGCATATGCTTAATTTTGGAACAGAACTTAGTGAACATACAGCTCTACAATTAAGGACACACAATTCTGAAGAGATGGTTATATAATTAGGAGGTACAATCAATATTTCATACATCTTGCAAAAAAATGTAGTGCGATTCAGCAGACTTGTTCTTTCGGGGCTTTTTCTCGGGTCTCTCAGGGGCCGATATACAGCCCCATTCCCAATGAGATTTGGGCTTCAATTTTTCACAATGTCAGGTTTTTTCCCCAATCAATTAACTAAGCTAATTTCCACTTCTTTTCTAAAAGTTTAGTGAAAGTGTAGTAAGAAAAACGAATGCACTACTGCAAAAATATTGAAACAAAAACGACGTATTTCTTGCAGTTCAATATCCTTTTCAAATCTATTGAACTATTTTTGCTATGTTGGTGATATTATAAATACATGCCGATGATTTTTCCCAATTACACTCGGGGGTCTTTTCCCAATTCACCTTGAAAAAGCCCTGTCTTTCCCTGGACTAATATGCCTCGACATTGGCTTTTACAGACTTGAAGAGCAATCTTAATGTGCAAGTATGAACTTTTGGTAAGAAAACACAGATCAGATTTTAGATTGCATTGCCCAGAAGAACTCAATACTGTAAATTCTAAATCAGAATTTGCAATGGAGCCCAAACTTTCTGATTTATATGAGCATTCAGTTAGGGAACATGTGCTGAAAATAAAAATTATCTCACAGCTTTCAAGGTGGCACCCCGTCCATTGACATTCCATTGAGACTGGTTGTTTCTGTGTATCTCTCGGATAATCACGTAATTATCGCCATCAGTGTTGAATCTGAAATGTTAATGTAAGCAACTACAGATAGTTGTATACTAATACATCTTATTTTGTATAATTAACCAACAATCAAATTTTATATTAATTAAAGACCATGGAAAAAAAAAACATTGTGTATGAATTCAAATTCTAAGCTTAACATCTTCAATGCAAAACTACTTTCCCAATATTAATTATTTTCTATTGTAAAATGAGCTCTTGAAATAAAATATGGTAAACATTTCAATTTTCACCCCCCCCCCCCCCCCTCCAACTCCTAATAGTGAATGTGAAGCACATATGACATTAGATAATTTGTTTTAGGACTAAATGAAACATTTTCCAACTTTGTTATTTTAACTTACAATACAGTTCATGCATAATATCCTGTTTTCATTAACATTTGTGGGTTTTATTACAAATAATAATACATGACTTACAACTCCAGTTCAATTATTCCTTTTTGCTTCCCATATTTTATAAATTCTGCTGCCTGCTGAGCTCTTCCTAAAAGTCCAATTTTACCACCAAGACCCAGACATATTGCACAAACTATTGTGGACTTTCCAGTACCATTAGGTCCTATGATCACATTGAGAAATGGTCCAGTGTGAAACTCCACAGAATCATATGTTCTGAAAAAAACCAAAAAGAAAATAGTATAACTAAAACTGCATGTTTGTTTTTTAGATGTAGTGGTTTTTTATAAGGAGGCACAGTAATTATGTGCTAAATATTAGCTCGTTTTTGATATATATAATATTATTTTCACTTTTCTTGCATAAATGATTGATCTGTTTGAAGTATTTCATTTAATTTTTTTAACTGACCTGATCAGAAATGTTGTATCATAATCGTATTAATATGTTCCTTATAGATACATGTATACATGTACATTGTGCAGTACAGTATATAGTGGTAGGTGTTACCTTGTGTACACATTCAACAAATGGAAACCTGTTTGACGGGTAACAGATGTTTTTTTAACAAGCAAAACGTTTAACATATATTACTCTTTCCTAGATGCAAAGGCAAAACTAAGTTGTTGGCACTTCCTATATATAGATATGACAGCAGGAAAAATATATCACTAGGAAATATATTAACCCCCCCCCCCAAAAAAAAATCCATTTTTTTCTGAACTCATTTGAAAGCTTTTTATATAATTAACTTGCAGTGACTGTGTCAGCTTTATGTAAAGAAAGTGTAGTTTCTCCAAAATCTTACATTAATCCCAATAGGTTTAGTAAATTTGACAAAAAATCTGCAGTATTCAACTTAATTGTCCTATGGATAACCAGATAATTATAAAATTAACAATAAAACTATCAAAGTCAGTGAGTACAACTAAGTATTCTAAGTTCCTTATACTTTCTTTATTAAAATACATTTGTATTTGACTGTAACTTAAGTGAGTATGTTGTAAAATACTATTCAGTGATGAAATGAAATTATAATTGTCAACAATTTAGTTGACAGTGTCAGAAATAAGTTACCTGAACACATAATCTGGTAAAAATCAAATAGGAAACAAACATAAACTAATTTCACAGACAATTTTTTCAAAGAGACGAAGTGACAGAGCGTTATTTAATTTCTATCCCATACATATAATGCAATAAACCAGTTTTCAATCTAAACTATTCCGTGATTAAACTGAAAGGAATATTTTAACCTATAGAGCATCTGTACCACCAAATTATGACAAATACCAGTGATTTTGTTTACCCATTTTTACAGCCGATATAAGGCTGTTTCCCCATTCAAAATGTGTTCTATTTTCCCAAAATGAAGCAAATTTTATTTTAATTCAAGTATAATTTTCCCAATTTATCTGAAAATCCTACTTCATTTTCCATATTCAATAAGACACAGGCTGCTTTAAAATCTAGGTAGCACTTTCATTTAATTTGCAATTGCCAGACTTAGTAAAAAGTTGCCTCATGACTTCAATCTTACTTTATCTGTATCACAGCATGCATCACTTTTATAAGAACTGGAATTCGAAGCAAAAAGCATAAACGCCTGCATCTAAACGGATGTTTAGAACAAAGAAGATGCAAGAGTTTACTTTTTTCACATTTACACTGTACATGTAACTGATGTCAATAGGCCTAACTGGTAGGCCTAGCTATCTACCCTGTTTTAGTGTGTTGCTTATAGACTGATGTATCGACAGCCAATTTTATGGTGATACACTTACAGAATATTTTCTAATTTTATGCGAACAATTGCGCCTTCTACATATTCCATATTTCTCTTTGTTGATTTCTGCTCCCTCATTTGGCTGGCTTCAGCGTGTATTGCATCTATGGGCCGTATTCTTCGTACTGCCGCCATTACGTCAAATTTCGCTTCTTCGCGCGAGAACACAACATCCGGGGATTAATAAATGTAATGTGGTTTCGGTTTCAAAAGGAACAGAAATGAAATGAACACCAATAAGTTCTTGGAGAAACCAATTTAAGAATTTGGTTTCATAATTAAATTTACATTTTGCGTTTTATGTCTAAACTGATAGAATCTATATATGAGCTGGGAAGCGATCAGAATGGACTCCAATGCAACTTCTTACAAAATTAATATTAGCTAGATCTATTTTTAGAAAATGTAACTTATAAAAGTAAAACCAAATTAGGAATTTTCCGGATAGTTTTGACCAGGGACTAGTGATCACTTGCAATGATTTACACTTGTCACTGGAATGTCAGGTCTGCGTTGTAATACATAATATAACTATAATTACTTTATTTAAAAGAGTAAAAATGTTTAATGATAAGTATAGATCTACTGATGTTCATATTTTACCAATTTGAACGATATATCATCGATAAAATCAGAGACGTATACAGCCTGTCTCTGATTAAATAGACCTAAGGGTTATCACTAATTTTCAAAATAATTTTCCATTTTACAGAAAAAAATGTTATAAAAATTGTTCAAGTGAAAGTAACAATTTTTTGATGAGCAAGCTTTTTCCTTATACGCATTTCAAAGTTAGGAAAAGTGAGTTCATGCATGGTAGACTACAGCTGAAAATAAAAAATATATATATATATCAATGTGATCGGGTTTTTTTGAGGGGAACTTATAGTTTCGGGGGGGGGGGGGGCAGGGCTTTAATTTTTATTTGAATTTATTTCTTAACCTTTACATTTCTTTTGCCAAATACGATTGTAGTAAAATTACGGAAAGGCCGAGTTGATAATAATTATATTGATATGACTTGTCCCCAATCCTATTATTTTTCTTAATGGCAAAAAATATGTTTAATTCTTATAAAAATGGGGGTGAACAATTTATTGATATTACCAAATACTAAAGTTTTATAATGACTACAAAAATATTTTTCGATATTAAAGTAAACATTACCTAATTTTAATGAAATAAACATATTTTTTATTACAGAATACACTATTCCACCAACTCCAACTTGCAATATGAAATCGTACAATGCAATACAGTATTATAAAGTTGTATTTAGTAGATTTTGATATAAAGTTTATTTCATATATTTTTCATTTCAGTACATAATGTGTAAAGCAATATACAATTTTTGAAATAGGATATGAAAACAAGTTTTACAACTCACATTTTATGTGTAGTACGAGGCATTTGATGATCACATGCTGACTTTTGATGTTTGAAAGAGCAATGTATAGCGATACAAAGAGTATAGAAAAAGAATCAAGGAAGGGAGGGTAGAGAAGGGAACAAGAGGGAAAAATAGTTGTTCAATTTACCATGTATTCAATTATGCTTCTGTAAACGTCGTGTATATATATTGAAATAGAAGAATATCTCTTTCAAATCACCCAGACCTGCTGATAATGCAATGTTGATTACAAGAGAAATATGATATATTTTCCTCATTTGACTGTTATTACTTTCTTGGAACTTTTCTGATTTTCCCATTAAACCATATCGTCTAAGAAATATGCTGCTATGTTCTCTCTTAAATGATGCAATGTAAACATGACAACAGAATTCTTGATATTTGACAGTTTTACTGACTCGTCATATTGTGTTATTTAAAGTGGTTTTCAGCGGTTCAGTATAAGCATATACAGGAACTAGACTTTTTTTATGAATACGGGCTCTGGTCAGCCGTACTCTCATGCAAAACTATCTTTGAAAAAGATACCGCGTCACCAGACTTAAAATGAAAATTCAAAGCATGTTTAAAAAAAAAAAAAAAAAATTATGCTATATACGCAATATAAATTAGATGATATTATGTCTAAGAATTCATTATCTTTATTTACCAGTAAAATAGCGTGTATTTCAAAAAGATGTCGATGCGTCGTTGTTTTTAAGACATAACATGTATATATAGATATACACGTAGGTTTATGTATGTGCAAGATGCATTCAGCCAGAACAAACAGTCTTGTTTCGGTTTGAATTGCGTCATTCAATAGCGGCACATAATGGCGACCGACCTAGTTACGTGAATACACACACACACAAAATATTCCAGGGTTGTATTGTATGGCAGCTTTTGACAATTAGGGAAACCACAAGCAAGACTTTAATGGTATGTATAATCGATTTCGAATAATATTTTACAAAAATACGTTGGCTTGTAACATGTAATTGTTTGTAACAAGTAAAAAAATCATACAACAAAATATTGCACCAAAAAATACATTAAAATGGTATTTTTGCATTAAATAAAGCCTATTCCATAAGCAATATCTAACATTGTTCTTCTATATAACGTTAAGTCAACCGAGTTTAAATAATAATTAAAAACTCGAATTAAAAAGCATGTACTAGTATCACACTCCTGAGTGTACATGTACGATACATGTATTATTATTATGGCAGACGGTTAGAGTCTAAAAATAAACCCAGTAAATAATTGTAACTGATCTGAATGACTAGATTGTCGGAATGTTAATAGACGCGTTAAATGACCATTAAAACCCCATGTAGTTGCTTAAAAATAGAAGTTACAAAATTGATTGTTGGTTGTTGGAGATGACGTAATACACACATGCTACACCTTTAAAATCTAGTAATAAATAAAGTATGCCAACAAAATGAATTAAACCGCATCACACAGTTGTTTCGTCCTCCAAAGACTCTTCAGTGACGCTAGGGGCCAAAAGGTGGGAATCCAACATTTCTAAACTAATGTAGAAGTCAGGTGCGTTAAACCCCTTTAATTTATGACTTTAGAAGTAAAATTAAATTAGTTCTGTATAATTGCAAATCGTGTACTAATATGTATATTATGTACCGTGCCACTACTCAAATGACTAAAACATCCACCAGCAGAGTCTGCCACCCCTATCATTAAAGATGACGTAACACACACACAGAGCATTCAAGACAAGCATCGTTTTATCTGTGTACAATAAATATTTCGATTTAATCCCATGCGTAAAGCTAAAAAAATATTAGAACGTATAAGCCTTGCACGAATAACGTTTTTATTAAAAGTGGCTAGTGTTCCGAAACACAATAAAACTATCCCAATTATTGTTTCCCACAGGTTTTGATAATGCGGACACAGCGCGTTCCTGTGATGTTTCATTGAAGTGAAAGACCAACGAAATATGGACGAAATAGAAAAGAATGCCCTGGAACTGGTACAGGCAAAAGTCAGTGCTGAACTAGACCCGTTTCCTGTTTTAAAGGAATTACTAGACCGACATATTATCGATGATGACCAACACAGTCTGTTCCTTCAAGACGCATATCCTGGAAAAAGTAATAAAGTGTTATGGTATAGACTTTTGGAATACATTCAAAAATATTGCTCATTTCTAACGCTGATAGACATCTTGATGAAGACTGGCCATGCTGAGTTGGCTCAAACACTGTTAGATCTCATCAAACGTGGTGATGGTGACCGTCGGATAGCACGTGTTCACAAGATACATACAGATAACCAGAAATCTATCAGATTGTTTTTCAAGAATTTGAAATCACAAGTTCACGACGCTAGATTTGGAAATCCAAGAGAAGCTCTTCGGTTGTTGGCAAATAGCTTTCACGACAAAATAAGACGCGAAGTAAATGCTCCAAGAAAGCTTTATCTTGTTGACAAGCTGGTCGCCATCTTAGGTGTTGAAATAGACGCGCATGCGATCACGTTCGATGACAACCTTTCAAGTCATGGGCTCTTTGACGAGCTGAAATCTCTTGTGCATGATAGCAGTAATACTATGATGACTGACGTAAGTTACTATGGCAGACTTGCAAATGCAAATGCGATAGGCGGGCGCTTTTCAGAGGGAAAAGACATGCTTATGAAAGCACAATGTTCGGCTTCAAATTTCACAACTTGTTTGGAAGTAGCAAATATGTACTACATACAAGTTTACGTTCTCCTGTGGGAGTTCGAGGCGACCTATTCTCAGGAATTGAAGCAATCACTTCTCGAGATGGCAGCGAAAGGTATAGCTAGTCTACAGGAAGAAGACGACGAGATTCGCATTCTATGGACAAGAATGTTTCTTCTTAGAATGATATTCTGTTTACTCGGAATTGGAAACCGTGCGAACATTCTTCCATGCTACTCACCAAGCCAGGAAGACGTTAGGCAAGCGTTACATCTATTGCAAAAAATGAGATGGGACGGAATTTGGAAGGGAATAGAAACACGGCGAGAAATGTTCTATTGGATGGCCATGTCGAGGTTGAATGCTCTGACAGGAGACATTACTGAGGCTCAATCAAATGTTTTTAAAGCTTGGCACCTTGCACGTACGGGGAAGTTCAGGGAAGAAACATTCATCGATAGCTATTCGAAAGAATTGGAGTGTGCTGCCTCGTATAACTCACACGAGGTAAAAGCACAAAAAGAGCATTGGCATCCGGAAAATACCCCAATGACTCGTTCAAATTCTGGCGGTGAAATTTCTTTCTCTCGAAATTTCCATGAATATTACTGCAGTTTAAGTAAAGATACTGACCGTCTTGAGGGAGTTGGCAGTCTTGACAGCTACACGTGGAGAGTAGGCTTATCTGGAAACTTAAATGTACAGAATTCCGAGGAGGAAAACTTTCATCTTTATCAAAATAGTAACCGTCCAGGTGACTTTGAGGGTCGCGAGAGCTACACGTGGAGAATAGGCTTATCTGGAAACTTAAATGCAGCAGAAGATGAGGAAGGAAGCCGACAGCTTCAACAAGTTTTTAGTCATTCAGGTGAACTGGATGTCATGGAAAGTCACGCTTGGATAACCAGCTTATCTGACAACTCAAGTTTGGGAGAGGGAAGCATGCTACTTCAACAAATAAACGGAGAAGACCGATTTTGTGAAGTATCCGACGACGGTTTAGCTTGTCGATCAGAAAATCATGCATACAGCATTGCAAATCGGTATGATTCCTGTGTGGTTTGCAATACAAAACAGCATCTAGAGGTTTACCCCGACAGTGAAGTATCTTCAACAGATGTAATCTCCCCTTATAACAGTAGTTCGGTACATTCCACGTTTGCGTGTAGCTACTTGCATCGCAGGAAAGATGATGATGTAGAACAACCGAGTGTTTACTTATATCACCATGCAACTGCAAAACAAAATGACACCGGTGCTACTGATGATGATTGTAGAAAAAATGAATTGATGATAGAAGATGTTGCTACTACAATGAGAAACATTGGTGATGAACATTTACTGCTTAAATCAAGTGATTTTTACGACGATCCCTACAGTTCAGTTGATAGCGTGCAACTTTACGGCTCGGGCATACATGGACCGGTCGAACCCTTAAACAGCTTAGTTCTGTTTGAGGATCGTAGTGAACCGGACGGAAACTCAGCCACATGACATATTTGATGCACCGCAAGTGCAACGCCAAAATAAATCTAGATATTAAACATAGATTATTGTAGAAAGAAAAACAATATGGAATAGTACCAATAGGCCGTTTGATGGTTACTTGAATTCCGGATTAACTCTTCAGTAACGGATTAAAATAATCTTTCACCCCCTTGTGGGTGAGACAGGGGAATCTCAACCCGAGCGGTAAGATTATGAAGTAGCCAAACACGAGGCTTGCCGAGTGTTTGGCAGCTAAAGAATCTTACCACGAGGGTTGAGATCTCCTGTCTCATTACCAAGGAGATGAATGATTATTTTTCTCTTACCCTGTTACCCTCATGTATAATCTAATACTAACGTTACATCAATGCAAGACAAAGTTGATGTGATGTGATTGATGTGTCAACGTGACGTCATTGTATTGTTGCCGTGACGTCATCGTATTGTTTCTACGACGTCATATAATTGTTGAGAGCTTGTCTCAACTTAGAGTGAGATAGGAAAATCTCACACCGGTAAAAGTGCGGATATCCCTGTCTATGTCCTATCGTAAAACATGTATTAAAGATCACGTAACACACACATATGCTGCACCTCTCAAAACTAGCAACAGATACAGTACGCCGAAAAAATGAATTAAACTGCACCACACAGCCGTCTCGTCCTCCCAGGACTCTCCAGCGACTCTAGGGGCAAAAAGGTAGGAATCCAAAATTTCTAAACTTATGTAGAAGCAGAAGGGTCAGGTGCGTAAAACCCCTTTAATTTATTAATTTAGAAGTAGAAATAAACTAGTTCTGTATAATTTCAAATCGTGTACTACGAAAATGTGTATATTAAGTACCGTGCCACTACTCAAATGAGATTAACTGTGGCTATGGAGGCTCCAGCAAACCTCGGGGACTAAACAATCCACCAGCAGAGTCTGCCAAAACCTACCTTGCGACCCTAATACAAAATGGTATCTGAAGATGGGTAGAAGCTAATCATAGGTCTGAAAAATATGGGGTCTTAAAATCAAGTAAAGAGCTACCTTTTTTTGGCCAAACAATCACCATTGCGCTTTAAAATACATGTACACATGTATTTTAATTTATTTATTTTATCATTTTCTGATATCCTTTGCCTCGTCTGAATAAAATATTTCAACCATTTTATAATCTGTTTCTCAAATCATAGCCAGCGGAGTTGTTTATTCGTTCAGGTGAAGCATATAACATGTAGTTTTATAAGTCGAAACCCGTTCAGCATTCACATTGTGGACGACAAAGAGAAAGCAAGGCATACAGTATTATTTACTGATTTTCTCTGTCAGAGAAAAAAGTAGTTCGTTTATGTAACATTTTCATATGCAAGTTCAACTTAAGGTCGTACTGTTTCCACTTGTATGATAATCATATTAATCTGGTATTGTTGTACGGTGAGAAAGCTCAACAGGTGTAAATATAATTTAAGGGTTATATCACTTTTTATTTTTGTCCATTCAGATGAGGAATACACAAGTGCTTATAGTGTAATATTGTCAAGATACTAATTCACTATAAGACCATATTGTCAAACAACTATCGTTATATTCCCTGTAACTTCATTAACTATTTGTCGTTTTTGCTTGATAGAGGCTGAATTGAAGAAAATTATGTACGATCTTATATATACATAACAATGAAAAAGTTTGATATTTTCTGACAGCTTTACTGACCTTTGGCTACGCGAGTTGCATTTTTTACAACAGCGGTCTACCCAGTCGACCCAGTTAGCAAGATAAGCTTTCAATTGCTGTTATGTTCAAAACATGCGTAACAAAAGTGTTTTGTCCGACACGAAATATATTATAAAACATATTATGTTAGAATATAATCGACAGATCATTTTAGAAGGGAGATATAAATCTCTCTATATAAGTTTCGATGAAGATTTATGAGTATAGAAAATACGACAAACAAAAAATGTTTTGATTCTGAAAGATACAACATGTCGAGAAAAGTTTTCAAAATCTGAACCTGTAATTATCTTTAAAATACTTTTGTGTATACATTTGCACATGTACGCAGTTGACCGTACGGTGGCCAGGCATGCGCACAGCTCTCATTAAAAAATGTCGTGTCTCCAAATTTAAACTGCAAATCGAAAACAAGTTATGATGAATAATGTCATATATACGCAATACTAATCAGATGCTATGATTTTATGTCTAAGATTTCGTTATCCCGATTAACATGTAATATAGTTTTTTTGAAGACGCATTGATGATTATTTTCGTGATTGTAACTGTACACACATTATATATAGATACGCGTATGTATGTAACGATTTCTTTAACCAGAACAAACGATCTTCTTCCGGTTTGAATTGTGTCAGGCAGGCAGTGCATAACAACGACCGATATACACAAACATGCAAGGGTTGTGTTCAGTGTGACAGTGCAACAGTTCAAATGGTATGTACAATCGATTTCAATTGACTTTGAATATAATATAATGGCTCAAGCTATAACATGGTAGGTTATTGTTCCTAATGTGTCAATAATATATACAACACATTACTGTTAAACATATTTTGTACAATGTATTTTATTTCGATATTCACTGATAGTATAGTACATGTATGGCCACTGGGCACTATGTATTTGTATCATGCTGTTCTCTATATATAATAGTATATACATATATTTCATATGAAAATGGCACCAGTGCCGGAAGTTTTACGAACATCGTTGGCAATTAAAATTCCTTAGCTTTTAATCCTATTAAAACAAGTAAGAAACAACTGTTCAAGTCAGAAAAACGGAATATTCTGTGTCGTTATTATTTCTAATCTACTTGCCGTTGTAATGATGCTAATGCTAGATGTTTATCATCAGAATTTTTTATCTTGTGTACAGTTTGTAAATCAGCGCATAAAATGTATTTTGTGCCATTGCAAATTTTTGTATTCAGCAACTCCCTCTTAATTTTACTATGCTATGGGGTGACGATAATCTGTCATTTTAAACAAAGAATAATATATATTCAGTTTTGGGACGCAAGGTCTGAAAACAATTAATGGACAATATATGCAAATGTATATCCCCTTTTTAGCGGCTTTCTCCTTCTCTCCCCTGCCATTGTCGTCCATTTCTTTTCGCTGCATCTCATTCCATATATGAATATTAATGGTTATATGTCTAAATGTTATCACGTGTTAGCAATCTTTCTGTATATTTTATTGTTTGGCGATGGCCTAGTAAGTTGTGAGAACATGTGTTACTTCCCTTTGATTATAATGAATGTTATAGGAAATAAAGTATGTCTGAATGGATGCGTTGTATGAACTCCAGCTTGGATGCATAATTAATATTATATAAGATGACAGCCGGCTGAGTTTAAAAATGCACCCAGTTAATGAGTTGTAAAACCTGCACGACTACCACTAGCATGTGTAACGTATACTTTAAAAATAATACACAATATTTTATACTGATCAACACACAAATTGTATATATGCCAGAATATAAAAAAACAACAACAAAAAACAATTGAAATAAACATAGAACACATATTGGAACAATATTTGGGAATATCAGAATCATTAGTCAATATTTTAAACAATGTTCGTATATATTTTGATAATAATTTACCATAACTTGTTAGACATGTATAGACAAGGCGAATAAAAGAACGGTACTGTTAAGGCTTTATTTGGTTAAACGTCCTTTAACAGCTTTGGTCATTTAAAAAACGCCTGCATGTGAGTTGATAAAATTCTGAAAATAATATTTACATATTTAGAAGCTGCTTATGCTGATATCAAAGACTTACATTTGGCTAAATAGAAAAGTTAAATGTTTTTTTTTTATTATAAAGCTTTATTTTTTTCATTTGGAAGTCAGTATTTAAAAGTTTTCCCCCAAAACCTTTATTGAAGGTAATAAAAAAGGCACACGGTACTTGCATTACTAATTGACAATTATCATATCGTATAAAATAGAAGACGGAAATAAATAATTTGCAATATTTACACAATTATATCCAATCGTAATCAGATACTGTAAAATTTATAAAACAGGAAGTCAACAAAAATTATGCATGAATACATTCATCATTGTAACTACAATCATTATATATAGATTAGCGTATGTATGCAACGAGTTATTCAACCAGAACAAAAGGACGAACTTCTTTCGGTTTGAATTGCGTCAGGCAGGCATTGCATAACAACGACCGATATACACAAAATATACAAGGGTTGTGTTCAGTGCGACAGCGTTAACAGTTTAAATGGTATGTACAATCGATTTCAATTGACTTTGAATATAATATAATGGCTCAAGCTACATCATGGTAGTTGATTGTTCCTAATGTGTCAATAATATTTACAACACATTACCGTTTGATATATTTTGTATAATGTATTTTATCTCGATATTCATTGATACTATACTACACGTATGTCCACTGGGCACTATGTATGGAGTGTCTTTGAATCATGCTGTTCTATATATATAGTTGTATATACATGTATTTCATATGAAAGTGGCACCAGTGCCGGGAGTTTTACGAACACCGTTGGCCATTTAAATTCATTAGCTTTTAGTTCTATTAGAACAAGTAAGAAACAACTGTTCAAGTCTGAAAAACGGAATATTCTGTGTCGCAATTACTTCTAATCTACTTGCCATTGTAATGATGCTTATGCTAGATGTTTATCATCAGAATTTTTTATCTTGTGTACAGTTTGTAAATCAGCGCATAAAATGTATTTTGTGCTATTGCAAATTTTTGTATTCAGCAACTCCCTCTTAATGATACTATGCTATGGGGTGACGATGATCTGCCATTTTAAACAAAGAATAATATAAATTCAGTTTTGGGACGCAAGGTCTGAAAACAATTAATGGACAATATATGCAAATGTATATCCCCTTTTTAGCGGCTTTCTCCTTCTCTCCCCTGCCATTGTCGTCCATTTCTTTTCGCTGCATCTCATTCCATATATGAATATTAATGGTTATATGTCTAAATGTTATCACGTGTTGGCAATCTTTCTGTATATTTTATTGTTTGGCGATGGCCTAGTAAGTTGTGAGAACATGTGTTACTTCCCTTTGATTATAATGAATGTTATAGGAAATAAAGTATGTCTGAATGGATGCGTTGTATGAACTCCAGCTTGGATGCATAATTAATATTATATAAGATGACAGCCGGCTGAGTTTAAAAATGCACCCAGTTAATGAGTTGTAAAACCTGCACGACTACCACTAGCATGTGTAACGTATACTTTAAAAATAATACACAATATTTTATACTGATCAACACACAAATTGTATATATGCCAGAATATAAAACAAAACAACAACAAAAACAATTGAAATAAACATAGAACACATATTGGAACAATATTTGGGAATATCAGAATCATTAGTCAATATTTTGAACAATGTTCGTATATATTTTGATAATAATTTACCATATCTTGTCAGACATGTATAGACAAGGCGAATAAAAGAAAGGTACTGTTAAGGCTTTATTTGGTTAAACGTCCTTTAACAGCTTTGGTCATTACCCTGCATGTGAGTTGATAATATTCTGAAAATAATATTTACATATTTAGAAGCTGCTTATGCTGATATCAAAGACTTACTTTTGGCTTAATAGAAAAGTTAAATGTTTTTTTTTATTATAAAGCTTTATTTTTTTTCATTTGGAAGTCAGTATTTAAAAGTTTTCCCCCAAAACCTTTATTGAAGGTAATAAAACAGGCACGCGGTACTTGCATTACTAATTGACAATTATTATATCGTATAAAATAGAAGACGGAAATTAATAATTTGCAATATTTACACAATTATATCCAATCGCAATCAGATACTGAACAATTTAAAAAACAGGAAGTCAACAAAAATTATGCATGAATACATTCATCATTGTAACTATAATCATTATATATAGATTCACGTATGTATGCAACGAGTTATTCAACCAGAACAAAAGAACGAACTTCTTTCGGTTTGAATTGCGTCAGGCAGGCAGTGCATAACGACAATCGATATACACAAACATGAAAGGGTTGTGTTAAGTGTTACAGCGTTAACAGTTTAAATGGAATGTACAATCGATTTCAATTGGCTTTGAATATAATATAATGGCTCAAGCTAAAACATGGTTGGTTATTGTTCCTAATGTGTCAATAATATTTACAGCACATTACGGTTTAATATATTTTGTATAAACAACAACAAAAAACAATTGAAATAAACATAGAAAACAAATTGGAACAATATTTGGGAATCATTAGTCAATATTTTGAACAATGTTCGTATATATTTTGATATAATTTACTATATGATATCTTGTCATAAATGAATAGAAAAGGCGAATAATAGAAAGGTACTGTTAAGGTTTTATTTCGTTTAACGTCCTTTAACAGCTATGGTCATTTAAAAAAAGCCTGCATGTGAAAATAAATAAGAGCACACCGAAGCGTTAACAAAATCATAATCCAAACTCAAAATCGATTAAAGTAGGGGCAAAATATGAACAAAGGAAAGATTCACATGGAGACCCTTGCAAAAGTACAAGATAATATGACCAGGTGTTCCGGAAGAGTAAGCGTCTTCTGCTTCATCGACGAAACCCACCATGTAAATCTTTGTCACATCGAAGTGTCAATCACAACAAGTAAACACACTAATGAGCATACTCAAAAACGTCCATCTTCATATCATTTAAAGATACATAATATTTCTCAATGAGACAAAGATGGCGACCATAAAACTTGCCCATAGTTCTGATTAACCTGCATCTCTCGAATCCTTGTGTTGTTAGTTTGTTTGTTAGCAGTCGACATCGATCACGAAAATCCCGATATTTAGAACAAGCCCTGGAATACCGAATCAACTGCGACATGTAAACACCATAAGTTGGAGAAGCAGTTGATAATTTTATGAAAACAATATTTAAAAATTTCGAAGCTGCTTATGCTGATATCAAAGACTTACTTTTGGCTAAATAGAAAAGTTCAATGTTTTTGTTTTATCATAAAGCTTTATTTGTTTCATTTGGAAGTCAGTATTTAATCCCCCCAGTCCTTTATTGAAGGTAATAAAAAAGGCACGCGATACTTGTATTACTAATTGACAATTAACCTTATTGTATTAAATTGTATTATATAGAATTAAACAGATGATGGACATTAATCATATCAAATATTTACATAATTATGTCCAATCTCAATCAGATATCATATTATTTATAAAACAGGAAGTCAATAGAAATAAAATAATTCATGCGACCGTTTAATCTGGTGTACTAAGCGTATCCAGCTAATTATTAAGATGTGCATACTTAACAATATTCTTCCGGTCTGCTTAATTCACGTATAGTGACAGAGGACAGAGAATGAATATGATAGTGCTTACAGTATCTCGGTTGATCAATCAAATCTGCCAGATGGTATGTACTTTGTTTATATTTGTCTATAAGCTTTAGAACACAACCAATATAATATTTAAGTTTGACATTTCGATGACTAAACTGTCATCTTCATCAACCCTATCAAAATGGCTTGATAAGGCTGGTGAAGGTGACGATGTAGTCCTCGAAACGTCACACTTAGATATTTCATTGGTTGAGTTTTATAGCCTATATTCGTTTGACATAACCAGGATAAGAAGATATTTCGAGGTATGTACTTTAATTATTTGTAGGGTCAATTGAACAAGTACTATAGTGGAAATGATTGTTATATTTTGCGAGACACACCCGAGTATGATGATACTCTAAGGTTAAAAGATTTGATTTAGTTTGATTATTTGTACGTCCTAATAACATCCAGGGTCAAAGGAACATGCCTTGAAAACCAAATTTCGATTTTTGAATGTATGTTTTCTGTACTACCTGTTATATTTCTGTGCTATTCTCATAATCAAAGTAACTTCTAAAAGACTCGCATACATTGTTCGGGAAAGCCCCACTATGCTAAAATTAGCGCTGATCACGTCACGTGAGAGTTTTGACGCGGCTGTAAACACAGATCGCCTGACCGATTTATGGTGGTGTCCATATAGTGCGTGTATAAACGTATCCCCTTGACGGTAATTAAATGGAGAAGTAATTGTATTTATATTCAAAGGCAAAGTTATCTCATTTGAGTAGTGGCACGGTACATACTATACACATTTCCGTAGTACACGGTTTGAAATTATACAGAACTACGCACCTGACAATTCTGCTTCTACATTAGTTTAGACATTTTGGATTCCCACCTTTTGGCCCCTAGCGTCACTGAAGAATCCTAGAGGACGAAACATTTTCTCCATTTTTTTAGGCATATTGTATTTTTTTACTAAATTTAAAAGGTGCAGAACATGTGTGTGTTACGTCATCTTTTATTATAAGTTACTTTTGTAGTTACGACAAATATACAACAAACAGTTTTAAATATTTCGACCTGTTACATTTCCATAAAACAGTTTCAGTAAAGTTTAATACAGTTTTTGTAATGAGATATCAACATTATTGTTGTTTTCACAAGATATTGTGTCAAAAATTGTTGTTTTACAATTTAATGAATAAAGCTACATAAAGATGATCCCTTTAATCATTTACAAAATCAATAATCAATGTTTATCGTTTGTTGTGATCCAGTAAAAAACATTTCAATATATTATTTGTTATATTGTCAATAGATAGCATTTTTTCAAATGTTTTTCTGCTTTAGTGATGGTTAAATGATATTTTTAAACATACATGTATGCTGTTGCTTTTGTACTGTTACTCAGTACCTCCCTAATAACATATTTATTTGGCAGGTGTCCAGCCAAACTTTAAATAACATATATCACAAAAAATATAAACAGCTTAAAAATACCTACCATTTATTGCATAAACAACAATAATAAAAAGTACCCACCATTTACATATAAAAAAACATTAAAAAATACCGATTTAAATATATAGATAGCAAAAATATACCCATTTACATATATAGACAGCACAAATATACCCATTTACATATATAGACAGCACAAATATACCCATTTACATACATAGACAGCACAAATATACCCATTTACATACATAGACGGAACACATATACCAATTTACATACATAGACAGCACAAATATACCCATTTACATACATAGACAGAACACATATACCAATTTACATACATAGACAGAACACATGTACCCATTTACATACATAGACAGTACACATATACCAATTTACATACATAGACAGAACACATGTACCCATTTACATACATAGAACACATATACCCATTTACAAACATAGACAGCACAAATATACCCATTTATATACATTAACACCACAAATGTACCCATTTACATACATACACAGAACAAATATACACATTTACATACATAAATAGAACAAATGTACCCATTTACATACAAAGACAGAACACATGTACCCATTTACATACATAGACACCATAGAAATACCCATTTACATACATGTACAAAAACGGCATAAAGATACCCGTTTTCATATAAAGACAGCATAAGAAGAAAGAAACATGATAATTCCGCGCTATTACCAGCTTAGTTCTCCCCATTTGCTGAAGATCACGTAACACACACATATGCTGCACCTTTTAAATGTAGTAATAGATACAGTATGCCGAAAAAATGAATTAAACTGCATCATACAGCTGTTTCGTCCTCCGAGGAATCTTCAGTGATGCTAGGGGCCAAAAGGTAGGAATCCAAAACTTCTAAACTTATGTAGAAGCAGAAGAGTCAGGTGCGTAAAACCCCTAAGTATGCTTAATTTTGTTACTTCTATGTACCTGGTTTGAAAAAACCAACGTCTCAGCTGTGTTAAGATTACCTTAACTATGGGCAAGTTTTATGGTCGCCATCTTTGTCTCAAAGAGAAGTATTCTGTGTCTTTAAGTGATATGAAGATGAACGTTTTTGAGTATACTCATTAGTATGTTTACTTGTTGTGATTGACAATGATACTAGGTTCTCATTTTGGGAACTTGATGTTTACATGGATGTGTCCAAGATTTACATTGCGGGTGTCGTCGATGAAGCAGAAGACGCTTACTCTTCCGGAACACCTGGTCTTATTCCCTTGTACTTTTACAAGAGTCTGCACGTAAATTTTTCCTTTGTTCATATTTTGCCCCTGGTTTAATCGATTTTGAGTTTTTGGATATGACTTTGTTTACCTTCGGTAATCTCTTATTTATTTTACGCAAACTATCATTCAGAACCCAAAAGAGAAGAATGCAAAGCTTTATGCCAGATTAAAAATGTAACTGATACCTTTGATAAGTTAACTTTTTCAGAATTAGATAATTACTTATCTGCTATTACTGTTGTAATGGTTTTGACTATTGAGAAAATAGTTAAATTGAGACTTGTACCAGAATACTAAGTTCGAGACAGTAATAAAGTTCGAAGGAAGTTTTATTTACATGTAATAAATTATATCTACAACATCACAAATTGTTTACAATACAATTGTCATAATCGAATGAAAAATCAGGCTCAAATAGTCACCAAGTACGCGAGACGGAGCAGTCTAACATAAACTACAAAAATCCTATCCGGCTAAGTATCAATTATCCTGCTTAGAGCTTAGTTATAAAACTTCTTATCAACTTCTATTTTCCAGTCTACTTCATTCGAAGTAGTAAAGGTTATTCAAATATTTAAAATACCCTTAACCAAAGTTATTTTTCCCAGGTGTTACATTCCGTACCAACTAGGTTATAACGAATATATTTATGAACTATATAATATTATACCACAATTATTTTCCTAAGTACTGCAAAACGCAGTAGCGAAGGTTGTACAAGATAAATTTATAAGAAACGTCAGCAACTGTACAATTACCCGTTTTTCTCTAGTATCACATATCGCAATAGCAAGAGTTATGAAAAATGTCTAGTATTTAAACGTATATTGAAATTCCCTTCTAGCAGTTATTTTCCAATGTAATTCATTCGCGATAACAATTGGTTATAATATAAAACCCCAAACTCAATCCGATCCCAGTAAGAGTTACCTTTCTTTAGTCGTGCTGATTCAACTCTGGCCTATACTCCGTCTGACGATGTTCAAAAGCCGTCGCTTTTATACTTCTACTTGCTTAGCACATGCATCGCTTAAATACACATAGTTTCAACAATAAAAGTGTATACAACACTCAAAGTATCAATGTAGTTTTTCATCTTTTAACAAATAAATATGATATTGAAAGTTTCGTTTACAACAAATGTCTGGTACTAAAAATAGCCTTTGAATGTCAACCGGAAGATGACGTTACCATATAAACAGACTCAACTGGCGATTTTACCGGGAAACAGTAACATGAACTTTCGTTCTACATGTACCATGATAGAACCGATGTACCAACTACATAATTAATTCAACGTGTATAAACAACATTAGGCTATGATAACAACAACTGTGTTACTGCTGTCTAGATATCCCCTGCTGCTATTTCAAGAATTCCGCTCTGTTACAATGCTATATTTGTATCAAAGGTCGTGTTAAAATTGAAAATGATCAATCCAGTCATATGTTTTCATTATTTTGGATATTTAATATTGATAGATTTACTGCTTTTGAAAAAGCATTTTATAGACAAGAACCTACGTTTTTATGTTGTGACCATTCTTTTCTATACTGTTACTGATTGAGAAAGAAATAGCACAGAGCGTAATGGCATAGAACATTGTATGATCATTCAACCTCTATCAGGACTTAACAAATTTACAAAAAAGTATGAAAATCACATTCGGTCAAATCTTAATTTATGTTGTGCAAAATGAGGTTATTGCACATAAACTCAAAATGGAACATATGCGTCAATCATCACCATTGTTTCATTCAACTTAATATACATATGGAGTTTTTTCATGATATCAATATTCATATTTCTTAACTATCTATACACTCCAGAGGAATATGGAACAATTTAGATGCATACATGAATTTGAACTGCCAACCCTCGAGCAACATAATTTTCACACAATTTCAGTATTTCAAATCAATTTTTCCTATGGATTATCATGTTTTGAAATAAAACGTGTTTTATGGGCCAATCACATGTAATACATTACAGAAATAAATTCTCCAGTCCCAAAAAAGATAAGTGTTCGTACAGGAAATTACTCAATTGCTTATATCAGCTCAGTTTCATATTGGTTGCATGCATGAATATTTGATGAACCTATTTCAGAAGATAAGTAGTGCTAAATTCGACTGGGATTCTATGGCGTTGAAGTTTGGTCAGTTTACATTTTGTTCGATTACTACTAATGTACCAACGTTGCTTTATAATATCAAACAAAAATGTTTAAATTACATGTAGCAAATAAGACGTGTTTAAATATGATTTTAACCTTAGATGTGATGTTTAAGGTTTGGTTAGTTATTCTTGCATGTATGGCGAGGGACCGAGCATCACCTTAGTGTACACCTTTGAACTGTTTGAAGCAAACACAAACCTTTGAATTTTGCGCTTGGAGTCAGATCTTATAACCATGATGGTAAATAATTTTCATTAAATGATGGTTAACAAATATGCAAAGTTCCATCGCTCTACTATGACAGGTTACAAAATTATAGTATGGAACCAAATGTGTTTTGGACGGACACACAGCCAGAGTGATCACTGAAGGGCATCGGCCAATATATGGCGGGGCCTTAATAAATAATTTGATTTCGTATTCTTGAATCCGTTTCCATGGTCTATCACACGGGTACTGTGCTGAAGTGCAATTTCTCGTCCCAGTTATATTCAATCGTTTGTCTATGACGAAGCAAAAGATATGGAGAGCGTACAAGTCAAGTACTGATGTATATATTTATAATTGATATTGCGATTTTATCATGTCTAATGACATTTATTTATCATGCTTTATAATGTTAAAGGTGGAAAACAATTGTTTAAACACATAATCCATGGTTGAGTTACGATTCTGTGGATGTATAACAAGTAATTTTACTTTCAGATTTTAGTTTCACGATACAAGCTGTTGTACCTGGATGCTAATCTTCAGAGAAAGCGTACACAGCGTGCTCCTGTGATGATTCCATGAAGTGAAATATGGATGACATAGAAAAGCGTGCCATTGAACTGGTCAAGGCAAAAGTCAGTGGTAAGCTAGACCCGATACCTTGTTTAAAGGAATTACTAGACCGACATATTATCAATGATGACCAATACACTATGTTCCGTCAAGACGCATCTCGTAGAAAAGGTGCCACAGTGGTATGGTTTAAACTTTTTGAACACTTCCAAAGGTATTGCTCATTTCCAACGGTGATTGAAATACTAATGGAAACTGGCTACGTGGGACTGGCTCAGAAGTTGATGGAGTTTATCAAACGTGGTAATGTTGATCGTCGGATTACACGCGTTCACAAAATACAAACACACCAGCGAAAACCCATCAGTTTATTTTTCAATAATTTGAAATCACAAGTTGACGACACTATATTTTTAAACCCAAAAGTAGCTCTACGCATGTTGGCAAATAGATTTCACGACAAAATAGGACGTGAACAAAGTGTTTCAAGAAAACACTTTCTTGTTGACAAGTTGGTCGCTATCTTAGGTGTTGCAATTGACGTGACCGCGATCACGTTCGATGATAACCTGTCGCGTCATAGACTTTTCGACGAATTGAAGTCTCTAAGGCATTGTAGCAGTAATAGTATGATGACTGATGTGAGTTTTTATTGCAGACTTGCAAATGCATGTTTAATTGGTGGTCGCGTTTCAGAAGGCAAAGACATGCTTATTCAAGCACATTGTTCGGCTTCAAATTTCACACCTTGTTTGGAGATAGCAGACATGTACTACATGCAATTATACGTTCTTCTGTGGGAGTTTGAGAGGACTCGTTCTCAGCAATTGAAGCAATCACTTTTCGAAGTAGCAGCTAAGGGTATAGCAAGTTTGCAGGAAGAAGACGATGAGATTCGCATTCCTTGGACAAGAATGTTCCTTCTTAGAATGCTATTCTGTTTAGTCGGAATTGGAAACCGAACAAACATTTTACCAGGCTACTCACCAAGCCAGGAAGATATTAGGCAAGCGCAACTCCTTTTGCAAGCATTGAGAAGGGAAGTATTTTGGAAAGGAATGGAGACAAGGCGAGAGATGTTTTATTGGATGACTTTGTCAAGGTTAAATGCTCTGACAGGGGACGTTTCAGTAGCAAAATTAGATATTTCTAAAGCTCGGCACCTTGCTCTTTCGGGGAAGTTCAAGGAAGTGAAATTAATCAATAACTTTTCCAAGGATTGGATGGTTGTTGATTTGGATACCTCACAAAAAGAGCAACAGCATCCGGAAAAGACCACATTGAATGGTTCATATTCTGGAAATAAGATTTCCTATAACTTTAACGGCGGTTTAAGTGGCGGTAATAACCGTGTTTGGGGCCACGACGATCCCGAAAGCTCCGAATGGAGATTCGGCTTAGCAAGAAACGAAAATATACAGAATTTCGAGGAGGAAAATATTCAGTTGGATCAAATTAGTCCAGGGAACTGTGAGGGTCTTGAAACCAACACGTGGATAATTGGCTTATCTGAAAACTTAAATGTACACGATGTGGATAAGAAAAGGCTTCCGTTTCAACATATAAGCGAAGATGACCGATTTTTTTAAGCATCCGACGACATTACTATGGGTGCAGTAGGAGGAAACGATAGTTTAGATTGTCTACAACGGAATCAGGAATACGACATTGCAAATTGGTATGATTCCTGTGTAGTTGGCAGTACACAACAGCATCACGATGTCTATCCTGAATTATCCTCAACGGATATTCTCTCCCCTTATAACAGTAGTTCGGATCAATCCACGTTCGCTTGCAGTTACTTGCGTCGCAAAGAAGATGATGATGTAGAACAACTGGATGTTTACTTATATCACTATGCAGCTGCCAAATATGATGATACTGATGCTGATAGTAGAACAAATGAACTGATGACAACAAGTGTTGCAACTACAATGACAAACTTCTGCGACGGAAATTATCTGCTTAGTTCACGTGATTTTGACGATGATCCCTACATTTCAGTTGATAGCATGCAACTTTTTGGCTGATAAAGAAATACATCAGCCGGAAGCACCCTTAAACAGACAAGTTCGTAGCAAGATTCATTGGTAATGACTTTGCTACGTAAAAGATATCGCTCACTGTGATCCTCAAAGAGAACTGCTAACAGTATTAAAAACCATACTTTTCTGTGCAAATGTATTGTTTTATTTAAAATCATTGTATTGTATTGAAAGTTGTATTGAAAATCATTATTTCTATTTTTGTGCAAATGCATCCTGTGCATGGACGGTGTTTAGAAAATCTGCTACGTGTTCGAAGTATACATATTCTCCATAAGGGATATTGGAATTTCCGACCGACTAAAGCTCTTTCAAACACTTCCTCTGCAATTGTATCGGGACTGGTGCTCTTTGTCGAAAGATGATACCCTACATTAAATGTGTAGGTACCCATTGCCTAGTGGATAATCAAAACAAAATATATTAAACCTCTAGATCTCTATCCAATCAGATAGAAATGCATATCCATATTTTTACTTCGTTGTATAAAACTGGCTGAGAATAAGGATATGCATTTTAACCAGTTTAGATCTCTATCAAATCAGTTAATAAAGGTGTTAGGTCGATGACGTCCAGGTGTTCATATAACTGTATGCTGATGCTATTATAGCACTTATCGCATCTGATAAGGAATCAATGCATCACATGTTGGACATATTCGATCAGTGGTTTAAAAAAAAATTGAACGTATGTAGAAATCAAGTAAAACAAAAAGTTGAACCAGATATGCAAAATCTATTTAATACCAGGCAGTGTTGTATGTGGTCGAAGAAAGCCATGCTTCTTTATGATATTTTTAATGTGCATTTGTCGGTGGCATTGGTCCAATTGCTCTGGTACCACTCTTATCTGAGATAGTGTACACGATTATAAGTATGTTTATCATAAGCACTGGTACTACACAAAGTGTAACATATAGCATATATTTTTATCATGTTCTAAATTATTTCAGACTTCTCAATGGTACATAGGCTGGTAAATGGCATTGTATGTCTAACCACTGGGCCCAATTGTTTAAAGGGTGATTAGCTTAATCACTATTTAACGACACTGTTCAAACGTTTATAATTCTGTCAATAAACAACAGAAAGTCTTACAATTTTGCATGTAAATAAAGACTACATTGTATTTACTATTCGCAAAGTTGTTACTAAAGATATGATTTCATTTTAAAGTTACAGGATAATTAATGTTTGCGCTAATCAGTGATTAAGCTAATCACCCTTTGAACAACTCGGCCCTTATAATTAACTTTGATACCAACTGTTAACAGCTGTTAGCTGTGATAATGGTACATTTTCATTATTGTTTGTGTAACTTGTCTAAGTTGTCATTATTGCTGGGCGCATTTTGTGAACTGTATATATGTATTGTGATTTTTTAATGAATGATATGTGTTTGACACGAAAATAAAATACTTTGACGTGACTCCATTTGACCCTAATTACAGCCGTTTAAGCACGATTAAGGTCCGAATGATCCGCCGTATTTACCGCGAAAGTCACTTTAAACAGAACTTGTAAACTGCCATATGCCGATTTCAAGTGTCGACAAGTGGTGTCATTAGATTGATATATTTGATTGATTGACATAGATCTTGCTTATATTCTGCCAATCAAATGGTGGCAATGAAAGTTGATTTTGAGCTGCCACACAGACATTATACTTAAATTATACTTGGTATTTTAAACATACTATAATATACGAGTTATTTCCCTTTAATCAGAAAAACATACAGAATAGATTCAAAGGAAGGTGTAGGACGCCTATGTTTCAAGATAATTCTTGATGAAATTCATTGTTACAATAGATTACGTCGGTTTAGAATGTATAATTTTCTGTAAGACACAGATGAGAAAGATATATACTTTTCTTATTCATTTTAACTCCTCTGTAATTATGACTGTTTCTGAAGGTAAACATTTTGTGTTAAAGTGTTATCTATGATAATGATAATAACTAATTTCCAATGTTTGAGAATGTAAGAGTTTTGTATGTGACAGAATTATAACTTCAACAACTAATTTGTACTGATTTGGTTAACAGACTTTTGGAACGTCAACGTTTAATAAAAGAACAAATAAGCTTGCTACGCTTGGCACTGATAATGGAATGTGTTGGGCAATGTGTTGTTATCAATAAAATATATACTCCTGTACCGACCAGGACTCGAACCCGGCCCTCTGCATGGTGTGAATATTCTTGGGTCCACCAACTAAGCTACAAGAGAAGCATGCTCCGTCAACTGAATGAAAGAATCTGTTTGGTTTGGTTTAAAATTTTGTTTAACGTCCTATTAACAGCCAGGGTCATTTAAGGACGTGCCAAGATTTGGAGGTGGAGGAAAGCCGGAGTACCCGGAGAAAACCACCGACCTACGGTCAGTACGTGGCAACTGCCCTACGTGGGATTCGAACTCGCTACCCAGAGGTGAAGGGCTAGCAAACCAATACTCTCAAGACTTAATTTTCATTATAAATCTTTCTACAAAAGGACATGCACATAAATGACCATATATAACAGCTTGAAAGATATAAATCTCGATTGATTTCTATTCGTGTACGAGAAAACCGGTGAACATGGAATATATTTATGAAATGTTTGTTCCCGAATAGAGAGACTCAATGTGAAATGCAACTCCATCTGAGTGTTCCGTCTCTGTAATACCGACCACATAATTTTGTAGAATATTTCCCCGTTAAATAATGGTGATGCAGTCTGATACGGAGCATATGTAGGGATGTCGAATTCATCTAAATCTATTTTTTTCCATTGAACCAATAAATCAGCAAACTTGAAGATTTGTCGTGATATTCGGATAAGCTTTTAAACAGGCTGTGATTTTTATTCGTACTGCATTTATGTTATTAAAGGTTTAATGTTAATAATTTTACTTGCTCTTTCAAACCCATAGTTTTCAACAAGGATCGTTTTATTTCGTTAATCGTATAGTTAAGTGTGTAGACTAAGGATATTCTAATATGAAAAGTAAGTTACCGTACCTACACGCCGTAGTCTTTTTTCGAAGTCCAAAATCTTGTCTGCCTTTAACGACGTCTATACTGATTTCTATTTTCTTTTAATCATTGCGTTTATCGTTTGTTTTACTGCTGTTTTCTCTTTTGGCGCCTATGTCATGTGTATCTGAAATCTCTATACGTTTGGCATTTGCGTGTCCACTTTTCAGTTCCGTGTGAAGATCGGTGTTAAAATAAAGTTGGTAGTTGCTTCGATGTCGCCTCTGGCCACATGTACTTTCGACAAACGAGTTGACAAGAGCATTTTATCTTCAGCAATTTCTATGGTACGGTCAGTTAATATCTGTATATCTCTTGCGCCCAAATCTGTCATTTCCTGAAGTTTTTAGGAAAAATATTTACATCTCTGGCACGAAGGAGATTCAACTCCAGAATACGTTTTAAAGAATCTTGCTTCCTTAACGCGTCTGTATTCTACTTCCTGTATACAGGAGACAAACATCTGAACGTCTCTAGCACGCCTGGCTTCTACTTCCGCTACACGATCCGTTAGACGCTGAACAGCTATTGTACGTTTTTTTTCTAGCTCCGTTATTTTCTTAGTCAGATGTTAGTCGATGGCGTCCTGTATTTCCGGAGAAAGTGGAACATCGGATGTGTTGGCTGTTGTGAGCACGGTAAAGAGAAGCAGTGCCGCCAACATACTTAAACAACTACATGTACCTCTAAAGAATGAACTGTTAGCCCCCTGCTGTTATACACATATACATGTACGTGATTGTCGTGTCCCCTTATCATGCAGATTGCAGAAATAGATCATTTAAATGGAATCCTGTCCGTGCCAAATATATGACCGTGATTTCACTTTATGGAATGGGACCTGGTCACGATTACAAATGCTGTGATAATAATTATGACCAGATATTTAAAAAATAATATCTCCTGTAAATTAAGGGCCCGTATACGTACTTTCGGCGAAAATCAAGTCTAATAACTTCTTATATTTATAGATTTAGTTACGATTAACTGATATCAGCAATATTCAAGATGAATTCTTACGCGGTTACCGGTACATCAGCAGTTGAAACTTGGTATTTGTAAACACGCGTCCATTTAACTATCTTCTAACTTCGACTTGCTGTTGAAGTGGTCCACTCCTGAATTATTTTCAATTCTTTGGATTTTTTTCTGCCAAGAGTTTCTTGTAAGTTACCGCTCAGGTTTACTTCGTTTTAGACTTATTTTTGCATGGTTATCAACTGGATTTTTTTTTCAGGATTTTTCGTAATCACGAAAAAGGTTACGTATATTTGACCTTTAATGGCTGCATTATGATACAGAGCATAATGTACAGAATGTAGGTCGTATTTCACATGTGTTGAACAATTTGACAAAAAACTTATCAGAACAGATGAAAATTCCGTTTAAAAACATCATAGGAGAGACATGCTACCAAATTTAAAAACGTGTAAAAAGATTAAGATAAACTTTGGTAATCTGTTAAGAGACAGGAAAAACAGACTTTCGTGTGAAATGGGGGTGGGTCGATGTTATTGATTTCTTATCAGTGTTTGGCCTTTTGTTACATTCGATGTATCGTCTTTTCTTGTCACCTGGTTTCGATGTGCGCACGTGACAGTTCTTTCATTTGACCTACATTCTCATTTTGCCAGTCGTCGATAAAGCAGAAGACGCTTACTCCTCGAGATGACATGGTCTAATGTGCTCAGTATTTTGTAAAACAATGAGGTATTCATTAGGTTGACTTGCAAGCGTGAGCTGTACGTAGCTTAAGATAATTTTCCTGCAGATCAGCGGCAAAACAATAGGCTGGAGAGCCAATGATCGCGGATTCGAACCCCAACGACGGCACTATTTAATTACTATTCTTCGTCCTGTTACACTACTTCAGTGGTATTGTCTTAGTGTTATCAAGACTGAATTCGAAAATTCGAATGATTGGTCTTTCTTATACAACAAATTATGTATTTTCTTTTTGTAAACCCCGTCATGATGAATGGCAGATACAATTTTAGATATTAAGACCAGCATCCCTTAGTATAGCACGTACAATGCATGTTTAATAATATATATATAAAAACAAAACAAAAAAGTTCATATAAAGAATGTAAAATACTGATACAGAAAACCAATTAGATTACGACTGCAATTCATTTATTTGTTTTCCCTTTGGTATTTCGCTTGAATCTCAAATTAATTTTATTGGTCCAAATGACCATTTTGTCAATTTAAGATTCAAGAAAAGCATAAAATGTAAAACAAAAATAACTAATAACATACATAGAAGAAGAGCGCGATAAGGGAAACTCTAGTAAATTTGATAACCAATTCAATTTTCAGCTTTGGTATTCACGAGAGAACTTAGTTCTAAACCAGTTGTTCATGTATATAAATTAAATTTACAATTATATTACATTGATTATAGCCAATTCTTGTTACTTTTTCCATGTTATTTCCCATATATTTTATCCCGTATCCCAATTTTTTCACGACATCGTATTACAAGAAATAACTGCCGATACTTTAAGAGTTCGGAACACATTTATTTTTCAATATCGGTTCACGGAATGTACATGGATCGTATCTCTTTATTCGTGTACGAGAAAACCAGTGAACATCGAGTAAGTCTCCATTATGTTTGTTCCCGGATAAATGGAGTGAACTCGAATCCAAACCTCATCACCCTGTGCTAGATGAATTGCTGCAGTGGCTGAACTTTGAGAAAACTTATCATCAGCGCCGCCACTTCCTACTGAACTACGCCCGAATTCAACACCATTATGGACAATTTGTGTATTCATTCCATGCCCAGGACCAAAGTTAATTCTCAAACTCCAGGAAAATACGTAGATTCCTGGTTTTACACAGGTAAACACTCCGGTAGTTGGATGATAGCTCCCACCGATGTTTGTGTCGATGGTTTGAAATTGTATTATATGACCGTTGGTCGGGGCGACTACTGACTTAGCTAACACAGCATGAAAGGCAACTCCATCTGGTTCCGTGGCTGTGAATAAAGGATAAAATCCAGGTCAATTTAGTCGCTGATAACAAAATTGATAGTTTTATCTTTTTTACATTATCATTCCTCGTTTTGGTATTGTTTTTTAATTAATGTTTATGTACGGGTTTCGATAGATCAGATATAAAAAAATCGAACGAAAATTTTAATAGACAGTCAAGCTAAAGTATTCCACATTATCCGCAAAATGCACTTGCATCTGTAATTGTAGTATCTAGTCATAAAGCTAATATTACTACGCGTAAAATTTGTCTTTAAATTAAATATAAAGTATTGAACACTTTTTTTACATTACTTTGTACACGGTAAGAATAACAACTTGTTCCATATCTAATACGATTGATATACCTTTTATATAAATTAATGTTTTGTACTCACGGTGACCTTGATAAAAATCATATTGATACCGATTTCACGATGTTAAAACGAGAAACAATAATGTCTAAATAGGGCTAATATTACTGTAAGAAAAATATGTCGTAAACTTTAAGCATGATAACTAACGATATTTAAATATAAAAAGTGTGTTACCGTACCTACACGCCGTAGTCTTTCACGAGGTCCAAGATCTGGGCGGCCATTAACGACGCCCGTATCGATTTCCCTTTCGTCTAAATCATCAGTGGGTACATCGTCTGACTCAGGGCTGTATTCCCCTTTGAAGTGAATACCAGGCTTTTCCATTGCTTCAGTTTGTGCGTGTCCACTTTTCAATTCCATGCTATGATTAGGTGATACGATGCTTTGAACTCCCCTTGCATCTTCTAATTTGAGGTTGATTGCTGGTTTGGTGTCGTCTCTGGTGAACATTATGTGCATTTCCGCCAGCCGATTTGATAAGATCTTGCTCTCCTTACCTTGTCGATTAGCAATTTCTGTGACACGTTTAGAAACTGCCTGCATATCTCTGGCGCTCAAATCTGCCATTTCCTGAAGTTTTTGGGAAAATATCTGCACATCTCTGTCACGAAGGTTATTCACTTCTTGAATACGTTTTTTGAAGACTCTTGCATCCTTAGCGCGTCTATCTTCTACTTCCTGTAGACGAGAGACAAACATCTGAACGTCTCTAGCGCGCATGGCTTCTACTTCCGCTACACGATCCGTTAGACGTTGGACAGCTATTGTTCTTTTTGTCTCCAGCTCAGCTATTTTCTGAGTAAGATGTTTGTCGATGACATCCTGTATATCCGGTGAAAGTGGTAAATCGGATGTGGCTGCTGTTTGGAGCACGGTAAAGAGAAGCAGTGCCGCCAACATAATCAAACAACTACCTCTACAACCTTAACAACTTACCTACTCTTTGTTTGTTTGGTGGTTTCCAATACATGTACTGACGGGATTGGTTTTATCTACGACTAATCCTGAATGTCATGTCTTATCATACAGGTAGCGAAAATAGGTCATCTGAATAGAATTCTGTCGGCACCAATCGTATCGCTTAACTGTAGTTAGCTATACAAATTTACTATTGTCCCTCTTTTACATTCAAGATGGCAAAATGATACACTGTACACGGTATGTTTCACCACCATTATGCCTTCTTTCTTAAGATTTTATTCCTATGCTTGTTCGTTGAGCCTGGTGATCCTTTCATCATTTTTCATTGTAGGACATTACCTTACATTAATTCTTATCTTATCACTCATGTACAATAGGTACCGACGACAGGAAATCAGGCTGTAAGTTATCGTCGGACGTAATTTAATACCAAGGACACAAGTCATTGTCAACCTTTACTTGATATCAAGGAAAGAGAACAAATGAAAGAAATCAATATTTCTTTCATTTATCAAAAAAAGAGAATACCAAAGCGTCATCAAAACCATAATCCGAACTCAAAATCGATTAAACTGGGGGAAAAATACGAAAAAAAGGAACGATTCGCATTGAGACATTGTAAAAGTACAAGAGAATAAGACCAGGTGTTCCGGAGGAGTAAGTGTCTTCTGCTTCATCGACACCCATGCAAATGCCATGCAAATCCAAATAAACAACAATTCGTGGAAATGAGAACCGAGTCATCATTGTCAACAATAACAAGTAAACACTAATGCGCGTATAAGAAAACGTCCATCTTGATACCACACAAAGATACAGAATATTTTCCAATGAGACAAAGATGAAGACCATAAAACTTGCCCATGGTTCTGATCAACCTGCAACTCTCAAATCCCAGTGTTGTTAGTTTGTTTGTCAGCAGTCGACATCGATCGATAAAATATCGATATTTAGAGCAAGCCCTAAAATAACGAATCAACTGCAACATAAAACACCATATTACTATCAAAAATGGAAAGTTCACGATCGGAAAGTTGAAATCATCACGTTTATCGTATAACTTAGTAGTAAGCTTTCCATGTTGGTCTGTGATTTTTAAAATTTGACCTTAGATTTATGTAAGATCGGTATATTAATATCGTTATTTTATCTACACCCTCCTTGGCTAGGATGGATTACACTTTCTAACTTAACTAACATTTCCTTCTAACTTAAAACATTGAGTATGTCATTGCATATATCAATTGTGTATGGCGTGCAAACCACATTTACAATTGTAAACACGTATTGTTATCGGCAATGATTGCTTTTTTGGCTAAATCTATTTACAACTTATAGAGATACAAAGAATGATTAATGTATAAAAGTCGTAATTCGAAATTTGCCATCTCATGTTTGGTTCGAAATGAATACAAATTCCTAACTATTATTGCTAGTAGCTTTAGACAGCTAATGCGAATTCGTCATCATTGTAAATGTAAATTGTGTTGATTTCATCAAAACTGTTTATTTATAAATGTTTATGCCGGAGCGGGATTTGTTCATGTTCTTAACTTCTTGTAATAGTGCGAACTAATGCCGTCTTTGTAGTGTTATCCCAATGAGATTCCGTACATCGGGTTATTTTAGCGAGTGTCTAATTTTCGCTATGTTCGCGACAACACTTTATCGCGAAAAATGAAATATCGCTAAAATTGGTTTCATTATATAGTGTGCGGATATAGTACAAGATAAAACCATTAGGTGCAAAATGGTTGGTAAAACTGTATTTCACCTCAAAGTACGACCTGATGTATCTTTAGTGGCCCAACAACGGCATATTGCCGTGCTAATGCATCCTGCGTAATAACATTTGATGCAATACCCAAGAAGTTTCAATAGATATAATTGTTCATAACTCATTTTTGTGTTATATATCATGTATACGCTAAAACTAATAATTGTAGCTGGATCAATGATGAAAGTAAAATACGCTTCATACAAAACCGGTGATTTTGTATAGAAAACGCGAAATTTAGCATACGCAAAAAAAAAACAAAACGATAAACGGTATCGTGCTGTAGACACCCTGCACAGCATTCCCTCGGGTAATATTATACTGACACATTAAATAGTAAATACTCTAGGGTAGCCTCGGAAATACCACGATATTAAAAAAACATCAAAGTACACCATGTTCAATGTGTCAATTATAGTCTGTTCAATGTTCCCATTTTATATACACTCTTTCCCAATTTTCCTTTTTGTCCAACATGTGTCGTCTTACACGTAATTAGATACTTTCCCGAACATGCAAATATCACGTGCCACACTTTCAAGTATTCACTTTATACAATGTACATAAGGTATGACTACATTGTATAGCTTGATAACAAAGTTAAAGCAGTAGTCTTTTAAGCTATACATTAAATTTGACGATTTGATTTTTCTGATCGATAACTATCCATTTCTTGATAGTGACATCCATGCTTCTCCAACCTATGGTGTTTGCGTGTCGCAATTTATTCGTAATTCAAGGGCTTGCTCTAAATAGCGAAATTTTAATGATATATGTCGATGTCTGACAAACAAGCGTACTGCACTGGGATTTGAGAGATGAAGGTTGATTAGAACTATGAGCAAGTTTTCTCAGAAAGTTTTCGTATCTTTTTGTGATATGAAGATGGACGTTTTTGAGTTTAGTCATGAGTGTGCTGACCTGTTACGATGACTCGGTTTTCACTTGATTTTATTTGGATGTGACCAGGATTTACATGGCGGATGTCGTCAATGAAGCAGACGACGCTTACTTTTCCGTAACGTCTTACCTTATTCTCCTGTACTTTTACAGGGGTCTACATATGGGTCCGTCCTTTGTTCATATTTTGCCCCCCCCCCCCCTTTTAAATCGATTTTGAGTTCGGATTATGGTTTGGTTGACGCTTTGGTAGTCTCTATTTTTTTCAATGAACATGTGTTTTAGCTAGATCAGCCAAGGCGGAAAATTTGTCAATCATGGTTGTTAAAATGGTATAGAAATAATTCTTCCGACTGGGTGTATTACGTCAACAAACGAACACCCCGATCGAAATAGAACATGGAGCACTAGAAAAGGGCGTGAAAAGAAGCCTCCTCTGTGCGGCATGCTGTTGAAATCGCACCGAAAACTCAACTAGCATTTTGTACTCTTGTCTCGTTTTAATCTGATGACATGTGTAATCCAGGTTGGGAATGAATAATTATCTGCTCGAACTTAATTACGATCGTACGAGGCGACGACACGCTATGCGATGGCGAAATTTTTGATGAATTATTGAAGGATTCTTGTTGATTGCACACCCTGTCTTTCACACAGAACCAGATTTGTACAACCTGAGAGCAATTTAAAACATATTTTGACAATTTTACGTTTGTTTTTAGGGTTTTTATATTCTCAAAAAATAACATTGTATCATTGGCACAACGCAATACTGTCAAAGTCATGTTTTACAATTAAGCTAGGATAAAATATCATATCATTTATTTCTAAGGCCGCTCAGCATATGACTTTAAAAAACGCCTTTTAGATTGATTTAATGAAATTAGCTAGTTTGAACAGCCGAATTGTGTCTTAAAATAGTTTCGTGTGGAATCAAGGTATACATAACCATGTTTTTTTGACGCTTTCTGCATCATCGCATCTTTTAAGTCAAATGAAATTAAAATACAGCACACTCTGATAAAAATACCATCAAAAACCAATTAAGGTCCTCAATGAGACTGCGTCAAGACGTACAAAGAAGTATAGAAAATTAGCGAACGCCTTTAAAACCAACTTTCAAGAAGCGTAAACATTTATAATACCATACGTGAAATGTATTGGTCTCCAATCCTAGCCATAGACAGTCGTAACTGATTGGTACATTCCTTCTGGTTACTGAGAGCATCAATCTAGACTTTCAGACGTAATCTAACTCCAACAATAGGACCTGTCGGTAGATGAAATCAATCCATTCGTAGACGTAACAAGATAAGACATTCCTGGTTTATAATTTGAAAAAAACTGTATTCTAAGAAAACACCAAACGCTTCAACATTTTCAATTTTGCGAATTTGTTCAATTGAACTGTTTTAACTTCCTGGCTACGACTTATATATCCTAGCAATTAAACAAGTGTGTGTGATTCAAATAAACATCAGAAATAAAATTTCATAATACAAAATAAACTAAATTGCATTTGATAGTTTGAAAAAAAAAATTTGAAAAAAATCGGAAACCACCCTTCCGAAGCCATATCAGTGGTTTACTGGGATATCAATGTATTCTAAATGTACACAATCGAATAACGTGAGTACAATGAAAAAAGTAAACAGCTGTTTTGTTTAAACACGCTCAATGACTACATAATGAATGATAATTTGGACAGGGTCGTCCAGTATTTTAAATGATAACAATAACAAACCCCATTTATCTTTCCTTTGTATCGAAAACAACCGATAATACAGACATAATAAATTTAAAATCAGTACCAACGAACATAAAATAATTTCCAGTTGCAATACTTAGATTACAACCGTTTAAGCTTATGCATATCACTAATTATGCAGTCTCGTTACATTTGGATTTATTTTATTCAACATAAAGTCATGTAAAGAATACATGTAGGAACTAATACGTCATCGATAGGCGTTTCCTCCTTGTTGGTCTATGTTAGTTTGATGTACACAAGTTCCAACCACACCTTCAGGCAAAAACGATATTAAACGACTAATATGGATATAAACAAAATGAAACACAAAAAACCCAGCTGTTAAGGTATCAGCGTCATCTAAATTGTGGCCTTGTTACCATCTCATGCGACGGGCGCATCCTGATCGATATATACGTAGTAACAACTGTAAACGTCAAAAGGAATGTGTGTGATAGCCTTTTTTGTTCGTAACATACACAATTTCGTTTTTAGGTGACCTATTATTTTGCTTATTGATGTCAATAATTATTAAAATTACGGCGGATATAAACGTATATACTGTCGAAAATATCTCATTAAAAGCACCTGAGAACCTTTCATTTTGTGAAATGTCCTATATACTCATCCAAGGACGAGTCTGTATGCATGTTGTGTAAACGTGCATGTTTGTTCAAATGTGTATCCACACAGAGGTAAGGTTTGTTGGTGTTTCTAACTAATAGACCATTCCAGTACAATATTCCGCTTCGTCACGTTATAGTGTTGTCCTTCGTAACAAAACTAAGATTACCATGGCATCATTTAGCTGTCGAGCTGATTCGATGAATCTGGAGGTGACTGGCGAGACCTATTCGGGCATGACACCTCTTAAACAGCAAAGGCAGAAGTAGAAAGGCGCTCTACTGTTTATGTTGATAGCTCTTGCCTTACGCATCTATCTTTTCTGGTAAACATGATGAGGACGTCGCACCTCCGCTCTCTTAGCTCCTGTTGTAATTTAGCTGCGCCAGGAACGGCTAGAATTTCTCAGGTTTCTGTGATTATAAGAGAATTCTTCAGGCTGTTCTTATATCGTTTCTTTTGCCATCCAGCTTTGCTTTGCGTTCACCATGTCAGATTTCTCCGTAGAGGAACTGCTTTGGAATGCGGTTGTCAAACGGGAGATGTGGCCTGTCCAGCTAAGCTTGGGCTAGCGCATGATGGTGATGACACCGGAGATATTTGCTTAGTTAAGGACTTCAGTATCTGGGACGTTGTCCTGTCAGCGGATGTGAAAGAGGTTTCACTTGACACATGATATGGAAATGATTCAGTTGCCGTTCGTACCGTCGGTACACTGTCAATGTCTCTCAGCCGTAGAGTAGAGTGGTAAGGACTACTGCCTGGTTGACCTTTAGCTTGGTCTTGAGGCTGATCCCTCTCCTCTCCCAGACTTTCGCTCTCAGTCTTCCAAAGACAATACTTGCCTCGGAGATTCTGTTGTTTGTCTCGGCATCGATGGTGGTTGTGCGAGATAGGGTGCCGCCCAGTTAGGTGAAGTTCTCTACGATCTGAAGGGTCTGCCCCTTTACTGCAACTCATGGAACTGTTTGGTTGGAGCTGGCTGATAGTATTTTACCATCTTGTCACAATTTTTCTTAACTTGGTGTCAATAGGATTATAATGCAGCCGCAAAGTCGTTCGATTCCAGTACCATTACGTACACTTTATACTTCATTACTGATAAGCTTCATGCAAGCCATTATTCTGATGAAGGTGATAATGTAGACAGCGAAACGTCACACTTAAATATCACATTGATTGTGTTATGTAACTTCTGTTACTTCTGATACGGTGCAGTACTCGTGCAAAATAATTCTACTATATGAACTTCACAACTTGAACTGTGACAAAATCCATTATGAGTCTTGTCGAGAACACTGCCACGTTATTGGAACTAGCGTCCTAAACAACTGAAGAAAATACAATATTTACCGAAATACGTCTTGGTAATATATAGGCGCCAGGGAACAGCAGTGCATATTCTACAACTAAAATCGCATTAATTTTAGTCAAAAGTTATCTAGTATCGGATAAACAATGTCAATTAAAAATTACCGATGATTTGTACATATACAATCTTTTGTGAATAATTAAGTAAAAAAACCCGCAATGACTGTTTTAAGTTAACTTTGTTAGCCACATAATGAAATATCTGTATGTTTTAACGAAGTAGCAAATATGAGCACGCGGATGAACTAAATACGAAACAAACGTCTATTTAGCAACCGGCCTCGAAGTGGTTATTATCAGTGAAAGAGGTGTCTGTTCTCTTATAAACATATAGACCTCGTAAATTGAGCGCATTCTTATGATATATTGCACCTTCATACTCCTCGGAAGTGTTATTGCTGTTACACTTACATTAATACATGCTTAATGTCATATATTTCAATGGTTAACATTCTGGTGTTGAAGTGATTCTTTGTATTGAGCTAATGAGAAAGAAGTCTTTTTCGCCAGACACCATCATTACTCAATTAGATGTTGTTGGATTTCATTGCCTTTAAATTGACAAAATGTACATATTTTCAAATGAATTACATACTTAACAGACATAAGTCTTTAGCGTCAAGGGCAAGCGTCTTACTAACGAGAATAAATATGAAATAAATTGTACATTTGTCTGTCCTAAATTCGCCTTTTTAAAATTTAAATGTGATTATTCCATTACTTTAATTAGCATTCCTCCTATATCATATGGGGTTTCGAAACAGGCCTCAATACATCTGTTTGTTTACATTAGCTGTAGGGTATTAAGCAAGACATTTGCAAAACTACTTTACCATAAATGATAAAAGTGAAATATTTCGAAAATATGTGATGTCAATTATTTTGTTTTTCCTTATTCTGTGAGTGTTATCTCAAATAAATAACATCCGTTGATGCAATAATGCAAATAGAACCATACCAAGCATAGACAATTCTAAGCTGAGATGAGACAAGTGCCTTAATGCTATTCATGATACATATAACAGAAATGGTGCTTCAATTTAATATCTGTGAATAGACTGGTCTTTCCCCCACACAGGTTTATTCCTATTTTTGTTAGGGAAAAGATAAACCTGTCTTTTACCGGGGTAGGCAAAAGACAGCTCACACGTGCCAATTGTGACGTCATGATCATTTTTACGTCATCATTTTATGTAGTGTAACCACAGTAACGTCACTGATTTCGTCACGCATTGCATCCACCACTGATGATGGCGCGATGCACTGAGTTCACCTTTTGCTTATTTTACGTAGGAAAGTGTGGGAGAAAAATAATCAATCACTCCTGTATGATGTAGACAGAGAAATCTCAACCATCGGGATAAGATTCAGAAATCTTACCTTCGGGTTGAGGTTTCTCAGTCTACAACACACATTGGTGATATATTCTATTAATTACCATTGAATAACAGAGAAATATGACCGTTGCTTTAAGACAAATCAATCCTATATCATCAAATGGAATTTTATTTAGGACTCAACCTTCAAAGCATATGAAACATCATAATGCGTACATTCGTATATCATATTGTATAAGCCTTGTTTATGCATTGAAACAAGTATACATTTACACTAATCTTTGTGGGCATTAATATAATAACGCGTTGCTTCTCATTGCTGAAAAACAGTGGTATTAGCTCTGAGCAATAATTGCAAATTGGAAAAAAGAAGTGAGAAATATTTCCACAATTTAAATGTTGTGTTGTGTAAATGTCAATATGTGTTGTTCTTTATTACAAAATATTTTTAGTTTTAATTAGATTGGAATATGACAGATTGATTTCCACTACTGCCCTTTTGCCTATGGCCTGACATTTTGCCCTTTCTATATACTGACATTTCTAACCTAACGACTGACAACACTTGACGTGAAGTCTCATTCATTTTGCCACAAAAAGACATTACACCGCCATTCCTCTCTAGTCTTCATTATATAGACGTTTATTCTTCCAACAGGTCTCGTATTTATTGCATTACTATCACCCTGTCGATATTTTGATCCGCATTTATCACTTTGTCCCAAGTCGTTATTAGAACTATGGTGCAAGTCTCCGTAGACATAGCGTTAGTCTCTGGCCTGACCTTTAACACTGGAAGCGCCCTCTATCGGACATCTGCTGCACTGACCGACAAGTTAATGTGTCTGAGTGAACGAGTCGATGGTAAATGACTACTTCAATGTATCCACTGAAATTGTCTTTGATTGTCTCGAACGTCTCTTGTGATGTGTCAATGGATACATCCGTACTTCTTCAAGTGTTGCATAAAGATACATGTGATCTTTGAATCGGTAGGCACGAAGAACGTTTGGCTTTAGGTTTAACGACCTAAGGTCATTTAAGGACGCTCTCCCGGTATATAAAATGTGACTGTTTGTGCCAAGTGTGTGTGTATTTGGGAGGTAGTGGTATGTTCCTGTGCAGTTGCAGTGATCGGCTTAAGACAACCGATATATTCATTTCTGATCAAAAATACCATTTGCATGGTAAACGTCAGTGACCTATTATATGTACAATGTATGTAAATAAATGTGAAAAAAAACTATTATATGTTTGTATCTTACACTGAAAGGGACAATCTAGTCAACCAACGTTTATTTTTTAACTTCTACTAGAATAACAAAACGCACATATCCAGACGAAAAAATTCAAACACCCAATGTCCAGTGTGACTAGTATAATTATTGGGAGAGGCCGCATCAAATATTGCCAAATCAAATGTGTGTAGTTCGAAATAACTCCGACACCTGTCAGGACACTTGTACAAGTTATATGCGTGTGTTATAAACAAAGAGACAACGGTAGAGTTGATTCCACACATATCTCTTTCTAGGGATGTGGAATTACAAATCCACCAAAAACATATAGCATTGGGAACTAGCACACAAAGGGGTCCATCGCAAGGAGAATTCCATGAACTGAATATGTTTTCGCCTGTATGGTTCGTGATGTACTTGAAACGTAATAAAGTTAGTGTAATTATCGTACTTTGTCCATCTTGCTTCGCTTTTAGAGATGACGTAACACACACATATGCTGCACCTTTTGAATTTAGTAATATATTCAGTATGCCGACAAAATGCATCATACAGCTGTTTCATCCTACTAGGACTATTCAGTAATGCTAGGGGCCAAAAGGTTGGAATCCAAGTAAAATTAAAGTAGTTCTGAATAATTTCAAATCGTGTACTACGAAAATGTATAATTTATGTACCGTGGCACAACTCAAATAAGATAAACTGTGGCTATGGGTAATTTTAATCAATGGTGAAGACCAGTTTCTCAACATTGAGTTTGACGATATTTTTCATATTCATAGATATTTTGTTGTATCAGTAAGGCTTATTTTGATTTGGGTATTGTCATATTTCGAGAAAAAAATCTTGCACTGTAAATCATTTAAAGCGGCTATTACAATTTGTTTTAATGCGATGAACGTACTGTGTACCCTATTTGCATGATTCCGTTGTCGATAACGTAAAGGAACACATTTGGACTAGTGTTCTCACTACTGATAGGCATTGACTGATGAGCGTCGGAAATTACACATAGCAAAATGTAGATCACCTTCATTTTGATGTCGTAACGATAACGAACGATTCCTTACAGCAAGGACAAGTATGTACGACTATTTAACTAGTGTTTTGTCCACAAAATGGCAGATACAGGGATCATCTTTGATCTATCTATTTCCTGTATGCTAAATGTTAAGAAAGTTTATATATAGTTGTCGTTGGTAGGGAAAGTTCAATGTGCCAGTAGCACCTATCGAGACAGTTGTTTGTGTGACCTTTTCTTGGGCACTTACTAAAGGGTTGGGGTCGTTGCTTGACCAAACACTCTCAATTCAATTTGCCCTCAGACTAAACAATAATGTTATACTATCAGATTAGGTCTGTTTCGGAGAATTGCTTCAATAACGAACTTGTCTTGAACAGGTCGAAAGGAAATATCTGATAATTTAGCCCTGTCTACGTTTGAACTGCAATTATTAGAAGATGTGGTAGCCCTTGGGGCGTTATCATTTGCTAGGCTTCTATGACAGCTCCATTAAGATGTTGTGTAACATCCACGATAGGTAGCATATGGATAGTATGAAAACATGACTTGAAATGTTCTCGCTTCCCATACTGTCGCACACGTGAAAGGCAGCAAAAAAGGATTTGCATTAAGATATAATATGTCTGTATGATTGTTGTAGTAATATTCAATTAACAAAAGTTAAACATTTGTTTCCTGATAAATTTCAAGTTTGCATACAGCTATCACGGTGTTCATCGTTTATGAGTTGCTTTATGTTTCATGACAATACGATGTAACTACTTGGAAACAGGAAGTATTTCCACCAACGACGCCTACAGTTATCACATATGTTTACTAACATATTTCAAGTTTTAAATAAACTCTTGTCATATCATTTCGATTCCATGGTTTACATGGGTTTTTCTCCATGTCAATTCTGGTCAAATTGAATTCAATTTCAGGTCAAAATTTCACTGTATCGCTGTGAACTTGCCACGTTAATTGGATGTGACTAAGATTTACACATAGGGCGTCGTCAACGAATTAGAAAACATATGAATCACCTGTTCTCTAAGGGTTTCAGCGTGAATTGTTGTTTTTATATTTCCCCGCGTTTTTCATATTTCTTTTGTAAGAATTATGGCTTTAACACAAGGGTTTTTCAATGCAAACTAGCTTCTCTGTCACTCGATATGTGTCTTTAATCTAAAGAGGTTGTTTAATCAAATGACACGATCAACTGCAAATATTTCACGACTTACAAAAACATATGAGGGCGATAATGGCATAACATGCAGACAGCCTTCATTGGGGTCAGTGTTATCTCTTGGGAAATTCATATTGAAATAGAGCAATATTCGGGCATTTTTAGTAAATAAGTAAATATGTACGTTTCCATACTATCGACCGACCTCACAATGTCAGTGACTCTGATTTCACATAGAACCTACTTTTGTTGCATTGATTTTCAACAACTGGCTGTATGGTTTGTTGTTTTTACGTCTTATTAATAGCCAGGGTCTTTCAAGGACGATGTATAATGCAGTATAATGTCACGAATCAATTAAGACAATATTTCAGATGGTCTTTATGTCTAAACTACTTTCTTCAATCTGCGTTGTTTGTCTTAAAGCATTCTTCCAAAAACTGGACAATAGATAGCATTACTTTCAACCAAATATTTCGTTTCGAAAATTTATAACGTATATTTTTTAATTTTTATTCTCATGGTTACAACGTTACCTAAATCACGAACACAATCTTCAGAGGTAGTATCCTTTAAAAAATATAAACTTTATTTATTTTACAACAATTATGGTACAAGTTATCCAACTTATGTTAATCACTCTTGTTGACCCGGATGTTAGCCCTCGATGGGTCTTATTGTCGGAGGAAACCGGATAACCCTGATAAAACCCACATGGTCGGGCAGGTGACCCCAATACCTTTTTCACGTCCAATCGGGGAATCAAACCACTGCCGCCTTGGTGAAAGGCAAGTCGGCTATCCACCCGACCACCAAAATAGCATCCTTGAGATATGGTTTTTGCTACGATACATTCTTCTTAAGATAAATAATTTAGGAAAAGTATATACAACATATATTCATTTACTCTTTAAGTACATATATATTAATTTTCAATTGTATTTATCGAAAGGCAATGTCAATCATTAAATTTCAAATTAATAAATAATTTGTAATGACCTTAGAAAGATGAGACGTCGTGAGGAACAAACTTTTTTAACTACCTTTTCAATTTCCTTTGATCATCTAATTGAAAATAAATCGTACTAATTGACAGGTAGTATGATTTAATCTTCCTGTAATTCTTAATTAGATCAAGAAAGATATCCACCTAAAAGATCAAAGAACTAAACGGAATGAGTTTCTTGTAATGGAAAAATGAGAATGATAAGACAAATAAAAACCAGTCTTAATCAAAGCTTGTTTACATTGCATTCTGCAATTACAGATGACATCTTAATGAATGTTTAAAGATTGTATATCCTCGTATTTATTGTTTATTTCCAAAAGAAAATAAAGCAAATAATTGTCTACAGCGTTAAGCCACAAATTCCCCTCCTAGGGAATTAGAAAATGCATTAATTTAACTTTTAACATGCTTGTTACTATGACAATTGCCATTGAAAAAGCTTTGCGTTATCGTCTCAATGAAATGTATAGTAATTTTTAATGTCTCTTATTCCATTGAAAAATTTGTAACGAAGACATTATTCTTGTAGTTACAGTTCTTAAAATAGGGTACCTCAATTGAGAAGCTATCATCAATTCTCGAAATTGTATAGACATTATTTTTATGTGTATTTAAACATTTTAAACGGGTTAGTCGGCTGTTAAGGAAACAGTTTTCATTTGGCAAAGCTGTAAGAAGAAGTGAACTATTTGCCGTCTGACTTAATCACCAAGGAAACGGAAACCATTTGATTGGAACACACATATAAAGTAATATGACGGCAATGTATAATGACGTCATTACGATGGTGCCGAGGCAGTGAAAACGACGGTAAAATTGTTTAAAAGGCAATGCCACAAACATCAGGGAAATCTAAGTGAATAAATTGTGACGTCGTTTGAGTTGTCCTCGGACGATGCAAACATTTTACGTGCTCCTAAAACGACCATCTCTTAGTAGAATGTCGTCATATTCTATTTTCGTGAAAACCGTATTGAAAAAAAATCAAGATTATCTACTTCCTTTCGCGGTTTTATGATGTCTTTCTTGAATCACTTTGACATTGCCCCTCCCCGTGGATGTTTCCGCTTTATCCCTGAGTTCCTATTCGATTTACATATGCTGACGCTGTAATATATCTCAACAGGGACGAGTCGATCGCAACTTAAAGGATAACAGTTATAAAAACAAGCATCTACAAAAAAAATTGAATTAAAACATTTTGTACTTTCCGATCTATGAATCAATTATAAAGATCGTCCAAAAGGCGGAATTGAAGAAACAAAATTAGAATGCCAAAGCGTCAACAAACCATAATCCGAACTAAAAATCGATTAAACTAGTGGCAAAATTCCAAACAGAGAAATATCCACATGGATATCCTTGTAAAAGATAATAAGACCAGGTGTTCCTGAAGAGTAAGTGTATTATGCTTCATCAACGTCAACCGCCATGTAAATATTGGTCATATCCAAGTAAACATAAGTCCTCGAAATGAGAACCAAGTCATTTTCAATCACAACAAATAAGCACACTAATGAGCATACTCAAGACCGTCCATCTCAATATCACACAACAATACAGACTATTTCTCAACGAGGCAAACATGGCGACCATAAAACTTACCCATAGTTCTGATCAACCTGCATCTCTCGCATCCCTGTGTTATTAAACTAGAGCATCGATGACATAAGTCGTGCTACAGACACATCGTAATAATATCTTAGTAAGCTGTATTCCGTGTACTTGTCTTTGCAGAATACAGAGTTTATATACACGTAATCATTCCTGATGAGAAAACGATTGTGTCGTTTACAATGTGACGTCACCTGTAGTATCAATTTTATTGAACCTCGGCAGACAATGTTGCCTCATGCCGAGACATACCTACCACTCTTCAACGGTCTAAAATATGCAATAATTTATTATTATACTGCTATGGTCCATAGAAAGCGTGAATGGCACCTATAGGTACAATGATTTACTATTCACTGCCATGTCAGCAAATTAATACACAGAAGGCTGTATTCAACTATAGCCACAGTTAATTTGATTTGAGTAGTGGCATAATATACACATTTTCGTAGTACACGATTTGAAATTATACAGAATTGGTTTAATTTTACTTCTAAATTCATAGTCAAAGGAGTTTTACCCACCTGACCCGTCTGCTTCTACATTAGTCTAGACATTTTGGATTCCCACTTTTTCGCCCCTAGCATCACTGAAGAGTCCTAGGAGGACACATATTTGCATGATGAGGTTTAATTCATTTTGGCATACAGTATATATTACGTGGGAACAGCACAATGAGGAAACGACTGGTAGCTTGAATTTCCATTTGAAACATTACAGTTTTTGTATTTTTTATAGTATTCCAATATCAATCATATAATGATTTCAAAATATCTAGTGAAGCAATTAATTTCTAGCGTACTGTCCCAGGACTACACTATATACGTTATTTTACTCCATTACATATTTCAAATGTGAAATCATTTATCGCTTTAATTATTCAAGTTCAAACGATTTTGAGTTCTGGTTATGTTTGTTTGACGCTTCGCTTTTTTATAGAAAGTACGAACAATTGGATGGAAACATTTTACTTGCATGGCAATTTCATTGGCATATCCAAAGCCTCTAGCTTCAATATTCACGTACAGTTATCTCATTTGTATAGTGGCATGGTACATACTATACACATTTTCGAAGTACACGATTTGAAATTATACAGTGCTAATTTATTTATAATTCTTAATTAATAAGTAACGGATTTTATGCTTCTGACTCTTCTGCTTCTAAATTAATCTAGAAAATTTCGATTCCCACCTTTTGGCACCTTGCATCACTGACGAGTCCTTGAAGGACGAAACAGCTGTATGGTGCAGTTTAATTTATTTTTTCGGCATACTGTATCTATTATTAAATTAAAAAATTGCAGCATATGTGTTTGTTACATATCATCTTTCTATCATAGCCCATACTGTAGCTAAGTCAAAACGAAATAAAGAGGAATGTATCGATACATCAAAAACTAAACGGGAAACTTTAGGATCCCAAAATAAATAAGAGAATACCGAAACGTTAACAAGATTATAATCCAAACTCAAAATCGATTAAACCAGGGGCAAAATATGAACAAAGGAAAGATTTACATGGAGACCCTTGTAAAAGACCAGATGTTCCGAAAGAGTAAGGGTCTTCTGCTTCATCGACGACACCCGCCAACTAAATCTGTCAAATCTAAATTAAGTCGTATCATCCGATAGGGACAGCAGATAAAATCTGTACGCCCTGCCTGTAAGGTTGTAATAGGAAAGGGTTCTTTAGGGACATATTACAATAGGTAGAAGATGCACATCTGTGAAGTGTGGCTAGTTGTCAGTGACAATTACGCCTTAAATCTGATATCAGAATAAAAAAAAAACGAATGATAAATAAAATAAAAAGAGTTCGCTTGGGAATTTCAGAAGGCAGTTTGCCGGAGTGTATTTACGAAGCTATGTACCAAAATGTACAAACTTGACGGGCTTCGGTCTAAGCACGGTGCGTGCATTTTCAGAAGCGAAGCGCCTTCGACGTTTGACGGAAATTTCCATTACTGTGCATCACTCAAACTTCAGGCTGATGTTCCGGTCCAGACTACAGATAGCCCTTTTCCGTTTTAAAACCAAAATGTTAACTTTGTTGAAATATTGAACCATTTAAAGGAGACATAAATCGTCTGATACAATCTTTGCAGCATAATGGCACACTTCACCGTCAGTATTATCCAAGATAAAGTCACAAGACAAGTAACTTCTGATGCCAGAAAGTGTGATATATCAATTTCTGAATCTAGCGTTTGACGTTTAAGATTTAACTGAAAAGTGTTCTGAAATCATTCTCTTTGCGTTGTTGTGATGGTTAGTGGTATGTTATCTTTCTATTTCAAGGGAAAGACAAAATTGCATGTCTTGTCAATCATTTCAATATGGTAACAGACGAGAACTCATACCCAATAAAAAAAAAACAAAAAACAAAAAACGGTGTTTAGTATAATATGCATTCATACAGTGTTTGACATTTTCAATTTGAGTGCTATCCCCACAAGAGCACTAAGCCCGTTTTACTCATTAAAATGGTGTATAAAGCGTCACTTGAATATCAAAGTATATAACACTCAAACATTTTTATCAGTTGTGAAAATAATCCTCTTTCCTTATCATTTCAGATCAATCAAATCAAGCGATCAAAACAAATGTGTTCAAACAATAACAAATTATCAAAGGAATAAATGATCCTGTGCGAATTGATGATATATTTGTCTTCGTTTAGCCGTGTCCTCAGTTACAAGTGATTTGATTTTCCTTGCTTTTGTCTTGATGATATACAATTAGTGTAATTATCGAACAATTAACAAAGCAAATTCCACAATGTAGTAGTATAATTATTTTTAAATTTCAGCGGTAACATTTATATACGTAATAACTCATATACGTTAGGACACAAAGTGAATTTAGTTATTCTTATTTGTGTGTGATACCGGTTTCTTAATTTAATTTTAACATTCAACATATGCATCAATAATGTCTTGCATAAAACCCTGTAAATTGAAATAGACATTTACATAACTGGCCAAATACTTGCCTAAATGTTATCATGCTAAATGATATTTTCTAGTAATATTAGAAAAAAACTGTGGTTGTCAAATTAATTCAAGATTCAACACCACTTATATTGCTGTTCCATGATGATCCGTTACATAACGTCGCTTTTCAGTATGGGGAAATAAACGAATAATGGAAAATTAGAATCAGTTTAAAGTTCACTAGAGCAGGCACGACAATTCCAAGCAAATTGAAAAATACATCAATTACGGTTTTAAAAAGAACAGCTTGACATACAGAATGGGCAAGCAGCCGTTTTGAGCACGTCCTCGGGACAATTGGCAATTTTTTACTGAACATTTAAAAAAAAGTTTAAAAGAAAGGAATGATTTATCATTTGTGATGCAAAAAGTAATAAACAATCCATGCATATTGATTGTTAGATGCATTGCGTCGTTTCTAGTTGGCAGACAAATTTTAGTATTGGAACTCTCTCCGCGTTGAGGCTGTAATGTTAGGGTATTGCTGACAGGGAATCTTGATGGGACATATATGGTTCTATTATATTGCAATAACGCAACGGAAGCAAATTAGGTATTAAGTGTTTCCGCTTTCCGGTATAAAAATATATCAATGATATGTTCTACTTAAAATTACATAGCGTGACAATGTTTGATATTGTTAATGCTTTAAACCATTCTATGCATTTAGAAACCCACGAAGCTTGTAATTGTGACCATCATCTGTTTTACCCTATGATTACACACATCGCTTTTCATGGGTGAATGTGCCTCCATAATGAGTAAGTTTCTATAAATCCTTCATCTTGTTTATTATTGATGAATCTGACATTAATATTGATAATCAGATTTGATATCATATTTCATTACTTAACATAAATATCGATATGCTCACTTTTATTGGCATGCTGTGTGTGATTTTATATGTGCATGCTAAAATGACCAACTGCAACCAGTAAATTATCTACATATCAAATGATCTAAACGATACAAGAAACCTCCATTCCAGGTCGAAGAACGTTTTCTCCAGGGAATACTTATTAGGTTACCTGTAAAATATAATTGGTGGTCGAGTTGCGTAGTGTATAGAATTGTCAGTCTGAGAAATAGAGGTTACACAACGCGTGAATTTATATCCCTCGAGTTAACTTTTTTTCAAAAGAAACAAAAGACAAGAGCCTTAGCGAGTGCCGTTTGTATCTTTTAAAAAATAATTAACTTCAGTGAAATAAATTCCATATCCAATAACCATGAGTCGTGTGACCTGTTCCTACAACAATAATATTAAGGCGGCAATCTCAGTGTTGTTTTCCGAGGTGAACTGCAGGATATTTGCGCGAAAACACATCATGTCGTAAAGATGTGACGACATCAACAATCGATGAGACGATGTGAACAATCCGCACATGGCATTGAACCGCGTGATTTCCGGTCACAGTTCACCTTCCCAACCAATCAAAAGTCTGGAAAGTCAAAATATTTTTCTGTACGATTTCTCATTATAATGAGAACAAGGCATTTCTTGTAAATCGCTTTAATCGGGTCAAACCATGGATAATCAGATACAAACATTCGAATCAGTATTTTGACAGATGTCAAATTAAACCAATATAGCCATCCCAAACTTTCGTAGATCTTGAATATGATGGCTTTGAAGTTTGGTCAGTTATTATTATATGTAATGAGAAACAATGAGGGACGAATGTTACCACCTTGGCGCGAACATTTGGTGCAAAGACACTAATTGTTATCGTATTCCACAATTTGACCTTTGACCATTTGGCCTGAACATCGATAGGGGTCATCTGCTACCAATGACCAACCCACATATGAAATATCATTACAATCAAGTGGAGTGTTTTTAAGATGTTGATCGGAAAAGGTCCTAGGACGGACGGAGTCCATTTCAATTTCCCCCGCAGACGCATTTCGCGGCCGAAAAAATACATCACAGTTACGCCAAAGATTGAACTTAACAGGAACATACAGCTGTTTAGTTCTTCTACTCTGATACCAAGACAGGACATAAAATGTGGAGTCAAGGAGGCGACTGTTGACACAAAACCGACCGAATACATATCTTAATCTTGTTGAGGGAGACGCACTATCCCTGTAATTCAATATTTCATAATTTTCAAATGTTTCATAATTTCAACTGAGCATTATAATAGAACAAGTATCCGTTTCCCTGCAGCTTTTCTCGTCGACTAGTTGGTTTCAGTAGTTCTAATAAATTGAATATTTGCAGATAGAAACAGGCTGTGTTCGTAATATTGGCTAAATTGGAACTCGCTGCAGCTCGTTACATTAAACCCATATCAATTTGAAACTCCATTGACAAAACTATATTTCAGAGTTAGAAAATGCATATTACACCCGTCAATAACAGGACTTTATGATAACTTTAAGTGGAAGTGGCAGCTTGAACCATTTCTCATGAAAAGTGTGCTGGATAGCTGATGATTCAATATACTTACTGCAGCAAGTTGCAAGCAAGATTTCAAGCACTTGACCGACTTATGTTTTCGCTGAGTGTAAAAAGATATGGTGGAAAATGCATGTTCATTTCAACTCAGGACGGTATGATATGTAAAATGGAAAATATAATATATGCAACTGCCCTTTTCACGTGCTGTCATGTATTCAATTTGAAGGTAGATGTAGCTATACTATACTCAGTAATACTGATATATTGAACTGTATTAACTATATTACGCTTATGACCAAAGCGGTAATATGATACTTAAATACAGTAGCATATGCACAATTAGTCACAATATAAAATAGTGAGTACCAAAACCTATTAATAAGATGTTCTGCGAGAAAGTGTGGTTTTATGGGAGTTTCGAAGAAACAGAAACATACACTTTTATCTAATCCTCATTAACAATAATTGTTGATCAGACTTCTGACTTCCGAAGTTATGCATCAAGTCTAATAATTATATCTAGTTATTACACGCATCATAAAACTTAATATTTCTAAACATTTTCTTTAAGCGTGGAATGCAACCGAATCATAAATGTAAACAGCGTAAATTGTAGATTTTTACTCCAAGATTAACACTTTGTTATGTGTGAACCTATTGTGTGATCAAGTGAATTCTTTAATCTACTTTTTAAAGCTGAAAATGCAAGTTAAAAAGCTTTCTTATTGAGATTAAAAACATATATAAAGGTATTTTATTATAAGGCTTCTGAGATGCCCCCAAATAGGTTACTAAGAAATGGCAGACATTTTTTTGCCTTGCTTGGAAACGAGAGCCGGCTTCTCTGGGTATAAAAGGCCCTCAACCAGTCTGACCGATTCTCATTGCTGTAATGAAGAGCACGGTGACACTTCTATAGGCCTAACCATCACACGCTTTCTGAAATTTTTCACGATATATTTTCGAAAAACATCTGAATAGCATGGACGGGCTATCCTAACGAAATAATAAAATACGAACAAAATAAGAAGATCACCGAATTATTATTGCAATTTGAATTACACCCAAATGCATGAGAAAAAAACAAGTGCATGAGTGAAAACCTATAAACCTACCTTAGTATTCAATCGGAACATCAGGGCAGTAACAGTGATCAGTTTTTCTGTGATACACATTGCTGAAATATCCATTTATTTCCGTCCGAAAACGTACCTTTCAGTCGCATTTCTTCGTGTTTTACCAGTAAAGCATATACATAATCAAGATTATGAACAAAAACAAATATTCACGTGTTACACTACAATTTCATTACACGCGCTTTACTGAAAATGCGTAGTAATGTATATTACAGGTAGTATAAGGAGCGAGTACAATTCTGTTCGGATTACACAGTTAGTGTGTTTTAGTTGGTTTTATTTCTTTTATTTTGCTTTGCCGCACGATTTGTAATGATGTCTGAGAGAGTGAACATCTTCACCTAACTTCAACATCAAGGTAGGTATGTGTTGGTCATTCAGAGTTTCTTAAATCCAGTGTCACGCGTTGTTTCCGCAGGTGTGTTGCATTTCGCACGGCTAGTGTACGTGTGAAAACCAGTTTTACGTGTTGGACGCATTTTATAGCCAGCGAAACCCACTCTCGTTTCCAGGCAAGTCAAAAACTGCAATTTCTGCCATTCCTTGGTTACCTGTTAGGGGGCCTCTCATAAACATTCTGCAAAATTATACTTTAAAGAAAGCTTTTAATATTGCATTGTCAGCTTTAAACAGAATATTCTCTAATTAGAATGAAGATTAATGTAACATACATAAATGTGATGTTTTCTTTTATATCGACATTCTGAATGCTACTTCTCTTTATGAAATACCAACTGCAAAAACTCCCCCAAAAACAAACACTAGACCATATAAATACACCATGAATATAGTATGAATACATCCATTCACGTGAATTACTTTTGTGACGTACTGTATGAATCCTGTCCAATGTGAGTCTTGACCATCCGTTTCGGATAACATGGAACACGCCCCTTTATTAAACGCTCAATTGACTACTATTAATTATTGGTGTCATTTTTTCCTAAACTGGGGCTGTTTCGCCAACATCTTTTAAACGACGACGCAAAACCCAACGCTATTAATTGATTAATTAAGAAATATTAAATTCAATAAACAATTAAATAGGAAAAATGTAAAAATGTGGATTGATTTTTTTTAATCTTAATGCCGGTATGTATGCAAGTTCGTTACATCCATATTGACTTTGAAGCCCTAGCGGGCTTCATGCCATATGTATGTAATCGTTTTTCAGTCATAACCGACAAGAAAATTGAATAAAAGCCGTTAAAGCTATGTAACTGGAAATAAATAACACTGCATCACACAACAGTTGTGGCATTCTAGGTCTTATCGGTGATAAAAGAGGCCAAACAAGATGTAAGTGAAATTAGTTTATCTTGAAAAAGATATGCATTTTCTGTTGATTGTATATTAATAAGATTTATTTATTTATAACCAAGACGTAAAACTTTGTTTGTGCTCTAAATCCATACTGTGCCATAAAACCTGTTTTAAGACCCTAAGCACTCGGCGAATTCAGCTCAATAGAGATTGTTTGATACAACTAAATAGCACATTATAATGTTCATTGAATGCATATGCAAGCTCATTGAACAAAAAACGAAATGGTTGTGCATGCCAGGATTTATAGAACAATGGAGAATGTAATAAATAACTTATTCCAGTCAGTAGATTTGTTTTATGTCATCGGTAAAATTAAAAATGTCTGATGACGTCATACAATGTTAATGTAATTTAATGATGGAGTTAGCTTTCAATGCGTACAGCTTAAGTTAACAGCCTGTTTTATGTCATCCGTAAAATTAAAAATGCTTGATGACGTCATACAGTAGTTTAATGTAATTTAATGATGGAGTTAGCTTTCGTCGTGTACAGCTTCAGTTAACAGCGTGTGTGTAAATAACACAGTATAAACTACTACGGTTTATGGTGTTTACCTAAGCGGTCATAAGATCACAAGTCATATTATTCTAATATGATGAAAAACAACATAAACAATATCAATATTTCCATAATGAGTGTACCAATAAAGATTCTCCAAACATTTGCTATCCCTAGGACAAACTGCAGTAATGACGTCATTGTTTAGACATCTGCTCATAGGTCATATGTCAATCGTCTATGCAGAAATTGTGCATCTTGTGATGAATTGTCTTAGAGAGATCTTATCAATCTGCTAAAAATACAGGTTCGTATTTTCAATCCGTTCCATTCCATTAGGATGTGACAACATCACACAAGAGGTTATGTTCTGGTAACCTTTGTTGCTTCTACACTCTGAATAATGTCAGTTGAAGCTGCAGTAAATCATTTCGTCACAATATAAACAGACGCTTGTGACGAAATGACAAAAACACAAAGGAAGGAGTATGCAAGCTCTTTGACATTAAAGATGCTGCTACCGGAAATTATAATGTGTGATGCTTAATGTCACTGGAGCAGGACATGGTTTGAGATGTTGTTAAACGGAGTTAGAATAAGTATCTGCATTGTTACCAGACTGAGAAAATATCTACAGCTTTATGGACATTGATCTCATTGATAGCATGTACAGAAATCATCAAGCATCATTTTATGATGAGGAGTGCATTTAGTGCATGTTTCGGTTAAGAATTACAGTTGAAACAATAATTGTTTTGAAACGATTTGCAAAGTTAAGTTTATCTATTTCCTTTACACAGTTTAAGTTACGTCATACCTTTATTTATAACTCAATATCAATAGTTACCAATTTTGAATATGGTGTGCCACTTTTTGAAGTTATAACATTGAGAGATGCAGGTTGATGAAGACTACGTTTTATGGTCGCCATCTTGATCTCATCTAGAAATATTCGAATGAAACTAGTATTTATATAACGAGAACACTAGAAAGTGGTATTTCCCCTTGATTACAATCTGGACGCGGTGTTTGGAAACTTTATCTGGCCACATGGTGCTAACCACTGACTAACTAGTCGGTAAGGTCATCCATCCATTTAAAGCAGAGCAATACATTAAAATTATCCGGTACATGATATAACGCTCACAGCCACGGACAGAAGAAAGTTTATCTTAGTAAGGCGCCAGGATACAAGAGCTATTAACAGAAGATCATACAATGTATATTAAAATTCTCCTATTAAAAATGCAGATTTGCTTTATCCCATTTGAGTCTCTCCTGCAGGGTCTATTGATTTTATAAAGGGTGTCAACAGTACTCAGCATTTGGTTTTATAGAGGATTTCATTATAAACAGATGAACAGGAATTGCACAAATTTATGGCAGTCCACAATAGTTAAGATAGATGTCGGGTGCTGACAAACAAACGTACGGCACATTGATTCGAGAGATGCAAGTTGATGAAGTTTTATGATCGCCATCTCGGTCTCACTGAGAAATATTCTTGTATCTCTTTGTGTGGTATAAGGGTTAACGTTATTGAGTATTCTCATTAGTGTGCTCCCTTGTTGTGATTGACAATGATTACTCGGTTCTCATTTTGAGGACTTGATGTTTGCTTGGATGTGACCAAAATTGTGCATGGCGGGTGTCGTCGATGAAGCAGAAGATGCTTACTCTTCCGGAACACATGGTCTTTCAGTACAAATAAAACATGTATTCATGAATATCAGTTTGCCAGTTGCTGACAAATTTAATATAATTTTAGACACTTCACATAATTATTTTATTATTACAAATATCACTACATAATAGTGATACCCCGAATATGGCAAAACAGCCATGTAGTTTGTTTACACAAGGTACAATGCAAAAGCCAATCCCTTAAAAACACAGTAGCATTTCTACTTATACAATAAAATATACTTTCCATTAGAAACATTTTACCGATGTCAATGCACAAACTAGAACACAAATAGCAGCATTGCTAAAATAACATTTGTAAATTTTGCTGATTGGAAAACTAAATATTCTCAGGACAGACCCATCGAACGTAAATGGATTAAAATTTCCGCTGGAACTAAATTGATGTACATTCATTATCTATGATATCACTTATGGTAAAATCATCTATGGTATAAGACAACACACGAGAGTGATATACATGATAAATAAGACAAGATTGCCACTTTAATTCTAAATAGCGAAAATCATAAAACTATAGCAGGGCACAACAGATTTACACAATCTTTGAAACTTCTATAAAAAGTACAAATTATTTCCATAATAATCGAACATGTTTGTCTTTCCTGAAAAAGAATGATTAACCAAAACGGTCCTCAAATCGGAAGTTGTTGCTGAACGTCTGTGTTAAAAAACACCCTAGGTTTAAACCAAAATTTAATTTAAAACTGCGCATTATGTTAGATTACAGTTGATCTATCATGCGCAATGTGTTACGTCTTCTTGACTAATCAGTCGATAAGGTTGTCACGTGATACCATATCTAACACAGACGCGCAGTATCGCAAAGCCGCAGTAGACCATAGCTGGTTATCAACTGCGTGGGCATGCACACAACTTCAGTGACAATTTATGAGATTATTTTATTTAAGATTGTATTGGTGCAAATAGTGAGCATATAGGGTTATCTTGCTTCATTTAAAAACTGTATCTATTTACCTCTGTGGCAAATTTGGTTAAGCGATTGTAGTGATAAATGCTCATATCGTCTGTTTGATTTTCGATCATTCACTGTTGGTAAAATATTTTAGCATTACATATCATTAAATGATTATTAATTTTTGATGTCATTATTATTATTTCCGTGCTTTTTTAGCAATTATTCTTCAATAAACTTGAAAGGACGCGTTTTGTTTTCGAAATAAATAAAATTCCATGAATCACACTCGGGCAATATCGACGATTTACATGATGATAAAGCAAACATAACGCTCAGTCAACACTCTGATAAACTATCGATCATTTTTGTTTCACTATTTCGCATAACGTTTAAGGGCAAAAAAAGGCATTTATCATGTTTACTCTCTTTTATCAAGATAATTTTAACAACGTATATACTTTAATACTAACAATGCTTTTTGTTTGTAAAATATCCTTTAATGTAAATAAATATTTTCGTGCAAGTGTTAGTCCGCGTTTCTGCTAAAAACACAATTTAGTGACAATCATCTCATCGAGAATCATTTCCACTCCGTGGTGTTACGATATTGGTAAGTTCATTCTGTCACTAAGCTAATCATGCATTATGTGTCTAAACGATTTCACCTTGGGATTCATTACGCCTATATATATAGAAGGCGTAACAAACTTGTCAAATCAACACATGGTTTTACAGCGGTTCAATCGCGAAATAAATTGTCCCGACTCTAAGTCACTTAGAGCCAATAGGCCCCGCCAAGGCCACTGTTAAACGCATTGGTATCATGTGGGTGCTTTCGAGTGCTTATGTTATCGGAAAATCGACAAACTTGCTAAGGTTGCTTTATTACATTTAGTTCGTCATTTGCAATTCATCGAATGTATCAATTTCCTGATTCACTTGTCCTTGCTTAGTAAAAATCTGTTGATGTCTGCAGTATTTAATGACAAAGTAACTAGAGCCACTGTCCAAGGATAACAAGTTTCAGTTAGTCATTTATCTAGTGCGTATAAAACTAGGTCGTCAATAGAAACGATTTCACGTGTTATAAGTTAGACAGATTTGTGTGTTTTATTTATTTATTTATTTTTTTTTGGGGGGGGGGGGGGGGGGGGGGGGGTGTTAATGACAAACTGTATTACAGAAAATCAGAATATTGTAAAGATATTAAAATATCCAGGTTCATTTACGAAGCCGTCTATCGCAAAATGCTTATTCATGTTCTAGGAGTGCATTTAGCAACAAAGTCATAAAAACTATGAAAATTTAAATGCGTTTTAAAGACAAAAATATGTACGTCAACAAGTGAGGTGGAAAGGCCGAGAATACCAAAACCATAATCTTAACTCAAACTTATACTAAAGGCATAATATAAACAAAGGAAATATTTACATGTAGAACCCCGTATCAGACCAGATGTTCCGAAGGAGTCTCCATGTAAATCACATCAAAGTAAACATCAATCCTAAAAATGAGAACCGATTCACCATTGCCAATCACAAAATTGAGAACAGAGTCGTCATTGTCAATCACAACAAGTAAGCACACCAATGAGCAAACTCAAGAACGTTGATCTTCATATCGCACAAAGATATAGAATATTTCTCGATGAGATCAAGATGGCGACCATAAAACGTAGTGTTCATCAACCTGCATTTCTCGAACCCCTGTGCCGTTAGTTTGTTCGTCAGCATGTGACATATATCACGAAAATCTCGATATTAAAAGCAAGCCCCGGAAAAACAAATCAACTTGGGAATGTTACTATCAAGACAGGTAAAGTGCACGATCGGAAAATCGAAATCGTAGCGTTTATCATAAAGTTTTGTAATTAGCTGTCCGTGTTCGTCATAGATAAAGTGTCAAGTTCAGTAAGGTATATATAGATAAAAGGAAACGAAACAAGGCAAAATAAGTCCTAGAAACCATCAAAAACAGCATAACTCGAAAACCAAAAATGCTCAGAGACGACACCGACAACAACTGTGGGACCCTCGGTTGATATGCTTAATTGTCCAACCCTCTGCAGACCCTCATGTTAGACAACCAAAAATATCACCCCTTTGGTAGGAGATTTTTCTGTCACACTCGCAAGGTCGGGGAACATTCTATTAATTTTCACCCTGTCGGTAAACTTTAGTAGTCTCTATTATGCTCTGTGTCGATGAGCAATACGTCCCAGGTCGAATGAAAATATATATTGTATGATATGGCTCATTAGCATGCCTTCTTGCTACGACTGCTATTTTTCACTTTTAGGACGCGACACTTACTTGGCTCTAGCCTCGATTTGCATGGCGGGTGTCGTCGATGAAGCGGAATACGCTAACTCTTCCGGAACACATGGTCTTATTCGTTTTACCTTTTCAAGTCTCCCCGTGTAAATTTATCCTTTGTTCATGTTTTGTCCTAAATTTAATACGTAATTGTTTGTTTAGGAAGTAAAACTTTGATGCCATCAAACAAAAATACTGTGCTTGATCCCCTAGACAAGTAACGTTTGTCATACATGTTTACGTAAGGATGTGACAGGTCGAGAAAACCGATGTTTGCGTCAACATCTGAACATCCATGGCCATTTTATTTTGTCTATGACTGTCTGAATTGAAGACACAGTTAATCACTAAAATATTTACTTAACTCTTAGTACTCGGGAACGCAGACAACGAGAGGATCATGACATAAGACTTCGCAGCCATTCCGCGCTATATAAATGTAATGACTGTACAGATTATGTGGAAAATTTGTCACGTCCAAATACAGTCATACAAACGTAATTTCTTTGTTCATTCCTCAAACATGACGTAATTGTAAATAATTGTCATTGACATTACCGCTGTCTTACTAAATGCAACATAACTATGGAAACCCAGAGTGGAAGAAGGTATGGGCAACCATGTACAAAAGAACCAGTATCCCTATGGTCTATGAAGCCGAAACATAAAATAAGCAGATTGGTAAAAAAATTCTCAAGGACCTTTCAATATTATACTAAGTAAATGTACATGTCACAATATATCTGATTAAAATAATGACAAGGAAAGAAATAATACTGTAGATCTAACGCTTTTGAGTTTACCCGGTCATATTTCTACGGAAGCCTACAATGCCACGTTTGCGGTTTTTTCACCTGGCGGCCGCTGCTTAACGATCTGGCAGTCGACATTTAATTAAGTGAAACAGCCAGATAATTATGTGGCCACCACCACTTAATCTTATAGTCAGTAGTAATATTATATGGCGATCGCCACTTAAATGTATTGCGGCTACCAATTACTTTTGGATACCGTAGTGAACATGTTTTATTTGGTGACCGTCACTTTATTATACGCCGGCCGCGAGATAAAATATTTTCACTAGTGGTAGTTAAAATTTCCATAGATTTTTTTTTAATTGGAGACTCTCTGGAACAAAATATATAATCCAACAAGTTTCTAGAAACAAAATCCATAAATGTACGATTACAATTTTACCGCTTCACCATGGTAACATTTGCTTACTAGTTATTTTTCTTATTTTTCTGTTATTTAGTCATAACATTAATAATTATAAATAATAAAATGGCCGTTTTTGTTTGTAAAAACGAGTATCCCCCTACTCCTTTCCTCTCTCCGTAAAAAAGGACAGAAATGGAACGATTTATCCATAAGACATATTACCAAAGTACGATGGCCTATTTTATGTGAGTAGAGCTTTGTTATTAACTAAAACCTTCATCAGCACCTCTATAAAAGTGTTTCTGAATGAAAGGTAATATGAGCCCTTCAACCATTATTGCTTGTTAGATCCAGGAATGACATTCCAAGGTTACCGATCATTTCTCTCAGAGTAGGGTGATTAGATTCAATCGATTTGACCGAACACATAATCAACCGAATTTATACGTTCCAAAAATGTTCATTGATAAAAGAAGACTTTATATATCCTATATGGGTTTTAAATGTGATAACTCTTCTCGGGAATATTAGTATCGTATAGTATTTTGTAAAAAAATTACATAAAAGATATACAAATAAAATCTTTTTTTCTTTTTTTAAAAATTCGTAAACATTATATTCTCTATAGGATACTGAAGTGGCTAAGGTACCGAGTGGTAAAGGCGTCACATATGAGCCCTCCACCACGGGGTCGTAGGATCAAGATCTAATGCGGTGGGGTTTTTTTTCTCCCTGATTCTGGTTTTTTTCCACCCTCATTTCTGTTATAAAGACGGAAAACAAAAACCAAATCGTTGACAGACATAATGTTTTGCTTCTACAAGAATATGTAAATAAAAAAGATCACCAGCATATGGAACATGTTACACATTTTGTTACGCCAGTTTACGTTTACCTCGAAAGCTTGTAAATAAATAAAAAAAAATCAAATTTCGTTTTTGTTGAGTGTGTTATAGATTTAAAATAATTGTCTATCGTTTGTTTTCGCCAAGAAAGTAAATTTCATTAAGTCGAATATATGAATTCACTGGGGATATGCTATATATTTTTGTGTCTATGAAATTACCTGCAGTCCAACCCTCATTATTTTCGTTATCCTCCACTCTCCCCTAGGAACTTCCTAGCCGAAGATATTCGTTCCATGAAAGTACGTCAAAAGAAATAATTGAATAGTTTGTGATGAGCAGGAAAGTACATGGCAATTCTGAAATAGTGAAAAGAAAATTTTACTCAGTTTTCGTGACCAAATCATGGAAAGTACATTGCAGTTCTGAAAAATGGAAAAGAAAAGTTGACTTAGTTTTAGTTACCAAATAATAGAAAGTACACGGCAATTCTAAAAAGAAAAATAGAATTACATTATGTAGTTTTTAGTCAAAAAATCATGTAGATTGTCTCGTATTATGTCATCTGATCAAAAACGTCAAACTGTTATTACCCGCTTTATGTCACAATATTTTTGTCTACGTACACTTAAGTTAACGATGAAAGTGTTGGCGTGCAATGTTGACTAGCATAACCATGTCTCCTCTATAATCAAACAATACCCAAATTCACATCTTTGAGAAGCGAAATACCAAAGTGACAAGCAGTATCAGTTTGGCCCACATATGTAGCGCCTCTCGCGAGTCCAATTGCATGGTTTGTTTTCGTTTTTTGTTATTTTTGTTGTTTTAATGAATACCAATTCCACAGGTTATTATTTCTGTCCGTTTTATTTCACCTCAAGAGAATAAATTGTGGTCTCATAAGTGGGGGGGGGGGGGGTGAATGTATTGAGGTAATCACGGTAGTGCAGGACGAAGTACAGACAACACACTAGGAGGACAGCCTTACCCGTTGCATTCGAAAGAAGAACAACTACAGCTTTTGATGGTTGTCTCTGTCTTGTACTTCAGGAAAAAGAACACAAACCATCTTGAATCCCAGACCAGGCGACCGGTTTGGCACTTCACTATGAACGGAAATTGTTGTTATCCTCATTATCAATAACCTAGAATTGTAAAACCTATCTGTTACAAAGGATATTTGCTTTGTTTGCTGGAATGGCAAGCGAGCGGCGTGCATATAATATGATTACATACATATGCACTCTAATCCTGGATTACCGAATTGTTTAATGCTTGCTTATTGTCTAATGTTGTTTCAGTTTGTATGCATGCTGTTTGATTACTATGATTAATTGGTATAGTATAGAGCTTTACTTATGACTGAACACTGCAGATCTGTATATAATGTGTATGTTACACTATCTTATGTACAGTATGGTTTATTGGTAGGGGCCTATGAATAAAATTCATTTTTTCCTTCTATCTTAGAAGGTTCCTTCAGAAACTCTCCTTAAAATGTTCAAGACAAAAGAGGACAAAAAAGCATTAATAAACCTCCAATATTGTAGAACGGCTTCTTTCATGAACGGAGTAGACTATAACTGTTTCGGGCAGAGATAGGGTATCCTTAAATAATGTAAACCTAGGTATATCCGCTTATACGCCTTTATATTAATGATAATTAGTTTTTGCAAATAACTTATCAGAATATTTTAAAACAAAACACCTCGAGATATTAAGTATCCCAATTACATAGGGATACATGCATGTGCTAATAAACGGTTTTATGTTGATGGTACGGAATGTGATCATTAAGATTGTCACCGCCATCAAAAGGCGGTTATTTTTCTGTAGAATTCCACGCTATTGATCTTGTCCTTGAATAAATTCACTCGAGTGGTTAACCGGAGTCTGCAATCTGTTGATATTCTATACCTGTCCATAGAGCGTTCGCAATAGAAGTTTGAAAAAAAATCAGTTTGATAAATTGTAACTGCATTTCATTGTGTATAATAGTATTACGTACTTATTCCTCAGATGCTGGATTTCTGGACTTGTGCGATTTCAACTAATAAAAGACAGATCCCGCCAAGAAAGTTGCTTTTCTGCTACAACCTGCTGTTTTAAAACTTCATATTACAGATTTACATATCAGTAAAAGGACAAGTAAAAGTGGCGTAACCTCTAGGTCGACATTCCAGATCACAAATGTAAACTTGAAAATCGATGAATGGTATTCAATCTATAGAGAAAACCACCAAGACGAAGATATTTCTACATAACCATTTATTGAAAAGCGAGACCAGCTTCATTGCACAGCATGGCATGAACCCCTTCAATATTTATTAGATTGCATTAACCTTCAAGTAACGAAAAACTGTTTTATAATGACATTACCGATTCAAAAACTTTCTCGAGGAAGGAAGTATCTTGTTAATTAAACCTGAAAAGTGGGGTGTTCTTAAACCGATATAATCAAATAATAGACACATTTACAATTTCATTGTGACGATTTTTGAACAAACTGTGCCCCACTTTTGACCGACTTGCTTTTGGTTTCATACGAGGCTGTATTTGTCAAGGGGCTTATCCGGAAGGGTAACATAAACTCTCATATGGACTCTCATACAAACTGTTGCCCTCGGCCTTGGGCAACAGTTTGCCCTCGGCCTTGGGCAACAGTTTGCCCTCGGCCTTGGGCAACAGTTTGCCCTCGGGTTCAACAGATCATCTGTTGCTCTCAACCTCATTCAACAACTGTATAATACCGAAAGCAAACGCCTGAAATTCAATGATGTATATATTCTACTTGGCCAATGTCTGAGTCAAAGGGATTTAATTTCGCGAATAACAATTTCGATATATTTAATAATACCTTGCCAATATGACAGGTAAAATGCAGTAACACTGAAATAACAAGTGTATACGTTTAAATTACACCAAGGTATAGAGGTTGATGGGAAGCGTTGAAAACAACTCAACATATTCACTAGTTTTATTGTAGCGGATTTTTCACGACTTTGCAAAACTAATACCATCCAGAATTTAAGGCAAGCCGCATGTCATGTACAGTGTGCTTAACCTTTTCGCACTTTCAATGTCATACATATTTATATCACAGCCACAAAGAAAATCTTAAAATACTCATGATAAAAAGGTGCGGAATGTTGGAGGTAAATTACTATTAAGATTAAAGACAAAACTTGAATTACTTTCGAGGTCGGAGGGGTCAAACAGATTAATAGCTTGTGAAGGTTGATAAACCTACAGAAACGATACTTCGTCTGTTACATACCGGTATAAGTGGCTATTAGGTATATCAACAAGATATTTAAAAGACCGAATACATATGAAAAATGTGAAGGTTGAATAACTCTTCACAAATCCTGAAAAGTAATTGATAGGCGAAGAATTTCTGTATCTAGCTTAAGCAGTTACGGCTATAGCATATCAGTTTTGCTGCTTTGGAATCGATGGTATGGTATTCTAAATTAATAAAGGTGCGTTTTTTGAACAGTCATTTGAGAATATTGTAAACAACTTTGGTCCTATTGTATATACAGAGTAAGGAACATTATGTTTAACCGAGATACAAGTAATAATTTTGGATTCCTACCTCTTGGCCTCTATCATCACTGAAGAGTCCTAGAAGGACGAAACAGCTGTATGATTCAGTTTTATTCAATTTTTCGGCATACTTTATCTATTACTAAATTGATGAGGTGCAGCATATGTGTGTAATATGTCATCTTTATCATAACATGACTATCACTCACGGGATTTTATTTAATGTCTAGTGGAGCTTATTTTAATGACGGCATTTATATTTGTGTTGAAAATAGATGCCCACAAAAATTAAAGGACTTTTAGTAACGATATATCCATGTCTCGTTGCACTAACAATCGACTGACATATCAGATAACACAAGGGATTAGCAAGAAGCTAAGTTAACGTGTTTGCACGGTGTTATTTAAGAGTTTCCTTCGTCAATATCACAAACGTCACGTGACAATTATACAGTAAAAAATGGAAACTGTGGTATCCCAAGGTTGTTGGACAATTTATGGTGGGAGATTTATGTTCCACTTGGAAAAATGCGTGACTCCTGATTTAAGCCAGCGGGTCGTCGAGACACCCTTCTTTTCACAAACTACTAACATATCTGAAGAGCGTGTTTGGCTGTCGGTGCACGAAATGTTTCAATTCCTTAGCGTAGTGATGTTTCTGCACTCCTGAGACAATGATACGTCTATAACAGTGCAACAAGCTTTATAAGACATGTTCTTTTGTGAAAGTAGATTTATGAGGCATAAGATATGACGTAACAAACACATATGCTGCACATTTGATTTGGAATTTTAAGTAATAGATACAGTATGTAAAAGAAATGAGTTGCACTGCACCAAACAGCTGTTTCGTCCTCCTAGGACTAGGGGTCAAAAGGTGGGAATCCAAAATTTCATAACTAATGTACAAGCCGAAGGGCCAGGTACGTGAAACCCCTTCAATTTATGAATATAGAAGGACAGTATTGGAGAGATACTTAAGTGTTTGATGAAGATAACAGAAGAGGGGGGACAGGTAGTTAGTTTTGATTGTTATTTCAAAAACATGTATTGTTGAGAGGGTTATTTGAGTTTTGGAAGGTAAGCATGTATACGTTACAAACAGTATTGTTACATGTATTACAGTCATATATATCCGATGTAACCGATGCATGTTGTAAATACCTGTACACGAATTAAGAAATTAACAGATCACGTTAATGTAATGATAAAAAGTTATACATTCAACAATAAACATGCATGATATCACGTAATCTTAGTATACACAAGCCCTAAACAAGTTTTATAGCACTTGCATTTTACCCAATGAAATTGTGGATGAACCTAGTTTTGATATAAATGGCCATCCGTGCACCGCTGGTAATTTCCTTTAGTTCATTTACGAAAATTGTCCACAGTTCCCGATTCACAGATGATATAGCCATGTATTTTAATAGTTATCATGTGACTTTAAGAATTGTTGTACCACGTCTAAGATCTGTTAATAAATTCACTGGAAACAATTACATGGCTGTGGCAAAATCCTTTCTGAAAAAAAACGTACTTGCAGTAATTGTGTTTGTGTTCTGTTTGCAAAACATAGTCCGGTATTCCAGCCCTGAACCTTATGTTGATGCACAATTCCTGTAGCAGAATGAACTAGCTTGTCAACAAATGTATTATGGATCTTATTTGCTGCGTTTGTAATTTATTCACAGAAATATAATTTAAGAAGATATTTTGCTTCGAGTATTTTACGTCATATTATTAGCTAGGGTCAACGAAAATCTATTGGACATTGATCCTTAAGTCATTTTAACTCAGCTTGAGAACTTTATATTGCTAATCATTGCATCATTTACTTTTCATAACTGATAAAATTGCAGCATGCAATAGTTCATATTTCGTATGAATTCCTAGACTTCGATTATTTTGTATGAGATAGCTGTATAGTAGGTATTGGACATGGCCATAAGAAAATACCATATACTTGATAACGGAGGATAAACGTAAGAGATTATAAAATAATTATTATTATCAAAACTCAAAGTTCTTATATTCCGCTTTATAAAAACCTTGTCCGCAATTTGTCTCAAAACGATTACAACAAATCAACAGTGATAGAAGGGCCTTTACAGCAAGCCTATTAACGTGTTCAACTCCCCGGTGGAACAAGAAGCCGTTGCTGCCATTTAGGCGCTCACATCAAGTTATCTACGATTCTAGCACTGATTTACCACAAAATTGTTTACAGTCGAGTAAATAGGAATAAGCAGAGTAACACATCTTGCTCAAATATGGATGCAATGCCTCGCTCTGACTCGAATCAGCAGCTGTTCGATACAGGATCAGGCGTACTTCCAGTAGACTACCCTGTTAAGCTGAAGTACTTGACGCCAACCTTTATATATATTCCGTTATATAAATCGAGCATCTGGTGTGTCCTTATGGTCATGTTACCTGATGCCTGATCAGTCTGAAATGGCTGGTATGCTGCATTGTTAGGTTAGCATATCTTTAAATCTATGAATTACTTCTTCAATGAATTGAAATCCAACAAATGATGCATGTATTTATTTGTATACGAAACAAACCATTCTCTGTTACACATCCTTCTTAGTCATTACGATGCTTGCTTATAAATCAAACTTACTTATTATGGCTTAACGTCTCATAGAAACGCTTGGCGATATGTTAGGCTTCGGATATAGAGATAAACGCACCGGTGAACCAGATGGAATCTGGGATTATATGTCGGTATCAAGAGGATGTTTATTTTCAAATTATCGCTGAACTGTGCGGTGACAACGACTAAATATGTCTGGTTAACCATCGGACATGGGAAATCAAGACACACACAGCGTGGCTCCTTACTGTGTATGTTTTTATTATACTGTCCGAAGTTGGATGTCGTTTCCCTAATTAGACATGGACTTCCAACCGGGCGCAATAGGAACCATCTATAAGTTTGACCTTATTATACATTCATATATATTTTGTTTTCATCAACATTGGTTCGGACATGTTTCTCTGCTAAACATATTGTGGCGTCTTTATTTATAGCTCTGGAAAGCTGAAATACACACTTACACATCCGCTGTTTTCATCAAATAAAGACAGACGGCTAAAGTAGACAAGGCTTTGATTGTTCGAGGAATATGCAACTGACTGGAATAAGATTGAAATTGCATATAGATAGAGAAAGGGGTTTTAATCATGATATTTTTTTGTCTGAAAAAAAGAACACAGTATCAGTGAATACCGAACTTAATATTGGTTAAAACAGGGGGGAAATGTGAGCAAAGGAAATATTTATACGGAGGGCCTTGAAAAAAGTACAAGAGAATGAGACCAGATTTTCTAGAAAATTAAGGGTCTTCTGGTTCATTGACGACACCCGCCATGTTAATCTAGGTAACAACCAAATAATACCCCCATCACACCAGGGCCATGTCCCAAATACGTCCTCCGCGTCCTGTCAGGACGCGATGAGAACCCGGTGAGCTTATTAAGAAGTAGTGAGGACCTGTAAGGACGTGTCGAGGTCTTCATTAACATAATGGACGTGGCCAGACTTTGAGCATCCTCAAAACAAACGTGGCGAGGACGGGGTCGAATCAGAGCGTTGTGCGACCTAGTAAGGACGCAGTAAGGACTTGGTGTGAACCTAGTAGGAACTGCATGGACGTAGTTCAAGCGATGTGGGACGGGAAGGTTTTTGCGAGATTACCACTACGTCTTTATTGGGTTCTTACCACTCCTTACTACGTTCTAGATACGCTTATACAATTCTTACTATGACACTTCCAGGTTTGAGCCAGGTCCCCACTACGATGCTTAAGACCCCAGTAGGTTCTTACTACACTTACCACGTTTGCATTCGGTCATCGGTGCGACTGTGCTAGGTTATGATCATTTGGTATAAAAATATCAATCTTTCCCAATCGTTTCATTGCTAGTCAGTATGTTCGTGAATTATTTCTTTGTTGGCATGTTTAGGCATGAAAAAACTCGATTCTGAGCACCTTATCAATAAGAATCTTGTGGACGCTGCGGGAACGTAATAAGCGCGTGGCAAGAACGTTGTAGAGTCTTCATGGACGTAACCGGAACGGAGTATGGACGTATTGTAGACGTTCTAACGTGTCAGCCCCGTATGTCGGAGGCGATTGTCACCCATCGCTATCTCGGCTCTGCGGCCGATTTGTTAACATGTTTTCGTGTGCCTGCGTGTTCGGTTTGCACCAAATAAATAACATCAATGTCCATTTATACTCCAAAATGTGTTTAAACATGAGTTTCATATGTTTATTGTTCAATTGGTAATGGTAGAATGTTACAGTAGTGAAATATTACCTTTCTGTTATTTTTTTGTTAACGATTTCTCGTCGGCATCTCAAAGACCTCTCAAAATCGCCATATTGGAAGCTGACTATGCGAGATGCTCAAAACTACTTACATTGTTTCTGTAAATTTCTAGACTTGTAAGCAGTCGTAAATTGATGGACATTTAGTCATTATTGCATGTGAAAGTGTTTGCTGACGTTGTTTCAGCACGGTTTATGTATTTTCATGTTGTTTGAGACGTTCGGTCAGTTGTCGAGGCCTCTCGGACCTCTCACGGAGACCTCTCAAGCGTTTCGATAACTTTTACCCGCGTATGACGTCACTGCTGCATGGAATTCCGTACACTCTGGTCTATTTATAGTCATTAACTTTGGCGGTATTAATAACAGTTGTACAAGTATTTTTACGCTCTGTACAAAGTATTTTAATATTAAGCAAATGTTATTGGAGCGGATGTTGTGGGAGGTCATGTGTGAACAGGTTATTACTTTTACATGCAATCCTATGGGATGGGAGCCTCCCAGACCTCTCAAGACTAATCACCGGACCTCCCACGAGTTTTAATATTTCGAAGGTTATAAATACAGGTCGAATCGGACCTTTTCCTTTAGTTCACCACTGTCGTCACTAACAAACGGTCATCTCCGGACAGGTCAGAGATAGGAATCGCTCTTATAATTTCTCTATGCTAGCTAGGCTTACGGCTCACGTCATTATAGTTCTATTTATAAACATTGTCATCGGCTGCAAGGGGAAATCCCAGTATTCGGCTAGTAATGGAATATTTGGTCATTATCTCAATAATTGAGGTTTGTGCTTGTATTTTTGGTGGCCTGCATTATACAGCTTTAGCTTGCTTAGAATTATAGGCTCTGATGATTATTGGAATATTTTACAGTTAACACATAAACAGTTATTAGTGTGGGTTTTGCATATCTGTAGAGTGGTTGTGTGGGTTGTTGTGTTTGGTGCAAGGTAGACCTGTGTTGATGCCTAATGTTGTACTGTATTATTGTGCTGATTTATATTCTGTAAATAACACCATATCTTGTTAATTAACTTATTTATTTAATAAATTATATTAGTACCTATTAATTGGGCTCTTAGTTGATATTTAGAGTTCTCACATAGTTTAAATTATACTCTTCTAGCCTATTTCTGACCATTTGTCTCGGACCTGACATAGTTCTCGGACCAGAGAGCGAGAAGACACAACCTATCCGGCCGTAACAATCCAGGATCAGAAAGCACACTATACTGGTGAAACAAGAACCCCATACTTCTTCGAGGGCGGCCGGTGAGACGTGGGCACCGGACGCTCGCTCGTTACAACGTGTTTGACCTGGTAGGAACGTTAATTAAGAATGTACTATAGACATGATGGACGTAGTGAAAACCTGGAAAGGACGTTTCTGAAAACTGAATTGTTTTTCGATTTTGACCACGTCCAAGCCACGTTCATCAATATTTTAGGACGTCCTGCGGTCTTCATGGACGTGGCCCTAGTGTGATAGTGCTGAAGTGGGAACGTAGGCATTATTCTCAATGACCAGAATTCTCGAAATTTATATGCCAGTGTTTTTGTGACAAATGTATCTGAATACACGCGTTTATATTTAAATAGTCACGTTTGTTTAATTCACTTTTATGTCGTAGAAGTGATGATTCTGAGCTTAAAATAATTTTTAAACACCTTTTCGGTTGAACCTTTTTTATACATATTAAATATTTAACAGTTGTACAATATCAGTGACATTATGAGTTTTATTAAGTGCTAACTGATTATTTAACGAAGTCAACCCAAACAGATCTTGATTGGCGAGTTGCGTGTGGATAAACATCATAGCAAGAAAATGCTGGAGTCAGCTGTCTTTTCACGGGTGATTGTTTACTGGTATGTTATATCTATATCTTAAACATTTCTTCTAAAATGTATCTTGTACAGCAACTTTATCATCATGTTTGGTTTACTTCGTTTAACATGTTTTTGCTGTGTATGCGTGCATGTGCACCGGAGACACTGTGTGTTAGTGTACATGCATCCTTGTAATAGCGCAAGTCAGTGCTATCTAAATGAAATAAGATGTCAAAGGCATCCAAGCACAGGATTCCGCCCGGTTGCTGTTTACTGACAAAGAGGAATCAAATGAGATCGATGAGGAATTCAAACAATTCCATTATTGTGGTTTGGTTGGATTGTTTTTGCGTCCTATTCACAGCCAGGGTCATTTTGGGACGGCCTCCCGATGTATGCGATGTGGGTGTATTTGAGGGGTCACTTAGTCAATTTAACCTGACAACAGGTGAACAAGTCGTTTCACTCTGTTAATGCTGAACGTCAAGCAAGAAGTAGTAACACATGCCGATGTTGTTCAAGTATAAAGAGTCCGTTTAAAAATTGATGTTTTTGAGGTTATTGATGTGTTTCTACCAATAATAAAACCACTCCACCCTCTCAGTTTTGAAACAACCTGTACTCGCTTCAATTGACATCCATTTTAGAAGTCTTCACGCAATCAGTTTTTTTATTTTATTTGTGACCTTCCTATATGTTGTTACAGTCATTGGTGTCTGGTTTTATTGGGTTACCAGATGTGGTTTCAAAGGTTTCAACGATTCAAATGACAGTTGGTTGTTTGTTTAAAGTTTCGGCATGATGTGCATGCATGCGTGATTCGAAATGCATTCGATTGGTTAGTGAGCCCGTTAGAAATTTCAGACGTAAAAGGGTTTTACGGAATACGGAGTAGACAGCCACAAGGGGAAATTCTCAGCTAATACGTGAACTGTCAGTAACGCCAGCAACAGCAGATAAAGTTTTCCTGATTGATCTGTTGTGTTCGTTTCTGCATTGTTGTGTAGCTCTTCTTTGAGGCTTCGTTCCGATATCTTGACACGATATACGGAATGAAGCCAGTACTGTAGTGTATAGAAGGTAATCGACCGTTTGTTAAGTTGCTCAATGTGATCTAAATCTGATTAGGTACACTTTCCCAAGGTTTTGCGAATCAACTGAAATTGTAATAGTTTAAGCATTTGTGAGAAATAACAGATCATTAAGCCAAAACAGAAGAGAGTTGAGATTTTTCATGCAATTCAGAGAATGCATTCCACCTCGGTATATTTTCAATGGTCAAAATTTCAGGATTTCAGTAAGATTTGGAAGGTCATGAGATCAGGGGTTCCGCAGTCTAAGGTATATGAAAATTATATTAAATCACCCTATCGTCCAACCAGGTCTTAGAGAGCGATATTCTGTATCCATCGTTTATATGAAGTTGTGCATTTTTGAATATGTTCACTAGAATGACTACTTGCTCTGTTTGAAAATGATGCCCAAGTTCCCATTTTGAGGGCGTAACATTTACCTAGATGTTATGTATATATGACGAGTGTCGTCGATGAAGCACTGGAGGCTTACACTTTTGGAACATCGGGTGTCTTGAGATGACCAGCGCAAAGACCAATGGCAAAAATGTGTAATAATTCTCATCAGGGCATGTAGTTTGGTCTGAATTTTTTTGCATACATCCTCCTGATAACCGCTGGGGTCATTTAAGAATGGCCTCCCGGCGTATGCAATGTGGGTGTGGCTGTTAAATGCGTGTGTATGGGAGGCTGCTTACGCTTCCGGAACTCACAAACCCAAGTATTTCGTTATCACCAAAATTCACCGACCTCGTTGTCTGACGATCCAAGTACGTTAAATTCTAAAACAACCACAAGACCTGGATGACGTCACTGGCTCGCTGCTATTCGAGGAATGAGTTAAATATGGAACTTAAAGGACGCAAGGTTGCCCTACTAGCTGGCAACGCCGCCAGCCACATCTGTGGACGGACATTGACCATCGTGAGACTTTATCACCTGACGGTATGGGCAGAGAACGAAGGATTATCCAGGGTCTACTTTATTACAATAACGGATTCCAACATTCGATCAAGTGCGCTAGTAATCACTGCATTTAGTGGCTCGTCAGTTATAAATGAAGTCGTCAGTTAGTTGATGAATAATGTATTATTTAAAGAGTCATTGTTATCTCAACTAGTCATCCCTAGCTTTACAGGGAAGAATGAAGCCTTATAATCCAGTATAGATGACATGGAACAGTACTCGAGGCGCACATGTCGAATATTCAGCAGTATACTCGTGCGTGAAGACACCGACAATAAAGGTATGACATGAAGCAATCGGTGTTATGATTACTCTGCACGCTAGTATATTCCATCCTGTTGGTAAAGGCAGCAAGAAGCATTCTAAGGACACCATCGTACGTTTCTTATTAATGCTACGTTCAATCTTTTCCCGAAGAAAGATGACTCTGTCAGCACGTGAACCTCAGCTTCTCGCAAGGCAGGGACTCAAAGCAACTCCACATTCCCCTATTCAGTACGTGCTTTCTTCCTGTTCTTCACACACTCGCCATTTTATCGCCTATGACTCTCACCATGCTACGAGTCAAGATGTATGCTAAAACAAGACTTTGTTAATCCTAGTGTTACATCACTGGTACCTGGATCTTTGATGACCGCATTGTGGTTTGTAAATCTAGAAATGACCGCATTCAAGTATCAAGGTTTAGTAAATGGTCATCTGACCTTGATCCCAACATGTTATTTCGTGATTCCGGACACCCACGTATCTAACAGCGTGACGCGGATGCTGTACGAAGACGTGGTGATGGCCATCGTGATAGGAGACGCGTAACTCTCCATCATCACCTGGGTATACAGACTAGCAACTTCATTGATCCATCCACATCATCCTCGATCTGAATTGGAGTATATATATATATATATATGTGATTGTCTCTGGTACATCCATACTTTATATGGTCTGTGATTGTCTCTCGTATTCCGGTATGTACATTTTGTATATATGTTATATGGTCTGTAATTGTCTCTAGTACATGCATATTTTATTTGGGGTGTGATTGTCTCTCGTATACCGGTATGTATATATTTTATATGATCTGTAAATGTCTCTTGTAAATGCATATTTTATATGATCAGTAATTGACTCTTGTAATTGCATATCTTTATATGCATCATTATTGTACCAGTACATATACATGCATACTTAATACCTTATTTCCGTTATATGTAAATCAGCTAGTATAATCGGCCGATGTTGCCGTTGCTGTGCCGGCAAATGAACCAATGGAAGGATGGAGTCGGGATTTTTGATGATCATAAATGCTGAAAGATATCGAAAATTAATTATATATGGACCCAGACCAACTCTTTGATAGAAAAAGGAAGTGAAAGTGAATTGTGTAGAGTGTGCGGCAGACGAAGAGGACGTCGATGAAAAAGTAAGGTGTGTAGATAGGGTGTGAGGAAATGGAAAAAAAGTGTCCATATTGGATGCATGCATTCGGAGTGCTTAGGAATGTATGGAAACACATCCTGTGTTTTTTCATTTCTTTGTCCCGAGCATCGCCATTTACATATTTGTTTTTTTTGATCGAGTGTGCTTTGTAACATTATCCATTATCCGTCTTTTTCCGTTTTTATGTTAGTGTTACCACTACAATATTTGAAACTCATTCATACTTTTCTTCAAATTATTTCACAAACGAAAACGTAATCAAAGGGGATATAAATTTTAAGCATCTGTATAGCTGTGTTGTGATCTGTCGATATTAAGCAGACTTACATTCCATCATAATGATTACACATTTACGACAAATATGCAACACAGTTTGAAACGCCCTGAATATGTTCATTTCTAGATGGCCTGCGCCTGATTGAAGTAACAGGTTATCACTATTTTGAGCTGACCTTATGTCAAACACTTGATCGCAGTGGAACCTCTGGTAATGTTGCTCGTCCTCGAATTTGAACTAAAAACATTCCTTACGCAACTGGCGAATCAATTTCTTGTCAATACGCCTTCTTCCTAGTATGGCTATTATTTTGAGCCATCACATCTGACCACAGTCCAGGAGTGATTCTGGCATATAGTCATCAGCTGCGTACGAACAGTGGTTTACCATTACTGTGTTACCTGTAATCAGATTTTGGCTTATTCGCCAACGTTTCTTGTAAAAAACAACAATGATCCGATCATTTGTCAACCTGTGATTTTTTCTGGGTGTTTTGCCGATAAAATCGATATTTTTAGACACAATGTCGTTTCCCCAATTCTATAAGAACAAAACGGAATCTTTCTTTAACAAAAACATTTCGATATTTTCAATATGTGATCAAGATGTTGACCTTTTCACGTTCTTCGATTTTATTCAGGTAAGACGTGTACGGAGAAAGGTTTGACTTATCTTGCAGAATAGACTTCCAACGAAGGCAAAACATGGATGAAGTTTGTGATAATACTAACGAATGCTTCCGATTGTCAGATTGAAGAGGTAAAGATATATCTGACGAACTCTGACAATTGAACCACGGCAAAAGTGAAGTGTAACTTTCAACAGGGGCATAGTACTGTGAATTTCACAAGCATACTTGTACCTGCTTCCGGTGATAATATGAGACAACGTGAAGACAATAACAACGACATAATGGCATTAAGTTAAATATACATTAGTAAATGCTGGTGTTCTACAAGGTTCAAATTTTGGTCATGTTTTATTCCTTCATGTTAATGATGTACAATATGTAACTGAATTGGTTTCAAGTAAGATGAAACTGTTAATTTGCTGATGGTACTTTATTATATGTTATGATTGAGGGTGATGGCTAAGGGGGACAACTCGTGTATCGGACTTGTTTGTAGTGTAATGCTAGTATATGTTTAGTGTATGTAAAGTTGTGTGTGTGTGTGTGTTGTCTAATTTGTCAGACTTTAACTATGTAAAATACATATGTCCGTAAACAGTCCAATGCCTTGAAGACACCTACTACAGTGTGGTTGCACTGTTAGTGAAAGCTTGTCATAGAGACTTGTCATAGAGATTTAGGTTTTATATTAGGCAATTAAAATATTCTGTCAGTAAAACAAATACAAAACAAAACAGAAACAGAGCAAAAAACACACATATTTATATTCCATTTATTAGAAATATCAGAAATGGATATCGGGTTGAAGAAGAGTCTGTATCTCAAATAATGGAATTCGATACACAACTTCTTTTGACCAACTGATGATGTTTAACAACGGATGGTAATACTATTTTTCTTACGCGAAACGCATTCCCCCTTATTATCAAAAACGAATAGTTAAGCATAATGTTCAATTTGCAGAAATGTTGAAAATTCAAATCATCATGACATTCTATTAAAGATTTTCTAAACATCAGCATAATATTTTGTATTCAAATCCAATATTTTACAAAAAAAAATGTAATATTAGCTTTAATTGTTTTACAGCAACTTTTGTTTTGTCGTCTGTCACTTTAATATCAAAGTGTCAATTAACAGCATATTGATCTACAACACACAATACGCTCATAATCTATAAATAATACAAGATAGCATCGACAGATTTGAGTTTGATTTATTGTTTGATTAAAAATAAATTCCCAGATTTCTATCACAAATTGGTTTTCAAATCAATTCTACGGAAGAATTATAGGCACGAAAGGTAGCATTGCAAATATAATGATTATTTTTTACTCCAATTTCATTTTGTCTACAAATTCGCTAAGAACACCTCTTGAATTAACTGTTGAAATAGTGATGCTACTAAAATTTCTCTAAATTGTGTTCCTTTCCTCAATTAATTATAATGATCCATATTCCACTTGTTACATTGCAGTTATTTGAAAAATACAAAATGACATGTATTTGTTTGTTTTGCAAGGACAAAATCGGACACTTTGACCTGGGTTTTGAAGTGATCTATTACATTCCGTAAATGTTAATGGAACAATTTCATAAATTGATAATATTTCACTTATGACAATGAGCATGAATAAAAAATGCTGCCAATGCTACTATCAGGACCCCTCAATATATATGGACATTCTTGGGCGTTAAACATGGACAGTTAAACTGTACGATGCACTAGATCATTTCAATTTTCTAATCGTTTGCTTTTCTTTTCTCTATAAGTGATTCGTTATGCTATAGTTTGCACTAAACACTGTGAATTTGTAGATTTCGACTGCTGAAGAAGAAACTTACGGCACAGAAATTCGAGAGATGCAGGTTGATAAATCATTCACACAAAGTTGATGGTCGCGTTTTTTATCTTATTTAGAACTATTCTGTCACGTTTCACTTGAATGGTATGAAGGTGGACGTTTATGGATTTGCTCGTAGGTATGCCAATATGTCAGTATGTCTACTTGTCATTATTGAAAATGATACCTCCGTAATTTGTTTCAGGAAGGGACATACGTTTGGATAAACCCTTTTAGAAAACCCATAAAAATAAGAATAAATATACTTAATTTAAAACATGTTTAAATTAACTACAATGTTCGCAAAATAAACCATTTCGCAAACAACAGCACTTGCCATAGCCGTCTTTAATCTCCATCTCTGGAAACTATATACTTTTGTCCTTCATTAATCGAACTCCTTTAATACAAATCTTGATATTTGGAACACATTTCTGAATATCACTAAAATTACGGTATTTAAAAAGCTACTGAGGTATGATGTTGAATGTAATCATATCGAAGGGGGACATTTTTGCTTTAAAACAATCGAGATCTCATCTCTAACACCATTTTTTTTCACCATACTAAAAGCAGTTTTAGAGGTAGAAAGCTCTCATTATATAACAATGAACACATTCCTTCAGTTAACAATATTTGATACACTATGGAAAGAACATAAAAGACAAATAGTACGACGAGACGATGTTCCTAACTGTGACCGGGTGTGGTGTTCTGCCGGGAGACTTCGGCGGTATAATTCAATAAGGTAGCACTTAAAATCGGCAAAGGATCCGGACTATCACACCGCCTCCAACACAAACACATGCTCCAAACATGCACACCAGCGACGAATACACCGGGAGACCGCCTTTTAATTACCTAAGCTGTTAATTGGACGTAACACAATTAGCCAAACCAATTGGTCTTTTGAGTTCTTTAGATCGACATTCCAGCTATTGCACTTCTGCTTTATGTCACAATAGAGGAAACAGACACCCAATATAAAGGAGACAGTTCGGTGTTCTTATCAATGATCGACATTCAAAACGAAAGAGATATTGTCATGACTATCTTTACGAACAGGCATAACGATTCAAATTTGTGTCATACAATCAATGCTGGTCATGAAGTATCCGAGATAGTTGCTAAATGTTACTAGCACTTGTTCTATTTTTATATACTTTCTGCCATACTACGTTCTTAAATCATGTTGTAGAGCGTCCTTTTGGATAACTATCAAACACGTCCATCTTCATTTCACTCAAGGATACAGAATGTTTCATTAGATTGTGACGTCATCGGAATGTATAATTTAACTTAATTTAACAAAGTATTTTTTTACAATAATGACCGACAGAATGATGTGCAGGACTAACTTACATTCGTAGCTCTTCCACAAATTCAGCCTAGGGCGCGGTTGTTCCCATAGAAATTTCAACAATATGCCGGAAAAATTGTCCTCCGAACTCAACAAAGATATTGTCGACTAGGCATTCAATTATCCTTACTATATCCTTATTATATATCCTTACTGTATTGAAGTACATGTATTCTGTCGAATATCTAAATAAAAACACCCATCCGACCACATAATAATTACAACGGGTGAATATCCACTTCTATAATGCTGATGAATAGAAGTTAGAAAGAAGAAAAAAGTTAGCATTCAACATAAATGCGAAAAGGGAGGTGTGGCTGAGCAAGGCGTTAGGAAATAAAATGGTTGTTTGAAGTAAAGTGAAGTATTGCAATGGACTCAGCGAAAGCAATGCAAATACCCTATTTTGCAGAGGTTCCCCAAATTGGACGCATTTTACAGTGATTATCCGACATGCAGTGGTGACTGACTGCATTAAGCAAGAAAACTATGTAATCTTGAGGTGAGCCACTCTAGGATCAACTACAACTGATTTAAGTCAGGGACTTAACGTTGGAATTTTTCAATTTCTACCTTAAGGAATATATCATATATGTATACAATACAATAGGTGACGTCTGTATGCTATATTGTCGTTCGTATATGCATTATACTGAACAATGTACTATTATATGAAACAAATTGCTGTCATTAGTATTTATGTACATCTACTACCTATCAATATATGTATATATCAATGTGCATAGCTTTTTGAAAATCTATCTGATTTTTATACAAGATTTTGGATCTTTTATTCATACACGTAGTTGTTTTTTGACGATTTTTTATCTTTTAATTTGTAAAACAAAAATCAATGCTTTCCCCTTATGAATCAAAATTACATATGAATGATGTCTACCATCATTTGAATTGACGAAGAGCAATTGTGGTACCTTGCCTTTACAATAACGCGCAACAGGACACATAAGACCAATTATCAACTTGCCGAGAGGTCGTCTCGAGGTTCCATTACCCAAACCGCTACTCGTGTTATTATTTACAAGGTGTCGAGTAATTGCACCAGCAGCTTTCAAATATTTGCAAATTTGATAACAAATGTATAACGGGTAACACAACAAGTTGAATTTGTGTTTTTTTTTTATTTTTGCTTTTGCAACTTTTATAAAATATGACTATTGAAAGAAAATCTTTTAAAGTATGTTTACTTGATGTTGAAATCAAAAGTTTGAAACCGAGTAACAAACTAAAAGATAACCATGCTTTTATCATTTTTGTCGCTGTTGCTCGTTATTGTTGCGTTAACAACGAGATACCATCAGCAGTCGTCTGTCAGTTCGCGCCAAAACAACCATCATTCATTGCCGTTGGTGCATTTAAAACGCTTAGTCAGTTTGAGCTATACTTTTTGTTCAACATTTATGTTTATCCCATATACATTAAGTAAGAAAAATCATGTTCAATGTATTTATCCGTCGAAGACTTTCACAACTGTATTCATTATCTGCTCTTTAGTCGATTTATGCTATATTGGAAGGGATTCCTGCCTCAGGCGGATCTGTAATTTTCTGTCTTCGTCATACACAATGACTTTTTCAACTGGAAACATGCCAATATACAAGTTTTTTTCTTACAATGCAGTAACTGTCATACGTTTATAGAAAGATGTGAAGATAATTGTACAATCCATCAAGAATAACTGTATAAATGCACCAGGTTATCTGGAGACGTTCTTTATATACTAGACATAGTACATGCATGTACCATATGTAGGAGCAGATTTAACGTTTTAAGGTCATGTCCATTTATTAATGTACCTCAATATACTTAATGTATCATATCTTATAGATGGGTGGGGATTTGACATAGCGTAAGTCCAAAAGAGAAAAAAGAATGCAGAGGAAATATTAATGTATTTAATGCTTCATGCTGTTTACTGGGTATAATTCTTTAAGAGTAAACGTAATCGGGAGAACACTTATTCGCATTGCATGAAATCGATCCCATTTTGTCTTGCATAAGCGTATCAAAACTAACAAAGCTTTAAATTGCTTCACTGTTATATTCTTACAGACCGTCATTGCTATCAAGCATATGTCAACGGGCCAGTCTCTTTGTTAGCGCAGCGCTGACCATTATATAAACCCCATTATGTCCAATCAACGTTCGATACAGTCTGTGGTACTACGTAATCATTGCCACGACCACACTAAATCTTTCATTTGGGTATTTATGAATAATTTCTATTTGAGCTGATTACATATCCTATATGATCAAAACAATTCCAAATCATCTGGAAATAGGGAATTAAAAGTAACATATTGGCAGATATTTCATTAGCTGTTATTATAATATTAACCAAATCAGCTTCGTTTTGATGATTTTGTTTGTTGTTGTCGCGTAATGACTTCGATTCAATTAATATGTTTATAATTTCTGTAACCGATTTGATTACAACATTAAGGATTCAGTTTAATTTCTGTGTTCAGTTCAGCAATAAAATATGATGGTGCAACACGAAAGCCTACCTATCCGCTTTCATTCGATCTCAACAGACGCAATGTGTCCAGCAAAAAAAATCAGAGAATACCGACGCGACAACAAAACCATAATCCGAACTCAAATACGAGGGGTGTTCCATAAATAATGTCATCTGTGCTTTATTTCGCAGAAATCGTGCAATTTATGCACAAAACCACCTCGTGTCGATTGAGTGATCACTGGCTCGTGACACAGGTAAATATCTCGTCCACACGTTCACTGGCCTCGGTACAGTGTACATAGTTTCATAGCCTATTCGTTAGACTAGACACAAATGACAGGAAAACGAGCTGAACATGATCTTGAAATTAGGGCCTATATAAAAGGTAGGTCATTACTCGGCATAAAGGCTGTAGATATTCATCGCGAGGTGTGTGACATTTATGGGGAGGGCCAAATGTCTCACAGGACTGTTTGTAGGTGGGTAGGTAAATTTAGTGCTGTGCAGCAGCAACTGAAAGATGCTGCTCACCCAGGTCGTCCTGCAACAACTACGACCAAAGGTAACATAGACAAACCCGAAATATCCTCCAAACTGACGCTCGATTAACCGCAAGACAATTGGCTCGAATGACAAACTTGTCGTTAGCAAGAGTTCATGCAATTTTGAAGACACACCTAAAAGTTAGAAAGATAAATGCAAGATGGATGCCCCATTTGTTAACGGATGAGCAAAAGAAGACGCGTGTAACAATGGCAAAAAAACTTCTCAAAATGTACCCAAAATATAGTAAAAAGGCTTTTGATAATATAGTCACTGGTGATGAGACCTGGTTGTATTATTTTGAACCAAAGCGGAAGGTTGCCAACCGAATATGGGCCACTAACAATTCCAGACGCCCAAGTATTGCCAAACGAATACGAACGGTAAAGAAGGTTTTGTATGCTATTTTTTTTCACTAATAAGGGTCAAACTATTCAAATCCCGGTGCCAAAAGGCAGAACGGTCACAGGCAAGTTCTATATAAACGTTGATCTGAGAAAGTTGAAGAACTACTACAAAAGTCGCCGCCCCAAGACAGGACTTAAGTATGTCCGACTTTTGCATGATAATGCACCCGCTCACAAGGCACGTATTGTGACTGACTTTTTGGAGTCAGAGAAGGTTACCGTCCTTCCGCACCCTCCGTATTCGCCAGACTTGGCCCCCTGCGACTATTTTCTCTTTCCAAAACTTAAATATAATTTATCTGGAAGGAGATACAATTCGAGAAATGCCCTTGGATCTGCTGCTTTTCAGTGTCTGATGGTTGTACCCATTGAAGAGTATGAAAAATGCTTCCAAAAATGGATTGACCGGCTAAAAAGTTGTGTTCTATTGGCGGAGAGTATTTTGAAGGGCAGAGCAAATTAAAATGAACAAAAGCACTTCCGCTATATGAGCACCGATGCAAGTAACATTATTTTTGGAACACCCCTCGTACGATGGAACTGGGAGCAAAATCCGAACACAGAAGGAATAGCACGGCGACCATTGAAAAAGTTTGTCGTCTGCTGCATCGACGATTTCTAACAGCAAAACAGAAATAGTGTGTTTGAGCTCCTGTATTCTAACTCATATCTATCCATTTTAAATAGAAATTGCAATGCAGTAATCTGCGAATTAACCAGTTAATAAAACGCCAATGTCTTTTTGCTTGACAAGTCATATCCCATGTACACATAAATGGCCGTTTGGCCGTAAATTATCAATCATCGAAGTTATTCTGTCCGTGTATTATATAATAAAATATATTTCCATTATGGTTTTTTTCTCCTTCTGTAATATTCATGATCAAATATTTGCAAGGCAGATCCAACTAAACAACATGAAATTATGAGAGATAAGTGAGAAGCCAAACAAGTGTTCTTGTCTGCGTCCGACAATGCTGTTAAACAGAATGGCAGGTTTAGTGATTTGTTATACTGATTCGTCTGTTGTAAGCAGGAAATGCATGCAGACGTAAATACATAGAATTTGTGCTGTATAAAATCATTTTGGTCAGAATATAACTTAATGCATTGTCGTTCTTAATAACATATTACAATAACAGATATTCTAGATAATTTGTTGACGCGACCATTAAATAAATGATTATAAAGCATCTCTATTTTCCACATTACAGTTTTGTAGGTAGTCTATTCATAATTGTAGATGTATTTAATGTTTTGCTTATGGCAGATTCATAGAATGATTCGTCTCTTGCCTATAATCCATCCATCGGAACAGTCAAGATAAATAAACATCAAGTCACGTATATGCGACATCAGCAGCCTTTGACATTACAGTTGTTTACAAAAGAAAACCAAACGATATGCAATGATTTTTTCCCATAATTTCCTATTCCTAAGAACATCGATGAGCAAGCATATCCAGAGTCTTGCATATATTATTTAGGAGCAATTTGTTTTGATTTTTTGGTTAGTATTTTTTCTTAATGTATGATGCCGGGTAATTCTTTTTTGACATATTGAATATATTACTCAATTTTAAAGGTGCATCACATGTGTGCGTGTGCGTCATTTTGTACAAACAACGAACATTGAAAATGAGGGCAGTACATCCAGTTCTCGGATTATGAACGTGAATCATACCCCATTATATTAATATTACGCTATTTTAGCTAATGTCTGTGCATATGACGTTATCACTTAAATTGACATAATCAAAAGTCAAAGAAAATCAAAGACATGTTTATGTTCATATTCACTTAAGTCTCTGAGGAGCTTTTTGCGACTTGCACATACATTGCTATTGAAAAAAGTTTTCCATCTCTTTTGAAGAGTAGCCTCTTTTTATTATCTGTCTTGTTGAGGTTTTTTCTTCATATAGGTGGATCTGAGGTATATCTGTTTAGCGTATACATTCACTTTTTGTAAACCTTTTAAATACAGAACTTGGGAGTGCACTAGATCTGTGAAATTAAACTAGCTTAAAGATAAAAGACGGTGGCAACTTGAATACTGAAAGTGGCTTGGTGACTCATATTTCATTTAAGGTAATACATGTAATAACTTTTAGATAGCCTACATGCACGTTATCTACCAACAAGTACTTGACTGTTAGTTATTATAGACATGCTATTTTTTACATGGAGCTGCTCCTCGCGTTTCCGGAAATAAAAGTTGGTAATGAATAATTGACCCGTCCGGGGGAAGGCCAAGAACAGACTCGCCCTGTCACTCAGGCGTTTCTGTAGCTGTTGTGCTATTACATTGTAAACGATTTGGAGTTTAATTAAATGCAATTCATTATCAACGCTATGATTTCAATTATTTTGCCATTGTGATCTTGTAAATCGTGTTTCAGACAGTTAAAAATCAGTAAAATAAACTTTAAAATCAACATATGGAAATAATAGTGTTACTTTCGATGCATTATCTGTAGTTTAATTACCTGGTATTCCCACATCATTACGAAATTTTGTGGTAACATTGTGTTATATTGTTAAATATGTAATAATTGTCAATATGAGATATTCTTACTAAGGCTCTGTGTAAAAATGCTGCCGTTAAGAAAGGGTAAATTCAGGCCATAATTATATATAAATTGTAAAATTATTTGAAGTGTGCTTTCAGATGTGTATATGCGACCTCATATTAATCGTAATCAAACTCTTCAATAAATACAGCTAATATGAAAACAAAACAGATCCAGATCCATTGAAAGAGCACAGTATTTAGCCAAATAATGTTTAGCATCTGAGGTATTGCTAAGTTTAAAAAACAAATTTATGATAGGCGTAATATACTGTAAACACAGGACGCTCAAAACTTATTGAAATATATTTTACAGCGTACGTGATCTCGGTTCTAATACAGACAGAGACAAATATTAATAATAATGTAGGCAGATATAGCATTATTAAGGTGACCTGAACTCTTTGTAGAGGAAATGACAATTTTCAGCCTTACTGAATAAATGTTCTCCTAGACACGTTTCTCTCTCGGGAAAGATCCAGTCTTTAATCAAACAAACAATTACATTTTTGTATGAATTGCTAACTTTGGCTCATTAACTTGCAACAATAATAATAATAATGAAGAAAAGCCAAAAGAGACTTAAAATTACCTGATTATGACGGTATTTGATTGACAAAAATCTTATATTTAAGCAGCTTGCGCACAGAACTGATAAATTCAGTCCACATCAGTCAAATAATATTTGGTTCATTGCACAAGTGGCATTTAAAGAACAGTTCAAATATTGTTTTTCAAGATGGCGGTCTTGAAAGCCATGTTAACAAGGACCTTCCCGAAATATAAGCACGCTTTGTAGGAACCATCTCATGATCCTGCCTGGCGAATTTTGTTTAACTCTGCTAGTGACCTAGCTGTTCGAAACACATGTAGTTTTTCAAAAAAAAAAAAAATTGAAGTGCACAATTATGTTACAAAATGATGTCAATGTCGACATAAAGTAAGATGTTAAGATCCCAACGAATTCTCAGTTCAGCGGCATCAGTAACGAGATAAGTAACTGGTGCAGTATATGTGTGTAATATCATCTTTTAGGAGAAGGGTTGAAAGACCCTGCTGGTGGATTTGTAAGTCCCCGAAATTCGCTTGTTGGAGCTTCCATAGCCACATGTATTTCATTTGAGTAGTGGCACGGTTAATAAAATAACCCTTTCGTACAATGTAATACATACTTTGAAATCATACCGAACTAGTTAAATTGTACTTCTAAATTCATAAATTAAAGGGGTTCCACACACCTGACCCTTCTGCTTCTACATTAGTTTCGAATTTTTGGATTCCCACCTCTTTTAGCCCCTAGCATCACTGACGAGTACCAGAAGGACAAAACAACTATTTGATGTAGCTTAATTAATTGTTTCGGCATACTTTATCTAATACTGAATTTAAAAGGTGCAGCATTTATGTGTGTTACGTCATCTTTAAAATAACTTTTACAAGATTGCAACTATCCTGGGTTACAAGCTGACCCAAAGAATAAACACACTTGGTCATGAGTATCTCAGGGTCCCTCAAGACAAGTTTGAAATTAATCAACCGTTGGAACTTCCGTGTTGAACCTCTTTGAAATAAAAATAAAAACCATTTTACTGGCTTTCTTTCCTTAGAATTGTCAGCTGAATAATATTTGTTAATTTCAAATAAGTTTTTTTTATATTGTGGCTTAAGAGGCCATCTTTGATTTCAACTTGGTCCGAACCATAAGAACTCCTGAATAAGATGAACAAAATGGCTGCCGTGGCTGCCATGTTAAAATGTTAATGTAGAAAAATATGTTTTAATCTTGTTCTTACCATTTTCACTCATTTCCATCTCGAACAGATTTGCAGCCTACAATGTACCGGGGCGGGGTTGACATTTGCACAATGGAAAGAATGGGTTGGTCTAGATAAAGGGAGGATTTCTACGTGAGTATAGTGCTTGTCATTACCGCTAGCAATCATGAACTGATAATAATTTGCGCTGACTGATCGTTTGTGGTGGTTTGAACAATTTATTTATTGTGTAGCTTCAATAAAAATGTAAAATCTCAAGTGGTATCTTCTTTCCGTCAACATATGATGGGTTCTCTCCATTTGCAAAATCATACACGCCGATAATATTAATCTTGTCAAATTCATCGGCATATGAAACGGGCTATATTTCATGGAGGGAATTGAAATATACATGTAAATTGTATGAAACAAAAAAGACGAGGCAACATAAAATAACGGGATTTAATTTTCATAAATCATTATCGTACAACACATATGTACAGACATGAGACTTAAATTGATGTTATATCTCAAAACATTAGAGCTACATATACGAAATGAAATAGCAAGATGATACATGTATTTAATGTCACAACGGTCGAATTTTCATTCGTTAATTGATACAGTAGAATCGTATTTTTGAAGTTTATTCGTTTGATTTTAAGTATATGTACAGGAATTTTAAGCAATATATCAACACAAAAATAAACAATTTTACTCAGGACCCAAGCAAGCATATCGTGTTCGTAGTATCTTCATTATTTGTATTTAAATTGAATGCGATTGGTACTGTTTTCAGACATATGAAGTATGTTTTCCACTTTTGCTGGTTATTACATATCACCATAGTGTACCAAAAGGACAGGAAACATGATATACTTAAACGTTTGTATCGTATTTTTTTATACATTTACAAGGTAAGTTATAAAAAAACATAGTAAAACCTCATTAAGTGTTTTGGGGTAATACAAGTTCGACATACTGAGGTTCGACTGTTTGTTGTATTCATCCTCTGTAATGATGACTAATTGATTTAATCTTCAACAAGCAATACAATATCTAACAACCGCCATTATATGTAGCTACATAATCGTTTATGATTTATAATAAAAAATTGAAGACTTGCATGTACATGTACATGCAGAAAAATGTAACAGTAAGCCACAATAAAATAATGTTTATTTTTGACGTTTATCATTTTTCATATCAGTTTTACCTTCAGGTGAATGGAAGGTTATTATAATTTTTTTTATTTCAGTTTCTGTTACCGATTATTAAGGATATGGTTGTTTTATTTTTTATTGACTTTGGACGGATTGGGAGTGTTAGTGTGAACAAAACTGTGCTACTTTAGAAGGAACCACGCTCTGGGACTGGTGAACCCAGAAAGGTACATAATGTAAAAACAATCTATTGACACTCTAGAAAATATCATATACTTTAAATATAAACAAAGTATCAACCCTCAGAAGTAAGGATGTCATGTTACGGTCTTCTAGAAACAAGTCCATAAATATATCTTAAGATAGTCATTGTTACAAGTCCCCCCTAAATTACCTTTGAGGTTTGTAGCTTGTTTGAGTTCACTCTGATTAGGAATAGATAATCTTTTAGATCCAAAAACATGTATAAATGCGGTACTGTGAACCTTGCGAGACAGAATGTAAACAAGACAAATATGTGCATGATAAATATTTTCTGGAAAATATAAATCGTGATGCTCACAGCTGTTCTCATACGGAAAGCTCTGCTGTTTGAGTGATTTATTTCATCGTCCACTGGAACAATATAATTGACGTATCTAATGTTTTATAGATAATGGACGTTGGAGAACATAATTATATATAACTGTTGTATTGAAATGTCAATCTATAATACCCTGCCTTGGTCTAAATAATGTCGTCTTTTGTTCCATGAAAATACAGGTACACATCGTATCGGTAGACATACATGTTAAACCCACGAAGTGTTTCTCATGCTTTAAGTTGTTAAAAATGCTACAATAACGAATTCATAAGAAATTGTGCGTTAAGCTAGTCTAATGAACGCTACGTAACAAGAATACAATTGATGCTACTTAACTAGTATAATTACTAATACATCTATTATACTAAGTCCTTTTCTATGGCAGTTTTCGCATTTGTAAATCAGCGTGCCACAGGAATGGATTATCATAACACAGAATATCCGGACGCTTTCGCATGATGCCTTATTTGTAACCCCTTTCACATATCTGACGCTTACTACAAGTTATTATTGGCTATACTGGTTATATATGATTGATATTTCGCTAAGACAACAAAACTTCACAGACACAACCGATGTTATAATTACTTGTATATAATATGGACAGAAAAGTATATATATACACACTGAAATAAGTATCATTATATGTACAAGCGTGCATTGACTGATAGCATGCGAATTGAATGAAAATTATAGCAATTCGTATGCTAATTTTAATAATTGTATATACAATTTTAAAATATGAATCTTAACTGATGAAAATATCTGAATATTAACCGGAAAACATTCGCCGCAGTAACTTTTTTTATGCTTTATGGGGGCAGTTCAATCATAAATAGAAAATATAACTTCAAAGCATGAAACACATACGTAACATAGAGAAAAAAAAGCAGAATACATTCTGGGCGAAGACGAATTTTAGTCACGAAAGGAGAATATTTGACTTGGCGAAAATTTGTCAGTATATTATATTTTAATCTTTAGCACATCACATGATAATACCATGGAAGCTTTTTGAATAACTCCACTGTTCTATTAGGTACAGTGCTTTGCCTTACATAGCTACGGGAATAAACTATAATAACGGAGCATATATTATTGTTTTCGTCCCGCGTGAAAAGTAGCGTGACGTTAAGAGATTCGCCCCTGTGTAGGAGTCGCTGTAAAGTCTTCTTTCATTTCATTGTTGATTGTTTCCATCTGCCAACAATAATTTGGGACATGATGTGTCGATACGTTTACGGATACTCCGCAAAGTTTGAAAATCGAACATACAACACATTTCAAATTGACAGTACTCCTGGAATATCTACAGGAAAGAGAAATGAACATGGTAGTAATATACCGTAATTCGGCTAAAACACTTACATGTCATAATATGTCATAAACTATTTACATATGTTATCGACGAGCTACATATTTTTGTATTGTAATTGTCAAATGAAAGTCATGTGATGAAACCAATTGTCCATGTCCTTTTCCCTCGGGAGTTGTTCTCTTGTAATGTTGCCTAGGAAGGGATAGTTTCCTTGCTCGACGGTTCGGGCATTATACCTCCCCAGACAATACTATAGCAGAACAGCTTCTGGGGGAAAGAGTCATAATGGCTTAATATAAATATACACTAGAAATGTATCAACGCATATCTAGATAACAATCATTATTTCAATAAAAACAACAAAGACGAATATAAGAACACCGAAGAAGGAATTACATTTCAAAGAGGTAGTCGATAAGTAAAGTGAATGTACAGATGAAGAGAATGATGATTGATGAAAAAATGCAGCCCGTAAATTTAAACATATGTTGACAAATACATAGCCTGTAAAATTAATTAAAACAATTCATATTTTGCAGATAATGTTATCATGGTCTTAAATGAATGAAAGCGAACTACTTCATACAGCCGGGAACATGACTTTCTTCTTGCGATGCATGCTTATTATGTAATTTGGCTTGATTGAAAACTGACATAAACTTCATGTATAATCAGTAATATAATATGATAACAAAGTCTTTACCGCAGAATGTATAACCTTAGTTATAGTTATGTAGTATTAAATTTTATATTTACATCATACGTATGATTAACGTCCTAGTCTTTTAAAATCAAGCTTGATGCTGCAATGAATAAACAACTTTTCGGGAATAAAGAACGCATTCAAAATTACCATTCTTATTCTTTTAACGGAGCAGCTGACTAGATGACACACACAGAACATGGTACAGACAAGATATTAATAGCGTGTGTATGTCAGCCTATTGCACACGTTTGCTAGTGTATGTTACGTAGTGTTCATTTTCAAGCTATATAAACATTTTCATTTTTTCACAAAATATTAGAATTTACATTTTGAAAAGATTTAATGCAATATAAGTGCTAATTGCAATAGGGGACCATTACAGAAGTCCCCCAATATATTGCATTTCGGTTCGTAGTGCTAAAACACACCCATAGAACCAATTGTTACTAAATCGGACAATATTTTAATTATGATAATGAGAGTGCAGGAAATCGCGGTCATTTTGTTGATTCAGGAAATCGAAGTTGCAGTAGTGTTTGTTGAGTCGTAATACACCTACCTACCAAATTTCATGGTAATTGGACCATATTTTAATTTTGACCAATCAGAGGCTACGAAATGTTAGCCATTTTATTAATTAAGAAAACTTAATTTCGATAGTGTTATAATTGCTACGAGACATCAGGAAAACATTATACTATTTTTTGGTTAAAATAGAAGGGGAGCCGGCCTGGAACCTTGACGTACACCTGTTAATGGTTTAAATTAAAAGGGGCCGTGGTGGCCATATTTGATGCCGGAAACAAATAACTTGACATAATAAATATATTTCTGACACTGCATCGCATTTATACAAACTCATTTGAAAAAAAAATCATTAAATTCTGTCGTACGGTTTCGAAAAGAAATAAAAAGTAAAACGGAAACCTCTCCGGCAGAATAGATTAGGGGATTTACTAAAAAGAAGAAACGGAGCAAAAACAATATGTCCTCCCCTTTACTTTGTCTTGGGGACATAATAATGTAACTAACTGACTTTGAGAAAGCCATAGGAATATCATACTTAGAATAAGCAAATAATATTATATATTTCAGTCAACCCTGTGGAAGTCATAGGTATTAAACACATTTGAAGAAAGTTCATATCCGGCATTTTTGACACTGTTAAATACAAATTCGTGCTTTGTATAGACTACTTGTACTACTACTATAGGTCTTTCTTTTAACAACATATGACACATTTTTTAGGTTACTACGTTAAGTGCGCGACATGCTTTATAATCACCAACTGAAACTTATTGCACTTAGAATATCAGACATATCAATCGCGTATAAGTCGATGATACATCTTTGTCACATATCGTACACAATATACATTAATAGGTATAGGTTTTTAAATCCCGTATTCAATTGCAGCGTGACTGAAGTTTAACCCCAGCTGGATTATTATGTCAGTCATTTAGTTGATGTCTTTACAATTTACTCTTTGATTAAAACAAGACTATCTCTACTCCCCAACCAGAAACCGTTATTTATGCTGAAATAAAATGCTTCTGAATAAAGTTTAATGGTAAGGGTCTTATATGACGAAGTTGATTATATCAAGAAGACGAAATTATCGTTCGTTTTATCGCATGGCGTTCAATTCCATGCTGTTTTGGCTGCTCGCATTCCACTTGTATTTTATCGACGGCTGGTATATGGTCTTGGAATCGCCCACGTAGTCTGAGCGAGTACTAGCAGTTGAGTAAACTGTCCGAGTTGTTGAATTCCCAATGGCGTCTGAACTCGATCGCTTCCGATCACGAGAGTACCGTCCATTGCAATTGAACAATAAGAATACATATGGATTAGCTGCTGAGTTGGCTGCCGCTAGCCCGCCAATGATGCCATACACTAGATCTGATATGATGCAATGATCTCCATAGGACATGATCATCTCGGCAATAAAGTATGGAATACCACACACAAGAAACACTACCACGATCACAAAGGTCATCTTCAATGTTTTGATCTTTGCTTTTGGTAAAGAACTGGAGTTTGTGCTTTGGAGATGTATCTTGCCAGGTTTTATTGAATGTCGTTTGGAGACCTGACTCTCTTTTGCTTTTCGTGCAATCTTCAAGAAAATACTTGTATAACAGAATATGAGGAGACATATTGGGATAAGAAACACGATGACAGCAGCATAGGTTAAGAATGCTTTCCTGTGAGATCTCGGAAGATCTCGGAATATATTCTCGCACTTAGTGACACCATCGACGACGTTCGTTCGGAACACGTACAACATCGGTAGGGATCCTATGGCAGCTACTGCCCAACCAGCGCCCGCCATCTTCCATACCTGTAATGAAACAAAAGATGTTAAGTACACATCATCACTTCACATGAAATAACGATCACAAACTATTATGTTTAAGATCCAAGATGGCCGCTAAGCGGTCATGTTATTTTTCGGATCAGCTCACAAACTACACTTTACACAAAACAACTAGTGACCAAGGGGAAACTGCATACGATCTTTGAGAAGGATCAATCAGTCACAGGAAGCGATCACAAAAATTGTTTAAAGACGGACGGAGGCAGGGCGACTTGAACAGTCCACCATCTGATGATGGTTGACTAAAAACATATAAATAAAATCAACTTTGCCAACGACGAAATACTCTCCTAAATGGAAGCTAAAAGGAATTGTTTTTTCGGCTTTGTTATGTATAATTAAAATTGAAAGAAATTTATAAAACCATTATGAAATTCTCACTCAGGATGGCTTTTGCTTCCCACGGACTGTTATGTAATGCAATTCTGTCCTTAAATACTTGAAGGGATAAAAACCGACACACACGCAAAACCTGTTTAGGTAGATACACGATAATAACCCTATACGTCAATTGATAATCACACAACTGCATGTTCTGTGTTGCATGCACGAGAACATTACATCAAATACGTATGGACGAGTTTTCACATAAATGTATCATGAAGAAATCTAATGTATATCACTTATTATGTATTAGCTTTAGCATTTACAAGTTCTCTTGATAAAAAAAATACTGGATAAATCGCGTGTCACTGGGTAAGGAAATAATGCTGAGCTTTCAGGATATCTTCCAACACACGTTTCATCCGTGATCTGGAACACCACGCTTCTTACCATTCTATCAAAATGTCGGTGTACCAGACTGCTTTTAACGATTTTGGTCGGTAGTTTTTTCTTATCTTGGATTTGGTTAAAGGAGTTTTCATGACATGCCGTCAAATTTTCATATAAGAACAGATACTTGTAACGCCATTGTGTTACTTTGAGATATACAAAATGATGTAACACTGCTGAGTTATATCAGTGGCGAGGATATATTCTGCCCATGTATCATATATGTAAAGCACTGTAATGTGCTTTGTAAATGTATATAAAGCATCATCCCTTTGCCTTGATGGCTCAGTATTATAGAACATTTACTGTACAACCATGTCATTCATAACGTATTAATTCATTACATTGTGTCAAATTGAAAAAGAAAGAAAGAAAAATAAGATACAAAATCTTGCATAAATTTATAAAACGGTTTAGCATATCAAGCTTATTCTTTTCTGGACAGTTCATACATGTCATATATAATTGCCATTTACGATACCGCCATGTGATTGTTAACGTTTAAAACAATTAAATCATATCAAATTTAAAATTAAAAGAGAAAAATTGTACATTTTATCTATATCACTGTATTGTATTATATTACAAAGTATAATTATCTTTCTTGATGGTTCAATATTTAAGCATTGAAATGCTTTCAATTGGCATTCAAAGGCTTTATTGCCTATGAATGCCAACTGAAAGCAGTTTAATACTTATATTTACCATTGTATGAATATGTTCATCTCATCCACATCTTATTTCTCACCATTTAGCTTAAATGATGTATTTGTCGTGTATGCTAGTTCAATGAAAAAAAAACAGCCATCGCCCGGGGATGGTCAATTGTATCCAACGTTACAATGATGACGGCAACAATCCATCAATGGCATTCATGGCATTATGAATTCGAACTGAATTTGTTAGGGTTATAAGCAATGCTATTCAATGGTAAATTTTATAGGATATTTACGGTACAACCATGAAAATGTTAACGTTTTTAATCATTCTACCGTATCAAACCTTAAACAGATAATATTCCTATGTTTGGCCACCAAATACAGGATTGCTTTAGAGATGATCGCCATATTGATCGATTCTCTGATTTATTCAAATCCCGTAACTAGCTGCCAATTAATTTTGAGCAACATTTAGAAATCATCGCGACACTTTATTACCCCGATGCATATCGTTTTAATTCTGCTTCGTTAAACTCGATCGAAGTCAATTGCAAAATGGCAGCATCACGTGATTTGCAAATGATCGTGTTACATTTTAGGCGCAACGCTCTTTAACTCAAGGTTGCTCGAAACGATCCAAAGGTCGATCTCTTCTGATGGTAAAAATACATATAAATTTACTCAGACAATATCTGTCTGATTTTCCGCGCTTTTAGCAACTTTATCGCGTCCATTTGACATTAGTTGGAAAGTTATTTTTGTGTAATGTTTTCCCCTGTTTTATATTTTTAGTGAGTTTGACCAAAGATTCAGCAATATGTATACTAGTATACCTATATTCCTAAAGTATGTTATACGTGTGACCTTGAATCGGGCATAAAGAAAAAAAGTAGTGCAAAATACATTGTTTTGTTTTATACAAATATCACCCAGATCAGTGGTTTTCCTCAAGGAAGACCGAAATCATGTCCCTGGACGAAATAATGGAGTTATGGACCGACATGCTCCTCGATTGTTTTTATAAAATAATCTGTAATTGTGATAAGCAATAGAAATAATTTTGCGATGTTATTATGATATTGATCAATTAATGCAACTGGACAATTCCTGTTGTCGTCGATGAAGCAGAAGACGCTTACTCTCCCGGAATACCATGTCTTTCTCTGGTGTACGTTTTCAAGAGTCTCAGTTGTTCCTTCTTTCCAATTTTGTCCCATAGTCTAATACAGTTTGAGTTTGAATTATGGTTTTGTTGACGCTTCAGTATTCTCTGATATTTTGCTAAACTTACATCCTTGTAAGACTGTACGTGTCTCTACCCATGCTATAGCTAACTACATCATATAGGAATGAGGTATACATTTTATGCTGGTGTTCAAGCTGCGTTGACGAGACAAATATAGTCTGGGATATTTCATGGCAGCATTTATCACATACAGTCCGTCACCGGCAGGAATTGTGGAATATTTATAAGCCTATTGAGTCTAACAATCATGATTGCCTTTGTATTTTAAGACAAATTCTCGAAGAGTCATGTTTCCAAGGAGTATATCACTGTTTTATTGAAACTAAATCACAAATCAATTTATAGAAACGTCAGAAATTAGTTTATAGTAATCCAAAAGAGAATAAATGGCTTAATTTTAAACTAGGAAGGCTGAGAAATAGTTGATATTTACATATATTATACCTCATTCATTTAAGTTCCTATACGGTTCTAGTAGTTGCTTCTGTCAATATTTTCGTATATTGGCCCGGTGTCAAGGACTACGGGCCGACACTATAAAGTTTGACGTCATAATTGCAGGATGACGCTACAAACAATGAAGTGACGTTCCAGATAATGAGCAAAATGGCGTGTGACCTAAATGTCTGCTTTTATTGCACAGTATGTGGTGGTGTTGGTACATTCGGTATACTATTACAAATATTGCAAGTCACTTCAGACAATATTGGAGTTTATGGACTGGTCCGTCACCCAAAAATATGTATATGGACCTCAGCTTCCCCACGGTCCATATACATATTTTTTAGTGACTGATTAGTCAATAATCTCCCGTATTGCCCTCAGTGCCATGCAATATTTATTAAATAACATAAACGTTTTTTTTCTGGAGTTCATACCCTTGTTAACACATCTTGTTTTCAAGTAGGTTTTATTTTACTCGCGCCGACATTCCCGCTATGTTTTACACTCAAGATCTTATTTCATTCTCTTTTATGTTGTCATACATAAGTATCATTTGCATCGCTTTGAATATTATAATGTCGTTATGTTCGAGGGATACATGGATGCATTCTAACAATCTTTGAAAAAAAAACAATCCAGTTGTATGAGTTTAGTTACTGCGTTCAAAAACAACCGAGTTTGGCATATCTGAGTCGGTGTTCTACTCAAAGCGTATATTGCACTGTTTGTCTTTCTAAAACGTCTGCCTTTTGCGTGCATAAAAGTGCTATCCTAAAAAGATGTCCATAATGGAGTACACAGGCTGAATTTACCAATAGAATGCTAATATCGTCTCATGACAATCACGAAACTTCATAAGCACTATTTAAAAAAAAAACGTTTAGGCCCATTGGTGAAACTATCAGTTGCATGCGATTGTTGCATGTGCAGTGTAACTACTTGCTGGGTATTACATTGTAACAGGAGACGAGATATTCGCAAGTAATAAATTACCATTATCGTAAAGCGATAACCATATGATGGGCACCATTGCAGGTTATAATGTGTGCATTATAAACCGATCAAAAATTAACGTCAGCTGATAGTTAACTAATTGAAACGTTTAAGAGGCTTTGATATACATGGAATCCATTTATAGAACTAAACACTTATTGTATGCAGTGTTAAAATGACAGTTCACGTCAGGAAGATTATCATACAATGATGTATAAAAGTCCTCGTTTTGAAAATCAATTGAAGAAAATGCGTTTCCTGTTTTATTAAGTAATAATCAGCTGTCTGATCAATCCATGTATGAGTTACTACATGTTAACCAACGTTTAATTCAAAACCTGCACAAATGCGCCGAAGTATTTGCAATTTAGCTTAAAATACAAATACAATTGAATGCATACACTACAATTAAACAAGAAACGCTAAAGATGACGGTCATTACTATTCAGGATACGCTGTTTCTTTTACAAAATTTGCTTTTTATCAAACGAATAGGTTGTTTGCTTTTTGTTAAGCGTCACAGCAAAAGCCTGGGTCAAATGTGAACAGTAAGGGGATTGAAAAGACAGACGACAGGAAGACATAGATCTCATGTGGTACAACAGCAGGCGGCAGCACATTTATTTGCCTCTTTCATGAACTTTCGTTAAATGTACAGAAGACAATCTTAGCTGTAGTCGTTTTAAGTTTTTGTAGAACACATTGTGTGAAGTACGGCAGGCATATTCACTTTCAGAATCTGCGAGAAATATGCAGAAATAAACCATATTATAGATATAATATGTAGGTAAAGGTTTAGTTTTGCTTTGTTTGACGTTCATAAACAGTTACAGTCAACTAAATGCATGGGTCCTTGCTTGTTATGTGTGCGTCCATGTGCGTACCAGAGAAAAAAATATATTAATGTATAACAATATGAACTGAAATGACAACCTGATAGCCAGGCAAGAAGGTTATCGAGGATTGACATATTACATATATGGGATCAGTACCAGACACTCCAGTATGGAAACCGATGCATGCACCAGGTATGGAATCCTTCATGATGCCTTATTTGAAATAATGAGAAAAAATGTCAATACATAATTGTTAAATAAAGCAATTTCCCTTTTAATAACGATTTTATCACTTTATCATATATACACTATCAGACCGTAATGAAAACGGATGTTGATATATACTAAATCAGCATTGATTGTGAACTATTTGTCAGAAAGTCTAGTCTACCAACAATGTACTAGAATGGGTCAAGATCATACTGATTCTTAAGCCAGGTGAAGAAGCTATGCCGTATTAATTTCTCTTAACTACATTTAACAGGTATATACCATCCAGGAGTCAAAATATGTAATCCTGAAAGTGAAAACATCCTTTTGATTATGTCATAAATACAAATACTGTGGTGACAATTATGGTCTCTAAAAGAAAAGAAAAGAATGTTTTCTGACGCTTCTTATGATTTAGTACAAACATAAACGTACTAACATAAATAATGCAATCTCACTTAAAGATGCATTAATGTATTTATTTCTTATGCATACAATTTTTCAAGTTTTAAAATATTGTTGGTAGCCTTGAACCATTGCGTATGGATCCATAACCCAGCTGTTAATGCATTGGACCGTCCACTTTCATTAACTTTCCAACCTCTGGGATTGCGGATTAAAAAAACAGGTGTTGCAGGTTACCTTAGTACAGGCCTAAGTCGATATCATTACTCCAAAAACTGGTAGATACTTTAATAACCATAGTTGTCAAAAAACGTAGCAAACAAACATACTAAACACAGCCAAAATCCCAACCCGAGGGCAAACTATTTTGCTGTCTAAACAGAAAATCTGCTGTAATTTTACGTGGCACGTTTTCCGCCAAGTTTATATATTCCTGGTCTTATTTCAGTTAATATTCAATAATGTCATCCTGTACTTTAATTGTAAATGATTCTGTTGTTTGTGATGGCCGCAAGGTAGAACTAGCGCTTTGCGTCGAAATCAATTACAGTGGTAGTGTTTCTTGCATTACGTGATGGTGTTTGATAGTAATTATATTGTGAAACGGAATAGGTTATCATGATCACTGTCTGGCCCTTACATAGAAAAGGTACGTAACATGAATTCATAATAATATATGTGTTACTCGTACGGCAAATGGAAATAAACGAGAAGTTCAATATGAGAAATATTGATTTATTATATATATATTGTGGATACGCCCATAATATAATTGGTTTAATATCATATCAAGCTAGACATACAGGATCTCAGGGGATTCGTTTGCCGTAGTTACATGTGTATGACCGCTCAACGAACCGAAACCTGCGTGCTTAGGTCGTGCAAAACAGCTTCACTTTGTCTAATCAACTTTATGTGATCTGAACACTTTTCGAAGGTGAACGTTATATCTGTCACCAGTCGTGCATCTTACGACAGGTACTTGAGTCCGAGTAACAATGTCCGGATTTTAAAACACATCTATATTTCACTTTTCTTCAAAAATACCAAATACAAATTCTTCATTCAGTGCACTTAATGTTCTTTCATACATTTTGTTTAGATTTAGATACTTCATGGTTAAGAAATTGAGGAAAGACTGTTGTGTCGAAGTATTTTCAGGTGGATAAATACAGCTAGTTGTCAATATTACATTTACTGTTTTCATCACTAGTTCTGGTACTATATGATCTATTCTTAATAAGACTGCATTTCATGAAAGAAGCCGATACGATACTATTTATCATTCTTTGATATTTAAATATCAAAAACAACAATAGCTTATCAGCGCTCATCATAAATGGCGTTCCGAAAAAGTAGGTAACAGAGGACCGGTAAATTTTATTAAGATCCCGTAAACTGATCACCATGACCGTTTGTCCGTTAGCATTTTCGTTTCCACACATCATCTCAGAAACCAGAAGGTCAAATTTCCTGCAACTTAAAGTGGTGTCAAATTGGGACTTGCAGATGGAATAGGTGTCGTATAAGTCAGTCATTTGAAAAGAGTATTGGTTAAAAAATAGTTTCGTTGATTCAGAAGTGAACAACTATCAAAGTTAACAATTGTTCATGCATATATATCAACAGTTGTGTGTTTGCATATATAAATGCATTTTAATGAATGCACCTTTCACATTTCATTCTTTTCCTGTCCCCTTCAGTACTTCCAGTCTTTTGAAAATGTATTTTTGTCGATGTTACAAAACATTTTGAATAGCAAATATTAATGGATATTAAATATTACAATATATAAGGTATACACTTCCTATAACGTCACTGTACTCAATTTGGGACAATTTTTGGGGAAATGTCAAAGAAACTGACATGCAATGCCAAATAAATGCTTTATCATCAAAATCAATACTCGAAAAATTGAACAGCAATTTTGACGGTCACAGTCGTCGTTACTTTGCAAACGTAATGCCGTCATAAACACAAAGAGCTGGATGTCATTTATTGTGTTAAATCCTGAATCTCACTGGTTAGTTTTTATTGTGTTGTTGTAATGCAAATGTAAATAGAAAACGTAAAATCCACATATCCATAACTCAGCTTTCTAGAGTAGCGTTCCTAGTGAATATCGGTTTTTCCAACTACACTGTCCGGACTTTAGCAAATAACTCTCCTATGGGAGTGGTAGATGTATAGCTAAGTGACCTCAACGCCAAGTTACATTAACTGTTCACTATTGTCATGACGTAGACATAGTGTAAGGTATTGACACTTTACGAGGGACGCGGTTGTGACATTTCAAGATGTTATTGTGGTTCTGCGTCTTTATATAACGTCTACAGGACCTCTTAGTTCTAAATAACTAAATAGGGATGCATTTGTGTCATTGTCAGTATATGTCCTTCCGGTATTATAACATCAGACAGAAGTGTTACGTGAAAAGGTGAATGGACTGGAGAGGTTTCTTTGAGTACACCGTGTAACTTTTATTGACATTTATAATGTGTACTTTATTTGCTTTACTATTATTGTGTAAAGCCTAGTTAGTTTAATGGTAAGAAAATCTAAAACTTGAAAAACTAGAACTGACGCCTAAAGGTTAAGTAATACTCCGCCACGTGTTGGAAGCTTGTCGCTACTGTTAGGACAAAGACAAAGGTAAACGTTGGACTCTATGACCTTGATGTTGTCATTTTATAGCTTGCTTAAGTGCTACAAATATTCTAATGTAGATGTTTATAAAAAATACATTCTACTTACCAATTTTTCCTATTTTTACATATTCATTAAATACTGCAACGGGTACTGTAACCAATTTCTTATAGAAAAATACAATGAAATGTAAAATTACGATGTCGTTAAGCTAACTAGATTTTAGGCAACCGGATTCAACTCATTTATTGCTATTTCGATAGTCTTTTATATTTGATAAGCAAATCAATGTGACTACAAAGGAATGTTGGCACTTTTAGTTTTCTTCCTCATGAAATCCCATTTAACTGATGTTTAAATATTTCAGTCAAATTGATGTTGTTGTAATTGACCTAATCCTTGTGGAATCAGAGTGGTGAGTCCGTCTTTGTCTTCTATATTGTGGATTTGCGAGACATAAAACATTTACCTGCATGTACAGGCTTCCTTTGAATTTGGATCGTTAAAGGCAGCTCATAAGCGAATTTGACGAGTTTTAAATATATTTATTAATTTTGTTTAAGCATTATTTAGATTAACACCAAGATACCATGTCTCCGGCACAAATACACACGACCATACTTGCACAACACGTATGGTGGCAAGCCCTATAATGACCTTAAGGCGTTTAACAATATAAAACATCTAGGAATCATTCTTTACATTTGACCCTTGTTGTCCTAATATCTTTACACTCCGTTAAATGTATTGACCAACGTGCGATTTAAAATTTTACATTATCCACAAAACGTTCATGAGGCACTTTTACCTTACATTACCTGATACAGTGATATTCGTGTATCGATTACTAAATGATACAGGTACACTTACATGTGTGTGTGTTTTAAGGTCATTTATTCTAAAAATAACGACTTTTGAAAGCGCCTGCAATGTTCCAGTTTGCGCCCTCTTTCCTGTATTTAGTAAGCAACATGCAATATTTAGCAGTCAAGGTATTTTATAGAATCATCCAGTTACATTTTAATAATATTAATTTTAAATCATAAACTTGCTTATCTCGTGTGTCTTTTGTTCAACGCTTTGTTGAGTCTAGATTTGGTACATGAATACCAAAGTTAAACATTGTACGGATTCAACATTTTTACATGAAAGTGATAGTGAATTTAATGTTATGTCTTGTTGATGTTGAGAACAAACGTGACAATAGATTTGGATAAAGCTTTATTATGCACACACTTTTCCTTTTTTCATTATAAAAGTAATTTCAGGTCGCAGAGAGAGTTTCATATGAACAGCGGATGTCGGGAAAATCTACATATTGTATGTATCAAAACACTTATTTATGCAGACAAAAATTGGTTAATGTATAAAAGACAGATTATTGTCTGCAAGGCGTTACGTATGTCTACTATTATACTCCTATACCGCGACAGTATCGCAAAACAAACGTAATAAAACTGATTGACTTGTTTTCATTAACGAAAGTATGAATATATTTGAATAATAATTCACGATTGGTGTAGTACAATGAAGTTATTGTTGTTACAAACAGTTATTAGATAACGTTGAATAAGTGAAATATATGTCTGTTTATGTCCCAAGCATACCAGTAAGTAAATAATGTGTGATAACTACAAAAGACCAGAATAATTCCTTTTCATTAATAGGATGGACATTTGCTTGGCATATCTAACTGCGAACCTTATTATCATTTGAAAACATAGACAAAGAGACTAGACAAAATATTTTTTATACAAAGCATCACTTGATTGTTTCACTTTTCCTTTTTTTTTCTCTTTGTCTCTGAACAAAAACAATATCCATGATAAATTGGCAGGTGCTCTTTTATGCTAGAGGAAAACCACAAGAGATCCCGGAGAGATCTTGGCGCAATTTGAGAAATATCTATCAAGGATTTCTCAACATATAACAGTTAACCGTTTTTGATTTGTCCAAAAAAAATCAACACAGCACATCGAGGCACCAAGGAAAACCTGCATATGAAATTTGAGAAAAATCCATTCAGTATTTCTTAAGATATAACTGTAACAAATTGTCACTGTCAAAATCAAAGAAGGCCGCCTGTCAACCATTTCATTTGTTCGACCAGTCCCAAAATCAATACAGCAGAAATCGGCACCAAGGGAAACCTGTATATGAAATTTGGGAAAGATCCAACCAACACTTGTTCACGTTATAACGGTCACAAAAACTGTTTAAGGACGGACGACGGATCACGGACGCACCATTTGATGATGGTGGGCTAAAAGAAAACCAATATGTCACAAAGCATTATAGAGAACTGAAATCGGTAAAACAAAGGCATTTTTAACAATAGTTCAAACGTACAATTCTAAATTAATTCAAATAATACAAGGTGTCCCTGAAAATTAGGCGTCTTCTGCGTCAATTGATAATTTCTTGCTAGTTATGTGAATTGTTAAGATATACATGTATGTCGTCAAAATGTTTAAAAACGTTTAAATAGAAACAGCTTTTGTGATATTTATTAAGGTTGACAATTTCAGCAATATATTACATTCTTACGCATTTTAGGTACTTGGTTAATCCTTTTATGACATTCTGTAGTTACGTAATGGATATCATATCAATATGTTATGTCATTATTTCGTATCAAAATGAGTGTTAAGTTAAATACCAAACCTCCTCAAGGGCATTGCATAACGTAAAAATTACAATTCAAAATTAAGAACAGATCAATCCTTTGTAACTTTGCTCATAACTCAAATAGATTTATATTAATTAATAGCTGTCTCCCTGTGGCATTTTCTAATGTGTTCATATGCCAATGAAAGTAATCTCTGTATGTGTCATATCGATTAAAATGTAACATCTGAAACTAATTAATCAATAATTTAACTTCGACCATAACGACTTGATGTTATATGTGTCATAGACACGAGATTCGGTTTTTATTCATTTGACAATTAATATACATGTAGTGACATGCCTTCATATGTGTTGTAAATGCATACATGCTTGCATTTAAGCCGTATACATGGTATGTTGGTATAAATGTCTTCTTGTAATACTGCAGATATGTTTTTTTACTTATAGTGCTGTCTGACTGAAATGACATGCAGAAGACATTGATCATAGCACTCCGCCCGGTCACGTTATACAATAATAACGACAACAGGTGAAAGAGTACTTGTAGTAGGAATTCCCTTTTATGCTGAATATGGAGCAAAGAATATAAACTGCGAGTGTATTAGGATTTTGATGTAAACCGTCTTTTGACAAAATCCACTTTTGCGATCGTTTAATATCAACGCAAATAATCTGGTGATATTAAGAAAGAATGTTGCTAGGAAGTCTCAAGATCGAAGACAATCAAATCTAGCCCCCCCCCCCCAAAAAAAAGAAAAAAAACAACAACGGAAAACAAAAACAATAGCAAAAAATAAACAAAACAAAATTGGTTCGGACTTTTTGTCCGTATGGCAAGTAGATGTGTATCATGGCGATGGTGATATTGGGTGTAGGCTATATGGTATATATATTGAATACCACAGCAACTGCGACATGTAAATATATACCCTACGCTGAATCTTAGATGAACTAAACAGCATGATGATTTGGCAGCAGCGAACACATTTTGGCAACACAAAGGGACAGTTTTACACACTATCATCCTACGTCATAACATTAATAACTCAGACAAAATCCTTTCACTAGGGTATATATTAACAATAACCATGAATACCATGCATAAAAAAGGTATGTTTTCAAAGAAGACGTATTATTTGAGTTAAGTCATTTGTAATTTGTTTTTATTATTAACATTAGTCTCGCATGACGGTTTCTAAAGAAAAATGACAGCTAGTTATTCGAAATTATCATTATCCTAAAATGCAATTTAAAAGACAATCTTAAAGAAACTCATTTCATTTGACTAATATGAAGAATTCTCATTATAGTGCGTAATTATGGTAGAGAAAACTATGTGTAATTTGTTGTTATATAATTGAGATACGCCCTTTCGTTAATTACATGGTCATATCCATAAAACAAATTGGTCTTACATTGGAAAATATAGCAAAGCACCTGGATATGCTATAACTCATATGAATTGAATTAATATTATCATATAACACAGTATACTGTCTTGTGTTTTAATAAATAAAATATTAATTTACGGGAGGAATATCTAATTTAAGGCGATGAAATCACAATTTCCGCACTTAATTATAAATAAATGCTCCCTTTTTATATCTATCTTTTATAAATTGATACAGATTTTAAGATATACAACATCATAATATAAACGTAATTAGAAAATCACTATCAATAGCAGATGAGTTTAACTTATTAAAAGAAAATACTACACAATGAATTAGTACGAAATGTCGAAGACCTACCGGCAGCAACGCACGCCAAAATCTCAAGAATTTATCCCCCAGAGAGAAGATTTAGAGAAAAAAACACAGGAATTAGTTTACAAATGTTACCAGTCTGATTTTTATTAATTTGTGAGAGGCACTTGCGTTTTCACTCTAGTTTGTTTAGTAAAACTTACGTTATCATTAAAGCCATAGCTATCAAGATCACAACATGAAATGAACAAAGATATGCCTATTGGTTTCTTGTCGGCAGCGATGTGGATGCTTTTAAGATGTAAGTAATAAAACAGCCATAAACCTGTTTATTTTCACCCAGATTTACCATGTGTAGGCTATAACTTTTGTACTGGCTGATGCACAACCTAAGTGTATATAAGCCAATGGCCCGAGGGCTGCAATCAGATCTTAAAATGGAACTTGCTGGAAATGCACCATCAATCGTTATCACCGTCTATTTCAAATTTTAGTGTTCAAATCTTCAGATCGTGATTTTGTTAACGACCTTTTAATACTACGTTGTTAGCGAGAATGTTATCTAACTTTAAATCGTTAATATAGCGTATAATGCCCGTGTTAAAAATAGGTTAATCTTCCAATGAAGTGTCTGGACGAATTTAGAAAGAAGAATGTGTTTGCATGCAACCGAAGTTGAAGTGATCGACATCCCTGCGGTATTAAGTGAAATTTGTAAATATTTCCTGTCTTTATATGTTGCTTATAATAATAAGTTCTCATTTTGAGAATATATGCTTACTTTATGCAACCAAGATTTACATGGCGGGTGTCGTCGATGAAGCATAATACACTTACTCTTCTGGAACACCTGGTCTTATTCTCTTGTGCTTTTACGGCATTCTCCATGTAAATCTTTCCTTTGTTCCTAGTTTGCCTCTAGTTTAATCGAGTTTGAGTTCGGATTATGGTATTCTCTTATTTTTTTCTCATAGCAGTATTGTTTACACACCGAAGACTTTTAATGAACATGCACCTGTAGGTCGGGGATTGAGAAATGAGCACACTATATGTTCCTCACTGTATGTTTTGTCAAAGGCGACCTATTTCGGGATTTTCTTCAGAACGGAGGATTTGATTTGTGCTTTCTACTTGAAAACGTAAAAGCGACCAAAATCAATTTTATGAACCTAATGCAATATTTTGAATACTAATTTCCTTCTCCCAATTACCTTCGAATTCTTAGCGCCTAATGACTCATTTTAACTTTTGTATTGATAATTCACCAGGGTGAAGATTGATATAATTTATCACCTTTAAAATGTATTAATCTTATCCCGAGGGTTGAGATTTATCTTTCTACATCATACAGAGGTGATTGATTATTTTTCTCCCACACTTTCCTAACGTAAAATAAGAAAAAAATGAGTGAACTTAGTGCATCGCGACATCATCAATGGTGGATGCATTGCGTGATCAAATTGGTGACGTTACTCTGGTAACACTGCGTAAAGTGATGACGTGACAATGGTCATGACGTCACAATTTGCGCATGTGAGCTGTCTTTTCCCTATCCCGGTAAAATACAGGTATATCTTTTCCCAGGAAAATTTAGGAATGAACCTGTGAAGTGTGGAAGAAAGTTGTGTCCCACAGGCTTGAACATATCAATACTTAACATTGGTAGGTGCTATTTCCTGCAAAACGTTCGACTTGAATAGTTGTAATAAATGGTTCATTCGTTGTGACTAGGACCCAAATTGTAAGTTTAAAGTTTATCGCGAGCACAAGCTATTCATTTTAGTGTTGTAGTTAAAACAATATTCAAGTGGGAAAACTTATACTTTTAGGCTAAGATTACATCTGGAAATTTAAAAAGCACATACGAATGTAAATATAAGGAATACCTTTGCTCGCTGTTCATTAATTCATAATGCTTTAACAGTAGACATGGTCGATTTTTAGTCCCTTTTCAAAAATAAAATCATACTCCTCAACATTGTAAAAAGTCACGAATAAGGAGTATTCACCTCTTTTTCTATTTCAACAGTAGATTAAAGGAATTCCGATTCCATGTTATGCTCTTGTAAAGTGTAGTTATTATAACTCCCTGATTGACTATCAGCATAGTAGAAGTAGAATTGACTGGTCCATCCGATTGTCTGTCTAATTTATACAGTTATATTAATATCTGCATAATATTATATTATGGCAGCAAGGGGACTTGCACAAGGACGAACTGCAACAAACTACAACCAAACGTCCATAATGATTGCAGTTTTTAATAGTGTGTTAAACACAACAGAACCAAATGTTGCAAGAGTTGGACCAACTTTTACATTTTGAAATAATTTAGATTTCATCCTGCATTTTTGTGACTGCAATGTTTTCGCCTACAGTATCGTTCGAACACATTTATAAATAGAATCGCGCTTGGTCGATGTCCTTGTTAGAGATTAATTGTGCTCTTTTACTAATCCGTTCCATTATTGTTGCTGCAAATAAATAAATAATTGATCATTCATAGCAGTCCCGAAACGGAATCGCTGAAAGCAGTGTTAATGCTTCTGTGTTTAAATTGTTAGAAACACGACTAAAATGCGTTACATCTCCAGTCACAGAAATTTTGTTTGAACTTCTAAAATTATGGTCTCGGAACCCAATCTTTTCCGTGATGGTGGTGAAATAAATGACCATGTTTACACGTGTAGTTTGTTAAATGAAGACATCTTATTTGTAAAACATTTTAGGTCCTATTCCTGAATTCGCTAGTTTACTAATAATGGGAGATTCTTGGAAACTTACCAGACAATAACACCGGAGGAGTAAGCGTCTTCTGCTTTATCGACGACACCCGCAATGTAAATCTACAGGTCCCATCCATGTAAACGTGGATGTGACCTTAGGCATCATTTTCAATCCGAGTAGGGATACTTAAGAGACATTTAAAATGCATACAAGGATATAGACTATCTCTACATTAGAACACGATTACAACTATAAAAATGTCCATAGCCTTCATCTATCTTAACGAAAATCGCAATATCCAGTGCACGCCCCAGACCAACGAATTTCTTGCAATATTTAAACACCATCTGCTGGCAATGAAGTGATGTTTTAGCAGTAAGGGAGCATTCACCATAGGAGAATCGAAATCGTCACGTCAATCGTATAACTTAGTAGTAAGCTGCAAATGTTGACCATTAGTTTAAGTTAACATAGAGGTAAGCAGAAGAGGCTGTTGTGTTCTTGATTTCAAGTTCAGAAGTGCATAGTCAATCGACTAGAACAGAAAAAAACTGCTTGCTGTTTATAGACAACACGTCGTCGATATACCAGAAAGTGATATAAAGAGATTAGGTGAGGTTTTTGCAAACAGATACGCTTTCTCGACACATTCAACGTGAAAAACAAGTCAGATAAGAGTTGAATTCGTTTCAAGACCAACTCAATTCATCACCCCACAAAATTGACCAAAGCAAGATATAAACCTTATATTTCAATCAGTGTGCATTTTCAAATCTTTCAAAAGGTGAAGTCCGTTCCAAGTTCTGGAGCTTTTGCAAGTCTACGTAGTAACGTAATGCAAAACATATAGTGCATCATTTCATAACAAATCAAACGCCATCATGGTCTACATTGATAGTCAATTCAGTAAAAAACAGTTTAAAAATGCCATATCGACGGTTTAGTGGTTGATTTATAAGATTTCAATTTTTCTCAAGCGTCATCGCGGAAGAATGACGAATTAGATGCGGTGCGCAAGCGCAGCTGCGGGGATGAAACGGCAGCCAGTGTTTTACAAGCTCAACGTGGAGGCCGCTTAATGTCGAATTTCTACATATACGTCTTCTGGAATATGGAACTGATGAATTTGAAAGTCAAACTAGACGCAAAGAAAACGTAAGGACGAAACAAGTTGGTATTGAAGTAGACTATTCGATTTTTTTTTACACGAGACGTGACCAGACAGATATACGTTGCCGCTGCCAAAAGAGGCGGAATGGGCAGGCCTAGGCCGAAGCTGAAGGGAGGATATTTCTAGGACATTATGAAAGGCCTTCTCGCCACTGCCACAAGCAACCATGAACTGTTAACATTTAGCTGATTGATCGATTTTGGTTGTTTAAATTGGATTTATTGCACAGCTTCAGTAAAACTATCCAATATCAAGTGATGTCTTCTTTTTCAACATGTCTTTCTAGTTATATCCTATTGATCACATCATACGCGCAGGTAATGTTAACGTTGTCAACTTCATCGCCAAAGAAACAGGTAACATTTGATTAATTCATAGAATCCAACTCCAGTAAGAATTGATTTTTTTTTGGTTTGAATTATAATAGTATATAGGATGAAGCAATAAATACACGAACCATTTTTGCGGAGGGGATGTTCAGGTTTGACAAGAATGTTTTTTAGTTCAACCCGTTTATTGATAATGTTTCACAAAAAGACTAGCCCTTTTTATAATAAGTTTTGATAAAGGATTCGTTGAACTATCAGAAGAGTCAGCGTTTAAACGTTGCTAAAATGCATTATAGACAAGAAAGATCAGCGTCTCGGTATCTTGACATATTGTTACACTGATGCAAGATTCTTATTGCAAACAATTCATGTAACAGTGTATGCAGATAAAGATCAAGTAATTAGATGCCGTGTCTCGAATACTTATCTTGTTGATCATTTCGTGTGGTTCCAACTTCCGTGTCAGACATATTGACTAAGTTTTCATTTGTATCGCAAACTGTATATACTTTCTTATATTTAGGATATGATAGAATTATTTCACCCTTGAAGTGTATCCAATTCAGCAAGTTAGGACATTAACTGGCATAATCGTCCACAGAGTGCATTATTGTCTTTAAATTCATATTCAATTTGATCAATGGAGTCGTTTGATATTTAAAAATGTAGGACCTTTCACAACACGCTCCCATAGCTTTATGTTTGGGATGATAATCAGATTACCGGTTACTATGTGTAAAACTGGACCATAGCAATATGAAGATGAAGAGCTTGGACATGCTGAATAAAATTGTGACCTATCATGTTAATGTTCTAAAAATCCTGTAGGAACAGATTTATAAATGATCATGAGAACTATGGATTAAAAAGACTTTATGTATGGAAACATTATAACATCATACGTGTCACAATTAAGCAATTTGTACAATTTATACTCGTTATTACCTAAGGCGCTTTGCCAAACAGGTATTATTATATTATAGCTAAAGTGGCATTTATGAAAATTTGAAAAGGAATACAGATACAAATATTATTTGTGTATTGGAGATAGATTTGACATGTCAAGAAAAAGCAACAATGATAGTTAGCATATAAAAGAGTATAGGAAACCATGAATGACATGTTTGTTTATAAATGTATTATATTTTGCCTTGTGTAAACCTATGATTACGACGTCGCCTTGCTGCAAATTACTTCTATGGTACAGGAAGACAAGTTGATAAATTTATGCCGGTGTTAATACAAACAAAAGTCCTTTTAAAATGTAAAAGAAAAACTTTGATATTTCCAATATGGCTGCAGCGATAGCATGAAACTTTAGCACTGTAATATATCACTATATACTTTCTATTATAAGCAAGATTGTGTTCAGAAATATCTTTTTATACTCCTTAATCTAGACCTGGTTAGCAGATATATAAAATCCAGATTTATCATATGTATGCATTAACGTCATATTCAACAAGACAAATGTATTTTAGAATTATCAAACATTACCGTATGTTTTTTTCTTTTCTCTTTTAGAGAATTGTTGAAGGTTAGTATCTCGCTATTAATGTTTAATGTCAAATATGATATTCTTAATAATGGAATATGGCGCGGTAGCTTCAGCGATACGAACAAATTCTGGCTGCACAGTAAAGACTTTGTACGTTGATGTGAGACTGATACCAAACTTGCCTCGTATATGCATTTTTCATGCATGTTCATATTATTCATGTCGCGTGGCTTGTCAGAAAAGTTAAATACTCCTAAAATCAGATCATAAAACTCAGATATTTAGGCGTTATATGAATCTGACATATAACAGAGACGTCTTGAGTATTCTAGTCAGCCAACATACAAACGATATTCAGAAGGGAAGAAACAATTGATGAACAACAGGTCCAGGATGTTTTTAACGACAACACAAAACGCCTTTTCTGCACCGAGTACAAACCTAATCGCAATGCAACACAATATATGTCATCTTACAAACACTGGACCAAACAATTGACCCCCAGAAACGTATTTTTGTCGGATATGGATTACTTAAAAATTTCATATAAGGCAAGAAAGAAATTCCAAATGTACACAAAATTGGTTCTGTCATAATCTAGGAACAACCTGTTCCTTTATTAAGACACAAAGAAACATTAAATAATTTCATTTCATAAATCTCATTAGGTATGGCTTATTTAATGTGTTAAAACAAACAAAAAAACCTTTATAATCTCAAATCAACACGGCTGTAGTTTACTACATTGTACGTGATTAAACAAAATAGTTTCTATAGTTTAAAATGTCATCTTACATACAATGCAATATCTAGCTGAAAGACAGATTTCATAAGTAACGCTGTAAAGTTCCATTTGTAATACAAAAGATGATTTGGTGTTTGTATTTTTTGTTGGCAGCAGCATAAACACACCTTGTTATATCAATGTTTGGCTTTGTTTGGTTTTACGTTTAACCTCCTTCTAACAGCTAAGTTTATCATTCTTTTTGATATCCTTCGACCGTTCTATATATAGCTAGGACTCCTTAAGGCATATTTGAACCTCAGGCGTAATGTCTGGGCTGTAATCACCAATTGAGAAACAAAGCATAAAGATACATATTGCACCTCGTTCGAGACACAACTGAACCTTACTTTGGATTCCCATTATGTGTCGACGTAACATGCGTTGTTATTGACTGTCAATGGAATTCAATTTGGATCTGTACCGTTCACATAAAGGACAAAGCCAAACGAGTTATACAAATAGACAGTCCGGGTTTAAATTGGATGTAGCCTTATCCTTACATGGCATTTTTTTAATATCTATAGAAGGTTTTCGTACATTTTCTGTATAATGGAAAATATTGTAAGCATATTGCTGTCCTCTTATTCATAGCCAACGTTTATGGCAGCCAGACAGTGGGCATAAATCGGTTGTCTTATGCACTATAACAGACGTCTTAACTGATCGTAAACATGTCAGAAATTGATACCCCTGGCCACTTCCTTACTTTGTACTTTATACACCAAACCATTTCCTGTAATTGGAATTTTACAGACTTTCCCATATTGTGCACTTGACACCTATCAGCACATAAAATTGAAATATAATCCCTAGACATTGCGAGACTGCTCAGTATTTGCATATGTTCGTAGGGTGGAAAGGAACCGACGGATTTTTCTGTCGGTGTTTACAATTGAACGAGATAATAGACACGAACATGACACTATACACATATAATAAAATAGAATTCTAATGACAACAGGTGGCTGGGGTATTGACAAGTGTATATTGTAAAACTTTTTTTACAGTTCATTGAACGTGAGACACGCATATGATTTCCCAAAAAGTATTTAGTAATCGATATGGCATGCCGAACATGAATGTATTTTTACCATACAGTGGTTTCTTCATTCTAAAATTCTTCAGTAATGCAAGGTTAATAAATATGTTATTCTGAATCCCTCTAAACTACATGTACGTTTGCAATAGAAGAAGTGTTGCATTTGCACTCATGTATTCTGCTTCCTTACCGAGTACCATTTAATTCCAAACAAAACGGCGATCACGTTTACAACAAACCACGAAGACTAAAAGAATCGCAAGCTGAGCCTACAACTATGAATCATAAAAAAAAATGACGAAAACACACGCGATTGCACATAATGAAACAATTTACACAGCATGGAATTCATTTCACCGAACAGCTGTATTAACTTATTAGTGTGTTTACTTGTTCTAATTGACAATGATGACTTGGTTCTCCTTTGGAGGACTTGGTGTTGACTTGGATTTGACCCAAGATGTTGCCTGGATGGTGATCTTAAAGTTGAAAGTTAGAGTCCCGGCCACCATACTTGTGTTTTATCCCTGAGAAAGATACTACTGCGATTGTTCTGGTCTATTCTGCTTTAAACGGGTAAGTGGTTGAGTAGTGCTAGAAATTGTAGAATGCCAGCTGTGAGCTCCGATATGGCAACACCGGTTGTAGGCTCCCCGGGGTTACATGTACCCACGACTTCAAGACGACATTTAGGTTGTAATAAGCGGTATATAAGATCCTCAACTTATTATTATTACTTATTTTAAAGCTTGATATCTTAAGCATGTTTAGTCTCTTATCGAATTTGAATCGAAAATGAATAATGTTGATTGGTCAGCAAATACGTCGGTTATCATTAAATATTAAATTGAAACTTGTCTCAGTAATATGTTCGCACATGAAAATCACTTCTCAATATTTCTAAAGATTAATAATAACTTGAAGTGACAAACCCATTAAATCAGTGCTCGAGCAGGTATTTGTTTTAATAACTACCTTCTAGGTTTGGTTTGAAATGTTACAATGCACTTTTGCTGGTGAGCCGCCTTTAACAAACCCCTCATTTAAACAAATGACATTCGTTAATTATTCTTTATTACGATTTGAACATCTGGTTAACAATGCAAATGCTTTCGAACTTTGCAAATGCGTCGATCTTTGCAAAAAAATGAATTATGTCTGTTACAAAAGAAATAAATGCTTTTGATAAAAAAATGATGCCAATCCCTCGAGTTCTCAAAACTGTCCGCGTTTTTTGTTACTCATACTATCTAATAAGATCATCAATCTGAGGTATTGTCTAGCCGTTCGGCAATCTAAAGCACATCACTTCCGAACGTCAATAAACCGTTCTGTAGAAAGATAGCCCTCTTATAATTGTTTTCTTTTTGCATGGATGCAAATCCCTTAGAGACATAGACGAAAGTAAATGTTAAAAGTAAAAGTGTGTACAAATGTAAATGATGTCTGAAGATTCATAGCAAAGGGAGAGTAACATCTTTCAATGTCATCAGTGTGACATATGGGAACATTTAACGTAATTATAGGGACAGTCTACATTGAGTTTTCATGATCTATGTTTATTGCATGTACATCAATCTCGATTTAAGTATATAAAACAAACTTACAGAAGAAAACAAAAATAGCAAAAGAATATTGATGTGTTATTCTTTTTTATCCGAATTTCATCATGTTGAAGGAGATTTATTCTAAGCTTTAAATCAATTTGTGCAGGTAGTGATATACCGACTTCAAGTATTATTTCTGTCAAATCTGTAAGCAAGCAAGATTCTAAGGATAATGATGTAATAAGGGTGTAGTTCGGGGCAGTATTAGATGAATTTGCCTACGATGAGTGACATACAGTAGCACGATATATTCTCCTTTTGGAATCAAACAAACGTGTCTTTGCTGGATTATTCAGTTTAATGGTCTATGAGTATGATAATAATTCTAAAAACCGCTTGATTTTTATGTGTTTTTACATCGTAGGACGATCATTTAACGAAGTCAAATGATAACAACAATAAAACATTAAGCACAACATATGTGAATTAAATTTGCAGTTCCGCCTCTTTTACATTCCAGTTTGTGTATGCATATTGTTTTTTCTCGATTTACCCAATTAATGAAACTCTCGATGCCCTTCATTGTAAAACTGTCTTCATTGTGCTATCAACTAATGCAGCGATCCTGTCTTTGTCACCGATTTCGTCACGGGAATGTATTTGGCGCATTGTTTATTTCTTATTAAAGCCGTATCCGTATCGAATGTTATAGCTATAACTTCATAAACACATCCGAAAAAAACGATTTAAAAATAGTGATACATGTAGGTGCATCAAGATGTAGATAACTCGACACACCAGCCTCGGGTTTGGAGACATTAAGCTGAGACAACAATTTACATCAGATATGAAATGTTTCAAATCGACACTACCATGTTTTCAAAAGTCTTTAATTCTGCGACAAACAAGACTTAGATGAATAGAAAAACAAAACGTCACTTCACAGGAGTTTGTTATCAATGTCAGAACATATGTGATTTCAATCCCTAGTATGTTAGATATTTGCGTCTTAGTAGAGCATTGCAATGGCTTCAGCTGTCACTGTCACTGACATATGCATTTAATATTTTACCCATATCTACTGACAAAGTGTATCATTTAATTATTATTTTACTAATACTAAGTGTTGCTTACCCGTCCACAGTTTTATGATTTGAGATCGACAGGTAGCTATGAGTAGCTACAGGTAGATTCGTAAATCGCTATTGGGAATTTGTAAACAAGCACAAACGATAGATTGTGCTTTAACAATGGGTCAGTGAAGGAAATGTGACAGTGTCGATCAAGTGAGAGCTGCAAAATCCACTAGATGAGGCGGTAGCTATAGGTTTGGTAACTGTCCTGTGTGGACGTCATCTGCATGTTCTTTGAGAACCTAGTGCCGTGTGAAAAGGATAGTGTACCCGTTACATACGAACATACCGTGTTCTGTGTGAATACCTCTTGGCGTTGTTTTATTGATTTTGTGAACATTTCATTTTGAGTGTGATGAGCCCATCGGCACAGGGAATATGAACACGGGACGGGAGAGATGTCATGAGAAGAAACGAGACCGGGACTTCAGACCGCGCTGAACAGAAGCGTTTGGTCAAGGTAAACAATCAGGAGGTCTTGAGACGAAATGGGAGAGGAACGATAATAGCACATGTTGTAAATACTTACTTTGTGTGAGAGAGACTTACTATGCTTTACATATATTATTGAAACTACAAAAACATAAGGTATATTTTGTTAAGTAAAATCTTGTATATATTGTGAAGCCGGCTTAGTGTCATTCTACACCACACTTGCACTGCCACTCCCGTCCATAGTTACATCAGCTGACATGCATAACTGAAAAGAATGGATGTCAATTTGATCATTGAAATGCGGCCGGCAGACAGGGCGTTAGAATCAACTAATTGTGGCTCCCCTGCTAAGCATTAAGGAATAAAAGGTAAAATTAGCCTGTCCGTTGTTGATACGATTTGACTGGGTTGAATGCTGTACTTAGTGTCGTCGGCATAGTATTTTACTCAGAAAGCACTTAAAGTCGGCACAAAATCAGCGAAATCACAAGGATTCATATACATCAACATACCCTGCCTCCAGCCTACAAACATGTTCACGCTTATACAACACCCCTGAGGCATATCCTTAATACACCGATCCACAAATGCTACGTTGGCTCCGCCCACTCTGTCACGTGACCACGGGTCGGACAAAAAATAGTAAACATGGCGGCGAAAACAAACATAGAATGTGTGCCAGAACTAACCTCGGTTAACGACTGTTTTCAGAGCGATGCTCTTTCAAAGCGTTCTAAAGAGAGGGGATATAATTTCTTCGTGAATGGATACATTCATTCCGTATCAATTTTCTCTCGGACAGACTCGGATTCTGTACATCTTAGAGGTAGATGTTACCGCAGTATGAGGAAATCAGAAACGCCGCATACGCTGACACTTACGCTGTCGTCAGATGGCAAAGCCACAGAAAGTCATTGTTCGTGTGTTGCAGGGTATGTTCATTGAAGTTTATACAAAATAATTCATATTAATTCTGATAAATTCTGCAAATATTGTGTCAATATATGCCTAATTTTGTAATAAGCGCCGTTCATGAAAAGTGCCGTCGCTTCATTAGGACTAATGTACTGTAAGTACAGTAACGGCTTGATCTACTGAATCTGTCGAATATGGCCTTTACAGTAGGCTTACACGTAAATTTAATGTCTTAGATATTGGCCTTTCTGTACTCCAACAAGTATATCTGCAAGTCTATCAAATAAAATAATATTTAAAAAAAACTTCAATGGCTGTGTTTTGTAATTAATACAAATACTGAAATACAGTACAGTGACCCCATAAGCTTTCGTTTCTATTTGCAGGCTGTCCGGTACATGTGCCCACATTGTTGGGTTGGTGTTCACAATATTACATTACCAACAATTAGGTTTAAAAGAAGTACCATGTGAGCTTTCTTGTACAAGTTTACCACAACAATGGCATAAACCAAGAGGTCGAAAAATTTCCCCTGTTGCCCTCAGTGCCATGACTTTTGCAAAACCTAAAGCTACCAGAAAAAGGAGACCAGTCATAATACAACCACCTGATTCCAGGTAGATAATTAAATGTGTGCTTAGGTTAAAGAGCTCCACATTCTGATCTGTATAGGCTATTGCACGATTTTCTTTGAAAATGACTTAAATATTTGCTATAACAACCACAATTTACATTTATCAAATAATTTTTTAAAAAAAATACAGAAAAGAAGAATTCTTGTGGAAAACAATAAATCTAATAATCTCATTTAAATTGGACTGCTCATGATCAGTCATAAAAAGGAATTACAAGTCTAATTTTAATTGGATTAAAACAATGACTTTTTTCACCTATTCATAACTCTTTCAAGTGCACCATTATCAACTCGGCTGCATGCACCTTCCCAATTTGTTATGGCTTATTCCAGTGTACCTGTGTCATCAGATGAAGCCATAAAGCAGCTAAGATCAGATCCAGACCTACCACTTTCATATCTTTTGGACGAGAATATTGAAAACCTGTCAACACAGCATGGAACCTTTCAAAGAGGATCTATGCTTCAGTACCATGTAAATACACAAATATTATCTGGTTCCATTGCATGTTAATTAATCACTCAAGTGTAGATCACTTACCTTACAAAAATTGTACAACTCTTACACTTGTACATGTCGAAGGACTCCTGATCTTGTATATATATATGGGCTCAGTCATTGTTCATGGACAAACAATATATGAAGAGTACTCCAGTTGAAGGAGGAAGGTCAACATTTGTAGCTACTGTATACAAGTTAATTTAAAATAACGCAAGACAAATGTGTGATAAATTTATTTTCTGACATCATATTTAATGTGCTTATCTTGAAAGTTGGTCTACCCTGAATGAAATCAAAATTCCATTATATAACTAGGGTTTTACCTATTTTACAGCACCTACCTATAATCAATTTCCTATATTTATTACATCTAATTCAACTTGATGCTCAGAGCTCAAAGTTTTTCTGGGCAAATCTCTGGTAACAAGTTTGCCAATTTAGATAACACACTTTACTAGTAATTACCTTATATTGAAATATTGTATTAAGCCTTCTTCACTAGAGTATCTTGAAAGTTAGTCAAGACTGAACACACTAGCCATATGTCATTTGCTATTTGAAACAGACTCACTGGTAATCTTTTTTTCAAAAGTTTAAAACACTTAATTTGATTGATGGCTCTCTCAATATGAATACGGTGTGCTGCTATCTTTCTTGTTGTCGCTACATCCCCAGCTGACATTTGCTGTGTGACAGAGTTCAGTGGTGGGATATTAAGTTCAAGTCCCAACTCCTCAAGTTCCTTTTTAATTCTAAATCCCTTATCTGCCATGATGGCATCACCATCTTCCAAAAATCCTTGGGCTTTAAGGTCTTTAAGTAAGTCATAAAATCCACATTTTTGACAAATATCATTGTCTGATATAGAACCAGAGTATAAATCTGAAACAAACATAAGTGAACCCCTAGAATCACAAACAACTAATGCTTTGAGTGTAGTGGATGACTTGTAGTCAGAATAGCACTGACTCTGGCATAGCAGAGAAGAAGGTTTTTCTGTTTTTAATTCGGTACAATCAATCATCGCCATGGTTGTAGGAAAATCAGTCTTGTAGGCATCCGTCATATTCAAAATCAAACTGTCTCTATGTGGCCAAAACGATAAAGACCCAAGTTTTACATACATATGTTGAATAACAGCAGAAAAAATTGAACTCACACTTTGAGATGATATGTTAAATCTAAATGCCAAATCTTTCACATTTAGTCCATTTCTCAGACGACATAACACAAGCAACAGCTGTTCTGTAACAGGCAATTTCTTTATGTCTTTTCTATTCTTGTCATAATGAAGATTACTCGTCTCTTTATTAGGGAATAAAAAACTCAACAACAGAGAAAACCGCACATATTCCAAGCCAGTATAAAATTTGAATAGTCCTGGAAGAGGAGACTCTTTGATAGATTCAGGAGAAAATGTACCACTCTGTGAATCTGTCTGGCAGCTCTGATCTTTCATTGGGACATTAACTTTTTCCTTGAGTGCGTTGTTCTCTTGCTCAAGTTCATGAATCCGTGCAGCATATGAGAACATCTCTATTGATGAATATACTGGAAAAAAACACAAAGAAAACCGATAAAATAAGTCAACACTGACAAAATCTAAATTTTGAAACATTTCATGAGTATTTTAACTGATTTACAAAGTCATCTTGAACTGAGGCCAGGATGACTGGCTCCCCCTCCCCTCCCCTCCCAGCTTGTGTATATATATCTACATTGTAAAGGTGTGAATCTCGCCCCTCCCCTTATAACTTTTAAAAAAGGGGAGATAACTCAACCTAATATAGATAAAGCACATCTACAGATTATTAAGATGTACAGATAAAACTGGGCTATTACTACATAATTTTAAATACATTAATGTAAATAAATAAGTAATTATTTATATCAGTTTTCTGAACTTTAAAGTTCCTAATCAAAAGTGTCATCTAATTTTGATATTTATATTGAATACATTTTGTTTTTCAGCTGCAACATCATGTCCAACATAAAAAAAGTGTCACTAGCACTTTGTGTGGCGATGTAATGTTCCCCAGACATACTGATATTGAACTTGACGACAAGTACAAATATTTAAAAGAAAAGTATATCATAGACTTAAAAACAGCTAGGGATCTTGAACAAAAAACAGTCCGACAATCCAATTCTGAAAAATGGTTTGAAGAAAGATCAAAACGACTAACCGCATCAAACTTCGCGAAGGTGTGCAAAAGAAAAAAGGAGGTCAATGAAGCATTCCTCAAGAGCATATTTCAACCTAACAAGTTTTATAGCAGTGCAACTTCTTACGGAAGATCCCATGAGTGTACTGCTAAAGGGGTCTTTGCAGAGAAAAATCCCAATACTCATGTACACGATTGTGGTTTGGTTGTTAATCCATGCATACCTTTCCTTGGGGCTTCACCAGATGGTAAATTATGTATAGACAATAGAACTGGCATTATGGAAATCAAGTGTCCTTATTCTGCCAGAGATATGACCATCACAGAAGCTGTGTCAAATCTTGAAAACTTTTGCTTACACAACAGCAACCAGAAGACATCACTTAAAAGAGACCATGACTACTTCTATCAAATTCAGGGGCAGTTATTAATCACAGGAGCAGAGTTCTGTGAATTTATTGTGTATACAAAGAAAGACCTTTTTTGTGAAAAAATTCTTTCTGACACTGCCTTTCAAATGGAGATGTTGAAAAAATTGTGTGACTTCTTTCGTGAACATGCCTTTGAATTTATGGGTAATATGTAACTTACATGTCTCCTCTGTCTGGACAAAAGTACCATTTTGCTCAGAGTGGGCATCGTCTGTCATCTCCACATCAGTTGCACTTCTACATGGTTGTGTTGAGCTATCCTTCAGATTGATGGTACATGTACTGTTTCTTGTGTGCCTGTTGAAAAAAAAATCAAGTACAAAATGAATTTCACATCGATACTCATTACATAAATGTTTGACAGAACTAATAGGTTTTTTTTTATTAAAATATTCTATTATAATATTACTTTTACTCTTATTGGTTCAATGCTCATGAACTCAGAATGTTGCAGATGTTAACGTTTTACAACATTTTTTTTACAGTAAAACCCCACTTACTCGAACTGGTGGGGATCTGATCGATAGTTAAAGGAATAAATGGTATTCAAGTAATCCGAGTTTGGTCAAACATGTATGAACTTGGTCGGTAGCAAACTAACTGGTATTTAAGTCAACTGGAATCGGTTGGGTGGGGTTTGACTGTCTTTAATTATTTACTCATTATCTTATGTCAAATAAACAGCCAGAGTCGTTTTAGGAAATGCCATGTTACGATCACTTTTAATTTATGTATTGCTTAAGGGAATATTTTTTCTGTTTGATCGCACACTAGTTCAATTTTATCTAAAGAAATTTTATGGGAGCAATAAAAAATAAAATGATTTTTCTTTCAGAGCATTATCTTCTTAAATGCAACTGAGTATGTAGACAATGCAGTTTTCGTCTTTATACTCAAATAATATTAATCAAACTTACCAGTTGGCAAGTGTAGTCCTGGCCTTTTTAAATTCACCAGTGATAGCATCACAAGGGTCAGGATATTCCTCTGAAGGACCATCTCCGTTATGGAAGTGCTAAATACGCAAAAAAATATGATAACCAATTACCGATGGATAATTAAACAGTATTGGTTAATTGTTTGTTTACTGTGTGATAATCTTATTCACTTTTTGTAGTCTTAGATGTCGGGCTATACTATCACAGCAGCAGGCATCTGTTTCACCAAGTAAACTCTGAGCATTGGGTTAATACATTTTGTACATCTCTAATAATTGTGTATTGAGCTAAGTTATCAACCCAATGCTCCAATTAAGCTTTATATTGAGCGAATCATCATTACAATGTAACTTTTCCACACAAAAAAATAACAATTCAGATGTCTCGCCTTCTCAGTTCCTTTACATATAGCGGCGGCTAAAAATAGGACACAGGTAAATCCATCCTGCTCGCCTGTGACCACAGGTACTTGTGGACAAGAATGAGATTGTTTTCCTTTAATTACATTATTACTAATATTAGTAAGCAACAGACAAATACAGCATTTCATAATACTATAATACTTAATTAAAAAGAGTACAATAACAACCCACAAAGACTATGTTTGTATAAGACTACTCTATTGTGAAATAACGAAAAAAATCGCAATTGTGTCCACACGTACCTGTGTCTGACATGATTTGCACTGAATGCTCCAAATGACTAAAACTTACATGCCATCGAGGATTGTTTGTCATATAACAATAGAAATTATATTCAACTGTACAACATCACATGTTAAACACGTCTCTGACGCAATGACAATTCATAGCTAGAATAGGCAAGATTGTTTTTTTATAGGCATAAGATTTATACGTGTCAAATGTTGACCGTTACAGTAGCGTGACGAGACCGGCGCTGACACTTTACAAAATCGAAGGTAAAATTACGGAATTGGATGCTATATATCTAAGTCCGTGGTAAAATATACTGTAGACTCTAAATGTCAGGATTTGAAATAAGATTGGGTGAAAATTATAACTAAATGCATCAAACATGTACCTTTGAACAAATGTATGTGTGTTTTGTGATCTTCTCAGGCGTGAGACGGCGTTGTTTACATGCTGCATTCGGACGGCCACATAGCGCAATCCACCTCAAACACTTCTGTAAATCTTGTGAAGGCTTCGCAAACGGTATAAACTTGGCACCATGTAACTTTTCAGGATATCGGGAATCTGAGTGACACACTCCATACACACAATGCTTCACCATTTTGTAGAAAATCTCAATAAACGTAGTCAAATCGTATGTCGTCAATGCAAATGGCGTCGTGAGCATGCGATTGTTTGTCCGACCCGGAAGCGCCTTGCGAGTTGGACAAGTCACGTGATAAAATAGCGTTGCGTGATTGGTTTATCATTTCAGTTGTGGATCGGTGTATTGATCTTAGATGTTGGTAGGACGTTACACCTAATAAAATCAAGCTACATGTAATCATGGGGAATACACCGATGCCCTTTTTCTCTTCCATCTCGAATAAGAACGACCATCAAAAGGTGTTCCAATCTTGCAATCATCATTATAGGCGAATATTGGGTTTGGATGATGTTCATGTATAACAAATATTGAAAAGTTCGCCCTTATTTTATCATGACATCAACGATCACGCCATGGCCTTCATACATGTACAATGTAGCTGATATGAATGATATCTCGACTTCGTTTAGTTATAAATCTGCAATAACATGGAAAGGTGTAAATGTTTATCTAAAAGAACGGTTTAAAACTACGATAAACGTGTCGAAATCATCTAACATCACAACGAAAGCTGGTAGGAAGTTTAATTTCCACCAGTGGATTGACCAATGAAAACCTGACTATGGTGTGCATGTTATGTCAAATGTTGCCAGCAAGCGCGATTTAGATGGTAAGGGATTCTACAGTGAAATGGAAAAGTTGTGTAACATAACTGTCTTGACAATAAATGTGTCTATGGCGTTTTGCCATTGTACACGATGTTTCTTTGAATCTAGGGCAGAATCGATTTAGAACCTGAGCAACAGGATTTGGCACCACATTTTTACAATGAGAAATTATAGTTGAAGTTACCATTGAAGACGTAGGCAATTTCTGTTAATAACGGTTGCATTTGCTGAAAATCGGTTTACTTGATTTTAGATAGCATTGAATTGTCAATTTTAAACAAAATCCATCGATCTCAAATTTGCATAATATTATACAAATTATACAACTTATGATTGAAGTCTAACATCTTATTATAAAAGTCATACATCTTATTATAGAAATTATACATTATAATGTAGAAATCATATATCACATTAAAGAAATCAGACTCTGACATGTATTATAAAAGTCATAAATCTTATTATAGAAATCATATATCTTATTATAGAAAATATACATCTTATTATAGATTTAATAACTTAATTAAAAAAGCATATGTTTAATCATTTTGTAAAAAAATATTTCTCTTATGGGTGTCCGATATAAACAACTACGGAAACGAATACACAAAAATTAATAATGATCCGACCCATGCGTTATAAATAATGCATTAGAAATGAGCAAAATTATTGAAAGGTCATTTGGTTTAATTCTAAGATATCAGGATTAAAACATTTAAAGTAAAGTACTCATCTACATTTTTCATAAAACAAAATTCACTGGAAAAAATTGCTTTTTGTAAGTTGGAAAAAATGAAGGAATGATAAAAAAATTTGAAACATTTTGTAAGATGATTATTTCTTTATATTTGGTCAGTGTCAGGAAAAAGAGGTCATTGGACTACTTCTTTATGTTAAATGTAAAAGGCTGAAGTGTTCTTAAAATGATTGCTTTTTTTTAAACAGGCAGAACCAACCCCTTACGTATTTTGACACATCTATAAAGGGAGAAGTCTGTAGGAAACCTCTAATTTGCTGGCACGTCTTTTGGACGGGTTAATCTTACTAACGCATCACGTTAGGGAGACATTTCTAGTACGAAGGGAAACAACATTCCGGTTAATTGGTCTACCACAGTGACAGACGCAAGTATTTAGAAAACTGCAAGAGGGGCAAAAATCCCAATAATCAATATCTAAAGCGGTTATTAGGCAAGAAGTTAACCATATTACAGAAGGTTATCGGCAGAAATAGAAACAAATTTGGTATATCCTTGTATACGTTAATACATGCGCTGCCTTCCGATGACCAACTGTGCGAAGAAGAATGCATGACCTTGAAGGAAATTAAAAACATTAAAACCACAGCAAGGTTACAGCCGACTGTGAATTCTATGAAACCGTATACTGTATGCATAATTGCAGGAAACAACACGCACAAAATAAGCATCAAGGTTAAATATTAGTCATAATACGTTAAGCACCAAAAATTATAAAGAACATTATCAGAAGATACAATATAAATACCAATTGAAACCTAGTACTGGGTTGTAATGATAAGGATGCCCCCGTGGTGTGATGGCTGCAATTGGTATAGAAACGGACAAATGACGTGTAAACGATACGTTTGGTTGATGGGAATTTGTTATTGGTATAGAAACGGACAAATGACGTTTAAACGTTATGTACGGTTGATGTTAATTGGTAATTGGTAAAGAAACAAACAAATGACGTTTCAACGATATGTACGGTTGATGTTAATGGCAATCGGTATAGAAACGGACAAATGACGTTTAAACGATATGTAAGGTTAATGTAAGTGAAGGTAACACATAATAGAATTAAAAACATCGTCTTTGTTGTAATGCTTTTGTAAATTTACCAGAATATTTTTCGCTATGACAAACGTACGACTCGGACATTGAACGAGAACATACCAACGGGAACCTTAACATCGAATATGTAAGGAACTTTAGTAAAATTCCAATTGATATGAATTTTCCAGACTATACCATGCTGTTTAAAGAATGTTTCCATCCTCTACTTTTTTATATTTTATGTTATGCACAAAAAATATAACACTACATTTGAAGTCGACAATCGATACTTTCTTCACGTGCTGCCTCGTTATATGCGATATATGTACAATTACATCAAGACCCTTGTCGGAGGTCTGGCGCGTGCTGTCCTTGAATCACTGCCTTCCATCATACATGTACCAGCGTTACAAAGCCGCCAGTCGTTGTAGGTCGTACGACGATCCCGAGCTGGTACATGCATAACCATAGCGGAAAATAACTGTTAAACGGTATCGGAGGAGCGCATGATGCCGCATGCGACTTCACATACCTCCATTGAAAATCCTTCTTTGAGTAAATCAAGACTAGTTCGAGCTAAAGAAGCGTATATGTATAGCAGAAAATGTGACATAGATGATATCATTTCAGGTATGTGTATTTATTAGAGGAAGCTCTAAAAAGAGATGACCTGTTGTCCGTAATGAAGTTTTATGCAAAAATGAAAATGATGATGGCGATCATACGGCGTAAAGGTGGAAGGAAACCAGAAGTATTTGTATGTATATGTCGATCACTAAAGAGATATACCACAATAATACATATGTATACTGTAACGAGATAATATTTTCTAGAACAGACATTTTGCAAAAGCCGTGGCCTAAAGACATCAACTACACTTCAGAAAGTTAGATAATTTATTATCACCTTGTTGGATGAGGTATGATATATAGAGATAGCAAAACGAGTGGCTGTTGGATATGGAATTTATTTCACTCGATTTATTATTTTTTAAAAGTAACAAAAGACACGAGCTTTAGCGAGTGTCTTTTGTAAATTTTAAAAAGTAGTTAACGAGAGTGAAATCAATTCCATATCCAATAACAACGAGTCGTGTGAACTGTTTCTTCATTATTATTAAATCAACACGGTCAGTGTTGTTTTTTGGAGCAAACCGCGACTACAATGTTTTTGCGGGAAAACCTATCATCTCGCATATATTTTCGCCAAGTTGTGACGACATCAACAATCGATGACGACGTCAACAATTGTGATTTCCGGTCAAATTTTAACTTCTTAACTGATCAAAAGTCCGGAAAGTCATATACTACTAGTGATATATAACATATATATATCCAACAGTCGACACGTTTATACAATGGTCTGAGAGTGGAATAACACAGTGTATTGTGATAATACATTGTATAGCGTATGCCTATGGGTAGATAAACAGGACTGTTTAAGCCATTTCTTTTCCTTAGGTCAGCAATTTATATACAAGGTCATCATGGTACACGCTGTGATCAATTATATTAACAACAATCCAGACGCTTTATCTAATACGTCTACCAAACCAGGAGCATCGGATCGCACGGACCATCGCGAACAAAGAACCAATGATGACTTGGGGTGTAATGTTCCATATGTCAATCTCATAAATAAAATATATAATATCGCGTGGTCATAAAGAGATGCCATCTGCCTCATATCTCAGTATACACACGTCTATATATGGTATGCAATCGTATCTGCATAATTCATTTGAATAATTGAATAATGAAATGGTAGCGTATCAGTTACATGTATATTAATCATAAGTTAAACTCTGAATTATGAATATCATAATATTGTTAAACATTTTTTTTCATCCCGTTCGATTTCTTAAATGTCTCAATGCAATATTTATACCCATTTTGGATTCATGGATCGAAGGTTCAACAAGACCCCTACATAATGCAGTAACTACTCTAAAGTTTAAAGATAACAAATAAGAGAATACCAAAGCGTGTACAAAACCAAAATCCGAACTCAAAATCGATTAAACTGGGGGCAAAATATGAAGAAAGGAACAATTTACATGGAGAACCCCGTGGTACAAGAAAATAATACCAGGTGTTCCGGAAGAGTAAGCGTGTAAGAAAACGTTTGTCCAATTGATACTCGAAGCGACAGCCAATAATAGATATTGTGCATTTTTTTTAAAGTTGCGAAATCATAGTATAGTGGTGTAGAGATAAAAATGTAACCGACCAATGCAACGGAACAATAATTATCCGAGAAAAAAATGAACCAAACATTTCAGTCAAAACATAAATAGATATATACCAATTTTAACTGGATTTCTTTAGATTGTAATTGTTTATTTTATCGCCTAACAGTTCATGATATCAAAGTCTGGAAAAACAGATTTACTTTATTCGACCCCTTTTTGTCTGTATTTTGGAAGGTTGTCGGTAAAACATTTATTTATATCGCCGAAGTGAATGCATAAGGTAAATGAAACAGAACAGGTAGGGATATGGAAAGATTATGAGTGGTAGGATCTGGACGAAGGTCGGGTTGTGAAGGTTTTATGGGTGATTGGATTTTGGACAAAGTTGGGATGTGGGGGTTGTATGTGTAATAAGATTTGGGCGAAGGTCGTGGTATGGAAGGTTTATAAGTGGTAGGATTCAGAAAAGGACCGGGTTAGGACAAGCTGGTGTCATGTAGGTACAAAGTCAGTATTTAAACCGTTTCTATGATGCCATGTGGCACGTGCATATGGCGTTGGCATCTTAAGGTTAGGCGTCTTGTTTTTTCATGTCACAAAACTGTAGGCCGCCATGCTCTATTGGTCAGGCTTTTATCTAATAAAACCACGGGATATGCTTATCAAAATGGATGCTTTAAAGTTGGAAGGAAGAGTAAAATATTGCTTGGAAATAAAATGGCTCTTTGAGTGACTTTTGTGGTTCGGAGCCTCTCTAAAGCTAGTGTAAATATATTATGAATTAGTGTATAGAATATAAATGATGCAAGATACTGTTTATCACAAAACTAAGAGTTTTGCAAAGATTTGTTAAACTTGTTTTCCATGACCTTACTCGATATATTTAAAATATAAATATTGATGTGTAGTCTGGGATTGGTAGAATGCTTCATTGAAACAAGCATTGATGTCCAAGAAATTTAATTGATGATTTTAACTCGCAGGTAAATGTGTTGTTGAGTAAAATTCAAAGACTTAACAGCAGTCTCCAAGAAGATATAGGACGCCAGCGATATAACAAAAAATGGATCGCTGATCCTATCGCCTATCCAAAAGACGACTAGCCTGTTTTACAAACAATTCATCGTCATTCAAATGCTGTTTCTAGCATTTCAAAATGTGGAGGTCGCTATCTTCAGTGTGATTATGAAAATATTACCAACAAAAACATATCATTTGAGGAGCAAAAATTCCCTTTTTAAGAACAGTAACAATCAGCCTGAATTGAATATAAAGCTACATTGGACTGATATCGGGCTGGAATCACGCGTCTAGTCATCGATAACGAACCTGGTCGGTAAAGGCATACTATTTTAAAGGCTTTGGTGAAACGTCGCCAACAGTTTAAGGTCAGTACGAAAAGACAGCCTGCTAGGTCTCAACACAGCATGACATGACACCATCGTGTCCTGTAGAAGTAGCGATGGACAATAGATTGGTCGAACATTGCGGACGTAATACTGTTACAGAGGCGATACCGAGACAGGTTAATCACACTAGGTTCCAGACTGATAGGGCATTGTTTTCATGTAGTATACATTAAATCGCATTACTTTATCTAAGTCTAGACATTAATAGTTTAAAATATGACGTGCCTGATTTTATTGCATAAAAAAATCAATAGGAGCACCTGCTTTTTGTTTTCTTATCATGCTTCAAAAATAATACTGATGTTGTATTTTTTTGTTTTATGCAACAAGATGGATTTTCATGGTCGTTTGATAAGGGTGGTATGAATGTGTTGTGGATTGAGTGTAGAGGAATACATTTAATTGAACAACTTATGTGTTCGTATTCTGATTCGTTTTCAACAATAACCGATAACCGTTATTTTTTGATTTTGTATTATAATTACGGATACATCTAACAAGTTGTCTTACTCATTAAACATTTACAGATATTGACTCGAAACGGTCTTAAACATACGATTCTGATTCGTGTGAGCGTTAACAATGAATGTTACAATGTACCTTTAAAAGTGTAACACTGTGATACATGATCTTACATGCAAGAAGATATTTACATACTATACCTATCGCTATTTTGCGTTTCTAAATGTGAGTCCTATTTAAACAAATTTACCCTAACACGTTGTAATAAATAGTAAAACGTGTCGGGCATAATGTATAAGCATACTAGAATCCTACTACAAATGTAAAAGTGATATCTGAAAAGCATAGCGTTTTGACGTCACCGGGTAGTTGGAAGTCACATGATAAAGTTTTATTAGATTTCACCAGTGAAATTTCAAAAAATATTCATTTTATGAAAAAGATATTTTTCACTAGTGAGAAATATTACTTTTTTTCTGATTTGACCAATTTAAACACTGCAACCGACAATCGGGAAAATAAGATCTGCCTTGGGAGATTTTGTTTTTAAAATGTAATAACGAGAATATCTGAGCAGTTGGGAAAAATAAAATATACGCCCCACTCGTGAAATATATTTGGTATTAGTGCAGACACTGTTAGATATCCTTTATTTCTACCACAATTCCCAGTATTATCCCACTATCAGACCATTGCATAAACGTGCTGACGGTTGAATAAATGTATGTATATGTTATATACCACTAGTGGTATATGACCTTTAAATTTCGGACTTTTGTTTGGTTGATAAGTTGAACTTTGACAGGAAATCACGTGATTCAATGTCACGTGCGGATTGTTGACGACGACTTCGATTGTTGTTGTCGTCACTACCTGGCGGGAATATACGAGGGATGTTCCATAAATAATGTCATCTGTGCTTTATTTCGCGGAAATCGTGCAATTTATGCACAAAACCACCTCGTGTCGATTGAGTGATCCCTGGCTCGTGACACAGGTAAATATCTCGTCCACACGTTCACTGGCCTCGGTACAGTGTACATCGTTTCATAGCCTATTCGTTAGACTAGACACAAAATTACAGGAAAACGAGGTGAAAATGTTCTTGAAATTAGGGCCTATATAAAAGGTAGGTCATTACTCGGCATAAAGGCTGTAGATATTCACCGCGAGGTGTGTGACATTTATTGGGAGGGCCAAATGTCTCACAGGACTGTTTGTAGGTGGGAAGGTAAATTTAGTGCTTTGCAGCAGCAACTGAAAGATGCTGCTCACCCAGGTCGTCCTGCAACAACTACGACCAAAGGTAACATAGAAAAAATCCGAAATATCCTCCAAACTGATGCTCGATTCACTGTAAGACAATTGGCTCGAATGACAAACTTGTCGTTAGCAAGAGTTCATGCAATTTTGAAGAAACACCTAAAAGTTAGAAAGATAAATGCAAGATGGATACCCCATTTGTTAACGGATGAGCAAAAAAAGACGTGTGTAACAATGGCAAAAACACTTCTCAAAATGTACCCAAAATATAGAAAAAGGCTTTTGATAATATAGTCACTGGTGATGAGACCTGGGTGTATTATTTGGAACCAAAGCGGAAGGTTGCCAACTGAATATGGGCCACTAAAAATGCCAGACGCCCAAGTATTGCCAAATGAATACGAACGGTGAAGAAGGTTTCGTATGCTATATTTTTCACTAATAAGGGTCCAGCTATTCAAATCCCGGTGCTAAAAGGCAAAACGGTTCTATTAAAAACGTTGTTCTGAGAAAGTTGAAGAACTACTACAAAAGTCGCCGCCCCAAAACAGGACTTAAGTATGTCCGACTTTTTCATGATAATGCACCCGCTCACAAGGCACGTATTGTGACTGACTTTTTGGAGTCAGAGAAGGTTACCGTCCTTCCGTACCCTCCATATTCGCCAGACTTGGCCCCCTGCAACTATTTTCTCTTTCCAAAACTTAAATATCATTTATCTGGAAGGAGATACAATTCGAGAAATGCCCTTGGATCTGCTGTTTATCAGTGTCTGATGGGTGTACCCATTGAAGAGTATGAAAAATGTTTCCAAAAATGGATTGATCCGCTAAAAAGGTGTGTACTGGCTGGCGGAGAGTATTTTGAAGGGCAGAGCAAATTAAAATGTACCAAAGCACTTCCGCTATATGAGCACCGATGCAAGTGACATTATTTTTGGAACACCCCTCGTATACACGAGATGATGTGATTTCGCGCAAATCTGTGATTCAATCCAGAAAACAACACTGCAACTGCCGACAAAATATTACTGTGGTAGAAAACGGTCACACGACTCGTGGTTCTTGGATATGGAATTTATTTCACTCTTGTTAATCATTAAAAAAAAAAGAATTAACTCGAGTGAAAGAAATTCAATATGCTGGTTGTGTAATCTCTTTTTGCTTTGCCGTGCGTATTTTGTAGAACATGGTATATAGTTGTAAATCTCCGTACAATCCTTAATGAGACAAGATTTATAGCGCTACCACACTGAATCATTCTGCCGAAGGCCCCCTGCAGAGCAATGCTGAACGTTAACCAGGGTGATATGATTACCATTTGTTGAGACTCTGGTGTGTCTAGATCTTGGGACAGAATCCAATGTGTTTCTCTTTCTAAACGATAATTGACTGGTGATATCGTTAAGTAGGCAGGATACTTATGAAGTAGAAATATTTCCGAAATCGTTTCCCATCGCACAAACATCTACTTTTCCTGTAAACAAACGCCCATCAAAACGTTTAACGTAATTCAACAATAACTTGCTGATGCAAGAACATGATATGATTAAGTAATGTAAAGCGCATCCTCTTTTAAATATTCGTACTTAGCAGGCCATAGACTTATATATCATGAATTTAACAATGGTATGTTTTGAACATGTTTAATAGTTAAATATACAACGTCAGTACTAAAATCTTGATCGGAATTGTTTTAATATGCATATTTACATGTAACTAGTAGGAGGGAATTCGGATATTTTTCAAAGCTGATAAAGATAGCGCCAAGGTCCTTTATATCACCCTGACCTACATCTACATGTAAATGACAGTATATGATCAATTATTTATCACTTGTCAGTTAAGATGTATGATGCCATTTTTTTCTTATTCAACTTGAAATACCTATTATCACGAGAAATTTATTATTTGTAAATCCATAAAAACACTAAACTCTGATTTATCTGGCTTTTAACAATGACACTGTAGATTATATATTTTTGGAAACAGACATGACGCTTGTAATCAGAAATAATGTTTCAATATTGTGAAATTCCGGACAGAAAACTAATGGAACCTTATGCATCGAAAGTAAATGCATTTGATCCAATGTATTTGTTGTTTCTTGCTGCTTCTTTCCGTGTATTCTTTTAGCATGTGTTTATCTACAATCTGGTGTAGATTTCCAATGCAAACACACAAATCATTTCGGCGTTTCATTCGAGCTAATGATCAGACACCTATCTCATTGATTTCCAGGCTTAATTTGTTCCGTCAGGAAACATCGCCACATTTGTGTTTTATAAGACACATGTAGAGGTTTTGGTGATTAATCATTGTTTATCTTGTCGAACTGATTTCTTCTCACATGTATGTATTAGCGATTTACCGCTTGTGGATGATGTAACTTGACATCAATCATCACAAATTGTGTTTTCTAAACACAATATGATCATAACTTCTGAAATGAGTCCAATGATAAGTGGTTAGGTTTTGGGGCTTGCTCTATATACCGAGATTTCAGTGATATATGTCGGCTGCAGACAAAAACATTTACGGGACTCGAGAGATGCTGGTGGTTGAAGACTGTAAGCAAGATTTATAACCGCAGCAGAAGACGCTTACTCATCCGGAACCCCAAGTCTTGTTCCATTGTACTTTTATAAAGATTTTCGCGTAAATCTTTCTTTTATTCATAATTTGCCCCTAGTTTAATCGAATTTAAGCTCGGGTTATGGTTTTGCAGACGCTTGTGTTATCTGATTTTTACGTATAGCAAATCAAGATGGGATACTTTTGTAACACCGTGAAAGATATACCAACTTTTTCTTTAAAACTAGTCAAACATTGTCTAAAAACTGGTCAATATATATTGATCAAATAAAAGATTCGATTGGAAAACAAAATAAATTATTTGAATTCCAAAGAACTGATGAATGATATAAATTGCTGTTTATTTCAGAGCCCTGTGTGATCATACAGTGGAAACTAGCATGTCATTTTTTATAATGAACTGTCCCTGAAGTGACTATAAACCTAACTTCATTAAGATGATATTTAATGTAAGGATATTTTGAAAGTTAATGACGAAAAATAGATTTATGAAAATAAAAAGTGCATGTAGGTCCAAAAATAGAGAAAAAAAAGGACAGGACGATAAAGAGTGGGAGACACGATAAAAAAACAAGCAAGTGAAAGAAGGAATGACATTGAAACAAAAAGAACCAGTGGATTTTTTTTAAAGATACCGAAGCGTTAACAAAATCATAATCCAAATGGAAATCTACTAAACTAGGGGCAAAATATAAACAAAGGACAGATTTACATGTAGACCCATGTAAAAGTACAAGATAATTAGACCAAGTTTTCCGGAAGAGTAAGCGTCTTCTGCTTTATCGACTCCAACAGCCATGTACATCTTGGTCACATCCAAGTAAACATCAAGTCCTCGAAAAGAAAACCGAGTCAATATCAATCACAACAAGTAAGCACACTAATGAGCATACTCAAAAACGTCGATCTTCGTATCACACAAGGACACAGACTATTTTTCAATGAGACAGAGATGACAACCATAAAACTTGCCCATAGTTCTGAACAACCTGCCTCTTTCGAATACCTGTGTTGTTAGTTTGTTTGAGAAACACAGACATCATAAAATAGCGGCATTGCGGACTCTGTAAAGCAATGTAATGTATTGGTTTTCGCATAGATACGTTCCAATGCAGTATTTTTCTCTCTTCTTTTTTTTTCTGTTACGAATGAAAAAGACCAACAGTAAAAGATTGCTGAGATAAAAAAAAAAACCCATTGTCACCAAGAGTCTCATATATTTGTCTCGAGCATTGATCTGATATATAATATAGAAGCATAATAAATTGCTTTGTTATTTTTCGACTTGATGATGCGATATGATCTTTGTAAGTGTATATGTCAAAACAAGTTTGAGGGAGTTGGATTTCAATTTTCATTATTTTTCATGCCAAAAAAGGAAATACTTAAGGTGGCATTTCATTTCAATTTAATTAACCGTCAACACTTTTAAACGAAGCTTACATAAAGTGACACATTTTGAAGAATTTTTGATTTCAGATTCATGTAAAAAAAGAAATATGACACATTTCTAAGAATCTTTGATTTAAGATTGATGTCATAAACAATTCACATTGGGGACGATACGAATAGCCAACGATTCTTTGATATATTTTTTATGCCTATCCTGTTTTAGTATATTTGATGTTAATGTTTTTTCTTATACAAGTTCTGTAACATTGGTTTTTTCGCGTTAGCATATACATGTGCATGCCAAATGAAATGTATATATTTGAAAACAAAAATATATTGCAAGCACGAATGTTTAGTACTAACATTTCCATTCTCAGTCTTCAGAGGATCAATATATTAATGAAGTTGTATACATGTGTATGGATTTACTTATTCCGCCATTTAAATACTATTTTATATCATCTCGATTTAAAAAGGCAAAATGAAAGCGAACTCAGTGCCTAGAAGAGTATTCAAACACTTGTAACGAGAGCTGGATTGAAAGTAAATAAATTAGATAATACCGAAGCGTTAACACAATCATAATCCGAACTCAAAATAAATAAAACGAGGCAAAATATGAATAAAGGAAAGATTTACATCCCTTTTAAAATAACAGGAGAATATGACCAGATGTTCCGGAGGAGTAATCATTTTCTGCTTCATCGAAGAAACCCGTCATGTAAATCTTTGTTACTTTCAAGTAAACATCAACTTCTCAAAATGAGAACCGAGTCGCCTTGTCAATCACAAAAGGTACCACCACGATATGCAAATAGAAATATGCTATTGGCATACAAACTTGCAGCGCATCATGTCAACAACATTTTTTTTAAAATCATGTCGACACAAGTAACTCGCAAGTTGAAAATCGATGACAATGCATATCACTATGAAAGTAATATGGCCATTGAATACTATGAGACCCTTTCATGACCAGGGGTGTAAGACAGGGAAATTCCACCCGAGGGGTTTTCAAATTTGGTTTTGCCAAATTAAAAAAATCCCCAGGGTGGAATTTCCCTATCTTACACATTTGGTCATAAAAGAGTATTTTTCTCTTATTTCAACTACCTGAATAACCTCAAAAACCATGAAAATACTTTTGACTGGCGACCATTTTGAGAATATCATCTTTTCCCTTGAGTTTTTGGACGAAAACGAGTGATACATTGTACAGCGAGATTGAGCATACCCCATATTTACAAACGTAGTTTGCGCAGAAAAAATAATCTCATCTTTCTAATGTACGCGGTTTAAATATCGTGGAAGGTTTAAATTTCATCATGTCGCCATTTTGCTTTTTTCGGCATAAAATTTTACCGAACCCTTGACGTTACGTCATTGTTGCGCCATTGTGACGTCACGCCATTGCTGTATTGCATGGTTAGGTGTTTAATACAACCACAGCGATCATAGGTGTATTGCCCTAGACAGGCCAGTATTACACACCTAGAAATGAGAGAATGCATTGTTTACCATCGCAGAATATGTAAACAGACTTGAAGACTCGAGATCGTTAAAAATCCTATTTAACTGGATCGGGCGTTACATCAACTTAAGAAGTAACAGGAAGCAATAACATTTAATGAGAATCTTAGTGAAATAAACTAGTTAATCTGAGTGAAAGCAGTTTATTAGATAAATCTTTTAACGAAACACTTGTACAGAAAACAATACATCAACGAGAAGAGAATTGACTTTAAGGAGTTGCGACCTGGTCCAATGCAATTCAATCTATCTAAATCTACTGAATTGTTATCTAATCAAAAGTAAAATTGGTTTAGCTGCTGTGCGTCTGTCAGCCAATACGAGACACTCCGACGACTTAACCGATGGAGTACAGAAAAAACCTGCCAGGGCAACACTGACAATTCAAGGTTTCTTTCATTGAACAACAAATTAAAATCAAATAATTCTAGATTTGCTCAGAATAAAAAAATGAAAAGGCGACTTCGTAGAATTGTCTCCGATTGGAAGGACCATTGGGAGACGAATTGATTAATCATGATATATTTAGATTGCCTGTTTAATTCAATTCATTAATCAAATATATTTTTTTCTTATTTCATTTATGCTGGTGTAAGTATAATATAATTAACGGGACAGTATTCTGCAACTTTTCAATTACTGCTTTCATTAGAAAATGCAATATTTTTATTCTAATTTTGGTTTTTTATCAATAGTGTCAGTGATCGATATTGGTTTATACAGATGTCACACTACGCTTACATTGCCTTTGACCTTTGACACGTTGATATTATAGCTAACATTTAAAGAAAAAAATACTACATTCAGTAAAGATCAATTGAAAACCCGTATTGCAATTATATTGAAGTTGAAATCAAATGATAACTCGGAAGTGTTAAGCAGCTCTTATTCGATATTGTTTGACGTTAACCAATCTCAGTTCAGATTCCAACGACAAGTGTCTAATGGCGCATATGATCAACGTCAGTTTTATCGAGATCATATTTAACACATAAATCGACAGAGGAGGTGAGCAGGGATTAGTTCCTTTGATTGGTCAGCGACATTGCCAACCTCTTTAAGTAGAACGTCCGTCTAACAGGTTTTCAGGAATATCCCGAACATCCTTAATGGATGACTTCTTGGGCAAGTTTTATATATGCGTTGACATTTGCTTTCTTTTGATGTTAATGTTAAGGCTTGCAAACACGTTTAAATTCCGCGGTAATAATAAAACATAAACTTTATTGAATTTACAACAATTATAAAACAAGTAATCCAATATATATTAATCACTTTTGTTGGTACAGTGTACGGATGTTAGCGCGAGATGATTTTTTTGTGGGTAGAAACCGGAGTACCCGGAGAAAATCCACATGGTCGGGCAGCAGGTGACCCCATACCTTTTCGCGTCCGGTCGGGAACTGATAACTGTTACAGTTACATGTACATCCGTCTATAATATAGTCAGCCATACCACCTCAACTAAAATAACAACATAACAGTTCATATCATGACAATTCCATCGACTTCAGATTCTATGTGGCAAGGTTAATCGTGCTTATTTATTAAACGGTACACTGCCCAAATAATGTAGCATTTGGCCATTGTATAATATCTAACAAAGAATAAGAGAAACATAATTTTTTCGGGCTTTTTTTGTGGTTTTTGGGTAGGTGTTTGACGACGACTGAGCGTCGCCACCGCCTCCCAGAAGCATGTTGTGTAACATGGTGTTCAGCGGATAAACGGTCTTTCGCAGAACCTGCCACATCTTAGTCGGCAGGGCGTCGACTCAGTGTTGACAATTTAACAAAAAGGATTTCGTTGTAAAGCTGCACCCAAATTGTCGTACAACTTTGCATTGCGACAATTTGACAAATGGCATGCCAACAGCCCATCCAACTGGACTAGTCTAATGGTGATGCTTTGGATCACTTTTTCCATTTTGAGCGTCCATTGGTACAATTTAAAGTTATCTGTAACTGATGTTATCTGCCCTTTGAGCCCAAAAGGGGTAGCGTGTTTGCATTTTCGTTATTCGTAGTTACAGGTATAGAATACTATTTCAGTAGAACACCATTGTCTTTGTTCTACAACACACCAACTATTCTCTATATGGTAGTGGTACATAATTTTTATTTACCATCGCTACAAATTAAAACATAATATCTGTACATGGATAGAAATTCAATCTATAAATTTACTATGTTAATATTTGAGATCAATGGTTGAATTTGTTTTTGTGATTCAATAGAATGTAATTAACTTTTTTTATGCAATTGATAAATTAGAACCAAAATGAGAGGGATATATATCGAATTGCCATATAAAATACACCATCACATGTCACTAATGTATGTTAAATGTCACTTTACCACATAACACAGACAGTATATCCGGGGATCACAATCCCTGAAGTAGTGTCACGCTCGTCCATGTCAATGTAGACAATGAAGATACATGTAAATGTGTATCTGACGGATTAATGTCTACCCCACGTTGGTTATTTCATTCTATAACAACATACTTTAATCCTGGCATGGTGAAATTGAAGCGCACTTCCTGGTTTGACGTCACACCCAGGAAGACTGGTCGTTAATAAACGATAACGCCTTCTTGGAAGCTTATTTATTTACTTTTAAGTTTGGGAGCGTTTTGACACATTTCAGCTTCTTTAGAAAGGCGGTCGTGTTGTCTTAACCCGAGTAGGTAGAGTGAATTATGTCAGTGCGGCTAGGAGTGTCATATCAAGAATACATACATGTACAGACATGATTTTCATTCACGAAATATCACAATTCATCATTATAACATGTTGACAGCGGTAATCAGAGTTTGCAATTTCATTGTGTTAGATATATTTGTTTATATATATATGCGAGTTTGCCACACTTGTTTTCAAATAGGAGCGTTGTCGTTGTCAAAGTTAGTTCCAAATTGGTCTTGTATGTTTGTTCAACATTTTGAATAGATTGTACAATGGAGTATTGCAAGAGGAATAGCACGTGTTATTGTCTTTTCCAGTTACCTACTAAACACGGCCTTCACAGTTTCGATTACAGCATATAGGATATCTGCTACCATGAAAAAGCGGCTTCTGATGCAAAACTTTCTTTAGAGAGGTTTGACGTGATAATAATTTGATTAAATCTCCATTGTTTTAGTGTGGACACATTGGCATTCTTAGAAAAAGAGGGAGGAGAACAACGAAGAAACACATTTTGAACTGAAAATCAAGGAAAGGGTATTTGATTAAGCATTGATGATATTTGTTATTAGTTTCAATGGGGAATGAAAACATTCGTTTGCAAACTGTATGAATCCGCGTAGCTGATTCTTACATATGTTTGCAAGGGAAATATGTTTCATAACCCTATGAAACTACAATATGATTGACATCAATGCTTATAATTACTTTTTGAAACTTTTTCAAATTTAAAACACGTTTATGTACAATTTGACTGATCTAACAACGGATTCGTTTTTGCAAATCAATACGAAACGTCAAACGCCGTATTGTGACGTCACATTCTCGCCATTTTCGAATTTGTTTTTTCAACCAATCAGAAAGTCACATTCTGCATACAATCAATGGAAAATTATTTATATAGGAATACAGACATCTATTACGGACGGCTAGCAGTGTTTGACATCGAGGCGACCCCCGTCATATGAATCCTATGATGATTTCAAGTTCTCAATTTGAGAAGAGTAACAAAGAAACCGCCATGCATACTCAAGATTATAAATGATAACAGTGATTTCAATCTTTTGATTTAAAATGCTAGCATGCACATGAATAAGAAAAACCGCTGTGTGTTTCTTCAGAACAATTAAATTTGAAATCGTCTTCAATGAAAATTCTCCGATGAGGAAACAATTTATGTTATTGAATTAATGACAGTTAACTGTGTGATGGATACGTGAACGTCACTCATAAAACAATTAATCAATTCAATGCAGAAGACTTTACTGTTTCGACATTGCAGATACAACAGGCATTGCCGCTGAAAACTCTATCCTAATGTTGTCATTTTACGATCTTCCTGCCCATCCCCAGAACACATGGTGTTGCGTTTCGTTTCTAAACCCTACAGCCATTAGATAAAGCAGACAAATATATTCAAATTAGCAGTTTGTTCAGACATACGCTCGTTACGCACAGCCCAATATGTGCATGACACCCACCAACAACTGTACAGTGTATTGTTGTGTATGTTCGTGCAATGTTGTATATTGTAACGATACGTGGGTTGCACATTACTGCGCGATGACACTGCAACATAATAGACAGAGCGTGACCGGATAGTTTTACAGTTAGGGTGCTCCGAGGTTGTGAAAAAACACCCTTCCTGTAATAACCGTAAACAAAACTTCTTTCCTTTATTGATTACGAATCTGAATTGCCCTTAACTTATGACACTCAAAAGCGTCGCTGACACATATAATATTTCCTGTTGTGATCCTGTGCAGGAAAAAACTTTAATAAATTATTCTTAGTAGTGTGTTTGTTTCATGCAAATACTAAAAGAATCAGCACGAGATTGAAAGGTTTTCTAAGAAGCAGATAAGTCATTATATTGATGCATAATATTCACATAATATCTTTTATCAAGTCTTAGGATGCATACAATACTAGATGTTCGTCAGCAGCTGATATATATATCAATTATGGATCTTTGCTGAGGTCAATATGGTGATCTACCGACCTGGTAGAACCAAATATTGACCGAGGTTGTTAGCCCAAGGTCAATATTTTGAGATTCTACCATTTTGGTATTTGTCTTCATAAATAATGAAATTTACAGTTGATGCATGAGTACAGAATTATTATGACGTCAGAAATGCAATATTGACTCAGTGTTTCTAAAAATAGAAATTTCAGGGCGATATCATAAAATATGGACCTCCATGTGACCATATTTAAGCCAATGAGAATTGAGGAAAGTCATACCACATCTACCATATAGATATATTTGTAGAGCAAAGCAAGCCATAGATTAAGATATTATTTCTGACATGTACATAAAGTAGCGAGGAAATTACTGTTAAGAAAGGGGAAACGCGAAAATCGAAATAACGATAATGTCAATGCTACTATTTATGCTTTTCATGTTGGTTATTTTGTTTGCAAATTTGACTTTCATGAAATGTTGAGTCACTTATGTTCCTTGTGTGTCTGTTCGAACAGGATTAAATAGTCGAGTATGTCGAGTATGTGTCACACCATTTCTTATAATCTCACGGAACATAAACACTAGTTGTCAAAGATCATTTGGAATCGTTTGTGTTGAAATAAAAGGTTGCAATGCAGAGTGAGGAAGTGGACACAATGTGACGTACGTGATGTACATCTACTGGTTCCTCTAAAGTCTTACTAAGGTCTTAAAACATAACACCGAATAATTGTGGAAGTGTGATGTCATTACGTAATATGTCTAAACATAATTACATGTACTTGCATTGATATACACAACCATGTTTACAATATTTATAAAATTATTGATGAAACTTCTCTCAAAACTTGTTTTATAATCTACCCGTCTACCAGTACAACGGCAACATTACCTTTTAATCGCGTAATGAAATATTTAAAGTAACATACATTGAAATTAAAAAAGAAAGTTTTAAATATTCACTAGTTTCATATTTGATTTTGGAATTATAAAAAATCAAAGAGGGAGGAAATAAACCTTTTTATTTTTGTTCTGATGTTATATTGAAAACAAACAACATTGTATAAGAATACAACTTTTTAAAAATGACGAGGATCCTTAATGGCCATCGAAAACAAGCATCGAACAAACCAGGAACAGTCGATGGAAGACGCCTTGATAGATATAAGGAAACTAAGCGTTATTGTAGTAGTCATTGTGACACCTAGCCTTTGCAGGTTTATTTTCTTAAGAAGGTTCAATTGGTCGTGTTGTTTAGATTAGTTTTTAACGTGGGAGCGATTCTAGAAAGCTACTGTAGGAGTAAAGGTAGGATTGGGACCAATATAGCGACCGACTTTCTAAATTACATGTAGTATTTAGACATAAGGCTTTTATAGTATATGGCAAAGAAGAAATCTTTTCATGAGGAAGAAGTACAGGAACCAGTGATATTATCAGAACATTTTGTCGATCGAGAAAAAAATGCATAATATTCAAAGGAGTAACCACCTTATTTTCTATTTTGAGCATTAAATGCCCACTATATACTTAATTTTGGATTTTTTTGTGATTCTAAAAAAATCTGAAAAACAAATCAAGTTCATAACCATGCAAAAAAAACCCACCTAAAACGAAGTAAACCTGAGCGGTTACAAACAAGAGACTCTTGACAGAAAAATCAAAAGAATTGAAAATAATTCAGGTGGGGCCCACTTAAACAACAAGCCGAAGTTAAAAGACAGTTCAAAATGGACGCGTGTTTACAAATACCGAAATTTTAACTGCTGCTGTACTGGTAACCTCGTAAGAATTCATCTTGAATATTGCTGATATCAGTTAATCTTAACTTAGTCTATAAATATAAAAAGTTATTAGGCTTGATTTTTGCTTCAAGTTTTGCCGAAAGTAATGTATATTGGGCCTTTAAAAGGAAAACGGCAATAGCTCTAAAGACGTTAGGTTTGGTTTGATTGTTTTTACGTCTCATTAAGCGCTAGGATCAATCTAGGACGATCTCTGGTGTACATGCATGCGATGTGGGCACGTGTTGAGTTCGTGTGTATTTGAGAGGCTGGGTTTTAATCGTGTAAGTCGTCTTGCGATAGTCCGGATATTTTGCCGATTTAAAGTATTACCACACTGAAATACACTCCCGAAGGCCCCAGAAGAACACCCGACCCAGTCACATTATACTGACAACGGGTGAACAAGTCGTTCCAATCCCATAATGCCGAGCGTCAGGATGGGAGTAGTGACTACCATTGCTATAGAGACTCTGTTATGACCCTCCTTAGAGTGGCGAACGCTGAACTATAGGCCAACAGTGCGGTCGTGTCCAGGGAGATATTAGGAAGGAACAAGCTGATTAGGAAGAATGTAAAGGATAAAATCCCAACGTAAGTCGCCTCTTACGATCATGCAATGCGGGCAGCTGGTACAATGCTTACGCCCTACCTTCAGGCCAGCTCTGTAGAAGCATATAATGGAAGTTTACCGAGCATTTTATTCTGGCGTTATGTACAAATATCGTCATTCGTGACCCATAAGCTAGTAGTAAAATTCAGTTGAAAAATTCTAAGTAAAATATTTTTGCTGTAACGAAGCTATTGACGATAACATGTTTTTGTTTTAAGTGCTTTTAAAATCAAATATGATTTCATCAAATGAAAAAATGTTGAATATTACATCCTACAGAATTTTAAAAAAAGTATTCCTATAGGACAATCGTGTCAATAAAGCGGTATATAATGATATATATTAATGATGGCAAAATATAACACGTACATTTGTATATATATGATGTACAGTTTATATATATCCAATTTTGACTAAAGTATTAGACACCTTTGATAACAAACTAATGTCCAGAGTCGAAGGCGGAAAGTGATCATTACGGACGTGTCTTGGATTGCTCGGGAAAACACACGCCATTGAGCGATATCGTTAATCTATAACTATATCCTATTTCCTCTGATGTTATCCGATCTATTCTTGTAATGCAAGAGGTTTCTAACTGACACACAGACAGACATATCCGTTACGTAATATCCGCTTCCTGTCTTATCATCGCGTAAACTTTACAGACCGAGAAATGACAAGTCGTGATATGTGCCGCGGAAGATTTACACCCTGTCAGTGTATGCTGATGCTATCAAAATCGACATCCAAGTATTACTAGAACCAGACACAAGAGTGCCTAACAATGATTAAGGGGTATCAACTTTCTGCCAGGGAAACATCCCGGTAATCCAATGATTGAAAGGAGTGGTCAATATTACAGCATCTGTCAACGATGTATTTTTTGAAGCTTGTTTATTTTATATTATTTTGTTTAACTTTGTTGCCTTTTATTTACACTGTGTATTTATTATTGCTAATTTCAGATGCCCTGGGTTAAATACTTAGACTAGGAGTTTGATTATTGTTAAATGCGTTTGATGTTTAATTGGTTTGACGTCCGCTTAATGATTACTGGATTAAAGATTAGTATTCATAAACTTAATTAATACAAGTAAGCCCTTATTGGACCACAATCTAGGTTCATTGATCTGGTTTTCAGTAGAATCACAGGGACTGCTCACAGCGCAACTATAACGCCAGTCGACTATTCCACGATTGCCTTAAGGGATAACCTATTTGTCCACATATAAATAACAAAAGATCAAATAAAACATTGCCATTTTTGCTATTAAACCTATCAAGATTCTGATCTTTGTTTTTTGCAAGGATATGTCGCTTTGGGTCTCGGCGGACGAGATCCTCGCTCTAGTGATTATGATGGAGACGTTGTTTAACGCCATTTGTCTCGAGTTTGGGATACAGATCTGACCGATGCGTATCATATAATAGCAGTAACACTAATGTCATTACCGCTGATAGTACGTAAAGACAACGACGGCATTACCAATAAAATGGACTGCAAACATGTTATACTATGAATCCATATAAATGATGTTATCGTTTTCGCCCGTGGGGAGTAAATCAGAATAGGGCTATATCAGATATCCGTTTCTACGGGTGGCTTTTGTGTCTCCATGGAACAGAAAATGAGATTTCATTACATAGATATATGATGCGACATTTATTTGTGATTAACTATGTGAGGCGTCACAACAAACCAACAAAGACTCGTCTGTCCTTGTCAGAGGGAATACAGTGTTGTGCCAATTATAAATCACTAACATCATAGTATAGTGCTTCTTTCCTTATATCGTCTACGAAACTTTGAAGAGTCCCTTGTTCTTTTATACATGTATGTGCAAGGATTTTGAAATAGCAGAGCTTTTGATCAGACCCTTACAATATGTGTTTTATGTTGTAAAACAAATCCTTCCTTACCTAGGGAGTCTGGGCCTATAACAAGGCTATCAAATATGCATGAGTCGACTGCAAGGAGATTGGAAATAAACAATGGTTTCTACGTCAAAATCGGATAAGATAGGGTATCATGCTGCCCATTCAATCTTTTTCCTTGGCACAGGAACGCATCAATTAATCTTTTCTGCCTCTTGTATTTGCATACTCCGAGAAGAGAATTCTTTAAAACAACTACAAGTATTTTTAAGATCTTGCATTCTTGTATATCAAATTTGAAAAAAAGGATTGTATACCTACCGCGATTGGTGTCTTGAGGGGACGTAGAATGGCCTGATGTCTGTCAATAGCGATGACCACAAGCATATTCGTGCTGGCCATCAGAGTGAAACTCTGACAAAACTTGACCATCTTACAGAGAAAGGCCCCAGCACCCCATTCTCGTTTGTCCTGGTATTCCCATATCAGTTGTGTCAGAACTGCAAGAAACATGACGGCCAAGTCAGCAATGGTCAAGTTCAGAATGAAACTGTTAACACGCGATAAACTGTTCATCCGCGTCTTCAGTCGACGGTTGTTAGACATCCATGCTAACACCATGATACCTCCAAGCGTCCCGAGGATCAAAGTTATATATAAGTTAATGATCCGTATTTTCTGATTATACTCTTTGTCATGGACTGAGCGACATCTGCTGACATTTTCGGTTTGTCGCGAAGAGTTGAAAGGATCTCTAGTTGTCATGAAATAGTCCAGGTCGGACATATTAGAACTGTCCGCCATCATTCCAGCCGAAAAGGACAATAGGGGCATGGTTGACATCCGTGAAGCTATTCAGTGTCTACCTGTTAAAGAAACATAAAACTCAATTTTAAAACAAATTAAAATTGATTAATATTGCTTTATAACGCTATCAAACATCACAAGACAAAAACAGTGGATCAATTGTGAATATGACATATATAAAATGTTTACGTTTTCATTTGATACAGTAAACTGACAATTCATTTTATTTCTATGCATAATAATCTATAGAAAAAACAATTACACATCAAAACTGTTTTAATGCTTATGTGGTATAAGCACCTGTTCCTTGGATACATTAGAGTGATTTAATATCTTTGTCAGACATGTCAATATGATTAGGTTTTTAATGAATACAAAACAATAATAACACATCAATTCGATCATTCTGAATTATTTAGAATTTATTTTTACAGTCAAAGCGTATTTATTCAGGTATGCTTAATATACCTATCCTGTTTGATGCGTAATTATCACTCACTAGGAATAACTCGAAACAAATAATAAACATGTAATAGCTTATCGTTGTATATGCTTACTAGAAAATTCATAATTTTCCTACCAAAAATTGATGTAACGAGGATATTACCATACTAGCATCCAAACACGAGTAACGATTTTAGAGAGCACTCAACACTACGGCGGTTCTAATACGACCCATCTTTATTCGAACGAGCAGCAACGTCAAACTGGTTTCGGCATTGTATCAAGCATTGCAATCTATGTTGATTTCCCTGTAAGTATTCGAGACCCGTGTACTCACACAAACCAATGTATCGTCCTCAAATTTGGTACGAGGAAAGAATACATTCAATTCAGGTGGCGAAAATACATCAACTGTGTACTGATTGCATAACTATGCGATATATACCGGTACGGCGTTGTGATTGACCTTGTTACTTAAAATGGATCTAATCTAAACACAATCAAAAGCGAGAGACAAAATCGTAAGATCCAAGGTCAGCAAGGAAACAAATATAGCTAAGTAATGTGAAACGGAAATTAGGTCTGTCAGAAAAAAAATATATGTTAATCACTTCATACGAAACAAATGGAAATAACAAAATAAAAACGTCAATGAAATAAAACAGGAAACTATATATCAAGATTATAAAAAGAAAAACGATCAGATGCCATTAACGGTAAGCTATACTTTATACATTGAAAAAAGCTGTACGTATAATTTCTTTCTCTCAAAGGAAATTGCAAAGCACTATGTTCATAATGTAAAAGTAAATTTCCAAAAGGGGAAAAAGAATTTAGTTAAAGAAATTGACAGGTCGCTTTGACATACATATACAGGAAAATAAAGTAATACTATGAGTTAATTTGGTATATATAGGCTTTCATTTGTAACATTGCCGAAAAAACACAAACGTATTTACCATAAACATTTTCTCTGTAGGGAAACCCATTTCGATGCTTCTTACGTCATAAGACGATACGAATCCAAACGGGATCGCTCAAGAATGAAAATAGATTTCAACTCCATAATGACGTGTAACACGTCGTTTGATTGGAAATGCCACATATTTCGGTGAAACTAAACGAGTTATAGGTTTTGCTATTCTACAGACATACACGAGCACTCAAGCGTGTTCTGCCAACGGCCGCTAACCAGCTTTATCGATACAAAATTGCACGGCTATTCTCATTTGATAATTTGATTCCCCTAAAAGGTCCGATCAAGGTCGCCTACCGGCGCCTAGCCGGAAAAAATCATTATCGAATCATATCTCCAATTTCATCCTGTTTTTAAGCGTATTCTTGAAACACTCTTTGAGTGACCTGTTGATAACAGGACTAAGTATGTTCAGGAAGCTTTAACGGTGTTATTGTCCAAAAAACGTGGCTCTGTCTAACACTCGGTCTGTCGGAAGCAAGGTAGATCCTATATATAGTTTATATATAGTATATATAAGTAATGCAATGATTCGACAGTCAATTTACAAAATGATCATCAGGAAAATGCATTTTATTGATACTAGATGGCATTTTCAACTACTTCCCAAAGCGTTTCGCTCGAGTTTCAGTCTGTACTATAAGTCTTGATACTATTCCCCATATTTTGATGTTCGCCTTTGTTTAATATTGCAGCTTCAAGTTATACTTTACAAGGTAATAGTGTCAATGTCTTATGACGAAAGAAGCATCGAAATGAGTTTCCCTACAGGGAAATGTTTATGGTAAATACGTTTGTGCTTTTTCGGCAATGTTACAAATGAAAGCCTATATATACCAAATTAACTCATGATCAAAGTATTACTTCATTTCCCTGTATATGTATGTCAAAGCGACCTGTCAATGTCTTAAACTAATTTTATTTCCTCTTTTGGAAATTTACTTTTTCATTATGAACATTATGAGAGAAAGCAATTATAAGTATGTTACAATATTATATCGAAAGGCAAAATAAACGCATCATAAACATAGATTAACTAAAAGTGGACACAGCTTGAACTGGGCAAATGCTTTCTGGTATCTCAGTGATTATCAACAACATTTCAAGGACAAAAACAATCTATGATCTCGATATGATTTAATCGAAGCGTTGAACACAAGCAGCGGTCAGTATTATAATCGAAGAAGGCAACAGGGCAAAAGTCGCCGAATCACAATCTTGAGTCTTTTTGGCCAACCGTAGTTGTTGTTATCTACAAATTACTACTATACAGGTCTTATGTTTTGAAGTTTTGAAGTTCAAAATGTTTGTTTCAGCTACATGTGGCAATGCTAGTTTAAAGATTAACATTCCATTTCAGCTTAAAGGTTTAAAATCCTGGGTACAGGAGAAAAACGTGTCTGACGTCAAATGCTTTGCGCCTCCCGCAAAAAAAGATGGAAGGTATGTGGTCATACGCGATCAGATATATTATGATGACTGTATATCCATTATGTAGATATATTTTCATGAATATAGTTTCTTGATTATGAAAGTGCTCACACGTCTTTTGCTTCTGTGAAGTGTTCATTTTATGACACAAATAATGATATATCTTCGAGGAAATTTTCTTAAAGATATCAACCTGTTTGAGCTGCCTATTCTTACTCTGACATATATTCGTCAGCACTTTATAACCAAATACGGAGGCTATCAAACTATATTTATATCCGTCGTTAACACAACGTTTTCGTCATTGCACTTTTTGGCTTCCAGAGATGTGAGTTGAGTTATGTTAACAGACAAACAAATTCGAACATATCAATTCCAGAACCATACCCCACTCTTAGCTGACTTGTTTTTGTTTCCATACGAGGCTAATTTGTGGAAGAGCTTATCAGGACTGGTAACAAAAACTTTGCCAAATCTTTTAATTTCACTTTCAGATATATCGACGATGTGTTGTCTATAAACAACAAGAAGTTTGCTGACCACGTCGATCGTATATAAAGTTGTGGGATCGCACAACGTTACACGATGTGCAGTGGGCGCACGATGGGCGAACGGTGTATGCACGATGTGCGAACGATTCGATCCTGGGCGATTATTTCTAACGCACATGTGGGCGCACGATAGACTAACATTGTGCGATGACAATCGTGGTTGATGTAAATTTAGAAATGGATTAACAATATATACGGTTTCACGCTAGTTGTTTTAAACATATTTCTATATTTTAACTATTTACATTAGCTGATAGTTCTATCTATATATTTCTAAAAATTAATAATAGTCTTTCTGTAGTTTTAGAAACAAACCAAATAGACACATGTATGTAAACTTTCAACTTATATTGACAAGTTCTCATTCAAGTAAATATTGCCAGTTTTACCAAGTTATAAACTGTACCTGTACATGGCCAATGTATGTAGATATCTCTGGCCTGGGGCACTTAAAACACTCGCACAGGTAAAGTGTTGGGGGGGGGGGGGTTCAAATAACTGATTATAAGAGTCCAGTTTGTTTTCATAACGGTCGCTCGGTAATGGCTGTCGTAGCGTATCGCCGCACACGGGACAGGTAAAACTCCGGCATGTTATTTACATATTCTGATACCTGGTAGCTTAACCCGCACTTGGCTGTCCTATGATCACTGTAATACTGTTTACTGTATATTGTTCAATTGACATAATCCCAAAAAAATATGATGCGAATTTAAATAGTTTTTGGACAAGAGGGTTCCATATGTTTTTCATTCCGTAATGTGTATCGACCAATTGTACCAAATCGTGCGTGTGTGCGATTTAATCGCACACATAAATGCACGATCTTTAGATCGCCCGGTTGTGCGCACCATGGGCGAACGATGTGTGCACGATGTGTGCACGATGCACGCACGCAGTTTTTGGTGCGTTGTGCGATACCACAACTGTACCCTTCTGAACTTGAAATAAAGGACACAACATACTCTTCAACGGTAGCTGCTTACCTCGATCTCTACTTAAACTACGACCAACATGGACAGCTTACTACTAAGCTATACGATAAACGTGATGATTTCAGTTTTCCGATCGTGAACTTTCCATTTCTTGATAGTAACATCCCTGCTTCTCCAACCTATGGTGTTTACATGTCGCAGTTGATTCGATATTATAGGGTTTGCTCTAAATATTGGGATTTTCGTGATCGATGTCGACTGCTAACAAACAAACTAACAACACAAGGATTCGAGAGATGCAGGTTTATCAGAACTATAGGCAAGTTTTATGGTCGCCATCTTTGTCTCATTGAGAAATATTCTGTATCTTTAAGTGATATGAAGATGGACATTTTCGAGTATGTTCATTTGTGTGTTTACTTGTTGTGATTGACAATGATATTCGGTTCTCATTTTGAGGACTTGATGTTTACATGGATGGGTCAAAGAGTTATATGGCGGGTGTCGTCGATGAAGCAGAAGACGCTTACTCTTTCGGAACACTTGGTCTTATTCTCTGGTATTTTTACAAGAGTCTCCATGTAAATCTTTCCTTTGTTCTTATTTTGCCCCTGGTTAAATCGATTTTGAGTTTGCATTATGATTTTCTAAACGCTTCGATATTCTCTTATTTAATTTAGAACAATCATGTATTAACACGAATACTCAGTATATTATTGTATTTGGTACATTGTAACCTCAGACAAAAAATCCGCATGGTTTTAAAGTAGTTAAAACAGATATGCTGATATTTTTTTCCTGTTTACTATTCTTATCCAAATAAATAAATTATTTATACATTCATTTCTAGTGTACATCAATGTAGGTAGCTATGTCAAATTTGTAAATACCAATTGATATTAAGAAGACAAAAATGTTTAAAATATAACGTTTACATAAAACAGAGTGCCTGCATATCTTACTCATTAGCCCATCTCATGGGAAAGTTACGTTTTCTTTATACTATATAGGACTCCTTAGAGAGGACCTTTAACATTACAGAAATTCTGAAAGTGCAAAACTAATTTAATTTATCCCGATTTTGCAAAAGTGTTAGCCAACGAAGTAATCAACCAGGGGGTAGGAGTATTTCTACCAATAAAAGTCTAGATTGTTTGATTTGCAATACGGTCCTCCTGTCGAATGCTGATTGTAACTTCCATATTGTTATGTTTAATGACGTCATCATATCTCATAATATTGAAAAGAAAAACGAGAAACCATTCGGAGAACGGAAAGTCGACATATCGCAAAGCTTTGTACTTTTAGCGCATTAATGCCTTGAAGGCTACATCCCTCACCATCCCTCATGTGTAAAATGGTATTTTGTGTATCCCTACATACACTGCTCAAACAACCAAACGGGGTATGAAATAGTCTGTGATTGGTGTTGCAGTGTATAAGCTGCAACATTTAAGTGGGATGGCGCTATGTAAACAGTTAGAAGAATGGTCCAGCACAGTCAGAGGTCAACAGAGCACAATGCAACTCCCGCACACACGCAGGTATACACTCATACGTTATAAGCAAAGTGACACATGACCAGTTATTAACGGCGCCTGATAAGGCAGATTCAGCCAATTCCTGATAATTATAATGATACATGTAATTTATTGTTAATTTATGGATTATAAATTGTATGTCTATGTACTGTAAAAAGCTTTAGATAAGCATATGTAAGCTAGTTATAACACAGTGTCAACTATTGTATATTATAAATGTTTTATATTATTACGCTGGTATGTTCTTCTCTATTCGATATTCCAGGATTTGTTTTGTTATCCAAATGAACATTGTAACGTGTTCAGTATTCAGTTCAAACTATCAGGTTTAATGGGATATAACTATATGTGAAAACCCAAAGTTGTGTTTTGGTGTTCTCTTGTAAGTAAACCTTAGACACATGAGACTATCTTCTAGGAGCGTAATTTGATCCGACTTTATGTTCTGGTTACGAGACAAGCTACGTCAATCGGTCACTGATCGGTAATTAATTTCGTGGTCAGACTAACGTTCTGATCGTCGATACTAGGCATAAAACGAAGAATGTTACGGTGTATATGGACTAGTCGGGAGTATGTTTTACGTTTTTGTTTGTCTTTTGCTTTACGTAGTGCCAACAGCTAAGGTCACGGGACGGCACTTTATTTTACTACATGTGAACTACAAGGTATATATATAGCACTTGATCAATAACAAGTAAAAATACCTAGCGTGAATGTGTGTAAATGAACGTTCTTGGTTTATCATAAAACTTAATGGAAATCCATACAGGTCTCTGTAGAATGGTTCCGAATGCAGTCACTCACACATATAGTGTCGAGCTAAGTGAGCGTTTACGATGCACGCGCATTGATGGATAGGTGAATAGATGACAAACACTGAGGGCAGAATAATTCAGCAAAACTACTTCAAACACCTAAATGATAACACCACGAACAAATGTAGGTTCTCTGACAATGGAAAGTGGTACAAACGTTGAGTAATGTTTGAAGAAAAAAAAACAGAAGTCTTTTGCTCTTCCGGAACACCTGGTCATATTATCTTGTACTTTTACATTAGTCTCCAGGAAAATATTGTCTATGGTCATATTTGCCTCTAGTTTAATCGATTTTAGATTCAGATTTTGGTTTCATTGGCGCTTCGGCATATCTGTGCTATCTTAATTCCTTTTACACATAGGGATTGAAAGGCATTTGTTTTAACTTTCATAGCACTTTGAAAGTTAAAAAAATGACTTTCAATCCATATATTTACTTTTTTACTATAAAACAATTGCTAAACTACATTGATATTTTTCTAATCAAGAGTTTATTACCTGCGTTTGTATATGTGTCGTCTTTTTTACGACATTGGCGGAACAGCCCAGCTTGAATAAAATTGGCGACAATGATAATTATAAGTCATTTGAGCGTTTGAAGCAAGGCCATTCTCCATGTTATTCGAAGCGGCGCGACAAGACTCTCATTGAACAAGCTTGATCTATGACGTCATAAGTAAACCATGTGCTACGTCTCGAAAACCATTGCTTTCATATTTTTATGAAAGGCATGTTTGCTGGTAATCTTCATATAGTGGGTTGCAGCGCAAATGTAAATATATTCCAATCACCTTCAGGCCAAGGATCAGGACAAAATGAACCTACTATCTATCGTAAGACTCGACTTAAGGGGGAACGTTATGTGCAATTGTGGATTTTGCACCGTCTACTTTGAAAAACAACAGGGACAATATTTGAAGCGCCAATGGAAACAAATGGGATCTTAATTTTGTTTTTTACTCCTAAATATTGCCAAGAAATTTGCTTGGCAATGACTTCTTATTGGCCTTTAAGTCCGCCAAGGTAAGATTGCAATCCATTCTCTGGCAAGACCGGGACTTGTTCAGCAAAATGCGGACTGCGATCCTGGGGGATTTTTGTGATTATCACCAGGAGGTAACTACGCCAATATAACCTGTCGTCAGAACCCTTACACACACAAACGCCAACACTAGCAACACATATGTGATATCTTCGTTAATGGGTAAATTAATGTTAATGTGATATTTGACAAAATGAAATTGATACCAGACAATTGTACATATTTCAGAAGAAGAACAAAAAATATCGTCGTTACGCCATTCAAGACTATCGACACTCTCCCAATCCCCTATGGCGATAACGAGTAGTAGAGTATATCACACTTTTTGTTTTACAACGAGTCATTAAAGACGACTGCAGTGTGGGCTTCGTATAGAAATGATACTAAGGGGACAACAAATAAATCACAATGTATGAAGTGTCCCCAATGTGCAACTCGAGGGCATGTCTATATATGTATTTGCTCCATGGTTTTGGTTGCCCCTTTGGCATCCGTTATCATATAAGATAAGCTGTCGTGATGACGTCAAGCTCTGAACAATAAAAATACCGAACTTTGTTTTTATTTCCTGTATTGTTTTGTTCTTGTTACTCTTATTTTGCGTCTCATTTATTTTTATTAACGTTCTTAAGCTCTACGTTTAAACAAATTACTATATTTGCATATCATTTTATCCATCTTTCAGCACATTACACTATGAGTAAGACCCCTTTTGAAAGTAGGCATCGCCGTTACCTGTTACTAGTATTGAATTTACTAAAACACGTTATCTCTTTATGGTCAATTCCGAGACATGTTTTATTCTTATTAACATTATCAGTTCATTGATGCATTTCAAACAAAAAGTAAAACCAGCCACATATCAATTGTATGCTAATTACGGACTTCTCTTAAGATCTTAAGATCTATTACACTAAACGATGCGAAGGGAGAACATATAAATACAGTTAATTGTAGCCCCTTAACTAATCAATCATATTTAATTTGAAACAAAAACAATCAAAAGCACGTAAATAATTTGTAGACCAATGCATGTATGTTTCTTTCTGTAAGAAATAGAAATATGGAGTAGTTAACATATCACGAAACACATAATGGAATTGTCATCACATTATACTAGTAAAAGAGATATAGGGTGAATATGGATACATGCGCTGGTCACATTAAGCATGAAGCTATTTTAGATAACACCGTGTCACAGTGAAACGACTATCGTACTCGTCATTAACAATAAAAGAAATGTGTATCTCATAAGATATAACAATGTCATGTCTCCGTGGAGTTGATTTGCATAAAAAAACTGCACCGTAACACAAAAACAAAATCAAAGAAGACGCAAGCGACAAATTGCACAGACTGTGTGCAATATTTGTATTGGTATTTTGTCTGGTTTAATACATACGTGTTATAAAAGAAAAAAAAACACCTGACAAATTTATATTGAACACCTGGTAAAATGTATATGTGTCAAGTGTCGATGATTGATTTTTGTCACCATCAGACAAAATATTACGTTATTTGTCCTGGACATGTACATTTTTTCTACGAGATTAAATTGAAATTTCTTTTTTTGTTTTAGTCAAATTATTTAACTTTAAAGTATACCGAAGCAAGGGTAAAACCATGATCCGACCTTAAAAATATATTTTACCATCTGTGCTATATGAATGAGCAAACTGATTTCACAAACAAGAACACAGACCTCCGGGATTTTCGGAAGAAGTCTGAAAGAAGACGAAGTTATGTTAACAGGCGGCACCCATCATATCATATCCATTCTGTTAGCGGTGCAAAATGTCCAATGATCAAATATAATTGTAGTGATTTGTCGGGGAAAACGTAGAAAAAAGAAGTCAGCTCATGAATGAATAATTGTAAAATATAACTACACGCACTTGATGAATTTGCCCCAAAGGCAATTCCGTTGTTACAGTAATTATTAGAAAGGAAATCTAAAGTGTCTAGATTTCTGATGATTGAAATAAATGCAATCTGATTAGATTACAATAAATAAAACGCCTGACGGAGTTTAAGTTGAAATGTTTAACGATATCAGAGGAATGTGTTAGCTGTAACGAATGCCTTAGTGTGCTTGATTAGGTTCAGGTTCTGCTCGTTGACAACATGACAAATAGCTATGTCTAACTATTGTAGAGAAGCGTGTCTGTCAGGTTTTCTGATGTGTTGGGCGCGGAAGCAATCCATCCAATGTCTGTTTTGTACAGGGGTCATAATGTACCGGGGGATCACAATATCCAAAACAGTGTGTATAGTAACACTTGATATTGATCCATGCACAGCAACTGGTTTGCCTATTGTAACTCAAAACTAACTTTCCATTAATTTTATTACTATTTTCCCTAAGAGTGAAGACCATTTAGTTTTGGTGTTCAGATTGGAATATTCAAGTTGGAGACAAAAACTTCTATGAATTGTTTCTATAAGTATGATTAGCTTTCTGCTGTAGTTCCCGGTCTTGCTTCTCCATCACAGTCAGTATCGGATATATCAGTCCCATCTGTGCGCTAATAACACAGGTGCTGTGAAGCAGCAGACGTGGTGTTCCACAATGAGATATTGAAACCATCGCTCTTCTACGAGTAAGTGGGGGAAATGGGTGTGAACATACTAGTTGAAGAACATTTAAATGAATCATTATCTGTCTATTTCAAGGTTACACATTTCCATATGTATATAATGCAGTGGAAGCCACATATAAATCTAAGTTCCATTCTTAAATGAAATCTAAAGTGCCAATTTTATCTGGTTGTCAAACGTTTGTGTCCCATGCATAAACTATATAGCTACATCTTATATTGAATGGATGAAGCCATATCAGAACATTGATTTGGAATAATTTTAATCCAAACTGAAAACAGTGTGTTTGTAATGTAATATTTATCGATACATATTAGTTTTTCTCTGACCTGGCATATATAGTATGTTCATTGTAGGGGTTTCGTTTGGAATGGCCATACATGTAAGGATGTAACTATATTGTCCAAATATTTGAATTGATTGAAAAAAGTAAGGCCATAGAACAATTGATTTATATTGTAACACACTGTAGCACTGTCTTTATTTATCAGATAGATACATCATTGTATCACAATGATATTCTGAAAAAAATCGCCAGTTTGTTATTAACTATTCGTTTTTCTAGAGCTTGCTCTAAATATCGGTTTTATTATATACATTGGAACGTCGGCTTTATCATATGTTGTCCAAAGCTTAATCAATCTGGAGTTCAGATTATAGTTTTGGTGACGCTTCGGTACAATCTTTTGCCTTGTCTTGTCCTCTTTTTCTTAGCAGCTTTCACCTTGCTAATGATACTTTTGACACTGTCTCGCTATAACTTGAAGATGATCGTTCGCCCTCTTGGGAAAAGCTTTGGATTCAGTCCCAAGATTGAGACATACCAGTCTCAAACTGCTGTTGTCCTACCCTCTCCTTGTCGCTCATTATACCCGTTGGCAGTATAATGCAACTGGTAAAATAATTCCCCGGACGCCTTCAACAGTATACTTTTTATGATGTAGCACAATGCATTTTGCATCAGTTCCACACTTTCACAAGGAGACTTGGTCGAACACACCAAAGCCTACAAAACACATGCACTTAACACACATCACTCACGTCGCATAAACCTAGAGGCCGTTTTTGAATGACCCAAGCTGTTATTAGGGCGTAAAGGAATATAACACTAAATCAATAAATATTATGTCACGATTTTCTGAAACATGTCATTATTTATGGTTAACAGTGTTCGAGTTTCTATACATTGGTGTCGTTGTATGCAGACCAAAAAAAGGAAATGCAATTCCGAATTAAAGCGCATTAAAGATGAATCATGTTGAATATGTATGCCTATATTGTTGTAGCAAGTATCTCATATTAAATAACACTGAGCCGTAATGTTTTTTCAATACAAATATATCAACTGCTCAAGCTCTCTCTTTACCGTAATACACTCAAATTCTAACGCCTGATTTGACCTTTTGCCATCTTCTGGCTTAATCACTCAAAAGTGTTGACAGTCAAAGAGACATTTCTTTTGCCTGATATTTTTCAACATGTATATGAGAGGAGGTTTGTATGAAAGATTCGAGAGATGCAGATTAATGAGGACTAGGATTAAGTTTTCGGGTCGCAAACTATCCTCTATCCCTGTACTATATAAAGATAGACATTTTTGAATAAGGCCATCAGCGTGTTTACTTGGATATGACAAAGGTTTACATGGCGGGTGTCGTCGATAAAGCAGAGAACGCTAACACTTCTGGAACACTTATTCATGAAAATGTGGACATTCCAAATTACCAAAATTAAAATATATGTTTCGAATTGAGATGTAGCCATGAACATCGTGAGGGTGACTTTTACTTCATCACAGTCGTCTATATAATTTAAATGGTTACCTGAGTATATGTATAACGCAATATTTTTTTGTACATTCTCGTCCGGTGTGCAATGTCCTTATCTTACATGGTTAGGATGTTTACTAATAAGAATATCCTTGGCGTAAAAATCATATTTGTTTTTGATATGGTTAGCCTAAAGTACATCGTTAATATTGTATCACAATATGTCAAAAACGATAGTTGGGCATCAATGTACAAACATCCAAAACGCTGCATCAAAGCGTTCTGCGGTTCTTTTATTTATTGACTTCCTTTGTCGATAATAATGACGCGAAATATGAGTCAATATGATGTTTCCAGGGTGGATATTTAAACATTAAGTCAATCTTAATTTCCTTAAATATATCAATCATGGTCTTATGGCGCTCTTTTATGTCTGTCAAAACGGGTCCCTCTTGCAAGTTAAGTGCATCCAATTATGTATGGTATCTTTTCCGTGGAGTTCAAATCCCGTCCAATTGTACCTTTGAGGATATCGTTGTTTATGTTCTTAGTTGTATTTTAAAGACTTTGTTTGCATTTTCAAAAGCGCATCTGAATTGAATCTAAACTGCATTTTATGTTATATCAGTTTCTTATTTAAGACATATCAATATACATGTACCAACCCACCAACGGGTATATAGGATCAGTCTGGACACAGCTGTGGCAAATACTGCGAGAAAAGCTTTCATTTTGGCAGCATATGGTTGTGTCCTTTTATTTAACGTTCATCACTTTTTATCTGTTTTTTTTTTTTAATAAATCCTCTTTAACTGTGTCCTTTTCATCTTAGTTTGGTAATGTGTAACAGTATGGTTAAGTATCACTTTTATATGAATTAGTTTATGTTTATGTCTTTGATATAACACAAAAATGCCCTCCAAGATGAGTTTGGTTACAATTGATATAGAAAATATTTTATTCGGCCACAAATTGTTATTTAAGTAGAGTTCAATGCTATTTATGGTAGAGAATAATCAAATATACAATGTATCTCGTACTTGCACATCAAATAGGAATATTTCCTGTCAAAGGTTCTACACAAAATTGGAATGTATTTTAGTCAAAGACATTGTACGTCTTGAAAATCGCCAACAAAACAAAGTCCTCATACATTTACATTTTGTTTGTATGCCAGTTGGAAGATGACATAACACACACACATGGTGCACCATTTAAATTTAGTAACAGATATAGTAAGCCGAAAACAAGTTACACTGCATCATACAACATTTTTGTCCTATTAAAGGCCCAGTATACGTAACTTTCGGCAAAACTTGAAGCGAAAATCTAGCCTAATAACTTTTTACATTTATCGATTTAGTTAAGATTAAGTGATATCAGCAATGTTCAAGATGAATTCGTACGCGTTACCGGTACAACAGCAGTTGAATCTCGGTATTTGTAAACACGCGTCCATTTTGAACTGTCTTCTAACATCGGTTTGTTGTTGAAGTGGGCCCCACCTGAATTATTTTCAATTCTTTGGATTTTTCTGTCAAGAGTCTCTTGTTAGTTACCGCTCAGGTTTACTTTGTTTTAGACTTAGTTTTGCATGGTTTTCAACTGAATTTTTTTCTGAATTTGTCAGAATCACGAAAATTTTCCTGAAGTTACGTATATTGGGCCTTTAAGACTCGTCAGTGATGTTGAGGGCTAAAAGGTGGTAATCGGAATTTATTTTGTTAAGCTAACGTATTTTAGGTAATGTTGTACTTCCTATTAATTGTTTTTACAAATTCATTATTCAAATATCTCATCAAAATATTTAAAAACTCTAGGTACAGCCATTGCTCATTGTACAAGAGGAATACGCTTTCATCATCAATCATCCATTTCCTTTAAGATTTGAATCAGCTTTTACACCAAGACCATACATAACTTAACAATTACAATGCATTCACGGGTCTACCTAATACAAATCGAATGTAACAATAGGTTCATCGATATTTCTGCACCGTCTAGCTGTTGAGATCACTGAAAAGCTTTTCCGTGTAAAAGCCGTAAATATTAGTTCTAAATAACGACACTAGACATTAGGCAGAACACTGATAACATGCTGAAATGCACGAACAGATATTGATAAAAAAAAATCCGGGTTTTTTCCAAGATATCTATAAAACCTTTCCGATAGGCAGGTACTCGAATGGGAAATTATAACAATAGCGATACTACAAACTAATGCACGTAACATGTCGATATTTATATAAAAATAAATACATTATAATACTTTAGACTCAATTACATGCTTTAAGGAAGTAAAATATTTTCATCGTTTAGAACGGTTATTTATGATTTAAAATAGCTTACCTTGTTGGAGATATTCCCGATGATGATAGGTAAAATCCCTTTAACAGTTACAACAGCAGGTACGGAATGAAGATAGGATATTTATACACATGGACATTGTTAAGTTTTGTGTGGGCGGTAGTAGGTATATTTTACTTATAGAAGGTTTATTTTCACATACTCTGTGAGATATATTAAAATGAAATTTCTGTCACTTTCGCATCTATCTTGAAGTTCATGTCAACGTTACAAGCACGCGCCACAAATATACGTTCCCATTCATAAGGAGTTTAAATGCTCCAGTGTCAGCAGCACGTCACAGTATGACTGGGTCTGCAATGAATGAACCCCAAATCACGACGGTGAACACTCCCCCACTCGATGACCGTAAAACGTTCAGTTACTTGTGTATAATCCTCTGCGTCAGACCTGATAACAATCAACCAGGAGAACCCAGTCCTAATTTGTAATTAATGCAACCGCATGCTTGTTGACTATTTAGAAGATTACCTGAAAGTGTAACCGATAGATTATTATATACCTTGTGCTAACCGAGGGCTATTATACACTTTGCTGTTTTATGGCGACCCTGGTCCGGTAGTGAATTAACAAAAATACTCAGACAACTATTGACAGACACTGTCTAAACGCAACGTCCGTATACGACGGGAATTTATATCAGTAACCATTACACCTAATGAAACTGCGGTATAAATCTTCCTTTCAGAGTTACTTAGGGTATACAAATGGCTATATTAAGGACAAGCATTAACAGATACAGTCCCCACACCGTAATGCCTCTCCGTACTGTCACACCGATGCTCGCACGAGGAGTTTCAATAGGCAATCTGAAAGTAGAAGCTTGACCAGATCGACCAAGTGGATGCGGAGCGCTGCACGCAATGCTAGTCACGAGGCCTCACTGTTTCTCTATACGCCACTCCATAGTACAATGTATAAAGCTCATTCTGTATATTTCAGAGCAGGTTAACGTTTCTCGGTAAGTGTTCCATTTTGGTTATTTTGTTATTTCGTTTAAAATGGTTTTTTTTGTTTCCTGTAAAGTACTAGTAGTTCTTAATGTTTTACTGTTGAGAGTTAGATCTAATAGTAACATGTTGAAAATACGATGTCTGAACAAAATAAATCACCGAACAATATTCTGTCAGTTTGTTGCGCTTTGCACAGAACAAATTCATCTAATTAATACTTCATTGCACAGTGCATACTCATTGATTCAAATATAATAGAAAATTTCCAACACCTTCATCATCAAACGTTGTCAGACAATTTTATGTCCCAAATATATTTCCCTACAGCAACGCAATATATATGTTTTTACCCTGGCTATATCCGTTGCTGTAACTTTATTTTGTATTATTACTACACCTCTTATCTAACACAATGTAATGTAGTGTTTACTTTGATTTTTTGTTTGTTTCCTTACAGATCCTACAATGTACGTCTTGCTGATCATCACATTGTGCTTCAATAAAAAATATATTTTTTCAGATATACTGCAAAGCGTCGGAAACTTTGCCAACCTTTTATAAATATTCTCACAATAACTATTCAAATACTTCAAATATTAGGTCTGACACCAACAATAGCTTCAAATTTACTTTACAAATTAATATCCAAACGTATCAGTGCCGTTTAAACATAAAAACACAACGACAAATAATTAAATGAAAATCGATTATTTCAAATTCGAACGAGTCGCTTTTTGTTTTGTTTCTCACACTTAATTTCAAATAAACACAGATCGTGGCGAATGGAATTCTCATTTGGAGCGAGTTTGCGACTTGTCAAACACCAAACGTCCTCGAACAATTTATTACTGGTTCAGGAAAGCTACTCCCATTGAAATCAGAGCTGGCGATTTCGGAACAACACATTTCTGATCGCGTTTAGAAACCAATTTAGGTTTCCTGCAGCTTTTCATGAGGCATACTTGAGTTCTTAATTGATCAATGATACAAACACTAGAAAATGTTAATCACAGAAACGGTTAACGATGACTTTTGACCGAACGGAAATTCAGAACAGGGTTATCAGCAAACTGAAGAAATATTGATACAGAATTGATTTTAATATTGCTTAACAAGTAAATTTGGGAAAGTTTAGACTTTCGTAAAACAAAATAGTGAATTTGGAACATTCATACGGCTTTGCATTCACATTCATACCCTAATTAATTCCGTATAAGCCATTAAAACAACAGTAAAGCTTCTTCATTTATTACCAAACAAGGTGACGTAACACACACAATATGCTGCACCTTTTAAATTTAGTAAGAGACATACAAATGTAGTATGCCTAAAAATGAATAAATCTATAAAACTATTTCCCTAATTCCAATGTTTGCGATCTCTTAGAAAAAGATAACTCGATCTGGTGAAAACGTTTATATGTCTTCAGTTAATGTAGTTACGACCACGAAACCCGCTACTATATCGTGGTAACTGATTTCGGTCAACAGTTGAAGAATAAAAAAACCTTGGTATTATATGGCATTATGTATTTCATTATACGCACGTAAAACACTGGCTACACTTACACAAAAGACATGCACGATGAAAGTTCACACACCGGTCAAGCAAACACAAAGAATGGAAAACGGTTAATGGATATTTCTTAGACTGCATAAATGATACGTGTATCGAGGACTCTGACCGGAATCATAGCCTGCTTATTCTGTACATTATATTGATTTGTGCTATTTTAGAATATAATAAAATATAACAAATGTACTGAGGAACAGTAGTGAGCCTTCTTAGTTTTACGTATACAATATTACACAAAAAAACACGCAAATATTGATTTCGATAGTTACAATTACAGTTTATATCCGTATCAAATCTGCCCCGTCCTACCAACACATGAACACAATGAATGCATGGATACTCGTTATGCTTGCAGAATGGCAAAATCATTAAGTGCGAAGAGGACAAAGACGCCATAATGTAAAGCAATTGCTGCAGATAATCCCATGTTATTGGAAGACAAACGGGTTCTGTAAGAAAATCATGGAGAGATCAAATATCTATTAAATCTGGAACGCAACAAAAATGTAAATGTCGGTGTTGTGATGTTATAAAACTACACCATTAAATAACGCTGGAATACATTAATAGCACTTCCGAACCGGAGTATCTCTGATATTGCTGAAAACTAATCCCAAAGGTTACCTGTCGGACACGTTCGCGGATATATAGAGTTACTCTATTTGATTACTATAAATACTTTGTCTAGTCCATTCATATTTTACATTCAGACATAATTTTGCGGAACGACATTGTTTTTCCTTTACTTAGTTATGTGGTCTATTGTACAAGTAATGTGTAGTATTTTGTACAAGAAATGTGGTATTTTGTACAAATAATGTGGTATTTTGTAAAAGTAATGTGGTATTTTGTACAAGTATTGTGGTATTTTGTACAAGTATTGTGGTATTTTGTACAAGTAATGTGGTATGTTGTACAGCTTTTACTTGTACAGCTGCTACGCATGTTTGCTAAAAAAAACGATAACAAAACCCCATCCATGAAAAAAGAACTTGAATTAAAAGTATGTATTTCATGTTAAAGTTATTATCTTTGCAATGGTTAACTAGGCTGCCCTTCTTCATGGCTTTGATAAACTAATGAACCTGGAGCTATCGAACCTAATAAACTAATGATGCTCACAAGCGATATATGAAATATGGGTTGTTTTTAAAAACGTCCGCCTTCATTATCTGATCAAAAATATTTCCGTATGTGATGTGAACGTCTATGATTTTGATCAAGCTCATTAGTATGGATTGGTGTTTTGTTTCCACTAACTCGTTTCCGTTTCTCACTATAAAGAACAATTGCATTTAACCTAGAATTTCATTGCAGTTACACTGCTGCGGGTAGTTACTAATTTTATTAATTGTAAGAGACCTAATTAGAAACTTTGTGCGATGAGTTAAATGTTCTTGTACTTCCGTTACAACTTTTGCCGGCTGTTTTGTTTTGTTTTTTTTTCAATAATTCGTGATAACTCATTAATAACTGACCTGTTGAGAAACTAGAGAAAATAAATAAACAAAAATGTCAGCATTACAAATTCCTTAAAAAACACCGATGCGTTTGCTATTCTCGTATGCCATATATAGTTTAGGGTTCTATAGATACCTTTTCGAATGTGCTGTTTTTATGCAATTTCGGTCAGTCCTGCACCGGATTATGCGCACTGCCATGTAGGGTGTAAGAATTAAGTATAGTATGACCGGTTGGGGTGTTTTGCTGTGGACGCTCGGCAGTATGCTTCATTGTGGTAGCACTTTAAATCGACAACAGATCGCATTGTATTTACTGGCAGGCCGTCCTTAGATGACCCTAGCTGTTAATAGGACTTAAAACAATCAGATCAATCCAAAACTATTAGAACATTGGGGTTTATTTCATATATCAACAAACCAATTTTAATTTTTGAAGATATTACTTGGTACAAATTGTATAATACTTATAACGAAAAAAATAATTCAACATGGATTTTTGCATTGACAATGGAAATTCAAGCGTTTCATCCTTGGCCCACACTTTCCATTTCTGATATGACATTTACAATCCCGATGTCTAATGGTCAGTGTGTCAGTCGATGAATCAATTTCCTTCCTGATTGTCATATAAAACATTGAAGGTGAAGGAAATTGTTCAGCGACCTAATCAAGACGTCAAGTGCCCCATGTAGTCTGGCACAATGACCACTCACTCATCCACCAAAACACATATGGCAATGTTTCGAACTTATGAAGTAGCTTATTCCCGCTGTACTTAACCGACCGCTGGAAAAGTAAAGACATAGCTGAGGAGACGTAATGAAGTCCAGCAGCGGCCATAGCCAGTAACAAATAACACGTTGACTGTATTTTGGTTTTGAAGGGTTTTGTGAAATAATTGACCTTATTTTATCTCGTTATATCTTTTTACATTTCCTTTTCTTTATCTTCCCCTCATTTCCCTCGTTGCGATTTCCGATCTAGCTATTTTGCTCTTTCTCTCTTTCCTGTCTTCTTTCATTCTTATGACTGATTGTTCACTGTCTTTCTCACCATTCGCTATTTCTTCGTCCGTTCCATATGTTGTTGCTGCCCATGATTTTGTGAACACCATATTTAGCTATATTGTTAATCATTTTTCTCCACTTATTCATTCAGGTTGGTTATTTGTTTTTTTCTTCTCTTCTCTCCTCATTCCTTCTACTGTCTTTGTTTCCTGTTCGATTGCACTTCAAATCGTCAAAAGGAGGCTTACACGAACATATCACAGACTCTAAAATACACAAGCGCTCAACATATACACTCACATAGCATATATCAGGAGACCGTCCTTAAATGACCTCAGCTGTTAATAGGACCATAAACAATCAAACCAAAAGGATCCTTCCTCTCGTGCCCTATATTTCATTTGCCACAATCACATTGGATTACCAGGATGAGTGGCAGAGATAAAAGAGATAAGCCTTGTTAAGCGCCCGCGACACAAACTTTCATTCTCTAAATGTGTTACCTCAGAGCTAGGTGGATTGAAGAGAGTTAATTAGTTTCCCATTAAACATGACTATCCTTTGATTTATTTTCCAAAATCCCTTTCCTTGCAACCTGCTGAGCCATTGAAGTGTATATGTTTAACCTTGATGCTCTCTTCTGTGTCTAGAAAATATTTAGACCACAACGACGGGTATTGTATTGGATTAATCAAAGAGAACATATACTATATCAGCTATATGTTTAATCGTATAGACGAACTGCTGTTTCAAATGCCTTATCCGTACCTAAATAGGAGGACTGGCGCAGAGAATACATAAGCCTAGCAATATAAATGAGCTACAACATACCACAGGATAAACAAACATAACATTAATGAAAGATTCACCGTATGGATTAATTACAAAGTAATTATATGCCAGAACATCGTGACGATATAAAACAATATCAATTGACACATATCGAAATGTTTTTAATGTCAAGTTGTTAAGTTTAAACTGTTTTAGACAGTATTGCTTCAAGACAGTCTTTTCCTTAGCGTATCATCATTAAGTTCGAAGAATCTGCATTCTTTGACTTACGAGAAAGATGATTGTGTTTGATGTTTAAAAAGGTTTGCACATATTACGTACAAAGCAAATTACCGAGCATGCATAAAATCAATTTAAGCACGCATGTTCATGTAATCTAATAATAACATGATTAGCCATGAAGGTGGGTGATAGCATGTTGCATGTCTGACAGGTTGTAGAACTATTTCTGAACATATAACTCTTTTTACAGATTACACTGTATATTTCTTATGGCATAACTTCTAGCTTTATGAGCATGTTGAATTGCGAACTTTTTGTTCTACCTTGGAACATAGGCGGTCTGCATTTCATATCCAATTGTACAATTAAGTGTTGAAGTTTCGAAATCAGACTTATCATCCAACAAAACAAGGAAACAGAAACAATGTATACTGTGCAAGATTACCTTACAAGCTACAGTTAAGTTTATTGCAAAGCAAAAGAAAGTGGGCAAAAAAGCGTTTATGAATCGAGTCGCGATTGTGCAATTATAGAGGTACACTGTAGCTTGGTTGGAACAAAAATATTTTTCTGTCTTTTAATCTGCGATCATTAAGTAGAACTATTTGATTTTGCGAATTTACTATTGTCATGTTGTTGTTGTTATTGTTGTTGTTGTTGCTTGAGACAGAAAAGTCCAGGTGGGTTGATTTGTATCATGTTCACCGACCAACATACATAGGATTTTAGCGATTGCATTTTTCAAATTTCCGTGATTTAATAAAACGAGTCTCTCTGTTTGTTTTTATGTCATTCCAAAAGAGCAGCGTCTCCGAGTTCATTTGTCAACACACAATATTACATCCATTGAATGTGTTGCCTCCTTTACCTTCTTTAACGTTACGTATTTGTTCATTGTAGAAATCACCTAAAAAAGTTTTAATACTTAATTGCATACTTATGAACACGAATAGTTGTAGCATTTGTTTGTTATTTTTCTGATTTTGTATGATTTGATATGCCACCTCTTTTTGTTTTTTACGCACCAGACCCATCTGCCTCTAGATAGGTTCAGAAATGTTCGATTACCACCTGTTGGCCCCTAGCTTCACTGACGAGTCCTAGAGTGATGAAAAGGTGTATGATGCAGCTTGATTTATTTTTGCGGCTTACTGTATCTATTACTAAATTTAAAAGATGCAACATGTGCTTGTTGCGTCATATTTTACAGTCTTTTGAAAATGTGAATCGTTATAGCATTTGACATGTAATTGAAATATCTACACTATTTCTACCCGGAAAAGAATCACGATGATAACAACAAAATTGCATGGCAATTTCAATACCCTGATTAAAAGGGGCTCAGTGCAATTTTATAATTTACAATTTTTCGTTCAAGGCTTGGAACACTAAATAAAACAATAATATGTGATACATGTTTGTACATGTACATTGTATATATTGTTAAGTTGATCCCTTATGGCACCGCTGTTTTCTTGTGTTTATCTTCCAACGGTCTTACAAGCTTATGGTTCAACATTTGCTTTGCTAATTAGAATTTGTGAAAGATGGCTTAATCAACCGAAACGTATTCCTCTATGATAATACTTCTAGGTTAAGGCCAATGGTGTATCTGTATGAACATTATCTTTATGATTTTGTATGCATTGTTAAAAAAATATTAATACTTTTATCTGATTGGCCATCCTGACAAATAATCTTGAAGGAAATGAAAAAAAAACAAAAAACTAGTGATAGTAATTAAAAAGATACATCTTAATTTCAAAGCAAGATCAAAAGGCAGTAAAACTCGTATCCATATCAAAAATCGTCATAATTAATATGATACACAAAATCATATCTGGCTTACCTTATCTTTGTGTTGAATGGTAAAATAAGCCTGACACGTAATGAATTGGAAACAAATGCATACTACCGCAAACAACTTAAGGTTTGGCTTCATTTACAAAATCGTTTTAATAGCGTTTATGTCAAACTAAGTCAACCTAGCCGTAAAACATGTTTCGCTATTTTCAATTTTATCTCTCCACGCCAGGATCTGAAACCCTTGCAGCATTTTATAGCAGGCTTTACAACTTTATGCATGCAGTTCTATCTTTGTTTTCGCCAATTCCATAAAATCGTAAAATCTTCTGAGTACATTGACTATCTGTAGTTAGACAGGGCGACGATTAGGGCGGCAGTCTCTGACCATGTTTTATATTTCAAAGTGAAAAGGTTCTATTCTGGTGTCAACTTCAAGTAAAGTAATGCCACTTAGGCACACAATAAATGTCAACATCATTTTTGTGGAAGAATATCTTTTAAAAGCAACGGCGTATTTCAGTTTGAGAGATTTAGATAATAAAGGGTTAAAGATTTATAATGTTCCTTATTTAGTCGATATTTTTTTTTTATTTTCTACTGTAATGGAAGAAAGTTCAATCTCCTCTTAATGTCTCTTTTTCGCTCTTTGTAATTTTCGACCGTCACATATAGTATTTTTTATATACTACATACGTATGCTGTTTGGAAATATCTGCTGCAAGATTCCTTCGAGGTCGGAAGGTTAGAAATGCGAAAACTAATCGACCATGATATTTTCCTAGTATACTCCTTATGAATCATTGCATTATTGTATCTATCTAACATATATCTTCATTTAGATTAAGATAAGTCAGACATATAAAAATCAACAGTCTCCAATGGGTTCACTTCAACACCCTTGTAGATTGTAGTTTCAACAGCTGTACATGTAAATACATTTGTTTGAAATAAAGAGTTTTGTTTGCTTTATTTTTGTTTTACGTCATATTAACAACAAGAGTCATTTAAGGACGCTAGGTTTTGGAGGTGGAAGAAAGTCGGAGAACTCGGAGAAAAACCACCGACCTACGGTCAGTATCTGGCATCTGCCAAACATGGGTTTCAAACTCGCAACCCAGACTTAAACCACTCGACCACCGCGGCCCCTCTTGAAATAAAGACGTTTAATTTTGTCGCAGATATAAGACGACTTTTGTTGATTGAAAAGTTACGTGCAGTTTCATCGTTACACAACGGTATGTGTGATCATTTATATAATAATGTAACAATGATCAAAGTATTGTATCACTCTGTATAGGTATACCGGGCTATGTAACGTCAACGTCAATTTGGTATACCTTATATATAACTTAAAAAATAGTTATCTTCGAGATTAATTTATTTTGATCCAGCTAATTTTGCGGTTCCGGAACGTTCCAAAATGTATTGAGCAAAATGTTATATATGTCGCGTGCTGTTTTCTATATATTCTGTTTGTTCGTGACCACTTGACAACCATTTATTATTTGTTTGACAAGACCAACCTCGCGTCATACGGAACACATATTAGGTGGCACGAAGGATCAACGACAGAATTAATCGCCAATAACAAATAGTTAACGGAGGTTATTCTATCAGACAGAGGGATTCCGAAGGGATATAAACGGAAGTCGCAACAGACAATTGATAACAGAGCACTGGACGCTGTACCAAGTGGTTGATATCCAAAGAGGTAATATACACGTAGTCAACGTTTTGTAAACGAAAAAAATCAATCATGAGTTGTTCCGAATGTTGTATCCGATGATATGTACATACAAACAAATTCAAATAGATTATTTGCCCTAGAAACTGTGCAACGCGGAGTTCCGGATGGGCTTTGCTGACAGGTTGAATGTAAAGGTGAACATGTTGTGCGTGCATATGTTCCAAGGCATATCTTCCCCGTACGTCATAATCCCGGCAGTAACAGTTGGTTCGATATGATATAAGTACACATAATCCTTCGAATCCAGAGGGATTCCGATTTAGATAACAGGAGACGAATACTCGTTAGAGGAGAAACGGATATTGGTGACCATAAATATACAACTGACATCACTAGTTAGTGGCAGCTCATGAATCTATAATCTCATATAGCTAAATGTGCCCATACATGCACTCTTGACGTGTACGGTGAGCGTTATCCCTTGTTATTCTGACAATCAGAATATTTCCATAATATCGGAATCAAGACGATCAGGGTTATTAGCATACATAGATGGCTTCTGTTGATATGAATTATGTATATTTTTAATTGACTTTTGCATTGTTTCTTAGCCTTTCGGACTTGTGTCATTAGCGTTCAAAATTTAACCGTGACCCAATATATTTTGACCTAGGTTAGGTTGGGATAAAGCTGTCAAGTAAGACCTTGAACAATAAACCGGTGCATGCTGTTTCTGCATGTCCATCACTCTCCCCATGGTGCGGATCGAGGAGAGACTTAACATGTCTAGCCAGGAATCAAGAGCCCCGCTGGGAAAGTCTCAGTCTTGCAAAGACGATTTGTATTTATTATTCAACTTTGGCCCTGTAAACTGCAGGGAAAAGAAGAAAAAAACGAAGAGCGTGTATCTTCAAATTTGAACGACCAACTCATCAATATACACGACTCACTCGGAGGTTCCTGGTTACTTGGCGGACAGATCACCAGAGAGTTCCGTTTCAGCTTTTCAAGCAGGCAGTATCATCTTGTATTTAATTTGTTTGTAATACATGTACAATGTATATAGGGGCATTGTAGAATAGTCGTAGGACGCCTGACTCGTAACCCCAGGGGATGGGTTCGAGTCTCGTTTGACACTTTTATCGTTTTATCTTTCAACACAATACTTTAGCCCGTTGTTTTCAAGTCTACTAAACTATACACGTTGTTTGTTAAGTGCTAACAATGTTGAATTCTAGCCGTGTGTACAGATGGCAAATGCGGCCGTATACTACTGAGGAAGTGAATGAAGATATTGGCTGGTTGCAAAGGCCCTATAATCCCCTATATTTATGTAATACAACCTTCGAGCACGATTGTAATAAAGCTGTTATCGGAATATTGAATTGTTATCATTCCATTATCAACTATGTGGTGTTTGATGGGCTAGACAACTATGGTGATCTTCTGGCAAGATTAGTTAGAGTGATCGTAATGTGATAACTGAGAGATCATGGAGGACATAGGTGTGATCATTGAGGACCTTAGTGTGATCATTGAAGACCTAAGCTGTGATCATGGATGACCTAAGGTGTAATAATTGAGGACCTAAGCTGTATTATTGAAGACCTAAGCTGTGATCATTGAGGATAAAAGCTGTGATCATTGATGACCTGATCTGTGATCATTGATGGCCTAAGCTGTATCATTTATGACATAAGCTGTGATCATTGATGACCTGATCTGTGATCATTGATGGACTAAGCTGTATCATTGAGTATCTAAACTGTGATCATTGAAGGCATAAGCTAAAATCCGTGTTTGTCCCCAACCCATTTGTACTTCCAGTAAACTATGAAAAGTGATTATTAAAAAATAGTTAATGTCGGTTAAAACACTTATTGTTTCGGCAATTATAAGGGAGTTTTGAAATATGTTAAGACGAGTTGTGTCATAACTGGCAATCATATATATAACGTCAGACTTTTAGCTTATTGTTATACTTTCGAGATAGCCTTTTAAAATATCTCGAGAGTTTAAATATATACATCTGTACGCGTATGTATAATATTCCGGTAGTTTTATTCCTTTCATCCACGATTAGATAGACAGTTATGCTTAAGATTTTCGAATCTTAATTGAATATACAGTACATTTTATGCAAAGACGTATATAGGTAACCACGGTGATTATCACGTGAACTATGACGCTTTCCCCTGAATCCTGTAACGTGTTCACTTCCTTGATTAATACGTATTGTGTTGCATTGATTAATGCTCGTCATCTGTGCCGTCAGTGTCAGATAATACAGCATCGTATGTCAGCAATACCATGGAAATGCTGAACATAGCTACCTCTCTCAAACAAGTGACACACAACACACTGATTTCTATACACACGTATCCGCCGGTCGTGTCATTTCAGGGACGAAATGAAGCCATCTTTATGGTACTTTTAGGTCATCTTAAAGTAAAATGGGCGTCGATGGGGGCAAATGAGGGAGGCCGGGAAAGGTGAAGAGAGAGAGTGGGCGTACCATTACGGGGAGTTAGGGATATGATTAAGGGATCCCGGGAGAACCAATAATATTCGACCAGGAAGTCATTCGTTAATGTATGGTTAGCCTGATATTAACTTAATGCAATCATTTCATTCGTAATAGATGGCTATTCACTTTATTTACACATCAGAAAATAGAAATGATTTTATTTTATTCGTTTATATTGTCCACCATCCTTTTCAATTAAAAACTCCTCTTTCGAACAAAATAGCGTCGCATATAAATTATAGGCACCAATGACGAGCGCTTTAATGATAAAAATGATATACATTATGTATCAACATAACCTGTATATACAATATATCAAAGATGCCATTGTAGCACACATACAAGAAAATAAAAGAAATAGTACCTAAATACAACAGACTAGCATTGCCCGAGGACAACGAGACAATAGGCTAGCGATGGCCAAACACAGTGAGACAAAAGACCAGCGTTGGCCGAAGAAAGTGAGACAAAAGACCAGCGTTGGCCGAAGAAAGTGAGACCATAGGCTAGCGTTGGCCGAAGACAGTGAGACAAAAGACCAGCGTTGGCCGACGAAAGTGAGACCATAGGCTAGCGTTGGCCGAAGACAGTGAGACAATAGCCAAGCGTTGACCGAAGTGAAACGATAGGCTAGCGTTGGTCGAAGACACTGAGACAATAGGCTAGCGTTGGCCGAAGACAGTGAGACAATAGCCAAGCGTTGACCGAAGTGAGACAATAGACTAGCGTTGGTCGAAGACACTGAGACAATAGGCTAGCGTTGGCCGAGCACAGTGAGACAATAGACTAGCGTTGGCCGAACACAGTGAGACAATAGACTAAGGTTGGCCGAACACAGTGAGATAATAGGCCAACGCAAGGCCGAGGACAGCGAGACAATAGATTAGCGTTGGCCGAAGACAGTGAGACAATAGACTAGCGATGGCCGAAGACAGTGAGACAATAGACTAGCGTTGGCCGAAGACAGTGAGACAATAGGCTAGCGTTGGCCGAGCACAGTGAGACAATAGACTAGCGTTGGCCGAACACAGTGAGACAAAAGACTAAGGTTGGCCGAACACAGTGAGACAATAGACTAGCGTTGGCCGAAGACAGTGAGACAATAGGCTAGCGTTGGCCGAGCACAGTGAGACAATAGACTAGCGTTGGCCGAACACAGTGAGACAATAGGCTAGCGTTGGCCGAGCACAGTGAGACAATAGACTAGCGTTGACCGAAGACATTGAGACAATAGGCTAGCGATGGCCGAGGACATCGAGACAATAGGCTTGCGATGGCCGAAGACAGCGAGACAATAGGCTAGCGATGGCCGAGGACAGCGAGACAATAGGCTAGCGATGGCCGAAGACAGCGAGACAATAGTCTAGCGTTGGCCGAAGACAGTGCGACAATAGGTTAGCGTTGGCCGAAGACAGTGCGACAGTAGGCTCGCGATGGCCGAGGACAGTGAGACAATAGGCTAGCGTTGACCGAAGACAGTGAGAAAATAGACTAGAGTTGACCGAAGACAGTGAGACAATAGACTAGCGTTGGCCGAAGACTGTGAGACAATAGGCTAGCGTTGGCCAAAGACAGTGAGACAATAGGCTAGCGATGGCCGAAATCTGTGAGACAATAGACTAGCGTTGATCGAAGACAGTGAGACAATAGACTAGCGTTGACCGAAGACAGTGAGACAATAGACTAGCGTTGACCGCAGACAGCGAGACAATAGACTAGCGTTGACCGAAGACAGTGAGACAATAGACTAGCGTTGACCGAAGACAGCGAGACAATAGGCTAGCGTTAACCGAAGACAGTGAGACAATAGACTAGCGTTGACCGAAGACAGTGAGACAATAGACTAGCGTTGACCGAAGACAGCGAGACAATAGACTAGCGTTGACTGAAGACAATGAGACAATAGACTAGCGTTGACCGAAGACAGTGAGACAATAGACTAGCGTTGACCGAAGACATTGAGACAATAGACTAGCGTTGACTGAAGACAGTGAGACAATAGACTAGCGTTGACTGAAGACAGCGAGACAATAGACTAGCGTTGACCGAAGACAGTGAGACAATGGACTAGCGTTGACCGAAGACAGCGAGACAATAGACTAGCGTTGGCCGAAGACAGAATTTACACTAAGTATCTTGTTCAATAATGCAATTAATGTTCGACAAGAAATTATTATGAAATCGCGGTGTAAAACTAAAAGCTGAAACAGTTACACGACGATTCGTTCATTTTTGATCCATGTGATATGGAATACAATGTCTTTTTAACGAATGAATATATATTTTAATGAATAAACACAGTTAAATGGTAAATACAATATCCTTTCTTGTGGAAGACACCTAAACATAATCTGATTACGTTAGCAAAAATATGAGACAAAAGCCAAGGCGAATGGCACGGCTATAATAAAATCACTTCCTACATGTATCTTCGCTTCGGCTTTCACCAGTTAAATGGCTTATTCTTTACCAATATTAGTTATATCCGATTACAAATCAATTGGAATGGGTCAAACAAACTAGGTTGATTTTGAAAATTTGAAAATATTTTATTAATCTTCATATGTTCCCGTTGCTTGCTCAATTAAAGGACACGCTGGTACATTTTCCTTCCCTACATGTACATCTTCGCATATGGATTAAAGGCAATGAGACGTGAAGACACAGAAAATATCACATATCTAGGTGTCAATGCCATATCTTAACGAAAGGATTGCATTACAGTAAATGAGATGGTTAAACTCTTAGACTGAAATACGTGAAAGAAAATTAAATTCCTGTTCTGTTTATAGGATTTGTAGTAAAGCCTAGCTCTGACGCCACAACCAGAGTTCGTTAAGCATAAGCCATTGTTTAACTATACATAAGTGTACCTCCACATCATTAGAGAAGCGCTAATTTCGCGTTCAACGTATTTCCATTTTGTTTTTAATTTCTTCCCGTTTTACCGTCATACCAATGGTATGACGTCCGCTCACCAATTTTTTTCGTCATGTAATGAAACGTTGGAGCTTTATCTTGGCGTTTTTGGTCATATCCTGAATAAAACGAAAAGTCTCCCACATTTAATTTTCTTTTATCTATTTTAGGTATGACTTGATATATATAAAGACATCAAATCATATTGAGATCTAGCGTTTAATTAGACTTGTCATATTTCTATTACTAATTTACGTATCGTGCTTATTAAGATATCTATTTGGTCAATCTACACGATATTTTACGCAATCTAGAAAAATGAAAAAAACAATTTCTAAATCAGACATACGTGTGTTTTTGAGATAATGTTTGGATTATTGGATAAAATAAGGAAAATATTTACATTAAAGATAAAATGGGACATACATGAACCATTGATTAGAATTATATACAAAAGATCCATGGATTTTCGAGATCAACTGGTAGGCCTATACATGTACTGCGTAGTTTGCTGTTCCTTCTCTCTCATACAATCCGTTTAGAATGAAACACGTCATTGTTTTAATTTGTAGTAACATTTATATATTTATTTATTTATTTTGAAGATAAACAGATAAAAGATAAAGAATGCAGGGGAAACCTTGGAACGCATGTGTTAGACAGACCATTGTTTCTACTCCTAGGGAAAATTGAGGAGTAATATCCCTGGTCCCTTATCGAGTTTACTACATGTCTACAACCTACTGTGACTGACCATAGCCCTAATCTCTTACACATCACAATGCAAGCTAAAGGTCACCTGTGGGAGTTCCTGGCTATTTACACTTTGTATCTGCTCCAAGGGCCACACTGGTAGTGAGAATACATACATGTACATGTACGCATCCCTTTGTATATGAGGCGAAACGCCATCATGGCTATAAATATTAATATAATTCATATACCATGGGCGTTATGTATCATAAGCCTAATCTGGGAGGCTTAGTGTAAATACAGTGGCTTACAGTTCATTAAAAAGGATCAAAGCCATGAAACGCGGTATAATTTAATGAATACTGTATGTGCTACATGTACGAAAGCCCCGCGCTGCCACGTACTGCGTCTGTCTCTCGTATAACTCAGATCTGTTACATGTATGCCGTGTTGAAGGGAGATCGTTGAATAATACAAATATGAATATAGATCCGCTTCAATTGGGGATTTCCGCTCCAATACACTGATCTTTTGCGCAAATATTTTAAATGAAATTGTTACTGTAGGAAATTGGGTAAGTAAGTGGAGCATCCAAAATGTCGTCAATACAGCGCAGGCGCCATAAAAGGAAGAGGAAGGGAGATCACTCTGTGGCTCTGTCGTCAACATATGGGTCACGTGATCATGTGGAAGACGGAATTATTCGAATTCTAAAATTTTGAGCTGCCAATTTAGGTGAAGGTACATGTATTATTTATATATCATATTAAAGGTATGGTAACTACATGTACTACTGGAATGAAAATAACGCACCGAAACACATTTGCAAGAGCGATAGAGTAACACCGACGTCCGGGGTTCGAATCGCGGTCTTGTCCACTTTGGACTTTAATACGAATTCATTATAAAAAGAACAGTTTTTGATGCGTATACTTATAGTAATAGGCAGTGGTACGAGGAGCCTTATTTAAAAGGGCACCTCTGATGCAACGAAAAATGTAACGATTACGAAAAATGTAACAATTGTTACATTTTTCGTGCGTGGTGCACGAAAATTGTAACAATGTTACATTTTTCGTGCATTGTGTACGGAAAATGTAACAATTGTAACATTTTTCGTGCGTGATGCACTATACACATATCAGTAGTATACCTTAAGGGGGGGAAATGCAGTATGCGCCATCATCACTAACGCAATGTCTGCGATTTGTCAGTTCGATAGCATAGTATCGCTACTATTACAAGTTATGTAGCCGTACACGTTGTATTATGGTGGCTGATTCGAGCCATTCGATTTCCGTTTTTTTAATGCATTTCGAGAAACTACAGTTTCGCATTACGATGACCTGAATCAGCCACCACAGCGTATGCGTTTTTGCCATGTCAAATATGACATCATTCTGGATCTGTCGTCCGAAATATCTTTTATCCAATCCCTTTGCATGTACATCTATGAGCCTTTACATCGGTTTGAGGTAGATAGGGAAAGTCTACCCGAGGTATTAAGACATTATAATGGGAATGGGGGCAGTTTATCGACTTTTAAAGGGTAAAATAACGACTTCAAAAAGCAAATGCGAGTAATGTGAACAAGTTCATACGGTGCCTTAATTACAGACAAAAGGCGTAACGAAAATAAATGCTCTTTTATGCCGACATTGAAAAACAGAAAGAACAGGGTAGATCTTTAACGATAAAGCTATGTAAACACCTGATATATTCATAACCTCTACAATACTGAACGCGACCCAGGTGATTATTTCTGGCGTGTAGCGCGGCCTGGATTATCCAACCATTTGTAAATGAACTATTCGGATCTTCCTGATGGTTTAGCTTTTGTAGGTGGCGCCCAAATAGACTATTTGAAAAAGTAAATCCAACGGAGAGTATTTTCACCGCCGCACAGAAGAGTTCCACCGGACAATAATAACTTTTCTGTTTTGCAACGATAAAAAACGTCTGACGCCGCTAGCCGAATCAAAGGACATACATTCACGATTTCATCTGAAAGAATACATCGATTATTGATACATGATTAGCGGAAAATAAAAATTATCTGTATCTGTTTAATATGAAACAGTGTTATAGCACTCCCTCGCTGTTTGTCGCTTATGAAATTATGCAAATGCCGCGTGAACCATTCAAACATTAAAAACGGTCTATTCTAGTCCGCCATCATCAGATGGTTGGTAAGTCAGTTCACATTTCATCCGTCCTCTGTCCGTTTATTTATTTGTTATCGCTATTTTTCATGGTAGGTTCCCCTTGATGCCTTGTTGTGCATGCGTCATTTACGAACTGATCGGACAATCCAAAACGGCCTCCCTGTGGCCATCTTGAATTTTGGAATTTGTTATCGCTTTTCCTCAGGAACTACTAGGAAAATATTCATCAAGTACTTTTTCGTGCGTTGTGTACGAACAAAGTAACATTGTTACATTTTTCGTTAACCATTCACGAACAATGTAACAAAATTGTTACATTTTTCATCAACCATTCACGAACAATGTAACAAAATTGTTACATTTTTCGTGCGTTGTGCACGAACAATGTAACATTGTTACATTTTTCGTCAACAATTCACGAAAAATGTAACAAAATTGTTACATTTTTCGTGCGTTGTGCACGAACAATGTAACAATGTTACATTTTTCGTCAACCATTCACGGATAATGTAACAAAATTGTTACATTTTCGTGCGTTGTGCACGAACAATACAACACTGAAAGATGGCCGTTTCGACAGGTGGTGTTGTTTGTGTGTTCTAGGGTATTGCACTGTTTTATCGTATAAACAGCAAGTTATATCAACAAAAACCTACTGAACTGCAGCATACCATCCATGAAAACAAATGGCCAGTTTTACATGTACAATAGTGTGCTATGGAAGGGAAATTTAAGCAAAAACGTTTTTTATTGGTGACAATAGTAACAACTCTAAGAACAGATAAGGTGAACACTTTTTTTAATTGATCACAATAGTAACAACTCAAGAACAGATAAGTTGAACACTTTTAACCTTACATTTTACCTGTGTTTTTTACTGTCCAATGAAGTGAAACTCAATCCAGGATCTAGTGACCAGGGCATTATTCGCCAGCAGGCAAATGTGAGTTCGAAATATGCTCAGTGCAATTCACCTGTACTAGCAGCAGACATTGAGGTATATTGTACAGGCTGTTCTAACACTTGGCATATATCTTGCCTCCAAGAACAGATCATAGAAGTGTGTATAGATATACTTATATGTGGTATTGTGCTAATTGTATCACAAATATATGTCAAAGTAAAAATAACCTTAGAAACAAAGCGTTTCCAGAAACACTGATATCTACAAATGCCCCAGAAGGTATGCTCTTTTCTTCTTGGAACATCAGAAGTTTGAACAAGTTTCTTGAAGTACATTCTTTGGTTTTTAGTTCCAAATTGGTCATACTTTGTTTCTGTGGAACATGGCTCACCGATAAACACATGGAAAAAGATTCCCATATCCATGGATACGATCTCATTCGAAGAGATCGAAAACATAAATCAGGTGGTGGAGTAGCCTTGTAAATTAAAACTGATATAACTTATATACAACAAAACAACTTACAAGGTGACAATATGGAATCATTGTGGATAGACGTTAAGCAGCCTCACATCATACCAGTGATTTTAGAAACCCGAAAACTCGGATACAAGTTAGTTTGATAACTTTGAAACTCCATTAGATAAACGTTTTACTGAAAACAGAGAGTAATCATCACATGGGATTTCAATATAAATACTTTAATAGAAAATGTGTTGCATACCATGCATAGACCATATAAGGACAACACATTCAGGGTTGATTTCTTACATTGAGGTATCGGGCATATCGTTCAGTAACCACTACCCAATCAGCTTTGTAAGAACACGCAGTACAAAATCAACAAATCAACAAAACACAATCAAATATAGAAGTTTTAAAAACTTTATCCGTGACATTGAAAGTGTTCCATGGTCATCTCTTGAGGCATCTGATTGCATAGATGACATTGTTACTGGGTTTCAGGGCTTGTTTTTATATATTGTAAACAAACATGCTCCATTTAAAGGAAAACATGTGAGATTCCAGAATGGTGGGGCAATGAGATTAATGTTACCATTCAAATTAGAAATAAACATAAGCAAGAAGGTAAGGTGGAATTGTACAGAAAATGGAGAAACAAAATTACTTATATGATCAGAAATGCAAAAAAGAAAATATTTTTCTTCGTGGACCAATGTAAAAATTCTAGTCAAAGTTATTAGAAGCATTTTTAAAAATTGGGTCCTCAATCATAATATTTTACTCCATAAATTAAGTTTATACACCGTATGGCTATTCTTCTGATACATGTACCATTACATGGTGTGACGACAACAAAATGTGTATAAACACGGAGAAGACAAAGACAATGTTAATTTGGACATCTCAAAGAAAACGTAAACAGAATGAGCAACTGTCAGTTTGTATCAATATTGAAAAAAATAGAAAACGTAAATAGCGAAAAACTTCTTGGAAAACAAATTTTAGATATATAAAAAAAAGATAGCTTTCCAAATTTACCAAATGAGATGTATTCCCATTTTTAACCAAGTTATCTTGTCTCCCATTCTACAAGTGTTTTTTATTAATCCTCACTTTGATTATTTTCCAAATGTTGGGGGAATTCTCACAAAAACTTGTGCAAAACTTGAAAAACTTCAAAAACGTGCAGCCAGGCCCATAGTGAGATACAACGTTTGTACCTTCCAGGGAAATGATTAACAAACTTAGGTGGTTGCCATTCAAGAATAGAATTTCCTACAACCAAGCCATTCTTTTGAAATTCTTAACAACATGGCTCCAAATTATTAACATTATTTTACTTTAATCACTGATATCCAGTCCAGAGCTACCAGATCTTCTACTCAAAATGATTTTTTTTTTATTTGCCAACTTGTAAAACCAATATGTCATTTACATACCAAGGTACTTATAGTTGGAGTAATTCACCTCCACATGTGCAAAAAGGTAAAAGTGTCTTGTCTTTTAATAAATGTGCTGAAAATTTTTATTGGCTAAAACGGAAAAATTTTACAATATATCTTAAAAAAAGGTTTCTTAATCTTAATATATGTATGTTAAGCCTAAGACTCAGACCAACAATTTGGTAGGGGGACCCCCCAACCAATTAAATGTTATTGAGTGTTTTAAAGCTATTTACCTTTAAAGATCTTGTTATAATTTTATAAAAAATGTTTATAATACACACTATACTAGTGTTTATTCTGTCATTTTTTATCCTTTTGCTATATTAGGCATGTGTGTATATTTGACTATGATGCTTTAAACGTATCCTTAAATAATACTTAAAAGACATACAAGCATCCATTAGCAATGTTTGAAAATCACTAAAAAAACGTTTTAAATTACCGAAACAGTGATGGTCCTTACTTTTTCGTGTATTTCCTATCATTCACAGTTGTACCAGTTGTCTGATCAGTGTATTAACTATCATTCACAGTTGTAACAGCTGTCTGATCAGTACATAAACTATCATTCACGGTTGTACCAGTTGTCTGATCAGTACATAAACTATCATTCACGATTGTACCAGTTGTCTGATCAGTGTATTAACTATCATTCACGGTTGTACCAGTTGTCTGATTAGTACATAAACTATCATTCACGGTTGTACCAGTTGTCTGATCAGTACATAAACTATCATTCACGATTGTACCAGTTGTCTGATCAGTACATAAACTATCATTCAGGGTTGTACCAGTTGTCTGATCAGTACGTAAACTATCATTCAGGGTTGTCCAGGTGTCTGATCAGTACATAAACTATCATTCACGGTTGTACCAGTTGTCGGAACAGTACATAAACTATCATTCAGGGTTGTCCAGGTGTCTGATCAGTACATAAACTATCATTCACGGTTGTACCAGTTGTCTGATCAATACATAAACTATCATTCATGGTTGTACCAGTTGTCTGATCAGTACATAAACTATCATTCACGGTTGTACCAGTTGTCTGATCAGTACATAAACTATAATTCAGGGTTGTATCAGTTGTCTGATCAGTACATAAACTATCATTCAGGGTTGTACCAGTTGTCTGAACAGTACATAAACTATCATTCATGGTTGTACCAGTTGTCTGATCAGTACATAAACTATCATTCACGGTTGTACCAGTTGTCTGATCAGTACATAAACTATCATTCACGGTTGTACCAGTTGTCTGATCAGTACATAAACTATCATTCACGGTTGTACCAGTTGTCTGATCAATACATAAACTATCATTCAGGGTTGTACCAGTTGTCTGAACAGTACATAAACTATCATTCATGGTTGTACCAGTTGTCTGATCAATACATAAACTATCATTCATGGTTGTACAAGTTGTCTGATCAGTACATAAACTATCATTCACGGTTGTACCAGTTGTCTGATCAATACATAAACTATCATTCATGGTCGTAACAGTTGTCTGAACAGTACATAAACTATCATTCACGGTTGTACAAGTTGTCTAATTAGTACATAAACTGTCACTCACGGTTGTACCAGTTGTCTGATCAATAGATAAACTGTCATTCACGGTTGTACCAGTTGTCTGATCAGTACATAAACTATCATTCACGGTTGTACCAGTTGTCTGATCAGTACATAAACTATCATTCACGGTTGTATCAGTTGTCTGATCAGTACATAATCTATCATTCACGGTTGTACCAGTTGTCTGATCAGTACATAAACTATCATTCACGGTTGTACCAGTTGTCTTATCAATAGATAAACTATCATTCACGGTTGTATCAGTTGTCTGATCAGTACATAATCTATCATTCACGGTTGTACCAGTTGGCTGATCAGTACATAAACCATCATTCACGGTTGTTCCTGTTGTCTTATCAGTACATAAACTATCATTCACGGTTGTACCAGTTGTCTGATCAGTACATAAACTATCATTCACGGTTGTACCAGTTGTCTGATCAGTACATAAACTATCATTCACGGTCGTACCAGTTGTCTGATCAGTACATAAACTATCATTCACGGTTGTACCAGTTGTCTGATCAGTACATAAACTATCATTCACGGTTGTACCAGTTGTCTGATCAGTACATAAACCATCATTCACGGTTGTGCCTGTTGTCTTATCAGTACATAAACTATCATTCACGGTTGTACCAGTTGTCTGATCAATAGATAAACTGTCATTCACGGTTGTACCAGTAGTCTGATCAGTACATAAACTATCATTCACGGTTGTACCAGTTGTCTGATCAGAACTATTTGGTGAGTTGTAGAGTAAAACTGACACTTTTCTCGCACAAGTGCCACTAACACCATGCGTCCTGATGTTTGTACTTACAAGCCACATGCCTTATGGTTTCACTTGAAACAGTTATCAGTTTCTAATTCTCCGTCCAACCAGATTCGCCTGATTTCAAAGTTTCTGAAAAAATCCTGATGCAAGAATAACCAAGCATTCCACCATCTTGGGTTGTTTATTATCTTTCACTATATACCTCAAACCGATATCAATTTACATGCATAGGGATTGGATAAAAAGTATTTGATAAAGGATTAGCCTTTTATTTTGTTTAGTTTATGAGATTATAAATCCATTGTAGCACGAGGTAAATTGCTCAAACACGAAGCGTTTACGTTAAATTCACCAACTGTTCCATTGGATTTATAATCTCATAAACTAAAAAAAGGAAAGATTAATTCTTATATTAACAGTATTTTTCTGTAAATTAATCATACTACTCTGTTCAATATAGCCCCATTTGTGGACAAAGATTTTATTTCAAACATCAAAAGAAAATGATAGTAGAATTGCTCGAATCAGCCAACATAATGAAATGTACATATATACGGCTGCATGACTTGTAATAGTAGCGATATCATGCTTTTGAACCGATGATGGCGCATACTGCGATTTTATTCCCCTTAAGGTATACTACTGATATGTGTATAGTTTCCTAATTTTGTCTAAGCTTTAAAAAACATTTGCCACGAAAAGTGTAACAATTGTTACAATTTTCGTGCATCACCTACGAAAAATGTAACAATTGTTACATTTTTCGTACACAATGCACGAAAAATGTAACATTGTTACAATTTTCGTGTACCACGCACGAAAAATGTAACAATTGTTACATTTTTCGTAATTATTACATTTTTCGTTGCATCACACCTCTGCATGTTACATGCACATATCAAAGTGGACAACGAAGCCATAATACTCTCTATTAATCTAACCATAAAAAATAAGGTTTTTGAAAACTTAATTCATTGAAACTTTAAAGCAGCGTTTTGTTTCCCCATGTCTTTTTATTACATTTAATTTAATTAAGGTAGTATAGTACAATTCGGTTGCTACAAAACTTTCGATAAACATATACCACGTGCACTGCTTCTATTGTCTTATTGGATATAATTTGCACGTTTGGCATACAGTACAAGCCGCATTTGACCGAAATATAGTACAAAAAAACAAACAAATAAAAGTAATCCGCCATACTTATCCATAGCTCTGACGCCATGGTTACGTAAGGTAGTTATACTCGAACAAAGTCTTTATTTTGCATAAGCAAATCCTTCGTAAACAGGTTTTAAAAAGCATAGTTTGAAACTGCCTTTTTAATTCCTTTGTTCAATGAAATCTATGGAATCATAAAAAATCCTATGTAAAACATATTGTTTTGGTTACCCTTTATTATTTTTGCGTCCAATTAAACAGAGAAATAAAAAAAGGAATTAATAAAATATTTAAAAAAAAAAAGATGCATTTTCCTTGATCCACATATAATTAGATTAAGGGCGATGGTAAAGGGTTTCTCATTAGCGCATCAGTTGCTTATAACTTCCGCACCATATGTATGAGCAAACAATGGAGCCTCTGTGAAAACAATTCTATACTGTACTATGTGTTATATTCTACCAACTAGCTACATGTATAGCTGAGGTCCCTTTCCCTGGAAGCAACTATCCTGCTGAGACTGTATTCCACGTCTTAACACTTACATGTACTTACTTTAACAAATAAATCAACTGTAAAAACAAGCGCATTAAAGGCTTCAGTGCGCCACTCCCACTTTTCTCGTTCCAACACCCGCTGATTCGCCCCTATCCATTATGTAATCAAATATATTTAAGAACGACGATTCAATTTATCTCGTTATCTCGCCTAACCGCAGTTTATCTGTCTGCGGTGAACAACCACACCTTATACACCCTACAAGTGATCCCTGCCTCGGAAACATTTCTTCCTCTCTAAAATCCCCCGCGAATCCCACGCGTTCATTGTGTTAGTATATTGTTCCCTCTCGCATCCCTCTAAATTCCCTCCCCCATCAGTCTCTGGGTCGCTTCTTCGTTATCGACCTACATCGGAATTAAACTGCTATATTGTCCGCTTGGCGGCAGCTGACAGAATATAATACTCACTGACAACGTCTCCTCGACGACTGTCAATGCAATTATCCCCAAAAGATCTCCTGTTGCTAACAACGTAAGGTTGCTCTAAACCAGAACGAACCCCCTCAATTAAAACACAGAGCCTCTCTGTGGCTGCGGAAATTAAATGTTGGCACTGTAAGACCTAAGAGGGGGATAGTTAGCAGCGTAACTAGTCACTTAGTACCCTAAATCTCTCCACAGACGCTGCTAATAAGTTGAGCGAACACTATTAAAAACGCATTAATTACATTCATATTTTATTTATTGCTTCCATGTTTAATTTCGTCTTTCGTTCTCATTATGAAATATCGTATATCACAACGAACAAGTTTAATGAAAGAATTGTAATACATATTTGAAAGCACAAATTAGCCACCGAAGCACAAATCTAATTTGAAGCCGTATCTCTTACACATAGACCTAGAAACCATCTTGCATTTTCTTCCGTTCGCATTGCATTCTGAAGATGCATGTTTCTCTTACACTTCAGTTCATTCGATATTGAAGCCATACGTTTTGTTCTCATCGAACATAATTAAAGACAGCGCATCGCAAAAACTGACAAACGAAGCTGAATTACTTACATCTTGTATAATTAATCCCTTCGCTGCAGATACAGTGATTCTGAGGAGAGGTCGCGAAATTGGGATGAAACTATTTTTTTTTATTTAGAGTAACAATGCTCTTGACTTTTGACCCTCAGAGCTGAGAAGAGATGTCAGCAATGTATGAGGTGAGCTGAAGTGGGTCGACCAACGATAATTCTATTTAAGGCGCGGAAATCATTGTGTTTATCTGACGTAGCACTGAACTCTAGGTTTAATTAATTTAAGTACCATGAACAGGAAATAACATGAAGATTAAACTTGCACATTTAATAGGAAAAAAATATTGTACAGAAACATTTTTTTTTTCATTCATAGAAACTTAACCTTGACCTTAATTAACCTTTGATCCTCGAACTGTTAAAAGACAATAATTTTTGCGAAAGGCATCAACATATTTCGGGGGAACGTGTTACGGACGATAAACAAGTTATCCCCCTATGTCGTTCGGGGGAATGTAAAATTGTACAGGGTTCATGTTTCCGGAAGTTTCTGTAAAACAGACGTTGTTAAGGCCATGTTTCTTAACACGTGCGTTGGGATTTATTTTTACTTATCTGTTTAATTGCAACGCATTGCAGTTAAACATTTATTTTAAGACTTGTGAAACTAATCGACATATCATGAAATCTTATGGGAATGTTAATTGAATAATTTTCAACACACGTACTATTAAAGAACTTAATTTGAAGTTTTATGTAAAATACTACATGTAGTAACTGAAAGGAAAGATTTTTCTTGGCCAAGGCCACTGGATATTGGTAATGAATTTCCTGCCGTCGACTGTTGGAACTGTAGACTGTACATATTTTATACATGCCAATACAATTGAAAATGCTATATTATGTAGTTGAAAAAGTATATCTATTAATTATTCCATACAGTTTTCACTACTTTTTGGTTTTTCATAGCTAATGTGTGTTAAAACACACAGGATTTTAAATCAAGGTTATATAACAGGCTACATATTGTACATTAGGTTTTACAGACTTCTATTACAAAATTAAACCATACTTTGTTGGCTCTTATTACATTGTTTAAATACAATATATGTAATATGTAAGAAACATTAAAAAAACAAACTTTTTTTTCACAACCATTTGGGTAAAAGTGGAAATCGAACCATAAATGTCATGTTCTGTTCAGATTTTTCCAGCATGCCAAAGCGTTTTGGTTTATCGTCTGCCATTTTTTAAACAAACCAGAAGGGAGACATCTCCGCACACATTATTGAGGGGGTCACCATGAGGGCACGCGGTCCAGGGCAATTCGACACATTGTATGTATTGCCTCGAAAAAGGGCAATTCGAATTTTAGTTCCCCGGTCATGCGCTGCATTTCAGCTTATCAGAGACACAGTTATAAACATGAGGTATACTAATTATATATTATGACCTTGTTTAGAGGGCACAATTGCCTCATAATAATGTATTGCCTGAGCCGATAATACTATGAGACAATAGTTCCCTCTCAACAGGGCCATAATGGATTTAGTACATCACCATTCCATTTAAATACACACATACTGTATACATTTAAACTCGTTATATTGTGCTAGACCATGACCAGCTTTGGGTCGTTTCCAGAGTCAGCCATTTTCTAGCAGAACAGTAACACGACGTAAAAGTGACGTAGCTCAGTGGTGACTTCATAATAGATTCACGTTGGACATTTATAGTGCCCGGCATTATCGCTTCATACATGTAGTATCATTGTGTATAGCCAATGGGAAGGCAGCATTCAGCCACGTGATGTACTAATGACTGCATATAGGGAAAAGCAGTGCTGCTGGACATGGATTTTTCAGCTGAAACCGCCCAACCCGCATTTATATTGTTAATTATGGAATCAATAATTAACAGAAATGATATATTCATTATATAGATATTAATCTATTGAATGGTTAACTCAAATGCTCCGCTCACTGCATCAACAACAATGCTTGTGTCTGATGATATATTAGATATGTTTGAAAAAAATTGAGTATCTAGCTGATCTCTTTATCAATGAAACATAAATTTATAAGCTAGGTGCACTTTTTCTGTTTTCTGAACGCATAAAGCGACATTTATTGGCACAAAGACGCAATGTGTGTAAAACATTACAACCAAATATTCGAAAAATTGAACGAGTTATGGCGAATTTAATGTTTACGATCGGTAGCGTGGCACATATGTGTGTCAACACTGCAGAGTTTAAAAAAGCGTCGCCAGACAATTTCTATAAAACTACTGAATCAAGTAAAATATGTTTGACGGGACTTTTCGATAAAAAATATATTAAAAATACTCTGACCAATAAGTCGGAAATACTTTTTTGTAATCTGAAAATACACCTATGCTACCGTTATATGTTAAGTTGTTTATGAAGCCCCTAACAGATTTGTTATTTAGAACAAGTGCGTTACCTAATTTTTTACAATGTAAAATCAATGATGATATTATCTTTCCAATACCCAATATCAATATATCAATGCCATCATTTGACAAATTATGTTTGTTTTAACGATATCTCTCCTCGTGTTTAAACTTCCCATTATAATAAAATATGGGATCATACTGTCTGACATATCACTTTACTAAAATATGCTTGACCCGAAAGTTGTCTGGGAAATATGATTACAGATTTATAATGGTATACGTCGTTATTGTCTATATAAGCATTTTACTTACCTCAAAACAACCCTTGTTTATCCAAGAAAAAGCAACATCTTGATACAATATCCCCGACACGAGATTACTACATTCAGCTTTATGTATCATCTGAGGTGTTCCGAATGATGGATTTTTTATGTTCTTTTCTATTAAGAAAGCAATGCCGTGTGACACATGCATCGAATCCAAGGACACCATAAGCTCCGACATGAATCTGAGCTTCATTTATCTTGATATTACGTACTCAATGGACAGGGTTATGCAATGTATTGGATATGTCCCAAGGTCGTTGTTGTGGAGTTTATGTATATGTTTTGCAAATGGCTGAGCGACAAATCTCGCGGATCGTAAAATTACACGACGAAATCTCGAGACAGACATCGGGGTAATTTAAGGTTTAGGGTGATGTAGAGTTTAAGCGGGAGGCGACATTTATCTAAATTGTCAAATATATTCTCTTTAAAACGGTACATGAATCAGGTCTACTGCTGTTTTAAAAATCTGGCTTATACATGTACATTGTACGTACACAAAGCCCGATGGATATTCAGGCATGTTACCTTTGACAATTATACAAAGACTTAGATCCTATTATCAATATTTATCAACACGGCAACACGTTTCTCTTGTCATTAATAAATGATCTTGGCATTTTCGTGCTTATTCTTATTCGCACAATATCCTGGTTCCAAATTCCTTTAATTACGTAAAGATATTAATTGTCACAATAACACTGCATTAAAAGAACAAGAATCATTGTTTATAGTACACTTGGGTGGTAACCATTTATCGCGATTTTAACGGCTGAACCGAAGTTGTTCATTTACAAAGTAAGGTCGAACCTGGTAATTTGAATCTTGTTTCGTGCGTGCCATGCCAAACCCTTTCAAGTTCTTCATGCAAAAACATTACGAGATTTGCATAACCATTTGCAGGTTACAGTTAAAAACATACAAATCGTTTGGTTCCCATTAACCAACACATTCAAAGCGTTTCTTTGGTTTTAATGAACATATACCGGATAGAACGACATAAACTTTTAAGCTCATTGGTAATTGTAATTGCGGTATGTCAATTCTAAGTTGGTACAACACTTTATCACGTATACCGCGTGATCTCGGCCATTCCCTTACTTAATTAATGCAAGTCAACATGATTAAATAAGTATATACAATTATGTTAAATACGTTGATGACGTCGCACATTTCTGTGAACTCGCAGTGCCTAGCAACAAGGGTTGCAACTAACGTATCAATGGAATGTGCACCAAATAGGAATTTGGTTCCTGACGAACATATTCACCGGGGGGGGGGGGGGGGGGGTAAACGATTTAAATGTTTTTGTGATATACTCTTTATGATACTCATAGAGCAGCTGTTTAACTTTAGAGACCTCCGGGGAAATTTCTTTGAATATCGAATTTTACAAGTGAAAGGCGTTAAGTTAATGCCTTGAATAAAACGTTTCATCAAGATGAGATATATATTTCAACCGTGAAAACAGACAAACTTACGCCTGATTATGTCGCCTCATGTACATTTCATATTATATTAACGTATGGCTAAGCAGGTGTAAACCAGCTGTGAACAATTGTACCTAATCTTCTATTTCTAATATCGTGACAGTAACTTAAGTATTTTTAAACTCAACCACACATTGTAATAGACAAAATCTTAAAAGGAGTGCCATGTCGACACGAACAAGACATTGTCCGTCTACATCATAACGCGATCATTGCTATATTTGTGCAGCAGTATAATCGTGTAAACGTTTTATGATATTTTCTCACGAACAAGCACTGCGGTGGTCGGAGTGGATGGTTTTATAAACACGGCCGGAGTTCTATTCCACGATCGGACGGGGACTGTTTTGTGGCCATCACTCCAACGTGTACCATGTACAATTTTCGGGGTACTCCAGTGGGTCTCTTCAATATTAATAATCATATGCGCTATAATGAAAGTAAACAAGAAGGATTGGTATTAGCTTGTGCGTGTACAATTTTGTTTTCACTAGTGCTGCAAAAGAGATAACTGTTAAAGAAATAAAATGCCTTTTTTATGATATCATAGTCTAATAGCAGCGAACCATATGAATGATATTGAAATATTGGCGATTCGTCGAGACCATGTACATATCTATAACAATATAATCTTTATTTATTTCACAACAATTATGAAACAAGTTATCCAACTTATATCAAATTCTCTTGATGGCCCGGATATTAGCGCACGAGGGGTCTTATTGTGAGAGGAAACCAGAGTATCCGGAGAAAACTCACGTGGTCGGGCAGGTGACCCCAATACCTTTTCACGTCCATATACCACTACCCTAACATTTTAATCACTGAAGCTAAAATTAAACATTCACCGAAAATGTTGCTAGCGTTGTTGACTTTTGTTATTTTGATTGTCTGATAATGACACACACTACATGTATGTAATCAAATTAAAGCCATTTCTTATCTTTGTATACTTTGTATACTTTGTTTCTTGAAAAAAAAAAACATGTACGGTTAACTCTTGATGTAGAAGCTTTTTGGTTTAAGGACCTGTATTGGCGGCAATTAAGTTGATTGCAGTGAAAACACGTTGTCATGCCTCATTAAAGCGTTTTATAAACTACATACATGGGCAGATATAACAAATCAAACAATGTTTCAGGTATAACAGGTCAATCGAAACCTATTACGACTGCTGTCAGTCCCGATTTCATAAAGAATATTTCAATATCGTAGCTAGAGTAGGTGGATCGAGGTGTCATGATGATACAATAACAGCTGAATTAGTCTAAGCCAAATTGTTACTGTAAATGCCGATATATTCGCGAGTGTAATTTTTCGCTAAGTCAGCCTCCAAACTGTTCGCGGTGTGGAAATGTTCTCGCTGTCAGGTCACCTGTTAAGCACTGTGTACCTATAACACAATTATCCACTGTAGTGTTTAGGTGGCATTAAATATTTTCGGGTGTGGATATATTCGCAGAGATTTAATGCTAGCGAAATAAGCGAGAAATAAGCGAAGATTTCCACACCGCGAACAATTCCACATTTACGGTATTAAAGTACATGTCCGACATGTATCATGCAGCGCGTTACTGCTTTGTAGAGGGGAACTGATATCATTGTGGTTAGAAGTAATGTGCACATTTATTGATGTGCACTCGTGGAAGTTCGTTATTCTGTATCATTTGCAAGTCAATCTATTTATCTTCATTTCATTTGAACCTACATCGATTTGTAATGTTTCACGCCAATATTTTTCCAAAAGGTTGGTTATCATGTTGTGTTCTGTGTAGTACATCAAGCTGAATTAGGTAAGGATTCGAACTAATGAGATGATTTAACCTAAAATAATGGTATATACAACTTTGTTTCCCCATTATCTTCTCTCATGATAACTTATGTTGGTAGATGTATCAGTATTTTAACCTCTCATCTTACCAACGCAATGTATAGCGTAGCGTCTTCCATCTAAGAACGCATGTTTCACTCCCTCATATGTATTACGCCAACGTTTTCTTTTTCTTTTCTATAATAATATTATAAAACTGGGTTAGCTAAGACACCCCTTCACTTTATCTTTTGGCTTCTGAAGGACGATGATTCACCTGATACACCACTATAATGGCAAAACGAATGCCAATTTTCTGATTCGCGAAACTAGGCCGTGGTTATTAACACTTTTCGTAGGGCAATTGCACTCATTAAATAAACACAAAGCATCTTGGAATCATTTGTATTCGGTCCATATAATACTGTATATTAAAAGCTTCGGACAGACTTATTTTGTGAACTGTAATCATGAAAACTCTCCCCATTGTAAAACAGATCAAGCTGTACGCTTAGTGTCTATTCTACATGTTCATTAAGAAGAAGTGCGAATACGTAATGCTTATAACTATGACTTGAATGATCGTTCATATAGGAAACATGATACAATACAAAGACATTCTCATTATCAACTTGATCCTTAACATTTAAATACAAAACACTTAAACATGTCTAGGAAAACACAATTTCAACTATATATACAAATATTTTGGCACCGTGTTTTGAAGTCCGATATAAGATGCCATTTCCGTCAGTTGAACCTAACTCCTGGCACTGGCAGTGCTTTCTCTGGGGAGACACCTATTACGCTGTTGCACTAATACACGCCTAATAGTTGGGGTTCAAATATCATTGGTATTCATTGAATTAAGACTGCTCTGACATCAATTACGTCAGACAGCAGTATATGAGTAGACTTTGATTGATTCCACTGCCTAGAACAACTGCTTTGATAAGCAGGACTTGTGTGATATATGTAAATGCAATTTTCTGATACCCCTAGATCTTTTCCCTGGAGTTCTGCCAAATGTCACAAACTTCTATCGACAGTCTTACATTGTATCACCTATCATAACAACTCATTTCTCACCTTCAGTTCCCTCAGCTAGGTAGATTATCCTTATTCTATAATTGAATGTCTATCAGGGATAATATATACAGATTTCTATATCTTTAATGCATCTGGACTTTTTCCGAGAATGTGCCATCGTTATACAATACGCCTGCCGCGAAGAGCGATAGCCTCGTTAAAAGAATAGAGCGATTGAATGTATCTAGAACATAAACTTTATATATAACAATGTTCTGGGGACAACGGATCCATCGGTCTTCGCAGTCTTTCTTTATCAGACAACATTATATAGAAGCCCCTAGTTTACGTATATGTGTATTATGATTGAGAGCATTTCATTCAGCTAGACATTTTCTTTTTTTCCTATCAATGTATACCGTGCCGTTCTGTCTGAGAGCTGGTTGGATTTTGTTCTTTAGGGAAGAATAGAAGCATGAGATATTACAGGGGCGTCACCTTTGAGTTTCCGACACAATCTATTTCAAAATGGCCGCCAGTGGAAAGCTTGATTGCATGTGCGATAACATATCTGATGGGTGTATGTCGTTCAGAAAGAAAAGAATTAGTGTGGGTGTACTACCATATTTGGTCATTTTAATCCTCTCCTTCATAAACTGACTTGTTTGGTTATACGGATAACGCTTTTGAACTTCTTGTTGGGTAAATGGTGTCTTATCTGTTTTTACTATTTGCAGTAATACCGTGAATTAATGGTTTGTAAATAAAACGTTGATTTTAAAAGTGCGATTCATATCGATAACCGTAACTGTTCTGTACATGTTTGTCATAGGTCACTTTTAAATCATTCCAGTTGTGTTCATTTTACAGTTTGCTTAAAGTTTGTTTGTTTGTTTTGGTTTATGTGTGTGTGTGTTTGGGGTTGGGGCTGGGCATGGGGGATTTGATACATGTATGCAACTGAACCTTGAAATGTACTTTTATATGATTATCATTATATAATATTGATTTTGTGAATGAGGTATATTTCTTTGTAAACGTTTGGCTCATACTTTAGTGCGAATCAATACTATGCTTAATGGTCAATAAACTTATGTTTAATATAGTTTAAAATAACTTGGTGTGAAATTGACATTTTTTCCTCAAAAAACAAATATGATAAGCAACCTTTGAAAGAAATGATTTTTAATAGTTGACAATACAATAAACAGAAGCGTATTCGAAATAGAAATGCTCCTTTCTGACTTTAATATATATGAGTATGTGTACTATGCGAACTATAGATATGTCCCTCTCTATTGTTCTACAGTACATGTGTTTCAAGAAACTATAAAACGAAATATTACCCAAGGTATGTAGGGTAAAATCGACATGACTAGGACATTAAAAGTGCTTGTATTTAACAATATAGAGTCTCATAATAAATTCGAAGCACAATACTGCACTTACAGATCCATTGAAGTATGGGACTAGTTATACCGGAAACTGTAATGAAATATATCAGGCTAAGGGCTATTGACGAATATTCAATGAAGCACAATGACATTAATTATAACTGTCAGCTTTGACGACATCATCCTGACGTGTACCTAATATAGAACAGGATTTAACAATGGCAACAAGACTATATCTTAGGTCGTTACATAAAAGGAAATGGTTCATTACTCTACGATTTCAGAATTTAGAGCGACAAGCTAGGTGTACCACACTAACGAACGACTTCCAGTCCTAAATAGTCAGACGTCATAGTTAGTTGCACGACAACCCATATACAGAGGGTTTTAAAGCAGTTTATACTCTTTACAAATGTATTTTTAGAGGGGGTAAACGGAGAAAAGTAATATGTATGCCTGTTTTTGTCCATGAGTAAACAGTCGTTTATGTATCAATATAATTCAGTGAATGCAAACGCGTCGACAAAACCACAATCCGAACTCACAATCGATTAATTTAGGGACAAAATATGAACAAAGGACAATTGACACGGAGACCCTTAAACAGACGAAAGAATAAAACCAGGTGTTTCAGAAGAGCAAGCGTCTTCTGCGTCGTCGACGAAACATGTCTTGTAAATGTAGGTGACATCGAGACAAATGTCACCTTAATAGTAAGTCTGTGTCTTTGAACGTTCGTGTGGCAAATAGATGCATGCGAATCCTCGATTTCCAAAAAGAAGTCACTTAAAATATATTTCCAGTGGTTTGAAGACACATCCGAATATTTGATACCAGCGGTGAATATTCAAGTAATATTATATGGTTTTGTTTTAACGATATATACATATAAGATGTAACATGTCTCTTGTTACTTGTATAAGAAGTTATATTATATGTCTATCTTACTCATTGTTAATCAATTAAATAAAAGTTTGTATTTCACTGGTAACTAGTCATACTTATAAGACTTTGCCATGTGCAGCTTTGTACAGTGTTTTGTATTTGATAAAACAAATAAAATCATGGCAGCATTGTTCAGTACAAAGAAACTATATCACATGTAGATATTTGTTAGTTGTAAGAGATGAAACATGTGTCGTTTGTCAGAAGTAGGACATGTACTGTAAGTATGTGTTAGACGTAGTTTACAATCAAACATACTTCTGTCTTTATCGTTTAGTTATCACAAATAATAAATAAGTATCGGTTATGTATCTTTATAAATAAGACTTTACTGCCATCCGAGGACAATATTATTGGGCACCATCGACTAAGGTTCCTTGCAATAGCGTCGTTTTTATTATGGGAAATACATAATTATTATGTTAGTCGTTGTAACGAGATATACCGGTTCCTATAGTACTCGGTACTGGTTTAAAAATGTGTTTCCTGTTCTCTCACCCACGAAGGAGGTGGTCATTTTTATCTTATATCTTGTTCTTCCATTGTAAACCAGGTATGTACTTTAATGCTAACGTTGCAGGCTTAATCATGGGTTGACGTGACTTCATTGCATTGTTGAAGTGACACTACATGTCAGATTATCCAAACTAAGATCAGGCTGGCACGTTCTGCGCGGAGCCTTCCGCAAGATACTTCTGTATGATAGCACTCTATAATCGGTACAAGTTCCGGCCTGTCACAAAGAGTCTTACAGGAATAATACCACAGCCTCCGAAATACACTCGCACAAAACACATACCCTTACATACACAGGGAACTGTCCTTGAATGATATGAGCTTAAGAAAGAACCAAGACGAAATTAAACAAAACAATAACTATCCCCCATAAGTAAAAAACACAGTGAAGACAACCAAAGTGTTTATATAAAAATAAACTCATTGAGACATATTCTGTTTCTTTATTTGATAAGAAAATGGACGTTTTTCAGTATGCTTATAAGTGTGCTTACTTGTTGTGATTGTTGTTGATTCGGTTCTCATTTCAAGGATTTGAAGTTTACTAGGATGACCAAAATTTACATGGCTGGTACCTGTGTCGTCAATGCGTCAGAAGACGCTTACTCTTCTGGAACACATGACATTATTATTGGCCTTATGTAAATTGTACATTTACAAGAGTCTCCTTAAGAATTTTTCCATTTTTGCGTATTTGCCTCTAGTTTATTCAATTTTGAGTTCGGATTATGGTTTTGTTGACACTATAGTATTCTCTAATCGTTACATAATGTGATATGCTCTTCGCTTAAGGGCTCGCGACTACTGCAATTATCCAACTCGTTAATTAAATGTTTGTATTCTCTTTTTTAATTCTTGATATCCAAGCATATCTTGTCGGGGAACCTCCTTTATACGCTTGTGAAATACCTCTTCCCTCGTAACATACTCATCAAATATTGTTCCACTGTACAAATTGAAAAAGGCGAATGAATTTGACACCCACGAAAAAGAGTACAATGCGTCCAAAAACTACAATATTTTCAAACATTGAAAATAAGTCAAAATAAAATTACTAATCAAAGTAAATGTTAAAATGCCACTTTATTCTTGAACAATCAGTAATGAAATCATACTTATAATCGCCAAGAAAAGCATTTGTTACACAAACTACAAATGAAGCAATTAGACTATCATTTTGTACAAAGGAGTGGATGCACTATAGCCGGTTGGATAATCGATAAGACACATCAATACTGGGACGGGGAATAAGACCCGTGAGATGTATGCAGATTATTTGGTTAATTGGCTCTTGTCTCGTACTAAAAGGGGTGCTCAGTAGTTTTATGTGGAATTCGTTTCCTCCAACAAAATACACCAAATATCGGTTATCGAGCCTTATCAAAAGTACGATCTCATATACTGCGCAATGAACTAGATCAAGATCTCGTCAGAACCGGAAGGATCTACCGGGCTGGGTCTATGTTAGGCCAATTTTACAAATATTTTAGCTTATGAAATCTGTAAGACTAATTATGCATTATTCATTCACATGTGACCTCGAAATCCTTTTCAAGAAGCTCCTTTCGACGGTGCAATATGAATATATCTTATAAACCCGGTGCAATATTTTTCAGTCAGGATTTCAAATATAACGTATATAAAGTTATATGCGATTTCTTTACTTCGCCTCTTTTTCCTTAATTGTATATATACTGTGCCATGTGATATTTAGATACTGGTTTTCTTCAATATTCTGTCGTGAATCTCATTTTAGCGTGCTAATACATCTGTAATTCACATAATTTGAAACGTTTTAAGGATCTGTTTATTATGTTTCGTCCATCCATTATCTAAATTTAGGTTTTGCAACAGCCTCATTGTTGATCGTCTGCTCAGTACTCGCTCTGGTGTGACGACACGACGTCAAATGTGCGTCATGTGGCTAGCGGATTCACGTCAATGTACATGCATGTGTTTGCATCGACGCTACACAGATGCTTGCAACAGAAGCACGCCGATGAGAAAACTATTACAACCATGGACGAAATAGTCCCAGCAAAATAAAGAGTCCTGGATGTGACACATCATATTAATAGCGGTAGCCCGGATGTTGAAATCAGAGAAGTGCATGTATATAACCGATTGGATTCGACGTTATCCTATATTTTTATTATATTAGTCAGTGAAGTAATACGTTTGTGGAAATGTGGTACTAAAATTATAGCTGCAAAACAACTGTTTATGCCTAGTTTGGTATGACCTATTATAGTTTAGTCGTATAAATGTAACAATTGGGTCAACTGGACTGTAAAACGGCCATAATATTGGCACTTTTCAAAATAAAATTAAGTAAAAAATAAACAGCAAGTGGTTTACAGAATAAACAATTAAATTCTATCCGGATACGTTTCAAGTGATGATCTTTTAGATTCATTTTTGCAATGCATGTATCATCACATATTTGTATGACCATCAGCGGTAGTGTGGCGTTCTGTTACATGTTTAATGAATGAAAATCGTCTGACAGAGCCTAACGTGGTAGTTTAGACTAGGATGATACGGAGGTTCTTCACACCCTGGTAACTTATTTCATGTTTTGATGCATTAAAAGTATTGCTTAATGCATCTCTTCATGTACATGTTCTATATAAATATTGATTATGTAATGGAGGGGATATTCTTGTCGAACCTTATTATGATTTGGCTTTTTTATGGAAACGAACAATATTTGTACAACAATGCCATCATGTCACAAAAAACCCGAACAATTATTTGTTTGGTTGAGATCCCTTGATTTGCTATAGTTTGAATTCATGCTGTGATGAATGCTAAATGGAAAACAATAAAATATTTATATTTCAATCAAACACAATAATGTCGTGTGTCCTTTTGAATAATAATGTGCTTTCAACAAAATCTTAAGGAATTAAAGCAAAACTGATGCTGCAAGACATGTTTGTTACTTGATAATTATTCGGGTGTGGTTTCTGACAGCAAAAAAAACATTCGGTATCATAACAAATGACATCATGGCCATGTTATAAAAATGTGTCACAAACTGAAACAACGATTAAGATTGTGTCCCATTTAAGCGCAGTAACAGAATAGTTGAGTGCGAATCAATTAAGGATTGAATGCCTATTTTGTTGCTTGCATCGGCTGATGAGGTCAAGTGAACCTCGTGAAAATGGTACAGAAGCACCATTCTTTCAATACTTTCAATCTTTATATTAACGTTAACTGTTTCAAATTTTCCGCCATTCACATGTACTTTAAGCTTCCGGCGTTACACGGTGCTTCACGTTTGTTACATTGTTGCGCACTTACCGACATCCATATACATACGCGGAACAGCCGACATTTAGTTTCATTCATCACTAGGCAACAGAAAAAAAATGTAGTCCATTTTGTGATTTTTTTTAAAATGTGTTTTAATCATAATTCTGAAACTTTTATTTTCATTACAAGTTGATTGAAATATCTTTGCAGTATGACATGATTTACGAAAGTGTTTTTAGAGCGGTTTGCATAGCGCAGCAGTAAACATAACGACGTCGTGATTTTGTCACAGCTGAAGCGAGTCAATAAAGTTGTCGGAAGTCCGATTTCAGATAGACCTAAGCATATTGAAAACGTCCATTAACAGTGGAATTGGGCATAACTTACTGAATAAGTTATTTGACGAGTTTTCATGTTGGGTATAAGATACAGACCCAACTGAAAACAGCTACCTGTTAAGGTAGGCAAACGGTACTGTTATGTTAAACAAACTAACTAACAACACAAGGATTCGAGAGATGCATGTTGATCAGAAATATGGTCAAGTTTTATGGTCGCCATCTTTGTCTCATTGAGAAATATTCTGTATCTTTAAGTGATATGAAGATGGACGTTTTTGAGTATGCCCATTAGTGTGTTTACTTGTTGTGATTGACAATGCTACTCGGTTTTCATTTTGAGAATTTGATGTTTACTTGGATGTGACAAAGATTTACATGGCGGGTGTCGTCGATGAAGCAGAGGACGTTTACTCTTCCGGAACACCTGGTCTTATTATCTTGTACTTTTACAAAAGTCTCCATGTAAATCTTTCCTTTGTTCATACTCTGCCCCTGGTTTAATCGATTTTGAGTTTGGATTATGATTTTGTTAACGCTTCGGTATTCTCTTATTTATTTTACATCTAAACTAAGGTTTTAAGAATATTCTTTTTATACCTTTGCAGGTTTCGATCAATTTCTGGTAAAATGCAACCTTAGTATAAACTCCTCAGAAGTATAAAATTATTTATGTAGGTCCAAAACTATGCGCTGTAACTGGTAAGTGTAACAAATTCTCGGGCTCCTATATGAGGCTAGGTTAGGTCCTACAGTAGCTTATTACATTATTGTTGTTAGCTACGTGAACAGGTTTCATATGTCGAAAAATATTTATCGTATGTAACTTTTTAAAAGAGAACTGATTTCCGTGACCAATATCAAACGTTTTATTTCAGTATCGGACATGAAATAAAATCACGAAATTTCGCACTATTATCGAGAAATTTAGGACCAATAGATCTTCAATAAATGCTTTCAGAAATATCAGTATTTTGTTAGGTGAAGTATTATTAAAGCAATCTGCGATATGATACTGGCAAAACTCATTGGCATGTTCAACAGCTGTTTAACGTGTGTAGTACATTCGTACATTACAGTACACAACGTTATCGATACACTGTAGTAAACAAATGTGTTATTACGCCAGGAACGAAAAAGCGCGTTCCTCACTTACTTCATCGGAAAAGGAAGTGATCAGAGTTGACTAGTTTCATTGAGGCGGAGCTAACTGCAAATGAACCTTTTGTATTCGAGAGGAGAGTCAAACTGTTCTATTGTCTTTCATTTGTTATAACTGAATAGGTTATTTCTTGTCCATCTTCCAATCTCACTGATCTGAACGTCACGTTTTGGTTGCTATGACATTTGTTCATGTTGTAATGTTAGCCGGACACCCACCCACATCTTTCATGTAAACATCCAAATGGATAATGTTGTATTTCAAGGCAGACATCTGCTATATCAATCTTTTCAAGGTTGAAGTGACTTTGACATAACAATGATACATTTTATTATGTGTATACTTACCGAGACGGCGACTACTACTGATTTTACATAATATTGGCCAATCACATCAAATGCCTCAATATACATCTTTATTTAATACACGTGTATGTTTTCTCTCCTTTTATTAATAAATATACTTCGGATCAGTGTTGCACTTTGTTTCTATTTTCATTTTCCGTTTATGTAAGGCTTATACTTTTTGCATTAATTTAATATATACAAATATATCGGATTTACTTCATGACGTCATATGTGTATATGAATGGTTTCCAAATGAACTTACTGTATTGATTCTATAATCGTTCTTAAGCCATTCGTATAACCAGAACACTGCGCATTTATGACTTCGGTAGACTATATTTAGCTAGACCAGCAGATATTTTGCGTACAGTTAGCATGACCAGATGCTGAGTAAATCGGTCAAGCTAGATCGGTCAAGTGACCAGTCGTCTGGCGACGTCTAATATACGGTGCAACACAACATGATCGAGAGTTCGATGATGTGATAATAAAAGCGATAAGATCGCCAAGGGCGTCGGGTCGTGATAAGTTATGGGGACCAGACACGTCCGTATGATCCCCTAACCTTCGTACAGTCTCCAGCTCGCCTTATGCTGGAAATGTACGTGCAACGTTCCAATGAAACTCGAGACGTAGGTGTATTGCCCATTGATTGATATATTTCCGATCCCTTGTTATTTACACATAACAGACATATTATTTTAATATAGATCATTATTGATAAAGGACTGTCCCTACCCAACATAGTTGTGACCCTTGTTTCCCATTGATTGATATATTTCCGATCCCTTGTTATTTACACATAACAGACATAATGTCCTAATATACATCATTATTGATAAAAGACTGTCCCTACCCAACATAATTATGACCCTTTGCCTTGCTCTAAACAATACTAGAGTTGTTTACTAATGAATTACCAATTGCATAATGTACATAAACAAACAAATAATCAGGTTTCGGTGATTTTGAAGTGAAAATGGACATAAACCATTTATCTGATTGATATTTTCTTAAAGGAAAAAATGTTAATAAAACTCATTTCCAGCTATCAAATCATATCACAAACAGTTGAATATGTTGTTTGAGATTGATACAAATGGAATGATTTATGTACGGCAAGGATTCAATTAAGATGATTAATTTAGCAACAGACACAAACAAATTTTGTCTTGATTACAAAAATCTGCTGTTGCATATTTGGTTTGCGCGAGAAACACCATACTCATTAATGAAACACAATTGTTTTTCTCTCAGATGCAGGAAAAGAGATTTTCAAATTGATGCATCGGTTTGATTCATGGCTCACCTATTATCAACCCTCCTCACTGCATCATTCAACTGAAGGGATAATTACGACGTGAAACCCATAAAGTTGGTTGGGTCTTGCAACACTTGACCTTATTGTTTGTGCAATACAATCAAACATTTAAATGATAGTTTGGTTCAATGAAAGCATGCCTAGTGATCATATAAATGTAAGGATAAAAACTCAGATGTTTGGATTTTGACTAAATTTGCTGAGACAAAAACAGATCAACGATTTTGCCATTAGCACCTATATAAAACCAGTCAATCCTGTACGTTTTTGTGTTAAAAGAGTCTTTGATTTATCATGTCAAAATAACATCAATTTTTGTACATTTGCGTGCATGTACATGAGGACCAACTTACCTAAAAAGTATAACAACAACAATATTTACCTCTCATTGACAAGTTTTGTATTAATTCACAAGGTAAAATCTCGTTTTGTAGGATGTTATTCTACTCTGCTGTCATATACATACACACACACATATATATATATGCAACATCAACAGTTTCGACTTGGTTAACAATCATGTTTTAACCGATTTTCGAGCAGTTCATATGCACCAATCCCCGTTTGAACAACTGGACAATACCGACGGTTATGCATGCTATTCGTTCGCGCAGATCTATACTTAAAACTCAAAACACATTTATTTAACTTAGTTTCAAGTTTGTACATACTGCTACGTGACGACGCTTTGTAGAATATATCCCGTATGTATTTTATAAAACTTAAGAAATATAACATCAATAACTCAGGAGCGTCGTTCCTTCATCTCTCAAGAGACTAGGAGGTTGACTATTGTTTTAGATTTTTTTATTAGAGAGGATTGCCGCAGCTTTGATGGTCACAGTGATATCCTCTTGGCGATGGCATGAATCATTATATAAACACTTTCCTCCCATTTCCCGGAATCCATAAATCAATGTGCTTTAAGGATTCTTTATGAAATTTAAGTTTTAAACATTTCCTAGCATCACCGAAGAATCCCAGAAGATCGAATTAAGTTGAAGTTGCAACTATCTCTTAGTGTGATTCATTCATCATTTAAGAATGTATGATGCTATACCTAAAATTTACATGATTCGTTTGCGACAATATATATTGGTTATCTGTTTGAACGACGTTGTTTCAAATTTTTTCAAGGATCGCCATGTAAATCTTTCTTTTGTTCATATTTCCTCCTTGTTGGATCGATTTTGAGTTCGGATTATGATTTTGTTGACGCTTTGGTATTCTCTATTTTTTGTATTCGCATGTACCAACGAATTAGTTATTGGTTCCCTGAAGGTTTGACAAGCCCCCTAAATCATGCAAAATATACTCTCATATTAACCCCCTGGTTAGCTATGCTTAATAATAAAGATCCTTATCTAAAATATCAATATACCTATGTAATTTAGATATATTGAAATTGCATATTTCGCTGTTAAAATTATACACAATTAAGTTAACATAGTCCATAAAAACGCTGATGTATTCATTGCATTTGTTCACCGGTAGGGTAACATGTCAATCTCATAAGCAACCCAACTGAATCAAATGACATAATTTTAAGTTCATTTGATATACCGGTATATAGGTCATGCGGAGGATGATTTCCCCTGAACCGGATGTGAAAAGGCATACCGGTTTACAAAATGTAAAAGGTAGATGATGTTGGTCAGGGGAATGAACCAAAAACATAATAATAAAACGTCCTAGTAACATATTTTCTGATTTTATATGTCGACATCTTTGGATCCATGCCAATAAAATTTTAATAAGCGGCATATAAATATTATTTTAAACAATTAATATTACAGTACAGAAACAAACTACATGTAAGTGTAAACATTATAGTACTTTTTTAGTTCATATTAAGAAAACATGAATAGCACCTTCATTACATCATACACTTTTCGCAAATTGTATTCTTATTTATAGATTGCTAAGATAAGAAAATATTACTATTAGATTTCTTATGATTTTACTAATTACATGTACTAACCACAGCTATGTTTATATAATGTCGGACAAGAAATAAAGCTCCGCATGACATCGGTAGAAAAATAAACTCTAAATCAAATATAATTTGGTAGCAGCGCTTAGTTTTGTTAACAAGGAGATTCAACTGTTGCAAATCCTAATGGTTATTTATTCTGAAGATGACAGCCTTAATACTCTATTATAAAGTATTTCCAGCTAATTTTATGATGATTGTTTAAGTGCTAATAAGAATGTTAAATAATTATAATCTAAGTACATACACTGTACACAATTATATATTAAGATCTCATTTCAGAGGTTGAAATAAATGGTGACTACCGCATTATTTAGGGAGCTTGATGAACTTTGAGCTAAATTTCCAACCACATTGGAAGCAAATCGAATAAAAATTATTCAAATTGATGCATTATATACTGAAACGAAAAAGAAACGCAACTTCAAATTGTAGGTTTAATAAAATAATAATTGTGAGCATTATGTTTAAATTTCATATGTAATAGTTAATATTGAATATTGATGTAACATCCTTATTCAATATTTAGAGATTTTTAAGAACAGGTCACTTTGCTAGAAGGTCATGATTGGTAGTACCCTACGTGAATCCAAGTTGAAATGGCAGCAGTTTTGAAACCGTGCCCTAATATCGTGTGTGTCCTCCTCGAACAGTTATCACATCTCTAATTCTTTGTTGCATTGAGTTCATCAGGGCATTGACTTTCCGTATTGGAATGTTATTCCATTCTTGGACGAGTGCATTTGCTAACTGAGGGAGGGTATTTGGGGGGTTACGGCGATTTCGAATTCTTCTGTCTAATTCATCCCACAAATGCTCGATTGGGGACAGGTCGGGGCTATATGGAGGCCAATCTATAGGAGCAATGTTCTGTGTCGCAAGAAAGTCTCTACAGACTCTTGCAACGTGTGGTCTCGCGTTATCTTGCTGAAAGGTTAGATGATGCTGCCTAACAAACGGCACAACATGGGGCCTAAGGATCTCATCCCGATAGCGTACGGCCGTTAAATTCCCATTGACTATCACCAAAGGCGTCTTCAAACCATGGGAGATTCCCGCCCAAACCATACCTGATCCACCCCCAAACGGTCGTGTTCCAAAACACAGGCGTCAGCAAAACGTTCGCCTCGACGCCGGTACACACGTTGACGGCCATCTGCTCGAAATAACGTGAATCGAGATTCATCGGTGAAGAGCATAGACCTCCAACGTCTCATAGGAAAACGTCTGGGCATATGTGCCGTTGCCCATTGCATACGACGTGCTCGACGTTGCGGTGTTAGTGGTAAACCAACGTACTGTCGCCTTGCACGCAAATTAGCCTCACGCAGTCTGTTGATCACTGTTTGGGGATGAATTCGACGGTTATGATTACCAATCGTATTCCTTGCCGTTTCAGCGGCCGTTAATCTCCTGTTACGCAGGTGTGCCAACCTAAGAACCCGGTCTTGACGTCGCGACGTTACGCGTGGACGTCCTGATCTCGGCTGGTCATCGACTCTTCCTGTTGCGTTAAGACGTGAAACTAATCGACTAATAGTCGATTTGTGAACTCTGAATTGTCGAGCGACGTGAAGTTGCGTGTTCCCTGCCAGAAGCATCGCTATAGCACGTCCTCTATCAACCTTTGATAACCGTGGCATAATTGTAAAAGGAATTATTGTTTGCAAAAGTATTGGCGATGATGTGGCTCAATGTTAGTGATGAATTGATACTGGTTTGAATGAAAAAAGAACGCATATGTTTGTACAGGTACGGTTTTTGATGTTTTTACCGCGCCGGAAGTGCATAGGTCTCTAGTCACACTTGGGTGATTTTGAAGATTGGTATGGGTGTTAGGCAGGTTGCATGTTTATATCGGCGATTTTTATACAGATATGTATATTTAATACAAAATTAATCACAATTTTCCATGTTGCGTTTCTTTTTCGTTTCAGTATATAAAAACCATTACGTGGATACCCCTCATGCCTATGCAATCAACAATGTTGATTTAATCTAATGGAACTCTTTGTGGCCGTTCATTACTTTTTACTACATTATTTCTCTTCATAATGATACACTAATAACTACAATACATTCGCACCTTATGACTTACTAGATTATATGTTATGCTGCCTGCAATTTGCACCTTACCGGGAGTGGCTCGTTCATTCATTAAGTATCATCAATGAGATAGTTTTACCCTTTTAACAATGAGCGAAGTTAAGCACACACTATTCAATCTTAGTTGGGCGAGTTTGGAGTAAACAGCTAGCGAGTCTTCGTGCAAGAGAATGGGATATTGTCACGTCTGCGTGGCCTCTTTCTGTTAAGTCATCGACAAACCAATACACACTACACTGATCGGTGCCAATGTGTCAGTACAGCAGATTAATTACTCCGCAAAACATTAAAAGGCTTGGAATTTATTGAATAGGGTTCCTAGGTTTTTTGAGTTATTAGATTCTCCGTAATTGCCGGAAAGATTTTTGGTGAGGAAATACTTTTCTATAGCAATCTGTGAAACATTAAATAAAGGAAAAACATATGACTTTCACTTGCTCTATTAGTTAATAAATTTACCATTTTTAATTCTCATTTCAACTAAGGAGCGCAAGCATATTGCATTCTACAAACAAACGAGAAAACAAATCAAATTTTAATATTTTGAACTGAATGAAAGCTTGCTAACGTTTTATTGTGTGTAGATATGAAGGAATGCTTTTAGAGACATATTGGTTTAGCTATCTGCTATTAGTTTCCATGCCGATTTGACGTAAAAGAAATTATTTACAAAAATTGTCATTCATATTTTGATTGTTTATTTCAGATCTGAGCCCTGCTACGGTAATGGTTGCTATAACGCCATCTTCCTGGTGAATTTGGCATTGTTTAGCATGTAAAAGTAAACTAAAAACAGTTCGATATTTATATTGTCACCACTTACAATCAGTTTAACTTATTAATATTAAGTATTAAGTTCAAATATTGTAAGTGTCGTGCATGGTTGTTTTGTCAATAGAGCAACCCTCGCGTAGGGGCAGTAATGACGTCATATTAGTGACGAAGTCAACCATCGGTTCATGATATTCATAGCATAAATAAATGACAACTACATTTAGTATGTGTTTGTATAGTGTCAGTGTCATACGATGTAAATATATGCATGCTTGGATGAATAATAAAGAAAATATTGTGTTTTAAAATGAAACCTGTGTTAAGATACCTCCCATGTAAGACGCCATCAATGCAACTCACTGAAGGAGCTTTTTCCAACCGAGATTTATTTTATATATAACACTATATAATCAAAGCCATATCTGTTAATATGATAGCATTATCTTTCATTATTTTGCATTGTAATCACAAAGACGCACCACATGGCTTCATGGCTTTGACAGTTATTCGATGAATGACATTGGCTGACATATGAATACACAGTGATAGCTGAAATGTAACCATTATACACATCGCTAGGCCATTTTGAATATATAGCTTCGAAACATAAACCTACCACCGGGTCACATCAATCACACCAACTCCTGAAAGCCACAGATATTACACTCCGAGTCCAGTTGTCTAAAGCAGTGTTAGCTTAACAAGGACCATGATAGGGGGTTAAAGATCCCTTTCCCGCAAAAGCGCAATAACCAATTACTAAATGGTTAAAGTGACCATATTGTTAAAGTGACCATATGCTTAAAGTGACCGGGTGGTTAAAGTGACCATATGGTTTCAGTGAAAATGCGGTTAAGGTGCCAATATGATTAGAGTGACCGTTTGGTTGGGTGACCGAATGATGTCTGAATGTCCAATATTTAAAGCAGATTCTTATCATTTGTTACTGTTTGTTTCAGAATTTGATAGGTTTTTACTTCATTTCAAAAATATAAATGCTGTTTTCATGAAAATAAATTATCCTTATGCCTAATTCATAATTGTATTAGTGTTTCACAGTGCGGTGATCCTTTATTCTGCTTCTTATGGTCTATATAGCTCGAGATAATAATCCGAATGATTGTATCCCAAAGTACGCGTTAACCACAGAGGTGATGTGTACGCCTGTAAAACGAGCACATACTATAGACGGCATCAGATCAGGGCAAATTGAGTCATCACGATTTTCCCCATTCACCAATATTTGTTCCTTGTTGAGCTATTTATAAGTCCTCGCAACATTTCTTTGAGAATAAATCAGAGAATAGCGAAGCGTAACAAAACATAATCCGAACTCGAATTCGATTAAACTTGGGGCAAATTATGAAACGAATGAAATATTTAGATTGATATCCTTGTAAAATTGCAAAAGTAAAAAGACCAGTTGTTCTGGAAAAGTAAGAGTCTTCTGCTTCATCGACACCCGCCATGCAAATTTTGTCACATTAAAGTAAACATCTTCAATTAACTAAGTCTTTGTAATGTCAAATTGCACATTGAATAAATGATCGAATGGAAGAGTGAATGATCCGTACCAAACATAACGATTCAAACTGTCTGCGAAATATTCGTGGTTGAATTTCTCGATGTAATAAAACAAATTCAAAATCGAAAAATAGTATCTGAAAAAACAACTTTGTTTGCGCTTTTTATATTTTACCGTATTAGATGTTCACATTAACTAGCTAATTTTATTTCACGTCATCAAAAAACCAAAGGCCTAACTAAATTAAAGTAAACAAATGCATGTACATATATATAAATATTATCTTGTATTCAGCTATAAAGGTCAGACGATATCAACGACTTCAAAAGGATGACATTTATCTGTTAGTGACCTTATTATATATCTTATGAACGAGGGCCAGTCAACCATTCGAAAACAGGAATGGATTACGCCAGTAAAAGAAAAAATGTAACGGTGTGATGGCTTTAGGTCATGGTATAATTTACCATATTCTAAATGGAAATGGGACTTTTATCTCAGTGGGTTTGTTCGATTTGTTCCGGTGATAACTTTTATTGACATTTTTATGACCAATATATATATGGATACTGGGATGCTGACGTAATTTGAAATACTTCGTTAACAGCATAATTTCCTGCACGGCATACATAACAAAAGTACACGTTCTATTGTACGGTATATGTTCAACATTGAAAGGGACTCATTTTGATTGATATAATTTCGTTCATGTATAAGATGATTTAAATACAATTAGCCAAAGAAATGTCCAGACATGGAAACATCGCCCCTGTTTTACAATATCCATGTATACAACACATGGTGTTTTTGGTTGATCATTATGATGTCAAATTATGTATGAGGTCCTAACGTTACCGGTAATATTATGTTTACTCAAACGCTTTAACAAATTAATAACCATTAAAACATTCTTATACTGTACCTGCCACATGATGAATCATTTCATTTTAATAATATTTGATGGTAATTAAAGTTGTTGGCAGGTGTGATGTCTCTGCTAGACATTGTTTCCAGTTTGGCTGGATTTTTTCGGATGTTCGACAAAGCTAATATGACAATGAACTACCTCGAACGGCTAATAATGTTAAACAGTTATATACATGTACAGGGGAAAGTATTTGGAGAGTGTTGTACTTGCAAGTTGTTGTGCATTATAACACATGAACGCACAAGCTTTATTGTCATAATATACAATGTAATACAATGTATATAAGCAACCAAACGTGGTACTACATCTCTGAGCTTTAGAACATGTATTTCTAATATATAAGATATACATTAATAGTTCACTATTTCCTTCTCCGAAAATGTTTTTATTGGAAATTTATTAACATAACGGCTTGGGCAGCATATGCTACCTAATAGGCAAGCGCTGTTTTGAAACCATACACGTGTAAAGTAAAGTCGATATGTCTAAGTATTTGGTCAGAGGGAGCTTTTTACAGGTCACCAATTGTGTCTGATTTAATAACGCGGTTTATCAAAGGCTTTGTCAACGCCTTATGGCGAACAAAATCAATTACATTTATGATCACATACAGTCTCTCACTATTTAATATGTCGTTACAGTATTTCAACCATCAAGACTTCAGTCACATGAATGGTTTGTGACCTTTTTATTTGAACGGATATGACCCAATATATAAGTTTTAAATTTAAGTACGTTTTTTTCAATTACATATACTCTCGAATTACAAACATGTTCTTTTAATGAACATGTGGAATGCTGAACCTATCTTGTATTGATAGTCGATTACGTTACTTTTAATTATAACTCTCTAATAACTTCAAAAATAAAAAAAAACATACTATTATGTCGAAAGTAATACAGATAATAAAGCCCAGCACTTCTAACGGTCATTTTAAGCTGAATAAAATGTTAACAATTTCGAGAGTTGTATTATTGCGTATGCTTTTATACGAAATATAAAAGTCCCACCTGTATTTTTTTTATATTTCAGATTTAAACGTCCAGGGCGGCTTTTTAAAATTTACCAATATTGGTTGATTTAATAACGCAGTTTATCAAAGGCTTGCCAACCCCTTATGGCAAACAAAATTCAATTACTTTCATGATCACATAAAGTCTCTCACTATTCAATTTGTCGTTACTGTAATTCAACCATCAAGACTATAGTCACATGAATGGTTAGTGACCTCATATGATGTCTTTATTTGAACGCACATGACCCAATATAAAAATAGATTTAAATAAGCTTTTTTCCCCTATGTCATTTACGCTCAAATAACAAACATGTTCTTTTTATGAACATGTATAATGTTGAAACTATCTTGAATCATATTAATATAAATGATTATATCACATTTTTATGAATTTCCTCTAATGTCTTCATAAATAAAAACATATTTTTATGGCAAAAACAAGATAAGAGAATACTAAAGCGTCAACAAAACCATAATCGAACCTCAAACTCAATTAAACCAGAGGCAAAATATATAAACAAAGGAATTTACATGGATACCATTGTAAAAGTACAAGAGAATAAAACCAGGTAATACAGTACATCTAACGGTTATTTGAAGCTCTCTGCATTGTAAACAACATTCACTGATAGTCTTTTGGGGAAGATGTTCATATGATATATTTAAATAGCCCCCATCCCCTGTATATTTATATCTCAGATTAAAACGTTACATTTAATCCAAACTGTCGACGATGCATACTTAGTTTCCAGTTAGGTTGAGCAATGCAACTATGAACCTATTAACGTAAAGAATGTCCTTATTTAATTTTTAAATTGCAAGTAGAAACGCTCTAAATAGTAATTAACAGGAGAAAGTATGACGGAAATTGTGATCCGTAGCTACATACACGTACTTTCTTTTAAAGTACTGTTACAACGAGGTAAATAAGAAGCATATACATTTTGCCTCTTAAGTTTGAAAACAAATAACAGCGTTTTCGCTTACGTCTATCTTCAGTTCCATCAATACGAATACCAGTCGAGATGTTTACAAACTATGTTGTTAGGTCACATGTACTTGTTTATGTTCAGTTAAATTGCCTTTTTACCCTAGATCTACATTTTGAAACTATGAAACTTTTAAAACATGCATGTACACTGTACTCATACGAGTGAATTTTAAATGAATCAGCGAAAAAATAAAGAACACCATTAACTTTTAAAAGCTGAGAGCTGATAAAAATAACCCAAACGAAAAAAAAAAAAAAGAAGAAAAAAATTAAAGGAAAGTCATATAAATATTTTATAGTGCAATTAACTTGCAATGATTTCGTTGTGTATGGCCTTGGCGCATGTCCTGTAGAAACAGTTAATACGATTATTTGTCGATACGCATGTGAGTTATGCCTTGATTGCATTTGGAAGCCTGTGGCACAATCTGATCATTGGGCACGTTTCATGACATACTGGTATGATACGGCCGAACCGTTTTAGTGTCAAGAATTTCATTGCAAAATAATGTTATGAAATGATTTGATTTCTCTCTGACTCTAGGCGCATTTCAACCTATATCATCTACACGACACGGGCTGAAAGCCTTCAAACAGAGAAGATTTGACTGATACGCAAACCATTGCTAACAAGTATACCGATTCAAAACCTTAATGATTTGCCTATTTTCTACCTCTTTATTTCATTGTTTTATAATTTGACTTATCTCATTTGTTTTATTTTCTTTCAGTCGTAACATCCTTGGTGAAGTTTAATTAAACGAAGCATATATTTCTGAGGATGTAAAGAAATGCAAGAACGTAAAGTGTCACCAGTTACGATATTAACTTACTTAATTTGCCTATTCGAAGAATGGTAAACAATATACGAACAAAAATATTCTTTCGTAAATAAAATCAGAGAATTTCAAAGTGCTAACAAGAGCACAATCTTAACTTAAAATCCATTAAATACAAATGTTCCAAATGGCAAAACATGCACAAAGGAAACAAACACACGGCGACCTTGGATAAATGTACAAGGACATAGAGCCAACCAAGTGTTTCGGACTAGTAAGCGTTTATTACATCATCGACGACACCCGCTTTATTAATCCAGGATATCACATGTAAATAAAACGTAATCAAAGTGAGGTATATCAATGTTTAAAACTGGCCCCTAGCATCACTAAAGAGTCCTAGGAGGACAAAACAGCTTTATGGTGCAGTTTGATTCATTTTTCGGCATACTGTATCTATTACTAAAAATAAGGTGCAGCATATGTGTGTTACATTATCTTCATATCATAAAATGATACATACATGTACTATTTCCAAATGGGACCCAGATCGCGACTATAAAACATTCTCATAGCTTCAATCTGCATCTATTGAATCAAAATAAGTATGTTACAATGGATATTCAGCCTACACCTGTGTACATTCTAAATATTGCTGAAAGTTTTTTATCGAGATGTTTACTACTGGTTTCAATAAATAAAAAAGATTTTTCGCTGTTGTGGTACAAAATCGAAATCACATTTCACATGTTTTCTGTATCCTCTTTAATTGAATACACTCCACTTATTGTAGTGATCTGTTTATAAAGTGGATAAACTGACGTCATAAGTGTACTTAGTGATGGAGAACTACATGTGTATGCTACTGTTTCTCAGCTTTAGATCTGGTTCATTAATTTGATACATATTCTAGGTATGTGTTATTCATTCATTTTTTTTGTATTAACTTCGAAGCAATCTTATAGTCTGGACGATCACAAACCCTCGCATATTTAGGACTTTGTTAGACAGACGCAAGGTACTGATGCATGTCAGTTTTCATTTCGAGAAATACGACTTCCTTGTACCAATCCAGGTTTGACAGGTCCGTTCTGTTAACCGGAGGTTAACTACAAACAGTATCAGTACAAGAAGATAGAACTGCAAATGTTCGTCTATTATACAAACACAGAACATCTCGAGACACACCTTTAAGCCGTCAAGATGAACAGTTCGACAAACAAACAAGTTCGCCAGTGTTTGGCACGGCGTTTTAGTGGCGATATTTTACATCGGTAATTGTTTGCATCCACAAAGTCAGACCGTACAGACAGATGGGCTGACTAAATAGATATACCAGCCCTCTCCTTAACTACTTGGAAGAATGCTGAGAAATGCTGTGCATTGCCAAGCCCTCTACTGCCGGAAGAATACAGCAATGCTAATTTTGTTTCATCGTTCAGTAACCTTTCCAACGAAATCTCTAAGTTACATAAAATGTAAATATGAAATAAATTTTAATATATTCCGCGTCTACAATTGTTAATCCCCGTGAGTAAAACAAGGAGTATCAAATTCTGTACGCATTGTATTTCATTCAAAAATCTATATGAACCATCTGCCATCATTGTATCTGTGGTAATAACATTGTGACGTATCTTCATTGTTATCCTAAAATAAATGACAGTACAAGCATAATAAAACAGATATTTGGTATCAAAGTTGGATATACATTTTAGGTTGCAGAATATGTTTGTGTTACGTCATCTTTATGATAGGGGGTGGCAGACTCTGCTGGTGGAATTTTTAGTCCCTGAGGTTTACTGGAGCCTCCATAGCCACAGTTAATCTCGTTTGAGTAGTGGCACGGTACATACTATACACATGTTCGTAGTAACTTGTTTAAATTTTCTTCTAAATGAATAAATTAAAGGGGTTTTACGCACCTGACCCTCCTGCTTCTACATTAGTTTATAAATTTTGGATTCCTACCTTTTGGCCCCTAGCATCATTGAAGAGTCCTAGGAGGACGAAACAGCTGTATGATGCAGTTTAATTCAATTGTTCGGCATACTGTATCTATTACTAAATTTAATAGTTGTAGCATATGTGTGTGCTTCGTCATCTTATACATAACGATTGACATACATTGTAGATGTCATACATTCTCTGTCATTATCTGTAACACATGCACGATGTGTGTTCATGTAGAATGATACAATGTATACGGGACGATATGCAAGCATATTAAAACAGATATTAGGTATCAATGTTATGCATAGAATTGGACATACCTTTTAGACATCATACATTCCCTGACATTATCTATAACACAGGCATGATGTGAATGATGCATTGTTTACCGAACGGGACAGAACAAAACGTTACAATAAATTGAAAAATTATATGAACCATCAAAATAAAAATGTATGCAGCTGTAATAGTTATGGAGAAGTGATTGCTATAGACATTCAATAGTTAAAATAGGTTATGTCTATCTAGTAGACAGATGATTGTTATAGACAGGTAATTGTTACAAACATATTGATGTTAAAACATGTGATTGCTATAAACAAATGATTATCACAGAAAGGTTATTGTTAGACACAGGTACTAATGTAATTGTTATGTAGAAATGAAACGTATACACTGGTTACTTTTATGGACAAGTGATTCATATACACAGGTAATTCGTATAGAAAGTTGATCGGTATAGACAGGTGATTGGTAACGACAGATAATTGTCATAGACATACAATGTATGATTGATACAAAGGTAATTGTTATAGACAGATGGTTGCTATGCAAATATAATTGTTATGAATTGATGTTTTATATAGACAGGTAAATGATAAGACACGTGTTTGTTATAAATAAGAGTGGTCATGTTAGACAGGTTACTCATATATAAAGGTGATTGATAAAGACAGGGAAAGGACTATATATGGTTTGGGCCTTTTTTGGCCCCCAAATGATCAAATTTTGAAGCAGATTATTTAACTCTCAAATTAATGTATTTCAAATATGGAGTACTTCCCTGATAAAACTGAAACAATAATTATCTGTTGTTTCAACTCTGGTTGTCATGGAAACCATCTCAAATATGCATAAATTAGGGAAATTTGACAATTTAGTCAATTCTGGCCACTTTTTGGATAGTTTTTCTATTCAAAAGTATTGAGCGCATTCTTGAACAAACTTAATATCAAATGAGAATATGTGGGCACTTATACCACATCTTTAGGAGAAATATAAACTTTGTTCAAGAATGCGCTCTATGGTTTCTGTGTGAAAATCTATGTAAAAATTGACCAAAATAGACCAAATATTTACATTTGCATAATTTATGCATATTTCGAATGGTTACCATGGCAACCATAGCACAAATAACAAATAAATATTATAACAATTGCATGAGGGATGTAATCTTTATTTGAAATAATGTTATTTGAGTGTACAATAATGAAATTTAAAATTTGATGGATTTGGGGGCCAAAAACAGGCAAAACCATACATAGTCCTTTGTATAGACAGGTATTTGATAAACGCATGTGATTGCTAAAAACAAGTGCGACTATCATAGGCAGGTTATGTACTGATATTATTACGATGATTGATATAAACTAGGTAACTACAAAAGACCGGTAATTTATAAACACTGGTTAACGCTATAAACAACTGCGACTACTATAGACAGGCTAATCCAGCTGACGACTTCGGATAAGAAACAGCTTTAAACAGGTAAGTATGCACAGGTGTGTACATTGTACCGTAGCATATCGGTATATATAGACTGATGGCTGATATATATATGTTTGGTTTTGGTTGATTTTGAATATAAAGTCGTACATCTACTGCCAGTTATAATCTGGAGGAATCAACACCGACCAACGGCACTGCCGTACCTTGCAACTGCCCAATGTAGTATTTGAACCAACAACCTAGTGATTAATGGTTGATGGTAGTAAGCTATCATACGCCCAATAAACCTCTCTGCAAGCTTGCCCCTCACCTTTGTTATATGGAAACACATATCATATAGGGGTAGCTATATAATGCACAGACATATAGTACTTTATTCAAAGAACTGCGATAGCGAAAAGAAAGTTGTTAATCGAAACTATAGCAGTGTACCTGTATAATTTCTTTCTTCTACCGTTCCTTTATTGTCATAATGTTACCGACCTGTATTTTTTTTCCAAAGCAGTATGGCACTCAAATGGTTTTAGTGTATTCCTTGCCAAAGCAACAATATGGCACATACATGGTTTTAGTAAAAACCAATAATACAATGTTGTAATATATCAAAGTTGTTTTTATAATTTCAGGAAATGATAAATGTCAGTCAAACGAAGGCATCATTCCCAGCAGTATAGCTTTTCAACGAATGCCATATGTTAAATGTTATTGTTGCTCATCCAAGCATTTGTCAAACTTTCTCACTGCCAGTCTTAGTACATGTACCTATGTACCAATAAATACGGGCTACAGTCTTCGTAAGACAAATATACTTTAGCAGTGGAAGAAGTAAAAGGATGTTAACTTTTTCCAAAACACTATTTGTTTATTAATTTACCCTGAACAACGTCTTCAATTACTTCTTACGAGTAGTTTTTTTTCTCCAGAAACGAACGTGCGCGACGCTACAAAATTTGGTTGTGAGCAATTATGGAACATACTTTGTGATAACATAACAGAAGCTAAGATGAAACATACTCAGGAAAATAAAGTACGGATGCTTAAATCCCGGGTTGACATTATTTTTGGTGAGTTTAGCGGAAAATGTATTTAGTTGACTGTTGGAATTCCTTTGGACCCACTCTCAGCTGATTTGTTTTCGTTTTTGTTTTCATACGAGGCATAATTCAGTAGTGTAACAAAACCCTTGCCAAATGTTTTAATTCCGCTTTCAGATATATCGACGACGTGTTGTAAGTAAACAACAAGAGGTTTTCTGACCAAGTATACATTTTGAACTTGAAATCAAGGACACAACATAATTTTCTACATCAATCGACTGATTGCCTCGATCTTTACCTAAATTATGACCACATGTGCACCTTTCAACTAAGCAATACAATAAACGTGACGATTTTGATTTTTCGAACAAGAACTTTCCATTTCTTGAAGGTAACACCCCTCCTCTAATCAATGGCAGTTAGTCTAGGGCTTCCTCTTGATTCTGATATTTTTGTGATAGATGACAGTTGCTGATGAGTAAATTAACGACACGAGTTTCGGTAGATGCATGTTGATGACGACCTTGAGCAAGTTTAATGGCTGTCGTCTTTGTATCATTGGAAATATTTTGGTTATTACCTGGATTTACATGGTCGAGATCGTTGATGCAGCAGAAGACGCTTACCCTTCCACAACACCTGGTCTTATCTTTGTAATATTCCTAGAGGTTCCGTATTAATTGTTCCTTTAAATTATGGTTTTGTTGACTCCTTTATTTTTTTCTGATTTATTCAAATACGTTTACATCCTTGTTTTTGTCATGCAAGGTAAACACGTCAGAAGTTCGTGCCAGACAGTTGATATGAATATACAATAAGCAGTTATAGACAAGTGAAAGGTGTGAACAAGTGTTCCTAAGACATGTTTTTATTGCTTTTTCCCTTTCAATCAACAAGACTGTGAGAGTGAGGTAGATTGCAGTGCACTTTTGTTGGGTCGTTTCTGAGGATGTGATTGATTACAAAGAGGCCGCTTGAAGTTTAATGTTGATGGTCTGCGTTGAAGGGTAAAACGATCGGCACTAGAACCGCTGCATGGTCGGGTTTTTAACTCACGTTTGAGTTTCGATGTGCCGTATTCTCTTTTTCCACAACATAGTTGTTTTCTGATATCAATATACATTATTTAGATATGTATAAATTATGAAAAAAATAATGTGTAACAATGTTTACTGTATACACTTTTAATGATATATAAGAACACATATGGATTAAATGATTTCAAACACGCAGACATTTTAAGTTTGAGGAAATTCAAATTTTGTTACCAAAATAATGAGTTTTCGTGAAGTAGAATATTATATCGTATGCAGTTGACACTGTCTCCAATTAAAACTGCAAAGACAATTAATTAACATTTTGGAAGAAACTACGTAGCAATTTGGTATCTTGTCAAACGTTATCACTTAAATATTTAATTTAAAACACGACATGAATCTAAGTGCTTAACGACTTAATCTGACCTATATCAGTTGTTATTATAAACAGCCGATCGTAACAATTATTGTAAAAGAGAAAAACTACATGTAAGCATTTTATTGCATTGATGTCAAGAATGGTGCAAATCATCAAAACGTTCTGATAGGTATTTTGCATACCATAAGACAGAAGATGCCATGTTGATATTGAGCTTAAATTATTGGCAAATGTTCATTGCGTTTTCGAATAACCTGTTAATCTCAATTTTGTTAGAATTTCAAATACATTGACAACACTCGCAATAACTGCTGAAAACACGATTAAATATCGTAACAAATTACAGCTCTTCACAACAACTTTATATTTTAAAAGAATGTTGAGTAGATTATAGATATCTACGATATACTCGGTTTCTAATAAAGAGGGTCCAAAGCACACCGGGAGATTTTAGCACCGTCTCTCCCAGCTTTTACGTGTGCAGCGGGAAAATTCAGCTTTGTCTTCACAAACATGTCGCATTATTACTGAATTAAAATTAATAGAAGTATGTATTTTTTTAAAAACTACATACTATATTAGAATAACAAGTAATATGCTGTTAATTTGTAACCTTACAGACTGTAACTGACTTTAAAGTAAAATTTAAAAAATGAACAGGAGTTGTTTTTACTTCCATGAGGGACTAGTGGTAGAATGTCGGAACACTTTAACCACCAGGCCACAGCCCCTCACCCCCCCCCCCCTCTCTTTCTCTCTCTCTTTCTCTCTCTCTCTCTCTCTCTCTCTCTCTCTCTCTCTCTCTCTCTCTCTCTCTCCCCCTCTCTCGTTAGTGTTGTCATTTACTCATGTATTATGCACTGTAGCAGCGTTGCAACACAATTGGTCTGTTCCATTACCGATAATGTACTTTATGTTGCAGTCAAATCTGTAAATTGAGCAGTAAATATGTCAATGGCTTTTGATTTTGAATTTTCCATGATGTGATACAATGTAGCTTGAAGAAGAGGGCATCGTTCTGTTAATATTGCTATTTAACGATTTCAATCTTCAAGATAGAACTGTGTGCAAAGTGCCTCATTGCCTGAACACATTAATGCCTCTCAGGGTAAGATAAAACAATGTTTCTCAGCAGTAAATACATTTTGGGACAATACCGACAATAGCATTATGCAATATTCGATTTAACGTTGTTACATGTATGGTTGGGAATTAGAGTTGATACTAAAGCCAGCATATATTCTTCTGACGACTCGTCTTCGAACAAATCCTTGTTTATATGAAATTCATTTTGAAAGTGCATTAATACATGTACAATGTGCCGAACCACGATATCTTTTCATTTTTTGCTAAGTTGATATGCTTCATTACAAGATATCACATTGCTAATTTATCTTTACCTATGTTGTTGTTGTTGACCAAACTATACCATATCATTTCTCATATACATATGTTAATAACTTTGATTTTATTATGATGACTTATGCATTCTATTTCTGTTAGCTGTTTCCATGACACTATTTAACGATACTTTTCAACTTTTATAATTCGGTCAATAAAAAAGATAGTCTTTTAATATTGCATGTAAGTAAACACTACTCCATATATATATTTGCTATTTGCAAAGTTGTAACTTAATATATGGTTTCATTTAAATGTTACAGGATAACTAATGTTTTCGCTAAACGCCTTTTGAAGATCACGTAACGAACACATATGCTGCACCTCTTAAATTTAGTAATAGATACAGTATGCCGAAAAATGAATTAAACTGCATCATACAGCTGTTTCGTCCTCCTGGGACTCTTCGGTGATGCTAGTGGGCCGTTAACCGTATGCTTAAACAAGTGTTTGGTCTTGATTGGGTAATGCAGTATAATCTTTGCCTCTCGACAAGGTGACCAGACGTCGATTGGTCGATTTGGGATACCTGCCTATGTTTTCCGGGTAATCTGCATTCCTATCGTAAAAATTCTTCCTCCAGAACTATCCTCCCGACTCTTACATCCGAATCAGCAAATTAAATAATTTCAGTTGAACTAACGTAATTTATGATTGTATACTACTTGGTTCATTGATTTTCGTCAATTTGCTTTTCTCTCTATGCTAACTTGGTTGACTACTGTGACACAGATTTCATAGTAGGATGACCTCATTTTATATAGGTTAAATCATGTCAGTCAAACGTTAACAAGAATTTATAGTTAATCAATCCATCTCAATACATGGGACAGCATACAAATGTATCATTGATTTAAACAGGAAACTTCCATTCATCAAAATTACTCACATAAAAGGAACGACAAAGACATATTGTTTCCATTGACATCAAATGTTTCAATATGGTGTCATTCAATTACTATTTTGTTTTCTACCTACATACAAGATTATAATTACTCGTCATTGATTGTACGCGGAATGCGGCTTTCTGATTGATTGATTATTTTTCATACCTCTATGAAAACAAATCCGAAAATGGCGCGAAAGATATGATTTCACAATACGGCAATTGATGTTGCGTATTGATTTGTAAAAACTTATCCGTTGTTAGATCAGTCAAATTGTACATACACATGTTTAAATCCTAAAATAAGTTCCAAAAATTAAGTATAAGCGTTGATGTCAATTATAGTTTAGTTTCATAGGGTAATGAAAAACATTTCCTGGTTTTAATGAGGACGCGCGTTGCAATTAGGCAAAATACCCTTTTTATGAATAGCGACCCAATTTTGCCTTTTGCTCCTTTTATTAGGAAACATTTCTTTTCTTAACGTATACCAATTGTGTACCATCCCTAAACCGTAATATTCAATGCAAAGATGTATCAAAATAATCATCCATTAGCCGTTGCTTCATATGAGCATATATAGAACTCAATACTAACAGAGTAACTTGAATGTATCGTTCTAATTCGACAAAATTAATATGAAATGTTTAAATGTGAAAGTAAACCATTCAATATATACTCAACACCAATCCAGTTTTTTCAACTGAATCGATAATTTTGGACTCTCAAAAATCGAGAAAAAAAAATAAAAATCCCGAATTTGGATATGCTTGAAAAAAAACTCGTTATTAATTGTTCTCTTACAGATTGGTGTTTGGTTTTCTTTGTTGTATTTTGTTTACGACCTATTTACAGCCAGAATCATTAATGGACGTGTCAATTTATTTTGGAGGTGGAGGAAAGATGAAGTATCCCGAAAAAAAACACCGACCTACGGTCAGTACCTGGCAACTGTCCCACGTAGGTTTCAAACTCGCCACAAAGATGTGGAGGGCTAGTGGTAGAATGTCGAGGCACCTTTTTTTTTCTTAAAAAATAAGTTTTAATATCCCATACATAGGGCCTCAGGGGCATCTTAACCAGTCGGCCATCGCAGCCTCTACAGCTGTTTATTATATTTTTATATGAAAATCTGCAATGGCAGGTTCTGATTTTCCCAATCATCGTACAAAGCAGCGTTCTGATTCGTCAAATCAGAAAAAGTGATATTTCTCACTAGCGGAAAATATAACTTTTATAGAATGAGAATTTTTCGATATTTCACTAGTAAAAATGTAATAAATGTTATTTTCGTGGTATGTCTTTCCAAAAACATCAAACGCGAAACATATATATCGAATATTTGCAGCATTGTTAATTGTCGAAAGGTATTGGATACGTATATGTATATAGCAATTCATATTTCGAAGCGCCCAATAAAACAATCACAACAGTAAAAGATACAGTTCTGTACATGTATCAAAGGAAATGCGACTGCAGTGTGCGTATTCACCCTGTAAACTAATTGTTATAGCGGTCATGTACAAATGGTAATATTTTATTGCAATCACAAAAATCTTTTTTATATAAAACATATGACCATGCACAGACTGATGCAAAGTTATTAAATACAAGCATTCGTTCTGCAAAAACAAAATCCATACCACAATTCGTATTGTGACCATCGCAGTGACATAAAATGCTTTCAATAAATTTGCCAGGATAGTGATCTAGCTTTTACTATGCATTTATGTACAACTTGTGATGTTAGCAAACAATAATAAAACACACCGATGCAATCAGAGAATCGGAAGTAATTAATTAAAGAGTTATCCTCTGCTTAAATGGACGCGATGCCCCCGCCCAGTAATACGTGTGGAGATTATGGCTTTTTGATCGGTCCAATATATTGGAATCCATAAAATGGTTCAATAGCCATTTCCATCCAGTCCAGGAATTCAGTATCTAAGACCATACTGTAAGGGCGATACGAGGTAGTAAAACGGTGATGCACCATTTACATGGCTCGATTGCTCCAATCCCACTTGGCATACCATCCGAGCAAACGACCAGTGCTAGATCAAATTACAATTTCAGAAGCTTGGCATGTATGATTTAAGAATGTATAATAGCAACATCAGCTGCTAAAGCCTGTGATCAATATACAAATTTTATGCAAAAGTAAGAAGTAAGAAGCAATCCTCTACCCAATTTAATCTTTGTCCGGGTTTTCCTATTCAAACTTTAACATCATAAACAGGTGAAATAGTTTGAATGTATAAATCACTACGTATGTAGTAAATCTGTTTGTCAGATTTTTACCTCAGACTCTGAGCTAATTCGTAATTTAAAGCAAAATACTGCTTCAAATTTCTCTGGGTAGAGCAGATTATACTGCTGCAGAAATATGACTTTTAAATTAAGACGGTTTCATTAGCTGAATCAATGTTAAATTAAATGAATGCCCGGAATGATGAAGAGGTGCATTTATTATTTAAAGGACATATATGTATATGAAAATGGATGATATCAAATAAATACATATACGGCATTATGATATTTTCGTAGAACCACTAATGAGGCATTTAAAAGCTATTGGAACTAAACCCTTCATAACACCCGGATCAGTATTCATGAAATGAATTCTGATGATTAAGATCCGATTATGTGCTAAAATTTACTTTCTTGCTAATCCCTCAACTTAGTTACATGTAACACAACCGAAAATGAAAGTGGTATCGAAGAAACATTCATCATGAAACTTTTCAAAAGTCTGTGTTAATTTTAATTCTGTATATTTCCCAACCTTTCATATGGACACAGAATAAGGCTTCAGTACACACTCTTAGATTGAACATTCATTTAGGAACGCTTTCATCCTGATCTTTATGGTCTACATCGTGATATTATCAGAACATATTTTATTACCATCAATATATATATATATTTATTTTACTACACATAATGACCTCTGGCTTCAATGGACAACATCATGAATCGTACTTTGAAGATATCGCATTATTTGGACACCGCCAACAAAGTGGATGTAACCGATGAAGCAAAAGTCGCTCAACATTGCGAACCACATGGCATGTCCTTGTAAACATTTCTTGGCGCGTAGAATAAGTTAGTTTTTATATATAATATTTTTTTATATACATTTAGAAAACCTTCAGTTCAAGATACATACATTATATTATTATAAGTAATATATGTGCTACATCTTCAGAGGGTAAGGAGGTACCTCCCAATTATGCGTTAACTGGTTGCATGAAGTGGTTGCATGAAGGCTTAATTGAGTTAGTTATGATTAGTCCATCTTACTGATGTTTATACATTTAGGTAGTTAATTAGTTAAATAGTTACCAGAGCATAGTAGTGTATATGTACCGTAACACGATTATACATTATAATGGCCATTGATGTTAGGTCATTATACACTATGCAACGAACACATATCTATACTATGACTTTAAAAGTATCTGCTTCATCAGATGATTAGACAAATGACGAAAGAAACGGCACTGAAAGACAGTAAAACTACTGCGATTAAATACACGATTAATATCATTGGATCTTTTTTTTACGGATTCCAAGTATTAAGGCCACGACACATACTGTTTTAGTAATATTATATATGCTTAATTTCTGCTCTTTCGTAATAGTGGGGACAATCATTGGAAAGAAGTTCTTCCAAATTACTTAATAATATAAATATATCGAACCGGAGCTTTAACAAAACAATAACCCTAACTCAAAATCGGTTGCACTTGGGGCAAAATATGTTTAGTGAATGTTTACATGGAGACCGTCGTCAAAAAATAAAATAAGACCAGGTGTTCCAAAAGAGTAAGCGGCGTAAGTATTAGTTGATTCATGTGAGACCTCTACATTAGCGATCAGCGAATATGTTTCAGCAAAGAAGTTGTTGTAGTACAGTTTTGCCACACGTCGTTGACTAGAAATCCTATTTTGTTGGCATTGTCATATACTATGCTTGTCATATAAATATAATGTTATTAGTTGTTCTTCAATGGCTCATTCTTTCCACCACGTCATACTCTAATTCTAGTAGAAACAAAAACAAACACCCTTAGTGTGTTTATTCACTCTCAATCGGTTTTGGTCTGTCATGTTATAATTGTGATACTATGTCATTCAAAAAAGAATTGAAACGAAAATTTATATACAGTGTATATATAGATGTTACTTACCTTGTTATCAGGACCATCTTCCTGTACTCATCAATGTAAAGTTGCGGCGACAGACCAAGTAACTTCCTTCGAATGAATCTGTTATCACAAATTGGCTAGTTTAATAATCAGATGCTCGAAAGTAAAAAAAATGAAAGTGATATGCATGTTTTTTTTTGTGTGTGGGAGTTTGTATGGATGTGTGAAGCGTGCGTTTGTTTTAACGGACATTGAAATACTTTGTATGTTTAAATACGTTGCTAATTTTTAAAATCAAAACAAAACGTTTCTGACACTTTAGAATATTCAATAAATTTCAAATAATGCAATGCATTGCTACGATGTCAGTCTGAGATATTTTAAACTAAACAGACAACGATTCAGCAAGGTTGTAACTTCCTAAATTCCGACTGTACACGTATTGCACAGCATCATAATTAGGCGTCTTACACCATCAGCGGATGTTCCGACCTGCACTAGAGGGAACACCTGTGGAGGACTGATATACATTCTTGCTACACCTCACTCCAAATGTATGGAATGTTAACTGCATCAACCCAATAGTCCTGTAATGAACACATAACACTAATTGAACAAAAATGTAGAGCTCAGACACATAGTTTTTGTCTACCAGTGTCCGATTACAACCGTATCTCCAACTTTTTCAATTCATGACCTATGTGTAATTTACATTTCATAGATGACCTCAACATTTTTAACATGAAGCGCACTTGGACCCTCGGTGGCGCAATTAGTATTTAGCTTACCGTTATGTGCAAAGCAACAAAACGAAAAGTCGATAATAAAAAAATCAGAATGCTAGAATTGCTTTGATGTTAAAGGATTTTCGGGGGGAAAAGATGAATTTTATAGTTTATCCTTAAAATCGACAGGAGCATTAATGAAAACACGGAATGTGCTTAGTTACGATTACCACTCGCATGCGTGACTCATCTTTGCGTTCAGTGAAAAGGTAACAAAGAAAAGAGGAATGGTTACATATACATTGTATGCCTTGTTCAAGAACAGAAATCAACATGTACGTGCATGTACTTTTTTGTTTGATTGTGCCAGATACAAGGTATCAAGTATATTGAAGAAAAACACAAATCAGAAAAAAATATATATAACGCTGGGTGCAACCTTTTTGAATATCGATTTACATAGCCAAGTATAACACCAAACTATATGCTGATACTTAGAATGCAACGGGAAAAAAGTACTGTACCTATACAAGATCCCCTCTGGAGCTTCGTGACCTAGGTAATCGAATAATATAAATTGGACTGTTTCTCTATATGTTCAATTATCGGTAACGTTGGAACTCGTCTTGACCAACAAGCCATGTACCGCTGATGTAGTTAGTTTTTTGGACAGTGCGGTCGCGGATCATGTTCTGTCAGATTAATGTTGATGGATGACGAAATGATTTGATAAACAAATGGAGGGGGCATGCACCCTTACTCCGAAAAAAAAGCAAACCAAGTGAAGATCGGGCTTATATTGTTCACATGCTTTTTTATTTAAGAATTGGTTGCATGACAACACTGGTGCCTAATATGTTGCTTTGTTTCCTCTTCGATAAATGAAATGTGGCAATTTAATCATTAGACGACAACTTCTTGGTTATAACTTACATGTCTTTACACAGAATCGAATATCGAAACACCAACTGAACCATAATCCGAACTCAAAATTCAAAATATGTACAAAGGGCATTTACAAGAAGAGCCTTATAAAAGTACAAGAAAATAATAATAGGTGCCCAAGAAAAGTAAAAGTCTTGTGCTTTATCGGCAACAGCCGCCATGTAAATCTTGGTTCCGTCCAAGTAAATATCAAGTTCTCAAAATGAGAACCGAGTCATTGTTCTCAATCACAAGTAAACATACTAATGAGAATACTCAAAAACGTCCATCTTCATATCGCACAAATAACAAAATATTTCTCAAGGAGACCAAGATGGTGACTATTAAACTTCTCTCGAGTCCCTGTGTAGTAACTTCACAAAAAAACTAGTACATGTACACTGAATTCTTACTGTTATCATGTGCATGAAGTTTACTATTGTATTTATATCTTAACAGCCATGGAGTGCTCTAAAACAGCGATATATACTTTCCCGTATTGATACGAATGCTTTTTCGTTAATGTGACATGCTTCCTTAGGGTTCACGGGTGTGCCGTATGTAGCAAATTGAATTGCTCGAAATAGCTTAAAAAGATATATGAATGCAAATAAATGTGAGCCTTGGTGCATGTACATGTAACACAGGATGAAGAAATAAGCATCCTTCTGAGGTTTTCTTGTATGTATTATTGTCAAAACATTTTAATCAATGAAGTATGATTCTTGCAAAGGGGCATGATTGTATTTGTTTATTCCGGTGAATATAAAAGTATTTTGAATTAAATAGTACTAATAATCGTTTTATGATCATTTTTGTGTTGTAAAACGTCCTGGAATTATATTTTACATGTCGCTATGAAAATGCGTTACAGCTGTTTGTGGTACAATGTAATAAAGGGATGTAGGGAATGTCTTTATTTTACCCTTGACAGATGTATCCACACTATTACCTGTGCTAGATTTATTTTTAACACACATCTGCCTATGCGTGCGTACATCTTGCATACATCGTGCGCAATCGGCGTTCTAAAAATCGTTCGTCTCTGTTCGATTCTCTTTGCACATACACTCGATTTGATACAATAGGTCGATACATATTACGGAAACAGAAAAATACGGAACCCTCTTGTCGAAACACCATATAAATTCGCATCATAATATGTCAAAGTCCAAGCCTTAAGAGCGTAGCTTTATAGTTAATCTATGATATTTTCTAAGAATCGTTCATGTATTAGTTCAGAATGAGCAAGTATATGTATCTCCATCTTTACTTTGACAAAGGCAATTTACTAATAAACTGTATGAAAACGTGACAATCTTAATTTTCCGATCGTGAAACTCCCTTTCTTGTTAGTGACATCCCTGCGTTTCCTTCATATGATGTTTACATGTCGCAGTTGATTCGTTATTCTAGGGCTTGCTCTGAATATCGAAAGTTTAGTGATACATTACAACTGCTGACGAATAACTTCCGGCACATGGATTAGAGAGATGAAGGTTGATTAAGACTATCGACAAGTTTTATGGTCGCCATCTTGATCTCATCGAGAGATAATTTCGCAGTCAGTTTTTACATCGTAGTACATCCTTTGATAGCCATATTTTCCCCTCGTCTTTCAGAATTTGTGTTTGGTTTAATTGTCAGTAATCAAGAAAAAAAAACATAAAATGTATACGATTCGTGTTACATAGCAGTATATCCTTTGATAGCCATATTTTTTCTCATCTTTGAGAATTTGTGTTAGAAAGGTCCTCTCCCCTATACGAACATTAAGACAAGTTAACATCGATACAGTGGCGTAACATATACTTTACCCAAGCAAACTACCCTTAAGCGCGGCATAAAAGAAGGTCAAGTTCATCTAAACAGCGAGGTGCACAAGCATTTCTGTTCAACTTTCTCACTGCGTGATGAATACATTAAATGTAGTTATAAAATTTCGGACATTAATCCTACTTGTAGGACAACTTATTTACATAATCCCAAAAGAACGTATACATTTTCTCGGAACTTGAATATTCATATTTTCTCTAAAAAAGGACAGTAAAACTGTCGTCTGCTTTCCATAAACAGAAGGTTAAAATATTTAGTATCAAAAGTATGTACACGTATCAAAAAAAAGAGGTTGAAGTATCGTGCTATTGGTTAATATGAAATACCTTCCACATTCTACATTGTAAAAACATATATCTTTCCACATTTAAATAAATCTCATTAATCACTATTTATTATTATGGGAAGTGTGATTTAGGATGACATTAAAACGGAATAGATTAACACTCAAGTATAATTCGCAAATATTACACCACAAAGGGACATTACGAATTCAAAGTCATAAATAGATTCAGCAATAAACTTGGTATTACATTTATGAATGAATCCCAAAAGGAACCTTTATATCCATTATCGTATGTTTGTGACAAATTTAACAGTTAACGTACGCAAGAAAACCGATAGACAACGTCTCTGTAGTACACTGAATTTAACCTTTACAGATTTGAAATAAAAATTGACGAATCATCTGAAGTCACTTGATAATTCATACGCTGTTCACTCTCAAATGCTTTGTGCAGATAACAATAAAACGAATTATGTTCGGTTACTTAATATTTAAGACACATATTAAAACATTTATCATTATTTTCAATTTTGTTCTGAAGTTTTTTTTTTTTTATAATGGGCCATCTAGCTAGGGAAAGTAACAGCGTGGTTTTAACCTACATTAAGTACTGTTATGCATAGTTTGATTTCAATTTATCTAAAATCTGTATTTAATATTTGTAACACAACATGTAGCTTCAAAATACCGTTCGGCTACAGAAATCTGCTCTTTATCTCGATTGGTTATAAGAAACCAATTTAATTGCAGGGGAGACACTAGAAAATTTAAGTTGGTCCCGTTCAGAAAAAAGAAAAAATAAAACCCTTGCTATGTGATACAACATTCGAAACAATTTAGTTGCAATTGACCCAAGTAACAAACTTATACCCGCATCAAGGCCTTCAAGGAATCAGCATGAATTGTACACTACAACTGTATCTCCACTACACTTGATATACTAAAAGCAATAATGACGTCTGTGAAATTTGCGCCCCCCCCCCTGTAAATAACCATAAGATACACAGCTGTATGACAAACGTAATAAACTGTTAAGCTAAGGAGATCCTCTGACGAATTCTTAACATAAACTCAAAAAGTATAAAAGAACACACATGTAAGTCTTTGGTCAGGCCAACTCTTGCTAGTATGCTTGCACAATATGGAACCCGTATTTTGAACATGCAATTAGTAAAACTAAAATTAGTCAGATCGCCATGGTAATAGGTCCAGTGTAGATGCTATGAAATTTAAGTTTGCCACGTTTAGAAAACAGAAGACAAACTGCCCGTCTTGTTACATGAATGTTTTACAAAATTCGAAACAATCTTGTTGCAATTGACCCAAGTAACAACGTATACACGCAACAAGACCTTCAAGGAAACAGCATGAACTTAGTTACTCCATACCACACAGTAGAACACGGTATTGAGATCATCCATGAAATATCATTAGAATTCTGAATTAGATTCTGTAAATCTGCCATACGCCAAACAAAAATGTAGATAAAAGACTGTTTTTAACCCTATATATTTATTACTTTATTTTTTTGTCTCTACATTTAACTACATGTACCTGTCAGGTATAGATGCGTATTTAATAGTATTCTTATTTTCATTTCATGCCATATGTATTGTTTTTAACATGTTTTAATGGTATATTCCTTTACACTCACTAGTTTCAAAATATTCAACAAGACGAATGAGGATACGGAATCGGCAGAAGCAGAAGACGATCTCTTGCAATGTAAGCCCTATCGGTAAAGCGTAAGACAAGTTTCCTAGAGGAAGCAGTGTTACAAACAATAAGCAATGCTTCAGATAATAAAATATAGATAAAAATCAAATGTCTTCCAGAAGCATATTTATGCTACAGTAAATTGTACATAAATGTAATATGCAGTAATTTTGATGCATAAATGTGACAATTTTATATAAAATAGCACATGCATTAAACTATCAAGGACGTTATCCGTTTGTTTTTACTTAAACAAGGTCAGGGTTTGTCTACACAATATCATGATTACAAAGTCCCAAAGCTACAGCGACTATGGTCTGTCACGGAAACACATTGCTCCTTTGAAAACTCATCCCTGATCATATTATACAAAAATGTAATATGCTTTGCGTGGTTTCAAATTGAATTTGTTTCCAAATAGGTTTCATCACATTTAAACTCCTATATCAAACTTTCATCTCGGTTTATCAATGTTTCCCCCCTGCACAAATGCTAGTTTCGAAAGTAATACAAAACACTTAGCATTGTTGTCAAATTCATTCCATTTCCGACTACAGCTGGTGAGGCTGAAATCATGTAAATGCTTAAAAAAACAGGACATGATCAAAGAGATTCCACGTTGTACATGTAAATGCACATGCAAAACTGTTGTTTGCTTTCTCTAAACGTAGGAATGTAAGAATCGCTTGTCAGTTCAAGAGCGTTCGATGTGGCACTCAACACGTTTCATTACGCTGTCTTTGTTCCTAGAGGAAAGGGGTGCAAAAAGTTTGGATTTAGGAATACTTCTGTAAACATTCTACCTGAAATATTATACCCGTAGGCATACAAATGTGGATTGCAAATGTCACCCACGCAAACCGAACAAATACAAATTACTTCTGTGCTGTATTTTTCTCTCTTAAAATTATGTTTTTCCCAATTGGGGAAGGCTATACACAATTTTACATGAGATATGCTATGCCAGGGGCGCAGTAATAAATGCAACGGAAACAAATGAATGATAACCAGACCTATTTTATATCCAATCAAATGCCTTATATATGATTTTATCTTGCAGCAATTCCGAAAATAAACATTACATGTATTTAAAAGAATATATATATATATATTGAGTGTTCTTCCCACGCATCATATCTGCATGTTCGTGCTGAATGTGATATCGTAGTCATTCACACGTTTTGAGAATATACGCTATGCAAGCTAGCATATCGATATCAAAATCAGTGTCGTACTACTGTGGTGGTAAATATGGGATTCAAATGTCTTATTTCGTCATAGATTTCAATGTTTTGTTGCTCTATGTGGCTTACATAGTCCACCTTGGATTCAAAGGATCTTCTAAATCGTGGTCACCAAGTAAATTGGTGCTGAGATATATGTGCCGTAGCATTCAAGTGGTAAACTCTATAAAAGATGCCGTTGGAAGCACGATCTCACTACCAACATAACACAATACATTTCCACTACGCATACATGCATGCATACAGTTATAGGGAGATATTTGATGACTACTAGTTTGCGCCTAATAATGCAGCTCTTTCAATCATCACCGAATTATGTGTAAGAATAAGTATGTGTTGTATGAAATTCTTTGTACAAAAAAAACACTTTGTTATTCAACTCCCAACGCATGCGAAACTGCTGTGTAAACAAAACTGGTAAACCACACAAGGATTCAACATTAATCCCGTTTTGATTGACTGGCCGAAACTACTTAACATGTGGTTTGATTTTACGTGCTAATTGTTTACGTCCTAACTTGGCGGGAATATACGATAAGACATGTTAACGCGAATACTATTGTCCGCGGGTTTTTTATTTAATTTATGGATGTACTGCATAGTTTGAGTATGTACATGTCTCTAGTAACTTCCTTATTGTCATGAAGTTGTTGCTGAAAAATAAATCTAAAATAATAATATTGGTAAAAACGTCATTATTGTTTATTAATGAGTGACCTTTTACGTATTGGTAATGTCAATACGCCAGCCTTGTCCACGAAACACACGAGTTTCAATTATACAAAATCTGAAAGATTTTAAGATAATGCAATAGTTTGATATTGCGTTCACTCTCGTTGGTTAGCTTTCAAAAGTAACAAAATACACTTGCTGCAGTTGAGTAACTTTTGCAAATTAAATAACTTGAGTGAAATAAATTCCATATCCAACAACCATTCAGTGTGTTGTAACCTCGATACATCTATATTCCGAAAAGAGCGTTCGAGCAGTTTTTGCTACAAGTAGCTTGATAGGGTACTAAATCGACTGCTATATTGTTATTTACTTCATTTATAGCGCAGTACTAGCATATTATTTATTGAGTGAATCAAGCGTCTTCAACACACTGATGAATAGCAGACATTAGCAAATAACCATTATCTGGTGGAGCCAAGACATCCTTGCCCTTACAACGTTACAGTTTGTATCTCCATCTCGTCAAACGTTTCTGGATAGCAACAGACGTTAGTTGTGGCATTTCAATTAAGATGTTTAACATATTAGTTTTGGGTGATTACCAACAAGACAAATCGTACCTCACTCTCTAAACGGCCAATAAACATCACCTAGTTAAGGAATAATGCCGTTCTAGAATTGATTTCTCGTTAAACCCCTTTTGATGCCCAGACTAAAATGTAAATTCACAAAGGTGCATGTGCCCTCGAATTATTTCATGAACAGTTTTAAGATAACTTGCAATTTAACAACAGTTTCAAGATAGTGTATAATCTGGCAAAATTTGTTAGACGTTTGGATTCAAGAATACATTTTTTTTAAGTACATAATGAAAAAGTAATAAACCAACGACGAGAACAAAGCAACAACAATAATTTCCGTTGCTACGAATACGACGAATCACCTTAAACAGATTGAACTATTCTTGTTGCTCTCACGTTTACAGTGTAGTATTTTTAGGGAAACACTTTACATTTGTAAATGAGAGTTCAAATGCCAGATCGCAAAGCAATGTTATATTACTCCCCAACCACCCATGGTTTTCGTGAAATGTCATTACGAAAAGACATTTTTCTAGATTCAATACATATGCAGATACAGGTCACGCGCTCTCAATCGAGCTAAAGAGTTAAGGAGAGATTGAAATCAACGGGGATAGTATACGGCGTTCGCTCTACTGATTGGGGCCAAGATTGACATAAGTCAAACTATACTTAAGTTGTAAATAAACTCTACCGAACATTTCATTCTTGGTCATGCACTCTAGATAGTACTTAACCCCTTTTGACAGATATTTATAGGGTCTAATTTGACGGTAAACGTTTGAGCAGTCTGTTTTCTGTCCCGTGCATTAGAAATCGTACACGGACATTGCTGTTCAAGGAATAATATTAAGATATATATTTTTTTTGCTTGATCCCTATTAATTTAAAATCATTCGTGGAAACACCAAGCTGAATTTACGATTTTTGGATACCAATTGTGTATCTCGGTCTGTAAACCAATACACCAATAGCCAAACGAAAAAATACATTAGTACATTACAGATACATGATATATGTGTTGTTAGATTTGAAACCCATCAACGCAGAAAGATAAGATATGCTAACGTATATCGTAACAAAAACACGTTTCTGTAGCGAGTGATCTAAGCGAAAGGTGATAAATTAAGATCAATGCTAGCATGCTACATGTAACAAGTACAGTGTATATTCATAATATTTAAAATATAAATCATTTCCATGATTCGGTTAGTAAAATGCAAAGGGAAATGGATACTGTATGATCTTTTCAAAAATTCCACTTGCATGTATGTCTTTATTTTATCTACTTTTAGTATTAAACATTTAGTAAACATTGTCAACGATGGCATCCCATATTTATAAACCCGAGTCATATTTTGCACAATGAACATATATTTGACTATATATTCATGTCATCTACTGCAGTATACATCGAAATGCAATGGAATGAAACAATGCGTTCTTAAGACTATCGCAAATTAGAAAATGATGAAGCGACACACCAATCTACAAATTGTACATAAAAAGTCAGATTCCCATTTTTGCAGCATGCATTTGTTATTCTCATTTCCAATGCGAGGAACCAAGAAATTGAGAAGAACAACATTAATAGCTGCGGTGCAGATACGGATAGCGTGCATGGTTCCATTGTCCTAACGATGCTAACGTCATTTTATTCATGAGAATTGTGTTTTTGCATCCTCCTACCAACAATGATTGCATGCTTACAACTCACACGTACACATGGAGTTTGAAATATGCATGTGCCGGAACAGCTGCCGTGCTGTGGTTACGTACAATGTATGGTGCCCCATATGGAGATTTAATTGCCGATAGATATTCTTTCATCAAGATATTTTTGTTGCTCAAATGCGACCGAATTGTTCCGTAAAATACGAGTTTATCGCCCCGTTTGACAGCTTTCCCAGACAAGGGCTCCCTAGGTGATCGTATAGTGTTACATTACACCGTGGTCATTTTCCCGTTCAATTTCATCTATTGTCGATTTTTTAGACGAAGCATCGCTCGGAATTGATTTCATCTCGATTTTTTTCATAAGGTCGTAAATGATAGAAACTATGTGTGGTTTTTTTTTACTGCATTACTTTATTTTATAAATAAAAGAACTTGCTCGCAGCTAGATTCAGAAGAACAATGATAACAATGCTATTATTTCCAATGCCTTACGCACGTAACATCGCCGGAGTTTGATCTGTTAACACTTTGTGTCACTACCAGTGGTTCTGAAGTGTGAACACCTTCCACAGAAAAGATGTTTTGAGGCCACGCATAATATACCAAAATTTAGAGTAGACCCTCCGATATATAAAATGTATGTCAATTGCATTATACTAGTAAAATAGCGACGTATCCGTTTGAATAAAACATGTTTCATTTATTACAGTAAAGATAGATGTAGATCAGTAGATGTAAGCATGTGATTAAACTTGTATTTCTGGTTTTTGGGACCATCTGCGGCGAAATTATCACTATACTCTGTCCGCATAGTTGCATATTGAGCATGTATGGCGACTATTAATGACGTCAATGGCCGTGACTGACAACATGACATCATGGCATTGATAGTGATTCAAGAGAACACTGTGGCTAAAAAAATGTTAGCATACTATCCAATACCATTGCCTTTTCAATTGTCTAAAAAAAATAAATGAGAGAATACCGAAGCATTAACAAGATCATAATCCGAACTCAAAATCGACTAAACCAAGGACAAAATAGGAACAAAAGGACGATTTACATGGAAACCAGTGTTAAAGTACAAGAGAATAAGACCAGGTGTTCTAGAAGAGAAAGCGTCTTCTGCTTCATCGACGACGCCCGCCATGTAAATCTTTGTCACATCCATGTAAACATCAAATCCTCGAAATGAGAATCGAGTACAATTGTCAATCACAGCAAGTAAGCACTCTAATGAGCATACTCATAAAACGTCCATCTTCATATCACTTAAAGATACAGAATATTTCTCAATGAGACAAAGATCGCGACCATAACACTTGCCCACAATCTATCAGTATTTTAAGTTCAGTGGAAATACACATGAAGCGACATTAGACCATGTCGGTGAAAGGACAAGATTGTACATTGTACATGTAAACAGTTTGTATTGTTACCATAGCTAGAATGATTTCGTTGAAAACGACCCAACCAGGTGTTAGAAAAAGTAACAAAATCAATTGTAAGTGCTACATCCATTGATATATGATATATCATGTATGATGGATTTGTTTTATTATATTACTGGCACATTAAAATTGCACGATGCATTTACATTTTATTTATCTATTTTTCAATTTTTTGTGTCCCATTCATAATATCCTATTTCTGTCTAGCTTTATATATGTAATATCACATCACAACTTCATTTTTTTTTAAATAATATTTTATGATTTTGTTATGTTATTAAATATCAATTACCTCAATAAAACCTTCCTCCTAACCACAGGTTGGATTAATAAAACTGACATTACCTACGCCGCAACAGATTCCTATCGGCAATAAACATATATTTCAATAAAATTGATTTTCTCTTCTATTGCTTTTGGCAAGATGTTCATGATCTATATTGGCTACTGCTAGATGATAAATCGTATTAAATTTCAATTTCAGTCTACGGCATATATTCAGTGGTGATTTGATCGATTAAAACAAACACAACATTATGTGCAAGTAAAAAGGAGATGTACATTGTACATGCTAACTTTACAGCAGGTAGTCTCGATAACATTCTTAACTGAAACCTACATAAACAGAAAACGGGGAAAAACTATGTTTGATTATTGAAACATTGCTGTAGTGCTATTGACGCCGCCTAAACCACCATATGCATCACTTTTTTCTGTAAACATAAAAAATAGAGAATATCGAAAGGTTAACCGAAAGATCATAATCCGAACTCATAATTGATTAAACTAGGGGCAAAATATGAACAAAGGAAAGATTCACATAGATACCCTTGTAAAAGTACATGCTAATAATACCAGATGTTCTGGAAGAGTAAGCATATTCTGCTTCATCGACGACAACCGCCATGTAAATCTTGATCACATCCAAATAAACATCAAGTCTTCTAAATGAGAACAAAACCGGGTGTCGTCGATGAAATAGAAGACACTTCCTCTTCCGGAACAACTAGTCTTAGTCGCTTGCATTTCTTACCACGGTATCCGTGTAAATCTGTCCTTTGTTCATATTTCCCCCCTAGTTTTATCGATTTTAAGTTCAGATTATGGTTTTGTTGACGCTTTGATACATTTTCCCACTCCAATAATCCTGGCGGCAGGCAGGGATTTTTTTCGGTAGAATAACATGTATATGTGTGTGTATATCAAGATAAGATTCAGGGTCTCTATACGAAATAAGCATGATAAATTCAAGAAAAGTAGCCGTGACTGCATCTATATTTGCTAATTCCACATAATGAGAAGAATGACTTGCAGGCACAATACAGTTGATTTATCTTTTAAGATCTCACTGGTAATTCTAAAGTACAAATATAAAGAAATCTAATCAAGTGTATACTAAATGGGACCTACCTCGCTCTACCCTCTTTACAATGAACATATTTTAGTTACAGGAAAATATTTTTAATAGAATCAAAATGCAGTAAGAAACATGTATAAAATTAACCTTGTTGTTAAAACGGTAGTAGTCTTTATGTTTTGCGGCAAACTTTGGAATCTAAGATTACACCATCAAATATGTTTTTTTAAATGTTGATATATACTGCATGCGAAATATGATTTAATTTTCTAAATATATAAAGACGCTGTCAGCACAGGATATTAGGAACACTATATTGTAGGAGAGCTGTTATGATGTCATTTTATGTGATATATGGTTTTGCTCTTGGCTAAATTTTAACAACGCGGATTAGTAAAACATATTTTGTTGTACATTGTAGCTTTGAAAGCAGTTCCCTCCAGTTGTAAATTATTTATCTAAACACGTACCTAATCTTAAACCTAGATTCAAAAGGGATTGCCCTTTACATACATTCACAACGGTGTAATTGTAGTAGCGTTGGAAACGGAATTCCGGTAAAATTAAGGTCAGTCCGGATCTGAACTTTTCGAATCTTCTTTGTGATGACAGCTCGCTATAAGTAAATTACCGGGAATAGAGCACTACGTATATAGTGCGTATTTCTGGATACAGTAAAATGTCAATTAGATTTCTTCTAATTCCATTTCTAATTTCTATGAAATCGATATTTGACTCAATAACAAATTGAAATGATTTATTTTTTTTAAATTAAATCTGATTTATAGCAATATTTGAATTATTTTCAAAATTATATGAGATATTGAATAAAATGTTACTCATCAGAAAACGGGCTTTTGTAATTAAGGTTTCATTCAGTTTCTAGAAGCGTCCTGAATTGGCAATAAATCAGATATTCATTACATTTCGTTTCACATGGTGCATCCGTATAGTGCGATAGCAATCGCTTCGTTTGTATTTCAAATATGATAAAGTTGTCTTGGGTTTGTAAAATATTTTTGAATTGTAACCGTAAAATGTATAAGCTCCGCACTGATATGTAACATGAGCATTCGCCTCGGAACATACAAGTGCCTGATCAACCATGATATATATTTTGTCCAGACTGAACTATAATACAATGGCTTCTCAATAATTTAAGCTCCAAAACATAACGGAGGTTTCGTGAATGTTATTCGAATAAATTATATTTAACTCAACAATTTTTTTTTTCAATTTTAGAGATATATAGAATGAAAAGAGTCCATAAGTAACAGCTTCAACATGACGTAAACACATAAACTATTCTCTGGCAACATATGCACAAACAACCTCCTTAATTCCCTCGCCCTTAACTCTTAATTGTGACGGGGGTGGCAGACTCTGCTGGTGATTTTTTTAGCCCCCGAGGTTTGATGGAGCCTCCATAGCCACAATTATTTCATTTGAGTAGTGGCACGGTACGTAATATACACATTTTCGTAGTAGGACACGACTTGTAATACCACATAACTAGTTTAATTTTGCTTCTAAATGATTAATTTACGCACCTTCTGCTTCACATTTAGTTTAGAAGCTTTGGATTCCCACCTTTTGGTCCCTAGCATCACCGAAGAGTCCTAGGAGGACGAAACAGCTGTCTGATACGGCTTAGCTCATTTTTTCGGCATGCTGTATCTATTACTAAATTTAAGAGGTGCAGCATATGTGTGGGTTATGTCAGCTTTTGTGACGCATGTTTCATCGTAAATATGACGTCATTGTGACACATTTACGAAATGCATGCTTTAGCAAAAAAATGTTAATTGTCCTATAACTCAAATTGCGTTTGATGTCAAACTTAATAAAGCTGGGAAGGGATGAAGATAACATTTTAAGCAATAACAATGTAAGCTGTTTTTGAGAAATAGCCGTTTTCTGTTTTATACTGAAGGAATGATATTTGTTTCATAATTCTTTTAAGGTATGGTTGTCTATTTATGTATTTAGCATTCGTTTGCGCATTGACACATCTTCAATTTAATGGTTCGCGCTAGCGCACCATGTTGCATATTTAGATAAGCCAATGTATGTAACACATAAATAAATGTAACAAAATTGCAACCAATAAATATTTTGTTTGTTTAATATTATTTTTTTGCGAGTGTCGTCGATGAAGCAGAAGACGCTTACACTTCCGGAACACCTGGTCTTATTCTCTTGTGCTTTTACGAGAGTCTCCATGTAAATCTTTCTTTTGTTTCTATTTGCCTCTTGTTTAATCGATTTTGAATTCGGATTATGTATTTGTTGATGTATTCTCTGATTTTATTTATTACCAACAAACATATACAAACATAGAATAGTCAGAGCGTGCTTCAGGGTAATCTAGACCGAGAACAGCCATTCGTGGACAATGGAAAAGTGCAGTCTCCAACGCTTCAATTTGATCGCCATAAGCATGATGTCCCAATACACTGTATATGTTATTGGACAATTACATGCAGTAGGCAGTAGCTTTATATCGTATAAATGCAGTAGACATGTTAATATTAGATCATACATGTAACATCATCGGATTTCTCCACACGTTTCATGAATCGCGTTAGTAATATTATCATGAAATATTAATTGCTACATAATGTGTCCGATGAAAAATGTTTTCAATTTTTAAAGCCAAGATATGTTTCAACCTGAAATATAGTGACGTCTGATAAACGCCGCCAAGAACCGCATTCCTGCCGTCAATAAAATCTGTGCATACGTATGTTAATTGTTTCCACAAATTTAGGATGGACCTACCGATATTTTAAATGAATAGACAATGGGATTTTATTTAATCTTATTTACTTTCGATATCATGTAGACACATCTTTGATAATATTATCCATATGCTTTTGCACACCTGGTAGAGTTACAGTTCATTGAACATGTGTAATACCATACCATTGTAAACACAAGTCAATGACGTCATCGATATACAGCTGTAATTCGTACGCATGTTGTGATATTAAGTTACTGTAATTATATTTTACAAAGACCTCTCCGACCACAAACGTAACACCCAGTACAAAAGTCTGTCGTCTGCATTGGTTACATATTGTATCATTAAACATCTGCTTTCACCATTTTCGATACAATGGATATTGAAGTTATCGCTAGCGTGATATAACACTAGACCTATATGTAACAGTATAATATTGTCTTCATATTAAACCATGAGTATCTTACACTGTACATATAAAGGTATCCCTTTATCATTGTACATGTATATGCATGTTCTATAGGTATATATTTCAGATGATTACTATGAACATATTAACCAACAATATCCATAAAACCATAATCCAAACTCAAAATTGATTCAAAATCAAAATATGAACTAAATGGAGAGATTTGCATAGAGACCTTTGCAACGGATATTTTCACTATTTGTATACTTAATACTTTTTTAAATAAACCTTAACAATGAAAAATAAATTTTATAGGTCAAAATTAAAACAATCCAAGTCATTTTCGATTATCACAAATTGCTTAACTACCTTATCTAGACTAGCAAACAAAATTTGTGAAGTTGCTGCTGGAAATCGGGAACGTGAAGGTATTCCTCATATGGAACCAATAAAATAGTGTAATTTAATATTCTTAGATGAATTTTATAACACTTACCAAACATTTTGCACCGAATCTATTTGAATTAAAGGGAATATGGATTTTTTTCTTTCTGGGAAATAAAGATGTTTTGTTGAATTCATCGAATTATTTCCATCGGATCAAACTGCACCAAAACAGGTTTTCAAAAGCTTTCATAGACAGCGTTTATTTCTAGGAAGAGAGTTGTTTATACAATTCTAAAGTAAAACGGGAATTTCCCATATGGAAACAAACTGTCAAGCGCAAATTGATAATATAACGTAACAGCTTAAATTCAAAACCATTCAGCGAAGTATTTCCATCGGATCAAACTATAAATCTTAACGGACTTCTTCATTTGTAAATTTAAAAGAAATTCCATAAAAATTGAGATGGCTTAGACAAGCACGGGGATGTTTTGTATTGTATCAAGCAACAACTATTTACTTTTAAACGAAATTTAAATAATACGGACACTTTTCAACACTGAGGAGATAAACATGAATATGCAGTTAGTTGGTGAGTGGGGAAAACATTTATATACATGTAATATTATACAAGCAAAAACTCCCGCTACCCTTTACCCCGCTGTCGAGGGTGATCCCTTCTTCGATATAGAATGTAACCATTACTCTTGTAATATCCTGCTGTAGACAAACATGTACACTTTTAACAAATATACGTTGAGTAATATGATCAGGATCTATACCTCAAACACGTGAATTCCGTTCTAGAATGTGTCCTTCACCAAATACATTGTATCTACATGTACCTTCCATTGTATGGTGTGACCCCACGCCTAATATATACTATGAAGTATGATAGTATAAAAAGTGATACCCCCTGTTCTAAAGTATGGTCGAACACCAAATATATGAAAAAAAGTTCGTTTAAAGAGTTTGACCCTCCCGTTACAGAGTGTGACACCCCCGTTAAAGAATGCGACCCCAAGATATAGCGTGACACTCCCAGTTAAGACTATGCCCTACAGTTTTAGCATTTGATAGTATCGTTATAGAGTTTGACCCCCATTATAAAGAGTGACCCTCGCGTTGTAGAGTGTGACCCCCATTGTAGAGTGTGACCTTCACGATGTTGAGAGTGACTCTTCCGTTGTAGAGTTCGACCCTCCCGTTATAGATTGTGACCCTCCCGTTGAAAAGTGTGACAACCCCGTCAAAGAGTGTGACCACCGTTATGAAATGTGCCCTCCCGTTGTAGAGTGTGACCGCCCTTCATAGACAGTGACCCTCCCGTTCCAGAGTATGACCTTCGAGTTTATGTATGACACCACTGTTATAGAGTGTGGCCATATTATAAAGTGTGACCCTCCCGTTGGAGAGTGTGATACACATATTAAAGAGTGTGGCCGCCCTTCATAAAGTGTGACCCTCCCTTTTTTATTGTGACCTTCGAATTTTAGTATGTGACACCACCGTTTCAGAGTGTGACCCTCCCACTGTTTAGTGTTACCCTCCCGTGGTAGAGTGTGACCCTCCCGTGGTAGAGTGTGATCCTTCCATTGTAGAGTGTGACCCCAATTATAGTGTGTGATCTTCCCTATATAGAGTGTGACAACCGGAGTTAAAGATTATGACCTCAATTATATAGTGTGACCTCAATTATAGAGTGTGACACTCCCGTTCTAGCATGTGACCTTCGAGTTTAAGTATGTATCACCACCGTTATAGAGTGTGATCCTCCCATTTTAGAGTGTGACACCCCGTTAAAGTGTGTGACCATCTCTTTGTTGATTGTGACTCCCCGATAAAGAGTTTGACTACCATTATTGAGTGTGACCCTCCAGTTCTAGCATGTGACCTTAGAGTTTTAGTATTTGATACCAGAGAGTGACCCCCCAGTTGTAGAGTGTGACAACCCCGTCAAATAGTGTGACCGTCCTTCATAGAGTGTGACGCTCCTGTTTTTTTAGTGTGACCTTCGAGTTTTAGTATGTGACACCTTTGTTAAAGTGTGTGACCAACATTGTAGAGTGTGACGCTTCCGTTGTTGGGTGTGACTCCCCGTTAAAGAGTGTGAACGCCATTATAAAGTGTGACCCTCCAGTTCTAGAGTGTGACAACCCCGCTTAAGAGTTTGAACTCCATTAAAGAGTGTTTTCCTTCCGTTGTAGAGTGGACACCTCCGTTAAATATTGTGACCACCATTATATAAAGTGACCCTCCCGTTGTTGAGTATGACAGCCCTGTTAAAGAGGATGACCCCTCTTTTTAGAGTGTGACCTTCCCGGTGAAGAATTTAACCTTGTAATTGTAGAATGTGACATCCCATTAGACAGTGCGACCCTCCCGTTGTAGAGTGTGACTCCATGTTAAAGAGTGTGACCACCATTTAAGCAATGAATGTTTTAGAAAATGTTGTTACAGTTCTATAACACACATTGCTATATATTGATGACAAACTAAATAAAGCCCGGTAGGGCTTTATGTAAGTTTGTCAGTAATAGCAATGTGTGTTATAGGACTGAAACAATACTTGCTAAAATGTTCGTTAATTACATGTACATTTTGATAGAATTATTGTACTTTATTTAGTTTTTATCGGACCGATTTTGAGCAGCAAACTAAGTGAAGTCTGGGACATTCTGTGGCCAAATATATTTAATTTATGGTAATAGCTGTTATTGAGAATAGTTCGAATGATTGCACAAATATCCAGGTGGACGATACATTCCCTTTAGGCCTCTTGTTGATAGCAATCCCATGTAGGGTGTTTTTCTTCTTTTCCCGTTTCGCAAGATGTTCGGTGAAACGTTGGTCTAAACAGTTCTTAATACTATAGTACTGATCAATACATAGACTATTAGCGGTAGTCGGGGGATTTAACAGAGAAGGTATAGAACAACCCAAGAGTTACCTACCGTCTTATTTACCTTTAATTAAAATCAACCAGAAAAATCAAATTTTGATGTTTTACGTAACCATTTCAAATAAATATTAATATTCAATTTTAAAAACCTTAATCTGAAATATTTTGTTTAAATTGACTACTAGCAGAAACGAAGCCGTTCTCTGATGTTTAATTTTATAAATGCTGCACACCTGATTATATCGATTTGATTTGATATAAAATTCAACGTTTTTCCAACAACATCGTTATTGTTTCAAACACATTGTGTCCAATAGTGCGCTGATGTGTAATCAAAGCTCTCCTAATCCCTGATTGGCCTGATACGTATAGTTTATGTGGTGATATGAATTTGTCGTGTATGATGTTGCGTGTAATAATACTACACTTTCATATCTACACGCGTAAGTTCACGGTCATCTGATCAGAGACTGGTCCAAGAAGTAGGGTGTATGCTGATATTTGTGCCGCGTTGTACCAGTTTATGATTCGAAAAGGAGTTTGTGTATGTTTGGAGAGTGGTTTACAGAAAGGATGGTAAGATGTTCGGTGTGTGTTTTCCAGAACCCCTTTCAACTTCCAGTCTTGAATCTCATTGGATAGGTTATCCGTATGGAAAAGATATATATGCCAATATGAAATTTGTTACTTTGTAAAATAAACATTCCTGTAAAACAGTTACAGCAACAGATGATGTTAAACAAATCGATATAGTTAACCATTATAGTATTACTTATACAGGTAAAGGTTTCAAAGAGCTGAGGAGTGGTTTTGTCTTTTGAAAGCTTTAAAGGGCAATGTAGCCTATCTTAAACCGGGTTACACTAGTGGCGGGGACTACAGTAACGGACTACCCTGCATCATACAGATGTTTTATCGGACCAAGCTGTTGGAAATCCAATTTGGCCAAAATTACTGTTGAGATAGACTTGGAAATGCATTAAATATTCTTATTTCGAAAATTCAATGTACATGGAGGGTGTCGACGATGAAGCAGAAGACGCTTACTCGTCGGGAACACCTGGTCTTACTCTCTTGTACTGTAATGTCCAGCTAGGTATATGAGGGGGAAATACTGCCTAACTGGCAAGCTAGCTCTTTCAGTCATGCGGTTTAACCCAGGGACCCGTTCACGCTAGCTAAGCAACGGTGAGCGTGGCCAGTAGTTGGATGGATGACCGCCTGCACGTTACAGCACTTTTACAAATGGAATACACCATATTACTACAATGGCCGATAGCGGCCAGATACTTTTCATAACTTCGATGTTCAAAAGTGTAACATGGTATCCTTTTGTTTATAAAACTGATAAAAGGTATACCACACAAATGTGTACCATGTTACATTTTTAAACATAAAAGTAATGAAACATGTATCATCCAAAAGTGTACCATGTACACTGTTCAATATAAAAGCAATAAAAGTGTATCGTATATTACAGAACGGTAATTTAAAAACACTATTATCACGATTCTTCCATTTGAAATATTCATCTGTAGTAACATCAATACTGTGTGCACTTTGTACAGATATCGCGTTTGTCTTACCTTTGCTAGCGTTTTGGGATGATCACATCAGAACACATTGGATCTTATTTAGTGTAATAAGATCCCCTTAGCTAACTGGGAGGGGCTGCTATGGCCAAGTGTTATTGTGTCTCGACATTCTACCACTAGCCCCCCGCCTCTGGGTTGCGAGTTCGAAACCCCCGTGGGGCAGTTGCCAGGTACGGACCGTAGACCTGTAGTTTTTCTCCGGGTATTCCGGCTTTCCTCCAACTCCCAAATCTGGCAGTCCTTAAATTACACTGTCTGTTAATAGGACGTAAAACAAAAATAAACCAAACCTGTAAACTCTGACAGACTCGGTTTTATATCGATTAAGGTTGTTCCGTCTTCATCATGTGAGTAAGCAACAACGTACCATTGTCTGGTACAACAACGTACATGTATATTATGAACAATAAATGATAAAAAAATTATAAAAAAAAGAACGCCACCAAAAAACTGAAGGCACGCTAAGGTTAAAAAAAACCTAAGCTTCATGCCTGTCGCAACTAACTTCAAAGCCTGTATTTTTTTCCGTTATGTGACCACGAAATTCCTTTGCTGTACATCAAAAATTCGAACCAGTCTTCTTGCCTCATCAACAAGGTGACGCACACGGAGCGTTCAACTTTGCCATGACATATTTCAGGGATGTAGAGAGTGTAGGTGATCGTAGCCCTAGGATTGGGAGGATGTCCGATTCATAGACTGGCAGTCCTTAAGTTTTATTTAGAAGTTCTCTACTGAATTTTCGTATCTTCCCCTAAATTATAATCAGACATCCGAATGATCAAAATTATTCAGGGTTTTTTTTTCGAAATACTTTGATATGTGTTTAATACTATTCTACAGACGGGGCCAGTCTATCAGATTCTCAAAACATCATCAGATACCATTGTCTGGTACATCCGCGTGAAGTGAAGTGGTACTCCCTATTATAAATTGCATGTATCAAGAAACAGGTATAGACAAATTAGAATATAGGCGTCATAAGCACAAATTAATTTCGATGTATAAAAAGATAGATCACTTGACCCCTGATTATTTGTTTAATATCATTGAACAATGTATTAATCATCAGCAAAATATTCATTATTTGTGTCACCACAGATTTTTCAATATCACAAGGTCAAGAACCAGGCTTTAACGGTCATCTCTGATCGGTTAGCAGTGCTCAAGCAGGTTTATTCTGAGTGAATCGACAGTCCGTAGCCGGGCTTTGTGTGTTGGCACCCTTAGCAAGGGTTCTCATGTTCCCTGTCATTCAAACCAAACGAACGTTTCCTTTTCCACCTGTTGGTCTAACCCACCATCCACCCTTTAAGACACTTCTTATAAGGAAATTGTCGATATCGAAAACCTTGGTGTAAACTCATTTGCATATATTGCCTTGTCTCAAATAAGAAAAATATGTTTAATAAAGAATCTGCAGTGATACTACATATCACGTTAATTTTAGAATCAACTAACTTCATTTTCTGTTGCATTGCTGAACCTGAAATGTCGGTTTCAACTATTTAAGTTTTAAATTAATTAAGTTTTGACTTAATGTATTGCCTTCAGTATTATCTCCCCTGCCGCAACCTGCGGACGTAGGGAGTACGTTTGACTATTACTGTAACTAGTATTTCCCCTACGCAAGGTTGTTCATACAAATAAACGGACAGATAAACAGATTTAAATAATTTTGAAATATAAAATCAACATATTTTTCTATTACTGCACAATCGGTCATTTTAAATGAAACGGAGTGTCGATGAGATTTTGGTCGTTTATAAAACCTGCTAAGCCGTCATGACGTGTCGCGAAAACATTCAGGTGTTGTCACGTGCATGTGAGAACAGTTCTCATTTCGAAGCTTTCTCTCGTAGGCTAGATACTACGTCGGGACACTACGGGAGCGTCTATGAAGGGCAGTCACACTCTTTGACGGAGTAGTCCCACCCCACAATGCGAGGGTCACACTCTAAAAAGTTGGTGTCACATACAAAAAATTCGAAGGTTAACTCTAGAACGGGAGGGTCACACTTTATGAAGGGCAGCCACACTCTTTAATATGGGTATCACATTCTGCAACAGGAGGATCACACTTTATAATGTGGTCACACTCTATAACGGTGGTGTCACATACTCAATCCTGAAGGTTAAACTCTTTGACGGGGGTTTTACATGCTTAAACTCGAAGGTCACACTCAACAACGGGAGGGGCACACTCAATAATGGTGGTCACACTCTTCAATGGGGTATAACACTTTACAGCGGGAAGGTCACACTCTATAATAGGGGTCACAATCTAAAATGGAAGGATCACCCTCTATTATGGGAGGGTCACACTCTATAACGATGGTGTCACACTCGAAGGTCATACTCTGTAACGGGACGGTCATAGTCTATGAAGGGCGGTCACACTCTACAACGGGAGGGTTCATTTCATAATGGTAGTCACACCCTTTGACGGAGTTGTCACACTCTACAATGGGAGGGTCACACTCTATAATGGGGGTCAAACTCTTTAACGAGGTGTCACACTCTGAAACGGTAGAGACACACTCTTTAACGGGAGAGTCACACTCTATAGCGGGAGGGTCAACCTCAATAACTGAAGGGTCACACTCTACAACGCGAAGGACACACTCTATAATGGGAGTCACACTCTATGGCGATGATGTCACATACTGAAACCGTAGGGCATACTCTTCACTGGGAGGGTCACGCTGTATAATTTAGGTCACATTCTTTAATGGTGGTGTCACTCTACAACGGGAGGGTCACTCACTATAACGAGGGGTCACACTCTACAAAGGGATTGCCACACTCTATTGCGGGGGTGCCGCACTCTGTAACGGGAGGGTCAAACTCTTTAAACGAACGTTTTTTCACATATTTGGTGTTCGATCATACTTAAGAACAGAGGGTATCACATTTTATACTATTATATATTGTACTTCATATTATATATTAGGCGTGATATCACATCAAACTATGGAAGGTAGATACAGTGTATTTGGTGAAGGACAAATTCTAGAACGGAATGCACGTGTTTGAGGTATAGATCCTGGTCATATTATTCAACGTATATTTGTTAAAAGTGTGCATGTTTGTTTACAGTAGGATATTACAAGAGTAAGGACCACACTCCTTCTTTATTATAGAGTGTAACCCTTACACTCAGCAGTGGGGTAAAGGGTAGCGGGAGTTTTTGCTTATATATATATATTACATGTATATAATGTTTTCCCCACTCACCAACTAACTTCATATTCATGTTTATCCCCTCAGTGTTGAAAAATGTCCGTATGATTTAAATTTCGTTTAAAAGTAAATAGTTGTTGCTTGATACAATGCAAAACTTTCCAGTGCTTTTCTAAGCCTTCTCAATTTTTATGAAATTTCTTTTAAATTTCATAAATGAAGAAGTCCGTTAAGATTCATAGTTTGATCCGATGGAAAAAATTAGCTGAATGGTTTTGAATTTAAGCTGTTACGTTTTATTATCAATTTGCGCTTGGCAGCTTGTTTCCATATGAGAAATTCCCGTTTTACTTTAGAATTGTATAAACAACTTACTTCCTAGAAATATAAGTTGTCTATGAAAGCTTTTGAAAACCTGTTTTGATGTAGTTTGATCCGATGGAAATAATTCGATGAATCCAACAAAACATCTTTATGTCCCAGAAAAATATATATTCCATACTCCCTTTAATTCAAATAGATTCGGTGCAAAATGTTTGGTAAGTGTTATCAAATTCATCTTAGAATTTTAGATTACACCTTTTTATTGGTTCCATATATATGAGGAATATCTTCACGTTCCCGATTTCCAGGAGCAACTTCATATATTTTGTTTGCCAGGCTAGATAAGGAAGTTAAGCAATTTGTGATAATCGAAAAAGACTTGGAATGTTTTAATTTTGACTTATAGAACAGTTTATATTGTTAAGATTCATTTAAAAAGTTGATTTAGTAAACAAATAGTGAAACTATCCATTGCCAGTATCGAATATTCCATTTGCATGCCCATCTGAAATGTTGGCACATACACACACAAACGTTTACCTACATGTTTTCATAGGCACCACATTTTCTGTCACACAGGCTATTACATATGATTTGCGCATGTGTAAGGAAGACGACAACACGACCAGACGACAACCCGACAACACGACAACACGACATTTTACCGCGACAACCCGAAATTGCGTACGCGCTAATTAGCGTGTTCAAAATGTCGTGTTGTCTTGTTGTCGCCTTGTCGCTTTGTCGTGTTGTCGCCTTGTCGCGGTTTGAAAACGCAACAAGACGACATTTTATCTACGTAATATCGGGTTGTCGCAGTAAATGAACGCGACAAAGCGACAACACGACAAGGTGACAACACAACAACACGAGATGGCCGTAATTAGCCACCATACGTTAGAGATGCTCTGATACATTGTAGGTGTTGTTGGTATGGTGTTTCTGTGAGATAGCACAATAAAGTCGATATCTGATCCGGGCTATCTTATGGAGACAGTTACACCAGCATACCCTGTTTTTGATACGCATGAAAACACATTCAACATTACCTTAGTTATGACGTTAAATTTAATTAAAGAAACCGCCAACGCATATGCACTGGGCAGATCTACGTTATTTATTTCCGACAGAATTTTAAGATACAAAATTAATGGTCTGTTGATTTATGGGTGCAATGAATACGATATCTGAAAAACAATTCTATTGATTGCGTAAACATGAGCGTGATAATATCAATCTATTGTGAAATGTCGTTTATAAGTGCACATCGTGATTCCTCGAGACCTCGCGTGTGAGATAAAACCCCTTCATCGACTGATGTGGAAACTGGTCAACCATTTCAAACTCCAGAGAAGGAACACTAACAACGTATAAGAGACATCACATATTGCTACGAGAGCCTTTCTCCTGGACACGATACACACCTAATCTGCACCAGCTATTCGTGACGAACAGTGTACTGGCAGAGCTTGATTGGAATGTAAGGGAAGATGTATGCCTAATGTTCATGTTTCGATTTCGACACATAAGTGATTCTTGATGAATTTAACCAAGAATTCAGAATCTGGGAGTGAGGAGTACAATTTAATACAAAGTGAAGCTTTGCATTAGGTTTTTTTAACGGCATGGCAATAACTTTAAAAAATGCTTGTATCAAACAAAGACCTGACATTACGGAGCTCCTGTGGAACAGCAACATGAAATAGACGTATAAAACTGAACCACAGTATTACAACAGAGCCCACAACAGGCCACAGTGCTGTGTAACGAAGATAGGCTTATAGTGTGGGATGGGTAGAGGTGGCGGTAAGGCTAGATGTTTGGATTGCGGATGCGGAGAATTGTTTATAGAAATATAATTTACAATGGAGTATAACCCCTTAAGTAAAACGTAATCCGATCAGTAAAATATTTTCTGTATGAAATAAGTGAGTATTTACCATTTACTGAACAAAGTATGTCGATACATAAAAAAACGCCTTGTCAGCAGGGAATAAAACGACTTTCACTGTAGCAAACAAATATTGTAAATTACAGGTTTTCTGTTAAATTTGAAATCTTTCTTATCTTCATTTCCTTTCCATTTAAGAAATGTTGTCAGCTTAAACTGATTTCCTCGTTGTCGGTATCAAGTACCTGGGTGGGATGCTGTGCTAGGTGTTTTCTGTTGAGGGTTTCATGTGCCCAGGATGGACAATTTGCTACGTGCGTTCTGTTGTCGGTACCACGTGTCCAGGAGGGATGCTGTGCTAGGTGTTCGCTGTTGTCGGTATCACGTGCCCGAGAGCGATTCTTTGCTATATGCCGTCGACAAAGTCTTTCAGTGAAGCAGTACTCTGAAGTCGGCAACAGATCCGCCCCATATACGGCACACAAATACTAATTAATAATACCGAAACGTCAACAAAATTATAATCGAAACTCAAAAATGATAAAACTAGAGACAGAATATGAACGAAACGGGCACTGTTTACATGGAGACCACTGCAAAGGTACAAGAAACAAGATCAGGTGTTCCGGAAGAGTAGGCGTCTCCTGCTTCATCGAAGACAGCATGAGGTCCTCAAAATAAGAACATAGGCACATTGTCAATCACAACAGTGATAACAACAAGTAACACACACGAATACAGGTCATAAAATGACATTTAAATGGCTTTTAATTGACTATATTTAATTCATATACAAACAAGTGAAATATTATGGTATTTAAGGTACATGTAGATGAAGCAAGTATTCTTTGGAACAAACGTTCTAGAAACTAATGTGCGAAAAACACTTTTGATGGGTTCATACTTGTTTCCTCTTCCAAAGAGACAAATTCACAGCCATACATCTTTATTGTGAATATATATATATATGATAACACATGTCATTGTATCTTATTATTTCTGTTTCCTACAAGTATCACGGTTCGCAACATCTGGTATAATCGATTTGTACTTTTCAGCAAGAGGAATTATATGCCAGACAATTTATAAAACAAGTCTGACATAAAAAAAAGTTTTTGCTAAAGGGAGGTGAAAAATAATCTAATTATCAGTGTATCGTTAAGTAATAACAAATCGCCTAACATAAAAATAGGTTTGTGGTTACTTAAATTTTAAATGATATACCGCCGCTTTAATGACGAAATCATAGCGGGTACTTAATGCGGCTATGATTTCATTAATATCTCGGAGCATGCTACCAAGATGAACATCATGTATCTCTGGTAGATCGTAAACGGATGTAGCCCACTGTAAGGTTGGAAACTAACAGGAACAGAGCAGATACCAAAAAACCTGTTCCTGAACTAAGGATCATATTGCTGAAAACAAAGCGTAATGTAAGTCCATATAAAGAAAGACAATATACAAAATGTTTGAATAGTTTGCAAGTACTGTAAAATCCAATATTTTCGCACGTGGAATTTTTCGTTTAGTCAGCCTCCAAACAGTTAGCGATGTGAAAATGTTCGCGCTGTCAGTCATGCTATTTAGCACAGTGTACACATGATACTGAAGAGTTTGAGTTGTGTTAATATGTTCGCGTGTGGTTATATTCACGGATAGCTAATGCCAGAGAAACAAGCGAAAATTTCCACTCCGCGAAAAACTCCACTTTTCAAGTAGTCCGGTATTCTAGCAACCATGATGTCAATCATTTGATTCGGCCGTTTGGAACATCTGACAATAATTTGTTCTAATCTGTTAGAATGGTTTACTATAAACATTTGCTAAAATGCATTGCGACACAGTCCTATATCTAATCACTAACTATTTAGAAAAGCATAAATATTTGTTCTTAATCATACCATTGATACACATCAAATATCATCGCTAATTTCAAATTGTGCAAACTCCGCCAACCAACTTACGTTTTACACCTTCCCCGTGTATTTAAACAAAACCTGACTGAGAAATTGTGTTCAATTGCTTAAAAGTTTGCCTCCACTAATCAAGATACAAATGTACAAAACTTAAGCAATAGTGTATTTGTTGCCTTCTGATGATAAATTGTAGTCCGTTTTAAATTCATTGTTTCATCTAGATTTGTGATTTTCGTTACGATTGATTAAGGATATGGACGTAAATGTCTAGCGGGCACATACATCTTTTAAGTATTTACCTAAATGTACTACAAAGGTTTTTTTCAGACGTGTTTAGATCGCTAAAATGAATCCTTACAAAAGAACGCTATGCTTTCGGTAATGGAAATATATTGAAATTATCAATCAATTACGTTCAATATACAGATCATAAAAACAATGCATGCGCAAGACTTTAAAATACAAAGGGGCCTTTCAAACACTCTCTTAACAAATACGTTTGATTTTTAATGCAAATACATCTAATAGCCATATTCTTTTCGGCGTTTTACTAAAAGACAGCATTCCAGAATGTCTAAAAGCTTTTTCTTTTCATATTGCAATATATAGCAAATGGAATAATGTCTTACAAATTGTAGCCGTTGGTTCTTCCCGGGAAACTTTAAAGAAGAGTTCATAGCAAGAGTGGGATTCCTGACGTCCATTTCGATAGCCAAAGTGCACATCGCTGTCTAGATGCAGAGCTGTACGACACACAGCCTATATATTACAGAAAGAAGATTACAGCTGATCTTGAAATAACCTATCTTTGTTAAAGTACAATGCTTTGGTAACTATCAAGAAGTCTGGAATGAACCTCAGAGCTTGAAACAAAGATTGCAAAGAAAAAAATTGTAATCTCAATATACATGTACACGTTATCCTATTTTATATTGTTTGGTAAGAATTTATTTTAGTTTTCCGTTTTTATGTTATCGAATTGTCTGACTGCATATGGATTAAATCTGCTCTCTACCAATACCGACGTGTGTACTTAACAGCAATGGATTTTAATGGACGTTATTGTGTTGTAGCATATGTAAAACAAAACATGAACACTTTATTTAACTTAGACATTATTATAAAAATAAATACATATGGCATATGCTAAATATGAAATATTATTTTCACGTCAAGGATTTTGTAATTACCGAGGTAAATTCGAATCTTGATTCGTAATTTTTTCACATTTTAATGTTGTTTTGGATTGTTGTTTCGATTCCAAATGATTGACAATTTTTTTTTTCAAATGGATAATAATAATTCTATTTCACAAACTACTTTACCCCACTCTGATCTTTTTTATATCCAATTATCCTCGGTTATCTTTCGCTATCGTCAGTCCCTCTGATGTAGACCTAACACAGATATGCCCTGTGTAAACACCTGTATATTGATTCAGTTTCCACTTGTACGTGAGATTAACTTCTGACAGGACGTAATGATGTGATATATTACCACGTGTCAATCGGCTCGGTCTATCTTTGAAGCCATTCACGATTCATCACATCCATTTCTCATATAAACCTTGGTTAAATATTTGTGAATGGATATTTTAGTTAGTGATTTCTTTAGCAGGTCTCTTACATTGTATATGAACCTATTGACCTTACCTGGGACCGTTAATAACTAGCACTTCCTGGACATGTCCCCCTCTAAAATTCGATACTAATTAACACTGTAGTGTTTTCTTTTCATTTTAACACCACTTTTTTTCCCAAAAATAACCAACTGTAATCAAAGCATTTGTAACAGATGAAGTAATAATGCAGTTTGCTATTATTTAGCTGGATAGTTATATTAGTATTTTTACCATGTCTACTCTATATAACTGTTATAGTCCCTATGTTTTACAATATATCACAATTATCCTCACATTCCATGGGTTGACTATAACAAAAATGCATTTGTTTCAAAATTCGTATTATCTCCCTTTAGCAGCATTAAAGCCACATAACTGCATTTCACATACCCCGTCTCGTGTGTGAACTTAAATTCATTTCGAATGAATTCCTTTATGTACGTCTCCATTTTTTGTCCCTTCCTTAACAACTAATTGCCTGAACGAACACGAACAAGTCCTAGCTTGCAATGACTAAATAAACCTTGACTTATATGCCAACAGCAAAATAACAAAATCCCTAAACATGCTTCAGGAACAGTTTCGTTATTCTGAAAAATTCTGGAAAAAATTCCAGTTGATAACCATGCAAAAATAAGCCTAAAACGAAGTAAGCCTGAGCGGTAACTAACAAGAAACTCTCGACAGAAAAATCCAAAGAAATGAAAATAATTCAGGTGGGGCCCACTTCAACAACATACCGCAGGAAGACAGTTCAAAATGGACGCGTGTTTACAAAGACCGAGTTTCAACTGTTGTTGTACCGGTAACCGCGTAAGCATTCATCTTGAATACTGCCGATATCAGTTAATCTTAACTAAATCTATAAATGTGGAAAGTTTTTAGGCTTGATTTTCGTTTCAAGTTTTGTCGAAAGTTACGTATACTGGGCCTTTAAGGCAAAGTCTGCCATTAATTGAATTCAAATAGATAATTTAAGCACCCGGATGGTTTCATTGATGTGGAATAGCATAAACTGTTAAAAGAACCATAAATAATATCCCATAATAAATCATATCATTGTCGAAAACTATATATTGTCAAAATGATAAAAATAGCATGCTAAAAATATTGCTTAGTTATATGTAATAAGTGCAAGTCATCGAGAAATGTGGCCCATATGTATGTAAAAACAAAAATCCAGATTCCATCTGTAATGCTAAGTTATTTTCTCCGCGACACGGGATTATACGATAACAAACTCGCAGACTTGGTAAGCCTAATTCTTATCCGTGATGTTGTACGTCGTAAATATTTCCCAGAATTGCAATCGCAAACGAGTTCGGTTTCAATTATCTGCAAAGGACATGCTTCCATCCTCCAATAATCTGCGAAGTTTGCAGAAAACTAAAGGGAACTCTTCCAGTGGTATTTCAAGGATGATTTCTGTCATATCCCTGATTTCATTTTAATTGAGTAAATTTGATCGAAATTAAGTTCACATGGATAAATAAACCTGCAATTAACATGAATTGTGTTACCAAAACGGTTGACCTACACTTGGGTATAAACAAACAAAAACACTGTGCCTTAAGGAGGTTTAGGTAAATACGAGTTACCGTAACTTCATTACACTCGGTGATGTGATCAATGTTGTTTCATGTATGCAATATTGCTAGCGTCCAATCGAGTTTGGGGACAGATACCACTACATCAGAAGACTATTTAAGATATTAGATAAAGTTCAACTTTGATTTAAACTGAATACTTATGACGGGGAAGGTTATCACTGAAAAATGCACCTAAGTGGGCGTCCCAAAGGCTGCAATAAACGAGAGGATAGAAATTGAGTTACTCTGGAGGAAAACGATTAAAGGGACAATCTTGATATGAGTGAACTAATGGCGCGCTACACTATCAGGACGTTACGCCAAAAGGATTTTCTTTTACACTCCATTGACTATGTAAAACGATATGATGCCACACAAATGGTTTGCTACATTGTAATTTCATTCTTTAATAGCAAATAACTAGCAGAATTAAAGAAATCGGTTTTTAATATTGACGATTCGCTCTTACCAGCAATGAATTCATCCTTATTTTTCCCATTGAAATATTTTATTATTATTTTTTCTTCAGTAATTCACCAATGGGATTGAATAAAATGACTTTGTATATTTATCGTTGGACCCCGTTTTGTTATGATACATGCAATATGAAATATTTTAAATGACTTATCCAACAAGATAACATGTATAATATTGTTCTGAATAATTAAGTGTACTATAAAGTACATGCTATGTGACCTAATCAAATACGAGAGTGTAACAAACGCTCAAATTAACTCCTAGTAACCGATGGTATCCGCTGTGAAAATATTTTTGTAAACAATAGTATATAATAAGATGAGAACAGTGACAAAGATAGTGCGTCGCTGGGGCTCGAACCCGCGACCTTTGACTCTCCAACCTGATGCTCTACTGATGAGCTAAAGGGACATTCACTACTTACAGCTCACGCTTGTAATGCAACCTAACAAATACACATCTTGGCACTACCCACTCTCCCTTTTGTAATCTCCAACCAAAGTTCTATTCTAAAATGGTATTTGTGTGTATACATTCAAAAGCAAATACAAAATTGTATACTTATTACATTTACAGTGTTATTGTAAATCTAGTTAAATATAATAGACTTATCATAATAGAAACATATATCCATAATTTGCTTGATTGAGAAAATATGCATTCAAGCTCACAAGCCAATAATGTTTCAATGCAAAATGTTCAAAAAGCAATCATGGAAACATTCAATTCTTAAATATTGTTCATGTATCAAATCTCTTTGTTATAAATGAAAACAAGAACCATTGAATTTACATTAGGATTATGAGGTGACACAATTAACGGTTTCATAATATCATGGACTGTTCAATTTCTTGTGAACTCTAAAATGTGCATGCATTACATGTTTGGTGAAAACGTAAATATAACAATATGCGAATTTACCTTCACTTATGATAAAAAATCATTATTGTACACGTTCTATACTCGAACCTACATAAAACAAACATAACAGACATATTTATGACAATTTATGTCATAAATATTGATAATCACAGATAGATATTATGAAATGTGTAGACAAAATCAATGTATGTCATATACATGTAATCATAACACGTAACGAGTAAACATGTTATGGAATATTACTTATATTAAACGTTCCAGCAAATCATTGTTCGATCAAAATTGCGTATACTGCGTTAAGCTATATTTTTTCGACACTTAATTGATTTTTATAAACACATATATCACGCCCAAAATATATTGCTGTCATTATCGGAAGACATCATGTAGCGCCTACTTCATAACGTACAACAGTAGAATGAAAGCTACGAGAAACAAACAAAGCTCAGCCAATATATGATGTGGTTTATATACATAACCTTGATATAAAGGGTTTATGCCCCATGGAGGAGATGTATCATATATCAAAAGGACGCCTTTGGCTTTCAACAGGGAATCCTCATCGGATAGGAGCAAGTATTTCCATAGCATATCGTACACATATTGAAGATTCCCTGTCACATAAGATAATAAAACCCCCATACTATTGCTACAAACTAACGCTTCTCGTTGAAATTGCTTATGCACTTATACTCGATATGACTTTGGCTTTGGTAAAATAAAAAAACGTCAAATACCCATGTGACTGCATCTATAGTTATAGACCTTATGACTTTGGGTTAATAAAGACCTGGAATTTGAATCTATACGAATTCGTATTACCAAAACAGAAAACGAAACAAGAATTACAATGCACCATGCATCACCCGGTAGCCATTGGTGATGCTATTGGTCATAACATAGAGAAATGTTTCTCTTAACTACTACTGAAATTGAGATGTATAGAAATTCTATTTCAAATAAATTGAGAAATTTGGTTTGTATACATTTTGAATCGCTCCAATGTCCATTGAAAATCGAGAACCAAGACCCTACGGTGTGTCTAGTCTTTAAGCTTAAAAGTAATAGACGTATACAATCAAACAACCACCGCCACTGATACACTGGTCTTGCTTTTACACTAGGAAGGTTTAAAGAAAATATGACGGTTGCTTTACTTATGGAGACTTAATCTTGAGATGTTATATGTTTGTTATTCATTAGTTGATGAATATGACCAAACTGTATTCTAAACAAAAATTTAACCAAAATAAAATTAAAGAAAAATGATAAGGAATATCCATTTTAAAATATATATTAAAGTTTTGTTTTTATACAAGTGTGAACACATCAAGCCATATTGAATACGAGGAAACAATCAACATGAATTTGTGAAATATCAAATGAGCAAGGGTACAGTAAAAACAATGCGAACAAAGGAAATATTTACATGGAGACCCTCGTTAACATACAAGAGAATTAGACTATGCGTTCCGGAATAGTAAGCGTCTTCTGCTTCATTAAACATCAAAGTTCGAACACAAGTCAGAGGACAAATATTTCCTGTTTCATCTAGTTCAAAGTGATTAGGTCTCGTGGCCTATTCAGACGACATGTCGGTCTTCAATACCTTAAGATTCATTGAAAATGCTTTTAACTGTTTCATTATTATATTGACACACCTTTCAGGATTTTAATTAGTAATCAAGCTAATCATTTACTGAAGTCATTAAATGTGACATATTTGACAACGTAATGCAATCATTTCCATGTGATAAGAAAACTCGAGCGAAAAAACGGATATGTTTTTTGCATTATCATGTTAATTATTAGGTGAAATATTACAGAACTATTTTCGAGTTCGAATGTTTCAGCTGAAGTAAATATTCCCACGTCAAAATTGAAAAATAAACAGCAACACTCACCTTGTTGTAGTATAGAGTTTTTCAGTTTTCTCCTCTAATGTCACATCCTAGGCTAGTTTCATTCCGAAGTACCTGATTCCTCGCTGTATACTCAGATGGATGTGCTTTGATCATCAACACACACGTGTTGCTCCCTTGCTTCCTAAGGGTTTCGTCTGTTGGTGCAGGTTGTACTTAATGGCAGTCTACCATCATTCATGATACCAAGTGTCGTATGTGGGGATTGATCTATGGGCAATTCTAATTTCTATTCCAACATACAAGTGTGGAGAATAAGGAGGAGGGACCTATTGAAAGAACTATACTGATAATACATATGCATTTCTTACATTATATACACATGGAAGCATAGGGGGGACTGATATGTTATGCTTCACCTTAGTAATATTGCTGTGAGATAAATGACATTATATAAAGAAATTAACAGGATATGTGTTCAACATATTCTATACCACTTTGCCAGGTATACCTATATATATTGGCGATTTCAGGGTCTCGGTCTGTATCTAAAAGACCTCACACTTATCGATGCTTATTCGTCATCTTGTTATAATCAGTATAGGTTTTCACACCAATATGTTATTGCTGTCGTCTGCTTAAGGATTTCGAAAAGTCAATGTGACACTTTCTTCACGATAATGGCGTATGGAAAAACATATGGCTGGGGAAACTAGTGGGTTGAAGCGAGACACGATTCATGGGTTGGTATATTGAGTAAAATTAGTTGAAACAATTTCAATGAATCGCTTAAATGGCATATTGTATTTGTGTTGATGAATTCATCAGATGGCACCACACATCTTTGCTGGAACAAGAGGCAGGATGGGTAGATGGTCGAAGTATGGTGTAGTACACGAATTACATTACCACCAGCAAAAATGAGCTGAAGCTGTTTCGCTGTTGAAAGGGTTTGGTTGTTTGGGTTGTTTTTGTTTGTTTCAAATCTATCCACGGGGTACGTTCTTTTATTTCAAACATGTCCAATCGCATAATAATTCACACAGAGATTGTTGAATTGGTTAGATTTATCCGCACTTGAAAAGTATTGCGTACGGCAGTTACATTGAGCCCAATTTGAGCAGAAATTGAAACATTTGGTCATTTTACATTGTCATACAATCAGATACGTTGATATAGATAGAAACTAAATTATGCATACAAATACGCCAATACAATATATCAAAGGCATCTTCTCATTAATTAGTAAACTGCAGATTTATTATCAAAATAGTATGCACGCAATTCAGAACCTAACTTTGTCTTATAACCCATAAACAATACATATGAAATAAATCTGATGGATTGAGGTCAAGTCATTACTTTAATTACGACACATGGTCACATTATAAACCCAAAATCCAGTGCCATGGCACTGCTGTGTTTTATTTTAATTTGATCATTTGCAATCGAATTATTCCATTTGGCACTCAATATACAACTTTAAATTCCAAGAACAACGCCATTAAATGTTTACGATTTTATTAGGTTTTACTGCACTTTTACAAGGAATCCAAACATAAAGAACACGCCATACCATAGTTTATGTTCCCATGCCCGAATGTATGGTGATTCTACCATGATGGACGCCGTTAACACCAGCGACGCTTACTGATGGTATGATTACGATAATGATGATGAGGCTAAAAAACGGGTTTGCTCTAGGATGTTGACTGCGATAACATTCTACCGTACGCCACACACTGAGATGGGATTAAATCTCATTCACCCCAGAAATTTCATAATGAACTTTTCAAACCTTTGAATTGGCAGAGTTCAAATGTATCTACAGGGGTGTATGAGTCTATGGCCTTGTCACTGCTGAAAATAAAGTGCATTGTTATATTGTATTTCAGAGACAAGATGATCTGCACTTTTCCTTAAGTATTGCTACACACACAGATCTTAAACTCTCGTTAATTACCGATATATCATTCCAGATAAACAAATGTGTGAAGTTGCTTTCCTACATGTAGCATGCTATAACTATTTACCAGAAAATTATCTTCCTATCACAAATGCATTTCGTATTTATCATCAAAAGCTTTTCAATTATGAACAAATCCTCTTTGTTACAAACACTTACAATCGTTTTGTAGAGTGGTAAATAAAAAAAAATACTTTTGAAATATCACACATTCCATAACAAAACCTATTACAGTGAATGCTCATTTCCTAATTTCAGTCATCAGTTTCAATATGAAGGAAACAATTAAAGGAATTTAAAAGCAATGAAATATAGCTATCGACAGTTGATACATCTGCCAACGCTTGTCAGGAGTATGCTTTGTTTAATTTTCGCTTCATACAAAAACCAATTTTATTAAGACAAATACATATGGTAAATATGCTATGAAACGTATTAGGATTGAAGGCATTTTTTAAACATTCATAATGCTGTGGAAATTCACCGGTTGCATCCATTTTGCATAAAGTCTGGCGTAAAACAATAAAGAATCCTGAAGTATTATGGGTTCGATGGCTTTAACTGTTACGACCGGCCCACTAATAATCCAGGTATTAGAATGCCAATAAACAGGGTGTTTATATCATAGAAATCCCTAATTAAAGTATTATTTGTAGGTGTTGAATGTTAATAAATACAATCTAACTATACTAATGACTTGTTAGAAAGACACCTTGGGCATTTTTAACATGTCTAATGTTAATATCATTCTTGTAATGCACAATGCCAAGAAGCATACATCATCTTGGATACGATGCTATTAAACTCTTGAGGGGATCATTTTATATTGATATTTTGTTTGAGGGTGGGGACAAATAGCCTTAATGTTTTTACGTTTTGAATTATACAGTATATATCAAATGAATTGAACTGTATTAGTTTTGAAACAGGAGAAAATGTCCGATTTGCTTTTTGCACTCGATTGTTAAAGATGATTTAATAAGCCGGAAATTATCGCTTAATTACTTTAGTAGGTGATTTAGGAATTATTATTACTGACAATATTAGTTCTTACATGTATATACTTTACATAAAGTTTCGACTAGAAGAACGAATCAGCCTAGAACACAAATACACGATAATTCATTAGATAATACAATAATGTATATGAAATATACATATTATAACCTAATGCACTTCATTCTATTAATCTGGCGTCTTTTTACCAATAAATATTATCTGACATACGTTCAATGGTTAAATGAACGTTTACCAATGTAACGGGGGAGATGTATATTTAAGATTATTTTCACACATGTAACGTTTTTCATAAAGAACAAATCAATATGCATCAACGCTTGTGAAATGAAATAGAATCTCACTTCCGCTAGACATCGACTTTACTGATCTATCAAATCTCTAAACAGACTTGTGTTATTATCGTCTTCGTAAAGCAGTTTACTATATATATGTATTAAAACTCTGTAAGGAGACAACCTCTGATAGAAGGGCGCATTTAAATATTCGTTTGGGTGGTCTCTTGATGTATTATTGGATTAGAATAACGCTGAATCGGTGGGGGAAAACCTTATCATTTATCAATCTACATCATTACAGTTGATACAGTGTTATCAATATAATGCATGTTCTAACACAAGTGAAATACATTATTAAACTGTTAAAGGCCCAATAAACGTAACGTCAGGAAATTTGTCGTGATTCTGAAAAATACTTAATAAAACTCCAGTTGATTACCATGCAAAAATAAGCCTAAAATGAAGTAAACCTGAGCGGTAACTAACAAGAAACTCTTGACTATTTTCGCTTTACGTTTTGCCGAAAGTTACGTATATTGGGCCTTTAAGTGTAAATGTCTTTTATTTTCTTTTCCAGATAAATGTTTCTATTGGAAGAAACCTATTTAAATATGTGGCAATAGTTAACCAAGAAAAGTGTGATATTTAAACGATAACACAAAAATACAGCACGTTAGAGCTAAACTTGAATCAGAAGGGTTTTGATCCAAGCAGGATTACTTTAACGGTGTGTAGTTAGTGGGACCGCCCTCGACTCAGTATTGACAATTGGTGTACTGTTGTTAAATACGTCATGTATTTTGTAACATAAAATCGTATAAATAAAGATATATAAACTTAAAAAAATGGTTAATATAAAATGTTGTAGTAAAAAATCGGGAGGAATATTTTATGCTGTATGTAATAACATATTTAAACTTGCACACATTATGTTTAAATTTGTTTATGAAAGAACAGTAATTTTCGGATCCCTCTTTTACAGGAGTTTACATGTAGATCTTTTCCTTTTTCTTAATTTGCCCCTAGTTTAATCGATTTTGAGTTCGGATTATGGTTTTGTTGACGCTTCGGTATTCTCTTTTTTTTTTATATAAATACAGTAGCGATGTGCAAAACGGTAAGAAATGATGATATCTTTGTGACGTTACCAGTAACCATTGTATTTCCCCAGACTGTTGCTTTCTATCTTAATACTACCCTCATACTTGCGTTAAAAATAACTCAATAAATATCTTCGCAGAAATGCATTTTTGCTGGAGCATAAAAACTCTCTTGTGACGTCATAATTGTTGATTTATGACGTCATAGATTTACTTTTGTCACTTCCCTACGGAAACATGGATACTCTCTCTGTTTCAAACGCTCAAATGATTATTGCTAATTATTTGAGCTAATTAATAAGAAAATGATTGTTTAATGGACAAAGAGGGTGACTGCAATATCAAATAACGTAAATAACCCAATCACCCATATCCGTCTACACGCACATTTGTACACTATTCATGAGATGCATCACACACACTTTATTAAGTACAAAGCTAGTGTGTCCTTCTTGAACCCTTAACATATTTACATGTATTAAGTGATTAATAAAATATTCTTTTTATAACGGATGTATGTAATAAATTATAAAGATTCGCGACAGTATGCTTGGTTATTAACCGGATGTGGATTGATAAGGAGGATGTACTACAGTCTGACACAAACAACACATTTTCGCTATAATTACGGAAGGATACCCTTTTATAGAGCTCATGATTGTAATCGGCTTGCTGAAACCAAACAACGAGTGACATTGCTATCGAGTCGATTCTGATATAGATACGTTAAGATAAATGGAAAGAAGACTAAAACATGAAACTTCTGATCAGTTAAGTCAGCGGCGGTAGCATTCCTATGTGGACAAAACTCGCACCATGGCACTGTCGGCTACGATGAGAGGGAGCCGATAAGTAACTGTTGCATAATACAGAGAAGAAGTTGGCTTGTTTAGTGTAGACAGACTATAGCGTTATTTCATTCCAGACAAAACATATCTTTCATATAGTGTTCATGTAAAGTCTTTGACATTTATAATTTGACAATCAATATTGGATGCTTAGATAAACCCATATCTTAACAAATATAAGCAACAAAATATATCATACATGTAAATACTGGCCGATGGTAATAGAAATTGTTTAAATTGTATATCTTTGTACGGTATATAGTGGTTATTCAGCATTTTGTCCCGTTGTTACATTCACGAGAACGTATATATGTAGCGCGAGTTAAAATATTGACAAAAAAAAACCAACCTTTCTTTGTCTTACACTTTCGAGATTTTTTAAAGCTTTTAGGACTCTGGTTTAATTTTTACACTTGTGACTAAAGCTGCCAGGGACAGGGTGACTTTTGCTGCCAGAATATAAATACGCCACAGGGTATAGTTAAATTTTAAAAGAAAAAGTAACAAATAAAAGAAGAAAAAACCCACTGAGATATTAATGTTATTAAATATTTATGAGTTTTCAAAATACAATGAAGGTTTTTTTAATTTTAATAGTAGAACAATGAAAACAATAGGTCACAAATATTGCGCAATGATGTTTGGAACTGAACTTATATAATCACTAGTGGTGCTATAAGTAGTGATGATATTTTGGGTTTTTTTTTTCTTATTGGTATTTCCTGATATTCCAGTCAAACAGTCTTTTTTGATTAATTATCTTAATTGCCGCAATGCAAATTAAATCGGTCTTTGCAATACACATCAAAACGTCGGCCCGGGCAACACTTCATAAAGTCGTCCAATACAGAAAAAAACACGATCAATATAAGAATATATAACTTTGGGATCAAACAGTATCCTTTAAACGATGTGAATGCAGTAACGGAGTGTGAAAATATAAAACAGCGAATGTTTGAGATAAAAGTTCTCTTTACTATTCAATTCGTTTCCGAGTTGACACAAGAATTAACCTTATGCGTTTTTAAGGTTTTTAAAGTCTCAACATTCGTTTCATTACAGTATAACTTCTTTATTGATTCAACACAAACTACTTTCCCCAACTTTCCGGAAAACATTGCTTTACAAAACGGCCATCTTACTTTTCTATTTATTCATAAAGATATTGAATCCTGATAAAGATACCTGTATCCAATTCAGAAAAAATCATTGTGAGGATGTACCTTGTTAGAACAATAATAATTAATAATAATTAGAGGTTCTTATATACCGCTTGATCATAACCTGAATGTCGCCTCAAAGCAGTTCACAAATTATTATCCGTGGTTATAGGGTCTGCCAATATCATTTTCAACTCCCTGGGGAGCATACAACCGGTGCTGCCATCTCGGCGCTCACAAGTAGCAGTCTATAATTTCTAGCACTGCCCAACCACGTAATCATTTACAGCTGAACAGACTGGAACAAACGCAGCAAGATATCTTGGTCAATGATGTAACACAGGCGCCGTGACCGGGACTCGGTCTTAACAGATAAACCGACTCATACATAAAAGATTTTACCAGATCAATTGGTCCAAATTACAATTGCCATGACTATTAATACAATTCAAAATCATACCAGGCACCAACTTTGGTCAAAATATATCAATTACAACATTTGTATTTCCTATGTAACCTGTCTAATTTCTTTCCTATCTACTTTCATATTGTCTCACAGTGATTTTGTCCTCAAATAACCCTTGGTATTTGGCGGACATTGACACAGAACATCAATGTGCATTCTAATCAATCTTATCTCCTGACGATACAGTCAAAATTGCTGCTGATGGAGACATCAAAACAATTATTTATCTTTAAATTGCCATTTTACTGCTGACAGTAGGTTTGAAACACGGCGTGCTGACAGTGTGACACTTCGCAACATTATTTTCTCTTTACAGTAAGCACATACCTTTCCAACCTCTTTAACAGTCGAAAACTGAGAATTGTCGCATGAAAAAATACATTTTATGGAACGTTTGCTATGAACCCCGCGGGCGCACATCCTTGCCAACAAGAGTGGTAAATTGAAGTTGAAACATCCTGTTTCAGAATTGTTGAAACAAAATTAGGTTTAACCATTGGAGACTGTCTGGACTTTCGGTAAAAATAATGATGCAAGATTTTATTAAATAGGAACAAACAAACGAGCCTGTTTAAAGCTGAATGGCAATTCTGTTAAGCACGACATCGTTTGTGAGAATGTTGCACTTTAGAAAAATGATAGATTTCCAACACCCCAATGTGAACATGGTACATTTGTATACACTATATTGCTGAACTTCTATCAGACAATGTCATCAGTTCGTTAAGGCTAGGGCTTTAGTGATTAGTACGGGCTACTGATGGACTAGTTGTTCGCCTTAATGCCTCGCTCTTTCCTTATCATCTTGCTTTGTAGCAATCGAGTTGTCTTCAGTTTGAGCTGTCGATAGAATGCAAAAGCAGACCTTTCTACAGAAAAAATATGATGATAAAGTTTATACTTCAAATGAATTGTTCGTGATATAATCCATAAATAACCCCAATAAAGTGACACATAGTTGAATACGTAATTTATCACAAAGGTTAATCGTTTAGCCGCTTCAAAGAAATAGATCTACATATATATGTTAGAATCGTGAAAAAAAAAAGTCTGATGTAGTTTTGATTTAAGAATGTCTGCGATACCGGGAGCACGTTCAAATTGCTGATGAAAGATTTTTTATCCTTCTATTGGTCGATTTACTCGCAAATAAGTATAAGTCGTAGACCTTTAAGCATTATAATATAACATTATATCTGCTGTCGGGAAAGGAGATTGGAATATACGAATTTATTTGTGTAGACTGGTCCAAGTTGTGATCACTTGCACATACATTCATTGATCAAATCCTCAAAAGTGTTATACCTTTCTAGCCTTAAGATTGCTTTATTTACTAGCTTGCATTGTCCAGACATGACTGAGAATTTGGAATTCTATTCATTTCATCTCTCAACGAAACATCAAAGTCGTCAAATTATTAGTGTATAACGCTTTTTGTCCTCTTAAAGACTTGTTGATTCATTTTGCACCTTAACATTTTGTTTATATATTTTAATGTATCTCATTTGTATGAGATAATCGAAATTACTCTTTATTACTTGGAATGGATTTTGAAAGACTAATGTCGCATCGCGACAGGATTATGTACAAGGTTGGCATTGGCGAACTAAAATATGTTGTTCCACCAAAAGAAGTATGTTACTTGTCTTGTAACAGGTTGGATAACTGCAATGGCAATACTTACAAATCAAAGACAACCATACTGACTGCAAATTTGTACATATTTTAAATGTTGAAAGCACCATCATTGACGACTAACTAACCAACGACTGTAAGAGGTGAAGGGTCAAAACACCCATTGGAAATTTGCTTCAACCTTTCGACTTCAGATGCAGATGGACAGCAAGCAATCAGAAACTGCAAAAGACGTTCTCATTAAAATAAGAATTCGTAGAAGATTCCTATTAAGCGATAAATCTGTCAAGTAATTTTATTTGACTAGAGCGTGTTTGCATTAACAAAAATCAGAGAAAACCAAAGCGTCAACAAAACTATGATCCGAACGCAAAATCGACTTAACAAGAGGCAAAATAGGTACAAAGGAACTCCGCCTAAGGAAATGGAGACCATCGTAAAAGTACAATAGAATAAGGCCAGATGTTTCGGAAGAGTACGCATCTTCTACTTGATCGACGACACCCCTATGTAACTCCTGATCACATCCAAGTAAACATAAAGTCCTTAAAATGAGCATACTCAAAACATCCATCTTTATATCACTATAAATATACAGAATATTTCTCAATTAAACCAAGATGGCAACCATAAATCTTGCCCATAGTCTTCATCAACCTGCATTTCTCGAATCCCTGTGTCGTAAGTTTGCTCGTCAGCAGCTGACATGCATCACGAAAATCTCGATATTCTTTGCAATCCCTAGAAAACAGGATGGAGAAGAAAATATCAAACGAGGGAAAGTCTACGATCAGAAAATCGAATCATCACCTTTATTATAAAGCTTAGTAGTAAGCTGCCCGTATTGGTCATAGTTTAAATGAAGATCGATATACGGAGCTGTTGTAGGAGAGGCTGTTTTTCCCTAATCTCAAGTTATGTGGGGTATCTATCGCGAATATGCTTGTAATAGACTTTGACAAAAAGTCCAGCGGATTTTTTGTTCGAACTTATTTCACTTTCTAAAAATAAATGTTTTCCCATAGATGTTCATATACAGATAAATAACAATACAACGGCTCTATAAAAATGTTAGTGATGAATCCACTCGTCTTAAGTAATTGATTAGAAAAAAACACCAAACAGCAGACGGTGTATAACTGTAAGACCTGATTCAATTTGGTGTTTTACCCATAGTATCTTGAGAGAATTACACTCATCCATGAAACAATTCAAGCGTTATCGTGGTTGCTAGGACATTAACGTCAATTTTCGTATTAAATACGTTTTCTGACATTGTCGGGTCGTATTGATACATGACTGCGACTGTTGCATCACCAAAGTCATGTGGTAATTATCATTGCATGAACCGCCCTCCGACAAAATCTAACTGCCTTTTGCTATTTAAAATGCCATCTTTTCTGATCCTAAATTTCCGCCATGGACCTTGAAATCATCATCAATGCTGATATCTGAATGATAATAAAACAATGAAACTGCAACTGAAATAGCCGTCTTTGCATTCATGTAAGTAGTTAATCTGTTTGTGATCGTTTTTCTGAAGGTTTACTTGAATTGATTGCATTCTCTTTCTTGAATTGCAAATTTAAACTTGATCTTAATTAACCACCCCAGTTAAATCGTTTGATCTTTACTGTATGGCTTTCATCCAGTATTTCTCGATGTGTTCCTTCACTTATTCACTTAAATCGAATGTAGGCAAATCCCAAAGCAATGCACATTATCCATTTAAGCTAATTCTAATCAATTACTTTGATACACAATACGTTGTCGCTGTTTGTTCTTTTCAGTCTTGACACACGGTAACATTATACTCGACCCTAACGATATATCAAAAATTGTAGTTTCATTTTGTGACCTCGTTATTTACTGTTAACTACACTGTTTATCATTAGGGAATAATGTCGATAGCAATACCTGTACAAACAAATCACTTGTACACTCCTTAAGAGCACAATGTCTCAGTAACGTTGTCATTCTAATACATCATTAATAAGTATATTTATGCCTACTCCACATTAAACTAAACTCAAATATATAAAATTGAAAAGATCAGCACAAGATGACAATTTATTTTGCATGACATCATGACACCAAAAATATAATTGAAAAAGATTATCATATGATGGTAGTTTATTAAGCATGACATCATGATAAAACTATGAACATAAGGCTGAACTGTCAATTTACATCCTTAGATGGGGATTTGACAGAATATCGCACATCAGTGAAGATGGCGATTACGTCATGATTTTTTTTTTTCAAATGTTGTTAATATCAGAATCACCAGTTTGCTATATGATGACATCAAAACGGACATGACATATATATCCTACCGAAAGGGCGACAACTTTTGTTTATGAAAATACTTTTCGTTATTTTCTCTCTTCGGATAATACCCTTGTTTCATAATGCCTATATTGGCAAAACAACACCTTTAGCCTCAGGTTAAAACTCATAAATACAGTGAAATGTCAAAGTCTTTTAAAGGGGTAACTTGCATTACGTGATACTTTGTCAGTTAAGTATTATCGGGAGTAATGTTGGATGTTTTAGAGGGAGGTAACTCTGTAAAGTTGTCACGATCACAAGGAGGCAAGTACTCCAACGTACCACAATTTCAGTACATATAAACACATTTACGAGTATTACACACGCGCAAACACAACATGCAATGGCCTCAGCTGGCAATACATCTGTAGGAATTTAAAGGGAAAACCAAGCCGGAAGTACTTAACAATTTGAATAGGTCATTTGTTGTTTTTATACACGTACATGTATGCATGTGTATGTATGGCGTATACGGTCAGTTATGAATGCTATATTACCCTTTTTATTTACATGGTCAGAATTTATGATACTGACTACAAGTCCGTCCTGGGGCTCTAGCAAGGATACGTAATATGTGTATTCAATAGATTTGATTTTGGTTGGGTTAATTTTGTTTTACGTCCTATTAACAGCTTGCATGTACTAATGTAAGGACGATGCATTCGATATTATACATTTATTGCCCTGGTTGTAGGGAGACATTACGATTTGTTTACCCAAGGCATGTCATATTTTCCCGAGGGCGAAGCGATTAGTTTACTGCGGAAACATGACATGCCGCAGTTAACTAATCGTCATGTCTCCCTACAACCAGGGCAATAAATTGTTTATTATACCGAAATACAGCATCAATGAAGACTTTATTCATATGATTCACAAACAATACATTTATCAAATAATAACATGTAGAAATAAAAGGTAAAATAAATGTAATTCTATTAACCTTTCAGTATCACTGTGTATAACCTTTTTGAGGCCTGTTTTGTGTTTTCCGCGTTCTTTTCCTGCAGAATATTGCTGATTTCATCGGCGTCTGCTTAATGAAAACGTCTGTCGTCTGCCATGTTGTTCATCGGAACACCTCAGAGAGTTCTGTACCACGAACGACAACTCCTACGAGAGGTTCTGCATGAAGGCGACATGAGAAATTGGACATGATGCACGCGAGGGAGACATGAAGTGTAGTCTCCCTGACACGTGACGGCTCTCGACCAATCCCTGACTGTGTTATATAATAGAGGTATAATAATATTATTTGTATTGAGTGACTGTGTATTTTGGGAGACATGGCACGTTCGTATAATCTCATAACGACAGTTTGGAACGTAACTGATGACGACTTTAGGGTGCTTTCACACCAAAGTATAAAGCAGAATATTTCACCTGGTCACACCATACTGACGACAAAACGTGTTTTTTGTTAATTAACACCTGTAACCGGATATACTTTTTTTCATACATTTTGCATTTTGTTTCCAACCCGAGCCCTAATTCCCTACATTAGATATCTTTAGTTTATATATTTTCAGTAAGAAAAAACGGGTCATCATGCAAGAAGAAGAAGCTGAAAAAGAAAAAAAATGAAATTAAACCAATAAGTCCCTGCATTCAAAACTTACTATATATTCATATTTACACATTGGTGGTTCGTCTTTTGTACAATATTATGTTGTTTAACGTATTGCAAGATATAAAATATTTAAGATAAAAATGCAATGAAGTGTACGTTCATGCAAAGGTCCGAGACACCTAATGTCAAATCTAATCACGCTTTGGTGAAACCTTAAATGGCCCCGTCGTCTTCTTTCAGCCCTCTGCATATTTACCGCTGAGGAATTCACGTAAGTACAAAGTACTTGTGTGCTGAGGAAACCATAGCAATAACAGATGTCAACGAACCGTTGTCAACAGATTGAAACTCTATACGGCTTTATCGTGTAAATGGTCAACAAAAACAGGCTGAACAAACTCAGTTCAACCCAAAAGGATCGCATCTTAATCCCGCGTGCCACCACGTCAACGCCTTTCTCAAGCAGACGTAGGTCTTCCACAAGGGAACGGATCTAATGATGACCGATATTGACCTTTTCAGTACGAAAATATCTGCGTACAGCTACACTTATGGGGTAAAATATCAATGTTTGCAGTATTCATCTAGCCACATGTAATGACTTTCAGTGACATGTTGAATGCCACGTTATTGTACGTCAGTGATGTAGTGCAGTTCATACAGAATAAAGACCTTGTATTGTTTGCATGCTTATAATAGTCATCATACTGCAAAACAAAAAAGTCTTACAAAGAATATGAACAAAGAAGATCTTAGCATTCATGAGTTCATGACAATATTGTCTCGACATATATCCAAAGGACAATGCTGGTTTGAAACGTAACACCCACGTGCTGAACCTTTTGAATTTTGTATTACATATACATTGTTGTAGTATATACAGTATGTCTACAGAATACTTTGCAAATCCATGACCTCATAGATGTTGAAGAATATGTCCATCCTTAAATAACTCTCTCAAACCCAATAACGCTATTGTTAATTAAAGGAAAAGAATGGCCACTGACCACTATGGGTAGGTGACCTCCAATGTTTTATATTGACGCCATACTGGACATAAATAGGAAGCATGGGTGTGTAAACAATTATCGTCTTTGCGACTGAGTGTACATGAACCAAGGGCATATAAACTAGATAACATGAACGTTAGTTGTATATCGCTAATGGTTGTGTGCTTGAGAAATATAAACCAGCCGAAATGACGTGGTAAGGAGCAATATAATCACGTTATAAGGTCACAGCAAATATAATATTCCTTTCCCTAAAGTAATTTATATGATGACAAGAGTTCATTTCAGTTCAAAATGATACATCGAAAGCGTAATACAAGTTGTTCGCTAAACCTGCAAGAGAACGCAAACATTTAAGTATATTTTTTCCCTATTTTTTAGAAAATAGCAGACAGGCAGTGTATTTACTCCTGATTGTGACCTGTTAATTGATTGCGGAATCGTCCAGGGCGTTAAGGTCGAAACATTGAAATCCATGTCAACTGTGCTTCAAAAAGGAGAAAACCAAGTAAGGAGAAGGCCTACAATTACGAAACATTTTTTTACGAGAGATTATAATCATGTCTGAAGCAAGTATGTTGTATTTCTTACAAAATCTAGGTCAAACTAAAATTGCATATGCCTGTGTGTCTTTTTCATTATGCTTTGATAGTGTGTATGTAGTGTGATGTCATTTTTATTTATTTATGAAATGTAATATGATACAATGTATGATGATATACACTTAAACATTTAAAAAATAATTTGAAATTTGCAATATTTTTTTTTCTGTGATATTAATAAGATTACAGGTCAAATTGGTTTAGTATGCAATCATTAAATATCCGCGTGATATAAGCATATATAACGGATATTTTACAAGTATGTACATTTAATAAAAATATCAAGTTAAGAAATTAAGAGTTATTGAAACGAATTTTTTCTTGTTCTTTTCCTACTTTTACCATTACTACCATGAAGATATCGATCCCCCGACAGAAATTTGATTTGACATTTTCTTATTGTCTTCATTTGCTTTGCATAAAGCAACTAGGAAGGCATTTTGTTTTCAATACACAACATATTTGAAACGTTATACAATTTACCTTTGAGAAATAAAATGTGTGCAGTGCCGATTGTGACAGTAATGCTTGCTTAAAATTAATATCCATCTGGGCCCAGTTGTTCAAAAGAAGATTAGCTTAATCAGTGATTAGTCCAAATTTTAATGATCCTGTAACTTTAAATTGAAACCATATATTTAATTGCAACTTTGCAGATATCAAATACCTAATATTGTCAATGCACATACAAAATGTTAAAATTGTTACTTGTATATTGACAGAATTATTCAATTTTGAAAAATGTCGTTAAATAGTGATTAAGCTAATCAACCTTACATCAACTGGGCCCTGATATGTAGCTCTCATGTGTAATGCACTATGGAAACCAGTGTTGCAAAAACAGTTTTGGCTAATTTTACGTCGTCATTCTCTTTTGGCGTCATCAATGTTTTTCATTTCAACAGTGAATTTGCTGCTCTAAATCTATTCAAAATTTTCTAAATAAAATGATTGCTATTTTTATTATCTGAAGGTAAATATATATCGATTTAATATTACTATAACTAACACGAATCTCTATCTGGTTTTTATTAAGCTTACCATCAATGGTACATGTAGTTTGTGTTATAGGACCATAACATTTGCTGAAACACCCATTAGTTATATTTAAAACATATTTGAAACGTCCTTTACAAAGTCATCTAAATTTCATAACGGATGATCACTCAGAATCTCCTTTACCGCTAGGGTTGGTGACAGTTATATAGTTGAGTGTGCATAAAAGAAGACGTTGATTCTTCTAGAATACCTGACCTTATTATTTTGTACTTTTGGAAGGGTCTTCATACAAGTACTTTGTTCTTTGTTTTTAAGCCCGGGTGATGGTTTTGTTGACGCTTCAGTATGCTCTTATATTCCCCATTTAAGCACGTAAACGTCGATAATTTTAATAATTATTCAACCGATTGCTGATGTTGGCCAGTGAAAACAAAATATATGACAGCTTTAATGTCTGTATATTTTGAATATAAAGAGTCAGTATCATCATCAAGACCCAAAGAATCCACTTGATTTTGTAACGAACATATGCTATCGTGTGAATATGTGTATGTGTTGCCCAAAAATACTGGAATGCGTCAATATGTAAAATGTATTGCATATATTTACTAACCAAGCCACATAGCTAACTTTGATAGCATACCCGGTGTCCGGAAGAAGCATTACTAAGCATTTAAGTTCGGCGTCCGGTGCATCCTTAGAGTACTTCATAAACGTGTCTGTAGTCCGTGTGCCCTTAATATTAAAATGTGTACTTTCCGTTCAGATAATGTCCCAAATCAATATCATTAGCACTGAATAATAATGCAAATGACTACTTTTCCCATGATATAAGTTCCACAGTTATGTGAATGCATCCATTTATTCACGCTAAAATGGTTATTTTACCATATGGAAAAAAAAACATGTTTACCTTCTTTCAAGAAAATGTAATCGTTTTGTTTTCCTTATAAACAAATATTTAAGGTCATGCCAAACAATATAAGTTCATTGATAGGTCTGCAATTTTTGTTGACATTAAATCAATTTATATGGGATCTCGTCTTTGCCCTCGTTCTCCTTTCTAAAGTCGACACAGCTTGCTTTCACTACTATTTTAAGTATCGTTTTTATTTCGTCGTTCAGTGTATTATATTGATAAAAAAGGAGGACGAAACAGCTGTATGAAGCAGTTTAATTCATTTTTTCGGCATACTATATCTATTAATAAATTTAAGAGGTGCAGCATATGTGTGTGTTACGTGATCTTTATGATAGGGGGTGGCAGACTCTACTGGTGGATTTTTTAGTCCCCGAGGTTTGCTGAAGCCTCCATAGCCACAGTAAATCTCATTTGAGTAATGGCACGGTACATAATATACACATTTTCGTAGTACACGGTTTGAAATTATACAGAACTAGTTTAATTTTACTTCTAAATTAATAAATTAAAGGGGTTTTACGCACCTGACCCTTCTGCTTCTACATACGTTTAGAAATTTTGGATTCCTACCTTTTGGCCCCTAGCATCGCTGAAGAGTCATAGGAGGACGAAACAGCTGTATGATGCAGTTTAATTAATTTTTTCGGCATACTATATCTATTACTAAATTTAAGAGGTGTGTGTTACGTGATCTATATATAGTTCTACCACAATAGGGGTTATCTAACTCTCATGGTTTATTTATCAAATGAGCATTACAACTGTTGAATAATATTTTGTTTATTCCACATGTAGAATAAACTTTAAACGCATTTGGACTAGCTGACATGATGAACTTTGACTATCACTTGCTGATTGTTCACGACGTCATTGATTGCTCACGTCGTCACCGCTTGGTTGGAATTTTTCGAGATTAAAAGTTTTGCATGTATGATAGTCCGCTGTTCCCTCCAGCTGTTTTTGGCTGCAATTGTGGTAGAAACAGGTCACATGACTCGTGGTTAATGGATATGGAATTTATTTAACTCTTGTTAATTCTTTTCTAAAAGTTACAAAAGACGATAAAGCTCGTGCCGTTTTTAACTTTTAAAAAGATAATTAACGAGGGTGAAATGAAATCCATATCAAACAACCATTCGTTATATAAATTCTATTTCTACCACAATTCCCCGTGTTATTCCACTCTCAGACCATTGGATAAACGTGCTTGCTGTTGGATAAAGATATGTTATATTCCACTAGTGGAATATGACCTTCCGGATTTTTGATTGGTTGAGAAGTTGAACTTTGACCGGACATCACAATTGTTGACGTCGTCATCGATTGTTGACGACGTCACAACTTGGCGGGAATATATGCGAGATGATGCGTTTTCGCGCAAATAGTCGGCGGTTCACTCCAAAAATCAATATTGACACTGCCGATTTAATATTGTGGTGGAAACGGGTCACTCGCTAAAGCTCGTGTCTTTTGTAACTTTAAAAAAATAATTAACTCGAGTGAAATAAATTCCATATCCAACAACCATTCGTTATGTAATTTTGATATATTTAACACGGTACAATACGACAGGAACTTCTCATTTTAACCTTCTGATCAACAACATTAAGTGAATATGATACATTGTGTTTAATATATTTATAAATAACACAGAACCTCAAATGACATAGGATACCAAATTGTGTCGACTTGTTGCCTTCCAGGCCTCGAACTCACAATCTACGGCACCGACTCGCATAACCAGAAATAGCTGCGGCCTCTACCACTGCGGCAACTCAACATCCCTCAATTGTGCTTCTGTGTTATTTACAATATATCTGTCATTTTTTTAGTTGATAATTTAAAATCTAACGTTAATTGATACATATTTTTTATGGGCATATCTAAATTAGTTGATCAATTCTAAATGCATAATAAAATATTATATCATGATATAACAAGAACAATACAAATTCTTCAACGTTGTTTTAATATCTATGTACACAATATCGAAGACAGAGAAAACTTAGCAAAACCTATCTTGCGATTGCTAAAAGATAAGGTACAGTCGAAGTACCATAGAGCACAGCTAAATAACTGTTCGTATGCATTGCACGGCCGCGTGTTCTATTCAGCAAACTATTGACAGATTGTGCAATCAAATGTTCTCTTATGTACGATATGCGGATTTCGCTAGACAAAAGTTGCGGAATGAAAAGAAATCACGTGAGCTCGAATGAGTTAAAACTCCATCATTCACAATATGGCTTGGATGAAACAAAGAACAAAGACCACCTTGCATAAAACTAGAGCGTGTTACACAAATGGCATGCACACGTGTACTTCATGTACGTCTAGCACAAACACATCTAACACAATTGCGAAACTGTTAGAGACAGAAATAGTAAATATGCAAGACGTTCTACAGTTCCAGCACTGTTGTTCTGGTTTTCCAAGTTTGCTCCAACTTTAGCCTCAGGTTTTTGAGTTGACGATGTAAACGTGCTACTTTCAGTGAGTTCTGGGATGCTTTCTGTTGTAGTGACGACTTTTTCTGTTGCAAGTTCTGTTGTATTGACGACTTTTTCTATAGCAAGTTCACATGTATCTGTATCCGCATCAAATGGAGTTTGCCATTCGCTAGTCTCAGTGATGTTATTCATCGTCCTGAAATTGTCGGCACTGCTTTCGTAAACCGAAGACTGCATAGCACTGCCTTCGTAATATTTAAAATTCCCAGTCTTCGTCATTTTCAGGGCAACAATCATTTCCATTCCTACATTCAACTTGTCTCCTGACCCGGAGCAGCTTGATAATGGGCTGATATGTTCGATGATAATATCCGTCATAGTGACGTTTCCTTTCAGGACACAGTAGACTTTGAATAGACAGTCTGTAACATTGGTGATACTTCCTGGTCCGGTACCAAAAGGCCGCTCAACGTGACCAGTGTCCAGGCCGTACACAACTACATCAGCCATATCCAGCAGGTCGTAAGTTGATAAAACTGGCAAGGTGTTGTCTAAAATGCAACAATGTGCGGCAGACATGATAGTGACTACAAACACTAGCAATGTTACGTTGTACCCCATCTTCATGACTGAGCTGAAAGTTGTTATTCGTTTCACTAGTCGCACAAGTAACGATAATATACAGTCATCACAGACTATATAGGCAAAATTCCGGAAAGCCGGAAGTTTGAGAAATTCACGCAAATACTTCAGATTGTGTATCATAATTTTATACACTACGACAGCTGGAAAGTCCAACAAGGAAAACTTTAAATTCAACAAAATAATATTTGTATTTCAGGTCAGTCTCGTAATAACGAGTGACTTACTCAGTCAAAAGCATTTTGTGGCGACATCGGACTGATTTCGAAATCCATAATGACCCAATATCGGTTCTAATGGCAAACTAAATCTAAATATGCATCAATGCATGGTATAAATTAAGCTGTATCGTATTTGGCGGATATATACGCATCATTAAACACTTTGAATAGAAGTTAATGATTTTGATTTAAAACAAGAGGTGAAAATGTTTTTGAACAAACATACATGTACATGAAACACGCTTTCAATCATTATTCGTCCGATGTTTCATGAAATAAGAGAAATATATAGGGATTGAAAGTCATTTTTTTTTAACTTTAATAGCATTATGAAAGTTAAAAACATGACTTTCAATCCATATATTTACATTGTTACTATAGAACAATTGCTTAACTTCATTTATATCTTTCCCAATTAATAGTTGATTACCTGCGTTTGTATATATGTCGTCATTTAAACGACATATGCGAAACAGCCCAGCTTGAATAAAATTGGCGCAAATGATACTAATATATTTGAGCGTTTGACGCAAGGGCATTCTCCATGTTATTCGAAGCGGCGCGACAAGACTCTCATTGAACAAGCTTGATCTATGACGTCATAATTAAACCACGTGCTACGTCTCGAGAACCATTGCTTTCATACTTTTATGAAAGGCATTTCTGCTTGTAATGTTCATATAGTGGGTTGCAGCGGAAATGTAAATATATAATCAGCAATGCTGGTCTTTGCAGCAATGACCGTAAAGAAGATGGTCTGTAACTGTACCACCCACCGAACAAACGAAGAATATGTTCCTACATCTTTACATTTGCTTGCTACAAGTACTCAATGCATGCTTTCTAAAAATGTAATCCCCATAGCTGCACGTTACAAATGATTAATATCACGGCAATAAACTTTTTAGGACTTCCATATATATATAAAAAAAACAATGCTTTTTAAGTTGTCAATTAAATAACTCGCCCATGAAAATTGATGGCGCTTATATTAAAGAAATCCACACATGTCATAACCAAAGTGTTCATTACAAGTTATAAGTGTATCGTTTCCTCAATGCGAAAACTGCTCGGTAATGATTCACTGGTTGAAAGATATCACATTTTATTATTATTTTTTTTTTTTTTTGAAATCTTGAATGATTTGAAATATCAAATAAAACATTTGAATAAGTTTCACGAGGAGTAATTAATTTGTTCTGTAATGTGCACAATCAACTCTATGTCATTGGTATCAGTTAAATTTGTCATCAACGCAAAGATTGTGAAAACTCATTCAACTGTTTGATTAATAAAATGTAAAATGATTTCTCAGTTAAATAGATAAAATATATTAAAACTTGTTATGTCTGTCATCGCCCTAACGCCTTGTCTTATAACCACAACATTATATCACATTGTCGCAATGCCAAATTATTCCCTAAACGGACTTTTTGACATCAATTTGGTCATAAACATTGGCTATATGAAAATTATAGCTAAACAGAATAGTTTATGTTATTGACCATAAACTCACTGAAATACTTTTAATAAAAGAAACGCAAGCTAAAATACCCCATCCCCCACCCCCTACTTCTCATCGACCCGCATCTCTCGGATTCCTGTTTAGTTTGTTAGCAGTCGACATCTCCGTTCTCACTTTGAGGACATGGCATTTTCTTGGATGTGACTAGATTTAATGGCGGGTGTCATCAATGAAGCAATTGTTGTTTGTATCTGGATTTCTTCAACTGTTTCCACACCTAGGCGTGTGATGGTATAGTTCCGGACTAGAGAATGATCTATGTACAGGTATTACTTAGTAAAAATTGGCAATGTTTACCTGCATGAGAATGTGCCAATATCTGTTGAAAGTTGACATGCGTTTATTTTGTTTAATACAAAAAGGCTTTGAAAAGACGATTTCTAATTCGAAGAATAATACTGATGGAAAAATCAGCTTATATATGTAGATAAAACGTAGAAATATGCATAAAAATCCTAGCACGAAACCGTATCTATTGTTAAGCCATTCTCAATTTATATCACCACGATTCGACATCGCTCAATTAATGTTAGTTTACCGTGTGCACACATGTGCGTTAGAATTCACCCAGGATCGCATCGTTCTCATATCGTGCACACTTCGTGCGTATACTGTTCACATATTGTGAGCACAAGTCGACTCGTGTAACGTTGTGCGATCCTACAACTGTACACATTAATTCTATGTGACTGACCCACGCCATGTGTCTTTTTTAAATTTCTGATATTTTGTTCATTTGAACAACATTTAACACGTTTATTTTCAATTGTTGAAAAATAACGCTTTGCTAAGGATGTCATGTTTGACCATAGGCTAGCGTGAACATCCCAATTATCTTATGTACATGTAGCAAATAGCTCATGAATGGCTACATGTACATGTATGTATAACCTATTTTTACCACATCTTTTGTTTCTGTATCCAATCAAAGCGGGGTAACTCGTATTATCTCTGCTAATTCCAGACTTAAAAATTTGTTGTCGCAGTGTGCACAAAATGGATGAAAGCCTATAAGCCGAATAAAACCAGTACACAAGCAATGAATCTAATTCCTTTTAGACATATCTGAATACTGAAATGAGAAAAAAAATTGTGTTTACAAACTTTAGACATCGATATTTTTGACACATTCTTTGCATATTTGCTTTAAAATTGATTCTACTCTTGTTTTAACATAACATGAAACCCCTACATGAGATCAAAACGAGACTTTAAAGTGACTAAAACCACAGAGGTGTACATTTTACTTTCTTGAATGTGAAAAAAATAAAACTTCCATCGTCTTATCTGGGCGAATTCTCCTATATTCTGCAATCATGTACAATTTACAATGTAAAATTGTTTTCTATTCTGCCTACTTTCCATATGTCTCCCCTAGCTGAACAAACAAAATGAAAGATTCTGTATTATGAAAAGTACAAATGATATCCACGAGAAACCGATGACCAAATTGAATAGACATTAACATTAAATAGAGAAGTAAATAAACAAAGCAGTAGTTTATAAATATAAACACTTTTTTTAACAACAATTATGAAACAAGTAATCCAACTTATATTAATCACTCTTGTTGGCCCGGATGTTAGCGCGCTAGGGGTATTATTGTGGGAGGAAACCGGAGTACCTGGAGAAAACCAACGTGGTCGGGCGGATGACCCTATACCTGTTCACGTCCGGTCGGGGAATCGAACTCCGGCCGCCTTGGTGAAAGGCAAGTGCGCTATCCACTGTACCACCAGACCACAAACAGCAGTCAAAACACTAGCTTCAGGGAATTTGTTTCGAGGGAAAGTCATACAGAAAGTCATACAGAAAGTCATACAGAAAGTCATACATAAAGTCATACAGAAAGTCATACAGAAAGTCAAAGATATAACAGGAAGACTACGTTACATATTTTGTATCATGTTACATGTAACTTGACAAAAAAGTTGAACGTAACCTACAAATGCAACTAGAAACGGTATGCCAAATTATCATCATATATCAAAACGTTGTTTCGTCCTTCTGGGACTCACTGGTGATACTAGCTACGGACAATCCAAACTAGAAAAAAAAATGTACAACTGATTAACGCTTTTAAAAAAAATATAATTCGATCATCCAAGAAAACACACTTGTTAGTAGATCCTATACATTTTTATTTGTTTACCAAGGGTACTACCCGACACCAGGAGTCCCTTTCTTACTCTTTGGTAACAGATACAATACATGTTAGATTTAGTTTCGCCAAGTTCGACGTGTTGGTCGTACATATGACCATCTAGAGGTAGCTGACACACCACTCCCTTAGTTAACGACATGACACACAGTGCTCCACTCACAAGTGTCACATCATCGGTCGAGAGGGTGACAACACCCTCCCACCATACGTCATACATCGCACTGTACTTTTCATACACTCCGTTTTATAAAAACAGTTCACAATTGCAATAGCATTTAAGCCAATGTCACACCATGCATGCCCTTTAAACACTGTCTGTCTCTCTCCGGTCATGCGTACACGTTCTATCGTTGAAACGAGATAAGCACAATTAAATCTCAGACAAATGAAATTGTCATTCACATATGAAATGTTCATGAGGTACCCGCCATCTTTACCACGCTTTACAGTTGCGGACTTGTTTATGGTGTTTTGTATGGTATAGAGTGTGATGTGATCTGAGCCTTCATCCGACACGGATACTGAAGAGTTATCCATCATTGTCAATTCCAAAAGGAAACCATCCACACAAGCAGAATGAAGGAACTTGTATTCAGAGATGGTACAGTAACTTAAAGATACAGCGACCAATGGAAGGGTAAGTATAATCAATTCTTGCAATGTACCATGCCAGGTCGCCAGTTGCATACATTATTGGTATATTCATATTTCGATTGCAATATATATGTCGCTTAAAAATTCCATAACTTCCCCACAATTACATTGCAAACATTGAATTATGTCGCTGAAAGATTTGTTTACAAATATTTATGAGGTCACATTCGTTTGTCCAGTATCTGGTTTGGAAAAACATGTACGTCCATATCGTTCATAGAAATGCCAAGTTACTTACGTATCAGTGGTCTTTTGAGTTCAGTTTAATGTATAAAAGTCAGAATGGATCATTTTCTATCAGTGACTCGTGAAATATGTACGCGAAGACCGCACTAACAATTAGCGTACCGTTCAGTGCATACACTGTGTACACACTATTCAAAACAGTTCATATTGTTTTTAGTTCGCTTTGCCTTGCTTTTCAAATTCCATGTTTTATTTTTTTTTTCCTTTTCTCAATTTGTTTCTACTTTGCTTTTATGTATATTTTATCATTCTTGTCCTCTTTTTCCAAATTCACATTACTAGAATAGGTTTGTTCTGTTTTCTGCTTTTTAAACGTCCAATGATATCTATATATCCGAAAAAAAGAGAAACTTGACGAGGGATATGCATTTGTCCCTAGTTTAAATCAATTTTCAGCTCGGATTATGGCTTTGTTGTCGTTTCAGTATTCTCTGTTTTTTTTCTTGTATGTTTTGCTGATTTGTTTTCCATATTTTAGAAAAAGCAATGCAACAGCAAGAGTATGTTGTATCTGTTTGAAAAATGATTTCGTCATGACTCATAGCCAAAGAAAGATAACTTTTGCTGTTCAATCAACGACCGCGCAAAACAATACGTAATTTTGGTTAATAACTATTTTGAAGTCAACAATATCATATTTTCACCGGAAATGAACGAGCTGAAGACATTTTATAATGGCCAATACAGTGCACCCATAAATTAAATATGATTAACGAAATAAACGAAACTTAATGGTATCTCAAATCATTGTTGCCATCATGCTTCTCCGAAAATACAAATGTAGTACATTGGATGAAACTGAATATTTAAGTTTTCTCCTATAGTAACATTGTGATCTCCATATCATCGAAACCTTTGCTCTCTAAATTCCTGACATATCTCATAGCAAAACTGAAGGCATGCTCATGTAAAACAAACCTGACCAATCGCTAGGTTGATGTCCGTCTTTTGAAAGACTCTCAATTTTGACCGTTATGTTACAACACTATTCTTTTGATGTGTATCAAATGGTCGAACCAATATTATTATCTCAGGGTGGCGCATACGGAGCCCTCGGTTTTGTCAAGACAAATTCCAGGGGTGTAGAGAGCGTGGAAAGAGCGTAATCCCTGGATATCGAGGGTGTAGATGAGCATAAACCCTGGATATCGAGGGTGTAGACAGCGTAATCCCTGGATATCGAGGGTGTAGATGAGCATAAACCCTGGATATCGAGGGTGTAGACAGCGTAATCCCTGGATATCGAGGGTGTAGACAGCGTAATCCCTGGATATCGAGGGTGTAGACAGCGTAATCCCTGGATATCGAGGGTGTAGACAGCGTAATCCCTGGATATCGAGGGTGTAGATAGCGTATTCTCTCATGTCTAGGTGTGTAATACTGGCCTGTCTAGGGCAATACACATATGATCGCTGTGGTTGTATTACACCCCTACCCATGCAATACAGCCACCGCGTGACGTCACAATTGCGCAACAATGTCGTGACGTCACGAGTTCGGTAAAATCTGATGCCGAAAAAAGAAAAATGGCGACGTGATGAAATTAAAACCATTCACGATATTTTAACCGTGTGCATTAGAAAGCTGAGATTATTTTTTCTGCGCAAACTACGTTTGCAAATATGGGGTATGCTCGATCTCGCTGTATCATTTGTTTTCGTCAAAAAAATTCAAGGAAAAATTTGATATTTTCAAAATTGTGGCCAGTCAGAGTATTTTCATGGTTTTTGAGCTTATTCGGGTAGTTGAAATGAGAGAAAAATACTCTTTCATGACCAGAGGTGTAAGATAGGGAAATTCCACCCTCGGGATTTTCAAATTTGGCAAAACCCTCGGCAAAGCCTCGGGTTTTACCAAATTTGAAAACCCCTCGGGTGGAATTTCCCTATCTTACACCTCTGGTCATGAAAGAGTCTTATAATCCCTGGATATCGAGGGTGTAGATAGCGTAATCCCTGGATATCGAGGGTGTAGACAGCGTCATCCCTGGATATCGAGGGTGTGAAGAGCGTAATCCCTGGATATCGAGGGTGTAGATAGCGTAATCCCTGGATATCGAGGGTGTAGACAGCGTCATCCCTGGATATCGAAGGTGTGATGAGCGTAATCCCTGGATATCGAGGGTGTATAGAGCGTAATCCCTGGATATCGAGGGTGTAGACAGCGTCATCCCTGGATATCGAGAGTGTGAAGAGCGTAATCCCTGGATATCGAGGGTGTAGACAGCGTAATCCCTGGATATCGAGGGTGTAGATAGCGTAATCCCTGGATATCGAGGGTGTAGACATCGTAATCCCTGGATATCGAGGGTGTAGAGAGCGTAATCCCTGGATATCGAGGGTTTAGATAGCGTAATCCCTGGATATCGAGGGTGTAGACAGCGTCATCCCTGTATATCGAGGGTGTAGACAGCGTAATCCCTGGATATCGAGGGTGTAGATAGCGTAATCCCTGGTATCGAGGGTGTAGAGAGCGTAATCCCTGGATACCGAGGGTGTAGACAGCGTAATCCCTGGATATCGAGGGTGTAGACAGCGTAATCCCTGGATATCGAGGGTGTAGATAGCGTAATCCCTAGTATCGAGGGTGTAGACAGCGTAATCCCTGTATATCGAGTGTATAGAGAGAGTAGATGAGCGTAATCCCTGGATATCGAGGATGTAGAGAGCGTAATCCCTGGATATCGAGGGTGTATAGAGCGTAATCCCTGGATATCGAGTATGTAGAGAGCGTAATCCCTGGATATCGAGGGTGTAGACAGCATAATCCCTGGATATCGAGGGTGTAGACAGCGTAATCCCTGGATATCGAGAGTGTGAAGAGCGTAATCCCTGGATATCGAGGGTGTAGATAGCGTAATCCCTGGATATCGAGGGTGTGAAGAGCGTAATTCCTGGATATCGAGGGTGTAGAGAGCGTAGATGAGCGTAACCCCTGGATATCGAGTGAAGAGAGAGCGTAGATGAGCGTAATCCCTGGATATCGAGGATGTGAAGAGCGTAATCCCTGGATATCGAGGGTGTATAGAGCGTAATCCCTGGATATCGAGGGTGTAGACAGCGTCATCCCTGGATATCGAGGGTGTAGACAGCGTAATCCCTGGATATCGAGAGTGTGAAGAGCGTAATCCCTGGATATCGAGGGTGTAGATAGCGTAATCCCTGGATATCGAGGGTGTGAAGAGCGTAATCCCTGGATATCGAGGGTGTAGAGAGCGTAGATGAGCGTAACCCCTGGATATCGAGGGTGTAGAGAGCGTAGATGAGCGTAACCCCTGGATATCGAGGATGTAGAGAGCGTAGTCCCTGGATATCGAGGATGTAGAGAGCGTAATACCTGGATATCGAGGGTGTAGAGAGCGTAATCCCTGGATATCGAGGGTGTAGACAGCGTAATCCCTGGATATCGAGGGTGTAGATAGCGTAATCCCTGGATATCGAGGGTGTAGACAGCGTCATTCCTGTATATCGAGGGTGTAGACAGCGTAATCCCTGGATATCGAGGGTGTAGATAGCGTAATCCCTGGTATCGAGGGTGTAGACAGCGTAATCCCTGTATATCGAGTGTATAGAGAGCGTAGATGAGCGTAATCCCTGGATATCAAGGATGTAGAGAGCGTAATCCCTGGATATCGAGGGTGTAGAGAGCGTAATCCCTGGATATCGAGGATGTAGAGAGCATAATCCCTGGATATCGAGGTTGTAGACAGCGTAATCCCTGGGTATCGAGGGTGTAGACAGCGTAATCCCTGGATATCGAGGCTGTAGATAGCGTAATCCCTGGTATCGAGGATGTAGAGAGCGTAATCCCTGGATATCGAGGGTGTAGACAGCGTAATCCCTGGATATCGAGGGTGTAGACAGCGTCATCCCTGGATATCGAGGGGTAGATAGCGTAATCCCTGGTATCGAGGGTGTAGACAGCGTAATCCCTGTATATCGAGTGTATAGAGAGCGTAGATGAGCGTAATCCCTGGATATCGAGGATGTAGACAGCGTAATCCCTGGATATCGAGGGTGTATAGAGCGTAATCCCTGGATATCGAGTATGTAGAGAGCGTAATCCCTGGATATCGAGGGTGTAGAGAGCGTAATCCCTGGATATCGAGGGTGTAGACAGCGTCATCCCTGGATATCGAGGGTGTAGACAGCGTAATCCCTGGATATCGAGGGTGTAGACAGCGTAATCCCTGGATCTCGAGTGTATAGAGAGCGTAGATGAGCGTAATCCCTGGATATCGAGGATGTGAAGAGCGTAATCCCTGGATATCGAGGGTGTATAGAGCGTAATCCCTGGATATCGAGGGTGTAGACAGCGTCATCCCTGGATATCGAGGGTGTAGACAGCGTAATCCCTGGATATCGAGAGTGTGAAGAGCGTAATCCCTGGATATCGAGGGTGTAGATAGCGTAATCCCTGGATATCGAGGGTGTGAAGAGCGTAATCCCTGGATATCGAGGGTGTAGAGAGCGTAGATGAGCGTAACCCCTGGATATCGAGGGTGTAGAGAGCGTAGATGAGCGTAACCCCTGGATATCGAGGGTGTAGAGAGCGTAGATGAGCGTAACCCCTGGATACCGAGGATGTATCCACCACAGCTAGGGACACTGTCCACTGTTTCCCGCTATCTCCTTTAAAGGGGCATCCCGAGGAAGTCTACAATGAAGTTCTTGAATGTACATGCTGTCTGCACTACCAGATACATTTTCCTGTTATTTCAATATTCAAAGTCCACTCAAAATGTGTTTATTAGCCACTTGCAAAATTGCATTCCTCGGGAAAGCCCGATAAAAATAGCACTGATCACGCGACAAGTGATAGCGTTCTCGGTCAATTTGACGAAGGGGCCCAAGAGGGGACGCGTAATGTATATACATGTACGTCCGATGATGAACCAGACACAAAGTCCGTGTATAAATTTATTGAATCACATTCACATTAATAATCAGACGTTAATTACACACGATATTCATATGAAGAAATCTATGTCGACATCTCTGCATCATTTACCGACATCAGTACCTGACTGAAGCCGTTGCAAATCGCCAGAAACCCACACGACACTGCACTCTTACATTGTACGTTTAACAGTGTCATGTGGGTTTCCGACGATGACAAACAACCATAGGGAAAACCTTAATTTCTGTAAAAAGTTATCTTCACGAATCCTCATTTAGAACCATTTCACTAAAGGTGTGCATGCATTGAAAAGTACAAAAATAAAATGAAATTATTCCGATTTTTTTTATACAACTCGATGTCTTGAAGATTTTTTTTCAGACTATCTATATATTCATCTAAAACCTATCCAACTTTCAGCGTCAACATACTTTAACACTTACAACTACTGTATATATGTATCACGGAAGTCCGTGCACTCATATGACGCACCGCGCACTAAACATGTAGAATACATGTATAATATATATATCAAATTTGGAAATTGTCGAGAAGATAATTGTCCAATACTTAATCCATTTATATATGTTATGATTCATTTTACTTTTTTATGTAAATCTAAAGGTTCGTTTAAATTTTCAACACAACTGCAGACATGGGACATACATGTATATGATTTTTTTTTATAAATTAATGACTTCACTTATAAAATGCATATATTTTGATTTATTTCAAATTTATTACCGATCATATTTGTAAGATTTTTTCATCCGCACATGATGACATAAATTTATTCATTTTGTCCAAATTGAATCTGTATACATTAAACTCAATCGCCCTATACCGGCGTTTTACAACGTAACACCCCCCCCCCCCCCCATATGGTTTTTCTTGTATGTGAAAAGGTCTTTCTCTTCAGATATATATTTCAATAAGCCGTTTTACTGGAATATTATAAAGGGAATATTACAATACACGCTTTCAAGCTTTACACACGCATTTCATGTAACAGAGGAATGAAAGAGTTATCCCTTGGAAAGCCCCAAAACCAAATCAAAACTGTGTCACCGGCTATCCAGAAGAAAACTGTAACATGCAAACAATTGGGCTGTTAGTCTCTCCCTTGAATACTTCCCATCCCTCATTATGCTTCCGTAATATAATCCTTACGTTAAAGTTTGACCATTCGGCCACTTTTCGCTTGGTAGTTACATGTAGGTCACGCGGATCGCCATTTTTTGTTTACCGATGTAGCTTGTTATGCGCATGCGTTATATTATGTGATGCAAAAAAATTTACATGTCCAAATCGTTGATCAACGAATAGTGATTCCCTTTTTTAATTATTAATTAAATTTTTTTAGAATATATTTCAGCGTAAATCGCCCATTAATTTTCCACAAGAGTATACATGTAATTCATATATACAATAATTCTAAATAAGCATAAAAACATAGTTTTACCGTGATGCCTCTTTAAATGTAACTCGGCACATTCATGTTTCCTCACTTAAACATAAACACGTACATTTAATTTTAATTTCGTCGTTTTGTTGAAATACGCAACAGTTAAACGCCTTTACCAAACTCTGTATTGAATTGTATAAATGAGCCCGTATGCCCTTACACCATGCGCACTATATACAATTCTGATGATGTATGCTGGACCCTTTCAGATGTTGAGTCACTGACAATTGTATGCTGCGGGTCGACAGACTCAATTAAAACTTGAGGTTCGTCGAGGCGCAGGTTGACAACATTTAATCAAAATGTTTCCAATCATGCTCTTATTCTTCTTAAACCACAGCATTTGAACTCACTAGGTACTATTGATGGTTTTTTTGGTAATTCGATGAGATGCGCTAATAAAAGTAATGATGTTGAAATAATATAGTGTTCTCTTAATTACATGTATATTCCATTTAATGTATAGCATTTACAAATTTTCTAATCAATTAAGAAACATATTTTCCGTGAGTCGCCGTACATAGGAACGGATTTATAAAATAATACACTACAAAATAATGTATACAGGATCTTGCATATTTCTTATGGGATTTATAAAACCAGTCTAAGAATCTTCCAATTTAGCGAGCCACTGGCGAGCTGAATTGAAACATTCGAGGCGAGTATTAAAAGTAATCTAAGAAATATAAACGAATGCACGATCTTTTATTTTTTTAATTCATTGCGGAAGTCAATTACGTCATGAAATTATGTGTATAATTGTTCTTGTCGTGGCGTCACAATGTTGTATAGGAACATAATAACTACTGTAGTGAAAGATTCACTGGATATTTAGTCATGACGATTGGTTTTCGGAGTTTCCTCCCTTGCACTGCGGTTCCACGACACCAGCACTGTTGTAAAGTCTGTTCTATGCATTTCTGCTATGATTCTTCATGTGTCCAATACCGAAATGCTTATATAAACAGCATATACATATGCTACAATGCATTTACCTACTAGGTTGGAGAATCTTTATGTATTAGGGTTCAGCTCATATCGGTCTGTTGAAAAGCAATGATGCAACCGACATTTGACATACTCATTTAACCGTTTTTGCTCCAGAAAATAGTGTGTAAGATGTGGTAATAAATCGCTTAAACAGATCAACAGCAGTATATAAATACAAACACTTATATCGTCCTTAATTAAAATTCACATAGCAATGTGCAAGCGATACTCGCTTGGTCGAAACCAACTTCGAAATAACACTGTCATCATCCACGATATCAAGGTGTTGCGCTCATCTAAAATCCCTTCATCCATGGAATATGTCACGACAAAACTGACTCTGTGTGCGCCATTTTGTTGATGAGGAAAGAAGACTGGTTCGTCCCTTCGACGTGCCTTTAGTTTTGCCATGACAAAGTCCAAAAGGTGTGAAAGCGTAGGTGAAAGTAATCCTAGATATCGAGGATGCTGTCGGGTGTACATGTATTTCACCGATTTGTTGGTTAGTTGGTTCATTGTATTTACGTCCTATAAACAGTCAGGGAAACTTAAGGGCGGCCTCTCGGTGTATGCGATGTGTGTGTGTGTTGAGAGCGCGTGTCTTTGGGAGGCTGCTGTATGTTCATGTAAACGTTCTTGCGATAGTCCGGATATTTTGTGATTTAAAGTGCTACCACACTGAAGTATACTGCCGAAGGCCCCAGCCGAACACCCAACCCGGACACATTATACTGACAAAGGGTGACCCAGTCGTTCTACTCCCATAATACTGAGCGTAAAGCATGGATTGGTCACTAACCATGTTAGAAACTCTGGTATGGCTCGTTCTGGGGACAGAACCCATAGCCTTTCTCACAAGGTCAAAAGTGAAGTTGTGTCAAAGGGAGAAATTGTTTAGAAATAATGGAAAAGCTAGGATTCAAAGTTAAGTCGCCTCCTACGATCAATGGGGGCAGCAGGTACAATTCTTACGACGCGATTAGAAACACTTTATTGTGTACAGTGTAACACTCAGTTTCCTTGTGTACTTTGTGGTACTGTCTTTTCACTTCTCTTCCTTCTCCAAAGCTCTTCAAAACGTCTACCATCGGGAACAACATGAACAGGGTCGTGTTAATGGCGATACATTTGTGACGTTCCTACCGCTATTCGGCATACCGCCAAACCCCACTTCAGTTCGGAATGCAAAAGATTCGTCGTCTACCTTGGTTTCCATGTACATACTGTGTATGATATGTATTACAAGCAAACACATATATTACAAATAGACATACAGGTACATGTACAGTAAACATCTATGGATTGACCCGTTTGTATTGCCGAAAAGTGTCTGTCGTTAAAATTTCATTTCAGTAGTGGTTGCGATGCATAATAGAAACAAGAACTTCTAATCAGGCTGTTTTTTGACAGAATTATTTTTAAATAATCTACAATAATTATCTTCCCTAACGAACGTATTTCACTAGTTGAAAATAAGTTGTATTGGAAAATATTATTTTTAATGATTAAGATAATTACGTAAAACGATTCATCCTTAATAGTTTTTTTTTGTTTTTGTTTTTATTTTTTTACAAATACTGTATGAAAACATCTGGGTTCAATTATGGCATGTCATTATTGTACTTACAAAAACATCACCACCTAAATTAGCATCGTCTTAGTATTACGTCTTAAATGTACAATGCCTGTTGTTCTCGCCTTTCATCTTGAGGTGGTTTTTTTTCCTTCGTGGATATCACAATCTGAGAATAGCTTGCGTCTAATCCTACCTTATGACACTGAGGCCAAGATGGAGTAAGTGTCATGGTTACTGCAAATGAGATATTTTTATCCCAGAAATATTCTATATGGATGTATATGTTCGCATGAAAAACCCCGAGAATGCAGAAAAAGCCTTGCGGCAAAGTCTCAGTTATTTGTTCTTTTTATGTATATATGTATTTTTTTTTTTTTTAAATTTCCAATGACAATGCGTTTATTTGTGAATATACATGTTTAACTAATTTAATTCAGCTTTCCATTATTCATTATATTTTGTAAATATGATATATTAGTAATGTATCTTTTATCTTGTCCCTAGTAACACCAATCATTATTATCCATTGGATTTGCTTGGGTTTAGATTAGTTTGTGCCCAAGCGAACTCTCAGCATATATGTTAGGGGTTTAAAGTGTAACGATAATTCAAATTTAGACCTTTGCAGAAATTAGAAGGCCGTAACGATTACAGCTGAACTTTGGTATCTCGAACTCGAAATTAGACTTGTACTGAAAATGTTGTGGATGAAACAAAATCAAACCTCTGTTGGAGGTACAGTGGTCTAGTAAGTGATAGGACGCCGGGCTCTTGATCGAAGGGGTACAGCGAGTTCGAGTTCCGGTCCCGGCACTTGTATTGTATCTTTGAGCAAGATACTTTATTCTGCTTGTTCTAGTCTAATCAGCTGTTAATGACTACATGGTTGCGCATTGCTAGAAAATGTAGAAAGCAAACTGTGAGTGCCGAAATGGCAGCACCGGTTGTATGCTCCCAACGGAGTTGAGAATGATATCGAGACGGCCTTAAAAGGTCGTGATAAAATGGTATATAAGAACCTCGAATTATTATCATTATATTATTTTTGTAGTGTGGTTTTTGTTCTGAACACAACATAAAATTGCAGTGGAAATTATTAATTAAATAAGAGAATTCTAAGAAAAATACAAACAAACAAACAAAGAAACATACACACAATGGCACACACACAAACCACATTAAGAAAATATAAGCAAAGAAAACGTATTATGTCTTTACAGCTATTGCTATGTACATTACCAAGATAATGAAGATAGACATTTTATATGATGTATTGAAGATCTACAGATATACATCATCTACAATAACATTACTTATGTATCCCTCGATACAGAAACACATCTTCCATCGTATGTATTCCGAGACCGGCTGTGTTATAATGTGGCTTGTATTCCCCTAAGGGAGAACGGGATGGTCATCAAACAGTTTGTTACTGCGGGATAACCTGACCTGATCAGCCTTATATATCAATTGAAAGATGATTTGGGTGTACCATATGTCTTCTAAGGCATTTAAATTCCAATTGATTTTCTTATGTATAATAATCTACTGCAATGTTTCACCTAAATCCAGCGTAGAAGATAAAATGTATCTAATGGTTTATTCCAATTTTGTTAATCAGAATACTTATTGCGGGACATGCAAAGTTTAGAGCGTAACAAATTTTAGACAGAAAAGCGCATTATGAATAAGCTTAATCACAATATTTTTTGTTTGTAGAAAGTAAACTTCAGAAACTGCAATTAGCAAAATAATAACTCAGCATTATGTTAAAATCAATGAAATAGAACAAAGCAAACACAAAACCGTGGAAATAAGATAACTGCTAAACTATCTACGTTTACAGTACGTCAATAAAATGAAATGCCAATACATGAACGAAGCGTCAACAAAACCATGATCCGAACTCAAAATCGATTTAAGTAGAGGCAAAATGGGAAAAAAGGAACGATTTACACAGAGACTCTCGTAAATGCATAAGAGAATTAGACCAGAATGATTCAAAAGGAAGATTCCGTAACAATCGTTTTTCACAACGATGTTCAAGAATTTAACTCAAATGAACCCATTGTTAAGTGCCGTATTTTTTGCCAGGACATGAACATTGAGCAGACCATCACTTGACAGCGTGAGTTTTCACTTTAGGCCAAAAAAGTTTTCTAAACGTAGTAGAAGATCGTTTTTGCAAAATCTTAACAAAATCCATCTAGATGGCATTGTAATCCACATTCCTTACTATATTAAGGGATACACACATCACATGAAAAACCTTTCTGATGAACAAGTTTTTAATGTTGTCAAATACATAAAAGGATTAATATTAAGCATCAAATGTCAATTACATTGCTTTATTGGATTACAGCTTTTTTTTCATTGTGAAGAGATGTTCAAATTCTACAAAAGTAACATGACGTGTTTACAAGACGCGATATAATTGCCGTGCGAAAGATCTTGAAAAATATTTTAAGCACCACATTATGAAATGTTTATCAGAAAAAATAGTTTCAACTACTATATAAACATCATGATATTTTGTTTCACATTTATTTAATTGATTCGGTTGTGTCTCCCTAGATGCACATATCAACCTGGACCAGACTAATTGAAGGATGTTGACACATGCTCAAATGATTGAGAAATACTGCAACGAACAAAAAATTAGTAACGTAATATTCGCATAAAGCAGGTGTTTATTTTTAAATATCTACGAACTCAACGAACTGAAATAGTAAGGTCTGTAACGCAATTCGTCGGGCAAGACGAACAGTATATAGTCACGTATAAGAGAAAGTGTTTCTCTGTTCGACACGAATTCCATACAAAGAGAGTGAATGACACTGACAGCAGCTAAAAACCGTGGCGGCCATTTAGAAGTAGACATTGGCCTGTTGTATATTTCGTGATATTCTCCGACATTTTATTCCAGAAATCATAATGTATTTGTTCTCCAAATGCACAAAGGATTAAATTTGTGAAAATGAAAATTGTACATTCTGTTTTTAAATGATTTCTATCAATGTCTATTTTTTATCTGACGATGAGATACTGCATATATGAAAGAAAATTCCGTTTGATAAGAAAAGAATAATTACAGTAAAACATGGAAATGCATGCACCTGTTTTCTAAAAAGCATTTACCAAATGATTTGTTTTTGAATGTCCCACAGGAAGCAATGTTGTTGTAGCTACAAAGCTTTTCTGAATTCGACATTATATACACACAAAATAAAGGGGACATTTTTGCGTTTAAAACGTGCTTTCATACAGAGAAACAAATGTAGCAATCAAGGGAATACATTTTGGAAATGTATGCACGGTAACTTTACATGAAAGAAAAATCACAGAGTACCGAAGCATCAACAAAACTATAATCCGAACTCAAAATAGTTTAAACTAGAGACAAAATGTGAACAAAGGATAAATTTACATGGATACCCTTGTAAAAGTACAAGAAAATAAGACCAGGTATTGCGAAGAGAAAGCATCTTCTGCTTCATCGAAGACACCCACCATATAATCTTGGTAACATCCAAGTAAACATCAGGTTATAAAGTGAGAACCAAGTCATCATTCTCAAGCGCAACAAGTAAGCACACTTAAAAAAAGCCAATCTTTTTATCACACAGAGATATAAATGTTTTTTCATTGAGACAAAGATGGCGGCCATAAAACTTGTTTATAGTTCTGATCAACCTGCATCTCTCGAATCCCCGTGTGGAAGGCTCTGAATGAACAAAAATAGAGAGTTTTCCTATCCGAGAACTCGCAACAATTAAGTAAGGATCGAAATCGGTAATGTCCTTTGTCATCTCCCCGCCACGGCGACGTTTATCAGACCCATTACTCGCGACTTCATGTCACGTGATCAGTATTTTGCACATTGCTTCTGCCACGGCCTTGAGACTAGGCCAATTCTTATGATTATTGTTGTGTCTCGAGAAAGCTTTGTTTAACCTTTGTTTGCATGTGGAATGACAAGGCCTTCTCTCCATATAACAGAGGACAGACGCCTGTATCCCATTTTTATCAGCTTTGTCTTGTGTAAGAAAAAAAAATATTAAAACCATTTCAGTTATTTCATTCCCGGCTGAACCAGAAAAAAATAAATATAAGGGTTATTCCAGCTTAATTATTTGAACAAGCTTTTAGAACATATATCACATTTTGCACACTTAGCTTATGTTTTTATTTGTAAAGTTGAACATGTTGCGAAACTATCAACATAGACAGCAGTCTACATCACAATGTCCCATCATTATGTTGTCTTTGACCAATTCCCATCGAGTCGCGAGGATGTCACGGCAAGGTTATATATGTTACTATGGAATGTAAAGGCAGTATACACAGTTTGACATTCCAATTATCATAGGGCCATTTGTCTAGTCAAAACATCTGTTGGGCCATTATATCAACATCAATCTGTTTACATTGGCTTTGCTTAATGGCGATCGAAAGAAATTTCACATGGTATTCTGTGATTCAGTTAAATCCATTGTACATATACTTTCAACGGCTACATTTTCTTTTAACAATGTAAAGAAATCAGAGTCGATACAATGCTATTAGAATTGTGATATGACTATTTTTTTGTGATATTTTCTGACCTATCTTCGAACATGGTTAACAGCGTTCATAGATACTACAGATTGGGTTTTACGCAAAAGACAATGACGAAAGCTTTTGTTTGAAATAAATATCGCAAAAACGACCGTTTAAATTCTCAAACTTGCATTTACACAACCGTTCACGACCAAACCCTTTAGTAAAGGCATTTGCTTATATCGAACCGTGATGCGTAACTTTATAGAAAGGTTTGTTTTTAAATCATAATCATTAAATTTCAATTGTCATTATACATATACACTGCACAAATTGCAGCCTGATAATGATGAACTGTTTTATACACAATTATCTTAACCGCCCCCCTACACACAACATAGACACAATTTAAAAAAGGAAAATATCATATTAGACACAGCAGACTCTTCTACATCAGCTGCTTACCTCGATCTCTACTTAAACTACGACCAACATGGACAGCTTACTTCTAAGCTATACGATAAACGTGAAGATTTCAATTTTCCGATCGTTAACTTTCCATTTCTTGATAGTAACATCCCTGCTTCTCCAACCTATGGTGTTTACATGTCGCAGTTGATTCGGTATTCCAGGGCTTGCTCTAAATATCGGGATTTTCGTGATCGATGTCGACTGCTGACAAACAAAATAACAACACAAGAATTCGAGAGATGCATGTTGATCAGAACTACGGGCAAGATTTATGGTCGCTGTCTTTGTCTCATTGAGAATTATTCTGTATCTTTAAGTGATATGATTATCGACGTTTTTGAGTATGCTCATTAGTGTGTTTACTTGTTGTGATTGACAATTATACTCGGTTCTCATTTTGAGAACTTGATGTTTACTTGGATGTGACAAAAATTTACATGGCGAGTGTCGTCGATGAAGCAGAAGACGCTTACCCTTCCGGAACACCTGGTCCTATTCTCTTGTACTTTCGTAAGGGTCTCCATGTTAATATTTCCGTTGTTCATATTTTGCAACTGGTTTAATCGATTTTGAGTTTGGATTATAATTTTGTTAACGCTTCGGTATTCTCTTATTTATTAATGAACATGTTAAAAATCTACACTTTCATATCATACTATTATTTACCGAACTTTTGAATAATAATGTTCTGAAATCTCGGTAAAACAGGACACTAGCATTTAAATTACGACACTAAATTAAACAAACAAAATGTACCTAGCCGCTGAAAAGTACATCAGTGATTTAAGTGATACATGATTGGGATAATCCGGTAGTATATAATGTCAACTCTTACACAAAATAAGAAAACAATGCGAACTCACTGTTGGTCAGTTATTACCCAGAAAGTAGTCCCAATATCAGCTATACAGTAGTACAAAACGTTTCGGGTCATGGCCGGGAGTAAGTATTTAGGAAATACATTGATCATCGCTGATTAACTGTCATGGTATAAATTGAATACTGTCAGAGTAGTGTACAATGATTGACATTTAATTCACCTTATAATGATGCTTCTACAACAAGAGTAAGTGTGACGGGAGGGAGAGGGAATACACGATGAATGGATGCACTTAGATATATCTCTTTAAAGCATAAATATAGGCGATGTAATAGGAAATTAACATACAGTCTAATTATTACCGGTCTTGAACGTACTAATTGCCAACAACATGCTTGACTGAACATCTTACATCGTGTAACATAGCTTCATTATATGTGAAATGTTATAACTTGATATACTTTTGATTCGGTTTTGTGTCAAGTTCATCTAAGGTCATTGAAGGACGGCCTCCCGTTGTATGCGATGTAAGTCTATCATTCAGAGCGTGCAAGTGTCTTTTGGAGAATACGGAATATGTGTGTAATATTGAGATAGTTCCGAAATTGTGCAGTGTACCACATTTTGTTGTACATAAGTTGCGAAGGTCCCCAGCAGAACATCCCCTCTTATCAAATCATACTGAAAACGGGTTCCATTTCCATCACACTTACCGTCAAGTTATTAGCAGTATGTCTCGATCAGGAGACAGAACACAAAGACCTTCTCAGAGGGGCGAACGCCCAACTAAAGGCCACAAAATGAAGGCGGTTTCAAGAACAACATTAGGCCGCAAATAGTCGTTTAAAAAAGAACAGATAGGGTCCAAAAATATTCGGCTTTTTTTAAAAGAAGCAGATATTAGTTAGCCCTACCTACAGGGTAATTGAAGTACTTAGCCGTTCTAGTAACATAAATTGATGCATAAACATTGTATACATCTGGCATTTCTAGAAATCAAAAGTCTTGTAGTCGTATCTCAATTGACACACCGATGCGGTATTAATTTGGTTAATTTTTGTTCTTGTTTTACATGTTACGTCATAGTAGAAGCAAGGGTCATCGATGCGGCCTTGTTAGTATGTTTAGCAATCGTATTGAAAACCTGTTTCAGTTTCCGTTAGAATGTAGTTTATTATGTTAATGTCTTCCCTCCTTTTTTGTGTTCAAGGTTTTGTTCCATGGTTTCCATTTTTTTATTTGGTTTTGTTCTTATGGTTTTTGTTGGTAGTTATTATGATTTCATTTCATTTTTTTTCCTTCGGCTTGTTTTTTTTCATTGAAGGAGAATAAATATTCTCATTTATCTTCATTTCCGTTTTGTTTTCTGATTTATATTATTTCCATTGTTTCATTTAAAATCCTGTAACTTTTTATGATGAAAACTCCCACATCGTCTTCCAAAATGCAAACCAAATCTTAATAAAAACTTCCTTAATTAAAATGGTCGTGTGCACTTTATCTTAATCGGCTAAAATTAAAGACGTTTTACGGTGAATTTTGATATCAAATTGCTAACTAATCAATAACACGTCAAACTGCTAAAATCGCTTGCTGAACCTTTTCGCTTATTAATGTGTCTATAAAATCTCTTTAATCACAAGCACGGTTTGGATTCGTTCTCTTACATTTTTACAATTTTTTTTACTAGAGAAAATATTGGATGCCTGATAATGTTATTCCAAAACAAATTGCTTCCTTCTCTTCAGAAACAATTATCAAATAGGCATATGAACTAAATGCCTTATTACAAACTCAAAATTAATAGTCTTGGAAGTGGTGTGACTTTTTCGGTTATCGCAGTACAGAGCAAATGATCAATCCTCAATAGTCACATACAACAAACTCTGAAACGAAAATTACATGTAGCAAGTATTTGAACAATATGAAAAGTAGACGTTGTGCAATGTCGGAATGAGTGAAGACGATGGATGAGGAAGGTTCAGTTTTCCGAAATCATTAAACATAGTGTCCCACGTTGTTTGTACAGTTGTGGTAACGTACAACGCAATGAAAATTGCGTGTGTGCATCATGCATACATCGTGTACACATCGTTTGCCCATGGTGCACACAAGTGTGCGATCGTGTGTTCATGCGTGCGATTATCATCGCACATACGCGCGATTTTGGTATAATTGGTCGATACATATTACGGAATTAAACAATATGGAATCCTCATGTCGAAACACTAAGTAAATCCCAATCATATTGATTGAGCTTAAGTTAATTTTACAATATATAGTAAACTGTATTACCGTTACTATAAAACAGTCAAGAACGGGTTACGTTCCCAGGTAACAGAACAGGTAAATAACATGCCGGATTTTTGCTTGCCCTGTGGCGACGCCGGCGGCCACTGCTGATAATCGCGATGGCTAACGTGTGACCTTTATATACGAAAACAGAAATCGTCGGTTATAATTAGCAGTGTTGTAATTTGTACCCGAAGCCCCCAATCACCCGTGTTTCACATCTAGGCTAGCTATGTAACTTAAAGCACCCCGGGTCAGAGGTGTATAAATATATGGTCTTTGTTTATAACTTGGTAAAAACTGGCATTACTTAAATGAGAACATGATAATTTGTATTGTAAGTGCACAGTGTGTATTTGGTTTGTTTAAAAAAAACTACCAGAAGACAATTACTAATTTCAAGAATCTTAAATAGAAAGATCAAATCTATGTAGCTAAACTATATAAATAAGCTTTAAAAAACTAGCACTTGATAGTATATAGTGTTAAGCAATTTCTCAATTATTTACACCAACCACGATTGTCATCGCACGATTTTAGTTTATCGTGCGCCCACAAGTGCGATAAAAACATTCGCCAAGGATCGCATCGTTCTTTCATTGTGCACACATTGTTCATATATCGTGCGCACATCGCACATCGTGTAGCGTTGTGCGATACCACAATTGTAATATTGTTGGTCGTCATAAACAGTTCAGGCCATTGTCTAGAATGAAATCGGCATAGAATATAAAACGAAAAGAAGCGAATATGTCTGCTTTAAAAAAACATTTACTTCATAATAAGAGTGAAGCTTTCGGGCGCCGAATGCACCCGAACGAAACTCTTGAATGGTAACACATGTGTGCGTTAACAGAGTTGTTTCCCCTTGTTTTGTATTTCGTCAGGACGTAGCTCTGTAGTAGGGAAACTGGAACCACGTCACACAATTACTTCACACTCGGCTTTCGTCGGTTATATCCGGAATGTTGAAAATAACCAGCATATTTTTCAGCTGATGTCTGTTGCACATATCAATGTCGCTGCTTGAGAATGTGTTTTTGTTTTCGACTTGCCGACTTTAAATGATGACAATTTTATATTTTTCTGAACCAAAACTTGAATGTTTCTCAGGAAAACCAGAGATTTACTAAAGCTGCACTCTTTTAATGTTTTGCCTTGGTTATATTACGGTTATCTTGTTTCACCCAAAACAGTTATTGGATGTTTAAATATATCTCAGAAGTTGTATACTTGCATTTTGTTTTGTTCATCATGATCACGGAGATTTACATTTCTTTAAATTTAATTTACTTGACGAAAGATGACTGATTCAATATCTGTCGCGTACATTTTACAATAATATGTACATGTAAATGATCAATACGATGGATACCATACAATAGCTTTTGAAGTAATATCACTAATATAAGAAAGTGCAGAGTTGTATGAGGAACAAAATGACCTTCTACAGTATAAGGCCGCCTAACGGAGAAATTATCAATGATGATAGTACGACCCCTAGTGTTCTCTGTATGAGATAGCCGCGCCTCTTTACTAAAGCAATTATGCTTTTCTCACACATTACAGAACGTCTTTATAATCATAAAAATATGGAATCACATTAGCTAACGCTATGAAGCATTCACGTGTTGGTAAGTCGAACCTCTTTCGGTGGACTAAAGCACAATTATCGTAGGAGTACTGAAAGGCCAGGTGACTTGGGAAGACAGTTCCCTAAGTAGGGCCACATAACATAATATCTCCTCGACAACGGACAAGTAATGCAATGGAATATTTCTTCTGGGAATACGTGGAAGAAATACTAGGATTATTAAACAGATAACATCCTAACAATTATGAATCCAATTTAGCCGGAAAGGGATGGAATCGTAACACTCACAGCTTGTAACGCTTTTTCAACGGGCCCTATGGAAATGTTGGAATTGAGTTTCTGACGTGTCCATAACACCACTAAAAGGAACCGACGGATCTCCGAAGTCACCACGGCACTTCCAGCGGTCCACTGACAAGTTTGTATCAGTACTGTAGGAAAATATCAAGTGTGACAACGCCGCCATTTGAAATATCACTTGTGTGATAACTCTCTATAGTGCTATGAAATCGTGCAAGTTAGTAGCTTTGTAAATAAAATATGGCGACAAGGCCATTTGCATGACTCAAATAATGCCTTCCCAAACGTTATTTCATATCTCATTGGATTGCGTATGTCCTGTGGGCTTTCTGTCATGAACAGCAAATATCCAGACAGATTCAATTGTTGTCATGTTGTGTTGTTTAGCGTTTGTGTTTAAAATCTTTATTGATGATGATATCAGTAGCATACGCTGTTCATCGAAATTGAATCATATGAAGTATTTGTTCCCTTCCCTTTAATTCATAAATGTGTGCTTTGTTGTCATTCCACGGTCATCCCGTGGGATTTTTGACGTAAATTGTTTAGATAATTGAAATTAAATCTGCATGCAAAGCAAACGTAACGTGAAACAGATAACTCATTCCCCTATTATAGATTATAATGAACTGCATCATCTGCACCTGTTATGATGATGTCCCTTATCGTATTAAACCTGTTTTAATATATTGACGTGAATATTACGATTTATGTCATATGTTTTTTTTATTATTGAAAGTAAAGTTGATGTATATTACAACGGTTACCTCAGCAACCGCTTCATCCACCCATCCCTCTATACGCCAATGCATGCGTTTATGCATTCATACATATACACATGTATAAACATACATTTGTACAAACATACGATCTAATGACTAATGTACCACATATCTTCCTAAATCTTTACCTACCTGTTCAATTGTGGTGCGAGCGAGTGCACCATGTTGAATATGTCGATAAGCCAAAGTATGTCACAAACCAATGAATGTCAAACATATGACAAATTATACAGTGTCCTTTAATATGCATTTGTGTCAATTAGCATAAGACAAATACTTATGTTATCAGTTAAAACAGGTTATATTGTACAAAGTGAGGGTAAATCAAGACGGATAACAGTCACCAGTTGACCAGTGCAATCTCAAACGCTACAATTATGACATCATATCCATGATGACGTCACACTGTCCAAATGTATGGTATTTCATAATACAATGGGCGATGCAAATTAATCTAGTATCTGTACAATGAGAATGTAAATGTTGGTGGTTAAACTGCATAAGATCTTCGCGCGCAATTACAAATTTAAAAAAAACATCTGCATATCTGTAAGTATTTGTCTTCATAAAGAACATTACCTTTGCAGTGTCAACACGTTTTATCGAAAACCACGTCAATTTATAAAAAAAATGGTAAATCGTGCAGAGGTTGTTTTAGCTATTACATGTAACACTTCTGAAATGTGATTTACTTTACATGCGTCGCGTGACTGATAGTCTCCCCACTGGGATTCGAACGCCACACCGCGTGCGTATAGTCATACGTATATAGGTGAACAATATAGAGCAATCGTATGAAGAAATTTGTCTTATATTTACTTACACACCTATATAATTATGAGTGTACCGGATAACTGACTGACATCAAAAAACATAAAACGCTAGAATTTTTTTGATCAAGATGATTATCTTTTATAATTAATTTCAATAATTAATGATGATTGTTAATACCCGGAGTGTAGACATCAGATCAACATCTTGTGTAAATGCAATCTCCTTTTCATTGTGATAAGCCTTCATTGCGCTGTGATAACAGCACCCTAGCGTCCATGTGTCCATGGCGTTGAGTTGTAATTAAATTAACTTGAAAAGAGAGACATATTAAAAATTCTGTCATAACCTGTAACGGTTTAGTCTAATTTGTAGTTGTGGTTCAATACTGCGTACATTAATAACCCCAGGAAAGTTTCGTTGTAATCAATAATTACTCAGTATATCACGCGACTCTGTGTGTGATATGTGAACTTTGTCAGAACCGGGGCTGAAATGGCGAGCCGTCCATTACCACTGAGGACCGTTACGAGCGGCATATTTATGAGCTCATGTCATCTTTGACTGCTAAAATATTTCGTCTTCTCTCAATTATACACTCAAAGCATATATCAACGGGGAGTTGTTTTTTATTTACTTATTGTTTATCTCGTTGTTTACAAAATAGGTCAGGTCAGTTTTAGCTTTAAACTTTTATATTGTAATTTCTACAGCTACAAAGTGTACGTGTAGATTGTTTTGAAATGTAAGACTTTTGTATAAATATTAACTTTATGTATTTTACAACAATTATGAAACAAGTTATCCAACTTATATCAATCACTCTTGTTTGCCCGGATGTTAGCGCGCGAGGGGTCTTATTGTGGGTGGAAACCGGATTACCCGGAGTAATCCCACGTGGTCAGGCAGATGACCCCATTCCCTCTCTCGTGCGGTAGGGGAATCGAACACCGGCCGCCTTGGTAAAAGGCAAGTGCTCTATCAACTGCACCACCCGACCACTCTTAAATTTTTGTATTGTTATTAAATTTCAAAATGTTCAATTTTCAACGTACAAGGATGTACATTTACTTAATCTTATTCTGTATACATGTAGACAGTATCAAAGAGACATGCTACTTGGTAATGAAATAGTTTAACATTAATGAAATAACCACTATTTCAGTAATTGAAAGAGTCAATACAATGTAATATCGCCATATTGAAAACGTATCAAACTTTATCATTAAGTTTTCTTTGTTCTTCTGCATGGTCTCTTTGGATTAGCTTGGAACAGAATATCTCCTAATATTGCACCGATTTAACAGATACACCAACGACGGACGCAAGCATAACTCCATACCATATCAGTAGGCACATAACATGTATTACAATATTTAACGTTCCCTTATGGTATGGAGAGACTCAATTCCATTTGAAATTATACAGAACTAGTTTAATTTTGCTTCTAAATTCATAAATTAAAGGGGTTTTACGCACCTGACCCTTCTGTTTTTACATTAGTTTGGAAATGTTGGATTCCTACCTTTTGGCCCCTAGCATCACTGAAGAGACCTAGGAGGACGAAACAGCTGTATGATGCAGTTTAATTCATTTTTTCGGCATACTGCATATATTACTTAATTTAAGAGGTGCAACATATGTGTGTGTTACGTGATCTTCAAATAAATAAACACTATATGATACATATACTAAATAGTAAGCAAATTAATGTAGAAATAAGAAGTATATTACAGTGAATATAAACAAAAAACAACCATCGACAAACATACATGTGAAGCTGGTGAGAATAGTCAAGAAACACAGCACGCCCACTGCCGTGTACCCATAGTAAGGGGACATTCCAAAATTGCGACCGATTCAGATCAGCAAAGGTATAAGTCGTCTTAAAAAAAAACTCATCCTCAAGTTAGTTTTGGGAGCAATGGCATGATTCTGTCTTCTCGAACTAGCCAGACGGGATGATTATAGAGTAATCAGAAAGCGCACTAAAGCTGAGCTGGCGTGGAATACGTTCAGCAAAATACAGTATGGGAAGTATGTAGATTGATTTCCAAGGTTGCCTAGTGCAGGTTTATCGGAAGTATTCCCGAGCTTGTAGGAGGATAAAACGAATAGAAATATACAAAATTTTGAAATTTTTGATTCCCGTCTTTTGTTCGCAAATGAAACATTAAAATGGGTTTGCAATGTTATAATTCACCTACACAGCGCTTGTAAATTTAAGTAGAATTGGATGAAATTGAAATATGACAAATCAAATGGCAGAATAAAGCGGAAATACCTGATTAAGCTACGTTTCATTGAGAAAAAAAGGTGAACATGTCAAATGTCAAAATGAAAAACAATTGCGACCAAGGAAAATGAAGCACAATTACAAATCTGGCCTTTTGGACATGATTCATATGAATATAATTTGCAATCAAATTAACTTAGATGTGCTATTACCATACTTTTCAGCAAACATATGAATCCGAAACACTGTATTTTGTGAATGTCAAAATAAGCTAGTTTGATCTTTCGATGTACATTAAAAGAATCGCGAGGAGGGATCATAACGGTAAAACTAATCTGCAAGAAAAATTAAGAACAATTAATAGTAACATCATTATTTTTGTGATTTTGATATGTTTAGGTGTGTATATAATGTAGTACGACATGTAAAGTGTGTCTACTTGTTCAATGTTTTAGCCCTTTTATATTTTAGTGTGTTACCAAATAAACTCTTGACATATTTTTCAAAAAGATGATGTCGTGTGGTTTATAGTACAGAATAGAAAACTGTTAAATTTATCACACACTCACTACCGCAGGATCATACATCAAGTCCATATGACACTGAGCGAATATATTACTGATTCTGTTATTTAGAGTTTAGAAATAGCTGTCATAGCGTAAAGGATTCTGTCAATAAATTTTTACGTAGTCCCTTGCTGCCTCACACAGACGGATGCAAATTCAAACCATGATGCGGGTCCCTCCTCATGATAAAGCAATAACACAGAACCGTGTTCTGTATCTAAGGTTGAAAATGTCTTTATAAATGAAGAAATTATTATACAGCATCAGCAACAACGACCTACATAACCCTGTACCCCTATCGAAAAACAACAAACCCATTGGTCGACGTTGAAGAGTTGGTATCTATTTAAAACAAATAGAAAAAATACCACATTCAGTTAAACCAACAATCCGCTAGCATACAGAAAAAAAACAAGTACATTTTGAAAAAAAAAAAATACATTTGCGTTAAATTCAACGATTAACGAAATATCACTTATTCTTACACTCTGTAATAATAACACACTAAAATATTTGAATAGGTAAGTATTGTTATTAAGGACTCACACAACTAAATAATTTACTATATGTTATTATTAAGCTTTCGAACTAATACATTTAATATTTGAAGTTCAACACTTGTGACATCTGCCTCGATTCACAGATACATACATGACAAAGGCTTCAAAGGGTATTTTATGAGGAGTTTACTGGCATTTTAGCTCGCTACAGGCGTCTGCTTCGGACAACCGGAAATGTACATGTCAAACCAGTGATATTGGACGGGAACACCCTCTGACTTTTGACCCCATATCAATCCGCCATCACATATCAAAATCTACCAAAATAGATATGTTTGTAAAGTTAAATATCTATAGACTTCATTCAATGCAGAATAGGTCAACAATTACCTATGTAAACTCAGAATCACTGTACTTAACCGGAACAAATTTTCAGTAGGGACTACAAACGTATGAATACTTCGTGATAGGCCGATTTAGTTGTGTGAGTCCTTAACGAGAATTCATAAAACCAACCATTTTTAACTCCCAGTTTACATATACTTACATATCTTCTAATACAATACCGACGCTGCTTATGTATCATATTAAGACAATCTTATATGTATGACTTTAACAATACAATATTTAAAAATAAGTGACGACATCTTCTTGATAATATTCAATCGAAAAGAGACAAAGACAGTCCTATAGGTATGACTTTAAGAATACAATATTTAAAAAATAGTGACGACATCTTCTTGATAATATTCAATCGAAAAGAGACAAAGACAGTCCTATAGGTATGACTTTAAGAATACAATATTTAAAAAAAAAGTGACGACATATTCTTGATAATATTTAATATAACAGAGACAAAGATAACCTAAGAAATTGCTAGATAGAATGAATATTGCCCCGACTGTAATCGCTACGTCACCTACCTCGATAGAGTGAATTTATCATACATTGTAATATCCAAAATACACGTTTCGTTATTTTGGAAAATGTTCTTTGTCCGTTGGCATGCCATTACTCTTGGCTCACACGGATATTGGACCTGTGCAGGGTAATTACTCACAATTACCTCATAAACTGTATCTTGAATACTGCATCGTATACAGCCGGCTTGAAGTGCTATTTCATGGATCGTTTAAGAATGGTTAATGATGCTGAACGAATTTAGTATTAAATATTTGACGTATACAGTGTGTCGTACTCAAGGGATCTATTACCGTTTACTCTCTCTCTCTCTCTCTCCCTCCCCCTCTCCCTCCCTCTCTCTCTCTCTCTCTCTCTCCCTCTCTATCTCTTTCTCTCAATGAATGCGAAATAGTAAGGCCAAGAGAGTAAGATAAATATTTTGCTCTTAATTTAAATCTACATTACCCTATATGAAACAATGTTGGTGCTTATTTGTTTGCTTGCTTTTGTTATTACAGAACAAATTCATTCGCAAAATGCGATTATAGTGATTAATCGATATATGACAATAAGGTAAGCAATTACGGTTAAAAACGTTATTACTTATAGTAATACATCACATAACATTTCATTTGGCCTGAACACATGTGATACTCCCACGAAAGTCTTCGCTAAAATCAACGATGTTTCAACACGCATGCTTTCCTTATGCTGCGGATCGAACAAGCGCATACACATCCACTATACACCCGACTGATTTGAAATGGGTTCACATGACGATTGCCTGGACATGGTGTTACCCCTACATGCGAGGTTTTATGTGGACTTACATGTCCATAGTTACGACTCTAACCCATCCTAGAGTCTGGAAATTTGGAAGCCGATTTATCTCCCTCTAACCATATCATAATTCCAGAAGGTCTCTACTAAACGTACTGGCCGTTGGTCGGTATTTTTCTTCTACGGGAACCCCCGTTTTCGCCCACCACTTAAACCTTTTTAAATAACTATAGGTTTTAACAGGACGTCAACCACAAACCAAACCGACTTATATTTATTAAACACCATTCATTATATTCAAAAGCAATTGTAAGTAAATATCTGTCTGTAGCTAGATGAACTATGTTATCGTATAACTTTTCAGTTTAATAAATTAATTACATCGATAGAATCATCACCTTGTCTCTCATAATTTGTGTATCAAATCTGAGTGATAATTGAAAATTCAAATATTTCATTTTTGCAGTTGACGCTACTTTAGTGACGCAATTGTTCATTAGGATCCCAAAGTGAACCATTGCCTTTGTGATACTGGACATTCGGTAAACTATCATGTAATCAAAGAATACACGCACTTGAAAAATACGCTTAAACCGTGATAAAAGGGGAAATACATTTCAATGCCATTACTCTTAATGTGAAAGAAAATTATGTTAAAAAAAATCAATAACAATATAATACTTTATTGGAATACAAGTTTAAACTGTTCTTCAAATATTTAATAAGAATGGAAATTGAAATGTACATCTTGTACCTTCCTACTAGATTATTTGCTTAACTTAGCCAATCGAAAGATACTATAAGATATTACAGATTAAGGCTGTAACAAGAATGGATGTAATTGTGTTGGTTGTGGGCGTGTTTTGCGAGAATGCAGTAAACGTTATTACAAAGTGAGGTACATTGTATTTACGTGCGTCGTCAATGTCCTATCCTATCTGGGATTTCCAAGTAAACACTTGGCCGTAAGATCCTATCATTAGATGTACCATGTCCAAGCCAATTATCAGAATTAACAGAAGACAGCCTTACCTAGTGTCTATTTAGATTATTTAGATATATTCATTCCTTGTGATTTTTAGTTCGGATTATGGTTCTGTTGATTCAACGGCATTCTCCGATTGTTTTATCTATATATTAAAATACGAATGACCATTTTATAGGGTTAAGCGTGTTATAGAGACGTTATGTTACAGGAGTAGAGGGCGCTTTATGTGACTAATTTGACCAGCACGTGCTATGAATATGTCCACGCTCAAAACTTATGACCACACCTAATGCATACTGGCGTAGAAACTTACTGCCCTATATTGTAGTAGTCGTTATTGCTATCACCGTTAATTATCCTATTATATCTGGAGAATCCAGACGAGTATTGTAGGTACAACAGTACGGGCACTACATACCAACAACGGACCCAGACCCTATAACAAACAGTCTCTGATTAAGTTATACATACTAAGTCATGCCATGATGTTAGTAGCCTGCCCTTGCAGACTGACCCTTCGTCTGCTAACGGCGATAATAACGTCAGAATTATGGTGGTACTAGTATATGGATACCCTTCCTACGATCATAGAGGTCCGCGTGATGCACCGCTCTAGAGCCTATGGTTACAGACACTGCAAGAAGTGTTACGCTCACAGCAAGCAGCGACCGTGGAGTGAGAATTGGAGCCGATCGCACTGTCGTCGCTAGAACACACTTGAGCTACAAAGAGCGAACGTAGAACGCAATCGACTATATTGGTTTGGAGAGAACTGCGGTCTACTCTACTTGAGCGGTTGAACGCTTTGTGCTATTTTGTCACATACGTTTTTCTTCTGGTGAAAACTAAGACGCGGGACCTCTTCGTATTTCGGGGTTTTTTTTCTTCGATCTATGATATTTTTTGTCATATTGTGAGGATGACAATTGGATATCTATGCATTCTATGGAATTTGTACCTTTAACACGTTCAGGTATATGCGAGATAAAGTTATATTATTTAAGTTCAAACTTCGATGATATCACCTGTTTTTCTCCTTCAGAAATAGATATATAATTATTTGTCTGTTAGACAGATATCATCTCGAATATACCTCGACTTTTGAACAATGTTCAGGCTGTGAACGGATCTAGATTGTACAAAGGAGTTTCACACTAGTGACTTTGTGGTAATTGGGATACAAACCAGCCGGGTACAATATGGATATTAATTATGTATAACATTTCCAGATATATGAAATATAAGATAATATCCTACATATAGTGTCGGCTGATTTCCTGAGCCAATAGTCACGGGTGATGGAACGGATTATTAGAAATATTGAAAAAGTTAATTAAATTCGCATTATATATTCATTAAGCAATGGAGCTTTATGTCGATGTATTAGGCTTATCGACTCCGTAGTATTGAAGCCGTTATCCGATCAATCTACCACACAATGTCAGAAATCTTCGGGGAGATAGGCATATCATATAATGGCATGTTCATGATGTGAAAATTGCAAAATCCAGCTGGTATTTCAGACATTATTAAAAATGAAATCACTTCAGCTGTCAACTACGACACATCTCAACGGAGGCGTTTAAACGACTAAACTACTGTTGGAAATATTTTACAAGCTGTGTGAAATGTGAAACAGCAGATTTTGTTTATAGGAGATTTCAACCGATATAAGATTGTGAACTACTCAAGAATCTTTTTTATAAGTATTGTGGTATTTTTTAGTATTTTTTCCTCTTTTAAATAGACATCACCAACAGTGACAGTAGGCTACATAGAACGGCATATAACACGAGACGGTGTTATTATTCTCCAGGTGTTGGATCACTTTTGGAAGCAGTGTTATAGAATTATGGTGTGAAATCGACCATACCTTGGTGCTGATATGTATATTTCAATTCGATTGTTTGGTGTGGAGCTACGAGCCATGAATCTAATTGGACATAGTGTGTGTTTTTCCTGTTGTAGAAGGATTTTTTATCTGTGTCTTACCATTTTCATCGCTGTCGTGACAGGTAAGTCCATATTTTTTCCTACAATATTTACACAATTAATCTAACACTTTTGTTCCAAATTTCTTCTCACTGTTTTTTTATCGCATACTTATATGTCTCTATTTTCAGGCTGGGTTTCCTTCAATCACAATGTTTACGTTATTAGAGTTGATACATTTATTGGATATTTTCAGAAAAAAACACACGACACAACAACCAAAATTATTGAATTAAAATTTTACGTTTCTTATCACTGTTTTATTTATAGTTTACTTACATTTTATCTAAATAGATACGATTACAAACATATGACGTTATTTAATGATAACACCTTGTGCAGGTGTGACATCACCTTGTGCAGGTGTTAATTTTTGCATTCATACAGTATGTATATTAATATAATGTACGGTATACTTTTTAATGCATTATGCATGTACATACATATGCGAATCGTGCTGATAATTTAAACTAATAAACGGTTTAACTTTTATCGATATGGTATGATAAATGTATTAGAAGAGTCTGGATAATTATCAGATTAGTACATCTACGTCGAAGTATGAGAGTTTGTTTGCTTATATAAAGACCTTCTTTTGTTACTACTGCTTAAAATGTCCGTCTTAAGTGATTAATTCAAATATTCGCTACAAAATATTGATTTTATTATTAATTTTACCAAAATGTCGTTATGTGTTTGATGTTTAGATACCCATCGTCTCTGACAACCTCACACGTGACCACGCCCTTGTCTGATAACGGTGTACTCTATCCCCGTATGGTTACACACTGCCGTGGTTGTATTGAGTTATCGTCGCTCAAGTACGCAAGTCACGTGCATATGGAGTGTCTTTAACAACTTTTAATGATACTTCTGTTGATGCGATAATTGTGTTTAAGAAAATGTCTGTCTTGTTGGTTAGATATAATACAGAGCATAACATCTGTGTTTATGTCTCTATAAAACCCAATAAAATGCTGTAGACAGTCGCAGAATATTTCGTCAAAATGTAGACTAAAATCTTACGCAAGAACAAGGCGTATTTACGTTATATGCATATAGTTTAAAGATTTTCCTTCACAAAAAATGTAATGAATGAGTTATTTGTAATGCTGAAATGAGATATAGATTTTTGTACTCCATATTAAAGATTAAAAGATAGCTAAACACGAGGCAGGTTGTAAGTTTGTGTGATCGTATCTTTTTTACAGAGAATATATACCATGTACCACAGGCTGTGGAATTCTGTTGATGATGAGAATCATTACGAAATAGGTTTGAGCTCCCAAACACTATTTTCGAGACCCCGTTCAAACATTCATACCCCAAATTCGACATTTTGTGCACCGATAGTTGATAATTGACACATGATGCTAACGACGTTGTTTTTCATCTACAAATATTAGTAAACACTATTAAATAATTATTAATATGTGCATCACAGGTGCTTAATAACCGAAGGAACAATAACAAAACTTAATTTAATTACGTATGCACTTATACATTGTTTTGAAACTAGTAAATAACATGATTAATTCCTTATTTTAAACAAATTGACGAAATGTATACTTACATCAAAAGCCATTACCACAAGTTCATTACAAATATCAAATTGAAACTTAACAAAAAATATGTGTTCTTCCCCGAACAGTGAACCCTAGTCGATTTCTAAAGCTTCATTGCAATTTCTGAATTAAAAAAAAAACCGAACTTCTATAAAATAAATTGCATTCAAAGTGTAAAAAATATTATGTTGCTATTTCTATTTATTTTTTCATCACTGGGCATCGGACAGGGACCAGTTTGTGAAATTGTGTTCTTTTGAAATTTTGAATAAAAGGTTGAAAATGTTAAATATGCAGTATTCATCCTTGAAAATCGATACGGAAAAAAACGTTTTCATAATGTTATCCCCAAATAAATCACACTATGATTAAATAATTACCACTGCTGGTATATGAATATAATGATTCTTAATATGTTATGTTTGAGTAAAAGACATGCACAGCCTTGAACCGACGGTCCTGATATTTGTAATCACCGGTTAATGTCTTATTTCATTTCTTTTCAAAACATTTCGAATGGGAATTTAGATGTCTACATCTACCGCCCACAGGCATTGCCATCAGTAACACAGACTGTTTCTCTCCCCGTCGTCTAACTCGTTGCCTTCAAATTTATATATATAAACACTAGTTTACCCCCTCAAAGCTATCATCCCACCTCCTTGATCCCATAATATCGGCCATATGTCGAACATATACTACAGGCTTGTGTTCTTGCGATAGGGTATGTTTCAAATAGATTTTATCTTTAAACTATGCTATGCACACTTTTTCCATAATATTCAACAAAATTATTTACAAATAATTCCTGTACAGATATCAAATCAGCCTCTTGTCATATTCAGCATATGTCTGATTTTTTTTAAAATTCCAAACGTTTACGATCCGATGGAAGTATTTTATTGTGAACGAACAAAAATACTTGGCTCTGTGAAAAACCGATAACTTATGATATATACGTACATTAAAACTAATATCTTTGATCACGTTTCTTAACAAAATCATAAAATATATTGTGATAACTGCATATTTCATTACTTAGATTTAAATCAATATAACCATAACGTTCCTAGGGCAACGAGATGAAAAGTAAAACGAATATCAGTAGAAACACATTGACGCCGAAGGGAAAACAGAAGGCATTGTGTTTCGATGCGTTTGAGCAGGAATCTACTTGATCATAATTAAGCTTGAATGTGATCCGGATAAGTCAGTTTTGCGTTTGACACCAATGTATAACCATGTTTCTACTCGACGCTGACTGCCGTAATTTAATTTTTGGCGCGGTTCATTGCAGTGATACCGAGTGTTAGATCGGAATTTGATCGAGTTATCCTTAATTACCTCTGTAGATCATTTCTAATCGAATGTCTAGTGACATAGTATTTGATATCATCGACACCGTATTGTCAAAGGAATTGACTTGCCTCATTAGTGCAATGTTTGTGATTTGAAATTTCGAAAATATTTATATTTTTAAAACTACGAATTACGTATGACGAATAGCGTTTCTTCGATTATTTGAAATTTCTGCCAATCGATTAAATACTGTGTTAATGTTGTCACATGTATGTAGTGTCCTGGTTTATTTAAATTTTCCGATATACTCTTCGCTTTGGACAGTTTGACTCTTTCCAAAGAGTATAATTGCACAATTATATATTGATATAAATACGTTTTATAAACTTCGCTGTTGTGTATTATTCTACACCCTGTAGTGTATTATGCATTATTTATATAATATGGAAAGTTCGGAAAATGTCAATGTTTGCAATCCCTTTTAGAATTTTTCCCTACATTCCCTTGCTAATGGTACATATTATGCCCTTGCGTTGCTTTCTTGTTACTCCCTGTTGAAGCCAAACTATTATACATGTAATACATTCGCGTATAACGTATTTCTGACAATTTGCTATCTATGATATGTATGTACATGTATCGTCAGAGATGATCTCATGATTCAATAATCTTGTAATAATTGCAAAAAAATGATTGCTCAAACATACACATATTTCGGGAGCATACGGATATAGAAAGACATTAGTCAACACGAAACCGGAAGTACAAAGTCAAAATATTTGTTGGTTGCATAATCAGTTGCAAATGCAATGTCGTGTTCGTGTGTGCAAATACTGCTCAATATGTTTACCCTTTATCTTAGTTACATAAGCATACCGAAACAATTGAAATCTATGAAATGTAATATACAGCCAAACATCGTACGTTTTTTACTGTACGTCATTTCTTTTTGGATTCAGCGTTGTATAGCTTCTGGAATATTATTTTGCGGTTTTGATTTAAGTTTCGTATTATTGAAATCAGAAATAAAGTAACACAATGACAGAATGTATGTATTATTTATATGTATCAATCAGATTGCACAGAAATCTAACAATGGTTAGTAAAGTAACCAATGTGTTAACATTGTTCAGATATATATGACGTTCACCGTAACAGTGGCACACCAGTTTAAAATGATTAATTCTAAAATAAAGAGAGACTTCTGCTGTATAGCAGGATCCTAGTAGGTATTTCAAGGTGTAGAATCGTTTACATTGAGCTGTTCGGGGGAAGGAAATGCCCGCTGTATTAGACTATAAAGATTTCTTATGTGGAAAACCCTGCTGAGTAAGATGTTTTCGTCTGTCTTCCCAAATGCTTCACTTGTGACCCCTACCTGTTTCTTTTTATCCCTCTTTTACCTGGTGCATTGTTTTCGACATTGTCTACCGTGTCAACCGTCGTCACCGGATGTTAGTAAAGCTATTTAAAACAGCCCAACACATTTTGAGCTGAAGTTATAAGTAAACGTGGCTAATACTTTTCGATGTGTTTAATATTACCTACGACACTTTGAGATTTTAAGATTTTTTTGTTTCTTCTTTTCGTTTACTTTCGATGTGGATGGTTGCTAAGGTCATTTCAAGGTTTCAATAAGATATTCATAAAATATCATTATAGTTTTTCCATTATTAATAGGTATCAGAAAAACGTATTATTTTGTGACCATTTATGTTTTATTATTTCATGATTATAAAACATGGTTAGGTTTTAACTTCATTAACTATACTTACTTGTACGTACGCTCTTGACTCTTTAAAAAAAACTGTTGAGATTGTGCAAGTTCTGTGTTAGAAAACATAATGCCAAGGACACATTTTAAGCGCAATTCATATAGATGCATATGTATGCACAGTATAAATATTATAGAAGCAAAAAATGGAGTGAGCTAAATATGTTTGTGATCAGTCGAACGCCTCCTTGAGAACGACGGGTCGTTACGAAAAGACTTGATAAGCCTTCCTGCTGTGCTAGCATACAATGACATCTTGAGAGGTTTTTTGTGCTGTAACATTCTCGGGTCGTGTTTACCACAAACACTGTGTATGTATATATACTGCGTCGCCCTGCCAAATCGAATGGTCCTACATACAGGAGAGCTATGTTTAACATGTAATCGCAATAACGGTGTTTACGGATTTCATGTCATCAGAAATTTAAATATATTAATAAATGAATACGTCAGAAATATTAACAACATCACAAGGAATTTATCTTTCGCGGGGATAGCAGTTTCGTGTGAAAAGACAAATGTTGAAGTGATGTCGTCTGCTGAGTTTTAACTTCGTCTTGATTTTATCATAACATGCCTGTTTCCAATTAAGCCGGTTTCAAATTTCTGCGAAATAAATTTATACAGATACGAATTGTTTCTCAAAAAAATGAATAAACTGGTTCATTTAGATCTATCAATTTCATAACAAAATATTTGCTTATTGTTCCATTGGATAAGGGAAACACTACATTTTTCTCTATTTTCGTCGAAATTGCTCATCAAACCAAATTGTTTTCTTTTAATAAAATGTTATGTGAAGGCATAAGATGGAGAAGAGTGCGATACCATTGGAACTATATATGAATGGAAATGTTTTGAGTTGTTCAATTAAATAATGAGAATTTATCCCGCCAAAATCATTATATAATGTATATTTTTTTATGTATACACAAGTACACTTAAACTGTGCAATGCGTGTATAAATATTTAATATGGATATTTTAACGTTCATGTACATCTATACTTCATGTAAAAAAAAAATCATTTTTTGCAGAATCTATGTATATTGAAACGTCATATCTACTGTAACGTAATATAGAGAACAATATATATACAGACATGTAAGTAAGATACTATCAGACTCTGAGCAGGAGACCCCCTTCAGAACAGCGTATGGGAAGGCGTCCAGCCTAGTTAGTGTAGATCCGTTTATATTTATGAAGGAGAAACAACAACTAATCTTCAACTATCCAACCCGTGTTATCGTATCTATTGAAACTACATACACAACCCGTGCTGTGTATATGCAGAGACGGACCCAATACATTTCATATTAAGCAGGTTTGGTGTGAGTGTTAGACTTTTTAAATGGTTAACAGACATAAGCAGGTGGCTAAAAATACCGTAAATGCTATGTGAGAATTTAGCTGAAGGTTGCGTTTATAAACTTCAAATCACAAGCTCAAATAATGAGGTAGTTTCGTTTGAGTACATTCTGCGTTAACCTTAGACTGTCTCCCGTCTCTAGAATAGTATACCGATATTCAATTATTTAGAAACTTTAAATGGCTGTGAGACATAAATGCCCCCTTCCCCCATATGAAATTAGTTCTTCATGCTTATTACATATGCGAAGTTTGATGGCAATCGGATTAGTAGTTATTTAAATAAACTGGTTACATATTCATGGGACGGGATGCGACGCGACGGGACGCGACGGGACGCGACGGGACGGGACGCGACGGACATGGGTTACACTAGTACTGTATGCCTCCCACTTCATGGCGAGGGCATAACGACCAGTTTAATGATTTTGATCACTTGGGTGTCTGATTCTAGCCGCAGTTTGTAACTAGGGGAAGATAAACTAGATGTAAAATTCTAGAGGTAGCGCCACGTAGCATGCGTAAAACGTACATACAGAAACATATCGGTACGAGTTTAAACAAATTTTACTTTAGAAATAATACCATGAAACATCTTGGCACAAACACTATTCGATTATAGATAAGAATACAATGAAAGTCATGGGGAACAGTTTTGATATAAGTTTCTATCTACATCTAAAACATGTGCATGAGTTGTTTCGTATTGTCATGTAAAATATGTATATTTAGGTTTGAATATTTTTCTTTATTGTTTATGTATGTCAACCTTATATTTGCTGGACTATCGACATTCTTACATCTAATAACTCAAAAGCAAAAACCCATATAGGAATTCCTGTCGATTTCAAACTAACAAATATACACGAAGTCAAGGTTTTCTACCAGAGAGGCACCCATTTACAAGTAGGGAAGGTACTTTATTTCTAACCATGACACTTGAGGGTTTATTACCGGTATAATGTCCATATCTTATAACTTTGATTACCAAAAGTAGGTTCACGTTTTGACGGGAGATATTGCGATATAACGTATTGTAAAAGGTACATTATTTTTTCCTATATTAACATCAAAAATGATTTGTCAGTACTCAGCTGTTGTTCTAATTATTCAAATATATCACAATATATGTTTTTATGTGTCAACGTAAATTTGAGTGTTTCCCCATATTTTTTATGCAAGTAGTGTGGTGCGATATATCTTATAAAGCTACCACCATTTATATCATTTCTCATATCGTACATGTACAGTGTACCTACAGCGAAAAAAAAAACAGTTGTGTTTATCCGAATCTATAACAATTTTCATTCTTCGTGACGGTAATACACTGGACTATTTATAACTACTTATATAAACAAACGATGCATAATACATACATTTACGATATCGATTCCAACGTGGGTCACACTTTCTCGCTCTGTTCAATTCACAAATGGGTGATAAAATTGGGTTTTCATTGAAAGAATCGGACCTCCGTGAAGTACTTGTAATAAATATCAATACGTTTGAATGAGGAGATCAACCTTACCCATGCATACTTAACAACAGTTTTACTATATACAATGTGTTTAGTATTTCCGACAATGGAAAGGTTTGCCGATCCCGCAAAGTGTTAATTAGTTTGTACTTAGTGTAGAACCTGACCGTATCAGGCGATAATAGCCAAGTAATCCTAATGTAATTAGCTTTCAATTCAGAGGTGTCAGTTTCAAGTGATACATGCTACGTCGAACTCAACATGATTAATTCTACCGAAATCAGTGTAAGATTATTTACTTCTGAGACTAGAACATTCAACTTTGAAAGAGAGGTAATAATAAAAACAAATGTAAAAATAAATCTTCCTAGCTATCATCAGCCACTTCACAACGTTTAACAAACAATGACATACACGTTATTCAATTTAAACAATTAACAGTTACCATTCTGAGGAGGAATTCCCAGGAGTTACCCTACTGTGTGCCAATTACTAGTCATAATATACCACTTTGCTAATATCTCCCTATGTGTGTATGTCTGCGTGTGTACTTGAGATGAACCGTTAAGTTAGCCGTATGATATCGCTAGTGTAAACGTACTTAATTTAGTATAGCTTATCTTCAATAACACCGACATAATGTTTTAGCACGTTATTAAGAAGGTTATTTAAAGCATACGTGTTGTGCATCGTGCTAAGCGGAAAACCATTATTAAACGTCCTATTTGTTGTGAACGGCATGTCGTGCTGTTATTCATTAAAAGAGTAAGAGGTATAACAAAGAGTCACAATTTAATCTTAGTAAGGAAAGTACATGTATACGCTTATCATTTTGATAGATACAGCATTGTTGATAAAAATTATATGTAGTAACTGTGACTGCTACTGTATATAATTTGTCATATGTGTTAAAATCGTACAGGAAAGTCTTAATAGACGTGTTTAGTAAAAACATTGATTATCAATATTCATACTGGCGATTGAATCTACAACATAAGCAATGCATGTCATGTATGACACTTGCGTTATCGTTTACTCGAAGGTACTTGTTTCGTTTTTTCCCTGTTATTGTTTTTGCTATTTTATGATAAGTTAAGTTCAACAATCATCTGAGGGAATAGAAAGCAGAACGAGATCTTAGCCGACACTATCGGGACATTAAAACGCAGTTTTGTCTTAATCAACAAAGTAGAACTAGAACGCAATTTTGGTAACAACTGCAGACTTAGAACGCATCCTTTGCTAAAACAACTGCAGATCTAGGACACAGCCTTGGTTAAAACATCTGCAGATCTAGAATGCAAGTCGTCTATAGTCAAACTGTACGACTTCCTGCTTTCGTGATATATACATGTACGTCATACAATGCATAATCCACTGCGGGTAACAAGTAACATGAATAGTTTTTTCCTACAGAATCGGAAAACAGTTTATGAACCTAATTCAACTAAGGATGACAATGAGACGTTGTACATTTGATAGATTCGTGTCATAATAGCCATTTTGTTACCCACTTATTAGCATTGAGATGATTATTTTTCATTGCACACGTATGTCTAAAATAAAGGAAGATCTTTAGAGATTTTGAATGCATTTATTGTCGTCCAGAAAACAGGTTTCATGTCATCTGCAATCGATTTCCACATTTTGAAGTCCTTTTACCAAAGTTCAGATTATATATACATTTTTGTATATATAAACATACAAATAGCGAATCCATTATTCTAAAAGTTAGAAACAGTATATGAGGATTACATAAGAGAAATATCACAAGTTTTGTTGAGTTCGGAGTAGCAAATACAAGTACACGCTTACAGCGAACCGAGTTTACTTATAGCTACGTTTTGTGTACACGTGCGTGCTGTGTTTTTATTGGACCGATGCGCCCAATATTACGCTTACTGTTACGGCAAGCTCGGCATGTGTCTGCGGTCGTTTTTTATGACCCCCCCCCCCCCCCCCCCAACAATTGATTGTTGTCAAATGTGCTTCTCTTGTGTAGAGATGGATGTAGCACTGTCGACTCCATTGGGTGTTTTTCGGCGTCACACGAGAAACCTTTCACTGAAGTTCTTCTGGTACGGTTTTACTAAATTGCTCCAGATTCAAGAATGTCCATTACTCATGTAGAGTTACGTCTAAACGTAATAGTGGTAAATTATGTGGTCGTTCGCGAGTTTCAAGTCTGTTACACAATCGTACATATCTATTTCATCTGTAGAGTGTTAAAATGCGATACGGATCCATATAGTTACTCCACATTTCCTGGTATTTGTGTCTTACAGCGTATAAAGATCAAAGCAAAAAATGAGCACCTGATGGAAACGGCATGGTTTCTTAATTTTATTTTATAAATGGCATTTAAGTTCGGCAGTAAATTACAATGACAATATAATTGATAAAAGAGAATATGGCATCTATTAAGCGCATTATAGCGCTCTATTTTATATTGAGCCATGCATGGTGCTTTGCGGAACGACAATTCCCGACGGCTTTTATCATCCATTTCTTGCACTGGGGATGAAGCGTATGTACGTTCGATTTCCCTCCTCGATATACACGGCTTTTCAATACAGCTTCGTCATATCTTTATAATGAACATAGACGGTTAGGTTTTGACCGCTGTAAAACTAATATTTTTTTACATTCGATAAATATATATATTATGGATGCAATAAAACACTTACATACTTAAATAGTAATTCCATCTACACTACTTAAAATTAAGTTGAAGCACTATCAATGATAGCGGTTTGCGCACTTGTTTCACGTGTAACGTAACACAAAGACTAACAAACCTCGTTATAACGAAGTATTTGGCGATATAGAACAAATATACACACCTATAAAGTATTTGGTTGTTTAATCAAATATGTGGAATTCATATGAATTCTAAGTGCACATTGCTCGACAAGTACAATACTTAAATAGGATCAGTCGAATAAAGAAAAAGAATAATGGATATTCAGATGAGAATTCCGAATATTTAAGAAAGAAAATGCTATATAGTGTCTACAGCAAGTGTGAGACGATACTACATCAGTGTTATGCTGGACGCCTCTTCAAATACATGTTCTCGTACTCTACAAAGAGATCGCAAGATTGAAATAGTCCTATACCATTTAGCATAATAAAGTGAAAACATTCGTCAATTGTGTGTTAAGTTGACAATGCTTAAGTTGACAAGTCTCAGTCTTAAACTCTTAAAGTGTGTCTTAATATAACGGACTGTAACTTTGTAACAGCTATATTGAATAACGCCACTAGTTAAGTGTGTATTAAGTTGACAATGCGTTAGTAAATAAGTCTCAGACGGACGGACCGTCTTAAACTCTTAAAAGTGTCTTAATGTTACGTAGCTTCGACAAACTGGGAGGTCTCCGCTATCCCCGGCTTGTCACAAGAATGTTGATCAGGGCACTTTGCACGATTTCACCTGGAGAATGACGCGTGTGTTTGTTAAAGCACTTATACGCATGTTACATTTTAGACGAACTTCAATATGCAACTTACAAGTTATATCTTCTGAGGCGGCGAGGAGTGCAAACTCCTTGTGACGGAGAAGGTGAAGTGGCGGTATTTGACTTTGTAGTTAAGTCTTCTAAGAGGTACTGGAAATGTCTCAGTATATATTAATTATGTTATATTAACTGTGACATAAAAAAATGACAAACATTGCTCAGAACGTCATTCGTTAGCGATGTACTTTTCCGAAATCTTACACCATGTGCTTCTCCGGGTTTGATAATAAGTCGAAGAGGATTCCCTCGTAATCTTATAAATGCTCCTACATGTACCATACAAACACATTCATTATTTGTTTGCCAGCTTTAAGAATGATTGGAATGAACTTGTGTAACTCAGGATTTGTATAATGGTTTGATATGATATCAATAAAAAACGGCCGTGGAGAGCTTAAGAACGGCTAAAACATGACACAAAGGTTACACATTCATCATCCAATACCACATTGTAGTTTGATAAAATGTTTATTGAAACAAAAATGCATGAAAAGGGTCGGAAATCGCATCCCGGGTTCCGAATGCTATTGAATTCCAATATATTCTAATAAATAGGTTTAACGTCTACTGTACGTGTAAAAAAAGGATGCGTTTTCTTAAAGGTTTAATACATCATGTTTATTGTCCCAAAGCACCATTGATTTACACATAAATACACAACTATACGCGAATACATGTACATAGAGATATACAGTGTATAAGGCTTCAAAGTACTTAAAATAACCTTCGTTTAGAAAATACTTATAAAAATACAATAAAACAAGCCCCAATGATATATAGGCTGCGCGGGTGTCAACAACACAGTATACAGTTATTAGTGTGATAGAGACTATGTCACTATAGGTTATAGACCAGCATAGATTGGAAGGGAAAAGCCGTTTTAAATACCGATGATATAATACTTCATAAGCACAGTGATGTGAAAACGTATCACTTCAGCATATCAGAAACTAACAAATTTTAAAAAGATAGAAAAATCTCAAATAATAACCCTCTAGCGGTATCGAGGTTTAACACGATTTTAATCTGCCTGTAATCAGAAAATCTTCCCTGTGAAAATTCACTCTTTTAAAAATTTGACGTTTCAGCTGCGTAGGGTTAGACACCAATGCGTTAAAATCTATAGGCAAATAAAAATATAAACCTGAGATGAAATATTGATTACATATTTTGCCCAGAAGTGTACATGAAGAAGACTATTAAATACGTACAGTTTGTGATTTAATCTTTGTTTCGGGCCTTAATCGCGTTCTACAATTGTTGGTTCGCAAACCACAGGACGAACGTTAACACATAAAAATTCAAATTTGAAAAGTATTAAGTTTTAACTGCACGAGAGGCAATCGAATGATCTTGTACAGAAACACAACTCGGATCGTTAGTCTGCTGTAGTCACATAATCGAAACTTGCCCGACATCTGTTTTTAAATGAAATTATATAAATACAATGTATAAGCTATTGGCACAAAGCGTCGATAACCTACACATAGTTCTGATCCAGTGCAAAAACTATTACAGACTACTTCGTATTCTACTGTTTGTATGGATTATATATTTTAAAATGCACCTTGTAAACTCCTTTATTGTTACATAAGAATCTTCAATAATATTTTGCTTCTCGTAGCATTCATTAAAAATAGTTTGACAACGATCAAACGCGTACATGTACAAGTCAAGTTGACAATGCTTAATATACACACCGTGGAAGTTAATATCCTAGATAACTGATTTTAAAGGAATTCAAGCACACAAGGCTTTACAGCTAAACAATTTTTCCTTCGTGCAATGATGATGATAGCAAGGAAAAATGATTTGAAGGGAATTCCAGCACACAATGCTTTACAGTGACGAGTTTGTCCTGGTACATTGGTGATGAAATTCAAGCACACAATGCTTTACAGTGACGAGTTTTCCCTCGTACAAAATGAACATTGATGATGATACAAAGTGTAGAAAGGAAAAATTGTTTGAAGAAAATTCAAACACACAATGCTTTACAGTGACGAGTTTTCCCTCGTACACCGGTGATGATAGCAAAGAGTAATGGCTTTAAGGAAATTTCAAACAAACAATTCTTTACAGTGACGAGTTTTCCCTCGTACATTGATGATTCTAGAGATGGCCCCGATACCATATGGTGTCGGCGATTCATCTCGTGATATCTCGAGATACACGATTTTTCACAAGCCCCTCAAAGCAGGTTTCACTGTCGTAGAACAAGGGAGTTATTTACTCAATATTAACGGGATTGTGTGCTAATTAGGCTTGGAATTTCGTCGATGTATTTTCTATCTTCACTCCGATGTGTCGTATTTATTCCAATATCACACCGGTCTTGAACATATTCACAATTTCCTTATTTCTGATTTTAAATATTTAAGAATATTGCATGCTTTTATGGCATCTCGTCACATTTTTTTTCTTTTTCAAAAGTCTTTGTTCCATCGACATAAAATCTCAAAACGTACACGACAAGATAACCGAATGACAAATTGTCGTTGAAACTAAAATTTAATCAGAATTCGAGAAAAAAAATATTTGCAATGGAAATGGCAAGTGTAGAAAAATTCGTGCGATGTCAGTAGGGTGTATGAAATTACGGTCCTGTGTCAGTAGGGAGTACGACGTTACAGTCCTGTGTCAGAAGTTAGTACGACGTTACAGTCCTGTGTCAGAAGTTAGTACGACGTTACTGTACTGTATCAGTAGGGAGTATGACGTTTCAGTAGGGAGTACGACGTTACGGTCCTGTGTCAGTAGGGAGTACGACGTTACTGTCCTGTGTCAGTAGGTAGTAAGACGTTCCAGTACTGTGTCAGTAGGGAGTACGACGTTACAGTCCTGTGTCAGTAGGGAGTACGACGTTACGGTCCTGTGTCAGTAGGTAGTACGACGTTACAGTCCTGTGTCAGTAGGTAGTACGACGTTACAGTCCTGTGTCAGTAGGGAGTACGACGTTACAGTCCTGTGTCAGTAGGGTGTACCACGTTACAGTCCTGTGTCAGTAGGGAGTACCACGTTACAGTCCTGTGTCAGTAGGGAGTACGACGTTACAGTCCTGTGTCAGTAGGGAGTACCACGTTACAGTCCTGTGTCAGTAGGGAGTACCACGTTACAGTCCTGTGTCAGTAGGGAGTACCACGTTACAGTCCTGTGTCAGTAGGGAGTACCACGTTACAGTACTGTGTCAGTATGGAGTACGACGTTACAGTCCTGTGTCAGTAGGGAGTACGACGTTACAGTACTGTGTCAGTAGGGAGTACGACGTTACTGCCCTTTGTCAGTAGGGAGTACGACGTTACAGTCCTGTGTCAGAAGTGAGTACGACGTTACTGTACTGTATCAGTAGGGAGTATGACGTTTCAGTAGGGAGTACGACGTTACGGTCCTGTGTCAGTAGGGAGTACGACGTTACAGTCCTGTGTCAGTAGGGAGTACGACGTTACTGTCCTGTGTCAGTAGGGAGTACGACGTTACTGTCCTGTGTCAGTAGGGAGTACGACGTTACAGTCCTGTGTCAGTAGGGAGTACGACGTTACAGTCTGTGTCAGTAGGAAATACGACGTTACTGTCCTGTGTCAGTAGGGAGTACGACGTTACGGTCCTGTGTCAGTAGGGAGTACGACGTTACGGTCCTGTGTCAGTAGGGAGTACGACGTTACTGTCCTGTGTCAGTAGGGAGTACGACATTACAGTCCTGTGTCAGTAGGGAGTACGACGTTACAGTCCTGTGTCAGTAGGGAGTACGACGTAACTGTCCTGTGTCAGTAGGGAGTACGACGTTACAGTCCTGTGTCAGTAGGAAGTACGACGTTACAGTCCTGTGTCAGTAGGGAGTACGAGGTAACGGTCCTGTGTCAGTAGAGAGTATGACGTTACTGTACTGTTTCAGTAGGGAGTACGACGTTACGGTCCTGTGTCAGTAGGGAGTACGACGTTACTGTCCTGTGTCAGTAGGGAGTACGACGTCACTGTCCTGTGTCAGTATGGAGTACGACGTTACGGTACTGTGTCAGTAGGGAGTACGACGTTACTGTTCTGTGTCAGTAGGGAGTACGACGTTACTGTCCATTGATAGTAGGGAGTACGACGTTACTGTCCGGTGTCAGTGGGGAGTACGACGTTACAGTCCTGTATCAGTAGGAAGTACGACGTTACAGTCCTGTATCAGTAGGAAGTACGACGTTACAGTCACGTAGGGCTATGAGTTTGAATTTTTAGGGTCACAGGCCTGGGTCAGTAGGGAGACCGTGCTCCAGTACTGTGTCAGTCGGAGCTATGGCGTTACGATACATTGTATATAGGGAATACGGCGCCTAGAGCGCCGACGATCGATCGGACGAACAAACAGACATATAGACTACATGCTCTTACAAACAAATGCACTGATCACCCTTTCTACCATTATTCTATTTGAAGACCACATGGGTAATTAGTTGGAATTAAAAAGTGAATGATTTAGAAGCTTTCATTCCCGGGGGATATCTTCATTTGATTTTTACCACTTTAAATCCTTGCTGATATTAGCAAGTGTATTGTATCAAATGTTGGGAGGGGGCGATCTGAGCGCTTTTCTTTGTGGGTAGTGAGCTGATATTTTTACGGTCTTCCTACACAGCTCATTATCTTAAATGGCAACGACAATTGTCAATAAACAGCATGATTGCTACATTATTTCTTTTTTTTTTATATTCTGTTTTGTTTAGACATTGAACAGTACAGCCATTTGACAAGGTTTATTGCTAAATGAAATGTATATTAAATCAAATCATCGTTTTCCTATGAAATTATTTAATGACTCATCAATTTCATATGCTACTTCGTGTTGAATTTTGATAGTTGTCCAAAATTTGATTTTCGTACTCGTTAGTTTTTTATTGTTGTTTACTTTCTATGTCTTTTGTGTGTGTGTGTTTTGGAGGGGGGAGGGGGGGGGTCATAAATATTTGCTATTCTCTCCAGTTAAACTTGTTCATGTAATAAAGGGGTTCCATTGAATCATATGAACATAAAACGGGTATGAAACTAAATTAAATAAGCATATCTTTTGAATTATTTGTGAAATTTGTAGGATCACGAGGACTGTATACGTTGATACAGGGCTAGGCAGACCGGGGTTATGGCCTGTGGAAATAGCTAATATGATTGGAAGGTTACACTCTCCAGGAAAACGTGTTTAGAACGAATTTGCGTCTACAGTTAGCCATGATCAATACTCTTTGTCTCGTTAGCTATCTTTGACACCTGGGAATTCACTGCGGCTCTCATTAATATCCCGTCTAGCAGCTGTACACGAGTGTCCGTTTCCCTAGGTGGAGCTGTCGTTCAGCTTCCGGCCACTTAGGGATTCAAGTTGCTCCCGTCATCGTAACTAAGTTTTGAAACTATTTCGAACACTTGGTGATACTGATGATTATAAGACTCTTTCATATGCGTGTATGTAGGATAGGGATATTCCACCCGAGGGGTCACAAAATGTGGTGAAACCCGAGGCTTGCCGAGGGTTTTACCACATTTTGTGATCCCGAGGGTGGAATATCCCTATCCTACATACACACATAATGAAAGAGTCTTTTTCTCTCATATCAACTACCCGAATAAGCTCAAAATCATGAAAATATGTTTAAACAGGCTGCCATTTTGAAATTTTAACTTTTTCCTTGAGCTTTTTTGACGAAAACGAATTAGACAGCGAGTTTAAGCATACCCTATATTTGCAAACTAAGTTTGCGCAGAAAAATTAATCTCCTCTTCCTGGTGTTTATGGTTAAATTTTTGTGAAAGGTTTTAATTTTATCACGCCGTCGTTTTCTCTTTCCGGCATCAGAGTTTACCGTATTCGTGACGTCACGTCATTGTTGAGCCATTGTGACGTCAATTCGCGTGAAATGCTATGTAAGATAGATTTTTCTTACATAGCTTTCTTACATGGGCAAACTCTATCCAACATGGCGAGATATGAGAGAAAAAATAGTTCGCGTTCAGTATCCAGTAGTACATGTTCGTGTGATCATATTTAGAATATGATTATAGTAGGACCTGCCACGTATGTATTCTAATGTTGATGTTTTTGTTTTATTTGCATTGACTACGAAACAATTGCCACTTGACTGTTAACAATATTTTGTATCATTAATATAAACTTCATTTCATTCACATTTATATATACTTTACATTAAATATACATGTTACAAGCAGCCAAGAAGATGAATTGATTCGGAATAAAGTGTTATACACATATATAAAAACCGTCTTCAAATTCCGATGTATATTCCAAAAGATTCATTTATGTATTATAAAAAATGGTTGTTCGTCAACAGTTTTCTCAAACACGCCATGTCACATGCCCTTCACAAATTGTCATCTGTGTCTTCGTCATTGTTGGTACTTGTATTTAACAAAAGTCTGCCAATATATGTACATCTGTACTTTCCTCTCGTCAATAAAAGTCGATTTCCTCAGTGATTGTCGCTGTTTATTATGTCCCCAACCTTCTATAAAACGACAGCGACATTGCTAACGATAATACGGGTGATAGTTATCGTCAATATAAGGTTCATTAGATGGCATGCTACCAAATAAAGCAATAAAATCGGGCAAAAAAGAAGCTGAAGGTATTTTTCTGTTTCTTGTCAGCGGAAAGATGGGCACTTCAGGCGCAGGTGACACATATTGTTCAAATAGCAGTTTGTACTAGCTATCGCAGAAGTTGAAAAAAAAAAAACGGAAATAGTACTAAATTCAACAACTAAATTGTCCATGACAGTCGCTTTATTATATACATTAAAACAAAACAAAATCTCACTAAAACCCGAAGCTCAGAGATTAAGTATCACTATCAAAATAATCTTTCAAAATATCTCAATGTTCATATTCAACTTGAGAATTGAGACTTTGACGTAAAGTTTTGCGTTCAAATAACAATTGTTTTACTCCAAATACCCACAACAAAACACTAAATGGTAATGTATTTAGGCAGGAATTAATCTTAATAGAATTCTTAAGGATTACTGCGCCATTTACGGAACCTGTAACTACACTTTATACAAGTATCCGAATTTTAAGCAGCATGGCAATAACCCTAATTAAGCATTATCTAAATCATTCATGATATATACCTTGCGGAGATTTTTTTCTTTTCATGAAAAAAATATAATTAGAATATGAAAAGAAAGAGAAAATAATGAACTGTAACGGACTAAGAATAAAAAAAATGTTTACTTTCAGTACAGTCATTATCACCACATAAATTACATATCAACGTTTCAGTTTGATATTCCCTAGTCAACACTTACTATGGTTATATAAAACTAAAATCACGAGGAAGTTAGTATCCATAAAAACCTGCTGTGAAACTTACTGGGCATGTTTGGCCGTCAGGGACCGATCGAGGTCCTTGAGATACGGGCGAGGTTTTTATGTATATAAACGACGTCAGCATAAAGATTAAAAATAGGTTCCCATGTCCCCACAGAGTTATAATACAATTTATATAATTCAATGTCGCCTATATTCCCCGAATGTTATTGTTTTTAGGTTATATCTTATAACCTACAATATCAGGACACGAATAGGCATAAAGTGATGACGTCATACACGATTGTTAATGTTTTAAGCGGTTTTTGGTGTACATGTATGTAATTTGGTTAAAGTTGCTTGGAGATGAAACCAAAACAGATGTTGTGTCAATGGATAATACAAAATCATTCATAATGATATATAAACATATTCCCAATCCTTAGAAAAAAAAGAGAACCATATTTCAATTCTGTGGATTATACGATACATGTATATGCGTAAAAACAACTCTTTGCATTGATTTGTGTAATTTGAAAAAAAAGAAAACAGCACATTTGTTTTCGTTTTATTATAAATCTGAATCAAAACGTGTATATTCGTAAAAGGATGTATCGGGAGTTGTGCAGAAAATGGTGATGTGTTCCTTACGAACGTCCCAAAAGTTGTTAAGAGTTACGTGTGGGTACACTGTAACAGTTATTGTTTCCATGCTGCAGGCATTACTTTAAATAATGTACTTTAAGGATGCATGCTCATGAAGATTTTTGTAATTAACCTCCCTTGAAAGTTGTTTTATCAATTCTATATAATAAGTTATTATGAATAAAAAATTGGCAAACGTATGGGTCATAGGGCGTGTTTTAAAGATACGCATATACAGGTGTTTCAAACTTGACAGGAAATATCAAAAGGAAAGATTAGCGGCCATTGGTCAGTTTAACATGTGATGTAAATGGAAAATTCAGGAGTTCCGAATAATTAATTATTTTTCTAAACAGGCCGGGCTAACACGATTAAACTATTGTTCTCTTGAATTAGTTCAAACTGAAACCGGAAATATATCTCGGTAACTGTGATGTCTTTTCCTTGTTGTGCACGATGTCATGTTCTGCATTATTAGTTTGATGCTTTAAACGATAAAAAAATATTGCCTGACCGGAAAATATTATCAAATCAGTATTTAAGACTTTGATCTACAAAAACGTTGGACAGTTTCAACCATAATGAAATAATATATGTCGTACTGTACAGTAACAGATTTAAGTATATATTTGTCATATCTCCTAACCAAACGATGCGTTTTTGAAAAACGACACAATAACACATTCAAATAGATTTTCATACAGTTCGTCTTTAGCCATCATATTTATTTCTTGAACATACTTCACTACAAATTTTAAACTCTGTTCCAGGGACATCATTTGCGTTAGTTTTGTTACATAAAGCATTCGTCGCCGGAATTGCACTTCCATTTTTACGACAATTGTTTACGATTTTGCTACACTTCACACCGTCAAGTTTCAAGATGTAGGAGAAGGCACCGCCGACTGGGCAGTCACGTGTTTCCGGTCCTTTCAGACAAATCTGCTGCGTAATGCATCATGGACGGACAAATCTTTGTCACGTCGGGAGACCGACTCGGTCGTTCTGGAAGCAAGGCGGGATAAACTATCCTGAAGGTATTGTTTATGGAAACAAGAGAATAAAGATACAAATACACGAGAGGTCGTGGAACTGGAAGTTAAGATCGACTTGGAGGAGAGTTGTTTTATTGTTTTGAGGTATACTATCATCGTAAATCACTATCTTTTGGTTACGAAATCTGATTACCGCCGATAAAATATATTGCCTACATCTATTGCAAAATCTATGGAGTACAATATTACAACATGTAATATTTTACTAAACTTAAATTTAGCTATAAAGGGCTATTGCAGAAATTTGACGGAGTCTGATCTGATAAAGCGAATATTCTTGTACATGTACGTGGTATAAGTGTACATTGTACCTGTATGTATACTTCAGGTACATGTACCTACATGTATCAAGCGGACGTGTCGTATATACATGTATTAAACGCAATAACATCACGAGTTTAAAATATAAAACGCGACCGTTTCTTTATTTATTGTTTGCCTCATACATTTTCAAAAACAAATTCCGCAACATCTTATAAATTAAAAACACCCCGGTGTTTGCCGAAAAAAATTGATAGGTAATATATTTCAGCTGTTATATACCACTGGGTGTAATGAATGGATAGACACTATGTTCATATTTTTCATCCAGAAAAGCAGCAGATATGGTTGGTGGCGATTCGTCGTACATCAATTCCAGCACAGCATTATAACTCAACGCCACGGTTCTTTTCTGCCATACTGCGAGTAACAAAGAAACGGAGCCGGACGACAGTTCCGGATTATGACATTCTTTATTGTCAATTTCCGATTCTTAATGAAACTGTGAAACAAATTGGTATTGATAAGAAAAGTAATGAGAAGAGAGACTGTTATTGTTTCCGTTGGAATTGGAATTAATTTTTCATTCCACTCTTAAACTGTTCTGCAAATCAGTACATGTCAATAAGCCCACATGTTTCGTTTCGTGACTATACATGGCTTGTATGGCACGTCAATTATATATGTATTAAAACCCAAATATCTTAACTCTCGTCTAGCTTAAAACTGTTTTTTTTCAGAATAAGATTGACAGACAATGTTCCCTAGAAATTTTCATTTCAATTTATGTTATGATAATTATGTGACATCTAAACATACTTGGTCATATACATGTAGTCAGCGTAAATAAACAAATATTGTTGTTTGGAATATATTTCATCCAAAATTAACAAGATCCCGGGAAGATAAAGATGAGCTGGAATGAAAACTAACTCCAGGTTTTGATTTACAATACAAACGTTATCGACTATACAGCAGAAAATCCATGCCGCGAAACAGCTGTTTTGGTAGACATGAGGGCCAACATAGATTGCCGAGGTTAGCCGAGGTCAGCTATTCGGAACTCGATGCCAGGAAACATCTCCTGGTCGTGTTTCACTATATCCTGGCGTAACTGATTGAGTTTGATTGTTACAATAGTATGGAAGAGGTCCAAGAAATCACAGTGCCTTCTTGTATAATAATGCGCCATCACCGGTGCTGAGGATGGTACATATCAGATTCTGATAGATTTTACCTTGAACTGCAATGTAAGTATTTGGGAGACTGACTTAAAATAAATGTCGATAAACATAATTTTCAACGCGTTTCTCGAATAACTGGCAGGAAATCGTAATCATTTTATGTAATAGTATATATCCTTGAGGCGGCTACTGATAGTTGAACAGCCATCGTTTTGATTTTAGCATGACAACGAAGGTCAAATATATATACACGTTTGTGCCAATGTTATGATTACAGTTAAATACCATACATGTATCAGGCCAGGCTCTGATTCCAGGATATGTATTATTATTAACATAAGCATACTGCAGGGTTCTCATGCATGCCTTTCTGACACTGAATTCTTTGGTTACTGTTCCTTTGTAACGAGGGACATGTAATATCTTTCTTAAGTTGGAACACACAGTTGACATTTGACAAATCTAGCACTGTCTATCCAAACACATACATATTACAGTCGACTGGTATAAACAAAGTAAAGCATATTATTCAAAGACAAAACACGGTGCCGTGACGTGGCTCGAATTCCCCATCCTTCGGTAATGAGCCCGGCATCCTACATGTACCGTGATGTGAATCAAACCCGTATTCCTTCGGTAAGGAGCCCGGCGCACTACCACTAGACTAACATGTGATCTTAACTGAATTATGACATAACATCTTCAGTTTTTCGTTTCATAAGCTCTGTCATAGGCTATGTGTGTCTAAGAAATGATATCGTGATTAATATTTTTGATATAAAAAATGTACCGGTTCTTATGGTTCGCGTTCTCTAAGTTAGGTCAAAAGTATGATCTTGCAACCATAATACCTGTATATGATATTCAGTACCTGGATTTTCTGATATTTCTGTACAACAAATCTCGAGTAATTCTCACTATAAAAAAAAGTCTGTATGGACATTTTGAGTAAATATCTACATAGTAAGCTAACGGCGGTGTTTACCCTTCCATTTAGATCTTTCTTAAGAAGTTAAAAAAATGTTGGCTAAAGTGCCATTTATTTCATTAACTTATATTTACAGTCTGTTTGGAATTGATAGTATATTGCCTATACATTTCTACGAATGCCTACTGAACTTTATTTTCCGATAAAATCAGTGGATCACGCGCCTATGGGCGCCGTTACGATTTGAACACGAGGCCGCGTCACTACTTTACAGACTCGATCAATATCCTGCCGCGTAGTATGTGTTAATTTATTTAAGAAATAAATAAGAAGCATTTTAATGGGTTTTTTAAATACAATAACAGTAACAAAGACAGTATGGTTTGTTTATATATGAACTTATGTAAAAAATTACAATAAAAAGATGTAATCTTTTGGAACTTTTTTGTTTACTTGTTGACTGAAATTTCGCGGGAGTTCGTCACCTCATAAGGCGGCTGTTTCAACAGTCTACCGAAACCAAACGATACTGTTTGATTTCATCGCAGTAAGTATCATAATATCTTATTAAAGAAATAATTATATGTGGGAATATAAGGTCTGGACAGTAAATATAAGGATTAACCGTTAACATACGAAACTACTACACTGTACCAACCTCCCCGCTAAATGACCATTATCAAAAAGCACATGTATCGCATATTTCACTGTCTATTATTCTAACTATTCTATATTTCATACGTTCATTATTATTCAAATCAAATTCAAAGTAACGCTTCATACATTTCCCAAATCGATTCAGGAATACCCAAACTGAATTAGCATCTGAAAGGGGAGTGATGACGTCAGCAAAGACCATGCTAGCAATTATGTGCTCCCCTTGGATTTGGGGACCCTTAACCTCGCTGAAGGGTATCATTAGCTCTAACATAATCGACCCGTAATCTAAACGCGTGTTGACTACCCTCATCTCCGAGAGGATACTTGGAAACTAAGGGATTTGTCAATTTTAATACCATGTCGCGTTTTTATGTTTTAGCTCCGGTTGTAAATTGACCTTTTAATCTCGAGTTCTTGCTTCTGAAGCTATAAATCAGGGTATTTAGCACGTTCATCATGCATTTCATGCTACGAATCTGTTTCCTTCTTGGCAATGAGTCAAATCGCATTTCAAACAGGCGTGGATGTTAGCCCGCTACACATCTCTCGCTCTCTTCTGTGTGTCGCTCCTGATTTCAGCTGGATATCTATTTTGTCGAGTTTCACAAAGGTTTACCTTGTTTACCTGTAACATTGTATGAAAAAAAAAAGATTTGTATCTAAAGCTGCTTCAATGACAGGCTAATCAACGAAGCAAATTTAGATACAAATCTCGTTGTGTGACAAAACTGGAAATGTATCCTGTATACTCGGCAATAAGTGATTTTAATAAAACAAATCCTTCTTTGTTTTTATTTGAATACACCTACAGTTTGTTTTGTTAAACCATGTAATCCTAAGCGTAATTAAGAATTTTAGCTTGTTAACCATCCAAGTCTTTCGGAGTATACGAATTCCCATCGTGACATTTCCGGCAATAGGCCCATGTAACCGATTAATGTTGATTGATATCATCAAAGCTATGTGCAGCCATTAAAAACAATTGTTTGATCATGGTATCAAACAAGTTGTCTTGGACTTTATATATCAGATGAAACAGACACAATTCCAAATTTGTGACGTTATACACAGGAAACAACATGGCTTCCTTAGAGGAATTGTGTTCTTTTTCGTTTCGTTTCCTCTTTTGCTATTTAATCTATAATTGTACCAAATATACGACCGAATTGTATGTTTCTTGAAAGCGGAAACCATCATGACTCCTACATACATTGTCACTAATTAGGAGAAGGATCTCTAGTCTCGCACATCATCGCGAGATTGTGGTATACCCATACATCTCAATTAAATTAGCCATAATCCCAAAGACAGACACAAGAAACAATGGAGTAGAACATACAAGATATATAAATCATGTTTATAATTTGTCTTAAAATCAATTTAACTGTTGTTGCGATGTCTACTGTGTAAATATCTTACAGCAAATAATTTATACCTATTTTGTAATAACAGGAAATTATACATAATTGAAGCCATGTCGTATAGACATATTTTATAGCATAATAGTGGTTGATCGGTCAAATAAATTCGACGGAAACTAGTATATATCATCGTATATAATACCTTATCAATTCATCAGCTATAACTTTTTAAAACAGAATATGCTAGAAGTTTCTCAAAAATTTATCAACTAACGGAACTTAAGAAAAAAAAACAACGTGAATCATTTCTCATTTGATGAAAGACACATTCCGGAGGACCGCTCCCATATCAGATTCCAATTTTAGTTGGGACATTAAAGACTGTATTGATAAGGCTCCCTTGACCGTAATTGGTTCTCGCTGATTGGGCACCATCCTCGTGATGGTGGTCGAAGCTTTGCCAACCAATGATCCAGTGACTTGTGAGACACAAAACACCTCCATCTTCACATCATTACAGATAATTTGACAACATGAAAAAATATTCTTAAGTAGCCTTATTTATATGGGAATGATCGCACCGTAGCGCTGCACTTTATGAGGTCCAATGACATTTCTACTGCTAGAACTAATTAGTCGTCTTGGTTTTTGTTGTTTTTCAATTAGTGGAGAGGACTGCGATAATACGTTGGATGAAATTAGGGAAAAAAATCGATGAAAAATATGCCTTGTTTCAAATTTGAAACTGAAATGAGCAATTCTTATTCAGGTCAGTGTACAACGAATTGGCTTTTTTGGCTGTTTCAATTTTATTGTGATTTTAAAGATAATGGCCGTATTAAAATCATGGGCAGATTGAGAATCTTTGTGGCAATGTCTGGCAGTGAAGTAAAACAACGTGAAGAACACTCACTTTCCTACACGGATACGTTTGTGCGTGTATTCGCCATACCATTATACATGTACTGCCAACTTACATTGATTTGTAATAGTCTTATTTTACCGATTTTAACACTGAAAGCATCCCGCTAAAATACGATTGTATGAATTACAGTCTGCATATTGCTTTATACCGCAAGCATTTTGACTGCACCACTTTATCAATTCGCTTATATGTTTGAATTCTGTAATGCGTAGATACATTAATTATTGTAAATATGTTTGGATAATTGCTATCATAATAAAACATATTTCATCTAACCAAGTAAAACAATTTGGATCTATCTAATAATCAAGAAAAACAATCCTGGACACAGATTTGCTTAGATACATCCGAATATGTTGTGGAAATGGATTTATTTCTTTTTTTTTTATTAACCTGAATATATAGTTAAAATCACGTTGTAATAATTCAGCAATTTACAATTATGCAAATACGAATATGGTTAACTTTACATAATAACTCAATACTTATCAAAAGCCAAAGTGTCAAACTCTCGCTTCCGCCGCCCACACCTCATTGGTTGTCTTTGTTGTACAGATGTATTGTGTATATTAATACAATAGTATTACATTCAAGTCTCTAGGTATTAGGAGTAGTGGTTCACGGTGGTCCTGACCTCCTTCAGAGAATACATCGTGACACCAACCTTTAGAATAAATTGCCAGCATCCCCTTACCTTGCTTCCCATCAGGAAAGTTATGCCTAACGTGGATTCCTAAGATCCTACTCTTCTTGAATGATTGCAAAAAGGTGTTAGCTGTCAAGCAAAAATATAACACGTTTAGAAGTGATCACCGCTGTGGCAGTTTTATCATTCAATAATACAATATGTATATGGTTGTTGTCATTACAAGCTGACACAATCGTTACATCAAACATACGTATACATGCTCTTGTGGTTCAAATTTTTGATAACCCTTGTTGATGAATTGACGAACCACGGTCGGGTCAGTGGTTTGACAGCAAGGGGATTTACTAACTGTGTAGATTATAGAAGAGTTGTGTGTAGGTCAAAGTACATATATAAACTACCAATCTATAAAAGCAAGGAATGACCGCACATTCTATGCATTGTCGTGTAATTCCGAAGGAATGGCAAATAAGCATGGAATTCAGGGTTTGGCGTTTTGACTGTGATGTTGACCGAGAGTTCAGATAAGCACTGCGTGCTCCCGGTGAGACAAATAGAATATGTCTGGCCCTTTCGTCTTCATTAGCCGTGCTAGCCCAGGAAACAAAATGCCAATGAGAACCTCATCTCTCATCAACGACTTGGTATTGGTCATTCTGACGAATGAACTTGTACTGGGATCAGCGGTTGCAAGCTACCAGAAATGTATTACCGCAAGATGTATCAATTTTCTGAGTCAGTAGATTTTAAAATCAAATTGGAGAAGTAAACATATCTAGGTATAAACAGTGAAATATGTTAGTCAGATACACTTAAACAGAGCAACAGCATTTATTTTTTTATCCATGTATTCATCAGCATTTCTAGATAGGAGATCAGAGCGACACTATTAATTGGACCTCAGTATCTACCCAGTGATAAGAATTCACTGCAAACTCAATTAGTTGCTACTCAATATCAAAACCAATGTATAAGTACCAGATCAGAAAAACATCATTCATATTTTCTTTTCTTCTCCTTTCACAGATATATAAAAGCATAATGGCAAGTACGAGTGTTCATTTCAATTTTTTAGCCTTAATTTGGCAAACTGAAAACATTTTGTTTTTGTTTGCTGTATTGATTCGAATTGCAGGTAAAAAAAAATATCAGACAATACAGAGCCGTCAACAAAACTATAATCCGAACTCAAAATCGATTAAACCAGGGGCAATGCACAAAGAATCTTGAAAAAAGCAATAAGCAATTAATCCAAGTATTCCAGAAGAGTAAGAGTCTTCTGATTATCGACAACACTTGCCTTGTAAGTTTTGGTCTCATTCAAGATAAAGTTACGGCATGCTAAATGATATATAAAAAGCGTTAGAAATTGCTTCAATAACCAATCAAAACATATCAAAAGAACTGTGATCTATTCTTCAGTTCTAAACACAGGTCACTCTATTGTATCGAATACGTTTGGTAGATAAACGCACATTTGTAGCTGAATTAAGCAACACTGAATAGCGAAAATTAAAGGCGGACTCAAGAGACAATCCATCTCCCTATCATCAGGAAGCATGTATCTTTTGAATAATACTGCATTGAATTCAATAATTATGTATATACTTCTTATGTAATCATATTAATTTGTTCCATTAATTTAAGATTTTCCTGTCAAAGAACCTCATTGTTTTTTTTCTCTCGAACTGATTTAAAATCCCTTTCAGAGATGTTCTGATTAGTTTTTATGATTTTCCTATTTCCAAGCCTTCATTTGTTTTCTGGACATGCCTTACAGCGAATGTAATCTCCACAAACGGGAATATATGAATACAAGATAAACACACTTTGCAGCAAATCCCGACCGACTAAAACAATAGATTTCCGCTATGTTGCATGTTTATTTAACTGGCTATTCGGTAATATTCGCCACATATGTGGGATATGGTTTGATTTTCGGAATTATTTATAAGTCTCAGTAGCGGAAGTATAATCCTTATTGTGTAGCAAAAGCCTTAACGGTCAATCACATCAACATATTGTAAACGCCGTGTCTGTTTTTTTCTACGAGTCACGGAATAATGCAAAAACATTAACATATCGTGTTGTTTTGACATGTGTGCATGCTACGAAAGCCAATATGGCCGTTGAATGAAGTCTTGCATCATACGTTAATACAATTACACAAGAAGATAACAGTGACACTCGTTTACGTTAGAACTAACAGCAAGGTCGCGACTCCAAAATTGCTTGCTCTCAAAACTTCGCTGATTGCCCCGTTAAACACATGCGGTATTAAATTGCACTGACAAATTACGTTTTGAGAATGTATTTAGCGTGAATGCATCGGGAGAATCGTTTGTTTTTGTACACGCGCCTGCTGTTGTTTCTACCACCCAAAGCTAACGTGCAATGTCGATTTCATTGTTGCATTTCCATAGCCTCGAGAGCTGTGGCGGGAAAAGCCTTGTGTACAAAATAGCAGACGATATAATACAAACAACATTTTATCTTCATCGTCGTATTTCTGATGACTTACACTACTTAAACCTATGGTTTTATTGCTTAGATAAATAAAACTTTTATTATTTTTGGTTTAAACTTATCAGAACGAGTGTAACTAAACGGTTTGCCTACTTAAGCTGTCAGAAGATATATTTCTTTTAGTGACATGGAATAGTCATCTATACCACATATGTTCCGACGATTTACATTCTAAGATACATGTGGTCCTCATAAAAAGGGCGATTGTTACAGTCAGTTTTTTTTAACATTATGAAACACTGATGTGGGAAAACCTATCACGTGGGGTTTTCTTTACACAAGCTAAAAGTGATTAGATAAGAGTTTTTGTCTTTTAGCTGCAAATCGTTTTCACTCTGATGTCTGCTATTTACATATGACAATAGAAATATCATATGTAAGGCAGATCGCATTTACAGCTGTCATGAATTCCGGCCAAATTGCATTTATCGCTCGGTGATTTCCGTAAAATTTTCTTTTTGGTATTGTAATAATATAATGCTTTGTAGTTGCTCTTTTCAAGCTAGTGTTAATTAAAAACCACTAGCATGATAACGTTAACATTAGCTGAAGGCTTTCGTAATCAGCCAATGACAACATGATATTTGAGGGCTGATCATGTTGGCGACACAATGTATTCTTATATAATGCACTATATTATTTTTCATAAGCATGAATTATATGCATGTGCATCTGTAATAATAAGGGTGGACTCGGAACAATAATACTGATTAACATCAAATGCATAAAAGTAAATATAATGCATGTCGGCAAACTTGATATTTATATGGTATGGTTCTATAGAAGACGTCAATAACAAATGTCATGTCTATGTCTGTAAATGATAGAACAACACTAATTTAGCGGTAAGTTTGTATGCATATATACTAATATATTGCTGTACCTTTTCCTTTAGAACAATTAACTGCCATGCTAGGTTGTTTCCTTCCTGCGGTGGTGCCTCGCTGTATTAATCATGGTATTCTATGCAATCAAAGCTATCAGATAAAGGGAATTTCTCATGATGATGGTATTTTCTTTAACTCACAGGAGTCGCTAGAGCTAATTTACCAATCATGGCTTAATTATAAGCGGTTTATGCCTCTTACAAGTTAATGTTGATAACTGGTTGGAAAGACTGTAGCGGTGCTACAGACTGCATGTACTTGTATACGGGAGTGTTTGAAATTCGCTACATAGAAAACTGAAACAAAATGACGGTACGTTTAAACTTGTTTTGTTGAATTGATAGCAAGGGAATAAGTAAACAATAAACAAGTATGCTGCGAAGTGTTTACGCATACGTGTTGTTTCTTTGTAAACAAGTCCATTTGTCAGAGATTACACGCATGCGTATTCACACCAAGGTCTATTTTATTATCGATCTGCAAAACATAAACTGTTTCACGTTATAAGTGTCCCAGCATTGCTGCGAACAAATCTAAATTTAAACACGGTTCTCGAGGTCATCGAGTATGTAGGTAAACCATTACGTCTTCCTGAAACCCGTTAAAACTCCTCATATTCATGGTTTGATATCAGCGAAACTAGCGGCAGTCTATATACACTCTATAGCTTTTTTTTCTCATTGATGTTATTATGTAGGAACTATTTAGAAATGTAATTGATCTTAAGTCGCGAACAAACAACATATGCAAAATACAAATTGACATTACTTACATGTATTACGATTTGTCACATTAGTTTCCTTATAATAAAAATAAAATTCCCGACATGAAATTTATCAATCCAAAATCATTAGTTATCCCGGCATGCATCTTGTTCATGAATGACACACGTTTGTCACAATATAATCACGATAATGTGACGACGTCATTCATATTTGCGTTCCGTCTTCTTGCGATGTACTAAAAGATGCAACGGGACTTCAAAATTGTAAATTGAATGTTCTGTTGGATATATTTAGGTATAATTGGTTTTTGTTGCTATTGGAATTTTCTTCAGGTCAATTTAGGTAATGAATTAAAATATTATCGAATGAACATATGCCTGTTTGTCAGCTCGGTAAACTGACCAGATGTGTCAGATATGAGAAATGGAAGTAATCTTGTTCGGAAAAGTCTTGAAACACATAGTCATGTGATTGCTGTCCACGTGTTTGATTGGAAACTGTCCATGTATCGCCGTTGGTAGATGTAGGTATACAGCTCCTACATGTGTACAATGCTGTATTCGCATGTACGACGATGCGAACACGGAATCTCTGTTGTAACTATACCTGTATACATATGTATATACATCATTGTGTACTGTTGTGTATACGCTGTTCGCTCTCATCCACTCCAAATTCTCTTAAACAGACGATTCTTCCATTTCGTCTTAATAGCACAAGGTTTAAATGGCTAAGGAGAACACTTTATTTATCTCACTAAAACTGCTTTATTTAACGTAATTACTCATTTCGTTGTGCATTTTCATTTTTTTTTTTTTATTTTAGGGAAAAAATTACAAAAGGAGATTGGGTCACAGACAATAATGTTACGACATACATAATATATTCAACAACGACTTGGCATTAATACATTGGTGTGTTGAGTTAAACAATACGTAGGACTGGCATTTGCATAATTTCGATTCGGACAACATGTATTGTTAGACAATAAGGGAAACTAACCTTGGCATTGTTTCATTCTAGAAAATATGTACATGCAGCTTGGCAACAATTCCTTGATATGTTAGTCTAAAATAACATAATACGTAGGACTGGCATCTGCATTATTTCGCTCCAGACAATATGCAGATTGGCATCAATGTTCGTATGGAAAATAATAAGGACTAATCATAAACATGTAAAACATGACATTATATCTACAAACAAACATGTAAAACTACGTGGACTTACTTCATTAATAGGAAGATGCTCGTTAGAGATTTTACTTGTTTTAATTGACAATGCTGACTCGTTTCTCATTTTGAGGACTTGATGTTTACTGTGATGTGACCAAGATCTGCATGGCGGGTTTCGTTGATAAAACAGAAGACGCCTACTCTTCCAGAACACCTGGATCTGTATTCATGAAACCGTTCTCATGCTCAAGCATGTATTTTGTGCTCAAGTCAGCTGTCTAGTGATTTACTTAAATCGTGTCGGACGCTCAAAAAATAAAATATAATTATCAAAACAGTATTTGGCTTCAACTCTCTTCAAGTTATTTCCTAATCTTTCTCAAAATATCGTTTCATTATTGATTTATAACCGGATCAAGAAATTGGGCTTGGGCACATAATCCATACTTGAGCATGAGAAGGGTTTCATGAATCTAGGCCCTGGTCTAATTCTCTTGTTCTTTTACAAGGGTATCATGTAAAGCATTTTTTGTTAATATTTTGCCCCTAGTGTTATCGATTTTGAGTTCGGTTTATGACTTTGTTAACGCTTCGGATTTCTTTATTTATTTTTCTTGTATAACGTCTCTAAATTACTGTCGTTAGACAACATATGGGCGAAATTCGAAATAGGTTCGTGATAGACAGCATGTAGGACGAAGTGTTGATATAACTTCAGTTAAATTTCATCTTGGACTTAGTTGATCTAAAGCGTCCTAATGCACATACCGGGCTTTTAGTGAACATAATGTATGTCCTATTACAGTGTTTACGTTTTGGTGGACTACCATTGCATGTTCCTGGATAAGAAGCCGAAATTGTTCTTGGTAGATAATATCAGAAACTACGCTTGATATCACATCATCTTATAAATCATTCGGAATTAGTTACAGTTTTGCCTTAGTTTGAAATAGCAATGTTTTAGACACCAAATACACAAAGCTTGGATTATAACAAATTGGCTAAACAGCTTGATATGGCTATGATATCACATGTCAGATACACGTGCAGATGACGTTTATGATATTTAATAAATGTACATTTGTCTTATTAAACTCATTTGAAATAATGCTGGAACATGCGCTTGTTGTCAGTGACACTTTAAATAATGTTTACAATAAGCGCTGTGCGGTCTAAATTTAAGTTAAATTACAAATGAAGCGAGACTCAGTGTGCAATGTAAGATCTTATCAACAGACACACGCATTACATCTTATTCATTAAAACATAGAAGCGTATGACTTACTTACACAATCTACAGTATGATCGTTCTATTGGAAATCTTATGTTTTCGATTCTCTCAAAATAACTTCATTTAATCGATTTAAAATCAAACACGTATGATAAATGACATCGCCTGGATACATGTACAATTGTAGCCATACTGCTTTAACGCTTTAGTCACCCGGTTTAATGTTTAAGTACAATGTGCAAGGCACACATGCACATGGTCCATATTTGTCAGCCGTTTCATACTTCCCAAATATAATCTTATTTCATTTGTAGCGTGTTAACTAGAATATGACAAAGTAACAAAATTTTCCAAAATTCTAGGTAGGATGTGGCAGCATACTATCGCAATCTGTTTTCACTTCAGAATCGTATAGTTCAATGGTAAAAGTTTAATAAACCCGATTATTCCATCTTGTCAGTTTTGTCTAGATATATCTGTGTACACAAATAACATTTCATTCGATTTTCTAGCGATCTCTGGAGATTTATCACCGTTACAGAGAGCTCGGTGAGAATTGGGACTAGATTTTATGGATATGCTGTAATATATTGTCGGTGTAATCAGCAAAACACACATACGAATCTCTGTTTTCCCGGCGATATCTTGACATCGGCAGTAAATTTGGTTACACGATAATGGTACATCAGCACTTGCGCTGAAAATAAGGACAACTTTACAATATCTGGATCATGACGAGGTGGATACAAAATGCGAGCTTTCTACAATAGCATATCTTCAATTGGAAAACCAACGGAACTAATGTGATTATCACTTTATACCTTTATGTAATTATTCAATATGTGTTAGACGTGTTAGATTAAATAGTAACTCGACGAGAGTGTCTGACATCCTGCTACAACATACATGCATCAATAGTCCTTAAGTCTGGCCTCGAGGCCTACGCTGGACAGTCGCCATATACTGGTCGTTGGTCGGTGTTCTTTCTTTGTGAACTCCGGCTTTCTTCCACCAAGGACAGCTAACACCTCCTTAATTGACCATAGCTGTTTGTAGGACGTAAAACACAAATAAAACAAATGAATTAAAAATCGTAAATAGTGCATAATGACAGTGACAAAACCATCATTCAGATTCGTAAGTATTCATCTTTATCGCATCGCTGTATGGATATAGCGGCATTAAACTAGTGGTCCTTGCTTCCTTTGCTCAAACAGAATTCTTGATTTACCAGGCAAAGTCGTATACATTTCATTGCTATGCTGTATATATCCACAGACGAATACAAAAGCAAAAACCAAATATACGCGTTAGTGTTTTATGTACCAGAAATGGGTCTGTGATATCATCACAATTCTAGTGAGGGTATTTCAATTGACTTCTCTTCTGTCGTCGATCAACAGAGCATTGCCGATGTGTGCGTTTTTTATTCGTCTGTGTACAGTCTACATGTAGTCGTACCGTGTATAAAACGCGACCGGCGAGGTGTTGTTTGATATAAATAAAGTTTTCACCATACCTGTGACGTCATGTAGTGAGTTTAAATCATGTAGCTAGTCCGAATAATCTCATAGTCCTGTACTTCCGTTTCAAAGACAGTTTGCTCGTATACATTGTATTATTGTATCGTGTAATCTAATTGGATGATTCAGTGGCTAGCTCAATCACCTTTCTTCACATTCACTCAGTCTGTATTTAAGTCCTTGATCGGCATTTGGTCATCTGACAGGACTCATGGGGTTTTCTCCGTGTACATTGTACCCCCGTTCCCTATCTTGTCCTGATAGTTAATGCGCTTATACCTGTAATGCGACAAAACGCATGTTTTTTTTTAAATTATTTTAATAATATATCCCTTGATCATCAATATAAAATCATCACTTTCTCTATGGCATTTTGACCTCTTGTTTATATAGTTCTTGGTCGTGAGGTCAGTATATTCATAGTCCGCGTATCAATATAGTGATCTGCCACGTGACAAGATACGTTAATTGATACTTTGACATGAACGACGTTGTCGTGTGTCGGCAGATGATCTTCTGATAGGGTCAGATGTCAGGGGATATCTAGAAAGAAAGCGATACATGTGTTATACACTATCAGCTTGGGGGTATTTACAATATAAAAACAGCTATACAGGGTAGTATTGTTAACAATACTGTGGTAGCCTGATATACACTCGGGTACGGTTAAGTCCCTCGCCGGTATTTTGGATGTCCTGCTACAAATATAAAATATGGTTATGGCTGTTTTGATAGTCGCATTCAGTTGTATAAAAGTTTATAAAGTCTTACAAAGGCAAACACATTTGGCAACACAGTGGATGGTAATTACAGTTTACAAATGTATGTAAATACAGTGTGTATTTCCACATACTGCAAACTACCTCTTTTCTGTCATTCTACCACTTGGTTCGGGAAATGAGTATGCTTTCTTTGCATGGTTGCCTTCAGAAAATAAAAAATAAGAACGAAAAAACATCGGAATACATCAAGTTATTTGAACGTGGGCATTTTAATTTGGTCAAAGGAAAAACAGAACTGGTGTTAATTCAACATGTTGAAGTAATTTATTTAATGTATTAAATAAGTTAACAATCGACATTCATATATATTTCTACAAAATGGTGATACAAGTATACGCTGCATGATAACTAAACCAGTTTTATTGCCAATCGTGTGTTTGTACATATTCTATGTAAAATGTCAAGGAAAAACTATATCTTTGACATGTTTAAACAACCCCTATTACAATTGTAACGAATGTATGTTCCTTACAGATAAAACAGGCTTACGTTAGGATTAAAATACCTGCATAACCTGCATGGCCTTGTAGCACATTGTTGTATATACTACGATTTTAGTTAATATAAATCAGTCAATGCATCAGGCAGGTCGTGTTTAAAACATAAACACCTATCACGTATTCATTCCGCAGTAGATTACATAAACATTGCTTAGATCGCCGTATAGGGGTATAATCAAGTCGAAATTAAACAAATCTCATTAATACCAGCCTCCATAGTGACAAAAAAGGCATGCAACGCTATGAAACCTATCATCTACTTATCTTTTTGTATACTATTTCTTTTTCGACCGTGTTTGCCTGCGTTATCCCTCTTAGTTAGACTCCAAACAGACAAACAAAAGAAATTAATTACAGTAGGGAGATTTCGTAATGTGTGCTTCGACAAAAAAATCATTATATGTTTTGTACATCTGGGAGTTTAACCGTTCTACGATTTCCTGACCGTTTGTAAAACGTTGGTGATTAATATAAACATGTGATGTATCACTTTATATAACACAAAGCGTGATGGTACATGTATATACCTTGGTGATAAATCAGGTTGGGTAATACACTATGCGCCCTATCACTTGGAAATTGATTTTGTGATCGAGCGGAAACGTGCACGTCTTTCCACATTGGGACTTGGATGTTTTAGTGGTATAATTGCGAAACTTACAAAGGAAATAAGATTGCATTAAAAGCGTGGGTTTTATACAACTGTTTAATTCCCCACGCTCAATCATCGCCTGGCTATATCTACATTGTGGTACGATTAAATTGGAGTATTAAATATAGATGCATCACGGTTATTGATTCCTCGTGTTTGTAACCAATTTTCCACGGTTGAGGGAGACTACTGTAGCCGTGAAAGCCATAACAAATAACCTAGGAACGTCATCTATTCATCTTCAGAATAATTAACTTCAATGTTATTTAATTAATCTACCAGTGGATAGAGTGCATGCGACATCTTTGTATATATAAAATAGATGTAAAAAAAACATGCTTAAAAAATTATATCAGTTCCTTGTGATATGGGGTTGCATATAAGAGAGAAATAAAAAACACTTTGCAAAAATCATCATCCTCATCATCATCATCATCATCGTCGTCGTCGTCGTCGTCGTCGTCGTCGTCGTCATAGAAATACATCTATTAGACGGAAATGCAGCAGATGTTAGGGCATGTATCATCGTCTAAACACAAACGTTGTTTAATGTAGGGTTAAGTAAAAACGGGTGTCGAGGGAAGTATCACCGAAAAATGGCAAAGAGAGAAAAAAAATCCAACATCAGCAGCCAAGTGATGAGGGAAGGCAGAGCAGAAGAAGGCGGAAAATAGGGACGTGAAAATGTCTGGTTTTGCGTAATATGGTGCATTTTACAAACCTTATTGAACACCTACCGTTTTGACCCCCATAATACATTAATGAGGCAATCGAGTTGTATGTGATTTCGAGATCTTATAGTCGCCTGCTCCGCTCTAGCTATTATCATTACCGCATTAGCTGAGTGTCACTTGGGTACAGTTCGGACGTGGTTCCAATTTTCTCATCGCTCATCTCTGATAGTTCGGAAGCCGCCTTTCATATAGATATAAAACTATAACCACATGGCTCCTTGATTGATGTGCGAATGACTCAAAATAAGTGAAGTGTGCATCAAAACAGTTGTCAAAAGTCGCATTAACTGGCAGCAATTAATTAATTAATTAACAATGTTGCAGACACGTGTGTACCATATGGTGAGTGATTATGGTGGCGTGTCGTGTGCTTTGTATGTTAAGAGAACGTGTGATATCCAGTCACAGGGCAGTAGCCCAAAGTGTGATAATATCTAAAAGCACCGGGACACTTGTGAACGGAGAATTTCTTTGTTGTCTGTGAAAACGGCATCGCAAACCAAAACGTATAACGGACATTCTTTCCGCGGAAAACATCACTAAAGGTTTTTCGGAACCAGTATATAAAGAAACACAGACAACGCCGAAAACAAAGTGCGTGAATCTTAACATCAATAGCACACCTGCAAGTTACTTACATGGGGAAAACAAAGTACAGGGAGAATATGACCTAGTGTTGCAAAAGTACAAGCAACTTTTATTTTAACGAAGACGTTGACCATGCAAACACAAAGGATAAAATGGTATCGCTGCTGTAATGAGTTAAGGCCACTACATTGTTGCTCAATCAGAAACGTTATGGTCGTCATCTTTGTCTCATTGAGAAATATTCTGTATCTTTAAGTGATATGAAGATGGACGTTTTTGAGTATGCTCATTAGTGTGTTTACTTGTTGTGATTGACAATGATACTCGGTTCTCGTTTTGAGAACTTGATGTTTACTAGGATGTGACAAAGATTTACAAGGCGGGTGTCGTCGATGACGCAGAAGACGCTTACTTTTCCGGAACACCAGGTCCTATTATTTTGTGCATTTTTTTCGAGAGTCTCCATGAAAATCTTTCTTTTGTTCCTATTTTCCCTCTAGTTAGATCGATTTTGAGTTCGGATTATGGTTTTGTTGACGCTTTGGTATTCTCTGATTATTATTACACTATCAAGGCGGGGAAAGCATGCTACGAGGAAATTGAAATCAGCGCGTATTATTATCCGTATGAAATTCACAAATATGTTGTTAACGTTCATGTTTGGTTTTTGTATCAAAATATTGTGTAATCAATTGTAATATCATGAAATTATCGGATAAATAGAAAGGTCAGTTTGTTTCTAGTCCTATTCATGGCGTATTGCTGTTTGTCGTCCTAGTTTGATTGCAAACCGTCAACTAGGCCTAGTTCTAGATTTAGGTCAAATCTCGACTCTTTTACCTTCAGATACTGTATTGTCTGAAGAAAAACAACGTTGTTGGATATGTGACTCCATTTCGTTTGACGTCTGATCTAGGAATGGATTATCGAGTGCATTGTGAAAGGCAGGTGTGCTATCAACTGGCCAACCCAGTCACCAAGGTCAAGCCACCATATATCCTAAACTGAGCGGGAAGGCGACGCAATGGGGTTGGTCAAGAATAAAAGTGGTTAAAGAATATGTTTGACCATAAGACAAAAGCATTGTCAATGAAAAAATAAAAGTACCCACAATCATTTGGGCGATGAAAATCAGACCATTCTTTAATGTGAGTAGGCGCATCAACAGTGGTATTTGTTATTAATTCTTGGTGATTATTAGATTAGCATTGGTACTTGTATTTAATTATTGACATATGTTGCCCAGAGAAAGCAGTTGGACGGACTCTTGGAATTTCACTTACCTTGGTCAATCATAAAAGCCAAAAACCTTTACTTGTGTATATTTAAAAACGTTTTATATGTATGCATTTCACCTCTTTAACTAGTTTTCGGTCGTGAACAGCGTTACAACACTGCCCTTGCTAAACATGCCGACCAGGATTGCGCTCGCCTTAGTGTTGGCCAGTTTGACATGACGACCTTCGTAATGTACTCTTGTGTATTTACTATTTATACTAAATCAGCCTAATTACAATCAACGCTAACTGTAGTCTGCTCCCTGTTATCGCCCGAACGTTCGTACGGGTCGTTCGCCAATGTATGCAGTCTATGATCCCTGTGTTTGCCAACTCGGCCATTCATTGTCATTACAATCTAGCTATAATTTGTTATTAGTATCTGAACAAGCCATATGACCTTTTCGTCCAGAGGAAACTGCGTGTACAGTCTGTAAGAGATTGTCGAAGCATAATGCATTACAATTGAGAATGCAAGTTCCCCATTCATTTCTCCTAGTGGTCTGGTAGTTGTAACTTTCGCCTGGTCTGTTTCTAACACTAGTTAATGCCTATAGATGACATAAATCCGAGGTTATTCCGAATGTATATTTGGTACGTGGGATATACGGTTAATAGATAGGTGCCTTTCATGAGGAATGGATTTTTGCCATTAGCTAGAGGTCATGGGTCAAATTCTGACGGGGGAAAAAGGTAGCCGTGACACGGCCATAAGATACAATGAAATATCTATTGTGACTTGCTTCTAAAAGCGTTGCTGTACTTGAGGATGCGACACAAGGACACAGTCTTTTTATAGACGTTCTGAACGGCTTTGCACTCTACCGCATATCTAACATAATAGACCATCATTATTCTGGATTCTTCGAGTTAAATGAAAAATAATGCAGTATCTCAATCTAATACCAGACTGTTTGCATTTAGATAGATGAGTCATTACTAATCTAGATGAATTCGCATTAATGTGATTATATATAGTATTCAAATACAGGTGAATTGAATTTCGATAAAGGTAAAGAATAAAAAAGTGCAAATATGTTTTGTCACAACATACAAATAAATATGTGCATGCATCGTTAATGCAATTTTCAATCAACATACATGTTTATTTATCAGAAAACATGTATTATTCATTTAAACTGTTGTTAAAATGCTAGCGAACATGATAAGACAGGATGTGCTTGTGCAATGTGTATGATATTATGCAAAAGATGGGGGAACGAGGGACAGGGAGAGATACATGTAAGCGGTATGTTTAAAAGATGTTCAGGTGGGCGGATGGGAGGTGGAGAAGGGATGGGAGAGGAAAGTAACATGAATTGAGCCTTAAGATAATTAGTTGATTTAATCATTGCCAAAATGTCCTGCAGAAATCGCAAGTAAATTTAACATACATACATAGTTTAATCGCAATGTGTTTTGTTATACAGAATCGCCGTGTAACGCCTTCTGTTGCATTTGTTTTTAATTATCCACATACACGTGCACATCTGTACGTGTACGTAAAATTAATCACGTCTTAACTGGATTCATCACCATTAAACCCATACTTAAATAGCTGAGTAGATCGTTACGTCTCCGCGGTAATATAAACTGTATAATTCCCTAGGACGATACAAATGCTTGCTCAATTAAACTTGTGTATATATCAAACTACGGGGGACCATATTACAATGAAGCAAGCAGATTTCGTAACATTGCTGTTCGATTAACACGTATATAGTTTTCGATATGTATATTGAATCTGTTTTGTATAAATAAAGTCAGTTAAACGTTTTAATCAGAGTCTGCCGTGTGTGTATAATTATCCAAGCTCTACATTGCGCACGTTTTTTTTTATATACGTACATGAAACAATACGTGTATTTTAAAACATGTTATCATACACAGATTTTACAATCCTTTATGAAGAACACACAATAAAGCATGAATGTCGCTTGTTTCTTTTGCCTATCTTTAAGATAAAGATTTATCGTTGGTATACCGGCATGGGAATTGAACATCGCTTAATGTTTTAAAAAATCTAAAGATATGTAGTTTTTGTATCCCTGTGACGCCCGAGAGGGCGGGGGGGGGGGGGGGGGGTCACTAAAATGTTTGATTTTATCGAGGTTACAGGAGAAGCTACGAAATGAAACTGATTAGATCATTACATTTCGTTCAAAGCTCAGTGAATAAACTATAAAATATATCCTAGTATCGATTTGCAGGTAGTATTTGAAATATATCTGATAATAAATTCGAAACCATTTGCTTGTGCCTTTGAAAAATGAATATCACGGACATGCACTTTTGCCAAATTTGCTTCTACTACTTACTTTAACTACAGTATTTTTATTGTACTTTGTAGAATTGGCTTGGAACATTTCAGATTTAACTACAATGACGTCAATAAAAGGAAATGTACTAAACTATTAAATTCATAAAATATGTACATGTATGTATGTATGTTTGCTGGAAATACATTGTAAAAGTTAGCATCGATCTTTAGCGCGCTCATAGCTGATATCTAATTATTAATCTTGAGAGTCATATTTCTAAAGTTTTATTGCCTTATCATATTTATAGATGTTGCAAAATAGGGAATACGGAAATTATTGTTAATGTCACGAAGATAAGTCGATGTCGGGGCCGTGTGAGGAGTAGCGACAGTGCACTGAAATATATATTGGCTAATTTTGCGAAAATGTTCTGTCAAAATCCAATGGTTAACGTTAGTAGTGTTTGAAAATAACGAATTATTCCTACACCGTCAGCGTTCCAATAAGGCCACTGCTCATCACTTAGGCAGATTTATATGTTTGCTGCAACTTTTTTTTAAGGATTTACAACTCGATGTTATTTGATTTTTGAAATTCCGGAAACATTTCACCGTCTTTGTTTTCAGATTAATTATGTGATTAGGCACATCCGGTGTTGCAAATGACACCATTGCTACGCGGATTGTCATTCGCGATGCATATAATGTTTCGATTATTCTAGGGATATGCAGATAGAATCGATATTTGTTGAAGTAAGCTGACGAAACGAGTCTCTTCGTGAAAAATCTGTCAGTGACCTATGCTCAATTTCCTTAGGGGCACATGCACTTTGATGACATTACAGCAATAGTATTGTCATAAATAGTCGTTTAATTGATCGAGCCCAACAAACCAGTCACATATGTAATTTCAATGAGTTAATGATAGTCTTAGAACATGCACCATAACATTTCTATAGTGAAGAGCATTTAGCAACTCTACGTAATACTTACCATCGCTATATATAGCAATGGCGCAGCGACTTGTGTATATATACGAATTAGGCAAATTGCTGGCTTTAGGCTGTAGCTTCATAATAACAGATATACACTTAAAATATATATTAGTCTTAGATACTTTGTTTCGAAATTTAAAAAATGAAAACCTTTCGAAAACAAAATTAATGCAATTGACATGAACAAAATTAAATGTAAAATTTGGAAATTTTCGCGATGTGTCATTTTCGCCTTTTCATATGATTGTGAAAATAAGCGCAAACTATTTACCAGTGTATACTAGTCTTAAAAGTATTGCTTACATGAACATGTCCAAATCGCTAAAAAAAAAAAAAACCCACTTTATAGTATGCTTGCATAAAGCCATACTCAGTATACTGAATCGTGTTGTGGCGATTTAATTCGCTGGATTTTGTCAGCTCAAAATAATTAAATTGTTACCTAAAAAGAATACTTATTTAGAAAGAGATACTTATTAAGAAAGATACACTTAAAATGAGCTAGTTACTGAAGTCTCTTCCCGATCTTTACGTTTTTGTAATGCTGTTCGACATCACATGTCTAGTGTCATATCTCGCACTCAAAGTACTAAACCTTATATCAAATATGAAATTTCTTAAATTTTCATTTGCACTATTATCTTTTCTTTATTTACTCAATGCTGATTGAATAAAACAGCTAGCGCAGGTATAAATAATACGCGATATTACCCTGCAATAACGAATACCGCGCCGCAAGCCTCGCAGGTTAATAATTGAATCCAAAACACAAACTGTGGAATATTGACCAATCAGACGTCAGTAAAAATTTACGCCATAAAGTTTAAAGCAGAACATAACACGGATATGGACCTCCTACAGATGCCGGTAAACGATCAGGCTGAAATTCTGAGGAAGTTTTTCAGATCTACTTCGTAATCCGAAAAAATGCGAAAGATAATAACGGAGAGAAATATCATACATGTATAATAAAACAGTTGTCGACCTTTTTTAGCTGAATATGAGGATGTATCAACCTTCGAAAGCGATATTTTCCTCTTGTGGGGGGAAATGTCGCTTTCGAATGTTGATCAGTCCTCGTATTCACCTAAAGAAGGTCGATACTTGTATCATATTAACCTGACTTTGAGAGAATTAATTCTTCTTGGAAGTACAAGTAAACATATCCCAAACCGTTTAAAACATACTCAAAACAAAATCGAACTACCTGTAATAGAATGAAAAAACAATATAATAAAAGTATTGTGGATGATGATGTGACACAAATACCGAAGCTACACACGTGTCGTTATATTGGCGCCAAAAAAATATTCTGAAATCATATATTTCTTATTCATATATATAATCTTTTCAAAAACTGACGAGATAGAAATGCTTAGTCCAAAATGACAGACTTCATAAACGGAATGCATTACAAAACCTGTTTCCATGATAGAAAAATATTTGACTTCTTAGGTATAGGAGAGTTCATGTTAAATATAGACAAATATGTAGGTTTGGATCGATTTTTGAAAAGATTTACGTATATGGGTGCTTACATTTTTCGTTTTGAATACATAAAGGCGACTTTTTAAATTTATTTGTTTTGTTATTTGTTGTTGTTTTTTTTCGAAAACAAGAACATTACTCTCTACATAAAATGTTTGTCTCTATTTCTCAGTTTTTTAATATTTCTTTTTATGAAAACTAAACTGAAATCAAGTACATGTACAAATCTATATCGCTTTTTAATCCACTTTCGCTGGTTTACTTGCTGAAATGTTAATTGGGGTTGACATACAAAACCCAACAAAAGAAAACTCTTTTTTTATTGTCAAGAAAGCTGCATCTTCAAATCTCTTGGGGCTTTTATTCCTAAAAACGATATGCAAAGAAGACAAACGACTAAGAGGGAAAATGTCGCTAAGGATTACAGTGCTGGCATCTTATCTTCACAAATGAAATCCCCAAACATGCCATCAGTATTCATTAAAATTCAAATAGCTCATTACAACAATCCGTCATCATCAACCCTACTTGTGTCGGCCAAAACCTACGTGATACGCACGCTCACTGGTTACATAAGATCACGTGACCTATAAAACAGACAATTGCATATATCTTGTTTAGGGATCTGGTTTTATTACACGAGTTTCCCCTACGACACTGTTATTAACGTTCATCGATTTGGGAAATTAAATAAATTGCATGTGCAAATGTCGCAAGAACTACACATTGATTATTATATTTATGTGTTTTTCTATTTATGACTGTGTCGTTTCGCATCTTTCTTGTCGTCTTTCTTTTCTTTCTACTTCCTGTTTCAACTGTTGTTAGGCATCCGTCCTCATATAACCATTGTTGCTGCTGGAACATAAAACCAAACAAACCCTCGTACGTGTATATACAGTGAGTTAAAACTCCTGTTATCTTTAACTATATATACGACATTATATTCTTAATTCAAGTGTTTCATATTGATTTTTAAGATCTTTTTTATTTATACGTTTGCGTTTTTAATTTCGAAATAAATAAAGACTGACATCAAGTTATCGTTATGCTAACCATACGTGGAACAACTAGCTTTTTAATCAATATGAAGTCTAAAACCTGTTGTCAAGGTGATTGAAATGGTGTCACACAGGACGGTTCTAAAGGATAATCTACACTTTGGGAGATCTCACATAAACAATGCGTGCTGAATAAATCTAAGCTATTTAATATCCAAAATGCATGCTTCTGACCAATTTCATCAAAGACATTTTTTTTCTTTTCAAAATGTTATTTGTTTTAAATTGCATGCTGTTTCGTTATTTGATTGAAGTAAGGAAACTGCCCTCAAATTGTCGGTCGGCCGTAAAGCAATATGAAAGAAAGGGAACTAAATTCAAAACCATGTAATTCAGTAGCGAGAACAATCTATTTCCAATTTATTTAGACACCAACATTATTTCTTTGTACGAGCACATTTTGTCAACTTAGAAAACCTTGTTGGAAATCATAAACTGTCAGTCATGCTAAGAATGTCGAAGAAGCGAAGCGATTTTTGTTAAGGAAATGAGCAGGGGATGGGGTTGGGGGAGGGAGGGGGGGGGGAGCAGAAAGAGGGTCTGTAAAGATATGAGGATTTGGAATTGCTCTTCTGTGTCTTCCGCAAAGTAGGTTTCCGTCCATTAAGTATATACATTTACATGTACCGCAGGATCACGTTTTGCAATTAATACACTGTAGTTTACATTTGTTAAAAATATTACAAGTTTTTACAATATTGCATACCAGAATGGTACGGTCACTACGTAGATATTGTACATGTACAGACATGTAATTGATGTAGTCATTGCTACGTCGGAAATGTATCTTTAAACTGAAGTGTCATTCCCAAACAAATGTAAAAAATACAATCAATCTAGCAATATTTTGTAATAGTCATGTAGATAGCCAATAGGTATTTATTGTGTTTGCTCCTTCAACTCAACTCCCGAAAATCAAATATCAATCTTGTTTAAAAATTAATGATTTATAAATATCAAAGATGACGTCATGTTTTAGCAGGTTTAAATTTGAAACCAAATAATGTTAACAGATAATCGAAGCAGTGCCAGGATAAATAAAAATATATTTCAAGATAAAGGAGTACAGAATCTAATACACAGACTCATAATATTTCAAGATAAAGGAGTACAGAATCTAATACACAGATCATAAAACCTTGCACTTTCTATTCAAATGAAACAAAATCCTGTCAAGAATTGATGGTTTATATCTGTGATATTCTGAGAGATAATCTTAGCTGTAGAAATATATTTACTAACACAAAAACTCCTTTTAATAGCGGGAAATACTATAACGAAGATAAACGAGAGCACTAATTGATATCTCTATTCTTAGAGATTTACCAGGAGAGGAAATCAGAAAAGGAAACCGGATGTTGCTTTTATGGAGAGAAATACAAATCCAAGGTTAATTATCGTGTTTTGTATTCTTTTTAACGGTGTTGGTGGTGATTGTGGGAGGGGATGGGAGGGGGTTGTGATGTGAGGAGAGGTGAGTTATACAGTAAGGAAGTAAGCTATAAGTGGTCTTGAGTGGAAGCGTCTAGGCAGAATTCTGTATACGTAACAATGTTAAAGGCACAATACCTTATACATAACACTGTTAAAACGCCATCATGACAGTACAAATGGCGGCACCATTAACGCTAAATGTAGATATGTTGCCGTCTATTGTCGTTACTGTGTAGAACATTGTAGCGTAAACTGCTTTTCTAGGGTTGAATACAAGCAATGTTTTTGCAATGATGTTAAAAATATAAACTTTGAATCAGATACATATGGTAATTGTATACTCTGAATTATTTTGTATCTGTTGTCCATTGAACGGGATGGTCGGGTTGGATAGTGGATAGCGCATTTGCCTTTCAACAAGACGGCCGGGGTTAGATTCCTCGATAGGACGAATACATCGGGGTCACCTTCTCGATCACGTGTTTTTTTCTTTCTCGGGACTCCATTCAACGGTATTGTCGGATAGAGTAGTGGCTAACCCAGTTTTCTTTCAACAAGGCGACCGGGGTTAGATACCTCGATAGGACGAATAGATTGTGGTCACCTGCTCGATCATGTGGAATTTTGTTCTCTCGGGACTCTGGTTTCGTCTTACGCTAATACCCCAACATGTTAGCATCCGACCCAGCAATAGTGATTGGTATAAGTTGGTGCCAGGAAATAAACAAATAAACAAAGCACATGCACTTATCCGTTTTCAGTTGGCATTTATAATGCTTCATGTTTACATGTAGTTTAACATTTCTGGGTGACAGTGTTAATTCATAACTAAATTCCAACTAAAAGCAGTTCAACTGAAAACAGTTCAATAATTGTTAGGTATTGAATTCACAACAAACGTCAGATCGGTGTAATGTAGCTATAGAGTTTGGAACAGTCTCATTTGTGAATTTTCGACGGCAAAGACTTTTAAATTTTACCTTATTTTCGAACAACATTATTCTTAGTTTTGAATTAAATCCTTTTAACAGTGTAACTTTCAGTTTCCTCGATACAAATCTGGTATCTTTTACAAACGTTAGCGCTTTTGGTTGGTACCGATAATCTAATCGAAATATACGACCTTCGAAAAATAAAACATATCCGTAACCTAACCCGGGGCCCCTTCTGTATACTACATAACTTCGTTTTCTTCCTCTTGTCGCCGCGGCTGACAGTTTTACCGATGCTAGATATTCCAATCGCCAAATTACAGCATTAATTGGTTAACATTTATCATTAAAATTGGCATTTTATTGATTTCCCAACAGAGACGTAGCAATGATTTCAAATTACACAATGTTTAACGCTAGATTTACAACATACACACGGATTTCCTGGGCTGTTCCTCAAAGCATGAAGCCCCTGATAAATCAAAGTGTCGACTGATTTATCCAGTAAACCTAACCTTATTTTTTATTTGAAAATTATAGGTCGATACAAAATATAGCGCCAAGAACCATTGTGACTTAGTCGTACTTTATAAGTCTATTATCCTTGGAGAGAAGAGAGGTAACAGAGGAAGGCTGGTGTTTGCTTGGAAAATTGGTATTTGAAAGAGGGTGGTTTTGAAAAAAATGAATGGGAGTGTTATTTTTTTAAAGGATATCAGCGAAATACCCATTCAGGGATAGTTGCTGAAAAAGGATTTTCACAAGTAGGAAACATGATGTGACATCGAAAATGACAGGTGTCCTCGTGTGATTCACGGTGGGATGATAATCCTTTGATGTTTTATTGTTCCTCTTTTTTCTTCAAATGTGAGTGTTAGTACGGGGGGGGGGGGGCATGTTGTTTAAAATAAGGATTCCTGAGTGATGTCATAGATAATAAGGGACACAACGAGATGTTGACCTCGCGGATTCGTGAATTCATTGCGCTAAATCGACATTATGCACAAAAAAGGATTCTACATTTGGGAACAGTGTATGTGATATAGCGAGTCCTAGGCCACACATTTTAACTGCAACAAGGACTTTGTTGCAACGCTTTTTTTTGTTTGAAGATCGTAGAACTTTTGTTGTTAATTCACTTCAATCAGAATAAAATAATTTCATCGCGTCTGTTGTTTTTGTTACACGGCGTGAAGATTCACACAAGAAACCGAGACTGCCCTATAACAGAATATTGACACACAACTATTGGCGCTCTATTTCAATAAGTACGTTTGTTCAGCATCCTCGGAGGCCATCTGTTAGCGTCATCGCACGCTTTGTAAACGCCCGGGGGATTCCGAATGAGGTCATGCAATCAGCACAGCACATCCGAATGTGAGCAGAACCGTCTTTAACAGTCACAATAGAATAGACCTAACGTGTCATAATCTAAGTTTTATAGGTCAATTTTCTACATATTAATGGCGGAACACTTGTGATGTGCCCATGGCGAGGAGCTAATGCCATCAACCGTATAATTAGAAAATGGACGAAGCGGTGAATTTTGGTTCCACTTTTCGTCTTGTAAAATATGTATTGCCAATTGGGAAATTACGTATTCAACGAATTGATGTACAATGTATCAGTGCAACTTCAGTAACGACACTTTTGTACTCAAAGGCACACGTGATATATTTGAGGGATCTGACAAGGAATATGTGTTTATGCAAGACTGTATATACATTTGTATAACTGGAAATTAAAACAATGTTATGATTTTGTTTACCAAACCAATGCTTTATACATGTAGGTCTAGTCGGAAAGCAATGATATGAACGGTTCACATATTAACCTTGATTGTTTATTAAGATTTAATGATAGAAACATTAAATTTGTTTTTGTTCAGAAAGATACACAGATAAACGATTCATTATGTATATATAGAGGATATCTAACAGTGTCTTCAGTAATACGAAATATATTTCACGAGTGGGGCTAATATTTTGATATTTTTCACGAGTGCGCAGCACGAGTGAAAAATATCAAAATATTAGCCCCACGTTTATTACATTTTTGTTGCAAAATAACACATCAAGTTGACAATACTTGGTGTAGATGCTTTTGACACTAGTAAGTCTAGACACTTCGATGGGACAAAATATAATCCTCTCTGTAAATATTTAATAAAATGTGAAAACTCGTCACCAAATTTTGAGCACTGATTTTAATGAAGAATGTCTTTGTCTTCATATTTTAAATAAGTATATCATATAACTGAAATAATGTAAGATATCTTGAAAAAGTCCCGTCATCACCGCAGATCATTACGCAATGTTGATAACCGCCGAACCTACGATCGGTAAGATGGTGAGGACCGAGATAAATGAGGAGTTGTTTTGTCACCATTTATCAAAATGATAAAGATCAGTACCATCCAGAATTGTGTCAGTTACACTTTATCCCTTTCACTGTCAGAGATTATCCTAGTTGTCTTATACATGTACTTTTGCCTATATTTTGCGACTTGGGGACGCTGTGGATACTCCGTGTTTCGTTTGACACAAGTTTCATCCGATCAGACAGATATAACTGCTGACTTGCAAAGTATAACAGGTTCCATAAAACGAAAGCTAATTGTAGAATTAAACATTGTGTTTTTACAGGGAAAACAATCGGATTGAGGTGACAGATCTGATAATTCTGTGAAGTAAAATGAGGCGTTCGTGTCGTTAAGCTAACCATCTTTTGAACAGAAGGGTAGCTTGAATTTTTTCCCAAGCTAGTTTGTAAGCTGTATTTTGATTGGTCAAATGAGCAAAAGTGATATATTTCACTAGTGAAAAATATCACTTTTATACAATGAATATTTTCGATATTTCACTGGTAAAAATGTAATAAAGTAATCATCTGTACACTGATTATATCGATTGTTTAACACCTAACGTTTTTAATAACTATCAAAAAATAAATATAGAATATCACCAAACAAAGACTTAGTCTTATTTCAAAATAAAGTCAGGGTTTCGAAATGATTCGTTCTTGGCCTATAAAACCGATTCAGTCATGTAACTGGATGAACTAGAAAAATAATAACGTTATAATGTGTTTAGGTACAGGTAATTACAGTGATTTCATCATGGTTTGGAAAACGTTTGTAATGCAAGCGAATGATAATAAAACCGAAACCTCATTTGTTTAATTACAGCTGTATATTTACCTTAATACTATTAAGACAATGTACTCACATTTTGGGGTTAGAATTTAAAATGAACGCGATATATTCTAAAGCACATTCGTTTACTCCCTTCCGTCAACGAATGTACCTGTTTCGTAGTTCCAGCAAATGAAGTTAGGGTGTTTAGGTATCGAAGCCGGGATGGGGAGCTGGGTATTGTGTTTAGTTGGAGTGGTTTCTCCATTCGTTCCAAAAAGTTCACTGCTCACTTGATATTAGGTCTTTCCCTTATATAGGTGACGTAACACAAACATATGCTGCATCTTTTAAATTTAGTAATATATACGGTATGCCGAAAAAATGAATTAAACTGCATCATACAGCTGTTTGGTCCTCCTAGCCCTCTTCAGTGATGCTGGGGGCCAAAAAGTTGGAATCCAAAATTAATAAACTCATGTAGAAGCAGAAGGGCCAGTTGCGTAAAACCCCTTTAATTTAAAAATTTAGAAGTGCAATTAAACTAGTTTTGTAGTATTTAAAATAGTGTACTACAAAAATGTGTATATTATGTACCGTGCCACTAAACTCAAATGAGTTTAACTGCGGCTATGGAGGCTCCAGCAAACCTCGGGGACTTATAGCTTCGATAAAGTTTTACTATTAATTTACTTTTCTAAATTCAGTAGGCACTAAATTCCACCTTACAATAAAAAACAACTGCATGGGGCGAGTTGAAAGTTCGTTGTCCTTTTGTGGAATATTTGCTTAAAGAAGTTTAAAGTACAACAAATACCCCCACTTCTGTCAATCTCCTTACGATCAGCATGCACGGAAGGCATTTTGTGCTCAGCTTCCTTCACACAAAAAGCCCCGTTGTTCAGTTCCTAATCAGATTTTGGCTCACAGGGATTCCAACAGCTCACTCTCGAAACCCCTTTGTCCATAAAATTCAGCTGAAATATTTTATATTGGATTACGGTTATAATACTTAGAATAAAAGTTCCAAAGAAATGTTATTTCGGGACGCGTTTTAAGAATACAGATGACCATCAAGATTTGAATTTATATAATATTCCTTCTAAGCATGAACGCTCTTCGGTGCAAATCGCGGTTGTATCTGTCAAACTTAAAGGTTCCAGTAACGCAGACATCCCAAAAGAGATGAAGACAAGTTCTGTGAAAATAATCAGAGGGAAGAACGCGTCCCCTACGTACAGTTGTATATAGACATGCATATATGAACGTGGATATATTTGTTCCGATAACCCCTTGACTGTGAAGCTTAATTGAACTATTTATCCCTTTTTAAGCAAAATAGAATATTTTGGTGAAAATTAACATGTTACATGTACAAATCCTTCGTACAGCGCCTGACACCGACAATATTTGAACTTTATCACAGTGCCAACGCAGTGGTACGAAATAACCAGTCAAGTATTTTTTTTAAATGCAAAGCTAGAGTAATCATTCGTATAACTGAAATAATTTTGTAAGCATTCACCAGATATATAGTGACTACATCGTGGATGGTATGACAAAATCAAGTAGTCAATAAATGTGTTCAGATCCTCACGTTAACAGCTCAAAATTTATCAGATCATTTAACAGATTGTGTAAACTATTCATGTTAAAACCGCATGTGTGTCGTTCACAGAGATTTAGCAGATAACGGCACGTTATGTATATATCTTAATCAGTTCAGGATGACGCTAAAACCAACTCTCGCAAGATATATCAGATAGTCCCAAATAAACACACACTTGATGCTGCGTTTCGAAGTCACAAGGAACTTTTATTACCGATTCCCACGTGTTGAGAAGTAAGTGTTATGACTGCAACAAAATACACAGACACGGTGGTCAAACATTCGCCAGGGCCTATCAATGACCAAGGGTCAGCTTATCTCGACCAGTACTTGGTCCCCAGGGGTGTACGGTACTAAGCGACGCTAATGAAAACACGCGCGTGTGTTTATCGCGCGTTACCCGTGTTTATGGAAAATGCATTACCTTTGTGTATGGTGTTAATTATAGTTGATATAAAACTATAAGAAGCCTTTATGAACTGCAATTGACCTCGCTATTTAATATCGCCACTGACCATTTGACATTGGTGTAAATATCATTTCCAATATACTTGACCACAAACAGATTCCCCGAATGTTATGATAGCCCGGTCAACAAGTAGAACCGTTACGATACCGGCCGGGCGGGCCGTACTCCTTTTCCACAGACAAATAACTAACTCCGGACAGGCAATTATCAACATGTAAACATATACAGGAAGTGACGTGATTGACACAGGCATGACCTGTCATAATGTTTACTTTTAATTTTTCACGATATAAAATACATTTAAAGTATTTTGTTTGAAAAGTTTTCGCATCAAAATGTAAAATCAATTTAAGGTCGCCTGATATGTAAATAAATACACAATCAAAGAAACGATGTCGGATCCAAAAGAGTTTTAATTGAATACACCTTTGCATATCGCTAAATACATAATCCGCGATCACGATTTTCCGCTTACCTAATTGTACATAAAAACGTAAAATGAATTAAAACCTTCTGTTTGCCCATTATTCAATGAAATGTCCAATGGATGTTTTATTCTCCCATATACTTTGATTGAAATAATACTTTTACTGGAGGCGAGCTTGATACTGATTAAATTCAAAATCACCTGTATTTACCGAATTGATTATAAATGACACCCCTATGATAATGTATTGCTAATGCTTCCATAAATGTCTTGCGACGAAAAGTCTCGAATGTTGAATATAACATAAATCACAACAATAAAGTTATTTCAAAGTTGAAGCTTAAACGATAAAAATCTTGTGTCAATCCAGCTATTTGGGACTCCGTTTCTCCTGAACTCCTACACTTGAATTCCGTATGGTCATGTTTTGACAAAAAAAAGTTTTACCTCTAGATTGATAACGGTGATGACAAATTTGTGACTAAACCTTGTTATGGTAATACTTGCTGAAAACAACAAAAAACAAAACAACTCAAACATTAATAACATGTTCAGAAAAACATTTATTTTTTGAAATGAAAGAATAACATGTTACAAAACAGTCTACCTCTCTGGCTAGCGTATTCATATTAATATTGCGGAACTGACGTACACGTCATAATGGCATAAGTCCAAAGTTCATGTCAACTTATGCACAAAAGCACAATTTGCGTTGTATATTGTATCGTTGATGGCAACCACAATGCTAAAATTGACATCTCGCCTTTGGCAAACATGCATTCCTATTTAAATGTAGACTTTCCATTGAGCAGATCACAGTTCAATTGGTATAATGACGAATGCAAAGGGAAATATTGAGAAACATGATAGACATTTTGTCTTGTACAACGTAGGAAGAATAATCCATTTTTTTATTTTTGGTTGTGAAATGACTGACCTCAATTGAATACAGTTTTAAAGTTTGAAAAATGCAAATATAACAATGTTTTATTTGCCTCCTATAGAAGTGAAAATGTTTGTGTTGTTTAAAATCATGTATTTTTCGCATTGAGTAATGTGGAGCTCAAATATCTACCCATGCATATGTATTGATAATTTAATGATATGTGGAATAGATTAAGCTCTGAACCATAATGCAACAATCTTGATAGCACAATGCTTTTTTGTTGCCGATACAATCGAATATTTAACTAAATTTAAACATCTATTCATTTAAAATGTCTTTCCAGATAATGTCTTTTTTCTCCTTTTGTTTTGTTACAAAATGTGTACGCCTATTGATTAGTAATAATATAGTCACTCACGCTTCTGACCTGTATTCAACAATCAACCTTGATAATGGTTTGGATCGCAGTAGCCATGTGGTTAAGGTGTCTGACATTCGGCTTCTATTTACCCTCCACCACTGGGCCGCGGGGACCAAATGTATTGGTGTCTGACATCCTGTTACCACTAACCCTCCGCCACTTGGCCATGGTGACCAAGTGTAAGGTATCTGACATCCTGCTACAACTACCTCTCCACCACTTGATCACGATGACCAAGTGGTAAGGTGTCTGACATTCTGCTACCACCAGCCCGTCACCACTAGGCCACGCTGGCCATGTGGTAAGGTGATATTTTGCTACCACTAGCCCTTCACCACTCACCACGATACCTAAGTTGAGCAGTTGCCGGGTACTGGCCGCAGGTCTGTGCTTTTCTCTGGGAACTCCGATTTTCCGATAAAATCTGGCAAGTTCCAAGGCAAACCAAACGAAACCAGTCATTTTGTTTTGATGAATTGTAAAGGAAGCAAAACGAAATAACAAAAGCGGCTTTTGAAAACTGAAATAATAATGTAACGTCGAGTTTCATAGTTATCTGAAATGTAACTTTTGTTTTCTATGATTTCCATAATATTGTTACGACATATTCGATAGATCATACTTTTATGCATAAAGTAATGCATCTTGTTTTACGGTAAGATCAATCACCGTTACATTCCAATATGAAGCGTTGGTGCTTTTTGGCGGGACCCAAAAACTTGAAGAATGTTGTGATGTGTTGATAATCTACAATTTAAATTCATAGAATGTGTTATTCCTCCAAACCAGCTTTCTCTGAAGGACAATAGCCTGGACTGAAACCTAAATAAGTAAACCATGTGGGATTTCTGTTCCGGTGATCACATAGACCTGTGTTTGTTCCACACCGAATTGCTGGAACACAACAATTTGGCGAAAACAAAGCCCATGAAATATTCAGGGAAAATGTATGTATTTGTATCAAAGACATAGAGCTATTTCCCTTGAGAACTGCCCTGGACTTTCCCGTACTACCTCCCTCTGATGGACCAGGACGGAAGCAGCAAGACTCAAATTCCGTTTTCCCGCAGACAAGAACGATGTACACTGTACTACAATACAATAGCGAACGGTCCTTTAATAGTTAAGCAAAAGTACGTTGCTAATTGTAAATAATGTATTGAAATTCCTCAGTGTTTGAAACAGTGCAGACTCGTATATCATCGGGTATGCAGTTACGGGGTGATACTGGAATGCTATTGAATTTCAATAAAAGAACAAACGACGTTTATAGAATAACACACTGACCAAGAAATTATGTGCTAAGATCAGTGTGCATCCTGGCTAAAGCTCTGGTGAAGGAAAACTAAAGTATCTCTATATCATTCAAACCAAGAACTGCTTTGATTTTAAAAGATCAATTGCATGTCATGCATATTGGCATTGACAATGGCGCATTTTATTTCATTATAAGGATATTATTCTCTTTTAAGCATGATAAATGCCGTATTAAGCCGGAAGGAAAACTGTTTTATTTTTCAATTTTGTTTTTAGATAGCACATTAAACACGACACATGGCCGAAGTCAAAGTATCAAGTTTAAAGAACAGAAATGCTGACCGGTTTAATATCAAAAGATCTGATGTAATACAAGCATGGTTGTATTCATGTGAAGTTTGCACTAGGGCAGAAATTTGTACATGAAACACTGAGATAACGGTTTTATCTCTACCGATTTTAAGATAATTCTTTAGTGTTGAGTTACATCTAGAGACTAATCACCAATATTGTCTAAATGCTGCATACATGACGTTCATGTTGTTTGTGATCCCAAAAAGCCCCGAAGGATTTTCCAGTACATGTTGCGTGGACGTATTTTTGTTGGGTAAACGTGGCCGCGGTGACCGAATTGTTTGGGTGTCTGAAAGTCTTTGCCGCTACAGCCTTCAACCACGGAGGTTTGAAGCCTACATTGAACAGACACAAAATACTGGCTGCAGGTCAGTGGTTTGTCTTCAGGATCTCTGGCTTTCCTCTACCACCAAACCTGGTGCATCGCTAAATAACCAAAGATGTTCACAGATCCTAAATCACACACTCAAACCGAATTGATACAAAATGGAATTGTTGTTTTCTCTCTTAATTAAAATTTGGGAATGACGATTGCTTCCAATATGATTGTGTTGACGTATTCAAAATTTAGCTTGCATTGTTCTGAAACATTCTTTTTTTTCTTGAAAAAAAATTCGTGTAGTTAGTTTGTAACGGAAAGATATGAATGCTATCCTTACCTAAACGGTTCCAATAAGTTCTCAACTCTAGGTAAGAAAATCCTTGTAAAGTGATACTTTTTTAAAATGTCACGATTTTGCTTAGGAAAGTTATGGCGTTAAATCCCTTAAGAGTAAATAACGAAAACTGAAGAATAAAGTATCAAGAGTGATATTAAGTCACCATAAACATTCTAGTTTGAGAGGAAAAGAGAGGATGATAATATGCTTTAGTGTCATATATGTTCTCCGTAATGTAATTGGAGTTCCTACGTTTCTCTACGATAAAAACCTTGTATAGTTTCTGTTCATGGACGGTGGAATTATTGATTAAAGAACGTCGACATTTTCGACTTTTTATGACCCTTATCCAGGTTCCAATAATTATGTTACTTAAGCATAAACCATACATATGTTTATCGTCGCTGGAACAATCTGCCCTCCCGTAATATCATGAAATATTTTTAGCAAAAGAAAACAACAATGCCCTGGTACTTAATGTCTGATGTTAGAGCCAAATTCATCTTTCAGCCTATCTGTGGTTTGTGTCAGTGTTAAGGGTATATTGTACATACGTACCATGCAAACAATACTATCTGTTTGGTTTCAGCAGTATAAAACTCACTAAATGGCATGCCGCGTGGTGTGTAGTGTGTACATACTTGAGTTATTTTGAGAATTGGTATATTGGCGTCGTTGCCGTCTTGCGACAGTACAGATCTGGTGACGATTTCGGAGTGCTACCTCGTTGCAATATCCTACCAAAGGCGCTAGCACAGTATTTGATCTGGTCCTCTGTCCTGCTATTCTGACAACGGATAAACTAGTGCTAGTGCTTAACGTGAAATGCTACCATTAAAAATGATTTTTTACCAGAAGTTGTAAATAAAAAAGGAAAGACAGTTTGGAAAAACAAATCAGTTATTACCAAAGCGTTAAACAACCTTATACTGCACTCGAAATCGGTTTACTAGAGACAGAATATTGACACAGACATGTTGGCACTAGGAAAAGTACAAGAGAATAAGAAAAAGTGTGTTCCCAATGCTAAGTGTCATTTGCTTCATTGACGACACCAGTCATGTAAATCTAGATCAAATCCAAGTAAATGTCGCGTCCTCAAAGTGAGAGCAAAGGTATCATTCTCAATTACAACAAGTATGGAAGAGTAAGAAAACAGCAACTATCTACTCCAGATATAGCTACAGGTGCAGTAAATGTACAAAAGCGAACCACTTAAACTAAGGGGGGGGGGGGGGGGGGCTCCCTAAGTTTAAATGAGTCTCATAGCAAACCCCAGGTTTTGCTTCCAATAGCAAACCTCCAATTATAAAAGTGGCTTTCACAGCATATCCCAGATTATAAAAGGGGCTCCTGTAGCAAACCCCCAACTATAAAGGGGGTCCCTTTGTAAAACTACGAGTTTCCATTGTTGCTGTTCTTTACGTCCATGCATATGGTAAAAACAGTTGCTTTCTATTCTCATCCTCGAACTATGTATTTTGTTAGGGCTAAGGGTGTATGCTATATATATTGTATGCGTGTGTGTGTGTGTATACTTATAATACCTGTGATAGTTGTTAAACTTTTCATTTTTCATTTATGTTCATGTTATACATAATTCCCAAGGTTTGTGCTGAGAGTTAAGGGGTGTGTCACCCATGTATTTAACTCATGGCACGAGTCACATATATGTACAATGTAAAAAAGGTACATCGGTAAATATTAAATGTTACATATATAATTACACCACTTGCTCTCTGAACTTGTATAGCACGCTTATGTGCGAGTGTCAGTTTTTAAAGCTTTCGAGACAGAAATCAAACAAGAGATCAATAGCGGAAAGCAAGATGGACATAGGGAAAATCGAATTTACGAGAAAGAGATAGTGTCATGTTGACTGTTTGCCGTTCAGTCTCATCATTCGTGCTTGCTTACATCAGAGGTCACTTTGTCTCAGATTGTCGTGTTAAACCTTTACTCGTTGTTTCGAGGTCTGTATCCGGAAAGAGGGACAATTTAGGTCTGCACGGTTCCCCGACCCCCGGGAGTCGGCATGTCCAATACAGTTTCGTGACATCATTACATCATCTTTGTGGTTATCGGGGATAATTTAAGCACCTTGGGGATTAAACATCTCCGTGACCTGGAAAATGAGCTGTCCATGTCACGGATGTAGAAGACCCATTGCTCCTTCGTTTATGCGATTTTCAACGAAGTTTTTTTATTATCTTTTTTTTTTAAATATCAAGCTATTTTGCCACACTTTGGTTTGAGATTAGCAACTGAGGTGCATATTTGGGGATTACAAGAAAACGATATATTCCTTCTTTTAAAACAATAAGCATTGTAATTGGGTTATATGATTATGTATATCGCTTGGTAGTTTGAATGCATGGGCAATAAGGGGATTAACAGGCGGAGAGGGGAAATAAATAAATGTAGATGCTGACTCTGAAGATTCTGAAAATGAGTGGGAGGTGATCAATCGATATTTATACTATTAATTCTATGAAACTAACAAATAATTACCATCAACGCTTAGAATTAATGTTTGAAACTTTTTTTCAAATTTAAAACATGTTCATGTACAATTTGACTGATCTAACAACGGATTGTTTTTGTACAAATCAATACACAATGTCAATTGGCGCATTGTGACGTTCAATTTTCACGCCATTTTGGATTTTTTTTTTCATGGAGGTATGAAAAAAACCCACCAAATCAGAAAGCCGCATTCTGCATACAATCAATGGAAAATTATTTTTTTTGCCGATGGTTTTTACTACATGTGCTCATTTGCAAGACCCTTGGTATGGAAAAAGTAAACACCTAACGCCATGGTCAAAAGTAAATGGTGAACTAGCGTGATGTGCTCCGCATGACCTTCCAGTGCTTGCCTAGTTTTGCTTTATTTATGAGGCTGGTCCTAATACAGCTAATTAGGGCGGTCAAACAGGAGACCTACAGGCAAGTACGGGATATATACATGTACCGGACAATACAGATCAATACTATTTATCGTCAGATCAGAAATCAGATCGATCACCATATCAAAACAAGGTGGATCATATGTATACATACATCAAGTATTGTTATGATACATGCACTTGTAATGGCGTGGGTAAATAAAGATGTTAGAAAATGGAAATATATATTTTTCATTACTGTTTGTATCTGTACTTTAAACACCCGAAAGGTTTTCCTGACTGCATTTTACTTTTTTATATTCATTTTTCATGTTTCGATGCAGACATACATGGCATCGTACATTAATTCAGACATTCTAAAAAAAACAAAATATTAATAACAAATAATTTATAGCATAAGGACATTGACTTAGATTAACTGATACAAGCCAATTCTCACGAAACATTTCCCAACCCTAAAAGTCAGTTCGAAAATGTCGTTGTTATTGCGTGTATATGTATTTAAGCATTATATGTCGGAATTAATATGGTATAAACAGAAGTTTTATGTATTTGTCCTTTTTTCTGAATAATATATTTACATTCCGATAATATCTGGTTAATATAAAGACACTCTTACTTGTTATATTGGTATATTTGTACATAATAGAAAAAGGCGACTTATACTTTACAAATAGACTCATATGATCATTGACAGATAAAATAACACTATTTGTAATAGTAGTTCTAGACTATAGGAATGGCGTCGAAATGAATGCGTGAAAGACATATTTATACATGTGTTCCTTGTTCTAAAGAATATATACTGATAGATATAAAATAAATATAGGTTACAATACTTTATATATACATTTCTGTAATTGGAAGATGGTATCTGGTCAATGCGACACCTACTTACTTATACGGAATGTCTTGTGATGAAGAACAGCGCTCCATCTTTTACCCGTTTAATTAAGAAGTGTGGCCGAGCTGTCTGTATCGTGATGTGATGATGGTTATCGTTGATTTCCCTGTAGTCGTTTGTTCAGCCCCTCTGCCCACACCTTAGCAGAATGACCACCTGCTCTAACCCTTGCTTTATCGTATTATTACACTCTACACACAATTTGATATACGTTATAATAACTAGTTCATCCCAAGACACTACACCGGAACGATTGCTCCCAACGTCTGCCAATTGAATGATCCGAAGAATCTTATCGAGTTGGGATTCTAAGAAAAGGACATACTTGCCCATAATTTCTAAACATCGTGAAAATTGGGAATTACGATATCAAAAGTATAGCGATAAGTGCATATATCCACGAAACCTTTGCCATAGTGGGTTACCTGAGTAAGCGAATTCTTAACGATACAGAGTATATAAGTGTATCTTACAGAGTCATAATGAATTACCATGTAGAAATACAGAGGGGATTTATGGATTTTAGGTTTATATCAACTTAGCCATCCCCTAATGCACTGTCCTTTGGAAGAAAACGCATATTTCTTGTCACGTGACCAGAATAGGCGTTGGGAATTGCTTTTCTTGCATTTCACGTCAGCATAACGCGAAATTGATAGAAATTGACCATTTTAAGCTGTCTACTAGTATAATTTAGCCCGACAGCCATATTGATTTACTAGTTAAGCAAATAATGCAGTTTTCATTTTCTCTATCTATCCAATATAGATGTTCTCATCAGAGAAGAAATGGCCTTCAACTCCTTTAGGCATAAATATAGAAGTACAGTGGTGCTTTGCCGGCGAGATTTTTTAGTTCCATATACATGTAAGCCAACGGTAAGGCAATCTCGCAAGTGCACAAAATCAATGCTACGCTCTAAGAGAAACGAACAATGGCGATACCGTTGTTAAGAAATTATTTAAACTGTAACAATAACTTCCTCGAAGCATTGCTTATATCTCGGTTGCATCCATTCATGTAACGTTGGCTACTTGTTCAATAAACTATATATATAACTTGTTTGGTGTTTACAACTGTCAGGCTAGTATGAATCAGTTTTAGATTGCTTATATGACAAAATCATATTTATGTAATCTTCTATATCTACTCAACAAGATATATATAAATAGTTTGTGATATTGGCAACGTTCAGGCTAGTATTGATCAATTTTAGATTACTTATAAGACAGATAAACTGTATGGGATAAGAAATGCCGTACCAGCTATTTAAATCCTTAATTTGAAAGGAATTGTTATGAATGTATGTAAAATAGTCATGTTGTATGTCTGTTATAGAATGACATAAATGACGGGTTTACATAGTTAATGAAAAACGAGCTACATTTTTTTTTATTTCATTTCTTTAATAGAAGCATATGCGCAACCCATCGATATTATAGGTGAGGTTCAGTGGTATCATTACGAGCGAAATACAAAATATATGTTTTGCACACATTGTACATCCTGTACATGGAAATTAGATGGCACTATTGTTTAGTGAACTGGTTTACTCTGTATGTATCCGTTATACATATCCTCTGTCCTCTTCGCTGACATGTTGATTAAAATGATTAAATCATATGTTGTTGAACCAGTGAACAATTTGCTTGTATTTTCCTCACACCAAAGGGGATTCAATTGGTTCGTCATCGCCTTATGCCGTTAAAACGGTGTTGGTGTAAAAAAAATAGGTAAAGTATCTTAACATTTTCTTTGAAAAAGAAAATCGATAACAGTTTTTTTTTATTATTTATGAAAATCACTTATGCACTTTGTTTAATTAGGTTATTGTTACATAAATGCGTATCGTTGATAATTCTCTAAGATTGATATTGACTTTATCGTTTGTCTTGATCGGATGTCCAAGTGTATTTTTTTCTTTAAATCAAACATAGATATTTATTTAGTCATACGTTTTTGTATTGACACAGCGTGCTCTCAATTTTATTAGTAGCGATCATATCTCCCACAATCAGAGCCTCCGTTAAAGATATCATTAAACGTTATCGTCCTTGAGTTCCGAATGAACGAGTTCCGAATAACTCATAAAAATAACAACAACGTCGAGAGGGGCAATGCTTGAACTTAAACTATCTGGTGATTATTATAATACTCTAATTTAACAATTTTCCAATAACATAATTATTTCATGTATTACTTATCATCGATTGCACATTTTTGAAGTTGACAGTTCATTTGTGACGTGATATGTTCCCTAATTGCGAAAAAAAGAAATGTCTCTCTCTTGAACAAATGCGCATGTCCCTTTTACCGGAAATATGGACCATAGATGTGTAGTGTTATCGGAACAAATGAACGGAACACACAATTATCATAGTTTGTCCATAATGTTAACGTGACACTTCTCTAATAATACTGGTCATATATAAAATAGCGTCATATAATGCTTGTCTTTCAAACTATCAATTAATATCATCTCACGGTTATTGCTAAATACCAAAAATAGAAACGATGATATCGGAGGCACGGTAGTCTAGTAGCAGTACCATGGGCTCCAAACCGAAGGGTTGCAAGTTCGAACCACGCAAACAACATGTCACGCAACTGTGTTGTATCTTTGAGTAGAATACCTTACTCTACTTTTTCCAGTCTACATAGTTGTAAATGAGTTCATGGTTGGATTGTGCTTAATCTTGTAGAATGCTAGCTGAGAGCCCACAAAGAAGAACAGATTGTATGCTTTCAAGAGAGTAGAGAAAGACACTAGCTCGATGAAAGGCCATATAACCACGAATACTAATTGTGAAACATAAACTATTATCAATATTTTACCTTTTGTGATATTCAACAGAAACAAACCACCGATACCTCTAGGAAAATCAAGGAAGTAATTAATTAGTGTTAATTGCATAGTCCTGAGCTGTGCCACAAATTTACCTTCCCCGTGTCTGATATTTGTAACCAATTACAACAATATTGCTTTGGCTGGTATTGAAAGACGACAGGGAAGCGGGCCCTAACAGCCGTACATGTCCGTTTGCATGTCCATAAGTACACGTCGGTGTAACCGACTCAGACATTTCCCAGACACTTAAAACTTTTATACCTGTCCGCATTTATATATTGTTGTCGCCATAAAACTGTACTTCAGCTCCCTAGGGTGGTCCATGCAGGTACATAGAGCTTACGTCACGATTTATAACTCTCCTTAATGGAGGGGTGAATCCTAATCAGGATAAGTTTTTTGTAGCATTTTGTTCCAAAAAGAATTACGACTCGCGCATGGATTGAAGATTATACGTGTAGCCCACACATGCGGCCACGCGCTGGGGTGTATGAAACAGTAATGGTATATTATACATGCATGACCTCTATTTGTTGTACTTTAATAGAGGAATTTTTAAAATTCAAAATTGTGTTCAGTTTATAATTCACAAGGGAACCTATTACAGGGAGGTACATTTATCTGTAAGCAAGAAAACATTCTCACTGTGTACTACGCCAAGGCGAAAACATTCTAACTGGATTTTTTCGTCGTGATGGTATTGACGGAAATATCTTGTTATTAAGATTTGTTTTCGTCAAGGTCTGAAAGTTCCTGAAGTGTTTTCCGGGAAAAAAACATTTCTAAAGCCGGTGTGGCGCAGTTGATAGGTTACTAATAGGTACATGTAGTACATCATGAACGTACAGAACACTGGGTCAACGATGCGTGTCCATGCGAATCTAATTAGCTTTATCAATCATAGATAATCTCCTATTGTGATAAGGATGATATTAACGTCCCCGCCCCTTAATTTTTAATGTACTTCTCAAGGGTATTAAGTCAGAATAAAATAATAATAGCATATCAAATTGAGATTGGTAATCTTTGTGCTCAGGCCGATCTCTGTTATCAACAAATACCCTTTATTGGTATTTAGAATTTATTCTTTACGCTAAGTCTCTTCGGGAATTTCTCATGATTTATTCATAGCATACAAAATGAAATATAAAACCGATAATAACTAGGCTGCTTGTTTATGAATGTTGCACCGAAGCAACCTTCCTCTATGACAAATTCAATAAATAAGGGTTGATTAAACAAGGATGGTTAAATAGATGATTTATTTTGTAAGGTAAGGTCGCTGTATAATAAATACTCTGTTGTTTGCGTATTATATGCCAAATATTGTTTCATGATCTCATCACTCTATGATGAATTTTATTTGTTTGCTATAACTGATCAAAACATGTATTATGATGTGACTGTAGAAAATATTAATATTAGGCTTTTTGTGTGACAATGCATGTTTGTAAAAAAGAAGATTATATATATGGTGAGTTTGTTGTGAATGACGTTTGCTGTTTGCATACTGGAAATAGAGAATAATGTTGTATGCACGGAATGACTAGAGACGGGTGTCGTCGATGATGCAGAAGACGCTTACTTTTCTGGAACACCCTGGTCGTATTCTTTTGTACCTTTACGGGGGTTCAATGTAAATCCTCCCTCTTTTTCATATTTTGCCTTTAGTTTAATCGATTTTTAAATCCGGTTATATTTTTGGTATTCTCTGAAATTTTATTTTTTTGGTAAGCTGAAAACAAATAATACTGCTTATATTCTTCGAATGAAGTTGTTTAATGCTGGAAATAAAGAATGCCTCTTTGTATGCTGAAAACACAAATGTAAATATATGCCTGAATGCTGTTAATGGAAAAATCTGTTGTGTATGCCGAGAACAAAGACTTGTGTATGCTTGAAATGAGGAATGATGTTTGTATATTTGGAATAAAGACTTGTGTTGAATGCTGGCAATGAAAAATGCTGTTTTTTATGCTGTAAATAGAGAATTTTGTTGAATGCTGGGAAGGATAAATGCTGTTTTGTATGCTTAGAATACAGAAATATGTCTGTATTCTGAAAAGCAAGAATTATGTTTGTGTGCTGGGAATTAAAAAGAATGTTGGTTTAATGCTTGGAATGAAGAGCGCTGAGTGTATGCTGGGGATGAATAAGGCTGTTTTCATTTAATTGATAAAGAGTGATGTTTGTATTCCATGAACAACGTATGTATTCGTTGATTGAATAATGCTATAGGTAGGCTTTAGACTCAACATATCACATCATTGGTGGTATAACAATTAAAACGACAGAAAAGATTTTTTTATGGTTAAATAAACCCATGCTTGTATTACATAAAGATTCTTTGTTCAAACATATTCTATTTTGTCTCTATATTTAATATCAAGTATTACAGTCAGCACAAACAAGAGTCACGATTCATCTTATACGCGCCCAGACATAAGTTGTATAGCTTTCCCCCGATTTTACCTCAAATAATATGCATTACTAAAAAAATTACCGATATAATTTGTTTACAAAGTCGTTAATTCAAAAATATCTAAAATCCTCTCAACAAATGCGTAAAATGCTATAAAATCCTTTATATGAATACTAGATAAAAACATGAATATCACGTGTTGACAAACAAGCGATTTAGATGTAATTCAATTCTACGCTGAATGACAACTGCGAGACAATACAAAACATATACTGTGTTTACAACCCAGGTTTGATTCGATAAAAACATGAAATTCAATTACTGCTGTGTCAATACACAAGTCAACTATGTAGGCCTAGTGTCGTGACAACATTAAATGTTTCTCTGTATTCGACACGAGAACAGTAAAACTGAATAGTTTCACTAACACACAGATTCCAGCCAAATAACAACCAATATCAGCTACTCATGAAGCAGCCTGCCGTCTCTGCACTACCAGAATAGTAAGGAACCCAAACGGCACTATCTAACAAAACCCGGATAAACAATTATTATCTTTTAGGAGCGACATGGCTTTTTTTAAGTAGAGGAAAATTAGCTATTTCGTCAGATCGACTCACCATCATTCTGTGTGTGTGGCTATATATTTAAGATAATTACAAAATGTAGTTCCATATTTTGTCGAGGAAATTTGTGGTTATGAGAAATGTACAAGAATATCCTTGCATTTCCCGACATCAATGTAAGAGATGCGTGTCCATTACATATGGTTTGGTTGCTATTATAGCATTGCGTGTGCATTACATGCCATTCCATTGATATCGCAGTATTGCGTGTATGTTACATAGTCTCCAAAATGGCAGCAATACAAATCGTAATAGTTCTGTCCTTCATCCTTGATAGATTTTCTCGAAATAAAAGAAAAACATTAATTCTGGTTTATACCATAAACATAGTCTTATTAATCTTTTGAAAAAGAAAGTAAACGCATCGTCTTGCATCACTGTGTGATAATTGCATTCTACATTAAGTTATAAGTATTGCGTAGACTTTAAAACAGAATCTTTGGATTCGAATAAAGAAGTGATGCCCTTCATGTTTGTCTATTAACATCAATTACAACTGACTCTGCCAAGGTATTGCGAACAAATAAACACCCAAACGCTGTGTAAATGTATTTTTGAACAATGTACGTTGGAAATCTAATGATTACCACAGAATTACAATCTATTTAAAGCTACATAGTAACAATACTCCTACGCTTTTGTATATTATAAAATTGTTCTAATTTTTAGTAAAATGTAAAAAAAAAAAATATTATCAATATTCCTTTATATTTCTATACTTCAGTCATATTGAAACAATATGTTAGACCAATTTTTCAATTACTGTAAAACTATCAACTTCTTAACCTGTATTTTCATTCGAAAGATATAGTGCCTTAAAGCTTGAACCAATGCAAACAGTTTAAAAGTACATATTTATAATCGAAATATAATTGGCGATATATATTCGTATGAACGTGAAATAAAAGACACAACAGACTCTTCTTCATCAGCAGATTACCTCGATTTTTACTTAAGCAATAACCAACACGGACATTAACTACTTCTTGTCCGATGGAGAACTTTCCCTTTTTTATAGTATCATCCCATCCAATGGCGTTCACATGTCGAAACCAAATCGTTATTGAATATCGATATTTTCTTATTTAATGTCGGCTGCTGCAAAACAAACTTACGACACAGTGATGCAGGTTGATCAAGCCTTTGAACAAGTGTTTTGGTCGCCACCTTGGTGTCATTGAGATATATTTTGTATCCTTGTACGATATCAAGGTGGGGTTATTTTTTATATCTTCATCAGTGCGCTTACATATTGTTTGATTTTTTTTATGATTGAGAATGATGATGCGACTTTCAGATGAAGACGTGGAGTTTACTTGGAGTTGACACAGATGAACATTGCGGGTGTCGTCGACGAGACAGAATCTGCCTACCCTTCCAGAAGAACTTTTTCTATTCTTTTGTACTTTTTCAACGATGTCCGCGTAAATATTTTCTTTGTTTATATTTTGTCCCTAGTTTAATCAATTTTGAGTTTGAATAATGGTTTTGTTGACGCTTCGAAATTTTCTGATTTTTTTTATACATTGTATATATATTTCGAGAGACGAACGTACGACCTTATATCTTAGTGTCCGTTGTCTCCTTCCCCGTAGCAATAAACCGTGAACCAAGGCCTGTTCTAATACATGTAGTGCCCAGACAGTTCCAGACATCGTATACAGTGGAAACGAGCCATCCTATACCAAAAACAACAGCAATACTAGAGTTGGTCACGACAGTTTTATTTCACCAACTGAGGTGAAAGTAATAAAGAACGGCCCGACTGTTTTACATCACCAGATTAACTACATTTTGTATTACCGATTGAAGCAGTAACAGCATTTGTGTAACTCTGTGTTCATGTTAAAGTTGGGAATCATTGAAACATAATTGTTCATTTGTACTAAATGTTTGTGTTTAGAAAGTGTTTAAAATGTATTATAGCATATTTCAAGCAAGCAAAAAAGTCTTTGAGCGGCTGCTTCGACAGATAGCAAGAAAATTAGGATATATCGTTGTACACACCAGCTGTCTAACAGAAAATTATGAAATTATGATGTACATTTAAGTTCAATTCTACATCTTTACTTGTCTAAGTGTACGATTCAAATAAGAATTTAGACGGAAAATTGGCGACCCTTGTAACGTATGGCGATTTATATCGATAGGTAATTGGTTTACGGACAGCCCGCAACGTTATTGAAATCGTTACGTTGAATTTACGGACCCAAGTGTCAGACATTTATTCAATTTTCCAAATCGAACAATGTAGCATTCGAGAAATTTAAGACAAATCAAATAGAGATTGGGACGGTTTTCAATAACGATTACAATTCATAATGTCACTGGAACAAAGTACAGTACGTGGTTTAGCCAGTTACCAAGTATAGATTCCATGCACAAAGTAACTTTACTTTCTTTGTAACTGTCACGCAAGAAACCAAATACAATTGTCACAAAACATGCGATGTTAATTTAGAGGATATAGCTTATTATGTTTATAAACCTATTAATGGTTGATTGAAAAAGGCGTGTTACAAGCTCAGATCCATCGAGAGGCAGGCATAGCCTTTCAAACCAACATTGATCAGCAACATTTTGTAGCATATCATCATTAAACAAAACACTACATGTTAATCAGATTGCTTTAACCGCAAAGACAATTAGACATCCGATAAAAAACTTTCAATAAAGACTTGGTGGATTAACTTTAGGGTTCTTAGATTGTGTGAAACAGACGGTATTCTATATACTTACATCCTGCATGATACACCTTTGCTTGTTTGTAAGATTCCTTATTTAGAATTGAAATTGATACCCACGTAGATGACCCAGCCAATGAATGAAAACAAGTGGCGTAACAAAGAGCAATTAGTTGTTTCTTATTTCAACAAAATATGTGTGCATATCAAAATATATAACGGTGTAAATATACACTGTAAAAGTAATTTCCATTTTTGACTTAGCATTATAAGCATTATTCACAGCACAACTACTTATCCGAAAGTGAAAAATGTAATGTCGTGCAGCACAATATGGTTGCATTTATTGTTCAGTGAACACTGTTTATTTTCAACAGACTTCAAAAGCGTCTGGGATGATTATAAATTACAAATAGTTTTATATTTGTTGAAATTGTTTTCATGATTGGAAGTACCATTTGATGTTGAATTATCGTTGAGGATCACCTTTGCAATTTTGGATACTCGGGCTAGATAGTTAAGATATGTCGGTGTACCTCTGCTACGGATATTGTTGACATATCGTTAGTTGATATAACATAAGATGTTTGCTATCCGACACTGCGTAACTGTTGAGTTCGTTAACTGATCCTGAGGTTGGTTAATCATCAATTACTACTGGCGTAGCTTTCGCTGGTACTTTGCTATGTAAACGCTGTTGTCATGCTGGCTTATCATTGGCTGGTGCTGACGTAACATTTTATGAATCATTGACTAATACTGACGTAACTGTGGGACATCATTGACAAATGCTGACATAAAGTTGGTTAACTTTTGATTAATGATGACGTAAAGTTGGTTAATTTTATCGATGTTGAAGTAAAGTTAGTTAAATGTTTGACTGATGATACATAACGTTGGTTAATCATAGGGTCTGATGACGTCACGTTGATTAATCATGTATTGGTTGAACCGTCTCTTCGGGTCATCATTTACGGATGCTGACGTGGAAGATCGTTAACCAATATCGAGAATGGAGATGTAATGTTGGAGTTTAATCATTATAGATCATCCATGATATCCAGTGGATACGCTCATCTACGTAATCTACACTCTTGGAATATGTCATGGCAAAACTGAAGGCTCTGTTTGCGCCATCATTTTGATGAGGCTAGAAGACTAGTTCTGTATGTATATAAAAAATATGCGATCACATCACGGCTACACTGACAAGCTTTGAAGTCGGTTGTGGCTCCTTTATAATCTTCAAAAGACAGGTATCAGTCTAGCAATTGGTCAGATTTTTAAACGTCTCGTCGACGCAACGACACTGCTATTGTCGTGCCTTCAGTTCTGCCATGATATATTCCAGTGGTGTAGCGAGCGAAGGTGTCCGCACGTAGCCCCGGGACATCAAGGACGATCATAGACTGATGGTGACGTCACTTTGGACCTTTGATCATAGCGTTACAGGATCATTTATCGATATCGTTTTGGAATCATTGATCAACAGGAATACAACGTTGTGGGAACTTTGACTTATGTTCCTCGCATGGCATAACTGACGTAACATAAATCAAAACATCAATCGAAATCATTTGACAGACGGATGTTAAATACTGCTGTTGATTGTCTATTACTGCAATACTTTCTTTATTAACTTAATAACATAATCAATTAAAATAGCAAACGTTTCAAGAATATAATGAACAATTAAAATAAATATTAAACTGTATTTTGCAAAGGATGTTAAGGTCCTATTAATTTGAAACGAATTTGTTTTTAAATATTTGAACATAAATACGGACTTTATCTGATTTCTATGGAATTGTGTTCATCCAATAAATTAATATTTTACATGTGAAATCATCCAAGTCAGCGGAACGTTTTGACCATCATAAAGAGAAAAAAAAGAAACCTAATGACAAACGCTATTTCAGGGAATTTTAAAAATAACAGACATTAACAAAAGCAGTGAATGGCACAAATGATACATTAAGTATCGCTACCAAATAGCTAACGACACTTTGGTGACAGGACGGACATGACGTAATCAGTTATTTCATCATACCGATGAGCGTTTATTTGACACAGAATCCATTCTATGGTAGCCATCTTGATCTGAATGTTGTTGCTGATTTATTTACTATGAATTAGGTGACAGTAACTTGAAGCTACCCTGAATTTTATAGGAAAGTTTGATTCTGATTAAAAAGAATACAAAAGCAATACAGCTGTATGTGATTAATTTGGATCCAGTATGCCATGTTGTTCTCGGTTCATCTTTCTGTGATAACACATAGAGTTCCGAATGGTGTCCTTGGGTGTTGAAGATGTGATGTGTTTTATCTTCAGTTTCACTAAACATTGTTCATCATTGTCGGTTTAATCACGAATATCCAAGTATATTAAAATTAATATCACGTTTGTAGTATGATATTGATATACATTTGTATAATATTGTTTTTTATAAAGAGTTGACTGTGCGTCAGAGTGTGATGATTGACATGACTTTGACTCTAGACAAGTGTGAAACAGGAAACCCTTATCTTAGAGCATATTTTTCACATGTTTGAAATACAGGATAATTTTTACCAATCAGTTAAATTTAATGATCTGTCACGTTTTTGACTGTTAGTCTGCCAACAGTATTTGTCCTTGACCTTTATCATCACCTCAATCAACATGCTTTGTCTTGGAATATATTCAATGCATTAAATAATATAATATCTACATTGTATAGAATCACGCATAGTTCCCTTTTTAACCATTCTATCGCTGTACAATTGTAATACAGTTTTGGACAGATGTCTATTTACTGATGCTGCTGTTCTGTAGAACGATTTCGACATGTTATATGCAATCATAAATAAAGTTAAGATAAAAGCTCTCCACATAATATGAAATATATATATTGACATGTAAAAAGTGGTTTCGCAGACATGATAAGTTATGTTCAGGACTTTACTTAAGCATTTTAAATTGAAATTTGCTTGACACTTAAAGCATCTTGCTGCTGAAGTAGTGTCATAATTTAAATGTAGGATATGTTCTTATCCAAAACGGTAAAAGACAGGAAAGTTATCTATATCTTTCTGGAGGGCAAAACTGAACTCAATCATTGCCTTAAGCAGATACTGTCAAGTGTACGCAATGGCTATTAAAGTAAACTGATTTTTTAAAGAGATACAACATTGTAAGTATGACGATTTGTCGATCTGAGAAACGTGATTCATGTGAATAAGTAATTCTAAGACTTAAAACGCATCAGAGTTTAAGCCTCCGGAATCATCAACGGCTTTGCTTTTCAAAATGTCATGCGTGCTTATATAAGTGGCATGTACTAGTTAAGACAACGACTGCATTCAGCGCATCACTCTTGATTTACTCCATCTTCTCAGCAATGCCATCTTTTTTTTAAAATACCCTTCATGTATTATATAGTATATACAGGTCACCCTGGGAGGCCATGCAAAACGCATCCTTATGGAATAAAATATCTGACGTAAAAGCAAACCAAGAGTTCAGTTGCTACCCATGTAGTCAGGGAGGTTATATAATATATTTTCTTGTGTATTGGAAATTCGAACGCCGGCAAACTTGAATGAAACGAGTTCGATATCAAATGCGCCATCAGACCATCCTATCGGTATTCGTTCTCCTTTGTTGAGATAATAACCACAAACTTGCATGAGCGTAGGGTCTGGTGCTTTTTTATCATCGAAAAAACAACAGCGTATACCGATTGAAAAAAAAAGCTAACAAGAGCGACAGATTTGAAAATCTGAGTCAATATGATATGTCATTTCGTCAGTTATTGAACGCTTAAATACTTTAAAATAATAAATAAAACTAAATAAATGAATATACAATATTTGATATAGCACCCTATCTAGCTAGCATACACCACTCTAAAGCACTTTACAGTAAATAGATATACAATTCTAATACAATCAATACAATTAACACATATAATTCTATCATTTCCAATCTGAGGAGTTCGCAAGAGCTGCCTTATCAGGCGCTAACTACTTTTACTATACCGCCTGGCTAATATCTCCATATTTGTGTATGTATGCGTGTGTGCTGGAGATGAGTAATGGCTGAAATCTTCAATCAAATGTACACTCATTACGCGTACATTACTGGACCTAATTTCTTAACAGTAAGGTGTAGTATCCTTTAAGTTTGTAAAAGCTGTGCTCTTTTGTCACAATTTTTATATAAACAATTACTCATCATTTCTCTTCATGACTACTTCTTAATTTTTACAGTTTCACTTAAATTAATGAATTGTTGTTATCAGTTCTATCTTTCCATATAAATAGGTGAAAGAAAATTAAAAAAGTTTACCATCACTTGTTGTTAATTTCTTAAGCTAATCACACTTAGTAGCACTTATAGTGTTGATGCTGTAAGTGGTGAGTGATCTATTTGTAATACCGGACTGGCAGTAACATGCATTAAAATGGATATGTATGTATACTTTCTTGAAAACTCACCTATGGCATTACTTGTCAAAACGTGGTTCCAAAGTCTCGGTATATGAATGAAGTCTTAATTAAGATATTCGTTATTTGGATAAAGACTTTTCTTTGACATCATTATTAACAATGAGCTGCGTTGAGTTTGCTCATTAGTGTGTTATCTTGTAATGACTGACAATGATACTCGGTTCTCGTTTTGAGAACTTGATATTTACTTGGATGTGACAAAGACTTACAGGGCGGATGTCGTCGATGAAGCAGAAGTAGGTTACTTTTCCGGAACACCTGGTGGTATTCTCTTTTACGAGAGTTTCCATTTAAATCTTTCTTTTGTTCCTATTTTGCCTCTAATTTAATCGATTCTGTGTTCGGATTATGGTTTTGTTGACGCTATGGAAATCTCTGCTTTTTGTCGTGACATGTTATTCGAAATGAGTACTTGTATTTTGATATAGAACAGTTTATCTCGCTTGTTGTAGTAGTGAATGAACAACAGTCGAAGATCATGTACAATGCTAAAACACCAATTGAGACCAACACTGATTCCATCTGTATGGAAGAGCAGAGATAAGCATAGACATAATACGCATAAAAAAGTATAACAATCGGCCTGTATACGGTATAACACTGCTTCACTTGTATACGCTTTAGCCTGTTTAGATGCAAATTTTCTTGTCAGGATTAATAAAAAAGTTTTATAACAGGTGCACAACACTATCAGGCAGACATTAAGAGAGACATTATTACCATACGTATTGGAATTGTATATACAAGTTATAAACCTCCGTATAAATATTAATGTCATGGATAATAATGTACCTCTTTTTGTTACAGTTAGATTGGATACACGTTGGCGATTTCTCTATCATAGAGTTTCATTGTTAAAATGCAACCGTAATACATGTAGTAGACATTATGTTTTATGTTTTATCAGGATAGTAAACGTTCAATATTAAAATCGAATACACAATGAAAACAAACAATGACGAAACAGTTGTATGATACAGCGTACTCATTTTTTTCGGCATACTGTATCAATTACTAGCTTTAAAACAGCACATGTGTATGAGTAATGCTCATCTTTAAATATTTACATTTCTAGTGAACTTGGAATCAATATACCTTCCAAAGTGTTTGAAGGTTATTTTTCGATTAATGGCGTATAAATATATCAGTAAAGTAGTGCATGAATTAGTCCCCTTTTCCAGACTGTTTACAACTTGGGTTTTGTTTCAGTGTTCAGATCAATTAACCGTGTTTGTGATGAACCGATTTATAGTTGTTTACAATCGGGATGACGTTACACAGTGAATGATGACGTCACACGTCTTGGCACCTTCTGCTGCATATACTTGCACACACGAAGTCCAATATTTTAAAAATAACCATAGAATACCAAAATCAACCTGAATGAAAATATAATGATTGAATCCTGTTTTGTTAAAGTTTATGGGGTTGAAGTTCATTAAATTTGTCTCAAGACCCATTAAGGTTTATTCCACATTAACCTCGAAAGAACAGGATTCAATCGTTAAAAGTATTTAATAATAACGTGTAGATTAATCTAACTTATTGCATGCCGACTGTGGTATGTTATGATGTGGATTAAATAGTCCTGGTCTTCCTTCATATCAAATAGTTTAGTGGGAAATTTGCATCCTTAAAATTCGCAAAAAAACACTATACATGTACACGGTAAAAGCATTGTAGCACAAGTATAATATTGCGTAACAACTGTATGCATTATGGCCTATTACATTGTATATTGTATATATCAAGTTATGTGATATTTCTACAGAGCATCAATGTAATCTTTGGCGTTCGCTTGGCCTTTACAGACAGACATAAAAGCTTTGTATATAACCATATACAGTAACAATGATACATAATGGTATGCAAAGAAGTATTGGATACCGTTTATGTCTTGTTGTCTACTAAAATGTATATTTAATATAGATAGTCCTTTAAACAAAGAAAGTCATGATATATGCATAACCTTCACCGGTAGACCTAAAAGCATACTACATAAAGACCGTTTTGAAGAGTGTCACTTAGCATTTGCATCAAACTACATTTTATACAGAAAGCAATGAATTTGCATCATGTTCAATGCTTATGAAGTTTGGTCTTTTAAAATGCAGCTTTTATATGATTCTTCTTTTGGAAGCAGTTTCATGGTGCAGCTGTTAATCTCTGCTTTATACAATACGTTGTAAATTGTCAGCACATGTTTGCATTTTCCAAACACAACGAAATATATGATATTCAATGTGGCTTTACTCATACGTTTGTGTTGTGGCCGTTTTAGATGTAGATTGACTTTTGATACTCTCTATCAAAGCGTTTCATGGCATCTATACAACCCAAACAGTATATGTCTTTGATGGCCTCTTTCCTTTCCTACCTACATACAATATAAGATACAACCTATCCTTCCTCTTATGTATTATGTATAGCAACCCCCATAAGAAGACAACTCCTAATGACGATATATGGCCTAGTCCTTAAGATTAATTGCCAGGCGTGGGGGTCAGATGTGTTTGTTAGAAGGATAATACACGATATGGGCTTGTAATTCAAGGACAAACAGAATAATACAAGCTATACGGTAAATATATCACGTTCTGCGAAATACGTTGGTTCAGGTTATCATTCAGACGACCATTTGAATATCGTATCATACATGTATATGATCCGTCAATAAACATAGATTGCGACTCATGATATTAAATCATTTCAGAATTTTGAAAATCACGCACGTACATTTAACAGAAAATGTTATCTTACAAAACTAAATCTAAACAAATACGTAAGTCACTTTCAATACTTAAATTACAATAACATGTTCACGAATACTGCCAAATTTTAGTGAGAATAGCAATCACATTAAATGGTGAAAACATAGGGAGATCTTGACAAAGGCACAGGGGATGACATTTAAATATGATGGTTGTAAGAAAAGTGGGAAACGACATTGGATCAAGGTTTAATGTATATATATCGGTTGCAGCCAGGTTACATGTTACGTGTAATATCGCAAACGACTGACTCCTTCGGGTGTTATTATACACACGGAAAAAACCCTACTGCGCTATGACAGTGGTCCAAGATGAAGACCTGTCATGGTTAGTGTATCTATCATTTAATAGATTTAATGGTATCTTAGACTCTTGTGAAGACGTATATATACAATAGCCTGACTAATTGAATAGATCCATAATTGAGCGTACACAGTCATTCTCTGAGCAACCAATCATCATTCATTAATCTTCCGATCAGACGATATTGTCTGGACGCTTTGTTGACATAACGCATGCCTCAACAATGTGATCTCCTAAATCGATATCCGGTTCAGATTCAGACAATTTTTGTTCAGTCAATCGGCTATGATGGTAAATGCTGTGGGATTTTTCTCTCTCTTCTTTTTATCAGAAATAACCCTAATGCATGCTTGTTGTGCAATTTTACTTAAGACTTAGCGTTGGTTTTTTTGGTGCTTTGGTTTGTTTTTATAGAAGTCTACGAGGATGCAAATAGAACAGCATCTCTTGGGAGGAATCAATGCCATTACTTTGATTTTATCGACTTGAGGTTAATCTGGGGTTGCTCTTTGATCTAAAAGAAACCATGTCTGTTCCGATGGCCCCTTTTACATGAAATCAATCGACGTAAATTCTGATTCATCAAAGCGTGCATATCAATTATTTGGCTAAATGTGGACCATTCACATGTTGGTCTATTTTGTTTTTCTGGTTTGCCTCAGCAAACTCAATTTATGTGAAGCACCAAACAGCCACAATTGTTCATACGGATCATTTGACCGATTGCTATCCTGTTAATCAATATCATTTCCGAATCATGTTACAACTTATATGAATACCGTTTAAAGATGTTTGCTTTGTTTGTTTTCCATGAGAAAACAACAATACTGAATTGCGTGACATTTCTTCATTTAAATGTCTGAGCCATTCATTTATTTTGTATTGGTATAATCATTTCTTATTGATATATTCATTGGCTTCTTTCAAAGCATTTATTTAACATATTGCTCAATCCAATCATGAAATCGGAGTCCAATTTAGATCGATTGAGGCTACTTTCAAACGAAACGACAAAGGTGTTTTATTTATTTCACTTGATGGCGTATTGTTAGTATGGGTCAAAGGGACATTGCATTGTTATAAATTGATTAAAGCAAATATACTTTGCCTTTTCTATACACGTAAATGATAGTTAAGTAAACAACCATACGTGGACATGGAGACATAAAGACATTTTTGTATAGAGCACTGTAAGGCCCCGAACTATAAAAGGGCAGATGACTTACAAAGCATACAAAGTAAGACATCAAAATTGCCAAATTTTAACATTGGTAACGTGAAAATGAATCAAAAGAATTTGTCACATAAGATCACATCAGCTATTTGAACGTAAATGAAAACCTGTTTCTCAGACTTGGATAATGACATCTGTATTGAAATGCGGACAGTTTAATACGACATTTGCGTGAGGTTATACATGTACTGGTTCTTTAGCCTTTTTACCGTACCATGAAATATAAAACGACAACTGACACATGTCACCTTCACACAGCATGGGACATGTAATGAAATCTAAACTCAAAGCATACCGGCTTATATCATGGTAAAAAGATGAGCAGTGAGAAAATGTCATTGGATTGTGTTTAAATGGCATATGCTGGATATCTGGCTTATGATCGACTTGCTTTCCTCTTTGCATCTGATGTCGTATTAAGAGTTTGGCGATCTAATGACGGATTAAGCGGTTGTTTTGTGTATGGGTTGGCAGTTTTATAACAATGGCTAGTCGGTTGGTGTTGTTTTTACCCTATTATATATGCATGCACTAACCAAACGTATGACTATAGAAAATCGCTGTGAGATATAATTACGTGTTACATGTACAAGACTACAATTATTGGCCATTAGTCTGGATGCACCACCACAATCAGTTACTTCCTGTTAGGGAAGGTCGGATGGTTTAGAGGATGGGATACTCGCTTTTCCCGGAGACGACCGGAACAAGAGATTCTAATAGTGGTTTTCCGGCCAGTCTTAGGTCGTTTACGCACTGGGAAATTGACCAGAATATTAAAAATTATAATTATTATAATAAAATAGTAAATAAATAACGTAGTAATAACATCCTAGAGAGACAGGTGTAATGGTTTCTTGTGTTAACGGCTGCCTTTTGAAAGGTCGCCTCATTTGAATGTACAATAACGATTCCAAATAACATAATAAGATGGAATGTTTATAATTTATATTCCAGAACTAGCCATGTCAAGTCATCCACTTGAAACAAAGAAAACGTTATTAAAAAGAAAAACCCTTGCTTAAGCAGTAAGGTTCTATTTCAAAAGCCTATTCATTTGATCGTGATTGTTGAGAAACGAGATATTCGTATATCCTTGCATCATTCTTCATTTTATTGTTTTATCGTTCTGGGAGTGAAATATGGTATCGTACCATGCTGTGATTGATATTTGTAGAATGACATATAGGGAATAATGTAGTCGGAACGGAATCAGGTTAAAGTACATAGACCGAGATATCTGTGGTAAACGAATATTGTGAGGCGATGGTTTATTTTAAAATGTTTGAAATGATATACTGTTGTATGTTTCATAGATAGAAAAGGATAACTTAATGGGATCCAAATTTCTAAAATATTGATTTGAATCATCTAGGGATGTAAGTTGTGTGCTAAGCATTTTCCACATACAAGGGCACACTACGTAAGACGGATAGCATATGTAATTCAATGAGTTGAAATATGATAAATCGTCATATTTTTATATATGAAATTTGTATTATGTATTATGGATATTCTCTAAACGATATATAGGCCATAGGCGCTTTTCAAATATCATATTTTAAAATTTGCTGAAGAGCAAATTTGTAAATATGGTGACATTGGAAGGAGTAACATTTATTATACTTGATCTTGTAATACAACTTAACCGATGACATGGAAACATGAAACATTTATAAGTTGTACTGTCTTGGGACCAACATAACGTGGTTTACTATTATAGTAGGCAGAACTGATGACAATGACCTGCTGCGAGGCCTTTATCATTACTTGTTTATGGCAGAGTCACCGTGTGTATAGGAGGACCAGAACGCTAAAATCATCGTTACGTGTGCTGGTAGGGGTCTATCGTCGAATATTGGTAATCTATCACGCCCTTTCTATATAACATATATAGACTTGTGTGTATGTATCAGATTTAGTGTTCATTACGGTTTGGCATTCAAGTTCGTGTCAAAGTGCCTCAGATGCTGATGGGTTTGGATACAGCAACTAGGAATTAATTAAATTATGCATGTTATTTATGAGAATGTCGAAAGGCTTAGTTGTTCATATTCCGTCTGATGGATAACAGACCTATCAGACGCCAAAGGCATTCCCAGAATTGAACTCGCGAATACTTAAGTTTCGTTAACTCGTCAATGTTTAGGTGTTGATGAATGTGTATAACTAAGAAGCTTCAATTGAGGTGTGTACTATTTGGTCTTTAACAGTCTGTTTCTATCTATTTGACAGTGTATGTCACTGTTTTTAAGATGATCAATATTGAGTTACATGACTCTATGTCATCATTATCACTAGTAGTAAAATGTTGTGTGTACACAATCTGATGAGTAAGGTGACCTTTCAATGTATTGAACCGGATTAGTAATGTATACACGTTTGTATCATAAACATTAAATGCTTTTTAATCAAACTCATGAACTATCTAGCACACGAAATGTATGAACGAGTATAGATACACACTATATTCATATTACAACAATTACTTCTTCAACGTAGATATACCACTGGTATTGACCAAGATGTTAGCTAGCACGCGGGCTCAGACTGTTGACAGAAAACGGGATTCCCAAAGAAAACCTAGATCATCTTACAGGTTGTTCCATCTTTTTAGCGTCTGATTACGCCATCAAACCACGGCCGTCTTGTTGAAAGGCAAATATGCTATATAATGCAGCACCCGACTACCATAAACGAATCAGTTACATAAAGACGTCAGCAAAATAGTTCTTTAAACGAAAAAACGCAAAATTTCAATGCGTTCAAAATATAGAAAGTCATGTTAAACATGTGATATTTTTACAAATACAGCGGTTACTTAGTGATAGGATATACTACAAAATGTTCATCAGGACGGTATGTTCAGTTGTATTCGGTTTTGATTTGTGCAAGATGATATATTGTCATTAATATCAGCACTGTATTGTCAAAGACAGAAACTGTTGGATTATTGGCTTCAAATTAAGGAGACATCACGATAAAGGGCATCAGAAGATACTAATTTGAAAACACGGCACGTCTTACCCAGTCAAGAAATCCTATAATCTGCGTATATCTTTTTATTAACTAAGATACTATATCATCTATTGCGCTGGTTCATGTAGTGTTGCATGAATTGGGTTATATAATAGTAATTTGGAAATTATATTCAAGTAAAATATAATCCGTTCTTGGCCAAATTTCTGAATTGCGACAAACTGTACTACACAATGTAGAATAAATGAATAGATGTTTCCAAGATATCAATGACATTGACAGACGGAGAAAAGTGAGTCCATTATGTGTTTTTATTTCCATTTTTGTATCTTAGATAGTTAGAGCAGAACGATTGTGCCATGTGGGGTGCCTGGTCTTGCTTCATTTTGACATGACATAGTTAAGCGAATGTCTCTATTTGACGCAATTCAAAAAGGCTCAATGCATGACGAAAGACATCTCCCCCGTTAAGATGTGTTGTTCTTGCAAATATCCTTCAGATTTGAAGTCAGTGTCGCTGACGGAGCGTGCCTTGCACATTATCACAAGACAAACGATTCACAATAACTACAAAAAAGTAAATCAGCCCTGTTGTACTTTCTCTTTCTCCTGTCTGTTAAAATCTCTGCACTTCTGGCTTCCACAGGCAATCGATGACCTCGGGTTCCTTGAAAGACTTAATGGAACTCTGTCATGCGAAAAGTCTGTCTCAGAAACGGTGATTCTCCGATTCTCAATGCATCTGTAAACACACCCATTATTTAAATCTCCGCAATCATATTCTCCGATCTTAGCGACAGAAGAAAGATGTGTTGTATTTCATTTATGACATAATCTGCTAGGGAATTGCCAGGGAGTGTATAACTGAAACGGCTTGTTATGTTTGTCGGCTCCGAAAATATTTCGGCTAGAGGTCATATAAGTTTACGTCATAAATCGACCAATCTTTCTGTGATCCTTAGGTAAAATATATATGGTATTGCTTACTGTGTAATGTGGCTGGAACAACTAAAGTCATCCTAATTCGGGAGTCCTTTCGAGTTATAATTAGAGTTAGTTTAGAAATTTTTGATTCCAATCTATGCAGTTTAATTTAGTTTTCGGCATATGTGTATGTTACGTCATCTTCATCTTATTACATTTTTTCTTATATATAGTTTTAACGAATTGCATATGACATGTAAGATACAATTGTATATGTTGTGACTTTAGACAAAACAATACAGTTGTTTACTGTAATCTGTTTATTTGACTTTTTTCTTATTCTTTTGTTATTTATATTCTAGTACTGTTGATCTTACGTATTATTCCCTGTTGTCTCTGCAATGAAACTAGCGGGAAGTCATATTCAAATCGTTATGCTTGTTTCACAATGGTGTATCATAGACAATGCAATATCTGAAACGATATATACATACACTGTATATGTTGAAGTAACACAGCGAGTTGTTGGATATGGAATTTATTTAACTAGTCAGGTAACTAATTAATTTTTGTGTAAAAGTTACAAAAGACACGGGCTTATATCATTGCGATATAGGAACGTTACTCAAACTCGAATTTGTAGAATTGAAATCAAATTACACGTATGTGTTATATTGGGAAACAATCATTTTCACCTGCTATTACCTAAATGTAAAGTATCACCTTTACCTCAAACGTATAGCATGACCCTTTGTGTCTATACTAAGAGGGTGCATGTACCCTTCATGCAATGCTCTGAATTCCAATGTCATTATCAGGCTCGCTTGTGCTTTAAGTAACAATGCCTAGTGAAGCCGTAGATATGTTTTAATTATCTCGGTAGTTTTATTTCCTATGTGTGTCGTTCTCACTTCCGCATTGCCACAATGCAGCAATACACGAGCCTGCACACTATATATAAAAGTTTACATATACGCATGCCACACGTGAACAAAGCGTATACAACAAGTTATATAATAAACAATTGTATGGCGAACTTCGATATATAAGACCCAATATTGATCAAATGTAAAGCTGTTACGGCCTAACCGTCGTATATTTTGCAATTTTGCATTTTGCATGTCACATCTGGCACAAATCCAGATATTTGTTCCTATTGCTTACAAATGTAACAATATTGTACCTACACTGTACAAGAATAAATCAGACATATAAGTCCTGTACATACTGTAGACTGGACAACTCACGTGTCTTCTTTTGAAAAAAAATATTATTAAGCGTTACATTTTATATTTTATATATACATGGTATATGTAAATTATCTATGGATAACAAACAAAACGCAATTTCACTATAATGATCCAGTTTTCGTGTTCTTTGTGGTAAAGCGAAATTATTATGTATAGAATACGCTTAACTTGACGATATCATAATCCAAAGGTGGATTATGGTGCATTGCACAGCATAGCATCATAGAAGATACCATTGGAAGCACACTCCATTACCAACAGAACACAATACATTGTTAGCATACACACATAGTCACAGGGAGTTATTAGCCATGTTGCAAAAACTAGTAGCTACAAAAACGGGTGAGGCAGGTCCTGTGAATTCCGAATTGTATCGAATGACGAATATGTCATCTATTGTCTGACCTTTGTAGTTGGGTTATATCTGCTAGATAGAACGCTATATAAAACACTGTACAGCATGTATACTATTACAGGGTTATGGTTAATGTTTCCATACTGTAACACAAAATCTTACTAAAACCTGCTAAACAAATCACCCGAGACTGCATGTAGCACAAAGTTGCTAAATTAATTTCCTTTTGTATGATATCAGATATTTTTGCGGTAATTGCTTTATTTTGCATAAAGTTGGCATATCTTAGAACTTACAATTAAGGTAAGATAAGGAAAAGTTTTTTTTTTATAAATAACTTAAGATTAAGTACAGAACATCGAAAATTAAGACTTGATCTTTTGATTTCGAAACAGAATGTGAAACGTCATATGGGTAAATACATACTAATATTTCTCTTTAAGTATGTTGCTTTCATTGACCTTTGGGTGATAAACATTACCGACGAATAATTGTATTCATGAATCATAAAAAAAAACAATCAAGTTAATATGTTGATACTGATGGTACTCTGACGATAATGCCTAAGGTGGTAGCTGTGACTCTGTATCTTAAAATCAAGTGGGCTAGCGAAACCATACCGGGACAAACCGAAAATTAGGCGAGATGAAGGTACCATGGAAATTGGGTTAGTGGGGTAGATTGGGGTATTAGAATTGATGTAAGTACAAAGTATATAGATAGCGACGTGAAAATCCGTGTATGTCGCCAGCTGGCCGCTCTCTACTCAAAGTAATTACAAAACAACGACAGTATTGATTAGATAATAACAACCGCCTCCAAGAATCCATCCCGACTGCCTGTGGTATGGTATATACAAACCTTTCAGACCGTAAAGTATATATGAAATATAAATATGATTTATATCATGTATAAAATATGATATCAAAGTCGCAGTGCCGCATCAGAAAGATATTGCTTCGTGGCAGAAAATGACCTTTCCTATACTCAGACTGGAATCCCAAACACATAGGCCTGTTTCACTATACCTTTACACCACTACACTTCTTATATAACAAACGCAAACACAATGATCTTCATTCACTATACAATTATTTTAGTTAGATTAAGTGTCCAAGTCAGCATGCAGTTCCACAAGTATTTGTTCATGTCGACCGAAAGAAGCAGTTTTACATTTTTCATCAACAAAGAAAGTCTGTTTAACGCACATATGTTCCAGTAAAGGAGTTTTTAACATGTCTTTATAATCTATCGACTGGGTACGTCCTTTTGTATTGGACTTTATTGAATTGCACAGTATATGTTCCTTTGGTTTGTTTTTGCCTTACGTGCACGTGCATTACATCTGTTAACATTCATGGCCATTTGATGACTTGCTTGGAAGTCATGCATGGTTCCCAGAAAAAAAAACGACTGCCCTACTTAGGATCCAAAGGTGGGATACTAGTGGTAGCAGATTGTCAGACACCTTACATGGTACCCACTTGGTCAACGCAGCCCCTTCTATGATCTACCTAAATCTTATACTTAGTGTTATCTGAATGTTTGATTTTACAAAATGCTGTGTAATTGTGACATGATATTTTTTCTTTCGTAGCAACGTTACAAACATATAGTAATGAGCAAATTTATTAAGTTATACAACGTATTATTTTCTGGTATAGTGTTGATCTCTGAGAATAACTTCTCCTGGTCGGACGAATTTTATTCTCTATGAAATTTGTTAAGCTGTATTCAGCTGTTTGTGAGATGCTACTGATATTGCATGTACGTGTTGACACCGTTGGACTGTAAGCATAATGCTCTCATACTACCGTAATGTTTAAATTGCAAAGAGTTAACATCAAATTACTAGCATGACTTAAATCTACACGCTTAGATGTTGGTAATTGTGTCTAATTATCCGGACGCTCTAAGACAACCTCTGGCTGTTTCATTACGCTTCACTCAGCGGCGAAGCCGTTTGCATGGGGATTTTAATCATTCTTTTACACGTAGAACATGGTAAATCTTCACTATGGTCTAAACTTTAGGAGGAATTGCTCATGTATCCATGTCAACATTACGACAGGCAGTCGTAAAACATTCATCGGAACAAGCATTAATTGAAGTGTCTAATCTGATTCCTGCCTCCCTTCCGGATATTACCGAGGTGCCTTTAACGCGAGTTGGCTATCTATTCATATCCATGGTTTTAAGAGTCCAACACCTAGAAAGCTATCTTCTAGATATGATACGTTTTTTTATTGGCGAAATCAATCATGAAGAAATGATATAACAATCAGAACACTTGACTTGTGATATATTCTGGAAGCTAGACAACATTGTGGTGTGTGTGAATCGATCATAGAGGTCAGGGTCATCTACAGAAGTATAATTTGTCAGGCTGGTTCACTTTATATGTAATAAAATGAGAGATAAGTATTTCTCAGCATTGAAATAAAAACAAATTTTAATCTATGTAAAAAAAAGTGTAATCCGAATTCTTTTATATGGTAGAGAGAGGATGATCAGAGAAAAGACGATCATATACGTATAAGTAATTGTAATTACGTGCTCTTTTAAACGTCGAATTGCCTTATTGTTTTCATTCATTTCTTTAGTGATTTATTGGAGCTAGAAGATTACTGGCAATATACTGTAGACGTAAGTTTGGGAAGGACGCCAATTTAGTATCTGGAGCATGTAATACAACGTACATAGAAAACAAATCTGTTGTAATCGTGTTTTGACATGTACTCACTAAGCTGCTGGCCCTGGCAAGCATTGCATCTGTATTTCTCCGCCCATGTTTTACTTGTAGCAATTTTACTTACACAAATGTTTTTCATTTTATCTACGGAAATTGCATTTCGTAAATGTATTTCCTTTAACCTATTTATACTATTTAAAGTATCGTATAGAACAAATAAAAAAAAAATCAGAGAATACCAAAGCATCAACAAAACCATAATCCGAAGTCAAAATCGATGAAACTAGGGGCAAAATAGGAACAAAGGGAAGATTTACATGGAGACTCTCGTAAAAGCACAAGAGAATAATATCAGGTGTTCCGGAAGAGTAAGCATCTTCTGCTTCATCGACGACACCCGCCATGTAAATTTTGGTCACATCAAAGTAAGCATCAATCCTCAAAATGAGAACCGAGTCATCATTGTCATCACAACAAGTAAACACACGTATAGATTACGTGCACGTGTATGCTATTTTACGATCGTACAATACTGACCTATATTTACATCAGCAGCATTTGGGAGGTGTGATGACAGATGCATAACTCATCTATAAATAACAGGCAAGTTACAGATGTTACTTTTCTTTGAGCACTTAATGTTTTCTTGGATGTAACCAAGATTTACATTGGAGGGTGTCGCCAATGAACCAGAAGACGCTTACGCTTACGGAACACCTGGTTTTATTGTCCGGTACATTTACAAAAGTCTCCATGTAAACTTTTCCTTTTTGTATAGTGTGGTACTAATTAAATCGATTTTGAGTTTTGATTATGGTTTTGTTGACTCTTCGTTATTCTTTTTATTTTGTGTTACCATTGAACTTCATCAAAACATTGTGTATGTTGAAAAAGAACATCTCATTGAGCTATTTTCACAAAAACTAAAGAGAATACCAAGGCGTCAACAAAACCATAATCCGAACTCAAACTCGATTTAAACAACAGGCAAAATATAAACAAAGGAAATATTTACACATATACATAGAGCTACGTAAAAGTGCAAGATAATAAGAACAGGTGTTTCGGAAGAGTAATCGTCTTCTGCTTCATCGAAGAGACCTGCAATGTATTTCGTGGTCACATACAAGTAAATCTTAATTACAACAAATAAGCACACTAAAGTACGTATGCAAAAACGTCCGATTTCATTTTATATAAGGAAACAAAATATTTCTTACAGAAAGCTAGATGGCGGCAATAAAACTTGCCAAAAGTCCTATATAAGTCGGTATATACCGTGTAAACCACAAAACATATGGCCATTTCTAAAGACAATTTTAACATTAACTATATATCAGTGGCATTATATGTATCTACGTCTAGTATTATATGTAGGTTTACATGGCAGGTGTCGTCGATGAAGCAGAAGACGCTTACTTTTCCGGAACACATGGTCTTATTCTCTTGTGCTTTTGCGAGAGTCTCCATGTAAATCTTTCTTTTGTTCCTTTTTTGCCCCTAGTTTAATCGATTTGAGTTCGGATTATAGTTTTGTTGACCCTTTGGTATTCTTACATTTTACAAAAATGAAATATAAGTATCTAATACGAGTGTCCATTTCAATTCGGATTAATAAACCGGGTGTTATAAATCTCATATCAAATGGACAAAAATGTGAAATTTTTTTCACAATATGAAAATGCGTGGTATCTTTTCGTGAAAAATTCAATTTCCCTTAACCACTGAAGTGTAAAACGCAGCCGTTCTGTGCTGAAGTTAATGGCTCATGTTATTGTCCTTAACGTGACGTCACAGTAAGAACCATTAAAATTTAAAGCAAATCAAATAAGCTCTATGGTATAATTATTATGTTACTAGTAACATATGCTAAATTACTCGGGCAATTTCACTAGACAAAAGAGCAATTATGTGATGATTAGTTATATGTGAGATTAGCATTTAAGCTTAGTTTTACATTACAAAGAATACTATAATTGTCGTTGCAAAGCATTGCCAGAAGTACATAAACAAATGTAAACTATTGACGTCATAAACACATGCTCATGTCGTAATTCACAAGTGTTGTGTTCTGTCATCGTATATAGGCATGTGAATGTTATTGACACGATGTGTATAGTAAATAAGTATACAAAAAGTGTTACTCAGTACATCGTTACAGTAGTACATTTTAAATCTCGCGAAAAAAAACGTTTTTTTCTCTCTCTTTTTAATTGTTTACAAATATTTTAATTGAATTGTAAAAAGTCACGATAAATGCGTTCTCGTATTAACATGTACACATAGGTACAAAAACTATGGATATATATTATATATAGATATAAACAGACACCTAATTATCATACAAATCTCCAGGATCCAGACAGATAACCGTTTGTCCGATATCTCAAGTTGTTATATAGCTCATTATGATGTCTCGCGAGATTTGCAGACGAGATCACACTCAATTGTATCTATGATATGACAAACTGCATTTTGGAGTCTCGCTTAAGGGATCCCTTTGATATGAATGGTGCTTAGCTCTATAGAGACAATAACCCTTGCCTACATGTGATGATTGATTGCATGGGTTCCTCGAATATTGCCCAATCGACATGGCTTCTCGAGACGGCATGGAAGTGGAACATAAATTGCTTTATGTATATTAACGACTGTCGCCGTTCGGAACCTTTCCCTTCCAGACAGTATTATATGTATAATTTAGAATAAACATGACAGTACATATGTATAATTTACAATAAACACGTGGAATTTATTTTCTTGTGCTATTCCAAAAGATACTATTGATGTAAATTTGATGGTACAATGGTTTCGCTGATGAAGCTCTATACTTCGTCATTATGGTTCTTATATACCCATTACGCAGTTGTACAATGTACATACCATCTTATCTTGCGTCTAAAGTACATAAGATCCGAAACTTCTTATACAATTTCCGGTTCGGTCTTCCTATGAGGACAAACAATGCAAAACAGTTGCAGTAAATCTTACAAAAGTACATTGTATAAAAGGGTTTTGACAATGCAGTTCGAATCAAATAAAACTTGAAATAGAGTTAAGAAAAAGCAATGTATATATGAAAGGAATTTGTTAACTATGTCAAAATGTATTACTGAATTGGGTAAGGATGTTCTACCTAAAGACAGTGCGTTTAAGCTTCGGAGGAATATACATTTGTATTTTTAATTGAATCTATTTAAATCATAGTATCTCCAATGTTTACAAGTACATTGGAGAAATTTGATTTTACATAGGTTCAGCCTCCTGAAGCACTATTATATTCTTAACACGTTGAACTATCTTCCTGCATTTCCACATATTTAGTTATTTAGCTGGCATTCGCCATGTTCAGAAACTTCATAATACGTCTAAGGCGCGGTTCTTTGACGAATTCCCTGGAGATATCATGAAACTGATTAGTATGGCAATGTGGTGTTTGCAGGAAAATCTATTACACTATCAATGGAAGGTGAAATGCTTCCCCTTTGTCCCGAAACAATAAATAGTAAATTTGGTTAAAAGACAAACGAATTTTAATGATTTACGATTGCTCCTTAGGGGAGTGGTTCTGGGAAATGTTGAATACCAGCCGACAGGGAGGTAGGTTTAAGTATCTTATATGTGACTGCTTCGTATCCTGGCGGAGTTCATTTGTACTTTAACAATGTTAAGTTAGGTCAGTTCCAGATATCTCCCGATTATATAGGTGAAAGTGTTGTTTTCAGTTACGCCTAGTCGTTTATCAATCATGACGTCTATATTCTTTATTGGAATATATATAAACATTACCAAACCGGTCGGCTATTATGGAATTGGAAATACTGAGATAACAAATTATTTATCTGACCGTTACTGGCTAAACGCATATTGCTTGACCGCTGTAGTGGACATCCCCCATATCATGCTGTGACACTAAGCTCATCATTAGGAGATTTTTGGGGATTGGAAATGCTTTTGTTTGACAGAATTAGGTTACCAAGATCCTTGCAAGAGTTTAACAAGTATTTTTTATCGCACCAACAAAGGATAATCTCATACAATTCAGCCTTATAATATCCGCCCAGGGTATTGATCCAAAGTTTTGCGCTCGTTAACCCATCAACACCGAGGGTGTCATAACGCAGTAACATGTATTAGATACAATGAATGGCGTTTTTCCTTACGTCGACGTGGAATCGATCGTTCCAGGTTATACTGTCTATAAGTATGATATATTTTCACTTATTATCGTTAAACGAATAACTGACGTATACACGAAAAGTTTTTGGTGAGGCAGGATCTTGGTGCCTTTACCGGCTAGCAACGATTAAATATACGCTTCAGATATCACGAGAAGCAGAAGACGTTTACTCCTCCGGAACACTTGGTCTTGTTATATTGTATAGTTACAAGGGTATATATTTAAATCTTTGTTTATATTTTGATTTCGCATTATGATTTTGTTGACGTTTTGGTATTCTTTTACCTTGTTTTGTAAATACGCATCCTTTGGAACCACTACGATGTGCGCTCGTCTGGAATATGTATTGTTTTGGGACTTTTTGATTGTACATTTTTACAACAGGTAAAAAAAGATTATCAGATGCACGTATATCATGTGATATAGAAAAGCTGTTGTTAAACGAGTTGAAAAAAACCCTAATAAACTGTCATAAATTAAAACCTTCCGTTGTCTTTACACTTCCATATTTCGAAATAAAAGCCCAAATTACACTGAAACAATTGAACTTTTTACGCACAATTTCTAAAAATATTTTCTGTTACGTATCTAAGAAGAATAGCTGAATAAAGTGAAATGCATTATCTGTCACTGAGAGCAATGCACAAATGTTTCCATACTGCCATGTTCTCCGGATGTAATGGTAATGTAGTTCAGCGTTTATTCTAAAAACGGGAGATTGTATATATCTCGTGTTCGGGTTTATTACTGTCGTTAAACATTTCGTAAGCATGTATATATGTAGTAGGTTTTACGACCTTGTACTGTATCTGTATTGGAGCTGACGCAAACATAGATTTATCCAAATTCCCGACAACTAGTTAAACTTGTAGTACGAAAGTTATTGCTGTTTTTTTTGTCCTTTGAGAAAGAGTAAATGCGACTATGGCGAAATCGAACATTTTAATAGATTCCGTTAATGCTGCATGTGGTAGAAGGTCATATCGATTGTTGTAAATAAATAGTTTATTTTCCGTTTATATCTCTCCTGACTCCCACAGAGCATGCATACAATGAATATTGTCATATCTGTTAGAACTTAGTGTTTATTTTACGCTTGTTCTAGCATTAGTATTGCATACATGTTTTGTGAGTATGTTTAATGATATGGTGTACATGTAACGGCAGTTAGAGGGGGGTTGAACCTGCTTCCCTTGTCACTGTTTTTATGATAGTGTTCCACTACTAAAATATACATACATGTATGAACTGTTTGTTTACATTGCCGAGTAACATCAGAAGCAAAAGCCTTGCACCTCGGTATATATTTTACGACATGTCGTAAAAAAACCATACATGCTTTGTGGCATCTTTACCGTCTTTTGGCCATTATTTTATGACACCTTCCCCTGCATGTGGTATTCTAAGTTAATACGAACAGACATATTTATAATATATCTCCACACATAACCGATTACAAGGCTAACACCTCAATTACTACACTCGGGGTTTGCAACGCCTTTTACGACGCTTAAGATGTCTGCTACAAACGGCTCACAACTTAAGCCTAATTTACCTCTAATTGTTTAATACGACCCATGCACCGCCTCGAAATATGTACTCTTGAAGAACTGGCGTAGAGCACACTGATTGGATACAACCTCTTTCTCGATCTTTTTGACATCTTGCCTATGTTGTTACTTGATCCCGCGCTCATTGTTCGAGGCATTTATTCTTGTTACAATCTGCTAATACATTACTCTTCATAGAATGATTTGAGTTAAATCAATATCTTCTTGATGCTCAAACATCATAACAGTGCAATGTTAAAGAACACTATCTCCTTAATTGATTAAGAATAATTTCATCACGGTTTAGAAGTTGATTAAGAGTTGCAGTCAAAGACAGTGTCGCGATTTTAATTTAAATTATGCAGTTTTGTGTTCAGTCACTCGTAATCGATTTTTGTTAATGGAGCATTGTATTTTATTTTAACAGTTCCCCCAAACATTACATTTGTCCAAGCCAAAAATCTAAACAATTGTTTTGATTAACACATTTTTGGATTTCGGACGTAATGTATAATATTTCTATAATGAATTTTGTGTTCCATACCCAATATGATTCTCATTAAATTGTTATATATACAATGTATGATATATATATTATTATAACCACCCATGTGTGTGTGGTTGCTGTTATAGTTTAGTGGCAGGGAAGCAACTCTGTGTGCCTTAAGATTGATTTGTGCCTCTTTATGGAACTCTTTTGTTTTGAAGGTATTAAAAAGTTTGGAACGAAAAGAAAATGGCTTTGTTGTAATATCTCTCGCAGCCAAGTATTCCCAACTACGACAGTTCCGTATCTGTAACAAAACATCAAAGCAAATAATTATAAAACAAAGGAGATAGAAATGTTCTGTTTCTTTTGTCAATTTTATACATTTCTCTATGTTCAGATAAAAAGCAGTGTAAATGTTGCAAATGTAATCAGCATCATCAACCTTTCATTGGTTATCTTCCGTATTTTTATATGAACGGAATATATGCGGCATTAGTGGCTTTTGAAAGTTAGTTCGGTAATCGTATATGTAGAATGGTGTTTGTTTATTATAGTACACTGTATATAGAAATTGTATGAAATTGTTTCAAGTTCACCTGACACGAAGTGGTAGATTTGTACATTATGTATACCGCTAAACTACATGTTGTACCATATTTCCCCAAATAAATGTTAAAGTAATGACGTCATGATATAGATTGATGACATTACAAAAGCATAATATGTCGTTATAAGCACAACAACATTTGTCTTCGTAATGCATTACAATTGAAAAATGTAGAGCAAATGTTTCATAGAAACAGCACGTGACCTTTATAAATAGTTACATGTAGATAGCAGATTCAACCCGATACAACTCGATTAAAATATTAATTGCATACTTAATAATACTTACTTCTTCTTTTAATGGATTGTAAACTGCTGTACTCAATATTTTTTTTTATATACTAGTTTCCCCTAGGCACCATTTTAAATGTAGTACATGTTTTAACCTTTAAGATGACCTTGGAAATGAGGCCTCTGCTTAAATGGAAGTGTCAGTTAAGGTTTTCTGTATACGCAATATGGATTGATTTGTCTGACAATTTGTAGTACTTACATTGTAGGATATTTTCACTTTTTTTTGCGACCCCGTTTCCTAGTACATGTACGTACATATCTTTTATTATAAGGTTATCGCGAGCCATTATCCGTGTCTTGAAGTGCATTTCACGCATAGAATACTAAAACATACCCTATGAGTATCATACTCAACATTAAAAACCATTGTTAGTCTTAGTTGCCCTAGGGGATGACAGAGAAATCTTGAACATGTAAAAGAGGTGAACAAATTATTAATGATTGGCGAAAATGTTGTCAACCTTAGATACTAGATGGATACTTTTATCTATCCTAGTTATAGTACATGTATATATTAGGTGCATACTATTGTCAACCTTAGTTACACATGTACTACATGTAGGTAAATGTTGTTGTCTACCTTAGTTGATTGTTGGATAGTGTTGTCTACCTTAATTATTAAATTGATACTTTTGTCAACTTTCGTTACTAAACGGATAATGTCGTCTTCCTTAGTTACTTAGTGGAGACTGTTGTCTACCTTAGTTAAAAGATGGATACTGTTGTCAACATTAGTTACTAAACGGATACTGTTGTCTTCTTTAATTACTAGGTGGACACTGTTTTCTACCAAAGTGACAATATGTACTAGGCGGATACTGTTATCTACCGAAGTGACAATATGTACTAGATGGATACTGTTATCTACCCAAGTGACAATATGTACTAGACGGACACTGTTATCTACCAAAGTGACAATATGTACTAGACGGACACTGTTATCTACCCAAGTGACAATATGTACTAGACGGACACTGTTATCTACCCAAGTGACAATATGTACTAGGTGGACACTGTTATCTACCCAAGTGACAATATGTACTAGACGGACACTGTTATCTACCCAAGTGACAATATGTACTAGACGGACACTGTTATCTACCCAAGTGACAATATGTACTAGACGGACACTGTTATCTACCAAAGTGACAATATGTACTAGGTGGACACTGTTATCTACCAAAGTGACAATATGTACTAGACGGATACTGTTATCTACCCAAGTGACAATATGTACTAGACGGACACTGTTATCTACCCAAGTGACAATTTGTACTAGGTGGACACTTTTATCTACCCAAGTGACAATATGTACTAGACGGACACTGTTATCTACCAAAGTGACAATATGTTCTAGACGGACACTGTTATCTACCAAAGTGACAATATGTACTAGGTGGACACTGTTATCTACCAAAGTGACAATATGTACTAGACGGATACTGTTATCTACCCAAGTGACAATATGTACTAGACGGACACTGTTATCTACCCAAGTGACAATTTGTACTAGGTGGACACTTTTATCTACCCAAGTGACAATATGTACTAGACGGACACTGTTATCTACCAAAGTGACAATATGTACTAGGTGGACATTGCTATCTACCGAAGTGACAATATGCACTAGACGGATACTGTTATCTACCCAAGTGGCAATATGTACTAGACGGATACTGTTATCTACCCAAGTGACAATATGTACTAGACGGATACTGTTATCTACCCAAGTGACAATATGCACTAGACGGATACTGTTATCTACCCAAGTGATAATATGTACTAGACGGATACTGTTATCTACCAAAGTGACAATATGCACTAGACGGATACTGTTATCTACCCAATTGACAATATGTACTAGGTGGACGCTGTTTCCACCCTGAGGTACTAGGTACTAGATACTGTACACTAAACAGAACAATGAACGTTTCCATTCAAAACCTTCCGTCCATGAACACGGCAGGACATCAAGGGATACAAGCTTTGCAACACAGCCGCCTTCGGCGAATAGTACCGGACACAAAAGTACAATGGAGCTCACACCAGACTTGGTGTCACCTGTTGTCCAGAAATCATCCTTTCTTGAACAAAACATTTTGTACTTTAAAGAATAGCAAAGCTCTGTACTCTAATCGTCTTGTATCTGGAATGTTCCTAAACCACGGGACATGTAACGTATTCCTGACATTTGATTTATATGCAATACTTGCATGTGTAATTTAACATGTCCCAAGAGTCATTAAAGCGATTATCCATATCGGTTGTTTCAGAGAGTGGAAGACATGCGTTGTGCAAAAAAATGGTTACAGCTATTTTTTTCCATACTGAGGTGGAATATTGGATTTCTCTCTCCCACGATTAACGTAATTTTGTATGTTTACCTCAGTGTAGGGTATATGGCGTCGCAGGTATAAGATATTAATGTTGCATAATATTATTACAGCATGCATCACGTCTGTGTCATTTGTACGTACAGCGAGTATTAGTCGGGTTTCCCAACCCACTAACGGATGCATTCTTCTTGGGCGCGACACTCATAGCTCGGTTAATTGCTCAATGACCTGGGATATGTGGATAAAATACTAAATTTACCCATTATTAAGATAAACGAAGAAACGATCGTAAGTCAATTTGTCAATCGCTAGGTGGTAGCTATTTTCACAGGCAGGGGATAAATACATCGGCATTTCTGTTCATTAGAAACCAACCATCCAATAACGCGTGCTCAGTTCTAGTAACGACACAACGACCGGACAATGTGCCCGCTTATTAAGATTAACAAGACGAGAACATTCATGTATCGACCAGGCACTTCGGCCGTGAAATATAACTAAGGGGAAATGATGAATGCCTTGTTCTTGCAATGATAACGGGCATCTAAGGCTATGTCACAATGTCATAGTGTTATCTTGTATAACGTGAAACAGGCAGAACAAGGTACGCTGAAACAGTTTACTTAATGAACCAATGTGTATGCACCTGAACCTTTTATAACATTGGTGCATATTTCCATTGAATTGCCTTTCATTTTAACATAGACAAATTAATTAATTAAACTAAAAATAGAAATACAAATTGCTTACTTCTTGGTTTATTGTTCTTTTAAAACGTTACATCAGAATGGCGGTTTCTCAAATTAAGGAAAATCAGAAGTCCCCGAAGCATATTGTTCTCATTGAAATATTTGAGATATTTTATTTCAGGGTATACTCATTACTGGAGAGTCCTAGGAGGACGAAACAGTTGTGCGGTGCAGTTTAATTAATTTTTTCGGCATACTGTATCTATTTCTAAATTTAAAAGGTACAGCATGTGTGTTACGTCCCCTTTCATTTATTTTGAAACATATGGCTGGCATACGTGTTTAATGGCAATACAAGTATTTGCCACATTTTGACCAAGCAAAAATAATGATTAGTAAAACTATACTAACCGCAGGTACTACCCCTTTGAGTTATTTTTCAATATATGTGAGTCAAAGGTGAAAGACAACAGACCTTCATTTTCATTAACGAAATTTCATTTGCAAAAGGACTGTAACAGAAACGGATCTGACCCCATTTAAAACGCTTAAGATCAAGTAAGATCATGAATATTTTTTTCTTGCAATTGAATCGTTGTACGAACCATTTTCACAGACAGAATGTATTTAAGGTGACAGCTTCAACTACAGTCATAACCCGACAACACCGTGCAAGTACAGAATAAATGCATGTTGAATCATTTATTTCTGTCCGGAAAGAAATTTTCACAGTCATTCGGGAGATACAGATTTACAAAGAAAATGGGCAACGCCATCTTGATTAAGTCTGTATCTTCAAGTGATGTGAATATCGCGTTTTTGAGTATGCTCATTAATGTGCTTACTTGTTGTGATTGAAAATGATGACTCGGTCCTCTTTTTCAAGACTTGTATTTACTTCGATGTGACCAAGATTTTCATAGCAGGTGTCGTAGATGAAGCAGAAGACGCTTACTCATCCGGAACACCTGGTCTTATTCTCTTGTACTTTTACGAGGGTATCAATCCAAATATTTCCTTTGTTCCTACTTTCCTTCTAGCTTAATCAATTTCGAGTTTAGATTATGGTTTTGTTGACGCTTTTGTATTTGCTGATTTATTTTATTTCAAAATCAAAAAAACAGTGTATATTTAAGTGAAGTTTTTTCAGCAAACACCTGTTTAAAACATAGCTTTAGTTTACTATCTATGAAACCTTGCAGGAAAGGAAGTCATATTTTACCATTCTTTACGATCCAATCATAGAATGGTCTATGCTGCCGCCATTGTAGGTGAATAATTGACACCTTAACAAATTTATTTCTTAGGGATCATTACGAACCAATACTATAATAAACACCTGGTATATTGAATTTGACAGTTTCCTTCTGTCTGCTGGTCGTCTGCGTCTGGCCTGCGTTCTGGCAAAACTCCTGGTATTCTGTCCAGTCTAGACCTGTGTTGATCTTGTAACGGCTTTACCAGCAATATCGCGGAGTATTTGTTTAAGTACCAAATGACAATATTTATCAGTGCGATTAGAGGTATATAAATCTTCGTTCAGAGAAGAGGAAGTGCTCCTGTGATTCCTGCATTCGGCTTGATTCCGCTAACAGATATCGATTTTCGTCCAGTCGCTATGAGTCTGAGCAGCTTCACATCCTATAACTAGATAACTATTTCATCTTTATCTCATTTCAATATTTCAAACACAAAAATGTCAAAGTTTGGATTTAAATTGATCAGCACAGCCTGAAAACGCTAAAATGCTTACATGTTTAAAGGATTTTAAGCAAAAATAGCTATGTTTCAAAAATTATTGTGAAGCTCTTCAATCTTTCAGTTAGGAAATTTTATACTTTCATCCGCAACACGCAACGGCCAACACGTTTGATGCAGGCGATTTATTAGGTGTGATGCTTCTGGCCCGTTTTGGTTGCAATCTTGAGAAAGAGTTTTGCAAAATATTACCTCTGCCAATAAACATGTCAATTACTAGTGCGTTATACTTTGGTAGGGATACGATTCGAATCGATCTGGCTTTTCCTGATATCCGCTGTTTTAGCTCCGGCACCGAAGATCATAAAGGAGTGGAACTGCGGGGGCATTAGCAGAAGACTGACGATATACGAACGTCTACATTCTTTTGTCGTAAAAATGTCAATCTGCAGACCAAACTGTACACCAAGAAATCTTAAACGCCAATAAGGTTGGTGTATGATAGCGAGCATATTACAGACAGTGACATCGCTTATTTTCTCTCTTGATGATATAAAATGAATTCCCAATTTCCTTTTGACGGATCGGTATTGGAATTATAGTAAAAGCAAACTAACAAGTCTTTGACACACTTCTTTGATTAAGACTTGTGATTGCCATTTGTCATGACGTAATGTCAGTCATAGTACGATGAATTGATTTTTTATGAGCAAGTTTTATGGTCGACATCTCATTGAGAAATATTGGTATCCTTGTGATATGAAGGTTGGCATTGATTTGAATATGTTCATTATTATGTATACCTGTTTGTGTTTGATAACGTAACCTGACATCTAGCTTTGAGGTCGTGACATGTACTTGGATCTGACCTAGATTTGCATGGCGGGTGTCGTCAATGAAGCAGAAGAGACTTACTCTTCGGGAACATTCTGTATATGTGCTTTTGTCACCTTGTAGATATTTCCTTTACCAATATTTGAGTTCAGATCATAGTTTGGTTGACGTTTCGATGTATTGTTTTAAAGCACTCGGCTAGCCATATATTGTTTGTATTCATTCATTTAAAAAATGCATACTTTTAACAAACTTTTGAAAAAAATTTGCAATGTTTAAGAAATGAATATCATCCTATGAATACCTAATGTTTGTTCTTTAAAACAAAGCATCCAAGATTAGTACACAAGTTGTACAATGATCCCTCAGAAAGCATCATTACGCCTTGTAAAACTTTTTCCATGATGTTATCTCGAGAATTTGAAACGCCAATATATCATCTCGGTAATACCACTCAATCTCCAAACATCACGTGACTAAAATTGCATGATGGTCCTTGATGATTGATCAATCCCGTGAAAGTAAAGAATTACAATAAAGTACATTCTTTCGTGATAACGTTTCTGATAGTAACGTCACCCCTCATAGCTACAACATTTCATTAATTATTGTAGAATCGACCATATCTATTCCCATCAATGTACAATCGTCCTCAGGGTAATAAGAATGTTACAAAATGGTAACTACATATTTGAGCGATGATTCAGCGATGAACTTTATGAAACGGCCTATAATGTCTGTTGTTATTTCTCCTGTCCGTTTGATTTCACTCTATTATAAGAAATGACAACGTCATACTTGAGTCATTATCTTGACAAATCTGACCAACGTCTGGAAAACAACTAGATGACATTGATAAAAGATCGAAATCAAATACAGTGGATGTAACAATTAATCAATTACTTCTAACGACTTTGGTTGTTTGTTTTCTTTTTTTTTCTTTCAAAAAAACATCAGGGCAAGTAACTTTCAATCTGATTCGGTTATGATTAACACGTGACTCATCTCTAGTACAAATGCACTTAAAATAAATTGAAATATTGTGTTATTCCGCTCTAAGTTCACCTGGGTGTATATTCATATGGTTGTATATTTTACAAATTCGATGTAAAAAGTGTTTGATGGGTTTGTTTTATTTAGATTTATTTTGCTATATTTATTTATTATATGACATATACGCACACAATGTGTATCGTTCTGTTACAAGGTAGAATTAGTTTGGAAAGAAGGTCTCTCCTGTTCTTGTACTTAATAAAGGCGTATACTTCAGTTATCCCTTGGTTTGTTTCGAATCTATATAACTGTCCTTAAAATACATATGTACAAGACGTCTACATATCTCATGAAAAAAACAGTGGGTATGCCTTATTATCTGTGATGTTGCAGTGAACTAGATACCATCATTCCATTATTAGCATATGGCTTATATTGAATAATCCTTAGGTCGTTGAATGTTTCATTATTACAATTGATGTACATTTTTCCTTAACAACTTTTCTATCTCTTTACACTTACACGTTTAGGCTGTTTTAGTTAGTTTTTCTTGTTTATTGTAATTCAATGATGTTAACAGCTGTTTGATTTATATATTTAAGGAATGACCACAATTTGTTTAAGGCCTATACGGTATATACCGAAAAAAATGTGTGCACTTTGCATAAATGCGCCGTCAAATGTGAATCTACTTCGAATATGTCCATCATGACACATAAATATATAGGTTTCAGTTAAGTTATCATGCCAGAGAAAAAAAGGCATTACCAATACACAGATATTGTTTTTGCCTGCGAACGTGATGCAATGCTGTTTGGTGAAGACAACAAAAAGCAATCATTGTCACGTGTGTAAACTTGATCAAGATTGATACGGAAGTTGAAATAACTCAACTCATCCATCAATCGTAGAACTGACCTACCCCAAAGGTTGATATGACATAACAGCACGATTGTGATAGATTTTTTCAGGTGGAAATTCCGAATTTATTTCCTGTTCGAAATGTGAAACTGTGTGGTTGCATTTTTTTCAGAAGCTTTCTACAAATTGTAGAGATATTTTCATAAAAAAGTGTATGGTGCTATATTTCGTTTCGAAACATGACATGAGATCTAGATGCATTGCTATGTAATGACAGAGACTGGTCGCGGTAATAGATCGACCTGTCTTCAAATTGCCTGAGACGTTAAAAGGCGCCGTAGAAACACTGGAAAGTGCTTTGCAATAACAAGTATTAATACTTTGAATAATTCCTTTCTGATGATCCTTCACTAAAGTCAAAGACAACGTTACACACACATATGATGCAGCTTTTAAATTAAGTAATATATACATGTACAGTATGCCGAAAAAAACAATTAAACTGCATAATACAGCTGTTTCGTCCTCCTAAGACTCTACAGTGATGCTATGAGCAAAACGTTGGAAATCGGAAATTTCTAAACTAATGTAAAAATAGAAAATCAGGTGCGTAAAACCAATTTAATTTATGAATTTAGAATAAGAATGGAATAAGAAGGTATGTTTTCGAATCTTATACTACGAAAATGTGTATAATTAGTATGTACCATGCCACTACTCATATGAGATAAAGTTGGCTATGGAGTCTCCAGCAAACCTGGGGACTAAAAAATCAACCAGCAGAGTCTGCCAACCCCAAAATAAGAGTTGGTGTTCAGTGAAAAAAATATTTCTTTCTATGGTTCTTCATTAAAAATATGAACTGGTGTTCAGCAAACTGTGTTTATTACGTCACCTCAACAGAAAAATAAAGAGTTTAATTTGAATATGGTAAAGATGTCTATTGTCGGCATATATTTAATGAATACTTCGTTCCGCAACTAATTCATTAATAAAGTGCGCGAAATGAAATTAACAAAAATGATCAAACAGAGCTGGCATCATAGTCACCTCGGGGTTGCTAGACAGCCGTCTGTTATTGCCAACTAGGGATATTTTCATATTCTGGTGTCATAAGGTATCAAACTAAAATAGTTTAGCAGTCACCCCGGGATAGCGTTCAGTCGAGGTTTTATCAAACAAAGCTGGCTTACTTGTCACGTTCGGTTAGTTTCGTATCCCGATGCCATTGTCTATGTGTGTTCTGCTTCTGTCAGAGCACATAGTGAGTTTGTAGGGACTGATGGTGATTCACACTGATCCCAATTTGAAGTGTGGCACGTGCAGGTGGGAAGACAGCGCCCCCTATCACACCACGTGAACCCTCCGGCGTACAGAGATGTACAAAACAGTAGTTGTGAAAGGTTCCGTGTGATGTAATTGCATTCGCGTTTTGTATACTTCAGGGATTTTTTCCCATTGAAATATCGAACGTAAACAGTGCTATATAGTCACCTTATATTAATCATACATTTAATCCGTTTTGTCCTAGTTATCGTCAATGAAATCGCGCTGTCTCATTTACTTAATTTTTAGCGAGGCTCATAGTGTGGACGAGGGGGCGAAATTTGAGTCGCTTAATTGTAAAGACCCTGTCTTTGATATTATATGTCAGATTTTATGACGGAGGATATTAAAAATAATAAAGAAATAAGTCGAAATATGAGGAGTGCCACACTAAGATTTTGCCGTCATAAGTCTTAAACATTTCAATTATTTTCTTGATATTTGCACCTTAAAATCATTGTGTGAATGTTATATCATTAACGATTCTTTAGATATCCTATTTTAGGTAATTTTGATACTTGTTTGCGAAGTATTTGGACACAGTTTAAACAAGTTTTATTTAGTTTTCAGTTTTATTTCTTGATTGTATAATATTTTTCCAGTCTTAGATATACGCCTTTCTAAAGAGAAGGGACCAAGTTTGTGAAATAGCATACGTATAATGTACATTTCAAAAGTTAAAGCATTTCTTACAGTGGAGGGGGGGGGGGGGGGGGGTGAAAACAAAATTTCTCAAAACTGGACAAAAAACACAATTGAACACAACTCATTGGGTGTAAACTAAATCAAAATTGAAATAATTAAGCTTATCCATTATGTCGTGTATCTGTTTATAACACAATTGCATTGAAGGTATTTTTGAAATTCGACTCCATGAACTTTTTTTTCATTTCAAGAGTAGAAAACAAAATCTGTATTCTTATCTCCTACCGTATCACCAGACAGGACAACTACATAATAATGATTGACTACTTCTACCAATAAACGATCAGGGAGCCGCGGTGGCCGAGCGGTTAAGGTGTTCCGACAATCCACTGCTCCACTGCTAGCCCTCCACCTCTGGGTTGCAAGTTCGAATCCAACGTGGGGCAGTTGCCAGGTACTAACCGTAGGTCGGTGGTTTTTCTCCGGGTACTCCGGCTTTCCTCTACCTCCAAAACCTGGCACGTCCTTCAATCACCCTGACTGTTAATAAGATGTAAAGCAAAATAAACCAATAAACGAAAGGCAACCATAGGGGAACGTTTGCCGCATAAAATACCCTTCTATATGTAAACGTACAAAGTACAATGTACATGTACTAATGACCTTTGACATCAGTGAAATATGAATAGCTACCAAAGTGTTATCACAGCTACAGTTTACAGAGACAGTATGAAGCGCGCATTATTGTGGCTCACGTCCATTACGTAAGCATACCGTTGGAAGCGATTGTCTCGCCGTGTGTGGTACATATCAGCATACTTGTATAATGGTATGTCTTTGTCCGGGTATCACTTTAGAAATCATACAGACGGTACCTACCTAGACGAACATGCAGCCTGGAATATATTCTTATGTCTACGCTGTCATATTTACAGGTCATACATTTAATGAACATTTGTTGTGGTATGGGAGCTATTGCTTGCTTTGTTTCAGTTGATGTTATATTATGTACCTTATCCAAATACTGTAAAGGTGGACATTTTCGCGTGCTGTAGCAATGTTCTCGTTGTAACTTTGTAAACTGCTTACGATGTTTCGATTTGGCATTTGCTCTGTTATCTATAGAACGTTTATTTTTCTTGTATGAGTATGTTCCCGTTAATTTCCTGAACAAAGATCAGCAAGCTGAACAAACGCACTCTCATCAATTCACAATCGGTAACCGGCAGAGATACAAATGTAGATACCTTCACAACACATACGTAATCATTGAATTGCTTTTAGATGGCAATATGAATGCAAACTGGACAAGGGCAAATTAATGTAGAGCGCAAGCTCTCCGTATTTGAAGTGTCTTTGTCCAGTTGGAATTCTTATTGCCTGTGAATGTTAACTTAAATCAGTTTACTTATAATACATGTACTTATGCTTATCATCTTTAGAATTTATCTCATAAGCAATTCTGTAGCATATCTATTTCTCATCGTTTAGCTTAAGTAATGTATCAATCTATAGAGGCAATACCATGCATATGGAAATATTTATCGATGTCTCGAATGTGTACTGTAAAAAGAAAAAACATGTTTGTATGTCTTAGCATCAACTTTTTTTGGAAAATCTTGATATCTTTATCAATAGTTTCCAAAATGTAGTCTTTGTTTCATTTCCAACATCGTAATCCATATGGACTTACTATAACCATTTTGTCTGACCTTTTGATATTTGTGACGTCATTTCTGCGTTAAGTTCAGTCATCATTCTCAAACACGTGAGATTGCTGTGGTAGTAGTAAGCTGGTTGGATCTCGCGAGGATGTGTACTTGTTATGTGCAGTTAAAATGGCTGTGTCGATATACTAGTACATAAATTACATGAGGAAAAACATAATATTTATGTTACACGCGTATCTAACATGTTTATGTGTGGGTAGACCTTGCACTTTACTGCTTTGACAACGCAAATAACATGTTTTTCTGTTGCTGTCTTTCAAAAAAAAAAAACATTCCTACGTTCTGATATTTATATAAGCCCTAACAGGAAGTCTCGCCAACGAATTCTACTTCCGGAATTCCAGTATAGGCAAGTGATATTTCATGTAGTAAGGAGACATTACAAAATTGTAGGAACGCTTTGGTATATAACAAATGACAATCCTTCCCAGCTGTGTAATAGAGCTGTTCTTGCGATAGACATTCCGAACTCTGATAAGTCTGTTATTCCAAACATTTTTGTTTTTGTTTTTATTTGTTTGTTTAACTGTTTGTTTGTTTTTTAACGATGCATGTTTCAAAGAGATAAAAATATAGGAAATATATTTTTTGGGAAACATTGAAAAACGGAAAGTTAATACGTTGATATTTTATGCATGTACACATGTCTAGTAAACAAATAGTAAGAAATTAAATGTAATACAAAAACAACATGCATTTTTCAAGACAAATCAAAAGATGAAACAAAGAAAAAAATCTTACATGAACTATACCGTACTTACATGTACAACATATGTCAACCCACAAACTTGGCCCCTTCTGCCCTTCTCAGCCTGCCTTATTTATATTTTTTTATGTTTACGCTGTAGTCGTCTGACATATTTTGTGTGTCGCATGTCAGATATGACTCATCAATATCCATTTGGACAATTGCCTGGGTGGACGAGACCAGTTTACATAAGAATCACCTATCAAACAAAGTAGCCCTTAAACATCATACATCTAAAGTCAAATGTATACTAAAACATGTAGATGTAGTTCCTTTATCTTCTATATATTCGTGTAAACAATGTATTATCTTTTGACAAATGGTATGTGTATATTACGTATTAGAGTTATTTTCTGCGTTCCACATGTAATTTGGAATTCGTCCGACACGGGATGGAATGTCCGCCTCCCATTTCTCCGTCATAAAATATTCCTTCCTACTCTCTTTACATTCATATCGCTCTATATAACTATTATTCCCCTGCCACCCCATCCAGCCACCACACAGACTTGATTCCTCCTCCCATCCCCCTCCAATCCAATCCAGCAACTACACACCTTTCCCCCCCTTCCCCTCAGCACCCTCCCTCCTTCCTCGACCTGCCATATAAAAAATGTTTACCAGTCAACAATTTCTTTCACTTCCTAACCCTTACCCCATGCACTTCTTCATCCTCTTAACTCTTCCTGTCTTTTCTTTCAATCCCCTCTACACCCCCCACCCCCACACTCCAGCCCCTCTCATCCGCCTAAAAACTTCATTCTATCTCACATCTGCACCATTCATCATTCGTTTACCAATTATTTTCTTCATAATTTCTGCAATGGCACAAATCTTCCAAATTTTCCTTTGCTTGAGCTGTGCTTTCCCATGTTTTCCTCCCAAGTATTTTCCGTTCATTGTCTGCTCGGGTTCTATAGATAGGAACTCGCAAATTGTCATCTTCCCTTCCTCTTTTATTTAAATCATCAAAATAATTTCAATAAGATATATGTTCGTATCAAATGACACACATCACTCAGAAGAAGGAAGCAAGACACACTAAAATATCACTATGGCAATGACCTTGGGTAGCATTGCTCTCACTAATGGTAGTCGTATAGCGTCTAATTGATCGTGTTGTACCAGTGCGATGGTTTCTCGTGTAAAGTATGATGACAGCTGCAGACGACAAGCGTTTGAGTCACTGAAGTCTAGTGGCGTATGGTAGCGACAAGAGCTGGTGTGATTTAGACGCTTTGCCAGAAATGTCACAACTGTGTCTGTAGGGTCTGGGAAGAAGACCTTAGAATGACATTGTAATTCGAAATACGAGATTGACAAAGGGGAATTAACTTCATGAGTGATTCGTTTGCTTATTAACCTTGTAACTTGTTCTCACTTGTATGGCTATTAAAACGCTATGGAAAACGAATAACATTTTAATCTTTTGTATCACATACATTGTATAATGTGCACATGTAATGTGCCATTAAGTAAATATATCCACGTCACATTGATTTTTAGTAACGAATGAAGTATACAATGTCATGTATGTTTCAATTATTTCAAATGTGACGTCGTGGCTAGGACAATGACGTCGGAGGCTTACGCACTGGAATAAGCAATATGGCGTATGAATAGCAAGCAAACTTAAAAGACAATTAATAACCATACGATAGAATGTGATGTTAGAAATACAGAATACCACGGTCATGTTCAACGATTTTTTTCATCATTACAATAACTCACTTATGTACATTGATTTGGTTAACTAACGAAAGCACGAATCGGACATCTATATACAAATTTAATTAAGTCGTTTCAAGTTGGAATACACACATGGGATGATCACATGTAGATGACATGTATCTAACGAGATTAATTATCAATTTATATACTCACTGACCATCCGTGATTGTCCTTCAGGGATGTTCACGCTGCGATGACCACATGCTGTTATCTCCCTTAAGAGAACGAACTCGCCATTGACCGCTCGAAGAGCACCAGTATCTGTGAAAATATGTCCCGGCTACGATAATGGCCAATTCTCTGTGGGACCTATGTACGTCAGGTCAAATATCTTGTTGTGTGTATTACACCAACTCCCACAGTTTAGCCATCAAAGTTAAATTATCCCAATCAAATCGACAGACAGCGGAAGTTGTTTCTAGGCACATAACGTTATTATACATGAGTCATATAAGGTTCCTCATTAATTTTGACATATTTTATTAAAAGAGTTAGCTACTTAATGGTTATAATGAAATCAACACAGCTGTACCGATGTTCATTTCCCTTTGGACACATTTACCGGTCAAAACAAGCTGCGCATGTGCAGTACACAAATTATCCAAGTTCTAATAACGAAACAGCCATTATATCGCCAATTCGATTTGTCACGTGATGATAGATGCATCTATCAAAATGTTTAAGCAGGTGACGCCAGGTTCAAACCAACCTTAACTATTCCCGACATAATTGATACACTTTGTCTGACATTTCCACGATCTTAATTTCGTTGTCATTGGTAAGAAATAGCGACATATAGGACGTGGTTAAGCCAAGAGCATGAACAGCACGCCTTCATAAGGGTCAAGACAATGCGGGGTTTATTTTCAAAGACAGTTCGAAGAATGAGAGACCATAGATTTAGTCCCCCCTCCCTCCCCCGGCGCTTGTGGGGGACTAATAAACATGATATCATCGCGTACATTAGCTTCTGTCGTGTGTCATGAAATTACAACGTAGTTAATAAACGTAGCCACTGAATGAACAAATATAACGCACTCAATGGAATTTATAGCAAGACAAATACAAATTTAATGCAATAAGCAATAAGTTTAGATACAACACATACCTACGTGTAGTTACGAAAAATAACCACGTGTAGTCCAAGTTTCCTCTGGCCCCGACACTATATCTAGACATGTGTCAAAATGTCTTAAGTCTGATGTTAGGGCCAGAGGAAACTCGGTCTTAATTGCATGAAGTTACAAAATATTACCATATGTATAGTTATAAATCATTACAACATGTGAAGTTACAAAACATTACCACATGTGTAGTTATAAATCATTACCACATGTGTAGTTACAAAACATTACCACATGTGTAGTTAAAAAAACATCACAACATGTGTAGTTACAAAACATTACCACATGAGTAGTTACAAAACATTACCACATGTGTAGTTACAAAACATTACCACATGTGTAGTTACAAAACATTACCACATGTGTAGTTACAAATCATTACCACATGTGTAGTTACAAAATAATACCACATGTGTAGTTTCAAAACATTACCACATGTGTAGTTACAAAACATTACCACATGTGTAGTTACAAAACATAACCACATGTATAGTTACAAAACATTACCACATGTGTAGTTACAAAACATTACCACATGTGTAGTTACAAAACATTACCACATGTGTAGTTAAAAAACATTACCACATGTGTAGTTACAAAACATTACCACATGTGTAGTTAAAAAAAATTACCACATGTGTAGTTACAAATCATTACCACATGTGTAGTTACAAAACATTACCACATGTGTAGTTACAAAACATTACCACATGTGTAGTTAAAAAACATTACCACATGTGTAGTTACAAAACATTACCACATGTGTAGTTACAAAACATCACCACATGTGTAGTTTCAAAACATTACCACATGTGTAGTTACAAAACATTACCACATGTGAAGTTAAAAAACATTACGACATGTGTAGTTTCAAAATATCACCACATGTGTAGTTAAAAAACATTAACACATGTGAAGTTAAAAAACATTACCACGTGTGTAGTTACAAATCATTACCACATGTGTAGTTACAAAATATTACCACATGTGTAGTTTCATAACATTACCACATGTGTAGTTACAAAACATTACCACATATGTAGTTACAAAACATTACCACATGTGTAGTTACAAAACATTACCACATGTGTAGTTACAAAACATTACAACATGTGTAGTTACAAAACATTACCACATGTGTAGTTACAAAACATTACCACATGTGTAGTTAAAAATATTACCACATGTGTAGTTACAAATCATTACCACATGTGTAGTTACAATACATTACCACATGTGTAGTTTCAAAACATTACCACATTTGAAGTTAAAAAACATTACCACATGTGTAGTTACAAATCATTACCACATGTGTAGTTACAAAATAATACCACATGTGTAGTTTCAAAACATTACCACATGTGTAGTTACAAAACATTACCACATGTGTAGTTACAAAACATAACCACATGTGTAGTTACAAAACATCACCACATGTGTAGTTACAAAACATTACCACATGTGTGGTTACAAATCATTACCACATGTGTAGTTACAAAACATTACCACATGTGTAGTTACAAAACATAACCACGTGTAGTTACAAAACATTACCACGTATAGTTACAAATCATTACCACATGTGTAGTTACAAAACATTACCACATATGTAGTTACAAAACATGACCAGGTGTAGTTACAAAACTTTACCATGTGTAGTTACAAAACATTACCACGGGCAATTACAAAAATCATCATATACACGAAGGTCTCTATTTCTCTTTTCTTTTGCAACTGTTTCTTTCCTATATACATGTACTTACAATTATTGAGGATATGATACAGTAGGTATGTTCGTTTGATCCTTATGTCCTATCGTTAGAGACACAACGTGCGCATTGGTTCAATAATTAGTGTTCGGCCCGGCTTTCCCATGTGTCCAGCCGGTAATTAGTTTCACGGGTTGTAGCGCTGCTCACTCAATTAGAGCGATACTTCATATGTACATTTGTAAATTATTGATACTTTAATATACAAAAAAAGTCAACAAGGTCCAACACACTTGCCAACCTTCCACGGTTCCCGCTAATGTAACACAATTATCATATTGTTAACTTTCAACGTAAGCAAAACCTTTGAATATAACTTTTTGGGGCGAAAACAAGCAATCAAATACATACAGGTCGCCTGGTATTAAAGAAGATAAACCGAAAACACGCTAGCGACTAGCAGGTCAGGACATTTTCGAGAAACACCGCGAAAACACGAAATACAGATATAATTATGTTCGTGTAGCATTTACCATAGTGCTTAATATACGTGAAAAACGTACTTTTGGGTATATTGCTGTTAAGATGTGCTTTGTTTATTGGCAATCAAGAAATAATCGAATTTGATATTATTTTATGTTATCTCTGTCCAACTTAGTAAAGGAAAATGCTAAAAGGCTAACAGTAGATTTGCCATTTCAAATGATGACAAAAATATATCCTAAAGTGTCTGTTTGTACTTAAATGTACCTGTGTTAGACTAAGGACGTGTTAACGGATCTTTAAATGCTGAAAAGTTTTCCTAAAATCAAATATAAACGAGTCAACGGTCTCGTTAGAACATGTCTATAGACCTTAAGACATCGCCACATGTAATGCAATTGAACAGATCCTGTGCGAAACCGCCAGCATAATTTGTTGAATGGCTGTCTTAATAGTTATAGTGTTGGAGTATATGGCGAAATCAGGCGAAGCTGTGTGATTTCATGGGATTGGTACTCTGATTAAGTTGAATTGTTAACGCCAATTTGTGGAATCTCTATCATGACATGTGACATAACAATACAATTAGCGATATGTCGACACCCAGGTGCCCTTCGTGACTGAAGACTTGAATTCATAGAAATGTTGATGAGGTTGATATTGGTCTTGGCATTTACTCCGCTTGTATCACCTGTAGGGAGAAATAAAATCACGGAACTGAAAATGGTTTAGTTTAACTATCCTGGTGCACCTTTTTTTATTTATTTGTTATTTTTTTCCTGAAAATAAAAAAAAATATCTCAAAGGACACGATTAAGCGACATCAAAGTCGCGTTGCTGCCATGTTGGGTACATTGTTTTGAACAAACTTTATCCCTAATGGAACCAGTAGAAACGTCAGCTCACTTTCTTCTAAAAATGATGTACTATTTTCGACACAAGCAAGTTGGACATTACTGTAACCGGATATATTTTGTCGGTTGTGTTATTTAAGCGATTTTCGCACTGAAATTATCCCGCTATTTTATTTTATTTTATGTGCTAATAAGTTTCTACATTTTGCTTTCCACAGAAAGCATTGTGAATGCGTCAATTCATCATTGAGCGTATGTTTTCATATCCGCTTTTTCGGTACGCGAAAATTAGACAATGTTTGGTTACTCAAGTTAGAAATGATTGAGCTCCGGAACTTTTTAATTCAACAATAATATTCTACAGTTATCGATGCGTCAAGCTGGTACAGAAAATTGTATTGCTTAGTTGAAAGAATCATACATTATAACATGTATAGCTACATTGTAAGTATTTATACCTACGTTTTTTGCTTAAACACGTGTTTGTCGCAGGAATAGGGCTACAGCTCAAGTGCTCTTTTATTTATATACGTGACGTCAAGACAGTTTCTTGATTTATGTATCTTTCTTTACATTTGGAATATTTTGATATTATTATGTAATTCTAGAGCGCTTAAATATGTCTTGCGAAACCATCGCACAGCATGATGTTATTGAAGAGTAGAAGTTAAATAGTAGCAATCTAAACATACTTACTCCAAAACTAAGGATTAGTCCACCATAATAAAGAAAAGGTTTGAGTGTGCTTGAAGATGAACGATTGTGATGGAAATCGCATTACGTTACTTTGTTAACGCTTTCATTGAACTGCTGTACATTGTAATAAGTTACACTGTTTTCCGAAGCGTTGTCTGTTGCTAGATTGTGAATAACAGAATAGCCTAAAAAGCGATAAAACAGTTACGATATATGATCCGTGTCTGATAGGATACATTGTAGTTATGTTTCTTTACGCATCCTGCTCGAAAATTACGAGTTTTGAATATAAACCGTGAAAAAAATGACCACAGGATAGTGAGTATGATACGTACCTGTATCAAGATATCGTTATCGCCATTTACTACAAGTAAATGTGTCGCAAATCATGATAACAACCATCGCTTTAATACGATATACGTATTTTATACGCATCGCGATATATCGTACGGAACCGGTAAATACGATGCAATACGTACATGTACGGAACAAGTAACGTATAATGCTTATTACTATATCGTGATTATATTACGGTATTACCATATTATACATATCGCGGTGCACTGATTACAATTCCTACCCTACGCATCGTTTAATAAGATACAATACGTATTCTCGTATTTAAGATTATTGCGCAGACAATCAAAAAGAAAAAAATAATTATTATTTGAAGTTATAACAACATAACGTGATTTGATTCTAATCAATAGGAAGCCATACAATGTAAGATATCTGTGCAAGTTTCAAGAACATCACAAAACTTTTTTGTTTCCTTATTTCATGCTGGTGTCAATAACCCATTCTCAATTATTGTTGTTTTGTTTTATTTTTTGGTTGCTGTTTTTTTTCTATTTCGTGTATTCATATTAAACACCTCGATTGCAATTCTGATTGTTTATAATTAAGCCGGAGCCAGAAATACTAGTGTGTACAAAATAACAATTCGACTCCTCTCAGCTATTCTATAATGATTCCAACGAAAACAATTAAAGCTGGTTCTTTCTCTGTCGAGGGCAACTGCGGTTTTTAAATGTCACAATCTAGATTTTAATTTGAGTTTCGATCATTACGTCATGACATAGTTTTCGCTTGGCCTTGAGCTGAATAAGCGGGACCTCTGTAAAAAAAAATAAAATAATAAAATCTAGAGCGCTAATGTAAAATTAACAGCGGCTTGATGTTATTAAGCAAATTGACTACCAACTGCACTGTCTGAAATGTAGTGTATATATACATGTATTGGTTTTCACAGAATACTATATTACAGCTACATTACCCATTGATTCCGCTTTTTAATAAATACGCATAATTACGGAATCACAGTAGACAGTAAACTACAACAAAACATATTTCACAAATCTGGTACCGGTTTCTAAGGATTTTCCTTTTAAATTCTGCAATGCTTTCCTATGGAGATTTTTAAGTGAAGGCATTTCCTTAAGGTAGGGAACGTTGATGAAACCAGGGCCTGATAATTTATCTCAAATACCCATTAATAGAAATATGGCAACTTAAACAGATCAAAGTATTTCAATTCCTACATTTTCTAGGATATACACGCTGTATGCAGTTTTTGTTTTGTTTTGTTTTTTAACGTCAAGGACGAATGAGATTGGTTACATGTTATTGCATTGTTTCGACGCCATATTTCCGGTATCTGGACATATGATACGATGATCATACCTCCTCAGCAGATAGTTGGATAAAACTACCGCCTTTGGTGAAACCCGAATCTTGTCCAAAGGTCTAGAACAATTGAGATCAATAACAAGGTTTTATTGCAAGGCGATTTCGTTTATTTATTTGGTACAAGCTGTGGTATACAGGCCGGATTTGTTCCGCTTCGAAATCGGATCATACAGCAAGCGTTGGTCTACAACGCATTAATCAATCGTTGTAGTATTATTTTGACATTAAATTGGCAAAACTAGACCGTACGTTCGAAATGAATTAGTGCGGAGTTAATAGTCGAGGAGTTCCGAAGGACTTTGTCAGTTATTGTTTACATTGCGTGCCTACAATTTAATTAAACACATTTAAACTGTCGTAACTTGTCCAGAGTAATTACGGTACTATAAAGTGAAAAAGTCGATACATTTAGAAGGAGGCCATTCAAGAAACAGCGGAAAGTCATTTTGATAACAATATCGCGACTAAGAGAATTGCCAAACCGAATGAGAGATATTACATCTAATGTCATCCTTTCGATCGTCAAATGTTACCAACGCTCTCTACACCCCTGGAATATGTCGTTGAAGAAATGCAGGCTCGTACGTAGATAGCTGTTTGATTGGTCTCAGGTATAAAATTCTGACCAATTGCTGGGTTGTTGCCTTTCCTTTGAAGTGTACAAAGCAGCAACACCAAATTTCAAAGCTTGTCAATTTTTACCGTTTTGGGACCACAAGAGTCTTCCGATGTACATCAAAGGGTCGAATTACAATGTAGTGTTTTTGTATCATTAATACAGTGGCGAACACAGAGCATTTGATGTTGCTGTGACGTAGTCCAGGGGTGCAGGTGAACGTAACCCATGGATACCCGAGATGATCGAATTTGCATACGTGTACAAGTGGTGGTATTCACGCAAATGTAGTAAAACTATCCCGACGACTACGACATCGACGACGACGACGATGATGATGATGATGATGATGATAGAGTGATTGCATCATTGTAGTAAAATCATGCAAGTCGAACTCATTAGTTAATAACTGTAGAACAAGGAACCAAATTGTTGAAATATCTATTAATATTCATGTCAATAGAAAAAGAAGTATCGTTAATGTCAAAACTGCTGAGGAACATTTTTGATAAGAAAATGACATGGATTGGAATCCAGTGTTTTCAATTGATTTGGTCAAATGATATTTGCCTGCATGTCTCCTATTTGTCCTTCATGCATCTCTCATTATTTCAATTGCTGTTAAATGATTTGTTTTTATATCGCTAACACTGTATTGCAAATTAATGTCATTTGTTTTTGGCATCAACCAAATAAGGAGAAATAAAATATAACGTATGCAGCAAACATGAGACCATTTCACATTTCTAATTGATTTTGTTTAAAAATAATACTGCAGCAGTTTTCATATTAATTATTTTTAAATCACCGCTTTGTAAATGTTTCCTTCAGGAGAATGAAACATGAATTACCCATCCTGTATGTGAACATATTTAATAAAAACAATGCAAAGAGTACGGAAGTAAATTTATACTAATAGATATAGCTGGTACAGTTTGCATATTCAAACTGATATACATGTCAGTAATACATACTGTGTATCAACAGTTTAAATGGTTATATGCATGACTCATATTGGTGACATAATTGACAATTTACGTACGTGGTGTACATATGTACCATACAAGTATGTGCACATAATAAATGTATTATTTTACTAAAACACGATGGAGGTCGGTTTCGGAAGGATCTGATGTATCCAATAAACATACAAAAGTGATGACATCATTATATTGATGATGTAACCAATCAGGCCATGACATTCATAGTCGCATGGATGACATTGAGGAATGTGAAAGGGTTACAGTGTTGCCATGCAAAGGTAAATATTGTACTGTTTATACACTAATGAAATCGTCAGTGCATACAGCAATGCATTTACCAATTACAATGCACATATTGCATGTATACATCTACAAGCATCCGTATGTTTATACACGGCATACAGATATACATTTGTATGTATTTAGAATATATGGGTCAATATAAGAAGTATATAAACATGTACAACAGGTGGACTCACACGCATAACAAAAGACACAATTGTTGTTTACCGATAATGTTAATGCACTCATGGACAGAATAACGCGACGTGTGTATTGCCGAAACTTGTTCTTCTCCACAAAGACAGAGGATATGTGTAAAGATTGGCACCCGACACAAAGTCAACACATGTAGTCGTGTAAACTGCATGATTTGGTACTGGGGCACTAAGGTAGATTGTTGCGCATGTCCCTTGAGCACGAACTCACTGTGGTTACATGTATAGAGCACGAACCCACTGTTGTATATTTTCGTGACAAACGTACACATGTAGATATTACAATCCGCAAATATTATACAATACATTGATTATACAACAGTACATGTCCCCGGGATCAAACGGCACAGTCCATGTTCGTGTCCGTACATGTTGTCGGGATCACAGACAACACGTGTGTACGACCATAAAACGTCACTCGGCGTGCACGTCATCAACAGTAGGTGTCATTCCGCGCATATAGGAGATATCTCACATTGGGTCGTTTCACCGTTATTCCTTAGAACCATGCGTGTGCTCCATATACTGTAGTACAAATGTACATACATCAAACTCCGGCTTTTACTTAACAACGTATAAAAATATATAATGCAAATTTAGATAAAAAGGAAAACAAAAACAAAATTCGTTTAACATATCGATATGTTTCGCTGTACTTATGAATAGCGAATTATTGGATGGATCTACTCGATATATTTCTTAAAGCAATTATTGTTTTAGCAAACGTTATTATAGTCCTATAACACAGTTTGCTATTGGTTACGGTAGGGCTTTATGAAAGTTTGTCAGCAATAGCAATGTGTGTTATGGGATTGCAACAACATTTGCTAAAACATTCATTACTTATATTTACATTTTGATAGGATTATTGTGCTTTATTTTATAATTTCGAACAGTTTCTGAACAGGAAATCAAACGTTGACAACAAAGAAATTGATGACGTCACAATAGCAAATTTCTGTCCAGTCTTATAACAACATTTGTCTTCACGATTCATTGAAATGGAAGGATTCAGAGCAAATGTAAATATTCGAATTTATATATTCTCCTTTACTTTATTTTGTGAAGAAAAAAAATTAACCATAATGAACATTAAAACAAATGAAACATATTATATATGGTTCTTTGTTAATTAAATATCTCTATGAATTATTAGCCGGCGGTCATTGGAGCTGTTGTAATTTACAGCGTATGATTGAATACTGCACCGAGGGATAATTTTGGAGTATGTCTGAGATCTGTTCCAGCCCAACAAGAGGCATGAACAATGATGAATGAGCCGACATAGTCATAACCAGCGGTATGTTAGAGTGTGGCCTTGTGTTTCTACACGTGATTGTGTGGTAGTCATCAACCTCAGACTCGCCAGTCACGTGACCTGCCTAATAGCCGTCAAGTCTGCGTTGCCGCCTTCGCATCATTTCTGCCAGGTGTAATGTTCCATCTAGTGTCGTTATGTACTTCACAAGCGGGGTTCTTTTCTCTTTTCACATCACAAGATACAGTGTGTGATGTATTATATTTCAAATCTTTTTTCACCTTGACATTTCTCGCAGACCTTATTCTAACCTTCGCCTACAAAGATCTAATTCATTACCCATACCTAAAAAATGTGCATGTAGTCGCTATATGTAACGCGCTTCCATATCGTGGCTTACTGCATAGGCCATCTAACCTCAAACCCAACCTATCTCACTAGCCTCCTAACCTCCTTGTCTTTTAACATCTAACCACTGTAACCAACTTCACCCACCTTTAGACTGTACCTAGATTGCATCAGGAAATTTTCAACTGCATATTACTGTTAGCTTATATATTCACTATTCCCTAGTATAGCACTTGGGAATCAGACATTCAAGTGGTGATTTATTTGTTTCCCCGATAGAATTCAATTTTGAATAATAATCTCGAGACGAGGGTTAGTTTAGTGTGTGTACAGCCTACAACTCACGTGGTGTCTCGCTCACTGCCCTCTACCCCAACGTAATCAACGGTACCCCATCCTCTAAATACCCTATTGTTACCCTACCACACTGACATGTATCTCTAACGTGGGTCTCTTTTTTCACTCAGTAGTTACATCCCATATCCTCACGATAAAAATCTCGTATATACCCCCCCCCCCCCAACCTTTAAATGAAACCTCGTTTCCCTCTCGCTACCTTCACCTGTGGCCTTGAATGGTTAACATGTAATATAGAGCATATTAAAGAAATTGAAAGCCATGCAGTTTTAACTAAAATCATCAATATCTTATTTGAGATCTCCCATTGAACGTTGCTTCCCAATACATGTACATTTTGTACAATGTCGGCACTTAAAAGATGATCGGCGCTGAGGAGGCGCCCTGAAGCAATCTACTGTGTAATGAAGCGACTTATTAGTATGTATTATCGAATCAAGCCCGCACTCCTAATGCCATCAAAGACATTTTACTTGCATTAAGCATCGCAGTTGCTTCTCTATCTTTATATCCTTCACTGCATTACAGTTTCTTGTACCTATGCATGTACAATTACATACATGTACTGCAAATTCCGCCTACGTTTTGAAAGCCATCAACAAAACTTTAAAATCTGACATATTTACACGTACATTGAAGTAAGTACGAGTATGTTATACGGAACATACCTCAATGTATTGAGAGTGTCACGGATTTCCTCAAAAGCAAACAAAGGAAGACAAACAAAACATTATTTTATCGATTGGTGAAGCATACAGACATGTATAACTACATAAGGATTGTACTTCATTTTGACTGCGTATACGGTAGTATGCCCACAGTTGGCAACGAACATATTCTATGGTGCGTGTTAGCGCTCCATAGTGAATATGTTCGTTGCCAACTGCGGGCATACTACCGTATACGCAGTCAAAATGAGGTACAATCCTTATATTTACACCATTATTAATTTTCAAGTGCTATACGAAAAAAAAAAAAAGAATTCGAAGCGGGTTGCTAAGATGGTAACTACGATGGCCGTGGTTGCTAAGATAATATAGTCCCATTGGATTTCATCAATATATTGGTAGATTTAGAAAATACACGGAGAACAACACTATTTTTCTTCATAAAATCATATGTAAATTTGGAATTAAATAATATTTCTAGCAAGTCGAAAGTATTTCTTTATTTATAACGGTCGTTATGTACACGCATTGACACAGTGATCTGGTTTTGACGCGGTCCGACGTCAGACGTCACAACTGCAGGGCGCCGCCATGTTTGCGTTACCGTCAAATAATTTCGAATGCACATCATTTGGAATCAAAAGTTTGCTAGAAATTTTTTATTGCTTAATCAGGAGAAATTGATTCCATATATGTTCCATGATTCAAAATCTTGTAAGAACCAAACAATGGCCGACAGCGAATACTTATTTTCTGAAGCGTGAACGACGCCATATTTGAACAAATATCAATCCGCCGAGCCTTTTTTCACTGCGTATACAGTAATATATTCGCAGTCAGAGTTTACTAAGCACAAGAAGGGAGAGGTGTAAATATATGTACATATACGGCAACGGGCAGCATGTGTATGAAAGTACTACAAGAAAGGAGGAAACCCAAAAATCAAATCAAAGACAAAAAAGCATTTTAACGTCGCATACCTGTAACATAATATCATTAGCAATGTAGTGCTAACTTTCGACAGACGTTTGCATAAACGTAACCATTTTAAACAGTATCACAGTACATACCATTATAACACTTATATGTACCATAGGTATACAGTTTTAGCAAGTATATAAACAACAATTCCTGATCTTACCTGATTCTAAAATTGTAATGTATTAATGAACCCGTGTATACTACATAAGCGTTACACAGAATACCAGTTAAGACTCTATCAAAATGTATAATGCGCATAGGAACAAAATCTAAATAAAAAACATCGAGTTAACTCACAAACTACATGTATATATGTATAAAGAAATGATTTCGGCTAGCAGATATTGATAATACACCAAAACAAAAGGAACTCTATCTTTGATGCCAACAAGACGGACGTATGAGCATTTGAAATTCTCTCTAAACAGAATAAATTAAGAAATGTAAACACGACCGGATGGAATTAGATGTGTGAAGGGAGGCCACTTTAGAACCTAGAACACAAAAAGGTAGATTTGATACATAAAAAGTCACTATGTGATATTACTCATCGCAATGACACGCCATAAGTTTGTATATGGATACAAATCATCAATGGAATATTCTGTTTCGCAACAAGCGGCCTTTAACACAATATTCAGTACCTATACAGGCAGGTAGCATATTGTTCGATATTCAATGATTGTGCTTTTTTAATATTTCAATTCGGACTCAAGTTTGACTCGATGCAAATATCAAATGTAACCCGTCTAATTTGCCATTGAATTTGACCAGATGAGCATTGTCTGCGCGTTTATTTCTGCAAACGAAGATATGTCTTTTAAAAGCTAGATTCACGTTTTGTTTCTACACGTACATCGTAATGTTATTTGATAGCCATGCATTAACGGATTGTTTTACCTTACGCTTATACATAGACTAGCACAAGCTTCAGAACGTTTAACCAACTGTCATAATTGACTTCACAACTTCAAATTATTGAAAACACAAGTAAGTTAATTGAAAAATAGGGGTTGAATCTTGCTTTGAAAGATTTCATAGGCAATTGGTCTTGAATCACCATTAGTTACATTTTATACTTCACAGTTCATTAAATTTGTACCGGATATCAGCCAATGAAATCCACCAAAGTAAGTTTCAATCATTAAACAATAATAGTCTTAGTGTATCTACAATGATATAATGCATTCCAAACACAAATACGAAAGTACATGTATAAGTGGTTTGACTAGCGGTCATTTACCTGAAATGGAGAATATTGTTGTTTACATAGCGAGGACAGTAAGAGGTGTATTGAACCTAAAGACTAATTATGTTCCTGAGGTATTGCAATGAAGTTGTGATGACGTCAATTTCGACTTCTCCACCAATCAGGTGTTTAGATTACAAATGATTCTTCTCCAAATTCCTTTTGCAATGTGACGGATAGTTCCAAAAACGGACCAGTTAACAGTTCGTGGCAGTAAACAGTCTTTTTGTTACCATTTCTTCGCAAATAATTTAAATACGGATACATGCAGTCTCGTAAAGCTATATATAGCAGTTCAAATTGATAACCTACGATTACTCTGAGGTATATATAAACATTACGACCACTGATTCCTGGCGAGTTTTGTTACCTAGTATTTTAATGTCGGTGTGCACTTTAAGCCTTACTCATAGTAAGTCCAGCTCTCTGTAGTCCACAGATGTTTATTACCCAGAACCAATACGCCAGACCATCAGAGGTGACCAGCTGTTCGCCTGATGAGGCGTATAACGTACATACGGCGACTCGCCATAATAAACGTCTATTCTCGGAACACCTTGCTGCTACTAAAAAGCAAAAGGCATTGTCCTTTGTATAGCCTAACGTCTCTGACGTGGATAACTCTCGTGGCCAGAAATGTCCAGGATAACATCATCGTCCCTATTAATAAAATTTCAATTCATTTTTATTAAAACTGAGTGATAAATGTCATCATACAGTACTAGTATTCGGCGTTTAAAAGAACATAAACTAAGGCTGATGTGAACAATTTCTTACATGTAGTATCGAGATTGTTGTGATATATGTTGGCTGCTGAAAAAAAAGCAAACTTACTACACAGGGATTCGAGAGATGCAGGTTGATAAGAACTATGAGAACAAATTAAGGTCGCCATCTTGGTCTCATTGAGAAATAGTTTGTATACTTGTATGATAAAGATGGGTGTGTGAGTATGCTTCTAGTATGCTTACTAGTGTTATGCTCGAGGCTGATGAACCGTTGTTCACTTTGGGGACTTCACGTGTACTTGGATGGGACCACGATTTACATGGCGGGTGTCGTCGATGAAGCAGAAGACGCTTACTATTCCGGAACACATTAACTTATTATTTTGTACTTTTTCAAGGATCTCCATGTGAATCTGTCCTTTTGTTAATATTAATCCTGAGTTTAATCGATGTTGAGTCCGAATTATGGTGTTATTGACGCTTCGTGTGTCTAATTTTGCTTAGTACATTGTATAATTAGATACACTGTCAGTACCTAAACAAGTTGATTTTGTGCTTTTGTTATTTATATTGTTTCTTAACCCGTCCTCTACTCTCATTAACAAATCTTAGCCATTCAAATAACTCATGGGAAAATAGCCACTATTTTACCTATCATCTAGAACATGAATACACTCTGCAATAGTGATCTCGACTTTAACCTTTGATTTTACCCTGCAATCTTCATTCTTTTACTTTAAGTGATATGACGATGGACGTTGTTGAGTATGCTCATCAGTGTGTTTACTTGTTGTGATTGACAATAATACTCGGTTCTCGATCGTTTGAGAACTTGATGTTTTATTTGGATATGACAAAAATTTATATGACGGGTGTCGTTGATGAAGCAGAAAACGCTTACTATTCCGGACCACCTGGTCTTATTATATTGTGCTATTACGAGAGTCTCCATGTAAATCTTTCTATTGTTCCTATTTTGCCCATAGTATAATCGATTTTGAGTTCGGATTATTGTTTTGTTGACGCTTGTGTATTCTCTTATTTGTTTATCACTATAAGTGTTACCTTGAAACCTGGTTGACATATCTATTGCCTTGTCTGTGATATTATTGCATGACTTAGATTAAACCATACATTTACATTCATTGATAAATTATATTCAATGCAGTAGAAAGTCTTCTGGAGCTGTATTATTTTACCATGTATTTATAATTGGTGTTTACAATTATGTAATTCGACCAACTGGTTCGTTTGTATTGTAATATACATGTTGGAAAATACATAAATAGATAAGCAATATTGACTCAATCGTAGACGCGTTATTAATTACAAAAATCAAAATCCATTGAAGCTTAAAGGTTTACAACAGTGCACATTTATTTGTTGTGTTCTGATCCCTTTAGGAACTAAGTGATGAAACGTTATGTATAGTAGGGGAGCCTACGAAGAATATTGGCAGCTGTAGAAAGTAGCCAATTTATCAACTGAATGTGTTTCTTATTACATGTAGTGTAGGTTTAACACCTTGCTCAACTCACTGTCCGGTCAAAGACCTGTTGGGGTGTACTTCATCTGATTATCATTGTTATTTCTGTTTACGCATATTGACATGGGTTGCATTGAATTAATATGATGAATATATTACTTTCAGCTCACTTTAACAGAAAACATATACTTACAATGTTTCAAAACAGACGAAAATACACTTGTATCATTAGGAAGTCGATGACAGTAATTTACTTCCGAATGTTTCGCACACATAATTGGCTTGAAAAGACACTGTCTTACAAGTTTACAAAACGGTCACGAAGCCGACCAATATGTTGTTATTTTCAGATCACAACAAACTCAGAACTGACGTGAATTTCGTGAAAAAACGGCCTAATCACATTTTAAATCAAGTCCCTCAATTACTTCGATACGAAACCTGCCAATGAAGCAATAGACTTTTCGTTGATCATTGAAGTAGAAATTCACCGATTTTTCTAACTTTTGTAGATTTTGTTGATAAAGAAGACGTTTTTGGTGTTCAATAAATATGGTTTCTTTGAACTATTCTTTGAATCTGTAGATTTAATTAAAAGTACGTTTCAATTTGTGCAAAACAAAAACGTTCATTCCGTTATTTCTGTAATGGCTTGTTTTTTTTCTTATTTGATCGTTGTTTGTGGTTTGGAAAAGAATGGGAGGTTAATGAAATATACATGAGCATGCAGAAAACCTTGACCAACACAAATCAGCCTTTTATTAAGAGAGTTCTATTTACCGATCGAGGATTATACCTTACCGTATCTGTAAAATACAACAGCATTCAGAATTGTTGAGGCAATGTAATTTTATATAAATATTTGTTTAGAAAGGAAATGCAAGCAAAGGTGTTTGGGTAGTTTCATAATTGATGTATCCCCGTCGCTCTTTGATCTTTGCTGGAAGAAAGCATAGATACACCTGATAAAACGTGTATAATTAATTATCACAATGGGATATAAAAACTAACAATAAAAAAAAACAAACAAACAAAAAATAAAAACAAAAACCAGCTGTTTTTTATTTTTTTTTATGATCAATTTCATTATTAACAAATATATACATCATCCTTAATAATTTTACTTTTGAACTCACCTCATTCAACGCTCTCGCCATGACTTTTAGTACCCAGCTTAGTGCCTTATTTACCGTGTACACAATTTCTAATTGCATATCACCATTCGCAGACATGCTTACTTATTTATTCACGTAAACAGCTAAAAGCATGTGTAATTAGTTCCTGTAACGAGTGGAATGTGCATATCCTTTCGTCCATTCATATGGTGTATACTTACCGCACATGTTGAACATTCTTCGACATGTTTAAGCCCAGGTAAATCCATCGTCGAACACGTGAAACCCTTTCAACACCAAGTTTGATTGACATACCGTCCGGTAAGCGTTTGTCCATGCCACTCCTATGAAATAAGGGGAGGGGGTGGGGAGTTCATAGTCATTGCGCCACGTGTGTGCGAGCCGGCAACGGTTCCTATGAAAACGTAATGGCATCTGCAAACAATATGCCAGTGTGCATTTCAAACACCTAGCAGTTATTTTTGATAATATGTGTAAAAAGGAATTGTCTTCCTCAATATATCATATTAAAATTATCTAGTACTAGTTACTAGTTGCTTCCATTAGAGTTAAATGCGTTTTTGTTAGTACAAATACATTCAAAAATGTTTTGAAAATGCTTAAGAGATCTTCCGTATCATTTGAGCTAAGTTTTCATCTCCTTATTGCCACTTTAAATCAAATATGTTGACTTCCGTAGAAAACTTTTAAGATATAATGTCATATACAATGTATATTTGTTTTCACTTACTCTGGATTATGAAATTCAGAATCCAATGTGTACAAATAGCAAGACTTCACAGTTTGAAGTCAATGTTTTTTATTCTATTCCTTTTTTCATGCACCTTTATGTTAGCATTTTAACACTGCGCGTGTAAGTTCCAAACTACAGATCTTAATCTGTTTTCCTCACACTTCTGATTGGTTTGAGACTGTCAGCATGTGATGGAAAGGGCGACCTCTTTAGTGGGCGTTATCTGTGGGCGAGGATGATTGAGAAAAGGATAATGTTGTTGCGCGTGTGTTGAGTGCAACCCACGTGTAATTTTGTTCACTTGACAAAGCAGGCGACAACTTGTATCAAAATCACGCGATATTATAATGCCGTGGCATACACAAAGACATGTCGCTGGAATTAAAACTCACGCCGATGGAGATAAAAAGTGACGACATGGTAATCGATTATAAAGCGGTATTGCATTACAACAGTCAAGACACCACAGTCCAGCTTTATAATTAATTCGTGAATATTCGTTCGGTCGCCAAGGCAAAACGAGTTTGTGAAATATCAAAATGGCCCTATTCAATCACCATACGTACACTGTATACACAAGTACTTTAAAGCATGTTCTACACTATAACTTCTGTTCGTGGCCTCCGTAATGTAGTTGTGGTGGTGGAAAAGGGGGATGAAGGAGGCTGATGAAAACATCTTCATCTTGTGTTTTAGCTGTTGAGGCGGTACACATTGACTTATCATTAATACAAACATTAGTCGCACCGCTGGGATGGAAAGGCACAGGTGTTTTCTTCATGGGGGTACTTCCAATGTGGCCGTCACCCATTGCATGAACTCTTACTGTGTACATACCAAGCTGCCATCAGGGAGTTGGGCGTCCAAGAACAATAACCTAGCCTATGAGTGTTAACGTTGATGCATGTTAAATGGTTTTAAGTGTATACCGTATGCTAACTAACTGTGGCATGAATTGCCGCTCTAAGAGACTCGTATGCTAACGAACTACGCAAATGCTTTTTCTGGCTGTGGTTATTACATTCGACCAGAATTAAACATTCATGGATATCACATTAGACTATTCTGATAATTTATATCATAGTATTAAACACATAGCTTGAACAAATGTACTGTATTACGGAGAAATTGTCAGCACTGTCGCTATTGCGTCAACAATGATATATACTCGTAAACAGATCTGACGAACACTTTTTTTATTCGGTTCCAGTACATATAGAGGATTATATTGTCAATACTACTTACCAAACTATATGTATACAATTTCAATTATGATATATAAGTCCAGATCGTATTCAGGAATTGCGACTTAAAGCAGTGAAAAGTGGTATGTAATCACTCGTGATTTTCATAGGTAAGAGAAAAGCATAACTGGTATTAAAAATAAATTCCAGAACTAATTATGAAATGTTCCAATCCCCGAAGGGTCATATTTAAAAAAAATCAAAAAGAAACAAGCAAATAAACAAATAAGGAACTAAGCAGTAGGCAGTTGTCAGTAAACAGTTAGCAAATAATAGTTAAAATATAGCAAGTAGTAGGCACTTATCAGTAAACAGGACGCTGTCATATATGTAATTCCAAACAAAACAACAAACAGTTTCCTCAAAATAATAATAAAAAAAAATAAATGTTATGGATTTGAGTTTGACAGCGTTAAATTAGTACATAGTTACACTATCGTGTGGTACAAGGTCATCCGTTACGATACGGATGAGTACACAAAGCTAGGGAAGGGATACAGCCGACAAATGATCAGACAATAAACAACCATTTCTCGACACACACGTAGGCGTAAGTTTTCGAATTGAAGCCACCTTTTGGATACTTTAACATATACATTTTACATGTACTTACGTTTTTCAATCTTAGTTGCCGAAGAGGAAAACATGTTTGCGTTTTATTTATTTACGTCGTCGCAGATAAGATAAGTATACACGGATTAACCATCATGTATATAATAGATTTAGGTTGTTCCAGGAGATCAGTTCGTATTGAAAAGTGAAATTCTGAAAGACAAGCCTGTTTGGGAATTCAAACTAAAAAAAAGCAAATCTTGACCCATAAATCACAGATTTTCTTTTCATACATGTAGTGTCAGGTCTTTTACATAAACAGCAGCACTATAAAACCTATTGAGGCGTTTCAAAATTGAAAATTCCTGAACTTATTGGTTTACCCACATGGTTGTTTTGTTGTAAAGGGCTTGGTTTGATAATGTGCCTGTCTACACATTTTTATCTGTAAGCGAGATTTCCCTTGTGCGTAATAAAACATGGCCTTACACTTTGCCAAATTTGGTCCGGTCTGATCTAAGAACTTCAACCTAAATGCAGCCAATTTCGGTCGGCCATCAGACTCAACTCTCGTGGAACAGATTAAACGGCGAGAAATTCAGCCTACACGAAACAAAACTTCATTTGGTATTTTCCTTGGGGTCAAAGAAATGTTTGAAAAATTAACGTCGCTGTCTGCTGATTTTAATGAAAAACAGAAAGAAAATAAATGAGAATTGTAGAAAGATAGAATCGGCGACTCGTACCACCCTACCCAAACAAAAACATTACAACTATTTCATCATCTTCATTAATTTCCGCTTTGAAGGACGTGGGGCAACTCTTCCACAGTAACCTAGCGGGTATTGCAACTCTCCTACTAATTTGTGCAATTTGTGTTATGCCTTCCCTGGTGAGATATACAATTATATGAAACAAAATGTGAACTGTATATATTAATGCAAGCTTCCTTTGGCTTACATCTCTTTTAGAAGCATCTGCAGTTCCACATCTATGTTAACGTGACGTGACCTTTGTCTGGTTGTATATTTCTTGATATTTAGTCTGGTCTGAAACCTGGCACTCGAATATGAACGACTCTTGGATAGCCAATGAGCAATGTACGTACAGTGTCATTGAAACGATTTACTTCAACATGAGGATTGGGACGATCAAATTCATTTGAATGCATGTTGAAACAAGGTGTGGTTAAACTATAGATAGATGTTCGATTCCCAGTTGCGTAACATTACGTGTCGGCGTTGGTTAAACATGTATTCATGTATTTATCATGTGTAGACATCTTACTTCATTAAAGCAATTTATATATCACGGTACATATATGTGAAAAGTCATAAAAAATGGGGCTTTAGAAAAGATGCCTTTGGGAATTCAATGCAGTCTTTAAAGCCAGTCGTTTTTTTTTCAATTTAATTAAGCGTCCATGCATAATGTTAAAACAAATATTGTACCACCTCCTTGATGATACAAACGCTTGTTTTCAATTTGACGTACCATTCTTACCGTGGGACTTAGTACAAAGAAGAACAGACAGAAAGTTGCATGACTAGCATCGACTATTGTAATGGTAACACTACACTACACATGTAGAAATCAGTGTTGCTTTGCAAGTGTAGTCGTAGCTCATACTCGTCATTGCGTATCAGTTGAATAGTCTATCGTATATAGTGTCTGAGTTTTGAAGGATATAATTGTAAAGGCAACAGACACATTTCACACTAAGCGGTGGATAAAGGTTGTTATTGTAATTCTGCTATAACTAGCCATGCACCTGGATTTTGCAGGTTCAGAATGTATGTGGGGAACCATGTTTCATCTCTTGGTCGCGGGTTCAGGGTGTATTTGGGGAGTCATGTTTCACCTCTGGGTCGCGGGTTCAGGGTGTATGTGGGGAGTCATCTTTCACCTCTGGGTTGCGGGTTCAGGGTGTATGTGGGGAGTCATCTTTCACCTCTGGGTTGCGGGTTCAGGGTGTAGGTGGGGAGCCATGTTTCACCTCTGGGTTGTGGGTTCAATGCCTACGTAGTACAGTCACCAGGTTTTGACCGCTGGTTGGGTTCTCCGCCACTTAACCCTGACACGTCCTTAAATGACTAAAACTACTTATAGCTAGGGTGTAAAACAAGAAAACTCGAAGCATTTCAGATATTGCATGTTTCATAATATCAATGAATCCTTTGCAGCCTCAAATAAAGTACATGTTATTCTTCACACATGTTGTTGATTGTTATATGATAACCACACATTTTCAGCAAAACCAATGTTCTACAATATCAAACCCCTTGGTGATTTTAACATGTCTGTCCATCCTTTGATTACCTGTCTGTGAATGCATCATAAAGTTGTATTCAAGTGACATCACGGAATTTGCCATACAAATAATGCCATCTTTTGTGACTTTTTTGCCCCAGTGATAATCCCTAGACGCTACCTATTGGCGCTAGCCGTGTCGGTAGTCCCCAGGAACACCGTTAAATGAATCCGTTAAATATTACTAATGTGAATTGATGACATTCCGGCCTGAGTGTCTCTCATTAGGTTTGTCACTGTAGAACGCAAAACCCGTCTAATCTAATTCGGAATGGATATAAATATGTTGTCGGATATGGTTTGATCATTTTCTATAAATATTAATAAGTGCCCGTACTACAGTTAGCACCTAGTCACAGTCAGATATGAAGGGAATTCTATGTTTTTCATATCTTGATAAACGATGCATGATTATGTTATAGATCAATTTTACCGAGTTAGATAATTATTTGTGTCACGAACGTTGAACAATGAAAAACATACTGAATTATTGATATTGTCGATGCTTTATCTATCTATCTATTAAATAAATTTGTTAGACAATTGTAGTATTTCACAATAAAGAATTGTTATCATATAATGCTTTGGTACAAACGTAATTGACGCTAACTAATAAAATACAACATTATTAAAAATAATATTAAAAAACATATTCTGGAAAACAACGAAAGTAAATAAACGAAGTTTGAATATAAATTTGTAAAATGGGTACATGCCGATAGACGTATAACCCGGAAAGCCTCTAAGGTTATCCTTCTATCATTTTCAATACGTTCTCAGCAGTACTATAATTACGTACCGAAGGAACCACATGTATACCTTCCTTCCATGAGTCTGCCAATCAATGCGTAGCTTTGTCTGGGGCATATATCTCTTATGGTCTAGATCTGTCACTTACAACTGCCATATCTATATAACGTTGCTGTATAAGTACGTATACGTTTATTGATGACGGGGTATTGCGTACAAGAGTTTTGCCTCTATGTCTTACCAGTTCATTCAAATTGTATATAAAGTTACAGCCCTTTACCTTGTTCGGGAAATTTCTCAACCACCTCTAATTTGTTAAATTGTTTCTTATATAATATAGAACAGAAAAAAACGAAAATTCAATAGTATTAGTATTTATTGTGTTCAAAATGTAAAATGACGATATCTTTTTTTTTCTTTTTTCTTTTCCTTTTTGCAATAAGACAAAATGAATTTTAGAGACTTGAAGAGATTCACGCACGCTAGTTAGCGTGTTGCATGCATGTAGATGTCCCTTCGCATATATATATATGGAAGGACAAACGACAGAAAATGAAGAAGTGTTGAATATCGTCCTAAAAACTTATTAACATTAATCACTGTATATTTTGAATCTTTATTAATTATAATTCCTTTATGTGTCAATACGTACATTTGTACATGAACATTGGTTTGAACAGGACATTAACTAGGCTATACCTTTTTGTGTTTTTCAGGTTACGAGCGGGTGGCAAAAGTTCCTCGTTTTAAATTTGTGGAGACTAATTTGACGTATGTCCAAGGAGATATGGCGGTATTAAAATGTGCCGTGGAAAATTTGGGGACAAAATCAGTAAGTATGATTTTCATGTAATATTCATAATCATAAAGGACATCTAAATGGTCACTAAGCATTAATGAAATACCTGATAGGATTAGCGAGGGAATGTGCACATGGTTATTATTAGGTCAGTGTTCTATTCTAGGTAACAAACATTTGTTCTTGGAATTTCTTGCCTTGGCCGACTTGGTTTGAAATCAATGTACAGTAACGTGTGAAGAGTAGTCAACTTTATTTTAGACATACAGTTATGATACAAATACTTAACTAAACTAAATAAGTAAATAAACAAGCATGGGAAATCCGTTATGCGTTATATGTAGTACTACATATTCTACATATTACAAATCGCAAACCCACTGCTTTGAAATAATAAAAATAAAATAAAAAACAGTTGTCTTGTTATATACAGTAATGACACTTTCAAGAAGCAGGCGTAACGATTTACAAACCTTAGATAAATTATACATCGGTTTTAAGCTAAAAAAGAACTGAACTATGGCAGCTATGTATGTGCTAAATATGTACAAATGTAGATATGTTGCTGTGAAGCATTATAATTCTCGAAATTAACATACAAACGACGGCAATGTAGCAGTCAAGAGTATACAATAACTACTCCCTCCACTAAAAAAAACAACAACAACATAAAAACATCAAGAACATATGGCATGAAGGAATAATTTGATAAATATTTTATTATCGTTTAACAATGATATTGATAATCTGAATGCGCCTTTAAAATAAACAAATTTTCACGTGAAATGTGGTAAAATAGTGAATTTCACATGAACATTTTCAAATAGAATTTAAACGCAGAATTTGTTAATACATGTATGCTTACCTCGTGACATGGAATATTTGTGAAATTATATTTAAGATGATTTTTACATGCTTATTGTTTTACTTTTAAACATGTGAATACGTAAAAAAGCATGCGAAATTCACGTATATTTCATGTGACGGTTTTTTTTCACGTGAAGCTCATGTGAATAAACGTTGGCTGTGTATGCTTCGTCTACGAATATAAGTTTGATATGGTGTCAAAGTAGGGAACAATTAGAAATACCTACACATAACATATACACATTGACAATGACTCTGAACATGTTTTGATTATGTTAATGTAGTGATCGCGCTACTCCAGACGACCTACAATGAAATAACCATCCCAGTATATACCGTGACATTTGTATATAGAACAGCTGCAAGTATGTTGATTGCTCTACAATGTAACATTGACCTTCCTACCTTGTTAACGGTCGAACACGTGTTTCTTATGAGGACAGCGGGTAAATGTATTGATATATCAAGGGTAGTACACATCACATGACCTGGAAACGACCATCCTTTTATGACAAGGAGCTGTTTTTCTTTCATATTAAGTATTATACATTGTTGTATATTTCAATTTTATAACGACATGTTTCTACTGGTACTAATTCATGACGTTTGTGGTACATGCATACACAACTGAACACGTAACAAGTCAGACTTTAGTGTACATGCTCAATGCATTGTTTTTGGATATCGGTGAAGTGCTTTTAGGTTGGAATGTTATGGACAAATACATGTGTGACCCGGCACCTGGTTACATGGGATATATTTCGATCGTAGTTAACATGTGTGACATTGTGTGCAGGTAGGCTGACGTAACATGAACTAAAAAGTATCTTTGAAGCTTGTAAAAACGACATTTATTATCATCTATATTAGATAGCATCTAAAATATGAATTATGTCCTGCACATTTCTTTCTGGGTGCCTTGATAGCCATGATCGCTAACGCATATATATACTTTGTTTTACTGTGTGTAATCAAGCATCTGAATGCGTTAGTTTTTATCCCTCCGACCGCTGGGTGGTTCTCCCTGTTAGGTTTTCCCCTTCATGATTTTTATTTTATTTCATCTTTGACTATTGTACAGGACGCTACGTAAATAATGTTATCGTCGTTATTATTATATAGTACTTTTCGTTTTTATCAGTCATTTGAAAGAAAAAAAAAAGAAAAATACACAAAACAAAAACAACAAAAAAACAAAAAATCAGAAACAAAAAAAAAAAAACAACTAGCGAATCTGAGGCCACGCCGATCTTTTCATTTTACGATTATATTTGCCGTATCAAATCCGGCTTTGCTCACAATTGTTACATTAAGGGCCTGTTGGAAGTGTTTTTGAAGCCCTTTATCGGAATGAGACCATGCAACTATACCGTGGTATTGACCCTTGCTACTCCTAAGAGAGACATAAACTACTTTCAAAAACAGATATCTCCGACACCAGACTCGTTTCCATACCGTAAAAAAGCTCACAGATAAACATACGATATTCTTAAGAAAAGCAAACGCCATTTCGCATGATCTTTTTCGTGTCCTTTGATTACACATCTCCATAATTGCCTTAAGTTAATCACTGTTGAGAACGATGAAAATAATTTCTTTTTGTAAACGACCCAGTCATTTTTGTTGATTCGCTGAAGAGCAATAATGATTCAATCGATTATGTTTTACAACAGCAATATCAACAAATCCAGTTACCTATTAATATGCTTTAATTGGAAATTGTTCGGGTCACACACTGTTATATTGCTGGATAGCCGAATTCAAACGAATTGGAACAGACGCCATAGATCACTAATTGTTTGTGGATTATCGGGACTTGATATAATCTGTTTCTATTCCAATACAAAATATTTTCCATTCTTTGCTAAGTCATTTTGATGAAATAACAAGTAACGTACGTTGTACGTTATATCTGTGCCGTTCGTGTTGGTAAAATTAAACACCCACACAACATAGAAGTTCGGGCTATATGTCCGTATTTGATGAGTGTCTTTAGCTTCCTCTATGCAAGGATATAATTTCCCAAGACAATTGGTGTTTGTTTTCAAACAATAATTAAGAGATTGAGTACAATAAAATAGTTAGCTTCGATGTTTGATTTGCATGAAAAAAACAAAACAATTAAAGTTTAAGGCTTCGATATATAGATGATACTTGTATAGAGTTTAGGTTTGTCTTGACAAATCCCCAGTCAAACATTATTTAGGGTAAATATTTCTTGTTGAAGCGGTGAACTTGTTTACAGGTTTTGTTTATTGGGGTTTAGTTAGACCGTGCTTAGCTAGACACTCTTAAAATAAACACGCTATTGCTATTTCAATGCTATCGACTTTCCTCCTGCTTTCGACTCTTAGAATAATGTTGCCTTTAAAAAGCGACAAAACGACTATTTTCCCTTCCTGAATTGTGCAATAATTCACTTGCTGTGAAAAAATTAAAAATGTTTTCATAATGAATGAGTCTACTTAAATCAATGGCAACCTCATGTGTTTCTTCTCTTTTTGTTTAATGCTTATCTTAACGAATTTCCATTTATTCTTCCCAATAACACTCAAAAAAAAAAAAGAAACTTAATATTGTTCAGCTTTATACGTTTTACGTGTACATGTATACTTTAATGTGTGGTTTGTTTTGATGGCTCCGAAAACAAACACTCTATACACATACTTAATTCTGATCGTTTAAATTACAAATGTGAACAGGAAGGAAACCAGCGCTTCACAGAAATAAAAACTACTGCAACCATTTAATATTTGTCTTACATATTAGTAAAGTAAAATAAAAATAAATATCCTGTAGGCAGCATCAAATTTTTTTTTTTAATTTAAATACAGTACAAAGAAGGTATCTTTGAAATATCAGGGACATGTGTGAATGTAATAGAAATAAAAAGAAACCACTTGACGTAATGAACAAAACATGCTTTGTCCTACTACTGTACAGTATGTACTTGTAATAAGTTACTTGTATACATTTTGTAAACCAGATGCACAAATATCAGAACATATTAAAAAAACAAAGAATACCAAAGCATCAACAAAACCATAATCCGAACTTAAAATCGATAAACTAGAGGCAAAATAGGAACAAAGATTAACATGAAGACTCGCGTAAAAGCACACGAGAAAAAGACCAGGCGTCCCAGAAGAGTAAGCGTCTTCTGCTTCAACGACGACACCCGCCATGCAAATCTTGGTCACATCCAAGTAAGCATCAATCATCAAAATGAGAACCGAATCATCATTATAATCACAACAAGTAAGCACACTAATAAGAAAACTCAAAAACGTCCATCTTCATATCACACAAAGATACAAAATATTTCTCGATGAGATCAAGATGGCGACCAAAACACTTGCCTATCAACCTGCATTGTTCGAATCCCTGTGCCGCAAGTTTGTTCGTCAGCAGTTGGCATCGATTTCGATATCACCATAGGATGGCGAAGCGGATATTTTATTACCAAGAAAGGAAAAGGACACGATCGGACAATCAAAACCGTCATGTTTACCATACAGCTTAGTGTTAATGTTGTAAATACGTATAAATATTTAACTCTATATTAACAAAAACATATTTTTTTCATTATCCCGTCCATTGTGTAGAATGTAAAAGAGTAGTTTTTTGTGAATTATACTGTACATGTATTAATGTGTAGCTCGATGTTTAGAAAAAAACAAAAACAACAACAGCAAGAAACCTTTATCTAAGAATCAATTCAATTTTAATGTGTTTACAATGTAAGGCCGATATTGCATTTATAAGATCTAATGATCAGCATTACGATCTCATATTCCATTCTTTTTATACATGTTATACTTAAGAATGAAACCAGACTCTATCTACGTTCACAGTAAGTACATACAATACAGGTCAAAGACGATTTACCATAAGATAAATGTCCTATTTAATGCGAATATTGCAATATCATTAATGATAGATATTGATATCATGTACATTTCAAAAGCAGCCATGATATGATATAATGATAAACGATGAAGGATAATACAATAAATGTGGACCTCCTCCTTCATTCGTCCTGTTGGGCTGCATGTCTATGCCTATTCCCCTGGAGACACGCCTCTACACAACGCAATCAGAATCGACTGTATATACCAGTTTGATATTGTATTTCTCTTTCATGTTATAATGAATACACTGGTTCGGAGCCAGGGGACACGGTGTGGTTCCCATCGACTTCTATTGTTGTATGCTTTAAGAGACAGGGTGCTTCATACTCGAAACAAAAAAAAGTCTACTGCCTTTCTCATTGTCGTCCAAAGCAGCTGTTTCTACCAGAATTATTTACGTTGTGTTTGATTTGGTAGATAAAGTACAATGCTATGTATACCTTGCCAATCAGCGTTATGGTCTAGTACGTTCGCGACGCCATTCTGCTATTGCCGTTTTTTGTTCAATATAATAAGCGTCCTGGCTTTCACTTTCAGTGTTGCGTCTACGCTTGAATCGAATGAACAACGTACCTAAATATTACGCTTACAAACTCCCAAGTGACCAGGAGTTCTAGTCATCACCGGACAATTGGTCTGATGATGTAAAGCCAGTAGCCAAGGTGGTGTCGATCTAGCTGGGGAGTGTATTTATTGTTTAACAATAGCGTGCAGTCCGTTGTTTTGTTTGTTGAATTCAGTAGTGTTTGCTCTGACGTAAACGAAAGTCCAATTAACTTGTATATTGCAGAATCCCCGTGGATGGCAAAGCTGAACTATCACGTCATGTTTGTACTAGTTTAAGTAATTTTCTTTAGAACAAACTACATGTGTTGAAATGTACCATTATATCAGTAAGTACAACCACATAATGGACGGAATTGAGATACAAGACCCTCCAGTGGATTTCATTTAAAACTTTTCTTTGCACAACCAGCCTGAAATATGTTTGCTTATTAGGGCTACAATCCTTAAAGCTTAAATCGTCGTCCTTAAATGATTTTAGCTGTTGATAAGACTTTAAACATAATAAAACAATTTTTTTATTAATATTTTAGCCATTTAAATTGTAGTTATACACTGTCGCACGAATTTGTTCATGACATATACTGTAAGAACAACTGCATCCGTGTCCAGAATAGTTGATAGCAAAAAAACAGATACTACGTCTTCAATATAACATGCATTACACATTTCATGTACAAAACAGACTCTTCAAATAGTTACATGTATGCGTGTTCAAAACAATATATATTGCCAACGATTTCAGCAAATAATGTTATACGTCTATTTGCCCTACATAAGAATAAAACCTCTTCAATAACACGGCATTTTCTTCTTTATTTATGATTATCTTCATTACATGTATATAATGATGATTGGCATCTTGTTAAACAAACAATCGTCTCTATATGATATAATGCATTATGTAAACACAACGGTATATTACTTATGATTTCTATGTACATTAAGCATTTTGTTTGATATTGAATACGTCATCATGCTGATTAATAAAATAACTTACAAACTAAAGTTAATTACCGGTGTTTGATGTCATCGTTAGGCATACATATGATGTATTAAAGATTAGAATACATGATTATTTTGTTTTCTGTTTACATCTAGCATGGATGTTCAGTAGGTCAGTGTTTTTTCTCCGTGTACTCCGGCTTTCCTCCACCTCCAAAACCAAACACGTCCTTAAATGACACTGGCCGTAAATAGGACGTGAAAAAATGAGCCAAATCATGCTTAATTAAAACCCAATTGCATCAGATACCTTTACCTAATGACCTTGGACCTCAAATTAATATTATAACAATTGCATGACTGAAAACAGACGACAACACCAGTTTTGGACAATTGTTCTAATCGTTAGCTCTACGTTGTGGACATCACAAGTATAAGTTAGCTGTACGTTTATAAAACATTTCGTTTAAGCAAACTTTAAACTTAAATGATACTCAGAGACAGTTATTTTAATGGTCATATACGTATACTACTTATTGTAACGGTTAAGACGCCTCGCAGTTGGTCTTAATTCGTTTCATCATTTACTGAGAAGTCATATATGTCCATGGGACCCGATAAACTGGATTCCTGGTATTCTGTCGTTGGTACATATATTTGTGAATATCGAGTTTTCATTCGAAAGATAATTACTTTTAATCAATATTTTAATTACACAAGTACTTCATTCCCGAATGTGCTCCTCTCTTGATTTATCCAACCATAACAGCAACTAGTTTAAAGGCGAAAACAACAAAGGCAATATCAACTTGTGTTAAAGTTTCAAGCACGTGTCATTTAAAGATGGTATATTTGTTTTTATAGGTTGCATGGCGAAAGCTTCCCTACATCACGCCTATATTAGTGGCAGAGAGACGATTTGCTGCAGACGAGCGGTACTCCGCCAATCACGTACCGTATAGAGATGAATGGAACTTGTGGATACGAAATGCTCAATTGTCAGACACAGGCATATATGAGTGCCAAGTCAGTTCAAAACACAGAACATTACGACAAAATATTTCATTATTAATAATAGGTAGGTTTGAATCAAACATTGTAGTACTATTTTTGTATATTTTGATATTTGTTTTTAATATTCACATACCATGTAGTACAGATGAACTTTTTTCATTTTAAAACTGTTTACCTTTCTTTGAACAATCTAAGCACCTGTTGTATCTGTATTGTTCTTCTGTGACTTTAAAGCCAACCATCATCAGATGATGGGCTTTGCAACTCGCCCTTCGTTCGTGGTTCAAGGTCCGTCCGTCCGTTCGTCAATCCGTTAATTTTCTTTAACTGTCATTTCTTAAAAATGACTGGATAAATTGTTCTAAAGTTTTATTTATATGTTGCCTCTGGTCCCTAGTTGTACATTGGCCTATTTTCTGAATGATCCGAGGACAACAAATTATTACCGACTGGAGGCCATATTGGTTTTTGACTGTAATAGTTTGTTATTAGCATTTCTTGACAAATAAGTATACTGGGCAGAACCCGATTATGGATTGATCCGAAAAAAAAGTTTTTTGGTTTTAACAGTATGTCTACTTTTTGAAAAGCACTTAACGGATCACGAGTTGACGGGTGGCAATATTTGATTTTGAAAAGAAAACTAAAGACTGTTTGCAATATATTTCTTCAGAGGAATTATCCGATTCCATATAGTTAAGAGCAATTAAGAGAAGACAATAGAAACAAAGGAAACAGTTCAAACGCTTAAAGAACAGATGAAGATAAAACAATGGTGGCGTCAATATCCTTTTGGGACTTTTTGCTTAACTAAATCACCCACCAGTTTACATCATCCTATCCCGTTATTACTCATTATGTTAACAGTCCCAACCTGTCCACGTGATAAGCCCGGTGTTCAGGAAATGTTACCATAAGAATATGCCATTGACGGAAATTACCGTGGCTGTACTCTAAAGTTTTAAGGGTTCATAAATGTGATACCGCATAGTTCACATTATATCTGGGATCTTAAAAGAATTCGGCCATGAGCAACGATATCGCTGCTCGAGTATGGTGGATTTACCCAAGAACATAGGTCTTTAATTCGGGAATTTCAGAGTTACAACTAGTCAACAGTCATTCAATGCTAATTAATTTATTCATTTTTCTTCTTTTTCTCATAGCATATGCCGTTCTAATTTGTTTGAATCGGAGATAGTATCCCCGTTTGTTTGGTCATAGACACCACACTTTTGTGTCATCATTTTCATCAATTACAACCTCTGTACGTTTTTACAAATTCAAAAGCAGCGTATTATTTGAAATGTATATTGCGTCATCTGTATTTTCTAACCTTATGTGGAAACAATGCATGCTTTCGAGCAATTTTCATTGCCATCAAAAAGGGAAAATATGTGTATAATTCAGACTCTTTTCGTGGTGTTGTGTAGTTATCATTTTCTTTATTGAATTGTATTTCAGAAAGAAGATTTAAAAAAGGTAAGCCTTTAGTATGAAGTTAGGATTTTTATTATTTGAATACACTTGGTACATGTACCTTTATCTTTCTGTCAGTCTCTCCTCCGATTCTCCTCTTCTTTCACTTTCTTCTTTCCTCTTTTTCCTTGGCTGGCCCTCTTTGCAAACCCACGTCCTCCCAAAACATCAACGTTTTTGGCATCGTGTCCCCCATTTATTTGAAAAGACAACTATAGATACAATTGCAATGGATATTATATTTAGACACGCATTCAAATTTCGCACCGTTTGAATCGTGGATTTAAGTGTTTGAAAATAAGAATTAAAGGGAGTATTGGATCATTTTTGCACAATCTGAACATATTGTACCTTCACATATACTTATCTGAACTTAAATGATTTTACATAAATGTAACGTAAGTGAATGTAAGAACAAAAACGATCATTGGTGTGTATTTGATATGTAGAACTTATAAGCCTTTTGTGTTGTTACTCCCCTTGATTAGCCAAAATGGTGGATACAAGATGGACTTCCGGGAAGTGTTTTTGTGATGATTTGGCATCATGTGAGAATCGGATGACATCTTTAACCATTATGAAATCATAATTACATGGCACGAATTAGTTTCAAAAACACTTTCCAGTGTAGCCAGTATAAGGCAAACAAGGGAGATATTTGAGATAGGCCTATAGATAATCGTTGTTTGCACATCTAGTTTGCGGCATTAATGCTTATGAGCTTTATTTGAATCATGGGAAACATGTAGCAATAAGCATGATGGCTCCATACACAAAGTACTAGAACTAGTTACCAGTTTTCATTCAACTTGATATTCAACAAAAATGAATATTTCCTTTTTCATTGGATTGATTTAAAGCATACATTATCGAATCGCTTTAAATAAAAACGTTGGATTGACGCAAAGTATAGAAAATTATAGAAGCCCTCTCTCCATCTATCATATTATAATGATTGTGATAACGACAGGAAAGCAAACAGGTCCTACATGGTTTAGGCTATACAAAACATGTACCAATGTGTTTGTTGTAAATAACTAGTAGCCTATATTCTATATGTATCACATTGGACATTTATGTACGTATTATATAAATTGAACGTTGTGTATAGAGTCTATAGCTGTACCCGTATTATAGGTCACAATATAGTTCCTTGTAATTGTTTTGGTATGTAGCGTCACATGACGTTGTGAATCCTTCCGCGCTGCGTCTGGCGTAGTAACCTACCACATGTTAATTACAAACACATCAGTAGTCATGGGAATTTGTTTAAAAAGGTAAAAATCGATATATACTTACATACTCTAATTAAACTGCCATCCAAATGTTCTATTACATCCTTTTCTGGAAACGCTTTGAAATTGAGTAAACCCAATTTTGAAGTATGTATTACTAATAATATGTTTATGTTATAATTAACTTCTTACGATGTTTTGGTATTTTTTAACTACACGTATGTATGGTTTTTGATACAATTAAAATCCTCAAAATACAATAACTTAATTTTGCCTATTCCTGCAATGTTAAACTTTTTCAGGTTATATTGTATAACCTCAAAAATCGGACCACGCAAAAACTGATGACGTCATATACTGTGCAAATGAAAGAAAATAAACCTTTTTATTCATTTTTAACATTATCAAAAAAAGACCCCTCCCTTGACTTTCCGTTTTTTTTTAAATAAACTGCTAATTGTCACTGATAAGTGGACTATCTTAGGAAATTGCTTCATTTGTGTTTAATGGCTTAATACACAAAGTTTTAAACAAAACTTTCGGATGGCAGTGCATATATATCATACTTCTACTGAAATGGTTGTGATAAACATGTCGCAAAATTGCTATTTAAATGTTGAGTTAGATGATTTATATTTTATAGGTCCCTTTAGAAAAGTCCCCCACTCGTCTAGAGCTCACACCATCAGTCCCCCTTACCCCCACCTTTCTTACCTAATTTTTATTTCTTTTTGTCTTCCATAGCAATAAATATAACGGGAGCTCGCTATGTCGAGCGAGGGATGCCGCTACGCTTAGTGTGTAATGCTACTGGAGAGGACTATCCACCGGATAAAATACAGTGGTTTTTTGATGGTGAAAAAATACAAAGTGATTCAAGGAAACGTTTACGAATAACAGATGAACTTAATATGATAACAAATACTTTAAAAAGTACACTTGAAATAATGTACGCCTCAATGAAAGACACAGGGATGTACGTATGTCGATCTTCAAGGAAGCTCGCAACAGGGGTTCAAGTGGAAGTGTTAAATGGTACGCCCTCAATGCATGGCTCGCGAGGAGGAGGTATGAAAGGGGGGACTTGGTTCTCGACGCACGATGTTTTGTTTTTTTTCACTTCTGTTCATTGTTTATTTCATTGATTACGTATTCATTTAACATTACCCATCTAAATAAATCACGTCGAAATCAAATGCTTAATGTAGATTTGAAAGGAAACTGCATATTCGATTCTTGAATTATTTCTTTTTCGAAGTAGTTCATGAGTTATTTGAATGCAACGTTTTTAACGTGATATCTTCAAATAAGCTCTGTTTGTACAAAATTCAAAATCTCAATAAATACCTAAACATAAAAAAAGAAAGAAAAATAAAATGATGTGCGTTAATTATAATCATTCCATACTAATATGATACTGATTTTTCAATATAGTGAATACGTGTTTCATGGTAACGGTTTTTGCATGTATCCTAAAATATCATTTTATTAGTTTCCTTTATAAACGACCTGTATTAATTGATTTGTTGATTCCCTTACTTCGAACAAGAAAACAAAAACGATTTTTGTATTTGTTTGGTAATAACAAAGGCTTTAGAAAGCAATCTAATACTTCTTCATATTTGTGTTGTTTTTATTTTGAATATTTCATTATTTTGTCTTATTTTTTATTTTTGTTTTATCGTATAGATAGGAAGTTGCCAAACATAAACAGAAACTGCTAAAACCATGGGTCATGTCTTTTTAAGACAAAATACAGATGAAATAATTCTAGATAAATGCATGTGAAATTATGTGAACTTTTGTTGGTTTGTAAGAGTTAAGTTGGAACCCTGTCGTATCTCCTCCTTGTTAATAGTAAATATACACATACGTTTTATTATCAATGAGTATTCAATCATTATTCAAACCACACAATATAATATCTCTACTTTCACTTTCTTGTCTTTGCATCATCTTTTACCAAAGTAGTTTACTTCTGAATCGTATATGCATGAATAAAATCCAGATTCATTATCCTATTTTCTCTAATCTTCCAAATAAAGTTATTCCCTCCCCTTGTATTAAACCAAATTTTATGGTTAATTTCCACAATATCCCGTACGCTTACTTTGAAGAGGTTTTAGAAACTTCTTTATTTTGTCGAAATTGCTTTAATGCGATGTATGCAAATCAAGGCTATGATTCAAAAGCATAACATGCCATCGCGCTCATGAAAAGTCATGTTTATCGTGCAATTCCACACCTTACCATTGTAATCCTTATGCAACCATTCTAAACACACAGCATGATTTGATAACTCCATTATCTCGAAGAAAAACATTCTAACATTCAAATTAAATTGACAAAAATAAGTTTTGTTCGGTTTTTATTTCTTCGAGATAATGGGATTTGTTGTTAGTGATAGACATAATTATATACCGCTTGGCGTACACATGTTTACTGAGCATTAACTATATATAGTAGATGATCGCAAAGTGTTTTCTGTCCTAGCTGTCATGTATACTGAAATGCGTATGTACAATGTATGTTATTGTAGCTTCGTTTGATCCGCAATATAGATCACTAGATGATAGGTATTGTGACTGTGTTGACATGTACTCTCTCGTTTGTGTAGCTGTGTATTAGAAAGTTTCAAACTCTTCAAGAAGTATTTTCCAAACAAGTTCCACTTCATTTATTCCGCATAATCTTAAACGCAATGAAATTGGTTCAAAGGTCCCCTTTAACACTTTCGACGGTTTTATCAACAAGATAATATGATTATAGTTGATCGTTACAAAATTAAGTTATTCAAAAAGTCCAATTTTGAACATTTAGTCAATGATAGTGTCAACCTTTGAATTGTTCTTGTTTTTTCGACCCTTTTGTCAAAGAAGCTGAACTCTGTTTGAAACTGATGTAGTAGAGTTATGAGACTAAATGAATGAATATTATTACTCTGAATTTGTAGGATGGACTATGTTTAGAACAGAATGTGAGTATACACATGACTTTTACAAGAAGCCAAATTGCAAACATGTTCTGGAAACGACCATGTTGTCTTTATATTGCAGTCGTTATTTCCATATTTTATAAGATCTTGGAGATACGTGTTTTTTTATATCAACAAACAGTTCATTTTAAAATATCTTAAATCTTTTCTACTTTTATTGCAAGTTGCATGCATGTCATTTTTAAACTTATTCACATCTGGTTTGAATGTTTAACAAAGATCAAATGCATGCATGCACTATTTCAGTACCTATTTGTTAGCTTAATCGTAATCTTTCCATTCAAGACAATTGCAAAAATATTACCTTTATTTTACAAAACACCCAATTCACAATGACAGCTACTTAGTAGTAAAAACTTTTAGCGAGTAAAAGTTCTTTTTGTGTGTGTATTTAAAATATTGACGATGTTTTAATATTCGTCTTCATAGCTTCCTATTTTTCTAGACATTTCGTTTTACTGATATATACCATGTATCTGGGTGTTTTTAGCGAATGCTAACTTTCGCGTTTTCTGTACATAATCAAAGGTTTTATATTTTGCGTACTTTATTTCCAGCGATGACCCAGCTACAATACGTAATTTTAGCATATGTATCATATACAACACTAACAAATGAGTAATGTACAATTATATTTATTGAAACCCCTCATGTATTGTATTAAATAGTATGGTGAAGGCTACAGTAGCACGACATTCTGCCGTTATATGGGTACTAAAATTGCATCAGTTCGTGCTTTAATGTGCTAATACAGTTTTATCAAACATTTTGCACCTAATGTTTTCATCTTGTACTGTATTTTCATATTGTATAATAAAACCAATTTTAGCGATATTTTATTTTTCGCGATGGAGTGTTGTCGTGAATAAAGCGAAAAATAGACACTCGCTAAAATAACCCGAGATACGGTATATATATATGTGTGTATGAATACATCTAATGATTAATCAGTTTATAAAAAAAGACATGTAGAGACAATATCAGTGTGTTACGCGTCTTAAATTATTTAAACACCGATAAAATAATCAAAATATTGATTTTGTTTCTAAAGTATGACAAAAAGGTCCATACTGGTTTTGAAAATTTCTTTATTGAGTTTTACTCCTAGCTTATTCCCCTGATTTAGATATTCATTCCGACATCCAAGTATTAAAATTAGTTCGATTTTTTTTCAAATTATTTAATATCCATATGCTATTCGTGAGACGTCAGCTAGTCTAGGGACATACAAATTAAGTCATTCTGTAAAATAGATGTAAACATACAATGTATTTTTATTTAATGAGCAGTTTGCAGAAGCGATAAGACAGAAAATGTTGATATCGAAATTACAATACACAGGAATATTTTATTCTATTATAGTTTCTAAATATTTTTTCTTCTTTTTTTTCGACGAAACACGCTAACACAATATAAATATATATACAAAGGTGATATATGCTACCTCTATCCAAACCGTTTATTTACACACCACACGTAAACCCATAGTAATTAAACAGAATTAACAGGCTACAGGCCGCTACTGGTTCCCACTGTGTACGTTTCCGGCAGTATGACTTCAATATTTACGACTGCCATAAAATAGACAGTTTATTATCGATGAGCACGTCTTTACGACCTACAACAGTTTCCCCATCCTTGAGCGGTGTAGGGGGCGTTTCAGAAACGATGAGAGGATACACACTGCCAAATAGTATCGAAATATGTATAGAACGCCATTGCCTTAGTACTATTAGTTCAAAACAAAAATCCTGTGTTGACCTTTTTTATGAAAACTAACTCGCAACGTGGATACCATTTATCATTATTAAAGAAAGACTTTTAAGTGACTATAAATAACGATGGACAGCAACCAAATTAAATAAATGAAAAATAACAGTCAATCATTGTCAATGTTAAATCTGATCGATTGGCCCTCTTTGGTGTAAACCTTAGTTACCAAATTGTTTGGATTGTTATTATGTATACATGTACTCATACAGTACAGCGTACATGTATAAGTGAAAAAACCGATACTTAGGAACAACTACTATCCATAAAGTTATTTGTCTTATATGCGATTAGTTGCATGTCAATATATACTCCTTTACACACCTAGAAATTATCGTCTTGACATTTTTTTGCTGTCATTATAATTTGTAACATTTACCATTTCTTCGTTACAGCTGGCAACATCCCACCACGAAAAAGAGGTAAGTCTTTATATGTTAATTTTAGTAACACTCAGTAATCTGTTGTGTGAGAGTTATTTCAAGGGTTCAAACATATCTAAGAATCTCACAAGATGTGCTTAAAATAGTTGTTTATATTCTTTATCAACAACGTGTTTTCTTTTAAACACCGATTATCAGGATCTATCATATCTACATTTATTACATTTTTGCCTGTGAAATATAGAAAATTATCAAACTGATAAAATTTATATTTTCACTGCTGTGATGAGCAGTGAAAATATAAGATTTTGCCGTGAAAATATAAGATTTTGTAGTGAAAATATAAGGCTTTTTCAGTGTAATGTGAAAAAGTGACCCGCCAATAAGAAACTACCCGGGGTCATTATTCTACGTTGCAAAAGTTAGCCGGGTCGTTATTTTACAGTAGAAATCTTACTCAGCCTTCTGTAGAAAATGACCCCACTCGATATTTCTGTAATTCGTCCCCTTGAGAAAGTGACCCGCCGTAGATTTCAACGGTGGGTAGTTTTAAACTGGGTAATTTTTTCACGTTACACCGGAACTTTTGTATGAGTTGTTCCCCTTGATCGGAATCGAACATGACATTGAAGGCTCGGTATATTGTTGTCGTCTGCTAGAACTTGTCTATTGTGGAAAGATGGTCTTGAAGTCTTGGAAGATGAGAAGGGTTCAATTTTCCGATCATCTTATCCCAATCAGCTGTGTACTGGACCCGATCGGTTGTGATTTCGACGAATTAGGACTACCAGTAGTCTAGTTTCTTTCCAGTAGTCAAGTAAAGGAAACAAATCATGAAATTATCTTAAGTCCTCTTTCGAAATGTAATAAAAAGAAAATTCAATGGTTTGCCGTTTAATATCAAATATATTTCACTTGTATGGCAGATTTTTTTTTATATTTTCAATCGTGCTACGCACTCGTGAAAATATAAAAAAATCTGCCATACTCGTGAAATATATTTGACATTAAACGGCAAACCATTGAATATCCTCTATATATATGGATTATCAACTTACTACCCTGAATAGTATTGACCAAAGTAGGATTAGTCATGTTCATGGATATAAAAAAAAACACAAATAGAAAATACCAAAGCGATATGTGAATCATGAAAATCAGAGAAAATCGATGCGTCATTAAAGGAAAGACATCAATGGTTGAAGAATTGCGTCTGATCAGACCAAGCATCTACCATTTGCGGAAAAAAACAAAGTGATAGAAACTCTTTATAATTCATTTCACATTACAGTAAATGTGTTCCTTTATACAGGAATAGCTATTTGAGTTTATATTGATGGCTTTATATACATGAAGCAGCTTTGAGATAAGGCATTTCTTAAAACTATGACAAAACCCAAATCTGAACGCTAGGGGCGGACTTCAGGCAAAAAACCAAGAGCATTGCTTTTGGACGATTTTGTTTATTTATAGTATTTTTCTTTACTAAACTCCCGTATTGTTTCATATTTGTGGAATGAATTTCCAAACTCATAAGCATTCCGATAAAACCAGTTTCCAAAACATTGCTTAGTTGTCGACAGACGTATGGGGACCTTTCATATCTGGCTTACTCAATTTGTCTCTAAAGTGGCAACGCATGCGCCGCAAAAAGATGACATTCGATAGCCGAGCTTTACTTGTACTTTTGGGTGTAATTTCATAAGATAACCTTTCTTTAATATTTGATACCGAATACACATGTCGTATATACTACGCATTTTACCGATATCATCACTTCCATAATGTATCAATGAAACCTTCAATTATAGACATAGGGGTAAATGTTGAAGCACGAAATTAATCTTTTGATCATATGTTGATGCATTCTCAGCATAAAAGTTTAACGCAGACGTTATAACAGCAATCTAAGTGATCGCCCAATCCAATATAAGGTCGTACATGGCGACCAGCATACTAAGGTAGCTAATCTTCTTACATAAGTCAATTTATTATATTTAAACAAAACGATCTCAGACCTGATATGTCCTGAAAAAAAAACTTAATGATGTTTAAAAATTTTAAATCATTTATCAAACATATACATCTGCTGAACGGCCGAAAGTCTTGGCGGATAGGCTATACGTAACATAACCTGAGAGCATCATTTTGTCGTACTTCATATGATGCCCTACCTGTTGTGTTTTATTAACGAATGGAAGGTCGGTACCTAGCAATCATCAAACCATGTGAAATCCCATTTTTGTTTTGCATCAACTTCCCCATTGGTACAGGTACACACTTTCTGCAAAAAGAAATTGTTTAGACGTTCAAACTGGGTTACGAATAAAAGGCATCAACAATAGTGAGGTATGTTTTGCTAAACGTGTTGTGCCCTATTAAGTCTATACGCCAGAGTATCATATAAATGCAACGGCTCCATATGCTCAATTTTGTTTACCTGGATAACGTTAACACAATTATATAGTGTAGCATAAGGGTATCACTTAATTTGGTTACTTGATGTATAGTTATATATAACTCAATATGTGTGTGAACCAATAAAACGGTTCTCCGTCCGTCTATGATAGAATATACACTTATTTCCAAACAATGGTCGCTTCATAACTAAGTTTTGCAGATTTGGCAATTAAAAAAATGGCAGTCTCTGCTCTACTGTACCTAGTCTTTAGGATTCAAAGCGGCATATGCTACGTACTCTCGAGAATTTGAATTTAAATATAAAATTCCTACAAAAGCGCACACCCGTACGCCTGACTACTTTTGATTCAAACCAAATCGTCTACGTTATCACTGTTTGTTCATCGCGCCGACTAATTGCTGATATTTAATGTTGTTTTTTTTTTTAAATCGTATGCGGCAATCAATAGGAACTAGACATGCAGGTGTTAATGGTTAACTGTGTACACATTTTATGTTAGGTATCGCACACAAATATCCGTGTGAACAAAAGAGAAGACACAACACATGTCTGTCTTACCTTAGAGGTACTTTCCAGTTTGAAAAGACCAAATATGACGTAACACACACATATGCTGCACCTCCTAAATTTAGTTATAGATACAGTATGCCGAAAAATTGAATTAAACTGCATCATACAGCTGTTTCGTTCTCCTAAGACTCTTCAGTGATGCTAGGGGCCAAAAGGTAGGAATCCAAAATTTCTAAACTAATGTAGAAGCAGAAGGGTCAGGCTCGTAAAACCCCCCAATTTATGAATTTAGAAGAAAACTTAAACTAGTACTGTATAATTTCAAATCGTGTACTACGAAAATGTTTATATTATGTACCTTGCCACTACTCAAATGAGATTAACTGTGGCTATGGAGGCTCCAGCAAACCTAGGGGTCTAAAAAATCCACCAGCAGAGTCTGCCACTCATAGTTTTTTTTTCTCGTTCAAACAATCAGAATAAGATTCTATTTATCTCTCGTTTTAAACAACCAGAAAAAGACTTTCGAGCCATGGACATTTGTTTAGAATGGCTATCTTTTCAACACCTAATATATTTTGTCCTTGCTCTTTTTGGGTAAAAACGAATCAGACAGCCACTTCTAATAACTCAACACAGTTTTCGCTTAAAAAAAATGTACATCACATTGTTTTAATTTGTATAGTTAATTAAATGCAATGGCTGAGCTAAAAGTGTTAGGCGTTTCTAACATTGGGCGGCTCTATCTTATATAAGGGAAATGAGAGAATATAGTACACTGTTTTCTACTTAGGCATTCTATAGTAATGTAGCTGGTAACGAATTTATAAACATTAAGTGCATGTCATACTAGTTTATTTCAACTGTACGAAATAAATGTTATTGTTAATGGGTAATTCAAAAATACGAATCTAGGTAGTCAAAATTTGATATATACAGCTATACAGCACTTTGCACGAGTGAAGCTAAAATTCTGATTTATTTTACAAATACTCTGCACGTGTGAAATATCTTAAAATATAAGTCACACTACTGAAGACAATAATAAATATTCTGTTTAGGTACACATACTATTAATCAATTTGATAGCATTTGATCTGAAATTGTACAAAGAGGTATTATATCTAGAAATTCCTACTCAACTCAATATAGTTCATTCTGAATTAAAATAGTAGATAAGAAGAAAAACACATAATTAAATTTCCTGATTTACTAATCAAGTAGAATTTAAATAATTTTCAATATAGTATGAAAAATTTGTATTTGATTTACTAATCAAGTAGAATTTAAATAATTTTCAATATAGTATGATAAATATCTTAATCATTTAGAAGAATCAGATCAATTCTATCAAACCAAATCAATGTGTATTGTTTGCAAAGCTGAATCTACAATATGTTTGTACCTACCCACCTATTTATGTATAGTTGTAATATCGGTGCTCGTGTACTTTCTGCGGATCGCCCAACCTTTATTTTGACTAAAGAGAAGCTGGCGTTTTATTTGACATGGGTTTTCTTCGATCACATAGTTGGTAAAATTGCGGACTTGCATTGTCTCATAGCTTTTTATCAAAACACAGGTTAACTCTTAAGTTAAATTAAACTTTCCCACCACAGAATATTTTCTCAATAACTGCTCTGGACAGTAGAATTTCACTGATATATCGGCCTAAATTAATATATATAAGCAGTAATATATTTTATCTTCTTTTGTTCAGTGTTTTGTCAAATCTGCAAAAATGATATAAGTTATCATAATAGAATTAAACATTTCCAAAATTCATTGTTCAAACTCGTAAGACACATAGTTATAATTTTTAATTAATTTTTTATTAAAATGTTTTTGAAAAAGTCATTTTCTAGACAATCTGAATGGAATTGAATAATTATTATATGCGATAATGGAAGTGATTGGAATTTTAATGGTATAGAGGGATGGGGTTTGAAAAAAAACCATGATACCGGAGAGTACACTTTCTTCATCAGATATAGCTCTTTTATTTATAAATGCTGTAAATTATTGAGGGAAATGCAGACCACCATCTATAGATCTTAGGTTATGTTAATGGGTGTAAATATCCTTAGACACTGCAAAGCAAGGAATCATAACAACAGTTAAGCTCCGATTACCCGAAAATGTACAGTGTAGTACCCAACATGTATCAATGATCCCGCCGTCTATTTCTCTTCCTGTCATGAAGCATGGAATGTATTTGTCTTGGCTACCAGTCCACAGAGTTCAGTGTATACGTCTTATTCCTGTTCTATATATTATCAACCGTTGACAGGAACCCAATTCCTGTATTTTTTAGCATGTATCCAATTCTCCATGTTATAATACATTTGCCAATGCACACTGCTCTCATCACGGGGTTTGTTGATGCCTTGCTGTTGATAGGTACCGGCTTCAGATTCCATATTGCCATGCCAATAAATACAGCTTCATATCTTTAGGGTTCTATCACATTTCCCCTGATATAACGATTCACCTCCCGACGATTGGGAGGAGAACCCCCGAGAAGAATTCAGATCATGTCGATAGAACTGGCGGGAGTATGATGACATAGCAACGTTATCAGTATGGATGTTCAATATTCATATGTATTATCAGAAATGTTTGAAACAACGAAATAAAATACATAGCAGGGGAGGGTTTTAATTACTTCCCTTCAGTTTTGTGCTAAGCATAAGTCTGTTTTTGCATAGCAAAGAAAATAGCTGATTAAAACCAACGACCTTTGAACTTATAGCTTCATATTTTATTATCGCAAAAGTATTTACAAACTGACAATGATACTTACGCGGGATTAAATGCAAGGTACACTAGTACTTAACTCCTTAATCAAATATCTATTGAATTATTATAAGAAACCGACTCAGTTTAATAAGAAACATAATTATATACACGTGTCTTCATATTCAAATCACAGCTGTATTCTTCAAAACGCATGTAATCAAGTTTTTATGTGAATTTGAAAGAAACCAAGTAGACTTTGGAGAATGCCTACAAACAGGTACAAAATGTAGTTTGTAATTTTTATTATTTGGATAACTTTGATATCCGTCGAGGTCAATAGCCTCTTAATATATAACTGTGTTAAGCGATCTATATTATACAATTTTATTGTAACAATGCAAATGTAGCACATATTATGACGCCATATTTACACACTTTTGAAATTTGCGGGGCTTGTGGCAATTTGCCGGGCAAAACAACAATTTTTTTTATAGGGAAATAATAATTTGTTTCCCTGCTAATGGTATCAGTAATAAACAGGTGTACGGGAACTCTTGCATAACCTACTGGAGAGATTTATAGGTACCTGTTTGTCAGGAAATCTTAAATATTCTCAGCTATCACTTAACATGTTACACAAAATGGAGATCATATAGGTGATAAATTAAGTGATGTTCCAACATTTATCACATCAAAATGCAATTTTGAAACAGACTCGAGTGTCTTGCCCTCACATCACAGTAAGTTATGCTTTAAATGTGATAGAAGGATAACAATGTTTAAGATTCCCTATCGAGTTTCTACATTTTTTACTATCATACTTTGACAAGAGAGCATTATAAACGCCATGATTCGTTACCTGAAATAGTGGTATATTCAAAATACAAATGGAGGTTAACCTAAAACTAGATAATGATAGACTATCTAGTAAAACGTTGTATCAAGTGATGGATTGTATCTGAAGTTGAGACGCGGTACATAGAGCATTCCAGGGATAATGGAATAAGAATGTCAATAATGTACAAAGGGCAGAAATGCTCATTTTATTACCCCATGCCCATGCGAATATCTATTTATAGAACACGTCACTCTTATAGAACACATTGTTTATTGATTGATATCGACGGTTTGGTCAAAAACTTAACAATATATTAACCCTTACTTCTGTTTATACGTCAACGATAATTTTTTTTTCTAAATATATGTATTATAAATGATTTTTTTTAATATATGTATTATAAATGTATTTTTTTTTTAATATATGTAAATGTTTGAAACAGAATTATTGAAGAACAATTTTCAATGTCCACATTTCACACCATAGACAGGTTCAAATGTCAAAACTAGGCATGTTTACATTATATATCAAGTCTTCTATGAAAAATAGTAATTGTTTTATTATGTCCGTAGATTACACTCCTGAAGGCGGAAATATCAGTGAGTGCATACATATATATTGCATCTCGTGTTGGTGTATTTTGCAAACTATCATTTGCTAAGTTGTTTAGCATTGTTTAAAGATGTCTGCATAATAAGTATGTGAACTGCCAGCTAAGGGATAAATTGGACCAAGCAGAACTTCCAGAAACTTTTAAACGAACATTCATTAAGGCTTATCTTAGATTACTTATAATGCCTATCATTAATGCTTTCACATCACGCTTTGCATCTTAATATCTAGGTCTTTGTCACCACGTGATTACCTATGTTGCCAATTCAGATTTGTATCCATTTAATTTAAGTATTTTTTAAAAACATTTTCACACACACTTGCTGTTGTTATAAATCAATACATTCGGTACGTTAACAGTATGATAAAAACGTACCGACGTGAAAGAGCAACCTATTTTGATCAGCATTTGAAAAGGAGAAAAGCACGAGTGAACATAAAATATACAAATTATTCAAAACATGGAAACAAACAAAAACAAAAAAAACGATAACGTCAGATTACCAAAAAAGAGTATATTTGTCATGCTTTGGGTCAAAATGAAATTGTTACGCACTCAATGCGACAGGTAGCTGTAACGAAAAAATAATGATCTATAGGAAGCCTAACACAGATGTTAAAGCTTAACATCAATCAGGCAGATCTTTCCAATAAATTCATGATTAAAATCATTAACATGCAAATTGACTCATTCAACGTGCACTTTTTTTTCAAATCCTGATTTCAAATTATTGTTTTTGTCAAAAGCTATCATTTATTATGAGCATCAAATTCTCAGTAACATTTTATTTAACATTAAATTAACTGCCCCATACGTTTTGGCAGGCGGCACCATGGGTGCTATTTACAACAGTAGGGAAAACACGACCAATGAATTAGAAAGTGTCATGACTTTCTTTTAAAACAAAAATCGTATCGGTTTATTTGGGTCCCTGTCTAAGCTCTGTACAGAAGTTCCATTGACGCTAGAATTTCTTGTGTTATATATAGGACGGGTCAATTTTCAAATGTACGAGTTCTTAGAGTTTACCTTGCCTGGTCGTGTACAATCAAATTAAACTGTACACCAACCATCATTTCTAATAGAACTTTTCTGTCAAACTAGAAGTATCGCATCAAGTAGGGGAAATAGTAGTTGTTGAAATAGAGTAGACAACATATATATAGAAGCTGTGTCTGAAAATATATCTATTTGGAACGTTGATATTAGTAAATTATATTACCGGGGTATGTACCGAAGTTAAGATAATCTTTGGTACAGAAAACAGGAGGAGTGCTTTATATTTTCTATGAAGTTCTGACAGTACAAACCCATGGTAAAATTGAGGAACATGTGTTACATGTATGTCTGAAGTACATGTTACTACTCGTTTGACTGCAATTGTGGCGTTTTTTAAGAACTGATGTTTGTATATATAAAATTTCAAACTACATAAAATTTATATTTATTCGTTTGATAGACAAATTATTGCAATGCCAAGTTTTTCGCGATTTCACCGATATGCACAAAGCATTTACACCAAAGCCTATTAATGTAAATTCACTTTGTATGCAATTAACAGGTTAATTAACCAGTTAGTTTGCAATGTAGCTAGCACCCTAATATTTACAATTTCCCCTGTAATACTTTACTCGGTAGGGTGGGCGGGGTGTGCAGTGGAAAGCACACTTGCCTTTTACCAAGGCGGCCGGGGTTCGATTCCCGGACCGGTCGTGAAAAGGTATGGGGATTACCTGCCCGGCCACGTGGGCTTTATCCTGTTACTCCGGTTTCCACCCACAATAAGACCCCTCGTGCGCTAACATCCGAGCCAACAAGAGTGATTAATATAAGTTGTATAACTTGTTTCATATTTGTTCCTAGGAGGAACAGTATGCTTGCCATTTATTTCAGCCTTTTATATCAACATCATGTATCATCATCCTTGTAATCGTTATATGACATAGATATAAAAATGCTGAAGCATCCGTCTTTCTGACACAATGCCGTCATAGCCTTATTTGTCTTGCGTCCCCATTCCACCATAACATGTTGTATTTTGTGACAATTCGTAGTTTTGGAAGCAGAGTTAATAAAAAAAAAAACGCATCATACATGTAATAGCATTTTTGGAAAATCATTATTTGCTTTGTATTTCTAGTAACTACTTATGATATTTCTCCATAACATCGTGTCTCACATTCAAATGATTAAATTTTATGACTTCTTGATCTATCCCTTCATGAGGAAACCTTATCAAAATATAATTTACATTATAACACCCAGGAGGTCTCAATGATAACGCAATTTCCTGATTACTTTAAAATATATGCCCAATAGGTTCGGGGACCTTGGCAATCAATAAGGTGAATTGTCTGGAAAATAATTTAGATCTCGACCTAATGACGACGGAAAATGTCCTGAGATCATTGTGACAATTGCAATACATCCGTTATTCTAATCAATCACACATTTAAATCATGTCTTGCAATGTATGTTTGGGCCGCGGTGGCCAAGTGATTAAAGTGTATCGAAATTCAACCAGTAGCCCTCCGCCTATGGGTTGCGAGTGTGAATCCCACGAGGGGCTGTTACCAGGTACTGACCGTAGGTCGGTCGCTTTTCTCCGGGTACTCCGGCTTTCCTCCACCTCCAAAACCCGGTAGTCCTTACATGACCCTGGCTGTTAACAGGACGTAAAACAAAATGAACCAAAAACAAACATGCAATCTTTGTTAAACGTTGTACGTTTATAGGTTGTGTCATGAGAAATGGAATACAGGAACATCAACAACATCGATGAAACTACGGATAAAATTTGAACAAAGGAAATAATTACACGGAAAGTCTTGCTTACGTACAAGAGCATAACACTTGGTGTCTCGGAAGATACAACAAACTAGTTTAGAGCATGGTTATGAGTTAGATGCAGTTGTACTGATATTTGAATAGGGATTAGTTGACTGTGAATGTGTGTTATTTCAAAGAAAAACATACCTCACATCGCCCTCATAGTACTTATCAACGATGATAGAGGTAACGACTTTAGTTTTCCTAGTATTCTGGTAATCAAATACAGTTTTCGATTCCCTCCTCCAGTAATAGTATCACCGATTATGAAATTAAGTATAACGGGTAACGTTGCTAACATACTGGTCGCGCGTCAGGTTGAATTCTGGAAGAGTACATAATTATGTTGAGGTCACATCGGCCATATTATGTTATCTGAAAAGATTGAGAGCCACGAAGCCATGAAAAGTAAATCCACAGGTACATGTATAAGATAAATAAATGGAATTTAATTGCATTCGTCAAATATTTTCTCCTCAAAACATAATGATAATGGACGCATGACAAACGGGTTATAAGACGACGTTTAATGCTTTGAAGTACACTGTAAAACAGATTATATATAATAATGCATGTAAATATATGTCCACGTCACTTCAGGTCCGTGTTCTTAACCAGCGATGATTTGTTAGTGCTATGTTTTATTTTGGAAACCAACAGTGAGATTTTGCATTCAGATCATGGCGTCACTTTGTTGTTATTGTGGTGTTCATATTCTTTTGTCTCAAGGAAAGAATCGTTCATCCCATTGGTGATGGGAGCATGATTAATTTGCCAAAACCGATGCTTACCCATTGCTTTGTAATGTGAGATTACTAATTTCGTATCCCGAAGGAGCGGGATCGTTCATGTGATTATATTTCCCGAACCTATAGGCCATACACAATAACGCCATGTTTATGTAATAGCGTAAATTAATTGTAAAACGTCATCCCCCTTTGAGTAATGTTTTTATGTTAAAATGATGTCACGAATTTTATCATGACAAGGAAATAATTATATCTTAAACCTGATATAAGGCAAGATTGCGTCATTCTTGGATTCCTGTGGCAAGGGCTAATATAATCTATCACCCCTGTGTGATGTAGACTTTTATTTTAATTTTAGCGTGAAGCTCTGCCGAGTGCTTAAATTCATATATCCTCTCCCGTGAACAAAGTGCATCGCGAAATCATAAATGGGGGATGAATGCGCGACGAAATTGTTGACTTTACTCTGGTTACACTACATAAAGTGATATCATGACGTCACAGTTAGCACGTGTGAGCTGTCTTTTCCCTACCCCGGTAAAAGATAGGTTTATCTTTTCTCAAGTAAAAATGGGAATTCACCTGTGAAGTGGGGGAGAAAAAACAATTCTCTAACCACCGGAGTTGATCTGTGCTATGCAGTCGGCTAGCATGTACAACACTATAAAACATGAACAAAAAACAATCATATTTTAAAATACATATAGTCGAATGGTAAAATTATACCTATATTCTTAAATACATTAAAATAGTCTGCGACGAATCGTTTGACCTAAATATAATCGAAACTGAATATAGTGATACATTTAACGCGTAGGGATATATTTCTAGGAAATAGTCGGTTTATTAGTCTGCTTTTATTCAGAATTATACATCAATCCAGAGGCTTTTAGTGAAGATTGAATCGCTACTCATGTTGAGGATGCCGTAACGAGCAGTCGTTGACACTAGAAGGATAAAGTAGGAAATAATAATGCAGGTTAAAAAAAAAACATTTTGCAGACGGTAAAACAAATTTTCGTTTTAAGGTATTGGAATCAAGATTGATTTTAACCGGTGTAACTCGAAGCCCTCTGCACGCCAAACCAATATATCAACTGTTTTCGCCGAGTAATCTCAAGGCAAAAAACATCCAATAACTGCGCCTCGTAATAAATAGAGTCTAGTAAAATTCATCTTTCATGTAAAGATTCACATTTTGCATGTTATATCCTTAGTCCTTTTACCGCCTGTACCATATTGTACGAAATACTTTTTTGAAACTGAAATAACCATTCTCTCTGAATTAATCGACGCCCACATCGAAAGAAGGGTTAGACCAGTCAATCATGTTGCGTTCCGTCTGTTGTGTACATTATTCTGGAGAATTGTTTCAATCCGCTGATTTGTTTTTCTTCCATTTCTGATTAAATGAAATCGAGTTAGAAACACTTTGCACGTTGACTATTTCTTAATGCAGATATTGCATAGACAGGGTTTTCGCTAATCTACTGATTGTTTTGATTCCTTTGAACATTTTAAGTTGTCAAGTAATTGGTTTGTGATTGGTGTACATGAGCGACTAGAATAATGCAATACACTTCAATCATGCAGAAAAAAACACTATTGAAAATAAGCCCAATACACGTTATTCACCCTGTAAGGAACACGGGCTTCACAGAGGCTGCATTTTTAGCTAGGAACACCGCTTTACTTCTACCAAACAAAGCATTTCCTGCTGCAATGAATCTATTCGTGTAGCTATCGACATCTTCCTACCGTCATTATATACATGTATTGTGAATATCATTCACACTGTTATAGTATTTATCAAACAATTTTATTATAATTGTGTTATAGTAATCATATACAGTCTACCAAGATATTGCTACACAAATGTTATAGTTATGATAAATTGGATGATGACTAATGCACTCCGATGGTTATTGCAACGTTGCTATGGAGTAAATGTAAATGAGTCAGTGAGCTAGAAATTTCAAAATACATATAATACATACATGTTAATAAAAAGTATTTAATGTATGATATGACATACCCGTTAATGATAACACAACTTGAAATTGTTACTACATTGTATATTTCACAATATATATTGTCATTTTTTAGGCAACGAGCTGTTTGTTTGACACCTGATCTATTTAAATGAAATGTCTGTGCTAGCAACCAATATCATTTATGCTATGGTGGTGTCTTTGATGTCATTGGTATTTTATTCAACACCACCATTTATGCCATATTTCAGCGGTTCAATGTCATTGCTTCTTTACTCTCGTCCACGTTTTGTCAACAAATTATATTTGAAATATGCAAGTCACTACTTAAATATATCTATGTCCAATAACTGGAACAGCGCACTATGATTATCCTTATCTATTATGTAACTGACACTGTGAAAGCTGGCGTAATAGAATATTACATGGCTTATACAGTTGTTCTGAGAACGAGTCCATGGTTTATCAACTGCAGGTATACATATATTAAATGAATACTGCATACATTATATACATTATGACTTTTGATTGAAGCTGTATACAATGTGATTACCACGTTTTAATTGGTTCTATTTAATTTCTTTACATCTTTTCTAATTACAGGAACATTTAATCAGACCACCAGAGTTGAAACCACTGTTCAACAAGGGATGCATGATGTAGCAGCTATTCTACGATCAACAACCGGAACAATATTATGTCTCATAAGTCTACAGTACATAATTAAATGTTGGCAGCTCGGGTTATGATACGTATGACTATGATAAAAATCAGACTTATGATGTTCCGCTGTCATCACTGACCAAAAGAGATATCATGACCCCGATATGACCTCACTAAGAGACGAACGAAGGCGTCATTCATTAAAGATACGTGAAAGTCAATACGTATGACTATGTTAAAAATCAGACTTATGATGTTCTGATGTCATTACTGACCAAAAGAGATATCATGACCCATATAGTGTATGACCTCACTACGAGACGAACGAAGGCGTCATTCATTAAAGATAAGTAGAAGTCAATCAGGGCTGAATTGTCTTCGTCATTTTGTCAATTACGGGAGCTTTAACATCTCTGCCCGTTTGCAACCCATTACAGACATACAGATGCTAGTGATATCCAATAGGAAATTTTGGTTTGGCATATCAATAACTAAAGATACGGCTACACAAAGTTGAATACCAGGCTACTAAAGTCTGATCAAGGATCAAGGAGACGGATCAAAGGTATTTATCGAATATTAAAGTGTTTAAAAGTACCATAAGGCACAGAGTACCACTCGATTTTATAACATATGTTCACATATATCGGAGAAGATCGCCACCATCGATCTGAGATGGACGGAATGCATAGTGTAATGTCTGCGGGATCCGCCGGGAGAGCCGACAACTTATAGCGTGTGGCGATAAAAAGTCAATTTGATGGACTTTGTGATTCCTTGGATTGGCCGTCTGAAGGAATTCCTTCGAGGAGGTAGTCTGCCTGCTATTAAGATTTAAAAGCTCATCAGAGGGAACTGAACAGCTTTTCTAAATTGTAAGTGTTTTACGAAAAACAACTTGTCTAGAATATGTTGCAGTCTTGTTTGCAAAATGTGTCTTGGGAATTACGTAAGATTGACATAAGAACATTATTTGTCAATACACATCAAACGTATCATCAATATATAGTTTGATGTTAAACAGTTTTATCTGACCAGAATCGAAGTGTCTACCACACATACCACTGGAATTACAGTATGTTTGGATGAACCGGATATGACGTTTGTTTTTTTATATTTTTTTTTTCATTCCGGTAATGACGTGAGACCCTGATACAGAGTACATACTTTATTTACGTGTGAAAACTTCAGAATCAATCAAGGTCATCTTGGCTCTTCTACTTTAGGAATCTGTGATACATTATTTACTTCAATCCTGTTGTCCTTTCTTGGCCTAGCGGTCCCGTGGTTTCACATGGCTGAGTGAGTTGAAGGATGGAAGGGAGAGCGGATGGATCTGCGGGGAAATGAACACACTGTCTTAAAATTCAATCTGCATCCCTAACGTGTACATACTAGAACATGCTCAGTCGAACATGTTAGAATCACGGGTCATCCTTTACATTTTTGCCATTCTTTATTTTATAAATTTCACTTAATCACCCGACAAATACGACACGTATGAATTCTTGAGTGAAAGTGTTGAAGCGTTCATATATTTGTAGAATGATTACGTTATACAAAAAATCTTAAATTCCTAATAACACCGTATTATTTACCTCTTTGAAAGAAAACATCTCAAACAAATATAGCAGACTTGTTTTCTTCAAAACCTAAAAACATTGTGACTTATGAAACTAAACACAAAACAAAAATAACACGACAAATCACTTTTGACTCAGCACGCCGAGAAGTAATAACACAATGATGTTTTATTCAAATGAAACTATTATTGCTAAACATAACGTTGTAATTTAAAAACAAAACAGGTAAAAGTAGAAGCACTAAAATAAACTTTGCATTAAATCTTTAAGTCCATTCCGATTAAAAAACAAGTCACATGTACGCATTAATGAAATCAATATTTTTAATAACATATTGCATAATATGATTTGCAATCATATGGAACAAAATCCGTATGAGTGTGTGTTTTTATGGAAGGATTATTTTATTGACTAAGGAACGCTGTCCTACTACATTGTTTGTATTTGATTTTTGTCGTTTTTTTGTGCTTGTATTTTTTCTAGCATATGCAGTAACACTCCTTTAAATCCATTGAGAATAGTGCTGCATGTTGGCAAGACTATTTGCATTGTTCATATCTCTAAGTTTCATTCATATTTTGATTCATTGAAGTATAGGGACCGAATCTCCGCTGATGTTACACAACTAGAATACCGCTTTATATTTTATATGCTTATTCATCTTTATAATTTTTTATTTTGAAAATATCGCAAGATTTTATTCCCTTTTCAAAAATCGTTAACGAGTACGGGACAACAGTCTCAAATGCATTGCAACATTTTTGAAAGTAGGTAATGGTTCTTATCGCAAATAATCTAAGACATTTTGAACTTTAACATGAAGGCTATGTGCAGCCGTATTGTTGTATGGTTTATTCAAGACACTAATCAAGATGGATGACATAATTATTTATATTCGAAATTCATATAAAACATTTAGTTGATGCTATTTCTGTCTTTATGTTGTGTTTAGACGAAACTAATTATTTCGCAGGTAGTCTTTAGAGCCTGTATACCTTATGAGTTTACCACATTAAATGATGTTTTGAATGGAATACTAGTCATATTGCCTTAATCCTAATCAATGTGGCGGAACATCAATATTATTTAAGACATTCGGCGAAGTGTGAAACTATGGTACAGCTAGACGTATTGGTGCCAGCCAGGATCTTTCCAGAGCATATCACATGAATAATATATAACATGTCCAATATATTGCAAATAATCCAATGTTAATTGATTTAATACTTGATACATTTGGTTGAAATGATTTTTTTGAGGATGTGTTCAATCTCGTAGAAATCATTAGAAAATATTTTAACGATTAAGGTAATACCTGATAAAGTAAAATATGATAGCCGTTCTGCTAATTTAAGCCGACAGTTGCGTTGCAGTACAAATATGTTACTTATGAGCGTAAAATGGTATAGGGTTTGTATGCGTAGGCATTTAGAACAGGCACAGCAAACTTTTTTTTTCTTTTGTGTATCTAGTACTTTTGCACCTGCGATCTCTAGCACGTCCTCTTAGATTAAATGGCAGTAAAGGTTATTATTCTAGAATGCAATGGAACACATAAAGTTAATTTTTCTGAGTACAAATGTAATGTATTGATGGTGAATGCAAGTATACTCAGTTAAAAATTACAAGACTTAAATTAATTTATTTTGAATTATTACAGTTTGTTACCAGAAAAAATGTCCATAAGCATAATTATGTATATTTTATTGCTAACGGGATTTAATTATAAACATAACAATTTTAGAGATATTTATTTTCTGTGAAATGTAATTCATCTTGTGAACATTACACATACCGTGTAGCAACATTATTTATAGACGCAATTATCCTTTTGTTTTTTAATTTTGCAGTCTATTCCAAACGATTTTCTTTTCTTAATAAATCTGCTAACGATCCGTTTCCATCTAGCATGCAGATATAATGTAACACCGTAGTCACTCCTCATTTTGATTACATGCATCTTTTTGATATGATACTTGAATTTAATTTGTCAAACAAACAAAAATCAAAGAATACCGAAGCGTCAACAAAACCCTAATCTTAACTCAAAATCGATTAAACTAAACGCAAAATAGGAACAAGGAAATATTTACACGGATACCCTCGTATAAGTTTAAAAAGATTGAGACCAGATGTTCCGAATGAGTAAGCGTAGCCTGCTTCTTCGACGACCTCCGCCATGTAAATCTTTGTCACATCACAGTAAGCATCAATCCTCAAATTGAGAACCGAGTCATCAGTGTCAAGCACAACAAGTAAGCACACTAATAAGCATCACACATATCCACAAAGATACAAAGTATTTTTCGATGATATCACGATGTACCGTACGTGTGTTCGTTAGCAGTTGGCACTATCACGAACATATATTTTTGCAGTCATACATGGGGGAAAAGGCGATTTAAAAAAACTTTTTTTTTTGTTGTTGAAAATATAGCTTTTTTTCAACAAAACACTCAGGCTCTAAACTGTTCCTAAATAAACGTTTGTTTTCTTCTTGAATTTTATATTCGAATCCCTACTAGAGTGCGTTATTTTTAAAAGTAACACAAAATTCTGGTTAAAGCATCAAAAACTAGAACTAGACTGAGTGACTTGCTTGACGCATTTCAGACGTCAATACCTTGCTTAGTGTATCCGGGGAACATTTCCATAAAACAACACCTTTAGTATAAATTATTCCGCTGGTATCTGTTATATTGTTTACACAAGTCTTAAAAAACAACCGTTAAATCTTAAGCTGGACATTTAACATATATAAATGCTTCACAGAGTATAACTTCCCTGTCCACTGCCCCATGGTCTTTCGTATTAACAATAACCCCCACTTACATATAACTGTGCTTTGTTTAAAAATTGAAACATACTTTGACTAGAGCACTTATGTTGCCAAGATGTCTACATTTAACCATTCGAAACCTAGGGATCTATTTATTCTAAATAAAGCCCCTGCTGATTTTTTATTTTTTATTTTTTATTTTTTTTTTGTAAAAGCAGTTTATAATCACCGGATTCTTATGTATATGATCGGCATCTTTATGATATCACATCCAAGGTATGAATGCTAATGATTGATGCCTGATAATTATCAACTTTTTTCTCGTGTGACATTTATGTCTATCACCAGAAATAATTATCATGTCAATTTCACTTCACACATTCCTTAACAGTCATATTCATGACACAATTATAGAGTTTTCCCCCTGGGAATATATGTGTTATGTCAGAGAATATCAGGTAAACGATATAATTTCTCTGTCATGTGTTTAAAAAGATAATCATCTTCCCATTGTTGTATATTTAAGATGGTTTTATGTCGTATATCATAATTAAAGAGAGATGTACAGAGAGAGGATATCCTTAGTTTTCAATACAGTTAACATAGAACGACAAGGGTCCGTATTCATGAAATAGTTTGCATGCTCAAGCATTGCATATTTGCTAATTTTTGTTTTCTTGTTTTTCACTCGCTTTAACAATAAAACAGGTACGTTCCAGAGTGTTATCATTCTTGGAAGAATAACCAAATATCTTCAAAATAATAAAATTCATTTTTTATCACTGAGAAATTAGTCTTCAGCGCAGAATCATAGTTTGTGTATGAGAACAGTACCATGAATACGGCCCGATGGTTCTAAGACTTTATATGTTTATTCAGTAACGATAATGTTAAGTTCATGACCTTTGACAAAATTCCTGTTAATACAATTGTTTTTAAATGTTCTATGTGCCACAGTTTCGGTTATGTGTACTGTACGAATGTACATGTAACTGATGCTGATGATGTCATAGTAGTAATACGTAATATAACAGTATACTTACTTTGGAAAAGCGTTTCGTTAACGTAACAACCGAAGACACAAATGTCTAATACAGACGCCATCATAAGTACTCGTTAAACCAGTTGAAAACAGGTTGAATAATGACAGTGTTATACAACCCAGCAGTTAATATATAGATATAGACAAATTATTTCACCCGAAGAGCTTGCTGAAACAATGAAGGCGCTAGTGATGTTTTGTTTTTTTAATATTTATTACCATCACTAGGACATAATGCATTTTTAATTAAACCAATATAGTATGCAGAGAATGTTTTGTTTATATTATTATTTTATTTTTTTGCGATCCAGAAACACTATACCTGTTCAACATTTAATGTTTGGCATCATTTTTTTATCGCGCTCGAATTAAACATCGTGTCTCAATAAAAACTGTAGCCTTACTAAAGATAATTTGATGATCATGACTTCAGCAACACGAGGAAGTGGACCTTTTTTTCTCCGACAGCCCATTTGTTTTCAAACGGAAACCTTGGAAATGCATTATGTCTGCTTGCGACGAGAGAAGTAATTTGGATAAATCACGACGTCACAATGAAAGAATACGTCACCAGTCGATGTAAACAAATAACCAAGTGAAAGAGGTCAGGGTGTTCATCACTAGTTGGTGATGGAAATCTCCTAGCAGGTTAAGAGTGGGGAACCTGTAACGGGAGGAAAGTATATCCGATAGGCCTTATGCTCCTTCTTTTCTACACTGTATATCTACTATGTACCTACGTTTGTTGAGATAATTGCATAAATTTATGCAAAAAAAAACCGAAAGTGTGTGTTTAAAATCTTCATGATATTGTTCTGGTAACCAACACCTAACCTAATAATAAGCTAATTATTTGTTTTCATAAAAAGGATATATGATAATTAGAAATGATATTGTTTCTCAGAAACGGCTTGTATTAGTCCAGCTTTGTAAGAAGACAAGGTAGCTAACTCTGATCATTTTGTAAAGCAAATGGAGGTAACTTTCTGTTACAAGACTTTTCGTTCGTTATCTGATAAACGGATTTTTTAATGAAGATAAAAAATAAAAAAAACAAATCCGCTTATCTAAAAGGCATGCATTTGTTCAACATCTCAACAGAATTATTCATCAAACATTTTTGAAATAAAAAAAAGATATCATTTTCTTATTATATGTTACATTTGTACATAATAAGTACGCGTTTTATGCACGCGTGTTTTACATATTTATCCTTAGGTTTCATATCTTGGTAAGCATCTTGTATATACAATACCATTTAGTCATCGCTACCATTACGTCATGTTTTATTTATTTCATATGTCTCACATATTCGTATTTTATTATGCAATAAATGTTAATTTTACAATAAGATTGTCTTTGTGTTATTTGTTTGTATTTCTTCATTTCCTCGGATTACAAGAGGGCATGTTCTTAAATTATGCGGCTTAGATTTGCTATCTGATCACAGACATGTTCTTATTTCATTTTTGAAGAATAGACAGACGTCTTTTCCAATTGTATGTATCATTCACACGAACACCTTCTGAGATTGTTTTCGGAGGAATATTTATAATTACTATCATATAAATTTTAAAAAGTATCGCAGAAGAAACTAAAAAAAAACCCAAAAAAACTCAGAATATCCAATTGAGTCCGAATATAGCATAAATTATCCCCTGTCTTGTTAAATTCAGATGAATATATTAATAACACCAATGTATGTACATGACACGTACCTTTGTTCCTTACTATAGCATGACCAAATTCAATTACAAAATTACTGTAGAGTATGTATAATAGTAATAGAATGTATGAACAATTCATTGTATTTGGTAAGAATGACTCGCAATACATTTCAGCATTTGTTTCATTTATTACATGTGCATTGTAAAACTTCATCACGCCCAATACATACAGAAGAGTTGTAGACCATTAAGGTTATAAAATGTATGCACTACCTCATTATTTAGGTCATGGTGTCTCGCCACACGTCATAAAGCGCCAACGGTTCGAACAATGCAAAGGGAGGGAAATTGAATGTTTCTCAGACGTATTCGGTATTTGTTTTATGTATGGCATGTACTACACTACACTTCTGTACAATGCTAGGCCTTTTACAATTCATGTAGAGTTATTTCATGCTGCAAACCTGTTGTGGTATATTTCTTTTAGTTTCAAAAAGAAAAAGTGTAAAACCTGCTGTAAACAAGTATGTTTCTATCAGTTTAAAAAATGTAGATATAATGACAATATGTGACAGACAACTGTTAGTTACACGGAACGTTGTTAACCTGATGTGACAGACAGGTTTATGTTAGTTACACGGAAAATGTTGTTTACCTGATGTGACAGACATGTCTATGTTAGTACACGGCAAATAGTGTTAACCTAATTTGACAGACAGGTTTATATTAGTTAAACGCCTAATGTTGAAGACTTGAAGTGACAGACAAGTTTCTGTAATTTGTTACACGGCAAATGTTGTTGACTTGATGTGACAGACAGGTTTATGTTAGTTACACGGCAAATAATGAGGACCTGAGGTGACAGACAAGTTTATGTTTGTTACACGGCAAAGGTTGTTGACCTGATGTGACAGACATGTTTCTGTAATTTCACGACAAATGTTGAAGACCTGATGTGACAGAAACGTTTCTGTTAGTTACACGGCAAATGTTGAAGAGCTGGGCCCGTATTCATGAAACTGTGCTCGTGCTAAAGCATGGATTTTGTGCTTATTTCTTCTTCTGACTATTAATTATTCAACAAATGTAATTTTGTCAAAGTTCTGGAAACAAGTTGTAGAGACATGAAGTCGAAAGCCGTTTTCAACATCTACAGTGACTTTTTTTATTCTTTTTACATATTATGATTAAGGAGAGTTTCAAGAAAGCTGGCTTGAGCACAGTTTCCATGCTTGAGCATGAGAACGGTTCCATGAATACGGGCCCTGATGTGGCAGCCACGTTTCTGTTAGTTACAAGGCAAATGTTGAAGACCTGATGTGACAGACATGTTTTGCTAGTTACAAGGCAAATGTTGAAGACCTGATGTGACAGACATGTTTGGCTAGTTGCATGGCAAATGTTGAAGACCTGATGTGACAGACAAGTTTATGTCAGTTACATAGCAAATGTTGAAGACCTGATGTGACAGACACGTTCTGTTAGTTACATGGTAAAAAATGAAGAACTGATGTGACAGACATGTTTTTGTTAGTTTCACGGCAAATGTTGAAGACCTGAGGTGACAGACATGTTTTGCTAGTTGCATGGCAAATGTTGGAGACCTGATGTGACAGGCAAGTTTATGTTAGTTACACGGCAAATGTTGAAGACCTGATGTGACCGACATGTTATGTGAGTTACACGGCAAATAATGAAGACCTGATGTGACGGACATGTTTTTGTTAGTTACACTGCAAATGTTGAACACCTGGGCCCTTATTCAAGAAACTGTGATCGTGCTCAAGCATGGATTTTGTGTTTATTTCTTGTTCTGGCAATAAATTATTTAAAAAATGTATTTTGTCAAAGGTCTGGAAACAAGTTGTAGAGACATGAAGTCGAAAGCCGTTTTCAATATCTACAGTGACTTTTCGTATTATTTTTACATGATTAAGGAGAGTTTCAAGAAAGCTTGCTTGAGCAGTTTCCATCCTTGAGCAAGAACGGTTTCATGAATACGGGCCCTGATATGACGGACATATTTCTGTAAGTTAAAAAGCGAATGTTGAAGATCTGATGTGACTCAAAGACTCTTTTTGTAAGACACAAATTGTACAAAGCAAATAGTGCAGACCAACTGTTAGTTACACAGCAGTGCAGACCTGTTGTGAAACAAAGACAGGTGTAAGTGTGATACACTGAACATGTTACATTGAAGTCGACACGCTCTACCAAGACACGTTTCTATTAGTCGTCCACCACGCATATGTTGCTAGACATTTTGGCATTGTGACATTCTACTATCAGGAAGTCCATGTGATTTAACTTTGTAACATATCTATGTGACCCAATCAGTGACATTTAATGGCTTTGGCTTTAGACTTCCGTGCGACAAGAGTAATTACTTGCCGACACTAAACACCAAATCGCCTCCGCAGCTCCTGCAGAAAGTTATTTAAAACCCCCTTGACTGTAATATATCTGAATAGCTGAAATTGATCTCAAATAGATAACTTGTGATTATACAATGACTTAATTAAAATCTGCAACTGTTTCATTTGGCTAAATTAAAAACATGCGCATTTATATCTCCCCAAAACGAATGATTTTGTTATTGTCATATAGGACATATCGTATATGTAACACTGTTTGTATGTACCCTTACGAAAGAATACATCATTCAAAGCAAATCTAGTTCCAACAGGTCAATTTGTATTTATTGTCCCCGAACGAACAGCCAAAATGCTCAGCTTTTTCGGTGTTGCATTTTGACTCGAATTCCATTGTTCAAGGATATTTGATACTTTTCAAAAAATTAAATGGTGTCCATGAAATTTGCCAATAGTATTCATCAGCCTGCATCGTTTTGGATGAGGAAAGTACATGTATCGCAGTTAACGACATGTACTGTACAACCATATAATAAGCTAACAAGAGTTATTAAAAACGCGTGCATACATTAAGACACTTCGTCACGAATACGATAAACACTGATACCGAAAAGTGAAAAAGGCGACATGATTAAATCAATGCCTTTCACAATATTTAAACCTTAAACATTTTAAAAATAGCTGATCTTTTTATTCTGCGCAAACATTGTTTGCTAATATGCCTAATCTTGCTGACTGATTCGTGTTCGTCAGTAAACCCTATTCAGGTAGTTGGAATTAAAGAAATTATCTTTTCTTGACCAACGGTGTAAAATTAAAAAAATCTCGGGTTTTATTAAATTTGAATACCCGTTGGATCGAATTTCAATTTTCTCTCATTTATAGGTGTAATATTGGACTGGCCTGTCTAGGGCAATAAACATATGATCACTGTGGTTGTATTACACATCTACCCATGCAATACAGCCACGGCGTGACATCACAATGACGCAACAATGACTTGACGTCACGAATACGGTAAAATCTGATGCCGAAAAAAGAAAGAAAGGCGACATGATGAAAATAAAACCGTCCACGCTTTTTTAACCGTGGACATTATACAGTTCATTTTTTTTCTGGGCAATCTGTATTTGCAAATAAGGGGTATGTTTAATATCGCTGTATCATTTGTTTTTATTGAAAAAGAGTAAGGAAACAGGTTGATATTTTCAAACTTGTGGCCAGTCAAATGGTATGGTCAGGGTTTTTGAGCTCATCCAGGTAGTTGAAATGAGAGTAACAGGCAGTTCCACGCTCGGGATTTTCAAATTTGGCAACATCCTCGGCAAAGCATCGGGTTTTAACAAATTGTAAAACCCCTGGGGTGGTATATCTTACACCCCTGGTCATGAAAGAGTCTTATAATCTAACATCACTGGACATGAAATAGTTTTATAACCTTTCAGCAAGACAATGCTTGACTACCTATTGACAGGTTATGTGTGAATTTCTCACGACAAACAGCCTTTATAATTACCTTCATACACAACAACGACAAGTCTCCCATTGGACATGTTTCGGATGAAGACCTATTCGTAGACGACAAAACCCTGCTGCCTAACTGCAAAAAGTTGACTACATCGTTTAAAGAGAGTGGAGGCAATACTGTTTTGTGATGAAGTAATTCTGTAGGTTATTCTATAACAGGAATCAAAACGAATGGTAATAATGTTATAATCCTAGAAGGACGAAACAGCTGTATGATGCAGTTTAATTCATTATTTTTGGCATACTGTATCTTTCACTAAATATAAAATGGTGCAGCATGTGTGTGTGTTACATTTGTACGTCATCTTTAAGGATAGGAGGTGGCAAACTCTGCCGGTGGAGTTTTAGTTTCCGCGGTTTGCTGGAGCCCCTGTAGCCGCAGTTATCTCATTTGAGTAATGGCACAGTTCATAATATACACACTTTCGTAGTACATGATTTAAAATCATACAGTACTCATTAATATTTTCTTAATAAATGAAAGGGGTTTGATTTACCTGATTCTTCTGCTTTTACATTCGTGTATAAAGTTTCGATTCCCACGTTTTGAGCACTAGCATAACTGATGAGTCTTAAAAGGACGAAATAGCTGTTTGATGCAGTTTAATTTATTATGCTTTTATTTCGGCTTACTGTATCTATAACTAAACTTAAAAAATGCAGCATATGTGTGTGTTACGTCATCTTGCTACACAAGGACTAACTTTTACACCCAGTGTTTATCTGTAAACAAGCTAGGTCCTCAACTGTGTTGATAGTCTCAGCATTTTGATATGTTATTGCAAACACACTTTCTGAAACATACAAAGCAATAAGAATGTAAGTATATGAGAAGAACGCGATACGTTTTTTTTTCCTTTTTTGCCAAATGTATAATTTTGATAAAGTAATGAGCATAAGTATGCATAACATTAAACGCTATCTTAAAATGCAAAGTACCCACATCGTATAAATTTATTCTTGTCAAGGTACATTTGTTAGTATTTTGAATTATGCTATTCATTCACTTGAATACCATATCAGCTTTCAACAATTACAGTAGAGCTCGACCATACTCCTTTGGCATATACCATCTTGACCACATATATTAAGTATAACTTCATTCCAAACACACGATATTTCAATTGAATGGAACACTAAAAAAACTGTTTGGTGTCATTTAGGTCCAATGAAAGACTTTGTTTGTGTATTCTCAGGGTACCCTTTAAAACGTTTAAAGGTTATGTAACGTAACGAGTTGTATCCTCGAGCATTAAGCGATAGTAAACAAAAGAAAAACGTCGCAAAGCGCAGCTTAATGATCGGATAAGCGTCCAATGGTGAATATTAACCTAACAGCATCATATACAGGGATTTCTCAAACATTAGGGCATCATGTTTCGACATCGGTGATTGACAGACAGCTCAACGGAACACGGGGCACGATCGAAGCATTTAAGAATATGCCCTTGCAAAATTAAGAAAATAAGATAACTTTTTTGAAGGAGGTCATATCATTATAATTTCCATGTTTCTATGTGGACGTCTTTGTTGAAAAGAAACACGGGAATTTGTTTTGTTTTCAAATGTTTACGTAACCTTTCACGCATAGTTTATCTTAATTCCCTACATAATATAGAACTTAATACTAGAATTAAAATAAACATATAAAGTGTACTTTCATTACATTCAAATAAAGGTATTCTCGGGGCAGTATTTAGGCTTTTAAAAGGTTACAATTGCAACGAGATACATCTCAGAACACTTAACGGCAGTAAACACCAGTAATCGATGCACAATGCCGCTTAAACATATTGATAACACATGTTAAAAGCCAATTAACCTTTACGAACGTGTAAATATATATTTATTCTAACGTCACATGCGGAATCTTTATAGTTCCGAAAACTGCGATGATAATTCGACGCATGTAGGCGCATACCTTCCTCAAGTGGTGACAAAGGGAGTTAATTATAGTTATAATATTTCTCTTAGATTTTTCAGTAAACAGATTTCCCAACATTCATCATCATGATACTTCAGAAAAGCGTAAATACTGAATTTTTTAAAGAAAACAAATAAGCTTGTAATATCAAAAAGGGAAATCCTGAAAGGAGCGTGGTTTTAGTTATAAATTATTACAATGTATGATCTATCACACAAGTCTTGGAAGTTTGTTTGTATGTTCGTTTTTTTTTCTGTTGGAAGATCAGATGGTCGAACGAGCCCCAACATCAGGTACATGTAGATTGGGAAAGGCATTTACTCCTGTTTTAACCGCAACTTCATTGTGAGGCCATGAAGCATGCAACGTCATATTTTCCTGTCAAATATATGAATAGTCATATGTTTTATTTGGATATTATTTACACAGGTAATCGGCCAAACCTCTCCGGGTCAAATTTTTTGATTAGTTTTATACTAAAAACAACTTTCTCATATCTAGTCGTATTACGTCAGAACTTTCCTTGACTGCTAAAATCCCAAAAGTTCAAAACGTTGTCAGGGTTGACCAAAATAAAATTTTAAATAAGTTTGACATATTTGTTTTAATCGAAACGCCATTTTTCTTTCACCTACAGCGAAGTTAGATTTTCGTTCTTGAGCATCATTTAAATATAAATCAGTAGATAGCACGCTCGTCTTCACCAAAATGTCTGGATTCGCTTCTGGTCATCAGCCAGACCATGCATTAGATATTATTTTTTTTCCATATACTATCTTAATATTAAGCACACTCCACACAAATATCATGTGTGCTTGTTTTCTTTGAAGTTTAAGATTCAGAAAGAATGCCTGCTGCGTGCTTCCGTCAGAGTTCAAAAATATTATTTAGACCATATGGAGAACATTCTTTGTGAATTGCAATAAAGATAAGTTTTTATGACAAAATCTTGAGGTTAATGAATACAGGTACTAGATCCTAAAATAAGAGTAACATGAGAACAATGTATTGATCTGATGTAACAGAGCTTGTCGTTATATCGATATAAAGGCTCAATTTTTGTTCCATTATAAAACATAGTAATGCATTTCAATTTTGTTTTAGTCACTGACAGGTATGAATACAAAATCAAACTCAACAGGTTCTACTTAAACCCGCACACGTTTAAGTTAACAAGAGGCCCATGGGCCTTAACGGTCACCTGATGGTTGACATGAAAGAGAAATATGGGAATGTTGAAATGAATATTTATAACAATACATTGCAACACAAGGCTTCATAGTAAACTTAACCCCCTCCACAGGGGTAGATGCAAGACCCCAGAGTCATGAAATTCACAATTTTGGTAAAGAACCTTAAAACCAATCCATCTATGAAGAGTATTTGATTCCAGCATATCTGAGTAAGAGAAGAAGATTTTGAAATTTTTGTAAATTTTACCCTTTTTGGCCCCGCCCCGCAGGCCCCTGGGGGTCAACTAGGGCCAACATGTACATACCATCAAAGTGTCATCCCATGCTGATAATTTGATACAAGTTAAAATGAATTCCAATACAAATCCAACAAATAATAGTCAAAAATGTGATTTCCCTATAAATACTATTGTAAAGTTTACCCCCTCCCCAGGGGCAAACATGAGACCCCAGGGTCATGAAATTCACAATTTTGGTAAAGCACCTTAAGACCCTTCTATCTATGAAGAGTATTTGATTCTACCATATCTGAGAGAAGATTTTTGAAGTTTTAGTCAATTTTACCCTTTTTGGCCCCGCCCCGCATGCCCCTGGGGGTGTGGACCATATAATTAACAATTTGAGTTGAACTTTAGCCATAGAAGCTCCCTGCCAAATTTCATTGAATTTGGTTCTGTGGTTTTGGAGAAGAAGTCGAAAATGTAAAAAGTTTACGGACGCACGACGCACGACGGACGACGGACGACGACGGACAAAAGGCGATTAGAATAGGTCACTTGAGACTTCGTCTCAGGTGACCTAAAAAGCAGTGAATATTACTATAGATTCAAAGCAGTTCATTATCGGATTAGTGTATTTAAATTCACCACACGTGCAGTGTACCGTACAACCAAATAAATATGAAATTGAAAGTCATGGTACAACATTTTGTAACTTCGTGCGTAGGCAGTTGTAACTCTTAATTACTGTAACACTATGCAAGGCACTAAGAATGCTTTGGTTCATCAACTACAGGAAACGTATTAATCCTTATATTAAAAGGAATTAGGGCGGGGAAAATTATAAAGGAGGCATCGAGTCATCGATAAGGAAAATGGGTACCGATTAAGTCAGTATATGGTCTGTATTTCAAAAATGCATACATTAAGTAGATACTGCCCGATGAAGAGTTTAATTGCGAACAAGGATTTACAAAAGAAAACTAAAAAAACAAAAAACAAAAAAAAACGCTTAAACAAAAAAATGCTAGCAGCTACAAATAAGTAACAAATGGAACCCTATGTCGGTAAAAGATGGCAAAAACAAAGGAAAAATTTTCCACACAGAATTATAAAACCATGTTTTTTGGGACGTTTTTGTTCCTTTATTTTTTTTACAATGATTTATTGTTGAAGCACCATTAGGTTCAGTCTGATGCTTTCACAATATGATGGAAGCAAAAAGCGACGTTCAATTCTGAAATGTTACATTCTAATATGATGCCCAACGTTGGATCATTACGTCAACCTTGTCGCCACTTTATGGCAGATTCATGACAGCTGCCAACATTTTATATGATCAATGAAATTCAATAAATTGTAGTAATGGCTGTATTAAGGGATATCAAAATGATTTAAGATAAAAGAAAATGCGTTTGTTGCCTGGCTATACACCTTGGGGCAAATCCGAATATCATCTTGCTATTTTGTGTATGCATAATATGGACATGTTGTCCATCTAACAAAATCAGTTAGGAAACAATGAGTAGGTATCAAACTAGCAACCCAGAGTTGAAAGGCTAGTGGTAGTATGTGGGAACACATTAACCACTCAGACCCGTTATCTTGTACGAATTAGCTTCGTCATTAATATATATGTAAGGCTCGAACAGTTGTACATGACGAGGTAACAGTATAAGCTGACTTATCATAAAAACAAAACTCTGAATATACGTTTTGTAACCAACCATCGCATAAATGTGAAACTGGTTGGTGTTTTTGATATCACTAGATGTTTATTATCTTCGTTTTGGATGCTAATATAAACTTATCACTTCTTCTGCATTTGATATATTAACACGGACACGTAAAGGCTTAATGAGATACGTAACTCAGGGAAGATTATAAATCATACCTTAATAAGTCATAAACAAGAGAACCGTTTATCAAAGTACTTTATAATAACACTCATCCTAAACCTCTTGATTCAAAACCAGACCCATCAACATATATTCATTTACATACATACCAGCTGATTCAATTTCACATATCTATGTTGGCAAATGTCGATACCGGCTACTGAGGAAATGAATGTTTTATTACATCTGAATCCGCATGAATGTATGCGATTAAGAATACATCACGATACTCGTGCTAGGATAATAAGGTTGTAAGTTGTACTCTGTGATATGCTGGAGAGTAAGTGCTCACCAATGACCTGCGGGGCTGCCGACGTTACAGAAGAAGGGCGAGGCATCTCTCACACTTTGTAGCTGAAATAAGTTCATTTGTTCTCCCCGCCTTATCGTTATTGAAGAAAACACATCGGTTTTTCTCTGTATATGAACACGATGTGTTATATAGTTGTTACAGTATCAGTAGATATATCCCCCATCATGTACGGATCAAACTACTCGATATTTTCAACGCTATAAGTTAACAGAAAGTGACGATTTTCTATTATCATTCGACTAGAGCTACTTAAATATCTTTCTGGGTATTTCATAGGGATGCATTTCAGCGGTAACCTTTAACAAATTGTTTTCATGATATCTTCTATCTCCGCCTAAGTCTATAGTAAGTATCTATTAAACTTTTGTCCGGTTTATGCATTTGAATGTCAAAAGCTCATGAAATGTATTTCACTTTCACTCAACGTCGTAATTAACTCCTTACATTTGTATTCCATAACACATCTGATAGTGTAATTATCTTAAGACTAAGTCAAAAGACTGTCGGATAATTTATTTTCCGATACTAAGCTCATATCTTCCTTTTGTTATAAATGATTTATTGACTGTTTATTATTTAAGAAATGCATGAACAATTGTACATCCTTTTCATGATTTAATACTGTATATCGGGTTTTTAGCGTATGCTTTTCGCGTTTTCTGTACAAAATCACAGGTTTGATATTTAGCGTATTTAAATTTTAGCGGTGAACCAGCTTCAATTATTGATTTTAACGCATGTACATGTATCATATATAACACAACAAATGAGTAATAAACAAGTACAGGTATACTTATTGAAAATTATCGCGTTTTGCATCAAATGTTCTCGCGAAGGATACAATAGAACGGCAGTATGTCGTTGTAGGGTCACTTAAGTTAAACCAGGTCGTGCTTTGAGGTACCAATCATTTTGCACCTAATGGTTTTATATTGTGCTGTATCCTTATGCTGTATAAAGAAACCAATTTTAGAGATATATATTTTTTTTTCGCGATGGAGTGCTGTCGCAAACATAGCAAAAACAAACACTCGCTATACAACCCGATATACGGTATAAACCGACTGTTTAGTCTTCCATGTTTCAGCCCAAACTTCAATATTTTGGCCGGACGTCATCGGTTACCATGCACTGCTATAAAGGAAAACTAAAACAAGATTAATTTCGAAATTGTTCTGTGCCATATTATTTTTGATGCAGGGTGATGTTTTAGTATGTATTTCAGTGTTCAGCTTCTGTTTCGGCCTTATATTTATAAATATCTTGGACAAGATAAAAGACGGGAATGCAAAAGGTTTTGTTAGACAAAATAGCACGTTATTCATATTATACAGGGACAATTGGATTAAATTTCTTTCATACTATCTTGTCGTAAATTAAGCATGTGATGATAAACACAAAACATCAAGCCATCATCAGTGGCAGATACATTGTGTTTCGAAATTAACCCACGTTACTCTAGTTATACTGCATGCAGTGATGAAACAAGTTTATCTTTTCCCTAGCAAAAATCGGAAATGCACTTGTAAATTATCTGTTGGTGTGTTTTTTGCTTCGTACACGAGTACGTATTTACAGCTGAACAAGTTAATTTGTATACACTGTTATGTGTAATTCATTTTTAAGTTTACGAAAATATAAAGCATTCATACATACTGTTTTTAATTATTAAAGTTTTTGTACACGAACAGAATATAATCTAACAATACATTCTGAAAAAATACATTTGACAAATGTGACATTGTAGTCAGGTTGTCACTGGGGAAACAAACGAGAGGTCAGCTGTCCTTATAATGAAGGTAGATGGGGAAGCATCTCCCCGCGTTCAGATGTATTGCTGGTGTAACATCCATTTCTTTAATCTGTACGTAGGTGGTACAACAGTTTGAGGTCATTTTATCTGGTCCAAGTATTACTACACGGTTTCTGATTGATTATCGCTTGGTCAAGGGGGCGATTATATTAATGGTTGGCGAACGTTTAGCTTTACAAAAAAGTATGAACCAGAGTTACGATATACAAAGGTTCGTATTTTAGCGATATCATTATTTTTGCTTTATTTTTGCACTAAAACATTAAGATATATTTGGACTTAACTTCACATGTGCAATTACTTTATATTGCTTTCTACACCTATCATTGTGAGTGCTATAATTCAACATCGCGCTTGTTTGTTTATTTTCGATTTTGTAATTAAATTTGCATGCGCTACTTTTAAAATAATTACTTCAAAATCAGAAATGTTAATTATGTAAGCATAGGACAATACAAATATATATACATTGGGTGTCTCGTGAATTGAATGTATCTTATAAATTTTAAAACAACGCCATTGCACGTGTATGGTATTTACAAAATATACATTTATCTATTTGCACTATACCGTGGTTATACATTATGCATTTAATTAAGAAATGAAACTGAGTAACAATCGAGATGTTTATTGTTGGTGACGTCACACAATTGTGTTTCAAACTTGAGGATTTGCATAGCTCCGCCCACATGTATTGTTGTCGACGTCATAAAATTTGGTACGTGTTTAAGTACACTTATACTTATGAGGTGATAATGATAGTCTGTGGAACAATTGTTATCGAGTGAATTTCAAGGTAGTTTGTAAATATTTCTATTTACCTTCACTGCATGGTGATGTCTCCATAAGCACATGTGCCTAATCCCTTGATCAATGCTTATTGTTAATACATATATTGATAAATCATCATCTCGATTGTTACTCAGTTTCATTTCTTAATTAAATGTATGATGTATAACCACGTTATAGTGCAAATAGATAAATGTATAGTTTGGTAACTTAAACGTCCTCGTAGTATAAAACTCAAAGTGCACCCCTAACTTTCCCGGAACCCTGCGCTTGTTACTTTAACTAAGTACATGCAGTTGGATATCGATAAACAGACATGTATTATATAACAGATGGCTCAGATCTCAAAATGTGATCAGAAACCAATTAAAACGTATTACAGAAAACAAAGTAAAATTAGAAAACCAAACTCAAAATAGCAGGCAAAGTACCTTTTTAATAAGTTCATAATTCATTTAAACAAGATTAGCATTAAGTGCAGTTTTAATTAATTTAATCTTATTTTCGTGGATAATTTCACGATTAAGCTGCAATGAACGCAGTGTCTTTAGTAATAAAAGGTAATATTTTAAAGAAGACGATTGTTTCCTTAATAAAGAGCATCAATTAGTAGTTCATTATTCAAACAATTAAAAATGCGTTACTTTTTCTACTTGAGTCACGTGATTAGTATTAACCAATGAATGCGTCTTGACGACAGCGGTTACAAGAAAGGAAACTGGACCGTGTGGCAACTAATTCCGTAAGGCAGAGTGCCCTAGTCCTGTTACCGTGACATTTAATGTTAAATTACTCAGTTAAGGCTTCTTAATTACATAGAAGTTACAATGAAGACAATGAAATTGCCTGTGTTAATCTAAAAGCATATTATACCTTTAAACAAATATAGCTTTATTGACTCTTTATTGAAGCATTTTAATAAAAAGTTGATAAAAAGTTAAATGAAATTGCCTTTGTTATTTCAAAGAAGGTACTTATTACACGTTTACAACAAATATTGAACGATTATAATAGTTCTAATATATCTACCGTAGCTTTATCGACATCCAGTCAAATGTTCACATTCAGACTTATTCTATCATAACAAAAAAATAGTTGCATAATTCGACCAAATAAACGAAACATAATTTACATACAATTATTTATCACAAACAATTAATCAAACTTTTCCGACGGAAATTTAATAAGTTCAAAATACTTTCATATTATCCGATGATTATCTCTCTAATATGTTTTGATATTGCTTGATCGATTTTCGTTCGAATCTTATTGTGTTACTTCAAAGAACGGTGTTTTAAAAAAAAACTCATAATCTTCTACATTTTGTTTCTTAACCGTAGTTTCAATATTGATATACAATATGTATATATTTTTTTCATTATGTTTTATGTTCGTTTTAATATGATAAAAAGTGATGTAATGACTTCAAGTTGAGAAGGGATACTTAAGATGTAATTCAAATATCGTACAAGAAGCATTAAAACTACCACCAATAACTGCGGGTATCTTATACATTGTAAGTACATTTCAATTACATGTACCATACGCACTCGTGGAACTTTTGCAGCTAAAATTCTGTATTTCAAAATGAAATGCACAATGTTTACTAAAATAACAAGGAAAACTGAAATTAACATGATCACCTGCAATGATCATGTTTTAAAGACCTACTTATTTAAACACAACTGAACCATATATACGGTATATTGGCTGAAAAACAAAACAATGTAATTTTGTAATTTATTCAGAACATAAAAGCATCCTTAAATGAAAATAAATCTACACGTAACACGATAGTTACAACATTGTTATTTCAAAGTGTGCATACGCATATAAAACCTTTTCAAGTGTATCTCATTGATACATGTATACATATACCACTGTATTGATCAGTAGAGGCGATTAGCGTTTGGGCCCCGCTCTCCTTCACTCTTAACCCCGTCCCCACCTCTTCCTGCAAAACCGACCTTTGCGTTTTCCTTGTCGTCTAAAGGGGAATAAATAATAGCCATTAAGTACATCACTGTTGATCAGTCGTAAACAGTGACTAATGGGTTGACCTTTTTTAAAAAAAACTAAATTACTTTTGTGTCTTCTACGAAGATCTCCTCGAACGCAACAACCCGAGTCTGCTGCCTTTCTTGCACAATGGAGATACTTTTCTGTTCCGGTAATTTCCATATCTACCTGTCCTCTAGTTAGTCCATAGGAATGCTGATTCTCCTGCTGCGTTATTCGTACATCGTAAGAGGCGACTTCATTCGAAATCTTTTCGTTTCTTCACTATGTCACGTTTGGCCCTGCCTCATTTTGTATTTTAATTAAGCGTTCGTTGATGGCTTTCTGTTCTGTCCCTTGTCCAATACAATAAAGAGTCTCAGAAAAAAAAGGTTTACTTGTGGCAACTACTCCTTGCTTGCCATTTTGTATTACAGGGGTAAACAGCTGATTCACTTTGTGTCGGTATAATGTGATCAGGTGGAGTGTTTTCCGCGATATATTCCAGCTTGGAAGCACATGAAGACTACATCAGTCCCGGGCTATGTTACAGCCACCCAAATACACATTAAAGGCCCAATATACGTAAATTCAGGAAATTTTTCGTGATTCTGACAAATGCAGAAAAAAATCTAGTTGATAACCATGCAAAACTAAGTCTTAAACGAAGTAAACCTGACCGGTAACTAACAAGACTCTTGACAGAAAAATTTAAATAATTGAAAATAATTCAAGTGGGGCCCACTTCAACAACAAGCCGAGGTTAGAAGTTCAAAATGGACGCTTGTTTTCAAATACCGAGTTTCAACTGCTGTCATACCGGTTACCGCGTAAGACCTCATCTTGAATACTGCTGATATCAGTCAATCTTAACTGAATCTATAATAATAAAAATGCATAAGGCTTGATTTTCGCATCAATTTTCGCCAAAAGTTACGTCTATTGGGCCTTTAATAACCTTATATCGCATTGACCAGATGACCTGAGCTGTTGATTGGACAGAAATGAAATTATAACAATATGGTTGTTTTGTTAAATGAAAATCATTGATAAGTGGTAAAATGTATCTTAACGTTGAATCCAAATTTGCCACATAGACACTGCAACACTCCTCTTAGTATACTCGGTTCTAACTTTGAGGACTTGATGTTTCCTTGTATGTGACCAGGATTTGCAATGCGGGTATCGTCGATGAAACTGAAAATTCTTACTCTTCTGGAACCCGTGGTCGTATTCGCTTGTACTTAAGCAAGGGTTTCTATGTTAATTTTTCCTTTTTTTCATATGTTGCCCAAAGTTTAATTGATCTTGAGGATTCTGGTTTTGTTGACGCTTCGTTATACTCTATTTTTGTATAGCCTATTCCAACAATTATTACGAAAGGGGTTGGAAAATATCAGAATATCCCTAATAGAAAGCACAAGATAATCAATTCATGATATGAACCATTTTAATTCATATAACTGTTTTAAAATAACTTAACAAAGACTTACATAAAGACCATCTATATGACAACCCATCCTGCACATGTGGAGCACCATTTGAAACAGTTCAACTCTTTTTCCTTGAATGTCCTAGGCATAGAAATGCTCGACATGATCTATAACAATGTCTTAATCTTCACGATCACCCTCATCAAGAACTTACAATTTAGCTATGTTTTCTGTGGCTGTTCGAAATGTAACGATACAATTAACAATACAAGTTTTGATAGCGTAATAAAACATATCACTGATACCAAAATATGTTAGATTATATAGCTTTCTAAATTCTATACGTCTACTAAAATATATGTTTTTGTTGAAAAAACGATGAATATTTAACACTCCTCTCCTACTTGCACTAAATTTTAACTGAACTATCAGTGATTAAGTGAATGCTTGGTAACTGGACTGGATAATTTCGGGACGCAACTCTACATACATAAACCAGAAATTCATCAATGTTGTAACAATAGTCCTCTGCCTTATTATCAGAAGTGCACATTTTAGTCTATCTGCTCTCTTGTTGGATGGAGAGATGACCAAACCTTTACTACTATGGACACTCAGGTCCAAACCCCTTCTAAATCGGAAAGAGGATAGACTATATGTGCATCTTCCACCCTTAAATACTATACAATAGTAAATACAGGATGATTTCCTTCTGATCTATGAATATATCTAGCACTCCTAATGATAGCAATGAAACTAAAACTAGTTACATGTAGAGTTGTCTCCCTCATAAATAATATATATATAATTGCCAACTTGGAAAAAATGAAATAGTAATGATTGATTCTATAGGTATTAATGTGTAGTTTTGTAAATATTATGTATATGTGCGTGTGTATGTGTGTGTGTATGTGTATATGTTTGTATGTATGCATATATGTTTGTAAGTACACATGTATGTGTATTTGTTTATATGTATGTATATATGTATGGAATGAGTGCATGTATGTGTGTCAATATATGAGGGCGAGATCCCATGCATGATTGTTTATGTTTATATATTTACATTTGCGCTGCAACCCACTATATGAACATTACCAGCAAAAATGTCTTTTATAAAACTATGAAAGCAATGGTTCTCGAGAGGTAGCACGTGATTTCATTATGACGTCATAGATCAAGCTTGTTCAACGAGAGTCTTGTCGCGCCGCTTCGAATAACATGGAGAATGCCCTTGCGTCAAACGCTCAAATGACTAATTATTATCATTAGCGCCAATTTTATTCAAGCTGGGCTGTTCCGCCCATGTCGTTTAAATGACGACACATATACAAACGCAGGTAATAAACTATTAATTGGAAAAAATATCAGTAAAGTTAAGCAATTGTTTATAGTAAAAATGTAAATATATGGATTGAAAGTCATTTTTTTAACTTTCATAGTGCTATGAAAGGTCAGCCGTTACATCCATATTCAGCATGAAGCCCTAGCGGGCTTCATTCAATATTGATGTAACGGCTGATCTTCCATAGCACTATGAAAGTTAAAAATTATGGTTTTCAATCCTTATATAATATACATTATAAGTTGCAATGTAATATATTGTGCGTGTTTATTCTTGTCCACCTGTCCAGGGAGAAGACTTATGTAGGCTATTAGCCTGCTATAAAATCCCATTAGTGTATGTCAATAAAATGTTTGAAATGGAAAAAAAGAACTTGTGACGCCAAATGTTTAATATGGGATATGCTTAAAGAGTGCGCATTTCTTTTGCAACAATTCATTTAAGTGCTATTTTTATTTTAATGCAACATGAATGATAATTACACTCGCCTCAACCTCCTTTATGTTAAGTATATCAAGCTTACTGATTATCACTTGCATTTAAATGTACATATACGACATTTGAAACGTGACAACTTGACACAGGGATATGTGAGAGTTGATAAATGTTCCCCAAATGCAACATACATTACAAGTAAGGTGGCTCTGGCGAGATTTCCCGAGATTTCGCCTACAATGCTAGACATTACGTGGGGCTCGCGTGACATGTGATTACTAAAGAGGGTCTCTATGGGATAACTTCTAAAAATCAATACATTGTAAACAGATTATATTGAGGAGTCAGATGTTTATTGCTAACTGAGTGCTTACTTTGACATTTTTAGACTAAGCAATTGCAATTTAGAATTGATTTTCTAGCTGTAAACAAAAATCATATATTCTTGTTTATCTCTCTATGTTATGCGTTCAAAAACTACCATATTCCCTTCTGTTTACCTCAAACGCAAATACTGAGTTCGTTCCGATTCTTTATTAATTAATGCGTTTCGTTTGCATTTAATTCATTTTATTTCTGTTTTTAGAAAGTACCTGGCCAAGCCGTATGGATGAAGTTTAATCAACTGTTGTACGAATGAGACGTTCGTAAAACACACAACGGTTACCCGTTAATGATTGCATGTTTTCGACCGATGGTCTCGTGAGCTTTGGTGATATGTTTGTCATCGTGTTAAAAACAAGATTCAAGGATACTGCAAACATTTAAATGCCAAACGGATTAGGGAATAAAGAAAGAAAATCAGAGTCATGTACCAAAACCACTTTTTAGTTGTACGTCGTACGATGCACATCATTTCTGCTAAACTTGCAGAGTCTAACAGAATTATTTTAAGATTTGTAAAACAATCTCTACATACAGATACGATGTTAAGTTCAATATAGATACTAAAGCACCATAACGTAAGCGGATACTTTAAAAAAAAAAACAAAAAAAAACAAAAAAAAGTCCAAACAGCCAAACAATACTATATTTACAGAAACAAAAGTATCCAGACTGATGAAGTTATAGATGTGCATTATTTTCAAAATAGGACCAGCATGAAGGTGAAAGACTTTCCACCCTGCACTACCCGACCACCCTAATTTGTATGAATGGTATTTGTATGATGAAACTCCGGTGTGCTATTTCACAGTTACCTTGGCCTCTCGTGATTGATGTTAAGTATGTTTCACAGAAACCAGCAGCATAGCAACATCTAAAAGATTTCTGACATCGGTTTTCACATTAGGTCTTTTTGGAGTGACCATCAAAAGAAAGGGCCAATGGTTACATCGCCTAAAACAAAGAGCGGAGTAGATAGCAAAGAAAGTAAAGGTAACAGATTAGGTATGCAGTGTACGCAATCCGAAATAACATTGATGAGCAATGGTTAAAACTGCTGTATATCAATATTTCCCTTGTTTAACCATACATGCATGGAGCCCTTGGACACTGGTAAAACAGCTACATAAAAAGTTTTGCAAGTTTAAGTCGTATTCCCTACGATGTACCTATTAATCTCGTGCGATCTTAAATTCATGTTAATCTTAAAGTCAATATATATGTAAACAATCATAGTCTGATTTCTTTTCAATTTGGCGAATAGTTAGAAGTTTGGGTATATTGGTATCTTGTTACACATAAGGAAGACGAATATGCGAAAATTAACAGAACAAAAGTTTGATAAATTTTCTTCTGCTGCTAAATTAACCTTTCAAAGATTTGTTCAGCAAACATTGACTTAAAATCTGGATTCAAATGTATGTCTGGAAAGAAGATTAGAGCGCAAACGGCAGCATATACCCTTTATAGACAAAACCGATCCGTTACCAGGCTTACAAGGCGCCGTAACCAACTTTTATCTCGGCGATAATCTTTGCAATCTATACTAATTACTTAATACAGCGGTCGATGCCCCTGATCTTTGAGACTTATTGCCTTAGTTACCGCAGTGCACAAAGTATGTGTCATAAACAGATAAAGATCGTGTAAAAAGAAAATACGTAGACAGATTTGATTACGAGAAAACATTTATACAATTACCTGGCATACAACTTCACAATTAGTCTAGTGCTAAGTACCTTAGGTACAGACAGTGCTTCGTATTATTCAATAATATGGCGGGACGATAATCTTTCAAAGGTTTGATTATAAACGACGTTCGTCTTAATAAAAGTCATACACTACTATGTTTAGAATTAACTATAAACAAGATGCACACTAATGTGAGATCCGATATTTTTTTCTTCTCTCTTAACAACGTTCTTTCAAATTGTTTCTTCTGACAGCCTCTTTATTGCCCTTAGTTAAACGTAAGTCCGTGAGAGGATAGCTGGAGGCTTTATCCTGATAGCGAGGCAAACCAGAGGCGAAAAATAGTAGTTACTACTTGTACTCCCTGCATGAAGCTCAGTATTATAGGAGTAGAACGACTGGTTCACCTGTTGACAGTATAATGTGACCGGGTGGGGTGTTCTGCTGGGGGCCTTCGGCAGTATACTTTGTGTGGTAAATGTTGCACTATAAAGTCATTATCAGTTGCACTATAAAGTCGCTAACACTTACACTTTCAGTGTATACACTAGGAAGCCGTTATTAAAGTGTCTTGGCTGTTAATACACAATATACCTGTAGGAGGTAAAACAAATATCAATCCACAAGCTTCTATTCAAGTTAAACGTATATGTTGAGGACTTACCTGGATGTGACCAGGGTAAACATGGCGGATGTCGTCGATTAAGTAAAGGACGCTTACTTTTCCGGAACACCTGGTCTTGTTCTCTTGAACTTTTGCAGAGGTTCTATGTAAATATTTCCCTTTTGTTCATATGTAGCCCCTACTTGATCGGATTATGTTTTTCTTGACGCTTCGGTATTCTCTAATTTTTGGCGTAGTTAAATGCAGACAGTTTTCAATAACAACAATTTTGGTAATATGTCTTGATTTTAGTAGAAATTCCTTATTTGATAACACTGATTTAGATTATTCCTTTTTAAATCACCAAGTGCAATTTATATTTTAATCTATAGGGACTATTGAAAAAAAAGATATTTCATTGATGATATATTATACATATGTAGTTGGTAGCAAGAGTACTGGACTGAACGACGATACATATACATGGTTCTTGGCTATCTTGGAGCATACTTTGTGAAAATACAGCAAAAACTAGGTTGAAATATACTATGGAAGATATAGTACCAATGACTGGATTCCTGGCTGACAATATCTTTGTTGAGTCCGGAGGAAAGATTTTCCAAGAGACTGTTGGCATTCCAATGGGAACTAATTGTGCCTCACTTTTGGCTCACTTTTTTTTGTTTCATACGAGGCTGAATTTGCCGAAGGCTTATTGGAACATGTAACAAAAACCTTGCCAAATCTTTAAATTTCAAGTGCAAGTATATCGCCGATAAACATCAAGACGTTTGCTGACTTAGTCGATCGTATGTACCTTACTGAACTTGAGTTAACAGACTCAACAGCCTCTCTTACATCAGCTTCTTACCTCGATCTTTACTTAAACTATAACCAACACGGGCAACTTACTATTAAGCTGTATGATAAACGTGACAATTTCGATTTTCCGACCTTTAACTTTCCCTCTCTTGATAGTAACATCCCTGCTTCGCCATCCTATGTGTTTACATGTCGCAGTTGATTCGGTATTCGGCACAGGGATTCGAGCGATGCAGGTCGGTGAAGACTATGGGCAAGCTCTTTGGTTGCAATCTTGATCTCATCGAGAAATATTCTGTATCATGAGTGATATGAAGATGGACGTTATTGAGTTCTAATTTTAAAGGATCGAAGCTTACTTGGATGTGACCAAGATTTACATGACAGATGTCGTCGATGAAGCAAAAGACGCCTCTTCCTCCGGAACTTTGGTCTTATTCTCTTGTACTTGTACGAGGGTCTCCATGCAAATAGTTCCTTGTTCCTCATTTGCCTCTTATGTACTCATTTTGAGTTAGGATTATGGTTTTGTAGACGCTTTGGTATTCTCTGAATTTATTTCTGACCAATCTGTTGATAACAATTCGAAATGTTATTATGTTTGCATCAATACAACATTATGACAACTTTGAAACATGTGCAAAGTTGCGTGTTATGTTTTATTTTCAAACTTGACAATCCTCGAACATGAATTCAGTTCTGTTAATACATCAAAGTCGTTAGACGATTTGGAAATACTTGACTTACAAAGCGAAAAGCAGTAACGGTTTATTCAAAGACTTTCAGCAATTTCCTTTACACTCACATTTGCATGTGTATTCATCTCACTTGAAATGACCTTGCTTTTTTCGACAATCGAAAAACTAGATTATAAAACATATTATTGACATAACTGTATTCTTTAGGTGTCTAAACCATACATCAAATTTTACCTTCTCCTTTTTTTGTAATTTTCATGAAATCTACATAAATGGTCGATTTTAATCAATAATTGATTTCCTCCAGTCCCCTGTCTTTGTCAGTTGACAAACTCTCAACAAAACAAAAGTAAGATTCAAGAAGGTCAACCTAATTGCATTGTACATGACTACCTTCACAAACATGTGTAATTCTGAGTTAAGTTACAAATTGACTGTAAAGACTCCCTCGGGATGATACTAATCAACAAACAGTCGTCACTTTACTTAAATAACCTAGACAACACAGGACAAAACGAAATTGTTTCACGTCTACATTTTGAAACCAATATTGACTCATTCTACCCCCTAACTAATGATTTAATGCATATGCAATGTATACTTTACCGTTCGCAACAGCTATACGTTTAGTCGCTCCCAACACAGTCGTTAGGAATTTGTTAACAGGCTAGGATACTAACTAATGGGTAGCATCATGGAGGTAATATTATTGGTTAACATTGTAATTATGACATTAAGTAATATCTTCAAAAAATATCTATTTCATAAAGAAACAGTTTATTGATCTAATTTTTTTTTTAAAAAAATGAAGAAGACAAACGTCCAAAACTCCTGGTTGTTGATTCATGTTTATCTCACTCAAACTTTTTTTTTTAAATTTTGATACATGTAGACACTTAAAAACACCATCTTATCTTTTTATAATTTGCAATTTGACTAGCTCAAGTTAAGATGATATCGAGCCTCCGCTCAACTGGAACCATTCATGGTACACTGTATCTTTAGTCAATACCTGATTTCTCTATTCATATATGTAGTGTCTGTCATGAGTTTTTTTGGTGTTGCCCACATATCATGGCGGAAACCGTCGTAAAAGTCTTTCCCTTTGGAATCGCCTGACATCATCTGTTTAGTTAGAATTACTTTATTACAGATTAGGTTTATTCTTGTATGAAAGATTAGTTCTCAAACTCGAAGTTTGCTTGGATGTGACCAGCGGATATCGTTGATGAAGCAGTAGACACTTACTCTTCCGGAACACCTGATCGTATTCTCTTGTAAGTGTCTCCATGTAATTTTTTCCTTTTTTCATAGTTCGATCTCTAGTTAAATCGATTTTGAGTTCGGATTATGGTTTTGTTGATTTTGTTTGCAATATGGAATGTGTTTCCTAACAATAAAACATACTGATATCACATCACAATAAATTTGTACCTGGTTTCATGAACCTTTCTTCTATCTTAAATCGCTTAGGAATTCTGCAACTAACACCTCCTTGAACATAATGTTTTTCATGACCGTTCTTTAATTAGAAAATTAAACTGTTTGTTAGTCAGGGCAGTTTGGCTTAATATATTTAAGGAGTATTTCTTGATTTTGCGGGAAAATAAAAAAGCATCTTCGTGAAACGCGATTCATATCAAACTGCGCCAAAATGCCAAAAGCATAAAGACAAATTACATGATGCTCCATGGATGTGTCTTACAGGAGAGGTGGTGAAATCAAGGACGTCTACACCATCATTTTCCTCAAATAAAATAAAAGAGATTAAAGCAACGTATCTGAGGTTTTATTTTTTATTCTTTTTGAACAGACTGGTACACACATGTTCTCAAAACCCATTTATTCACCAAACTCTAAGGACAAGTTAAAGGCTTTATGTGCATGTGTGCTTAATACAGAGCAGTATAAATGAAAGCATAACCAGAACATATAACGAGAGGTACAGACACATAAAAACCATGCTGATCTCACCAAAGTATCAAAAACAGTCCCGCAAAAACCCCACAGTATTAAATTTTGTTTTAGTATTGAACATTGTCTTTATACCATTTGTTGTTAAAAATGAACAAAATCTTAAAATAAGGCACAAAAGGCGCCTTTAAAGGGCAGCCATTTTTCTCAAATCAGAGAACAGTTCTTACATGTAGGATAGGCACTTGTTCGTGTTATACCAATTCTTTATATAAAAATTAGACAATATTGAAATTTCGACCAGGCCGAAGTCTTCTGTTTGCGGCCATTTTCTTTAATCAAGAAATGCATTTCATGAATATGTTCCTTATATCAGACATCCCCTATTCCACGGTGTTAAGGCAAACATTAGAGGGGGTTGGAGTCAGTAATGTTGACATAGAGGGGCAATTTATATAGTGAAATTGCCGAGTGTGGAGGTATGTTTTTGAATGGATTCAGGGGTTTTGAAAACATTTGAAATGTGAAGGAACTGCAGCAAGACAAGCAATTTTAACATTAAAAGTTTTTTAATACCTTAATGTTACAGTTTTTCAAACACATCATCACAGATCAGCGTGGTGTTTGATAAATGTGCGCACGCAATCTGTCTTTTCAAATGCACAGTTTTATAAACATAGCTAGGTGTAGCATTGCTTCAAGATGTTTGTGATGTTGACATTACAATAAACCACGAATGCTAGCGGTTAGTGTAGGATTAGGGAAAGAAAAAAATTGCGAACACGATGATTGCTTAAGGGGCAATTCATGTTGACATGGGGCGGATTCCTTTCTTCATGTTTTATCCTTTAAATCTGTATATAGCTGCACAGTATTTGTAGATTGTCGGGTTAGCAACACGCAGCTGTGATTTTCCAATATCTTCAAATTCACTGTAAACCGTTTATTCCAATGTCTGTCATGTAAACCAAAGTAATAATAGTGTAAATTGATATCAGAGAGAATCACTTATGTAAAGAAATACTTATTGTTTTGCCTTGTACCTTAGAAACACAGGGTATAATGCAAAATGAGGGGGGGGGGGGTGCGCACTTGAATACGTGTATATTTGGTTGGCGGGGTATCTTGGTGAAGGCCTTCTTGTGATAATCAGGATCGTTTTGCTGATTTAAAGTACTACCACACTGAAGGACATTGCCGAAGGCCCGCACAGGGGAACAATCCACCTAGTAACTAGGAACTACCATTGTTAGAGACTCGGGTATTCGGGAATCTTTAACAAAATAAACTTTTATAGTTCTTAAAGTTTGATTCCTGTCGATTACCGGTATTCTGAAACATTAGCATCATGCATCCTGTTGATATAGTATCGGCGGGGAAAAACTCAAACACAGGTGCTTTGCTGTGAGTTCTATAATTATCTGTTACCGAACAATTGTGCTGGTTTGCGTAAATTCTGTGGCGTAAGCATACAATGCCGTGAAACAAATTCACGGTAATTATGTACATTATAAATAGCTGAAATTGAGACCTAAATGAAATCATTTATGTTATATTGGTACATATGTGTGTGTTACGTCATCTTTGAATTCGTATATCAATGAAGAAAACTTAGTACGCAGAGCATTGTTTTATGTTTCTATAAGTGCTGAAAAAGCGTAAATAGCCTCGGTATAAAATAAATGCGTATGGAACTTGTAAAAATCGCTTTAACCCTTTTCATACCAGCATAGAAATATGCAATTATTTTGTTTGATTTCAGCGATCCTGTATTAATGTCAATACTATTTCAGATAATGTGTTTAGAGCATTCATCATCCAAAATAATTCGGTATATATATTGCCCCCAAATGAGATTAGGCGTTGCTTACAGTGTAAGTGCTGTTTTGTGGGGACATCACATTGGAAAGATGAATTACCTTATCCTTGAAAATGTCCTATGACTAACCGAGATTCATAATAAAGGCGAGTTATCGGTTTGTGATGTCATAAACATAATGCTGGTATGATTTGTAAATAAAATATTGATATGGTAAAAAGAAATAAATTTGTGCTCTCTCGCTTTACTCGTTGCATTTAGCATACTTTTGTGCATCCCTGGGTGACGATTTCGTTTGTCAAAACTGGCAAAGTTCATCTTTATGTGCTGATCATTTTAACAAGCATTGCTTTAAAACTTATCCTAAAAATGGCAAAAGTCGTTTTCGTTGTCCTAATGTCCTATTGGGAAATAATATTTGTTCTGCTTTTGTTGCAGCCAACATCGCAAGGTGATGTTTTGATTCCGTCAATGTCTCAATCCCTGGTAACACGCCCGGCCATTATGCAAGGCGCCACAATGTCGCCCCACGTCTTAAGTGTCCCAGCGTCGTCATCTCTTATAATCTCTTGCGTTTAGGAACCTCACCACATTACACAATTAATGTATTTTTATTGGCGGTTTAAAACGTGTTATCTCACACACAGGAAAGGGAGATAATAAAAGACTCTTCAATGTCCAAGGTTGAAGGCTCTGTAAATTCTACAAGAAATGTTGTCTTTTGGTAAAACTCGAAGTTAGAGTTTTGCAGTTTGTACCAAATGTGCAAGTGGACTTCATTTGTCGTGCATAACGCAGCTCTACCTGTTATTATATGTATCATGCTCTTATACAAAACAATTAAGCTTTCGTTTCTGCCAGGAAGGAAGACAATAGCGTCGTGAAGTGGGTCCTTTGTAACTTGTATGTAGATGTACTAGTTTTAGTACCTCATGTGATACGATAGCTGTTGTCCATCATTGAAGCTGATGCAGAGGTGCTTCGACGAAAACTTTGTGTCGCTACCTAAAATGTCTAACGTGTAAGCTTTTCGAAGTTTCTCGATTGTTTTTCATATTGACTTGTGTGCTTCGTTTACCTTCTTTTTAATAATTGCTGGTTTAAATCCTATTGCTAATAAATTTAATAATTTTTTATATACTTTAACCAAAGCCACCCCCTCTTTAAGTTTTTCACAGGTCTTGTTTCAGTTTTATTTTATGAAAACTGTTGTTGCTTTTGGTTTTTACTTTGCCAGCTCCCACATTCATAACATAGCACTAATGATATATTTTCTATTTCAGTGATTATTTCTGATAGTTTTAGTTTTGGACAGTAACAGACAGTAACAGACCAAGAACCATACAGTCAACACAGGGTCACTCTTCAACTAGACAACTGGACCTGTTGGAACTCGACATTAGCAAACACAAAGTTAATGTAAATCACATTTAGAGCAAGAAACAACACCAATACGAAATAGTCGTGATAGTATCTATGTCGTTATGGCGCCTTTTTACAAATTTTATATTGTAATGTAACATTATACAGTGTAATCATCCCTATGTCAAAAACATCTGGCATCACATGCATAAATTCATATATGTGCATTTGTATGAATATACATATAACATGTACGACATTGTTTGAGTATATATATTGCCTGCGTGACTGAAATTTGTAAGGTTATGAACCCAGATATCAACCCCTCGTAATTTAATATTGCCTGGAAAACATACTACTGTGCATTAAAGCAAAAGATTCCAGGGGATCCTGACACCGAGCATTGCTCATTTTCATTTGTTATTTAAAAGTTCTTTTCTCATTCATTTTTTTCATTTCCACAAAAATACAAAAAAAGAAACCAACAAAACTACCAACTCAAGACCGAAAGGAACCTAAATATACATTTGTAAGATTTGAGGAATATCCAGCATGTAATTCTCAAGAAACTGCTTTTTCAAATATTAAAATTGAAATAAAAATGGTGCTCATTCGCTGTTTTAATATCCTGATCAGAGGCAAAATCATAATCGCATAATAAGCAACTAAAACAAATATGGATAGAATTGGTCAATCTTGTTTCTCTCAAAAAAAAAATAGGCATAACAAACATTCACAGTTAAAATTCAAAAAAGCCGCCTGTCGACCATATGTGTTTTTTTCTGATCTACTTGTTGGCCATATAGTTATTTGGATATATCCAAAATTTAGAAACTAAAATGCAAAACTAAGGATCAAGGGGAAAATCATGTTATGTTTGAGAACGAGACGTCCAATATCTCTCAAGAAAAATTGATTGTAAACTATTATTCTCAAAACCATAAATGGCTTCCTCTCAGACATAAGGTTTTTCAGATCAGTCTGTTAATTAGTTAATGCAAATCTGGAAACCGTGTGAACCTTCATATAGAATTCTAGATTGATTCATCCAGTATTTTTTAAGAAATTGCGATAACAAGTAACAATTGCAGAATATACCCTCAAATGCAAAAGGGCGGCATGTCGGCCATATTTTTGTTTCAGATTATCCTGAAAATGTGACAATGCTAAATTACAGGTCAAGGGCAGAGTTCAGGCGAAATTTTAGAATTAACCATCCAATACTTAGTTTAAAATCTATTTAAAAAAAAATAACAACGCACCTGATAAAACTTTGTTTCGTTTTTAATCAGATTGTAAGATTAACTGTTCTAGCTACAGTAGTGTCGACCTAACTATGTTTAAACAAAATAATACATATTTTACAAAGCTAATTATCTACACAAAAAGCACAACAAATGGATATTGCGGAAATAATTTCTTGGTTAAAGTAGGAATCACGGTTAATCCCATAACACGTTTACAGACCTTTTGACATCTAATGATATTATTTATAAATTAAGGAGGCTATAAACTACTTTTATTACTGGGCAATGGCCACATATATTCTCGATATCCTTAATTGTGAAATATTGGCAAACTTAAACGTAAATGTATCCTAAAAAAAACATTACCAAGCCTAGTTTGAAGACATTGTTATTCTAACTAAACAGCATCGTAAGTTTAATGTTTTACCATCGATCTGATGTTGATGAGAAAACATGACACAATTCTGTGCATTGACGTGAAAATTGATCCCTTCAACGTGATAAAAAATGAAATCACCATTGCACCAGTTCGACACTAGAGGTCGCAAAAGTACCATTCAGGAGCTCTGAGTTGGCCAGATGTATAAATTAGCTCCGCAATTATCTTTGAAACTCTCGAGAGATTTACTGAGATTCTCGTGAACGAGATTTATCGTTTTCTGGTCTCGTAGACATTTTGCTAAACGAGGAGACATTGATTGCTTGCTGAAGACCAAACCGGTGCCGTTTAAAAACAAATATATGTCCTTACACTTTAAAAGGTCAAATAACTAGTGCATAGCTGAAAAATGGTATGGTGTTGTCAAGGCTACTTTTCAAATCATCCAGATCGGTGGATGATCTCCGTCATTTTACACAGCTGTTGTTAAGTTTAGTTTTTTTTTTTTTTTGTTTTTTTTTTGGTATTTTTTATTTTCTTTTGTGAGACCGGGATGAGTTTTTGAAAAGTAGGGGCGGTTTTAATCTTCTATAGGAAACATCGCTGTTTCATTTTCTCATGATATTTTAACTTTCGGTGCATTGTTAGAAATGTTAACACGACATTTAGAAATGCCGATATCTTATATATTTAAAAGTCACTGTGTAACATCAAACAGCATTATGTTCTGTGTTATACATATAGTTCTATTACACAGAAATGGGAATAATGCACGGTATGATTAGTTCGTCTGCAATCATGTTTTGTTATTATTTGACCAGAGTGCTGTATACTTATAATCATTTTTCAATTTTCCCCTTTTTCAGCTTATGTCAGGCATTTTCAATCCGATTTTTGCGTTGTTTTTTTAAGATGGCAAATCCATGGAATGGCTCACAGAATGTTGTTTTGTGTCTTGTTCCGCAAAGAAATTACAGTAGAAAAACAATCACAAAAAACATTTGTTGCATATTCAACGAACGTTTTATTATAGTCGTAATACGTAGAACGGTGCATACTATTGAATCGTATTGAGGGTTTAATGTTGCCAATCTGCTTGTAAGTGCGGAGGGCACCGCTACATTATAAGTTATAGATGAACAGGAGATATCATTCTACTTGTGTAACAATGTACATGGCATAGTCTCGGTGCTGGTCCTGGGAAGTAACTTGCAGTGTTCAACAGCAATACAGAGCAATAACGCATTCATCACATACCCCCGTCCTCTTTTCCTTTTTTTTTTGTCCAAAGTACTTCATTTCTGTAGCTAGTGTTTTAAATGCAGCAAGTTACACATTTACATAGTGTCATGACACTTAATTTTGTTTCCTTTTCTATTACATATAATTGTACAAATGATCTTTCTTTGAACTGTTGACATTTGAATGAAACAAAGTTTAAACTGAATCATTTTGGCTATTCGTGAATATTATTGTTTGAGATGGGATATTCTCATTTTCCTCCTGTCGAATTGCGAACGGTATGCTTGATTGATTGAAACTGGGGATACGTAGGTTAGATGACCAACATCATAATTTAAATGAGCATAAGGGTAAAAGGGCATGAGGCACGACGGAAGTATAAATGATTGATTTGGTGCTGTTTCGTTTAACGTCCCAGTGTACACTATACTAGCTATTGTCATTCAAATACGGCCTCTTAGTGTAACTGACGCAAGTGTTTGTTGAGTGCGTGTGTATTTACATTGTAGGATCCTGTTGTATATTCGTGTAAACCTCCTTAAGACAGTGTAAACATGAGGGCAAGAAATACTTTATGTTTATAAAAAAAACTATGATGATGACTATGAGTAATCTCAATATCATTGATACATAAATTGTATCCTTGTATGATATGAAGGTTTAAAGGCCCAATATACGTAACTTTAGGGAAATTTTCGTGATTCTGAAAAATTCTGAAAAAAAATCCAGTTGATAACCATGCAAAAATAAGCCTAAAACGCAGTAAACCTGAGCGGTAACTAACAAGAAACTCTGGAGAAAAAAATCCAAAGAATTGAATATAATTCATGTGGGGCCCACTTCAACAACAAACTGAAGGTAGAAATGGACGCGTGTTTACAAATAGCGTTTTTCAACTGCTGCTTTACCGGTAACCGCGAAAGAATTCATCTTGAATATTGCTGATATCAGTTAATCTCAGCTAAATCTATTAAGTTATTAAGCTTGATTTTCTCTTCAAGTTTTGCCGAAAGTTACGTATATTGGGCCTTTAATATGTTCATTGTTGTGCTTATTGTGACTAAAAATGACGACTCAATTTAAGGAATTGACGTTTACATTATATAACCAAAATGTATATGGCAGGTATCGTCGATAAAGCAGAGGACGCTTACTTTTTCGAAACACGATATCTTATGTTCTTGCACTTTTGCAATGGTCTCCTTGATTAATCCTTCCCTGTTCATACTTTGGCCCTGGCTTAATCACTTTTGAGATCGGAGTATGGTTTTGTTAACGCTTCGGTATTCTTTATTCTCTATTTTAATCGCCTTTGCCCCAAGGTCAAGTTTTGACGATTATCAATTTCGCTTTTTCCGAAGCAATAACAGAGAAAAGGGTTTCCTATTACATATTCATATTTAGATGTACTTTAGTTTCTGGTTATTTCTGTCTAATGTTGAGACTGATGCGGTGGACACGATAGCCTCAATGTACATAGCTTTTATAAAGACATTTCATTAATGCCTTTTTTGTCAGTTATGATCATAATAAACAACTGTTTCCGGTTATTTCTCGACATTTGCGACAGAGCTTTTTTTTTGGTGGAGGGGGGGATATCTCTAGATTTTCTTAAGAAAAACAGCTTCTTCTATGTCGATAGCTTGAGTTTTTAATCTTTGTTTCAAATACCAACATTTTGCTTGATTCCCTGTTGCTAAAGTATAAATATTTACATTACAATAATAAGTATTGCCCTTTATATTCGTGAAGAGGTCATATCAATAATAACTTTGTATGATAGTATTATTTACAAATAAAACCATATATACATATAAACAAGGTATAAATCGTATGAAATTTGTTGTTCTACAAATCTACAAAATCAATCAAATTAATTTTGTTGCCTTACTTACATCTAGCGAACAAGCCTTAAACATGACACTTTTATGATGTTTGTATTAACTTTGAAAAGCCAAATCTTTAAACTCTATAAACGAGAGTCTCAAATTTCACTAAATTCGATATATTTTAGACTCAGGAGGTGTAATTTCTTATATCTGTAAACAACAGATAAACCCCGATGCCCGAGCTTCATTTTTGGGTTGTTTTTTTTTTTTATACAAGACTCTTGCAATTAGAAACACACACCCTAACCCTCACACACGTACTACATGCTGATGTACTTCGTGTTTTGCTGCCCTAAATCATTAAACAAATAGCATATCTACAATGTAGATTGTAAAGCAGCTGTTAGAATTATTTAAAACCGTAAAACATAGTTGATATCTCCATCCAAAATATATCAACTTGTACAACAGCAAACTAGTGCGTATTACCTTGTAAATAAAAACTTAAATATAAAGAATGTATTCCTGGACTAATGGTTGGTCAACATTGTTATTGTATCAGAAAAAAAAATGAAAATAATAATCTGTCCGTTTTTTCATGATATATCGAAAAGTTAATTAAAAACGTATTACGTGTTTCATTGCGATTTTCTGGGACTGTAATGCAAGTCTCCATAGAAATGAGAAAGCGAGATCGTCTTATTTATGATATACACGAAATGTAGATAATAATAAACAGTTTGGCCGCAGAGCCAAAATATTGAAAAAATTGTCTGAATTTGGAATTGCCTGGAGGCAATGAAGCAGTATAAGTTGATAACTAACGTAAGGAATAAATTCGATATGTCGTATGAAAACACACTAGTTTGGACATTCACCTCTTATGAGATGGACATTGGCTAAAATCTTATGACACATTCTGTCCGAATACATTGGTATGGAAGCCCTCTCTGGAACAAATGACTAACAAGCCCAGACAACTAATTACTGCCCCGACAAGTTACGACACCCCATGGAGTCAAAGACCATTGGGAAGGTTTCAAAAGGCATATGGAGGATAATAGTTGCCATATCATAAGTTGTTACACTTTGTTTGTCTGTTACATGCATTTGTGTATGGTGGTGAGAGAAATCCTGATTTGCAATCAATCCGAAGAACAACACGCTAATATTAACTGCAAAGCAAATACATGTAATCGTAGCTAAAACATAATTATTATGGTAAAATGTCCATCTAAACAAATGCAAAATCACAGGTTTCTATAAGCCAATTTACTTTAATTAATGAATCAAGTGAGTTCTAATGAATTTATAACATTTTTGAGACTCTAATGCATTTCTGTCCATTAGATATTTTCTTGTTAAAGAAAAAATCTTCCTTTCAATTCATGAGGATTTCCCCACTTCATCCATCATCAAATTTCAGTAACTTAAAATCTCAATTTGCTCTGTGTCCGCTTTTCATCAGTGATATAGTGGATTGTTATTTTAGTTGGGTTGTGCAAAATGCATACGAAACATAGACGATCAAGGGGTGTGTCAATGGGAACATTGTGCGTCAATATAAAACATACGGGATTCATTGTACTGTTTATAGCTCAATAATGTCGGCTTTATCTTATGAAGGTAAAGGGAAAAATTACCTATCGCCTATTAATGAAAGGTTATTATTTTTTACATAGTGTAAAATGTTCCAACTCATAATCGTCTGAATACCACCTGCATAAATGTTAATGTCGCGTTCCTTGTCTGGTTAGATTCACACACCAATAAACCAGTGAAAGATACATCATTTCTATTGCGATGTTGTATTCATGAACCGATTCACTGCTAAATCATTCGATTTTATTCATTTCGGCTGCGAACGCAAAGAGATGTTTTTCTTAGATTTTTTAAGCTTGAGCAACGCCCGCCCTTTTTACACTTCTGGAGGCGTCGCAGCATTGGCTTGATAACAATGTATAGTCATATACCTGTACTTTTCGCAAAATCATTTTCATTTGACAGGGAAATTGTAAACTTGGTCTTGCAGTGTTTGGCTTCCATATTTCATGTCAGACGGAGAAATAATATAGTGTTTTTGGGATATATAATCATCTACATTGTTTAAACAGAGGAGCCATATACACAACTTACATCATAGCATTTGCTTAACCGCCGAAAGATGTATATTTTATTTATTGATTTACATGCAAACGACCATTGTTTGAAGGGTATGGAGGAGTTACCAAACGCTCATTCATTTGATGACGGCCGAAAAAATCTTAATACCGTCCTTTTTAAGATGACTTTTGTATTAGTCATAGAAGACGGAACGTGTTATGTATTAGATACAAGAGTCATCATTTCTTTGTTAGGTGACTAATGTATCGGGTACAAAAGACGTCCCGTCTTCCGTCTTCTGTGCCTGATACAGAAGTCACCTATCAAAGAAACGTTATTAAGGTAATGTTTGTCGACTGCATAAACGCAGCAACTATAATACAGCAGGCACCACACCAGTTCATTTATATTGACATATTGTATCAATGATGTATTCTAGCATATTTCATTTTAAGTGGAATATCTATCAAAAATAAAAGATGGGTTATTCAAGTCAGTCTCGGGAGGATTACTAAGATGGAGCATACTTGGTAAACAAAGAATACGTTAACAAAACGATTTTACTTTTTGTGACAACAGAGAGATTCGTGTTGGGTTTTTTTTTATTGACAATTAATCAATTTATCATAAATATAACGGATTAACGAGCCATTTCAAACAAGTTTTGCCTGAAGCTAGACAGTTTAAGATTGTACCCATTTTCGTCCATATACAATGTACACAAGCAAAATATGATGCACTGTACCATTATAAATAGTCTTTATCGTTTTTGATATGTCAACACCAAACTTAGGTTCTAGGGAACGTCTATTATAATGCCACAAAGGGAACAAATGGTGTTTTACGGTGGAATTAAACTACAGTGACATCACAGAGATAACAATAATTATTAGAACTATCAGACATCGCTCTCTTTTCTCTGCCACCAAACAGGATCGATCCGAATATCTATGGAAAGCTAGTGATCTGAAGGTCAAGCTTGATAAGGCACAGTAGTCCAATGACTGATTGTGGTAGCTAGATACCCTAAGAAAATCGCGTCTTCCTAGAAAAACAAACAGTGACGTGATTTGGTTTAATTTTGAAAATAACAAATCAACATGCATGTATTTGTGATACTGGTTATAGAGAAATTTTAACATCATTATATCATCAAAGGTTTTTTGTTATCGCCCAAGGGCAAGATGAAATTATTGGTGATCAATAATAATTATGCAAAATGGAATACAAGGCGGCAAGTCCCCAATCGGGCTTACCATATTATCGTGTGATCATTCCATCCTCTGTATATCAAGTGTAAAGACCTAGACTGGGTCGATCGTCGGCGACCAGATAGCTCAATTGGTTGAGCGTCCGTCTAGAGTTCGGAAGGTCCCGGATTCGAACCCCGATCTGGCCGTGCATTTTTCTCTTTCTCTTGTTACATTTGGTGCCTGTGACCAAATCTTGTTTAAAGTACTGGTGCATACGTGCCAAGGGGATACCCGAACCTGGGTGTCTTCAGGGTCGCAGACTTTGTTGAAGTAGGGAGGAATGTAGCGGATCTAGACCGGGTCGATCGTCGGCGACTTGATAGCCCAATTGGTTGAGCGTCCGTCTAGAGTTCGGAAGGTCCCGGATTCGAACCCCGGTCTGACCGTGCATTTTTCTTTTTCTCCTGTTACGAGCATGATTGAGCTCTTATTTTGATGCAGTTAGATTAATTTATTTTGGTATACTGTATCTATGACTAAATTTAGAAGGTGCAGCATGTGTGTGTGTTACTTCATCTTTAATATAGAAGAAACAAATATATCACTCAAAATGAATGAACATTGTTAGCCCGATAATTACCGTGTCAGCTGTTTTATCTTTTAACTATTATTTCTCTGCAGTTGGATTACACAATTCGGTCGCGTCCATTGTTTTTGTACTTTAATAGAGGTTACACAACGACTGGTTGTTCGATATGGTATTCATTTCACTCTCGAGTTACATGTAGTTTATTTCAAGAAGGTACAAAGGCCACAAGCTTTAGCGAGTGTCTTTTGAAACTTTTGAAAATTAACTCACGCGAGTGAAACAAATACCATGTCCAAAAACAACGAGTCGTTTCTACCACTTTTCCAGCCGAAAATAGCAGTTTTTGTTTTTTATTGAATTGGATAGAAATGAACAGATGACAATACGACCGTAAATGTTTTCCCGACAAATGATGGCAACGTCAACAATTATTTAGCAGGTGTCGTTGGTCCGGTCAAAGTTCAAAATATCAACAAATGCGTTAAGAGTTTATTTCACGTGTGGTGTAAACATAATGCTATTCCACAGGTGTGATAATTATTTGATACGCCGAGATTCAAATAACACCCGCCTATTGTTTTTTTACGCGTGAAATATATTATTCTAACAGTGTATATCTTGATCACCATATACTTGTATTTTTGGTTGAGAAATCTGACCAGCACTTTTCCAGTTTAACGTTCTATTATATTTACGTTTATATAATGGTAAATTAAAGTATGAATTAGAGTCAAGTTCGTAACTAGTGTTTACATTTTTTTTTTAAATCCACATAAAGATTAACCGTTTTATAAACTAACCACATTCAATATAACATATAGGCTAAACATTGTTAAATACAAAATATAAAAATCCCAACGTCGACTTAAATAGCACTAGTGTCAATATTTTGTAATTTGAAAAATGTTTTGCGAAAGAAACGTTTGTGTCACAGAGAACATACAATTTGAGCTCATTTCAACAGCGACCAAAAACCAAACCTACAACTAAGCACGTATATCCTGTATCAATAACTCTTAATCTACAAATATAAACTAAGCTAGGATTGGACGAAACATTTATGATTCCTAAAGGGGTGGACTCTAATATGTCAATGGGCCCCTGTATACATCGTTGGTATATACCAATACCTGTCTCAGTTTCTCCTCTGGGTTTCGGTTTGTCTGCGGTTTTGCCCTATAAACCGTAGCTTTATTCACATTAGCTAACGATTTCCGATATTGCTTAGTAAATCTTTTTTTACTTATACTGCAAAAGATGATTCTCTCGTGTAAATTTTGTAGCGTCTGGCATTACAAATATATGTCCCAATGTGTGATTTACGTGCACTACAATATGCAGTATCTTTGTTACATCACTAATGATGCCTATAGGGTGCTTGCTTTCTTTGCTCGAATTCATATGCACGTACGAACGATTTCGATGATGGAACTATCAACGTATGTCTTTGCATCTGATGCATTGTATGTTTTTGGTATCAAAAAATATTGAACACTAAATATTGCATTTTCATTAACTCATGACATAAGCATATGCTAATATTTATCATCGTTTTATGTCAGTGCTCTTAGAAGTGTATTCACATTATTAGTTATTCTCTAAGTGATAATTTTTCACATCCCCACTTTGTTCATATAGGGAATAAAATTGCGTCTGATCAGCAATGAATATGTATGTATATTTTGTAAAAGGAAATGAAATAAATATATATTGCAAACTGAACACTATTTATACGAAGCATAATAAACATTTTTTGTTTGCTTTTTACAAAAGAAATTCACTATCTAATCACCTCGAGTTTTGGTTTTGCATTATTGCCAATGAGATACTTACTAAATTACTGATATTTAGGTTTTATCAATATGGTAGATATTAATAATGACTTTATCACAATATGTATGAAAATTCTCCAATATTCACATGAACTGACGGCTGAAAAAAGACACCAGTATGTATTAATGTATATATTTTCTACATATGACAATCTATAATACATTATAATAATAGGAAAGAAAAAATAGAGATTACCAATCATAATCCAAACTCAAAATCAATTAAACTTTTTTTCGGGCAAAGTATGAAAAAGGGAAAGATTTACATAAATTATGAAACACTTGTAACAGTACAAGAGAGTAAAATCAGGTGTTCTAGAAGAGTATGCACATTCTGCTTCATCGACGACACCCGCCATGTATTTTGGTCACATCCAAGTCAACATCAAGCCCTCGAAATGCGAACCATGTAATTGTCAACCACAACAGGTTAGCACACTAATGAGCACATACAAAAAACGACCATCTTCATATCACATAAAGATACAGAATATTTTTCAATGGGACAAAGATGACGCCCATACAACTTGCCCATAGTCTTCATCAACCTGCATCTCTCGAATTTCTGTGCCGTAAGATCTGATCAATCTGCCTCTCTGGAATCCCTGTAATGCTAGTTGGTTTGTCAGCAGTTGACATTGATCACGAAATTCACGATATTAAAAGCAAGCCCTAGAATAACGAAGCAACAAAGTCCGAGTCATACAGTACTATGTACGGGTGTGAGCAGGATACAATTCGATTTCGTTGATACAGTGTATATTGTACACTTTATTCTAAATTGAGAGCATTTTTTATCACAAGCATAATGTTATGATATGGCAACAAAAAAACGCATATATTGCTACATATAACTAGTTTCTGCACGTTTAAAAAAATTACGAAAATGGCAATAAATATCACGTGGTTCAGAAAAAATAAAGTAAATACCATATCATTTAAAATTTCCGTTTTTCTCCAAAAGAAATCAACGTTCGATTTTCTATCCAGTTAACAGCTTTCTGTTTTACAACCACCAATACTATTATATATGTACAATTATGTTTGTATTGACCTGTTTTAGGTGTATACGATGATGTATTACATTTTTTCAGTGCAATATCGAAAATTATTAATTCTAAAAAAGTGATATTTTTCACTGGTGAAAAATATGATATTTGCCACTATGTGAAAAATACAACTTTTGCTGATTACACCAATCAAAACACAGCTTACAAACTAACTTTAGAAAAACTTCAAACTACCCTTCTGTTTAAATGCTGTTTAGCTTAACGACACAAACGCCACATTTTACTATACATAATTATCAGATATGTCACTTCATTCGGGATTTTTCTTTGTAAAAACACATTGTTTAATTCTACAGTTGCCTTTCATTTTAAGGAACCTGTTATACTATGCAAGTCAGCATTTATATCTGTTTGATCGGAGGAAACCTGTGTCAAGCGGAACAGCGTCTCCACACCGCAAAATATAGCCAAAAGTATATGTAAAAGATAACTAGGATCATCTCTGAAAGTGATAGGGTTTAAGTGTAACTCACACAATCCTGGATGGCACTGATATTTATCATCTGGATAAATGGTGACAAAACAACTCATCATTTCCTTCGCTTCTCACCATCTTACAGACTGTAGAATCGGTGTTATCAACTGTGCATAATAATCTGCGTTGATGACGGGACTTATTCAAGATAGGTTACATTTTTTCAATAATATGACATACTTATTTAAAATATGAAAACGAATACATTCGTCATTAAAATCAGTGATCAAAAGAAGTTAGGGACGAGTTTTCACATTTTATTGAAATATTAACAGAGAGGACTATATTTTGTCCCATCGAAGTATCTAGACCTGCTAGTGTCAAAGGTCTCTACATCAAGTATTGTCAACTTGATGTGATGTTTTGCAACAAAAATGCAATGAACAGAATATCTAACAGTATCTTCAGTAATACTCGTGATGCTAATATTATCTTCAGTAATACTCGTGATGCTAATATTATCTTCAGTTATACTCGTGATTCTAATATTTTGATTTTTTCACTCGTGCTGCGCACTCGTGAAATATATAAAAAATATTAGCCCCACTCGTTAAATAAATTTCGTATTACTAAAGACACTGTTAGATATCCTCTATTTATCAACACGAGAATGTGATAATTTCAATAATATCATTCATGTGTATACATGTACCAACATACTTCGGGCATTTTATCATGAGAAGGATTTGTTTACACTATCATCTGCCTTTCACACTCTAGCTATGCGACGGTAATCCGCGCCAAACATTGTAAGACAGCGTTTCTAATTGGTCAAACATTGTAAGACAGCGTTTCTAATTGGTCAAACATTGTAAGACAGGTGGCTGGACTTGTGTATTCACCTCTGTATTTATTCAGTGTAACATTTAAACCTATCAGAGGTGTTTCAATCAGTCAGCGTGCTGGAAAAACAGAGGATATCTAACAGTGTCCTCAGTAATACAAAATACATTTCACGAGTGGGGCTAATATTTTGATATTTTTTACGAGTGCGCAGCACGAGTGAAAAATATTTGGTATTACTAACGATACTGTTAGATCTTCTGTTTATAACATTTTATTTTTAAACCTACAGTGGCAGCTTTTGATTTTCCAAAACGTCATTTGTAAGCAGCGTTCTGATTACAAAAATCAGAAAAAGTGATATTTTTCACTAGTGAAAAATATCATATTTCTCACTAGTGAAAATATCACTTTTATAGAATGAATAATTTTCGATATTTCACTGGTAAAAAATGTAATAAATGACAAACACATGATAATACCAGATACATGTATATCCAATATCCAGCAAAATATTTAGACATTCATTCCCCACTTTTCAATATCAGGTTTTGTTATTAGCCAAAATTACAGAAAATACTTAAAAAAATAAAATTTAAACTCATTGAGCTATCTTAAATAAACGAGACAAAGCTTGATGTCCCCAGTATGCCATTAATACAAAATTGTATTAACGGAAGCTGTGTGTTTTGGTCTCTTTTTGTGAGAGTTCCGCTGACACAACCTGTCAATGTTACTGAGGCGCTTTTCTTGAAAACACATTTTTCAAACTCAAACTCAATTAGTTTCATGACGGATTCGATGTTTTTTTTTCTAAATCTTAATATTTGGTTTTGACAGCAATCTAAAACGTGAGGATTTGTCAAACTAAACATTTTTGCTCATTCGTTCTCAGCTTAATTTCTTATTAACACGATATAATAAAAGTTTAAATTATTTTCGTCATTCCGTAAATTGACATTTGTTAAACTCACTGTCAATGATATGCGTAATTCTACGTTTTCAAACAACATTCTACATTATGATTCCAATTAAATTTAATGTAAACTCTATTTGGTTAAAAACAATATAAATTATTTAAATCACTTCTCTCCTGAAATTACTGATATTAATCACTCTTGGTGGCCCGGTTATTACATGAAGCCCGCGGGGAATCTTGATGGGAGAGGAAACCGAAGAACTCAGATAAAACAAACTTAGTCGAGTAACCACACTTGTTCATGTCTGATCTGGGAATCGAACTCCGGGAAAAAAGTGCGCTATCCACTGCACTTCCTGACCTCCCTTATTTCAAGATAAACATGTACAATGTAGTCTAATAGCTATGAAATATTGCATAGTTCTTAAATGTACAAAAGATGTAAACTTCTCTTCTGAATTTGATGTTCGTCCTCTGTAAATAAATAAGAGAATACCAAAGCGTTAACAAAATCATATTCCAAACTCAAAATCGATTAAACCAGAGGCAAAATATGAACAAAGGTAAGATTTACATGGAGACTCTTGTAAAAGTACAAGAGAATAAGACCAGGTGTTCCGGAAGAGTAAGCGTCGTTTGCTTCATCGACGACACCCGCCATGTAAATCTTTGTCACATCAATGTAAACATCAAGTTCTCAAAATGTAGTTACTACACTTCAGTCCCCTCACCATAAGTAAGTGTCCTCCTTTATCATATCATTACGGTGGCGGATTTGTGCCATTTCGTTTTTTCGTCCTTTCGTCCCGAAAGGATGATATTTAGTTGTTCTTAAATGTCGTTCTTTCGTTCTTTCGAGGCGAAAGGGCGACATTTAAGAAGTATCAATTATCGGCCTTTCCTTTTTTCGCCCCAAACGGACGACATTACTTCTTTCTTAAATTTCGTATTTGCGTCCTTTCCATTTGGAAGAACGAAAGGACGACATTTAAGAACTACTGAATATCGTCCTTTCGCCCTCGCTCTATCGGAGCGAAAGGACGAAACAACGAAATGGCACGAATCAGTCACTGTATATACCGCCTCCTACCTTCGAAATAAGTATACCAATTTAGTGGTTTAAGCCCACCCTTTCCTCCAGTCTATGTGTTGGATCCGGGATAGCCGATACAATTGTATATGTTAAAAGTACAGATTTTAAGTACATCTACAGAGACACGACCTTGTATGGCAATATTTGGAAGTTGTAAACCAGTTCAATTGGTCCAGACCTTTCGGCCTGGTGAAAACGTCCTGGCTCCATAACCTATAGGAATCGGGTCCGCGTCCCTCTAGTCTCACTTCTTTTCTTTCAATTGGACTATTGTTGATTACCCTTATCATGGTATCATGGTGTTCTTATTATCGCAATTGATAATTTTCCATTCTAGTGTTACGTTTGCGGTGTCTTGATGGACTGGTTTGATTTGTGTGCCTACGTTTTGTTCTATACCGTCACGTTTGTAATAGTATTATATTACTAATAGTTTAATGTATGTGTTTGTGTACAAAACAAACTCAGTATATGAATAATAACACAACTATTCCATCACGTTTGAACAATATTTTATCGCTAATATCTCAATGTATGAGTGAAGTGTATATATTTCCACGATAGCATTTCAAATACAATGTATACGAAAACAATAATAACACAACTTTTCAACTACTTCTATTTTTAGGAACCAAATGTAAATAATGAACCATGGTAAAGAATCCTTCACGCCAAATCTATACAAATTAAACGTGTAAACCATTCGCTTGCGTACCCTCATAGCATGTCCATATGTGTATCCCATGTGCATATCACACAATTTCTTTTTTATTTGAAGGTAATCGCTTTTCGAAGATACCGTGACCAAACCAGACCGGAAGTAACCGTGATAGCATGCTTCATGCATTATCAAATTCGGTCAAGGCTATCAAATATCAGATTGTTCAATCCACTGTTGATGAAGTGAGGGAAGTCAGAGTTTGTGGTTTTAAAGTTGTCCCTTCAAAGACAATATCCCGTGCTCATTTCCGGAGATATTACATGACGTCAGGCAATCAATTCCAATATGGAGTGTCATGGAATATGACCGGGGTCATTTCGTGCATGTGGTTACACTCCTTGCTTCGGGTTACTAAGTGCGACTAAGGGCAGGGAAACTAAGCAAATTAATCATTTGTGAAGTTAAAGTAAAATTGGCTGAAATAAAATATTTAAGTATATTCAAACAAGTATTACAACTATTACATTGACGTAAATTATCAACAAGTGATTTTATCTTGACCATATTGTTTAAATACAAATATAATGTAAACAAATGAAAGGAACTTGGACTCTTTTATTTCTTTCAGTTTGGTTTTCTAAATCTTTTATATATTACCAACATAATGATGTTCTAATGGGAAAAGGATACAAATGAACAAATTAAGAAATTTTCTTTCAGTTTACAAACTAACAAATTTATTTGAATCAGTAAAGCGATTTATCGGTTTAACTTTTGAACCCCAGCCCTCATTTCCCCCATATACATTAAACTGTTGACTAGGTTATTAACAATGGCAGAGGACAATAAAGTGCTGTGCCGTTGTATTCCGAACGGAGGTGACAGTTGATGTATTTAATCGATTCCGAACGACATTAGCATGGAACAGTAAGGGAAGGCCCGATTTGATAATAACTTTATAATGCTGTTATGGAAGAGGACAGCTAAAATCCTACGGGCTAATTTTGTAAGGGTTCAGCCAGCATCCTTCTGGACAAGGTCAACGTGTGTGTCACATTGCAACACATTATCTTCACAATTCAAATTATAAGAGGACGTCAATGCTAGCTAGGAGAGGAAACATGTTTTTCGTCTTTTTGATAATGGATATATTTCCTTCTTTCAGGGAAAATATTTGTCCGCGATAGTATTTTATTGGTCCGTTTTTCGCAGACATTAGTATCACGAATCTGGCATTATGTCAGATACTTGGTTGAAATGTGTTGATTACAATGAAAAATCCCGAGTGGGAAAAACAACATTTAAATTTGATAATTTAACATCGATTTTGCATTAGGGTGTCCTCGGAACTTGTCTGTTAATACAACAATTAGTGCCGTGAAGGATGTTTAAAGGTTAAATATGGCGGTGATAAAATTATTCGGGAAACATCGCAGCTTAACACCATTGGGACGACTTGACCTTCACATTACTGTCATTTTGGACGAGTTGACCTTGACATAGAACAAGATAATGGATCTCTCTTTTCCGATACATCTTTTTCACTTAAGGCTTATATTTCGTACGTATATATATACTCTATCGAAACGATATCCCATGGATTCTTAAGGAGAAAGAAAATGTCAATGATGGATTCATTTCTGATTGCTTGGCATTCTTCTTTTAGATCTACCATGTGAAACCATATGAAACATATTATTAGTTCTGTTAAATGCCAGGATAAGAAATATCGTATATTAAATCGGTCATTCCTTGTATAAAACTCATATTGTATGTAACATGTAAAAACCACTATCGAGTTTTCCAAAATAAAAAGTATGGTACAATGTATACATGTTTGTTTTGAGATAAATACAAAAATAGCTTCAATTACCATTGGGGGGAGGGGGCATTGATTGTATTCCGAATTTACTTTAACGTGATTTTATATAGAGTTTGTGTACTAAGTCGATGCTGGTCTAGCCTTGAATAATTGATTCTATAGCACGTATTATGGTACGATAAACGGCACCTTGAATAGATAGATCAGCACTCTCCAGTTCTCGTCAACTCTGCACTTCTAATTTCCTTAAAGTACAAACTGTTTGCCATTCATTCTGTGATGGGAGATATAGTACAACCCACACAGCACTCATCCATTCAAAAATGGTGAGAGCGACTTTTATCTTTTAACAAAACTCTGAATATGTATATTTGTTGTCTAAGACTTGAAAGAAAACGCACTGACCCGAAACTAAAGAAGATTATTAAAGTGGTGGTCTTCTGCTGATAAACTTGTGAATAGATCAATTAACAGACGAAACAAGTGTCAAACAATTAGAAACGGAATGTATAATAGCACACACTTGACCAGGTTAAGGAAATTTCAACCGCATGGTCCATTGCCTGCTCGTGCTCACGTAAACAGCCTGTGGGCGTGCCGTTCGTAATTTCGGGATGTAGGCGGCGTATTGATGCGAGTTCGTGCTTGCAGTCTTGCTGTCTACAGAATTCATTCCCGCGGACCAATATCATGTTTCTGACACCAAGCTGTCACTATTTGCCTATCTAACTATACAATGATTAATGAAGCGATAGAAGCGTCTATATTACCTGTCAGAACCAAGTCTGTCTTCTATACATAAGAAACAACTATTTTGAAGGTTTCTATTCGTAGGATGGTCAAATTAGTTTAGAGACGAGAAGGGGGAGTAAACAAAAACAAAACATATGAAGATTTTTTTTCGTGATATTAGTGAGTTTCATCTTATCTTATTTTTTTCAACACAAATAGCAAGGCATTGTACGTTGCAAATTGTCGGTTTGTAACCAGAAAAATAAAAAATAAATGAACTATTTAAATAAGCAATGCCATATACATGTACTCGTCCTAATTTTTATTAAACACTTTTGGGTCTTGAAGTTACCTAAATATTAGATTCGGCCGAATCCCTTCAATTAATATCACAAGAATCATAATGAAGACGATCTTGAATTTTCTGATTTTTGGTTTTTCTCTGTCTAACATGTTAACTTAAATTGATCAGGAAGATTAACAAGATATGGCTCAAAATTAGTTCCTTCAAATTTGAACTGCGTTTATTCAACTGTAATAAGGGTAACCATGTGCATTGTGTAAAAACAAAAATGCTGATATAACTGTAATAGGAATACATTCAAGCAAACAGTTAAAACAGAATAAAATCGTTGATAGTATCTTACATACGTTTTGAAAGAATCATTAGCTGCACTAGGTATATAAATAAAAGGAAAACGGCCCCAACAACACTCGTTTCGATACTTAACCTAATAAGCATAAAGCATAAGAAAAAAGGCCATGCACGTTTTTGTTTCAAAAGTAAGGTTCCAGAGTTACCAGCAAACTTGTACAACATGAATGTGATATATAATACGCTATGTATATACGCCGTATTGTTCGCCAAGTCAATCTTCGCCCTTCGCCAAAATAATAAATATACACCTAGTGTTAATTCTGCCAGCACATTTATATTACTATGGACAGCAGATTGTTAGGGCATATTATTAGTTGTGATAAATTCGCCATTGTAATGGAGGTCGTATAAAAACGCAAAAACCAAAATGCAGGGAAGTTCCAAGTACGCAGTATATATGAATCAACAGTTCGCTTTTGTCAACAACAAAAATTTATAGAATACCGAAGCGTTAACAAAACCATAACTCAAACTCAAAATCGATTAAACTAGGGGCCGGCTATGAAAATTTTAACGATTTACATGGAGACCCATGAAAAAGTACAAGATCAGGTGTTCCGAATAGTAAGCGTTTGATTTATCGACATCCGCCATGTAGATATACCATTTTAAAAAAACCATATATTTACTAGACTATACCCTTCAAACAATCATGAACTACATCTTTTAAATCTTAGATTTATGATGTTCGAGATACAGATAACTTTTTGTTGTTTTGTTGATACTTGTTGATAAAATAAATATTACTTAATTAAAAAGTGAGAACTTTCAATTGCTTGTCGGAGGGCGAAGACACATATATGTCTGACATGAAAGCTAATTTTGTTTCAAAAATGTTTATTTCTTAACCGCTTCCGTTTTCCGGGGACATCCATCAAAACCCGATTTTGTCTTCAACTTACATCATAAATAAATTAGTGGCAGGAAAAATAATGGTATTTCATTTTTTATTAAATTTTCAAATTGCCCAACTGACACTGAGAACGATTCAGCGAGAAGTGGTTCCATTATGTAGCCAACGTGATGCGATAGCGTCTGTGAAATATTGACAGAGGACAGAAATGTTAGCTGTAGTACGCTGAGTCCTCCTGACAAGACACGAGGAACGACATTGGCAGGTCTGTGATGCCTTGTCAGGAACACAACTTACTGGCCGTGATGTAGACTAAAGACTCTTCCTAACGTTCAGTGGAAATTGATTTTATTCTCATGGAAAATCTTTTCATTTTATTTATTTATTTTTGTTTTTGACAGTGACATAATTTAAACTTAAAACGATTTCTTTATGCATGGTCAGGTGTGAATTTCGCAGCTTAGCTCGAAGTTTGAAACACCCTGTTTTATATAGTAAAACACAAGAATAAAACTATGTTGTTTATGAATATAGCATGCAGAAATATCATATAAGATATTATGTAATACACCGTTGGAAACAGATGGAAGGAAGTGAAATTAGGTGTAAAGAAGCATGTATATTTTGTGACTACATTTTAGTCTCTCGACTCCTTCGTTACTTGAAAACCTCGAAAAGGAGGCATCCATGCCTGCACATTTCTAACATCTGGAGAGTGTTAACACATAAAGCAAGGCTGTGTGAGAACACGAAAATTGGACAAAGCTGAACTTGTGACATGGACTATAAAAGCAGGCCCTTGTTTCAAACACAAAACCAATTATCGATTCTACAGAACTGATTAACATTTGCGTGAAATATGATTTACATTTTCTTCATTTACATCGTTTTCTTTTATTCAAAACATATTTCAAAAATGTATTTGTCAAGTATTGGACACAATTAATACAGTAGTACTTGTTCTGTTTATACCAGCCGAGGACTTGTTCACTGCGATTGCAAAGATTTGAGTAGATTCACCGAAAAAGTTCTTCTGTATTTAATTGAGGATGCACTATAAAAGATGCCATTAGACACACGGTCGCACTACCAACAAAACACAATACATCTCCAGCACACATTCATACAAACACACATAGAAAGATATTAGCCAGATTGTGTTGGACTTATCGGGTGCTCACTGCGACCTCCTAAGAATTATATGTTAGAACTTTATTTGTTAAATTTTATTGATTGTATAAAGTGTTATAGCTGTATACTGTAATGCGCGTTACAGTAGGTCATGCTACATGTAGCTACATATAGATAGAGCGCTATATCAAAAGTTGTATATATATATTTTTTTATTTAACAGTAAAATTAGCTTGAATTTTGTATACATGGAAAGAAAAGCTATACATTCTCACTGGCAATAATGTTTTTGTTTGTTTGTCTGTTTTCTGTTGTTTTTTTTCTAAAAGATCGTTTCTTCGATACTTTTCATGCTTCATATATCAACTCGCGCGGCACTGTCCAAGTGTATTAACGAATTGATTTGAATTATTTCGACTTGATTTGATCCCAGCAGACAAGGGCAAAATGCATTGACAACCCTATCCTCTTTTCACAAAAACTGAACAGTAGTGCTTTGTTTTATTTGTTTAGTACATGTAAGTCAAAACCTTTGGGTTCCAAAGAGTCTGTATCCCCGGAACGAACACGTATCGATATATGTATCACCACTACATAACATGCATGCCAACCTATGTAGCGCGTGTCCTTTTGTAGTTCTCTAATCAACCAAGACACATTGTTTTGTATGAATGCATTTGATCTTATTTCGGTAACGTGTTTTAACATTCCACGATCAAATTGGGCGATCGCATGCTGTTTATCCCCTGACAGAACCTGGCCATCCAAAGTGTACCTTGTATAGTCGTTTGAGAGGCAATGTGGAATCAGAGATGTTTCATGCCTCATTGCATTCGCACTCATTTGCGTATGTGTGTGTGTGTGTGGGGGGGGGGGGGTATACTGCAAACGTACCTATTTTTGCGTAAACAAATTTAAGTGCATAATCAAATTTAAACAAGTTCAGCGCAAAGGTAAAAACGCGCACGAGCAATATATGCTGTAGAAAGCAATATCACAAAATAAATAATTAACGCAATCATAATTTAACGGCACATTTTACTCGCAAAAATAAGATAACAGCTTAAATGTGTACGTTTACAGTAAATAACTGCACATGTAGCAAAGTTCGGCCAGGTTACTGCCGTTAACAAGATAAGCAAAATATCAAATTTTAGTTTGCATCCTGATCTTGCCTTTAATCAGGTTTTTTTGGGGCCCGGAAATCTGTTTAGATTTATTAACTGCATTTTTGTTTACAAATGTCCCACTGGTTATATTTTCAGAAACATGTATAGAGGTCCTTAAAGTTACAATATATTGCCTGTAGTACAGAGATCTTTATCGTTAAAGTTTCTTAGCAGTGGTCAACTCATGATCCTTAACGTTACGGTTTGTGGCAGTGGTTCACAGGGATCCTTAAAGTTATAGTTTCTCAGCGGTGGTGCACTCATGGACACTTAAAGTTACAGTTTTTGGCAGTGGTTTACCGGATCCTAAAAGTTATAGTTTTTTAGCAGTGGTGCACTCAGGGATCCTTCACGTTACAGTTGGTGGCAGTGGTTCACAGGGATCCTTAAAGTTGTAGTTTATTAGCGGTGGTGCATTCAGGGATCCTTAAAGTTAAAGTTTTGGCAGTGGTTCACCAGATCCTTAAAGTTATAGTTTCTTAGCGGTGGTGCACTCATGGACCCTGAAAGTTGCAGTTTTTAGCAGTGGTTTACCGGATCCTAAATGTTATAGTTTCTTAGCGGTGGTGCACTCGTGGACCCTTAAAGTTGTATTTGGTGGCAGTGGTTCACCGGATCCTTAAAGTTATAGTTTTTGGCAGTGTTTCACCGGATATTTTTTAACAGTGGTACACCCAGAGATCCTTAAAGTGACAGTGGTCAACTCACGATCAGGGATCCTTAAAGTTATATTTTTTGGCAGTTGTGCACTCAGGGATCCTGAAAGTTATAGTTTCTAAGCAGTGGTACAGAGATCCTTAAAGTTACAATTTATTGTCAGTAGTACAGAGATTCGTTCAGTTACAGCTTCATGCAGTGGTATACAGTGGAAGAAACACTATGCAAGTGGCTTCTTATGTTTTCAAAAGATGGGCAAGTGGTCAACAAGACTAATGAAGCATGAAACAGATGTAAGGAAGTGTTAGTCGTGGTTTAGTAGAGCATAAAATTGCATTAAGTACACGCTTTGATGAAGAAATAGGAAAACTGTATTAAAAACGGCTTGGTGATGTTAACGTATAGGGTTCGATCAATAGAGCAATGGTAAGCATTATATAAAATTCTCAATGATTCTATTACAACAGCTTGTCTGCAGTAGTTCATACATGCAGTCTGGTGATGAAAATATCACTTTAAGATTGCTTGTTCTTACCTTCCCAAATTCATCCAAATCTCTTTTTGAAACATGCTGTCAACGCCTCTATATAGTTTAAGTTATATTGATCTGCATGTCTGACACAATCTTGCCTTGTTTATGTCATTTCAATGAAGCAATGGAAGAAAACTAATCTTCTTATTAACTTTTGTACAGTTCGCATGTATCTTTAAAACGTTTTAAATGGTTAAAACATGTTAAGATAATTGCTTGGAGATTTGAACGATAGATAAAAAACTGTGTCTGATTCGTAACTGCTGCATTTTTATCTGAAAGTCCCTTTGTATTATATGCATTTAATTCTTTTCAAACTCTAGAGAATTTCTCATTATCAAATGTCATGTACAACTTATTTTCTGGTTGTAATTGTTTTTATATATAGATTTTTTTGTGATTTCGAAAAATGATAGGCACAATGTTAACAATTTAAAATGATACATTGTTTCATTAATTTAAATTACAAGGATGCATTCTCCAATTATAATACGTAATATAGCACTAAAGAACGATCCCAATTGTACGCTTGAAACTATGTCGCTTTCTGTGTGCATGTTAGAAGTTATATTTCAAACATTGAATATTAACGGTTAAGGAACGACGTGATACCAGTTACGATTCATAAGGAATTTAGTTATGTATTTGGTTAACAAAGTGATTTTTAACATTAAGTATGATTGTCACAAACACTTTGTTTTCTTGTGGAGTGCAGTGTAGGACAAATCTGCAGACGATTCATCATATCCGACAGTAGTGTACCGAGGGCCGTTTTTAAGTGTAAGCAGATGTGGTGCCGCAGAGAGCACCCGAAGCGCTAGGAAGGGTGGATAAGGGAGGGGGATACGTCTACTTCCCGGAACGGGAAGGGGGGCCTGGTGGTGGCCCCAGGAACAATTATTTCTTATAGGTCTTTGAAGCATTTTAACGTGTTCTAGTGTCAATTTTCAGGTATAATGAATTAAAGAATATACACTCATTTGTTTGTGCAATAGTCTCTTTGATTTTATTACAACTGTATTTTAAATATTCTGTCATCATTGTCATCACAACTAGTAAACATACTAATAAGCGAACTCAAAAACGTCCATTTTTATGTCACAAAAAAAAGATACAAAATATTTCTCGATAAGATCAAGATGGCGACCATAAAACTTGCCCATAGTCTTCATCAAGCTGCATCTATCGAATCCACTTGTCGTAAGTTTGTTCGTCAGCAGTTGACATCTATCACGAAAATCTCGATATTTAGAGCAAGCCCTAAAATAAAGAATCAATTGCGACATGTAAACACTATAGAATGGAGAAGCAGGGATGTTACTATCAAGAAAGGGAAAGTTCACGATCGGAAAATCGTCACGTTAATCATACAGCTAAGTAGTAAGTTGCCCGTGTTGGTCATAGTTTAAGTAAAGATCGAGGTAAGAAGCTGATGTAGGAATCTGTTGTGTCTTTCATCTCAAGTTCAGTAGGGTATATACGATCGACGTGGTCAGCAAACTTCGTGTTGTTTATAGACAACACATCGTAAATATACCTGAAAGTGAAATTAAAAGATTTGGCAAGGTTGTTGCTAATTGTCCTGATAAGCCCCTCGACAAATTCAGCCTTGTATGAAAACAAAAACTAGAACTACGAGCAAGTTGTATGGTTTTGTATCTTTGTTTGGTATGAAGATGGATGTTTTTGAGTATGCTCATTAGTGTGCTTACTTGTTGGTTTTGGGAATGCTAACTTAGTTCCCACTCTGAGGACTTGATGTTAACTTGGATGTATCCAAGATTTATATGGCGGGTTTCGTCGATGAAGCAAAATACGCTTACTCTTCCGTTACATCTGGTCTTATTCTCCTGTACTTTAGCAAGGATGCCCATGTACATATGTCCTTTTTGTTCATATTTTGTCCCTACTATGATTTTGAGTTTGAATTTTGGTTTGGTTGACGCTTCGGTATTCTCTATGTTTTTATTCCAAATTCCATAATACCACTATCACGTATACATACAAGTATGAACGTACACTTGTATATCAACATGTAATTTTACAAACAGATAGTGAACTCATATCAATCAACGTTTTCATTAAATTTAACAATATGAACTCATAGTCAATGTATTAAAAAGATGGTCAAACACCTATGAATTCAAACTATTGATCATTTAAACCCTAATCACCAATCATATCACACATTGAACTCGCGACGTTAGTCACACAAGTCTGATGACGTCGATGAGGCTATACAATAGGTAGCTTATCAGGTCACTTAATTTCTACCAAATATCTTAGTGAAGACATAACACAATTGAACAACAATGTATTTATTGATTTGGAATCAATTTTAGTTTGGGCAAACTAGCAATGCACATGTATGTGGTACGCGATTTCATCCGGGTATGCGGACAAGTACGGACAAATATGTTAATTCGTGAACATGTATCTTTTAATTTGAAATGCCGAATGAAGAATTAATTGGACGTCAATCTTTATTTTGGTAGTTAAGTTGTATGTGTATTTAATCGATGGTTGAAGATTGTTTTCCTAAATGTTAGTTATCATTATAAATCTTTTTTTTTAAATCCTAAATACAAAGTGGAAAAAAACGAATGAAGAGAGCAAAACCCACGCTCGGACTGGCAGCAAAGAGGAGAGAATTTCAGCGCGTGACTCTGTAAGCATGTTAAGGAAATTCTAGATTAAAGAATAATTATGTGAATAACATTTTATTGCGCTATTCACATGCTTGAACAATGTTCCATTGGAACAAATTTTGATTATTGTTAAATATGAGTTATTATGAGAACAATTGCCAATAAACTTTGGCCATATGACAACATAACCACATCCCTTGAGATGAATTATAATCATTTTCCAACAATTGAGAATGAGGGAGTAGGGATTTTGCTTCAAATAAAAAAAAATTGTTCTCCTAAGAAAGACAATTATAATTCAAGCTAACCATACATTTTAGATATGTGAGAGACGATTTCAAGTTAAGACTTCCCGGTGTCCCTGTTTGAATATGTTGTATGTTGCTTATGTCATCATTCTTATGTTTTTACTCTTTTTATATTAGGGTATGGGGAAATCTTGCACGTTTTAAGTTTTCTCTGGTGCACGAAAGTCATCTAATGTTTGCATTTGTGAAAGAGCTAATCATGCCAAATCCTTTATTTTTCTTTCAGATATTTCGAAGATGTGTTGTCTTTAAACAGCAACAAGTTTGCTACCACGTCGATCGTATATATCCTTCTGAACTTAAAGGACACAACAGACTCTTCTTCAACATTTGCTTTCCTTGATTTCTACTTCAGCTATGACCAACATGGACAGCTTACTACTTAGCTATACGATAAACGTGACGATTTCAATTTCCCGATCGTGAACTTTCCATTTCTTGAAAGTAACATCACTGCTTATCAAACCTACAGATTTTACATGTCGCAGTCGATTCGTTATTCTAGGGATTGCTTTAAATATCGAGATTTCAATGATATGTGTCGACTGCTGACAAACAAACTTACAACACAGGAATTTGAGAGATACAGGTTGATCGGAAATATGAGCAAATTGGTCGCCATTTTTTGTCGCATCGGGAAGTGTGGTATAACGATTGACGTTTTTTATTATGTTTATTAGTGTGCTTACATGTACTTGCTGGGATTGAAACTGATTACTCAGCTCTCATTTTGAGGACTTGAGGTCAATGTTAACTCGGATGTGACTGATATTTACACGATGAGTATCGCCAATGAAGAAGAAGACGCTTACTCTTCTGAAACACCTAGTCTTATTCCATTGTACTTTTGCAGGGGTCTTCATGTTAAGCTTTCCGTTTTGTTCATATTTGTCCCCTTTTTAATCATTTTGAGTCTGGATTATGGTTTTGTTGACGCTTCAGTATTCCCTGATTATTTTAATAAACATAAACATCATTAAGACGTCTTACGCTTTACTGATCTATGATACACTTTAACTTAGGAACTCGTAGTCTGAACCATTATTTTATCCAGTACATAATATTAACTAAAATAAAACAATATATAGCAGAACAAAATTGAAAACAAGGACGCAAACTGTAAAGTGCATCGTTTAAAGATATTTTAAAGTGATTTTACAGAATTGCTTTAATAGGTAGTGGTCATAACTTTATCTATCTTACAGAGTTACTAAGCTTTGAATCATTGTTGCCTCTCTCGTCGACAGATTAGTACGCAATAGAAGTACAGGAACATTACTACCGGAATAAACTTAACCAGTGTCATTTTCCCCGTTTCATATTTGCATTTTTGTGTTTCTATGGAGATGAAAAAATGTAAAACAAAAGTGAGAAACAATTTCCACCATGCCGCTGTGATTAAGATTTGAAAAATGTATGACTGATGATATTGTCAAAAACACAATATATCCTTTTAAGTCAAAGTCATTTATACTTTATACTTCTATACTGTTTATTAAATGTAGTTTATCTGTGGAGAGGCTTTTTAAAGAATACGACATTGCATGATTATTAACTATTGAGTTGTCATTAGTAAAAAAGGGTAAGGAATGCAAAACACAGTATAAACTTGACACATTTCTCGAAAGAGCTGTTCAATAAATACGGTATTGTAACAAACTGTGATTCAACAAAATGACCCAAAAAACAATACTAATGTGTTTATAAGGTGTAAACCATTTTTTTTACATATATATACAATAAATGGGCTTTCTTTACCTGGCACTTCTCTTACAGATAACACATCGTTTATCAATTCTGAAACGTGACAATTTGGATATTGGTACAAATGATAAATATACCTTGAACACTCATGGGATCTTAATGCTGTCTGTTTATATATTGTCCTCCTACACATATGTTAATGTGAACGTGGGTGTCGATGATATGTAGCATTGTTAAATAATAAATTGATGTAAATCACATACTATGGTTTTATAGTCATTTGATTTCTATGATGACATTTAACAACAATGTTCTGATATATGACTATCTCTGACAATCACATATAATTTTCTTGTTCTGTTAAAGCTATGGGAATACAGGAACGCATTAAGGAAAAGTCATAATGATCTGTCCGGTAGATAATATACATATATACATGTAACACTTGTCATCTTTTTTTCTCGCTACGTATATACGCATGTACTAAGTGGTATACATATGACAAATAAAGTTGCACGTACAGAGAGAGAGAGAGAAAGAGAGTGTGTGTGTGGGGGGGGGGGAGAATAAGTAACAATTGGTTGGTGGTATGATTATCATTTCTTGTCATCGTTTGAGGTGGCAGACTCTGCCGGCGTATTTGTTAGTCGCCGAGGCTTGCTTGAGCCTTCATAGCCAGAATCAATCTCATTTGAGAAGCGGCACGGTACATTATATACACATTTTCGTAGTACACGATTTGAAATTATACAGAACTAGTTTATTTAAATTTCAAATTCATAATTAAAGCGATTGTACGCATCTTACCTTTCTGCTTCTACATTAGTTAAGAAATTTTGGATTCCAACCTTTTGGCCCATAGCATCACTGAAAAGTCCCTGGAGGACGAAACAGCTTTACGATGCAGTTCAATTCATTTTTCGACATACTCTATTACTACATTTGAAAGATGCAGCATATGTGTGTGTTGCATCATATTTGATACACGTGTGCTGCTCCTTTTAAATTTAGTAATATCAAACAAAGGTGATCTTTCTAGAACAGGAGGTAAAGCATGATTTTTGGTTTGAATAATGTTTTTCTTTCAAATATCTGATAATATGTGATGATAAATGTTTGTATTTTCTAAGCTTATATCGTACATACATGTATATACCGCTGAGCGATGACTAACAAGAAACTCTTGACAGAAAAATCAAAAGAATTGAAAATAATTCAGGTGGGGCCCACATCAACAACAAGCCGAATTTGGAATACAGTTCAAAATGGACGCGTGCTTACAAATACCGAGCTTTTACTACTGCTTTACCGGTAACCGCGTAAAAATACATCTTGAATATTGCTGATATCAGTTAATCTTAACTAAGTCTATAAATAATAAAAAAGCTATTAGACTTGACTTTTGCTTCAAGGTTTGCCGACAGTTACGTATATTTGGCCTTTAAGCATTAAACTACATTCTTTTGTGAGTTATAGGCGATAGGCACACCAACTATATTACAGGAAACTAGCATGAACCACGCTACTTTTGTAACGTTTTGTATGTTTGGAACGAAAACTTTTCCATATATTATCAAATGTTAATGTTTGTGAAGCAAGTTTTCAAAGTTGTGAAATATTATTACAACAACAAAATCAAATTATCGTAAGACGTCGAACGCCAAACCTACAGTTCGTTCGCTTTCACGTCAGACAATCGCAGAACTATCGTTCAACATTCCTACGGTCCTGGGATTCCGGAGACCGAATCATCGTTGGCAATTTGACGTCATCCATGTGGATCATCGTGTAATTGACATAACGATGTGCCACGTTAGGAACAGTTCAAGTGACAGGCCGATATATTTGCGTTCAATTTCTTGATCTACCGAGAGCAAATAGTGGGTTGTTGTAATCTTCATATGTACAAAAGGGCATTAGTAAGTATCCAATCTTCTTTTAAGTGCACGATTTAAATGCCATTACAGACATGTATCATTAGGCTGTTTTGTTCAAGTTTTTCAGGCGCCTCACCATGTACGATAAAACATATTAAATATACCGAGGTGTCACCAAACACATATCGATTAAACTATGTGTTAAGAATGAACAAAGCAACGAATTTCACATAGGCCTTTGAAAAAGAGAATAAGACTATATGTTCCAGAAGAGAAAACATCTTCTCCTTAATCGGCGACACTCGCCATGTAAATTCTGGTCACATCCAAGAAAATGTCTAAATCACATGTTGTCTTAGTAATGAGCATAATATTATTCAAAACCTCCATCATCCATATTATATGTAAACGGTATTGGCTGGAAATCGAATTTTCTAAATGTCCAAATCTGTTTATATAAGGATTGTACCTCATTTTGACTGCGTATACGGTAGTATACTCGCAGTTGGCAACGAACATGTTCTATGGTGCGCGTTAGCGCTCCATATTGAATATGTTCTATGTTTCGAAATCTTGAAAGAACCAAGCAATGGCCGTCAGCGAATAATTATTGTTCTGAAGCGTGAACGACGCCATATTTGAAAAATGGCAATCCGACGAGCCCTTTTTGCATTGCGTATGCGCTTATATATTCGCAGTCAGAATTTACTAAGCACAAGAAGGGAGAGGTGTAAATATAAGACGACAAACATAAGCAAGCACACTATATGAAAAGACATAGCTTACACTACATTTTCATTAGATAATAAAAAAAAAGTATAAAAGTCTTTTTTTCTTGCTCTACCTATTACAATCTTACTTTATCCCATGCTTATTGGGTGTTTCATTTTGATTTGTATACAACTTCAATGGTATAGTTGTATTAACGTATTGTGTTTTCACCAGTCTACTTCGTATTGCCTCTGACTAACACTGTTTACAGTATCTGATGCTCAGAGAAGTCAATGCAGGAGAAATGTTCCATCTGCGCTGTCAGGCGTTCAAAGAGAAACAACCCATAGCAATGTGTGTAGCATGATCCTGTGCCAGAGCTTAAATTTCCCCCGCCATGTTGGTTTGATGTTTACGTGCAATGCAACAAAATTGAAAGCAATTGTTAAGACAAGAGGCAAATTGATTTCACCTATATTTGAATATGATCCACAGCGCAACACATTCGTTTGTTGATGCAGTCGCAACCAAAGTCATTTATATCGTGCATGTATGTTCTAACTGATTCGCACGTCTATAATATATAATTTTTATTGATATGCCATCCTTCGTACGACATTAAATAGCCGGCTGTATTTCGCAGCATTATTGAAGAGTGTCATCTTACTAAAACGTTCCCACACAGTATATATTCTACCTCACCTTGTAGGTAGGAGATAGTATGCCATGATGTCTTAAACCTTATACCCTTGCTGAAGGTCAAATTCAGCGTCATCGTTGTCAGAAACATTAAGCCTGATTCAGGAGGCTTGGGAATAGGAAAGGCTCTTGAGAGGTTTTTTTGTGGTGAGTGACAACTCATAGGATGGGGACACCGGTGATTGCCAGCCGATTGGCATCGGGTATCTACAGTTATTTCCCTGTTGGAACGCGTGGCGCAGGTGTTCAGTAGAGCATAAGTATAATTTGAAATGCCTAAAGCAACTTTTATGATCTGGTGAAGGTCATTTGCAAGAGTCATGAACTAGGAAATGGAATGTTCAGGGAACTTTCAAATTGTATACGACTTAGTCTTTTTTAGATACAGTGCACATATAACGGGAAAAGTAAGAAAAGGACAAAATGATCAACCTGGTCAAATGTCGTTATTGTTTTCACTTTGGAAAAAATACAAATGTAAATATATTTGTATTTACTTGATTTTTGTCAGAGCATCACTTATACCAGTAATTACGTGTTTGATCATAAACTGGTCAACATTTTCGCGAAGGTAATGATTTTTAAAAAGGCATATGCCATCAGATATACTTAAAGTTCAGCGATGATAGCACGTAATAATTCATCAATCGATTTCGTCTCTCTAGGATTCGTGGGTGATGGTAGGGGAAAACAGTAGAAATTTTAATTACTTTAGAACTAGAAGAGGGTATGCATTAATCTCCTTATTCATACCGTCTTCAAAAGGTTCTTGAGAACGGTTTCAACTTAGGTTTATACCATAGCCTATATCTATAACATGAAGGTGTATATGAAATAAAATTATTTACAGTCAGGGGTATTTGACTTGTGTTTAAACTACCGTAAACCAACAAACCAACTTATTTTCGCGTGCGATTACTTTTCGCGTATTTCGCGGTTGATCTAAGTTTACAAAAATTAATCGCCACGAAATAGTTTCAATCAGAGGTATGCCAACTTTAGGAGTACTGTACTGAATTGTACGTAGGATTGATGTCCGTATTTATCGTACAATTGCATCGCCGTGAAATTGTCGTCTCATATGAAAACGCGAAATCAAATTGCCACAAAAATAAGTTGATTTACAGTTTTAAGAAGTTAATGATAACATGTGACAAAAATGTAATTCGACAAGAAACGTGCAACAAGATTTAGGAAGGAACTATTATGTGAAAATAAAATCTGAAATCTCTGTTAACGTAGTCTAGGGAAATCATTGACATTTGTATTGCCGAAGTAAAACATCATCTTTCTTTTACCAGATCACATAAAACTATTCACCTGCGTTTCAAGAATCTTGAGCTTTACTATTTATGTAGTGCAGCTGTCGACTTCCATTATCAAATCCATGGTGTTCAGTAGCAAGACGTTAGCATGCATGTTTTGTGAAGCATAGCATGCGAGAACACAGATGAAACCATCAAAACAAAGTAACAGTCCTTATCCGTTTATCACACATTTTACTTAGAATGTAGTATTTGAAAAGAAATGGATGGAGGAAAGAAAAGAGGAGTTTTAAAAGGAGAAATAGCTCCAAATAAAACAAAACTGTTACCATTACCCCTGCGCCGTGACCTTTTGCCTCAGTCTGAAATTTGGTAATAATGCAGATTCGGGTGGTCGTGAAAAGAATATACACATACAAGCAATATTGGACACATTGAGACTTGTTCTTCCTCATCTATATGAAATGAAATCAATTGATTTAATACAGTAAAGTTACTCGAGCAATAGCACGCCGTTTTAATTGCACGCAGACAATTGAAAAGGTATTGTTCTAATATGCTTTAAACGGCAATGAATATGAAATTAGTTTTTTGGGTTTGTTTTTTTGTTTGTTTTTTATTTGTTTTTGTTTTTGCTTTTTTTCTTTTTTTCTTTTTTTTACATTATCTCGAAAAATATATTTATAGCTCAGGCAGGGGTTTCCTATAGCATTTTCCTTTTCTTACTTGTGTTCTGTGATAACCGACAAATGATTGTGACGCCGAGATGCCCTTTCCGTTTTCCTAACATTTAAAAAAAGCTTAAGTGAGATTTGATGTTGACTTTTCTGCTTTATGATAGGTGTTAAGTAACCGAGAATTTCTGACTAACCATAATAAAAAAAGTTGGTAAGGTGATAACAAATCGATTAACTTACCCATTTATCAATACAAAGACGTTTTACCTAACGTCTATGGAGTAAAACTCAGTGTAATATTTCAAGGTAATGCTATTTTCTGATGCAATAATATACAAAAATGCTCTAGACTGAAAAAAAAAAATTCCCAAAAGATAATATGGGGAGATGAGAGTTACTGCTAAGAACCAACTCCTATCGACCCTATCTAAGTTCGGATATGTTTGACTAATGTACTGCTTATATTACACGTTTGTCTGGTACTACCGGTATCATGGCTACCAGTGGTAGTCTGTTACATTATTTTTGACATGGTCTTGGGACTATATTGCTCTGAATCGCAAGTTAGGATGCTGTCTAGAAAAATTTGTATTTGTTTTGTGGAGTTTGACATTAAATAGCAACTGTTATTGAATGTGATACCTGTACATGTGGTGCCATTAGTTGCAACATTCAGGTATATACAGGACAACTGTTTTGTTCTTATTACAACTTTAATCCTACAATATGTTTTTTTTTCAGTACGAGTCGTTTGAAAAACAAACAACAAAAATATATATTATAAGAACAGCTTCACGCTGCCTTCTTGACATGAACAGTGTTCATAGAAAAATTAAGCTTATCTTTTGTAGTTAACCGGATACTTTAGCACATCCATAAAATCCACAATTTATATAACTTGATAGCCCTGAAAATGATTCAGCAAAATATGTGTGAGGGGCCGCGGTGGTCGAGTGGTTAAGGTGTTCCGACATTTTACCAATAGCCCCCCCCCCCTTAGTTCGAATCCCTCGTGGGGCAGTTGCCAGTTACTGACCGTAGGTCGGTGGTTTTTTCTCCTGGTACTCCGGCTTTCATCTACCTCCAAAACCTGCCACGTCCTTAAATGACCATGGCTGTTAATAGGACGTAAAATAAAAATAAACCAAACCAATAACAAATATGTTTACTGTATACCAGTATCATTTGTAGCTGTATAAGGTTAAATTTTTTGCGGTCATTGTCAAATAGTATGTGTTCCTTCCATTGCGTTGTCGTTGTCGAGGCTGACTTTTCAAGGAGCTACTGTGTATACACCAATCGGATCTCGAACCAAGCACACAACTGACACTTCTACATCAACTGCTTACATGTACTTGAATCTTTACTTAGCACGAGAATTATCAAAAACTGAGAAGTTGTTTACTGTCTTGATATTCACATAAGGACCTTGAAATCAATATTAAAATTAACATTGATACATGTATAAATAATAATAAATTTGATTATCTAATTTTGTTTTAATTTGAAACCGTCTTCCAAAAGAACAAAAAGAACTGATTTGGCGATGCCGAAAATGTTGTATTATGATTAAACCCAAATACAATTTAGAAGGAGCTGCCAGAAATGAAGCTCAGAAAGGAGCAGCATAGAGCAATATCAGTGCTATTGAAATGTCTTTTTTAAAGACATAAATTCCGTATGATACCGGTGTTTTCAGTGTCAGCTCTATGGCGTGAAATTTTGGATGGCAGTTATGGTTCTTCGGAAACCAATAAAAAGAAAATGTATCGTTGGGTACGGCAACATTATCCGTTCTTCTCAATGATCGTCACGCTTGGATGATTTTTCACTGTCTGGAGTCTGAGCTGCAGATATCGATGAATGCATACACTGTCTAGTATACGACAGGCCGCTCTTATAGTATTTCCAAAGGCGCTTTCTCTTTGCTGCGTATTTTCTTTGCCAACTATTGATCTGTGACTTTGGCTCAACTGTTAGGATTTAGATAAGATAAATCTGTAATGCTCAAGACAAGTCGATTTCATCACAACCAAAAAATTATGTTCTAATGAAAGTCTCGTTCGCTGGCGCCATGAACGTTCAATTGTGTTTATAGTGATTAGAAAGGTATGTATATCTGTTTAACCAGGGTATGGGGAAAGTCAGGATACTCAAACACAAAAAGGTCAATTGCATGGAAACCTTTCAAAGAAAAATGTTATTCCCCTTCCTGTCAATCTGTCAAGAATAAATCTGTGGTCACCTTGGTTGTTCAAATGTATGCTTCTCTGTTCATGTAGATAAAATCAGCGTCACAGGTTGCTACAAAAGAAGATTTGTCAGGAAACGAAACGAAACTCTCTCATTATGAAACAATTTGAAAATAATTTACGTTTTAAATCGGTCAATTTAGAAACAAGTTGATGTCTGATAATTGAATCATCAAAAACATCTAAAATGAGTCTTTTTAACAATGAAACAAATATGTTTCGTTACAGAATGAAAACCGCCTTAAGAGGAAACAATTACAAACGAACATACAGAAATAATCGTCGTCTGAGACAAAGAGATTATATATAATGAATAATGGTCTATGGAACAGGGGCGGTTTTTTAATTTTTTTTTTTTTGTGTATCATGCGTTGGTGAAATAAAAATGACTAGTTATCACATTCGCAATGGTGATCAGGAACAAAGGGTTAGACCGGAATGACAGATATTCCATCTGGTTGCCAAGAATCGACCCTGTCTAGAACACCATTTACATGTTTAACGCCAGAAGTAATCAGGAGAAAATATACCGTGCTGTACTGAAACATTTCCCTGCGAGGTTTCTGTCCTACAAACAGAGTAATCGAATCATTCTGCAATGCTTCACTGGCATCACAGATCTATCAAACTAATCTGTTTGGTGTTTTATCATTGCAAGTGTTATCCTGTAAGAACATTACTCATGCATTTGTAATGGCTTATAACTTGCAAAATTGTTGATTTGATTAGTATTATCCATAACTTGTAGGAGAATGAGGGGCGTAGCTTCCTATGCGTGTACGCATGTGTGTACTCATAATTTTCCAAAAACAACTGGACTTTAATGCAAATGTTGACGCGGCCGTCGTCAGCCTGTACAAGAAAAATTAGTATGTTTAATCTTTAAATCACTATACCTTAATATTGGCACTTGCGCACGTTAAAGATGACATAACACACACATATGCTGCACCTTTTAAATTTAGTAATAGATAAAGTATGCCGAACAAATTAATTAAACTGCATCATGCAGCTATTTCGCCCTCCTAGGACTCGTCAGTGATTCTAGGAGCCAAAAGGTAGGAATCCAAAATTTATAAACTGAAATAGATGCAGAAGGGTCAGGTGCATAAAACCTCTTAATTATCAGTTAAGAAGTAAAATTAAACTAGTTCGGTATAATTTCAAATCGAAAAAGTGTATAATATTATTATGTACCGTGCCACTACTCAAATGGTATTAACTTGGCTATAGAGGCTCCAGCAAACCTCGGGGACTAAAAACTAAAAAAATCCACCAGCAGAGTCTGCCACCCCCTTTCATGAAAGATGACGTACAGTAACACACACCCACAGGAATTAAACTGCATCATACAGCTGTGTCGTCATCTTAGGACTCATCAGTGATGCTAGGGGCCAAAAAGTAGGAAACAAAAATTTCTAAACGGTTGTAGAAGCAGAAGGGTCAGGTGTATACCAACCCTTTAATTGTGAATTTAGAAGTAAAATTAAACTAGTTCTGTATACTTTTAAGTCGTGTTCTACGAGAATGTGTGCATTATGTACTGTGCCACCACTAAAATTAGATTAACTGTGGCTATGGAGGCTCCAGCAAACTTCGGAGACAAAAAAAACACCAGCAGAGTTTGCCACTCCCTATCATTAATTAAAGATGACGTAACACACACATATACTCCAAAGACCTTTAGGAAATCATTTTTTCCTAAGGGACACCCCAAAACCCCACTTCCGGCAGGGGGACGTATCCCCTTCCTGCATCCGCCCCCTCCTAGCGCTTTGGATGCCGACTTTGGCACCACATCTGCGTACATTTCAAAACAGCCATAGCTACGCCACTGAGAACCATTTTAACGGAACATCGTATTGGAGGGCAAATAAGCCCAATAACATAAGCTGGAAACCGAGAAAAACATGTAATAACCCAAGTACAAGTATTTCAGTATTAAGGATGTTATTTATTGTTGTCCATTACCATATGCCCATATACATATATATGTCTATGATAAATACCAAGTATCAAGTACCTTGCCTTGAACACTTTAAAACCTTTGTCTTTGCCTGCAAAGATTTCATTTCAAATGCCATAACAATGTTTTCTAATATTATTACATCTGTTCCATAAACTTATAATAAAATGTATCTTTTATAATGCCTTCATTATAATTAACTTGTTGCGGTTTAAGATATAAGTCCATCTCATGTTTTTTTTTCTAATAAATTACAGGGGTATAAACCAGCAGGATTTCGTTATACAGTTTGTTAGTGACTTGATACGGGAAAATATGTGGTCTTAAAAAACGACTCAATATTTTTCCGTATCAGATCACTAACAAACTAAGTTACTAATAATACTACAGGGTATACGATATCTATATACGGTACAAGACAGAGAAAACGTGATGAGATACAATGGATATGGTACAGGGTACCCTCTGGCGTCTTAAACTTTAGATATATTGTGTGTATTGTTCTATATATATATATTTGAAATCATATTTATAAATATTTTATCAGCGATGTATTTGAAATAGAGTAACTTGACCGTTTATGTGCTTCCATTTCTACTGAAACACAATGACCAGGAAATGTAATACTTTATTGGTTTTAGCGAAATGGAAATGGTGAATTTTGCACCCTTCTCTGTGTGCTTCTAACCCTGATGTTGGGTTTCGTGCCATCGATTGCAAAGAGCGCAAAGGATAGACGATGAACCAAGGTTACCAGGAGCCGTGAATGGATGAGTCGTAAGTACAAATTGTACTCGTACAATTTTAACATTGATGGTTGCAAGATCCTCTGGTGTTGCGGTAATGGCTTAATTCAAGCTAAAAAAAACTCTCTTCTTTAATAGTTTAATGCACCACGAACGACACCATGTACCAAAAATGCATCTAGTATCCGTGATCTGGTCTTACCTGTAATATCAAGGGACATAAAGCCTTTATAAACTAAACACTTTTGTTTAAGAAAGTTCCTCATATACTATCAGATTTAATTCGAATTACATAACATGCAGGTCCTTCTTCTCTCTGCCGTCACTCTGGTACTGCTCCATGTCAAGTCAAAAGAAATACTTTATGGAGCTCTTCGGAATGCCAAAAGAGGGGAAAAGCCTACTTCGCCAAACGGTCAAACGCCATAATGCTATTCAGTTATGCTCTAGTCTTGTCAGCGGAACTTTACAAAGAGCTGCCACAGGATGAACTTTACTGGGAGAGGAAATCCTGCCAGCATTTAAGGAGAAACACATGGTGCTTTTTCCAATATGTATCCAGCGTCAGATCAACTACTATTACCCTGTGCCTCGCATCGCTAAGTAGGTATTTGTTTCATAAGCTAATGATCATGAATAATAAAAGAAAATGTCATCTGATTAATAGAATCTTTCCCTACATTGAGAATGTGACAAAGAAATCTCCAGCCAAAGGGGTGATATTCAATAGACAATCAAGAATATCACCCCGAGAGTTGGAAGTTTCTCTGTCGCAATTTCAATGTGCAGGGGATGATTATTTTTCTCCCATCATTTTGTATTCTTTTAATGAAAGAATTCATGCAACAGAATGCTGATGGGACTTGGTTTGATGGTATTGTTGCCACGACGTCATTATATTGATGTCGTGATGTCATCATTTTGTTGTCATGACGTTATTTCATTGTTGACAGCTCGTGTTAACTGTCATACACTAGGGGGTGATAGAGAAATCCTGAACTGGTAAAAGAGAAAAGTCTGTGAATATTGGGAGAAATGTTCTTTCATCCGTTAAGCCCCTAAGTAACATATGAATCCAGCCAAAACAAAGATGTGGTAAACCCAGTTCAGATAAGCAGCGTTGAATTAGCTGAGTTCGTTTTGGAGAACGTGCTTACTAAACTTTGCTATACATGCATTCAATTAATCCTCTTTCAGATTAATTGAGCCAACAGTCGAGAAATATACCGATTGAAGTCGATTAAATAATGGAAGTGACTGAATTGACATCATCGGCTTTGTGAGAAGTTGCATATCTATATAGATCTATAATTGCTCGATCTGATGTGCATTAGTTGAATTTTTTACCCTTATATTGATTATAGATTTGCTGGTGTTTCTGTATCTATGAGTTATGAAATGTTTTGTATATCATTTTCGTGGCAATCTTTCTTACTATATTTTCAAAAACGAAGGTTGTTGGATTTTGTGTTACTTTTGCCCTTAAAGCATTCTTTTTGTTCTTGGTTTTCCCTGGGTACTCCGGTTTCCTCCAACAATAAGACCCCTCGCGCGCTAACATCCGGGCCAACAAGAGTGATTGATATAAGTTGGATAACCTGTTTTATATTTGTTGTAAAATAAATGAAGTTTATTTGTATATGTTAAAATAACCGATAAACAACACAAGCTCATGAAATTAAAGATAAAACTTATGTTTAACATCTTTACATCAAGGTCACCAAAATCAAATGTCAAGGTCAAATGGTACATTTCTTAACTGCTTATAACTATTAGAGTAAGGAAATTTGTACTTAGGGCATTGCATACAGAACGATGGTATTTAATACTCTATTCAATTTTCAACATCGGCTGTGGGGTCATTTAATAGATTAGCAGATGGCAGTTCCTTTAATAATTAGGTAAAAAACAAGCGAAGATATTCCGATGAAAATAAGATTTGTGCAATACTTTTAGGAAAATTGTGTTCGGCCCGGAATTTTTAAATCGATAAAGGGGAGAGATGAAATTTCGTTTCGCACACGTAAACCTCCGCTAACTTATTCTACATGCTTCATTCTAATAAAACAATACCTCTGGATGTAGAAATTACACGTTGTGGTAACATATGTTGTAATGAAGGCATTGAATGTAATATGTACATAACATACATGTACATGCATACTTAATTAGTTCATGACCATGGTAAAGAGACGGGGTCTTATAGGCCGATATGCCAATGAACAATTGAGAGTAACTTGTTTCAGATGCGTTCTCCACCATGAGCATTAATTTGCGGAAATAAACCAAAGACGCAACACATAACCAACGCCAGTGTTTAGAACACCCTGTCCGTCACGTGCGTTCAGATCACAGGGACCTGCTAATTTGTTACAACTAGTTTTGGACCTAAACTATGGTGTTTAGATCAAATTTCGATAGAAATCCCCCCTCAACGGCCCAGGGATGAAAGTTTTCCCCAAAAAGGAGGAATTCCTCCTTTTTGATAAGTTTTGCTATAATGTTAATTCTTCAAATTTCCCATTAAACCCCCGTCAAATATGGGGTTTCCTCCTTTTTCAAAATTGGATGTTTTCATCTCTGTTGGTCATTAAGTCTAAAGGTTGGAAAGCTTTCGAGGTCATTAGCCTTTATGACCATTAGGGGGGCATGTCTATCGAAATTTGAACCCCCAAAGGTGTAAAGTTACTCTAAACATCCTAGTTTAGGTCCAAAACTAGCTGTAACAAATAATTCTCAGGTCCCTGTGGTTCAGATGAATTGAGTGAGCTTGGTGAGGGGGATTAACATCTATGTTTGACAAAAACAAGAGGCCCAATGGGCCTGCATCGCTCACCTGGTATCAATATCTGATTTATATTATAGTGTAACCCTAAAGTCCCTTAAAATCTTTTAATGTAAGACATTTAGAAGAACATCTTAAGATTTAAACATATTTTACCTCTGTGACCTTTTAAGACAACATCATTTTCGTTTTTAAATTTTGTTTGGCTTCATCCCAGGACGCTTCCAGCCAAATATCATGTCTCTAGGCAAATAAAGATCAAGGTCATTTCTTTTCGCAAACTTTGTCAGGCTTCATCTAAGGAACCTTCCAGCCAAATATCATGCTTCTAGGGCTTTTGGTATTTCAGAAGAAGTCGTTTGAACGTTTCAACAGATTTGACTCCTGTGACCTTGAATATAAGTCAAGGTCATTTCTTTTCGTAGACTTTGTCAGGCTTCATCCAAGGAACCTTTCAGCCAAATATCATGCTTCTAGGGCTTTTGTCATTTCAGAAGAAGTCGTTTAAAGGTTTTAACAGATTTGACCCCTGTGACCTTGAATATAGGTCAAGGTCATTTCTTTTCGCAAACTTTGTAGGGCTTCATCCAAGGAACCTTTCAGGCAAATATCATGCTTCCAGGGCTTTTGGTATTTCAGAAGAAGTTGTTCGAAGGTTTTAACAGATTTGACCCCTGTGACCTTGAATATAAGACAAGGTCATTTCTTTTCCCAAACTTTGTCGGGCTTTATCCAAAATACATTTCAGCCAAATGTCATGCTTCTAGGGCTTTTGGTATTTCAGAAGAAGTCGTTTAAAGGTTTTAACAGATTTGACCCCTGTGACCTTGAATATAGGTCAAGGTCATTTCTTTTCGCAAAATTTGTCGGGCTTCATCCAAGAAACCTGTCAGCCAAATATCAAGCTTCTAGGGCTTTTGGTATTTCAGAAGAAGTTGTTTGAAGGTTTTAACAGATTTGACCCCTGTGACCTTGAATATAGGTCAAGGTCATTTCTTTTCGCAAAGTTTGTAGGGCTCCATCCAAGGAACCTTTCAGCCAAATATCAAGCTTCTAGGGCTTTTGGTATTTCAGAAGAAGTTGTTTAAAGGTTTTAACAGATTTGACCCCGGTGACCTTGAATATAGATCAAGGTCATTTCTTTTCGCAAAGTTTGTAGGGCTCCATCCAAGGAACCTTTCAGCCAAATATCAGGCTTCTAGGGCTTTTGGTATTTCAGAAGAAGTCGTTTAAAGGTTTTAACAGATTTGACCCCTGTGACCTTGAATATAGGTCAAGGTCATTTCTTTTCGCAAACTTCGTCGGACTTCATCCAAGAAACATTTCAGTCAAATATCATGCTTCCAGGGCTTTTGGTATTTCAGAAGAAGTCGTTTAAAGGTTTTAACAGATTTGACCTCTGTGACCTTGAATATAAGACAAGGTCATTTCTTTTCGCAAACTTTGTCGGGCTTCATCCAAAATACATTTCAGCCAAATGTCATGCTTCCAGGGCTTTTGGTATTTCAGAAGAAGTCGTTTAAAGGTTTTAACAGATTTGACCCCTGTGACCTTGAATATAGGTCAAGGTCATTTCTTTTCGCAAACTTTGTCGGGCTTCATCCAAGAAACCTGTCAGCCAAATATCATGCTTCTAGGGCTTTTGGTTTTTCAGAAGAAGTTGTTTGAAGGTTTTAACAGATTTGACCCCTGTGACCTTGAATATAGGTCAAGGTCATTTATTTTCGCAAACTTTGTCAGGCTTCATCCAAGGAACATTTCAGCTAAATATCATGCTTCTAGGGCTTTTGGTATTTCAGAAGAAGTCGTTTAAAGGTTAAAATAGATTTAACCTCACTGTGACCTTGAATATTGGTCAAGGTCATTTTTTTTCGCAATTTTTATTTGGCTTCATCTAAGGAAGCTACTGGTCAAATATGAAGTCTCTATGCCTGACGGTATTTTATAAGAAGTTGTTTGAAGGTTTCGGCATTTTTGACCCCTGTGACCTTGAAATTAGGTCAAAGTGATTTTTTTTCGCAAACTTTGTTCAGCTCCTTCCAAGAAATCTACCAGCCAAATTTCATGTCACTGGGCCTTTCAGTATTTTAAAAGAAGTCGTTTAAAGGAAAAAGTTGACGGACGCAGGACGGACGGACGGACTGACGGACGGACGACGGACGCTGCACCATCACATAAGCTCACTTGGCCCTTTGGGCCAGGTGAGCTAAAAAGTATTTCTTGTCAAGTCATCAAAGTTAAAAATTGAATTTTACGAGCCCAATAATATAATCAAAGTCGATCAGTGTTTTATGTTGATCAAAACCATACACTCAGATTGTTTGTATCACAACCGTGCACACTCCGTGCTAAAAAATATTCCGATGCTTATCTGATATCGAAAACATATTTGGGAAATTATAAACTAGTTTCAAATCGACCAATTGAATCCAAAAGAAGCTGATAGCGGTATTATTAGTTCATTTTTGACTTTCAAATAAATTTTCTTAACTTTTTGGAAACAGTTTAGGATCCCGATGATATAGGCAGTGGCCTAAGAACGGACACTGACCGGTGGAAGGTATTCCCCACATAGGTTTGACTGATGGTTACTGTTTATTCACAGTCATGGATGATTAGAAAACATTTCTTGTCTAGCTGTAACATGTACTTGTCATTGTGTCGCCTTAATTATTTACACGTCGTGTGCATACATGTACCAGGCCCCGGTTTCATCAACGTTCCTTAACCTAAGGAAATTCCTTAAATTAAAATTCTCCATAGGAAAGCATTACAGAAAGTTCCTTAGCTAAGGATTTTCTCCTTAACTTCTGTAATGCTTTCCTATGAAGATTTTTAAGTTAAGAAATGTTAATAAAACCAGGGCTAGTAGTTCCACTTTTTGTCGTATCTCAGAGAAAAATGAACTAAAGAGAAAATAATTACATCATTATTCCTACCGTAAACCTGTTCAAGTTAAGATTTTCTAAATGCTTTAATTTGTATCCTAGTAAACCGTTCAGAGGCATCTGTAATAAGCTTCGTTTATGATAGAAGGGAAGAAACTCTTGCTAAACTTACACACATAGACATGTGGTTTGTATGTATGATGGATAAGTACAGTGTGTGTTAATTAGACCATGTTCTGGGGTTCCATTGCTTAGTTGTTAAGGCTGCATACCCCTCAATATAACAAACAATACATTTCAGGTAGACGTGATAGTGATGTTGTAAATAATAGCGCTGTGAACTGAACTGGCACTGGTTTCATCAACATTCCTTAAGGAAACTCCTTAACTTAAACATCTCCATAGGAAAGCATTGCAGAAGTTAAGGAGAAAAACCTTAGTTAAGGAACTTTCTTTAAGTTCTGTAATGCTTTCCTATGGAGATTTTGAAGTTAAGGAATTTCTTTAAGTTAAGGAACGTTGATGAAACCGGGGCCAGGCTGAGCCAGAGGAGGCCTGATGTAAATAGTATTACTGTGTAAGGAAGAATAGGCAGGTTTATTTGTTCTGTGCACCCTTGCAAAGTTTTCTTTCATGGTCAAACTCTATTTAACATAAGCAGTCATGAGAAACATTACTGTGAGACATGCATCAGTAGAATAAACATCATTCATGTAACTTTTGTTTTTACCTATACGCCTTCATCCTTGAATCCAAGAGGCTATGCTCACCTACGATCTCTATGCCCCTGGAATAATTAAAGGCACGTATATATAGCGCAGGCTCAGTAAAGAAACTGACCAATCACTTGGCTGATGCCTGTCATTTGAGCTGCAACCAATTTCAAATATTAACAATTCGTACCGTTGGGTAACCACACGATTCTTTTGATGTATATCAAAGGTTCAACCCAGTCTTCTTACCTCATCAACAAGGTGGCACACACAGAGCCTTTAGTTTTTCACGATATATTCCAGGGGTGTAAAGAGCGAAGGTGCGTGCAACCCTGAATATCGAGAATGATACGCCTTTTATTGTATCTGGATTCAAACATAAAGCGAATAAGTACACAAACCTGACAGTACCTCTAATTTTGCATTAGAACTGTATTCCTTGGCCACAAACTGCAAATCATACAATATACTGAACATGGCAGTACAGAATACAAATCCTTGTTGATCTATCCCGTTTCTTATGCTTCCTAAATCATGCTTTGTGTGTGTAACATGTTTACAGCCACAAGGCATAGATTATCCCTGTGGTAAGGAGGTAGACATCATCAATTTTTCTACTTTGGAACTCAGAAACACTATGTATCAAACTTAGTTGATTTTGAAGAAATCAGCATGTGCTGTAGGCATACTTTTTCAAAGGTTATGGACCATAGTCAAAGCATAGGTCACAGTGACCTACTTAAAGTAATCAGCAATCAACTGGAAAACACTTGAAATATGTACTAAACAATAAAATTTCATGAAAGGAAAAATCTGCACTAGACAAAGGCTTGCATTTGACAGACTTTCCAGTTTGTTGGAATGGAGAGCAAATGTACCCCCACAGTCCCTTTACTTCCCCAATGAAACCAGGTTACCCCCCCCCCCCCCCCCCCCCCCACCACCACCACCACCACTTCAACCCTCAACATAAAACTAAAAAAAAAAAATTTGATGCATTTGTCCAGAAACAATAGTTCAGCCAAATCTAATTGTACAGTACCAGTACATGTATATGTACATCCCTATTGAATTTTGGGGTACACAGTTTCACAGAGCTCCATACCCTGATACCAATATGGAGTGTGGGGAGAAGCACAGTTCATGTTTGTTTTCACCTGTCTATAACACCGCAAAGCATGCTGCATTTCATTATGAAAACCAGATTTGTCAAGATCAATTTTCTCCATTAAATTTTTGACACCATAGGTAGTGAAATTTAGAAAAAGCCAAACTGTGACAATGGTCAAGATGTTTAACTGCTCAAACGAGCTTGCCCATAAATCCATCAAATGTACATTTTGCAATAGAATGTCATTTATAGGATCATATAGGCAGACACAAACACTTTCTGCAGTACAACCAAAGGTTGGGATGAGGTTTCCTGAAAGGGCCTCATTCATGTTGACCTGGGCAAACCCATTAGTAATACACTCTGAGAGTATCTGATTAAGTGTATCTTCCCTCACCAGGGAATAAATATCACTCCTAGGCTTCATATCATCAAGTTCACCATATATTTTAGATTCTGTCTTTCCTTTTTCAGTTTCCTTCTTTCTTTTCTTTCCCGGGGGTTTAGAAGATAAGTATTCTTTTTCATCTCCATCTTCTTTGTCGCTAGCGTCTATTCTATCATCAAATATTGAAACAGCGATCGTTTGATTGAGAAGAATATCAACACTGCCATGCCAGGTAAAATGAGATCCTGTAAAATCATAAAACACATTTACACATGACAACTATATATTGAAACAAGTGGCCAAACTGAACTGTATTATATGTTAGCTAAACACAGCTGAGAAAATCATAGCGCAGGGTATGACTACTTGCTTTTGGAAAAGTTCCAGCTTTATGATTTTGAAATTTATACATTATCATTTCAAGACTATTGACCATTGTGACCATAAATGTGGGTCATGGTTATTCATTTGAACATAATAAATGCCCCGCCCCCCATATGAAGTTAGTTCTTCATGCTACTTATTACGTATGTGAAGTTTGAGGACAATCTGATCAGTAGTTATTTAAATAAGCTGGTTACAATACCATGGAAAGGGACGGAACATGATGCGATGTGATGCAACAGACATGGGCAACACTACAATGTATATGCGCCCCTCCCCTTTCATGGAGGTGGCATAACAAATATTTCAGCTGAAATATGTATATATATTTACACATTACTTACCTAATTCTGTGTTTCCTTTCCTAATTTTGGCTCCACAGCCACATGTACAGACATCAGGTATCTGTCCTAACTGACAATCTACCACATAGTCCTTACCAGGCACAAGCTGGGCAAAGAGATGTTGACCCAGAGCGGTCATTACACTAGTCTTATCATGTCCATTCCTGATAATTGTTTGCAGTGCTTGTTCATGTTGTTTCTTATCTGGAAGAAAATAACGAAAATATGCGATGTGCAAGGTGTGTTTGCAAAAAACATCAATATAGACCATTTGAACTGTTTGAGATTTTTAATTTTTACAATTTCTACGTCTAAGGAAATAGACACAAAAAAATCACTTTAACTCTCAGTATTATTTTATCTTTCCACGAACAGCATAATCTGATATCTATCACATATCTGAAATATCCATCTGATATTTTCAGTCACAAGAAAAATTAACTTATCTTCTTTAAAACATGGATGTTAACTTTCAAAATGGGTATAAATATCATAAAGTTTGATCCCATGCAGGTCTAGCCGTGCATTAATCCTCTCCTGTTACACAAATATTCTGTACTGATATGGGTCATAGCACATATAAATGTAACACTGGTAACCAGCACAAATGTCTGAAATGAATATATTTATGCTAATGCTATCACGATATGGGTTTGTGATTAGATTGAATCAATATATCAGAAAATAGCCCAACTTGACCGGACCCATATCAGTATAGCCCCACATTCCTCTAGCCCCGACACCGAATTTGGACATTTTAATAGATAGATGTTTGGTGTGGGGCACAACAGAAATGGTGTCCAGGTCAGAGGAAACTAGAAAATTGTATATACAAAAAAAAAATGTACATTTATCAGTTCAGCATATGGATTTCAAACATTAGTAAAGTAACAAACTGTTTTTAAGTTAGTGTAAAAAATGGTAAGTAAACATTGTGTATACGCCGATTCCTATGTTTGAAAAGTATGCTATTAACGGGGAAAACAATCTAAATGGGTATGCAAAAGAGCTAATTCAGATAATTTCAAATTTGAAAACAACAACTTACTTTCAAGAAACTCCAACAGGCACAAAAACACTGCTGACACATCTTGACTGTATTCAATAGCTCTTACACCGTTTGTTATGAAACTAGTTATCAGTTCTTTATTTAGAAAGTGAAGCATCGACAGTCGTTAAGATTTAAAACCCGCATCGGGTAAATTTCGGGTAGCACTAAATACCACGGATTGAATGACGCCACCGATTGAATGTCTACTGAATATTTATGAACAAGCGTTTGATTGACGGATATTAAATATACAGTTATCTTCGACTTTGTAGCGTTTGTGGGTTGGTAATGTGTTTTTGTAAGATATTGGTTTTGTCATTAATTTTAGAGTTTTGATATAATGACTGACGAAGTAGCCCCACTTTAAATGTGACCTGAATATGTATAACCTATGTCGTCAACGTACGCATTGAATGGAGGCGATGGCGAAGATGGTACAGACTAAATTGCGGAATTATCCGTTGGAATGGCATGAACTTGTAATTTACCTCATTTACCCGGTATTCGGTCTATTTAAACTTACTAGGCCCTAGAACACATTGATTCTGTATCTGTATTGCGCAAAAATAATAAATGAAAGATAAATCATATTTCTGTTGAACTATTTAAAATGTTGAAAAAGAAGAACTTTGTATGTCTCCTTCTGGCTCCTGTTGAAAAAACTCTGCTAATAAGTCTGCTTTTTCACTGTCGCTTTTCGCGACCCGGATAATGTCACCATTTTTCTTCACCTGTTAGAAGAAAGACTGGTATAAATATATACCAATATTGATAACTATAGTATTAAATCAAATTTATCGATCTATTTTAATTCATCCCAAAATGAAACATCATTGAATGTACGCACCACTGATTGAACGTACGCTGGGTATGTATTCCGGTAACTGACTTCCGGAACCACATTTATCAATTGATAACTATATATAGATGTCCAACACACCGCACTGGTTTGAAATCGAGCAATTGTAATCAAATTAAATATATATTCAAGACATAATGAAACGTCACGCATTGAATGTACGCACCACTGATTGAACGTACGCTGGGTATGTATTCCGGTAACTGACTTCCGGAACCACATTTATCAATTGAAAACTATATATAGATGTCCAACACACCCCACTGATTTGAAATCGAGCAATTTTAATCAAATTAAATATATATTCAAGACATAATGAAACGTCACGCATTGAATGTACGCACCACTGATTGAACGTACGCTAGGTAGGTATTCCAGTCAGTGACTTCCGGTACCACATATATCAATTGATAACTTCATATAGATGTCCAACACACCCAACTGATTGCCAATCAAGCAATTTTAATCAAATAAATAGATTAATTCATCCCATAATGAAACATCACGCATTGAATGTACACGCCACTGATTGAACGTACGCTGGGTATGTATTCCGGTAACTGACTTCCGGAACAACATTTATCAATTGATAACTATATATAGATGTCCAACACACTCCACTGATTGCCAATCAAGCAATTTTAATCAAATAAATAGATTAATTCCTCCCATAATGAAACATCACGCATTGAATGTACACGCCACTGATTGAACGTACGCTGGGTATGTATTCCGGTAACTGACTTCCGGAACCACATTTATCAATTGAAAACTATATATAGATGTCCAACACACCCCACTGATTTGAAATCGAGCGATTTTAATCAAATTAAATATATATTCAAGACATAATGAAACGTCCCACATTGAATGTACGCACCACTGATTGAACGTACGCTAGGTAGGTATTCCAATCAGTGACTTCCGGTACCACATATATCAATTGATGACTTCATATAGATGTCCAACACACCCCACTGATTGCCAATCAAGCAATTTTAATCAAATAAATAGATTAATTCCTCCCATAATGAAACATCACGCATTGAATGTACACGCCACTGATTGAACGTACGCTGGGTATGTATTCCGGTAACTGACTTCCGGAACCACATTTATCGATTGAAAACTATATATAGATGTCCAACACACCCCACTGATTTGAAATCGAGCAATTTTAATCAAATTAAATATATATTCAAGACATAATGAAACGTCACGCATTGAATGTACGTACCACTGATTGAACGTACGCTAGGTAGGTATTCCAGTCAGTGACTTCCGGTACCACATATATCAATTGATGACTTCATATAGATGTCCAACACACCCCACTGATTGCCAATCAAGCAATTTTAATCAAATAAATAGATTAATTCCTCCCATAATGAAACATCACGCATTGAATGTACACGCCACTGATTGAACGTACGCTGGGTATGTATTCCGGTAACTGACTTCCGGAACCACATTTATCGATTGAAAACTATATATAGATGTCCAACACACCCCACTGATTTGAAATCGAGCAATTTTAATCAAATTAAATATATATTCAAGACATAATGAAACGTCACGCATTGAATGTACGTACCACTGATTGAACGTACGCTAGGTAGGTATTCCAGTCAGTGACTTCCGGTACCACATATATCAATTGATGACTTCATATAGATGTCCAACACACCCCATTGATTGCCAATCAAGCAATTTTAATCAAATAAATAGATTAATTCCTCCCATAATGAAACATCACGCATTGAATGTACACGCCACTGATTGAACGTACGCTGGGTATGTATTCCGGTAACTGACTTCCGGAACCACATTTATCAATTGAAAACTATATATAGATGTCCAACACACCCCACTGATTTTAAATCGAGCAATTTTAATCAAATTAAATATATATTCAAGACATAATGAAACGTCACGCATTGAATGTACGCACCACTGATTGAACGTACGCTGGGTATGTATTCCGGTAACTGACTTCCGGAACCACATTTATCAATTGAAAACTATATATAGATGTCCAACACACCCCACTGATTTGAAATCGAGCAATTTTAATCAAATTAAATATATATTCAAGACATAATGAAACGTCACGCATTGAATGTACGCACCACTGATTGAACGTACGCTGGGTATGTATTCCGGTAACTGACTTCCGGAACCACATTTATCAATTGATGACTTCATATAGATGTCCAACACACCCCACTGATTGCCAATCAAGCAATTTTAATCAAATAAATAGATTAATTCCTCCCATAATGAAACATCACGCATTGAATGTACACGCCACTGATTGAACGTACGCTGGGTATGTATTCCGGTAACTGACTTCCGGAACCACATTTATCAATTGAAAACTATATATAGATGTCCAACACACCCCACTGATTTGAAATCGAGCAATTTTAATCAAATTAAATATATATTCAAGACATAATGAAACGTCACGCATTGAATGTACGCACCACTGATTGAACGTACGCTGGGTATGTATTCCGGTAACTGACTTCCGGAACCACATTTATCAATTGAAAACTATATATAGATGTCCAACACACCCCACTGATTTGAAATCGAGCAATTTTAATCAAATTAAATATATATTCAAGACATAATGAAACGTCACGCATTGAATGTACGCACCACTGATTGAACGTACGCTAGGTAGGTATTCCAGTCAGTGACTTCCGGTACCACATATATCAATTGATGACTTCATATAGATGTCCAACACACCCCACTGATTGCCAATCAAGCAATTTTAATCAAATAAATAGATTAATTCCTCCCATAATGAAACATCACGCATTGAATGTACACGCCACTGATTGAACGTACGCTGGGTATGTATTCCGGTAACTGACTTCCGGAACCACATTTATCAATTGAAAACTATATATAGATGTCCAACACACCCCACTGATTTTAAATCGAGCAATTTTAATCAAATTAAATATATATTCAAGACATAATGAAACGTCACGCATTGAATGTACGCACCACTGATTGAACGTACGCTGGGTATGTATTCCGGTAACTGACTTCCGGAACCACATTTATCAATTGAAAACTATATATAGATGTCCAACACACCCCACTGATTTGAAATCGAGCAATTTTAATCAAATTAAATATATATTCAAGACATAATGAAACGTCACGCATTGAATTAAATCAATTTGAGATAGTTCTCAATAAAATATAAGTATTTATAGTACAGTGTTGCATTTTATGCATTGCAGCATGTACAGCAAATGGGGTACAATTCGTGGGGCTGCAGATGCGCTCCTTCATTTATTGAGGGAATCACCAGGGTAGGTAATTTTCAATATTAAAAGAAATCATTTGGTCACTATATTTTCATTAATTCCATAATAATAAATAAATCTCAAAAAATGAACCAGAAACCACAAAAAAGCTATGTATATGGGAGTCATAACTTAATATGTAATACCATTGACTATTGCCATGCTTCAAAATACATGTTACCGAAAAGAAAGTTGTTTATACTTGTTTGTAGTAGATGGATGTTTTTAATGTTTCTTTTATGAAGGCAAACATAATGCAATGCCACCCCTTTGAAAACAAGTGTCATATCTAAAACTTAAATATTTTGGACTTGGAATATTCCTTGTTATAATAACTTAGAAGAATAAAATATATTGACCTTAATTGATCTCAACCCTCAATAATCAATTCTATCAAGCCATTATTGATATATAATATAAATATCATTTCATTTGATAGAACTACTCACAAAGCATATGACCAAAAAATAGCAAATATTTATACCTTCCAGAAACTTATTATATTTTGTCTTTGCATATACATGTAGCAACAACATAATAAGTACATTTACCTGCACTGTCCCCTGCTGTTTCATATTAAAGATGCTACATCGCTGACAAAGCGTCAATATGATCGACTGAAAACAATAACAGGCTTATTATACAATTTGATACAACACCAAAAGTTACAAACTTTGTGAAATTAACACCCTTCAAAAGTTTCAGCTTCCGTTTCTAATTATTCAACTCAAAAAATAATTTATTTGCAGCCTGAAATAATTCCTCCTCTATATCTTGTGTATAAAAGTTTAGTTAAGTTTGCAGTAATTGTATGGACTTTGTAAATATTTTGAATTTGTTGCATTTAATTTTATTCATTTCTGTACACTGGGCGTCAGCCTTATCCCTTTCTGTGACAATCAGTACAATGTAGCATCTTCATGATATACAGATGCTGGTTACCTGTGGTTTCTTTCCATTCTCCAAATGAAGGCTATGTATGTTGTGTCATTGACAATGATTTATGTTTTCACCACATTTACAGGAATGGAGAACTGTTTATAAGATCAGTCATGTTCAAGGAAACCATCACCAGGATTGTGGCCAAAGTAATGGACATAACTTGGGCAGCCGCTTCAGAGTTATGCCAAATGACTGAAGCCGAATCATGGCATAAATCAATAAAACTGTGTGCAAAGATCAAGAAGTGAAGGGTACAGCAAAGGCCCATATCAACCTTATCCTCGTCTATGTATATTGTTACATTGTACATTAAAATAGAGTTGTGATATGGTTTTTAAAATTAGGCCATTTTAGGTTTTTTTAAAACATAACAAGTGATGGTGTATTAAAATCACACATTGAAATGATTCTAGCAGCAAGTTTTTGTAGTTTTTCAATTTTGGCAACGTGAATTTTGTGAATTATTTCCCCATGGTGGAACAGTAGTCAAAATGAGAATTAACGAAACAGTTGTAGTGAGACAAGATTTTTTTATTAAGAAAGAGTCGAATACGTCTCATTTGGAAAATTTGATAAGATAATTTCTTTGATGTTTCGGTAATTTGTTTGTCCCATGATAAGCTATCATCGATGGTAAATCCTGAAAATTTTTCTTTTTTCATATGTTCTATTCTTATGTCATTTATTAAGATAGACAGTTGGGGGTTTTTTTTGTCTAAACTTACGTTGAGTTGTTCCATTTAACATAGCCTTAGTTTTTTCTGTATTTATACACATTTTATTTACATCACACCAATTTTGAATGGATCTTGCATCATTATTTAGGTTTTGATTGCTGTTCTCAACTGATTTGCCATGGGTGTGGGTGGCTGTGTCATCAGCATACCGGTACATGTTCACAGTCGAATGTTTTGTTATCAAGGGCAAATCATTTACATATAGGATGACCATTAGCGGTCCGAGTATTCAGCCCTGAGGGACACCGACTGTGAGTGGTTGAGGATCACATAGAGTGTTTTTGAAATTTACAGTTTCAAAACGGTCATTTAAGTAACTTCTGAAGTAGGCTTGGGTGTTTTTTGAACAACCATATAATCCTAATTTAGAAAGTAAGATGTTGTGATCAACAAGATCAAAGGCCTGTCTAAAGTCTAAAAATATAACTAATCTTAAGTATCCCTTATCTATCGAATCATACCACATATTTTCTATTTTTGTCAAAGCAGTCTGACAGGAATGTTGTGCTCTAAAACCAGATTGGCATTCTAAAATAAGGTCATGACTGCATAAACCGTTATAAAAATGTTGCTGAATATGTTTGTCAAAACATTATATAGGGTAATACGGATATTGGTCTGTAATTACTATTTTCTTCTTTCTTTCCATTTTTAAAAAGAGGACTTATTTTAGAATTTTTCCAAAGACTGGGAAAGGTATTTATTTCAATACTAAAATTAATCAATTTACAAATTACAGGTGCACTGGGCAACACTTCATAAATTTGCTCCTATATTGTCAAGACCAGTTTCCTTTGAATGTCTATATTGGTCAAAAAATTTGCAACAAACTATTCTTAAATTTTTGGTAAGTCAAAAGATTCACCATTTAGTTTTTCTTCTGTAAACTGTTAAAGTGTGTTTGAATGTTCAGGAGTAACACTCCCATTTGTGCTTTGTATACATTGTTTTGAAATATTTTTGAAGCATTGGTAAAAGACATTACTGATTTTAAATGGATCTGTTATGTGTTTATTTTCTGAATGGACAAATATTGGCGATTGTTTTTTTTCAGTTTTAGGGCAGAGTTTCCTAAACTGTTTCCAGTAGTTTTTGCCTGAATTTTTGCATTGTTCTAAGATGTCGGAAAAATAATTATTCTTAGCCTTTTTTATCTTATTAGTTACTTTATTTCTATTTTTTGTACATTTCGGTGTTACCGTCTTTTCATGCTTATTTCTGATGTGAATGATTATGTTGATTTCATTATTACACCAATCATGAATGATATGGTATTTAAGACGTTTTTTCCTTGAGTGGTGCATGTCTGTCTACAATATCTAGAAATATCTAGTAATAAATCTTGAAATCTAATATGAAATGTACAAATAACTTCCGGAACATACACTAATGTTATATAACCATTGTGACTTCATGATAGTGGCAATACGTCATGTCGAGAATTGAAACTTTATTTTGTGTTCATTTCAGATGAAATTTAAAAAAAAACTTACAAAAACAAACACTTCTAAGACTTGTTTCATGAAATCTCATGAAATGAGCACTCATTTAAGATGCTGTATAGACAACCAGCTTTTAACTAATTTAATGGCTGATGATGGTAAGGGCTATTCCAGTAAAACATCTACCTCACCCCAGGACTCCGGGTTTTGTTTAGGGGTATCACCTTTAGAATTCATTTAATGAATTGCATAGACTTAATGGGAGGGGAATCCAACCATGAATAGACTAGAATTATTCTGGCGTCCTTGAGTCAGTTAGATATTTTACTGGAAAAGCCGTAATGCTAATTATCCTAATTGGTTTGTTTTGTTTTGCAGAAATGATTCATGTTCATTTCAGGTATTCTTTACATAAATTAGAATGAAAAAATGTTAAGATAGTAAAATGTGTATCTACACTGTCTGTTCAGTTGTTATTATTTAAAGAGTACATTGAAGCTCTTCTTTGGATTTCATTTTTTCTTTAATGTTTTTTGCCATGAGTCACAGATAATGCTACAGTATTCCAGTTGTGTATGTCATATTGTCTTGTAGACTTCTTCTTTTGTTTATGTAGTGAGACCTTAATATTGTTTTTTCTTTATACGTGCGAATAATTTTTCACGAAGTGTATATTTGTACATAAAGTACAATGTACTACATGATAACGTTGTGTTTGCGTGTAATACTTAGGATTAATTTGCAATTGTCAGGGTTAAAAGATATCAGCCATTCATTTTCCAGTTTTCTAAACGCTTGAGATCATAATTGTGTTTTTTTTTAGTATGTTTATGATATTTTGTATAATATTTATAAGGTTTGTAGACTGTTCACAAATATGAGAAAGTTTGAGAGGCAATTATGTAGTAAAAATGGTCATTAACTGATTGTTTAGTGCCTCTGTGTGAGCTATTTATTGGGTGTATGTTATGCCATTTACCTGTTAAATGCCAATATTCTCTTTTATTCTACTTCTGAATTTGACCACAAAAGTTGACTTGGCAGGTCAGAATTTTCAGCATCAGATATGAACAGTTTTTACATATATTGCCAATATTGACGTGTGAGTTTTTCATGTGTTTTAGAGATATCATGAGATGTTACATGTCGTGTTTGGAAGTGAGCTTACAATTTTTGCTTTATGACATAACCTGTCCCCATTTCTTATTAACATGTCTTCCGGATTAGAAACAGCTCATACGTTGTTTTTAGTTTGCTTTTGTACTCAATTGAATACAAACATCCTACCTTACTTACATGTACATGCCCTTGCTACTCCAAATTTAAGAAGTAAACATAGTAAACATATCAACAGCCTAACAGGTAATATCGGATTAGGCAATATGTTGTAAATAATCTCAACTTTTTACCATACCATTCTTTTAAAGCATCAAAAATGAATTCATATTATTCTGGAAGCATATATATTTAAATTGAATCAAGTAATGTATGGTTTATTGCTGTCTCGTTTACAAGTATGTGTGATATTACTGAATATCAGTCTTAACACTTTTTCATCTTGTATAATTATAACCCTTCAGTGTATTCCATGATATATTTGCATTTGGATAGTGTTTCCTGCTCATGAGCTGAAAGTCTAAAAGCTAATAAGATAAAAATATGAGTGATGATATCATACCTAATAATTGGTTTCTGCTCACTTTAGATATACATTTCATATATTTCATTAACATTTCTTTATATGCCAATATTAACCTTAATGTTCTTATCTTAATATTAAGTAAATCTTAATCAATGCGTTAAGCATATTGGACACATGAAAAAAATGCCATGAGCACATGTTAATAATTCAATATCCCTATAACCTAATGCTTATGTTATTTGTATTCTTACATGCATCACTGTCTCGGTACATGTATGACATTAAGCGTACCTCCCACATATACTTGGGTACTATAGTGCGTGGTATTAAAAAGACCACTAATTTTCTATAAAAACTGGTGGTACCCTGATTCAAAACTGGCACCCAAACAATCATCTGGATGGCAGGAACCATAGCAATGGTATTTTTCTACCACAATAGCCCGTGTTGTTCCACTATCAGGCCATTGTATTAACGTGCCGACTGTTGATTATAAATTTTACATTCCACTAGTGGAATATGACCACGACTCGTGATTGTTGAGTAGGACTTTAAAATATATTTCACACTTGTAAGGTATTTTTTAAAGCTGGTGTTTTTTGATAAACTTTAAAAAATAACTTACTTGTCTTTTTGTAATTTCAAAAAAAAAATTACTCGTGTGAAATATATTCCATATCCAACAAGCATTCGTTGTGTAACCTTCATATATATGTATAGAGGATATCTCTCACATGGTCTTCAGAAATACCAAACATATTTCACTCGTTTGGCTAATATTTTTGATATTTCAACGGTAAATATGTAATAAATATTAGTATCATGAATTCTGTACTGATTGATGTTTCATATAGGACCATTACCAATCATTGGAATGTAAAGCTGTTTGAGAATACAAGCTGATCTGAATACAACTTAATTTGTGTTTTTGTTGTTTGTTACAAACATTCTTACCGGAGGTAACGGGCCTCCTAAACAAGTATATATAGTGACGTCACGCCCTGGGGTAACGGGCCTCCTAAGCAAGTATATTTAGTGACGCCCTGGGGTAACGGACCTCCTAAACTAGTAGGACGCCATGGAGTTAAGGGCCTCCTAAACAAGTATATATAGTGACGCCCTAGGGTAACGGGCCTCCTAAACAAGTAAATATAGTGAAGCCCTGGGGTAACGGACCTCCTAAACAAGTATATATAGTGACATTCAATGCGTGACAATTTATAATGTGCCGAATTTAATCATAAATTTCATTGAAAATACTTAATCGTCTGTCAAAAGGATGTGTCGGACACATATACATTGATTTCATGTGAAAAATGTGGTTCCGGCGGTCAGTTTACGGAATACATACCTAGTGTACGCTCAATCAGTGGTGCGTACATTCAATGCGTGACACTTCATAATGGGCTGAATTCATTCATTTATTTCATTAAATTTACTTAATCGTCAATCAAGGGGACGTGTCGGACACATATACATTGATTTCATGTGAAAAATGAGGTTCCGGAAGTCGGTTACCGGAATACATACCTAGTGTCCGTTCAATCAGTGGTGCGTACATTCAATGCGTGACACTTCATAATGGGCTGAGTTCATTAATTAATTTCATTAAATGTACTTAATCGTCTATCAAGGGGACGTGTCGGACACATATACATTGATTTCATGTGAAAAATGTGGTACCGGAAGTCAGTTTACGGAATACATACCTAGTGTACGTTCAATCAGTGGTGCGTACATCCAATGCGTGACACTTCATAATGGGCTGAATTCATTCATTAATTTCATTAAATTTACTTAATCGTCAATCAAGGGGACGTGTCAGACACATATACATTGATTTCATGTGAAAAATGAGGTTCCGGAAGTCGGTTACCGGAATACATACCTAGTGTACGCTCAATCAGTGGTGCGTACATTCAATGCGTGACACTTCATAATGGGCTGAATTCATTAATTGATTTCATTAAATATACTTTATCGTCTATCAAGGGGACGTGTGGGACACATATACATTGATTTCATGTAAAAAATGAGGTTCCGGAAGTCAGTTACCGGAATATATACCTAGTGTACGTTCAATCAGTGGTGTGTACATTCAATGCGTGACACTTCATAATGGGCTGAATTAATTCATTAATTTCATTAAATATACTAAATCGTCTATCAAGGGGATGTGTCGGACACATACACATTGATTTCGTGTGAAAAATGTGGTTCCGGAAGTCAGTTACCGGAATACATACCTTATGCACGTTCAATCAGTGGTGTGTACATTCAATGCGTGACACTTCATAATGGGCTGAATTCATTCATTAATTTCACTAAATATACTTTATCGTCTATCAAAGGGACGTGTGGGACACATACACATTGATTTCGTGTGAAAAATGTGGTTCCGGAAGTCAGTTACCGGAATACATACCTTATGCACGTTCAATCAGTGGTGTGTACATTAAATGCGTGACACTTCATAATGGGCTGAATTCATTAATTAATTTCATTAAATATGCTTTATCGTCTATCCAGGGTACGTTTGGGACAAATAAACATTGATTTCATGTGATAAATGTGGTACCGGAAGTCAGTTACCGGAATACATACCTAGTGTACGTTCAATCAGTGGTGTGTACATTCAATGCGTGACACTTCATAATGGGCTGAATTCATTCATTAATTTCATTAAATTTACTTAATCGTCAATCAAGGGGACGTGTCGGACACATATACATTGATTTCATGTGAAAAATGAGGTTCCGGAAGTCGGTTACCGGAATACATACTTAGTGTCCGTTCAATCAGTGGTGCGTACATTCAATGCGTGACACTTCATAATGGGCTGAGTTCATTAATTAATTTCATTAAATGTACTTAATCGTCTATCAAGGGGACGTGTCGGACACATATACATTGATTTCATGTGAAAAATGTGGTACCGGAAGTCAGTTACCGGAATACATACCTAGTGTACGTTCAATCAGTGGTGTGTACATTCAATGCGTGACACTTCATAATGGGCTGAATTAATTCATTAATTTCATTAAATATACTAAATCGTCTATCAAGGGGATGTGTCGGACACATACACATTGATTTCGTGTGAAAAATGTGGTTCCGAAAGTCAGTTACCGGAATACATACCTTATGCACGTTCAATCAGTGGTGTGTACATTCAATGCGTGACACTTCATAATGGGCTGAATTCATTCATTAATTTCACTAAATATACTTTATCGTCTATCAAAGGGACGTGTGGGACACATATACATTGATTTCATGTGAAAAATGTGGTTCCGTAAGTCAGTTAACGGAATACATACCTAGTGTACGTTCAATCAGTGGTGCGTACATTCAATGCGTGACACTTCATAATGGGCTGGATTCATTAATTAATTTCATTAAATATGCTTTATCGTCTATCCAGGGTACGTGTGGGACAAATATACATTGATTTCATGTGATAAATGTGGTACCGGAAGTCAGTTACCGGAATACATACCTAGTGTACGTTCAATCAGTGGTGTGTACATTCAATGCGTGACACTTCATAATGGGCTGAATTCATTCATTAATTTCATTAAATTTACTTAATCGTCAATCAAGGGGACGTGTCGGACACATATACATTGATTTCATGTGAAAAATGAGGTTCCGGAAGTCGGTTACCGGAATACATACCTAGTGTCCGTTCAATCAGTGGTGCGTACATTCAATGCGTGACACTTCATAATAGGCTGAGTTCATTAATTAATTTCATTAAATGTACTTAATCGTCTATCAAGGGGACGTGTCGGACACATATACATTGATTTCATGTGAAAAATGTGGTACCGGAAGTCAGTTTACGGAATACATACCTAGTGTACGTTCAATCAGTGGTGCGTACATCCAATGCGTGACACTTCATAATGGGCTGAATTCATTCATTAATTTCATTAAATTTACTTAATCGTCAATCAAGGGGACGTGTCGGACACATATACATTGATTTCATGTAAAAAATGAGGTTCCGGAAGTCAGTTACCGGAATATATACCTAGTGTACGTTCAATCAGTGGTGTGTACATTCAATGCGTGACACTTCATAATGGGCTTAATTAATTTATTAATTTCATTAAATATGCTTTATCGTCTATCAAGGGGATGTGTCGGACACATACACATTGATTTCGTGTGAAAAATGTGGTTCCGGAAGTCAGTTACCGGAATACATACCTTATGCACGTTCAATCAGTGGTGTGTACATTCAATGCGTGACACTTCATAATGGGCTGAATTCATTAATTAATTTCATTAAATATGCTTTATCGTCTATCAAGGGGACGTGTGGGACACATATACATTAATTTCATGTAAAAAATGAGGTTCCGGAAGTCAGTTACCGGAATATATACCTAGTGTACGTTCAATCAGTGGTGTGTACATTCAATGCGTGACACTTCATAATGGGCTGAATTAATTTATTAATTTCATTAAATATACTAAATCGTCTATCAAGGGGATGTGTCGGACACATACACATTGATTTCGTGTGAAAAATGTGGTTCCGGAAGTCAGTTACCGGAATACATACCTTATGCACGTTCAATCAGTGGTGTGTACATTAAATGCGTGACACTTCATAATGGGCTGAATTCATTAATTAATTTCATTAAATATGCTTTATCGTCTATCCAGGGTACGTTTGGGACAAATATACATTGATTTCATGTGATAAATGTGGTACCGGAAGTCAGTTACCGGAATACATACCTAGTGTACGTTCAATCAGTGGTGTGTACATTCAATGCGTGACACTTCATAATGGGCTGAATTCATTCATTAATTTCATTAAATTTACTTAATCGTCAATCAAGGGGACGTGTCGGACACATATACATTGATTTCATGTAAAAAATGAGGTTCCGGAAGTCAGTTACCGGAATATATACCTAGTGTACGTTCAATCAGTGGTGTGTACATTCAATGCGTGACACTTCATAATGGGCTTAATTAATTTATTAATTTCATTAAATATGCTTTATCGTCTATCAAGGGGATGTGTCGGACACATACACATTGATTTCGTGTGAAAAATGTGGTTCCGGAAGTCAGTTACCGGAATACATACCTTATGCACGTTCAATCAGTGGTGTGTACATTCAATGCGTGACACTTCATAATGGGCTGAATTCATTAATTAATTTCATTAAATATGCTTTATCGTCTATCAAGGGGACGTGTGGGACACATATACATTAATTTCATGTAAAAAATGAGGTTCCGGAAGTCAGTTACCGGAATATATACCTAGTGTACGTTCAATCAGTGGTGTGTACATTCAATGCGTGACACTTCATAATGGGCTGAATTAATTTATTAATTTCATTAAATATACTAAATCGTCTATCAAGGGGATGTGTCGGACACATACACATTGATTTCGTGTGAAAAATGTGGTTCCGGAAGTCAGTTACCGGAATACATACCTTATGCACGTTCAATCAGTGGTGTGTACATTAAATGCGTGACACTTCATAATGGGCTGAATTCATTAATTAATTTCATTAAATATGCTTTATCGTCTATCCAGGGTACGTGTGGGACAAATATACATTGATTTCATGTGATAAATGTGGTACCGGAAGTCAGTTACCGGAATACATACCTAGTGTACGTTCAATCAGTGGTGCGTACATTCAATGCGTGACACTTCATAATGGGCTGGATTCATTAATTAATTTCATTAAATATGCTTTATCGTCTATCAAGGGGACGCGTGGGACACATATACATTGATTTCATGTGAAAAATGTGGTTCCGTAAGTCAGTTACCGGAATACATACCTAGTGTACGTTCAATCAGTGGTGCGTACATTCAATGCGTGACACTTCATAATGGGCTGGATTCATTAATTAATTTCATTTGAAATTCATTACTTTGCTTTGACTTATTATCAAAACAAAATAAATGTGCATTTCTGCATCAACTCTAATGTCATACTTTGTTCACTTTAGTTTCGTTGAACAAAATATGATGTTGTCATATACAGGAGACAAATTTTCCGTTCGTCAAATTCATGTATTTAGTAAGCCCCGGTGGTAGGCGTGGCTAAGTTGTATAGGCGTGTCGACATTCAATCGGTGGCGTCATTCAATGCGTGGGATTTAGTTTTCCTCGGTAAATTTCCCATAGAATAAGCTTGGCGGATATTTGCAATATGCGCCAGTTCTAAAGATGCTTTGTTAAAAGTTGAACCAAGTCTTCCGTTAGATGACCTAAGGGTTAAATTAATAAACATCCTAGATGCGATTAGTTTAAATGCTTTTTTGCATGTGTCTTCCTCTGTCGAGCATGAAAATCTACCAGTTGTATCATCAATAGGACTGGAAGTCGAAATGTGCCTGATTACACCAGCCATGTTTTAAACCGGAAGTGAAGTATGTGAAAGTGAAAGTAAAGGTTTGGAGTAATCTTGTACGTCTGATCCGGATACGGACCATAAACCCGACCCCATCGTCGGAAACCCACGGTACACTTCTGACCCGACCCAGAAGATGATTTACCCAATAATGTGTCGGACGCGACGAATGTATTACCAAAATCTTTCCAAATGTTACTCAAAGCTTACCTAAATATTTCAGATACACAATTATAAGAACATCAATAGCAAACTATTAAGGCCCAATATACCTAACTTCAGGAAATTTTCGTGATTCTGAAAAATTCTGAAAAAAAATCCAGTTGATAACCATACAAAAATTAGCCTAAAACGAAGTAAATCTAAGCAGTAACTGACAAAAATCTCTTGACAAAAAAAATCCAAAGAATTGAAAATAATTCAGGTGGGGACCATTTCAACAACAAACCGAAGGTAGAAGACGGTTCGAAATGGACGTGTGTTTACAAATAGCGTGTTTCAACAGCTGCTGTACCGGTAACCGCGTAATAATTCATCTTGAATATTGCTGATATCAGTCTATCTTAACTAAATCTATACATATAATAAGTTATTAGGCTTGATTTTTGCTTCAAGTTTTGCCGAAAGTTACGAATATTGGGCCTTTAAACCATCTTTCATTTCATGATCACTTTTGATACACCTTTTCTGATGTGCATTTTTGAAAAGGGAGTTGATGGCATAGACAGAAAATGCAAAAAGAATATATGATGGTAGCAAACTCGTTTTCATGCTATGCTCGATTAACGATATTAAAAGGAACATGATACATATTTTTATGTGAGATTTCATTCAATGTGTCCCAGATTTGTGATAATACAAAATGTATAGATGTTTGCAGAATTGACACAAATTTTCTTATCAACTATAGAACTAAAAGGTTTTTGAATTTTTTTTTTTTGCTAAAGAAATAAAGTTCAAGTTACACCTATCCCTTATTTTCAATAGGAAAATACTCCATTTTTCACCATTTTTAGCAGATTGAATGCTTTATATTTAAACAAACAAATATGTTGACTATCTTTCTATCTTTTTTTATATTTGGCGGATCAGAAGGAAATTGCGTAGTCATCAAAATTAATTGTGTGTGTGGGGGGGGGGGGGGGTATAGTGTGGTTTTCTTAATAAATGTATAATGTAAAACCAATATATTTGTTATACATGTATAATATTTGCTTGTGAACAGCAAAAATAAGCATACTATTATGAAAAATGACGATACAATGAAGATTTAAATGATAAATATAGCATCATAAAAACGAAATGTTGGCCGCTCGTTCAAGTGTAAAATAACCGCCATACTGGTCATTTAATTTAAAATTGCTTCTGAAAGAAATTTCTACCACGGAATTAGGTTGTTATTTACAATGAAAGTCCGTTGTTCTACAAAAAACCGACATTTAAAGTTTTTGTCACATTTTTGAGATGCATATTTGCTATTAAAATTGATCATACGTTATTAAATATTACAAAAATCCCTCAAGGGAGATCAAAACCAGATTTGAACGTGATTAAAACCTCACTAGAGTAGATCCTTAACCATACACATTTTGTGATGGTTGATATGTTTTACAGTCCAAACATTAGCAGCGGTTATTTCCCCTGTAGCACGCATGGCAAAGAATGATCAACAAAACGTGACTACATTGTATGTACTGTACATAAGAAGAACCGATGCGGTGCTAGTGTAACGTAACACAGGCTAAAAAAATTGTAAATTCACATTTATAAAGAATAGTATACTAAAATACACACTGTAATTTATGTAACGTGGTAATCTTGTAAGATTTTTTTGTTTGTCAATTTAATTTTGAAAGCAGGTAAAATTTTCACTTCGATTTATTAGTTGTACTTTTTAATGTTTTCAAAACGAACGGGTCATCCGGGGTTCTCTTCAGTCTTTCCATTTGACAAACGGAACTGTTTTTGTAAATATTTTAGCTAGACTTAAAATGATGTCCAACATTCTGAACTAAGCAGGTATCACACTTCTTGAATAAAAAGACGTCTGACTTTTGGTCATGATAAGTCCGAAAGAAACGATGTTCGTTTTGCCTCAAATATTATGACAGATAGACAAAAACACAGGATCTCGCCACTTCATCAGACATTGAAGTAACCTGTTTTTAATAGAGACATGGCAAAGTGAAAATGTATATTCTGGTACGAAAATGCGTCTTTTAACCGGTCAACAATTCTAAAACTATTAGTGACTTTATAACTGATATATAATAGCAAAGGACATGTAGTATGCATGCACTTTAGGTAGTGTGCATCGTCGGAAACCCAGGGTTCACTTCTCTGACGTTTGCATACCGTGGGCCAGAATCAATAGAAACTCTCGTTTTCGTACTAAATCGATAGTTTCATCCTGTCGATCGTGTTATAATTGACAATGTGTCTATTGTGATTAAAATATAAGGTTCTACTATAAGGAGATTGACATCGGCGTCATGTCTACAGAAATATACTGGCCCTGGTCAAGGTAAAATGATCTAAAAGAGTGTCACGAGAAACGACCATTCCGATTAATCGAAAACTCTGAAAAAACTTCAATTCGGGGAAACGAAGATTCAGATCGATTCTGGCCCACGGTATGCAAACGTCAGAAAAGTGTACCGCGGGTTTCCGACGATGGGAAGGGTGTGTTCAGTGTATAAGTGATTTTAGAATATGTAAAATGCATGATAATAACGGCTAGTTAAGTCATAAGGTTGAGGCACGGAGGTCTCGTGGTAGTACGCCGGGCTCTTGATCGAAGGGTTGCAAGTTCGAGTCCCGGCCACGGCACGTGTGTTGTGTCCTTGACCTAGATGCTTTCTTTACTCTGCTTGTTCCATTTTTCTCATTTGTAAAGGATCACGTGATTGAGACTTACTGGGAATTGTAAAATACTAGCTGTGAACGCATAAATGACATAATATTATATACATTGTACTTGTACCGGTTGTATGCTCCCAAGGAATTGAGAACGACATTGGCCGGTTGCTAAGGCCCTATAATCACGGGTAATAATTTGTGAGCCACTTTGAGACGGTTGTATAGGTCGAGAGAGAGAGCGGTATATACGAACCTCGAACTATTATTATTGATTATTGTCTTTACCTTCATGCAATCAATGTATTACAACCGATATAAAAGGAAAATCAAATTCAAAATTCCGTCAAAATTGCATGAAGAATTTTCAAAACAGCACGAGAAGTGAAAATGAATCGACGTCTGATGATCTTCTTCATTAGGATGGAGAATTTTTCAGTTCTTACAATACGCATTGTAGTCCATCTATTAACAGCTAGTGATCTGTTGTCTATCGGAGCAAAGCGGCTGCGTTCATGGTGGACCTTTCCTGTGTCTGCTGTACGCAAAGCGAAGAGGCGTTTTGGCCTCTCGGTCATACATTTTGTGTACAGCACTTTCTTCATCATTTCACTGTTAAAAATGAAGCAGTGTTTTTCTATACTATATAGGCTTTTTTCAAGGTTTTAATCGATAACAGTTGTATTTCTTAAGAACTCTTGAAACTGAAGTACAAGACTGCAAACCAACGGCATGTGAAGTAAAAACGAAAGAAACTAACTTTTCTAAAGTCTGCATTCTTTGTTTGCTTCAAAATCGTGTTGTGATAATAAGAAAACTCAATCAATGTTAAGCTTAAACTATGTTTATTGAATATATGGCAAATATACAGTCAATACAAGAATGAACATTCATTATTCGTAAAAAAGGACAAAGCAATTGCACCAATCCGTCTTTTTATCATCGAAATTGGTTAGGATGGCAGTGGTTCAACATTGAGATGGTTGGCAAAACTATGTTAAAAGGGTAAAAGTCAAGAAAAGACGGGTTAGAGGGGCTGGAGGGTTGAGTCTGACATTAGAAGAAATAAAAGTGGAAAAAGTGTCTACATAACACATATTGTGCAATACATTGGATAATCACATATAATTTAAGTTTTCCTATTCCGCAATGTAATTTTTTCAGGTTATATCGTAAATCCTAAAAAATCAGACAACGCAAAAAGTGATGACGTCATATACCGCCATGTTTTGCACGGTAATTTGTAATAAAACTTCTGATTGGTTGAAGTTGTTTAGCGGTGAAAATAATGCACATGGTTGTTCCTTTTTGCAAAACCACTTGATTTTTGTCATGATTAATACACAGTCATTGCATAAGACCTATGCATCTTTAGAAATGAAATTATAAGGAATGACCACAATTTTTTTGAGTGTCATACGGTATATACCGAAAAAAATGTGTGCACTTTGCATAAATCCGCGAAGAGGTTTATGCAATAAAGTGCACACAGTTCATTCCATAAGTTAAGTGTATAGTATCTTCACTTAAACGTTTCGACTTAAAACATTTAATATTTTTTTTAAACAGCGACAAAACAATCAAAATCATATTCATCTGGCAAATCAGAACTCCATCCAGAAGCAACAAAATACTCTGAAAGATTTCTTAATCATTGAAATTTCACAACTGTTGGAAATTACAACAAGATATGAAAACGAGTTCAGTAGTTGTAGTAGCCTGGTTACAATCACACACGGAACTATCTACTATATTGTAGTTAACGTATAAACAAATGATTGTTAAAATAACCGCAGTCCAACCTTAGTCGAGAATGAAGAAGTTGAGTGAGTCTATTTTTGCAGTGATAGTCATTGACAATGTCTCACTGGAGTTAGAATTTACAAGCAAATTGTATAGAAACTATCATGCAGTTTGTTAAAAATGACGTAACACACACACATGCTGCACCTTTTAGATTTAGAAATAGATACAGTATCTCGAAAAATATGAATTAAACTGCATCATACAGCTGTTTCGTCATGCTGGGACTCGTCAGTGGTGCTAGGGGCCAAAAGGTGGGGACCAAAATGTAGAAGCAGAAGGTTCAGGTGCATAAAACCCCTTTATTTTATGCATTTGAAACTAAAATTTAACTGGTTCTGTATAGTGTATATTATGAACCGTACCACTAATAAAAAAAATTGTTCAGAAGATCAGCACTTTGAAGCAGTGAATCCACTATTACGCATGACGACGTGTCGTCAGCAAAAGACTTTATTATACAATTGAAAACTTTAACAATTATATCATTTATGCAAATTAAAAATAGTAAAGGGTCTAAAATTGACCCGCAAGGAATTCAAGCATTAATATAAGTTAAATTGTATCGTTGATGTCAACAAACTGACAACGATTTTGTAAATGAATCGAAAATCAACCAAGTTACTTGTAGACGTTACCACTAATATTTTATAACATCTCACTGTTTATTTACTGTAGCAGTTGAACTCGCTTGAAGCATATCTGTTTTGTCCGTGGCAATGCCGATGTATGTAGTTTTTCAGCTGTCGTTCCGTTCGATATATTGCCGTTTGGGTACAAGAAAACGGTCGATATTGTGTGTCATGAAGAACATGAAACCAAATTATAGATAAATTTTGACAAGATAGAAAATGATGATACTTTTTCCGTGCAATCATGGTAATGAATTCATGTGTAACACATGTTACAGCTGTGCAGTAAAAATATAATCAAGATAAAAGTGAAATACATGTAACAAAAACAAAAACAAAAAAAGTTCACCATCCATGTCATCAAACACGGAGATATACGTGTAAAACGTATAAATCAATTATTATATCGTTCCCGTGTAATCATACAAATGGATTAACATATTTCTCGTGCTATTAACCAAATGTTTTGGTGTAGTATTGAATAAAACAGTAAACATCTATAGCATCAAACACGGGGATATACGTGTAAAGCGTAAAAACAAGTTATTATATCGTTCCCGAGTAATCAAACAAACGGTTAAACACGTTAGAAGTGTCGTAAACTAAAATTACTGAGATTATAATGACGAAAACATGAAGTATCCATGACATCAAACACGAGGCTAAACGGATAAAACTTGTAATAATTTGTAATTACATTGTTCCTTTTTCCGTGAAATCATACAAATGGATCATCATGTTGCACGTGTACTAAACAAAAACAATGCGTCAAACACTTGAATGAATGCGATTGCCCGCGTGATATACTGTAATAACGTAAGCATAAAAAAAATCGTTCAAACATGTACATTAACAGTTAACTGCAAGGGTAAAAATACGTCTAATAATCCATTATTATTAGTATTATCTTTATTTCCTCCACAGATGAAGATTCACAAATAGAATACAATCAACATATAAGCAAAAATAGTTTGAATAAACATATACAAAGTTATTTCACACACAAGTAATTATATTGAAATATAAATTGTTAGCAAATTGGAATATATTATTACGCATTTCATTCAGAAAAATTAAATTTACTAATCTTAGATAAAAATAAATCGTCTAATAATCCATGATTAAATAATTCCCGTGTAATCATACAAATGGATACAGATTTTACATTTGAAATAAACCAAACACATTATATATAATTAGAAATACAAATAGCATTAAAGGCCCAATATACGTGTAACTTTCTGTAAAACTTGAAGCGAAAATCACGCCTAATAACTTTTTATATTTATAGATTTTGTTAAAATTAACTGTTATCAACAGTATTCAAGATGAATTCTTATGCGGTTACCATACAGCAGCAGTTGGAACTGGTATTTGTAAACATGCATCTATTTTGAACTGTCTTTAAACTTCGGCTTGTTGTTGAAGTGGGCCCCACCTGAATTATTTTCAATTCTTTGGATTTTTCTGTCTAGAGTTTCTTGTTTGTCACTGCTCAGGTTTACATCGTTTTGGGCTTATTTCTGCATGGTATATCAACTGGATTTTTTCAGCATTTTTTAGAATCACGAAAAATTTCCTGAATTTACATATATTGGGCCTGTAAAAACCTTCACTATTATACCAGGATAAAAATAATATATGTAACTGTATAATCATACAAACGAGAAAAAAACCGTTACAAATCTATTTAGTATAATTGTAATGAATACCATTACAGAAGTACTTTAAAATCATTTTTAAGAAGCAAAACATTTCAGAAGTAATATAAATAGTTTTTGCTAGTCATACAATGTAACACCTCTATATGATATATTCCATCCTAATTGAATAATGTTTACAATTCGAGTAATATTAGATTCACAATTCTTTCGCACATATTACTAAAGCGTGCACACATATTGACAATCGTGCGAACATATTACTAAAACCTGCACACAGATGGATATGTATATTATTACCATGTCCCTTCGGGAGCTCTAGACGAAAAATATAAGCTATTCTTTAATCATGATATCGAACTCGTGAAGATTTATCTGAATTTCATGCATCAATTGCTTTTGTAATGTTAAGAAACTGATGAAATTGAGGAAGAAGGAGACATTGTACATAATGCATTACAATTCGAAGAAAACTGAGACGTTAGCAAGCTAAAGAATCATCCGATCACCACATAGGAAAGTGAAAATTACTGTGTATTTCATATACTTCGACATCTAATCTAAAGCGTATTGATTCAAATCATGCATATTGTATTAATTATACAGCTATGATCACTCTTGTATGCCTGGCTTTCTGGCGTGAGTATCGGGCGGTTGGAGGAAACTGGAGTACCAAGAGGAAATACATGGCGACCCCATACTTTTCACTATTTAAAGACAAATGCGCTACCTACTGCAGCAGTAGACTATTTCAACAATCCATCATTGAAGATAAATTAGTTAATTCTGATTAAAGGCCCAATATACGTAACTTTCGGAAAAACTTGAAGCGACAATCAAGCCTAATTACTTTATTAATTTATAGATTTAGTTATTAATAAGATGAACTGATTTAAGCAATATCCAGGATGAATTCTTACGCGGTTACCGGTACAGCAGCAGTTGAAACTCGGTATTTGTAAACACGTGTCCATTTTGAACTGTCTTCTAACTTCGGCATGTTATTGAAGTGGGCCACACCTGAATTATTTTCAATTCTTTGGATTTTTCTGCCAAGAGTTTCTTGTTAGTTACCGCTGAGGTTTACTTCGTTTTAGGCTTATTTTTGCATGGTTATCAACTGGATTTTTATTCCGAATTTTTCAGAATCACGAAACATTTCCTGCAGTTGCGTATATTGGGCCTTTAAGTAATCAAGTGTTATTAAAATTGGAAAAATTGAAATTGGTTTCCTTTTCATTTCCTATCGTCTCATTGGCCATAAAGCAAATTCAACAAAATAACATCAACTAAAAATTATTTCTATGTTTGGTTGTTTAAATGACTTGCGGTACTTGTCGGTACTAGTTTTACAGAAAGACTCAATGTTATTGAAAAGCATTTTCTAAGAGTTCTTAAAAAATTGCATGCAGCACAATCATGTAACAGTTTATGCGTTGCGATTCCGATTACAACATGTAATATTGTATGTTAACTTCATTAGACAAATGACAATTAAAACTATGGACAAAAAACGTTAACAGTATACAAGATTAAATCGACGTTGATTCGACTACGATGCATGCCTATGGATACATATGTGTTCTACACGCAATTGATGGCTACAATCGACGACTCCATAACACTGGGCCGAGAAGTTTCAGCCCCGACATCACGATTCAGGGCCGGAGTGTCCAAAATGATTTCTATATCTGAGCCGAACAGAAGTTTTAACGATCAGCTCAATATTATGTTTGTGCTATTGTCTGGGGTTGTCGAATCATTAGCACATTACAAGTGATAAAACAATGCGTGTGTTCGAACATCATAAATCACTTCATATCCACCAATATAACGCGCTAAATGAAGCTGGCTCATTGAGATTAGTGCAATTAACATTTCTTAAAGGCATTTTGTCATTGATATTATATCAAATCCGTCAGAATTGCGAAATTATCGATAAAATGTAGGTCATTCATACACTGTCTACGGATTTTAACAATTTGACAGGAACAGAACCCTTTTAACTTTTCATCAGAACGATATGACGAATGTTACATTTTAATACTTTGAGAAATTGGGAAGGGATAATCTAAACTTTCAAATGTTTTGACAGATGATTATTTATTATCTTTATTTCGATAATATAAAAGGAAAAAAGAGGTCATTTGGCAAAGTTTGATATGTGTTGTTGAGTAAAAAGGCAAAGGAGTTTCGATCCTTGATCTTAAAAAACGAACCGACCCCTTCAAATCGAATTTGTTGATATCACTTCCTTACCCTATATAAATGATAAGTAATCCATATCCAACAACTGTAAGTTTTTGCAAGGAGCAAGCGTTATTCGAAAAGCTACCGTAAATATTAATACTTTGACTTATATTATTATATATATATACATAATTATACAAATGCATTTACAATTCTTGCGTTATAGGCATATTCTTGTACTGAAATGCACGAATAGAAAACAATCTAATGTATTGACAATGTTGTAGTAATCGCTGCCAGAAGAAGATAAAGCGGCGCCTGTTGAGAAGTGGCTCCCCCTGATGGATATTCTGCACACGACCCCGCAGCCTCTACAGCTAGCTCGGCATCACACGAATGGTAGTGCGCCATTTCATTTACACCAATTCGACGGCTGACAACAAATTCGATGTAATCTTTTACTCTGCCTTGTAAGCAAGGATTCTGTCTTAACTCACGGATGTAGGTTTTGCATTCCTTGTGGCATGTGAAGGTTTCGCATCGTTCAGAAATCTGAAATATATTTCAGGAATGATACATTGATTGCAAACTGATACCCTGACCAATTTGAAATTTAAAAACAAAATAAACGAAAATTAGTAGCTATGTCTGCACAGTAATTAAGAAAGATGTATTGCATGGGGTACAAGGTACTATATAAGTGTAATGTAAATATGCGTTCAGGACTTTTTCTAGAAATCTTGCGGTGTTTACCTAATTGGACAGATTTGGCTAGAAACTTGCTTTGCGTTATGTTGTATCCTGAACGGTCCGGATATTTCTAAAAGCGAAACTTCAAGAAGTTTTAGATATTTTAAAATATTGAATTTCGGTTGTTTTGATTGCTTCAGTTCTCATTGAGATTCAAAAGCTTTTAAAGAGAGATGGTATTGTGTATTATATCATTGTTATGATGTAGATATGCGTTGAAGACTTTTATAGAAATATTGCTTAAAAACGTGTCAGTGTACATTGCATTATTTGTATGTATCTTGGACGTTCAAGAATATTCTAGGTATTTTAAAGAATACATGTATTTTAAGATGTTGCAATTATACAATGTATCTTATTAGCCATATTCATCTACATACTGTGCTGGAGATTCCTAAAGTGGACATCTTTTACTCTCCGTTATCTATACGTATTTTAAAACAATATAGTTTTTTATTAGAAGAGACGGACAGTTACATTTTATGCATTATTAACTTGTTATGTAGTTGTAAATCAAATCATTTCTTGTTATTTTGTTGTCTTTACCAAAGCTTTTCTGACCGTTACAAACCATTATGATGACCACGCTATTTTGATCAGTAAAAGCAATCAATAATATGATCACTTGGCGTTGTGACGTTAAAACATTTAATTAACGAGTTGGATAATTTTATAAGTCATGAGCCTTTAGGTGAGGGGCATATTGCATTATTTAAAGAGTTTGATCAATAAATTAGAGAATACTGCAGCATTAACAAATTGGTAATCCGAAATCAAAATCGATTAAACACGGGGCAAAATATGAACAAAGGAAAAATGTACATGGAGACCTTTGTAAAAGTACAAGAACTAAGACCAGGTGTTCTGGAAGAGCAAGCGTCTTCTGCTTCATGGACGGAATCCGCCATGTAAATCTTTGTCACATCCAAGTAAACAAACTCAAAATGAGTATTATTGTCAATCACAACAAGTAAGCACACTAATGAGTATTCTCAAAACGTCCATATTCATATCACTTAAAGATACAGAATATTTCTAAATGAGACAGATATGGCGACCATAAAACTTGCCCATAGTTCTGATCAACCTGCATCTCTCGAATCCTTGTGTTTGATTGTCAGCAGTCGACATCGATCACGATATTCACGATATTTAGAACAAGCCCAAGACTATCGAATCAACTGCGACATATAAACACCATACATTGGAGAAACAGGGATGTTACTATCAAGAAAGGGAAATTCCATATAGCTTTGACACGAGTGTAAGAATCTATTTATCGCATAACGTATTTTCAAGAGAAAATGCACCTAAACTATCATATTCATTTCCTTATAAGAGCTACATTGACGGATTCATTTTCACTACATAGACAATCATATGCCATCATATTGTTTATGACGTCACAATAATGTTATTACACATGTAATGTTATGTTTATGGCATGGCCGTATAACATGACTGAACAGGTCAGTTATATGATAAAACTCGTTTATTTGTGTTTTTATATTTTAGAAACATTCTGGTTATTAGGTTAATATTTTATCTTATTTACTCCAGATTATTTATATTGCACTGTATATGATTAATAAATAATCGACCCACCTGCTGAAATATCATTCCAAAATGCTCCATTTTTTCTAGGAACGACTTGATTTGGCATCCGTCGATTACATCAGTTGCATGATCTAAGGAGCACAGGGGCAAACCCATGACTGTATTGCAAATGACCGACTTAAAGGATTCGTTTGGGTAGTAAAATAAAAATGCAAAACACATTTCCTGAGAAGTTGCCTCTCCGCTGAAGGTTGTTTTGTTTTTGTGTAACGAGGTGTACGAACATTTTGTTCTTAACGCGTCGCCAGGCTTGAATTCCAAAGGAGTCTGAAAGCTGCAAAAAAAAAGGATTTCCGTTAGGAATAATTTTGAACAATATCTTTGTGGATTATACTGCTTATACATCGGTGTGAGATTGGAACTCAATCGACCATTTGCATGTATAATATTCAATAAATGGTGGTTTTAGGTAGCAATGCATGATGAGTGGAGAAATGAATGGATACCAACCTGAACAATACTTCTATAATTTAATTTGTTCGAAGATGGCTGCATTCCGTTCTAAGTGTTCTCTCTGTATTGGTTACTATGATCAGTTAATTTTAAGTCATTTCAATGCAAAATACATGTAACAGATCAGCGTATAATAATAGCATATGTAACAGATCAGCGTTTTATAATATTATATGACTCAAATAATTACGGGGTTATTTATGATATTATTACAGAACTGACCAATGTTATCCAATTGTTCAATAATTCATTTAACGAAATTGTTTTGTATTTTGAGTGTGGAAAATAAGATTGAAAATTCGTCTTTACGTTAGTGATAAATAAAGCTGAAATCTTGGTCACATCATAGTAAACATGAAGTCCTCAAAATGATAAAAATCAATTGATTGTCAATCACTACAAGGGAGAGCTCTGCCAATCAGGTTATTTTTTGTATTTGGTTTGCTATACAATATTTTATCTCATCTTTCAAAATATTTGCTAGGTTTAGTTGCTGGATGTGGAGACAAAAAATAATATACTAAAAAAAAATTTGCCATTTTTTGCGATTTTCTCTTGTATTTCGTCCGTGATAGATATGTGGGATATGAAAATTCTACCAACGGGTGTAGAATGTCCCTATCCAAAAATCTAAAATATGGTGAAATATTGATCATTAAGAGATAATCCGAAAAAAGCACGGATACAGATTCAAAACGTCACCTCGATAACGTTTCATGAATTGAGGACACGTATTCGAACCCATGACCCATGACTGTTGTTTATACCGTCGCTTATATCAATCTAAAAACACTGTGATAAGAGACACGCATCTATGCTGCATACCTTTTAAATTTAGTAATAGATACAGTATGCCGAAAAATGAATTAAAACTGCATCATACAGCTGTTTCGTCTTCCCAGGATTCTTCAGTGATGATAGAGACCAAAATGTGGGAATCCAAAATGTCTAAACTAGTGGGGAAGCAGTAAGGTGCGTAAAACCCCCTTTTATTTAATTGATGAATTTAGAAGTAAAATGTAATTATTTCTGTATACTTATATATTATGTACCGTGCCACGACTAAAAATGAGATTAACTGTGGCTATGGAGGCTCCGTCGGGGACAGTTGTACCCAAATTTAAGTTTTCATAACGGTTAACCGTTTAATTAATCAGCGCAGTGCATTTGAACATGTAAACAGTACATACAGACATCCCAATCACAGCATTTGTTACATAGAGAGACATTTCGACACTTTAATGAGAATGTACATGTATATTGCAAAAATCTTCGTATTGAGATTTATTCAGCATAAACAGATAATAAGTAACATAACTAATTTGTGACGTACATGTGTAGGTCTAATACTCACGTGTGAAACACAGGATTACCATAACTATAATGAGGATCATCAATGATAGCCTGCTTAGGACCACCAGCCGGAGTAAGAAAAGTCGTCATTTCTCTACCTGTGATACAAATAAAAAATCAAGAAATTGAACCATGTAACAAAAATCAACATCCACCGATGACTGACTAATGAAATAAAACACTCCCGTGGTTATATACATATAGGTATTATCTTAGTTTTGTAACTAATGATTATACCCCAGTTTTCACTATGAGGCTATGTAATTTGCCTAGATTTAACCTAGATTTACATGGCGGGCCTAGCCATTGAAGCCGAAGACGCTTACTCTTCCAGAATACCTGGTCTTATTCCCTTGTACTTTTACGAGGGTAAAGGAAGCAAAGCACTTACCTTTATTTTGATCAATATTCATATTAATTGATTTAACTGAAGACATTTTCGCGTTGTCTTTAATAAACAAAAATCCGCCAAAAGTTCATTGTGTAGAAAACAGGTTGTTTAGTGTTTGTACTAAAGGGTCAACAAAATCACAATCAAAACTTAAAATCGACTAAACAAGCGGCAAGATACTAAAACCAAGAAAAGATCCACATGGAGACCAATGTGAAAATACAATAAAATAAAACCTGGTCTTCCGGAAGAAAAAGCGTCTTACTGTTCATCGACGACACATGCCATGTACGTGTACATATTGGTCACATCCAAGTAAACATGTAGTCCTCGAAATGAGACCCGTGTCATCATTGTCAATCACAACATGTAAGTACACTAATGAGGATACTCAAATTTAGATGTCTACTTACCCATATAATGCATGTGATAGCAGCCACCTGTGATGTAAACAGAGCTGTTCATGAATCGATCAGAGCAAGTTGAACTGCACTCTGATTCTATTACAAAACGGGATTCACCGGGTGGAATACTGAATCGAAGTTCTCCTATCGTCAAGACTCCAAGATTGTGAGGTCTTAATAAAGGAGTGTAGTACAAGATCATCCCGGAACTGTCTGTGTAATCACTTTTCAATGATGGATTGTTCCAATGCAGCTTCATAGATTTATAAACAAAAAGGAAAAAAACATAATAAACTACCGGTATGCACATTTAAACATGTAGGAAGATATGTCTATATGTTTTTCGTTTACTTAAACTTCAAAAATAGCAAATGTACCTGCATTGTCCCATATTTGTACCCTTTGAGTCCTATGCTAAATCCAGCGTTTTCGTTGTGGCAGAACCCAGGTAGACCAATGGACCACATGGCAATTATGGACTGACATCTTTGTTCCCCCAACCTACCGCAGGGATATGGGGTGTTCAAAGGATGTATCAGATCATCAGGTTCAACTACAATGCCAAGTGTGAAAAACTTATAACGTTCAATGTTTAAAGTATCGCCACGTACATGAATGTTTTGATGTAAATATCTCATCAAAGTGTAAAACAAGCATGACATTACAGAGAAACCTCTCTATTAAAACCAACTTAGGTACCGCACGAAAGTGATCTTAATAACGGAGTGGTCTGAATACCGAGGATGGCCATCCAAACATATTTCTTTGAAATCCGTATTTTGACATGTTTTCATGGTCCATTAACTAATATATAGGCTTCATAATGTAAAACAAACAGTGTTTCTAATTGATTAGCCATTTTGACACCAAAATACAGCTTCCTTGACACTTGACAGGTGAACGCAGTGAAATACACACCAGGTGACTTTGTGTTTGATCGGTGGTCTGAGTAGTGAGGTGACACTTAGTGCAAATGTGGTATGTGGTAATTGTCTTAATAGCGAAGTGGTCTTAACAGGAAGCTTAAAATACAAAAGATATATACACGATAGAAGATTTTTCGGGACTGAAATTAAGTGGTCTTAATAGTGAGGTGGTCTTATTTCTGAGGTGGTCTTTAAACGAAGTTTCACTGTAATTATTTCTTCTTTCTGATGTTCCTGTAAACATATTCTCTCAACCTTCCAATTGCGTTAATGTTACATGTTATACGATTCTTTTAAATGCACAATATACATATCAGCGGTATGTGGCCTGATTATGTTTCAATTAGTTTTTATCCCATGATTTTTTTTAAAATTAAAACGAAAGTTAATACTATTTATATGGCAAGTCCTTTTTAAGTGAACTATCTGGAAAGTTGTGTTAAAAATCAATCAAATCCTTTGAGCGGATTTCAATAAAATTCTTGTAGCAAATTAAAATACTTTATTTTCTTTTTTAAGTTATAAAACCGGTTCTGCACAAAAAAATAGGTATGAAAATATTATTTGAGTGGTGTCGTAGCCTTTTTGTTTTTGTATTTTAGTGTTTTTCATCAACTGGTGAAAAGACCTATTGTTTTTGTTATGTTCCACCAATAGGATTTAGCTCAAACTTGCATGAAATAATCCTTGAACAGTCCTGGCCAAATAGAATTAATTTTTTCAGTTGGTTTGGAATTCAAGATGGCCGCCATGCCGTCATAAATAAAAAACTTAAAACACTCATATCTCGAAAATTATTGATTGTACAGAGTTTGTGCAATAATATTATTTGTAGATACAATGAAATTGCAATATTTAACTTTTTTCTTTTACATGCTTATACAAAATATTTCAAATAAAAAAAGTTCGCTATTGGGTGAAAAATTTAAAAACTAAAAAAAAAAAAAATTCGTTTTCCTTTTTTTGAAAATTTGTTTATATCAATCAATGAACAATATCATTCTGGTGAATTTGATGTTTTCAGTTTTTCTGTAACACGTGCGGTTTTCGGTGAACGCCATTTTTAATTTCCCCCTATATATTCTATATTAAAAATCGTTTTACATTTTAAACTTCTTCTTAAATTCCACCAGTTGGAATCAGCTCAAACTTGCAAGAAATAATCCTTAAGCAGTCCTGGCCAAATTGTGTGATTTTTTAGGTTGGTTTGAAATTCAAGATGGCCGCCATGACATCATAAGTAAAAAAGCTTAAAGACAGTCAAATCTCGAAAATTATTGATTGTACAGTGTTTGTGCAATGATATTATTTGTACGCAATTGCAATATCTAACTTTTTTCTATACACGTATTACAAAATATTTCAAATAAAAAAGTTCGCTTTAAGGTCAAAATTTAAAAATCAAAAAAAAAAAAAAAGATTATTTTCAATTTTCAATTTTCTGGAAATTTGTTTTCACCAATCAATGCAGAATGTCATTCTGATTTAATTTGATATTTTCAGTTTTTCTAGGACACATACGGTTTTCGTTGTACGTCATTTGAAGATGACTTAACACACACATGTACTGCACCTTTTAAAATTTTTAAATTCTCCTATACACTCTACATAAAAAACTGTTTCATATATGTAAGATTCACTTCCCTTTCACAAAAGACTAAATCGGCCATATTTGTGAAAAGCCCGCCAAATTGTTCACTAACACTTTCTAGTTTGTTTTTGTTTATGTTTTGCCATATGAAAGTATCCCTTTTTTAGCTTACAATATGTTTAGTAAAAATGGCGGTATATTTGAGAATTTTAGTATCCACTATGGACATGCATACTAGTGACAATGCTGCTATACATGTACAGTGTTATAGGCCGAGTTGACATCGATATCTCCGATAACATTTTCCGTGTTACACTATTACATGGCTGATTTTTTTTTTATCTTATTACAATCACTGTTTTTAATATGCGAACTAGAGAAAATATTATCCCCGCGATAATTGCCGGCTATAAGATATACCAATTAAGGATCTTCTCTTGTGAAAAGTCAACATTTTCTGGGGACTAAGATTTTTTTTTCATGTGATTTTTTTTTAAAATGGAGTTAATGGCATAGCAGGATATGTGAACAGAAAAACATGTTAGTGGACCGTTATTGTGCTATAATCGGTCAATGATACTAAAATTAGCAAAAAACGAGAATTATGTGAAAATGGTTATTTTGTCCAACTGCAGGACAATTTCTTACAATATCTTACAGATTTGGGTTCAGATATGTATGAATGTTTGCGGAAATGACAAAAATAATTCAGATTATTCGTTTAGCTCAAAACATAAATTAAAGTCAGCCCTACTCTTTCATTTTTCAATGAAAAAAAATCTGCACTTTTTATTATATTTTGCAGATTGAATTCTTTATAAAACATCTGATGACAAAGTTTTAAAAATATTTGGCAGATCAAAAGAAACAAAAGGTTTCTCTTTCGAAAGCAATCATAGTATGGGGGGTGGCATGCTTGTCTTTTGTCCAATTATCACATGTGTTATTTTTCACTACTCTTGTGACAAAAATCGAAATTGCTTCAGTTAAGTTAAAAATCTGAAAAAAACCATTACCTAAAATGTAAAATATAAAAAAAGATGTTCAGCAAAAATGAACTTGCTATAATGAAAAATGGCGATTAACTGATGACTTAAAAAATCAAACAAACATGACAACCATGTAATTTTGCCGTTATTGAAGTGCAAGAAATACAGAGCAATTTTAATAATGGCCGCCATAATGGTAATTTATTTTTTCAATTTTTCTGAAAAATATTCTTCAAATAACAGACATTTAAATGTTTACCACATGTTTCAGATGCATATATGCTATCAAAGTTCTTGAGTCAAAAATAAAAATCGTTTCAGTTACACAAAGTATCTGCCAATAAAACCCCAAAATGTAAAAATAAATATCTTTGTTTCATAATATTTGCATTATAATGAACATAAAAAAGTTGTACAGCAAAATGAACTTGCTTTACTGAAAAATGGCGACACACTCACGATTTTAAATGATCAATCAAGCATAAAAAACATGAAAATTTGGCCGTCCATGAAGTGCAAAAAAGTACACAGAAATACTTATCTTCAAAATGGCCGCCATAATGGTCATTTTCTTAAAATTCCTGTTTAAAATGTTCTACATCCAGCAGACATCTAAATGTCAAAAATACCTCTTATGAGAGCAAAACCCGATGCACACGTGATTAAAACATCACTACAGCAGATATTTAACCAACAACAAATGCTCATGAAGAACTATACAAACCTTGAGTGTCGCATGCATGGATAAGCATATGATGCATGACGAGTTTGTTGTCAATGGAACCTTTATCAGCGATTATGTGATAGTCTTGGTCAGCGGGGAAGGCAAAGTTCATACACATATATGTTGTTTCCTGTACGGGCACATTTGTACTTGGAAAATTGACGTGGAACTCCTGGACATCTACAACACAAAAGGAATATTTGTTTACTAGAGCGATACCAAGGACATTTCAAATTTACAAATGTTATTTTATATTTACTTTGGGGAATCATGTGAAGTCGTTGTGATATGTCGATTACATTAAATTGTATTATTTAGCGTTGAGTGTTAACTAATTTTCACATAGAACTCCTGGACATCTAAAACACAAACGGATTTTTTTTTATGTAATGTATATGCAACCATGTTGATTAAGATCACATTAAAGTAAAGTTCACGTCCTTAAAATAAAATCTGTGACATCATTCTCAATCACAAGTAAAACCGAACACCGTCATTCCAAAATGGATACAGAATATTCCTCCATGAAACCAAAATGGTAACCTTACAGGGATATCGTAGAAATCAATAATATGCAAAAAAAACACAATTGAATCAGGTATAATGTATTATCTAGGTAATACAAAACACATAGTCATCCAATATCCTACCTTTCCGGTGGATGGCGTCACATTGGAGTTCCTGTGTTTGACAAGTGTAAAATGCATTCATTTCTAAACACCTTGGATCGCTCCATGGCTCACACAACCCTATAATAATCAAAACAAAAACAAATAAAAGAAAACTACCCATCCTAAAATAAATTTTATTGTGTCTACAAAATAAAAATTGAGATTACCGAAGCGTCAACAAGACCATTAAAATCGATTATAACTCAAAATGGATTGAACTAGGAATACGATATTAACAAAGGAAACATTTTCTTCAAGGATACGCTGGAAAATGAGAATGTGAGTAAGACCATGTGTTGCGGAAGAGAAAGCGTCTTCTGCTTCATTGACGACAACAGCCATGTAAATCTACATAACATCACGCATGTAAGTTAATGCTGCTCCTCATTCTGTCGTTCATTAGTGTATTCAAATAAAGATACATTGTTACAAGTTATACATCCCGATCACGTCCCACGGGAAGGTCTGCACTGACTAACAAGTTGACTTATTTTGTTGGTTTTTAAACGCTTGAAATGACTTTGTTATGTTTAGATTGATAAGATAATGAAGTATGATATCAAACAATACCAGACATTAGTTTTATGAAATACAGTAACTTTCGCGGTAGATACATGTATCAACTTTCATTCTGTCGATCAAGCCGCCTCTACACTCCCGACTCTACAATATTAAAACGTAACGACTTGTAAGAATATCCTTTGACGTATAATAACATATGCTTCATCTATGAAAAATACATACATAAGAGGAATTATAGGAATAACGGTCAATCGGGACGTGTGTGTAACTTTTGTTTTATTTACTGTTGCCATAAAGTACATGTATATAGAAAACACAGGAGAGTTCCAAACTTGTGAACAGCATTAAAACACATACGGTAGAATAGGCCAGCACACCCTTTCTAGCTTTATATATGATTAAATCTAATACATTAATGGAAACTGCAATTGAAAAAATGAACGGAGATGTTTTGGAGCAGGGTTAGCAGCACTGTCACTAGTATGCATGTCCATTTTGGATACTAAAATCCCGGGTTGGCGTTGGGTTTGTAGGGTGTCATAATGTTCTTTAACAACCACGTTTTACAACAAGATGCCTTAAATGAATGTTTTAGCAAATGTTGTTAGTCCTATAACATACATTGCTATTGATGACAAAGTTAATAAAGCCTGGTTAAGTATTGCCGCCATTCTTTGTGAAAATTATCAGCATCATATATGTTGGACAATTATTTTGACTGGAGATCTTTCAAACTTGAGATAGTTTTTCACTATGACATAAGTTGTGTTTTCCTCAAAGTCAGTTTGATTCGACTATATTTGGAAGAGTAACTCCCCCCTTTTATATTTCACTATCTACATGTAAATCTTGTCCCACAGTTTTAACTGATCACTTTCAGACTTTGTGCATTTATTCACCATTACATGAAGTTGGGTTTTCCTGAACATCTATATGGTTCTACTATATTTGAAAGTTTTTACTAAATCTTGTAGTTTGTTCTAAATATTGCATCAATAGATCATCATAAACAAGAGGCCCAGAGGGCCTGTATCGCTCACCTGGCTTTCAGTAAATGCAACAAAAAGTTATGTGTACATGTGTAAGTTAAATAACATAAGATTTTCCAGTGTTGGATCTGCCGCAATATTGCCTTTAATGAACTCTTAGCTTTCTGATTCAAAAGAGCATTTAGAGGAAATTTATTTGAAATTGGTTCATGTTAAATAGTATGCCCAGCAATGGTAGTGTTTTGTATTGGGAAGTCTGCAAGGGGTGTGGCAGTCGCTAGGATCAAATCTGAAATCACGTTTGTGATTGTCTCTTTACGCCAAGCAATGGTATATATATAACTTTTGGGATGGGGATTTCAACCGTTTAAGTGTTATGAATCAGGAGTCTATGCAAGGGCGTGGCAGACCCTGGAGTCAAATCTAAAATCATATTTGTGATTGTTTCTTTATGCTCAACAATTGTATATATATAATTATGGGATAGGTATCTCAACCGTTTGAAAGATGACATAACACACACATGTGCTACACCTTTTAAATTTAGTAATATATACAGCATGCCGAACAAATTAATTAAACTGCACCATACAGGTGTTTCGTCCTCCTAGGACTCTCCAGTTATGCTAGGGGCCAAAAGGTGGGAATCCAAAATTTTTAAACTAATGTAGAAGCAGAAGGGTCAGGTGCCTAAAACCCCTTTAATTTATGAATTTAGAAGTAAGTTATGACTCAAGAATTAAGTCTGCAAGGGAGTGGCAGACCCTGGAGTCAAATCTAAAATAATATTTTTGATCGTCACTTTATGCTCAGCCATTGTATATATTGTTTTGGGGTGGGGATCTCAATCATTTAATAGTTATTACTCAGGAGGTAAGCCTGCAAGGGCGTGGCAGACCCTGGAGTCAAATCTACAATAATATTTGTGATAGTTTTTTTATGCTCAGCAATTGTATATATAGTTTTGGGGTGGGGATCTCAACCGTTTGATAGTTAAAAATGTACGGGGACATTTGCGCTTAATTGATTGACGGTAAGAGTAAGTAAGTGAAGACCTAAACGAGATATCTTGTAAACTTTCTTAAATAAGTTTCTAAAACCATCAACAACACACCGCGTGTCCATATGAAGTATTCTGTTCGTTTTGTCACCTAAAACCCATACCTGGGGCGCATTTGGCGCCCGAGATATACACAATGTATCATATAATGGTTACTGAACTATGTGCGCTCGCTTTTAGGCAGTGCCTATTTCATATTATATTATGGTAAGCGTCCCCTCTTTGGCCCCCTAGCATATCGGATGAGTCCCAAATGAACTAAACAGCTGTATTTGGCAGTGTGCTTTATATTTAGCATGATGTATTGATCACTATGTACACATGTATCCTTCGTTAATATTCCAAGATGGTGGACGCTGATTATAACATTTTAGTCCCCAAAGTTTGTCGTAATTTTGATTGCAACACATGTTTATTATGAACACTTCATTTGTCAACAATTTGGAATCAAGATTTTAGAAATCGTATCAATAAAAAATTGGTATATACGAATTCAATGACAAACCGTTAAATATACACATATCAAAAAGACATATTTCCAAAGCACACGCCAACTTGATATTTACTTGATGGATATAAGTTAACATACCCGGATGACCAGTGGGCGTATAAGCTGGATTCAAACCCGGAGTCCACACACAGAGGGGATCACCAAGTTCAACCCCGTTTGAGATTCCGTCTCCATCCGAATCCTTCTCACACAAGGTACGGTCCCATTTCTGATATAATAGATAGTTTCATATATTCTTTTAAATGTTACATGTGATATTTATCTTTAATCGTTATGCAGGCATTCGTTCGTTCGTCCCATGGTATGTCCTGAGTATACATTGTATACCCTTAATGATATCTTTGATTTTATTTTGAGGATGAGCAAAAACGCCTGTTATATGATTTACTTTTTTTGTTGGTTTTTTTTTCATCTTCAACCACCATAAAAAGTACAAACTAATTATGATACCACATAGCCGGAACGTTTTACTACAAGCCATTAACTACTGCTTAACCATGATTGCTGTCACACCTTAAGAACACGAATGTTTACATTAAAATATCACTGCTTTTTACATAAAGACATTTTACCTTAACATGTAGTATAAGCCATGTGAGATATCAATTGTATGTGGTGTACTGTCAGCATTGATATCACTTGCTGTAATCCGGTTATGTAAAATATTGAGTGATCATCTAAAGCTGTACAACAGCAAAAGTATTTCAAATGGCGACATGTCAGATCAGAGTTAGGGTTGAAACAGGATACAACATTGCATATATCCCATCACCGTTTCCCGGATGCGAAGTGTTAAAAAACGCCTGTTAAGTGATTGTTAAGTGCTATACTGGGTCGTTTTATTTTTTTTTACCTTTTACCACTATCAAAAGTACATAATTATTTTGATACCACATATCCGAAAAGTTTTCCTACAAGCCATTAGCTACTGTTTCGCCGATGTATGATTGCTGTCACATCTTGAAAACACGGATGTTTACATCAAAATACCACTTGTTTTTTTTCATCAAGACTTTTAACATTAACATGTAGTACATTTGTATAAGCCATGTGAGATATCGCTTGTCTGTGGTGTACCGTCAGCGTTGATATCAACTGCTGTAATCCGGTTATGTAAACTTTTTAGTGGTCGACTAAAGATGTGAAATTGCAAAAATACTTAAATAGCGACATGTTAGATCAGTGTTGAAAAGGGATATAACCTAGTTTATTACATAATGCGTTTGGATTTCCTTAACTATACACATCAGCTATATTTACTAGTGAAATGAACTATTGCACGGCTAAAATGACTATTGCACTGTCACGTGCGAACTATTGAACACCGCGTGGCGTTTCCTTCCTTTCAAGCGCCAAAGTCAGTCAGACGTCAATGCAGCCAGACAACAGGCATGGCGACTGCTACAGGAAAGTTGGAATTTGGAGACGCCAATGAATACGGATTGATATTTTTGCGGTTATTACGAGGTTAATCGAATATTTACATTTTTCTTTTTTACATACACGAAAACACGCGATACATTATAAAATTGATATATTATTATTCAAAAACATGTTAATAAAATACACAATTTCAGTGATTCAAAGTGTGTTTAAGTGATTATGTAATAAAACCAGTATATCATGGGTGACTGTGCAATAGTCCAGAATATTTGACCCTCGGTACTGGTAATCGACCGATTTTCTATTGCACTCGGCCTTTGGCCTCGTGCAATAGAACATCGATCGATTACCAGTACCTCGTGTCAAATATTCTGGACTATTGCACAGACAACCATGATATTTTTGTTTAATATACCCCACCGTTGTCAGTGGAAATATTCTCCCTACCCTGCCATTATTGTAGAAGTCGAGTCCAAAGGGGTTTCTGGGTCCGCCACCACCCATAGCCTGATGACCAACGCCCTGCCATATTGTCTTTCTATCACACGGGTCAAGGATCAAACCTCCATTTGGTATATATGTCTGGTAGGATTGGAATCCCAAAACACACCAAGGGGAGACAACTGTCAACACCACGAAGACCAATATGGCCGCCATTTTCAGCATGTGCCCTACGGACGACACCTGTAACGGTAATTTTACTTTGTTTAAACACTTATTATTCAGTAGTATTTCACATCATGGCTTACATTGTCGTTATATATGATGGTACGTATACAATTTCAATAGAAAAATCATGCAAAACAATTTTCTTTTATAAAATGTACCTACAACTATATATATCTGTATGAAAACACACACACATACGTTATCGTTGGGTTGATCAGTATGGTGCTTTGAGTATGGTAGCGTAGCTTACCTTTAAAGGTAACCTAGCTTACACGTAACTGGTACTGTTACTTAGGAGGGCACTGACGAAAGCGGAAAAACAGAAGGCTAACAGAGAACCCAAAATAAAACAGAAGGATTATGATTTCGTTATTTATATTCATAATAATTATCTGGAAGCATATACTTGTTTTTAACTAAAACGAATACAATACAGATCATTAGCATGATTGTGAAGGAAAATATTAGACATAACTAAATGACGCATGTATCTAATATGGCTAGGGTTTATTAAATTGTTTATTTGCTGTAGATACAATTTAATATACCGTATCTTTGTGAATTCAGTGGATCGGAAATATGGCTGTTTACGTCCAAGGAATGTATATTGATGTGAGAGTATGTAAATAAGGCAAGGGTGCATAGGTAAACGTTGTGTGCCCATAAAGACGGGACAGATGATCTTTTATGCATTCTATTTTTTATTTTTGTGATTGATTTGCTGGTATACAGAGCTTAACCTAACATGGGAAATACAATAAAGTAAGAATAGGAACTCGCGTGCGAGCTTCCCTCCAATCTAGGTTTGTCTATGCAATAACTTTGGTCATTGACCAATGAGGAAAACGAATTTCAGCAACTATATGATTAAAAATCTGAGCTGGTCTAATTGTTCTTTAGATGACTATTTCCTCTCTGTGATATTGGATTGTCATTGAATACTGCGCAGTGTAATGCTTATGAAGCATGCATAAAACACATGTATTCGCTTCAGCTACTTTGCTACATGTACTGGCTACATTAAATTAAAGTAAGACTGGCTTATCATGCAAGAAAGCACCCAGCGAAATACCGAATCGAAAACATTCTTTAATCCAGAGTCAAAAAGCGTTAACACTGTATACATACAAAGTTTAGAACATAGATGTAATGAAACAAACACTCATTTGGTACTTTAATTCATCCGGTGTAAACGCATGAAGACATTTAATCAAATGAATTGAGATTTGATTTAGTGAACATAAGCATTTGTACTCACTTAACGGAAACTTACATATTTCCCTGAAAACAATGCATATACGACCTAGTTATCACAGGAACTGCCTTGTGCTAAAATATGAAATGCGTAGAACACAAAAGTTCTTATTATAATTGGGGTCGTAACAGTAGCCTCTAAATCAAGCCTTGATTGGAAATGACACATGGACAATCATTGATGTTGACATATTGCTTATATGCTTTAAGCAAAACCAAAACTTTTACGCGCCAGGAATGACCCTATTATGTCATATGTTCCTAAATTTAGCAGAGATGAAAAAGTTAGCACCTTGTTTCATACCGAAAAATATAATTCATACCACTATGTTAAGTAGTCAAGAGATGTAAAATAGAACTCTTACCCTTGAAACGATAAGGAATATATGTAAAATTTAGTCTTGACTTTTGATCAGAAGTTTGGTAAACTAGTGTTATGTGATTTTAAACCAAGGAACGGACCATTGGCATCACCTGTGCGTACACCTGTGAATATGCGCAAAACCTTTTTGACCTCTGTTTGATATCCAAATGACAACGCACTACACTTTGACTTTAGTGATGAAACCATATTGCTATTTTTACCATACATTTCTATATGTCACATCCTGAATAGTTTAGAAGTTATGACACGGACAAGGTTTATTAGAAGAACCGGAAGTAGAAGATGAATCGGTACTAATTCATTTGATGGAGAAACATAATCTTGTAGACAAGTTTGTTTAGCCGATCGGAAGAACTATTGATTGTACCTTTTCAGTAAGCTAAACAATTGTTACATTTACACTATGATGGTATCATGATTTTCCAGAAAAAGTACAAACAAAAAATATTTTCTTACCTCCTTTACGGGATATGCTGACCTCAAAACAACCAGCAAAGGGCAGTGTCTGCAAGCGGGCCCTACGTAAACAGCGTTTCAATGAACAGTAGAGAAAACACGCACGGGCTGGTTGATAGGACGAGTGCAAGTTATATGTTTGTATAGAAATGTCGTGATGTCTTAAAAATATAACGGCAGCAAGTGTTATGTATTTTTGTATGCAGCCGGCGTATGAAGTATAAACAGCCAGTTAGACTAATGTATATTTATCGTTTCAATGAACCCGGATACGATAACTATTTGCACTGAATACAGATTTAACAAAATTCGAAAACAACCACACAAAACCACTCATCCCATTTCATCTACAAATAATGTTAAAATCTATCAAGTGAAGTAAAAACGCACCAATTACAATACTGCAGAAGAAAAATGGAAATTAGATGACTGTTTCAGTGCAATTAATTTTAATCAAATATACAAATAACATTTTCCAGATCACAAAAGAAATAAACATCCCATGGTTCAAATATCAAAAAATGAACTAGATTATTACCACCAACTAAAAACATTTGGTAAGAAAGACAGTGATATCTGTTAACTGTGTTAAGTACAACCCGAAAAAATAAAACACTTATTCGGACCTGTATCAACACACAGCACGTAAGAATCTAAGAATAAGGATACATGATAAACTTAGTAAAACTATTGACTTCAATAGTATATGTGTTCCTGTGTAGGTGTACAAATGTGTGTACATTGTATATGTACATTGTATGTGCGCGTATTTTTAATTGTGTACATTCATGTTGCAACCTTGTGTAATAGACAGAAGTGTCTATCCAAGTGTTTTCTATATATACACACGCATGTCTGCATATGCATGTTTGTATGCATATTTTTGTTTTTGTATGTCTATCCACCTGCATTCTGTCTTGTATGAGGCCGCAAGGATTTGCTTTTCTTTGTATGAATGAATGTGTGTTTTTGTCTATCTGTATATGCTTGTACTTATTTCAAAGTATATTGAAGTACATTGCAGATATGAATAAGATATTTTGGCATGCTTTCAAAGTTTTTATAAAAACATTTGCTTATACACGGCGAGTAAGTTGTTATTCTAACATTAATGCTTATTGACGACCCATTATCCATTGATGTTAATCTTACAGCTGTTCATAATGTTTCTGGTTTCGATGATTTTTCGTTTGAGTTACGGCTGTGTGTTCACAGCACTGTTCTCTTATCTATGCAAAGTGTGAACATTGTACAAATAGTTTCTTTATGCCTGTTCCATACATGAACCCCCGATGGCTAATATCATTGTAGAATCCAAGTCCATCCGGTCTCACGCTTAAGTAAGGTATTCGCCGTACCATATATACAAGTGTATGCATCATTGTAAAGGTAATCAACTTTAAATGCACAGTTTAATAGTAAATATATGAAGGGTATATGTGTACTACATCATTTAATGTTAGAATTCAGAATTCGTTTACGACTGTATGCGTGATGGAACAAGAAAATGATGTGATTGCAGGCTTATCCATAATACCATCTGAAACTGAAACGTATGCAAATAAAAGTAACTCGGTGTTTAAATATTCGGATCTGATCGACAAATGTATAATTCTACTGCACTTTTATGTCGTAAGAGGATAGCCAGTGTTACAGGTAAAATGTGTCCCGAAACCTAGGGATAATAGCCATGTACTACTATACCTTAGACAACTGAGTTAGATGATAAATTAATCTCTTTTAAAAAGATAAATATAGCACTGATCAAATCAAATCTTCAGAATGCTAGACGACATGTTAGATAGTTAAGGAATAATAACGGTCATTGGGATTTTATGGAAGCCATGCAACGCCGTGCATATAGCGATTAGCTAAAAACCAGATGAGACACAAAGCGGTAATATCTGTAATTATTATCAATAAGGGAGACAACTTTTACAGTATTTAGTGCCATGAGACATTTTGGTAAATACTAACAAGTGATATACTTCTTACAGGAATCTTACATAAACTTCACATATGATTTAATCTAACTCCGTTCATTTTAAACGTTTTCAACGAACAAAGTCAAAATGAACATATACAGAAGACTGGTTTACCATTACGCTCTCTGGTGAGTGAAAACCTCATCAGCTATGGCTGACGTATAAATATTTGCTTCAAACCAAAGACTTAAGAAATATATGTAAAGCAGCGATCGTGATTATTGAAGCATCACATCTGAATAAAACCATTTGGCTGCTAATCACGACACAAGGCGTATTGAGGAAAATGGCCCTCACTGTTGATGGTGACAAAATTGTTATTTTCAATTTATAGTCCGAAGTAAGATCTTCCATCTGTGGGTTTATTTGTTTTTAGAAAGCGAAAAAAGAATACTTCTGATTGGTTCTGAGGCCATGACTTTCGATATTCTCGGGTGTTTACGATAATACAAACGAAAACAAATGCACAAGATAACTCGGGTTGGAAAGTCTGCTTACAAAACTGTTAGGTGAAAGTTTCCTTCCCTTACGTAAATTCCGATAGAAATACAAGAGTTTGCGTGGTGGAAGTTAATTATTAATTAATCGATAAGAAATGTCGTAGCCAGAAACACTTGAATGGGTTCTTTTGATGTTAAGAATATCGGCCGAACCTTCAGACACATGCGACAAAGGTAGCTCGTTCATCGGTACCAAACCATGAAGTTAGCGATATTTCCAGTTTGATTCTCAAAGAGGATATTTCTTAATTTGTTTCTGTGATGAAGCGTTAATCATATTTGACTGAGAATAAATTAATATGCCGAAATCTGTGGTAAGATTAATGAAAGACTGAAAAAAAGAAAACAAAGCTGTGAATCTACCTTATCATGTTTTACCTGAGAATCGCTTGAAATATTAAGTTTTTGAAAATAGAAATACACCAAAGCAAAGTTTCACTATTATTAATGTACAATAAAGAAAAATTAAATTTTTGATATGTTAACAGGAACATTCTACGTTTAATCATATTTATTGACAAGATATTATTATGTGAAAGTAAACTTTAGATTGTCCAACCATAAAGTCTGTTTTAACTGTCAGCTTTGCAAATTATGTGAACTTCACAAAAAGTGTTCATCTTCAGTAATTACTTTGATTTGTTCCCCGTTGGCGGAATCTGAAATAAGCAATAGTGTTTCTAATATTAATATTCGTTGATTTGTGTTCAACTTACGACAGGTACGAACAATTACCAAAAGTACCAAAACATATACTTTATTCAGTGCACTTAATAATATTGCATTCATTTTATTTAGATTTAGGCAGTTCATGGTTTAGAATTTTAGGAAGGATTTTGCTTTGGAGTCGTCCGTAATTTCCTCCTTTTTTTCAGATGGGTACAGTGTAAATACGGGTAGTTGCTAGTATTACATCACTGTTTTTTTCAGTGAACTGCACAATGTTTAAGCGTTACCTTGCTCCGACCATTAATTTATTACTTTAGATTGAACGACCAATCAAATCGTTTGTTTTCATATTCCTTCACGGTTAAAAAAAAACAAACAGGCTTTTGTTATTCATTTTTGGCCATTTGATCTAAATCATAGAAACTAGCCTATCAGAGTGTTGGCGCAAAGTCTGACACAGTGAACACATGGACATGGAAATTTGTTACAGTCAGGTTACATTTTAAAGAAGGCACCTTTCAAATTCCATTCTTTTACCAGGTCCAAACACCCGAGTAATGCATCCTTCAGCACTCCCAGTACTTTTGATTTCTTGAATGCAAAATCGGAAATCTATTTGCATATGTAAACAGAAGATGTAACAGAAAAGCATACATACATGTACTCCCACATTGTTTAACAAAACAAGGGGTATACATGTAGGTTTAGAGAAAAGATCCGTGATAGTAAGCCGTGAGTTTGTGTTGATCACTGTAACCTTCCCTACAAGGTTAACAATGCGCCGCTATAAAATCTTTATAGTTATGATCTACATTAAGTTAATCAACCTCACCATACATTTAAGGATGGAATCTTGCTTTGGTCGATTTCATACATACATTTTGTGTGCGGTCCCTTATTGTTTTGTTTTTGTTTTTATTCAAATTCGTGTTGTGACTATAAAAGAACTCAACCAATGCTTAGTTTATAAAGTATTTATTCAATATATTGCAACTTTACAGTCAACGCAAGAATGAGCATTTAAGATTAGAAAATAAGTACAAAGTACGTATAGCAACCCAATTCTTCATCATCGAAATTGGTCCAACATTAAGACGGTTATCAACATGTTTATAGTGGGGGAAAGTCAGGAAAAGACGGCATGGAGGGGTGGATCAGACTCACCTAGAGAGATGAGTCGGACGTTAGAAAAAAATTAGAAATTTTAGCAGAATACTATATTAATGCGGTAAAAACAGTCTATAAGAGACAAATTGTGCAATACATTAGATACTTACAAATATATAATCTTCACTAAAAACGTTTCGACTTCCTACATGTTATAATTTTCAAATAACGTCAGAACAATTGAAATTATATTAATCTTGCATTTCAGGTTTCTATACAATAACACCATTATACTCTGAAAGATTTTTTAAGGGTTACGGATAAACAAATGACTGTTAAATGAACCGCAGTTCAACCTAGATTAAACGCTGACTTTTAGGGCCTGTCATGCAGCTTGTTAAAGTGATCGCTCAGAAAATCAGCACTTTTACGCAGCGGGTCAACAATTATGTATACTGACGTATCATAAAACAACTGATTTTATGAAATAAATGTTATTTTTAACATGGTCATTCTAACATTTGGCAAAAAGGCAACGATGTTATATTGTGGCAAAAATCTTTTCAAAAAATGTCACCAAAGCAATTCTTATTAAGACTAACAGAGGACCTTTGAAGAGAGTATAATGAAGTTTCTACCGTGTTATTCAACTCCCAGGGTATCAAATAATCATAGCAACTGTTGCATAACATACTGTTTTACCACAAGTGGAAAAACTCTTAACGCATTTTGATTGACTGACATGTTTGACTTTATATTCACGCCCACATTATCCGCTGTTCCTTCATATTTAGTTCAATGAAATACTCCTGCTTTCGGCTGTGGTAACACATGTTACAGCTGTACAGTAAAACTGTCTTAATCAATGAGTGAAATAACAAGAAAAAACTGTTCAATATCCATGTCATCAAACACGGATATAGACGCGTAAAACGTAAAAATTAATTATTATATCGTTCCCTAGTTATCATACAAATGGATAAACAAATGGTTCGTGTCATAAACAAAAACAATGGTGTAATATTAAATAAAACATAAAACAAACATGCCAGCAAACACGGGAATAAACCCTAAAACGTAAGAATTAATAATTATTTCGTTCTCTTGCAATCAAACAAATGGATAAACACATTCCTCGTACCATAAACCAAGGTTTTGTGTGTAATTTTGAAGAAAACATTAAACACGAATGGCATCAAACACGGAGATAAAAACTAAAACGTTAAACGCAATTATTATATCGTTGCCGTGTAATCATACAAACGGATAAAGACATTGCTCGTGCCATTAAACCAAACTTTTGGGTTGAATATTGAATTAAACATTAAAAACCTATGGCATCAAACACGGGGATATACGTGTAAAATGTAAAAAGACAATTATTATATCGTTCCCGAGTAATCATACACATGGTAAAACACGTTACAAGTGTCGTAAACGAAAGTCACTGAGATATATAATGACGAAAACATGAAGTATCCATGACATCAAACACGAGGTTAAACGGATAAAACTTGTAATAATCTGTGATTACATTGTACATCTTTCCCGTGAAATCATACAAATGGATCATCATGTTGCACGTGTACTTAACCAAAACTATGCGTCAAACACTTGAATGAACGCGATTGCCCGCGTGATATACTGTAATAACGTAAACATAAAAAAATCACTCATACATGCTCAGTTATCTACAAGGATACAATTATATCGTCTAATAATCCATGACTAAATAATTCCCGTGTAATCATACAAATGGATACAGATGTTACATTTGAAATAAACCAAATACCTACATTATATATAATAAAGAATACAATCACATTAAATACCAACACTATTATTCAGGGATAAACACGTAATAGCCAAATAATATAATGTATCTGTATAGTAATACATACGAGAGAAGAAAAAAACCGTTACAAATCTATCTAGCATAATTGTAATGGATACCATTACAGAAGTAATTTTAAATAACTTTTAAGAAGTAAACATTTTTTTCAAAAGTATTAAAAATAGTTCTTGCTGGTCATACAATGTATCACCTCCATATGTTGTATGCCATCCGAATCGGATAATGTTTACAAATCAACTAATCAATCATTTGATTGGTTGCATTGTAAATATTAGATTCACAATTCTTTTTGGCACAGATTACTAAAGCGTGCACACATATTGACAATCGTTCGCAAAGATTACTAAAACCTGCGCATCGATTGATAAATATAGTAATTCAATGTGCCTTCCGGGGTTCTGGACGAAAAATGTTAGCTTTTCTTTAATCATGAAATCGAAGTTGTGGCAGCTATGTTGTTTTCATGAAATATGTTGAAGAGGCATCGCTTAAGGCAGCCATTTTGTTTTAGTTGTTTTACTTTTTATCCTATTTTAAAGTCTATTATATTTAGGATCTTTCTGACAGGTTTGATTAAAATCCAAGAATCAGAACAGCTGTTATAGGCTTACAAAGTTTCAACCAATCATATGCTAGGAAATGGCGGCCATTTTAAACTTCGTGACAAAAGATACGTGTTGTGCACCGGGAGTGTCCAGTTAATACCAAAGTGAAGTTTCATAATTGTGAGATCAGGAATATCACCACTTTGAGTTGGAAATTTCTACATTCTCGAGGTAGGGGAAGATTTTATTAGATTAAAAAAATGGTAGCAACTGGTTCAGTCAGTATAATATGACCAGGTGGGGAAAACACTTTGCTACTTCAGAGTGGTAGCACTTAATGCAAAAACTGTGTTTAACATCGTCAGGAGGCTTATATAGGTACATGTCGCGGCCTCCCAAATACAAACGCTTGCAACAGATACATTTAGAGGCCGTCCCTTCATGACCTTAGCTGTGAATAAAATGTTGACAAAATAAAACCAAACTAAATATCATCGAAATGATACATTGTATATCTTACTTCACTGTAACAAATGCGGTTGTGATGTTATGAAACTGATAACGTTGAGGAAGCAGTTGCCATTGTATACAATCTGAAGAAAACGGAGGCGGTAGCAAGCTAAGGAATGCTTCGATTACCACATAAGCATGTGAAAATTACAGTGTATCACACCTTATTAGATAATTAGAGGACCGAAGTCTTATTTCAAAATCTAATCTAAAGCTTATTGAGCTGTATTTGGGTCAAACAGATGTTTTCACGGTCAACACCAAAATTGTGCGGGTGCCATTGTCTGAGGTTGCTGAATCATTATCGCTTTACAAATGATAAAACAATGCGTGTGTACCAAAATCCACGTCGTTTTTTCAATATCATTTTGTATACATACGTCCCAACATCTGTCTGATGAAGATAAAAATATACACAAATGTGTACTACTGGAACTTTTCTTCAAAGAGACAAGAAACAAACAATCTAGAATATGTATAGCAGGAGAGATCCTATATACATGACTTTCTTAGATATACATGTTCGTGGATGATTTGAGAGTATATATTATGTGCAGTATACAATCGAACCTCATTTTTAACTCGTACAACGTAAAGACCTCCTTTATTAGATTTTTTCGTCGGCCAAGACTTACTTCATACTGTACTTACCAATACAACGCGCTTCAGGAAGCTGGCTCATTGAGATTAGTGCAATTAACATTTCTCAAAGATATTTGTCATTGATATTATATCAAATCCATCAAAATTGCGACATTATCGATAAAATGTAGGTCATTCATACACTGTCTACGGATTTTTAACAATTTGACTGGAAAAATCTCCTTTAAACTTTTCATAAGAAATATATGGCGAATACAACATTTTAATATTTTGAGAAATTGGGAAGGGATAATCTAAACTTTCAAAATTTTTGACAGATGATTCTTTATGATCTATATCTCGATATAATCAAAAGAAAAATAGAGGTCATTGGGGAATGCTTGATGTGTTACATGTATCGAGTTAAAAGGCAAACTAAGTTTGAAAACGATTTAAAACAGTAGAGCCGACTCCCTTAGATCGAGTTCTTTGATGCTACGAAATTTACCTTCTTTTCCTATATAGTTTGCTTTTAACTAAGTCATATCCTACAACTGTACGTTTGTAAGGATCAAGTATTATTCGCAAAAATACCATAAATAGTACTAGTATTACTAGTACATAGGTATACACATGCATTTACCATTCCTGTTTTTTTTTTTTTACCTATTGTTAAAATGTAGTGAACAAAAAGAAACAACAAATTATTGTATAACCAATATTGCAGTAATCGCTACGAGAAGAAGATAAAGCGACGCCTGGTGAGTAGCTGCTACTCCTGGTGGATATTCTGCACACGGTTCTGGAGTTTGTGTTGTACAAGTACACGACCCTGCATTCTCTACGGCTAGTTCGGCGTCACACGAATGGTAGTGCGCCATATCATTTACACCGATTTTAAGGCTGACAACTAATTCGATGTAATCTTTTACTCTGCCTTGTAAGCAAGGATTCTTTCTTAATTCACGGATGTAGGTTTTGCATTCCTTGCGACATGTGAAGGTTTCGCATCGTTCAGAAATCTGAAATATATATAAGTAATGATAAATTAATTGAAAACTGTTTGATACGCTGAACAATTCGGATTTATAAAATAAACGAAAATTATTCGCTATGTCTTCAGTTGAATTACGAACGATGTATGATACAGGAAATTAGACAACGTTCATTTTACTTTATATGTGTTGTTATGTAAAAAACGTTCAAAACATTTCTAGAAACCGCTTGCTGCTTACCTATGAACAGGTTTTACTAGACACTTTTCTATGTTATTACGTTATGTTGTATCCTGAATTTCGGATATTTCTCCAAAAGAAACGAAAAGAAGTTTAAGATATCTCAAAATATTAAATTGATATTGTATTAATTGCAAAGGTTTGCAATGGCATTCAAACGTTTTTGAAGGGAGATGGTATTGTATATTATATCACTGTTTTAATGTAATTATGGTTTGAAGACTTTTTTTTATAAATTGTCATTGCATTATGTCGATACCTGAATGTTCAAGAATATTCTAGAAACTTAAAAAACATATTTTTAGAAGTGCTTTTTAAATTAGAGTAGCTATATTTATCTGCGTATTCTGCTGGAGAGTTTTCTTTCCAGAGTGTATATCATTTATTCTCCCTTATTTATACGGATTTCAACTCAGCCATCTGATACAAGTAATGCTTTTGAGTACAATATCCGTTGTCTCCTATTAAAAGACTTCTATTATTTTCTTGTTTCACTGTCTGAAGTTGTAAATAAAATTATGTTATTGTTTGTTTGCTATACCAAGACTTTTGACCGTTACATACCATGATGTTGACTATGGTATTTTATTAAGAAAACAACAATCAAGAATGCTGTTGATAGAGACATTACAAACATAGGGTATCATTGTTATATATTGAATTTATTAGACAATTTAACACGTCACAAGCCTTTAGGCGAGTGGCATAATAAATTATTTAACAAAAGTTCCAGATTACATTGACCCAAATGAAATATTTTAATTATTTATTTTAACTTATTTTCATGAGAAAATACATCTAAACAATCAAATACATTTCTTCATAAGAAATGTAAATTACCCAAGATTATTTATACTGCACAGTAAATCACACAATGGTGATCGACCCACCTGCTTGAATATCACTCCAAAATACTCCAAGTTTTCTAGGAACGACTTGATTTGGCATCCGTCTATTACATCAGTTGCATGATCTATGGAACAATGGGGCAAACCCATCAGTGTAGAGCAATGGAATGACTTAAAGGATTCCTTTGGGTAGTAAAATAGAAATGCTAAACACATTTCCTGTGAAGTTGCCTCTCCGCCGAAGGTTGTTTTGTTTTTGTGTAACGAGGTGAACGAACATTCTGACCTTAGCACGTCGCCAGGCTTGAATTCCAAAGGAGTCTGAAAGCTGAAAAACAAGGATTCCCGTTAGGAATAAGATTTTTAGAATTATACATCAGTTAGTTTTAATATACTCATACCATGTGTGGCGTGAGATTGGAACACAATCTTCGAGATTCTACATGTATATAAATACTACTTTTCAAACGAAATTGATGATTAGGTCGACCATTTGCATTTTTGGTGACAAGTATTCAATGAAAGGTAGTCATGTGTAATGAATGGAGAAATGAAAGAATACGATCCTGAACAAAACTGAATTTTAACTTTAAATACGGCTCCAATATATCTCTTTATATTGCTTACTATTATTAGTCTTCGTTTAGATGCGAAGTACATGTGACATATGGGCGAGTTATAGATGTCTATATTATATAGATATACACATGTCTTTTTAATTGAGTTGTTTTGTATTTTAAGCGTGAAAGAAACAACTTCACATTCGTTTTTACATTATTGAAAACCAAAGCTGAACTTAACACACATTATTTGATTTTAAATCCACAACTGGATCAGATAATTCTTAACAAAATGGAAAATGTAATATCCGGTGCCCCCATCGAGGGACAGTTCTAGGACCGCCGCTGTTCCTCTGTCATATAAACGACATTCCAGACTGTGAAATCCCAGGTAAGGCTACTGTTCCTTATACAGAACCATCAACAAAGAAAACGACTACCAAATCCTCCAACAAGACCCGAAAGAACTATTAAAATGGACAGAGAATTGGCTTATGTGCCGCAATCCAACAAAATGTTATGTAATGAGTATCAGAAGCAAATCAACCCGCTTCCATGAACTAGGAAAATCATACTAAAAGTATTTACATCAAATCCATACCTAGGATTTACTATCCAAGATGACTTTTAATGGGGCACGCATATCGAAAATACAACCAAAAAAGCCAAATTAATATTAGGATTCCTCAAAAGAAATTTTCGATACGGCCCAAGAAAATGCAAGAGAACAGCATATCTATAACTTGTCCGATCTATCATGGACCATGGCTCATTTGTATGGGACCATCACACCCAATTGGACATCGATAAGTTAGAACGAATACAAAAAAAAAGCCGCCCGGTCACCGGAAATTACAAAGAACGGGAACAAGTGACAGTTATACGAAAGCCGACAGATCTAAAACTACATCTACTCCAACTTCGTAGGAAACACCAGAGGCTGTTGTTTATGTACAAAGTGATTCAGGGACTAATGCAAACCCTATCTCCTCGACATTATGATGCGAATTTCTTCGAATTGAATTTTTTTCGGTAAAGGAGATAATTTGTAACAGAACTACTCTGTGATGTAGGCCTAATACTCACGTGTGGATCACAGGATTATCATAACTATAATGTGGATCGTCCATGATAGCCTGTTTAGAACCACCAACTGGAGTAAGAAACGTGGTCATTTCTCTACCTGTGATACAAATAAAGAAAAAACTTTTTAAAAAGAACCACGAAACTGCACCATTGAACAAAAATGAACATATTCATCCAGCGATGACTGAAAAATAAAATCAAACCCTCGCATGGTTAAGAAGTACTTCTGTTTTATACATGTAATAAACGTACCATTATATCTCATATTGATAACAAATTGGGTGTTTTGATGGTCTGTTTTTCAAAGTGAAATAAAATCAGGATCCACATCTGCATAGAATTGCTTTAACAGTAAATGATTCGACAGGAAATTTCAACGATTTTCAGATTATGGAGAAACGTTGTATTTATTGTCAATGTAACTTAAAGAAACATAAAGTTTGCCTTTATTCTTGTCAATATCTATGTTCATTGATTTAACTTAATACATTTTTGAGTTGTCTTTAATAAACAAATACTCGTCAAAAGTGAATCAAGCAGACTGATCAGTGTATGTTGGATTATTTGTCCGGTGCTACAGTACATAAGACTAATGTGATTCTGAGATCAATTTACAATGACAATGGATTGGTGAAGTATATCGGCGCGTTCGGTATAACTTTCGTTCTATAATTTCGTTTCGTCCTTCCGCAAAAAAAACACACTGTCGCAAAAATTTCTGCTATATATTTCAACAAAGGCTTTCAAAGGAAATTTGAACATCTACTTACCCATGTAGTGCATGTGGTTACTTCCACTTATGATGTAAACAGAGCTGTTCATGAATCGTTCAGAGCAAGTGGAACTGCACTCTGACCCTATGCCATATCGATATTCTCTAGGTGGAATACTGAATCGAGCTTCTCCAATCAACAAGACTCCAAGATTGTGAGGTCTTAATACAGGGGTGTAGTACAAGATCATTCCGGACCTGTCTGTGTAATCACTTTTCAATGATGGATTGTTCCAGTGCAACTGCATAGATTAAGGGGAAATAATAATATCACTGACTTGTTTTCATTAGGTATTTAAACGTTACATTCAAACATGTATGAAGATATTACTATAATGTGTTCGTTTCCTTTAGCTGCAAAAAAGATAGCATTTGTACCTGCATTGTCCCATATTTGTATCCAGTCGGTCCTATCCTGAATCCAGCGTTTCCGTTGTGACAGAAACCAGGTGCACCAATGGACCACATGGCAATTATGGACTGACATCTTTGTTCCCCCAACATACCGCAGGCATATGGGGTGTTCAAAGGATTTACCATATCAGCAGGTTCAACTACAATGCAAAATGCGAAAAAAATGTTTAAAGTGTAGAAACGTATTTCATCATAATATGAAAATAGATGATTTGATTACATGACTTTTTTTAAATGAAAAATAATGGTAAGTTAATACTATTTATATTGCAAGTCCTTTTTAATTCTCTTTTTGTTTTGTGTTTCATATACATTCTACAAGTAACCTATCGAGAAAGTCAATAAAATTATGGGAGCGGATTTCAGTAGAATTTTGGCAGCAAATTAATATACACGATTTTCTACTTTTAGTAGGTATTTAAGGAAAACTCTCTCACTGGTTGATAACCTATATCACATACCACAGCCTACAAAATACTCTCGCACTCTATTTATAGACTCGCATCGCATACAACACGATGTCATCCTTAAACGACCTCAGCTATCAAAAGGACGTTAGATAGAAAATTTAAAAAATCAAATCAATCCCCTACATAATCATTATGTTTTACTGCTTTTATGTTTTGTAATTCTTCTGAAAACAATTCTGGTGACAAACTTTTTTTTAAATATTTGGCAGATCAAACGTAATGGGTTTCTTTTTCTAAAGCAGTCATCAGAAAATGGGGGATAGTGTGCTTGTGTTTTGTCCCATTACCAAATGTGTTATTTTTAACTACTCTGGAATGAAACATTTTAATGAAATTAAAGAAGATGTACAGCAACAATAAACTTGCTATAATGAAAATTGGCGACACACTGACCATTTTCAAAGACCAACCAAGCATAACAGCCATGACATCTTGGCCGATCATGAAGTGTAAGCAATCAACAAAAAATACTGCGTTTTAAAATGGCGGTCATAATTGTGTTTTTAAATTCTTCTTAAAAAAGTTCTATAAACAACAAACATCTAAATGCTTGCCACATTTTTCATAAAATATTTGCTACAAAAATGCATCAAAATTGATAAGACAATGTTAGATGATACAAAAATACCTGACGTGAGATCAAAACGAGATTAAAACGTGATTGAAACATCACTAGAGCAGATCCTTTAGCAACAAAAATGTTCATGAATAACTACAAACCTTGAGTGTCACATGCAAGGATAAGTATATGATGCATAACGAATTTGTTGTCAATGGATCCTTTATCAGCGATTATGTGATAGTCTTGGTCAGCGGGGAAGGCAAAGTTCATACACATATATGTTGTTTCCTGTACGGGCACATTTGTACTTGGAAAATTGACGTGGAACTCCTGGACATCTACAACACAAAAGGAATATTTGTTTACCAGAGCGATACCAAGGACAAATAATTTACAGATGTTATTTTGTATTTACTTTGGGGAATCGCACACATGTGAAGTTGTTGTGATATGTCGAATACATGAAATTATATTATTTAGCATTGGGTGTTATCTTATTTTCACATATATGTCTGATTGGACTTTATTGCAAAATGGTACATTTATGTAATATCCAACCATATTAATTTAGATCACATCGAAGTTAAGGTCAGGTCTTTAAAATAAAATCACAAGTAGGTATACTGATGGGAGTAATAAAAAAACAGGACACCTCCATTCCAAAATGGATATATAATATTCCTCAATGCGACCAAATTGACAACCTTACAAAGAAATCTTAGAAATCAATAATATAAATACAACAACAATTGCATTAGGTACATGTATTATCATTGTAATACACATAGTCATCCCATATCCTACCTGTACTGTTGATGGCGTCACATTGGAGTTCCTGTGTTTGACAAGTGTAAAACGCATTCTTTTCTAAACACCTTGGATCGCTCCATGGCTCACACAACCCTATGATAATCAATTGAAAATTTTGAATAAATAGTTTTATTTATGTTTCAAACCAATGTAATACAAAAAACTACCCATGCTTAAAACAAATCTACTATGTATACAAAAGAAATCAGAGAGTACCGCAGTGTCAACAAGACTATTAATCGAACTCAAAATGGATTGAACTAGTGATAACATATAAACAAAGGAAATATATATACATGTGAGTAAGACCATGTGTTACGAAAGAACAAAAATCATCTTCTGATTCATTGACGACAGCAGCCATGTAAATCTACGTTACATTCAAGAAAATGTCACCTTTGAAGCATCCACTGAGGCACGGAAGTACGTCCGGGCATGAATATGATACTAACTGCAATGGGTCTGATATTATTTTGAATTCAAGTTCCTTCAAAATTAATACATTACAAATACTTTGTGGAAAGATCCCATCTTTGGTCCCCTAGCATCTCGGATGAGTCCCAAACGGACTAAACAGCTGTATGTTGCATTTTATTTCATGCTTGGCATACTGTATTGATTACTATGTTCGGTAGGTACACATGTATCTTACGTAAATATTTCAAGATTAAAGATGGTCGACTCTGATTATGAAGATTTTAGTCCCACAGGTTTGTCGTAATCTTGATTACGCAAAATGTTTCTTATGAACACTTTATTGGTCAACAATTTGGCACCAATGTTTTAGTAATCGTATCAGTTAGAAATTGGTAATTACGATTTTAATGAAAAACCTTTAAATATACACATATACAACGACATCCTACAGATGCAATGTTTACTTAATGAATGCATATTAACATACCCGGGTGACCAGTGGGCGTGTTATCTGGATTCAAACCCGGGGTCCACACACAGAGGGGATCACCAAGTTCAACCCCATTCGAGATCCCGTCTCCATCTGAGTCCATCTCACACAAGGTACGGTCCCATTTCTGTTAGAATATAGATACATGTAGATTAGGATATTATTTTAAATGCTAATGTGATATTAATCTTTCACCTGCAATGCTATCAATTATCATTCAATTTTGTTCCCGGATGCGAAGTGTTAAAAAACGCCTGTTAAGTAATCTACTAGGTTGTTGCTGTTTTTTTATTTTTTTACCTGTTATCACTATTAAAAGTACATAATTATTCTGATACCACATATCTGGAAAGTTTTCCTACAAGCCATTAGCTAATGTTTCGCCGAAGCATGATTGCTATCACATCTTGAAAACACGGATGTTTACATCAAAATACCACTGGTTTTTTTTCATCAAGACTTTTAACATTAACATGTAGTACATTTGTATAAGTCATGTGATATATCGCTTGTCTGTGGTGTACCGTCAGCGTTAAAATGACCTGCTGTAATCCGGTTATGTAAACTTTTTAGTGATCGACTAAAGTTGTGAAATTGCAAACATATTTTAAATAGCGACATGTTAGATCAGTGTTGAAAAGGGATATAACCTAGTATTTACTCCCACCTTTGTCATTGGAAATATTTTTCCTACCTTTCCATTATTGTAGAAGTCGAGTCCAAAAGGGTTTCTTGGTCCACCACCACCCATAGCTTCATGTCCAACGCCTTGCCATATGGTCTTTCCATCACACGGGTCCAGGATCAAACCTCCGTTTGGAATGTGGGTCTGGTAGGATTGGAATCCCAGAACACACCAAGGGGAGACAACTGTCAATACCACGGAGGCCAATATGGCCGCCATTTCTTCATGTACCAAGCACACGACCCTGCAAAGATCATTTATCTGTGGTAAAAAATATCTAACAATTCACTTTGTTTCATAACCTACCAACAGACATTCGCATCGAATTTGCACTGGAATTCCATCTAATTTACTCCTTTTGTTTTTTTCCCAAATAATACAGTACAGCATATACGCGGGATTGTGTGTGACAAATATTAGAAATAACTAAATGAAGCAGTTAAAATGTACCCGATATGGTTTGGGTCTATTGAACTTTTGGAATGTATATACAAAGAAGCATGATAGTTGTTGTAAATATAGTTTAATTAAGCATTAAACTGCATTCTGTTTCGAGTTGTAGGTTTTATAAACGCCCAATGCATAACAGCAGTTCATGTTTTATTTTCCTGTAATGCAGTGGACGTTCATATCGCCTATAACTAGAAACAGAATGCAGTTTGATGCTTATATTTACATTTCCGCTTCTAACCATACCCGAAAACAGAATTGCGACCATAAAATAATACAAGTGGTAGCTTCAAGGAATACTTGTATGTTGAATTGGCAGAACAGCCTGTAGCGCGTGCTCGCTTTCGAGAGACGGAACGTTTTACGTGCTTTCTCCCGGAATGGGGACTTGGAAATATAATCCGTGGAACAAAATTACCGTACACAGATTGTATCATGAAAATAATGATTTTTTTTCTTTCTTTTGCACTGTTTCTGTCTAAAGGTGCTTTAAAATAACCATTGAAATAATTGTCGTCATTATAAATGACATCGCGTATTTATGACGTCAAACGGCGGAGGCATGTCCGCTGAATTTAAAAAACGATTTATGTGACGTGATCCGCCATAGAAAAAGTTGTCAGCGTCGGGTTGTTTGTTACCTGTGATACGGCTCATATATGATAATACGATGCACAAGAACGTGAAAACATGCATGCTATATTTGATCGACTTCACACTGATGGTAGGGATACGAATACAAAATTTCTACAAAATGTATGTGGTGTCAGACAATTTTTCGGACGATAGGCTTTCAGGGATAGGGGGTCCTCTTCAGGACTCACACAACTAAATCAGCCTATCACGAAGTGTTTCATACGTTTGTAGTCCCTACTGAAAATTCATTCCGGCTAAGTACAGTGATTCTGGGTAATTTAAATAGGTAATTGTTGACCTATTCTGCATTGAATGAAATCTGTAGATATTTAACTTTACAAAAATATATACTTTTGGTAGATTTTGATATGTGATTGCGGATTGATATGGGGTCAAAAGTCAGAGGGTGTTCCCGTCCCATTTCACTGGTTTGACATGTAAATTTCCGGTTGTCCGAAGCAGACGCCTGTAGCAAGCTAATATGCCAGTAAACTCCTCATTAAATGCTTGAAGCCTTTGTCATGTATGTATCTATGAATTTAGGCAGTTTTCACAAGTGTTGTACTTCAAATATTAAAGTTATTAGCTCGAAAGCTTAGTAATAACATATAGTAAATTATCAAGTTGTGTGAGTCCTTCATAGCGGAGAATAGTTGATAAAAAGCTTATAATTGTGTTGACGACGCTTCTACTTCGATGTTAAAATAAGATTGTTCGATTTTATCTATTAAACGATTTAAATGGACTAAATTCAGCCAAGAAGTTGTCTTTAATTATTTATCATCAAAACGAGAATTCGGCGTGATATGCATTGTTTTTAACCTTCATCTCACGTTCGTATTCATACTCGTTTCGGGTTATAGTCCTATGGACCGAAACCGCTGTTGCTTGGTTTATATAGTGACACTGCAGCGCTAATGTAAATATTATACAGTATATTCGTGATTTCAATGGACCGGATCTATGGCTGTTTTCATCAAATGCATTAAAAGTGATCTCATGGTGTGTACACAGGCTTTAGGCAAGAATGCATAAGTTAACGTTGTGTAACAGAAAGACGGGTAAGACAGTATTATCAACATTCAGGTTTTTCTATATATACATGTATATATTTTAATATTTTTGTGATTGAGTTGCTGCTATACGAAGCTTACCGTAACGTTGGGAACACAATGTAGTGAGAATAGGACCACGCCCCCCTTTCCCTCAAATCCAGGTGTGTCTATGCAATTAATTACTTCGGTCATTAAACGGAAAGAAAGGCGAGTGTATGAAATTTTATGATAAAAAGCTGAGCTTGTTCATTGTATAATTGTTCTTTAGATGACTCTTTCCTCTTATTAATATTGTATTGTCATTGAATACTGCGCAGTGTTATGCTTATATACCACGTATACAACACCTGTAGTCGCTACATGTACACCTGCTTTGCTACTGGCTACATTAAATTCAGGTTAGACTGGCCGATCATGCCAGATAACACCAAGCGAAATACTGAATCGAAGACAGTCTTTAGAGTGAAAAAACGTCATATATAATCACATGGTTAAGAACATTGATGAAATAAAACAAACACTTATTTGGTACTTGAATTTATCCCGTGTAAACGTATGAAGACATTTAATCCGATGAATTGAGATTTGATTTAATGAATATAAGCACTTGTCACAATTTAACGGAAACGTGCCTATTTTCCTGTAAACATTTCACAAATTTTACCTTTATCAGAATACCTTAGCGCATATACGACCTATTATCATGCAGAAGAACTGCAGTCTGTTAAAATATGAAATGCAACAAAAACGTTCTTTGATTCCTTCTTCGATACCGACCAATTTCGCTTTATAACCAATAACAAAATACTAAGCAGTTAAGAGATGTAAAATTGGACTCTCACCTTTAAATCGATGAGGAAGATATGTAAATTTAAGTCTCAACTTTTGATCAGAAGTGTGATAAACTATTGTTATGTGTTTTTAGACCCAGGAATGAATTGCCGGCATCACCTTGGCGTACACCTGTGAATATGCGCAAAACATGTTTGACATCTGTCTGACGACCAATTGAAAACGCCCTGCACTTTGACTTCGGTGTTGAAACCATATTGCTACTTTTGTCATGCATTTGTACATGTCACATCATAAATAGTTCAGAAGTTACGGACAATATTTTTAGAGGAACTGGATGGAGAAGATGAATCGGTACTAATTCATTCGAGGGAGAAACATAATTATGTATGTAGACAATTTCGTTTAGCCGACAAAAAGAACTATTTGTTGCTCCTTTTCAATAAGCAAAATGATTGTAGCATTTAAACTATTATGATATCATGATTATCAAGAAAAAGTAAAAAACAAAATGTTTTCTTACCTTCTTTTCGGGATATGCTGACCTCAAAACAACCAGCAAACGGCAGTGTCTGCAAACAGGCCCTACGTAAACAGCGTTTCCATCAAAAGTGGAGAAAACACGCATGGGTAGGTTTATAGGACGAGTGCAAATTACAGGTTTATATAGAAATGTCGTGATGTCTTAACAAAAGTATGACGGCAGCAATTCTTTTGTAATTTTTATGCAGCCGGCATAATAATGACTTATAAACAGCCAGCTAGGATTAAGTGTATGAAGCGTTTCAATGAACATCACAGAAAGGCTCGAATTTGTTGGGTTGCGGGACGTGTTTTATTTACAGATTTGCATACACATGTCATAATGTATGCTGTTTCTATATAATTTTTTGTATTTATATGGTTGTTGACTGTATGTTTCACCTGCAAACGATACCTATTTGCACTGAATACAGATTTAACAAAATTAACATTCATCACATTACATTGACACATGATGTTGATTATCAAGTGAAGTAAATAAGCACAACTTACGATAGAGCAGAACAAAAATGGAAATCAGATGAAAGATTTAGTGCACTTTATTTAAATCATATATACAAATAACATTTCCAAATCACAAAAGAAACATCATCCAATGGTTCCAATACAACCATTTGAACAGGATTATTACCATCAACTAAAAACATTTGGTATTCAACACTGTGATATCTCACTCTGTAAAGTACAACTTGCAAAATTAAACTTACTTTGGAACTGCATCAACAACCAACACCTATGGGAACATATATATATATATGATAAACTTGGTAAAATTATTGACCTCTAGTATAATACTATACGGGTGCCCAGGAAACAATAATACAACTATTACGGTGTGGCCTAATGGACATCGCATATGGCAAAACGCACAAGACAAAATATATGGCGGGTCTCGAACTGTTTTAATTACACAGATCACTACGCAAGGCGTGTTTAATGACCGGAGTTATCCGGACCGGAATATACAACATCAGTTCAGTACATAACATCTCTCCTTCCTTGTCAGCACACCTTTTAACTGAATAATTGTAACAAGCATTTGTGACTAGATAAGAAAACAACATATAGTTGAATTATATATTGCAACTATCACTAATACACATACTATGCACATGTACAAAATCAAACTTTTATAAACAATAATAAACATTTGGAAATAAGGAACATTGGGCCCCTTGTGATGCATAGGAAATTATTATGTGCTATCACAGCTGAAGTGTTACCCCTATATCTTCAGATTGTTACAAATTCATCAAAACGTTTTGGCGGTGTTATGCGTAGCTTCGGGTACCTCGGTGCTGATGATTTTGGCACATCTAATGAGCTGGAAGTAGCAGTTGCTATTGTCTGAGATGTTTTTATGGACACAGTTTATTTCATCATGAACCTGTGGCATTTCATGAACATTTGAAGATCGCAGTTGATAAGTGTGTCTTCGCAAGGTTACGCCTGGTGTAGCAGTTGTCTCCACCTCATACGAAACCGGTCCGGTTTGTTGCATCACAGTTCCTTGAATCCATTGGTTGTGATCATGGCGATATTCACGCATAGACACATCATCACCAGGTGAAAATTGTCGCACAGGTGTGTTTCTCCGTTCACACATTATAACTGATTATGCTTAACTGTTCTACGTACATCAGGTTTAATCAGGTCCAGATGGCTTGTAAGACTACGTCCGTATGAACAGTTTTGCCGGGGTTTCCTTGGTTGTACTCTGTGGTGCGTTTCGACACGCAAGTTGGAAATTACTGAGCTTTTGCTTTTGAACCTGTATCCTTCTTGCTGGATCGTAGAGCTATCTTAAACGACTGGACAAAGCGTTCTGCTAAGCCGGGATGGAATGATACGTTGTCTGATGCCATATATATTTACAAAGTGCTTAAAGTCATCCGACACGAATTGTGGGCCATTGTCGCTTACGATTTGTTGTGGGTGGAAGACAAAGACGCGCAAAAACAGTGCTAAGTACATCAATGGTTTTAGAAGCGATGGTCGTTTTAATTGGTATCACTTCTATACACTATGAGTTAGCATCCGCAATCACGAAAAACATAGAGTTCATGAATCGGCCAGTAAAAGTATATATGGCTACTTTCCCATGGCCTATATGGCCATTCCCATGGGTGAATGGGTGTTGCTGGTGGTGCCTGCTCACATTCTGACATCCGGAACATGACTTTGCAAATGTTTCGATGTCTTTATCGATCCCAGGCCACCACACGTGGCTTCTTGTGAGAGCATTCATTTTAACAACCCAAAGGTGTCATTGGTGTACCTCTTCTAACACACAAGAATGCAGTGAAGAGGGAATTATAACACGAAGTCCCCATAACAAACAATCCTGGTGCCCGGTAAGCTCAGAACGGCGTGAGAAGTATGCACTCATTTCTGGACAATCACAATCATCGCTCCAACTTTTAATGACGTTACCGTACACCCGGGAAAGCATTTGGTCATGACGTGTTTCAAGGTTAATCTTCTCCAGTTTAATAGGCACCATTTTAATCTGGGTCATGGGAAGAATATCAACAGCATCCTTCACGTCACTTTGGCAATTTGCGCGCAACGGTTACCGTGACAAACCGTCAGCGTTTTCATGTTTTTTGTGTTTTATAAACAATTCCATAGTCAAAGCCTGCAAGGAAAAAGGCTTGCCTTTTCAGCTTTTCAGCTGAAGTGTTCAATATACTTTTCTTCGGATTAAAATTGGACACCAGAGATTGAAATGCCTCCCAAACAGTTTGATGTTGAAACATGTGACACCCATCACGATGGCCAATGCGTCTTTGTCTATGTGTGGGTACTTTTTTCCTGTCGAAGTTATCGAACGTGAAGCGTACGCGACTGGTCGTTCGGTTCCATCAGACATGATGTGTGACAAGACTGCCCTCTGTCCGAAAAGCGAGGTATCTGTAGCTAGACATAATGGTAGCTCTAGGTCATAGTGTGTTGGAACCTCCTCTGACGTAATCATTTGCTTCACTTGCTGAAGTGCATCTTTACACTCTGCTGTCCATTTCCAGATATGACCTTTCTCCAATAGCAGGTATAACGGATGAAGTGTTGACAAGTTGGACAAAATCGAGCATAATTTTGGACAAGCCCTAAGAATGAGCGCAGTTCAGCGACGTTTGAAGGTCTTGGTTCATTTAGTACAGCGTCAAAGAAACATCGTGTTTACTAATTCATTTTTGTACAAACCTCATGTCTGCATATATTGCAGTCCGTACCTCGTCGCCAATGTTACGTTGTGGCCTACTCGACTTCGCATATGACAAAACACGCAAGACGATTACACAGATCACTACGCGAGTCGTGTTTAACGACCGGGATTATCCGGACCGGAATGTACAACATCAGTTCAGTACATAACAAAAACAAAACCAATTAACAGTATATAGACAAAATACTAAATACTTTCTGATGAAAGAGAAAAAAGGAAATAACTCAAAAAGGCTTAAAGCGATATCTTACTCAAACATTTACACATCAAATTACAAAATATAAACAAATTAAAAAATTAAACAACATTTGGGATGAATAGAAAATTTCATTTAACTCGTCACAAAAAAATATACTATTTGCAAACAAATGTCAAAGCATAAACACCATCAGTTGGTTAGTTATCCTATGAGTAACACCTAATAAATATGATAGCATTTGTGTACAATATTATGTATCTATGCATGTGTTGTATGCTTTTTTGAAGTGCACATCAATATATGTATATACAGTATAGCCTTAAAAACTGGTCCCTCTCCTATACAAAACCTTGTCTGTTCTTGCCTCACCTTTTTGTTCCTCTATTTCTGTTGATCCTCATATACTTCCTCTTCAAACCAGACACATGTATTAACCGACCAAAAAGCTGGGTCCCAGGGATTCTGATCTATACAGTTTATGTGTATACATTGCTTATATATAAATGATCAAGTGCTTGTCTATGTGTACCGAAAATGGCAGAATTTAAACAGTTGAAATATGCCAATCCCTAAAACATTGAATGTGAGAAGCTACCTACTATTTTTTGTTGTAAATTGTAGTATTTGTCTATAAATGTATATCTGAATGTTTATGCCTGTACGAGAGTATACATTAGCATATACGAGCATATATAAGTAAATGCACGTATATGCATTCATGTTCCAGTGAAATGTGAAATCTTTTTTACGGCTCTGTTTCTTTGTCTTATAATATACTTTTGCAGATATGTCATATAATCCTTCCAGTCTATATTGTATACTGCATAACCTAATCAATTTTACATCGTAATGTACCAGAAAATAATAACTCACTGTATACTAATAAACGTGACCTAGTTATCTACAGGTAAACGTGACCTAGTTATCTACAGGTAAACGTGACCTAGTTATCTACAGGTAAACGTGACCTAGTTATCTACAGGTAAACGTGACCTAATTATCTACAGGTAAAGGCATCTGTTCGTGACAGAACGTACAATACGTCGGTAGTATGTGCACCTCAAGTGTCTTGTTTTGCCTGATTGACAGTTTGTCCTGATATAACGGAGGGATAATAGCCATGTACTACTATACATTAGATAACTGAGTCAGATATAAAATTAATCTCTTTTAAAAAGATAAATATAGCATTGATTAACTCAAATATTCAGAATGCTAGACGTCAAATCTGCAGAATGCTAGACGTCAAATCTTCAGAATGCTAGACGTCAAATCTTCAGAATGCTAGACGTCAAATCTTCAGAATGCTAGACGTCAAATCTTCAGAATGCTTGACGTCAAATCTTCAGAATGCTAGACGTCAAATCTTCAGAATGCTAGACGTCAAATCTTCAGAATGCTAGACGTCAAATCTTCAGAATGCTAGACGTCAAATCTTCAGAATGCTAGACGTCAAATCTTCAGAATGCTAGACGACATGCTAGAGATTTTAATATGATTTAGGAATAAAAAAGGTCATAAAGGTTTAAGATGCATACATGCATTTTTTAAAATCGATTTACATATGTGCACGCAAGATGTAACATAGAAAAATATATAAACTCATATTAAGTCATAAGGAAGGACAGTCGGTCAGGAAAAAATGTCAACTGACCATACATTGTAGCTACCAAACCTTCCCAACATTGTTAACAGTAACACAATGTCAAATAAATAAGAATAAGAACATTTCTTTATTTTTCTTTTTGTACGCCCAACCTGGTACAAAAACAGCAAATATACGTTATTGCTTATAAGCGAAGACATTTGTTTTTGTTCACGAAAGTTTCTAGTTTTTGTTGATTTCATAGAGTGATGCATTTGGTTGGTCTTGAGCCAAATTCAACATGAATTGTTTTTCATAAATTTCTTTGGACCAACTCAATGCATAACTCTATGAAATCGACCAAAGCAAGATCCAATCCTTGAATGTTACCAGCGGTTTGCTTTTGCTTCGAGAAAAGAAGATAAGTTGTTCTCTGATGTTTTGGAGTCCAGTCGCTTATGGCGACTTCAGCGAAAGTCGAATTGGTTGAGTTACCTGAAAAGACACTGTAGATTAAATATAAGGCAAACAAATATTTTAGTTAACTATCTACAAAGATGACAGTACAATGCAAGACACACACAATATTTAGCATAAAGGCATAACACATAACAAAGTTTACTTAGAGTTTGATAAGACTTTGTGTGAATTCGTGGTTTCCAGTGATTTTAGAGTAGTGCTCAGGTACAAGTATGTTGGTCGGATGGTAAAGTGGATAGCTAACTTGCCTTTCACCAAGAATTCCCCGACCGGACGTGAAAAGGTATAGGACCACCTGCCCGACCACCCGGATATTCTTCAGGTACTCCGGTATCCATCCACAGTAAGACCCCTCGCGCGCTAACATACATAAAATGTATGTGCAAAAAAGAGTGATTTGAATAAGTTGTATAGCTTGTTTCATAATTGTTGTTTAATGAATAAAGTGTATGTTTATATAAGTATTGAAGGCGCCAATTTCATATTTATGTTGCAAACATAAAAGAATGTTGAGACAAGTATCCGTTCTGTATCAGTAGCATTATGCAACAACGCAAAAAATTCCGATGTGCTGACCATTTAGCTATTGTTTCACATTTCATTATAGTTGGCGCAAGCACATTGGCACCAGGGACGTCCCTGCGCATAGAACTAGAGGCGATGTTGCCACGGCAACATATTGGTCATTATATTAACATGCATGACATCTCATGCATTTAGTCTTGAGGTTTTAGAAACAAAATCCCGATATCATCATTCATACACCCAATAAGCTTTCACCGTTCAGTACAATGCAACCAGACAATGTTTATGTTGTACACAGTGCCTTGGGTGACGACGGGAAAGATGGTTGTTTCATTCTAGGCACGTCAGCAGGCTAATACCAAGTAAAAAAATCATGTCGCTGATTGGCTATGCCAGTGCCTCACACGGACTGATCAGTGGGGCAAGGTTCCATTGTGCCTTTTCGCATCTCTCAGATATATATTTAAAAAAACCCAACCAATTAGGTACTTGTAAACACACTCTTTTTTACTGGCGCATAATTCTATCCAAATGTAAAGAACCAATTAAATGTTATAAGAAATTCTCTCCCACAATAGGAGGGTGTTATTCAACTCTCATGTTATCAAATAATCATTACCACTGTTCGATAACATTTTGTTTATACAACATGTGGAATAACTTTTAATACATTTTGATTGGCTGACATGATGAACTTTGACCGTAACAACGTCGGTTGTTTACGTCGTCATTACTTGCCGGGATGATACGTTTTGCGCATATCATACTCCGCGGTTCTCTCCAGTTGATTACGACTGAGATTTGGGAAGAAACAGATCACACGACTCGTGGTTATTGCATACAGTTTTTGTTCATCCTCGTTTATTATTTTTTTAAGTTAGAAAAGACACTCAAAAAGCTCGTGTTTTTTGTAACTAAAAGAAATCAACTCGTGTGAAAAATATTCCATATCCAACAACCACTCGTTTTGTAACCTCTATGTTTTAGTCGATAAAGTTTATTGATCTTTGAATTTTGTTATATAGAAATCTTCAGTTTGTTGAAGGTGGTCACTATATAGTAGAACTAGAGAACACAATTATTGTACTAAACTAATAAGTATTGTCGCCCCTAACATTTTCCCTTTGACTTAAGTGCATTTCCACTTATTTTGAAAATGTCATTTTACAATAACAATGTGGCCAATTTTAAGCAACTAAATAAGGTTACCATCAAAGTAAAGCAAAGTTTTCAGAACATTTTTCTGGGTTCCATTGCATTTAATATTCTACGTTGCAGAGCTGTTTGGATTTTGAGCTTATCCATGACGTCACATGTTCTATGAAATTAACATTGACGTCAGGAGAGACGTTCAGTTCATGGATTTTATTTCGATTTTAAAAGCCTCAACAACGAAACATACAGACCATATCTGCATTAAATTTATGTTACTTACAAAACAAACAAACAACTGGAATCGCTAAAGCTATTACATCATGACATTTTCAAAATCGGTAGAAATATACTAAAATTAATGGGAACATTTTGGTGCCACAATACTTATGGCCAACAACTGTTATAAAAAAATATCTAATCGTAGAAATAACTGTTTTGATGTCTTTTTATATTGGGTGCATTACATTCTTGCTTGAAAAATAAGACTTTCCTTTTATCTTGCACGTTTTTTTTAAAATTAACACTAGTGTTATATAAAGCCATAGTTGTGTGTTCGCACAACGTTTCACGATGTGCGATATTTGCACAATGTGTGCCCTATAGGAAAACGATAATATCTGGGTGACTAGTACTCCCGCACATGTGTGCGCACGATAAACTAACGTAAGAAATTGTGGTTGATATAAATTGCGAAATGCATTAACAATATACACGGTTTCGTGCTTGATGTTTTAAATATATTTCCATACATTAACAACCTACTTTAGCTTATCATTCTATCTAAATTTAGAAATAGTTTTCTTGAAGATTATTTACGAACAAAACATAAACGTTAACCTACAACACATATCGGCACGTCCTAGCTACTTTAGCCAGTTCATACATGTCATTTACCTGCACAAAGACTTTAATGTTGACCCACGCACGGCATTTACATCTTTCGCCTAGGTGTGAAACTACAGGTGAACTAAATTTAGGTACAAATAACAAATGTTAAACGTCAAGTTTTGTTTTCATAATTTTCCCACGGTAAAACATATGGCTCATTCTCCGAGCAACATCTCTGAAAACTTGAAAGGAAGCTGCTTATAAAAGATATCCTTTAAAGTTTGTTTATAAACTAACAGGAATACCAATTACAATATAAAATGTAAAACTAACACATATTGATTTAGCATAATTTAATAAAATAATCATTAAGCATTAATAGTTACATTACATGTAAACAAATCTTTTGTTAAGCCACATTGATACTAAAGTCAGCATAAAACAACATTTCGGTTATTGCATATACTAGTAATGTACACCAGAAAAGAAATATTGAACATAAATATACACAGTAAACCATTTAATGAATTTGTATTAACAGTGATAGGGCCTCTGGTATCTCTCTTAATCCAGTTGATGTCATTCACATTCTTTAAACGTCTCAAGGATTATGTAGATGTTGGGGTGGGCAGGCGGTATTACTCTTTTCAATTTATGTTACTGTGTGGATAATTTCACTATAACTAAATATGCTGTACAACCCCAAGGTTGACCAGCTCCAAAATGGTCTGTCGCCATTTATACTTTTTTGTCTGCAAATAAATTCATCATTTTGGCGATTAACTTACTATCGATCTGATTAAAAATTACACAATAACAGATACATTATAATATAGGAACATAACTGAAAACAATTCATAAAAAGTAAAAGTTTAACAAAAATGCATGTATGTCAATAAATCACACAATTTTGAAAATAAGTAGTTCATCTTAGTAGTATGTGACAATAGTAATAAAATAATTTAGAAAACTATAAATGACAAGTTGAACTTGTAAACTGTATATGTATAGCAGTACAATTATAGGTTTACATTTGCACTACAAACAATTATATAAACATTATGAGCAGGGATGCTTTCATGCCAGAATTGAAGTAAAGGTTCTTGAGACGTAACACGTGGTTTACTCATGACGTCATAAATCAGCCTTAATCAATGAGCCTTGTTACTTCGCTTCGCATAACATTGATAACACCACCACGTCAAACACTCAAATGATCTTTGCTTCATTTTATTTCAACATTTTTTATTGACGTAAATATAATCAGTCAACGTGGATTTGATAAATACGTAACAGGCAAATTCTATAATAATTTTCTCAAAACAATGGCCAGAAGAAACTTATACGATTAATATGGCTTAAAAATAATATATTTAGAGAAATTTAAAATGCAAAACTAATACATGCTATTAAAAAATAAAACAGGGTAAAGGGAGGTAAATCATTCAAAAAGGAAGGGGAAGTTAAGTCTTAAAATGGACCCTCACACTTCATACTAGCCTTACACAACGTGTAATTGAGATTTATGTTAATCGTCGGGCCAAATTTAATAGGGCTGGTCCGCCGATGCTGTTTAAAGGACGACACAAATAAAAACGCATGTAAACCAATTATAGGAGAACATAGATACATGTACGAATAAACAATTATTCGATAGCGAGCTTCATGCATGTGGATGTAACCGCTAAACTTTCTTAAGACTATGAAAGTTAATAGAATTATTCTCAATCCTTATATGGTACTCTACACAGAACTTTATGTAAACACGAATTTATTAAACTAAAACAACGACAAATTCTTAAGATTCATTACACAATGCTATATCAGAAACAGACTTCTAAAAAACGTATAGTTAGAAAACATAAGATGTTATTGTTTCTAGACATTTCCCCCCTTTATTCGTAAGTTGGTATTGTTGCGATTATCGTAATACTAGACATAGAAATTAAATATTATTTCAAAAACAAGACAATATTTCCATTCAAAATGGCGAATAGCACATGTCATAGTTTGCAATAGAAGTTGTAAAAGTGAAATAGAACTTGCCTCTCTAGGGCAATACATGTACACCTTTGATCGCTGTTGCTGTATTTCACCATCACCATGCAATACAGCCACGGCGTCTCAATGGCCCAACAATGACTTGACGTCACGAGATCGATAAAAACTTATGCCGAACAGAGAAAAATGGCGACACGATGAAATTAAAACCTCCACGATATTTTTCTGTGTACATGAGAAAGCTGAGATAAGTTTTTTTCTGAGCAAACTATGTTTGCAGATATGTTCGCTGTATCATTTGTTCTCGTCAAAAAAGCTCAAAGGAAAAGTTGATATTTTCAAAATGGCAGTCAAAACGTATTTTCATGGTTTTTGAGCTTATGTAGGTTGTTGAAACGAGAAAGAATTACTCATTTATGACCAAAGGTGTAAGGTAGGGAAATTCCACAAACGAGATTTTCAAATCTGGTCTTGAAAGAGTCTTATAGTATCACACCTAATATATTGTAGCCATGGCTACCAGAAGAAAAGGAATCGACGTTTGGCGAGATACGGCTGTTCCAGTATACTCCACACATGGATCTGGTGTCTCTGTTGTACATGTACATTGTCCTGAAGCTTCCAGTGCGAGCTCGGCATCACATGAATGGTAGAGGGCCATGTCATTTACACCGGCATTGAGACTGATAATTCGTTCCACGAAAGCTTTTACCTTGCCTTGTAAACAAGGATTCTGTCGTAACTCACGAATATAGGTTCTGCATTCCTTGCGGCACACAAAAGTTGCATATCGTTGATTAAGCTAACAAAATGTAAAAAATACTTTTAATAAAACACGTGTTATGCTGAATTTTCATCAAAACATCAAAACGAAAATATGGAAATGAAAAACACGCCCACAATAACATAAAAATGCACGATATAATCAGAGGAAATACATATACATAAACAAAACCATAAAATGTTTAGAAATAGCTTTTTATGAAGTCTAAATTAGTGCTCTTTCACAGAACATTAAAGGAAATCTAGGGCATTCATTTGCTTCCCTCCAAGTTTTGAATCCATTGTAATAAGGAATGTTTCGAAATCGATTGAAGTATATTGTATTAGATTTCACTTATAGAAAGATTTGGATGTTTACTATATACCTTACTCCCTTTTAGTTAAAACATCCAAATAGCCTCAACATGAATCTTTAATTATATGAGTTCACTTACCTCTGGAAACACTTGTTCAAAATGTCCTTCGTTGATTGAGAAAGTCTTGAGATGGCATCCATCCAAAAGGTCAGATTCGTGATCTAAAGAGCATTCTGGTAAACCAATCACAGTGAAGCAAAAGGGATAGTTGATTGATTCCTTTAGATAGTAAGAGATAAATGCGAAACACATTTCCTGAGAAACTGCTTCTCCGCTGAAGACGTTTATTTGTGACGAGGTAAAATAAAATTTTGTGCTTAATACATCGCCTGCCTTGACTTCCAATGGGGTCTGGAAGCTGCAGAAAGGGGGTTTAAAATAATGATAATGTTTTATTTCGTAATCAAACGCAACTTTACATACTTCTTGGTAAGGTAAGAAATTGGAATACAAGTCTTTTTATTGCCCCCCCCCCCCCCTCCTCCCAATTATAAACATGAAAGTTACCACCTGTGTTAATAGATATTAGCTGCGGCAAATGTGTTTCCTTAAAGCTTTATATTGCTAACTGTGGCAACCAAACTACACAGAATTGTTTGCAATTTCATAACATATGTGTTAATAACAATTTTCAGCAATGTTGAATTTACGGTCTGTAAGAGTGCTACTATTATTCAAAGCTGAAATCATCTAACATGTTGATATTAGAGGGAAACATACAAACCGGACTTTAACAATGATGTGCAATGTCGAATAGTACCTGATTTAGTCTCATCAGTTATTAACTGATACAATAACAGCTTTTTCTCATTAAAGTTTACATTTCTAACGCGTATGCTTAAATTGTTTAATACAATGAAACACAAATTTTACCCTATTTAAAAAAGGATTTTAGTAAAAAATAAACATTCAATTCTTGATCAGGAATGCAAATCGTCAACGTTGTAAAGGATTTTGTCTATCAGACATTTTATCTACTGTTTGTATCTTACATTTAGGAATATTTAGAATTATGTATGATGTGATTAAGAGGGGGGACATGCAGACAGTTTGGAGTTGGGCAATATTTTGTGACATGAGCAAATTTTAATACTTAGATGTGGATTGCAGGGTTATCCTAACTATAATGAGGATCGGTAAGTATAGCCGCCCTAGAACCACCAGCAGGAGTGTGGTACGTAGTTATTTCTTTACCTATACAAATACAAAATGCATTGGACAGATTTTGAACTCTAGTGCACAAAATTGTTAAAACTGGCACATTGACTAGTTATCGCCTTAAACCGAACAGATACCGTGTTTGAAACATGTATCAATCCGCAGAGCATGTTTTGTTTCTGGCGTATGTGCTAATTTGTAGGCAGTCAGCTTTTACTAAGTTTAAGAAGGGAGTGATGTAAATAACAGGATGCCACATGTAACTCTGGTGCACACGCGTGTTAACTAAAGTGCACTATGGTATCAACCGGAGCTCACATTTTGCTTTACTACAGTAGGTAATCAAGTAAAGTTTCCTCCGACTGCAGATCACTATGTTTGAACTTTCATTAAACTATTTACGTTGCAGGCGTGAATGTATTTACCCACCCATGTAATGCATATGGTTGAGACCACTGACGACGTTAACAGAGCCGGTCATAATTCGATCAGAGCAAGTGGAACTGCACTCTGACGCTATACCATATTGAGATTCTCCAGGTGGGATGCTGAATTGAAGTTATCCTATCATCAAGACTCCAAGATTGTTAGGCCGTAATAATGGAGTGTAGTACAATATCATACCGGAACTATCCTCGTAATCACTTCTCAGTGATGGATTGTTCCAGTGCATCTAAAATGATATAAAAAAAGTAAGTTTATTCTTCATTAAAAGTGTCAATACTTTGATCACTCCTTAATTAAAAAATAGAAAACTATTTTCATTTTATTTTGACAATTTCTTTAATTAAATTATGTACAAGCAATGTCCCATATCGGAATCCAGTCGGTCCAAACTTCATACCGGCGTTTTTGTTGTGACAGAAACCGGGTATACCAACGGACCACATGGCCATTACTTGCTGACATTTTTGTTCTCCAACCATACCACAGACATACGGGGTGTTCAGCGGATTGTCAAGGTTATCCGCTTCAACTGCGATGTGAAGCATATTAAGAACAGTGTTATTTGATGTTAATGTAGAAGAAAGATTAGAAAACCAGGTAAATTGTATGACATGTTCCTGGCATTATGATTTAAAATATCCATTCTTAAACATAAACAGGTATGTTTCAAGTGACAAATGTAGTACAAGCAGCAATCAATGAGTATACAGCTACAAATATAAACAAACTTAAGAATATTATTTAAAATGTAACTTTAATATATTTCTAGTATGTTTTATGCATTCGACGTTTTTTTCCCTTGGCCGTTGTTATCTTGTTTTTCACAGCTCAAATATGGTCAGGTTGAGCAACTAATTAGGGGAATTATCTGGTCAAACTTTAATTGTCCATAACCTTACATACAAAGTACTGCAGATCCAACAAATTCACTCATTTCATACTACAACACTGTGCGCAACATTTCAAAGTGCTGAAATCTGAGATATTTTGTACATTTATTTGTTTGTGTCATCATCAATCATGCAATAAAATGTAACTATTCCCTGATCAGATATTATGGTAACATGTAACCTGCACAAAGTTGTTTGGTTAGGATATATGGGCGAATCTATTGAACAAGTATACATATTCTAACTGATTCACGAGAAAATCTCTCACCTCTACGTTTCAAACTTAGATGCATAATTATATGCTTATATTTACATTTTCCCTGCATTGCCACTTTGTAACACTACCAAGGCCAGTTCCGTGTTATGAGAGCATAACACTGGGGTGGTCATTATGACGTCATTACGATTGTGACGTCATAATCATAACGTCGGAAATAGCCGGCCGATACTGGCTGTTCGCTGTTTCATTTATTACAAATCTACCTTACATTTTCAGAACTAATGTAGAATATAAATATAAATTTATTATCAACTTAAATGGGAAAATGTATATATAAGCATTAAACATCATTCTGTTCCGTGTTATGGTCCTATAACACGGAACAGGATTGCAGACAAACAGTTATAAATAAGAAGAATGATATTTAATGCTTAATTATATGCACCAGTTTGTGATTCTAGTATGATGTGGTGATACAAATTTAATATAACATATTGCGAAGCATGATTTTTAAAGAATGTAGCATGTATTAGGGGAAAATGGTTTCACGCCTATTAAGCCATTGGTAACAAGAATGCATATATATATACAAACCGTTAGTTTCACAACCGTAAATAAGCATGTGATGCATGACGAATTCGTTGTTAATGGAACCTTTATCAGCGATTATGTGAATGTCCTGGTCTGACGGGAAGGCAAAGTTCATACACATATATGTTGTTTCCTGGGCAGGAACTTGTGATCTTGGAAAGATGACTCGGGATTTCAATATCTGTAACCAAAAACGAAATAACACCTGAAGAGAAAAGAAGATAATTTCAAAGTTTTCAATATCAATGATGTCTAGCACTTGGCATTTTTGAAGATTATGGATGACTGAAACAATAATTCGAAAGCACATATCTAGCAACAGAAGTTTAGAGCTTTAACAAGAAATCTTACATAAGGTTGGAAATTTCCACATTGGGTATCAGAAATGCAATCAGACAATCGTCCATCTGAAATAACAATGACATATCAACTGGAAAGGTTTTTTAAACAGCTTTTAACTATTGAATGTAAACTATTTTCGTTTGAAATGATGAAATACAAAATAATGTTTTATCTCCAACTATATGTTAATGTCAATAACCGCCAACGTCCTTTTGTCATACCGATACACGTTTCGGTACGATGGAATCTGTTTATTGGTTACATTTACGTTGCAAAATAATATGTGAAAATGTTGCTTGTTGTAAATGTGCACATTGTGAGTTATACCAAAAATGGAAAACTTAAATACACTGCCTTTAAAGTCGTACATTGTATTACGCTTGAAGCAATTGTATATTATATAAATATATGTAAGGTGATTCTTTCTATAGTGGTTCAACCAGCTTTCAAGCCACGAAATAGTGTACAAAATATTAATTGGTTTTTAAGCGATGGTAGTCCTGGCTTATAATTCAGGATTTGGCGTCATTATATCTTGATTGTTGACAAATTTAACATATTTAATTAATAATAACGAAGGATGTTTTGCAAAAAAATAGCACAGGCATATAGGATATGTGCTGTAGTGTGGGACGAAAATATTGTATTCACAACTTATCAACTTGCCTGTACTGTTGATGGCGTCACACTCGATTTCCTTTACTTGGCAAATATGAAACGTGTTCTTTTGCATCGCTCCATGGTTCACATAATCCTGTAACAAAACATATAACTACAGATTTGTACATGAATGAGTTAATGTTATATTTAAAACGATGAATTGGTAATTTTTTAGCATATGAAAAAAAATCAGAGAATATCAAAGCATCAACAAAACCATCAACCGAACTCAAAATCGATTAAACTAGAGGCAAAATAGGAACAAAGGAAAGATTTACATGGAGACTCTCGTATGTAAAAGCACAATAGAATAAGACCAGGTGTTCCGAAAGAGTAAGCATCTTCTGCTTCAACGACGACACCCGCCATGAAAATCTTTGTGACATCTAAGTAAACACCAAGTTCTCAAAACAAGAACTGAGTATCATTGTCAATCACAACAAGTAAACACACTAATGAGCATACTCCAAAACGTCCATCTTAAAGATGCAGAATATTTCTCAACGACCCAAGGATAGCACCCATAAAACTTTCCCATAGTTCTGATCAACCTGCATCTCTCGAATCCCTGTGTTTTTGGTTTGTTTGTCAGCAGTCGACATCGATCATGAAAATCACGATACGTAGAGCAAGCTCTAGAATATCGAATCAAATTCGACATGTAAACACCATAGATTGGAGAAGCATGGATGTTGCTATCAAGAAATGGAGAGTATGAAATCAGTTTAACATTATCACAGGTGTTGACTTTAATCTATTGTATAACTTCAACAAACATAATGCATTTTTAATTATTGTCCTAAAAACGATGTTTCATTTTTCAACAGTGAGACAATAGCGTGACTTCATGTACAATAACGTGGTGTCATTTATAATGGACATGACAAAAACGTTTCCACAGTTACAATACTCATTGTTATACTGTCATATATCTGTTTATTTAATCTCTATATCTCACGGCAAATGACCTGTTTATTTAAGCAATCAATGTTTTAGCAAATGTCGTTACAGACGTATAATACATTTTGATACTGACGACAAACCTAATTACGTCCGGTACTTTTATATTTATTTTGATAGAAATATTGAGCAGAGTTTATCTAGTTATTTCCAAAGGGTTTCTTACAGGAACTCAAGCCTGGACAACAGATTTAGAACATCACAATTTTAATTGAAAACGTCAAAAAAAAAACGTAAACAAAATCATAATCCGAAATAAAAATCGATTAAACCAGGGGCAAAATATGAGCAAAGGAAAGATTTACATGGATACCCTTGTAAAAGTACAAGAGAATAAGACCAGGTGTTCATCGAAGACACACTCCATGTAAATCTTGGTCATATCCAAGTAAATATAAAATCCTCGAAATGATAACTGAGTCATTGTCAATCACAACAAATAAGCATACCAATGAGCATACTCAAAAATGCCCATCTTCAAATAACAAATTTTGTTACCGTTTTATAACAACATGTTCCTTTAAAATGGAAGAATGCAACTTATTTTGACTGCGTATACGGTAAATTGCCTGCAGTTGGCAGGCGACGAACGTATTCTGTGGTGCGCGTTAGCAGTCCATCGTGAATATGTTCGTTGCAAACTGCGGGCATACATCTGTACTACCGTATATGCAATCAAATGAGTTACAATCTATTATTTACATCATTATTAATCTCAAAGTGCACAAGCACTCGAAGTGGGTTGATATGATGGTAACTACGATGGCCGATGTTGGAAAGATAATACATTTCCACTGCATAACTGAAATACAAAGACGCTTATATTTCAGGAACACCTGGTATTATTCGCTTGTACTTTTTCCTTGTAAATCTGTCCTTTTTTCAAATTTGCCTCTAGTTTAATCGATTTTGAGTTCGGATTATGGTTTTGTTGACGCTTTGGTATTCGCTGTTATTTTGTTTTACAAAGCTGGAATAAGGATTAAAGCTTGAGCACAAATTCCATACTTGAACGATTCCATGAATACAGGCCCGTGATTTCAATAGTATCAAAGGTATAGCCATACACATTCCTTAAGAGCGTAAGGGAAGAGCATGAATTACAGTCTATGTATTATTTCTAATACCAATATAATCTAGTATACAGTATGTATATTATACTTCAGAACGAGTATTATTGGATATGGAATTTATTTCACTCGAGTTTAACATAAACATAATTTCTTTCAACAAAGTTTTTCTTTTAAACTCGTATAATATTTGTTGCCGTTGTTGCACGGATACGAAGTTAGACAGACAGAGAGACTGAAGGACAAAGGGACGAACGAACCTAAATTAATATCCCCCGTTTCGGCGAAAGCGGGGGATAATAATGGTTGCCAGGGGCTTTATTTGCATAGTCATTCAAATGAAGTCGGGACGCCTTTGAAATTGTAATGTCATATAACGCATGTTTCATACGACCCTTACTATTTAAGAGAATGGTAGTATTGTCAATCATATTTTGCGATTTATTACCAAATTTTATCTTTTTTAAAGAACTGTTTATCATTAACCTTATTTTTAATATTTCACGCATTGAGAAGAAGGTTCTATTTCACTTGTATTATTGATATTTAGATATATCATCAATGTGTGTTAACATACCCGGATGACCAGTGGGCGTATTAGCTGGAATTGAACCCGGAGTCCACACACAGAGGGGGTCACCAAGTTCAGCCCCGTTCGAGATTCCGTCTCCATCCGAGTCCATCTCACACAATGTACGGTTCCATTTCTGTTATAAAAAGGATATCAAATGAAAATATACACATCTCACCCTTTTTTAGCAAGTAATCTCTGACTCCGTATACAATGTTAAAGTGCGTTTAAGCAATGTAAAAGGGCTTGGCAGATTGATTTCTGTTTAAAATATGGCGCTCGCGCGTACAGGTTTCAAGTAGATAAATATTTGATGACAACAATTGTTTGGTCATTTAAACATCTTGAAATATGGAACGAATTTGGAATCCATAACGTCTAATTACACTGTATAGTAAATGCATGTTGATAAACTTTTGTATGCCGTTAATGTATGTTTTAAATTCGTTGAAGTCGATGCAACCAATTGCGACGTTCGCCCGCTTCACCACCAGATCAGTGTGTCAATGCATGTGCATAGCAACCGTTGTAAGTGAATGGACATGATCAAAATGTTATCAATATCATTTAGATCTAAATGTGATGAAAAAAAGAGATAATTGTTTCCTGCGTAATTTCTAAATTAACAAGTTTATCGCTGTAAATTCACTAGTAATGTGTCGTCTTAGCAACGGCTACCATGGGCACAATCGTACACAATTATGCAGCAACCCGCATCGAATGGTCTTTCGTCGTATAGCATTGAAACATTATAAGGATTGTATCCTAACGCGCACTATATAATATGTTCTTTGTCAACTGCGGGCATATTGCCGAAAACGCAATACGTCAAAATAAGCTACAATCCTCAATTGTATGACCCATCATATGTGTTATATATTATACGGCACATATGCTATACAACACACATGTAGCTCCTCTAAATCGGAACCAATTCGACCGTGTCATGGTCCGAAGTAAATTTGTTTTTTAGGTCGGTGTCTGGTGCATGTACAGCGTGCGCATGGAGAAAGTGATACAAAGGAATAGGTCACTGTCGACTTAATTAAGCTTGTCAGTTATGCATCAATTGTCCTTCTAGAGCGTATCGTTTACAATCTTTAGTCCTCCAAACTTTGTTGTCATATTCAAACGATGTGCTGGACTTATTAGGTTTTTTCTGCTATTTTTCGTTCTCGTCTGGTTCCCGGTTTGCCTCTTGTTCTTTCTATTCTCGTTCTTCTTTTGTTTCCTTTGTTCAGCCTAACAGTTTGTCGGTACGTTTTTTTCAAAACTGTAAGTTAGTTCAAATAATACTCTACATGAAATGTTTGCATGTGGACAGAATTGCAAGATATTGTTTTGCATCTGCACATCCAAGATGAGCAAGAGAATACAGATAATCCAGATTATACTTCACCCAATGAATTAAAACAGTACCCTTACCTTCCCATTATTGTACAAGTCCGAAAGGGTTCCTCGGTCCATCGCCGCCCAAGGCTTGATGACCAACGCCTTGCCATACGGTTTGTCCATCACAAGTGTCACGGACCATATCCCCATTGGAATAAAGGTCTGGTAGGATGGAAATCCAAGAACACAGCAAGGGGAGAAAACAGTCAGCACCAGAAAGGTCAATATGACTCCCATTATCCTGATATACCGAAAAGTGGTTAGATAAAACTATAGTTAGTTATATCAACTTTCAAAGAAGAGGAGTTTATTTGTTTGCTCATCTAAACCACATCTTGTTCAACCCATATTTACGGAACCCTATACTTGATGATATAGATAATGATATTTCATAATTGGGATGTGCATTAGTAGATGACCTCTCTTAATTTTCAGGTCAAGGTGTAGGCTAAGATGATTCAACAGGTCCTTCCCTGTGTTTACCAATTTTTAATTACATGTACAAATAATTTACCAAATATCTGGATTACATTAGATTGAAAGTTGGTTGGTAGGTTGACTGTTTTATGTCCTATTAACAGCCAGGGTCATTAAGGACGGCCTCCCGGTGTATGCGATGTGTATATGTGTGTGTTTAGAGCGTGTTGGAGGTTGTGGTATGTTCATGTTAGCCTTCTTTCGATAGTCCGGATCTTTTACCGATTAAAAGTGCTACCACACTGAAGTATACTGCCGAAGGCCCCCAGCAGAACACCCCACTCGGTGAGAGTAAAGGCTAAGCTCATATTAATCATCTTTACATGAAGGCCATACGATCAAACGTCATGGCCAAATGTTACATATCTTATAACTGCTTATTCATTAGGGTCAAACAAACACAGTTGGCCTTTGCTAAAACTTTGTATACAGTACATTTGCCCCGTCGGTATTATCTTAGGTGATTCATCCGTACAGTCTTGGATGGCCTTTCCATAAAATGTGAGCTTCAACTTTTGTTGTAGCAGCTAAACGGACATATCTGAGATTGTGAAACCGGTTGGTATTATTTGAGGTGAATTATTGGTGTTGGAGAACCTGTCTATTAAAGGTATGCTGGCATTAAAAACTCTATTCAAACTTTCCCAGAAACAGCTGGAAGGAATTGAAAATGGCGACTGTAAACAATTAGAAAAGGCAAACAGGTAGGCACTTTAATTAATGATAAACCTGCCATTAGATTATTTGCGTACTTATGAACATATTCAGAAAATTGTTTTCAAGGCAAATGTTAAAACTGTGGAGTTTGGGCTTTTTAAGATATCTGCACATGTTGAAGCTCGAATAAGCACACTACGATTCGTTGAAATATGGAGTACAGCAGTTAGGAAACTCTTGAGGTATTCGCTAGCAAATCTCATAATAAGAAAAATGTGGTAAAGTGGAAATAATCCTGCTTAAGACCATAATGAAAACGTACGACTGAAATAGTAATCAAAGCGCGATGTAGCAAAGTCACTCGAAGAAGCGGAGCTCTCCGTTGTATTGCGCTACCGCTAAATGGTCTTCAGAGAAATGAAACACGGAATCCACGAAATATAATCTCAACGAATGTGCCTCCAAGCGTAAGCCACGAAACTTTACCCCAACGGAAACAAATGCTTTTACAATGTATGAACATTTTGGGAACCCGATTTATAAATTGTTATGCACTCCATGTCAAGGACGGATTCTGTTAATACAATGTACATGCAACTAGGTCACAGAGTATCGTGTTACTGGCATTAATGTCATTGACCTAGATCATAAACGTGGTGTCGAGCAAGCGTTCTCTCTCATCCTCTACATATGCATAAACATATTTAATCAACTTGAAAAAAAATGAAGCACAGAATTTAAAGGTTTTTTTTAAATAACAAGTTTGGAAAATGTGTGAGGTTATACATTAGATTAAATAGTTACAAGTACAGAGTCCTGTTTTTCCAAATACGAATCACAATATCGTCATATCAATATCTGATAATCACATGGATTATATCTTAAAATTATTGAATTCCACTGCATACCAGTCGAATATTCAAGTATTGTTTTTGATGTTGTTCATGTTAAAATGGTTGCATATTTTGAGTTTACTAGTCGATAAAGTATACCAAATATGAAATATACTGTGTGATAAATATATTTCTATGAAATAATGGGTGATGGAAAAAACCCTGATTTATTCAATTATAAAAATATTTAGGATTACGGTTTAATTACAAATAAAAACAAGTAAAAGTATTTATTATTCATAATTACTCATAATTCCTCATTACTCATTAATACTAAATATGGCCTTCAGGATAACTGTCAACTCCGGTAACTGATTAATGGGCCAGCAATTACAGCCGAGTGTTACCTAAACACATATAGACGAAAGACACACACATTTTACTTGAATTGCGTCCCTATTGCTGACATTAATTTTTTAACGGACCATAATCTGGCTGAAAATATCGCTTTTTGCGACACTAAATGTATTAAATATACTATGTAGTTTGTTTTTGTCATTTATTATGTAGTATTCAGTAAAACAATAACTTTCAATAAGAACGGATCCGCCATAGTCCTTACACATGTAACAGTGTGCCTACCTTGTTCGCCGGAAAGCTAAATGCGGTGACAATGTCCTAAAATGCTGAACAGACGTCAGGTCAGTCACATTACACGTGCATCAACAGACTACCCGGTAACAGACTCAACATATATGTCTTCACAACGGTATTTATACGTTAACAACTTTACCGAAAAAGAGCAGCAACAAATCAACTGTGTTGGTTTGGATGACAACCAGCGTGCTTATTTGTGTTTAAATGTCGTAATTTAATACAAACCCATGTTGATAAGTGTGGGAAATAATTATGTATGCTGCTTAATATGGATTCTGCGATACACAAATAATACATTTTCCAGACACGAATGTTTAAGCATAGTTTTGCTTTAATTGTTTAATTGTTTAATGTGATGTGCTGGAGTGACGAAGAAGAAATTTGACACGATTCAAAATCAACTAAATGTCTGGAGATTATAAACATCATCGATTCTCACGCCATGACAACAGGGAGTAGCGTCACCAGGAGGCGTTACAGGTCTACATTCCATTTAGATGAGTAATGTACGTCTTATTAGATATTTACATACTGTCAATTTGATATTTTGGGGAAATTGACCCTGTGGCACGCAGGTGACTGCAACAAATGCGATATTTATTTTTATCTCACTATTCCTTAAATAACAGTGTGCACGCGTGCTTTGTTGTCATGTCCACATCACAAACATATTAATGCAATACTGCAGCTAGCTATGTATAGAAAACTGCAGTCCGTGCACATATCAAGTGTTTTAAAAGCCTTCTGGTGAATCCATTCAAAAATTTACCTTTTTACCTCCACAACCGGCTACTTCATTGTATAAATCCCTCACCTTTTTATGTCAACAGTATTGCCCCCCAGTATTGAAAATTGTGAGGCCGTTTTGTTCGTTATTCTTGCTAAACATTTTTATGTTATTATATCATTTTTAAATTGTACAAGGGAATATCTCTTTAATTCGGCGGCGGGAAATTCTATATTTGTATACCCCTCGCGACGCCGTAAAGAAGTGAGGGGTATACTGGAATCACCTTGCCTGTCGTCCACAGTACCTTGTCCGGGTATCCTCTCCTTAACTTACGAGCAGATTTCGATGAAACTTCACATGAATGATCAGTATGTCATGCAGTTGTGCATCGATATTTTCATTTCAGGTCTCGACCCTTTTTAAGAGGGTTATTGCTTTTCCCCAACTTACAGTGCTATTTGACTTTGGACATTTCATTTAAATGGTATGATCGACATTGCAGACCCTTGTCTAACACCAGTGGACATTAAAAAAAACAACCAAAAAATGTCAGAGGAAGTATTCATATCACACTTATATATCCTGTTCATATTTCAACTAATATTCTATATCATTGTTAAGGAAGATATGCCCCCTAATGCAAAAGCACTTGTCCAAAATATCTGTCTTCACTTACATGTAATCATCATTTCATTGAAGCTTCACATGGATAATCAGTATGTTATGTAGTTGTGCTTCACATTTTAATTTCATAATTCGACCCTTTATGGAAATTGACTTTTTGGAGATCTTCATCACCTTTAAAGAGGCGATTTAGTGAAACCGTGTTTTTTATATAATTTTGATAACGACATCAAACTATAGCAAGAAATAACCACGCCACTTGGCGCGACCACATGTATATTCATTGTAAACAATTGGACGTGAGTACATAATGAGTTTGATTTCACACGTACTTCTTTCAAGGAAAGTTAGATTAACGAAATGCGTTGTCAACAATTATGATAATGTATATGATTCAAATATATGATTTGTTAACCTGAAAACACGCATGCTCCGCGGAGTTAAACCTCTCAGAGAAGTTTGTAAACATACGTCTCATTTGCATGGGTTGATATTAAGGGTTTCCTTATAATTCATTGAAAAACGCACTGAAAACATTAAGTTTTGTCAAAAAAGTAAAGAACTATTCTTTCTGAAAAGTTCAGGTTACATTGTATTACAGTTTAACTAGTTTTGTTCGGTTTGATAGCAGTCTTGGAGTTACCCCCTTTTTCTGTTAGGGTTATCTCCCCTTTCATTACATCCTCTTTTTCGGTTGACCAGCTAAAGCAAGGCAAGTGTAATTTACTGTTAAAAATAAATCAATTTCTGATCAGACCCACCCTCCCTTCCCTCGGCTCTTTACTTTCTTAAAGGAAAGATACTGCTGTTTTTCTTTGTTGCTTGTTATACAGTAGCGCCAGTTCCTGTTGAAGCTTTTAAGGAACAACCATCTGCGAGGGAAGTTAGAGGTTTTGTACTCGGCATGACTGAAGTCTAATACTAGAGGCATGCTGTCTATTACGGTTACTGAATGTGGACCTAATCAAGACTGGTTACCGCTGTTTCCAGGGTAACTCAGTGGCGTCACGCGGCAACATAACCTTCAGTTATTACTTTTATCAAGTATTAAGGCATGTTACTGCTGTTTCCAGGGTAACATTTATAATATTCCACTTTACTTATTTGGTGACTTTCATTTGTGAACTTGTGAGTTGACTTTCAAAACTGATGTTGTTGTTTATGTGGAGCGTTGTGCTCAGTATAGTGTTAAAAAATTGATGTGTCAGCCAAGAAGCGGCGACACACAATTACATTCTTAACTATATAAAATAGTTAATAACTTCAGTTTTGGCCACACAAATTGCAAACAATTAATAATTTTGGAATTTAACATATTGTGTTTTTGTAAGATATTCTGTAATAACGGTATGAATAGTTTACAAGGATGACCGTATGGTGTAGGTGATATTGATAACAACGAAAGTGCAGTTACACATTGTACATGGATACAGTATGCCTAGGCCTAGAGTGTAGATATTAACAAAAATATATTTTGTCGAATTAACACTTGAATGAGAGTCGAAAGATGCATGTAACCCATGGTAGATTGCCCATATTTTATTTGGGAAATTCAGGTTCAAATCCTTGTCTGTATTGATGAAATACTCATTCAAATGAACAAAAAAAATAAATTTCTTTTCATTTGACATGTCACCAAAACGTATACAAAACACCATAAGTGAAATAGCACAGATCTACGAATCGCCATAGACTTTACTGGATGGTTTTAACGTACCTCAGACCATCCCAAACGAGTGTTTCACATTGTTGATTTAACCTGTCTGCTTTACTTTATTTTACTTTGATCGCGTTCATTTAAAATTTCAAATCTTGGCTTTGACACAGATGGTGGTGAAAGTTTGCAATCTTCTAAATATTCCTTCATTTTCTTGAAATCTCCTTTCGTTGAATCTACAACATTTCCAAGTTCTCTGTCCCCAGCTTGTTCATATTCTGTCTGGAAGAGCGATATAAACAGGGCCATGTTTTCATCTCCGGGGATATTTCAAAATTTGTTTCTAAATCAAGTTCTTTAGTGGCACTTCCAATATCGTAAGACATTGTTGCACACGGTATATTTTGTGACAAACATTGTATTTTGTGAATGACATCATTTAAAATGTTATTTTTATTTTTTGGTTTTTCGCTTGAAGGACTTAAAACCGGCCAAATGTTAAACCGTGCTCACAACAATATTAAATTATAAACAAACATTCTCCTCTTTGGAAGGGGATGGGGGCATACATATGAGTTTGATCTATAACTCTTGTCCACCTGTCCAGGGAGAAGACTTATGTAGGCTATCAGCCTGCTGTCTAATCCCATTGATGTATGTCAATAAAATATAAAAAAATACCTGAAATGAAATGATCTATAACTCTGAGGTTATCTTGAAGGTTTCGTCAGTTATTGTTATATGTAAGGCGAAACAGTGACGGACCGATGGGATAACCTTGGCGTACACTTTTGTTGTGCAGAAACTACTTGTTTTCAATTATTACATCAATCCCTTTACCTTTGGCCATTTTACCTGGAATTCAATTGGGGTCATCTACTACCATATCAAATATCACAACATGTAAAGATATAGATTAGACAGGGCTTTTGGACGGAGAGACGGCACCCAATTTGATGTAAACATCAAAATTGTCTCGCGGGGGATAAAAATAAATGTACGCAATATTATATTATTCGTTTTATTGGCTTTCGGTAGGCCTTCTGTTACACACACATTATACATGTATATAGTAGATCTATAGGGGAGTAGTAGATTGTGATGGTCTTGCCGTCCTCTGCCGCTTTGAAATGTTTTGACAAATATTTAATTAATATGACGTGAATGTTTTCGTCGTCGACTTCGAAAAATCCAAACCAGCTTTGCAAGTGTACTTGCTGTTGCCAACAACAAATTTTACAATCATAATACATGAGTAATATCAAGCAAAACAGTTCAGGATTGGGTGTTTATTTTGTTGTTTGCATGGGCTGATGAAGGCAGCTTAACTTGGTGCAAATGAAATGAACTTAGAAGAAATGTCCTTTTCTAAATTTTTAATCATCAATTATGAAAATTGTTCAAACTAATTAACACTATGAATTGTCAGTAGAAGAAAACACTCAGTTATTTTCAGTTAACCTAATGTGAACCCTAGTGCTAAGGGTAGAACTGATCACGGAGAGGAAGTTGTCCTGTCTTGGCTGTCCATACAGATGTACATGACATATTTCATATTGCACATGTAATTTAGCATATCTGAAACGTTTATTTGATACAGTTTTGGGCATTCAATATTGAATAACTTGATCCGATATGGAAAATTGTATGTTTTATTCAATTTATTGTATACTTCGTAATAAATCACAGAAAAATGTATAATTTTAAAAGAATAAATAATTCCAATGTTTAATGTATTGAATAAACTTCATTTTTCATGAAATGCAACAAATTTGAAAATAAACGTTCATTTATTTTAAATTATTTAAGTGTTAAAGTTTAAATAAGTTTTACATTAAATGTAATGTACATTTTTGTCATATTAACAATAACTTTTAACACTAACGTCCTTTACAAAATGTTTTTTTCTATCATGTGATTGCCACCGATCATCAAGAAGAATAGACTAAATTATCATGAAAATATACTTCTACTGTGGAGCGAGAATTTTCTATTCCCTCTGCAATCATTCTTTCTTTATCTGTTAGGTATGATAAATCTACCAATCTTGCTGCTAAGGAATTCAAAACTTTCTCTCCCATATCTTGATCTGTTCGTCTTCGTGACGACATGTTTTTGTTTTCGTTTTGCTTGTAACACAGCAGCCATGTCAAAACCCGAGAGACCCGAATGATTTGATGCGACGTAAAATCTAGAGGTGTTCCGCGAAGAGGGCCAATACGGGTTTTGGGGTGCATTACTGAATCAATAATGCATGGGTGACGATTACGGGTTGGTAGTTTTGGCGCCATAATGCATATGCGAAAAAACCTGTATTTATTACTAAATATACAATAAATCTGTATTAAACAACTACAATAATATATAAGCCATATATTTGCTGTCGATGATCATGTGTGTGTTTCTCGTGTTTATCCATCATTGTTCTGGGGAAGTGTAGATTTTATAATATTGTCTGAATCTAAAACATCAACAAAACTACAAAAAACAAAACAAAATGCACGATTTGCAATAGAATTGACACTTGGTCTTTATAATAACATTAACATATCTGAATGCACCGATGTCTAAATAAAACTAATCAGCTTACACTGCTGTGTAACTGTGCTCCAATAAATCACTGAAATACGACGCAATAACATTTGCGTCCTACATACCGACCCCGTCCATAAACTAAAACACACTCACATGTAGATATATTTCCAGCACAAAAAGAGAAGTATTCAGCTAGCGAGTGACTATTGTGTTTGAACGTAAACCGGTTTCTACTACAACGTTATAAAGCGCACATAACCAGTCAGCTTGAATAAGGACTATACGTCGATTATTTTAAGATCTGCATATACTATTTTGTACATGAAAAAATTAATGATTACGTCTGTTCAATTATTGTTTAAATGATACACCTCCCTAGCACCATCATCGAATAGAGTCTTTTATCTTCGTTAAACTGTAACAGTTGTTGATGAACAAACATTTACCCTGAGTCTCGCCGAGTCATCCGTTCTTTGTTATCATTTTTAAAAGCTCCAAATTAAGGTCGTGTACAAAATTCTTTTCAGATCGGTAAACGCACAATCACATGACCGCTATCTGACGGAAGGTATACGTTTACAGACTCCATTGTCCCTTTTACCTGCTAGGCGTCACAGGTAGGTGCATCCTCAATGACATACAAGAATGTGTATGACACATTATTTCGTAATCTTTTTTTTTTTTATCCAACTTTCTACAAATGTGATCCCCGTTTAATAGCTACCTATGTTTGTTTACCTGTGACTACGAAATCCTTTTTTCTTTTTTCTTTTTTATTTGTTTTTTGACACCATGGTATATCATTGTGTTTTATAGCCAGAGATGTAAGCCTTATCACAGACCTATGTTATTAGGTCTAATATGATTCCGTGGCCTGATCAATCATCCCGAGAGCACCATCTTTGTGCTGGTCAAAGCAACTCTAATCACATAACTGCTGAGCTATCGAGATGATTGACCAGGCTCTATTCAGGCCGCATATAATTCTAAATTCAAAGCATGCTATCTAAGTCGTATTTTGTAAACTTAGTACTCGCGTCAAACACACACACAATTATGTAGCGGTTACGAAATTCAAATGTCCATGAGACGGTAAGAAATATGAATGAAAGACAAAAATCGAAGACTTAAAAATGCATATCGCTTTCGCTCATCTTGGGGCTGATACGGCGATTTTCACATCAATTTTAAAGAGTTCAAAGATTGGAGAAAGCGCTAGGGATTTAAGTCCTCGTGTTTTGTTAATCTTCATCCATAAGTTAATGCATATATCATATCAATAACTATTGTTGATATTTGGTTTTAAATGATTTCGTAATTATGTGATTTTGCGATGAAAATTTATAGGTTACATTTTGTATAATGCATTGATGTTCGGGAACACTTTTATGTTTGTTAATAAAAATAATATGTGTTTGAAGGTGAACACAAATTTGACTTAGGTTTATTATATGAAAATATCAAATATTTAACTTTCTGTAATCCAACTTTTTTTAAATCAGTTGAACTGCTTTTTTATCTATACACTTATATTGATATATATTTTCTATTGAAAAAAACACAATGCAATTCCAAGACAATGTTTGGTTAAATACCCCCGTATCTTGAACATTGTTATACTACAAATGTAAAAACAAAGTTCTGAAGCATAAAACCATGAACGTTATGGTACATATTGAACAATATTATAATTAACATGTTTAATAAATACAAGTTATAATGTAACTTTATTCAAATATGTTGGTATACACCATCTCTTTAAAATGCAAACAATTTATTATTTCCCTCCTCGCTTTATAAACAGTTAAATAATATAATGTTCATACAAATTTGAAACAGACTTGTGAATACTTACTCGACAAAAAGAACGATTAGCATGTTTACTTTCTAAATACCTGTAAATAAATGAAAACAAAATCAGGTAGTAAACATTAAAAAGCCAGATTGGTATATTCGCTTTAATATCAAAAATATCGAAAAATATCAACCGAATGCTTATTTTGGCAATCAACCATCATGATAGTTGCTATATTCAAAGAAATAAATGTCTCCATTGATTGGTAAGGATTGAAAAAGAGAAGGCTCAATCAGTAATCATTTTTAAGGAAGCGTTATTTTTTTCATTTTGTTTAGTATAGACACTGTAAAACTTAGTTCGCCCTGCCTTGAATTATCCCACTAAAATGTAGAAAAAAAATATTGTACATGTAATATGCATGACAAGCCTATGTCTGGTAAAATATTTACCTTGTCTTAAAGTCTAGCTAGTGTATGCGCACTGTATTGATCTTGGTATGTACACTACTTGCGTAGGCTGTTGTTACATGTATTGATGCTAACAAACTGACACAATACCATCCCCATATCGTGACCTGTATTCAATCACCTAACCAACGGTATTTCTCCGGCAGATTTGGGACATTTGGGCTGTTTCAGGAAAGTATACGCTTGCATAAAGTATTATTCATCCTAAGTTACACTAGTGGTGAAACTGACTTATTTCATCCTGCAATTGGCATAAGGAAAGAAAAGTACTTTCGGGGTCAAGCTATTTTTTTAAGTTAGACGAATGACCTTTTGATTAGTTAAAACCTCACCCAGTTCTAACCTGACGAGACTAGTTCCTGTAGGCTTATTTCAAAATATCTTCATTATTTCGAAATACCCGAGTCACATAAGGCTGTTTTACAAGCTGTACCTAATCTTAATCTTGTATCACCTGGTGTGTACGGTCGGGTGCACGTCGCATTAGCTAGTAAAATGGAAGTCAATATACCTGTACCTCAATACTATTGATCAGCGTAGAATTGTGTATGTAGATGTTTTTTATCATAAATTCACTGTACACATATTAGGGAAATCACAAATTTCATGACAATTCAAGACCGACTTGGCCCTTTTGACAATCTCTGACAAAGATCTTCACCCATAGCTTTACAAATATACTAGTCAGTCTTGAAGCATCTCCACACATGTTATGTGTACTGGTAATTGCTTATGTATAAATCAAACCTTTATTGTCAAAATATGAACATGAAAGTAACGTTAAGCGTTCTGAGCATCAATGATAAAAGGCAACAGTTATTGCAGAACGTAAAAATTACGAAATAACAAAGTGACACAGCGGTAAACCGCCTATATGTTCTAGTTCTATATCTTGACCAGTTTATTTGTTAATGGGTATTGAGATTGCCTATTTGGGTTACTATATGAAGAAAGTATGAAATTATCGTCAAGTTGGAAATTGACAAAAGGGAGGGAAATCTTTGCCATGTAAATGTAAGTCACAGCCAAAACAAGTCGCGTCGTCCAAGTGTAAATCTAGGCATCACTCTCAACCACAACAAACTGGAGTACTAGTGAGCATAAACAAAAACGTCAACCTTCATATCATACAAAATGGCAGCATTAAAGGCAGCCAACATCACGGAATTCTCGATAACTAGAGCAAACCTTCGGATAACGAATCAACTGCGACATGTAAACCCCATTACTTGGAACAGAAGGGATATGATCATCATAAAAGGGAAAGTTTACGATCGAATGATCAACATCGTGATAAGAATGATTTACCCTTGTAGTAAAGATTTCCATTTTTTTAAACTTGCTTCAAAAAGCAAAGTCATCACCCATGATTGCTTGATTTTGGCTGTTGTTTTCAATCTCTTAAGAATATATCTAATTCGGGGATAAATGGATTCGCAATGCATATTCCACAGTATTCGTTTTAAGATGCAAAGGTTTTTTAAGGTTTCATTGATATATATTTACATTCTGATTGTTTCTTCTCTATATGAACATACCAACTGAAAACAACAAACACTAGACTATGAATACATCATGAATACAGTATGAATCCATCCATTCACGTGAATTACTTATGACGTAACATATTAGTCTTGTTCAATGGAAGTCTTACGGCTCCGCTTCGGATAACAGGGAGAACGCCCCCGCGTCAAACGTTCAAATGACTACGGTAGATTATTGGCGCCAATTTTTCGCAAATTGTGGCTGTTTCGCCTTTTGCGTTTAAAGGACGGCGCAATAACAAACGCAGTTGATTAACCAGTTGTTCAATAAATAAGAAAATAAATTAGACAATTGTTCAGTAGTAAAAATGTAAATATATGAATTGAACGGCGTTGTTTTAATTTTCATGCCGGTATGAATGCAAATCGGTTACATCCATATTGACCATATGGATGTAACCGCTTTGCATTCATACCGGCATGAAAATTAAAAAAAACGCCGTTCAATCCCTATATGATTTGCACATATCAAATTCGAAATAAAAAAAAATATTTAGTTTTCGAAAATAAATTTCAAGATTCAAGAATCGAATAAATTGACATCCAGTCATACCAATGTCAAACCAAAATTGGCATATCCATAGTATATATAGAGGATCTTACACGAGTGTCATTTATCATATAACTTATATTGATGAAAAAATACACAAAAGCCCTCAAAGTAATTATCTAAAGGAAAAACTTTGACTTTTGACCCCATATCAATCCGCCATCACATATCAAAATCTACCAAAAGTATACATTTTTGTAAAGTTTAATATCTATAGATTTCATTCAATGCAGAATATATCAACAATTACCTATTTAGATTATTCAGAATCACTGTACTTAGCCGGAACAAATTTTCGGTAGGGACTACAAACGTATGAAACACTTCGTGATAGGCTGATTTAGTTGTGTGATTCCTTCTGTGGCAGTACGCTTTGCACAACCGAGACAATCATTTGTTTAGGACGTCACAATTGTGTTCTTAAACGTGTGTGATACCATTTTTATGACATGGCCGTATGACATGACTGAACGGGTCAGTTATGTGATAAAATACATGTAGATTTCATAAACCAATGACGTCTACAAATATCCTAGTGGCAAATCATTAAAAAATATAATTGTGTTAAAATGAAACAAATATAGGGTGGGCTTTTCTAATATGAAATATATCCAGTTTGTATTCGGTCGAAGCCTTATCGTCCACAGTCTGGTAAACGCCTTGCCGGACTGTGGACGGTAAGGCGTTTCCAAGACTGTGAACGGTAATGCGTTTACCACACTGTGAACGGTAAGGCGTTTACCAGACTACGGGCGTTATGGCGTTTACCACACTGTGGACGGTAAGGCGTTTACCAGACCGCGGACGGAAAGGCGTTTACCACACTGTGGACGGTAAGGCGTTTACCAGACCGCGGACAGAAAGGCGTTTACCAAAATGTGGACGGTAAGGCGTTTATCAGATCGCAGACGGAAAGGCGTTTACCAAAATGTGGACGGTTAGGCGTTTACCAGACTGCGGACGGAAAGGCGTTTACAAGACCGTGGATGGTAAGGCGTTTACCACACTGTGGACGGTAAAGCGTTTACTAGACCGCGGACGGAAAGGCGTTTACCAGAATGTGGACGGTTAGGCGTTTACCAGACCGCGGACGGTAAGGCGTTTACCAGAATGTTGACGTTAAGGCGTTAACCAGAATGTGGAGTGTAAGGCGTTTACCAGAATGTGGACGGTAAGGCGTTTACCAGACTGCGGACGGAAAGGCGTTTACCAGAATGTGGACGGTTAGGCGTTTACCAGACTGCGGACGGAAAGGCGTTTACAAGACCGTGGATGGTAAGGCGTTTACCAGAATGCGGACGGTTAGGCGTTTACCAGACTGCGGACGGAAAGGCGTTTACCAGAATGTGGACGGTTAGGCGTTTACCAGACTGCGGACGGAAAGGCGTTTACCAGACTGTGGACGGTAAGGCGTTTACCAGAATGTGGACGGTTAGGCGTTTACCAGACTGCGGACGGAAAGGCGTTTACAAGACCGTGGATGGTAAGGCGTTTACCACACTGTGGACGGAAAGGCGTTTACCAGACTGCGGGCGGAAAGGCGTTTACAAGACCGTGGATGGTAAGGCGTTTACCACACTGTGGACGGTAAGGCGTTTACCAGAATGTGGACGGTAAGGCGTTTACCAAAATGTGGACGGTAAGGCGTTTACCAGACTGCGGACGGTTAGGCGTTTACCAGAATGTGGACGGTAAGGCGTTTACCAGACTGCGGACGGAAAGGCGTTTACAAGACCGTGGATGGTAAGGCGTTAACCACACTGTGGACGGTAAGGCGTTTACCAGAATGTGGACGGTAAGGCGTTTACCAGACCGCGGACGGAAAGGCGTTTAATAGAATGTGGACGGTAAGGCGTTTACCAGAATATGGACGGTAAGGCGTTTACCAGGATGTGGACGGTAAGGCGTTTACCACACTGTGGACGGTAAGGCGTTTACCAGACCGTGGACGGTAAGGCGTTTACCACACTGTGGACGGTAAGGCGTTTACCAGAATGTGGACGGTAAGGCCTTTACCAGAATGTGGACGGCAAGGCGTTTACAAGACCGTGGACGGAAAGGCGTTTACCACACTGTGGACGGTAAGGCGTTTACCAGAATGTGGACGGTAAGACGTTTACCAGAATGTGGACGGCAAGGCGTTTACCAGAATGTGGACGGTAAGGCGTTTACCAGACTGCGGACGGTAAGGCGTTTACCAGAATGTGGACGGTAAGGCGTTTACCAGACTGCGGACGGAAAGGCGTTTACAAGACCGTGGACGGAAAGGCGTTTACAAGACCGTGGACGGAAAGGTGTTTACCACACTGTGGATGGTAAGGCGTTTACCACACTGTGGACGGTAAAGCGTTTACTAGACCGCGGACGGAAAGGCGTTTACCAGAATGTGGACGGTTAGGCGTTTACCAGACCGCGGACGGTAAGGCGTTTACCAGAATGTTGACGTTAAGGCGTTAACCAGAATGTGGAGTGTAAGGCGTTTACCAGAATGTGGACGGTAAGGCGTTTACCAGACTGCGGACGGAAAGGCGTTTACCAGAATGTGGACGGTTAGGCGTTTACCAGACTGCGGACGGAAAGGCGTTTACAAGACCGTGGATGGTAAGGCGTTTACCAGAATGCGGACGGTTAGGCGTTTACCAGACTGCGGACGGAAAGGCGTTTACCAGAATGTGGACGGTTAGGCGTTTACCAGACTGCGGACGGAAAGGCGTTTACCAGACTGTGGACGGTAAGGCGTTTACCAGAATGTGGACGGTTAGGCGTTTACCAGACTGCGGACGGAAAGGCGTTTACAAGACCGTGGATGGTAAGGCGTTTACCACACTGTGGACGGAAAGGCGTTTACCAGACTGCGGGCGGAAAGGCGTTTACAAGACCGTGGATGGTAAGGCGTTTACCACACTGTGGACGGTAAGGCGTTTACCAGAATGTGGACGGTAAGGCGTTTACCAAAATGTGGACGGTAAGGCGTTTACCAGACTGCGGACGGTTAGGCGTTTACCAGAATGTGGACGGTAAGGCGTTTACCAGACTGCGGACGGAAAGGCGTTTACAAGACCGTGGATGGTAAGGCGTTAACCACACTGTGGACGGTAAGGCGTTTACCAGAATGTGGACGGTAAGGCGTTTACCAGACCGCGGACGGAAAGGCGTTTAATAGAATGTGGACGGTAAGGCGTTTACCAGAATATGGACGGTAAGGCGTTTACCAGGATGTGGACGGTAAGGCGTTTACCACACTGTGGACGGTAAGGCGTTTACCAGACCGTGGACGGTAAGGCGTTTACCACACTGTGGACGGTAAGGCGTTTACCAGAATGTGGACGGTAAGGCCTTTACCAGAATGTGGACGGCAAGGCGTTTACAAGACCGTGGACGGAAAGGCGTTTACCACACTGTGGACGGTAAGGCGTTTACCAGAATGTGGACGGTAAGACGTTTACCAGAATGTGGACGGCAAGGCGTTTACCAGAATGTGGACGGTAAGGCGTTTACCAGACTGCGGACGGTAAGGCGTTTACCAGAATGTGGACGGTAAGGCGTTTACCAGACTGCGGACGGAAAGGCGTTTACAAGACCGTGGACGGAAAGGCGTTTACAAGACCGTGGACGGAAAGGTGTTTACCACACTGTGGACGGTAAGGCGTTTACCACACTGTGGACGGTAAAGCATTTACCAGAATGGGGACGGAAAGGAATGTGGATTTTAAACCTGTAAACGCCTTACCGTCCACAGTCTGGTAAACGCCTTACCGTCCGCGGTCTGGTAAACGACGTGTCGTCGTTTCACCTGAAACCCGTTATAAACCATACCGCCTACACATACATTTGTATAAGCCACACTCGTCTGAAGGACATCTCGCCCTGTCGGTGCGGTGGCATATCAAAGCGGAGAAACATGCCAATAGAAAGCACTCCCATATATAGGCCAGCTATTTTTTTACCGTTCACCACACCTGTATTAAACGACCCGTAAAAGCAAACGGGTATGGCGATTTATTTGTCTCATTTTCACACAAATCATACCCTTAATGTCCACAACACATTAAAATCAATGATGACTTAGGTGATATTGCGAATATATATGTATGTTAATTGTCCATAAATTTAACAACATATAAGGCATTTTTTAACCATTTTAGATTAACTCATGCATGTTATTATTGAAATTTCGAAATAACCAAATCACACGAGGCTTCCTAAATTTGCTATTTCGTAATACATGCACCTTTTTGTATTCGTGTACTCGGTGCCACTCTCTGTTTGAACAACATGATATTATGTGTATTGTATATAAGGTAACGCACTTATCAAATGTTTCTTTGTAAAAGAAAATATGACCTCATAGCATAGACATGTGTTAGAAATTGGACAGACAACATCACATGATAGTTGAATACAAATATTGATTGCTTATAAAGAAACAAAAAAGCACATATTGTATTACAGTGCATGCACGTATGTTTGCAGAACCGGAATAGTTTGCTAAATAGATACACTAAAAGATCGTGTTTTGAGTTTATATTGCATACACAGCCGTCTCAGGTTCGAAGACTTTTGTATATAAAAATGACTTTGTGAAAATCCAGTATACCATCTTATCTTTTACACGTTATATTAATTCCCTGATTTTACGTGGACATTGATTCACAAGCTATTATAATGCTGTTCGCAAACATGTTCTAATTCAATATATCATTATTGCAGGTAACAACTGTTACGGTAAATGAAGACAATGACAGCCATGCTGGCAGTGCTGGTGATTACGGTTGTCTCCCCTTGCTGTGTTCTTGGCTTTTCATCCTTCCAGACACAGATTCCAAACGGAGGTTTGGTCCGTGACCCTTGTGATGGAACGACAATATGGCAGGGCGTTGGTCATCAGGCTATGGCAGGTAGCGGACCCAGAAACCCTTTTGGGCTCGACTTCTACAATAATGGCAAGGTAGGGGAAAATTTCTTTAACAAAGGTACAAATTGATTCCTTTATTTGCTGCTTTTGATAACAAATCAGCAAAAACAAAACATGTATATTATAAGACTCTTTCATATGCGTGTATGTAGGATAGGGATATTCCACCCGAGGGGTCACAAAATGTGGTGAAACCCGAGGCTTGCCGAGGGTTTTACCACATTTTGTGATCCCGAGGGTGGAATATCCCTATCCTACATACACACATAATGAAAGAGTCTTTTTCTCTTATATCAACTACCCAAATAAGCTCAAAAACCATGAAAATATGTTTAAACAGGCTACCATTTTGAAATTTCAACTTTTTCCTTGAGCTTTTTTGACGAAAACGAATTAGACAGCGAGTTTAAGCATACCCTATATTTGTAAACAACGTTTGCGCAGAAAAATTAATCTCCTCTTCCTGGTGTTTATGGTTAAAATTTTGTGAAAGGTTTTAATTTTATCACGCCGTCGTTTTCTCTTTCCGGCATCAGAGTTTACATTATTCGTGACGTCACGTCATTGTTGAGCCATTGTGACGTCACGTCGCGTGAAATGCTATGTAAGATAGATTTTTCTTACATAGCTTTCTGTCAGTGGTTACGGGAGTTGTTAATTGTGTTATTTCCTGATTTGACGAAACTTCAATGTAGAAGGATATACACGTATGAAATTCCAATAGACATTCTACGAATTCAAGTTAGCTAAGTCGTAAAGGCTTCAAGGATACCATATAGACGATTACAGAATAATCTTAAAACGTTCAGAGCTACTGAGTTTAACATAACATTAATAGCAATACTGATGATTAGATCAAGTTTGCTGTTGGAGTGTTTTGAAAAGAAACGATAATATACCATGGTTTCTTGTATCTAGTACAATATCGTTTATGCTTTATGAAAAATGATAGATTAAAATGTAATGGTCATGTGGTGACTTGGTAGGTTATGATCTTGGAGCAGTTATCATGTAGTGACTTGGTAGGTTATGATCAAAGAGTAGTTAACATGTGGCGACTTGGTAGGTTATGATCATGGAGCAGTTAACATGTAGTGACTTGGTAGGTTATGATCAAGAAGTAGTTAACATGTGGTGACTTGGTAGGTTATGATCAAAGAGTAGTTAACATGTGGCGACTTGGTAGGTTATGATCTTAGAGCAGTTACCATGTAGTGACTTGGTAGGTTATGATCAAGAAGTAGTTAACATGTGGTGACTTGGTAGGTTATGATCAAAGAGTAGTTAACATGTGGTGACTTGGTAGGTTATGATCTTAGAGCAGTTACCATGTAGTGACTTGGTAGGTTATGATCAAGAAGTAGTTAACATGTGGTGACTTGGTAGGTTATGATCAAAGAGTAGTTAACATGTGGCGACTTGGTAGGTTATGATCTTAGAGCAGTTACCATGTAGTGACTTGGTAGGTTATGATCAAGAAGAAGTTAACATGTGGTGACTTGGTTGGTTATGATCAAAGAGTAGTTAACATGTGGTGACTTGGTAGGTTATGATCAAGAAGTAGTTAACATATGGTGACTTGGTACGCTATGATCTTGGAGCAGCTACCATGTGGTGACTTGGTAGGTTATAATATTGGAGCAGTTACCATGTGGTGACTTGGTTGGTTATGATCAAGGAGTAGTTAACATGTGGTGACTTGGTAGGTTATGATCAAGAAGTAGTTAACATATGGTGACTTGGTACGCTATGATCTTGGAGCAGCTACCATGTGGTGACTTGATAGGTTATAATATTGGAGCAGTTACCATGTGGTGACTTGGTTGGTTATGATCAAGGAGTAGTTAACATATGGTGACTTTGTAGGTTATGATCTTGGAGCAGTTACCATGTGGTGACTTGGTAGGTTATGATCATGGAGCAGTTAACATATGGTGACTTGGTACATTTGTATGTAGGTTATGATCATTGAGCGGTTAACATGTGGTGACTTGGTAGGTTATGATCATGGAGCAGTTAATATGTGGTGACTTGGTAGGTTATGATCATGGAGCAGTTAACATGTGGTTACTTGGTAGGTTATGATTATGGGTTAGTTTACATGTGGTGACTTGGTTCATTTGTATGTAGGTTATGATCATGGAGCAGTTACCATGTGGTGACTTGGTAGATTATGATGAAGGAGCAGTTAACATATGGTGACTTGGTAGGTTAAGATCATGGAGCAGTTACCATGTGGTGACTTGGTAGGTTATGGTGATGGAGCAGTTAACATGTGGTGACTTGGTACATTTGTATGTAGGTTATGATCATGGAGCAGTTACCATGTGGTTACTTGGTAGGTTATGATCATGGAGCAGTTACCATGTGGTTACTTGGTAGGTTATGATCATGAAGCAGTTAACATGTGGTGACTTGGTAGGTTATGATTATGGAGCAGTTAACATATGGTGACTTGGTACATTTGTATGTAGGTTATGATCATTGAGCGGTTAACATGTGGTGACTTGGTAGTTTATTATCATGGAGCAGTTAATATGTGGTGACTTGGTAGGTTATGATCATGGAGCAGTTAACATGTGGTTACTTGGTAGGTTATGATTATGGGTTAGTTTACATGTGATGACTTGGTACATTTGTATGTAGGTTATGATCATGGAGCAGTTAACATGTGTTGACTTGGTAGGTTAAGATCATGGAGCAGTTAACATATGGTGACTTGGTAGTTAATATCATGGAGCAGTTAACATGTGGTGCCTTGGTAGGTTATGATCAAGAAGTAGTTAACATATGGTGACTTGGTACGCTATGATCTTGGAGCAGCTACCATGTGGTGACTTGATAGGTTATGGTTATGGAGCAGTTAACATGTGGTGCCTTGGTAGGTTATGATCAAGGAGTAGTTAACATATGGTGACTTGATAGGTTATAATATTGGAGCAGTTACCATGTGGTGACTTGGTTGGTTATGATCAAGGAGTAGTTAACATATGGTGACTTTGTAGGTTATGATCTTGGAGCAGTTACCATGTGGTGACTTGGTAGGTTATGATCATGGAGCAGTTAACATATGGTGACTTGGTACATTTGTATGTAGGTTATGATCATTGAGCGGTTAACATGTGGTGACTTGGTAGGTTATGATCATGGAGCAGTTAATATGTGGTGACTTGGTAGGTTATGATCATGGAGCAGTTAACATGTGGTTACTTGGTAGGTTATGATTATGGGTTAGTTTACATGTGGTGACTTGGTTCATTTGTATGTAGGTTATGATCATGGAGCAGTTACCATGTGGTGACTTGGTAGATTATGATGAAGGAACAGTTAACATATGGTGACTTGGTAGGTTAAGATCATGGAGCAGTTACCATGTGGTGACTTGGTAGGTTATGGTGATGGAGCAGTTAACATGTGGTGACTTGGTACATTTGTATGTAGGTTATGATCATGGAGCAGTTACCATGTGGTTACTTGGTAGGTTATGATCATGGAGCAGTTACCATGTGGTTACTTGGTAGGTTATGATCATGAAGCAGTTAACATGTGGTGACTTGGTAGGTTATGATTATGGAGCAGTTAACATATGGTGACTTGGTACATTTGTATGTAGGTTATGATCATTGAGCGGTTAACATGTGGTGACTTGGTAGTTTATTATCATGGAGCAGTTAATATGTGGTGACTTGGTAGGTTATGATCATGGAGCAGTTAACATGTGGTTACTTGGTAGGTTATGATTATGGGTTAGTTTACATGTGGTGACTTGGTACATTTGTATGTAGGTTATGATCATGGAGCAGTTAACATGTGTTGACTTGGTAGGTTAAGATCATGGAGCAGTTAACATATGGTGACTTGGTAGTTAATATCATGGAGCAGTTAACATGTGGTGCCTTGGTAGGTTATGATCAAGAAGTAGTTAACATATGGTGACTTGGTACGCTATGATCTTGGAGCAGCTACCATGTGGTGACTTGATAGGTTATAATATTGGAGCAGTTACCATGTGGTGACTTGGTTGGTTATGATCAAGGAGTAGTTAACATATGGTGACTTTGTAGGTTATGATCTTGGAGCAGTTACCATGTGGTGACTTGGTAGGTTATGATCATGGAGCAGTTAACATATGGTGACTTGGTACATTTGTATGTAGGTTATGATCATTGAGCGGTTAACATGTGGTGACTTGGTAGGTTATGATCATGGAGCAGTTAATATGTGGTGACTTGGTAGGTTATGATCATGGAGCAGTTAACATGTGGTTACTTGGTAGGTTATGATTATGGGTTAGTTTACATGTGGTGACTTGGTACATTTGTATGTAGGTTATGATCATGGAGCAGTTACCATGTGGTGACTTGGTAGATTATGATGAAGGAACAGTTAACATATGGTGACTTGGTAGGTTAAGATCATGGAGCAGTTACCATGTGGTGACTTGGTAGGTTATGGTGATGGAGCAGTTAACATGTGGTGACTTGGTACATTTGTATGTAGGTTATGATCATGGAGCAGTTACCATGTGGTTACTTGGTAGGTTATGATCATGGAGCAGTTACCATGTGGTTACTTGGTAGGTTATGATCATGAAGCAGTTAACATGTGGTGACTTGGTAGGTTATGATTATGGAGCAGTTAACATATGGTGACTTGGTACATTTGTATGTAGGTTATGATCATTGAGCGGTTAACATGTGGTGACTTGGTAGTTTATTATCATGGAGCAGTTAATATGTGGTGACTTGGTAGGTTATGATCATGGAGCAGTTAACATGTGGTTACTTGGTAGGTTATGATTATGGGTTAGTTTACATGTGGTGACTTGGTACATTTGTATGTAGGTTATGATCATGGAGCAGTTAACATGTGTTGACTTGGTAGGTTAAGATCATGGAGCAGTTAACATATGGTGACTTGGTAGTTAATATCATGGAGCAGTTAACATGTGGTGACTTGGTAGGTGATGATGATGGAGCAGTTAACATGTAGTGACTTGGTAGGTTATGATCATGGAGCAGTTAACATGTGGTGACTTGGTAGGTTATGGTTATGGAGCAGTTAACATATGGTGACTTGGTAGGTTATGGTCATGGAGCAGTTTACATATGGTGACTTGGTAGATTATAATTATGGAGCACTTAACATGTGGTGCCTTGGTAGGTTATGATCATGGAGCAGTTAACATATGGTGACTTGGTAGGTTATGATCATTGAGCAGTTAACATGTGGTGACTTGGTAGGTTATGATCTTTGAGCAGTTACCATGTGGTGACTTGTTTGGTTATGATCATGGAGCAGTTAACATATGGTGACTTGGTAGGTTATGATCATGGGACAGTTAACATGTGGTGACTTGGTAGATTATAATTATGGGACAGTTAACATGTGGTGACTTAGAAGGTTATGATTATGGAGCAGTTAACATGTAGTGACTTGGTAGATTATAATCATGGAGCACTTCACATGTGTTGACTTGGTAGTTAATATCATGGAGCAGTTAACATGTGGTGACTTAGAAGGTTATGATTATGGAGCAGTTAACATGTGGTGACTTGGTAGGTTATGATTATGAGTTAGTTTACATGTGGTGACTTGGTACATTTGTATGTAGGTTATGATCATGGAGCAGTTAACATGTGGTGACTTGGTAGGTTATGGTGATGGAGCAGTTATCACGTGGTGACTTGGTAGGTTATGATCATGGTGCAGTCAACATGTGGTGACTTGGTAGGTTATGATTTTGGAACAGTTAACATGTGGTGACTTGGTAGGTTATGATGATGGAGCAGTTATCATGTGGTGACTTGGTAGGTTATGATCATGGTGCAGTTAACATGTGGTGACTTAGTAGGTTATGATTATGGAACAGTTAACATGTGGTGACTTGGTAGGTTATGATCATGGAGTAGTTAACATTTAGTAACTTGGTAGGTTATTATCATGGAGCAGTTAACATGTGGTGACTTGGTAGGTTATGATCATGGAGCAGTTAACATGTGGTGACTTGGTAGGTTATGATCTTGGAGCAGTTTACATGTGGTGACTTGGTAGGTTATGATCCTGGAGCAGTTAACATGTGGTGACTTGGTAGGTTATGGTCATGGAGCAGTTTACATATGGTGACTTGGTAGATTATAATTATGGAGCACTTAACATGTGATGACTTGGTAGGTTATGATTATGGAGCAGTAAACATGTGGTGACTTGGTAGGTTATGATCATGGAGCAGTTTACATGTGGTGACTTGGTAGGTTATGGTTATGGAGCAGTTAACCTGTGGTGACTTGGTAGGTTATGATCATGGAGCAGTTAACATGTGGTGACTTGGTAGGTTATGATCATGGAGCAGTTAACATGTGGTTACTTGGTAGGTTATGATCATGGAGCAGTTTACATGTGATGACTTGGTAGGTTTTGGTCATGGAGTAGTTTACATGTGGTGACTTGGTAGGTTATGATCATGAAGCAGTTAACATGTGGTTACTTGGTAGGTTATGATCATGGAGTAGTTTACATGTGGTGACTTGGTAGGTTATGGTTATGGAGCAGTTAACATGTGGTGACTTGGTAGGTTATGATCATGAAGCAGTTAACATGTGGTTACTTGGAAGGTTATGATCATGGAGCAGTTTACATGAGATGACTTGGTAGGTTATGGTCATGGAGCAGTTAACATGTGGTGAATTGATAGGTTATGATCATGGAGCAGTTAACATGTGGTGAATTGATAGGTTATGGTCATGGAGCAGTTAACATGTGGTGACTTGGCAGGTTATGATCAAGGAGCAGTTAACATGTGGTTACTTTGTATGTTATGATCATGGAGCAGTTTACATGTGGTGACTTGGTAAGTTATGATCATTGTCCAGTTATCACGTGGTGACTTGGTAGGTTATGATCATTGAGTAGTTAACATGTGGTGAATTGATAGGTTATTGTTATGGAGCAGTTAACAGGTGGTGACTTGGCAGGTTATGATCATAAAGCAGTTAACATGTGGTGACTTGGTAGGTTATGGATATGGAGCAGCTAACATGTGATGACTTGGTAGGTTATGATCATGGAGCAGTTAACATGTGGTGACTTGGTAGGTTATGATCTTAGAGCAGTTACCATGTACTGACTTGGTAGGTTATGATCATGGAGCAGTTAACATGTGGTGACTTGGTAGGTTATGATCTTAGAGCAGTTACCATGTACTGACTTGGTAGGTTATGATCATGGAGCAGTTTACATGTGGTGACTTGGTAGGTTATGGTTATGGAGCAGTTAACCTGTGGTGACTTGGTAGATTATGATCATGGAACAATTAACATGTGGTGACTTGGCAGGTTATGATCAAGGAGCAGTTAACATGTGGTTACTTTGTATGTTATGATCATGGAGCAGTTTACATGTGGTGACTTGGTAGGTTATGATCATTGTCCAGTAATCATGTGGTGACTTGGTAGGTTATGATCATGGAGCAGTTAACATGTGGTGACTTGGTAGGTTATGATCATTGTCCAGTTATCACGTGGTGACTTGGTAGGTTATGATCATGGAGCAGTTAACATGTGGTGAATTGATAGGTTATGGTTATGGAGCAGTTAACATGTGGTGACTTTGCAGGTTATGATCATAAAGCAGTTAACATGTGGTGACTTGGTAGGTTATGATCTTGGAGCAGTTAACATGTGGTGACTTGGTATGTAATGATCATCGAGCAGTTAACATGTGGTGACTTGGTAGGTTATGATCATGAAGCAGTTAACATGTGGTGACTTGGTAGGTTATGATCTTGGAGCAGTTAACATGTGGTGACTTGGTAGGTTATGATCATGGAGCAGTTTACATGTGGTGACTTGGTAGGTTATGATCATTGTCTAGTTAACATGTGGTGACTTGGTAGGTTATGATCATGGAGCAGTTAACATGTGGTGACTTGGTAGGTTATGATCATTGTCCAGTTATCACGTGGTGACTTGGTAGGTTATGATCATGGAGCAGTTAACATGTGGTGAATTGATAGGTTATGGTTATGGAGCAGTTAACATGTGGTGACTTTGCAGGTTATGATCATAAAGCAGTTAACATGTGGTGACTTGGTAGGTTATGATCTTGGAGCAGTTAACATGTGGTGACTTGGTATGTAATGATCATCGAGCAGTTAACATGTGGTGACTTGGTAGGTTATGATCATGAAGCAGTTAACATGTGGTGACTTGGTAGGTTATGATCTTGGAGCAGTTAACATGTGGTGACTTGGTAGGTTATGGTCATGGAGCAGTTTACATGTGGTGACTTGGTAGGTTATGATCATGGAGCAGTTAACATGTGGTGACTTGGTAGGTTATGATCATGGAGCAGTTTACATGTGGTGACTTGGTAGGTTATGATCATGGAGCAGTTTACATGTGATGACTTGGTAGGTTATGGTTATGGAGCAGTTAACATGTGGTGACTTGGTAGATTGTGATCATGGAGCAGTTAGCATGTGATGACTTGGTAGGTTATGCTTATGGAGCGGTTAGCATGTGGTGACTTGGTAGATTATGATCATGGAACAATTAACAGGTGGTGACTTGGTAGGTTATGATTCTGGAGCATTTAACATGTGGTGACTTGATAGATTATAATTATGGAGTCTTTAATATGTGGTGACTAGGTATAATATGATCATTGAGCAGTAAACATGTGATGACTTGGTTTGTTATGATCATGGAGCAGTTTAGGTTAAGGCACCACAATTCAAGACTGGGATTTAAGAGAGACAGGTTGATATACATATGTATGGGCCAATTTCATGGTTACCATCTTTGTGTAATTGAGAATTATTATGTATCTTCGTGTGCTTACTTGTTTGGATGGGCAATGATGACTCGATTATGATTTCGAGGATTTTAAGTTTACTTGGGTGTGACCAAGACTTACGCAGCGGGTGTTGTCGATGAAACAGAATATGCTTACTACTCCGTAACACCTGGTCTTGTTTTCTTGTTTTTTTACAAGAGTCGTCATGAGACCTTTCCTTGTTTTCGTATTTTGTCCCTAGTTTAATCGATTTGGAGTTGGGACTTTGGTTTTGTTGACGCTTCGGTATCTTTCTTCCTTTTTTTTTTTTTGCAAAGTTTGAAATCTTAAACTTCTTGAGATTATTAAGAATCGGAAAGATCAATATAATCAGCTTGTTATTTCCTTAAGCGTGTATAATGATCAGATTAACCCCGGGTGTTTTGATGAGTATTTGTTATTTGTCCGCTGAGTTTCTTAACATGCCAACACAAAAATGAAATCGATAACCTACAATCGGAAAGAATAACATCTTCAAAAGTATACTGCACTCAATATCACCAATTGCATCAACTATATGTTTGTTTAACAACTTATACAACAAGAGCTAAACAATGAACATTCATAATTAGATAAATATCATCTTAACATATTAAGATACGCATGGAAAATATGTATTTGATTCCATATCATAACAGAAATGGAACCGTACCTTGTGTGAGATGGACTCAGATGGAGACGGGATCTCAAACGGGGCTGAGCTTGGTGATCCCCTCTGTGTGTGGACCCCAGGGGGTTCAGATCCGTCCGACTCGCCTACTGGCCATCCAGGTACTGTACATTATCAGATACATTGTATTTACAATACACGCCTTTTTAGTTTAACACGTACGGGGGATATGTTATCACAAGCATAGCTGATTTAAATCTATATGGGGGCCGATGTAGCATCAGCTTTCAAGGTCTCAATAGAAACTTACCATTGCATAGATATATTGTATCAAATGATAACCCGGCATTAAGAAACCGATATAGGGAAAAGAGTTTTCGTTGAATGAGATTTGAAACTGAAGGAAAGGTAGGATACAACCTTTTCAATATTGTTATATAAGCTTATTTCTGTAAATTCATTCATTTTCATGAGTTTTTTTTTTTTTTTAGAAACACCTTATTCACGAATTTTAGTGTCCAGGATTCGATTAATAGTTTAAAATTCTGAAATTATTTATTAAAAAGTCTGAAATGTCCACATATATAATATGTTTTACAGGATTGTGTGAACCATGGAGCGATCCAATGTGTTTAGAAAAGAATACGTTTCATACTTGTCAAGCAGGTGAACTCCAGTGCGGGTACCCCATCAACAGCCCAGGTAGGCTTTACGCTTATATTAGTGAGGTGTATGAAGGGTGTAAAGGAGTTAAGCAAAAACATAATGCTTTGTTTACTATATATTATTTGAGTGTATCCGACAGGACTTTAATTATGTGCGAGTTCTGATCCATGATTTTATTATCTATCGCTAGTGGGGGACTTATTGGTTTTACTCCGTTTCTTCTCGGAAAGTATTTATCCAACACTTCACATGGGCATTCGTGAGGGACTTAAGTTGTGCAAGGTCGAAAAATGAATGTTCTTCGATTTTTTGTTGGTGTTGTCTGACATCAGAAACACAATGGTGCGGTCCATTTTTAGATTAAACAAATATGGCCACAAACATGAGGCTTCTGATTGGTCGAAATTTATATGCTATTAGGTTTTCATGAAAACTGCTATATGGGGGTTGTCTTACATCAGAAACACAATGATGAGGTCCATTTTAAGATTCAAAAAACGACGCTTTAAGTTAAATGCATGTAATATTCAAATAGGGACGTACTGTTTTAGCAGATGTTGTTATAGTCATATAGCAGTTTATTATAGTGTAAACAAACTGAATAAAGCCCGACAAGGCGTTATGTTATGTTGTTACAAGTAGCAAGTTACAATGTACATATGTATCTTAGAACAGTAATAGTATTTGCGGAAAAAGTAATTATTCATTTTAACATTTTATTCTTTATTTAGTCAAATTTGAAAAAAAACCAATTATAGCCTTCACAATAATAAACTAGACGGATGACGATGACGTTATATTAGAAAATAATAAGTATTGCTAGTCACGCAACAACAACATTTGCAATCCAAATGCAATGTAATTACAGGATAAATCGGAAATGTAAAAATTGTCAAATAATTGATGTCAGGAATATCACAATGATTACTTTTCCGAAATCTTCTGTTGAATATGGACTCGATTATCTTCAACAAAAAAAATCATGCTTAATCTCACAGCCATCGTTGTTATCCCAAGAACAACTGGGCGTGCTACTTCCTGTGACCTCCTTTGTGTTTTAGCGGCGACCCAAAACAAAACCCAATATAGGTTTCATTGAATTAATTCATATTTGTAAATAGTAAATAAATAATTAACAAGTAAAGGATTATATGTATTAAACAAAATGTGTATTTTGCAGAATTATACACTAATAATTAAAATGTCCCTTTATATAATCGTACCTCCAACAAAATGCATCCTTGATATGTAGAAAAAATTATGAGGCGCTATGACGCCGTCCATATTGGGATTAGCTACAAACCGGATGCACAGAGTTTGAGACGCCTAGCAGTAATCTCCGTAACAACTCTAAATAAGGAAGACAACAAATTACTATAAGCCACAGTTATACTTTACTTCTCTTCAAATATACCAAAAGCATATACGTCATTTAGTACACTTTATGTTCATTCTTTCAACATATCCAAACATCCGAGTAACGCCTCCTTCAGTACATTTGATTTTGTTCCTACAGACGTTCATATTTTGCTTATGTTGTAGATGTACAAGAACTAAACGTCACTTTTCCAAAGACAAAGGTTCCAGATGAAGAAACAACATATATGTGCATGAACTTTGCCTTCCCCGCTGACAAAGACTATCACATTATCGCTGATAAAGGTGTAATTGACAACGAATTCGTCATGCATCATATAGTTGTGCTCGCTTGCGAAACTGATAGTAGGTATCTTAATCGAAATGCTTTGTTTTCATACATGCACTTTATAAAAAAAATATCAGAAGTACAACAGAAAAAATGATAGCATTTACAGTCTACACTGACATTTAGTCGATTATCTTTGTCGTGCAACCTTAAGTTATATTCCAATAACTATACTTGAGAAGGTACAATATTGCATGACGTCGACAACAATAAATGTGGGCGGAGCAATGCAAATTATCCACTTCGAGTCACAATTGCGGTACGCAATCAACAATGGACATTGGCGGAGTTACAGTAACCACAGCTTATGCAAACCTAATGTTGTTACATGTATTAAACCATTTTCACGTTTGTAAGTTTTTAAATGAAATCTTTGTCCGCAGATGAGGCTATTTTGAACAGAAAGCTTATGAACCATTCTCAGAAAAATAGTGTTAAAATAAGAATTAACCTTTGATTTTGTTTAATTTATGGGATCATAAATCAAATGGAGCAGTCGGCAAATTTAACATAAAAGCTTAACGTTAAGAATTTACCTTGAGCTCGATTGAATTTATGATCTCATAAACTGAACAAAAATCAAAGGTTTATCCTTAATTAACTAATAATTACCTATTAATAATTGTTTTGTTACATTTTATAACACAATTGTATTTCTGGGGCTACTCTGTATGACTGCTGTGGGCAGCTGTTTATGTTAACTACCTGCTGGTATAAACAGTTTTTAATTGAGTGTGCATCATAACTTGAGCCCGTAGATATTTAATTAATTACTGACAGATAATTAAGTACTTAAACTGTAATAGTATTAGTATAACTTAACTGGAACTTGTATATAATCATCTGTTAGTCTACAAGTCCGAGGCTGAAATTGACGAGAGCTAGTGTTAACAAGATACATCAATAGAACACAATTTTTAAAGAAAAAAATTACCACAAGATAAACATTCATGATACATGTAGATACATGTAATAATCTGTTAGGGAACAATTCAATGCTTGTAATAAAGAGAAGCCTGGTTAACACAAACCGGAGAGAGTAATACTAAAAAATATGTTTTTTTCGGTGGTCGGGTGGTGCAGGGTATAGTGCACTTGCCTTTCACCAAGGCGGCCGGGGTTCGATTCCCCGACTGGACGTGAAAAGGTATGGGGTCACCTGCCCGACCACGTGGGTTTTCTCTGGGTACTTCGGTTTCCTCCCACAATAAGACCCCTCGCGCGCTTACATCCGGGCCAACAAGAGTGATTGATATAAGTTGAATAACTTGTTTCATAATTGTTGTAAAATAAATAAAGTTTATATATTATAAATAAATATGGTGCAAATGAGTCTGAATCGAAAAGGGGGATCCAGTTAGTTGAATGTATTGGCCAAATCAAGGAAAGAGACATGTTTTATCATATGTTTTTCGATCGTGCAGTGTATATGCGTTTCTTAACTTTAAATAAAGGACACAACATACTTTATTAGACTTACTATTAAGCTATACGAACAACGTGACGATTTCAATTTTTTGATCGCGAACATTCTCTTTCTTGAAAGTATCATCTCTGTTAGTTTAATCGATTTTGAGTTCGTTTTAAGGTTTTGTTGATGCATCGGTATTCTCTGGTTTTTTTATCTTCAAAAGACAGGTGTTAGTAACGAAACACTGTGCCTGTCTCGAAAATGTCCTATCTCAGAATCAAAATCGCATCGGAACACAGCTTTTAAAATTTGTAACTAATAAAGCTATTTAAATACATAAACGAAGTTGTAGCATTCAGATAAGGTTAAGATATCGAAGTGGAATGTAGCATCTATCGTATAGCTTAGTAGTAAGCTGTCCATGTTGGTCGCAGTGTAAACTTGAATTTAATCATTAGGTTCCTATTATATTCGCTTTCGGTGCACCGCCATCCAACTATTGTGCTCAATATAGACAGATATCATTCAATATATTATCTGCTACCATATGGAACTTAGCTAATACATGTACAATGTAACTTTATTTTATACCATAGTAGAAACAATTACCGTCGATGCCGATATTTTCATATTGCATGTAGTTCTTGATAATATTTAGACAGAACCTTGATATTGAATTAATGTATTTTGATCTCAATGGGTATTTACTCAAAAAGTCATTACATACCATTTGTACTGGAAAGATTGTCATAAATCATTTCAACAAATCTTCTTAAAAAGAAAACAATTTTTTTATTATTCATTTGTTTGACAAGACAAGAATTTTATTATGTTAACACTCTAAGAAACTATGAAACAACTATAGATGACCACGTTGTATATTTTTTGTTCATATTTTGCATATATTTAGATGGACTTTTAGTTTGGATTATGATTTCGTTAACGGTTTGGTATCCTCTTATTTATTCTCAGAATTATCATGTATTCTTCACTGTAAAGAAATGTGTCAATTCTTTTAAAAAACAGTAAACATATTGTTTTAAAACCGTTCGTTCTGTTTGCAGCTGAACTCAGTGATTTGGTCAACCCATTGAACACCCCCTACGTCTGCGGTATGGCAGGGGAACTCAAATGTCAGCAGACCATCGGCTTATGGTCCGTTGGAATATCTGGTTTCTGTCACAACGAAAACGCTGGATTTAAGATAGGATCGACTGGACACAAATATGCTTCACTGCAGGTACGTAAATATAGGTAAACGTACAACATTTTTACATACAGCACGAATAAAGCATCGACGTTTTGTAATGCAAGGATTTTTGTTTATACAACCAATACATGTTTTTCATGTGACTGAAACGGTTTGTACTCTTTCATACTCATCAGACACATTTTTGTTTGGTCGACATCTTTGTCTCGCAGGACAATATTCTGTATATTTGTATGATATGAAGATTGACATTTTGAGTATGCTCATTAGTATGCCTACTTGTTGTGATTGACAATGATGACTCGGTTTTCATTTCGAGGACTTGAGGTTAACTTGGATGTGACCAAGATTTACATGCAGAAGACGCTTACTCTTCTAGAGGACCTGGTCTTATTCTCTTTTGCTTTTATAAAGATTTCCATTTGGATCTTTCCTTTTTTTGAAAGTTGCCCCAAATTAAATTGAGTTTGAGTTCTGATTATGATTTTGTTGACGGTTTCATATTTTGTTTTGTCTGATATGGTTGAGTACATGTACATACGATAGTTGTCATCTAAACGTCACACACATTTATACAATTTACCAGCATATTACTTCTAACCTGAAATCCGTTTTAAAAGCGCACCAACGTCTATAGCTGCACAATCGAGATGTATTTCTCTATGGTTTCCTCGTGTGAGGTACATGTATCATTTACTCACTATCTAAATTTTCTTTTAACTTCGTAGATGCATTGGAATAATCCATCGAAGAGAAGTGATTACGAAGACAGTTCTGGAATGACCCTGTACTACACTCCCGTATTACGGACTTACAATCTAGGAACCTTAACTACAGGAGAAAATCTATTCAGCATCCCACCCGGGGAAAATCGTTATGTCATAGAGTCGGAGTGCAGTTCTACTTGCTCTGATCGAATCATGACCGGGTCTATTTACGCCATCAGTGGTCTCAATCATATGCATTACATGGGTAGGTATATGCATGAAGTCTCTGCTGTTATTTGTCGTTTTAATTACTTAAACAATACATATGTTCATAAATGCTCGAATAGTTTAGTTCAAATAAATGTATTTTATACTAAATGTGTAAAAATTGTATTCCAGTAAATTACAAGGAATAGAGCGAGTTCTTCATATCTTTAACAACGTTTTATTTGAAATATGTTAACTTTTATCAGCAATAGTTTTCAGTATTAAGACTTTGATAGTTTTCTTTTGTTTTAGATTATCTTCAATATGATTAAGTGCTATACCAAATCAATAAACTTGACTGTCTTTTTAGCAACATAAATATATGATACACTGTTTTGTGTACATACTATTTAAAAGAGTTACGAGAGGTGAAGAAAAACGTTATGTGAAGAATATAAGGCATTGGCGAATTTACGTAACAAAATAATACGCCGTATATAAACAGAACCTCATTTTGGTGGATTCTTAATTCATTTGTATTGCAGCGCAATAAGCGACCAGATCACATAATCAATTATTACGATTACATGTATAATTAGTCTGTTTTTTGTACTTGTTTGATTAAAATGAATATGAAGCCACAGGGTATCAAAATACATGTAAACATGTGTATATACATTTATAGAACTGACGTTACACCTGGGTATGTTTTCATTTTTACCCCTATATTTCTTTAATAGGTAGAGAAATGACTATCTATCACACTACAGCTGGTGCTTCTGAGCAGGCTATCATGGACGATACTCATTATAGTTATGATAATCCCGTAGTCCATCTGTAAGTATAAAACCCGATGTTTACGTCACTTCCGGCTTTGAAATAATACGTTTTGTATGTTTTTAATTGTTTTCATATTATGTATTGCTCATTGGTTAATTTAAAACAGTTAAGTTAAAACGTTATGCGCTAATACAAAATGTACTAAGAATATAAGTATTGAAAAAATAAATATCTAGTATATTTTGATCAGGCAAGTTGTTTTAATTAGCTTTTGCCTGTTAACTTAATTTCAATAAGGTATTTCAAACAATACAGTCTATATTCGAACTATATTGTATATAGAAAATGTTCACTGTTATTTCAGCGAAAATGTCTTTGTTTAGCATATGTTAAGAATATTCCTATTGTAATAAATTTAAAGTGCATTATTTTATTCTTAGCCCTATCTGTTTTTGTGATCCAATTATCACATTTAGTTTCATTCCGAAATGTACTGTAGGATCAAAATGCTATTCATGACAATTACTGTAAAGTTCATATGAAAAAGACATAATATTCGACCACCAACGATCAAATTTACCGTTACACTATAGTATATTTATGAATAAAACCTACTTCTGAACTTAGGTATACGAACGATAACTTAAATAGCCTTGAGCCTATCAAACTTTAAAATGCACACACTTCCATTTTACTGACTGTCCTTGATAACGGTTGCTCTTCGTGTTAAAGGCTAAAGGTCAATGTCACTTTTACTATAAATAGAACTGAAGTTCAGTCAACACAAATCTTTCAGCAAGATAAGTTTCCTCTGTATTTTTTATTCTTGTATTTAAAAACAAAACAAAAACAAAAATGCAAGTGTTTTGTCTCTCTTAAATATGACGTTTTTGTCCACATATACCATATATAAACTTATGTTGAATTCGGGTTTTGCATGATTTCATTTGTTTACTCTCTGTAGTCCGTTTTACTAGATTGGGAGTTTTTACGCTACAGTGAATAATTCGTATTTTCTGAATGCATGAACCGCTTTATCTGGATATGTTTTTCTTTCAACGTACGAGTTTTATGTTTCAATGCAACATTACAAAACAAACTTTTGGACTTGACCATTATTGCAAAGAACAAATAAAAAAATTACAAGAGAAAAAAAGAGTTTTTCCATGTTCAATGTTTTATTCATCCGTTCATTTCGATAAACAAAAAAAACAGATAATTTCGAGGCGTCAACAAATCAAAATCAGAACTGAAATTTGAAAAAAGGTAAGAGGGACATTTGAGCTGAAAGAATGTTTAAGAAATTTTACTTTCATATTTTTTGCAAACATTCAAATATATATCAATTTGGAAGATACTGGTTAAAGTTGTCATTTAAATGATCGAAACAGCAAAATTACCTAAACTCATTTATAATGTCAAACTAGTATCGTTGACTGATCAAAGCACAAAAACAAGTACACTGACATAATTTATTTATTACTTTAAACATACTGCTACTGTATACAAAGAATTCGTGCATGAAAGAAAAATAAAAGATTATACAGGATAAGATTTATTTCTCAGAAATGTATATGCTTAATTAATGAGGGGAAAGTGCTAAAACTTCTTCCTAAAGATAACTTTTGATTCCAATGCAGCTTTGACCCTCCATTAGAAATCAAGAAAGGCGACGTGTTAAGGACAAAATGTTCTTTCACTTCATCACGAAAAAACGTAACAACCTTCAGCGGAGAAGCAACGTCTCAGGAAATGTGTTTCGGGTTTTTGTATTATTATCCAAAAGAATCCATCACCTCAACCCAATGCACCACCTCGATGGGTTTGCCTAGTTGCTCAATTGAGCATGAAACTGATCTAATTGACGGATGCCAGGTCAAGTCGTTCCTTGAAGACTCAGCGTTTTTTGTACAAATGTTTGGAGAGGTACATTTTAAATTTCTTTAGAGGTCATAGTTAGATTTTATAACCCGCCATGAAAATTAATCAATAATCGAAACTGTTATGATAGATGTGACAAAAACCAATACTTTTTGTTCATTATGTCATTTATTCAGTCAATCTAGGTAACAGGTCATCGTTCTTTTAGATTAAATGCAAATTAAACATATCTGCTAGACCCACAAAGGCTTAGCAGGGGACTATGATGAGGTTAATTCCTTTGATCTTGTGAAAAATGTTCGTTAATTTATGACATGACCATATATAATTTTTAAGATAGGTACGATGCATCGTGTTACTTCTAGTTTGGTTTGGAATAGGAACGACTGTTGGCTAATAAGTAGGTCGGGATGACATCACATGTCTTCTTTAGTATCGGAATCGGTTCTGAGTGCTGTCAAAGAATGTTGTTGACGCTTATCTAATGTTGTTCTTTTTTCTTATACCGGTAACACAACTGAAACGTGAATATCATTTTCAATGTCACCGTAATTATTTTAAGAAAACACTTCTCAGCGATCGATCGGCTTTATTTAATACAGAATTTCGATGAAACTTTTCACAATGATATTAGGGGTGTTTGGTGAATGTCAACAAATTGATTTTAGAGATCGAATTCCTCCGGAAAATTAACAATTTTATCAAGACTTTCTTTTTTAATATGCCTTTAAACATGTTTGTGTTTTCAGCTCGCTCAGCGATGTGAAACCTTTGTCTGCCGCAAGGAATGCAAAACCTACATACAAGAACTTAGACAGAATCCTTGTTTCCAGGGCAGGGTAAAAACTTACATCGATCGTATTTTCGGCATTTACGTCGGTGTGAATGAGATGGCGCTCTTCCGCTCGTGTGATGCTGAGCTCGCACTGGAGGCAGTGGAATGTACATGTACCACAGAGGCACCAAGACCTTGCGTGGAGTATACTGGGGCAGCCGCATCTCACCAAATGTCGTTCTATCTACTTCTGGTTGCCATGACCACACTATATTTTATGTAACAGAAGTGTACATGTATATTTTATATAAGTATACAGCAATCATATTAACCTCCGTTGCGTATGTATTGTCAATACCAATTTTATGTACTTTTCATGTTTTACCAGAAAACTGAAAACAGGATAGAGAAATAATTTCCGGGAAACCCCGTAATTTTCCATGCTTATACAATTTTCTTTACGTGTTCTTATACACATTAGCCTATTTTTAAATTCCACTCACCTTGCATCAGGCGTATATTATATATAATATTTTAATAAATGTATATGAGTATCGTCCCAGTATCCGTTTAACTAATGAAAACTTAAATGTATGCATATGATAATCAGATAAAAAAAGTTTGTTTGCTGAATCGCTTTAATTTGATTAAAGCCTATGTTGTTGCTTCCAATGTGAAAATTAATAGTTTCGCAGCAAGTAGCTTTTCTGTATAAATCAATTTGTTCATATAAACTCATTATGAGGAGTATCCAATAGTAAGTAAGTAGTGTTCATCTGTTACAAGATTTCTGGTGTGATAAACGCGGGTTTTCACCTTGTTATCATAAGGTACATGTAGAAGTGCATTTTTATATAATTTAGTAATTTTGTTGTTATACTTGTGTACATGTTGTGATATCTCCGAAGATGGCGTGTTTTATAACTATAACCAGGCTTGGCTTTATCTGCTTCTGTTTGTCATGGCCGCAAATTATTTAAAGTAGCAGAAGTGTACATGTATATTTCATTTCATTATGAAGTCAGTATAGTTACCTCGCTTGTGTGTGTCCTCAATACAGATTTATGTAATTTCGATTTTGTTACAGAAAAAGTTTTATTGTATAACTGGCTTACCAGAAAACGAATAAACAAAAGATGCCCGAAACAGACCTGACATTTTCTATGCTTATACAATTTTTCTTGCGTATTAAATATTTAATCAATAGACGATCTTTCATGAGTTTCTCTTCATATTAAATTTATGATTCGAATGTTGAATATTTCAATTTTGCGAGGCTCTGGCGGGTAACAATGGACAATGTCTAAACTAGTATCATCAATATAATATGAAGAGAAAAGAGTGATCGGTTTTTTTTTCATATGACGTTGTATCGCCTTTCCCCATCCTAAACAGACTTTGTCATTGTCGTTCTCGCCAACTGATTTCAAACCAAAAATCCCAAACCATCGAAGTAGGTCAAATTTACCGGCGAACAAAGTAGTCCAACACATTAGATAACTGATTAGAAACAATAAATACAGACAGAAGTTAGGCTGGGGTTGGGCGAGTGTCCTCTTGTATTCCATTCATGAATCCGGCCGGATGTGACGATATAGTGACGTTACTTGCAATTAGCGCGACAATGACTTGTTCGTTGCCGCATAGCTATCACTGTCGTACATGTACATAACCGGTGTGTGGCGTTTTCCTACAGTTGGAGAAGTATACTTATTATCACTGGAGTCAAAAATGATTTTGATTTTTCACCGATTTTTCACTACTCTGTACTAAACTAAATGTTGATAATTGATAAATAAATAATGATACCAGAAACCTGTGTTTTTCTTTTATCAAATAAGTCTTTATGAATGACGAAAACGTTTGTAGAGGCTGGGGAAGGGTGTACTATGATACACAATGCGAAACAAATTTGACTCCTACAAATTAACCTTACGTTGGAGCAGTAATCCTTTGAGTTAACATGTAATATTGTTCAGATCATTGAAAACATATTATTTTCAACTTGAAATATGCTTCAAACGTATTGTGTGGTTCTGCGTCTAAAAATCAAGTGTACCTTTAACGTTGATCCAAACAGTGAACAGACTAACGGATGATTAGATTAAGCTGCTTTTTTTGTCAAAGCAAAGACCAATAACAATATTGAAACAGAAACATTCTCGTTCCACTCGTTTATTTTCCTTTTGAAACCATCAGGATTTCTCTATTGATTTTGCTAGTGTGTAATTTCTTCGCCCAGTCTTTTTGTTGAGGTCAATTTTCAGTAAAAGATGAGTGTTTTCAAGGCCCTTTTTGGGCCCTGGTAAATTCGGATTTTGGCCTCCTCGTTATGTTCACGGATGTCCTATTGTATTACATGTGCAAGAACTACACCACAAGTTTTTTTTTGAAAGTGGAATTTGGGGGGGGGGGGGGAGATGCCAATAAGAGTATGGTAAATTACACAAATGATTTACATTCTGTATATTACACATCAATAAATAAAACTTAAGGATGTACACTTGTGAGGTTTCAGTCACGTTCAAGTCTCGTTTATGTCTCATTTAAAGATTGCACGTTATATTGAAGAAAGTATGATCAATTTTGATAGCATATATGCATCTGAAAATTGTGTCAAAAATATAAGTGTCTGTTGCTTGTAGAACTTTTTTTACATAAATTTTAAAAAATTATCAATTTGGCGGCCATTTTGAATATGCATATTTCAGTCTATTTCATGCACTTCCCGAATGGGCAAAATTTCACCATTTTGATGCTAGATCGATATCTTAAAAACATCAGTGTTTAGCCATTTTTAATTATAGCGAGCTAATTTTTGCTGTACAACTTTATAGTGTTCAATTTTATAGAAATAGTATGCTACAAAATGGATAATTATACAATTTTTGTATTTTTTTCATATATTTAGTGCAACTGGGGCAGTTTTTATTTTTGAATCCAAAACTGTGAAAAATAACACAAATAATAAAGGGACAAAAAATTAAGCACACTAGCCCCCCATTTTTATGACGGTTTTAGAAAGAGAAACCCATTTTCTTTTCAACCGCCAAATATTAAAAAAAGTTTGATATCAGAACTTTTTTTATTTAGCGTTAAATCTGCAAAAAATGGTGAAAAAATGAGGATTTTCTCATTAAAAAATAAGGGGAGGGGGTAACTCAAATTGCTTTCCTGAGTAAAAAAATGAAGTTAGAGAAATTTTGTTTCCATAACCTAAAAGAAAACAATATTTGCGTCATTTCTGCAAACATTCATACATTTCGAAATACAAATGCGGAAGATATTGTATGAACATGTCCCGCAATCGGTCGAAACTACAAAATTGACTTAAAATCCCTTATTATGTCATATTGGTGTCTTTGATCGATCATAACACAAAAACGAGCACACTGACATATCATTATTTTTGCATTTTCTGGCATGCCTTGAACTCCCTTATCCAAAAATGTGTATTAGAAAAAAAGTTTGATACAGGAAAATTTTGACTTCTCAGAGGTGTACATCCTTAAGTCTTTAAAATCTGGTTGATCCTTTCTTGAACTAATGTTTAGCTAGTTAGTCAGCGTAATGCCCTGTACTTGCAAAACAAGTAAAATATTGGAAAACCTTGTAATAAATATTGTAATTATTTCTGCAGTATATCTACATGTATAACGACCCATCATCAACTCTATCAGATAAATAACTCGAAACGAGATTATGTAAGATTGGTGTCTGAATAGTTTTTATTATGCGAGTCATGCAGGTCTCTTTCAAACATGTCCTCGTACTTAAACATTCTTTAATATTGATTTCAAGCACGGTAATTGTGTGTGACTTTAAATGTTTGTAAAACAGAATGTGCAATAAGTAGTAAACATTGCAAAATACGCCGATCGCATTCAAATTTATGTAAAACGAACTGCAGACCGGGCTTTTGTTATAACATTAGACATACAAGATGACGTAACACACACATAGACTGCACCTTTTAAATTTAGTAATAGATACAGTATGACGAAAAAATGAATTAAACTGCACCATACAGCTGTTTCGTCCTCCTAGGACTCTTCAGTGATGCTAGAGGCCAAAAGGTGGGAATCCAAAACTTACAAACTAATGTAAAAGCAGAAGGGTCGGGTGCGTAAAAACCCTCTAATTTATGAATTTAGAAGCAAAATTAAACTATTTCTGTATAATTTCAAATCGTGTACTACGGAAATGTGTATATTATGTACCGTGCCACTACTCCAATGAGATAAACAATGGAGGCTCCAGCAAACCTCGGGGTCTAAAACTAAGCCTATAACTACCTGTCTCACAAAGTAGATTTTAAGTACCCCCAACTATAGTGTTGTTTATTGATCTATTTATTGACCTCATAGGCACATGTGGCCAGGAGAAAAAAAACATCTATATAACATGGCGAAATATGTATAATTTGAAATCTATATAAAAACAAAAGCTTTAAATTTTCTCTCTATGTTATTAATTTTCTAAAACCCTGATGAAAATAATAGCCAAGTTTCAGCTTGATACGTTTACGTCTAGCGGTTACACAAAACATCGACTACATTTTTGTATTATACACTGAAAAAGAGGGAAGGTATGCAACTCAGTAGCAGAAAATACCTCAATTACGTTACAAAGCTGTGAAAAACTACTTTTCGTTCATACTAATGACAACCAAATAGCTTTAATCGATCTTCACTATGTTTCCCTCTATGAAAAAAAAAAACAATAAAGATTCACACCTTAATTTATCGATTCGAGCGCGGGGTCGTTACATCTCATCGAAAATTATAAAATTAATTACTTAAAAAGAGAACTTGAAACATTTGTTTTTATAATTTCTTTTAATTAGTCATGTTTCGCCATGTTATCTATGTCATTCGCCTGGCCACATGAACCTGTGATTGACACATGGATGCAGTTTAATCCTTTTTAATAATGTGTAATGATGTCAATGTTAAAAGAAGTTTACAAATTCAAAAAACTGTGGGATAGTTCTTTTTTAATTGCTTACGCATAGCTATATAACTACATCTTTTAATACAATTAGAAATAACATTTTTGTTGTAAAAATGTAAATCTATTGGTGAAAAATGGTACAATTTTGTATTTAAAAAGGTCGGTCAATTACGATAGAAATATTATGCAATGAAAAACGAAATATATTAGGAATAAGATTCATCAGTTTGGTAAGAATGATATATACTGATATATACTCAGTATATAAAAACGAAATCTAGACTTAGGTCTAAAGAACGGTTTCTTCTTTCCTTACAATATAGACGTTGAAATTGAGTTTTGATATACTAATATTTTTCATAGTGTTATCTGGACATTAAAACATTTTAGAAAGATAACCATGCCAAAACTATTGTTGACTATCTAAGAGACTTGTGTATCATTTACTCATAAATTCATCAAACCATTACACTATATATAACCATCCTGTACACTGATATCTACTCAGGAATATGTTATTTATTCTCTATCACATACATGTTTTCGTATATTTGATTACATTTTATCTCCGTCGATATGACGCTCTGGCAGACATGTGATATATGTGATTTGAGAGTTCGCTATACTTTCCGTAACAATGGTATCACATCGTAAAACTAATGCTGTTTATATTTGGTACCTTCCACGTTTTACTTGGCGGGGTCAACGATGTTTGTCCAGTTTTACTTCTTTTTCTTTTCTTCTGTACCATTTTGATTTGGTTATTGGGAAGTTAAAGTCCAAATATATGTTTAAGGTACATTTTGGCACGAATTCAGCTCACATTCTATAAAATTCCAAAAACAATTCATGGACCTCACCTAACACTTGCCGTCCATCTTGTCATGCGCAGACACGGACAGACGGACAAATCAAAATTAATAACCCCGTGTCGGTGAAAGCGGGGGATACAAACAGCACATCTTAGAATTAAATACGCATAATATTATTATATAATACAACACAGTGCAAAAATTCAACTTTTTAAATTTTGCTATATATTCCTGGTATTTCCAACTTTTCTTATTTTGTTTATGGGTAATTTTAATGAAATTGTGAACACTTATAGAGAATTGTTTCCTGTTTCACCTGATGATATTTTCCCTTTCCGTTGTGTATGGTCAGGAAATCATAGTTTTTATAACATTCAATTTTTGGACGCCATATTAACATCATTTTAGTAGCATTATATAGGAAAATGGCGTCGCACAAAAATTAGTAGTGTAGATAATTCTGTATCTCTCCAGAATCACACAATGGAAAAATAAATAAATTTAATGAAAAGAAATTATGGATATTTTCTGTATGAAATAACCAATTATTGTCAAAATCTATCCATAAACGAAATCAGGAAAATTAATTGGAACAAATGTTTGAAATACAAAGATAATAAAGCAAAATTTAAAAAGATGACTCATTTTGACACTGTGCTGTACGTAATGAAGTGTTTATTAATATTAATATTATTAATAAATTAATATTACAACACATGGATTGGACAGAGAGACGTATAAACTCATGGCTGTATACTTCTCTGATAGAAACATTGAATTTGAAACAATCACTCATTCATTGTGATTGACTATCTACAAGCATATTAAACAAATACTTATTCATATAAAGTAAATCGAAGAATAAATCAAAGTACTGGAAGTACTGAAGGAGGTGTTACTCGAATGCTTTGACATCGTAAAAGTGAAATGTTAAATATGAATTTAAAAAAAAATGGAAGTGCAATTAATAAAGTGTATATATATATTTGGTATATTAAGCGAGATTGTATTTCCATACTACCGATTAAAAATTACAATTTTGTCGTGATCAATAGTGAGGTCCGATTTGATTTTATCGACACGACTTTTGTCGCTATTACAATGTAGCAGCCAAAGGGTTTGAATCAGAAGTGAGATTTCAACAATCACGATCGCTGCTTTATATAGATTTCAAAGTCTGTGTTTTGAAGCGAACGTTTATACGTCAGACATATTGGATGGGGTTTCACTTCCTTATATGGGCATTCTACATGATTCTATAATGTTCTTATCATGAACGGAGTTAGATTCAATCATATGTGAAGTTTATGTCAGATGCATGTAAGAAGTGTTCCGCTTGTCCATATTTACCCAAATGCCCCAAAGCATTCAGAACAAAGCACTAGATACTATAAAAGTTGTCTCCCTTATTTAGAGTAATTACAGATATTACGCCTTGACGCCTTTTCCAAAAAATACTATATAATTTCTGTTGAGTTACTTTTGAAAACTCTAGAACACAAAAACCCCATAAAATTATACTGTATCGAGTTAAGAAATCACTTCCAGTTATCTGAATGAATTCTCTGTCAAATTGTGTGAAAAGCTTGGTCAGTGCTATCCGATCGATTATAAAGTATTTCAAGGACCCAAAATAAATACAAAAACAAATTATAACTTTGATAAGTATCCTTGTCTGGAATAGATGAACTCCCTAGAGCACCTGCGTCCAATGCGAGTCAAATATTTATAACGTTTGACTAATGAACGGTATTCATGATATCGTTTTATGACATGAGGTTTTTCTACAACAGATCAAATGAACAATAATATTGATATTTCTAGTTATCACAACTTACGGAATTTCGGTTCTAAAGAGAAAAACGAATGTGATTCTAAAAGAAGAAAGTGATTTAAGGAGGTACGGTATCTCTGTTCAAATTACTCCACCCATTCCAGATTCCAAGTCAGCTCTCGGACGGGTACACAAGTGTTCTCAGTAACATTTGTGCCCCAGACGAAGACACACGAATGTTGCGGTATAAATCATAGCCGACTTAGAGTATATCGTTGTTTGATAAAGACATACGGGTCTCGGTGATATAGTCTTAGTGATATACAGTGTAGTCAAAAGATAATTAACTCGAGTGAACTATAAATTCCATATCCAATAACCACGAGTCGTGTGACCTATTTTACCACAATCTTAGTCGGACACAGCTGAATAAAACCACGGACCAATGATATGCGCAAAACGTATAATCTCGTATCCCGCCAAGTGGTGACGACGTCCACAATGGATGGCGTCGTAAACAATCAGCAAGTGACGTTCCGGTCAAAGTTCATCATGACAGCCAATCAAAATGCATTTAGAGTTTATTCCACGTGTGGTATAAAGAACATGTTATTCACTTTTAATACATTTTAGATCGAGAGATATTCGAAATCGCAATGGTAAGATGAATCCAGAGGCAATAACTTAATATAGAACAAAACGAAAGTGAGTATAGTAAATATGAATTTGATTTAAATGTAGAAAAATGAGTAAACATGTATTTAACTCAAAATATAATTTAGAAAATAAATTGCCGAGAAAATAAAACACGTTTGCACTTGAACACTACATCCCACTTACCAAATATCATTACCAAGGGAATTTTTGTTATTAAGCGAAAATTGTTTAATCAAATATGGCTCATGTGCCCCTGATACTAGGTCAAGGTCTTTCAATTGAGCAAACTTAACTAAACAGCCCTTTATCCTAGCATCTCCCTGGTCCTTTTTGGTTATTGTGAGGAACTTGTTTGAAGATCTAATCTCCTTTGACTACTTTAACCTTGAAAGTAGGCAAAGGTCATTATCTTACACAAACTTAATGGCCCTTCATCAAGGCGGAAAATTAGTATCCTGTGATCTTTTGGTGGTTTAAAGAATTAGTTTATATAAACTTTATTTATTTTACAACAATTATGAAACAAGTTATACAACTTATATTAATCACTCTTGTTGGCCCGGATGTTAGCGCGCGAGAGGTCTTATTGTGGGAGGAAACCTGAGTACCCGGAGAAAACCTTCGTTTGACGATATTAACACCGTGATCCCTGCAAACTTGAATGGCTAGTCAATACTAGTGTAGCTTTTATGTGAACAGATGAACAAAGTAAATGAAACAACAGCTTTTGAAAAGTCAACATTTGTTTTGACATGATCCTCTTTCTAACATTGATAATCATTATTATTACAAGCTTTACCGAGCATAATCTTACAGTGTACGTAAATGAAAAACGTATACGTATCAGCTGTACGTTTTTGTTTTCCGAAAACACTGTCAACTTAACCACACTTCATCCGTCAAACCATGCTCTTCGTCTTCTTTGGTGGTGTCGTATTTCTTTTTGTTTATCAGATGCATATGTTCCCGATCTTTCAATAGTCTCTTTCAGCTTCTTTCTTGTCTAGTCTTGTGGCTGTTTTCGTCAGCCAATATTTTTTATCGCGGCTACCTAACATTTGCGCTTCCGGTTCTATTTTTATACGAGCAATCACGTGATTTTTTTTCGAATCATGTGACCACTACCCTGCTCCTGGTTCCGTGCCGATTCGCAAGAAAACATAAGAAATGTTTTTTTAACACAGAAAACGATAATAAAAATACAACTATGGAACTGATGTGCTAAGTAATAAATCTTGATATCAAATAAATATGCTATCGTTTGATAATCTAAACTGTTAAGGTTAAAAAAATTATAGAAAATATTTCATGTCGTACCATATTGAGATTCCTATAATTAGTCGAATGGCGGCGACGAAATTGGGCAGACGAGCACCAAATTTAGCGGAAAATGCCGTTTTAATGTACTTTTCGGTTAATTGACACATCTGATATCTTGATTTTTGTTCTTAGAATAACATTTGCCTTCAGAAAATGTATTTCATTTAGAAATTGGTCTAAACACGAGCTAATTATTATTATTATGTAAGATTATGTTTTAATTATATACATACATGTAATACTCCATATTCCCAGAGAAGCTTTTTTCTCTCATATCTCGCCATGTTGTATAGAGGTTGCCCATGTAAGAAAACTATGTAAGAAAAATCTATCTTACATAGCATTTCACGCGACGTAACGTCACAATGGCTCAACAATGACGTGACGTCACGAATACGGTAAACTCTGATGCCGGAAAGAGAAAACGACGGCGTGATAAAATTAAAACCTTTCACAAAAATTTAACCATTAACACCAGGAAAAACCGTGTTTGCAAATATAGGGTATGCTTAAACTCGCTGTCTAATTCGTTTTCGTCAAAAAAACTCAACGAAAAAGATGAAATTTCAAAATGGTAGCCTGTTTAAACATATTTTCATGGAGCTTATTCGGGTAGTTGATATGAGATAAAAAGACTCTTTCATTATGTATGTATGTAGGATAGGGATATTCCACCTTCGGGATCACAAAATGTGGTAAAACCCTCGGCAAGCCTCGGTTTTCACCACATTTTGTGACTCCTCGGGTGGAATACATGTATCCCTATCCTACATACTCGCATATGAAAGAGTCTTATAATCTTAATTATTGATTCCCAATGATTAATAGAATCTTCCCCAAGCTTTGGATATGTGACAGAGAAATCTCTATTCCAAGGGGCGATATTCTTGGTTTTCTTACCCGAGGCTCTTCCGGGGATTAGACAATCAGGAATATCACCCCGAGGGTGGGAGACTTCTCTGTCATAACTTCAACATATGGGATGCTTATTTTTTCTCCCACCATTTTGTATTGTTTTAACAAAGTAACAATGCGACACAAAGCAGACGCGACGCGATTGAATTGTTGACTTGGCGTGATGCTACTGTTGTCGTGACGTCTTTATATTGTTGCCGTGACTTCATCATATTATTGTCCCGATATTGTTTTATTGTCTTCAGCTCGTGTTATCTGTCATACCCTAAGGGGCAACAGAGAAATCTTGGACAGGTAAACGAGGAGAAACTTCTGTGAGTGATGGGAGAAAAATGTATATCTATCAAAGACTTTAAAATCATGATATATACATTAATAAGTAAATAAACACAATTAGATATAGCACCCTATATAACTTACTTTAAAGCGATTTAAATACAGTAGTATAAATATATCCATTTTTAAATAATCAATACATTTAACACACTTAGTTCTAAATAAACGTTTCTGAGTACTTTTATTGAGCATTGCACAATATTTCGGATTGTCGGATCATTGCAAACACAACATGTAACCCAATTTATTCACCAGGTAGTTATACTGTACAATAAATATAAATATAGAATCCTTTAATTTATTACAGTCATGTGGCACTGCGTCAGCAGTTCAAAAAGGAAGTACGTCGGTCGCACTGCCTAATGAGAAAAGCTTTTATCGTTTACCTCATTATATATTGATAATGCACTAAAAAAATATTCAAATGTCTATGTATGCAAATGTAAACAGCATTTTAATGGATTGTAAGACGCGTATAATGCATAGACTGGTATACTATCGCTACGCCTAAAAGTCGTGTGGACAGATTTATTTTATGTGATTTTGTATTCGATCGACGTATACGTTATCCTCTCTCGCGATGAAAATGGCGTTCTGTACTTCTTTTTATACACCCTGTTTTACAAAGATTGAAAGTCCAACAAAACTGTGCTCGAAATGGTTGGCTAGAAACAGAAACTGAGAATGTTTACTATTTATTGTACATCACGTATGTTTAAAATCAATTCATCGAGATCGAAATGAATGTTTAGAATAGGAATTGAACAAACTCGCAAATTTTAACAAATCTTTCAAAATCGTTTGCAGGTATACAATGTAGCGGTATCACGCTGCCTAACTGTACTCTAGCCAGTTTAAAAGACTGAAGTTTATGTTGATGTATGATACAATGTATTTAAAATGGCATAATCATAAAGATGAATATTTTATAAGAGAGCTTTCTTCCATATGCTATACCCCCGCCAGTAAATGGCCAGGGCATATAGTATTTGTCATGGCCACCATTTTCGTCATAAATTCGTTTCCGTTAATGTGCTCTTTAAAGTAAACAAATCGTTGTAGCTTATTCATTCTTTACATGGTATTTTCATTGAGGTGTGCTTTGTTAAATAGCTGTGCTTTAATGATGAGATTTCAATCAAAGTCTGATTTGGTGAACATGAAGGGCATTTGCATTCCCTTGAAACCATATTGACAACTAGCTTACTTGTTTCCATAGTTATGAACCTTGAACTAAAAAAACAGTTTATGCTCATTTTCGTCTTTCTCTTCGTTTATAAGGTGATATCAAGACGGGTAATAAAAACCTTGCCAAATCTTTCAATTACATTTCCAGGTATATCGACGATGTGTTGTCTATAAACAATAAGAAGTTTTCTGGCCTAGTCGATCATAAATACCCTACTGAACTTGAGATTTAAGACACAACAGACTCTCCTTCATCAGTTTCTTACCTTGATCTTTATTTAAACTATGACCAACACGGGCACTAAGCTGTATGATAAACGTAACGATTTCGTTTTTGCGATCGTGAACTTTCCCTTTCTTGAGAGTACCATCCCTGCTTATCCATCCCATGGTGTTTACATATCGCAGTTGATTCGTCTTTCTAGGGCTTGCTCTTAATATCGAGATTTTCGTGATAGATGTCAACTGCTGACGAAAATACATACGGCACAGGGATTCGAGAGATAAAGATTGATTAAAACTATGGGCAAGTTTTATGATCGCATTTTGATCTCATCGAGAAATATTCTGTATCTTTGTGTGATGAGAAGATGGGCGTTTAGGAGTTTGCATATAAGAGTGCGTACTTGTTTTAATTTACAATGATGACTCGGTTCTCACTTTGAGGATTGATGCTAGCTTGAATGTGACCAAGATTTACATAGCAGGTCGTCGATAAAGCAGAAGATGCTTACTCTTCCGGAACACCTTTTCTTATTACTTTTACGAGGGTTCCATGTAAATCTTTCCTTTGTTCCTATTTTGCCTCTAGTTTAATCGATTTCGAGTTCGGATTATGGTTTTTTTGACGCTTTGGTATATTCTGATTTATTTTGCAAGGTGGATGTCGTCGGTAAAGCAGAAGCGGAACACCAGGACCTGTTTTCATGAAACCGTTCTCATGAAACAACTTAGACAAAATAAATATTTAAAAATAAATTTTAGCCAGAACAAGAAATCAATTTTGAGCACAAAAAGCATGCTTGAGCATGAGAAAGGTTCCATGAATACAAGCCCTTGGTCTTGTTACCTTGTTCTTTTCAAAGGATAATTGCTCCTAGGTATGATATATGTGATTCCTGATTGTTTGTACCAATATGTATTATTCGTAAGGACGATGTTTTGCTTCCGCAAACATATTTACAGCAATTTATCACAGTATAGATTAGAAATGTCAATAAATAGGTCACAGAGTTAGTAATTAAACAAGAATTTCGCAGATAGTTTAATTTCTAATAAACTCCAGAAATCTCCAAACAGATTTGGAACCTTTTTTTACCCAGGAAGACCGTTTAGCTACGTACATAATACTGAAAATCGCTATAATTCGTCTTGGTTTTGTGTCACACCGAATCATATTTCAAACATTATGCACGATTGTACCCCCTTCAACAACCTCTACATATGTTTGACGTCATTCCTAAAAAAAGATAAGGAAAACACATGTTTCAGGTATAATTATTTATTTATCAATAATAAAAACTTAGTTCTATTACATGTATATGGCATCGGTAACTTTGGTGATATATTTGCAAAATTGAAAAACAAAACAAAACAAAATTAATGAAAAAGCACTTCTAATGGTAACACGGTAATGCCCCGTGTGTAACGCACTAGAGTCCATGATACAACTGTAGGTTGACGTAACATATACGGGGAAAACGTGAACGACTGCCATCCCAAAATCTGAGTTCTAACCACGGGTTACTATATATCCTCATAAGATCACAGATTTTGTTTTAATCCCCCTTTTTAAACCAAGGAAGATTTTTTGCTGCAAACTTCTCTAGCTTCACATTTAAAACAATGATTTGGGTTATAATAAGCCAAAACACATATATATCCTCTAAAAGCGATTCTACAAATTGTCCTTTCAAATCTTATTACTACATAGTTTAATGTAGAATAAATAGACGGATACTAGGGTAGTACGCGTATACATTTATTCATTATTAAGATATACGCCGGTTGCAACGTAGATTTGATTGATGTGATAATATTACTATTTGGTACAGTATATCAAAATACGTTTGGAAAACTGTGTCAACTTCAAAGCATATATTGTTCGGATATCCCATTTCTCATTTTAGTATACGATATGTATAATTGAGTTTTCTGTTTGTGATAAGCAGTTATGAAATATATGAAAAGACGTTCCTATATATTGACGAAACTAACTTGCAAAGGGTTACTCTATACATAATGTTGTTTAATGTTAAAAAATAAACACTTCTGCTACATTGAATATATTGTTGCCATGGCAACCAGAAGCAGATAGAACGGAGCCTGGTGAGATGCGGCTGTCCCAGTATACTCCACGCAAGGTCTTGGTGCCTCTGTGGTACATGTACATTCCACTGCCTCCAGTGCGAGCTCAGCATCACACGAATGGTAGAGAGCCATTTCATTAACACCGACGTAATAGCTTAACACACGTTCGACGTAAGCACTAACCTTGCCCTGGAAACAAGGATTCTGTCTAAGTTCTTTAATGAAGGTTTTGCATTCCTTACGGCAGACGAAGGTTTCACATCGTTGAGTAAGCTAAAAACATAAATATGTAATGTTATTTATTTATATTTTATAGGTACTGATGGAAATTTGAAAAGTACTCCAAAGACATTAAAGCTTTAAAAGTACACAATTGAAATATTTCGTTAAACTCATCTTCACGAGAGACCAGTACATGTAAGTGTTGGGCAGCATGATATAACTAGCTTTATTACATAATGCATTTAATTTCCTTAACAGTACGCATAAGCTATATTTTGAACCATTTACTAGTGAAATGAAATATTGCACATCTAAAATGACTATTGCACGATCACGTGCGAACTATTGAACACCGCGTGACGTTTCCTACCCTTTCAAGCGTCAAAGTCACTCAGATGTCGATGTTGCCAGACAACAGCATTCATGGTGAGTTGAGATTTGGAGTCGCGTCGCAATTGGATACGGATTATTATCTTCGTGGTTATTATTCAGATAATCGAATATTTACTTTTTATTTTTTTATATAGTTCAAGTGATACATTTTAAAATTGATCTATTATTATTCAAAAAACATATTAATAAAATAAACAATTTTATTTATTCAAAGGGTGCTTAAGTGACTATGTAATAAAACAAGTATATCATGGGTGTATGTGCAATAGTCCAGAATATTTGACCCTCGGTACTGGTAATCGACCGATGTTCTATTGCCCTCGGTCTTCGGCATCGTGCAATAGAACATCGGTCGATTACCAGTACCTCGTGTCTAATATTTTGAACTATTGCACAGACCCCCATGGTATATTTATATATTATTCAACATAAAAATGATATTTAGTATTAAAACAAGGAGAATTAAACTGTTTCAAGATGACTTAACACACACACATGCTGTACCTTTTTAATTTAATAATAGATACAATATGCCAAAAAATAAATTAAACTGCATTATACAGATGTTTCGTCCTTCTAGGACTCTTCAGTGATGCTAGGGGCCAAAAAGTAGGAATCCATAATTTCTAAACCAATGTAGAACCAGAAGGTCAGATACGTTAAACCCTTTTAATTTATGAATTTAGATGTAAAATTAAACTTGTTCTGTTTGTTCTGTATAATATCAAACCGTGTACTATGAAAATGTGCATGTTGTGTACCGTGCCACTACTCAAATAAGATTAATAAATCCACCAGCATAGTCTGCCGCCGTTAATTGTGTTACTGTTTATAAAAGAGGGAGATAATCTACATCAGGTAATTAAAGTTTTCTTTAATTGATTCATTATCATGACGGGCGATATATTCTAAATCTGGCCCCTAAAACCGTTCAAACCTACCTCTAAAAACACTTGTTGAAAATAGGCTGAGTCATCAAAGAACGACTTGACTTGGCATCCGTCAATAAGATCGGTGTCATGGTTGAGGGAGCACATGGGCAAACCCATCAAGGTAGTGCACTGGGTTGACAAGATGGATTCTTTTGGATAATAAAACAAAAATCCGAAACACATTTCCTGAGCCGTTGCTTCTCCACTGAAGGTTGTTACGTTTTTACGTGAAGAAGTGAAAGAACATTTTGCTCTCAAAATGTCGCCCTTCTTGATTTCTATTGGCGTCTCAAAACTGCAAGAAAAACAAATGTTACGGTTAAGAATACGTTTCACCATTCATTATATCACTCATTATGGATGTTAACTCCTGAAAAAAAATTATTGTTTACTAGCGCGCATTTTTAAAAAAAGAAAGTTGAAGGCATTGTAGAAAATGTAAAAACTAAAATACATGTCAAAATACTTGTTTTTGTGTTGTGGTCGGTCAAAGATACCCATTTGGTATTATAAGGGATTTAAAATAAATTTTGCTGTTTTGACTAATTGCAGGACAACTTTATATTTTGTCTAACAAAATAGTAATCAGCTGTGTTTGTAGAACTGACATATTGATATTTGTCTTTCAATTACAGAAGTTTTGAACGTAGGTGTAACGCTTGATAAAAAAAAAACGTTTTGCTATCACATTACTTTTCAAATTTTGTGGCGAATCAAAACTAATATAGGTTTCTCTTCCTAAACAGTCAAAAACCGCGGAGGTCTGTGTGGTTATTTTTGTTATTATCTGTATTATTACAAAATTTCGGAGTCAAAAGCAGAATTAGGTGATTTTTTTCTACATTAATAGAAATGCAAGAAATTCACATTAATTCACATTCAAAATTCCTGTTAAAAAGATTATAAAAAACAAAAAACATCGAAATTCTTGACACAATTTCATATGCTTATTTCCTATAAAATAATCAATTTTACAAAATAAACATAGAGTTGGCATTGTCAGGAAAACGCAGTGTGAGGAACAAGGAAACAGTATACTGAATTTTGTTTAGTTGTATAGGGATTGTTGTCCTGTCACAGTATGTAAAATCGCTGACAAACTTCTTTTGTCTTGTAGCTTGAGTATGTGTGTTTTGCAGTACATGTCATGGACACATTTTTGTTTGGTGATGTTGTATTGTTACATATTACATATCATATTTTCAGTGTACCAGCGCATGAATTCATCGAATTCATATACAGAAAACGTGAATTCGAAAAACCTTGAATTCCATAACGTTTTCTCATTTTTTCAATACATGTACATACAGGGACCAAATCTTGTTTATGTTATATGATGTTAAATGGAATAATCTTTTATGACGTAAAGGATGTATTTTATACTTACACATGGACTACAGGATTATCATAACTAAAATGAGGGTCTTCCATAATAGCCTGCTCAGAACCGCCAGCTGCAGTATGATACGTAGTCATTTCTCTACCTGTACAAAATTGGAGAATATAACGTTACACTAGCCACATTTAACGTCTACAGTTCTAAAACTGTATATATATATATATATATATATATACATGTAACACAGAACAAAAAACAAAGACTTTGCCGCAAGGTCTTTCTGCCTTCTCAGGCTTCTACGGCATATCTCTTTGTTTTGCCAATACATGTAACAATGTTGTTTGTTTCCATGTGTAGGTAATTAAATAGATAAAATAAATAAAAAACAGGACGGCCGACTTCCAAACGCCTTCACCCTCTTGGGGGCTCTTCAGGAAGTTGTCTGTCGTCTTGTTTTTATTTATTATATATATATATATATATATGTATATTATTTTGACACACTATGACTCCATCTTTATTTTAATCATTGGATGAATATAAATATATAAACGTTGTGCTTTTTCTAAAAAAATCAATTAAAAATAAAATTGATGTTGGAATGTTCGTGAATCAGTCGGTAAAAATATTTTTTAAAAATCGAGAAAAAATAAAAACTTTGAACTTTGCATGTAAAAGTGATACAATTCAAATGGTTCATAAACTAATACAAGAGAAAGTAGCATTAGTGGTATTGTTATCTGTGCACATTTTGCTCTGTAAATATTGAAATTAATTAAAAAGTCACCAAATTGAGTTCTTGTAAATTATATATCTAGAGCATATTCTTTGTTTTGCCAATCCACCAATGCTTTATACTTCTCGTTTAAAGCGTTTACGATCCATATTTCTATTGAACAGTATGTACTCCATTCAGTGTTTAGTATATTCATTATGCTCAAAAACGTATGTTTAGACCTAGTTGATTGGTACTGAACTAGCAATAGGCTAACACATAACTTATTTCAAAAACATAAGACCAGTGCTGAATGAGATCAACATATTTCTAATTTGCAAGAAGATACCAGGAATTCGCCCTGTACAATGTAATATATTAAATTACTATTTTTAAATTATATTATACTATTTTTTAAATATTAAATTACACTCTTCTTAAATTGAACTCTCTGTTTGCATTATTTTATACGTTATACAAACAACAAATAACAGGAGAGCCTTCATGCATATACCTACCCATGTAATGCATGTGGTTGATACCACTGACAGCGTAAACAGACCCGGTCATGATTCGATCAGAGCAAGTGGACGAGCATTCCGACTCTATGACATGACGTAATTCTCCCGGTGGGATGGTGAATTGATTTTCTCCAATCATTAAATTTCCAAGATTGTTAGGTCGTAATACGGGAGTGTAGTACAGGGTCATTCCAGAACTGTCTTTATAATCACTTCTCTTCGATGGATTATTCCAATGCATCTATAAGGTTAAGGGTAACTCTCGTAACAGTTTCATCACAGATGAATCCATCAAGTCTATAGTAACACATACTTTAGTTAGCAGGTAAGAATTTACTTTAAATTATTTTCTGTTGCCAAAAAAAAAAAAAAAAAATTAAAGAATACTGAAGTGGCAACCAAACCATAAATTAAACTCAAAATCGGTTAAACTATGTGCAAAGTATGATCTAAAAAGTATGATTCATTTATAGATTCTTTAAACACAACTGATATATGGGTGTTTTTATTCTCATTTTTCGATAATGAGTGCGGTATACTTGCACATTCAGTAGACAACATTTTTTTCTAATAAAGATAGCATTGTTCATACCGCACTAATTTTAATTTGCTGAAAGAGGTCAATATATTGGGATTGTGCCTCATTTTGACTGCGTATATGGTAATAGCCGTAGTTTGCGATACCATCAAAGAATTGCGAATGCGCATCATTGGAATCACAAGTTTGCCAGAAACCATTTATTGCATAACCAGACCAAAATGAAACTGAAATATGTTCCATGTTTCAGAATCTTAAAGGAACCAAACTATGGCCGTCAGAGAATAAATATTGTTCTGAAGCGGGAACGGTGCCAGATTTGAACAAGTATCAATCTGCCGAGCCTTTTATGGCGTATACGTTAGTTTACTCAGCTGAAGAAGGAAGAGGGATAAATATATGCCTTTATAGTCATCGTAAAAAAATGTTTTGTTTTGCAACAAAAATCTTTTCATAAAAAGACAGGGTTTTTTTATGAAAAGATTTTTGTTGCAAAACAAAACATTTTTTTGGGGGGAGGGGGGGGGTCTTGTTTTTTTGTTTTTGTTTTTTTTGGGGGGGCAGCAACAGGGGGGGGGGTCCCTGTTGCTGCTGCTTGTAGCGGTTTTGTACTTGTCTTTTTACCAACTTACGTACCTGGATTGAAGCATATTTGTATCCAGTAAGTCCTATTTTGAATCCAGCGTTTTCGTTATGACAGAAACCAGGGATGCCAACGGACCACATGCCAATGATATCCCGACATTTTTGTTCCCCCGACATACCGCAGACGTAGGGAGTGTTCAATGGATTGACCAGGTCAGTGAGTTCAACTGCATAATGAACGGTTTCCAAAACAGCATGAGCTATTTTTCATGAATTGTCATATTTCTTAACACTTAATGAAAATAAATTTAATATTAAACATATATGAGGATTTTGCAAATTGTGAAAATTATAAAACACGGTCTTCAACGACGATAATAATGATGATGTAGATGATGATGAATATTGCCGAACAGCCATGTTTGGAAAAAATTGGCACTAATAAAAATACATGTAGTTAGTCAAACTAGGTTGCTAAATGACGTCATAGGCAAAAATCACTACGTCTCGAGAACCATGCTTTCATACTTTTATGAAAGCATTTCTGCTGGTAGTAATGACGAAGTACAAATGTACTGGCAATGATTAAATTGTGATATGTGATTACGCCTTGATACATATAATATTTTGATAGCGATGCTTACCATTACTGTCGCAAGCGTAGATAAGTGTATGATGCATGACGAATTCGTTGTTAATTACACCTTTATCAGCGATAATGTGATAGTCTTGGTCAGCGGGAAAGGCAAAGTTCATGCAAATATATGTTGTTTCGTCTGCAGGAACCTGCGTCTCTGGGTAGCGGATAGTAAATTCCTGTACATCTGCAACATAAACAAAACATTTGTTTCTGCAGCGACAAAAAGAGAAATATCCAAATATTACATATCAACGATTTATTTCATTTGAAATGCAATAGTATACAAAGGCACATTCATTATTTGTGTATACATTTAGGAAAGGCATATTTTGTTTTGAAATTATAGAAATTTTTACTTCATATTTACTATTTACGACAAAAAATGAGTTCAATAAAAAACATGCTTTAAAGTTTTTGAAATTTCTCTGATATATAAATGAAAACAAAAAACAATCAATAAAACAAATTATATTTTGATCTTGATTCCGCTAAGATCGGCATTTCATTGATTACTTGTATAAAGATATACAAAAATCATTCTGAAGATATATTCTCCGAGCTAGGTTGGTATGAAGTAGTATGTTATCATCTTATAGGATGATATATAATCCTTCTCTAAGAAAAACAGCTACTGTTACATTGTATATGCTACAAAATATATATGATATTGAGTAGCAAGCCCGAGCCCCCCCCCCCCCCCCTATCCTTATTTGTCATTGTAAGGTCATCCGTCTATTTCTATGCTGTTTAAAACTAAATTAAGTGTTATCACTCAAACAGTAAAAATAAATAATAACGTACTAACTGTAATAGGGACCATTAAAGAAGTCCCCCAAATCCCCACATTCGGTCCGCAGTGCTAAAATACATGTACAAACCAAATATTATGAAGGTCGGACGATATTCAAATTTCGATCAATCAGAGGCGAGGAAATGACGGCCATTTTGTTGAATCGCAAAACCAAGATTACGATTTTGATCGTAGAGTCGTAACATTCGTACTTACCAAATTTAAGCGAAATCAGATTATATCTAAATTTCGACAAATCAGAACCCAGTCTTTGGCAAGCAATTTGTTATATTGAAAAATCAAAGTTACAGTATTGCTTACTAGTATACTATATCCATTTTCGACCAATCCGAAGCAAATATATAGCAGCCATTATGGATGCGCCCTTGCGCAACAAAGTTGTTTGGATCACCGAAGTACCCACCTCAATATTCATGTGAAGAAGAAGAAGAAGAAGAAGAAGAAGAAGAAGAAGAAGCGGAGTAAAACCAATCAGTCCCCCAAATATTTTTTGGGGGACTTAATCAATGTTTCAGCAAATATTGTTTCTGGGCTATAGAGTTTTGTCCATTGCTGACATCATCACGCAAAGCCTTGTCGGGCTTAATCCCCTTTGTTATCAACATAACTAAACTGCGTGTTATACGACAATTTGCTAATACGTATTTGTATATCTATTGCCAGATCATATGCACGCATGATAATTCACTTGTATGACCACAACTTATCTCGTAGATAACTGATATACGACACTCGTTTGCTATTAATACTTTCGAAAGATAAACTTTTCTGTTTCCAAACCTCTTCCTCTACTTTGTAACTGATACCTTGGTACATTGACGTTCAACAGCTGAATATTAATCGGTTGTATCCAATAAATATTTGTACAACACTTTCAACTCTATAGTACAACATGTTTGTAATTTTGTCTAAAAAGACCCATTTTATTATGGAATAACAACATGTCGCGTGGCAAGCAACAGACGTCGACGACAGGAAACAGGTAACAGGTAATATATATTTAAATGAAATAGCAGATATGGCACGTGATTGAAGTCCTGCTAGTTAAGATCGGTTTCTAGCAAAGCAGTACATGTATTTTCCACAAAGCATCATGTTTTAGCTTTACTCCCATACATTTACACCCTTCATACACTCCACTGACATACGGATAAAGCCTACCTGGACTGTTGATGGGGTCGCACTGGAGTTCCCCTGTTTGACAAGTATGAAACGTATTCTTTTCCAAACACATCGGATCGCTCCATGGCTCACACAATCCTGTAACAGCAAATAATAATGTGGACACTCTAATCTGTATTGAATGTAAACAATATTTCGACGGAATAAAAAAACAAAAGACGAGACCTATGGATATGTGAAAATGTTCAACTTGTTATCGGACGATGATAAAAGGATTCTGGGAATAAGTGCTCTAACGAAAATAAATCCCCAAACGAAAAAGATTGATTTTAGAGTAGCTAACGTTTATAAAAATTCGAATAAATGCTCTATGAGACTTTTTCTTCAATATTGACACCTATTTAACGAATACTCTTGACATAATGAGAAAACACAAAACATATACAAATAATTAATCCTACCCCAATGGAACTTGATATCGATTATTTCGAAATAAAATAAATGTAACTCTTATCATCGTTTTGATTATGATTTCAAATATTTTTCATGCCGATGCAAATTTCGATTCCTATTCCAATGAACTTTAACAAAGTGTTATGCAATATGCTATTAAGTATTACAATGTGCATACAAGTAATTATCAGTTTTAACTGTAACCTGGATCGGAAAACCGGTCTACAGCATCGTCTCAAACTGTACATGCATAGTGGAACTGGTCGCATTGCAATAATACAACACTTGGCCAATGTGTATGTAAGATGGGACGGGGTGGGGTGGGGGATAAATCGCATGCTCATGTGAAGCTTACAATCTATCGAATCAATACTTTCTTAGATAATCCCGAAAGCCATCTTGAAAATGAATGGAAGCAAACGGAGAGGGATATGCAGTAAAACAATTACATCTCAAATCCGATCAAAATATGAAGCAAGATCTATAAACAGGAAAATAATATATAGCTTTAATTTGATATGGTTTATATTGTTTGTATCTCAATGGTGAATATGTGTACGTTTTTGTGCGCATGTGTACAATCATTATATACTTAGTTGTTAATTTTATGCTTTGTATACTTTACCAAATGCTACGTTTTATTCACAAGATAACATAACACACACATATACGTCCTATTACTTAAAATAAGGCTACGCGTGTTCAACATTCACTTTTGTTTCCTTAGTTTGTGTATTGTAATTATTTGTTTACATACCTGGATGACCAGTAGGCGGGTCGGACGGATCTGAACCCCCCGGGGTCCACACACAGAGGGGATCACCAAGCTCAGCCCCGTTTGAGATCCCGTCTCCATCTGAGTCCATCTCACACAAGGTACGGTTCCATTTCTGTTATGATGTGGAAAGAAAAACATGTTTCTGATACATAGCTAGATCCGTGCTTACAATTAGAATTATATTCATGTATCTCAGAGTTCTTTGTTATTCTCCAGTATAATGTAAGATGGTTTAAAAATACGCGTTTTACGCGCTGTTACATTCATGTTAAATTTACATTTTCAGCAGATAATCATAAAATACTCATTAAATCATCCGGAGAATATCAATTAAACTTTAGTTTTTATTTATCTAAAAACACATTTTCAATTGTAAAATAATTGTCATCTTCGACAAGATTTGAATAATAACAAAGAAAAAAGAGGAAAATCTTTTAAAAGTTAAAGTGTACCTCGTAATATTAGTTATATATATATATATAATACTCTTCCCTCTTGAACATATTTGAATATATAAAACTGTTCAGAATACAAAATATCATACAAAATTAAAGACGATGAAGTTAAAAGAAAAAGTGTCATTGAAGAAAGAAATATATTGAAGGAAATATTATGAGTTCTGAAACATTTAAGGTTTTTAGCAACTTATATCGCTTTCGTCAGAACATGTTTTGCCAAGTCAAGGACATATCACAATTAACAGTTACCTCCCATAGATATCGGAACATGGACATGTTAGGTCATTCCTAAACGTATATGTGAATGTTATGTTTTGTTAAAAATTGTTCAAAATTATGTCTGAACAAAAAACAACCGAACGATTTTGAATTGTATATTTGCCTCTTTATGTGATTTCTCTATTGATACATTATGAGGTGATAGAATAAAATTGCAGAAAATAAAAGAAACAATTTGTACTTGTGTCTCACAAATTCTCCCTACCTTGCCATTATTGTAGAAGTCTAGTCCAAAAGGGTTTCTAGGTCCGCTACCTGCCATAGCCTGATGACCAACGCCCTGCCATATTGTCGTTCCATCACAAGGGTCACGGACCGAATCTCCGTTTGGAATCTGTGTCTGGAAGGATGAAAAGCCAAGAACACAGCAAGGGGAGACAATTGTCAACACCAACAAAGTCAGCATGGCCCTCATTTTCTTCTTGTAACGAGCGCCTGTTTCCTGAAGTGAAAATTTCTAAAATTAGAATAAGTTTGCGAACACAAATGCAATGTATTGTAACCACCTCAAGATAGCATGCTGTAACGTCAGACAGTAAAGCTTATGTTTCAAAAATCAACTGTTTATAGGCTACCTGTCTTTTCTCAAAGTCTTTTTCATTTAGTTCATATGAAAATATTTTACTTGGTTGTGACTAAGATTTACATGCCGGGTGTCGTCGATAAAGCAAAAGACGCTTTCTATTGTGGAACACCTGGACTTATTCTCTTGTATTTTTTTCTCTTGTCTCTGTTCATTTACAATTTAAAGCACAAAAAAACTTCCCTTTTCAATGATTACACATATGTATTTATTGTTTGAAATTTTCATACTTTATTATGTCCTTAAAGATAGGGTGTATTAAATGATGTCTTCGAAACTTATCAGAAAAATAAATCGTCCTACCCGATTGCTTGTACGGGCCTTTTAATTCAGGTAGGGTGAATGGTGGGGGAAAGCGTGACTACTTATGGGAGTGTACTCCACTAGCATGTTTCTTCACTTTGATTCACTACCGCACAGAAAAAGGACGTATCGTGTTCTCGGCGAATGTGACTCACAGACGATATAGATCTCTCGGGTTTCGAGTGAAATTGCGAAATATCGTGTACGACATCTCGGACGGTTAGGCGTCCCCCGAGTATAAACGAACGAAACTATTCCTATCGATAAACCCTACATTTTTTTCCAATCTTATCATCATTAAACATTTAAAGGTTTAACACAAAGGGATATGTACGTCATGTAGACGTCATTGTTTTGCGGGGTGAATTGTACATGTATTACCGTGTTTTTACCCAAGGTGAAGCAGTTCATTTAATTTGTCTCAAGACCCATGGAGGTTTATACACCATACACCTCAACAAAATATGATTAAATCCTTATATTTACATTAAGGTTGATAATGAACTTTTAGGCAAAATTTTTAAATTTTGGACTTGTGCAAGCCTATCCAGAGGAAGGTTCTGTCGTCTATCCTTGTGTGATATGAGGGCAGATGTGTATGAAAATGCTCATTAGTATACCATGTTGTTACAATGTACACGTAGGTAGCTTATTTCCCCTGTTTTCAAATCAAAGACGTGGTATTTGCTTGGATGTGACCAAGATGTACATGGCGGGTGTCGTCGAAGAGACAGTGGATACTTACCCTTTGTGACCCCATAGTATCCTGGATCATTTTGAACTTTTTCAAGGGTCTCAAAGTTAATCTTTCCTTTCTTCATACTTTTTTTTTGAGTTTGCTTTAAGTTCAGTTTCATGGTTCCGATATACGCTTCGAACGTTTAATGTAAAGAATGGTGGAATTGACGAAATAATTAATTGGGGTCTTCGAGTTATGCGAGTTAGAAAAATGATATTCGACTTACTTTTTTGAAAATCTAAAATTCAAAATGCATTGTTCATATACCAACTTAGACACTACACACCTCATTTATCCTTAAAACATTATTCAAATTGAGCAGGTACGTTATTTAGCTTGCATATTCCGCAATATCAAAAACAGAAAAAATAGAAATATGGCAAGACCTGCATGTACAACATTTAATGTTATCATTACCTTGCTCGGGATATATGTATTTGCAGTTTGTTAGGATATTTATTGGTTGCAAGCAATGAGTTTATGATTTCCCATTCGATATAGATGAAGCAAAACTGTCAGATTTTTTGTGTTTTAATATTATAATTAATTAATTTAATATTGGTATCATTCTATAGGGGTGTCGAGATTATAGATCAATCCAATGCAATTACATGTAATATGACTGCATCAGCTTAGAAAACTCGCGTTGTTTGACAAAATTGAGCTGCCTATCTCAAACCCCTATAGCACGGTTTGTCTTGAGGGTTACGACTTCACATATTCAACAAAACACGTCATCTTATACATTATTCACAGAAACACTTATGTGTCAAAATATAGCACTAGTACAAACAAAAAGGTGTGTCACCTCACTTAACCGTATTGATCGGACTTTTGCCTACTACACACGTATTGTTGTCTGCGCCAGTGGAAGCTCAGAACGCTTGATATTACTGTTTTGTTAATCTATTCACGATACATAATTCAATGTATGAGGGAAAAAGTTTACTTTGTACCCAAACGGTTCCAGACCAACTGGTATTTTTGTCAACCTATGAGTGAAGATCTGGGTCAAAGATATCAAGGCATACCAGTGGGTCTTGAAATGCAACGACATATTAAATTTACTTATAAAGGAAAGCTGTGATACAAATATGAACATACATAATTCCACACTAATTAATAGAACCGAGGTTTATATGTCTGTAATTTACTTACCTTTTTATAAGCCAATGTAAAGTTCACGGACCGTACAACCCAGAAAATACAGAAATACTGAATACGTACAGCTTACACAACAGCCTCATATGACTCGGGTATTTCGAAACGATCCGAAAATATTTACAATTAAAGCAGTCTTGCGGAACTGGTTTAGCCTATAGGTTGAGCGGTTATTCTAGGTCGCACGTTGTCTAAATTTAAACACACCAGCATGATCCCAGATGATACCCTTACTTCTAAATCAGTTTTCATCACTAGTATAGTGTAACTTGAGATAAATAATACCTTACCATACATATGATTACCTGAAACAGACCAACATTTCTAAATCAGTCGGTGAGAATATCGTTGGTTAATACAGTGAAACCTAGCTCACTTAAAGACAGCCTCAGAATTATTTTAAGACCACCTCACTATCAAGACCACCTCGCTATTAAGATTAGTTTTGAAGAGTCCCTAATACCACTTTTGCACTAAGATTCACCTTACTACTCAGACCACCGACCAAACACAAAGTCACCTGTGTATTCCATTGTGTTCACCTGTCAAGTGTCAAATCAGTAAGCTGTATATTGGTGTGAAAATGACTCATCAGTTACAATTACTGTTTGTTTAACATTATGAAACCTATAATATTAATTAATGGACCATAAAAAAATGTCAAAAAATTTTCAGAGAAATCCAACTTTTGTGCGGTCCTTAAGGTGGTCTAAATAGAGATTTTTCACTGTATAATGAGTATGGGAGACGATATGAGGATGGTGTTGTGTCATTCTGTTTGCTACAAGTTTAGAAATAATTATGTGATACTTTCTGATACTTAATAAACATAATTATTTTTTTAGGACCTAAAAACATGAATAATATTTTGTCCGCACATCACTGTATCGAAACACATATTTATCAAATTATCTTAAACCAAATATCAACAACATCTACTGATATCTATAAATACAAAGTTCTATAGATAAAAAAAAAACAGAACACGAATAGTACACATTTCTAGCGCTACCTTATTTTGTGTTCATTAATTAAATGTTGTACAAATCTCTAGCGCTACCTTATTTTGTGTTTATTAGTTATATGAAGTACAAATCTCTAGCGCTACCTTATTTTGTGTTCATTAATTATACGGGTATTTGGTATGTAAATCTACTAATCTTTCTTTTTTGCCGTATATTTTTTCACAAATCTGCTTGTATTTATATTATATTCAAATCATTTGTTTATAAAAAAAGTGTGGGATACATTGTAGATTGACTGATGTATTTGAATAATCGTAGTAGTTTGTCTTGCCCATTATGTACAATATAGTTCATTATGTCTTAGAATGAATTTCTACGTTCGTATAAGATGTGCTGAATACAGAGGTGTTTAACAAAATGCTGTCTAGGAATTAACAAGCTTCATGCATATATGAAAACAGTTTAACTGATTCAATCACAGAAGGATTAAGTTAAACAAAGTTAAATATGTGTTACTTTCTTATATTTCATATACCTAAGATCAGTTTTCTTTGTATACGTTCAATCAAAGATTGTATTTATAAACCAAAATAAGAGTTTTCCCAAAGATCACGACATCGTTGCTGATAAATATTCATTACAAAATCACATTTCTATCAAAACATTCAAAACAAAATATCAACAACAGCTACTGATATCTTCATGTATATAACTATGGATAAAACACAGAACACGTATATTAAAAGACAAGCGCTTTCGCCCATTTTTGGCACGTGAGTCAATTTTAAAATTGATGTGGAAATCGCCCGAAGAGCTCAGGGATGGGCAAAAGCACGAATTATTATGAAAGTTTGCTATGGTTTTCATCAACAATTTAACCGTGCCATCGACATGTATATATTTAAAGCTAGTGAAACTAAAACTATATTCGAGTACTGAAATTACAAAATAATGTTCAAATACAATCATGTATGTTATTGAGACTAGATTGAGATACCTACCCGTCTCACCTAAGCTGGTGAAGGAGTCAATGAAGTCTCTAAACTCGAATACGTACCGTCAGAGGTACATGTATGTCATGTGATCGTGCGTTAACCTATATCTGACCGGTTTTATACGCGACCGAAATTTTAACAATGGCAATAAAGAAACTTGTGAATAGGCAGGACTCGGGTTAAATGTTTTTAAATCCTCAACAGGTAAATGAAGACAAAAGTCTCAATTCGATGATTGTGGGCAGACGGTGTTTTATTTTCACCAGACGTTGTGATCTGTTTGTGTGGACGCCATGTAGGTAGATATTAAAGGATTTTGTAAATGGTTGACTTATAATCCTTACTAAAACGGACTATGGTATGTTCGAATGCTAAAACTGGTTTAAATCGCTTTACCTTTAAACACACTCGCTAGGTGAATGGTTTTCCATTGGAATTGGAAACATTTGTTTGTGTGTGTGTGTGTGTCTTTGTTTGTGGACGGGGTCGACATGTAGGACGCAAATATCATCGCGTCGCATTGTTGTGATCCAATCACCCAAGACGGGATAGGAGCTATGTTACGCTCTATTTTCTGTAATAATTGTTCTTGAGCGACATGATTGAAAAGGGCACACAAAGCCTTACAATAGATCAGTAGGATGTATTGAAGGGGCAGTTTAGTGCAGTTTGTTCACTTTTTATGATATCACCAAATATATTATGAGATTGTAGTTCTGTAATCCCTGTGAACTGTTCATACCGATATTTGATTTCAATGCGTTTTTTAATTAATAATGATGATAGCCTTAATCGTACAATCCATGCAAATGAGACATATGTTTACAAACATCTGTGTGCATTTTGACCTCAACCAGCACGCACAGACCTGCTTCATGGATGTTAATATAACGTTTTCTACTTCTACATTACATTAGTTAAGAAAATTTCAATTCCTGCCTTTTGGCCCCTAGCATCACTGATGAGTCTTAGAAGGGGGAAACAGCTGTATGATGTAGATAAATTATTTTTTTCGCCAAAGTGTATCTACATTGTATTACTTAATTGAAAAGGTGCAGCATGCATGTGTGGTACGCCATCTTTTAGGTAAACCAGTCCTTTTTTTCATTCATGTTTTGAATTGATTCAAATAATATTCGTTACTTGGGGATTGAAAGCAATTAGAATGTTTCCTAGATAAGTATGAATTTATAGTTTTAAGACATTCGCCGATTTTTTTTTTATATTTCTTTTATTTTCAGACATTTTACATCGTATACATAAATAGACATCAACAATCACTTGCACACTCGCACCCACAGCATTCAAAAAATCATTGTGTATGCTATGATAGGTCATACATACATACATGCACCCACAGCATTCAAAAAATCATTGTGTATGCTATGATAGGTCATACATACATACATGCATGCATGCATGTATACATGCATGCATGCATGTATACATGCATGCATGCATACATACATACATACATACATACATACATACATACATACATACATACATACATACATACATACATACATACATACATACATACATACATACATACATACATACATACATACATACATACATACATACATACATACATACATACATACATACATACATACATACATACATACATACATACATACATACATACATACATACATACATACATACATACATACATACATACATACATACATACATACATACATACATACATACATACATACATACATACATACATACATACATACATACATACATACATACATACATACATACATACATACATACATACATACATACATACATACATACATACATACATACATACATACATACATACATACATACATACATACATACATACATACATACATACATACATACATACATACATACATACATACATACATACATACATACATACATACATACATACATACATACATACATACATACATACATACATACATACATACATACATACATACATACATACATACATACATACATACATACATACATACATACATACATACATACATACAGATAGGAAAGGAGAGAAAGGAAGAGAGAGGGGGAGGTATCATTTCTTAATTACATACATGTAATTATTGCATACATGCATGTACCAGAATATTGTAATACGATATGTATTAAAAAACAAAATATTGATAAATCACTGGGCTAGTCAGCGATACAGACCACAACATTCAGTGTTATGATATACAACAATAGAAGATAGGTAAAATAATTTTACCGCCGAATTTTAGTTTAGAACGCTTTTGGTGGAAGGTTCGAGTAATTATGTATATTAATAAAACATTTCACGGTTCATTACCCATACCATAACTTAATGATTGTAAATATAGTGTTATGTCCATACATCTTCGAAGTCAAGAGATTGTTAGAATATATAATGACACGATTGATGTACATGTACATGTGACCCTTACGCAAGGAAAACATGGCTATTTTTAGATTTTAATTCGTACACTGATGGAACCAGTTTTCGTATACACATATGATAATACCCACACGCTCAAGTTTATGTTTCAATATTTGAATGGGAAAGTGTCTTTTTGTTGGTTCGCTGACGGGTTTGTATGTAGGACGAAGTTGTTGTGTACCAATCGACAAAGACGGAGTGTATTTCTTGTTCGTAGTTATTAGTTGTCCTTAAGTAAAATAATATGAAAATGTTCTGTATTTTATATGAATAGCTTATGGTGGTTTTAGAAAGCTTTCAACAACAGCACAGCGCCTTCCAAAATCTGCCCTAACTGTGGAAGAGGTTTTCTTGTCTGGGTAGGTCTAACCTGTCATCCCCAGATTCATCCAAACAGCTCGATACCTAGATGATGCCATGGGCATCTTTGTTTACAAAGAACGAACAATATATATATTTCAGTACGTTTCAGAGCACTTTTATACGATTTAGCATGGGCGCAAAGTCTTGATATCTATCTGTCAAATACATTACATTGATTATGCGTCGCCTGTAGTTATTCTAATGCTGGATCTCGAACTAAGGGCATTGCAGGCTTTTTAACTAACATTAATGGTCAACAGAAAACCCTAAATAAGTTATTTTTATTGTGCTGAATGGAAAACGTGACTATTTTATTTGCTTGATCGTGACTATTTTTTCATGGTAGTGACATCTCTCTGAAACTCATATACGCCATATTTATCCTCGCACTCGGTTATGGTGAATATTGTTTAGACAAGGCGTGTGATTCGTGAATATATATTGACTGTGAACCTAAAATGTCTAAAACTAATAGAAATTCAAGTCCTTCTATCAAAGCATCCCAATACCGGTTGGCATGTTTATGACTTATGGCGGCAGTTCTGGGGGGGGGGGGGCATTGCAATTTATGGAAATATGTATAGTATGTACCGTGCCACTATTCAAATGAGACGACTTGCTATGTAGTCTCCAGAAAACCTCGGGGACGAAATAATCCACCAGCAGAGTCTGCCATCCCTAGTCATGCAAGATGACGTAACACCTATGCTGCACCTTTTTAAAAGTAATAGATACAGTTTGCCAAAAATATGAATTAAACTACATCATACAGCTGTTTCGTCCTCCTAGGAATTTTCAGTGATGCAAGGGTCAAAAGTATGGAATCCAAAATGTCTAAACTAATGTAGAAGCAAAGGGGTCAGGTGCGTAAACCCCTTTAATTTATGAATTTAGAAGTGAAATTTTACTAGAAGTGTATAATATAATTTAGATTTCTGAATATGGAAATAATTTAACACACGATGTAATTAAACTTTGATATCAATAAAATATGCACATCAGATATATCGTTGTTTTTCCCCATACTATTGGTAAGTAGTGTTTGTTATTGTCACATGATTATTAATACCGAGGAACAACTTTATTACCTTGGTTTGTAATATGAACGTAACACACATATGTATTGCACCTTTGTATTTTAGTAATATGTACAGTATCCCGAAAAATTAAATAAACTGCATTGTGCAACTGATTTTAATTTTCAGGACTTGTCAACCTGATGATGCAGCTCAAAGGGATGTAAATTGTCTTTAAAACTATGTAGAAGCTAAAGGACATGGGCGTTATAACCCATTAACTTATGAACTTATGAATTCAAACAAACATATGAGGACAATTCGTTGTACTACGGAAGCTGTGAAAACCATGCCACTAGATAAAATAACTGTGGCCACAAAGGCCCCGACGACATGATCTATCCGCAGTGTATTTCACCTTGTATCTTGAAACATGAACGTAGCATAGCACATGTGCTTCGACTTCGAAATTGAATAATAGATACAGTACGCCACATAATCGGATAACACTGCATCCTTAATTCGAAATCCAGCATGGAATCTATAACATTCATTAGAGTGACTACAGGCGACGAATAATCAATGTAATATATTTGACAGATTGTTTAAAAGACTTTGCGCCAATGGTAAATCGTATTAAAGTGCTCTGAAACGTACTGGAATATATCTGTTGTTCGTCCTTCGTAAACGAAGATGGCCATGTCATCATTTAGATATCGAGCTGTTTTGATGAATCTGGGGATGACTGGGCAGACCTTTTTGGACAGGAAAACCTCTCCCACGATAAGGACAGAATTTGAAAGGCGCTGTGCTGTTGTTGAAAGCTTTCTTAAACCACCATAAACTACACGTATAAAACACAGAACATTTCCCCATTATTTTACTTCAGAACAACTAATAACTACGAACAAAAAAATACACTCCGTCTTTGTCGATCGATTCACACAACAATTGTGTCCTACATACCGACCTGTCAGCGAATCAACAAAAAGACATTTTCCCATTCAAATATTGATACATATACTTAAGAGTGCGGCTGTTATGTTTGTACGAAAACTGGTTCCATCAGTGTACGAATTAAAATCTAAAAATAGCAATGTTTTCCTTGCGTAAGGATCACATGTACATCAATAGTGTCATTATATATTTTAACAATCCCTTCGCTTCGAAGATGTATGGACAGGGCACTATAGTTATAATCATTAGGTTACAATGTGAGTATTGAACCGTTAAATGGTTAAATAATATATATACTTACTCAAGCCTTTCACCAAATGCGTTCTAAATAAGAAATCGGCGGATGGCTTAAAACTGTTAATTCATATTTATTTTGGAAACATTCTAATTGTTTTAAATCTCCAAGTAACGAATACTATTTAAAACTATCTAAACACGAATAAAAAAGGACTGGTTTACCTAAAAGATGACGTTCCATACATGCATGCTGCACCTTTTAAATTAAGTAATAGATACACTGTGCCGGAAAAAAATAATTAATCTTCATCATACAGCTGTTTCCCCCTTCTAGGACACATCAGTGATGCTAGGGGCCAAAAAGTTGGAATCAATCGACATTTTCTTAACGAATGACTATATAAGCAGAAGGGTCAGGCGCGCTAAACCCCTTTAACTTATGAACGTAGAAAAGAAGTTTATAAGTACTTTATATTCTTAGATCGTGTACTACGAAAATGTGTATAATAAGTACCGTGCCACTACTCAAATGAGATAATTGTGGCTATGGAGGCTCCTGCAAATCGGGGACAAAACAAATCCACAAGTAGAGTCTACCATCCCCTATCATGAAAGATGACGTAACACACACACCCGTGTCTGCACATATATCTTTAGTTTTAGATATAGCATGAAGACAGAACAAAACATTCGGATTTACATGTAGCAGATGAATCTCGCACAACTGTAATTTGTAACTACTACCATATAGAGGATGTTTATGGACATGATTGTTTTACGTAATTGTATTAGACTATACTATACTAGGCATATTTATGGGATTAAGACAGATATTTCATAAGCTTTTGGAATTATAGATGTTATTTGGAAATAAAAACATTGTAGTTTCATCTAGTATCTTTGCAGTGGAAATGCAAAATATTCCTGAAGGAATAACAGTAAATTGTCCCCATTTGGTGCAAAGCACCCTCAGATGAAGGGAATTCAATTTTGTCTAAACAGTGGGACTGATCCATTAGCATAGAGGAGATGGACACAATAGGAGATATATTGTTTGAATGGCAATATGAACGAAATTAACATCCCTTAACATCGAAAAAATATCAACTTAATGCAAGTTTTGCAACTAACAATGGTAGAAGTGATATATAAAAAGATCAATTTCTTGATTTGTTAATAAGAATTTACAAAGAGAATGCTTAATTAGTTATGTTTTTTTGTTAGGTATATTCTCTTTCATAGGCCACCAAACGTGGTACAGGAAGACCTAAAGGTATGTAAGTCACGATACACATATCCGATACCCATGAATAGACACTTACTGAAACATAAATTTACAGCTAGTACATGCGCACTGGTTTGATCTGGGTATACACGCTTTTCGCACAGCTAGTTGTTATTGAATGACAGAACACCATCCTCTTATTCCTCCCATACTCATTATCAAGTAAAACTTCTCTATTAAGACCTCCTTATGGACGCACCAAAGTGGACTTAATAGCGGGGTGGTCTGAATATTGAAGGTGACCATGCAGACAAATTTCTCTGAAATCGGTTTTTTGACATGTTTTCATTGTCCATTAGCTAATATAGAGACTTCATAGTGTTAAACAAATAGTAATTGTAAATGATAGCCATTTTAACACTAAAATACAGCTTACTGATTTGACACTTGACAGGTGAACACAGTGGAATACATAACAGGTGATTTTGTGTTTGGTCGGTGATCTGAGAAGTGAGGTGAAACTTAGTGCAAAAGTGGTATTTAGGACTTTTCAAAACTGGTCTTTATATCGAGGTGGTCTTAATAGTGAGGTAGTCTTAATAGCGAAGTTTAAAATGCAAATATATATATAAAAGATTTTTTCGAGACTGAAATGAAGTGGTCTTAATCCTGAGGTGGTCTTTAAACGTGGTTTCACTGTTATAGCCAACGATATTACCACCGGCTGATTTAGAAATTTTGGTCTGTATGCTAAAGGTATTATTTATCTTTAAGTTACATTATACTAGTGGTGAAAACTGCTTTATTTAAACCTGTTACGTATATTTACACAACGTGCGACCTGGATTTTGATTTAGAATGACCAGGCTTAACATTGGCTAAACCGGTTCCACGGGACTGCTTTATTTGATAACCTCTTTCGATCATTTCGAAATACCGGAGTCATATGAGGCTGTTGTGTAAGCTGTACGTATTCATTATACCTGTATCATCTGGGGTGTACCCTTCGTGAACTTAACATTGGCTTAAAAAGGTAAGTGAATTACAGACATATAAACCTCAATACTATTAATTAGTGTGGAATTATGTATGTTCATATTTTGTAACACAGCTTCACTTTATAAGTAAATTTTATATGTCGTGACATTTCAAGACTCACTGGTATATTATTTCTGACACAGATCTTCACCCATAGGTTGACCATGATACCAGTTGGTCCTGAACCGTTTGGCTACAAAGTAAACTTTTTCTTTCATGCAATGCAGTTTACATTGAGCTTACACAGACGAAGGCAACAATACTTGTGTAAAAGGCGAAAGTCCGAACAATACTGTTAAGTTAGGTGACACACCTATTGTTACTTGTTCTATATTTTGACATGCGTTTATTTAAATAATTTATAAGATGGCATGTTTTGTTGAATATGTGAAGTCATAACCGTCAAGACGAACCTTGTTATAGAGGTTTGAGCTAGTCAGCTCAATCGTGTCAAACAACGCACGAGCTCTTCAACATATTCTTGCCTCTTGCATTGCATTGATCTTAAATATCGACACCCCTATAGAATGATACCAATATTAAGTGCAATAGAACAAAAAAACATCTCACAATTTTGCTTGATCTATATCGAATGGGAAATCATAATTCATTGCTTGCAACCTATACATATTTTAATAAACTGCAAATATAAATATCACGAAGTAATAGTAACATTTACTGATGTACATTTCATTTTCGTTTTTAATATTGCGGAATGTCCAAGCTAAAAGACGTACATTCTCAATTTATATATTGTTTTAACGATAAATGAGGTGTGAAGTGTGTAAGTGGGTATATGAACAATGCATTTTGACTTTAAGATTTTCTAAGTAAGTTGAATATTGTTTTAATTAATTCGAAGTAATTTGTGAAATCCACCACACTTTACATGAAATGTTCGAGCCGTACATCGGAGCCATGAAACCGAAATAAAATAAAACTAAAACATAAGTACGAACAAAGGAAATATTAACTCAGGAAACCCTGAAAAGATAATACAGGATGTTATTGGGTCACGAAGAGAAAGCCTCCCCTGTCTCTTCGACGACACCCGCCATGAAAATCTCGGTCACATCCAAGCAACTACCACGTCTTTAATTTGAAGACAGGGAAATTTACTACATGAACATTGAAATAACATGGATATCAATGAGTATAGTCATTCACACCTGCCCTCATATCACACAAGGGTGGTCTGGTGGTGCACTGGATAGTGCACTTGCCTTTCACCAAGGCGACGGGGGTTCGATTCCCCGACCGGATGTGAAAAACGGCATGGTGTCACCTGCCCGACTACGTGGGATTTCTCCTAGAACTCCGGTTTCCTCCCACAATAAAACCCCTTGAGCCAATAAGAGTGACTTATTGGATAACTTGTTTCATAATTGTGTAAAATAAATAAAGTTTATCTTATAAATCACACAAGGATAGGCGACAACACCCCAGGACATTAACGACGCTGAGGTAAGAAGACCACCAGATGGTGCTGTACTAGGTAGTGTGTGTGATATGTATATCTTTGAAATAACCAAGCGGTATAACGTTTATTTAGCGTAGAGACAACTTTGGCAAATATTCCATTACATGGTTATACATATACAATTCAATCCGCAAAACAATGACGTCTGCATTTCCCTTTGTGGTAAACCTACAATGTTTCATGATTTCATGATTAAAAACAATTTAAGATTCGTCGATAGGAAATAGTTTCGTTCGTTTGTACTCGGTGGACGCCTAACCATCCGAGGTGTCGTACACGATATTTCGCAATTTCAAGTGAAACCCGTGATACCTGTGTCATCTATGAGTCACATTCGCGAGAAAAACGATGCGCTCTTTTTCTGTGCGGTTGTGAATCAAAGTGAAGGAGCGTGCTAATGGAAAACACTCCCATAACTAGTCACGCTTTCCCCCACCAGGTACCCTACCTGTATTAAAAGGCCCGTAAAAACACTCGAGTAGGACGATATATTTTTCTAATACGTTTCGGAGACTTCATACAATACATCCCATCTTTCAGGACATTATGAAGTATAGTGATTTCTAACAATAAATACATATGTGCAATCATTTAAAAAAAGAAAGGTATTTTTTGTGCTTTAAATTGTTAATGAACTTAATTCTGTATCATATAAAGATGTTTTTATAATTTCAGATGGACTCATCATTATTATATCTCTATAGTGGTATCATATACGCGGCTAAAGATTTTAAGGCTTAAAATACACAGAGACAATAAAGCAAATACAAGAGAATAAGTCCAGGTGTTCAACAAAAGTAAGCGTCCTTTCCTTTATCGATGACATCTGGCATGTAAATCTTAGTCACAACCAAGTACAATATTTTCATATTTATTAATTTAGCTTAATGAAAAAGACTTTACGAAAAGACAGGTTTAAAAAGTTGATCTTTTATATTGACTGTTTGACGTTACAGCATGACATCTTGAGGTGATTACAATATATTGCAGTTGTGTTCGCAAACTTACTTTGTGAAATCATCATTGCAGGTAACGGGTACTCGTTACATAAAGACATGAAGAGGGCAATGCTGACTTTGTTGGTGCTGACAGTTGTCTCCCCTTGCTGTGTTCTTGGATTTTCAACCTTCCAGACACAGATTCCAAACGGAGGTTTGGTCCGTGACCCTTGTGATGGAACAACAATATGGCAGGGCGTTGGGCATGAGGCTATGGGTGGTAGCGGACCAAGAAACCCTTTTGGACTCGACTTCTACAATAATGGCAAGGTAGGGAGAATTTGTGAGACAAATGTATAAATTGTTTCTTTTATTTTCTGCATTTTGATTCTATCACCTCATAATGTATCAATAGAGAAGCATTATAAGAATTAAATTCAAAATTGTTCGGTCATGTTTTGTTCTATCTCAGACATAATTATTATTCTTTTGAACAATTATCTACATTTTAACAAAACATAACAGAGATGTTTGGATGCAGAAAAAATCTCAAGATGGAAAATGCCCATAGACGCGTTTAAGAATGACTTTACATGTCCATATTTCGCTATCTACGTGAGGTACATTTTGTAACTGTTAATTGTGATATGTCCTTGACCTGTCAAAACATGTTCTGACGAAAGCGATATAAGTTGCTAAAAACCTTAAATGGTATAGAACTCATAATTTCTCATTCAATAAAATTCTTACTTCAATGACACTTTAATTTTCTTTTAATTTCATCGTCTTAAGGTTTTGTATGACATTTTGTATTCTGAACAGTTTTATAAATACAAATATGTTCACGTAGGAAGAGTATTATATATATATTACTTAAATATTACGAGTTATACCTTATGTTTTAAAAGATATACCTTGGTTTTTTTGGGGTGGAGGGGGTTGTATTTATTCAAATCTTGTCAAAAATGTAAATTATTTTACTACCGAAAATACATAAATAAATCATTCAAAGCTTAAGTTTACTTAATATACTCCGAATGATTTAATGAGTATTACATGATTATCTACTGAAAATGTAAAGTTAACATGAGTTTAACAACGCGTAAAATGTGTTACGGTAGTCATCTGTATACAAATTGTGCTCAAGATCAAGAAATACATAAATTATATGTAGTTTGGAACAAATCTTACATGATACTAGAACAAGGCAATGAACAGTTAGATATATGGATATACTTCTATTTGTTATAACTGATCTAGCTTTGTATCAGAAACATGTTTTTCTTTCCACATCAAACAGAAATGGAACCGTACCTTGTGTGAGATGGACTCAGATGGAGACGGGATCTCAAACGGGGCTGAGCTTGGTGATCCCCTCTGTGTGTGGACCCCAGGAAGTTCAGATCCGTCCGACCCGCCTACTGGCCATCCAGGTGTGTAAACAAATATTTACATTACACACACTTAGGAAACAAAAGGTAAACAAGGGGTATGTTGAACACGAGTAACTTTATTTTTAAGCAATAAGAAGCATAATCTTGTGAATGAAACGTAGCATTTCGTAAAGCATACAAAGAATAAAATTAACAGCTAAGAATAAAATAAATGCGCAGAAACAACGTAAAAATATTCATGTTTGAGATACAAGTTATATAAATTCTATCAAATTAGAGCTATTTATTCCTTTCCTGGATTTCAATGAAATATTCGAGTCTTACTACGTATATTTTTGGGGTTGGAGATGTTATTTATTAACTGCATAGCGTCTTCTAAGTTCCCCGTTAAACGGATAATTACTTGTATGCACTTTGTTATACTTAATAGCATATTGCATAACTCTTTTAAAGTTTGGAATAGGAATCAAAAATTTGCATCCATATTAAAAAGAGAAAAGATTGTATCGGTGCAAATATTTTTTTTTATCATTGAGATCATGTTAAAAACGATGTTATATTTATTTATTATTTGTATATGTTTTGTCTTTTCTCATTATGGCAAGAGTATTCGTTAAATAGGTGTCAATATTGAAGCGAAATTCTGATAGAGCATTTCTTAAGAATTTTTATAAAAGTTAGGTACTATAAAATCAATGTTTTTCGTTAGGGTTTTATTTTCGTAAGAAAACTTATTCCCAGAACTCTTTTGTCCACGTATCGATAACAAGTTGAACATTTTCACATATCCATAGGTCGCGTCTTTTGTATTTTTATTCCGTCGAAATATTGTTTACTTTGCCTTTCAATATAGATTAGAGCGTCAACAATATCATTTGCTGTTTCAGGATTGTGTGAGCCATGGAGCGATCCAATGTGTTTAGAAAAGAATACGTTTCATACTTGTCAAACAGAGGAACTCCAGTGCGACCCCATCAACAGTCCAGGTAGGCTGTACGCTTATGTTTGTGAAGTGTATGAAGGGTGTTAATGTATGGGAGTGAAGCTAAAACATGATGCTTTGTGGAAAATACACGCACGGCTTTGCTAGGAACCGATCTTAACTTGCAGGTCTTCAATCACGTGCAAACGCTGCTATTTGATTTAAAAAACTATATTGCCAAACGACATTTTGAATAATATAGTGCCTTGATAAAATGGATCTATTTTGATAGATCTAAAAGTAACAACAAATATGTATTGTAGAATTGGTAATTGTGTGCAAATATTTATTGAAGACAACCCGTTAGTATTCAGCTGTTAAACGGCAATGTACAAGGTATCAATAACAAATCAGAGGGAAAGGTTAAGAAAGATCACGTAACACACACATATGCTGCACCTCTTAAATTTAGTAATAGATACAGTATGCCGAAAAAATGAATTAAACTGCATCATACAGCTGTTTCGTCCTCCTAGGACTCCTCAGTGATGCTAGGGGCCAAAAGGTAGGAATCCAAAATTTCTAAACTAATGTAGAAGCAAAAGGGTCAGGTGCGTAAAGCCCCTTTAATTTATTAATTAAGAAGTAAAAAGAAATTACAGTGAAACCTCGCTTAAAGACCACCTCGTTATTCAGAACAGTTTTGAAAAGTCTCAAACACCACTTTTACACAAATTTTCACCTCACTATTCAGACCACTGACCACACACAAAGTCACCTGGTGTGTATGCCACTGTGTATACCTGTCAGGTGCATGTCAGATCAGTAAGCTGTATTTTGGTATCAAATTGGCTAATCAGCTACAATTACTGATTCTTTCTTTCCCATTTACATATTAAAGGAATTTTAAAACTTTAAAACATGTTTTTTTATTGAACTCTCGTAAAAAGTGTATATGAAGTAAACATTTCTATAATTTTCAAACAAAATATGACATTCCTAAATGTATACACAAATAATTTATATGCCTTTGTATACAATTGCATTTCAAATGAAATAAATCGTTGATATGTAATATTTCGATATTTCTCTTTTTGTCGCGGCAGAAACAAATGTTTTGTTTATGTTGCAGATGTACAGGAATTTACTATCCGCTACCCAGAGACGCAGGTTCCTGCAGACGAAACAACATATATTTGCATGAACTTTGCCTTCCCCGCTGACCAAGACTATCACATTATCGCTGATAAAGGTGTAATTGACAACGAATTCGTCATGCATCATACATTAATCTACGCTTGTGGAAGTGATGGTAAGCATCGTTATTAAAATATTACATGTATCCAGGTGTAATCATATGCAGGTATCACACTTTAATCATTGTTGGTACATTTGTATTTCGTCATTAACTAGTTGTGATATATATATTTGCATATATTTACATTTGCTCTGCATTTCCACTATATATCACTACCAAAGCCAGTTCCGTGTCATGAGAGCATAACACTGGAGTGGTCATGATGTCGTCATTACGATTGTGACGTCATAATCATAACGTTGGAAATAGCCGGTCGAACTGGCTGTTCGCTGTTCCATTTATTAGAAATCCACCTTAAATTTTCTAAACAAATGTAGATTACATAAATATGAATTTATTATCAAAACCAATGGGAAAATGTAAATATAAGCATTGAACATCATTCTGTTCCGTGTTATGGTCCTATAACACGGAACAGAATGATGTGTAATGCTTAAGTAAACCCAACATATGAACGTTACCAGCAAAAACTCTTTCATAAAAGTATGAAAGCATGGTTCTCGAGACGTCGTAGTTTTGTCTTATGACGTCATTGATCAACCTAGTTTGATTAATTACATGTATTATCCTCGGCGCAAATTTTATTCAAACTGGGCTCTTCCACGAATGTCGTTTAAATGACGAAGCATATACAAACGCAGGTAATAAACTAGTGTTGGGGGAAATATCAATACAATTGACCAGCTGTTCTTTAGTAAAAAATGATATGGATTCATCTATCATCTATATCATCATTATCATCGTCGCCGATGACCATGTTTTATAATTCTCATAATCCTCATATATTTTAATATTAAAATAAAATATTGTTAAGTATTAAGACATATGACAATTCAAGAAAAAATAACTCATGCTGTTTTGGAAACTGTTCATTATGCAGTTGAACTGACTGACCTGGTCAATCCATTGAACACTCCCTTTATCTGTGGTATGTCGGGGGAAGCAAGATGTCAGGATATCATTGGCATGTGGTCCGTTGGCATTCCTGGTTTCTGTCACAACGAAAACGCTGGATTCAAGATAGGGCCCACTGGATACAAGTATGCTTCAATGCAGGTAAGTAAGAAGATAGAAAAAAACAATTACAAAACCGCTACCAGCAGCAGCAGACGCAAACAAAAAAGTTTCTTTTTATATAAAGATTGAGGTTGCACTGCAAATGAATATTTATTTAACGATGACTTTAATGGCATATATTTACACCTCTCCCTTCTTGAGCTTAGTAAACTCTGACTGAGGATACTTTAGCGTATACGCAATGAAAACAAAGCTTGGCGGTTGATACTTGTTCAAATATGGCGCAATTAACGCTTCATAACAATCACTATTCTCTGACGGCCATTGTTTGGTTCCTTCAAGATTTTGAAACATGAAACATATTTTGGATTCATTTTCGTCTGATTATACAATAAAGGGTTTCTAGCAAATTTTGGATTCCAGTGATGCGTATTCGAAGTTCTTTGATAGAAACGCAAACATGCAAGCGCCCTAGAGTTGTGACGTCCGACGTCGGACCGCGTCACAACCAGATCACTGTGCCAATGCATAAGCATAGCGGACGTTATATAGTAATGCAACCACGGCCATCGTAGTTACCAGCGTAGCAACCCACTTCGAATGTTTTTTCTTCGTATAATACTTGAAAATGAATAGTAATGTTAATAAAAGGGTTGTACCTACTTTGAATGCGTATACGGTAGCATGACCGCCGTTGGCAACAAACTTATTCATTATGAAGCGCTTACGCGCAACATAGAATGTGTCCGTTGCCAACTGCGGGCATACTATCGTATACGCAGTCAAAATGAGGTAAATCTCTATGTATTGTAAATAAAAATTAGAACGGTATGATCAATGTTATCTTTATTTGAAAAAAAATGTGTTGTCTACTGAAGGTGCAAGAGTACATACCGCACTCGTTATCGAAAAATGAGAATAAAAACACCCATATATCACTTGTGTTTAAACTGTCTATATATTATGAATCAGACATTTTTAATCATTCTTTGCACATATTTTAACGGACTTTGAGTTGAATTTATGGTTAGGTTACACCTTCGGTATTCTCTGATTTTTATTTTTCTTTTGCAACAGAAAATGAATGAAAATAAATTCTTACCTGTTTACTAAAGTATGTGTTACCATAGACTTAATGGTTTCATCTGTCATGAAACAGTTACGAGAGTTACCCTTAACCTTATAGATGCATTGGAATAATCCATCGAAGAGAAGTGATTATAAAGACAGTTCTGGAATGACCCTGTACTACACTCCCGTATTACGACCTTACAATCTTGGAAATTTAATGATTGGAGAAAATCAGTTCACCATCCCACCGGGAGAATTTCGTCATGTCATAGAGTCGGAATGCTCGTCCACTTGCTCTGATCAAATCATGACCGGGTCTGTTTACGCTGTCAGTGGTATCAACCACATGCATTACATGGGTAGGTATATGCATGCAGCCTCTCCTGTTATTTATTGTTTGAATTACGTATAAAAATGCAAACAGAAAGTTCAAAGTGTGGAAATAGTAATTTGATATATCACATTGTACAGGGCGAATTCCTGGTATCTTCTTGCAAATTTGAAATATGTTGATCTCATTCAGCATTGGTCTTAAGTGTTTGATATAATCATGTGTATGCCTTTTGCTAGTTTAGTAACAAACTACTAGGTCTGACCATAACATTTTGAGCATAATGAATATACTGAACTTTGAATGGGATACATACTGTTCAATATAAATATGGATCGTAAAAGCGTTTAACGAGAAGTATAAAGCATTGGTGGATTGGCAAAACAAAGAGATATACTTTAGATATACAATTTACAAGAACTCCATTTGGTGAATTTTTAATTCATTTCAATATTTACAGCGCAAAATATGCCCAGATAACAATACCGCTAATGTTACGCCTGTATTAGTTTATGTACCATAGACATTGTATCACTTTTATTTTTTGTTCTCGGGAACATGATAATTATTCGACTGATTAACGAACATTCCAATTTCAATTTTATTTTTAATTGGATTTTTCACAAAAAGCACAACGCATATATATATTCATCAACATATTACAATTAAGATGGAGTCATAGTGTAGCAAAATACATATACATATAATATATAAAATAAATAAAAACAAGACGACCGATTATTTTCCTGAAGAGCCCCGAAGAGGGTGAAAGCGTTTGGAGGTCGGCCGTCTTGTTTTTATTTATTTTATCTATTTAATTACCTATACATGGAAACAAGCTACAGTGTATATTGTTACATGTATATATATGTGTACAGAACAGTAGATGTTAAACCTAGCTAGTGTTTCATTATGTTCTCCAATATTTATTTTACAGGTAGAGAAATGACTACGTATCATACTGCAGCTGGCGGTTCTGAGCAGGCTATTATGGAAGACCCCCATTTTAGTTATGATAATCCTGTAGTCCACGTGTAAGTATGAAACGCATCCTTTACGTCATAAAATGTTGTTCTATTTAAAATAATCTACTTGTAAGTTTCCATTGTATTCAGGACATGTAATGTTCATTAATATGTAAACAAACCGTAAACAGTTAAGCTTCATGCACAAAGCCTAATTTTTATTATTGCATCAATTTTGATTAGAACTACAAAGAGGATCTTGGCTGTTAATTGAACACAAAACAAATTTCTTGTTAAATACGAGACCCATCAACATCCTAGGGATTTCAGCTTTGTATGTTTTCATTTAGTTTTACCCTTAAGTCAATTATATTGCATTTGTACATGTAGACGGGTAGTACAAGTATTGATAACATAGCACAGGTCATTTGTCGCGCAATATTTAGAGATTATTATATGACAATTTTGATACACACCCCTTATCAGCCTGAGAGTCTTGATATCAGCCAGAGGGCTGAATCATTATATCATTAGTTGCGTTGTAATATCAGCATTCATACTTGGCAGCCGAGTTGCAAAATTTATTTTAAATCACGTATAATACCAAATAGGTATCTTTGACCGACCACAACACAACAACAAGTATTTTGTAATGTATTTCTTTTTACTTTTTCTACTATGCCTTCCACTTTCTTGTTAAAAAAATGAGCGCGAGGAAAAATAATAGGTAATGATTTGTTTTTTTTTTCAGAAGTGTACATCCATGATGAGTGATATAATGAATGGATAAACGTATTCTTAACCGTAACATTTGTTTCTCATGCAGTTTTGAGACGCCAATAGAAATCAAGAAAGGCGACATGTTGAGAGCAAAATGTTCGTTCACTTCATCACGAAAAAACGTAACAACCTTCAGTGGAGAAGCAACGTCTCAAGAAATGTGCTTCGGATTTTTGTTTTATTATCCAAAAGAATCCATCTTGTCAACCCGGTGCACTACCTTGATGGGTTTGCCAATGTGCTCCATGAACCACGACACCGATCTTATTGACGGATGCCAACTCAAGTCGTTCTTTGAAGACTCAGCCTATTTTCAACAAGTGTTTTTAGAGGTAGGTTTGAACGCTTTTAGGGGCCAGATTTAGAATATATCGCCCGCCATGATAATGAATCAATTAAAGAAAACTTTAATTACCTGATGTAGATTACCTCCCCCTTTTATTAACAGTAACACAATTAACGGCGGCAGACTTTGCTGGTGGATTTATTAATCTTATTTGAGTAGTTGCACGGTACACAACATGCACATTTTCATAGTACACGGTTTGAAACTATACAGAACAAATAGAACAAGTTTAATTTTACCAGATTTAGAATATATCGCCCGCCATGATAATGAATCAATTAAAGAAAACTTTAATTACCTGATATAGACTTCCTCCCATTTGTATTAACGGTAACACAATTAACGATGAATGTTTAAATATCATTTGAGTAGTGGCACGGTACACAACATAAACATTTTAATAGTACACGATTTGAAAGTATACAGAACAAGTTTACTTTTACGCACTTGACCGTTCTACTTCTACATTAGTTTAGAAATTTTGGATTCTCACCTTTTGGACCCTAGCATCACTGAAGGGTCCTAGAAGGACCAAACAGCTGTATGATGCAGTTTAATTCATTTTTTCGGCATACTGTATCTATTACTAAATTTAAAATGAGCAGCATGTGTGTGTGTTAAGTCATCTTCAGTTGAATTCTCCTCCTTTTAACACTAAATATCATTTTTATGTTGAATAAAGCTAGATATATCATGCTGCCAAGCACTTACATGTACTGTTCTCTCGTGAAGATGATATTATCGAACTATTTCAATTGTGTACTTTTAGAGCTTTAATGTCTTTGGAGTACTTTTTAAATTCCCATCAGTACCTCGTTTATTAATATGTAACTTTACATATTTATGTTTTTAGCTTTCTCAACGATGTGAAACCTTCGTCTGCCGGAAGGAATGCAAAACCTTCATTAAGGAACTTAGACAGAATCCTTGTTTCCAGGGCAAGGTTAGTGCTTACGTCGAACGTGTGTTAAGCTATAACGTCGCTGTTAATGAAATGGCTCTCTACCATTCGTGTGATGCTGAGCTCGCACTGGAGGCAGTGGAATGTACATGTACCACAGAGGCACCAAGACCTTGCGTGGAGTATACTGGGACAGCCGCATCTCACCAGGCTCCGTTCTATCTGCTTCTGGTTGCCATGGCGACAATATATTCAATGTAGCAGAAGTGTTTATTTCTTAACAATATACAACATATATAGTAACCGATTGCAAGTTAGCTTGTCAATATAATAAATTATATGAACGTCTTTTTCATATATTTCTAACTGTTTATCACAAACAGAAAACTCAATTATACTTATAGTATACTAAAATGCAGAATCGTGTTTATTATAACCCAAATCATTGCTTCAAATGTGAAGATAGAGAAGTTTGCAGCAGGTAGCTTCCTTGGTATAAAAAATGCATTAAAACAAAAGCTGTGATCATTATGAGGATAAGTTCCCTGTAAGAACTCAGATTTTAGAACAGCAGTCGTTCACGTTTTCCCCGTATATATTACGTCAATTTACAGTTGTATCATGGACTCTACTGCGATACATACGGGACCTTACATTGTTATTGTAAGATACCTGTAGAAGGGCTTTTTCATTGAATTGTGTATTGTTTTGTTTTTCAATTATGCAAATATACCACCAAAGATACAAATGCCATATACATGTAATATAACTACGTTTTTCCCGTTTTGTTTACGTGTTGCTAATTGATAAATAAATAATGACACCTGAAACATGTGTTTTCTTTAATTTAACAAATGTTATTGAATGCCGTTAAAAATTTGTAGAGGTTGTTGAAGGAAATACAATCGTACACAATGTCTGACATGTGGTTCATTGTGACACACAACCATGACGAATTATAGAGATTTTCAGTATTATGCACGTAGCTAAACAATCTTCCTCAGTATAAAAAAGGTTCATATTCTGTCTGGCGATTCCTTAAGTTTATCCTTCAACAAATAGTTTTACCCGCAACATTCAGAAATTAAACTAACTGCAAACTTTCCTGTAATATGACTAAGTCTTAGACATATTTATTGACATTTCTAATCTATGCTGCAGTAAATAGCGGTAAAGGATAATTGCCAAAACAAAATATCTTCATTAAGATGACCACATAGCTTTTAAACAACCAGAAATCACCTATATCGTACATATAAGCATTTGGAAAAGAGCAACATAACAGGACCAGGTGCTCCGGAAGAGTAAACGTGTTATTCATCATTGACGACACCCACCATGATATCCTATGTCATATTCAAAGCATATTAAAAGTCGAGAATGAACATAAATTTTGTTTTAAGTTCACTTTTCTGGAAAGAAGTAAACCAAATTGCATTATTGTTGCAAGATCATGCAATTGTCTTTCACCTTCATTGAATCAGATTTTGATTTCATCTAATCATTATGATATAACTGCATAGCAAACACAGTTCAATACATATACCCAAATTAAGAATGAATGGGTGGCAACGATATATACCCATTGAAAGTAAACGAGCAGAAACGAAATTGTGATGGAAGACGGAATAACGTTATTATGGCAACGGGATATACTCTATACCCTGGCCATTTCCTTGAGGGGGATATAGCAAATGGAAAAAAAAGATGGAATACTCGTCTATATTTACTTTGCGATGTGGTGTTACTTTATAAACCAAGCAACTTCCGTTTCGGTTCATAGGACTATAACCCGAAACGAGTAACCTTCGTGAGATGAAGGTTAAAAACAATGCATAGTACGCAGAACTCTCGTTTGGACGAGAAACAATTATAGACAACTTTTTAACTTAATTTTGTCCTTTTTAATCGCTTAATAGATCAAATCGAATACACTTATTTTAACACCGAGAAAGAAGCCTCGTCAACACAAATAAAAGCTTGTTAACAACCATTTTCGGCCATGAAGAGGGCCGCTCTCCCTGATTCTCGGAAGAAGGCCTATCGTCCGAAATATTGTCATTCCAATGATGCGCATTTGAAATTCTTTGACGGTTACGCAAAAATGGCGGCACCCTGCAGTTGTGACGTCAGACGTTGGACCGCGTCACAACATGATCACTATGTCAATGCGTGGACATAACGACCGTTATAAATAAAGAAATAAATGCGAAATGCTTTGTAATATTGTTTAATAAAAAAAATTACAAATGTTATAATGAAGAAAACTAGTGTTGTTCACTGTGTATTTTCTATACTTACCAATATATCGATTACGATTCACTAGGACTATATAATCTTATCAACCACGACCATCGTAGTTACCATATTAGCAACTCGCTTGGAATGTTTTATTCTTCGTATAAAATAATAATAAAGATGTTAATATAACGATTGTACCTCATTTTGACTGCGTAAACGGTAGTATGAACCCGCACGATATAATCTGTTCTTTGCATACTACAGTATACGCAGTCAAAATGAGGTATACTCCTTATATAAACGCTAACACCAGAGTACAGTAGGTTGGCATGATACCACTGTACATGCAAAAGAGTTTGAAATATTTCAAAAGCACGGTAAAGATATGAATATACTTGCAGGATATAATTATACATCATCAATATTTAGATTAACAGCTTAAAACGGGAATATAATATATTACATCGTGATCTTAAACTTGGTGAATAATTTGCTACTATAAAGAACAAATAAGTTGATTTGCGAGCTTGCTCAATTCCTATTTTTAAACAGTCATTACCAGCACGATGTATGACGTTGTAAAACAGGATGTACATGTACAATAAAAAGTAAACATTCTCAATTTCTATTTCTAGCCATTCATTTCGAGCACGGTTATGTGGGTCTTTAAACGTTTATACAACAGTATGTACAATGAGAAGTAAACATTCTCAATTTAGATTTCTAGACATTCATTTCAAGCAAGGTTGTGTGGGTCTAAACGTTTTATGAAGCAGGATATACAAAAAGTAGTAAACAAAGCCATGATCAGCGTGAGAGTGGATAACATATACGCTGATGGTGTACAAAGTCACATAAAATAAATCTGTTTACTCGACTTTAAGGCGTAGCGATAGTGTACAAGTCTATGCATTATTCGCGCCTTACAATCAATTAAAATGCTGTTTACTTATGCCTACATAGATATAGACAAATTCCAATGCATTACCAATATACATGTACAATGAGGCAAATGCTAAAGGTTTTCCAAATTCGGAAGTACGACGTACTTCATTTTTGAATTGCGGACGCACTGCCACATGAATATAACAAGCTCAAGGATTCTATATATATTTATATAGCTAGGTGAATAAATTGGTTTCGGCATTGTGTTTGCAATGATCAAACAATCCGAGATATTGTGCAATGCTAAATGAAAGTCCTCAGAAATATTTATGTTTAGAACTGAGTGTGTTAAATGTATTTATGTCAGCTTGTATAATTTTGTTCAGAGACTGAAGCTTGTTTTGTTGCTAACTTAGAGTTCCAAAAAAGACAACTTCAAGATAAGATAGTTGTGAAAAGGTCATTTATTAATGACAAAGAAAAAATTGTGACAATTTTTGGTTCACAATTTTTTAAGATGATATGAATAAGAAGTACAATGACTTCTATAAGTAATGTATCAACAAAGATGGGATACACAAAATGGCATACACATAATTAACAAACAAATTGTAGGACAAAATTAAAAAATATCTGTAAAGGCTCAAAACTAGCAATGATACATAAATTAGGAAGCTCGAAGGGAGGGATGGTGGGTTTTCAGTTGAGATGTGGTGTCCGGAAATAAAGTGTTTTTACATAAGATATCCCGATGAAGCTGCTACAGAGAAAATATAATAGTGATGAAGGGCCCTCGGACAGTGTCCAGTCCCCAGCAGTGCGCGATGCACTGATTGGTTAAAAAGGGCAGTGACGCACAACGCTGATTGGTCCAGTATATAGCTGACCGCGTCACATGCGGATCACGCATAGGATAGGCCCTAAAGGTCCCGAGAGGGTGTGAAAATCACCCTTAGTTCACGTGATCGTTTATAAATAGCGATCACGTGATAGTCAATACAGAAACCTACTGAAACCGTAAGGATATACTTATGGATCATTTAAAAAGTTGAGAGCCTGTACAACCTACAAAGTGTACAAATATAGCCTAATACGTACTACAATTTAAAATACACATAATCAATTACCAACTTACATAAATATATTTATTGTGCCAATAAATTAAATTTATGTCAGCTTGTATAATTTTGTTCAGAGACTGAAGCTTGTTTTGTTGCTAACTTAGAGTTCCAAAAAAGACAACTTCAAGATAAGATAGTTGTGAAAAGGTCATTTATTAATGACAAAGAAAAAATTGTGACAATTTTTGGTTCACAATTTTTTAAGATGATATGAATAAGAAGTACAATGACTTCTATAAGTAATGTATCAACAAAGATGGGATACACAAAATGGCACCGATGACAGACATGAGCAGCATCCACAACTCGTAGTGTGTGGCATGTTGCAGAGTGTCAGGCATCATCCCATCCATGGGGGTGTTGAGTCTAGATCAATACTCAGACATTAGTGTTTAATACAGGGACAAGCTTCCACTGCAAGAAAATTATCAATGAGCTGAGGAGCCAGAACCAAACACCCCCATTCTTGAAAATAATAAAGCCAGGTAAATGCTCCATTGAAGTAATACATAAACAGTACTATGACTTTAAAACCAATAAAACATTTTTGTTGATGTCCTAGATCAATACCCACAATAGTGCAGTGAAAAAGAGAGTCCGTTGCAACATTCAATAAAATGATGGGGAGCCAGAAACTATCAAACAAAAATTAAGGTCAGGAGAAAAAACAATCTACCTGACCATACAATATGAACATAATATACAGTTGTAGCTGTAAAATTATGAATAATGTGTTGAGGCCCTAGATCATTACCCAGACAAAGGATGATTACAATTGAAAAAAATTCAAATGCAAAAAAAAAATGAGCTGGGGATCCAGATGACACTCACACATAACAAAAATCATGCGCAAAATCCAAAAAGGGTCACAAATGTATGAACATCTCATATGTTCAAAGTGCAACATTAAAAATTTTTGAGGCCCTAGATCAATACCCAGCACCAAATGATTACAATTAAGAAAATTAAACTGCAACAAATGAGCTGGGGAGCCAGTAGACACTCAAACAATGTGCGAAGTAAATTCCAATGACTATATATATGTACATGTGCAGTATGGACATGTCATATTTTTAAAGTGAAACAATAAATGTTTGCTGAGGCCCTAGATCAATACCCAGTCACCAAATGATTACAATTGATAATTTCAACTGCAATAAAAAAATGAGCAGGGGAGCCAGATGACACTCAAAACAAAGTCAAAGGAAAAACATTCAGTGACCAGAATTTTAGTACATGTACAATGTACATGAAAATGTATACATGATTATATAGACATATGTAGTAATTGTTGAGGCCCTAGATCAATACCATGACATCAAATGATTGCCTGAAAATTCCATAGCAATTTATGAGCTGGGAGCCAGTGGCACTCAAACGTTACTGTCGCAAAAACAAAACCTTGGCTTTATATAAATACAGTAAATATAAAGGTATTTACTGTGCACAACAAAATAAGAATAAATCAATATTTTTTGGGACCCTAGGACAAAATAAACTGCAGATGAAAAAATCATCAGAGCAACTAACCCCAAGATGTATCCTGTTAAAGTTGGGGTTTTTTTTGTTTGTTTGTTTTTTCTCATGAGAGAATGTACAATAATAATAAGTACTTCAGTAGGCCTAGCCTACAGTACAATTTTTTTTTTTTTTTTTTTTACAAACCAAATTTAATGCAAACATGCTATATGGTTATAATTAAACAGAATTTTGTTTTTCAAATGACAGTCTTTGTTGGCAAAATAAACATTGAACAGTTCACAAGAATACTTTGAGGTGAACAGTAGTTCTTATGTGTTTTTTCTCGTCATTCTCTGTAATGATATTGGCCAAGATAAATACCAAGATGCCTGTAATTATTTACGAGTTAACTCCCCTAGCACGTAATAAATATTCATTTTTGTTTACTAGGCCAACACTTTATCTACGAGAACCTAGCGAGACGTGATTGTGAAATTCGTGATGAGGTCATACACAGAGAAGAAAAACTTAGTGGCAGCGGTGAATTGATACGATTATCATGTTAATCTTTAAAATAATTCAGGACGTACTAACCGAGGCAGCTTCATAGTTGGTGGTAATGAACGGCAATGGCGGCCTTTATGCTACGAAAGTATTTTTTCATTCCCGTTTCATTCAGATGAACGTGGTCCTTCGCGTACAGGGGTTGGGGGTTCGACCAGAATCCACGGTGGTGCCAGAAAGAAAGGGCATCACGAGCGTCAACAAGTTCTTCCAACAAGTTATTGAGTAACACAACCTTGTCATTATAGCTTCGAAAATCTCCCACGAATCTGAATAAACATTGTGCGATAACAACCCGTTTCACAGGAGGCGCATTCGCACCGAAAGAAGCCAGTTCTAATAAACTATCGGCGAGTTCGTATGTATTACAATTCCGTTTTGCCAGATCATTGCCACCACATTGAAGCACGACGATCTCGGGTTGAAGGTCCGATAAAATGTCAATTTCATTCCATAATGATTTTGGGCCTGGGGAAAAAGTTCCACCGCCAATACCGTGACAAGAAACTTGTAACCGAGTGCCGTAGAAATCGAAATTCAAATTATCTAAATCTGAAAAAGTTCCAAGTCTGTGCACATAAGAATGACCCATCACTAACGCCTGTATCACCATTCTGAATAAAGTCCCCGCCCTAGATACAAAAATGGCGGCAAGGGAGAGATTGTAAAGATAATACCTGGTTCAGTTTTCAGCTTCTGGGATACAACGATCTCCAAATTCCTCCCTCAATGACGGGTCAAGGACACCATACGATAATTATCTGTATTAACAACAGGTCTGCAGTTTTTCAGTTGAGATGTGGTGTCCGGAAATCAAGTGTTTTTACATAAGATATCCCGATGAAGCTGCTACAGAGAAAATATAATAGTGATGAAGGGCCCTCGGACAGTGTCCAGTCCCCAGCAGTGCGCGATGCACTGATTGGTTAAAAAGGGCAGTGACGCACAACGCTGATTGGTCCAGTATATAGCTGACCGCGTCACATGCGGATCACGCATAGGATAGGCCCTAAAGGTCCCGAGAGGGTGTGAAAATCACCCTTAGTTCACGTGATCGTTTATAAATAGCGATCACGTGATAGTCAATACAGAAACCTACTGAAACCGTAAAGATATACTTATGGATCGTTTAGAAAGTTGAGAGCCTGTACAACCTACAAAGTGTACAAATATAGCCTAATACGTACTACAATTTAAAATACACTTAATCAATTACCAACTTACATAAATATATTTATTGTGCCAATAAATTAAATTGATTATATAGAAATGTATATTTACAGTGTGTTCCAAAAATATGTCCCAACTTTGTATAGCCATTTACTTTCCCCTTGATAAGATAATATCAAACTGTCAATGGTATTTGAGAGAATAGGTATTCATTATTGTTTTTCACCTTGACACCAAATTATGATGATGTCGTTATTGCCGTTACGTATTGATTTGTAAAAATAAGTCATAACCATCCTCCCGATAATATTGACCTTGCTGCTTTTGCATTTGTAGTAAAATCTAAAGAAGAGATGCAGGTAGACTCACATCAGATTAGTATATATATGATGAGGAGAATGGTCTTCAAAGAAACAGGGGATATAACGACGATATGAAGATACAGAAAATATTTTAATTTAAAAAAAATAACGTCTTTACAATCATCGGAGAAGACTACTCTAAAACTGTCGTCCACGAGAGACAAGATATAGAAAACATCTGTTGGAGGAAGATTTTTTGTTTGACGACAATTTGGTAAATTATCAACGATTTCTAATGTTTGCAACATATGATAATTTAAAACCCATTGGTGAATCTCCTTTGGTGATTGCACTTCGTACCCTCACTCTGAACTCTTATACTAACTACAGGTGCATGTATATACTCTGCATTAGCGTGTAAACAGGCAATTTAGTTATCCCACTTTTTCTAAAAACCACTAGAATGAAAAACACCTATATTCAGACAAAGAAGTCCGTACTTGATTATTCGATAGCATGTAACCGATGTCCGATGTGGTCAGTTTATTTTTTGGGAACGCCAGCGCAAAATTATAGCGACATGAAAATATAGCACGAAATTACCGCGCCCCCTGGCACAATCACATATATGTGTGTTGTAAACAAATGGACGCGAGTTCGAGCTAGGACACGAGATGTTTGATTTCACACGTACTTCTTTTAAGGTATCTTAGATTCACGAAATACGTTGACAACAAATATGATACATATGATTATTATTAGATACCGTGAGAAATTGTGTTGATATCCTTCAAAGATTTACATGGCGGGTGTCGTCGATGAAGTAGAAATCTCTTCCGGAACACCTGGTCTAATTCTCTTGTACTTGTTCAAGAGTCTCCATGTAAAGCATTCTTTTGTTCATATTATGCCCCCGGTTTAATCGATTTTGAGTTTTGATTATGATTTTGTTAACGCTTCGGTATTCTCTTATTTATCTTCAAACTAACCAAAAACAGATATTGTTGAAAGATCGCCCACGCAGGGGCCATCTGAACACGTCCATGTACTCGCTCCTTATAATACTACGTGAATAAAAATCGTTGCGAATTTCAGCTGTAAAGATGTCGTGAATAAAAGTGCTATACATTCAGGAATTTATCATGTACATGAAATGTAGTGAGATACATTATAAGTGCTATGCGTACTTTTATCCAGAGACAAATTATTTGACAGGCTGCTCTTCGATTTCCAAGTCATTTTTATTGTATCTAAGATACCGCTCTACGCCTGCTCTGTAAGGACAAACGTTCTCAGAGATATTTGTAAACATATATGTATTTATTACGAATTTTACTAGTGAAATATCGAACATTATTCATTCTGTAAAAGTGATATTTTTCACTTTTTCTGATTTTACCAATCATAACGCTGCTTACAACCGACGTTTGGGAAAATCAAAAGCTGTCACTGTAGATTTTCCAATACAAAAGCAATAAACAGAATATCTAACATTATCTTCAGTAATACCAAATATATTTCACGAGTGGGGCTAATATTTTGATATTTTTGGCACGAGTGAAAAATATCAAAATATGAGCAACACGAGTGAAATATATTTGGTATTACTGAAGATACTGTTATATATCCTCTATGTATGTCTAATTTGTATTTGTTGGACGATTAAAGAGTTTTCGTCAAAATATCAATAAAATTAGTTCGCAAGGACTACAGAACTACAATCGTATTAAGTATTTTGTGATATCATAATAAAAAAGTAAACAAACTTCACTTATTTGCCTCTTTAACGTTCGTCATACCATATGCCATACCAAGTCATTTACAGAATTCCGCCCTATAAAATAGTTCCCATTTGGGGCCCGAATTATTTAGATTTTCACTCTCTCATTTTGTTTAAGGATATCTTATTGGATTAAATACAGAACAACTAAGGTTAAAATTCGGCCAAATTATTGTTTGTTTTTGGGGATTGGGGAGGGAGGTAACAAAAGGGGTACGGTATACAACAAATATGATAAGACCTTTCAGAATGGAAATAATACGTTTTCTGATTTTGAAAACATGTGTAAACTAAACAAAAATAAAATCAGAGAATACCAAAGCGTCAACAAAACCATAATCCGAACTCAAAATCGGTTAAACTAGGGGCAAAATAGGAACAATTTACATGGAGACTCTCGTAAAAGCACAAGAGAATAAGACCAGGTGTTTTGGAAGAGTAAGTGTCTTCTACTTCTTCGACGACACCCGCCATGAAAATCTTTGTCACATCAAAGTACGCATCAATCCTAACAATGAGAACCGAGTATCATTGTCATCACAGCAAGTTAACACACTAACAAGCTAACTCAAAAACGTCCATCTTCATATCACAAAAAAGTACAGATTATTTCTCAATGAGACAAAGATTGCGACATTAAAACTTGCCCATAGTTCTGATGAAAGGTTAAGTCGGGGGTTTATATTTTATAGGGTAATATTCAAGTGCAAATGGGTTTTATTTTCTCGGTAAATATTTTTTCTAAATTATCTGTTTAGTTAAATACAGATTAACTCATTTTTCTACATTTACATGAAATCCACATTAAACGATATAATTTATTTTTAATTGTCATGAGCTGTTTGTAACTCTTTATAGACTATTGATGATTCACCAATTGTTTACCAACAGTAAAGAGGAACATCATATAGCTACTTGATACTTTATCAGATACATGTACAGGTGTAGATATTTCATCCAACCTCAACAAAAACTATATCTAGTAAATTAAAGTTTTGTAGACTAATTATTCATTTATTTATAATCATTCATTCATTGAACCTGCATTTATACATGTACAGGTATGTTTGCAATTCCTATAGAATACAAAGTACATGTATTAATGTCACAGTTTGATATAATTAATACTTATTTTCTAATTCCAACCAATTGTATGTTTTTAGACAGTCGACGGTGATAGGAAGTGAAGGGGGGCAACTCCAAAACAATATTGCACTTTGACACTTCAGCAAATTGTGTTAGCCAGCACGACAAGACTATATTTATTCACGACAAGAGATAAATACAAATTACAAAATGTATTTCTATTCCGATGATTAGGAAACAATCAATAAAATACGTATACATGGTCCTTCTCATCTTACATAGCAAGCCTAATTAAAGCTATAACTCTATCTTTGCAGTAATGGTTTCATTATGTCCAAAAGTAACTGTATTCAAAGAAGGATAGAACATGCTATCAGGCAGAGAGAGATACTGATGGAAGTTTTCCCTGTGAGTTGGGTAATTTTGTATACGTGATATTTGAATGTAGTTAGAGACATCTACCTGATTTTTCTTATCCAAAGAGAAATATGTGCATTTGATGAGGAATAAGAGAGTGTACTAATAAATACATTATATATTATTTAGATTACTACTTGAACGAAGTAGTTGTAGTATTTGGAATATAATTAATATTTTGCACTCCGTCCTCCAGAACTTGCCCATTAATAAAGAAGATTATAAGCAAAGGGAATATCATCTCTTTCTAGATTTATTCTCATTAAAGCTAAATGAAATAATGTTTTTCAGCAGACTATTCCCTCAATAACTAATAGGAAATTTAATAATGAGATAAATAGTTTAAATCGTTAAGTTGAAATCAGATATAAATATAATTGCCATTAATTGAGATTATTAATCAGCACTCTCAGGAGCGATGGTGCATTTCCAACTCATATTTGTAGAAATAGCAATAGATTTCAGTTTTCCGGGAAAAAAATATTTCGTTCTCAGTCCGTATATATGTATAAACGTCATTTCGTTTGTGACGTCATTATATTGCTAGGGAACCGACGTAAATATGCATTCTTACCAACCCATCGAAATCGCCAATGCAACACCAACAGTGCTTGTTTACGAAAAGAGGCAACGGGATGATAAAAAGTTTTTTTAAAACTTAAGTTAAATATGCGCTAAAATTTGCCGTTTACCATATAACTGACGTCATCAAGTTTAAATACCAAAGCAGCATGAATTTCAGAAAGAATCATAGTCCCTCGTTTCGTCATAATTATCAGACATATGCAATAGTTTTTGCACAAATCAAATTTCATTCCAGTTACAATTTTTGTAACTTCGTAATAAAAAACAATGTAAGTTTTTAAAAATCTTTTGTTTTTTGCATTTTATATGAAATTAATTATATCGCGTATTGGTATACATATGTTAAGCCTGACGCGGCTCCGATAAGCTTGCACTAAACTTATCACTGTAAATTGTAATTTACAGTTTATGAATACAATATGGTTTACTGACGGCATATAGGCAAATGTAATACGGAATGTAAATATATATGTATTACTGTAAAGTCCTACAAGTTCGTTAGTTTTCAATTTCGTGGGGATATGACTTTGTGAATAAATACTTTATTCGAAATATACTTTTAATATTTAAGTGTACCCAAGATTTAACGAATATAAACCCCTACGAAAATTCATATTTCCACAGTAAATTTCCAGCAATCTTTTTCTCATCGTGTGATTTATTTATCGACATATCTTATATTTATAATTATTTTGTGTCGTCCGGATCTTCACAGATACATCTCGGCGAAATGTGTTTTTTAATATTTAAGTACATGTAAAAAATGTTTCAAGTGCATAGTCAGTAAAGTGAAACGGAGATTGAGAAAAAATATTGTACCACTTACGTTAATAGTGAACTTAATGGTTGGCTGAATCGACACATATTCAATAATCAGATATGGAAGGTACATTTAAATGTTGAAATTTCTCATCTGGCTGATACATATGCGTCAATCGGCAAGGCAATATGAAGGTAATTACTGGCAGTTACAACGCATGGCTGGCGATCTAGTGGTAACAGTAGCAATAATAGTTCAACCGGATGTTTCACGTACGGGTGTTTGTCAATATACAGTTTAACGTCTCGAGTTCATGTAACGATGGACCTACTATTATAATAGTTCATTAGCGGTGTTACAGTTTGTATATCAATATTTTGTGATAGGTTTGTTTTTGTTGCTGCTGTTGTTCCTGTTGAATTTCTTCATCACTTGATAAAGCTCAATATACAACTTCATACGTCACAACGTGTAAAGTAGGTCACAATTATCAGGTGTGTTTAGAATCATTCATTGTAAGGAAACGACAGTATACTGGAAAGTCCGATCGTGCGATTCTTACCAGGATGTTTTATTCAGTAAAGGTGGTAAGTAGAATTCTTTTTCCAGAATTGACATAAATGTCAAAAGGAATATTACCTAAACCGGATGTTGTAACACATATCATGATCGCATGTTTTCTAAACGTCGTGTATCAATTCTAATGAGTAATTTCAATGTAGAGCAGTTTCGCTATTTACATTTCTTGTAAGTTGACAACTGTAAACTTGACAAGTTGTATGAAATTGATAATTAAGTAATACATTGCTTTATAAAGTGTACAAATACGTCACTGTAACAGGATGGAATACAGAATGAAGACACTATTAATCAAATACAGGAAATGTATGTATTTATTTTAATTCATTTGTATGTCTTAAACAGGTTAGAACGAGGTTAAAGCCTTAAAGTGTTTATTCGAGTTGTTTTTGTTATATATTGGATCATTGTTTGTAACTTGTTGCCATTGGCGAATACATTTTAAACAAATATAAGGTACATGTACATTTATAATACCAACAAAAAGGTTAGGCGCAAGTTGTGCTAGCTTATTATACTTTTAAGTCATTTCCTGTTTCAAGTGCATAGATTGAAAATTTCACATCTTTATCATAATTCAAAGTATGTTTTCAACAATGTCTAGGATAATGTCAAATCCGGACTAGGGCCATTGCCACGGAAATATATTATAACATTCTTGTTCGTTGTCCATTTGTTTTCTTGAGAGCTTGCATCGTTTTAGCAGTCTATTGTATCGTTTTGAAAGAGGGATCGTTAAAAAATAATGTGTTTTGTCATAAGAATGCTTCATCCTTACTAATGGCAAAGAAGATTTTTTATTGTACTATAGCGTTAGGGAACAAGTGCTTCTTTGTACGATTATATATGTAAATGTATCATTTTTAGTACATGTAAAGCAGGTTATAATACACAATCAGGATTCTACAGTCCTTCAGATCTTCCTGGTATATTGTTCATGTAAAATGCAATTATTTTATGTAATCATATGCTATCAAGGAATAATTTGATTATTGACTTTACACTTAACAAAACTTTATGTTCCTTTTAGTGAGTATTTGTTGTTTGTTTTTGTTTTTATGGTGTTTGTGATAAGCATCCTAATTTGGTCAAAAATATTTTTGAATTGAATACACGTTCTTCAATGCGAAGGCACTTATTTGCAAACTTTTTATTTTTTTTTTGAAGACCCAATTGATTTATACACATTTCAAGGTTTTTGAAAAGTTATATCGTATTTTGTCCTACATGAAGCTGTAGTGTACTAATTATAATGTGTGGACAAGGAATTTATTTCATTATCGACTATTGATTTGTTGGATTTCAGTTGAATCGTGAGTAGGGGTGTTTACATGTTTCTTGTTAAAATCACATAAACAAAACCTATTCTCGTTTGCAAAGTGCATTTGTCTTGTTGAGTATCATCTTTTGTTTTGCTTGTTTTGAAGAACTTAATTACGGTCGAATATGTAAAAATTTACCAAGCTTTATTCCAATTACATGTTTTCTAAAAGATCATTTTTAGAGAATGAAATAAAAAAAACAACATTCTAGTTATATTTTACACGAGTTATGTTTTACTAATATGTTCTTCTGTTGCATTTTTATTTTTGCTTTTGATATATTGGGTTTTTAATGCAACATTGCTTTTATTTCAAATGGTCCTTACAGGTGTGGATTATTTTACATAAATGAAACGTCCAGAAGTCGATATCAAATATAATCTTAATAATGAGGGCTGTGTTAAAATTGATGATACTGACGATGACCTCCAAATTGTGTGTCCATGGCTACCCATTTTACCAGCCACTTATCCCTAATGGAGGTAATATCAAAGATCCTTGTGACGGAGTGACCATTTGGCAGGGCGTTGGCCATCAGGCTATTGGCGGCGCTGGACCAAGGAATCCTTTCGGGAACGACTTCCAGAACAATGAGAAGGCAAGTTCTTTATGTATTCTGATAAAAGCAAAATCATATTTACAGAAATATATTGAAAATGTCAATATAATGTACCGCAATGGATACTTTACATATACAAGAAAAATCCAATAGAACAAATATTTACGTTATGTACCCGTATTTTGATGGAATAGAAAACACAGGTAAGATTATGAATTTGCAAAATTACCTTGGAATTTTGTTTATAAGTTATCTTATATTTCAATTGAAATGTTGGTTTCGCACCTGAATGAATAATTCACTAAACAATGTGTATTATTTTAGAGGTCTTTTATTTTATGCATATACACACTGTAACAAGAAGCAACTCACCACTGAATGTGAATAAAAAGGTTAACCTCAAAGACGCTGACAAAGTATTTATTTTGAAATAAGATTAATTTTTCCAACATAAAAATATTGCATGAAATTCCACATAGAAAAAGTGTACATACACATTTTGCAACATTTTAGTACGTTTCATCAGAGCCAATGTTGGGTAAAACCGAAAAACGCCAACCCCATTGATAGCGAAAGTATCATTATTTTTATATGATATATATCTGTCAATACACTGATATTGACCAAGTTCATACTAACGTAAACAGGCAATATCTAGTAGAACTCCTAAACTCCATGGGTGGTAGAGGCTGGGAACTTTTAATATTAAATGACATTCTAAATATGTAATTTGTGTATGTTTCTGCAAAAAAACATCATTGCTATGATCATGCCTTGAGAATGAGAAATGTTGGACAAATTGCTGTCACAAGACGTAAATAATAGAGTGTAGATTCCCTAATGATGTTAAGCATTTGTTGACTAGTGCAAGTTATATGTTAAGAGCGCGTTTTCATGTCGAAACCCCAAAGATAATCTGTCATGACTTTATACACATGTGACGTAATTCAATTTTCTAAAGTATATACGTATATCGTTTTATTGCAAGCAACAATATGTTCTCAAATGATTGCTTTCGTTATCTCCCTGGGTGATATCTTGACTTATCTGTTATTCAAGTATGTCTTTCTGGTGCAGAAAGGCCTTCCAGTTGTCCGTTACAAGGGAATCCACACTAATTGGTTTCCATCAAAGAATCCTGGCAGACTTACAAAAATCCACAACTTGCTTTGATATAGGATTTTCTGTTTTGTGTTCGAGTCCAAAACAATTAATTAACTGGTACATGTACCATTTTTTCGTAGTCAATGAAGGGCCAATCCTTTTAGATCTTCAGTATACTCGTTTGAAGATTCTTATAAATCAATCATGAATTCGATATTGTATTCTAATTTTTTTTATTCAACATAATACAACTCGCACACTGTTTTATTCTTAGGGAGAAGGTCAAAACTTGTTGTAGGAATATTATACATAAAAAGAGAGAGTACTAAATGTATGTTTTGAAATTCGAGAATACCGAATTATCACAAAATATATTTATCTGCATATCATGTTCAAGCATCAGATTCAATATCCATAACTTTACTAATAGTATATACATGTATGTATACTAATATCAATTTTAAAATATTACAGATATGGAACAGTACTTTATGTGACATGGACTCTGATGGTGACGGGGTCCCAAATGGTGTGGAGCTTGGTGACCCTGAATGTGTATGGTCCAAAGGTTCAGAGCCAAATGGCCCGCCATCTGGACATCCGGGTATGTATTCCTACATAATCGGAATGCTGATGACGAACTCAGTTCGATTGCACAATACAAAACATATTATGTTTATTTACATCGATAGTGGAATGTTGTAAATCTCAAAAACAATATACTTTACTTGTGTTTTGCGTTTTTCTATAACGATATGAAGTATGGTATTCATTATATTAATAACGTTATTTAAGTATTCTTTTTACTCATCCCCGCAATGTCATTGATACCATTTTACCTCTTTTATTATTTATTTTTTATTTGAGATGTAAACGATACATTTGTTAACGAAAGGGTTTGAAATACATGATCCTTGGAAAAAGCATCGAAAGCTGATTCACTTTATATATTGTACCAAACTGAAAATATGTGAAAATAAATAAGAGAATAACGAAGCGTTAACAAAATCATAATCCAAACTCAAAATCGATTACACCAGAGGCAAAATATGAACAAAGGAAAGATTTACATGGAGACTCTTGTAAAAGAGACTAAGACCAGGTGTTCCAGAAGACTAAACGTTTTCTGCTTCATCGAAGACACCCGCCATGTAAATCTTTGTCACATCCAAGTTATCATCAAGTTCTCCAAATGAGAACCGAGTATTATTGTCAATCACCACAAGTAAACACACTAATGAGCATACTAAAAAAGTCCATCTTCATATCATTTAAAGGTACTGAATATTTCTCAAATAGACAAAGATGGCGACCATAACACTTGCCATTAGTTCTGATTAACCTGCATCTCTAGAATCCTTGTTTTGTTAGTTTGTTTGTCAGCAATCGATATCGATCACGAAAATCCCGATATTTAGAGCAAGCTCTAGAATATCGAATCGACTGCGACATGTAAACACCATAGGTTGCAGAAGCAGGAATGTTACTATCAAGAAATGAAAAGTTCACGATCAGAAAATTGAAATCATCACGTTTATCGTATAGCTCTGAAATAAGCTGTCCATATTGGTCGTAGTTCAAGTAGAGATCGAAGTAAGCAGCTGATGTAGAGGAGTATGTTGTGTCTTTTATTTCAAGTTCAGAAGGGAAACATATTTTCATGACATTGGTTCCACCTGAGTCGCAAACATGAAATATTTTATAGTGGGAACATGACTTTATCCTGTTTACATCTTAAGGTGCAATACTGAATCTCGTTTTTGTCTTCGTTTATATGTTATCTCTAAAGGCATAAAGTTGATAAGATATTCAGTTTCACTAGGGAAAATATTACTTCACATATTTACATACAACCTTTTTTTTCCAATTTTCGGTTTGGACTTACTGAGACCCATATTTTTTTACCTGCTGTATCAATTCAAAGGCTGTAGATATTGGATGCATGCCAAAGTAACATTTATCTGATCTGATAAATATTAACTTAAAGGCAGATATAAATCTGATAAAAATAATGATACTTTGGCTTGCTTCCAAAAATCAACAGCCCTTGGAAGTGTATCGACGAAAAGGGCCATATCAACTTATCTGTATACCATGTTGACTATTTTTCATTTGTTTATCAGTGTGTCACATAGGTTGGCTTTTTCTTCATATCCAATGGTGCACAGTGTGCTACACATTAATAGAGGAGGTCAAAAACAGGGCAACAAATAGTTTCGTTTGCTGCGCACTCGTGAAAAATATCAACATATTAGCCCCACTCGTGAAATATATTTCGTATTACTGAAGACACTGTCAGATATACTCTATATATACCACTGCTGGGCATTAAAAGACGATCACAATTCTGATATAGATTTCATCCCAGGATCTATCATGCCCTTGTAGATTTCCTAACCAAATACTATACAATTGCATGATAACCTAAATACCAATGTATCCAGGTGAGCGATACAGGCCCTCTGTGCCTCTTTTCTCATTTTTATTAGAAAGCATTTGATGTGATAGATGTTTAAACAATCTTGATGCAACTAAATTTTACTAAGTTTTAATTTTGAATGTCTCATATTTTTCAACGTAAGGATAAACCCAGAGACCAACCATCTGTTGAATTTGAGCAGTGCAATCTATACCGCTAAAATTATGACGTCATAAACACGACGAGGTCACAATGTTCAAATGTATTTTATTGTGAAATACCATGGCCCTGTATATTTATAAAGTTTCTATGCAGTACAATGCAAATACATTGTAACCCTTCTGTAATTTATAAATGGGACGTTCCTCCACTTCAACGTTCTGCTGATACAGAGAAAAATGGAAAGTCACAATAATGAAAATACCAAACAATTTGTTCCTGGTGTATCGAAAACATCTTATATCAAAATGTATCTTTAATCCTGTTCATATTATTGCAAATGTATTTATTTTACAGGGATATGCGAACCTTTGAGCGACCGAAAGTGTAAATCAGTAAATGCATGGTATACGTGTAAGACGCATGATCTGGAGTGTGAAGCCATCAATAGCCCAGGTAGGTAACTAATAGTTAAGACACAAGTATACAAGTAAGCATCAACGTAGGCTTATCACAGTAGTTAAGGTAAAGGTATGTGTTGTAATGACAGTCAAAGTTAGGTTACTACCAGAGTTACGATAGCGGTACTAGTAGTAGTAAAAGAAGGATAACTAGAACGGTAAATGCACTGATGCATGTATTTACAATGATCAACGAAATAGAGGTTACACAATGAGTGGTTGTTGGATATGGAATTTATTCCACTAGAGTTTTTTTTTTTTATTTACAAAAGGCTTTATGCTTTAACTTTATAAAAGATTTACTCGAGTGGAATAAATTCAATATTTAATAACGACGATTCGGATGACCTGTTTCTACGACAATATTAAAAGAGCAGTGTCGGTGTTGATTTTTGGAGTGAACCGCCGACTATTTGCGCGAAACGCAACATCTCGCATATATTCCCGCCAGGTTTTGACTATGTCAACAATCGTGATTTCCGGTCAAAGTTCATCTTCTCAACCAATCAAAAGTCCGGAATGTCAATTGACACTAGTGGAATATGGTCGGTGTAAAATCCGTACTTGGCGAGCACATTAATGAGCATACTCAAAAACGTCCATCTTCATATCACTTAAAGATACAGAATATTTCTCAATGAGACAAAGATGGCGACCATAACATTTGCCCATTGTTCTGATCAACCTGCATCTCTCGATTCCTTGTGTTGTTAGTTAGTTTGTCAGCAGTCGACATCGATCACGAAAATTACATATTTGAAGCAGGCCCTAGAAAATCGAATAAACTGCAAGGTGTAAACACAATAGGTTGGATGTTTATATCAAGAAATGGAAAGTTCACGATCGGAAAATTGAAATCATCACGTTTATCGTATAGCTTAGGGGTAAGCTGTCCATGTTGATCGTTTTAAGTAGAGATCGAGGTAAAGAGCTGATGTTGAAGAGTCTGTTGTATCATTTATTTCAAGTTTAGAAGGGTATATACAATCGATGATGTCGGCAAACGTTTTGTTGTTTATATACAAGACATCGTCGATATATCTGAAAGTGAAATTAAAAAAGATTTGGCAAAGTTTTTGTTACCTGTCCTAATATAATAAACTCTTCCACGAATACAGCATCGTATGAAAACAAAAACAAGTCAGCTAAGAGTGGTACAAAGTTTGTTCCCATTGGAAATATTTTATATGGGGTGTAACAATAGACCATATTAGTTCATACAAATGTTGTCCCGAAATGGTACTTGAAATTCTCAAGAGATTATGTAACTTTTAATCATGTTGAAAAGATCTTGAAATCGTGCGTAACTTGAAGAGAAAAAAATGTGTACTCTAGAAAGTATCTCGATATCTCATAAGAATGTGGCATATTGCAGGGACGAAAACTGGAAAATGAATAACGCCTACAAACTGTAAAAGAAACGCACCATTGTCATTTATTTTTCACATTCTCATAAACTCTAAAATAAAATTCCATATTCATAACATTTACTCGAATACTTGTTTTTATATTTCACATTTTAGATGTACGGGCGTTTGAAATGAAGTTGCCAAAGACGACGGTACCTGTAAAAGCTACAACATTTACCTGCATGAATTTCGCTTTCCCTTCCGACAGGGATTACCACATCATCGCAGATAGGAGTGCCATAGACAACCATTATGTCATGCATCACATCATTATCTACGGATGTCCGAACGAAGGTAAACATGACGAGTTTACATCACTTCGCGGTATGATTTTCTCCATTGATATCTTTGTATTACGATTTCATGTAATCTTGACATTCAACAATATTGATATTCAGTAATATTTGGCGCGGTTCTTGATTATATTAACATGACAATCTAGTTTAGTTCAATCGTTATAAATTGTAAAGCTATTTTGTTAGCCAGTTGTGTGAATGTGAGTATTGAATGGTGATGTTTACTTTGTATAATTCTTCACATGTAAACATTATACACAAGCACATGCCATTTAGGTCGAATTAATAATTAATTGTAAAACAAAATATACATTATATTAGCACAAACTAAATTGATCATTTTATGTATTCTTGCAGTTGGAAATGTGATTCACCCCTTACATACCCAGTACGATTGTCTTGGAGAGATGGGGGAACATGAATGCTCAGAACAAATATCTATGTGGACCATAGGTAAAGCTGGTTTATGTGTTAACGAGAAGGCCGGCTTCAAAATAGGTGCTACCGGTTACAAATATGCTACGATGGAGGTAAATTATTACACTTTGTATAATATAGTAGCTTCTATTACATTTTTACCAGTGAAAGATCAGAAAATATCAGGTTGATAAAACTTATATCATCACTGCTTATATCATCACTAGTGATGATATACATGTAAGTTTCGGTCCAATATCATTGCGCACTAATTGTGTACTATTTTTTCGTTATTATAGAATTAAATCATTTAAAATAAGGAAGTTAAAACCTTTATAGTATTTTGGAAATTAATAGATATCTGATGAATTTTATTAATATGTTTTTTGTATTTTAAATATATTTTGAACAAAAAATAGAACTTCATCCTGTGGAAAATTAATATTCTATCAGCCTTAGACACTCCGTCTCGATCAGTTGTAACCGTAAATTTTATAATCAGACTTTCGGGAATTTCGAAAATGCAATAAAAAGAAAATTCAATGGTTTCCCAATAAATATCAAATATATTTCACTCGTATGGCAGATTTTAAATATATTTTCACTCGTGCTACGCACTCGTGAAAATATAAAACAAATCTGCCAAACACGTGAAATATATTTGATATTTAACGGGAAACCATTTAATATCCTCTATCTATTGAATACTTATTTGAATGAAACAATCACATTTCATGTAACTCGCTTATCAAACCATGTTCAAACAAATGAGTACGACTTCTAAGTTCAATGCTGATGATTCTGTGTTTTAATCACGCTCTTAATAAATAAAATGCAGAAAATGTATCAATGCAATCATCAAAGCTGTTACAGTCATACCTCGTTATGTCAAATTCGTATATCTCGAAGACCACGTTTTATTCGAAGTATTTCGTCGGCCTCAGACAAGCTTCACACTATAAATTCAGACTCATGTATCTGGAATAATAATATAACTCGATGTGTTCAAACGGTACCATCGACTTTGAGAAAACGAGGTTCGACTGTAGTTTAGTTTTGAGGATTGATGTTTACTTGGATGTGGCCAAGATTTGCATGGCGGGTGTCGTCAATGGTGCGGTCGACGCTTGCTCTTCCGGAACACCTGAGCCCGTATTCATGAAACCGTTGATTCTGTGCTCAAACCTAATTTCTTGATCCGGTTATTACATGTAGTTGATAATGCAATGATATTTTGAGAAAAGAATGGAAATAATTTGAAAATAATTGAAGCCAAATACTGTTTCAATGTTTAAAGAAAGCTGACTTGAGCACAAAACCAATGCTTGAGCATGATAATACGGGCCCTGGTCTTATTCTCTTGTGCTTTTGCAAATCTTTCCTTTGTTCATATTTTGCCTCTTGTTTAATCGATTTGGATTTCGGAGAATTGTTTTGTTGACACTTAAGTATTCTCTAATTTTTATCGTCTTGATATCGGCTTAGATTGGCTATATAACGACGATTACCATTGAACCTGAAATGTCATATTCCATTCTTTGTTAATGTTTTACTATTCAAGGTACATTGGAATAATCCGGGATTGAAAGACAATTACAAGGATGGCTCTGGAATGATCCTGTACTATACCCATCTACTAAGGCAATACAACCTGGGAAGCCTTTTGACTGGCGAAAATAGGTTCAGTATACCTCCTGGAAACTCCAGCTACGTTGTGAACTCTGAGTGTACTTCCATTTGTTCAGCTAGAATCATGCACAGCCCCATCTACGTGGTCAGCGGATTTAATCATATGCACAAATTAGGTAAGTACTCAGATGGTTACTGATTTTTTTCCGGGAGAAAATTGACCCGCTTTATTCCACTGCATGATGACAGATGGTTACTGTCTGCCCTGGAGAAAATTGACCCGCTTGATTACACTGCATGGTGACAGACGATATCTTGTTTTTATGTTTCATTTTTTATCTGATTATAACATTAATTGTTTTGGATCCTTTCAATGTACCAACGTTTTCATATACAATGAAATATTTGTAATGTCTTCTTAATAGTGTCTATATCACGGAAAATATGTATTTTTGCAATGGAAACTTTTGACTTATTAGAAAATAATACCTAACGAGGCTTTGATTAATGATGAAACCACGTTAAATAAACAGCACGGCACATCACATTATATAAATCGTATAGTGTTCTGAGAGTTTACAAAAATCTGCGAGGCTACACTTGTCCCGGTCCAGATTTATTTTGTAATATCTAATACGCAATCATGAGGTTAATCTATGTAAGAAAAAAACCACAAAGCTGTGGGAAAAGAATCTTAATCTTTGAAACCCTTCTGATAATTGCATTCTACATTTAATTATGAATATTTGCAATTGCAAATGTATATGCAAATTATCCCCATTGCTTGGTCTTAAACATTTAATATTTTTAAACAATCTATAACATTATTGAACAACTTTCTGTTGAAGTTGGTAGGTGAGGAAACGGAGGTGCACGTATTCAGTGATCGATTTTTTGTGCTTAAAGATGAAGACATAATCGTTAATATTATTTTCGGGTTCCAAGACCATGAACTATTCTTTACACTTATGAAATTGCTAAAAAAAACAAAAATACTTTGGAGATATTCTAATATGTGTTTTCCAAACGTTTCCAGGCTACCTTACCTAAACAATTGTTGTTTATTGAATATTATGTTTTTGCTCATGTATTGTTCGTACAGTGAATTTATTTGAATTATTTCAGTACAACTCTGTTCGGTTCTTACGTTTTGACAGCTTAATAAGCTCGAATTGTATATTGCAATTCAATAACAATCAAAATGTTTCCTAAATACTGACTTAGATTTTCAACAAGATCACGTTATATCTTAAATATACAATATATGTTATACATTTAAAAGGCAGGGCGATGACGCTGTCTCATAAGGCACCCGGCAAGGAAGAACGCATTCTGACGCATGATTCCCATTACAGCTTTGGCAGTCCCGTTGTTCATGCGTAAGTACCTCACACTGTTAGGATAATCAGCGTAACGTAACGTAAAACAAACGTTTCCAATATAGTTCGAAATAATATGGGGGAATGGTGGCCGAATGGTTAAGGTGTCCCGACATTTTACCACTAGCCCTCCACCTCTTGGTTGCGAGTACGAAACCAACATTTGGAAGTTGCAAGGTACATGTACTGACCGTAGGTCGGTGGTTTTTCTCCGGGAACTCCGGCTTTCCTCCACTTCTAAAACCTGGCACGTCCTTAAGGATGTATTCTTTGAAGTTTCAGTAACGTTCAAGTCTCGTTTTCATATCGTTTGAACATTTTATATTATATTGAAGAAATGTTTATCAATTTGAATAGCATACATGTATATGCAACTGAAAATTGTGTCAAACTTATTGGTGTCTGTTGCTTGGAGAACTTTTTTAAAATGAATTTTAACAAATTACCAATTTGGCCGTCATTTTGAAAATGCGTACTTCTGTGTAGATTTTGCACTTCGCTAAAGACCGAAATGTCACCTTTTGATGCTGTATTGATCTCTTAAAAACATAAGTGTTTCGCAATGTTTAATTATGCCAAGCTATTTTTTGCTGTACTACTTTAGAGCGTTCAATATTACCGAAATAGTATGCAAAAAATGGATAATTATATACCTTTTGTATTTTTCCCCCTATTTTGAGTGTAACTGGAGCGTTTTTTATTTTTGAACCCAAAATTGTGAAAAATAACACAAATAGTAACGGGACAAAAAAAGGACGCTAGCCCCCCTTTTTATATCGGTTTTAGACAGAGAAACGTGTTTCCTTTTTATGTACTAAATATTAAAAAAACTTTCAATTGCAGAGCTTTTGTTATAAAGCGTTTAATCTGCAAAATATGGTAGAAAAACGAGGATTTTCTCTTTAAAAAATAAGGGGTAGGGGTAACTTTCCTGAGATAAAATATAAAGTTAGGGAAATTTTACTTCCATAACTTAAAAGAAAATAGTATGTTTGTCATTTCTACAATCATTCATACATTTTGGGCAACACTTTCGGAAGATATTGTATGAAGATGTCCTGCAATTGGTCAAAACTGCAAAATTCACTTAAAATCATTTATTATGTCACATTGGTATCTTTGACCGATCATAGCACAAAAACTAGCATGCTAACGTATCATTATCTTTGCATTTTCTGTCATGGCATGAACTCCGATTTCCAAAAATGTTTATTAGGAAAAAAGTTAGAACAAGAAAATTTTGACTTCCCAGAAAAATACATCCTTAAATGACACTGGGTGTTAAAAGGAAGAGAAAAAAATCCACACCAAACAAAACCAAACCACAACAAACCACACCAAACAAAACCACACCAGACAAAACCACACCAAACCAAACCAAACCACACCAGACAAAACCACACCAAACCACATCAAACCACACCAGATAAAACCACACCAGATAAAACCACACCAAACCACACCAGACAAAACCACACCAAACCAAACCACACAAACCAAAACTAAACCAAGCCACACCACATCACACCAACCAAAACCACAACAAACCACACTAAACCACACCAACTAAACCACACCAAATCAAACAAAACCACATCAAACCAAACCAAACCGCACGAAACCAAACCAAACCACACCAAACCAAAACAACCCACATCACAACAAACCAAACCACACCAAACCAAATCACACCAAACCGAACCACATCACACCAAAACACACCACACCAAACCACAACAAACCACACCACAGCAAACAAAACCACACCACACTACGCCGAACCGAACCACACCAAACCAAATCACACCAAACCAAACCAAACCAAACCACACCACACAAAACCACACCACAACAAACCAAACCAAACCACAGCAATCAATACCAAACCACACCACACCAAACCGAACCACACCACACCAAACCACACCACACCAAACCACACCACACCAAACCAAACCAAACCACAGCAATCAATACCAAACCAAACCAAACCAAACCACACCAGCCAAACCACACCAAACCAAACCACACAAATCAAACTAAACCAAACCACACCACATCACACCAACCAAAACCACACCAAACCACACTAAACCACACCAACCAAACCACACCAAACCAAACCAAACCACACCAGCCAAACCAAACCAAACCACACCACACCAGCCAAACCAAACCAAACCACAACAAACCAAACCACACCACACCACACCAAACCACATCAAACCAAACCAAACCGCACCAAACCAATCCACACCACACAAAACCACACCACAGTAAACCAAACCACACCAAACCACACAAAACCAATCCACACCACACCACACCAAACCACACTTAACCAAACCACACCAAAACGAAGCAGATCACACAAAACAACACCAAACCAAACTACACCAAACCAAAGCAGACCACACCAAACAACATCAAACCAAACCACACCAAACCAAACCACACCAAACCAAACCAAAAAAAACAAACCACACCAAACCAAACTGAACCACACAACACCACACCAAAAAAAACAAACCACACCAAACCAAACTGAACCACACCAAATCACATCAAACCTAACCACACAAAACCACAACATACCACACCACAACAAACCACATCATACCAAACCAAACCACACCAAACCAAACCACATCACACCAAAACACACCACACCAAATCACAACAAACCACACCACAGCAAACGAAACAACACCAAACCACATCAAACCACACCAAACCAAACCACACCAAACCAAACCACACCAAACCAAACCATACCAAACCAAACCAAACCATACCGAACCAAACCAAACCACACCGAACCAAACCAAACCACACCAAACCAAACCAAACCACACCGAACCAAACCAAACCAAACCAAACCAAACCACAACACACCACACCAAACCAAACCATACCAAACCAAACCAAACCACACCACACTACGCCGAACCGAACCACACCAAACCAAACCAGACCACACAAAACCACACCAAACCACACCAAACCAAACCAAACCAAACCACACCACACAAAACCACACCACAACAAACCAAACCAAACCACAGCAATCAATACCAAACCACACCACACCAAACCGAAACACACCACACCAAACCACACCACACCAAACCAAACCACACCACACCAAACCAAACCAAACCACACCACACAAAACCACACCACAACAAACCAAACCAAACCACAGCAATCAATACCAAAGCAAACCAAACCAAACCACACCAAACCACACCAAACCAAACCAAACCAAACCACACCACACAAAACCACACCACAACAAACCAAACCAAACCACAGCAATCAATACCAAAGCAAACCAAACCAAACCACACCAGCCAAACCAAACCAAACCAAACAACACAAATCAAACTAAACCAAACCACACCACATCACACCAACCAAAACCACACCAACCACACTAAACCACACCAACCAAACCACACCAAACCAAACCAAACCAAACCACACCAGCCAAACCAAACCAAACCACACCACATCAGCCAAACCAAACCACAACAAACCAAACCACACCACACCAAACCAATCCACACCACACAAAACCACACGACAGTAAACCAAACCACACAAAACCAATCCACACCACACCAACCCAGACTTAACCAAACCACACCGAAACGAAGCAGATCACACCAAACAGCACCAAACCAAACTAAACCAAACCAAAGCAGACCACACCAAACCACACCAAACCAAAGTGAACCACACCACACAACACCAAAAAAAACAAACCACACCAAACCAAACTGAACCACCCCAAACCACATCAAACCAAACCACACTAAACCACAACATACTACACCACAACAAACCACACCATACCAAACCAAACCACACCATACCAAACCAAACCACACCAAACCAAACCACACTAAACCACAACATACCACATCACAACAAACCACACCATACCAAACCAAACCACATCAAACCAAACCAGACCATATCAAACCAATCCACACCACACAAAACCACACCACAGTAAACCAAACCACACAAAACCAATCCACACCACACCAAACCACACCACACCAAACCACACTTAACCAAACCACACCAAAACGAAGCAGATCACACCAAACAACACCAAACCAAACTACACCAAACCAAAGCAGACCACACCAAACAACAACAAACCAAACCACACCAAACCAAACCACACCAAACCAAACCAAAAAAACAAACCAAACCAAACCAAACTGAACCACATCACACCACACCAAAAAAAAACAAACCACACCAAACCAAACCAAACCACACTAAACCACAACATACCACATCACAACAAACCACACCATACCAAACCAAACCACACCAAACCAAACCACATCACACAAAAACACACCACACCAAATCACAACAAACCACACCACAACAAACGAAACAACACCAAACCACAGCAAACCAAACCAAACCACACAAAACCAAACCAAACCACATCAAACCAAACCACATCAAACCAAACCAAACCACACCACACCAAACCAAACCACACCAAACCAAACCACACCAAACCAAACCATACCCAACCATACCCAACCAAACCAAACCACACCCAACCAAACCAAACCACATCAAACCAAACCACATCAAACCAAACCACATCAAACCAAACCAAACCACATCAAACCAAACCAAACCACATCAAACCAAACCAAACCACACCACACCAAACCAAACCACACCAAACCAAACCAAACCACACCAAACCAAACCATACCCAACCAAACCAAACCATACCCAACCAAACCAAACCACACCCAACCAAACCAAACCACACCAAACCAAACCAAACCACATCCAACCGAACCAAACCAAACCAAACCAAACCACAACACACCACACCAAACTAAACCATACCAAACCAAACCAAATCACACCAAACCAAACCAAACCAAACCAAACCGAACAAAACCACACCAAACCAAACCAAACCATACCGAACCAAACCAAACCACAACACACAAAACCACACCACACCACACCAAACCACACCACACCACACCAAACCACACCACACCACACCAAACCGAACCAAACCACACCAAACCAAACCATACCAAACCAAACCAAACCACACAAAACCAAACCAAACCAAACCACATCAAACCAAACCAAACCACACCACACCAAACCAAACCACACCAAACCAAACCATACCAAACCAAACCAAACCATACCGAACCAAACCAAACCATACCCAACCAAACCAAACCACACCCAACCAAACCAAACCAAACCACACCCAACCAAACCAAACCAAACCAAACCACAACACACCACACCAAACTAAACCAAACCAAACCAAACCACACCAAACCAAACCAAACCAAACTAAACCACACCGAACAAAACCACACCAAACCAAACCAAACCATACCGAACCAAACCAAACCACAACACACAAAACCACACCACACCACACCAAACCACACCACACCACACCAAACCACACCACGCCACACCAAACCGAACCACACCACACCAAACCAAACCATACCAAACCAAACCAAACCACACCAAACAACACGAAACCAAACCACACCACACAACACCAAACCACACCAAAGCAAAGCAAACCAAACCACACCACACCAAACCAAACCACACCACACCACACCACACCAAACCACACCACAACAAACAACACCAAACCAAACCAAACCACAACAAACCAAACCAAACCAAACCACACCAAACTTAACCACATCGAGTTTTTTCGATCTTGAGCAAAACAATATTTACTTATAAAATGTAGTTACTAACTATACATGTAACCTGTAATACCTGTTTTCAGCTTCAACCCTCCAATAGAAATCAACCCTGGAGACGAACTGAAAACAAAATGTACTTTCGACTCATCTCGGAGAAGTACCGTGACTCACCGAGGAGATGGAGCGTCAGACGAGATGTGTAACAGTTTTGTGATATACTACCCAAAGGAGTCTCTCTGGATGACCGAGTGTATGTCCTACCACGGACTGCCTATGTGTTCCCTAGATGATCTAGCTACTTTAATCGCAAAACGCATAGATCAAGGATAATTCCCTCTGAACAAATCATACTCTGTTTTACATGTACCTCCTGTGCAAAAACAGATGTTTTCTTTAATTTATTTATTCATAAATATACAGTGTTTTATTATTGAGGCTATTTTTTTCAAAATTGACATGTGGGTAGATACGATTGCAAATTTATTAAAACTGTGCAAACTCGTGATGTTCTTAATTATCATTAACGACTACATCAACAACACAACTTAACTGTTTTAGTTACTAGAACATTGCCATTTGGCGTCCTTCAATTTAGTAAGAGACGACTTCTTCTTTAAAACCAAAGGATGAGGTTCCATGGTATTTGGTTTGTACATACTGTTGTGCTTTGTAATTGAACAAACCATATATGTGGGAATCAACATGTTCCTAGACTCAGTTTTTATCAAAACTAGATATTGGGCCAGTATCTTGCTGATATTTAATGTTTCTAAGTTAACAAAAGGAATTTTAGATGACCTATTGTTAATGTCACGATGGGAAAATGTTGAGAAATAAAATAAAAACATACCTACATATGCAACACTACTTTATGATGTTAGTTGGTGACATCAAGGGTTAATTCGATAAACGCATTATAAATGCAGTCAATATCAGTATAGCTATTGGTCCCTTAACCTATCTTTTATGTGATAAAGAAATGGAAGCGTACAGTTACGGAGGCTGAAAGTTACATTGTACATACTATAATTTTAACATACGACTGGTGTTAAAGTTGGTATTTGCGACTAACGGGAAAGGCCAGCAATATACTTTGCGATATGGGTTAAAAAGTTAAGGGACTAACGGGTTGGAGTTCTGATGGAATGCATTTACAAAGTGTAACAAGCAGGGACGAAACAATATTTATGCCGCAACAGGTTGGTACATTTGTTGTAAATCGGCGAATTGGAATAGAAGAAAAAGGTCGACCAGCTGTCTGAACCGGTAGCCCCTACTACTGAAAGACGAAGACGCCACGAATACAAGCAGCAAACATTGTTTACATGTAGCAGAAACATATGCAGTGACTCCGGAGGTAAATGAGTAAAGAAACAGTAACTGTGTCACAGGAAAATTTCGTTCATTTAGATCGACTCGTGACCTGTGGGATTATAAAGGTCAAACACAGGCAAAATTAAGTTGAATGTTGACAATGTAAGTCATGCACTTCAACCCGTCTCGTCTTTACTGAATCGAAAAGCAGGAAGTATTTATGCAGAGTCCTGTGTATGTATATGCAGTCACGTCAATTTAAGGGTGTACAGTTTTTGGAAGAAACCGGTTACAGTCCGTGATGATTCACCTTTTCACTGAACGTCTGTGTCATTCGATAACTACACGCAGAACTTTGTTTAGTCAACAGAAGTAAAATGTCTTTACGGTTGTAGTTTGTGGAGGTAGAAAACAAAATACTTAGCAGATCATATCTAGATTTGGACATAAGTTGAGGGAGAATGCAAGTTGCTAACAAAGTTGCTGTGATAACGGGGTCTGGTAAAGGACTCGGCAAGGCTTTTGCGGGGGCGTTGCTTGCACGCGGAGCTAGGGTAAGTAGGCCGGCTGTATACATATAATACATGTTGTATATCACTTTATATCCCCATAGCAAGTCAATATACACTACAGTACCTCACATTTTAAACAATCAAGTTCGTGACAGTTAATAACTTCAATAGATGAACTCAAGACACCTGTTTACCTGTTCGGTTCAAAGTTCATTGGAGTGTCTACATTTGATAAGTCCCCCACGTCACGGTGTACAACCAGTGACTCTCTGAATTGATACAACACAAAGTCATATATTTGTGATAACGTGATCAATACCTATCATTGTTCCATATTATTTATGTGTGTAGTTTAGTGATATCTTAAGCCTTGATTGAGAATAAACATACCATACTTTCACATGTATGGTTCTAAATATATTCATAACATACCCATGTTTATATAAAACGTGTCAGATGAACGCTGTTAATTTTAGATTACAATGATGGTCGTAATGATTTTTTTTTATATATATACTTAATTATAATGATGCTCATACTATGCTTTTTTGAGATATATACATGTATGCTATATGCACTTATGAAATTATAAAAGAATATTCTCCTTATCAATATTTTAGACATTTGTTTCGGGTTTTATTAAGTTGTATAGAAGATATGTTTTACCAATACGGTATCGTATAGATTTGTTGTGAATGAAATGAGTAGTTATTCACATTTCAGTCAGCATTGCTTGCTGTTAGATAACTCATTATCTAGAGCGCATGACTCCAGAATTATCATTTTATACTGTTACATAGGTATTGTATGGTGATTGTTTTCTATAAGCCACCTCGATAAATGTGCCCCATCACAGCTACCGAAAATAACTTTCACATTGTACATACGTATATGTACATAGTCTCAACCATATCTACTGTTGAGAGGACTTGAACTTATCTTTTGTCCAATTCATTTATATGCAAGTACATGTACTGTTATATATGTTTATGCATCTACACACTTACAAGAAACATCTCCACAACTATAATGAATGAATACGGCCACCCTCACAGAGGGTGACAAAACCAATATATCAATACCAGATTAATGGTTTTTGACTTAAAGTCGTCATGGTGTTAAATTATACGGTGGCCATACTATATTTAGGATGCATGCTATATTTTAAAACTGGCAGTCTGTCATTAAAAATACACATTATGGCTGCGTTCTAACTATCTTGATTCGTCTTTCATATTTTTATATTTGATATGTGGCTATGCTATATATGGGTGTAATCGATGGAAAGGATGCTTACCCTTCCGGAACCTATGACCCAGCTACTTTTCACATTAGTGTAACTATTATAAGTGCATACTTAACGTCCCTTCAAAACAGGAAAGGTTAGTAGGGCAGATGGATAGTCGACAAAAACAAACGCACAATACGAACGGCAAACAACCAAAAGGTAAAACATACTGTCAATTGTACAAAGTGGTTATGATGAATGTTATTTCATTGAAAATACCAAAAGCTTTCAGAGAGTCTTAACAAATTAGAGACAGTCATTGAGAGATATATTTAGACACATTTCTCTGTAACTTAGAAACACTCAACGGGAACAAACTTTGCCCCTCTCCTGGCTGACTTGTTTTTGCTTTCATAAGGGGCTAAATTTGTCGAGGAGCTTATCGGGACGGGTAACAATACCTTGCCGAATCTCTACATTTCTCTTTCAGGTTTATTGACAATGTGTTGTCTATAAAAAAGGGACGTTTGGTCTCTACTGAACTTGAAATCAAGGACACAGCAGACCCTTTACTTAAATCATGGCCGACACAGGCAGCATGACGATTTCGATTTTCCGTTAGTGACCTTTCCCTTCCTCGATAGTACATCCCCACTTCTCCAATATATGGCATTTGCATGTCGCAATAATTGCCATTTTTTATCTCATTGAGAAATATTCTGCATCCTTGTATGATATGAATGTTGACCTTTATTGATATACTATAAGTATGATAATTGATGTGATCGAGAAGTATGCCTCAGTTCTCGCTTTGAGGCTATGACATTAACTCAGATTTTACCTAGATTTACGGTACATGGCGGGTTCCGTCAAAGAAGAAAAAGACGCTCATCTTCCGGAATACATGGTCTTATTCTCTTGTTCTTTTTCAAATGCCTCCGTGTAAATCTTTCCTTTGTTCATGTTTTGTCCCTTGTTTAATCGATTTTGAGTTCAGGGTATGGTTTCGTTGACGCCTTGATATTCCCTTTTTATCGAAAATTAACTCAGACTTGAAACGTTGTTATTGAAATGTTCTGGAGTTGACTGAAGGTTGTTAAACTTTTGAAACAAATGTTTTACTGTAAATGCTTCCTGATACATTATGAATTAGCATTGTATTCACGTTTTTAAATATATTAATGGTTAATGCATGAATAACCGAGGACAAAGACAACCTTGTAACTACGCCTCTCTCTGTAGCTGGGATGTAATTCACCAATTCCAGGTTTGAAGTAGATAATTACATATAAATTAAATGGCAGCTCATGTACATCTGGTATAATCGATGTATTGCGCCGACCAAAGAACAGGGATTACCTTAATTTGAACTTTGAGTGACCTTTGAGGTACTGACCTGGGATATTTGCTCGAGGAGCATTTATCATGATACAAACAGGATTTGTTTTGGTTTAATTTTACAAGGGTCTCAATGTAAATCTTACCTTTGTTCATAGTTTGCCCCTGGTTTAATCGATTTTGAGTTCGAATTATGATTTTGTTAAACGCTTCGGTATTATCTAATTGTCATGATAATAGACAATAGTATCATATTTGTGTATATGTGTAGGTTTTTCATTTTCTTATTCGTCTGCACACGTGTGTTTGTATAGTTTCTATTTTCTTAGGTATGTCTGTCTGACGTTGATCCAAAGACACTTCAGACCACTTATGACGAATATGTATCCAAATATGGCAAGGAAAACGTATGCAGTAGCCCATGTGACGTCACAGTCGAATCAAACCTAAAAGGTAGTCAATATTCCCATAGTATTCCCGTAGTATTGTCAATGAAAATAAAATAAAATAAAAATAAAAACAAAATTACCAAAAGGCGTGCGGTAATGATATTAGGCATGTACTGTAGCATGCTAGGATGAAGGGCTACCAATCTTGTTCAAATATATTATCTTGACTCATTTTCAGGGTCATTAGGGGCATATCTGTTGGTCAAATTTCAAACAACATCTTTTCACTAACAAAAAGGCACATGCGACTTATATTTGGCATGTAGCGTACTGGGACAAAGGGCTACCAAGTTTCAAATTAATAACCTTGACCATTTTCAATGTCACAGGTGCTAACATTGCTTTTAACAATTGCAGAACTTCCATAAGTGAATTTTTTTTTTCAGCAGCAAAGTAGGCGAGTAATAAAGGACATTGTGGCCTCGTGTGTGTAATTCATAATGGGTTTATGGAAATGTGATTAATGATCGACTATCTCCATACAGTTGTGGATCATTTAATAAAATTTTGTATGAAATAAATCTGTTTTAAGACATAAACTGCGTATCGGCAAAAATAAACATAAATAAAATTGGTGTAGGGAGGATAAACAAACTGCACGTGGAATTCAAACGTACATAGTATATGTTCTTTCTCTTAGTCATACATGAAGCTCAATTTCGTTCTACAACTTCTGAAAAACACATCGTACATGTTCCTGTTTATCTATAAAGCATTTATTTATTTTATAAAAAAATTAATGATGTACTGTAAAAGCCAATATTTTCGTGCGTGGAATTTTTCGCTTATTTAGCCTCCAAACTGTTCGCGATCTGGAAATTTTCGAGTTGCAGCCATGCAGTTGCACTGTGTACCTATCATACTATTACACACTGTAGAGTTTGAATGATGTTAACTTAATATTCACGTTTGGATATATTCGCGGATATTTAATGCCAGCGAAATAAGTGAAAATTTCCTCACCGCGAAAAAATCAATTTTACAGTATATCATTTTATCATTTACTACCCGGAGTTTTTACTTTATCTTTTATCCTCTTTTCTAGATGTGTTTTCGCAGGCCAGACAGACTTTTAAAGGACTAGACATAGTAGTAAACAATGCCGGAATAGCCGACGAATTTTCGTGGGACAAGATGGTGGATATTAACCTGGTATTGATACCGTATTGATGTCCATTTGCTTTCTTCTATTACAACACCTGGTTATTTCCCCTTTGGTATATGCTCGGTATTTCACTTTGGGGTTATATTTATCATTTATGATTCACCATTCGTGATATCTCGGTACTTAAACATTGCTTCCAATGCATAAGTAGTTTGTCATCGGAAACCCTGGGCATTTAAGCAGTTAACTGCTTCGCAATAAACCACGGGAATGTCTCGTTCGCTAGCAAATGAGGATAGTGCGATGCGCACATTTCCCTTTTTAATTTCACTATTATTTCTGCTATACCATTAATTGAGCGATATTGACTTAGTGATCATCCGGCTTTGATGATTGATCATTAATTAACATTAGAAAATTGTTAACATCTCCTACTTGCTATAAGAACGATTGTATGATATGCCTTACAAAAACAGCTGGCAGCTAAACACCTACATGTAATGAGCACCAACTAACTCCTTATACCATTGTTGCTTATTTTGCAACACCCTTATACCATTGTTGCTTATTCTGCAACACCCTTATACCATTGTTGCTTATTCTGCAACACCCTTATACCATTGTTGCTTATTTTGCAACAACGAAGACAAAAAACATGTTTTATCAGAAATAGCCTAACGAATTTTAACAATGGAAATTCGAACTCTCAAATGAAAATGACTTTAGATTTAATATAAAGCAATAACAGTTACTAAAAATAGCTTTGTGCTCAATTGTAATCTTTAAGACAATTAAATACAACGAAATCATAAAAAAATGTGCCGATTCGGATCATTTTAGAAAGGAGTTATAAGAGGAACCTTGATGGGAATGGATGCCATGAAACCAATCAATGGTGGCCAAGGAGGCATTATTGTCAACATAGCATCAATTGCAGGTATGTCTATACATGTAGGTCCTGGTGATAGATGTGTTCTGTTATTTTTATAGCATCAATTGCATGTATGTCTATAGGTCCTGGTGATAGATGTGTTCTGTTATTTTTATAGCATCACTTGCAGGTATGTCTATAGGTCCTGGTGATAGATGTGTTCTGTTATTTTTATAGCATCAATTGCAGGTATGTCTATAGGTACTGGTGATAGATGTGTTCTGTTATTTTTATAGCATCAATTGCAGGTATGTCTATAGGTACTGGTGATAGATGTGTTCTGTTATTGGTAGATTAGAGTAGGTACAAAAGAGAAACGGGTTTCTCCAAAAGGAACGTAATGTGTTGATTTCAGGCGAAAAACAGATATTTTATAATGGAGGTGATAAGTTTTGATCATGACGTAAAACATTTCTTAGATTGGTAAATTGTGTGTTTTATATTCTGCCATTTTAAATGTGAATGGTAAGTTTTGCATTCCGGATTCGGAAAAGAATTTCTTTTGATACTAGATTGATGACAAGATAATATAAATGTATCGAAAACAACATCATGTATAAACAAAAAAAATCTGAAAGAGAAGCATCATTCTTTTTCTTGTGATTTCTCTCAACGCAATCTAAATAATAATTTGAGAAAGGTCAATTTAATTGTGTGCAGTTAACATCACGATGTGTATATGACCTTCACTTCTATCAACAGGACTAATTCCGGTTGCCCACGTCCCGGCATACGCCGCTACGAAACATGGCGTTGTAGCTTACACAAAAAGTTGGGCTGTGAGTTGATATTTAGTATTTACTTTAAATGAGTAAGAAATGATACAATATGCTTCATGTTGCCATAGTCTTTAGGGCGCCAGTTTGCTATTTATATCATATTCAAATGAAATATATAATGATCGCAACATCTCTTTCTAGTGATAATGTTACATGTATTTCTACTTAATATTACTTTATTTTGCGCAAGGAAAATTAACAGCATGACATATATATCAGTTTGGCGAAACCAACAGCAATATCATAATTTCAACTTTATATCACACTTCCATGCAATACATTGAATGTAAACTGTTCAAGCACTTTTACTTTAATATGCCCCATTGTAAAGTAATTAAGGTTACTGATGCTTTATTGTATAAATGTGGAAGGACCGGGGTTCGAATCATGTTGCTCACTCGGTATTCGATTTTTTCCACAGAAAAATCCCGAAACGGTCAACAACCAGATCCGTTTGGTTTGTCTGTGCCCGGCCAACACCAAAACCGATATCATACAGACACAGGATCATGCTGTACACGGCACAGACATCGCCAAAGACTCTATAATCAAACTCGGTATAATGAGGTTGGTAGATTCTAACTACATTATTTACAAATGTTCTTATCTTGTGTAATAACTTTTCTATCTTAATCTTAGTTGATTCGTTATTCTAGGGCTTGCTCTGAATATCGAGATTTTTGTGATAGATGTCAACTGCTGACGAAGAAACATACGGCACAAGAATTCGAGAGATGCATGTTGATGAAATTATGGGCAAGTTTTATGGTCGCGATCTTGATCTCATCGAGAAACATTCTGTATCGTTATGTGATATGAAAATGGACGTTTTTGAGTTTGCTTATTAGTGTTCTTACTTGCTGTGATGACAATGATGACTCGGTTCTCATTTTGAGGATTGATGCTTACTTAGATGTGACCAAGATTTACATGGCCCAGAAGTCGCTTACATTTCCAGAACACCTGGTCGTATGCTCTTGTGCTTTTACGAAAGTCTCCATGTGAATATTTTGTTTGTTCCTATTTTGCCTCTAGTTTAATCGATTTTGAGTTTGGATTATGGTTTTGTTGACGCTTTGGTAATCTCTGATTTTTTTCATATTGAAGTTTCATTTATGCACAATAATGATATCCAAAATTGATAAATTAAGATATGCTTCTGTTGCTTCATACGATGCAGGTCTGTGCATTGAAATGATATTTTGGAATGTGTGAAAGACTTATTTTCAAAAAAAGTCCGCCTGACGAAGCCTGAGAAGGCAGAAAGGCCTTGCGGCAAAGTCTTTGTTTTTTGTTCTTTTTTTTATATTCAACTTCGCAAGGAAAACTAATTACGTTTCATTATAAATAAAAGTGTATATATTTAAAGTAAAGTTACATGTACATACTTATATGTATACAGATTTTGAAATCTATATATTCCAAATTATAATATAAATCTTATAAATTTCAAACTTCTTGTTAACAATGGGGAAAAAAGCAACCTTACCGTGATTTTTAATTGATACTTAATTATGAACATTTCCGCACACAAAATGTTGCACTATAACGGTGATTATATACGGTGCGTGTATACAATATGTTATGTCACATACGGTACATTTATTTTTCGTCGTCTATTTTTCAGTGTTGACACCGTTGTAGCTGCATTCAATAAGCTTCTGGACGATAGTGATAACAATGGCAAAGCAATGTCTGTGACGACAGCAAAAGGGATGGTGTACTTCTAAAGTAAATTGGTCACGTGATGAAGAGTGCAGGTGGTAACCGTTAATTCGGTGTCGATAATTCAACAAATTGACTATATTATATTTCCAGTTATTCAGAGAGGATGAGATGATAGATGAGATTTGAGATGTTTTGAAGACGTTCGATGATGGTGTTTTCATTTTATGATCAACCATTCGCCAGTATGCCACCATATCTTGGCCTTTATTTGCATCTGTCCTTACATCCGGTGTGCAGATGTCATTTCTGTCTGTTGGACGTTTGAAAATAGCACTGAAAATGATTGATTCGTCAAGACCGCCTATGGCAATGACTACATTGTAATAAAAAATTTAGAGGTCAAATCAGGGATTCATTTGCCTGAAGTAACTTTTCCCTTATGCGAATGATTGATTCTGGTAGGTACATTGTAATATAGATCAGAAGGCCAATATCTGTAATTATCTATGTGTAAATAAATAAGTATTTCAAATGTTTATATGCATAAACAGAGATAATGATGGCTGTATGAGCTTTGTATTGTGTTTTACTTATTATATTAACAGCTATTGTCATTTAAGGACCTACCAGGTTATGGTGGTGTAGGGAGGCGGGAGTTCCCGTAGAAAAAAAGCACCTATATAATGTACTTGGCTATAAAAGGCCAGCATGTTTTACGTGGCAACTACCCGACGTGGACGACCAGTGATAAATTGTAGTAGAAAATCTTACACCATAACCATTCGGTCACCGCAAGACATGATTTTTTTTTTAAACCTTAGCAACCTTTCAGTCCTATTTAGAAAAGAAACATCTGTTCTGATCCTTTGCTGCACTTTTATTACGTTATTTAGCTCAAACTTATCAACAACACGAAACCATGTTATTTGTTTAGTATGCAAGTGGCATAAACTTTCACTTCAATCTTCTGTTTCCTTCAAAGTACACCTTTCACATTTTAAATGTGGAAAAATCCCCCTCTCTCTCACAGGGTAGCAACATATTTCATAATAATGATGCATTGCAAACAGTTAGACGTGGTGGCCATGATTGAATACACAATGTCATACTCATGCAAATTCATCGGCAAATTCCGTAAATAATATAATCTCTGTCGCTATATTGTGATTTCATAATTGCATCGTAGCCTACAATTCAGTATTGACGTTATTGAAACGGTAGCCTGAGTTTCCTCTAACCCGGATGCCATATCTGGCGGTTGTCCAGAGTACACCGCTATATATAAATGTGAAAAGGTGAAAAATTATCCAGACACCAAACGGTATCGGGGAATGACTAATCTTAGTCATCCGGGGTCTACGCTCTTAGGGGGTAAAATATAGCGTCTTCCCAGAAAGTAAATTTCGAACGGTTGAAAAACGAGGACTCTAATGGAACTGTTTATCAATAATACATGATTTGTGTTGTCAGTATATCAACACTCTCAGGCACCAAACATTATAGGATAATTCAGATTTGTATATGGCAGTGCGCTCCTGTTCCACTCCAGACATCTATCAGTCAACATATCAAAGAATGGCGTCAGGGCCAGAGGAAACTGGAGTTATTGAAACGACATTGATGACAATGAATTTAGAATTGATCATTATGCATCCATCAAAAAAGATGAGATATGTACAATGTATGTGATAAGACCGGATAATGTATGATGCACCTCCTAAATTTCGTAATAGATACAGTATGCCGAAAAATTGAATAACACTGCATCATACAGCTGTTTCGTCCTTCAAGGACTCTTCAGTGATGCTAGAGGCCAAAAGGTAGGAATCCAAAATTTCTAAACTAATGTTGAAGCAGAAGGGTCAGGTGCGTAAAAACCCTTTAATTTATGAATTTAGAAGAAAAAATAAACTAGTTGTACATTGTATAACATACGTGTCCATCTTCATCTGTAGCATCTAGTATTATATCAGACAAACATAAGTATATGTAGATGAGCGGGAATGTACTGAATGGCATACAGTCGATATTATATTGCTTTTCTCCAGTAATTCACTATGAAAATATGTAATTATTATTATATTATCACATGAAAAAAAAATAAATAAAAAGTAATTTCTTTCTTTTGACGTTTAATTTGCGATAACCACAAATATGTTTTGCTGTAATTCAAGCAGTCTCTTTTTTGGAAGACTTTACCAATATGTTTGACTAACATAGTTACAGTCGCACCTTCTACATGAGCACGTGCTTGGCAGGAACACATGCTTAAATCCAAAGTACGAATGATTGTAGGGACAACGCCCAGGCCTGGTTCTGGTTCTGGTCCTAGTTTTATCGTCGTCACCATCATCATCGTCATCTTCAGCATTGCGATGAAGAAAATCTGGCATCGTGTCTCTCAGTTCGTCCGTTCCAATAAGACAGCCATCCTTGTCCGTATAAAGGGCGTCACAGTATACCAGAAACTTTTTCAGGACAAACCCTCCTGGCTCACATCGCGTGTTCTTTCCGCAACACCTTTCACTTCAAACAACAACTTGCATTATCTTATTAGTATTAAGTAATTATAAAGTACTTACTAGAAATATGACTACGTACAACTAAAGAGCGCATAACAGTACAGTACACTACCGACTGATTTTTTGTTTGTTTTCTTTTTATTTATATCAAATTTGAAACCATTGGAAAATATACACTTTGGTTATGAAGTAAAAGTCCATGCCCTGTTTTCAAAAGCCCGGAAAAAACAATTTCATAATATAAGTAATTCTATTTCAGTTCGAAAAGTTGATTTTCTGATGCGATCACAAATCTAAGATATCGGCATCCATCGGATTTTGTACCACTCACTTTGTATGATATTTTCTCACTTTTCATTTGTTTCACAAGTACGTTTCATAAGGCATGATAAGGACAAAGCAATGGCGAATATTGGAAATACGTTTATCTTCGTTCTGTACGTTTGATTTGGTGATTATATCTATCAAATCAAAAAAACTCTCAAACGTCTGTATCTGGTATAATGAAATAGTTTACCTTAAACTGAGAAAGATCGGGTTGTTTTAGTAGGGGTTACGAGTTTGAAACAAAACCCCTACCTAGGTGTAAGCTGAGGTTTAGATGTTATTATTCTTAGCCTGAGATCGAGAAAACTTGTTAATGCTCAGTTAAAGATAATTATGATTTATCGCACCATTAAGTTTTTTTCAATTTTGCTGAAAACAAGTATCTCGCCTAAAGGCCTCGAAAAGTAATGACCTTCACAACTTTGAAGGCTTCCGTGTAGATTTGTGTCTGTCCTTTAAAAGAAGATAAATTGTTTACAATATACGTTATAAATTACATAATACACCAATGTCTGAAACATCGAAGCATACACATAACAACAAGACAGAACGCTTACTGTACAGATTGTCAATTTTAACGCGTGGATGAATACGTGTAAAATAAGCGCGAGATGTACCTTTAAGATACAAGACAGATCACACAAGATGGCAAAATCTAGTACGGGGTATGGCGAGGGAGGTGAGAGAAATTTATATTTATTTCACGCAAACCATATACTTTAGTACAGTTGTGGTAACGCACAAAGCACCAAACAACAAACAATGCGTGTGTACATCGTACATAAATAGTGCACACACCTGGGCAAACGTGTTCGTTCATACGTGCAATTCTCCTCGCACACATGCACGATTTGGTCGATAAATATTTCGGAATGAAAACAATACGGAACCTTTTTGTGGAAACCCTTTATAACTTCGCATAATATTAATTGGGATGATGTTTATTTTAACAATATACAGTAAATTGTATTACAGTGACCATGAGACAGTCAAGAACGGGTTTAGGTTGCAGGTAACAGAACAGGTAAAATCTGACGATCCGCGACGATAGCTATAATAATATATAGCGATCCCACAACTGCACATCAAGACTACAACACAGCACAAATATAAAGATTGATACCATTCATATGTAGTTTATAGAAAGACTTTTATGTGGACGAAAATACATACCCGCAACATTCAGCCTGTTGGATATTTTGCAAATGTGGTTCGACGATCCAGCACAATGTCAACCCCTCGTTTTTGAAGTAGCCAAGAATATTTTTACGTTCAACCGGACATAATGACTGTCCACTAAAATAAAATAATAAAAGTATACTTGATTGCAATAGATTCCTTCTTATGTATTTATGATACGTATAGTCGATTATGTGTTTTGAATGTTTGCTTTCATGTATATTACATTCTACAACATCCTCTATATCCAGGGGTAGTTCACCTACGCTCTCTACACTCCTTGGATATATCATGACAGAACTGAAGGCTCTGTGTGCGCCACTATGTTGATGAGGCAAGAAGACTGATTCGACCCTTTTATGTACACCAAAATAATCCCGTGCTCACACAATGGTAAACATAAATGCCAAGTTGGTTGCTGCTTCTTTGTTATCTTCAAAAGACAGGCATCTGCCTAGCGATTGATCAGGGTTGTTTGTACCCGAGGGTGTCTTCAGTTTTGCCATACCATAGTCCAGGGGTGTAGAGAGCGTAGATGAGCGTAACCCTGGCTATCGAGAATGATTCGACGTCAGCAATGTCTTCGCAACCAGTACATTTTGGCCATATAAATACGGCACTAAGGGAAACGCCATGGAAAACTACATTGAAAAGTATTAAAGTTTTTCAGAGATAACAGAAGCAAATCATGCATATAGGAACATCGTCGTGTTTAATTCCATGCAACGAGTGTCTCATTAATATATTTTACATGTATATGATTAAAAAATGGGTGATGTTAAAATGGGGGGGGGGGGGGGGGGTGACGGGAAACTGCATATTAACTGCTTCCAAAATGTGTCTGTCCAGAGGTATATTACACGGAAAAGATGAATCACCAGAAACAATGATAATACAGTAAGTATACTTATTTTAGCGCGATCAACTTTTAGTGCATTTTCAGGTTTTAGATTATAAGCGCAATGATAAATTCGCAAATCCGTGATAATTACCATTTAAGCAGCGTATACAGTTTCCAATCACTGCAATCATATTTAAGCGCAGTACTTGCAGCGCGAAAAACGCTGAAAACATATTACTGCGGAAATATATACGTTAGCAGTTAAATATATGTAAAGCATCAGTCTTGGTGACATTTTATCCAACAGAAAGCAAATATGTCTACTTTTTAAATATAAAGTAAACAAGTGAATATTTGATTATTAACATTTCCGTAACATTAATTACTTAAAATATTTTAAGGGCTTTACGTAATTCCCACTCATAATAACACAAATTTCAAGACATCAAAATAACAAATCGAAATTGACAAATAAATCTTTTCGATTAGAGCCATCTTAATTTCTCTAAGGGTATGAAAATCGTTATACTCTAACATCCTTTAAAGATAGGAGCATCTGACACGCTAGTAATTAATGTTGTCAGCTGGTTTAAGTATAATAGCTCAATAATTGCCTCAAAGACACTCCCTAGTTCAGTAAGCATGTCTCTCTAGCTGCATGTATTTTAAACCAAGTAAAAACAATAACCAATAAACCAGAGGTCTATCATTGGTTACAGTACTAATTTAATTCCTTTTTTAAATTCATTAATTAATGGGGTTTTGCGCATCTCACTCTCTGCGTCTACATCAGTTACAGCTGTATGATGCAGTTTTAAAATTAATTCATTTTTTCGGCATAGTGTTTATATTACTAAATTTAAAGGATGAAGCATATGTGTGTGTTACGTCATCTTTTTTGAAATTTCGATTCCTACCTTTTAGCCCCTAGCATCACTGACGAGTTCTAGAAGGATGAAACAGCTGTATGATGCAGTTTAATTCATTTTTTTTCGTCATCATATATCTATCACTAAATTTGAAAGGTGCTGCATGTGTGTGTATGACGTCATCTTTTGGTTAACAGAAACATACAATATATATAAGCTATTGAGCTATGATGTGTGAATTAATTTACTTACTTTTCCTCTGGTGGATCAATTTGTTCGGGGATGGTATTAATGAAGGTGTAGGCAATCCAGTGGCCAAATAAAGCAGTCTTTAGCCGGTCCCTGTAACGTTTCAAGATGTTCCTCATATAAGTAAATATAGATTGCAACTTCGATCCTGTCTAATCTTTACAACAACTGAAATTTGCATGACAAGTTTATGGACTTAATTATTATGAGTCTAGGTTATTTTTTGAAATTGCAAAGCTGATCATTTCTATGATGTCGCACGCGCGATATGCAGGGGTTACTTTCGCTCAGACGAGACGAGAAGATTAGCTTGATGCTTTGTTGTGCATCAACGAATCCGTTGGTTACATACTAATCAGACATATTAGCTTCGAAATCAATTACAGCTTCATTGTAATCATTGTATCATTGTTATAAAAGTCTAGGCCTAGTGATGAGGTAGGCTTTTGATCTGACATCAGTCAAATAGCTAGACATGTGTCGTCGGGTTGCTTTGTAATCTTCTAGTGGTGTAGAAAGCGTAACCCCTAAATATCGGCGGGTGAAACCTCGTTATTATGATATGATTAGAGTTATCAGGAAAATTGCTGCATGTGAGTTTTGATCAATTCATTAGAAACAACAATGTTGTGCCGACTTCAGGATAACCAATCTCCTCTGTAGGAAAGTAAACCTGAAATCACCTCGACGAATCGGAATAATCTCCTTCTGCTCTTGAATAAAACCATCTTACAATGCGTTCTTGTACACTGTGGAAAAAAAGTAGTATACTTACAAGAATTTTTGGAAATCTGGTGTTCGTATTGGGTCACAAACATAATCGTCCTTTGCTATTTCTGTGGGATCGGTCAAAATGCAACCACATGGATCGGTCCTCGGCTCACATGACTGAGTGATGGGTGCCACCAACAGGACAAGTCCCACGAAGACCTAGTATGAAGAAAAAAGTCGAAATAAAGGTGGCCCCATTCACAAGGCTAAAAAATAATTGGTATTCAAATAATCCTATTGCATATCAAACACCGGTATTTTGAATTCAGCCTGTTTGATCACTGCCATCTGTTATTTTTAAACCAGAAATGATATGCGTAACTTACAAAATATAATATAGCAAATCAATATTTTGTCCTGTAATTTCACATATATTATGATATTAATAAACATACATGTATATATACACTAATGATAATATTGTCTTAAAGTCATCAGTGATTATCAGTGATTTCGTTAAATATGGAGTTTTATCTTACAGCTGCATTGTCTTAACTACAGATGCAATACGTTATGATGATCACATCTTAATAAGCAATCTAGTCCTAATGAATTAATATTTATAAGCGACTTATCAACATTTTCCTTTGCAAGCTTTACTGTAATCCATTCCATTTGAAGTATACATGATAAACAAGCGGTATCGTTGACATATAAAACAAGCAGTACATTAAAATAACCGCCGAATCAGAAAACGTACATGCAACAGGTTCATTTTCGCCCAGGATACCAACAGTTTCCCTTTGCAGCTCTGGAGAGGTATTTTATACTGTTGTTTAAGTTAATTCTCCTTGGAGAGGTATTTATACTGCTGTTTTAGTTAATTCTCCTTGGAGAGGTATTTATACTGTTGTTTAAGTTGAGTCTCCGTTCCACCAATGACAGAGGAACACTTGTCATAAATTAGGAATGCAGTTCACTCAAGAACAAATGTTATGCAATACCATTTGTATCAATTTCTTAACGATACCTCTAGGGCTTCACATTGTATTTATCATTCAAAAATCAAACGAGCAGTTAACAAATATCACCACAAGAACAATAAATGTACCTTGTGACCACATTGTCACAAGTGCCCTTTTTAAATAAACTAAATTGGTAGTGTCAATTCCCTATTTTTAATTTCTAAGAAATGGTTTCTTTTATACAAAATAAGATTGTTTTTAATGACATTTGACCAACGTTCATATTAAAGAAAAGTAGTTGAAGCAAATTTTAAAAAACACCAATGATGTAGGAATCAAACATTGACAAAAGATTTTGTTAAAATGGAACAACAAAAAATATAGAATACCGTCAACAAAACCATAATCCGAACTCAAAATTGACTAAACTAGGGACAAAATTGAATGAAAGGTTAACAAAGTTGAAAATATAATAGGTCATATCCCTAGTCCGTGTCATATCATGTACAACTGAGTTTAATTCAAAAAAGGCCGAGTGGTTTGTTAGCTATTTAATTAAGATTGACTTACAGTCATTGTATCTATTTTTTATATTGGATATCGACCAACAATTATACTTTAAGCTGTACTTTTTCTCAAATGAGTTCTGGGGATCTTTTAAGAGGACAAACAAGATAGTACCTTGTTCGTACGAGATTTATTTATTTTCAGTATGCCACTAATGTGTCCAAGTATAAATATAATAATGCTAAATGTGTACATATTCTTAAACGACGATAGCATTGAAAGCAATTTTCAGAGTGTCACCCTATTGCCTAAGGAAACATTGGACAATTAAAATATATATATATATAAATGTAAAATGCATCTCCGCTCACGTTCAAAAATGCTAAAGGGAGTGATCGTTATTTTGACAGACATCAATCTTGCCGTTTTTTAATGCCAAAAGGTACAGATAAAGATTGGTTTTACAAGGTTAATGTTGAGCTTTAACATCCCCTCCCTTTATTTTACTAGCGCACTTGTGACTCTTTAGAAGCACTTTATTTTACTAGCGCACTTGTGACTCTTTAGAAGCACTTTATTTTACTAGCGCACTTGTGACTCTTTAGAAGCACTTTATTTTACTAGCGCACTTGTGACTCTTTAGAGGCACTTTATTTTACTAGCGCACTTGTGACTCTTTAGAAGCACTTTATTTTACTAGCGCACTTGTGACTCTTTAGAAGCACTTTATTTTACTAGCGCACTTGTGACTCTTTAGAAGCACTTTATTTTACTAGCGCACTTGTGACTCTTTAGAAGCACTTTATTTTACTAGCGCACTTGTGACTCTTTCGAAGCACTTTATTTTACTAGCGCACTTGTGACTCTTTCGAAGCACTTTATTTTACTAGCGCACTTGTGACTCTTTCGAAGCACTTTATTTTACTAGCGCACTTGTGACTCTTTAGAAGCACTGAGTACATCTGTAATATGTTGAGAATAAAGGGTGAAGTAATGAACAATTTACGATATACGATATTCTGTGAATTATACCGAAACAGTTTAGCAACTTTATAGCAGACCACATCTCGTCGTATCAACAGCAGCTGATGTAACAAAAAATCATCAGCATCATATCATTTACGATAATTAAGGGCCAGCGAATGTCAAGTGGTCCAAACAAGAAAAAGATTTGCATGGCGGGTGTCGTCGATGAAGCAGAAGACGCTTACCATTCCGGAACACCTGGTCTTATTATCTTGTACTTGTACGAGGGTCTCCATATGGACCTTTATTTTCGTATTTTGTCCCTCGATTATCGATTTTGAGTTCGGATTATGGTTTTGTTTACGCCTCGTCTTTCTCTATTTTTTGTTTTGTCAGATACTCAGGGCAGTATTCCTCGGTACATGAAAGTCGATTCTTGTGGTTTTTCGGCTTGATCGCACTCTAACTTGAATTGGCATTCCATTGAGGTATATTAGATGAAAGTTATTTGAGATATATAGCGAAAACCGGTTCAGAATTAAATATAGGGACATCTTTATGTAGTTTAAATTAGGACATCATCATGCAGTGATAGATATTGTCGGGGTATTCATCATAAATAACGATTCACTGAAATATTGAGTTAGTCCGTTTAACAATATTCGTAATGTGATATAGCGGAAACTGTTCGGCAATCGGGAACCGTCGAAACTTTCCGTAAACGATACACTACGTAGTTTCTTGTTTACGGAAAGAGCCGACGGTTTACGAGTGATTGTTACAGGAATTGAATTAAGAGACATAACACCGTAAATTAAAATTAGCAGTGGTTGGTATCAAAATGTTCCGAGCTTTTGAAATCAGACTGTTGTAAACTATTTCTGTGTATAGAGCAGACGCTGCTTCAAATATCAGCCTAGTGTGTATTAGGGTTGTTTTACTTGGCACTGCCAAGTGGCTTCAGTTGTCCTAGGACATATTCGAGGGGTGTAAAACGTAAAAGAGCCGAGAGCATGAAATAAAGGGGATGCAAAACATCATGATCAGGTCATTTGCGTGTGATTACATGGCGCTATGACTTTGGGATCATACATCTATCACTAGATGTAGTGGACACTGTTCTAGTAATCGAATAATAATATAAGCTTTATTTATTTTACAACAATTATGAAACAAGTTATCCAACTTATATTAATTCCTTCTGTTGTCCCGGATGTTAGCGCGCTAGGGGTCTTATTGTTGGAGGAAACCGGAGAATCGAACCCCGGTCTCCTTGGTGAAAGGTAAGTGCGCTATCCACTGCACCACCCGACAACCCAATTGTTATCGAATACGTGGGCATACACTTAAACCAAAAATTGCAGTCAGATTACGGTTGACTACAAAACTATCAAAACTCAGTCGAGCTTACATACGTTTTAATCTTCCCTTTAAATATGATGTTAGGACGTGGAAAATTACTTGATGTATCGACATGATTCGGTGTGCAAACGCCCTCCAGCGCCCGCGAGATAACAGTTTACGTTCCATCTGCCGACAAGCGTGTATAGTTTCAAAATATAATGACACATTGTATTTCATTGAACTAGTCTTCAAAAACTATAAGTGACACCTTTTAAAGCCAATTATGTTTGTATTCATTACTGATATATCTTTCAAGGCCAACAGATAGCAAAGCCAATGGCGCTCCGAGACGTCTTCACGCGAATGATCAATAGTAAATAATACAGTCGATTGTTATCAATAAATCACAAGGCCAAGCGTTACCAAAAACATGGTGAAAAGTGTCGGTAGGGCTTGCATTAATTTAGCACCTAAGGATACAATGTACCTTCAGCCTACGGCGTGTCGCTTAGTTTTTACTTATTTACAAATTAGTAAATATGCTGGTGCATGAATTATATTATCGCAGCTCCTTTATTGAATTCCATCGTCCTGTTTTATCTATTAATGCAATTAGAATTTCAGTGTGAAAATTCCTTTGGTGCCAAAGTTTTCATTATATCTGAACAAGCCAGAGGATAAGATATCTTTCGGTTTCTAAATAATTTACATGTTCATGTAACTATCGATGTGACAGCCTTTTAGCTCTCCTCTCCTTTAGTTATATTATAAGAGTTACCGCAGAGTGTTTTGTTTGTATATGCTTTCATACAAAATCTTTTCAAATTAGCTTTTTGCTTGTTTTGTTTCGTTCGATTCCTACATATCTATTCACATAAGTTTTCCTATCAGTATTGTAAAACACATTCCATTTCATTAACCTTAAGCTTGCAAGTTTCCAAAAACTGTTACTTTTTGTATAGAGTATGTGCTTAGTTTGGAGGTCAATACAACCCAATTGAGTTGGAGATTTACGGCCTTTTATACCACATTTACACTAATGTAGATCCTCTCCATAAGAATTTTGAAAAACAAATATATGTTTAAAAAACAAAATACGGAAGCGGCAACAAAACCATAAACCTAATATAACACAATATCGATTAAGCTAGGGGGAGAGGAAGTATGGAAACGGAGACCCTTGAAACAACACATTGGTATTCGTGATCCGAAAGAGTAAGCGACTTCTGCCTAATCGACGACGCTAGGCATTTCAATCGTTGTCAAGGAATTGTCACGTCCTGGTCCACGTTTGTCACGTCAAATTTAGAACAGAGATGGCGTTCTTAATCATTACAAAAAGACATTCTACTATTCTACAAATTGATAAATGTCCACCTTCGTATCATAAAAGGTTGCAGGATATTTCTCAATGATACCGAGATTGCGACCACAAACGTAAAGTATCATAGTCTTTATCAACCTGCGTCTAACGAACTCCTGTGTCGTAAGTTCATAGCCAGCCGATATCTATCACGAAAATCTCAATATCAAGAGCAAGCTATAGAATAAATAGTCAACTGCAACATAAAAATACCTTCCACTGGAGGAGAACAAGAGTAATCGGTATATGATATCGACATGAAGATTGACGTTTTTATAGAGAAAAAACGAGTACCATACATGATCGTCTATATTTGACATGGAGCTATGACTTCGGTCGGGATCGTAAATTGTATCACTAGATCAGTTTGGTTGTTATTTTGTTTTATTTTACCTAACGTTCTATATATAACTAAGGCAACTGAAGGGAATGTCTCTATGTGTGTCTAGCAAGCGTGTAAATTTGCTCTGTTATTTTCCATTGACACAATGCTAAGAGGCAGTTTCTGCCATACGCCTATAACACCAAGCGCCTCAGACTATAACAGCAGTTGGCATTGTGAGGTCATCATCATTCTCTATTGTGACGTCACCAATTTCATTGTTGTCTTCACTTGATTTGCTGTTCAAAATCAATCGCTACGAAGAAACTAAATAAAGCATAATTATTCTATCAAAATATAAATATAAGTAATGAACATTTTAGCAAATATTATTACAGTCTTATAACACACATTGCTATTACTGACAAACTCACATAAGTCCCTACCGGGCTACACTTAGTTTGTTATCAATAGCGATGTGTGTTATAGGACTGCAAAAACATTTGCTAAAACATTCATTGCTTGAACGTGTGCTGGAAACTTAATCAGGGACAGGTGTATCTAATGACTGTTACATGTAAAAGTAAACTTTTTTTTCATTTAATATAGTCTATCTAATGTTGTCTGCACAAATATTTAATTTCCTATGTTTATCTCAACCGTACCCATGCATAATAAACGATGACGTAACACACATATATATATGTACATGTACTAACCCTACATTATCAACGTACATCAGTTATTTATTCGACAAATCTTGTTTTATTGAGTTCATAAGGAAGATCTTCTGATCAGTCTTGAGCATCCCCTTCTCAAAAATGCTTCGTCTATCAAAACATTTGTTTTTTTCCACCCTGTGCAATAACATCCCCAATGCCAAACTGAAAGAACGTCTTCGATCTCCCATCTTGAGACCTTTCTTTTCCATGAAAGGTGAACGACAATACACATACATGGCTATCAGCTCCCTTAGAGCATACTTTGTGAAAAACACAACAAAAGCTAGATTCTTCCATAATCCAAGGCAGAATACAAAAATAATGTGTTTTAGCTATACCATATCGTGATAGAATTACAAAATATCCCAGAGAAGGTAATACCCTACATAAAGCCTTTTAAACATCGAATAACCTTCATAATGCTACTAGAATGAAATATATAATGGCACAATACAACAGCACCGCTATCATTGCACTAAGTAACGCCAGTGTTTAAAATATTTTCGGAGTAGGAAAACCGAAAGCCATTAAAACATTAATGATATTTATTCTTTTATTCACTATAGTGGGGGTTATGTACTGACGACGATAATCATAACAGAAATTCGATTGCTTGATTTTCTTGCAAAACACAACCAATACCCAGATAATATAATGTACTTCAACATCCTAGACACATACAGTTAGTGTCAAAATTATTCGGTCACGGCAACTTATTCGTAGGATTAGGGTTTTTTGATTTTCTTGAAATCCACATACGTGTAGAAGACTGTTAACTCTTTAAAAAAATCCTTTCATTTGCAGTATAATGTTTCTTTGTTTGGTAGGATCGAAGCACCCATTAAGATCTCTGAAGGTTGAGTTGGCGCTCACCTCTCAACTTTAGGACAAATGTTTCCATGGAATAGTTCTGTTGTAACGACGTGATGAAATTGCTGTTGCTAGTTTACATCGTTTCTCATTCTTTCACGGATACACATGCTTTTGTGATCAAGCTAGTTGCGTTTTCCTGTAGAAGATAAATAATTGGCATTGTCCTATCATAAATATGCAAGGTACAAGGTTGTACAGAGAGGAGCTTTAAACTGGTGAGGTAAGGGAGGCTACTCGAACATAATATAGTTACTGGTGACGTAAAAGTGATTTATCCTAGCTTCACCATCATGGTGGAAAGGGCAGCTGTTATGAGACGTTGGTTCATACTTGAATAGTCTTTCTCAGAACTGACTTCATTGTTAATAAGAACCATTCTACCTAGCTCTATAAAATCATAGACCATATCACAATGGGGCTCAACGTACAATGATTCAAACATCTATCGCCTGTTAGTCTACGAGATCGGTTAATATCATCTGAGCGTTTACCTTCTGCCACATGTTCTAGCCGAAGTGTAAGTTCATATACGCAATGGTAGCTCAAAATCCTGGTGGCAGATTTTGGATTTGAATGTACGTTATATGTAAAGGTCGTCCGTTCCCCTGTTTACTAGCGTCTTTCGCTAGCTTTGGCATGTTTTCGTGCGGCGTAAAGTACAGCGGACCGAAGCGGTCGAAATTAATATAGAGTGAATATTTTGTTTTTCAATATATTGTAAGGATCCCCCAGATATGCTATCAATACAGGTTTTATCATAGCCGTTATTACAAGTCAAAACTTTGCATTTTAATTTTTGCACACTGATTGATCTCTTTTACTCATTCATAATGTAGTGGTCAACAATGGTCAATTAAGATATGGTTGTTCATAGCCTTAGTTTAGCTAATACATTGAGGCTGGTATTCCGTAAGGGTTATGGTGACTCGGATCATTAATTTATCTATAAATGATGCATTATTTATTAAACAGTGACGAGCAAACTAACGACACAGGGATTCGGGAGATGCTGGTTGATGAAGACTATGGACAAGTTTTATGGTCGCCATCTTGATCACATCGAAAAATATTCTGTATCGTTATGTGATATGAAGATGGCCGTTTTTGAGTTTGCTTATTAGTGTGCATACCTGTTGTGATTGGCAATGATGAGGCGTGATGCTTACTTGGATGTGACTAAGATTTACTTGGCGGGTGTTGTCGATGAAGCAGAAGACGCTTACTCTTTCGGAACACCTGGTGTTATTCTCGTGTGATTTTAAGAGAGTCACTGTTCAAGTTGCGATCCTCAAAGTTATTAGATAGATTGATAATAAAACTAGCCATTTTTTACGAATCAGTGGTCGTATTTCCCTCGTGTTGAAGAACATCAAATTAAGTTTATGATTCGCAGGAACATATTTCATTCGATATTGAGAGCAACGAGATCGAACTAGCCTCCTACGGCTACTATTTTTCACTGCTCTATCAATCGAGCTAAAAGGATATTCCCGTTTCCAAAACCAACAAGGAACCCGTTATCCTAAATATATAATACAAGTCTTAACTATTGCTGAACCATTTTATACGTAGCTGTGCTAGCTCGGACACCATACATATGTAACAACCGTTTTACTCCCTGTCACCACAGGGAGGGCCATGGACCCCAGTTGTAACGGAGACGGAATGGTATATTTCCTCCGGGAATAGAATCCGAAGCTTCCCTATAGATTTCTATTTCGTCACGAAACAGATTGCATGAAAGGAAAGACTATCGTTATCTTACATACAAATATACACATGTATAATGTTTCTGATATCATAAAATGATACTTTTGCTTATTTTAAGCGCAACCCGATCTGTTAAATGTATACACGAATATTGACAGGGCACCGAGTTTTCTTATTTGAAATAGGAATATGTGTAATGTACACAGCTTAAAACAAGGAATAGGTGAGGAAACACACCCTGTGTTGGTTGTACTTTAATCCCCACCTCATGCGTTGGCCGTCACGATTTAGTAATACTCGAATTAGATTATCTTTTTTATGTAAGCCGATATTAAAATTGCTATGATATTGCGTGCGAACCAATGTCGTTTGGTGAAGGTGAAGGCAACATAATGAAATTGCGTGCGAACTGCATATCATTCTTGGCAAAACATGGCATTCAGACTCCATGGTCTGTGTGTGTTAAGCCACATTAATGATTCTCTCCTAAATCTGGTCAATGACGCAGAGTAGAATAAACGATTGTAATGTCTCCCCAATTCTGTGTATGAACAACATTTATGATGTTTTGATGTGCATATGCCCAACGCACTTAAAACCAGTGTCCTAGTTTGGAAGCTCAGTTTTTATATCAGGCAAAAGTTCTGTTTTTGTTCATTATTTTGCCATGGTTCTTCAGGAAGATATCACGTTTTATCCAATGTCCTCATATATCCTCATATAAACATAGATATGACTTCGTAAAACTACTGAACTCATACAATAACATCAAATGATTGTTTATGTTAGCACTATATGAATAATTAAAAAAACAAAGGCTAAGAAATCTCGATCGATCTATATAAAAATTTAGAGAATACCGAAGCGTCAACAAAACCATAATCCGAACTCAAAATCGAATAAACTAGGGGCAAAATATCAGGAGAATAAGACCATGTGTTCCGGAAGAGTAAGCGCTTTCTGCTTCAACGACGACAATCACCATGTAAATCTTGGTCACATCCAGGTAAACGTCAAGTCTTCGAAATGAGAACCGAGTCATCATTGTTAAACACAACAAGTAAGCACGCTAATAAGCATACTCAAAAACGTCCATCTTCATATCACACATAGATACAGAATATTTATCAATGGGACAAAGATGGCGACATTAAAATTTGACCCTAGTTCTGATCAACCTGCATCTCTCGAATCCCTGTGTAGAAAGTTTGTTTGTGAACAGTCGACATCTATCATGAAAATCTCAAGCCCTTTAGAATAACGAATCAATTGTGAATTTGGAGAAGCATGAACGTTACTATCAAACAATGGAAAGTTCACGATCGGAAAATTGAAATCGTTATACTAATCCTATAGCTAAGTACATGTAGTAAGGTGTCCATTACACAATGTCAATATTTCTGAAAGTGACATTCAAGTATTTGGCATGGCTTTTTTACTACCTTCCCTGATTAGCTCTTCCACAAAGTCAGCCTCGTACGAAAAACAAACACAAGTCAGTTAAGAGAGCGGCACAGTTTGTTCTCATGGGATTGCCAACAGTCTGCTTGAAAATCTTTCTTCCAAACTCAACAAAAATGTTCAATCATTCTTGCTATGATTATTATCTTCAGTATATTTCCTCTTAGTTTCTGTTGTGTTTTCACAAAGTATGTTCCAAGATAGCTCGCCACCATACGTGTGTATCGTCGTCAGCCTGTTTTTTTTTCGTAACTCTCATAACGAGCGAGAACGTGATATAAAATGCCTTTTAATAACATTATGTTGGATTATAAATGCGCTCGTCGTTTTAATCATTTTAACTTTAAAGTACGTTGATGCTGATAATAAGGCTAGCTTCTGTATTACCATATCAAAGGTTAACATAAGAAACTTGATATGCAAGGGCCGCGGTGGCCAAGTCTTTAAGATGTCCTGACATTCTACCACTAGCCGGAGTTCGGATCACACGTGGGGCAGTTGCAAGGTACTGACCGTAGGTCGGTGGTTTTTCTCCGATTACTCCAGCTTTCCTCTACCTCCAAAACCTGTCACGTCATTAAATGACACTGGCTGTTAATAGGACGTTAAACAAAATAAACCAAACCAACTTTATATGCAGCTTAGTTTTAAATGGTTTATTGATTTTAAACATATGGAATTAGTGAAATATGATACAAGGACGTTCTGCTATAATGTTTGCACTTTACTCTAGCCACCATCATCTACTTTTTAGGCAGATACACTGTATGCCTCTCTATTTCTTAATTTAAAGCTAACACAACTATGAGCTAATTCAATTCAGATGTTACGCCTTAACTATGATGTAGGCCATAGATATCTTAATTAAGAAACTTTATTAAAAGCTAACATAACTTTGAGCTAATACAATACAGACATTACGCCTTAACTATGATGTAGGCCATAGATATCTTAATTAAGAAACTTTATTAAAAGCTAACATAACTTTGAGCTAATACAATACAGACATTACGCCTTAACTATGATGTAGGCCATAGATATCTTAATTAAGAAACTTTATTAAAAGCTAACATAACTTTGAGCTAATACAATACAGACATTAGGCCAAACTATGACGTAGGCCATAGTTAACTTAATTAGTGACTTAATTAGGAGCTAACATAACTATGAGCTAATTCAAAGTAGACATTAGGCCTTACCATGACTTAGGCCATCGTTAACTTAATTAAGGAACTTAATTAGGAGCTAACATAACTATGGGCTAATTCAATGTAGACATTAGGCCTAACTATGACGTAGGCCATAGTTAACTTAATTAGTGACTTAATTAAGAGCTAATGTAACTAATAGCTAATTCAAGGCAGACATTAGTCCTAACAATGACTTAGGCCATTGTTAACTTAATTAAGGAACTTAATTAGGAGCTAACTTAAATATGAGCTAATTAATGCAGACATTCGGCCTTAATGCCTTACCATTGACAATGTTTACCTAGTTTTAATTATATATAAGTTCAATATATTTAAATTAAACAAAAAACTCTAATTTTCTGTTTTTGAATATAACTTACCAGGGGGTTCAATGTTAGGGTTGAAAAATGCATGTTTGAGCAGATTATTGAGCCTTTATAGTCTTGATAAAGTGTAGCCGGGAGCACAATTAGACTAAACCGCGACAGACAATCCGGTCTATATTGAAGCCTATCATTCAAGCTGGCACGCAGTCTGGTTACCAAGCGTGTCACTATAGAATATAGCACCCAATTTTCCTCTATCTATTCATCTATTAATACCGACATTTTTATTATGTGGTAGCATGCCCTATTGCAACCTATTTGAAAAATAGTTTCATTGTTTTGTTCGTTTCTTTTTTGTTTGTTCAAATCGCGTAAAAATGGCAAAGTCAACGCATTTGAAACTACTTCTTTCAACCTGCTTCTCGATAATTGAACCACAATTTCTTTTTTTTGAAATAGATATTTTACATTTTTTTCTTCAAAAAGAACTGCAATTTCTCTCTCCTGATTTAACAAAATGGCCATAATTCATTTCTCGGTTCCGGATTAACTGCAATATAAATACGAATTTAATTTATATGAATGGATGAACAAAATTATTTTTTCTAATGTAGGTAAAACTAATATAGATAGAAAAACCCTTTTGAATAGGTTATAATGTAAGAATATTGCCATTCTGCGATACTCATAAAATGCGAATGCATATAAATCAAAATCAAAATATCTCCCGTGGTTTGCATTCCTAATGACCTTGTATTATGAACAGGAACATAATTCAAGCTGTAGAATGTGGGATAAAGAGCTACTAAGATAAGATAATCTTAATACAACGCATACACGGAACATCGTAAATTTGAGATATTATTTCAACTCTAGAAATAGAACCCTTCCTCTAGATTTGACTAATTTTGCCGGTCCATTACAATACTGCAGGTACCCTAAACGGTGGTCACCTAGAATGCATTGCAAAATACAGATTGATACAAAATGTGGGAACACTTACTTAGGTGTTTACAACCGTCACAATAGAAAATATTGAAATGATGGCCGAGGCACTGAATGTTATAGGGGTATAGTTGCAGTTTCCTTTTATCAATTTGTCAATGAGAAATGTGGAGCAAATGTAAATATTTAAATGTACATATATCGAAAATAAAATCAAATATGATAAGAATCCTGTTGAAAATGCTTATTATACATACATTTTCAAAATAGCAGAGTTAGTAAATTATAGATGCATTGTATTCAAAAATATGTGTGTCTTACTTAACCGTACCAAACTCGTACGTTTTGCAAACTGTTTACGAGTTTTCACGTGCTACTGTTCAGGTATTGTATTTGTGTGAAAAGTCACGATATGTGACATGTTCCCCCGGGCATACACACGGCACTTACACACTCACTGAAGCATCCCGAGGGTTGCACATGTCAATCTCAACACAGCCCACGTGACAATCAGCTAAAGGCTGCCACACAAGTCCGGATCCGCGGTAATTATCCTAAATTAATCTGCAGGTAAACGGATTAGGGCTAGCAAGGACAGGTCATCCGGAGTGTGACCGGGGAATCTGTATCAGATAAATATTGAATCAAGTAATAACAGTATTTCAGACTAATATGTTCAGAGTATCTAGAAGTTTCTATTTGGGGGACCGTCATTGATACGGCTAACAGCGGAGCGTATAATACGTACGTTTCTGTACTGCATTCGTGTCGAAACTTGTTTTAAGTTTACTAATCCTAGATGTCTCTACAGTTGACATCAAGTTAACCCAACACGTTTCAACAAGTCAACAAGTTTGGCTCTGATTGTCAATCTTATTTACATGTTTATTTATCTGAAAAAATCATCGATGAAGTCAGTATTTTCTTAATCTGGAAATCGATACTAGTGTAATTCAATTTAGAAATACCAAAAAAAAAGTGTAAGAATATCTGACATTTAAAAATATGGTTCAGTCAGTTTCTTCAGCTTTCCCTATTGGTTGGGCACTTTACATTTTATCTAAGTTTAAGATGTTGCTGGTAGGCCATCTTGTCACTGGCATTTTTTCAGTAGGCCATTGGGAGTATGATTTCAATTCTAGAAAATGACTTTTGACCCTTTAGTTTGAAAGGACAATTCTATTGACAAAATTGTAATGAGTATAAAATGTCACATGGCATCTGATAAACGTAATGTCAAGAGTCAGCTAAAATTCCTGAACGTAGATAGAAATAAAAAGAAAAAATGGAAATAAAATTCCGAAGCAGCAACAATCCCATTTTTTGATCTCAAAGTCATCAAACCAGGGGGAAACATGAACAAGGGAATGATTAATACGAGGACCAATGAAATTGTACTAGAGGATAAGAACAGTAAACGTCTTCTACTCATCGATGACACCAGTAATGTAAATATAAGCTTCATGCTAGAAATCACACTAGTGTCCTAAAATGGAGAATTTAGACACCTTTGTCAATCACAACAGGCATGTATACAAATGAGCATGTTAAGAAACCTCCACCTTCATATTATACATACTATTTTTCAATTATACCAAGATGGCGACCATAAAACTTGGCCATATTCATCAGCATTATATATCTCTCAAATCCCTATGCCGAAGTTTGTTCGTCAGCAGCAGACATCTATCACGACAATCTAGCTGGAATAACGAATCGAATGTGACATGAAAACATCCCAGGTTAACAAAACAGGGATGTTACTATCAAGAAAGTGAAACTTCACGATCAGAAATCGAAATCGTAACGTTTATTGTATAGCGTCATAGTAGCGGTCTGTGTTGGCCATACGTTAAGTTGAGATTGAGGTAAGCTGCTGTCTTTTTTTGCATATACGATCGACTAGGTCAGCAACCTTCTTGTTATTTATCGATGACACGGCATCGACATACCAAAGGGTGAAATTGAAATATTTTGCAAGGTTTTTGTAACCTGTCTTGATAAGACCTAGACAAATTGATCTTCACAAAAATAAGTCAGCCATGTGTGGAACATAGTTTGTTCCCATTGGAAGCTCACAAACATATGCTTGTGTCGTCCACCTTTCTTTGATAAGAAACAATATCATAATGGGAGATCGAAGACGTTTGTTTTTGAATGGTACATGGTAGGGTTAATCAAATGTAACACGATGGTTCATGAGTTTATTTACTTCAACATAATATTAATTACGAACTAATATTGTGTTATCTCCGGATCCAAGTGCTGGTACAATAAACCGTAAATAACCATATAAACCGGGTTTGTTAACAAACGTAGCAATCAGGCGGGTGAACGACATAATATTGTGTTATCTCCGGATCCAAGTACTGGTACAATAAACCGTAAATAACCATATAAACCGGGTTTGTTAACATACGTTGCAATCAGGCGGGTGAACGACATAATATTGTGTTATCTCCGGATCCAAGTACTGTTGCAATAAACCGTAAATAACCATATAAACTGGGTTTGTTAACATACGTAGCAATCAGGCGGGTGAACGACATAATATTGTGTTATCTCCGGATCCAAGTACTGTTATGATACATTGTGAATAACCATATAAACCGGGTTTGTGACATACGTAATAAGTAGCCTGACTTAACAGGGATGATTCGAACACAAGGACCTACACAACGTAACCACATATTGACACTTAATGTATTTTTTTCGACGGAAGTGGTCTAAGCAAGCTATGCTAGTTATTTAAGGATTAATTTTCTATTTGGTTTAGGTTATCGGGGGATAACTACAATGGAACACCGGTAAATTCAATAACCGGCGAATCCGGTTATGTATAATTTACCCGTTTTCCATTGTATTTATCCCCTGATACCCTAAACAAAATAGAAAGTTTATCCTTATACTATCAGTATATTTCTGTGACATGTTCGCAACTATTTTGTTCATTATAGTCCAATCTTCGGGCAAAAAATTTATTTCAAAACTAATAAACGTGAGAATGGTTCAATAAATTAACAGCATGATATTTGCATAAATCGTTGTAAGCTCGCCCAGATTTATTGTTGGGGACGTCACATAATTGTTTTTCAACTTAAGGATTTGCATAGCTCCGCCTACATGTATTGTTGTCGACGTCATATAAATTTGGCACGTGTTTGACTACAGTTATGAGGTGATAATGATAATCAGTGGAACAAAGATTATCGAGTGAATGTCAGTGTAGACTGTAAATATATCCAAATATACGAACAAAGAAGAGATATTAAATTACATTATTCAGTTCTCTTTCCAGTACATTTTTTTTTCTGAAACTTAATATACATATATCGGGCTGCCGATCCTCTCCTATTTCAACGGTAGTTAAGACTAATTTTGATCACCAATGTATCAAAGCGTGACGAAACAAGTTTTAGTATGCTGTATCTATGCTATCGAGTGACATATCATTCCGTATTCATGTACAAACTTTTTATTTTGTTTGCTTTTTTGTTTTTAACATTTAAGGATTAACTTTCAATTTTGTTTAGGCTATCGGGGGATAACTACAATGGAAAACAGGTAAATTCAATAACCGGCGAAGCGAAGCCGGCTAAGCCGGTTATGTATAATTTACCCGTTTTTCATTGTAGTTATTCCCCGATAACCTAAACAAAATAGAAAGTTTATCCTTATATTTACAGTATCTTTATGTGAAATGTGCGTACGTATTTTGTTCATTATAGTCCAATCTTCGGACACAGATTTCATTTCAAAACTAATAAACGTGGGAATGGATCAATAAATGTAACAGCATGATATTTGCAAGCTCCGCCCACGTTTATTTTTGGTGACGTCACACAATTGTGTTTCAAACTGTAGGATTTGCATAGCTCCGCCCACATGTATTGTTGTCGACGTCATAGAAATTTGTCACGTGTTTGACTACAGTTATGCGGTGATAATGATAGTCTATTGAGCAATGGTTATCGAGTATATGTATGTGTAGACTGTACATATAAACAGATATCTTTATTACGTAAATTTTAATTATTATACAAGAACAGCTACTACTATATAATAGAAACAGGATTGTCACCCATACTGACTTATGATGTACCATGAAATTTATACTGAATTTGTAGTATAGATGCTATTTCATAAGCTTGACGTAAGAAAGGAACTTTTCGCTCCACAAATAGAGATAGCCCACGTATCACCACACGCTAGATTGTTTTAGCTAATTTTACACTGAGATGTTTTCATCTCTTCATCCATTCTTTCGTGGCCTTGCAATTGACATTCTGCAGAATAAATATCCTGTTTTGTCGGTGTTAATATCGCTTTGAAAATGTAAATACAGTAAAATCTACATTATGAAATGCTGTCTTAGTAGAGACATTCAAATGCAGTCATCAAAGTGTAGAGGTAAGTTCATTTGCTGCCAAGAACTTGAACAATCGAAAGTTTCGAGAGAGAATATTAAGGATTAACCTTTTATTTTGTTTTCTTTATAAGATCATAAATCTAATTGAGCACGAGGTCAATTGTTTAAACGCGAATCGTTTACGTTAAATTTACCGACTGCTCCATTTGGTCTATGATCTCATAAACTAACCAAAATAAAAGGTTATTTTCTTATATTTACAGTAATTTCTGTTAATGGTTCATGACTTGTCTGTTCAATATAGCCCCATCTGCGGACATGGATTTCATTTCAAAACATAATAACAGCTTTATTTTTGAATAAGCAGTGGTTAACTCCGCCCATGTCCATTGTAGATGACGTCATACAATTGTGACTCGAACTGGATAATTAATTTGCATAGCTCCACACACATGAACAGTATTGTTGTAGACGTCATGAAAATGGCATGTTCTTCAGTATAAGTATTGGTAAAAAGCTAACTTGAATGCCAATGGGTATCGAGTGAATGCCAGTGTAGACTGTAAATATTTACTTGTAACTGATGAAGATTAAAATAATATTTCACTCCCTTAGGGGTGAGCCAGGGAGACCTCAACCCGAGGAGTAAGATTTTTATGTTGCCAAACACGAGGCTTCCCGAGTCATCGGCAGCTTAAGAATATTACCCCTAGGGTCGATATCTCCCTGTCGCACTCTAATAGGGATTGAACGATTTTTTTTCTTACCAACTTAAACATTCTATAGATCTAATGTGGACGTTACATCAATACAAGACAATGCTGATGTGTTGTGATTGAGTTGTTGACGTGACGTCATTGCATTGTTGCCTTGACGCCAAACTATTGTTGCTATGACGCCATGGTGTTGTTGCTATGACGTCGTACAATTGTTGAATATGTAAAAAAAATAACACCTGTAGCTTGTTTCAACCCAAGAGTGAAATAAGAAAATCTCATACCAGTAAAATTGCCGATATCCTTGTTCAGGGTAAAAGAAATGAGATAACAATGTTACAGAAGCTTAGTCCTCGGAATATATCACCTTTGTGTATGTAGATCGAGAAATTTGACTCCGACGGTAAAATTTATCATACTGCTGAACTTAAATAAATGTCAACATACATACAGGGATTACTGATTATTTTTCTCCTACATTTTCTTCCCGTTAAATAAATTGTAATTATGAGCCCAGTGTATTACGCCATCATCAATGGCAGATGCAATTTGTGACGAAATCAATGACGTTGCTCTGTATACACTAGTACTTCATAAAGTTATGGTGCTTAGGTAACGCCTAAAACAATAGAGCGTGGTAGATCTAGACAGGTTCATTCTTCCCTGTCAAAAACGGGAATGTACCTGTGAAGTGTGGGGGAAAGTTCTGCCTTAGTAACAGGTGATATATTTTATCAATATTGCCAGCTCGCGATAATGGAATAATAGAATCAACAAGCAGGGAATGCCAACACACATGATTTTTAAGGTTTAATACGTGGAAAATTAGCATGCCGTATTTAACAATTTTAACAGGAAAAGGGAATTGGATTTGTAAAGATAATGCGATGCAACAGGATGAACAAAGAGTGGAAGACCGAAACACGTCATGGATAATACCGGATGTGTTTTTACATGTACATTTGTATTCTCTATAATAAAATGTTCGTGGATTTTCACATAGATTAGTCATTGAAATAATCTTCTTTTAGCACATAATTAAAAGATTGATAAAAGCTTCTAACCCATCCCAGAAACAACCTCCATTAATCTTCTTTATTCACAGAATTAAGGGATGAACAACGGCCTACCAATCCTCATAGAAGAACTTATTGGTTGTGACACCATTTTACTTAATTCCATTGTGTTTTGACCAATCAAAATATGTTGAAACTACACTGTTTATGACGTCATTTAATATGATCATTGATGAGGCAAGATTTTTATTTGAATAAATAACAGAAAGGAATACATTTAATATGGGTTTAATGTTGTAAATGAAGAAATTTAATATCTTATAATATTGAAAGCTCTAATATCGCGAATTTATTACTTCAATATTACATTGTTGGTTCTTAATCCCGTTATATCAGTATTTTGTGCTACTCTCCAAAGTCATGAAAGGTCCAGAGCATATTCAAAATCATTACCTCTTATACGGAATTACTTTGGTACATGTATATCATCGTCACAAATAAAATGTTTCTAATCAGAATGTCATGGATTGAAGTGGCAGTTTACACCCTGTAACTGTGTGACATGTACTGGATAAGACATCAGGGACACAGAAGGACAACGTGCGTGGCTTTTACCCAAAATAGGATGGACATCTTTCGATCAGAAAGAGACGCAGAGGTGTAGCGAGAACAGTGATATGATTGCCTCATAAACGTCTAGAATCATTAATCTCAATAAAATGTGGGCCAACATTAACGTGTCTGTGATAGAACGAGTGTTGGAAAAATATGCTCATGAACTTCTCCTAACAGATAGCTCAGTATCTACGGAAATTATACGAAAAGCAGCCAAGGTTATTTAAGGACGTGCCACTGTCCTGAAAAGCGAAAAAGAATCTGCTCTATTTACCTCCATCTATCGCAACGAACTTCCCCGTTTTTATCCCCAATCCCAGCGTAACCCTGTATTCAACTTCAGCTGAGGTGTGCATCTGTGTTGAAGTCAATATAAAGCATTTTAGTCCACGTCAATATTTCTTTGGATTCTGTGTTGTTCTAGAGCTGCAATCGATACTCCCCCGGCCAAAAGTCGCAAATAACAAACAAGTATCAAAGAAAGATAAACGGTTTTTGTGGTAAGGCCATGACGTAAATCAATGCAAATCTTGATTTCACAATACAATTATATATATAAACCTTAATTTACCTATTTCAGATTTACGGACGCAGAGCCGAATTGTTTTTTTTTTTTTACTATAAATTGCATATTCCATAATCAGTTATGAATATTTTCCGATCTGTTAAGATGAATAACATTATCTACGCTATGGTCTGTGTGTAATGTATCAGTCGATTACATGTATCATTGTGACATTATGACTCAAGGAGACGGTTATGAGTAAAAGGCGGTTGTTTATGTATATCAACCCTTAATCATTGTCCGTTTGGAATGACAGACGATGATGAATGTACAGTGTTGTCTCTTATTATCTTTATACTTTTTATGGGAATGTAATTGCAAGATAACAAGTTATATTCGTATGTAATCATGATATATGTGCAAGATTTTCTTTGGGTGTATAACAGCTATTAATTTCAATATATCTTTAAAACGCAATAAAAAAACCACTGATTTGTTTCGTTGTTTTCAACTCCGAGATGCAATTATTTCCGTTGTGTATCGTAACCATTACTGCCTGGAGGCCTACGCATGTGGTATGCATTTGGTTGTGTTTACATGTATCTATTTAGCTAATCTACGGTGTACTTTCTCGGATTTTAGTAGATGCTTAACCTTTACACAAAGTTTTTGTTTTTCAGGATGCTTAGCATACTATTTTAGGACGCTAGTTGATTTGATATTTTATATTGTCAGCAACAAAAACAACTTGATCTGTACAGATTAAGTGCATATGTACTGTTAAGCTGCTAACTACTTCAACCGTTCTTTCAAGGAGTATAACCTACCTTGTCTATATAAAAATAAATAAGAGAATACCGAAGCGTTAACATAATCATAATCCAAACTCAAAATCGATCAAACCAGGGGCAAAATATGAACAAAGGAAAGATTACATGGAGACCCTTGCAAATGTAAGAGAGAATAAGACTAGGTGTTCCAGAAGAGTAAGCGTCTCCTGCTTCATCGACGACACCCGCCATGTACATCTTTGTCACATACAAATAAACATAATGGATACCGAAACTGCATAAGGTTTCTTATAAGCCTCGTTTATCGCTGGCTCTGATAAATGATCAGTCAATCCTTTATCGAAACGTCTTACTACCAGCGATACAGTCTTATTTTAACCCCTTTATAAGGTAAGTATCTTTTCAATTTCTCTAATGATAGGGGGTTGCATACTCTTCTGTTTGATTTTTGTAGTCCCCGAGGTTTGCTGGAGCCTCCATAGCCACAGTTTTCTCATTTGAGTAGTGGCACGGTTCATAATATACACATTTTCGTAGTACCCGATTTGAAATTACGCAAAACTAGTTAAATTGTACTTCTAAATTCATAAAATATAGGGGTTAACGTTATTGACCCTTCCACTTCTACATTAGTTAAGACATTTTGGATTCCCACCTTTTGCCCCTACCTTCACCGAAGAGTCCTACGAGGACGAAACAGCTGCTTGATGCAGTTTAAATTCGTTTTTGTGGCATACTATATATATTATTAACTTTAAAAGACCATTAAACTTAGTCTTCATCAACCTGCATCTCTCGAATCCCTGTGCTGTAAGTTTGTTCGTCAGCAGGTGACATCTATCACGAAAATCTCGATATTCAGAGCAAACCCTAGAGTAACGAATTAACTGCGACATGTAAGTAAACACCATAGATTGGAGAAACCGGGATGTTACTGTCAAGAAAAGGAAAGTTCACGATCGGAAAATCGAAATCGTCACGTTTATCATACTTAGTAGTATGTTGCACGTATTGTCCATAGTTTAAGTAATAGTCGAGGTAAGAAGCTGATGCAGGAGAGTATGTTGTGTCTTCAATAATGCAAAAATATTTCACTCTAGTGGTAGATATTTCGATATTTATGATCCAGTATAAGGGACAAGCATCGAAATACCAGCTTCACGAGTAAAAGATATATATATATATGAAGTAGGTATTAGTGGAGATAATTTGAGAAATTCTGTTAATCAGATTTTTTTTGTCACTCATTTATTTTCAGACAGGAAGATAGAATTTAGCGTCATATTTTGAAATAAAAAGCATGCGAAAGCTCAAAATTGGTGTAATTTGTTTTAAAGAAGTCACTTCACTTTGATGATAAGCGCCGAATCTTAAGTGGTTTAATCAACACCTATCAAGATTATAAGCTACCAACGCCATCTATGGAAGTGATAGTTTATAACTATCACTTTCAGATATGACCCATGTTCTCCTAGCCTTTCTGCCAATCGCTTAGACTAATTTGGGACTTGGCGAGCAGATAGAGTCACTGTCTTGCATGGTCTGACGGTTTCCTTAAAGTGAAAGTTAATTGTGGATCTCCAGAGAAATATTCCCTGATGATAAGTGACAGATATCATCTTTGTTGGGAGGTAAAAGTTTACCAGATTTTAATCAAATTTGCGTCTAGCATTCACTCCCACTTTGTTATCAGTGTTTTGATTGGCCAAATCACAAAAAGTGATGTATTTCATTAGTAATATATAACACTTGTTGAATTTTTTTCAATTGCAAAATTAAAAAAAAAAAAACATTCATTTCATGACACATATTTTAGAGTACAATGTTTATAAACGTTTCATGAACACTTTTCCCTATATCAAACTATCAAAGGCACTAGTCGGTGCTAAAAAGTTGTGTCGAAAATGTTGATACGTACAGTGCTTGTGCATAAAAACGATTTCGGTTACTTATTAATAAACCGATATTTTCAATGTGTCATTTGTGTCCAGAACTGAGAATTTGTGACATCATTATACTTTCTTTTATATGTATTTTCTGAATAATCAGCTTTAGTTCTAATTAGGAATCAAAACAAGCGAAGTGGCTATTTGATTCAGTTTGTTAAGATAGCTCTGAATTGACTTTAATAAGTACATCATTTATGATATAACTGCTGTTCACGCCAGACGAAACCAATGCATCAGCTACTTTGATTTGAACACTAAATATTTAAGACTTAGACATTTGAAATTAAATTACTTCTTTATACTGCGACACTCGAGATATCCGGCACCAATGCCCTTGAGCAAATCACAATGTCATAGCAAGATATATAAATGATGACTTTAGACTAACTTATTAACAACTAATAGGCCCAGAAATATATCATTTTAAAGAAAAGACACAGCACCATTTTTTTCAGAAATGTTTTCTTAGACTGACAGGCAGCAATTAGCAAATGCCGTCATTGTCTAGGAAGACTTTCCATTTTAAATTCGTCAATTAATGCTACATCTTATACATGTACTAGAACCACACACTGAATAGTGTCATCACAAGCGATGCCAAGTAGTATGTCGTTCTGGGAGCAATTTCGTTGAGAAATCCATCCATGAGTAATGTTCAGGAACATTAAGTTGTGGTTGTTTGTCTATGAACTACTTGAAATGTGGTTAGCCAAATCATGCTGGACAATAGCATAGCTTCGGGATATAAGTGTACTGCAATTCCTAGAAAATGATATCAACGACACGTTGTTTTGATTACAATTTTATTTACAGTCAAATGAATGTCGAGTTGATGACCTTGTTGGAAGGTATAGCTTAGTATTCTTACAGTGATGTCAGATTTCGGAATTGTTTCGTCAATCATGCAAATCGTTGTAAATCATGAGCAATATTAAAATTGTATAATCTGTCAACTTACATCAATAATTGATTCGAGTGAATTTGTGTTCACAGTCATTACGTGTCTATCTACCATAGTGATGCCACGGGCGTTTAGCAACGCGCTCTGCTAATGGCTTATTGATCACCTCTAATCTCGCACATGGGAATTAATTAACAAATGGTTGATGTCTAGGCGAATAACATTGTACTTCAAAAGTGTTCACAATGTCGTTAACTTAACATCAAATAGTGTCGTCCTCGTTCCTAACACTGAAAAGCAGTTCATTTAAATCATAGTTCAAAAACCCGATGCACATTTTTTTAATTAATGTAATTATGCTTCAGTCTACTACAAAAAGAACACTTATACATGACAACAATTCAAAGTCGCTCTTTTTAAACTCCCCTGGTACGTAAAGTCCCGCCGGAGTTTAACTTGTAAACCCTTTGTCCACTTTCGGTGCTTAGACATGCGTAAATGCTTTCCGGGAAATCGAGGAAATGTGAAAAAATCTCATGTCTTTTATACAGTGAAGTCATTCGGAATATTGTATTCTAACATGCAAAAAGTTAATTTTAGTTTATGTTTTTGTGTTACGTTCATCTTTCAGAAGCAAGGTGGTATACACAGCTGGTGGTTTTTATAGTCCTTTGCTGGAGCCTTGCTGACCACAGTTATCTCATTTGAGTAGCGGTATGGCTCATACTATACACACTTTCGAAGTACAAGATATTTTTTTCGTTGTAATATTAATTCTTAACGTTTACAAAAATGTCCATACTCACCTTTTGGCCCCTAGCATCACTGACGAGTCCTTAAAGGACGAACCAGCTCAATGGTGCAGTGTAATTCATTTTTTCGGCATACCGTACCTATAGCATCTATTACTGAATTTACATTGTTTAGATTAGGTGTGTTACTTTCATCTTTAGTCCAACTGTGCCTTCTATTTTTTACGTAGATTTTGAGTTTTTAAAATCAAAATCAAAAAAACAAATTCAGAATACAAGAGCGTTAACAAAACCATGATTCGAACTCTAAATCGCTTAGACTAGAGGCAACATAGGAACAAAGGAAAGATGTACATGGAGACTCTCGTAAAAGCACAAGAGAATAAGACCAGATGTTTCGGAAGATGCTTCATGGACCACACCCGTCATGTAAATCTTCACATCAAAGTGAGCATCAATCCTCAATGAGAACCGAGCCATCATTGTCAATAACAACAAGTAAGCACACTAATAAGCAAACTTAAAAACGTCCCTCTTCATATCACACCAAGATACAGAATATTTCTTGATGAGATCGAGATGGCGACCATAAAACTTCGAGGCTTGGCTTTAGTGTGAGTAGAATAAGTGGTTAGGTATTTCATCAATGCAGCACACATGATTGTGTTAACAAAACTATGTAATTACCCGGCTATGTTATTTTTATCGGGAAATCCATCGAGATCAAAACAACACAGTAATATTACAGTGAACACCTATTCAAAATTACGCTCTATAGTATTGCCAAGCATGACGTCATTGGAGCTCACGCACGTCACAAAATGGGGGCCGTGGTATCCAAGTGGTTAAGGTGTCCCGAAATTCTACCATTATCCCTCCACCTCTTGGTTGCGAGTTCGACCGTACTGACCGTAGGACGGTGGTTTTCTCATGGTACTCCGGCTTCCTCCATCTCCGAAATCTAGCACGTCCATGAATGAACTTGGCTTTTAAAGGCCCAATATACGTAACTTCAGGAAGATTTTCGTGATTTTGAAAAATTCTAAAAAATTCTGAAAAAAAATCCAGATGATTACCATGCAAAAATAAGCCCTAAAACGAAGTAAACCTGAGCGGTAACTAACAAGAAACTTCTTTACAGAAAAATCTAAAAAAAAAATAAAAAGAATTCAGGTGGGGCCCAACAACAAGCTGAAGGTAGAAGACAGTTCAAAATGGACGCGTGTTTACAAATACCGAGTTTCATCTGCTGCTGTACCGGTAACCGTGTAAGAATTCTTTTAAGAAATCATTTAACCTTAACTAAATCTATAAATATAATTAGTTATTAGGCTAGATTTTCGCTTCAAGTTACGAAAGTTACGTATACTGGGCCTTTAATAGGACGTAATACAAAATAAACCAAATGTCACAAAATACATGTACATTGTACGCTACCCGTTTTCAGGGTTTTTTTTTGACGTATTTAATATGTCTGTTGCGTGATGTGAAAATAAAATTGCAAGAAATAGAAAGGTCGTGGTTTTCCCGTTCCATATTATATATCAGTCTCTGTTGAGCGTGTATATGAAACGAAATCAGATATAAATATTTAAAAAGGAAATTGTCGCAAAATGTGTCTTTGCATCAATAATAACAAAAGTAGCGAATGGGATTTGGAGTTGGGGTGTTGGGGAGGGGTAGGGGCTAAAATTTACGGTTTGAAACAGAGGATAGATCTGTGAAAAAAATGCTACAATTTTGGCTAAAAAAGTCAAAGATATACTATATAAATATTGCAATATCCCTTCTGCAACTGTCATAATTTTGCCTAAGATAGCAAGTCCGTATCATATTGTAAAACATGATAAAGATTTTACTTTAACACATATTAAGTTTGTTCGATAGAAGGTTTATGACAGTGTTAGTTGGTGCACCGTAATATACAAACTTTCCAATATCATAACGTGACTCCACTGGGATCTGACCTAGATATACAGGATAAAGTCGTCGATGAGAGGTACATGTACAATGTAGGTACTTCCTTTTCTGAGACACCTTGCTCTTTTCTGGGCTCATTTTATATAACGTTCTCTGAACATATTTTCTTAGATTTATCAATTTTGAGATTGAATGATGCTTTTGATGACCTTTTGGTATTCCCTACAAAACGTACAGAAATATTCAAATATTGTGTTGAAAAAAAAACATTGAGTGTCCGCGAAAGTGATGTAGCCACAGGTTTTCCTATGTATTTTTATTATTATTATTCACTTTGTCTTGTATATGTCAGAAAACACCTTCTTTTGCTTTCTCATCAATGTCTGCTTTCTGTATTATTCCCACATTGTCGGGCCCCTAGCAGCTTCGGATAGATCTAAAATAACGAGACAACTGTTTGATACAAATTGATTCATTCAGAGTATTTTCATTTTGATTTTTTATCAATTTATTTCCATATACAAGGTGACAGACTATTCTAGCGGTTGTATTCGTCCTCAAGGTTAGCTGTAGCCTAGATTGCTACAGTTATCTCATTTGAGGAATAGCATGGTTCATTGTATACACAATTTCGTAGTGCACTGTTTGAAAGTACTCCTCATGATTTTGTAGTTTTATGGATTAAATGAGTTTAAGGCTCATATCCTCTCTGTTTCTACAGTTGTACCGCTTTGCCTCTTCCATCACCGACGTGTCGTAGAAACAATCGAGGCAATTGTATGATACAAATGAAGTGTAATTCATGTATTCGGCATACTGTATATATTACACAATTCAATAAGTGCAGTACATGTGCTTGTGATACGATTATCTTTCGAACTATTTTGTCAACTCTGTGATTATATCGTAAATTAGTTTTTACTTCATGTTACTTGTTTCATCAAGACCAATATGATAAGAGTATACTATCGCTATCTGTTCGGATGGAATCTTTAAATGTTTGAAGAGGACTAATTAGGTAGGGGTCTATTCCGAAGCCAATCGAAAAAACTAAATGATAACCCAACATATGAGTAGATTACACATACAAATGAAATTAACCAATCAAAACAATGGTATTTCTGGAGCCTCAGAAATTATACAGTACTGATTTAATTTGTCGTCTTAATTCATAAATTAAAGAGAGTTTACGCCCATGACCCTTCTGCTTTGACATTAGTTTAGAAAATGTCTTTTCCCATCTTCTGCCTCCTAGCTCTTGTCGTCTCTGCTACTAAAGTTGTAGCTTTTTGCCTCTAGCATCACTGACGAGTCCTAGAAGGACGGAACAGCTGTATGAGGCAGTTTAATTCATTTTTCGGCATACAGTACATTATTACATTATTTAAAACGGTGCAGCATGTGTATGTGTTACGTCTTCTTTCATTGGTTTGAGAAACAATGTCATTGACGAATGAAGAAAGAAAATAAGTTATAAACGTTGAAATTAGGCAAGAGTCAGAACAAACGGTTGAGATAAGGCGGTAAGATGTAAAGGTAGACCCGTCAAAAATAAATATCTAGGTACATGTATATAGCTACAATAATAAACAAAATGGATCATGACTGATTGTTAGTTATAGGTATTTTAGAAAACTATAAATAAGGCATCGGAAATATTTCTGCAGAACGTTTTTTAATATACATTTAATGATAGAATCATAATTGTGTATTTTTTTTCTAAAATTGATTTGAACGTAATACTCTAAAAGGGGCTTGGCAATACATACTTCACCTAAGCAAATCTATACATCCTTCTATTTGTCTCTGATGTGGTCCATTTGGAAAGAAGAACGATTTGTTGCATCATTATATGTATGGTTAAGGCGCATTACAACGTAATAAGGCTGTCAACAATGGCAGGAATCGCTGGTACTGTTTACGAGGGCAGAATCCATTCCATTTCTGACAGTTCCGCACGGAATTCGAAGACGTGCGATTGTATTTTTAATAGAAATAAAACGTGACAGCAATCCTGAAGGGCTACTTGTTTTATCGTTCAAATTTATTGGCATTCACTCTTTTGAGAAAAAACGTTCAGTACCCGTTCTTTTTCAAAAGCCTTGAAAGTCTTTATAAGGAGTTCAGACATTTTTAATGCATATTATTTTCAAATGAATTAAAAATCAAAGCCAGATTTACATTCCAGATTTTCAAATAATTACGCTGATACAAATAAGCTCACAAACATATTGTAGTTTTGTGTACGTCCTTCAAAAATGTCATAAGAAAAAATGTGCTGCTGTGATTCGTAAAGCTGGCCAAGCTTTTAACAGTCAAGCCAGATCAACTGTTGTTACGTCACAGATATGCCAAGTCCCTTGTGATACTGATTATCGTGTGTCTATTGGTATGTTTCTCGTAGAAACAAAGAGATTATTATGTTGGATTAACTTTGAAACTGTCTTGTAATTTCAATCGACATTTACCAGATGCTGTTCCATGTTGGATATTTATTGATTAACTGCAATAGCATCATATGTAAAATATTTAGTACTCCTGGTATTCAAGGATATACGTCTGCTAAATCAGCTACATGAACTCTTTTTGCAAAAGCAATTGGATATTCGTGCATTCTCCTCATCTTAATAAAATTAGGTCTAGTAGGTCTAAGACAAACCAAGCCCCGTGAGATAAAAAACGATTTTTTTTTTCATTATATATTAAAGACATTAGACAATATGATTCTGTATTGTTTGTATCAAACAATAATGGTAACACTACGGAAACAGATTAAGGTTCATGGTCAATTATAGAGAACAATTTGTCACATCAGACATCATTATCGAGATGGATTACTTGATGGATTTTGATAACAAAGATAGTGTTCGTGAGGTTTCTGAGGTGAGGCACAGGGATTCGAGAGATGCAGGTTTGTCTCCTCGAAATGTATTCTGTATCTTTTTTGTGATATGAAGATGGACGTTTTTGAGTTTGCTTAATAGTGTGCTTACTTGTTGTGATTGACAATAATGACTCGGTTCTCATTTTGAGAACTGATGCTTACTTGGATGTGACCAAGATTTGCATGGCAGGTGTCGTCGATGAAGAAGAGGACGCTTACTCTTTCGGAACACCTGGTCTTCTGCTCTTGTACTTTACGAGAGTCTCCATGTAAATCTTTCCTGTGTTGCTATTTTGCCTCTAGATTAATCGATTTAGAGTTCGGATTATGGTTTTGTTGACGCTTTGGTATTCTCTTTTTTCTTTTTTTTTTTTTAATTATTTTGCTGTTTAATGTTTGATTCCGTGTCCCGTCACACTATCATATCACGTTACAGAACTGCATAATTCGATGGGCTACAGACGACGCAATGCTGTTAAATTTTAAAAACTTTCTAAATTGTGAGATGTTTTTGTGTTAAGTGATACACAGCTTCAGTTGCATTATTAGATTCTTAGTTTTCTGTCGCCCGATGCCTCCCGTACACGTCACTTTCCCGTAAACATTTTACATTTTAGTCAAACCGTACAGAGTCAGTATATGCCTTCCGAAACCATTTCTCATTTTTGACATATGAATTAAAAAATGAACCGATTTACATATTTAACAAAAACATTTGACAAACGGCAAATGGTGTATTATATTGATATAACCACCAAAGGGCCATATTGATTAAATAGGATCTCATTGTATCCACCATAAGTAATCGTCAGACCTAGGTTATCCAGAGTGAATCAATCAATCTTTACGAATAAAAAACCAGGTCATTTGGTTGGTGAATCAAAATAGCAAATTCCTCAAACTCTGAATTACAAATAACTTAGCATATGTTCATAAAGAGATGATACACTGTGTTTGAATTTAATATATATATATAAGCATATAATAATATAACACTTTAGTACCAGACTTGAGATTCTGTTCCAACTCTAGGACTCTAGGAGCAGGGCATTCTTCAGACCTCGATATGTAAGCTGAACCGCCATTAGGATTTTTATCAAATTATTAAGTTTTATCATCCAGGAGTTGCTAATCTACCTTTAGGAAATAGCAAAATTCACTGTAATACAGTTTATTTTATCATATTTTAGCTTAATTGTTTTCTGGAATCTGGCCAAAACATTGGGAACTTTGCATTATACGTTTTTACTCAACAGGTTTATTTATTATTTCAGACAAAAATTGGGCAATCCTTTCCACTGCGTTTTACAACAAAACTATTGTCGAGAAAATTTGGTTTTTAGTTATATTACAAAGTCCAATAAGGTTTTTGTCATATTTTAAATGTTCCGTGATAAATAGAATATATCATATGTGTCCATATCATTGTAATAATTTCGTGCAATGATTGAATACTGGCTTTTGCCATATCAAATTATTGAACTGATTTAATAAAATCAATATTATATGAACACTAATGTAGGATACTCTACGTATAATATATCATATATAGTCACTCTCAAAAATTATTGTTACAGTTTATCTACAATCATAGAACATCTTTTCTCACAATAAATGAACTAATAATGATTATATCCCAAGTATAGCTGAGGTGATTATCATGATCAAGAAGCTCTTGTTTATATTAGAGTTGATGGTAGCGATACTGGTGAATATCGCCTACGCCGTTGCTCACGGCATATCAATATGCTAGCAGCTCTCCTAGTGATGTACCCAAAGGTCTGACGATTACCGAAGACAATCAATCGGTCTCAACAACAACAACAAAAATACGAAAGAAGGCGTGTCCAAATCACATTGTTTACGTGTACTTCCGCAGCAGAGGGAGTGTTCACCGTATTTCACGAAAGATGAAATCGATTGATAGTCGGAAAATGAGTGGGACAGCGGGTCCAACATGACGTCACTTGATATAAACTGGCAAAATCAATTCAAAATTCTTTTCAGATCCCAACCAAGCCTCCTATTTATAATTATACATTGACGTACTGAATTGTAACCAAAGAGCATTGAAAAAGCTAACGGATGTAAAAGGTCCGCATCACGATCCCAGACGGCGGTGTGGGTTCGTGATACGGACCTTTTACATCCGTAAATATCATGTTAAACTGCCTTTTGTGGTATCTATTGTTAGACGGATAGCGGTAGTCAATGTTACACTTGTTAATGGCTTTGACGATCATTTTACGCCTCTAGTTAGTAAATTTATTGTAACTAAAGGTTGCGTTCAAATTACATTGTGTACCCTTTCACACAAGTTTGAAGTTGCAAAATTTTGATACAAAAGCTTCAGTTTTGTTAATCTTTAAAATAATGTTATAAGTTGGCTAAATACTGATGCGACACGAACCATGTTTCAATATATGAAACGTTAAAATCACCGAAACATTGTTGCAATACGATATCTAGGCATTTCATTATTTACAAAGTATGTCGTACTTTGTTTCACATTTCCGTACATAACATTTTAATTTGGTTATTTCATAACAAAGAGTTTCATCGCTTTTAATGAAATATAAATGTTTGTTGGATTTAGTCATAGGTCATAGATACAAGAAATTTTATGTTATAGTCGAATATATAAACAAAGACAACATTAGCGTTGTAGCGCTATTTCTGCGACAAATATTGTAAAACAACAAACATAAAACAAAGTAATTAAATGCCCAATATACGTAGCGTTCGGCTAAACTTGAAGTGAAAATCAAGCCTAATATTTTTTTTATATTTATAGATTTTGTTAAGATTAACTGATATTCAAGATGAATTCTAACGCGGATACCGGTACAGCAGCAGTTGAAACGAGGTATTTGTAAACACGCATCTATTTTGATCTGTCTTCTAACTTCGGCTTGTTGTTAAAGTTGGCCCCATCTGAATTTAATCAATTATTCGGTTTTTTCTATTTAGAGTTTCTTGTTAGTTACCGCTTAGGTTTTCGTCATTGTCGGCTTATTTTTGCATGATTATCAACTGGATTTTTTTTTAGAATTTTTCAGAATCACGAAAAAATTCCTGAAGTTACGTATATTGGGCCTTTAACAAAATGCACAGTACGAAATGAAAAGCTAAACATGCAAAACTGTACATCTTCACAGATAACTATGAAAACATAACATATAATTAAGATATTGGAGACATACATGTATAACACAGCGGCATATATTTGCATATCACAAGTTTTTATTTGCAATTTCTAAATAATTTGTGCATGCATTAATGTGCCAAATGTAACCAGGATGTTTCTCTACAGTAAATCATTCCTTCACACCAAATAATCTTAATCACAAACCTAGACCTCTTAATATAATGTAAAACTGTGTAAGCTTTTTCAGTTCTTATAGTTAGAAGCCATTATTATTCCTCGGTAGTTAATATAATGACTGTGTACGGCCTTTCTTTAAACGATGAATTGTTGCAATAAAAATGATTTGTTGAACAATTTGAAACTTTATTAACATTTTGGAATTGTTGGTGTAATTGTAAAGTTTTAAATGTTTTGAATATATAAATAAACCTGGCAAGAGATTTCAACTAGAACACAACATATTCTTAAGAAAATTAATGCATTTTTGAAAAACTATATTAATCATCTAATAGATATTGTATGACATCTTTGTCGTGTTCAATTATCTAACAATATTTGATTTGTATACAATTCACCCTTCAACGTCGTTGTTAGCCGAGCAGTTTCTATATAATTCCAACCAATCAGAGGGCGAGTTCGATTGTCCGCCATTACCTCTGACAACTTGTCGGACATATTGACATGAGGATAAGTACCAATGGCAGTGCAACAATGGTTACGTTTTGCTCCTGTGGAATCTGCAACAGTGGCAGCGTTTATACAGAGAGACTGGAGAACGATGTCTTTAAGAAAATTATCGTTGAATGAATATCGTATATTTAATGACACAGCATGCAAATGTAGCAGCTAATCAACGTTTTAAGAGGTAAAAAACACAAATCAATAGGTTAATAAAATAAAACCCCGATAATACCGTATGCCTTTAAGCGCTGCGTTAAATCAAACTGTTAAATACATCTCAATAAGTAATTTTGGTGCAATCACATGTATGCTTCTTACGATCATCTTTCGCCACTATGTATGGTAAAAATCCTACATATAACGAATATGTCTGATAGGAAAAAAATCCAAGAATACGTACCAAAACGTTAACTCAAGTATAGTCCTACCTCAGAATCGATTAAACTAGAGACAAAATATTCAAGAATGGATTCTGTACCCCAGCCTTATTTCTTGTTATGGCTACAATTTATTTAAACAATCTAATTTTTGGTAAAATATTGAAGAGAGATAAAGCCGAAAGCTGTTTTCAACATTTACATTGTCTTTTTGACTCTTCTAAATGATTCAGGTGAGTTTCAAGAAAGCTTGCTTGAGCACGGAATCTATGCTTGAGCATGAGAACGGTTTCATGAATACGGGCCCTGGTGTTGTTTTCATGTACTGGTCCAAGGTCTCTGTAGAAATATTTTCTTTGTTCCTATTTTGTCCCTGTCTTTTTCTTTTTTTTTCAATTCTGATATCTTGTTTAGTTGAAGCCATGGTATTCTCTGATTATGTTCTACTGTTGTGCATTCATGAACAAATGACTCTAGTTGAGCACGGGTACATTGCGTAGATCGCGAAGTGCAAGCATTTTATTATATATTTATTCGTTCTCAACTTAGTGTATTGCATCTTAACATCAGAAAATAAGAAAGATAATAATACTTATAACTACAGTATTTATTTCTGTGAATGGATCATAACGATTTTGTTCTGCAGACGTTGATTTCATTTCAAATGTAAAAACGTGAGAACTGATAATATTTGTTACAACGTGATTTGCATAAAACGTGGTTAACTCGGCCCATGTTTATTGGTGATGACGTCACCCAATTATGCATCGAACACAGATGAGTTTCCTGCATGCAGCTCCGCCTACGTGTATTGTTGTTGACGTCATGGAAATATAGTATAGGTGTGAGATGATCACTTTAGTTTTTGGAACAATCGTTATCGAGTGAATGTCAGTGTAGACTGTAAATATTTCTTTTAAAACATGTGAGGTAAAGAGATTTGTTCAATTCTGATAATTCTGAATGGTTTAATAATCAGAGTTTTTTCCGAATATTGAAAATCAAAGAAAACAAACGTAGATATTAAAAGTACAACAAAGGGGAATGACACAAGAGAAATGGCAATCAGCAAGTATTCACTATGACGATTGTACTTTTAACACTAATATATGTTTGCTTGAACTGTAAGAAACGCATTCAGCACGGATTGTGACAACATTTGACCACCTGCAATATCACATGATGGCACTCTATCATATTTATACACACACTGTTGGCTTTCATGGATATATGTTTCAAAGCTAATTCAAACTAATCTCTCTTTGTGTTTAGTTCACAAAGTTGGAGAGAAAAATGCCCGATTATATACAAGTGTATTAGATCAACTTACGACCGTACTTGGCTAACGTTTGGTAAGGTAAAACGATATTTTAATCCCTATTTGTATCCAAACATATGACAATTATCTACATCTGACACGATGATTCTACAATCACGATTTCGTGTCTGAATACACGACATTTTAATCCATACTCTATCAAAATGTTTGAGCATCCGCTCTCAGTGTGAAACCTTATATTCCACATACAACACCATTGGCCTACGAGCCCAGGTATCATCACCTAACTACAAGTGATACTTGTAAGCAAGATGAATGACGCACTCATCTTTGCAATTTCAAAATGCGTTAATAGATATTTATTGCTAAGATGAATAACACTGACCATCAATACCGATATTATATCTTTCTGTGAATCGGCATTACTGAAGCGGTTCAAAAGGTTTGAAATACACATTGTGAAAGCTGCTGTTTAAACGAAGGGAATTTATTTATGATTATGTAAGCATTTAAATGAGAACGTTTTCATTACGCATATGATTCAAAAATGTGTAAAGTTTATATCATAATTAACTATTCCGCTGCTTGAAACTTATACCTGTTCCGAACAAGGTAAAAACCTAAACTTGCTCCTAACTATGTTAACACTGGTACCTGATTCTAACAAGGTTGAAACGTATACCTGTTCTTAACCAAGGTTAAACTTGTACTTGTTCCTAAAAAGGTTAAACTGATACCTGTTCCTAACAAGGTAAAACTGATACCTGTTCCTAACAAGGTAAAACCGTTACCTGTCCCTAACAACGTCAAACTGAAACCTGTTCCTAACAAGGTAAAACTGATACCTGTCCCTGACAACGTCAAACTGATACCTGTTCCTAACAAGGTAAAACCGATACCTGTCCCTAACAAGGTAAAACGGTTACCTGTTCCCAACAAGGTAAAACTGATACCTGTTCCTAACAAAGAAAAACGGTTACCTGTTCCCAACAAGGTTAAACTGATACCTGTCCCTAACAAGGTAAAACGGTTACCTGTTTCCAACAAGGTTAAACTGATACCTGTCCCTAACAAGGTAAAACGGTTACCTGTTCCCAACAATGTAAAACTGATACCTGTTCCTAACAAGGTAAAACGGTTACCTGTTCCCAACAAGATTAAACTGATACCTGTCCCTAACAAGGTAAAACTGTTACCTGTTCCTAACAAGGTAAAACGGTTACCTGTTCCCAACAAGGTTAAACTGGTACCTGTCCCTAACAAGGTAAAACTGGTACCTGTTCCTAACAAGGTAAATCTGATACCTGTTCCTAAAAAGGTTTAACTGATACCTGTTCCTAACAAGGTAAAACTGTTACCTGTTCCTTAAAAGGTAAAATTGATACCTGTCCCTAACAACGTCAAACTGAAACCTGTTCCTAACAAGGATGAACTTGTACCTTTTCCTTACAAGGTTAAAACTGATTCATTTATCTGTTCCTAACAAGGTTTAAACTGATACCTGCTCCTTACAAGGTTAAAGCAAACCAAGTACACAACGAATATAAAAAGGGTACATGCATTGTATTTTCTATATTACGAAAATGTCTATATAATTCATTCGGACCACATTGCGACAGACACTGTACTGGTCGTACACAAGTCAATATAGCGTCGTACATTTCCTGATAATCTTATCATGCATCACGCCAATGAATCGTCATTTCATGTCAAGTGCTCTGACTCCCCAGGGAAGCCGACGCAAGGCGGACCTGTTGGCGTACGTGGATACTATTGACGTCATAACCAGCGAACTATTCTGTGATATCGGGGAATATTCATGTAAATTCCAATGAATATGTAGTGGTTTAATTAAAGTCAGCTTTATTAAAGAAACATTTGAGTAAATACATGGGATCCTTAAGCAATAGTTTGGGTATATTATATTTTTTAATGTGTGGAATATATCAAGTTAATAGTCAAGTTATTAATCATTTATCTCGTGGTCGTAATTATTAGTGATTTTATATTATCATAGCAGTATGATGAAATGTAGTTATAATATATCAATATGCATAAAGATTATAATATTGATATTGCCATATAATGTTTAAGGGGATGTTTAATATAATAGTATTTCAATAATTAATTTAATTTGTCAAACATTCAACTGAGCATGTTATCGATCTACTTTCAGTATGATGGCCTTCTGGTTATTGAAAGGTATTCGTTTGACTATATGTTATGTATATCAACACTAATCCCCGAAGAATGATATCACAAATCAAATTTCAATAACTACAAAATACCCAAAACTCTTTGGCACTAATTCGTCCAATGACATGGAGCAATTATATATATTATGTAAATGTATATGCAAGCACAATTTATATTAAAAACAGTTTACATTCCTAAGCGTTTTACGCGGCTAGATCATGATATACAGATTATGCATATTTATTTATTGAACATAAAATGTGGAATTACTTTTAATTTATTTGGCAGCATCTTCTTTTCTTGAGAACCAGATATCGAGACATGTTAAGAATGCAATAGAGTTCTTATTTTCAAGGACAATACCAATTCCGTTACTTTGCTATGTTCATTATTACGTCAGCAGGTTGATATCATGGCATACAGAAAAAGGTTAGACATAAACACTTCTATGATTTGATATATATATGTACATATGCATGAACTCGAAAACGCTGTTGATATACCACAAGAGTTCCAATGAAAAAAAAAAGTCAGAGAATACCAAAGCGTCAACAAAACCATAATCCAAACTCAAAATCGATTAAACCAGGGGCAAAATATAAACAAAGGAAATATTTACACGGAGACTTTTGTAAAAGTACAAGATTATAAGACCAGGTGTTCCGGAAGAGTCTTCTGCTTCATCGACGACACCCGCCATGTAAATCTTGGCCACATCCAAGTAAGCATCAATTCTCAAAATGAGAACCTGACTCAGTCACCCATTCTGTAGCTTATCAGTAAACATTCGAAGCAAAATTGAAATCCGATTTCAAACACATACTCCCACACACATAAAATTACTTAAAATTATTGATAAATCTTCATCTGAGAATATTACTGGCCTACTATCAGTACCCCACGCCTTTTGGTGATCCAACAGAAGTCGTTTGAAGAATTTTAAAGCTCTTGACCCCTGTCACATTGAAAGTAGGTCAAAGTCATTCATTTGAACAAACTCGAAGCCTTGATAAGATCAAGCTGCATGCCCTATATCAGCACCTTTGGCTTTAAGTGTATCGCGAAAAAGTTATATAAAGACATATCAGATGTAAATCCTGTGACCTTGGATTGGGTCAAGGTCATCATTTTAAATCACTTTTGTTGTATTTATCCTTGTATGCTTTATGCCTAATATCAGCACACTTGGTCTACCATTTATTGAGAAGTAGGTACATGTATTTAATTATTCAAAACGAATTTGTCCCTGTGACCTTGGAGAGGGTCATAGTATATCATTTTAACAGACTAAGTAGAATTTCATCCCATCTTGCTTCAAGCGTACACATTACTTTAGTAATCAGTACCCTGGATCTTTTGTTATTTTGAAGGAGTATTTCGGACATCTTGGAGGTGAGTTAATGTTTTCCTTTGAACACACCTAGTAGCTTTTGATCCCAGCATGCTACTGGCCAGTTTGGTCTTTTTTCTTACTGGGAAGAAGCCGTTTGAAGTACAAGCTTAACGCCGGACGACGCGCTGGTGAACCAGCGAATCACGGGAAAACGTCTCCTTTGGGATATGGTACAGTATGACACGTGCTCCCTGGTTTTGAGCTTCAAAAGAAAATTTACGAATCAATTGCGCGGATCCACCAGACCAGACTGTAACGCCGAAGATAAAGTTAGGAAACGAGAACCAGAGATTTGATCAAATGTGCCTTTATATATCTAAAGGTTGTCTGATTTTAGGCGGTTGCTGCTCAATATGGTTCTCCAAGATAAATATTTATCAAGATCTACACTTGAAAGGTCTCATTTAGCATTCAATACAAACTGAAGCACACTGAAACAAAATTTGAATCATTAACGTTCATTACAGTACACGTGTTGTGTATTAAAAGAAAAAACTCATCACCCATAGATAGTCACAATTGTAAAAAGTCCGCAAATTAATTAATGAGACATTCCATTGTGATGCATTTACGAGAAGGATGAACAGGTTGGTTGTGACTCCGGTCAGATCTTATGAACATAAGGAGGTTAAAAGCAAAACAAAAGAAACACTATATTACAGCTTGTTTAATTGATAGAGTGACTGAGAAGGGAAGCAAAACACTTTGATGATACTTGACTGCTATGGTGCCGTACATGGCATATAATTTGGAAAAAAACAAATTGCATACCTTAATGATCATACAAATAGCTTACATCACATCATTTCATTCCGTTTAACCAGTGTGAGTAATAAATGATGTCAGCATTGATCTGATGTATAGATACAGTGTATTATTTGTGACAGTATGTACTAATAGTCGCCTTTAAAAGAGATTGGGGCTATGAGGGGCGGCTGCGTTTTGTACAACTTGGTCCGCTGAACAAAAGGAAGGGGATACAGTTGACAGATGCATCAGGGAAAATATGTGTGTATCGTAATCCTTTTTCTATCTCAAACACAACCAACACATGTAGCTGTAAGACGTGATAATTCGTTATGTGTTAACAGTGTTTTACTTTGACATATATAATTCAAAGACGTGCAGGTAGTCGGTTAGAGTTGGCTAAATCTGATAAAATTGATTCACCTTATTTAACTGTGATAGAGGTCGAACCATTGTTGGGACACAAGAGTTACTTCCAACATGTATATAAGCCAAAGTATCAAAAGGTCATTCGAATTATTCGAATTTATTTAAGATATATATTAAGATATAAAGTTTGTACAATTTGGCGGAAAAAGAATTCCGCTAGATTTTTCATAAAAAAACACGACGAAAATTACAATTTTGAAAGCTGGGCAAAATGGGAAGAAATTATTAAAAGTTTTACAAATCATATCAAATAAGTATCTAAGATCTACATTTCGATAACATGTAAAGAAAAGAATGGATTACTGAGCAATTTGTTAATATGTGTTGTTGAAGGAAGAGGAGTTCCGTAAAAATTATCAGTTCTTTAAAAAGGTAGAGCCAACTTCCTCTCTGACACCAGGTGGTATATAGAAGATGACGTAACACACATATATGTTGCACCTTTTAAATCTAGTAATATATACAGTATGCCGAAAAAAATAATAAACTGCATCAAACAGCTGTTTTGTACTCCTATGATTCTTCAGTGATGCAAGGATTTTCTGACATCATTCTGTGCGCAGAAAGGGCTCCCTTGAAATAAAGCTATACACAGACAGGGCTCTTTTGATTAAGCAGTACACAGACATGTCATTCTGAAGTATTTTTTTACAGAAGATGTGGGAAAGTTGTGCGAAAAAAACTTGAGTATCGGATACTAAAAAGTTCATTGAAATCATGTCAAGGAGAAAGGCTAAGGAAATAAACAGACCGGCTTTCCGTTTTCACAAACTTTCTCACATAATAATTACATGTCGGAAAAAAGGGTTTACTAAAGGAGAGGTTTTGTCTTAAAGACATATAGAAAAACGTTGTATTAATAAGGCTTATGGACATAGGCAGTGTCAAGAAAGCGTTATTGAGATAACATTGATTAGAGATACAGTTGACCTTTATCTATAGAAAACTGAGTACAAGCAAATTAACCTTGTTATTATTTAGTAAATAATATAATATGTAAACATGTGTTACGGAATATTCTGAGAATAGTCAGTGTTTAACTATGTACACATATTGCTAGAAACTTATCTGTGTACAATTGTGTTATGTTGCATCTGGAACATTCTGGATGTTTCTACAAGCGAATATTTGAGAACGTTCTAGAAACTTAAAGTAATATATAAGCTAGTGTTGTGCTATTGGGTTAATATGTTCAACTTGGACACTGAGCATATTTGCATTATTGTTTGGATAGAAACTACAATTTTCATTTACCCTGCTTTATTCGAATTCGAATTGCAACTTATCGAAGTAGGTTATTTATTTTGGTTGGACTTTATATTGTCAATCAAATTCCCGTCAGTGAGAAATTGTGAGTAGAGTAATCATCAGATTGGGATAGACTGGTAGCTACATTTCATTTGATATTTCCATAATTGTATTTGTTACTTAATAGTAAATAAAAGTTCTTTTTAATTTGTTAGCTTTACCCAGGTTTATTCCTATCATAACAACCTGATGAAAATTAGAGTGAATAAACTACATTTCTAAAGAAGTATTGAGACATGGCATATTGAAAAATACATGCTAAAAAATGATTACATTTTGGTAATGATAATGCTCAGTACACTGCATCAAACAGTTGTTTCGTCCTTCAAGGACTAGTCAGTCATGCTAAGATGACGTAACACACATATGTGCTGACAACAGGTTGTTATCGAGATTTTCTAAACTAGGAAGCAAAAGGGTCAGATCCAATATCAGACACTTAGGGTTTTATTTCAAATAAAAAGCATATAAGAAGTAACTTTTAGGATTTATATTTAGGTTTCAAACGCCAGATTTCCACAGAAAATAGGGGAGATATCACGTTTAACAGTACAGTGTGTTTATGTTTAACGTTTGATTGACAGATTGATGACACGAGACAATAGCCTATTATCGATTTGGAGGTGCGAGCAACTACGCACGTTCCCACTCTCCACGGACTCTTAGCGCAAACACAGGAGAAGGTGATTGGACGAGCATCCGAGTCAGTCAAATTATTGATAATTAGTTGGATTGACTGATACGTGGTCACGCTGTTTCCTAGCGTTCACGTACATATAAGCGAGTGTTTCTGCGATTTCACTAGTAGTAGGTTTCTGTGCTTGAATAGATACGGAACGTGACGGAAGGTCGTTCGGGAGTATTAACATTACAACCAGGTATGTTATCTTCAATTCTTTTTAGACATTATATTTTACATATCATAAAATTTTATACATTCATGTATGGTAATTAAATGTCATGGGTATTGAAATTGATATTACAAACATGCGATATCTAGTGCTTTATGTCTCAAACAGTATCAATTTATTTATAACTTTCACTATACCTCTTCTTGCAGGTTTAATAATCTTAATAATTACAAAGTATAAAGTTGAGAGTATTTAAACAGTTTTGGAGCATTTAGATACAAATGGTTTACACAATAAACATAGTTAATACAACATACCTAAGTATCAGACTTCTTTAATTAGTCTCATACTCTAAGATTTATAATAAAAACAAACAAAAAGTAAAAGACTGCTTTATTGGTAAATTATAAAAATGAAACTTGATACGTTTGATGAGTTAGGCATTTTCTTCATTATCATAGTTTATGAAATACCAGATTTTTCAAAACCTAAAAACATTTTGTTACGTTTTAAAAATGTTTTTGGTTTAGACAAATAATAACTGAGACAAATGATTTGAGGATATGTATAGCAATTTGAACTTTACTTACCGGCTAACTGGATTTTTTTTCAATTTCCGCACAATCATTTGATAACTACTTTTTGATGTTACTCGCCGACTTACGTTTTGTCAATTTCCTGAAATTCATTGCGACATTAATTTCGAATATATTGACCTTTTTAAATGTTCGCAACGTTTCTTACCGACTTATAAAAACACGTTCCGTCCTGTTTGCACGGGTATTTTGTTTGCAACGTTACAGTAAATACATTATATTTATATAGGCTGTTGATATTCAATAGGATGTCAAAGAACAATCAACATAACTGAGCTATGGTTTTCTACTAAAAGCAATACTTTATTTTTCAATTAAAGAACATTACATTTTGAATAACCTGGGGGAAATCATGTCAACATTTAATTCTAAGTTGTTAATCCCCAAAGAATATGATATTGAGTAAAGCGTACGTCTTATCACTACTATTTTGTCCTGGTGGATAGAGATATAATCAAGGAAAAAAAGTGAAATGAACTCCTAGAATGCACTTGGAGGATTTATGTAATTGTCAGCCGTCCGTTGTTGATCGTTTGTTGTCAATTTGATCATTACAACGCTTCAAACAGAATCAAGCGATTTTAATAAGATTTTCACGGAAACCCGAAGTGATGAATAATAAGGACAAAAATCGGAGAACACCTAAGCGCCAACAAACTCATAATCCAAGCTCATAATTATTATTAAACTAGGGACACAATATGAACAAAGGAAAGATTTAAACAGAGACACTTGAAAAGGATAATCAGAACAGGTATTCCGGAAGGGTGAAGTATGAAGCCCTGTAAGCAGAGTAGAATATGGTCGTATTAGCATGTTCTTTGAAAGTCCTGCCATATTCCATTTAAAAATTTGTTGGCAGCATCCTTTTCCTCTTTGTAAATCAAATGACCTACTTTTATGAACTCCTTTCCAAACTAGCCGTCCTTCAAGATTAGTCAGGAGAGCGTTTCAGTGGCATTTGTTCCATTTGAATTGGTAAAGATCAAGTGCACGTTCACTTTCTAAAAGTCCCCACTACCTTTAGTGTGTATCATCAAAATTATATTCTTGCTTGTAAGATGAAGGATTGGGTTTAGTCAACATTTTCCTGTAAAATATTTCTTATTCATACAGTATGTTTTTATAGACAAAACGGTTTATTTGACTAGAATAATATTTTTTATGGAAAGATTATAAAGAATGTATTCGTAGATCTATCATTATATTCAATAACATCGTTAGAACTTCTTGGATAATGGAGGGACGATTGAAGATACTTTTATTAATCAAGTCAAAAAGTCTGGTGAATTCGAACAGTCGAGGAAATTGTTTGATATTGGCATACGTTCTGTGGGCCAACTTTTCCCGTTCCTTTCTTTAGTTCTTAGATACATAATGGTAAATATTACTGTGTTGACAGTTTCTAATTGGGCCTTGGTTGCCAATATGCTCATATGTTTGTACTCTACGATAGGTAGCCCTCACAGCTGATACGCAGATCGAGGCCTACGTTGATCTGTCGCAAGTCGATTGTCACAGGGCGGTGTTGTTTGCTCCGAATACTTCAGCTTTTTCGCCATTACATAGCTATTACTAGGACATAAATCGGAACCTTACATAATCTTCTTCTCCTTGGATAGGGGCGTTTGTAGAAAACGCATTGACATAATCAAAAGTTTTGTGATCTGAAAAAGGTTGAAGCATAAAATACTGATATTGTCAGTATATTTCTTTAAAGTGTAGACGATTGAAATACGTTTAGAATTCCTTCAATACTTCTTTGATAACGAAGAGTGAGGAATTGTACAAAACACATACGAGACAGCATCTTTAGGATGCATTAATCTAGAAAGGTGTGTGCACTAGCACTATGACAATACATATCATAAGTATATATTATTATTGAATAATTTCAAATGAATATAATGTAGATATGTTTTTGAAAAATTAAACAAAGCACGATTTACACAAGCACTTGCGTAGGCATGCTATTTAGGTGAAAAATGATTTTAATGTTGACGTCATCAATGTGTGCTATAGTTACATCAACACAACAAAAATTGATGACGTCATAAAAAGAAACAGTTATGCCCAAGCGTTAATGTGAACGAGATTTATTGTTTTGTTAACCTGCAGACGATTTTTTCTGACTGTAGACTTTTTCTGAATGTAACACATTTTTTATGTCAGAACGTAGCTGTGTCGAGGGTTTCGTGTAATACAAAAACACTTGCTAGATTTAATGAAGTATTTTGGCGCAAAAGGATCTAAGATCACTTTGAAATAGACCTTTAAATTAAAGATAACAAAACAGTTTATTCGTGAACTTTCAGTCAGTAGTCAAAACTGTTTTAAACCAACATGGGGAACTATTTTCCAAGGCTTTGGAAAATAGTTCACTAAATTGGTCCCAACACCTCGGAAAAACAGTTTTGACTATTGATTGAAACAGCTGAGTTAACTGTATGCTATTTAATTGTCAACGGATGAAGCAAATGAATCGCAATGCCACTGTTGCTTTTATTTATGCTGTCATCATGAGGTAATGATAAATCAGCAAGTCTTTGAATAATGGGCGGTTGACCAAAACGAATATATAGATTAACGATTTAACGAAATTAATTAATGTTGCCATATGTTCTGTGATGTAAAAATAAGACTTAACGTTAAAAAAAACTTGAACTTGGGCGGTATATTTTCCTATATCGACATGTATTGATATTTTCTTACTTTCTTTTGATAGTAACTGAAAGGTGACGTAACACACACATATGCTGCACCTTTTAGTAATTAGTGCAGTATTCCGAAAAATGAATTAAACTGCATCATTCAGCTGTTCCGTCCGTCTAGGACTCTTCGGTGCTGCAAGGGCCGAAAGGTGGGAATCCAAAATTTCTAAACTTATTTATATGCAGAAGAGTCAGGTGCGTAAATCCCCTGTAATTTATTAAAAAGTAAAATGAAGCTAGTCCTGAATAATTTCAAATTGTGTACTACGAAAGTGTGTATATTATGTACACTGCAACTACTCAAATGAGATTTACTGTGGCTATGAAGGATCCGACAAACCTCGGGGACCATTAAATTCGCCAGCAGAGTCTGCCACCACCTATCATTAAAACATATCCACATTGACAGTGGTATGTTACTATTAAATTGCTAATATTCGCGAGTGTATGTGATATACTGTATAGTTGCTAATTTTCGCGAGTGTTTGTGATGTACTGTATAGTTGCTTATATTCGAGATGGTTTTAATTCGTCAAATTCGCCAAAGCATCAACGTTCGCGGTGATGTGTTGAGGGCGGAAGGAACATAGTTTGACATTCTCTACGAGAGGTTCTGCCACTGTGTACGCTAAAATGGTTTTAACCTGATATTGTCTGCGCCGTTTAGCTGCCTCCGGTTACGTGATATTGGTCATTACGTTTTAATGTAGTTTTATTGGCTCTGTCTGCATATAAATTTCTTCACATTGGTCCTGTCTGGCTGACTCCTTAATCGATGCCATATTTCTGTTCGCTAAAGTAATATAACTTTTGGTAGGAATGGCATAGAATGATGATGGCGAGTCCCCCATATCCTTACGGATATCAGTGTTCGCTTGTTAGGTTTCATATTTCCCATGCCAGATATTAATTTAACAAAATCGTCTGGCGAACACTGGCGTCATGTGAAAAAGGCTAAAACTTTATCAAAGTAAATGCAAGCTTTAAAAACCAAATGCAATATCCATTTTAAGCGTACTCAGATAGAAATATTTGTGTAAATAAGGAAGATTAAAGCAATACTAATGTGTTCCCATAGTAAAACTCCAAAAACATGCCAGAAGCTTCTCTTTTAATAATCTCAAATAATTGATAATCAATTATCCTTAGGTTATACCAATTAATTGTTGTTTGGAATCAATAATCAATAGCCATAATTTATTACTTTCCCACTAAACGACCTTGTAGAAAGTCACTTACGTCATTAAGCCGACATGGCTTCGATATATGCTGATCAAATTACTGGTACAGCTGCATAATTCAGTACGGTCTATAGTGTAACATATCTTATGAGACTGCGCACCGTCTGTTGTGTCCGTTGCCAGAAAAATGTATACATAGTCGGAAAGATCACAGGCAATCTCATGCTACTGTATTGCACAGAGGTATGTTGACCTCTTTTACAACTGCAGATCACCGATAACTCATGTTAGCTCTGGGATGGAAAGATAAACTTAAGCTTTTGACCGTGACATCACTTTTGTTTATTTCCAGACTAACTTAATGAATCCAGCTTATGTGAGCTGCATTAATTAATTCATATATCCATTTCTTATATCTATTCATTGTTTCAAAATGCAATCTTATGTTCCATTCGCATGAGTGTCAAATTTAATTTCGGTGAACATTAGTTTCTGATAGGTTTGAAATGGTCGTTTTTATTGGCCAATTGCATAATCTTCAATAAAATCAAAGTAAGAGTAAAAACAAATTCGCCTTTAATTATTAAAACCTATAACCTTAATCATCTAAGGTAGTTTCAACGCTCTTTCGCAAATAATGACAGTCATTTATCTAATCCGATTGATACAAATATCTCTCTAAAAGCAATCATTGTTTAATAAATATCTCTGCATTACATGTATACGTAGTATTGGTGACATGTTCCCCGCAGTGGTAATACATGAAGGTCTGGCATTGAGGTCAGTGTGACAGGAATAAACAAACCACCATCCGTGCTAGCTTGACATTTCGCTTTTAAGATTTGTGTAAATATTGAATGTTACATTACAATTTGCCGTTCGCGATCACTGTTACTGCATGGAACTGAGGTACAAGCAATGTTGGTAGATAGATCGAAAGTCAATAAACCTAGACCGGAGTCCAGTAAAGGATGTTATTGGAAACCTCCGGCTATGGAAAGGGTCAAGTAACATATACTATGAAAACGCAAGGGCCTCAGGCTGTGGCAATAGTCTAATATGAGGTGTGATAAAAAAAACCAAAAGCCCTCAATTATTGAAAGAGTCAAGTGCGATGAAGAGTCAAAATAACTTGTTATTGACGTAGTCTATTAACACGTGTAGTAAAACAATAATTCACATTATATCGCGTTTTAAACTCTTAATAGTTATTTCCCACGATCTGCATTAATTGGTTGAATAGGTTGTATCAGGTGTTTAGCGCAGGTTTCGTATCTACCAAATAGGACGGGATTACGTTTGTGGTATACTATATTTCTATAAATGTGATTTAGAGTGAAATGTGCTAAGGGCGTTAACTCCATTTATTTTGTTTTTATAAAAATCGAATTTCAAACAGCTATTTTTCACTTAGGTTAAATGCATTATTTTTGTTCAAAGAACTTGTACAAATATTTCACAATGGCGATTTTAGTAGGTTGTTGATAATTTTCTCAAAACCTTTATTTCTAGGGTAGAGATTTTAGTGAGTTGGTGATCATGTTCTCAAAACCTTTCTCTGGGTAGAGATTTTATTACAAAGGTTAGTGATCATTTTCTCAAAACCTTTATCTCTAGAGTAGAGATTTTAGTAGGTTGGTGATCATTTTCTCAAAACTTGTATCCCTAGAGAAGAGATTTTTGTAGGTTGGTGATCAATTTCTCAAAACCTTTATCTATAAGGTAGAGCTTACATGAGTGTTGCTTCAAAATGTAAAAATGTCAAAAGATTCTTCAAGTATCAGGCAATTTCGCGAAATCAGGACTCGCTAAATATAGAAGATTCTTCTATATTTAATAAATGAAGATACAACTGTCATAATAAGTGTTCGCGATATAGTCTCAAACTATTGTCAATCATGTGGAGTAAGGCGTCGTAATAGCAATATCTCCGGAAACGGTTTAAACAGCCGTTCTTATAGCAACCGGTATCAATGATTCTTAAATTTCTCGTTACATTGCATTTCAGGACTTCGTATTCATGTCACCCGGAACTATTAGCCGGGGGGCTTTGTCTCCTGTAGACCTTTACCTGTAGCATACTGATGACGTTGGATCCGTGGGAAACTCAATATATATGTCTTATCCTTTGTTTCCGTACACGACTTTCGCATTATCCTTAGTACGTGGAAATGTATGTTGACTGTCTCGGTGTCTTTGTCTGAAATATTGCCACTGTATCAATTGGTTTAATTGCAACACGTAGAGTGGTCAATTGTTCAACTTCCTCTCATCTACGCCAGTGTGTGTCAGCACTTTAATTCTCTGTTATAAATTGCAGGATGTCCTCACCTACAATTATCCATAATTTTTATATCTATTTCCGCTTTTATGAAGTTCGTCTACTCATTAAAGGTATTATGAAATGCATTATCACAATTGACTCCCATAGATATATAAATCTTTGCATAGCTGTGATATTTGAAATGAGTCTGAAACAACATGCCTCGCCAATTTAGAAGTGAATATATTTTACAGGAAATTAATAGTGTGTTAAAGACTAATGAAAATAAATCAGAGTATTCAAAACACCACCATAATCCGAGCTCAAAATCGATTAAACCAGGGGCAAAATATGAACAAAGAAAAGATTTACCTGGAGACCCTCGTAAAGTACAAGAGAATAAGACCAGATGTTCCGGAAGAGTAAGCGTCTTCTGCTTCATTGACGATACCCGCCATGCAAATCTTGGTCACATCAAAGTAAACATCAATCCTCAAAATGAGAACCGAGTCACCATTGTCAATCACAACAAAATAGCACATAATTAGCAAATTCAAAAACGTCCATCTTCATATCACACAAAGATGCATAATAGTTCTCGATGAGATCAAGGTGGCGACCATTGACTACAACTATGTATCTCCTTGTATCGTGATACTTGTGTATCGTATTGTTTCAGTTGCAGATTGATCTCAATAAAGTCCTGTTTACAAATACGATGCAGTTTCTCCCTTCATGCAAATATTTGTATCGTGATATATATCGTTTCATAGTAAATATAGGTATCATTGTACATCTAGCAAGGACTAGTACAGTGTATCGGGTTTCCTGCCTTAAAGAAGAAGTTATAAAACGCAATCCTCTTTGTGCTCAGCAATCCGCTGAAGTCAATATAAAAAGGTACGAATAGTGCATAAACGTCACATGAGAAACAGTCTATATCATATATACGTGTATGTAGTTACATGTATAAGCGATTCAAATATGCGAATTTCATACAATGTGCAATAAGTAACACAAGGATGTTTCTAGAACATTTTGGATTTTTTTTTACGTCTTATAATTGTCCTTGAATATGAAACGCAGAAGGAGACACTTTTAAATTACTCTGATTATGTTTCTTTCATATAGACTTCGTTTGCTTTTGTGGTGGAAATATATAACCTTGAAGCGGGATAGGTAATATAATAAACATGACATATGATTTGGGTTAATTTCATTTCAGACTACTTGTCCTTGAAGAAAAGCCATGCTCTATACGTACATATGAAATACCACATGTAAGCTTAACGCAATTTGCCTTATTGCAATAAGAAAGAAGATCAAACTCTTGTGTCCTTGTGTTAACATTAACTTCATCTGCAGCAGTCAATATAATATACTACATACAAAATGTATAAGTTAATAAGAAAAATATCTGGTATGTGGTATCTTTTGCATTACCTTTATAGATTTAATTTATATTTCAGGAAACTTAATCTCTTCGTTAATTACTGTATAGTCTCGAAATTATTATATTCAAATATGGCATTTGGAAATAACTGTTTAAAACCTTTTTGAAAAACATCAGTAAACCATATGATTTTAAGAGAAGTGTTTCACCTGTGTTTTTACATATGGACTGTCCAAGCGAACGAAGATTTCCATTCAATAATCATTTTGCTTTCAAAACATTGGTAAGGAACGTTTCGAGATTTTGGTACTAGCATTAAACGTTGTAGAATTGCATTTCAGTGGAATTAAATATATACTAGATAACTGTAAATTATATTATATACTGGGTTGTAATCGGGTAATTTGGTTGTATCTCTGTAAATCATTGCCATTTAAGATATTTTTTTATAGAATTCATTATTCAAAAGTCAAATGATAAGTCAAATAAACAAATATTCTTCTGAGACCAACATAACAGCAATTGATTCAATACAGAAACACGTTGTCAGTCTAAAGATTGAACAGACGTCTTTCTTTTTGAAGTATTTTTTTATCATTTACCTGCCATCAAGGTATGATCAAAAAGAAGTATAATGCAATTGATAGTGTATCATTTAAACGTTGCAGAGGTGTATATGTGGCTGGTAATTTTGAATAGGCTATACTGATAATATCCATAGCATGTCTGTCTAGTGATGTAGCTACATGTATAAAGCACAGGCAAAATACAGGGTTTAGAGAAAGCGAACGATAAAAAGCACCTGATACATTATATATAAAATCTTAAATATTGGTTTACGACTTTTTATTTCACTTCTTAAACTTAAATTATTAGACTTCCTTTCCAGCAACATTGTAAAAATCTTAAACGGGGGTTTATGTACTATAGCACCACAAGTCACCTGCTGCCATTGTAATCATTTCCATCAGCAGGAGGACATATGTCCCTGGCACAATTTCAAATATCACAAACGCTTCCAAATCCTCTGGTATATCAGTCATGACAGTAGTCGACCCACGTATTGTTAATGTGATAGACAATTTTGTATACAGCTAGGTTAAATATAAATCATGGCCTGAAGAATATGACCAGAACATAATCACGTAATGTCTTCACCAGACGTCGACGTGGAAGCTGAGACGACTGTGAGTGTCAGTTGCAGATGTAATGTCTTGTAGTGTCTTGTAATTGCATTTACTTGTTTTCTATATTAGTTTGATTTGAGTATATTTATATTTTGCCTTTTCAATAGTCGTTTACCATTTTGGATCACCTTTCCGGCTCTTTAAACCTTGTTATGCTATTTCAGTTATAGTTTTGCGTTGTCCTGTTTCTGTCGTCAAGATTTTGTTTGCTCATTTTGTGGATATTTTCCTGATGAAGAGTGTTGGCATTAGTTTCGTTGTATGTGTGACCCTTTGATATTTCCTGATGAAGAGTGTTGGTATTAGTTTATTGTATGTGTGACCCTTGGATATTTTCCTGATGACGAATGTTGGCATTTGTTTCGTAATATGTTTTTCGCTTTGATATTTTCCTGATGGCGTGTATTTACATTTAGTTTCGTTGTATGCGTGACTTTGGATATTTCCTGACGATGAGATTAGCATTTTTATCCTTGTACAAAATGTAGGCGTGACCCTTGGATATTTTCCTGCTGACGAGTGTTGACATTAGTCAACTTTGGTATTCTGAATCTAAGCTGGTGAAACCTTTAGGTAGTGCTTGCTCTCTCGTTGATGGTACTGTGGTGAAACCGGTAATTATTTGTGGACGACTTGGTAAACATACCATTGTGTTTTGACCCAAGGGTAAAATTTGGTGCTGTGTGTTGGTAGAGTGGTACATTTTTATCGATGTGTGCTGTTGTGATATAACTTCTATAATGGTATTGAAGATGTGGGTTGTTGACAAAATGGTATGACTTGACTTATACGATTATGTCGATGTGGGTTCGAAGTACAAAAAAATGGAGAATACCTAAGCGTCAAAAAAACCATAATCCGAATTTAAAAAAATACGAAAACAGGAAATATTAACATTGAGACCCTTGTTAAAGTACAAGAGAATAAGACCAGATGTTCAGGAAGGGTAAGCGTCTTCTGCTTCATCGACGCCATCTGCCATGTAAATCTTGGTCTCATCCAAGTCAAAACCAATATAAGTGGTCCTCGTGTGTGTATGGCGTGGTACATGTTTGCGTCGTTGTATATTCACGCTTTGGTTTGCTAGACCTGTCGTTATGTTGATGTTGTATACCGTTCCATCATTGATTACGCTAAGAGGCAAATTTCAGTAGTGACAAAATAAGTTCCTAAATACAATTTCGTTACATCCCGACCAGTAATTGCGAAACTGTTCTCATACTCAAGTATATATTATGTGCTCAACTGAACTCGCTTGAATATTGTAACATAGACAAAGTAATGCAAAAACATTGAAAACAGAATGCCTTAATTAATTGAAATTCACCGTCATGTAACTGTGACTAATTTGTTTTATACTAATGTATAATCTTACCAGGAATATTGGACCTTAGCACGGAATATGGCTAGAGCACGAGACCCGTTTCGTGAAAACAGGCCCTGATTTATCTAATGGCGAAGCAGATTTGCACTCGATCGTTGTAATTGATACATCGTACACGTTCATAGTGTAAGACACTTAAATAACTCCGAAATTCCCTGCTGAAACATTATGTGACTTTTAACGTAAGGTACAGCAACCTTTTGTTCGGTTAAGTACACCTGACTGGCGAGTTTTACTAACATTATACCAAAATGCCCGGTGAACGTATTCTATAAGAATCGTGTGATACAGCAGGATTCATTGCAAGATCCTCAGGGGAAGTGTACTTTATACATACTCATGAATGCCATGAGTAATGGCGGTAATAAGACTGTTAACTACAACATCAGCAGAACAAGTGCCTATAAGCTCATTCTTATCGTATTCGGTACGGTGCATCTGAAACTGAGTGACAATTAATTGACTTATGGTTGAATAATGTATACATTATCTGACAGAATGCTATAAAATGACACTTTCATTCGATATTTCTGTCAGGTACCGTCTGGGATGAGGGTTAATAAGTTTGTCTAGCTAATCTTAGAGTTACTGTATAGTAATGTATGGAAAGTGATTGATAATCGTATGAATCCTGAACTGATCATGATTTACTGCAGGAAAGACCACTTGAGTGTCGCCTACTCGTGTTTCTTCAAGCAATTACGTTGTATATATCTATTTCTTTTATTTTGAGATATTTAGTCTTTTTTTTTATTCTCTGTTGTCCTACTTATTGTTTATATAATGATGAATAATTGTATGGAAATATATTTTATTTATTGCACATGAATTTCAATGTTCCTCTGAATATGTTTACAAAACTGGCGCTTTTGATCAAGTCTTTTTGAATTGATAAACATGAATCAACAATTTCCTTGAATATACTCATGCTACGTTAAAAACGACTTGAACACCATTAACAGAATAATAGGACTACAGTAAAACTTAACACATGGAAATTGGAGTTTGAGCAACGCAAAAAATGAGAAATGAATAACTTTTAAACATATGATATTGTTTAGTGTGTAAAATTTGCACGAAATATTTCCACTAAACGTATGGTTTTAAAAGCCTACCAAGCATAAAGTCAGGGTGCTATATAAACTGGATATAAATGTGTTTATACAATGTACATTGTGCTATGGTGAAAAGGTGGATGGTACCCCTTTACACCAATTGAACCTTGTTTTCGAAAGACGAAATACTATATAATCATGCTTCAGTATAACAATGTTACAAGATACCGATTAATGAGCAAGGCGCTGACCTACCGCGTCTTTACTGGATACCAAATCGCTGGCTCTGCCTAGCCTTTATCAAAACTCCTTACTGCTACTCTTAGTACAATTAAATTAGGGCTTTAGTCTTATTGAGACGCTATATACTCCAGAAGTGGAATTAACGGGATGTAGATTTTGAAAAACTCGAAAGACCCTCTTGTGGAATTTGAGCATCACCTTCATTTAGTTTTTTATTTTTATTTTTATTTTATTCAAAGCTTTCGACATTTCCACCCTTTACACTACCATACCTCATACAAAACTAAAAGAACGCCTACTTTCCTCGTTATGAGAGTTTTCTGTACCAAGAAAAGGCAAACAACGATACAATAAACTAAAGAAGACATAGTACGAATGATTGAATTCGTGGTTGATAATACTTTTGATGAGTACGTAAAAAACATTTGTCAGCAAACTGTTGGCATTACCATGGGAACAAACTGTGTCCCACTCCTAGCTGACTAATAAAAAAAGGTATCAAAAAACTTGCCAAATCTGTCAATATCACTTTCAGATATATCGACGATGTGTTGTCTATAAACAACAAGAAGTTTGTTGCTTCGTCGGTCGTTACTTGCAATAAAGGACACAACAGATTCGTCTACATCAGTTTCTTACCTCAATATCTACTTATACTATGACTAATACGGACAGCTTTGGCTATGGCTATACATAAACGACGATTTCATTCCATTTCTTTATAGTAACATCCCTGATTATCCAACTTATGGTGTTTGCACGTCGCAGTTGACTCGTTATTACTACACATGGATGCAAATTCAGATCAAGGCCGAAGAGAACTATGAGCAGGTTTTACGGTCGACATCTTTGTCTCATTGAGAAATATTTTGTATCCTTGTGTGATATAAAAAATAGACGTTTTCGAGTCTGTTTATGAGTGTGTTTACTAGCTGACTCGGTTCTCACCTCGAGGACTTGACGTTTACTACGATATGACAAAGATTTACACGGCGGGTGTCGTAGATGGGGCAGAAGATGCTTACTATTCCGGAACACCTGGTTTAATTAACATGTCCATGTTACTATTTCCTTTGTTCATATATTGCCCCTACTTTAATAGAGTTTGCGTTCGGGTAACGTTGTTGTTGACGTTTCGGTCTTTTGATTGTTTTTGCAATATACTGTTTAGTACAAATGACTTGTTACTCAATCGCATGCAATTTTTGTATAATATGATATAATGTATAGGTAATACAATCTATTTTGAATAGAAGTTGTATAGATTACTCGCATAATATTAAGGAGTGAATATTCTTCATCACAACTAGCTACAGGATGTCCGCATGAGGTTTACATCAGATAAACAAGAGTTGCAACTCAGTCATAGTGCTCAATGCTGTAATTATTACCACACAGGGCACAGAAAGGTCATCACAGTGTTAAGTCTTGCTGATAATTCCTTACTGACAATCACATTCAATTGTGTCACGAAACGTTTATTACAGCATATGCCACATTTGAAAAATGGGACGTAATTATTTATACTCAACAATCTTCTAGTTAACCACTTACACAAAGCAGATACATGGAACATATAACTGGAATAATATGAGTAATAGTTCTCTGATTATGTATTGTAAACTACTTATTATTCAACAACATAATCAACATCTTCCTGAAATCCTGATCATATGTTGCTATATTATATCCACTGTAAATAACTGGGATTTATTTTTGCGTTAATACGCGAGGAAGTCGGTCGCGAATTCAAATACCTCGCGAATATTTGTACGAAAATATTAACTATGGATGACATTATTGTTCGTCTGTCGTTATCACAACGTTCTTTTTACATGCAAACTTTTAAATATTTTAAAAACACTTAATGTTTCAAAACTCAATCAAGATTCCTCTAGTAGCAGCACAAAAAAAAACCCAAGATTAATGTTTATATAATATTGATTTGTGTACGAATCATGCAAAAGTGACAAGCTATGGTATGGCTTTAAAAGTATAATAATCATTAAGTAAAGGTACCATATGAACTGGTCATAAATTCATTGGAATATGATATATTTGAATAGTACATAGTGAAATAAAACTTACCTTATATATGAGTTACATCGATATAAATCATCATAGTATGTATATGAGGTAGTTTATTAGCGCATTATTTTTGGATACAATGTACCGTTGCTTTGTTGATACCTTAGTTTTGTTTATACATTGTATATTGTACTATAATAAAAAAGTGTTTAAAGTATTAAACAAATATTTTGTTCCACAATCGAATTTTTTAGTACAGCATGCGATAATGTGTCATTTATGTTATATACATTTTGTTTTATTATAAGTTAGGTTGACGAAAGTATCAATTTATTTTGCATAATAGAGATACAACATATATGTGTCTCAACGTATAGATTCTCTTATTTCATTGGATCTAACACCATGATGTCCGTGTGACGTCCACATCAGAAAAAACTCGAAATTCAGTAATACTGTTGCATGTATATGCTGTGATTATTACCGCACAGGGCAGCGAAAGGCCATCACACAGTTCAGTCTTACTAATAATGTTTACTGACAATGATATTTAATTTTGTCACAATTCGTTTATTACTGAAAACAGGCAAATCGGAAGAATAGGGCGTAATTTTAGCCAATAATCTTCTCGTTATTCAATGACGCAATGGTCGGATACATGTACCTAATAACTGCAGTATTTGTTCTCTTCAAATCTTTTATGAAACTTATTATTCCAATCAAATAATCACCAAATTCCTGCACTCTTGATCATGTGGTGCTATTTTACATACTTATAATTGATAGAGTACAAACAAGCATGGGCTCGATTATTGTTTTAAAAACATTTAAGGTACCAATTATGCAGTCAGGATACCTCTCGTAACAGCAAAATAACATTTTGCTAATTTATGTAAATATAATATTGATTTGTGCATATAATTCATGCAAAAGTGTCAAACTACGGTGTACGTTTAAATGCCTACAAATTACCAGGTCAAGGTGCAAAACAAACCGGTCATAAATTCATTGGAATATGAAATATGAAGTATATGTTGAAATAAAATTTCTCTTAAATATTGTTATATAATACCTTGTCTGGAACATACGATGTGTATATTTAAGAATCAAATTGTTTTGCATAATAGAGATGAGTTGTATGGGCATAATATTACAAATAGGGTGTTTGATTTCATCTCACAACACTACATGATGTCCGCATGAGGTCCACATCACATAATCACAGAGTCATTCTGTAACACTGATATATGCTGTAATTATTACCCCACAGGGCAATGAAAGGTCATCACACAGTTAAGTCTAACTATTAATTTAAACTGACAATAATATTTTATTTTGTCACAATACGTTTATTATTCAACCCTGGCACCTTGGAAGAATATGACGTATTCATATATATTCAATACTTTTCCAGTTAGCCGATTACGCAAGGGTTTGATACATGGAGATAATAACTGTAACATTATAAGTATTTTCTATATGATTATGTATTGTGAACTTCTCATTTTTCAATGACATCATCACCAACCTCCTACATGTTAATGATACCTAAAACTGATAAAGTATATACAGAAAATGGCTTGATCAAGGTTAAAGGCCCAATATACGTAACTTTCGGCAAAACTTGAAGCAAATATCAAGCATAATAACTTATTATATTTATAGATTTAGTTAAGATTAACTGACATCAGCAATATTCAAGATGCATTCTTTCGCCGTTACCGGTACAGCAGCAGTTGAACCACGCTATTTGTAAACACGCGTCCATTTCAAAATGTTTTCTGCATTCGGTTCGTTATTGAAGTGGACCCCACCTGAATTATTTTCAATTCTTTGGATTTTGCTATCAAGAGTTTCTTGTTAGTTTCCTCTCAGGTTTACTTCCGTTGTAGGCTGATTTTTGCATGGTTATCAACTGGATTTTTTTAGAATTTTCTGAATCACGAAAATTTCCCTGAAGTTACGTATATTGGGCCTTTCATGGGTTACAGATAATGTCACAAATACTCAGTCTCGATGCATGACCTTTTACTTAGTAAGACTAATTGTGTTGTCGATGAAGCAGAAGACGCTTACTCTTCCGACACATGGTCTTATTCTCTTGTGCTTTTACGAGAGTCTCCATGTAAATCTTTCCTTTGTTCCTATTAGCCTCGAGTTAAATCGATTTTGAGTTCGGATTATGGTTTTGTTGACGCTTTGGTATTCTCCGATTTTTGTTTTGTTTTTCATGCAGGCAGTCTTAGTTTCACACCAACAGTAAATGCATGGTACTTCACAATCATTAGGTGTTTTTAACAAACATTTAGAATTTCTAAAAAGAATTTTGTGCTTCCACATGAATCATCTAGTCGGGGTGACTGACACCAAGATAGCATGTTCTTAACAAACACTCGGGGCTTACAAGAGAGAAAGGTTTTGGTTGGTTAGGTAGAAAACGCTTACTCTTCAGGAAAAAATGTTCTTATCTTCTTGTTATTTAAGGGTCTCCGATGAATCGTTCCTTTATAAGGTTTTGGGCTTAGTTTAATTGCATTTACGTTCATATTATTTTTTTGTTGATGCTTCGGTATTCTCTGATTTTTCTCTATCACACGTTAGTATAATTTCACATTTAAAAGTGAGGGCGATATACAAACTCAGTGTACCTAGAGAAGGGTCCGGCCTTATTTGTATCAAACATATCAAATCGTGAGATTTCCTCAAGTAGTTAGCTAAGCTTTCGCATAGACAAACATTGCTTCAGATTGTCCTCAACATTGAAATTAATTAAGTAGTTTTTTAACTTACACATATTTTACAATATAAATCCAGTTTATCAAGAACAAAACTTTTTTTCTTGAAAAAGTTCAACTAAACGTGTTTCAAACTTTGTTTAATAAACGTGTTTTTTATAATTTCAGATCAACACGAACACTTTACTCAATTCAACATGCTGAGTGTACAGAATGTTATATCATGTTTGGCTATTGGCGTTATCTTGGTAAGCGTCGTGTGTCAAGCCTTTCCCGGTGAAGAGTACTACAGGAACCTAGGACCTGAACATGCAGATTCCGCAATGTCGGTATGTGATCGCTGTTATCTGTACGTTGACAAACCAGCTTGTCAGGTTTGTGACCTACAAACGGAAGATTTGGAAGAAAGTGAAGTACCCAGAGTGCCAGCAAGTATGTACGAGGGAATGAACAAAAGAGCTGGATATATCCGCCACACACGTCTGTTCCCCTGTCAGTGCTGCGCCATATCAAGGAATCGTCATTTCAACTGTTGCTCGAGATGCGCCGCATACAACGGGAAGTAAATACTTGTTATTTCTAACCGGAAGTAGCATGTCCATTGGGAGAAACGTGTGACAGTGTGCTTGATCAAAATAACTAGGACTACGAAAATGCAATTATGTCGTGTTGTTGTGAATGTTGTCGTTCATCAGAGCTAAACAAAGAGTAATGTATATTACAATAAGACGGGAATGGTAGTGTGAAAGGATTTATTTTCTTATTATAATTCCCTTATTTTATTACAGCTAGCAATTTCCAACCTGGGAGGAAATATACGATGATATTTTGTAGATATTGATCGTAGTAATTATTCATGATGTTATATTTAATATTGTTATAATGTTCAGGGTATATTATCATTTGCTTATTGTTTTTACCAGATATATAAATATACTAAAATTTGATCTTTTTTCTATTAATATTTCTTTTTCTCGCTTATCGATTGCCATAGAAATAGCGTAGGTATGAAGACGTATTTTTACAACTGAAAATTGTATTGTCTTGAAATAGTTCACTCGTCGTTAAGATGTTAAAAAACAACCTGTGTTTTTTTCCCCAGTTTTGTTCTTTGGTTTTTAGTATATTCTGAACGAAACAATAATGCTTGTTGGGTATACGTAAATGAGAATATATTTTAGGTCAAAGTATAAAAAATAAAAATAACTTCTTCAGCCATGCCTGCACTTTGAGAAATAGTAGTTCCCACACATGTGACGAATATTGTTATCGAGTTTGTTATTGTATTTATTGTTTTGAGTTACATGTGTATCAATGATTCGTTCAATAACATTTTAACCAACCATCGTGGTTGTGCATCTTTATTTTTTTCCTTGAGCGTTCATATCATAATGGAAAACCATAAGTCTCTCTTATACGTTATAGAGGATGATTGTTATGGAAACCATGGTATATACACGTCTAAATTGCTGAAGTTCTGTCTAGGTTTGTTACTAAATCAGGTTGGATCATCAAACTTTTTACCAGCATTTTGCACTTTCGGGATGAGGGAAAAAAAGTGAAATCTACGTTAATTAATTACTCTGACCATACCTGGTTTTTATCGTATAATTGGCGATTTCATTAACATTTTTTATATATACTACTCTTCTCACAATCCATGAAAATATATTTTTTTCGCGTTTTGAAATAAAATGCATGGCTAACATACATTTTTAAAGAACAAATTTTAAAAAAAAATGAAATTCCTTTTCGGACTTCTAGACATATGTGTGTTAAAATAAAAACAGCTTTTTTATTATAATTGAAAACAAATGGTGTTTTTCACTTTTCATTTTGAAACTATGTTACATTTCATTGTTTAACTGTATAGTCTATTGTTTAGTGTTTAAATGTGTGATTGGAATTAAATTATTTTCATATTTAATTTTGTTGTTTCTTTTATGTGAATACGCATATTATTCAAGTTTGGTTCTTGTCAAACCAAGTCAGTTGGTTCAAGAGCTTGTACGCATATTGAATCTATGCTGGAAATAATTAACGAGATTAAATTGATATTAGAAATGTATGTCTTGCAAAAAAGCTGGTCTTGAAAGTTGAGACAGAAGCAACAGAAACAGTGGCGACGCTTGGTATGTTTTATATTATATATGGTGGCGTTTTTGTATTTTGTCCTTGTGTGCGGAAAATATCGTTTTGTTTGTTCTTTAAAAGTGAAGCCATGGACTATTTCGGAGGTTGATTTCAGTTAATGCTACGTCATTGATGGTTGTCGCTGTGGTGTGTCTTGTTCAGACTTGTCAGTGCTGTCTTTTCTGTCGACGTTATAGTATACATCATTGTGAAGATGCGGGGTATTTTAATCTTGTTTAAAGTCGATCTGAACATTCTTACCCCAGTTCAGACCGCATCCATACCTAGGAATAATGTATAGCATACGTTATAAAGATATATGGGGCAGAAATAATCTTCTAATTGTATTAACCATGTTCACTAGCTAGCTATTACGTTTCCCGAAAATTGTAACACTTTGTTTCTAAATGAAATAACAAAATGGTCTGGTTTGGTTTGGATGTGTTTTACGACCTATTAAGAGATATGGACATTTAAGGACGTGCCATGTTTTGGTGTTAAAGGAAAACCTGGCAATAGGCATCGAACCTGTGAACTAGAGGCGGAGGTAAGGGAGGTAACCAAATGTCAGACACTTTAACCTCTTACCCAGCGAACCCCTTAGAAAAAATTATTGTTACATTCATTTGAATAAAATCTACATGGATTGATAATGTCATATATAACACTGTGCCGTTTTTGGATAAACTTTAGTTGTTCTTCCATGCTCAACATCGAGGTTAACGCAACACCTAGTCACTTCAATATTGTTTTTCTTCAAATTAATATTGCTGATAAAACTTCATCGATTTTTCATGACAATTATTTTAAACCTTAGACACACCAAAACAGCTATTCAATATTAGGTGTAGGCATACTCTTTGATTATTTTAAAGAAATTTGTTAATTAAAAAAATCAATATATAGAGGACCCGATTACTTTATTCCCATGTATGTTAATCATTCCATTTTTTCATCTTTTTTTCCAATTTTGCACCATTTTTTTACACTGATTGTCTTTAGTTAGTCGTTTATGTTTCTAAAATATGTAAGTCAAGATTTTATCTTATTTTGACCTCTTAATATTACCAACTACTTGACCCTTAAAGACTATTATTGTCGATTGGCAGTAAAACACAAACAACGAATCGATTAAATTAGTAAGTTTACAAATATCGGGTACTCATTTGACAATAATATTAATTGTAACATTTCTGTTGAAAATATTCAAAACTGATCTATGTTGTTATGTTCCTTATAATAATAATAATAAACATTCCTTGACCTAAGTGCTGAAAAGTATCATTGTATACCCTATTGTATATCATGTGTACATCGGTCGTTGCTTTTGATTATGATTTACTAGCCAGCATTTCCTTTTGGGGGGTCTTTGCATGACTTCCTATATTGCCGTTAGAAATACTCTTCTTTGAGATATATTTTGCTAAACATTGGTGTTATTTTTTATCTAACGGCAAAACAAAGTCCCCATAACGGTGAGCACTTTGAAAATTATATCAAAGTCTTATAATCACTCTTGGTTAACAGATAGTGCCCTTTGATGTATCCCCCCATTTTCTCTTTACCATCAGTTGTGTATTTGCTGCAATACATCGCGAGGGGATGAGTCCTGAGAGATCAGGAATATACATATACTGACCAGGTTATCAATTTCATACCCAGACCCAGCTGCTTCATTTACAATGTCACATTCCACTAACTGATTACTGCTGTGGTCATCGCTCCCATTTTCTCTAAACTAAATATATGACAGAGAGGTTATCAAAGGACTGGTATATAGTATGGCCTTACCCAAGGAAAGTCTTCTCTTACATATCATTTTCTGGAGAGGTAGTACCCAAGCCGTCGGGCGTGATCACTTTACTTCCCCAGACAACAATGTAAGATAATTGTTCCCGATGAAATGAGGGGCATTTTAGACTCTGCGCATCAAACAATGTCATTTGAAAATTAAAGACGATCAATATTAACTATAGTGTATTTTGAGTCTCCATGAAATATGCGGCATCTCCTGAACCAAATAGTGCTATTTTTGGTAAACGACAATCGCAAACTATGAAACGAAAGTAGCTTGTGTAGTACCACGAACAACAAAGGGCCAAACATTTGATGGCACGCTATTTTTCCTTTGGGCCAAAATGTGAATGGTATATTGACCGTCACCATTTGTAGTTCCCATAGGCAAGAATACTCTTAGAATTTGAAGTCATAATATTGATGTTGATGATGAGAATGAGGATGAGGTAAGGATGGTGGTGGTGATTTCAGTCAAGATGATGGTGATGATGATGATCATAATCATGATGTTGATGAGGAGGAGGATTGTAGTCATGATGATGATGATGATGATGATGGAAGGGAATCTGGGAATGCCACGCCAGGTAGTCGGGCAACACAGATATGACCATTGGAAAGGGCGGAGATGGTCACTGTCAGAATCGGATTAAAATAAGCCGGTAACAAACAAATAAAGGACTTACATGTATGTTATATCGAGGATCGTGTCTTCATTTTGTCTGCTTAATTCTAATTCTGGCAAAAGCCGAAAAGGGTCATTTTGAATGTAAACTAAACAATGTATATCTCGTTTAAACTCGATAGGTATCACGTTTTAACGAGATAATTTTCGCGTTTTAACGAGATAGTTGTCGCGTGTTAATGAAATAATTATCGCGTTTTAACGAGATAACTATCGCGTTTTAACGATATATATATTTTTTATTTTGATTATCAAAATGAACTGAATAGGTTTTCGTACGAAATTTATACCAATGCTTAAGTAGTGTATGATATTGGAAAAAATATTATTTATATATAAATTAATCTCGCAATCTTGTAACAGAATACGACAAACATTTTCCAATTATATCGCACAAGTGGCTGCGGTTACGTATATATAGATTGTTGATTAAAACAAAGCATACAAACAAATGGCAAATAATTTTTCAACATGATAAATAAAATGAAAAACAAATCTGACATACACGGGCGAGGAGAAAAACTCAAGGCGAACCACTTACTTATGTTAGGGAACAAGATAAATGACCCTTTATACATACTCGTTCTGGCATGTTTCATGCCAATGTTACTCCATCATAGCGTAGCGATCAAAATGCTTTTAAAATTATACTGATATTATTACACAATAAAAGCAAATAGCATAAAAGGAAAAATAATCCAGAACCGTAGTAATGGCAATAGACAAAAAATACATTAAACTCTAAATTATCCTATACGATAATGCATTCCTTCTATAGCGATTGACAGCTCGATCAACTAGCTATCCAATAAAATATTGCATAAGAAATAAATATCTGACAGTTTTGGATCAAAACACATTTTTCTTAAAAGCTTAATTTTCTATAGTATCTAAAAGGTGTCATGAATAATTAGCTATTTATGTATGTAAATATTGTTTTGTTTCATTTCATTACTTGTGACATGTGTTTGTGTATTTAAATAGACAAATCTTGGCAACAAAAGAAACTAATTGTACAGGAAGCACTGTAAACATTATTTAATGGGTCCACGTTTAGTTCACAAGCCACTGAAAGGTTTTCCATTTATGGACCCAAATTAAATTGCCAAACCTGCAAAATCTCAACGGAATGAGTTAAGCTTCGATAACTGATTTTGGATAGCATTGCGATATATGTAGCGTCAACAATTGGTCCATGACATGCAAAGCCTGTAAAATATAGGATTTTAGCTGTAATGCCATCATACGGTTTGTATGTATTTTGTCACAATAACTATTGCCTTTAATGTGCATGTATTGCATCGTTATTTCCAAAATAAAAAATGAAACGTCCATAATATTATGAAATACGCATATCAATACGATAACAAAGTTATATGTTTTCAGCAATACTGACTTTTATAAAGTAATAAATACATAGAAAACAGGTAGCATATGTCAATAGTGTTGCTCTTTTTATGAATAGGAACGCGCAGTAATGCAGAATGAATCAGTTAAGATTTACTAACCACATTACGATCACTTAATGGCAAGCAATATATTCAGCATGTATTGCTTAAGGCAATTACCTTCTTTAGTATTGTATTGTAAATAACGATTTCCAGCTCATCGTTGACAACCTAAGTTCTACTGTACTAGCTTTTGATAAACGTGAGCACTATCGAGTTTCCAACGATGTTTCAAGCTGTTTCGTAACCATTGTTACTTATATGTGACAAACAAGTGGATAACAACATTGCAGAGAGCAGAAAAGTACAAGATGAAAATATTTCAATTTACGTAAATCGATCATGTTTATCGCATAGAGATATCTGTATTTAGACAAATGATTATCACACGTTTGTCAGTGATAATATATATTTTGCCTATGCGATACGGATGTTGTTTGCTTGTGCATATCAGAGCCCCGACCAAAAATTGATATCAGCCAAGGCTGATATAACAGTTGTCCTGGCAACTTTGCCGATTCTTGTTATCAGCTTGGGCTAATATCACGTCTATTATGACGTCACCATAGACTGCGTTATTCTTTTCACAATAATCTGAGCTAAGATGACTTTGGCGTTATAAGCCCGTAACTTTACACATACCCGGACGTGCATATAACATACATATAACAGCGAAAATAACTTTGAATTCGCTCACTGCTTGTTAAGTCGAACTTGCCGGATAGAACAAAACAAAAGATAAAGACATCGATGAAATAGAGACGCTTACGTTGAATGTCACAATATATTTTCATAAGTCTTTCGCTATAATTGCACATTAGTTATGTTTTGCTGGTTTTCAAAAGGTGCGCAAAAAAGGTTATGATACGACGATTTTGATATCACACCCTTTATCAGCCCTTGATCTGATATCAGCCTTCAGGCCTGCGGCCCTCGGGCTCATATCAAGGTTTCGAGTTGATAAAGAATGTGATATCGAAAAATTCATATAACAACCTCTAGATAAAGGTTTACAAGTTATGTGTGATATTAAATTGATGATTTGTGTTAAAGCTGCCAAGTGTCAGTCACTGAGAGTTGACGTTGTGATATACTGTGTTTAATATCAATGTTATTATATGGTCAGAACAAGAACTTAGGTAAAGCCAACATTTTCTAAAAATCAACAATTTTTTACCAACTTAATCATGAATTATTATCAGAGAATACAAAAGCATCAACAAAACCATAATCCGAACTCAAATTCTAGAGCCAAAATATGAACACATTTGGGCGGATTGGTCGAGTGGTTAACACTTCGGCCTTCCATGCAGGCGGCCGGGGTTCGATCCCCGTAATCGTCATACGCATGGAAAATTCAGAGAAAGTGTTTTTCTCCTGTCCACACAACTCCAACAACCCAGGTGGAGTATAATGGTCTGGGGTGGATGTTGCAGTATCTGTGATGTAGCATTCAAGTGTGGTGGCACTATAAAAGATGCCGTTGGAAACACGGTCCCACTACAAACAGAACACAATTCATCTCCAGCACACACGCATACATATACACACCCATATGGAGATATTAGCCAGGTGGTATAGGACAAGTAGTTAGCGCTCGATAAGGCAGCTCCTGCGAACTCCTCAGAATTGTATATGATAGAACTGTATGTGTTAATTGTATTGGTTGTATAAGAATTGTATACAATGTATCTATGTACTGTAAAGCGCTTTAGAGTGGCTTATGTTAGCTAAATAGGGCGCTATATAAAATATTGTATATTATTATTTATTATTATAAACAAAGGAAACATTTACATGGAGACTCTCATAAAAGTACAAAAGAAGAAGACGAGGTGTTCCGGACGAGTAATCGTCTTCTGCTTCATCGACGACACCAGCTATGTAAATCCTAGTCACATCCAAGTAAACATCAAGTTCTCAAAATGATAACCAAGTATCATTGTAAATCACAACAAGGGAGCACACTAATGAGCATACTCAAAAACGTCCATCTTCATATTACACAAAGATACAAAATATTTCTAAATGAGACTAATATGGCGACCATAAAACTTGCCCATAGTCTTCATCAACCTGCACCTCTCGAATCCTTGTGCCATAAGTTTTGTTCGTCAGTAACTGACATATATCACGAAAATCTCGATTTTCAGAGCAAGCCCTCGAATATCGAATCAACTGATACATGTAAGCAACATATTATGGAGACGCAGGGATGTTACTATCAAGAAAGGGAAAATTCACGATCAGAAAATCGAATTCGTCACGCTTATCTTAAATCATAGTAGTAAGCTGCCCGTGTTTGTCATAGTTTCAGTAAAGATCGAGGTAAGAAGTTGATGTAGGAGAATCTGCTGTGTCCTTAATCTCAAGTTCAGTAGGGTATATACAATCGACTGGGTCAGCAAACATCGTCAATATACATGAAAGTGAAATTGAAAGATTTGGCAAGGTTTTTGTTTCCCGTCCTGATAAGCCCCTCGACAAATTCAGCCACATATGAAAGCAAGATTAAGTCAGCCTAAAGTGGGGGACAGTTAGTTCATATTAGAATGCCAACAGTCTGTTGGAAATTGTTTTTCTCCGAACTGAACAAAGATATTGTTAACCGGTAATTCAATTATTCGTACTATATCTTCCTATCCTGGCCTTTGTTGTGTTTTTCACAATGTTTGCTCCAAGACAGCTCCCAGCCATTTATTTGTATCGTCTTCAATCTTTCTTGGAAAAGAAAGCTATCATAATTAGAGATCGAAAACGTTCTTTCAGTTTAGTATTTGATATGGGTTGGAAAAAGCAATTGTTTTGATAGAGGAAACATTTCTGTGAAGAGGGTGCCCTAGATTGACAAGAAGATCCTTGTGAGATTTTTTTTTCAAACTCCACATCCAAATAATGCCACAGTATACAGTGTTACTATAGGACTGAAACCAACGGCACAGGGATAGGAGATATACAGGTTGATGAAGACTATTGGAAAGTTTTATGGTCGCCATCTTGGTCTCATTGAGAAATGTTCTACATCCTTGCATGATATGAAGATGGGCGGTTTTGAATAAGCTCATTAGTATGCCTGCTTGCTATGATTGAGAAGTATGCCTCAGTCCTCACTTTGAGGCCATCGATTTCGCTTGGATTTGACCTTTATTGACATGGCGGGTGTCATTGACGGGAACTAAATTGCCCAATTATCAGTCTAGAGAATTCTTCTTCTTCAATAAGGTGATGGAGCAAATTTGTCAAAAGTAAGGTTCATGAAGGTGTACAATCCCCAGGGTCAAGTAGATACTTAGTGCTGACACATATATCATATCGACAGCCTGTAGATGCGCTGGATGTTCTGGATACGACATATACAATGCACACTGGGTGTTTCTGGTAAAATCTGTCCAATGATTAACCTTGACGGCTTCTAGAAATGTCTTCAGCATATGATTACATTACACAAATACATGTATACAACATAGATACAACATACAACTACGAATTAAAACAAAAAAATAAAAGTCTACTTTTGCTAACTGCCTTTTGAATGAGCAACAATCTGGATAAATACGAAAAAATTTTCCAGTTCAGATTTACATCGTGAACTTATATGATTTGTACACACAAATCGTATGCACTTGAATTCGATTATTTGAGCATGCGAGCACCGTTATTCATTGGAACTATTTTTGCTCGTTTGCAGCTACTTGCTTCGCGATTTCCGAATCACAACTAGTTTGCGCGGTTCAATTACGCGAATTGAAGGCTGTCAAGTGTCAGGTCAGCATGCTGTACTTTGGTATCAAATTGACTTTGTTACAAATACTTTGTGTTCAACATGATAAAGCCTATATATTAGCTAATGGACCATGAAAACATGTCAAAAAGTAGTTTTCAGAAAAATCTATCTGCATGGCCATCCTCGGTATTAAGGCCACCCCACCCCGCTATTAAAACCACTTTGGTGCGGTCCCTAAGGTGGTCTCAATAGAGAGGTTTCCCTTTATATATTGACTATTGAGCGCTAACGCGAAGAAAATGGTCGTTTTCAACTACTTTATACGCAGTCAAAATGAGATACAGTTCTGTTGATCGTAGACACCAAAAAATCTTCTAAAGCAGTTGTTTTCTTATATTTTGGCATACAATTTAACCAGCTGGGTTGATTAAATACTACCCTCTATGTGGACACTATTATTCGTTTGGCAATTTTTGTTTCTGCATTTGCATTTTTGTCATATTTGTTAAAACTTTCGTACTTATGTTTTTATGTTGTGTATTTTGTTTGCAAGTTTTTTTTTCCTTTTTTTCATTTTTTTTTCTCATTTATTATCGCGCTACAACATGTTCTAAACAACGTTGATTGATCTTTCGATACGTGTAATAGATGTTTAAGACACAATCTCAAAACTATTATTAATAACAATGCAACGTTGTATCGTGATAAGAAATTTGTCTGCATGGCAACCCTCGGTATTAAGGCCAGCCGATCCCGCTATTAAGACCACCTTAGTGTGGTTCCTAATGTGGTCTCAATAGAGAGGTTTCGCTGTACATATTAACTATTGAGCGATAACGCGTAGAACATGGTCATTTTCAACTACTTTCTACGCAGTAAAAATGAGATACAGTTCTGTTGATCGTAGAGACCAAAAAATCTTCTAAAGCAGTTGTTTTCCTTTATCTTAGCATTCATTATAACCAACATAGTTGATTAATATTACATTGTATATTATGCTATTATTCGTTGTGGCAATTTTTATTTGCATATTTGCATTTTTTCTATTTGTTGAACCTTTCGTCCTTATGTTTTTATGTTGTGTATTTTGTTTGCAGTTTTTTGTCTTCATTTTTTTTTTCACTTTTTTTCTCATTTATTATCGCGCTACAACATGTTCTAAACAAAGCTGATTGATCTGTCGATACGTGTAATAGATGTTAAAGACACAATCTCAAAAGCATTATTGATATCAATGCAACGTTGTATCGTGATAAGCTCTAGTTGAGAGACAACAAGACTTGACAGCATCCCAATAGCTATAGCAAACATGGTGCCAGCCCGCCAGTTCGTAAATAATAACTACTCTTCATGTAATCTACGTTCTCCCTCGACGAATGCATTCAGACTCGCCGTACATCAAATACAGCAGACAAATCTATGAGAATTTTTACATTTTGACAAAAACATACAAAACTTCCAACATTATATTGCAGAATTATTTTTTTTCGATCGACAAAATTGCATCGTCAAGTCATAATTGTTAAACACGCGACCCGATTTAGGAAAGTAAATAACGATGCCCAGACATATTGCGTTTGTCTCTTAACAACAAAAAATTTGCCCTTGGCGCAAAAACTTTGCAGTCGAAGAAAGGAGAAAGGGCAGTTGACATTGGCGATTAATTCAGTTTACGGAGATTGCATTGTTGATTTTTATTACGATTTAGATTCTTTTATTCCATAAATCTCTCTTCAATCAAACTTAAAAGTTAAATGCGTGGTAAACCGGATATTAGTCTCTGTTCCATAGTGCATGCATTGAATTTTTTTCTAAATTCCAGTACATCTGTTTTAGTTTAATTTCCATGTACATGTATTATCAATAATATGTTGTGATTGAGAATAATGCCTCAGTTGTCACTTTGAGGCCATGACATTTACTTTGATCTGACCTAGATTTAAGTTTGTCGATGAAGCAGAAGACGCTTACTCTTCCCGAAAACCTGGTCTCATTCTATTGTACTTTAACAAGATTATCCATGTGAATCTTTTCTTGGTTCATATTTTGCATGAAAAAAGACTTTATAAAAAATGAGCATTTTGATTCAATTACAGTTGTGGTATCGCACAACGCACCAAAAACTGCGTGCGTGCATCGTGCATACATCGTGCACACATCGTTCGCCCATGGTAGGCACAACTGGGCGATCTAAAGATCGTGCGTTTATGTGTGCGATTCGAATCGCACACACGCACGATTTGGTACAATTGGTCGATACTTATTACGGAATGAAAGACATATGGAACCCTCTTATCCAAAAACTATTTAAATTCGCATCGTATTTATTTGGATTATGTCAATTTAACAATATACAGTAAACAGTATTACAGTGACCATGAGACAGCCAAGTGCGGGTTAAGCTACTAGGTAAAAGAATAGGTAAATACCATGCCAGAGGTTTACCTGTCCTGCGTGCGCGATACGCTAACGGCAGCCATTTCCGAGCGACCGTTATGAAAACAAAATGGACTGTTATATATAGTTATTTGAAAACCCCCTCCCCTCCCCACCATTTTACCTGTGTTTTCACACCTAGGCGAGTGTTGTAAGTGCCCCGGGCCAGAGACATCTACACATATTGTCCATGTGCAGGTGCAGTGTATAACTTGGTAAAAACTGGCAATATTTACTTGAATGAGAACTTGTCAATATGTGTTGAAAGTTTATATGTGTCTATTTGGTTTGTTTCAAAAACTACAGAAAGACTATTACTAATTTTAAGAAATATATAGATAGAACTATAAGCTAATGTAAATAGTGAAAATATAGAAATATGTTTTAAAACAACTAGCGCGAAACCGTATATATTGTTAAACCATTACTAAATTTACATCAACCACGATTGTCATCGCACAATGTTGGTTTATCGTGCGCCCACATGTGCGTTAGAAATAATCGCCCAGGATCGCATCGTTCGCACATCGTGCATAACACCGTTCGCCCATCGTGCGCCCACCGCACATCGTGTAACGTTGTGCGATCCCACAACTGTATAACAAACGAATCAGTATAGTATTGTCTTTTAGAAGGAATGGAAGTACACACATTACTTTAACAAAGTAATTATACATTTTTTGTCGTTTTTGCACTTCCATTATGTATAATCATTTGAAGAAAACAATTTTTCTAAAGGAAACGAAAATAAGTGAGGATTTCCTCTGCACTTGGGGTAGAATTTTTGTTCTATATGATATAGTAAATGATAAATAGGCTAACGTTTCAGACGTTGTTTAAAAGACCCAGAGGGGATAACAATTACAGATCGACTTCTACACAGTGTTCCTATTTGACGTGCAGACCATACCGACATTTGAGAAGACATAGAACTTACTTCCACTGATGCCTAAGGCCCCATACGCATCGGCTGTCTAAACGTAGGGGCTCGATATGGAATAAGTGGAAGTTGATAAGTTATATGAGACAATGCTGTGACAGCCGCCGTCTGGATGGTTCCTTTATAAATTGTAATATTGACTCTTAACATGGAAGGGAGTCGACTTAATGGCCCTGGTACGACCATGGAGAACAAATGTTGATTTCTTGGTCTACACAGTCATCGAAAACATCCTGGCCAGCACAACATTGTAGAGAACATGAGACATCATCTGACTGAGTCTCCTCTTTAGTGCTGCATCCTATTCTATGATTTAATGTAGAGTGATTGTAATGGTTAGCTGAATGTTTAGTTAAATGTTTAGTTGAATGTTTAGTTGAATGTTATTGATGGTGACGACTTCATGATGACTTTGCAAAAATAAGGCTTATAAGCTGCTGGAAGCATGGCCTTTTCCCATGGGTGGATACTGTAGGTATTTTAGATCCCTTTCCTGACATATATATCATGTGTGTGAAATTTTCATTCAGTGATTAGCTTTTGTACGTTTATTTACCTTTTACCTACAGTCACTTCTATCTTCACTAAATTAAATTGCACTTTCTGCTAAAATAACGATTTGTTTCTTTTGTCCAATCTCTTTTATATAAAATACCGTTTGAAAATCTGGACCAATGTTTAGGAGATTTCCTTCATCATTGAAGGTAATGCAATACTGATCAGAAAGAAGGAACAGTGTACTTCTGCTTGACTGAATGTAGTTAAATAGCAGTATATAAGAGTTTTTGGAGTATTATTTACATTAGGTTCAAAGAGGTTGCAACATTATTTCATAAGGTAAAGAAAACAATGAACAATATGACCATTTCTTATATATAAGTGATTTCCGTTTCCAGTAAAACCTTAAGTCGTTTTTACATACATTAATGGGAGAATAGCCTTTACATTAATATTTATGGCATGGATTTTTCTATTCTATTTAAATCTTATCAGTTACAATTTATTATGCTGTGCTTTTCATCACATGGTATTTTCATGATATAAGCAATGTTATTTTCAGCACATGTGTGTAGATGATTATCCGACCCAGACGATTTTATCCCCTGCATGACAGTTTTGTATACGATCGGCGTCCGAATACAAACGTGGCGCACCATTACAGGTCTGGTTATAGATACAGTATGCCAAAATTTCAAACTTAAGATGAGTTTTTTTCAATACCTAACAATTGTCTCGATCTGTAGAAAAGACAAACAGCTGCCTTTATTTACAAAACACAGCCGGTGGTGAAGGGGGGCGTTTTTAATTACATTTTGTCAGTCTAGACCTCTATGAGTCTAGGAGAGTCCGGGCATTATCATAGACACCTGACAAATGCAGTATTGGTAACAATGGTTCCATTATGGTTTCGTCTATTTCTTGATTTGTATGCTGTATCAATGAGAGAGAAAGAGCCATGGAGGCTAGGTAGCAGCTAAAGGAAGAGATAAAAGAAATCAGTACTGTTAGTCAATTTGTTTTCTTCTTTTTTTTTTCTTTTTTTTTTCTTTCCTCTTTCTGTTGGTCAGATTGTTTCCACAGAATCTGTCATATTAAGAAGTTTCAATTGCGCATCAGAGAACATATTCTTGAACAAAAATGTCATTCTATAAACTGGAAATAAAGAAAACGAACATTGTTATTACGGAATATAACAAAACAAGTAATGTGGCATGCTTATTATTCACTAGCTTGAATTCTGATATACATGTATACTGTTCGTTTTCATGGTTTTGATGTTGACGCATAAAGTACTATTTAGTGGGAGATTCCAATATGAAAATGATGACAACTCCCAAGTTTTCCATAACGAAGAAACATGTATTAATTTCTTGCAGATTCCTGATGTGATAAGGCTCGCTAGCAATAGGCCAAATTCACTGGCTGTCCTTTAAACTTGAATTTTTTAAGGAACCATTTTTCCCCTTGCAATTGATCATTCAAGCGATATTAGATTCATTAATTATATTTTTATGCACGCATCGAATTGGCAATTCAATTCATCCAAACAATTGCCAGTATGAAAGTGCAACGGAAGTGTTGCTGAAATCAACCATTTTGAGGAGTAATTGCCCGGAAATCAAATCGAAAATAAAAAAACAAATACCGAAAGTGTTGACTTCTTTGCTCCCGGCATGTGGGTCGTATTCCGTTATGCCAAATAATTTTGTCACGACTGGTGTTTTGCCATATTTGGCAACTATCTGTCCTCCATTTTTTAGTCATTGTTTGTGAATGCCACGAGTAAAGAATTACTCTTCCGGAACATCTGGTCTTATTCTCTTGTGCTTTTACGAGAGTCTCCATGTAAATATTTCATTTGCCCCTATTTTGCCTCTAGTTTAATCGATTTTGAGTTCGGATTATGGTTTTGTTGACGCTTTGATATTCTTTGATTTTTTTCTATACAACGAAAATATCTGTTGTGATTGACAATGATGACTCGGTTCTCATTTTGAGGATTGAAGATTACTCTAGTTTAATCGATTTAGGGTTCGGATTATGGTTTTGTTGAAGCTTTGATATTTCTCCAGAAAAAGACAGTAAGCGAATAAAAGTAATTAATGTGTAAATATTAAGAACGTGGAATGATCTTTCTGGAAAGTAAACAATGCAATCCTTTGCAATAATATTACATTTGACGGCTGATGCTAATATGGGAAAACATGTCAACGTAGCGTGGCGTTAAAAAATGGCACGCAATAATATCAATTACTTCTCAATAAATCTCACCATTAAAACTTCCGATTCTCCGAAAGAGTTTAATCAGTGTGTGATTTGCCTCTTTTCCTAACGTCACAAATTCTGGGAATGATGTTTAAATTGGTATCGTTGTACATTTCTAGTTCAATTTCTATACAAGACCAATATTGATTTTATGGCCAATTTCGTTGACATTGTTCGAAAAGAACGACCACAAGGGAACGCAGTTAAAAAAGAAAAATGTGATTATCTGTAATGATCTGATAAACTTTGACCTAAACGTTGACGTCAAGATTAACGACAACAAGTCCACCACTCTTTACTCATATACTTTTTACACACAAGTAGACAAAACAGTCTCTCTGCATAAAGCACAGAACATGTGGCGATGGGAATGCTTGTTTTACCCTGTATATTAACTTCAGATGACAATGTCCAGGACTTCGTGTCAAGTCACATGGGTGTCATGTCTCGCGTGATTACCAATAAAGAAACAATACTACAGATTACGTCGACCCTGGGAGGGCCATTACACAGGCTGTCGATTCATTTACAGAGACAATCTATTGTTGAGCTTGTGTAAAGCAGCTATTTTCTACGGATTGTCGTACCTATAAAGACATATATTTCACAGTTAGTGAGAAAATGTACGGACAGGGGAAGATTGCAAGACAATTTTCAAACACCGAAATAGAAACATTTTTACAGCTCTATTACAAGTAGTCCCCTGCCTAATCAAAATTGTGTTTCACTCTATAAACAGATTTTTTTTTTTTATTTATTTTTTTTTTTTCCATTTCCCATTTTTATCAACTCATTTCTGCTCTATTTCATGTCCTGTCTGAAATCAGTTTAATCGATTTTGATTCTAATCAGACATTTTATCTTTAGGTAATATTATGGCTGCCCCTGCAATTGTTATACGTAATTTGTCAGTCCACAACGACATTACTCACACACCAAACATGTGGACAAGACAGAAATGACGACAGTTTGACTTATTACATTGTGTTATCCAAAGCGGGATTCTCTCCACTCTAAATGCATGGCAACATCTATATACTACTGCTATCATAGGTACAGTATTTTTGCAGCCCATATGCATGGAACTGTTTACATATTCCAACATTGATTCTATGATCAAACACACGTCCTTGTAGCTCGATTGAATCATGCAAAACGATCAAAAAGTCAATTTTAGACAATTAAAACTATTTTCGGCTTAAAGTATCCGATTAGGTTTGTTTTTTTCAATTTATTAGAAAAGATGAAAAAAATCGTTCTTAGAATATAACCGAAACAAGATATAAGGTTTGAACATAAACCCCAACTTTACCAATGAGAATAGTTTCATGAAAATGGGCCCAGGTTGAAGGTATTTGATTTTTGTCTGATCAAAAAATAGATTACAGGAGTATTGAGTACCCAAATAAATAAATATTTATACACTAAATTAAATGAAAAGATGAACACACATAAAGTATATCTTAATTGGAAAAAAAAGATTTCGTAACATGGTGTATCATTGACAAAAAAGGAAATAATTGCTTAACAGAAACCGTTAAATAGCAAACGGATAAACAGCACTTGACCCCTCTGCTTCTACATTAGTTTAGAAATTCTGGATTCCCATCTTTTGGACCCCTAGCATCACTGAAGAGTCCTCGGAGGACGAAACAGCTGTATGATGTAGTTTAATTCATTTTTTCGGCATACAGTATATATTACTAAATTCAAAAGGTGCAGAATATATGTGTGTTGCGTCATCTTTCTAAACGATGACGTAACACACACATATGTTGCACCTTCCAAATTATACTTCTAAGCTAAAAGTAAAGGTATACAGGAGATTATGAAAAAAAACGCCCGTAGACATTTACACGTTTATTAATGTGTGTTGTTTTACTATTGAAAATATGTTGTCTGCTTATGACAAACTAGAAGTCTGAAGTGAAGGATCGTTGTGTAAAGAAATATTGGAAGAAATCAAATACTCCGGTTTTTTATTTGTCTGGGATAGAGCAATGAATAGCCATTGTTAACAGTTCCCTGATCCAAACCTGACACTGTAACATTGATCTCGACCAAAAGACACGTGACAGAACTCTCAGTTGTTAATCACAGACCTATGTATAGGTCACGGGAACTCCTGTTTGCCCGTACAATGTATAATAAATGCATTGTGACACGACATTTTCATACAAACATTTCAGTAACAACGCCTTTAGAGATGTTTGCCTATGATCTACCTTTACTCTACAGCAAATTTCATTTTCAATTTTCTAAAACGACATTTTTTCCGGGGGGGAAAATCTTAAATTTATTTTATTACATACAGAAAAAATGAAGAACAACAATTCTGAAAATGGACATTGAATAAAAAATGTACATAAATGCAGTGCGACCAGAACATCACATAACGGTGTGAATGTGTAATAACAAAATCGACTGTGACTTTTTATGTCATCTGACCCGAAGGGTCAGGATGACCTATAGTCATCATGCTTCGTCCGTCGTCGTGCGCCGTGCGCCGTGCGTCGTGCGCCGTGCGCCGTGCGCCGTCCGTAAACTTTTCCATTTAAACATCTTCTTCTCATAAACCAAAAGGCCTATAGACCCAATATTGGGCTTGTGCCATGCTGGGATGAAGGGGTACCAAGTTTGTTCAAACAAATGACCTTGACCTTCATTCAAGGTCACAGGGGCCAAAAAGGTCAAAACCTTTGAACGACTTCTTCTGAATAATCAAAAAACCCAGAGACCTGATATTGGGCCTGTGTTATGCTGGGATAAAAGGGTACCAAGTTTGTTCAAACAAATGACCTTGACCTTCATTCAAGGTCACAGGGGCCAAAAAGGTCAAAATCTTTTTAAACAACTTCTTCTGAATAACCAAAAGGCCCAGAGACCTGATATTGGTCCTGTGTTATGCTGAGATAAAGGGCTACCAAGTTTGTTCAAAGAAATGACCTTGACCTTCATTCAAGGTCAAAGGGGACAAAACGGTCATAATTTGTAAACGACTTCTTCTGAATAACCAAAAGGCACAGAGACCTAATATTGGGCCTGTGGCATGCTGGGATAAAGGGCTACCAAGTTTGTTCAAAGAAATGACCTTGACTTTCATTCAAGGTCACAGGGGCCAAAACGGTCATTATCTTTAAACAACTTCTTCTGAATAACCAAAAGGCCCAGAGACCTGATATTGGGCCTGTGGCATGCTGGGATAAAGGGCTACCAAGTTTTTTCAAAGAAATGACCTTGACTTTCATTCAAGGTCACTGGGGCCAAAACGGTCATAATCTTTAAACATTTTCTTCTTAATAACCAAAAGGCCCAGAGATCTAATATTGGGCCTGTGGTATGCTGGGATAAAGGGCTACCAAGTTTGTTCAAAGAAATGACCTTGACTTTCATTCAAGGTCACTGGGGCCAAAACGGTCATAATCTTTAAACATTTTCTTCTGAATAACCAAAAGGCCCAGATACCTAATATTGGGCCTGTGGCATGCTGGGATAAAGGGCTAGCAAGTTTGTTCAAAGAAATGACCTTGACTTTCATTCAAGGTCACAGGGGCCAAAACGGTCATAATCTTTAAACTCTTCTTCTGAATAACCAAAAGGCCCAGAGACCTGATATTGGGCCTGTGGCATGCTGGGATAAAGGGCTACCAAGTTTGTTCAAAGAAATGACCTTGACTTTCATTCAAGGTCACAGGGACCAAAACGGTCATAATCTTTAAACAACTTCTTCTGAATAACCAAAAGGCCCAGAGATCTAATATTGGGCCTGTGGCATGCTGGGATAAAGGGCTACCAAGTTTGTTCAAAGAAATGACCTTGACTTTCATTCCAGGTCACTGGGGCCAAAACGAAACTGTTGTTATTTTTCGTGTAGTCAAAAATCCAAGATGGCCTCCACAGCGGCCATTTTGAAAACACATTCTAAACTTCTCAAGTTCTACCAGTGGAATTGAGCTGAAACTTGCCAGAAATGATATCATGAGATGGTCCCAACAAAGTGTTGTTATTTTTCAAGCCCATCAGAAATCCAAGAAGGCCACTATCTTGAACTTGGCAATCTATACAGGCATATTATAACTTGATTTAATGACTACACGTATTTTCATAGTGATTTTACAATTGGTAGTCAGATGACCGTTAAGGCCCGTTGGGCCTCTTGTTTTTAAACACAATCGATAATCCATTTGATGGGACCGAGTAGCTGAAACATCTTTTTAGAAAGAGAAACTTGATTATCTTGATGAGATATTTATATGTAATATACAGTTGTATGGGCAAAGAAGATGACGTAACACACACATGTTGCAACTATAACACGAGTACCTTCTTATAAGATGACGTATCACACACATATTCTACACGTTTGAAATTTAGTAATAGAAACAGTATGCCGAACAAAATGAATTAAACTGCATCATACAGCTGTTTCGTCCTTCTTGGACTCGTCAGTGATGCTAGGGGCCAAAAAGATGGGAATCCAAAATTTCTAAGCTAATGTAGAAGCAGTAAATTAAGTAATAACGACAGTGCAGACAAAGATTTTTTTCTATTGTTCAGAAGATCGAACGAAACATTAGCTGTAGTTATCAATGTAAACTCCGTCAAATACGTTGTATACAGTGGTACATTTGTTTATTCTCATCTAAGATGCATGTATTAGCACTGACGGTTTAATAAAAAATCAGATATCAGCTTGCTACTGTCTTTTCAATCAAAACCTTATGCAATGTACTTTACATTCATGACAGTAAAACTAATGAGATTGAATTGAAAGAAAATTAGATGAGGGGGGAGGGTAGGAGGAAAAAAGGTTGGACGCCAGAAAGGTACGGTAAGTATTACAGCATGAAATTTCTTTTACCTTAAAAACTCAATAATGATTACCATTACTATAGTATGCGAATTCGTCTTAACGCAGTGGTGACTCGGAATCAAGACGATTAGGCTGATAGAGCAAATCGAGCCTTGCTCAAGGAAAGGGAAGGCCAAACAACAACCAGACCCCCTTCGCCAAGTAATTCAAAAGTGATAACAATGTACCTCATTTTGAACCGAGAAGGTGTACCAACGTGATGCCAAGTAACATACAGATAAGAAAGGCTGGGATAGAATGGGGTGCCAACGATAGGTTACCTAAGGTAAAAGTTCATAAAGTTAGTTTGGACGGCTTTGCCAGCAGAACCCCCTCCTCCGGAGAACATTTTTTATTCTAATGGTCCACTTTTGAGCAAACTAATTGATTCACTTGGTCAGAGGAAGCCACGCTTGCAAATCCCTCGAGGAAGGGACCGAGTTGAAACGAGGTCTGAAATGAAGTCTCCCTGAGGTAGATAACTCAAACAACTGAGTAGCAAACGCACAACTTGAGACAAATATCTTGCCTTCTCGATTTGCTCAATTGATGGGTGGGCGATACCGTTTGTACCGTATATAAATGGTTTCCTAGGAAGACGAAATCCTGAGGATAAGGAAACTCCGAGTTCTTTCTAAATGGGATGAAGCTGAATTTGAGCAAACGTTGAAGGATCAGGCGGATATCCTGCACCAGAGATGCCTTCACAAGATGCAGTATGAGGGAATCGTCGAAATAGATGTGCCTACCTTCAGCACCTTGGTGGACACCAAAGGAGCAGTGGCTAGCCCAAATTGTATGGCCCATAATTTGGAGGCCTTTTCCGTTGCATGTGAACTGAAGGTACTTCGGTGGCGACGTCTAGATTTGGATGTGACAGTAAGCGTCCTTCAGGTGTACTGAGGTTGCCCACATTCTGTCTCTCACGCAGGCAATGGAAACCCGAAGAGTGTCCATCTTAAAGGGAGTGGAATCTACGTAAGGTCGAAGACACCTAAATCGATTGTTGCACGCTACGCCCTGGGCGTCTTGCGAACCAGGCACGTTCTGGAGTAGAAGCCGACAGAACACTGGCAGCTACACGACTGCGCCCTTGACTCACATGGTCCTTACTTCCTCCTGGAGGAGACGTTAACCGATCATCCGGTGCAGGTAGCAAATTGATTCGGCTGACATAGGGAGTATCCCGTAACAGATGGATTCCCAATCCCTCCGAAACAACAGACAAGGCCCATGCTTCCTCCGCAATTTTCTTCCAAAAAGGAAAATCGCCCGCCCAAAACAATATCTAGCTAACCACCATTATTTTAAAGTCCCTTTTTCGTGGATATGGCCTTTTTAATGAACCTGAATTCATCGCAAGTCTCCTTTATAACCACAATGTTTCTTTTGACAAAACGAAGCAGTCAAACGAGGTTTAACTGTGTTAATTGGCAGGGTATGTTTCTGCTACAGTATACCTTTTGCAAACATCTATAAGCATGCATGTTGGGTTCAGATATTGATGTCCATACAAAACGAACATAAAGAAAAATATGAAATGGCTACAGTATGCAAAATAATGAATTATACATGTATAATTATACATGTATTTGCTACATATGATAATGTACGTTCATTCGCCTTTCTTAAACTCGTTGTTGATACTAACGGCCACCATGTAAGACATCAGTATTTGATTTAACAATGACCACCGTAACTGATTGTTTGAGTTATCAAGAGTTTGTCAATCGATTTTGAAGCTTACACTCGTATAGAAAACTGGAGTAATACCTACTGAAGAAAAGTAAACACAGACCACCTTGAACACCGTTGTGTATTTACATAACACGATAAAGGAAACTCAACAAATGAATGTTTGTAGGAAAATGTCGACGATCTATTGTATGGCTTTACCTTAACCTTCACATCAGATTCCCTGTCTTCGCGTTTCAAAGTCAGTATTTTATCACGTATCGCAATGAATGTACATGTATAACCTTCTGAAATATCTAGGTCAATGGATTACAAGATAATTTATGTCTGACTTCAGTTCTGCGGCTTTGATGCAGTGTCGCATCCACAATATGTGGCTTTTTTTCTCGTCATCAAATAATACAAAAATTGTTTTAATTCTTGATATACAGCAAGTGCTTCCTTTTTCCAAATTAGCGAATAAGGAATTTCTTTAATTTGCAATTACATGATATCAAGGGAACCATGACGTCATTCGATGGTTTAAAGAGGAAAACAGCTGTTCAAATATCACTTTTGTTATAAACTGTGAGTATCAGCATCCGCATCCGCATCCGCATCAGCAACAAAACAGCATCCCATGAACCATGACGTCATTCAAATTATCGGAACCTCAATTCTGGCAAAAACATGTTAAACGTATTGTTCAACTTGTGAGAACAAACACCCATTTTAAACAAGCCTTGTTTATCATTTAAACTGTTAATCTGGTGAAAATATTATCTGCATAAGCATGGAATCCAAACAGCCATGACGTCAGCGATCCCACAATACAGTTTAGAGTAGCTGTACTGAATTGTTATGAATGCATACTCCAAAAACAACAGCATAAGCCTCCTGCAGAGAACCAAAAACGTCATCATACTAAACAGTAGTTGATAACAGCATTTATAAAATCTTTATCGCATAATGTCAACAACATCGAATGTATCCCTTTTATATCAACAGCAGCAATAGCATTCGTTATAATGTTAATAACATTGTGATAATCCCTGTGGTATCATGCCAATCGAAGTAAATAGATATCTAAAAATAAATCAGAGAATACCGAAGCGTTAACAAAATTATAATCCGAAGTCAAAATAGATTAAACCAGGGACAACATATGAACAAAGGAAAGATTTACATCGAGACCCTTGTAAAAGTACAAGAGAATAAGACCAGGTGTTCCGGAAGAGTCCCCTGCTTCATCGACGACACCCGCCATGTAAATCTTTGTCACATCTAAGTAAACATCAAGTTCTCATAATAATAACTGAGTGCATTGTAATCACAACTATCATATCAACAACAACAACAGTGATTGTATCCCTGCTGTATACTGTACACTACAGTAACTGTATCTATGTTATTTAATATAAACAACATCAGTAAGCATCCCTGTTTTGAACTTACAACCTCAATACTCTTGAGTAGCATTATATCATGCCTAGTTTACTGTCTTTGGTTAGGTGCATCAATAACCTGAGCTGATTTTTAATCTGAATGTCTCTCTCTATCAACTTATAACTCAACAAATATACACTGTTATCATGATGAATGTATATCGCTGGTTGAAGGCAAATCGCGTGTATATGCTTCACAAAAGGTGTAGATTACTCATTTGAAGGACAGCTCCTCAAAACAAGGAGGGTATGAAAAGGAAAGTTCAAGCAAGTTGCAATATACATAAAGTGTACTCATTGATGTTTGACATATACTAAAGCAACATGTGAATGTATACATTTTCGAAATGCTGCTTTAATTGGGTCATAAATGCTCAAATCGGCTAGTGCATGTATTTTTATGCTGACAACCCAATCGACACATACTCTATGTCGACAAATAGATAATGTTTGATGTTAAGACCCCAAAAGAAATCGGAAATTAGTAACTCAGAAAACAGCAATAACGTTCTGCGGAAAGAACGGCATGAGAGCGCATTATCAGATCATGAAGGATGCAACCGAATTGTTCGTTTGATTCTGTTGTGTATGTAACATCTTATCGCTTGTAAATTAAAGAACAAACGAAGATGGAATGCTTAAATGCAGTAAATGGAGGAATATATCGACCATTGTACGGCCAATGCTGTAGGTATCACGCTACGGAATACAGAGTAAGCCTACATTTGGTAATTCAGAAATTGTCGCTACAAACGACCGTCTCTGGGCGCCTATTGAGATGATCAACATACTGTAACTATAGTGTGTGCTTGGACTTGACAAGTACATTGCTGTAGTTTTAAAGCATATGGAATCGAATGGTCTTACTATAAAATGCTTACATTACGCCATGAACTTGCTAAAAGTGAAAATGATTGACATTTGGTAGTATAATTTACATAATCAGCACCAATAAAGAGTTAACAGGGACATAACCAGAAATATTGGACCATAAATTCGCATACGAACTTCTTCAAAACACTAAGATGCCTGAGCAACTAAAGTGATTTGACTTAAAGGCTCAGTATACGTAACTTCAGAACATTTTTCGGGATTCTGAAAAATTCTGAAAAACATCCAGTTGATAACCCTGAAGAAAACCTGAGCGTTTACTAACACGAAACTCTTGACAGAAAAATCCAAAAAATTGAAAATAATTCAGGTGTGGCCCACTTCAACAACAAGCCGGAGTTAAAGGACATACCAAATTAGACGCGTGTTTACAAATACCGAGTTTCAACTGCTGCTGTACCGGTAACCGCGTAAGAATTCGTCTTGGATATTGTTGCTATTAATTAATCTTAATTAAATATATAAATATGATTAAGTTATTAGGCTGGATCATCGCTTCAAGTTTTGCCGAGAGGTACGTATATTTGGCCTTTAACGCACAACAGTTATATCCGAAAACGAAATGAAAGGAATGTTAGTTGTTTGTACGAATTAAAACCAATGCATAGTTTGATTTAATTATTGCAATTTCCGGATATTTTGCCGCAAGTTGGGAGAATAAATAAGAGAATATCGAAGCGTTAACAAAATCATAATCAAAACTCTAAATCAATTAAACCAGTGGCAAAATATGAACCAAGGAAAGATTTACATGGAGACTCTTGTAAAAGGACAAGATAATAAGACCAGGTGTTCCGAAAGAGTAAGCGTCTTCTGCTTCATCGACGACACCCGCTATGCAAATTTTTATCTCGTCCATGTAAAATCAAATTCTCAAGAAGACATTAGCAATGGGTCAAATACTAAAAACACATCATATCAATTTTTGATATAAAATTTTGGTTACATTTGTCAATTATTCATTGCCATGTGACAGTTAAACTGTTTTAACTAGCACTTCAAATACATTTTTTCTGAATATCAATTATGTCATTGTAAACAAAGCAACGATGTTTTAAAGATAAATATTACTGTGTGTATTGAAATGAATCGAAAAATATAACAATACTTATACAATGATATCCATACTTGTTGACGTGGAGGATGTAATATTACAAATATGACCGCTTGGATTACGTTGGAGTTACATGAGGCATGATTTCAATTTGTCTCGAGTGTTTAACCTTCCCTAGTAAAACTAATAACCATGACTCAATCTTCCCAACAAACAAATGCCCGGATCGAGGTGACATCGTACGAAGCAAACTTGTTATCTTAATCACAACCATCATTATACTTTTCATTCTTAATGTTTTGCTTAACTGGGCAGTATCTTTTATAATTATCTTTTTCCCTTTATCTATAACATATTAATGCTTAGTAAGGTGATAATGTGATTTTCCTGCTCCCAAATCGAGAATCAGATTCATATTTGACTCAAATTTTAATCTTATGATGTTTTTAACACATCCTTAAGCTTTGTGCTATATTCCGTTTATAAAACACTATTTAAATAAACGCTTGAACATTTAACTTCTATCTAAAATTGTGACCATGTTTGTGATATTTTCCTGACCAGAGATCCTTTTATTTGTACATGTAGCTGATTTAAAAGTATGTCACAAAGTCATATCAAAACATTAAAATGGTGTTCGGCTAAAACTCTACACACGTCTTCTAGATCAGCAAATAACTTATATTTATTATCGGAATAAGGAATTGGGCTGGAGTACAAAATCAGAACCAGACCTTGAGAACATTTTCATGAATCCAGACCGTCATATGTTGAAGGAATTCAGACAAACTTTAACGTTAAAGACTTACATCGCTTGAAGTTGACCATGCTTAAAACAATGCAGTATTTGTCGTCTCGCGTGCCACATAGGAATTAACCCATTAGATTTGTGATGTTGAATACATCAATGTCATTTCATGTTTGTTGTCTCCTACATAACACTGTAGTTATAGAAGGTAGCGACCCTGGGTCTGTAGGGGGCTGTTTGACATCAAATTGATCACTGCGACGTTGATGCAAAGTTTAATCAATCAGAAATAACTCAAACAAACCGGGGATTACTATTTTCTTTCATTTCATTCCAGGCATGCTTGTCCATTCCTTTTTGGTACAATGTTTTTAATTGTATAGCTTCGTGCCTGAAATATCATTAGGATGTAAAACAATAATGGCCTGATATAACAAATAACACTAAAGGGCCTGTTTCCAAAATGGCCCCTTTTCTGATAAAAATTTCCTGTTGGTGGTGCATTGCCCATGCCGTTGTGGTCACAAATCTATAAAGTATAAAGATTTAGGTCACTTGGTTTGTTTTTTATGGCTCTTCAAAGTTGTACCTTTCAGAAGCTGTCTAAGTGATGATAAAATGTGCATGTTATGTAAAATATTAATGAACATCTAATCAAATGATAGTCACCGTAAAGAATACATTCATGGGATGATTGTGACAAAAAATCATGTTTCCATCGCGCCATTTGGCTGCTTTATGGAAGAAACAATCTCAAAAATGCCATTTTCGATGATAACATTTTAAACCAAAAAAACTGTGTTTTTTAGAGAATACACCCTTTTATGGGCGTTGGATGCAAACCAATTTTTATCCTATCAAACAGTACGTAATACGCTTTTGATGAAAGGAAAAATCATCAAAATGTAAGTGGTGGAACATTTTCAAATCTTGGGTTGAATTAGCCTATGGTTGAATTGCCGATTTTCGACTTTCTTTAGATAATTAACAAAAACACGAGAGTATTTGCTCGGTATGTTGAGAATATGTACACAGATATGAAAAAAGTGAGAGAAACACTTTTTCATGAAAGAAATCCAAGATGGCTACTTCACAAGTCCCCGTGGTTGAAGACATTGGCTGACAAATAGACAGAACAATACACAAAACGTATTCCTTATGATTTTGGTTGGTTTTTGCATTTACGAGAGTGTTCATAGCTACGGGCGATTGCATAATACCTATATTTATAAGTTTGGTTAGTCACATGGTAACAGGGATCTTTCATATCGAGTCCCAAACATACTTTCGACATATGCACTATGTTGCCGCATGGAAAACTATTTCAAGTTTTGTCGGAATTTCTTTACCTGTGGTTGTAGTGGTCGAGGGTTTTCCAGCGCCCTGTAATACCCAGGGTACAATTGTAGTGCAAGATACTGGAGATGTGCGCACACATTCCCATCTTTCTCTCTCCAACTGGGCACTGGCAGTAGTAGTCTTTTATTGGGGCCTCATCATCGAGTGAAACGGTGAACCGTACCCAAACGTTATATTTCGTTTTGCTTTTGTATCGCGAATGTATTTGACATCGGAGAAGGTCTTGGGAGTGCTGGTAAAGCCACACCTCATAGTCTCCGTCATCACTTAAATGTTCGGCGATGTAACCAGGAGCCAGAGATATCTGATACGTTCCACACGTAATGGTTCTCAAGTAATCGAGATCGAGACGGGGAAACAGTACGGAAGATGCATCCATCTTGACAAACCCGGACCTTGCCTGTCTAGATAGATCCGGATCTGTCTTGACTCTCTGAGCTAAACCATTCGGTGTTGTCAAACGGTCCTTCATACGTTCAGCCATTAGCCTATCTTTGACATCTCTCTCTGGAGATCTCTGGTAGATCGGTCCTCTATAACCATTCAGACAGGCTGTGACGGTTCGAAGCAAAGCCTCGATGACATTGATAAAGCTGTTAGACACCAATTGCGTTCGCAAGAACGTCCAGTGTTTCAGACGACTATGATAGGATTCCACTATCCACCTCGATTTGGTGATAGTTCTTTCAAGATTTGCTTGGACGTCAGAATGTTGACTTTGACCGTGTTTCAGGTATGATGGCATGCTAGCATTGAGGCCAGATGCTTCGAGAACTCGTAGGACATCTCTAAAACCTCGGTCAACGACAACATTGTCATCTGGTTGTAGCCAAGTAACTAGCTTGCCCATGACATCTTTTGTAATTGTAGCATTATTTTCGCCGCCAGTGAATGGTCCTACTGTGTCCAGAATGTAGCCATCTGGTAAGGCGATGCTCATAATTTGAGATAGTTTCTCTTCTTCTGGCTACAGTAGGACATTCTCTGGAGCTTGTGGTTGGAGCTTTTCTGGATATAAATATAGGTGCCATCTAATATGGCAGTGGCTTTATCTCCAAAAAATGCTTCTGAAAAGACAGTATTGTGCCTGAGCAACTGTTCTCTTGTCAAGTGATCCAGACCTAGAAATTGTGGGTCTATCGATGTGTCTAATGCATATACTATGGAATGGAAAGTTTTGGACACACTTGACTTGGAAATTCCAAAAGGAGAAGAACACTGTCTCCAGGAAATGTCGGTTTTCAGTTTTACCCAGAACAGTAGTAGAGCATCGTGTGTAGTCTTGGTATATATACCATATGAAAGATATGGGGAACAGTGCGAGTAGATTTCGAGGAACTGATCTTTGGACCAACCTGTCCAGGCCATGCATGCCGAGTCATCAAGAGAAGAAAAGCTTATTGCAAACGCGGACTGGTTCTGTGAAAGGACGTGCGACACTTCTAGGAGGTCATTAATGATTTCGGACGATTTTGATGGTAACTGAGATTCCAAGGAACCTCTACCATCAAGGACTACCTCTGTAGACGGATATAAGTCGTTACCAATAAGGTGAATGGAGCAGACGCGGGATGAGGTGGGACACCACAGAATGTGTGAATAGATCAGGTGATGTCTTTGATTTTGTTCCATTTATTGCAAAGGTAACAAGACAGAGACAGCATCTTTTGTGTGAAGAGCCATGAAGGGTCAGCAACGGCAGGATATGGGACGGGGAGTCGTCTTCTTCCTCTATTTCCTGGTTCTCCTCGGTTTCAGGTTCAGGCTGATTTTTGTTCCGAAGATACTTCATGTAGCACTTCTGGCAAATGAGTGCTTGTTCCTTTGCTGACATCAATCCTTGTTGAACCAGCGTATCTAGGAGCCATTTATATTGTGGACTATTTACGTTGCGTGCACGTCTGTTCTTATTGCCACTACGTTTCTTGAAGTATAGTTGACAGCCTTCTCTAACACATTTACCCTCCATCTTGAAACAATAACGATTGGTTTATGAAGCGTTGATAAAGTAACAAAATAGCAAGCCACCGATGATTGCTGTAAACAGCTAATACTTAGTAGTGTGGAACAATTATGCGAAAATGTGTGATAATAACGAATTGATTGATTACTTAGAACAAAATAAAGTATTTCATATGGATAATCTATCTAATCGATGTGGCGTGATCGGCAGGCACAAAGAAAGTGAAACAAGTCAGGGTCCCAACCCTGACAGAGCCACAATGCTTTGGAGATGGGACAATAAAACAAGGAAAGTGAGACAAGAATAGCTAGCGTCGAGTCAATGATTCCGTAAACGTATAGACAAAAACAAGAGGATACGGATAAATGTTTAAGGTCACACGATCAGAAAATTCAGAAGAGGACAACTTGAGATAGAAAAGTATTCATGTATCAGGGTGTCCCCAGTGTAAATCTTTATATCGATACTGTTTATTTAGTCGTTAGATATCATAAAACTGTCGTGAAAATATTCGCTCTGATATTCAATATAAAATTTTGTATATAATAAGCTATATATTAGGGTTTCAGACAAGGTTGTTCCTCATTTCCCCTTTTCTTTCAATTTACAACCACATTCAGGCGACGATATGAGAACGTTCCACCACATGGAATCAGCTGATTTTTGGTACACATATGAAACAAGTTAAGTTCTATCCGATTTTGTGATGGAAATTTGCATCCAAAACTATATAACGGGAGAAAACTGCAATTTTATGGCATTTTTTTTCCTAATTGTGTCTCTGCAAGTGCATTTTTATCCGAGAATTTTTTTTTTTTATGTTTTATGAATAAACACGATGTTTTGGAAATATTTATCAAAAAAAATGTATACTATGTTGCTAATTACAATTTCGAGATAACCTTCTTTTATTTACGACCTTATGTCTTTAAAGCTCAAAATGACAACTTTATAAAAATACATTTTCACTGAAATTATGAATTTTGGGTGTCGGAAAGGTGTAAAATTATTCTTCGGAAAAGAAAAAAACTGTAGTTGAGCTAGATAAGAAATTATACGGGGGCAGGCTCCTATGGAGAATTAACATTACTGGAAACAGGCCCTTTATACAAAATTACAATATGGAATTTATTCCAATAGACATATATATCCTTAGACTGAAACCATTGTAACAGATAAACTAATAACGGGTGACTGATAAACATGGAAAAATAAAAAAGGGAATATTGATGTCACCAATATCTAGCTTAATATTCCTAGCGAAAATATTGGTACAGAAAGTAAACATGAACCAGAACCAACGAGATCAAAATGAAAAAGTTATGCAATCTTGCTTGATGTCAGCAGTTGTGGTTATATCGTACCGTACTACTAAATAGTTGCTAATATTCGCAAAATTCTCGAAAGCATCAAACTACACAATTTAACATTTGTTTTTAAATATTGAAGTCATTACATCTAGGTTTTGCATATATTTTGGGAATTAAACCCCTGCTAATAAATTAAGACAGTAAATCGCAAATATGTACATCCTTGAAATTTAACAATCATTACAGCAATCTTCAAAGTATAAGGCGGAACAATATCACTCGCTTATTACTAGGTTAGCTCCGTGGTTCGATTCCCAAATCGGACGTGAAAAGTTATAGTGTCACATCCACAAACATTAGGGTTTTTCTCCGGGTACTCTTGCTTCTTCTAACATTCAGTCCCTAAGTGCGCAAGCACACAGTCAACACATTAATTAATATAGAATAGAAATTAAAAATTCTTGATTCAGCATCGTTGTGTATGAACTTGCACTATATAATTGTTTATCTTCACCGATAGCAAATGTCGCAGTTTTATTAGAACTTATTCAATCACGGGTATAACATTTTGCGCACTGCCGAAATCATTGTGTTTCAAACAAACAACTCTACATAAAGCCTTTTTTGTAAGAGTCAACAAAAAAAGATATGCTGTAACCATTATGTATAACTTGTACTTACAATGTGCAATTACTTATAAATAAAGTTTGCCAAGACTGTATGGGATTATTTGTACTCGCACTTCGGGGAAAACTCAGAGAATACCAAAGCGGCAACAAAACCATAACACGAACTCAAAATCGATTAAATTAGAGGCGAAATAGGAACAAAAGAAAGATTTACATGGAGACTTTCGTAAAAGTAGAAGAGAATAAGACCAGGTGTTCCGGAAGAGTAAGCGTCTTCTGCTTCATCGACGACACCGACCATGGAAATCTTTGTCACATCCAAGTAAACGTTCTCAAAATGAGAAGAACACATAAACACACTAATGAGTATACTCAAAAACGACCATCTTCATGGAAATCAGTCTTACATGGTCTTAAATGTCACAGGTATTTAATTTCTCGGAATTTTATTTTACCGCATATATTACGAAATTAAATCCTCCGAGAATAAAAGCAACTGTACAGAATACAATCTATATTGACCAGCCCAGAGAAAACGATTTACAAAACACTGTGATTGACCTGCCAAATCCAGGTATTCCTGTCGGTTACTAACTGACCACGGCTAAAGAGCCTGGCATCACCAGCAGACAATGAATACACATCATTATACACCTTAATCGTAAGTCAACGCACGTATTATATGTTCGAACCTATTATAAATCTTGATAAAAGCATAGGAGATCATTACGACGAAAAATATGCAATCCGATAACCACATAATTGAGCGGCATTTCCTTACTGAAACGTATAAAGTACATGTGGTTTTCGTCTTGGAAAAGTCCACGAAAGGAGAATTTTCTTTTGTAATATCCTTAGCGACCATGCTTTGCTATTTAAACCGATACCTTTTCATATGCCAAAAAGCGAATCTCTCAAGATCTCAGCTCTGGAGATGCTTGGCCAAAGGGAGCCATATCAATAACATAATGAATCAGACATTTACATTGGCATAATTGCATAAACGCATATTATCTGACAGCCATTCCGTATTCATGGTCTTTTTCCTTTCTCATTATTTTTATTAATATAAACAGTATTACCAAATACCAAGGCCAACAACAAAGTTGATTATAATAAACTTGAACTTGTTGAATGCCCGTTATTTCCAAAAACACTGCCCATCAACACAAATTGTCGTGTTTTCTTTTGAAAATTATGCTAGAGGACGAAGAGAATTACTCCCATCAATAGTGTTATAAAATGCATTGAGTTGTATTAGTGCCCGTATGCGCATTATAATGCTTGTCTAGGTGAAGAACGGTTAAGAGAGCCAAAATGTGCTTGCTTCTATGGAAGCTTCCAAAGATTCAGATCGACATTTTTGACGCGTATCATATCCTAAATTCTGCCATTGTTTGTTAACCATACTGCCCCAGAATAACTACCCGACCTCCTTGAAGATTGTGTAATTGTACAACTATTAGCAACCGCAATAACTTGCAAAACGCTTTTAAGTTAATTGTCTATGTAAAGAGCTCCCTTTAAAATAACTGTAACTGCAACTGTTCTTCATGCCAAACATATACGATTACTTTCATTCCTCAGTGCTAGACAGCGAAACAGATTAACGTATACGTACAACAACACAAAAGTCTTTACCAGTTACTGGATACTATTACGTTTGCTCAAAGCTAGTGCACTGAATTGTGTGGTCTCGTTAACGTAATGTAGAAAGAGACATATTCTGGAAAATGGTCACCATAGATACATGTAATAGAAGGTGTGTTATTGTGCTCTCTACTGATACAATATAATACAATGTATGTGATATCAGTGCTAAGGTAATTCTGCTGTAAATGCCAGACTCGATAAACACACTTGTCTTGTCCATGTCATACCGAATTGATACACAAACATTCCAACAGAGATAATCCCCAATAGATGAGACACTGTGTCTTACATGAAAGGAACTGCGTCGTATTGCTGGTAAAACAAACTTTATCAAAACCTTCAGCAATTTACGTTCAAGTAAATAAACATTTTCTATAAATCATAAATCTTTAAAATCTGGCTATGGATTAAAGATTAACGCTAAGAGCGCTCTGACCGGAATTGATTTGTACAATAATTCACAGAGCCACTGTATTCGATTATCCATCCATGTTGTCCCTGAAGGGCACTGCGTAGCGCCGTCTGACCGGAGGCTCGCTTCAACCACGCCAGATGACGGGTCAAAATTCAGTTGTCATACACATCTCTATCTCCCTAGTGCCCATCTGAAGCAAATTAATTCCAATGTGAAAACTCTAATAAGGCCATGTAAGCGTGTAAGCTATTGTCAGAGGACCTTTTATAAAGTCAGAAGGCACTTTGGTCAATGGAATAAGCATATCTATAATGAGTTTCCTTATCCTCATGTTATATTGAAGGGCTCGGATAATGGCTATTACTGCAAACGCCAGCCATCGTTTACTGCACATTGTGGATCCGACTGGTTATATATATCAACATAAACGTCAACGAATGGATGAACTATACTTTATATGTTAACCTTTATTCGTAATCAGACGACGCACAGCTATGGTAGTGTGACATGACTAACCAAACGATGAAGCTTTATCATTTATTGTGTAACAGGTCTTATGGATTTTTCATTCCAATAGCAAAATTGTTTTATTAGGCTTTTTTTTATTAAAAGCAAAAGATTCTACGATACAAGTGAGGAATTTCGGGAACTTTAATAAAAACTTTTAAGGCTCAATATACGTAACTTTTGGCAAATCCTGAAGCGAAAATCAAGCCAAATAATTTGTTATATTTATAGATTTAGTTAGTATTAACTGATATCAGCAATATCCTAGATGAATTCTTATGCGGTTACCGGTAGAGCAGTTGGAACTCGGTATTTGTAAACACGCGTCCATTTTGAACTGTCTTTTCAATTCTTCGGATTTTTCTGTCAAGAGTTTCTTGTTAGTTACCGCTCAGGTATACTTCGCTTAAGGCTTATTTTTGCATGGTTATCATCTGGGAATTGTTTCAGAATTTTTTAGAATTACTGAAGTTACGTATAGTGGGCCTTTAATGGAAACGAATTGATATTAGCAAAGTTAATGAAATGAAATACATTTGGGGCATTGGAACTGCTTTTCTTTGTTTAAAGCTTTCCTTCTTCCTGTATTTTGGAGCCCATACTTTGTTCATGTAAGCTTTCTTAACACAGTCATATCAGATACAATAGGAGACCGTTCTTACCTTAGGACTTGGTAAAATCGAACCAAACAAACCTTTGACATATATACCTTACATTTTATAGCTGCTCATTGTTAAAATGTAATTGTCGGCACTGGTTTAATATAACATTTGCTCTCTTTCTTAATAAACTGGATTAACAAGGGTTTTATCAAAACGTTATGCAAGCATCTCACTCCATTCTTAGACTCCTTAGATAATACATAAAAGCAAGAGGTCCCATTTCATAGGTTTTCTAATGCACTGATGCACTCGTCTACTGCTGAGGTTATTTATGAGCAAAGATTATGATCGTCTGCAAAACAAAACTTAATCACAAAGTAACCTCTAATGGAATATTGATGACATAAAAATACTTCGCTTATAGAATTCCCTGTTCAAAGGGAAAGTGACCTTATCCAACAGCGTGTGATCTGTCTAGCCCACTGTGTGTGTTTGTTGTTTTTGTCTAATTAAGGCAGGACACGTTCGTTCAGTAGTTCGTTTTTAGATTGTTCAGCAATCTAAGGACAAGGTTTCGAACACTGGTTTAGCCCCGCTAAATGATGACTTTGGATGATTTGCTTTTATAAAAAGGCATACGATTATATTATTATGGTATTGGGTGGTCGGGTGGTGCAGTGGATAACGCACTTGCCTTTCACCAAGACGGCCGGGGTTCGATTCCCCGATCGAATGTGGAAAGCTATGGGAGTCACCTGCCCAACCACGTGGGTTTTCTCCGGGTACTCCGGTTTCCTCCCACAATAAGACCCCTCGCGCGCTAACATCCGGGCCAACAAAAGTGATTTATATAAATTCGATAACTTGTTTCATAATTGATGTAAAATAAATAAAGTTTATATTTATATATGATTATAATATTTGGCCTTCAGTATGATAATATAAAGGTTACCAAAAAAACAAGATGAATTAATGTGACCAGAATTCTAGATAACGATATTCAAATCTGTATAAGCAGTAGATTAATAAGTGTCAATTGATTAATTGGCTTTTAACATAATGTAGTATTAATCGACTTTCAAACTTCTGGATTTAATGTGTTCAAACCATCTTTTTTCAAATCAGAGAATACCAAAGCGTCAACAAAACCATATTCCGAACTCAAAATCGATCAAACTAAGGACAAAATATGAAAAAATATTGGAAAAGTTTAAAGGAGACCTTTTTAACATTACAAGAAAATAAGACAAAGTGTTTTGGAAGGTTAAATGTCTTCTATTCCATCGATGACACCCGCCATGTAAATCTATATAGCCAGGTCAGATCAAAGTAAGAACTGAGACATAATTCTCACTCATAGCAAGCAGGCGTACTAATGAGCATTTTCGAAAACGTCCATCTCAATATCCTACACGAATGTACAATATTTCTCAATGAACACAAGATGGCGATCATAAAACTTGCACATAATCTTCATCAACCTGTATCTCTCGAATCCCTGTACCTTACGATTGTCGGTAGCAGACATCTATCACGGAAATCTCGATATCCAATAGCCCAAACTACTAGGGTTGCGATGTTCGGTATGTAGCTTAACGGCGTGAAGGATAACACAGGTAGTCAGGATTGAAGTTTAACCAACAAACCCCCTGTACAAGGATTCGAGAGGTGCAACTTGATTAAGATTATGAGCAAGACCTACTATCGAAATATTGGGCATCAGTTCTTACTTTGAGGGGGTGACATTTACTTGGATGTGATCTAGATTTAGATAACGGTTGTTGTCGATTAAAACGCTTACTCTTCTTCCAGAACAGTAGTTTTTAGGGTCGTCGTGTGAATTTTTCTTTTGTTCATAGTTTGCCCCAAGTTTAATCGAATTTGGATTTGATTTTTTCAGGATAGAAATAGTGAAAAATTATCAGATAAAGATTCTTGACAATTATTGATGTCAAATTACATTATTTGTATTCTTTCATGCTATACTTACAGACAATTAGCCATGGTAAACTGGAATCATCTTCTTTTAGCAACACCGCCGTTTTCTCCTTTTTATACATTAATGCTTTTATTTCCAAAATGTAAAGGAACTCAAAATCTTTTAGGCAAAACAGCTAGAGAGACATTACCCACTCCCAACAATAAAGAAAATTATTTTACAAACCATAACTTAGGAAGTCAAGTAACAACATTTGCGGTAACTGTGAATATATAATCAATACAATGCTTGACAACGACCCAGGATTAAAAGGAATATTTTTTTGTGACATGAAATCCCTAATTGCAGTCACTGAATTGAAAAGTTAAAAAGATAATTTGATGAACATGGAAAGCTGCCTTATACTATCATTACTTCAGTGTGTCCGTAATGTCTTAAACCCCTTGGTCGTTGCAATAAGGACAATCTGCTATCAGCAGTCTACATCGATATGTAGAAACATGTAAATACAGCACGTGCGAGTAACCAGTGACGAATCCTTTAAGTCTTCAGACGAATTCCGACAATTGGAAATAAGAGAATTTCAATTACACAAAACCCGTGTACAATACAATAGGTCTGCTCTGTATAGATAACGGAAGTTGGTTCGTGGGCACGAATTGTATAGTTGTGTTATCCAGTCTCCGTAGTCTCGCCATCTTTACACACCACGCCACGTTATACCTGGTTGAGTATCGTGACTAGTGGTCTTTTACTGTAATTATTGAGAAGGATAGCGTTGCTCAGCTATATTGGGCCGAATATAGAATGTAAAATGCACGGCCAGAACGAGATTCGAACCCGAGAGCTTCCGAACTCTTGACCGACGCTCTACCAAGTGATATTCCGACCATCTGGCCATTCCAGCTCCACCAAATTCCTCTGTCTTTTTCTTAATCTTCGCCGCCGAAAATAAAACCATTAACAGCCCAGCTTTCAGTATCTCCTTGCATAAACCAAATACTTGACACAAGGATTGGCCATAGGCTCCACTATAACAAGAGGGGAAAACATACACGGCCAAACTCGGGGTTCGAACCCAGGAACCTTCCCAACCAATTGATCCGCTCGCCTACGATCGACCCATTCAAGTTACATTGTACGCTTCACATAGATTGTAATGAAGGTAGAGTATATAAAATGTATTTATAAGCACGATTATTTCAATAAATCAAACATTTAATTGAATTATAGGCGTTATATAAAGGTTAGACGATAAATTGAGGAACATTTACAAGATAATTCTGAAGGGTAAGAAAGAAAGAAAAGAAATACGGCAAATAAAACGAGAGACGTTATATCAAAATGTAACAGTATATGATAATTACATGAATATAACAATAGCCTATCGTCCGTATTTTACACTTATGTGTATTGTTGAATATGGGGAAAAAATTGGAGAGAACGCAAAATTGGTCACTCAACCATGGTTTCATTCAAGCATTTAGAAATACTTTTAATGCACCTTTAAGGTTGTTTACGATAAAATACAAATAATACGACCCAGGGCTTACGCAAGTGGTAGCTATTGGGTAATGTTATGACGTCAGGAATGAGCGTTGATATTTTCGTACGTACGAACGTACGTACGTACGTACATGCTAATTTGTAAATATCAATACCCTAAATGGATTACAGCTATGTTATATATTTGACGTAGACTATCTGATATAATTCATGATATGTTGATCAATGACTTCAACCGTGCGACAACTAAGAATTTCACGGTGATAATGAACCCAGGATGTTTCCCGCCCCGTTCTCGTTATCATCTTAAACCTCTTTGAAATATGATGTCATATATTATATACATCAAAAGAATATCATAGTCACAAATTTGTAAAACTTGACAGACATTGAAGTCTGTTGCTGCTCCTCTGTCATCTTCAAAGGACAGTATTTTACCCAAGACCAATCAAACTGCATATTGACAGTTTCTATTTATCTTAAGCACATTGGTAAATTACTTAAAATTGAACTCGATGAAACTATGAAAAAGATAGGCCTATCCGTTTCATTTGCCGATGAATTTGACCACGGTAACATTGTCTGTGTGTATGATTTTGCAAATGGAGATAATATAACTAAAAAGACAATTTGAAAATAATAAGACACTACTTGAAATATTATATTTTTATTGAAGCTGTGCAAGAAATCAACTTTAAACAACCACTATCGATCAATCAGAAAAAATGTAAATAGTTCATGGTTACTTGTGATACTGAAGAGTAGACCAATCGTACTGTCCTAGCAATTATCTCTTCAGCTAAGGCTTACGCCTGCCCAGCCGTCTCTTTTGTCAGCGGCAACGTGGATCCGTCTGGTCACGTCTTGTGTGAAAGGAATTCGAATAGTCAACTTCCATATCAAATAGTTTCGTCTTTGCATCTGTTTTTGGTCTAGTTTAATATTCAATTACATCAGTTTCACATTCCAGTAGATGAAGAAACTCGAAATTAAGCGGCTCTTCATTTCGAGCTTGTAAACAAAATGGCTGCAATGACCTCACAGCTGATCCTCCGCGCACAGCATCTTATCGTCATTCCTCCGCCATGACGCGTCAGAAAATACAAAATCTTATGATTAACCAACAAAAAGTAGACATGGCTTTAATAAACTAGTTAAATACAGCTGTATTATGTTTCTATAAATGTTGCTGTATTGAAATGTCAACGTACATCATAATGGTGTTTGATTGTCATACAATGACGCACTATATGTTATACATTACGTCACTATGTAGACTTGCACAAGCTCCAGAACGTAGAACAAACTACAGGAATGGACTTCACATAATAAATGAATTGAAAATACATATTAATTGAAATATAATGTTTGAATCTTGCTTTGGTCGATTTCATCGGGTGAGGAATTGAGTTGGTCATGAAACAAATTTAATGACGTCCTAATCATTAGGACGCTGTGTTGAATTTGTTTCAACTTTCAACAGCTTTGGTCGATTCCATGGCATGATAAATTGGGTTGGTCTTGAATGTTGATGAATTGAATTCATCACCATATGAAATCGGCCAAAGCAAGATTAAATCCTTAAATGAAAACAAGCATGCATTTCATGAAAATTCAAGGTTACCTTGACACGCCTATGGGGAAAAGCTGTTTTCAATGAGAATATTCATTTAAGCGCTAGTTTATCTATTAGATGAACAGTTGATTTCCCTGTATCTCTGTAAATGTATTTTTTTTACTAATCTGATATAGGTCCTCCATCTTTAAAGTGTAAGCGCATATTATGAAAAGAAACGGTATCATAGCCATCAATGGCACAGTGTAACAGGAGTGACAAAGCCTTGCTTCATATGTACATATATCTAGAGCCGTAAAATCGATACAAAGTTTTACTGAACACGCATTTTATGGAAGAAACGTTATCATAGCCATCAATGGCACAGTATTGCATAAGTGACAACGCCTTGTTTTACATGTATATGTTTAGCCGTAAAATCGACACTACTGTAACCGGTACAGCATCTGATCCCTTCTGATACACGTCATGTGTATTTATAGAGACAGAGGGACTGCCACGGCATATTTAACCCCACGCTGAAATGTGTTGGTTGCAGTATCATTCACCAATACGCTTTTTTTTGGTTTGTATAAAGGACCATTTCATCGTGTATTATTGTATATGGCGAGATTTAAATTTAATATTGACCATGTGTGGCAGTTGTCGGGTACTGACAGTAGGTAAATGGTTTTCTCTGGGTTTTCCGGCTTTCTTCCACCTCCAAAACCTGGCACGTCCTTAAATGACCCTGGCTGTTAATAGGACGTTAAACAACATAAACCAAACCAAATTAATTTGTTTTCTATAAAGGACCATTTTACCGTGTAATATTATATATGGCGAGGTTTAAATTGAATATTGACCAGGAACGAAGACAAGTAGTCTTTGGATTTAAACGAGCATCGTTTTATATGGTAACAATAACTGTATATTTATTGTGATGTTACAATAAAAAAAAAATCAGAGAATACCAAAGCGTCAACAAAACAATAATCCGAACTCAAAACTCAAAAAGGGGCAAAAAAGGAACAAAGGAAAGATTGACATGGAAATTCTCGTAAAAGCACAAGAGAATAAGACCAGGTGTTCCGGAAGAGTAAGCGTCTTCTGCTTCATCGACGACACACGCCATGTAATTCTTGGTCACATCCAATTAAGCATCAATCCTCAAAATGAGAACCGAGTCAACATCGCATCACAACAAGTAAACACACTAACAAGCAAACTCAAAAACGTCCATCTTCATATCACACAAAGATACAGACTATGTCTCGATGAGATCAAGATGGCGACCATAAAACTTGCCCATAGTCTTCATCAACCTGCATATCTCGAAACCCTTTGCCGTAAGTTTGTTAGTCAGCAGTTGACATCTATCACGAAAATCTCGATATTCAGAGAAAAAACGAATCAACTTCGACATGTCAACACCATAGGAAGGAGAAGCATGGATGTGACTATCAAGAAAGGGAAAGTTCACGATCGGAAAATCGAAATCGTTACGTTTATCATACAGCTAAGTAGAAAGTTGCCCGTGTTGGTCATAGCTTAAGTAAAGATCGAGGTAAGAACCTGATATAGGAGAGTATGTTGTGTCTTTAATCTCAAGTTCAGTAGGGTATATACGATCAACTAGGTCAGCAAACGTCTTGTTGTTCATAGACAACACATCATCGATAAACTTGAAAGTGAAATTGAAAGATTTGGCAAGGTTTTTGTTACCCGTCCTGATAAGCCCCTCGATAAATTCAGCCTCGTATGAAAACAAAAACAAGTCAGCCAAAAATTAAATCTTTATAGATTATCACGCAGTGTTTTCAAGGTTTGTCGTGAGAACAACTTCCTCGTCTGGAGTACATGGACTGGGTGATTTTATCCACGTGTGACCAACAAACCCTGAATTTAAACTACTGTGTGAAAAATTGTTTATCATCTATATACTATATTTATATTTCATGTAAGAAACGTAAACTAAATAACATAGTTTTAAAACGACTTCTGAGATCATCTGTCGCGATCTGCTTGTGGCAATAAATAAGAGAATACCGAAGCGTCAACATAATCATAATCCACACCCAAAATCGATTAATCCAGAGGCAAAATTTGAACAAAGGAAAGATTCACATGGAGACACTTGCAAAAGTACAAGAGAATAAGACCAAGTGTTCCGGAAGAGTAAGCGTCTTCTGCTTCATCGACGACACCCGCCATGTAAATCTTTGTCACATCCAAGTAAACATCAAGTTCTCAAAATGAGAACCGAGTATCATTGTCAATCACAACAAGCAAACACGCTAATAAGCATACTCAAAAAAAGTGTACTCCAATAGAGGAGGAGGGATACCATGAACTTTAAAAATTGTTTGAAAAAATAAAACTGACAAAGATATCATCATTGACTTTCTTACATAGATATTAACGCTTGAAAGGATGGTTTTCTCAAATATTTTTTTCATCAGTATTTATTGATATTTTTATGACGGACTCTTTTCTTACGCGAATCACTTTTGTTGCGACACTATTTCTGATGAGACGCCATCTATGGCGAGTAGACGGTCTATTTTTTGAGAAATTACGTTCTCAAGTGCTGGGAAATGGGAAAATATTTTCTCAAGTTCTTCTCAAGTCGGTCTCAACTCCTTCTCACACCGTAAGCCCATGCTAATGAGTTTGTCATGTTACCGGTAGGTGGTTTAAAGTCTATAGATGATACATAACTTATGGTAAACATCTTTATTACAGTTTATTTGTCAAATGTTCGGGGGAAATTACGTTCTGGGGGGTTAAATATTTTGACAGATTTAGAGGCGAAGCTGCATTCACTTGATGTATATATCATTTTTATGGCATTGTTATGTTTACTGGTGCAATATGAGGAAATACTTCTATCAAGAGAGCTATATAGTTTTTGTAATTTTAGAAAGGAATCCGTCAAGAAACTAGATATGTATTTATCATGTTTCAGTTTAACTAGGGAAATGTTGGGCGGAATTAAGATCGAGAGGACTATATTTTATTGACAGAGTTAGAAATGAATACGTCATAAAATTGGAAATAATCATATTATTTTACTGTTTATTTGGAATATGTTAGGAAAATTAACGACCACGAGGAGAATGTTCTATTGATAACTTTAATTTAGAAGTGAAACTGGAAAAATAGAGAAAGGTATCTTTTTATGACTTTTTTCACAGTGAAATATATATGTAGAAAATTATTCATTCTACAAAATAAAGTGAATTTTTTCACTGGTGACAAATATGATACCTTTATGATTAGCCCAATTAAAACACTGTTTACAAGCGACAATGGGGCAAATACTGACTATCTGGTCAAAGGCTTGTTAACTTCACCTTTATCCGATCTGTTTGCATAAATGGTTTAGCTTCACACACAACTTTAAGTTTAATGAAGCTGACGAACTATCCAGATCAGCAATTTTAGATCGGAGAAAACATGATTTCTACAGTGTCTGCATATGTGGCAACAACATCAACAAAGCGTATTGATCTGGCCCCGGTTTCATCAACGTTCCTTAACTTAAGGAAATTCCTTAACTTAAAAATATCCATAGGAAAGCATTACAGAATTTAATTGGAAAATCCTTGGCTAAGGAACTTTCCTTAAATTCTGTAATGCTTTTCTATGGAGATTTTTAAGTTAAGGAATTTCCTTAAGTTAAGGAACGTTCGTGAAATCGGAGCCTGCGCTGTTTGGAGTCAAGTAATCATAATAATTATCATGATAACCTTACGATAGTGATTCAGCTTATGAAGTTATGGAGTATCCACAGAATGTCAGCTCGATATGGCGCGTTTCGTTTCCGGGTAGGTTTTTCTTTATAAAATGTAATATACATAATATCTAACAGTATATTCAGTATTACCAAACATAATTCACTCGTGGGGCGACTAATTTGATATCCATAGATATTATACATGTATATATACTTTTAAGAGAAAATATCAAAATATTAGCCCCACTCGTGAAATATATTTGGTATTACTGAAAACACTGCTAGACATTCCTGTATCTTTAGTTTCTGGTGAACTTTAAGAAAGTATGATTATTTAAAAGGACTATATGTTTTACTAATTAAGAAATGTATCTGAAAAGTACATTTGTAAATATCATATTTCTGTTATTAACGTATGAAATATCGAGGTAGAATGAGCAAGGTTGATATTTTTAAACTGAAATAGCGAGAGGTAAAGGATTATCTGAAACATAGAGGAAGCATATATACTTATCATAGTTACTTATCATTGTGACATCTTAGTGATTAATGGTAACTGGATGCCATGTCAACCGGAAAATATGTGGCCATATTAGCGGAAGACGATCGGAACATCTTTTTTTTTAATATCAATATTCATACGTTTCAACAGCAGTGATCTAATTTTATTATTTCGCCGGTAGAACAAAGCTGATGGCCAACGTGGGTAAAAACTTAAACCGTTACAGTATACACAAGGAAAAGAGGAATTGGATTATTTGAAACTAAAAGTGTTGATTATGGTGTGAAAAGATTGTGAAAAGTTGCTAAATATCACTAGAAATATGAAAACGCTTAGACGTTTTATTTATAGATAAGAAAGATGAGCATACGTCATGACCGATATTCATGCAACCGTTCTCATGCTCAAGCATGGTTTCTCTGCTCAAGCCAGCTTTCCTGAAACATCAAAAAGTAAATCTTGAAATAAGTATTCTGCTTCATTGATCTTCATTTCCCCTAAATACTTTGACAAAGATGACGTAACACACACATGTGCTGCACCTTTTAAATTTAGTAATAGATACAGTATGCCGAAAAATTTAATTAAACTGCAAAATAAGACATTTTAAATAAATTATAGCCTGTACAAAAAAAATCAGTATTGAGCACAAAATCCATGTATGAGCATGAGAACGGTTTCATGAATACGGGCCCAGGTGTTTGCTCCACTATTAATATCAGATAGCGTACAAGGTGTATTACTAAAAACTGTAGCTATCCGTTCAATGTGATGTTTACCAAAAAAAATCCTAATATACGTTCGTAGGTTTGTCAGACAACCTTTCCAGGTCTACGGGACGATAACCACGAACAGAATAAAGTTTAATGCTCAAGAAAAAAAATCAATGTGAATCGCTTTAAATCGAGCTCTTAATACATATGGTGCGTGAGCGACATGACATACATGTGCTGGGAGTGGGTAGTTAGTGGCTGAGACCTGTCGGAACATGATACTTTATAGACTTTATCACAGATAATAACCATATATACTAGTTTTAAACCTAACTTTAAAAAACAACTCCTTTCGATCGACTTGGCAAACCGTCAGTACGTCTCTAGAAACCTCCCATTAACTGACACATATGTCTACTTTACTCATCAGAAGTCTTGTATAAGCTGAAGGTCGTTTTGGTACAAACAAAAGAAAATAAGTTTCTGGGAAGAAGGTTTCTACTTAAATATTAATTCACGATATGTACAGTATGCTGAACGTGTTCAATCTACGATGGCCGATATCGGACGGGCAAAACAGTGTTACTAGTAGTACGTTTTTGTCAACGAAATATGTACGTACATTTTTTGTGTCAAAAATATCTACTGCTAGTAGTAGATAAATTTGTACACAAAATGTGTACGTACAAGTCCTGTGTCAAAAACCTGTTACTAGTAACACGTTTTTGACACAAAATTTGTACGTACACATTTTGTGTACAAATTTATCTACTACTTCCAAATATCAATTAACATTCTTTCCTATCTTGATTGATCGCCGCGCGGTCGTATGTTGACTTTGCCTGATAAGGTAATCAAAGCCAGAACAAATTAGCTGCTCGCATTCAAAGCACGGCGTTTATTGCAGCCAGTACATGCAGTCAGTACATTTGATTGTCTCAGCTACAGGTTGGCGTAATGGAAGAAGGTAAGTAAAAGGTGTTTATATAAATGTTATATAAAAGGTGATTCTGAACAAGTATGATAACATTAAATTCTTGTTCGTGATTTTATTTTTTGATTTGCAGTTATGGAACTAATGCTATCAGACTGCACTCTCTAAGTTACGACAAGGATATCCAGTCATAAAGTAGCATACTCTAGGATCGGGATCGTGTAGTACTGATTCAACTTTCTTCTCGAAAATACAGTGGAGTATCGAAGATCATTGTATTAAAGTGTGGAGTCTTGTTTTTATCTGTTTGATGATGATGATGATGATGATGATGATGATGATGATGATGATGATGATGATGATGATGATTGATTGTATGTCTGTTGTTGTTGTTGTTAATGAAATAACTCCTACACCCGAGGACTATGTGGCTGAACATTAAATGGTATATAAAATAAAACACATACTTATGTTGAATTCCTTAAAAAACTAAACAGTTGTTATATGAACATCATAAGACAAACTATTCATAATTACAGGATATGTTCTTTTTTACACTTTACCATTTTGCAGTGCATGTTAAATAAAATAGCTACAGGGAAAGAAAATATTTGTACCTTATCAGAGTAACCAAATGTATCCAGGCGCTTCTTGTTTCGTATAAAAATCGCAAGATCCATTATGTACATTCTCAGTACTGAGATAACAACTGTATTTAGCCGTTAAAACACTACGATAAGAGAAACACCGATCGTGATCACAAATACAATGCAATAGAGATGTATAATTATGGGCGATGTTTAACATTCAATAGAACAACAATTACAATTAATTACAAGTAAAGTTATTTAGCAAGGACCCACCTTTCTCCAATTGTCAATAATGCTTTGCTTGGAAAGAAACCTGACCTTCCCTGAAGGAAAGAAATGACTTCCCACGCAGACTTCACTGTTTTGGGAAGTAACCGTAGGTAATAGATTAGATTCCGTTTAAGTAGATTGTGTTTTATCCGACATCAAGTTATTTAAGCCTGGTTTTAAAGGTTAAACGAAGGAAGCAAACAAACGCCTAGTTCCGTACCTAGAAACCTATCATTGAATTTCATTCGATGAAGCTGTTTGAAAATTAAACAGACCTGATCACACCAGGTCGTATCCAGAAACAAATGCAAGAAAAAATGATCAAATGTTAAAATAGACATAGTTTACCTATAACACCATAATTCTGTGTAAGAAAAGCATAGGAATGTATAGAGCTGACTATAGAAGTGTCATGTGTTGGGTTTCACTATAAAATGCGACGGGTGATATGTAACGTATTTCATACATATTACATCTTGTGCAGGGTTTTGCTTTCCGCTGAAATACAAATTACATTTTTTTCGTCATCCCTTTTTCAATAATTTTATGCCATAACCATAAGTCTTAATCATAACAAAGTCAAACATATTTTAATACGCATATGGGACGATACGAGAGCCTCGCATCCAATAAGTTATGGCAACATTAACGAGCGTAATGTGGGAATTTCTATAGGTCGCAATAAAACCGTAAATCATTTATTCTTTAATACTGGATGATGAGGAGGGTTATTGAAACTGAAATGTGTCCCCGATTCTTTCCTTTATATTTGCAGATATATCTGATGTTTTGTTTGCCAATTTCCTGCATCTTCAACCTTTCGTATTTCTAAGGTGAAGACTGCCCGTCTATGAGCGTCAATGTAACCTTGAAACTGAATATTGTTTTGGCATTTAAGCAATGAATGTTTTAGCAAATGCTGTTACAGTCCTAAAACACACATTGCGTATGATGGCAAACTTGATAAACCCGGTAGGCCTATGCTTAATGCAAGTTTGTCAGCAATAGCAATGCGTGTTTCAGGTAATTAGTTGTAATGGCTTTGATAACGAAATACAAAGAAAATACTAGTCAATAATACCGTTATCCGAACTCAAAATAACATCAGCCAAATAGCTTACTGCCATATATTTTCTCAATGTTTCCTTTACTATCTTTTCCTTCAAAACTGGTTTCATAGATTTCCGTCATTTTATCGTGTTACCTCTTTATGACGCAAATAAATCTATGAACAAATGTGAACTGTATTATAACGATTTTAACTTATCATCATCTAATCGTTATAAATCTACCCCACCTTCAATTTGTGTAGTGGAAATGGAATGAGCCGATCGTAGGCGTCCAGATCAATTGGTTACGAAGTTCCCGAGATCGAACCCTGTGTATGTTCCTCTCCTGTTACAGGGGCGTATTGCTTCAAGCCTTTGATGGATGATTTGAAAGGAGAAATACGTAACTGGGTTGTAAATGGGGGCGAAGACTAGGACAACTACAGAGGAAATTGGCGGAAATTGAATGGGTAGATCGTCGGCAACAAGATGCTCGATTGGTTCAACGCCCGTCTAGAGTTCGGAAACTCTCGGGTTCGAATCTCGTTCTGGCCGTGTGTTTTATATAGAGTATACGGTCAAACATAGCTGAGCAACGCTATCCTTCTCAATAATTACAGTAATAGACCACTAGTCACGAAACTTAACCAGGTATAAGGTGGCGTGGTGTGTAAAGATGGCAAGACTACGTAGACTGGATAACAAAACTATACAATTCGTGCCCACGACCCAACTTCCGTTATCTATACAGGGCAGACCTATTGTATTGTACACGGGTTTTTGTGTAATTGAAATATTCTCTTATTACCAGATTGTCGGAATTCGTCTGAAGACGTAAAGGATTCGTCACTGGTAACTCGCAAGTGCTGTATTTACATGTTTCTACATATCGATGTAGACTGTTGATAGCAGATTGTCCTGATTGCAATTACCAAGGGGTTTAAGACACAACGAGCACTGATGTAATGATAGAACAAGTTGGTTCTTCATGTTCATCAAATTCTTTTTTTATTTCAGAATGTTTCTGACTGCAAATTGGAGTTTTAAGTCACACAAGAATCATACATTTAAATTCTGGGTCATTGTTTAGCATTGTATTGATTTTAATATAATCATAGACTCCGCAAATGGTTTTATTTAACAGCAAAAATGTGGGGGAGTGAATATGCATCGCTTGTTGGTGTGTCAAAAAGTTTTATAGCTCATTAACATTTTGGAAAGGAAGGAATTACCTTGCAAAAATAATTAATGTCGGTTGTTGAATGAAGATTATTCCTGTATTCCTTGGCAAAGGACCTCTTTCACGAACAATGGGATTTTGCCCCCGACCCGATTTAATCCGAACTAGGTGTCATGAACAGTATCCAAGCATACTCTCCTGAAACAGGTTTAAAAAAAATTCAAAATGTCCATGGGGCCTGAATTATGAACTTCTTTGTGACGTTTTGTAAGGGTGTTTGGCAAGGTTCATAAATGGCTCCATAATGTTTTAAACCCTGTTTCAGGAGAGTATGCTGGGATGCTATACATGACACCTTGTTCGGATTAAAATTGGGTCGTGGGCAAAATCCTATTGTTCGTGAAGGGGGTCCTTTGATTAGTTTTGAAGAAGTAAATCATTTAATTCTATATCAATGGTTCTCAAGACTTTTAACCTTGGAATGGTTCATTGTATTATGTTCGATACATACTTTTCTTCATAAACACCATTCTTTTATAAGGAACATAGCCATTATATTTGAGACCGAATGTCACCATGGAACTCATGTTATTCTTAATTAATTGAAATGATAAAAGCAGCGTGTCAATATGAAATCATTTTGGAAAAAAGACTAACCTTAATTGTACACTACTTGTAAAAGAGTGGGTTACCTAGGTTCGGTTAAATCAATTCGAATACGACATTGACAGCAAAACCATAATCCGAACTCAAATTGATAAAATTATTAAACAAATATAACAAAAGAAAGATGTCCACGGGGAACCTTTAAAAGGTACAAGACAATTAGATCATTTGCTTCAGAAGGATAAGCGTTAACGAACCAAACGCTTTGCCTCAGAGATTTTTAACAAGAATTTAGGATGAATTTCGTTTGCTTTGTTATATTGGTTTTTTCACGCTGAAATACGTACAGTTACGAACTAAACGATACTATTTAAGGAAACACTAATACTTTTTCTCTACCAACTTCTATGTAATACACCTTATTACGTGCCTGGGGTTGATTACAAAAATAAATCTTTTTTTTTTTTTGTCATTGCTTCGCATTTCACTAATTGATGTATGCTTGAATTTCCTAGAACAGTCCGTATTCTAGATAGGGTAGAACACTACCGACAACTGATGGATGGGATTAAGGTGTCACGGTTAAGTATCTCGTTAATGTACTTTTACAAGGTAAGTGATAAGTCACCGACTAAATGGCTTGGTAATAGCGCACTTTTAATCCTTAATAGCCTCTTCGGTTTTTGGTGGTATTCTCTGAATGCTTTTTTTCTTGTTTATTCGTAAAAACTTCCATTTCCTGTTTCTATAAAGGATAAGTTCATTTTCTCCCACATTTAAAAGTATAAAAAAAAGAAATAAGAAGCTTGCCTAGATTTTATTCTTACATTTCAACGACATAGTGATGATTCTTTTCCCTCGATAACTGGTATTGAATTTATTTCCGTTTCGAAAATCGATCGCGGATTTGGTCCTTGTATATTGATAATGGTGCAAATTTTCATAAATTTTCCTTTCCTCCGTTTAGGATGGGTGTTTCGAGTTTTGTCGCATACAATCAATATTGTCTTATATTTTACGGATTTCTTAAAATAGAAGAAATAGACTGGGGCAGGTGTCTTATCCCGATGTCAAGCATCCTCTACATCGTTAAGTGATCATTAACATCAATACACACAATGTATCACGAACGATATACATACACACAAATCTAATGCTTTGGGAAATACTGACATGACTCTAATCGATATTTGTGAACTTCGTGTACATAAATCAGTACATTGCTATCATATTACTTAAGAATAAACCGTTTATTTTGTTTTTGTTTATGAGATCATAAATTCAATGGAACACAAGTGAAATTACGTAATTTCAAACAATTCATTCAACTGTGCAAATGGATTTATGATCCCATGAACTAAACAAAATAAAAAGTTAATTCTTATATTAACGTTTAACGATGACATCATTCAAAAAGTCAGATTCAAACATTTACCATGTGTAAACATCGTTCAGAATTATTTTGAGGTCGTGTTCAGCCATGTACATTGACAGCCAGCTTAACCTTGTCCATTTTCTCCGTGACGTCAGAACAAAACGGTTCATACATTTTAACCATTTTATTCTCATCAAATGACAATATTTTAATTATTACAATTATTTTACAATCCTATTAATCTTGAATTGAATAAATAATTGGATATTGAGCCATGAATTAATCATTCGGGCAAAAAACAGAGAATATTTCATCAATGACCGCAGATGTTTTCAATTGATCTATAAGATTTGCAAAAACAGCTGATCAACCGATGACGCAGTGGACTCGGTCACGTCCTCACAAGTTACTGACAAATAAAAACGGACTTACTGACACGTATGTTATCGGTTTATCAACAGACAATTTGTCACTTTGACCATCTCAAGGATACCAAGCTGTTGGCATTTTCAACACATAACCCTCCTTGATGAGGGACTGGCGGAGGTGTAGCTATTAAAGCGTTGGGATTTCCATACTACAAGCGAAAATTGTGATATACGTTATCAATGTCGCGTAGCTGTGCAATGACTGTTTTTTTCCGTGTCCTGTTTACCATTTGACTGATTTCAGTTGATCAACAGAACCAACTAAACTGGGGCTAGGCACGGACCTATGTCACTATGAAACGATTGTCAGATTATTACTTTGTCTCTCTAAAATATAACCCCTCCCATTACTTTTTATCTGTGACACATGTCCGTGTCTTGTCCCCGTGAATACGCTGGTAAAGTGTTTATATTATCTTCTAATTATTGTTTTCTTAATTAAATTTCCAGATAGCACAAAGCAGTAAATCACAGTTATTTGAATTTTTATCAACGCTGTGTGTTGTGTTGGTGAGTTTAAAAACCAGAGAATTCCGAAGCGTCAACAAAACAACAATCCGAACTCAAAACCGATTCCACTTTTGGCAAAAATTTTAAGAAATAAGGAAAGATTTACACGAAGACCCTTGAAATGTACAAGAGATTAGGACCAGAGTCCATATTCATGAAACCGTTCTCATGCTCAAGCATGGATTTTGTGTTCAACCCTAATTTCTTATTCGACTATAATTTACATCAGTCATATCGTTTCTCCGTGATGATACTAAAAGCGAGTTGTCTGCCTTAACTCTGCAGCCTGAATGCCGGGCAGATGTACTTAAAATTTATTGTTTTGTCATGGTTTTGGTAAAAATGTGAAGGTCCATTAAGCCGAATACTGTTTTCAATATTTACAATTGACTTTTTGATCGTTTAGTGAGTTTCAAGAAAGCTCGTTTGTGAACAGGACCCATGCTTGAGTACGAGAAATATTTCATGAATACGGGTCCAGGTGTTCCGGAAGAGTACGCGTCGCATGCTTCATCGACGACACACGCCAGTAAATTACATTTATTTGAATTTGAACACTGGTGAGTCGTAAGACTTTATTAAAAGTTAATAAAGAACTAATGAATACATCAAGAATGTGTGGTTTCCCTTACCAATGCACAATTGAAATCAGCCGAGGCACGAACAGAAAACGATACCAATGGAAGAAATCGTTATCGTACACAACTACTTTGCGGTGATTATGAGTTAAATTATCATCCTTCGTTATTTTTGTGTTCCATCATCTAGTTTTGTCACCATAACCCTAGCGGCTGGACAGAACACTGGGCGACTTAACACGAACCACTACTTGTACACAAAAACGTTTAAGAACAAAATTAAAGGCCCAATATATGTAACTTTCGGCAAAACTTGAAGCGAAAATCAAGCCAAATAACTTATAATGTTGATAGATTTAGTTAAGATTAACTGATATCAGCAATATTCACGATGAATTCTTGCGCGGTTAACGGTAAAGCAGCAATTGAAACACGGTATTTGTAAACACGCGTCCATTTCGAACTGTCTTCTACCTTCGGTTTGTTATTGAAGTGGGCCCCACCTGAATCATTTTCAATTCTTTGAATTTTTTTGTCAAGAGTTTCTTGTTAGTAACCGCTCAGGATTACTTCGTTTTAGGCTTATTTTTGCATGGTTATCAGCTGGATTTTTTTTTTATAATTTTTCAGAATCCCGAAAAATTTCCTGAAGTTACGTATATTGGGCCTTTAAGAGAAACACTTTTTCAACACAAGTTTTTGAATACTGAAACATTCTAACACGTAGGGCTGCTAACGCTCCAACATTGAACTGTAATAAATCTAGACAGAACCGCACAAGGCAGCATCATCTAGGCAAATACAGTCTCGCATGTTACAGACACAGTGGGAGGTACAAACCGGACGCATCCAAACTTGTCGTAGACCAATGGTATGGCGTCCACAACTGAGAGTTATTGGTGAGTGTATAAAGAATACTGTTTACATTCAAGACATAAAGTACAGTTCTTAATTGTATCCCGTAGCCCTTTACCATTTCTTGTGTAGTCAGGGCACAAGGTTCATCTTTTATCGACCAATGTTCTCCATCCTTAGTACCCTGGAAGCGGTAATACTCAATTACACTATCTAAATCTCCAGGAAACTCTTGTGGATGAAACGAGACGACCACCGTTCGAATATTTTATGTGCATAAAAAATCTGACTGCTGCGTAGCGGTAAGATTTACAGGCTTTCAAGCTGTGTGTTAGTTCTCTGTAATATTCAAACGACATGAACAAAATGTATAATATACGTATAAGCCTTGCAATTAAATTTATAGTCAGTTTTTCTAATCAAATAGCTAACTCCCAATGGAAACCGTCGGTAAATTCTGTAAACGAGAAAATACTCGTTTACGGAAAGTGACGACGGTTCCCGATTGAGCTAGCCCTCTGAGGTCAATTTTGCTCCGACATATTCTAAGGGCGAAGTGGGGTTCACATTAAAGTATATATGGAGGATTCGTGTTACTGGCAAATGCAACGCAACCCTTTCTATAAGTTCTGCAATTTATTAACGAAAACCACAACTGTACTTATAAAATAGCATAATAGTATAATGTGTAAAGTACAAATGTATGTATGTTATCATATTTTCTTCCTCAAATAATCAGTTTGAAGTTAACTTACTTCCAAGATGGTAATGATTTCAGTTAGAAAATGAAAGCTATTTAATTGGGATATTAAAGATGACTGGAGAATGGTAGTGTTCTTTCGAATATGAAAGGAATGCGGAACCAATATCAAAGTTAGAAAGCCAAACATTAAAATAATGAATTGATTTGGATGTTTCATAACTCGATAACTCCATGAAGTATTTTAGTTACACATTTTGAGTTGATACACAAGATGACAGATTTACATGTAAATTACAGTACACAGGTAAATCAACTTCTGATAAAGCTTGAAGGTTCATGGCGGTGCGAAGAAGACGGATTTTAGAAATCAAATATAAAACATCCTAGAAATTTCTTTTGGGAGATAAAATAGTAGAAAGATTGGCAAGAATCTGATATACATGATATTTAATTGTTCATAAATACAGAAAACAATCTACTCGTCCCTGTATCATCAATATAGGGATCAAGCTTTCAACTAATCCACCACCTCAAAAGAACCGATGACGTCAATTCGGCAACTCCATTCCCTTAACCGACTTTCATTGGTATTCCGACCGTTGGTGTCATTAACCTGCAAACAGAAAATTTAGATATATATAACACAGGTCGATATCACAGGGACCTGAGAATTTGATACAGCTAGTTTTAGACTTAAACTAGGGTGCTTAGAGTAATTTTACACTTTTGGCGGGTTTAGTTCTAGTTCTAGACTCTTTGTTAGCCTTTATGACCACTGAGGGGGCATTTCTTCGAAAATTTATCTAAACCCCCCAAAAGTGTCAAATTAGTCTAAGCACCCTAGTTTAGGTCCAAAAGTATCTGTATCAAATTCTCAGGTCCCTGTGATCTACATCGATCAGCACATTCTGAAATACTAATTTTAACTCGTGTACCTCTATATATATATATATATATCTATACTGGATTTTCTCAGTCTTTGATTTGGTAAGATTCACATGTATGTTATTACTCTAGGTGAAATGGGTTTAAGCACATATCAGCTTATCTTTAACTTATGAAACAGCTGTACCTACCTAGCGATACGAGGCACAGGGTACCAGTAGTTGATCCGGCGCTGGATACACAATGGGAACAGCACCATGTGTTTCTCCTTAAAATACTGGCAGGATTTCCTCTTCCAGTAAAGTTCGTCTTGTGGCAGCTCTTTGGTCAGATCCACTGAAAAGGCTAGTACGTAACTGAACAGCATCATGGCGTTTGACCGTTTGGCGAAGTTGGCTTTGTCCTTCTTTTGGCGCTCCAAAGAACTCCATAAAGTACTTCTTTTGACTTGACATGGAGTAGTACCGCAGTGACGGCAGAGAGAAGGACCTGTATGTGAATTTAAGTTAAATCTGATGATTTATGGTTGAATCTATGTGTCAAATTATAAGGGTTATGTCCCTTGATAGTAACACTAAATCATATTAATTAAACGTTTTTTGCCCCCCCCCCCCCCCCCCCATCCCCTCCTTCGAAGACTGTTTAGAGCATTCGTCCTCTCTTGACCAATCAATATCTTAAGGACTCTGCTTAATTGTAACGATATTTCATTTGTTGTTGGTCATTGGTAGTGGAGCACCCGCATTAATTTTCAGGTCGAAAGGTCAACGTTCATGGGGTGAAATGCGATAACAAAGGTGTACGCCAAGGTGGTGCAAACGGTCCTTCGCTGTGTCTTATTACATGTTAAATAACTGATCAAATCTCAAGGTTATTAGATTAAATGTCAAGCTAATATTTAGCCCTCCCTTAACTGCTGAACCATTACAGGATCACATAACATAGTGGGTCATTGCTGACACTCATTTTATCCAAGCAGAATTTCCATCTATGGGGTCAGTTAAAATATTGAGCAGAAAGCACTTGTTGTAATAATTAGGTAAAACATGAACTTCATATATTGTGTATGTAAGATATTCTGATGAAACTAAAATGTGTACAATATTTTCAGGACAATCTTGTCCAGTCCGGGAATTTTAAACTATTAAATGGGAGAGATACGTTTTCCTTCACAAATGTAAATCTCCAATACGTACTTTATGAATATCTCAACACTCTAAAAAAATATTTTGGGTGCACAAATTAAAAATTGCTGTAACTTATGATGAAATGAACGCATTAATTGTTGATTATGCACGTTTATTGTATGACTGCAGTACATGGTCGTGATAAATACTCTGGGTGCAGGCTCATTGGCCTAGATTTCCTTAAATGTTAATAAAAAAATTAAAGTATTTTGTTGCAGTTGTTTTCACCAGTATTAACCATAATCTGACGAAATAAAATAGAAATAATTAAACAAGAAATACAAAACTCTTTTCGAACCACAGTTATTTTAGGACAATTTGTTCCCCTGGGTTTTTTGACATTTAATACCTATACGTCGTGTGTCGTTCAGATGAGCTAGGTGAGAGGGCATACATGGTGTATATATGTTCAACAATCTTTTCTTAACAATGTGTGTTAAACTTAAACCCAATGCTGCCACACTGAGAATCATGCAATCATCAACTTGTACTTACGATTCATCGATACACGGTCCATCGTAACTATGGCTGACCGTCTGACTTTGGCGCTTTTTGAAATCGACGGTAAATTGCCCAACATCAGGATTAGAAGCACGCCGAGAAGGGTGCAAAACACCTCATTTCCAATTCGCTAAAATAAATAAGTAAAATCGTTAACGGTTTTTCGAGGCACAAATCATATCAGATCAAAAAAGTTCGGTGACAGAATCAGAAATGGAACCATAAAGGTTATTTGTATTTAAATACATCAGTGGTAAAATATTCAACAAATTATCTTTTAAAAATGCACAGATCAGAAATAAAGTCTTAAACATGAACCCTTACCCGTGCCAGATCGGCAGATGCTGGACAAACTTTTTCGATTTCCGTTGCGGCGACATAACTGAAAATTCTTTTGACATATCCAGGCTCCGGCTCAGTGCTTAAATGGACATAAACATTATTAATATTTCTTTACTTTGAAAGGAGAAGTCTTCTTTAACCTATTTACGTTGTAAACAATCTCTTAATGTTCAAGAACACAGTCAAAAAGTCATTTTCTATATATATATACAAAAAAATCCAAACTTACCATATAAGGTCCCGATATGCAGCAGGACCTTGGTGGATTGCGCTAAACATTACCACATATATCAAGAATAACCTGATATCCATTGTTGTAATCAAAGATTTAAGATAAAATATAAAAATCAGGGGAGTGACTGATCATCTCCGCCTTTGCCGGTCGCTAAGTAGCTTAGCAACAAGAGCATGTACGTGACGTCACAGATGACTCCTTTATTTCTACCCATAGTGACGTCATGCAATTGTTTTCTCGTAGGTTTGATGGACTGAATAACCTGCCTTGATAAATACCACTCCTACGAGTTTCTGTAAAACTAAAATTAAAATCAAGACATGTGTAGTTTATCATCAAACTTATTTTATGAGTGTGCATCAGTTTGTAACTCGGTTAAAAAGAAAACTGGATGGCACATTAAGGAAGCATTACATATCCTTAAATATATCTCCAAGTGAGGAAGAATATATCAATATATTTACAGTCTGTTTGGAATTAAAAGTATATTGCCTATACATTTCTACGAATGCCTACTGAACTTTATTTTCCGATAAAATCAGTGGATCACGCGCCTGTTGGCGCAGCGCGCAGTAATACACTCCGTTACGATTTGAACACGAGGCCGCGTCACTACTTTACAGACTCGATCAATATCCTGCCGCGTAGTATGTGTTAATTTATTTAAGAAATAGATAAGAAGCATTTTAATGGGTTTTTTAAATACAATAACAGAAGCAAAGACAGTATGGTTTGTTTATATATAAACTTAGGTGAAAAAAATAACTATAAAAAGATGTAATCTTTTGGACCTTTCTTGTTTACTTGTTGACTGAAATTTCGCGGGAGTTCGTCACCTCATAAGGCGGCTGTTTCAACAATCTACCGAAACCAAACGATACTGTTTGTTTTCATCGCAGTAAGTACATGTATCATAATATCTGATTAAAGAAATAATTACACATGGGAATATAAGGTCTGGACAGTAAATATAAGGATTAAAGTTTCTTTCTGGTGGTTTTATCAAAGGATAAAGTTCCGTAGGATATCGATAGTTGTTTCATGGAACGCTTCGCGTTCCATTCCAACTATCGATATCCTACTGAACTTTATCCTTTGATAAAACCACCAGAAAGAAACTTTAATCCTTAAATAATATTATGTCTTAATTTTTTTTATTATAAGGTAGAATAACCCCTCAAGTCTTCATGTTATAGAATGTCGAGGTAATCCATAACGTACGTTTTAGTCTCTATGTCATAGTAAGTTTGCAAACACCCTTAGTCTCCATGTCACAGTGTACGTACATACATCCTTAAGTCTTCCTGTCACATTAAAGGGGCATCCCGGGAAAACCTACAGTGAAGTTCTTGAATGTAAATGCTGTCTGCACTACCAGTTACATTTTCCTGTAATTCCAATATTCAAAAATGTCTTTATTAGCTACTTGCAAAATTGCATTCCTCGAGAAAGTCCGATTACGCGTCAAGTGACAGCGTTAACGTTGTCGGTCAATTTGACGAAGCCCCAGAGGTGACGCGTAATGTATACGACCGATGATGAAACGGAGACAAAGTCTGTGTATACATTTATTGAATCACATTCACATTAATAATCAGACGTTAATTACACACCATATTCATATGAAGAAATATATGTCTGTAACTCTGCATCATTTATCGACACCAGTACCTGACTGAGACCGGTACAAATGGGTACGGGATATATAGATATCCAACCATGCATTGTCAGAAACCCATTGACACCACAGGGACCTGAGAATTTGTTACAGCTAGTTTTGGACCTAAAATAGGGTATTTAGAGTAATTTTACACATTTGGGCGGTTAAGATCAATTTTCGATAAAAATGCCCCCTCAGTGGTCATAAAAGCTAAAGGGTGGAAAGTTTTCCAGATCGAAAAATCGACCCCACCTACCTTTCTTGCATCAAAAATCACAGTTCTAGTTGAGGTACGAAAAAACGCTTGGTATCGTTGGAAAGATGGATAATTTTTATTTTATAAACCTCCTAAATGCAAGTCAAATGTATCCTCCTTCCGCAGAAATAATCTCAATTTCCTCCAAAAACACGCAGAATTTCCGTGTCTCATAGTTCTCGACACCTTGCCGGCCACTTCGTTACATATTCATGAGGTTGACGTCACTACACGCGGAAGCCATAGGCTGTCATTGGATGGCGGTCTTCCTTTAAATTTAGGCATCCAATGACAGCGTAAGGCCTCCGCGTGCAGTGACGTCAACCTCATGAATGAGGGGGCATTTTTATCGAAAATTGATCTTAACCGCCCAAATGTGTAAAATTACTCTAAATACCCTATTTTAGATCCAAAACTAGCTGTAACAAATTCTCAGGTCCCTGTGATTGACACTGCACTCTTACGTCTAAAGGCAGTGTCATGTGGGTTTCCGACGATGACAACCATGGGGAAAATTGACAGTGATTGTGCATTAACCAAGGAGAGAGTTTTTTCACTAGAGATTAAAAATAAACTTAATTGAAAATAATAAACAAACTGTTTTTAAATACTTCATGTTGCATTTCAGGTGCAGAGACTTTCGAAGGTTGGGGGAAGCTGTTTAACAATTTTTTGCAAAAACATCTTGCTGAAGTAAGTGTACAGAGGAACACAACATACTCAAATGTGCAACAAAATGATTTAAATCACAAAAGCTTCTAAATATGTCAAAGTGAAATAGGAATTACTAAGAAGTTTGATGTTTTATGGAAAACTGGTTGTTAAATGCTGTAAAATGTGTAATGTATTTTTATTTTATATTTTTGTTTAAACTTAGGGTAAAAATGAAATTAAACACTGCAATTTTATTTTCAACTTTTTTAGGCTTGCAACTAACGAAGTGATGGCGAAGTTCAACATGAAAGGAACAAGAGGAAAACTGAGCTTTTGTGCCACAAAAATATTTGATGTCATCAAAGGTGAATAACGAAATGAAAATTTATGATAATCTCCTGTATTTCTGTCTTATTTTTCTCTCGCATACTGTATTCACAAAGAATTGAATTTTTATCGTCACCAGATAGTGATAAACCTTTACAAGTTCAACAAGCGCAGGCATTTGAAAGATATCCTTGTTTTGATTGCTACAAAAAATCTTTTTGAATGACAGACTTTTGCATATTAATATTGTTTAATTAATGCCACATTTTTTTCTATGCAGAAAGCACTCAGCTGTGTGCTGGAGGCAGCGAAATTGATGTCATCAATGCAATTGCCTACACCTTAAAACATGCCCCAGATAGGAGGGGTGGAGGAGGAAGACAGTTGTCCAACGCCGGTAGCTAGTTCTGTAATTTAAGACGATGCTGTCTTATATAACGCTACAGTTAATTATTAAGGGGCGGATTCAAACTGTTTAATGGTTGGATGTAATGAAAGATTTTTGGCGAGTTTGAAAGTTTTCTTTGTAAGTGTTTATTTTCAGTTTTCATCATTCCATGTCTGGTAATATATCTGGTAATCTCTTCTTTTTTTTTCTCGAAATACACAACATGTTAAGTACAATAAAACCTTGTGATATTGCTACTAGCAAATGATATTATTGAAATAATTTGTACTTTGTAATTCAGGGCTGTTACATTAAAATATCAACCTGACCCCAGTAGTCCAAAATAAATAACTTCTACCCATGGTTGGATTTCCTTCCTATTACTACTATGTAATTTTATTGAATAAATTCTACAGGTTGTACCCCTTAACAAAACCTGGACTTCTGGGGTGAGATATGTATTTTTTCTGGAATAGCCCTCAATAAACATTACATTTGATATTTGTTTTGAAATTCTTGGGAGTCATGCTAACTTGTGTAAATATTTGGGTTGGGGTTGGGGTTGGGGTTGTTGTTTTTTTAGGTACATCAGTTTTATTACATTTGTATAACTTTTTTTGGAAAGACATTGTCTGTCTCACGAAATTATGTTTTATATTATTTAAGCTCATTCAGATTGATAGACTTTTTGTTGAATGTTGCAGCAAGTCATTTAAAACAAATAACCCTCAAATCTGTTTGTATCTTAAATTCTTTTGTACCATTTTATGTTGTAAAAATGAATTCTTTTTAGACCTTTCACTACATTACAATGAAAACCAAAAAAAAATGTTAAATAGAATCTTCCCCTAACTTGAAGGTGTGACATGTACAGAAATCTTCAACCCAAGGGGTGATGCTCTTTGTTGTCTAACCCGAGACTCTGTCTAGCGTTATACAGTCAAGAATATCACCTCGAAGATTGAAGAATTATCTTTCACAACAAGAAGGTAGGAAATGATCATTTTTTCTCTTATCATTTCGTTTATTTTCTTCTAAAATTTGCAGGGGGCCAGTAGCAAATGGCCCCTAAAAATTGTCTGGGCCCCTAGATTTTTGGAAATTTGGCCATTTATTACTACAGCAGATTCAATTCTGATATGAACTGGGTCCCTAACTCAAAAAGTTGAATTTTAATCCCTGAAAGCTGACGTGACGTGATTGAATTGTTGACTAGGCGTGATGGTATTGTTGTCCAACGTCATTACATTGTTTTCAGAGTGTAAACGACGAGAGAATAAATGATCTTTTGTGTTAAAAGACACATACATATTTACATATGCTTCATTGTTTGTCATATCTGACATGTGATTTGTTTCTTCTGACAATGCAAGTTTATTGATCTCGTGTTTATTTCATTCCCAGTCATGTAAATCTTCAAATTATTCCAAAAAATACATTATTTTGATATGAAACTGTTTTGATAGCTGTGATATATTAATTATCAGCCAATAAATATGTATGATTCAATGTTCAATATTCCTTGACTGATAGATTCATTGGCAGCCTCATTAAGTCATGCTTCAATTCTTCATTCCAATGTGTGTACATGTATATTAATGTCATTTGTTAATTAACATAGTCATCATATCATGTTTAATTGATTTGTATCTGGCTAAAAAAAATTAAGTTTATTTTTTGTGAAATGAAATTGATATGATAAAAGATATTTTGATAAGGCCTACCCGTGATATATATGGTTACACTATGTATGGTATTCACAAGAAAAATGTAATGATATGAGTTATATTTGAAATATTTTTTATAAAACTGATTGAAACTTGACCCTGTATTATTTTATTATTTGCAAATCACCTTTAATGAGTACCTGACGTCAATTTCTGACATATTCCTGACGTAAATCTGACGTAAATATCTGACGTAAAGCTGACGTCAAAAATGACGTCAATGTGACTTTCACTTTTGACCATTATTTGACGTATTCCTGACGTCAGTATTTGACGTAAATCTGACGTAAATCTGACGTCCAATGCCTGCTGTAAAAAGTTAGATTCACGAATCTTCATTTAAAATGATTTCATAAAAGGTGTGCATGCATTGAAAAGTACAAAAATAAAATGAAATGATTCCAATTTTTTTTTTTTACAACTCAATGTCTTGAAGATTTTGTTTTCGGACTATTTATATATTCTTCTAAAATCCATCCATCTTTCAGCGTCAGCATACGTTAACACTTACAATTATATATCACGGAAGTCCACACGCATTTCATGTAACAGAGGAATGAAAGAGTTATCCCTTGGGTAGCCCAAAAACACACAAAGTTGTGAGTACTCGCGGCCTCAGGGACCTGAGATTTTGTTACAGCTAGTTTTGGACCTAAAATAATAGGGTGTTTAGAGTAATTTTACACATGTGGGGGAGGGGGGGGGGTGTTAAGATCAATTTTCGATAAAAATGCCCCCTCAATGGTCATAGCTTTTATGACCATTGAGGAGGCATTTTTATCGAAAATTGATCTTAACCCCCCACATGTGTAAAATTACTCTAACCACCCTATTTTAGGTCCAAAACTAGCTGTAACAAATTATCAGGTCCCTGTGGACGCGACCGCGCGGATACACAGAAGAAAACTGTAACATGCAAACAGCAGGGCAGTTAGTTTCTCCCTTGAATACTTCCCATCCCTTTTTATGCTTCCGTAACATAATCCTTGCGTTATGTTTTGACCATTCCATGCATTCGGCCATATTTTGCTTGGTAGTTACATGTAATGCGCATGCGTTAATTAATTATCATATGTGACGCAAAAAAAATATATGTCCAAATCGTTGATCAACAAATAGTGATTCCCCTTTTTTGATTATTAATCAACGTTTTTGAAAACATATTTCAACGTAAATCACCCATTAATTTTTCCACAAGATAATACCTTTAATTCATATATACAATAATTCCAAATAAGCATAAAAATATAGTTTTACAGTGATGCCTCTTTAATGTAGCATACATCCTTAAGTCTGCATGTCACGGTAAGGTGGTATACATCCTTAAGTTTGCATGTCACATTAAGGTAGCATACTTCCTTAAATCTTCCTGTCACATTAAGGTAACATACATCCTTAAATCTGCATATCACAGTAAGGCAGCATACATCCTTAAGTCTCCATGTCACAGTAAGGTAGCATACATCCCTAGTCTCCATGGCATAGTAAGGTAGCATACATCTGGAAGTCTGCATGTCACATTAAGGTAGCATACACCCTTAAAGTGTCCATGTCACTGTAAAGTAGCATTCATCCTTAAGTCTTCCTGTCACTGTAAGGTAGCATACACCCTTAAGTCTGCATGTCACAGTAAGGTGGTTATACATCCTTAAGTTTGCATGTCACAGTAAGGCAGCATACATCCTTAAGTCTCCATGTCACAGTAAAATAGCATACATCCCTAGTTTCCATGGCATAGTAAGATAGCATACATCCTTAAGTCTGCATGTCACAGTAAGGTGGTTATACATCCTTAAGTATCCATGTCACTGTAAAGTAGCATGCACCCTTAAGTCTCCATGTCACAGTAAGGTAGCATACATTTTTAAGGCTTCATGTCACAGTAAGGTAGTATACATACTTCAGTCTTCATGTCACAGTAGCATACATCCTTAAGTCTTCATGTCACAGTAAGGTAGCATACACCCTTAAGTCTCCATGTCACAGTAAGGTAGAATACATACTTAAGTCTTCGTCAAGAAGCATACATCCTTAAGTCTTCATATGTCGCAGTCAAGTAGCATACATCCTGAAGTCTTCCTGTCACATTAAGGTAGCATACATCCTTAAGTCTCCATGTCACAGTTAGGTAGCATACATCCTGAAGTCTTCATGTCACAGTAAGGTAGCATACACCCTTAAGTCTCCATGTCACAGTAAGGTAGAATACATCCTTAAGTCTCCATGTCACAGTTAGGTAGCATACATCCTGAAGTCTTCATGTCACAGTAAGGTAGCATACACCCTTAAGTCATCATGTCACAGTAAGGTAGCATACATCCTTAAGTCTTCATATGTCGCAGTCAAGTAGCATACATCCTTAAGTCATCATGTCACAGTAAGGTAGCATACATCCTTAAGTCTCAATGTCACAGTAAGGTAGCATACACCCTTAAGTGCCAATGTCACAGTAAGGTACAATGTAGCATACATATTTAAATTTTTGTGCCGCAGTCAAGTAGCATACATCCTTAAGTCTCCATGTCACAGTAAGGTAGCATACATCCTTAAGTCTTAATGTCAAAGTAAGGTAGCATACACCCTTAAGTCTCCATGTCACAGTAAGGTACAATGTAACATACATACTTAAGTTTTTGTGTCGCAGTCAAGTAGCATACATCCTTAAGTCTCCATGTCACAGTAAGGTACATGTAGCATACACCCTTTGACAATGATTTTTTATGATTTTTAATAATTTCATATTACACAATTCAGACGATGGACAGGCCCTATCTCTATCGGAATTGTAAATGGCCACTTGACGAGTTACCAGAAAGCCATCGCTGCACGGCTTATACGATACATGGGTAACAGATACAGATACCCATTCACCACTGGTCAAACTGATGCTGTTAGTATTTTCCCGTTGTTGGCACAGGGACCTGAGAATTTGTTACAGCTAGTTTTGGACCTAAAATAGGCTATTTAGAGTAATTTTACACATTTGGGCGGTTAAGATCAATTTTCGATAAAAATGCCCCCTCAGTGGTCATAATAGCTTTTATGAACACTGAGGGGGCATTTTTAGGCTTCATTGTAATTTTGTTTCCAGTCTGTCATTTTATTTCTAGCATTTAAATGTTTAAGCAGAGATCCTGAAATCTGGAAAAAGCTTAACAAAATTTAAATAAGCACCATAAGCCCATGTTGGATGCAAATACACCTTCTTTAATGCATAACATTCAGCAGCTAGGCCCTGAAATAACTACTTTTATTTAAATATCGGTCTTAGTGCCTTTCTGCTGCCTATAACTTAATGTCGCTATAATTGTATCATTTCAATTATCAAAGTTTAGTTCAATATATCCAAATACATCCTCGATATCAATGGGTAATGATCACCTATGTGTAGAAAGTGTAACCCCTGGATATCAAAGATGATTCAAATACACCTCTGAATTTGTATGTTAACCAAGGTCTTCAATCATGACTCATAGGTCACCTTGCTTCATTTAGGCTTGGGGTTCAAACAACCAGACTCAAAAACATTTCCATGACATTCTCCTCAGTGGGGTAGTGGATAGCACACTTGCCTTTTCACAAAAACGGCTGGGGTTTGATTCCTCAACTACGTGAAAAGGTACGGGGGTCATCTGCCGACAATGTGGGTTTTCTCTGGGTACTCTGGTTTTCTCCCACAATAAGACCTCTCTCGCACTAACATCCAGCCAATGACTAATCAAATGTTTTCTTTGTGATGGAATGTATAACTTGGTATTCCAAATTGTTAGAAAAATAATAATTTTATCTAATGCTGAAGCTTACTTTTGTTAATTATAATTCAAACATTTGTTTCCTGTTCAAGTAAATTATTTCTCTATTACACATACATAATTCATGTTTGTTGATAACTTCTAAAATATGACGAAAAAAAACAACAAAAGAGATTACAACCAAATATATCACTGGTTTAATTGCAAAGAACAATAAAGTTCAGGTGTAACATCAAATATATGGGAAAATATGCAGATAATATTTTAAGCATTTTGTTTCAGAATTGATCTAAATTAGAAACTAGAACCAACAGCAGAACAAGGGCAATGACAAATAATGGCATTAAGTTTATTTTTTTAAAACTCTCTTTAAAAACTTTGAATAACTTATTTGAAATTAAGGAAAGAGAGTTGAGCATGTGTATGAATCAGGGTATGATATGGTATAAAATTTATATACAAAGTGATAAGGATTATTTCAGAATACCTTATAAATCCTAAATTTTGTGAAAACATCAGGATTTTTCTACTTGTTCATTAACAATGAAAATAAATATTATTTAAGCAATTATAGATATTGTGAAAAATAAAAAAACCTTTTTGATTTTTGTTTTAACCTTATATAAATGAGGTAAAAATAACTTATTTCACAGTTTTCTGTCCTTTTATCAGTTATACAATCATAAACTGCAGGCTCTGTAAAAATAATACAGATAATACAGACACATTGCAACACCAAATCTGTGCCTCTATTTCACTGTTGTTTTCCCATCAATTAAGTTACCTCCCTTTGACTACCTACATGTATGTAATCTTACCAGGAGGCTTGCCACATTAAGTTTAAATTTCCCCAAACAAAATCCAACTTTATTGATTTTTCATGTAATTTTTGCAAGATATCGGTTTCTTTTCAAAATTAAATGAAGCTACATGTATTATGATGCAGGTAAAAATTTTCAAATGGATGAAATTATATGTACATAGTTTTTAGAAGAGGCGTAGAGTACATTAACATCTTGATAGCGTACCATAAACATGGATTGTGTACATTTATGTATAATAACAAAATTAATGTAACAAAACATCGATTTACTTTTCTGTAATAATTTAGTAAAAACGTTAACCTTTACCATGATTGAAAAAAAATGTTTGAAAAAGTTACTAAAATGAATTAAACTTGATTTTTGAACAAGAAAAATCTATCAAAAATGATCTTTAAAAAAACAAAATTTCTCTCTGTCAATAATTTTCATGGCATTGTAAGATTAAATCAATGAGGCCATAATGTAGATAACATCAGGTTATACAGTGCATACTTTATTACAGTAAATAATATCCATTTTTTTAAAACTGCATTGTCCATCAGTACATACCGGGTATTAAGATTGTATTAGATACAACAGCGAATGCTTCCTGGCTCATCATTTCGACCATGAATCCACTCTTTACAGACAGCATCAGACCGGAGAGTTATATGTTTATATACAAACGTAATTTTACAAAGAAACTTCTTTCTGCGACCCATAATGCTCAACTAAGTAGATGAGGAATTTCTCCATAAATCTTTTTCCACAATGTATGACTGTTATGAAACTGTCTGTCCTATCACTGGTGATTTTCTATTGGTTGATTTGGTTATTCAGCTGCCTCAGGATGCCCAGAACAACCTCTCTCAGCGACTGAAAGGAAGACATTTGACATCTGTTAACTGTGACAAGGTAGACAACTCCAAATACATTGTACTCAAGTTGGTATAACAACCCTGTCTCATAACCCTTGATACTGTCTATGATGCGTCACATCTTTCATTGTAATTTGATTTTTATCATTTAGTAGAATTTTATAAGTAACAATTTCAATAGCTAAATTTCACATGTAACCTCTTTTTACAATTTCACAGGTAAAACTTGATTTCTTAACTAACAAATATGACATTGAGGCATCATTTTATGAACTCCAGAAATAATATTTCAAAAATGTTCATATTGATATTTTCGAAAATTTCACAATATCCATTTCAGTGACCTTCACAAAGAACATTTTGAGAAATTCATTGTATGTGTATTACAACAATTTAGAAAATTTCAACAGCAGCATTTTAGAGAACTTTACCTTCACAAGTAACATTCTTTAAAGAGGAAAAGGATGTTATAGAGAATTTCACAACTAACTATACAGATAAACAAATAACAAGCAGAACCTGCTATCTATAGAAGAGTGTTCACAAGCAATATTATAGACAATTTACAAGTAATATTTGTAAACACTTTTCACAAGCATTAACATTTTAAAGAGTTTTTCAAGTATCAAACATAATAGAGGAGAAATTTTAGATAAAAATATGAATCCAGTTCCAAATATTTTATTATGAAGAAATCCTGGCTTGTAGAAACTTTTTTCGTAATTTCAATAGATTTTAATAGATGCTCTGTTTTTGTTTACAGACATTTCTACTAATCTGAAGTTTGCAGTACACATTTCCACCCACCTGAAGTTTGCAGTACACATTTCCACTAACCTGAAGTTTGCAGTTCACATTTCCACTCACCCAAAGTTTGCAGTACACATTTCCACTCACCCAAAGTTTGCAGTACACATTTCCACTCACCTCAAGTTTGCAGTACACATTTCCACTCACCCAAAGTTTGCAATACACATTTCCACTCACCTCAAGTTTGCAGTTCACATTTCCACTCACTTGAGGTTTGCAGTACACATTTACACTCACCTGAGGTTTGCAGTAAACATTTCCATTCACCCAAAGATTTGCAGTACACATTTCCACTTACCCAAGGCTTGCATTACACATTTTCACTAACCTGAGGTTTGCAGTACACATTTCCACTCACCCGAGGCTTGTAGTACACATTTCCACTCACCTGAGGTTTGGAGTACACATTTCCACTCACCAAAAGTTTGCAGCACATTTTTTCACTCACCTGAGTTTTGCAATATACAATTCCACTCACCTGAGGTTTGCAGTACACATTTCCACTCACCCGAAGCTTGCAGTACACATTTCCACTCACCTGAGGTTTGCAGTACACATTTCAACTCACCAGAGGTTTACAGTACACATTTCCACTCACCCGAGATGTGCAGCACACATTTCCAGTCACCCGAGGTTCCCGAAGTTTGCAGTACACATTTCCACTCACCTCAATGTTTGCAGTACATTTTTCCACTCACCTGAGGTTTGCAATACACATTTCCACTGACCCGAAGTTTGCAGTACACATTTCCACTCACCTCAATGTTTGCAGTACATTTTTCCACATACCCGAGTTTTGCAATACACATTTCCACCCACCTGAGGTTTGCAATACACATTTCCACTCACCTGAGGTTTGCAGTACACATTTCCACTCACCTGAGGTTTGCAGTAAACATTTCCACTCCCCCAAAGTTTGCAGTACACATTTCCACTTACCCAAGGCTTGCAGTACACATTTCCACTCACCTGAGGTTTGAAGTACACATTTCCACTCACCTGAGGTTTGCAGTACACATTTACACTCACCTGAGGTTTGCAATACACATTTACATTCACCTGAGGTTTGCAGTACATATTTCCACGCACCTGAGGTTTGCAGTACACATTTCCACTAACCTGAGGTTTGCAATACATATTTCCACTCACCTGAGGTTTGCAGTATTCTTCCAGCCAGCTGAAGGCACATGCAGACAACTCAGCAAAGTTAGCCACAGAGATGGTTGCGTTGAAAGACTGGAACAAGGTATCCATGATACCTTGAAACTGTAAACGAAAACATGTGTATGATTTTTTACGTTTTAACAGCAAACATGTGATGTGTAACTCTGCATGATGCCCGGTTATGAACCACATTACCAAACTACGTACATGTAGATCATTTTGACAAAAATACTTTAGCCAAAGGTTTTTTGCCCTGCAATATACCCGGGTAATGTGTTATGAAAAATGAACTTTGATGAGAACAGATTTTAGTTTGCTGCTTACAGACAAGCATTTATCAAATGTTGCAATTTAGTTTTTAAATTGTGATCCTTCCTTGTAGTGTGACCATCAAGAGATCTAGAGTAAATGCATTTCATGAACTTAACCATAGTCGGAAACCCACGGGACCCTGTTCTAACGCTTGTGTCTTGTGGGCTAGAACAGATGGAAAACCTTGTTTTCATACTCATAATAATAGCCAATCATATCACTTCTTTCATCCGTAGCTACATCCGGCCGGGGTATCCTGTTTGTAAATATACAACACAAACCAACACAGCAGCGGCATCGCCTGCTAAGAAAACCTGTGGGTTGTGTTTCAACAACATCAGGGACAATAACTCCCACCAGATGTTGAACTCGGGGCCATGCCTACAGAAATATGCCAAGGTAAAATGTTACAACCGAATGTCACAAGAAATACCTATAAATCTCTTAATAGACTTCTATTCGAGGGCACAACATTCTTCATCTGTTCTAGCCCACAGTACACATAAGTTCAAGCAGTGTCCCGTGGGTTTGTGATGATGGAACTTATCATTTTGATAACAGCCGCTCATTATTTTATTGTCAGTGTACTCACCACTTGGAACTTGACCTCATCAGACACCAAGTTCTGGCCATGTACTGGGGTGTTTTGGTGGGTTTTCACAATGTGCTCGTAGTTTCTGGAATAAAAACCATAGGTATCACTATCAAAAGATCAAATACTAGGTAAGAATTTGTATATTTAAGGATTAACTTTCTATTTTGTTTAGGTTATTAGGGGATAACTACAATGGAACACAGGTATATTCAATAAGCCGCAAAGCTACAATGGCACACAGGTAAATGTATAATTTACTGGTATTCCATTGTAGTTATCCCCCGATAAACTAAACAAAATAGAAAGTTTATCCTTATATTTTACAGTACCTTTCTGTGAAATGTTCATAACTATTTTGTTCATTATAGTCCCATTTTCGGACACAGATTTCATTTAAAAACTAATAAATGTGAGAATGGTTCAACAAATGTAACAGCATGAAAGTTGCAAAAAACGTTGTAAGCTCCACCCACGTTTATTGTTGATGACATCACACAATTGTGTTTCAAACTTGAGGATTCGCATAGCTCCGCCCACATGTATTGTTGTCGACGTCATAGAAATTTGTCACATGTTTGACTACAGTCATGAGGTGATAATGATAGTCTGTGGAACAATGGTAATCGAGTGAATGTCAGTGTAGATTGTAAATATTACCAGGAATGTTATGCAGTTCATCCTCCTCATCTACCTAGGGCTAACTTGTTAGCACAATAAAACAGTGAATCATTCATCACATATGTTTGCATTTGATTTTGGTCCTATTAATCAAATCCTACAGCCCCATTTTTAATCCTGACTGACTAAGCATGTTTTCGGTACAATTTGGACGACATCTTGCCTGAAGTTTGGGAAATGATGTATTTACAAGCAAATCCGATCATCTGATGATTCTAAAAACATTTCTTCTCTGCCCTTTTAATCGTAACTTTTGTCTCTGTGGCTTAAAGTAGCTAGCATCCAACTTCATATCAATTCTCCCAATTGGTCTAATTGTATAAGTTAATTTTACTTCAACAACGTTAGAATTTTACTCAAACAACGTTAGATGTTTACTCCAACAATGTTAGATGTTAACTCAAACAATGTTAGATGTTTACTCCAACAATGTTAGATGTTTAAATTTACTCCAACAATATTAGATGTTTACTCCAACAATGTTAGAAATTTACTCCAACAATGTTAGATGTTTACTCCAACAATGTTAGATGTTTACTCCAACAATGTTAAATGTTTACTCCAACAATGTTAGATGTTTACTCCAACAATGTTAGAATTTTACACCAACAATGTTAGATGTTTACTCCAACAACGTGAGATGTTTACAAAGTGTAATAAATGCTTTTGACAGGTGCTGCGTTGCAGTCCGCCAAAATCATATACGACAGAAAAAGGGCCAACCAGCGGCCTCTCATGATGAAGGATTAATGATAATGGAAGATACTGGTACTTTGTACCAGGTAAACTAAATGTATAGAAAATGGACTTTTCCAGTTATTTTAATTAATGAATATCTCAAAATTTCTGACCGATGCCTTATGTTCTATTTCACTCTGTGATGAAGTCTCCAATGTATGCTATAATATTGGTAAATATAGTACTAACCAAAAAATAAAATTAAAGTAAAAGAAAAATTTTAACATTTGGCAAAATTTCACATTTTACAACAATAAAATCTCGCAGAAATTAGCTCACGCTTTCATGATCTTCAGTGCCATGACCTCTTTCCTGAGGGAGTCTAGCTCATCCTCCTGTTTTGTCTTCTGGTGGGCCAGGAACTGGATGTAGTCAATGGCTGTTAAAGAGAGAGAACAAATACTCATAGGAACATTGGAACATATTCGCATGTTATAATCACATGTCATATTCACATGTTATATTCACATGTTATATTCACATGTTATAATCTCATATTCACATGTTATAATTGCATGTTAAAATCCTTCCCTGTTCAGTATTAAAGAGATTCCTTCCCTCTTTGACTGCGCACATTTTCCTAAATTCAAGATGAAATCGTTTAAGGACTACACTTTATCTTCAATGATGATTTAAATGTTGTTACTCCCGTTGACATGGTAACCAGTATTATTTGTCAAACTTACATCGCTGGAGGACTGTAGCTTTGCTGAGTTTCTGAGAACCGATGGTGTCAGCCTGCTGACATGTGGGGACAATACTCTGTAACTCATCGTACCCTTTCTGAAACACAGGAAAGTACACATGACCAACTCCTTCCATCAACAGGACTTTTCAGTAAAACTGTATTTCATTATGTACGTCTGTTATATCACTTTCTGCAATATCTGCATTAGTTTTCTTTGTGGAGGTCAGTTAGTCATGTGTCATTTCGAACGTCTGCCATTTCCCCATTTGTTTTAGCTAGATGTTAATCAATATAATTTTGAAAGTAAAATCAAGGAGTACTTGATGATTTCCAAATACATGACATTTTCATGGCCTACGTAGACAAACAATTAGCTACAATTAACCTTTTCACCTCTATACAACTTTAGAAGGCAAGACGCTTCCATGAATTGGTAAGTCAACAAAGGTTTACAGTGGTAATAGGGTTAAATGCAGGTTATAATCCTCATTTTTCACATTGATGTTTATTATTCTGCATTTTGCCAACAGCAATTTGAAACATTCAGATAATATAAAAATCATAACTATGCAATGTATTTATATTTAGTTTCGTAGACCTAGGTAAACACCTTGATTTGGTCCCTGCGTTTTTGTTCAGCGTGTGTATGGGCCTCCCTCCGACGGTCCTTGTAACTCAGGGCTGGTTTACCATCGCTGTCCTCATCATCTGGCAAAGACCAAAAAAACCAACACAAATTACATCTCATATGGCACCCGGGATACATGTATACCGATATGTGTTCTTTTGTCTACAGATGGATAAATACTATGGAACTGCACAACAGCATTTTCACAAACTGTAAATTTTTGATATATTTACTGCAGTCTTAATTATAAAACAGGTATATATTTGTATAATATGTGTATAAAGTGGGACTGTAATGGAAATATTATAATCTTGTAGCAAATTGCAGTAACTTTTCTCAAATTCAATGAAAGTTGGAAAACAGCATTTGAAATTGGGAAAATAATTGCAAATATCAAGAGGAGTAGACCCTATATTAAATATACAAATAAAAAAATAAATCTGGAGTGTATTGTCAAGAATAACTTTTTCATTGCGCTTTCATAAAGCAAGAAATTGTTTTCATTATTCCAGACAACCACATAAAGAGGTAATTATAAAGGACAGTGATCAATCTACATGCGAGTCCCGAGTCCAGTACTCATAAAATTATGAAAGGACTCCTAGAAATTCTGGAAATATTTCAATTTAACATTGTGGGACCCTAATTAGTTTTCGGCAATATGTACAAAAAGGACCCATGAAAATAAATTGTAAATTGATCGCTGAATGGAGGAGAGAAACTTGATTAAATACCTGAATTATGTGCTGACGAGGCAGATGATGCACATCCTGCGGGGATAGACCCAGTGCTGCTGGTCCTAGAGAAGGAGAAGTGCTGACCCACTGTGGGGCTGGTCTCTATCTTAACATCCTCTGTGGGAAAAAGATCAATTAGTTATCAAATACATAAAGAGCTGCCAACATACAGGTTTCATACCTTCCTGAAATTACCCAGTAATACTTACAGCTTTTCTACAAATAAATATATGAAGGCTATTTTGTGAGCCTAATGATAACATTTATTTGGGGAAGGAGGGGGGCTTCTTTATAGATTGTATATCATTCACCCCTAGCCTGAGAACACATTTCAAATCGCCCAATTCAATGGTTGGAATATAGTTTATCATGAAATTTATAATAATTATAATAATTTGAGATTCTTATATACTGCTTTATCACCACCTTAAAGGCCACTCAAAGTGCACATGGTTCACAAATCATTATCCATGTTCATAGGGTTTTAGCAACCAGCCAATATCGTTCTCAACTCCCTGGGGAGTATACAACTGGTACTGCCATTTCGACACTCACAGCTAGCATTCTATAATTTCTAAAACTACCCGACCATGTACTCATTTACAGCTGATCATGAGTAGACTGGAACAACCAGAGTAAAGTATCTTGCTTAAGGATACAACACAAGTGCTGTGACCAAAACTCGAACTCGCACCCATGAGCCCGGGGTCCTACCACTATATAGCTAAACCTCCGTGTCTCCAAATTTTCAGGGCTGAAAGATATGTATATGTGAACATAAAATAATAACTTTGTTAGACTCTAACTCTCTCCTCGCAAACATGTGATATGTTTTAACTGTTGAACTGGTTAGTTTTTTCTAAATGTGTTTTATATAACCAGTCAGTTTTAATGTACAAAGTTTAACATGGTTTGGCTCCAGAGACTGAGTATTTGAACAATTTTAGATATACTTCTGATGTCCAATCAAGATGTACTAGCTAGATCATCAATAAATAACCTATTTTACTTACCATCCTTTAAAACAAAAGTGTTTGAGAGATCTTTTACCTACGTACCAGGGTCCATTTACATGGAATGTTTTACCTGAACATGTCAGAAAGGCAGCTTTATTTCAAAGTTTTTATGGACTCATCTTAATGTACTAATGCTTATTTTATCATTCTTATATGTCTGCCTGTTTTCTTATGCGATATATAATTCTCTGTGATATGTACAGTTTGTAAATACAGTATATTTTATGTATAAGCAAAAGTAAAATGAGTCTTTGACTCATTTTGTTATCAAGTATAAATACCTGGTAAAGACTTTTATCATTATTATTAACATCATTTTAATATCAGACAATAGTAAATCTTACATCATGATCATAAGAATCAATACAGAATGCATAAAAATCTGCCTGACACTATCATTTATTTTTTTTTCAATATAAAAGCTTAGGTACATAATATATATAAAATAAATATGCAAACTTACATACATATTTAACTACAACAAAGAGTTCCTATATAATATCAATGTTAACCAAACCATATAATGATCTCACATCAGTCACTTTGTTTGTAAATTTTAAGTTACATGTAAATTTTAATGTCTATTTTTCTCCTTTTATTATGATATTGGAACTAGATGCCCGGTAGCTCATATACATGTAAAAGTATAGTTTGAGCTCTTTATTATAAGCATAATATACAACACTTAACAGAATTTATTTTTCAGATTCCTCATGATTAGGACTAATAAATATAAGCCAATGCTCCATTTAGATTTGTATGCCTGTCTCCATTTCATTTGTATATATATGTATACAAATCTAGAATAAAAGAAGTTAGAACAAGTAAGTTTGCCATGCTTCCCAAAAGAATTCTATTTTATGATACCCTCTAGATTTTAATTATACAGTAACACCTGGCTATAATGAATTCCATGGGACCTGGAGAAATATTTGTTATAGCCGGAATTCATTATAGAGTTTCTGGAGGTTAACATCCTACAAAAATGTTGATAACGTTTAATACTTCCGCTTCCTATTCTACATTTATGATAGACTAGGTATTAGACACTGAATATTACAAACATTTATTTTATGAACAAAGATTGTTAATATAATTTTCATATTCATTTACTTCTTAATTTTTTTTAAAGGTTTCACTTTGAAACAAGGCTTACACTAGTTGGCACTATCGAAAAAATGATCAGAAAAAAATTTGTATTAGGTGCAAGTATTTACTTAACGGGATCACAAAATGACTTTGTATCGAAAGAAAATTTGTTATATACGAATTCATAATACATGGGTTTGCCAAAAGAAGTATAAGTAAAGAGGAACCAAAACCGTGGATTTCAATTTACTCTGTAATGAATGGAAATTTGTATCAAGCAGGTTCGTCTTAAGAAAGTTTTACTGTATATAATTATATATAATTACTTACCCTTGGACTGGTCAAAACTGAGCTCACTGAAGGAGCTCTCAGCCATCGCTTGTGACAATTACTCAGGATTCTAAAATTGAACACATTACAAGTTTTAAGAATTTTTTTTAAAAGGTTATGAACCAAAAGAGAATATTATCTTTGATTTTTTTAAAATTTTTATCAATTGCATTTCCTCCAGTCAGATACTTTTGCACGGAAAGAGTTTGTTGAATGCAAGTAAGTGTATCTATGTACATGTATAGTGGACATACATTATGTGACATGAATACACATTATTGTAACGTATAAAACAATTAAATACCCAAAATCTAAGGTCAAGTCATTTAGTAGTCAATAATTATATTCAGTTTTTATATCCTGTGAAGAAATGTATAAAATTGACTCAACCTCGAAAACCTGTCTTCAAATGAAAATTGAACTGTTGTTATATAATTTTACACATATTTGTAACTCTTTAACTTGTCTAAATATAAGGTTACCTCCAAATTCAAAATGCACAGCTAATGAATGTGAACTTTCAATAAATTATGATGAAAAACAATCATGAAAAATCATTGAAACTAAAAAAATGTCAAAATGCATGATATTGATAGTAAAAACATTGCGTATCCGAAATATGTATTGCACTACACTATAGATGGACAAAAAAGGAAAACATGATCAGCTGATTACATAAAATAATTTTACCCTTGCTCATACATGCAGTAGACAGCATTCAAGAAGCCTGCAATATGCTTTACTTTAGTATGGCAAGCCGTTTTGATATTTATTACCATAATAGCTTAAGTTAAATACTTTTTTGACTTAAGTTGAAAAGATTTCAACTTAAGTTAAAAAATCTCTTTTTGCATTAAGTCTTTATTCAGCTTAAGCTAAAAAGATTTTCACTTAAGCTGACCTTCTTTTTTTTAACTTAAGTCAAAATCTTTTCGCCTTAAGCTAAATAAATACATAATGCAAATAAAATGAGAACGAATATGCTTCCCCCCTTTTAGACTGTTCCACCTTCTATCCAATGAAAATTTGTCATACAAAACAGCCAATCAGAACAGCCGATACAGACAGGTATGGCTTCGTGTGTAGTGATCGTCAAACAATATGGCGGCGCCCACATTAAAACGAAGACGCCGGCGTTGGATCTTTTATTCGCGATGGAAGCTTCTGCAATTATCAACAATGCACTTACAGCTGTGAGAAACGCTCGACAAAGACGAACCGCTGATGATATAGTTGAAACAACCAGAAGATTGTTTAGACGGCAGAGACGAGACGGAGGTGAGTATCATTTCTTTTTTGCATACTTAAAATTGCACTAGCTATATATACTGTATAAGCTTAGGCCGACATGTAGGTGTAAGAAATGAGAAACTTGTGACTATTTCAGTGTTTATCTCAAAATGACTTTACCGGAACCTTAACTACGCTAAATGACCGATGTCAATCCAGTCTTACAGCAGTATTAGTAATATTACAGTGGGCCTAGTAGCCTACTATTCGAATTCCAACTTAAAAACTGACAAAAATGACTTTGACTATTTACAAACATGTACTCCCATCACATAATGAATTCCCCATAATAAATTGTAGCTTTGAAGTGTCATTCAAAATGTAATTGGACAGGCTATCTCAAAAACATTAAATTTATCATACCAATTATATAAAAAGGTTTGAAAAAAACACAGTTTTATGATCTGTTTTTTTTTGTAATTCCACAGCAGTTGAATATGTATCTTATTTTATATATAAATGTATAGTATAGGCCCTAACGTAATATGTTGCTATAAATGACGACTGAATTATGTTTTCTATAAATACACTTATTAAGTACTTTTTGTATCAAACAAAATAGAAAGTTAATACATTGATCAGTTTTACCGTCTTAATCAGTTTAAGTTAAAGAAATGTTATGTTTTTATATATTTAACCAAAGGTATTTTTTTTACTTTTTTCAGTGATAAATGCAATTTTGTAGTTGATAAACATTTGTTTGATTTTATTAATTGTATTATGTAACAACCTTTAAAGCATTAAAAATAATAAAATCCATTTGTATGAGTGTTATTACAAAAAATATACAAATATTATAAGAGCTTATAATAATTATCCTTTAAAGGCCCAATATACGTAACTTTCGGTAAAACTTAAAGCGAAAATCAAGCCTAGTAACTTATTATTATGGATTTAGTTAAGATTAACTGATATCAGCAATATTAAAGATGAAATCTTGCGTGGTTACCGGTACAGTAACAGTTGAAACACGGTATTTGTAAACACGCGTCCATTTCGAACCGTCTTCTACCTACGTCTTTGTTGTTGAAGTGGGTCCCACCTGAAATATTCTTTCGATTTTTTTTGTCAAACAGTTTCTTGTTAGTTACCGTTCAGTTTTACTTCGTTTTAGGCTTATTTTTGCATGGTTATCACCTGGATTTTTTTTCATAATTTTACAGAATCCTGAAAAATTTCCTGAAATTACGTATATTGGGCCTTTAAACATTCACATGGTTTCAAAGACTATTCATTTTTAAGTACTAAATACATTATCAATTTCTATTATGAAACTGAAAAAAGTATCATCCTCTTTACAACTATTATAAAGGTTGTTGTCACCACTCCGTATGATAATTCACCATGGCAAGTGCTCTAATTAAAGTGACACGTAATCCATTGTTTTGTTGCTATTGTTATTAGCGATTTAACAGACATCCTGCAATTGTTGAACTAATGATCTGACACTAATCAATATGCATGCCAAGACTTTGTGTTAATCCAGTTGGAATTCAATACTATATTAAACAAAAAGCTAATAAGAACATAAAAGTAAATGATAAAACAAATTCAGTTGATTTATCATTAATTAGAAAAATAAAGTGTGCTCCTTAAGAAGATTCTTTGTTTAAAATTAAGAAAGTAATGCTATTGTTTGTTTTGTGTAAACATGCATTTCATTAATCAAAATCAAGGCAATCTAAGAGTATTTTTTATATGTATTTATTTTTTTTTTTTTTTTCATTTTTTTTGACAATTCTGCAAAATATGAAAAAAAGTATGTTATACATGTATATATTATGTTACAAAGACATCCACACAAAACTTACCCTAACAAACCCACTATTATCATCAATCTTATACTGACAGACTATTCTTTTTAATTCATTCTTTTACCACTGGTCTCCAAACCATATTATTTGTTTATAATTGAAATCAACTACTAAGTCTACAGGTAGTGTCCAATTTACAGATTCTGAGAGTTTTGGAAAGGTCAATACTTGTTGTATTTTTTTTTTAAATGTTTCTACTGGGAGGTTTGGTATTGGTACCGCAGGGCAAAAGCCCCTGCATACTTATAGCAAAGAGGATATAAGCGGCTAGCCCTTTGATATTTGTATAAACTTTCAAGATTTGTTGTATTTTTTATTTTGTTTAATAAGCTTAAATATTTGTTAACAACTCATTTTTGAGTCAAGCCTCTTAATAGATATCATAGAATGCTGTTAAATATTACAAAAAGGACCAGCTGCTATATACACAAGTATGAGAAGTCAATCGTCAGTCAGGGATTCTTAGTTCTGCAATGTAAACAACAATTTTTAAACCATTTGAACCATAATTATATGTAAGCAACAAGCTGTATAGGAAGTTTTATTCTTCTGATTCCAGTGAGATGTCTGATGTGTTTACTTAGATATTGAAATGTTTTTATATTGTAGTTTCTTTTGAATTATATTCAAAAAGTACAATACAGACTTACATGTTTTGTTAGATACTCCTTTCATTATTATCAAAACACTGAAAATATTGATCAAATATTTATAGTCATTAGCTTTTATGTGCATTCCTTTGTTGTTCAATATTTGAAGGTTATTAGGATGTCTGAAATCATACTCTGTCATATTGTTTTCAAAGGTAAAGTTCATTTTAAGTATAACAATTGATAATTGATTCCACATAACAATTGAAATGCATGTAATTCAGAGTGGGCTTTTGTTTGGGTTGGGGGTGGGGTTGCCAACTTGTCACATGCAGTCACATTTATTGGCCTTGCTTGACAAGGAATATCATTCTTGTTTAAACCATAAAAGGTCTTTTAAAGGGGATAATAACACTCCAATAGTATTTAATAAAATATGAAAGGTTATTTTAAAATATTTAGTTAATATAAGATACAACATGTGTTAATTAAACCATGTTTAAAGACAGTTAGTAGGAAAACAAATCAGAAATAATGCTGATAAACCACCGAAAAATGTGCAATAATATGATTTTGTCTCCATCAAATTTAATCAATCAATAAGACATCTACTCTATATATATATATATATATATATACTGAAACGAAAAAGAAACGCAACATGGAAAATTGTGATTAATTTTGTATTAAATATACATATCTGTATAAAAATCGCCGATATAAACATGCAACCTGCCTAACACCCATACCAATCTTCAAAATCACCCAAGTGTGACTAGAGACCTATGCACTTCCGGCGCGGTAAAAACATCAAAAACCGTGCCTGTACAAACCATATGCGTTCTTTTTTCATTCAAACCAGTATCAATTCATCACTAACATTGAGCCACATCATCGCCAATACTTTTGCAAACAATAATTCCTTTTACAATTATGCCACGGTTATCAAAGGTTGATAGAGGACGTGCTATAGCGATGCTTCTGGCAGGGAACACGCAACTTCACGTCGCTCGACAATTCAGAGTTCACAAATCGACTATTAGTCGATTAGTTTCACGTCTTAACGCAACAGGAAGAGTCGATGACCAGCCGAGATCAGGACGTCCACGCGTAACGTCGCGACGTCAAGACCGGGTTCTTAGGTTGGCACACCTGCGTAACAGGAGATTAACGGCCGCTGAAACGGCAAGGAATACGATTGGTAATCATAACCGTCGAATTCATCCCCAAACAGTGATCAACAGACTGCGTGAGGCTAATTTGCGTGCAAGGCGACAGTACGTTGGTTTACCACTAACACCGCAACGTCGAGCACGTCGTATGCAATGGGCAACGGCACATATGCCCAGACGTTTTCCTATGAGACGTTGGAGGTCTATGCTCTTCACCGATGAATCTCGATTCACGTTATTTCGAGCAGATGGCCGTCAACGTGTGTACCGGCGTCGAGGCGAACGTTTTGCTGACGCCTGTGTTTTGGAACACGACCGATTTGGGGGTGGATCAGTTATGGTTTGGGCGGGAATCTCCCATGGTTTGAAGACGCCTTTGGTGATAGTCAATGGGAATTTAACGGCCGTACGCTATCGGGATGAGATCCTTAGGCCCCATGTTGTGCCGTTTGTTAGGCAGCATCATCTAACCTTTCAGCAAGATAACGCGAGACCACACGTTGCAAGAGTCTGTAGAGACTTTCTTGCGACACAGAACATTGCTCCTATAGATTGGCCTCCATATAGCCCCGACCTGTCCCCAATCGAGCATTTGTGGGATGAATTAGACAGAAGAATTCGAAATCGCCGTAACCCCCCAAATACCCTCCCTCAGTTAGCAAATGCACTCGTCCAAGAATGGAATAACATTCCAATACGGAAAGTCAATGCCCTGATGAACTCAATGCAACAAAGAATTAGAGATGTGATAACTGTTCGAGGAGGACACACACGATATTAGGGCACGGTTTCAAAACTGCTGCCATTTCAACTTGGATTCACGTAGGGTACTACCAATCATGACCTTCTAGCAAAGTGACCTGTTCTTAAAAATCTCTAAATATTGAATAAGGATGTTACATCAATATTCAATATTAACTATTACATATGAAATTTAAACATAATGCTCACAATTATTATTTTATTAAACCTACAATTTGAAGTTGCGTTTCTTTTTCGTTTCAGTATATATATATATGTAAAAATAAAAAACGACACGGACACATTACTTAGCACTGTTACTCCATCGGTGGGAGGTCTTCAGACTGTTTATTTAAACATTTTTAATGACGTCATGATGATTATGACGTCATAAGAACTATGAAGCCACAAAACAAAAAATAATAACTCTGAGAGTTGGACTATAGCAACAATTTCCAAAATTACACAAATGAATAAAACTATTATACGCTATCCAGACTTGGTTTCAATAGACAAAATTTTTAAAAAATATTTATTTGAATAGCGTATAATAGTTTTATTCAACTGAAGTTAAAAAATTTGCCTTTTTAACCATAAATTGAAATCTTTTTGACTTAAGTTAAAATCTTTTTGACTTAAGTGAAAATCTTTTTGATTTAAGTGAAAATCTTTTTGACGTAAGTTAAAATCTTTTTGACTTAAGTTAAAATCTTTTTGACTTAAGTGAAAATCTTTTTGACTTAAGTGAAAATCTTTTTGACTTAAGTGAAAATCTTTTTGACTTAAGTTAAAATCTATAGCGATTTATCTTTATAACGAAATATAACATGTTTTTGAAATGTTCTGTCATTAATCTGTTTGAAAAAGATGATTTGGGGAAGTTTTGACATTAATTTTTTTCACACATTCAGCTTTAAGCCCCTGTTATTCTGAATAAGGGTTAGATCAAACTGTAAACATACATATTTTACTCACTGAGCACTACATTTTTAGTGCATAACCAAAATTTTAAATGTTAATGCAGTGATGAACTTGTGCACGGGCAATACTTACATTAGAAACAGTGCGGAAATTACAATTAGCGCAATCATATTTAAGGGAAATGTCTTCTTCACAAAAAACGCTAAAAGTAAAATAAGAAAAATTGCTAAAATAAAATTACAGCTAATAACCGGTATGTAACTTAAAATAATTGCTTAGGCCATACAATTTGATTTTTTGTTCTTTGGAAAGTAAGATTTCAAAATAGGAGCGGGCGGGCACAATTTTTTTGTTTTTACAAAAATTTTGAATTCCTTAAAATTTTGAGTGAGTGGTAATTTTGAAAGACTAAATGTTACAAAACATTGTTTGACTATTAATATAATGTATCACCATCAAATAGTAAACGAATTTAAACTGTTGTAGTGGGTTTTTTTAAAAAATCATTTCCATGGTACAAACTACTTGTATAAAGATGTGCAATAAAACAGCATTTGAGAGAAAAGATTTCTTAAATTACCTTCTTAACAGAAGACCCAAGGTCATTCATTTAAGTTTAGTGATTGAACCAAAGCCACAGGAAACACCTTTTAGGAACCACATTTTTTTCTTGTAGGTATTAAGATGCTTCTATTTATGCAGAATGCATATGTTTTCGAATTGATTGATATACATTCATATATTAAAGAAGACAAAATATATGTATGATGTACCGCTATCAAAACAAACCCTGAAGGCTAGATGTATGGCACTAGGTGTTTTGCTGACATAACTTTTGAGTAACAATAATAATAATAGTAATATTAATGGACACAAGCATTATTTGTGTATTGTATATCCAGATAAGAAAGATTGATATCAGTTTATAAGCTGAGGTCCCATATAATATTATGAATAAGTTCATTATTGTTTATCCTGTGGGTGAATAAGCATCATGGACCCAGTGTTAATTCATTCGGGATTTAAATGTTCAGACTATTGGTAACTAGGTAACTTCATCATCAGGAAGAGAGTTCGAATGGTATTACCTACATAAACATTTCAAAGTATTAATAACAAACACATTTTTAACTATCAACAGTAGGCCTATTCTATTAAAATAAGACTGATGAAATGAAAATGATGTCTGCCAAATTGGGTCGAATGCTTGAGAAGAATATCAATTTAAAATTCAATATACATGTAGGTGTTATAATAGTCGTACATTTGTATTAACAACATGACTTTTGACGTCGTTAACTTAATTCAGGAATTTTAAAGATATTTGCTGATGACGCTTGAAGTCACTTTTTTGTGAGACCGCATGAGTTTGTATTTTGTTTATTTGATCATGAGAACTTAGAAGGATAAATCATCTATTGCGGTATTTTGCAATACGTTATGGCGACCGGATGATGTAGTGACCAAAACAATAAATAAGAAAGCCATTTTGACACATTCTCAGTTTTCTTCAAAAGTGAAAAAGCCTCGTCGCGCATTTCCCTGGTGTTGCTGCCGAAAAAACGTTTGAAATACTATTTCTAACTTCATTTCAAAACTCCAAATGATCCGGAATGGTGCTTTCTAAATTTTGAACCATTATAAAATATATCCAGATTCGTCATTTTTCATTGACGCTAAACTTGGAGCGGTTATTTTTTACTTTTATTTTTATTTTATTTTTCCAAATCAGGAGCGGTAAATCCGACGAACAATAAATCAAATTGGTATGGCCTTAAGTTGAAATCTTTTTCGACTTAAGTTAAATAGTTTGCTTTGTTAAGCTTAAGGTTAAAATCTTTTTGACTTAAGTTAAAATCTTTTTGACTTAAGTTAAAATCTTTTTGACTTAAGTTAAAATCTATTTGACTTAAGTTAAAATCTTTTTGACTTAAGTTAAAATCTTTTTGACTTAAGTGAAAATCTTTTTGACTTAAGTTAAAATCTTTTTGACTTAAGTTAAAATCTTTTTGACTTAAGTTAAAATCTTTTTGACTTGTCTAAAATCTTTTTGACTTAAGTTAAAATCTTTTTGACTTAAGTTAAAATCTTTTTGACTTAAGTTAAAATCTTTGCTTTTTAAACTATTATCGAAACAGATCCAACGTTTGATATTGCTGAAATATTGAAAAGTTGTCATTTTACTGTAAATTCAGATGACTGTTAAGGCCCTTCGGCCCCTTATTATATAATGCTGCTTATTTGAATATAATTATAGATATATAAATATATATTTATGATTCAGATAAATTGTTAAGAGCTATTATTGAACAGAAAAACAGTGTTTTTCCCAAAATAATTATAGTTCTTACTTACAATGAATTTATTTTTTCATATACTACATGTTGATTAGTCTTACCAAAGTTGTTAATGGAACAAAACAGTACACTATACATGATAAAAAGCAATCCTCATTGAATTATGAAATCTTCCTTACAATATCTAATGTTATCCAAGTTCTTAAGCTATGTTTTAATTCATATCATATAGATGCAAGTGAATTTTTCACAAAAAAGGATGTATAAAAGGACATTTTATCATTTGCAGATGATGATAAAGCAATTCTGTAGGAATCACCAAAGGGTCTACAACAAACTAAAACTATGAAATGATTAGAATAAAAAAAAAATCCTTTTGACCTAAAATAATTTGAATGAACTTATTATGAAGTACAAAGTTACTTCAGAATTCAAATAACTTTTTTTATCAAATTAACCCAAACTTTTGAGATTCTGGAAGTAATAATTTGATTTGGTAAAACCAGATATTCAACAGAAAGATATGACCCCTTATGTGACTTTGATGAGATTGTTTAAAAAGCCTGTTTTTACTTTTAGCAGAATTACTAGTGACTAGTGTTAGATAACGTAGTAGCCATATTAAAGAATTTGCTTTTCTTCCAGAAACAAGAGGAAGAAAAGGAAAGGAATGGAAATTTTTGGTCTTCCTTCTGTCAAAAGCAAACGATGATTTTGTGCCATCACCTGCTGAAAACAACCGTCTACAGCGATGTGGATTTGGTAGGTTTTCATTGGACACCATTCATAATGTAATACTACTGATATAAGTTCACTTTGGCTTTTCAATAATGATGGTAATTTTCAGCACAATGAAACGTATCAAGTTAGTTTTGCAAAGAATCAATGACACAAAATGATGCCAAGATACTTTGGCTTACCTCTGTGGGTGTCCATGGTATAATTTATTAAAATAAAAATAAAAATTTTATCAATACACAGATGAAAAGCAATCGCGAGGGGCAAAATAACACCATCTTATAAAAACATAAAACATATTATATTTGACAGCATGTATAAATAAAAACAGTGTGATAATTCAGATAAGGTTGTTGTACGAACCTTTACAAGCAAATATAAATTATACTGATAAGATATTAATTGCTGTGAATATATCTATGTTTTTTTTGTTCCAAAAATCAGGTTTCATTGTGTAAATGAAGAAGTCTTTAGGGTTAGATAAAGTTTTCTTAAATTTAACATGGTCTCCCACAGCGCGTGCATCATTAAGAGAGCTAGATTAAGTTTTTCTTGCCTTAAACTCGCCAGATTTATTGTTTCTTCATGCTCCTCTTCTGTATAATTTTTAAGTGTTATGCAAACCAGTGATAACCAAAAGTTAGGTAGACAACATTTCAAAAATAATTTTTGTTGTATGTGATATTTACTGGTGTAAATGTAATAATTATACAAAAAATGGCAACTGTTTCAATTGCAATAAAGTAGTTTCATATCAGTTATTGCATAAATGCACACAATAGTTTCACCTTGTTGGTGACAACATCTCATCCAAATGTGTTTGGACTACAATACGAATGTAATTTTTCATTCCAAACACTAAAATGTCTTACCACAGTGTTCATGAATGCAAGAGATACATGTTAATGTAGACAAACAACTTATTCATCAACAATTTATGTGATATTTTAGGATACCCAACAGCTCAGCTAGGAGTGGATGACAGGTATCCTACCAAGACCTCAGTGGCCACTGACATGACAGTCAACGATTTTGAGGAGCTCTTGGTCAACTTCTATCCACAGGCCAGCCTTGGCATGGCAGGATTTGTCTTCGCCAGGTCCGATAAAGCCAGGAAGCTCCAGAGATTGGAGGACATCATCACAAGTGTTATAGATGTCAAACGACAAGTTGGCCAAGGAAAACTGTTCCTTATCCCTAAAAGGGATTTAAGGACTCTGGTATGTACACGCATATATCTGGTACATGTACAATTAGGAAAATGGAAACAGACAGTCCTTAAAGTCTAAACACTAAGCTGCCTGCTCTTGTCAAAGAAGTTCTAAGAATGATGTAGTTATGTGTTCCTCTAAATGACACCGTAAACATTTCTAAGGGAAAATCAAACAGTTCAATTTGTAGTATCCAAATTATTTGTTTTCACTAAAACATTTCCACTTTTTCAAAATGGTTAATATTGAATATAAATCCATATTTTTATATTTTGAAAATTTTCAAAATGAGATCATTTTTAATCCTTGTCTTGAGCAAAAAGGGGATGATAAAGTAATAAGTAAAAAAAGTGAAATATCTAAAGACTTGGCTTAGATTGCTTGACATTTTGCCAGACTTAATTTATATTGTATAAGTATCCTGTAATTGACCTGGTGAAACTG